>JALGQZ010000009.1:10385085-15956919 GCA_023105745.1 Austropuccinia psidii | reverse complement strand
TAAAAAATAATAAAAAATAATAAAAAAATAATAAAAAATAATAAAAAATAATAAAAAAAAATAAAAAAAAAAATAAAAAAAAATAAAAAAAAATAAAAAAAAATAAAAAATAATAAAAAATAATAAAAAATAATAAAAAATAATAAAAAATAATAAAAAATAATAAAAAAATAATAAAAAATAATAAAAAATAATAAAAAATAATAAAAAAATAATAAAAAATAATAAAAAATAATAAAAAATAATAAAAAATAATAAAAAATAATAAAAAATAATAAAAAATAATAAAAAATAATAAAAAATAATAAAAAATAATAAAAAATAATAAAAAATAATAAAAAATAATAAAAAATAATAAAAAATAATAAAAAATAATAAAAAATAATAAAAAATAATAAAAAATAATAAAAAATAATAAAAAATAATAAAAAATAATAAAAAATAATAAAAAATAATAAAAAATAATAAAAAATAATAAAAAATAATAAAAAATAATAAAAAAATAATAAAAAATAATAAAAAATAATAAAAAATAATAAAAAATAATAAAAAAAATAATAAAAAATAATAAAAAATAATAAAAAATAATAAAAAAATAATAAAAAATAATAAAAAATAATAAAAAATAATAAAAAATAATAAAAAATAATAAAAAATAATAAAAAATAATAAAAAATAATAAAAAATAATAAAAAATAATAAAAAATAATAATAATATAATTAAGTAATAAAACATACTAATAAAATGATATCAAGTAATGTAATTTTTAAAACAAGGATATCAATAAGGTATATTATGTAATTACTTCTGAGAATAAACTACTTTGAGGTCATGGTAAACCTCTTGTATCAATTTTTTTTATTTTAGTATATTTATTATTATTAATGGTGGGTGGCCTTTTATATGGTTATTGAGGGTTGACACCCCCCTCTCCATTTCATAATTTTACCCTAACTTTAAACTATTCTGATAATTCTTTTGAATTTTAATATATAATGCTTTTATGTTTTTTTTAATTTAATTCAATATGATAAAGTAATAATAATATAACCAATTTAATAGTATTCTTTCATTTTATTTTATTTGATTAAATTATAAAAAAATAGATAATTCAAATTTGAAAGATCTAAATTAATAATACTTTTATTTTATTTTATTTTGTCTTTATTGTTATTTTTTTTAATTGTTTATTTCTTTTATTTCATTCATTAATTTATTTATTCTTTATTTAAATAAGCAATGTGAATAAATTTCTTGAAGTGGCATGTTTAATCTTGATTCAAAATTATAAATATATATTTTACTGTGATTTTAATTTCTTTTTGAAGTAGCTGGGTGTAAATACTTCAAAGCTAACTAGATGTACTTCTGATCTCCACTTGCCGCGGTTTTCTTTTTCTTCTCTACTCTTTTAATTATTTTATTATACATTTTCTTATTTTTTATATATTTTAATTGTATATCTAATTATATATATTTTATTCTATTTTACTTTTGATTAGGTTTATATATAGATATATATATAGTTCTGTGCCTCTGCTTGTTTGTTTGTCTTAGTTTTTCTCTTGTTGCTTGCTTTCCTCCAATCAAGTTATCGCTCAAATTCCCTTTGATGCCACTTGAACCACAATTAGCCACGCTTTGGCTGTTATCTTTCCCTTCATCTGTCTTCCATTTTCCATGGCCATCCTTAATGTTACGCCATTTCGGCATTTTTTTTTCCAGTCGACAATTGATTTCATCTAGGTGAGTCACTACTTCTTTTTTCTGCTTTTCTATCTCCATTTACTGCATTAGCTACAGCTGATATTTGTCCTTTATTATCCTTTGTTACTTGGTCTTCTTTTTTTCTTCATTTATTTATTTTTAGTTTTCCCCAAAGGACCAGTCAAACTGTGCAATTGCAGTGGACAGCCTTGGAGTTTGATAGACAGGAGAATAAGGTGATTTTGGTATGTCTTTGGTTTGACATTAATGATTCCCTCCTTTATTTCCTTCCATTCTTTCTATGTTATCATTATTGTTATTCTATTTATATATATTTTTTTAAAAAAAGAACTAATAAGAAAAATGACCTCCTTTGCCCTATCTATTTATATCAACAAAAATGGTCGCAAAGTTATATCTATCCTCAACGGTGGTTATTGATATACTATTCACTGCATCCAAAACACCAATCCAAACGCAAACACACCCAGTATTTCTCCACCTACCACCATTACGTCTTTCTCTGGATCCACCCTTGCTTGGCCCATGACCAACAGCCATTACTCTCCTCCAGCATTGGTTGAACCTTCAATTTCCCAACTGGCTGCAACCTCCTTCAACAATCCGACGCTTGACAGCATATCCATTTCCGCCATGATGGACTCCAATCCTCCCTCTGAGTTATGACACCTCTTCAATGTCTTCAATTGTTTATTCCGCCACTATTGCCGCAATTTTTACGATTACGTCCAAAACCATCGCAATAATGTGGGTGATTACAGATCCTTATCTGGTCTTTGAGCTTCCTTGCAAGCCTTAGTAGAGGTGTTAAATGAATTGGAGGAGTGAGTTTTATTTATTTAATTATTTATACCATTTTTTCTATTTATTTATCAATGTGGTTTGATATCCTCATTAGTACCTTTGATGACAAGAATGACGTTGAAGAGTAAACAAATATTAACCCCTGAACCAAACTATTTTGGTAAGACTACTACTTATTGTCATATTCTTCATGACCAATTCTAACACTTTTTTTTAGTGTAGAACCTAAAAAAAGAGAAAATAAACAAAAAGCAAAAAAAATGTAATTGCTTAATTTATAGTAGTTCTCAGCAGTTGTTTTGCCTTGCTCCTATGATGTTTTTTTTTATTATTTTATTTTATTTCATTTTATTTTTATTAGTATTTTTATTAAAAGAAGACATCTGAAATAAATAAATAAATTTAGAATCAATAAGCATAATGCCTTGTGAGCGCTTGCGAGAAACTTTTAATTACACTTTTTCTTAATATATAGAAGTTGGAATATCCGCCATCATTATTTTTTTAACTAATGAACACCTGTAAGTCATTAAAGTAAATATATAAATTAACTACATTCAATTGATTTTCATTGAGTGGAGTTGAGAAATAAATTCAACCAAATAACGTGAGATGAAACTAATTAAATTTATTTCATAAAATTAAAATTGAAGTTTAATTGAATCTTGAAAATCAATCAATATAAGGTTGATTTAATTTGTGCAATTTTTTTAATTAAATTTGGAGTGGGGTTAAACTGTAATTTGACCAAATAATATAAAATCAAATTAATTAGGATTCTGAATTTCTTTTGAATTAAAGCTTGATTTGTTTGGTCAATCCAATCAATATATTATTGATTTAATCTATGCAAATTGTTTTTTGAATTAAATTCTAAATGGGGTGAAATGGTTGATAATATGTATATTTTGAGTTTGCATAGATTTCAGTATATAAATTGCTTGAGGGCTAAACTGTGTATGGAAGAAACTTGCTCCACCTTTAATATAAAAGGAGGTCTTTTTCTCCCTTATCCCCAAAAAAAGATAATTTTTGTATCTCTTACAATATACTTTGTTAATATTCAAAGTAAATTAATTGAAAATAGAAATCATTGTATAAGGAAATATTTTGATTTAGGTTTAACCTGGCCAGTTATACCTTTGATTATATATTCTTTATTTTATTATTATGATATAATTATTATTTGAAGAAATTAAAACTAATAAGATTTCTTGAGATATCTTATTGATTTTCCTGGATGACTTTGATCCTTTTAATGCTTGTTTTTATAAACTCTTATTGTTATTTTAATCCTGTTTTATTATGTTGATTATTTTCAAAATTGCCCTTGTAAGCAAGGGGGGTGACTAGTAATTTCTGAAAAAAATGAACCAATAAAAAATATAATTTGAATAAAAAATAACCATAAACAAAACTGGTCACCCCTCTTTCTATGTGTGTTGTGAGGCCGTGTGTTTTTTGGCCATATTTGTATCTTCTTCTGAATTTATTTTGTATTATATGCCTTTATAGCTTTCAGATATATATTCTTAAATTGTTTCTTTGATTTTTCACCTTGATTTGAGCTCTTGAATAAGCTGATATTATTGATTATATTGAATATTGATGAGGATAAAATTATAGAGTAAAATTGAAATTCCCCAGAATTTCATCCCAAAAACTTAAATCATAAAGGATGGATTTAAGAAATAGACACCCACCCTAATTTTTTAAATAATTTTTTTCATAATACATAAAACAAACATAGAAATATTATACTGATACACTTGAAACTCTTATATATATATATATTATATTTCTATATCTTTATATTATTATTTTTCTAGATTTTTTATAGATATTTGAGACTGAAATAAAACTAAAATCCATGAGATAATAAGAGTAAAATGTTTTATTATAATAAAAAAATCATTGATAATGTGAAAATTGGTTGTCAAGCATATTCTTGAATTTGGCCTTCTTAGCTGTAAGCTCATTTCTTCTTTCTTCATTGAGATATTGATCTTAAATATCTTCATTCTCATTAAAGTAATACCAGATAATATTTTCATTTCTATTTCTATTGTTTGTCCAATCCTCTTTTTGTGTTGAAATTTGATATTGCCTTGCCAAACGGGCTTGCGAACTTGGGCATATCTTTTCATTCTGAGTAATCCAAAAATATTCCTTTTCTTCCTTAGTCTTCTTCTTTTTACTACTTTTATCTTTGATTCTCTCTAATTTATTATTCTTTAGTTTACTACTATCTTCCAAACACTTGACATGTTGCTTTGCACATTCATAGTCGTTCCTAGGATTATTATTATTGTAATCCACAAGATTGGCATTTCTAAGAGGTTGCCAATTTGTATAAACATTCAAAGGGAATTCATCTTCAGTAAGTATAAATTTATGTTCATCTTCAGCTTCTTCTTTTATTTCTAATTTACACAAAAATCCTGCTTCATTCTCATATTCTGATTCAGAAAGATGTTTTTCTAAGCTATTTGGTGAGTGTATGGTATTTTTTATGAGCTCATTTATGGAATTGTCCCTGATTGATTTAAGTTTTTTGAATTTTGAATTAATTTCTTTTTCAATATTAAAGTTATTATAAGCTTCCCCAGAGGATTTTTCCTCAGGGGGTAAGGCTTTTTGTTGATTTAATTCCTGTTGAATGTCAATTTGTGACAGTGAATTGATTGAATTTTGGTATGTTGACTCATCCATGTTAGCTTCATTGATATTCTGAACTGTACTGAAACTGCATTCTATATCTTTTCTTGTTGAGCTAAAACAAGGGAACTCCATTTCTAAAGGTTCTCCTTCTAAACAAAAAGGTATATCTTTTGCTTGATTTTGGTCATTTCCCCCTATGGGGTTTTCAATTGTTTTTTCAAAGTCTAATTCTTCTCTAATAATTCTTGGATCATTATTCTCCATAGAAGGGTATGATTTATTCTCACCACTAATTCCTTCCATCAGAATTCTAAGGTCAATGTTTTCAAAATTTGAGGGAAAAGAGATTTGTGACTTCTCAAAATTATTAAATTTAATTTTTTGTGTAGCTCTTTGATGAAAATTATGTTTATTAATTGTCTTACTTGCTCCTTCATTAGATATTGAAATTTCTTGAGGATAAGTATTTTTATTATGGTGTGAATTTTCAATAGTATCATTCAAAATTTCATTTAGACTTGCATATTCTTCAGATTTTAGAATTATATCAATATTTTCCTCCTGAATTTTGAGGTGGTTTTGAGTAGTAATGTCCTTCTTTTTGGAAATGTTATATTTGAGGTAAACTTCTTTTAATGAGTTGAGTGCTGATTTATCAATTTGAGAGCTTAAACCTTTAGAGTCTGAGGTGACACTAACTATTGTTACAACTGGCTTTATACTTGACTTCCAATTATTCTTAAATATTACCTTTGAAAGGGACCTCAAAGCTTTAATAGGTGAGATAAGCTTTGTTAATGTTTTTCTTTTGATGTCTTCAGTATTCTTGAAGCTATAGCTTTTGATGGCTTGAGATATTTGGCTACAAGTATTTCCATTTTCTTTTCTTGAGGCTAAAATTCCTGGAGAGTTTTCTTCTTTAAGCTTTAAATTGAAATCTTCTGTATTGATTGGAGCTAATTCCTCATTAATTTTCACTTTGTCTTTGGAATCCTTCACTTCTTCACTATCAAGTACTTGATGAGAGTTTTCCTCAAATTTTTCTTGGTTTTTGTGGCTTGTTTCATTCTCTTTTGCTAATTCTTTCTAATATTCCAATTGAGAAACTGCACATGTTTCCATTCCTGCTGGTGGCTCTTCTCTCCATCCTACTTTCTGTGGTGAACAAATTGGTAAGAAAAGTCTTCTTCCATCTGCCTCTATGTAACCAAATATTTCCCCTTTTTGTTGAGAAAAGTCCAGTCTTATGTTATTATCTGCAAGGAAGGCCTTCGCAATACTGTGTGAACTGCTCCTCTTGCTACAAAAAGATGTATATTTCTTTCTTCCCCAGTAACTAAAGTGATTGGGGTAAATTCTGCTACTCCAACTATTGAGGTACAATGCCAACTAATTCCCCTTAAATTCATGTTAAGGCATCTTGTGGTAAGTCCTGCTTTGATTGCTGAATCTTTTGGTATTATATTCAATTCTGATCCTGTATCAACTAAAGCGATTATTTCATGACCTTCTTCTCCCAAATATACTTTCATAAATCCCAATGGACAGGCATAATGTAACTTTTGCTGTTCATAATTACCCAGATGATGATTTATGAGTTTGGTTTGAATTACCTTTGTATCAATTGAGTTAATAGATTTTTTCTCTTCCTCTGACAGGTTCTTTAATTGATTAAAATACTTTTGTGACATGACTAAAATTTGTTCCAAGGTAAGATTTATTTTCTTATCCAATACCCTTTTGATAATTTGTGCCATAATCTCTTTAATATCTAATTTCTCCTCTTTTATGATTTTCCTTTCATTGAATTTCTTGATTAATTCCTGAGTATTTTCAGTTTGATCAATTTTAGGTGCCTGTGGAAGTATTTCTTTTGCATTTTTTACCAGTTGAGGCTTCTTATATTTAGTTGAAATAATTGCTTTCTCTTCCTCCTTTTTCTCATCTTCAATATAAGCTCCAGGTATATTTGGTATTTTGTTTATTGGTGTTTTCACTTTTGAATGTGATCTTAAATCATCTTGATTGGTATTTTCTGCTCTTGAGTTTCTTTCTTTAGTATTTCTTAATCCATAATTATTCAAAAATGGCTCATTGGCTGATGAAATAGTTGGTGGTTGCCAGCTTCCCCAGTTTTCAACTTTGGCTATAGCAGTTGCACTATCATCTTTCCTTAATTGTATTATGCCCATTTGATGAGGTTTGGGTAGTGCTTCTTTAGCTTCATCTTCTTTCATTTGCTTTGTGAGTTCTTCTTGCTCTTTTGCAAAATCTTCAGCTAACTTCTTTGGAGCTATTTTACCATCAGTTGGAACTCTTTGCCAATTGGGAAATAAAAATACACCTCCTTGTCTGCTGACCCTTTTCTTATTTTGATTATCAAAGAGGTAGTTACATCTATTCACTGAACGTCCTTCCTCAAGACAGTAATAACATTGGAAATAAGTTTTTGATATGTTTTGTGCCAGTGAATAGGGAACATGCCTTTGTGAGAATGGAGGTAAATCATTTCTTGGCTTGAACTGTGGATTATTGAATTTATTATTGGTAACCCCTCCCATTTGAGGTTTGGATATACTTTTCAATTCTTCCAGTTGAGTCATAAATTTCTTGAAATCTTCATTTTCCTCTTGTGCCTGCTTTCTAGTTTCCATTTTTTGTACTTTGAGGGATTCAGTAATTTCCTTCATCTTATTAAAAGCTTCATTCATTCCTGGAAAAGCCTCTTCCTTGAAGTGAACATTCTTTTTATTTTCAGTAACATTCCTTCCTGTATCTCTTGATGATGAGAATCTTTTGTTACTAATATTCTGGCTTCCAATTCTTGTTCAATGTACTTCTTGAGGATCTTCATAGGTGGTATAAGGTATCCTCCATCTTCAGCTCTAGCCATGACATTATCTTTAATCATTTCCTTACTTATGGCTCCTTTAATATCAGCTGAGAGGCAGTCAAATAAATCTTCATGGAACATGTTATCTTGAGTAATATACCTGTATCTCAATAAGTAAGTAACAATAGTTTCATATTCTCCCATAAATTTCTTATATTGTGATAGACTACAAATTCCTCCATCTTCTTGAGTATCATTAAAAAGCTTAATGAGTGAGTCTTTTCTGTATCTTCTTTCAGGTTCAACTCTGCCCCATTTTATTCTAAGATCTTTCTTAAGCTGTGTCCAATTTCCTTCTTCATAACCTGGCATAGCTTCAATTGCATCGCTATTTCTTGGTTCTGTAGTCCAAAATGCCATTTGCATTGCTAGGTCTTCATCTGTTACTCCTTCAATTTGAGCTATTCTTTCCACTTTCCTGATAAATTTCTCTACTTCTTCTCCATCAAAATTTAGATTGTAATCTTTTGCTTTAGCTTTGACTACAGGTCTTTCTTGTCTTAGACCTTTCTGCTGTAATGGACTTGGATTATTAGGTGTAGTCACAAAAACTCTCCTTGGAATATTTTGAGTTCTTGGTTCTGTGACTGGAGTAGAGGTTGCTCTAGAACCAGGTGTAGGTGATATTGGTGAGTCTTCAGGCCTAAAATTCCTTGGTAATTTGGGTTCACTTGGACTAGCTCCAGGTGTGTAAGATGTTTTTTCCCTTCTTTTAACTTTCTTTTTGCTTTGTGTTAACAATATATCTTGCATTTCTTTCATAAGACTTTGTATTTGTACTGTTTGATCTTCCTCTTCACTTTCTTCTGCATACTGTCCTTCTACAGTATCTTCAGGTAATGGTAGTAAGTCAAATGTTGATTGTTGATTCATTTCTACTTGATAAACCGATCCTTTGAGTTCTTTTGTACTTCTCTTGTTTTTCTTTTCTTCTTGAATTAAATTGAACAAAAATCTCCTTAATTCTTCCTTTTCCTTCTGTTCTGTTCTTGGTGTTGCAATTAGTAAATCAATATCCTTGGGTGTTTGATTTTCTGGTGTTCCTTCTTTTACTGGATAATAAAAATGATATGATTGATTTGAGGATTGTGATGGTGATGATTATTTATAGTGGGATTTATTTCCAGATTCCAGATTTTATGAATGTGCTTCTGTTTAATTTATGATAAATGATATTTTTTTGTGAGGTAGGTTGGTTTGATTATCTGCTGAATTGATGATTGACTGATTATTGAATGTTGAAGCTGAAAAGCCACTGTTGGGACACCAGATGTGGAACTCTTTTTAGTGTGAGATTGGATAAGACAGTCCTTGAGGGGGAAATCACAGGTAAACAGTTTCAAATTTTTGAAATAATCCTGTAACCAAGGGTGCTAATGGTGCTTTACCTGCCCCTCTGAATATACTAAAAAATCTTCCTACAAAGCTCAAAAATAAATATTAAAGATTGTGGCTTTACAACTAGAGAATACTTTTCAGCAGTCTTTATCAGACCTGTTCAATAATCAGATAAGTAACTTATAAGTTAAAGAAGTATAAGATATAATTTTCAAATAATAATATAAGATTATTTTAAGGGTAAGACCTTAATAGTATAAGAGTTTGACTTAATATAATAGTACTAATATATATCTTAAGGGGTAAGTTCAATGTGATGTTAAATATGTTACAATACTTAATGGTTTGAGAGGTTAATTGTTAATAAAATATAGTAATAAGACCTTTAAGAATTTATTGGTAAGATCTTTTTCAATATAGAGTGGATGTTTGTTAAATATATGAGTGATATAATATAAAATAAGGGTAGGCTTTTTATATAAAAATATTTATTTGTAAATTTGTTTTTTTTAATATGAAGATACAATAAGAATATCTTTACTTTATAATGTAAAGGTTATGTGGGTAAACTCAATACTATGAGTATTATTGATATTATTATAATTATAAGACTAATAATTTAAACATAGGGTGTATTAATAATATAAAGTAGACCTTCTGTTAACTACTATTAATTAGAAATCACTATGAATTAAACTTATAAATGTATAATACCTTTAATAAAATAACTGTATTATCCTAATAGTGAGGGATGGATGAATTATTATCCTTCTTGGTATATAATTTCCATTTAAATAATAATACTAGATTCAACTACTAGTGAGGGATGAATAATTATTCTCCTTCTTGGTATATAATTGATTTCATTCATGGGGAGAAGAGGAGAAAATGAGGGAGATAGGACCTTTACTTATATTCTTTGGGCCCTCCATAGAGGCACTCAAAAACAAGGGACTTAGAATTTTTCCACTTCTTTTGGCTGGGATAATTCTTTATAGTGGTGAGATATCATTTGTTTGGTTGATTGCACCATTTTTATGTATGATTATATAATCTGAGATGTTTTTGCTGGTGAGGAATTGTTGAAATGGTGTCATTTCTTGAAGGTATTTCACCATTTGTTTGGCTTGTTGCACCATTGTTGGTGGTCTGAGATGACTTTGTACAGTTATTGCACCATTTCTGGGACTTTACTTATATTTTGATTAAACTCTAAGATTATTATGCACAGCCTTGACGGGATTTGGCTGGTGAGAGATATCCAAATTGTGACATTTTGTCAAGATATTGCACCTTTTCTGGGGGGATGAGGTGATTTTGTACAGCTATTGCACCATATGTCTGTGAGCTGTTTGAACTGTAGGTTGGGAGTGCGGTGTATTGTGGGGATTCTGTTTGTACTGTATGAGATTTAATTTTTCTTTATCTAACTTAATTTTGTTTTTAATTTATATTTACTGGCTTATCAGGTGGCTGTGGTTGTATTTCCACAGATATGCTGTGTAATTTAAGGGTTTTGATGGATTTTCCTTGCATAAATTAATTGATTTCTTTTCTTTCTGTCTTGTGACTGTTGATTAATACAGTTTTAATTTATTCCTTATTGAAGTTTCCTCAGGTTAATAACCGAATTGCTGAGTAATCCAAAGGTTAAGTAGAGCTAGGGTAACTTAAGTGTTACACTACCCCTTTTACTGGTAACTTCAACATTCTTGCTAGCTTGTCTTTTTCTTTTCCTTATTTTATTGTTATTATTGTAATCAAATGGACCATTCATCCAGGATTTGCTTATGGGATTATACATATTTATGAATTTAAATGCATTTTATTTCTGAATTCCTCTATTATGATTGATTAATTATTGATTTTTCTTTGTTGTTTCTTCAATTGATAGCCTTATAAATGAAATTTCACTCAAAACTGGGTCAATAAGGTATGGAATACCACAGTAAACTGTGTAGTACTGCTTGTACTGGCTCAATTAAATGTCTATTTGAGCCCTCTGAATGTGATTTGTACCTATTTGAGTCACTCATACTTGGTTCTAACTCTGGTTCAGATATTATGGGCATTTCTGGGACTTGCCTTTGGGATAAGGCACTTCCTTGTGTGGATTGTGTTCCACTGGAGATTTTTCCCTTTCCTTTACCTTTTGAGTGATCAATTCTACCTCTGAGTCCAGCTCCATCTGATTGGATGGAGTCTTGGTAACCTCTTCTGGTAGTCATAATTGAAGAAATAAAAAATAAAAAGATTTCAGGGCAAGAATTTCTTTTTATGGAAATTTATAAAGGAAGTACTCACCTTCAAAGTCCTGAATAGTGGATCCTGGAAAGTCTAATTTCTTATCTTTCTTTTTCTTAATGACAATTGGTGTTGGGGAACTTGGGAAAGTTTCTTCCACCAATCTTTCAACAGTGGTCTGATTGTCCTCTGTTGGCTTTTCTTAAAACACTAAAAAGACAAATAAATATAAGTCTTTTATATAAAAAGTGTTATTTTAGGTAAGATATGGCAATTTTTGACATAAAAATTGCTTTTCTATCTTAGAATAAGTGAAATGAATAAATAAATGAAAAAAATTGAACAAAAATAACTTTTTTTATTGGTTTTTAATATTTTCTAATATTTTTATATTTTTATTTTTAAGGAATAAAATAAAAAATGATGATTCTGTTATGAAATTAATTTATTATATAAAACTATTTTTAATTTATAAAATGTCTTTTTTAATCACTAGAGTCACTCAAAGAAAGTTCTTGCCAGTCTAAGGATGTGAAAAACCATGTGTAAGACAGTACAATTGCTTTCCAAATGCCTCAATAGCTTTTAAAATCAATAAATATTAAATTATTATATAATTTTATGATTAGAATTATAATTTATTATTGGATAAACCCAATTAGGATCTCTTTAAAAGACGTTTTAAGTAAATATCATAGCCAGGCCCCCAAATGTAAGGTTTGGCTATGAAACAATAAGTAAAAATTACTAATATTTTACTTATTGTAATCTGAATGTCCTTATAAATAAGATGAATAAGACAAAGATAACTATAATAATAAATATTTATTATAATTATGGCGCAAAGCATAATTATGACATTAATTAAATATAATAATATGATTTATATTATGAAAAATAATATAATAAATAAATATATTAATATTTCATAGTTAATATATTGAAAAGCACTTTATTATTGTTACCAACAAATAATAAAGGCATAGAAAATTGTTTTTTTATTAATAAATAACAATTAATAGCTATAATATTACTAATATTAAAGCTATATATTAATATAAATCCTATCTATATTAATTCAAGAATTATCAATAATAATAATAAATAGAAATTATTATAATAAGAGAAAGTAACCTACTTTTGACGCTTAATATAATAATTTTGGAATATTTTACACCAGACAATGTAAATACAACTTATTTTAATTTTAGTTAAAAATAAAAATAAAAGAAATTCCAAATTTTCTTGATTTTATGTGGAAATAAGATTTTTAAGAGAATTATAACAAAGCAAATGAACAATTTGAAGTAATCATGTCAAAAATGAAGATTATAATAAAGATTACCTTTGTTATTTGATAGTATAAGATATTCATATATAAAGAATAAAGATTTTAACTTTTGATTTAATTGTTTTATTGCTTTGATGCATCTGAGGGTAAAATAGAGTAAAAAGAGCTCTATTTATAGTAAATACCTCCCTTCTAGAGTCCGGTAGGCTTCTAGTAGACGTTTACTGATGGTATCCACTGGAAACAATCAGTATTTTAAGGTTTAGTGATTATTATGTCATGATCAAACCATCTTATCTCATTATTATGCCATTATTGAGATTTATCACTATACCTCTAGCTTTGATGACATCATAGGCTTGGAAGAAGCCTAAACTTTGTACATTTTATGAGTATTAATCATAATCTAATAGTATTCACCAGCTGTATCACTTATATAACTGTTAAACTTCAAATAAGATCACAGTGAGTGATCATAAATAATTGATTCTAAGCTTAAACATTTATCATTAATAACTTTTAGTTTATACACGCTACAGCTATTATCAGAGTGAATTCTGATAGGCTTAAATTTCCTTATTAAACTTCCAAGAGAATTTCATTACATCATCAAAACTCTATTTTTGATGATTTTTCTTGTATCTCATCCTTTCAGTTGAAATTCAATATTTTAAACTTCAAACCTTGATTTCAAGGGGTTATACCTTGAATATTATGATACAAATTCCATCATTCTTCATGTATGAACTATTAGAATCTTAATATGGACTTTTTTCTGAGTTTGGACCACTTTTACAACAAAGTGGTCAACAGCTCTAGTAATTTTGTTCAATAAACCCTTACAAGTTATAACCTTTTTTATACCTTGTCAAATAAAATTCATATCTGTGTTCTTACAGTAATGACGTTGTGACTTTATTCTTTTTTTAACTCTCTTTCATGTATATTTCAACAGATATTAGCTAAAAACCATGAATATATGCATTGACCAAAAAAGTGCATATATTCAGCTTAATTCCTTAAGTATTTACTTTAGAGAGTTGTCATAAAAATATTTTATGTGTAATTTTTTGTGGGTAATACAATGGTGCAATTTATTTGACATGCTGCTTCATTGGTTGCTGAGTCAAACAAGTTTTTATGTCTTTTTTAGGGTATTATTACTTATTATTCAGTAATTATTGACTTTACAGATATGCCATCAAAATGATATATGTGTATTTTACAATGAGGAATCTAATGGTGTAACGTATTTCAAATTTTTACTCATTAGATTCTGAGTTAATTCAGAGTTTGTACCTATTTATGGCATTTTCACTAATTTTAAGATAATTATTATTAGTATAATTATTATAAAGTTTTTCTTGTGACCTTTTTGGATATGTGATCATATCTCAAAGACTCACACTTACAATCTTCACCTTGATAAATTGTGTTGCTTGAAGAATCCACAAAGAGCTCAAAAATAGGAATATAGCTTCATCATATATTATAATATTAATTGGTTAGAAATTTCAGAGTCTTATGAGAAACCTGGCTAGGGATAATTGCTAAAAATCCTTTGACCATTGGAGAAAGTAAGAAAGCACAAATAAATGAGATAAAAGAGCAAAATTTGAATTAAGGTTGAATGAAAGGGAGGAATTTTAGAATAGAATTTCTCATTTTGATTTCATAAAATCACATAATAAGCAAATAAGCTGAAAAGCTTTAAATAATTGCTCTTTCAAAGGGGAACGAATATTAGTAAATTGAAAGGAACTGAATTCGTTTTTATTCTAAATTTAGAAATATTAAATTTTTAAATATTTTTATATTTCCTTCTATTTTGATATTTTGAGAAAAAACTGTAACTAAAATACAAAATTTGCAGCATGATCTGATGATAATTTCATCATAATTCTTAGCATGCAAGACCAATATTAAGCTATCATTTACAGAGAATAATACCTTTAAACAGAGTTTAATAAATACCAGTAGGGCACAATTGATAGAATCAAAGGATGTTTCTGGTTGGATTGGAAAAACTAACTACTTTACATAATGGTATGAGCTTTACCATCATGGGCTGAAGGGTTAGATCTTCTTTAGGAGAGGATACAAAAACTTCAAATATAAATTTGAATTATAGTGTATTCAAGTTTGTTTCTAGTAATACAAAATGGTTATTAACTATTTGAGATATATTCTGCTTCAAATTTGGACTAAAAAGCAGGCTTAAGTTTGATAAAGACTCATTTTAATACTCTTCAATGTTAATAATCATGTCTTGAATTATTGTATTAGATTTCTACACCCATCCAATAATCAGATGCTTTTCAAAGAAATGGAACTAACTATTAGTAATGACTTCTTGTGGCTTGAAACTTATTTGGTTGTGGCTGAGAAGATGTCCGAAAGATGTCAAGGTTGGACCCATGCTGGATCCATGTTTAATTAAGAATAATATCCATATTATAATGTTTTTTGAACATGTATCCTCTTCCCCCAGGGTCTGCATTATTTTTCATGGTGATTTGTATTATCTAATTTTAACTGGACATCAGCACAGCATTTATGAGAAATCTCAATTTTTTAACCCCAAGTTTAGCACCAAAGAATTGAAATTAATCTTATGATTTCCAATAAAGCCATTATTTGATCAAAAACTCATTTAAGATTTAAAGGTAAATTCTAAAAAATTATTGAAAATTCTCTTGCTATCACTTAATCTTTGGAAACGATTACCAAATTCTCAAAATAATCCCAAGTAAGCATTACATCACTATTTTTAGTATTTATACCTTCAATTTATCACCTAGAAGAAACTACCTACCATAAGACAACAAGAAACTTCAGACCAGCTAAGTATCTCTCTATAAATGAAGTTCATACCTCAAGTGATTGTACTTATTCTTTATTGAACAGGTCATATTAGAGGCTTCTTACTTGGTATTTGGTATTTGAAGAGCTTCTTAATGAATTTTAGTGTTCTGTATCCTTAGAAGGTTTATTCTAAGTAAGATTGAGAGGGGCAGAAAATACACCTTTCCACCATTTTTTACACAATTCATGAGAAATACAAAACTAGCTGACTTCAACTTCCCCATTCACCATTTAATCTAACAGCATAGTATTTCCATAAATGGAATAACCCTTGCTAGAATTTCATATTTGGTCTTTTGATGTCCTCTATAAGTCATTTATGTACTAGAAGGCACAAAAATGGTTCTTTCATTACTCTTTTTCATATCAATTCTCTTTTTGAATCATTTGATTCCAAATATAAAATGAGTTCTTTCAAAGCTAACTCAGAACCCTTTTTGAATCACCTTGAACATCTTTTGGTGTTCCTGAATATTGAATGTGATGTATCTCTTCCAAGATTTTTTATTTTTATTTTTTTTCTACTTGAAATTCAATGATATATTTTCTATTAGAGTGAGCTTTGATAATATCTACCTTATTGTTAATTGTTTTCTCTATTAAATAGTTTATAATTTATTATTATGTTATTTTTTAAGAAAATTAATAAATTTATTTCTTGTTCATAAAAGACTAATTAAATTAATTTTTTTCTTTAACATTTTTAACCAAATCTAATTTATCAATAACAAATTATTTGTTATCTTGATATTTTTTTATGTTAATATATTTTTATTAACATAATTGTAATATATTTTTTCATTTTAAATTTTTATTTAAAAACAAAAATTTTATGTCATTGTTAGTCAATTTTTTTAATTTGGTTATCATTCATGAAAATATTCTTAATTCAATTGAATAAAATAAATTAATTTACTTTCTCGTAAAAAAAACTTACAAAAATTTTCTCAATCAGCTAAATTACTCAGTTCCAGTTATTATAGTAATTTATACAATTTTTTTCATGTGTTTTTAATTCATATATTAAATTTCTATGTATAACTCATTCTATTTTATTTTATCATGATATTTATTTATAGTATTCTAAGAATATGCTTATAAAAACCATCGGCTTAATGTTACACAAACTCTATTCTCAATTATCATATAGCATAGGCCTTTAGTTCCAGTCGAATTTCTTATCTTTACTGAGTTTGAAATTTGGTATCTTCAACGCCAAAAATATCTGTTTTAAGTAACCTAAACAAGTGATCTACTCAGTACTTTGTGTTTTGGCTTTCTTCCAATGGTCAACTATAGTGCTTTTTCATAGAAGGTTTATGTTTGTATATGTTTAAAATGGTCTCGCTGGAGAATGTCCAAATCTACAAGCTCAAAGAGTTCTTCGGTGGCACATCTTTTCAAGGAATTGTTTTGACTTTTGCCCCAAAAAGTCAACCGAAAATGTCTTTTGGGGCTTTTACTTTCTATATTTGTAGCAAAGCTCACAAAATCGTCAAAAAATGTTTTTTCGAGTATTCATTCATACAGAGACTGAGCTCGCCAAATCCGGCAAACGATTGATCACTTGCTCTTTGCTTCGTGCCACAAATCTTGTTTGGCAGGAAAAAATGAAATATAACACAAAAAATACAAAGCCCTAGGTGGTATTTACCTTTTCCTAGTCAAAAAGTTTTATACGCAGTTTTAGAAATCCAACATGTTTTTTATTCAAGAGGTTTATCATTTGCCATTTAACTAATGAAAACCAAGTGACAACTCCCTTTGTGTATTCACTATTCACATGTTTTGATTATTTTGTTGTGCAGTTGGAATCTTTGCTTTGACAATTATAGACAATATTTTCAAAACAGAAACAGATTTGAGTATGACAATCATTTTTCAGTATTTGCAGACTACGGAAATGAATTATTTGAACCATTGATCTGAGATAAGGACGCATGAAATAAGCTCTGAGTTTATCGTTTCGTTATCTCGCGGTTAAGGCCCATCGCGGAAAGCTTGGGCTACAGAATGTGAGCCAATGTGTCAGGTTTAGGAAAAGAAAAACTTAGACTTAAACATTCATTTGTAGATGAGAATTCTAAACGTAGTTTTGATGGCTTTTCCAAAAATCAGGGTACATCAAACATATAGAAGACTACCTACATGACCAAAAGGAAAAACGGCTACACGGCTAGAAACTAATAAAATATTTTGGGCCTTGGTCTAATGGCTATTGGATCACTCATTAAGTAGTGGTAATCGATTGTTTCATTTCTATAATCACATGGTTAACCGAAGGTGGGAAGAAAAAACAATAAATATGGGTTGGGGTAGAAAAGGTAATGATAAAATCTTGTACAATGATAAGAGGTCAACGACCACGTGCCTTAGGCCTCTTCTTAATCTCGTCATCTTTCAGTGCGTGCAGCATGATCTTGTTGGTTTGTGTTGCATTGATGCCACCCGCAGAGGCAGCTCCTGCGAGAGGTTGAGCACCAGCATGCCCTTGGGACCAATCATAGGATACAGTATAGGCAAATACTGTACCAGTGCGGTTAAACGATACGCTAGTAACGGGGCCGCCACGATTTTCAAATGCTGTAAAAATAATTCATTGTTTAGCTTGAGAGTACATTGTAAGGGATCGAGCTCAGGGAGTCTGCTGGTCCAACTCACTTTTTAAACGCGTCTTGCTATCTTTATCCCACATATTAATAGTCTAAGACAAAAGGGAACTCAAGCTTGAGCACAATGAAAAGAGCGGTCATGATTTGCAAAAAAAGCTCTAACATACCCCGTCCGATCCCGCTGTGGCAAAGGTGCCGTGCTGCTTATGAAATTTAATATCGTTAACCGCCCAAACTTGAGGAGTAGATGAGGCGCCACCTAAGCGACTCGTAGTCGACGCGGCGTCTTTACGATGGCACTTGAATGAGAAATTGTTAGCTGTCTGCTTGTCTTCAACATGTCTACTCAACAAATACAACTTTCAGCGACCCATATTTTTTTTCAAGAAATCAAATTAGCATACTGGATAGCTACACGACCCTCAATGCTTCCAACGGCATATCCCTGAGCATCATTGAAGCAGGCTATACAACGAGTCTGCCACTTCAAAGGTGAATCCAAAGACTTGTACTCTACTGCAGGGTTACTTAAATGCTAAAAGGTTGGTTTGAAGATTACTGAAATTAGCCCAAGCTCTCATAGGACGGATGGAGAAAGGATGTGACGAGAAAGCCAAGGCGAACATAAATATGTATTTTTCGAGCTGCCGTGCCGACAACCATTAAAGGGAAAACGGTGTCCATGGTATAAACCCTTTCGGGAAGGTTGATGCTAACCGCAGGGGTGGATTGGCGGAGGTCCCAGTATTTTAAAGTCTTATCCCAGCTTCCAGTAGCGAGCAAGCCTTGACCGTTGATGTCGAGCCAAGCTAATTTTCGAATTGGGGCATCATGAGCCGCAACTTGGGTAGGCTGGCCGGTTGAGACGTCGAAGGCACGCGCCGCACGATCACAACCACCGGAAATAATCTTGGTGCCATCTCCAGACCAAATCACTTCCAAAACCGGTTGCTCATGAGAATATGCTGCCTTGGGGGCTGATTGGCCCTGGGCATTAATTTCGTATATTCGAACCTGGTGAAAAATAAAAACCCATTGGTTAAACGCAATGAATTCGTACAATGGCAGGAAGCCAAAAGAAGAAAACTAGAGCTAGCCTCATTCGACCATGAAGCAGCGGCCAAGAAATCAGCCTGCGGAGACCATGCGATCGACGAGATGCCATCGGTAGGGGGGTTTTCGACCTATCGAAAGAGAAGACAAGACCAATCAAAAGGCTAGACTTGTCGGGCACCCCTGTCCAATGTAAACAGCAAACCTCGATATCCTTGGGATCCTGTGTGACGGTGGCGGTAGAAGAGCCACTGCCAAAGACGGCCGACGTAGTATTTGAGCCGGAGTTAAAGAATGACATCGTCGCGATTGACGGCGGAGTTGGAAAAACTCAGACTTGGAGAAAAATTAGTTACATTGGGGCTTAAGAACTTATTCTGAGGGGTCAGCTCAAAGCGACACCTCATTTTTGACCAAAATTCACTTACAGCAACCGAGTCAGCGGTCCCCCTTCATACTGCAACCAACTTGAACACCTTTTTTCTTTTGAACACGACAGAAATTGATGTAAAAATTGATTTTTGCAAAAGAAAAAGAAAATTTTGAGGTAGAGAATAAGTTTCTCAAAAAAGCAAAAAAATTGATACAGAATTTTATTCTTTTTGAACAAAAAAGAAAGTTTTGGTGCAAATATTGATTCTTTCAAAAGAATAAGCCAATTTTGAGTTTTCATAAAAGTCATTTCTTGAAACATTATAGTGATTTTTCTCACAAAATGATTTGGGTTTTGAAAAACAAATGATATGAGGTTACTTCAAGGGAAAATTGTTTCATTTGATTTCAAAGGTTTGTTTACATAAAAGAATAATCAATTCTCTTTTGCATAAATTTTGCCAGTGGGACTCTTGACATAAGCAAAAGGATTTCCCCTTTGAAATCTTATATTAACCATTCCTTTGATATTGACCCAATGTATTCATGAAAAAGGAAGGCTACATCAAAAAGCTTAGGCCAGTTTCTTGATATTATGGAGGCTTTCAGTATTTCCTTTATTTTTAATTTATGAAATGAGTTCCAATAAATGGACTGAAGTTTTTACCTAAGGAGAATATTTATACACCCTTTTATAGATGGTTACATTGTCATTATTCAAAATCACAGCCTATGTAGAAACCTTTCCTCCATTTTGACAGCTTTTGTGTCCTACAAATTATTTCCAAATCTTGGGAGTATTTCATCACTCCTTCAAAGACTGAAAAATGATTTTCAGATTTGATGAATCATCTCCAAACCATATGCTTGACCATTACAAATTTGCTAAATGAAACAAGGCAGTGTGTCACAATCATGAAGACAGGGTCAAGGGCATCAGCAAAGATGGCTCATTGAAGATCTTGTACAGGATTAACCAAATACAGGTGAAGAATCCTGTATTCACCCAAAGAAGAGGAAAATTTAATTGGATACACCAATATAGGCGTCCAAATCATTTTAAGCTTAATTGGTACGAAACCAATAAAAATCCTCATGCAAGAAGGTTCTGTGCATCATACAGCCTGAGGATTCAGCACTCAAACTCAAACTGGTATTTCTCACATATATCAACCTCTCTTAACCAACCTGGGGGGTTTTCCCCAATTTCATTAATATATTAGAGTTATCAATGATTTTATTTTATGACTTACTAAGAATATTATATAATTGCTTGCTTAAGTCAGTCTTTTCCTTCCCTCACTTTCTCATTCTGAGCAGGTTGAAACAATGAGGATTATTTGGTGGTTGGATTTTTTTTCACCATGAAAAAAAAAACAATACCTGGGGGAAGGTGCTGCAGGTTCAACACAAGTATAAATGTGAGTTATATTCTGAATTAAACATGGGTTCAACCCTGATATTGTTTGTCAATATTCTCAGCCACAATAAAATAGCTTCTTGGAAAGATACAAATAATAACTCATTATACGGTTTCTTCTGTTTTTATACTACTTTGTTACAAAAAAATGGAGATAGATTATACAATGATCTGGGAAACAAATATCAACACAATATAATCATATAAATGCAAATTTCTACTGCCTTCATGAATGCGTAAACATGATCTATTTGTTATCAAGTCACAATACGTTGGTTTAGTTTGAATAGAAAATGTTTTACTTATTCAATGGTTTATTAAAGATAGAAAATTCATGGTTAATTTAAGATAAGCCATTCATTTCTTATTTAAGATAAAACCTTCATGGTTTATTTGATATAACCCAGTAGTAGCTTTTGTAATAGAAACAACTAATAGTTCATTCAATATAAACAAGTAATGATTTCGCATGATGAGGAAATGATTACCCATGAAGAGGCACTTATTACCCATTAAGAGGAATTTATTACAAATGATGAGTAATTGATTACATATGATGGGGAATTTTTTGAAAATTATTGAGAATTGATTATAAATGATCTATTTGTCATTAAGTCACACTACATTGGTTTAGCTTGAATAGACTATATTTTACTGATTTAATGGTTTATTAAAGATAAAACATTATTGGTTTATTCAGGATGAACCATTCATGGTTTATTTAGGATATACAATTCATAGTTTATTTAAGATGAAGCATTCATGGTTTATTTAAGATAAACCATTGATGGTTTATTTAACATAAACCATTCATGTTTTATCTAATATAAGTCATTCATTGTTTATTTAAGGTCAACCCTGAATGGTTTATTGAATATAACCCAGTAGTGGCTTATGTATAATAAGAAATACTTTTCTTATTAAATATAAACCATTCATATTTCATTCAATATGAACATGTCATGGCTTCTCATGCTGAGGAATTGATTACCATGAAGAGGAGTTTACTACCTATGATGAGGAATTGATTACCCATGAAGAGGAATTTATTAGCTATGATGAGGAATTGATTACCCATGAAGAGAAATTTATTACCTATGATTAGGAATTGATTAAAAATGATGTTTCAGGCTGAGTCTATGATGAAGTGGTAATAAATGTATTTAAAACTTTAAATTTGATTGTGACATGGATTACTAAGATTAAAAAAGGTTTTAATTGATGGTATAAGGGCTTTACTATTGAGGAATAGCAGTAGTGAGTGCTGTTGAAATCCCTGGGCGAAGTCTTACCAGTTGAGTTACTATAATAAGAACTAAAATACACTAAGATTAAGGTATACCTGATTATTTGCCAAGAGTATAACTGTTTTTTACAGTTTTATTACATAGGAATTCAAGAGTAGGATGGGTATTCCTTTTCTGGAAGAGAAAAGGCCTCCTTTTATCCTGAACTGGGGTGGAAAGGTCCTCTAGACCATCCATGTAGAGGAAGTGAAGAGTTATCACTTAATAGGGCTGACTTGTGGGTTTAACAAGGCCTGTACACTCTGTATTGGGCTCTGATGTGGTTTTGAAACCACATCTGGGTAGCTTTCCCCAATACAGGGTGGAAATTTTCATCTGGGGACCACACAGCCCTCTTCTGACATGTATGAAATGTAGAAGGCTGTACAGACCCTGTATGGGACCCCAGTATTAAATGAAATATGAGGTATTGAAGTATAAACAATATTCTTTGCCTGTTTGACACCTCATAAGCATAGTTATGGGAGAGTATCCCACAAGAAAGGTGTATTGGCCAATATGTGGCATTTTAACCTTAAAACTGCTATAAATCTGTCATTTTTAAAGATATAGAGCTCAACCTTGGTTCATTGTGTACCCCTGGATGAGATATACACATTGGTTCCTCATTTGGTATGGCTAACATTGAATATGAAAAAGTTATTCCATGTTCAAATCATGTTATGCAGATATATGATTTTCTCAAAATCTGTATGAAACTTGTTTCCCCCATAAATTTTGTTCTAGATGGGAGATTGGGAAATGAATTGAGCCATAAGATAGCCCTGATAGTTCTCTTTCCAAATTGATCCCACTTTAGGCATCTCACACTAAAACGATAGAAGTTAGATGACAGGTGAATATTTTCTTCAACCTTATTTGACATTATTTTGGACATAACATCTGTAGTGTTGGTACTAGCTTAATTTTTCTAGTACCATTGGATAGCCCTGACTTGGAGATTCAATTTGAATACCAAGTTTCTTGGTTTAATATTCTTTCTCTGAATTTCAGATGAGAGGTGAAAATTAAGGTTTATACTCAGCATCTTCTTTGAGCAGGAATAACTTGGTTATTATTTTTCCAAGGATTATGAGACTTTTATAGGCAGAAACAGGTGAGTTTACTCTTTTTTGATACCTTTTCAGCTGGTTTGGCTAAGCTCCATGTTTTGGTGGTATTTTGCTCTACCATTGGTTTATGGTATTTGGCTGTCATTCTTGTGCTCTGGTCTTGAGTCACAAGCTGACATACCCTGCCTCCAAAAAAGGCTCATCATTGATGAAACTGTTAAGACCTCCTAGAGGATCTGAATCTTGTCAGGTGAAGGTTACCATCTGGTATGGCATCTTCTGCCAACCATTTATCCTTATCTGCCTTTTGACCAAATATTGTGTCTAGTCTTTACCATTCAGTCTGATCTTCATGGCCTTGATGATCTTTTTCACAGGGCAAGGGGAGCCTTCCACCTCCACTATGCCTTGTGGGGTATAGGTCTTGTTCCTTGAGTGGAACTTATCCTCTCCTGTCTGTAAGTAGGTTTTGACCAAACTTGCTGGGAATAATGGGTGTTTCCTAGAGGACTCCTGTGTAAGTCTAACCTCCACTACATTTTGCCTTATCAATTTGATGATAGTGAAGGGTGCCAAAAATGAGTCTCTCATCTTCTTTTGTCCATTGAGGTTATTAAAGTTCAGTGTGGATACTAACACTTGGTCCCCTTTTAATTCTGGTTCAATGTGTGTTTTTTCATACCTCTGTTTGTTGTACTCTTTGGCCTTAGCTATGCACTCAGCAGCTGTATCACATGCTCTCTTCTGCATCTCATAGAAGTCTTTGGCTGTGGGGTGGATAGCCAGCAGATTTTACTTCAAGTGATCCACAGTCAGGAGGCGCTTCTACCCTCTTTCTACCAGTGAGGGTGATTTCCCTGTGGTAGAGTGCTGGTTGGTGTTTTAAGCCAGCTGGACTTCTGGTAGAAGTGTTACCCAGTCATGGGTATATCCTTTAATGTCATTATATTCCATGTCATATGCACAGAATCTTCTGATGATGTCCTCCATTGTCTGGATCATCCTTTCAGCTAAGCCATCTGTCTGTGGATGATAAGCTGTAGAAAATGCAAGTCTTGTTCCAAGCATGTAATAGAGGTTGGTCCAAAATTATGATGTGAATTTTGGGTCCCTATCACTAATGATGATCTTAGGGACTCCACAGGTAGATATGATGTTATTTCAGAATACCAAGGCTGTATCCATATCTGTATATTCCTTGTGACATGGTAGGATCTTTGAACCTTTAGTATACCTATCAACTACCACCAGGAAAGAATTAAAGTTTTCCTTTCCCCCTGGGACTAGTCATATAACCAAGTCCATGTTGATGGTTTCCCATAGGTATTTTTGTTCTTCTATATGTTGATGTAGCCCATATCTCTTCCCATTTTTTCTGTTTGCCTTTGGGCATCTCTCACAGGTGTTGATTTATTGAATAAACTCTTGTTCCCATTGACGCCACCAAGATGTGCTTTTTACCCTTTCTTTGGTCCTGTCTTCACTCATGTGTCCCATATAGGGGAAGTCATGGCATTCTTGCAGGATCAGGAATATGTGGTCTCTATCTATCACTGTGAGGGCACTAGTAGGCTTCTCTCTTTAATAGAGTTCTCCATCTATAAGGAAAGGTTTATTATACTTATAGTCCCCTAACCAGGTCTCCTATCACTGGGATTCCAGCTATTGGCTCCTTTAATTCTGTTGAAGGAGTTGTAACAATATGCTTGTAAGGTTTGTCTATGAAACTCTTGATAATAGTAACAATATCAAGAGTACTATGACTGTCCTCAGTAGAAAAATATAATATAATAAAATATTATAACCACAAATTTAAATATAATTATTAAAAATAATTATATATAAAAAAATAAATTTAACTATTATTATAATAATATAATAATAAAAAAAATATAATAATTATAATAAATTATAATTATTCTATTATTGTTATAGTCACTGACAGTTATAACAATAAGAAGTGTAAAGCTCTTAATGAGACAATTACACGTGGAAAATATAAATATTTAACCACTTATAAATAATATAAATATTATTTATAAAAGAATTAAAACACACACTGTGCAGAAATAATTCTTATAGAGAAAATTCTATATATAAAAAAAAACTAATACTAGACAAAAAAATATAGAATTTTTAGAGAAAACTTACTTATAAGATTTATTTAATATAATAAGTCAAACAACAACAGTTATAATATTAGATAATAATTATAAGTTAAAAACACGTCAAAAATCAATAAATTTAAAGATAAAACAACTTTTTATAATATAAATGATGATTAAAGAGTTTTTTAGAGGAATTTGTGGATTTTAAAAGATATTTAAGAAGATAATTTTATATAATAAAATATATTATTGGTGATTACAACAATAATCTGAATTCTATGACTTCAATTCTTTAATTTCAATAAATAAATAATAAAAATAACTTAAGACTTACTTCTAATAATAAGATTTTATATTTAATAAAACTTTACCTGTTTAAATGTCTAATATGATTGGATTGATGCTGAATGATGGACAAAAACAGTGATGAAAAGACTCTTTTTATGTCTTCAGAGCAGCTCTCATGATTCATAATGGATGTAGAGGGCGTGCTCAGGTCAAAACTGAAAAACCATGCTTAAAAATAAAGTTCTTAACTTAAGGCAGCTTATTTTTACTTCCAATTTAAAGTTACCAGTGTTATTCTTAACTCCATGTAGCTTTAATCCTCATTTAAACTAATTATTTTAAGTTTTTAATATAAATAAGCTTATTTATATTAAAGTTCATCACATGAACAACTTAAAAATAGAGTTTCAAGTAGAAATCTCTTAAACTCAATTTTTAATTAATTTTTAAAGAAATCATAAATTTCTTTGAGTTTAATTAAAAGAGTAAATTTCCAGGCTAATTACCCAGGAAATTTATTTATAAAAGATACTTAAAATTCAATTTATATATTGATAATATTAAATTCTAAGTTGTGTGAAATTTTCAAGCAAATCCATTAACAATTGGAGTTTTAATGAATTTTTGAAGTTATTGCTATTTTTCCACGTAAAATAGCAAAACACACTAAACCTTAAGTTTTGATAAGGTTTTAATGCTTGAAACTTTAAAGTTTTAAGCTTATTTAAGTTTTTTAGGCTTAATTAAGCTCTGACAGTTCTTAAAACCTTGATTTCAAGCCTGCATATTGGGATTTACCCTTTGGCAGCTTGAAATTCCTGTCCAACTTGGGATAAAACCAGTTTAAACCTTAAGGTTGGATCAAAGTCTAATCTTAAAGCTTAAATAAGGTTGAAAATCCTCCAATACAGGTGGACAACCTTAATTGAATCCTTGCAGATCCAAAAAGTTGGGTACCCCAGCTCTATTTGGTCTTTTTCCTTTGTCCCACCTTTCTGCGTGGATTTCGCCCTTTTATTTATTTAAAGCCATACTATGGCCTTAAACCCTTTTAAATTGAGCTCACGCAGGATTTACATTCTGTATGGCAAATCCTTAGCCAATTCAGTAAATATACACCACACCTCAATTTTAACTAAAATTTTGGTAAGTTTGCATAAACCTTATGCAACCTTAAATTTAAGCTTAATTAAGCTTAAATTTAACAATTTTAAAAAAATGTTAAAAAAGTTACATTGGTACTGTGAGATTCTTAAATCTTCCAATAACATAAAAAATAAGTGCTTTTGGGTATAACACCCTATGGGTGTACCCTAGGTTATTTTTGGTGTAGAATCCAAAAATTACATAATATTTATAACTTTGTTTATCCAAAAAAAAGTTATACTTATTTTTTATTATTTTTTATTTTAAATTCAACTAAAAAGTCTGTTTAAGACAAAATTAACTGTTTATAAAATCATTTGTGGCCTTATGGGTATGTCATACATACCTCACAGGCTCACATTCCCTACCACCAAAAAAAAATTGTACCACAATTTTTCTTTTGTAGTGTACCCCCAAGTTAGTTGGGGGGGGTATAATCCACTGTCCAACCTCTCTACTTATACTTCCAAGTATGTAAAGCACACAATTCAAACTTTTTATTGAGCAATTGGTCTTCTCTCATGTCTGAATCTTCTGAGAAACTTTTGGGAATCAGGTATTTTGTTTTCTACAATCCACTCATCTTCATGTTGTGGATTTTTATACCTGACCAAGTATTCTCTTTCATTTTTCCCCTAAGTCTTCTTTCTTTCAAGACTTTCAGTACCTTTTTCTCCTCACTTAGGTCCAGTGGGGGTACTTCTAAGGGTGTTTCATTTCTTAAAGGAAATGATTCCTTGTCACTTGAAGTGTAATGCTTTACCAGACTGACAGGGAATGTTGGATGTTTATTTTCCAGTTCTCCTGACAGTTCTACTTGTACTGCATTCGTCCCATGAAGGGCTTTAATAATAAATGGTCCTGCAAAGGAATCTTTCAATTTCTTTGGACCTTTAATATTATTAAAGTTCAAGGTTGAAACTAGTATTAAGTCCCCTACTTTGAATTCTGGGGTTTTATGACTTTTATCCCATTTCTGCTTAGCATATTCAAAGGCATCATTCATGCTTTGATTTGCATGGTGCCTCACTTTATCAAGCAACAACTTAAAGCTTGAAGCAGTTGGATGAATATCAACTAGATCTTTCTTCAAAGTATCAACTGGAAGTTTGGGGTTCCATCCTTTTTCCAACATTGCAGGGGTCTTGCCTGTGGAAGCATGGATGGAGGTCTTATAGGCTAATTCCAATGCTGGTATAAGAGTACACCAATCATGGGTAAAGCCAGCAGAATCTTTAAACTCCAGGCCATAAGCACAAAATCTTCTGATCATGTCCTCAAGGGTTTGAATCATTCTTTCTGCTAAGCCATCTGTTTGTGGATGGTATGCTGTTGAGAATGATAATTTTGTACCCAAAAGCTTATGTAAATTAGTCCATATGGCTGATGTAAATTCTGGGTCTCTGTCACTAATGATGTTTTTAAAGAGACCAGTATGGGATATTACTCTATTCCAGATTAAAAGAGCTGTATCCGTAGCTGTGTCATCTTTGTGACATGGTAAAAAGATTTGTGTTTTGCTAGATCTGTCTACAATAACAAGACATGAATTGTAACTCTTATCACCTCCAGGTGGTAATGCAGTTACCCAATCCATGTGAACCACTTCCCATGGGGTACTTGGTTCTTGGATATGGATCATCAGACCAAATCTTTTACCAGTAGCTTTATTGGCTTTCTGGCATCTATCACAACTATGACAGTACTCAATGACATCTTTTCTCCAAGATGGCCACCAGGCACATGTCTTAATTCTTTCCATTGTTCTGTCTTCAGACAGATGTCCAGAATAAATGTCATCATGGCATTCTAGTAGTATTGTGTTAATCAACATTCTACTACATAGGACCATGACACATGTGTGTTTAGATCTATGATATAGTATACCATCAAACAAAGGGAATCTTCCATTATCATAAGATGTTTTCCAAATGTCATCCAGAGAATTAGCCAATGCTGCATCTTTACAATCTTTGTCAAGTAGAGCAGCAAGAATATGACAATTCTTATCTTGCTTGTAGCTTTCCCTAACTTCTTCAAAGAATTCTGTTCCAACATCTGTGATATTAATTCCTTCAATTGGAATTTGAAGTTCTGCACTGGTAGGAACCTAGGCAGGATTATCAGGTGTATTTGGTAATGCCCATCTACTCAAGCCATCAGCATTTTTATGAATATTTCCGGCTTTATGTACTATGGTCATATTGCCTCTATACTCCTGTATAGCAATCTGCCATCTTAACATGTGTTTGTTTGGAGTTTTCATGTTAAGAAGTGATTTAACTGCATTACAATCAGTAATTACTTCAAACACACTACCAGCAAGATAGTAATGAAGTTTTTCCAGAGCCCAAACAAGGCAAAGGCACTCCATTTGGCTAGCTCCATATCTGGCCTCAGTAGGTTTAATTTGTCTTGAAATGAAACAAATTGGACCTTCATAAGGCTTGTCATTGACAATTTGAACTTGATGAAGAGCAGCTCCTAAACCATCAACACATGCATCAATATACAGCTTGAAAGGAAGTTTCCAATCTGGCATCAATAGTAATGGTGCATTGGTCAAGGCATACTTGATTTTATCATATGCTTGAATTCTCTCCTCTGTCATTTCAAAAACAGTTTGTTGATCACAAATTCTGTATAATGATCTGGCATGGATTGCAAGATCTTTAAGGTGTTGTCTGTAATAACTGGCAAAACCTAAGGAAGACATCAGTTCTTTTTTGTTCTGGGGCATTTGTTTCAGTAAAACTGCAGCCACTTTGTTTTTATCAACACCAAGGCTTAGTCCTGAGACTACATGTCCTAGAGCTTTTAACTCATGAAACCCAAAATTAAATTTTTTAAGAGAAATTTTCATGTTCACTTGTAGAATTTTCTTAAGTACTAATGAAAGTCTCTCCAAATGTAATTGCCAGGTTTCTGAACAAATTATAATGTCATTAATATAAATGATTAACCATCCCTCTGATAATTCATGTGGGAAGATAGTATTCATCATTCTTTGGTAATGAGAGGGTGCATTTTTAATACCAAAAGGCATCCTCAAATATTCATAAATACCACAATGAGCAATTATTCTCAATAATTTCCTAGCATGAGGTGTCAAAATATTCTGGTGAAAGCCTTTTAGAGCATCCATAGAAGTGATGAATCTTGCTTTGGATAATTGAGTCAAAGTCTCATGAATTCTAGGGATTGGATACCTGTCTGGAATAGTATAAGTATTCAGTGTTCTAAAATCACCAACCATCCTTGACTTATCATTATGCCAAGTAATGATTACTGGAGTTGTGACTTCAACCTCCTCATTGTGCCCAAATTTTCTAAGAACTCCCAGTTTCATTAGTTCATTAAGATGATTTTCTAATGCTTCGCTAGCCCTAGGGCTAGCTGGGTAAGCTGGTCTCCTTAATAGTGGTGGATAAGGCCTTTCCACATTAAGCATAATGTCCACCTCATGGCCTTTTATAGCCCCAAGTGGTTCATTATCAGAAGCAAAGGCTTCTCTATATTGAAATAAAACTCCAATAAGTTCTTCCTTCATTTCTGGTGTTAATTCAGGACTAATTTGTGCTTCACTTAGCTGATCTGACACAAATTTTTCTTTTTTAACAATCTTTACTTGTTGAATGACAGTAATTTCTTTTCTTTCTAGAGAAAAAGCAAATTTTTGCCTTTTATTTTCCCCTATAGTGAAATACCTGTCCTTATGATTGTTAATATCAATACCATAGATATTGAGATAATCATTTCCAAGTATAAAGTGTTGTGAAGTACAATTGTTCATAACAAAAAATTCAGCTTTCAATCTTATACTCCCTGCTGGATGAGGAAATATTATTGCTGCTTCAAATATACCCAAAGGGTGCATGTTCTGGCTAGCACTGCTGAATTTTACACCTTCAATTGGCATCAACTTGTCTTGCCGATTGGTATAAATTTTGTCAAGATAATCTTTTCCAACACAAGTGCAAAAAGCACCTGAGTCAAGATTTATCTTGGCTTCTGTGTTATTTATCACAATATTAGTGATGCAAGATGACCCAGCTGTATAACCTTTACCTCTAGCAGGTTTGGTTTTTTGCATTTTGGCATCTTGCACATGTATGAGATTCCTAAATTCATCACTGTACTGTGGTAAGTGAGTATGTACCTCAGTGACCTCAAAAGAAACATTAATATTTTCTATACCAAGTTGTTCTGATGCTTCTTCTTCTTCTGAAGGCTCAGAATCACTTTCATGTAAAGATACATCAGTTTCTTTTGTTTCTTCCACTTTTTCAACATTTATCTCATTAACTCTTGTCTTTTTAGGACAAGTATTAGTGTGAGCCTTGAGGTATATTTTACATACCCAAATAGGCCACAATTATCTTAAAAAGAAATTTTGAATTATGCAAAACTCATAAGTCATGCATATATCCAAAATTCATCATTTTCAATTTCAGAAAAGATGAATAACTTTTTATTGAGTAAGTAAATCCATGGATTTAAGACCAGATTTGGATTCTACACAAAAATTCACCTAGGGTAGCTCCATAGAGTGAATAAGCTCAATTTAAGTATTTGAGGTGGTAAAATGGAAAATACTTCAATACCACATCATTAATACCACATAAAAGATCCGTGAAAATTTTTGTTTTTCTTGATTTTTAGCCAAAATAATGGGAAAGTGAGAAATCCCATGTTACATATACACTAAGAATAGTGTTATGCATGTTTTGAGCACTTAATATCATGGTATTCTTACATGGAATTTTGGTACACCCATAGTGGATATCTCACTTTAAGCTTAAATTACTATTTTTGACGTAAAAAATAAGCAAGGGGGACAAAAGACATCAAAGAGAGCCAGGGTACCCAACTTCTGAGGCCTCAGAGGCGTGGATAGCTCCAGAGCATGGATCCATGGCTCATCTTGGCCCAATTGGTAAACTAAAACTCTTTGGGAACTTGGTTACCAAGTTACACCTACTGTAATCTTAAGAAAAATAGCAAATAACCTGCTATTTTGACGTGCCAAGGAGGTAATGAGCTACTTAGACTCCTGTAACCACGTTAATTTTTGATGACTTTCCATTACTAGACCCTAAAAGAGTAATTAAACCCTTTTGGGATCCATATTCATTGATTTACCTCATAGCAACCAGCAAAATACTGCTATTTGCAATTCTATGTAGAAATGAGGTAAAAACTTCAAAAATTCATTAAAAATACAATTCTTAATGAATCTTCCTGAAACTTTCAGGACCAATGAATAACTGTATTATCTATGGTACAACCAAAAAGAATTATGGTTTTACTAGTAAAATTAAAAGTTTTACTTACAGTCCATTTTTGACCATTCTACGTGAAACACTGAATCTTCAAAAATTCACAGTAATTACAACTTGTGATGAAATTGGCAATAAAATTGATAACTTTGAGAAATCAATGATTATTTTAGAATAAAAGAAGATTTACAGATGTTACTCCTTTTATTCTTAACCATATTGGGGTTGGTAGTCACGTAAAAGCATCAATTAAGTAATTATGATAATCTTACGTGACAACAGATGATGCAATCATTAATCCAAAAGGGTTTATTGTTTTCGCACTCACTGGCTTTTCAGTTTGCTCCATGGCACGCCTCTGTGAGCTGTTGTTGACTTAAAAGAAGTCTCGTCTTGCTGTTTTTTCCGTATCATCATCATCTTATTAATCATTTATATCAGTATTACCAACAAGTAAGTATTAGTTAAAACTTTTCTTCAGTGTTTTATTCTTTCAGAATCAATCAGAAAGACGTGAAATCATAGAAATCAACTATATATTGTTGTAATACATTTATAAAGTCATTTTGATCCTCTAAATCCACAATTCTACGCTAAATCTCTCTATCTTATCTTTCAATAAGCTCTTTGGAATATTAGTGAGTGATTTATCTTTAACTCTTAAAGTTTTTCTCTAAAATTTAGTTTTCTTCAAGAATTATCACTATAATTATTCTTGCAAAAGATAATTATATATTAAAATAATTTTATTATTTTAATAAAGAAGTTTTTATTATTAAATTCTTCTTGTAATTGATTCTTGTAGACAATTACTTACTCACTGTTAAAATCACTAGTAGTGCTTAACATGTGAAAGAAATAATTTTTAATTATTTAATTGTGGTTATAATAATATTTTATTATTATATTTCATAAGAACAGACATAGTACTGTTGATTAATAGTAATATTATCACCAGTTTCATAGTCACATCTTACATTTGGGGGCCTGGCCATGTTTTTTGAACCTTGTACCCTTAATTAATATATTTTTAAGCTCTAAAATATATTAATTGAATATTTTTTCTTTCATTTTAAAGTCAAAATAATTCTTATTTTTGAAATTGTTTTGGAAATCTTTTTCATTGAGGAATTTGGTTTAATTTTATACTGTTTTACACGTGGCTTTTTCACATCCAAAAACTTATAAAATTATTCTTTGAGTTACTCTGAATTGATTTTCATTCAAAATCTTAAATTTTAATTTTTTTTCTTTAAAAAGAATAATTTTTTTAATATTAAAAAATAATAAAATTCATAAAAAATCTTTTAAAAAATATCTTAAAACACAAAAATAATTTCTTTTATCATATTTTTTTCTCTTTAAGTGTCTTTAATCAAATACTGTGCAGCTGGTAACAGACTCAGTAAAAGATACATCAATAGTCCAGAATCTTCAGATGCAGAATCTGAAGACAGTATTGAGGTGCAGATTGCTAAAAGAGGCACCTTATTCAACTCAGAAAAAGCTAAATTACCACCAAAAGGTGTGTATTTTATCTTATATTTTTCACCTTTTATCTTTAAATTGACGTGAAAATGGTGCATACCAGAAATGGAAGCAACTATTCAGTCCAACCAGATGGATGTGGACAAGGAAGAGGCAAGACCAAATCCAGAAGTGACCAAATCTTCCACAAGAAAGACACATCTGGAGGATGCCAGAGTTGCCCCCCATTCCCCAAGGCCTGTACCAACAGATTTTGACGTAAATTCTGAGCCTGAACTGATTTATGGTAATATTTCCAGGGCTGAACCACTTTCAGGTGGCAGAAATAGAAATATATCAATGCCAGTACAAAAACTGGTTCAGAGCAGCGAAGGAAGAGGAGTGGGAAATCTGCCCAAGCCTTTGGCAGGGGGCCATGAACTCCTACTTACACATCAAGAGCTTTCTGGGTCAGGAGAAGACCATAGAACTCTTAGGAGGATGGAGCCCCCTGTCTTGCAAAGACAAGGTCAAAAAGATAAAGAATTGGTTGAAGAACCAAAGTCTTTTATCCATAGACCAGAAGAAAGAGTTGGAAATGACTCCAGCTTTGGAGACAGAGGCACCAGTGGCATCTACCAGCTCCAAACCAGCTCCAGAAGCATCCAAGGACAAGCCCAAAGGACCTCAAAAGAAACAGAGAGGTCCCAAGAACCATCAAGGCAAGGGCAAAGGCAAAGCCAATTGGCACAGACCTTACCCACAAGGGTACAGGATCCCCAAATTGGAACCTTCAGCTGTGGACAGTGTCTTCAATATGGCCAGAACTCTTATGGAATTCACAGCCAAGGAGCAGGAAAGGATGAACAGGACCTTTCCACGCAAATAACTGTTGTACATAGAAGTATTAATGTAGAAATTGGCAAACTTGAGTCAAAGTTAAAGAAAATTAAATTAGACATCAATGATTTAAAGAAAAATGACAAGCAACATTCTGAATGGCATAAATTGACAACTGTCACCCTTGAGTCAATTAGCAATGCTTGTGAAAGAATTGAGAACCAATGTCAAAATAATGACACAGAGGATCCTTCCATTTTTAAAGTAAATGATAGACTTAAAACTCTTGAGGACCATGTCTTACAAATAGTTAAGAACACCAATCAATTTGCTATACATTTAGCAAAAAGTGACAGTGAGAGGCAGAAATTGAAGAATGAAATAATTGCAAGTGTGGAGCAAATTCATAGGAATCATGAACCACATATGCCAAGACATTCTACACCTTTGACTGAAGAAAAACTTTCTGTCAAAGAAAGTTTGACTCCATTCTTAGGAGAAAATATTATTTCTGCAAAGGATATTCCCAAATTAGAAGAATGGCCAACATTCTCTGGTGAAGGAGAATACAACCATATTGAATTCATCAGGACTATTGATAAGTTGCAAGAAGACTTTAATATACCTGATAAAATCATAGTAGGAAAACTGCACTGTTTGTTTACCAGAACTGCAAAGAAATGGTATTACAAAATGAGGATTGGTCATGGTAAACATGACTGGTCTTGGTGGAAATCTGAAGTGATTACCAAATGGGCCAATAATTCTTGGAGGTTTAAAATGGAGAATGCTTTTGAAAGTGCCATTTTTAACTCAGAAAAAGACAAACCACTTACTTGGTTCTTCAAACAAAAAGACAGATTATCTGCTTTACACCCAGATATGTCTGACACTATGATTAATATGAAAATATTAAGAAAGTGTGGAGGAGAACTGGAACATGCTATCAAAAGCAGATGTGTGGAACCCTGGTCAACAGAGGACTACCTTAATGCTATGGAAGATATCATTACCAGAACAAAAATTGGTAAAACTTGGGTTAAAAACCCAATAGAGTCCAAAATAGTCTCAAAGATTCCTAGAGAAGAAAGAAGACCAGAAAGACCTGTCTTGAAGTGTCATAAATGTGGAAGTACTTCACATTTAGCCAACACTTGCCCTAAGAAGACAAAAATCAATGAAGTTCAAGTCATTGAGTGTACTGAGGAGAAAGAAGAGTCTGATCAAGATTCTGCAGTCTCTGAAGATACACCAGTGGAGGACTATCCCATTGAAAACATTTCAGCTTTCTTTGAGGTCACAGAAGTCCATACCCACTTGCCACAGTACAGTGAGGATTGCTGCAACCTGATCAATATCCAAGATTCCAGAATGTGTAAAACAAAACCTGCTAGAGGAAAGGGTTATACTGCTGGAGCATCCTGTATCACATCAGTTCTGATGAGTGATATTGAAGCCAAAGTAAATTTGGATACAGGAGCATTTTGCACTTGTGTTGGCAAAGATTATCTCCAAATTATACTTCCTGAATGGAAAAACCATCTATTACCAATAGAAGGTGTACAATTCAGTAGTGCCAGTAACAATATGTACCCCTTGGGCATATTGGACACTAATATTGTATTCCCACATCCAGCAGGAAGTGTAAGAATGAAAACTGAGATTGTAGTAATGGATAATTGCACATCTCAGCACATCATTCTTGGAAATGATTACTTAAATATTTATGGTATTGATATAACTAACCATAAGGACAGATATTTCACAATTGGAGATAACAAAAGACAAAAATTTGCTTTCTCCAATATGCCAAAACAGATATCTGTAGTATCTTCTGTCAAAGATACTTACAAAGATGAATTTGTGTCTAAACAACTTGTTGAAGCACAAATTAATCCATCATTGTCACCAAAGAGGAGGAATGAACTTATTGATGTATTATATACATACAATAATGCATTTGCATCTGATAATGAACCATTAGGCGCTATAAGGGGACATGAAATTGATATTACTCTTAATATTGATAGACCATATCCTCCAGTACTTAGAAGACCAGCTTATCCAGCCAGTCCCAGAGCTAGAGAGGCCTTGGAAAAACATATCCAAGAGTTGATCCAACTTGGTGTGCTAAGGAAAGTAGGCCATAATGAGGAAGTTGAAGTGACAACACCTGTTATTATTGCATGGCATAATGATAAGTAAAGAATGGTTGGAGATTTTAGAGCTTTGAATACCTACACAGTTCCAGATAGGTATCCAATCCCTAGACTCCAAGAAACCTTGACTCAATTGTCTAAAGCCAAGTATATAACATCAATGGTTGCATTAAAAGGCTTCCATCAAAATGTTTTGATGCCTAAAGCTAGGAAACTACTTAGAATTATTACTCACTGTGGTATTTTTGAGTATCTTAGAATGCCATTTGGCATTAAGAATGCTCCATCTCATTATCAAAGAATGATGAATACCATCTTCCCCACAGAATTGTCTGAAGGATGGCTTATCATTTATATTGATGATATTATTATATGTTCTGACTCATGGTCTTTGCACCTTGAAAGACTTGCAAGAGTACTTCATAAAGTTGCAGAAGTGAACATGAAAATTTCACTTAAGAAATGCAATTTTGGTTTTGAAGAACTCAAAGCATTAGGTCATGTTGTTTCTGGTTTGAGTTTGGGTATTGACAAGAATAAAGTAGCAGCAGTGTTACTTAAGCCAATACCCCAGAATAAAAAAGAAATGATGTCTTTTCTTGGATTTGCTAGTTACTATAGGCAACACTTGAAAGACTTTGCAATTCTAGCCAAGTCACTCTATAGAATCTGTGATCAACAGACTGTATTTGAAATGACACAGGAAAGAATTAAAGCTTATGAGAAGATAAAAAAAGCCCTTACAGAAGCACCTTTACTCCTCATGCCTGACTGGAATATTCCTTTTAAATTGTACATTGATGCATGTGGAGATGGATTAGGGGCAGCCCTACACCAAGTCCAAATTATTGATGACAAACCTACAGAAGGACCAGTTTGTTATATCTCAAGACAAATCAAACCAACAGAAGCCAGATATGGTGCAAGCCAAATGGAGTTCTTATCTTTGGTATGGGCACTTGAGAAATTACACTATTACCTTGATGGCAGTGTTTTTGAAGTGATAACTGACTGTAATGCCGTGAAATCACTTCTTAACATGAAAACTCCCAACAGACATATGTTGAGATGGCAAATAGCCATTCAAGAATATAGAGGAAACATGACTATAGTTCATAAAGCAGGAAACATTCACAAAAATGCTGATGGACTTAGTAGATGGGCTTTAGCCAACGCTCCTGATAACCCAGCTTATGTACCTTTGGAGGCTGAACCACAGATTCCAATTGAAGGAATTAACATAACTGATATTGGGACTGAATTCTTTGAAGAGGTCAGAGAGTCCTATAAACAAGACAAGAATTTCCATATCTTGACTTCTTTATTGGATAAAGACTGCAAAGACACATCTTTGGTTAATGCACTAGAGGAAGTTTGGAAAAATTCCTATTCTGAAGGAAGATTTCACTTGTTTGATGGGATTATTTACCATAGAACAAAACATTCTTGTGTGATGACACTGTGTAGTAGATTGCTCATCAATACCATTCTTCATGAATGCCATGATAGCATTTACTCAGGACACCTATCAGAAGACAGAACACTTGAAAAGGTGAAGAACTGTGCATGGTGGCCATCTTGGAGAAAAGAAACCATTGAGTATTGCCATACCTGTGATAGATGCCAAAAAGCAAACAGGAGTACAGGCAAGAAATTTGGATTGATGATCCATATTCAAGAACCAAAATCCCCTTGGGAAGTTGTTCACATGGATTGGGTCACAGCACTTCCTCCAAGTGGTGACAAAAGTTATAATGCTTGTTTAGTCATTGTAGACAGATATAGCAAAACTCCCATATTCTTACCATGTCATAAAGATGACACTGCTATGGATACAGCTCTTCTTTTATGGAGTAGAGTTATTTCTCATACCGGGTTATTTAAGAATATCATAAGTGACAGAGACCCCAAGTTCACATCTGCACTTTGGACCAATCTTCATAGATTGTTTGGGACTAAGTTATCATTCTCTACAGCATATCACCCTCAAACAGATGGACTAGCAGAGAGGATGATTCAAACTTTAGAAGACATGATCAGGAGATTTTGTGCTTATGGATTAGAACTCAAAGACTCAGATGGCTTTACCCATGACTGGTGCACTCTGATACCTGCATTAGAATTGGCATACAAGACATCAGTCCATTCTTCCACAGGACAAACTCCTGCTATGTTAGAAAAAGGATGGAATCCAAGACTCCCAGCAGACACACTGAGGAAAGACTTGATTGACATTCATCCTACAGCTTCCAGCTTCAAATTAATGCTTGATAAAGTAAAACACCATGCAAAACAGAGTATGGATGATGCTTTTGATTATGCAAAACAGAAGTGGGACAAGAGTCATAAAGTACCAGACTTCAAAGTAGGGGACTTAGTTTTAGTTTCAACCTTGAATTTTAATAATATCAAAGGCTCAAAGAAACTTAAAGATTCTTATGAAGGACCTTTTGTTATTGTTGCTTTACATGGAACCAATGCAGTTCAAGTGGAATTGAGTGGTGAATTGGAAAATAAACACCCCACATTTCCAGTCAGCTTGATAAAGCCTTATCAACCAGCTGACAAAGAATTGTTTCCTTTAAGAAACCCAACTCCTTTAACTGTACCACCTGTGGAACAGAATGAAGACAGAAAGATAAAGAAAGTCATTAAAGAAAGGAGACTTAGGGGTAAAAATCAAAGAGAATATCTTGTCAGATATAGAAATCCAGTACATGAAGATGAATGGATGGCAGAATCAGAAATACCTGACTCAGATAAACTCTTAAGAAGATTTAGACATGAAAGAAGGCCACAAGCCTGAATATGTCTATAAATGTGCTTTAAATTACTTGATCTGAGTAATGTGAAGAGGTTGGACAGTGGACATTAACCCCCTTTTGGGGCCTTATTCTTTTATCACTAATAAAATTGTAGTACAATTTTATTTTTTGGTGGGAGGGAATGTGAGCCTTGAGGTATATTTTACATACCCAAATAGGCCACAATTATCTTAAAAAGAAATTTTGAATTATGCAAAACTCATAAGTCATGCATATATCCAAAATTCATCATTTTCAATTTCAGAAAAGATGAATAACTTTTTATTGAGTAAGTAAATCCATGGATTTAAGACCAGATTTGGATTCTACACAAAAATTCACCTAGGGTAGCTCCATAGAGTTAATAAGCTCAATTTAAGTATTTGAGGTGGTAAAATGGAAAATACTTCAATACCACATCATTAATACCACATAAAAGATCCGTGAAAATTTTTGTTTTTCTTGATTTTTAGCCAAAATAATGGGAAAGTGAGAAATCCCATGTTACATATACACTAAGAATAGTGTTATGCATGTTTTGAGCACTTAATATCATGGTATTCTTACATGGAATTTTGGTACACCCATAGTGGATATCTCACTTTAAGCTTAAATTACTATTTTTGACGTAAAAAATAAGCAAGGGGGACAAAAGACATCAAAGAGAGCCAGGGTACCCAACTTCTGAGGCCTCAGAGGCATGGATCCATGGCTCATCTTGGCCCAATTGGTAAAGTAAAACTCTTTGGGAACTTGGTTACCAAGTTACACCTACTGTAATCATAAGAAAAATAGCAAATAACCTGCTATTTTGACGTGCCAAGGAGGTAATGAGCTACTTAGACTCCTGTAACCATGTCAATTCTTGATGACTTTCCATGACTAGACCCTAAAAGAGTAATTAAACCCTTTTGGGATCCATATTCATTGATTTACCTCATAGCAACCAGCAAAATACTGCTATTTGCAATTCTACGTAGAAATGAGGTAAAAACTTCAAAAATTCATTAAAAATACAATTCTTAATGAATCTTCCTGAAACTTTCAGGACCAATGAAGAACTGTATTATCTATGGTACAACCAAAAAGAATTATGGTTTTACTAGTAAAATTAAAAGTTTTACTTACAGTCCATTTTTGACCATTCTACGTGAAACACTGAATCTTCAAAAATTCACAGTAATTACAACTTGTGATGAAATTGGCAATAACATTGATAACTTTGAGAAATCAATGATTATTTTAGAATAAAAGAAGATTTACAGATATTACTCCTTTTATTCTTAACCATATTGGGGTTGGTAGTCACGTAAAAGCATCAATTAAGTAATTATGATAATCTTACGTGACAACAGAGGATGCAATCATTAATCCAAAAGGGTTTATTGTTTTCTCACTCACTGAATTTTCAGTTTGCTCCATGGCACGCCTCTGTGAGCTGTTGTTGACTTAAAAGAAGCCTCTTCTTGCTGTTTTTTCCGTATCATCATCATCTTATTAATCATTTATATCAGTATTACCAACAAGTAAGTATTAGTTAAAACTTTTCTTCAGTGTTTTATTCTTTCAGAATCAATCAGAAAGACGTGAAATCATAGAAATCAACTATATATTGTTGTAATACATTTATAAATTCATTTTGATCCTCTAAATCCACAATTCTACGCTAAATCTCTCTATCTTATCTTTCAATAAGCTCTTTGGAATATTAGTGAGTGATTTATCTTTAATTCTTAAAGTTTTTCTCTAAAATTTAGTTTTCTTCAAGAATTATCACTATAATTAATCTTGCAAAAGATAATTATATATTAAAATAATTTTATTATTTTAATAAAGAAGTTTTTATTATTAAATTCTTCTTGTAATTGATTCTTGTAGACAATTACTTACTCACTGTTAAAATCACTAGTAGTGCTTAACACGTGAAAGAAATAATTGTTAATTATCTAATTGTGGTTATAATAATATTTTATTATTATATTTCATAAGAACAGACATAGTACTGTTGATTAATAGTAATATTATCACCAGTTTCATAGTCACATCTTACAATTAGCCAGATGAGATGTACTTCCATAATTGTGACATTTCAAGGGAGCTTTGTCATGTGGTTTATTGGGTTTTGGAATTGGTGTCCCACTGGTCTTGTTGTCCATTGGGGGTTTATACCAATTTCTACCAATTTTTGTTCTAGTAGTGATGTTATCCATAGCATTGATATAATCTTCTGTAGAGCAAGGATCAATACATCTTCTTCTTATAGCAAGCTCAAGGTAACCACCAAACTTTCTTTATATGCTTTTATGTACCACTGTTTCAGACATATTAGGATGAAGGGCAGTTGATCTGTCCTTTTGTTTAAGAAACCAAGACATGGGCCTGTCCCTCTCAATATTAAAAATGCCTTCTTCAAAAGAATTATCAATTTTAAATCTCCAGGAATCATTTTCCCATTTGGAAATAATATGTTCTTTTCACCAAGGCCAAGAATGTTTACCATGGTCTTGTCTCATTTTGTAATACCATTTATTTGCTGATTTGGTAAACAATGAGTGTAATCTGGCACTTATGTATTCATCTCGTATGTTAAAGTCTTCTTTAAACATATCAATTGTTTTCATAAATTCCATATGATTATATTCTCCTTCACCACTGAAGGTTGGCCATTCCTCTAATCCTGGAATGTCTTTAAAATTTCAAGAAGTTTCTAGTTCTGAATTACTTGAAATTCTGGGATGTAAGTCATTATTCATGTTAAGCACAGTTCTGTCAAGAATTGGTGTAGACTGTCTTGGCAATTTATTTTTCAGTGATATATTGTTAATACCTGATTGAATATCTTCTTTCAATTAAAGTCTTGCTATATCACTTTTTTGCAATTGTTCTTGGAAAAGAGCTGCATTGTTCCCAGTTGAGCTTTCCAAGTTTTGAACTTGTATCCTTAATTCTTTTAACTGTCTAGTTATAAAATAAATAGAATTGACATCTGGTTGATTAAGTAAGGTAACTTTAGATTCAATTCTGGGACAAATTTGCTTCAAAGACAAATCTTGTCTTTATTAATATTTTCAAGGCCAATCATGGTCTTTTGTGACTCTTTTACTTGTAGTATCTCATTACCCAACTTTTGTTGAATATACTCAAATGTTTTAAGCTTTGTTATAATTTCTTTATTCCAAGTTTCAATTTGGTTTACAAGCTTTACAAGATCCACTTCTTTGGAAAAGATTGGCTCAATATTTCCTTTTCCTTGTTTTTGAATTCCATCAGAGTTCTTGCCATATTAAACAAATTGTCCATGGCTGTCTTCTCTTTCTTGGGAATCCTGTAATTCGGTGGGTAAGCCTTGTTCCATTTGGGCTTTTCCTTTCCCTTTTCATTTTCCTTTCCCTTCTGGCTGGTCTTTGGGGTTTTCTTGGGCTTGTTGGGAGCTTGTTGAAGCAGATATTTGCTGGTGTAGGCTTGAAGAGCTTCCACTGGGATGGTTTCCTTGCCTTGGGCCAACTTCTTCTTCTGGTCCTCTGATAACATGATTTGGTTTTTCAACCAAGCTTTTCCCTGTTGGACTTGTGCTTTGCAAGAAATGGGTGTCCAAACCTTCAGAAGTTCCTCTGTCTTTTCTGCCCCCATTAATTTCTTCACTTGAAGATATGAGTTCAAGATGCCTATCCAAAGACTTGGGAGAAGTTCCCCCTCTTTCTGTTTTGCTGCCATAAACCAGCTCTTGTACTGAGAGTCGGATATCTCTATTGTTGCCTGTTGAAAGTAATTCAGGTCTAACAGAAATAGCAGTTATTTCAGCTTCTGGACTCTCAATAAGAGTGTCAAAGGTGCTAGCTAACCTTTGGTAATTGGTGGAAGTTCTGGCATCCTCCATTTGTGCCTCTCCTCTGTGCTGAAATCCTTGTCTTTTTGATTTATGACTTGAATGTCCTGGTCCAGATCCATTTGATTGGATGGAGTAGTTACTTCCACTTCTAGAAGGAGTCATTTCATGCCAATATAAAGCAATTAAGACTAAGAAATGGATTGAATTCACCTGCTGGACCTTTAAAGGGCTGTTTGGTAATTAAACTTCTAGGTGCTGGTCTAGTTTGAATTTCAATACTAGACTCTGAGGCTTCAGAGTCTGAAGAGGTTTCTCTAATGGATGACAGTAGAGAAAGAAAGATATTATGAGTTGTTTTATCAAACAATAAAAGTAACTTAAAAACTCAACTTATTGGATAATGTTGTTTCAATGTAGTTTATGGCAAATTATGTCAAAAATAAAGAAAAATGTCTAATATTAAAGAAAAAATGTTTTTAGTAAAGATTTTTGATTTTCATTTTTTTATTTGATTTAATATTTTCTTTGAAGAAATGATAATTATGCAATCAAGAAGCTATCAATCAAAATTATATTATTCTTCACTTTATACTAGAATAACTCAAAAAATAAATTTCAACCCTGTGATGTGAAAAAGCCACTAGTTAGACAAAGGAAATTTATGGCAAGTAACTCAATAGTATATTGTTTCAAGCAATATTTCTAAGAAGAAAAAAAACTTTATTAATATTATAAAGATTATTTATAAGGGATAAGTCCCATAAAAGCCAATATTCAAGTAAATATGGCAATTTTACGTGAAGAAACAGTTAAATAAGGTCTAGAATATGATTTATGTCCCAAAAATTGGTTCAAATCATGGCCAGGGCCCTATATGTAAGGTTTGTCTATGAAACTCTTGATAGTAGTAAGAATATCAAGAGTACTACGACTGCCCTCAGTAGAAAAATATAATATAATAAGATATTATAGCCACAAATTTAAATATAATTCAAAAATAATTATATAAAAAAAATAAATTTAATTATTATCATATGAAATAATGATAAAAAATATAATAATTATAATAAATTATAATTATTCTATTATTGTTATAGTCACTGACAATTATAACAATAAGAAGTCTGAAGCTCTTAATGAGACAATTACACATGGAGAATAGAAATATTTAACCACTTATAAATAATATAGAAATATTATTTATAAAAGAATTAAGACACACACTGTGCAGAAATAATCATTATATAAAAATTCTATATAAAATAACTAATAATAGATGAAAAAGATATAGAATGTTAGAGAAAACTTACTTATAATATAAATTTAATACAACAAGTCAGATACAACAGATATCATATTAAATAATTATTATAAGTTTAAAACACGCAAAAAATAAATATTTTAAATGATAAAACAGCTTTTTATGATAAGAAATATGATTAAAGAGTTTTTGAGAGGAATTTGTGTATTTGAAAGATATTTTAAAGACAATAATCTTATAAAATAAAATATATTATAGGCGATTACGGCAATAATCCAATTTTTATGATTTCAATTCTTTAATTTAAGATTTATAAAGAGTAAAATGTCTAAGAAATACTTTAATAATAAGATTTAATATATAATAAAACTTCGCCTGTTTAAATGCATAATACAATTGGATTGATAAGTGATGATGTACAAAAACAGTGATGAAAAGACTCTTTTTATTTTTACAGAGCAGTTCTCATGATTAAAAATGGATATAGAGGGCGTGCACAGGTAAACACTGAAAAAGAATGCTTGAGAACAAGGTTCTTAACTTAAGGTAACATATTTTTAATTCCAATTTGAAGTTACCAGTGTTATTTTTAACTCCAAGTAACTTCAATTCTCATTTAAGCAAATTATTTTAGGTTTGAATATAAAATAAGTTTATTTATATTGAATTTCATCAAATGAACAACTTATAAATGTAATTTCAAGCAAAAATATCTTACACTCAATTTTGAATTAATTTTTAAAGAAATCTTAATTTTCTTTAAGTATAATTAAAAGTGTAGATTTGCAGGCTAATTACCCAGGAAATGTGTTTATAAAAGATACGTAAAATTCAATTTATATATAGATAATATTAAAGTGTAAGCTGTGTATAAGTTTCAAGCAAATCTATCAAGAATTGGATTTTGAATGAATTTTTGAAGTTATTGCTATTTTTCCATGTAAAATAGCAATACACACTAAACCTTAGCTTTTGATAAGGGTTTAATGCTTGTAACCTGAATTTTTCAACCTTATTTAAGCTTTGACAGGTCTCAAAACTTCAATTTCAAGCCTGCATATTGGGATTTACCCTTTGGCAGCTTGAAATCCCTGTCCAAATTGGGTTAAAACCAGTTTGAACTTAAAGGTTGGATGAATGTCTAATGTTAAAGTTTAAATAAGGTTTAAAATCCTCCAATACAGTTTGAAAACCTTAATTGAACCATTGCAGATCCAAAACGTTGGGTACCCCAGCTCTGTTTGGTCTTTTTCCTTTTACCCACGTTTTTGCATGGATTTTGCCCTTTTATTTATTTAAAGCCATACTATGGCCTTAAACCATTTTAAATTGAGCTCATGCAGGATTTAAATTCTTTATGGCAGATCCTCGGCCAATTCAATAAATATACACAACACCTGAATTTTAACCAAAATTTTGGTAATTTTGCATAAACCTTATCCAACTTTACATTTAAGCTTATTTAAGCTTAAATTTAACAATTTTAAAAAAATGTTAAAAGAGTTACATTAGTACTGTGAGATTATGGAATCTTCTAATAACATAAGAAATAAACCTTTTTGGGTATAACATCCTATTGGTGTACCCTAGGTCATTTTTGATATAGGATCCAAAAATGACATAATATTTATAGCTTTTTTTATGCAAAAAAAGTTATACTTATTTTTTATTATTTTTTACTTTAAGATCAATTGAAAAGTCTGTCAAAGACTAAATCAACTGTATATAAAGTCATTTGTGGCCTTATGGGTATGTTATACATACCTCACAGGCTCACACCAATCACCAGAATACTATTGGCTCTCTACCTGGAACCCTTTCCAACACGTTGATACCATTTCTTTGGGTGCCACAAACTTTCATGCACTGTGGTCTTGGTGGGGCATGGATTGAAAATTTCCAATCCAATACTACTCAACCCTATTTGTTGAGGGAGTATTTATGTGAGCCTTAGAGGTATTTTCATATACCCAAAAGACCACAAAAGATAAATTAAGACACAAATATAAATAAAATAAATTTATTTGTATTATAAAAATAAAAATTGAAATATAAATACAAATCTATATTTAAAAAACAAAATTTAATTTTAATTTAAAAACAAAATCACAATAAAATTTAAAATTATGAAATTACATTTTTACTTGTAAAAATTAAGTAAAAATGAATTTTTAATAAAAATTGTGAAATTAAAATATATTTGGTATAGAAATTTATTTCGCCATTTGATTCCTCATAAAAAATTAGGTGGGGTCACCTCTGGGTGAAATTTTTGTAATTCAACACCAAATAAGCTTAAATTAAGGTTTAGTTTTTTCAATACAAAAATTGAAAATCCTCAAAACTTTAATTGAATTCACGCCACATGTGGTGTTAACCATCAAATTTTGTGTTAAAATTGAGGTGTTGTGCTTAGTTTACAAGTCATGAGGAGTTGAAGTATTTTCAATTGAATTCAATTGAAATGTCAAAATGTGCGCGTGTATTACATAAGTGAAATTTGATTTACTTATGAGGTATCAATTCTTACTGTATTGTACTGTACAATTCAATTAAATTACATATTTCAATTGCAAGTATAATACATGATGAGGAATTAAAGGACAAAATAATATGAGGGGAAAAGGAACTCTAGCTCTAAGGGGGAGCCAGACCCCCAAAATACTTGCTGAATGGCGTGGGATGTCAAAATCCACGCAAACGTTCATTACTTTTGGCCTGGAATTGAGTCATAGGGTCTGTGACTCAACTGATGATGAGGTTTTGATACCAACCAGGGTGGTTTTAACTGCTGCCAAGAGGGTAAAACTACCCTTAAGTTAAAACAATGTTAGTAAAACAGTTTTAACTGGTTTCTACGCCTCTTACACACATTCTGACGTGTTTTGGGGGCTCTAGACCAGGTATTTCTATAGTAATGGATGATTTAAGGGTCTAAAATGGCTAAAAATGGCTTAAACCAGCCCTTTTTTGGTCTAAGCCACGGTTCAATGATGCCATAATTGGCTTTTCTGTTGTCAGACTGTTTTTCACGACTAACAAGAGTAAAGTTTACTTTTGGAGTAAGAAAATTGATGGCTATAAAAGAATGTCTTCTTTGCCCCACTTTTCTCTTCATGTTAGAATCTTCTCCATTTATAATTAGTTTAAAAATTGTTAAACAAACCAATAAAAGATTCCAAACACCATTTTTAAATAATTTTAATCCTTTTAACCACTCGAAAAAATCATTATAATCATTGTTTGTAACTCTTATAATCATTTTTACCCCTGAACCACCCCAAAAGTGAATTAAAGCATCTTTCATCACTGTAAACTTTGTCACTTTGTTTCCTAATTCACTCTGGTCACTTTTGGGTGTGTTTTCTCTTTAATATTCCCTTCAAAGACTTTGTTCTTTAATTAATTGCTTGCAGTTCTTTGCTCAATTAATTCCCATTGAAATTGCTCTTGGAGAAATTTCTTTTGTAGCCTTAAATATCTCTTGTAGAGTATTTTTGGATAAATTTTTATTGTTGGTAAAACAATAAAGCTTTATAATATTATTTTTTTATACTAATCAAGTTATAAAAAATAATATTGGCGTGTTTTCTTTCAAAAATAATATTTCTCACTATTTTTAATTGATTTTTATGTTATACAAATTTTGAGGACAGGAAAAGTACTTGATTTTTAATCAAAGTTTTGTATACACACCTTACAATTTATGACTGATCAGCATTATCCTTCCTCATACCAAAAACACAATCTATCATTGATGTTTGTCACATGGTATCCAAACATTCTATTCATGATTGAAAGTTTCAGAAAACAAGAACTCAATCTTCAAATGCCTGACAAATATTACTGTCATTCTAATAGCCAATGTCAACCTTTTACTCCCACCACTTCCACTTCCATCTTTACTACCCCCTTGTATCCACCTGTATTTTCTTTTTCTTCCAAGCAAAAAATGATACAATTTCCCAGTGGATCAGACCTTCCCATGATGACCCTGCCCCATTCCATAATTAAGGCCCCCCTCCCCCCTCATCAAAAAACTGGACCAGCTTTTCTCTGGGATTGAGAAATCTCCAATGGACAATCCACCTGTAACCTTTGGGCCACCTCACCCCCTGGATCCCCTTTTAATTCCAGGCACATCATGACAAACAAGGTCATCAGCTCATTTGAATCCCTTTCGACCAATACCCCCCTTGGAAGACTGCTTGCGGATGATATGGGATTAGGTAAAACCATTCAGGCCATTGCACTAATTGGTACCTCCAAGGAGCAGCTAATTAAAAATGCCCACCTTTCTTAATCACCACCTGGAAATCAGAAATATCCAAGCATGCTCAGGCTGGAGCACTGCAAGCCAACACCTACCATGGCCCCACTTGTCACTCATTATCTGAGGCTGACATCCTAAAATGTGATATTGTCATCACTTCTTACAATACTATAACCCAAGAATCCATACAAACAAATAGCTCTACATCATTAATTTTGAAAATCATTTGGCATCATATAACTTTGGATGAAGCACAGTGAGTATCCCATCTCTTAATAATTCAAATATCCCACTATGTCCAATAATTCTTCCCCCATCTGATAGCTATATTTGCTCTCAATAAACCTCCACTCACCGTGCCATTAATAGCCTCCTATCATCCCTTCAAATATGTTTAAAGGGCACACCTATTCACAACACCATTCATGACCTTTTGGTCATAATTTCATTCATCACCTGACCCCAGAGCTCAGCTCAAGATAACTGGTCATCCTTCATCCTGAATAGTCTTTTCAAAGGTAGCAATGATATTTTGCATTTTGCATTGCGCCACACCGAAACCTCCCATCTCAAATCTCTCCTTATTATTAGCCATCAATATGGACTGCTCCCACTCAACCCAATGATGCAGAAAGAATATTCTGCATTATACAAAGAATTCCCATCATCCAAAACAAAAGGACAAGGGGAATTTTTCAGAAGTATTAGTAAGCTGCAAATATGTTGTAACCATCATATAATCCTTAACAAAATGGAGGATCTGGAACTATTGTTGATGTTGAAACATGCATGATGAGTAGTAAAATTGCACACCTTCTCAAAAGCTTACTGAATAAAAATCAATCAAACTGTGGTCCATGAAAATTGGTTGTTTACTCCCAATGGACCCAGTCTCTTGATTTGTGAGTAATTTATAATATGCATCCTTCCCAAATCAAATTGATCTGACAACATTGTTTTGGTAGAAGTGGTATAGTCCCCACCCATCACTCTATCCTTTCAGCAGGCATTGATGGAACAATTACAGCAAGAGGTAAGGAGAAGGCCCTGGAGAAATCTTTCAATAATCCTGAATGTGAGGTACGCATTGCCTCCATTGGTGCAGCTAGAACTGGCCTCAACATCACTTGCGCTAATATTATCTACTTAATGGTGAGGGGACCCCCAGAATTTGACCCAAATTTTCCAACACTGACTTCAACCTTTCCAGGAGCCACATTGGAACCCAGCCATTGAGGCTCAGGATGTTGATCATCTACATTGTATTTGACAGAAGCGACCTGTGAAGGTTATTCACTATATCACTCCTCATTCAGTTGAGGTCAACATGTGGAAGGTACCTTTCAACCTAATCTGTGTCCCTGATATTATTACTATTCTGAAATAATTCTTTATGGAAATCACATATTCCCATCACCAATAGGTCCAAGAAACAAAATGCTCATTATCTGTGTGAGCCTTCCTAATTTTATTTCATTTGTGTTTGACAAAGTTGATAACCTTTTTACACCCCATCACAAGTCCACAATTATGAACACCATGAGATGTATGGAACTTCTTCAATATTTCCTGAATGAAAATGAGCAATACACAAATATTGATAAGGGACACCATAGTAAATTACTACATACAAGCTCATATTGTTCATATTCTAATTTATTTATCTGGATGTAGCACATTTAAGAGAGAATAGTCAAATTGTATTTCACCCACACAAACAATTCACCAAGCCTTATTATGTCAATGTGCTATACATTTATTTTCCTAACTTATTGCAGAGAATCGCCATTTGTGCTAATAGCTGGCATTTCAAGTATTTTGAGGGCAATAGTCTGCATCTTACTACAATCTTTGAGCCAATCTTCATCAAATACCTGAAAAGATAGCCCTTCAGAAATGTCCCCATCATCTGTCGATCTTATTTATGGCATTCTATCAATAGTATTTTTAGCCTTTTTTTAATTTGATTCCAAAACTCTATGTCTCAATCCATTTTCAATACCAACTCATTAAATAGGCCTGAGCTCCAGTGTAAGCCCACTTTGCGGTAAACTTGATGCCCATTGTCCACTACCTCCTTAGTATCTGAGCATACTCAAGGGTCATTGAATTATGATGCTAGAATTGGAAATTAGATGCATCACACCATTCATGACAGTGCTCACAGGTTTGAACATCATCAATTAGATTATCATCATATTTATTCACAATGAAGAAGAGACACAGTAACTAAACCTTTGACAAATCTTTGCAAGATTTTGATTCTCCTTCTTTTTTACCAAGTACTACTCATACTTTTGAATAGACTTCCATTCTCTTTTCAAATAAGTGAAATATTGCTCCATTAAAGCTCCCACGCCCCTATAGGTATTATCATCCTTGTTCCAACAGTAGTGATGTGACTTGGTGCTGACAAGTGCAAGAAGGAATGTATGGTAAAACACAATAGAAATCAACTTGTTTAACGGATGTTGCCACAAGCTCTCCCAGTCCCAAGTGAATTGCTTTAGTCCTGACTTGTGGAGCTCATTTTTGCAGTAGCTTGGGAAATGCTGAGACAGAACCTGTGTCAATGGCTCTTTCAAAACATCCTTGGGGACATATCCAAGATGACCAGCCACTTGAATTTCAATTTCAGGCTCTTCTTTGGTGGGTGGAGCTGGTAGTGAGGAAAAATCCCTATCCCTTACTTTGAGTAGGAACAGACAATGGTCATGTACAGCTGATCTCATCCCATGGACATTTTCTGGAAGTTGCGCTTTGAGCCATTTTTGTTGCTGCTTCTGGATTGCATTTTTTTCCACATTGTGAGCTTTGCAAGCCTGGTGCCTTTGCTGTCTCATCTCAGATTGATCAAGCATACTCTGGGAAAGGGGCCTTTGAGGATGGGTGAACTCACTATTTGACTGAGTGCCTTGCTCTTGTGCCATGAAATTGTCCCTCCTTGGTTCATCATTTGTTTCACTTTGAGTTGGGGACATGTTCTCATCCTCATCATCCACAATTTTTCTCTTGATGAACTTGCATGACCCGTTCTTGGTTTGGCAGCATATAGATTATGGGGTCCAGTGACTTTTTCTTTATGGACCAGAGGTGAAGAGGCATAAATTTTATCACCTGCCATGCAAATTATCAGTTATGATATCAAAAAATTCATAAATACTGTTTGGAATCATGATCTTCAATTGGGTCCTGAGATTGGACTGTCTTGCCTTTAGGTGCCATACCTAGCCCATGAAACAAACATGTCAGACTTTGCAAAAGTTTAGATTCCAAAATCCAACAGACTTACTTTGATGAAGTGTCAAGCCTGGATTTCCCTCTATAATCCACTCCAACTAACATTTTCTAATGGTCTTTTTTGCCACTCACCATTAACCAGCTCTTCATGGCGCACATGAACCCGAGATCCTGATGAAATATTGCGGGTTGGCTGTTTACTTTGGCCAAAGGGTTCCTGGGATGCAACTGGATTCCGACTAGGATTAAGGTGGAATTCTCATGGAAATTTGGAGTGTGGAATGGCCTTTGATGATACTTCTGGTATGCTTCCTGGCCCCTCAGACACATGCATTTGTGTATTAATGGTATTTGGGGGAATTGGAGTGATGGAAATATTAGCAATGGAGCAAGTGCTTGAAGTTTGAGAAGTCACATTTCCCACATCAATGTTGAGACCTGATGAATCCATTGAGTATTCAATAGGGGTTACGAGTGGAATGTTGGGACTCATTGGTCACTGTGTTGTCCAAACATATTCTATGCTAGATTCACTATCTGAGTCATGAACAGAACCTGAATGGGATTTACGTGGGTTGGAAGATGACATGAGGGCTAAAGAACTACAGTATTGTTTTCAACTTGATAAAAAATCTCAGTAGTCTAATGAAATAGAGTGATTTCAAATGTAGAATAGTGTCAGCCTGTGACTCAAAACGAGAGCACCAGCATGACAGCCCAATACCATAAACCAATGGTAAAGCCAAGATACCACCAAAATATGGAGCTGAGCCAGATTAACTCAAAACGTATCAAAAGAAAGAGGAAAATCACCTATCTGCAAAAACACAAGTCCCATCATCATAGGACAAAGAATAAAAAAGTTATTCCTGCTCAAAGCTATTGCTGAGCATAAACCTTAATTTTCACCTCTCATCTAAAATCCAGAGGCAGAGGCTTAACCCCATCAAATAGGTATTCAAATTGAAGCTCTAAGTCAGGGCTATCCAATAGTAATAGCGAAACTGAGCTAGCACCAGAATTACAGAAATTATGACAAAAATAAGGTCAAATAAGGGTGATTAAAATATTCACCTCTCATTTACCTTCTACAGTTTTAATGTTAGATAACTAAAGTGGGATCTTTTTGGAAGAGCACAATCAGGGCTATCTAATGGTGCCATCCATTTCCCCATATACTATCCAGAACAACAGATATAAAGCAAACAAGTTTCATACAGTTTTTGGACAAATAATAAATGTGTACAAGAAAACTTGTACATGGCATAACTTTGCCATATTGAGTCATAGCCATACCAAATGAGGTACCATGGTGTAGATCACATCCAGGTCTACACAATGAACCACTTTTGAGCTCAATATCTTAAAAACTGACAAAGTTATAGCAGTCTTAAGGTTAAAATCCCAAAGTTTGGCCAATACAGCCTTACAGTGGGATAATATCCCATAAGTATGATTATGAGGGGTCAAACAGACAAAGAACCTCGTTTATACTTCAATCCCTCATAGTTAAGTCAACTAAAGAGGTCCATACAGGTTCTGTACAGCTTCTGACGCGTCAGAAGCCCCAGAACACACCTGTAAGATTAAGGGGTGAAAAACTTCACCCTGTATCATGTAAAAATGACTACTTGTGGTTCTAAAACCGGATTTCCACCCAATACTAGTCTGTATTAAGTGTGTAGAACCACAAATCATCCCACAGTAGTGAAAAGTTTCACTCTGTGGTCGTGTGCAGAGGTAAACCACCTCCCACTACCCCAAAACAAGATAAAAGGAGGCTTTGCCTCACCAGGAAGCTAATCCAGCATCCTGTTCTTAGTATTCTTATGTGGTATAACTTCTTAAAAGAAGTGTTACCCTTGGAATTTAATAGGTTATACTTTAAACTTAAGTATTGTAGGGTTTGTGATTGTAAACCAACAGGCAAACACTGCACCCAGGGCTATCAGCAGGACTCAACATCACTAAATTCATTTAGGATAGCCCTTTTTACCCTCTGTTATCTTAATTATCATTTTTATTTTCGTGTCAAACTCCGATATATAGCTTTTATTTGTCATTGTACAGCTATATCATAGAGTCACCCTGATAAATAGAGAAATTGTATGAGTAGTGGGAACAAAGTCTCTTGTGGAAGTTTAATAACACATTTTTGGGAGAATTTGCCTGGCCTATTTTTGAGCTCTTCCGCTTTGGTCAGGAACCACACTGCATGGCCTACCAGCATATAACGTAATATCTCCTTGATCCCAAAGGGGACCCATCATCCATAATTAATCAGATTCAATAAACATTTCCCCCTCCCCATTGTCACATTGTGTGAATTAGCCAACTGCAAATATATTAATCAAAATTTCTGAGAATTCTATATCTGTATAAGGGTATATTCATGAAGGGTTTACCCATAAAAGAGAAATCACCTTTTTAAGAAAGGCAAGACATTCCAACCAATTGCAAGCCCGCTGCACTCAAACCAAATACCAAAGCTTTAGCTCCACTCCAAACCCTTATGTAATAGAGTTATATCATTATTTCTGTAACAAGGCTTAAACCATGTACAATGGCAGACCAGCGTACATGGTTTGAATGTTAATCCCCTCAATTCCATGTTGACACATCCCTAATGGAACGCCCCTCAAGGGTCAAACCCGCAGTATCACCATGGGTAAATAAAATAGAATATGTATGAGAATTGAGCAGCATGGCATTTTAGCCAACTAACCTCTTAACTGATTCCCCCATCCATATGAGACATGTTACACTTTATCCCCTGCAGCTCAGCCACGATTACAAATGGGATAAAATCCTAAACTGGCTCAAATCATCTCCCCCTTCATAAATAATCACTCAATTATTTTGCCAATCAATAACACTCCTAAGCACTTGCACATCAGCCATGGATATTTCTAAAAAAACCAACCTTATTCAATATTCCTGCAGCAATGACAATGCACCTCAAATCCTCAATGCGTATATGCATGTGTCAACACTGCTTAGCTCAAACACACTCTTTGCCTGAGGCTTTTAGGCAAGGAGTTTCCTTCACACCTTTCCAATATAAACAGAAAATTAAAAATCTCAAATAAGCCATTGCATCGAAATCTCTTCCAAACATCCCAACTTCTGCATCAGGATCTGACTGCCCACAAATTCTATTGGATCAAATTTTTCCAGTTCATTATTCTCAATTGACCCAAAGCACATTCTTCACACAACTGGGTCTCACTTCCACTTCACAGAAACCATAAAACAGCACTCCAAACCTTCCCCCACCTGATCTTGTAATGATTATATATGTCAGCCTGTGACTCAAAACCAGAGCACAAGCATGACAGCTAAAATACCATAAACCAATGGTATAGCCAAGATACCACCAAAATATGGAGCTGAGCCCAATTAGCTCAAAAGGTATCAAAGGAAAGGGGAAACTCACCCCTTTCCAAATATACAAGTCCCATCATCATAGGACAAAGAATAACAACGTTATTCCTGCTCACAGTTGTTGCTGAGCATAAACTTTAATTTTCACCTCTCATCCAAAATACAGAGTAAGAGGCTTAACCCCATCAAATGGGTATGCAAGATGAATCTCTAATTCAGGGTTATCTAATGGTACCAGCCAAGCTGAGATAGCACCAGTATTACAGAAGTTATGGTCAAATTCAGGCCAAATAAGGGTGAACAAAACATTCACCTCTCATCTATCTCCTACATTTTTAGTGTGAGATACCTAAAGTGGGGTCTTTTTGGAAAGAGCACAATCAGGGATATCTGATGGTGTTATCCATTTCCTCATATTTCAACTAGAACAAAAGGTATGGGGCAAACAAGCCCAATACAGCTTTTGCCTAAAACACGTATATGTACAGAATATCTTGTACATGGGATAGCTTTGCCATATTGAATGATAAACACATCAAAAAAGGTACCATTGTGTAGAAAGCATACAGGGATACACACTAAACCAATTTTGAGGTTTATATCCTAAGAACTGGCATACTAATGGCTGTTTTAAGGTCAAAATCCCACATTCTGGCCAATACAGCCTTACCATGGGATAATAACCCATAACCATGATTATGAGGTGTAAAACAGACAAAGAAGAATGTTTATAATTCAATAACTCATAAGCCAGTCAATACTGGGGTCCCATACAGTTTCTGTACAGCATTCTGCGTGTCATACACGTCTGAAGAAGGATATGTGGTCCCCAGATGAAATGTTTCACCCTTTATTGGTGAAAACTGCCCAGATGTGGTTTCAAAACCATATGTGAGCCCAATACAGGCTATAAAGGCCCTTGCAAACCACAAGCCTGTCTCAGAGAGTGAAAAATCTTCACTTCATCTACATGGAAAGGTCTAACAGCCTTTCCAGCCCATTTCAGGATAAAAGGAGGGCTTTTCACAGCCAGAAAAGCTTTTCCCCATCCTGCTCTTAAATTCCTACGTAGTACAACTGTCAAAAACCAATATACTCTTTGAAAATAACCAGGTATAATTATAATATTCATTTTTGTAGTCTTTATTATTGTCATCCAACAGGTAAAGCTGCACCCAGGGCTTTCAACAGCGCTCACCACCACTATTTCATAATAGTAAAGCCCTTTTAATCTTATTATAAATCAATACTTTATTTCTTAGTATTTTATCATGTGTCAAAGTCACCGTTAAAGTTTTAAATAGCCTAATTACCACTTCTACATAGACTCAACCTGACATTTTGGGGGCCTGGCCGTGTTTTAACTTTTTTTTGGACCTTAAAAGTGAGTTTTTCACTTATTTTCTCTATTTCTGACATTTTGTTTTATATTTTTAGGCATAATTTCTGTTAAGATATATATATATATTAGATGTTTCTTTATACTCATGTTAAGAGTACCTGTCACATGGCTAATAACCACAGGATCTTTATTTTTGGCATGTTTTACATATAAAAACACTTTAAGCCACTAATACAAGTCTTTTTTCAATTAAATAAAGACACCTCTTACTATAAAACCAACAGTTGAGGCGTGGTTGGGCATATTGTTAATTCAATTACCCTCTTACATACCCATTTGTATCAGCTTATACTTGCCAATCACAAGTTATCCTGTGAGATATTGGTATACAAACAGTATACCAAATATCAGTAAAGCTGTATTTTTGACGTGAAATTCTTAATTCAATTACACTGTCATTATACAAGGGCAGATTGTAGTAATATACAAGCCCAGAGGCCATTTGTAGACATGCAAACAGCATTTTAAGAAGTCTTAACTGATATTAAGCCCTCTTTTCCTGTTTGATTCAGTGGAAGATAACTTCATACCACTTGAAAGCCAGTCACAGGCCACCATACCATTGACACCCTCAGAACCAGAGGGAAGCAAGTGCAAAGAAAAGAGGCACAGTGAAGGCCTGATCACAGAAAAGAAGTGGACACCCATAGCCACTCAGAAGATTAGAAAACCATGAAATTCTGCTTCAATACAAGGTTAACCAACCTTAACAGCTTGTACAGGAAAATTACTATACTTAAACCAGTTGTAACCTCTGGAGGTAAATTGCCAAAATCAGCAGACAACAAATTTGTACAAGGAACAGTCAAAGGTAAATACCCTAAGAACATAAAGTTTTTGACTGCTTGCAAACACTGACATGTCACCTGTATACCTCAGAGACCTTGGCTTCCAAAGGAACCAACCAGAGGACAGAGAAGGCTTGGCCAGAACCAGAAGACCTGGAAGAGGACACCTTGGACACAGTGGTGGATGGCAAAACAATGAGGGAGATAATATCAACCTTGCCATTCACACTCCATTTCAACAGGGACCTCAAACCAGAGGACTGGAAAGACATGGATCAAGTTCTTCAGCTCCACCAACTTCTCAAAGATTTGTTTCAATGGAGCATGGACAACAAGAGGTTCAACCTAGCAACTCACTGAGAAGAACTTGGAGCAAGTTTCCAGAAGATCTGTCCCAAACAGATAGACTTCAAGGACCTTATGGTAATCACCAAAGGTTGGAATCCTACCAGACAGTTCAGACTCCTGGAGGCAAGGGCAACCAGGATAAGGGAGAATCAAGCCACCATCCAAGGTATAGAAGAACAACTTACCCAGACAGGGCATACACAGATTCCTTCAGGCGCACAAGGAGCAGGCCAAACCAGCTCTGCAGTGGCTTCAAACCATTAAGAAACCAGCAGATCAGCGGCCAAGAGTCGCCATTATTCACAATTACAGGAAGTTTCCAGGAAAAGACAAGGACACAAGGGAAAAAACCAGACCTCTTTTCACCAAAGGCTGAGAGAGTCAGACTCAATGATCCAGAAGCTGTTGGAATTGGTAAGAGAAGTATACAAGAGCCAGAAATAGTTGTAAACCACTCTAGAATCAGTAGTCCCCTTAATAGAAATGTTACCCCCACTCAGATTGAACATAATACTGTCTCACCTGAAAGTAACTTAAACAGTGATGCACTGTGGTTACAAATGTCCCAATATTCTGAGAAAACTCCCAAGCAGTTTGCAGAACTTGAAGCAAGCCATGAGAGGATGAAAAAATTGACAACCTCCATGGATAAAGTTGTTAAAACGCTTCAAAAAGGACATGCTCAATTGAGCAAAGCCTCTGAACAAACCAACAAAAGACTGAATCTAGTCTTTGAAGAACAACACCACAGCAAAAGGGACAGGGATTGTCTGGATGAAGACAGAAACAAATTGTTTAATGTCTACCATAGCATGAAGCCCCAACCACAAGGCCATGTTGATGAATAAGGCAAGATCTCCATCACAATACCAGGATGGGGATAATATGTCTTATTCTGAGAAGGAAGCCTTGAAACGCCTTCCTGAGGCCTCAGGCTGTCCCAAATACTCTGAAACAGGAGAATATGATCATATGGAGCTCATAGATTATATTGATGGACTCTTCATTGATGTACCAAGCATACAAGATTACTGGATTACTGTTAGATTGAACACAGAATTTGAAGGTCATGCTATTATATGGTACACAGAAATGAAAGAAATCCATGGCAGAAGAAACTGGCCATGGTGGAAGAGTCAAATCATCCAAAAGTACAGTAATGGTACCTGGATATGGCAAAAGATCATGTCATTTGACAAGGACAAATACTCTGTGGACAAAGATCCATATTAAGGGTGTCTTAGACATTCTAAAAGACTTGAAGCCATTGATCCTCAAATGAACATCCAAATGAGTAATCACAAGCTTCTGACCAAACTTCCAGGAGAACTAGATCATGCAGTAAAATGCAGATGCAACCAAAATTGCACTCTAGATGACATTGCTAATACCTTACAAGAAATAAGGAAAAGAACTAATATAGGGAAATTCACCCAATATAAGAGGAGTGGTTTCAAAGAGAAACAACCTTTCAGGGTAGAGCTTAAAGACAAACCCAAAGAAAGGGTGGAAGAAGTGGCAAAGAAGAAGAATTATTGTCACAATTGTGGTTCCACAGACCACTATGCCAACAACTGTCCAAAGGAAACAAAACGTCTATGCCATTGAGGAAGTCCCAGAGGAGGAATACCCAACAGAGGATTCTGAATCAGACTCCATGGGTGATTCCATCAGAGAACCATCTGATGATGACCAAGACCCAAGAGAAGAATTTGTAGTGGAATACCAAGATGAAACTCAATTAGAAATTCAGGACATACAGTCGGAAGCAGGGATGCCACAGGACACTGCCAACAAAAACTTGTGCAAACATACACAAGATGCACAACCACTCCTGGTCACACCAACCAGAGGAATGGCTTATATAAATAAAACAGCCACAAAGATGACTCTCTGTACTGGAAATGCTCAACATCCATTGATCATTGATAGTGGGGCACACTGCTCCATAGTGGCCAGAAATTATCTGGATAACCACTTCCCAAATTGGGAAAAAACCTCTTTCCCACCAAAGCAAGAAACTTCAAAAGTCCTTCAGGGAAGATGACTTCTATTGGGACAATTATCAAAGAGATCATTATACCCCACAGGAAGGGTAATATGAGACTCAACCCAGAGCTTGTAGTACTTGATGATGCCCACATCCAAGGCTTCTTACTGGGAACAGACTACCAAAGGATGTATGGCATAGATATTTACAATAGTAAAAACAGGCATATTACCATAGGTACCAACAAGGAGAAGAAATTTTCACTTTAAATATACCAGATATCTTCCCAAGATCCACTAGAAGAACTTCTGAAGGAATTCAGAGAGGGACAGTTTAGCACTATCCTCACCAGTAAAAAAAACTAAGTTTACTGAAGATGCTGAGAAAGAACAGACCAGCATTTGCCATTGGTAAAACGCCACTAGACAAGATCAAAGGCCATGATATAGAACTATATCTGGATGTGGAGAGACCTTATCCACCCATGCTCAGGAGACCTCCTTACCCAGCAAGTCGGGAAACCAGGAAAGAAATTTAAAAACATATCAATGAACTCCTGGACATGGATGTCATCAGAGGATTGGACATAATGAAATAGTGGAAATCACCACTACTGCCCTAATCACCTGGCATGATGGCAAGTCTAGACTGTGTGGAGACTTCAGAGCTCTGAATAACTACACAAAAGCAGACAGGTAACCTATACCCAGGATACCTCATTCCTTGGATAAACTGGCAAAAGCCAACTACATAACGAAAATGGATTGTATGAAAGGCTTCCACCAAAATGGGGTTAAACCAAAATCCATGAAATTGCTCAGAATAATATGCCATATGGGCATATATGAGTATACCAGGATGCCATTTGGCATCAAAAAAGCACCAGCCCACTTCCAAAGGATGATGGACACAATATTTCAGGAAGAAATATTGAAAGGCTGGATGGTGGTATATATTGATGATATCGTTATATACTCAGAGACATGGGAACACCATGTACAATACATAGACAGAGTGCTAAGTAAATTTACACCCATCAATCTGAAAATTTCACTGAAACAGTGTAATTTTGGCCAAACAGAGCTAGTAGCTCTAGTACATAAAGTCTTGGGTCTTAGTCTGGCAATTGACCAGAATAAAGTAGCAGCAGTACTGCAAAAGCCAGTACCAAAGAGCATCAAAGAGATGCAATATTTCCTTGGGTTTGCTAGCTACTATAGGAGCCACATCAAGAATTTTGCCCACATAACTAGTAGTCTACACAGGTTATGTTCAAAAGATGTAGTTTTTGAAATTACCACGGAAAGGATGGATGCATATGAGAGGATCAAATATCAACTCACAAATGCACCTGTGCTCAGCTTTCATGACTTTGAACTACCATTCAAGCTATACATAGATGCAGCAGATAGCCAAGGCTTAGGAGCAGCCCTTCAGCAAAGACAAATTGTAGAAGGTGAAGCAAGAGAGGGAGTAATATGTTACATTTCTAGGCAACTAAAAGATTCACAAGCCAGGTATGGGGCCATCCAGACTGATTGTCTATGTCTAGTCTGGGCTCTAGAAAAGCTCCATTATTATCTGGAGGGTGCAGTCTTTGAAGTTTACACAGACTGGACATCCTCGAAGTCTTTACTGAACATGAAGACTACAAATAGACACATGCTGAGATGGCAAATAGCCATCCAGGAGTATAGAGGGAACAGGACCATCATATACAAAGAAGTTAAAAGTCATACCAATGCAGATGGCCACTGGATAATGTCAAGAGAAATCCAGCTTATGACCCTGAAGGTGCAGCCAAAATCCCTATCCATTTCATGGAAATAGATAGGAGGAAGAACTTCAGATTTTCTGAGTGGGCACCAGAAAGTGGTACCGTTGACACTGGAAACACTGATTCAGAGGGGAGAGAAACTCCCATTTTGGGAATAAGTTCCTCTGAACTGCACAATGAATGTTTTAGTGCAGTACTGAAGTCTCATGCCAAACAAAAACATTGTGGCATACTACTACAACTCCTTCAACAAAAGTACAGGAGTCAGAACTGCAATCCCAGCTGGAAGAACCCCGGTTGAGGGCCTATAAGGATAACAAGTTATTCCTTATAGATGGCCTGATCTACCACAGAGAGAAACACACAAGTGCACTCACAGTGGTAGACAGAGATCACATCTCCCTGATCCTGCAGGAATGCCATGACTTCCCCTGTATGGGACACATGAGTGATGACAGGACCATGGAGATAGTAGCAAGCACAGCTTGGTGGCCCAAGTGGTAACAAGAGTTGAGTGAATACATCAATACTTGTGAAAGATGCCAGAAGGCAAATAGGAAACATCGGAAGAAGTATGGGATACTTCAACATATAGAAGAACCCAAACACCCATGGGAAACCATCAACATGGACTGGGTTACAGGACTTGTCCCAGGCGGTAAAGAAAACTACACTGCCTGTTTGATCATAGCTGATAGGTTCAGCAAGAGCATGAGGTGTCTACCATGCCACAAGGAGGACACAGCCATGGATACTGATCTGTTATTTTGGAATAACATCATATCTACCTGTGGAGTCCTTAAGATCATCATTAGTGATAGTGACCAAAAATTCACATCTGAATTTTGGACCAACTTTTATGACATGCTTGGCACCAAGCTTGCTTTTTCCACAGATTACCAATCACAAACAGATGGCCTAGTAGATAGGATGATCCAAACAATGGAGGACATCCTCAGGAGGCTCTGTGCCTATAGCATGGAATATAAGGACCATGAGGGATATACCCATGACTGGGTTACCCTTCTTCCAGCTGTCCAACTGGCTTATAATACAAGTCAGCACTCTACCACAGGAAAAATACCTGCACTGGTAGAGAAAGGGTGGAATCCCTTGTTGCCTGTGGATCACTTGAAGAAGAATCTTCTGACCATCCACCCCACAGCCAAAGACTTCCATGATATGTGGAAGAGAGCTTGTGACACAGCTGCTAAATGCATAGCTGAGGCAAAAGATTATAATAAGCAGCAGTGGGACAAGACACACATGGAACCTGACTTTAAGGAAGGGGATCAGGTGTTAGTGTCTACACTGAACTTCAACAATCTTAAAGGATCCAAGAAGATGAGAGACTCATTTTTAGGGCCCTTCACTATCATTAAGTTGTTAGGAAAGAATGCAGTGGAAGTCAAGATCACAGAGGAGTTTTCCAGTAAACACCCAGTCATTCCAGTGAGTTTGGTCAAGCCATACTTCACAACTGAAGAGGGTAAATTCCGCTCCAGGAAGAAGATCCTCACACCACCAGAGATAGTGCAAGTGGAGGATTCCCCAGGAACTTTGAGTAAAATCATCAGGGCCAGAAAGATCACACCTAATGGGAAGGATGAAAGACAGTACTTAGTCAGATTCAAGAACCAGACAGCTGATAAGGACAAATGGTTGGTAGAAGATGCTATGCCAGAGGGAAACCTTCATTTGAGGAGATTCAGAGCCTCTAGGAGGACTGAACAGTCTCATCACTGATGAGCCTTTTTAGAGGGAGGGTATGTCAGCCTGTGACTCAAAACCAGATCACAAGCATGACAGCCAAATTACCATAAACCAATGGTATAGCCAAGATACCACCAAAACATGGAACTGAGCTAAATCAGCTCAAAAGGTATCAAAAAAATAGTAAGCTCACCTCTTTCTGAAAATATAAATCCCATCACCATAGGACACACCAGGGCAAATCTCGTGTCAATCGTCGGTGATTGACTTCACGTCAAGCAAATGTCAAGCAGGATAAAAGTCAAGCTCACGTCAAGCGAAAATCAAGAAAACGTTGAGCACATGTCCTACCCTTGTCTTACACCAAATCCTGTGACATCCACCAATATTGGTTCCCCTGTGCCTTCAACTCAGATTCCTCACCACCTGATCATCCCGCAACCGTCCAATGGTTGGTAAAAATTACACAAGACCCGCCTGTTTGCACAAACACACATCAAAGAGGTCCTTCAGCCAGTCTTGATGTGGGCGGGGGGTTTGACTTCACCAGGTCATCCATAAAAGGACTCCGCCTGAGCGGGATTGTCGTTTTGCAGGTGACACTGGTAGAGCCCGCCGCACAATACCGCGTGTGCGGGTGCGTGTGCATTGGCATGTGCGGGTGCGCTTGCGTGTGCATTGGCGTGTGCGGGTGCGCTTGCATGTGCATTGGCGTGTGCGGGTGCGCAAGGGCTGCTTCCCCTTCCAACATGATGATGGCGCAGTTAGAAATTTTGGATGCTGTGAAAGGTGAGTGTGTGGGTCATTTGATCATTGAACTTGGCTTATTCACACTGTACCCAATGTCAAAATAGTAAGTTCTTTGTGGCAATGTGAAATAATGGGCTTTGCTTGTCACAATGGCATGTCTCTGTCACTAAATTTTGAGGCAGTTATTTCACTAGCAAAATTGCTAATGAATCTGAGAGATTTGCATTTCTGTAGACTAAATTTCATGAAATAACGGCTTTATCATTACAAGCAGTCCACATGACAGAACTTTGTTATCATACAATCCACAGTTACCTTCGATCGCTTCTTCAGATATAATCAAGTGTCCAACATCAAAACCAACAGCTTTATAAAAATTGAGATGTGGCCAATCTGGTAAGAAATTCACATCAATCTTCAAAGTTTTTAAGATCAGAAAGTTATTTTTCAGTCTGCTAGATGGCTCAGAGACTTTAAAAATGCTATTAATAATACCAAATCGTCGTGAGTTTCCCCTCAGAAAACATATCACACTGTTGCTGAAATTTTTGGATTCAGTTGAAAATATATTGTTCCCAATATTAATGTTTGAAACTGGAAAATACCAAGGTGAGACAATCCTTGAAGTGGGAGGACTTGTGGCTTGCACAGTAGTGTCTAAGCTGATCCAATCAACTATTTCCCTTGTTGCATGAAAATTCTGTAAGTACTCAACCAGGCAATCATAATTTTCTTGGTCATGGCGGGATGGTTTGTTATATTTATGGTCATTGAACAGGGCAGGTGGCTGTGATTCGAAAAGCTGTTTTATTTCACATGGCACGGATGGGGATTTCAGGAGAACAGAAAGGTTGGAACATCGACAGATATGTTGAAGTAAGGCTTTATCTATCTCATCTATTCAGAGTTGCAAGAAGTTAATCTTATTCAGTTCAGGTGTTTAATCAATGTGAATATATTGATCTTATTAATTGACGTACATATTTTGTTATTTGTTGGCATTTTTGCAAATACTCCAATCAAGCGCTCATAACCCCATGTGGCTGAGGCTTGTTCTGGGCCCCAACGTTGGAAGATTTTGGGAATATGATCAGCAAAATGATGATTTGGTTTACTTTTCTTTTTTGGGAACAGGAGTTGATTGGAAAGGCGGAATTTTTTCCAATGTTCAGCAAATGCAGTCGCATCTCCTATTGAAACAGTCCAACTTTTGGCAATGTTGATAGCACTAATCAAATGGAATGTATTCTTGGTTAGTTCATTTGCAAGTTCTTCTGACTGACCCATTTTTCTTTGAATGTTCGCGGATTGGTGTACATCTAATAACATCTGTTGACTGAGCATTAAAAATGGAATATAGACCTTGTATAAGAGGGCCCATTCAGCGCCTTTTAAGCTACCATGAGAGGGGGAACCCATGTTGCGAGGTACTCTTGTCCATGATGAGGGAATTATCGTCTCAGATATGATTTGACGGAGATGCTCCAGAGCCTCACCCTTGCTCTGGTGATCACTCAGTGCAGCGATATCCAATTCAGAGGGGATTTCAGAAGCGGGGATGTAATCGGCATCAAATGAAGGAATCTCCGCAGAACCACTAGATGGATGTTCCGTGTGAGGGGTGGGCATTGGGAAGTAGTTTTTTTGGGTGGAAGTAGTGGGGAGTGGCTCATTTATTATTTTTGCTGCGTCTCTTCTCAGGGAGCGGGCCTCTCTCAATGTGATTTTATCAAGAGAGCTGCTGGAGGTCATGGAATCTGAGTCTGAACTGTTGGTGTCATTGGATCTCCTGCGGGACCTGAGGTAAATTTTTGATTTGGACTCTGGAATGCACAATTTGAAAGTTGCATGAGCCTTCAAAATTCCCAGTATTAAATTATGCATTATGTCAAGATTAACCATTCTGGTTGCATCCCAATACGGAAGGTCTTCTAAAATTGAATATTGCACTCCATACTCAGAGAAAATTGCTTGTCTTTGCTGTGGGGTTGCCCGAAGCCATTTGGCAATGGTTGATTTATGATTTTGATATGAGCGTGTGTAGTGAAATTGAGGACCAATTTCTTCAATTTGAGCTTTTTGAATGGTGCAAAAATTACAAAAGTTTTTGCCTGAATGGGAAATAAATCCAGTAAGCTTGCACATGGCAACCACATCCGCAATGGCTGTGAGAATGGCAACACGGATAAAGGATCCTGAAGGACCTGTGGAGGTGGGTGAAAAATGGTAACCTTGCCATAGCTCTTTGAGCTCGTTGATGAGTGGCATTAATAAATAATTCAATTGAAGGGAAGTTGGCTCCTTCGGACCAGGGATGATTCCTGCAACATAGACATGCTCTGGCTTCAATCTTTCACTTGGGGGGAGATTAAGACAAATAAGCATGATAGGTCCAATGCTGGCCAACCGGGTGGACTTTCCATGTGCATTAAACCAGTCCACATAAATGGAGAAGGCCAATGCACCAGGAATGGACATGAATGGGGGGTTATGGATAATTCTAGTGCCAGTGAAGCGTCTCCAGACCAATCCATCCCAGACGTCACGTTTTGGGGAATCTTTGGGAGTTTGGGAGTGTTGATGTTGATGCAGAAGGTCCATAATTCCAGCCCGCTGGAGAAATCTGGCAACCCAATTTTTGAATGGTTGATAAATGAAATGTTTTGCTGGTATAAACTTTTGCTTCATGTTGGTGGTGTTTTGGGTGTGGGCTTCAAATGAATAGATGAATTTGCCTAATGATTGTGTGCAAGGGGGATCATGATCATTTGGGTCATTATGGCGTTGACAGTGGGGTTGGTCAGTTGTGACTGATTCAGTAAGGCCATTAAGAGAGAAAAATTGAGGAAAACATATATAGTTTTGAATAACTGGCTCCAATTGGAGATGTTCAAATATGGTACTCAGATCTTGAGGTATATGGAATGCAGGAATGGGGGGACCACCGGAGCTTGAGATGCTGGACTTGATCAGCAGGTTTAGGGCGCGGTTGAGAATGCGTGAAGCCCTGCGGGGTATATTATACTTTAATGATAGAATGGCAGATATTATCATTCCAAGGTCTTGTGGAGGAAGGGTTTGACTGCTGCTGTATGGTTTCTGTGCAATTGAATTGTGCCCCGGTGCTGTGGAGAAGGTGCTTTGGGTCAATGGTGAATAATAAGCTGGGAATATTTGATCCAAAAGAAGTTGTGGGCACTCAGATCCTGATGCAGAACTAGGAATGTTTGGAAGAGATTTGGGTGCAATGGTTGATTTGAGCTTTTTAATGTGCTGTTTATATTGGAAAGGTGTGAAGGCAACTCCAGGCCTATCACCCTCAGGGGAAGAGTGTGTTTGAGTTGAGCAGTGTTGACACATGGATATACGCATTTAGGAATAGCGGCGGGTTGTCATTGTTGCAGGAATTGGGAGTACGGTTGGTTTGTGTATAAATATCTATGGCTGATGTGAAAGTGTTTAGGAGTGTTATTAATTGGCAAAAAAATTGAGTGATTATTTATGAAGGGGGAGATGATTTGAGCCATCTGAGAATTTTATCCCATTTGTAATGGTGCGTGAGCTGCATCTGATGGAGTGTAACATGTCTCATCTGGATGGCGGAATTGGTTAGGAGTTTAATTGGTTAAAATGCCATGCTGCTCAATGCTCATACATATTCTATTTTATTTACACATGGTGATACTGCGGTTTTGACCCTTGAGGGGTGTTCCAATAGGGATGTGTCAACCCTGATTTGAGGGGATTGACATTCAAACCATGTACGCTGGCACGCCATTGTACATGGCTTAAACCTTATTACAGACATAACGATATAACTCTATTACATAAGGGGTTGGAGTGCAGCTAGAGTCTTGGTATTTGGTTTGAGTGCAGCAGGCTTTTAATCGGTTGGAATGTGATTTGGATTGTCTCGCCTATCTTGAAAAGGTGATGTCTCTTTTGTGGGTAAATCCTTCATGAATATACCCCTTTACAGATGTACAATGCTGCGGAATTTCAATGCATATATTGGCAGTTTGGATAATTCACAAAATGTGACAATGGGGAGGCGGAAATTTTACCAAATATGATTACTTATGGATGATGTATCCCCTTTGAGATCAAGGGAATATTACATTATATGGTGGTAGGCCGTGCCTGGTGGTTTCCGACAAAAGTGGAGGAGCTCAAGAGGAGGCACGGAGGATTCTCCTAAAAAGAGTTTTATTGGACTTCCACGCGACCTCTAGTTCCAACTATTCATAGAATTTCTCTATTCTAAATTTGAAAAGATTTCATCTCATATCACTCTATTTTCTCATAATACTGAGGTGTTTTATCTAGTTAAAAATATTACTGTACTTTTTCGGCCCTTATGTCATCTTTCAAGTCACATAAATCCCGTTCAGGTTCTGTTCATGACTCAAATAGTGAATCTAGCATAGAATATGTTCAAACACAGTCACCATTGAGTCCCAACATTCCTCTCTCAACCCCTATCGCATCTTCAATGAATGTATCAGGTCTTAACATTGATGTGGGCAATCCAAAGGCTCCAACTTCAAGCACTTGGTCGATCCCAAATATTTCCGTCACTCCAATTCCCCCGAATCCCACTAATACACAATCGCATGTGTCTCAGGGGCCAGAAGGCACACCTCAAATCTCATCACATGCTAATCCCCAATCAAAATTTCCACGTGAGTTCCTCCTTAATCCCGGTCGGAATCCAGCTGCATCCCAGGATCCCTTTGGCCAAAGTAAACAGCCAACCCTCAATATTCCATCAGGATCTCAGGTTCATGTGGGTGATGAAAGGCGCGTGGATGGGGGGCGACAAAAAAGACCATTGGAGAATGTAACTTGGAGTGGTCTGTCGGAGGGAAATCCAGGATTGACGCTTCATCAAAGTAAGTCATTTTAATTTTGGAGTATAATCTTTTTCACAATTTGATATTTTTGTTTCATTGGTTAGATATGGCACCTAAAGGCAAGTCAGTCTGATCTCAGGAGCCAATTGAAGATTGTGAGTATGACCAGTCTTCATTAATTTTTTGATGGGTTAACTGATGATGTGCATGGCAGGTGATGAACTTTATGCATCTTCACCTCTGGTCCATAAAGAGAAAGTCACTGGACGTCATCATCCATATGCCTCCAAACCAAGAACAGCTCATGCCAGTTCATCAAGAGAAAAAATCATGGATGATGAGGATGAGAACATGTCTCCGACTCAAATGGAAACAAATGATGAATCAAGGAGGGACAATTTCATGGCGCATGAGCATGGCACTCAGTCAAATAATGAGCTCACCCATCCTCAAATGGGCCTTGCCCAGAGTATGCTTGAACAATCTGAGGTCAGACAGAAAAGGAACCAGGCTTGTAAAGCTCACAATGTGGCAAAACTTGCAAGCCAGAAGGAGCAACAAAAATGGCTGAAAACAGAACTTCCAGAGAATGTCCATGGAATGAGATCAGAAGTACATGCACATTGCCTGTTCCTACTCAAAGTTAGGGATAAGGATTTTTCCTCACTACCAGCACCACCAAGCACAGAAGAGTGTGAAATTGCAATTCAAGTGGCTGGTCATCTCGGATATGTCCCCGAGGATGTTTTCAATGAGCCATCAACACAGGTTCAGTCTCAGGGTTTCCAAAGCTACTGCAAAAATGAGCTCCACAAGCTAGGACTAAACGATTCACTTGGGACTGGGAGAGCTCATGGCAACATCCGTTCAATGAGCTGATGTCTATGGTGTTTTACCGTACATTTTGTCTTGCACTGGTCAGCACCGAGTATCATCATTACTGTTGGAACAAGAATTATAATAACTATGGGGTCGTGGCGGCTTTAATGGAGCGATATTTCACTTATTTGAAAATAGAATGGAAGTCTATTCAAAAGGATGCCGAGTATTTGGTTAAAAAGAAGGAGAATCAAAAGCTCGCAAAGATTTGTCAGAGGGTTAGTTAATGTATCTCTTCTTCATTGTGAGCCAAGACTGATGATGATCTAGTTGATTATGTGCAGACCTGTGAGCGGCGTCGTGAATGGTGTGATACGGCTAAATTTCCCATTCTAGCCTCACAATTCAATGACCCTCGAGTATGTTCAGATACTGAGGAGGTACTGGAAATTGGCCGTCAAGTTTACCGCAAAGTGGGATTACGCTGGCGCTCCCAGTTATTTAATGAATTGGTATTAAAAATGGATCGAGACATAGAGTTTTGTAATTGCATTAAAAAAAAGGGTAAAAAAACTATTGATAGATTGCCAGAATTACGATTGACAGATGATGGTGATATTCCGGAAGGCTTATCATTTCAGGTATTTGATCAAGATTGGCTCAAAGGCTGTAGTAAGATGCAGACTAGTGCCCTCAAAATACTTGACATGCCAGTTATTAGGCCGAATGGTGATGCTCTGCAATAACTTAGTAATATAAATGTATAGCACCGTTACAAATTAACATTTTGTGAATTATTTGTGCAGGTGTAATACACTCTGAGTATTATTTCTTAAAGATGCAACAACTTGCTAAATATGTCAGAATATAGACAATATGAGTTGGACGGTATCACCATCTCCCTTAGAAATAATACGCTATTGCTCATTTTCATTGAGGAAATATTGAAGGAGTTCAATCCAACTCATGGTGTTCATAATTGTGGACCTATGCCAGGGTGAACAACAGTTATCAACTTGGTTAAACACAAATTATATAATATCAGTAAGGCTCACGCAGCTAATGATTTTTTCTTTTCTTGGACCTATTGGTGTTTGGAAAATGGCATTACCATAAGGAAGGATTTTAGAATAGCAATACAATTAGGGTCAAAGATGATCTTGAAAGGTACCTTCCGCATGTTGACCTCAACTGAATGAGGAGTGATATAGTGGATGACCTTTACAGGTTGTTATTGGCCAATACGATGGAGTCAATCAACAGCCTGAGCCTCAATGGCTGGGTTCCAATTGGGCTCCTGAAAATGTGGATGTCAGGGGCCGCAAATCAGGGCAAAATTTTGGGGGTCCCCTCACCATTAAATAGACCGTATTAGCACAAGTTATATTGAGGCCAGTTCCAGCTGCGGCAATGGATGCAATCAGTACTTCACATTCAGGATTATTGAAGAAATTCTCCAGTGCCTTCTCCTGTGCTCGTGCTGTAATTGTTCCATCAATTTGTGCTGAAAGGAGAGAGTGATGGGCAAGTGCAAGACCAATTCTATAATATGAAAAAGTCAGATGGATTCAATTGGTAATGGATGCATATTAGAATTAACGCACAAATCTAGAAATTGGGTCCATTGGGTATAAACCACCAATTTGGTTGGACCACACCTTGTTTGTTTGTTCTTCATTAAGCTTTGTAGGAGGTGTGCAATTTTACTACTCATCATGCATGTTTCCACATCCACAATAGTTCGTGTGATTGTTGGGGATTTATCCTGAGTGCTCCTGCCCTTGGGGTCTTCCAAATCCGCCTCCGCAATTGTGTTAAGCATGATGTGATGGTTACAACATATTCGCAGCTTATTAATATTTCTGAAGTATTCTCCTGGTCCTTTGCTTTTGGATGATAGGAATTCTTCATATAATATGGAATGTTCTTGCTGCATGGTCGGGTTGAGTGGGAGCAGCTCATAATGATGGCTAATAGTGGGGAGGGATTCAACATGTGTGGTTTTGGTGCAGCGCAAGCTTAAATGCCGCAATGCCAAATGCAAAATATCATTGCAACCTTTGGAAAGACTACTCAGGATGAATGGTGACCAGTTATCTTGATTGGCGCTCTGGGGTTGAGTGATGAATGATATTATTCCCAAAAGGTCATAAATGGTGTTGTGAATAGGTGTGCCCGTTAAACATATTTGACGGGATGAAAGGAGGCTATTAATGGCATGGTGAGTGGCAGTGTATTGAGAGCGAATTTAGCTATAAGATGGGGCAAGGGTTATTGGATATAAAAGGTAATTTGAATCATTTAAGATCAGACACTCACTGTGCTTCATCCAAAATTAAACGATGCCAATTAATTTGAAAAATGAATGATGTAGAGGTATTGGTTTGCTTAAATTCTTGGGTGATAGTATTGTAAGAAGTGATGATGATATCATATTTTAAGATGTCGTCTTTGGATAATGAGTAACGAGTGGGACCATGGTAGATTTTGGAATGCAGTGCTCCAGCCTGAGCATGCTTGGATATTTCTGATTGCCAGTTGGTAATTAAGCGAGGGGGGCAGATGATCATGGTGGGCGTGGAGCAATGGGGGTTTGCAATCATCTGCTCCTTGGAGGTACCAATTAGAGCAATGGCCTGAATGGTTTTACCTAATCCCATATCATCCGCAAGCAGTCCTCCAAGAGGGGTATTGGTCAAAAGGGATTCAAATGAGCTAACAACCTTGTTTGTAATGATGTGCCTGGCATTGAAAGTGGATCCTGGGGGTGAGGTGGCCCAAAGGTTACGGGCGGATTGGCCATTGGGGATTTCTTGATCCCAGAGAAAAGCTAGTCCGGTCTTTTGATGAGGGAGGAGGGGGGTTTGAATAATGGCATGGGGCGGGGTCATCATGGGGAGGTCTGATCCACTGGGTAATTGTATCAGTTTTTGCTTGGAAATCAATGATGAAACAGCAGGATATGAAACTGGCGTTGAGCTTGAAGCGGGAAATGTCGGAGTGAAGGGTTGACATTGACTATGAGTATTACAGTCATATTCTTTGGGCATTTTAAGCTTGAAATCTTGTGTTTGAAAGCTTTCCATTATGAATAAAATGTTTGGATACCATGTGAAGAACATCAATGCTAGAGTGGGTTTCTGAGATGAGGAGGGATCATTTGCATCAGTCATAAATACTCCCTCAACAAATAATATTTGAGAAGGATTGGATTGGCAATTTTCAATCCATGCCCCACCAGGACCACAGTGCATGAAAGGTTTTGGTGCCCCAAGGAATGGTATCAACGTTTTCGAAAGGGTTCCAGGTAGAGAGCCAATAGCATGCTGGTGATTGGGGAGATAAACAAATATGCTGTGTTGATTGTGCCATATGATAATCCAAGAAGCTAAGTGGGAATCCTCAGGATTTAAGGCTATATCACTATTTATTTGAATACAAATATTAATCATCCCAATGCAAAGTGGTTGTGAAGGGGTTGACATGATGGCTATTTTAAATTATTTGGGGACAGTTTGAAATTATATGATTGGGAGGGGTTAGCTAAACGGAATGAAGACAAATAGGCGCAGGTGGGGAACTTATATGAGAGGCAGCAATGGGGTCAAGGGGGGATGGCCTGTGGTTATGTGCATGGTCTTGATGGGGGTGGGCCTCTTGGGCTCATAATTTTCATATCCGATTTGGGGCGTATATCAAGGCAAGGTGGCCAAAATGTGGGTGCACCAATATGACTGCTGGATCTGCAGCAAGGTACAAAACCTTTGGTGGAACAAGGTTGACATTAGCATATCCAAAATTGGGTGGGTTGTAGCAACTTACTGTGGAGGGCATATTAGAGGCATGCAGTCATGTTCGCTGGTGTGACAGCGAACATGGATGCATATCTTCCTCAGGTTAATTGTCCCACAGGGACCTACTGGGCAATGTTGGCCGTTTCAAAGGGCAATCTCACTGTGGGGATGTTTGTGTGTGGGCGGGTGATGTCAGCCTGTGACTCAAAACAGAGCACCAGCATGACATCCAACATACCATAAGTAATGGTATGAGGAGTATTGGACAAATATAGCCAATAAAAGTAGATTATAAAGAGTAAACCTCCTCAAATATAATAAGAAAGGACAAAGATATGCCCTATCAAAGATAAGACCAAATAAGCAAAAACTCTTATTCTAGCCTCTAATCTAACTTATACATATTTCATGAAACCCCAACCAGAATGGTTTTTTTCTTGAAGCTCTAAGGGAGAGCTATCCAATGGTATCATCTATTCATCTGTAGCACTCCTAAATCAGGAGATACCATTATACCACCTTTTTTCACCAACAACCCCTCAAAGGTGTAGGAGGGCTTGTACAAAACTGTACAAAAGTATAACCAAATTAAAGATATAAACAAGAGCTTTAATTTGAGATACATTAGACCTCTGTATCTCTTAAATTGACTGAGGGATCTTGGTTCAAAGGTTTAACAACCAAAAATACAGATATTCTGAAAACAAGAAAGTAAACAAACCCCTGTATCTTTGGCATACACTCATACAACTGTACAGTGTAATATACCAAACTGTAGAGCTAATCAAGCCCTACAAAACTGTATCATCAGAATACAGATATCTTCCAAATTGGAGAAGATATCTGGCATGGAAGTTTTTGAAGCCTCATACTGATGTACAAAATTACATCCAAAAACTTAAAACCCTTATAGCTTTTTCTATTTGAAAGAATGGTAAACATGAAGCATACCAAATTGAAGAGCTCATTAAGCCCTTCAATTCTGTGCTCTTGGTTTCTTGATATCTCAAAAACTGACTAAGATATCTTGGTTGGAAGTATTTTGACCAATACTGGTCTGTACGAAACCTGTACCAACCAGTACTGGCTTGATACTTGAAATAATGGTTGTTTAAAGCTTAAACCCGCCCAGAATGACTAATATTAGCCATCCAGACACTCTGGACACGTCACAATGGTGCTGACGTGGCCTGTGAAAAGTTTTTTCACCCTGTATTGATCCAGAATGATCATTTGTGGTCCAAAAACCACAATTCTGACTATGCTGACGTCAGAATTGATGGTACAGAACCACAACCCAGCCTCCAGAGTGAAAATTTTCACTCTGTAGACGTGTGAAGAGCCTACCAGTCTTTCACAGTCCTCAGAGGAGATAAAAGCAGGTCTTTCCTCACTGGAAAAGACTCATCTTATCATGAATTAACATCCTTACGTAGTAAAACTGTCTTATACCAGTAGTACTCTTAGGATTATATTGATATAATTAAAATAATTAATTATTGTAGTGTTTCTTTACAGTCAAAGATATTAGAGCATTGCAACCCAGGTCCTCAATAGACTCATCACCACTGTTACCACTTAGCAGTAGGACCTGAAGATTTGATTTATTACTTTTTTGTGTGTCACAGTCATAGTGCTAGCTTGTATTTACTATTTTTAAGCTACTACATAGACTCACCCTGACATTTTGGGGGCCTGGCCGTTGTTTTAACCTATTCTGGACCTCTTTTGGCGATTTTTGGATCATTTTCACTATTTTTGAAGGTTTTTTACTATAAAAGTAAGTACAATTTCGAGTTTTTTTTCATTTTTTAACTAATTTTCATCTCTTATATTATAAAAATATAATATATATCTTTTATATATTGTATTTTATCAAAATATATTAAATAATATATTTTATTTTATTTTTGAGTATTTATACTCTTCAAAGCTTTATATTGCAATTTTCACGAAAATTAATAATAATAAATAATTATTATTAATTTTCCAAAGTTATTTTTATATACAAACAGTATATTTAAATAAAAAAACATTATTTTTTACCAAATTGTGTAAAATTAATTTAAATCATAATATTTATTGTAAACCAACAACAAATATTTAAATAATAATTTTATTATTATTTCAATTCTTTAATATTCAAATTGAATATTATTGAAGAAGAATCTTTCTACTCAGGTTGAGGAAAAATTCATCAATTTTTTTTTAAATAAAAAAAATAAATAAATAAATAAAAAATAAGTAAATAACTTATCAATAATATTCAAGTTTAATAATATAAACTTTTAATATTAAATACTTTACCTTTAAAAATAAGTGAAACAAAACTGTTATTTCTTCAAAAAAATAAAATAATAATAATAATAAATAATTAAAACTCAAATATCAAACCAAACTCAGAAGAAATAACAGTAAGGAATTGGAAATTTTGTTTATTCAAATTGAATTACAAACCTTCTCCATTTTCTTTCAAAGTGGAAAAAATACATTCCATTTGAGACAAACTCACAGTGAAATTCATCTGTACCAGCCTCAAAGACAAGGAGGCAGTACCAACTCCCAAGCAAATTGCCAGAGAGTATAAAGCAGAAATCAGTCCAAGGGCCTTTTAAAGGTAAAGAAACCTTGGAAAATACAGAATTTTTTGTCTTTTGTCATTTTTTAACATGACAACTCCATTTCTCAGAGATCTTGGATACCCAAGAAATCAGCCAGAAATCTGGCAAAGAAGAAACAGAGGGAGAAGGCCACCCCCTTCTGGATCAAATAACCAACAAAGGACTTATTATCAGGAAACTCCTGCTCAAAGTCCCACCCCAAACCAAATTCAGCCCAGTCCAACAAAAAAATTGGACAGATGCAGGGAGAATAACTCATATTCATGTACTCCTAAAAGACTTTTTCACATGGAGTATGGACAGCAAAACCTTAACCATGGGAGTATCATGGGAGGAAATTGGAATAATGAGGCAAAAAGTATAAGTCAATCTTATTACTTGCCAAAAGATTCTGGAAGAAATGAAAAGTTGGAATCTCAACAGCCATTTCATACTCTCAGAAGAGACTTGAATCAGAGGGAATCAAACAGAAATCCAAGCCATAGAGAATTCTTGGCATACGGAAGAGCCCAATCTGATTCAGGAACACCAAGGCATGGAAGAAGAAATGCCATCTTTCCCACATCAGTCCAACAGCTACAGGACTTTAAATCTAAAGGACAATATTTCCAGGACTCTCCAGTCATCCCTGGTGGTTTCCAGCAGAGGAAATGGAGCCCTAGTAGAGAACAAGAATTCTTTCAGGAAGGAGAAGATAGAATCAGATCCTTTGATGAAACAATGAATAAAATTAGTCCAAGAGGAACACAAATCCTAAAAGACACTGTACCTACCAATAGTGTTAGCTCAGAATCAATTGATCCTCAGCTTAAGCCTATTGATGATAAAATACCGCCTCAAAAATTTGAAACCACAGATTCCAGAGGTAGTAGTTTCATATGGTCCAACATGGGTAAATTCATGGATTGGACATATGATCATGTTCAAGAAGTGACTTCAGAAATGAAAACACTCAAGGAAGAAAATTCCTTCCAAGCAACAGTCATAGAAGACTTGAACACAAATCTATCCAGAATTTGGGCAGAATTTGAAACTAAAAACAGACAGTTGAACTCAATACTAGAGAAACAACAAGCTGTGAGAAGAGATTTAAGAAATATCCAATCTCAACAGGAAATCCTGGAAAAAGAAGTGGATTTTCTCTATAAAAAGGAGGAAAAAGAAGCTAATTTCTTCCCTCAAACAACTCAAGAGGATAAACCAATCACCAAAGTAAAAGAGGAAGAATCAGAAAACCAAGCTCCTGAATCCCAGGATCCAAAGTTAAGGTCTGAGTCTATTTACCAAGATGGTGAGAACCTCAGTTACTCTGAGAAACAAGAATTGAAGCAATTACCTGATGTGGTAAATTGGCCTAAATTCTCAGGAATTGGAGAATATGATCATATGGAGCTTATTGATTATATTAATGGACTTTTTGTTGATGTACCAAAGATACCAGACTACTGGATCACCACAAGACTCAACACTGCATTCAGAGGCCATGCAAATATATGGTACACTGAAATGAAAGAGAAACATGGTAGGAAAAGCTGGCCATGGTGGAGAAACCAAATAATACAAAAGTACAGCAATGGTACTTGGATTTGGCAAAAAACCATCTCTTTTGAGAGTGACAGATACTCTACAGAAAAAGACCCTTATGAATGGTGTCTTAAACAAACCAAAAGAATCAAATCTATTGATCCAAACATGACAATAGAGATGAGAAATCATAAGATTCTGACAAAACTTCCAGGAGACTTAGAACATGCAGTAAAGTGCAGATGCAGCAAAATAAGCAGCATTGATGACATAGCAAATGTCATACAAGATGTCAGAAAAAAGACATCAATTGGCAGTAGTTCACCCTATAGGTCACATGATAGCAGAGAAAAACCAAAGATACTCATGGAAAAAGACCTCAAACCTACTAATGGTGAAGAAGCACCAAGGAGAAGGAACACATGCCATAACTGTGGGTCACCTGACCACTATGCAAATAATTGTCCCAAGGGAAAAAAGAAAATATTTGCAATAGAGGAAGAGTCAGTAGAAGAACACATGGAGTACAAATCTGACTCTGACAGCATGGGAAATGGGCTAAGACAGGATTCAGACAGTGGATCAGAGCCTATTGAACAATATTTATTAGAGTATGAGGATGAGAAAACAGAATCAGTCCTAGGAAACTCTTTGAAACCAGAACTCATTCAACCCAAAAATGGGGAAGACAGAAGTGGCAGAACCATTGATGCTAAAGAGTATTTGGAAGTACCCAAAACTGGTATGGCCTTTATTTATGGAGCAAAATCAAAGCTTGATGTGTACATTGAAAATAAAAAGCATCCTTTGATTTTTGACACAGGAGCAAATTGCTCAGTAGTAGCCAAAGAATACTTGGACAGACACTTTCCAATGTGGAATGCAGAGATACTTTTAACAAAAGCAAGAAGCTTTAAAAGTGCTGCAGGCAAAATGAAGTCACTTGGAATAATCCAACAAATAATTATAATACCACACAAAATGGGAAACCTCAGATTACACATTGAATTTGTGGTACTTGAAAATGCTCAGTTTGATGGATTTTTAATGGGTACAGAGTACCATAGAATCTATGGCATAAGTATACATAATTCCCTAGAGAGTTACTTGATAATTGGGCAAGACAAACAAAGAAAGTTCTACTTTGAAACTGACAACCCCAATCAAATAAAAAGATATTCCAATAGGGATTATTTAACAGAAAGAAGGAATAAACCACCAGAAAAAGACCAATGGGTAAAGCTGGATGATGTTTCGGATAAAGATTCTTTTTTGAAAGGATCAAGAGCCTCCATAAGGACAAAAGAGTCTCATCAATGATGAGCCTTTTTTGGAGGGAGGGTATGTCAGCCTGTGACTCAAAACAGAGCACCAGCATGACATCCAACATACCATAAGTAATGGTATGAGGAGTATTGGACAAATATAGCCAATAAAAGTAGATTATAAAGAGGAAACCTCCTCAAATATAATAAGAAAGGACAAAGATATGCCCTATCAAAGATAAGACCAAATAAGCAAAAACTCTTATTCTAGCCTCTAATCTAACTTATACATATTTCATGAAACCCCAACCACAATGGTTTTTTTCTTGAAGCTCTAAGGGAGAGCTATCCAATGGTATCATCTATTCATCTGTAGCACTCCTAAATCAGGAGATACCATTATACCACCTTTTTTCACCAACAACCCCTCAAAGGTGTAGGAGGGCTTGTACAAAACTGTACAAAAGTATAACCAAATTAAAGATATAAACAAGAGCTTTAATTTGAGATACATTAGACCTCTGTATCTCTTAAATTGACTGAGGGATCTTGGTTCAAAGGTTTAACAACCAAAAATACAGATATTCTGAAAACAAGAAAGTAAACAAACCCCTGTATCTTTGGCATACACTCATACAACTGTACAGTGTAATATACCAAACTGTAGAGCTAATCAAGCCCTACAAAACTGTATCATCAGAATACAGATATCTTCCAAATTGGAGAAGATATCTGGAATGGAAGTTTTTGAAGCCTCATACTGATGTACAAAATTACATCCAAAAACTTAAAACCCTTATAGCTTTTGCTATTTGAAAGAAGGGTAAACATGAAGCATACCAAATTGAAGAGCTCATTAAGCCCTTCAATTCTGTGCTCTTGGTTTCTTGATATCTCAAAAACTGACTAAGATATCTTGGTTGGAAGTATTTTGACCAATACTGGTCTGTACGAAACCTGTACCAACCAGTACTGGCTTGATACTTGAAATAATGGTTGTTTAAAGCTTAAACCCGCCCAGAATGACTAATATTAGTCATCCAGACACTCTGGACACGTCACAATGGTGCTGACGTGGCCTGTGAAAAGTTTTTTCACCCTGTATTGATCCAGAATGATCATTTGTGGTCCAAAAACCACAATTCTGACTATGCTGACGTCAGAATTGATGGTACAGAACCACAACCCAGCCTCCAGAGTGAAAATTTTCACTCTGTAGACGTGTGAAGAGCCTACCAGTCTTTCACAGTCCTCAGAGGAGATAAAAGCAGGTCTTTCCTCACTGGAAAAGACTCATCTTATCATGAATTAACATCCTTACGTAGTAAAACTGTCTTATACCAGTAGTACTCTTAGGATTATATTGATATAATTAAAGTAATTAATTATTGTAGTGTTTCTTTACAGTCAAAGATATTAGAGCATTGCAACCCAGGTCCTCAATAGACTCATCACCACTGTTACCACTTAGCAGTAGGACCTGAAGATTTGATTTATTACTTTTTTGTGTGTCACAGTCATAGTGCTAGCTTGTATTTACTATTTTTAAGCTACTACATAGACTCACCCTGACAGGTGAGATATGTTCGGTGGCATGCCACCAAACATGACTTTGGTTTTGCCTGAAGTTTTTTGCTGACTGATGCCTACTGGGCTTCCAGGGGGGAATGTGTGGGATGATCAAAGGGGGCGCCAGCCGTGAGCCGTGATCCACATATAAATTCACCCCTATTGCGTTTAAGGTGAGTACTAATCCACCAAGATTGGCATCCAGGTCTTTGCCTCACGCGCGTACAAAACTCAGGCAAAAGAGGCCACCCACCCAAGGGAATTTTTGGCTGCAAGCCAGGTGCCACAACTTGCGCGGGGCGTGTGAGAACGTGAAGAAAATGACCCGCGGGGGGAGCTACCCACGCAAACATGGGCTGGGATTATTCTAATGTGGATGAGGCTGAAGCAAATCCACACTGATTGGCCTCAGGTTTCCACGCGCGAGCAGGTGAGCGTCTGCAGTCAAGCTGACCACCCGACCAAGAAACTAGCCGGTCAGAACACTGGCAGTAAAATGTCTTCCAGGCGTGTGAAAGTTGCCTGTGTATGACCCGTTGGGGGGTGCGTATGAAAGCATGTGGCTGCCCGACAACGAGCACGCGCAATGAACAAGCAGGGCCAGTCATTGTTTGCCCCGACAATGGCACCGGATGGAATCCACTGTTTGTTTATGACCCAAATAAACAGTCATCCCACCATGACCCACTTACATTAACTTGGATTACATGCGCATCTGTGCCATAGCTAGGCAGAACTGTCGAACAAGGTGCATCAAAGGGATGCAGGTGAGAGATATAACTCGATGGCTTGACGTGATTGCATGTTACATTGTTGAACAGCTTTTGCTCTGCCCCGCAGCATACATCTACAAAGGTGTACTGCGTACTACAGTGTTGGCTGTACAGATTAGGAAGGTGTAATACTACTTGAGCCTGCATGCATATAGCGAATGTGCATGCACCTTCCGATTGTTTGCATATACGTAGCTCATGTGCCACATGCTCAGCATTGCGTTTCACCTGATTTGCACATGCAAGCTGAGCATTTCATGGTCAAACGCACCGTGTGGAAGTGCTCAGTAAAGCCATGGAATGAACTATTTTTGCATTAGTTCATTGGAAGGCTTAGTTTGGAGCACTTCACCAAAGCGTGTGAAATGCTGCACCTGGCTGAAATGTCACCCGATGCTGTGCCAAATGCTCAGATTGTGTGCATACAAAAGTGACTGAGCAATGCCTCAGCATGGTGCATTTCATATTGTTATATCAATAGTTCAATTACTGTGCAATTCAAATGTTCAGCCACTGAGCATTTCAATTATGACCCGAAAGCAAACCTGAGCAATGGGTTGAGGCAAGCTCATGCTGTATTCACTTGTCTTACAGCCCCCCCCTTTGTTCAAAGACTATCACCAGGCCATACAGCCGGTGATCTTGCCGCGGTCACTTGTGACCAAATGCACCGGGTGCATTTCTGCATGGGTCACTTGTGCATTGCACCCACAATGCACATTCAACAAGGGCCTCACGACCACCCTCCTGGGTGATCGGGTGGCTATTGAAGGAAACAAAGGGGATTTGACTCAGCTTGACAATTCAATAAATTGCAATACTCAGCCAGACCCCCATTGTTCTTCTGCCTCACGCAAGCATTTCACTTCTCAGTTGCAGCAGTTGCTGAGACTCAGCTGCAATTTTGCCCACACGCCTTGAAGCTGAGACTTTCGCGGGTGCTGAAGCTGCTGAGATCGTCTCAGCTTCACCATGGTATAAAAGACCATCTTCACACGACACGCCCTTCACTTTCTTTCTCACCCGCGTTTGTCCTTCTTGTGCGTATTCCCCTTGGTCTTCCTGCCTTTCTACTTTTGTCTTTCGCACTCCACTAAACCCACTCCCCTTCCTTTTGCCTGTTTGTTTCTTCTGCTGATCCTTTCAGAACCTCCCTTCTATCCACCTCGTGTGTTACCTCTTTTTTTAACTTTTGTCAACATTATGTACCAATATTAATACTTATTTTTCTTCATGACTCTTTTCCAGACTTTTAAAAACTTCCGACTAGAGCGTTCTTATTTTTTTCTGTTTTAAATTTATAATTCATCGTACGTCTTCATTTTTTCTCTTGATTGTTTACTTTGTATGCAGTTACTAACCTCAATTGTTTTGTTTTTAGATGTCATGCACTTTAAGCACCAAGCGGGGTATCCCCTGCATTCGTTCCTCAACGACGAACGACGCTTGTGATGCTTGCCGACAAGCACACAAGAAATGTTCATTCGTTGTCCGCCCCTTCCGACCACAAGGCCAGAGGAGTTCCCGCCCAAGATGCCCTCGCGAGGACTCTTTTGTGGTCGACGATGATGAAACCATTTCCGAGCGTGAATGGACGCCGGGCCCCCAAACAGGCCAACGGGAACGATTCCGGACGATTAGCCCTGTCCCCTCCAGTATCGATTTGTCCACTCCCCCTCCTAGGCCACCATCCAATGGTCAATTCACTCCTCGACCGGAGCGAAGTGATTATCTGGCCGATGAAGGATGGCGATAGCAGGAGGACATTCAAGCTTGGGCTGATTGTCACCATGTCTTGTCACTGATGGGATTCAAACGCCAAAGTAAGTTTTCTTTCTCCTCCTTATCTCATTTCTCTTCACGCAGTAATACTGACTTTTTTCCATTACTCATAGAACAAAACCCCCCGAATCCCCCCTGACATTACTCTCCCGTTCCTCGTTTGCCTCGCAAGCAAACCCCCCGGCAACCCACTCCAGGCCCGAGTGGCACCCAATGGTCTGAAGAATTATTCCGCGGTAAGCAGCCAAAGTTTCATTTCATTTTCACTTTCACTTTTGAGTTGAGTGAACTGACACTTACTCCTTTTTTAGAACCCTCCCAAACCAAAGAGCCACCTATTCCTGGCCCAAGTCCATCGTCCCAACCACCTGAGGACAATACGACTCTTGAGCCAGAACCTGAGGTGGCTCCTACGCAATCCACGGAGCAACCGTATGGTAAGTCACCCCTTCTTTCTCTTCGATCCATATCCACTTTTCCTCATTTTTTCTTCGACCGTCTCCAGATTGTCCTGCCACTCCTTGCTTGATAATCATCATCGACGATATGCCCGTCGGATCCCCCCATCCCCCTTCTTCTTCACCGACTCCACCATCTTCCCCTCGTGTTCCCCCTCCCTCCACTCCTACCCCGGTTCCTTCCCAGGATCTCCCTCCCATTGCCCCCGAGAACCCAACCTCCTCCACCCCCCCTGGTGCCAAGCTCCTCTCATTCCCACGATGACGCTCGCCAGGAATTCACCGACCTGCAACCAACCCTAATGATTCCTCGATCCATTGTCCACGAATCAATCAACCGAATCTTGTTGGAGCATCACCGCTTGCTCCACATGATTCCTTTCGTGGATGCAACTCATTGAAATGAGATGCACCAGGAATTCCGGGAGGAATTAAACTGCCTCCTTGCCCAGGCACTGGAGGCTTATCCAAAGGAGGACATCACCGGGATAGTCTCGAAATTCTTAGAAAAATAAAAATTTATAAAAAATGTCATGATTTCCTCTTTTTATTATTTGTAATAATTTCTTTTAAATAAATTATTTGTCCTCAATTATTGTTATGTTCAATTTCTATTAAATTCTTTGCTTACGTGAAATTATATTTTCCTCAATGGTTCAAATCTCCTATTGCGTGAGAAAAATTTTTATAAGTGCCCCACCAAAATTTTGAGTGAGTATTTGTTTTTGTGAACCTCTTTTTCCCAAAATGCGCCAATAGTTGCCATTACCATCTCCTATATTTTCTTCTTCCATGGTTTAGAGCCATATCCATTCTTAACTGTAAAAAAGCGGGAGCTTCCCGCATGTGAGCAATCCACTCCAGATTTTTGAAACATGGCCTTTCCTATGGTCACACGCTATTAATCTTACTCATGTATTGAATTGTTTAAGTTGTCTGGAACCTTCACAAGCGTAAGGATTGGCGTGTGACTTGTCGGGAGGCTGCACAGGGGTAAGGATTCGCGTGTGAATTGTTGGGAGCCTGCACAGGCATAAGGATTGGCGTGTGAATTGTCAGGAGCCTGCACAGGCATAAGAATTTGTCAGCATTGTTGGCAACCCTCCCAAGGGTAAGGATTGGCGTGTGAATCGTCGGAAGCCTGTACAGGCGCAAGGAATTTTTAGCATTTTTGGGACCCTTCACAAGCATAAGGATTGGCATGTGAATTGTTGGGAGCCTGCACAGGCGTAAGAATAGGCGTGTGAATTCTCAGGATCCTGCACAGGCCAAGAAATTTTCAGCATTGTGGGGAACCTTCACAAGCGTAAGGATTGGCGTGTGAATTGCCGGAAGCCTGTACAGGCATAAGGAATTTTTAGCATTTTTGGGAACCTTCACAAGCGTCAGGATTGGCGTGTAAATTTTTGGGAGCCTGCACAGGCATAAGGATTGGCGTGTGTAGCGTCGGCACCCCGCATAGGCGTAAGGAACTCTTAGCATTGTCGGAACTTGCACAAGCATAAGGATTCACGTGTGAAGCATTGGCATCCTGGACAATAGCAACAAACCAGGACAGATGTACGATGGCATGCCAACATACATAATCCACTTCACCCCTTTTTCATGTGAGACACCCCATCTCCCGCATGCAAATCCATCCAATCCTGGTGTATATTGTCCTCTGCCTTACCCCACCATTACTTACCCAACACACATGCAAATCTCCTCATTCTTTGAATCGGCATGATATTGTATTACCATCCCTGAGTTGATAGCCCACTCTCTCGCCAATCTCATAATAGCCATGGTTTTTTTGCCGCATTGTTTTTGCTAACCTGCTTGAGCATTGTGCGGACATACCCACTAGTGTCATGCTTTTGTTGTCCCGTGCTGGATCAGTATAATGAACAAATGTACTACTGGCCCACACTACCTGAATGAGCCCATGACATGCGCATAGATCAAGCCAAAAATGCTCATTTGGGAAAATCAATTTTCCACCTGTACACCACTTTGACGCATCTCTTTGAATTTGGCTGTTCCGCTTATCAGCTTGAAACCACCATCCCGAAGCATACAGCGATGCATCCTTATCAACATGAGGTGCGTTTTTGAATCCATTCATGGTGAAAGTGAGTGCGGAAGCGAACTCGAATGCACCCTGATTTGCCGGAATATTGCCTTAATAGTTGACTTTATCAAAAGACGGAACCCCCAATGAATTGTAGAAATTTTGAATCTTCTCAAATAAATTATCCCCAACATATTGTAAGGATTGACCTAGAATGCAACCCACCGAGCTAAGATTGGCACCTCGGTTCTGCCATTCATCTTTTGCGTTTTCAATTTTCCCGATACTTCAATACAGACCAAATTGTTCATTCCTGGTGCTGCATTTGCGCCACCAAATTGCGAACAAAAATCCCTCCAGTAATGCTCCATTGGTTGCAATGGGGTCGGTGAATCTCTTTTCGCGAAATAAGAATTGTGATAATTCATCCCATTGCTTGACCTCGACTTCACTCATTGTTGTGAATGGTCGGAATTCGACAAGGGAAATGAGTAATCTGGTTGAAGAGAAAATTGCCACATGGCCAAAGTGAATGCGTTTGATCTGATTGACATCCACAACCCTCAGAATTTCACTTGGGGTGATATTTGCTGATACTGGCATTGATATTTGTGCTGTTGGGCAAGAGGAGGAAAACAACCTATTCATTCGGGTCATTTTGCACTCATTTGTCTTTTGGGATCTGCTACTATTCCCGAGTGGTTGAGGGATCACTATTTGTTGAAGCACACAAGATATCAGATACTGCCAAGGAGCTTTCTTCGGCACACATCCTTTGACTTCCCTGTTGGAGCCCACATGACATTGGCACAATCTGAACCGACTAAAGCCAATGTTCTTCCGTGGGGCCCAATGAGGGTGCCACATAATTGTGGAAGCATATATACACTGAGATTAAGCAAGCAACTCACACTTTACTTCCTCAGCCCGAACCTTTCTTGCGAGTTTCCTTTTTCCGTGAATGGCATGCTTTCAGCAGAAAATGAAATGAAAACAAATGATTACTGATTTATTAATATCACCTAAATTGAATTGCGGTTGATGAATCTTTTTTGATTGCGGCTAAAAAGAAAGATCACACCTGACCTTTGCAAATTCGCGATCTCAAATACCTGAACATGAAAAGTGCAGTGGATAGTGCATTATTCAATTTTACACATTGATGTTCCCATGCAACCATTTGAAATATCACAAGCACACGCAAATGCAATATGCATCCTGCTGCGGATCCCTAGTTATCCTAGTCCCCTTGAAAGACACAGGAACATTTGGCCTATTATGGGCTGGCGGGAAGTGATAAACGCGACCTCCTGCAATGCCCCCGCATGTGCTCCTTGCGCGCACAACTGCCTGACTCAGCTTGCGTCTTGTCGGAGTCTTTTCAATGATGTACAGAGGCATGACGCCGTACAATTACTATTGGGATTCATACTGTGGCCTCCGGGCAGTAGTAGGATAGAAGTCATGATTATTAAATTCATAAATCACTTTGCAAAATTCAATTACAATCTATCTAGTACAAAGCTAATCTAAAACGGGTCAATGATGGTTGTGAGTTTAGCTGACCTGGGTACCGTCAAGGTGACCTCATCACTTGAACCAAGACCGCGTTTCGCCACCCAGGCATCACCAAAGTCTAATACTAAGCATCGTGCAAATTCAAATCTAAGAGGTACAGTGGGGTTAAAAGACTCTGATGAGAAGAAACTTTTATTCAGTAAATTACATATATACTTATTAGTACGTAGCCACACTGGCTCCACTAGATTTTGACCCTCTGAAAGTTTTGCGGAAATGTCAATTAGTGATAAAGCCCCTTTAACTGAGCTTGTTCTCCAGCCATCTGAGCATACCATCAAACCACGAACCCCCGCCGCACAGAATGCCGCTAATATACCATAGGAAATTCGATTTATTCCAAGATTCTTGTGACACGCCAAAAGATCTTTGATGGCCTCATTTTTTTTGGAGTTCGTGAGTTTGCCTTTGATGCCATTAACTTCGACCTTTGTATGTGCACGTACCATGTTGTACGCAATCATCAAATGGATAACTGTATCCATTAGATCTTCCAGGTTCTTGTGCGGCTTTGTGGATAGCTCATTGTCAGCCCCGCCACCTTCAATGCTGAGTTGGGTTGCACGTTGCTTCGATTTACTCAAGCAGGAGGCAAGGTATTCAACTGCTCCCCATTCGAGTCCAAGAGGATCGGTCGAATTTGATGTTGGTGCAACATATGGTTTGGGTGCAACCACATCGTATGAGACTAAACTAATGGATTCAAACATAACATTTGCCCAAAAATGTTTAACTGGATTGGCGGGGTAAAGAAGGCTCTGAACCATTTTGAAGAAGGAGTGTTCAGATTTTGGGAGATTCTCTGGAGGTTTAGCTGATTCCTTCATCAATTTGAGATTCCAAATGTTGTGATCAAAAAAACCTTCTGTTTTGGTTGGCTTAAAAAATCTAACCCTGTATATTGCAATTTATATCACCAGTCAACAGCCAATAATCATGTATCATGCACAAAGATAAAACTCACCAGCCAGGCCGACATTTTAAGCTCTCGGTTACTGATCACCTTAATACCAACAGGCAGGAATGTATGAGCATCTTTTGTTGGTAAATTGTCCCATCAATTTTTGTAAATACTATTGATATTATCAAGCCCCCTTTTCCATGATTGTTGAGTAATATTGGAATGATAATTCAAAACACCTGCAAACTCTTCCATGCGGGATAAAAATATTCCTTGAAAATTAGCAGATGATGACACTTCGGGCTCAGGGTCAGGAACTATATCAGTCATATCTTGTCCCATTGTATCATGTTTAATTGTTTCCCTTTCTTGAAAGGCTTGAATATTCCGAGGAGAGGTGGGAGAGGTTGCATCATGCATTGTTTCATTGGGTATCGGGGGGCTTTCAGTATGTGGAGCTTCATCATGGATTGTTTCATTGATTATTGGGGGGGGTTCAGTATGCGGAGGTTGATTATCAATATGGTCCCCTTCAACATTGATAATTTAATGACCTTGATTGCAAGAATCGTTTGCGGCTTCAAAGGTACGGCGTTTTTTGTTTGTTTTTTTGGTCGCATGTATATTTGGTCTTTTTCCTAATCCTTTGCCTGGAAATCCAATTACGACTCAAGATCCTTCAGGTAGAGATTCTCCCACCTCCACACCTGCCCATATATTGTAAGCAGCTATTTTTATCAACTTTGTTTTGAATTAGTAATGGACTTACGGTTCAAATCCATTTTGAGCAGGCTCATGGCTTCAGCAATCTTTTGACGCACATATTCAGGAATTTTACTATCATTTTGGATTTTTTCGAGCCTTGGGATTGTTTGAGCAATGTTGGAGACAAATTGTTCCTTGGATATAATTTCCACCTCCCCACTGAAAGTTACATCAGCTTGCCCATCATCTTCTGTCGGTGCACAAGGTTCAACAGTCTTTTCCTTCTCATAACTTTTAAAATTCGGTTTCTGAGAGCTTGGAGGCTGACCTGAAATAAAGGCTATGACACAATATCAGGTTTTGGGAGATTAGAAATATTCAAGATGGATGCATACTCACATTCTGGAAGAACGGCGGTATCTTGATTATCTTCATGTGACTGGCTCTCTACTTCAATGCCTAATTCACGACTACTGGCGATATCAGAGATTTCACTTCCACTCTCTGGGGCTGAAGTTGGTCGTTCATTGAATTCAGTTGAATTTCCCGGGGTTTGGGCCATAGCGGAGGTAGTTTATTAAGCAAATAGATGGTGACGAGTTGATTGATAACTTGTTTGAAAATTTTTGAATAAAAAGATCCAATTTCAAGAAAAAAGGTGCAAGTAAAATAATCGCATTTGCAAAATGCGATTTGTCGGGAAATTGAAGGAGGCAATGTTTTGCAAATTATTTCATATCATGCAAATGAAATCACTTCCCTGTGAGACATTGAATAAAGTTGACTAGTGAGAAACCTACTAAAGTCAACTTTTGAACTATTCAACGCTCAAGAGGTAAGGACTAAGCAAAGTGTTCCATTTGAATGATATGAAATAAAATGGTTTTGTCGGAAAAACAGGAGACACAATTCTCTTGTCTTAAATAGTCCACTTATTAGGTTTTAATTTGTGAGTCTCATGATTTAAACCCTAACCACAACATTGTGAATATACTGACCAATTTCCCCTTAGGTCCTGTTGGCAGAGAAGGCCACTCAGCATATTTCGGCAATTGCCTTCATCGTGTACGCCAAAAAGCCACCGTACACTATGGATGTAGTACGGAAGCGTAAGGATAAGTCGTGTCGGGAGCATGTTGAGAGGCACTCCGCGAGCGTAAGGATAAGTGGTGTCGGGAGCATGTTGAGAGGCACTCCGCAAGCGTAAGGATAAGTGGTGTTGGGAGCATGTCGGGAGGGCACCACACAAGCGTAAGGATAAGTGGTGTTGGGAGCATGTCGGGAGTGCACTCCGCAAGCGTAAGGATGGTAGGCATGCCTCGTCGACAATGTTCTACGGCTACACGGTTTAAAACTATGTTTAGATCAAACGGTTTGATGTCATATAGAGTATGTATTAAATTAGATAGATCCCAGTCCTGACTAAGACTTCTGATGAAGAATGCTGCGGCTAGCAGTGTCGGGAGGGCACTACACAAGCGTAAGGATAAGTGGTGTCGGGAGCATGTCGAAGGGCACTACACAAGCGTAAGGATGATTGGTTTCGGGTGCATGTTGGGAGTGCACTCCGCGAGCGTAAGGATGGTAAGCAATGTCGGGAGCATATTGGGAGGGCACTTGAGCGAGCGTAAGGATAAGTGATGTCGGGAGTGCACCACGTGAGCATAAAGATGGTATGGGCGGGGGTGTGAAAGCGTAAGGAGTGGTGAGGACGGAGATGGGGGGGCAGTGTCGGAGTCTCATCTGGAGGGCAGTGTGGGCTCGTAAGCATGCAAAGAATTGGGGCGGATTAGGTGGGGATGCAGAAGCCAATGAGGTGAAATTACCCGAACATTGTGAATGGTGTTGATATGGGTTTGGGCTTTGAGTGACATTCTCATGTGACACATGTGACGATTGACGTTGTCTTGACGCTGACATGACGTGACCCACTAAATCCAGTGACTATAAAGTGACACTAACGCGACTGAAGCAAGATTTTATACTGACAGCGGTGCGACGTGAAGTCAATCGCCAACAATTGATGCGAGATTTGCCCTGGTGACAAGGAATAACAAATTTATTCCTGCTCAAAGTTATTGCTGAGCATAAACCTTAATTTTCACCTCTCATCTAAAATCCAGAAGGAGAGGCTTAACCCCATCAAATGGGTATTCAAAATGAAGTTCTAATCCAGGGCAATCTAATGGTACCAGCCAAACTGAGCTAGCACCAATATTACTGGAATTATGGTCAATTTCAGGCCGAATAAGGGTGAACAAAACATTCACCTCCCATCTAACTTCTACAGTTTTAGTGTGAGGTACTTAAAGTGGGGTCTTTTTGGAAAGAGAACAATCAGGGCTATCTGATGGTGTCATCCATTTTCCCATATCCCAAGTATAACAGAATTTATGGGGCAAAAAACCTCAATACAGCTTTTTGCCTATACCATGCAAATGTACAAAAATCTTGTACATTTGATAACTTTGCCATATTTAATGATACCCATATCAAACAAGGTACCATTGTGTAGAGCACATACAGAACTACACACTGAAACAACTCTGAGGTTGATATCTCAATAATTGACAAAGGTATGGCTGTTTTAAGGTCAGATTACCACCTGCTGTCATATACAGCCTTACCATGGGATAATATCCCATAATCATGAATGTGGGGTGTCAAATAGATTAAGGAGCTTGTTTTTACTTAAATACCTCATATTTAAGTCAATACTGGGGTCCCATACAGCTTCTGTACAGCATTTTATGAGTCATACAAGTCAAAATCAGGCTGTGAGGTCCCCAGATGAAAATTTTCACCCTGTATTGGTGAAACCACATCTGAGCCCAATACAGGTTATACGGGGTGTTTGCAAACAACAACCCAGTACTAGTGGGTGAAAAAATCTTCACTTCCTCTGTCAGCCTGTGACACAAAACCAGAGCACAACATGACAGCCAAAATACCATAAACCAATGGTATAGCCAAGATACCACCAAAACATGGAGCTGAGCCAAATAAGCTCAAAAGGGATCAAAAAAAAGAGGAAACTCACCTCTTTCTGAAAATATAAGTCCCATCACCATAGGACAAGAAATAACAAAGTTATTCCTGCTCAAAGTTATTGCTGAGCATAAACCTTAATTTTAACCTCCCCTCTAAAATATAGAAAGAGAGGCTTAACCCCATGAAATGGGTATTCAAAATGAAGCTCTAAGCCAGGGCTATCCAATGGTACAAGCCAAACTGAGCTAGAACCAATATTACTGGAGTTATGGTCAATTTCAGGCCAAATAAAGGTGAACAAAACATTCACCTCCCATCTAACTTCTACAGCTTTAGTGTGAGATAACTGAAGTGAGGTCTTTTTAGAGAGAGAACAATCAGGGCTATCTGATGGTGTCATCCATTTCCTCATATCTCAACTAGAACAAAAGTTATGGGGCAAACAAGCCCAATACAGCTTTTGCCTCAAACACGCATATGTACAAAATATCTTGTACATGAGATACCTTAGCCATATTTCATGATAACCAAATCAAAAAAGTTACAACTGTGTAGAACACATACAGGGATACACACTGAACCAATTTTGAGGTTGATATCTTAAGAACTGACAAAGTTATGGCTGTTTTCAGGTCATAATCCCACATTCTGGCCAATACAGCCTTACCATGGGAGAATATCCCCCAACCATGATTATCAGGTGTAAAACAGACAAAGAAGCATTCTTATACTTCAATACCTCATAAATAAGTGAATACTGGCGTCCCATACAGTTTCTGTACAGTATTCTACACATCATACACATCAGAAGAAGGCTATGTGGTCCCCAGATGAAGATTTTCACCCTGTATTGGTGAAAGCTGCCCAGATGTGGTTTCCAATCCACATCTGAGCCCAACAAAGGCTATACAGGCCTTTGCAAACCACAAGCCTGTCTCAGAGAGTGAAAAAACCTTCACTTCCTCTACATGGAAAGTTCTAACAGCCTTTCTACCCCATTTCAGGATAAAAGGAGGGCTTTTTACAGCCAGAAAAGCTTTTCCCCATCCTACTCTTAAATTCCTACATAGTGCAACTGTAAAAAACAGGTATACTATTGGAAAATAAACAGGTATAATTATAATATTAATTGTTTTAGTCTTCATTTATGTCATCCAACAGGTAAAGCTGCACACAGGGCTTTCAACAGCGCTCACCACCACTATTTCATAATAGTAAAGCCCTTTTACTCTTATTATGAATCAATACTTTACTTCTTAGGCTTTTATCATGTGTCACAGTCACAGGTAAAGTTGTAAATAGCCTAACTACCACTCCTACATAGACTCAACCTGACATAATCAGCCATTCTATCATTGAGGTATAATATTCCCCACAGGGCTTCACACATTCTCACCCTGCCCTGAACCTGCTGATAAATTCCAGTATCTCAAGCTCAGGTGGTCCCCCCACTCCTGCATTCCATATACCTCAATATCTCAGTACCATATTTGAAAACTCCAATTGGAGCCAGTGATTCAAAACTATATATGCTTTCCTCAATGTTTCTTTCTTAATGGCCTTGCTGAATGTTTCACAAATGACCAACCCCACTTTCAATTCCATAATGCACCAAATGACAATGATCCCCCCTGCATACAATCATTAGGGGAATTCATCAATTCCTTTGAAGCCCACACCCAACACACAACCAACATGAAGCAAACGTTTATACCAACAAAAAATTTCATTTATCAACCATTCAACAATTGTCTTGCCAGATTTCTCCAGCGGGCTGGAATTGTGGAAATTCTGCATCAACATTAACAATCCCAAAGTGCCAAAGGTTGCCCCAAATGTGACATCAGGGATAGAATGGTCATGAGACGCTTCACTGGCACTAGAAATATCAATGACCCCCCATTCATGTCCATTCCTGGTGCTTTGGCCTCCTCCATTTATGTGGACTGGTTTAATGCACATGGAAAGTCAACCCGGTTGGCTAGCATTGGACCTATCATGCTTATTTGTCTTAATCTCCCCCAAAGTGAAAGATTGAAGCCAGAGAATGTCTATGTTTTGGGAATCATCCCTGGTGCGCTGGAGCCAACTGCCCTTCAATTGAATTACCTATTAATGACACTCATCAAGGAGCTCAAAGAGCTATGACAAGGTTACCATTTTTCACCAACTTCAACAGGTCCTTAAGGACCATTTATCTGTGTTGCCATCCTCATGGCCATTTCGGATGTAGTGGCCATGCCCAACCTTACTGGATTTATTTATCATTCAGGCAACCACTTTTGTAATTTTTGCAATATTCACAAAGCTCAAATTGAAGAAATTGGTAAAGAATTTCACTACCCACACTCATCCCAAAATCAGAAATCAACCATTGCAACATGGCTTTGGTAATCCCCACAACAAAGACAAGCAATTTTCTCTGAGTATGGAGCGCAATATTAAATTTTGGAAGACCTTCCGTATTGGGATGCAACCAGAATGGTTAATCTGGACATAATGCATAATTTAATCCTCGAAATTTTGAAGGATCATGCAACTTTCAAATTGTGCATTCCGGAGTCCAAATCAAAAATATAATTCAGGTCCCACAGGAAATCAAATGACACTAACAGTTCAGACTCATATTCCATGACCTCCAACACCTCTCTTGATCAAATCACATTGAAAGAAGCCCGCTCCCTGAGAAGAGATGCAGAAAGAATAATAAATGAGTCACTACCCAATACTTCCACACAACAAAATTACTTCCCCATGCCCATCCATCTAGTGGCTCTGTGGAGATTCCCTCATTTGATGTGGATTACATTCCCACTTCCAAAATCCCCTCTGAGCTGGATATCAGTGCACTGAGTGATCACCAGATCAAGGGTGAGGCTCTGGAGCATCTCCAACAAATCATATCTGATACCATAATTCCCTTGTCATGGACAAGAATACCACAAAAAATGGGTCCCCCCTCTCTTGGTAGTTTCAAAGCCGCTGAATGAGCTCTCTTATACAAGTTCTATATTCCATTTTTAATGCTCAGTCAACAGATGTCATTAGATGAACACAATTCCCCCAACACTCAAAGAAAAATGGTTCAAGCAGAAGAAATTCCAAATGAGCTAACCAAGAATACATTCCACTTGATTAGTGCTATCAACATTGCCACAAGTTGGAATGTTTCAATGGATGATATGACTGCATTTGCTGAACATTGCAAACAATTCCGCCTTTCCAATAAACACCTGTTCCCAAAACAGAAAAGTAAACCAAATCATCATTTTGCTGATCATATTCCCAAACGCTTCCAACGTTGGGGGCCAGCACAAGCCTCAGCCACATGTGGTTATGAGTACTTGATTGGAGTATTTGCAAAGATTCCAATAAATAACAAAATATGTAAGTCAATTAATAAGATAGATATATTCGCATTGATTAAACACATGATCTGAAAAAGACTAACTTCTTGCAACTCTGAATAGATGATATAGATAAAACCTCACTTCAACATATCTGTTGATGTTCCAACCTTTCTGTTCTCCTGAAATCCCCATCTGTCCCATGTAAAATAAAACAGCTTTTCCAATAACCCCTTCCTGTCCCATTAAATCCCCAAAAATATAACAAACCATCCTGCCATTACCAACAAAATTATGACTGCCCAGTTTTGTACTTACAGATTTTTTATTCCACAAGGGAAATATTTGAATAGATAAGCTTAGACACTACTGTACAATCCACAAGTCATCCCACTTCAAGGATTGTCTCGCCCTGGTATTTTTCAGTTTCAAACATTAATATTGGGAACAATAAATTTCCAACTGAATCCAAAAATGTTAGCAACAGTGTGATATGCTTCCTGAGGGGAAACTAACAGGAATTTGGTATTATTAATAGCATTTTTAAAGTCTCTGAGCCATCTAGCATACTGAACAATAACTTTCTGATCTTAAAAACTTTGAAGATTGATGTGACTTTCTTACCGAATTGGCCGCATCTCAATATTTATAAAGCTGTTGGTTTTGATAACAGACACTTGATTATATCTGAAGAAGAAATAGAAGGTCACTGTGGATTGTATGACAACAAATTGATGTCATGTGGCCTGCTTGTAATGATAAAACCCTTATTTCATGATATTTAGTATATTCTTTTTGATGAAAATATTGTGATACAGTTACACAATGATCTCATCTTCATTAGGAATTTTGCTAGAGAAATAACTTCCTCAAGATTTGGTGGCAGTAACATGCCATTGTGACAAGTAAAGCTCATTGGTTCACATGGCCACAAATAAATGAATATTTTGCCATTGGGTATGGTGTTAATCAGCCAATTGCAATGATTCAATGACCCACACACTCACATATCACAGGATCTAAAATGACGCCACTGCACCATCATCATGTTGGAAGGGGAAGATTGGCCCATCATCCAAGTGGGCCTCAGCATTACATTGCGTCCCTGGGAGATTGCATGTTTGTAAGTTGCATGGAGTCACATGCCCTAGGGAGTGCTTTTTGCAGGTAGGTTTCAGAAATTGGCCCCCCCACATGCGCAAGTCTCACACTTACATACCCACACATGCACCCCCATAAGGACACACACACAAGTTAATCTGCACTTGCACATGCCCCTGCGCAAGCACCCGCACACACCAACAGTGGTTCTACATGTGTCACCCCAAATGGTTGATGCCACTTGACATTAGGCCCTCACATTCTTTGCCTTTGTGTGCATGTAATACACCCATGCACCCACTTCATTGTGCGGAGGGCTCCAACCATTTCACCCACTCATTCTGAGCTGTTTCATGGCTACACAAAATTAGGACAGCACATCATTTGTCCTTGGTTTGCGTGTCACACACACAACCGCACCTGCGGGATTGTTTGGCAGGCTCCACCAGTGTCACCCCCTGAGACAAAGTCCTTTCATGGAGGACATTAGAAGTCACACACCCCTTCTCCACATTGAGACTGGCTGAAGGAACTCTTTGATGTGTGCATGTGGAAACAGGCGGGTCTTGTGTAATTTTTACCAACTTTTGGATGGTTGAGGGAGGATCCTGTGGTTAGCAGTCTCAGTTGAAGGCACATGGGAACCAATATTGGTGGATTTCACAGGCTTTGGTGAAAGACCAGAGTGTGACGTGTGCTGCAAGTTTGCTTGATTCTCGCTTGATGTGAGTCTGACTTTTATCCTGCTTGAGGTTTGCTTGACATGAAGTAAATTGCCAACAATTGATGTGAGATTTGCCCTAGTGAGATCAGTGGCCAAGAGTCAACATTCTTCAAAATCCCAGGAAGCTTCCAGGGGAAGACAAGGAGACAACGGCAAAAACAAAACCACCTTCAGCCAGAGGAGGGGAGAGTCACACCCAATGATCCAGAAGCTGTTATATTTGGTGAAAGAAGTGCACAGGACCCAGAAGTAGTTGTAAATAACTCTAGAATCAGTATTCGTATCAATAGAAATATTATCCCCACTCATATTGAACTTAATGTTGTCACACCTGAGAGTAACCTAAACAGTGACTGTAAGGTGTGGATATGAAACTTTGATTAAAAATCAAGTACTTTTCCTGTCCTCAAAACTTGAATAAGGTAAAAATCAATTAAAAATAGTAAGAAATATTATTTTTAAGAGAAAACACGCCAATTCTACTGTTTATAACTTAATTAGTACAAAGCAATAATATTATAAAGATTTATTGTTTTACCAACAATAAAAATGTATCCAAAAATACTCTACAAGAAATATTTAAGGCTACAAAAGAAATTTCTTCAAGAGCAATTTCAATTGGAATTAATTGAGCAAAGAACTGCAAGAAATTAATTAAAGAACAAAGTCTTTAAAAAGAATATTAAAGAGAAAACATGCCCAAATGTGACCAGAGTAAATTTGGAAACAAAGTGACAAAGTTTGCAGTGATGAAAGATGCTTTAATTCACTTTTGGGGTGGTTCAGGGGTAAAAATGATTATAAAAGTTACAAACAATGATTATAATTATTTCTTCACGTGGTTAAAAGGTTCAAAATGATTTGATTGGTTTAACAATGTTTAAACTAATTATAAAAGGAAAAGATTCTAACATGAAGAGAAAAGTGGGGCAAAGAAGACATTCTGTTATAGCCATCAATTCTCTTACTCCAAAAGTAAAATTTACTCTTGTCAGTCGTGAAAAACAGTCTTACAACAGAAAAGCCAATTATGGCATCAGTGAACCCTGGTTTAGACCAAAAAGGGCTGGTTCAAGCCATTTTTAGCCATTTTTAGCCATTTTAGACCCTTAACTCAGCCATTACTATAGCAATACCTGGTCTGGAGCCTTCAAAACACGTCAGAATGTGTGTAAGAGACGTAGAAACCAGTTAAAACTGTTTTTACTATGATTGTTTTATCTTAAGGGTAGTTTTACCCTCTTGGCAAAAGCTAAAACTACCCCGGTTCGTATCAAAACCTCATCATCAATTGAGTCCACAGACCCTGTAACTTGATTCCAGGCCAAAAGTGATGATATTTTGCGTGAATTTTGACACCACATGCCTGTTAACAAGGATTTTGGGGGTCTAGCTCCCCCTTAGAGCTGGAGTTCCTTTTCCCCCCCAAATTTAATCTTTCCAATTTATTTTTCCTTTAATTCCTCATCATATATTATACTTATAATTTACATATGTAATTCAATTTAATTTTACAGTACAATACAGTAATACTTGATAACTCATATGTAAATCAAAGTTCACTTATGTAAGACCCGTGCACATTTTGACATTTCACTTGAATTCAATTGAAAATACTTCAATTCCTCATAACTTCTAAACAAAACACAACACCTCAATTTTAACACAAAAATTGATGGTTAACACCACATGTGGTGTGAATTAAATTAAAGTTTTGAGGATTTTCAAAATTTGTATTGAAAATACTAAAAACTTAATTAAAGCTCATTTAGAGTTGAGTTACAAAAATTTCACTCAGAGGTGACCCCACCTGATTTTTTATGATGAATCCAATGGTGAAATAATTTTTATATGTTTCTTTATTGGATAAAAATTTATAATAATTTTTATTCAACTTTTTTCCAAATTTATTTATTTATTTACGATTTTGTTAAAAATTCATTTTTACTTGATTTTTTCAAGTATAAATGTAATTTTATAATTTCAAAATTTAATGTCATTTTATTTTTAAATTGTAATTAATTTTTTAATTTTGAATATAATTTTATATTTATATTTTGACTTTTATTTTAATAATATAAATAAATTTATTTTATTTATATTCATATGTTAATTTTGTATCTGTGCTCTTTTGGGTATAGGAAATTACCTCTAAGGCTCACATTCCCTCCCCCTAAAAAAGAATATTACTTTATAATATTGGTATTTAGAGTGTGTCTGAATCTCCTGAGGAGTTTATTAGCTTCTGGTATTTCTTTTTCTTCTTACCATTCATCTTCACAAGTTGGGTCACTGTACCTAACAAGGTATTCCCTTACTTTTTAATGTTCTTAATTTTCTTTCTTTAAGAACTTTGGTAATTTTCTTAGTACCAGATGTCTCAATAGGAGGTATAAGTTGGGGAATCTTATTCCTCAAGGGAAATTTATCAGCATCACTAGATTTATATGGCTTTATCAAACTCACTGGAAATGTAGGGTGCTTATTGCTAAGTTCTTCAGATAACTCTACTTCAACAGCATTTTATCCATGGAGGGCCTTAATCCCAAAGGGCCTGGAAAGGAGTCTTTCAACTTTTTAAATCCTTTGATGTTATTGAAGTTAGTGGTGGATACAAGAACTAGGTCCCCCACTTTGAAATCTGGAGTTGCATGTGATTTATCCCATTTGTCTTTAGCATATGAAAAAGAGTCCTCCATGCACCTTACTGCATGCTTTCTAGCTTTGTCTAGCATTCCTTTGAAGCTAGCAGCAGTGGGATGTATTTCAATTACATCTTTCCTCAAGTAATCTTGGGGTAATTTGGGGTTCCATCCTTTTTCTAGAATAGCAGGAGTTTGATTGGTACTGGCATGGATTGATCTTTTATATGCTAATTCCAGTGCTGGCAACAGAGTACACCAATCATGGGTAAATCCATCACAATCTTTGAATTCAAGGCCATATGCACAAAATCTTCTCACCATGTCCTCTAAGGTTTGGATCATCCTTTCAGCCAGGCCATCAGTTTGTGGGTGGTAGGCTGTAGAGAAAGACAGTTTAGTCCCAAATAATTGGTGATGATTTGTCCATAGTGGTGAAGTGAATTTGAGATCCCTATCACTAATGATATTTGTAAATATTCCAGTCCATGATACTACTATATTCCAATTCAGAAGAGCTGTATCAATGGCTGTATCATCTTTGTGACAAGGTAAAAAGATTGGAGTTTTACTGAATCTGTCCACAATTACTAGGCGAGCATTATAGCTTTTGTCACCTCCTGGTGGTAGTCCAGTTACCCAATCCATATGGACAATTTCCCAAGGTCTGCTTGGTTCTTGGATTTTTATCATATTTCCAAGTCTCTTGCCAGTGGATTTATTTGCCTTGTGGCATCTGTCACAGGTCTTGCAATACTCTGCAACATCTTTCTGCCACATTGGCCACCATATGCAGGTCTTTACTTTCTCTCTTGTTCTGTCTTCAGACAGATGTCCTGAAAAGGGGCTATCATGGAATGCTTTCAGTACAAGATTGATTAATGACCTGTCCACAACTTTCATGACACAAGTGTGCTTGGTTCTGTGGTAAATTATACCATCCAGTAGGTGAAATCTTCCTTCATCATAAGATTTCTTCCATACTTCATCCAAGGCATGTATTAGAGAGTTGTCTTTGCTGTCTTTGTTAAGTAATTGGCATAAGATGCTACGATTCTTATTTTGAGTGTAGCTATTTCTGACTTCTTCAAAGAAGGTGGTGTTCAAGTCTATAACACTTATTCCTTCTATTGGGATGTGTGGTGAAGCTTCTTCTGGAACATAAGCAGGATTATCAATATTATTTGGTAATGGCCCTCTGCTCACTTCATCTGAATTCTTATGAATATTCCCATCCTTATGAACAATGGTCATATTGCCTCTGTATTCTTGTATGGCTATTTGCCATCTGAGCATATGCCTGTTGGGTGTTTTCATGTTTAAAAGTGATTTGACAGCTGTACAATCTGTTATCACCTCAAATACACATCCCTTCAAGAAGTAGTTCAATTTCCCCAATGCCCAGACAAGGCATAGAAATTCCATTTGACTTGCCCCATATCTGGCTTCAGTTGGTTTGATTTGCCTGGATATGAAACATATGGGTCCTTCTACAGGTTTATCATTTATGATCTGAACTTGGTGAAGTGCAGCACCTAGTCCATCCCCTGATGCATCAATATACAGTTTGAAAGGCAATTTAAAGTCTGGCATCAGTAAGAGTGGAGCAGTGGTCAAGGCTTCCCTTAGAGACTAAAAAGCTTTGACTTTGTCAACAGTCATTTCAAATACTGTGTCTTTGTCACACAATTTATAAAGCTGTCTTGCTATGGATGCAAAATCTTTAATGTGTTGCCTGTAATATCCTGCAAAACCTAAGAAAGACTTAATTTCCTTCTTATTCTGAGGCATGGGTTTTAGCAATACTGCTGCAGATTTGATTTTGTCAATTCCAATGGACAAACCAGATACAACATGTCCTAGTTCTTTAAGTTCTTTAAATCCAAAATGACATTTCTTCAAGGAGATTTTCATGTTTACTGAATGAATTTTTGTCAAAAGTCTGGACAATCTGTTCATGTGCTCTTTCCAAGTTTTGGAACAGACAATAATGTCATCAATGCAAATGATCAACCATCCTTCTGAGAGTTCTTCAGGGAAGATTTCATTCATCATTCTTTAGAAGTGTGAAGGTGCATTTTTGATACCAAAGGGCATCCTCAAGTATTCATACACTCCACAATGAACAATAATTCTCAAGTATTTTCTTGCTCTTGGTGTCACCACATTTTGATGGAATCCTTTAAGGGCATCCATAGTGGTTATATAAACTGCTTGAGATATTTGAGTAAGGGCAATTTGGATTTTTGGTATTGGGTATCTGTCTGGAAAAGTGTAAGTGTTCAGAGCTCCAAAGTCTCCAACCATTCTTGATTTTCCATTATGCCATGCCACTATGACTGGTGTAGTTATTTCTACTTCTTCATTGTGGCCTACTTTTCTTATTACACCAAGGTCTAGAAGCTCTTTGATATGAATTTCTAGAGCTTCTCTTGATTTTGGACTTGCTGGATATGCAGGTCTTCTTAAGAGTGGTGGATAAGGTCTCTCAATGTTAAGAATGATGTCAGCTTCATGACCAATGATTGCTCATAGAGGTTCTTTGTCTGAAGCAAATGCTCCTCTGTGGTCATACAAAAGGGAAGAAAGTTCATTTTCTTGCTTATCAGTCAGATGAAGGCTTATTTCAGCCTCATTTAACTGTTCAGACTTGAATTTCTCTAACTCTAAGCTGACTGGTGTAACTTGGTTTACTGCAATTTGTCTCTTAAATGGTAAAAAGGCAAATTTTTGGTGCTTATTGTCTCCAATAGTAAATTATCTGTCTTTGTTGTTATGGAAATCTACTCTATGCATGATTAAATAGTCATTTCCCAAAATAAAATGGGTACTAGAGCCATTTTCCATAACAACAAATTCAACTGTGATTCTTAAATTCCCATTTATGTGTGGGAATATGACATTGGTCTCCAAGATTCCTAATGATTTCATTGGATTACTTGAACTATTGAATTTTATACCATCAATTGGTAACAATTGGTCTTCAAAATTTGGTACACAAGTCTTTAGAAAAGATTTTCCAACACAGGAGCAGAAGGCTCCTGGATCAAGAAAACGTTTGGTGGGCTTGTTGTCAATCACCACTTCTGTTATACAGGAGTTACCAGCTGTATAACCTTTCCCCCTGTTTTGTTTTGTTTTCATAAGTTGTGCATCTTGAACTTTTGATAAATCAAGTTGACCATTGCTCAATTGTGGCAAGTGGGAATAAGATTCCATTATGTCAAAAGTGAAATTGATATTTTCTATATCTTTTGAAGATTCAGAAAATATTGATGACTTATCATCTGAATTGTCTTCAATTATTTCATCTTTTTCAACATCAGGTTCCTTTTCAATATCAATATAATTGATTTTACCCTTCTTTGGACATGTATTGGCTAAATGGGTGGTGCTTTGGCAAATATGGCACTTTCTGACTGTGTCTGCAGCATTATACTTAATATTATTAGAATTTTGTTTGGGGATTTTGTCCACAGAATCTTTCCAAGGAGTATTAAACCTTGTTTTGAGATTCACCCTACTAGAACCAATTTTGGTTCTAGTGGTTACTTCTTCCAATATATTGATAATATCCTCTGCTGAAAATTGTTCAGTAGTCCTGCTTTTGAGAGCATGCTCTAAGTCACCTCCACATTGTCTCAGAATTTTCCTATGGAGCATAAATTCTGACATGTCAGGATATAATTCTGTTAATCTGTCTTTTTGTTGGCAAAACCGTGGTAAGGCTTTGTCCTTATCAGCATTAAATTTGGCAGATTCAAAGGCTGTTTCAACTTTAAACCTCCAAGCATCATTTGCCCATTTGTTAATGATTTGGGTTTTCCACCAAGTCCAACTCTGGTGTCCATGTGCCTGTCTTATTTTGATGTACCATCTGTGAGCCGATCTGGTAAACAACATGTTAAATCTGGCTGTTACCAATCTGTCTGGTAACTCAAAATCCTGTTTGATCATGTCAAAACCTCTAATGAATTCCATATGGTCATACTCTCCTTCACCACTGAAGTTAGGCCATTCTTTAAGTTTTGGAACTTCTTTCAAGAGTGCTTGGCCCATTGATGGTTCTAAGTTATGAAAAGAAGTAGAAAATTCATTTTTTAACTGTGAATTTTCAATATCCAATACTTGTGGATTGGGAATTATTGCATCTTCATTTTGATTCAGAGGTGTAGACATTCTTGGTAAAGTGTTTAGCAGCTGTTCAATATCATTCATTTTGCTATTATTACACCTTTGTGAATTTCTTAACTCATGTTGTAAGCTTTGTATAGAGTCTATGAAATTATTTTTATGATCATCCTCTTCATATGTAAGCTCATTCCATAATTCTGTTTGTTTAGTATTATCAGGTATAACTTCATTTAACTTTATTGTTAATTTTGATATTTTCTCCCTGGAGGTATCAAAATGCTTTTTCAAGGCAACTGTATTTGTCTTTACTTCTTAAAATGATATTGAAATATCATCAAGAGATTTTTTATTATCTTCTTTGATAGTATTAATAGCTTTTTTTATTGTTGTTTCAATTATGTCATCAATATTGAATTTAGAATATTTGTCGGTTAATTTTTTAATAATGGCAGATTGTTCATTTATCTTAATGCCAAAAGAATTATCCTTATTGGAAGTTTTGATTGTTCTTAAATGTGAGCCTTAGAGGTAATTTCATATACCCAAAAGACCACAAATACAAAATTAACATATAAATATAAATAAAATAAATTTATTTATATTATTAAAATAAAAATCAAAATATAAATATAAAATTATATTCAAAATAAAAAATTGAATTAAAATTTAAAAATAAAATTACATTTATACTTGAAATGATTATGTAAAAATGATATTTTAACAAAATTGTGAAAAAATAAATAAATTTGGAAAAATGTTAAATAAAATTTATTATAGCTTTTTCTCCAATAAAAAAACATATGAAAATTATTTCACCATTGGATTCCTCATAAAAAATTAGGTGGGGTCACCTCTGAGTGAAATTCTTGTAACTCAACTCTAAATAAGCTTAAATTAAGTTTTTAGTATTTTCAATAAAAAAGTTGAAAATCCTCAAAACTTTAATTTAATTCACACGACATGTGGTGTTAACCATCAATTTTTGTGTTAAAATTGAGGTGTTGTGTTTAGCTTAGAAGTTATGAGGAATTGAAGTATTTTCAATTGAATTTAATTGAAATGTCAAAATGTGCGCGTGTATTACACAAGTGAACTTTGATTTACATATGAGGTATCAATTATTACTGTATTGTAAAGTACAATTCACTTGAATTATATATGTAAATTATAAGTATAATACATGATGAGGAATTAAAGGAAAAATAAATTGGAAAGATTAAATTTGGGGGGGGGGAAATGAACTCCAGCTCTAAGGGGGAGCTAGACCCCCAAATTCCTTTCTGACAGGCGTGGGATGTCAAAATTCAGGCAAAAGTTCATCACTTTTTGCCTGGAATTGAGTTACAGGGTCTGTGGACTCAATTTATGATGAGGTTTTGATACCAACTGGAGTATTTTAGCTGTTGCCAAGAGGGTAAAACTACCCTTAAGATAAAGCAATCATAGTAAAAACAGTTTTAACCCGTTTCTACGCCTCTTAAACACATTTTGACGTGTTTTGAAGGCTCCAGAATAGGTATTGCTAAAGTAATGGCTGATTTAGGGGTCTAAAATGGCTAAAAATGGCTTAAACCAGCCCTTTTTGGTCTAAACCAGGGTTCAACAATGCCATAATTGGCTTTTCTGTTGTCAGACTGTTTTTCACGACTGACAAGAGTAAATTTTACTTTTGGAGTAAGAGAATTGATGGCTATAAAAGAATGTCTTCTTTGCCCCACTTTTCTCTTCATGTTAGAATCTTTTCCTTTTAAAATTAGTTTAAACACTGTTAAGTTAATCAATAAAAGATTCCAACTACCTTTTTTTCAATCATTTTAAGCCTTTTAACGACGTGAAACAATCATTATAATCATTGTTTGTAACTTTTATAATCATTTTTACCCCTGAACCACCCCAAAAGTGAATTAAAGCATCTTTCATCACTGTACGCTTTGTCACTTTGTTTCCAACTTCACTCTGGTCACTTTTGGGAGTGTTTTCTCTTCAATATTCTTGTTAACAACCTTTTTCTTTAATCAATTGCTTTCAGTTCTTTGCTCAATTAATTCAAATTGAAATTTCTCTTGAAGAAATTTCTTTTGTAGCCTTAAACATCTCTTGTAGAGTATTTTTGGATAAATCTTTATTGTTGGTAAAACAATAAATCTTTATAATATTATTGTTTTATACTAAGAAAGTTATAAACAATACGTTTGGTGTTTTTTCTCTTAAACATAATATTTCTTACTATTTTTAATTGATTTTCTACCTTATACAAATTTTGAGGACAGGAAAAGTACTTGATTTTTAATCAAAGTTTCATATCCCCACCTTACATTTGGGGGCCCAGCCATGATCTTTTACCTGTGACTTATTTTTTTACTCTTTTTCAAACCTTTTTCTTTTATTGAAAAATTTAAAAACATATAAAAAACACTTATAATTCAAAAAAATCCATAAAAAATGATTTTTTTTTCGTATTATAAGTGAGGCTTATATTTTTATTTCTTTTTTTGGAAATAACCTTTTTTTTTACTTGATTAATTGGCTTTTTAATTAATTTTAGTGTGTGAAAACATGGTAAGACAAGAAAACATTGAAACAGCCTCAACAGTAACCAGAATTCTTCCTGCCAGTACTGTTAATTCTGATCATAATAGTATTATTAATGTGACTCAGAATATTCAACCAGAGCCAATTTCCTCTTAATTAGTCAACTTGAAAGTAAGTAATACTCTTCAGAGAGCCAAAGATTTGGCCAATAGTAAGTTTTTTGACGTAAAATTACTAATTTAAGACTTTTTAACCAAAATTATGCCATCAACCAGGTCAGGAGCCAGCTATAACCCCTCAAACAGCTCCCAGAAAGGCAATAGACGTGATTATGGCAGAGGCCAATAAGGTACAGAAGGAAAAGGGTCAGTTGATGACTTCCAAACAACTAAAATGGGTCATTCTGAAGCTGATAATACCATCTTACCTTCAAAAAGAGCTGACACCGCCACAACAAGCCTCTGTGGACATATACAAAGCCAGCCACAGTGCATACAACAATGCACTCCAGTTCAAGGAGTACCAGATCCTTGCAGACCTGTGGAAGAATTGCATGAATTCTTACCTGCCAGTGGGAAAATTCCTGGGCCATCCCAATACTTGCAAATTGCTCAATGGATGGCATCCATTGATGGAGAAGAAAAACATGATGCTTTTGACAGTAGAATGGAGGAAAAACAGCCCTCCACCACCCAAACCAATGCTAAAAACAGCCCCAGTGACCAGCAGCAGCAATTTCAACGTGAAAAAGCAGCCACAAACTCCAAACAAGGGCAAAGGGAAGGCACCAGCCCCAAAACCTTACAGCCAGGGCTACAGAATCCCAAAGATTCAACAGGATGCCATGGAAAATGTATTTCAGATGGCCAGAACCATGATGGAATTACAAAAGAAAGAGGACGCCAGATTAAAATATCAAAAGTAATTTCTGATACTTTTAATTGTATTCCAGAGTTGAATAAAGCTATTTCTGACGTAAAAAGTCATCTTTCTGATAAAAATACATCAATTTGTGACAATCTTAAAACAAATAACTTGAGTCTGAGCCGAATAAATGATACACTTAAATGCTTTGAAAGGGGTTGAAGAACAATCAATACTTCCAATAATGATAATTCTTTTGGCATTAAGATAAATGAAAAATCTGCCATTATTAAAGAATTAACAGACAAATATTCTAAATTCAATATTGATGACATAATTGAAACAAGAATTAAACAAGCTATTAATACTGTCAAAGAAGATAATAAAAAAGTCCTTGATGATATTTCAAAATCATTTTAAGAAGTAAAGACAAATACAGTTGCCTTGAAAAAGCATTTTGATACCTCAAGAGAGGAAATATCAAAATTAACAATAAAGTTAAATGAAGTTATATCTGATAATACTAAACAAAAAGAATTATGGAATGAGCTTACATATAAAGAGGATGATCATAAAAAGAATGTCATAGACTCTATACAAAGCTTACAACATGAGTTTAGAAATTCACAAAGGTGTAATAACAGTAAAATGAATGATATTGAACAACTGCTAAACACTTTACCAAGAATGTCTACACCTCTGAATCAACATGAAGATGAAAGAATTCCCAATACACAAGTATTGGATATTGAAAATTCACAGTTAAAAAATGAATTTTCTACTTCTTTTCATAACTTAGAACCATGAATGGGCCAAGCACTCTTGAAAGAAGTTCCAAAACTCAAAGAATGGCCTAATTTCAGTGGTGAAGGAGATTATGACCATATGGAATTCATTAGAGGTATTGACATTATCAAAAGAGGATTTTGAATTGCCAGACAGATTGGTAACAGCAAGATTTAACACGTTGTTTACCAGATCAGCTCACATTTGGTACATGAAAATAAGACAAGCACATGGACAACAAAGTTGGACTTGGTGGAAAACCCAAATCATTAACAAATGGGCAAATGATGCTTGGAGGTTTAAAGTTGAAACAGCCTTTAAATCTGCCAAATTTAATGCTGATAAAGACAAAGCTTTACCATGGTTTTTCCAAAAAAAAGACAGATTAACAGCATTATATCCTAACATGTCAGAATTTATGATCCATAGAAAAATTCTGAGACAATGTGGAGGTGACTTAGAGCATGCTATCAAAAGCAGGACTACTGAACAATCTTCAGCAGAGGAGATTATTAATATATTAGAAGAAGTAACCACCAGAACCAAAATTGGTTCTAGTAGGGTGAATCTCAAAGCAAGGTTTAATACACCTCGGAAAGATTATGTGGACAAAAACCCCAAATAAAATTCTAATAATATGAAGTATAAATCTGCAGATATAGTCAGAAAGTGCCATATTTGCCAAAGCACCACCCATTTAGCCAATACATGTCCAAAGAAGGGAAAAATCAAGGAACCTGATGTTGAAAAGGATGACATAATTGAAGACAATTCAGATGATAAGTCATCAATATTTTCTGAATCTTCAAAAGATATAGAAAATATCAATGCCACTTTTGACATCATGGAATCTTATTCCCACGTACCACAATTGAGCAATGGCCAACTTGACTTATCAAAAGTTCCAGATTAACAACTTATGAAAACAAAACCATACAGGGGAAAAGGCTATACAGCTTGTAACTCCTGTATAAGAGAAGTGATGATTGACAACAAGCCCACCAAACGTTTGCTTGACCCAGGAGCCTTCTTCTCTTGTGTTGGAAAATCTTTTCTTAATACTTGTGTACCAAACTTTGAAGATCAATTGTTACCAATTAATGGTATAAAATTCAAAAGTGCAAGTAATCCAATGAAAGCATTATGAATCTGTGAGACCAATGTCATATTCACACATATAAATGGGAATTTAAGAATTACAGTTGAATTTGTTGTTATGGAAAATGGCTCTAGTACGCATTTTATATTGGGAAATGACTATTTAATCATGTAAAGAATAGATTTGCATAACAACAAAGACAGATACTTTACTATTGGAGACAATAAGCACCAAAAATTTGCCTTTTTACCATTTAAAAGACAAATTACAGTAAACAAAGTATCATCAGTGTGAGCCTTTGAGATATGACCACATACCCAATAAGGTCACAAAAAATACTCAGAATAAATATAACTTTAATATAATTATATTAAAATTACTTAGAATAAATATACATTAAGAATAATTACTTAAATATACAAAAAATACCATAAATTGGTATAAAAATTGGTTTAACTTAAAAACCAATGAAGCAACATGTAAATTAAATTATACCATTGGATTCCCCATGGAAAAATACACATATACCACTTTTATGGCATATCTGTAAAGTCAATATTTAAGGAATTATAAGGTATAATACCTTATAAAAACCACAAAACCTTATTTATCTCAGAAACTAATGAAACAACATGTGAAATAAATTGTACCAGTAGGTTCCCCACAAAAATCCACATATAAAACAATTAATAAGCTAATTCCCAAAATCAATACTTAAGGAATTATCCTGAATATATGCACTTTTTTGGTCAACGCATATATTCAGTGATCATAGCTAATATCTTCTAAACTATACATGCTAGAATGATGAACCAAAAATAAAGTTACCACGTAATTACTGTAAGAACACAGATATGAACTTTATTTTGCAAATTTTAAACAAGGTTAAGACCTATGAGGAAATATTGATAAAAATCAACAGAGCTGTTGACCACTTTGTTGTGAAAGTAGTCCAAACTTATAAAAAAGTATACAGTTGGATTCTACTAGTTTATTCGAGAAGAATGATGTAATTTTTATTATTAAATTCAGGGTATAAGCCCCTGAAATCAAGGTTTGAAGTTTAAAATATTGAATTTTGACAGAAAAGATGAGTTACAAGAAAAATCATCAAAATTAGAGTTTTGATGATGTAATGAAAAGCTCTTAGCAGAATAATAAGGTTATGTCAGGCTATCAGAATTCACTCTCTGAATTGCTGTAGCGTGAAAACCTTAAAAGTTATTGAGGATCAAAGTTTGAGCTTAAATTGAGCTGTTATGATCACATACTGTAACCTTAAATTAAGTTTAACAGTCTTAAGAGTGATAAAATTGGTGAATACTATTAGTTTATGATTAAAACCAATAAAATCCACGAAATTTGGGGTTCTGCCAAGCCTCTGATGTCATCACACTTAGAGTTATAGTGATAACTCTAAATAATGGTGTAATAATGATGTAATATGGTTTGATCATGATGTAATCACCCTCAAACCTTAAAATATTGATCAATTCCAGTGGATATGATCAGTACACGTCTACTAGAAGCCTGTTGGACTCTAGGAGGGAGGTATTTACTATAAATAGAGCTCTTTTTACTCTATTTTCCCCTCAGACGCATCAAAAACATTAAATCAATTAAATCAAAGGTAATTTCTTTATTCTTTATATATAAAACTGTTATATTATTAAAGACCAAAGACCACCTTGCTATAATCATCTATTTTGACGTGATTAAATCATTTATTTAATTGTTTTTGTTAAAAATCTCTCTAATAACTCATTTCCACGTAAAAATCCAGAATAATTTGTAATTTTCTTTATTTTTATTGTAAATACAATTTGAAAAAGTTGTATTTATATTTTTGGGCGTAAAATACTTCAAAATTATTATATTAAGTGTTAAAAGTAGGTTATTTTCTCTTATTATAATAATTTCTGTATTATTACTCTATTAATAATTCTTTAATTAATATAAATAGTATTTATATTAATTCATAACTTTAATATTAGTAATATTATTGTTATTAATTGTTATTTATTAATAAAAAACAATTTTTTACGCCTTTATTATTTGTTGGTAACAATAATAAAGAGCTTTATAATATATTAATTATTTTATATTAATATATTATTTATAATATTATAATTTCATATAATATTAATTATATTATTATATTTATTTAATAATATAATATTTTTACGCCATAATAATAATATTTCTTTATTATTATTATTATTTTAATCTTATTTATTTCAATTATAAGGACATTCAGAGTACAATAAGTAATAAATTAGTAATTTTTACTTATTGTTTCATAGTCAAACCTTACATTTGGGGGCCCCGTCGGGAAATTTACTTAAAAAGACCTTTAAAAAGATTCTATTTGGGTTTATCCATAATAAATTATATTTACAATCATAAAATTATATAATAATTTTATATTTTATTGATTTTAAAAGCTATTGAGGCATTTGGAAAGCAATTGTACTGTCTTACACGTGGTTTTTCACATCCTTAGACTTGCAAGAACTTTCTTTGAGTGACTCTAGTGATTAAAAGAGATATTTTATAAATTAAAAATAATTTTTATTATAATTTAATTTTATAAGAATCATATTCATTTTTTATTTTATTCTTTAAAAAATAAAAATAAAAAAATATATAAAAAATATTAAAAAATATTAAAAACCAATAAAAAAGTTATTTTTATTCATTTTTATTCATTTCTTTATTTATTTCAATTTTTCAAAGATATAAAAGCAATTTCTACGTGGAAAATTGCCATATCTTGCCAAAAATAACACTTATTATAAAAAGACTTATATTTATTTGTCTTTTTTAGTGTTTAAAGATAACCCAACAGAAGACAACCAAGCTACTGTTGAGAGATTGGTGGAAGAAACTTGTCAAAGTTCTCCTACACCAGTTATCACCAAAAGAAAGAAAGCTAAGAAATTAGACTTTCCAGGGCCCACCATTCAAGACTCTGAAGGTGAGCACCTCTTTTTAAATTGCCATAAAAAGAATTTTATTCTGAAATACTTTTATTTTTTCTTATTCTTTAAATTATGACTACCAGAAGAGGTTCCCAATACTCCATCCAATCAGATGGAGCTGGACTCAGAGGTAGAATTGATCCCACAAAAGGGAAAAGAAAGGGCAATATCCCCAGTGGAACAGAATCCACACAAGGAAGTGCCTTATCCCAAAGGCAAGTCCCAGAAATGCCCATCATATCTGAGCCTGAATTGGAACTAAGTATGAGTAACTCAAACAGGTACAAATCACATTCAGAGGGCTCAAATAGACATCTACATGAGCCAGTACAAACAGTATTACACAGTATACAAGGACAAAGACTGGGAAATGCTGCCTCAAATACACCAAGGAGTGATGAACTCCTGGCACATCCTGAAAAAGTTCCTCAAAGAGGAGGAGATAGTGAAATACTCCAATGGATGGAATCCACTGTCATCCAAACCTCAAATCAAAAAGATCAAGGATTATCATGCCAAAAAGAGGGAGGCAACCAAGGAAGAAGCCCCAGTAGCTTCTACCAGCAAGCCTCAAGCCAACCCACTTCCCCAAGAAGGGAAGAAGAACAAGAAAAAGCATTGGAGGAAACCATATTCCCCAAGCTACAGAATCCCAAGAATCCAAAAGGATGCCATGGACAATGTTTTCAACATGGCCAGAACCTTGATGGAATTCAAGGACAAGGAAGAGCAAAGAATGAGACAACCTCATTTCCCAAAGAAATAACCTTGTCCAAAGATGTTGTAAATACTTTAACAGAAATTAAAAATAGTATATTACCTCTAAAAGAAATTAAAGACAGTTTATTATCACTACAAGAAATAAATAACAATTTATCTTCTTTAACAAAAATTGTTGTACAAAACAAGAAAGAAATTGACAACATTAAGTTTATTGTTGAAAATAATAAACCAAAAAATTTAATTGACAATACTCAAAAATTAATACAAGGACAACAAGAATTGTATAAATACATAAAAGATATCAAAGACAAGACTTTGACAATCAATTATGATGTGAGTATTGACAATCTTACAGAAAAATTAAATAAATTAAGTATTTCTGTAGAAAAATTTGAAGAAAAGACTTCATCACACCAAAAATTACTTTTGGACCATGTGGAAAAAAGTGATGAAGCAAGAATGCATCTGAAAGATGATATTCAAAGTGAAATAAGGCTTATTACTGAAAAAATGGATAAAATTAATGAGGCTAATTTAAATATGCCAAAGTTATCAACACCATTTTCCCATATAAGAAGCCCTATTAAAACAAAAGAGGAATTGTCAAATCCTTTCATAACAGACTTGAGTCACCAAGACAATAACCAAGTCTTAATGAAGGAAGCACCTCAATTGAAGGAATGGCCAACATTCACAGGAGAAGGTGAATATGACCACATGTCATTTATTAAAACAATTGACATGTTACAAGAAGACTATGCCATACCAGATGAATTAATCACTGCAAGATTACATTCATTGTTTGAGAAATCTGCAAAAAGATGGTATTATGGCATAAGACAAACAAATGGTAAAAATACCTGGTCTTGGTGGAAACAAGAAATAATCACCAAGTGGGCAAATGATGCCTGGAGTTATAAGATAGAAAATGCATTTGAAAACTCTTTCTTTGACCCTGAGAAAGATAAACCTTTAACTTGGTTCCTAAAACAAGTTGAAAGACTTAATGCACTGTACCCAGAAATGTCACAGAAGATGGTGCATATGAAAATACTTAAAAAATGTGGAGGGGAACTAGAACATGCCCTAAGAAGCAGGTGTATAGAACCATGCTCCACAGAACAGTATATAAATGCACTAGAAGATATAGTGACAAGAACAAAAATTGGCAGGACTTGGAAAAGATTGGACATTAAAAGCCCAAACAAACCATTTATCAAGAAAGATAAATCAAAAGAATCCTTTAAACCCAATACATCCAACAATAATGAGCAAAGAAAATGCCATAAATGTGGAGGTATTGGACACTTAGCCAATAATTGCCTTAAAAAAGCAAAGATCAATGAAATTGTGGAAACAGAAAACCACAATGACAAAGAAGAGGAATCTGACTCTGAAAAAGAGACAGAAGAGTCAGAGAGCTCTGAAAGTGATGAAATCAATATAATTAATGCACAAATTAATAATATTGATATAATTTATGAAGTACTGGATGTTAACTCAAACTTGCCACAAGTTGGAACATCTGACACAAACCTGACAAACATACAAGATCCCAAAATGTATAGAACCAAACCTGCAAGAGGAATGGGATTTACAGCTGGAAAATCAAGTATAAGTATTGTTATGGTTGATAACCAAGAAGGAAAGATTAACTTGGATACAGGAGCATATTGCACTTGTGTTGGCAAAAGTTATTTAAAAACCATTGTCCCAGACTGGCAAGAAAAACTTATGCCAATACAAGGTGTCAAATTTAGTAGTGCAAGTGAGAGCATGAAGCCCCTTGGAATAATTGATTTAACACTAATTTTTCCTCATCCCTCACAATGTGTCAGAATTAAAGTAGAGTTTGTAGTAATGGACAACTGTACTAGTAATCATTTCATACTTGGGAATGACTACTTATCAATCTATGGTATAGATATCTCCAACCAAAAGGATAGATATTTTACCATAGGAGATAATAAAAGACAAAAGTTTGGATTCTTAAATAACAAAAAACAAATCACAGTTATTAAGAATGAGAAAAAAATTCCAGAAAAAGAACTTTTTATATCTGAACAACTCAGAGAGGCAGAATTCAATCAAGAATTAACAGAAAAAATGAAAGAAAAATTGATTGACCTCTTATTTAAGTATAAAAATGCCTTTGCAACTGACAAAGAGCCACTAGGTGCCATAATTGGACATGAAGTGGATATAATTCTTAATGTAGAAAAACCTTACCCACCTTTATTAAGAAGACCTGCTTATCCAGCCAGCCCAAGAGCTAGAGAAGCCCTAGAGGTGCACATTAAAGAATTAATGGACCTTGGAGTATTAAGAAAGGTTGGACATAATGAACAAGTAGAAGTTACTACACCTGTCATTATAACTTGGCATAATGGAAAATCAAGGATGGTAGGAGACTTCAGAGCCCTGAATACCTATACCATTCCAGACAGATATCCAATACCCAGAATCCATGAGACATTAACCCAATTGTCACAAGCTAAGTTCATCACAGCTATGGATGCTCTTAAGGGTTTTCATCAAAATGTCTTAACAGACAATGCCAAGAAACTACTAAGAATAATAGTCCATTGTGGAATTTTTGAATACTTAAGAATGCCTTTTGGAATAAAAAATGCACCCTCCCATTATCAAAGAATGATGAATACCATATTTCCTGAAGAATTATCAGAAGGATGGTTAATCATCTATATTGATGATATTATAGTTTGCTCAGAAACTTGGGACAATCACCTTACAAGACTAGAAAGGGTACTACAGAAAATAGTCCAAGTGAATATGAAAATTTCCTTGAAAAAGTGTCATTTTGCATATAGTGAATTAAAAGCACTAGGACATGTGGTATCTGGACTTAGTCTAGGCATAGACAAAAATAAAGTAGCAGCAGTACTACTTAAACCAATGCCTCAAACTAAAAAAGAAATGCAATCATTTCTAGGATTTGCTGGTTACTATAGACAGCATCTAAAGGACTTTTCAAAGATTGCTAAATCCTTGTATAAGCTATGTGACCAACAAACAGTCTATGAGATGACAGAAGAAAGAGTCAAGGCATACGAAGAATTAAAAAATTCCTTAACAAATGCCCCATTTCTTCTGATGCCAGATTGGAAACTACCCTTCAAACTGTACATTGATGCTTGTGGAGAAGGACTAGGTGCTGCACTTCACCAAACACAAATTATCAATGACAAACCAGTGGAAGGACCAATTTGTTTCATTTCAAGACAGATAAAGCCAACAGAAGCAAGGTATGGAGCAAGCCAAATGGAATGCTTATGCCTAGTATGGGCTTTAGAAAAACTGCATTATTATTTGGATGGCACAGTATTTGATGTAATCATAGACTGTAATGCTGTGAAATCACTATTAAATATGAAGACTCCAAATAGACATATGCTGAGATGGCAAATTGCTATCCAAGAATATAGAGGAAATATGACTATTGTTCATAAATCTGGGAATATTCATAAAAATGCAGATGGTCTTAGTAGATGGGCTCTAGCAAATACCCCTGACAATCCAGCATGGGTACCACAAGAAGAGCACCATATAGAAGGAATATGTGTTACAGACATTGGCACAGAATTCTTTAACCAAGTTAAAGAAAGCTATAAGACAGACAAAAATTGCCATATCTTAAGCCAACTTCTAATGAAAGACTGCAAAGATCCATCACTTTCATCAAAACTAGATGAAATATGGAAAAAGGCATATGATGAAGGAAGATTTCACCTCCTTGATGGAATCCTTTACCATAGAACAAAACACACATGTGTTATGGCCTTAACAGATAGAACACTAATAAACACTATTTTACATGAGTGTCATGATAGTGTTGCATCTGGACATCTCTCAGAAGATAGGACACTAGAGAGGGTGAAAACCTGCTCTTGGTGGCCAAATTGGAAGAAAGATGTTGCAGAATACTGCCAAACCTGTGACAGATGTCAAAAAGCCAACAGAGCCACAGGAAAGAAATTTGGAATGATGATCCAAATCCAAGAACCAAAATCCCCATGGGAAATAGTTCATATGGATTGGGTAACAGCCTTACCTCCAGGAGGAGACAGGAGTTATAATGCATGCCTAGTATTAGTTGACAGGTACAGTAAAACTCCCATGTTCTTACCATGTCATAAAGATGACACAGCTATGGATACAGCCATAATGATATGGAATAAAGTAATTAGCCACACAGGCTTATTCCAAAATATTATAAGTGACAGAGACCCAAAGTTCACTTCAGCATTATGGACAAACCTCCATAACTTGTTTGGGACAAAGTTATCATTCTCAACAGCTTATCATCCTCAAACTGATGGTCTAGCAGAAAGAATGATACAAACCCTAGAGGATATGATCAGAAGATTCTGTGCTTATGGGCTAGAATTCAAAGATTCTGATGGTTTTACCCATGATTGGTGTACACTAATACCAGCACTTGAACTGGCATATAAGACATCAATCCATTCTTCTACTGGCAAAACACCAGCAATGCTAGAGAAAGGTTGGAATCCAAGACTTCCTTATAACACCCTCAAAAAGGACTTAGTGGATATACATCCAACAGCAAGCAGTTTCAAGATAATGCTTGACAAAGCAAGACACCATGCAAACAGATGCATGCAAGATTCTTTTAAATATGCAAAAGAAAGATGGGATAAAAGTCATAAACCACCTGATTTCAAAATAGGAGACTTGGTTTTAGTATCAACCCTTAATTTCAATAACATAAAAGGCCCAAAGAAATTGAAAGATTCCTTTGCAGGACCATTTATGATAAAAGCACTCCATGGACCCAATGCTGTGCAATTAGAACTTACAGGTGAACTAAGAACAAACACCCAACTTTCCCTGTAAGTCTGATAAAACCTTACAGTTCAAGTGACAAAGAGTTATTTCCACTAAGAAATAAACCCCCACTTGAGATTCCCCCCTTGGATGAAGGAGAGGGTAAGAAAATAGTAAAAGTCCTTAAAGAAAGAAGGACAAGAAACAAAAAAGAAAGGGAATACCTTGTAAGGTATAGGAATTCAACTCAAGAAGATGAATGGCTACTTGAGAAAGATATAACAAATGCTGATAAATTACTAAGAAGATTCAGACATGAAAGAAAACCTGAAAAATAAAAAAGTTAAGCATTATTGAGCTTCAAGACTAACAAAGTCTATTGAAGAGGTAGGACAGTGGATGATACCCTAATCACACATATCAGATTGTGGTACAATCTTTTTTTGGTGGTAGGGAATGTGAGCCTTTGAGATATGACCACATACCCAATAAGGTCACAAAAAAGACTCAGAATAAATATAACTTTAATATAATTATATTAAAATTACTTAGAATAAATATACATTAAGAATAATTACTTAAATATACAAAAAATACCATAAATTGGTATAAAAATTGGTTTAACTTAAAAACCAATGAAGCAACATGTAAATTAAATTATACCATTGGATTCCCCATGGAAAAATACACATATACCACTTTTATGGCATATTTGTAAAGTCAATATTTAAGGAATTATAAGGTATAATACCTTATAAAAACCATAAAACCTTATTTATCTCAGAAACTAATGAAACAACATGTGAAATAAATTGTACCAGTGGATTCCCCACAAAAATTCACATATAAAACAATTAATAAGCTAATTCCCAAAATCAATACTTAAGGAATTATCCTGAATATATGCACTTTTTTGGTCAACGCATATATTCAGTGATCATAGCTAATATCTTCTAAACTATACATGCTAGAATTATGAACCAAAAATAAAGTTACCACGTAATTACTGTAAGAACACAGATATGAACTTTATTTTGCAAATTATAAACAAGGTTAAGACTTATGAGGAAATATTGATAAAAATCAACAGAGCTGTTGACCACTTTGTTGTGAAAGTAGTCCAAACTTATAAAAAAGTATACAGTTGGATTCTACTAGTTTATTCGAGAAGAATGATGTAATTTTTATTATTAAATTCAGGGTATAACCCCCTGAAATCAAGGTTTGAAGTTTAAAATATTGAATTTTGACAGAAAAGATGAGTTACAAGAAAAATCATCAAAATTAGAGTTTTGATGATGTAATGAAAAGCTCTTAGCAGAATAATAAGGTTATGTCAGGCTATCAGAATTCACTCTCTGAATTGCTGTAGCGTGAAAACCTTAAAAGTTATTGAGGATCAAAGTTTGAGCTTAAATTGAGCTGTTATGATCACATACTGTAACCTTAAATTAAGTTTAACAGTCTTAAGAGTGATAAAATTGGTGAATACTATTAGTTTATGATTAAAACCAATAAAATCCACGAAATTTGGGGTTCTGCCAAGCCTCTGATGTCATCACACTTAGAGTTATAGTGATAACTCTAAATAATGGTGTAATAATGATGTAATATGGTTTGATCATGATGTAATCACCCTCAAACCTTAAAATATTGATCAATTCCAGTGGATATGATCAGTACACGTCTACTAGAAGCCTGTTGGACTCTAGGAGGGAGGTATTTACTATAAATAGAGCTCTTTTTACTCTATTTTCCCCTCAGACGCATCAAAAACATTAAATCAATTAAATCAAAGGTAATTTCTTTATTCTTTATATATAAAACTGTTATATTATTAAAGACCAAAGGCCACCTTGCTATAATCATCTATTTTGACGTGATTAAATCATTTATTTAATTGTTTTTGTTAAAAATCTCTCTAATAACTCATTTCCACGTAAAAATCCAGAATAATTTGTAATTTTCTTTATTTTTATTGTAAATACAATTTGAAAAAGTTGTATTTATATTTTTGGGCGTAAAATACTTCAAAATTATTATATTAAGTGTTAAAAGTAGGTTATTTTCTCTTATTATAATAATTTCTCTATTATTACTCTATTAATAATTCTCTAATTAATATAAATAGTATTTATATTAATTCATAACTTTAATATTAGTAATATTATTGTTATTAATTGTGATTTATTAATAAAAAACAATTTTTTACGCCTTTATTATTTGTTGGTAACAATAATAAAGAGCTTTATAATATATTAATTATTTTATATTAATATATTATTTATAATATTATAATTTCATATAATATTAATTATATTATTATATTTATTTAATAATATAATATTTTTACGCCATAATAATAATATTTCTTTATTATTATTATTATTTTAATCTTATTTATTTCAATTATAAGGACATTCAGAGTACAATAAGTAATAAATTAGTAATTTTTACTTATTGTTTCATAGTCAAACCTTACAATCAGTCAACTTAGAGTTAGAGAAATTCAAGTCTGAACAGTTAAATCAGGCTGAAATAAGCCTTCATCTGACTGATAAGCAGGAAAATGAACTTTCTTCCTTTTTGTATGACCGCAAAGGAGCATTTTCTTCAGACAAAGAACCTCTAGGAGCAATTATTGGGCATGAAGTTGACATCATTCTTAAAATTGAGAGACCTTATCCACCACTCTTAAGAAGACCTGCATAACCAGCAAGTCCAAAATCAAGAGAAGCTCTAGAAATTCATATCAACGATCTTCTGGACCTTGGTGTAATAAGAAAAGTAGGCCACAATGAAGAAGTAGAAATAACTACACCAGTCATAGTGGCATGACATAATGGAAAATCCAGAATGGTTGGGGACTTTAGAGCTCTGAACACTTACACTGTTCCAGACAGATACCCAATACCAAAAATCCAAATTGCCCTTACTCAAATATCTCAAGCAGTGTATATAACCACTATGGATGCCCTTAAAGGATTCCATCAAAATGTGGTGACACCAAGAGCAAGAAAATACTTGAGAATTATTGTTCATTGTGGAGTGTATGAATACTTGAGGATGCCCTTTGGTATCAAAAATGCACCTTCACACTTCTAAAGAATGATGAATGAAATCTTCCCTGAAGAACTCTCAGAAGGATTGTTGATCATTTACATTGATGACATTATTGTCTGTTCCAAAACTTGGGAAGAGCACATGAACAGATTGTCCAGAGGTTTGACAAAAATTCAATCAGTCAACATGAAAATCTCCTTGAAGAAATGCCATTTTGGATTTAAAGAACTTAAGGCACTAGGACATGTTGTTTCTGGTTTATCCCTTGGAATTAAAAAAAACAAAGTTTCAGCAGTATTGCTAAAACCTATGCCTCAGAATAAGAAGGAAATTCAGTCATTCTTAGGTTTTGCAGGATATTAAAGGCAACACATTAAATATTTTGCATCTATAGCAAGACCACTTTATAAGTTGTGTGACAAAGACACAGTATTTGAAATGACTGTTGACAGAGTCAAAGTCTTTGAGTCTCTAAGAGAAGCCTTGACCACTGCTCCACTCTTACTGATGCCAGACTTTAAATTACCTTTCAAACTGTATATTGATGCATCAGGGGATGGACTGGGTGCCACACTTCACCAAGTTCAGATCATAAATGACAAACCTGTACAAGAACCCATATGTTTCATATCCAGGCAAATCAAACCAACTGAAGCCAGATATGGGGCAAGTGAAATGGAATGTCTATTCCTTGTCTGGGCGTTGGAGAAATTGAACCACTTGTTAGAGGGATGTGTTTTTGAGGTGATAACAGATTGTACAGCTGTCAAATCACTTTTAAACATGAAAACACCCAACAAACATATGCTCAGATGGCAGATAGCCATACAAGAATACAGAGGTAATATGACTATTGTTCATAAGGATGGGAATATTCATAAGAATGCAGATGGACTTAGCAGATGGCCATTACCAAATAGTATTGATAATCCTGCTTATGTTCCAGAAGAAGCTTCACCACAGATCCCAATAGAAGGAATAAGTGTTACAGACTTGAACACCACCTTCTTTGAAAAAGTAACAAACAGTTACACTCAAGATAAAAACTGTAGCATCTTGTGCCAAATACTGAACAAAGAATGTAAAAACAACTCTCTCATACATGCCTTGGATGAAGTATGGAAGAAATCTTATGATGAAGGAAGGTTTCACCTACTGGATGGTATAATTTATCACAGGATCAAGCACACATGTGTCATGACAGTTGGGGACAGGTCATTAATCAATCTTGTACTAAAAAAATGCCATGAAAGCCCCTTCTCAGGACATCTGTCTGAAGACCGAACAAGAGAAAAAGACATACCTGACGCTGATAAACTTCTCAGGAGATTCAGACAGACTAAAAATACCAATATTACAAAGTAATATTCTCTTTCAGGGGGAGGGAACATGAGCCTTAGAGGTAATTTCATATACCCAAAAGACCACAAATACAAAATTAACATATAAATATAAATAAAATCAATTTATTTATATTATTGAAATAAAAATCAAAATATAAATATAAAATTATATTCAAAATAAAAAATTTAATTACAATTTAAAAAGACAATTAAATTAAATTTTGGAATTATAAAATTACATTTATACTTGAAAAAATTAAGTAAAAATGAAATTTTAACAAAATTGTAAAAAAATAAATAAATTTGGAAAAAAGTTAAAGAAAAATAATTATAAGTTTTTATCCAATAAATAAAAATATAAAAATTATTTCACCATTGGATTCCTCATAAAAAATCAGGTGGGGTCACCTCTGAGTGAAATTCTTGTAACTCAACTCTAAATAAGCTTAAATTAAGGTTTAGTATCTTCAATACAAAAGTTGAAAATCCTCAAAACTTTAATTTAATTCACATCAAATGTGGTGTTAACCATCAATTTTTGTGTTGAAATTGAGGTGTTGTGTTTAGTTTAGAAGTTATGAGGAATTGAAGTATTTTCAATTGAATTCAATTGAAATGTCGAAATGTGCACGTGTATTACATAAGTGAACTTTGATTTACATATGAGGTATCAATTATTACTGTATTGTACTGTACAATTCAATTGAATTGCATATGTAAGTTATAAGTATAATACATGATGAGGAACTAAAGGAAAAATAAATTGGAAAGATTAAATTTGGGGGGGGAAATGAACTCCAGCTCTAAGGGGGAGCTAGACCCCCAAAATCCTTGCTGACAGGCGTGGGCTGTCAAAATTCACGCAAAAGTTCATCACTTTTGGCTTGGAATTGAGTTACAGGGTCTGTGGACTCAATTGATGATGAGGTTTTGATACCAACTGGGGTAGCTTTAGCTTTTGCCAAGAGGGTAAAACTACCCTTAAGATAGAACAATCATAGTAAAAAACAGTTTTAATTCGTTTCTACGCCTCTTACACACATTCTGACGTGTTTTGAAGGCTCTAGACCATGTATTGCTATAGTAATGGCTGATTCAAGGGTGTAAAATGGCTAAAAATGGCTTAAACCAGGGTTCAACAATGCCATAATTGGCTTTTCAGTTTTCAGACTGTTTTTCACAACTGACAAGAGTAAATTTTACTTTTGGAGTAAGAGAATTGATGGCTATAAAAGAAGGTCTTCTTTGCCCCACTTTTCTCTTCATGTTAGAATATTTTCCTTTTATAAGTAGTTTAGACACTGTTAAACCAATCAATAAAAGATTCCAACCACCTTTTTTAAATCATTTTAAACCTTTTAACCACGCGAAAAAATCCTTATAATCATTTTTACGCCTGAACCACCCCAAAATTGAATTAAAGCACCTTTCATCACTGTAAACTTTGTCACTTTGTTTCCAAATTCACTCTGGTCACTTTTGGGCGTGTTTTCTCTTTAATATTCTTTTTAAAGACCTTGTTCTTCAATTAATTGCTTGCGGTTCTTTGCTCAATTAATTCCAATTGAAAGTGCTCTTGAAGAAATTTCTTTTGTAGCCTTAAATATCTCTTGTAGAGTATTTTTGGATAACTTTTTCTTGTTCGTAAAACAGTAAATCTTTATAATATTATTGTTTTATAATTATAAAGTTATAAACAATAAATTTGGCGTGTTTTCTCTTGAAAATAATATTTCTTACTATTTTTAATTGATTTTTTACCTTATACAAATTTTGAGGACAGGAAAAGTACTTGATTTTTAATCAAAGTTTCATACCCACACCTTACATTAAAAGTCTTTCAAAGCATTTAATTGTATCAATTTTTTGGCTCAGACTCAAGTTATTTGTTTTAAGATTGTCCCAAATAGATGTATTCTTATCAGAAAGATGACTTTTTACGTCAATAATAGCTTTATACAACTCTGGAATACAATTCAAAGTCTCAGAAATCATTTTTCATATTTGAATCAGGCTTCCTCCTTCTTTTGTAATTCCATCATGGTTCTGGGTATCTGAAATACCTTTTGCATGGCATCCTGTTGAATCTTTAGGGGTCTGTAGCCCTGGTTGTACGGTTTTGAGGCTAGTGCCTTCCCTTTGCTCTTTTTTGGAGTTTGTGGCTGCTTTTTCACATTGGAATTGCTGCTGGTGGTCAATGGGGCTGTTTTTAGCACTGGTTTGGGTGGTGGAGGGTTGTTTTTCCTCCATTCTAGTGTCAAAAGCATCATGTTTTTCTTCTCCATCAATGGATGCCATCCATTGAGCAATTTGAAAGTATTGGGATGGCCCAGGAATTTTCTCACAGTCAGGTAAGAATTCATGCAATTCTTCCACAGGTCTGCAAGGATCTGGTACTCCTTGAGCTGAAGTGCATTGTTGTATGCATTGTGGCTGGCTTTGTATATGTCCACTGAGGCTTGTTGTGGCGGTGTCAGCTCTTTTTGAAGGTAAAATGGTATTATCAGCTTCAGAATGACCCATTTTAGTTGTTTGGGAGTCATCAACTGACCCTTTTCCTTCTGTACCTGATTGGCCTCTGCCATAATCACGTCTATTACCTTTCTGGGAGCTGCTTGAGGGGCTATAGCTGGCTCCTGACCTGGTTGAAGGCATAATTATGGTTAAAAAGGCTTAAAATAGTGATTTTACATCAAAAAACTCACGAGTGGACAAATCTTTGGATTTCTGAAGAGTATTGCTTATTTCCAAGTTGACTAATTCAGAGGAAATTGGCTCTGGTTGAATATTCTGAGTCACAATAATAGTACTATTATGATCAGAATTAACAGTATTGGCAGGAAAAATGCTGGTTACTGTTGGGGCTGTTTCAATGTTTTCTTTTCTTAACACGTTGTCTGACACTAAAATCAATGAAAAAACCAATTAAATAAGTACAAAAAGGATATTTCAAAAAAAAGAAATTAAAATATAAGCCTCACTTATAATATTAAAAAAAAATATTTTTTTATTGATTTTTTTAATTATAAGTATTTTTTATATGTTCTTAAATTTTTCAATATAAGAAAAAAAGGTTTAAAAAGAGTAAAAAAATATATCACAGGTAAAATATGACGGCTGGGCCCCCAAATATAAGGTGTGGATAGGAAACTTTGATTAAAAATCAAGTACTTTTCCTGTCCTCAAAATTTATATAAGATCAATATCAATTAAAAATAATAAGAAAGATTATTGGTAAGAGAAAACACGCCAATTTTATTGTTTATAGATTTATTAGTATAAAACCATAATATTGTAAAGATTTATTTATTTACCAACAATAAAAATTTATCCAAAAATACTCTACAAGAGATATTTAAGGCTACAAAAGAAATTTCTTCAAGAGCAATTTCAACTGGAATTAATTGAGCAAAGAGCTTCAAGCAATTAATTAAAGAACAAGGTCTTCAAAAAGAATATTAAAAAGAAAAAACACCCAAAAGTGACCAGAGTGAATTTGGAAACAAAGTGACAAAGTTTGCAGTGATGAAAGATGCTTTAATTCACTTTTGGGGTGGTTCAGGGGTAAAAATGATTATAAAAGTTACAAACAATGATTATAATTATTTCTTCACGTGGTTAAAAGGTTCAAAATGATTTAAGGAAGATGGTTGGAATCTTTTATTGATTGGTTTAACAATGTTTAAACTAATTAGAAAAGGAAAAGATTCTAACATGAAGAGAAAAGTGGGGCGAAGAAGACATTCTTTTATGGCCATCAATTTTCTTACTCCAAAGAGCAAATTTACTCTTGTCAGTCGTGAAAAACAGTCCGACAACAGAAAAGCCAATTATGGCATCATTGAACCCTGGTTTAGACCAGAAAACGGCTGGTTTAAGCCATTTTTAGCCATTTTAGACCCTTAAATCAGCCATTACTATAGCAATACATGGTCTAGAGATTTAAAAACACGTCAGAATGTGTGTAAGAGGCGTAGAAACAAATTTAAATTGTTTTTACTACGATTGTTTCATCTTAAGGGTAGTTTTACCCTCTTGGCAAAAGCTACAGCTACCCCAGTTGGTATCAAAACCTCATCATCAATTGAGTCCACAGACCCTGTAACTCAATTCCAAGCCAAAAGTGATGAACTTTTGCGTGAATTTTGACATCCCACGCCTGTCAGCAAGGATTTTGGGGGTCTAGCTCCCCCTTAGAGCTGGAGTTCATTTCCCCCCCCAAATTTAATCTTTCCAATTTATTTGTCCTTTAATTCCTCATCATGTATTATACTTATAATTTACATATGTGATTCAAGTGAATTGTACAGTACAATACAGTAATAATTGACACCTCATATGTAAATCAAAGTTCACTTATGTAATACACGTGCACATTTTGACATTTCAATTGAATTCAATTGAAAATACTTCAATTCCTCATAACTTTTAAACTAAACACAACACCTCAATTTTAACACAAAAGTTGATGGTTAACACCACATGTGGTGTGAATTAAATTAAAGTTTTGAGGATTTTCAACTTTTGTATTCAAAATACTAAAAAGTTAATTTAAGCTTATTTAGAGTTGAGTTGCAAAAATTTCACTCAGAGGTGACCCCACCTCATTTTTTATGAGGAATCCAATGGTGAAATAATTTTTATATTTTTATTTATTGGATAAAAAGTTATAATAATTTTTATTTAACTTTTTTCCAAATTTATTTATTTTTTTACAATTTTGTTAAAAATTCATTTTTACTTAACTTTTTCAAGTATAAATGTAACTTTATAATTTCAAAATTTAATGTAATTTTATTTTTAAATTGTAATTAATTTTTAATTTTGAATATAATTTTATATTTATATTTTGATTTTTATTTTAATCATATAAATAAATCTATTTTATTTATTTTTATATGTTAATTTTGTATTTGTGGTCTTTTGGGTATATGAAATTACCTCTAAGGCCCACAGTGATGCACTGTGGTTACAAATGTCCCAATTTGCTGAGGAAACACAAAAGCAGTTTTCAGAACTTGAACCAAGCCATGAGAGGATGGAAATATTAAGAGCCTCCATGGACAAGATTGTTAAAAACATTAAAGCAGGACTTGCTCAATTGAGCAAAGCCTCTGAAGAAACCAACAAAAGACTGAATCTAGTCTTTGAAGAACAACAGCACAGCAAAAGGGACAGGGCTCATCTGCATCAAGACATAAGAAAACTGTTTAATGTCTACCATAGCATGAAGCCCCAACAACAAGGCCATGTTATAGATAATCCATATCACCAGGATGACATCCAACCAGATGCCATGCTAATCAATAAGGAACGATCTCCATCACAACGCCAGGATGGAGATAATATGTATTCTTCAGAAGAGGAAGGCTTGAAACAGCTTTCTGAGGCCTCCAACTGGCCCAAACTCTCTGGAACTGGAGAATATGATCATATGGAGCTCATAGATCATATTGATAGAATCTTCATTGATGTACCAAGTATACCAGACTACTGGATTACTGCTAGACTTAATACAGCATTTAGAGGACATGCTAGTATATGGTACACAGAAATGAAAGAAATCCATGGCAGAGGAAACTGGCCATGGTGGAAGAGTCAAATTATCCAAAAGTACGGCAATGTAACTTAGATATGGCAAAAGACCGTGTCATTAAAATATGACAACTACTCTTTGGACAAAGATACATATGAGTGGTGTCTCAGACAGTCTAAAAGACCCAAAGCCATTGATCCTCAAAGGAACATTTGGATGAGGAATCATATAATCCTGACACAAATTACAGGAGAACTAGAGCATGCAGTAAAATGCAGATGCAACCACAATTGCATGCTAGATGACATTGAAAATACCTTACAAGAAATAAGGAAAAGAACTAATATAGGGAAATACACCCAATATAAAATCACTGGTTTTAAAGAGAAACAACCTTTCAAAGTGGAGTTTAAAGACAAGCCGGCAGAAAGAGTGGCAGAAGTGGCAAAGACGAAAGGTTCTTGTCACAACTGTGGTTCTACAGACCACTATGCCAACAACTGTCCAAAGGAAAAGAAAAAAGTCTATGCCATTGAGAAAGTCCCAGAGGAGGAATCCCCAAAAGAGGATTCTGACTCAGGCTCTATGGGAGATGCCATCAGAGAACAATCTGTTGAAGAGCAAAAACAAAGAGAAGAGTTTCTAGTGGAATACCAAGAGGAAACCCCACTGGATATCCAGGACATACAGTTAGAAGCAGTAATGCCGCAAGACACTGCCAACAAAAGCTTGTGCAAACACCCACAAGATGCACAAAAATTCCTGCTCACACCAACCAAAGGAATGGAGTACATAAATGGAAAAGACAAGAAAATGACTGCTTTCATTCAAAATGCTCATCACCCATTGATCATTGACCGTAGGGCACACTGCTCAATGTTGGCCAGAAATTATCTAGACAACCACTTCCCCAACTGGGAAAAAACACTCTTGCCAACCAAAGCCAAAAACTTCAAAATTGCTTCAGGGAAGAATACTTCCATTGGGAAAATTATTAAAGAAATAATTATACCCCATAGGAATGGTATTATTAGACTCAACCAAGAGCTTGTAGTTCTTGATGATGCCCACTTCCAAGGGCTTTTACTGGGAACAGATTTCCAGAGGATGTATGGCATACATATTTATAATAGTAAAAAAATTCACATTGAAATTGGTACCAACAAAAAAAGAAAAGTTTCACTTGATATATACCAAATATCTGCAGGAGACCCTCTGGAAGAACTACTGAATGAATTCAGAGAGGGACAGTTTAGTACTACCCTCACCAGTAAGCAGAAGCTAAGTTTACTGAAAATTCTGAGAAAGAATAGACCAGCATTTGCCATTGGTGAAGAACCATTAGGCAAGATTAGAGGCCATGATATAGAACTAAATCTGGATGTGAAAAGACTTTATCCACCCATGCTCAGAAGACCTCCTTACCCAGGAAGTCTGGAGACAAGGAAGGTGTCAGGTTGAGTCTATTTAGAAGTAGTAATTAGGCTATTTACAGCTTTAACTGTGACTCTGACCCTTGATAAAATATTTAAAATAAAGGTAATGGTAGAGAATAGGGATTTTATAATAAGATTTAAAGGGCTTTACTCTTATCAAATAGTGGTGGTGAGCGCTGTTTAAAGCCCTGGGTGCAGCTTTACCTGTTGGATGACAATAATAAAGGCTACACTAGTTAATATTATAATTATACCTGGTTATTTTCCAAGAGTATAACTGTTTTTGACAGTTTTACTACATAGGAATTTAAGAGCAGGATGTGGAAAGCTTTTCTGGAAGTGAAAAGCCCTCCTTTTATCCTGAAATGGGGAGGAAATGCTACTAGAAATTTCCACATAGAGGAAGTGAAAATTTTCACTCTCTGAGACAGGCTTGTGGTTTGCAAAAGGCCTGTAAAGCCTGTATTGGTCTCAGGGGTGGTTTTAAAACCACATCTATGTGGTTTTGAACTTATATCTGTGCAGTTTTCACCAATAAAGGGTGAAGACTTTCATCTGGGGACCACATAGCCTTCTTCTGACGTGTATGACGCGTAGAATACTGTACAGAAACTGTATGGGACCCCAGTATTGACTGACTTATGAGATATTGAAGTATAAAACTGTGTCTTTGTCTGTTGGACACCTCATAATCATTTTGATGTGATATTCTCCCATGGTAAGGCTTTATTGGCCAGAATGTGGGATTTTGACCTTAAAACAGCAATAACGTTGTCATTTGTTAGGATATCAGCCTCAAAATTCCTTCAGTGTGTAGCCCCGTATGTGCTCTACAAAATGGTCCTTTATTTGATGTGGATATCATTAAATATGGAAAAGGTATCCCATGTACAAGATATTTTGTACATATGCATGCTTTAGGCAAAAGCTAGGTGGGCTTGTTTGCCCCATACCTTTTGTTCTAGTTGAGATATGAGGAAATTGATGACACCATCATATAGCCCTGATTGTGCTCTTTCCAAAAAGACCCCGCTTTAGGTATCTCACCCTAAAACTGTAGAAGTTAGATGAGAGGTGAATGTTTTGTTCACCCTTATTTGGCCTGAATTTGGTCATAACTTCAGTAATACTGGTTCTAGCTCAGTATGGCTGTTACCATTGGATAGCCCTGACTTAGAACTTCATTTTGAATACCCATTTGATGGGGTTCAGCCACTTAGTCTGTATTTCAGCTGAGAGGTGAAAATTAAGTTTTTTGCTCAGCAACAACTTTGAGCAGGAATAACTTTATTATTCTTTATCGTATGATTATGGGACTTGTATATTTGGAAAGGGGTGGCTTTCCCCTTTCTTTTGAAACCTTTTGAGCTAATTTGGATCAGCTCCATGTTTTGAAGGTATCTTGGCTATACCATTGGTTTATGGTATTTTGGCTGTCATGCTTGTGCTCTGGTTTTGAGTCACAGGCTGACTGAAGGAAATCGAAAAACATATCAATGAGCTCCTGGACATTGATGTCATCAGAAAGATTGGAAATAATGAAATGGTGGAAATTACCACTCTTGTCCTGATCATCTAGCATGATGGCAAGTCTAGGCTGTGTGGAGATTTCAGCGCTCTGAATAACTACACCAAAGCTGACAGGTACCTTATACCCATGATGCCTCATGCCTTAGACAAACTGGAAAAAGATAGATACACAACCAAAATGGAATGTATGAAAGGCTTCCACCAGAATGGAGTTAAACCAAACTCCATGGAATTAACCAGAATCATATGCCATATGGGCATATGTGAGTACACCAAGATGCCATTTGGCATCAGGAATGCAACAGCCCACTTCCAAAGGATGATGGACAACATATTTTCAGAAGAAATATTGGAAGGCTGGGTGGTAGTATATATTGCTGACATCATTATATATTCAGAGACATGGGAAGACCATGTGCAATAAATAGACAGAGTGATAAGTAAATGGACACCCATAAATCTTTAAATTTCACTTAAAAAGTGCAATTTTGGCCAACAAGAGCTACTAGCTGTAGGACATAAAATCTCAGGTGTTAGTCTTGCAATTGACCAGAACAAGGTAGCAGCAGTACTGCAAAAGCCAGTAACAAAAACCATCAAAGAGATGCAATCTTTCCTTGAGTTTGCTAGCTACTATAGAAACCACATCAAAAGTCTTTCCCACATAACTAGTAGTTTATACAAGTTATGTTCAAAAGATGTAGTTTTTGAAATTACAAAGGAAAGAAGGGATGCATATGAGAGGATCAGATATTAACTCACAACTGCACCTGTGCTCATCTTTCCTGACTTTGAACTACCATTCAAGTTATACATACATGCAGCATTGAGCCAAGGATTAGGAGCAGCCCTTCAGCAAAGACAAATTGTATATGGTGAAGCAAGAGAGGCAGTAATATGTTACATCTCTAGGCAACTGAAAGATTCAGAAGCCAGGTATGGAGCCACCCAGACTGAATTTCTATGTCTAGTCTCGGCTCTGGAAAACTCCATTATTATCTGGAGGGTGCAGTCTTTGAGGTCTACACAGACTGCACAGCCTTGAAGTCTTTACCAAACATGAATACTACCAATAAGCACATTTTTAGGTGGCAAATAGCCATGCAGAAGTATAGAGGGAATATGATCATCACATACAAAGAGGGTAAAAGTTATACCCATGCAGATGGCCTCAGCAGATGGCCACTTGATAATGTCAAAAGAAACTCAGGTTATGACCCTGAAGTAGCAGCTAAAATTACTATCCATTTCATGGAAATAGACAGGAAGAAAAACTTCAGATTTGGTGAGTGGGCACCAGAAACTGGAACCCCAGACAGTGGAAACAATAGCTCAGAAGGAACAGACACTCCCATATTGGGAATAAGTTCCTCAGAACTGCACACTGAATTCCTCAATGCAGTGATGTATACATATGCCAAACAAAATCAGTGTGGCATATTGTTACAACTCCTTCAATGAAAACAAAGGAGCCCAGAGCTGGAATCCAAGCTAGAGGAACCCTGGTTGAGGGACTATAAGGAAAATAAATTTTTCCTTATAGATGGCCTGCTCTACTATAGAGAGAAGCTGTCACAGGGGCTCTTTGAAGTGAAGAGGGCCTGGCACTCAGTAAACTGGGACTCACTTATGGAGGGCTCAAAGATATGGTAAGAAGGAACACACTGAAGAGTGTTAAAGATAAATTGCTAAAAGAATAAATATAAGAAAGCAGCGGAAAGAAATAGGAGTAAGAAGTAGAAGAGCCAACCACAAACAAGTCCAAGTCCACTGTTTCAACCTGTCAGAATGGAAAGAGAAGGGTTAATAAGGATATGGCTACCCAACTCATACTGTACAGGCGAAGAGAGAAAAGGCAAAGACTAACTTAAACTTAAATAATTATAATACCCAATTATAAGGATAAGAATAATCATAAAATAATAAATAAACTAAATTAATTAACTGGGCAAAAGTCCTCAGGGGGGAGAAAGAGGGGCTGGTAAATGTGAGAATCACCAGCCCTGATCCAGAGGAAGAATTTTCATTAGAATAATTGATGATTGAATTGAGTCTGGCCAATACAGGTCCTGTACAGCTGTACCGAACCTGTACAAGAGGTGTGATGTATTTGAGTGATCATACAGTTCCATATTGGTGTATTGAAACTGTATTGGGTGAATCCCACCTGTACAGGTATTGACAGGCTGTATTGATGTACCAAGCTGTATGCATGTTTCAGAATGAAGATTTCTGAAACTGAATGCTGATGCAGATACTGGATTTGCTGATTTGGGGTGTTTGAGTGGGTGTATGAATGAATACCCTTACCCCTGATGGATGGTTGTTACAGTATCCCCCTCTTGGAACTGGTGGGCTCCTGAACACCATAATACCCTGGCACTGTTGAGTGGCATCTCATTATCCCCACATTTTTTCCAAAATTTTCTTTTTAATTTTCTTTTCCTCTTGACCATTATCCTGAAAATCCTTCATCACTCCTTCCCTGTCAAATTCAATTGATTCCCCCTTTTTTCCAAGTTTGAGTAAGTATTCCACTTCAAAAATATGCATTTCTTGTCTTCTGATTCAATCAAACATGCCCTTGGGATGTGGCCTTGGGATATATCCCAGAATAAGGACCACTGAGCTCTTGTGCTCAAAAAATGGTACCCAATGAGTATATGAAGTGTACTCATTGGGCAAGGCTGAATCCAATGGAAAAATTGAAAAATTTCCTCCAAGGGGTCTTGTCCCCATTACCCATGGAAATGGCCTCAACAGCCCTGCAAAGTGTTTTTGGGCTGTGGCCTTTACCATGATGAATCTTGACATGTCTTGATTTTTATGGCCTTTTGGGCCTTTTGGATGTTTTGGTGAACTTAGGTCTTTATATGATTTTTGGCCATAATTGGCTTTTTTATGCCTTTGGGGTCCTACGGTCCGTGGGCCGTGGACCGTACGCCGCGGTCTGCGGTCCGTGGGGGTTAATGGAGCCCCTGGGCCCAAATTTTCTGGGGACCCAGAAATGGCCCAATCATAAAATTCACCATACATGGCCTGGACCCATTGATGGGGCCCTGGACCATCAAGATCCTGGCCTCCCCAAAGTCGCAGGGGAGGCCTTGGGTGATGAGTTCAGCCCCAAAGGGGTATGAACCTTCACCTTAGAGGTTTTGAGGGGGGGGCATAATTGAGTTATGGCCCCATTTCCTTGAGGTCAAATTCTTTTTTCTTGATATGGAGTGGATTGATTCTGACGTCTTGAATCTTCTGCTTGCGTATTCTTCAGTTATGAGTTCCAAACTGACTGAACTCACTGAATCTTCTCCTTCTGCACCGTCACTGTCTGTTCTTCATGGTTCTGGCATCTTCAGTCGATTGTCCTCCCTTTCCATGGCGTCTTCTGGCCATTTTGATCCCTCCCAAACATATGATGGGTTCAGAGCAGTTGAAATTCTTGAGCCTGCCTGTACTGAGTGTTTGGCCAAGGGAAAGGATTGCTTTCAACATTACAATCCTCGATCATCAAAATGCCACTTTTGCTTTGTTAGGAAGAAGCCATGCCGCCGTACCGGATCAACTTTGTCCCAGGTCAGGAGACATTTATGGAGCAGGAAGGATTGGCCTTATGGGCAGGAATTCCCCATTCTTGAGGAGCCTACCCCTGATGCAACTTCTGGATTTTCTCAATGTGAGTGATTTGCATATTCTGATTGAATTGGTGCTGATATCTTGATGTAGTGACTGGTTCCAGGCAGAGGGATGTGGCCAGATGGACTAATGTTGGAGGGTCCATTCCAATCGGTGGTAGGCCCATCCACTAAAGCTCAGAAATCCCAATTTCAAGGACCAATTCTGATGGAGTGGTGAAAGTAGTGAAGAAACTAAGAAGAATTGTTGATTCCCCAACAGATCCAGATGCTGAATGAAGTGATGAGTTGGATGGTGAAGAAGTTCAAGTTATTCCTCATTCAATTGACCATCCATCCAGCAATTCCTCTTCTCAACCTCTTGCCAACACCAGATTCCAAACTCAAGTCATTCCCAGCACTCCAAGAACCTTCCAACCAATGCTTGCTTCCATTCCTACAACCCTTCCTCCTCCTTCACCAACTACTTCCCACACCACCAGGCCTGCCTTGAATCCAGCAGTAAGACCATCACCAGTTCAACAGTCTAGGAACTCACCCATAAACACCTCCCGTCAACTCCAACCTGTGGCAAGCTCCAGCAGAAGAACAGATGGATTGTCCCCTTTGCCGTTTCCTGCCGCTCAAGTTTTTCAAAGAAGAGAACATTGGCCTATCCGGGTTACCAGAGAATATCCCAGCGCGGCTAGTGAAAGTCAAGAGGCTGTGGCCAGATTGTTCAGGAGGGTTGATAGATATAGCAGAGAGGTGATTATGTATGCCAATGACAGGACTATTGCAGGTACTGCTTCTGAAGAGATGGCTGCAAAATTTGCCTGGTATGAAGATCAGTTGATAAATGATTTCCAGAGAACTTTTGATGATTTGGGTAGATATAACTAGTTTTCCTTTTCCTTGTTTGTGTTTGGTTTGCCTTCTATCCCCACTCTTATAAAAACCAAAAAAATGAAAAAATAATGGAACCTCCCAATACATGATTTGGGAGGGGATGCTGCTGCTTAAAAGAAATAAAAGAAAGAAAATTATACAAGTAAAGAAAGAAAGAAAAATAAAAGAATAAGAGAAAATGAGAGTAAAGAAAGAAAGAAAGAAAGAAAAATCCTGATGGTTGGTCCTTCTTGTAGTGAGTTGCTTGATTCTGGCCAAAAGTGTCTGAAAAATGAAAACCAAGCATTTGATGCTCACAGAGTGGCCAAGGTGATGTTTTACAAGAAGTAGAACCCTCAGGGATGCATACTAGGAGATGGAACTTACTTTCAGTACTTCCACTCCCCACCAAGCACCATAACATTGAAAAGAATTGCCATAAATAACTTCTGAGAATAATTGCCATAAATTACTTCTGAAAATAATTGCCGTAAATGACTTAAAGTAATGAATGTCTTGAATTATGATGATTGGCATAAATTGAAAAGATAAGTAAAAAGAAAGAAAAGAAAAAACAAAGAAAGGAACCTTTGGCCATATCTTGATAAGGTCCAAATTGGAGGGTATTGATGTTGTATGCTTCCTGAACCTGTCCAAAGAATTGACAAGTGCTCACAAAGTGGCCAAGGTGATGCTTAAAACAACATATGGGTAGAATACCCCCTTAAAGGTGCATGCCAGGAGAGGAACTTACTTTCATAACTTCTTCTCCCCACCAAGCACCATAAATCAAACTCTTGAGGTATTTGGACCAGGCTTGTCTGGATACAATGAATGGAAGTCCTTGACAAGATCTGGTGGGTTGGTAAGGTTTGAATCTGGTTCCCAAGTGGTTCTTTCTGGGTCTTCACTGAATCCTTTCCACTCTACAAGATACCATAATTTACCTCTTTTGAGTTTTGAGTCCAGAACCTGAGTCACTTCCCATTCTTCTGGCTCCTCCACTAAAACTGGTGGTGGAGGCAATTGATGATGATTTGGGATAGTTGAATGCTTCACTGGTTCTAATAAGGACACATGGAATACAGGGTGAACTGTCTTCCATTGCTGAGGCAACTTGAGGTGATATGCATGGCTGCCAATCTTCTTCAGAACTTCAAAGGGTCCCAACCATCTTTCTGATAATTTCTTGGTAGGTCTTGTTGTCTTGATGTTCTTGGAAGCTAGCCATACTTTGTCCCCAGGTTGGAAATCAGATGGAATTGCTCTATTTCTATCTGCATACTTCTTTAATCTCCTTATTGCTGACTCTAATTCTTCTTTGACAGCTTGCTGTACTGATTGGAGTTTTGTTGATAACTTTCCAGCAGGTGAGTCTTGAGAAATATGGATTGAGTCAAAGCTGGGATTTCTTCCATAAATAGTGAAAAAAGGTGATTGCTTGGTTGATGAGTGTTCTGCATTATTATAGGCAAATTCAGACAGAGGGAGCCACGTGTACCAGTCATCTTGATGATAGCTGACATACCTCCAAAGGTACTGTTCTAGTATCTGATTTACCCTCTCTGTCTGTCCCTCTGTTTCAGGGTGAAAGGCAGTTGAAAGATCTCTTGATATCTTGAGCTGCTGACACAATTGAGTCCAAAATGATGAAACAAATAAGGATCCTCTATCACTGACAATACTGACTGGAAGTCCATGCTTGGAAAATACATGACTAATGAAGATTTGAGCTAAATCCAGAGCAATGATTGTGCCATAAGTTGGAATGAAGATTGCCATTTTTGATAATCTGTCCACAACTACTAAAATTGAATCAAAGTTGTTTGACAGTGGCAATTGAGTGATGAAGTCCATTGATAATGAATTCCAAGGACCAGGAGGAATTGAAAGAGGCTTGAGTAATCCAAACTTCTTGTGATGAATGTTCTTGTTTATTGAACATTGCTGACATGAGAACACATAGTCCTTGATGAATTGATTCATGCCAGCCCAATAAAAATCCCTCTTGATGAGCTTGAGGGTCTTCTCCTGGCCAGGATGGCCAGCCAATGGTGAGTCATGACGCTTTTGAAGAATATTGAGTTGAAGTTCTTCATTGCTTGGGATTACAACTCTATCTTTGAATAATAATAACTTGGCTTGAGGTTCAAGAGAATAATCTGGAACTGATTCACCTCTTGCTAGTTGCTTGAGTATTTCTTTATAGTCTTTGTCTTGCCATACTTCTTTTTGAATCTTGTCCACTAAATCTGAGAAAATTTCCACTTTGATTGAGAAGATTATTGACTCTTGAATTCCATCTTGCTTAAGTACTTGATGAAAATTTTGAGGATTCTTGCTGATGAAGTCCACCCCCCTCTCTGGATACATGTCTTCCCAACGTGACAAGGCATCTGGTAAATTGGCCAGCCTGCCTGGGCGGTAAGTGATAGTGAAATGAAATTCTGAGAGAAATTCAGCCCAATGGGCATGACGATGAGTAAGAACTTTGGAAGACATGAAATACTGCAGGTAAGAGTGGTCTGTCAAGACCTCAAAAGGATTGGAAAGAGAAAGAAGAAATGCTCTCCAGCCCTTGAGAGCCCAAACTATGCCAAGGAGTTCCTTGTCATGAATTTCATAGTTGAGTTCAGCTGGTAAGAGCTTGCGACTATCAAATGCAATGGGATGCTTTCCTGAGTCATTCACCTGGCTCAGTACAGCGCCCAATGCATACTCAGAAGCATCAGTCTCTACAATAGTAGGTAGAGATGGATTGAAAATGGATAAGATAGGAGCAGAGGTGAAAGCTTCTTTGAGTGCTTGAAACTGACTAAGAGCTTCCTGATTGAAGATGAAAGGAGAATCTTTTTTGAGAAGGGAAGTGAGAGAAGTGATTTTTTTGGAATAATTTTTAATGAAACGACGATAAAAATTGGCAAAGCCAAGAAAGGATTGAAGATCCTTGATGTTTTTGGGCTGAGGCCAATTGAGGATTTGCTGAACTTTTGAAGAATCCATGTTGAGGCCATCACTTGAAACAACATAGCCCAAGTATTCCACACTTGAGGCATGGAATACACACTTGGAGGCTTTGGCAAACAGATTAGTGTCCCTCAGTCTATGGAGGACAGAGGCCACATGTTTGACATGTTCCTTCTCAGAACTGGAAAAGACCATAATATCATCTAGATAAACCACAACAAACACATCCAAAAAATCTGCAAAGATATCATTTACTAGATTTTGGAAAGAATCAGCAGCATTGGTCAAACCAAATGGCATGACCAAATACTCATAACTACCACATTTGGTTCTAAAGGCAGTTAAGTGCTCATCCCCCTCTTTGATTCTCAGAAGGTTATATGCACCACGCAAATCTATCTTGGAGAAGATAGCGGGACCGTTGAATATGGTAAGGAGCTGGTTCATAGGAGGAACAGGGTATCTGTTCTTCCTAGTGACAGCATTGAGTTTGCGGTAGTCAACACACAAACAGAGACCTCCATCCTTTTTCTTGCCAAAAACGACAGGTGCTCCTGTTGAAGAGGAGCTTGGTCTAATGAAACCTTTCTCTACATTCTCTGAAATGTAGACCCGCAGTGTTTCTGACTCTTGATTTGAGAGTGAGTAGATAACACCAATTGGAGGTAGAAGACCCTCCAATTTGATATGGTGATCACAGGCGCGGTGTGGAGGAAGTTTCTCTGCTTTCACCTTGGAGAATATATCCAAATATTGGTGATAAGCAGGAGGAACAACCTTCAACCCAGTTTCAATTTCTTCTGGCTCTTCCTCCTCATCCCACGGCTCCTCCAGGGATGCATGAAAAGATAAGGGAGGAAGGTACATATCCCCTTGAAAGAGATGAAGTGAAGATATGGCAACATCTTCTCCAACATCCTTTATCTCTTTGAAGACTTCATCTCTTGATGGAAGTAATGACTGAGAGGAAATGATGGAAGGGATATGAACAGAAGAAGGAAGGGAAGGTGTCTTAAGTTCACCGACCAGAGCAACACTGTTGACAGCAGTGGCTAAGTCATTACTAGTAGAAGGAATAATACCACTAGAATCATAGGTGATCAATCCATTTTTCCAATCAATAATGGGATTAAAATGGTAAAGGAAATCATAGCCCAATATCAGGTCTTATCCCTTGGGTGAATCTATGATAAAGAAGTCCCATTCAAAGCTTGGGAAGGAAGGAAAGTCAACTACCCACTTGGTATAATGGGTGATGAACAAGGCAGGGGATTCATTAGAATCCAAGATGAAAAGGGGAATCTTTTCAGGGAGCTCTGACAGAGTCAATGAGTACTTGAGAACAAAATTCTTTGCAATAAAGGAGTTTGTAGCACCAGAATCAATGAGAATACTATAAAACATATCAGAGACAGAAGAGAAAATAAGAAATTTTAAACATTTCTTGACACTAGTATTCAGAGTGCACAATTGTGCTCTTGAAGGAAATAAGTGAGAACCATTGAACACATCATGAGTCCCACTCAGGCTTTTCCCTTCTTGCTAGGGAAGCCTCTTGATGATGACCCAGGCTTTTTCTGAGGTCTCTTGAAGCATTTTTCAATTGGGTGCTTTCCACCACAATAAGTACACAACCCCTCTTTAATCCCCTCTCCTTTTCAGAAGCAATTAATTTATTGTCCTTATTGAGGAGAGCAGCATGGGGCTTGTCCTTTGAAGCTTGAAATTGCTTGCCCTTCTTGTTCTTCTTGTGGTGAGATCTCTTTTAAGTTGAGTTTTGAGGAGGCCTAGATTGATTGGATCCAATGACTGGAGGCTTCTTCTCTTGATTGCCACCCTTTTCTTTTTGCCTCTCATGATATATTGTGTCTAATTCTAAGGTGACATCCATAAGTTCTTGAAGAGTATCAAAAGTTCCAGGGTGAGAAGCCAACTGATCCAATAATCTTGATGCCAAGCCTCTTCTGTAAACATGGATATAAGCTCCTTCCCCCAATCTCCAATTCTTGACATTAAGCTTCTGAAATCTGCAATGTACAAGGAAACATGACCACTTTCCTTCATCCTCAAATTGTCCAACTCTTGTTCAGCTTCCCTGACTTCATTGGGGTCACCAAACAGAGTGAATAATTGAGATTCAAATAATGGCCAATTATTGAGGAGGTAGGAAGGGTCTTCATTGGAAATATTTGAGAGATAGGGTTCAATCCACTTTCCAGCTCTCCCAGTGAGAAAAGAAGTTGAGTAAAGAACTTTCTTTCTGTCAGAGAAGAAATTCGCTGGATCATTATGGAAGATTAATTGACAGGATTGGATAAATCCTCTCAATTTATGAGCTTGAGTACCAGCAAAAGAATCAGGTGCCTTCATGGATGGAGTCTTGAAAGCAGGGGCTTTGGAATTGTCCCTGGGAACAACTGCTTGAGTGAGTTGCCCCATGAATTGAGTCATCTGCTCCATCATCTTGAGGAGACTTAAATCAGTTTGAGAGACAAGAGGTTGACTAGAAAGGGCTATATTAGAACCCTGAGGCACCTCTGGAGCATTTGCCAAGGCATCTGCCACTTGAGTTTCCCCAGAATCTTCCTCTTCCACAGACTCTTCCCCCTCTTCATCTTCAACTTCCCCTTGTCTTGCTCTTGCACCTTCAGAAATGCCAGGGTAGCCACCCAAAAGTCCAGAGAAAGATCTTGATCTTCTAGATTTCATTCCACCTCTTCTTGAGGGTGCTTCTTGTTCTATTGGTGGTACTCTGTCCAAATTTGCACTCAGTTGATGAACTGATGGTGTGCGGTCAAGAGGAGCCCTTGCTGTAGGAGTGAGAACAGCTTGAATTCTTTGGGATCTAGTATTTTTGGCTGGGGGGCTATGCTGAACTGGCATTTTTAATAAAATGAAATAAAACTTGATGACACTTTGAATAAAATCTGGCTTGACCAAAACAATCAAATGAGAAGCTTGATGAACTTGAGAAATCAATCAATAGTCTTGAAGTGAATCAATATTAATAAATCTTGAAGAGTGAAGATGACGAAGTCAAATTCTTGTGAACAATCAAGTTCAATCAATAAGTCAAATCAAGTAAATCAAGTCAATCCAAAATCAAATCAATTAAGCCTTGAGGAATTCAATCAATATCTTCAAAAATCAATTCAATTTTCTTGAGGAATCAAATTCAAATCAATAAATCAAATCAAATCTTGAGGATAAATCAGCTATCTTGAGGAATCAAATCAAGTCAATCAATCAAATAAATCAAAGTCAAATCAAAGTCTTGAGGTGAAATCAATCAATAAATTTGTGAAATTTCAAAACCAAAATCACTGAATACCCCAAATCAATAAAAATCCCTGAATGATGAATCAATTAACCCAAATAATTCCACTCAAATAACCTGATAAAAACCTGAATTCAGACAAAAAGAGAAATGAGAACTATAAAGAATAAAATGAAATGGTCAGCAGAATTTTTGAAATGAGAAAAAGAATCAATTTGCATTTTGAATGAAATGAATGAGATGAAAATTGATGAGAGAGAAAAAATCATAAAAAATCATAAAAATCATAAAATCATGAAAAGGTCATAATTGAAGAATGAGAGAAATGAATAAAATGAATGAAAGAAAGAATCAAAGATGAGTTAATTAATTTAATGTCACAGGGGCTCTTCAAAGTGAAGAGGGCCTGGCACTCAGTAAACTGGGACTCACTTATGGAGGGCTCAAAGATATGGTAAGAAGGAACACACTGAAGAGTGTTAAAGATAAATTGCTAAAAGAATAAATATGAGAAATCAGCAGCAAGAAATAAGAGTAAGAAATATCAGAGCCAACCACAAACAAGTTCAAGTCCACTGTTTCAACCTGTCAGAATGGAAAGAGAAGGGTTAATAAGGATATGGCCACCCAGCTCATACTGTACAGGCAAAGAGAGAAAAGGCAAAGACTAACTTAAAATTGAATAATTATAATACCCAATTATAAGGATAAGAATAATTATAAAATAATAAATAAACCAAATTCATTAACTGGGTAAAAGTCCCCAGGGGGGAGAAAGAGGGGCTGGTATATGTGAGAATCACCATCCCTGATCCAGAGGAAGAATTTTCATTAGAATAATTGATGATTGAATTGAGTCTGGCCAATACAGGTCCTGTACAGCTGTACAGAACCTGTACAAGAGGTGTGGTGTATTTGAGTGATCATACAGTTCCATATTGGTGTATTGAAACTGTATTGGGTGAATCCCACCTGTACAGGTATTGACAGGCTGTATTGATGTACCAAGCTGTATGCATGTTTCAGAATGAAGATTGCTGAAACTGAATGCTGATGCAGATACTGGATTTGCTGATTTGGGGTGTTTGAGTGGGTGTATGAATGAATACCCTTACCCCTGATGGATGGTTGTTACAGAAGCACACTAGTGCACTGTAACAAACACTCACCAGGGGTAAGGGTATTCATCAATACACCCACCCAAACACCTCAAATCAGAAGATCCACTATCTGCATCAGCATTAAGTTTCAGCAATCTTCCTTGCTGAAACATGCATACAGCTTGGCACATCAATACATCCTGTCAACATCTGTACAGGCTGGATTCACCAAATACAGTTTCAATACACCAGCATTAAACTGTATGATCACTCAAATACACCACACCTCTTGTACAGGTTCCGTACAGCTTTACAGCACCTGTATTTTCCAGACTCATTTCAATCATTCAATCCTCTCATGAAAATTGTTCCTCTGGATCAGGGCTGGTGATTCTCACATATACCAGCCCATCTTTCTCCCCCCTAGGGACTTTTCCCCAGTTAATTAATTTAGTTATTTATTATTTTATGAATATTCTTATCCTTATTTTGGGTATTATATTTATTTAATACTAAGTTAGTCTTTGCATTTCTCTCTTTGCCTGTACAGTATGAGCTGGGTGGCCATATCCTTATTAACCCTTCTCTTTTCAGTCTGACAGGTTGAAACAGTGGACTTGGATTTGTTTGGGGTTGGCTCTTCTATTCTTTACTCTTATTCCTTTTGTTGCTGCTTTCTTATATTCTTTATTTTAGTAATTCATCTCTTGCACTCTTAAGTGTATTCCTTCTTACCATATCATTGAGCCCTCAATAAGTGAGTCCCAGTTTAATGAGTGTCAGGCCCTCTTCAATTTGAAGAGCCCCTGTGACATTAAATTATTTAACTCATATTGATTCTTTCTTTTCATTCTTTTATAATCATTTCTCTCATTCATCAATTAGGACTTTTTAATGATCTTATGATTCTTAATGATTATGATTTTCTCTCTCATCAATTTTCATCTCATTCATTTCATTTATATGAAAATTAATTCTTTCTTCTTTCTTAATCATTTCTGACCATTTCATTCACTTCATTTTACCTTCATCAAATCAAAATTTTCTGTGTTCTCATTCAGGTGTTATTTATGAATTATTGATTGCTTCAATTAATTGGATTATTCATTGGGATTTCATTAGTTTATTGATTCAGTGATTCAGGATTTTTCATTTGGATTGGATTGAGTGACTTTGAATACTCAACATAATTTATTTCTCCTCTAGAATTAATTTTGATTATTGATTGATTTTGACTCATCAAGATATTTGAATTGTTTTCTGAAGATTTTGAATTGATTGATTGATTCCTCAAGACCTTAATTTCATATTGAACACACTGATTTATTGATTGATTAATTATTGATTGAATATTGATTGATTGTTGATTTACTCAAGATTATTGATATTTTATTTGAATTTTATTTATTGTTGATTATTGATTGAATTGATTGATTTTTGATTGAAGTTGATTTCACCTCAAGAATTGAATTGATTCCTCAAGACTCATCAAGACTTTCATTGTGATTGATTTGGCCAAGCTTTGATTTCTGTTCTCAATACCATCAAGTTTCTTTTATTCAACTTCTGTTCATAATTCCAGTTCAGCATAGTCCCCCAGCAAAGAACACTAGATCCCAAAAAATTCAAGCTGTTCTCACTCCTACAGCAAGGGCTCCTCTTGACCGCACACCATCAGTTCATCAACTGAGTGAAAACTTTGACAGAGGACCACCAATGGAAGGAGCAGCACCCTCAAGAAGAGGTGGAATAAATCTAGAAGATCACTATCCTTTTCTGGACTTTTGGGTGGCTACCCTGGCATGTCTGAAGGTGCAAGAGCAAGATTAGGGGAATTTGAAGATGAAGAGGGGGAAGAGTCTGTGGAAGAGGAAGTTTCTGTGGAGACTGAAGTGGCAGATGCCTTGGCAAATGCTCCAGAGGTGCCTCAGAGTTCTAATCTAGCCCTTTCTAGTCAACCTCTTGTCTCTCAAACTTCTTCAAGTCTCCTCAAGATGATGGAGAAAATGACTCAATTCTTGGGGCAGCTCACTCAAGCAGTCACTCCCAGGGTCAATTACAAAGCCCCTGCTTTCAAAATTCCATCCATGAAGGCACCCGATTATTTTGATGGTACTCAAGCTCATAAATTGAGAGGATTTATCCAATCCTGTCAATTAACTTCCCTAATGATCAAGAAAATTTCTTCTCTGACAGGAAGGAAGTTCTTTACTCAACTTCTTTTCTCACTGGTAGTGCTGGAAAGTGGATTGAACCCTATCTCTCAAATATTTCCAAGGAATACCCTTCTTATCTCCTCAATAGTTGGCCATTATTTGAATCTTAATTATTCACTCTGTTTGGTGACCCCAATGAAGTCAGGAAATCTGAACAAGAGTTGGACAATTTGAGGATGAGGGAAAGTGGTCATGTATCCTTGTAAATTTCTGATTTCAGAAGCTTAATGTCAAGAATTGGAGATTGGGGGGAAGGAGCTTATATCCATGTTTACAGAAGAGGATTGGCATCAAGATTATTGGATCAGTTGGCTTCTCACCCTGGAACTTTTGATACTCTTCAAGAACTTATGGATGTCACTTTATAATTAGACACAAGATTTCATGAGAGGCAAAAAGAAAAGGGTGGCAATCAAGAGAAGAAGCCTCCTGTCAATGGATCCAATCAATCTAAGCCTCCTCAAAACTCATCTTCAAAGAGGCCTCACCAGAAGAAGAACAAGAACGGCAAGCACTTTCAATCTTCAAAAGACAAGCCTCATGCTGCTCTCCTCAATAAGGACAATAAATTAATTGGTTCTGAAAAGGGGAGGAGGATTGAAGAGGGGTTGTGTACTTATTGTGGTGGAAAGCTCCCAATTCTGTCTCTGATATTTTTTATAGTTTTCTCATTGATTCTGGTGCTACAAACTTCTTTATTGCAAAGAATTTTGTTTTCAAGTTCTCATTGACTCTGTCAGAGATCCCTGAAGAGATTCCTCTTTTCATTCTGAATTCTAATGAATCCCCTGCCTTGTTCATCACCCATTATACCAACTGGGTAGTTGACTTGCCTTCCTTCCCAAGCTTTGAATGGGACTTCTTTATCATAGATTCACCCAAGGGAGAAGACCTTGTCTTGGGCTATGATCTCCTTTACCATTTTAATGCCAGTATTGATTGGAAAAATGGAGTGATCACCTATGATTCTAGTCATAAGGATTCTAGTGGTATTATTCCTTCTACTAGTAATGAATTTGCCACTGCTGTCAACAGTGGTGCTCTGGTTGGTGAAGTTAAGACACCTTCCCTTCCTTCTTCCGTCCATATCCCTTCCATCATTCCCTCTCAGTCATTACTTCCATTAATAGATGAAGTCTTCAAAGAAATAAAAGATGTTGGAGAAGATGTTGCTATACCTTCACTTCATCTCTTTCAAGGGAATATGGACCTTCCTCCTTTATCTTTCCATGCTTCCCCGGAGGAGCAGTGGGATGAGGAGGAAGAGCCAGAATAAATTGAAACTGTGTTGAAGGTAGTCCCTCCTGTTTATCACCAATATTTGGATGTATTCTCCAAGGTGCAGGCAGAGAAACTTCCTCCACACCGCGCCTGTGATCATCATATCAAATTGGAGGGTCTTCTACCTCCAATTGGTTTTATCTACTCATTATCAAGTCAACAGTCAGAAACACTACGGGTGTACATTTCAGAGAATGTTGAGAAAGGTTTCATAAGAACAAGCTCCTCTTCAACAGGGGCACCTGTCCTTTTTGATAAGAAAAAGGATGGAGGACTTCATTTGTGTGTTGAATACCACAAACTCAATTCTGTTACTAGGAAGAACAGGTATCCTGTTCCTCCTATGAACCAGCTTCTAACCAGATTCAACGGTTCCACTATCTTCTCCAAGATAGCCTTGTGTGGTGCATATAACCTTCTGAGGATCAAAGAGGGGGATGAGCACTTAACTGCCTTTAGAACCAAACATGGTAGTTATTAGTATTTGGTCAGGCCATTTGTTTTGACCAATGCTCCTGCTTCTTTCCAGAATCTATTGAATTTTATCTTTGCAGATTTCTTGGATATGTTTGTTGTGGTTTATCTAGATGATATTATGGTCTTTTCCAGTTCTGAGGAGGAACATGTCAAACATGTGGCCTCTGTCCTCCAAAGACTGAAGGACAATAATCTGTTTGCCAAAGCCTCCAAGTGTGTATTCCATGCCTCAAGTGTATAATACTTGGGCTTTGTTGTTTCAAGTGATGGCCTAAAGATGGATTCTTCAATTGGCCACAGCCCAAAAACATCAAGGCCCTTCAATCTTTTCTTGGCTTTGCCAATTTTTATTGTCGTTTCATAAAAAATTATTGTAAAAAAATAACTTCTCTCACTTCTATTCTCAAAAAAGATTCTCCTTTCATCTTCAATGAGGAATCTCTTAGACAGTTGTAATCACTCAAAGAAGCTTTTACTACTTCTCCTATCTTATTTCATTTCAATCCTTCTCTACCTACTATTGTAGAGACTGATGCTTCTGATTATGCTTTGGGTGCTGCACTGAGCCAGGTGAATGACTCAGGAAAGCATCCCATTCCATTTGATAGTCGCAAGCTTTTCCCAGCTGAGCTTAACTATGAAATCCATGACAGGGAACTCCTTGGCATAGTTTGGGCTCTCAAGCGCTGGAGAGCATTTTTTCTCTCTCTTTCCAATTCTTTTGAGGTCTTGACAGACCACTCTTCCTATCACTTACCGCCCAGGCAGGCTGGCCACTTTACCAGATGCCTTGTCACGTTGGGACAACATGTACCCAGAGGGGGGCATGGACTTCATCAGCAAGAATCTTCAAAATTTTCATCAAGTAATCAAGCAAGATGGAATTCAAGAGTCAAGATTCTTTTCAATGAAAGTGGAAGTATTTTCAGATTTAGTTTACAATATTCAAAAAGAAGTATGGCAAGACAAAGACTATAAAGAAATACTCAAGCAACTAGCAAGAGGTGAATCAATTCCAGATTATTCTCTTGAACCTCAAGCCAAGTTGTTATTATTCAAAGATAGAGTGGTAATCCCAAGCAATGAAGAACTTCAACTCAATATTCTTCAAAAGCATCATGACTCACCTTTGGCTGGCCATCCTGGCCAGGAGAAGACCCTCAAGCCCATCAAGAGGGATTTTTATTGGGCTGGCATGAATCAATTCATCAAGGAATATGTGTCCTCATGTCAGAAATGTTCAAGAAACCAGAACATTCATTGCAAGAAGTTTGGACTACTGAAGCCTCTTGAAATTCCATCTCGTCCTTGGAATTCCTTATCAATGGACTTTATCACTCAAATGCCGTTGTCAAACAACTTTGACTCAATTCTAGTAGTTGTGGACAGGTTTTCAAAAATGGAAATCTTCATTCCAACTTATGGAACAATCACTGCTCTGGACTTACCTCACATCTTCATTAGTCATGTATATTCCAAGCATGGCCTTCCAGTCAGTATTGTTAGTGATAGAGGATCCTTATTTGTTTCATCATTCCGGACTCAAGTATGTCAGCAGCTCAGGATATTAAAAGATCTTTTGACTTCTTTTCATCCTGAAACAGATGGACAGACAGAGAGGGTAAATCAGATTCTAGAACAGTATCTTCGGAAGTATGTCAGTTACCATCAAGATGACTGGCACACCTGGCTCCCTCTGGCTGAATTTGCCTATAATAATGCAGAACATTCATCAACAAAGGAATCACCCTTTTTCACCATTTATGGAAGAAATCCCAGCTTTGACTCAATCCATATTTCTCAGGATTCACCTGCTGGAAAGCTATCAACAAAACTCCAATCAGTATAGCAAGTTTTCAAAGAAGAATAAGAGTCAGCAATAAGGAGATTCAAGAAGTATGCAGATAGAACTAGAGCAATTCCACCAGATTTCCAACCTGGGGACAAAGTATGGCTAGCTTCCAAGAACATCAAGACAACAAGACCCCCCAAGAAATTATCAGGAAGATGGTTCGGAACATTTGAAGTTTTGAAGAAGATTGGCAGCCATGCATATCACCTCAAGTTGCCTCAGCAATGGAAGTCAGTTCACCCTGTATTCCATGTGTCCTTATTAGAACCAGTTAAGCATTCAAATATCCCAAATCGACATCAATTTCCAACACCACCAGTCTTAGTGGAGGAGAAAGAAGAATGGTAAGTGGCTCAGGTTCTGGATTCAAAACTCAAGAGAGGTAATTTATGGTATCTTGTAGAGTGGAAAGGATTCAGTGAAGACCCAGAAAGAACCACTTGGAAACCAGCTTCCAACCTTACCAACTCACCAGACCTTGTAAAGGATTTTCATTCATTGTATCCATACAAGCCTGGCCCAAATACCTCAAGAGTTTGCTTTTATGGTGCTTGGTGGGGCAAAGAAGTTATTAAAGTAAGTTCCTCTCATGGAATATACCTTTAAGGGGGTATTCTACCCATATGTTGTTGTAAGCATCACCTTGGCCACCTTTTGAGCACTTTTCAAGTCTTTGGACAGGTTCAGGAAGCATGCAACATCAATACCCTCCATTTGGACCTTATCAAGATATGGCCAAATGTTTCTTCCTTTCTTTTTCTTTTTCTTTTTATTTATCATTTCATTTGTGCCAACCATCATAATTCAAGACATACATTACTTCAAGTCACTTATGGCAATTCATTTCAGAAGTCACTATGGCAATTCATTTCAGAAGTCATTTATGGCAATTTATTTCAGTTTTATGGTGCTTGGTGGGGAGTGGGAGTTATGAAAGTAAGTTCCATCTCTTGGTATGCATCCCTGAGGGTCTACTTCTTGTAAAACATTACCTTGGCCACTCTGTGAGCATCAAAGGCTTGGTTTTCATCTTTTCAGATATTTCTTGGCCAACATCAAGCAACTCACCACAAGAAGGACAAACCATCAGGAGTTTCTTTATTTCTGCTTCTCTACTGTCTTTTTCTCTCATTTTCTTTCTTTTCTTTACTTGTATGATATTGTTTTCTTTTTATTTCTTTAAAGCAGCAGCATACCCTCCCAAATCATGTATTGGGAGGTTCCATTATTTCTTTATTTTTTAGTATTTATAAGAGTGGGGATAGAAGTCAAACCAAACACAAACAAGCATAAGGAAACTAGTTATCTCTACCTAATTCATGCAAAGTTCTCTGAACATCATTTATCAACTCATCTTCATACCAGGCAAATTTTTCAGCCATCTCTTCCAAAGAAGTACCTGGAATAGTCCTGTCATTGGCATACATAATCACCTCTCTGCTAGTTCTATCAACCCTCCTGAAGAATCTGGCCACAGCCTCTTGGTTTTCACTAGCTGCGTTGGGATCTTCACTGGTAACCCAGATAGGCCAATGTTCTCTCCTTTGAAAAACTTGAGCGGCAGGAAATGCCAAAGGGGACAATCCATCTCTTCTTCTGCTGGAGCTGGCCACAGGTTGGAGTTGGTGGGAGGTGGTTATGGGTGAGTTTCTGGATTTCTGAACTGGTGATGGTCTTACTGCTGGGTTCAAGGAAGGCCTGGCATGGGAAGTACTGGGTGAAGGAGGAGGAAGTGTAGTAGGAACGGAAGCAACAATTGGTTGGAAGGTGCTGGAGGACTGGGAATTACTTGGCTTTGAAATCTGTTGGCGAGGGGTTGAGTAGAGGAGTTGCTGGATGGATGGCCAACCAAATGAGGAACAACTTGAACTTCTTCACCATCAAACTCATCACTTCCTTCAGCATCTGGATCAGTGGGGGAATCAACAATCCTTCTTACTCTCTTCACTACCTTCACTACCCCTTCAGTATTGGTCCTTGAGATTGGGACCTCTGAGCTGGAATATATGGGCCTACCACCAACTGGAATTGGCCCTCCAACACTAGTCCACCTTGCCACATCCCTCTGCCTGGAACCAGTAACTACATCAAAAAACCAGTACCAATTCAATCAAGATATGCATAGCACTCACATTGAGAAAATCCTGAAGTTACATCAGGAGTAGGCTCCTCAGAGATGGGGACTTCTTGCCCAAAAGGCCCATCCTTTCTACTCCATAAATGCCTCCTGACGTTAGAAGACGTCACCCCGGTATGACGACCTGGTTTCTTTCCAATGAAGCAAAAATGGCATTTTGAAGATTGGGGATTGTTGTGTTGAAAACAATCCTTACCCTTGGCCAAACATTCAGTACAGGCAGGATCAAGAACTTCAACTGCTCTGTATCCAGCATAGGTTTGGGAGGGATCAAAATGACCAGAAGACACCATGGAGGGGGAATATAATTGACTGAAGACGCCAGAACCACAAATAACAGACAGTGGCAGTGCAGAAGGAGAAGATTCAGTGAGTTCAGTCAGTTTGGAACTCATAACTGAATAAAATGCAAGCAGAAGATTCAAGATGTCAGAATCAGTCCACTCCATATCAAAAAATGTGACCTCAAGGAAATGGGGGCCATAACTCAATTAGGCCCCCCCTCAAAGCCTCTAAGGTGAGGATTCATACCCCTTTGGGGCTGAATTCATCACCCAGGACCTTCGTTGCAATTTTGGGGAGGCCAGAATCTAAATGGTCCTGGACCCCATCAATGGGTCCAGGCCATATATGGTGAGTTTTTGGTTTTGGGCCAATTCATGGCCCCTTGGTACCCCTGGGCCCCCAGAAAAATTGGGCCCAGGGGGCCTCCAATAGCTACCAGGGACCACGTACCACGGACCACGGCGTACGGCCCATGGCCCGCAGACCGTAGGACCCTAAAAGACAGAAATGGCCTAAAAAGGCAATACATAATCAGATCACCCAGGACCCCAAAAGGCCATGGAATCAAATTTCATCAAGATTCTTCATAGAAGAGGCCACAGACTAAGATCATCATAGAGGGCTGTTTGAAGCAATTTCCAAGGACAATGGGGACAAGACCCGTTGAAGGAAGTATTCAAGATTTTATTTTGATTAAGCCTTGCCAAATGAGTACACTTCATATACTCATTGGGCATCATTTTTTGGGAACAACAGCTCAGTGGCCATCATTTTGGGATACATCCCAAGGCCATACCCCAGGGACAAGATTGATTGAATAAAAAGAAAAGAAAAGGCATATTTCAAAGTGGAATACTTATTCAAAACTTGAAAGAAGGGGGGAATCAATTTAATTTGACAGAGAAGAATTGAAGAAGGATTTTCAGGATGATGGTCAAGAGGAAAAGAGAATTAAAAAGAAATTTTTTTGAAAAAATGTGGGGATATTGAGATGCCTCTCAACAATGGCAGGGTATTATGGTGTTCAGGAGCCCACCAGTTTCAAGAGGGGGATACTATAACAACGACTCACCAGGGGTAAGGGTATTCATCAATACACCCACTCAAACACCTCAAATCAGCAGATCCAGTATCTGAATCAGCATTCAGTTTCAGCAATCTTCCTTGCTGACACATGCATACAGCTGGGTACTTCAATACAGCCTGTAAACATCTGTACAGGTCAGATTCACCCAATACAGTTTCAATACACCACCATTAAGCTGTATGATCACTGAAATACACCACACCTCTTGTACAGTTTCTGTACAGCTGTCAAGACCTGTATTGGCCAGACTCAAATCAATCCTTCAATCCTCTCATGAAAATCTTCCTCTGGATCAGGGCTGGTGATTCTCACATATACCAGCCCCTCTTTCTCCCCCCTGGGGACTTTTCCCGGGTTAATTAATTTAGTTATTTATTATTTTATGAATATTCTTATCCTTATTTTGGGTATCATATTTATTTAATACTAAGTTAGTCTTTGCATTTCTCTCTTTGCCTTTACAGTATGAGTTGGGTGGCCATATTGTTATTAACCCTTCTCTTTTCATTCTGACGGGTTGAAAAAGTGGACTTGGACTTGTTTGTGGTTGGCTCTTCTATTCTTTACTCTTATTTCTTTTGTTGCTGCTTTCTTATATTCTTTATCTTAGTAATTCATCTCTTGCACTCTTAAGTGTATTCCTTCTTACCATATCTTTGAGCTCTCTATAAGTGAGTCCCGGTTTACTGAGTGCCAGGCCCTCTTCACTTTGAAGAGCCCCTGTGACATGCAATCACAATAATAGACAGAGACCATATATATTTGATCCTGCAATAATGCCATTATTGCCCCTATAAGGGACACATGAGTGAAGACAGGATTACAGAAAGGGTATCAAGCACTGCTTGGTGGCCCAAATGGTAACAAGAGTTGCGTGAATACATCAACACTTGTGAAATATGCCAAAAGGCAAACAGAAAAAATGGAAAGAAGTATGGGTTACTTCAACACATAGAAGAACCCAAACACACATGGGAAACCATCAACATGGACTGGGTTACAGGACTTGTCCCAGGAGGCAAGGAGAACTTCAAGGGCTGCTTAATCATAGCCAATAGGTTCAGAAAGATTATGAGGTGCCTAACATGTCACAAGGAGGACCCAGCCATGCACACTGCTCTGTTATTCTGGAACAACATAATACCTACCTGGGGAGTCCCTAAGATCATCATCAGTGATAGGGAGCCAAAGTTCAAATCTGAATTTTGGACAAACTTATATGACATGCTTGGCAACAAGCTTGCAATTTTAACAGCTTACAATCCACAAACAGATGTATTAGCTGAAAGGATGATCCAGATAATGAAGGACATCCTTAGAAGATTCTGTGCCTATGACATGGAATATAAGGACCATGAAGGTTACACCCATGACTGGATTACCCTTCTCTCAGAAGTACAACTGGCTTATAACACAAGTCAGGAATCTACCACAGGAAAAACACCTGCACTGATATAAATAGGGTGGAATCCCCTATTGCCTGTGGATCACTTGAAGAAAAATCTTCTGACCATCCACCCCAAAGGCAAAGAATTGCATGAAATGTGGGAGAGAGCTTGTGACACAGCTGCTAAATGCATAGCTGAGGAAAAAGAATATAATAAGCAGAGGTGGGACATGACACACATGGAACCTGACTTCAAGGAAGGGGACCAGGTGCTAGTGTCTACACTAAACTCTAATAATCTTAAAGTACCCAAGAAGATGAGAGACTCATTTGTAGGGCCCTTCACCATCATTGAATTGATAGGGAAAAATGCAGTGGAAGTAAAACTCACAGTGGAATTTTGCAGGAAACACCCAGTCTTTCCAGTCAGTTTAGTCAAGCCATACTTCCAGACAGAGGAGGATAAATTCCCCTCCAGAATGAAGAACCCCTCCCCACCAGAGCTAGTGGAAGTGGATGACTCCCCTGGACCTGTGAAGAAAATTATCAAGTCCAGGAAGATCAGACTTAATTGTAAGGATCAGAGACAGTACTTAGTCAGATTCAAGAACCAGACATCTGATAAGGACAAGTGGTTGGCAGAAGATTCCATACCAGATGTAAAACTTCACTTAAGAAGATTCAGCGCCTCGAAGAGTACTGAACAGTCTCATAAGTGATGAGCTTTTTTTAGAGGGAGGGTATGTCAGCCTGTGACTCAAAACCAGAGCACAAGCATCACAGCCAAATACCATAATTCAATGGTATAGCCAAGATACCACCAAAACATGGATCTGAGCCAAATAATCCCAAAAGGAATCAAAGGAAAGCGGAAACCCACCCCTTTGCAAAAATATAAGTCCCATCACCATAGGGCAAAGAATAACAAATTTATTCCTGCTCAAAGTTGTTGCTGAGCATAAACCTTAATTTTCACCTCTAATCTGAAATACAGAGTAAGGAGCTCAACCCCATGAAATGGGTATTCAATTCAGGCCAAATAAGGGTGAATAAAATATTCACCTCTTATCTAACTTCTACAGTTTTAGTGTGAGAGACCTAAAGTGGGGCCTTGTTGGAAAGAACAAAATCAGGGCTGTTTTATGGTTCCATTCATTTCTTCATATCTCATCTAGAACAAACGTTATAAGGCAAACAAGCCCAATACAGCTTTTGGCCTAACCAGGCATATGTTCAAAATTCTTGTACATGGCATAAAGTTGCCATATTTAATGATAACCCTATTAAATGAGGTACCATTGTGTAGAGCACATACAGGGTTACACACTGAGCCACTTATGAGCTTGACATCACAAAAAAATGACAAAGATATGGCTGTTTTAAGGTCAAAATCCCACAGTTCAGCCAATACAGCCTTAACATGTGATAATATCCCATAACCTTGATTATGAGGTGTCAAAAAGACAAAGAAGATTTTTTTTACTTCATTACTTCATATTTCATTCAATAAGGGTGTTCCATACAGGTTCTGTACAGCATTCTATGCATCATACACCTCAGAATCAGGCTGCGTGGTCCCCAGATGAAAATCTTTACCCTGTATTGGTGAAAACTGCCCAAATGTGGTTTCAAAACCACATCTGAGCCCAATACAGGCTATACAGGCCTTTTTCAAACCACAAGCCTTTCCTTGAGAGTGAAAAATCTTCACTTCCTCTATGGGAAAAGGGCTAGCAGCCTTTTCACCCCATTTCAGGATGAAAGGAGGCCTTTTCACTGCCAGAAAAGGAATTCCCATCATTCTCTCAAACTTCTACATAGTACAACTGTCAAAAACAGTCATAATCTTGCAATAATCAGGTTATACTTTAAATTTAAGTATTGTAGCTCTTATTATAGTAATCCAACTGGTAAGACTGCACCCAGGGCTTTCAGCAGCGCTCACCACCACTATAATGCAATAATAAAGTCCCTTTTTATCATTAGAGCCCTTATTATGAAAAGCTAAACTCTTTTAAAACTATTTTCACTGTTTCACAGTCATATTTAAAGCTTTTAAACACTAGTATACACCTTTATCATAGACTCAGCCTGACAAGTAGGCTTTTGAGGAGGTGTGCAATTTTACTACTCATCATGCATGCTTCCACATCCATAATAGTTTGGGTGATTGTTGAGGAGTTATCCTGAGTGCACCTGCCCTCATGGTCTTACAAATCTGGATCCACCATTGGGCTAAGCAGTATATGATTGTTACAACATATGCGCAGGTTATTAATACTTCTGAAATATTCCCCTTTTCCTTTTGTTTTGGATGATAGGAATTCTTTGTATAATGAAGAATATTCTTTCTGCATTGTTGGGCTGAGTGGAAGAAGTTCATAGTAATGGCTAATAGTAGGGAGGGTTTGGTGTGGTGCAAGCTCAAATGGCACAATGCCAAATGCAAATCATTATTGCTACCTTTGCAAATACTATTCTGGATGAAAGGTGATCAGTTATCTTGAGTTGAGCCCTGGGGTTGGGTGATGAATAATATTATGCCCAAAAGGTCATAAATGGTGTTGTGAATGGGTGTTCCCATTAAACATATCCAAAAGGATGATAGGAGGCTATTTGTGAGCCTTAGAGGTAATTTCTTATACCCAAAAGACCACAAATACAAAATTAACATATTAATATAAATAAAATAAATTTATTTATATTATTAAAATAAAAATCAAAATATGAATATAAAATTATATTCAAAATAAAAAAAATTAATTACAATTTAAAAATAAAATTACATCAAATTTTGAAATTATAAAATTAAATTTATACTTGAAAAAATTAAGTAAAAATGAAATTTTAACAAAATTGTGAAAAAATAAATAAACTTGGAAAAAAGTTAAATAAAATGTATTATAAATTTCATCCAATAAATAAAAATATAAAATTTATTTCACCATTGGATTCCTCATAAAAAATCAGGTGGGGTCACCTCTGAGTGAAATTCTTGTAACTCAACTCTAAATAAGCTTAAATTAAGTTTTTAGTATCTTCAATACAAAAGTTGAAAATCCTCAAAACTTTCATTTAATTCACACCACATGTGGTGTTAACCATCAATTTTTGTGTTAAAATTGAGGTGTTGTGTTTAGTTTAGAAGTTATGAGGAATTGAAGTATTTTCAATTGAATTCAATTGAATTTCAATTGAATTCAATTGAAATGTCAAAAGGTGCGCGTGTATTACATAAGTGAACTTTGATTTACATATGAGGTGTCAATTATTACTGTATTGTACTGTAAAATTGAATTGAATTACATATGTAAATTATAAGTATAATACATGATGGGGAATTAAAGGAAAAATAAATTGGAAAGATTAAATTTGGGGGGAAAAGGAACTCCAGCTCTAAGGGGGAGCTAGACCCCCAAAATCCTTGCTGACAGGCGTGGGATGTCAAAATTCACGCAAACGTTCATCACTTTTGGCCTGGAATTGAGTTACAGGGTCTGTGGATTCAATTGTTGATGAGGTTTTGATACCAACTGGGGTAGTTTTAGCTGTTGCCAAGAAGGTAAAACTACCCTTAAGATAAAACAATCATAATAAAAACAGTTTTTACTGGTTTCTACGCCTCTGACACACATTCTGACGTGTTTGAAGGCTCTAGGCCTGGTATTGCTATAGTAATGGCTGATTTAAGGGTCTAAAATGGCTAAAAATGGCTAAAAATGGCTTAAACCAGCCCTTTTTGGTCTAAACCAGGGTTCAATGATGCCATAATTGGATTTTCTGTGGTCAGACTGTTTTTAACGACTGACAAGAGTAAAATTTACTTTTGGAGTAAGAGAATTGATGGCTATAAAAGAATATCTTCTTTGCCCCATTTTTCTCTTCATGTTAGAATCTTTTCCTTTTATTAATTAGTTTAAACACTGTTAAACCAATCAATCAAAGATTCCAACCACCATTTTTAAATCATTTTAATCCTTTTAACCACGTGAAAAAATCATTATAATCATTGTTTCTAACTCTTATAATCATTTTTACCCTTGAACCACCCCAAAAGTGAATTAAAGCATCTTTCATCACTATAAACTTTGTCACTTTGTTTCCAAATTCACTCTGGTCACTTTTGGGCATGTTTTCTCTTTGATATTCTTTTTAAAGAATTTGTTCTTTAATTAATTGCTTTCAGTTCTTTGCTCAATTAATTCCAATTGAAATTGCTCTTGAAGAAATTTCTTTTGTAGCCTTAAAATATCTCTTGTAGAGTATTTTTTGGATAAATTTTTATTGTTGGTAAAACAATAAATTTTTATAATATTATTGTCTTATACTAATAAAGTTATAAAAAATAAAATTGGCATGTTTTCTCTTAAAAATAATATTTCATACTCTTTTTAACTGAATTTTACCTTATACAAATTTTGAGGACAGGAAAAGTACTTGATTTTTAATCAAAGTTTCATATCCACACCTTACATTTCGGGGCCCAGCCATGATATTTTACCTGTGACAATTTTTTTTACTATTTTGAAATCTTTTTTCTTATATTGAAAAATTTAAAAACCTATAAAAAATACTTATAATCCAAAAAAAATACATAAAAAATATTTTTTTTTCATATTATAAGTGAGGCTTATATTTTAATTCTTTTTTTTGAAATAACCTTTTTTTTACTTAATTAATTGGCTTTTTAATTAATTTTAGTGTCTGACAACGTGGTAAGACAAGAAAACATTGAAACAGCCTCAACAGTCACTAGCATTATTCCAGCAAGCACTGTTAATTCAGACCATAATAGTACTGTAATTGTGACTCAAAATGGTCAACCTGAACCAATATCTTCTGAATTAATTAACTTGGACATAAGTAATACTCTTCAGAAAGCTAAGACTTCGGCCAAAAGTATGTTTTTTGATGTAAAAATACTATTTTGAGCCTTTTTAAGCCATAATTATGCCTTCAACCAGGTCAGGAGCCAGCTACAACCCCTCAAGCAGCTCCCAAAAAGGTAATAGACGTGATTATGGCAGAGGCCAATCAGGTACAGAAGGAAAAGGGTCAGTTGATGACTTCCAAACAACTAAAATGGGTCATTCTGAAGCTGATAATACTATTTTACCTTCAAAAAGAGCTGACACCCGCCACAACAAGCCTCTGTGGACATATACAAAGCCAGCCACAGTGCATACAACAATGCACTTCAATTCAAGGAGTACCAGATCCTTGCAGACCTGTGGAAGAATTGCATGAATTCTTATCTGACAGTAAGAAAATTCCTGGGCCATCCCAACACTTGCAAATTGCTCAATGGATGGCATCCATTGATGGAGAAGAAAAACATGATGCTTTTGACACTGGAATGGAGGAAAACCAACCCTCCACCACCCAAACCAGTGCCAAAGACAGCCCCAGTGGCCAGCACCAGCAATTCCAACATGAAAAAGCAGGCACAAACTCCAAACAAGGGCAAAGGGAAGGCACCAGCCCCAAAACCTTACAGCCAGGGCTACAGAATCCCAAAGATTCAGCAGGATGCCATGGAAAATGTATTTTAGATGGCCAGAACCATGATGGAATTAAAGAAGAAGGAGGAAGCCAGATTAAGGTTCCAGAAATGATTTCTGACATATTTGATTCCATCCCAGAGTTGTATAATTCTATAAATGACATGAAAAAACATCTTTCTGATAAAAATGAAACCATTTGTAACAACATTAAAACAAACAACCTGAGTCTGTGCCAAACACTTATGTGTTTTGAAAATGTTTTAAGGACAATTAAAAATTCCAATAATGATAATTCTTCTAACAATAAAATAAATGAACAATCTGCCATTATTGAAGAATTAACAGATAAATATTCTAAATTCAATATTGATGACATAATTGAAACAAGAATTAAACAAGCCATAAATATTATCAAAACAGATAACAAGAAAGTCCTTGATGACATTTCAAATTCATTTACTGAAGTAAAGACATATACCATTGCCTTGAAAAAGTGTTTTGATGCTTCACAAGAAGAAGTATCAAAATTATCAATGAAATTGAATCAAGTCACTGCTGATAATACAAGACAAACAGAGTTATGGCAAGAACTGACACATAAGGAAGACATGTATAGAATTGAAGTAATAAATTTAATACAAAGCTTCCAACATGAATACAGAAATTCCCAAAGGTGTAGCAACAGTAAAATGAATGACATTGAAAAAATACTGAACACCTTACCAAGAATGTCTACACCTCTAAATCAAAATGAGGGCACAAGAATTTCAAATCCACAAGTATTGGGTCCTGATAATTCACAATTAAAAAATGAATTATCCACTTCTTTTCATAACTTGGAACCATCAATGGGCCAAGAACTCTTGAAAGAAGTTCCAAAACTTAAAGAATGGCCTCACTTCAGTGGTGAAGGAGAGTATGACCATATGGAATTCATTAGAGGTATTGACATGATCAAAGAGGATTTTGAATTACCAGACAGATTGGTAACAGCCAGGTTTAACACCTTGTTTACCAGATCAGCTCACAGATGGTACATCAAAATAAGACAAGCACATGGACACCTGTATGGTGTGGATATGAAACTTTGATTAAAAATCAAGTACTTTTCCTGTCCTCAAAATTTGTATAAGGTAAAATTCAATTAAAAATAGTATGAAATATTATTTTTAAGAGAAAACATGCCAAATTTTATTGTTTATAACTTTATTAGTATAAAACAATAATATAAAAATTTATTGTTTTACCAACAATAAAGATTTATCCAAAAAATACTCTACAAGAGATATTTTAAGGCTACAAAAGAAATTTCTTCAAGAGCAATTTCAATTGGAATTAATTGAGCAAAGAACTGCAAGCAATTAATTAAAGAACAAAGTCTTTAAAAAGAATATTAAAGAGAAAACATGCCCAAAAGTGACCAGAGTGAATTTGGAAACAAAGTGACAAAGTTTACAGTGATGAAAGATGCTTTAATTCACTTTTGGGGTGGTTCAGGGGTAAAAATGATTATAAGAGTTACAAACAATGATTATAATGATTTTTTCACGTGGTTAAAAGGATTAAAATGATTAAAAAGTGGTGGTTGGAATCTTTGATTGATTGGTTTAACAGTTTCAAACTAATTAATAAAAGGAAAAGATTCTAACATGAAGAGAAAAATGGGGCAAAGAAGATATTCTTTTATAGCCATCAATTCTCTTACTCCAAAAGTAAATTTTACTCTTGTCAGTCGTTAAAAACAGTCTGACAACAGAAAAGCCAATTATGGCATCATTGAACCCTGGTTTAGACCAAAAAGGGCTGGTTTAAGCCATTTTTAGCCATTTTTAGCCATTTTAGACCCTTAAATCAGCCATTACTATAGCAATACCAGGCCTAGAGCCTTCAAACACGTCAGAATGTGTGTCAGAGGCGTAGAAACCAGTAAAAACTGTTTTTATTATGATTGTTTTATCTTAAGGGTAGTTTTACCTTCTTGGCAACAGCTAAAACTACCCCAGTTGGTATCAAAACCTCATCAACAATTGAGTCCACAGACCCTGTAACTCAATTCCAGGCCAAAAGTGATGAACGTTTGCGTGAATTTTGACATCCCACGCCTGTCAGCAAGGATTTTGGGGGTCTAGCTCCCCCTTAGAGCTGGAGTTCCTTTTCCCCCCCAAATTTAATCTTTCCAATTTATTTTTCCTTTAATTCCCCATCATGTATTATACTTATAATTTACATATGTAATTCAATTCAATTTTACAGTACAATACAGTAATAATTGACACCTCATATGTAAATCAAAGTTCACTTATGTAATACACACGCACATTTTGACATTTCAATTGAATTCAATTGAAAATACTTCAATTCCTCATAACTTCTAAACTAAACACAACACCTCAATTTTAACACAAAAATTGATGGTTCACACCACATGTTGGGTGAATTCAATTAAAGTTTTGAGGATTTTCAACTTTTGTATTGAAAATACTAAAAACTTAATTTAAGCTTATTTAGAGTTGAGTTACAAGAATTTCACTCAGAGGTGACCCCACCTGATTTTTTATGAGGAATCCAATGGTGAAATAAATTTTATATGTTTATTTATTGGATAAAAAGTTATAATAAATTTTATTTAAATTTTTTCCAAATTTATTTATTTTTTCACAATTTTGTTAAAATTTCATTTTTACTTAAATTTTTCAAGTATAAATGTAATTTTATATTTACAAAATTTAATGTATTTTTATTTTTAAATTATAATTAATTTTTTATTTTTTAATATAATTTTATATTTATATTTTGATTTTTATTTTAATAATATAAATAAATTTATTTTATTTATATTAATATGTTATTTTTTATATTTGTGGTCTTTTGGGTACATGAAATTACCTCTAAGGCTCACATTCCCTCCCCCTAAAAAAGAATATCACTTTGTAATATTGGAGTTTCTAGTGTGTCTGAATCTTCTGAGGAGTTTGGTAGCTTCTGGTATATCTTTTTCTTCTAACCATTCATCTTCACAAGTTGGGTCACTGTACCTAACAAGGTATTCCCTTACCTTCTTGGTTCTTAATTTCCTTTCTTTAAGAACTTTGGTAATTTTCTTAGCACCAGATGTTTCAAGAGGAGGTATAACTTGGGGAATCTTATTCCTCAAGGGAAATTTCTCAGCATCACTAGATTTATATGGTTTTATCAAGCTCACTGGAAATGTAGGGTGCTTATTGCTAAGTTCTTCAGATAACTCTACTTCAACAGCATTTTCTCCATGGAGGGCCTTAATCACAAAAGGTCCTGCAAAGGAGTCTTTCAACTTTTTACATCCTTTGATGTTATTGAAGTTAGTGGTGGATACAAGTACTAGGTCCCCCACTTTGAAATCTGGAGTTGCATGTGATTTATCCCATTTATCTTTAGCATATGCAAAAGAGTCCTCCATGCACCTTACTGCATGCTTTCTAGCTTTGTCTAGCATTCCTTTGAAGCTAGCAGCTGTGGGATGTATTTCAATTAAGTCTTTCCTCAAGGAGTCTTGGGGTAACTTGGGGTTCCATCCTTTTTCTAGAACAGCAGGAGTCTGATTGGTACTAGCATGGATTGATGTTTTATATGCTAATTCCAGTGCTGGTAACAGAGTACACCAATCATGGGTAAATCCATCACAATCTTTGAATTCAAGGCCATATGCACAGAATCTTCTCACCATGTCCTCTAAGGTTTGGATCATTCTTTCAGCCAGGCCATCAGTTTGTGGGTGGTAGGCTGTAGAGAAAGACAGTTTAGTGCCAAATAATTGGTGAAGATTTGTCCATAGTGCTGAAGTGAATTTGGGATCTCTATCACTGATGATATTTGTAAATATCCCAGTCCATGACACTACTCTATTCCATATCAGAAGAGCTGTATCCATGGCTGTATCATCTTTGTGACATGGTAAAAAGATTGGAGTTTTACTGAATCTGTCCACAATTACTAGGCAAGCATTATAGCTCCTGTCACCTCCTGGTGGTAGGCCAGTTACCCAATCCATATGGACAATTTCCCAAGGTCTGTTTGGTTCTTGGATTTTCATCATATTTCCAAGTCTTTTGCCAGTGGATTTATTTGCCTTTTGGCATCTGTCACAGGTTTTGCAATACTCTGCAACATCTTTTTGCCACATTGGCCACCATATGCAGGTCTTCACTTTCTCTCTTGTTCTGTCTTCAGAAAGATGTCCTGAAAAGGGACTATCATGGCATTCTTTCAGTACAAGATTGATTAATGACCTGTCTACAACTGTCATGACACATGTGTGCTTGGTTCTGTGGTAAATTATACCATCCAGTAGGTGAAATCTTCCTTCATTATAAGATTTCCTCCATACTTCATCCAAGGCATGTATTAGAGAGTTGTCTTTACAGTCTTTGTTAAGTAATTGGCATAAGATGCTACAATTCTTATCTTGAGTGTAACTATTTCTGACTTCTTCAAAGAAGGTGGTGTTCAAGTCTGTAACACTTATTCCTTCTATTGGAATTTGTGGTAAAGCTTCTTCTGGAACATAAGCAGGATTATCAATGTTATTTGGTAATGGCCATCTGCTTAGTCCATCTGCATTCTTATGAATATTCCCATCCTTATGAACAATAGTCATATTGCCTCTGTATTCTTGTATGGCTATTTGCCATCTGAGCATGTGTCTGTTAGGTGTTTTCATGTTCAAAAGTGATTTCACAGCTGTACAATCTGTTATTACTTCAAAAACACATCCCTCTAAGCAATAGTTCAATTTCTCTAAGGCCCAGACAAGGCATAGACATTCCATTTGACTTGCTCCATATCTGGCTTCAGTTGGTTTGATTTGCCTGGATATGAAACATATTGGTCCTTCTACAGGTTTGTCATTTATGATCTGAACTTGGTGAAGTGCAGCACCTAGTCCATCCCCTGATGCATCAATATACAGTTTGAAAGGTAATTTAAAGTCTGGCATCAGTAAGAGTGGAGCAGTGGTCAATGCTTCTCTTAGAGATTCAAAAGCTTTGACTCTGTCAACAGTCATTTCAAATACTGTGTCTTTGTCACACAACTTATAAAGTGGTCTTGCTATGGATGCAAAGTCTTTAATGTGTTGCCTGTAATATCCTGCAAAACCTAAGAATGACTGAATTTCCTTCTTATTCTGAGGCATGGGTTTTAACAATACTGCTGCAACTTTGTTTTTATCAATTCCAAGGGACAAACCAGATACAACATGTCCTAGTGCCTTAAGTTCTTTAAATCCAAAATGACATTTCTTCAAGGAGATTTTCATGTTTACTGATTGTATTTTTGTCAAAACTCTTGATAATCTGTACATGTGCTCCTCCCAAGTCTTTGAACAGATAATAATGTCATCAATGTAAATGATTAACCATCCCTCTGAGAGTTCTTCAGGGAAGATTTCATTCATCATTCTTTGGAAGTGTGAAGGTGCATTTTTGATACCAAAGGGCATCCTTAAGTATTCATACACTCCACAATGAACAATAATTCTCAAGTATTTTCTTGCTCTTGGTGTTACCACATTTTGATGGAATCCTTTAAGGGCATCCATAGTGGTTATATACACTGCTTGAGATATTTGAGTAAGGGCAATTTGGATTTTTGGTATTGGGTATCTGTCTGGAACAGTGTAAGTGTTCAGAGCTCTAAAGTCCCCAACCATTCTGGATTTTCCATTATGCCACGCCACTATGACTGGTGTAGTTATTTCTACTTCCTCATTGTGGCCTACTTTTCTTATTACACCAAGGTCTAGAAGTTCTTTGATATGAATTTATAGAGCTTCTCTTGATTTTGGACTTGCTGGATAAGCAGGTCTTCTTAAGAGTGGTGGATAAGGTCTCACAATGTTAAGGATGATGTCAACTTCATGACCAATAATTGCTCCCAGAGGTTCTTTGTCTGTAGCAAATGCTCCTTTGTGGTCATACAAAAGGGAAGAAAGTTCATTTTCTTGTTTATCAGTCAGATGAAGGCTTATCTCAGCCTCATTTAACTGTTCAGACTTGAATTTTTCTAACTCTAAGTTGACTGGTGATACTTTGTTTACTGTAATTTGTCTTTTAAATGGTAAAAAGGCAAATTTCTGGCGCTTATTGTCCCCAATTGTAAAGTATCTGTCTTTGTTATTATGTAAATCTATCCCATACATGATCAAATAGTCATTTCCCAATATAAAATGGGTACTAGAGCAATTTTCCATAACAACAAATTCAACTGTGATCCTTAAATTCCCATTTATGTGTGGGAATATAACATTGGTCTCAAAGATTCCCAATGCTTTCATTGGGTTACTTGCACTGTTGAATTTTATACCATCAATTGGTAACAATTGGTCTTCAAAATTTGGCACACAAGTCTTAAGAAAGGATTTTCCAACACAAGAGCAGAAGGCTCCTGGGTCAAGCAAAAGTTTGGTGGGCTTGTTGTCAATTACCACTTCTGTTATACAGGAGTTACCAGCTGTATAACCTTTTCCTCTGTTTGGTTTTGTCTTCATAAATTGGGCATCTTGAACTTTTGATAAATCAACTTGACCATTGGTCAATTGTGGTAAGTGGGAATAAGATTCCATGATGTCAAAAGTGGCATTGATATTTTCTATATCTTTTGAAGATTCAGAAAATATGGATGACTTATCATCTGAATTGTCTTCAATTATGTCTTCTTTTTCAACATCTGGTTCCTTTTCAATGTCAATTTCATTGATTTTCCCCCTCTTTGGACATGTATTGGCTAAATGGGTGGTGCTTTGGCAAATATGGCATTTTCTGACTGTATCTGCAGATTTATATTTAATATTACCAGAATTTTCTTTGGGGTTTTTGTCCACAGAATCTTTCCAAGGTGTATTAAACCTTGTTTTGAGATTCACCCTACTAGAACCAATTTTGGTTCTGGTGGTTACTTCTTCTAGTATATTGATAATATCTTCTGCTGAAGATTGTTCAGTAGTCCTGCTTTTGACAGCATGCTCTAAGTCACCTCCACATTGTCTCACAATTTTTCTATGGATCATAAACTCTGACATGTCAGGATATAATGCTGTTAATCTGTCCTTTTGTTGGCAAAACCATGGTAAAGCTCTGTCTTTATCAGCATTAAATTTGGCAGATTCAAAGGCTGTTTCAACTTTAAACCTCCAAGCATCATTTGCCCATTTGTTGATGATTTGGGTTTTCCACCAAGTCCAACTCTGGTGTCCATGTGCTTGTCTTATTTTGATGTACCATCTGTGAGCTGATCTGGTAAACAAGGTGTTAAACCTGGCTGTTACCAATCTGTCTGGTAATTCAAAATCCTCTTTGATCATGTCAATACCTCTAATGAATTCCATATGGTCATACTCTCCTTCACCACTGAAGTGAGGCCATTCTTTAAGTTTTGGAACTTCTTTCAAGAGTGCTTGGCCCATTGATGGTTCCAAGTTATGAAAAGAAGTGGATAATTCATTTTTTAATTGTGAATTATCAGGATCCAATACTTGTGGATTTGGAATTCTTGTGCCCTCATTTTGATTTAGAGGTGTAGACATTCTTGGTAAGGTGTTCAGTATTTGTTCAATTTCATTCATTTTACTGTTGCTACACCTTTGGGAATTTCTGTATTCATGTTGGAAGCTTTGTATTAAATTTATTACTTCAATTTTATACATGTCTTCTTTATGTGTCAGTTCTTGCCATAACTCTGTCTGTCTTGTATTATCAGCAGTGACTTGATTCAATTTCATTGATAATTTTGATACTTCTTCTTGTGAAGCATCAAAACACTTTTTAAAGGCAATGGTATATGTCTTTACTTCAGTAAATGAATTTGAAATGTCATCAAGGACTTTCTTGTTATCTGTTTTGATAATATTTATGGCTTGTTTAATTCTTGTTTCAATCATGTCATCAATATTGAATTTAGAATATTTATCTGTTAATTCTTTAATAATGGCAGATTGTTCATTTATTTTAATGTTAGAAGAATTGTCATTATTAGAATTTTTAATTGTTCTTAAAGCTTTTTCAAAACACATAAGTGTTTCATTAATTTGGCACAGACTCAGGTTGTTTGTTTTAATGTTGTTACAAATGGTGTCATTTTTATCAGAAAGATGTTTTTTCACGTCATTTATAGCATTATACAACTCTGGGATGGAATCAAATATGTCAGAAATCATTTCTGGAACCTTAATCTGGTTTCCTCCTTCTTCTGTAATTCCATCATGGTTCTGGCCATCTGAAATACATTTTCCATGGCATCCTGCTGAATCTTTGGGATTCTGTAGCCCTGGCTGTAAGGTTTTGGGGCTGGTGCCTTCCATTTGCCCTTGTTTGGAGCTTGTGGCTGCTTTTTCACGTTGGAATTGCTGCTGCTGGCCACTGGGGCTGTTTTTGGCACTGGTTTGGGTGGTGGAGGGTTGTTTTTCCTCCATTCTAGTGTCAAAAGCATCATGTTTTTCTTCTCCATCAATGGATGCCATCCATTGAGCAATTTGCAAGTGTTGGGATGGCCCAAGAATTTTCTTACTGTCAGGTAAGAATTCATGCAATTCTTCCACAGGTCTGCAAGGATCTGGTACTCCTTGAATTGAAGTGCATTGTTGTATGCACTGTGGCTGGCTTTGTATATGTCCACAGAGGCTTGTTGTGGCGGTGTCAGCTCTTTTTGAAGGTAAAATAGTATTATCAGCTTCAGAATGACCCAATTTAGTTGTTTGGAAGTCATCAACTGACCCTTTTCCTTCTGTACCTGGTTGGCCTCTGCCATAATCACGTCTATTACCTTTTTGGGAGCTTCTTGAGGGGTTGTAGCTGGCTCCTGACCTGGTTGAAGGCATAATTATGGTTAAACAAGGCTTAAAATAGTATTTTTACGTCAAAAACTTACTATTGGCCAAATTTTTAGCTTTCTGAAGGGTATTACTTATGTCTAAGTTAATCAATTCAGAAGATATTGGTTCAGGCTGGTTATTTTGAGTCACAATAACAGTGCTATTATGATCAGAATTGACAGTACTGGCAGGGATAATGCTGGTTACTGTTGAGGCTGTTTCAATGTTTTCTTGTCTTACCACGTTGTCAAACACTAAAATTAATGAAAAAGCCAATTAATTAAGTAAAAAAAAGGATATTTCAAAAAAAGAAATAAAAATTTAAGCCTCACTTATAATATGAAAAAAAAAATATTTTTTATGGATTTTTTGAATTATAAGTATTTTTTATATGTTTTTAAATTTTTCAATATAAGAAAAAAAGATTTAAAAAGAGTAAAAAAATATGTCACAGGTAAAATATCACGGCTGGGCCCCCAAATGTAAGGTGTGGATATGAAACTTTGATTAAAAATCAAGTACTTTTCCTGTCCTCAAAATTTGTATAAGGTAAAATTCAATTAAAAATAGTATGAAATATTATTTTTAAGAGAAAACACGCCAAATTTTATTGTTTATAGCTTTATTAGTATAAAACAATAATATAAAAATTTATTGTTTTACCAACAATAAAGATTTATCCAAAAAATACTCTACAAGAGATATTTTAAGGCTACAAAAGAAATTTCTTCAAGAGCAATTTCAATTGGAATTAATTGAGCAAAGAACTGCAAGCAATTAATTAAAGAACAAAGTCTTTAAAAAGAATATTAAAGAGAAAACACACCCAAAAGTGACCAGAGTGAATTTGGAAACAAAGTGACAAAGTTTACAGTGATGAAAGATGCTTTAATTCACTTTTGGGGTGGTTCAGGGGTAAAAATGATTATAAGAGTTACAAACAATGATTATAATGATTTTTTCACGTGGTTAAAAGGATTAAAATGATTAAAAAGTGGTGGTTGGAATCTTTGATTGATTGGTTTAACAGTTTTAAACTAATTAATAAAAGGAAAAGATTCTAACATGAAGAGAAAAGTGGGGCAAAGAAGACATTCTTTTATAGCCATCAATTCTCTTACTCCAAAAGTAAAATTTACTCTTGTCAGTCGTGAAAAACAGTCTGACAACAGAAAAGCCAATTTTGGCATCATTGAACCCAGGTTTAGACCAAAAATGGCTGGTTTAAGCCATTTTTAGCCATTTTTAGCCATTTTAGACCCATTACTATAGCAATACCAGGCCTAGAGCCTTCAAAACACGTCAGAATGTGTGTCAGAGGCGTAGAAACCAGTTAAAACTGTTTTTATTATGATTGTTTTATCTTAAGGGTAGTTTTACCCTCTTGGCAACAGCTAAAACTACCCCAGTTGGTATCAAAACCTCATCATCAATTGAGTCCACAGACCCTGTAACTCAATTCCAGGCCAAAAGTGATGAACTTTTGCGTGAATTTTGACATCCCACGCCTGTCAGCAATGATTTTGGGGGTCTAGCTCCCCCTTAGAGCTGGAGTTCCTTTTCCCCCCCAAATTTAATCTTTCCAATTTATTTTTCCTTTAATTCCTCATCATGTATTATACTTATAATTTACATATGTAATTCAATTCAATTGTACAGTACAATACAGTAATAATTGACACCTCATATGTAAATCAAAGTTCACTTATGTAATACACGCGCACATTTTGACATTTCAATTGAATTCAATTGAAAATACTTCAATTCCTCATAACTTCTAAACTAAACACAACACCTCAATTTTAACACAAAAATTGATGGTTAACACCACATGTGGTGTGAATTCAATTAAAGTTTTGAGGATTTTCAACTTTTGTATTGAAAATACTAAAAACTTAATTTAAGCTTATTTAGAGTTGAGTTACAAGAATTTCACTCAGAGGTGACCCCACCTGATTTTTTATGAGGAATCCAATGGTGAAATAAATTTTATATGTTTATTTATTGGATAAAAAGTTATAATAAATTTTATTTAACTTTTTTCCAAATTTATTTATTTTTTCACAATTTTGTTAAAATTTCATTTTTACTTAAATTTTTCAAGTATAAATGTAATTTTATATTTACAAAATTTAATGTATTTTTATTTTTAAATTATAATTAATTTTTTATTTTTTAATATAATTTTATATTTGTATTTTGATTTTTATTTTAATAATATAAATAAATTTATTTTATTTATATTAATATGTTATTTTTTATATTTGTGGTCTTTTGGGTATATGAAATTACCTCTAAGGCTCACAACACCAGAGTTGGACTTGGTGGAAAGCCCAAATCATCAACAAATGGGTAAATGATGCTTGGAGGTTTAAAGTTGAAACAGCCTTTGGATCTGCCAAATTTAATGCTGATAAAGACAAAGCTTTACCATGGTTTTGCCAACAAAAGGACAGACTAACAGCATTATATCCTGACATGTCAGAATTTATGATCCATAAGAAAATTCTGAGACAATGTGGAGGTGACTTAGAGCATGCTGTCAAACGCAGGACTCCTGAACAATCTTCAGCAGAAGATATTATCAATATACTAGAAGAAGTAACCACCAGAACCAAAATTGGTTCTAGTAGGGTGAATCTCAAAACAAGGTTTAATACACCTTGGAAAGATTCTGTGGACAAAAACCCCAAAGAAAATTCTAGTAATATTAAATATAAATCTGCAGATACAGTCAGAAAGTGCCATATTTTCCAAAGCACCACCCATTTAGCCAATACATGTCCAAAGAGGGGGAAAATCAATGAAATTGACATTGAAAAGGAACCAGATGTTGAAAAAGAAGACATAATTGAAGACAATTCAGATGATAAGTCATCCATATTTTCTGAATCTTCAAAAGATATAGAAAATATCAATGCCACTTTTGACATCATGGAATCTTATTCCCACTTACCACAATTGACCAATGGTCAAGTTGATTTATCAAAAGTTCAAGATGCACAATTTATGAAGACAAAACCAAACAGAGGAAAAGGTTATACAGCTGGTAACTCCTGTATAACAGAAGTGGTAATTGACAACAAGCCCACCAAACTTTTGCTTGACCCAGGAGCCTTCTGCTCTTGTGTTGGAAAATCTTTTCTTAAGACTTGTGTACCAAATTTTGAAGACCAATTGTTACCAATTGATGGGATAAAATTCAACAGTGCAAGTAACCCAATGAAAGCATTAGGAATCTTTGAGACGAATTTCATATTCCCACACATAAATGGTAATTTGAGAATCACAGTTGAATTTGTTGTTATGGAAAATTGCTCTAGTACCCATTTTATATTGGGAAATGACTATTTAATCATGTATGGGATAGATTTACATAATAACAAAGACAGATACTTTACTATTGGAGACAATAAGCACCAAAAATTTGCCTTTTTACCATTTAAAAGACAAATTACAGTAAACCAAGTTTCACCAGTCAACTTAGAGTTAGAGAAATTCAAGTCTGAACAGTTAAATGAGGCTGAAATAAGCCTTCATCTGACTGATAAACAAGAAAATGAACTTTCTTCCCTTTTGTATGACCACAGAGGAGAATTTGCTACAGACAAAGAACCTCTGGGAGAAATTATTGGTCATGAAGTTGACATCATTCTTAACATTGAGAGACCTTATCCACCACTCTTGAGAAGACCTGCTTATCCGGAAAGTCCAAAATCAAGAGAAGCTCTAGAAATTCATATCAAAGAACTTCTGGACCTTGGTGTAATAAGAAAAGTAGGCCACAATGAGGAAGTAGAAATAACTACACCAGTCATAGTGGCGTGGCATAATGGAAAATCCAGAATGGTTGGGGACTTTAGAGCTCTGAACACTTACACTGTCCCAGACAGATACCCATTACCAAAAATCCAAGTTGACCTTACTCAAATATCTCAAGCAGTGTATATAACCACTATGGATGCCCTTAAAGGATTCCATCGAAATGTGGTGACACCAAGAGCAAGTAAATTCCTGAGAATTATAGTTCATTGTGGAGTGTATGAATACTTGAGGACGCCCTTTGGTATTAAAAATGCACCTGCACACTTCCAAAGAATGATGAATGAAATTTTCCATGAAGAACTCTCAGAGGGATGGCTAATCATTTACATTGATGAAATTATTGTCTGTTCCAAGACTTGGGAAGAGCACATGTACAGATTGTCCAGGGTTTTGACAAAAATTCAATCAGTCAACATGAAAATCTCCTTGAAGAAATGCCATTTTGGATTTAAAGAACTTAAAGCACTAGGAAATGTTGTATCTGGTTTGTCCCTTGGAATTGACAAAAACAAAGTTGCAGCAGTATTGTTAAAACCCATGCCTCAGAATAAAAAGAAATTCAGTCATTCTTAGGTTTTGCAGGATATTACAGGCAACACATTAAATATTTTGCATCTATAGCAAGACCACTTTATAGGTTGTGTGACAAAGACACAGTATTTGAAATGACTGTTGACAGAGTCAAAGCTTTTGAGTCTCTAAGAGAAGCATTGACCACTGCTCCACTCTTACTGATGCCAGACTTTAAACTGCCTTTCAAGCTGTATATTGATGCATCAGGAGATGGACTAGGTGCTGCACTTCACCAAGTTCATATCATAAATGATAAACCTGTAGAAGGACCCATATGTTTCATATCCAGGCAAATCAAACCAACTGAAGCCAGATATGGAGCAAGTCAGATGGAATGTCTGTGCCTTGTCTGGGCCTTGGAGAAATTGAACTACTTCTTAGAGGGATGTGTTTTTGAAGTAATAACAGATTGTACAGCTGTCAAATCACTTTTGAACATGAAAACACCTAACAGACACATGCTCAGATGGCAAATAGCCATACAAGAATACAGAGGAAATATGACTATTGTTCATAAGGATGGGAATATTCATAAGAATGCAGATGGACTAAGCAGATGGCCATTACCAAATAATATTGATAATCCTGCTTATGTTCCAGAAGAAGCTTCACCACAAATTCCAATAGAAGGAATAAGTGTTACAGACTTGAACACCACCTTCTTTGAAGAAGTCAGAAGTAGTTACACTCAAGACAAGAATTGTAGCAGCTTATGTCAATTACTCAACAAAGAATGTAAAAACAACTCTCTAATACATGCCTTGGATGAAGTATGGAGAAAATCTTATAATGAAGGAAGATTTCACCTACTTGGTGGTATAATTTACCACAGAACCAAGCACACATGTGTCATGACAGTTGTAGACAGGTCATTAATCAATCTTGTACTGAAAGAATGCCATGATAGTCCCTTTTCAGGACATCTTTCTGAAGACAGAACAAGAGAGAAAGTGAAGACCTGTATACGGTGGCCAATGTTGCAGAAAGATGTTGCAGAGTATTGCAAAACCTGTGACAGATGCCAAAAGGCAAAGAAATCCACTGGCAAAAAACTTGGAAATATGATGAAAATCCAAGAACCAAACAGACCTTGGGAAATTATCCATATGGATTGGGTAACTGGCCTACCACCAGGAGGTGACAGGAGCTATAATGCTTGCCTAGTAATTGTGGACAGATTCAGTAAAACTCCAATCTTTTTACCATGTCACAAAGATGATACAGCCATGGATACAGCTCTTCTGATATGGAATAGAGTAGTGTCATGGACTGGGATATTTACAGATATCATCAGTGATAGAGATCCCAAATTCACTTCAGCACTATGGACAAATCTTCACCAATTATTTGGCACTAAACTGTCTTTCTCTACAGCCTACCACCCACAAACTGATGGCCTGGCTGAAAGAATGATCCAAACCTTAGAGGACATGGTGAGAAGATTTTGTGCATATGGCCTTGAATTCAAAGATTGTGATGGATTTACCCATGATTTGTGTACTCTGTTACCAGCACTGGAATTAGCATACAAAACATCAATCCATGCCAGTACAAATCAGACTCCTGCTATTCTAGAAAAAGGATGGAACCCCAAGTTACCCCAAGATTCCTTGAGGAAAGACTGAATTGAAATACATCCCACAGCTGCTAGCTTCAAAGGAATGCTAGACAAAGCTAGAAAGCATGCAGTAAGGTGCATGGAGGACTCTTTTGCATATGCTAAAGACAAATGGGATAAATCACATGCAACTCCAGATCTCAGAGTAGGGGACCTAGTCCTTGTATCCACCACTAACTTCAATAACATCAAAGGATGTAAAAAGCTGAAAGACACATTTGCAGGACCTTTTGTGATTAAAGCACTCCATGGAGAAAATGCCGTTGAAGTAGAGTTACCTGAAGAACTTAGCAATAAGCACCCTACATTTCCAGTGAGCTTAATAAAACCATATAAATCTAGTGATGCTGAGAAATTTCCCTTGAGGAATAAGATTCCCCAAGTTATACCTCCTGTCAGGATGAAACTATGAAAGAGTGGTAATGTAGGCTATTTACAACTCAAGCTATGTTTGTGACACGGTGAAAATGCTTTAAGAAGGTTTTGAGAGGGTTAAGAATAAATTTAAAGGGCTTTACTATATTGGTTATAGTGGTGGTGAGCGCTGTTGAAAGCCCTGGGTGCAGCTTTATCTTTTGGGTTACAATAATAAAAGACTACAATAATTAAGACTTATAATTATACCTGATTATTAACCAAGAGTAAAACTGTTTTTGACAGTTTACTACGTAGGTTATTCAAGAGCAGGATGAGGAAAAGCTTTTGACTGTGAAAAGCCCTCCTTTTATCCTGAAATTGAGGTGGAAAGGCTGCTAGACCTTTCCACATAGAGGAAGTGAAGATTTTTCACTCTCTATGACAGGCTTGTGGTTTGCAAGCAACCTGTATACCCTGTATTGGGATCAGATGTGGTTTTGAAACCACATCTGGGCGGTTTTCACCAATACAGGGTGAAAATTTTAATCTGGGGACCTTACAGCCTGATTCTGACGTGTATGACGCATAGAATGCTGTACAGAAACTGTATGAGACCCCAGTATTGACTGAAATATGAGGTATTGAAGTAAAAATATGCTTCTTTGTCTATTCGACACCTCATATTCATGGTTATGGGCTATTATCCCATGGTAAGGCTGTATATGAGAGCAGGTGGGATTTTGACCTTAAAATGGTCATAACTCTGTCAGTTTTTGAGATATCAAGCTCATAATTGGTTCATTGAATAGTTCTGTATGAGCTCTACACAGTGGTACCCAACTTGACATGGTTATCATTCAAAATGACAAAGTTATCCCATGTACAAGTATTTTTGTACATTGGCGTGGTCTGGGCAAAAGCTGTATTATGCTTTTTTGGCCAATAACTTCTGTTGTAGTTGAGCTATGAGGAAATGGATGGCACCATCAGATAGCCCTGATTGTTCTCTTTCCAAAAAGACCCCACTTTAAGTATCTCACACTAAAACTGTAAAACTTAGATGAGAGGTGAATGTTTTTGTTCACCCTTATTTGGTCTGAATTTGACCATAACTCAAGTAATACTGGTGCTAGCTCAGTTTGGCTAGCACCATTAGATAGCCCTGGCTTAGAGCTTCATTTTGAATACCCATTTGATGGGGTTAAGCCTCTCCTTCTAGATTTTAGATGAGAGGTGAAAATTAAGGTTTATGCTCAGCAATAACTTTGAGCAGGAATAACTTTGTTATTTCTTGTCCTATGGTGATGGGACTTATATTTTCAGAAAGAGGTGAGTTTCCTCTTTCTTTTGATACCTTTTGAGCTAATTTGGCTCAGTTCCATGTTTTGGTGGTATCTTGGCTATACCATTGGTTTACGGTATTTTGGCTGTCATGCTTGTGCTCTGGTTTTGAGTCACAGGCTGACATACCCTCCCTCTAAAAAAGGCTCATCATTGATGAGACTGTTCAGTCCTCCAAGAGGCTCTGAATCTCCTTAGATGAAGGTTCCCATCTGGTATGGCATCCTCTGCCAACCATTTGTCTTTGTCAGCTGTCTGGTTCTTGAATCTGACTAGATATTGTCTCTGATCCTTCCCATTAAGTCTGATTTTTCTGGCCCTGATGATTTTACTGACAGGTCCAGGAGAGTCTTCTACTTCCACTATTTCTGGTGGAGTGATGTTTTTCTTCCTGGAGGGGAATTTATCCTCCTATGTTTGGAAGTATGGTTTGATCAGGCTCACTGGAAAGACTGGGTGTTTCCTAGAAAACTCCTCAGTGAGCTTGACCTCTACTGCATTCTTCCCTATCAACTTAATGATAGTGAAGGGCCCTACAAATGAGTCTCTCATTTTCTTGGGTCCTTTGAGATTGTTAAAGTTCAGTGTAGACACTAACACCTGGTCCCCTTCCTTGAAGTCAGGTTCCATATGTGATTTGTCCCACCTTTGCTTGTTATACTCTTTGGCCTCAGCTATGCATTTGGCAGCAGTATCATAGGCTTTCTTCCACATATCATGGAAGTCTTTGGCTGTGGGGTGGATGGTCAGAAGATTTTTCTTCAAGTGATCCACAGGTAACAGGGGATTCCATCCTTTCTCTACCAGTGCAAAGAGGTGAGTTTCCTCTTTCTTTTGATACCTTTTGAGCTAATTTGGCTCAGCTCCATGTTTTGGTGGTATCTTGGCTATACCATTGGTTTATGGTATTTTGGCTGTCATGCTTGTGCTCTGGTTTTGAGTCACAGGCTGACACCTCCTATTGAGACATCTGGTACTAAGAAAATAACCAAAGTTCTTAAAGAAAGGAAATTAAGAACCAAGAAAGTAAGGGAAAACCTTGTTAGGTACAGTGACCCAACTTGTGAAGATGAATGGTTAGGAGAAAAAGATATACCAGAAGCTACCAAACTCCTCAGAAGATTCAGACACACTAGAAACACCAATATTACAAAGTAATATTTTTTTTAGGGGGAGGGAATGTGAGCCTTAGAGGTAATTTCATATACCCAAAAGACCACAAATACAAAATTAACATATTAATATAAATAAAATAAATTTATTTATATTATTAAAATAAAAATCAAAATATGAATATAAAATTATATTCAAATTAAAAAAAATTAATTGCAATTTAAAAATAAAATTACATCAAATTTTGAAACTATAAAATTACATTTATACTTGAAAAAATTAAGTAAAAATGAAATTTTAACAAAATTGTGAAAAAATAAATAAATTTGGAAAAAAGTTAAATAAAATTTATTATAACTTTTTATCCAATAAATAAACATACAAGATTTATTTCACCATTTGATTCCTCATAAAAAATCAGGTGGGGTCACCTCTGAGTGAAATTCTTGTAACTCAACTCTAAATAAGCTTAAATTAAGTTTTTAGTATTTTCAATACAAAAGTTGAAAATCCTCAAAACTTTAATTTAATTCACACCACATGTGGTGTTAACCATCAATTTTTGTGTTAAAATTGAGATGTTGTGTTTAGTTTAGAAGTTATGAGGAATTGAAGTATTTTCAATTGAATTCAATTGAAATGTCAAAATGTGCGTGTGTATTACATAAGTGAACTTTGATTTACATATGAGGTGTCAATTATTACTGTCTTGTACTGTACAATTGAATTGAATTACATATGTAAATTATAAGTATAATACATGATGGGGAATTAAAGGAAAAATAAATTGGAAAGATTAAATTTTGGGGGGAAAAGGAACTCCAGCTCTAAGGGGGAGCTAGACCCCCAAAATCCTTGCTGACAGGCGTGGGATGTCAAAATTCCCGCAAAAGTTCATCACTTTTGGCCTGGAATTGAGTTACAGGGTCTGTGGACTCAATTGTTGATGAGGTTTTGATACCAACTGGGGTAGTTTTAGCTGTTGCCAAGAAGGTAAAACTACCCTTAAGATAAAACAATCATAATAAAAACAGTTTTTACTGGTTTCTACGCCTCTGACACACATTCTGACGTGTTTGAAGGCTCTAGGCCTGGTATTGCTATAGTAATGGCTGATTTAAGGGTCTAAAATGGCTAAAAATGGCTAAAAATGGCTTAAACCAGCCCTTTTTCGTCTAAACCAGGGTTCACTGATGCCATAATTGGCTTTTCTGTTATCAGACTGTTTTTAACGACTGACAAGAGTAAAATTTACTTTTGGAGTAAGAGAATTGATGGCTATAAAAGAATGGCTTCTTTGCCCCACTTTTCTCTTCATGTTAGAATCTTTTCCTTTTATTAATTAGTTTAAACACTGTTAAACCAATCAATCAAAGATTCCAACCACCATTTTTAAATCATTTTAATCCTTTTAACCACGTGAAAAAATCATTATAATCATTGTTTCTAACTCTTATAATCATTTTTACCCCTGAACCACCCCAAAAGTGAATTAAAGCATCTTTCATCACTATAAACTTTGTCACTTTGTTTCCAAATTCACTCTGGTCACTTTTGGGTGTGTTTTCTCTTTAATATTCTTTTCAAAGGCTTTGTTCTTTAATTAATTGCTTGCAGTTCTTTGCTCAATTAATTCTAATTGAAAATGCTCTTGAAGAAATTTCTTTTGTAGCCTTAAAATATCTCTTGTAGAGGATTTTTTGGATAAATTTTTATTCTTGGTAAAACAATAAATTTTTATAATATTATTGTTTTATACTAATAAAGTTATAAACAATAAAATTGGCGTGTTTTCTCTTAAAAATAATATTTCATACTATTTTTAACTGAATTTTACCTTATACCAATTTTCAGGACAGGAAAAGTACTTGATTTTTAATCAAAGTTTCATATCCACACCTTACACTATTAATGGCATGGTGTGTGACAGTTTATTGAGAGAAAAAATAGCTATAACATGGGGGAAGCATTATTGGACATAATAGGAAATTTGAGTTATTAAAATATCAGACACTCACTGTGCTTCATCCAAAATTATATGATGCCAATTGATTTTAAAATGCATGATGTAGAGGTATTTGTTTGTATGAATTCTTGCGTAATAGTATTCTAAGAAGTGATGACAATATCACATTTTAAGATTTTGGCCTCAGATAATGAGTGACGAGTGGGGCCATGGTAGGTGTTGGCTTGCAGTGCTCCAGCCTGAGCATGCTTGGAGATTTCTGATTTCCAGTTGGTGATTAAGAAAGGTGGGGGTGTGTAATTAGCCTCTCCTTGGAGGTACCAATTAGTGCAATGGCCTGAATAGTTTTACCTAATCCCATATCATCTGTTAGCAGTCCACCAAGAGGGGTATTGGCCAAAAGGGATTCAAATGAGCTGAAAACCTTGTTTGTGATTATGTTCCTGGCATTAAAAGTGCATCCAGGGGGTGAGGTGGCCCCACGGTTACCGGAGGATTGGCCATTGGGGATTTCTTGATCCCAGAAAAAAGCTAGTCTGGTCTTTTGATGAGGGAAGAGGGGGGTCATCATGGGGAGGTCTGATCCACTGGGTAATAGTATCAGTTTTTGCTTGGAAGACAAAGAAAAGACAGCTGGATACAAGGGTGAAGTCAAGATTGAAGTGAGGTGTGGGAGTAAAGAGTTGACATTGGCTATAATAATGACAGTCATATTTGTTAGGCACTTGAAGATTGAAGCCTTGTTTTCTAAAACGTTCAATTATTAATACAATTTTTGGATACCATGTGAAGAACATCAATGCTTTATTGGGTTTCTGACAGGAGGAAGGTTCATCTGGATCAGTCATAAATACTCCCTCAACAAATGATGTTTGAGTAGGATTGGATTGAAAATTTTCAATCCATGCCCCACCATGACCACAGTGCATGAAAGTTTGTGGGGCCCAAGAAATGGTATCACCCTGTTGGAAAGGGTTCCGGGGACAGAGCCAATAGTATTCTGGTGATTGGGGAGATATATGAATATCTTGTGTTACTTGTGCAATAGGATAATCCAAGAATCTAAGTGGGAATTATGAGGATTTAAGGCTATATCACTATTTTTTGAATACAAAGATTAATAATCCCAATGCACAGTGGATGTGAAGGGTTTGACATTATGGCTATTATTACTTATTTAGGGACATGGGAAATGATGTGATCAGGAAGGGTTAGCTAAAGTGAATGAAAAGTAAAAACGCAGGTGGTGGACTTTAAATGAGTGGCAGAAATGGGCCCAAAAGGGGCATGGCCTGTAATTAGGTGCATTCTCATTAAAAACATGGGCTCCTTGGATTTGGAATTTTGATATCCAACTTTGGGCATATATCGAGGAAAGATGGCAAGAATGTGGGTGCACCAATATAACTTCTGGGTCTGCCATGTATTACCCAAGGTTTGGTGGTCCAATTTTCACAATCACATATCCAAAATTGGGTGAGTTGTAGTAACTTCTTGTAGAACAGTGGCATATTGGAAGCCTGCAGCTGTGTTTGGTGGTGTGACAGCAAACAGTAAGTGTATCTTCTCCAAGTTAATTTCTGTACAGTGACCTACTGGGCAAGGGTGGCAGTGGAAAGGAAAAACTCACTGTGTGGATCTTCTTGTGTGGGCAGGTGAGGTATGTATGGTGGTGTGCCACCAAACATGAGTTTTGTTGTGTGCAAAAATTCTTCTGGACTGACACATACTGAGATTCCAGGGGGAAATATGTGACTGTTTGCTGGAAGACAGGTTCCAAAGCTTCCATGGTGCATGTGCCAATGTCTGGCACATGAGCCACGGTGGCAGGTCATAGCCCAAAAGGATCCAGAATCAGGGATGATAGACGCGGAGTTATTTAATGTGTATGAGGCTGTAGATAATCTGTGCTGATGGGACTCAGGTTTATGCGTGCAGGCCGATAAGTGGGCCACCCACACAAAGGAATGGTTGGTTGGAGAACAGGTGGTAAAAGGTCCACCAAGAGGGTGAAAAGTGCCTGCGTATGACCCATGGAGGGGTGAATTATAATGCATGTCACAGCACTTGAATGAATCCACCATTTGCGTATGACCCAAATCATTACTCATCCCAATATGCACCCCTTACCATTACTTGGGTTACACTAGAATCTGTGCAGTAGTTGAGCGGAGCTCTCCAACAAGGTGAATCAAAGGGATGCATGTGAGAAATCTGACTTGATGGTTTCGTGCGATTAAATTTTGCATTCTTGTACAGCTTTTGCTCAACCTGCCAGCAAACATGTGAAAAAGCATACGTACTACAATGTCTGCTGTACAAATGAGGATGGTGCAATACTACTTCAGCATGCATGCATATTACCAATTGGTATCCAACTTCTGATTGCTTTAATACATGTAGCTCATGTGCCACATGCTCAGCATGGTGATTCACTTGATTTGCACATGCAAGCTTGGTATTGAGAGTTTTTTGAATGCCATGATCAGAGGACTTTTCAAAATAGTTCACTGGAAAGTGCTCTTCTGTGCACTTTACCTAAGCATGTGAAATACTGAGCCTGGCCAAAATGTCTGCTGATTTTGTGCAAAATGCTCAGGATGCTTGATTACAAAGCGGAAATAGCAATTTCTCAGCAGGGGTGCATTTGATATTGTTATCTCAACAGCTCAACAGCTGTTCAAATCAAATGTTCAGCCACAAAGCATTGGAATTATTCCCCCAAAGATGACCTGCGCAATTTGTCAACCCAAGCTCATGCTGTTTGCACTTTTCATACATCCTCCCGACCCTTTGTTCAAACTCTATCACCCAGCCATAATGGTGGTATTCTTGCTGTGGTGAGCTGTGACCAAATACACCATGTAATTTTCTGCATGGGGCATTTGTGGATTTCACGTGCCCTGCACATTCAAGAATTCCCTCAAAAGAGCACACCTGGGCAATTGGGAGGTTATTTAACACAACAAAGGGGATCTGACTAAGGATGACAATTCAATCAATTGCAATACTCAGCTGGAACCCCTTTGTTCCCCTGCCTCACACAGGCATTTCCCTTCCCAGTCGCAGCATTGGCTGCGACTGAAATTTCATTTTCCCAACATGCCTTGAAGCTGCAACCCTGGCGGGTGCTGAAACTTCTCCAATTGTGTAAGGTGTGGATATGAAACTTTGATTAAAAATCCAGTACTTTTCCTGTCCTCAAAATTTGTATAAGGTAAAATTGAGTTAAAAATAGTATGAAATATTATTTTTAAGAGAAAACACGCCAATTTTATTGTTTATAACTTTATTAGTATAAAACAATAATATTATAAAAATTTATTGTTTTACCAACAATAAAAATTTATCCAAAAAATACTCTACAAGAGATATTTTAAGGCTACAAAAAAAATTTCTTCAAGAGCAATTTCAATTGGAATTAATTGAGCAAAGAACTGCAAGCAATTAATTAAAGAACAAAGTCTTTAAAAGGAGTATTAAAGAGAAAACACGCCCAAAAGTGACCAGAGTGAATTTGAAAACAAAGTGACAAAGTTTACAGTGATGAAAGATGCTTTAATTCACTTTTGGGGTGGTTCAGGGGTAAAAATGATTATAAGAGTTACAAACAATGATTATAATGATTTTTTCACGTGGTTAAAATGATTTAAAAGTGGTGGTTGGAATCTTTGATTGATTGGTTTAATAGGTTTAAACTAATTAATAAAAGGAAAAGATTCTAACATGAAGAGAAAAGTGAGGCAAAGAAGACATTCTTTTATAGCCATCAATTCTCTTACTCCAAAAGTAAAATTTACTCTTGTCAGTCGTGAAAAACAGTCTGACAACAGAAAAGCCAATTATGGCATCATTGAACCCTGGTTTAGACCAAAAAGGGCTGGTTTAAGCCATTTTTAGCCATTTTTAGCCATTTTAGACCCTTAAATCAGCCATTACTATAGCAATACCAGACCTAGAGCCTTCAAAACACGTCAGAATGTGTGTCAGAGGCGTAGAAACCAGTTAAAACTGTTTTTATTATGATTGTTTTATCTTAAGGGTAGTTTTACCTTCTTGACAACAGCTAAAACTACCCCAGTTGGTATCAAAACCTCATCATCAATTGAGTCCACAGACCCTGTAACTCAATTCCAGGCCAAAAGTGATGAACTTTTGCGTGAATTTTGGCATCCCACGCCTGTCAGCAAGGATTTTGGGGGTCTAGCTCCCCCTTAGAGCTGGAGTTCCTTTTCCCCCCCAAATTTAATCTTTCCAATTTATTTTTCCTTTAATTCCTCATCATGTATTATACTTATAATTTACACATGTAATTCAATTCAATTGTACAGTACAATACAGTAATAATTGACACCTCATATGTAAATCAAAGTTCACTTATGTAATACACGCGCACATTTTGACATTTCAATTGAATTCAATTGAAAATACTTTAATTCCTCATATCTTCTAAACTAAACACAACACCTCAATTTTAACACAAAAATTGATGGTTAACACCACATGTGGTGTGAATTAAATTAAGGTTTTGAGGATTTTCAACTTTTGTATTGAAAATACTAAAAACTTAATTTAAGCTTATTTAGAGTTGAGTTACAAAAATTTCACTCAGAGGTGACCCCACCTGATTTTTTATGAGGAATCCAATGGTGAAATAAAATTTATATGTTTATTTATTGGATAAAAAGTTATAATAAATTTTATTTAACTTTTTTCCAAATTTATTTATTTTTTCACAATTTTGTTAAAATTTCATTTTTACTTAAATTTTTCAAGTATAAATGTAATTTTATATTTACAAAATTTAAAGTAATTTTATTTTTAAATTATAATTAATTTTTTATTTTTAATATAATTTTATATTTATATTTTTTATTCTTATTTTAATAATATAAATAAATTTATTTTATTTATATTAATATGTTATTTTTTATATTTGTGGTCTTTTGGGTATATGAAATTACCTCTAAGGCTCACATTCCCTCCCCCTAAAAAAGAATATTACTTTGTAATATTGGTGTTTCTAGTGTGTCTGAATCTCCTCAGGAGTTTGGTGGCTTCTGGTATATCTTTCTCTTCTAACCATTCATCTTCACAAGTTGGGTCACTGTACCTAACAAGGTATTCCCTTACTTTCTTGGTTCTTAATTTCCTTTCTTTAAGAACTTTGGTTATTTTCTTAGTACCAGATGTCTCAATAGGAGGTATAACTTGGGGAATCTCATTCCTCAAGGGAAATTTCTCAGCATCACTAGATTTGTATGGCTTTATCAAGCTTACTGGAAATGTAGGGTGCTTATTGCTAAGTTCTTCAGATAACTCTACTTCAACAGCATTTTCTCCATGGAGGGCCTTAATCACGAAAGGTCCTGCAAAGGAGTCTTTTAACTTTTTACATCCTTTGATGTTATTGAAGTTAGTGGTGGATACAAGAACTAGGTCCCCCCCTTTGAAATCTGGAGTTGCATGAGATTTATCCCATTTGTCTTTAGCATATGCAAAAGAGTCCTCCATGCATCTCACTGCATGCTTTCTAGCTTTGTCTAGCATTCCTTTGAAGCTAGCAGCTGTGGGATGTATTTCAATTAAGTCTTTCCTCAAGGAATCTTGGGGTAACTTGGGGTTCCATCCTTTTTCTAGAATAGCAGGAGTCTGATTGGTACTGGAATGGATTGATGTTTTATATGCTAATTCCAGTGCTGGTAACAGAGTACACCAATCATGGGTAAATCCATCACAATCTTTGAATTCAAGGCCATATGCACAAAGTCTTCTCACCATGTCCTCTAAGGTTTGGATCATTCTTTCAGCCAGACCATCAGTTTGTGGGTGGTAGGCTGTAGAGAAAGACAGTTTTGTGCCAAATAATTGGTGAAGATTTGTCCATAGAGCTGAAGTGAATTTGGGATCTCTATCACTGATGATATTTGTAAATATCCCAGTCCATGACACTACTCTATTCCATATCAGAAGAGCTGTATCCATGGCTGTATCATCTTTGTGACATGGTAAAAAGATTGGAGTTTTACTGAATCTGTCCACAATTACTAGGCAAGCATTATAGCTCCTGTCACCTCCTGATGGTAGGCCAGTTACCCAATCCATATGGACAATTTCCCAAGGTCTGTTTGGTTCTTGGATTTTCATCATATTTCCAAGTTTTTTGCCAGTGGATTTATTTGCCTTTTGGCATCTGTCACAGGTTTTGCAATATTCTGCAACATCTTTTTGCCACATTGGCCACCATATGCAGGTCTTTACTTTCTCTCTTGTTCTGTCCTCAGAAAGATGTCCTGAAAAGGGACTATCATGGCATTCTTTCAGTACAAGATTGATTAATGACCTGTCTACAACTGTCATGACACATGTGTGCTTGGTTCTGTGGTAAATTATACCATCCAGTAGGTGAAATCTCCCTTCATTATAAGATTTTTGCCATACTTCATCCAAGGCATGTATTAGAGAGTTGTCTTTACAGTCTTTGTTAAGTAATTGGCATAAGATGCTACAATTCTTATCTTGAGTGTAACTATTTCTGACTTCTTCAAAGAAGGTGGTGTTCAAGTCTGTAACACTTATTCCTTCTATTGGAATTTGTGGTGAAGCTTCTTCTGGAACATAAGCAGGATTATCAATGTTATTTGGTAATGGCCATCTGCTTAGTCCATCTGCATTCTTATGAATATTCCCATCCTTATGAACAATAGTCATATTGCCTCTGTATTCTTGTATGGCTATTTGCCATCTGAGCATGTGTCTGTTAGGTGTTTTCATGTTCAAAAGTGATTTCACAGCTGTACAATCTGTTATTACTTCAAAAACACATCCCTCTAAGAAATAGTTCAATTTCTCTAAGGCCCAGACAAGGCATAGACATTCCATTTGACTTGCTCCATATCTGGCTTCAGTTGGTTTGATTTGCCTGGATATGAAACATATTGGTCCTTCTACAGGTTTGTCATTTATGATCTGAACTTGGTGAAGTGCAGCACCTAGTCCATCCCCTGATGCATCAATATACAGTTTGAAAGGCAATTTAAAGTCTGGCATCAGTAAGAGTGGAGCAGTGGTCAATGCTTCTCTTAGAGACTCAAAAGCTTTGACTCTGTCAACAGTCATCTCAAATACTGTGTCTTTGTCACACAACTTATAAAGTGGTCTTGCTATGGATGCAAAGTCTTTAATGTGTTGCCTGTAATATCCTGCAAAACCTAAGAATGACTGAATTTCCTTCTTATTCTGAGGCATGGGTTTTAACAATACTGCTGCAACTTTGTTTTTATCAATTCCAAGGGACAAACCAGATACAACATGTCCTAGTGCCTTAAGTTCTTTAAATCCAAAATGACATTTCTTCAAGGAGATTTTCATGTTTACTGATTGGATTTTTGTCAAAACTCTTGATAATCTGTACATGTGCTCCTCCCAAGTCTTTGAACAGATAATAATGTCATCAATGTAAATGATTAACCATCCCTCTGAGAGTTCTTCAGGGAAGATTTCATTAATCATTCTTTGGAAGTGTGAAGGTGCATTTTTGATACCAAAGGGCATCCTTAAGTATTCATACACTCCACAATGAACAATAATTCTCAAGTATTTTCTTGCTCTTGGTGTTACTACATTTTGATGGAATCCTTTAAGGGCATCCATAGTGGTTATATACACTGCTTGAGATATTTGAGTAAGGGCAATTTGGATTTTTGGTAGTGGGTATCTGTCTGGAACAGTGTAAGTGTTCAGAGCTCTAAAGTCCCCAACCATTCTGGATTTTCCATTATGCCACGCCACTATGACTGGTGTAGTTATTTCTACTTCCTCATTGTGGCCTACTTTTCTTATTACACCAAGGTCTAGAAGTTCTTTGATATGAATTTCTAGAGCTTCTCTTGATTTTGGACTTGCTGGATAAGCAGGTCTTCTTAAGAGTGGTGGATAAGGTCTCTCAATGTTAAGAATGATGTCAACTTCATGACCAATAATTGCTCCCAGGGGTTCTTTGTCTGTAGCAAATGCTCCTCTGTGGTCATACAAAAGGGAAGAAAGTTCATTTTCTTGCTTATCAGTCAGATGAAGGCTTATTTCAGCCTCATTTAACTGTTCAGACTTGAATTTCTCTAACTCTAAGTTGACTGGTGATACTTTGTTTACTGTAATTTGTCTTTTAAAGGGTAAAAAGGCAAATTTCTGGCGCTTATTGTCTCCAATTGTAAAGTATCTGTCTTTGTTATTATGTAAATCTATCCCATACATGATCAAATAGTCATTTCCCAATATAAAATGGGTACTAGAGCAATTTTCCATAACAACAAATTCAACTGTGATCCTTAAATTCCCATTTATGTGTGGGAATATGACATTGGTCTCAAAGATTCCTAATGCTTTCATTGGGTTACTTGCACTGTTGAATTTTATACCATCAATTGGTAACAATTGGTCTTCAAAATTTGGTACACAAGTCTTAAGAAAAGATTTTCCAACACAAGAGCAGAAGGCTCCTGGGTCAAGCAAAAGTTTGGTGGGTTTGTTGTCAATCACCACTTCTGTTATACAGGAGTTACCAGCTGTATAACCTTTTCCTCTGTTTGGTTTTGTCTTCATAAGTTGTGCATCTTGAACTTTTGATAAATCAACTTGACCATTGCTCAATTGTGGTAAGTGGGAATAAGATTCCATGATGTCAAAAGTGGCATTGATATTTTCTATATCTTTTGAAGATTCAGAGAATATGGATGACTTATCATCTGAATTGTCTTCAATTATGTCTTCTTTTTCAACATCTGGTTCTTTTTCAATGTCAATTTCATTGATTTTCCCCCTTTTTGGACATGTATTGGCTAAATGGGTGGTGCTTTGGCAAATATGGAATTTTCTGACTGTATCTGCAGATTTATATTTAATATTACTAGAATTTTCTTTGGGGTTTTTGTCCACAGAATCTTTCCAAGGTGTATTAAACCTTGTTTTAAGATTCACCCTACTAGAACCAATTTTGGTTCTGGTGGTTACTTCTTCTAGTATATTGATAATATCCTCTGCTGAAGATTGTTCAGTAGTCCTGCTTTTGACAGCATGCTCTAAGTCACCTCCATATTGTCTCAGAATTTTTCTATGGATCATAAATTCTGACATGTCAGGATATAATGCTGTTAATCTGTCCTTTTGTTGGCAAAACCATGGTAAAGCTTTGTCTTTATCAGCATTAAATTTGGCAGATTCAAAGGCTGTTTCAACTTTAAACCTCCAAGCATCATTTGCCCATTTGTTGATGATTTGGGTTTTCCACCAAGTCCAACTCTGGTGTCCATGTGCTTGTCTTATTTTGATGTACCATCTGTGAGCTGATCTGCTAAACAAGGTGTTAAACCTGGCTGTTACCAATCTGTCTGGTAATTCAAAATCCTCTTTGATCATGTCAATACCTCTAATTAATTCCATATGGTCATACTCTCCTTCACCACTGAAGTGAGGCCATTCTTTAAGTTTTGGAACTTCTTTCAAGAGTGCTTGGCCCATTGATGGTTCCAAGTTATGAAAAGAAGTGGATAATTCATTTTTTAATTGTGAATTATCAGGATCCAATACTTGTGGATTTGAAATTCTTGTGCCCTCATTTTGATTTAGAGGTGTAGACATTCTTGGTAAGGTGTTCAGTATTTTTTCAATGTCATTCATTTTACTGTTGCTACACCTTTGGGAATTTCTGTATTCATGTTGGAAGCTTTGTATTAAATTTATTACTTCAATTTTATACATGTCTTCTTTATGTGTAAGTTCTTGCCATAACTCTGTCTGTCTTGTATTATCAGCAGTGACTTGATTCAATTTCATTGATAATTTTGATACTTCTTCTTGTGAAGCATCAAAACACTTTTTCAAGGCAATGGTATATGTCTTTACTTCAGTAAATGAATTTGAAATGTCATCAAGGACTTTCTTGTTATCTGTCTTGATAATATTTATGGCTTGTTTAATTCTTGTTTCAATTATGTCATCAATATTGAATTTAGAATATTTATCTGTTAATTCTTTAATAATGGCAGATTGTTCATTTATTTTATTGTTAGAAGAATTATCATTATTGGAATTTTTAATTGTTCTCAAAACTTTTTCAAAACACATAAGTGTTTCATTAATTTGGCACAGACTCAGGTTGTTTGTTTTAATGTTGTTACAAATGGTGTCATTTTTATCAGAAAGATGTTTTTTCACGTCATTTATAGCATTATACAACTCTGGGATGGAATCAAATATGTCAGAAATCATTTCTGGAACCTTAATCTGGCTTCCTCCTTCTTCTGTAATTCCATCATGGTTCTGGCCATCTGAAATACATTTTCCATGGCATCCTGCTGAATCTTTGGGATTCTGTAGCCCTGGCTGTAAGGTTTTGGGGCTGGTGCCTTACCTTTGCCCTTGTTTGGAGTTTGTGGCTGCTTTTTCACGTTGGAATTGCTGCTGCTGGCCACTGGGGCTGTTTTTGGCACTGGTTTGGCTGGTGGAGGGTTGTTTTTCCTCCATTCTAGTGTCAAAAGCATCATGTTTTTCTTCTCCATCAATGGATGCCATCCATTGAGCAATTTGCAAGTGTTGGGATGGCCCAAGAATTTTCTTACTGTCAGGTAAGAATTCATGCAATTCTTCCACAGGTCTGCAAGGATCTGGTACTCCTTGAATTGGAGTGCATTGTTGTATTCACTGTGGCTGGCTTTGTATATGTCCACAGAGGCTTGTTGTGGCGGTGTCAGCTCTTTTTGAAGGTAAAATGGTATTATCAGCTTCAGAATGACCCATTTTGGTTATTTGGAAGTCATCAACTGACCCTTTTCCTTCTGTACCTGGTTGGCCTCTGCCATAATCACGTCTATTACCTTTTTGGGAGCTGCTTGAGGGGTTTTAGCTGGCTCCTGACCTGGTTGAAGGCATAATTATGGTTAAAAAAGGCTTAAAATAGTATTTTTACGTCAAAAACTTACTATTGGCCAAATTTTTGGCTTTCTGAAGTGTATTACTTATATCCAAGTTAATTAATTCAGAAGATATTGGTTCAGGTTGATTATTTTGAGTCACAATAACAGTACTATTATGATCAGAATTAACAGTACTGGCAGGGATAATGCTGGTTACTGTTGAGGCTGTTTCAATGTTTTCTTGTCTTACCATGTTGTCAGACACTAAAATTAATGAAAAAGCCAATTAATTAAGTAAAAAAAAGGTTATTTCAAAAAAGAAATAAAAATATAAGCCTCACTTATAATATGAAAAAAATTATTTTTTAAGGATTTTTTTGGATTATAAGTATTTTTTATATGTTTTTAAATTTTTCAATATAAGAAAAAAGATTTTAAAAAGAGTAAAAAAATATGTCACAGGTAAAATATCACGGCTGGGCCCCCAAATGTAAGGTGTGGATATGAAACTTTGATTAAAAATCAAGTACTTTTCCTGTCCTCAAAATTTGTATAAGGTAAAATTCAGTTAAAAATAGTATGAAATATTATTTTTAAGAGAAAACACGCCAATTTTATTGTTTATAACTTTATTAGTATAAAACAATAATATTATAAAAATTTATTGTTTTACCAACAATAAAAATTTATCCAAAAAATACTCTACAAGAGATATTTTAAGGCTACAAAAGAAATTTCTTCAAGAGCAATTTCAATTGGAATTAATTGAGCAAAGAACTGCAAGCAATTAATTAAAGAACAAAGTCTTTAAAAAGAGCATTAAAGAGAAAACACGCCCAAAAGTGACCAGAGTGAATTTGAAAACAAAGTGACAAAGTTTACAGTGATGAAAGATGCTTTAATTCACTTTTGGGGTGGTTCAGGGGTAAAAATGATTATAAGAGTTACAAACAATGATTATAATGATTTTTTCACGTGGTTAAAATGATTAAAATGATTTAAAAGTGGTGGTTGGAATCTTTGATTGATTGGTTTAATAGGTTTAAACTAATTAGTAAAAGGAAAAGATTCTAACATGAAGAGAAAAGTGAGGCAAAGAAGACATTCTTTTATAGCCATCAATTCTCTTACTCCAAAAGTATAATTTACTCTTGTCAGTCGTGAAAAACAGTCTGACAACAGAAAAGCCAATTATGGCATCATTGAACCCTGGTTTAGACCAAAAAGGGCTGGTTTAAGCCATTTTTAGCCATTTTTAGCCATTTTAGACCCTTAAATCAGCCATTACTATAGCAATACCAGGCCTAGAGCCTTCAAAACACGTCAGAATGTGTGTCAGAGGCGTAGAAACCACTTAAAACTGTTTTTATTATGATTGTTTTATCTTAAGGGTAGTTTTACCTTCTTGACAACAGCTAAAACTACCCCAGTTGGTATCAAAACCTCATCATCAATTGAGTCCACAGACCCTGTAACTCAATTCCAGGCCAAAAGTGATGAACTTTTGCGTTAATTTTGGCATCCCACGCCTGTCAGCAAGGATTTTGGGGGTCTAGCTCCCCCTTAGAGCTGGAGTTCCTTTTCCCCCCCAAATTTAATCTTTCCAATTTATTTTTCCTTTAATTCCTCATCATGTATTATACTTATAATTTACACATGTAATTCAATTCAATTGTACAGTACAATACAGTAATAATTGACACCTCATATGTAAATCAAAGTTCACTTATGTAATACACGCGCACATTTTGACATTTCAATTGAATTCAATTGAAAATACTTTAATTCCTCATAACTTCTAAACTAAACACAACACCTCAATTTTAACACAAAAATTGATGGTTAACACCACATGTGGTGTGAATTAAATTAAGGTTTTGAGGATTTTCAACTTTTGTATTGAAAATACTAAAAAGTTAATTTAGGCTTATTTAGAGTTGAGTTACAAAGATTTCACTCAGAGGTGACCCCACCTGATTTTTTATGAGGAATCCAATGGTGAAATAAAATTTATATGTTTATTTATTGGATAAAAAGTTATAATAAATTTTATTTAACTTTTTTCCAAATTTATTTATTTTTTCACAATTTTGTTAAAATTTCATTTTTACTTAAATTTTTCAAGTATAAATGTAATTTTATATTTACAAAATTTAAAGTAATTTTATTTTTAAATTATAATTAATTTTTTATTTTTAATATAATTTTATATTTATATTTTTTATTTTTATTTTAATAATATAAATAAATTTATTTTATTTATATTAATATGTTATTTTTTATATTTGTGGTCTTTTGGGTATATGAAATTACCTCTAAGGCTCACAAATTGGCTCAGCTTCTCCCTGGTATAAAAGAGGATCTTTGCCCAACACGCCCATTACTTTTTTGCTCACCTGCTTCACTTTTTCCTAGCTCACCTTCTCTTATTCTTCTTTGTGCATATTCCCCTTCTTGTTCCACCCTTTCCACTCATTTCTATTGCACAAAACTAACCACTCCCCTCCCTCCCCTTCCACCCCTTTTGTTTTCTGATTATACTTTCAGAAACCTCCTTCTATGTACATCGTGTGTCATATTTCCCATTTAACAGTTTTCTCCATGTTGTGTTCTGCTCTTGATACTGAATCTTCATCCAAATTTTCTTTCAGAATTCTCAAAAGTTCATTCTAGAGCTTACTTATTTTGATCACATTTGAAATTTTTAATTCATCATATGTCTTAATTTTGGCTTCACATGTTACTTTCTATATGGATATTGACGTAATTTGTATTTTTTTAGATGTCATGCACTTTGTGCTATGAGCAGGGGATCCCCTGAATTTGCTCCTCCACAATGACTGATACTTGTGATGCTTTCCAACAAGCACACAAAAAATGCTTGTTTGGTGTGACCATGCAGAAAGACGAGATCCCGTGCACAATGCCCTTCTGAGGACTCCTTTGTGATCAACTTTGATTAAAGCATTCTCAAGCAGGAATGGACTCCCCGACACCAAGCTGGAAGATGGGAATGCTTGCAGGTGATTATCCCCATGCCCTCAAGTATTGATTTGTCCACCCGTCTCTAATGGTCACTTCATTCCTTGACTGGAGTGAAGTGATCATCTAGCTGATGAAGGATGGCAATGGCGGTAGGACATTTGAGGTTGGGCTGATCATCACCATGTCTAGTTACCCATGGAATTCAAACACCAAAGTAAGTTTTCTCTCTCATCCTTGACTCATTTTTCTTCATGAAATCATACTAACTATTTTTCTTTACCCATAGAACAAAACCCACCAAATCCCCCATGACAAGACACTTTCATTTGACTCCAGGCCCAAGTGGCACCCAATGGTCAAAGGACTTATTCCACGTTAAGCAGTAAGCTATTCCTTTCATAATTCTAACTTTTGACTCAAGTGAACTGTCAGCCTGTGACTCAAAACCAGAGCACAAGCATGATAGCCAAAATACCATCAACCAATGGTATAGCCAAGATACCACCAAAACATGGAGCTGAGCCAAATTAGCTCAAAAGGTATCAAAAGAAAGAGGAAACTCACAACTTTCCAAATATACAAGTTTCATCATCACAAGACAAAGAATAACAAAGTTATTCATGCTCAAAGTTATTGCTGAGCATAAACCTTAATTTTCACCTCTCATCTGAAATACAGAGTAAGAGGTGGTCAGCCTGTGACTCAAAGCCAGAGCACAATCATGAAAGCCAAAATACCATAAAACCAATGGTATAGCCAAGATACCACCAAAACAGGGAGCTGAGCCAAATCAGCTCAAAAAGTATCAAACAAAAGAGGAAACTCACCTCTTTCTGAAAATATAAGTCCCATCACCATGGGATAAAGAATAACAAAGTTATTGCTGAGCATAAACCTTAATTTTTGCCTCTCATCTGAAATACAGAGTAAGAGGCTGTCAGCCTGTGACTCAAAACCAGAGCACAAGCATGACAGCCAAAATACCATAAAACCAATGGTATAGCCAAGATACTACCAAAACATGGATCTGAGCCAAATCAGCTCAAAAAGTATCAAAAGAAAGGGGAAACTCACCTCTTTCTGAAAATATAAGTCCCATAACCATAGGATAAAGAATAACAAAGTTATTCCTGCTCAAAGCTATTGCTGAGCATAAACCTTAATTTTTACCTCTCATCTAAAATCCAGAAGGAGAGACTTAACCCCATCAAATGTGTATTCAAAATGAATCTCTAAGCCAGGGCTATCCAATGGTACTAGCCAAACTGAGCTAGCACCAGTATTACTTGAGTTATGGCCAAATTCAGGGCAAATATGGGTGAACAAAACATTCACCTCTAATCTAACTTTCGCAGTTTTAGCATGAGATACCTAAAATGGGGTCTTTTTGGGAAGAGAACAATCAGGTCTATCTGATGTTATCATCTATTTCCCCACAGCTCAACTAGCACAAAGGTTATGGGGCAAATAAGCTCAATACAGCTTTTTGCCTAAACCACGCAAATGTACAAAAATCTTGTACATGGGTTACCTTTGCCATATTTAATGATACCCATATCAAATGAGGTACGACTATGTAGAGCACATACAGCGCTACACATTGAACCAATTTTGAGGTTGATATCTCAAGAATTGACAAAGTTATGGCTGTTTTAAGGTCAGATTCCCACCTGCTGTCATAGACAGCCTTACCATGGGATAATATCCCATAATCATGAATATGAGGTGTCAAATAGACAAAGGAGCTTGTTTTTACCTCAATACATCATATTTAAGTCAATACTGGGGTCCCATACGGTTTCTGTACAGAATTCTACACGTCATACACATCAGAATGAGGCTGTGAGGTCCCCAGATACAAACTTTGGCCCTGTATTGGTGAAAAATGCCAAGATGTGGTTTCAAAACCACATCTGAGCCCAATACAGGCTAATACAGGTCTTTGCAAAGCACAAGCCTGTCTCAGAGAGTGAAAAATCTTCACTTCCTCTATGTGGAAAGGTCTAGCACCCTTTCCACCCCATTTCAGGGTAAAAAGGAGGCTTTTCACAGCCATAATTGCTTTCCTCATCTTGCCTTGAATTCCTACACAGTACAGCTGTCAAAAACAGCCATACTCTCGGAAAATAATCAGGTATACTCTTAATTAGAAGTATTGTAGTTTTTATTATTGTAATCCAAGAGGTAAAGCTGCACCCAGGGCTTTCAACAGCCCTCACCACCATTATACTTACTATAGTAAAGCCCTTTTATTCTTAAATTAAACCATCTTTAAACCTCATGATCTATTTTAAATCCTTCTTACAGTGTCAAAGTCATAGTTAAAAGTTTTAAATACAATTATATTACTTTTATCATAGACTCAACCTGACATTTTGGGGGCCTGGCCGTGTTTTTTAACCATTTTGGACCTTATAAGTGACTTTTTTACTTATTTTCTTTATTTTCTGGCACTTGTTTTATCTTTTTAGGAGTAATTATTCCTTAAGAATATATATTTCTTATATATTTATAATTATACTCATATTAAAAAGAGTACTTGTCATGTGGCTAATAACCATAAGACCCTTATTTTTGGTGTGTTTTGTATATAAAAACACTTTTAGCCATTAATACAGTGTTAATTTTGAATTGAATTAAGACACCTCATACTGATAAACCAACAGTTGAGGGGTGTTTGGGAAGATTGTTAACTCAATTACCCTCTTACATACCACTTTTTGACAGTTTATACTTGTTAATTACAAGATATTCTGTGGGATATTGGTATACAAACAATATACCAAATACCCGTAAACAGTTTTTCTGACGTGAAATTGTTGATTCAATTACACTGTCATTGTACAAGGGCATATTGTAGTAATATACAAGCCCAGAGGCCATTCTTAGACGTGCAAATAGCATTTTAAGAAGTCTTAACTGACATTAAGCCCTCTTTTTTCCTGTTTTATTTCAGTGGAAGATAACTTCATACCACTAGAAAGCCAGTCACAGGCAACACACCAGTGACACCCTCCGAACCAGAGGGCAGCAAAGGCAAAGGAAAGAGGCATAGTGAAGGCCTGATAACAGCAAAGATGTGGACACCCATTGCCACACAGAAGAGTAGAAACCCAGGAAACTCTGCTTTAATACAAGGTAAACCAACCTTGATAACTTGTACAGGGAAAATTACTATGATTAACCCAGTTGTAACCTCTAAAGGTAAATTTCCCAAATCAGCAGACAAAAAATCTGTACAAGGCACAGTCAAAGGTAAATACCCTAAGAACATAAAGTTTTTGACTGGTTGCAAACACTAACATGTCACCTGTACACCTCAGAGGTCTTGGCTTCCAAAGAACCATCCAGAGGACAGAGAAGGTTTGTCCAGAACCAGAAGACCTGAAAGAAGACACCTTGGACACAGTAGTGGATGGCAAAACAATGAGGGAGATAATATCAACCATGCCATTCACACTCCAATTCAATGGAGACCTCAAACCAGAGGACTGGAAAGACATGGATCAAGTTCTTCAGCTCCACCAACTCCTCAAGGACCTATTCCAATGGAGCATGGACAACAAGAGGTTCAACCTGGCATCTCACTGGGCAGAAATTGGAGCAAGCTTCCAGAAGATCTGTCTCAAAGAGATAGACTTCAAAGACCTTATGATAATCACCAAAGGGTGGAATCCTACCAGGCAGTTCAGACTCCTGGAGGCAAGGGCACAGAGGATAAGGGAGAATCAAGCCACTATCCAAGCTATAGAAGAACAGTTAACCCAGACAGGGCCTACTCATATTCCTTCAGGCTCAGAAGGAGCAGGCCAAATCATCTCTCCAGTGGCTTCACACCATTCAGAAACCAAAAGATCAATGACCAAGAGTCACCGCTCTTCACAATTCCAGGAAGTTTCCAGGAGAAGAAAAGGATACAAGGGGAAGAACAAGACCTCTTTCAGCCAAAGGTAGAAAGAATCAGACCACCTGAACCAGAAGTTGTTGGATTTGGTGAAAGAAGTGCACAGGAACCAGAAGTGGCTGTAAACCACTCTAGAATCAGTAGTCCTAGTAATAGAAACATTACCCCCACTCAGACTGAACATAACATTGTCACCTCTGAGAGTCACATCAACAGTGATACACTATGGTTACAAATGTCCCAATATGCTGAGAAATCTGAAAAGCAGTTTGCAGAGCTTGAAGCAAGGCATGAGAGGATGAAGAAATTAACAACGTCCATGGATAAAATAATTAAAAATCTTCAAGAATGACATGCTCAATTGAGCAAAGCCTTTGAATAAACAAACAAAAGACTGAATCTAGTCTTTGAAGAACAACACCACAGCGAAAGGGACAGGAATTGTCTGGACCAAGACATAAACAAATTTTTTAATGTCTACCATAACTTGAAGCCCCAACCACAAGGCCAAGTTATGGAAAATCAATATCAACCAGATGACATGAAACCAGATTCCATGTTAATGAATAAGGCAAGATCTCCATCACAATACTAGGATGGGGATAATATGTCTTATTCTATGAAGGAAGCCTTGAAACAGCTTCCTGAGGCCTCAGGCTGGCCCAAATTCCCTGGAACAGGAGAATATTATAATATGGAGCTCATAGATTATATTGATGGACTCTTAATTGATGTACCAAGCATACCAGATTACTGGATTACTGCTAGACTGAATACAGCATTCAAAGGTCATGCTAGTATATGGTATACAGAAATGAAAGAAATCCATGGCAGAAGAAACTGGCCATGGTTGAAGAGTCAAATAATCCAAAAGTACAGTAATGGTACTTGGATATGGCAAAAGACAATGTCATTTTAAAATGAGAAATACTCTGTGGACAAAGATACATATGAGTGGTATCTTAAACAGTCTAAGAGACTTAAAGCCATTGATCCTCAGATGAACATCCAAATGAGGAATCACAAACTTCTGACACAACTGCCAGGAGAACTAGAACATGCAGTAAAATGCAGATGCAACTAAAATTGCACTCTAGATGACATTTCTGTTACCTTACAAGACATAAGGAAGAGAACTAATATAGGGAAATTCACCCCATATAAGAGCAGTGGTTTGCGAGAGAAACAACCTTTCAGGGTAGATTTTAAAGCCGAACCCAAAGAAAGAGTGGCAGAAGTGACAAAGAAGAAAAATTCTTGTCATAATTGTGATTCAACAGACCAATATGCCAAAAACTGCCCAAAGGCAAAGAATAAAGTCTATGCCATTGAGAAAGTCCCAGAGGAGGAATCCCCAACAGAGGATTTTGATTCAGACTCTATGGGTGATACCATCAGAGAACTATCTGATTACTACCAAGACCCAAAGGAAGAATTTCTAGTAGAATACCAAGGGGAAACCCCACTAGAAATTCAGGACATACAGTTGGAAGCAGGCATGCCACAGGATACTGCCAATAAAAACTTGTGCAAACACACACAAGATGCACAAACATTCCTGGTTACACCAACCAAAGGGATGGTATACGTCCCTGGAACAGCCACTAAAATGACTGTCTGTATTGACAATGCTCCACATCCATTGATCATTGATAGTGGGGCACACTGCTCCACAGTGGCCAGGAATTATCTGGATAACCATTTCCCAAATTGGGAAAAACAGCTCTTCCCCCCAAAAAAAAGAACTTCAAAAGTGCCTCAGGGAAGATGACTTCCATTGGTACAATTATAAAAGAGATAATTATACCCCACAAGAAGGGTAATATGACACTCAATCCAAAGTTTGTAGTGCTTGATGATGCCCACATCCAAGGGTTCTTATTGGTGTCAGCCTGTGACTCAAAACCAGAGCACAAGCATGACAGCCAAAATACCATAAACCAATGGTATAGCCAAAATACCACCAAAACATGGAACTGAGCCAAATTAGCTCAAAATGTATCAAAAGAAAGAGGAAACTCACCTCTTCCTGAAAATATAAGTCCCATCACCATAGGACAAGAAACAACAAAGTTATTCCTGCTCAAAGTTATTGCTGAGCATAAACCTTAATTTTCACCTCTCATCTAAAATCTAGAAGTAGAGGCTTAACCCCATCAAATGGGTATTCAAAATGAAGCTCTAAGCCAGGGCTATCCAATGGTACCAGCCAAACTGAGCTAGCACCAGTATTACTTGAGTTATGGTCAAATTCAGACCAAATAAGGGTGAACAAAACATTCACCTCTCATCTAACTTTTACAGTTTTAGTGTGAGATACTTAAAGTGGGGTCTTTTTGGAAAGAGCACAATCAGGGCTATCTGATGGTGCCATCCATTTCCTCATAACTCAACGACAACAGAAGTTATTGGCCAAACAAGCTTAATACAGCTTTTGACCAGACCACGCCAATGTGCAAAAATACTTGTACATGGGATAACTTTGTCATATTTAATGATAACCATGTCAAGTTGGGTACCATTGTGTAGAGCTCATACAGGGCTATTCAATGAACCCACCTTGAGCTTGATATCTCAAAAACTGACAGAGTTATGACCATTTTAAGGTTAAAATCCCACCTGCTGTCAGATACAGCCTTACCATGGGATAATATCCCATAACCATGAATATGAGGTGTCAAATAGACGAAGAAGCATGTTTTTACTTCAATACCTCATATGTCAGTCAATACTGGGGTCCCATACAGTTTCTGTACAGCATTCTACGCGTCATACACGTCAGAATCAGGCTGTGAGGTCCCCAGATGAAAATTTTCACCCTGTATTGGTGAAAACTGCCCAGATGTGGTTTCAAAACCACATCTGAGTCCAATACAGGGTATACAGGCTGTTTGCAAACCACAAGCCTGTCCAGGAGAGTGAAAAATCTTCACTTCCTCTACGTGGAAAGGTCTAACAGCCTTTCCACCTCAATTTTAGGATAAAAGGAGGGCTTTTCACAGCCAAAAACCTTTCCTCATCCTGCTCTTGAATAACCTACATAGTAAACTGTCAAAAACAGTTTTACTCTTGGTTAAATAATCAGGTATACTCTTAATTTAAAGTATTGTAGTCTTTATTATTGTAATCCAACAGGTAAAGCTTCACCCAGGGCTTTCAACAGCGCTCACCACCACTATATCTCTATAGTAAAGCCCTTTAAATCTTAAATTAAATCATTTATTATCAATCTTATCATCTTTTAAAACCATTTTTACCATGTCACAGTCATAGTTAAAGCTTGTAAATACTCTTATACACCTTTATCATAGACTCAGCCTGACATTTTGGGGGCCTGGCCGTGTTTTTTTTAACTTTTTGGACCTTACAAGTAAGTCTTTTCCCTTTTTTATGACTTATTAACACATTGTTTTATCTTTTTTTTAGGCGTAATTTCCAATTAAATATATATATTTTATATATTTTTATCTTTTTTTCATATACTCATATTATAAAAGAGTATTTTTCACGTGGCTAATACCCACTGAAAATAATTATTTTTGGCGTGTTTTGTATATAAAAACACATAAGCCATCAATAAGTCCTGTATTCTTGACTGAATAAGGACACCTCTTACTGAAAAACCATCAGTTGAGGCGTGGATTAAGTGTATTGTTGACTCAATAACACTTATACAAAACCACTTATACAGAATACACTTGAAAACCACAAGTGTGTCTGTGGGATACTGGCACACAAACAGTGTGACAGGGCACCATAAGCTGTATTTTTGACGTGAAATTGTTAATTCAATTACACTGTCATTATACAAGCGCATATTGTAATAATATACAAGCCCAGAGGCCATTCTTAGACGTGCAAAACCAGCCTTTTAAGAAGTCTTAACTGACATAAGCCCTCTTTTTCCTGTCTTGATTCAGTGGAAGAAAACTACATCCCACTTGAAACCCAGTCACAGGCCAACACACCAGTGACACCCTCAGAACCAGAGGGCAGCAAGGGTAAAGGAAAAAGGCTTAGTGAAGGCCTCATTACAGCCAAAAAGTGGACACCAATAGCCACTCAGAGGAGTAGAAAACCACAAAACTCTGCTTCAATACAAAGTAAACCAACCTTAACCACTTGTACAGGGAAGATTACAATTATTAACCCAGTTGTAACCTCCAAAGGCAAACTGCCCAAATCAGCAGATAACAAATTTGTACAAGGAACAGTCAAAGGTAAATACCCTAAGAACATAAAGTTTTTGACTGCTTGCAAACACTGATATGTCCCCTGCATACCTCAGAGACCTTGGCTTCCAAAGGAACCAGCCAGAGGATAGAGCAGGAATGTCTAGAACCAGAAGACCTGAAAGAAGACACATTGGACACAGTGGTGGATGGCAAAACAATGAGGGAGATAATATCAACCTTGCCATTCACACTCCAATTCAACAGAAACCTCAAACCAGAGGACTGGAAGGATATGGATCAAGTTCTTCAAATCCACCAACTCCTCAAAGATTTGTTTCAATGGAGCATGGACAACAAGAGGTTCAACCTAGCAACTCACTGGGCAGAACTGGGATCAAGTTGCCAGAAGATCTGTCTCAAAGAAATAGACTTCAAGGACCTTATGGTAATCACCAAGGGTTGGAATCCTACCAGGCAGCACAGACTCCTGGAGGCAAGGGCACAGAGAATAAGGGAGAATCAAGCCACTATCCAAGCTATAGAAGAACAGTTAACCCAGACAGGGCCTACTCAGATTCCTTCAGGTTCACAAGGAGCATGCCAAATCAGCTCTCCAGTGGCTTCACACCATTCAGAAACCAGCAGATCAGTGGCCAAGAGTCACCATTCTTCACAATTCCAGGAAGTTTCCAGGAGAAGACAAGGCAACAAGGGCAAGAACAAAGCCTCCTTCAACCAGAGGAGGAAAGAGTCAGACCCCATGATCCAGAAGCTGTTAGATTTGGTAAAAGAAGTACACAAGAACCAGAAGTAGTTGTAAACCACTCTAGAATCAGTAGTCCTAGTAATAGAAACATTACCCCCACTCAGACTGAAAATAACATTATCACATCTGAGAGTAACATCAACAGTGACACACTGTGGTTACAAATGTCCCAATATGCTGAGCAATCTGCAAAGCAGGCTACAGAATTTGCAGCTGCCCAAGAGAGGATGAGAAAAACTCAAGCCTCATTGGAGCAGATAGTTAAAAACCTTCAGGAAGGATATGCTCAACTGAGCAAAGCCTCTGAAGAAACCAACAAGAGACTGAATCAAGTCTCTGAAGAACAACACCATAGTAGCAGGGACAGGGAGTGTCTGAACCAAGACATCAACAAATTGTTTGATGCCTACCATAGCTTAAAGCCCCAACCACAAGGCCAAGCTATGGAGAATCCATATCAACCAGATGACATCAAACCAGATGCCATGTTGTTGAATAAGGCAAGATCTCCATCACAATACCAGGATGGAGATGGCATGTCTTATTCAGAGAAGGAAGCCTTGAAACAGCTTCCTGAGGCCTCAAACTGGCCCAAATTCTCTGGATCAGGAGAATATGATCATATGGAAGTCATAGATTATATTGATGGACTCTTCATTGATGTACCAAGCATACCAGATTACTGGATTACTGCTAGACAGAATACTGCATTTAAAGGTCATGCAAGTATATGGTACACTGTAATGAAAGAAATCCATGGCAGAAGAAATTGGCCATGGTGGAAGAGTCAAATAATCCAAAAGTACAGTAATGGAACTTGGATATGGCAAAAGACCATGTCATTTGAAAATGACAAATACTCTGTGGACAAAGATCCATATGAGTGGTGTCTTAGACAGTCTAAAAGACTTAAAGCCATTGATCCCCAAATGAACATTCAAATGAGGAATCATAAACTTCTGACACAACTGCCAGGAGAACTAGAGCATGCAGTAAAGTGCAGATGCAACCAAAATTGCACTCTAGATGATATAGCCAATACCTTACAAGACATAAGGAAAAGGACTAATATAGGGAAATTCACCCCATATAGAAGCAGTAATTTCAAAGAGAAACAACCTTTCAGGGTGGAGTTTAAAGACAAACCCAGAGAAAGAGTGGCAGAAGTGGCAAAGAAGAAGAATTCTTGTCACAATTGTGGTTCAACAGACCACTATGCCAACAACTGTCCAAAAGCAAAGAAGAAAGTCTATGCTATAGAAAAAGTCCCTGAAGAAGAACCTCCAACAGAGGATTCTGAATCAGACTCTATGGGTGATGCCATCAGAGAACCATCTGATGAGGATCAAGACCCAAGAGAAGAATTTCTAGTGGAATACCAAGAGGAATCCCCACTAGAAATCCAGGATATACAGTTGGAAGCAGGCATGCCACAAGACACTGCCAACAAGAATTTGTGTAAACATACACAAGATGCACAAACATTCCTGGTTACACCAACCAAAGGAATGGCATACATACATGGAACAGCCACAAAATTGACTGTATGTATTGACAATGCTCAGCATCCACTGATCATTGACAGTGGAGCACACTGCTCCATAGTGGCCAGAAATTATCTGGATAACCACTTCCCAAACTGGGAAAAAGAACTCTTACCCACCAGGGCAAAGAACTTTAAGAGTGCATCTGGAAAGATGACCTCTATTGGGACAATTATCAAAGAGATAATTATACCCCACAGAAAAGGTAATATCAGACTCAACCCAGAGTTTGTAGTGCTTGAAGATTCCCACATCCAAGGTTTTTTACTGGGAACAGATTACCAGAGGATGTATGGCATAGATATTTACAATAGTAAAAATAGGCATATTACCATTGGTACTAACAAGGAAAAGAAATTTTCTCTTTATATATACCAGATATCTTCACAGGACCCACTGGAAGAACTGCTGAAAGAATTCAGAGAGGGACAGTTTAGCACTACCCTCACCAGTAAACAAAAGTTAAGTTTACTGAAGATGCTGAGGAAGAATAGACCAGCATTTGCCATTGGTGAAGAACCATTAGGCAAGATCAAAGGCCATGATATAGAACTATATCTGGATGTGGAAAGGCCTTATCCACCCATGTTAAGGAGACCTCCTTACCCAGCAAGTCTGGAGACCAGGAAAGAGATTGAGAAACATATCAATGAACTCCTGGACATGGATGTCATTAGGAAGATTGGACATAATGAAATAGTGGAAATCACCACTCCTGTCCTAATCACCTGGCATGATGGCAAGTCTAGATTGTGTGGAGATTTCAGAGCCCTGAATAACTACACAAAAGCAGACAGGTACCCTATACCAAGGATACCTCATGCCTTGGATAAGCTAGCCAAAGCCAAATACATAACCAAGATGGATTGTATGAAAGGCTTCCACCAAAATGGAGTTAAACCAAATTCCATGAAATTGCTCAGAATAATATGCCATATGGGCATATATGAGTACACCAGGATGCCATTTGGCATCAAGAATGCACCAGCCCACTTCCAAAGGATGATGGACACCATATTTCAAGAAGAAATAATGGAAGGCTGGATGGTAGTGTATATTGATGATATCATTATATACTCAGAGACATGGGAAGACCATGTACAATACATAGACAGAGTGCTAAGTAAATGTACACCCATCAATCTGAAAATTTCACTTAAAAAGTGTAATTTTGGCCAACAAGAGCTACTAGCTCTAGGACACAAAGTCTCAGGCCTTAGTCTGGCAATTCACCAGAACAAAGTAGCAGCAGTACTGCAAAAGCCAGTACCAAAGAACATCAAAGAGATGCAATCTTTCCTTGGATTTGCTAGCTACTATAGAAACCACATCAAAAAATTTGCTCACATAACTAGTAGTTTATACAAGTTATGCTCAAAGGATGTAGTGTTTGAAATAACCAAGGAAAGGAGGGATGCATATGAGAGGATCAAATATGAACTCACAAATGCACCTGTGCTCATCTTGCCTGACTTTGAACTGCCATTCAAGTTATATATAGATGCAGCATGCAGCCAAGGCTTGGGAGCAGCCCTTCACCAAAGACAAATTGTGGATGGTGAACCAAGAGAAGGTGTAATATGTTACATCTCTAGGCAGCTGAAAGATTCAGAAGCCAGGTATGGGGCCACCCAGACAGAATGTCTATGTCTAGTCTGGGCTCTAGAAAAAATCCATTATTATTTGGAGGGTGCAGTCTTTGAAGTCTACACAGACTGCACAGCCTTGAAGTCTTTACTAAACATGAAGACCACTAATAGACACATTCTGAGATGGCAAATAGCCATCCAGGAGTATAGAGGGAACATGACCATCATATACAAGGAAGGTAAAAGCCATACCAATGCAGATGGCCTTAGCAGATGGCCACTGGACAATGTCAAAAGCAATCCAGCTTATGACCCTGAAGTTGCTGCAGGAATTCCTATCCATTTTATGGAAATAAATAGGAAAAAGAACTTCAGATTCTCTGAATGGGCACCAGGGAGTGGTACCCTTGACAGTGGAAACACTGATTCAGAAGGGACAGAAACCCCCATACTGGGAATAAGTTCCTCAGAATTGCACAATGAATTTTTCAATGCAGTACTGAAATCCTATGCTAAACACAAACAGTGTAGCATACTACTCCAACTCCTTCAACAAAAATACAGGAGCCCAGAACTGGAAACCCAGCTGGAGGAACCCTGGTTGAGGGCCTATAAGGACAATAAATTCTTCCTTATAGATGGCCTGATTTATCACAGAGAAAAGCACACCAGTTCACTCACAGTGATAGACAGAGACCACATCTCCTTAATCCTGCAGGAATGCCATGACTGCCCCTACATGGGACACATGAGTGAGGACAGGACTAAAGAGAGGGTAGCAAGCACAGCTTGGTGGCCCAAGTGGGAGCAAGAGTTGAGTGAATACATCAACACTTGTGAAAGATGCCAAAAGGCAAATAGAAAACATGGGAAGAAATATGGGTTGCTTCAGCACATAGAAGAACCCAAACACCCATGGGAAACCATCAACATGGACTGGGTCACAGGACTTGTCCCAGGAGGCAAAGAAAACTACAATGCCTGCCTAATCATAGTAGATAGGTTCAGCAAGAGCATGAGATGTCTACCATGCCATAAAGAGGACCCAGCCATGGACACTGCTCTGTTATTTTGGAATAACATCATATCCACCTGTGGAGTCCCTAAGATCATAATTAGTGACAGGGACCCAAAATTCACATCTGAATTTTGGACCAATTTATATGACATGCTAGGCACCAAGCTTGCTTTTTCCACAGCTTACCATCCACAAACAGATGGCCTAGCTGAGAGGATGATCCAAACAATGGAGGACATCCTCAGGAGGTTCTGTGCCTATGGCATGGAATACAAGGACCATGAGGGATATACCCATGATTGGGTCACCCTCTTACCAGCAGTCCAACTGGCTTATAATACAAGCCAGCACTCTACCACAGGAAAAACACCTGCACTGGTAGAGAAAGGGTGGAATCCCCTTTTACCTGTGGATCACTTGAAGAAAAATCTTCTGACCATCCACCCCACAGCCAAAGACTTCCATGACATGTGGAAGAAAGCCTGTGATACTGCTGCCAAATGCATAGCTGAGGCCAAAGAGTATAATAAGCAGAGGTGGGACAAATCACATATGGAACCTGACTTCAAGGAAGGGGACCAGGTGTTAGTGTCTACACTAAACTTTAACAATCTCAAAGGACCCAAGAAAATGAGAGACTCATTTGTAGGGCCCTTCACTATCATTAAGTTGATAGGGAAGAATGCAGTAGAGGTCAAGCTCACTGAGGAGTTTTCTAGGAAACACCCAGTCTTTCCAGTAAGCCTGGTCAAACCATACTTCCAAACAGAAGAGGATAAATTCCCCTCCAGGAAGAAAAACATCACTCCACCAGAAATAGTGGAAGTAGAAGACTCTCCTGGACCTGTGAGTAAAATCATCAGGGCCAGAAAAATCAGACTCAATGGGAAGGATCAGAGACAATATCTAGTCAGATTCAAGAACCAGACAGCTGACAAAGACAAATGGTTGGCAGAAGATGCCATACCAGATGGGAACCTTCATCTAAGAAGATTTAGAGCCTCTAGGAGGACTGAACAGCCTCATCAATGATGAGCCTTTTTTAGAGGGAGGGTATGTCAGCCTGTGACTCAAAACCAGAGCACAAGCATGACAGCCAAAATACCATAAACCAATGGTATAGCCAAAATACCACCAAAACATGGAACTGAGCCAAATTAGCTCAAAAGGTATCAAAAGAAAGAGGAAACTTACCTCTTCCTGAAAATATAAGTCCCATCACCATAGGACAAGAAACAACAAAGTTATTCCTGCTCAAAGTTATTGCTGAGCATAAACCTTAATTTTCACCTCTCATCTAAAATCTAGAAGGAGAGGCTTAACCCCATCAAATGGGTATTCAAAATGAAGCTTTAAGCCAGGGCTATCCAATGGTACCAGCCAAACTGAGCTAGCACCAGTATTACTTGAGTTATGGTCAAATTCAGACCAAATAAGGGTGAACAAAACATTCACCTCTCATCTAACGTTTACAGTTTTAGTGTGAGATACTTAAAGTGGGGTCTTTTTGGAAAGAGCACAATCAGGGCTATCTGATGGTGCCATCCATTTCCTCATAACTCAACTACAACAGAAGTTATTGGCCAAACAAGCTTAATACAGCTTTTGACCAGACCACTCCAATGTGCAAAAATACTTGTACATGGGATAACTTTGTCATATTTAATGATAACCATGTCAAGTTGGGTACCATTGTGTAGAGCGCATACAGGGCTATTCAATGAACCAACTTTGAGCTTGATATCTCAAAAACTGACAGAGTTATGACCATTTTAAGGTCAAAATCCCACCTGCTGTCAGATACAGCCTTACCATGGGATAATATCCCATAACCATGAATATGAGGTGTCAAATAGACGAAGAAGCATGTTTTTACTTCAATACCTCATATGTCAGTCAATACTGGGGTCCCATACAGTTTCTGTACAGCATTCTACGCGTCATACACGTCAGAATCAGGCTGTGAGGTCCCCAGATGAAAATTTTCACCCTGTATTGGTGAAAACTGCCCAGATGTGGTTTCAAAACCACATCTGAGTCCAATACAGGGTATATAGGCTGTTTGCAAACCACAAGCCTGTCCAGGAGAGTGAAAAATCTTCACTTCCTCTATGTGGAAAGGTCTAACAGCCTTTCCACCTCAATTTTAGGATAAAAGGAGGGCTTTTCACAGCCAAAAACCTTTCCTCATCCTGCTCTTGAATAACCTACGTAGTAAACTGTCAAAAACAGTTTTACTCTTGGTTAAATAATCAGGTATACTCTTAATTTAAAGTATTGTAGTCTTTATTATTGTAATCCAACAGGTAAAGCTGCACCCAGGGATTTCAACAGCGCTCACCACCACTATATCTCTATAGTAAAGCCCTTTAAATCTTAAATTAAATCATTTATTATCAATCTTATCATCTTTTAAAACCATTTTTACCGTGTCACAGTCATAGTTAAAGCTTGTAAATACTCTTATACACCTTTATCATAGACTCAGCCTGACAATTGGGATCAGACTACCAGAGGATGTATGGCATAGATATTTATAACACTAAAAAGGCACATTACCATTTGTATCAACAAGGAGAAGAAATTTTCACTTGATATATACCTGTCACAACCATGGCAATTCACCTCCTTGGATCTCCATATGGCATATCAAGCCACAGTCCTTTTATGGCCAATTGTCCATATCCATCAACAGTGGCCAATATGGCCACATAATCATCTTATGGACTATTCATGGCCATTTTTCTGTTGAGGCCTTCATGGCCCTTCACCTCAATCCAGAAGCCATAGCAGCAATTTATCACCAATTGGGCATTTCTGGTCATTTTCCTCAAAACCAGGGGAAATGGCCCAAATGGCTGTTTTGGCCATTTGGGCTCATAATGAGCATTTTCTCATTTCTGCACATTTTGCAAATTTGTGCACTTTTTGCGCATTTGTGCATATTTGGGAATTTTTGCGCACTTTGCGCATTTGCGCGTTTTGCGCACTTTGACGCAAAGTGTCCAAAAGACACTTTCCTGCCCTTTGGGCCAGTTTTTGGCTCAGAACCCAAAAGTCGCCAAAAACCCCAAAGGACCCAGAAACACCTTTCCAAGCTCTAAAACCATCACATCCATCTTTTTCCCCTGTCTTCCCATCTCAAGACCTTTGGACGTAATCTTCTTTCCAATGAACCAATATGCCATAAATGATGTTATATATAATTATGCATCATTTTTCAACAGCAATTCAATGGTGGAAATATCAAATTGTCATTTCACTATTCCAACATATCATCACGTCATCAAGGCACCCAATCATTCAGAGGACTCATCAAGGCTCAAGAGCAAGTGTTTCAGCATCAAAGACTAATCACATGTCACAGGGGCTCTTGGAAGAAGAGGGCCTGGCACTCTGGAATCAAGAACTCACTTGGAGGGCTCCAAAGAGAAAAGAATAATAAGAATGAATTTTCTCTAAGAAAGAATATGGGAGAAAACAAGTAAGCCAAAGATGAGATAAGAAAAAGTTGAAGCCAATGGCCAAAGATACTAAAGAAGCCAAAAGCCAAGAAGCCAACCAGGTGAATCCTCAATTCACTGTTTCAACCTGCCAGAAAAGGAAGTGGAATTAGTATAAGGATATGACCACCAATATCCACTGGACAGGCGAGGAAATAAAAGAAAAAGGGTGCTGAATGACTGACTTAAGATTATCAGTATTAACTTTAATAAGGTAAAGAAAATAAGGATAAAAATAAATCCAATATATTAATTAACTGGGGAAAAAGTCCCCAGGTGCTGAAAGGTGGCCAGTATATGTGAAAAGCTGAAAGATTGATCCTGGAGTTGGATCACCAGCTGTATTGTCCGAATCGGGCCAATACAGTTCTGGCCATCTTGAATTTGAAACTGTGTGATTGAATTCCCACAGTAGAATATGAATTGGCCCAATTGGGCCAAGTACGTACAGGTTGATTGATTACCGCCTGTATGAACCAATTGAGTTGTCCAAGAAGTATTGAAATACTTGATGCCTTGACAACTGATTGAAAAGATGTAATACCTTTTGAGAATTGCCCTTAGAATAACCCTGCATGAAATTGCCAACCCAACTCCTGCTGAGCCAGGTGATTGGAGTCCTTGAATGGTCTTCTGATTGCCGCCATGGATTACCAAACTGATGAGTCCAAAGGTTCTCCTTCGAAATGGGCGTTGGATCTTGGTACCTTGAGTTAAGAAGGTTGATTTGGGTCCTGAAAACGTCACCATTGAATTTCTGAGAAAAAATGGTGCATAATGGTATATAACACCATATATGCACCACTCCTGCAACCTTGAGTACAAGGTGCATGGAGGAATGAAGCAATCCTCCCTTAAGTTGAGGGAAATGCTTGTTGAGATGATTTGGTGGCCTCTGGTGGTTGCCAGAGGCCATGGCGGTGAAGTTGGTCCATGGTGGTCCAGGGCCAAAAATGGGTCTTACGGGATTTATGGCCAAAAATGGATCCAAGGTGGTTTTGGTCCAATTTGGGTGCAAGGGATTGGTGGCCAAAAATGGCTCAGGTGGGCCCAATTGTGGTTTGGGACCCACCTGGCCTTGGGGGCTAGGTGGCTGCCCCCTGTCAGCCTGTGACTCAAAACCAGAGCACAAGCATGACAGCCAATATACCATAAATCAATGGTATAGCCAAGATACCACCAAAACATGGAGCTGAGCCAAATCAGCTCAAAAGGTATCAAAAGAAGGAGGAAACTCACCCCTTTCTGAAAATATAAGTCCCATCACCATAGGACAAGAAATAACAAAGTTATTCCTGCTCAAAGTTATTGCTGAGCATAAACCTTAATTTTCACCTCTCATCTAAAATCTAGAAGGAGAGGCTTAACCCCATCAAATGGGTACTCAAAATGAAGCTCTAAGCCAGGGCTATCCAATGGTACCAGCCAAACTGAGCTAGCACCAGTATTACTTGAGTTATGGTCAAATTCAGGCCAAATAAGGGTGAACAAAACATTCACCTCTCATCTAACTTCTACAGTTTTAGTGTGGGATACTTGAACTGGGGTCTCTTTGGAAATATCACAATCAGGGCTATCTGATGGTGCCATTCACTTCTTCATATCTCAACTATAACAGAAGTTATGAGGCAAACAAGCTCAATACAGCTTTTTGCCCAAACCACGCCTATGTACAAAAAACCTTGTACATGGGATAACTTTGTCATATTTAATGATAACCACACTAAATTGGGTCTCATTGTGTAGAGCTCATACAGGGCTATCCAATGAACCAACTTTGAGCATGATATCTCAACAACTGACAGAGTTATGGCTGTTTGAAGGTTATAATCCCACAATATGGCCAATACAGCTGTATTATGACAGGATACAGTTGTACTCTGATTATGAGGTGTCAAACAGACGCTGAAGCTTATTTATACTTCAATACCTCATAACTAAGTCAAATACAGAGGTCCATACAGGTTCTGTACAGTTTCTGACGCGTCAGGAGCACCAGAATATACCTGTAAAGTCCATTGGTGAAAATTTTCACCCTGTATAGGGTAAAACTGACTACTTGTGGTTCTAAAACCACATTTCAACCCAATACTAGCCTGTATTGAGTGTATAGAACCACAAACCAGCCCACAGTAGTGAAAATTTTCACTCTGTGGTCGTGTGCAGAGGTAAACCACCTCCCACTACCCCAGAACAAGATAAAAGGAGGCTTTGCCTCACCAGGAAGCAAATCCAGCATCCTGTTCTTGATATTCTTACGTGGTATAACTTCTTAAAAAGGAAGTGATACTCTTAGAATTTAACAGGTATACTTTAAAGTAAGTATTGTAGGGTTTGCTATTGTAAACCAACAGGCAAACACTGCACCCAGGGCTATCAGCAGTACTCACCATCACTAAATTATTTTAGTATAGCCCTTTTCACTCATATTCTCACTCTAAATATAATCATTATTTTCGTGTCACACTCAGAGTTATAGTTTTTATTATCTTTCTGAAGCTATATCATAGAGTCACCCTGACATTTTGGGGGCCTGGCCAGGTTTTTTACCTATTTTAGACGAAATTCTAGCTTGTTTTCACTATTTTTAGCTAATTTTCATGCCTTTTAAAGCTATTATATTTGTGTTCTTGCTTATTTTCACTTTTTTGAAACCATAAGAAGCCCTGAAGGGGATTCATTTCGTGGTTTTTCTCTATTCTGATTTTTTTTTACTCACAAAAAAAATATATTAAAAACAAAAAAAATAAAATAAAAAATCAAAAAAACTGTATACATATCCTTTTTTGAAAAAATAATATTTTTTCATTTTTTGAAGAGTTATAAATATATAATTTATATTTATAAAATATTCTCTTTTTATAATAAAATACAAATCATATTTTATTATTGTTTTTTTTTCATAATATATACAAAGTATATATTATTTGAATTTTTCTTGAAGAAAAACTCTGATAATTCATTTTTTCACCCAAATTGGCGTGAAAAATTGATTATTATCATTATTATTGATAATACCAATAATTATACTTAATAATAAAATAAAAACCATATTTTATTATTGTTTTTTCATAAGATATACAAAGTATATTATTTGAATTTTTCTTGAGGAAAAACTCTGATAATTCTTTTTTTCACCCAAATTGGCGTGAAAAACTGATTATTATCATTATTATTGATAATACCAATAATAATACTTCATAATAAAATAAAAACCATATTTTATTATTATTTTTTTTTTTTCATAATATATACAAAGTATATATTATTTGAATTTTTCTTACAGAAAAACTCTGATAATTCATTTTTTCACCCAAATTGGCGTGAAAAATTGATTATTATCATTATTATTGATAATTTCAATAATAATACTCAATAATAAAATACAAATCATATTTTATTATTGATCTTTTTTTCATAATATATACAAGGTATATATTGTTTGAATTTTTCTTAGAGAAAAACTCTTATAATTCTTTTTTTTACCCAAATTGGTGTGAAAAATTGATTATTATCATTACTATTGATAATTTCAATAGTAATACTTCATAATAAAATACAAACCATATTTTATTATTAATCTTTTTAATATATACAGAGTATATATTTGGGAGAGTTGATTGATATTTATTATTGATATTTTCAATAATAACTTGTCCAAAGTGACTTATAAATCCTAACAAAAGGATTCAATCAACTAGCTGAAACTCTCACTTTACAAATCAGAAATGATACCACCTCATTCCAAAGACTTTGGATTTCCAAGGGATTATTCCTTACAAAGAGAAACAACCATCAGTTGGAATAGAGGCCTGGAAAAGAGAGAAGTTGAAGTTGTTCAAAGTCATAATACATGGCAAAATGAACCTTTCTACACCTTCCAAGATGGGTTTCAACAGCAAACCTCTAGGAATGGCTTGCATAGAACAGTTTGTTCTAACCCATCAAATCTTCCAAGAAATTCTCCAATGGGGAATGGCAGACAGGGAATTCAAACCAGATTCCCACTACAAACAACTTGTAGAAAGTATTCAGAAGATTTCCCTCAAAGAGATACTCTTCAAAGAACTTATCATAGACAAGAAATGGAACAAGAGCTAACACACTCTGACCCTTTCAGGCTCATGAGGACTGGTAACCCAACCAGACTCCCTAGTGGCTTCACACCACTCAGGCACCAGCAGATCAGTGAACAAGAGTCACTATACTTTCCAATCCAAGATAGAATCCAGGAGAGGAAGAGGATCATAAGGCAAGAACAAGACTTCTTTCAACCAGAGGCTGAAAGAGTCAGATCCTATGATCCAGAAATTGTTGGACCTGTTGCAAGAAGTACAAAGAAACAACAAACAGTTGTAAACACTTCTAATGCACCTAGAAGCCCTATGATAAGGAATGATATCTCCACTCAGATGAAACACAATGTTGTGATACCTGAAAGTACCATAAGTAGTAATACTCTATGGTTACAATTTTCCCAATTTGTAGAACAAACTCAAAAAGAGTTTGAAAGACTCCATGAAAGTATGTCAAGGTTACAAGAGGCTTGTACCTTACAAACCAAAACTATTCATACTCTTCAAGAGGACTATATTGAATTATATAAAGCCTCAGAAGATTCCAAAAGAAGACTAAATCAAGTCTTGGAGGAGCAAAATCACTGCAAAAGGGAAAGGGAATACCTGGATCAAGATATTGACAAATTGTTCAATTTCTGCCAAAAAATGAAACCCCAAACACAAGGGCATGTTTCTGGAAGCACCCCATACCACCAGGAAGACATCAAACCAGATTTCTTATTGGTGAATAAGGCAAGGTCTCCATCAAAATACCAGGATGGAGATAATATGTCTTATACTGAAAAGGAAGCCTTGAAACAGCTTCCTGAGGCCTCAAGCTGGCCCAAATTCTCTGGAACTGGAGAGTATGATCATATGGAACTCATAGATTATATTGATGGACTCTTCACTGATGTACCAAGTATACCAGATTACTGGATTACTGCCAGATTAAATACAGCTTTTAAAGGACATGCTAGTATTTGGTACACACAAATGAAAGAAATCCATGGCAGAAAAAACTGGCCATGGTGGAGGAGCCAAATAATCCAAAAGTACAGAAATTATACATGGATATGGCAGAAAACCCTTTCATTTGGAAATGATAGATACACAGTGGACAAAGATCCATATGATTGGTGTCTGAGACAGTCAAAAAGGTTAATAGCCATTGACCCTCACATAACAACAGAAATGAGAAATCACAAACTGTTGACCAAACTACCAGGAGACTTAGAACATGCAGTAAAATGCAGATGCTCCAAAGAATCCACCTTGGATCAAATATCCAATACTTTGCAAGAAGTAAGGATTAGAACATCTATTGGTAGATACAATAACCATAGTACTGGTGATAACAAGGAGAATCCAACCCTGGAAGCCAAAGAAGCTCATGATTCAGATTCTGAAATCACAACAGGATTTCACAATTGTGAACCACCCAATCACTATGCAGAAAATTCTCCCAAAGACAGGGAAGAGATATTTGCAAGAGAGGAAGAAACAACAAAAGACCAAGAAGGTCATGAATCTGACTCTGATAGTGTGGGGAATGACTGTGGAAATAATTCATACAGTAAGCCTAACCCCCAAGAGGAATATTTGGTGGAATTTAAGAACCATGCAATAGAGGAAATTGGTTCAGTCCATTCCCAAAGGAGGAAACCAATGACCAAACACCTGGATGGTTTGAAACATAAGCCACCAGACAGGGAGGGTATGACAACAAGAGAATTGTTGGCTCAAGGTCACATGAACCATGCTAATACCTCCAAGAAGAGAGGAAAGTCTCATCAACAATGAGCCTTTTTTTAGAGGGAGGGTATGTCAGCCTGTGACTCAAAACCAGAGCACAAGCATGACAGCCAATATACCATAAATCAATGGTATAGCCAAGATACCACCAAAACATGGAGCTGAGCCAAATCAGCTCAAAAGATATCAAAAGAAAGAGGAAACTCACCCCTTTCTGAAAATATAAGTCCCATCACCATAGGACAAGAAATAACAAAGTTATTCCTGCTCAAAGTTATTGCTGAGCATAAACCTTAATTTTCACCTCTCATCTAAAATCTAGAAGGAGAGGCTTAACCCCATCAAATGGGTACTCAAAATGAAGCTCTAAGCCAGGGCTATCCAATGGTACCAGCCAAACTGAGCTAGCACCAGTATTACTTGAGTTATGGTCAAATTCAGGCCAAATAAGGGTGAACAAAACATTCACCTCTCATCTAACTTCTACAGTTTTAGTGTGTGATACTTGAAGTGAGGTCTCTTTGGAAAGAGCACAATCAGGGCTATCTGATGGTGCCATTCACCTCTTCATATCTCAACTATAACAGAAGTTATGAGGCAAACAAGCTCAATACAGCTTTTTGCCCAAACCACGCCTATGTAAAAAAAACCTTGTACATGGGATACCTTTGTCATATTTAATGATAACCATACTAAATTGGGTATCATTGTGTAGACCTCATACAGGGCTATCCAATGAACCAACTTTGAGCATGATATCTCAACAACTGACAGAGTTATGGCTGTTTGAAGGTTATAATCCCACAATATGGCCAATACAGCTGTATTATGACAGGATACAGTTGTACTCTGATTATGAGGTGTCAAACAGACGCTGAAGCTTATTTATACTTCAATACCTCATAACTAAGTCAAATACAGAGGTCCATACAGGTTCTGTACAGTTTCTGACGCGTCAGGAGCACCAGAATACACCTGTAAAGTCCATTGGTGAAAATTCTCACCCTGTATAGGGTAAAACTGACTACTTGTGGTCCTAAAACCACATTTCAACCCAATACTAGCCTGTATTGAGTGTATAGAACCACAAACCAGCCCACAGTAGTGAAAATTTTCACTCTGTGGTCGTGTGCAGAGGTACACCACCTCCCACTACCCCAGAACAAGATAAAAGGAGGCTTTGCCTCACCAGGAAGCAAATCCAGCATCCTGTTCTTGATATTCTTACGTGGTATAACTTCTTAAAAAGGAAGTGATACTCTTAGAATTTAACAGGTATACTTTAAAGTAAGTATTGTAGGGTTTGCTATTGTAAACCAACAGGCAAACACTGCACCCAGGGCTATCAGCAGTACTCACCATCACTAAATTATTTTAGTATAGCCCTTTTTACTCATATTCTCACTCTAAATATAATCATTATTTTCGTGTCACACTCAGAGTTATAGTTTTTATTATCTTTCTGAAGCTATATCATAGAGTCACCCTGACACCCCCTTTGGCCCCTTTTGGCCTCATTGGATTAGGCCAAAAGGGGCCTAATCCGCCTACGGACCGCGGACCGTGGACCGCGTATTACGGCCCACGGACCGTAGAAGCCGTGGGGGGCCTAAATGGCCCAAAAAGGCCATTTAGGCCAAAACCCCCATAATGAAAGGGGTGGCCAGGAAACCAATGAAGGTGGCCATGGGGCCTGGAAGTTCCTAGAAGACAAAGGGACCCCCCAGGCCCAAAAACAGTGATGGAGGCCTGGGGGTTGGTGTGGTGGAAATTGGCCAAGAGGACCAATGACGCAGGATATGGCCTGAGGCCATACGTGGCCAATGGAATGGGTTATGGCGTAAGAGCCATGGACCACCAAAAGGGGGTCAATTGGCCATAAATGATGTGACATGGCCAATTGGCCCCAACTTGGCTCCAGGTTGGATTGCCGCCGCCATCAAGGAGGAGGGTCAAAATACGTGGTTGTGACAGTACCCCCTACCTTGAATGGTGAGCTCCTGAGCACCAAGGTAAGGTAGAGGCCTGTTAAGGCTAATGAGACAGATTTGACGTAAGGATTCCAGAGGTATTGAATCTTGAAAAGAAGAATTGAACTGATAAGCTTGTTGGCATATGAATTGAGGTTGACTTGATCTTCTCTTGACATTTGGCTTTGACAAAGTTGAAGACATGATTTGACATAAAGATTTTGGCGTTAAAGAGTTATAAGAAAAGAAATTTTAAAAGAATATAAAGAGTAAAAGAGAAAAGGAAACAGATATAAAGAGAGAAAACAGAAAAAATAAAGAAAATGAAATTTGAGGAGGAATCCAATCTTCATCACGGATTACGACAATTGATTTTGAAAGTGACCAAGGACCTGGATAAAAGAATTTGATGCCAGGTGCTCACAGAGTGGCCAAGGTGATGTTTTGACAGATTGTAGACCCCTCAGGGAAGTGCACACCAGGAGAGGAACTTACTTTTAGTAGTTGCCACTCCCGCCAGTGCCATAAATAAGAAAGATCTTGATAAATGAATGTGTTGAAAGAATAAAGTCTTGGGAAGGAGAATAAAAAAGGAATGGTCCATTTGCCCAAGTGTAAATGGCCATAAATTTGGAATTCGGATGTTGAAAGCCGGGCCAAGAAGTCTGTGTCCAAATTGAAAAGTGCTCACAGAGTGGCCAAGGTGATGCTTACAACAAGAAGAGTAGAATACCCCTAAAGGTGCATACCAGGAGTGGGACTTACTTTTGGTAATTCCTCTCCCCACCAAGCACCATAAAAATTCAAGCCATTGAAGAATTGGGTCCTGGCTTGTCAGGATATAACGAATGAAAATCTTTGACAACTTCAGGACAATTCTTGAGGTTTTCAGCTGGTTCCCATGTGGATCCTTCTGAATCTTGACTGAAACCTTTCCATTCCACCAGATACCATAATTTTCTTCTCTTGAGCTTTGAATCCAGTACTTGAGAGACTTCCCATTCCTCTTCTTCTTCAATAATGATTGGCGGAGGAGGCTCTTGATGCCGATTTGGGATTGTTGATGTCTTGACTGGTTCCAAGAGTGAGATATGGAAGACTGCGTGGATGGATTTCCATTGAGATGGAAGCTTGAGGTGGTAAGCATGAGTACTGACTTTCTTCAAGATTGGAAAGGGACCCAACCATCTTTCAGACAGTTTCTTGGTGGGTCTAGTTGATTTGATATTCTTGGAAGAAAGCCATACCATGTCACCAGGATTGAAAACAGGTGGAATTGCTCTACTTTTATCTGCATACCTCTTAAACCGGTTTATGGAAGCTTCAAGTTCTCTCTTGAAATCTTGCTGTACTGATTGGATTTTTGTTGATAACGTTCCAGCAGGAGTATCTTGAGTGATGTGAACTGAATCAAATTGAGGATCTCTTCCATAAACAGTGAAAAACGGTGATTGCTTGGTTGAAGAGTGGTCAGAGTTATTGTAGGCAAATTCAGCCAGAGGGAGCCAGGTGTTCCAATCATCTTGATGATAACCGACATACATCCGAAGATACTGTTCTAGTATATGATTTACCCTCTCTGTCTGTCCATCAGTTTCTGGATGGTAAGCAGTTGACAAGTCTCTTGAAATCTTGAGCTGCTGACAAAGATTGGTCCAGAAGGAAGAAACAAAAAGGGGACCTCTATCACTGACAATGCTTGAAGGAAGGCTATGCTTTGAGAAGATATTCTTGATGAATAAATGGGCCAAATCCAAAGAAGTTATTGAAGACATTGTTGGAATAAAAACCGCCATTTTTGAGAATCTGTCCACTATGACAAGAATTGAGTCAAAAGAATTGGACAGGGGCAGTTGAGTGATGAAATCCATTGAGAGACAAATCCAAGGACCATTTGGAATTGGAAGAGGTTTGAGGAGTCCAAACTTCTTATGGTGGATATTCTTGTTTCTTGAACACTGTTGACAGGATGATACATAATCCTTAATGAATTGAGTCATGCCGGACCAGTGGAAATCCCGCTTGACAAGTTTGAGAGTCTTCTCTTGGCCAGGGTGTCCAGCTAGAGGAGAGTCATGATGCTTTTGAAGAATGCTGAGTTGGATTGTGGGGTCATTGGGGACCACCACCCGATCTTTGAAGAGGAGAAGTTGGGAAAAGGAGTCAAGAGAGTAATCCTGAATGGATTTACCTTTACCCAAATCTTGAAGGATACTTCTGTACTGAGGATCTTGCCATAATTTCTTCTGAATTGAATCAATCAAATTTGAAAAAGAATCCACCTTGACTGCAAAAAACTTTGAGGGTTGAACTTCATCTTGCTTAATGAGTTGTTGAAAATTCATTGGATTCTTGCTGATGAAATCCTCCCCCCTCTCCAGATAGACGTCGTCCCGACGTGATAAGGCATCTGGAAGAGTTGCTAGGTGGCCAGGGCGGTAAGTGATTGAAAAATGAAATTCAGATAAGAATTCAGCCCAGCGGGCTTGACGGCGAGTGAGTACTTTTGAGGAAATGAAGTATTGAAGGGAACTGTGATCGGTGAGAACTTCAAAAGAAGAAAAGCCCTCCAGCGCTTGAGAGCCCAGACTATACCAAGGAGTTCCTTGTCATGAATTTCATAGTTGAGTTCTGCTGGAATAAGCTTGCGGCTGTCAAATGCAATGGGATGTTTTCCTGAGTCAGAGACCTGACTCAGTACAGCACCCAAAGCATAATCGGATGCATCGGTCTCTACAATGGTGGGTAGAGAAGGATTGAAGTGGGAAAGGATTGGAGCGGTAGTGAAGGCCTCTTTGAGTTGATGAAACTGGCTAAGAGCTTCCTCATTGAGGGGGAAACAGGAATCTTTCTTGAGGAAACTGGTGAGTGAACTGATTTTCTTTGAATAATTCTTGATGAAACGGCGGTAGAAGTTGGCAAAGCCAAGGAAGGATTGAAGAGCCTTGAGGTTTCTTGGAGGAGGCCAATTAAGGATCTGCTGGACTTTTGCTTGGTCCATCTTGAGGCCTTCAGAAGAAACAACATAACCAAGATATTCTACACTAGAAACATGAAAAAGGCATTTAGAAGCCTTGGCAAAAAGGTTATTGGCTCTGAGTCGGGAAAGAACAGTGCACACATGGGTGACATGTTCCTCCTCAGATTTGGAAAAGACCATAATGTCATCCAAATAAACCACAACAAAAAAATCAAGAAGATCTTGGAATATATCATTGACAAGATTCTGAAAAGAGGCAGGAGCATTGGTGAGCCCAAATGGCATAACCAAGTACTCAAAACTGCCATATTTAGTTCTGAAGCATGTCAAATGTTCATCACCCTCCTTGATTCTGAGCAGGTTATATGCACCACGCAAATCAATCTTGGAGAAGATAGAAGAACCATTAAAGACATTAAGAAGCTGGTTCATAGGAGGAACAGGATATTTGTTCTTCCTAGTGACAGCATTGAGTTTGCGGTAATCAACACACAAACGGAGGCCACCATCTTTCTTTTTAACAAAGAGGACAGGTGCTCCTGTTGAGGAGGAGCTTGGCCGGATGAAACCTTTCTCTACATTCTCTGAAATGTAGGCCCTGAGTGTATCTGACTCTTGTTTGGATAAAGAGTAGATCACCCCAACTGGAGGTAGAGACCCCACCAGTTCAATATGATGATCACAGGCACGGTGAGGAGGAAGTTTCTCTGCCTTCACCTTGGAGAATACATCCAAGTATTGGTGATAAACAGAGGGAACAACCTTCATCACGGTTTCTACTTCTTCTGGCTCTTCCTCTTCATCCCACAACTCCTCCAGGGAGTCATGATAAGATGAAGGAGGAAGGTCCATATTCCCAAAGAAGAGATGAAGTGAAGATACAGAATTATCTTCCCCAACATCTTGAATCTCTTTGAAGACTTCATCTCCAGATGATGGTAATGACAGATGGGAATTAAGGGAAGGAATATGGACAGAAGATGGAACTGATGGTGTTCTAGAATCACCAACCAGAGCTGCACATGATTTGGCAGAAGAAGAGTCATTACGGAAGGAATTGGAAGGATCAGAATAGTCCTTTTGATCAGTATTAAAGGTGATCAGCCCTTGCCTCCAATCAATAGAAGGATTAAAATGATTGAGAAAGTCAAAGCCCAATATGAGGTCTTCTCCCTTGGGAGTATCAATGACTAAAAAATCCCATTCAAAGCTTGGGAAGGAAGGGAGCTCAACCATATATTTAGTATGGTGAGTCACAAATAAGGAAGGGGACTCAGAGGAGTCCAAAATGATAAGAGGAATCTTCTCTGGAAGTTCTGACGTAGTCAATGAGTACTTGTGAACAAACTGCTTTGCAATGAATGAGTGTGTAGCACCAGAATCAATGAGAATACTGTAAAAAACATCAGAAAGAGAAGAGAAAACAAAGAATTTGAGAGAATTCTTGACACCAGTATTCAGAATGCACAATTGTGCTCTGGAAGGAAAATTGTGAAGACCATTGAACACAACATGATCTTCACTCACCACAGAAAAAGACTGGGGACTTGCATACAGGTCCTTTACAGTATCTTCAGCTTATGTCTGAGTGTATCTCTGGAAGTATCCCTAGTTTAACTCACATTCATTGTATTCTGAGATTTTTACTCCCCCTTTAATTTTTATTACTATTTTCTCAACCCATTATATACACTGGCAACAAACATAGGTAATGAATATTATTCAATTTTTGAATTGTGAGAACATTGAAATTCCCTCATGATGCTTATAGTTAGTAGAATAATCTTCAAATCCTCTCATCAATTGAGCTCCTTACAAGTCACTTCATGAATGCTTGTGGATTTTGAAAGTTCATCCAGTTATATGGGGAGCCTTGAAAAGGAATTCTTTGATACTTGTAGCATTAATTGCTTCTTTGATCTTATTGTCATTCCACTGCCTTGATTCTTGAATTTATTCGAGTTTAATTTATCTTTCATGTTGGCTTAAAGAATGAGGATAACTTAAGAATTAAGAAATTCTATTTACCAGAATTCTTGTTTTCAGATGAATCAAAAATTAAGCTTGAATTGATTTCACACAATGATAATAATAAGTAATGATGAATTTGAAAATTATAATGGTAATTATTTTGAGGGAATCCTGTCCAAATTTAAATTAAAAATGGGTATTCCTCCTTAAAATTATGAATATTTTGGAAAAATAAGATCTAATAATTTTATAATAAGTAAAATACCTCTCCTTGAGTGATGATTATCATCATAGAAATTGGTGAAAATTATTGGAAAAGATGTTTCCATACAAATTAATATTAATTTATTAGAATAATCTTTGAAAATAAAATATGGATAAATAATAAACTTGAAGCTCTTCAAATAGTGAGCCAATGGCCTTCAACATGATTTAATGAATACCTTTGAAATTAGATTCTTGAGAATTTCTGCAAGGGAAAAATAAACAAAGTATAGGAATAATTTGATGAATTAAAAAAGAGTTGGAAAGGTGTTGCATGGGCCACATGTGAGAAATTTTGTCCAGTGCTGGATATATCTTGGAGGGAATTCCACATTTGGGAAGGAACTTGTCTCCTCATAGATAATTTCTTTTACAATCAAAATCCAAGAATTTTGGACAACAGTAATGAGAAATTTAATTGATCTGCAGATTTGGAATATATTTATGTCCATTAATAAACTAAGTTTCAAAATATAATTCATTTTTTACACTATCAAGAACAATTCAGGGGCTAAATCTTTAGCTTATCAAAATCACTTACAAACTCCCCGGGGTCTTTCCACTATATAACCCATGCAATCCTATCATTTAGTTTCCATTTGTCCTATAAATTCATATCACACTGATATATTAAATTTTCATTCTAAAAATTTACAGTATGATTTCAATATTTTGTCTTGGGTTTTTTATTATTCAAATTGAAAAAAAAATTGATATTGAACAATCCTTTCCAACCTCTCTGAGCTCAGTAATATTCAGAAGAGTATTTAATTCTATTCATATACTATTAGAATCTGACTTAAGTCATATTGGGAGCCTTAATTCTTTCCAGAGTTTCCATCTGGGTCCACTGCTTGACATTTTTGGAGGAGTGGCTGAAGGCTTGAATCCTGAAACATATAAAAAATACAAAAACAATAATAAAGTGCTTTTTATAAATTCTTTCATAAATTTCAAGAATAAAGATAAAAATATTCTATTACATGGATGTGTTTTTGTGGATAAAGGGAATATTTTCCAAACAAGAGAGGCTTTCAAGAATGCAAACATGGCTCTGAGACATATTGGAAACTATAGCTCACCTTTATTTATTGATATTCCTCAAGATTGTGATCTTTATCAAGCTTCCAACAATACAAGTTTAACTAGTTCTGTTACTTCAATACCTAATTGTCAAACCAATCTTTCATTGCACCAAATCCAGGGTATTTCCTTCCTTTTAAATATTGAAAATAATATGGAAAAAATTTGTGAAAATCTATGGAAACATCCAGATAATTTGTGGATTAAAAAAGTGTTTTCTAATGCGGTTGAAAATGGGCTGATACCACAAGATATTGGGTGCAAAAGTAGGGGTGGAATATTGGCTGATGATATGGGACTTGGAAAATCGTTGACAACTTTATGCTTGATTAAAAAAACACAAAATGAAGCATTAAAGTACTCAGCAATATCTAAGGACCATGTCCCAGCTACTTTGATCATTGTACCACTTTCTACTTTGCATAACTGGGAGAATGAAATAAGACTACATTTTCATGCTGGTAGTTTACCATGTTCAATATTCCATGGTTCCAATTGTAATTTCATTTCATTCCAAAATTTGAAGCAGAATGCAATTATCATCACCACATATGATGTTATTGCTGGTTATAATGTTGATAATGTTCATGGGATGAGAATAAATCCACTTTTGGTGAATTGGTTCAGAATAGTGTTGGATGAAGCACAGTAAGCTTCTCTTTGTGATTCTTAAATAAAAAAGTACTGAAATTTTTACATCAATTAGCTACATAAAGGAACAATCTACTCATACAGCATTCACAATATTGAATTTAAAATCTGAAAGAAAGTTATGCCTTACAGGAACACCATTACAAAACAATCTTTGGGATCTACATAGTCTGTTGAGGTTTTTACAAGTAGAACCATGGAATCTCAAGCCTTTATGGGAAAATTGCATAATCAAACAAATATCATCTGGGAATCAAATGGCAATCCAATCATTACAGCTTATAATGCAAACACTCACCTTGAGAAGATTGAAAGCCAACCTACTGGATCTTCCCAATAAAGTGCAACATGGAGTTGGAATTGAGATCTATGAGCCATGGAAAACACTTTATTTCAAAAAGCATGAAGAGTTTAGTGCATTGTATGGAAAACAGAGGTCCAAAGCCATTCAATGGGATTCATCAGAATTTTTCTCCAGATTATCAGATTTGAGGCAGCTTTGCAATCATCCAGCACTAATAGAAAGGGAAGAAGGGGGAAGGAGATATACCTGGAAAGAAGGATCCAAAGTGTTTCATCTTGTTAGCCATCTCAAGGAGTTTTTTCAGAAGGAGCCAGGCTTAAGATATCCCAAAGCAGTTGTTTTTTCAGAATACAAAAGGTTTCTTGATATGTGAGCTCAAATCCTTCTACTACCTGTCATTTGAATGATTTTATTGATTAAATATTGTAAAAAGTATTGAAATTGCACTGGATGAAAGTGGAATATCCAATTTGATGATGCATGGAATGCTCAAAAATGATCAAAGGATACAAATCCTTGAAGAATTCAGAAAAAATCCAAAATCTCAAGTTCTTCTTACAACAAAAGGCACAGGTGGTGTTGGTATTGATCTAAGATGTGCTCAAAATGTCTACATAATGGTAAGACAGTATTTTGATACACTTGAAGCTTAATCTAATATTATTCCAATTACTTAAATTAGGAACCAGGTTGGAACCCTTCAACTGATGATCAAGCAGTTGATAGGCTTTATCGGCTAGGTCAAAAGAACAAAGTTCATGTATTTCATTATATAACTGTTGGTAGTATTGAGGTGAATATTCAGCAAGTTAGAAGGAAGAAACAGCAGCTTCAGATGTAAAATATTTTATACTCAACCAATATTTATCTTTTTGAGTAGCTAAAATTTTTTTATTTCATTTCAGGTTGAGCATTGGACATTTAGGTACTGTGGATCATGAATTGGAAAAATTGATTGTGGAAACAATAGAGAAATCATGAATTATTTTTTTAGGTTTCAGATAGTTGAAGTAAATTATGAATACCTATACATGGCTTTGATTGTAACATTAGCTTCTCATCATTAGTAAGCTTGGAAATATAATCATCTGAATAAAGATTTTCTGGAAGTCCAATTGGAACTTTGGCATCTTTCTCAAAAATCCCACTTTGTACTCTTCTACTTTCCAAGACATTTGGAATTCTATTGAATTTACTTTTTTGTATTTGCTTTTGAATTAATAGAGAATCTAATTGACTTGCTAACTTTGAGAATAAAGCTGACCTCCAAGGGGACTTTAGTTTTATTAATGATCCATTTTCATCTTCAGTATCAGAGCAGCATCGTGGCTCATCAAATATGGAAGCTTCATCTTGATTAATGTTGAATGATAGCAATGTCTCTGAGCGATTTGACGATAACTGAATATTAAATAACATCAATTGGTGTAAAAATCAATCATAAATAAAATAAAAACATACTTTTTTACGCCACCTTGATTTCTGCTTCTGACTGGCTTTTTTTGAAAGTGCTTCAAGAACCAATTTATCATTCTTAAGATCCTCTTGCTTCCCTCTGAACCAGCGCATTAGTATTAAAGACTTATTATTATGTGTATTATCATTTGGATTTATCAGGAATACTTTCAATTCTCCTTGTTGGTGTAGATAGTTCCAGTGCTTGAGAACAAATTTTGCAAATATTTGGTTCCATTTTGATTCCCAACATTGATTCCAAGCAAAGGTTGACATTGGGAAACCTGATTTGAAGAGATCCTCTAGAAAAATAGTTTTGTACATTGGTGAAATTAATATTCTGGGGTTAATAGACGGTCTATCCTCTCCTGAGCTGTGATTATGGGGATTTGTAATTGGATTATCAGTGCAAGAAAAGGGTAATTTCTCAACAATTTTGAGACTTTCTTCTGATGGAAGAGATTTCCAACTATTTATATCAGATGAAGATTGGAAATAGTTGATTTCCATGATCAACCAGCATAATTGATGTATGGATCTTGATATTGAACTGGTAGGTAGTGGGATGATGGGATGTAATATCTTGTTGATAGTCCTGTTTGATTGGGGTATAGAGGTCTCAAAAAAGTAATGTGAAGCTTTAGGCATAGTAAAACAGGTTAATTAAAGTCAGATTTCTGGGTATAGGTGGAAGAATCAAGAGAAAGGCTCCTATTTATCATAAATGATAGGATTCTGGAGCCCAGTAGTTATTTCTTACAGTTGGAATGAGCCTGAAAAAAGCCATCTTGTGTAAAAGGAGCTTATTTGGGAAAGTTAGAAATGAGGTATCAGGTGAAGCAAAGTAATCTTAGCAAACTCAAACATGATTTGAATAAAAATCACCCTTTTTTGAAAGAATAAAATTAAATTAAAGAAAAAACTGATCAAATTAATAAGGTGTTTATATTGGCTTTATCAGGGAGATCTAGTACAGGTTGTCCTTCTATGGTATTTTTTTCAAGCCATGCCTCACTGAAGTCCAATACTAAACATTTTGCCACTTCCAATTTTTTTGGAGCAGTGGGAACAAATTCATGGGTTTTTGAGAAAAATGCCTTGTTAAAAATATCCAAAATATATGCATTTGTTCTCTTCCAAATAGGCTCATAAGGCCTTTCCTTAGCAATAACACTATCAGTAACTTCAATCATCTGCAATGCTCCCTTAGCTGAGCTTTTTCTCCAATCTCTTGAGCAAACCATTAAGCCTCTTACCCCAGAAGCAAGAAATGAAGCTAAAATATGATAGCAGGGCTTAACTAAGCCTATTTTTGATTGTAGCTCTGATAAGGTCTTAAGGTGCTCTTTGGACCTTTTATGAGTGAGCACAAATCCATCAGGAATATTGACTGGAAGAACTTTTGAATGTGCTAGTATCAGGACATATGAGATCATAAGATGTAAAATGGAATCATTGAAAGATATTAAGCTATTCATTCCATAATGAATTGGCTGGTTTTCCTCCTTTTCATCAAGGGTATTTTCAATTTGAGCTGAATGGGATGGTCTTGTGCTGAGGCAGGACACTAGAAATTCCAGGCTGAGTCTTTGAACTAACAAGGGATCATCTTCTGTTGATTTCGTGATTTCAAACTTTTCAGGTTGTATGAGATCTTGTGCAGAAACCGATATTTACTCCAGTATTAGATTGGCCCAGAACTGTTTCTTTTGAAGATTAGGGACAAAGAGGGATTGTGCCAATTGAAAGAGTGGTTGATGTGATTTGGGAATTTTTTGCATTGAGATTGTAGAATCCAAAGTAAAGATAGGGACATTCCAAGCATCAGGATCATTGAAAGGATCATATTTCTTTGGTGAAAAGATATCTAATCCTGAAAAAAGCAAGTAAATATCAATGTTCTGGATGAAACATGAATGAATGTCTTTTGTATTTACCAGATTTATCCAAATCCACTAGCCATTTGGTAATGCTAAGAGATCCAAGACTTTGAAAGTGTATTCCTTTGGGTAGTTTGGTAGAAAATGGCCTTTGGGGAATTTCCTGGAATCGTTCTCTTACTAGATTTTCAACATTAACCTGGCATTTCTTCCATGAGGATACAGAAAGTGGCTGATAATGGCTGATTTTTTCTTCAAAGTGATCTGAGTGAATGGGATTGAATAATCCGGATTGAGGAAGCTTTTTCTTCTTTTGAGATGCTGAAGGCTCTTCATTACTGATTTGCTTTAATTTTGAGGTTGATGGGTTGTTATCTAGAAGTATGAAATCGGAGTTAGGTTTTTCTTTTGAGTGTTTGGTAGATGTAGGTTGTATCAAGGGCTCCTCTATTTTTGATTTTGCTTTTTTTCTCATGGTGGAAGCTGGATAAATTTGTATATTTGATTGATCATTTTGAGAAATACTATTGACTTCAGGGCTGGAATTTGACGTGGATAGGGCTTTTTCAAAATCATTTTGAGGTTGGAATAGTCCTGGTTCTAGATTTTGAGAATCTGACTGGTTTTGTGGGTGTGATTTCTCAGTATCATAATGGCATTCCAATTTCTAAGAAAGAAATGATTCAGGGAATATAGTTTAATCTTTGAGTAAAGCCTAAATAAAATATTGAAACATACTTCTTGATTCTTTTCCTTTACACTTTGATAAATTTTGGCCTTTTTATTACTCATACTAGAAGAAGATATGAAATACCTCTTTATCGATGTTTGAGAGGATGCTGAAATAACAACCTTGGCTTCAGGGGGTAATGATCTACCTAGCTGTACACCTAAATTATGATTTGAATTCCAATCAAAAATGGCTCCATATGGGGAAAAGCTGGAAAAACATACGATACAGATCATCTTCAAGTATTTTGGAGACCTCTTGAATTTTTTTTCTTGCATATTCAGGAAAGTGAGTATCGCAGGTAGCAAGCTTGAGAGAAGGAAGAAATTTGGAGATTTTGGATATGAATTCTGATTTTTCAACTTGCTTTGGCTCTATTTCAAGTAATGGATCCATTTTGGAGCAGTGATTATTTGAAATTGACTGAGGGTTAATTATTATAATTAAGTTTTTAAATTTATTTTTAAAATGAAATTGAAAAAAATAGAAGGTGGGCGTTCTTTATAGTGTTCAAGACAGATTGTACTATTATGGAATGTAGGATTTTGGGAAGGCATATATAATGATAACTTTGGATAAATGTCAATATTTTTGTTTGAGCATTTCTCAATATATAATAGCTTGGGGACAAATGAAAACCAAAGCAGGCATATATAAGAGGCTTATATATTAAATAATGTTGAGAACCTATAGCACAGTTCAGCTTTGAAAACATTAAATAAATAACAAATTTATGACTGATGGCCATAATTGTGAAAACCCACATTGTGGCTAAATTATAAATTCTGACAATGGGTGACTTTTTAAAATATTTTAAATCATGTTTTCTTTTGAATTACATTTATTACTAAACTCTAAGCTTGGCAAACATATAGGAAACTTCAGCTCTCAAATACACTACAAAGATACTCATTTTATGACTGCCAGTCATTATTTTGAAAGGCATCTTTTGAATTAATTATCAGTTCACTCAATTGGTGAATGGTTAAAATAATTTATCTATAATTATATTTCCGAATACATCTATTACAAAACTCTAAGCTTGGATACAAAAAGGGACTAGCCATTATTCAGGATTCATACGATTATGACTACTTGAACCAGCTTCAATTCCACTGAGAGAAGATCTTCCTGGCCTCTGTATGATGTGACGTCCCCTTTTTGTCTTGGCCTCAATCTCTAATAAAATATTTTGGAGTCCAATCGGTTCTTTTACCAGTAAGTGGTTTCTTTCAACTTCTGAAATTGTGTTTAAGTATATTGAGGAATAACAATCTAAAGGTAAGCAATGTGGGACATTAGTTAAATCAGAATTATAGTCTAATTTCTCTCCATCCCTATGAAGCATACGTTGAACTCTATTCTTTTCAAGCTGGGTTTTGGCACCAAGGGTCATTGCTAGATCCAATTGCCTTGTACACAAGGTCAAAGCTTCACTACGCCAAACTGGAACAAGTCTTTTGGGTGCTTTTCCAAAGTCAGAATTATCCTCTACATCGGAAGTTGCTTTTATATCAGTATATATTGCAGAGAAATCGTTGTTTTGAGGAAATAATTGACGTGCTATTTTGAAACGGGCAGCTGTCACCTAAATATAAAAGTAATATTAGAGTTTGGTGTATGTCTAACTAAAGAATAAGCACGTACATTCTGCCTCCCTCTAGTGTTTTTGGATTTCTTAGCTTTTTGAAATTTAACCTCCTCTGCAGCCTGGCCAAGTTTTGAAAGCTTTTTCATTTCTTTACCCCTTCCATTGACCCAACGTTCAATTAATAGGTTTAGTTGATCAGGATGGGTGATATTTAAGCTGGGTTGAGTCTGGCTCCAATTGAAAAAATGTTTGGAGATAATGTCGGCTATGGCTGCATTCCAAGTGGAGTTATTGAATGCGGTCCCCCATTGGAAGGTAATTCTCTTGAGGCCTACTAGCTGGCATTCCTTTTCACAAGCACGCTTTTCAACTATGGAGACCTTGATCTTGTTATTGAGAACATCACAACTTTGTTTAAATTCAGGTGGCTGCAATCGTTGAGATATAGAGGTGATTTCTTGTTTGACCAGAATTTGGCGCTCACTAATTGGACGATCTCTCAGTCCATATTCAAAGGTTTCCAAATGGGTCTTGATGTGTTTAGCTGGGTTTTTGACCCAATGAATGTGAAATTCCTCTTCATCATTGGTAGGATTGGGTGGGAAGTGATCTACAGAAGGTGGCATACCCATTAAGAAGTAGATAAATTCTCGCAGGTGGACTGATTCAGTGGATGCCTGACTTGGAAGATTGTTCTTTGTTACCAATCTTGTAATGCGGTTATTTCTCTGTTGCAATATTTTCTTATTATTTCTAGCCCTCTGTTGGTCCTCTTCTTGTTGAATCCTGAATTCAACTCCAACAACTGAAAACCAAACCAGTTAGTAATTTTCAATCAGCTTTGGGAAAGATACTCACCCGCGGATGTTATTTCCTCTTGTCCCTCCTGACTGGCATTCTGTGAAACAGCATCCTCTATTCCAAGTCTTTCCAAATCTTGCAGAAAGATGGATTTCTGTCCAGTAGAGTCAGTATGGATGCTTTCGTGGTTTTCTTCATCTGAGTGAATTATTGAGTCACCCTCTGTTGGTGGGTTTTGTGATGAGGATCCAGAATTTTCTCTGTGGAATGCAGAGGGGGAACCACCCAGTGCATGGGAAGACATTGTAATATCAATTTAAACAAGTGGAGTTAAATTGAGGAAAATGAGGTAATTATATTAATGAAAATTTGAGTATGTTAAACAGAGTTGGAGTAAGAACTCAACATATGATAATGAACTTGGTGGATGAGAAAGCTCAGGAAAACTTAAAGCAGTTTGGTGAAGTGGAAATACAGACATTTTGGTGGAGAAGAGATAGTTTATATACACATTTGTTCAAACCTGTTCTATCCAGCACCAAAAAGCCAAATTATGTCTTGAAAGATGTTTGAGAGGCTTAAATATGGTAGATTGACAATTTAAATCTCTTTTAAAAGGGATTGGAGTGAATTTTTCTAAAAAAAACTTCATTTAATAGCATATAACAATATCAACAAAGGAAAAAGTATTGTTTTTCCTCCAAAGAAATATTTAGTGCGCATTGATGAGGAAACCTAAGGCTGAAAGGGGTGCGGTGCTTCAATCACCTATCCATTGCTGGCAAGGTTTGAAAGGGAATGGTAAGAAACTGTTAAAATATATGAGATAATGAGTGGCAGTCCACGGAATCACTTACTGATGAATGTAGAGATACCAAGCAGAGTGTAGCCTGATCAATTCCAAAGCTTCCAGGAGGATTCTTTAGGCTTGCAGCATGACCCAAAACTGATTGGGAGTTGATGATTATGGCATCCTCTGTCTGGTCTAATAGAATAGAACAATTGAGATCTGGAAAAGGATGGAAAGGGTCTTTTTCTATTTCATTATTTTCAAGCTTCTTGAAAGGTTTGATTATTAGCCACCATATGTCAGGATCACCTCCAACTAATGTGACAATATTATCAATATGGCCCAATGATTTCTCATTATTAATGCTATACTCTATGATACTGTCTTCAACATGTGATTTTACATTACAATACCTTTTTTTTTCAAAAATTATTGACTTTTTGCATTCAAAGAGGTTTACAACATCCCTTAAATCTCTTGAAACTAGTAGTTTCCACTGTTGGAAAATATCATCATGCAATTGAATTGTATGACTGGGACTGAGATTTGGTGATTGATTCAGAGAAATGAGGGGATTGTTCCTACCAACTCTTTGTTGAAGATTAGGCAAATTTGAAATCCATTGATATTGTACTTTAGATATCCATCTTTTCAGTATTGTTTGGGAGATCTCAGCTACAATTGGTTAGATGTGGGTAAGTATTGTGAGGGTGATTTTTTGACATAAAAGTATATAATTCAAACTCAACATGGCTTATTATTCCGTGGTATGTCCCCAAATGTACGGTTCATTCTTTCGTATGCCCACACAGCTAAGCTTCTTGGTGGCCCTAGCTCCTTTATAACCTTTGGTAAATGTTGTGTTAGGTGTAGATTAGGTTTGGAGTTTATCATGGAGCAACCCAAACGAAGTGTTTGACGATAGATCTTTGTAGTACTTTCAATCTTATCTAGGTCTTCTTCATGAATGCTTTTTCTGAGTAACATGTTTGTTAATGTAACTAATGAAATTAGCGATTTGAGTAGAAGATCCTTATGGAGATAGTTCCCTGGGCATTTGACCCTTTCCTCCCTGTGAGGTATTAGTGAACTCCATAGTGGTACAAGTGCCAAAGGTAAATACAATGTCATCAAGATTTGCCACTCCGCTGCTTTGAGTGTCTGAAAGTTTTTGAAACCAAATTTTCTGGGTAGACGAGAAAGCCATGACGGGACTCTTGTTTGATTGATGACTTTTTGAAGTACCTCTAATTCGTCTTTTTTTAATCTTGGAGTTTCATCCCCCATTGGATTTAAATACTGATTATCATCAGAAGATAAATCAGAGGGAACCAATGAATCACTACCATGTGTAAAAGGTAATAAGTTGAGTACTGTAGATGTGGTTGTCTGGGATCTAAGGGAATACCTGGAGTTTGAAGTTCTGTTGCTTTTTGCAGTTTGATCACTTTTGGTCCTGGAGGCTTCACTAGAGCCTTTGTGCCTTTGGGATGTACGAGGTCGAATGCGGGCAAGGTTAGCTCTTGTAAGGTTTTGTTTCTTGGGTCTACTTGTTTTTTCAGAATCATTGTCATCTTCATTTTTCCTTTTTCTTGGTCTCCCCAATAAACAAAAAGGATTTTTGGATTGATTTGAGGGTGCCAAAAAACTTTGCTTTTTTCTTTGAACCTCTAACTCATGACCAGCCAACCCCACCTTGAGGAATGATATGCAATAGTCTTTGATATCCCCTAAAATCAAACAATGCATAATATCTATGCCACAAAAGTCAATTGGTCTCCAGTAATCTAGCTTATTTAGAATACTCCACCGGACACCATGTGATTTTACAAATTCATCTTGTTCCTTTTTGGTTTGAAGTTGGAGCCATTCATTTGCCTTGGAAATATGGTTTTCATGTGTTCTTGTTTCAAATTTTAAAAAATCTATTTCATTGATGTCCACCCTTGTAATATTACAAAAGGAGCAAAATCGATTGGCTGAATGAGAGGCAAATCCAGCCACTTTACGTAGAGCAGGAAGATCTGCTATTAAAGGTAATAAAGCCACTCTAATAAGTCTACCCTGTGGAAAGTCGTGGGTATTGGAAAACCAAATACCATTCCATAGCATTTGAAGCTCAATCACAAGAGGCTCCAAGATTGAATTCATTTGATCAAGAGATGGCTCTTTGGGACCAGGAATTATGGCATATAAAAACATGTTCTCCTCTTTGTGACGTTCACTTGGAGGCAGATTCAAACAAGTGAGAATAATTGACCCAATTGAGATGGATTTTGCAGCCCCTTTGTTACTGAATGGATTGAACCAATCTACGTATAAGCTAAATATCAAATTACCTGTTCTATTGGTGAAAGCTTGTTTACTACGTGGGGAAGATTTGAATGTGTGCCAAATTTTGCTATGCCAAATATCAGAAATAACTTTAGGGTCTGCTTGAGAATTATGGGTATGGTGAGCATTTAATAGCTTTTCAAAGCCAGGAATCCACATATGGGAGGCCAACCATTTTTTCAAGGATTGGTATGTAAAGGTACAGATTGGTTTTTGAAGTGAAGTATCATTCTTGTCATCAGTTTTAAATAAAAGAGAACCACATTCTTTTCTTGCAAGAGATCCTAATTTGACAATGGAGGAAGGAAAAGGTTGAATAAATTTGGATGTACACTGTTTGTTGATGTGCCCCGTTTCAGTCAGATCATACAAGCTGAAGCATTCTGGACAGCAAATCTTTTTTTCAAAGTCCATGGATATGCCCAGCTGAACAAAAATAGTTTCAATTGAAAGTGGAATTTCTTTAGAAATGGATAATCCATCAAAATTGAATTTGTCTCCAAGGCTGGTTATCTTTTCCCTTTCTGATGGAAGAAATTGTTTGATACTATCTCTGGACATTCCATTTTTGAGGTATAGGCTGGAAGCTTGAACCAAAACTTTAAGAGCATGAGAGTCAATGAATTTGAAGGTCTTGTTTTCATATTTTTTGGTATCAAAAAGTAAATTTCTTTCATTGTTCTGATGACATATCTGGTCAATTTGAGAGAATCCAGGGGTTTTCTGTGTTGGCTGCACCGAAGGATTGTGGAAAATTAGATGTAAGTAATGATGAATAATTGAAATTGGGGAGGGAAAGAGTCCTTACATTTTTGCTATTTTGGGCTAAAAACATCTGATCAACCAAAGTCTGGGGTCTCCTGAGTTTTGCTAGTTCCAATTGATGTGTCTTCCAAGCTGGGTCAGACATAGGTTTTCCATGCTGAACAATATTGTTCAAATCTTCATAATATTGATTGCAACAGCCAAGCTCATGACAAGTACAAATTTTTTTGGGGCAACCCATTTTTTGCACCATGGAAATTTGTGGGGAATGAGCAAAAAGGGCCCAGAAATTGATATGGAGTAGGGCGGTTATGAGGAATGTTTTGGGGGGCAAAGTGAACTCAAAAGAGCTTTCAAGTGGACACAAGCATAGCTTTATTTATATTTGAGCATCTTTGATTTTGCAAACATAGAAGCCAATTACACCCCTATAGACCTCATTGATAATAAAGTTTTGTCTGTATCTGAGTGGGTCTGACAAAATTTCCAAGAGACAAACCAATTACGGCCGTAATTGGTTTGCATATGGTACAAATTATGACCAGCGGTCATAATTTGACCACCTGTGTACACTTACAGCCCAAGCTGTATTTTCAGTGGACCTCATTCAGATACAGTTTTTTCTGTATCTGAGTGGGTCTGACAAAATTGCAAAGAGACAAACCAATTACGGCCGTAATTGGTTTGCATATGGTACAAATTATGACCGGCGGTCATAATTTGACCACCTGTGTACACTTACAGCCCAAGCTGTATTTTCAGTGGACCCCATTCAGATACAGTTTTTTCTGTATCTGAGTGGGTCTGACAAAATTTCCAAGACACAAACCAATTACGGCCGTAATTGGTTTGCAAGTGGTACAAATTATGACCAGCGGTCATAATTTGACCACCTTTGTATGATTACAGCCAAAGATTCATTGTGGCTGGACCTCATTCAGATACAGTTTTTTCTGTATCTGAGTGGGTCTGACAAAATTTCCAAGAGACAAACCAATTACGGCCGTAATTGGTTTGCATATGGTACAAATTATGACCGGCGGTCATAATTTGACCACCTGTGTACACTTACACCCCAAGCTGTATTGTCAGTGGACCTCATTCAGATACAGTTTTTTCTGTATCTGAGTGGGTCTGGCAAAATTGCAAAGAGAAAAACCAATTACGGCCGTAATTGGTTTGCAAGTGGTAAAAATTATGACCGGCGGTCATAATTTGACCACCTGTGTACACTTACAGCCCAAGCTGTATTTTCAGTGGACCCCATTCAGATACAGTTTTTTCTGTATCTGAGTGGGTCTGACAAAATTCCCAAGACACAAACCAATTACGGCCGTAATTGGTTTGCAAGTGGTACAAATTATGACCGGCGGTCATAATTTGACCACCTTTGTATCATTACAGCCAAAGATTCATTGTGGCTGGACCTCATTCAGATACAGTTTTTTATGTATCTTAGTGGGTCTCCTTACAGCCCAAGCTGTATTGTCAGTGGACCTCATTCAGATACAGAAAAAACTGTATCTGTGTGGGTCTGACAAAATTTCCAAGACACAAACCAATTACGGCCATAATTAGTTTGCAAGTGGTACAAATTATGACCGGCGGTCATAATTTGACCACCTTTGTATGATTACAGCCAAAGATTCATTGTGGCTGGACCTCATTCAGATACAGTTTTTTCTGTATCTTAGTGGGTCTCATTACAGCCCAAGCTGTATTGTCAGTGGACTTCATTCAGATACAGTTTCTTCTGTATCTGAGTGGGTCTGACAAAGTTTCCAAGAGACAAACCAATTACGGCCGTAATTGGTTTGCAAGTGGTACAAATTATGACCGGCGGTCATAATTTGACCACCTGTGTACACTTACAGCCCAAGCTGTATTTTCAGTGGACCTCATTAAGATACAGTTTTTTCTGTATCTGTGTGGGTCTGACAAAATTGCAAAGAGACAAACCAATTACGGCCGTAATTGGTTTGCATATGGTACAAATTATGACCGGCGGTCATAATTTGACCACCTTTGTATGATTACAGCCAAAGATTCATTGTGGCTGGACCTCATTCAGATACAGTTTTTTCTGTATCTGAGTGGGTCTGACAAAATTTCCAAGAGACAAACCCATTATGGCCGTAATTGGTTTGCATATGGTACAAATTATGACCGGCGGTCATAATTTGACCACCTGTGTACACTTACACCCCAAGCTGTATTTTCAGTGGACCTCATTCAGATACAGTTTTTTCTGTATCTGAGTGGGTCTGACAAAATTTCCAAGAGACAAACCAATTACGGCCGTAATTGGTTTGCAAGTGGTACAAATTATGACCGGCGGTCATAATTTGACCACCTGTGTACACTTACAGCCAAAGCTGTATTTTCAGTGGACCTCATTAAGATACAGTTTTTTCTGTATCTGAGTGGGTCTGACAAAATTGCAAAGAGAAAAACCAATTACGGCCGTAATTGGTTTGCAAGTGGTACAAATTATGACCGGCGGTCATAATTTGACCACCTGTGTACACTTACAGCCAAAGCTGTATTTTCAGTGGACCTCATTAAGATACAGTTTTTTCTGTATCTGAGTGGGTCTGACAAAATTTCCAAGACACAAACCAATTACGGCCGTAATTGGTTTGCATATGGTACAAATTATGACCGGCGGTCATAATTTGACCACCTGTGTACACTTACACCCCAAGCTGTATTGTCAGTGGACCTCATTCAGATACAGTTTTTTCTGTATCTGAGTGGGTCTGACAAAATTTCCAAGAGACAAACCAATTACGGCCGTAATTGGTTTGCATATGGTACAAATTATGACCGGCGGTCATAATTTGACCACCTGTGTACACTTACAGCCAAAGCTGTATTGTCAGTGGACCTCATTAAGATACAGTTTTTTGTATCTGAGTGGGTCTGACAAAATTGCAAAGAGAAAAACCAATTACGGCCGTAATTGGTTTGCAAGTGGTACAAATTATGACCGGCGGTCATAATTTGACCACCTGTGTACACTTACAGCCCAAGCTGTATTTTCAGTGGACCTCATTAAGATACAGTTTTTTCTGTATCTGAGTGGGTCTGACAAAATTTCCAAGACACAAACCAATTACGGCCGTAATTGGTTTGCATATGGTACAAATTATGACCGGCGGTCATAATTTGGCCACCTTTGTATGATTACAGCCAAAGATTCATTGTGGCTAGACCTCATTCAGATACAGTTTTTTATGTATCTTAGTGGGTCTCCTTACAGCCCAAGCTGTATTGTCAGTGGACCTCATTCAGATACAGAAAAAACTGTATCTGTGTGGGTCTGGCAAAATTTCCAAGACACAAACCAATTACAGCCGTAATTGGTTTGCAAGTGGTACAAATTATGACTGCCGCTCATAATTTGACCACCTGTGTACACTTACAGCCAAAGCTGTATTGTCAGTGGACCTCATTAAGATACAGTTTTTTCTGTATCTGAGTGGGTCTGACAAAATTGCAAAGAGAAAAACCAATTACGGCCGTAATTGGTTTGCAAGTGGTACAAATTATGACCGGCGGTCATAATTTGACCACCTGTGTACACTTACAGCCCAAGCTGTATTTTCAGTGGACCCCATTCAGATACAGTTTTTTCTGTATCTGAGTGGGTCTGACAAAATTTCCAAGACACAAACCAATTACGACCGTAATTGGTTTGCAAGTGGTACAAATTATGACCGGCGGTCATAATTTGACCACCTTTGTATGATTACAGCCAAAGATTCATTGTGGCTGGACCTCATTCAGATACAGTTTTTTCTGTATCTTAGTGGGTCTCCTTACAGCCCAAGCTGTATTGTCAGTGGACCTCATTCAGATACAGAAAAAACTATATCTGTGTGGGTCTGACAAAATTTCCAAGACACAAACCAATTACGGCCGTAATTGGTTTGCAAGTGGTACAAATTATGACCGCCGGTCATAATTTGACCACCTGTGTACACTTACAGCCAAAGCTGTATTGTCAGTGGACCTCATTAAGATACAGTTTTTTCTGTATCTGAGTGGGTCTGACAAAATTGCAAAGAGAAAAACCAATTACGGCCGTAATTGGTTTGCAAGTGGTAAAAATTATGACCGGCGGTCATAATTTGACCACCTGTGTACACTTACAGCCCAAGCTGTATTGTCAGTGGACCTCATTCAGATACAGTTTTTTCTGTATCTGAGTGGGTCTGACAAAATTTCCAAGAGACAAACCAATTACGGCCGTAATTGGTTTGCATATGGTACAAATTATGACCGGCGGTCATAATTTGACCACCTGTGTACACTTACAGCCCAAGCTGTATTGTCAGTGGACCTCATTAAGATACAGTTTTTTCTGTATCTGAGTGGGTCTGACAAAATTGCAAAGAGAAAAACCAATTACGGCCGTAATTGGTTTGCAAGTGGTACAAATTATGACCGGCGGTCATAATTTGACCACCTGTGTACACTTACAGCCCAAGCTGTATTGTCAGTGGACCTCATTCAGATACAGTTTTTTCTGTATCTGAGTGGGTCTGACAAAATTTCCAAGAGACAAACCAATTACGGCCGTCATTGGTTTGCATATGGTACAAATTATGACCGGCGGTCATCATTTGACCACCTTTGTATGATTACAGCCAAAGATTCATTGTGGCTGGACCTCATTCAGATACAGTTTTTTCTGTATCTTAGTGGGTCTCATTACAGCCCAAGCTGTATTGTCAGTGGACTTCATTCAGATACAGTTTTTTCTGTATCTGAGTGGGTCTGACAAAATTTCCAAGAGACAAACCAATTACGGCCGTAATTGGTTTGCATATGGTACAAATTATGACCGGCGGTCATAATTTGACCACCTGTGTACACTTACACCCCAAGCTGTATTGTCAGTGGACCTCATTCAGATACAATTTTTTCTGTATCTGAGTGGGTCTGACAAAATTTCCAAGAGACAAACCAATTACGGCCATAATTGGTTTGCATATGGTACAAATTATGACCGGCGGTCATAATTTGACCACCTGTGTACACTTACAGCCCAAGCTGTATTTTCAGTGGACCTCATTCAGATACAGTTTTTTCTGTATCTGAGTGGGTCTGACAAAATTGCAAAGAGACAAACCAATTACGGCCGTAATTGGTTTGCATATGGTACAAATTATGACCGGCGGTCATAATTTTACCACCTTTGTATGATTACAGCCAAATATTCATTGTGGCTGGACCTCATTCAGATACAGTTTTTTCTGTATCTGAGTGGGTCTGACAAAAGTCACAAGAGACAAACCCATTACGGCTGTAATTGGTTTGCAAGTGGTACAAATTATTACCGGCAGTCATAATTTGACCACCTGTGTACACTTACAGCCCAAGCTGTATTTTCAGTGGACCTCATTCAGATACAGTTTTTTCTGTATCTGAGTGGGTCTGACAAAATTGCAAAGAGACAAACCAATTACAGCTGTAATTGGTTTGCAAATGGTACAAATTATGACCGGCGGTCATAATTTGACCACCTTTGTATGATTACAGCTAAACATGCATTGTGGCTGGACTCCATTCAGATACAGTTCTTGCTGTATCTCAATGGGTCTGATTGAATTTCAAGGAGCCTAGTGGTACGGATTATGACTAGAACTCATAATCTCACTCTGATGACATTCTGTGGCCACAAATTTATTGCAGTCATAATTGATTTACATTTTGAATAAATTATTACTGGTGGGCTAAATCTGTCACCCACCTACAGGTGTGACTGTACCATCTAACCTAATCACCCATGTATTTGAAGGAGTATTCTAAAGATACACATATCCTGACACACAATTCTTTGCTAAATGTGTAATTGTGTTTTATGTCTAGAGGATCTGCAGCTTTCTTTCCTTTGAAACCACCAAACTCATTTCTGCTCTATTTCAATGGGCTACACCCCCACTTCATTTCATTGGGACCTGCAATATAAATAGAGCTGTTTTTCCTGTGTTTTCCCTAAGTTCCTCTGTTTTTAACTTCTGTTGGCCATTTAAATCCCTCTCCTCCCAATATAATACCCAATACTATGAATCCACCCCAACCACCTGATTCCGATGTCTCATTTGATGAAATGTTTCATAGGTTTTTTTCAAATAACACAGATTTGAATTCATCTTTATCTTCTCAAAATGAGGCACCATCTCATTCATCCATCAATTCATTGTCCACTCCAAACCAAAGTGCTGAACCCCAGGAATGTTACGATCTTTTTCACTACCTCAATTCTCCCAATATAGTCCCACCAGCTCCCATTAGTCATCCTCACATCTTGCCCTGCCCCCCACCAAACAACATAAATACAAGCCCCTTTCAACTTGGTAAATTTTTTCTTCCCCACGTAATCTCATCCCCAACCTTTATTAATAATATATTTTTGCAAAAATTTCTTAGATATCATAAACACACCAAACATGAGTTTATGTAACCCACCCCCAAATACTCCACGAACCCTTCCACCCCCCTCATTCATAGAATTCGACATGAATAACCCACCAGCTCAAGTACACTCTATCTCACCAATTCTTTCTTCTGAGATAACTCGCCTCTCCCGTGAAGAATTTTCTCTCAATCACCACCGTATCAAGAAAATTCTCAATAATTCCCTTTCCGAAGCTGAAAAGAATCCTGTCTCAATTGAGATTAAGGATTATTTGAAAAAGGGCCTTACATTGATTTCTCAAAAAGAACATGGTAATTATTATTCTTCATGTCTGTCCTCAATTCTGTATTAATTTCATCTCCCTTCTTGTAGAATTGTCTTCATCGCAAGCAATTGGTCTCATAGATGGCAATGTTGAAGTTATTGAGAGAGAAGTTCCTTCCATACGCTCATCCCAATCATCCTCTTTGGAGGAGGTTGTTCCTGATGGAAATCACAAGAAAAAACGGAAAATTCAAAGCAAACCACCACCAAATATTCGTAGGTTTATGCAGCAAACTGTTAGCTTTAATAATACTCAAGACGTAGTTTCCATGAATATGTCTTCTACTACATCAAACCTTCGTACCAATTCTACCCCCCCTGAAACGATCAACCCCCAATTGTTATTGAACACCCAATCAAATGACCTCCCCTATTCTTTACCATCTACCATTGTCGAACCCCCTGTTCCCTCAACCATCCCACTTGAGACTCCCACCACCCCCCCAGTTATTACTGAGGAACAAATTCCCGAACATCCACCAAATGTCACCCCCAGCAGATCTCCACAACGTGAATCTCCTCATTTCAACAATGACCACTCTTTGGAAGTACCAGCCAATAACATCCCCGATTCTCCAGCTCAGGTTCATCCACCGACTCCAACAAATGAAATTATTCAAGAAGAATTACATGTTTCAATAGCAGAAAATAATAGTAGTCCAAATGTTCCTTCCCAAATGCCTTCAAATACACCCACTCCAATTAATGCCACGACACCCCATGTTGTATCGTCACCAATCCAAATTAACCATGTAAAAAGCTCCCATACACTATCTGCTCCTCATCTTGAAAATCCAGAAAACAATCATCCGACCTCTCAATCAAATCCATCTACACCATCTCATGCTCCAACTCCTGGAATTAGGGACCCATCTAATCATCTCTGCCATGTGGGCCCATCTCCACCCGTTTTGCATGAACCTCACCAAAATCCTCCTTTGTCACTCATGCCTGCAGAACCACAGCCTCTTGACTCCCCCAATGATCAATTCTCTATTTTCACTGATGAATTTCGATCAAAATTTTATGAGATTTTCAAAACATTCACCCATGGACGCCCCACCCAGGCCAAATACCAAACCACATTTGAAGCAATTGACTCACTCGTTTCCTGGCCTCACCAAAACTTGGGCTCCGAACAGCCTGCAAAGGGGAATTTCAATTTTAAACAGTGCTCTTCCTCATATAGCAAATGGATTGATGAACTCTGCGATAATAGTCAGTTTAAAATTATACTACTCCCATGAACTAATGCTTATAATAAATTTCTCCAGGTGCCCCATTTCTCAATGCCACTAAAGAAGAATTTTATGTTACATCCTCAATCTTTAAGATGCCGATCTTTGACCAAGTCACTGCGCCTGAAATTCAGATTTCACTACCATTTTCACCTGACCCCAGCATTCGTAATGAAAAGCACCCTGAAACTCATTTTTTGCGTCATCTAATCTATATGTCGCAGCCCAGATCATTCACCATCACTGCTTGGGCAAAAGTCATAGCAGCTTCAGTCTCAGCAACCATGGATGAATTTTGCATACCAAAACCTCCTGTACCCCCTCAAGCACAAATTGATGAGGTCAACATTTATCTGGACATGATTTCATACTTCGAAGGCCTCAAAAGACCCTCAATTTCACCGATGGAACTGATTTCCATGGCACATCAAAGTCCAGGTGGCTCAAACAATGCTCAAGAATCATACAATATTTCCTCCGACTCAGATCAACAGTTAAAGATTTTTCAAGACCTCATTTTAGATGTCATGATTTCGTATGTGATATTCAAAGCACAAGCCTCCCTTGACGATGTTTCCCCTAACCACACTGAACAATCTAAATGTGTCAAAAGAAGAAAGGCCCTCCGTTCTAATAACCAAATCTCTTCCGTAATAATTCACTCAGCTCCTCAAGTGGTAACCTCTAATACTGACAATGATCTCCAAGTTGAAACTGCCAAGAAGAAGTTGGTTGAATACCGTAGCCGTCATAATTTCCTTCCTTTTGTTTACTATTTGATATTAGGTGTCAAGGGATTATTCACTGCACAAAAGGATCATCGGAATTTTTCAATTTCCAATGCCATGCTCATACTATGCTCCTTTCATCTTATTCACCAACATGTTAAGCCACCTCCACCCGAAGATCCAGTTTGGAAAAATCTATCTTTTCATCTTAAATCTTTTTTTTCTAAGGGCATGAAACCATTCACTGATGTCCAACTTGTTCACCCACCTTCACGACATCAATTGGCTCAATATCTTACAAGTGATTTTTTAAACCAATGGGAAGCACAAGCCACTGTGACATCACTCCTTCCACCCTCACAAATCTGATGCTTTACCTCCTGTTTCTAATTTACTTACACATGATAATCGAACCATTGTAATTAATTTCCTATTCCAAGAACCTGTTAAATCTTTTTTGGTTTTATAATGTCCATGCTTTTAATTTTAGAATAGTTTTATTTTGAAACTACCTTTTCATTCATTAGCTATGGCATTTGTTCTTAAATAAGACTTGACTCAGTGCAACAAGAAAATCCTGTGTTTTCAACATTCCTCAACAACTCAAATCAAAAATATTATCCTTCACTACAATATACTCATACTAATAACATCCTCACTGTCCTTATTTTCAATTGCCATCCAAAAACCTTGTCTTTTATAATGACAATACCATGCATACTTGACTTGCATGATTGCCAATAAGTTAAGTTAATTTCATGCTTATGTTTATTTACTCTGTAGGAAAAACTATATTCCCATCTAATATTTCTTGCTATTAAATCTTTACCCTCTTTTCAATATCTTACTCCACATTTTCCAACCCCAAATCAACTTCCAAATAAACTCTGAAATACACCTGTAATTTTTTTGCGTCTAACATTTATTTTCAATAAATCATTAGTACTTTCTCATTTTAAAACAGTTTATTATCATTTTCTTTTAATTAGACCATTAATTTATAATATCTAAAAAATTTTCAATTTTGTTTAAAAAACCATAATGAAACTATTAGTATGATTACTTTAAGTTTATAACAACTCAAATTCATAAATTTAGCATTTCACATAATCAATTCATTTAATTTTTGAATTAATAAATTGAATGAACTCACTTCAATAATTTAAATTAATCCATTTTGATTTAATTTGAATTTTAATGCTCCATTAAATCAATTTATAAAATTTCCTTTTCACATACCCAATTTTTTTTTCAATTACTTACATTTCATTTTCAACTGTTAAATTTCATTTCCAAATAATTAAATTTGATTCTCAATGAATCAATTTAATTACTTAATTGATTTCTTGAAATTAATTAATTAAATTACTTGATTGATTCATTGAAATTAATTAATTAATTGATTGATTCAATGAAATTCATCAATTAATTAAATTAATTGATTGATTCATTGAAATGAATTAATTGATTCATTGAAATTCATTAAGTAATTAAATTAATTGATTGATTCATTGAAATGAATTAATTAAATCCATTAATTAATAGATTCATTGATTTATTCATTGAAATGAATTAATTGATTCATTGAAATTAATTAATTAAATCAATTAATTAATTGATTCATTGAAATGAATTAATTGATTCATTGAAATTCATTAATTAATTAAATTAATTGATTGATTCATTGAAATTCATTAATTAATTAAATTAATTGATTAATTCATTGAAATGACTTAATTGATTTATTGAAATTCATTAATTAAATCAATTAATTAATTGATTCATTAAAATTAATTCATTAAATTAATTAATTGCTTCATTGAGATTAATTCATTAATTAAATTAATTAATTTATTCATTGAAATTAATTAATTCATTTTAAAATTTATCTAATTTTAAAATTTCCTTTTCACATACCCAATTTTTTTTTCAATTACTTACATTTCATTTTCAATTGTTAAATTTCATTTCCAAATAATTAAATTTGATTCTCAATGAATCAATTAAATTACTTGATTGATTCATTGAAATTAATTAATTAATTGATTGATTCAATGAAATTCATCAATTAATTAAATTAATTGATTGATTCATTGAAATGAATTAATTGATTTATTGAAATTCATTAATTAATTAAATTAATTGATTGATTCATTGAAATGAATTAATTGATTCATTGAAATTCATTAATTAATTGAATTAATTGATTGATTAATTGAAATGACTTAATTGATTCATTGAAATTCATTAATTAATTAAATTAATTGCTTGATTCAGTGAAATGAATTAATTGATTCATTGAAATTAATTAATTAAATCAATTAATTAATTGATTCATTAAAATTAATTAAGTAAATTAATTAATTGCTTCATTGAGATTAATTCATTAATTAAATTGATTAATTGATTTATTGAAATTAATTAATTCATTTTGAAATTTATCTAATTAATTAACTTATTTGATTTAATACAATTTCAAATTGATTGAATTAATTCTATCAATTCAATTTAAAATTAATACATGTTTGTTATTTCTTTTGGGTTGCTGTATCACCAGTCAGCCAATTTCAGAATATATTTTTTTCTTCAAAACAATACAGTCACCTGGGGCTTGTTACAGACCCTCCAGGCATGTTTTACAGCCCCCCACTGCCAAAGACAGTCATACAGAGCAGTGGGGGCCCCTGGAATTCAATTGAGGTATGGTTTCATCATTTTGAAGCTCCGGTGATGACCGCCACCTCAGAACTAACAGATTTCGCACCAAATCATCTTTTTGTGCTATTTCCACCAAATCCACTGCTTCTCTTTGATTTTCAGCCTTCCTACTAGCAAAAAATACTTTTCAACTCATTTCTGAATTAATTACTACAATAATATTCATTAAATAAATTTTTTAAAACTGAATGGATGCGTGCTTGTCAAAGATTGGCTAAACTCATAATTTTATGAGGCTATAAGATCGTTATTCAGCTTTTTTAAAATTTATTTTTTGGATTTTATTACTCTCTTCAAATTTCAAAATGCCTAGAGCAATGAAATCAAATAGATATCTCAAAAAAAATTTAAACAATTCTCAGAAATCTCATCAACTCCACCGTCAAATAAAAAAAATAAATTAGGATGTAGTTATGAAACTCCTTATTTCAGAACATGTAATTTTTTACATGAATCTTTCTTTGATCCAATTCCTCATAATGATTTTGATAGAAAAACTTTAAGACCAATTTTTTTAACAAAAACTCACTCTTACAGAACTTATATTAAAAAAAAATATTTTTCTATAAATTTTGGATTTACAATTTTAGATGATAAATCACTTCTTCATTCACCTGATAAAACTTTTGCAATAATCCAATTTATTCCTTTTAGAAACCTGAATGATTATGAAAAATCTCAAATAAACTTTTTATCCACTTTTTTATTTAAATATAAACTTTTTCTTAACAAATTACAAGAATCTGGAAACAAGATCACCGGTTCCATGTATGCAATTGGATGGAGACCACCTCGACTTGGTGACTTTACGATTGGGCGTTATATCAATTCCACTTCTATTTCTAATAACCCAGAACTTTATAATTCTTTATCACTTCAACTCTCTCAATTACAAATTATTATTCAAAATCTCTTTCAAAAATTATCATCAACAGTTTTCGAAATGAATTCAAATCAAATGAAACAATTCAACATTCCAGGATTTGAGATTTTAGACTTTACTGATTTTTATTCTTCTTCATTTGCAAATCAATTAACATTTACTTTAAATAACTTTTCTAACTTTCCTCATATTGATCAAACAGACTCTTCGGAGTTTGCTTATTTTCTTTCAATCCCAATTTCTACAAGTGATGGCACCTTAATCTTTGATAACTTTGATTTATTTAATGAATTTTTTGTCTTTCCAGACCACTCTATTAATATTGATTTAACAGGTAAAGAACCTGGTATTGTACAAATGGTCTGGAAAGCAAAAAGCACTAGACATTTCACTCTTTATCCAGATGGCGGTGATAGTAACTCTTTTACCAGATTATCCATGTCATTACAAATTTCAAAAAAAGCATACAACTTATTCAAAAACTTACAAAATGGTAAGATTGCTAAATTTACAGTTGATGATCATACTTCTATCCTCAATAGGCTTGCTTCAACTTCTAAATAGTCAAAATCTTTTTTTGCTTCTTACATTAATCTAATTTTCAATATCAGTTCCTCAAAAATTCTCAAAAAAATTCAAATTAATTTTTAATATAATGGAAAAAAAACAATTTTTGTCATCTAAATCTCTTCATTCAACTTCAAATTAAAACACAAAAAGCTTCAAAAAGAATATCAAAAATAAAAATAATGAAAACAATAAAAACAATATCAATCAAGATTCCTCAATTTCAAAATTTCATTTTATAATTATCATCTATATTGTTTTAATTTCAAAACCAAAAAATTGCGACAAAAATTGGAAAATGTCAATCCAATTATCAATTGGATCTACAAGATTTATATTTTCATAGTCTTAGTTCACTTTCTCTAATCACAATTTTCCTCATAAAAAATCTTCCATCACTGCAAATCTTAACTGTTTTCCCGTGCGGTACATCAGTTACGTTGCACGGTATAACAGATAGCAGTTAGCTTCTCCGCGGGGTTTTTTTTAATTGCTTTATTAGTTCATTCTTTAGAAAACTTTCCTCTAATTCAAAACTATCACATCAAAATCAAGCACAATCTAATCAGAAAATACCCAATCTTCAAAATCTATCTTCAAATCAAATCGATCAACTTCAAATTAACGAAATCAAAAATTTATTAAATCATTAAAATCAATCTCGAAATTGTCATGATCTACAAGATCCACATAATCAGAATATTAAAAATTTAAAAATTTAAAAATTCATTCACTCTAGCACTTTCAATGTACCTTTAGTCAATCCAAATACTTCAAATGCTTTTATAATAGTGGGGTTCAATCCCATGGTTTTTTTAGTTCATTGCAATTTAATACCTGGCTCACGACTAATGTGTTTATCCATTAAATTTATGTTCATGATCCAGGTCATGAACCATGTTTTCTGGTGGCTCATGCCTGGCTCATGACCTATACAATGGTCGCTTAGACTATCTTTTTGGTTTTTTGGATTGTTTTTTTATTTAAAGTTGTAAATCTCACGTTTTTCCAAGGGAATTATTTCTCTATCAAAGACTTATGCTACGCAATGAATCTACTTTATTCTCTAGTCAGAACTCAATGATTTATACTTATAAATCCAAATATATATCATTTGAGTTAGATGTCCAACCAAAAATCCTTTGTATCACCGCTATCCAGACCAGGTTTTGGTATCTTGAATAGCAATCAGGATGATGAGGTGCGACAAATTATTAATTTACAACCCAGCTCATTTCCATACCATGATCAAAATATTCAATCGAATTTTCAACAATACAATGTTTATGATCATTTGAACCAATTCCACCACATTGTGAGGCAAGATATGCAGCATGGTGGCAATAACTCTGGCATTTATCCACATCACAATATTTATAGACAATTTAATGGTCCATTACATGCGAGGGAACATGAATTGAATCATGTGATTTCAGCTAGGCCTGATAATGACTCACAAGAAAGAAATGAAAGAGAAAAACATCAAGTTATAGCCTCATCCAATAATTTATTACATGTCAGAGAGGAATTTGACTTGCCTTTCTGATCTCACACATCACAGACACAGGAGTCAACATTAACCAAACAAGCTAGTGCTACTTTGTGAAATGAGAAGCAAAAGAGAAAACGTCGCACTAAAAAGGAACTAGAACATGATAAAAGACAACACATCACCAAGAAATCCAGAAACAATAAAAATCCACCATTCATCTAATCTGATTTTGAACATATTTGTTCCTATTTAGAAGACAAGGAGAACTATCATGGTGAGTCAGCTCATTTAATTAAACACATAAATTTGAATGTTTAACTAATCTTGATGTATTTCACTAGGTCTATTTGGAGATAGCAAAAAGACCAGCTGGGGAAAAAAACATACATGTGGCCAGGCTTTCAAGAATTTTTCTATTTATTTGAATTGCCATAATGAGGAAGGGACACTAAATCTAAGTGGTCGCAAGCTTCAACAGCATTGGAGAACATATAAAAGGAAATTTGTGCAAATAGTGCAGTTTTCGAAAGGGACCGGCCAAGGACTGGATGTAATGATTCTTGCTGCCTACGCTTTGATCAAATGAGAGCCATATTTGGTAACAAGCAGAATTTCATAGGACACAATGTATTTGAAAGGACGACTCAAATCAATAAAGAACTTGATACTGATAAACATAACATCTATTCATATGAGTCTCACACTGAATCACAAGGAATCAGCAACACAGAGCATTCATCTGAGAAAGATGTATCAATTTAACAATCTTCAAAAATTGTAATTTCAGGTGAAGATAGTCAATTGGAAGGGTCTGATCAGAGCACAACTGCTCACAAAGAACAAACGAATTAGAAAGCTTCGAGTATAAAAATAATGTCATCTAAATTTTGTAAGAGAAAACACTTTGGAAATCAAACACACATTCAGCCCAAGATTTTACCAAAAAAACAACAATCAATATTTGGTATGCTTGACCATAGGCCTGAAATCCAAAATCAGCAGGTTAATGATCAATTGCATAGAAAAATGCAATATGATTGTGATGAAGATGAAAAAGCCCAAAAATTAAAGCTAATGGAAATGAAAGAGCACAAGGAAATTCAGTTATTGTAAATTAATAATCAGCATGATTTTCAGACAGCTGAATTGGAATTTAAGAAGACAACCGCAAGAAATGCCCAAATAGCGCTTGAAGAATCATTGAATTGTACAAAGCTAGAATATGACCTGAAAAGAGAGGAATTGGAGAAAAAAAAAGGATGAACATGAAATCAAAATTTCTAGAAGATAAGACCAATTAGCAGCAATAACTGAATTGCATAAGCAAGGCATGACTCCAGATGAGAAACATAGATATCTGGAGCTTATTTCCAAGTGTTGAATTTTTTAGTTTATGTGTCACTTTTAATTATTGAAATAGATGTAAATTGTTTTAAATTATTTTTTAGCATGTTTTCTCCCTTGAAATATTGTGTAATTAGGTTTGTTTTATATACAAATTAATTATAATCCAAAAATCTCATGATAAATAATTTAAGGAACTGGAAGATCTCCAATAGAATAATTGTGGCGTACACATCTGTTCTTCACTTGATTACAGAATTCTGCTGCCATGGGAGTTGGCTTGTCAATTTCTAGTTGCACCAGTAATCTATCTTTCTCTTCTTGACTCAGATCATCCCATGAGTCTCTTATATGAGAAAGCATGTTGTGTAGAATACAGCATACCTTTATACAATCAACATAGCTTGTTATATCATCCTTGTCATTTAATTTCAACCTCATTTCTCTCAAAGATGCCCATCTACCTTTGAGAATACCAACCACATGTTCATTATGAATGCATGCCCTTGCCAAGCAGAAATTAAATTATGTATTGATTTGTGTAATTGACATTGGCACTTTGAATTATGGTATGAGCATTTCAGTAAGGGGGTATTCTGAATCTGCCAATAAGTATTGGCTGGTTTAGGACAAACAAGTTAACTTAAATATTTGAATTGGAAAGACACATTCCTTACCTTTATCAAAAAAAAGATGAGGATTTTTGAAAAGTACCATTTCCATGTAGACCATCGCATCAGCACAAGATCCAGGCCAGCCAGTTATCAATGCTGTGATCTTTTTTTCACAATCACATATGTTTTGAGCATTAATTGAACAACGCTTTTTGCAATCAAAGTACACTTCACCCTGCCAAGATGGCGTTTGATAAATTGGGAATGTTGTTCCATCAAAAAATCCTATACACCCTTCAAACCTTCTTGGCGCATAACCTGTGATATCTTCTGCCTTATTAAGTTATCTGGCCAAACAAGGTAATATTTTTTATAATGAATTATTGACTTTATGACCCACCTTGATATTGCAATTATTCATGTTATTTCAGAAAAGTAAAAATTATATGATTGAGCTGATGACATCATTTATTTATCAAATGAAGTCATGTGGAGTTGCCATGGCTTTACGGAAAATACTTTTACGATAAAATTATCTTAAATAAAACCCCCATGAGCTGGCATGTGAGCTGGCTCATGCAAGTGCTTGCGTAAAAGTTTTTGTGCTCATGTCAGTATAAATTTTTGCTTATCAAACCTGGCATTGAACCCCACTATTTCTATCAAATCTTGGATTGCGTTAAAACATATTTATCTAAATCAGCCTTGTCCTTTTCCTACTATAGCTTGTGGCTTCTTTACGAATCAATCCTCTCAATCAAATATTAAATTAGGTCTTGGGAAATAGAAAATTTCAACTCATGGTTATGATAAGTTCTTTAATATTAATGAAATTAATTTAGCTAAAGTATTCAAATTCTTTTTTTCTTCATTCATTCCTTTTCTTAACTTACCTTTCATTTATTATTACTATTTTAGTGAGAAAATTCAAGAAAAAACACTCTAAATCCTTATCATCTAACTCTCAAAAAAAACGGTTGCATCATCTTCATCTCAGCTATTGATCCATCCAATCTATTAATCACATCAAAACATGCTACCATTGAATCAAACCCTTATGATTTATGTGAGCCTTGAGGTATATTTTACATACCCAAATAGGCCACAATTATCTTAAAAACAAATTCTGAACTATGCATAGCCCATAAGTCATGCATATATTCAAAATTCATCATGTTTGATTTCAGAAAAGATGAAGAACTTTTAGTGAGTAAGTAAATATATGTATTTAAGGCCAGATTTGGATTCTACACAGAAATTTACCTAGGGTAGCTCCATAGATTGAATAAGCTCAAATCAACTCTTTGAGGTGGTAATATGGAAAATACTTCAATACCACATCATCAATAACACATAAAAGATCTGTAAAAAGTGTTGTTTTTCTCTATTTCACACCAAAATAATGGGAATGTGAGAAATCCCATGTTACATATACACTAAGAATAGTGTTATGAATGTTTTGGGAAGTAATATTATGGTATTCTTACATGCACCTTTGGTACACCCATAGTGGATATCTCACTTGAAGCTTAAAATTCTATTTTGATGTAAAAAATAGGCAAGGGGGACAAAAGACATCAAAGAGAGCCAGGGTACCCAACTTCTGAGGCCTCTGAGGCGTGGACAGCTCCAAAGCTTGGATTCATGGCTGATATTGGCCCAATTAGTAAGCTAAAGCCTTTTGGGAACTTGGTTACCATGTTACAACTTCAGTAAATCATAAGAAAATAGCAAATAACCTGCTATTTTGACATGCCAAGGTGGTAAAGAACAACTTAGACACCTGTAACAATGTCAATTATTAATTACTTACCATGTATAAACCTTAAAAGAGTAATTAAAACCCTTTTTTGACTAGTATCAATTGATTTACCTCATAGCAACCAGCCATATACTGCTATTTGCAATTCTACATAGAAATGAGGTAAAAATGTCAAAAATTCATTAAAAATACAATTATTAATGAATCTTTCTGAAACTTTCAGGACCAATTAAGAACTGTACAATTCACATAAAAACCAGAAATAATTATACTTTTATATGTAAAATTAAAAGTTTTACTTACAGTCCATTTTTGATGATTCCAAGTGAAACACAGAATCTTTAAAAATTTACAGAAAATACATTCTGTGATGAAATTTCCAATAACATTGATAACTTTGAGAAATAAATTATTTTTCTTGAATAAAAGAAGATTTACAGTTGTTACCCCTTTTATTCTTAACCATAAATGGGTTGGTAGTCACATCAAGGCCTCAATTAAGTAATTATGATAATCTCACCTGACAACAGATGATGCAATCAATAATCCAAAAAGGTTTATTGTTTTCTCACTCACTGTTTTTTCATTTTTCTCCATGGAATGACTCTGTGAGCTGTCTTAGACTTAAAAGAGGCCTCCTCTTGCTGTTTTTTCCAAAGAATCACATTATTATATTACACCTTTATTACCAAACAAGTAAGTATTAGTTAAGACTACTTCTTAAGTGTTTTATTCTTTAAAAAATCAATCAGAGAGACGTGAAATAATAGAAATCAACTATTTTTTGTTGTAACACTGTTATAAATCAATTTTGATCCGTTAAATCCACAATTACATGTCAAATTTCCCTACTATTATATTCTAAAAGGTTCATTGGATTAATAGTGCATAATTTATCTCAATTCTTAAAGTTTTTCTCTGGTAATAGTTTTCCTCAATAATTATCTTTATAATTATTCTTGTAAAAGATAAATATATGTCAAAATAATTTTTTTATTTTAATAAAAGAAGCTTTTATTATTTAATTCTTCTTGTAATTGATTCTTTTAGACAACTACTGCTTACTGTTATACTCACTAGTAGTGTATAACACGTTAAAGAAATAATTCTTTAATTATTTAATTGTGGTTATAATAACTTTTTATTATTATATTTCATAAGAACAGTCATAGTACTGTTGATTAATAGTAATATTATCAACAGTTTCATAGACACATCTTACAATTTAGATCAACCTAAAACTCATTCTTTGATTGCTCAATGTTGGCTCAATTGTCATCTTAATTCTGTCTTTCTAACTAGGCTTCAATTAGCCTAAGAACTTTGGGATGCTAACACAACCGCTATCGCTGAATTAACCAATGATGTATTTGAAGAACATGTCATTCAAACTCCTTCCAACCAAATAGGCCTAAATCTTCATGGAATTAATCTTAATATACCTCAATTCACTACTTACCCCCCAAGTGTAGTCACTCAATGTGCAAAACATTGGGGTTTTCACCAAACTCCATATATTACTTCAAATAGCTTAAATGAAGTTAAAAATCATTTCTCTCAAACTCAACTTGATGGTTGGCCCAATCTTCATACCCCTATTGAAGGTATATTTGTCTGAGCTTCTCCTAATCAAACTACCCTTGACTCACTTAAAGATTCTCCCCCTGCAATTTTTTGGAAAGTAAAGTTTGAAGAACCTTATCTAACTTATCGAAAATGGAGAGAAATCCCTAGAAAAATCCATAGCAAAATTCAAAACTTGGGTCAAACATGGATTCAATCCTCTTCTCATCTATCATACAATACTTTGTCCATCTCATATTCTAATCAATTAGCTAAATCACTCAATTTAAACTTAAAAAAAATTCATGATTTAGAAGCTAAAATGTATATCCATTGGGTCATTCAAGAATTAATTCATTATCCTCAAACATTTGAATCTTGGAAAGATAATTGCAGTATCAATAGCTCTTGTGAAGTTTGGATTCTGCTCAAATCATCTTGGATCAACTTAATTCAAAGTCGCAAATAACCTCCTTTAATTCAAAAAATCAAAATAATATGAAATTCAACAAAAAATTGATAATTCCAATTGGAATCCCTGGGATCGGTTTTTTTTTTGTTTACTTGATTAAAATAATTTTAATCACTTTTTTTTCTTTAGGTAAAACATCACTTGGGATTGCATTGAAAACATTCTTACAATGTTCAGATACCCAGAGTGATAACATAACTACAAAAAAGAACTGGCCCAGCTCTTATTGAAAACGCCAAAAACTTCTTGTTAGATGAAAAAGCCCCAAAGTTAATAATTTCCGACAAAAATAATCACCTAAAGACTCATTGCCAAGCTTTGGTTCAATTAACTCAGAAATTAAGCCAAGGTATTCATTTAAAATTTGGAAATAGTAAAAAATCTCCTCGAGAAACAAAATTCCTTCAACTAAACACTCAATTGATTGGTTTGATATGGGATTTCAATCATTATTCACCGGCCAAATTACATCGAATTGCTCTTCAAAGAATTGTTAAACGTGGTGACAACCATCAATATCTTAAACCAAAATTAACTTTAGGTGGTATGGAAGCTCATGCTGCTATCATAAAATGATTTATTCAAGAATTTCAGGAACTCAAACCATCAATTAATCCTGTTGATGCATCATTTCATAATGTCATCAAATTAAACTTTAATGAGTATTTAGAAGAAACTCTAAAGCGATTATGGTCCCAATTAATGATAATCGACCCATCTCTTGTTGATAATTTAGAGTTAACTACCCCACTAATAAAAAAAGCTTTGGATGCTATTCAAACTTATTGTGCACAAATCAAAAAAGAAATTAAAATTGATTCGAAATTACAAAAATCCTCGTTATTTTTGTATAAAATTAAACATTAATCTTGAAAAAACCATCAATCAGATTTTTTCTGACCCTTGTCAAGATTTTAATCATCTTGATCTTACACTTTTAAGTCAATTAAATCAAAATAATCGATTTACTCCCATACCTCATGTCACACTTGTTCATGAAAATCAGTTGCAATTTAATAAAAAAATTTAATGGGATTATTATCAAAAATTAGTACTAGAAAAAAAACTGAAATTGGACTTGAAGTTGGTCCTAAATTAATTTGGAATGACAGAGTGATGGTTGTTGAAGTCAACATTGTAAATGATCAATCAAATAGCTTATTCACACCCACTTCTTCATCATTGTCATCAAAATTTCATGTTACAATAGGTACTTTAAATGAAAAAATCAGACCTATTGAAGGCAAATGGTTATTTTGAAATAACCAAGAGCAATAAAGACAATTATTGTGATCAATTAAATAAAGAAAAAATTCAATTCATTAAAATTCATGAAAAGGTTCCAAATAAAGGGTTTATAAAAGGTTTACAATAAAATTTGCCTGATTTTTCATATGGTCCAGTATAAAAAATCACCTTTATTTCAATCATTGTTTATTATTGGATAATAAAATTTGCTGTTGTTTTTTATAACTTGAAAAAAGATTTGAAAGTTGCTCTAACAATTACATTTGTTTTATTAACCAAAAATTGAATCAGGAACGGTGTAGTTGAGTGTTGTACAGATGAGCCTTCATCCGAAATTCTTTGTTGGTTGTTGGGGTCTTTTATTGCTCAGGAAAGATTGGTGACTACAGATTAGTTTAATGAAAAAGAAAATTCAAAGGCTCTCGGCAATGGATTATTTTTTTGAAAACAAGTTTGATAAGTTGAAAAAAGATTGGTAATCCATCGCGCTATATATAATCAAATCAAATCAAGTCGCAGTTTATTTGAATCAGTCCACTAAGCTTTGGGTGCGCTTGATGCCCATGACTGATCAAATTTGAATTTAAAATTAAAAAACTTCATCAACCGGCCCTCTAAAGACGTTCGGAGGTGGGCTGGAGGGCGCTGTGTGGTGTGTGCTGTGCATGCGCAAAAAAAACTGCGCAGAAGCTAACTGCTATCTGTTATACCGTGCAACATAACTGATATACCGCACGGGAAAACAGTTATTGACTCCAGTGCATTAAACCCTTGATCAATCATTACACTATCAAATCCTCCAATTAAAACCTCAACAACACCGTTCAATACCCCAAAACTCATTCTCACCAATCTCACCTTCAATATTAAACCCCACAGTCACAACATCAATCTAGTGAAAACTCTCAACCAAATCATACCCTTTCTCAACTACATATACATCGTTTAGTATTCTTTTGTAATTAAACTTGATCATTGATTTAATTTGTTCATTTAAGCTTCCTTTTTTATAGACAACACCCTCTCCCTCCTCTTCGATCTCATACTGCTTCTATTAGATCGCTCCTCAACAACAAGCTAGGAAGTTTCCTCAATCTAATACCGGTCAATTACCTTTTAGTAGCCCAAACTCACATACTTCTCAAGCTCCAAATGCAACAGATTGTATTCCTGCTTGTTTTCAAAATCAACACATTCAACAACAATATCATATTCGAACAGCAAGTCCTCGTCAAAATACTACTCTAGCTTCTCAACCTCCTCGTCCATCTTCAGCTATTCAAAATTTACGTGGTTCTACTTATTCTACCTCATCTCCCAATCTAAATCAACCTAGTCCTTCAAATAATCCCGTTTTTCAACCATCTCAACCTTTCAATATCACACCATTCTTAACAGGTTTAACTGTTGATAAATTCATAATCACTTTAAGAGATACCTTTTCTCGTAAAAATTTGTCTTGGCCTGGTCCTCCTACATTTAGAGGTAAAGGACTTGACTTATACAAACTATTTACCACTTGTGCAACTGCCGGTGGTTTTGATTGGGTATGTATTTTCCTACTCGTCTATGTTATTCATTCTTCATTTCTTAAAATCATTCATCTCTCTCTCTCTCAGGTTACAGTTTTTGGACTTTGGACTCATATCGCCATGAAATTAGATATAGGCTTAATTTCAATTGAAAAAAATACCCTTCAATTGGCTGGGCATGAATTGAGTGAAATTTATCGTACATTTTGTTTGGATTTTGAACACCTTTTTACTGCAGCAATACAAAAACAACATCCAGAAAATATTAAATTACAAGCTGTAAGAGCTCAAGCTCATTCAATAGGTCAATTTCCATCTCAAACTCAAACTCCTCAAAATCATCCTACACCTCAATCATCTTATCCACCTTCAGATCAAATTCCTAATGAACAACGAAATCAACAAACTAATCTTGATAATCAATTACAACATGTTCATCAAATTCGATCTCAACTTCAATCCAAAAATATTAATAATGACCTTTCTAATCTTAAACATTCAATCCCTCAACTTCAACAACATCACCTCAATCAACAATCTCAATCTAACTTAATTCATAATCCTCTTAGTTCGTCAAACTTAGCAGAAGCTGTATCATTTGCTCAATGAAAACAGAAATCACTTCAGCTCATCAATTTGATAAAATCAAGCATACAACCAAAGTTTCTTACTTGAATGGCTTGAGCAATCAAGATTGGCTAAATATCATAGTCTCATCTAATCAAGCTCATAGATTCTCGTATTCTTTGATCTTGAGCAAGTCATCCATCTCATTGCTTGCGTTAGCCTCAACTGATCTTTTCCTCCTTGGTTTTCAAACAGCTGCACTCATCGACCTTATCACTTTGAAATTTCCACCTTCATCTCGATTTTTGTCTTATTATTCTTTGATGATCAAAGCTTGGCCTTCAGACAATCAATCAAGTCTTTCAATCTCATTAAATCACCTCATCATAGAAATCTTAAATTGGCTCTCTGTTTTCATCCCTAAATCATTTCAATCTCATCAAAAGCTTCAAATCTCAAAATTCTTAAATATCATCTCATCACCCCTAACCAATCTCAATCTCAATCGCAATCACAATTTCAATCTCAATTTAATCATTAGTTGTTTGACGCAATGATTGCGGCGACTGAGACTACGCGAAATAATAGCGTAGCCAAATTTTCACTCAACGGAATTCGTGTGAATTGGAAATTTAAATCTGATCGGTCCATGGCATTGGAAATTCCTTTGAAAGCGTTTCGGACCATTGACATGGGCACATGGAAAACTACCAAGTTTCAAGAGATCATGATGGTGATCAGCTGGTTCTCAGCTACAATCAATCGGCGGCGAACTCAAATGTGATGCTTGAACTTAACTCACCCAGCTCTATTATTTTGTTGGATTTCATTTTTTCTATCATTGCCTTCTTTACTTAACCCCACTCTCAATCTTCCGATTTGCAAAGGACTCGTGCTTCTCATCAAAGGACTTCTAAATCAACACTGCAGGATGATCAACTGGCGTCTAATTTTTCATATCGCATTGACATACTCAAGCCAAAGCTTACGCTCATTTCTGATCCCAAAAAGAGCAATAGCGATGCTGTATATTTGATCATTGAGAAAATTTTAGTTGCTCAACAAAAGGCTTTAATTGCTGCAATCTCACATATGAACAGGTCTTTCGGAACAACGAATGATAGGCAGAGTAGTGTGAGCTTTTTAGATGGTTGTACGATAAATTTTTCAATGTCCAATGCGTTTCAAGCGGAAAATGCTTCAATCTTGATTCAGGCTCATACCACACCACTAGTCCTTAAACTTTTGTGCCAAGACTTTTTATTAATATATTCAGTCTACTGTAAGGCCCTTGATTTCTTGCACGCACCTCACCAAGGAAAAAACCAAAAGGATTCAAGGCCCACAACACCCAAAACCATTTCCGAAAACTTGTCTATTTCTTTGACCTCACAGCCTACGGCAGCTACTAATATCACCACCTACTCCCAAAAGGTGTGAAACTTTGTTTTTTTAAATTTTTTGAAGAATAATAACAGCTAAATTATTACTGGTCTCAAGCTTTCTTTAAAGGTTGATAAGCTCCAAGTTGTACTCATTGGGGACCTTCATGAGCAACCACTATCCAACCTTAATACAAAAACCTTCAAGCTCAATGCATACGACTGGTCTGACCAGGTGAGAGGCTTATGTTTTCTGAAATTCCCGGGTTTGGGACCTCCGTTACCTTTTGACGAAAACTGAACACCAATTGATTCAGCTTTCTCTAGATACTTCAATCATATTGGCAATCAACTGTGCGTTTTATTCAACTAACTTTTCTAAGTTCTGAACTGATGAACTAATGTCTTTAAAGACTATAATTTAACCAACTCTCATTGGGAACTGTTGATGGAAGCCTGGCCAATCGCATTTAGGGTACGTGCATTGAATATTTGAAGGTGCCATAGCTCATGCCTTCTGCCTTTATGCTTTAGATATCTTGTCTTGGTTGCCCATCATATCATTCCATAGCTCTAGAGTCTAAAAGAAGGTTGGAGATGAACATTACCGCTACTTTCATCGACCTAATAATGACTGGTGCCGATATTTGGGGACGCGAAGGCAAAAAGGTTTTGCATCAAAAGCGTGGCATGGTATTGCCATATTTGATTAATAATCTCACCGGTTATCCTTTAAAAGTCTTGGCTGAATCCGAGGACAAATTTTCCAAAGGCAAGGAATACCTAGTAGAAGACGGTCAAAGTATCGGGTGGCGGTTTGAAGATTGGAAATTAATGCGTGAGGTGAGAGTCTTTAAACCTTTTATATGCTATGAGGGTGAATTGACTTTACTTTTTCAGAGCGTCATGTCTCCTACTCAAAGCAAATTGCGTATTGTATTGGATGGGGCAAGATGGGAAGCTGTGAGTGGCATTTCGGTGGTCAGGGAGAGTGATGAAGTTTACCCTCTTCGTCCATCTTTGGATGGAGTTACCCACCATTTACTATGTCATGTGGCGATCCGAGATACTGTCAAAGAGGTAACCTTTCGGTCAACTTTTCAAGTTCAAAATAACACCTTGTTCCCCATTGAAATGTGCATCGTTGATGATGCGGGCTCCATCATACGCCAGCCCTACAACATGGGTAAATGCTGATGTTCTTTTGTCAACTTTTTCAATACACTTATTATGGATTTCACATCATTTACTAATTAGGAGAAAAAACTGTAATTATATGGTTTCACTTTTTGATTTATATATGTCACTTTTATTGACCATGTTATTCAAATGTGAAGAATATTTTGTTATTTTGTAATGATTTTTTATTTTGTGAGTATCTGGTTACTGGTTAAATTGAAAATAAATAATGATTGGACTATGTGATCTTCATGATCCTTATCTTTTTTCAAGTGAATGAATTTTAATTTCAATAATTAAAAATATGATTTATTCACAACTATTTGGTCTATTTGAGTCAAAATTCAAAGTTGAGGGTAAGGGTTGAACTATAAAATAACTTTTTTTTGTAAAATATCTATTCAACTTGCATATACATCTCATAGTTATTCTTCAAGTAATTTTACTGGGTATTCTTTCATTAAATTATATTTTTTTAATTGCATTATTTCTTGGTATATATTGGTCCAATATTCTTGTCAGAATGTGTTATGCTATGTAAATCCCCCTATGAAATCAATTGGGCTTCTTCTTTCTTATATTTATCTTGTTGGCTATAAAGTTGAGTATTCCCTTTTCTTATCCAGCTATACATTTTGTTATTGCAATCTTATTTGCACTATTTGTATTGCAATTATTCCCAAATATATTTGATCCTTTTCAAAAAAGGATGAAGTAGCACAACACCTTTTTTTCATACTAGTAGTATCATTGAAAACATCTATATATTTCCTAAAGAATTAATATATTTACCATATGTCATCAGAAGTTTAAATCCTCTCATCTTATTGAACCAGAAGGAGTTGTAGAAATTGAAGGGATATAACATTAAAGGGAGGATTACTAATTTTAATTTTATTCATTGCTTCATTTAAAACACAAATTATATTTTGTATCTGATTAAATCAAACAGTAATCTATTCCTCAATGCTTTAAATGACTGTTTTGATCATTGAAATAGCTGAAATTATCCAAAATGGAATAATTGGAAACTGAAATTGAAAGAATTCAAATAAAAATATCTACTTGCAAATTATATATCAAAATATAGTCTTTATTGAGAAAAGATAAAATTCAAAGGACCTTGTCTTATGTAAATTTATATATGTATCAATCCAAAGCTTACATTTTATTTTTGTATTAGCAACTTTATTGGTAAAAGTTCTTTGAAAAAAGCATGAATTTAATTTCCACATATCCTTCAATTGGTCAAAAATCTAGCAAAGGATATTTCACAGTAAAAGTAAAGTTGATTTATTTTGAAATTCTGGAAAAAATTTCTTATCAGCTTCATTGGTACTGGAAAAAAACTCCAATAAATTTAGCTGGTATCCATGTATAATCAGTGTATTGGTTGATAATAGCTTTAAAAACTCATTGAGCTTATTTAAGCCCATTGAATTGACTATTGCAGGATATATAATATATATAATAAGGATTGAAAAGAAGTAAAAAGGAAGTATACACTTGAAGGTTACAGAGGTTCTCCTGAGCTCAAAAAAAAAATAATATTGAGAATTAAATCATACTAAAAAGAGACTATTGAATCAGATTTAGCTTGGTTTGTGAGATGATAAAATTGATTATTACTTATTTAAGACATTCATACTTTTCATAATTACTTTATATAAAATCTTTTGGAAGTGTTCATCTTTTTTGATTATAAAACCTAATTTCCAAAAAATATATGTCACAAAAATTAAACAAAGGGAAATATTTGTAATAATTTGATATAGTCTCAGTTCAAACAAAATAATTCTTGAATAGTTAAGTTTTTGCTCAATCTGATGATTAATTAATGATATAAGAATAATAGATAGTTTCAACTAGATAAAGAAATATTCATGTGGAGTTAGGAATCTAGATCTCAAGAGAGAATGAGAATTAAATTAGCTTATGAATTTCCAAATCAATTTTTACTTGGGAATCAATCCAAATTAATATCTATCCAAATTCCAAGTAGAAAAAGGAAAACTTAATGGAAAAAAAATGCACTCATCTTGTAATATGTGTACTTGATATGTTTAATACTTTGGATAATAATGATTAATTAATCCATATAATGATTGCTTAAAGGTATATTAATTGAAAAAACCTTATCATCTCTATCAAGGAGCTGAATTCATGAGAAGCTATATAGTCAGATGTGTCGTGTCTGTAAAAGTAAGTCCACTAAATTCCGTTTGATATTGATATGTATAATTAAATTATTGATATGATATTATAAGCTCCTGAATACCACGCATAGATGTGAAAACATTCATATAGTGGAATGCAATAGCTTTGATCAATATTGAGTTGACATTGAGATACAGGGTGAGAGAAAATTGAATTAAGACTTGATACAGAGTGGTATTTAATCTAAAGATCCAATTTCTTGGGTTTGAAGCTAAATTGAAAATACCTGACAGTATTACTTTAGAGCTGTAGGAAAAACCCACCCTCATCACCCCATTGATAATGTGTAATAGCTCTACAGAGATATGAGCAAAGTTAAGAATCAATTCATTTGGAGATACATGTGGAGATATGACTGAAGTTAAGGATCAGTTGATGTTGAGATACAAATGTATATACAACATGAGTTAATGCTGAGTTAACTTGGAGATATAAATCAAGATACTTGTAAGGGACCTGCAGGCAGGTCCAAATGAAATCCCCCTGGTGACTCAGGCTTTTCCCTGGCTGGGAAAACTGCCTGACGGTTGGGTAAGCTTGTTTTGACGCCTTTTGACACAGGACTCAAGACTATGCTTCCCACCACAATAGGTACACAAACCCTCCTTGATTCTTCTTTCCTTTTCAGAACCTTTCAACTTGAAGTCCTTATTCAACAATGAAGAATGGGGCTTGTCCCGCTTTTGAGAATGAAATTTCTTCTTTGGTCTTGAACTTGAAGAAACTTGATGATGAGAAGAGTGAGATTTTGAGGCTTCAGGCTTCTTCTCTTGATGATGATTCTTTTCCTTCTGCCTCTCATGGTACCTGGTATCAAGTTCCAGGCTGACGTCCATTAAGTCTTGAAGAGAATCAATGTTTGAAGGATGGGAGGCCAATCGATCCAGAATCCTGGAGGCCAAGCCCTTCCTGAAATGATGAATAAGAGCCCTTTCACCCCAATCCCCAATTCTTGAAATCAAACTCCTGAAATCGGCAATATACAAAGCAACATGCCCACCTTCTTTCATCCTAAGGCCATCCAATTCAGCTTCTGCTTTTCTAACTTCATTTGGGTCTCCAAATAAAGTGAACAATTGGGATTCAAATAATGGCCAGGAATTGAGGAGATAATTTGAGTCTTGATTATTGAGGTTGGAAAGATAAGGCTCAATCCATTTTGCAGCCCTGCCAACTAAGAATGAAGTGGCATAAAGAACCTTCTTTCTGTCTTGAGAGAAGTTTGCCGGATCATTATGAAAGATGAGTTGACAAGATTGAATAAAGCTTCTGACTTTGAAGGGCTGAGTCCCATCAAAGCATTCTGGAGCCTTCATAGAGGGAGTCTTGAAGGCTGGTGGTCTTGATAATTCAGAAGAAGAAGCTGCTTGAATATTGGCCATAATCTGAGTCATTTGCTGCATAATGGCCAATAAAGACGGTTCAGACTGATGAGAGGCAGGCTGATCAGACTGGGCTAGAGTTGGTCCTCTGGTGCCCTCAGGTGCTCCCACAGGAGCAGGAGCAGCCTCAGTGCCATTAGACTCTTCCTCTTCCACAGAATTCTCCTCCTCCTCTTCACCATCTTCACCTTGAACCTTGGGACTGGTTCTTGAAAATCCTGGGAATCCGCCAACCACTCCTGATAAAGACATTCATCTTCTTGGCCCTCTTCCTTCCTTCCTGGATGGTGCTGCTCCTTCCATAATGGGTCCTCTGTCCAATCTGGCCCTCAGTTGAGAAACTGCTGGGGTACCATCAAGAGGAGCCCTTGGAGTTGGAGTCAGAACAGCTTGAGCTCTGGCCTGAGATCTAGTCTGTCTTGCTGGAGGTGAATGTTGAACTGGAATGATTTCAGGAATAATCAACCAAAATAGATGAAATAAAATCAAAATTTTCTTGAAGTACAAAATCAACAATCAAATCTTGAGGAAATTGGATAATCAATGAATCAAAATTCCTCAAATACGTCAATCAATCAAATCAAATGAGTCTTGAAGTAAAAATCAATATCAATGAGAATCTTGAAGTCAATAAATCAATCAATCAAACAATCAAAATCAAATCAAATCAAAATCTTGCAGAAAAAATCAATGAATCAAAATGAATTCTTGAGTCAAAATCAATTTATGTCAAAAATCTTGATGTGAATAATCAGCAAAATCAATAAAATCTTCAGGTAAATCAATTATCTTGAGGTCAATTTCAATTATGTCAAATTAGTCAATCAAATCAATTTTCAAGTGAATTCTTCCAAAAAATCAAAAATTCTTGAGGAATAAATCAAAGTGAATCCTGATATGAAGAACGTGTCTGAATAACCTGATGAATAACTTGAGAACCAAAGATAAAAATGCTTGGATTATGGATAAAAATAGATTGATTAAGATTGAGAATGAGATTGAAAAGATAACAAAAAATAATAAAATGGGTCAGCTTTCAATTTTCAGAATGAAGAATGAATGAGAGAAAATTGAGAGGTGACGAAGAATCATAAGATCATAAAACGTTAAAGAATCATAATTTTGATAAAATGAATGAATGAATTTAAAATATAAGAATAAAAGAATGAATGAATGAAGAAGAATTATGAGTTAATTAATATAATGTCACAGGGGCTCTTGGAAGAAGAGGGCCTGGCACTCAGGAATCAAGAACTCACTTGGAGGGGTCCAAAGATAAAAGAATAATAAGAATGAATTTTCTCTAAGAAAGAATATGGGAGAAAACAAGTATGCCAAAGATGAGATAAGAAAAAGATGAATCCAATGGCCAAAGATACTAAAGAAGCCAAAAGCCAAGAAGCCAACCAGGTGAATCCTCAATTCACTGTTTCAACCTGCCAGAAAAGGAAATGGAATTAGTATAAGGATATGACCACCAATATCCATTGGACAGGCGAGGAAATAAAAGAAAAAGGGTGCTGAATGACTGACTTAAGATTATCAGTATTAACTTTAATAAGTTAAAGAAAATAAGGATAAAAATAAATCCAATATATTAATTAACTGGGGAAAAAGTCCCCAGGTGCTGAAAGGTGGCCAGTATATGTGAAAAGCTGAAAGATTGATCCTGGAGTTGGATCACCGGCTGTATTGTCCGAATCGGGCCAATACAGTTCTGGCCATCTTGAATTTGAAACTGTGTGATTGAATTGGCCCAATTGGGCCAAGTACGTACAGGTTGATTGATTACCGCCTGTATGAACCAATTGAGTTGTCCAAGAAGTATTGAAATACTTGATGCCTTGACAACTGATTGAAAAGATGTAATACCTTTTGAGAATTGCCCTTAGAATAACCCTGAATGAAATTTCCAACCCAACTCCTGCTGAGCCAGGTGATTGGAGTCCTTGAATGGTCTTCTGATTGCCGCCATGGATTACCAAACTGATGAGTCCAAAGGTTCTCCTTCGAAATGGGCGTTGGATCTTGGTACCTTGAGTTAAGAAGGTTGATTTGGGTCCTGAAAACGTCACCATTGAATTGCTGAGCAAAAATGGTGCATAATGGTATATAACACCATATATGCACCACTCCTGCAACCTTGAGTACGAGGGGCATGGAGGAATGAAGCAATCCTCCCTTAAGTTGAGGGAAATGCTTGTTGAGATGATTTGGTGGCCTCTGGTGGTTGCCAGAGGCCATGGCGGTGAAGTTGGTCCATGGTGGTCCAGGGCCAAAAATGGGTCCTACGGGATTTATGGCCAAAAATGGATCCAAGGTGGTTTTGGTCCAAGGGATTGGTGGCCAAAAATGGCTCAGGTGGGCCCAATTGTGGTTTGGGACCCACCTGGCCTTGGGGGCTAGGTGGCTGCCCCCTTTGGCCCCTTTTGGCCTCATTGGATTAGGCCAAAAGGGGCCTAATCCGCCTACGGACCGTGGACCGCGTATTATGGCCCACGGACCGTAGAAGCCGTGGGGGGCCTAAATAGCCCAAAAAGGCCATTTAGGCCAAAACCCCCATAATAAAAGGGGTGGCCAGGAAACCAATGAAGGTGGCCATGGGGCCTGGAAGTTCCTAGAAGACAAAGGGACCCCCCAGGCCCAAAAACAGTGGTGGAGGCCTGGGGGTTGGTGAGGTGGAAATTGGCCAAGAGGACCAATGACGCAGGATATGGCCTGAGGCCATACGTGGCCAATGGAATGGGTTATGGCGTAAGAGCCATGGAACACCCAAAGGGGGTCAATTGGCCATAAATGATGTGACATGGCCAATTGGCCCCAACTTGGCTCCAGGTTGGATTGCCGCCGCCATCAAGGAGGAGGGTCAAAATACGTGGTTGTGACATCACACCATCAAGACATCATTGGATAATTTAATTCACAGTATTACTCCAAGGCAATACTGTTCAACCATTCTCAAGGGATTCAAGAGGCATTTCATTCATTTGTTCATTTGTCAAGTGTCAAAGCTCCACTCAATCCATTTTGGCAACCACCTTCATTTCAATACAGTCTGGATCCATCAAGAACTGTATTTCATTTTCAAGCATTGGAAATTCAATCAACCCATTTCAGTTTCAATATTATCCAGCTGTATCAATTCCCAAAACAATCAATACAGATCAGTTTTCAGCCTGAAGAACTCAAGCTCCCAACCTTTCACATATACCGGCTACCCTTTCCACCCTGGGGGGTTGTTCCCCAGTTAATTAATATACTTTTATTTGATTTTATCTTTATTTATCTAATCTTTTTTTTAAGTGAATACTGATATTATCAAGTCAGTCATTTAGAACCTTTTCCCTTTCCTTTCTTTGCCTGTCAATGGATATTTGGTGGTCATATCCTTATTAATTCCATTGTTCATTTTGGCAGGTTGAGACAGTTATTAAGGACTTACTTGGTTGGCTCTTTGGCCATTTGGCTTCTCTTTCCTCTTATTGCATCTCATCTTGTACCTGCATATTTCTTAGAGGAATTTATTCTTTTATTTTGATTTCTTTATTCTTTTGGAGTCTTCCAAGTGAGTTCCCTGATTGCTGAGTGCCAACTCACTCTTGTTTTTCTTTCCAAGAGCCCCTGTGACATTATCTTAATTAACTCATAATTTCTTTTCATTCTGTTCATTCTTTCTTTATAATTTCATTCACTCATTTAATTGAAATTATGACTCTTTAATGCTTATGAACATTATTATTCATTGTCACCTCTCAATTTTGTCTCATTCATTCTTCATTCTGAAAATCAAAAGCTGACCCCAATTTTATTTTTGTCTTTACTTTCTTAAATATTATCTCAAATCAACATTCTTAATTGATTCATGATTCAGGTGTCATCTTAATTTTCATTTGATTTTCAAATTTTTCATCGAGTTACTCAGACACATTCTTCACATCAAGATTCATATTTGATTCAATCTTCAAGAATTTTTATTTTCAAAGAAGAACTCAAGTTATTTTGATTTGATTTCTTGATTTGACATAAAATGATATTGACCTCAAGAAAATTGAGTGACCTGAATATTTCATTGATTTTGCTGATTTTTCACATCAAGAATTTTGACATAAATTGATTTTGCCTCAAGGATTCATTTTGATTAATTCATTTTCTGCAAGATTTTGATTTTGATTGATTTGACATTTGATTTATTGACTCCATGTTTTCATTTGATATTTAATTGATTGATTTACCTGAATATTTCATTTGATTTATTGATTTTCCTCAAGATATTGATTCTGATTTTTGAATTCAAACATTATTTCAATTGCCTCACATTTTCATCTTCAAATCTTGATCCTTTTTATTTTATTTCATTTTATCCTGAAATCATGCCCATCCAACAATCACCTCCTGCAAGGCAGACAAGATCTCAGGCCAGAACTCAAGCCGTTCTGACTCCAACTCCAAGGGCTCCTCTTGAAGGCACCCCAGCAGTTTCTCAACTGAGGGCCCAATTGGACAGAGGACCCATTTTGGAAGGAGCAGAACAATCCAGGAAGGAAGCGGGCCAAGAAGGTCAAGTTTATTTTCAGGAGTAGTTGGCGGATTTCCAGGAACTGCAAGTACCATTTTCAAGGTTCCAGGTGAAGATGGTGAAGAGCAGGAGGAGAATTCTGTGGAAGAGGAAGAGTCTTCTGGTACTGAAGGTGTCCCTGCTCCGGTGGAGGCATCCCAAGGTACTGGAGGGCCAACTCTAGCCCAGTCTAATCAGCCTGTCTCTCATCAGTCTGAACCATCTTTATTGGCCATTATGCAGCAAATGACTCAGATTATGGCCAATCTTCAAGAAGCTTCATCCACTGAAGCATCAAGACCACCAGCCTTCAAGACTTCATCTATGAAGGCACCTGAATGCTTTGATGGGACTCAATCCTTCAAAGTTAGAAGCTTTATTCAGTCTTGTCAACTGATTTTTTTAATAATGATCCGGCAAACTTGGCTCAAGACAGAAAGAAGGTCCTTTATGCCACTTCATTTCTCATTGGCAGGGCTGCAAAATGGATTGCGCCTTATCTCTCCAATCTCACCAATAAAGATCCAAATTACCTTCTCAATTCATGGAAATGTTTTGAATCTCAACTCTTCACCTTATTTGGGGACCCAAATGAAATCAGAAAAGCTGAAGCAGAATTAGATTCTTTAAGAATGAAAGAAGGTGGGCATGTATCTTTATACATTGCTGATTTCAGAAGTCGTGTCTCAAGAATTGGAGATTTGGGTGAAAGAGCTCTCATCCATCATTTCAGGAAGGGATTTCCATCCAGGATTTCGGATCAATTGGCCTCCCATCCTTCAAGAATTGACTCTCTTCAAGACTTAATGGATATTATCCTGGAGCTTGATACCAGGTACCATGAGAGGCCAAATGAAAAGAGTCATCATCAAGAGAAGAAGCCAGAAGCCTCAAACTCAAGTTCTTCTCATCCTCAAAGTTCTTCAAGCTCAAGTCAAAAGAAGAAGAAGAATTTTCAGAAGAGGGACAAGCCCCATTCTTCTTTATTAAATAAAGATTTGAAGTTGATGAATTCTGAAAAGGAAAGAAGAATCAAGGAGGGTCTATGTACCTATTGTGGTGGGAAGCATAGTCTTGAGTCCTGTTTCAAAAGGCCTCAAAACAAGCTTACCCAACCGTCAGGCAAGTTTCCCAGCCAGGGAAAAGCCTGAGTGAAGATCATGTTGTGTTCAATGGTCTTCACTGTTTCCATCCAGAGCACAATTGTGCATTCTGAATACTGTTGTCAAACATTCTCTTAAATTTTTTGTTTTTTCTTCTCCCTCTGATATGTTTTACAGTATTCTCATTGATTCTGGTGCTACCAACTCATTTATTGCAAAGCAGTTTGTTCACAAGTATTCTTTGACCATGTCAGAACTCCCAGAGAAGATTCCCCTTATTATTCTTTACTCCTCAGAGTCTCCTTCTCTATTTGCAACTCACCATACTAAATATATGGTTGACCTCCCTTCCTTCCCAAGCTTTGAATGGGACTTTTTAGTCATTGATACTCCCAAGGGAGAAGACCGCATATTGGGCTTTGGCTTTCTCAATCATTTTAATCCATTTATTCATTGGGGGCAAGGGCTTATCACCTTTATTGCTGATCATAAGGACTATTAAGATCATTCAAAATCTTTCAGTAATGACTTTTCTTCTGCCAAATCATTTGCAGCTCTGGTTTGTGATTCTAGAACACCATGATTTCCATCTTCTGTCCATATTGCTTCCCTTAATTCCCATCAGTCATTACTATCATCTAGAGATGAAGTCATCAAAGAGATTCAAGATGTTGGAGAAGATAATTCTGTATCTTCACTTCATCTCTTCTTTGGGAATATGGACCTCCCTCCTTCATCTTATCATGACTCCCTGGAGGAGTTGTGGGATGAAGAGGAAGACCCAGAAGAAATAGAAAATGTGATCAAGGTTGTTCCTCCTGTCTATCACAAGTACTTGGATGTCTTCTCCAAGGTTAAAGCAGAGAAACTTCCTCCTCACCACGCCTGTGATCATCATATCAAGCTGGAGGGGTCTCTGCCCCCAGTTGGGGTGATCTACCCTTTATCAAACCAAGAGTCAGATACACTCAGGGCCTACATTTAAGAGAATGTAGAGAAAGGTTTCATCTGGCCAAGCTTCTCTTCAACAGGAGCACCTGTCCTCTTTGTCAAAAAGAAAGATGGTGGCCTCCGTTTGTGTGTTGATTACCCCAAACTCAATGCTGGTACTAGGAAGAACAAGTATCCTGTTCCTCCTATGAATCAGCTTCTTACTGCTCTCAATGGTTCTACTATCTTTTCCAAGATTGATTTGCGTGGTGCATATAACCTGCTCAGAAACAAGGAAGGTGATGAACACTTGACATGTCTTAGAACTAAATATGGCAGCTATGAGTATTTGGTTATGCCATTTGGGCTCTCCAATGCTCCTGCCTCTTTCCAAAACCTTGTCAATGATATTTCTTATGAGCTTCTTGATATTTATGTTGTGGTTTATTTGGATGACATTATGGTCTTTTCCAAATCTGAAGAAGAACATGTCACTCATGTGTCCACTTTTCTTTCCAGACTCAGAGCCAATAACCTCTTTGCTAAGGCCTCCAAGTGCCTATTTAATGTTACTAGTGTAGAGTATTTGGGTAATGTTGTTTCTTCTGAATTCCTCAAGATGGACCAAGCAAAAGTCCAGCAAATTCTCAATTGGCCACCTCCAAGAAACCTCAAGGCTCTTCAATCATTCCTTGGCTTTGCCACTTTTTACCGCCATTTAATCAAGAATTATTCAAAGGAGATTAGTTCACTCACAAGTTTGCTCAAGAAAGATTCCCGTTTTCCCCTCAATGAGGAAGCTCTTAGACAGTTTCATCAATTCAAAGAGGCATTCACCATTGCTCCAATCCTTTCTCACTTTGATCCCTCTCTACCCACCATTGTGGAGACTTATGCTCCTGATTATGCCTTGGGTGCTGTACTGAGTCAGATTTCTGACTCAGGAAAAAATCCCATTGCATTTGATAGCTGCAAGCCTTTCCCACCTGAGCTCAATTATGAGATTCATGACAAGGAACTCCTTGGCATAGTCTGGGCTCTCAAGCTCTGGAGAGCTTTTCTCCTTTCTCTTTCTTCCTCTTTTGAAGTTCTCACCAATGATTCATCACTTCAATATTTTATGTCTTCAAAGATTCTCCCTTGCCGTCAAGCCCGCTGGGCTGAATTTCTCTCTGAATTCCATTTTTCAATAACTTACCACCCTGGCTGCTTGGCTACCCTTGCACATGCTTTATCACGTCAGGACGACATTTACCCAGAGAGGTGGGAAAATTTCATCAGCAAGAATCCAATGAATTATCAAAGAATAATCAAGCAAGATGAAAATCAAGACTCAAAATTCTTTGCAGTCAAGGTTGAAGCAGTCTCAAATTTGATTGAATTGATTCAGAAGTCATTATGGCAACATTCTCAATATAGAAGTATTCTTCAAGATTTGGGTAAAGGTAAATTTGTCCAAGATTATTCTCTTGATTCCTCCTCCCAACTTCTTCTGTTCAAAGATCGGGTGGTGGTCCCAAATGACCCCACAATTCAACTCAGCATACTTCAAAAAAGGCATGACTCTCCTCTAGCTGGACACCCTGGCCAAGAGAAGACCCTCAAACCTGTCAAGCGGGATTTCCACTGGTCTGGCATGACTCAATTTATCAAGGATTATATATCATCCTGTCAACAGTATTCAAGAAGCAAAAGTATTAACCACAAGAAGTTTGAACTCCGCAAACCTCTTCCAATTCCAAATGGTCCTTGGATTTGTCTTTCAATGGATATCATCACTCAATTGCCGCTGTCCAATTCTTTTGACTTACTCCTTGTCATAGTGGACAGATTCTCAAAAATGGCAGTTTTTATTCTAACAATGTCCTCAATAACTTTATTAGATTTGGCCCATTTATTCATCAAGACTATTTTCTCAAAGCATAGCCTTCCTTCAAGAATTGTTAGTGATAGAGGTTCTCTTTTTGTTCCTTCTTTTTGGACCAATATTTGTCAGCAGCTCAATATTTCAAGAGATCTGTCAACTGCTCACCATCCAGAAACTGATGTACAGACAGAGAGGGTAAATCAGATACTAGAACAGTACCTTTGGATGTATGTCAGTTATCATCAAGATGATTGGAACACCTGGCTCCCTCTGGCTGAATTTGCCTACAATAACTCTGACCACTCTTCAACAAAACAACCACCATTTTTCACTTTTTATGGAAGAGATCAACATTTTGGCTCAGTTCACATTACTCAAGATACTCCTGCTGGAAAGTTATCAACAAAAATCCAATCAGTACAGCAAGATGTCAAGAGAGAACTTGAATTTCCATAAACAGGTTTGAGAGGTATGCAGATAAAAGTTGAGCAAGTCCACCTGTTTTCAATGCTGATGACATGGTATGGCTTTCCTCCAAGAACATCAAATCAACTAGACCCACCAAAAAACTTTCTGAAAGATGGTTGGGTCCTTTTCCAATCTTGTAGAAAGTCAGCACTCATGCCTACCACCTCAAGCTCCCATCTCAATGGAAGTCCATCCACCCAGTCTTCCATATTTCACTCTCAGAACCAGTCAAGACATCAACAATCCCAAATAGGCATCAAAAGCCTCCTCCTCCAATCATCATTCAAGAAGAAGAGGATTCGGAAGTCTCTCAAATACTGGACTCAAAGCTTAAGAGAGGAAAATTATGGTAATTGGTGGAATGGAAAGGTTGCAGTCAAGACCTAGAAAGATCCACTTGGGAACCAACCAAAATCCTCAAGAATTGTCCTGAACTTGTCAAATATTTTAATTCATTATATCCTGACAAGCCTGGGCCAAATTCTTCAAAAGCTTGATTCATTATGGTCCTTGGTAGGGAGAGGAATTACCAAAAGTAAGTCCCACTCCTGGTATGCACCTTTAGGGGTATTCTACTCTTTTTTTTGTTGTAAGCATAACCTTTTCCACTCTGTGAGAACTTTGCAATTTTGGACACAGATCTTTGGCATAGCTTTCAACTTCATTTCCAATTTTATGGCCATTTTCACTTGGGACAATGACCCATTCACTTTTCAATTCATTTCCAAAGACGTCAAAATTCAAATTCATTCCTTCAACATTTGTTGTTTTTGTTTTTATGGGCACTGGCGGGAGTGGTAACTACCAAAAGTAAGTTCCTCTCCTGGTGTGCACTTCCCTGAGGGGTCTACAATCTTGTCAAAACATCACCTTGGCCACTTTGTGAGCACCTGGAATCAAATCTCCCTTTCCAGGTCCTTGGCCAATTTCAAAATCAGTTATCAACCTCCGTGATGAAGATTGAAACCTCCTCAAGATTCAATTCATTTTTCTTTTCTGTTTTCTCTTTCTTTTATTTTCATTTTCATTCTTTATATTAAATTTTATTTTCATTTTCATTTTATCATATCAAAAATTCATCTCAAAGAATATTCATTCATTACAACATCATCAATCATGAAGCCAATCTCAAAAGAAGATCAAGCAAGTCCTGTGTCATATGACAAATTTTTAATATCAGTTATTATTTTATTTTCCTCTTAAAAGAAATTTCCTCTATCCCACTCTCAATCCTTTCCAATAGCCTCAACAGGCTTAACCTTGTATTGGTGCTCAGGAGCTCACCATTTCAAGGTGGGGGGTACTGTCACAACCATGGCAATTCACTTCCTTGGATCCCCATATGGCATATCAAGCCACAGTCCTTTTATGGCCAATTGGCCATATCCATCACCAGTGGCCAAAATCCCCAAAGGACCCAGAAACACCTTTCCAAGCTCTGAAGCCATCACATGCATCTTTTTCCCCTCTGTCTTTACATCTCAAGACCTTTGGACGTAATCTTCTTTCCAATGAACCAATATGCCATAAATGATGTTATATATCGTTATGCATCATTTTTCAACAGAAATTTAATGGTGGAAATATCAAATGCTCATTCCAATATTCCAACCTATCATCACATCATCAAGGCTCCCAATCATTCAGAGGACTCATCAAGGCTCAAGAGCAAGTGTTTCAGAATCAAAGACCAATCATGCCATCAAGATGTCATTGGATAATTTCATTCACAGTATTCCTCCAAGGCAATACTTTTCAAACATTCTCAAGGGATTCAAGAGGCAGTTCATTCATTCATTCATTTTTCAAGTGTCAAAGCTCCACTCAATCAATCTTGGCAACCACCTACATTTCAATACAGTCTGGATCCATCAAGAACTGTATTTCATTTTCAAGTATGGGAAATTCAATCAACCCATTTCAATTTCAATATTAGCCAGCTGTATCAATTCCCAAAAAACAATCAATAAAGCCTCAAGGATCAATAAAGATCATTTTTCAGCCTCAAGAACTCAAGCTCCCAACTTTTCACATATACCGGATACCCTTTCCACCCTGGGGGATTTTTCCCCAGTTAATTAATATAGTTTGATTTTATTTTATCTTTATTAATCTTATCATTTTTGTTAAGTGAATACTGATATTATCAAGTCAGTCATTTAGCACCTTTTCCCTTTTCTTTCTTTGCCTTTCAATGGATATTTGGTGCTCATATCCTTACTGATTCCATTGTTCATTTTGGCAGGTTGAAACAGTGATTAAAGACTTACTTGGTTGGCTCTTTGGCCATTTGGCTTCGCTTTCCTCTTATTGCATCTCATCTTGTACCTGCATGTTTCTTAGAGGAATTTATCCTTTTATTTTTATTTCTTTATTTTTTTTGGGTATTCCAAGTGAGTTCCCTGAGTGCTGAGTGCCAGGTAACTCTTGTTTTTCTGTCCAACAGCCCCTGTGACAATACCCTGTATCTTCTCAATATTCACTAGCAGAACTTCTGAATGAATTCAGAGAGGGACAGTTTAGCACTACCCTCACCAGTAAACAAAAAATAAGCTTACTGAAGATTCTGAGAAAGAACAGACCAGCATTTGCCATTGGTGAAGAACCATTAGGCAAGATCAAAGGCCATGATATAGAACTATATCGGGATGTGGAAAGACCTTATCTACCCATGCTTAGGAGACCTCCTTATCCACCAAGCCTGGAAACCAGGAAATATATTGAAAAACACATCAATGAACTCCTGGACATGGATGTCATCAGGAAGATTGGACATAATGAAATAGTGGAAATAACCACTCCTGTACTTATCACCTGGCATGATGGAAAGTGTAGACTGTTTGGAGACTTCAGAGCTCTGAATAACTACACTAAAGCAGACAGGTACCCTATACCCAGGATACCTCATGCCTTGGATAAACTGGCAAAAGCCAAATACATAACAAAGATGGATTGTATGAAAGGCTTCCACCGAAATGGAGTTAAACCAAACTCCATGAAATTACTCAGAATAGTATGCCATATGGGCATATATGAGTATACCAGGACGCCATTTGGCATCAAAAATGCACCAGCCCACTTCAAAAGGATGATGGACACAATATTTCAAGAAGAAATATTGGAAGGCTGGATGGTGGTATATATTGATGATATCATTATATACTCAGAGACATGGGAAGACCATGTACAATACATAGACAGAGTGCTAAGTAAATTTACACCCATTAATCTGAAGATTTTACTAAAAAAGTGTAATTTTGGCCAACAAGAGCTACTAGCTCTAGGACATAAAGTCTCAGGTCCTAGTCTGGCAATTTACCAGAAGAAAGTAGCAGCAGTACTGCAAAAGCCTGTACCAAAGAGCATCAAAGAGATGCAATCTTTCCTTGGGTTTGCTAGCTAATATAGAAACCGCATCAAGAATTGTGCCCACATAACTAGTAGCTTATACAAGTTGTGTTCAAAAGATGTAGTTTTTGAAATTACCAAGGAAAGAAGGGATGCATATGAGAGGATCAAACATGAACTCACAAATGCGCATTTACTCATCTTGCCTGACTTTGAATTACCATTCAAGTTATATATAGATGCAGCATGTAGCCAAGGGTTAGGATCAGCCCATCACCAAAGTTCAATAGTGAATGGTGAACCAAAAGAGGGAGTGATATGTCACATCTCCAGGCAACTGAAATATTCAGAAGCCAGGTATGGGGCGACCCAGACTGAGTGTCTATGTCTAGTATGGGCTGTAGAAAAACTCCATTATTATCTGGAGGGTGCAGTCTTTGAAGTCTACACAGACTGCACAGACTTGAACTCTTTACTGAACATGAAGACCACAAATAGACACATGCTGAGATGGCAAATAGCCATCCAGGGGTATGGAGGGAACATGACCATCATATACAAAGAAGGTAAAAGTCATACCATTGCAGATGGCCTTAGCAGATGGCCACTGGATAATGTCCAGAGCAATCCAGCTTATGACCCTGAAGTTGCAGCCAAAATCCCTATCCATTTCATGGAAATAGATAGTAGGAAGAACTTCAGACTTCCTGAATGGGCACCAGAAAGTGGTACCCTTCACAGTGGAAACACTGATTCAGAGGGAACAGAAACTCCCAAATTGGGTATAACTTCCTCAGAACTGAACAATGAATTCTTCAGTGCAGTACAGAAGTTTTATGCCAAACACAAACAGTGTAGCATACTACTCCAACTCCTTCAACAAAAGTACAGGAGTCAAGAACTGGAAACCCAGCTGGAAGAACCCTGGTTGAGGGCCTAGAAGGACAAGAAGGTTTTTCTTATAGATGGCCTTCTCTACCACAGAGAAAAGCACACAAGTGCACTCACAGTGGTAGACAGAGACCACATCTCATTGATCCTACAAGACTGCCATCACTGCCCCTATATGGGACACATGAGTGAGGACAGGACCAAAGAGAGGGTAGCAAGCACAGCTTGGTGGCCCAAGTGGGAACAAGAGTTGAGTGAATACATCAACACTTGTGAAAGATGCCAAAAGGCAAAGAGGAAACATGGGAAGAAGTATGGGTTACTTCAACACATAGAAGAACCCAAACACCCATGGGAAACCATCGACATGGACTGGGTAACAGGACTTGTCCCAGGGGGCAAAGAAAACTATAATGCCTGTTTGATCATAGTTGATAGGTTCATCAAGAGCATGAGGTGTCTACCATGCCATAAAGAAGACACAGCCAGGGATACTTTTCTGTTGTTTTGGAATAACATCATATCTACCTGTGGAGTCCCTAAGATCATAATTAGTGATAGGGACCAAAAATTCACATCTGAATTTTGGACTAACATATATGACATGCTGGGTACCAAACTTGGTTTTTCCACAGCTTACCATCCACAAACAGATGGCCCAGCTGAAAGGATGATCCAAACAATGGAGGACATCCTCAGAAGATTCAGTGCCTATGGCATGGAATACAAGGATCATGAGGGATACACCCATGATTGGGTTACCCTCTTACCAGCAGTCCAACTGGCTTATAATACAAGCCAGCACTCCACCACAGGTAAAACACCTGCACTGGTGGAGAAAGGGTTGAACCCCCTGTTGCCTGTGGATCACTTGAAGAAAAATCTCCTGACTATCCACCCCACAGCCAAAGACTTCCATGATATGTGGAAGAGAGCTTGTGACACAGCTTATAAATGCATATCTGAGGCAAAAGATTATAATAAGCAAAGGTGGGACAAGACACACATTGAACCTTACTTTAAGGAAGGGGACCATGTGTTAGTGTCTACACTGAACTTCAACGATCTTAAAGGACCCAAGAAAATGAGAGACTCATTTGTAGGGCCCTTCACTATCATTAAGTTGGTAGGCAAGAATGCAGTGGAAGTCAAGCTCACAGAGGAGTTTTCCAGGAAACACCCAGTCTTAACAGTGAGTTTGGTCAAGCCATACTTCCAAACAGAAGAGGGTAAATTCCCCTCCAGGAAGAAGAACCTCACCTCACCAGAAATAGTGGAAGTAGAGGACTCCTCAGGACCTGTGAGAAAGATCATCAGGGGCAGGAAGATCAGACTTAATGGGAATGATCAAAGACAATATTGAGTCAGATTCAAGAACCAAACACCTGATAAATACAAGTGGTTGGCGGAAGATGCCATACCAGATGGGAACCTTAATTTAAGGAGATTAAGGGCCTCTAGGAGGACTGAACAGTCTCATCAATGATGAGCCTTTTTTAGAGGGAGGGTATGTCAGCCTGTGACTCAAACCAGAGCACAAGCATGACAGCCAAGATACCATTAAACCAATGGTATAGCCAAGATACCACCAAAACATGGAGCTGAGCCAAATCAGCTCAAAAGATATCAATCAAAAGAGGAAACTCACCCCTTCCTGAAAATACAAGTCCCATCACCATAGGATAAAGAATAAGAAAGCTATTCCTGCTCAAAGTTATTGCTGAGCATAAACCTTAATTTTTACCTCTCATCTAAAATCCAGAAGGAGAGGCTTAACCCCATCAAATGGGTATTCAAAATGAAGCTCTGATCCAGGGCTATCCAATGGTACTAGCCAAACTGTCAGCCTGTGACTCAAAACCAGAGCACAAGCATGACAGCCAAAATACCATAAACCAATGGTATAGCCAAGATACCACCAAAACATGGAGCTGAGCCAAATTAGCTCAAAAGGTATCAAAAGAAAGAGGAAACTCACCTCTTTCTGAAAATATAAGTCCCATCACCATAGGACAAGAAATAACAAAGTTATTCCTGCTCAAAGTTATTGCTGAGCATAAACCTTAATTTTCACCTCTCATCTAAAATCTAGAAGGAGAGGCTTAACCCCATCAAATGGGTATTCAAAATGAAGCTCTAAGCCAGGGCTATCTAATGGTGCTAGCCAAACTGAGCTAGCACCAGTATTACTTGAGTTATGGTCAAATTCAGACCAAATAAGGGTGAACAAAACATTCACCTCTCATCTAACTTTTACAGTTTTAGTGTGAGATACTTAAAGTGGGGTCTTTTTGGAAAGAGCACAATCAGGGCTATCTGATGGTGCCATCTATTTCCTCATAGCTCAACAACAAAAGAAGTTATTGGCCAAACAAGCATAATACAGCTTTTTCCCAGACCACGCCAATGTACAAAAATACTTGTACATGGGATAACTTTGTCATATTTAATGATAATCATGTCAAGTTGGGTACCATTGTGTAGAGCGCATACAGAGCTATTCAATGAACCAGTTATGAGCTTGATATCTCAAAAACGGACAGAGTTATGACCATTTTAAGGTCAAAATCTCACCTGCTGTCATATACAGCCTTACCATGGGATAATATCCCATAACCATGAATATGAGGTGTCAAACAGACGAAGAAGCATGTTTTTACTTCAATACCTCATATGTCAGTCAATACTGGGGTCCCATACAGTTTCTGTACAGCATTCTATGCGTCATACACGTCAGAATCAGGCTGTGAGGTCCCCAGATGAAAATTTTCCCACTGTATTGGTGAAAACCGCCCAGATGTGGTTTCAAAACCACATATGAGCCCAATACAGGGTATAGAGGCTGTTTGCAAACCACAAGCCTGTCATAGAGAGTGAAAAATCTTCACTTCCTCTACGTGGAAAGGTCTAGCAGCCTTTCCACCTCAATTTCAGGATAAAAGGAGGGCTTTTCACAGTCAAAAGCCTTTCCTCATCCTGCTCTTGAATAACATACGTAGTAAACTGTCAAAAACAGTTTTACTCTTGGTTAATAATCAGGTATAATTATAAGCTTTAATTATTGTAGTCTTTTATTATTGTAACCCAACAGATAAAGCTGCACCCAGGGCTTTCAACAGGGCTCACCACCACTATAACCACTATAGTAAAGCCCTTTAAATTTTATTCTTAATCATCTCAAAACCTTCTTAAAGCATTTTTACCGTGTCACAAACAGAGTTTGAGTTGTAAATAGCCTACATTACCACTCTTTCATAGTTTCATCCTGACATTTTGGGGGCCTGGCCGTGTTTTTTACCTTTTTTGGACCTTATAAAGTAAGTCTTTTCTCTTTTTATGACTTATTGATAAGTGTTTTAGCTTTTTTTTAGGCGTAATTTCTTTATTTAAATATATATTTTATATATATTTATCCTTTTTTACATATATATACTCATATTATAAGAGTATTATTCACGTGGTTAATACCCACCGAATATAACTATTTTTGGCGTGTTTTGTATATAAAAACACATAAGCCATCAACAAGTCCTGTATTCTTGACTGAATAAGGACACCTCTGACTGAAAAACCATTAGTTGAGGCGTGGTTAAGTGTAGTGTTAACTCAACAACACTTATACAAAACCACTTGTACAGAATACACTTGAAAACCACAAGTGTTTCTGAGGGATACTGGCACACAAACAGTGTGACAGGGTACCAAAAAGCTGTAATTCTGACGTGGAATTGTTGATTCAATTACACTGTCATTATACAGGGCACATTGTAGTAACATACAAGCCCAGAGGCCAATCTCAGATGTGCAAAACCAGCATTTCTTGAGAAGTCTTAACTGACATAAGCCCTCCTTTTCCTGCCTTGATTTCAGTGGAAGAAAATTACATCCCACTTGAGACCCAGTCACAGGCCAACACACCAGTGACACCCTCAGAACCAGAGGGCAGCAAGGGCAAAGGAAAGAGGCACAGTGAAGGTCTCATCACAGCCAAGTGGACACCAATAGCCACTCAGAGAAGTAGAAAACCACGAAACTCTGCATCCATACAAGGTAAACTAACCTTAACCACTTGTACAGGAAAGATTACAATTATTAACCCAGTTGTAACTTCCAAAGGCAAACTGCCCAAGTCAGCAGACAATAAATTTGTACAAGGCACATTCAAAGGTAAATACCCTAAGAACATAAAGTTTTTGACTGCTTGCAAACACTGATATGTCCTCTGCATACCTCAGAGACCTTGGCTTCCAAAGGAACCAGCCAGAGGATAGAGGAGGATTGTCCAGAACCAGAAGACCTGAAAGAGGACACCCTGGACACAGTGGTGGATGGCAAAACAATGAGGGAGATAATATAAACCTTGCCATTCACACTCCAATTCAACAGAAACTTCAAACCAGAGGACTGGAAGGATATGGATCAAGTTCTTCAGATCCACCAACTCCTCAAAGATTTATTTCAATGGAGCATGGACAACAAGAGGTTCAACCTAGCAACTCACTGGGCAGAACTGGGATCAAGTTGGCAGAAGATCTGTCTCAAAGAGATAGATTTCAAAGACCTTATCGTAATCACCAAGGGTTGGAATCCTACCAGGCAGCACAGACTCCTGGAGGCAAGGGCACAGAGGATAAGGGAGAATCAAGCCACTATCAAACCTATAGAAGAACTGTTAACCCAGACAGGGCCTACTCAGATTCCTTCAGGTTCACAAGGAGCAGGCCAAATCAGCTCTCCAGTGGCTTCACACCATTCAGAAACCAGCAGATCAGTGGCCAAGAGTCACCATTATTCACAATTCCAGGAAGTTTCCAGGAGAAGACAAGGGAACAAGGGCAAGAACAAAACCCCCTTCAGCCAGAGGAGGAAAGAGTCAGACCCCATGATCCAGAAGCTGTTAGATTTGGTAAAAGAAGTACACAAGAACCAGAAGTAGTTGTAATCCACTCCAGAATCAGTAGTCCTAGTAATAGAAACATTACCCCCACTCATACTGAAAATAACATTGTCACATCTGAGAGTAACATCAACAGTGATACACTGTGGTTACAAGTGTCCCAATATGCTGAACAATCTGCAAAGCAATTTGCAGAAATTAAAGCTAGCCAAGAGAGGATGAGACAAACTCAAGCCTCCATGGAACAAATAGCTAAGAATCTTCAAGAAGGATATGCTCAACTGAGCAAAGCCTCTGAAGAATCCAACAAAAGACTGAACCAAGTCTTTGAAGAACAACACCACAGCACAAGGGACAGGGAGTGTCTGGATCAAGACATTAGCAAATTGTTTAATGCCTATCATAGCTTAAAGCCCCAACCACAAGGCCAAGCTATGGAGAATCCATATCAACCAGATGACATCAAACCAGATGCCATGTTGTTGAATAAGGCAAGATCTCCATCACAATACCAAGATGGAGATGGCATGTCTTATTCAGAGAAGGAAGCCTTGAAACAGCTTCCTGAGGCCTCAAACTGGCCCAAATTGTTTGGATCAGGAGAATATGATCATATGGAGCTCATAGATTATATTGATGGACTCTTCATTGATGTACCAAGCATACCAGACTACTGGATTACTGCTAGATTAAATACTGCATTTAAAGGTCATGCAAGTATATGGTACACAGAAATGAAAGAAATCCATGGTAGAAGAAACTGGCCATGGTGGAAGAGTCAAATCATCCAAAAGTACAGTAATGGAACTTGGATATGGCAAAAGACCATGTCATATGAGAATGACAAATACTCTGTGGACAAAGATCCATATGAGTGGTGTCTTAGACAGTGTAAAAGACTTAAAGCCATTGATCCTCAAATGAACATCCAAATGAGGAATCACAAACTTCTGACACAACTGCCAGGAGAACTAGAGCATGCAGTAAAATGCAGATGCAACCAAAATTGCACTCTAGTTGACATAGCCAACACCTTACAAGACATAAGGAAAAGGACTAATATAGGGAAATTCACCCCATATAGAAGCAGTAGTTTCAAGGAGAAACAACCTTTCAGGGTGGAGTTTAAAGACAAACCCAGAGAAAGAGTGGCAGAAGTGGCAAAGAAGAGGAATTCTTGTCACAATTGTGGTTCAACAGACCACTAGGCCAACAACTGTCCAAAAGCAAAGAAAAAAGTCTATGCTATAGAAAACGTCCGTGAAGAAGAACCTCCAACAGAGGATTCTGAATCAGACTCCATGGGAGATGCCATCAGAGAACCATCTGATGATGATCAAGACCCAAGAGAGGAATATCTAGTGGAATACCAAGAGAAAACCCCATTGGAAATCCAAGATAAACAGTTGGAAGCAGGCATGCCACAGGACACTGCCAACAAGAACTTGTGCAAACACACACAAGCTGCACAAACATTCCTGGTTACACCAACCAAAGGAATGGCATATATACATGGAACAGCCACAAAAATGACTGTATGTATTGACAATGCTCAGCACCCACTGATCATTGACAGTGGAGCACATTGCTCCATAGTGGCCAGAAATTATCTGGATAACCATTTCCCAAACTGGGAAAAACAGCTCTTTCCCACTAAGGCAAAGGAAGTGAATCAGGGAAGATGACTTCCATTGGGACAATTATCAAAGAGATAATTATACCCCACAGGAAGGGTAATATCAGACTCAACCCAGAGTTTGTCGTGCTTGAAGATTCCCACATCCAAGGGTTTTTACTGGGAACAGATTACCAGAGGATGTATGGCATTGTCACAGGGGCTCTTGGACAGAAATACAAGAGTGGCCTGGCACTCAGCAATCAGGGAACTCACTTGGAAGACTCCAAAAGGATAAAGAACAAAAATAATAGAAAATGAATTCCTCTAAAAGATATGCAGGTACAAGATGAGATGCAAAGAGGAAAGGGAAGCCAAATGGCCAAAGAGCCAACCAAGTAAGTCCTTAATCACTGTTTCAACCTGCCAAAAATGAATAATGGAATTAGTAAGGATATGACCACCAAATATCCATTGACAGGCGGAGAAAGAGAAAGAGAAAGGTGCTAAATGACTGACTTAATAATATCAGTATTTGCTTCACTAAAAATGAAAAGAAAATAAAGATAAAATAAAATCAAAATATATTAATTAACTGGGGAAAACCCCCCAGGGTGGAAAGGGTAGCCGGTATATGTGAAATGTTGGGAGCTTGAGTTCTTCAGGCTGAAAACTGATCTGTATTGATCCTTGAGGCTGTATTGATTCTTTTGGGAATTGATACAGCTGGCTAATATTGAAATTGAATTGGGTTGAATGAATTTCCCATGATTGAAAATGAAATACAGTTCTTGATGGATCCAGACTGTATTGAAATGAATATGGTTGCCAAGATGGATTGAGTGGAGCTTTGACACTTGACAACTTCTTTTTGGCATTGCCTCTTGAATACACTTGAGAATGAATTGACAGTATTCCCTTGGAAGTAATACTTGGAGTGAGAATAACCAATGACTGCTTGATGGCGTCATTGGTCTTTGACGCTGAAACACTTGCTCTTGAGCCTTGATGATTCCTCTGAATGATTGGGTGCCTTGATGACGTGATGAGATGTTAGAATGTTGAAAAGACTATTTGATATTGCCACCATTGAATTGCTGTTGAAAAATGATGCAAAATGATGTATAACATCATTTATGGCATATTGGTTGATTGGCAAGAAGATTACGTCCAAAGGTCTTGAGGTGGAAAGGCAGAGGGGAAAAGGATGGATGTGATGGCTTCAGAGCTTGGAAAGGTGTTTCTGGGCCTTTTGGGTTCTGAGCCAAAAGGCGGGAAAGTGTCTTTTGGGCACTTTGCGTCAAAGTGCACAAAAATGTGCAAAATGCGCAAAAGTGCGCAAATGCGCAAAGTGCGCAAAAATGCCCAAAATGCGCAAAAAGTGCGCAAATGCGCAAAAGTGCGCAAAATGCGCAAAAATGCGCAAAAGTGCGCAAATGCGCAAATGTGCATTATGAGCCCAAATGGCCAAAAACAGCCATTTGGGCCATTTCCCCTGGTTTTGAGGGAAATGACCAGAAATACCCATTTGGGCATAAATTGCCACTATGGGTGCTGGATTGAGGTGAAGGGCCATGAAGGCCCCAAAACACAAATGGCCATAAATGGTCCATGAGATGATGACGTGGCCATATTGGCCACTGGTGATGGATATGGCCAATTGGCCATAAAAGGACTGTGGCTTGATATGCCATATGGGGATCCAAGGAAGTGAATTGCCATGGTTGTGACAGTACCCCCCACCTTGAAATGGTGAGCTCCTGAGCACCAATACAAGGTGAAGCCTGTTGAGGCTATTGGAAAGATTTTGAGAGAGTGATTCAAGAGGACTGATTAAGGTAAAAAATTTGAACAACTGATATTAAGAATTTGACATTTGACGCAGGACTTGCTTGATCTTCTTTTGTCATTGGCTTCATGATTTGAATTTAATTTTTGAAATGAATGAAAATTGTTTGACGTGATATTTGACGTGATAAAAGGAAATTTAAAATGAAAGTAAAATAGAAATAAAGAATGAAAATGAAAATAAGAAAAGAAAAGGAAAAAGAAAAAGAAAAATGAATTGAATCTTGAGGAGGTTTCAATCTTCATCACGGAGGTTGATAACTGATTTTGAAATTGGCCAAGGACCTGGAAAGATAAATTTGATGCCAGGTGCTCACAAAGTGGCCAAGGTGATGTTTTGACAAGATTGTAGACCCCTCAGGGAAGTGCACACCAGGAGAGGAACTTACTTTTGGTAGTTACCACTCCCGCCAGTGCCATAAAAATAAAACAAAAATGTTGAAGGAATGAATTTGAGTTTTGAAGTCTTGAAAATGAATTGAAAAGTGAATGGCCCATTGTCCCAAGTGAAAATGGCCATAATATTGGAAATGAAGTTGAAAGCCATGCCAGAGATCTGTGTCCAAATTGCAAAGTGCTCACAGAGTGGCCAAGGTGATGCTTACAACAAAAAGAGTAGAATACCCCTAAAGGTGCATACCAGGAGTGGGACAGACTTTTCGTAATTCCTCTCCCCACCAAGCACCATAAAAAATCAAGCTTTTGAAGAATTGGGCCCAGGCTTGTCAGGATATAATGAATGAAAATCTTTGACAAGTTCAGGACAATTCTTGAGGTTTTCGGTTGGTTCCCAAGTGGATCTTTCCAGGTCTTGACTGAAACCTTTCCATTCCACCAGATACCATAATTTTCCTCTCTTGAGCTTTGAGTCCAGTATTTGAGAGACTTCCCATTCCTCTTCTTCTTCAATGGTGATTGGAGGAGGAGGCTCTTGATGCCTATTTGGGATTGTTGACGTCTTGACCGGTTCCAAAAGGGAAATGTGGAAAACTGGGTGGATGGATTTCCATTGAGATGGAAGCTTGAGGTGGTAGGCATGAGTGCTGACTTTCTTCAAGATTGGAAAAGGACCCAGCCATCTTTCAGACAGCTTTTTGGTGGGTCTGGTTGATTTGATGTTCTTGGAAGAAAGCCATACCATGTCACCAGGATTGAAAACAGGTGGACTTGCTCTACTTTTATCTGCATACCTCTCAAACCTGTTTATGGAAATTCAAGTTCTCTCTTGACATCTTGCTGTACTGATTGGATTTTTGTTGATACCTTTCCAGCCGGAGTGTCTTGAGTGATGTGAACTGAGTCAAAATGAGGATCTCTTCCATAAACAGTGAAAAACGGTGATTGCTTTGTTGAAGAGTGGTCAGAGTTATTGTAGGCAAATTCAGCCAGAGGGAGCCAGGTGTTCCAATCATCTTGATGATAACTGACATACATCCGAAGATACTGTTCTAGTATCTGATTTACCCTCTCTGTCTGTCCATCAGTTTCTGGATGATAAGCAGTTGACAAGTCTCCTGAAATGTTGAGCTGCTGACAAAGGTTGGTCCAAAAGGAAGAAACAAAAAGAGAACCTCGATCACTAACAATGCTTGAAGGGAGGCCATGCTTTGAGAAAATATTCTTGATGAATAAATCGGCCAAATCTAATGAAGCGATTGAAGCTATTGTTGGAATAAAAACCGCCATTTTTGAGAATCTGTCCACTATGACTAAAATTGAATCAAAGGAATTGGACAGTGGCAATTGAGTGATGAAATCCATTGAAAGACAAATCCAAGGACCACTTGGAATTGGAAGAGGCTTGAGGAGTCCAAACTTCTTGTGATGAATATTTTTGTTTCTTAAACACTGTTGACAGGATGATACATAATCCTTGATAAATTGAGTCATGCCGGACCAGTCGAAATCCCGCTTGACAAGTTTGAGAGTCTTCTCTTGGCCAGGGTGTCCAGCTAGAGGAGAGTCATGCCAATTTTGAAGTATATTGAGTTGAATTGTGGGGTCATTTGGGACCACCACCCGATCTTTGAAAAGGAGAAGTTTGGAAGAGGAATCAAGAGAATAATCTTGGACAGATTTACCTTTACCCAAATCTTCAAGGACACTTCTATATTGAGAATCTTGCCACACTGCCTTCTGAATTGAATCAATCAAATTTGAAAATGAATCCACCTTGACTGCAAAAAACTTTGAGGCTTGAATTTCATCTTGCTTGATTATCTTCTGATAGTTCATTGGATCCTTGCTGATGAAATCGTCCCCCCTCTCCGGGTAAACGTCGTCCCGATGTGACAAGGCATCTGGAAGGGTGGCCAAGCGGCCAGGGCGGTAAGTGATTGAGAAATGGAATTCAGATAAAAATTCAGCCCAGTGGGCTTGACGGCGAGTGAGAATCTTGGAAGCCATAAAATATTGAAGGGATGAATGATTGGTGAGAACTTCAAAAGGGGAAGAAATAGAAAGAAGGAAAGCTCTCCAGCGCTTGAGAGCCCAGACTATGCCAAGGAGTTCCTTGTCATGAATCTCATAATTGAGCTCAGCTGGGAGAAGCTTGCGGCTATCAAATGCAATGGGATGTTTTCCTGAGTCAGACACCTGACTCAGTACAGCACCCAAGGCATAATCTGATGCATTGGTCTCTACAATGGTGGGTAGAGAAGGATTGAAATGAGAAAGGATTGGAGCAGTGGTGAATGCCTCTTTGAGTTGATGAAACTGCCTAAGAGCTTCCTCATTGAGGGGGAAACAGGAATCTTTCTTGAGGAAACTTGTGAGTGAACTAATTTTCTTTGAATAATTCTTGATGAAACGGCGGTAAAAATTGGCAAAGCCAAGGAATGATTGAAGAGCCTTGAGATTTCTTGGAGGTGGCCAATTGAGAATTTGCTGGACTTTTGCTTGGTCCATCTTGAGGCCTTCAGAAGAAACTACATAACCAAGATATTCCACACTAGAAACATGAAATAGGCATTTGGACGCCTTAGCAAAGAGGTTATTGGCTCTGAGTCTGGAAAGAACAGTGGACACATGAGTGACATTTTCTTCCTCAGATTTGGAAAAGACCATAATGTCATCCAAATAAACCACAACATAAACATCAAGAAGATCATAAAAAATATCATTGACGAGATTTTGAAAAGAAGCAGGAGCATTGGTAAGCCCAAATGGCATAACCAAGTACTCATAACTACCATATTTGGTTCTAAAACAAGTCAAATGTTCATCACCTTCCTTGATTCTGAGCAGGTTATATGCACCACGCAAATCAATCTTGGAGAAGATAGAAGAACCATTGAAAACAGTGAGAAGCTGATTCATAGGAGGAACAGGATACTTGTTCTTCCTAGTAACAGCATTGAGCTTGCGGTAATCAACACACAAACGGAGGCCACCATCTTTCTTTTTGACAAAAAGAACAGGTGCTCCTGTAGAAGAGGAGCTTGGCCGGATGAAACCTTTCTCTACATTCTCTGAAATGTAGGCCCTGAGTGTATCTGACTCTTGGTTTGATAAAGAGTAGATCACCCCAACTGGAGGTAGAGACCCCTCCAGCTCGATATGATGATCACAGGCACGGTGAGGAGGAAGTTTCTCTGCTTTCACCTTGGAAAATACATCCAAGTATTGGTGATAAACAGAAGGAACAACCTTCATCACGGTTTCTACTTCTTCTGGCTCTTCCTCTTCATCCCACAACTCCTCCAGGGAGTCATGATAAGATGAAGGAGGAAGGTCCATATTCCCAAAGAAGAGATGAAGTGAAGATACAGAATTATCTTCTCCAACATCTTGAATCTCTTTGAAGACTTCATCTCTAGATGATAGTAATGACTGATGGGAATTAAGGGAAGGAATATGGACAGAAGACGGAACTGATGGTGTTCTAGAATCACCAACCAGAGCTGCACATGATTTGGCAGAAGAAGAGTCATTACTGAAAGAAATTGAAGGATCATTATAGTCCTTATGATCAGAATTAAAGGTGATCAATGCTTGCCTCCACTCAATAAATGGATTATAATGATTGAGAAAGTCAAAGCCCAATATGAGGTCTTCTCCCTTGGGAGTATCAATGACTAAAAAGTCCCATTCAAAGCTTGGGAAGGAAGGGAGCTCAACCATATATTTAGTATGGTGAGTCACAAATAAAGAAGGAGACTCAGAGGAGTCAAGAATCATAAGGGGAATCTTCTCCGGGAGTTCTTACATGGTCAAAGAATACTTGTGAACAAACTGCTTTGCAATAAATGAGTTGGTAGCACCAGAATCAATGAGAATACTGTAAAACATATCAGAGAGAGAAGAAAAAACAAAAAATTTAAGAGAATTTTTGACACCAGTATTCAGAATGCACAATTGTGCTCTGGATGGAAAACTGTGAAGACCATTGAACACAACATGATCTTCACTCAGGCTTTACCCTGGCTGGGAAATTTGCCTGACGGTCGGGTAAGCTTGTTCTGAGGCCTTTTGCAACAGGACTCAAGACTATGCTTCCCACCACAATAGGTACAAAGACCCTCCTTGATTCTTCTTTCTTTTTCAGAGTTCATGAGCTTGAAATATTTATTCAACAAAGACGAATGGGGCTTGTCCCTCTTCTGAAACCTCTTCTTCTTCTTATGACTTGAACTTGAAGAATTTTGAGGATGAGAAGAACTTGACTTTGAGGCTTCTGGCTTCTTCTCTTGATGATGACTCTTTTCATTTTGCCTCTCATGGTACCTGGTATCAAGTTCCAGGGTAACGTCCATTAAGTCTTGAAGAGAGTCAATTCTTGAAGGATGGGAGGCCAATTGATCCAAAATCCTGGATGGCAATCCCTTCCTGAAATGATGGATGAGAGCTCTTTCACCCCAATCCCCAATTCTTGAGACTAAGCTTCTGAAATCAGCAATGTATAAGGATACATGCCCACCTTCTTTCATTCTTAAAGAATCCAACTCAGCTTCTGCTTTTCTGACTTCATTCGGGTCACCAAATAGAGTGAAAAGTTGAGATTCAAATAAAGGCCAAGAATTGAGAAGGTAATTTGAATCTTGATTGGTGAGATTGGAAAGATAAGGCTCAATCCATTTTGCAGCCCTGCCAATGAGGAATGAAGTGGCATAAAGAACCTTCTTTCTGTCTTGAGCGAAGTTTGCAGGATCATTATGAAAAATCAATTGACAAGACTGAATAAAGCTTCTAACTTTGAAGGGCTGAGTCCCATCAAAGCATTCTGGTGCCTTCATAGATGGAGTCTTGAAGGCTGGTGGTCTTGATGCTTCAGAAGATGAAGCTGCTTGAAGATTGGCCATAATCTGAGTCATTTGGTGCATGATGGCCAATAAAGATGGTTCAGACTGATGAGAGACAGGCTGATTAGACTGGGCTAGAGTTGGCCCTCCAGTACCTTGGGATGCCTCCACCGGAGCAGGGACACCTTCAGTACCATCAGACTCTTCCACTTCCACAGAATTCTCCTCCTCCTCTTCACCATCTTCACCTGGACCTTTGAAAGTAGTCCTTGAAGTTCCTGGAAATCTGCCAACTACTCCTGAAAATGAACATGATCTTCTTGGCCCTCTTCCTTCCTTCCTGGATGGTGCTGCTCCTTCCATGCGGGGTCCTCTATCTAATTGGGGCCCTCAGTTGAGGAACTGCTGGGGTGCCATCTAGAGGAGCTCTTGGAGTTGGAGTGAGAACAGCTTGAGCTCTGGCCTGAGATCTTGTCTGTCTTGCCGGAGGTGAGTGTTGAACAGGCATGATATCAGGAATGGAATGAAATAATTAATTAAAAATCAAATTTTGCTTGAATTGAAAAGAGTCAACAATCAAATCTTGAGGAAAAAATCAATGAATAAAAATGAAAATCTTCAAGTACGTCAAAAATCAAAATCAAATGAAGTCTTGAAGTCAAAATCAATCAATCAAATCAATCAAAATAAAAATCTTGCAAAATCAATCAATCAAATGAAAATCTTGAAGAAAAATCAATTTATGTCAAAATTCTTGATGTGAAAAATCAGCAAAATCAATGAAATCTTCAGGTCAATCAATTTTCTTGAGGTCAAAATCAAATATGTCAAATCAATCAATCAATCAAAATCAAGTGAATTATTCTTTAAAAACCAAAATTCTTGAAGAATGAATCAATTATGAATCTTGATGTGAATAACGTGTCTGAATATCTTGATGAAAAATTTGAAAATCAAAGAAAATCAAGATGACGCCTGAATTATGAATGAGAATGAAAATTTGATTATTTGAAAAGATTTAAAAAAGAATAACAAAAATAAAAAATGGGTCAGCTTTCAATTTTCAAAATGAAGAATGAATGAAAGAAAATTGAGAGGTGACGATGAATCATTAAGTTCATAAGCGTAAAAGAATCATAATTTCGATGAAATGAGTGAATGAGATTATAAAGAAAGAATGAACAGAATGAAAAAGAAATTATGAGTTAATTAATATAATGTCACAGGGGCTCTTGAACAGAAATACAAGAGTGGCCTGGCACTCAGCAATCAGGGAACTCACTTGGAAGACTCCAAAAGGATAAAGAACAAAAATAATAGAAAATGAATTCCTCTAAAAGATATGCAGGTACAAGATGAGATGCAAAGAGGAAAGGGAAGCCAAATGGCCAAAGAGCCAACCAAGTAAGTCCTTAATCACTGTTTCAACCTGCCAAAAATGAATAATGGAATTAGTAAGGATATGACCACCAAATATCCATTGACAGGCAAAGAAAGAGAAAGAGAAAGGTGCTAAATGACTGACTTAATAATATCAGTATTTGCTTCACTAAAAATGAAAAGAAAATAAAGATAAAATAAAATCAAAATATATTAATTAACTGGGGAAAACCCCCCAAGGTGGAAAGGGTAGCCGGTATATGTGAAAAGTTGGGAGCTTGAGTTCTTCAGGCTGAAAACTGATCTGTATTGATCCTTGAGGCTGTATTGATTCTTTTGGGAATTGATACAGCTGGCTAATATTGAAATTGAACTGGGTTGAATGAATTTCCCATGATTGAAAATGAAATACAGTTCTTGATGGATCCAGATTGTATTGAAATGAATATGGTTGCCAAGATGGATTGAGTGGAGCTTTGAAACTTGACAACTTCTTTTTGGCATTGCCTCTTGAATACACTTGAGAATGAATTGACAGTATTCCCTTGGAAGTAATACTTGGAGTGAGAATAACCAATGACTGCTTGATGGCGTCATTGGTCTTTGACGCTTAAACACTTGCTCTTGAGCCTTGATGATTCCTCTGAATGATTGGGTGCCTTGATGACGTGATGAGATGTTAGAATGTTGAAAAGACTATTTGATATTGCCACCATTGAATTGCTGTTGAAAAATGATGCAAAATGATGTATAACATCATTTATGGCATATTGGTTGATTGGCAAGAAGATTACGTCCAAAGGTCTTGAGGTGGAAAGGCAGAGGGGAAAAGGATGGATGTGATGGCTTCAGAGCTTGGAAAGGTGTTTCTGGGCCTTTTGGGGTTTTTGGCCACTTTTGGGTTCTGAGCCAAAAACTGGGCCAAAAGGCGGGAAAGTATCTTTTGGGCACTTTGCGTCAAAGTGCGCAAAAATGTGCAAAATGCGCAAAAGTGCGCAAATGCGCAAAGTGCGCAAAAATGCGCAAAATGCGCAAATGCGCAAAAGTGCGCAAATGCGCATTATGAGCCCAAATGGCCAAAAACAGCCATTTGGGCCATTTCCCCTGGTTTTGAGGGAAATGACCAGAAATACCCATTTGGGCATAAATTGCCACTATGGGTGCTGGATTGAGGTGAAGGGCCATGAAGGCCCCAAAACACAAATGGCCATAAATGGTCCATGAGATGATGACGTGGCCATATTGGCCACTGGTGATGGATATGGCCAATTGGCCATAAAAGGACTGTGGCTTGATATGCCATATGGGGATCCAAGGAAGTGAATTGCCATGGTTGTGACAGGCATAGATATTTACAATAGTAAAAACAGGCACATTACCATTGGTACCAACAAGGAAAAGAAATTTTCACTTGATATATACCACATATCTTCACAGGATCTACTAGAAGAACTCTTGAAGGAATTCAAGGAGGGACAGTTTAGCACTACCCTCACCAGTAAACAAAAACTAAGTTTACTGAAGATGCTGAGGAAGAACAGACCAGCATTTGCCATTGGTGAAGAACCACTAGGCAAGATTAAAGGCCATGATATAGAACTATATCTGGATGTGGAAAGACCTTATCCACCCATGCTGAGCAGACCTCCTTATCCAGCAAGCCTGGAAACCAGGAAAGAAATTGAAAAACACATCAATGAACTCCTGGACATGGATGTCATCAGGAAGATTGGACATAATGAAATAGTGGAAATCACCACTCCTGTCCTGATCACCTGGCATGATGGCAAGTCTAGATTGTGTGGAGACTTCAGCGCCCTGAATAACTACACAAAAGCAGACAGGTACCCTATACCAAGGATACCTCATGCCTTGGATAAGCTGGCCAAAGCCAAATACATAACCAAGATGGATTGTATGAAAGGCTTCCACCAAAACGGAGTTAAACCAAACTCCATGAAGTTTCTCAGAATAATATGCCATATGGGCATATATGAGTACACCAGGATGCCATTTGGCATCAAGAATGCACCAGCCCACTTCCAAAGGATGATGGACACCATATTTCAAGAAGAAATCTTGGAAGGCTGGATGGTAGTATATATTGATGATATCATTATATACTCAGAGACATGGGAAGACCATGTACAAGAAATAGACAGAGTGCTAAGTAAATGTACACCCATCAATCTGAAAATTTCACTTAAAAAGTGTAATTTTGGCCAACAACAGCTACTAGCTCTAGGACACAAAGTCTCAGGCCTTAGTCTGGCAATTGACCAGAACAAAGTAGCAGCAGCACTTCAAAGGCCAGTACCAAAGAACATCAAAGAGATGCAATCTTTCCTTGTATTTGCTAGCTACTATAGAAACCACATCAAAAACTTTGCCCACATAACTAGTAGTTTATACAAGTTATGCTCAAAGGATGTAGTTTTTGAAATAACACAGGAAAAGAGGGATGCATATGAGAGGATCAAATATGAACTCACAAATGCACCTGTGCTCATCTTGCTTGACTTTGAACTACCATTCAAGTTATATATAGATGCAGCATGCAGCCAAGGCTTGGGAGCAGCCCTTCACCAAAGACAAATTGTGGATGGTGAACCAAGAGAAGGTGTAATATGTTACATCTCCAGGCAGCTGAAACATTCAGAAGACAGGTATGGGGCCACCCAGACAGAATGTCTATGTCTAGTCTGGGCTCTAGAAAAACTCCATTATTATTTGGAGGGTACAGTCTTTGAAGTCTACACAGACTGCACAGCCTTGAAGTCTTTACTAAACATGAAGACTACTAATAGACACATGCTGAGATGGCAAATAGCCATCCAGGAGTATAGAGGGAACATGATCATCATATACAAGGAAGGTAAAAGCCATACCAATGCAGATGGCCTTAGCAGATGGCCACTGGACAATGTCAAAAGCAAACCAGCTTATGACCCTGAAGTTGCTGCAAAAATTCCTATCCATTTTATGGAAATAAATAGGAAGAAGAACTTCAGATTCTCTGAATGGGCACCAAGGAGTGGTACCCTTGATAGTAGAAACACTGATTCAGAAGGGACCGAAACCCCCATACTGGGAATAAGTTCCTCAGAACTGCACAATGAATTTTTCAATGCAGTACTGAAATCTTATGCTAAACACAAACAGTGTAGCATACTACTCCAACTCCTTCAACAAAAATACAGGAGCCCAGAACTGGCAACCCAGCTGGAGGAACCCTGGTTGAGGGCCTATAAGGACAATAAATTCTTCCTTATAGATGGCCTGATTTATCACAGAAAAAAAAGCACACCAGTGCACTCACAGTGATAGACAGAGACCACATCTCTTTAATCCTGAAGGAATGCCATGACTGCCCCTATATGGGACACATGAGAGCTTGGTGGCCCAAGTGGGAGCAAGAGTTGAGTGAATACATCAACACTTGTGAAAGATGCCAAAAGGCAAATAGAAAACATGGGAAGAAATATGGGTTGCTTCAACATATAGAAGAACCCAAACACCCATGGGAAACCATCAACATGGACTGGGTCACAGGACTTGTCCCAGGAGGCAAAGAAAACTACAATGCCTGCTTAATCATAGTTGATAGGTTCAGCAAGAGCTTGAGATGTCTACCATGCCATAAAGAGGACACAGCCATGGACACTGCTCTGTTATTTTGGAATAACATCATATCCACCTGTGGAGTCCCTAAGATCATAATCAGTGACAGGGACCCAAAATTCACATCTGAATTTTGGACCAATTTACATGACAGGCTTGGCACCAAGTTTGCTTTTTCCACAGCTTACCATCCACAAACAGATGGCCTAGCTGAGAGGATGATCCAAACAATGGAGGACATCCTCAGGAGGTTCTGTGCCTATGGCATGGAATACAAGGACCATGAGGGATACACCCATGATTGGGTCACCCTCTTACCAGCAGTCCAACTGGCTTATAATACAAGCCAGCACTCTACCACAGGAAAAACACCTGCACTGGTAGAGAAAGGGTGGAATCCCCTGTTACCTGTGGATCACTTGAAGAAAAATCTTCTGACCATCCACCCCACAGCCAAAGACTTCCATGATATGTGGAAGAAAGCCTATGATACTGCTGCCAAATGCATAGCTGAGGCCAAAGAGTATAACAAGCAAAGGTGGGACAAATCACATATGGAACCTGACTTCAAGGAAGGGGACCAGGTGTTAGTGTCTACACTGAACTTTAACAATCTCAAAGGACCCAAGAAAATGAGAGACTCATTTGTAGGGCCCTTCACTATCATTAAGTTTATAGGGAAGAATGCAGTAGAGGTCAAGCTCACTGAGGAGTTTTCTAGGAAACACCCAGTCTTTCCAGTGAGCCTGATCAAACCATACTTCCAAACAAAGGAGGATAAATTCCCCTCCAGGAAGAAAAACATCACTCCACCAGAAATAGTGGAAGTAGAAGACTCTCCTGGACCTGTGAGTAAAATCATCAGGGCCAGAAAAATCAGACTTAATGGGAAGGATCAGAGACAATATCTAGTCAGATTCAAGAACCAGACAGCTGACAAAGACAAATGGTTGGCAGAGGATGCCATACCAGATGGGAACCTTCATCTAAGGAGATTCAGAGACTCTAGGAGGACTGAACAGTCTCATCAATGATGAGCCTTTTTTAGAGGGAGGGTATGTCAGCCTGTGACTCAAAACCAGAGCACAAGCATGACAGCCAAAATACCATAAACCAATGGTATAGCCAAGATACCACCAAAACATGGAGCTGAGCCAAATTAGCTCAAAAGGTATCAAACGAAAGAGGAAACTCACCTCTTTCTGAAAATATAAGTCCCATCACCATAGGACAAGAAATAACAAAGCTATTCCTGCTCAAAGTTATTGCTGAGCATAAACCTTAATTTTCACCTCTCATCTAAAATCTAGAAGGAGAGGCTTAACCCCATCAAATGGGTATTCAAAATGAAGCTCTAAGCCAGGGCTATCTAATGGTGCTAGCCAAACTGAGCTAGCACCAGTATTACTTGAGTTATGGTCAAATTCAGACCAAATAAGGGTGAACAAAACATTCACCTCTCATCTAACCTTTACAGTTTTAGTGTGAGATACTTAAAGTGGGGTATTTTTGGAAAGAGCACAATCAGGGCTATCTGATGGTGCCATCCATTTCCTCATAGCTCAACTACAACAGAAGGTATTGGCCAAACAAGCATAATACAGCTTTTTCCCAGACCACGCCAATGTACAAAAATACTTGTACATGGGATAACTTTGTCATATTTACTGATAACCATGTCAAGTTGGGTACCATTGTGTAGAGCTCATACAGAGCTATTCAATGAACCAATTATGAGCTTGATATCGCAAAAACTGACAGAGTTACGACCATTTTAAGGTCAAAATCCCACCTGCTGTCATATACAGCCTTACCATGGGATAATATCCCATAACCATGAATATGAGGTGTCAAATAGATGAAGAAGCATGTTTTTACTTCAAAACCTCATATGTCAGTCAATACTGGGGTCCCATACAATTTCTGTACAGCATTCTATGCGTCATACACGTCAGAATCAGGCTGTGAGGTCCCCAGATGAAAATTTTCACCCTGTATTGGTGAAAACCGCCCAGATGTGGTTTCAAAACCACATCTGAGCCCAATACAGGGTATACAGGTTGTTTGCAAACCACAAGCCTGTCATAGAGAGTGAAAAATCTTCACTTCCTCTACGTGGAAAGGTCTAGCAGCCTTTCCACCTCAATTTCAGGATAAAAGGAGGGCTTTTCACAGTCAAAAGCCTTTCCTCATCCTGCTCTTGAATAACCTACGTAGTAAACTGTCAAAAACAGTTTTACTCTTGGTTAATAATCAAATATAATTGTAGATATAATTATTGTAGTCTTTTATTATTGTAACCCAACAGATAAAGCTGCACCCAGGGCTTTCAACAGGGCTCACCACCACTATAACCACTATAGTAAAGCCCTTTAAATGTTATTCTTAATCATCTCAAAACCTTCTTAAAGCATTTTTACCGTGTCACAAACATAGTTTGAGTTGTAAATAGCCTACATTACCACTCTTTCATAGTTTCATCCTGACACAAACTGAGCCATCACCAGTATTACTTGAGTTATGGCCAAATTCAGGGAAAATATGGGTGAACAAAACATTCACCTCTAATCTAACTTTTTCACTTTTAGCATGAGATACCTAAAGTGGGGTCTTTTTGGAAAGTGAAAAATCAGGGCTATCTGATGGTGACATCCCTTTCCCCACAGCTCAACTAGAACAAAAGTTATGGGGCAAATAAGGTCAATACAGCTTTTTGTCTAAACCACGCAAATGTACAAAAATCTTGTACATGGGATAACTTTGCCATATTTAATGATACCCATATCACTTGAGGTATGAATATGTAGAGCACATACAGCGCTACACATTGAACCAATTTTGAGGTTGATATCTCAAGAATTGACAAAGTTATGGCCGTTTTAAGGTCAGATTCCCACCTGCTGTCATAAAATCCTTACCATGGGATAATATCCCATAATCATGAATATGAGGTGTCAAATAGACAAAGGAGCTTGTTTTTACTTCAATACCTCATATGTCAGTCAATACTGGGGTCCCATACTGTTTCTGTACAGCATTCTACACGTCATACACGTCAGAATCAGGCTGTGATGTCCCCAGATGAAACTTTTCAGCCTGTGTTGGTGAAAACTGCTTAGATGTGGTTTCAAAACCTTATCTGAGCCCAATACAGGCTAATACAGGTCTTTGCAAACCACAAGCCTGTCTTGGAGAGTGAAAAATCTTTACTTCCTGTATGTGGAAAGGTCTAGCACCCGTTCCACCCCATTTCAGGATAAAAAGGAGGCTTTTCACAGCCAGAATGGCTTTCCTCATCCTGCTCTTGAATTCCTACGTAGTACAACTGTCAAAAACAGCTATACTCTTGGAAAATAATCAGGTATACTCTTAATTTAGAAGTATTGTAGTCTTTATGATTGTAATCCAAGAGGTAAAGCTGCACCCAGGGCTTTCAACAGCACTCACCACCACTATATTGAATATAGTAAAGCCCTTTTTTCTTAAATTAAACCATCTTTAAAACTCATAAATCTATTTTCTATCCTTTTTACGGTGTCACAGTCGTAGTTAAAAGTTGTAAATACAATTATATTAATTTTATCATAGACTCAACCTGACAGAGGCTTAAACCCATCAAATGGGTATGAAAAATTACTCTCTAAGTCAGGGCTGTCCAATGGTACCAGCCAAACTGAGCTAGCACCAGTATTACAGAAGTTATGGTCAAATTCAGGCCAAATAAGGGTGAACAAAACATTCACCTCTCATCTAACTTCTTCAGTTTTAGTTTGAGATACCTAAAGTTGGGCCTTTTTGGAAAGGGCACAATCAGGGCTATCTGATGGTGCCATCCATTTCCTCATATCTCAACTAGAACAAAGGTTATGGGGCAAACAAGCCCAATACAGCTTTTTCCCAAAACACGCATATGTACAAAACATCTTGTACATGGTGTAGCTTTGTCATAGTTAATGAGAACCATATCAAATAAGGTACCATCGTGTAGAACACATACAGGGCTACACAGCGAACCCCCTTGAGGTTGATATCTCAAAAACTGACAAATTTATGGCTGTTTTAAGGTCAAAATCCCACATTTTGTCCAATACAGTCTTACCATGGGATAATATCCCATAACCATGCTTATGAGGTGTCAAACAGATAAAGAAGCATGTTTATACTTCAATAACTCATAATTCAGTCAATGATGGGGTCCCATAAAGTCTCTGTACAGCATTCTATGCGTCATACATGTCAGCAGAGGGCTATGTGGTCCCCAGATCACATCTTTCACCCTGTATTGGCGAAACCTCCCCAGATGTGGTTTCAAAACCACAGCTGAGCCCAATACACGCTGTACAGGTCCTTGCAAACCACAAGCCCGTCTCAGAGAGTGAAAAATCTTCACTTCCTCTATATAGAAGGGTCTAACAGCCCTTCCACCCAATTTCAGGATAAAAAGGAGGCTTTTGACAGCCAGAAATGCTTTCCTCATCCTGCTCTTGAATACCCTACCTAGTAAACTGTGAAAAACAGTTTTCCTCTTGGGTAAAAAACAGGTATAATTATAATAGCAATTATTGTAGTCTTTATTATTGTAACCCAACAGGTAAAGCTGCACCCAGGGCTTTCAACAGCGCTCACCACCACTATATTTCATATAGTAAACCCCTTTTTATTCTTGAATTAAGACATATTTAAACTCTTATAACTCTTTTTAAATCCTTTTTTACCATGTCACAGTCATAGTTAAAAGTTGTAAATACATTTTAAGACTTTTATCATATACTCAGCCTGACATTAACTGACTCTGCCTCCTTTTGTAGAACACTCCCAATACAATTGGCCACCTATTCCAGGCCCGATTCCATCCTCCAAGCCACATGAGGACCTTTCAGCTTGTGAGCCTGAAGCTGAGGTCACTCTGACACATTCATCAGAGGGACCTTTTGGTTAGTACTTTTCTCTTTTTTGATTTTTTTCCTGTTCCCAACTTACCCTCACCCCTCCTCTAATAATCCTCAACAATAAACCTGTTGTTTCCCCCCCCTACACCTCCCTCTTCCTCAACTCCAACCCTGGCTCCTTCCCTGGAAAACCCTCCCATTGACCCCAAGGACCCAACTGCCTCCTCCCCTCATTCCCGCAATGAGGCTCAGCAGGAATTTACCCACTTCTGACCAACCTTAATGATTCCTCAAGCAATTGTCCATGACTCAATCCAAGGAATCTTGTTGGAGCATCGCCAATTTCTCCACATGATTCCTTTTGTGGATGCAACTCATCAAAATAAGATGCACCAAGAATTCTGGGAGGAACTAGACTCCCTCCTTGGGCAGGCATTGGAGGCTTATACAAAGGAGGACATCACCTGCATAGTCTCCAAATTCCTTGAAAAATAAAAATCCAAAAGAAATGTTTTGAAATCTTTTTACTATTTTCCTTTTGTAATACACTCCTTCCAATCACTTAGTTGTAATTAATACAAAAAATGTTTGATGGTTGTTATCATCTTTTTTCTCATGAGATTTCCTATTTTTGCCAATGGTCCAAAACCCCCATTTTGTGAGAGCCCCACCCAATTTTCCTGTTATTGTTCCTTTTTGTGATCCTCTTTTTCAGATAATCTGCAAATAGTAAGCATCAATGCCTTTTACATTCTCTTCATCCTACGTTCTAAACTGATTGAGATCTTAACTGTCAAAAACCTGGGGTTCCCTGCATATGAACAATCCACCAGAGATTCATGAGTCATTGCCTTTCCTATGGCCACATGCTATTAATCTTAGTCCTGTAATAAATTTCTAGAGTTGTTGGGAGTCTGCCCAAGCATAACAAATTGTTTAAATTGTCAAGAACCTGTACAAGCCAAAGGATGTGCGTGTGAAGCCTTGGGAGCCTGCACTGGCATGAGGAATTTTTGCAATTGCTGGGAGCCTGTGCAGCAGAAGGGAGGGTTGAACTATTGGGAACCTGTACTAGCATAAGGATTTGAGTGTTATGCGTAGCGAGCTTTGAAAGGATACTTGACAAGCATAAGGATTTGTATGCTAAACCTCGGGGCGCCTGCATGGGCATAAGGATTTGCGTGTAAAGTGCTGGGAGCCTGCCCTGGCAGAAGGAGGGGGTTTAACTGTTGGGAACCTGTACAAGTGTAAGGATTTGCGTGTGAAGAGTTGAAAGCCTGCACTGGTGTAAGGAATTTTTTGAATTGTTGGGAACCTTCACAAGCATAAGTATTTGCATGTGAAGGTTTGAAAGCCTGCACCAGCATAAGGAATTTTTTGAATGGTTGGGAGCTTTCACAAGCATCAGGATTTGGGTATGAAACATTGAAAGCCTGCACCAGCATAAGGAATTTTTTGAATTGTTGGGAACCTGTACAAGCCTAAGGATTTGCCCGTGAACTGTTGGAAGCCTGCACTGGCGTAAGGAAGTGTTGGAATTTTTGGGAGGCTGCCCGGCATAAGGAGTTGTTTGAATTTTTGGGAACCTGTACAAAAGTAAGGATTTGCGTGTACAGCGTCGGGATCCTGGACAGGCGTACAGATTTGCATGTGAAATGTTGGTATCCTGGAAAAGTGCAAGGATTTGTGTGCAAAGAGGAGCATGGAACCAAGACATGCATATGGTGGCATGCCACCATACATGAGCCATTTCACTCCTTTTTCATGTGAGCCACCATATAACCCCAATTCCAACCCATCAAAACCAGGTGCATACTGTCCTGCGCATTATCACACCCTAACTCCCAGATGCTTCCAAATTCCCTCATTCTTTAATTGAGATGATATTGTATTAAAATCCCTGATGTGATAGCCTTCTGCCTTGCCAATATCATAATAGCAATAGGTTTTCCGCCAAATTGTTTTTGCTAACCTCCTTGAGCATCACATGGACATACCCACTAGTGTTGTGCTTTTCTTGTCCTGTGCGCAATCAGTATAATGAACAAATATACTACTCACCCACACTACCTGAATGAGGCCAGCACATTGGGCTAGATCAATCCAAAAATGCTCATTTGGGAAAATTGATCTTCCCCCTGTACACCGCTTTGTAGCATCTCTTTGAATTTGGCTGGTCCGCTTATCAGCTTGAAACCACCATCCCAAAGCATACAAAAATGAATCCTTATCAAGATGAGGTGAGTTTTTGAATCCTTTCATGGTGAAAGTGAGTGTGGAAGCAAACTTGAATGCCCCCTGATTTGCAGAAATATTGGCTTCATAGTTGACTTGATCAAAGGATGGAACCCCCAATGACTTGTAGCCAGTTTGAATCTTTTGAAATAATTTATCCCCAACATATAATAAGGATTGACTTAGAATGCAACCCACCAAGCTAAGCTTTGCACTTCAGTTCCACCATTAATCTTTTGTGTTTTCAATTTTCCCAAGACTGCCATGAAGACCAAATTGTTTGTTCTTTGTGCTGCATTTGCGCCACCCAATTGCAAACATAAATCCCTCCAGTAATGACCCATTTGTTGCAATTTCCTTGCTGAATTTTCTTTTGCAAAATAAGAACTGTGATAATTCATCCCATTGATTGACCTTGACTTCACTCATTGTTGTGAATGGTCTGAATTCAACAAGGGCAATGAGTAATCTGGTTGAAGAGAAAATTTCCACATGACCAAATTGAATGCACTTGCTCTGAGTGACATCCAAAACCCTTGGAATTTTACTTGCAGCTATATTAGCTCATACTGGCATTGATATTTGTGCTGTTAGTCAAGTGGAGGAAAAAAACTCATTCTTTCAGGTGGTTTTGGCCTCATTTGTCTTTCAGGATGTCCCACTATTCCCAAGTGGTGGAGGTATCACTTTGTTTTGAAGCAGACAAGATATCAGATACTGCTTCCGCCCATTTGCATCTGAGGCCTTTTGAAACCAAAAAGGTGCCCAATACCCAATAAGTTTTTTTTGGCACATGTCCTTGACTTCCCTGTTGAAGTCCACATGGAATTGGCTTGATATAAAACAACTAAAGCCAATGTTTTTCGATGATGCCCAATGAGGGTGCCACCTAAATTCCGAAGCATATATATATACACTGAGAATAAGCAAGCCTCTCACACTTTCCCGCAAGTTCCCTTTTATGCTCCTTTCCTTTTTTTTGTGAATGGCATGCTTGCACAGGAAAATGAAATGAAACCAAAGGATTAGTGACTGTTCTGTGAATTATTAATTTCACCTAAATTTGATTTTGGTCAATGAGTGTTTTTTGTTTGTGGCTAAAAAAGAACAATTACATCTGACTTTTGTGAATTGGCAATCTCAAATACCTGAACCTAAAATAATGCAGTGGATACTGCATTATTCATTTTCATATATTGATTTTCCCATACAATGACTTTCAAATCCAAAGAGGAGTAAATTGCAAGCATGCGCAAATTCAATATGCACTCCACTTTTGATCCCTAATTATCCTAGTCCTCTTGAAAGAAAAAGGGCAATTTTGCCTATTATGAGCTGGCAGGAAGTGATACAACCCACTTCCTGAAATGCCCCTGCATGTGCTAATTGCAGGCACAACTGCCTGACTCAGTTTGAATATTTTCAGAGTATTTTCAAGGGTGTACCAAGCCACACCTCCATACAAAGGTATTTATTATTTGTATTCTTACTGAGGCATCAAGGCAGTCGTAGGATAGATAGTCACAATTATTAAACTCATAAATAACTTTCTAGACCTAAATTACAATCTATCTGATACAAAGATATTCTAAAAAATTTCAATCCTGGTTGTAAGTTTAGCTGACCTCGGTAGAGTCAATGTGACCTCATCACTTGAACCCAGACCATGCTTCTCCACCCAGGTATCACCAAAGTCTAACACCAAGCATTGTGCGAATTCAAATCTGAGAGGTACAGTGGGGTTAAAAGACTCTGATGAGAAGAAACTCTGATTCAATAAACTACATATATACATATTAGTATGTAGCCACACGGGCTCCAATAAGTTTTTACCCTCTTAAAGTCTTTTGGAAATGTCAATGAGTGATAAAGCCCCTTTCACCAAGCTGGTTCTCCAGTCATCTGAGCATACTGTCAAACCATGAACCCCCACCACACAGAATGCCACTAATATACCATAGCAAATTCAATTTATGCAGCCATTCTTGTGACATGTCAAAAGATCTTTGATGGCCTCATTTTTTTCAAGCTTGTGAGTATTCCTTTCATGCCATAGACTTTGGCCTTTGTATGTGCACGTACCATGTTGTACACAATCATCAAATGGATAAATGTATCCATTAGATCCTCCAGGTTCTTGTGCAGATTTGTCAATATCTCATTGTCAGCCCTGCCACGTTCAATTCTAAGTTGTGTTACACATTGCTTTGATTTACTCAAGCAGGGGGAAAGGTATTCAACTTCTCCCCATTCAAGTACAAGACGATTGGTCAAATTTGATGTTGGTACCACATATGGTTTGGGTGCAATCACATTGTAGGAGACTAAACTAATGGATTCAAACATAACATTTGCCCAAAAATGTTTAATTGGATTGGTGGGGTAAAGAAGGCTCTGAAACATTTTGAAAAAGGACTGTTCAGATTTTGGAAGATTATCTGGATGTTTTTCTGATTCCTGCATCAATTTGATATTCCAAATGTTATGATTAAAAAATGCTTCTTTTTCTTTTTCTGTTTTCTTAAAAAATTCTAACCCTATATATTGCAATTTATATCATGAGTCAACAGCCAATAATCATGTATCATGCACAAAGATAAAACTCACCTGCAATATCAAGCTCCTCAAGCCAGGCCAGCATTTTAAGCTCTCAGTTTCTGGTCACCTTAATATCAACGGGAAGGAATGTATGAGCATCATTTTTGGGTAAATTGTCCCATCAATCTTTGTAAATACTATTGATATCATCAAGCCCCCTTTTCCATGATTGTTGAGTAATATTGGAATGATAATTCGAAATTTCTCCAAACTCTTCAATGCAGGATAAAAATATTCCTTGAACATTAGCAGAGGATGACACTTTGGGCTCAAAGTCAGACATTATATCAGTCATATCTTGACCCATTGTATCATGTTTAATTGTCCCCCGTTGTTGAAAGGCTTGAATATTTTCAGGAGAGGCAGGAGGGGTTTCATAATGGATTGTTTCATTGAGCATGGGGGGCTGTCAGTATGCAGAGGTTCATCAGGGATTGTTTCATTTAGTATGGGGGGGCTTTCAATATGCAGTGGTTCATTAGCAATATGGTCCACTTCAGCATTGATCATGTCATCACCTTGATCCCGGGAATCTTTTGCGGCTTCAAAGGTTCAGTGTTTTTTGTTGGTTTTTTTGGGGGCATTTATATTAGGTCTTTTTTCTAATTCTTTTCCTGGAACTCCAATTACCACTTGAGATCCCTCAGGTAGAGATTCTCCCGCCTCCATACCTATCCATATATTGTAAGCAGCCATTTTTAACATTTTTGTATTGAAATAGTAGTAGACTTACGGTTCAAATCCATGTTGAGGAGGCACATTGCTTCAACAATCTTTTGATGTACATAATCAGGAGTTTTAATATCATTTTAAATTTTTTCCAGCCTTGAGATTGTTTGAGCAATGTTTCAGACAAACTGTTCCTTGAATATAATTTCAACCTTGCCACTGAATATTACATGATCTTTCCCAGAATCTTCTGTTGGTGAACAAGGTTCCACATTCTTTTCCATCTGATAGCTATTAAAATTAGGTCTATGAGAGCTTGGAGGCTGAGCCAAATAAAGGCTATGACACAATATCAGGTTTATAGAGATTCCAAATTTTCAAGATGGATGAATACTCACATTCTGGAAGAACTGGTGGATCTTGATTATTTTCATGTGACTGGCTCTCTACCTCAATGGCTGTAAGGTTTGACTATGAAACAATCAGTAAAAATTACTAATATTTTACGTATTGCACTAGGAATGTCTTTATAAATAAAATAAATAAGATAAAAAATAATTTCCATAATAAACAATTTTCATAATTATGGCGTAAATATAATTATACTATTAAATAAATATAATAATATAATTTATATTATAAAAAAAATATAATAAATATATATATCAATATAAGATAATCAATGTATTTAAAATCACTTTATTATTGTTACCAACAAATAATAAAGGCATAAAGAATTGTTTTTTCTAAATAAAAAACAATGAATAACAATAATATTACTAATATTAAAGTTACTTATTAATATGAATACTATTTATATTGATATAAGAATTATTAAAAATAATAATAAAGAGAAAATATTCTAAAAGAGAAAACAAGCTACTTTGAACACTTAATATAATAATTTTGAAAGATTTTACGCCAAAATAATGTAAATAAAATTTAAAAAAACTTTATTCAAAAATAAAAATAGAGGAATTACAAATATTCTTTAATTTTTTTGTGGAAATTGAGGTAAAGAGATTTTTGAAAAAAATATGAAATAATTGATTTAATCACGTCAATATTGATGATCAAAATACAGAAGATCTTTGGCCTTTGATAATATAAAATTCTTATATATAAAGAATAAAGAATTTACCTTTTGATTTAATTATTTTAGTGTTTTTGATGCGTCTGAGGGGCAAATAGAGTAAAAAGAGCTCTATTTATAGTAAATACCTCCCTTCTAGAGTCCAGAAGGCTTTTAGTAGATGTGTACCAATGCTTTCTACTAGAAATAATCAATTTTTTTAAGATTTAGTGATGATTACATCATGATCCAACCATCTTATCTGATTATGATGACATTTTTTAGGCTTATCACCATAACTCTAAGTTTGATGACATCATAGGCTTGGCAGAAGCCTGAAATTCGTGGATTTTATTAGTATTAATCATAATATAATATTATTCCTCAGTTTTATCACTTATATGACTGTTAAGCTTAAAATAAGATTACAGTGAGTGATCATAAACTATCAAATTTAAGCTTAAGCTTTGATCATTAAGCAATTTTAAGTTATACACGCCATAGCTATGCTGAGATTTTTTTCTGATAGCTTGGCATGTCATTATCAAACTGACAAGAGAATTTCATTACATCATCAAAACGCTACTTGTGATGATTTTCCTTGTAATTCATCTTTTCTGTCAAAATTTAATATTTTGAACTTCAAACCATGATTTCAAGGGGTTATACCTTGAATATTATGATAAAAATTATTTCACTCTTCATGTATGAAATAGTAGGATCTGAATGTCTACATTGTCTTAAGTTTGGACCACTTTCACAACAAAGTGGTCAACAGCTCTATTGATTTTATTCAATAATCCATTACAAGTTTTAACCTTGTTTTTAACTTGTGAAATGAAGCTCAGATATGTATTGGTACAGTAATTACGTGGTGACTTTATTTTTGGTTTATCTCTCTATCTTGTATATTTCAAGAGATATTAGCTAAAAACCATGAATATATGCATTGACCAAAAAGTGCATATATTCAGCTTAATTCCTCAAGTATTGACTTTAGATATAAGCTTTATAATTTTTTTATGTGTATATATTTATGAAGAATCTAATGGTTCAATTTATTTCACATGTTGTTCAATTGGCCTCTGAGATAAATGTGGTTTTGTACCTTTTTCAAGATATTATTACTTATACTTCAGTAATTATTGACTTTTCAGATATGCCATAAAAATGACATATGTGTATTTTACCATGGGGAATATAATGGTGTCATTTTTTTCACATGTTTAATCACTAGATTGGAAGTTAACTCAGATTTTGTACTTATTTATGGTATTTTACTGATTTTTGAGATAATTATCATGATTATAATTATTACAGAAATTTTGCTGTGACCTTTTTGGATATGTGATCTTATCTCAAAGGCTCACATTCACTACCATCAAGAAAGATTTTACCACAATCTGATATATTTAATTAGGGTATCATCCACTGTCCTACCTCTTCAATAGACTTTGTTAGTCTTGAAGCTCAATGTTGCTTAATTTTTCTATTCTTTAGGTTTTCTTTCATGTCTGAACCTTCTTAGTAGTTTATCAGCATTTTTTATTTCCTTCTCAAGTAGCCATTCATCTTCCTGAGTTGGATTTCTATACCTTACAAGGTATTCTCCTTCTTTTTTATTTCTTGTCCTTCTTTCTTTAAGGACTTTCACAATTTTCTTTTCGTCTCCTTCTTCCAAAGGGGGTATTTCAAGTGGGGGCTTATTTCTTAGTGGAAATAATTCCTTGTCACTTGAGCTGTAAGGTTTTATCAGACTTACAGGGAAAGTTGGGTGTTTATTCATCAGTTCACCTGTGAGCTCCAATTGCACAGCATTAGGTCCATGTAATGCGTTTATCATGAATGGTCCTGCAAAGGAATATTTTAATTTCTTTTGTCCTCTTATATTATTGAAATTAAGAGGTGACACTAGGACCAAGTCTTCTATTTTGAAGTCAGGTGGTTTATGACTTTTATCCCATCTTTCTTTTGCATATTTGAAAGAATCTTTCATAAATCTGTTTGAATGGTGTCTTTCTTTGTCAAGCATTATTGCAAAACTGCATCCTGTTGGATGTATATCCACTACGTTGTTTTTGAGGGTATCAAAAGGAAGTCTTGGATTCCAACCTTTTTCTAGCATTGCTTGTGTTTTGCCAGTAGAATAATGGATTGATGTTTTATATTCCAGTTCAAGAGCTGTTATTAATGTACACCAATCATGGGTAAAACCATCATAATCTTTAAATTCCAGTCCATAAACACAGAATCTTCTGATCATGTCCTCCAAGGTTTTTATCATTGTTTCTGCTAAACCATCAGTTTGAGGATTGTAATCTTATGAGAATGATAATTTTGTCCCAAACAACTTATGGAGGTTTGTCCATAATGCTGAAGTGAACTTTTGGTCTCTTTCACTTATGATATTTTGGAATAAGCCTGTGTGGCTAATGACTTTATTCCATATCATTATGGCTGTGTCCATAGCTTTATCATTCTTGTGGCATGGTAGGAAAATTTGAGTTTTGCTGTATCTGTCAGCTAATACTAGGCATTCCTCGTAACCTCTGTCTCCTCCTGGAGGTAGTGCTGTTACCCAATCCATATGAACTATTTACCAAGGGGATTTTGGTTCTTATATTTGGATCCTCATTCCAAATTTATTTCCTGTGGCTCTGTTGGCTTTTTGACATCTGTCACAGGTTTGGCAGTATTCTGAAACATCTTTCTTCCAATTTGGTCACCAAGAGCAGGTTTTCACCCTCTCTAGTGTTACATCTTCTGAGAGATTTCCAGCTGCAACACTATCATGACACTCATGTAAAATAGTGTTTATTAGAGTTCTATCTTTTAAGGCCATAACACATGTGTGTTTTGCTCTATGATAGAGGATTCCATCAAGGAGGTGGAATCTTCCTTCATCATATGCCTTTTTCCATATTTCATCTAATTTTGATGAAAGTGATGGGCCTTTACAGTGTTTCATTAGAAGTTGGCTTAATATATGGCAATTCCTATCTATCTTATAGCTTTCTTTAACTTGGTTAAAGATTTCTGTGCTAATTTATGTGACACATATCCCTTCTATATGATGCTCCTCCTGTGGTACCCATGCTGGGTTTTGAGGAGTATTTGCTAGAGCCCATCTGCTAAGACCATCTTCATTTTTATGAATATTACCATATTTATGAACAATAGTCATATTTCCTCTATATTCTTGGATAGCAATTTGCCATCTCAGCATATTTCTATTTGGATTTTTCATAATTAATAGAGATTTTACAGAATTAAGGTCTGTAATCACATCAAATGTTGTTCCATCCAAGTAATAGTGTGATTTTTCAAAAGCCCACACTAAGCAGAGGCATTAAATTTGGTTTGCTCCATATCTTGCCTCTGTTGGCCTTATCTGTCTTTAAATAAAAGAAGTTGGTCCTTCCACGTTTTTATCATTGATGATTTGTGTCTGGTGTAGTGAAGCACCTAGTCCTTCTCCACAAGTATCAATGTAAAGCTTGAATGGGAGGTTTCCAATCTGGGATTAGAAGAAATGGGGCATTTGTTAAGTAATTTTTCAATTCTTCATATGCTTTGATGCTTTCTTCAGTAATTTCATAGACTGTTTGTTGGTCACATAGTTTATACAAGGATTTGGAAATTTTTGCAAAGTCCTTTATATGCTTTCTATAGTAACCAGAAAGTCCTAGAAATTATTGCATTTCTTTTTTGGTTTGAGGCATTAGCTTAAGTAGTACTTCTGCTACTTTATTCTTGTCTATGCCTAGACTAAGTCCAGACCCAACACGTCCTAGTAGTTTTAGTTCACTATATGCAAAATGAGACTTTTTCAAGGAAATTTTCATATTCACTTGAACTATTTTTTGTATTAACCTTTCTAGTCTTGCAAGGTTATTTTCCCAAGTTTCTGAGCAAACTATGATATCATCAATATAGGTAATTAACAATCCTTCTGATAATTCTTCAGGAAATATGTTATTCATCATTCTTTGATAGTGGGAAGTTGCATTCTTTATACCAAATGGCATTCTTAGGTATTCAAAAATTCCATAGTGGACTATTATCCTCAGTAGTTTTTTGGCATTGCCTGTTAAGGAAGTTTGATTAAAACCCTCTAGAGCATCAATGGCTGTTATGAACTTAGCCTGTGACAATTGTGTCAATGTCTCATGGATTCTGGGTATAGGATATCTGTCAGGGATAGTATAGGTTTTTAGAGTTCTAAAGTCCCCTACCATCCATGATTTTCCATTATTCCAAGTTATAATGACAGGTGTAGTGAAATCTAACTGTTCATTGTGTCCTACTTTCCTTAATACTCCAAGGTCCATTAATTATTTAATGTGTACCTCTAAAGCTTCTCTAGCTCTTGGGCTAGCTGGGTAAGCTGGTCTTTGTAATAAGGGTGAATAAGGTTTTTCCAAATTAATGATTATGTCTACCTCATGTCCACTTATGGCACCTAGTGGTTCTTTGTCAGTTGCAAAGGCATTTGGGTATTCCAATAAGAGGTCAATCAATTTTTCTTTCATTTTTTCTGTTAATTCTTGATTTAACTTTGCGTCCTTGAGTTGTTCAGCTATGAAAAAATCTTTTCTAGGTTTTTTCTTCATTATAAATAGAGGTCATTTCTTTTTTGTTATTTACGAAGCCAAATTTCTGCCTCTTATTACCTCCTATGGTAAAAAATCTATCTTTTTGGCTAGAGATATGTATGTCATAAATTTACAAGTAGTCATTTCCAAGTATTAAATGGTTACTAGTGGAGTTGTCCATTACCACAAACTCTACTTTCAATCTGATACATTGTGAAGGATGAGGAAAGATTAGTGTTAAGTCAATTATTCCAAGGGGCTTCATGCTTTCACTTGCCTAACTAAATTTTACTCCTGGTATTTGTATAGGTTTTTCTTCAAAATCTGGTACAATTGTTTTCAAATAACTCTTACCAACACAGGTAGAATATGCTCCTGCATCTAAGTTCACTTTTTCCTCTTGGTTTTCTACCATGACAGTACTTATACTTAATCTTCCAGCTGTATATCCCATTCCTTTTGCCAATTTGGCTCTATACAATTTAGCATCTTGTATGTTTGTCAGGCTTGTGTCAGATGTTCCAACTTTTGTTAAGTTTGAATTGACATCCAGTACTTCATATATTAAATCAATATTATTAATTTGTGCAGTAATTATATTAATTTCATCACTTTTAGAGGTTTCTGATGCTTCAATGTCCTTTTCAGAGTCATATTCTTCTTATTTGGCATTGTGGTCTTCTGTTTCCACAATTTCATTGATTTTTGCTTTTTTGAGGCAATTATTGGCTAAGTGTCCAATACCTCCACATTTGTGTCACTTTCTTTGCTCATTACTGTTTGATGTATTTGGCTTGAAAGTTTTTCTTGTTTTTTCTTTCTTTATAAATGTTTTATGAGAAGTGTGGATATGAAACTTTGATTGAAAATTAAGTACTTTTCCTGTCCTCAAAATTTGTATAACATAAAAAATGATTAAAAAATAGTATGAAATAATATTTTTAAGAGAAAACGCCCCAGTTTTATTGTTTTTAACCTTATAAGTATACAACAACAATATTATAAAGATTTACTGTTTTACCAACAATAAAAATATATCCAAAAATATTCTAAAAGAGACAGTTAAGGCTACAAAACAAATATCTTCAAGAGCAATTTCAATTGGAATTGATTGAGAAAAGAGCTCCAAGAGATTAATTAAAAAACAAAGTCTCTAAAAAGATATTTAAAGAGAAAACACACCCAAAAGTGACCAGAGTGAATTTGGAAACAAAGTGACAAAGCTTACAGTGATGAAGGATGCTTTAATTCTCTTATGGAGTGGTTCAGTGGTAAAAATGATTATAATTATTTTTTCACGTGGTCAAAAGGTTTAAAATGATTTAAAAAGGGTTGTTGGAATCTTTTATTTATTGATTTAACAGCTCTTAAACTAATTATAAAAGGAAAAGATTCTAACATGAAGAGAAAAGTGGGGCAAAGAAGACATTCTTTTATAGCCATCATTTTTCTTACTTCAAACATTAAACTTACTCTTTTGAGTGGGGGCAAACACTATGACAACAGAAAAGCCAATTATGGAATCATTGAACCCTGGTTTAGACCAAAAAAGGGCTGGTTTGAGCAATTTTGGCTATTTTTAGCCATTTTAGACTCTTAAATCAGCCATTACTATAGTAATACCTGGTCTAGAGCCTTCAAAACACCTCAGTATGTGTGTAAGAGGTGTAGAACCTAGTTAAAACTGCTTTTACTCCAATTTCCTCAACTTAAGGCTAGTTTTACCCTCTTGGAAACAGTTAATACTGGCCTGTTGAAATCAAAACCTCATCATCAATTGAGTCACAGACCCTGGAACTAAATTCCAGTCCAAGAGTGATGAACTTTTGTGTGTATTTTGACATCCCAGGCCTGTCAGCAAGAAATTTGGGGGTCTTGCTTCCCCTTCGAGCTAGAGTTCCTTCCCCCCCCAAATTAATCTTTCCAATTTATTTTCCCTTTAATTCCTCATCATGTATTATAGTTGTAACTTACATATGTAATTTAATTGAGTTTTACAATACACTTACTGTAATAATTGATACCTAATATGTAAATTAAAGTTCACTTATGTAATACATGCGCACATTTTGACATTTCAAGTAAAAATACTTAAATTCCTCATAACTTCTAAACTATGCACAACACCTAAGTTTTAACACAAAAGTTGATGGTTAACACCAAATGTGGTGTGAATTAAATTGAGTCTTTGAGGATTTTCAACTTTTGTACAGAAAAGACTAAGAGCTTAATTTAAGCTTGATTAAAGTTGAGTTACAGAAATTTTACCCAGAAGTGACCCCACCTTCTTTTTTATGAAAAATCCAATGGTCAAGTAATTCTCTTATGTTTATATATTTTATGTAACGTTTTACCAAAAATATTTTCATTTCATTAATTTTATTAAAAATTCATTTTTGCTTCGCTTTTTCAACTGAAAATGTATTTTCATAATTTTAAAATTTAATTTAATTTTTATTTTAAATTATAATTATATTTTATTTTTGTAATAAAATTTGTATTTATATTTTAATTTTTATTTTAATAATATTACTAAATTATTTTTATTTATATTTGTATCTTACTTTGTTATTTGTGGCTTTTGGGGATATGAAAATACCTCTGAGGCGCACATTCCCTCCCCCTAAAAAAGAATATTACTTTTTAGTATTGTTATTTCTAGTGTGTCTGAACCTTCTGAAAAGCTTAGTAGCTTCAGGTATTTTCTTTCCTGCTAACCATTCATCTTCACAGGTTGGGTCACTGTACCTAACAAGGTGATCCCTTACTTTATTGGTTCTCAACTTTCTTTCTTTGATAAATTTGGTAGTCTTTTTAGTACCAGATCATTCAATAGGAGGTCTAGGTTGGGGAACTTTATTCCTCAAAGGAAATTTTTCAGAATCACTAGATTTATATGTCTTTATCAAGCTCACTGGAAGTGTAGGATGCTTATTGCTAAGTTATTCAGATAGTTCTACTTCAACATAATTTTCTCCATGGAGGTCCTTAATAACAAAAATTTTTGCACGGGAGTCTCTGAGCTTTTGAAATCCTTTGACTTTATTGAAGTTAGTGGTGGATACAAGTACTAACCCCCCCACTTTGAAATCTGGAGTGGCATGTGATTTGTCCCATTTTTCCTTTGCATACACAAAAGAGTCTTCCATGAACCTCACTGCATGCTTTCTATCTTTTTCTAGCATTCTTTTAAAGCTGGCAGCTGCAGTTTGTATCTCAACCAAATATTTCCTCAAGGAATCTTGAGGTAACTTTGAATTCCATCCTTTTACTAGAATAGCAGGAGTTTGATTAGTAGTGGAATGAATGGCTGTCTTATATGCCAATTCCAGTGCTTTTAAAAGAGTACACCAAGCATGGGTAAATCCATCACAATCTGTAAATTCAAGGCCATCTGCACAAACCCTTCTTACCATATCTTCCAAGGTTTTTATCATCCTTTCAGCCAGACCATCAGTTTGTGGGTGGTAGGCTGTAGAGAAGGATAATTTTGTCCCAAATAGATGGTGAAGATTTGTCCAGAGTGCTGAGGTGAATTTGGGATCGCTGTTACTAATGATGTTTTTAAATATGCCATTCCATGATACTACTCTATTCCATATCAGAAGAGCTGTATCCATGGCTGTATCATCCTTGTGACATGGTAGAAACATTGGAGTCTGACTAAATCTTTCAACAATCACTAGGAAAGAATTATAACTTCTATCACCCCCTGGTGGTAGGCCAGTTACCCAATCAATATGGACAATTTCCCAAGGTCTGCTGTGTTCTTTGATCTTGATCATATTTCCAAGTCTTTTGCAAGTGGATTTATTTGCCTTTTGACATCTGTCACAGGTTTTGCAATATTCTGGAACATCTTTTTGCCACATTGGCCACCATGTGCAGTTTTCCACTTTTTCTCTTGTTCAGTCTTCATACAGATGTCCTGGAAAAGGGCTGTCATGGCATTCTTCAAGTACAAGATTGATTAATGACCTTTCCACAACTGTCATGGAATTGTTCAAGTACAAGATTGCTTAATGACCTGTCCACAACTGTCATGGAACATATATGCTTAGTTCTGTGGTAAATCATACCATCCAGTAAGTGGAATCTTCCTTCATCATATGATTTTCTCCATATCTCATCTAAGGCATGTCTCAAAGAATCATCTTTACAGTCCTTATAATTAATTTGCATAAAATGCTACAATTTGTATCCTGAGTATAACTGTTTTTTACCTCCTCAAACAAAGTGATGTTCAGGTCTGTAACACTGATTCCTTCTATGGGGATTTGTGGGGAAGCTTTCTCTGTAAAATAAGAAGTATTATCAATATTATTTGGTAATGGCCATCTGCTCAGTCCATCTTCATTTTTATTAAGATTTCCATTCTTATGAACAGTGGTCATATTGCCCCTATACTCTTGTATGGCTATTTACCATCTGAGCATATGCGTGTGAGGATTCTTCATGTTTGAAAGTGACTTAACAGCAGTTAAATCAGTTATTACTCCAAAAACACATCCTCCCAGCAAGTAATTTAGCTTGTCCAAGGCCCAGAAAAGGCATAAGCACTCCACTTAACTGGCTCCATATCTGGCTTCAGTGGGTTTGATTCGCCTGGATATGAAGCATATGGGTCCTTGCACAGGTTTATCATTTAGAATCTGGACTTGATGAAGTGCAGCACTAAGCCCATCTCCTGATGCATCAATATGAAGCTTAAAAGGCAGCTTAAAGTCTGGTATCAGTAGGAGTGGAGCAGTGGTCAAGGCTTATCTCAAAAATTCAAAGGCCTTGACTCTGTCAACAGTCATTTCAACTACTGTGTCTTTGTCACATAACTTAAGAAGAGTTCTTTCTAAGGATGCAAAATATTCAATATGTTGCCTTTAATATCCTGCAAACCCCAAAAAGGACTAAATTTTTTTTGTTCTGAGGCATGGGTTTCAGCAATACAGCTGCAACCTTGTTCTTGTCAATTGAAAGGGATAAACCAGGTACTACATGTCCCAGTGCTTTAAGTTGTTTAAATCCAAAATGGCATGTCTTTAAAGACATTTTCATTTCTACAGAATGGATTATCATCTGAATTTTCTTCAATTAAATTATCATCTTTTTCAATGTCAATTTCATTTATTTTTCCCCTTTTTGGACATTTATTGGCTAAGTGGGTGGTGCTTTGGCAAATATGGCACTTTCTGATTATATCTGTAGATCTATACTTAATATTATTAAAATTTGCTTTTGGATTTTTGTCCACGGAATATTTTCAAGGTGTATTAAACCTTTTTTTGAGATTCACCCTACTAGAACCAATCCTGGTTCTGGTGGTTACTTCCTCTAATATATTAATAATATCTTCTGATTAAGATTGTTCAGTAGTCGTTCTTTTGACAGCATTCTCTAAGTCACCTCCACATTGTCTCAGAGTTTTTCTGTGGATCATAACTTCTGAAATGACAGGATACAATGCTGTTAACTGTCCTTTTGATGGCAACACCATGGTAAATCTTTGTCTTTATCAGCATTAGATTTTGCATATTTAAAGGTTTTTTCCACTTTAAACCTCCAAGCATAATTGGCCCATTTGTTGATAATTTGGGCTTTCCACCAAGTCTAAATTTGGTGTCCATGTGCTTGTCTTAATTTAATATACCATCTGTGGGCTGATCTGGTAAACAAGGTGTTAAATCTTGCTGTTATCAATCTGTCTGGTAGCTTGAGATCTTCTTTAATCATTTCAATTCCTCTGATGAATTCCATATGATCATATTCTCCTTCACCACTGAAGTGAGGCCATTCTTTCAGTTTTGGTACTTCTTTTAAGATTTCTTGGTCCATTGATGGTTCCAAGTTACAAAAAGAAGTGGAAAATTCATTTCTTAACTGTGAGTTTTCAGCATCCAATACTTGGGGATTGAGAATTTCTGTACCCTTATTTTGATTCAGGGGTGTAGACATTCTTGGTAAGGTGTTCCGTATCTGTTCAATATCATTCATTTTACTGTTGCTACACCTCTGGGGATTTCTGAATTCATGTTGGAAGGCTTATATTAAATTTATTACTTGAATTTTATACATATCTTCTTTATGTGTCAGCTCTTTCCATAACTTTGTCTTTCTTGTATTATCAGCAGTGACTTTATTCAATTTCATTGTTAATTTTAATAATTCTTCTTGTGAAGAATCAAAAAGATTTTTCAGGGCAATTGTATATGTCTTTACCTCAGTAAATGAATTTGAAATGTCATCAAGGACTTTCTTGTTAGCATTCTTGATAATATTTATGGCTTGTTTAATTCTTGTTTCAATTATGTCATCAATATTGAATTTGGAATATTTGTCTGTTAAATCTTTGATAATGGTATATTGTTCATTTACCTTATTCCCAAAAGAATTTTCATTATTAGGGATTTGGATTTTTCTTAAAACTTTCACAAAACACATAAGTGTTTCATTTCTTTGGCTCAGACTCAAGTTGTTTGTTTTAAGATTGTTACAAATTGATGGAGCATTATTAGAAACTTTACTTTTTATGTCATTTATAGCTTCATACAACTGTCAGATAGTGTAAGGTGTGGATATGAAACTTTGATTAAAAATCAAGTACTTTTCCTGTCCTCAAAATTTGTATAAGGTAAAATTCAGTTAAAAATAGTATGAAATATTATTTTTAAGAGAAAACACGCCAATTTTATTTTTTATAACTTTATTAGTATAAAACAATAATATTATAAAAATTTATTGTTTTACCAACAATAAAAATTTATCCAAAAAATACTCTACAAGAGATATTTTAAGGCTACAAAAGAAATTTCTTCAAGAGCAATTTCAATTGGAATTAATTGAGCAAAGAACTGCAAGCAATTAATTAAAGAACAAAGTCTTTAAAAAGAATATTAAAGAGAAAACACGCCCAAAAGTGACCAGAGTGAATTTGGAAACAAAGTGACAAAGTTTGCAGTGATGAAAGATGCTTTAATTCACTTTTGGGGTGGTTCAGGGGTAAAAATGATTATAAGAGTTACAAACAATGATTATAATAATTTTTTCACGTGGTTAAAATGATTGAAATGATTAAAAAATGGTGGTTGGAATCTTTGATTTATTGGTTTAACAGTGTTTAAACTAATTAATAAAAGGAAAAGATTCTAACATCAAGAGAAAAGTGGGGCAAAGAAGAAATTCTTTTATAGCCATAAATTCTCTTAATCCAAAAGTAAAATTTACTCTTGTCAGTCGTGAAAAACAGTCTGACAACAGAAAAGCCAATTATGGCATCAGTGAACCCTGGTTTAGACCAAAAAGGGCTGGTTTAAGCCATTTTTAGCCATTTTAGACCCTTAAATCAGCCATTACTATAGCAATACCAGGCCTAGAGCCTTCAAACACGTCAGAATGTGTGTCAGAGGCGTAGAAACCAGTTAAAGCTGTTTCTATTATGATTGTTTTATCTTAAGGGTAGTTTTACCTTCTTGGCAACAGCTAAAACTACCCCAGTTGGTATCAAAACCTCATCATCAATTGAGTCCACAGACCCTGTAACTCAATTCCAGGCCAAAAGTGATGAACTTTTGCGTGAATTTTGACATCCCACGCCTTTCAGCAAGGATTTTGGGGGTCTAGCTCCCCCTTAGAGCTGGAGTTCCTTTTCCCCCCAAATTTAATCTTTCCAATTTATTTTTCCTTTAATTCCTCATCACGTATTATACTTATAATTTACATATGTAATTCAATTCAATTGTACAGTACAATACAGTAATAATTGACACGTCATATGTAAATCAAAGTTCACTTATGTAATACACGCGCACATTTTGACATTTCAATTGAATTCAATTGAAAATACTTCAATTCCTCATTACTTCTAAACTAAACACAACACCTCAATTTTAACACAAAACTTGATGGTTAACACCACACACCAGGGCGAATCTTGTGTCAATCGTCGGCGATTGACTTCACGTCAAGCAAACATCAAGCAGGATAAAAGTCGAGCTCTCATCAAGCAAAAATCAAGTGAACGTTGAGCACACGTCCTACTCTTGGCTTACACCAAATCCTGTGACATCCACCAATATTGGTTCCCCTGTGCCTTCAACTCAGATTCCTCACCACCTGATCATCCCGCAACCATCCAATGGTTGGTAAAAACTACACAAGACCCGCCTGTTTGCACAAACACACATCAAAGAGGTCCTTCAGCCAGTCTTGATGTAGGCGGGGGGTTTGACTTCACCAGGTCATCCATAAAAGGACTCCGCCTGAGCGGGATTGTCGTTTTGCAGGTTACACTGGTAGAGCCCGCCACACAATACCGCGTGTGCGGGTGCGGGTGCGCAAGGGCCGCTTCCCCTTCCAACATGATGATGGTGCAGTTAGAAATTTTGGATGCTGTGAAAGGTGAGTGTGTCGATCATTTGATCATTGAACTTGGCTTATTCACACTGTACCCAATGTCAAAATAGTAAGTTCTTTGTGGCAATGTGAAATAATGGGCTTTGCTTTTCACAATGGCATGTCTCTGTCACTAAATTTTGAGGCAGTTATTTCAATAGCAAAATTGCTAATGAATCTGAGATATTTGCATTTTTGTAGACTAAATTTCATGAAATAACGGCTTTATCATTACAAGCAGTCTACATGACAGAACTTTGTTATCATACAATCCACAGTTACCTTCTATCTCTTCTTCAGATATAATCAAGTGTCCATCATCAAAACCAAAAGCGTTATAAATATTGAGATGCAGCCAATCTGGTAAGAAATTCACATCAATCTTCAAAGTTTTTAAGATCAGAAAGCTATTGTTCAGTATGCTAGATGGCTCAGAGACTTTAAAAATGCTATTGATAATACCAAATCGTCGTGAGTTGCCCCTCAGAAAACATATCACACTGTTGCTGACATTTTTGGATTCAGTTGAAAATATATTTTTCCCAATATTAATGTTTGAAACTGGAAAATTCCAAGGTGAGACAATCCTTGAAGTGGGAGGACTTGTGGATTGCACAGTAGTGTCTAAGCTGCTCCAATCAACTATTTCCCTTGTTGCATGCAAATTCTGTAAGTACTCAACCAGGCAATCATAATTTTCTTGGTCATGGCGGGATGGTTTGTTATATTTATGGTCATTGAACAGGGAAGGTGGCTGTGATTTGAAAAGCTGTTTTATTTCACATGGCACGGATGGGGATTTCAGGAGAATGGAAAGGTTGGAACATCAACAGATATGTTGAAGTAAGGTTTTATCTATATCATCTATTCAGAGTTGCAAGAAGTTAATATTATTCAGTTCAGGTGCTTAATCAATGTGAATATATTGATCTTATTAATTGACGTACATATTTTGTTATTTGTTGGAATTTTTGCAAATACTCCAATCAAGCGCTCATAACCCCATGTGGCTGAGGCTTGTGCTGGGCCCCAACGTTGGAAGAGTTTGGGAATATGATCAGAAAAATGATGATTTGGTTTACTTTTCTGTTTTGGGAACAGGAGTTGATTGGAAAGGCGGAATTTTTTCCATTGTTCAGCAAATGCAGTCGCATCTCCTATTGAAACAGTCCAACTTGTGGCAATGTTGATAGCACTAATCAAATGGAATGTATTGTTGGTTAGTTCATTTGCAAGTTCTTCTGACTGACCCATTTTTCTTTGAATGTTCGCGGATTGGTCTACATCTAATGACATCTGTTGACTGAGCATTAAAAATGGAATATAGACCTTATATAAGAGAGCCCATTCAGCAGCTTTTAAGCTACCATGAGAGGGGGAACCCATGTTGCGAGGTACTCTTGTCCATGATGAGGGAATTATCGTCTCAGATATTATTTGACGGAGATGCTCCAGAGCCTCACCCTTGATCTGGTGATCACTCAGTGCAGTGATATCCAATTCAGAGGGGATTTCAGAAGTGGGGATGTAATCGGCATCAAATGAAGGAATCTCCACAGAACCACTAGATGGATGTTCCGTGTGAGGGGTGGGCATTGGGAAGTAGTTTTTTCGGGTGGAAGTAGTGGGGAGTGGCTCATTTATTATTTTGACTGTGTCTCTTCTCAGGGAGCGGGCCTCTCTCAATGTGATTTTATCAAGAGAGCTGCTGGAGGTCATGGAATCTGAGTCTGAACTGTTGGTGTCATTGGATTTCCTGCGGCACCTGAGGTAAATTTTTGATTTGGACTCTGGAAGGCACAATTTGAAAGCTGCATGATCCTTCAAAATTCCCAGTATTAAATTATGCATTATGTCAAGATTAACCATTCTGGTTGCATCCCAATACGGAAGGTCTTCTAAAATTGAATATCGCACTCCATACTCAGAGAAGATTGCTTGTCTTTGTTGTGGGGTTGCCCGAAGCCATTTGGCAATGGTTGATTTATGATTTTGATATGAGCGTGTGTAGTGAAATTGAGGACCAATTTCTTCAATTTGAGCTTTGTGAATGGTGCAAAAATTACAAAAGTGGTTTCCTGAATGGGAAATAAATCCAGTAAGCTTGCACATGGCAACCACATCCGCAATGGCTGTGAGAATGGCAACACGGATAAAGGATCCTGAAGGACCTGTTGAGGTGGGTGAAAAATGGTAACCTTGCCATAGCTCTTTGAGCTCGTTGATGAGTGGCATTAATAAATAATTCAATTGAAGGGAAGTTGGCTCCTTCAGACCAGGGATGATCCCTGCAACATAGACATTCTCGGGCTTCAATCTTTCACTTGGGGGGAGATTAAGACAAATAAGCATGATAGGTCCAATGCTGGCCAACCGGGTGGACTTTCAATGTGCATTAAACCAGTCCACATAAATGGAGAAGGCCAATGCACCAGGAATGGACATGAATGGGGGGTCGTGGATATTTCTAGTGCCAGTGAAGCGTCTCCAGACCAATCCATCCCAGACATCACGTTTTGGGGAATCTTTGGGAGTTTGGGATTGTTGATGTTGATGCAGAATGTCCATAATTCCAGCCCGCTGGAGAAATCTGGCAAGCCAATTTTTGAATGGTTGATAAATGAAATGTTTTGTTGGTATAAATTTTTGCTTCATGTTGGTGGTGTTTTGGGTGTGGGCTTCAAATGAATAGATGAATTTGCCTAATGATTGTGTGCAATGGGGATCATGATCATTTGGGTCATTATGGCATTGACATTGGGGTTGGTCAGTTGTGACTGATTCAGTAAGGCCATTAAGAGAGAAACATTGAGGACAACATATATAGTTTTGAATCACTGGCTCCAATTGGAGATGTTCAAATATGGTACTCAGAGCTTGAGGTATATGGAATGCAGGAATGGGGGGACCACCGGAGCTTGAGATGCTGGACTTGATCAGCAGGTTTAGGGCGGGTTTGAGAATGCGTGAAGCCCTGCGGGGTATATTATACCTTAATGATAGAATGGCAGATATTATCATTCCAAGGTCTTGTGGAGGAAGGGTTTGACTGCTGCTGTATGGTTTCTGTGCAATTGAATTGAGCCCCGGTGCTGTGGAGAAGGTTCTTTGGGTCAATGGTGAATAATCAGCTGGGAATATTTGATCCAAAAGAAGTTGTGGGCACTCAGATCCTGATTCAGAAGTAGTGATGTTTGGAAGAGATTTGGGTGCAATGGTTGATTTGAGCTTTTTAATGTGCTGTTTATATTGGAAAGGTGTGAAGGCAACTCCAGGCCTATCACCCTCAGGGGAAGAGTGTGTTTGAGTTGAGCAGTGTTGGCACATGCATATACACATTGAGGAATAGCGGCAGGTTGTCATTGTTGCAGGAATTGGGAGTACGGTTGGTTTGTGTATAAATATCTATGGCTGATGTGAAAGTGTTTAGGAGTGTTATTAATTGGCAAAAAAATTGAGTGATTATTTATGAAGGGGGAGATGATTAGAGCCATCTGAGAATTTGATCCCATTTGTAATGGTGCGTGAGCTGCAGCTGATGGAGTGGAACATGTCTCATCTGGATGGCGGAATTGGTTAGGAGTCTAATTGGGTAAAATGTCATGCTTCTCAATGCTCATACATATTCTATTTTATTTACACATGGCAATACTGCGGTTTTGACCCTTGAGGGGTGTTCCAATAGGGATGTGTCAACATTTATTTGAGGGGATTGACATTCAAACCATGTACGCTGGCACGCCATCGTACATGGCTTAAACCTTATTACAGACATAACGATATAACTCTATTACATAAGGGGTTGGAGTGCAGCTAGAGTCTTGGTATTTGGTTTGAGTGCAGCAGGCTTTTAATCTGTTGGAATTTGATTTGGATTGGCTTGCCTTTCTTGAAAAGGTGATGTCTCTTTTGTGGGTAAATCCTTCATGAATATACCCCTTTACAGATGTACAATGCTGTGGAATTTCAATGCATATATTGGCAGTTTGGATAATTCACAAAATTTGACAATGGGGAGGCAGAAATGTTACCAAATATGATTACTTATGGATGATTGGTCCCCTTTGAGATCAAGGAAATATTACATTATATGGTGGTAGGCCGTGCCAGGTGGTTTCCGACAAAAGCGGAGGAGCTCAAGAGGAGGCAGGGAGGATTCTCCTAAAAAGAGTCTTATTGGACTTTCAAGCAACACTTAGTTCCAACTATTCATAGAATTTATCTATTCTAAATTTGAAAAGATTTCATTTCATATCACTCTATTTTATCATAATACTGAGGTGTTTTATCTAGTTAAAAATATTACTGTACTTTTTCGGCCCTTATGTCATCTTTCAAGTCACATAAATCCCGTTCAGGTTCTGTTCATGACTCAAATAGTGAATCTAGCATAGAATATGTTCAAACACAGTCACCATTGAGTCCCAACATTCCTCTCACAACCCCTATCGCATCCTCAATGAATGTATCAGGTCTTAACATTGATGTGGGCAATCCAAAGGCTCCAACTTCCAACTTCAAGCACTTGGTTGATCCCAAATTTTTCCGTCACTCCAATTCCCCCAAATCCCACTAATACACAATCACATGTGTCTCAGGGGCCAGAAGGCACACCTCAAATCTCATCACATGCTAATCCCCAATCAAAATTTCCATGTGAGTTCCTCCTTAATCCCGGTCGGAATCCAGTCGCATCGCAGGATCCCTTTGGCCAAAGTAAACAGCCAACCCTCAATATTCCATCAGGATCTCAGGTTCATGTGGGTGATGAAATGCGCGTGGATGGGGGGCAACAAAAAAGACCATTGGAGAATGTAACTTGGAGTGGTCTGTCGGAGGGAAATCCAGGATTGACGCTTCATCAAAGTAAGTCATTTTAATTTCGGAGTATAACGTTTTTCACAATTTGATATTTTTATTTCATTGGTTAGATATGGCACCTAAAGGCAAGTCAGTCCGATCTCAGGAGCCAATTGAAGATTGTGAGTATGACCAGTCTTCATTAATTTTTTGATGGGTTAACTGATGATGTGCATGGCAGGTGATGAACTTTATGCATCTTCACCTCTGGTCCATAAAGAGAAAGTCACTGGACGTCATCATCCATATGCCTCCAAACCAAGAACCCGTCATGCCAGTTCATCAAGAGAACAAATGGTGGATGATGAGGATGAGAACATGTCTCCGACTCAAATGGAAACAAATGATGAATCAAGGAGGGACAATTTCACGGCGCATGAGCATGGCACTCAGTCAAATAATGAGTTCACCCATCCTCAAATGGGCGTTGCCCAGAGTATGCTTGAACAATCCAAGGTCAGACAGCAAAGGAACCAGGCTCGTAAAGCTCACAATGTGGCGAAACGTGCAAGCCAGAAGGAGCAACAAAAATGGCTGAAAGCAGAACTTCCAGAGAATGTCCATGGAATGAGATCAGCAGTACATGCACATTGCCTGTTCCTACTAAAAGTTATGGATAAGCATTTTTCCTCACTACCAGCACCACCAAGCACAGAAGAGCGTGAAATTGCAATTCAAGTGGCTGGTCATCTCGGATATGTCCCCGAGGATGTTTTCAATGAGCCATCAACACAGGTTCAGTCTAAGGGTTTCCAAAGCTAGTGCGAAAATGAGCTCCACAAGCTAGGACTAAAGCGATTCACTTGGGACTGGGAGAGCTCATGGCAACATCCGTTCAATGAGCTGATGTTTATGGTGTTTTACCGTACATTCCGTCTTGCACTGGTCAGCACCGAGTATCACCAGGGCGAATCTTTGGCGATTGACTTCACGTCGCACCGCGGTCAGTATAAAATCTTGCTTCAGTCTCGTTAGTGTCACTTTATAGTCACTGGATTTAGTGGGTCACGTCACGTCAGCGTCAAGACAACGTCAATCGTCACATGTGTCACATGAGAATGTCACTCAAAGCCCAAACCCGTTTCAACACTATTCGCAACGTTCGGGTAATTTCACCTAATAGCTTCCGCCTCCCCGACGCTTAGCATGCTTACGCGCCCGCACCACCCTCCAGATGAGACTCTGACACTGCCTGCCCCCCCATCTCCATCCTCACCACTCCTTATGCTTTCACACCCCCACCCTTACCATCCTTACACTTGTGTAGTGCCCTCCCGACATGCTCCCGACACTGGTTACAATCCTTACGCTCACGCAGTGCCCTCCCAACATGCTCCCGACACTGCTTACGATCCTTATGCTCGCGCAGTGCCCTCCCGACATGCTCCCGACACTTCTTACGATCCTTACGCTCACGGAGTGCCCTCCCGCCATGCTCCCGACACTGCTCACCATCCTTACGCTCATGAAGTGCCCTCCGGACATGCATCCGACACTGCTTAAAATCCTTACGCTCGCGCAGTGCCCTCCCGACATGCTCCCGACACTGCTCACCATCCTTACGCTCATGAAGTGCCCTCCCGACATGCTCCCGACACTGCTTACGATCCTTACGCTCACGGAGTGACCTCCCGCCATGCTCCCGACACTGCTTACGATCCTTACGCTCACGTAGTGACCTCCCGCCATGCTCCCCACACTGCTTACAATCCTTACGCTCACGGCGTGCCCTCCCCACATACTCCCGACACTGCTTACGATCCTTATGCTCGTGGAGTGCCCTCCCGACATACTCCCGACACTGCTTACGATCCTTATGCTCACGCAGTGCCCTCCCGACATGCTCCCGACACTGCTCACCATCCTTACGCTCACGGAGTGCCCTCCTGCCATGCTCCCAACACTGCTCACCATCCTTACGCTCATGAAGTGCCCTCCCGACATGCTCCCGACACTGCTTACGATCCTTACGCTCGCCTAGTAAGTACCCTCCCGACATGCCTTCGATGCCGCTTACCATCCTTACGCTTCCGTACTACATCCATAGTGTACGGCGGCTTGTTGGCGTACACAATGGACGCCATCGCCGAAATATGCTGAGTGGCCTTCTCTGCCAACAGGACCTCAGGGGAAATTGGTCAGTATATTCACAATGTTGTGGTTAGGGTTTAAATCATGAGACTCACAAATTAAAACCTAATAAGTGGACTATTTAAGACAAGAATTGTGTTTCCTGTTTCCCCGACAAAACCATTTTATTTCATATCATTCAAATGGAACACTTTGCTTAGTCCTTACCTCATGAGCGTTGAATAGTTCAAAAGTTGACTTTAGTAGGTTTCTCACTAGTCAACTTTATTCAATGTCTCACAGGGAAGTGATTTCATTTGCATGATATGAAATAATTTGCAAAACATCGCCTCCTTCAATTTCCCGCCAAATCGCATTTTGCAAATGCGATTATTTTACTTCCACCTATTTTCTTCAATTTGGATCTTTTCAATCAAAATTTTCAAACAAGTTATCAATCAACTCATCACCATCTATTTGCTTATGAAACTACCTCTGCTATGGCCCAAACCCCGTGAAATTCAACTGAATTCAATGAACAACCAACTTCAGCCCCAGAGAGTGGAAGTGAAATCTCTGATATTGCCAGTAGTCGTGAATCAGGCATTGGTGTAGAGAGCCAGTCTCATGAAGATAATCAAGATCCACCAGTTCTTCCAGAATGTGAGTATGCAACCATATTGAATATTTATAATCTCCCAAAAACTGATATTGTGTCATAGCCTTTATTTCAGGTCAGCCTCCAAGCTCTCAGAAACCGAATTTTAAAACTTATGAGAAGGAAAAGACTGTTGAAACTTGTGCACCGACAGAAGATGATGGGCAAGATGATGTAATTTTCAGTGGGGAGGTGGAAATTATATCCAAGGAACAATCTGTCTCCAACATTGCTCAAACAATCCCAAGGCTTGAAAAAATCCAAAATGATAGTAAAATTCCTGATTATGTGCGTCAAAAGATTGCTGAAGCCATGAGCCTGCTCAAAATGGATTTGAACCGTAAGTCCATTACTAATTCAAAACAAAATTGATAAAAATAGCTGCTTACAATATATGGGCAGGTGTGGAGGTGGGAGAATCTCTACCTGAAGGATCTCGAGTCGTAATTGGATTTCCAGGCAAAGGACTAGGAAAAAGACCAAATATACATGCGACCAAAAAAACCAACAAAAACGCCGTACCTTTGAAGCCGCAAAGGATTCCCGGGATCAAGGTGATGAAATGATCAATGTTGAAGTGGACCATATTGATAATCAACCTCCGCATACTGAACCCCCCCCCATACTCAATGAAACAATCCATGATGAAGCTCCACATACTGAAAGCCCCCCAATACCCAATGAAACAATGCATGATGCAACCCCTCCCGCCTCTCCTCGGAATATTCAAGCCTTTCAAGAAAGGGAAACAATTAAACATGATACAATGGGACGAGATATGACTGATATAATTCCCGACGCTGAGCCCAAAGTGTCATCCGCTGCGAATTTTCAAGGAATATTTTTATCCTGCATGGAAGAGTTTGCAGGCATTTTGAATTATCATTCCAATATTTCTCAACAATCATGGAAAAGGGGGCTTGATAATATCAATAGGATTTACAAAAATAGATGGGACAATTTACCAACAAAGGATGCTCATACAGTCCTGCCCGTTGGTATTAAGGTGATCAGTAACCGAGATCTTAAAATGTCGGCTTGGCTGGAGGACCTTGAGATGGCAGGTGAGTTTTTTTATCTTTGTGCATGATGCTTGATTATTGGCTGTTGACTGGTGATATAAATTGCAATATACAGGGTTAGATTTTTAAGCCAACCGAAACAGAAGCGTTTTTTGATCACAACATTTGGAATCTCAAATTGATGAAGGAATCAGCTAAACCTCCAGATAATCTCCCAAAATCTGAACACTCCTTCTTCAAAATGGTTCAGAGCCTTCTTTACCCCGCGAATCCAGTTAAACATTTCTGGGCAAATGTTATGTTTGAATCCATTAGTTTAGTCTCATACGATGTGATTGCACCCAAACCATATGTTGCACCAACATCAAATTCGACCGATCCTCTTGGACTCGAACGCGGAGCAGTTGAATACCTTGCCTCCTGCTTGAGTAAATCGAAGCAACGTACAACCCAACTCAGCATTGAAGGTGGCGGCGCTGACAATGAGATATCCACAAAGCCGCACAAGAACCTGGAGGATCTAATGGATACAGTTATCCATTTGATGATTGCGTACAACATGGTACGTGCACATACAAAGGTCGAAGTTAATGGCATCAAAGGCAAACTCACGAACTCAAAAAAAAATGAGGCCATCAAAGATCTTTTGGCGTGTCACAAGAATCTCGGAATAAATCGAATTTGCTATGGTATATTAGCGGCATTCTGTGCCGCGGGGGTTTGTGGTTTGATGGTATGCTCAGATGACTGGAGAACAAGCTCAGTTAAAGGGGCTTTATCACTAATTGACATTTCCGCAAAACTTTCAGAGGGTAAAAATCTAGTGGAGCCAGTGTGGCTACGTACTAATAAGTATATATGTAATTTACTGAATAAAAGTTTCTTCTCATCAGAGTCTTTTAACCCCACTGTACCTCTTAGATTTGAATTTGCACAATGCTTAGTATTAGACTTTGGTGATGCCTGGGTGGCGAAACGCGGTCTTGGTTCAAGTGATGAGGTCACCTTGACGGTACCCAGGTCAGCTAAACTCACAACCAGGATTGACCCGTTTTAGATTAGTTTTGTACTAGATAGATTGTAATTTAATTTTGCAAAGTGATTTATGAATTTAATAATCATGACTTCCTATCCTACTACTGCCCGGATGCCACAGTCTGAGTACCAATAGTAATTGTACGGCGGCATGCCTCCGTACATCATTGCAAAGACTCCGACAAGACGCAAGCTGAGTCAGGCGTTGTGCCCGCGAGTAGCACACGCGGGGGCATTGCGGGAAGTTGCGTTTATCACTTCCCGCCAGCCCATGATAGGCAAAATGTTACTGTGTCTTTCAAGAGGACTGGGATAACTAGGGATCCCCAGCAGGATGCATATTGCATTTGCGTGTGCTTGCAATATTCCAAATGGTTGGATTGGAAAGTGATTGCATGGGAACATCAATATGTCAAATTGAATAATGCACTATCCACTGCAATTTTTAGGTTCAGGTATTTGAGATCGCGAATTCGCAAAGGTCAGGTGTGATCTTTCTTTTTAGCCGCAATTAAAAAAGATTCATCGTCCGCAATTCAATTTAGGTGATATTGATAAATCAGTAATCATTTGGTTTCATTTCATTTTCTGCTGCAAGCATGCCATTCACAAAAAAAGGAAAAGAGCGTAAAAGGGAACTCGCGAGAAAGCGTCGGGCTGAGGAAGGAAAGTGTGAGTTTCTCGCTTAATCTCAGTGTATATATATAGATATATATATATGCTTCCACAGTTATGTGGCACCCTCATTGAGCCCCACGGAAGAACATTGGCTTTAGTCGGTTCAGATTGTGCCAATGTCATGTGGGCTCCAACAGGGAAGTCAAAGGATGTGTGCCGAAGAAAGCTCCTTGGGCACTGGGCACCATTCTGGACTCAAAACTCTTTAGCTTCAAATGGCAGAAAGCAGTATCTGATATCTTGTCTGCTTCAACACAAAGTGATCCCTCAACCACTCGGGAATAGTCGGACATCCCAAAAGATAAATGAGGGCATGTCAGGCTGAGTCTATGATAAAGGTGTATAAGAGTATTTACAAGCTTTGACTATGACTGTGACACGGTAAAAAATGGTTTTAAAAGATGATAATATTGCTAATAAATGATTTAATTTAAGATTTAAAGGGCTTTACTATAGAGATATAGTGGTGGTGAGCGCTGTTGAAAGCCCTGGGTGCAGCTTTACCTGTTGGATTACAATAATAAAGACTACAATACTTTAAATTAAGAGTATACCTGATTATTTAACCAAGAGTAAAACTGTTTTTGACAGTTTAATATGTACGTTATTCAAGAGCAGGATGAGGAAAGGTTTTTGGCTGTGAAAAGCCCTCCTTTTATCCTGAAATTGAGGTGGAAAGGCTGTTAGACCTTTCCACGTAGAGGAAGTGAAGATTTTTTCACTCTCCAGGACAGGCTTGTGGTTTGCAAACAGCCTGTATACCCTGTATTGGGCTCAGATGTGGTTTTGAAACCACATCTGGGCAGTTTTCACCAATACAGGGTGAAAATTTTCATCTGGGGACCTCACAGCCTGATTCTGACGTGTATGACGCGTAGAATGCTGTACAGAAACTGTATGGGACCCCAGCATTGACTGACATATGAGGTATTTAAGTAAAAACATGCTTCTTTGTCTATTTGACACCTCATATTCATGGTTATGGGATATTATCCCATGGTAAGGCTGTATCTGACAGTAGGTGGGATTTTGACCTTAAAATGGTCATAACTCTGTCAGTTTTTGAGATATCAAGCTCAAAGTTGGTTCATTGAATAGCCCTGTATGAGTTCTACACAATGGTACCCAACTTGACATGGCTATCATTAGATATGACAAAGTTATCCCATGTACAAGTATTTTTGTACATTGGCGTGGTCTGGTCAAAAGCTGTATTAAGCTTGTTTGGCCAATAACTTCTGTTGTAGTTGAGTTATGAGGAAATGGATGGCACCATCAGATAGCCCTGATTGTGCTCTTTCCAAAAAGACCCCACTTTAGCTATCTCACACTAAAACTGTAAAAGTTAGATGAGAGGTGAATGTTTTGTTCACCCTTATTTGGTCTGAATTTGACCATAACTCAAGTAATACTGGTGCTAGCTCAGTTTGGCTGGTACCATTGGATAGCCCTGGCTTAGAGCTTCATTTTGAATACCCATTTGATGGGGTTAAGCCTCTCCTTCTAGATTTTAGATGAGAGGTGAAAATTAAGGTTTATGCTCAGCAATAACTTTGAGCAGGAATAACTTTGTTGTTTCTTGTCCTATGGTGATGGGACTTATATTTTCAGGAAGAGGTGAGTTTCCTCTTTCTTTTGATACCTTTTGAGCTAATTTGGCTCAGTTCCATGTTTTGGTGGTATTTTGGCTATACCATTGGTTTATGGTATTTTGGCTGTCATGCTTGTGCTCTGGTTTTGAGTCACAGGCTGACAGGGCAAAACCAACCTAAAGCAGAGTTTTTTTTCCTCCTCTCGAGAAACAGCACAAATATCAATGCCAGTATCAGCAAATATGATCCCAAGTGAAATTCGGAGCCTTGTGGATGTCAATAAGATCAAACGCATTCACTTTGGCCGTGTGGCAATTTTCTCCTCAACCGGATTACTCATTGCCCTTGTTGAATTCCGACCATTCACAACAATGAGTGAAGTCGAGGTCAATCAATGGGATGAATTCTCACAATTCTTATTTCGCGAAAAGAGGTTCACTGACCCTATTGCAACAAATGGAGCATTACTGGAGGGATTTATGTTCGCAATTGGGTGGCGCAAATGCACCACGAAGAATGAACAATTTGGTCTGTATGGTAGTGCTGGCAAAATTGAAAATGCAAAAGATGAATGGCGGGACTGAGGTGCCAATCTTAGCTCGGTGGGTCGCATTCTAGGTCAATCCTTACAATTTGTTGGGGATAATTTATTTCATAAGATTCAAAATTGCTACAACTCATTGGGGGTTCCGTCTTTTGATCAAGTCAAGTATGAAGGCAATAATCCCGCAAATCAGGGTGCATGTGAGTTTGCTTCGGCACTCACTTTCACCATGAATGGATTCAAAAACTCACCTCATCTTGATAAGGATGCATCACTGTATGCTTCGGGATGGTGGTTTCAAGCTGATAAGGAGACCAGCCAAATTCAAAGAGATGCATCAAAGCGGTGTACAGGGGGGAAATTGATTTTCCCAAATGAGCATTTTTGGATTGATCTATCCGATTGTCATGGGCTCATTCAGGTAGTGTGGGCCAGCAGTACATTTCTTCATTATACTGATCCAGCACAGGACAACGAAAGCACGACACTAGTGGGTATGTCCGCACAATGCTCAAGGAGGTTGGCAAAAACAATGTGCCGAAAAAGCCATGGCTATTATGAGATTGGCGAGGGAGCGGCCTATCAAATCAGGGATGGTAATACAATCTCAGCCCAATTCAAAGAGTGAGGCAGTCGGAATAGCAGCGTGATTGGTAGATAATGGTGGGGTAAGTAAGGCAGAGGACAAGATACACCAGGATTGGATGGTTTTGAGTGCGGGAGATGGGGTGTCTCACATGAAAAAGGGGTGAAGTGGATTATGTACGGAGGCATGCCATCGTACATATGCCAGGTTTGTCGCTCTTGTCCAGGATGCCAACGCTTCACACGCGAATCCTTATGCTTGTGCAGGTTCCGACAATGCTAAAAGTTCCTTACGCCTATGCGGGCTGCCGACGCTTCACACGCCAATCCTTACGCCTGTGCAGGTTCCCGACAGCTCACACGCCAATCCTTAAGCCTGTGCAGGTTCTCGAACGCTCACACGCCAATCCTTACGCCTGTGCAGGCTCCCCAAAGCTCACACGCCAATCCTTACGCCTGTGCAGGCTCCCGACAGCTCACACGCCAATCCTTAGGCTTGTGAAGGTTGCCAACAATGCTGACAATTTCTTACGCCTGTGCAGGCTCCCGACAATTCACACACCAATCCTTACGCCTGTGCAGGTTCCCAACAGCTCACACGCCAATCCTTACGCCTTTGCAGGCTCCCGACAGCTCACACGCCTATTGTTACGCTTGTGAAGATTCCCGACAATTTAAACAATTCAATTCATGACTAAGATTAATAGCATGTGACCATAGGAAAGGCCATCTTTCACAAGTCTGGAGTGGATTGCTCACATGCAGGAACCTCCTGCTTTTTTACAGTTAAGATTTGATATGGCTCTAAACAATGGAGGAAGAAAATATAGGAGGCAGGAATGGTGACTATTGGCGCATTTTTGGCAAAAAATTTTCACACATACAAATACTAACTCAAACTTTTGGTGGGGCACTTACGAAAATTATTCTCACACAATAGTAAATATGAATCATTGAGGAATTATAATAAATTCACATGAACAAAGAACGTAAGAGAAATTGAAAATATCTTTCATTGAATACAAAAAATTTATCTAAAGGATTGTATTACAAAAGGTAAAAAGAGGAAAGAATACGATTTTTTTTGTGGATTTTATTTTTCTAAGAATTTTGAGACTATCCCGGTGATGTCCTCCATTGGATAAGCCTCCATCGCCTCGCCAAGGAGGGAGTTTAGTTCCTCCCGGAATTCCCGGTGCATCTCATTTCGATGAGTTGCATCCACAAAAGGAATCATGTGGAGCAACCGACGATGCTCCAACAAGATTCGGTTGATTGATTCGTGGAAGATGGCTCAAGGAATCATTAGTATTGGGCGCAGGTCGGTGAATTCCTGGCGAGCGTCATTGTGAGCCTTAGAGGTAATTTCATATACCCAAAAGACCACAAATATAAAAAATAACATATTAATATAAATAAAATAAATTTATTTATATTATTAAAATAAAAATAAAAAATATAAATATAAAATTATATTAAAAATAAAAAACTAATTATAATTTAAAAATAAAATTACTTTAAATTTTGTAAATATAAAATTACATTTATACTTGAAAAATTTAAGTAAAAATGAAATTTTAACAAAATTGTGAAAAAATAAATAAATTTGGAAAAAAGTTAAATAAAATTTATTATAACTTTTTATCAAATAAATAAACATATAAATTTTATTTCACCATTGGATTCCTCATAAAAAATCAGGTGGGGTCACCTCTGAGTGAAATTTTTGTAACTCAACTCTAAATAAGCTTAAATTAAGTTTTTAGTATTTTCAATACAAAAGTTGAAAATCCTCAAAACCTTAATTTAATTCACACCACATGTGGTGTGAACCATCAATTTTTGTGTTAAAATTGAGGTGTTGTGTTTAGCTTAGAAGATATGAGGAATTAAAGTATTTTCAATTGAATTCAATTGAAATGTCAAAATGTGCGCATGTATTACATAAGTGAACTTTGATTTACATATGAGGTGTCAATTATTACTGTATTGTACTGTACAATTGAATTGAATTACATGTGTAAATTATAAGTATAATACATGATGAGGAATTAAAGGAAAAATAAATTGGAAAGATTAAATTTGGGGGGGAAAAGGAACTCCAGCTCTAAGGGGGAGCTAGACCCCCAAAATCCTTGCTGACAGGCGTGGGATGTCAAAATTCACGCAAAAGTTCATCACTTTTGGCCTGGAATTGAGTTACAGGGTCTGTGGACTCAATTGATGATGAGGTTTTGATACCAACTGGGGTAGTTTTAGCTGTTGCCAAGAAGGTAAAACTACCCTTAAGATAAAACAATCATAATAAAAACAGTTTTAACTGGTTTCTACGCCTCTGACACACATTCTGACGTGTTTTGAAGGCTCTAGGCCTGGTATTGCTATAGTAATGGCTGATTTAAGGGTCTAAAATGGCTAAAAATGGCTAAAAATGGCTTAAACCAGCCCTTTTTGGTCTAAACCAGGGTTCAATGATGCCATAATTGGCTTTTCTGTTGTCAGACTGTTTTTCACGACTGACAATAGTAAATTTTACTTTTGGAGTAAGAGAATTGATGGCTATAAAAGAATGTCTTCTTTGCCCCACTTTTCTCTTCATGTTAGAATCTTTTCCTTTTATTAATTAGTTTAAAACTGTTAAACCAATCAATCAAAGATTCCAACCACCACTTTTAAATCATTTTAATCCTTTTAACCACGTGAAAAAATCATTATAATCATTTTTTGTAACTCTTATAATCATTTTTACCCCTGAACCACCCCAAAAGTGAATTAAAGCATCTTTCATCACTGTAAACTTTGTCACTTTGTTTCCAAATTCACTCTGGTCACTTTTGGGTGTGTTTTCTCTTTAATATTCATTTTAAAGACTTTGTTCTTTAATTAATTGCTTGCAGTTCTTTGCTCAATTAATTCCAATTGAAATTGCTCTTGAAGAAATTTCTTTTGTAGCCTTAAAATATCTCTTGTAGAGTATTTTTTTGGATAAATTTTTATTGTTGGTAAAACAATAAATTTTTATAATATTATTGTTTTATACTAATAAAGTTATAAACAATAAAATTGGCGTGTTTTCTCTTAAAAATAATATTTCATACTATTTTTAATTGATTTTTACCTTATACAAATTTTGAGGACAGGAAAAGTACTTGATTTTTAATCAAAGTTTCATATCCACACCTTACATTTGGGGGCCCAGCCGTGATATTTTACCTGTGACATATTTTTTTTTACTCTTTTTAAATCTTTTTTCTTATATTGAAAAATTTAAAAACATATAAAAAATACTTATAATCCAAAAAAATCCTTAAAAAATAATTTTTTTTATATTATAAGTGAGGCTTATATTTTTATTTCTTTTGTGAAATAACCTTTTTTTACTTAATTAATTGGCTTTTTCATTAATTTTAGTGTCTGACAACGTGGTAAGACAAGAAAACATTGAAACAGCCTCAACAGTAACCAGCATTATCCCTGCCAGTACTGTTAATTCTGATCATAATAGTACTGTTATTGTGACTCAAAATAATCAACCTGAACCAATATCTTCTGAATTAATTAACTTGGATATAAGTAATACACTTCAGAAAGCCAAAAATTTGGCCAATAGTAAGTTTTTGACGTAAAAATACTATTTTAAGCCTTTTTTTTTTAACCATAATTATGCCTTCAACCAGGTCAGGAGCCAGCTACAACCCCTCAAGCAACTCCCAAAAAGGTAATAGACGTGATTATGGCAGAGGCCAACCAGGTACAGAAGGAAAAGGGTCAGTTGATGACTTCCAAACAACTAAAATGGGTCATTCTGAAGCTGATAATACCATTTTACCTTCAAAAAGAGCTGACACCGCCACAACAAGCCTCTGTGGACATATACAAAGCCAGCCACAGTGCATACAACAATGCACTCCAATTCAAGGAGTACCAGATCCTTGCAGACCTGTGGAAGAATTGCATGAATTCTTACCTGACAGTAAGAAAATTCTTGGGCCATCCCAACACTTGCAAATTGCTCAATGGATGGCATCCATTGATGGAGAAGAAAAACATGATGCTTTTGACACTAGAATGGAGGAAAAACAACCCTCCACCAGCCAAACAAGTGCCAAAAACAGCCCCAGTGGCCAGCAGCAGCAATTCCAACGTGAAAAAGCAGCCACAAACTCCAAACAAGGGCAAAGGGAAGGCACCAGCCCCAAAACCTTACAGCCAGGGCTACAGAATCCCAAAGATTCAGCAGGATGCCATGGAAAATGTATTTCAGATGGCCAGAACCATGATGGAATTACAGAAGAAGGAGGAAGCCAGATTAAGGTTCCAGAAATGATTTCTGACATATTTGATTCCATCCCAGAGTTGTATAATGCTATAAATGACGTGAAAAAACATCTTTCTGATAAAAATGACACCATTTGTAACAACATTAAAACAAACAACCTGAGTCTGTGCCAAATTAATGAAACACTTATGTGTTTTGAAAAAGTTTTGAGAACAATTAAAAATTCCAATAATGATAATTCTTCTAACAATAAAATAAATGAACAATCTGCCATTATTAAAGAATTAACAGATAAATATTCTAAATTCAATATTGATGACATAATTGAAACAAGAATTAAACAAGCCATAAATATTATCAAGACAGATAACAAGAAAGTCCTTGATGACATTTCAAATTCATTTACTGAAGTAAAGACATATACCATTGCCTTGAAAAAGTGTTTTGATGCTTCACAAGAAGAAGTATCAAAATTATCAATGAAATTGAATCAAGTCACTGCTGATAATACAAGACAGACAGAGTTATGGCAAGAACTTACACATAAAGAAGACATGTATAAAATTGAAGTAATAAATTTAATACAAAGCTTCCAACATGAATATAGAAATTCCCAAAGGTGTAGCAACAGTAAAATGAATGACATTGAACAATTACTGAACACCTTACCAAGAATGTCTACACCTCTAAATCAAAATGAGGGCACAAGAATTTCAAATCCACAAGTATTGGATCCTGATAATTCACAATTAAAAAATGAATTATCCACTTCTTTTCATAACTTGGAACCATCAATGGGCCAAGCACTCTTGAAAGAAGTTCCAAAACTTAAAGAATGGCCTCACTTCAGTGGTGAAGGAGAGTATGACCATATGGAATTCATTAGAGGTATTGACATGATCAAAGAGGATTTTGAATTACCAGACAGATTGGTAACAGCCAGGTTTAACATCTTGTTTACCAGATCAGCTCACAGATGGTACATCAAAATAAGACAAGCACATGGACACCAGAGTTGGACTTGGTGGAAAACCCAAATCATCAACAAATGGGCAAATGATTCTTGGAGGTTTAAAGTTGAAACAGCCTTTGAATCTGCCAAATTTAATGCTGATAAAGACAAAGCTTTACCATGGTTTTGCCAACAAAAGGACAGATTAACAGCATTATATCCTGACATGTCAGAATTTATGATCCATAGAAAAATTCTGAGACAATGTGGAGGTGACTTAGAGCATGCTGTCAAAAGCAGGACTACTGAACAATCTTCAGCAGAGGATATTATCAATATACTAGAAGAAGTAACCACCAGAACCAAAATTGGTTCTAGTAGGGTGAATCTTAAAACAAGGTTTAATACACCTTGGAAAGATTCTGTGGACAAAAACCCCAAAGAAAATTCTAGTAATATTAAATATCAATCTGCAGATACAGTCAGAAAATGCCATATTTGCCAAAGCACCACCCATTTAGCCAATACATGTCCAAAAAGGGGGAAAATCAATGAAATTGACATTGAAAAAGAACCAGATGTTGAAAAGGAAGACATAATTGAAGACAATTCAGATGATAAGTCATCCATATTCTCTGAATCTTCAAAAGATATAGAGAATATCAATGCCACTTTTGACATCATGGAATCTTATTCCCACTTACCACAATTGAGCAATGGTCAAGTTGATTTATCAAAAGTTCAAGATGCACAACTTATGAAGACAAAACCAAACAGAGGAAAAGGTTATACAGCTGGTAACTCCTGTATAACAGAAGTGGTGATTGACAACAAACCCACCAAACTTTTGCTTGACCCAGGAGCCTTCTGCTCTTGTGTTGGAAAATCTTTTCTTAAGACTTGTGTACCAAATTTTGAAGACCAATTGTTACCAATTGATGGTATAAAATTCAACAGTGCAAGTAACCCAATGAAAGCATTAGGAATCTTTGAGACCAATGTCATATTCCCACACATAAATGGGAATTTAAGGATCACAGTTGAATTTGTTGTTATGGAAAATTGCTCTAGTACCCATTTTATATTGGGAAATGACTATTTAATCATGTATGGGATAGATTTACATAATAACAAAGACAGATACTTTACAATTGGAGACAATAAGCGCCAGAAATTTGCCTTTTTACCCTTTAAAAGACAAATTACAGTAAACAAAGTATCACCAGTCAACTTAGAGTTAGAGAAATTCAAGTCTGAACAGTTAAATGAGGCTGAAATAAGCCTTCATCTGACTGATAAGCAAGAAAATGAACTTTCTTCCCTTTTGTATGACCACAGAGGAGCATTTGCTACAGACAAAGAACCCCTGGGAGCAATTATTGGTCATGAAGTTGACATCATTCTTAACATTGAGAGACCTTATCCACCACTCTTAAGAAGACCTGCTTATCCAGCAAGTCCAAAATCAAGAGAAGCTCTAGAAATTCATATCAAAGAACTTCTAGACCTTGGTGTAATAAGAAAAGTAGGCCACAATGAGGAAGTAGAAATAACTACACCAGTCATAGTGGCGTGGCATAATGGAAAATCCAGAATGGTTGGGGACTTTAGAGCTCTAAACACTTACACTGTTCCAGACAGATACCCAATACCAAAAATCCAAATTGCCCTTACTCAGATATCTCAAGCAGTGTATATAACCACTATGGATGCCCTTAAAGGATTCCATCAAAATGTAGTAACACCAAGAGCAAGAAAATACTTGAGAATTATTGTTCATTGTGGAGTGTATGAATACTTAAGCATGCCCTTTGGTATCAAAAATGCACCTTCACACTTCCAAAGAATGATGAATGAAATCTTCCCTGAAGAACTCTCAGAGGGATGGTTAATCATTTACATTGATGACATTATTATCTGTTCAAAGACTTGGGAGGAGCACATGTACAGATTATCAAGAGTTTTGACAAAAATCCAATCAGTAAACATGAAAATCTCCTTGAAGAAATGTCATTTTGGATTTAAAGAACTTAAGGCACTAGGACATGTTGTATCTGGTTTGTCCCTTGGAATTGATAAAAACAAAGTTGCAGCAGTATTGTTAAAACCCATGCCTCAGAATAAGAAGGAAATTCAGTCATTCTTAGGTTTTGCAGGATATTACAGGCAACACATTAAAGACTTTGCATCCATAGCAAGACCACTTTATAAGTTGTGTGACAAAGACACAGTATTTGAGATGACTTTTGACAGAGTCAAAGCTTTTGAGTCTCTAAGAGAAGCATTGACCACTGCTCCACTCTTACTGATGCCAGACTTTAAATTGCCTTTCAAACTGTATATTGATGCATCAGGGGATGGACTAGGTGCTGCACTTCACCAAGTTCAGATCATAAATGACAAACCTGTAGAAGGACCAATATGTTTCATATCCAGGCAAATCAAACCAACTGAAGCCAGATATGGAGCAAGTCAAATGGAATGTCTATGCCTTGTCTGGGCCTTAGAGAAATTGAACTATTTCTTAGAGGGATGTGTTTTTGAAGTAATAACAGATTGTACAGCTGTGAAATCACTTTTGAACATGAAAACACCTAACAGACACATGCTCAGATGGCAAATAGCCATACAAGAATACAGAGGCAATATGACTATTGTTCATAAGGATGGGAATATTCATAAGAATGCAGATGGACTAAGCAGATGGCCATTACCAAATAACATTGATAATCCTGCTTATGTTCCAGAAGAAGCTTCACCACAAATTCCAATAGAAGGAATAAGTGTTACAGACTTGAACACCACCTTCTTTGAAGAAGTCAGAAATAGTTACACTCAAGATAAGAATTTTAGCATCTTATGCCAATTACTTAACAAAGACTGTAAAGACAACTCTCTAATACATGCCTTGGATGAAGTATGGAGAAAATCTTATAATGAAGGGAGATTTCACCTACTGGATGGTATAATTTACCACAGAACCAAGCACACATGTGTCATGACAGTTGTAGACAGGTCATTAATCAATCTTGTACTGAAAGAATGCCATGATAGTCGCTTTTCAGGACATCTGTCTGAAGACTGAACAAGAGAGAAAGTAAAGACCTGCATATGGTGGCCAATGTGGCAGAAAGATGTTGCAGAGTATTGAAAAACCTGTGACAGATGCCAAAAGGCAGATAAATCCACTGGCAAAAGACTTGGAAATATGATAAGAATCCAAGAACCAAACAGACCTTGGGAAATTGTCCATATGGATGGGGTAACTGGCCTACCACCAGGAGGTGACAGGAGCTATAATTCTTGCCTACTAATTGTGGACAGATTCAGTAAAACTCCAATCTTTTTACCATGTCACAAAGATGATACAGCCATGGATACAGCTCTTCTGATATGGAATAGAGTAGTGTCATGGACTGGGATATTTACAAATATCATCAGTGATAGAGATCCCAAATTCACTTCAGCACTATGGACAAATCTTCACCAATTATTTGGCACTAAACTGTCTTTCTCTACAGCCTACCACCCACAAACTGATGGCCTGGCTGAAAGGATGATCCAAACCTTAGAGGACATGGTGAGAAGATTTTGTGCATATGGCCTTGAATTCAAAGATTGTGATGGATTTACCCATGATTGGTGTACTCTGTTACCAGCACTGGAATTAGCATATAAAACATCAATCCATTCCAGTACCAATCAGACTCCTGCTATTCTAGAAAAAGGATGGAACCCCAAGTTACCCCAAGATTCCTTGAGGAAAGACTTAATTGAAATACATCCCACAGCTGCTAGCTTCAAAGGAATGCTAGACAAAGCTAGAAAGCATGCAGTGAGATGCATGGAGGACTCTTTTGCATATGCTAAAGACAAATGGGATAAATCTCATGCAACTCCAGATTTCAAAGTGGGGGACCTAGTTCTTGTATCCACCACTAACTTCAATAACATCAAAGGATGTAAAAAGTTAAAAGACTCCTTTGCAGGACCTTTTGTGATTAAGGCCCTCCATGGAGAAAATGCTGTTGAAGTAGAGTTATCTGAAGAACTTAGCAATAAGCACCCTACATTTCCAGTAAGCTTGATAAAGCCATACAAATCTAGTGATGCTGAGAAATTTCCCTTGAGGAATAAGATTCCCCAAGTTATACCTCCTATTGAGACATCTGGTACTAAGAAAATAACCAAAGTTCTTAAAGAAAGGAAATTAAGAACCAAGAAAGTAAGGGAATACCTTGTTAGGTACAGTGACCCAACTTGTGAAGATGAATGGTTAGAAGAGAAAGATATACCAGAAGCCACCAAACTCCTGAGGAGATTCAGACACACTAGAAACACCAATATTACAAAGTAATATTCTTTTTTAGGGGGAGGGAATGTGAGCCTTAGAGGTAATTTCATATACCCAAAAGACCACAAATATAAAAAAATAACATATTAATATAAATAAAATAAATTTATTTATATTATTAAAATAAAAATAAAAAATATAAATATAAAATTATATTAAAAATAAAAAATTAATTATAATTTGAAAATAAAATTACTTTAAATTTTGTAAACATAAAATTACATTTATACTTGAAAATTTAAGTAAAAATGAAATTTTAACAAAATTGTGAAAAAATAAATAAATTTGGAAAAAAGTTAAATAAAATTTATTATAACTTTTTATCCAATAAATAAACATATAAATTTTATTTCACCATTGGATTCCTCATAAAAAATCAGGTGGGGTCACCTCTGAGTGAAATTTTTGTAACTCAACTCTAAATAAGCTTAAATTAAGTTTTTAGTATTTTCAATACAAAAGTTGAAAATCCTCAAAACCTTAATTTAATTCACACCACATGTGGTGTGAACCATCAATTTTTGTGTTAAAATTGAGGTGTTGTGTTTAGTTTAGAAGTTATGAGGAATTAAAGTATTTTCAATTGAATTCAATTGAAATGTCAAAATGTGCGCGTGTATTACATAAGTGAACTTTGATTTACATATGAGGTGTCAATTATTACTGTATTGTACTGTACAATTGAATTGAATTACATGTGTAAATTATAAGTATAATACATGATGAGGAATTAAAGGAAAAATAAATTGGAAAGATTAAATTTGGGGGGGAAAAGGAACTCCAGCTCTAAGGGGGAGCTAGACCCCCAAAATCCTTGCTGACAGGCGTGGGATGTCAAAATTCACGCAAAAGTTCATCACTTTTGGCCTGGAATTGAGTTACAGGGTCTGTGGACTCAATTGATGATGAGGTTTTGATACCAACTGGGGTAGTTTTAGCTGTTGCCAAGAAGGTAAAACTACCCTTAAGATAAAACAATCATAATAAAAACAGTTTTAACTGGTTTCTACGCCTCTGACACACATTCTGACGTGTTTTGAAGGCTCTAGGCCTGGTATTGCTATAGTAATGGCTGATTTAAGGGTCTAAAATGGCTAAAAATGGCTAAAAATAGCTTAAACCAGCCCTTTTTGGTCTAAACCAGGGTTCAATGATGCCATAATTGGCTTTTCTGTTGTCAGACTGTTTTTCACGACTGACAAGAGTAAATTTTACTTTTGGAGCAAGAGAATTGATGGCTATAAAAGAATGTCTTCTTTGCCCCACTTTTCTCTTCAGGTTAGAATCTTTTCCTTTTATTAATTAGTTTAAAACTGTTAAACCAATCAATCAAAGATTCCAACCACCACTTTTAAATCATTTTAATCCTTTTAACCACGTGAAAAAATCATTATAATCATTGTTTGTAACTCTTATAATCATTTTTACCCCTGAACCACCCCAAAAGTGAATTAAAGCATCTTTCATCACTGTTAACTTTGTCACTTTGTTTCCAAATTCACTCTGGTCACTTTTGGGCGTGTTTTCTCTTTAATATTCTTTTTAAAGACTTTGTTCTTTAATTAATTGCTTGCAGTTCTTTGCTCAATTAATTCCAATTGAAATTGCTCTTGAAGAAATTTCTTTTGTAGCCTTAAAATATCTCTTGTAGAGTATTTTTTGGATAAATCTTTATTGTTGGTAAAACAATAAATTTTTATATTATTGTTTTATACTAATAAAGTTATAAACAATAAAATTGGCGTGTTTTCTCTTAAAAATAATATTTCATACTATTTTTAACTGAATTTTACCTTATACAAATTTTGAGGACAGGAAAAGTACTTGATTTTTAATCAAAGTTTCATATCCACACCTTACATAACTACACCAGTCATAGTGGCGTGGCATAATGGAAAATCCAGAATGGTTGGGGACTTTAGAGCTCTGAACACTTAGACTGTTCCAGACAGATACCCAATACCAAAAATCCAAATTGCCCTTACTCAAATATCTCAAGCAGTGTATATAACCACTATGGATGCCCTTAAAGGATTCCATCAAAATGTAGTAACACCAAGAGCAAGAAAATACTTGAGAATTATTGTTCATTGTGGAGTGTATGAATACTTAAGGATGCCCTTTGGTATCAAAAATGCACCTTCACACTTCCAAAGAATGATGAATGAAATCTTCCCTGAAGAACTCTCAGAGGGATGGTTAATCATTTACATTGATGACATTATTATCTGTTCAAAGACTTGGGAGGAGCACATGTACAGATTATCAAGAGTTTTGACAAAAATCCAATCAGTAAACATGAAAATCTCCTTGAAGAAATGTCATTTTGGATTTAAAGAACTTAAGGCACTAGGACATGTTGTATCTGGTTTGTCCCTTGGAATTGATAAAAACAAAGTTGCAGCAGTATTGTTAAAACCCATGCCTCAGAATAAGAAGGAAATTCAGTCATTCTTAGGTTTTGCAGGATATTACAGGCAACACATTAAAGACTTTGCATCCATAGCAAGACCACTTTATAAGTTGTGTGACAAAGACACAGTATTTGAGATGACTGTTGACAGAGTCAAAGCTTTTGAGTCTCTAAGAGAAGCATTGACCACTGCTCCACTCTGACTAATGCCAGACTTTAAATTGCCTTTCAAACTGTATATTGATGCATCAGGGGATGGACTAGGTGCTGCACTTCACCAAGTTCAGATCATAAATGACAAACCTGTAGAAGGACCAATATGTTTCATATCCAGGCAAATCAAACCAACTGAAGCCAGATATGGAGCAAGTCAAATGGAATGTCTATGCCTTGTCTGGGCCTTAGAGAAATTGAACTATTTCTTAGAGGGATGTGTTTTTGAAGTAATAACAGATTGTACAGCTGTGAAATCACTTTTGAACATGAAAAAACCTAACAGACACATGCTCAGATGGCAAATAGCCATACAAGAATACAGAGGCAATATGACTATTGTTCATAAGGATGGGAATATTCATAAGAATGCAGATGGACTAAGCAGATGGCCATTACCAAATAACATTGATAATCCTGCTTATGTTCCAGAAGAAGCTTCACCACAAATTCCAATAGAAGGAATAAGTGTTACAGACTTGAACACCACCTTCTTTGAAGAAGTCAGAAATAGTTACACTCAAGATAAGAATTGTAGCATCTTATGCCAATTACTTAACAAAGACTGTAAAGACAACTCTCTAATACATGCCTTGGATGAAGTATGGAGAAAATCTTATAATGAAGGGAGATTTCACCTACTGGATGGTATAATTTACCACAGAACCAAGCACACATGTGTCATGACAGTTGTAGACAGGTCATTAATCAATCTTGTACTGAAAGAATGCCATGATAGTCCCTTTTCAGGACATCTTTCTGAGGACAAAACAAGAGAGAAAGTAAAGACCTGCATATGGTGGCCAATGTGGCAAAAAGATGTTGCAGAATATTGCAAAACCTGTGACAGATGCCAAAAGGCAAATAAATCCACTGGCAAAAGACTTGGAAATATGATGAAAATCCAAGAACCAAACAGACCTTGGGAAATTGTCCATATGGATTGGGTAACTGGCCTACCACCAGGAGGTGACAGGAGCTATAATGCTTGCCTAGTAATTGTGGACAGATTCAGTAAAACTCCAATCTTTTTACCATGTCACAAAGATGATACAGCCATGGATACAGCTCTTCTGATATGGAATAGAGTAGTGTCATGGACTGGGATATTTACAAATATCATCAGTGATAGAGATCCCAAATTCACTTCAGCTCTATGGACAAATCTTCACCAATTATTTGGCACAAAACTGTCTTTCTCTACAGCCTACCACCCACAAACTGATGGTCTGGCTGAAAGAATGATCCAAACCTTAGAGGACATGGTGAGAAGATTTTGTGCATATGGCCTTGAATTCAAAGATTGTGATGGATTTAACCATGATTGGTGTACTCTGTTACCAGCACTGGAATTAGCATATAAAACATCAATCCATTCCAGTACCAATCAGACTCCTGCTATTCTAGAAAAAGGATGGAACCCCAAGTTACCCCAAGATTCCTTGAGGAAAGACTTAATTGAAATACATCCCACAGCTGCTAGCTTCAAAGGAATGCTAGACAAAGCTAGAAAGCATGCAGTGAGATGCATGGAGGACTCTTTTGCATATGCTAAAGACAAATGGGATAAATCTCATGCAACTCCAGATTTCAAAGTGGGGGACCTAGTTCTTGTATCCACCACTAACTTCAATAACATCAAAGGATGTAAAAAGTTAAAAGACTCCTTTGCAGGACCTTTTGTGATTAAGGCCCTCCATGGAGAAAATGCTGTTGAAGTAGAGTTATCTGAAGAACTTAGCAATAAGCACCCTACATTTCCAGTAAGCTTGATAAAGCCATACAAATCTAGTGATGCTGAGAAATTTCCCTTGAGGAATAAGATTCCCCAAGTTATACCTCCTATTGAGACATCTGGTACTAAGAAAATAACCAAAGTTCTTAAAGAAAGGAAATTAAGAACCAAGAAAGTAAGGGAATACCTTGTTAGGTACAGTGACCCAACTTGTGAAGATGAATGGTTAGAAGAGAAAGATATACCAGAAGCCACCAAACTCCAGAGGAGATTCAGACACACTAGAAACACCAATATTACAAAGTAATATTCTTTTTTAGGGGGAGGGAATGTGAGCCTTAGAGGTAATTTCATATACCCAAAAGACCACAAATATAAAAAATAACATATTAATATAAATAAAATAAATTTATTTATATTATTAAAATAAAAATAAAAAATATAAATATAAAATTATATTAAAAATAAAAAATCAATTATAATTTAAAAATAAAATTACTTTAAATTTTGTAAATATAAAATTACATTTATACTTGAAAAATTTAAGTAAAAATGAAATTTTAACAAAATTGTGAAAAAGTAAATAAATTTGGAAAAAAGTTAAATAAAATTTATTATAACTTTTTATCAAATAAATAAACATATAAATTTTATTTCACCATTGGATTCCTCATAAAAAATCAGGTGGGGTCACCTCTGAGTGAAATTTTTGTAACTCAACTCTAAATAAGCTTAAATTAAGTTTTTAGTATTTTCAATACAAAAGTTGAAAATCCTCAAAACCTTAATTTAATTCACACCACATGTGGTGTTAACCATCAATTTTTGTGTTAAAATTGAGGTGTTGTGTTTAGTTTAGAAGATATGAGGAATTAAAGTATTTTCAATTGAATTCAATTGAAATGTCAAAATGTGCGCGTGTATTACATAAGTGAACTTTGATTTACATATGAGGTGTCAATTATTACTGTATTGTACTGTACAATTGAATTGAATTACATGTGTAAATTATAAGTATAATACATGATGAGGAATTAAAGGAAAAATAAATTGGAAAGATTAAATTTGGGGGGGAAAAGGAACTCCAGCTCTAAGGGGGAGCTAGACCCCCAAAATCCTTGCTGACAGGCGTGGGATGTCAAAATTCACGCAAAAGTTCATCACTTTTGGCCTGGAATTGAGTTACAGGGTCTGTGGACTCAATTGATGATGAGGTTTTGATACCAACTGGGGTAGTTTTAGCTGTTGCCAAGAAGGTAAAACTACCCTTAAGATAAAACAATCATAATAAAAACAGTTTTAACTGGTTTCTACGCCTCTGACACACATTCTGACGTGTTTTGAAGGCTCTAGGCCTGGTATTGCTATAGTAATGGCTGATTTAAGGGTCTAAAATGGCTAAAAATGGCTAAAAATGGCTAAAAATGGCTTAAACCAGCCCTTTTTGGTCTAAACCAGGGTTCAATGATGCCATAATTGGCTTTTCTGTTGTCAGACTGTTTTTCACGACTGACAAGAGTAAATTTTACTTTTGGAGTAAGAGAATTGATGGCTATAAAAGAATGTCTTCTTTGCCCCACTTTTCTCTTCATGTTAGAATCTTTTCCTTTTATTAATTAGTTTAAAACTGTTAAACCAATCAATCAAAGATTCCAACCACCACTTTTAAATCATTTTAATCCTTTTAACCACGTGAAAAAATCATTATAATCATTGTTTGTAACTCTTATAATCATTTTTACCCCTGAACCACCCCAAAAGTGAATTAAAGCATCTTTCATCACTGTAAACTTTGTCACTTTGTTTCCAAATTCACTCTGGTCACTTTTGGGCGTGTTTTCTCTTTAATATTCTTTTTAAAGACTTTGTTCTTTAATTAATTGCTTGCAGTTCTTTGCTCAATTAATTCCAATTGAAATTGCTCTTGAAGAAATTTCTTTTGTAGCCTTAAAATATCTCTTGTAGAGTATTTTTTTGGATAAATTTTTATTGTTGGTAAAACAATAAATTTTTATAATATTATTGTTTTATACTAATAAAGTTATAAACAATAAAATTGGCGTGTTTTCTCTTAAAAATAATATTTCATACTATTTTTAATTGATTTTTACCTTATACAAATTTTGAGGACAGGAAAAGTACTTGATTTTTAATCAAAGTTTCATATCCACACCTTACAGTCATCGTAGGAATGAGAGGAGCTTGGCACCGGGGGGGAGGAGGCGGTTGGGTTCTCGGCGGCAATGGGAGGGATATCCGGGGAAGGAACCGGGGTAGGAGTGGTGGGAGGGGGAACAGGAGAGGAAGGTGGAGGGGGAGGGGGAGGGGGTGATCCAACTGGCGTATCGTCGATGATGATAAGTGAGCGGGGAGTGGCGGGACGAGCTGGAGATGGTCGAAGGAGGGGTGAGGAAAAGTTGAGTTGAGCTAAAAAAGTGAAATAGGGACTTACCAAAAGGTTCCTCCGTTGATTGCGTAGGAGCCACCTCAGGTTGAGGCTCACGAGTCGCAATGTCCTCAGGTGGTTTGGACGATGGACTCGGGCCAGGAATAGGTGGCTCATCGTGCTGGGAGGCTTCTACAAAAGGAGGAAGAGTCAGTTAACTTGATGCAAAAGTGAAAATGAGAAAAGAGAAAGTTGGCTGCTTACCGCGGAATAAGTCCTCAGACCATTGGGTGCCACTCGGGCCTGGAGTGGGTTGCCGCAGGGTTTGCTCGCGAGGCAAACTAGGAACGGGAGAGTCTTGTCGGGGGGGGTTCGGGGGGTTTGGTTCTATGAGTAATGGAAAAAAGTGAGTATTATTGCGTGAAGATAAATGAGAGAAGGAGGAGAAAGAAAACTTACTTTGGCGTTTGAATCCCATCGGTGACAAGACATGGTGACGATCAGCCCAAGCTCGAATGTCCTCTTTCCATTGCCGTCCTTCATCGGCCGGATAATCACTTCGCTCAGGTCAAGGAGTGAAGTGACCATCGGATGGTGGCCTAGGAGGGGGGGTGGACAAATCGATGCTTGAGGGGACTGGGCTAATCGTCCTGAATCGTTCCTGCTGGCCTGTTTGGGGTCCCGGGGTCCATTCCCGCTCGGAAATGGTTTCATCATCATGGGCCACAAAGGAGTCCTGGCGAGGGCGTCTTGGGAGGGAACTCCTCTGGCCGCGGGGTTGGTAGGGGCGGACGACGAACGAACATTTCTTGTGTGCTTGTCGGCAAGCATCACAAGCGTCGGTCGTTGTCGAGGAACGAATGCAGTGGATACCCCGCTTGGTGCATAACGTGCACGACATCTAAAAACAAAACAAAACAGGTTAGTAACTGAATAGAAAGTAAGCAATCAAGAAAGAAAAGGAAGACATACGATGATTTATAATTTTAAAACGGATTTCAAATTAAAAAAGCGCTAGTAGGAGGTTTTTAAAAGTCTAGAAGAGAGTCGTGAAGAAAGGGAATTATTAATATTGGATCATAATGTTGACAAAAGTTTAATTGGAGAAAACGTAAAAAGTAGATAGAAGTGGGGTTCTGAAAGTATTAGCAGGAAAAACAAAAAGCGAGCAGGAAGGGGAGTGGGGTTAGTCAAGTGCGAAAGAAAAGACTGGAACGGCAGGAAGACGAGGGGGAATACGCACAAGAAGGACAAACGCGGTTGAGGTTGAACAAAGTGGAGCGGGTGAGAGAGAAAGTGAAGTGCGTGTGGTGTGAAGATGGTCTTTTATACCATGGTGAAGCTGAGACGATCTCAGCAGTTTCAGCACCCGCAAAAGTCTCAGCTTCAAGGCATGTGGGCAAAATTGAAGCTGAGTCTCAGCGAATGCTGCAACTGGGAAGTGAAATGCTCGCGTGAGGCAGAAGAACAATGGCGGTCTGGCTGAGTATTGCAATTTATTGAATTGTCAAGCTGAGTCAAATCCCCTTTGTTTCCTTAAATTGCCACCCAATCACCCAGGAGGGTGGTCGTGAGGCCCGTGTTGAATGTGCATTGTGGGTGCAATGCACAAGTGACCCATGCAGAAAAGTACCCAGTGCATTTGGTCACAAGTGACCGCAGTGAGATTACCGGCCATATGGCCTGGTAATAGTATGTGAACAAAGGGGGGGGCTGTAAGGCAAGTGAATACAGCGTGAGCTTGCCTCAACCCATTGCTCAGGTTTGCTTTCGGGTCATAATTGAAATGCTCAGTGGCTGAACATTTTAATTGCACAGTAATTGAACAAGTGATATAACAATATGAAATGCACCATGCTGAGCCATTGCTCAGTTGTTTTTGTATGCCCACAATCTGAGCATTTGGCACAGCATCGGGTGACATTTCAGCCAGGTGCAGCATTTCACACGCTTGGGTGAAGTGCTCCTAACTGAGCCTTCCAATGAACTATTGCAAAAAAAGTTCATTCCATGGCTTTACTGAGCACTTTCACATGGTGCTTTTGACCATGACATGCTCAGCTTGCGTGTGCAAATCGGGTGAAATGCAATGCTGAGCATGTGGCACATGAGCTACATATATGAAAACGATTGGAAGGTGCATGCAGGCTCAAGTAGTATTACAACTTCCTAATCTGTACAGCCAACACTGTAGTACGCAGTACACCTTTGTAAATGTATGCTGCGGGGCAGAGCAAAAGCTGTTCAGCAATGTAACATGAAAATCACGTCAAGCCATTGAGTCATATATCTCAACTGCATCCCTTTGGTGCACCTTTTTGGAGAGCTCTGCCTAACAATGGCATAGACGTGGGTGTAATCCGAGTTAATGAAAGTGGGTCATAATGGGATGACTTATTATTTGGGTAATACACAAACAGTGGATTCACTCCGGTGCCATTGTCGGGGCCAACAATGACTGGCCCGCTTGTTCATTTTCGGGCAGCCACATGCTTTCATACGCACCCCCGATGGGTCATACACAGGCAACTTTCACACGCCTGGAAGACATTTTACTGCCAGTCTTCCAACTGCCTATTTTCTTGGTTGGGTTGTCAGCTTGACTGCAGACGCTCACCCGCTTGCGCGTGGAAACCTGAGGCCAATCAGTGTGGATTTGCTTCAGCCTCATCCACAATAGAATAATCCCAGCCTAGAATTGCTGAGGCTGGTCATGTTTGCATGGGTATCTCCCACCGCGGGTCATTTTCTTCACGTTCTCACATGCCCCGCGCAAGTTGTGGCACCTGGCTTGCAGCCAAAAAATCCCTTGGGCGTGTGGCCTCTTTCTCCAGAGTTTTGTACGTGCGTGAGGCAAAGACCCGGATGCCAATCTCGGTGGATTAGTACTCGCCTCAAACGCAATAGGGGTGAATGTATATGTGGATCACGGCTCACGGCTGGCGCCCCCTTTGATCATCCCACACATTCCCCCCTGAAAGCCCAGTAGGCATCAGTCAGCAAAAAACTTCAGGCAAAACCAAAGTCATGTTTGGTGGCATGCCACCGAACATATCTCACCCGCCCACACACAAACATCCCCACAGTGAGATTGCCCTTTGAAACTGCCAACATTGCCCAGTAGGTCCCTGTGCGAAAATTGACCGGGGGAAGATATGCATCCATGTTCGCTGTCACACCAGCGAACATGACTGCATGCCTCTAATATGCCCTCCACAATAAGTTGCTACAACCCAGCCAATTTCGGATATGCTAATGTCAACCTTGTTCCACCAAAGGTTTCGTCACTCGCTGCAGATCCAGCAGTCATAATGGTGCACCCACATTTTGGCCACCTTGCCTTGATATATGCCCCAAATCGGATATGAAAATTATCAGCCCAAGAGGCCCACCCCCATCAAGACCATGCACGTAACCACAGGCCATCCCCCTTTTGGCCTGTTGCTGCCACTCATATAAGTTCCCCACCTGTGCTTATTCCTCTTCATTCCCTTTAGCTAACCCTTCCCGATCATATATATCCCAACTGTCCCCAAATAATTTAAAATAGCCATCATGTCAACCCCTTCACAACCACTTTGCATTGGGATGGTTAATATTTGTATTCAAATAAATAGTGATATAACCTTAAAGCCTGAGAATTCCCACTTAGGTTCTTGGATTATCCTATGGCACAATCAGAACAACATATTCGTATATCTCCCCAATCACCAGCATGCTATTGGCTCTCTCCCGGGAACCCTTTCCCAAACGTTGATACCATTCCTTGGGGCACCAAAAACGTTCATGCACTGTGGTCCTGGTGGGGCATGGATTGAAAATTGCCAATCCAATCCTACTCAAATATTATTTGTTGAGGGAGTATTTATGACTGATGCCAATGATCCCTCCTCATCTCAGAAACCCAATCTAGCATTGATGTTCTTCACATGGTATCCAAACATTCTATTCATAATGGAAACCTTTCGAACACAAGATTTCAAGCTTAAAATGCCCAAAGAATATGACTGTACTACTCATTGTCAATGTCAACTCTTTACTCCGACATTTCCCGCTTCAAACTTGACGCCTGCTTCATATCCTGCTGTTTCATCATTGATTTCCAAGCAAAAACTGATACAATTACCCAGTGGATCAGACCTCCCCATGATAACCCCCCTCCTCCCTCATCAAAAGACCGGACTAGCTTTTCTCTGGGATCGAGAAATCCCCAATGGCCAATCAGCCCGTAACCTTTGGGCAACCTCACCCCCAGGATCCACTTTTAATGCCAGGGACATCATTACAAACAAGGTCGTTAGCTCATTTGAATCCCTTTCAACCAATACCCCTCTTGGAGGCCTGCTTGCGCATGATATGGGATTAGGTAAAACCATTCAGGCCATTTCTCTAATTGGTACCTCCAAGGAGCGGATGATTGCAAACCCCCATCGCTCCACGCCCACCATGATCATCTGCCCCCCTCGCTTAATTACCAACTGGCAATCAGAAATATCCAAGCATGCTCAGGCTGGAGCACTGCATGCCAAAATCTACCATGGTCCCACTCTTCACTCATTATCCCAAGCCAACATTTTAAAATATGATATCATCATCACTTCTTACAATACTATCACCCAAGAATTTGAGCAAACCAATCCCTCTACATCATTCATTTTTCAAATCAATTGGCATCGTATAATCTTGGATGAAGCACAGTGAGTGGCTGAGCTTAACTGATTCAAATTACCTTTTATATCCATTAACCCTTGCCCCCTCTTATAGCTATATTCGCTCTCAATACACTGCCACTCACCGTGCCATTAATAGCCTCCTTTCATCCCGTCAAATATGTTTAACGGGCACACCTATTCACAACACCATTTATGACCTTTTGGGCATAATATCATTCATCACTCAACCCCAGAGCGCCAATCAAGATAACTGGTCACCATTCATCCTGAGTAGTCTTTCAAAAGGTTGCAATGATATTTTGCATTTGGCATTTCAGCATTTAAGTTTGCGCCGCACCAAAACCACACATCTCGAATCCCTCCCCACTATTACCCATCATTATGAGCTGCCACCACTCAACCCGACCATGCAGCAAGAATATTCCACATTATATGAAGAATTCCTATCATCCGAAAGCAAAGGACCAGGAGAGTTTTTCAGAAATATTAATAAGCTGCAAATATGTTGTAACCATCACATCATGCTTAACACAATTGCAGAGGCAGACTTGGAAGACCACGAGGGCAGGAGCACTCAGGATAACTCCCCAACAATCACATGAACTATTGTGGATGTGGAAACATGCATGATGAGTAGTAAAATTGCACACCTCCTACAAAGCTTAATGAAGAACAAACAAACAAGGTGTGGTCCAACCAAATCGGTGGTTTATACCCAATGGACCCAATTTCTAGATTTGTGCGTTAATTCTAATATGCATCCATTACCAATTGACTCCATCTGACTTTTTTATATTGTAGAATCGGTATTGCTCTTGCCCATCACTCTATCCTTTCAGCACGAATTGATGGAACAATTACACCACGAGCACAGGACAAGGCGCTTGAGAATTTCTTCAATAATCCTGAATGTGAAGTACTCATTGCATCCATTGCCGCGGCTGGAACTGGCCTCAATATAACTTGTGCTAATATAGTCTATTTAATGGTGAGGGGCCCCCCAAAATTCTCCCCTGATTTTCGGACCCTGACATCCACATTTCCAGGAGCCCAATTGGAACCCAGCCATTGAGGCTCAGGCTGTTGATCGTCTACATCGTATTGGCCAACAACGACCTGTACAGGTCATCCACTATATCACTCCTCATTCAGTTGAGGTCAACATGTGGAAGGTACCTTTCAAGCTCATCTTTCACTTGATTGTATTACTATTCTGAAATCCTTCCTTATGGGAATGCCATATTCCAATCACCAATAGGTCCAAGAAAAGAAAAAATCATTAACTGCGTGAGCCTTACTGATATTATATAATTTGTGATTGACAAAGTTGATAACTCCTGTAGACTCTGGCACAGGTCCACAATTATGAACACCATGAGCTGGATCGAACTTCTTCAATATTTCCTCAATGAAAATGAGCAATAGAGTATTATTGCTAAGGGAGACGGTGATACATTTCAATTCATATTGTCTATATTATAACATATTTAGAAAGTTGTTGCATCCTTAAGAGATAATAATCAGATTTTATTACACCTGCACAAATAATTCACAAAATTTTAATTTGTCACAGTGCTATACCGTGACAAATTACTAAGTTATTGCAGAGCATCACCATTCGGCCTAATAACTGGCATGTCAAGTATCTTGAGGGCGCTAGTCTGCATCTTACTACAGCCTTTGAGCCAATCTTGATCAAATACCTGAAATGATAGGCCTTCAGGAATATCACCATCATCTGTCGATCGTAATTCTGGCAATCTATCAATAGTTTTTTTACCCTTTTTTTTAATCCGATTACAAAACTCTATGTCTCTATCCATTTTCAATACCAAATCATTAAATAACTGGGAGCGCAAGCGTAATCCCACTTTGCGGTAAACTTGACGGCCATTTTCCAGTACCTCCTCAGTATCTGAGCATACTCGAGGGTCATTGAATTGTGATGCTAGAATGGGAAATTTAGCCGTATCACACCATTCACGACGGCGCTCACAGGTCTGCACATAATCAAGTAGATCATCATAAGACTTGGTCCACAATGAAGAAGAGATACAGTAACTAACTCTTTGACGAATCTTTGCGAGCTTTTGATTCTCCTTCTTTTTTACCAAATACTCCGCATCCTTTTGAATAGACTTCCATTCTCTTTTCAAATAAGTGAAATATCGCTCCATTAAAGCCACCATGACCCCATAGTTGTTATGATCCTTGTTCCAACAGTAGTGATGATACTCAGTGCTGACAAGTGCAAGACGGAATGTACGGTAAAACACCATAGACATCAGCTTGTTGAACGGATGTTGCCATGAGCTCTCCCAGTCCCAAGTGAATCTCTTTAGTCCTAGCTTGTGGAGCTCATTTTCGCAGTAGCTTTGGAAACCCTGAGACTGAACCTGTGTTGATGGCTCATTGAAAACATCCTCGGGGACCTAACCGAGATGACCAGCCACTTGAATTGCAATTTCACGCTCTTCTGTGCTGGGTGGTGCTGGTAGTGAGGAAAAATCCTTATCCCTAACTTTGAGTAGGAACAGGCAATGTGCATGTACTGCTGATCTCATTCCATGGACATTCTCTGGAAGTTCTGCCTTCAGCCATTTTTATTGCTCCTTCTGGCTTGCACGTTTCGCCACATTGTGAGCTTTGCGGGCCTGGTTCCTTTGCTGTCTGACCTCCGATTGTTCAAGCATACTCTGGGCAAGGCCCAGCTGAGGATGGGTGAACTCACTATTTGATTGAGTGCCTTGCTCATGCAGTGTGAAATTGTCCCTCCTTGGTTCATCATTTCTTTCACTTTGAGTCGGAGACATGTTCTCATCCTCATCATCCACAATTCTTTCTCTTGATGAACTGGCATGACCCGTTCTTGGTTTGGAGGCAGATGGATGATGCGTCCAGTGACTTTCTCTTTATGGACCAGAGGTCAAGACGCATAAAGTTCATCCCCTGCCATGCAAATCATCAGTTAACACATCAAAACATTAATGAAGACTGGTCATACTCACAATCTTCAATTGGCTCCTGAGATCGGACTGACTTGCCTTTAGGTGCCATATCTAACCCATGAAACAAACATATCAAATTGTGAATAAGTTTCTACTCCAAAATTCAAATGACTTACTTTGATGAAGCGTCAATCCTGGATTTCCCTCCGACAGACCACTCCAAGTTACATTCTCCAATGGTCTTTTTTGTCGCCCCCCATCCACGCGCCTTTCATCACCCACATGAACCTGAGATCCTGATGGAATATTGAGGGTTGGCTGTTTACTTTGGCCAAAGGGATCCTGCGATGCGACTGGATTCCCACTGGGATTAAGGAGGAACTCACATGGAAATTTTGATTGGGGATTAGCGTGTGATGAGATTTGAGGTGTGCCTTCTGGCCCCTGAGACACATGTGATTGTGTATTAGTGGGATTCGGGGGAATTGGAGTGACGGAAATATTTGGGATCGACCAAGTGCTTGAAGTTGGAGCCTTTGGATTGCCCACATCAATGTTAAGACCTGATACATTCATTGAGGATGCGATAGGGGTTGTGAGAGGAATGTTGGGACTCAATGGTGACTGTGTTTGAACATATTCTATGCTAGATTCACTATTTGAGTCATGAACAGAACCTGAACGGGATTTATGTGACTTGAAAGATGACATAAGGGCCGAAAAAGTACACTAATATTTTTAACTAGATAAAACACCTCAGTATTATGATAAAATAGAGTGATATGAGATGAAATCTTTTCAAATTTAGAATAGAGAAATTCTATGAATAGTTGGAACTAAGTGTTGTGTGGAAGTCGGATAAGACTCTTTTGAGGATAATCCTCCCTGCCTCCTCTTGAGCTCCTCCGCTTTTGTCGGAAACCACCCTGCACGGCCTACCAGCATATAATGTGATATTTCCTTGATCTGAAAGGGGACCCATCATCCATAAGTAATCATATTTGGTAACATTTCCGCCTCCCCATTGTCACATTTTGTGAATTATCCAAACTGCCAATATATGCATTGAAATTCCACAACATTGTACATCTGTAAAGGGGTATATTCATGAAGGATTTACCCACAAAAGAGACATCACCTTTTCACGAAAGGCAAGACAATCCAAATCACATTCCAACTGATTCAAAGCCCGCCGCACTCAAACCAAATACCAAGACTTTAGCTGCACTCCAACCCCTTATGTAATAGAGTTATATAGTTATGTCTGTAATAAGGTTTAAACCATGTACGATGGCGTGCCAGCATACATGGATTAAATGTTAATCCCCTCAATTCAATGGTAACACTTCACTAATGGAACCCCCTCAATGGTCAAACCCGCACTATCACAATGTGTAAATAAACTAGAATATGTATGAGCATTGAGAAGCATGGCATTTTACCCAATTAAACGCCTAACCAATTCTGCCATCCAGATGAGACATGTTAAACTTTATCCACTGCAGCTCATGCACCATTACAAATGGGATAAGATCCTCAGCTGGCTCAAATCATCTCCCCCTCATAAATAATCACTGAATTTTATTTCCAATTAATAACACTCCTAAACACTTTCACATCAACCATAGATATTTATACACAAACCAACCGTACTCCCAATTCCTGCAAAAATGACAACCCGGCCCTATTCCTCAATGCGTATATGCATGTGTCAACACTGCTCAACTCAAACACACTCTTCCCCTGAGGGTGATAGGCCTGGAGTTGCCTTCACACCTTTCCAATATAAACAGCACTTTAAAAAGCTCAAATCAACCATTGCACCCAAATCTCTTCCAAACATCCCTACTTCTGCATCAGGATCTGGGTGCCCACAAATTCTATTGGATCAAATCTTCCCAGCTGATTATTCACGTTTGACACAAAGCACTTTCTCAACTCCAGCGGGTCTCAATTCAACTGCACAGAAACCATATAGTGGCAGTCAAACCCTTCCCCCACAAGACCTAGGAATGATAATATCTGCCATTCTATCATTAAGGTATAATTTACCCCGCAGGTCTTCACGCATACTCAACCCCGCCCTGAACCTGCTGATCAAGTCCAGTATCTCAAGCTCAGCTGGTCCCCCCGCTCCTGCATTCCATATACCTCAAGATCTGAGTACCATATTTGAACATCTCCAATTGGAGCCAGTGATTCAAAACTATATATGTTGTCCTCAATGTTTCTCTCTTAATGGCCTTACTGAATCAGTCACAACTGACCAACCCCACTGTCAACGCCATAATGACCCAAATGATCATGATCCCCCTTGCACACAATCATTAGGCAAATTCATCTATTCATCTGAACCCCACACCCAAAACACAACCAACATGAAGCAAAAATTTATACCAACAAAACATTTCATTTATCAACCATTCAAAAATTGGCTTGCCAGATTTCTCCAGCGGGCTGGAATTATGGACATTCTGCATCAACATCAACAATCCCAAACTCCCGAAGATTCCCCAAAACGTGACGTCTGGGATGGATTGGTCTGGAGACGCTTCACTGGCACTAGAAATATCCATGACCCCCCATTCATGTCCATTCCTGGTGCATTGGCCTTCTCCATATATGTGGACTGGTTTAATGCACATGGAAAGTCAACCCGGTTGGCTAGCATTGGACCGATCATGCTTATTTGTCTTAATCTCCCCCCAAGTGAAAGATTGAAGCCCGAGAATGTCTATGTTGCAGGAATCATCCCTGGTCCGAAGGAGGCAACTGCGCTTCAATTGAATTAACTATTAATGCCACTCATCAACGAGCTCAAAGAGCTATGGCAAGGTTACCATTTTGCACCCACCTCAACAGGTCCATCAGGATCCTTTATCCGTGTTGCCATCCTCACAGCCATTGCGGATGTGGTTGCCATGCGCACGCTTACTGGATTTATTTCCCATTCAGGCAACCACTTTTGTAATTTTTGCACCATTCACAAAGCTCAAATTGAAGAAATTGGTCCTCAATTTCACTACACGCGCTCATACCAAAGTCATAAATCAACCATTGCCAAATGGCTTCGGGCAACCCCACAACAAAGACAAGCAATTTTCTCTGAGTATGGAGTGCGATATTCAATTTTGGAAGACCTTCCGTATTGGGATGCAACCAGAATGGTTAATCTTGACATAATGCATAATTTAATACTTGGAATTTTGAAGGATCATGCAACTTTCAAATTGTGCATTCCAGAGTCCAACTCAAAAATTTACTTCAGGTCCCGCAGGAAATCCAATGACACCAACAGTTCAGACTCAGATTCCAAGACCTCCAACAGCTCTCTTGAGAAAATAACATTGAGAGAGGCCCGCTCCCTGAGAAGAGATGCAGCAAAAATAATAAATGAGCCACTCCCCACTACTTGCACCCGAAAAAACTACTTCCCAATGCCCACTGCTAACACAGAACATCCATCTAGTGGTTCTGCGGAGATTCCTTCATTTGATGCCAATTACATCCCCACTTCTGAAATACCGTCTGAATTGGATATCACTGCACTGAGTGATCACCAGATCAAGGGTGAGGCTCTTGAGCATCTCCGTCAAATCATATCTGAGACAATAATTCCCTCATCATGGACAAGAGTAGCTCGCAACATGGGTTCCCGCTCTCATGGTAGCTTAAAAGCCGCTGAATGGGCTCTCTTATATAAGGTCTATATTCCATTTCCAATGCTCAGTCAACAGATGTCATTAGATGCGCACCAATCTGCCAACACTCAAAGAAAAATGGGTCAGTCAGAAGAACTTGCAAATGAACTAGCCAAGAATACATTCCATTTGATTAGTGCTATCAACATTGCCACAAGCTGGACTGTTTCAATAGATGATGCGACTGCATTTGCTGAACATTGGAAAAAATTCCGCCTTTCCAATCAACACCTGTTCCCAAAACAGAAAAGTAAACAAAATCATCATTTTGCTGATCATATTCCCGAACTCTTCCAACGTTGGGGCCCAGCACAAGCCTCAGCCACATGGGGTTATGAGCGCTTTATTGGAGTATTTGCAAAGATGCCAACAAATAACAAGATATGTACGTCAATTAATAAGATCAATATATTCACATTGATTAAACACCTGAACTGAATAAGACTAACTTTTTGCAACTCTGAATAGATGATATAGATAAAACCTTACTTCAACATATCTGTCGATGTTCCAACCTTTCCGTTCTCCTGAAATCCCCATCCGTGCCATGTGAAATAATACAGCTTTTCGAATCACAGCCACCTGCCCTGTTCAATGACCATAAATATAACAAACCATCCCGCCATGACCAAGAAAATTATGATTGCCTGGTTGAGTACTTACAGAATTTTCATGCAACAAGGGAAATAGTTGATTGGATCAGCTTAGACACTACCGTGCAACCCACAAGTCCTCCCACTTCAAGGATTGTCTCACCTTGGAATTTTCCAGTTTCCAACATTAATATTGGGAACAATATATTTTCAACTGAATCCAAAAATGTCAGCAACAGTGTGATATGTTTTTTGAGGGGCAACTCACGACAATTTGGTATTATTAATAGCATTTTTGAAGTCTCTGAGCCATCTAGCATACTGAAGAATAACTTTCTGATCTTAAAAACTTTGAAGATTGATGTGAATTTCTTACCAGATTGGCCGTATCTCAATATTCATAAAGCTGTTGGTTTTGATGATGGACACTTGATTATATCAGAAGAAGAAATAGAAGGTAACTGTGGATTGTATGATAACAAAGCTCTGTCATGTGGACTGCTTGTAATGATAAAGCCGTTATTTCATGATATTTAGTCTAGTCTACAAAAATGCAAATCTCTCAGATTCATTAGCAATTTTGCTAGTGAAATAATTGCCTCAAAATTTAGTGACAGAGACATGCCATTGTGACAAGCAAAGCCCATTATTTCACATTGCCACAAAGAACTTACTATTTTGACATTGGGTACAGTGTGAATAAGCCAAGTCCAATGATCAAATGACCCACACACTCACCTTTCACAGCATCCAAAATTTCTAACTGCGCCATCATCATGTTGGAAGCGGAATCGGCTTTTGCATACCCACACCCGCATGTGCACCCGCACGCGCCAATGCACATGCCCACGCACCCGCACACGCCAATGCACACGCAAACCCACCCGCACACGCCAATGCACACGCAAACCCACCCGCACGCGCCAATGCACACGCCCACGCACCCGCACACGCCAATGCACATGCACACCCACCCGCACACGCCAATGCACACGCAAACCCACTCGCACACGCCAATGCACATGCAAACGCACCCGCCCCCGCGCATGCACACGCACACTTCATGGATGACCTGGTGAAGTCAAACCCCCCGCCTACCACAAGACTGGCTGAAGGACATCTTTGATGTGTGTGTGTGCAAACAGGCGGGTCTGGTGTAATTTTTACCAATCATCGGACAGTTGTGGGATGATCAGGTGGTGAGGAATCTGAGTTGAAGGCACAGGGGAACCAATATTATATTGGATGTCACAGGATTTGGTGTAAGACCAGAGTGTGACGTGTGCTCGACATTCGCTTGATTTTCGCTTGACATGAGCTCGACTTTTATCCTGCTTGACGTTTGCTTGATGTGAAGTCAATCGCCAACGATTGACACGAGATTTGCCCCGGTGTATCATCATTACTGTTGGAACAAGGATCATAATAACTATGGGGTCGTGGCGGCTTTAATAAAGCAATATTTCACTTATTTGAAAAGAGAATGGAAGTCTATTCAAAAGGATGCGGAGTATTTGGTAAAAAAGAAGGAGAATCAAAAGCTCGCAAAGATTCGTCAGAGGGTTAGTTAATGTATCTCTTCTTCATTGTGAGCAAAGACTGATGATGATCTACTTGATTATGTGCAGACCTGTGAGCGCCGTCGTGAATGGTGTGATACGGCTAAATTTCCCATTCTAGCATCACAATTCAATGACCCACGAGTATGTTCAGATACTGAGGAGGTACTGGAAAATGGCCGTCAAGTTTACCGCAAAGTGGGATTACGCTGGCGCTCCCAGTTATTTAATTAATTGGTATTAAAAATGGATTGAGACATAGAGTTTTGTAATCGCATTAAAAAAAAGGGTAAGAAAACTATTGATAGATTGCCAGAATTACAATCAACAGATGATGGTGATATTCCGGAATGCTTATCATTTCAGGTATTTGATCAAGATTGGCTCAAAGGCTGTAGTAAGATGCAGACTAGTGCCCTCAAAATACTTGACATGCCAGTTATTAGGCTGAATGGTGATGCTCTGCAATAACTTAGTAATATAAATGTATAGCACCGTTACAAATTAACATTTTGTGAACTATTTGTGCAGGTGTAATACAATCAGAGTATTATTTCTTAAAGATGCAACAACTTGCTAAATCTGTCAGAATATAGACAATATGAATTGGAATGTATCACCGTCTCCCTTAGAAATAAGACTCTATTGCTCATTTTCATTGAGGAAATATTGAAGGAGTTCGATCCAACTCATGGTTTTCATACTTGTGGACCTATGCCAGGGTGAACAAGAGTTATCAACTTGGTCAAACACAAATTATATAATATCAGTAAGGCTCACGCAGTTAATGTTTTTTTCTTTTCTTGGAACTATTGGTGTTTGGAAAATGGCATTTCCATAAGGAAGGATTTTAGAATAGCAATACAATTAGGGTCAAAGATGATCTTGAAAGGTACCTTCCGCATGTTGACCTCAACTGAATGAGGAGTGATATAGTGGATGACCTTTACAGGTTGTTGTTGGCCAATACGATGGAGTGGATCAACAGCCTGAGCCTCAATGGCTGGGTTCCAATTGGGCTCCTGGAAATGTGGATGTCAGGGGCTGCAAATCAGGGCAGAATTTCGGGGGTCCCCTCACCATTAAATAGACCCTATTAGCACAAGTTATATTGAGGCCAGTTCCATCTGCAGCAATGGATGCAATCAGTACTTCACATTCAGGATTATTGAAGAAATTCTCCAGTGCCTTCTCCTGTGCTCGTGCTGTAATTGCTCCATCAATTCATGCTGAAAGGATAGAGTGATGGGCAAGTGCAATACCAATTCTACAATATGAAAAAGTCAGATGGATTCAATTGGTAATGGATGCATATTAGAATTAATGCACAAATCTAGAAATTGGGTCCATTGGGTATAAACCACCGATTTGGTTGGACCACACCTTGTTTGTTTGTTCTTCATTAAGCTTTGTAGGAGGTGTGCAATTTTACTACTCATCATGCATGTTTCCACATCCACAATAGTTCGTGTGATTGTTGGTGAGTTATCCTGAGTGCTCCTGCCCTCGGGGTCTCCCAAATCCGCCTCCGCAATTGTGGTAAGCATGATGTGATGGTTACAACATATTTGCAGCTTATTAATATTTCTGAAAAATTCTCCTGCTCCTTTGCTTTTGGATGATAGGAATTCTTCATATAATATGGAATATTCTTGCTGCATGGTTGCGTTGAGTGGGAGCAGCTCATAATGATGGCTAATAGTGGGGAGGGATTCAAGCTGTGTGGTTTTGGTGCGGCGCAAATATAAATGCCGCAATTCCAAATGCAAGATATCATTGCAACCTTTGGAAAGACTACTCAGGATGAATGGTGACCAGTTATCTTGATTGGCGCTCTGGGGTTGAGTGATGAATGATATTATTCTCAAAAGGGCATAAATGGTGTTGTGAATAGGTGTGCCCGTTAAACATATTCGACGGGATGAAAGGAGGCTATTAATGGCACGGTGAGTGGCAGTGTATTGAGAGCGAATATAGCTATAAGATGGGGCAAGGGTTATTGGATATAAAAGGTAATTTGAATCATTTAAGATCAGACACTCACTGTGCTTCATCCAAAATTATACAATGCCAATTGATTTGAAAAATGAATGATGTAGAGGTATTGGTTTGCTTAAATTATTGGGTGATAGTATTGTAAGAAGTGATGATGATATCATATTTTAAGATGTCGTCTTTGTATAATGAGTAACGAGTGGGACCATGGTAGATTTTGGAATGCAGCGCTCCAGCCTGAGCATGCTTGGATATTTCTGATTGCCAGTTGGTAATTAAGCGAGGGAGGCAGATGATCATGGTGGGCATGGAGCGATGGGGGTTTGCAATCATCCGCTCCTTGGAGGTACCAATTAGAGCAATGGCCTAAATGGTTTTACCTAATCCCATATCATCCACAAGCAGTCCTCCTAGAGGGGTATTGGTTGAAAGGGATTCAAATGAGCTAATGACCTTGTTTGTAATGATGTGCCTGGAATTGAAAGTGGATCCTGGGGGTGAGGTGGCCCAAAGGTTACGGGCTGATTGGCCATTGGGGATTTCTTGATCCCAGAGAAAAGCTAGTCCGGTCTTTTGATGAGGGAGGAGGGGGTTTTGAATAATGGCATGGGGCAGGGTCATCATGGGGAGGTCTGTTCCACTGGGTAATTGTATCAGTTTTTGCTTGGAAATCAATGATGAAACAGCAGGATATGAAACTGGCGTTGAGCTTGAAGCGGGAAATGTGGGAGTGAAGAGTCGTCATTGACTATGAGCATTACAGTCATATTCTTTGGGCATTTTAAGCTTGAAATCTTGTGTTCGAAAGCTTTCCATTATGAATAAAATGTTTGGATACCATGTGAAGAACATCAATGCTAGATTGGGTTTCTGAGATGAGGAGGGATCATTTGCATCAGTCATAAATACTCCCTCAACAAATAATATCTGAGAAGGATTGGATTGGCAATTTTCAATCCATGCCCCACCAGGACCACAGTGCATGAAAGCTTTTGGTGCCCCAAGGAATGGTATCAACGTTTTGGAAAGGGTTCCAGGTAGAGAGCCAATAGCATGCTGGTGATTGGGGAGATAAACAAATATGTTGTGTTGATTGTGCCATATGATAATCCAAGAAGCTAAGTGGGAATCCTAAGGATTTAAGGCTATATCACTATTTATTTGAATACAAATATTAATCATCCCAATGCAAAGTGGTTGTGAAGGGGTTGACATGATGGCTATTTTAAATTATTTGGGGACAGTTGGAAATTATATGATCGGGAGGGGTTAGCTAAACGGAATGAAGATAAATAGGCGCAGGTGGGGAACTTATATGAGAGGCAGCAATGGGGTCAAGGGGGGATGGCCTGTGGTTACGTGCATGGTCTTGATGGGGGTGGGCCTCTTGGGCTCATAATTTTCATATCCGATTTGGGGCATATATCAAGGCAAGGTGGCCAAAATGTGGGTGCACCGATATGACTGCTGGATCTGCAGCAAGGTACAAAACCTTTGGTGGAACAAGGTTGACATTAGCATATCTGAAATTGGGTGGGTTGTAGCAACTTATTGTGGAGGGCAGATTAGAGGCATGCAGTCATGTTCTCTGGTGTGACAGCGAACATGGATGCATATCTTCCCCAGGATAATTGTCGCACAGGGACCTACTGGGCAATGTTGGCCGTTTCAAAGGGCAATCTCACTGTGGGGATGTTTGTGTGTGGGCGGGTGAGATATGTTCGGTGGCATGCCAACAAACATGACTTTGGTTTTGACTGAAGTTTTTTGCTGACTGATGCCTACTGGGCTTCCAGGGGGGAATGTGTGGGATGATCAAAGGGGGCGCCAGCCATGAGCCGTGATCCACAAATACATTCACCCCTATTGCTTTTGAGGCAAGTACTAATCCACCGAGATTGGCAACCAGGTCTTTGCCTCACGCGCGTACAAAACTCCGGCAAAAGAGGCCACCCACCCAAGGGAATTTTTGGCTGCAAGCCAGGTGCCACAGCCTGCGCGGGGCGTGTGAGAACGTGAAGAAAATGACCCGCGGTGGGAGCTACCCACGCAAACATAACCATCCTCAGCAAACATGGGCTGGGAATATTCTAATGTGGATGAGGCTGAAGCAAATCCACACTGATTGGCCTCAGGTTTCCACGCGCGAGCAGGTGAGCGTCTTCAGTCAAGCTGACCACCTGACCAAGAAACTAGCCGGTCGGAACACTGGCAGTAAAATGTCTTCCAGGCGTGTGAAAGTTGCCTGTGTATGACCCGTTGTGGGGTGCGTATGAAAGCGTGTGGCTGCCCAACAATGAGCACGCGCAATGAACAAGCAGGGCCAGTCATTGTTTTCCCCAACAATGGCACCGGATGGAATCCACTGTTTGTGTATGACCCAAATAAACAGTCATCCCACCATGACCCACTTACATCAACTTGGATTACATGCGCATCTGTGCCATAGTTAGGCAGAGCTGTTGAACAAGGTGCATCAAAGGGATGCAGGTGAGAGATATGACTCGATGGCTTGACGTGATTGCATGTTACATTGTTGAACAGCTTTTGCTCTTCCCCGCAGCATAAATCTACAAAGGTGTACTGCGTACTACAGTGTTGGCTGTACGGATTAGGAAGGTGTAATACTACTTGAGCCTGCATGCATATAGCAAATGTGCATGCACCTTCCGATTGTTTGCATATACGTAGCTCATGTGCCACATGCTCAGCATTGTGTTTCACCTGATTTTCACAAGCAAGCTGAGCATGTCATGGTCAAATGCACCATGTGGGTGTGCTCAGTAAAGCCATGGAATGAACTATTTTTGCATTAGTTCATTGGAAGGCTCAGTTTGGAGCACTTCACAAAAGCGTGTGAAAAGCTGCACCTGGCTGAAATGTCACCCGATGCTGTGCCAAATGCTCAGATTGTGTGCATACAAAAGCGACTGAGCAATGTCTCAGCATGGTGCATTTCATATTGTTATATCAATTGTTCAATTACTGTGCAATTCAAATTTTCAGCCACTGAGCATTTCAATTATGACCCGAAAGCAAACCTGAGCAATGGGTCGAGGCAAGCTCACGCTGTATTCACTTCTCTTACAGCCCCCCCCTTTGTTCAAAGACTATCACCAGGCCATACGACCGGTGATCTTGCCGCGGTCACTTGTGACCAAATGCACTGGGTGCTTTTCTGCATGTGACACTTGTGCATTGCACCCACAATGCACATTCAACAAAGGCCTCATGACCACCCTCCTGGGTGATTGGGTGGCAATTTAAGGAAACAAAGGGGATTTGACTGAGCTTGACAATTCAATAAATTGCAATACTCAGCCAGACCCCCATTGTTCTTCTGCCTCACGCAAGCATTTGACTTCTCAGTTGCAGCATTCGCTGAGACTCAGCTTCAATTTTGCCCACATGCCTTGAAGCTGAGACTTTTGCGGGTGCTGAAACTGCTGAGATCGTCTCAGCTTCACCATGGTATAAAAGACCATCTTCATACAACAGGCCCTTCACTTTCTTTCTCACCCGCTCCACTTCGTTCAACCTCACCTGCATTTGTCCTTCTTGTGCGTATTCCCCTTGGTCTTCCTGCCTTTCTACTTTTGTCTTTCGCACTCCACTAAACCCACTCCCCTTCCTTTTGCCTGTTTGTTTCTTCTGCTGATCCTTTCAGAACCTCCCTTCTATCCACCTTGTGCGTTACCTCTTTTTTTAACTTTTGTCAACATTATGTACCGATATTAATACTTATTTTTCTTCACGACTCTTTTCCAGACTTTTAAAAACTTCTGACTAGAGCGTTCTTATTTTGTTTCCGTTTTAAATTTATAATTCATTGTACGTCTTCATTTTTTCTCTTGATTGTTTACTTTGTATGCAGTTACTAACCTCAATTGTTTTGTTTTTAGATGTTGTGCACTTTATGCACCAAGCGGGGTATCCCCTGCATTTGTTCCTCGACAACGAACGACGCTTGTAACGCTTGCCGACAAGAACACAAGAAATGTTCATTCGTTGTCCGCTGTGGTATTCCATACCATTAGTACCAGTTTCAAGCTTACCAATAAAACAAAAGAAAAAAATGATAATAAAACAACTTACGCAAAACATATTTACACATTAAAACTACCGATTTCAAACAGAAATATACAATACACAGCCTCAAGATCTTATCAAAACAGTATAGTCTCAAAGGATTTATCCACCTTATTGCATCATCAATAACAAATTATGCAATTAAAAGGAGTTAATCTAAATCAAGGTATATGAAGACGCACCACAGCATCAGAGCTGTATTTTCCCCACCTTGATTCAATTTAAAGAAGAAATACCTCAAGGCTATGCATAAAATTTTGATATATTTTCCAAGAACAAATGTTTGATTAGTAATAATGACACGCATCAAACTTGATAGAAATGATGCAATCTCCATATTAAATGATACAATACTAAAATAAAACCACCAGCATAATTCTCTCTTAACATACGTAAAGATAGAAACAAAAAAAAACTTTCCCCACACTCAAGAAAACATCACCAGCTATATTATTTCAATGACCTCACATGACTCTGATAAAAAGAAAATCTCACCAGCAAAATTATCTCAAAGACATCACATGATTTTGATAAGAAACAGAAACACCAGCATAATTCTCTCAGATATATCATATGACTAGAAGAAATTTCAATTGTCGAAAGCTGTATTTTCTCCACTTACTTTCAAAAAAGAAAATCTCACCATCCAAATTATCTCAAATACATCACATGATTTTGATAAGAAAAAGCACCACCAGCATAATTCTCTCATAAAATACATAAAAATAGAAACTAAAAATACTTTCCCCACCTTCAATAAACCATCACCAGCCAAATTATCTCAAACACATCACATGATTTTGATAAAAAAAAGCACCACCAGCATAATTCTCTCAGAAAATACGTAACAAAGTCACCAAAAATGAAAGTGTCACCAGCGAAATTATCTCGAAGACATCACATGATTATGACAAGAAAAAGCACCACCAGCATAATTCTCTCATAAAATACGTAAAAAATAGAGACAAAAAAATACTTTCCCCACCATCAAGAAAACATCACCAGCCATATTATCTCAATGACCTCACATGACTCTGATAAAAAGAAAATCTCACCAGCCAAATTATCTCAAATACATCACATGATCTTGATAAGAAAAAGCACCACCAGCATAATTTTCTCAGCAAACACGTTGCTACACCAAAACTACACGTCTCACTAGCTAAAACCTCTCAACTATGATTTTTTCTAAGTACCCTATTTTGTAAAGCTCTATGGAGGCCCAAAAGCTATAAATAGAGGTCCTCTCTCCCTCAATTTTTCCCATCATCATGGAACAAGTTCCCACTATCCAGGATCACAACCATCCCTGAACTCGCAGGATATCTAGAATAGTAGTAGTTTTTTAGTAGTGAAAAGCTCAGTAGCCTTGCTCAGTAGCTTAGTATTAGTGAATAATAGTAGTATAAACCGTAGTAAAAGCTCAGTAGCCTTGCTCAGTAGCTTAGTATTAGTGAATAATAGTAGTATAAACCGTAGTAAAAGCGCAGTAGCCTTGCTCAGTAGCTTAGTATTAGTAAAGAATAGTAGTATAACCGTAGTTAAAGCTTATTAGCCTTGCTCAAAAGCTTAGTGTTATTAACAAAGATGAGTAGTAGTGATATAAACTCAGTATTCAAAAAAATCCTAAAAGAATCAAATCCAGTGGTCTTATTATTAGTACTTATATCAAAAAAAAATCATTATAATCAACCTAAAACCATAAAAAAATATATATTCTTATCATTCTTATTAAAAAAAAAACAAAAAAATAATATTCTTATTATTTTTATTAAAAAGACAGAAACCCAAACATATATATATATATATTATCATCACTTTTATCAAAATAAAATAAAGAAAATCTAGTGTTTATTTTATCAGAAATTTTAGATCAGAATTTTTACTGTAGTGTTATTGATAGGTCTGATTTAGAGACTGCTGATAAGTCTCCTCTATCTGTTAAAGCCACAAATCTTATTTTATTTTGTGATTCTCTGTAGGCTGACTATTCAGTATTATTTAGAGGGGCAGCTAATACACCTTAGCACCCATGGTTATTGGACAATTCTGAAATTCAAAACAGACTTACCAATAATTTCCCCCTCAAGGTACTGCCTTATTTCATCCCACACCAAAAGGAGTTCCCACATCTGGTGTCCCAACAGTGGCCAACAACAACTTCAATCATCAATAATCCGTCAATTATAAAAGAAAAAAAAACATTCAAATTTAGTCCATAAAAAGAAAAAGCCTTTTATCAATCAAAAATTTCAAGCACCTATCAAGTCAATCTGGAATCAGAAAAACCACAAAATTCTAAATCATCATCACCATCAAGTTCTTCAACAAAATCATTTCACTATTATTATCCAAAAAGAGGAGAAACACCACCTGGAGAAGAATCACCTATAGATTATAGTATACCAGTTGATACACCAAGAACTAAGAAGAAAGATCAAAAGATAGTTACAGATTATTTTCAGAAATTACTCAAGGAGCTAGTTGAAATTAAAAAGAAAAGTGAAAAAGAGAAAATAAACAAAGAATATATCAGTATGGATTCAGCATCATCATCAAAGATACCACACAATCTAGATGAATCCAAAGAAGGAATTATAAATGAAGAGACCATGCAAGGACAAGAAGATATTTCTGATGTAGAAAGACTTCATCAAAGAATGTTGGAAATGCAACAAGAATTAATTGAACTCCTTAAAAAAGAAGGGAAAAGGAAAGAGTCAAGTTTTACCGCAGAAAACAGCCCAATGGAAGAAACTACGAGCATTCCCAGAATCTTTAGACAAGAAAGGTCACCATCACCATTTTCAAGGCCTATGGCGTCATCAACTCCATTCACTTCACAAAGGCCAAATACTCTACCAAAGCGGGTTAATATTCATGCACAGGCTTCAAGCCCATTGCAACAAGAAATCCCACGAAACAATACACCCATTGTCAAGATCAGACCAAAGGATTATAATTTATGGTTTGATGGAAAGGAAGTGGAAAGATTTATTAAAAGAGTAGAAAATATAGCAGAAATTGAAGGAGCAAGTGGAAGGGATATAGCAAGACAGATATCCTTTTGGACTAAAGATCAAGAAATTAGCTACCATATTTAAGGAATGCCTGGATATGAAACTGGCGATTGGGAGCAATTAAAATTGGATATGAAGAGGAGATGGGGAACAGTGTCACCTGAAAGAAGATACAAGCTGTCCTCAATTACTCAATTATTTACAAAGATTTAACAATAATGAGGAATTAGAAATATGACCCAATATAAAAAGTTCATTGGTGAATATGAATCCATTATTAATTATCTCAGAAGGTATCAATATATACAAGGAGATATCAATCACAATCAAGAAATTTTGGCCAGTCTTTCCTCAAGTGTTCAAGAATCTATTTACAAACAAATGATTAAAGATAAGGCCATGGTGCAAGCTTTGGATGGTGGTTATATCATTCCAAGATTGGAAATATTAAAGTTATATATTGAACAATATTTAGAAGCCAAAGTCTTAATTCAACAGAAGGAATTTTCACAACCAAAGTCACAAGAGAAGAAAGCTAGGTTTGAAGAGGAAAGCTGGGAAGAAGTCTTAAAGAAAATGAAAGATCTTACCCAAAAAATTCAAAATCCTCAGCCGCAAGGGCATCAATCAAAGGATACTGGGAAGGAATCAGTTAAGCAAGTATTGAATCAGCTCAAACACCTTTCAGAAGTAGTTGAATCTCCAAATAAAATACAAGCAGGCAATAATCAAGATCAGAAAGTTACACAAAACTCACAGCCACTCAGGCCAAGATATCCTTTACTACCCATATCTTCTGGTTATCAACCATATGTTCCAGCACAAATGGCTCCAAGTCTGCTACTGAAGTGTTATTACTGCTTAGAAGAAGGACATTCTGCAATAAGATGTAATCACCTCACAGAAGACTTGGAGAAAAGAATTGTCTTGAAGCGTGGAGGAACATATCTTTTTCCAAATTTTCAAAGAGTACCCACAGAAGGCCCTAAATCTGCAAAAGAATTAGTTAGACATTTTGCCAAAGAGCAGGAGGATTTTACAAAGAAAATGATGGAACAGTCAAATCCACCCCAAAAGAAGCAAGAAACAACATTAATTGAGGAAAGTAAAGGTGAGAAGGCAGCAGCTATAGCTCAAATAGAAGAATGGGGAAACTGGAAACCGCCTCAAATATCACCAGCAAATGAAAATATTCAAATAAATGTTGGGCTTAGACAGACAAGGCAAAGAGCTGCAAGAAAGGAAAATCAAAACCAAAACCAGCAAGAGGATAAAAATGAAACACACAAACCCTTTAAAAAGAAGATACCAGGTGCCTACCACGAGGAAGGTGAGGCAGAAGAAGAAATAAGAGTTCTGATTCCAACAAAATACAAGAAAACACAAGAAGGAAAGGAAGTAGATAATGATATTGAAATCATTTCCAAGGAAAAGAATAAGGATTCACAAAAGATGGAATTAAAAAACAAGGTAAAATCTACACCCAATAACCCAAAGATAATAATTGAACATGTGATGAAGAGAATACTTGAACAAAAGATAAATCTTACTCTTGAAGAAATATTATCAATGTCACCAACCTTTATTGATAAATTAAAGAATTTAACTATCCAGGAAAAAGAAGTGATAAAATCAGTCAATACGTCAAATATTCAAGAAAGACTACTCTCAGTAAAGCTAAGGGACTCTGATACCCCAAGATTACATCATGCATGCCCACTTGGCTTTATGGAAGTATTTATTGGAAGAGAAGAATATCCTACAATGGCATTGGTGGATACTGGATCAGAAATTAATATCATACCAGAGGAAATCGCAATTCAAGCCTCACTTACAAGTAGAAAGCTCAATATGAATCTCAGAGGAATTGGTGGACATACAACATCTTTGGTTGGACTCTCAGAATTTACACCAATCACTATGATAACAGGAGAAGAAAAAGAAATTCATTTATTCATAGCAAAAGGAGCTGTACACACCATACTTGGAAGACCATTTTTAGCAGATAATGATGTTAAATTGGAATTTTCACACAAGCAAGGGGAAATATTTAGTTATCCAGAGCAAGATGGACGTCGATTATGCTTACCAATATGTAACCCTCAAGCTATGGGCTGGCAAATTTCTCCACCCAGAGGAATGGAGCTTTGTGCATCTTCAGAGATTGGAAAATGGTCAATACATGGAGCAGAATCATCCAAAAAAAAAGAAACAGAAGAAACAGAAAGTCAATCTTCAACAAGAGTGAAGACAATATTTCTTGGAGCAAACAAAATACCCTTCTCAGCTGATTTTGATGCAAAAAATGACTTGAATGTTATAACTCAGGAAATGGCCCTAAAAGCAGAATTAAAAATCAGCCCTTACACATCAAAATCATCAGAAAACTTTTTGAAGCCAATTGGTCAAATTAAAAATCTTGAAGTCACTTTGGAAAGTGAAAAGAAAAGCTACCTGGACTTCTTAGTATTTGAAAATTTCAACCAGATAATAGATGAAGAAAAGTTAAGCATATTATCTTCATCTAAAGAAAGTATTCCACCTCAAACTGAAAGAAAATCTAAAGGAAAGGAAACAGAAGATAAACTGGAGGTAGAAGATAGTGAAGCAATAGAAAAAATCAAAGAGGAACTAAAGAAGATGAGAAGAAATTTGGACATAGCCATAGAAGACCCAGAGAAATGGCTGGCACTTGAGCTAAGTGGTATGAATAAAGGAGATAAAGTAGAAAGACCACAGAAGAAATTCAAAATGGATCTGAAGCCGCCTGAAGCAAATTCCTCAAGAATTGCAGAATATTATTTCAATTTAGTTCAGGAGGAAGCTTGGTACATTTGTAATACTGACAAAGATTTACTAAGTGAAGAACCAAAAGACAAAATAATAAATCCATTGGCAAAAAGAAAATTTGAAGAATTGGAAAAGGAAAGTGCCATAATTACTGAAGACAAAATGGATCAAGTTTGGGATAGAAATATTCAAAAGAGGATTGAGAAAAAAATGGAAAAAGCAGAATCAGAAGATGACTTGAAGTTATACCAACAAAATAATGGAGATTTGGAAGATGAATTTAAGCAAGGAAGAATATTTGAAGACCTAGAAGAAGGAGAATTATCAGAAAATACACAAAGGCTAGCTGGACTTAGCATTCTAGAAGAATTTAATGATGCCTATGATCAAATATTCTGCCTTTCAAGTGCAACTGATTTATTTAATCAAAATCAAGGAATTACATCTGAATTACCAAATGACTCCCAGAATCAAAATGGCATACAGGAAGACATACCAGAATATGAAGGACTGGAAGATTACGTAATACTTCCAATGATAACATTTGAAGAACTGTATGATTATGAGCTATATTCACCAATAATTCAAACCAAATATATTTCAGAACTACCTGGATCAACTCTTACAAATGTTGATTTTCTGGAATTACTAACCACTATTGGAATTAAAGGCAATTTAAGGAATCCTTACTGGAAGAAGCCTTATGGATATTATCAAATGACCATAGAAGGACTGTATCACAAAATGTTATGGGCTCAAGAAGACTTGAATCTAGATGGTTTGGAAATCTTGTGGGGAACTCTTTGCTGGTGTGATGTTGGGTACATGTTTATTCATGAAGTAAAAGGTTTTGTTTCAGAATGGAAAGGAAATACACAAAGAAAACAACGCAACAAGATATTTGGAGAAATATTGAAGGACATATGTCTTTCAGTAATTCACAACAGAAGGTTGAATATTTCTCAATAAAAGCTGAAGTAATCCAATTTCAATCACCAAGTAAAAAAATAAAAAACCATATAAAAAATAGCAAAATAAAATAAAAAAATCACCAAAAAAAGAGAATTCTGTATATATCTGTATTAGTATCAAGGGCAGTGACCTCCTGCCTTATCAAAGAGGAATTTCAAATCATTCAAACTAACTTATAAAAAAAATCTTTTTTAAACACTCTTATCACTCAGTGGAAGTTACCTCCTGCCTTATCAAAGAGGAATGTCAATTTTTTCAATTTTTTTTTCAAGTATCTTATCACTCAAGGCTATAAATCAGTATTCAATAAAGGACTTCAAACTCAACATTTTCCAAGAGATTTTTTTCAATATACAAGTATCATGATTTTAATTAAAAAAAAAAAACAGGGGTGGTTATCTGTTCTTATGCCACCTCATATATAAAAATGGCACAGGTTTGGGGAAGTGTGGGCCCATAGGCCTTTATTAATGTTATTTCTCTTTTTTTTAAAAAAAACAAACAAATGAAAGAATGGTGTGCAGATACAGCAAAAGAAGATACATATAGCTCAAAATGTCAAAATTATGACCGCCGGTCATAATTTGCCATAAAAGCAAGAAAACTATATCAAGAAAGGGAAGAAAGACCAACCAAACAGGCTAGGCCCTTCAGATACAGAAAAGGAAGATAGAAGAAGTTAAAAATTTCAAAATTATGACCGCCGGTCATAATTTGCCATAAAAGCAAGAAAACTATATCAAGACAGGGAAGAAAACCAACCAAACAAGCTAGGCCATTCAGATACAGAAAAGGAAGATCAAAGAATTTCAAATGTCAAAATTATGACTGCCGGTCATAATTGGGTCAGTGACTTCAGAAAAAGCAAGCAAATAGTATCTGGATAGGAAAAAAGAAGTAACCAAACAACAAAAGGTGCTCAGATACAGTAAAAGAAGACCTTGGAATATAAAAAATTAACTTATGGCACAATCAACAAAAAAAAAAAAAAAAAAAAAAAAAAAAAAAACATTACACACAGAGGTACACTGGATAACATTAGCCCAATATCTATTGGTTTAGCCACTCTTCGACGTACTCCCATACATCCACCTCAGAAATTCAAATTGAACACAGTAATCATAGATATGAAAGAGGGTGTGGGCTCCCCAAACATAGCCAGAATATCATTCAATTAGTCCTAACAGATCACCCTAACTCAACAGATACTAGGCCATCAGAACAGAGCACCCCCCACAGGGTGATGAACATAATGCCAGCATGATTGTAGTTTGACGACACTGCTGCCCGAGGCGGGAATTGAACCCAGGACCTTGGTGAAAGTTGAAAGCAACCCAGAATCACTAACCACTACACCATTTCAAAATATACCATTGCTCCTTAAATTGAAAACTCATTCAACATCACTCATCAATTTAATCACTCTTAAAAAAAAAAAAAAAATTTTCAACAAAAAAAAAAAAAAAAAAAAAAAAAAAATTCAACAAAAAAAAAAAAAAAAAAAAAAAAAAAAAATTTTTTCAACAAAAAAAAAAAAATTTTCAACATAAAAAAAAAAAAAAAAAAAAAAAAAAAAAAAATATTTTTTCACTTAAAAAAAAAAAAAAATTGTTTCAACATAAAAAAACAAAAAAAAAAAAACATTACAAAACTTTTTCAACATATAATAAAAAAAAAAAAAAAATTTGACAAAAAAAACAAAAAAAAAAAAAAACAAAAAAAAAAAAAAAAAAAAATTTTTGACATAAAATAAAAAAAAAAAAAAATTATAATAATAAAGATACATAAAATAAAGAGTATTGATTAAAATTAAGGATAAAAGATCAGACCAAATAAAATAATGCAAAAAATTAGTCCTTGTATGACTTTAAACTACAGGGTAGCAACCTGAAGGCTAAAATTAGTCCTTGTATGACTTTAAACTACAGGGTAGCAACCTTAAGGCTAAAACTAGTCCTTGTATGACTTTAAACTACAGGGTAGCAACCTGAAGGCTTAAATCAGTCCTTGTATGACTTTAAACTACAGGGTAGCAACCTGAAGGCTAAAATTAGTCCTTGTATGACTTTAAACAACAGGGTAGCAACCTGAAGGCTAAAATTAGTCCTTGTATGACTTTAAACTACAGGGTAGCAACCTGAAGGCTAATATTAGTCTTTGTATGACTCAAACTACAGGGGTAGCAAACCAGAGAACTGAATATGGAAGTAACACCAAGCAATCAAGAAAACAAAAAAAATGAAGATATCAAAATTAATAACCAAACTGAATAATAGGACAATGAAGAACATTCAATGAATTAAAATATCAACAAGAGAAGAACCATTGGAAGCAAGAACCATGCAGATTGCAGCAAAAGAGGAAACAAGATTAGAAGCAGAAGATAAATTAAGAGATTCAAGACACAAATCAGTTAAATATTTGGACAAAAAGATGGCACATAGACTGAGAAATCCACTTGAACTAGGGGACTTGGTATTAGTTTATAATAAGCCACTTGAGTCACAGTGGGGTTTACTCTTCAAGAACTGTTGGAATGGACCTTATAGAGTCATAAATCAAACAAAGAATGGACCTTATGAGCTTGAAGAATTGGATGGCACTAAACTTACAAGAAAATTTGCAGCAAGTCACATCAAGAGGTTTTATCCCAAAGGAAAGAAAGTTCAATCAAGTTCAGAGTCAGAAAATAAAAGCAGTGAAGAGATTGAAGATGAAGAGTTAATATTGGAGGGAGAAGAAATTGAACAAAATGATTATGATTGATATTGGCAAGCTTTTCAACTCGAATGCTGGGGACAGCATTAAATGGAGAGGGGGATGTGGTATTCCATACCATTAGTACCAGTTTCAAGCTTACCAATAAAACAAAAGAAAAAAATGATAATAAAACAACTTACGCAAAACATATTTACACATTAAAACTACAGATTTCAAACAGAAATATACAATACAGAGCCTCAAGATCTTATCAAAACAGTATAGTATCAAAGGATTTATCCACCTTATTGCATCATCAATAACAAATTATGCAATTAAAAGGAGTTAATCTAAATAAAGGTATATGAAGACGCACCACAACATCAGAGCTGTATTTTCCCCACCTTGATTCAATTTTAAGAAGAAATACCGCAAGGCTATGCATAAAATTTCGATATATTTTCCAAGAACAAATGTTTGATTAGTAATAATGACACGCATCAAACTTGATAGAAATGATGCAATCTCCATATTAAATGATACAATACTAAAATAAAACCACCAGAATAATTCTCTCTTAACATACGTAAAAATAGAAACAAAAAAATACTGTGGTATACCTGAACCAGTTTGGATTAATGGACAAACTAAGAAGGAATATTTTTCAATTTTCCTTAGGCTTTTCCCAATATATTAGAGTACTCATTTTTTTTCAAAATAAATTATAAGAGGGACTAACACCATCAAAACTCAATAAATTCCTTTTTTTGATAATTGAACTTGACAATTATGATGTGACACCCCAATGCACCACCCAGATGAATTAACTTTCAAGGGATTTGTTGACCTAAAAAAATTAATTTTTTATATATATTTTTATTTCTTAATTTATTTTACTTCAATTTTCTTTAAATATTGTGGGTAGTAAAAATCAACAAAAATATACTACAGCACAGAAGGTCCTAGTTACAATAAGGATGAATGGAATTAAATTCCAGGGCAGAGTTGTAGCATAATAGGGGTCATAAATATTAATTAAAAGTTCATTTATATAACAAAAAGGTATAATTGGGTATTTAGATGAAAATTAGTCTTTCTATTAATTTTGAGAGGGAAATGAATATTAAATGTAGAGGGTTAAATCTAGGAAAAGTGTTTAATTCAGGCTTAGGATATCATTGAAACAAGAAAAGTACAGGTGTATTCAATTCTCTGACTCCTTTGAGTGATCATTGTGATGTTAGAAGGAAGAAATTCAACATTTAGGGTACAGAGAGATGGTAAAATGGTGTGAAATGTGAAAGAAAATAGGCTATGAAGACAAGATTAGACAGTAGAGATATCACAGTAGTATTACAGAAGGTTCAGAGCAATATTACAGAAGTTTCACAAGGGTGTACTGTAATACAGTTACAGTTACAGGACACCTAGTTGCAGAAAAAGACAGGATAATACAGGAAAACTATAGTACAGTAATCATGGAGATAAGGATCCCAGGAGACTCAATTGATTACTAATCATGGAGATAAGGATCCCAGGAAACTCAATTGATTACATAATCAATGACATCATCAATAACACCATCAACAGGAACTAAACTAGGATTACTAATCATGGAGATAAGGATCCCAGGAAACTCAATTGATTACATAAGAAAATGACATCATTTCCCCACAATTTCAAGAACTCAATTGAAAATACAGGTCCCATGATCCAACACCACCAAACCTTACTTCATAATACAGGTCACATTCTAAAAACCCAAATTGGAGACCTGAAAAATTCTAAGTCCCCTTTTTTTTGAAACTCCCATGGAGGCCCCAAAAACTATAAATAGAGGTCCCCTCCCCCCCCTCAATTCTTTTTTCCTCATGGCCTAGACAGAGGCTCATCACAAAAACGTAACTTCTTAATATTTTTTTCTGAGGGAAATCCCCTCCATCCATCCACATTATCCTAATTTTTTTAGGAATACTCAGTAGCTAAGCTCAGCAGTATAGTTATCCCATCCCCATTCCTAAATTTTGCTCAGTAGCTAAGCTCAGTAGCACTGTCTGAGTGATTTATAATTAATAGTAGTTAACAGTTGGTCTACTTTAATTCATAAACTCATCTCATTGACTATCTCCATCCCATTATTGCTCAGTAGCTAAGCTCAGAAGCACTGTCTGAGTCTTCTTTATATAATTAATAGTAGATAACAGCTGGTCTACATTGATTTATAAATTAAACTCATTGACTATCCCATTGATATTGTTACCCCATTCCTAAATTCTGCTCAGTAGCTAAGCTCAGTAGCATTGTCTGGGTGTTTTATAGATAATAGTAGTTAACAGTTGGTCTACATTATTTTATAAATCCATCCCATTGACAAGGTTCTTTACTCAGTAGCCAAGCTCAGTAGTAAATTGAACAATAGTAGTGTCTGTTATCCCAGGTTATCATCATAAAATTATTAAACCCTTGAAAAAAATATAGTAGTGTTTGTTATTATCAGTTATCATATTATCAACAGTGTTATCATCAAGAATTGGAAATCCCTCAAGGTGTTACTGTTCTCACTAAAGGAATTAAAAGAAGTCTTTTCTCCAGTTTTATATCTTTATTTACTTGTGTTGAGGTTTACTAACCATTGTTCCCAGATCAAACAAAGTCTGATAGAGTCTGTTGAATATACTTTTCTGACAAGCCACCATCAAATAAAATAAATTGATTGTGAACTCAAGTCAAGATAATTCAGCATTTTCAGGAAGGGCAGTTCAGATTATTCTGACACACAAGCAGAGCAAGGGTTACAATCTTTAACAGCAATTCAAAACTGTTCTATTGTAATTTCCCCTTCCAGGTACTTCCTCATTTATCCCACACAAGAGGAGTTCCCACATCTGGTGTCCCAACAGTGGCATGCAGATAGGAATAAAATTCAGACATTATTCAGCTTGATCTTAAAACAATAAAATTAACCAAATAAATAAAATCAAAACTGGAAACAAATAAAACTGTCAATCAAAACTCATCATCAAATAACTCACCATCATCTAATCCATCATCATCATCCTCATATCATTATTATTATCCACTTAAACCCTCAACACCCACTGGTCAAGAATCTCAAGTAGAATATAGTAATCTTATCCCAACACCAAAAACAGAAGAAAAGGAAAGGGAGAAGATCAGGAAGTTCTTCTTCAATCTCATTCAAGAATCAAGAAAAGGAATAAATAAATCAAAGGAGCTAGAAGGAAAATATTATAAAGTAGAAATGGATCAACAATCCACCTCAAATTTACCACCATTACCACCTGAGGATACTGGGGAAGAACAGTATGCTGAGGAAAGTGAAGAAGAAGATCAAACTGTACAGATTCAGAGTTTGATGAAGCAAATGCAGGATATACTATTAACTCAAAGTAAGAAGAAGGGAAAAAGAAGAGGTTCTACATATTATACACCTGGAGGAAGCCCTAGTGAACCAACACTACCAAGGCATGTAAGACCAGAAGAGTCACCATCATCACCTACACCTGGACCTAGAGCTACATCCACTCCAGAAACAGAACCCAGACCTCAAACTCATCAAAGGAGGGCATTTTTCTCCACACCTACAAATCCAAGTCCCTTGCAACATCAAATACTCAGACAGGAAAGGCCTGTTGTTAAAATAAAAGCTAAAGATTATAACCTAAACTTCAATGGAGAAGAAGTAGAAAAATTTATCAGTAAATTAGAAAGAATAGCTCAGATTGAAGGAGCTAGGGAAGAAGATTTAGCAATGCAGATGGCATTTTGGACAACTGATTCAAAAATCAGTGATGCTATAGAAGCAATGCCAGGCTATGAAGAAGGAAATTGGAGTCAACTCAAGAGGGATCTCATTACTAAATGGGGAAGAGTTGAGCCAGAAAGAAGATATAGAAAGGACTCACTTATCAATTTATTCAATGATACTCAAGATGCAGGGGGAATTAGTACTCTCTCACAATATAAAAGGTTTATAGGGGAGTATGAAACTATCATTACTTATCTTCTTAGATATAAATATATTCCTCAAGAAAATATGTTTCATGAAGATTTGTTTGACTGTCTCTCTGCAGACATAAAGGGAGCTATCAGTAAAGAAATGATAAAGGAGAATGTCATGGTTAGAGCAGAAGATGGAGGAGATCTAATACCACCAATGAAGATATTGAAGAAGTACATTGAACAGGAATTGGAAGCAAGGATCTTAGTCACTAAAAGACTTTCACCTCCAAGAATATCTGAACAAAAAGAATCAAAAAATAAGGAAAGAAGGGTTCAATTCAAGGAAGAGATATTTCCAGGAATGCAAGAAGCCCTCAAGAAAATGAAAGAACTTACAAAAACCCTAAAAGAACAAAGGGAAGTAGTCAAGGATGAAGCACCTGCTGAAAATGAAGATGTCAAAAAGTTCATGGATCAATTAAATGAATTAACTAATGTGGCTACACCCCAAAAGAAAATAATTAATAACCCTCAATCAAACAATCAAGGATTCAGACCAAGAGATAATGTTTCTCCACCACCAAACAGAAGTGTACCCTATGTTCCAGCACAGAATGTACCAAAGTTTACTGTTAAATGTTACTATTGCATGGAAGAAGGTCATTCAGTTGGAAGATGTACTGAATTAGTAGATGATCAAAACAAGAAATGGGTTATCAGACAAGGTTTCAATTATTTATATCCCAACTGGGAAAGGGTCCCCAATGATGGAAAATTTCCACCAAAATATTTAGTTAGGGAATTTCAGAAGGAACAAGAAGAACTCAAAAGAAAGTTAGAGGAAAAGAACAAAGAGGAAGAACAAAAGATAAAGGAAAAATCAACTGCTTTTATATCAATGGATAATTGGGGTGATTGGGAACCACCATGCATTTCAACAGGATTAGAAGAGCCTCTTGGGTATGCTTATGGTTTGAGGAACACAAAGCAAAGGATTGAAAATCAAGAAAAATCTAAAGCTCAACCCCTTCCCTCAAAAGAGACTATTCAACCCAAAGACACTATAAAGAAGAAAACTAGTATTCCTGGTGGATTCATTGAAGAAGAAGAAGCTGAAGAAGAAAAGGTAATAATACCTACAAAATATAAATCATCAAAACCAGAAGAGGTTGTTAAGCCACCAGAACCAACCCAACCTAAGCCTACTGCACCAGCTAAAGAGAAGGAGATTGATAAGAAAGCTCTAATAAAAATACCAAAGATGGAAGTAAACAAAAAGCCTTTAATTGAAGAAGAAGGATCAATAATTGAAAAAGTCCTGAAGAAGGTCATGGATCAGAAAATTAATCTCACTGTAGAAGAAATAATCTCAATCTCACCCAAGTTTATGCAAGAATTAAAATTTCTCTCAGATAAAGAAAGGAGATACTTGATGTCTCTTAAATCAATCAATAGTCAGGAGCAAACAACCACTCAAGAAATAATCATTCAAGATAAAATGCATTACTCTTGTCCCCTTGGAATGATTGAAGTCTCAGTTGGGCAAGAAGGACATATAGTCAAAGCACTAGTAGATACTGGAGCTGAACTCAGTATAATACCAGAAGTGGAATCAATAAAAGCAAGACTACCAATGAGGGTTCTGAACATGAAGCTTAGAGGTATTGGAGGTCACAGCACAGCAATTGTGGGATTATCAGAAAATACTATCCTTGTCTTACCATCTGGTGATGAAAGAAGAATTCACTTCTTTGTAGCCAGAGGTGCTGTTCACACAGTCATTGGAAGACCTTTCCTTGCTGATAATGGTATTAGACTTGAACACTCTCAACAACAAGGTGAAATTCTCAGCTATCAAGAGTCTGATGGAAGAAGATTGTGCATACCAATATGTACACCTGAATCAAAAGGATGGCATACAGGACCACCAAGAGGAATGGAAATGTGTAATATGGCCAGAATAACAGAACTGAAAAATGAAGAAGCAAAATCAAAATCACCCCCCAAGAAAGTTCAATTTGATACTGAAGAAAAAAATAATTATAGTAGCAAGAAAACAAATGAGTCAATATATCATGTGAAAGAAGAGGAACCTCAAAAAGTTGAACCATTATTAGTATCTTCACAGAGAATTAGCAACCTAGACAATAATGACCCTCTTCTCCATCCAAAATTTGAAAACACTCATAGCTCTAACATGGAAGCTTCCACTATTAAAGTGGAACCAGTACAAAAGAAAGGCTTAAAGCCAAAACAGCTATTTAGAAGTGTTTCCAATAAATATGGAAAGAATGGTACTTATTGGAAAAATAAAAAGGATGCAATCTCTAATGAAGAATACTGTAATGATTCTAAAATGAAGGGGTCCTCCAAAATCAAAAGATATTTTTCAAAAATAATTTCTAAAATAAAAAATAATCATAAATCTCAAGCTCAATGGGACTTTCAATGCCCTGGAACTCAACCAACCATTACAGAAGAAATTAATCCAACTAAAATTGAAAATAGCATTACTGAAGCTGAAGTGGAACCAACAAATCAAAAGTTAGAAAAAAATTTATCAGAGAAAGAATCAATTCAAACTCAAGAGCCTCTGGACCTAGACCAAGTAATCAAAAAGCTAAACTTTATAGAATTGGAAATGGACACCAATACAGCAACCACTGATAGTGAAAATTCTCAAAATAATCCCTTTGCTAATTTGTCACCCAATTCTGGATTAAAATCAGTAATATATATCAGAATACGATGGGAAGAATACCCTGTTATGGCTTTTTTGGACCAAACCTTGGAATATAACTGCATACCTCTTAAAATGGCAGCAGCAATTGGGATTAGGCAAATATCAAAGAAAATAAAAAATGAAAATAAGAAGTTCAACAAGAAGATCATGAACAGAGTTCAAGTTGTCTTACCTACTAATGAAACACTATACTTAAGATTCATGGTGGAGGGAAATTCAAGCCACATAGTCTTGGGGAAAGACTTTTGTGATTATTTCAATTGGCTTCAATTAATGAATCCAATATCCTCAAGTTATGAAAAAGAAGAATCAAATAAAAGTCCAAAATCATTCAATCAAGGTTCATCAGCCTTAAAGAATACCAATAAATCTTCAGAAGATCTATATGAAGGAATGCAAGTGTTTAGTATAGGAATAATGGACTTTACCCAACAAGATTTCCATGAAATGATGACTAGAAGAGAAGGATCTCCTTATACTGCTTCAAGCCCTCTTACACCATTGGAGGAAGAAGAACCATTTACCCTAGGAGACCTACTTCATGATGAATATTTCAATATGGGACAAATTAATTCAGAAGAATATCCCATACCTCAAGCAGTTCTTCAGCCAGGCCTTCAACAAAGTTTTGATGTGGATCCAAAACTTAATCCATTAAATATTTCAATTCCAGAATGTGCTAGTGGTTCAAAGAAAGAACACTCTGACAATAAAAATTATATTCAAACCTTCTCACCATCTATAAATTACTTGATACAGGAAATCCAATCAAACTGCACATTACCAACAAATCAACATGTTAAAGATATAAATGAAACATCATTAGTAAAAAATGATGTTATGTTAACTGAAAACTTTGAAGAACCATTACCAACCCTTGAACAGTTAATTTTTGGGGAATACTTCAATAATGATCAAAATTCCAATAAAAACCTGGATACCCCTCAACTTCAAAATTTATTTTTGGAAAGCCCCACTTTTGATAACAGCCAAAATATACCTGGCCAGAATAATTCACCAGAAGATATATGCAGTTTAGAATATGAGGATTCTTCCCATATTTATAACTTTGTAAGGGATACCCAAGGATTATCACCACCTTCAGTAATTTCTCTTGATAAGGACCCAATTAAAAATCCTACAGAACAATCAGAACCTTTATCAAAGAAGAATAATACTCAAAACAAACCCTTAAAATCAATTCTGAAAAAACCCACTAAATGTTTTGGTAAAAAAGATAAAATTAAGGAAGAAAATGCAGAGCTTATTCAAAATGAAAAAGAAGATTATCAATTGCAGACAATAGAGTTTCCAAAATGCAGAAATAAAAGGAAATTGAAAAAAACCCAGAAAAAGGGGAATTTCACACTAAAGAATGTTAAAGTGGATTTTGAATTCACTTTAAGTATGGAGGAATACATCAACAAGAGAATTTCCATGGACCAAAGAAGAATAAAAGGGGAACTTCTCAGCTGTCTGAATAACTTCCTTTCCAAAATAAATACCAAACCAAGAATGAGGAAAAGAAATAAAAGAGTTAAATATAAAGTCAAGTCATGCTAATTCTGACTTGTTACTTAACTCAATTTTTGTCTTTTTTTTACTTCTTTATGATTCTCTTATTTTAAATTTTAATCTTATTTTTATTTTATTTTATTCATTTTCTTTTAATTTCAATTTATACTTTATTTTATGTCATAATTTATTATTTTAATTTAAATTATAAATGAATCTATTTATATTGTATTTTATTTTAATTTATTTATTTATGACTTATTGTTTTTTTAATTAATTTCTAGATTAATCAATTTGTTTTTTTATAATTTATAATTTATTTTATTTTTGTAGCTTATATTTTATTTCACTTTAATTTTCTTTTATTTAAAATTTTTGTTAATTATTTTATTATTTATATTTATATGTATTTATTTTATTTTATTTTTTTTATTTGGTTTATTTTACGTTTGTAAGCTAAATACTTAAGTCTCTCTCACATATTGTTTTAGGGGGGGCACATCAAGTTTTTTTTATATATTAACAATTTTTTATTTTTTTTATTTCTTTTAATTTTTTTTCTATCCGATATCCAAAAACCACAAAAAAAAAAATAAAATAAAATATATATATATATATATATAAAACAAACAATAAATATAAAAAATAATCATAAAAAAAAACAATAAAAACATATTTTTTTTTTCTCCATTTCCATTATTATAATTAAAAAAAAAAACTGTTTTTTTTATTTATTTGTTTTTATTATAAATAAAAAAAAAATGGATCGCCAAACCATAAACAATAAACCAGCTCAGAGAAATTCACTGGCCACCATCGATTGATCTAAAAAACTGAAAAAAAAAATTAAATAAATAATAATTATTATAACCAAAAAAAAAAAAAAAAAACTTACGATTGGTTAAAAATAATAAGGCAGTACGTCTTCACGCGACTCGGCGAGTCGAACCGCGGCACTAGATAAGGGGAAGAATATCACCCAATATCAGCTACCTTATTAAAAAAAAAAAAAAAAAAAAAAACGTACTGAATCATGTGACGGTACCAATGAAGACAGGACTGAACGGAGTTTCGAACGATTTGTTGCTCGTACTGAAAGGAGTAATTTCTGGGGTCGCGGTGAAGAAAAAATCGCTCCATGTGAGCGTGGAGATCGTTCATCTCCTGATCGAAGAGCCGAAAGTAGTACGCGAATTCCTGCTGCAGATGGTGTTTGCAACAGCCAGCGGTAGGAGATGTGGATGGTTCTTGCAACGTAGGAGGCGAAGAATGTATGGACGTCGTAGTAGATGGGGCACTAACGGAGCAAAGTCGTCGGCGAGGATCGCGGTCGATTTGAACTGAATTCAGAGCGGGTGGCGAATCGTAGGCTTTGGGAGTATGACTAGCAATCGGATCGATAGGTGTAGGATCGGGATGTTCTGAAATGGCCTGAAGGTTGAAGGTCGGCATTCCGTTCGACGGTAAAATAAAAGAGTAGTTAATTTCGTCGAGGCCTAGAATAACCCGATGACGACCATGGCTACAGCGGACAATTTCGAGACAGAACGGCATGGTTACGATAGTAATAAAAAAAAAAAAGAGAGCGAAAAGAGGAGAGGCGATGAAGAAAAAAAGGGGGGATCCCAAACGACGAAGCCATTATTATATAAAAAAAAAATAAATAAATAATAATAAAAAAAAAAATCAAAATAATGATCGTCAGCTGATCATCTAAAAAAAAAAAGAAGAGAAGAATCGAAAAGAAGGTGTGACTTACCTGGCAACAAATTAAAGGGAAACGAATGTGCCACTCTTCATTCCCGAAGAGTGGCAAAACCATAAACCTAGAAAAAAAAAACGAAGAAAAAGAAGAAAAGATCGTCAGCTGATCGAAAAAAAATAAATAAATAAATAAAAAGAAAGAAAACGTACCTAGCAACAGATCCGATTGGCGAGGGAATAAAACGGAACGCCACTCTTCATTTGTGAAGAGTGGCTCAATACAAAATAATATAAAAAAAAAAATAATATTATTATTATTATTATTATTATTATTGATAATTAATTAATTAATTAAAAAATATATATAAAAAATAAATTAAAAAAAAATAATAATAAAATAAAAAAAAATGAAAAATAAAAAAATAAAAAATAAATAAATAAATAAAATAAAAGAAGAGACGACGACGACGAAGAAATACGAAGCGCGGGTGGCTTTGGGGAGCAACAATACAGGTCAGCTGTGCGGCTGCACAGCTGAATGCATATTCATTAACCAAAATGCCTCGCGGCTATTTTGGTATTGATTTTTTTAATTCAAAACTTAAAAAAAAAACATATTAAAATAAAATCAAATTAAAAAAAATAATAAACTATAATAAATTAAAAAAAAAAAATATAATTAATTAATTCAATTTAAAAAAAAAATAATAATATAAAAAATATAAATTAAATTAAATTAAATTAAAATTAAAAAAAAATCAATTAAATTAAAATTAAAAAAAAAATAATAAAAAAATAAATTAAAAAAAAAATAAATAGATAAAAAAAATAATAAAATAAAAATTAAATAATTCAATTAAAAATATATATATATATATATAAAATTAAATTAAACTGAATTAAAACTAAATATAAAAAAAATAATCTAAAATAAAAAAATTAAATTAAACTAATATTAAAAAAAAAAAAAAAAAAAAAAAAAAAGATTAATTAAAAACCTTTAAATAAAAAAAATTCAATTGATTAATATTAAAAAGAAGATCAAATAAATTAAAAAATAAATAAATAAATTATAATTCACTTAAAAAAAAAAAAAAAAAAATTTAATAATAATAATAATAAAATAATAATAATAATTAAAATAAAAAAAAAGTAAAAATAAATAAAAAATTAAAAAAAAAATTCAAGATAAAGCAAAAAAAAAAATCAATAATAAATAAATCAATTACAGGATTATATTAAATTAATTAATTAAATAAAAATAAAAAAAAATAAAAAAATAAAAAAAAAGGGATAAAATCTTCTCTGCACCATTTAATAAATAAAAAATATTTTTTTTTATTAAATGGAGAGGGGTTGAAACCCTTCTAGCTCTCAACACTTCCAGAATATAATAATACAACATAAAAAAAAATAATAAAAACATCAACAACAACAAAAGTACCTCAAGAAATGGTCCTTGATAAGACCTTAAACTGTCTAAATCATTTTTTATCTTTCATCAAGCAATTCAAAAAAAAAAAAAATCAATAATCAATATGTGGTCCTTGACATGACCTTAAACTGTACAAATCATCATTATTATCATTTTTTATCAAGAATTTTATCAAAACAAAAATCTCAAGAAGTGGTCCTTGATAAGACCTTAAACTGTCTAAATAATCTATTTTCTATAAATAATCAAGTACATTTCCTCAAGAAATGGTCCTTGATAAGACCTTAAACTGTCTAAAAAAAATCTATTTCTTAAAAATAATCAAACATACTCATAATCTGGTCCTTGATAAGACCTTAAACTGTCCCAAAACCTATTTTATTTAATTTAATCAAGCAAAATCAATAATAAAGAAGTGGTCCTAGACATAAACTTAAACTGTATCAATTACACTTTTCAAGAAGTTATCAAAAAAAATTCAAGACTCAAGAAATGGTCCTGAGTATGTGTAACAACCATCCATCAGGGGTAAGGGTATTCATTCATACACCCACTCAAACACCTCAAATCAGCAAATCCAGTATCTGCATCAGCAGTCAGTTTCAGCAATCTTCATTCTGAAACATGCATACAGTTTGGTACATCAATACAGCCTGTCAATACTTGTACAGGATGGATTCACCCAATACAGTTTCAATACACCAGTATGAAACTGTATGATCACTCAAATACACCACACCTCTTGTACAGGTCCTGTACAGCTGTACAGGACCTGTATTGGCCAGACTCAATTCAACAATCAATTATTCTCATGAAAATTCTTCTCTGGATGAGGGCTGGTGATTCTCACATATACCAGCCCCTCTTTCTCCCCCCTGGGGACTTTTCCCCAGTTAATTAATTTAGTTGATTTATTATTAACTGAATATTCTTATCCTTATATTTTGGGTATTATATTTATTTAATCTTAAGTTAGTCTTTGCCTCTTTTCTTTCTTCGCCTGTACAGTATGAGTTGGGTGGCCATATCCTTATTAACCCTTCTCTTTCCATTCTGACAGGTTGAAACAGTGGACTTGGACTTGTTTGTGGTTGGCTCTTCTATTTTCTTCTTCTTATTTCTTTTGTTGCTGCTTTTCTTATATTCATCCTTTTAGTAATTCATCTTTAACACTCTTAAGTGTGTCTCATCTTATCCTATCCTTGAGCCCTCCATAAGTGAGTCCCAGTTTACTGAGTGCCAGGCCCTTTTCACTTCGAAGAGCCCCTGTGACATTAAATTAATTAACTCATATTTGATTCTTTCTTTTCATTCATTTATATTCATTTCCTCTCATTCATCAATTATGACCTTTTCATGATTTTATGATTTTTATGATTTTTTATGAATTTCCATTCTCTTATCAATTTTCATCTCATTCTTTTCATTCTCATGAAAATTGATTCTTTTCCTTTCTTAATCATTGCTGACCATTTCATCACTTCATTTTATTTTTATCAAATCAAATTTTCTCTGTGTTTTTATTCAGGTCTTATTCAGGAGTAATTGATTGGTCATTTGATTGGTTTATTCATTGGGATTCATTGGTTGATTGGTTATTGATTCAGGATTTCATTTGGATTATTGACTGACTTTTGAACTCTCAAGATATTGATTGATCCTCAAGAATTGATTTTGATTATTGATTTGATTTAACTCATCAAGATATTGAATTGATTTCTGAAGATTTTGAACTGAATGATTGATTCCTCAAGACTTGATTTCATATTGAAGACACTTATTGATTGATATTTGATTTGAATTGATTGTTGATTGATTGAATTGATTTGATTGTTGATTGAATTTGATTCCTCAAGATTTGAATTGATTCCTCAAGATTCATCAAGATTTTATCGTGATTGATTTGGCCAAATCTGATTATTCTTCTTAATACCATCAAGTTACTTTAATTCTTTTCATAATGCCAGTTCAGCATAGCCCCCCAGCCAAGAATACTAGATCCCAGAAAATTCCAGCTGTTCTCACTCCTACAGCAAGGGCTCCTCTTGACCGCACACCATCAGTTCATCAACTGAGTGCAAATTTGGACAGAGGACCACCAATGGAAGGAGCAGCACCCTCAAGAAGAGGTGGAATGAAATCTAGAAGATCAAGATCCTTTTCTGGACTTTTGGGTGGCTACCCTGGCATGTCTGAAGGTGCAAGAGCAAGATTAGGGGAAGTTGAAGATGAAGAGGGGGAAGAGTCTGTGGAAGAGGATGATTCTGGGGAAACTGAAGTGGCAGATGCCTTGGCAAATGCTCCAGAGGTGCCTCAGGGTTCTAATCTAGCCCTTTCTAGTCAACCTCTTGTCTCTCAAACTGACCCAAGTCTCCTCAAGATGATGGAGCAGATGACTCAATTCATGGGACAACTCACTCAAGCAGTTGCCCCCAGGGACAATTCCAAAGCCCCTGCTTTCAAGACTCCATCCATGAAGGCACCTGATTCTTTTGATGGTACTCAAGCTCATAAGTTGAGAGGATTTATCCAATCCTGTCAACTAATTTTCCATAATGATCCAGCAAACTTCTTCTCTGACAGGAAGAAGGTTTTGTACTCAACTTCTTTTCTTACTGGTAGAGCTGGCAAATGGATTGAACCTTACCTCTCAAATATTTCCAATGAAGACCCTTCCTACCTCCTCAATAATTGGCCATTGTTTGAATCTCAGTTATTCACTCTGTTTGGTGACCCCAATGAAGTCAGGAAAGCTGAACAAGAGTTGGACAATTTGAGGATGAAGGAAAGTGGTCATGTTTCCTTGTACATAGCAGATTTCAGAAGCTTAATGTCAAGAATTGGAGATTGGGGGGAAAGAGCTTATATCCATGTTTACAGAAGAGGATTGGCATCAAGATTATTGGATCAGTTGGCTTCTCACCCTGGAACTTTTGATACTCTTCAAGAACTTATGGATGTCACTCTAGAATTAGACACAAGATATCATGAGAGGCAGAAGGAAAAGGGTGGCAATCAAGAAAAGAAGCCTCCAGTCATTGGATCCAATCAATCTAGGCCTCCTCAAAACTCATCTTCAAAGAGGCCTCACCAGAAGAAGAACAAGAAGGGCAAGCAATTCCAATCTTCAAAGGACAAGCCCCATGCTGCTCTCCTCAATAAGGACAATAAACTAATTGGTTCTGAAAAGGAGAGGAGGATTAAAGAGGGGTTGTGTACTTATTGTGGTGGAAAGCACCCAATTGAAAAATGCTTCAAGAGACCTCAGAACAAGCCTGGGTCATCATCAAGAGGCTTCCCTAGCAAGCAGGGAAAAGCCTGAGTGGGAATCATGATGTGTTCAATGGTTCTCACTTATTTCCTTCAAGAGCACAATTGTGCACTCTGAATACTAGTGTCAAGAAATCTTTAAAGTTTCTTATTTTCTCTTCTGTCTCTGATATTTTTTATAGTATTCTCATTGATTCTGGTGCTACAAACTCTTTTATTGCAAAGAATTTTGTTCTCAAGTACTCATTGACTCTGTCAGAGCTCCCTGAAAAGATTCCTCTTTTCATTTTGGATTCTAATGAATCCCCTGCCTTGTTCATCACCCATTATACCAAGTGGGTAGTTGACTTGCCTTCCTTCCCAAGCTTTGAATGGGATTTCTTTATCATAGATTCACCCAAAGGAGAAGACCTGATATTGGGCTATGATTTCCTTTACCATTTCAATCCCATTATTGATTGGAAAAATGGATTGATCACCTATGATTCTAATCATAAGGATTCTAGTGGTATTATTCCTTCTACTAGTAATGACTTAGCCACTGCTGTCAACAGTGTTGCTCTGGCTGGTGAACTTAAGACACCTTCCATCCCTTCTTCTGTCCATATCCCTTCCATAATTCCCTCTCAGTCATTACTTCCATCAAGAGATGAAGTCTTCAAAGAGATAAAGGATGTTGGAGAAGATGTTGCCATATCTTCACTTCATCTCTTCCAAGGGGATATGGACCTTCCTCCCTTATCTTTTCATGCATCCCTGGAGGAGCAGTGGGATGAGGAGGAAGAGCCAGAAGAAATTGAAACTGTGTTGAAGGTTGTTCCTCCCGCTTATCACCAATATTTGGATGTATTCTCCAAGGTGAAAGCAGAGAAACTTCCTCCACACCGCGCCTGTGATCACCATATCGAATTGGAGGGTCTTCTACCTCCAATTGGTGTTATCTACTCATTATCAAATCAAGAGTCAGAAACACTGCGGGCCTACATTTCAGAGAATGTAGAGAAAGGTTTCATCAGACCAAGCTCCTCTTCAACAGGAGCACCTGTCCTTTTTGTCAAGAAAAAGGATGGAGGTCTTCGTTTGTGTGTTGACTACCGCAAACTCAATGCTGTCACTAGGAAGAACAGATACCCTGTTCCTCCTATGAACCAGCTTCTTACCGTATTCAACGGTTCCACTATCTTCTCCAAGATAGATTTGCGTGGTGCATATAACCTTCTGAGAATCAAAGAGGGGGATGAGCACTTAACTGCCTTTAGAACCAAATATGGTAGTTATGAGTATTTGGTCATGCCATTTGGTTTGACCAATGCTCCTGCTTCTTTCCAGAATCTGGTAAACGATATATTTGCAGATTTCTTGGATGTGTTTGTTGTGGTTTATTTAGATGATATTATGGTCTTTTCCAGTTCTGAGGAGGAACATGTCAAACATGTGGCCTCTGTCCTCCAAAGACTGAGGGACAATAATTTGTTTGCCAAAGCCTCCAAGTGTGTATTCCATGCCTCAAGTGTGGAATACTTGGGCTATGTTGTTTCAAGTGATGGCCTCAAGATGGACTCTTCAAAAGTTCAGCAAATACTCAATTGGCCTCAGCCCAAAAACATCAAGGCTCTTCAATCTTTTCTTGGCTTTGCCAATTTTTATCGTTGCTTCATTAAAAATTATTCCAAAAAAATCACTTCTCTCACTTCCCTCCTTAAAAAAGATTCTCCCTTCATCTTCAATGAGGAAGCTCTTAGTCAGTTTCAAGCACTCAAAGAAGCTTTCACCTCTGCTCCTATCTTATCTCACTTTAATCCTTCTCTACCTACTATAGTAGAGACTGATGCTTCTGATTATGCATTGGGCGCCGTACTGAGTCAGGTGAATGACTCTGGAAAGCATCCCATTGCATTTGATAGTCGCAAGCTCTTACCAGCTGAACTCAACTATGAAATTCATGACAAGGAACTCCTTGGCATAGTTTGGGCTCTCAAGCGCTGGAGAGCATTTCTTCTTTCTCTTTCCAATTCTTTTGAGGTCTTGACAGACCACTCTTCCTTGCAGTATTTCATGTCTTCCAAAGTTCTTACTCGTCGTCAGGCCCGTTGGGCTGAGTTCCTCTCTGAGTTTCATTTCACTATCACTTACCGCCCAGGCAGGCTGGCCACTTTACCAGATGCCTTGTCACGTCGGGACGACGTGTACCCAGAGAGGGGGGTGGACTTCATCATCAAGAATCCTCAAAATCTTCATCAAGTTCTTAAGCAAGATGGAATTCAAGAGTCAAGATTCTTCTCAATCAAAGTGGAAATTTTCTCAGATTTAGTTGACAAGATTCAAGAAGAAGTATGGCAAGACAAAGACTATAAAGAAATACTCAAGCAACTAGCAAGAGGTGAATCAGTTCCAGATTATTCTCTTGAACCTCAAGCCAAGTTATTATTATTCAAAGATAGAGTGGTAATCCCAAGCAATGAAGAACTTCAACTCAATATTCTTCAAAAGCGTCATGACTCACCATTGGCTGGCCATCCTGGCCAGGAGAAGACCCTCAAGCTCATCAAGAGGGATTTTTATTGGGCTGGCATGAATCAATTTATCAAGGACTATGTGTCCTCATGTCAGCAATGTTCAAGAAACAAGAACATCCATCACAAGAAGTTTGGATTACTCAAACCTCTTTCAATTCCATCTGGTCCTTGGAATTCATTATCAATGGACTTTATCACTCAATTGCCACTGTCCAACAACTTTGATTCAATTTTAGTAGTTGTGGACAGATTCTCAAAAATGGCAATCTTCATTCCAACTTATGGCACAATCACTGCTCTGGATTTAGCTCAAATATTCATTAGCCATGTATTTTCCAAGCATGGACTCCCAGTCAGTATTGTCAGTGATAGAGGATCCTTATTTGTTTCATCATTCTGGACTCAATTGTGTCAGCAGCTCAAGATATCAAGAGATCTTTCAACTGCTTTTCACCCTGAAACAGATGGACAGACAGAGAGGGTAAATCAGATACTAGAACAGTACCTTCGGATGTATGTCAGCTATCATCAAGATGACTGGTACACCTGGCTCCCTCTGGCTGAATTTGCCTATAATAATGCAGAACATTCATCAACCAAGCAATCACCTTTTTTCACCATTTATGGAAGAAATCCCAGCTTTGACTCAATCCATATTTCTCAAGACTCACCTGCTGGAAAGTTATCAACAAAACTCCAATCAGTACAGCGAGTTGTCAAAGAAGAATTAGAGTCAGCAATAAGGAGATTCAAGAAGTATGCAGATAGAAATAGGGCAATTCCACCTGATTTCCAACCTGGGGACAAAGTATGGCTAGCTTCCAAGAACATCAAGACCACAAGACCAACCAAGAAGTTATCAGAAAGATGGTTGGGACCTTTTGAAGTTCTGAAGAAGATTGGAAGTCATGCATATCACCTCAAGTTGCCTCAGCAATGGAAGACAGTTCACCCTGTATTCCATGTGTCCTTATTAGAACCAGTCAAGCATTCAACTATCCCAAATCGTCATCAATTGCCGCCACCACCAGTTTTAGTGGAAGAGCAAGAAGAATGGGAAGTGGCTCAGGTTCTGGACTCAAAACTCAAAAGAGGTAAATTATGGTATCTTGTAGAGTGGAAAGGATTCAGTGAAGACCCAGAAAGAACCACTTGGGAACCAGCTTCCAACCTTACCAACTCACCAGACCTTGTCAAGGATTTCCATTCACTGTATCCAGACAAGCCTGGTCCAAACACCTCAAGAGTTTGATTTTATGGTGCTTGGTGGGGAGAAGAAGTTATGAAAGTAAGTTCCTCTCCTGGCATGCACCTTTAAGGGGGTATTCTACCCATATGTTGTTGTAAGCATCACCTTGGCCACTTTGTGAGCACTTGTCAATTCTTTGGACAGGTTCAGGAAGCATACAACATCAATACCCTCCGATTTGGACCTTGTCAAGCTATGGCCCAATGTTTCTTTCTTTATGTTTCATTTTCTTTCTTTATTATCTTTTCATTTTATGCCAATCATCATAATTCAAGACATTCATTACTTCAAGTCATTTATGGCAATTCATCTCAGAAGTCATTTATGGCAATTCATTTCAGAAGTCATTTATGGCAATTCATCTCAGAAGTCATTTATGGCAATTCATTTCAGAAGTCATTTATGGCAATTCTTTTCAGTTTTATGGTGCTTGGTGGGGAGTGGAAGTTATGAAAGTAAGTTCCATCTCCTGGTATGCATCCCTGAGGGTTCTACTTCTTGTAAAACATCACCTTGGCCACTCTGTGAGCATCAAATGCTTGGTTTTCATTTTTCAGACACTCCTTGGCCAGAATCAAGCAACTCACCACAAGAAGGACCAGCCATCAGGAATTTTTCTTTAGTTCTTTCTTTACTCTCATTTTCTCTTATTATTTTCTCTCTTTCTTTACTTGTATATTTTCTTTCTTTTATTTCTTTAAAGCAGCAGCATCCCCTCCCCAAATCATGTATTGGGAGGTTCCATTATCTTTTTTATTTTTTATTTTTTATTTTTTAGTAGTTATAAGAGTGGGGATAGAAGTCAAACCAAACACAAACAAGGAAAAGGAAACTAGTTATCTCTACCCAAGTCATCAAAAGTTCTCTGGAAATCATTTATCAACTCATCTTCATACCAGGCAAATTTTGCAGCCATTTCTTCAGAAGCAGTACCTGGAATTGTCCTGTCATTGGCATACATAATCACCTCTCTGCTATTTCTGTCAACTCTCCTGAACAATCTGGCCACAGCATCTTGATTTTCACTAGCCGCGTTGGGATCTTCTCTGGTAACCCGGATAGGCCAACGTTCTCTTCTTTGGAATACTTGAGCGGCAGGAAACGGCAAAGGGGACATCCCATCTCTTCTTCTGCTGGAGCTGGCCACAGGTTGGAGTTGACGGGAGGTGTTTATGGGTGAGTTTCTGGGCTGTTGAACTGGAGATGGTCTTACTGCTGGATTCAAGGCAGGCCTGGTGGTGTGGGAAGTAGTTGGTGATGGAGGAGGAAGGGTTGTAGGAATTGAAGCAAGCATTGGTTGGAAGGTTCTTGGAGTGCTGGGAACCACTTGGCTTTGGAATCTGGGGTTGGCAAGAGGTTGAGAAGAGGAATTGCTGGATGGATGGCCACTTGAATGAGGAATAACTTGAACTTCTTCACCATCCAACTCATCACTTCCTTCAGCATCTGGATCTGATGGGGAATCAACAATTCTTCTTAGCTTCTTCACTACTTTCACCACTCCATCAGCATTGGTCCTTGAAATGGGAATTTCTGAGCTGTAGTGGATGGGCCTACCACCAATCGGAATGGGCCCTCCAACATTAGTCCACCTGGCCACATCCCTCTGCCTGGAACCAGTCACTACATCAAAATATCAGCATCAATTCAACCAAGAAATGCAAATCACTCACATTGAGAAAATCCAGAAGTGGCATCAGGGGTAGGTTCCTCAAGAATGGGGAATTCCTGCCCATAAGGCCCATCCTTCCTACTCCACAAGTGTCTCTTGACCCGGGACAAAGTTGATCCGGTACGGCGGCATGGCTTCTTCCCAATGAAGCAGAAATGGCACTTTGACGATCGAGGATTGTAATGTTGAAAGCAATCCTTCCCCCTGGCCAAACACTCAGTACAGGCAGGATCAAGAACTTCAACTGCTCTGAACCCATCATATGTTTGGGAGGGGTCAAAATGGCCAGAAGACGCCATGGAGGGAGAAGACAATCGACTGAAGACGCCAGAACCATGAAGAACAGACGGTGGCGGTGCAGAAGGGGAAGATTCAGTGAGTTCAGTCAGTTTGGAACTCATAACTGAAGAAAGTGCAAGCAGAAGATTCAAGACGTCAGAATCAATCCACTCCACATCAAGAAAAAGAAATTTGACTCAAGGAACTGGGGCCATAACTCAATTATGCCCCACCTCAAAGCCTCTAAGGTGAAGGTTCATACCCCTTTGGGGCTGAACTCATCACCCAGGGCCTCCCCTGCAACTTTGGGGAGGCCAAGATCTTGATGGTCCTGGACCCCTTCAATGGATCCAGGCCATATATGGTGAATTTTGGAATTGGGCCAATTTTGGGCCCCTTGGTCACCCTGGGTCCCCAGCAAATTTGGGCCCAGGGGCTTCATTTTGGTCCTGGGGGCCTCCAATAGCCCCCACGGACCGCGGACCGCGGCGTACGGTCCACGGACCGCGAACCACGGCCCACGGACCACGGACCACGGACCGCGGCGTACGGACCGCGGACCGTAGGATCCCAAAAACATCAAAAGGCCTATTATGGCCAAAAAACCCAAAAAATCAAAAAAATTGCCCTAATCACCAAAACACCCAGCAAGGCCAAAAAGGCCATAAAAAGCAAGATACATCAAGATCACTCAAGATGGGGGCCACAGTCCAAACCCACTGGGAGGGCTGCCTGAGGCCAATTCCTTGGATCATGGGGACAAGACCCCTTGGAGGTTCATTGAATGGATTAAGTCTGGGCCAATGAGTACAAGTCATATACTCATTGGGCACCAATTTTTGAGCACAAGTGCTCAATGGCCTTTATTCTGGGATATATCCCAAGGCCACATCCCAAGACATGACTGATTGAATCAAAAGAAAGAATTGCATACTCTGGAAGGGATACTCACTCAAATTTGAAAAGAAAGGGGGGAATCAATTGAATTTGGCAGGGAAGAAGTAATAAAGGATTTTCAGGATAATGGTCAAGAGGAAAGAAATTTAAAAAGAAAATTTTTTGAAAAAATGTGGGGATATTGAGATGCCACTCAACAGTGGCAGGGTATTATGGTGTTCAGGAGCCCACCAGTTTCAAGAGGGGGATACTGTAACAACCATCCATCAGGGGTAAGGGTATTCATTCATACACCCACTCAAACACCTCAAATCAGCAAATCCAGTATCTGCATCAGCAGTCAGTTTCAGCAATCTTCATTCTGAAACATGCATACAGTTTGGTACATCAATACAGCCTGTCAATACTTGTACAGGATGGATTCACCCAATACAGTTTCAATACACCAGTATGAAACTGTATGATCACTCAAATACACCACACCTCTTGTACAGGTCCTGTACAGCTGTACAGGACCTGTATTGGCCAGACTCAATTCAACAATCAATTATTCTCATGAAAATTCTTCTCTGGATGAGGGCTGGTGATTCTCACATATACCAGCCCCTCTTTCTCCCCCCTGGGGACTTTTCCCCAGTTAATTAATTTAGTTGATTTATTATTAACTGAATATTCTTATCCTTATATTTTGGGTATTATATTTATTTAATCTTAAGTTAGTCTTTGCCTCTTTTCTTTCTTCGCCTGTACAGTATGAGTTGGGTGGCCATATCCTTATTAACCCTTCTCTTTCCATTCTGACAGGTTGAAACAGTGGACTTGGACTTGTTTGTGGTTGGCTCTTCTATTTTCTTCTTCTTATTTCTTTTGTTGCTGCTTTTCTTATATTCATCCTTTTAGTAATTCATCTTTAACACTCTTAAGTGTGTCTCATCTTATCCTATCCTTGAGCCCTCCATAAGTGAGTCCCAGTTTACTGAGTGCCAGGCCCTCTTCACTTCGAAGAGCCCCTGTGACAGTATGACCTTAAACTGCATCATCAAGATTTTTTCAACCTCATTATTCATCTCAAGAAATCAATTTTGGCCATTGGGAATTATCAAACCTTTAACACTAAATTATTTCAAAAAAAATAAATAAATAAATAAATAAATAAATAAAAATACCCTCAAGAAACTTTAACAACAAAATTTATATAAAAAAAATGAAATCTCTCAATATTAAAAAATAAGGGGTGGTAACTTGTTTCTTATCATCACTCCTTGTGATTTTTAAGTTTTGGGGGGTAGGGGGAATTTATTTTATCAACTCACAATTATTTTATATAATGTGTGATAAAGAAATTTTCATTGAAAAAAAAAAAAAAGAATGATAATATGTAGAGTAAAGAAAAAGAAGAATAACAAGAATGAAGATAAAAAAAAAGGAAGACACACCAGCAAGTTAAGAGATAAGGATACTATAAAGGAAATGAATATCTTTGGAGTTAGAACTAATGAAGAAGAATGAAGACAAACCAGTATAAAGAATTGCAACCAGGAAACACAACAAACTTTCATGGAAGTTGCAGTTTTTTTTCTTTAGGATAACTTCTCCCTCAAGACTAAACCAAGTTCATAACTACCATCATAAAAGAAAGAACATCACTAAGAATTACCTCTATCATGGATTAATAATAATAATTTATTCAAAATAAAAGAAATCAATTCACTCAAATAAAAAAAAAAGATAAAACTCAAGGCAGGGTATTTGTCCCTTAATCCTCACTGGAAATGCTGGGGACAGCATTAAATGGAGAGGGGGATGTGGTATACCTGAACCAGTTTGGATTAATGGACAAACTAAGAAGGAATATTTTTCAATTTTCCTTAGGCTTTTCCCAATATATTAGAGTACTCATTTTTTTCAAAATAAATTATAAGAGGGACTAACACCATCAAAACTCAATAAATTCCTTTTTTTGATAATTGAACTTGACAATTATGATGTGACACCCCAATGCACCACCCAGATGAATTAACTTTCAAGGGATTTGTTGACCTAAAAAAATTAATTTCTTATATATATTTTTATTTCTTAATTTATTTTACTTCAATTTTCTTTAAATATTGTGGGTAGTAAAAATCAACAAAAATATACTACAGCACAGAAGGTCCTAGTTACAATGAGGATGAATGGAATTAAATTCCAGGGCAGAGTTGTAGCATAATAGGGGTCATAAATATTAATTAAAAGTTCATTTATATAACAAAAAGGTATAATTGGGTATTTAGATGAAAATTAGTCTTTCTATTAATTTTGAGAGGGAAATGAATATTAAATGTAGAGGGTTAAATCTAGGAAAAGTGTTTAATTCAGGCTTAGGATATCATTGAAACAAGAAAAGTACAGGTGTATTCAATTCTCTGACTCCTTTGAGTGATCATTGTGATGTTAGAAGGAAGAAATTCAACATTTAGGGTACAGAGAGATGGTAAAATGGTGTGAAATGTGAAAGAAAATAGGCTAGGAAGACAAGATTAGACAGTAGAGATATCACAGTAGTATTACAGAAGGTTCAGAGCAATATTACAGAAGTTTCACGAGGGTGTACTGTAATACAGTTACAGTTACAGGACACCTAGTTGCAGAAAAAGACAGGATAATACAGGAAAACTATAGTACAGTAATCATGGAGATAAGGATCCCAGGAGACTCAATTGATTACTAATCATGGAGATAAGGATCCCAGGAAACTCAATTGATTACATAATCAATGACATCATCAATAACACCATCAACAGGAACTAAACTAGGATTACTAATCATGGAGATAAGGATCCCAGGAAACTCAATTGATTACATAAGAAAATGACATCATTTCCCCACAATTTCAAGAACTCAATTGAAAATACAGGTCCCATGATCCAACACCACCAAACCTTACTTCATAATACAGGTCACATTCTAAAAACCCAAATTGGAGACCTGAAAAATTCTAAGTCCCCTTTTTTTTGAAACTCCCATGGAGGCCCCAAAAACTATAAATAGAGGTCCCCTCCCCCCCCCTCAATTCTTTTTTCCTCATGGCCTAGACAGAGGCTCATCACAAAAACGTAACTTCTTAATATTTTTTTCTGAGGGAAATCCCCTCCATCCATCCACATTATCCTAATTTTTTTAGGAATACTCAGTAGCTAAGCTCAGCAGTATAGTTATCCCATCCCCATTCCTAAATTTTGCTCAGTAGCTAAGCTCAGTAGCACTGTCTGAGTGATTTATAATTAATAGTAGTTAACAGTTGGTCTACTTTAATTCATAAACTCATCTCATTGACTATCTCCATCCCATTATTGCTCAGTAGCTAAGCTCAGAAGCACTGTCTGAGTCTTCTTTATATAATTAATAGTAGATAACAGCTGGTCTACATTGATTTATAAATTAAACTCATTGACTATCCCATTGATATTGTTACCCCATTCCTAAATTCTGCTCAGTAGCTAAGCTCAGTAGCATTGTCTGGGTGTTTTATAGATAATAGTAGTTAACAGTTGGTCTACATTATTTTATAAATCCATCCCATTGACAAGGTTCTTTACTCAGTAGCCAAGCTCAGTAGTAAATTGAACAATAGTAGTGTCTGTTATCCCAGGTTATCATCATAAAATTATTAAACCCTTGAAAAAAATATAGTAGTGTTTGTTATTATCAGTTATCATATTATCAACAGTGTTATCATCAAGAATTGGAAATCCCTCAAGGTGTTACTGTTCTCACTAAAGGAATTAAAAGTCTTTTCTCCATTTTTATATCTTTATTTACTTGTGTTGAGGTTTACTAACCATTGTTCCCAGATCAAACAAAGTCTGATAGAGTCTGTTGAATATACTTTTCTGACAAGCCACCATCAAATAAGATAAATGGATTGTGAACTCAAGTCAAGATAATTCAGCATTTTCAGGAAGGGCAGTTCAGATTATTCTGACACACAAGCAGAGCAAGGGTTACAATCTTTAACAGCAATTCAAAACTGTTCTATTGTAATTTCCTCTTCCAGGTACTGCCTCATTTATCCCACACAAGAGGAGTTCCCACAATACTTTCCCCACACTCAAGAAAACATCACCAGCTATATTATTTCAATGACCTCACATGACTTTGATAAAAAGAAAATCTCACCAGCAAAATTATCTCAAAGACATCACATGATTTTGATAAGAAACAGAAGAACCAGCATAATTTTCTCAGATATATCATAAGACTAGAAGAAATTTCAATTGTCAGAAGCTGTATTTTCTCCACTTACTTTCAAAAAAGAAAGTCTCACCATCCAAATTATCTCAAATACATCACATGATTTTGATAAGAAAAAGCACCACCAGCATAATTCTCTCATAAAATACATAAAAATAGAAACTAAAAATACTTTCCCCACCTTCAATAAACCATCAGCAGCCAAATTATCTCAAACACATCACATGATTTTGATAAAAAAAAGCACCACCAGCATAATTCTCTCAGAAAATACGTAACAAAGTCACCAAAAATGAAAGTGTCACCAGCAAAATTATCCCGAAGACATCACATGATTATGATAAGAAAAAGCACCACCAGCATAATTCTCTCATAAAATACGTAAAAAATAGAAACAAAAAAATACTTTCCCCACCATCAAGAAAACATCACCAGCCATATTATCTCAATGACCTCACATGACTCTGATAAAAAGAAAATCTCACCAGCCAAATTATCTCAAATACATCACATGATCTTGATAAGAAAAAGCACCACCAGCATAATTTTCTCAGCAAACACGTTGCTACACCAAAACTACACGTCTCACTAGCTAAAACCTCTCAACTATGATTTTTTCTAAGTACTCTATTTTGAGAAGCTCTATGGAGGCCCAAAAGCTATAAATAGAGGTCCTCTCTCCCTCATTTTTCCCATCATCATGGAACAAGTTCCCACTATCCAGGATCACAACCATCCCTGAACTAGCAGGATATCTAGAATAGTAGTAGTTTTTTAGTAGTGAAAAGCTCAGTAGCCTTGCTCAGTAGCTTAGTATTAGTGAAGAATAGTAGTATAAACCGTAGTAAAAGCTCAGTAGCCTTGGTCAGTAGCCTTGGTCAGTAGCTTAGTATTAGTGAATAATAGTAGTATAAACCGTAGTAAAAGCTCAGTAGCCTTGCTCAGTAGCTTAGTATTAGTAAAGAATAGTAGTATAACCGTAGTTAAAGGTTAGTAGCCTTGCTCAAAAGCTTAGTGTTATTAAAAAAGAGAAGTAGTAGTGATATAAACTCAGTATTAAAAAAAATTCTAAAAGAATCAAATCCAGTAGTCTTATTATTAGTACTTATATCAAAAAAAAATCATTATAATCAACCTAAAACCATAAAAAATATATATATTCTTATCATTCTTATTAAAAAAAAAAAAATAATATTCTTATTAGTTTTATTAAAAAGACAGAAACCCAAACATATATATATATCATCATCACTTTTATCAAAATAAAATAAAAAAAATCTAGTGTTTATTTTATCAGAAATTTTAGATCAGAATTTTTACTGTAGTGTTATTGATAGGTCTGAGTTAGAGACTGCTGATAAGTCTTCTCTATCTGTTAAAGCCACAAATCTTATTTTATTTTGTGATTCTCTGTAGGCTGACTATTCAGTATTATTTAGAGGGGCAGCTAATACACCTTAGCACCCATGGTTATTGGGCAATTCTGAAATTCAAAACAGACTTAACAATAATTTCCCCCTCAAGGTACTGCCTTATTTCATCCCACACCAAAAGGAGTTCCCACACCGCCCCTTCCGACCACAAGGCCAGAGGAGTTCCTGCCCAAGACGCCCTCGCGAGGACTCTTTTGTGGTCGACAATGATGAAACCATTTCCAAGCTTGAATGGACGTTGGGCCCCCAAACAGGCCAACGGGAACGATTCTGGACGATTAGCCTTCTCCCCTCCAGTATCGATTTTTCCACTCCCCCTTCTAGGCCACCATCCGATGGTCACTTCACTCCTCGACCGGAGCGAAGTGATTATCCGGCCAATGAAGGATGGCGATGGCGAGAGGACATTCAAGCTTGGGCTGATCGTCACCATGTCTTGTCACCGATGGGATTCAAATGCCAAAGTAAGTTTTCTTTCTCCTCCTTATCTCATTTCTCTTCACGCAATAATACTGACTTTTTTCCATTACTCATAGAACAAAACCCCCCGAATCCCCCCCGACATGACTCTCCCGTTCCTAGTTTGCCTCGCGAGCAAACCCCCCGGCAACCCACTCCAGGCCCGAGTGGCACCCAATGGTCTGAGGAATTATTCCGCGGTAAGCAGCCAAAGTTTCATTTCATTTTCACTTTCACTTTCGAGTCGAGTGAACTGACTCTTACTCCTTTTTTAGAACCCTCCCGAACCAAAGAGCCACCTATTCCTGGCCCAAGTCCATCGTCGCAACCACCTGAGGACGATACGACTTGTGATCCAGAACCTGAGGTGGCACCTACGCAATCCATGGAGGAACCTTATGGTAAGTCACCCCTTTTTTCTCTTCAAGCCATATCCACTTTTCCTCATTTTTTCTTTGACCGTCTCCAGATTGTCCGGCCACTCCTTGCTCAATAATCATCATCCACGATACGCCCGTTGGATCCCCCCATCCCCCTTCTTCTTCACCGACTCCACCATCTTCCCCTCCCTCCACTCCAACCCCGGTTCCTTCCCAGGATCTCCCTCCCATTGCCCCCGAGAACCCAACCTCCTCCTCCCCCCCGGTGCCAAGCTCCTCTCATTCCCACGATGACGCTCGGCAGGAATTCACCGACCTGCGACCGACCCTAATGATTCCTCGAGCCATTGTCCACGAATCGATCAACCAAATCTTGTTGGAGCATCGCCGCTTGCTCCACATGATTCCTTTCGTGGATGCAACTCATCGAAATGAGATGCACCGGGAATTCCGGGAGGAACTAAACTCCCTCCTTGCCCAGGCACTGGAGGCTTATCCAAAGGAGGACATCACCGGGATAGTCTCGAAATTCTTAGAAAAATAAAAATCTAAAAAAAATGTCATGATTTCCTCTTTTTATTATTTGTAATACTTTCTTTTAAATAAATTATTTGTTTTCAATTATTGTTATGTTCAATTTCTATTACATTCTTTGCTTACGTGAAATTATATTTTCCTCAATGGTTCAAATATCCTATTGCGTGAGAAAATTTTTTATAAGTGCCCCACCAAAATTTTGGGTGAGTATTTGTTTTGGTGAACCTCTTTTTCCCAAAATGCGCCAATAGTTGCCGTTACCGTCTCCTATATTTTCTGCTTCCATGGTTTAGAGCCATATCCATTCTTAACTGTAAAAAAGCGGGAGCTTCCCGCATGTGAGCAATCCACTGCAGATTTGTAAAACATGGCCTTTCCTATGGTCACACGCTATTAATCTTACTCATGTATTGAATTGTTTAAGTTGTCTGGAACCTTCACAAGCGTAAGGATTGGCGTGTGACTTGTTGGGAGGCTGCACAGGTGTAAGGATTGGCGTGTGAATTGTTGGGAGCCTGCACAGGCATAAGGATTGGCGTGTGAATTGTTGGGAGCCTGCACAGGCGTAAGAATTTGTCAGCATTGTTGGCAACCTTCCCAAGCGTAAAGATTGGCATGTGAATCGTCGGAAGCCTGTACAGGCATAAGATATTTTAAGCATTTTTGGGACCCTTCACAAGCATAAGGATTGGCGTGTGAATTTTTGGGAGCCTGCACAGGCGTAAGAATTGGCGTGTGAATTCTCGGGATCCTGCACAGGCCAAGAAATTTTCAGCATTGTGGGGAACCTTCACAAGCGTAAGGATTGTCGTGTGAATCGCCGGAAGCCTGTACAGGGGTAAGGAATTTTTAGCATTTCTGGGAACCTTCACAAGCGTCAGGATTGGCGTGTAAATTTTCGGGAGCCTGCACAGGCGTAAGGATTGGCGTGTGTAGCGTCGGCACCCCGCATAGGCATAAGGAACTCTTAGCATTGTCGGAACCTGCACAAGCATAAGGATTCGCATGTGAAGCATTGGCATCCTGGACAATAGCAACAAACCAGGACAGATGTACCATGGCATGCCACCATACATAATCCACTTCACCCCTTTTTCATGTGAGACAGCCCATCTCCCCCATTCGAATCCATCCAATCCTGGTGTATATTGTCCTCTTCCTTACCCCACCATTACTTACCCAACACACATGCAAATCTCCTCATTCTTTGAATCGGCATGAGATTGTATTACCATCCCTGATTTGATAGCCCGCTCTCTCGCCAATCTCATAATAGCCATGGTTTTTTTGCCGCATTGTTTTTGCTAACCTGTTTGAGCATTGTGCGGACATACCCACTAGTGTCGTGCTTTCGTTGTCCTGTGCTGGATCAGTATAATGAACAAATGTACTACTGGCCCACACTACCTGAATGAGCCCATGACATGCGGATAGATCAATCCAAAAATGCTCATTTGGGAAAATCAATTTTCCACCTGTACACCACTTTGACGCATCTCTTTGAATTTGCCCGGTCCGCTTATCAGCTTGAAACCACCATCCCGAAGCATACAGCGATGCATCCTTATCAACATGAGGTGCGTTTTTGAATCCATTCATGGTGAAAGTGAGTGCGGAAGCGAACTTGAATGCACCCTGATTTGCCAGAATATTGCCTTCATAGTTGACTTTATCAAAAGACGGAACCCCCAATGAATTGTAGAAATTTTGAATCTTCTCAAATAAGTTATCCCCAACATATTGTAAGGATTGACCTAGAATGCAACCCACCGAGCTAAGATTGGCACCTCAGTTCTGCCATTCATCTTTTGCATTTTCAATTTTCCCGACACTTCCCTACGGACCAAATTGTTCATTCTTGGTGCTGCATTTGCGCCACCCAATTGCGAACATAAATCCCTCCAGTAATGCTCCATTGGTTGCAATCAGGTCGGTGAATCTCTTTTCGCAAAATAAGAATTGTGATAATTCATCCCATTGATTGACCTCGACTTCACTCATTATTGTGAATGGTCGGAATTCAACAAGGGCAATGAGTAATCCGGTTGAAGGGAAAATTGCCACACGGCCAAAGTGAATGCGTTTGATCTGATTGACATCCACAACCCTCCGAATTTCACTTGGGGTGATATTTGCTGATACTGGCATTGATATTTGTGCTGTTGGGCAAGAGGAGGAAAACAACCTATTCATTCGGGTCATTTTGCGCTCATTTGTCTTTTGGGATCTCCTACTATTCCGGAGTGATTGAGGGATCACTATGTGTTGAAGCACAAAAGATATCAGATACTGCCAAGCAGCTTTCTTCGGCACACATCCTTTGACTTCCCTGTTGGAGCACACATGACATTGGCACAATCTGAACCGACTAAAGCCAATGTTCTTCTGTGGGGCCCAATGAGGGTGCCACATAAATGTGGAAGCATATATAAACTGAGATTAAGTGAGAAACTCACACTTTCCTTCCTCAGCCCCACGCTTTCTCGCGAGTTCCCTTTTACGCTCTTTTCCTTTTTTCGTGAATGGCATGCTTTCAGCAGAAAATGAAATGAAACCGAATGATTACTGATTTATCAATATCACCTAAATTGAATTGCGGTTGATGAATCTTTTTTGATTGCGGCTAAAGAGAAAGATCACACCTGACCTTGGCAAATTGGCGATCTCAAATACCTGAACCTGAAAATTGCAGTGGATAGTGCATTATTCAATTTTACATATTGATGTTCCCATGCAATCACTTTCCAATCCAACCATTTGTAATATTGCAAGCACACGCAAATGCAATATGCATCCTGCTGTGGATCCCTAGCTATCCTAGTCCTCTTGAAAGACACAGGAACCTTTGGCCTATTATGGGCTGGCGGGAAGTGATAAACGCGACTTCCCGCAATGCCCCCGCGTGTGCTACTCGCGGGCACAACGCCTGACTCAGCTCGCGTCTTGTCGGAGTCTTTGCAATGATGTACGGAGGCATGCCGCCGTACAATTATTATTGGTACTCAGACTGTGGCATCCGGGCAGTAGTAGGATAGGAAGTCATGATTATTAAGTTCATAAATCACTTTGCAAAATTAAATTACAATCTATCTAGTAAAAAGCTAATCTAAAACGGGTCAAGCCTGGTTGTGAGTTTAGCTGACCTGGGTACCGTCAAGGTGACCTCATCACTTGAACCAAGACCGCGTTTTGCCACCCAGGCATCACCAAAGTCTAATACTAATCATCGTGCAAATTCAAATCTAAGAGGTACAGTGGGGTTAAAAGACTCTGATGAGAAGAAACTTTTATTCAGTAAATTACATATATATTTATTAGTATGTAGCCACACTGGCTCCACTAGATTTCTACCCTCTGAAAGTTTTGCGGAAATGTCAATTAGTGATAAATCCCCTTTAACTGAGCTCGTTCTCCAGTCATCTGAGCATACCATCAAACCACAAACCCCCGCCGCACAGAATGCCGCTAATATACCATAGCAAATTCGATTTATTCCGAGATTCTTGTGACACACCAAAAGATCTTTGATGGCCTCATTTTTTTTTGATTTCATGAGTTTGCCTTTGATGCCATTAACTTCGACCTTTGTATGTGCACGTACCATGTTGTATGCAATCATCAAATGGATAACTGTATCCATTAGATCCTCCAGGTTCTTATGCGGCTTTGTGGATATCTCATTGTCAGCCCCGCCACCTTCAATGCTGATTTGGGTTGCACGTTGCTTTGCTTTACTCAAGCAGGAGGCAAGGTATTCAACTGCTCCCCGTTCGAGTCCAAGAAGATCGGTCGAATTTGATGTTGGTGCAACATATGGTTTGGGTGCAACCACATCGTATGAGACTAAACTAATGCATTCAAACATAACATTTGCCCAAAAATGTTTAACTGGATTGGCGGGGTAAAGAAGGCTCTGAACCATTTTGAAGAAGGAGTGTTCAGATTTTGGGAGATTCTCTGGAGGTTTAGCTGATTCCTTCATCAATTTGAGATTCCAAATGTTGTGATCAAAAAATGCTTCTGTTTCGGTTGGCTTAAAAAAATCTAACCCTGTATATTGCAATTTATATCACCAGTCAACAGCCAATAAACAGGTATCATGCACAAAGATAAAACTCACCTGCCATCTCAAGGTCCTCCAGCCAGGCCGACATTTTAAGCTCTCGGTTACTGATCACCTTAATACCGACAGGCAGGAATGTATGAGCATCTTTTGTTGGTAAATTGTCCCATCGATTTTTGTAAATACCATTGATATTATCAAGCCCCCTTTTCCATGATTGTTGAGTAATATTGGAATGATAATTCAAAACGCCTGCAAACTCTTCCATGTGGGATAAAAATATTCCTTGAAAATTAGCAGACGATGACACTTCGGGCTCAGGGTCAGGAACTATATCAGTCATATCTTGTCCCATTTTATCATGTTTAATTGTTTCCCTTTCTTGAAAGGCTTGAATATTCCAAGGAGAGGCAGGAGGGGTTGCATCATGCATTGTTTCATTGGGTATCGGGGGGTTTCAGTATGTGGAGCTTCACCATGGATTGTTTCATTGATTATTGGGGGGGGTTCAGTATGCGGAGGTTGATTATCAATATGGTCCCCTTCAACATTGATAATTTCATGACGTTGATCGCGAGAATCGTTTGCGGCTTCAAAGGTACGGCGTTTTTTGTTTGTTTTTTTGGTCGCATGTATATTTGGTCTTTTTCCTAATCCTTTGCCTGGAAATCCAATTACGACTCGAGATCCTTCAGGTAGAGATTCTCCCACCTCCACACCTGCCCATATATTGTAAGCAGCTATTTTTATCAACTTTGTTTTGAATTAGTAATGGACTTACGGTTCAAATCCATTTTGAGCAGGCTCATGGCTTCAGCAATCTTTTGACACACATAATCAGGAATTTTACTATCATTTTGGATTTTTTCGAGCCTTGGGATTGTTTGAGCAATGTTGGAGACAAATTTTTCCTTGGATATAATTTCCACCTCCCCACTGAAAATTACATCATCTTGCCCATCATCTTCTGTCGGTGCACAAGGTTCAACAGTCTTTTCCTTCTCATAACTTTTAAAATTCGGTTTCTGAGAGCTTGGAGGCTGACCTGAAATAGAGGCTATGACACAATATCAGGTTTTGGGAGATTAGAAATATTCAAGATGGATGCATACTCACATTCTGAAAGAACTGGGGCATCTTGATTATCTTCATGTGACTGGCTCTCTACTTCAATGCCTAATTCACGACTACTGGCGATATCAGAGATTTCAACTCCACTCTCTGGGGCTGAAGTTGGTCTTTCATTGAATTCAGTTGAATTTCCTGGGGTTTGGGCCATAGCGGAGGTAGTTTATTAAGCAAATAGATGGTGACGAGTTGATTGATAACTTGTTTGAAAATTTTTGAATGAAAAGATCCAAATTCAAGAAAAAAGGTGCAAGTAAAATAATTGCATTTGCAAAATGTGATTTGTCGGGAAATTGAAGGAGGCGATGTTTTGCAAATTATTTCATATCATGCAAATGAAATCACTTCCCTGTGAGACATTGAATAAAGTTGACTGGTGAGAAACCTACTAAAGTCAACTTTTGAACTATTCAACGCTCATGAGGTAAGGACTAAGCAAAGTGTTCCATTTGAATGATTCGAAATAAAATGGTTTTGTCGGCGAAACAGGAGACACAATTCTCTTGTCTTAAATAGTCCACTTATTAGGTTTTAATTTGTGAGTCTCATGATTTAAACCCTAACCACAACATTGTGAATATACTGACCAATTTCCCCTTAGGTCCTGTTGGCAGAGAAGGCCACTCAGCATATTTTGGTGATTGCCTTCATCGTGTACGCCAACAAGCCACCGTACACTATGGATGTAGTACAGAAGCATAAGGATAAGTCGTGTCGGGAGCATGTTGAGAGGCACTCCGCAAGTGTAAGGATAAGTGGTGTCTGGAGCATGTCGGGAGGGCACCACACAAGCATAAGGATAAGTGGTGTCGGGAGCATGTTGGGAGTGCACTCCGCAAGCGTAAGGATGGTAGGCATGCCTCGTCAACAATGTTCTACGGCTACACGGTTTAAAACTATGTTTAGATCAAACGGTTTGATGTCATATAGAGTATGTATTAAACCAGATAGGTCCCAGTCCTGACTAAGACTTCTGATGAAGAATGCTGTGGCTAGCAGTGTTGGGAGGATGTCGGGAGGGCACTACACAAGCGTAAGGATAAGCAGTGTCGGGACCATGTCGGGAGGGCACTACACAAGCGTAAGGATAATTGGTGTTGGGAGCATGTCGGGAGTGCACTCCGCAAGCGTAAGGATGGTAAGCAGTGTCGGGAGCATATCGGGAGGGCACTTGAGCAAGCGTAAGGATAAGTGATGTCGGGAGCATGTTGGGAGTTCACCACGTGAGCATAAAGATGGTATGGGCGGGGGTGTGAAAGCATAAGGAGTGGTGCGGACGGAGATGGGGGGGCAGTGTCGGAGTCTCATCTGGAGGGCGGTGCGGGCTCGTAAGCATGCAAAGCATCGGGGCGGATTAGGTGGGGATGCGGAAGCCAATGAGGTGAAATTACCTGAACATTGTGAATAGTGTTGAAATGGGTTTGGGCTTTGAGTGACATTCTCATGTGACACATGAGACGATTGACGTTGTCCTGATGCTGATGTGACGTGACCCACTAAATCCAGTGACTATAAAGTGACACTAACGCGACTGAAGCAAGATTTTATACTGACAGCGGTGCGACGTGAAGTCAATCGCCAACAATTTACGCGAGATTTGCCCTGGTGACATGTGGTGTGAATTAAATTAAGGTCTTGAGGATTTTCAACTTTTGTATTGAAAATACTAAAAACTTAATTCAAGCTTATTTAGAGTTGAGTTACAAGAATTTCACTCAGAGGTGACCCCACCTGATTTTTTATGAGGAATCCAATGGTGAAATAATTTTTATATGTTTATTTATTGGATAAAAAGTTATAATAATTTTTATTTAACTTTTTTCCAAATTTATTTGTTTTTTCACAATTTTGTTAAAATTTCATTTTTACTTAATTTTTTCAAGTATAAATGTAATTTTATACTTACAAAATTTAATGTATTTTTATTTTTAAGTTGTAATTAATTTTTTATTTTTAATATAATTTTATATTTATATTTTGATTTTTATCTTAATAATATAAATAAATTTATTTTATTTATATTAATATGTTATTTTTTATATTTGTGGTCTTTTGGGTATATGAAATTACCTCTATAGCTCACAGATAGCATCAAAAGTGTCAAAAATCATTTCTGATATTTTTATCTGGCATCCTCCTTTTTCTGTAATTCCATCATTGTTCTGGCCATTTGTAATAAATTTTCCATGAAATCCTTCTGAATTTCTGGGATTGTGTAACCCTGGTTGTACGGTTTTGTGGCTGGTGCCTTGCCTTCGCCCTTGTTGAGTTTTTGGCTGATTTTTCACATTGGAATTGTCGCTTCTGGATACTGGGGCTGTTTTTGGCACTTGCGTGGGTGGTGGAGGGTTCTTTTTCCTCCATTCTGCTGTTTGTCAGGATGAAACTATGATGAAGGTGTAAATAGGCTAAACACAACTTTATATATGTTTGTTACACGGTAAAATAGTTTAAAAAAGAGTTATAAAGTTTAAAAGAAATCTTAATTTAAGATAAAAAGGGCTTTACTATATTTGATATAGTGGTGGTGAGCGCTGATGAAAGCCCTGGGTGCAGCTTTATCTGTTGGGTTACAATAATAAGAGACTACAATAATTATATCTATATTTATATTTGATTATTAACCAAGAGTAAAACTGTTTTTGACAGTTTACTACATAGGTTATTCAAGAGCAGGATGAGGAGATGATTTTAGCTGTGAAAAGCCCTCCTTTTATCCTGAAATTGGGGTGGAAAGGCTGCTAGACCTTTCCATGTAGAGGAAGTGAAGATTTTTCACTCTCCAGGACAGGCTTGTGGTTTGCAAACAACCTGTATACCCTGTATTGGGCTCAGATGTCGTTTTGAAACCACATCTGGGCGGTTTTCACCAATACAGGGTGAAAAATTTCATCTGGGGACCTCACAGCCTGATTCTGACGTGTATGACACGTAGAATGCTGTACAGAAACTGTATGGGACCCCAGTATTGGCTGACATATGAGGTATTGAAGTAAAAACATGCTTCTTTGTCTATTTGACACCTCATATTCATGGTTATGGGATATTATCCCATGCTAAGGCTGTATATGACAGCAGGTGGGATTTTGACCTTAAAACAGCCGTAACTTTGTCAATTATTGAGATATCAACCTCAAAATTGGTTCGATGTGTAGCCCTGTATGAGCTCTACACAATGATACCTCATTTGATATGGGTATCATTAAATATGGCAAAGTTATCCCATGTACAAGGTTTTTGTACATTTGCGTGTTTTGGGCAAAAAGCGGTATTGAGCTTGTTTGCCCCATAACTTTTGTTCTAGCTGAGCTATGGGGAAATGGATGACACCATCAGATAGCCCTGATTGTGCTCTTTCCACAAATACCGCACTTCAGGTATCCCACACTAAAACTGTAGAAGTTAGATGAGAGGTGAATGTTTTGTTCACCCTTATTTGACCTGAAATTGACCATAACTCCAGTAATATTGGTGCTAGCTCAGTTTGGCTGGTACCATTGGATAGCCCTGGCTTAGAGCTGAATTTTGAATACCCATTTGATGGGGTTAAGTCTCTCCTTCTAGAATTTAGATTAGAGGTGAAAATTAAGGTTTATGCTCAGCAATAACTTTGAGCAGGAATAACTTTGTTATTTCTTGTCCTGTGGTGATGGGACTTATATTTTCATAAAGAGGTGAGTTTCTTCTTTCTTTTGATACCTTTTGAGCGTATTTGGCTCAGCTCCATGTTTTGGTGGTATCTTGGCTATACCATTGGTTTTTGGTATTTTGGCTGTCATGCTTGTGCTCTGGTTTTGAGTCACAGGCTGACATACCCTCCCTCTAAAAAAGGCTCATCATTGATGAGACTGTTCAGTCCTCCTAGAGGCTCTGAATCTCCTTAAATGAAGGTTCCCATCTGGTATGGCATCCTCTGCCAACCATTTGTCTTTATCTGCTGGCTGGTTCTTGAATCTGACTAGGTATTGTCTTTGATCTTTCCCATTCAGTCTGATCTTCCTGGCCCTGATGATCTTACTCACAGGTCCAGTGGAGTCCTCCACTTCCACTATCTCTTGTGGTGTGGGGTTCTTTCTCCTTGAGGGGAATTTGTCCTCCTCTGTCTGGAAGTATGGTTTGACCAAACTCACTGGAAAGACTGGATGTTTCCTTGAAAACTCCTCAGTGAGTTTGACTTCCACTGCATTTCTTCCTATCAACTTAATGATAGTAAAAGGTTCTACAAATGAGTCTCTCATCTTTTTAGGTCCTTTGAGTTTGTTGAAGTTCAGTGTAGACACTAGCACCTGGTCCCCTTCCTTGAAGTCAGGTTCCATATGTGATTTGTCCCACCTCTGCTTATTGTATTCTTTTGCCTCAGCTATGCATTTGGAAGCTGTGTCACAGGCCCTCTTCCACATATCATGGAAGTCCTTGGCTGTGGGATGGATGGTCAGAAGGTTTTTCTTCAAGTGATCCACAGGCAATAGGGGATTCCACCCTTTCTCTACCAAGGCAGGTGTTTTTCCTGTGGTGGAGTGCTGACTTATGTTATAAGCCAGTTGGACAGCTGGTAAGAGGGTAACCCAATCATGGGTGTATCCCTCATGGTCCTTGTATTCCATGCCATAGGCTCAGAATCTTCTGAGGATGTCCTCTATTGTTTGGATCATCCTTTCAGCTAGGCCATCTGTTTGTGGATGGTAAGCTGTGGAAAAAGCAAGTTTGGTACCAAGCATGTCATATAAGTTAGTCCAAAATTCAAATGTGAATTTTGGGTCCCTATCACTAATGATGATCTTAGGGACTCCACAGGTAGATATGATGTTATTCCAAAACAACAGAGCAGTATCCATGGCTGTGTCTTCTTTATGGCATGGTAGACACCTCAAGCTCTTGTTGAACCTATCAACTATGATCAAACAGGCATTATAGTTTTCCTTGCCCCCTGGGACAAGTCCTGTTACCCAGTCCATGTTGATGGTTTCCCATGGGTGTTTGGGTTCTTCTAAGTGTTTAAGCAACCCATACTTCTTCCCATGTTTCCTATTTGCCTTTTGGCATCTTTCACAAGTGTTGATGTATTCACTCAACTCTTTTTCCCACTTGGGCCACCAAGCTGTGCTTGCTACCCTCTCTTTGGTCCTGTCCTCACTCATGTGTCCCATATAGGGGCAGTCATGGCATTCTTGTAGGCTCAATGAGATGTGGTCTCTGTCTACCACTGTGAGTGCACTTGTGTGCTTTTCTCTATGGTAGAGCAGGCCATCTATAAGAAAAAACTTATTGTCCTTATAGGCCCTCAACCAGGGTTCTGTCAGCTGGGTTTCCAGTTCTGGGCTCCTGTACTTTTGTTGAAGGAGTTGGAGTAGTATGCTACACTGTTTGTGTTTGGCATAAGACTTCTTTACTGCACTGAAGAATTCATTGTGCAGTTCTGAGGAACTTATTCCCAGTATGGGAGTTTCTGGCCCTTCTGAGTCAGTGGTCCACTGTCAAGGGTACCACTTTCTGGTGCCCATTCAGATAATCTGAAGTTTTTCCTCCTATCTATTTCCATGAAATGGATAAGGATTTTTGCTGCGACATCTGGGTCATAAGCTGGATTGCTTTCGACATTGTCCAGTGGCCATCAGCTGAGGCCATCTGCATTGGTATGGCTTTTACCTTCCTTGTATATGATGGTCATGTTCCCTCTATACTCCTGGATAGCTATTTGCCATCTCAGCATATGTCTATTAGTAGTCTTCATTTTTAGTAAAGACTTCAAGGCTGTGCAGTCTGTGTAGACTTCAAAGACTGCAACCTCCAAATAATAATGGAGTTTTTCTAGAGCCCAGACTAGACATAGACATTCTGTCTCCGTGGCCCCATACCTGGCTTCTGAATCTTTCAGCTGCCTTGAGATGTAGCAAATTACTCCTTCTCTTGGTTCACCATCCACAATTTGTCTTTGGTGAAGGGCTGCTCCTAGGCCTTGACTGCATGCTGCATCTATATATAACGTGAATGGTAGTTCAAAGTCAGGTCAGATGAGCACAGGTGCATTAGTGAGTTCATATTTGATCCTCTCATATGCATCCCTCCTTTCCTTGGTTATTTCAAAAACTACATCTTTTGAACATAACTTGTATAAACTACTAGTTATGTGTGCAAAATTTTTGATATGGTTTCTGTGGTAGCTAGCAAACCCAAGGAAAGATTGCATCTCTTTGATGCTCTTTGGTACTGGTTTTTGCAGTACTGCTGCTACTTTATTCTGGTCAATTTCCAGACTAAGACCTGAGACTTTATGTCCTAGAGCCAGTAACTCTTGTTTGCCAAAATTGCACTTTTTAAGTGAAATTTTCAGATTTATGGGTGTGCATTTACTTAGCACTCTGTCTGTGTATTGCACATGGTCTTCCCATGTCTCTGAGTATATAATGATATCATTAATATATACTACCATCCACACTTCCAATATTTCATCTTGAAATATTGTGTCCATCATCCTTTGGAAGTGGGCTGGTGCATTCTTGATGCCAAATGGAATTCTGGTGTACTCATATATGCCCATATGGCATATTATTCTGAGTAATTTCATGGAGTTTGGTTTAACCCCATTTTGGTGGAAGACTTTCATACAATCCATCTTGGTTATGTATTTGGCTTTGGCTAGCTTATCCAAGGCATGAGGTAACTTTGGTATAGGATACCTGTCTGCTTTTGTGTAGTTATTCAGGGCTCTGAAGTCCCCACACAATCTAGACTTGCCATCATTCCAGGTGATTAGGACAGGAGTGGTGATTTCCACTATTTCATTATGTCCAATCTTTCTGATAACATCCATGTCCAGGAGTTCAATGATATGTTTCTCAATTTCCTTCCTGGTTTCCAGGCTTTCTGGATAAGGAGGTCTCCTCAGCATAGGTGGATAAGGCCTTTCCACATCCAGATATAGTTCTATATCATGGCCTTTGATCTTGCCTAATGGTTCTTCACCAATGGCAAATGCTGGTCTGTTCTTTCTCAGCATCTTCAGTAAACTTAGTTTTTGTTTACTGGTGAGGGTAGTGCTAAACTGTCCCTCTCTGAATTCCTTCAGAAGTTCTTCTAGTGGATCTTGAGAAGATATCTGGTATATGTCAAGTGAAACTTTCTTTTCCTTTTTAGTACCAATGGTGATGTGCCTATTTTTACTGTTGTAGATGTCTATGCCATACATCCTCTGGTAATCTGTTCCCAGTAAGAATCCTTGGATGTGGGCATCATTAAGCACTACAAACTCTGGGTTGAGTCTGATATTACCCTTCCTGTGAGGTATAATTATCTCTTTGATAATTGTCCCAATGGAAGTCATCTTCCCTGATGCACTTTTAAAGTTCTTTGCCTTAGTGGGCAAGAGCTGTTTTTCCCAGTTTGGGAAGTGGGTATCCAGATAGTTTCTGGCCACTATGGAGCAGTGTGCCCCACTATCAATGATCAGTGGATGCTGAGCATTGTCAATGCAAACAGTCATTTTGGTCGCTGTTCCATGTATATATGCCATTCCTTTGGTTGGTGTAACCAGGAATGTTTGTGCATCTTGTGTGTGTTTGCACAACTTTTTATTAGCAGTGTCTTGTGGCATGCCTGCTTCCAACTGTATGTCCTGGATTTCTAGTGGGGTTTCCTCTTGGTATTCCACTAAAAACTCCTCTCTTGGGTCTTGGTCATCATCAGCTGGTTCTCTGATGGCAGCACCCATGGAGTCTGAATCAGAATCCTCTGTTGGAGGTTCTTCCTCAGGGACTTTCTCTATGGCATAGACTTTCTTCTTTGCCTTTGGACAGTTGTTGGCATAGTGGTCTGTTGAGCCACAATTGTGGCAAGAATTCGTCTTCTTAGCCACTTCTGCCACTCTTTCTCTGGGTTTGTCTTTAAACTCTACCCTGAAAGGTTGTTTCTCTTTGAAACTACTGTTCTTATATGGGTGAATTTCCCTATATTTGACCTTTTCCTTATGTCTTGTAAGGTGTTGGCAATGTCATCTAGAGTGCAATTTTGGTTGCATCTGCATTTTACTGCATGCTCTAGTTCTCCTGGCAGTTGTGTCAGAAGTTTGTGCTTCCTCATTTGGATGTTCATCTGAGGATCAATGGCTTTAAGTCTTTTAGACTGCCTAAGACACCACTCATATGGATCTTTGTCCACAGAGTATTTGTCATTCTCAAATGACATGGTCTTTTGCCATATCCAAGTTCCATTACTGTACTTTTGGATGATTTGACTCTTCCACCATGGCCAGTTTCTTCTGCCATGGATTTCTTTCATTTCTGTGTACCATATACTTGCATGACCTTTAAATGCAGTATTCAATCTAGCAGTAATCCAGTAGTCTGGTATGCTTGGTACATCAATAAAGAGTCCATCAATATAATCTATGAGTTCCATATGATCATATTCTCCTGATCCAGAGAATTTGGGCCAGTTTGAGGCCTCAGGAAGCTGTTTCAAGGCTTCCTTCTCTGAAGAAGACATGCCATCTCCATCCTGGTATTGTGATGGAGATCTTGCCTTATTCAACAACATGGCATCTGGTTTGATGTCATCTGGTTGATCTGGATTCCCCATAGCTTGGCCTTGTGGTTGGGGCTTCAAGCTATGGTAGGCATTAAACAATTTGTTAACTTCCTGATCCAGACACTCCCTGTCCCTTGTGCTGTGGTGTTGTTCTTCAAAGACTTGGTTCAGTCTTTTGTTGGATTCTTCAGAGGCTTTGCTCAGTTGAGCATATCCTTCTTGAAGATTCATGACTATCTGTTCCAAGGAGGCTTGAGTTTGTCTCATCCTCTCTTGGCCAGCTTTAATTTCTGCAAATTGCTTTGCAGATTGTTCAGCATATTGGGACATTTGTAACCACAGTGTATCACTGTTGATGTTACTCTCAGATGTGACAATGTTATTTTCAGTCTGAGTGGGGGTAATGTTTCTATTACTAGGACTACTGATTCTAGAGTGGTTTACAACTACTTCTGGTTCTTGTGTACCTCTTTCACCAAATCTAACAGCTTCTGGATCATGGGGTCTGACTCTTTCCTCCTCTGTTTGAAGGAGGCTTTGTTCTTGCCCTTTTTTCCTTGTCTTCTCCTGGAAACTTCCTGGTATTGTGAAGAATGGTGACTCTTGGCCACTGATCTGCTGGTTTCTGAATGGTGTGAAGCCACTGGAGAGCTGATTTGGCCTGCTCCTTGTGAACCTGAAGGAATCTGAGTAGGCCCTGTCTGGGTCAACTGTTCTTCTATAGCTAGGTTAGTGGCTTGATTCTCCCTTATCCTCTGTGCCCTTGCCTCCAGGAGTCTGTGCTGCCTGGTAGGATTCCAACCCTTGGTGATTTGCATAAGGTCTTTGAAGTCTATCTCTTTGAGACAGATCTTCTGGCAACTTGATCCCAGTTCTTCCCAGTGAGTTGCTAGGTTGAACCTTTTGTTGTCCATGCTCCATTGAAATAAATCTTTGAGGAGCTGGTGGAGCTGAAGAACTTGATCTTTATCCTTCCAGTCCTCTGGTTTGAGGTTTCTGTTGAATTGGAGTGTGAATGGCAAGGTTGATATTATCTCCTTCATTGTTTTTCCATCCACCACTGTGTCTAAGGTGTCCTCTTTCAGGTCTTCTGGTTCTGGACAATCCTTCTCTGTCCTCTGGCTGGTTCCTTTGAAAACCAAGATCTCTGAGGTATACAGGGGACATATCAGTGTTTGAAAGCAGTCAAAAACTTTATGTTCTTAGGGTATTTACCTTTGACTGTGCCTTGTACAAATTTGCTGTCTGCTGATTGGGCAGTTTGCCTTTGGCAGTTACAACTGGGTTAATAATTGTAATCTTCCCTGTACAAGTGGTTAAGGTTGGTTTACCTTGTAATGAAGCAGAGTTTCGTGGTTTTCTACTCCTCTGAGTGTCTATTGGAGTCCACTTCTTGGCTGTGATGAGACCTTCACTGTGCCTCTTCCCTTTGCCCTTGCTGCCCTCTGGTTCTGAGGGTGTCACTGGGTCTCAAGTGGGATGTAATTTTCTTCCACTGAAATCAAGGCAGGAAAAAGAGGGCTTATGTCAGTTAAGACTTCTCAAAAATGCTGGTTTTGCACGTCTAAGATTGGCCTCTGGGCTTGTATGTCACTGTAATGTGCCCCGTATAATGACAATATAATTGAATCAACAATTCCACATCAGAATTACAGCTTTTGGTACCCTGTCAGACTGTTTGTGTGCCAGTATCTCACAGATACACTTGTGGTTTCAAGTGTATTCTGTACAAGTGGCTTTGTATAAGTGTTATTGAGTTAACAATACACTTAACCACGCCTCAACTGATGGTTTTTCAGTCAGAGGTGTCCTTATTCAGTCAAGAATACAGGACTTATTGATGGCTTATGTCTTTTTATATACAAAACACGCCAAAAATAGTTATATTCAGTGGGTATTAACCACGTGAATAATACTCTTATAATATGAGTATATATAAATAAAAGGATAAAAATATATAAAAGATATATTTTAATAGAGAAATTAAGCCTAAAAAAGGATAAAACACTTGTTAATAAGTCATAAAGAGAGAAAAGACTTACTTATAAGGTCCAAAAAAAGATTTAAAACACGGCCAGGCCCCCAAAATGTCAGGATGAAACTCTGATGAAGGTGTAAATAGGCTAAATAAAACTTTATCTATGTTTGTGACACGGTAAAATAGTTTAAAAAAGAGTTATAAAGCTTAAAAGATATTTTAATTTAAGATAAAAAGGGCTTTACTATATTTGATATAGTGGTGGTGAGCGCTGTTGAAAGCCCTGGGTGCAGCTTTATCTGTTGGGTTACAATAATAAGAGACTACAATAATTATATCTATAATTATACCTGATTATTAACCAAGAGTAAAACTGTTTTTGACAGTTTACTACGTAGGTTATTCAAGAGCAGGATGAGGAGATGATTTTAGCTGTGAAAAGCCCTCCTTTTATCCTGAAATTGGGGTGGAAAGGCTGCTAGACCTTTTCACGTAGAGGAAGTGAAGATTTTTCACTCTCCAGGAAAGGCTTGTGGTTTGCAAACCTGTATACCCTGTATTGGGCTCAGATGTGGTTTTGAAACCACATCTGGGCAGTTTTCACCAATACAGGGTGAAAATTTTCATCTGGGGACCTCACAGCCTGCTTCTGATGTGTATGACACGTAGAATTCTGTACAGAAACTGTATGGGACCCCAGTATTGGCTGACATATGAGGTATTGAAGTAAAAACATGCTTCTTTGTCTATTTGACACCTCATATTCATGGTTATGGTATATTATCCCATGCTAAGGCTGTATATGACAGCAGGTGGGATTTTGACCTTATAACAGCCATAACTTTGTCAATTCTTGAGATATCAACCTCAAAATTGGTTCAGTGTGTAGCCCTGTATGGGCTCTACACAATGGTACCTCATTTGATATGGGTATCATTGAATATGGCAAAGCTATCCCATGTACAAGGTTTTTGTACATTTGCGTGTTTTGGGCAAAAAGCTGTATTGAGCTTTTTTGCCCCATAACCTTTGTTCTAGTTGAGCTATGGGGAAATGGATGACACCATCAGATAGCCCTGATTGTGCTCTTTCCACAAATACCGCACTTCAGGTATCCCACACTAAAACTGTAGAAGTTAGATGAGAGGTGAATGTTTTGTTCACCCTTATTTGGCCTGAAATTGACCATAACTCCAGTAATATTGGTGCTAGCTCAGTTTGGCTGGTACCATTGAATATCCCTGGCTTAGAGCTGCATTTTGAATACCCATTTGATGGGGTTAAGTCTCTCCTTCTAGATTTTAGAAGAGAGGTGAAAATTAAGGTTTATGCTCAGCAATAACTTTGAGCAGGAATAACTTTGTTATTTCTTGTCCTGTGGTGATGGGACTTATATTTTCAGAAAGAGGTGAGTTTCTTCTTTCTTTTGATACCTTTTGAGCTTATTTGGCTCAGGTCCATGTTTTGGTGGTATCTTGGCTATACCATTGGTTTATGGTATTTTGGCTGTCATGCTTGTGCTCTGGTTTTGAGTCACAGGCTGACACTGTTAAAAAAATCATGTTCTTCTTTTTCAAAAATGCATGCCATTCATTGAGTAACTTGCAAGTGTTGGGATGGCCCAGGAAAATTCTCACAGTCAGCTAAGAATTTATGGAGTTTTTCCACCAATCTGTAAGGATCTGGTACTCTTTGTGCTTCAAAGCATTGTTGTGGGCCTTCTGGCTGGCTTTGTATATGTCCCCTGAGGCTTCTTGTGGTGATGTCAGTTGTGTTTGAAGGTAAAACAGTAATATCAGCTTCAGAGTGGCATAATTTATTCATTTTGAAGTCATCAACTGACCCTTGTCCTTCTGTAACTGATTTTTTTCTGCCATACTCACGTCTATCACCTTTTTGGAAGCTTCTTGTGGGGTTATAGCTGGCTCCTGATTCAGTTGAAGGAACATTTTATTATTAAAAAGCTTAAAATAGTAGCTTTACTTCAAAAAACTTACCATTGGCCAAATCCTTTGCTTTCTGAAGGGTAGTAATTATATCCAAGCTAATTAATTAATAACAAATTGCTTCTGGTTGATTATTGTGAGGTATAATAATTGTACTATTATGTTCAGAAGTCACAGTTCTTTCAGGAATAATGCTGGTTACTGTTGATTCCATTTCAATATTTTCTTGTTGTACCACATTTTCAGACACTAAGTTTAATGAAAAAGCCAATTGATTAAGTAAAAAAAGATTTTTTTTCAAAAGAGCAATGAAAAATAAAGCATCACTTGTAATATGAAAAAAAATATTTTTAATGGATTTTCAAATTATAAGTAATTTTTATATGTTTTTGAATTTTTCAATATAAGAAAAAGGATTTAAAAAGAGTAAAAATTATTTCACAGGTAAGATATCACTGCTGGGCCCCCAAATTTCAGGTGTGGATATGAAACTTTGAGTAAAAATCAAGTACTTTTTCTGTCCTCAAAATTTGTATGAGGTAAACAATGATTAAAAAATAGTATGAAAGAGTATTTTGAGGAGAAAACACAAACATTCTATTGGTTTTAACTTCGTAAGTATAAAACCACAATATTATAAAGATTTATTGTTTTACCAACAAAAAATATATATCCACAAATACTCTACAACAGATATTTAAGGCTACAAAAGAAATTTCTTCAAGAGCGATTTCATTTGGGATTAATTGAGCAAAGAACTGCAGGCAATTAATTAAAGAAAAAGTCTTCAAAAAAGATATTTAAAGAGAAAAAACGCGTAAAAGTGACCAGAGTGAATTAGGAAACAAAGTTAAAACCGTCACAGTGATGAAAGATGCTTTAATTCACTTATGGGGTGGTTCACGAGTAAAAAAGATTATAGGAGTTACAAACAATAATTATAGTGATTCTTTCACATGGTTAAAAGGTTTTAAATTAATTAAAGAGAGTTGTTGGAATTTTTTATTTATTGGTTTAACAGTGTTTAAACTATTTATGAAGGGAAAAGATTCTACCATGAACAGAAAAGTGGGGCAAAGGAGACATTCTTTCATAGCCATAAGTTTTCTTACTCCAAAAGTAGAACTCACTCTTGTCAGTCGTGGAAAACACTATGACAACAGAAAAGCCAATTATGGCATCATTGAACCCTGGTTTAGACCAGACAAGGGATGGTTTAAGCCATTTTTGGCTATTTTTAGCCATTTTAGACCCTTAAATCAGCCATTACTATAGTAATACCTGGTTCAGAGCCTTCAAAACATGTCATGATGTGTGTAAGAGATGTATAAACAAGTCAAAACTGTTTTTACTAAGATTGTCTTAGCTTAAGGGTAGTTTTACCACCTTGGCAACAGTTAAAACTGCCCTGGTTAGTATCAAAACCTCATAAACAATTGAGTCACAGACCCTGTGACTCAATTCAAGGCCAAAAGTAATGAACTTTCGAAAGTGGGGTCACCTCTGGATGAAATTTCTGTAACTCAACTCTAAATAAGCTTAAATTAAGTTTTTAGTATTTTCAATACAAAAATTGAAAATCCTAAAAACTTTAATTTAATTCACACCACATGCGGTGTTAACCATCAATGTTTGTGTTCAAATTGAGGTGTTGTGTTTAGTTTAGAAGTTGTGAGGTATTGAAGTATTTTCAATTGAATGCAATTGAAATGTCAAAATGTGTGTGTGCATTACATAAGTGAGCTTTGATTTAAATATGAGTTATTAATTATGCAAATTACAAGTATAATACATGATGAGGAATTAAAGGAAAAAATAAAATGGGAAGATTAAAATTGGGGGGGAAAAGGAACTCTAGCTCTGAGGGGGAGCCAGACCCCCAAAATCCTTGCTGACAGGTGTGATATGTCAAAATTCATGCAAACATTCATCACTTTTGGCCTGGAATCAAGTCACAGGGTCTGTGACTCAATTGATGATGAGGTTTTGATACCAACCAGGGTAGTTTTAACTGTTGCCAAGAGGGTAAAACTACCCTTAAGTTAAAACAATCTTAGTAAAAACTGCTTTAAATTGTTTCCACGCCTCTTACACACATTTTGACGGGGTTTGAAGGCTCTAGACCAGGTATTGCTATAGTAATGGCTGATTTAAGAGTCTAAAATGGCTAAAAATGGCAAAAAATGGCTTAAACCATCCCTTTTTTGGACTAAAGAAGGGTTCAATGATGCCATAATTGGCTTTTCTGTTGTCAGAATGTTTTTCACGACTGACAAGAGTAAATTTTACTTTTGGAGTAAGAAAATTGATGGCTATAAAAGAATGTCTTCTTTGCCCCACTTTTCTCTTCATGTTAGAATCTTTTCCTTTTATAATTAGTTTAAACACTGTTAAAACAATAAATAAAAGATTCCAACCACCTTTTTTAAGTCATTTTAAACCTTTTAACCATGTGAAAAAATCATTATACTCATTGTTTGTAACTTTTATAATCATTTTTAGCCCTGAACCACCCCAAAAGTGAACTAAAGCATCTTTCATCACTGTTAGCTTTGTCACTTTGTTTCCAAATTCACTCTGGTCACTTTTGGGCCTTTTTTCTCTTTAATATTCTTTTTAAAGACTTTGTTTTTTAATGAATTTCTTTCAGTTCTTTGCTCAATTAATTCCAATTTAGATTGCTCTTGACAAAATTTCTTTTGTAGCCTTAAATATCTCCTGTAGAGTATTTTTGGATAAATTTTTATTGTTAGTAAAACAATAAATCTTTATAATATTTTTTTTACTTATAAAGTTGAAAAAATAAAATTGGCATGTTTTCTCTTAAAAATAATATAACATACTGTTTTTAATCATTTTTTTAACTTATACATATTTTAATGACAGGAAAAGTACTTGATTTTCAATCAAAGTTTCATATCCATACCTTACATTTGGGGGACCATCTGTGATATTTTACCTGTGACATAATTTTTTACTCTGTTTAAATCTTTTTCTTATGTTGAAAAATTTAAAATCATATAAAAAATACTTATAATTCCAAAAATTCATAAAAAAGATTTTTTTCATATTATAAGTAAGGATTTATTCTTCATTTCTCTTTTGAAAAAATATTTTTTTACTTAATCAATTGGCTTTTCATTAATCTTAGTGTCTGACAATGGGGTAAGACAAAAATTTATTGAAACAGCCTCAACAGTATCAAGCATTATTCCTGCAAGTAGTGTGAATTCTGACCATGATAGTACAATTATTGTAACTCAGAATAATCAACCAGAACCAATTTCTTCTGAATTAATTGACTTGGACATAAGTAATACCCTTCAGAAGGCAAAGAATTTGGCCAATAGTAAGTTTTTTGATGTAGAATGACTATTTTAACCTTTTTAATCATAAAATATTCCTTCTACCAGATCAGGAGCCAGCTATAACCCCTCAAGAAGCTCCCAAAAGGGTCAGAGACATGATTATGGAAGAAGCCAATCAGTTACAGAAGGACAAGGGTCAGTTGATGACTTTAAAATTAATAAATTATGTCATTCTGAAGCTGATAATAGTGTTTTACCTTCAAACAGAGCTGACCCCGCGACAAGAAGCCTCAGTGGACATAGACAAAGCCAGCCAGAAGGCCCACAACAATGCATTTCAGAACAAAAAGTACCAGACCCTTGCAGATCTCTGGAAAAACTGCATGAATTCTTACAGGACTATGGGAAAATTCCTGCGCCATCCCAAAAATTGCAAGTTACTCAATGGATGGCATGCATTGATGGAAAAGAAGAACATGATTCTTTTAACAGAAGAATGGAGGGAAAACAACCCTCCACCACCCAAGAAAGTTCCGAAAAAAGCCCAGTAGCCAGCAGCAGCAATTCCAACATGAAAAAACAGCCACAAGCTCAGAACAGGGGCAAAGGCAAGCCTCCAGCCACAAACCTTAAAGCCAGGGTTACACAATCCCAATGCTGCAGCAGGATGCCATGTAAAATGTGTTACAGATGGCCAGAAAAATGATGGAATTACAGAAAAAGGAGGAAAACAGATTAAAATATCAGAAATGATTTCTGACATTCTTGGTGCTATCCCAGGGTTTTATGAAGCTATAAATTACATAAAAACTCATGTTTCAGATAAAAATTCATCCATTTGTAACAATCTTGAAACAAACAACTGAAGTCTTCCCAAATAAATGAAGCACTTATGTGTTTTGAGAATGTTTCAAGAACAATTAAAACTTCTAATAATGAAAATTCTTTTGGAAATAAGATAAATGAACAACCTGCCATTATCAAAGAATTAACAGACAAATATTCTAATTCAATAGTGATGACATGATTGAAACAAGAATTCAATAAGCCATAAAATTATCAAGAAAGCTAAAAAGAAAGTCCTTGATGAAGTTTCAAATTCCTTTACTGAAGTAAAGACACATACAATTTCCTTAAAAGGTGTTTTGACGCTTTACAAGAAGAAGTATAAAAGTTAACAATTAAATTGAATTAAATCACTTTTGATAATACAAGACAAACAGAGTTATGGCAAGAACTGACATATAAAGAAGACATGTATAAAATTGAAGTAATAAATTGAATAGAATCCTTCCAACATGAATTCAAAATCTCCCAAAGGTGTAGCAACAGTAAAATGAATGATATTGAACAAATACTGAGCACCTTACCAAGAATTTCAACACCTCTGAATCAAACTTAGGGTACAGGAATTCTCAACCCACAAGTATTGTATGCTGAAAATTAACAGTTAAAAAATGAATTTTGAACTTCTTTTCATAACTTGGAACCATCAATGGGCCAAGTACTCTTAAAATAAGTACCAAAACTTAAAGAATGGCCTTACTTCAGTGGTGAAGGAGAATATGATCATATGGAATTCATCAGAGGAATTGAACTGATTAAAGAAGATTTTAAATTACCACACAGATTTGTAACACCAAGATTTAACACCGTGTTTACCAGATCAGCCCACAGATGGTATATCAAATGAAGACAAGCACATGGACACCAAAGTTGGACTTGGTTGAAAACCCAAATTATCAACAAATGGGCCAATGATTCTTGGATGTTTAAATCAGAAACAGCATTTGAATCTGCCAAATTTAATGCTGAGAAAGACAAATACTTACCATAGTTTTGCCAACAAAAGGACAGATTAACAGCATTATAACCTGACATGTCAGAATTTATGATCCACAGACAAATTCTGAGACAATGTGCAGGTTACTTAGAGCATACTGTCAAAAGGAGGACTACTGAACAATCTTCAGAAGAAGATATTATTCATATATTAGAAGAAGTAACCACCAGAACCAGGATTGGTTCTAGTAGGGTGAATCTCAAAACAAGGTTTGACACACCTTGAAAGGATTCTGTGGAAAAACATCCAAAAGAAAATTCTAATAATATGAAGTATAGATCTGCAGATATAATCAGAAAGTGCCAAATTTGCCAAAGCACCACCCAATTAGCCAATACATGTCCAAAAAGGGGAAAAATCAATGAAATTGACATGGAAAAAGAACCTGATGTCGAAAAAGACAATAATATAATTGAAGAAAATTCAGATGATAGGTCATAAATATTTTCTGAATTTTCAAACAATATAGGAAATATCAACGCCGCCTTTGAAATCATGGAATCTTATTCCCACTTGCCATGATTAAGCAATGGTCAACTTGATTTGTCAAAAATTCAAGATGTACAACTTATGAAGACAAAACCAAACAGGGTAAAAGGTTATACAGCTGGTAACTCCTGTAAAACAGAAGTCGTGATTGACAAGAAACACACTAAACCTTTACTTGACACAGGAGCCTTCTCCTCTTGTTTTCGCAAATCTTTTCTTAAACCTTGTTCACCAAATCTTGAAGACCAATTGTTACCAATTGATGGCATAAAATTGAATAGGGCAAGTAATCCAATGAAAACAATGAAAATCTTTGGGACCATTCTCATATTTCCCATATGAATGGAAACTTAGGAATCACTGTTGAATTTTTTGTGATGAAAAATTTCTCTAGTACCAATTTTATATTGGGAAATGACTATTTGATCGTGTATGGCATAGACTTACATAACAACAAGGACATATACTTTACTATTGGAGACAATAAGTGTCAGAAATTTGCTTTTTTACAATTAAAAGCCAAATTACGGTAAGCAAAGTAACACCAGTCAACTTAGAGTTGGAAAATTTCAAATCTGAACAGTTAAATGAAGCTTAAATAAGCCTTCATCTGACTGATAAACAGGAAGATGAACTTTCTGCCCTTTTATATAACCACAGAGAAGCATTTGCATCAGACAAAGAGCCTTTGGGGGAAATTATTGGTCATGAATTTGACATCATCCTTGATATTGAGAGACCTTATCCACCACTCTTAAGAAGACCTGCATATCAAGCAAGTCCTCAATCAAGAGAAGCTCCAGAAATTCATATTGAAGAACTTCTAGACCTTGGTGTCATAAGAAGGTTTTGCCATAATGATGAAGCAGAAATACCTACACCAGTCATAGTGGCATGGCATAATGGAAAATCTAGAATGGTTGGGGAATTTAGAGCTCTGGCAACTTACACTGTTTTACACAAATACCCAATACAAAAAATCCAAATTTCCCTTACACAGATATCTCAAGAAGTGTATATAAGCACTATGGATGCCCTTAAAGGATTTCATCAGAATGTGGTAACACCAAGGGCAAGAAGATACTTGAGAATTATTTTTCATTGTGGAGTATATGAATATTTGAGGATGCCTTTTGGTATTGAGAATGCACCTTCACAATTCCAAAGAATGATGAATGAAATCTTCCCTGAAGCACCTTCAGAAGGATAGTTAATCATTTAAATTGATTACATTATTGTCTGCTCCAAGACCTGTGAAGAACATATATACAGACTATCAAGAGTTTTGACAAAACTCCAATCTGTAAACATGAAAATTTCTTTGACAAAATGTCATTTTTTATCCAAAGAACTCAAAGCACTGGGACATGTAGTACCTGGTTTATCCCATGTAATTGACAAAAACAAGGTTGCAGCATTATTGCTGAAACCCATGCCTCAGAACCAAAAAGACATTTAGTCATTTTTGGGGTTTTCAGGATATTACAGGCACCATATGATAGATTTTGCATCCATAGCAAGACCTCCTTTTAAATTATGTGACAAAGACACAACATTTGAAATGACTTTTGACAGAGTCAAAGCCTTTGAATCTTCAAGACAAGCCTTGACCACTGCTGCACTCTTACTGATGCCAGACTTTAAGCTGCCTTTTAAACTATATATTGATGCATCAGGGGATGGGATGGGTGCTGAACTTCATTAAGTCCAGATTATAAATGATAAACCTGTGGAACGACCCATATTTTTCATATCCAGGCAAATCAAACCAACTGAAGCCAGATATAGAGCAAGTCAAATGGAGTGTTTATGCCTTGTCTGGGCCTTGGAAAAATTAAATTAATTCCTTGAGGGATGTGTTTTTGAAGTGAGAACAGATTGTACCACTGTTAAGTCACTTTTAAACATGAAGACACCTAAAAGACATATTCTCAGATAGCGAATAGCCATACAGGAGTATAGAGGTGATATGGCTATTGTTCACAAAGATGGGAATATTCATAAAAATGAAATGGACTGAGTAGATGGCCACTACCAAATAATATTGATAATCCTGCTTGTGTACCAGAAGAAGCTTCCCCACAGATTCCCATAGAAGGAATAAGTGTTACAGACCTGAACATCACTTTATTTGAGGAGGTAAGAAACAGTTATACTCAGGATACAAGCTGTAGCATTTTATGCCAATTACTTAGTAAAGACTGTAAAGACAATTCTTTGATACATGCCTTAGATGAAATATTAAGAAAATCAAATGATGGAGGAAGATTCCACTTACTGGATGGTATAATTTACAACAGAACTAAGCATTCATGTGTCATAACAGCTGTGGACAGGTCCTTGATCAATCTTGTACTTAAAGAATGCAATGATAGCCCTTTCTCAGGACATCTGTCTGAAGAAAGAACAAGAGAAAAAGTTAAAACCTGCATGTGGTGGCCAATGTGGAAGAAAGATGTTGCGCAGTATGGCAAAACCTGTGACAGATGTCAAAAGGCAAATAAATCCACTGGCAAAAGACTTGTCAATATGATCAAGACCCAAGAGCCCAGCAAACCTTGGGTAACTGTCCTACCACCAGGGGTGATACAAGCTATACTGCTTTCCTAGTAATTGTTGACATATTTAGTAAGACTCCAATCTTTCTACCATGTCACAAGGATGACACATCCATGGATACAGCTCTTTTGATATGGAATGTAGTAGTATCATGGACTGGCATATTCACAAATATCATTAGTGACAGCGATCCCAAATTCACCTCAGCACTATGGACAAATCTTCATCAACTATTTGGAACAAAATTATCCTTCTCTACAGCCTACCACCTGCAAACTGATGGTCTGTCTGGAAGGATGATCCAAACCTTGGAAGACATGGAAAGATCATTTTGTGCATATTTCATTTAACTTAAAGATTTTGATGGATTTACCCATGATTGGTGTACTCTTTTACCAGTACTCCAATTGGCATATAAGACATCCATTCATCCCAGTACCAATCAAACTCCTGCTATTCCAGAAAAAGGATGGAATCCCAAATTACCTCAAGATTCCTTAAGGAAAGAATTGGTTTAAATACATCCTCCAGCTGCTAGCTTCAAAAGAAATCTAGACAAATCTAGAAAGAATTCAGTAAGGTGCTGTCACAGGGGCTCTTATGGAAGCAAGAGGGCCTGGCACTCAGGAATCAAGAACTCACTTGGAGGGCTCCAAAAGATGATAAGAAATACTACGGAATATATTTCTTAAGCAGGAATAAGAGAAAGGACAAATATGCCAAAGATAACAAAGAATAATAAAAATGAAGCCAGAGGCCAAAAAATAAAAGAAAGCCAAAAGCCAAGAAGCCAACCAAATGAATCCTCAATTCACTGTTTCAACCTGCCAGAAAGAACAATGGAATTAGTAAAGGATATGACCACCAATATCCACTGACAGGCAAAGAAAGAAAGAGAAAAGGTGCTAATGACTGACTTAAGATTATCAGTATTAACTTTAATAAGGTAAAAGAAAATAGAGACAAAAATAAATCCAATATATTAATTAACTGGGGAAAAAGTCCCCAGGTGCTAAAAGGTATCCAGTATATGTGAAAATTGAACGATTGATCCTGGAAGGTGGATCAATGGCTGTATTGTCCAAATCGGGAAATACAGTTCTGGCCATCTTGAATTTTGAACTGTGTGATGGAATTCCCACAGTGGAATATGAAATGACCCAATTGGGCCAAGACAATACAGGCTGATTGAATGAGGCCTGTACGGATGAATTGGGTTGTCCAAAGGAGTATTGCATACTTGATGCCTTGACAACTGATTTAAATGGTGTAATACCTCTTGAGAAATGTCCTTGAATAATCCTGAATGAATTGTGCCAACCCAACCCCTGCAGCTACAGGTGGTTGGGATCCTTGAAGAGTCTTCTGGTTGCCGCCATAACTTGTCAGACTGATGAGCTGATTAATCCTCCTTCAAAATGGGAGTTGGGATTTGAAACCTTGAGTTGGGAAGGTGAAATTGGATCCTGAAAACGTCACCAGTGGATTGCTGAGCAAAAATGGTGCATAATGGTATATAATATCATATATGCACCATGCCTGCAACTTTGAGTACAGATGCTTTGAAGGAAAAGAGGAAATCCCCTGGAGTTGAGGGGAAAGACGGGCTGAGCTGATCTGATGGCCTCTGGTGGCTGCCAGAGGCCATGGCTGAACTATTGGTCCATGGCCAAAAATGGGTCCCACGGGATTTCTGGCCAAAAGGGTGTCCATGAGGGTTTTCGTCATTTTTGGGTCCAAGGAGGTTCTGGCCAAAATTGGCTCAGGTGGGCCCAATTGTGGTTTGGGGCCTAAGTGGCTGGCCCCTTTTGGCCTCATTGGATTAGGCCAAAAGGGGCCTTAATGGCCTACGGACCGCGGGCCGTAGGAGCCGTAGGGGGCCTAAATGGCCCAAAAAGGCCATTTAGGCCAAAACCCTATTAATGAAAGGGGTGGCCCTGAATCCAAAGATGATGGTTAGGGGGCCTGGAGGCCCCTAGAAGACCAAATGACCCCCCAGGCCCAAAATCAAAGATGAAGGCCTGGGGGTTGGTGAAGTGGGAATTGGCCAAGAAGGCCAATGACGGCAGGATATGGCCTGAGTCCATAACAGATGGTTGAGGCCATAAAATGGCCATGGGAAGGTGTTATGGTGTGGATGCCATAGAACACCCAAGGGGGCCAATTGGCCATAAAAGATATGATGTGGCCAATTGGCCCCAATTTTGCTCCAGGTTGATTTGCCGCAACCATCAAGGAGGAGGGTCAAACTTGTGGTTGTGACAGTACCCCCCTACCTTGAATGGTGAGCTCCTGAGCACTAAGATAAGGTAAAAACCTGTTGAGGCTGTTGAGATGGATTGGACAGAGGGGTTCCAGAGGTATTTTGATTTTGAAAAGAAAATTTTGTACTGATAATAATGTTGGCATATGAATTGAGGTTGACGTGGTCTTTTCTTGACATTTGGATTGAAAATGTTGAAGGATTGAGTTTGATGTAGCATTTTGGCATCAAGATAAAAATAAAAGAATTTTTTTTTAAAGAAAAGTAAGGATAAAGAAAAAGAAAAGGAAAATCAAAAGAGAAAAAATTTTGAAGGGGGATCCAAATCTTCATCACGGATTTTGACAGTTGATTTGAAAGTGTCCAAGGACCTGGAAGAAAAGAATTTGATGCCAGGTGCTCACAGAGTGGCCAAGGTGATGTTTTGAAAAGATTTTAGACCCCTCAGGGAAGTGCACACCAGGAGAGGAACTTACTTTTAGGAGTTGCCAATCCCGCCAGTGCCATAAATAAGACTATCAATTTGATTAAGGAGTGTCTTGAATTGGAAAACTTGGAAAGAAAAATGAAAATGAATGGTTAATTTCCCCAAGTGAAAAATGGCCATAATTTTGGAATTGATGTTGAAAGCCAGGCCAATGAATCTGTGTCCAAATTGCAAAGTGCTCACAGAGTGGCCAAGGTGATGCTTACAACAAAGAGGGGTAGAATACCCCTAGAGGTGCATACCAGGAGTGGGACTTACTTTTGGTAATTCCTCTCCCCACCAAGCACCATAAAAGATCAAGCTTTTGAAGAATTGGGTCCTGGTTTGTCAGGATACAAAGAATGGAAATCTTTGACAAGATCAGGACAATTCTTGAGGTTTTCGGCTGGTTCCCAAGTGGATCTTTCTGGGTCTTGACTGAAACCTTTCCATTCCACCAGATACCATAACTTTCTCCTCTTGAGCTTTGAATCCAGTACTTGAGAGACTTCCCATTCCTCTTCTGCTTCAATGTTAATTGGAGGAGGAGGTTCTTGATGCCGATTTGAGATTTTTGATGTCTTGACTGGTTCCAGAAGGGAGATATGGAAGACTGCGTGAAAGTATTTCCATTGGGATGGAAGCTTGAGGTGGTAAGCATGAGAACTGACTTTCTTCAAGATTGGAAAAGGACCCAACCATCTTTTGGATAGTTTTTTGGTGGGTCTGGTTGATTTGATATTCTTGGGGGAAAGCCATACCATGTCACCAGGATTGAAAACAGGTGGACTTGCTCTACCTTTATCTGCATACCTCTTAAACCGGTTTATGGATGCTTCAAGTTCTCTCTTGACATCTTGCTGTACTGATTGGATTTTTGTTGATAACTTTCCAGCAGGAGTGTCTTGAGTTATGTGAACTGAATCAAAATGCGGATCTCTTCCATAAACAGTGACAAACGGGGATTGCTTGGTTGAAGAGTGATCAGAATTATTGTAGGCAAATTCAGCCAGAGGGAGCCAGGTGTTCCAATCATCTTGATGATAACTGACATACATCCGAAGATACTGTTCTAGTATCTGATTTACCCTCTCTGTCTGTCCATCAGTTTCTGGATGGTAAGCAGTTGAAAAGGCTCTTGAAATCTTGAGCTGCTGACAAAGATTGGTCCAAAAGGAAGAAACAAAGAGTGAACCTCTATCACTGAAAATGCTTAACGGAAGGCCATGCTTTAGAAAGATATTCTTGATGAATAAATGGGCCAAATCCAGGGAAGTGATTGAAGACATTGTTGGAATAGAAACCACCATTTTTGAGAATCTGTCCACAATTACCAGGATTGAATCAAAGGAATTGGACAGCGGCAGTTGAGTGAGGAAGTCCATTGAAAGAGAAATCCAAGGACCATTCAGAATTGGAAGAGGTTTGAGGAATCCAAACTTCTTATGGTGAATATTCTTGTTTCTTGAGCACTGTTGACAGGATGAAACATAATCCTCGATAAATTGAGTCATGCCGGACCAGTGGAAATCCCGCTTGACAATTTTGAGAGTCTTCTCTTGGCCAGGGTGGCCAGCTAGACGAGAATCGTGACGCTTTTGAAGAATACTAAGTTGAATTGTGGAGTCATTTGGGACTAACACCCAATCTTTGAAGAGAAGGAATTGGGAAGAGGAATCAAGAGAATAATCTTGAACAGATTTACCTTTACCCAAATCTTCAAGGATACTTCTGTACTGGGGATCTTGCCATAAGTTCTTCTGGATTGAATCAATCAAATTTGAGAAAGATTCCACCTTTACTGCAAAAAGCTTTGAGGGTTGAACTTCATCTTGCTTAATGATTTGCTGAAAATTCATTGGCTTCTTGCTGATGAAATCCTCCCCCCTCTCCAAATAAATGTCGTCCCGACGTGATAAGGCATCCAGGAGAGTAGCTAGGCGGCCAGGGTGGTAAGTGATTGAGAAATGAAATTCAGAAAGGAATTCAGCCCAATGGGCTTGACGGCGGGTGAGTACTTTGGAGGTCATGAAGTATTGAAGGGAAGAGTGATTGGTAAGAGCTTCAAAAGGGGAAGCCAGTGAAAGAAGAAAAGCCCTCCAGTGCTTGAGAGCCCAGATGATACCAAGGAGTTCCTTGTCATGAATCTCGTAATTGAGCTCTGCTGGGATAAGCTTGCAGCTGTCGAATGCAATGGGATGTTTTCCTGAATCAGAGACCTGACTCAGTACAGCACCCAAGGCATAATCCAATGCATCGGTTTCTACAATGGTGGGTAGAGAAGGATTGGAGCGGTGGTGAAAGCCTCTTTGAGTTGGTGAAACTGACTAAGAGCTTCCTCATTGAGGGGAAAACAGGAAACTGGTGAGTGAACTGATCTTCTTTGAATAATTCTTGATGAAACGGCGGTAGAAGTTGGCAAAGCCAAGGAAGGATTGAAGAGCCTTGAGGTTTCTTGGAGGCGGCCAATTGAGAATCTGCTGGACTTTTGCTTGGTCCATCTTGAGGCCTTCAGAAGAAACTACATAACCAAGATATTCCATGCTTGAAGCATGAAACAGGCAGTTGGACACCTTAGCAAAAAGGTTATTGGCTCTGAGTCTGGAGAGAACAGTGGACACATGAGTGACATGTTCTTCCTCAGATTTGGAAAAGACCATAATGTCATCCAAATAAACCACAAAATAAACATCGAGAAGATCTTGAAAGATATCATTGACAAGATTTTGAAAAGAAGCAGGAGCATTGGTGAGCCCAAATGGCATAACCAAGTATTCATAACTGCCATATTTAGTTCTAAAACAAGTCAAGTGTTCATCACCCTCCTTGATTCTGAGCAAGTTATATGCACCACGCAGATCAATCTTGGAGAAGATAGAAGAACCATTAAAGACATTGAGAATCTGACTCATAGGATGAACAGGATACTTGTTCTTCCTAGTAACAGCATTGAGTTTGCGGTAATCAACACACAAACGGAGGCCACCATCTTTCTTTTTGACAAAGAGGACAGGTGCTCCTGTTGAAGAGGAGCTTGGCCGGATGAAACCTTTCTCTACATTCTCTGAAATGTAGGCCCTGAGTGTATCTGACTCTTGTTTGGATAAAGAGTAGATCACCCCAACTGGAGGTAGAGACCCCTCCAGTTCGCTATGATGATCACAGGCGCGGTGAGGAGGAAGTTTCTCTGCTTTCACCTTGGAGAATACATCCAAGTATTGGTGATAGACAGAAGGAACAACCTTCATCACAGTTTCTACTTCTTCTGGCTCTTCCTCTTCATCCCACAACTCCTCCAGGGAGTCATGATAAGATGAAGGAGGAAGGTCCATATTCCCAAATAAGAGGTGAAGTGAAGATACCAAATTATCTTCTCCAACATCTTGAATCTCTTTGAAGACTTTAGCTCTAGGAGATAGTAATGACTGTGGGGAATTAAGGGAAGGAATATGGACAGAAGACGGAAATGATGGTGTTCTAGAATCACCAACCAGAGCTGCACAAGATTTGGCAGAAGAAAAGTCATTACAGACAGAATTAGAAGGATCAGAATAGTCCAAATTATCAGGATTAAAGGTGATCAGCCCTTGCCTCCAATCAATAAATGGATTAAAATGATTGAGAAAGTCAAAGCCCGATATGAGGTCTTCTCCCTTGGGAGTATCAATGACTAAAAAGTCCCATTCAAAGCTTGGGAAGGAAGGGAGCTCAACCATATATCTAGTATGGTAAGTCACAAATAAGGAAGGAGACTCAGAGGAGTCCAGAATGATAAGGGGAATCTTCTCTGGAAGTTCGGACGTAGTCAATGAGTACTTGTGAACAAACTGCTTTGCAATAAATGAGTGTGTAGCACCAGAATCAATGAGAATACTGTAAAAAACATCAGAAAGAGAAGAAAAAACAAAAAATTTAAGAGAATTTTTGACACCAGTATTCCAAATGCACAATTGTGCTCTGGAAGGAAAACTGTGGAGACCATTGAACACAACATGGTCTCCACTCAGGCTTTTCCCTGGCTGGGAAATTGGCCTGACGGTTGGGTAAGCTTGTTTTGAGGTCTTTTGAAACAAGGCTCAAGACTATGCTTCCCACCACAATAGGTACAAAGGCCCTCTTTGATTCTTCTTTCTTTTTCAGAACCTTTCAAGTTGAAGTCCTTATTCAACAAGGAAGAATGGGGCTTGTCCTGCTTTTGAGCGTGAAAATTCTTCTTCTTGTGACTTGAGCTTGAAGAGTTTTGATGATGAGAAGAACTTGACTTTGAGGCTTCAGGCTTCTTCTCCTTTTGCCTCCCATGGTACCTGGTATCAAGTTCCAGGGTGACGTCCATTAAGTCTTGAAGAGAATCAATATTTGAAGGATGGGAGGCCAAGTGATCCAGAATCCTGGATGGCAATCCCTTCCTGAAATGATGGATGAGAGCTCTTTCTCCCCAATCCCCGATTCTTGAAACCAAACTCCTGAAATCGGCTCTGTATAGTGAAACATGGCCACCTTCTTTCATTCTAAGGCAGTCCAACGCTGCTTCAGCTTTTCTAACTTCATTTGGGTCTCCAAATAAAGTGAAGAGTTGGGATTCAAACAATGGCCAAGAATTGAGAAGATAACTTGATTCTTGATTGATGAGATTGGAAAGATAAGGCTCAATCCATTTTGCAGCCCTGCCAATAAGAAATGAAGTGGCATAAAGGACCTTCTTCCTATCTTCAGAGAAGTTTGCCGGATCATTATGAAAAATAAGCTGGCATGACTGAATAAAGCTTCTGACTTTGAAGGGTTGAGTCCCATCAAAGCATTCTGGTGCCTTCATAGATGGAGTCTTGAAGGCCGGTGGTCTTGATGAATCAGAAGAAGAAGCTTCTTGAAGATTGGCCATGATCTGAGTCATTTGTGGCATGATGGCCAATAAAGATGGTTCAGATTGGTGAGAGACAGGCTGATCAGACTGGGCTAGAGTTGGTCTTCCAGTACCTTGGGATGCCCCCATTGGAGCAGGAACACCTTCAGTACCTTCAGACTCTTCCTCTTCCATAGAATTCTCCTCCTCCTCTTCACCGTCTTCACCTGGACCTTTGAAACTAGTCCTTGACATGCCTGGAAAACCGCCAACTACTCCTGAAAAAGAATTTAATCTTCTTGGCACCCTTCCTTCCTTCCTGGATGGTGCTGCTCCTTCCATGCGGGGTCCCCTATTTAATTGGGCCCTCAGTTGAGGAACTGCTGGGTTGCCATCAAGAGGAACTCTTGAAGTAGGAGTAAGAACAGCTTGAGTTCGAGCCTGGGATCTGGTCTGTCTTGCAGGAGGTGAGTGTTGGAGTGGCATGATTGAATATGAGTAAAATTTAAATAAAAAGAATCAAAACTTGAATAAAACTGGAGGCAAAACCGAAATAGTCTTGAGGATCAAATCAAATCAAATCTTGAGGGGAAAAATCAATGAATCAAATTAAAGTCTTTAGGTATGTCAATCAATCAAATCAGATGAGTCTTGAAGTCAAAAATCAAAATCAATGAAAATCTTGAGGTCAATAAAATCAATCAATCAAAATCAATGAAATCAAATCTTGCAGTGGAAATCAATCAGTCAAATGAATTCTTGAGTCAAAAATCAATTTATGTCAAAGTCTTGATGTGAAATTCAGCAAATCAATGGGAAAGTCTTCAGGTCAATCAAATATCTTGAAATCAATATCAATTATGTCAAATCAGTCAATCAAATCAATGATCAAGTGAACTCTTCCTGAAATCAAAATTCTTGAAGAGAAAATCAAAATGAATCCTGATATGAAGAACGTGTCTGAATAATTTGATGAATAATCTGAAAATCAAAATGACAAGACGCCTGAAATGAAGGATAAAATTGGAATTGATGATTGAGAGTAGATTGAAAAGATAAACAGAAAATAAAATTTTGGGTCAGCTTTCAATTTTCAGAATGAAGAAATGAATGAGAGAAAATTTAGAGATGACAAAGAATCATAAATTTCATAAGCGTTAAAGAGTCATAATTTTGATGAATGAATGAATGAAATTGATGAAGAATGAATGAATAGAATGAAAAGAAATTATGAGTTAATTCATATAATGTCACAGGGGCCCTTATGGAAGCAAGAGGGCCTGGCACTCAGTAATCAAGAACTCACTTGGAGGGCTCCAAAATATGATAAGAAATACTACGGAATATATTTCTTAAGCAGGAATAAGAGAAAGGACAAATATGCCAAAGATAACAAAGAATAATAAAAATGAAGCCAGAGGCCAAAAAATAAAAGAAATCCAAAAGCCAAGAAGCCAACCAAGTGAATCCTCAATTCACTGTTTCAACCTGCCAGAAAGAACAATGGAATTAGTAAAGGATATGACCACTAATATCCACTGACAGGCAAAGAAAGAAAGAGAAAAGGTGCTAATGACTGACTTAAGATTATCAGTATTAACTTTAATAAGGTAAAATAAAATAGAGACAAAAATAAATCCAATATATTAATTAACTGTGGAAAAAGTCCCCAGGTGCTGAAAGGTAGCGGGTATATGTGAAAACTGAAAGATTGATCCTGGAAGGTGGATCAATGGCTGTATTGTCCAAATCGGGAAATACAGTTCTGGCCATCTTGAATTTTGAACTGTGTGATGGAATTCCCACAGTGGAATATGAAATGACCCAATTGGGCCAAGACCATACAGGTTTATTGAATGAGGCCTGTATGGATGAATTGGGTTGTCCAAAGGAGTATTGCATACTTGATACCTTGACAACTGATTTAAATGGTGTAATACCTCTTGAGAACTTTCCTTGAATAATCCTGAATGAATTGTGCCAACCCAACCCCTGCAGATACAGGTGGTTGGGATCCTTGAAGAGTCTTCTTGTTGCCCCCCTAACTTGTCAGATTGATGAGCTGATTAATCCTCCTTCAAGATGGGCGTTGGGATTTGAGACCTTGAGCTGGGAAGGTGGAATTGGATCCTGAAAACGTCACCAGTGGATTGCTGAGCAAAAATGGTGCATAATGGTATATAATACCATATATGCACCATGCCTGCAACCTTGAGTACAGATGCTATGAAGGAAAAGAGGAAATCCCCTGGAGTTGAAGGAAAAGACGGGCTGAGCTGATCTGATGGCCTCTGGTGGTTGCCAGAGGCCATGGCTGAACTATTGGTCCATGGTGGTCCATGGGCAAAAATGGGTCCCACGGGATTTCTGGCCAAAAGGGTGTCCAGGAGGGTTTTGAAGGAAAAGACGGGCTGAGCTGATCTGATGGCCTCTGGTGGTTGCCAGAGGCCATGGCTGAACTATTGGTCCATGGTGGTCCATGGGCAAAAATGGGTCCCACGGGATTTCTGGCCAAAAGGGTGTCCAGGAGGGTTTTTGTCATTTTTGGGTCCAAGGAGGTGGTGGCCAAAATTGGCTCAGGTAGGCCCAATTGTGGTTTGGGACCCACCTGGCCTTGGGGCCTAAAGGGCCTACGGACCGTGGACCGTGAATCACGGCCCACGGGCCATAGGAGCCATAGGGGGCCTAAATGGCCCAAAAAGGCCATTTAGGCCAAAACCCTATTAATGAAAGGGGTGGCCCTGAATCCAAAGATGATGGCTAGGGGGCCTAGAGGCCCCTAGAAGACCAAATGACCCCCCAGGCCCAAAATCAAAGATGAAGGCCTCGGGGTTCGTGAAGTGGGAATTGGCCAAGAAGGCCAATGACGGCAGGATATGGCCATGGGAAGGTGTTATGGCGTGGATGCCATAGAACACCCAAGGGGGCCAATTGGCCATAAAAGATATGACGTGGCCAATTGGCCCCAACTTGGCTCCAGGTTGATTTGCCGCAACCATCAAGGAGGAGGGTCAAACTTGTGGTTTTGACAGGTGCATGGAAAACTCTTGTGCACATGCCAAAGACAAATGGGAAAAATAACATGCCACTCCAGATTTCAAAATGGGGGATTTAGTACTTGTATCCACCACTAACTTCAATAACATCAAAGGATGTAAAGATCTCAAAGATTCATTTTCAGGAACTTTTGCTATTAAGTCCCTCCATGAAGAAAATTCTGATGAAGTAGAACTTTCTGAAGAACTCAGCAATAAGCATCCTACATTTCCAGTGAGCTTGATAAAGCCATATAGATCTAGTGATGCTGAAAAATTTCCCTTGAAGGATAAAGTTTCCCAAATCATACCTCCTATTGAATGATCTGGTACTAAGAAAATTACCAAAGTTCTCAAAGAAAGAAAGTTGATAACAAATGAAATAAGGGAATACCTTGTTGGGTACAGTGACCCAACTTGTGAAGATGAATGGTTAGCAGAAAAGGACATACCTGAAGATACTAAGCTTTTCAGAAGGTACAGACAAACTAGAAATAACAATATTACAAAGTAATATTATTTTTTAGGGGGAGGTAATGTGAGCCTTAGTGGTATTTTAATATACGCTGTGGTATTCCATACCATTAGTATCAGTTTCAAGCTTACCAATAAAAAAAAGGGTAATAAAACAAATTACACATTACAACAGCAGGTTTCAAACAGAAATATACAATACACAGCCTCAAGATCTTATCAAAATATTTACCCACCTTATTGCATCATCAATAACAAATTATGCAATTAAAAGAAGTTAATATAAATAAAGGTATATGAAGACGGATCAAAGCATCAGAGCTGTATTTTCCCCACCTTGATTCAATTGAAAGAAGACATACCTCAAGGCTAAACATAAAATTACAATATATTTTGCAAGAAAAAATGTTTGCTTAGTAATAATGACATGCATCAAACTTTGTAGAAATGATGCAATCTCCAGATGAAATGATACAAAACTAAAACAGAAACACCAGCATAATTTTCTCATACATATCATATGACTAGAAGAAATTTAAATTGTCAAGAGCTGTATTTTCTCCACTTTCTAGGCAAAAAATAAAAAAGAAAAAATAAAATCCCACCAGCCAAATTATCTCAAATACATCACATGATTTTGATAAGAAAAAGCACCACCAGCATAATTATCTCAAAAATACATAACAAAGTCACCAAAAATGAAAATGTCAGCAGCAAAATGATCTCAAAGACATCACATGATTTTGATAAGAAATGGAAACACCAGCATAATTCTCTCATATATATCATATGACTAGAAGAAATTTCAATTTTCAGGAGCTGTATTTTCTCCACTTTCTTTCAAAAAAGAAAATCTCACCAGCCAAATTATCTCAAATACATCACATGATTTTGATAAGAAAAAAGAACCACCAGCATAATTCTCTCAGAAAACACATTGCTACATCAAAACTACACGTCTCACCAGCTAAAACCTCTCAGCTATGATTTTTTCTAAGCCCCCTGTTTTGAGAAGCTCTATGGAGGCCCAACTGCTATAAATAGAGGTCCTCTCTCCCTCATTTTCCCCAGCATCATGGAACAAGTTCCCACTATCCAAGATCACAACCATCCCTGAACTAGCAGGATATCTAGAGTAATAGTAGTAGTGTTTTAGTAGTAAAACGCTCGGTAGCCTTGCTCAGTAGCTTAGTATTATTAAAAGAAAAGAAGTAGTGATATCAACTTAACATTAAAAATATAAAAAAAAAAGAATATCCAGTAGTGTTTTTATTAGTATTAATATATATAAAATTGTTATAATCAAAATCAAACCAAAAAAAAAAATATTCTTATTAATTTTATTAAATAACAAAAAAAAATATTATCATTACTTTTATTAAAATAATAAAAAAATCTTAGCTTTTACTGTATCAGAAATTTTAGTTTTTTTTAAATCAGAGTTTTACTGAAGTGTTATCGATAGGTCTGATTTAGAGACTGCTGATAAGTCTTCTCTATCTGTTTAAGCCACAAATCTTATTTTATTTTGTGATTCTCTGTAGGCTGACTATTCAGTATTAGTTAGAGGGGCAGCTAATACACCTTAGCACCCATGGTTATTAGACAATTCTGAAATTCAAAACAGACTTACCAATAATTTCCCCCTCAAGGTACTGCCTTATTTCATCCCACACCAAAAGGAGTTCCCACATCTGGTGTCCCAACAGTGGCCAACAGCTTCAACCATCAATAATCAGTCAATTATCAAAAAAAAAAAAAAAAAAAGAAAAACATTCAAATTTAGTCCATAAAAAAAAAGCCTTTTATCAGTAAAAAATTTCAAGCACCTATCAAGTCAATCTGGAATCAGAAAAACCACAAAATTCTAAATCATCATCACCATCAAGTGCTTCAACCAAATCATTTCACTATTATTATCCAAAAAGAGGAGAAACACCACCTGGAGAAGAATCACCTATAGATTATAGTATACCAGTTGGTACACCCAGAACCAAGAAGAAAGAGCAAAAAATAGTTACAGATTATTTTCAGAAATTACTCAAGGAACTGTTCAAAATTAAAAAGAAAAGTGAAAAACAGAAAATCAACAAAGAATATATCAATATGGATTCAGCATCCTCATCAAAGATACCACACAATCCAGATGAATCCAAAGAAGAAATTATAAATGAAGAGACCGTGCAAGGACAAGAAGATATTTCTGATGTAGAAAGACTTCATCAAAGAATGTTGGAAATGCAACAAGAATTAATTGAACTCCTTAAAGAAGAAGGGAAAAGGAAAGAGTCAAGTTTTACCGCAGAAAACAGCCCAATGGAAGAAACCACAAGCATGCCAAGAATCTTTAGACAAGAAGGGTCACCATCACCATTTTCAAGGCCTATGGCGTCATCAACTCCATTCACTTCACAAAGGCCAAATACTCTACCAAAGCGGGTTAATATTCATGCACAGGCTTCAAGCCCATTGCAACAAGAAATCCCACGAAACAATACACCCATTGTCAAGATCAGACCAAAGGATTATAATTTATGGTTTGATGGAAAGGAATTAGAAAGATTTATTAAAAGAGTAGAAAATATAGCAGAAATTGAAGGAGCAAGTGGAAGGGATATAGCAAGACAGATATCCTTTTGGACTAAAGATCAAGAAATTAGCTACCATATTGAAGGAATGCCTGGATATGAAACTGGCAATTGGGAGCAATTAAAATTGGATATGAAGAGGAGATGGGGAACAGTGTCACCTGAAAGAAGATACAAGCTGTCCTCAATTACTCAATTATTTATGAAGATTCAACAAGAAGGAGGAATTAGAAATATGACCCAATATAAAAAGTTCATTGGTGAATATGAATCTATTATTAATTATCTCAAAAGGTATCAATATATACAAGGAGATATCAATCACAATCAAGAAATTTTGGTGAGTCTTTCCTCAAGTGTTCAAGAATATATTTACAAAGAAATGATTAAAGATAAGGCCATGGTGCAACCTTTGGATGGTGGTTATATTATTCAAAGATTGGAAATCTTAAGGTTGTATATTGAACAAGATCTGGAAGCCAAAGTCTTAATTCAACAGAAGGAATTTTCACGACCAAAGTCACAAGAGAAGAAAGCTAGGTTTGAAGAGGAAAGCTGGGAAGAAGTCTTAAAGCAAATGAAAGATCTTACCAAAACAATTAAAAATCCTCAGCCACAAGAAAATCAATCAAAGGATACTGGGAATGAAGCAGTTAAGGAAGTATTGAATCAGCTCAAACACCTCTCTGAAATAGTTGAATCTCCCAAGAAACCTCAACCAAACAATAATCAAGATCATAGAACTATACAAAACTCACAGCCATTGAGGACAAGATATCCTTCACCACCCATATCTTCTGGTTATCAACCATATGTTCCAGCTCAAATGGCTCCAAGACAGCCATTGAAGTGTTATTACTGCCTAGAAGAAGACATTCCGCAATAAGATGTAATCATCTCACAGAAGACTTGGAGAAAAGAATTGTCTTGAAGCGTGGAGGAACATATCTTTTTCCAAAGTTTCAAAGAGTACCCACAGAAGGCCCTAAATCTGAAAAAGAATTAGTCAGAAATTTTGCCAAAGAGCAGGAGGATTTTACAAAGAAAATGATGGAACAATCAAATCCATCCCCAAAGAAGCAAGAAACAACAGTAACTGAGGAAAGAAAAGGTGAGAAGGCAACCGCTATAGCTCAAATAGAAGAGTGGGGAAACTGGAAACCTCCTCAAATATCACCAACAAATGAAAATCTTCAAATAAATGTTGGGCTTAGACAGACAAGGCAAAGATCTGTAAGACAGGAAAGTCAAAACCAAACTCAGCAAGAGGATAAAAATGAAACACACAAACCCTTTAAAAAGAAGATACCAGGTGCCTACCACGAGGAAGATGAGGCAGAAGAAGAAATAAGAGTTCTAATTCCAACAAAATACAAGAAAACACAAGAAGGAAAGGAAGTAGATAATGATGATATCAAAATCATTTCTAGGAGCGAGAATAAGGAGGGACTAAGACAGGAGTTGCAAAAGATGGAATTAAAAGAAAAGGTAAAATCTACAGCCAGTAACCCAAAGCTAATAATTGAACATGTGATAAAGAAAATACTTGAACAAAAGATAAATCTTACTCTTGAAGAACTATTATCAATGTCACCAACCTTTATTGATAAATTACAAAGTTTCACTACCCAGGAAAAAGAAGTGATAAAATAAGTCAATACGTCAAATATTCAAGAAAGACTACTTTCAGTAAAGCTACGGGACTATGATACCCCAAGATTACATTATGCATGCCCACTTGGCTTTATGGAAGTATTTATTGGAAGAGAAGAATATCCTACAATGGCATTGGTGGATACTGGATCAGAAATTAATATAATACCAGAGGAAATTGCAATTCAAGCCTCACTTACAAGTAGAAAGCTCAATATGAATCTCAGAGGAATTGGTGGACATACCACATCTTTGGTTGGACTCTCAGAATTTACACCAATTACTATGATAACAGGAGAAGAAAAAGAAATTCATTTATTCATAGCAAAAGGAGCTGTACACACCATACTTGGAAGACCATTTTTAGCAGATAATAATGTTAAATTGGAATTTTCACACAAGCAAGGGGAGATATTTAGTTATCCAGAGCAAGATGGACGTTGATTATGTTTACCAATATGTAACCCTCAAGCTATGGGCTGGCAAATTTCTCCACCAAGAGGTATGGAGCTTTGTGCATATTCAGAGATTGGAAATTGGTCAATACATGGAGCAGAATCATCCAAAAGAAAAGAAACCGAGGAAACAGAAAGTCAATCTTCAACAAGAGTGAAGACAGTATTTCTTGGACCAAACAAAATACCCTTCTCAGCTATTTTTGATGCAAAAAATGATTTGAATGTAATAACTCAGGAAATAGCCCTAAAAGCAGAATTAAAAATCGGCCCTTACACATCAAAATCAACAGATGACTTTTTGAAACCAATTGGTCAAAGTGAAAATCTTGAAGTCACTACTGGTAATGAGGAGAAAACCTACCGGGACTTCTTAGTATTGGAAAATTTCAACCAGATAATAGATGAAGAAAATATTAGCATATTATCTTCCTCTAAAGAAAGTAATCCACCTCAAACTGAAGGAAAATCTAAAGCGAAGGATCCAGAAGAGGAAGAAGTGAAGGTAGAAGATAGTGAAGCAATTGAAAAAATAAAAATGGAACTGAAGAAGATGAGAAGAAATTTGGACATGGCCATAGAAGACCCAGAGCAATGGCTAGTACTTGAGTTAAGTGGTATTAATGAAGAAGATAAAGTAGAAAGCCCACAGAAGAAATTTAAAATGGATCTGAAGACACCTGAAGCAAATTCCTCAGGAATTGCAGAAGATTATTCCAATTTATTTAAGGAGGAAGCTCGGTACATTAGTGATACTAAAAAAATAAAAGACAAAATAATCAATCCATTGGCAAAAAGAAAATTTGAAGAATTGGAAAAGGAAAGTGCCATAATTACTGAAGACAAAATGGATCAAGTTTGGGAAAGAAATATTCAAAAGAGGATTGAACAAAAAACAGAAACAGCAGAATCAGAAGATGGCTTGAAGCTATACCAACAAAACAATGGAGATCTGGAAGATAAATATAAGCAAGGAGGAATATTTGAAGACCTAGAAGAAGGAGAGTTATCAGAAAATACACAAAGGCTAGCTGGACTTAGCATTCTGGAAGAATTTAATGATGCCTATGATCAAATATGCTGCCTTTCAAGCTCAACTGATTTATTTAATCAAAATCAAAAAATTACATTTGGATTACCAAATGACTCCCAGAATCAAAATGGCATACAGAAAGACATACCAGAATATGAAGGACTGGAAGATTATGTAATAATTCCAATAATAACATTTAAGGAGATGTATGATTATGAGCTAGATTCACCAATAATTCAAACCAAATATCTTTCCGAACTACCTGGATCAAATCTTACAAATGTTGATTTTCTGGAATTACTAACCACTATTGGAATCAAAGGAAATTTAAGGAATCCTTACTGGAAGAAGCCTTATGGATATTATCAAATGACAATAGAAGGACTGTATCACAAAGTTTTATGGTCTCAAGAAGACTTGAATCTAGATGGTTTGGAAATCTTGGGAGGAACTCTTTGCTGGTGTGATTTAGGTTACATGTTTATTCATGAAGTCAAAGGTTTTGTTTCAGAATGGAAAGGGAATACACAAAGAAAAAAATGCAACAAGATATTTGGAGAAATATTGAAGGACATATGTCTTTCAGTAATTCACAACAGAGGGGTGAATATTTCTCAATAATAACTGAAGTAAGCCAATTTCAATCGCCAATTAAAAAAAAAACCACTATAAAAAATAGCAAAATAATAAAAGAAATAACCTAAAAAAAAGATAATTCTTTTCATATCTGTATTAGCATCAGGGCAGTGACCTCCTGCCTTATCAAAGAGGAATTTCAAATCATTCAAACTACCTTATAGAAAAAAATCTTTTTTAAACACTCTTAGTACTCAGTGGAAGTGACCTCCTGCCTTATCAAAGAGGAATTAGTCTTTTATCTCAAAACTCAATAATCTCACCAAACCTCAGAAAGGATCTAAACAGTCATGGATGCCAAACTTACACATAAAAATAAAGTGGAATGGAATCTTGGTTGGAATGAAGAAGGCGGGACAGACGTAAATTGCAAAATTGTAGGAAATACAGAAGAAGTCAATTACTGGGAAACACCATTTGTTGAAGAAGGAGAGGATTTATTTCAGATATGGATTCCATACTTAGAATTTGAATAATTGTTCAATTTTCCAGAACTGCATCAACAAATTCAAGAATCTAAAGATTGGCAAGAGCTTCCAGGATTCTCTCTTTCAAGACTGGAATCTCTAGAATTACTTACATATGATGGTATCAAGGGAAATTTAGGAAACATATATTGGGAAGAGGATACATTAACAGATGCAGAATGGAGAAGAAAAATATATTTTGGGGATGTGGAAGCCTCAGGAGGACTTTTTCTGGATTTACTGGAGATACCAGAAGGAAGAATCTTATGGAAGCATGGAAATTATGTAATTGAAAAGGCCAATTGGGATGTTTTGTGGGAAGAGGTGTTTATACTTGGAATTATTAGTCTCAAGACACATAATTATAATATCAACAAGGATGATTGGAAATTGATTTTGGAAGGCTTATTGGTTAAAAAAATCAAAGAAGAAAAAGGAAGATTCATATCAAGACTCAAGAAAAAGATCATAAAAATGATTCAGACAACTATTACAAAAAATTAAAAAATTAAAAAAAACAAAAAAAAAACACTCATGTTATGAATTTAAATTTTACATCATAATAAAAAAAAAAAGAAAAAAAGAAAAAAAAAAAAATAGGCTATTTATCAGTATTCAAGACAATAGTACAAATTTAGAAGTTTTCAAAAATTATTTTTTCAATGTAGAAGTATCACAATTTAATTGAAAATATTTATACAAAAACAGGGGTGGTTATCTGTTCTTTGCCACCACAAATTAAATCAAAATGGCACAAGTTTGGGGTTGTGTGGGCCTATTAATTTTTTCTTTAAAAAAAAAAATTTGCTTCTGACAAAAAAAAAATTTGCTTCCGACAAAAAAAAACACTTGCCTCCGACAAAAAGCAATTTTCTCCCGACAAAAAAAAAAATTTGCTTCCGACAAAAAAAACACTTGCTTCCGACAAAAAAAAAAAGGAAAAATTTTCTCTCGACAAAATTTTCTTCCAACAATAAAAGTTTTCTTCCGACAAAAAAAATTTTCTCCCGACAAAATTTTCTTCCAACAAAAAAAAGACTTGCTTCCAACAAAAAAAAATTTCTTCTGACAAGAAATTTTCTCCCAACAAAATTTTCTTCCGACAAAAAAAAAACACTTGCGTCTGACAAAAAAAAAAAAAAAAAAAAAAAACACTTGCTTCCGACAAAAACTTTCTTCCGACAAAAAACACTTGCTTCTGACAAAAATTTCTTCCGACAAGAAATTTTCTTCCAAAAAAATTTCTTCCAACAAAAAAAAAAAAAAAATTTCTCCCGACAAAATTTTCTTCCAAAAAAAAAAAAAAAAAAAATTTGATCCAACAAAAAACACTTGTTTCCGTCAAAAAATTTCTTCCCACAAGAAATTTTCTCCCGACAAAAAAAATTTGCTTCCGACAAAAAAAACACTTGCCTCCGACAAAAATTTTCTTCCAACAAAATTTTCTCCCAAAAAAAAAAAAATTTTTTTCTTCCAAAAAAAATTTCTTCCCACAAAAAAAAAATGGAAAAATTTTCTCTCGACAAAATTTTCTTCCGACAATAAAAGTTTTCTTCCAAAAAAAAAAATTTTCTCCCAACAAAATTTTCTCCTGACAAAAGAAAAAAAAAAACACTTGCTTCCGACAAAAACTTTCTTCCAACAAAAAAACACTTGCTTCCAACAAAAATTTGCTTCCAACAAAAAACACTTGCTTCCGACCAAAAATTTCTTCCGACAAAAAAAAAAAAAAACTTTTTTCCAACAAAAAAACTTTCTTTTCCCACAAAAAAAAAAAAAAAAAAAAAAAAAAAGATTGAATTAATAACTAATAAATAAAAAAATTAAAAAAAAAAACTGAACTGACATTCAACTTTTATCTACTTATAACAAATTGGTCTTTGCGGGCGTAGAGAATATTTTTTCTTGAAGATTTTTTTATTTTGTTTTTTTAGAGATTTAGGAGGGGATGGAGAGTAGCAGCAAGTCTTATGAGATGTGGATGGAGCTAATTCAGGTTGATTGATAGAAGTAGCTAATCCTGATTCATCAATTTCGTCCAATCTGGGTTCCTCCTTTACAATCCTTCCAGGAGAGGATGATGATTTGAATTCAGGATCCAATGAAAATGTAGGTGATGAAGGTAAGAATAATGGTGGAGAAGCTAATTTAACATCAGGACTGGAAGTAAAAGCCACAGGGAGGTTAAAAGGAGAGTCTGGTGGATTTAAACTATTTTCTACGTTAACATTAAATGTTTCAAGTCAATCTTGATCAAGATATTCTAAAGAAGAATCAGATCCATTAAACATATGTAAAGTGGACGTAGAGAAGCTATCTAGACTGTTCAAAGTAACAGACTCATCAATACTAGAAACTAGTGAAGGAGAAGACTGTTTTTCAAGAGAAACAAATGAATCATCATCATCTAAATATTTGAGAGCAGGAGAAGACTTTTGTTCAATAATCTCTACAGAAGATACATCATCGTCTTGTGGAATCAAAGCAGGAGGGGATTGAAAAAATGGACTTCGGCAATCTGGAGGAGTATCAAGAGGAGTAGTAGATGCAAGAGCAGGAGGTGAAGCAGGAAGTGGAGCTACGGGAAAATTCTTTTCAATCCAATCATCAATCATGGTAGCAGCAGTATTATCAAATAATGATGAGGATGAAGGATCCATTAGTAACCAACACTTAGGAATTAAAATTGAAACAGGAGTTTGGAAGATATTTATGATAAAACTCATGGAGCGAACATAGCTCTTATATCTCAAAAGTCAGCTTCAGGAATTAACCACCAAGATTAAGAAAAGGTAAATCATTCAGGATCTGCAAGTACAAAAGCTCTGCAAAATGATGGCGTCAAATTTAAGCCACTAATTTCCATATTAAAAGCCAAACAAAAAGAAAAAGCCTAATAATAAGTCATTAGCATTACCAACGCAAATAATAAAGCCACAATTAGCAACACAGAACTCAGGATAAATGTATATCCTTATCAGAAAAGTCAAATTCCTACTCAAAAAAAAACAGAAAGAAAAGAAGGCAAAATCAATACAATGTTCTCAGTGGAATTAGGCAGGAGAAACTCAATTACAAACACAACTGGCACAAAACTAAAAAAAAAAAAAGAAGAAGAAGAGAACAATTTGGCACACATCTTTGACTTTCCTGTTGAAGCCCACATGGCATTGACTAGTGTGAAACCAACTAAAGTCAATGTTCTTCCAGAGGGCCCAATGAGGCATGAGTGGGACTAACAAGTCTTTCAAATGAAATCACAATCAAGGTTGAGCAGGCTCAATCACAACAACATTTGAAACACCAGTTAGGTTTGTCAGACTTCAGGAACACAACGATACCAAGTTGCATCACCAAGCTTGCTCAAGGCTCAGAATATGCTACCCAGCATGGTTACCCTATTCCCGAAACTGACAGGTCTGGCAGTAATGAAAGTTGAAAGCAACCCGGACTCACTAACCACTACACCATTTGAAAATATAACATCACTCCTAAAATTGGGACCTCATTAATTTAATCACTCCATAAAAAAAAAAATTTCCGACATAAAAAAAAAAAAAAAAAAAAAATTCCGACAAAAAAAAAAAAAAAAAAAAAAAAAAAAAATTCCAACAAAAAAAAAAAAAAAAAAAAAAAATTCCAACATAAAAAAAAAAAAAAAATAATTAACAATAATAATAATGAAAATAAATAAAATAAGAAGTATTGATTAAAATAAAGGATAAAAGAACAGATACAATAAAGAAGACTAAAATTTGGTCCTTGTATGACTTTAAACTACAGGGTAGCAACCTGAAGGCAAAAATTTGGTCCTTGTATGACTTTAAACTACAGGGTAGCAACCTGACGGCTAAAATTTGGTCCTTGTATGACTTTAAACTACAGGGTAGCAACCTGACGGCTAAAATTTGGTCCTTGTATGACTTTAAACTACAGGGTAGCAACCTGAAGGCTAAAATTTGGTCCTTGTATGACTTTAAACTACAGGGTAGCAACCTGAAGGCTAAATTTAGTCCTTGTACGACATTAAACTGCAGGATTTGGTATACCTAATATACTGGGTTTTATCCACCTAGAGGTAAAGTCCTTGCATGACTTAAAACTACAACTCAAATGCAATTATGAACAAAAAAAAAAGTAAAAACTGAAAAGCCTGTTTTTTATTTCAACTAAAAAAAAAATATTATAAAAATAAAAAAAATACATTATCAATTTATACTTTAATCCAGACTAATAATCATGGAAGCTCAAGCCAATGCCACAAAATATAAGTCAGTACTCAAAAAGGTTAGACCAGTCAATGAAGCTATGCCTCAAGATCTGAATCCACCTTTGGAAAGATCTGAATTATCAAGAGATCCATATGAAACAACCCTATCACCTAGCCCACCACCATTTTTTGTAACATCAAAGGTTACAGAAGAAAGGATTTCAATGATAAACTTTGGACCATCTCTGGATGGTTATCAGAAGAAGAGATTAATTTATTAAAGAATGTTATATTACTAAGGCAAAAGGCTATAGCATTTTGTGAAGAAGAAAGAGGCATACTAAAACATTCTTATGGAAAACCTCATAAAATACCAGTTATACCACATGAACCATGGCAAAAGAAACCAATACCAATACCAAAAGCAATTTTACCTCAATTTATTGAGCTAGTCAGAGAAATAATATGTACAGGACTCTATGAACATTAAACATCAAGCTATAACAGCCCAGTATTTTGTGTGGCAAAGCCCAACGGGAAACTTAGAATAGTTCATGATCTTCAATACCTCGATAAGGTAACAATAAAAGATGCAGGATTGCCACCAAATGTTGATGAGTTTGTAGGATCATTTTCAGGAAGAGAATGTTATGTATTGGGAGATATTATGGGAGGATACGATGAAAGAGAATTGGATATTACTACAAGACCCCTTACAACATTTGAAACACCACTTGGAAGACTTCAGCTTACAAGACTACCTCAAGGAGCAACTAACTCTGTGGCAGTATAACAAGCACAAATGACTTGGATACTTCAGGAGGAAATACCAGAGCACCTTGGAATATTTATAGATGATGGATGTGAGCCTTTGAGATATGACCACATACCCAATAAGGTCACAAAAAGGACTCAGAATAATTATACCTTTAATATAACTATATTAAAATTACTTAGAATAATTACACATTAAGAATAATTACTTAAATATACAAAAAATACCATAAATTGGTACAAAAATTGGTTTAACTTAAAAACCAATGAATCAACATGTAAAATAAATTATACCATTGGATTCCCCATGGAAAAATACACATATACCATTTTTATGGCATATCTGTAAAGTCAATATTTAAGGACTTATAAGGTATAATACCTTATAAAAACCATAAAACCTTATTTATCTCAAAAACTAATGAAACAACATGTGAAATAAATTGTACCAGTGAATTCCCCATGAAAAGCCACACATAAAACAATTAATAAGCTAATTTCAAATGTTAATACTTAAGGAATTATCCTGAATATATGCACTTTTTTGGCCAACGCATATATTCAAGGATCATAGCTAATATCTTCTAAACTATACATGATAGAATGATGAACCAAAAATAAAGTTACCACGTAATTACTGTAAGAACACAGATATGAAACTTATTTCACAAATTATAAACAAGGTTAAAACCTATGATGAATTATTGATAAAAATCAACAGAGCTGTTGACCACTTTGTTGTGAAAGTGTTCCAAACTTAAAAAAAAGTACACAGTTGGATTCTCCTAGTTCATTCGTGAAGAATGATGTAATTTTTATTATTAAATTCAGGGTATAACCCCCTGAAATCAAGGTTTGAAGTTTAAAATATTGAATTTCGACAGAAAAGATGAGTTACAAGAAAAATCATCAAAATTAGAGTTTTGATGATGTAATGAAAGGCTCTTGGCAGCATAATAAGGCTATGCCAGGCTATCAGAATTCACTCTCTGAATTGCTGTAGCGTGTAAATCTTAAAAGTTATTAAGGATCAAAGTTTGAGCTTAATTTGAGTTGTTATGATCACATACTGTAACCTTAATTTAAGTTTAACAGTCTTAAGAGTGATAAAATTGGTGAATACTATTAGTTTATGATTAAAACTAATAAAATCCACGAAATTTGGGGTTCTGCCAAGCCTCTGATGTCATCAAACTTAGAGTTATAGTGATAACTCTAAATAATGGTGTAATAATGATGTAATATGGTTTGATCATGATGTAATCACCCTCAAACCTTAAAATACTGATCAATTCCAGTGGATATGATCAGTACACGTCTACTAGAAGCCTGTTGGACTCTAGGAGGGAGGTATTTACTATAAATAGAGCTCTTTTTACTCTATTTACCCCTCAGACGCATCAAAAACATTAAATCAATTAAATAAAAGGTAATTTCTTTATTCTTTATATATAAAACTCTTATATTATTAAAGACCAAAGACCATCTTAATATTAATCACTATTTTTACGTGATTAAATCAATTCTTTAATTGTTTTTGTCATAAATCTCTCTATAAAACTCATTTCCACGTAAAAACAAGAAATTTAGTAATTTTCTTTATTTTTTATTGTAAATACAATTTGAAAAAGTTGTATTATATTCTTTTGGCGTAAAATATCTCAAAATTATTATTTTAAGTGTTAAAAGTAGGTTATTTCATCTTATTATAATAATTTCTCTCTTATTATTACTCTTAATAATTCTTAATTAATATAAATAGTATTTATATTAATACATAACTTTAATATTAGTGATATTATTGTTATTAATTGTTTTTTATTTATAAAAAACAGTTTTTTACGCCTTTATTATTTGTTGGTAACAATAATAAAGAGCTTTATAATATATTAATTATTTTATATTAATATATTATTTATAATATTATAATTTCATATAATATTAATTATATTATTATATTTATTTAATAATATAATATTTTTACGCCTTAATAATAACATTTCTTTATTATTATTATTATTTTAATCTTATTTATTTCAATTATAAGGACATTCAGAGTACAATAAGTAAAAAATTAGTAATTTTTACTTATTGTTTCATAGTCAAACCTTACAATGGAGGAATTAAAGGACCCAGATCAACATATCAGCACGAAACATTGAAGGAGAATCAACTCATAAGAAGATTTGTTTGGGAATATGCAGTAACATTAGAAATAATACTATTCAGGATAGAAGAGGCAGGACTCACAATTTCAGGATCAAAATTTGCATGTTGTGTTCCAGCACTTGATATTGTGGGGCATGTTGTGTCTTTGGGAGGAAGAAAGATTTCAAAACAGAAGATAAACAAGATACAAAACTGGCCTAGACCAACAACAAAGAAGGAAGTTAGAGGATTCTTAGGACTATGTGCATATGTCAGAATGTTTATCAAGGACTTTTCACAAGTTGCAGCACCATTGAGAAGATTGACAAGGGAGGATGTATTGTGGAAATGGGATGAAAAATGTGAAGAAGCATTTATAAAATTCAGGAAAATAGTAGGAGAAGAGATTACTTTGAAGACATTAAATTATAATAAAGATTTGGGAAAAATAAAATTAGCAATAGATTCAAGTTATATTGCAGCAGGTGAAGTTCTTATGCAAGAGGATGAAAAGGGAAAGGATAGGCCAGTGCTATATGAATCAGTAACATTTTCCAGACTAGAATCTAAATACTCTCAGCCAAAATTAGAGCTTTGCGGTGTAGCAAGAATACTCAAAAAACTTCAATCAATATTATGGGGGAAACACTTTGAGCTTCAAGTAGATGCTAAAGCTTTAATAGAAATGATCAACACACCTTGCTTACCAAATGCACCCATGACAAGATGGGTGGCATACATTCAACTTTTTTCACTTGATCTTGTACACAAACCAGGAAAAACATTTACTATGCCAGATGGGTTATCAAGAAGACCAAAAGGAGAAGATGAAGAAGAAAGTGAAAGGAATGATTTTGATGTAGAGGAAGATTGGATTAAACCACATCCAGGATTTGGCCTAAAAGAAGTAAATACAAGCAAAGTGGGAAAATTATCAAGGAAGAAAACAAACAATATTGAAATTCCAATAAAACAGGAAGGATTTGGAAAACATATGCAGGAATATTTGAATAGTTTGAAAAAGCCACAAAGTATTGGGGAAGAATACTTCAAGAAAATTAAGAGAAGATCAGTAAATTTCTATTTAGAAGGAGGACAGCTGAAAAGAAGAAATCAAGCACAGCCACAAATATTTGTATACAATGAAAAGGCTCAGAAACAGATACTAAAAAAAATGCATGAAGAGCTGGGGCATAGAGGGGAAAATGAAACATACAGGAGAATCAAGAAAAGATATTGGTGGGAAGGAATGAAAAAGATAGTCAAGAAATGGGTCAAATCATGTCAAGAATGTCAAAAAAGGAGTCATTTGCAGCAAAAAGAAGAAGCAAAGATATCTGTAACATCTACTTTATTTGAAAGAGTTAGCATGGATGCAGTTCACATTAAGGCAGGAAGATGGAAATATTTAGTTGTAGCAAGAGATGACTTCTCAGGATGGCCAGAAACTGTGGCATTAACAAGGCTAACTGCAAAATCAGTCTCAAAATGGATTTGTAGGTATGGAGCTCCAAAAGAAGTGACAGTTGACGGAGGAGCAGAATTTAGAAACAAACTACAAGAAGCAGTGAAAAGAGCAGGATCAAAAATCAGAATCACTACACCTTACTACCCAGAATCACAAGGAATGGTTGAAAGAGGACATAAGCAATTGAAAGATGCCCTTGTAAAAATGTGTGTTGAGAATGGATCCAAATGGAAAGAATACTTACCAATTGTGACTTTGGCAGATAGAATATCAACAAAACGAACAACAGGATACTCACCATTTGAGCTTCAATTTGGTCACCAAGCTGTTTTGCCAATTGATATGGAAACAAATACATATCTAGCCATTGAATGGAATAAAATATCAACAAGAGAAGAACTATTGGAAGCAAGAACTATACAGATTGCAGCAAAAGAGGAAACAAGATTAGCATCAGCAAAGAAATTAAGAGATTCAAGACACAAATCAGTTCAATATTTGGACAAAAAGATGGCACATAGACTGAGAAATCCACTTGAACCAGGGGACTTGGTATTAGTTTATAATAAACCACTTGAGTCACAGTGGGTTTTACTCTTCAAGAACCGTTGGAGTGGACCTTATAGAGTCATAAATCAAATTAATAATGGACCTTATGAGCTTGAAGAATTGGATGGCACTAAACTTACAAGAAAATTTGCAGCAAGTCACATCAAAAGGTTTTATCCCAGAGGAAAGAAAGTTCAATGAAGTTCAGAGTCAGAAAATGAAAGCAGTGAAGAAATAGAAAATGAAGAGTCAATCTTGGAGGGAGAAGAACTTTAACAAAATGAATATGATTGATACTGGAAAGCTTTTCAACTGGAATGCTGGGGACAGCATTAAATGGAGAGGGGAATGTGGTATTCCATACCATTAGTATCAGTTTCAAGCTTACCAATAAAAAAAAAAAAGGGTAATAAAACAAATTACACATTACAACAGCAGGTTTCAAACAGAAATATACAATACACAGCCTCAAGATCTTATCAAAATATTTATCCACCTTATTGCATCATCAATAACAAATTATGCATTTAAAAGAAGTTAATCTAAATAAAGGTATATGAAGACGGATCAAAGCATCAGAGCTGTATTTTCCCCACCTTGATTCAATTGAAAGAAGACATACCTCAAGGCTAAACATAAAATTACAATATATTTTGCAAGAACAAATGTTTGCTTAGTAATAATGACACGCATCAAACTTTGTAGAAATGATGCAATCTCCATATGAAATGATACAAAACTAAAACAGAAACACCAGCATAATTTTCTCATACATATCATATGACTAGAAGAAATTTAAATTGTCAAGAGCTGTATTTTCTCCACTTTCTAGGCAAAAAATAAAAAAGAAAAAATAAAATCTCACCAGCCAAATTATCTCAAATACATCACATGATTTTGATAAGAAAAAGCACCACCAGCATAATTATCTCAAAAATATGTAACAAAGTCACCAAAAATGAAAATTTCACCAGCAAAATTATCACAAAGACATCACATGATTTTGATAAGAAACAGAAACACCAGCATAATTCTCTCATATATATCATATGACTAGAAGAAATTTCAATTGTCAGGAGCTGTATTTTTGCCACTTTCTTGCAAAAAAGAAAATCTCACCAGCCAAATTATCTTAAATACATCACATGATTTTGATAAGAAAAAAGAACCACCAGCATAATTCTCTCAGAAAACACATTGCTACATCAAAACTACACGTCTCACCAGCTAAAACCTCTCAGCTATGATTTTTTCTAAGTACCCTGTTTTGAGAAGCTCTATGGAGGCCCAATTGCTATAAATAGAGGTCCTCTCTCCCTCATTTTCCCCAGCATCATGGAACAAGTTCCCACTATCCAGGATCACAACCATCCCTGAACTAGCAGGATATCTAGAGTAATAGTAGTAGTGTTTTAGTAGTAAAAAGCTCGGTAGCCTTGCTCAGTAGCTTAGTATTATTAAAAGAAAAGAAGTAGTGATATCAACTTAACATTAAAAATATAAAAAAAAAAGAATATCCAGTAGTCTTTTTATTAGTATTAATATATATAAAATTGTTATAATCAAAATAAAACCAAAAAAAAAAAATATTCTTATTAATCTTATTAAATAACAAAAAAAAATATTATCATTACTTTTATCAAAATAATAAAAAAATCTTAGCTTTTACTGTATCAGAAATTTTAGTTTTTTTAAATCAGAGTTTTACTGAAGTGTTATCGATAGGTCTGATTTAGAGACTGCTGATAAGTCTTCTCTATCTGTTTAAGCCACAAATCTTATTTTATTTTGTGATTCTCTGTAGGCTGACTATTCAGTATTATTTAGAGGGGCAGCTAATACACCTTAGTGTCAGCCTGTGACTCAAAACCAGAGCACAAGCATGACAGCCAATATACCATAAATCAATGGTATAGCCAAGATACCACCAAAACATGGAACTGAGCCAAATCAGCTCAAAAGGTATCAAAAGAAGGAGGAAACTCACCCCTTTCTGAAAATATAAGTCCCATCACCATAGGACAAGAAATAACAAAGTTATTCCTGCTCAAAGTTATTGCTGAGCATAAACCTTAATTTTCACCTCTCATCTAAAATCTAGAAGGAGAGGCTTAACCCCATCAAATGGGTACTCAGAATGAAGCTCTAAGCCAGGGATATCCAATGGTACCAGCCAAACTGAGCTAGCACCAGTATTACTTGAGTTATGGTCAAATTCAGGCCAAATAAGGGTGAACAAAACATTCACCTCTCATCTAACTTCTACAGTTTTAGTGTGGGATACTTGAAGTGGGGTCTCTTTGGAAAGAGCACAATCAGGGCTATCTGATGGTGCCATTCACTTCTTCATATCTCAACTGTAACAGAAGTTATGAGGCAAACAAGCTCAATACAGCTTTTTGCCCAAACCACGCCTATGTACAAAAAACCTTGTACATGGGATAACTTTGTCATCTTTAATGATAACCATACCAAATTGGGTATCATTGTGTAGAGCCCATACAGGGCTATCCATCGAACCAACTTTGAGCATGATATCTCAACAACTGACAGAGTTATGGCTGTTTGAAGGTCATAATCCCACAATATGGCCAATACAGCTGTATTATGACAGGATACAGTTGTACTCTGATTATGAGGTGTCAAACAGACGCTGAAGCTTATTTATACTTCAATACCTCATAACTAAGTCAAATACAGAGGTCCATACAGGTTCTGTACAGTTTCTGACGCGTCAGGAGCACCAGAATACACCTGTAAAGTCCATTGGTGAAAATTTTCACCCTGTATAGGGTAAAACTGACTAGTTGTGGTTCTAAAACCACATTTCAACCCAATACTAGCCTGTATTGAGTGTATAGAACCACAAACCAGCCCACAGTAGTGAAAACTTTCACTCTGTGGTCGTGTGCAGAGGTAAACCACCTCCCACTACCCCAGAACAAGATAAAAGGAGGCTTTGCCTCACCAGGAAGCAAATCCAGCATCCTGTTCTTGATATTCTTACGTGGTATAACTTCTTAAAAAGGAAGTGATACTCTTAGAATTTTACAGGTATACTTTAAAGTAAGTATTGTAGGGTTTGCTATTGTAAACCAACAGGCAAACACTGCACCCAGGGCTATCAGCAGTACTCACCATCACTAAATTATTTTAGTATAGCCCTTTTCACTCATATTCTCACTCTAAATATAATCATTATTTTCGTGTCACACTCAGAGTTATAGCTTTTATTATCTTTCTGAAGCTATATCATAGAGTCACCCTGACATTTTGGGGGCCTGGCCAGGTTTTTTACCTATTTTAGACGAAATTCTAGCTTGTTTTCACTATTTTTAGCTAATTTTCATGCCTTTTAAAGTTATTTTATTTGTTTTCTTGCTTATTTTCACTTTTCTTTAAACCATAAGAAGCCCTGAAGGGGATTCATTTCGTGGTTTTTCTCTATTCTGATTTTTTTTACTCAAAAAAAATATATTAAAAACATAAAAAAAAAAATAAATAAAAATAAAAAAAAAACTGTATACATATCCTTTTTTGAAAAAAGAATATTTTTTCATTTTTTGAAGAGTTATAAATATATAATTTATATTTATAAAATATCCTCTTTTTATAATAAAATAAAAACCATATTTTATTATTGTTTTTTTTTCATAATATATACAAAGTATATATTACTTGAATTTTTCTTGAAGAAAAACTCTGATAATTCATTTTTTCACCCAAATTGGCGTGAAAAATTGATTATTATCATTATTATTGATAATACCAATAATTATACTTCATAATAAAATAAAAACCATATTTTATTATTGTTTTTTTTTCATAAGATACACAAAGTATATTATTTGAATTTTTCTTCAAGAAAAACTCTGATAATTCTTTTTTTTCACCCAAATTGGCGTGAAAAACTGATTATTATCATTATTATTGATAATACCAATAATAATACTTCATAATAAAATAAAAACCATATTTTATTATTGTTTTTTTCATAATATATACAAAGTATATATTATTTGAATTTTTCTTACAGAAAAACTCTGATAATTTATTTTTTCACCCAAATTGGCGTCAAAAATTGATTATTATCATTATTATTGATAATTTCAATAATAATACTCAATAATAAAATACAAATCATATTTTATTATTGATCTTTTTTTCATAATATATACAAAGTATATATTGTTTGAATTTTTCTTACAGAAAAACTCTTATAATTCATGTTTTTACCCAAATTGGCGTGAAAAATTGATTATTATCATTATTATTGATAATTTCAATAATAATACTTCATAATAAGATACAAACCATATTTTATTATTAATCTTTTTAATATATACAGAGTATATATTGGGGAGAGTTGATTGATATTTATTATTGATATTTTCAATAATAGCTTGTCCAAAGTGACTTATAAATTCCTAACAGAAGGATTCAATCAACTAGCTGAAACTCTCACTTTACAAATCAGAAATGATACCACCTCATTCCAAAGACTTTGGATTTCCAAGGGATTATTCCTTACAAAGAGAAACAACCATCAGTTGGAATAGAGGCCTGGAAAAGAGAGAAGTTGAAGTTGTTCAAAGTCATAATACATGGCAAAATGAACCTTTCTACACCTTCCAAGATGGGTTTCAACAGCAAACCTCCAAGAATGGCTTGCATAGAACAGTTTGTTCTAACCCATCAAATCTTCCAAGAAATTCTCCAATGGGGAATGGAAGACAGGGAATTCAAACCAGATTCCCACTACAAACAACTTGTAGAAAGTATTCAGAAGATTTCCCTCAAAGAGATACTCTTCAAAGAACTTATCATAGACAAGAAATGGAACAAGAGCTAACACACTCTGACCCTTTCAGGCTCATGAGGACTGGTAACCCAACCAGACTCCCTAGTGGCTTCACACCACTCAGGCACCAGCAGATCAGTGACCAAGAGTCACTATACTTTCCAATCCAAGATAGAATCCAGGAGAGGAAGAGGATCATAAGGCAAGAACAAGACTTCTTTCAACCAGAGGCTGAAAGAGTCAGATCCTATGATCCAGAAATTGTTGGACCTGTTGCAAGAAGTACAAAGAAACAACAAACAGTTGTAAACACTTATAATGCACCTAGCAGCCCTATGATAAGGAATGATATCTCCACTCAGATGAAACACAATGTTGTGATACCTGAGAGTACCATTAGTAGTAATACTCTATGGTTACAATTTTCCCAATTTGTAGAACAAACTCAAAAAGAGTTTGAAAGACTCCATGAAAGTATGTCAAGGTTACAAGAGTCTTGTACCTTACAAACCAAAACTATTCATACTCTTCAAGAGAACTATATTGAATTATATAAAGCCTCAGAAGATTCCAAAAGAAGACTAAATCAAGTCTTGGAGGAGCAAAATCACTGCAAAAGGGAAAGGGACTACCTGGATCAAGATATTGACAAATTGTTCAATTTCTGCCAAAAAATGAAACCCCAAACACAAGGGCATGTTTCTGGAAGCACCCCATACCACCAGGAAGACATCAAACCAGATTCTTTATTGGTGAATAAGGCAAGGTCTCCATCAAAATACCAGGATGGAGATAATATGTCTTATACTGAAAAGGAAGCCTTGGAACAGCTTCCTGAGGCCTCAAGCTGGCCCAAATTCTCTGGAACTGGAGAGTATGATCATATGGAACTCATAGATTATATTGATGGACTCTTCACTGATGTACCAAGTATACCAGATTACTGGATTACTGCCAGATTAAATACAGCTTTTAAAGGACATGCTAGTATTTGGTACACACAAATGAAAGAAATCCATGGCAGAAAAAACTGGCCATGGTGGAGGAGCCAAATAATCCAAAAGTACAGAAATGATACATGGATATGGCAGAAAACCCTTTCATTTGGAAATGATAGATACACAGTGGACAAAGATCCATATGATTGGTGTCTGAGACAGTCAAAAAGGTTAATAGCCATTGACCCTCACATAACAACAGAAATGAGAAATCACAAACTGTTGACCAAACTACCAGGAGACTTAGAACATGCAGTAAAATGCAGATGCTCCAAAGAATCCACCTTGGATCAAATATCCAATACTTTGCAAGAAGTAAGGATTAGAACATCTATTGGTAGATACAATAACCATAGTACTGGTGATAACAGGGAGAATCCAGCCCTGGAAGCCAAAGAAACTCATGATTCAGATTCTGAAATCACAACAGGATTTCACAATTGTGAACCACCCAATCACTATGCAGAAAATTCTCCCAAAGACAGGGAAGAGATATTTGCAAGAGAGGAAGAAACAACAAAAGACCAAGAAGGTCATGAATCTGACTCTGATAGTGTGGGGAATGACTGTGGAAATAATTCATACAGTGAGCCTAACCCCCATGAGGAATATTTGGTGGAATTTAAGAACCATGCAATAGAGGAAATTGGTTCAGTCCATTCCCAAAGGAGGAAACCAATGACCAAACACCTGGATGGTTTGAAACATAAGCCACCAGACAGGGAGGGTATGACAACAAGAGAATTGTTGGCTCAAGGTCACATGAACCATGCTAATACCTCCAAGAAGAGAGGAGAGTCTCATCAACAATGAGCCTTTTTTTAGAGGGAGGGTATGTCAGCCTGTGACTCAAAACCAGAGCACAAGCATGACAGCCAATATACCATAAATCAATGGTATAGCCAAGATACCACCAAAACATGGAACTGAGCCAAATCAGCTCAAAAGGTATCAAAAGAAGTAGGAAACTCACCCCTTTCTGAAAATATAAGTCTGATCACCATAGGACAAGAAATAACAAAGTTATTCCTGCTCAAAGTCATTGCTGAGCATAAACCTTAATTTTCACCTCTCATCTAAAATCTAGAAGGAGAGGCTTAACCCCATCAAATGGGTACTCAGAATGAAGCTCTAAGCCAGGGATATCCAATGGTACCAGCCAAACTGAGCTAGCACCAGTATTACTTGAGTTATGGTCAAATTCAGGCCAAATAAGGGTGAACAAAACATTCACCTCTCATCTAACTTCTGCAGTTTTAGTGTGGGATACTTGAAGTGGGGTCTCTTTGGAAAGAGCACAATCAGGGCTATCTGATGGTGCCATTCACTTCTTCATATCTCAACTGTAACAGAAGTTATGAGGCAAACAAGCTCAATACAGCTTTTTGCCCAAACCATGCCTATGTACAAAAAACCTTGTACATGGGATAACTTTGTCATATTTAATGATAACCATACCAAATTGGGTATCATTGTGTAGAGCCCATACAGGGCTATCCAACGAACCAACTTTGAGCATGATATCTCAACAACTGACAGAGTTATGGCTGTTTGAAGGTTATAATCCCACAATATGGCCAATACAGCTGTATTATGACAGGATACAGTGGTACTCTGATTATGAGTTGTCAAACAGACGCTGAAGCTTATTTATACTTCAATACCTCATAACTAAGTCAAATACAGAGGTCCATACAGGTTCTGTACAGTTTCTGACGCGTCAGGAGCACCAGAATACACCTGTAAAGTCCATTGGTGAAAATTTTCACCCTGTATAGGGTAAAACTGACTAGTTGTGGTTCTAAAACCACATTTCAACCCAATACTAGCCTGTATTGAGTGTATAGAACCACAAACCAGCCCACAGTAGTGAAAACTTTCACTCTGTGGTCGTGTGCAGAGGTAAACCACCTCCCACTACCCCAGAACAAGATAAAAGGAGGCTTTGCCTCACCAGGAAGCAAATCCAGCATCCTGTTCTTGATATTCTTACGTGGTATAACTTCTTAAAAAGGAAGTGATACTCTTAGAATTTTACAGGTATACTTTAAAGTAAGTATTGTAGGGTTTGCTATTGTAAACCAACAGGCAAACACTGCACCCAGGGCTATCAGCAGTACTCACCATCACTAAATTATTTTAGTATAGCCCTTTTCACTCATATTCTCACTCTAAATATAATCATTATTTTCGTGTCACACTCAGAGTTATAGCTTTTATTATCTTTCTGAAGCTATATCATAGAGTCACCCTGACACTTAGCGCCCATGGTTATTGGACAATTCTGAAGTTCAAAACAGACTTACCAATAATTTCCCCCTCAAGGTACTGCCTTATTTCATCCCACACCAAAAGGAGTTCACACAATGCAAAAGACCACAAATAACAAAATAAGATACAAATATAAATAAAATGAATTTATTTATATTATCAAAATAAAAATTCAAATATAAATACAAATCTATATACAACAATAAAATCTAATTATAATTTGAAATTAAAATTCAATTTAATTTTAAAATTTTTAAAATACATTTTTACTTGAAAAAATGCAGTGAAAATGATTTTTAATAAAATAAATGAAATTAGAGCATTGTTGGTAAAACATTACAGAAAATATGCTATAGCCTTTTAAACAATAAGTAAGCATAAGAAACTTACTTCACCATTGGACTATTCATAAAAAATAAGGTGGTGTCACCCTTGGGTAAAATTTCTGTAACTCAACTCTAAATAAGGTTAAATCAAATTGTTAGTATTTTCTGTACAAAAGTTGAGAATCCTCAAAACCTTCATTTAATTCACATCAAATTTGGTGCTAACTATCAAAATCTGTTTTGAAACTGAGGTGGTCTGTGTCGTTTAGAAGCTATGAGGAATTGAAGTATTTTCATTTGAAATGTCAAAATGTGTGCATGTATTACATAAGTCAGCTTTAATTTACATATGAGGTATCAATTATTAAAGTAAGTGTATTTTAAAAATCAATTTGATTACATATGTCAATCTCAAGTATAATAAATGATGAGTAATTAAAGGAAAAATAAATTTGAAAGATTAATTTGGGGGGGAAAGGAACTCTACCTCCAAGGGGGAGACAGACCCCCAAATTCTTTTCTGACAGGCCTGGGATGTCAAAATACACACAAAAGCTCATCACTTTTGGCATGTAATTGAGTAACAGGGTCTGTGTCTCAATTGATAATGAGGTTTTGATACAAACCAGGGAAGTTTTAACTGTTGCCAAGAGGGTAAACCCTTAAGTAACACCCATTATGATAAGAACAGTTTCAACTGGTTTCTACGTCTCTTAAACACATTCTGACCCGTTTTGAAGGCTCTAGACCAGGTATTACTATAGTCATGGCTGATTTAAGGGTCTGAAATGGCTAAAACCAGCCCTTTTTTAGCCTAACCCAGGGTTCAATGCTGCCATAATTTGCTTTTTGGTTGTCAGAGTGTTTTCCACGACTGACAAGAGTAAATTTTACTTTTGAAGTAAGAACATTGATGGCTATAAAAGAATTTCTTCTTTGCCCCACTTTTCTCTTCATCTCAGAATCTTTCCCTTTTATAATTAGTTTAAACACTGTTAAAACAATCAATAAAATATTCCAACCACCTTTTTTTAATAACTTTCAAGCTTTTAACAACATGAAAAATTATTATAATCACTTTTTGTAACTCTTATAATCATTTTTACCCCTTGAACCAACCCATAAGTGAATTAAAGCATCTTTCATCATTGTTAACTCTGTCACTTTGTTTGCAAATTCACTCTGGTAACTTTTGGGAGTGTTTTCTCATTGAATATATTGTTAAAGACTTTTTTCTTTAATTAATTTCTTGAAGTTCTTTTCTTCATTAATTCTCATTTAAATTGCTCTTGAAGAAATTTCTTTTTTAGCCTTAAATTTCTGTTGTAGAGTATTTCTGGATACATCCTTATTGTTGGTAAAACAATATATCTTTATATTAATTTGGTTTTATACTTATCAAGTTGAAAGCAATAAAATTGGAGTTTCTTATTATAAAAATAATATTTCATACTGTTTTTAATCATTTTTGTGCCTTATACAAATTTGGAGGACAGGAAAAGTACTTGATGTTTAATCAAAGTTTCATATCCACACCTTACAATTGAGAACCTCTTCTAGTAGTTATAGTTTAAGAAATAAGCAATAAAGCCATTTCAGGAAAAGAATTTCTTTTTTATGGAAAATAAAAAAGGAGGTACTCACCCTCAGAGTCCTGAATAGTGGGTCCTGGAAAGTCTAATTTGTTAGCTTTCTTTTTCTTCATGACAATTGGTGTTTGGGAAATTGGGAAATTTTCTTCCACCAATCTTTCAACAGTGGTCTGATGATCCTCGGTTGGACATCCTCCAAACACTGAAAATACAAATAACTATAAGTCTTTTGAGAAGTGTCATTTTGGCAAGATAAGGTGATTTTCCATGTAAAAATTTCTTTTATATCTTATAATAGATGAAATGAATAAAGAATTGAAAAAAACAAAAAAAAATAACATTTTTATTTATTTTTAATATTTTTTAATATTTGTTATATTTTTATTATTAAAGAATAAAATAAGAAGTGAAGCTTCTTCTTTTATGAGATTAATTTATAATATAAAATTATTTTTAATTGATAAACAACTTTTTTAATCACTAGAGTCACTCAAAGAAAGTTATTGCAAGGCTAAGGATGTGAAAAACCACGTGTAAGACAGTACAATTGCTTTCCAAATGCCTCAATAGCTTTTAAAATCAAAAAATATAAAGTTATTATATACTTTTATGGTTATAATTTTAGTTTATTATTGGATAAACCCAATCAAATTTTTTTAAAGGTTGTTTGAAGGAGATATCACAGCCAGGCCCACAAATACAAGGTTTGATTATGAAATAATGAGTAAAGATATTTTACTTATTGTACTCTGAATTTCCTTATAAATGAAATGAATCAGATCAAAGTAATTATAATAATGAAGATTTATTATAATTATGGCGTAAAAATAATTATATTATTAAATAAATATAATAATAAAACTTATATTATAAAATGATGATATGATAAATAAATATATTAATATTTAAAAATTAATATACTTAAGAGCACTTTAGTATTTCTAAAAACAAATAATAAATGCATGGAGAATTTTTTTTATTAATAAAAGCCAATTAATAACAATAATATTACTAATATTAATGCTATATATTCATATAAATACTATCTATAATAATAAAAGAATTATCAAGAGTAATAATAGATAACCTACTTTTAAAACTTAATAGAATACTGTTGCAATATTTTAGGCCAAATAATGTAAATACAAATTCTTTAAACTGTATTTAAAAATAAAAATAAAATAAATTACAAATATTCTGGATTTTGCATGGAAATGAGATTTTTAAGAGAATTATAACAAAAACAGTTAAACAATTGGAGTAATCACATCTAGATTGATGAGTATAATAAACATTACTTCTTGTCTTTAATAATATAATATATTTATATATAAAGAATAAAGATCTTACCTTTTCATTTAATTGTTTTATTGTTTTTGATGGGTCTGAGGGGGAAATAGATTAAAAAGCGCTCTACTTATAGTAAAATCCTCCCTTCTAGAGTCCATTATGCTTCTATTAGATATGTACTGATCATATCCATCGGAAATGATCAGTATTTCAATGTTTAGTGATGATTACATCATGGTCAAACCATCTTATCGCATTATTACACCATTATTTAGAGTTATCACTATAACTCTAGGTTTGATGACATTGTAGGCTCAGAAGAAGGCTAATATTTGTGGATTATATTAGTATTAATCATAATCTCATAGTATTAACCAGTTTTATCGCTAATATATTTGTTAAGCGTAAAATAAGATTACAGTGAGTGATCATAAATGATCAATTTTAAGATTAAACTTTGATCATTAATAAATTTTGAGTTATACATGCTAAAGCCATTCAGAGATTTAATGATGATAGCTTGGAATTTCCTCATTAAGCTTCCAAGATAATTTTATTACATCATCAAAACTCTATTTTTGATGATTTTCCTTGTATCTTATCTTTTCTGTCAAAATTCAATATTTTAAATTTCAAACCTTGATTTCAGGGGGGTTTACCTTGAATATTATGATAAAAAATACAACATCATTCCCCTATGAGCTAGTGGAACCTGAATATCTATTTTTTTGAAGTTTGGACCATTTTCACAACAAAGTGGTCAACAGCTCTACAAATTTATTTAATGAGTCCTTATGAGTCATAACCTTGTTTATAGCTTGTCAAATAAAGTCCATATCTGTGTTCCTAAAATAATTATGTCTTAACTTTATTTTTGGTTTAACTCTCTATCATATAGATTTCAACAGATATTAGCTGAAAACAATGAATTTATGCATTGAGCAAAAAAGTGCATATATCCAGCTTAATTCCTTCAGTATTTACTTTAGATAAATGAAATAAAATTGTTTTGTGTGTAGTTTTTATGAGAAATCAAATGTTGCAGTTTATTTAACATGTTGTTCTGTTGGTTTCTGAGTTAAACAAGCTTTTATGTCCTTTTAGGGTATTCTTACTTATTATTCAGTAATTATTGACTTTATAGATATGCCATAAAAATGATGTATGTATATTTTACAATGATAATACTAATGGTGTGATTTATTTCACATGTTGACTCATGAGATTCTGAGTTAATTAAGAGTTTATGCCTATTTTCGGCATTTTGACTGGCTTTAAGATGATTACTAAGAGTATAGTTATTATAAAGTTTTCTTGTGACCTTTTTCAATATGTGATCATCTCTCAAAGGCTCACAAATAGTGAGGAAGATTCTTTAGTTCACTTTTGGGGTGGTTCAAGGGTAAAAATGATTATAAGAGCTACAAAAGAGTATTATAATCATTTTCTCACATTACTATAATTTTTAAAACTATACACAAAAGCTGGTTTTAATCTTTTATTTATTGATTTAACAGTTTTAACTAATTATAAAAGGAAAAGAATCTGAAAATGAAGAGAAAAGTGGGGCAAAGAAGACATTATGTTATATCCACCGATTTCCTTACTCCAAAATTGGAATTTATGCTAATCAGTCGTGCAAAACAATATGAAAAAAGAAAAGCCAATTATGGCCACATTGAACACTTTTTAAGACTAAAAAAGGGCTGGTTTTAGCCATTTTTTGCTACTTTAAGCCAGTTTAGTCCCTTATATCAGCCATTTCTATAGTAATACCTGGATTCAAGCCTTAAAAAAATTTCAAAGTGTGTGTAAGGGACCTCAAAACCAGTTAAAGCTGTTTATTAACATGATTGGTTTAGCTTAAGGGTAGTTTTACCCTCTTGGCAACAGTCAAAAATTCCTTGGTTGGTATCAAAACCACATCATAACTTGAGTAAAAGACCCTGTGACTCAATTTCAGGGAAAAATTAATGAAATTTTGCGGGAATTTTGACACCCCATGCCTGTCATAAAGGAATTGGGTGGAGTCTGGCACCCTTGGAGCCAGGATTCCTTTTCCCCTCCAAAACTAATTGTTCCAATTTACTTTTTCTTTAATTCCTCATCATGTAATATACTAGAATTCAACATGTGTACTTCAATTGAAAATCTACAGTACCCAACTGTAATTATTGATACCTCATATTCAATTCAAAGTTCACTTAGGTAATACAGGTGCACATTTTGAAATATGGTGAAAGTATTTTCATAATTTTATTTATTGGAAAAAAAGATATGATAATTTTTAATCAACTTTTTTTCCAAAAATATTTTAATTTTAACCTTTTTGTAGACAAATTATTTTTATTTAATTTCTTCAAACAAAAGTGTATTTTCACAGTTTTAAATTTCAATGTAATTGTAATTTTAAATTATAATTAAAATTTTGATTTTGTATGGAAATGTTATATTTATATTTTGTTTTTCTTCGTATAGTTTATTTACTTAGAATTATAAAATAATTTTGTTATTTGTGGTCTTTTGGGTATGTAAAAATACCTCCAAGGCTCACATTCACTGTGGAATACTATCCCATATCCTTGAAGATGATGTGTCAATTCCATGAAGCAGCTTTTTTATCCTTCAATACATCATAGTTTGGCCAGTACAGGGTCTCTATACAGGTGTTGTACAACATTAAAGATATCATACATTTCAGAAGAAGGCTTTTTGGTCCCCCAAGGAAATTCTTCACCCTGTATTGGTGAAAATTGCCTATATGTGGCTTCAAAGCCACATCTGTGTAAGGTGTGGAAATGAAACTTTGATTAAAAATCAAGTACTTTTCCTGTCCTCAAAATTTGTATAAGGTAAAATTCAATTAAAAATAGTAAAAAATATTATTTTTGAGAGAAAACACGCCAAATTTATTGTTTATAACTTTATTAGTATAAAACAATAATATTATAAACATTTATTGTTTTACCAACAATCAAAATTTATCCAAAAATACTCTACAAGAGATATTTAAGGCTACAAAAGAAATTTCTTCAAGAGCAATTTCAATTGGAATTAATTGAGAAAAGAACTGCAAGCAATTAATTAGACAACTAGGTCTTTAAAAGGAATATTAAAGAGAAAACATGCCCAAAAGTGACCAGAGTGAATTTGGAAACAAAGTGACAAAGTTTACAGTGATGAAAGATGCTTTAATTCACTTTTGGGGTGGTTCAGGGGTAAAAATGATTATAAAAGTTACAAACAATGATTATAATGATTTTTTCACGTGGTTAAAAGGATTAAAGTGATTTAAAAATGGTGGTTGGAATCTTTTATTGATTTGTTTAACAGTGTTTAAACTAATTAATAAAAGGAAAAGATTCTAACATGAACAGAAAAGTGGGGCAAAGAAGACATTCTTTTATAGCCATCAATTCTCTTACTCCAAACGTAAAATTTACTCTTGTCAGTCGTGAAAAACAGTCTGACAACAGAAAAGCCAATTATGGCATCATTGAACCCTGGTTTAGACCAAAAAGGGCTGGTTTAAGCCATTTTTAGCCATTTTAGACCCTTAAATCAGCCATTACTATAGCAATACCAGGCCTAGAGCATTCAAACCACGTCAGAATGTGTGTCAGAGGCGTAGAAACCAGTTAAAACTGTTTTTACTATGATTCTTTTATCTTAAGAGTGGTTTTACCCTCTTGAAAACAGCTAAAACTACTCCAGTTGGTATCAAAACCTAATCATCAATTGAGTCCACAGACCCTGTAACTCAATTCCAGGGCAAAAGTGATGAACTTTTGTGTGAATTTTGACATCCCACGCCTGTCAGCAAGGATTTTGGGGGTCTAGCTCCCCCTTAGACACCGGGGCGAATCTCGTGTCAATCGTCGGCGATTGACTTCACGTCAAGCAAACGTCAAGCAGGATAAAAGTCGAGCTCACGTCAAGCGAAAATCAAGCGAACGTCGAGCACACGTCACACTCTGGTCTTACACCAAATCCTGTGACATCCAATAATATTGGTTCCCCTGTGCCTTCAACTCAGATTCCTCACCGCCTGATCATCCCACAACCGTCCGATGATTGGTAAAAATTACACCAGACCCGCCTGTTTGCACACACACACATCAAAGATGTCCTTCAGCCAGTCTTGATGTAGGCGGGGGGTTTGACTTCACCAGGTCATCCATGAAGTGTGCGTGTGCATGCGTGGGGGCGGGTGCGTTTGCGTGTGCATTGGCGTGTGCGGGTGGGTTTGCGTGTGCATTGGCGTGTGCGGGTGGGTGTGCGTGTGCATTGGCGCGTGCGGGTGCACATGCGGGTGTGGGTACGCAAAAGCCGATTCCGCTTCCAACATGATGATGGCGCAGTTAGAAATTTTGGATGCTGTGAAAGGTGAGTGTATGGGTCATTTGATCATTGGACTTGGCTTATTCACACTGTACCCAATGTCAAAATAGTAACTTCTTTGTGGCAATGTGAAATAATGGGCTTTGCTTGTCACAATGGCATGTCTCTGTCACTAAATTTTGAGGCAATTATTTCACTAGCAAAATTGCTAATGAATCTGAGAGATTTGCATTTTAGTAGACTAAATATCATGAAATAACGGCTTTATCATTACAAGCAGTCCACATGACAGAGCTTTGTTATCATACAATCCACAGTTACCTTCTATTTCTTCTTCAGATATAATCAAGTGTCCATCATCAAAACCAACAGCTTTATAAATATTCAGATGCGGCCAATCTGGTAGGAAATTCACATCAATCTTCAAAGGTTTTAAAATCAGAAAGTTATTGTTCAGTATGCTAGATGGCTCAGAGACTTTGAAAATGCTATCAATAATACCAAATTGTCGTGAGTTGCCCCTCAGAAAACATATCACACTGTTGCTGATATTTTTGGATTCAGTTGAAAATATATTGTTCCCAATATTAATGTTTGAAACTGGAAAATACCAAGGTGAGACAATCCTTGAAGTGGGAGGACTTGTGGATTGCACGGTAGTGTCTAAGCTGATCCAATCAACTATTTCCCTTGTTGCATGAAAAGTCTGTAAGTACTCAACCAGGCAATCATAATTTTGTTGGTCATGGCGGGATGGCTTGTTATATTTATGGTGATTGAACACGGCAGGTGGCTGTGATTCGAAAAGCTGTTTTATTTCACATGGCACAGATGGGGATTTCAGGAGAACGGAAAGGTTGGAACATCGACAGATATGTTGAAGTAAGGTTTTATCTATATCATCTATTCAGAGTTGCAAAAAGTTAGTCTTATTCAGTTCAGGTGTTTAATCAATGTGAATATATTGATCTTATTAATTGACTTACATATCTTGTTATTTGTTGGCATCTTTGCAAATACTCCAATCAAGCGCTCATAACCCCATGTGGCTGAGGCTTGTGCTGGGCCCCAACGTTGGAAGAGTTCGGGAATATGATCAGCAAAATGATGATTTGGTTTACTTTTCTGTTTTGGGAACAGGTGTTGATTGGAAAGGCGGAATTTTTTCCAATGTTCAGCAAATGCAGTCGCATCATCTATTGAAACAGTCCAGCTTGTGGCAATGTTGATAGCACTAATCAAATGGAATGTATTCTTGGCTAGTTCATTTGCAAGTTCTTCTGACTGACCCATTTTTCTTTGAGTGTTGGCAGATTGGTGTGCATCTAATGACATCTGTTGACTGAGCATTAGAAATGGAATATAGACCTTATATAAGAGAGCCCATTCAGCGGCTTTTAAGCTACCATGAGAGGGGGAACCCATTTTGCGGGGAACTCTTGTCCATGATGAGGGAATTATGGTCTCAGATATGATTTGTCGGAGATGCTCAAGAGCCTCACCCTTGATCTGGTGATCACTCAGTGCAGTGATATCCAATTCAGAGGGTATTTCAGAAGTGGGGATGTAATCGGCATCAAATGAAGGAATCTCCGCAGAACCACTAGATGGATGTTCTGTGTTAGGGGTGGGCATTGGGAAGTAGTTTTTTCGGGTGGAAGTAGTGGGGAGTGGCTCATTTATTATTTTTGCTGCGTCTCTTCTCAGGGAGCGGGCCTCTCTCAATGTGATTTTATCAAGAGAGCTGTTGGAGGTCATGGAATCTGAGTCTGAACTGTTGGTGTCATTGGATTTCCTGCGGGACCTGAAGTAAATTTTTGATTTCGCCTCTGGAATGCACAATTTGAAAGTTGCATGATCCTTCAAAATTCCAAGTATTAAATTATGCATTATGTCAAGATTAACCATTCTGGTTGCATCCCAATACGGAAGGTCTTCCAAAATTGAATATCGCACTCCATACTCAGAGAAAATTGCTTGTCTTTGTTGTGGGGTTGCCCGAAGCCATTTGGCAATGGTTGATTTATGACTTTGGTATGAGCGCGTGTAGTGAAATTGAGGACCAATTTCTTCAATTTGAGCTTTGTGAATGGTGCAAAAATTACAAAAGTGGTTTCCTGAATGGGAAATAAATCCAGTAAGCTTGCGCATGGCAACCACATCCGCAATGGCTGTGAGGATGGCAACACGGATAAAGGATCCTGATGGACCTGTTGAGGTGGGTGCAAAATGGTAACCTTGCCATAGCTCTTTGAGCTCGTTGATGAGTGGCATTAATAGATAATTCAATTGAAGCGCAGTTGGCTCCTTCGGACCAGGGATGATTCCTGCAACATAGACATTCTCGGGCTTCAATCTTTCACTTGGGGGGAGATTAAGACAAATAAGCATGATAGGTCCAATGCTAGCCAACCGGGTTGACTTTCCATGTGCATTAAACCAGTCCACATATATGGAGAAGGCCAATGCACCAGGAATGGACATGAATGGGGGGTCATGGATATTTCTAGTGCCAGTGAAGCGTCTCCAGACCAATCCATCCCAGACGTCACGTTTTGGGGAATCTTCGGGAGTTTGGGATTGTTGATGTTGATGCAGAATGTCCATAATTCCAGCCCGCTGGAGGAATCTGGCAAGCCAATTTTTGAATGGTTGATAAATGAAATGTTTTGTTGGTATAAATTTTTGCTTCATGTTGGTTGTGTTTTGGGTTTGGGGTTCAGATGAATAGATGAATTTGCCTAATGATTGTGTGCAAGGGGGATCATGATCATTTGGGTCATTATGGCGTTGACAGTGGGGTTGGTCAGTTGTGACTGATTCAGTAAGGCCATTAAGAGAGAAACATTGAGGACAACATATATAGTTTTGAATCACTGGCTCCAATTGGAGATGTTCAAATATGGTACTCAGATCTTGAGGTATATGGAATGCAGGAGCGGGGGGACCAGCTGAGCTTGAGATACTGGACTTGATCAGCAGGTTCAGGGCGGGGTTGAGTATGCGTGAAGCCCTGCGGGGTAAATTATACCTTAATGATAGAATGGCAGATATTATCATTCCTAGGTCTTGTGGGGGAAGGGTTTGACTGCCACTATATGGTTTCTGTGCAGTTGAATTGAGACCCGCAGGAGTTGAGAAAGTGCTTTGGGTCAAACGTGAATAATCAGCTGGGAAGATTTGATCCAATAGAATTTGTGGGCACCCAGATCCTGATGCAGAAGTAGGGATGTTTGGAAGGGATTTGGGTGCAATGGTTGATTTGAGCTTTTTAATGTGCTGTTTATATTGGAAAGGTGTGAAGGCAACTCCTTGCCTATCACCCTCAGGGGAAGAATGTGTTTGAGTTGAGCAGTGTTGACACATGCATATACGCATTGAGGAATATGGCCGGGTTGTCATTGTTGCAGGAATTGGGAGTACGGTTGGTTTGTGTATAAATATCTATGGTTGATGTGAAAGTGTTTAGGAGTGTTATTAATTGGAAATAAAATTCAGTGATTATTTATGAAGCGGGAGATGATTTGAGCCAGCTGAGGATTTTATCCCATTTGTAATGGAGCATGAGCTGCAGTGGATAAAGTTTAACATGTCTCATCTGGATGGCGGAATTGGTTAGGCGTTTAATTGGGTAAAATGCCATGCTGCTCAATGCTCATACATATTCTAGTTTATTTACACATTGTGATAGTGCGGGTTTGACCATTGAGGGGGTTCCATTAGTGAAGTGTTACCATTGAATTGAGGGGATTAACATTTAATCCATGTACGCTGGCATGCCATCGTACATGGTTTAAACCTTATTACAGACATAACTATATAACTCTATTACATAAGGGGTTGGAGTGCAGCTAAAGTCTTGGTATTTGGTTTGAGTACGGCGGGCTTTGAATCAGTTGGAATGTGATTTGGATTGTCTTGCCTTTCGTGAAAAGGTGATGTCTCTTTTGTGGGTAAATCCTTCATGAATATACCCCTTTACAGATGTACAATGTTGGGGAATTTCAATGCATATATTGGCAGTTTGGATAATTCACAAAATGTGACAATGGGGAGGCGGAAATGTTACCAAATATGATTACCTATGGATGATGGGTCCCCTTTCAGATCAAGGAAATATCACATTATATGCTGGTAGGCCGTGCAGGGTGGTTTCCGACAAAAGCGGAGGAGCTCAAGAGGAGGCAGGGAGGATTCTCCTCAAAAGAGTCTTATCCGACTTCCACACAACACTTAGTTCCAACTATTCATAGAATTTCTCTATTCTAAATTTGAAAAGATTTCATCTCATATCACTCTATTTTATCATAATACTGAGGTGTTTTATCTAGTTAAAAATATTACTGTACTTTTTCGGCCCTTATGTCATCTTTCAAGTCACATAAATCCCGTTCAGGTTCTGTTCATGACTCAAATAGTGAATCTAGCATAGAATATGTTCAAACACAGTCACCATTGAGTCCCAACATTCCTCTCACAACCCCTATCGCATCCTCAATGAATGTATCAGGTCTTAACATTGATGTGGGCAATCCAAAGGCTCCAACTTCAAGCACTTGGTCGATCCCAAATATTTCCGTCACTCCAATTCCCCCGAATCCCACTAATACACAAATTCATGTGTCTCAGGGGCCAGAAGGCACACCTCAAATCTCCTCACACGCTAATCCCCAATCAAAATTTCCACGTGAGTTCCTCCTTAATCCCGGTCAGAGTCCAGTCGCATCCCAGGATCCCTTTGGCCAAAGTAAACAGCCAACCCTCAATATTCCATCAGGATCGCAGGTTCATGTGGGTGATGAAAGGCGCGTGGATGGGGGGCGACGAAAAAGACCTTTGGAAAATGTAACTTGGAGCGGTCTGTCGGAGGGAAATCCAGTATTGACGCTTCATCAAAGTAAGTCATTTGAATTTTGGAGTAGAAACTTATTCATGATTTGATATGTTTGTTTCATGGGTTAGATATGGCACCTAAAGGCAAGTCAGTCCGATCTCAGGAGCCAATTGAAGATCGTGAGGATGACCAGTCTTCATTAATGTTTTAATGTGTTAACTGATGATTTGCATAGCAGGGGATGAACTTTATGCGTCTTCACCTCTGTTCCATAAAGAGAAAGTCAGTGGACGTCATCATCCATATGCCTCCAAACCAAGAACAGGTCATGCCAGTACATCAAGAGAAACAATGGTGGATGATGAGGATGAGAACATGTCTCCGACTCAAAGTGAAAGAAATGATGAACCAAGGAGGGACAATTTCACAGCGCATGAGCAAGGCACTCAATCAAATAGTGAGTTCACCCATCCTCAGCTGGGCCTCGCCCAGAGTATGCTTGAACAATCCGAGGTCAGACAGCAAAGGAACCAGGCCCGCAAAGCTCACAATGTGGCGAAACGTGCAAGCCAGAAGGAGCAACAAAAATGGCTGAAGGCAGAACTTCCAGAGAATGTCCATGGAATGAGATCAGCAGTACACGCACATTGCCTGTTCCTACTCAAAGTTAGGGATAAGGATTTTTCCTCACTACCAACACCACCCAGCACAGAAGAGCGTGAAATTGCAATTCAAGTGGCTGGTCATCTCGGTTATGTCCCCGAGGATGTGTTCAATGAGCCATCAACACAGGTTCAGTCTCAGGGTTTCCAAAGCTACTGCGAAAATGAGCTCCACAAGCTAGGACTAAAGCGATTCACTTGGGACTGGGAGAGCTCATGGCAACATCCGTTCAACGAGCTGATGTCTATGGTGTTTTACCGTACATTCCGTCTCGCACTTGTCAGCACTGAGTATCATCACTACTGTTGGAACAAGGATCATAACAACTATGGGGTCGTGGCGGCTTTAATGGAGCGATATTTCACTTATTTGAAAAGAGAATGGAAGTCTATTCAAAAGGATGCCGAGTATTTGGTAAAAAAGAAAGAGAATCAAAAGCTCGCAAAGATTCGTCAAAGAGTTAGTTACTGTATCTCTTCTTCATTGTGGACCAAGTCTGATGATGATCTACTTGATTATGTGCAGACCTGTGAGCGCCGTCGTGAATGGTGTGATACGGCTAAATTTCCCATCCTAGCATCACAATTCAATGACCCTCGAGTATGCTCAGATACTGAGGAGGTACTGGAAAATGGCCGTCAAGTTTACCGCAAAGTGGGATTACGCTGGCGCTCCCAGTTATTTAATGATTTGGTATTGAAAATGGATAGAGACATAGAGTTTTGTAATCGGATTAAAAAAAAGGGTAAAAAAACTATTGATAGATTGCCAGAATTACGATTGACAGATGATGGTGATATTCCGGAAGGCCTATCATTTCAGGTATTTGATCAAGATTGGCTCAAAGGCTGTAGTAAGATGCAGACTAGCGCCCTCAAGATACTTGACATGCCAGTTATTAGGCCTAATGGTGATGCTCTGCAATAACTTAGTAATTGGTCACGGTATAGCACTGTGACAAATTAAAATTTTGTGAATTATTTGTGCAGGTGTAATAAAATCTGATTATTATCTCTTAAGGATGCAACAACTTGCTAAATATGTTAGAATATAGACAATATGAATTGAAATGTATCACCGTCTCCCTTGCAATAATACTCTATTGCTCATTTTCATTGAGGAAATATTGAAGAAGTTCGATCCAGCTCATGGTGTTCATAATTGTGGACCTGTGCCAGAGTCAACAGGAGTTATCAACTTTGTCAATCACAAATTATATAATATCAGTAAGGCTCACGCAGTTAATGATTTTTTCTTTTCTTGGACCTATTGGTAATTGGAATATGGCATTCCCATAAGGAATGATTTCAGAATAGTAATACAATCAAGTGAAAGATGAGCTTGAAAGGTACCTTCCGCATGTTGACCTCAACTGAATGAGGAGTGATATAGTGGATGACCTGTACAGGTCGTTGTTGGCCAATACGATGTAGACGATCAACAGCCTGAGCCTCAATGGCTGGGTTCCAATTGGGCTCCTGGAAATGTGGATGTCAGGGTCCAAAAATCAGGGGAGAATTTTGGGGGGCCCCTCACCATTAAATAGACTACATTAGCACAAGTTATATTGAGGCCAGTTCCAGCCGCGGCAATGGATGCAATGAGTACTTCACATTCAGGATTATTGAAGAAATTCTCAAGCGCCTTGTCCTGCGCTCGTGGTGTAATTGTTCCATCAATTCGTGCTGAAAGGATAGAGTGATGGGCAAGAGCAATACCAATTCTACAATATAAAAAAGTCAGATGGAGTCAATTGGTAATGGATGCATATTAGAATTAACGCACAAATCTAGAAATTGGGTCCATTGGGTATAAACCACCGATTTCATTGGACCACACCTTGTTTGTTTGTTCTTCATTAAGCTTTGTAGGAGGTGTGCAATTTTACTACTCATCATGCATGTTTCCACATCCACAATAGTTCGTGTGATTCTTGGGGAGTTATCCTGAGTGCTCCTGCCCTCGGGGTCTTCCAGCTCCGCCTCCGCAATTGTGTTAAGCATGATGTGATGGTTACAACATATTCGCAGCTTATTAATATTTCTGAAAAACTCTCCTGGTCCTTTGCTTTTGGATGATAGGAATTCTTCATATAATGTGGAATATTCTTGCTGCATGGTCGGGTTGAGTGGGAGCAGCTCATAATGATGGCTAATAGTGGGGAGAGATTCGAGATGTGTGGTTTTGGTGCGGCGCAAACTTAAATGCCGCAATGCCAAATGCAAAATATCATTGCAACCTTTTGAAAGACTACTCAGGATGAATGGTGACCAGTTATCTTGATCGGCGCTCTGGGGTTGAGTGATGAAGGATATTATGCCCAAAAGGTCATAAATGGTGTTGTGAATAGGTGTGCCCGTTAAACATATTCGACGGGATGAAAGGAGGCTATTAATGGCACGGTGAGTGGCAGTGTATTGAGAGCGAATATAGCTATAAGAGGGGGCAAGGGTTATTGGATATAAAAGGTAATTTGAATCATTTAAGCTCAGCCACTCACTGTGCTTCATCCAAGATTATACGATGCCAATTGATTTGAAAAATGAATGATGTAGAGGGATTGGTTTGCTTAAATTCTTGGGTGATAGTATTGTAAGAAGTGATGATGATATCATATTTTAAGATGTCGGCTTGGGATAATGAGCGACGAGTGGGACCATGGTAGATTTTGGCATGCAGTGCTCCAGCCTGAGCATGCTTGGATATTTCTGATTGCCAGTTGGTAATTAAGCGAGGGGGGCAGATGATCATGGTGGGCGTGGAGCGATGGGGGTTTGCAATCATCCGCTCCTTGGAGGTACCAATTAGAGCAATGGCCTGAATGGTTTTACCTAATCCCATATCATCCGCAAGCAGTCCTCCAAGAGGGGTATTGGTCGAAAGGGATTCAAATGAGCTAACGACCTTGTTTGTAATGATGTGCCTGGCATTAAAAGTGGATCCTGGGGGTGAGGTTGCCCAAAGGTTACGGGCTGATTGGCCATTGGGGATTTCTCGATCCCAGAGAAAAGCTAGTCCGGTCTTTTGATGAGGGAGGAGGGGGGTTTGAATAATGGCATGGGGTGGGGTCATCATGGGGAGGTCTGATCCACTGGGTAATTGTATCAGTTTTTGCTTGGAAATCAATGATGAAACAGCAGGATATGAAGCAGGCGTCGAGTTTGAAGCGGGAAATGTCGGAGTAAAGAGTTGACATTGACAATGAGTAGTACAGTCATATTCTTTGGGCATTTTAAGCTTGAAATCTTGTGTTCGAAAGCTTTCCATTATGAATAGAACGTTTGGATACCATGTGAAGAACATCAATGCTAGATTGGGTTTCTGAGATGAGGAGGGATCATTGGCATCAGTCATAAATACTCCCTCAACGAATAATATTTGAGTAGGATTGGATTGGCAATTTTCAATCCATGCCCCACCAGGACCACAGTGCATGAACGTTTTGGGTGCCCCAAGGAATGGTATCAACGTTTGGGAAAGGGTTCCCGGGAGAGAGCCAATAGCATGCTGGTGATTGGGGAGATATACGAATATGTTGTGTTGATTGTGCCATAGGATAATCCAAGAACCTAAGTGGGAATTCTCAGGCTTTAAGGTTATATCACTATTTATTTGAATACGAATATTAATCATCCCAATGCAAAGTGGTTGTGAAGGGGTTGACATGATGGCTATTTTGAATTATTTGGGGACAGTTGGGAATTATATGATCGGGAAGGGTTAGCTAAAGGGAATGAAGAGGAATAAGCGCAGGTGGGGAACTTATATGAGTGGCAGCAACAGGCCAAAAGGGGGATGGCCTGTGGTTACGTGCATGGTCTTGATGGAGGTGGGCCTCTTGGGCTCATAATTTTCATATCCGATTTGGGGCATATATCAAGGCAAGGTGGCCAAAATGTGGGTGCACCATTTGACTGCTGGATCTGCAGCGAGTTACGAAACCTTTGGTGGAACAAGGCTGACATTAGCACATCCGAAATTGGGTGGGTTGTAGCAGCTTATTGTGGAGGGCATATTAGAGGCATGCAGTCATGTTCGCTGGTGTGACAGCGAACAATGAGCGTATCCTCCCCAGGTTAATTATTCACAGGGACCTACTGGGCAATGTTGGCAGTTTCAAAGGGCAATCTCACTGTGGGGATGTTTGTGTGTGGGCGGGTGAGATATGTTCGGTGGCATGCCACCGAACATGACTTTGGTTTGGCCTGAAGTTTTTTGCTGACTGATGCATACTGGGCGTTCATGGGGGAATGTCTGGGATGATCAAAGGGGGCGCCAGCCGTGAGCCGTGATCCACATATACATTCACCCCTATGGCGTTTGAGGCGAGTACTAATCCACCGAGATTGGCATTGGCCTCTTTGCCTCACGCGCGTACAGAACTCCGGAGAAAGAGGCCACACACCCGAGGAATTTTTTGGCTGCAAGCCAGGTGCCACAACTTGCGCGGGGCGTGTGAGAACGTGAAGAAAATGACCCGCGGTGGGAGATACCCACGCGAACATGACCAGCCTCAGCAATCATAGGCTGGGATTGTTATTCTAATGTGGATGAGGCTGAAGCGAATCCACACTGATTGGCCTCAGGTTTCCACGCGCAAGCGGGTGAGCGTCTGCAGTCAAGCTGACAACCCGACCAAGAAAATAGGCAGCTGGAAGACTGGCAGTAAAATGTCTTCCAGGCGTGTGAAAGTTGCCTGTGTATGACCCATCGGGGGTGCGTATGAAAGCGTGTGGCTGCCCGACAATGAACAAGCGGGCCAGTCATTGTTTGCCCCAACAATGGCACCGGAGTGAATCAACTCTTTGTGTTAGACCCAAATATTAAGTCATCCCATTAAGACCCACTTACATTAATTTGGATTACATGCGCATCTGTGCCGTAGTTAGGCAGAGCTGTCCAACAAGGTGCATCAAAGGGATGCAGGTGAGAGATATGACTCGATGGCTTGACGTTATTGCATGTTACATTGTTGAAAAGCTTTTTGCTCTGCCCCGCAGTACATTTACAAAGGTGTACTGCGTACTACAGTGTCGACTGTACTGTACAGATCAGGAAGGTGTAATACTACTTGAGCCTGCATCCATCTAGCAAATGTGCATGCACCTTCCGATTGTTTGCATTTACGTAGCTCATGTGCCACATGCTCAGCATTGCGTTTCACCCGATTTGCACACGCAAGCTGAGCATGTCATGGTCAAACGCACCGTGAGAAAGTGCTCAGTAAAGCCATGGAATGAACTCTTTTGCAATAGTTCATTGGAAGGCTCAGTTTGGAGCACTTCACCAAAGCGTGTGAAATGCTGCACCTGGCTGAAATGTCATCCGATGCTGTGCCAAATGCTCAGAGTGCGCGCATACAAAAACGACTGAGCAATGGCTCAGCATGGTGCATTTGATATTGTTATATCTATAGTTCAATCACTGTGCAATTCCAATGTTCAGCCACTGAGCATTTCAATTATGACCCGAAAGCAAACCTGAGCAATGGGTCGAGGCAAGCTCACGCTGTATTCACTTGTCTTACAGCCCCCCCCCTTTGTTCACATACTATTACCAGGCCATATGGCCGGTAATCTCGCCGCGGTCACTTGTGACCAAATGCACCGGGTGCTTTTCTGCATGGGTCACTTGTGCATTGCACCCCCAATGCACATTCAACATGGGCCTCACGACCACCCTCCTGGGTGATCGGGTGACTATTTAAGGAAACAAAGGGGATGTGACTGAGCTTGACAATTCAATAAATTGCAATACTCAGCGGTGCATTTGATATTGTTATATCAATTGTTCAATTACTGTGCAATTAAAATGTTCAGCCACTGAGCATTTCAATTATGACCCGAAAGCAAACCTGAGCAATGGGTCGAGGCAAGCTCACGCTGTATTCACTTGTCTTACAGCCCCCCCCTTTGTTCAAAGACTATCACCAGGCCATAAGGCCGGTGATCTTGCCGCGGTCACTTGTGCATTGCACCCACAATGCACAATCAATAAGGGCCTCACGACCACCCTCCTGGGTGATCGGGTGGCAATTTAAGGAAACAAAGGGGATTTGACTCAGCATGACAATTCAATAAATTGCAATACTCAGCTTGACAATTCAATAAATTGAAATACTCAGCCAGACCCCCATTGTTCTTCTGCCTCACGCGAGCATTTCACTTCTCAGTTGCAGCATTCGCTGAGACTCAGCTTCAATTTTGCCCACACGCCTTGAAGCTGAGACTTTTGCGGGTGCTGCAACTGCTGAGATCGTCTCAGCTTCCCCTTGGTATAAAAGACCATCTTCACACAACACGCACTTCACTTTCTTTCTCACCCGCTCCACTTCGCTCAACCTCACCCGCGTTTGTCCTTCTTGTGCGTATTCCCCCTCGTCTTCCTGCCTTTCCAGTCTTTTCTTTCGCACTCGACTAACCCCACTCCCCTTCCTGCTCGCTTTTTGTTTTTCCTGCTAATACTTTCAGAACCCCACTTCTATCTACTTTGTACGTTTTCTCCAATTAAACTTTAGTCAACATTATGTACCGATATTAATATTTTTCTTTCTTCACGACTTCCTTCCAGACTTTTAAAAACTTCCGACTAGAGCGTTTTTATATTGATTCCGTTTTAAATTTATATAAATCATCGTATGTCTTCCTTTTCTTTCTTGATTGCTTACTTTCTATTCAGTTACTAACCTGTTTTGTTTTGTTTTTAGATGTCGTGCACGTTATGCACCAAGCGGGGTATCCCCTGCATTCGCTCCTCGACGACGAACGACGCTTGTGATGCTTGCCGACAAGCACACAAGAAATGTTCGTTCGTTGTCCGCCCCTTCCGCCCACGAGGCCAGACGAGTTCTCGCCCAAGACGCCCTCGCGAGGACTCCTTTGTGGTCGACGATGATGAAACCATTTCCGAGCGTGAATGGACGCCGGGCCCCCAAACAGGCCAACGGGAACGATTCCGGACGATTAGCCCTGTCCCCTCCAGTATCGATTTGTCCACTCCCCCTCCTAGGCCACCATCCGATGGTCACTTCACTCCTCGACCGGAGCGAAGTGATTATCCGGCCGATGAAGGATGGCGATGGCGAGAGGACATTCGAGCTTGGGCTGATCGTCACCATGTCTTGTCACCGATGGGATTCAAACGCCAAAGTAAGTTTTATTTCTCCTCTTTATCTCATTTCTCTTCACGCAATAATACTGACTTTTTTCCATTACTCATAGAACCAAACCCCCCGAATCCCCCCCGACACGACTCTCCCGTTCCCAGTTTGCCTCGCGAGCAAACCCCCCGGCAACCCACTCCAGGCCCGAGTGGCACCCAATGGTCTGAGGAATTATTCCGTGGTAAGCAGCCAAAGTTTCATTTCATTTTCACTTTCACTTTCGAGTTGAGTGAACTGACTCTTACTCCTTTTTTAGAACCCTCCTGAACCAAAGAGCCACCTATTCCTGGCCCGAGTCCATCGTCCCAACCACCTGAGGACGATACGACTCGTGAGCCAGAACCTGAGGTGGCTCCTACGCAATCCACGGAGGAACCTTATGGTAAGTCACCCCTTCTTTCTCTTCGATCCATATTCACCTTTCCTCATTTTTTCTTCGACCGTCTCCAGATCGTCCCGCCACTCCTCGCTCGATCATCATCATCGACGATACGCCCGTGGGATCACCCCATCCCCCTCCCCCTCCCCCTCCCCCTTCTTCTTCACCGACTCCACCATCTTCCCCTTCCACTCCAACCCCGGTTCCCTCCCCAGAGATCCCTTCCAGTGCCCCCGAGAACCCCAACGCCTCCTCCCCCCCGGTGCCAAGCTCGTCTCATTCTCACAATGACGCTCGCCAGGAATTCACCGACCTGCGACCGACCCTAATGATTCCTTGAGCCATCGTCCACGATTCGATCAACCGAATCTTGTTGGAGCATCGTCGCTTGCTCCACATGATTCCTTTCGTGGATGCAACTCATCGAAATGAGATGCACCGGGAATTCCGGGAGGAACTAAACTCCCTCCTTGGCAAGGCAATGGAGGCTTATCCAAAGGAGGACATCACCGGGATAGTCTCGAAATACTTAGAAAAATAAAAAAATTTAAAAAAAAAATCATTATTTCCTCTATTTATTATTTGTAATACTTTCTTTCATATAAATTTTTTGTATTGAATGATTGTTATTTTCCATTTCTATTACATTCTTTGCTCACGTTAAGTTATATTTTGTTCAATGGTTCAAATATCCTATTGCATGAGAAAACGTTTTATAAGTGCCCTACCAAAGGTTTGAGTGAGTATTTGTTTGTGTGACCCTCTTTTTCTCAAAATGCCCCAATAGTTGCCGTTATCCTCTCCTATATTTTCTTCTCCCATGGTTTAGAGCCATACCCATTCTTAACTGTAAAAAAGCGGGAGGTTCCCGTATGTGAGCAATCGAGTCCAGATTCGTGAAACATGGCCTTTCCTATGGTCACACGCCATTAGTCTTACTCATGTATTGAATTGTTTAAATTGGCTAGAACCTTCACAAGCGTAAGGATTGGCGTGTGACTTGTCGGGAGGCTGCACAGGCGTAAGGATTGGCGTGTGAATGGTTGGGAGCCTGCACAGGCATAAGGATTGGCGTGTGAATTGTTGGGAGCCTGCACAGGCATAAGGATTGGCGTGTGAATACTTGGGAGCCTGCACAGGCGTAAGAACTTGTCAGCATTGTTGGCAACCCTCCCATGCGTAAGGATTGGCGTGTGAATCGTCGGAAGCCTGTACAGGCGTAAGGAATTTTAGCACTTTTGGGACCCTCCCCAAGCATAAGGATTAGCGTGTGAATTGTTGGGAGCCTGCACAGGCGTAAGAATTGGCGTGTGAATTCTTGGGATCCTGCACAGGCTAAAGAAAATTTCAGCATTGTGGGGAAGCTTCACAAGCGTAAGAATTGGCGTGTGAATCGTCGAAAGCCTGTAAAGGCGTAAGGATTGGCGTGTAAACTTTCGGGAGCCTGCACAGGCATAAGGATTGGCGTGTGTAGCGATGGCCCCCTGCATAGGCGTAAGGAACTTTTAGCATTGTCAGAACCTGCACAAGCATGAGGATTCGCGTGTGAAGCATTGGCATCCTGGACAATAGCAACAAACCAGGACCGATGTACGATGGCATGCCACCGTACATAATCCACTTCACCCCTTTTTCATGTGAGACACCCCATCTCCCGCACTCGAATCCATCCAATCCTGGTGTATATTGTCCTCTGCCTTACCTCACCATTACTTACCCAACCCACTTGCAAATCTCCTCATTCTTTGAATCGGCATGAGATTGTATTACCATCCCTGATTTGATAGCCCGCTCTCTCGCCAATCTCATAATAGCCATTGCTTTTTTGCCGCATTGTTTTTGCTAACCTGCTTGAGCATTGTGCGGACATACCCACTAGTGTCGTGCTTTCGTTGTCCTGTGCTGGATCAGTATAATGAACAAATGTACTACTGGCCCACACTACCTGAATGAGCCCATGACATGTGGATAGATCAATCCAAAAATGCTCATTTGGGAAAATCAATTTTCCCCCTGTACACCGCTTTGACGCATCTCTTTGAATTTGGCCGGTCCGCTTATCAGCTTGAAACCACCATCCCGAAGCATACAGCGATGCATCCTTATCAACATGAGGTGCGTTTTTGAATCCATTCATGGTGAAAGTGAGTGCGGAAGCGAACTCGAATGCACCCTGATTTGCCGGAATATCGCCTTCATAGTTGACTTGATCAAAAGACGGAACCCCCAATGAGTTGTAGGAATTTTGAATCTTCTGAAATAAATTATCCCCAACATATCGTAAGGATTGACCTAGAATGCGACCCACCGAGCTAAGATTGGCACCTCGGTCCCGCCATTCATCTTTTGCATTTTCAATTTTGCCAGCACTACCATACAGACCAAATTGTTCATTCTTCGTGGTGCATTTGCGCCACCCAATCGCGAACATAAATCCCTCCAGTAATGCTCCATTTGTTGCAATAGGGTCAGTGAACCTCTTTTCGCGAAATAAGAATTGTGATAATTCATCCCATTGATTGACCTCGACTTCACTCATTGTTGTGAATGGTCGGAATTCAACAAGGGCAATGAGTAATCCGGTTGAAGAGAAAATTGCCACACGGCCAAAGTGAATGCGTTTGATCTGATTGACATCCACCACCCTCCGAATTTCACTTGGGGTGATATTTGCTGATACTGGCATTGATATTTGTGCTGTTGGGCGAGAGGAGGAAAAAAACCTATTCATTCGGGTCGTTTTGCGCTCATTTGTCTTTTGGGATCTGCTACTATTCCCGAGTGGTTGCGGGATCACTATGTGTTGAAGCACACAAGATATCAGATACTGCCAAGGAGCTTTCTTCGGCACACATCCTTTGACTTCCCTGTTGGAGCCCACATGACATTGGCACAATCTGAACCGACTAAAGCCCATGTTCTTCAGTGGGGCCCAATGAGGGTGCCACATAAATGTGGAAGCATATATATATATCTATATATATACACTGAGATTAAGCGAGTAACTCACACTTTCCTTCCTCAGCCCGACGCTTTCTCGCGAGTTCCCTTTTACGCTCTTTTCCTTTTTTCGTGAATGGCATGCTTTCAGCAGAAAATGAAATGAAACCGAATGATTACTGATTTCTTAATATCACCTAAATTGGATTGCGATGGATGAATCGTTTTTAATTGCGGCTAAAAAGAAAGCTCACGCCTGACCTTGGCAAATTCACGATCTCAAATACCTGAACCTGAAAATTGCAGTGGATAGTGCATTATTCAATTTTACACATTGATGTTCCCATGCAATCACTTTCCAATCCAGCAATTTGGAATATTGCAAGCACACGCAAATGCAATATGCATCCTGCTGCGGATCCCTAGTTATCCCACTCCTCTTGAAAGACACAGGAACCTTTTGCCTATTATGGGCTGGCGTGAAGTGATACACGCGACCTCCCGCAATGCCCCCGCGTGTGCTACTCGCGGGCACAACGCCTGACTCAGCTTGCGTCTTGTCGGAGTCTTCGCAATGATGTACGGAGGCATGCCGCCGTACAATTACTATTGGTACTCAGACTGTGGCATCCGGGCAGTAGTAGGATAGGAAGTCATGATTATTAAATTCATAAATCACTTTGCAAAATTAAATTACAATCTATCTAGTACAAAGCTAATCTAAAACGGGTCAATCCTGGTTGTGAGTTTAGCTGACCTGGGTACCGTCAAGGTGACCTCATCACTTGAACCAAGCCCGCGATTCGCCACCCAGGCATCACCAAAGTCTAATACTAAGCATCGTGCAAAATCAAATCTAAGAGGTACAGTGGGGTTAAAAGACTCTGATGAGAAGAAACTTTTATTCAGTAAATTACATATATACTTATTAGTACGTAGCCACACTGGCTCCACTAGATTTTTACCCTCTGAAAGTTTTGCGGAAATGTCAATTAGTGCTAAAGCCCCTTTAACTGAGCTTGTTCTCCAGTCATCTGAGCATACCATCAAACCACGAACCCCCGCCGCACAGAATGCCGCTAATATACCATAGCAAATTTGATTGATTCCAAGATTCTTGTGACACGCCAAAAGATCTTTGATGGCCTCATTTTTTTTTGAGTTTGTGAGTTTGCCTTTGATGCCATTAACTTCGACCTTTGTATGTGCACGTACCATGTTGTATGCAATCATCAAATGGATAACTGTATCCATTAGATCCTCCAGGTTCTTGTGCGGCTTTGTGGATATCTCATTGTCAGCCCCGCCACCTTCAATGCTGAGTTGGGTTGCACGTTGCTTCGATTTACTCAAGCAGGAGGCAAGGTATTCAACTGCTCCCCGTTCGAGTCCAAGAGGATCGGTTGAATTTGATGTTGGTGCAACATATGGTTTGGGTGCAATCACATCGTATGAGACTAAACTAATGGATTCAAACATAACATTTGCCCAAAAATGTTTAACTGGATTGGCGGGGTAAAGAAGGCTCTGAACCATTTTGAAGAAGGAGTGTTCAGATTTTGCGAGATTATCTGGAGGTTTAGCTGATTCCTTCATCAATTTGAGATTCCAAATGTTGTGATCAAAAAACGCTTCTGTTTCGGTTGGCTTAAAAAAATCTAACCCTGTATATTGCAATTTATATCACCAGTCAAAAGCCAATAATCAAGTATCATGCACAAAGATAAAAAAAAACTCACCTGCCATCTCAAGGTCCTGCAGCCAAGCCGACATTTTAAGATCTCGGTTACTGATCACCTTAATACCAACGGGCAGGAATGTATGAGCATCCTTTGTTGGTAAATTGTCCCATCTATTTTTGTAAATCCTATTGATATTATCAAGCCCCCTTTTCCATGATTGTTGAGTAATATTGGAATGATAATTCAAAACGCCTGCAAACTCTTCCATGCGGGATAAAAATATTCCTTGAAAATTCGCAGCGGATGACACTTCGGGCTCAGCGTCGGGAATTATATCAGTCATATCTCGTCCCATTGTATCATGTTTAATTGTTTCCCTTTCTTGAAAGGCTTGAATATTCCGAGGAGAGGCGGGAGGGGTTGCATCATGCATTGTTTCATTGGGTATCGGGGGACTTTCAGTATGTGGAGCTTCATCATGGATTGTTTCATTGAGTATTGGGGGGGGTTCAGTATGCGGAGGTTCATTATCAATATGGTCCCCTTCAACATTGATAATTTCATCACCTTGATCGCGAGAATCGTTTGCGGCTTCAAAGGTACGGCGTTTTTTGTTTGTTTTTTTGGTCGCATGTATATTTGGTCTTTTTCCTAATCCTTTGCCTGGAAATCCAATTACGACTCGAGATCCTTCAGGTAGAGATTCTCCCACCTCCACACCTGCCCATATATTGTAAGCAGCTATTTTTATCAATTTTGTTTTGAATTAGTAATGGACTTACGGTTCAAATCCATTTTGAGCAGGCTCATGGCTTCAGCAATCTTTTGACGCACATAATCAGGAATTTTACTATCATTTTGGATTTTTTCGAGCCTTGGGATTGTTTGAGCAATGTTGGAGACAAATTGTTCCTTGGATATAATTTCCACCTCCCCACTGAAAATTACATCATCTTGCCCATCATCTTCTGTCGGTGCACAAGGTTCAACAGTCTTTTCCTTCTCATAACTTTTAAAATTCGGTTTCTGAGAGCTTGGAGGCTGCCCTGAAATAAAGGCTATGACACAATATCAGGTTTTGAGAGATTTGAAATATTAAAGATGGATGCATACTCACATTCCGGAAGAACTGGTGGATCTTGATTATCTTCATGTGACTGGCTCTCTACTTCAATGCCTAATTCACGACTACTGGCGATATCAGAGATTTCACTTCCACTCTCTGGGGCTGAAGTTGGTCGTTCATTGAATTCTGTTGAATTTCCCGGGGTTCGGGCCATAGCGGAGGTAGTTTATTAAGCAAATAGATGGTGACGAGTTGATTGCTAACTTGTTTGAAAATTTTTTGATAAAAGATCCAAATTCAAGAAAAAAGGTGCAAATGCGATTTGTCGGGAAATTGAAGGAGGCGATGTTTTGCAAATTATTTCATATCATGCAAATGAAATCACTTCCCTGTGAGACATTGAATAAAGTTGACTAGTGAGAAACCTACTAAAGTCAACTTTTGAACTATTCAATGCTCATGAGGTAAGGACTAAGCAAAGTGTTCATTTGATTGATATGAAATAAAATGGTTTTGTCGGCGAAACAGGAGACACAATTCTTGTCTTAAATAGTCCACTTATTAGGTTTTAATTTGTGAGTCTCATGATTTAAACCCTAGCCACAACATTGTGAATATACTGACCAATTTCCCCTGAGGTCCTGTTGGCAGAGAAGGCCACTCAGCATATTTCGGCGATGGCGTCCATTGTGTACGCCAACAAGCCACCGTACACACTATGGATGTAGTACGGAAGCTTAAGGATGGTAAGCGTTGTCGGAGGCATGTCGGGAGGGCACTACATGAGCGTAAGGATGGTAAGCAGTGTCGGGAGAATGTCGGGAGGGAGGGTAACTGTTGTCGGAGGCATGTCGGGAGGGCACTACATGAGCGTAAGGATGGTAAGCAGTGTCGGGAGAATGTCGGGAGGGAGGGTAACTGTTGTCGGAGGCATGTCGGGAGGGCACTACATGAGCGTAAGGATGGTAAGCAGTGTCGGGAGAATGTCGGGAGGGAGGGTAACTGTTGTCGGAGGCATGTCGGGAGGGCACTACATGAGCGTAAGGATGGTAAGCAGTGTCGGGAGAATGTCGGGAGGGAGGGTAACTGTTGTCGGAGGCATGTCGGGAGGGCACTACATGAGCGTAAGGATGGTAAGCTGTGTCGGAGGCATGTCGGGAGGGCACTACACAAGCGTAAGGGTCATCAGTGGTGTCGGAGGCATGTCGGGAGGGTATTACACAAGCGTGAGGATGGTAGGGGCGGGGGTGTGAAAGCGTAAGGAGTGGTGAGGACGGAGAGGGGCGGGCAGTGTCGGAGTCTCATCCGGATGGAGGGCGGTGCGGGTGCGTAAGCATGCTAAGCGTCGGGGAGGCGGAAGCCAATGAGGTGAAATTACACGAACGTTGCGCATAGTGTTGAAATGGGTTTGGGCTTTGAGTGACATTCTCATGTGACACATGTGACGATTGACGTTGTCTTGACGCTGACGTGACGTGACCCACTAAATCCAGTGACTATAAAGTGACACTAACGCGACTGAAGCAAGATTTTATACTGACCGCGGTGCGACGTGAAGTCAATCGCCGACGATTGACGCGAGATTCGCCCTGGTGAGAGCTGGAGTTCCTTTTCCCCCCCAAATTTAATCTTTCCAATTTATTTTTTCTTTAATTCCTCATCATGTATTAAACTTATAATTTACATATGTAATTCAAATGAATTGTACAGTACAATACAGTAATAATTGATACCTCATATGTAAATCAAAGTTCACTTATGTAATACATGCGCACATTTTGACATTTCAATTGAATTCAATTGAAAATACTTCAATTCCTCATAACTTCTAAACTAAACACAACACCTCAATTTTAACACAAAATTTGATGGTTAACACCACATGTGGTGTGAATTGAATTCAATTTTTGAGGATTTTCAACTTTTGTATTGAAAATACTAAAAACTTGATTTAAGCTTATTTAGAGTTGAGTTACAAGAATTTCACTCAGAGGTGACCCCACCTGATTTTTTATGAGGAATCCAATGGTGAAATAATTTTTATATGTTTATTCATTGGATAAAAATTTATAATAATTTTTATTTAAATTTTTTCCAAATTTATTTATTTTTTCACAATTTTGTTAAAATTTCATTTTTACTTAATTTTTTCAAGTATAAATGTAATTTTATAATTCCAAAATTTAATGTAATTTTATTTTCAAATTTTAATTAAATTTTGTAATTTGAATATAATTTTATCTTTATATTTTGCTTTTTATTTTAATAATATAAATAAATTTATTTTATTTATATTTATATGTTAATTTTGTATTTGTGGTCTTTTGGGTATATGAAATTACCTCTAAGGCTCACATCCCCTCCCCCTACAAAAGAATATTACTTTGTAATATTGGTGTTTCTAGTGTGTCTGAATCTCCTGAGGAGTTTGGTAGCTTCTGGTATATCTTTTTCTTCTAACCATTCATCTTCACAAGTTGGGTCACTGTACCTAACAAGGTATTCCCTTACTTTCTGGGTTCTTAATTTCCTTTCTTGAAGAACTTTGGTAATTTTCTTAGTACCAGATGTCTCAATAGGAGGTATAACTTGGGTAGTCTTATTCCTCAAGGGAAATTTCTCAGCATCACTTGATTTATATGGCTTTATCAAGCTCACTGGAAATGTAGGATGCTTATTGCTAAGTTCTTCAGATAACTCTACTTCAACAGCATTTTCTCCATGGAGGGCCTTAATCACAAAAGGTCCTGCAAAGCAGTCTTTCAACTTCTTACATCCTTTGATGTTATCGAAGTTAGTGGTCGATACAAGAACTAGGTCCCCCACTTTGAAATCTGGAGTTGCATGTGATTTATCCCATTTGTATTTAGCATATGAAAAAGAGTCCTCCATGCACCTTACTGCATGTTTTCTAGCTTTGTCTAGCATTCCTTTGAAGCTAGCAGCTGTGGGATGTACTTCAATTAAATCTTTCCTCAAGGAATCTTGGGGTAACTTGGGGTTCCATCCTTTTTCTAGAATAGCAGGAGTTTGATTGGTACTGGCATGGATTGATGTTTTATATGCCAATCCCAATGCTGGCAACAGAGTACACCAATCATGGGTAAATCCATCACAAACTTTGAATTCAAGGCCATATGCACAAAATCTTCTCACCATGTCCTCTAAGGTTTGGATCATCCTTTCAGCCAGGCCATCAGTTTGTGGGTGGTAGGCTGTAGAGAAAGACAGTTTAGTGCCAAATAATTGGTGAAGATTTTTCCATAGTGCTGAAGTGAATTTGGGATCTCTATCACTAATGATATTTGTAAATATCCCAGTCCATGACAGTACTCTGTTCCATATCAGAAGAGGTGTATCCATGGCTGTATCATCCTTGTGACATGGTAAAAAGATTGGAGTTTAACTGAATCGGTCCACAATTACTAGGCAAGCATTATAGCTTCTGTCACCTCCTGGTGGTGTGGTATTCCATACCTTTTTACCAGTTTCAAGAAATTTTTTGGAAATTTAAAAGTTGGAAAATCAAGATCCCAATGACTAATTCAGGAAGTCACCACTTAAAGGACATGCTTAAATCACAAAAAAACCAGGAATAACATCAACAGTAGGGAGGAATGGAAGATTTGGTAGTCAGAATTGAAATATTCAATATACTTCTATAATTAAAGGAATAATAGAGGAGTCCAATCTTATGGAGTTACACAATAAAGCTTACATATAAGGCTTACATGATCAACAATAGGCTTAATACATACAGAAACTCAAAATTACATGGGAAAAGTAACATTGTAACATTATATCCACTCTAAATCCCTCAAGAAGACTATATTACCAACAATTACAGTAACCAAATACAGTTCATGTGACACAAGGATCATATGACAGTATCCAATCCAATTCAATACAGGAAAATCCACTAAAAAAAAGAAAACTTAAAAATTACACAACAATACAGGAGCCCAAATAAGACTTATGCAGTCCACATGCATATGATCTGTACAGTACACAGCCTCAGGGTCATCAAATACAACTCAATTCAATTTCAACTCGCTGCATGCAAGGGGAATACACTAAAACTGTAAACCACACAGCAATTACAGTAATCAAGAATTAAAACTCAAGAAGATATCCCCACATTACACAGCATGATCACCTGGAACTAAATTAATCTTACAAACAAAGTATACAGGGGCTTATTCACCTGACACCACCTTCATCCTTAACTCACCAGCATTAATTCCTCAAGGCTATGCAAGCTGACTAAAGCAGTGCAAAAGAGAAGTCACCTGATATTTTTATCAAAATCCCCACCAAGGAAAACACCTCAACCTTCATTTTGACCAAACAAATGGAAAAAAATATCTCAGTCATATGACACCATTCTCAATTTTACACACTAGCATTAATCTCTAAAGGCTGTGCAAGATTACTAATACAGTGTAGCAGATAGGTCATCTGACTTTTGTTACAAAAAATCTACACCAGCAAAATTACCTCAAGGGCAAGAATAACACTTTACATGGAGAGCCCATGGGTACTTCTCACAACATAAAAGGAGGCCTCTCTCTCTCATTTTTCTCCTCTTTCCTCATGCAAATAATTATATACCAAGAAGGAGAATAATTATTCATCCCTTACTAGTAGGTTAATCTAGAAATTATTATTTTTATTATTACATTACATTAAAAGTGATTTATATATAGCTGTAGTTAACAGTAGGTCTGCCTATATTATAAAGTCAACTATTAGTGACCTCATATTGAACAAAATATTTATATTATACTCTTCTCACTAGAAGAAAATCTATATCACTATTACTATTATCACAAAATATATCTTGAATATTATCAAAATTATTTACCAACAACAACTATTTAAACTATCAAACAATATTATTATATATTATCACTATTACTAAATTTTCTCATATTGAACTATTATCCATTAAACCAAAATACCTTCAACAAAGAAAACAACTTAAAATCACCACTCAGTACTATTATATCCATTATTTATCTACTCAATTATTATCTTATCTTCTTGAAATCACCTACAAATTTTTTATTTAAAGTTATTATTATGTTATCATTAGTCTGATTATTGAATAGGTCTGATAGAGACTGCTGAAAAGTCTTCTCTAGTTGTAAAGCCACAATCTTAAATATTGATTTGTGAGCTCTGTAGGGAGATTGTTTAGTATATTCAGAGGGGCAGCTAAAACACCATTAGCACCCTTGGTTACAGGATTATTTCAGCAATTCAAAACTGTTTACCTTTCATTTCCCCCTCAAGGACTGCCTTATCCAATCCCACACTAAAAGGCGTTCCACAGTGGTAGGCCAGTTACCCAATCCATATGGACAATTTCCCAAGGTCTGCTTGGTTCTTGGATTTTTATCATATTTCCAAGTCTCTTTCCAGTGGATTTATTTGCCTTTTGACATCTGTCACAGGTTTTGCAATATTCTGCAACATCTTTCTGCCACATTGGCCACCATATGCAGGTATTTACTTTCTCTCTTGTTCTGTCTTCAGACAGATGTCCTGAAAAGGGACTATCATGGCATTCTTTCAGTACAAGATTGATTAATGACCTGTCCACAACTGTCATGACACATGTGTGCTTGGTTCTGTGGTAAATTATACCATCCAGGAGGTGAAATCTTCCTTCATTATAAGATTTCTTCCATACTTCATCCAAGGCATGTATTAGAGAGTTGTCTTTACATTCTTTGCCAAGTAAGTGGAATAAGATGCTACAGTTATTATCTTGAGTGTAGCTACTTCTGACTTCTTCAAAGAAGGTGGTGTTCAAGTCTGTAACACTTATTCCCTCTATTAGAATTTGTGGTGAGGCTTCTTCTGGCACATAAGCAGGATTATCAATATTATTTGCTAATGGCCATCTGCTTAGTTCATCTGCATTCTTATGAATATTCCCATCCTTATGAACAATAGTCATATTGCCTCTGTATTCTTGTATGGCTATTTTCCATCTGAGCATATGTCTGTTGGGTGTCTTCATGTTTAGAAGTGACTTGAAAGCTGTACAATCTGTTATGACCTCAAAAACACATCCCTCTAAGACGTAGTTTAATTTTTCCAAGGCCCAGACAAGACATAGACATTCCATTTGACTTGCTCCATATCTGGCTTCAGTTGGTTTGATTTTCCTAGATATGAAACATGTGGGTCCTTCTACAGGTTTATAATTTATGATCTGAACTTGGTGAAGTGTAGCACCTAGTCCATCCCCTGATGCATCAATATACAGTTTAAAAGGAAATTTAAAGTCTGGCATCAGTAAGAGTGGAGCAGTGGTCAAGGCTTCTCTTAGAGACTCAAACGTTTTGACTCTGTCAACAGTCATTTCAAATACTGTGTCTTTGTCACACAATTTATAAAGTGTTCTTGCTATGGATGCAAAATCTTTAATGTGTTGCCTGTAATATCCCGCAAAACCTAAGAATGACTGAATTTTCTTCTTATTCTGAGGCATGGGTTTGAGCAATACTGCTGCAACTTTGTTTTTGTCAATTCCAAGGGACAAACCAGATACAACATGTCCTAGTTCTTTAAGTTCTTTAAATCCAAAATAACATTTCTTCAAGGAGATTTTCATGTTTACTGATTGAATTCTTGTCAAAACTCTGGACAATCTGTACATGTGCTCCTCCCAATTCTTTGAACAGATAATAATGTCATCAATGTAAATGATTAACCATTCCTCTGAGAGTTCTTCAGGGAATATTTCATTCATCATTCTTTGGAAGTGTGAAGGTGCATTTTTGATACCAAAGGGCATCCTCAAGTATTCATACACTCCACAATGAACAATAATTCACAAGTATTTTCTTGCTCTTGGTGTCACCACATTTTGATGGAATCCTTTAAGGGCATCCATAGTGGTTATATAAACTGCTTGAGATATTTGAGTAAGGGCAATTTGGATTTTTGGTATTGGTTATCTGTCTGGAACAGTGTAAGTGTTCAGAGCTCTAAAGTCCCCAACCATTCTGGATTTTCCATTATGCCATTCCACTATGACTGGTGTAGTTATTTCTACTTCTTCATTGTGGCCTACTTTTCTTATTAAACCAAGGTCCAAAAGTTCTTTGATATGAATTTCTAGAGCTTCTCTTGATTTTGGACTTGCTGGATATGCAGGTCTTCTTAAGAGTGCTGGATAAGGTCTCTCAATGTTAAGAATTATGTCAACTTTATGACCAATAATTGCTCCTAGAGGTTCTTTATCTGAAGGAAATGCTTCTCTGTGGTCATACAAAAGGGAAGAAAGTTCATTTTCCTGTTTATCAGTCAGATGAAGGCTTATTTAAGCATCATTTAACTGTTCAGACTTGAATTTCTCTAACTCTAAGTTGACTGGTGATACTTTGTTTACTGTAATTTGTCTTTTAAATGGTAAAAAGGAAAATGTTTGGCGCTTATTGTCTCCAATAGTAAAGTATCTGTCTTTGTTATTATGCAAATCTATCCCATACATGATCAAATGGTCATTTCCCAATATAAAATGGGTTGTAACGTGTGGATATGAAACTTTGATTAAAAATCAAGTACTTTTCCTGTCCTCAAAATTTGTATAAGGTAAAATTCAGTTAAAAATAGTATGAGATATTATTTTTAAGAGAAAACACGCCAAATTTTATTGTTTATAGCTTTATTAGTATAAAAAAATAATATAAAAATTTATTGTTTTACCAACAATAAAGATTTATCCAAAAAATACTCTACAAGAGATATTTTAAGGCTACAAAAGAAATTTCTTCAAGAGCAATTTCAATTGGAATTAATTGAGCAAAGAACTGCAAGCAATTAATTAAAGAACAAAGTCTTTAAAAAGAATATTAAAGAGAAAACACGCCCAAAAGTTACCAGAGTGAATTTGGAAACAAAGTGACAAAGTTTACAGTGATGAAAGATGCTTTAATTCACTTTTGGGGTTGTTCAGGGGTAAAAATGATTATAAGAGTTACAAACAATGATTATAATGATTTTTTCACGTGGTTAAAAGGATTAAAATGATTTAAAAGTGGTGGTTGGAATCTTTGATTGATTGGTTTAACAGTGTTTAAACTAATTAATAAAAGGAAAAGATTCTAACATGAAGAGAAAAGTGGGGCAAAGAAGACATTCTTTTATAGCCATCAATTCTCTTACTCCAAAAGTAAATTTTACTCTTGTCAGTCGTGAAAAACAGTCTGACAACAGAAAAGCCAATTATGGCATCATTGAACCCTGGTTTAGACCAAAAAGGGCTGGTTTAAGCCATTTTTAGCCATTTTTATCCATTTTAGACCCTTAAATCAGCCATTACTATAGCAATACCAGGCCTAGAGCCTTCAAAACACGTCAAAATGTGTGTAAGAGGTGTAGAAACCAGTTAAAACTGTTTTTACTATGGTTGTTTTATCTTAATGGTAGTTTTACCCTCTTGGCAACAGCTAAAACTACCCCAGTTGGTATCAAAACCTCATCATCAATTGGGTCCACAGACCCTGTGACTCAATTCCAGGCCAAAATTGATGAACTTTTGCGTGAATTTTGACATCCCACGCCTGTCAGCAAGGATTTTGGGGGTCTAGCTCCCCCTTAGAGCTGGAGTTCCTTTTCCCCCCCAAATTTAATCTTTCCAATTTATTTTTCCTTTAATTCCTCATCATGTATTATACTTATAATTTACATATGTAATTCAATTCAATTGTACAGTACAATACAGTAATAATTGACACCTCATATGTAAATCAAATTTCACTTATGTAATACACGCGCACATTTTGACATTTCAATTGAATTCAATTGAAAATACTTTAATTCCTCATAACTTCTAAACTAAACACAACACCTCAATTTTAACACAAAAATTGATGGTTAACACCACATGTGGTGTGAATTAAATTAAGGTCTTGAGGATTTTCAACTTTTGTATTGAAAATACTAAAAACTTAATTTAAGCTTATTTAGAGTTGAGTTAGAAGATTTTCACTCAGAGGTGACCCCACCTGATTTTTTATGAGGAATCCAATGGTGAAATAATTTTTATGTGTTTCTTTATTGGATAAAAAGTTAGAATAATTTTTATTTAACTTTTTTCCAAATTTATTTAATTTTTCACAATTTTGTTAAAATTTCATTTTTACTTAATTTTTCCAAGTATAAATGTAATTTTATACTTACAAAATTTTAATGTATTTTTTATTTTTAAATTGTAATTAATTTTTTATTTTTAATATAATTTTATATTTATATTTTTATTTTTATTTTAATAATATAAATAAATTTATTTTATATATATTAATATGTTATTTTTGTATTTGTGGTCTTTTGGGTATATGAAATTACCTCTAAGGCTCACATTCCCTCCCCCTAAAAAAAGGAATATTACTTTGTAATATTGGTGCCTCTAGTGTGTCTGAATCTTTCTAGGAGTTTGGTAGCTTCTGGTATATCTTTTTCTTCTAACCATTCATCTTCACAAGTTGGGTCACTGTACCTAACAAGGTATTCCCTTACTTTTTTAGTTCTTAATTTCCTTTCTTTAACAACTTTGGTAATTTTCTTAGTACCAGATATCTCAATAGGAAATTATCTGTCCTTTTATTATGTATTTCTATCCCATACATGATTAAATAGTCATTTCCCAATAAAATGGGTACTAGAGCAATTTTACATAACCACCAATTAAACTGTGATTCTCAATGATTCCTAATGCTCTCATTGGGTTACTTGTACTGTTGAATTTTATACCATCAAGTAGGTAAAATCTTGCTTTATCATATGATCCTTTCCACACTTCATACAAGGCATGTATCAGAGAGTCGTTTTTACAGTCTTTGTTTTATAAGATGCTACAATTGTTATCTTGAATGTAACTATTTCTGACCTCTTTAAAGAAGGTGGTGTTCAAGTCTGGAACACTTATTCGTTCTATTGGGATTTGCCCTTCATAAGCTGTGCCCCTTGAGCTTTTGATAAATCAAGTTGACTATTGCTCAATTGTGGCAAGTGGGAATAAGATTCCATTATGTCAAAAGTGGCATTGATATTTTCTATATCTTTTGAAGATTCAGAAAATATGGATGATTTATCATCTGAATTGTCTTCAATTATGTCATATTTTTCAACATCAGGTCCCTTTCCAATATTAATTTCATTGATTTTCCCCCTTTTTGGACATGTATTAGCTAAGTGGTTGGTGCTTTGGCAAATATGGCACTTTTTGACTGTATCTGCAGATTTATACCCAACATAGTTAGAATTTTCTTTGGGGTTTTTGTCCACAGAATCTTTCCAAGGTGTATTAAACCTTGTTTCAAGATTCACCCTACTAGAACCAATTTTTGTTCTGGTGGTTACTTCTTCTAATATATTGATAATATCCTCTGCTGAAGATTGTTCAGTAGTCCTGCTTTTGACAGCATGCTCTAAGTCACCTCCACATTGTCTTAGAATTTTTCTATGGATCATAAATTCTGACATGTCAGGATATAATGCTGTTAATCTGTCCTTTTGTTGGCAAAACCATGGTAAAGCTTTGTCTTTATCAGCATTAAATTTGGCAGATTCAAAGGCTGTTTCAACTTTAAACCTCCAAGCATCATTTGCCCATTTGTTGATGATTTGGGTTTTCCACCAAGTCCAACTCTGGTGTCCATGTGCTTGTCTTATTTTGATGTACCATCTGTGAGCTGATCTGGTAAACAAGGTGTTAAACCTGGCTGTTACCAATCTGTCTGGTAATTCAAAATCCTCTTTGATCATGTCAATACCTCTAATGAATTACATATGGTCTTACTCTCCTTCACCACTGAAGTGGGGACATTCTTTAAGTTTTGGCACTTCTTTCAAGAGTGCTTGGCCCATTGATGGTTCCAAGTTATGAAAAGGAGTGGATAATTCATTTTTTAATTGTGAATTATCAGGATCCAATACTTGTGGATTTGAAATTCTTGTGCCCTCATTTTGATTTAGAGGTGTAGACATTCTTGGTAAGGTGTTCAGTATTTGTTCAATGTCATTCATTTTACTGTTGCTACACCTTTGGGAATTTCTGTATTCATGTTGGAAGCTTTGTATTAAATTTATTACTTCAATTTTATACATGTCTTCTTTATGTGTAAGTTCTTGCCATAACTCTGTCTGTCTTGTATTATCAGCAGTGACTTGATTCAATTTCATTGATAATTTTGATACTTCTTCTTGTGAAGTATCAAAACACTTTTTCAAGGCAATGGTATATGTCTTTACTTCAGTAAATGAATTTGAAATGTCATCAAGGACTTTCTTGTTATCTGTTTTGATAATATTTATGGCTTGTTTAATTCTTGTTTCAATTATGTCATCAATATTGAATTTAGAATATTTATCTGTTAATTCTTTAATAATGGCAGATTGTTCATTTATTTTATTAGAAGAATTATCATTATTGGAATTTTTAATTGTTCTTAAAACTTTTTCAAAACACATAAGTGTTTCATTAATTTGGCACAGACTCAGGTTGTTTGTTTTGATGTTGTTACAAATGGTTTCATTTTTATCAGAAAGATGTTTTTTCACGTCATTTATAGCATTATACAACTCTGGGATGGAATCAAATATGTCAGAAATCATTTCTGGAACCTTAATCTGGCTTCCTCCTTCTTCTGTAATTCCATCATGGTTCTGGCCATCTGAAATACATTTTCCATGGCATCCTGCTGAATCTTTGGGATTCTGTAGCCCTGGCTGTAAGGTTTTGGGGCTGGTGCCTTCCCTTTGCCCTTGTTTGGAGTTTGTGGCTGCTTTTTCAAGTTGGAATTGCTGCTGCTGGCCACTGAGGCTGTTTTTGGCACTGGTTTGGGTGGTGGAGGGTTGTTTTTCCTCCATTCTAGTGTCAAAAGCATCATGTTTTCTTCTCCATCAATGGATGCCATCCATTGAGCAATTTGCAAGTGTTGGGATGGCCCAAGAATTTTCTTACTGTCAGGTAAGAATTCATGCAATTCTTCCACAGGTCTGCAAGGATCTGGTACTCCTTGAATTGGAGTGCATTGTTTTATGCACTGTGGCTGGCTTTGTATATGTCCACAGAGGCTTGTTGTGGCGGTGTCAGCTCTTTTTGAAGGTAAAATGGTATTATCAGCTTCAGAATGACCCATTTTAGTTGTTTGGAAGTCATCAACTGACCCTTTTCCTTCTGTACCTGATTGGCTTCTGCCATAATCACGTCTATTACCTTTTTGGGAGCTGCTTGAGGGGTTGTAGCTGGCTCCTGACCTGGTTGAAGGCATAATTATGGTTAAAAAAGGTTTAAAATAGTATTTTTACGTCAAAAACTTACTATTGGGCAAATTTTTAGCTTTCTGAAGGGTATTACTTATGTCCAAGTTAATTAATTCAGAAGATATTGGTTCAGGCTGGTTATTTTTAGTCACAATAACAGTGCTATTATGATCAGAATTAACAGTACTGGCAGGGATAATGCTGGTTACTGTTGAGGCTGTTTCAATGTTTTCTTGTCTTACCACGTTGTCAGACACTAAAATTAATGAAAAAGCCAATTAATTAAGTAAAAAAAAGGATATTTCAAAAAAAGAAATAAAAATTTAAGCCTCACTTATAATATGAAAAAAAAATATTTTTTATGGATTTTTTGGATTTTAAGTATTTTTTATATGTTTTTAAATTTTTCAATATAAAAAAAAAGATTTAAAAAGAGTAAAAAAAATATGTCACAGGTAAAACATCACAGCTGGGACCCCAAATGTAAGGTGTGGATATGAAACTTTGATTAAAAATCAAGTACTTTTCCTGTCCTCAAAATTTGTATAAGGTAAAAATCAATTAAAAATAGTATGAAATATTATTTTCAAGAGAAAACACGCCAATTTTATTGTTTATAACTTTTATTAGTATAAAACAATAATATGATAAAAATTTATTGTTTTACCAACAATAAAGATTTATCCAAAAAATACTCTACAAGAGATATTTTAAGGCTACAAAAGAAATTTCTTCAAGAGCAATTTCAATTGGAATTAATTGAGCAAAGAACTGCAAGCAATTAATTAAAGAACAAAGTCTTTAAAAAGAATATTAAAGAGAAAACACGCCCAAAAGTGACCAGAGTGAATTTGGAAACAAAGTGACAAAGTTTACAGTGATGAAAGATGCTTTAATTCACTTTTGGGGTGGTTCAGGGGTAAAAATGATTATAAGAGTTACAAACAATGATTATAATGATTTTTTCACGTGGTTAAAAGGATTAAAATGATTTAAAAGTGGTGGTTGGAATCTTTGATTGATTGGTTTAACAGTGTTTAAACTAATTAATAAAAGGAAAAGATTCTAACATGAAGAGAAAAGTGGGGCAAAGAAGACATTCTTTTATAGCCATCAATTCTCTTACTCCAAAAGTAAATTTTACTCTTGTCAGTCGTGAAAAACAGTCTGACAACAGAAAAGCCAATTATGGCATCATTGAACCCTGGTTTAGACCAAAAAGGGCTGGTTTAAGCCATTTTTAGCCATTTTTATCCATTTTAGACCCTTAAATCAGCCATTACTATAGCAATACCAGGCCTAGAGCCTTCAAAACACGTCAAAATGTGTGTAAGAGGTGTAGAAACCAGTTAAAACTGTTTTTACTATGGTTGTTTTATCTTAATGGTAGTTTTACCCTCTTGGCAACAGCTAAAACTACCCCAGTTGGTATCAAAACCTCATCATCAATTGAGTCCACAGACCCTGTGACTCAATTCCAGGCCAAAAGTGATGAACTTTTGCGTGAATTTTGACATCCCACGCCTGTCAGCAAGGATTTTGGGGGTCTAGCTCCCCCTTAGAGCTGGAGTTCCTTTTCCCCCCCAAATTTAATCTTTCCAATTTATTTTTCCTTTAATTCCTCATCATGTATTATACTTATAATTTACATATGTAATTCAATTCAATTGTACAGTACAATACAGTAATAATTGACACCTCATATGTAAATCAAAGTTCACTTATGTAATACACGCGCACATTTTGACATTTCAATTGAATTCAATTGAAAATACTTCAATTCCTCATAACTTCTAAACTAAACACAACACCTCAATTTTAACACAAAAATTGATGGTTAACACCACATGTGGTGTGAATTAAATTAAGGTTTTGAGGATTCTCAACTTTTGTATTGAAAATACTAAAAACTTAATTTAAGCTTATTTAGAGTTGAGTTAGAAGATTTTCACTCAGAGTTGACCCCACCTGATTTTTTATGAGGAATCCAATGGTGAAATAATTTTTATGTGTTTCTTTATTGGATAAAAAGCTATAATAATTTTTATTTAACTTTTTTCCAAATTTATTTAATTTTTCACAATTTTGTTAAAATTTCATTTTTACTTAATTTTTCCAAGTATAAATGTAATTTTATACTTACAAAATTTTAATGTATTTTTTATTTTTAAATTGTAATTAATTTTTTATTTTTAATATAATTTTATATTTATATTTTGATTTTTATTTTAATAATATAAATAAATTTATTTTATATATATTAATATGTTATTTTTGTATTTGTGGTCTTTTGGGTATATGAAATTACCTCTAAGGCTCATATGGGTACTAGAGCAATTTTCCATAACAACAAATTCAACTGTGATTCTTAAACTCAAAGATTCCTAATGCTTTCATTGGATTACTTGCACTATTGAATTTTATACCATCAATTGGTAACAATTGGTCTTCAAAGTTTGGTACACAAGTCTTAAGAAATGATTTTCCAACACAAGAGCAGAAGGCTCCTGGGTCAAGCAAAAGTTTGTTGGGATGGTTTGTCAATCACCACTTCTGTTATACAGGAGTTACCAGCTGTATAGCCTTTTCCCCTGTTTAGTTTTGTTTTCATAAGTTGTGCAGTTTGAACTTTTGATAAGTCAAGTTGGCCATTGCTCAATTGTGGTAAGTGGGAATAAGAGTCCATGATGTCAAAAGTGGCATTGATATTTTCTATATCTTTCGAAGATTCAGAAAGTATTGTTGACTTATCATCTGAATTGTCTTCAATTATGTCAACCTTTTCAACACCAGGTCCCTTTTCAATATCAATTTCATTGATTTTTCCCTTCTTTGGACATGTATTGGCTAAATGGGTGGTGCTTTCGCAAATATGCCACTTTCTGACTGTATCTGCAGATTTATACTTCACATTATTAGAATTTTCTTTGGGGTTTTTGTCCACAGAATCTTTCCAAGGTGTATTAAACCTTGTTTTGAGATTCACCCTACTAGAACCAATTTTGGTTCTGGTGGTTACTTCTTCCAATATATTGATAATATCCTCTGCTGAAGATTTTTCAGTAGTCCTGCTTTTGACAGCATGCTCTAGGTCACCTCCACACTGTCTCAGAATTTTTCTATGGATCATAAATTCTGACATGTCTGGATATAATGCTGTTAATCTGTCTTTTTGTTGGAAAAACCATGGTAAAGCTTTGTCTTTATCAGCATTAAATTTGGCAGATTCAAAGGCTGTTTCAACTTTAAACCTCCAAGCATCATTTGCCCATTTGTTAATGATTTGGGTTTTCCACCAAGTCCAACTCTGGTGTCCATGTGCTTGTCTTATTTTTATGTACCATCTGTGAGCTGATCTGGTAAACAAGGTGTTAAATCTGGCTGTTACCAATCTGTCTGCTAGTTCAAAATCCTCTTTGATCATGTCAATACCTCTAATGAATTCCATATGGTCATACTCTCCTTCACCACTGAAGTGAGGCCATTCTTTAAGTTTTGGAACTTCTTTCAAGAGTGCTTGGCCCATTGATGGTTCCAAGTTATGAAAAGGAGTGGATTATTCATTTTTTAACTGTGAATTATCAGGATCCAATACTTGTGGATTTGGAATTCTTGTGCCCTCATTTTGATTCAGAGGTGTAGACATTCTTGGTAATATGTTCATTATTTGTTCAATATCATTCATTTTACTGTTGCTTCACCTTTGGGAATTTCTGTATTCATGTTGGAAGCCTTGTATTAAATTTATTACTTTAATTTTATACATGTCTTCTTTATGTGTCAGTTCTTTCCATACCTCTGTCTGTCTTGTATTATCCGCAGTGACTTGATTCAATTTCATTGATAATTTTGATACTTCTTCTTATGAAGCATCAAAACACTTTTTCAAGGCAATGGTATATGTCTTTACTTCAGTAAATGAATTTGAAATGTCATTTAGGACTTTTTTGTTATCTGTTTTGATAATATTTATGTCTTGTTTAATTCTTGTTTCAATTATGTCATCAATATTGAATTTAGAATATTTATCTGTTAATTCTTTAATAGTGGCAGATTGTTCATTTATCCTATTGCCAAAAGAATTATCATTATTGTAAATTTTAATTGTTCTTAAAACTTTTTCAAAACACATAAGTGTTTCATTAATTTGGCACAGACTCAGGTTGTTTGTTTTAATGTTGTTACAAATGGTTTCATTTTTATCAGAAAGATGTTTTTTCACATCATTTAAAGCATCATACAACTCTGGGATGGAATCAAATATATCGGAAATCATTTCTGGAATCTTAATCTGGATTCCTCCTTCTTCTGTAATTCCATCATGGTTCTGGCCACCTGAAATACATTTTCCATGGCATCCTGCTGAATCTTTGGGATTCTGTAGCCCTGGCTGTAAGTTTTTGGGGCTGGTGCCTTCCCTTTGCCCTTGTTTGGAACTTGTGGCTGCTTTTTCACATTGGAATTGCTGCTGCTGGCCGCTGGGGCTGTTTTTGTCACTTGCTTTGGTGGTGGAGGGTTGCTTTTCCTCCATTCTAGTGTCAAAAGCATCATGTTTTTCTTCTCCATCAATGGATGCCATCCATTGAGCAATTTTCAAGTGTTGGGATGGCCCAGGAATTTTCTCACAGTTAGTTAAGAATTCATACAATTCTTCCACAGGTCTGCAAGGATCTGGTACTCCTTGAACTGAAGTGCATTGTTGTATGCACTGTGGCTGGCTTTGTATATGTCCACAGAGGCTTGTTGTGGCAGTGTAAGCCCTTTTTGAAGGTAAAATGGCATTATCAGCTTCAGAATGGCCCATTTTAGTTGTTTGGAAGTTGTCAGGATGATACTATGATAAAGGTATAACTAGGCTAATTACAACTTTAACTGTGTATGTGACACGACAGAAAATGATTTAAAAAAATATTTATAAAGGTTTATAATAATATAAAAGGGTTCTACTATTGAGAAATAGTGGTGGTGAGCGCTATTGAGAACCCTGGGTGCAGGCTTTATCTGTTGGATTACAATAATAAAGTCTACAATAATTAAAGATTATAATTATACCTGATTATTTAACCAAGAGTAAAACTGTTTTTGACAGTTTACTACGTAGGTTATTCAAGAGCAGGATGAGGAAAGGCTTTTGGCTGTGAAAAGCCCTCCTTTTATCCTGAAATTGAGGTGGAAAGGCTGCTAGACCTTTCCACGTAGAGGAAGTGAAGATTTTTCACTCTCCATGACAGGCTTGTGGTTTTCAAACAACCTGTATACCCTGTATTGGGCTCAGATGTGGTTTTGAAACCACATCTGGGCAGTTTTCACCAATACAGGGTGAACATTTTCATCTGGGGACCTCACAGCCTGATTCTGACGTGTATGACGCGTAGAATGCTGTACAGAAACTGTATGGGACCCCAGTATTGACTGACATATGAGGTATTGAAGTAAAAATATGCTTCTTTGTCTATTTGACACCTCATATTCATGGTTATGGGATATTATCCCATGGTAAGGCTGTATCTGACAGCAGGTGGGATTTTGACCTTAAAATGGTCATAACTCTGTCAGTTTCTGAAATATCAAGCTAAAAGTTAGTTCATTGAATAGCTCTGTATGAGCTCTACACAATGGTACCCAACTTGACATGGTTCTCATTAAATATGACAAAGTTATCCCATGTACAAGTATTTTTGTACATTGGCGTGGTCTGGTCAAAAGCTGTATTAAGCTTGTTTGGCCAATAACTTCTGTTGTCGTTGAGTTATGGGGAAATGGATGGCACCATCAGATAGCCCTGATTGTGCTCTTTCCAAAAAGACCCCACTTCGGGTATCTCACACTAAAACTGTAAAAGTTAGATGAGAGGTGAATGTTTTGTTCACCCTTATTTGGTCTGAATTTGACTATAACTCACGTGATACTGGTGCTAGCTCAGTTTGGCTGGTACCATTGGATAGCCCTGGCTTAGAGCTTCATTTTGAGTACCCATTTGATGGGGTTAAGCATCTCCTTCTAGATTTTAGAGGAGAGGTGAAAATTAAGGTTTATGCTCAGCAATAACTTTGAGCAGGAATAACTTTGTTATTTCTTGTCCTATGGTGATGGGACCTATATTTTCAGGAAGAGGTGAGTTTCCTCTTCCTTTTGATACCTTTTGAGCTAATTTGGCTCAGTTCCATGTTTTGGTGGTATTTTGGCTATACCATTGGTTTATGGTATTTTGGCTGTCATGCTTGTGCTCTGGTTTTGAGTCACAGGCTGACAGAAGTCATCAACTGACCCTTTTCCTTCTGTACCTAATTGGCCTCTGCCATAATCACGTCTCTTACCTTTTTGGGAGCTGCTTGAGGGGTTATAGCTGGCTCCTGACCTGGTTGAAGGCATAATTATGGCTATAAAGGCTTGAAATAGTAATTTTATGTCAAAAAACTTACTATTGGGCAAATTCTTAGCTTTCTGAAGGGTATTACTTATGTACAAGTTAATCAATTCAGAAGATATTGGTTCAGGTTGGTTATTTTGAGTCACAATAAGAGTACTATTATGGTCTGAATTAATAGTACTGGCAGGAATAATGCTGGTGACTGTTGAGGCTGTTTCAATGTTTTCTTGTCTTACCACGTTTTCAGACACTAAAATTAATGAAAAAACCAATTAATTAAGTAAAAAAAAGGATATTTCAAAAAAGAAATAAAAATATAAGCCTTGCTTATAATATGAAAAAAAAAAATTTTGATGGATTTTTTGAATTATAAGTATTTTTTATATGTTCTTGAATTTTTCAATATAAGAAAAACGATTTGAAAGGAGTAAAAAAATATGTCACAGGTAAAATATCACGGCTGGGCCCCCAAAGGTAAGGTGTGATTATGAAACTTTGATTAAAAATAAAGTACTTTTCCTGTCCTCAAAATTTGTATAAGGTAAAATTCAATTCAAAATAGTAAGAAATATTATTTTGAAGAGAAAACACGCCAAATTCATTTTTTATACCTTTATTAGTATAAAACAATAATATTATAAAGATTTATTGTTTTACCAACAAGAAAAATTTATCAAAAATACTCTACAAGAGATATTTAAGGCTACAAAAGAAATTTCTTCAAGAGCAATTTCAATTGGAATGAATTGAGCAATGAGCTGCAAGCAATTAATTAAAGAACTAGGTCTTTAAAAGGAATATTAAAGAGAAAACATGCTCAAAAGTGACCAGAGTGAATTTGGAAACAAAGTGACAAAGTTTACAGTGATGAAAGATGCTTTAATTCACTTTTGGGGTTGTTCAGGGGTAAAAATGATTATAAAAGTTACAAACAATGATTATAATGATTTCTTCACGTGGTTAAAAGGATTAAAATGATTTAAAATTGGTGGTTGGACTCTTTTATTGATTTGTTTAACAGTGTTTAAACTAATTAATAAAAGGAAAAGATTCTAACATGAAGAGAAAAGTGGGGCAAAGAAGACATTCTTTTATAGCCATCAATTCTCTTACTCCAAACGTAAAATTTACTTTTGTCAGTCGTGAAAAACAGTCTGACAACAGAACAGCCAATTATGGCATCAATGAACCCTGGTTTAAGACATTTTTAGACATTTTAGACCCTTAAATCAGCCATTACTATAGCAATACCACGCCTAGAGCCTTCAAAACATGTCAGAATGTGTGTCAGAGGCGTAGAAACCAGTTAAAATTGTTTTTACTATGATTCTTTTTTCTTAAGGGTAGCTTTACCCTCTTGATTACAGCTAAAACTACTCCAGTTGGTATCAAAACCTCATCATCAATTGAGTCCACAGACCCTGTAACTCAATTCCAGGCCAAAATTGATGAACCTTTGTGTGAATTTTGACATCCCACGCCTGTCAGCAAGTATTTTGGGGGTCTAGCTCCCCCTTAGAGCTGGAGTTCCTTTTCCCCCCCACATTTAATCTTTCCAATTTATTTTTCCTTTAATTCCTCATCATGTATTAAACTTTTAATTTACATATGTAATTCAATTGAATTGTACAGTATAATACAGTAATAATTGATACCTCATATGTAAATCAAAGTTCACTTATGTAATACACGCACACATTTTGACATTTGAATTGAATTCAATTGAAAATACTTCAATTCCTCATAACTTCTAAACTAAACACAACACCTCAATTTCAACACAAAAATTGATGGTTAACACCACATGTGGTGTGGATTAAATTAAAGGTTTGAGGATTTTCAACTTTTGTATTGAAAATACTAAAAACTTAATTTAAGCTTATTTAGAGTTGAGTTACAAGAATTTCACTCAGAGGTGACCCCACCTGATTTTTTATGAGGAATCCAATGGTGAAATAATTTTTGTATGTTTATTTATTGGATAAAAATTTATAATAATTTTTATTTAACTTTTTTCCAAATTTATTTATTTTTTCACAATTTTGTTAAAATTTCATTTTTACTTAAATTTTTCAAGTATAAATGTAATTTTAAAATTCCAAAATTTAATGTAATTTTATTTTTAAATTTTAATTAAATTTTTTATTTTGAATATAATTTTATATTTATATTTTGATTTTTATTTTAATAATATAAATAAATTTATTTTATTTATATTTATATGTTAATTTTGTATTTGTGGTCTTTTGGGTATATGAAATTACCTCTAAGGCTCACAATCTGAGTCTAATAAAGGGTAAAAAGCATGTTTATTAACAACAAGCCTGTCCTTGGAGATGGAAATTCTTCATTCATCCTATTTGGTATTATGAAGTATTTTTATTTCTTATAATCTGTGTGTCATGCATAGTTGAAGGTGTAAGTACATTTATTACCCCCTCATCATAGAATCACTGTGACATCAGGATATAAAGCTTATTCCCATTTCATAAGTACTATATCTAACTCTTGTCACAACCATGAGAAAGAACCCCTAATTGATGGTTTCCAGAAATTCTTGTATGTACCAAATTATGGCCAATTGGCCCCTGGTGGTGTGAAGTGGCCTATGGGCCACACCAAGCTTCTCTGGCCATATCCTGTATCAAATTGCCTCTGGTGCCTTTTCCATAATCCCTTTCCCCCAGGAAATCTCACTTGAATTGAGCCTTGGAGCCTATAGCGTCTTCCATCATATACAGGGCCTCTGTCCCAGCCCCTTTGATTAGGGGGGTTTTGGCCTAAATGGCGCTTTGGGGGTATTAAGGCCGCATATCATGGGCTGTGGACTTTGGGACCGTTTAGGCCCCCATTGGCCCCCAAAACCTCAGTTTGGCCATAATTTATCATGGTCCATTTATTGTCAAGTAATGGCATCTAGAAGTCACCCTTTCCAGTACTTTCCCCTCAAGACAAGGGAAGGCCTTCCCCAATCTCAGGCCAATAGGCTGTAGTAATCTTGAATGGGGAATATATGTTATTATATGCCATTATGCATCATTTTTCCTCACAAATCCAATGGTGATGTTTGCAAAACTCAATTTCTCTGTTTTTTATCAAGTCACCTGTCCATCAATCCATTTCAAAGGGAGGTTCCACTCACTCAAGCTTGCAATCCATGGTGGTATCTAGAAGACCATTCAAGGAAACCAATCACCTGGCCCTTCAGGTTTTGGTCATTGCAATTGTAAAATATTCCCCCAAGGGAAGCCTGGCCCAGGATTCCTCAAGGGAAGCTTCAATAATTTCTTTCTTTATCAAGTAAGTTTTCAAGGAATCAAGAGATCCAGCACTCCTTTTGTCAGGTTGAGTCTATGAAAATGTGATAAGAGAAGTATTTACAACCTAAACTTTGATTGTGACACAGTAAAATATATTACAAAAAGTTTTAATTGATGATAATAAAGGTCAATAATACGATTTTCAGGGCTTTGCTATTGAAAAGAGTGGTGGTGAGCGCTGTTGAAAGCCTTGGGTGCAGCTTTACCTGTTGGGTTACAATAATAAAGACTACAATAATTAAAATTATAGTTATACCTGATTATTTTCCAAGATTATAGCTTTTTTTGATGGTTTTACTATGTAGGAATTCAAGAGCAGGATGAGGAAACCTTTTCTGGTGGAGATAAGGTCCCTTTTTATCCTAAAATTGGGTGAGAAAGGCTTATAGACCTTTCAATGTGGAGGAAGTGAAGATTTTTCACTTCCAAGGACTTGCTTGTGGTTTTAACAAGGTCTTTATAGCCTGAGTTGGGGTCAGATGTGGTTTTGAAACCACGTCTGGGCAGTTTTCAACAATACAGGGTGAAAATCTTCATTTGGGGAGCACATAGCCCTCTTCTGACATGTATGATGCTGTCACATGGTGGAATGTGATCTACAACTTGCCAGTATTAATCGGTCTTTCAACCGGTTTAATAGCCTTTTTGGCAAGAGTTCCCTTTGCTGAGGTCTGGCAGACAGCATTGTGACAATAAACCGGTTACCAACCTCATGGGTTTGATTCCGGTTGGAGACAAGAGGTGGTCTCAATCACACAACCAGAAATTGCTGGGTTTTCCGCTCCATTGGCATACAAGGGTTCCACCCCTTGGGGGTTCCTTGTAGGCTCCTGTTGTGACTAATGTAACTCCATGAGGGTGACATGGGTAATACCATCAGTTACATGTACTTCAGGATGCAGTGCTCTAAACCCGGGGGTGCTGTCACATGGTGGAATGTGATCTACAACTTGCCAGTATTAATCGGTCTTTCAACCAGTTTAATAGCCTTTTTGGCAAGAGTTCCCTTTGCTGAGGTCTGACAGACGCATAGAATGCTGCACAAAACCTATACAGGACCCAGGATTGACCAAACTGTTGGTCATTGAAGTATTATAAGGCTTTTTTGTCCATTTGACACCTCATAATTATAATTATGGGAGAATATCCCACAATAAGGCTGTAATGGTATAATTGTGGGATTTTGACCTTAAAGCTTCCATAACTTCGTCAGATTTTGAGATATCAAGCTTGACGTTGGTTCATTTTGTAGCCCTGGATGTGCTCCACACAATGGTAATTCATTTGATATTGCTATCATTAAATATGGAAAAGGTATTCCAAGTACAAAATGTTTTGTGTGTATGTATGATTTGCTTAAAATCTGTATGGAGCTTGTTTGCCCAATAGCTTTTGTTCTGGATGGGATATGGGGAAATGGATGGCACCATCAGATAGTCCTTATTTTTGCTCTTTCCAAAAATACCCCACTTTAGGTATCTCACACTAAAACTGTGCAATTTGAATGAGAGGTAAATATTTTATTCCCCTTATTTGACCGTATTTTGGTCATAACTTTGGTAATTCTGATGCTAGCACAGTTTGGTTAGTACCATTGGATAGCTCTGAATTAGAACCCCATTTTGAATACCCATGTGATGGGTTTAAACCTCTTCCTCTGTATTTCAGATGAGAGGTGACAAATAAGGTTTATGCTCAGCAACAACTTTGAGCATGAATAACTTTTCTATTCCTTTTCCTATGATGGTGGGACTTGTATATTTGTAAAGAGGTGAGTTTCCTCTTTGCTTTGATGATTTTTGAGCTTGTTTGGCTAATCTCCATGTTTTGGTGGTATCTTGGCTCTACCATTGGTTTATGTTATTTGGCTGTCATGCTTGTGCTCTGGTTTTGAGTCACAGGCTTACATACCCTCCCTCCAAAAAAGGCACATCACGTATGAGACTTTTTGGTCCTCCTAGAGTCCCTGAATCTCCTTAGATGAAGGTTCCTATCTGGTATGGCATCTTCTGGCAACCATTTGTCTTTATCTGCTGTCTGGTTCTTAAATATGACCAAGGACTGTCTCTGTTTGTTACCATTCAGCCTTATCTTCCTGGCCTTGATGATTTTCTTCACAGGGCCAGGGGAGTCTTCCACTTCCACTATTTCTGGTGGAGTGGGATTATTCTTCCTGGAGGGGGCCATTCCTCCTTTGTCTGGAAGTATGGCTTGACCAAACTCACTGGGAATACTGGGTGTTTCTGAGAAAATTCCTCTATGAGTTTGACGTCCACTTCATTTTTCCCTATCATCTTAGTGATAGTCAAGGGTCCCATAAATTAGTCTCTCATTTTCTTAGGTCCCTTAAAATTGTTGAAGTTGAGTGTGGAATCTAATACCTGGTCCCCTTCTTTGAAGTCAGGTTCCATGTGAGATTTGTCCCACCTCTGTTTGTTGTATTCTTTTGCCTCAGCTATGCATTTTTCTGCTGTGTAAAAAGCCTTCTTCCACACATCATGGAAGTCTTTGGCTGTGGGTTGGATGGTTAGAAGATTCTTCTTCAAGTGATCCACAGGTAATAGGGTGTTCCACCCTTTTTCTACAAGTGAAGGTGATTTCCCTGTGGTAGAATGCTGAATAGTGTTATAGGCCAGTTGGACTGCTGGTAAATGGGTAACTCAATCATGCATGTATCCTTCATGGTCCTTGTATTCCATGCCATATGCACATACCCTTCTGATGATTTCCTCCATGGTTTGGATCATCCTTTCAGCTGAGCTATCTGTCTGTGGTTGGTAAGCTGTGTAGAATTCAATTTTAGTACCAAGCATGTCATACAAATTTGTCCAAAGGTCTGATGTGAATTTTAGATCCCTATTACTGATGATAATTTTGGGGACTCCACAGGTGGATATTATGTTATTTCAAAATAACAAGGCAGTATCCATTGCTGTATCCTCCTTGTGACATGGTAGGCACCTCACACTCTTTCTGAACCTATCAACTATGCTCAGGAAAGCATTTAAGCTTTCTTTGCCTCCTGGGACAAGTCATGTAGCTCAGTTCACGTTGATGGTTTCCCATGGGTGTTTGGGCTCTTCTGTGTTGAAGTAGTCCATACCTTTCCCAATGTTTTCTGTTTGCCGTCTCGCATCTTTCACAAGTGTTGATATATTCACTCAACTCTTGTTCCCATTTGGGCCACCAACCTGTGCTTGCTACCCTTTACTTGGTCCTTTCTTCGCTCATGTGTCCCATATAGGGGAATTCATGACATTATTCCAGGATCAGGGATATATGGTCCCTGTCCACTACTGTGAGTGCACTTGTGTGCTTCTCTCTATGATAGAGAAGGCCATCTATAAGGAAAAACTTGTTTTCCTTATATTTGCTCAACCAGGGTTCCCCTAGCTGGGATTCCAGTTCTGGGCTCCTGTATTTCTGTTGAAGGAGTTGCAACAATATGCCACACTGTTTGTGTTTAGCATATGTCTTCATCACTGCATCAAAGAACTCATTATGCAGTTCGGAGGAGCTTACTCCCAATATGGGAGTTTCTGTTCCTTCTAATCCAGTGTCTCCACTGTCTGGGGTACCATTTCCTGGTGCCCATTCAGAAACTCTGAATTTTGTTCTCCTATCTATTTCCATGAATGGATAGTAATCTTGGCTTCTACTTCAGGGTCATGAGCTGGATTGCTTTTGAAATTGTCAAGTGGCCATCTTCTGAGGCCATCTGCGTTGGTCTGGCTTTTGCCTTCTTTTTATATGATGGTCATATTGCCTATATACTCTTGAATGGCTGTTTTCCATCTCAGCATGTGTCTATTGGTAGTCTTCATTTTAAGTAAAGACTTCAAGACTGTGCAATCTGTGTATACTTCAAAACCTGCACCCTCCAAATAATAGTGGAGTTTCTATAGAGCCCAGACTAAGCATAGACATTCAGTCTGGGTGGCCCCATACCTGGCTTTGGAATCTTTCAGTTTCCTAGAGATGTAGCATATCACTCCCTCTCTTGGCTCACCATCTACAATTTGTTCCTAGTGAAGGGATACCCCTAAGCCTTGGATACATGCTACATCTATGTATGACTTGGATGGTAGTTCAAAGTCAGGTAAGAGGAGCACAGGTACATTTGTGAGTTCATGTTTGATCCTCTCCTATGCATCCCTCCTTTCCTTACTAATTTGAAAAAATACATATTTTGATCATAGGTTGTATAGACTACTAGTTATGTGGGCAATATTTCTGATGTGGTGTTTGTAGTAGCTAGCAAACCCAAGGAAAGATTTCATCTCTTGGATGTTCTTTTTTACTGGTTTTAGCAGTAATGCTTCTCCTTTGTTCTGTTCTATGGCCAGACTAAGACCTGAGATTTTGTGTCCCAGTGCACGTAATTATTGTTGGCCAAAATTTCACTTCTTAAGTGGAATTTTCAGGTTGATGGGTTTTCACTTACTTAGTACTCTGTCTATGTACTGCACATGGTCTTCCCATGTCTCTGCGTATATAATGATTTCATCACCATATACTATCATCCAGCCTTCCAATATTTCTTCTTGAAATATTGTGTCCATCATCCTTTTGAAGTGGGCTCGTGCATTTTTGATGCCAAATTGCATCCTGGTGTACTCATACATGCCCATATGGAATAGGATTCTGAGTAGTTTCATGGAGTTTGGTTTAACTCCATTCTGGTGGAAGCCTTTCATACAATTCATCTTGGTTATGTATTTGGCTTTTGCCAGTTTGTCTAGGGCATGAGGTATCCTTGGTAAAGGGAACCTGTCAGCTTTTGTGTAGTTATTCAGAGCTCTGAAATCCCCACACAAAGTAGATTTGCCATCATGCCAGGTGATAAGGATAGGAGTGGTGATTTCCACTATTTCATTGTGTTCTATCTTCCTGATGACATCCTTTTCTAGGAATTCATCAATGTGTTTCTCAATTTCCTTCCTAGTTTCCAGACTTGCTGGGTATGGAGGTCTTCTCAGCATGGGTGGACAGGGCTTTTCCACATCCAGATATAATTTTATATCATGGAATTTGATTTTTCCTCATGGTTCTTCATCAATGGCAAATGCTGGTCTATTTTTCCTCAGCATCTTCAGTAAACTCAGTTTTTGTTTACTGGTGAGGGTAGTACTGAATTGGCCCCCCCTGAACTCATTCAGTAATTCTTCTAGAGGGTCATGGGTAGATATTTGGTATATTTCAAGTGAAAATTTCTTTTCCTTTTTTGTACCAATAGTAATGTTACTGTTCTTACCATTGTAAATTTCAATGCCATACATCCTCTGGTAGTCTGTTCCCAGTAAAAACCCTGGCATGTGGGCATCTTCAAGCACAACAAGCTGTGGGTTGAGTCTGATATTACCTCTGCTATGGGGTATAAGTATCTCTTTGATAATTGTCCCAATGAAAATCATCTTCCCCGACCCACTTCTGAAGTTCTTTGCCTTGGTTAGCAGGAATTGTTTTTCCCAATTTGGGAAGCTATGATGCAGATACCGTCTGGCCACTATTGAGCAGTGTGTTCCACTGTCAATGATCAATGGGTGCTGAGAATTGTCTATGCAAACAGTCATCCTTTTGGCTGTCCCTTGTATGTATTCCATTCCTTTAGTTGGTGTAACTAGCAATGTTTATGCATATTGGGTGTGTTTTTACACAAGTTTTTGTTTGCAGTGTCTTGTGGCATTCCTGCTTCTAACTGTATTTCATGAATTTCTAGTTGTGTTTCTTCTTGTTACTCCACTAGAAATTACTCTCTTGGGTTTTGGTATTCATCAGATTTTTCTCTGATGGCATCACCCATAGAGTCTGATTCAGAATCCTCTGGGACTTTCTCAATGGCATAGACTTTCTTCTTTGCGTTTGGACAGTTTTTGGCATAATGTTCTGTTGAGCCACAATTGTGGAAAGAATTTTTCTTCTTAGCCACTTCTGCCACCCTTTCTCTGGGTTTGTCTTTAAATTCCACCCTGAAAGGTTGTTTCTCTTTGAAACCATTGCTTTTATATGGGGAATATTTCCCTATATTTTTTCTTTTCCTTATATCTTGTAAGGTATTTAAAATGTCATACAGAGTGCAACTGTGGTTGAATATTCATTTCACTGCATGCTCTAGTTCTCCTGGCATTTGTGTCAGGAGTTTATGATTCCTCATCTGAATGTTCATTTGAGGATCAATGGCTTTAGGTCTTTTAGACTGTCTGAGACACCATTAATATGGATCTTTGTCCACAGAATACTTGTCATTCTCAAATTACATGGTTGTTTGCTCTATCTAAGTACCATTCCAGTACCTTTGGATGATTTGACTCTTCCACCATGGCCAGTTTCTTCTGCCATGGATACCTTTCCTTTCTGGGTACCAAATACTAGCATTTCCTTTAAATGCTGTATTGAGTCTAGCAGTAATCCAGTAGTCTGGTATGCTTGGTACATTAATGAAGAGTCCATCAAGATAAACAATTATTTCCATGTCATCATATTCTCCTGTGCCAGAGAATTTGGGCCAGCCTGAGGCCTCTGGGGGCTGTTTTAAGGCTTCCTTCTCAGAACAAGATATATTGTCTTCATCCTGGTATTGAGATGGAGATCCTGCCTTATTCACCAATATTGCACTTGGTTTGATGTCCTCTTGGTGGTATGGATTATCCATAACATTTCCTTGTGGTTGGGGCTTCATGTGATGGTAGAAATCAAACAGTTTGTTTATGTCTTTATCCACACAATCCCTGTCTGTTTTTCTGTGCTTTTGCTCTTCTCAAACTTGATTCATTATTTTGTTGGTCTCCTCAGAGGCTCTTCTCAATTTAGCATGTTGCTCTTGAAGACTTTTGACAATATTTTTTCCATGGAGGCTGTTAATGTTTTCATCCTCTCATGGCTTTCTTGGAGTTCTGAAAACTGTTTCTGAGTTTGTTCAGCAAATTGGGACATTTGTAGCCACAGTGCATCACGTTTTAAGTTACTCTCAGGTGTAACACCATTATGTTCATTCTGAGTGGGGGTAATATTTCTATTGATGGGGCTACTGATTCTAGAATTATGTACAACTATTTATGATTCTTTTGTACTTCTTTCACCAAGTCCAACAGCTTCTGTTTAATTGGGTCTGACTCTTTCTGCCTTTGGTTGAAAGAGGTCTTGTTTTTTCCCTTGTATCCTTGTCTTCTCCTGTAAACTAACTGGGATTGTGAAGAATGGTGACGCTTGGCCACTGATCTTCTGGTTCCTAAATGGTGTGAAGCCACTGGAGAGCTGGTTTGGCCTACTCCTTCTGAGCCTGAAGGAATCTGAGTATGCCTTTTCTGGGTAAGCTGTTTTTCTATAGCTTGGATAGTGGGTTGATTCCCCCTTATCCTGTTTGCCCTTACCTCCAGGAGTCTGAACTGCCTGGTGGGATTCCAACCTGTGTTTATTACCATAAGCTCTTTGAATTCTATCTCTTTGAGACATATCTTCAGGCAACTTGCCCCAAGCTCTGCCCAGTGGGATGCTAGGTTGAACCTCTTGTTTTCCATACTCCATTGAAAATGGTCTTTGAGGATTTGGTGGAGCTGAAGAACTTGATCCATATCCTTCCAGTCCTCTGGTCTGAGGTTTCTGTCAAAGTAGAATGTCAACGGCATAGTGGAGATTATTTCCCTCAATGTCTTGCCATCCACTACTGTGTCCAAGGTGTCCTCCTCCAGGTCTTCTGCTTCTGGAAAAGCCTTCTCTCTCCTCTGGCTGCTTCCTTGGGAAGCCAAGGTTTCTGAGGTTCACAGGTTACATATCAGTGTTTGCAAGAAGTCAAAAACTTAATGTTCTTAGGGTATTTACCTTTCACTGTTTCTTGTACAAATTTTCTGTCTACTGCTTTTTGCAATTTACCTTTAGAGGTTACAACTGGGGTAATGACTGTAATCTTCCATGTACAAGTTGTTGAGGTTGGTTTACCTTGTCTTGATGCAGATTTTTGTGGTTTTCTATTCCTCTGAGTGGCAATTGGTGTCCACCTTTCAGCTGGTATAAGGCCTTCACTGTGACTATTTCCTTTTCCCTTGCTTCCCTTTGGTTCTGAGGGTGTTACTGGTTTGTTGGCCTGTTACTGGGTCTTGAGTGGGATGAAGTTTTCTTCCACTGAATCAAACAGGCAAAAGAGGGCTTAATGTCAGTTAAGACTTCTTAAAAGGCTGTTTGCACGTCTGAGAATGGCCTCTGGGCAATATATTTCTATATTATGCCCTTCTATTATGACATTGCAATTGAAATTAACAATTACACATCAGAAATACAGCTTATTGATATCTGCTACACTATTTGTATACCAGTATATCACAGATCAACTTGTAATTAGCAAGTATGATCCAAAAATGTGGTTCTGTAAAGGGAAATTGAAATTATAAATTTACCCAACCACACCATTAATACTATTGGTTTTACAGTAAGAGGTGTCTTTTTTAATTAAAAAATGGACAGCATTTATTGCTTAAAGTGTTTAAATATGTAAAACACACCAAAAATAAGGGTTTTTTTATAATTTATTTTTAAATAAAATTACGCCTAAAAAAAGAAAAAAATTCAGAAATAAAAGAATAACAAGAAAAAACTCACTTTTATGCAGAAAAAGGTCCAAAAAATCCAAAAAACATGGCCAGGCCCCCAAAATGTCAGGTTGATTCTATGAAATGGTGATCATAGAAGTATTTACATCCTAAACTATGACTGTGACATGGTAAAATGAATTATAAAAAGTTTTAATTTATCATAATAAAGGTTAATAATAACATTCTCAGGGCTTTACTATTGAGAAATAGTGGTGGTGAGCACTGTTTAAAGCCCTGGGTGCAGCTTTACCTGTTGGGTTACAATAATTAAAGCTATAATTATACCTGATTATTTTCCAATATCATAGCTGTTTTGGGCAGTTGTACTATGTAGGAGCTCAAGAGCAGGATGAGGAAACCTTTTCTGGTGGAGAAAAGGTCCCTTTTTATCCCGAAATTGGGTGAAAAAGGCTTCTAGACCTTTCCACATAGAGGAAGTGAAGATTTTTCACTTCCAAGGACTGTCTTGTGGCTTTTACAAGGCCTTTAAAGCCTGTATTGGGCTCAGATGTGGCTTTGAAACTACATCTGGGCATTTTTCACCAATACAGGGTGAAATGTTTCATCTGGGGACCACATAGACCTCTTCTGATGTGTATTACACGTAGAATGCTGTACAGGACCCAAGTATTGACCAACCTATGAGGTATTTAATCATCAAAAGGCTTATTTGTCTGTTTGACACCTCATAATCATAATTATGGGAGAATATCTGTAAGGTTTGACTATGAAACAATAAGTAAAAATTACTAATTTATTACTTATTGTACTCTGAATGTCCTTATAATTGAAATAAATAAGATTGAAATAATAATAATAATAAAGAAATATTATTATTATGGCGTAAAATAATTATAGTATTAAATAAATATATATAATATAATTTATATTATGAAAATATAATATAATAAATAAATATATTAATATAAAATAATTAATATATTTGAAAAAGCTCTTTATTATTGTTACCAACAAATAATAAAGGCGTAAAAAATTGTTTTTTATTAATAAAAAACAATTAATAACAATAATATTACTAATATTAAAGTTATGAATTAATATAAATACTATTTATATTAATTAAAGAGTTATTAAGAGAGTAATAATAGAGAAATTATTATAATAAGAGAAAATAACCTACTTTTAAAACTTAATATAATAATTTTGAAGTATTTTACGCCAAAAAATATAAATACAACCTTTTCAAATTGTATTTACAATAAAAATAAAGAAAATTACAAATTATTCTGGATTTTACGTGGAAATGAGTTATTGGAGAGATTTTTTAACAAAAACAATTAAATAAATGATTTAATCACATCAAAGTAGATGATTATAGCAAGGTGGTCTTTGGTCTTTAATAATATAACAGTTTTATATATAAAGAATAAAGAAATTACCTTTGATTTAATTGATTTAATGTTTTTGATGCGTCTGAGGGGAAAATAGAGTAAAAAGAGCTCTATTTATAGTAAATACCTCCCTCCTAGAGTCCAACAGGCTTCTAGTAGATGTGTACTGATCATATCCACTGGAATTGATCAATATTTTAAGGTTTGAGGGTGATTACATCATGATCAAACCGTATTACATCATTATTACACCATTATTTAGAGTTATCACTATAACTCTAAGTTTAATGACATCAGAGGCTTGGCAGAACCCCAAATTTCGTGGATTTTATTAGTTTTAATCATAAACTAATAGTATTCACCAATTTAATCACTCTTAAGACTGTTAAACTTAATTTAAGGTTACAGTATGTGATCATAACAGCTCAATTTAAGCTCAAACTTTGATCCTCAATAACTTTGAAGGTTTTCACGCTAAAGCAATTCAGAGAGTGAATTCTGATAGCCTGACATAACCTTATTATGCTGCCAAGAGCTTTTCATTACATCATCAAAACTCTAATTTTGATGATTTTTCTTGTAACTCCTCTTTTTCTGTCGAAATTCAATATTTTAAACTTCAAACCTTGATTTCAGGGGGTTATACCCTGAATTTAATAATAAACATTACGTCATTCTTCTCGAATAAACTAGTAGAATCCAACTGTATACTTTTTTTTAAGTTTGGACTACTTTCACAACAAAGTGGTCAACAGCTCTGTTGATTTTTATCAATATTTCCTCATAAGTCTTAACCTTGTTTATAATTTGCAAAATAAAGTTCATATCTGTGTTCTTGCAGTAATTACGTGGTAACTTTATTTTTGGTTTATCATTCTAGCATGTATAGTTTAGAAGATATTAGCTATGATCACTGAATATATGCGTTGACCAAAAAGTGCATATATTCAGGATAATTCCTTAAGTATTGATTTTGGTAATTAGCTTATTAATTGTTTTATATGTGGATTTTTGTGGGGAATCCACTGGTACAATTTATTTCACATGTTGTTTCATTAGTTTCTGAGATAAATAAGGATTTAAGGTTTTTATAAGGTATTATACCTTATAATTCCTTAAATATTGACTTTACAGATATGCCATAAAAGTGGTATATGTGTATTTTTCCATGGGGAATCCAATGGTATAACTTATTTCACATGTTGATTCATTGGTTTTTAATTTAAACCAATTTTTATACCAATTTATGGTATTTTTTGTATATTTAAGTAATTATTCTTAATGTATATTTATTCTAAGTAATTTTAATATAATTATATTAAAGTTATATTTATTCTGAGTCTTTTTTGTGACCTTATTGGGTATGTGGTCATATCTCAAAGGCTCACATTCCCTACCACCAAAAAAGATTGTACCACAATCTGATATGTGTGATTAGGGTATCATCCACTGTCCTACCTCTTCAATAGACTTTGTTAGTCTTGAAGCTCAATAATGCTTAACTTTTTTTATTTTTCAGGTTTTCTTTCATGTCTGAACCTTCTTAGTAACTTATCAGCATTTGTTATATCTTTCTCAAGTAGCCATTCATCTTCTTGAGTTGAATTTCTATACCTTACAAGGTATTCCCTTTCTTTTTTGTTTCTTGTCCTTCTTTCTTTAAGGACTTTTACTATTTTCTTTTCCTCTCCTTCCTCCAAGGGGGGAATCTCAAGTGGTGGTTTATTTCTTAGTGGAAATAACTCTTTGTCACTTGAACTGTAAGGTTTTATCAGACTTACAGGGAAAGTTGGGTGTTTGTTCATTAGTTCCCCTGTGAGTTCTAATTGCACAGCATTGGGTCCATGGAGTGCTTTTATCATAAATGGTCCTGCAAAGGAATCTTTCAATTTCTTTGGGCCTTTTATGTTATTGAAATTAAGGGTTGATACTAAAACCAAGTCTCCTATTTTGAAATCAGGTGGTTTATGACTTTTATCCCATCTTTCTTTTGCATATTTAAAAGAATCTTGCATGCATCTGTTTGCATGGTGTCTTGCTTTGTCAAGCATTATCTTGAAACTGCTTGCTGTTGGATGTATATCCACTAAGTCCTTTTTGAGGGTGTCATAAGGAAGTCTTGGATTCCAACCTTTCTCTAGCATTGCTGGTGTTTTGCCAGTAGAAGAATGGATTGATGTCTTATATGCCAGTTCAAGTGCTGGTATTAGTGTACACCAATCATGGGTAAAACCATCAGAATCTTTGAATTCTAGCCCATAAGCACAGAATCTTCTGATCATATCCTCTAGGGTTTGTATCATTCTTTCTGCTAGACCATCTGTTTGAGGATGATAAGCTGTTGAGAATGATAACTTTGTCCCAAACAAGTTATGGAGGTTTGTCCATAATGCTGAAGTGAACTTTGGGTCTCTGTCACTTATAATATTTTGGAATAAGCCTGTGTGGCTAATGACTTTATTCCATATCATTATGGCTGTATCCATAGCTGTGTCATCTTTATGACATGGTAAAAACATGGGAGTTTTACTGTACCTGTCAACTAACACTAGACATGCATTATAACTCCTGTCTCCTCCTGGAGGTAAGGCTGTTACCCAATCCATATGAACTATTTCCCATGGGGATTTTGGTTCTTGGATTTGGATCATCATTCCAAATTTCTTTCCTGTGGCTCTGTTGGCTTTTTGGCATCTGTCACAGGTTTGGCAGTACTCTGCAACATCTTTCTTCCAATTTGGCCACCAAGAGCAGGTTTCCACCCTCTCTAGTGTCCTATCTTCTGAGAGATGTCCAGATGCAACACTATCATGACACTCATGTAAAATAGTGTTTATTAGTGTTCTGTCTGTTAAGGCCATAACACATGTGTGTTTTGTTCTATGGTAAAGGATTCCATCAAGGAGGTGAAATCTTCCTTCATCATATGCCTTTTTCCATATTTCATCTAGTTTTGATGAAAGTGATGGATCTTTGCAGTCTTTCATTAGAAGTTGGCTTAAGATATGGCAATTTTTGTCTGTCTTATAGCTTTCTTTACCTTGGTTAAAGAATTCTGTGCCAATGTCTGTAACACATATTCCTTCTATATGGTGCTCTTCTTGTGGTACCCATGCTGGATTGTCAGGGGTATTTGCTAGAGCCCATCTACTAAGACCATCTGCATTTTTATGAATATTCCCAGATTTATGAACAATAGTCATATTTCCTCTATATTCTTGGATAGCAATTTGCCATCTCAGCATATGTCTATTTGGAGTCTTCATATTTAATAGTGATTTCACAGCATTACAGTCTGTGATTACATCAAATACTGTGCCATCCAAATAATAATGCAGTTTTTCTAAAGCCCATACTAGGCATAAGCATTCCATTTGGCTTGCTCCATACCTTGCTTCTGTTGGCTTTATTTGCCTTGAAATGAAACAAATTGGTCCTTCCACTGGTTTATCATTGATAATTTGTGTTTGGTGAAGTGCAGCACCTAATCCTTCTCCACAAGCATCAATATACAGTTTGAAGGGCAGTTTCCAATCTGGCATTAGAAGAAATGGGGCATTTGTTAAGGAATTTTTCAATTCTTCATATGCCTTGACTCTTTCTTCTGTCATCTCATAGACTGTTTGTTGGTCACATAGCTTATACAAGGATTTAGCAATTTTTGCAAAGTCCTTTATATGCTGTCTATAGTAACCAGCAAATCCTAGAAATGATTGCATTTCTTTTTTGGTTTGAGGCATTGGTTTAAGTAGTACTGCTGCTACTTTATTTTTGTCTATGCCTAGACTAAGGCCAGATACTACATGTCCTAGGGCTTTTAATTCACTATATGCAAAATGACACTTTTTCAATGAAATTTTCATATTTACTTGGACTATTTTCTGTAGTACCCTTTCTAGTCTTGTCAGGTGATTCTCCCAAGTTTCTGAGCAAACTATGATATCATCAATGTAGATTATTAACCATCCTTCTGATAATTCTTCAGGAAATATGGTATTCATCATTCTTTGATAATGGGAAGGTGCATTTTTTATCCCAAATGGCATTCTTAAGTATTCAAAAATTCCACAATGGACTATTATTCTTAGTAGTTTCTTGGCATTGTCTGTTAAGACATTTTGATGAAAACCCTTAAGAGCATCCATAGCTGTGATGAACTTAGCTTGTGACAACTGGGTCAATGACTCATGGATTCTGGGTATTGGATATCTGTCTGGAATGGTATAGGTATTCAGGGCTCTGAAGTCTCCTACCATCCTTGATTTTCCATTATGCCAAGCTATAATGACAGGTGTAGTAACTTCTACTTGTTCATTGTGTCCAACCTTTCTTAATACTCCAAGGTCCATTAATTCTTTAATGTGCACCTCTAAGGCTTCTCTAGCTCTTGGACTGGCTGGATAAGCAGGTCTTCTTAATAAAGGTGGGTAAGGTTTTTCTACATTAAGAATTATATCCACTTCATGTCCAATTATGGCACCTAGTGGCTCTTTGTCTGTTGCAAAGGCATTTTTATACTTAAATAAGAGGTCAATCAATTTTTCTCTCATTTTTTCTGTTAATTCTTGATTGAATTCTGCCTCTTTGAGTTGTTCAGATATAAAAAGTTCTTTTTCTGGAATTTTTTCCTTATTCTTAATAACTGTGATTTGTTTTTTGTTATTTAAGAATCCAAACTTTTGTCTTTTATTATCTCCTATGGTAAAATATCTATCCTTTTGGTTGGAGATATCTATACCATAGATTGATAAGTAGTCATTCCCAAGTATGAAATGATTACTAGTACAGTTGTCCATTACTACAAACTCTACTTTGATTCTGACACATTGTGAGGGATGAGGAAAAATTAGTGTTAAATCAATTATTCCAAGGGGCTTCATGCTCTCACTTGCACTACTAAATTTGACACCTTGTATTGGCATAAGTTTTTCTTGCCAGTCTGGGACAATGGTTTTTAAGTAACTTTTGCCAACACAGGTGCAATATGCTCCTGTATCTAAGTTAACTTTTCCTTCTTGGTTATCAACCATAACAATACTAATACTTGATTTCCCAGCTGTGTATCCCATTCCTCTTGCAGGTTTGGTTCTATACATTTTGGCATCTTGTATGTTTGTCAGGTTTGTGTCAGATGTTCCAACTTGTGGCAAGTTTGAATTAACATCCAGTACTTCATATATTGTATCAATATTATTAATTTGTGCATTAATTATATTGATTTCATCACTTTCAGAGCTTTCTGACTCTTCTGTCTCTTTTTCAGAGTCAGATTCCTCCTCTTTGTCATTGTGGCTCTCTGTTTCCACAATTTCATTAATCTTTGCTTTTTTAAGGCAATTATTGGCTAAGTGTCCAATACCTCCACATTTATGGCATTTTCTTTGCTCATTATTGTTGGATGTATTGGGCTTAAAGGATTCTTTTGACTTATCTTTTTTGATAAATGGTTTATTTGGGCTCTTGATGTCCAATTTTTTCCAAGTCCTGCCAATTTTTGTTCTTGTCACTATATCTTCTAGTGCATTTATATACTCTTCTGTGGAGCATGGTTCTATACACCTGCTTCTTAGGGCATGTTCTAGTTCCCCTCCGCATTTTTTAAGTATTTTCATATGCACCATCTTCTGTGACATTTCTGGGTACAGTGCATTAAGTCTTTCAACTTGTTTTAAGAACCAAGTTAGAGGTTTATCTTTCTCTGGGTCAAAGAAAGAGTTTTCAAATGCATTTTCTATTTTATACCTCCAGGCATCATTTGCCCACTTGGTGATTATTTCTTGTTTCCACCAAGACCAGGTATTTTTACCATTTGTTTGTCTTATGCCATAATACCATCTTTTTGCAGATTTCTCAAATAATGAATGTAATCTTGCAGTGATTAATTCATCTGGTATGGCATAGTCTTCTTGTAACATGTCAATTGTTTTAATAAATGACATGTGGTCATATTCACCTTCTCCTGTGAATGTTGGCCATTCCTTTAATTGAGGTGCTTCCTTCATTAAGACTTGGTTATTGTCTTGGTGACTCAAGTCTGTTATGAAAGGATTTGACAATTCTTCTTTTGTTTTAATAGGGCTTCTTATATGAGAAAATGGTGTTGATAACTTTGGCATATTTAAATTAGCCTCATTAATTTTATCCATTTTTTCAGTAATAAGCCTTATTTCACTTTGAATATCATCTTTCAGATGCATTCTTGCTTCATCACTTTTTTCCACATGGTCCAAAAGTAATTTTTGGTGTGATGAAGTCTTTTCTTCAAATTTTTCTACAGAAATACTTAATTTATTTAATTTTTCTGTAAGATTGTCAATGCTCACATCATAATTGATTGTCAAAGTTTTATCTTTCATATCTTTTATGTATTTATACAATTCTTGTTGTCCTTGTATTAATTTTTGAGTATTGTCAATTAAATTCTTTGGTTTATTATTTTCAACAATAAACTTAATGTTGTCAATTTCTTTCTTGTTTTGTACAACAATTTTTGTTAGAGAAGATAAATTGTTATTTATTTCTTGTAGTGATAATAAACTGTCTTTAATTTCTTTTAGAGGTAATATACTATTTTTAATTTCTGTTAAAGTATTTACAACATCTTTGGACAAGGTTATTTCTTTGGGAAATGAGGTTGTCTCATTCTTTGCTCTTCCTTGTCCTTGAATTCCATCAAGGTTCTGGCCATGTTGAAGACATTGTCCATGGCATCCTTTTGGATTCTTGGGATTCTGTAACTTGGGGAATATGGTTTCCTCCAATGCTTTTTCTTGTTCTTCTTCCCTTCTTGGGGAAGTGGGTTGGCTTGAGGCTTGCTGGTAGAAGCTACTGGGGCTTCTTCCTTGGTTGCCTCCCTCTTTTTGGCATGATAATCCTTGATCTTTTTGATTTGAGGTTTGGATGACAGTGGATTCCATCCATTGGAGTATTTCACTATCTCCTCCTCTTTGAGGAACTTTTTCAGGATGTGCCAGGAGTTCATCACTCCTTGGTGTATTTGAGGCAGCATTTCCCAGTCTTTGTCCTTGTATACTGTGTAATACTGCTTGTACTGGCTCATGTAGATGTCTATTTGAGCCCTCTGAATGTGATTTGTACCTGTTTGAGTTACTCATACTTAGTTCCAATTCAGGCTCAGATATCATGGGCATTTCTGGGACTTGCCTTTGGGATAAGGCACTTCCTTGTGTGGATTCTGTTCCACTGGGGATATTGCCCTTTCTTTTCCCTTTTGAGGGATCAATTCTACCTCTGAGTCCAGCTCCATCTGATTGGATGGAGTATTGGGAACCTCTTCTGGTAGTCATAATTTAAAAAATAAGAAAAAATAAAAGTATTTTAGAATAAAATTCTTTTATGTCAATTTAAAAAGAGGTGCTCACCTTCAGAGTCTTGAATGGTGGGCCCTGGAAAGTCTAATTTCTTAGCTTTCTTTCTTTTGGTGATAACTGGTGTAGGAGAACTTTGACAAGTTTCTTCCACCAATCTCTCAACAGTAGTTTGGTTGTCTTCTGTTGGGTTATCTTCAAACACTAAAAAAGACAAATAAATATAAGTCTTTCTATAATAAGTGTTGTTTTTGGCAAGATATGGCAATTTTCCACGTAGAAATTGCTTTTATATCTTTGAAAAAATTAAAATAAATAAAGAAATGAATAAAAATGAATAAAAATAACTTTTTTATTGGTTTTTAATATTTTTTAATATTTTTTATATATTTTTTATTTTTATTTTTTAAAGAATAAAATAAAAAATGAATATGTTTCTTATAAAATTAAATTATAATAAAAATTATTTTTAATTTATAAAATATCTCTTTTAATCACTAGAGTCACTCAAAGAAAGTTCTTGCAAGTCTAAGGATGTGAAAAACCACGTGTAAGACAGTACAATTGCTTTCCAAATGCCTCAATAGCTTTTAAAATCAATAAAATATAAAATTATTATATAATTTTATGATTATAAATATAATTTATTATTGGATAAACCCAAATAGAATCTTTTTAAAGGTCTTTTAAGTAAATATCACGGCCAGGCCCCCAAATGTAAGGTTTGACTATGAAACAATAAGTAAAAATTACTAATTTATTACTTATTGTACTCTGAATGTCCTTATAATTGAAATAAATAAGATTGAAATAATAATAATAATAAAGAAATATTATTATTATGGCGTAAAATAATTATATTATTAAATAAATATAATAATATAATTTATATTATGAAAATATAATATAATAAATAAATATATTAATATAAAATAATTAATATATTTGAAAAAGCTCTTTATTATTGTTACCAACAAATAATAAAGGCGTAAAAAATTGTTCTTTATTAATAAAAAACAATTAATAACAATAATATTACTAATATTAAAGTTATGAATTAATATAAATACTATTTATATTAATTAAAGAGTTATTAAGAGAGTAATAATAGAGAAATTATTATAATAAGAGAAAATAACCTACTTTTAACACTTAATATAATAATTTTGAAGTATTTTACGCCAAAAAATATAAATACAACCTTTTCAAATTGTATTTACAATAAAAATAAAGAAAATTACAAATTATTCTGGATTTTACGTGGAAATGAGTTATTGGAGAGATTTTTTAACAAAAACAATTAAATAAATGATTTAATCACATCAAAGTAGATGATTATAGCAAGGTGGTCTTTGGTCTTTAATAATATAACAGTTTTATATATAAAGAATAAAGAAATTACCTTTGATTTAATTGATTTAATGTTTTTGATGCGTCTGAGGGGAAAATAGAGTAAAAAGAGCTCTATTTATAGTAAATACCTCCCTCCTAGAGTCCAACAGGCTTCTAGTAGACGTGTACTGATCATATCCACTGGAATTGATCAATATTTTAAGGTTTGAGGGTGATTACATCATGATCAAACCGTATTACATCATTATTACACCATTATTTAGAGTTATCACTATAACTCTAAGTTTAATGACATCAGAGGCTTGGCAGAACCCCAAATTTCGTGGATTTTATTAGTTTTAATCATAAACTAATAGTATTCACCAATTTAATCACTCTTAAGACTGTTAAACTTAATTTAAGGTTACAGTATGTGATCATAACAGCTCAATTTAAGCTCAAACTTTGATCCTCAATAACTTTTAAGGTTTTCACGCTACAGCAATTCAGAGAGTGAATTCTGATAGCCTGACATAACCTTATTATGCTGCCAAGAGCTTTTCATTACATCATCAAAACTCTAATTTTGATGATTTTTCTTGTAACTCCTCTTTTTCTGTCGAAATTCAATATTTTAAACTTCAAACCTTGATTTCAGGGGGTTATACCCTGAATTTAATAATAAAAATTACGTCATTCTTCTCGAATAAACTAGTAGAATCCAACTGTATACTTTTTTTCAAGTTTGGACTACTTTCACAACAAAGTGGTCAACAGCTCTGTTGATTTTTATCAATATTTCCTCATAAGTCTTAACCTTGTTTATAATTTGCAAAATAAAGTTCATATCTGTGTTCTTACAGTAAGTACGTGGTAACTTTATTTTTGGCTTATCATTCTAGCATGTATAGTTTAGAAGATATTAGCTATGATCACTGAATATATGCGTTGACCAAAAAGTGCATATATTCAGGATAATTCCTTAAGTATTGATTTTGGGAATTAGCTTATTAATTGTTTTATATGTGGATTTTTGTGGGGAACCCACTGGTACAATTTATTTCACATGTTGTTTCATTAGTTTCTGAGATAAATAAGGATTTAAGGTTTTTATAAGGTATTATACCTTATAATTCCTTAAATATTGACTTTACAGATATGCCATAAAAGTGGTATATGTGTATTTTTTCATGGGGAATCCAATGGTATAATTTCTTTCACATGTTGATTCATTGGTTTTTAATTAAAACCAATTTTTATACCAATTTATGGTATTTTTTGTATATTTAAGTAATTATTCTTAATGTATATTTATTCTAAGTAATTTTAATATAATTATATTAAAGTTATATTTATTCTGAGTCTTTTTTGTGACCTTATTGGGTATGTGGTCATATCTCAAAGGCTCACAATATCCCACAATAAGGCTGTATTGGTCTAATTGTGGTATTTTGACCTTAAAGATGCCATAAATTTTGCAGTTTCTGAGATATCAAAAACAAAATTGATTCATTGTGTAGACCTAGATTATTTCTACACAATTGTCCCTCATTTGGTATGGCTATCATTAAATATGGCAAAGTTATGCCATGTACAAGCCTTTTTGTACATACATATGATTCGCTTAAAATCTGTATGGAGCTTGTTTTCCCAATAGCTTTTGTTCTGGATGGGATATGGGGAAATGAATGGCACCATCAGATAGTCCTTATTTTTGCTCTTTCCAAAAATACCCCACTTTAGGTATCTCAAACTAGAACTGTGGAAGTTGAATGAGAGGTAAATATTTTATTCCCCTTATTTGACCTTATTTTGGTCATAACCTCAGTAATTCTGATGCTAGCACAGTTTGGTTAGTACCATCGGATAGCTCTGACTGAGAACTTCATTTTGAATACCCATTTGATGGTCTTAAGCCTCTTCCTCTGTATTTCATATGAGAGGTGAAAAATAAGGTTTATGCTCAGAAACAACTTTGAGTAGAAATAACTTTGGTATTCCTTGTCCTATGATGGTGGGACTTGTGTATTTGGAAAGAGGTGAGTTTCCTCTTTCGTTTGATACCTTTTGATCTGGTTTGGCTCATCTTCATGTTTTGATGGTATCTTGGCTCTACCATTCGTTTATGGTATTTGGCTGTCAAGCTTGTGCTCTGGTTTTGAGTCACAGGCTGACACCTTGGGAAAATTAGTTGGTCCATATGGGGTGCACTGAGGCTACCTGTATGGAATTGACCCTTTTGAGGTCAATTCATTTTCCACTGTGGGAATTCAAGACCCACATTTCAGTTCTCAAGATGGACAGATATGTAGTTTACCAAAAAAGTCAATACCATTTGGTAATCAACCCTCCAGGGTCAGTCGTTCAACTTTTCACATATACTAGCCACCCTTTCACCCCTGGGGAATTTTTCCTCAGTGGATTTATTTTCATTTCATTATCCAAAGTCAATACTGATATTTATAATTCAGTCATTTTCATCTTTTCTTTGCATATCAGTGGAGACTGGTGGTCATATCCTTTAATAATTCCATTTTTCATTCTGGAAGCTTTGAAAGGTTAATCAATCATTCATTTGGTTGACTGTTTGGAATTTGGCTTCTTTTATTATCTTTGGCCTCTGTATTCACTTTGTCTTATATTTGGCATATTTTGTACTTATCTTATTCTTCCTTAAAGAAATACAATATTCAGTTGTTTCTTTATCCTTTTTACACTCTCCAAGTGAGCTCTTGGTTCCTGAGTGCCAGGTCGCTCTTCATTTCCCCAAGAGCACCTGTGACAGCTCGGTACCATTTGAGATAGGTAGGAAATATCTAATAAGAAACATATTAATGTATATTCTGATAATTTCTATTGAAGCTGAGGAATATACTTCAGAATTTCTTGAGAACATCCATTATTCCTGGTTTTTAATGTGTTATTGAATGTGTTTGTTTTAAAGTTTTCTAAAGTTTGTGAAATATATATTTAGAATTTATAGGCTTATTGTCAATATTTTACCCAACAGATCACATTTTTTGGGAATAATATAGATTCTGGAGTGATGTTAGAAAATATTTTCAGCATTTGATTGATCCATAAAATATATATATGAAAGCTTGAGAGTTTTCTCTTTACAAGAGCTGCCAGCTAGATGAGATTAATGACAATTTTGAAGTAGATGGAGATTATTTGGGGGTTCATTTGAGACCACCACCCAATCTTAGCAAGAGGAATCTGGGAAGAGGAATAAAGAGAATAACTGTAAGGTTTGACTATGAAACAATAGATAAATATTATTGATATTCTCCTTATTTTACTCTGAATTTCCTAATATTAAAGATGTATATATTAAGAAAAATTATAATAATAAAATTATTATAATCATGGCATAAAATTTATATTATTTTAAATAAATAAAATATTATAATAACATATTGTAGAAATAATATAATAAGACAAATATATTAATATACTTGATGGAAATTGATAGTTTTTACAAACAAATAATAAGTGCATGAAAGGTTCCTATTTAATAATAAGAAACAATTTATAGAAATAATATTACCAATATTTAATTTATATATTAATATAAAAACTGTTTATATGAATAAAATAATTATTAAGAATAATAGTAAAGAGAAAATATTTTACTAAGAAAAAATAACCTAGTTTTAACACTTGATATAATCATCTTGGATAAATTTACACCTAAAGATGTATCTAAATCTTATTCAAATTGTATTTACAAATAAAAATAAGAGAAATTTCAAAGTTCTTTCTTTTACATGGAATTGAGGATTTAGAGAGACATTAACAAAACAATGAGATTTTTGACATGATAAATAATTTAAAACATGATTAATTTTTGGTCCAAATTTTGTCTTTAATAATATAAATGATTTATATTTGAATAATAAAGAGAATTACCTTTTTATTTGGTTTATTATTGTTTTTGTTCTGTCTGGGGGAAATAGCAGAAAAAGAAGTCTATGTATATTACAAACCTCCCTCCTAGAGACTGGGAATACTTTGATAGAATTTTACTAATGGTATCCATGGGAATTTATCAATATTTTGAGGTTTAGTGATGATTACATCATAATCAAACCTTGTTCTCTCCTTATTATGCTGTTATTTAGAGTTCTCACTGAAACTAGAACTTTTCTGACCTCATAGACTTGGAAAAAGGTCCAAATTCGTGTCTTTTATTATATTTGATCATGATATACTAGTATATATCACTTTAATCACTTACTTAACTGTTAAGCTTGAAATAGGGTTATGGTTAGTGATCATAAATGATCATTTTTTAAACTTAAATTTTCTCATTAATACATTTGGATTTATTCACACTAAATCCATTTAGAGAGTGAATTATGATAGCTTTGAATTTCTTTAATTAGGTTTTGAGAGGACTTAACTACATCAGCAAAACTCTCTTTTTGATGATTTTCCTTGTAACTCATCTTTTCTGTCAAAATTTACTATTCAAAACTTCAAACTATGATTTCAGGGGGTTATGACTTTAATATCATGATTAAAACTACATCACTCTTCACATATGAACTAGTGGAATATTAATATTCACTTTATTTTAATTTTGGAACACTTTCAAATTAAAGTGGTTGACAGCTATTGCTATTTTTCTCAATAAACAACTGTAATTTTTAACTTTGTCTATAGCTTTCAAAATAAACTTTATATCTGTATGCTTACAGTTATTTTGTGTTAAATTTATTTTTGGATCAACTCTAATAATTTCTATTTTTAAAAGACATGACCTAAAAACCATGAATATATGCACCAATCATTGTCAGCCTGTGACTCAAAACCAGAGCACAAGCATGACAGCCAAATACCATAAACCAATGGTATAGCCAAGATACCACCAAACCATGGAGCTGAGCCTAATCAGCTAAAAGGTATCAAAAGAAAGGGGAAAATCACCCCTTTCCAAATATACAAGTCCCATTGTCATAGGAAAAATAATAACAAAGTTATTCCTGCTCAAAGTTGTTGCTGAGCATAAACCTTAATTTTCACCTCTCATCTGAAATACAGCCTAAGAGGCCTAACCCAATCAAATGGGTATGACAAAATGAAGCTCTAATCCAGGGCTATCCAATGGCACCAACCAAACAAAGCTAGCACCAGTGTTACAGAAGTTATGCTCAAATTCAGGCCAAATAAGGATGAATAAAACATTCACCTCTCATTTAACTTCTACAGTTTTAGTGTGAGATACCTAAAGTGGGGTCTTTTTGGAAAGAGCACGATCAGGGCTACCTTCTGGTGTCATCCAGTTTTCCATTTACCCACTAGAACAAAAGGTATAGGGAAAACAAGCCCAATACAGCTTTTGCCTAAAAAGACGCACATGTACAAAAAAACTTGTACATGGGATACCATTGTCACATTTAATGATAGCTATACCAAATAAGGTACCATTGTGTAGAACACATACAGGGCTACACACCACTTCAGGTTTTAGGTTGATATCTCAAGAAATGACAAAGGTATAGCTGTTTTAAGGTCAAAATCTCACATTTTGACCAATACAGCCTTACCATGGGCTAATATTCTATAACCATGATTATGAGGTGTCAAACTGACAAATAATCTTGTTTTTACTTCAATACCTCATAGTTCATTCAATAATGGGGTCCCATACAGGTTCTGTACAGCATTCTATGCTTCATACATGTCAAAATCAGGCTGTGTGGTCCCCAGATGAAAGTTTTCACCCTGTATTGGTGAAAACAGCCCAGATGTGGTTTCAAAGCCACATCTGAGCCCAATACAAGCTATAAAGGCCTTTTTTTCAACCACAAGCCTGTCTTAGAGAGTGAAAAATCTTCACTTCCTCTACATGGAAAGGTCTAGCCACCTTTTCACCCAATTTCAGGATAAAAAGGGGGCTTTTCACAGCCAGAAAAGCTTTCCTCATCTTGCTCTTGAATTCCTATGTAGTAGACTGTCAAAAACAGTTTTACTCTTGGAAAGTAATCAGGTTATACTATAGAAGTTAGTATTGTAGTTCTTATTATAGTAATCCAACTGGTAAGACTACACTCAGGGCTTTCAGCATTGCCCACCACCACTATTTCTCAATAGTAAAGCCCTTATTATCTTAAAAACACCTTTATTTTAGTCTTTATAACTGTGTCACAAACATAGTGAAAGTTGTACCTAGCCTATTTACCACTTTATCATAGTTTCATCCTGACAATCATAAAGCTCCATATATTTTGGTTATCTCAGTAAGTATTGACTTGACGGGTATTATATAAAATTGTTTTTTGTGATTCTGTTATTTTTTAATACAATTTTGTAATTTATTTCAAATTTTTATCCATTGGTTTCTGAGATAACCAAGAATTTATGCCTTTTTATGGCATTCATACTTATGTTAAGATTATAATTTCAATCTTCATTGTTAAAAGAAGTTTTGTAAAGTTGTTTTGTGAAATGTTTGGATATGTGGTCATATCCCAAAGGCTCACAATAATCTTTCACAGATTTACCTTACCCAATATTCTGACGAATACTTCTACATTCAGAATCTTTCCATAGTGCCTTCTGAATTGAGTCAATCAAAATTCAAAAATAGTCCACCTTTAGAGAAAAGCATTTTGAGGTTTGGACTTGATCTTTCCTAATGAGTTGTTGAACGTTCATTGGATTCTTGCTGGTTAAATCCCCCCACTCTGGGTAAATGTTTTCTTGATGTGACAAAGTTTCAGGGAGGGTAGCTAGGTGGCCAGGGTGGAAAGTTACTGAGAAATGAAATTCTGCACAGCCACCTTGACAGAAAGTGAGAACCTTTGAATAAATGAAGTATTGAAGGGAAGAATGATTGGTGAGAGCTTTAAAAGGGGGAGAAACTGAGAGAGGAAAAGCTCTCCAGCATTTGACAACCCATGCTATTCCAAGGAGCTCCTTGTCATGAATCTCATAGTTGAGCTTTTCTGGAAGACGCTTGTGGCTATTTAATGCAATGTGAGACTTTCCTGACTCAGTACAGAACCCAAGGCATAATCTGAAGCATCAGTCGCCACAATTGTGGGTAGAAAATTATTGGAGGAGTGGTGAAAGCCTCTTTGAGTTGAGGAAACTGGCTAAGAGATTCCTCATTGAGGGGAAAAGGGAATCTTTCTTGGGGAAATTTGTGAGTGAACTTATGGTATTTGAATAATTCTTGATTAAGTGGAAATAAAAGTTGGAAAATGCAAGGAATGATTGAAAAGCCTTGAGGTTCCTTGGAGTAGACCAATTTAGAATTTTCTGGATTGTTTATTGGTTCATCTTGATTCCTTCAGAAGAAACAGCCTAACCTAAATATTCCACACTTTAAACATGGAAAAGGAAGTTGGAAGCCTTAGAAACAATGTTATCAGCTCTGAGTTAGTGAACAACAGTGGACATATGAGTGAGATGTTCTTCCTCAGACTTGAGTCACCCACAATATCATTTAAAGAAACCACTAAATAAACGTCAATAAGATCAGAGAAAATATCTTTTACAAGATTTTGCAAAGATGCAGGGGTAATGGTAAGACCCAAAGGCATAAACAAGTACTTATAGCTGACATATTTGGTTCTAAAACTGTCAGTTTTTCATCACCCTCCTTGATTCTGAGCAAGTTATATGCACCACAAAAATCAATATTGAAGAAGATATAATAACCATTAATAACAGTGAGAAGCTGATTAATAGGAGGAACAGGTTATTTGTTCGTCTTAGTAAAAGCATTGAGTTTGCAGTAATCAATACACAAACAAAGGCCACCATTCTTCTTTTTGACAAAGAGGACAGAATCTCCTGTTGAAGAGTATCTTGGAAGAATAAAACCTTTCCCTAAATTCTCTGTAATGTAGGCCCTGAGTTTATCGGACTATTGATTTTATAATGAGTAGATCACTCTAACTGGAAGAAGAGACCCTCCAATTGGATATGATGCTCACAGACACAGTGAGTTAGAGTTATTTCTGCTTACACCTTTTAGTATACCTCCAAATAGTGCTTATAAGCATAATAAACAACCTTCTCCATGATTTCAATCTCTTCTGGCTCTTCCTCTTTATCCCACAACTCCTCCAGGGAGTCATAATAAAATGAAGAACAAAGGTCCACATTCCCATGGAAGATATGAAGTGAAGTTATGGAATTATATTCTCAAAAATACTTTATCTATTTTAATACTTCATCTCTAGAGAGTAGCAATGAGTGAGGGTAATCTAAGGAAGCAATATGGACAGAAGTTGGAAATGATGGTGCTCTAGAATCACTAACCAGAGCTGCACAAGTAGTGGCAGTTGTTGCTAAAGGGAATAAGAGAATCACTGGAGTTCTCATAATCATGATTGAAGGTGACAAGCCCTTTCCTCCAATCAATTTATGGATTAAAGTGATTAAGAGAGTCAAAGCGTAATATGAGGTCTTCTCCTTTAGGAGTATCAATGACACAAAACTCCATTCAAAGAATGAGAAAGAGGGGATCTCAACCATATTTTTAGTATGGTGAGCCACAAATAAAGAGAGGGACTATGAGGAGTGCAAAGCTATAAGAGGAATCTTCTCTGGGAGTTGTGACATGGTCAAATAATACTTTTTAGAAAAGTGATCTGAAGTGAATGAGTTGGCAGCACCAGAATCACAGGGAGTACTGTAAAACATATCAGAAAGAGAAGAAAAAACCAAAATTTTGAGAGTTGATTTGACACCAGTATCCAGAATGTACCATTATTCTCTGGGTGGAAAACAGTGAATCCTATTGAACACAAAATGATATTAACTCAGGATTTTCCCTGCCTAGTAAATATTTGTGGTGGCTGGTTAAGCTGATTTTGAGGTCTTTTGACACAAGCCTCAATACTATGCTTCCCACTAGAATAGGCACACAACCCCTCCTTCAATCTTCTCTCCTTTTCAGAGACCATCAACTTGTGGTCCTTATTCAGGAGGAAAGAATGTGGCTCGTTCATACTTTGAAAATCAAAATTCCTCTTCTTGTGACTAGAGCTTGAAGATTTTTGATTATTTGAAGAGCTTGACTTTGGTGATTCAGTCTTTGTTTCTTGAAAATGATTCTTCTCATTTTGCCTGTTATGGTATCTTTTATCAAGCTCCAGGCTAACATTCATTAAGTCTTGAAGAGAATCAATTATTGAAGGAGGGAGGCCAATTGATCCATAATCCTGGAGGTCAAGCCCTTCCTATGATTATGCATATAAGCCCTTCCAACCCAATCTCCAATTGTTGAAACTAGACTTCTGAAATCATTAATGAATGACAAGAAATTGCCACCTTAATTAGTTCTTAATAAGTCAAACTATGCTTGAGCTTATCTGATTTATTTTATGTCCCCAAATAATTTGATGCTTTAGGATTAAAAAATAGCCCAGTTATTGAGAAGGTATGTTGGTGTTGCTTGATATTCTTTGGAAGATAGGGCTCAATCCATTTTGCAGCCCTACCAGTGAGAAATGATGTGGCATAAAAAACCTTCTTTATGTCTTCAAAGAAACGTTCCTTATCATTATGCAAAATAAGTTGACAGGACTGAATAAAGCTTCTGAGTCTATAGGTTTTAGTCTCACAAAATAATTCAAGCTCCTTCATAGATGTTGTCTTCAATATTCTGAGGAAGAAACAGCTTGGAGAGTTGCCATCATTTGAGTCATTGATTGCAAGATGAGAAAAAGTGTTTTATCAGTCTGGTAAGAGGAAGGCTGATACAATTTGGCTAGAATTGGTCCTCCAGCACTTTCAGATACCCCCACCAGAGTGGGCACAACTTCAGTGCTGTCAGACTCTTCCTCTTCCACAGAATTCTCCTCCTCCACTTCACCATTTTCACCAAGATGTTGAGAAGGTTCTGACATTCCTAGGAATTCCCCAACTACTTGTGAGCCTCAAGGTATATTTTACATACCCAAATATGCCACAATAAACAAAAAACTGACCATTAAAATATGTATAACCCATAAGTAATGCATATATCCAAAATTCATCATTTTTGATTTAAGAAAAGATGAATAACTTTTTTGTGAGTGAGTAAGTCCATTGATTTAAGAGAATATTTAGATTATACACAAAAATTAACCTAGGATAGCTCCATAGAGCTAATAAGCTTAAGTTAACCCTATGATGTGGTAATATGGAAAATACTTCAACACCACATCACCAATACCACATAAAAGAATTGTGAAAAAAATTTCTTCTCAATTTCACACCAAAATAATGGGAATGTGAGAAATCCCATGCTATCTATACACCAAGGTGTGTTTTATGCATTTTTTTTGCACTTAGAAATACAGTTTGGGTAAACCCAATATTTGGACTTGCAGCTTGAATTACTATTTTCAACATGAAAATAGTTAAGGGGACAAAAGACATCAAAGAGAGCCAGGGTATCCAACTTCTGATGCCTCTGAGGCATGGATAGCTTTAAACCTTGGATCCATTACTGATCATGGCCCTATTATTATACTGAAACCTTTTGGGAACTTGGTTACCAAGTTAAAGCCCCATAAAATCATAAGAAAATTGCAAATAAGCTGCTATTTTGAAATCATAAGGAGGTAAAGAGCAACTCTGACTCTTGTAATCATGTCAATTCTTAACCATTTTCCATAGATAAACCATAAAAAAGCAATTAAAACTATTTTTGGACTAGTATCCATTAATTTAGCTCATGGCAACCAGCTATACAGTGCTATTTGCAATAGAAATAAGGTAAAAACTTCAAAAATTCATTCAAAATACAGCTCTTAATAAATCTTCCTGAAACATCCTAGAACAATTTAGAATGGTATTATCCATGAAGAAACCAAAAAATAACTGTGACCTCATAATTAAAATTGAAAGTTTTACTTACAGTTCATTTTTTGATGATTCCATGTGAAACACTGAATCTTCAAAAATTCACAGAAAATACAAGCTGGGATAAAATTTCCAATAAAACTGATACCTTTCATAAATCAATTCGCATTTGTAATTAAAGGAATATTGACAGTTGTTACTTATTTTATTCTTAACCATAAATGTGTTGGTAGTCATGTAAAAGACTTAATTAAGTAATTATGATAATCTTATGTGACAACAGATAATGAAATTTATAATCCAAGGAGGATAATTGGTTTCTCACTTAATTTCTTTTCAGTTTGCTCTATGGAATTCCTCTGTGAGCTCTTATTTACTTGAAAGCGGCCTCCTCTTGCTGTTTTTTCCAAATCATCTTATTAGCCAATTATATCTTTAGTACCAACAAGTAAGTATTTGTTAATCCTTTTCTTAAGTGTTTTAATTCTTTCAGAATCAATCAGAAATATGTGAAATAATATAAATATAATTCTTTTAATATTATTTAAATATAATATTTCTGTATTAGCATTATAATACCATTTTGATGCTTTAACTCCACAATTAATTTGTCAAAATTACTCTGCCAATTACTTGAAAGGTATTATTGGTGTATTAATGAGTGTTTTTATTTAATTCTTAAATGTTTTTCTCTAGTACTAGTTCTCTTCAAGAACTATAATTATAATTATTCTTGCAAAAGATAATTATATATTAAAATAATTTTATTATTAAATACTTCTTGTAGACAATTACTGCTTACTGTTATAATCACTGGTAGTGTATAGCAAGCAAAGTAAATATTTAAGTAATTATTTATTTATTTATTTATTATATCTCATAAGAACAGTCATAGTACTGTTGATTAATAATAATATTATCACCAGCTTCATACACATATCTTACACTAATCCTAAAGATTGGCTTGATCTTCTTGGCCCTGTTCCTTCCTTCCTGGATGGTGCTTCTTCCTCCTTTACTGGTCCTCTGTGTATATGGGCCCTCATTTGAGAAACTTCTGGGGTCCCATAAAGGGTTACCCTTAGTTTTGGAGTGAGGTTGGCTTGAGCCCTAGCATGAGCTTTTTTTCTTCTTGGAGGAGGTGGATGTTTCACAAGCATTATGAAATGAAAATGAATTTAAATTTGAAATCAATATAAGAATAAAATTATGAGAGTAATACTTGAGGTGAAAAAAGAAAAAATCAATAAGCTTCTTGAGTTCATTAAATAAATCAATGGGTCCTGAAGGAAGATGCAATCAAAATATTGAGAAAAAAAATAAATCAAAATGGAACTTTGGGTATATCAATCAATTCATTTTTAAATACAATCTTGAAGTCAATTAATCAATTTGTCAAAATCAATATAATTCAAAATCTTGAGTTCAAAAAAAGTCAATTGAATAAATTCCTGAAGAGTAAAGTCAAATTTGAATCTTTAAGAAAATAAATTCATGTCAAAATATTGATTTTAAATGAGCCAATTCAATGAGCTCTTCACATCAATCAATATTTCTAAGTCAATATCAATTTCTGTCAAATCAATCAATCAAAGTAAAATCAAAAAAATTCTTTTTGGAAAATAAAAACTCTTGAAGAGTAAATCAAAGTGAATCATGATGAATGAAGAATGTGTCTGAAAGAATTTTTATGATTATTTGAATAATTAATTTTTAAAGAAGAAATCAAAATAAAATGGTTCAGCTTTAAATTTTTGAAAATGAAGAATGAGTGAGGGAAAATTAAGAGGTGACAGCTAATTATTTAGTTCATAAGAGCTAAATAGTCATAATTGTGATTGAATGATTGAATTGAATCATAAAATAATAAATTAAAAGAATTCAAGGCAATTATGACTTAATTAAGAAAAGTTCATAGGGGCTCTTGGGGAAAACAAGAGTGGCCTGGCACTCAGAAATCAGGGAGCTCACTTGATAGACTCCAAAGAATTAGAAAAATAAAATAAAAGAATGAATTTCTCTAATAAGATATGTGAGTAAAAAATGAGATTCAATAAGCGAAAAGAAGCCAAATAGCCAAAGAGCCAACCAAGTAAGTCCTTTATCACTGTCTCAACCTTCCAGAGGGAATCATGTAATTGGTAAAGGATATGAACACCAATATCCACTGACAGGAAAAGAAAGAAAAGGTGCCAAATGACTGACTTGATAATATTAGTATTAGCTTACTAAAAGGAAATAAAATAAAGATAAAATAAAATTTACATATATAAATTAGCTGGGAAAAAGGTCCCCCAGGTTTGAAAGAGAGGCTGTTATATAGGAAAAGCTGAGAGTTTGAATCATTCAGGGTTGAATATTATCCATATTTGACCTTGAGAGTTTATTGACTTATTTGGTAAAATAAAGCTTTCCATGATTTTAAGATGAACTGGTTTTAATTATCTTCTCAGTTCTGTAAATTGAAATACATGCCTCCATGGAAGGAGACTGCATTTAGTGAGTTTGGTTTCCAAGATGGATTGGGGGAGCATTGACACTTGACAACTTGATTTAGAAATACCTCTTGAGTTACCCCTTGAGAATGAACTTCCATTAATCCCTTGGAAAAATAATATACAAAAGAAACTTTACAATTATTTCTTTATGATTTGATTGGTATCTGAGAAAAACACTTTCATTTGAGCCTTGATGAATCCTTGTAATGGCTTGGTGCCTTGATGATGTGATTTAATGTTGGAATGGGAATATAAATTTTTTGTATTGGCACCATTTTATTGCTGGTGAAAAGAGGTGCATAATGGTGTATAACACCATTTATGGAACATTTTTTTATTAGAGGGAAATAATCACCAAATATTTTTTGAAAAGATTTTCAGGAGGAAAATGAGAGAAAAGAATTCTGGGTGGATTCAGGGATTTCAAACGTTTTTGGACATTCTTGGTTCCTTATCAAAAAGAAGCCTGAAAAGGCTTAAAAGTTTATTTTTTCAAAACGGAAAAATCTAGAAATTGAGCCCCATTTGGGTATATTTACCATGTTTCATGGGAAAAGTGAATATTATGGCATAATGAACCAGAATTTTCAAAATGTGCAACAGTGCACAAATTGAGAAAAATGTATTAAAAGCTTCAAAATTATAATACAGCCTTATGGGCTGTACTTCCCCCATTTCCTGGGAAATGCCCAAAATTGGCTATGAATGGCCTGATGATGGCACAGGGGCCAGATTTCCCCAGATTATAAAATGGCCATAAAAGGCCAAGAAGGTGAATTTGTCCAATTTGGCCAGACAATGATGGATATGGCCAAATTTCCATCAATTGGATATAGCATTGACAAGCCATAAAATGGTCCAAGAGGGTGATTGTCCATGGTTGTGACAACCACATGCATATAATCAACAAGCTAATTTCATTAAGGCTCTTTAAATTTTCTTGGAATACCATCAGAAATTATACAATTTCTTTTTTCTGGGATCACACAAAGATAATAAATCAATTTGAATTAAACACAATTTATTCTATAATAATTAAGGCAGAATCACCTTTACAAGAGGAAAAAAATAGACATGAATCACTTGCATTAATTAAATAGTGGAACAAGATGTCAACTCAAAAATTTATCAACCCAGAAAAAGAAAGAAATATGGAGGACTATCAACAGCTGCAATATTTGATCAAAAATATTCACTCATGCAAGAGCAATATATGTGGTTGAAAAAGCCACACCAATTCCACCAATAAATGAAGCTCAAAAGGAGCTTAACTTAATTTTGATCTATGTTCCTTCCTCATTATTTAAAGAGACTAACCAGCTAATTGAGAATGTATGAAGCTTAAGTTTCTTTATTCATTTCCAAGTTCATGATAATTTTCAAAAGTAGTTTTTACTAGAATACTCACATAACAACTGATTTAGTTTTTATTTACTAAAGTGCTGTAGATTGTGGTTTTTTTCCTGTTCAAAACTTAAGATTCCCTATCTTTTTTATTAAAGTACTCCAAATTTTATGTTTACTTAATAAAAAATTAAGAGTTTTGGAAGGAAATTTCTAGTTCCATAATCTTTCTAAAGCCTTGAAAAAGGGATTTCACCCATGTTTATTCCCTTTTACAGGTTCTTCTGTATCACTGAGTAATTTCTGGACCATTTTCCATTTTAACACCTCATAAAGTTACTTTGAGCTTATGAACCTTAAAAGTGAATTTTCAATATGAAATTGATCAATATTTTTTTCATATGCAAAAAAATATTTGTCAATATTTTTGGCCTATTTGTGTATGTAAAATATACCTCAAGGCTTATTATAGATTAAAATCTCAACAATAGCCAAAAATCAGAACAAAATGAAAACTAATATACAAAAAAGGAGAATAATAAGTGGGAAAAAAGCTTTGAAAATATTCTTTTTACTTACTTTCATATAGCTTTCAGAAATAGTTTATTTCAAATTATTAATAAGAAGAAATAAGTTTTATTTTATATAAACCCTCTGTGTGAAATAATGCTTCCAAGTTATGTATTTGCATATAACAAATATTTTCCATTCTTTTCCTTATTTATTGTAAATGAATTGAGTAAGACTCTAAGATACCAAAAATGTGGTTTTAAGTAATCTGAAAGATACTTGAATCTTATTTAACATATCTAAGGAAAATGTTAGAAGCATTTACTACTATGTTGAAACCATTTTGGTCCTTCAGAAGCTTCTGTAAATTTCTGTTTTTCTATTTTGATTTCATTTTAATATCATTTTATGTATTCATAGCAATCTTTTATGTGGTTTTATCTTTGGATAAAGCTCAAACACTGCCTGTATTATTTAACAAAATCACCTATTTGATATGAAGTCACACTAAAATAGTTTATCTTAAATAAACTTAATTATGTTTATGTATTTAAACTCTCATCTAAAATAAACTGGAACTGTTTTGATACCATAGGTTTATTTTAAATAAACCCTGGGTTCATTCAAAATACAATTAATTTACTAACTATCATAAACATCTCATTTCAATATCAAGAGGATTGAGATTCTCTCCCATATGAAGAGAATTTGATTCAAATTTCTGTTGAATTTATTCAATATGAGGAGGAGCTAGCCCAACATCATGGGGAATGGATTAAAAAATGATTAATTAACTCTATGTCATATGAAACTTAATAAGAGTATGATTGATATTGAATCAACCTATAGTCTATATGAGATCAAAATACTTTCTAAACCATTTTTTGTTTTCATTTTAAATGAAATTACATATAAAAACACAATAAGGCAGATTCAAAAAATCTAAGTGATTTCAATTGTATATCACATAGGTTATGATTAAATAATGAAGGGAGTTTCACCATATGTGCTTATTGTTATGAATTATTACTAATATGTTTATTTAGTCTTACTTGTATCTATTGTTAAATCTCAAAAGCTCAAAATTTTGAATTAAATAATGGAATTTAGAGAACTTATTCTGATTAAGTTAGGTTTTAGCTTATATTTTAATAGAAAAAAATAATCAAAAATCTTACCAAAAACAATTTTAAAAGAAAGTCTTTTATTTTGAATTCAAAATTGGAGAATTCTTAATTTATCAAAACATCAATTAGTCCATACAGATTGAAAAACCTTAAATCTTTGTAAAAACAATTCAAAACTTTTGAGAACTCAAATTATATATTTTACAAAAAGTAAAACTTTCAAGTGATTAATTGATTATATATCTGAATCAATAGATTCTCAAAAGGTTTATTAAAATATTACTTTAAAATATCTCAATATTAAAATTACTTTTGTAGTATAATTAAAAAATATTAAAGAATTCATAGTAGAAAATATTTGAAAGCTTTTAAAAGGTAACCCCATAAATGTTTTTTGTAAGTTTCTTCCCTTAATGTCAGATTAAATCCTTCTCAATTTAATCAAATAAGTTGTATTTTCATAGCTTGGAGATGTGGCTTCATTTGTTCTTGAAAATCCTCCTTTGAAGTCCTAGGTCTGATTTAGAGACAAATATTGATTGAACCTAGGTTCCAAGCGTTATTCCATGTTGTTAATGAAATAAATTCAAATCTTTCTCAAAACTGAGTATCAATTTCAGCAGACACTAACTTTATAATGCAGTAACTTCTAGCAGGTTCTATTGTTTTCTACAGTTTTATTGTTAGAAAAAGCTTTTATCCCACTTATTTGATCTAATTTTTATAACTCTTGTTGATCTCAGTTGTCATAGTTCAAAGTCCATTTCCCCCCTGGAAGCAAGTCTTCATATGGAGATTGAGGCACTCTGATCAAAACATGAATCAAAGTTGCTTTGAATTTTCACCCAATTTGTGATATATGCTGATTCAAGGCAAATTAGACAGATAGAAGAATGAGGAAAGCTGAATTTTATTTTTTTTAGTCTGATTGTGCTTTATCTTATGATAGGTCATTCTTATTGGATTGATAATTTGACAAAACAAAATTCTCAATTGAATGGGAATTTGAAGTTAGACACCTTAGTGGGGTTTTTTATTCCAAATTTGTCTCTGGTTTAATTTAGTTTTTTATAGGTTAGGATTAAAATTAAGAATAAAAAAATCGCCAAATTACTTATTTCAACAAAATTCCACGGGATTGAGTTTTAAAAAAATTATGGCACTTGGGCTTGAAAAACATGGATTTTTTGATGCAAGGTTTTGTAGGTGTGATACCCTCCCTATATTCTGTTACTCAGTTTTAAAAAAATTATCTAATCTATTTGATGTGCAAAAAATCAATTTGATTTATTTTTTTCAAGTTTTACAAAAATTTAAATATGATTCTATTTTTTTCCCTCTGAATTTGATTGATATATCTATTCTTATGATGATTTCAAATCAATAAATACTACCATTTTTCCTTTTTGGTTTTTATTAAAGACATTTAAGTTGATTTTTTCTCAAAAAAGCAAAAAACAAAAAAATTCAAAATGCAAGATTTCTTAACAAAGAAGAACCTTCATAAAAATAAATGAGTTGAGTATATATATATATATATTGGTAATAGTCTTCTAATATTAATAATGTTTTGACAATTTTTGTTAGGTTCAAGTTTTTCCACTCTCAAACAATATTTCAATCATATGGAAATGAGTCTCCATGATTTTTTTTACAATCTGACTTAAAGGTTGATACCAACCAAAATCCTTCAAGAAAATATACCATTCCAAGAGTACTAATTAAGATAATTCTATTGGATTATATTCACCAAAATTTTTACTTAAACATCAATTTATCCTTCAAGTAGTAATACACATTGTCTGTAATAAAAGCTCCAAATGGAACAAAGTATTGAATCAGCCCCCATTGCTTGAAATTTACTGCACCTTCGCTATTTCCCAAGCCATTTCTTTTCCTAAATTGAGAGTGTTTTAATTAATTCTTTTGTCAATTCCTTTTGAATTTTAATGATTTGACTATTTGAAGGAGAATAATGACGAGTGTAAAGATTGAAAGCAAGTAAATCTTACCAAGCATCAACCATAGGTCGGCCATTCAATATTACAAAACTGAAAGTCCACAGCCAACCCAAAATGCCTTCGACCTAAAAAGATTTTAAAAGTCACATTTATTGAGTGATCATGAGAAAAGATGTTCAAATAAAAAATAAAACTGACTCGATGACCAGTGACTTTCTGGAAAATTGCCTCCAAGACTATACCCACGCCTTGGATGAGGAACATCTTAGTCGATGAATAAGATGGGTCTGGCTTCGATACGGAAACCAGGCCTTTTTTCATAATAATTCACATTTGAGGCCATTAGTTCAATTTTTTTCAATCAAGAACTCACTAAATCTTGATAAGTTAGCTTTGTTGAACTTTCTTACAAAATTCATGCATGGCTGCACTGAGCATCATTGCACCCATCACACCGGCTAGTTTTCCGGCTGTTTTTCCAAACCGACCGAAAATCTTATACATTGGCAGTGCCCCACAGAATAAGAAATGGTGTCGGAATACGGCTTGCCAACCTAAATATATGAGGAAATCAATACCGAGTTATTTGTAAGTAATTTACCCTGATGGCTTAAAAGAGAATGAAAAACAGACTGATTTCCTTACCTTTTCCCCAAAATTCGGCCAAACTAGTTCTAATAAAAGGCTCATTAAATAAAGGTGGATAATATGTTGAATCGAATGGCTCTGGACGAAATTGATTTCCTTCAGGTAGGATTGCACGCCATAGATGTATCAATGAAACTTCAATTAAATTAAATAAACATCCGACCAGCGCAAAACCGCTATAAGCGCCACCCTAAGGTGCAAAAGGTGTTGGTTTGTTAAGTTTACTCAAAAGCAAACCTATAACCCATTAGTTTTTAATTAGGCTAAGAAACTCACCCCTAACACGATGGTAAGAAGATAAGGCTAAACCCAATAAATATAATGTTATTCAATGAAGTAAAAGGGATAAGATCAAAACAGCTGCTTAAGCCTCATACCCTCATTCTTGAAACAATAGTTTTCTTTCTTCAAAAATAGATAAATTGAAGGAATATGAAATTTGACGGACTGAATAAAACTCTAAAATTTTCCAAGACGGTAATCCAAAATCATCTGTTAAGACACCATATGCTCCACGTGGATTTGAAACTGATGCCACTCCAAAAGCACAAATAAATTGAAACCAAATGTGCATCACGACAGCCCAAATATAGGTTTCTATTAAGAATTGCTTTGCAGACATTTTAGGTAACAATGGTACTACATTTTCAGGTGGCGCCCAAACACATTTCAACCCACGGGGACTGTTTAAAATTTAAATTAAATTCATTTCTTTCATATTAATCCTGCTTTGAGTAATGAATCTAAGGCTTCAAATAAAACTCAAAATGCTTACCTCATTAAAAATGAAATTATCCATCTCGTTTGCTCCCCAATTGAAGGTCTTTTCAAGGCTTGAGATTTTGAATTTACAGATTCTGATTTTTTTTGAAGGTTTTGCTTTGAAAGTTCTTCAGTAGTTGTGATTTCTTTATCACTCAAAGATTTCCTTGAGTCATTTTTTTCAATTGAGTTTCTCGTCTCAAAAATTTCTGCTTCGGTCTTGTATACAGCTCCTTGATGAAAAGCACAGATGATTGAGAGACATATAAAGTGAAACGCAGTTAAAGAAACTAGACTAAAGTTAAAATGCAAGTATGCGCTTCGAGGCTCAATTATTCTCTTTGGCAAAGTAGCAAAGGCCATATAAAGCTGGATGGGTAACACTGCCTTTCTAATCAACTTGGAACCTGGATATTTTAGTTGATAATAAGGATGTAATAAAATTAACTGCAATAATAACAACGGAAGGCCAAGATACATTCCCAGCGTTGACTTGGGACATGGTAATTCCGGTAGGTGCATGATTTCTTCTAATTCCAAACTTCGCAAAACGATTTGATAAGCTCAGGTCAACTATCAAATTAAAAAGAAACAAAAGCTAAGAATCAGATGATAAGATGAGTTAATGTCTCCGTTCCCTTTTAAGACAGCCTAATTAATTGTCGAGGTCCAGCTTCTTCTTTACTAGGTTTTATCCTAACTGCTTTGTTTGCTTCAAGATTCTTTTTACCTATAAGCTTTTTGTTCCTACTTTTGAATATCGTTCTCATACTCCTCATGGTTCTAAACTAAAATTTTGAAATAATTTCAAAGCCAAGGAGTTTTTTTTTTGAATTCGCCCCTATTTATAAAAAGGCTTGAAGTAGAGAGCCGGAAAAAAAATTAAAGAAAATGGTCGGAAATGCTTTGCTTTTGTTCTCAAAAGACTGATATGAAAATGTATGTTTGGACGTTCATGTCATTTTAGCTGACAAACCCCCTCTCTTTATTAAACCATTCAATAAGCTACAACAAATCCGCTGGTTGGAGGAAGACCTGTGTTGTTTATTGAACTTTGCTTTGGCTAGTATCGCATGTCAGAAAGCAAATAAAAAACTTAATGATTATCTTACTCCTTAAAAGTTATTTTTTAATATCTCAAGCTGATATACTTGTGACAGGGGTCAAATCATTTTGATCAAGTAAAGCTAAAGTATTTCAAAAGAAGCGAAACCAAGGGAAAAGATTCCAAACTTAATTAAGCAAACGAGAAAAACCGGTACCTTCTCTAGCCTCAAAAACTCTAGATGAACTAGGACCTAGTTTCCGAAAACTAGGCGATAAAATAAAATAAATTTTACTTGCCTCAACTTAGATCTTCACTGCATCTCGAAACCCTGTTGCTTAGCCTGCATTGCATAGTTTTTAATATAAGATTCCAAGGTCCACGATATAGAGAAAAATATGAAAGCTCTGACCTTAAGACCTACCAAAATTATTCCAATCTTCAGGTAGGACAGTGTTTCATGTACCGTACTGCTCAAAACAACTTATAAAGCTCATATTTTATTAACATTGTCTTGTATATATTCGCAATTCATTTCTCATAAAATTTCAAAAAATGAGAAAAAGTTAATTCCTCAGTGTTTTGTACTACGTATGGAAAGACGATAATAATAGATTGGAAAGCTTTTTAATAATAATAAAAGGATTAATTAGTTCCTAAATAAAATAAAGGGCTCATAGCGTGTTTTTGTTTTAGTGTTCGATAAACATCCAGAGCATTGTAGAATTTAGTTTCTGTATGCATGGTTATTGAGGGACGCTTTCGAATCTTGGAAGATCATCGCGACTCTCTTACTTGAGCGCTTGTAATTACAAATGCTGAGCTATTTCACTCAACGTTCAAGTACTAATATCTAGGAAAGTCACTGCTTTTTTTGCAACAAATTGACGTTGGCTCTTAAATGATTCTATTCATTAAATGCAGCTATTTAAAAACCATCTCTTTTTTTGGTAAGCACCCAAGGCAGTAGTACATGGACCTACTAATAAATGGGATGAGTTGCATAATATTTTGGGGGGCAAGAGCAAATAGATGGCTTGTCTTCAAACAAAATGGGAACTGGAACACAGAAAACCCTGACGGCTGGAAAAAATAGGAAAGTGGAAATAACCCTGAAGACTTAGCAAAGCTCAACGATTGAGGCCTCAAGTCCATCAGTGAATGGACAAGTCTCAGAGCAGTATTTGCCAAATTTTTCAGACATTGCACTAGTGTAAGATATGATAAAAGATAAATCAAGTTCCGCTCCAATTACTCGTCGCTGCAGCACGCTCGAGCTCAGGTGCTGGCTGACGATCAATTGATTGGAGTTTGCGTAAAAGATTCTGTGCATCCTCCTTCTCGTCGACATTCATTCGAATCAAGGTCGATAAATATTCTTTGGCACTAGAAAAATCGCCCCCAGTCGCTCCATTAATTTTCTATTAAGAACGTAGTTGAAAGGTTAGTCTCTAATTGGTATATTTAAAAGAATCACTGAATCGCTTACAGTTTCGTATTTAGCAAGATAGAGTAGACTTTTGGCAAGAGAAACCGTTGGTCCGCCTTCTAATTCTAAACTTTCATCGATGAACTTTTTGTGATACTTGGCTGCCTCTTCCGGCCTTCCATCGGCATCGTAAAGCTCAGCCAACTTGAGCAACATTGCAAAGTCCTCCTGACCGCCAAAGCCACCATGAGGTTGAGCGTTCATCAGTGCACGTTTGGTCGCCATACGAGCTTCTTTTCTTCGGCCCAACTTTTCATAAATTTGCGCGAGTGCTAACCACATCCGGGTATCGTACGGTTTGAGGGCGGTCGCCTGTTGGTAGTAATGTAAGGAATAACTGAGCATATCAAGGACTTCATATGTTTGACCAAGTCCATACCATGCTCGATAATCTTTTGAATTGGCATCTACCCATTGATAGAATATAGGTCAAAAAATGAGTTTAAAAGTTTTTATCAGCACAGAAATTTGGGAACAGAAATGTACCAATCGCCCTCCGATATGATTCAATGGCCGCGTATGTATTTTTGAGCTCTACGTATTCGTGACCCATCAAAGTCCATGCACTCAGGTAACCAGGATCAAGTCGGAGAGCCCTCCTAAATTCAATGATCGCCTTTTCATGTTCGCCGCTTAAACTCCAATAATTACCCAACAGGCAGCAGACCTCTGGTCTCATTCGATCACCTCCGGGGCTATCGACCCCACCGACGTAATGTTGAGCCAAGGTGGTCAATTTGGCCCTTTTCTCCATAACATACAGTATATTAGAGTAAGTATCAACATCTTCGACCCTGAAAGGATCTTCTTGATATATACTATCAAAGATTGCTTCGGCCGTATCAAAATCACGCAGATGATAAGCCACCAAAGCTTGCTGGCTTTTAAGAAACAATGAGCTGGGAAATAGTTCTTTTAATTCTTCGACTACTTTCTGTCCTTGCAAGTTTTGGTCAAATTAATCAGTACCCAAAAAGATTGTCTGAAGTATTTAAAACCAGAATCTTACAGATAAGCTATCACCACTCCCTGTGGTGTGAGTTTCCAAAGTAGCATGAACAAAAAAAAACCGGCTCATAAAGCCATCTCGTGGCAATTTGGGAATCACGGTTTCCAACTTTTTCCCAATTGATAAATTCACATCAATCGCTTGGGTGAGATAAAGAAAGCATAGAATAATGAGGAGCCGAAAGCTTACTTCATCAGCGCCCTCGATTAGTTTCTGCAAAAATTTCCAGGCACTCCAATTATGCTGATACAAATTAATGGAATGCACTAGAGCGTCAATAGCTTCCAGGCGATAGCCACCACGAGATAAAAGGATGGATTTCCTAACGCATGCGTGATGGAGGAAAAATTGATCAAATTAAAATCCAATACTTAAATTTTTGCGGCAAAGCAACACAAAATTCACCAACAAATACAAATCAAAGGGGTCAGAAGATGGTTGAAGATCTCTTAATAGAGCTTGGTGTTTAGTGGTAAACTTTCGTTGATGATCTTGGCAAGCTAAATTACAAGGGTTTCGAATTAGCAGATGGAAAACATCCTCAAGCTAGATTTTCTTCCTGGCCTTACCCAACGCGAGACCAGAAACGTCGTTTAGGCGTTTTTCAATGGCTAAGAAACGGGAATAAAGTCCCAAAAAGCGGCCAGGGCCATGCTTGACTGACTGAAGGGCAATCACAGCTCGATCGTACTCTCTGACGTCAAAATAAGCTTTGCCAACCAAATAAGTGTCGCTCATGGATTCGAGGAGATCGGTCTGGATGTGCAATTTTTCCGACTCTTGAGCGACAGGCGCTGAGCGCTGAGGCTGAGATGGGCCTGGATCAAGAGATATGGGTTGGGCGGTCTGATAATGTTCTTCTAAATCCCGGTTCTCGCCAATGAAACAAACCCACGCTCAGTCAAGTACTCTAGGAATTAGGTAAAACAAGCAAAGAAAGCATACGATCATCAACGCCCTGTCGACTAGATAAATCATCTGAATCACTTGATGGACGAACCGAGACGAGTAATTCCGCAGCCCATTTCGAGGCGGCAAGAAGGCCTCGAGAGGACAGCGCCGGAATAGCCCCACGCAATGCGGAGCGAGCTTGCTGAGGGGAGCGACAAATGGCGGCGCCGAAGGCAAACAAGTCGGCCATATTTGACGAAGGTGCCAACTTGCGAGACGGGAAGAAGAACGAAAGATCACAAATCCTTGATTGATTGTTGCTTGGTGGTGATGGAAGGAATCCCAACAAACGGAAGGAAGGGGGCCTGGACGGACTGACGGCAGGCAACTCAGAAAACCATACACAGGGGCCAATGGCACTCTCAAACTTGCTGACTAATGAGCGCATCAACTTACCTCAGAAAATATAAACTTCACAAAATCAGTAAGAAGGCTCTTTTTCATGAAAAATACTTGAAAAAGTTCAAATTTTAATAAAAAAAGTCAGAATTTGAGCACAAGATCCAATTATCTTGCTGCTAATACTTTCCACAATCTTATATGATCTGACGGTAAAATATCTAAGGAGCCTTTTTGAAATATAATGGTGAGATTATATATTAAAAAAACCTATCCATTTTAACTTGCTTCATAATAGGGGGTGTCAAAGTCACCAAATCCCACCTTAAAATAACATGGGATTTGGAACCCAAATCCCAACACTAAATCCCGGGTTTTTTATGTGTAAATCACATGGCATTTTAACTGAGTCCCCTGGTATTTTGACCAAATCCCATGCATCTGGGATTTCAGTTTGAAACCTAAGCCAAATGAGTATTCACAATTAATACCTGTACAACATATTCTTCTACACTCCATTTTGGACAATCTGACCGAACAACTTACAGTCCATTTATAATTCTTCATCCATATAATAATGCCTTGTTCCAAAGCAAGACACATCAAGTCAGATATGAAGATCACCTCTGGCCTGCCAAATCCATCAGGTCACTTAATATGTACAGATTATTTAACCATAATTAATTGGCTTTCAGTCAAATCCAATTTCAAGTCATGTTTTGGTACTAGTGGTTCAACATCTATTGGAAGACCTCCTTCATCAAAGCAGCCTGGATTTCAGCTTATGGCCATTGAGGCCAACAAAAAATCACAAAATTGCCTCAACCTTAGCTCAAGCAGCATCCAAGATCAATGGCAAACATATAAAAAGAAGTATATGGCAGCGGAAAAAATTGAAAATTTAACTGGGGCTGGAATAACAGAAGAAGATGAGAGTAAAGGAATCAAATAAATGAGTGAACAGCTTGAATGTATGTGTCCTTGCTATGCTGAAATGGATGTTCTCTTTGGCCACAAGCCCAATGTCACTCCTATTGCAAACTATGATTTCCAAGAAAAGGACAGCTTAAATCATGATGATGATGTTGATATTTTGATTTATAAGGTAAGTTATTGTCTCTTCCTTTTTTTACCTGCAATAATTAAACCTCATTTTCTTTTGAAAGGAGAATAATGGTTTGGAATCACCTCTCAATCTGGTTCCTTTGCTTCATAATGAAGATGACTTGGTTCAAGTGGAAAACCTTCAAGATGAATCAGTAAGTATGTTTAAGCCTGATACTTATGAAATACATTGTTGATTATTTCTCCTTTGACCAGCAAAGTAAATCCATAACACATTCAACACAAAAGAGTAATCAAGCATTGACACCCAACTTGAATGACAAGGGTGGTTCTAGGAAAAGGCTGATGGATATGTTTGCACTGGCATATGCAAATTTACTTGAATCATGGCAAAAGGGTATGTTTTGGATATATGGTTACTCTGATTAATCCTACTGACAAAATGCATGATTTGTAGCCCATGAAACCAGTGAAAATGCTTGTTTGGAGTGGGACAGGGAGAGGTGGAATGAAGAGAAAGCGAGCAATGTGGAAAAGCAATGGTTTGAAGAAGTCAAGTTGAAAAAGCAAATGGAGTTTGTGGAGAAGCAACGTATGAAGAAATATGAATTTGTAAAAGAAAAGTGGAATTTTGAATTGGAATTTAAGGAAAAGCAATGCCAGATGGATCTCACTATAGCGGCTTTGTCATCAAGCAGGCAGATTGTGGAGCAAGAAGGCATTCTGAAATTAATCAATAAAAAATAACATATTAGGTATACATCATGTGATCATTTTATATGTGGTTATTTGTTAAATAAAACTGATTTTTATGCGTAATTATTGATCTTATGTTGTGAAATATAACTGCAAATTATTACAAAATTGAAAATTCAATGTTTATGTGTAATTGGGGCACCAACTTGCAATTGATCTTATGTCATGAAATTCAATTGCAATTTATTACAAAATTGAAAATTTGACGAAGTTTTGCATGAAGATTCTATGCCAAGTCTGTTTGAATTGAAATTGATGGCTCCCTCCATATTTCATTTCTTTTGGATTTTTTGCCAACTACAAGTTGTTGGCCACTTTTTTCAATTTTTTGGAAATTGTATTTTATGTCCTTTTATGGTTTTTGAAATTTTTTTATTTTTTTAATTTTTGCTTGTTTTTCTATATGTTTCTTATTTTTCATATTTTATTTTTTATATTTTTAATTGATAATTTTTATTTTGAATTTTTTCAACTTTTAATTTTGAATTTTTATTTTTGATTGTTGATTTTTGATTTTTAATTTTTAATTTTTTTTATTTTGAATTTTGAATTTTGTATTTTTTGTTTTCACCCCTCACTCTTCAAAATTTTCTTTTTTTTTAGGTTATTGCAAAAAAACTCACTCTTCTTTTTTAATTCAGGTAAGTAATTTTTTTTTGTTTTTTCACAACTCTGTTTTTTTAAACCTGATTCGAATATTTTTTTTATAGGTAATTTTTTTTAATTTTATTTTAAAGCTTTTATCCACCTCCAATTTACCCCCACCCATCACCTTCCAATTTCAAAAACCCCCACCCATCACCATCCACCGCCAGAAACCCCCCACCCAAGTCATCCTGGAACCTCCCAAAAAGGCTCCTGTGAGGTTCCAGGGTTTAAACCTCTTAAATTGTTCCAAATTGATTCAGAATTGATTTGGAACATTTTTTTAATTTTTTGATGTTAATGGCCTCCAGAGGCCATTAACATCATTTATTTATTTATTTTTCTTTCTATTTTTTTGAATTAATATTCTACTGATGATGATTCTTTTTTTTGATTTTTTTTAAATCATAATCATATTTATGATTAATTTTTTTTAATTGATGATCTTTAAGATTTACTGATGATTTTTTTTAAATCATAATGATGTTTATGATTTTTTTTTGTTTTTTTTAAATCATCATCATTACTGACCCCCCCTTTTTTTTTTAATCATCATCATTAATCACTGATGATTTTTTATTTAATTTTTTTTAATTCATCATCATCTTAATGATTTTTTTTCATTTTTCTTGATCATTATGAATGCTGACCTGTTTTTTTATATTTAATCATCATCATGAATCACTTATTATTATTATTATTTTTTAAATCATAATCATCTTTATGTTTTTTTTCCTTTTTTTTTTGATAATTATGATTTCTGACCTGTTTTTTTTCTTTTTATAATCATAATCATGAATCACTGATGATTATTTTTATTGTATTTTCTTTTTTTTTTTAAATTATAATCATGTTTAACTTATGATTATTTTTTTCTTCTTTTCAATTATTATCCTTACTGATGTATCATTGTTTTTTATTTTGATTTTTGTTTCATCTTTTTATTTATTTTTTGATATAGGGGTGGATTATTTATAAGGGTTTATTTTGAAATGTCATTCCATTTCAGCCCCCTTCCATCTTCAAAATTCAAAAAAACCTCCTCCTCCATCTCATTCTTCAAATCATTCTGATCATGTCATGGTTAGGACTAAACCAGACTCCAAAAATCATCAGAATGATTTTAATGATGTTGAATGTACTATTCCTCCTCTTTATGTCATGGTTAGGACTAAACCAAATATAGAACATCATGAGGATAATAATACCAAATCAAATCATAAAAGAAAACTCACTCAAAGCCAAAGAAAACACGTCCATGATTAAAAACAATTAATGTCTTGTCTTGGCCATTCAAATTCAGAATATAAGAGATTTTCAACCATTTCAATTGACAAGAATTCAGCCAATGCGTCATGGTTGAAACTTCCATCACTAAACACTCTACCCCATCCTTATGTACTCATTGATAAAACCAAAAAGCCCTTTTGACCTGTTATCATATATGAAATAACCTCTTTTGATAATTCTTCTGGCCACTCTCAAATGCTCCAAACCCTCATCATGACATTAATGTCCTTATCTCAAAATTTACAAGAAATTAAGACCAATAAGCAACTGCTAGGTGGGATTATGAAAGGTCTTGGGTTTTGTCCTGGTTCTGACTCTGGCAAATCTGCATGTGTGTGATCTTTTTTGCTTATCATTTTAATAATTGCTAATTAATTACAGAATTTTTAGGTGTTTACTCCAGAACACCAGGTTTAACCCCTCATCAAATTGAAAAAAATAATAATCAATGGACCAAACTTCATCAATATGACAGATTTTTTTACTCAAGAACCTCCCATTTTTCAAAATTAGCTGCAAATGAAAATCAGTCATTAATGGAAGCAGCCAAATTACCAATTTTCTGTCAACTCAAATGGACTTCTGCCAATCAAAAGGAAGGATTCAAGTCTTTTACAAATGTAATTGTCACTCAAGATAGATTTTTCAATAAGCCACACCAAGATTTAAACAATCTCAATGCCTGGACTTATGGTATACTTTATTTTGTATCAAAAAAAGATTTCCATCCCCTTCCAACTGTCTTCAACCCCTCTGGACATGGCTTGCAATTCCCCAAATTGAAACTGGAGATCAATTTTTCAAAAAAACCTGGCATCATGGAAATTCTTTGCAAGACACCAACCATAGCTCATCATACAACAAAACCTCCTCCAGAAACTCTCAATCATGACAAAATAACTCATTTTGGATGTTCTTTTCAAATAAACCATAAATTATTTAATGTAGGTGACAAATTCTTGAAAATGACACCTGCCAAAATTAATTCAAAAGTCAATGGGTACTTTGAAAGAAATATGCAGGACCAAAAAAGAACTAAGAAATATAAATTGTAAATAGTTTTATTTTACCAATAAAATCTCCACTTGGTTGTATGCGATTAAATTAAGTACATAAATCAATGGTCCTGATTAAATTCACAATTGACTATTTTTCCATTCCAAAGTAATTGGTTTATGTGAGCCTTAGAGGTATTTTATAAACCCAAAAGACCACAAATGATAAATTAAAATACAAATATAAATAAAACAAATTTCTTTATAAAAAAAATTGAAATATAAATACAAATTTATATTTAAAAATCAAAACTTAATTATAATTTAAAAAGAAAATTACAATAAAATTGAAAATTATGAAAATTCATTTTTACTTGTAAAAATTATGTAAAAATGAATTTTTAATAAAAATTATGAAATGAAAATCTTTTGGGTGAAAATTTATATAAAATATATTCTAAATTTTTATCCAATAAATAAACATATAAAAATTATTTCACCATTTGATTCCTCATAAAAAACTAGGTGGGGTCACCTCTGAGTGAAATTTTTGTAACTCCACTTTAAATAAGCTTGAATTAAGTTTTTAGTATTTTCAATACAAAAATTGAAAATCCTCAAAGCTTTAATTTAATTCACACCACATGGGGTGTTAACCATCAATTATTGTGTTAAAATTGAGGTGTTGTGTTTAGTTTAGAAGTTATGAGGAATTCAAGTATTTTCAATTGAATTCAATTGAAATGTCAAAATGTGCGCGTGTATTACATAAGTGAACTTTGATTTACATACGAGGTATCAATTATTACTGTATTGTACTGTACAATTCAATTGAATTACATATGTAACTTACAGGTATAATACATGATGAGGAATTAAAGGAAAAAATAAATTGGGGGGGGAAAGGCACTCTAGCTCTAAGGGGGAGCCAGACCCCCAAAGTCGTTGCTGACAGGTGTGAGATGTCGAAATTAATGCAAAGGTTCATCGCTTTTGGCTGGGAATTGAGTCACAGGGTGTGTAACTCAATTGATGATGAGGTTTTGATACCAACCAGGGCACTTTTAACTGTTGCCAAGAGGGTAAAACTACCCTTAAGCTAAATCAATGTTAGTAAAAACAGTTTTAGCTGGTTTCTACGCCTCTTACACATGTTCTGGCGTGTTTTGAAGGCTCTAGACAAGGTATTACTATAGTAATGGCTGATTTAAGGGTCTAAAATGGCTAAAAATAGTAAAAAATGGCTAAAACCATCCCTTTTTTGGTCTAAACCAGGTTTTAATGATGCCATAATTGGCTTTTCTGTTGTCAGACTGTTTTTCACGACTGACAAGAGTAAATTTTACCTTTGGAGTAAGAAAATTGATGGCTATAAAAGAATGTCTTCTTTGCCTCACTTTTCTCTTCATGTTAGAATCTTTTCCTTTTATAATTAGTTTAAACACTGTTAAACCAATCAATAAAAGATTCCAACCACCTTTTTTAAATCATTTTAAAGCTTTTAACCACGTGAAAAAATCATTATAATCATTTTTTGTAACTTTTATAATCATTTTTACCCCTGAACCACCCGAAAAGTGAATTAAAGCATCTTTCATCACTGTTAACATTGTCACTTTGTTTCCAAATTCAATCTGGTCACTTTTGGGTGTTTTTTCTCTTTAATATTCTTTTTGAAGACTTTGTTCTTCAATTAATTGCTTGCAGTTCTTTGCTCAATTAATTCCAATTGAAATTGCTCTTGAAGAAATTTCTTTTGTAGCCTTAAATATCTCTTGTAGAGTATTTTAGGGATAAATTTTTATTGTTGGTAAAACAATGAATCTTTATGATATTATTGTTTTATACTAATAAAGTTATAAACAATCAAATTGATGTGTTTTCTCTTAAAAGTAATATTTCTTACTATTTTTAATTGATTTTTACCTTATACAAATTTTGAGGACAGGAAAAGTACTTGATTTTTAATCAAAGTTTCATATCAACACCTTAAATTTGGGGGCCCAGCCGTGATATTTTACCAGTGAAGTATTTTTTACTCTTTCTTAAACCTTTTTTTCTTATATTGAAAAATTTAAAAAACATATAAAAAATACTTATAACCCAAAAAACCCATAAAAAATAATATTTTTCATATTATAAGTGAGGCTCATATTTTTATTTCTTTTTTTGAAATAACCTTTTTTTACTTTATTAATTGGCTTTTTCATTAATTTTAGTGTCTGACAAGGTGGTAAGACAAGAAAAAATTGAAACAGCCTCAACAGTCACCAGCATTATCCCTGCCAGTACTGTTGATTCAGACCATAATAGTACTGTTATTGCAACTCAAAATAACCAACCTGAACCAATATCTTCTCAATTGATTAATTTGGATATAAGTAATACCCTTCAGAAAGCTAAGAATTTGGCCAATAGTAAGTTTTTTGATGTAGACATACTATTTTAAGCCTTTTTAATCATAAAATATGCCTTCAACCAGATCAGGAGCCAGCTATAACCCCTCAAGCAGCTCCCAGAAAGGTAATAGACATGATTATGGAAGAACCCAACCAGGTACAGAAGGAAAAGGGTCAGTTGATGACTTCCAAACAACTGAAATAGGTCATTCTGATGCTGATAATACCATTTTACCTTCACAAAGAGCTGACACCGCCACAAGAAGCCTCAGTGGACATATACAAAGCCAGCCACAAAGCATACAACAATGCCCTGCAGTACAAGGAGTACCAGATCCTTCAAGATCTGTAGAAAAACTGCATGAATTCTTACCCGACTGTGAGAAGATTCCTGGGCCATCCCAATACTTGCAAATTGCTGAATTGATGGCATGCATTGATGGAGAAGAAAAACATGATGCTCTTGACACTAGAATGGAGGGAAAACAACTGCCAAAAACAGCCCCAGTGGCCAGCAGTAGCAATTCCAACGTGAAAAAGCAGCCACAAGCTCCAAACAAGGGCAAAGGAAAGGCACCAGCCACCAAACCTTACAACCAGGGATATAGGATTCCAAAGCTCTAACAGGATGCCTTGGAAAATGTGTTTCAGATGGCCAGAACAATGATGGAATTACAAAAAAAAGAGGAGGCCAGATTAAAATATCAGAAATGATTTCTGATATTTTCGATTCTATTCCAGAGTTGTATGAAACTATAATTGACATAAAAAGTTATCTTTCTGATAAAAATGCATCAATTTGTGAAAATCTTAAAACGCATAACTTGAGTCTGAGCCAAATCAATGAAGCACTTGAATGTTTTGAAAACGTTTTAAGAACAATTGAAACTTTCAATAATGATAATTCTTTTGGAAATAAGACAAATGAACAATCTGCCATTATTAAGGAATTGACAGACAAATATTCTAAATTCAATATTGATGACATGATTGAAACAAGAATAAAACAAGCCATAAATAATATAAAAGAGGATAATAAGAAAGGTCTTGATGATATTTCAAAATCATTTACTGAAGTAAAGACAAATATAATTGCCTTGAAAAAGTGTTTTGATACCTCAAAAGAGGAAATATCAAAATTAACAATAAAGCTAAATGAAGTTATATCTGATAATACTAAACAAACAGAATTATGGAATGAGCTGACATACAAAGAGGATGATCATAAAAATAATGTAATAACCTCTATACAAAGCTTACAACATGAATTAAGAAATTCACAAAGGTGTAACAATAGTAAAATGAATGATATTGAACAACTACTAAAAACCTTACCAAGAATGTCTACACCTCTCAATCAAAATGAGGGTACAGGGATTCCTAATCCACAGGTATTGGATATTGCAAATTCTCAATTAAAAAAATGAATTTTCTACTTCTTTTCATAACTTGGAACCAACAATGGGGCAAGAACTCTTGAAAGAAGTTCCAAAACTTAACAAATGGCCTCACTTCAGTGGTGAAGGAGAGTATGACCATATGGAATTCATCAGAGGTATTGACATGATCAAAGAAGACTTTGAATTACTACATGGATTGGCAACACCCAGGTTTAACACCTCATTTACCAAATCAGCTCACAGATGGTATATCAAATTGAGACAAGCACAGAGACACCAAAGTTGGACTTGGTGGAAAACCCAAATTATCAACAAATGGGCCAATGATTCTTGGAGGTTTAAAGTGGAAACAGCCTTTAAATCTGTGAGATTTAATGCTGATAAAGACAAAGCTTTACCATGGTTTTGCCAACAAAAAGACAGATTAGCAGCATGATATCCTGACATGTCAGAATTTATGATCCATAGAAAGATTCTGAGACAATGTGGAGGTGACTTAGAGCATGCTGTCAAAAGCAGGACTACTGAACAATTTTCAGCAGAGGATATTGTCAATATATTAGAAGAAGTAACCACCAGAACCAAAATTGGTTCTAGTAGGGTGAATCTCAAAACAAGGTTTAACACACCTTGGAAAGATTATGTGAACCAAAACCCCAAAGAGAATTCTAATAATAAGTATAAATTCACAGATACAGTCAGAAAGTGCCATATTTGCCAAAGCACCACCCATTTAGCCAATACATGTCCAAAAAGGGGGAAAATCAATGAAATTGATATTGAAAAGGAACCTGATGTTGAAAAAGATGACATAATTGAAGACAATTCAGATGATAAGTCATCCATATTTTCTGAATCTTCCAAAGATATAGAAAATATCAATGCCACTTTTGACATCATGGAATCTTATTCCCACCTGCCACAATTGAGCAACGGTCAACTTGATTTATCAAAAGTTCAAGATGCACAACTCATGAAAACCAAACCAAACAGAGGTAAAGGTTATACAGATGGTAACTCCTGTATAACAGAAGTGGTGATTGACAACAAGCCCACCAAACGTTTACTTGACCCAGGAGCTTTCTGCTCTTGTGTTGGAAAATCTTTTGTTAAGACTTGTGTACCAAATTTTGAAAACCAATTGATGGTATAAAATTCAATAGTGCAAGTAATACAATGAAAGAATTGGGAATTTTTGAGAACAATTTAATATTCCCACACATTAATGGGAGTTTAAGAATCACAGTTGAATTTTTTGTTATGGAAAACTTCTCTAGTACCCATTTTATATTGGTAAATGACTATTTAATCATGTATGGGATAGATTTACATAACAAAAAAGACAGATACTTTACTATTGGAGACAATAAGCACCAAAAACTTGCCCTTTTACCATTTAAAAGACAAATTACAGTGAACAAAGTATCACAGTCAGCTTAGAGTTAGAGAAATTCAAGGCTGAACAGTTAAATGAAGCTGAAATAAGCCTTCATCTGACTAATGCGCAAGAAAATGAACTCTCTAGTCTTCTATATAACCATAAAGAAGCATTTTCTTCAGATAAAGAACCCCTAGGGGAAATTATTGGCCATGAAGTTGACATCATTCTTAACATTGAGAGACCTTATCCACCACTCTTAAGAAGACCTGCATATCCAGCAAGTCCAAAATCAAGAGAAGCTCTTGAAAGTCATATCAAAGAACTTCTGGACCTTGGTGTAATAAGAAAAGTAGGCCACAATGAAGAAGTAGAAATAACTACACCAGTCATAGTGGCATGGCATAATGGAAAATTTAGAATGGCTGGGGACTTTAGAGATCTGGACACTTACACTGTGCCAGACAGATACCCAATACCAAAAATCCAAATTTCCCTTACTCAAATATTGCAAGCAGTGTATATAACCACTATGGATGCCCTGAAAGGATTCCATCAAAATGTGGTGACACCAAGAGTGTGAGCCTTAGAGGTAATTTCATACACCCAAAAGACCACAAATACAAAAAATAACATATCAATATAGATAAAATAGATTTGTTTATATTATTAAAATAAAAATCAAAATATAAATATAAAAAATTATATTGAAAATAAAAAATTAATTACAATTTAAAAATAAAAATACATTAAATGTTGTAAGTATAAAATTACATTTATACTTGAAAAAATTAATTAAAAATGAAATTTTATAAAAATTGTAAAAAAAATAAATAAATTTGGAAAAAAGTTAAATAAAAATTATTATAAATTTTTATCCAATAACTAAACATATAAAAATTATTTCACCATTGCATTTGTCATAAAAAATCAGGTGGGGTCACCTCTTAGTGAAATTCTTGTAACTCAACTCTAAATAAGCTTAAATTAAGTTTTTAGTATTTTCAATCAATACAAAAGTTGAAAATCCTCAAAAATTTAATTTAATTCACACCACATGTGGTGTTAACCATCAATTTTTGTGTTAAAATTGAGGTGTTGTGTGTAGTTTAGAAGTTATGAGGAATTGAAGTATTTTCAATTGAATTCAATTGAAATGTCAAAATGTGCGCATGTATCACATAAGTGAACTTTGATTTACATATGAGGTATCAATTATTACTGTATTGTACTGTACAATTCAAATTGAATTACATATGTAAATTATAAGTATAATACATGATGAGGAATTAAAGGAAAAATAAATTGGAAAGATTAAATTTGGGGGGGAAAAGGAACTCCAGCTCTAAGGGGGAGCTAGACCGCCAAAATCCTTGCTGACAGGCATGTGGTGTCAAATTCCACACAAAAGTTCATCAATTTTGGCCTGGAATTGAGTTACAGGGTCTGTGGACTCAATTGATGATGAGGTTTTGATACCAACTGGGGTAGTTTTGGCTGTTGCCAAGAGGGCAAAACTACCCTTAAGATAAAACAATCATAGTAAAAACAGTTTTAACTGGTTTCTACGCCTCTTACACACATTCCTACGTGTTTTGAAGGCTCTAGGCCTGGTATTGCTATAGTAATGGCTGATTTAAGGGTCTAAAATGGCTAAAAATGGCCTAAACCAGCCCTTTTTGGTCTAAACCAGGGTTCAATGATGCCATAATTGGCTTTTCTGTTGTCAGAATGTTTTTCACGACTGACAAGATTAAATTTTACTTTTGGAGTAAGAGAATTGATGGCTATAAAAGAATGTCTTCTTTGCCCCACTTTTCTCTTCATGTTAGAATCTTTTCCTTTTATAATTAGTTTAAAAATTGTTAAACCAATCAATAAGAGATTCCAACCACCTTTATTAAGTCATTTTAAACCTTTTAACCACGTGAAAAATCATTATAATCACTGTTTGTAACTCTTATAATCATTCTTACCCCTGAACCACCCCAAAAGTGAATTAAAGCATCTTTCATCACTGTAAACTTTGTCACTTTGTTTCCAAATTCACTCTGGTCACTTTTGGGCGTGTTTTCTCTTTAATATTCTTTTTAAGGACTTTGTTCTTTAATTAATTGCTTGCAGTTCTTTGCTCAATTAATTCCAATTGAAATTGCTCTTGAAGAAATTTCTTTTGTAGCCTTAAAATATCTCTTGTAGAGTATTTTTTGGATAAATTTTTATTGTTGGTAAAACAATAAATTTTTATCATATTATTGTTTTATACTAATAAAAGTTATAAACAATAAAATTGGCGTGTTTTCTCTTAAAAATAATATTTCATACTATTTTTAATTGATTTTTACCTTATACAAATTTTGAGGACAGGAAAAGTACTTGATTTTTAATCAAAGTTTCATATCCACAACTTACATTTGGGGTCCCAGCCGTGATGTTTTACCTGTGACATATTTTTTTTACTCTTTTTAAATCTTTTTTCTTATATTGAAAAATTTAAAAAAATATAAAAAATGATTATAATCCAAAAAATCCATAAAATATATTTTTTTTTTCATATTATAAGTGAGGCTTATATTTTTATTTCTTTTTTTGAAATATCCTTTTTTTTACTTAATTAATTGGCTTTTTCATTAATTTTAGTGTCTGACAACGTGGTAAGACAAGAAAACATTGAAACAGCCTCAACAGTCACCAGCATTGTTCCTCAAAGCACTATTAATTCAGACCATATCGGTACTGTTATTGTGACTCAAAATAATCAACCTGAACCAATATCTTCTGAATTGATTAACTTGGACATAAGTAATACTCTTCAGAAAGCTAAGAATTTGGCCAATAGTAAGTTTTTTGACGTGAAAATACTATTTTAAGCCTTTTTAAACCATAAGTATGCCTTCAACCAGGTCAGGAGCCAGCTACAACCCCTCAAGCAGCTCCCAAAAAGGTAATAGACGTGATTATGGCAGAGGCCAATCAGGTACAGAAGGAAAAGGGTCAGTTGATGACTTCCAAACAACTGAATTGGGTCATTTTGAAGCTGACAATACTATTTTACTTTCAAAAAGAGCTGACACCGCCACAACAAGCCTCTGTGGACATATACAAAGCAAGCCACAGTGCATACAAAAATGCACTTCAATTCAAGGAGTACCAGATCCTTGCAGACCTGTGGAAGAATGGCATGAATTCTTACCTGACAGTAACAAAATTCCTGGGCCATCCCAACACTTGCAAATTGCCCAATGGATGGAATCCATTGATGGAGAAGAACAACATGATGCTTTTGACACTAGAATGGAGGAAAAACAACCCTCCACCACCCAAACCAGTGGCCAGCAGCAGCAATTCCAACGTGAAAAAGCAGCCACAAGCTCCAAACAAGGGCAAAGGGAAGGCACCAGCCCAAAAACCTTACAGCCAAGGCTACAGGATTCCAAAGATTCAGAAGGATGCCATGGAAAATGTATTTCAGATGGCCAGAACCATGATGGAATTACAGAAGAAGGAGGAAGCCAGATTAAGATTCCAGAAATGATTTCTGATATATTTGATTCCATCCCAGAGTTGTATGATGCTATAAATGACGTGAAAAAACATCTTTCTGATAAAAATGAAACCATTTGTAACAACATTAAAACAAACAACCTGAGTCTGTGCCAAATTAATGAAACACTTATGTGTTTTGAAAAAGTTTTAAGAGCAATTAAAAAGTCCAATAATGATAATTCTTCTAACAATAAAATAAATGAACAATCTACCATTATTAAAGAATTAACAGATAAATATTCTAAATTCAATATTGATAACATAATTGAAACAAGAATTAAACAAGCCATAAATATTATCAAGACAGATAACAAGAAAGTCCTTGATGACATTTCAAATTCATTTACTGAAGTAAAGACATATACCATTGCCTTGAAAAAGTGTTTTGATGCTTCACAAGAAGAAGTATCAAAATTATCAATGAAATTGAATCAAGTCACTGCTGATAATACAAGGCAGACAGAGGTATGGCAAGAACTGACACATAAGGAAGACATCTATAGAATTGAAGTAATAAATTTAATACAAAGCTTCCAACATGAATACAGAAACTCCCAAAGGTGTAGCAACAGTAAAATGAATGACATTGAACAAATACTGAACACCTTACCAAGAATTTCTACACCTCTAAATCAAAATGAGGGCACAAGAATTCCAAATCCACAAGTATTGGATCCTGATAATTCACAATTAAAAAATGAATTATCCACTTCTTTTCATAACTTGGAACCATCAATGGGCCAAGCACTCTTGAAAGAAGTTCCAAAACTTAAAGAATGGCCTCACTTCAGTGGTGAAGGAGAGTATGACCATATGGAATTCATTAGAGGTATTGACATGATCAAACAGGATTTTGAATTACCAGACAGATTGGTAACAGCCAGGTTTAACACCTTGTTTACCAGATCAGCTCACAGATGGTACATCAAAATAAGACAAGGACATGGACACCAGAGTTGGACTTGGTGGAAAACCCAAATCATCAACAAATGGGCAAATGATGCTTGGAGGTTTAAAGTTGAAACAGAATTTGAATCTGCCAAATTTAATGCTGATAAAGACAAAGCTTTACCATGGTTTTGCCAACAAAAGGACATATTAACATCATTATATCCTGACATGTCAGAATTTATGATCCATAGGAAAATTCTGAGACGATGTGGAGGTGACTTAGAGCATGCTGTCAAAAGCAGGACTACTGAAAAATCTTCAGCAGAGGATATTATCAATATACTAGAAGAAGTAACCACCAGAACCAAAATTGGTTCTAGTAGGGTGAATCTCAAAACAAGGTTTAATACACCTTGGAAAGATTCTGTGGACAAAAACCCCAAAGAAAATTCTAGTAATATTAAGTATAAATCTGCAGATACAGTCAGAAAGTGCCATATTTGCCAAAGCACCACCCATTTAGCCAATACATGTCCAAAAAGGGGGAAAATCAATGGAATTGACATTGAAAAAGAACCATATGTTGAAAAAGAAGACATAACTGAAGACAATTCAGATGATAAGTCATCCATATTTTCTGAATCTTCAAAAGATATAGAAAATATCAATGCCACTTTTGACATCATGGAATCATATGCCCACCTGCCACAATTGAGCAATGGTCAACTTGATTTATCAAAAGTTCAAGATGCACAACTTATGAAGACAAAACCAAATAGAGGGAAAGGTTATACAGCTGGTAACTCCTGTATAACAGAAGTGGTGATTGACAACAAGCCCACCAAACTTTTGCTTGACCCAGGAGCCTTCTGCTCTTGTGTTGGAAAATCTTTTCTTAAGACTTGTGTACCAAAGTTTGAAGACCAATTGTTACCAATTGATGGAATAAAATTCAACAGTGCAAGTAACCCAATGAAAGCATTAGGAATCTTTGAGACCAATGTCATATTCCCACACATGAATGGGAATTTAAGAATCACAGTTGAATTTGTTGTTATGGAAAATTGCTCTAGTACCCATTTTATATTGGGAAATGACTATTTAATCATGTATGGGATAGATTTACATAATAACAAAGACAGATACTTTACTATTGGAGACAATAAGAGCCAAAAATTTGCCTTTTCACCATTTAAAAAACAAATTACAGTAAACAAAGTATCACCAGTCAACTTAGAGTTAGAAAAATTCAAGTCTGAACAGTTAAATGAGGCTGAAATAAGCCTTCATCTGACTGATAAACAAGAAAATAAACTTTCTTCCCTTTTGTATGACCACAGAGGAGCATTTGTTACAGACAAAGAAGCTCTAGGAGCAATTATTGGTCATGAAGTTGACATCATTATTAACATTGAGAGACCTTATCCACCACTCTTAAGAAGGCCTGCTTATCCAGAAAGTCCAAAATCAAGAGAAGCTCTAGAAATTCATATCAAAGAACTTCTGGACCTTGGTGTTAGCAGAAAGGTAGGCCACAATGAAGAAGTAGAAATAACTACACCAGTCATAGTGGCGTGGCATAATGGTAAATCCAGAATGGTTGGGGACTTTAGAGCTCTGAACACTTACACTGTCCCAGACAGATACCCAATACCAAAAATCCAAATTTCCCTTACTCAAATATTGCAAGCAGTGTATATAACCACTATGGATGCCCTTAAAGGATTCCATCAAAATGTGGTAACACCAAGAGCAAGAAAATACTTGAGAATTATCGTTCATTGTGGAGTGTATGAATACTTAAGGATGCCCTTTGGTATCAAAAATGAACCTTCACACTTCCAAAGAATGATGAATGAAGTCTTCCCTGAAGAACTCTCAGAGGGATGGGTAATCATTTACATAGATGACATTATTATCTGTTCCAAGACTTGGGAGGAGCACATGTACAGATTATCAAGAGTTTTGACAAAAATTCAATCAGTAAACATGAAAATCTTCTTGAAGAAATGTCATTTTGGATTTAAAGAACTTAAAGCACTAGGACATGTTGTATCTGGTTTGTCCCTTGGGATTGACAGAAACAAAGTTGCAGAAGTATTGTTAAAACCCATGCCTCAGAATAAGAAGAAAATTCAGTCATTCTTAGGTTTTGCGGGATATTACAGGCAACACATTAAAGATTTTGCATCCATAGCAAGACCACTTTACAAGTTGTGTGAAAAAGACACAGTATTTGAAATGACTGTTGACAGAGTCAAAGCTTTTGAGTCTCTAAGAGAAGCATTGACCACTGCTCCACTCTTACTGATGCCAGACTTTAAATTGCCTTTCAAACTGTATATTGATGCATCAGGGGATGGACTGGGTGCTGCACTTCACCAAATTCAGATCATAAATGATAAACCTGTAGAAGGACCCATATGTTTCATATCCAGGCAAATCAAACCAACTGAAGCCAGATATGGAGCAAGTCAGATGTAATGTCTATGCCTTGTCTGGGCCTTGGAGAAATTGAACTACTTCTTAGAGGGATGTGTTTTTGAAGTGATAACAGATTGTACAGCTGTCAAATAGCTTTTGAACATGAAAACACCCAACAGACACATGCTCAGATGGCAAATAGCCATACAAGAATACAGAGGCAATATGACTATTGTTCATAAGGATGGGAATATTCATAAGAATGCAGATGGACTAAGCAGATGGTCATTACCAAATAATATTGATAATCCTGTTTCTGTGCCAGAAGAAGCTTCACCACAAATTCCAATAGAAGGAATAAGTGTTACAGACTTGAACACCACCTTCTTTGAAGAAGTCAGAAGTAGTTACACTCAAGATAAGAATTGTAGAATCTTATGCCAATTACTTAACAAAGACTGTAAAGACAACTCTCTAATACATGCCTTGGATGAAGTATGGAGAAAATCTTATGATGAAGGAAGATTTCACCTACTGGATGGTATAATTTACCACAGAACCAAGCACACATGTGTCGTGACAGTTGTAGACAGGTCATTAATCAATCTTGTACTGAAAGAATGCGATGATAGTCCCTTTTCAGGACATCTGTCTGAAAACAGAACAAGAGAAAAAGTAAAGACCTGCATATGGTGGCCAATGTGGCAGAAAGATGTTGCAGAGTATTGCAAAACCTGTGACAGATGCCAAAAGGCAAATAAATCCACTGGCAAAAGACTTGGAAATATGCTAAAAATCCAAGAACCAAACAAACCTTGAGAAATTGTCCATATGGATTGGGTAAATGGCCTACCACCAGGAGGTGACAGGAGCTATAATGCTTGCCTAGTAATTGTGGACAGATTCAGTAAAGCTCCAATCTTTTTACCATGTCACAAATATGATACAGCCATGGATATAGCTCTTCTGATATGCAATAGAGTAGTGTCATGGACTGGGATATTTACAAATATCATCAGTGATAGAGATCCCAAATTCACTTCAGCACTATGGACAAATCTTCACCAATTATTTGGCACTAAACTGTCTTTCTCTACAGCCTACCACCCACAAACTGATGGGCTGGCTGAAAGGATGATCCAAACCTTAGAGGACATGGTGAGAAGATTTTGTGCATATGGCCTTGAATTCAAAGATTGTGATGGATTTACCCATGATTGGTGTACTCTGTTGCCAGAACTGGAATTAGCATATAAAACATCAATCCATTCCAGTACCAATCAGACTCCTGCTATTCTAGAAAAAGGATAAAACCCCAAGTTACCCCATGATTCCTTGAGGAAAGACTTAATTGAAATACATCCCACAGCTGCTAGCTTCAAAGGAATGCTAGACAAAGCTAGAAAGCATGCAGTAAGATGCATGGAGGACTCTTTTGCATATGCTAAAGACAAATGGGATAAATCACATGCAACTACAGATTTCAAAGTGGGGGACCTAGTTCTTGTATCCACCACTAACTTCAATAACATCAAAGGATGTAAAAAGTTGAAAGACTCCTTTGCAGGACCTTTTGTGATTAAGGCCCTCCATGGAGAAAATGCTGTTGAAGTAGAGTTATCTGAAGAACTTAGCAATAAGCACCCTACATTTCCAGTAAGCTTGATAAACCCATATAAATCTAGTGATGCTGAGAAATTTCCCTTGAGGAATGAGATTCCCCAAGTTATACCTCCTATTGAGACATCTGGTACTAAGAAAATTACCAAAGTTCTTAAAGAAAGGAAATTAAGAACCAAGAAAGTAAGGGAATACCTTGTTAGGTACAGTGAACCAACTTGTGAAGATGAATGGTTAGAAGAAAAAGATATACCAGAAGCTACCAAACTCCTCAGGAGATTCAGACACACTAGAAACACCAATATTACAAAGTAATATTCTTTTTTAGGGGGAAGGAATGTGAGCCTTAGAGGTAATTTCATATACCAAAAAGACCACAAATACAAAAAATAACATATTAATATAAATAAAATAAATTTATTTATATTATTAAAATAAAAATCAAAATATCAATATAAAAAATTATATTGAAAATAAAAAATTAATTACAATTCAAAAATAAAAATACATTAAATTTTGTAAGAATAAAATTACATTTATACTTGAAAAAATTAAGTAAAAATGAAATTTTAACAAAATTGTGAAAAAATAAATAAATTTGGAAAAAAGTTAAATAAAAATTATTATAACTTTTTATTCAATAAATAAACACATAAAAATTATTTCACCATTGGATTCCTCATAAGAAATCAGGTGGGGTCACCTCTGAGTGAAATTCCTGTAACTCAACTCTAAATAAGCTTAAATTAAGTTTTTAGTATTTTCAATACCAAAAGTTGAAAATCCTCAAAACCTTAATTTAATTCACGCCACATGTGGTGTTAACCATCAATTTTTGTGTTAAAATTTAGGTGTTGTGTTTAGCTTAGAAGTTATGAGGAACTGAAGTATTTTCAATGGAATTCAATTGAAATGTCAAAATGTGCGCATGTATTACATAAGTGAACTTTGATTTACATATGAGGTGTCAATTATTACTGTATTGTACTTCACAATTGAATTGAATTACATATGTAAATTATAAGTATAATACATGATTAGGAATTAAAGGAAAAATAAATTGGAAAGATTAAATTTGGGGGGGAAAAGGAACTCCAGCTCTAAGGGGGAGCTAGAACTCCAAAATCCTTGCTGACAGGCATGGGATGTCAAAATTCACGCAAACGTTCCTCACTTTTGGCCTCGAATTGAGTTACAGGGTCTGTGGACTCAATTGATGATGAGGTTTTGATACCAACTGGGGTAGTTTTAGCTGTTGCCAAGAGGGTAAAACTACCCTTAAGATAAAACAATCATAGTAAAAAAAGGTTTAACTGGTTTCTACGCCTCTGAAACACATTCTGACGTGTTTTTAAGGCTCTAGGCCTGGTATTGCTATAGTAATGGCTGATTTAAGGGTCTAAAATGGCTAAAAATGGCTTAAACCAGCCCTTTTTGGTCTAAAACAGGGTTCAATGATGCCATAATTGGCTTTTCTGTTGTCAAACTGTTTTTAACGACTGACAAGATCAAATTTTACTTTTGGAGTAAGAGAATTGATGGCTATAAAAGAATGTTTTCTTTGCCCCACTTTTCTCTTCATGTTAGAATCTTTTCCTTTTATAATTAGTTTAAACATTGTTAAACCAATCAATAAGAGATTCCAACCACCTTTATTAAATCATTTTAAACCTTTTAACCACGTGAAAAAATCATTATAATCATTGTTTGTAGCTCTTATAATCATTTTTACCCCTGAACCACCCCAAAAGTGAATTAAAGCATCTTTCATCACTGTAAAATTTGTCACTTTGTTTCCAAATTCACTCTGGTCACTTTTGGGCGTTTTTTCTGTTTAATATTCTTTTTAAAGACTTTGTTCTTTAATTAATTGCTTGCAGTTCTTTGCTCAATTAATTCCAATTGAAATTGCTCTTGAAGAAATTTCTTTTGTAGCCTTAAAATATCTCTTGTAGAGTATTTTTTGGATAAATTTTTATTGTTGGTAAAACAATAAATTTTTATAATATTATTGTTTTATACTAATGAAAGTCATAAACAATAAAATTGGCGTGTTTTCTCTTAAAAATAATATTTCATACTATTTTTAATTGATTTTTACCTTATACAAATTTTGAGGACAGGAAATGTAAGGTTTGACTATGAAACAATAAGTAAAAATTACTAATTTATTACTTATTGTACTCTGAATGTCCTTATAATTGAAATAAATAAGATTAAAATAATAATAATAATAAAGAAATATTATTATTATGGCGTAAAAATATTATATTATTAAATAAATATAATAATATAATTGATATTATATGAAATTATAATATTATAAATAATATATTAATATAAAATAATTAATATATTATAAAGCTCTTTATTATTGTTACCAACAAATAATAAAGGCGTAAAAAACAATTAATAACAACAATATTACTAATATTAAAGTTATATATTAATATAAATACTATTTATATTAATTAAGAATTATTAAGAGTAATAATAAGAGAGAAATTATTATAATAAGATGAAATAACCTACTTTTAACACTTAAAATAATAATTTTGAGATATTTTACGCCAAAAGAATATAATACAACTTTTTCAAATTGTATTTACAATAAAAAATAAAGAAAAATTACTAAATTTCTTGATTTTACGTGGAAATGAGTTTATAGAGAGATTTATGACAAAAACAATTAAAGAATTGATTTAATCACGTAAAAATAGTGATTAATATTAAGATGGTCTTTGGTCTTTAATAATATAAGAGTTTTATATATAAAGAATAAAGAAATTACCTTTTATTTAATTGATTTAATGTTTTTGATGCGTCTGAGGGGAAAACAGAGCAAAAAGAGCTCTATTTATAGTAAATACCTCCCTCCTAGAGTCCAACAGGCTTCTAGTAGACGTGTACTGATCATATCCACTGGAATTGATCAATAGTTTAAGGTTTGGAGATGATTACATCATTATCAAACCATATTACATCATTATTACACCATTATTTAGAGTTATCACTATAACTCTAAGTGTGATGACATCAGAGGCTTGGCAAAACCCCAAATTTCGTGAATTTTATTAGTTTTAATCAGAAAATAATAGTATTCACTAATTTTATCACTCTTAAGACTGTTAAACTTAAATTAAGGTTACAGTGTGTGATCATAACTGCTCAAATTAAGCTCAAACTTTGATCCTCAATAACTTCTAAGATTTACACGCTACAGCAATTCAGAGAGTGAGTTCTGATAGCCTGGCATAACCTTATTATGCTGCCAAGAGCTTTTCATTACATCATCAAAACTCTAATTTTGATAATTTTTCTTGTAACTCATCTTTTCTGTCGAAATTCAATATTTTAAACTTCAAACCTTGATTTCAGGGGGTTATACCCTGAATTTAATAATAAAAATTACATCATTCTTCTCGAATGAACTATTAGAATCCAACTGTATACTTTTTTTTAAGTTTGGAGCAATATCACAACAAAGTGGTCAACAGCTCTGTTGATTTTTATCAATATTTCATCATAGGTTTTAACCTTGTTTATAATTTGTAAAATAAAGTTCATATCTGTGTTCTTACAGTAATTACGTGGTAACTTTATTCTTGGTTCATCATTCTATCATGTATAGATTAGAAGATATTAGCTATGATCCTTGAATATATGCGTTGACCAAAAAAGTGCATATATTCAGGATAATTCTTTAAGTATTAACATTGGAAATTAGCTTATTAATTGTTTTATGTGTGGAATTTCATGGGGAATCCACTGGTACAATTTATTTCACATTTTGTTTCATTAGGTGTTGAGATAAATAAGGTTTTATGGTTTTTATAAGGTATTATACCTTATAATTCCTTAAATATTGACTTTACAGATATGCCATAAAAATGGTATATGTGTATTTTTCCATGGGGAATCCAATGGTATAATTTATTTTACATGTTGATTCATTGGCTTTTAAGTTAAACCAATTTTTGTACCAATTTATGGTATTTTTTGTATATTTAATTAATTATTTTTAATGTATAATTATTTTAAGCAATTTTAATAGAATTATATTAAAAGTATAATTATTCTGAGTCTTTTTGTGACCTTATTGGGTATGTGGTCATATCTCAAAGGCTCACATTCCCTACCATCAAAAAAGATTGTACTACAATCTGATATGTGTGATTAGGGTATCATCCACTGTCCTACCTCTTCAATAGACCTTGTTAGTCTTGAAGCTTAATAATGCTTAACTTTTTTATTTTTCAGGTTTTCTTTCATGTCTGAACCTTCTTAGTAATTTATCAGCATTTGTTATATCTTTCTCAAGTAGCCATTCATCTTCTTGAGTTGAATTTCTATACCTTACAAGGTATTCTCTTTCTTTTTTGTTTCTTCTCCTTCTTTCTTTAAGGACTTTTACTATTTTCTTTTCCTCTCCTTCCTCCAAGGGGGGAATCTCAAGTGGGGGTTTATTTCTTAGTGGAAATAACTCCTTGTCACTTGAACTGTAAGGTTTTATCAGACTTACAGGGAAAGTTGGGCGTTTGTTCATTAGTTCACCTGTGAGTTCTAATTGCACAGCATTGGGTCCATGGAGTGCTTTTATCATAAATGGTCCTGCAAAGGAATCTTTCAATTTCTTTGGGCCTTTTATGTTATTGAAATTAAGGGTTGATACTAGAACCAAGTCTCCTATTTTGAAATCAGGTGGCTTATGACTTTTATCCCATCTTTCTTTTGCATATTTAAAAGAATCTTGCATGCATCTGTTTGCATGGTGTCTTGCTTTGTCAAGCATTATCTTGAAACTGCTTGCTGTTGGATGTATATCCACTAAGTCCTTTTTGAGGGTATCATAAGGAAGTCTTGGATTCCAACCTTTCTCTAGCATTGCTGGTGTTTTGCCAGTAGAAGAATGGGTTGATGTCTTATATGCCAGTTCAAGTGCTGGTATTAGTGTACACCAATCATGGGTAAAACCATCAGAATCTTTGAATTCTAGCCCATAAGCACAGAATCTTCTGATCATGTCCTCTAAGGTCTGTATCGTTCTTTCTGCTAAACCATCAGTTTGGGGATGGTAAGCTGTTGAGAATGATAGCTTCGTCCCAAACAAGTTATGGAGATTTGTCCATAATGCTGAAGTGAACTTTGGGTCTCTGTCACTTATAATATTTTGGAATAAGCCTGTGTGGCTAATGACTTTATTCCATATCATTATGGCTGTATCCATAGCTGTGTCATCTTTATGACATGGCAAGAACATGGGAGTTTTACTGTACCTGTCAACTAACACTAGGCATGCATTATAACTCCTGTCTCCTCCTGGAGGTAAGGCTGTTACCCAATCCATATGAACTATTTCCCATGGGGATTTTGGTTCTTGGATTTGGATCATCATTCCAAATTTCTTTTCTGTGGCTCTGTTGGCTTTTTGACATCTGTCACAGGTTTGGCAGTACTCTGCAACATCTTTCTTCCAATTTGGCCACCAAGAGCAGGTTTTCACCCTCTCTAGTGTCCTATCTTCTGAGAGATGTCCAGATGCAACACTATCATGGCACTCATGTAAAATAGTGTTTATTAGTGTTCTGTCTGTTAAGGCCATAACACATGTGTGTTTTGTTCTATGGTAAAGGATTCCATCAAGGAGGTGAAATCTTCCTTCATCATATGCCTTTTTCCATATTTCATCTAGTTTTGATGAAAGTGATGGATCTTTGCAGTCTTTCATTAGAAGTTGGCTTAAGATATGGCAATTTTTGTCTGTCTTATAGCTTTCTTTAACTTGGTTAAAGAATTCTGTGCCAATGTCTGTAACACATATTCCTTCTATATGGTGCTCTTCTTGTGGTACCCATGCTGGATTGTCAGGGGTATTTGCTAGAGCCCATCTGCTAAGACCATCTGCATTTTTATGAATATTTCCAGATTTATGAACAATAGTCATATTTCCTCTATATTCTTGGATAGCAATTTGCCATCTCAGCATATGTCTATTTGGAGTCTTCATATTTAATAGTGATTTCACAGCATTACAGTCTGTGATTACATCAAATACTGTGCCATCCAAATAATAATGCAGTTTTTCTAAAGCCCACACTAGGCATAAGCATTCCATTTGGCTTGCTCCATACCTTGCTTCTGTTGGCTTTATCTGCCTTGAAATGAAACAAATTGGTCCTTCCACTGGTTTATCATTGATAATTTGTGTTTGGTGAAGTGCAGCACCTAGTCCTTCTCCACAAGCATCAATGTACAGTTTGAAGGGTAGTTTCCAATCTGGCATCAGAAGAAATGGGGCATTTGTTAAGGAATTTTTCAATTCTTCATATGCCTTGACTCTTTCTTCTGTCATCTCATAGACTGTTTGTTGGTCACATAGTTTATACAAGGATTTAGCAATCTTTGCAAAGTCCTTTATATGCTGTCTATAGTAACCAGCAAATCCTAGAAATGATTGCATTTCTTTTTTGGTTTGAGGCATTGGTTTAAGTAGTACTGCTGCTACTTTATTTTTGTCTATGCCTAGACTAAGGCCAGATACAACATGTCCTAGTGCTTTTAATTCACTATATGCAAAATGACACTTTTTCAAGGAAATTTTCATATTTACTTGGACTATTTTCTGTAGTACCCTTTCTAGTCTTGTAAGGTGATTTTCCCAAGTTTCTGAGCAAACTATGATATCATCAATATAGATAATTAACCATCCTTCTGATAATTCTTCAGGGAATATGGTATTCATCATTCTTTGATAATGGGAAGGTGCATTTTTTATTCCAAATGGCATTCTTAAGTATTCAAAAATTCCACAATGGACTATTATTCTTAGTAGTTTCTTGGCATTGTCTGTTAAGACATTTTGATGAAAACCCTTAAGAGCATCCATAGCTGTGATGAACTTAGCTTGTGACAATTGGGTCAATGTCTCATGGATCCTGGGTATTGGATATCTGTCTGGAATGGTATAGGTATTCAGGGCTCTGAAGTCTCCTACCATCCTTGATTTTCCATTATGCCAAGTTATAATGACAGGTTTAGTAACTTCTACTTGTTCATTATGTCCAACCTTTCTTAATACTCCTAGGTCCATTAATTCTTTAATGTGTACCTCTAAGGCTTCTCTAGCTCTTGGACTGGCTGGATAAGCAGGTCTTCTTAATAAAGGTGGGTAAGGTTTTTCTACATTAAGAATTATATCCACTTCATGTCCAATTATGGCACCTAGTGGTTCTTTGTCAGTTGCAAAGGCATTTTTATACTTAAATAAGAGGTCAATCAACTTTTCTTTCATTTTTTCTGTTAATTCTTGATTGAATTCTGCCTCTTTGAGTTGTTCAGATATAAAAAGGTCCTTTTCTGGAATTTTTTCTTCATTCTTAATAACTGTGATTTGTTTTTTGTTATTTAAGAATCCAAACTTTTGTCTTTTGTTATCTCCTATGGTAAAATATCTATCCTTTTGGTTGGAGATATCTATACCATAGATTGATAAGTAGTCATTCCCAAGTATGAAATGATTACTAGTACAGTTGTCCATTACTACAAACTCTACTTTAATTCTGACACATTGTGAGGGATGAGGAAAAATTAGTGTTGAATCAATTATTCCAAGGGGCTTCATGCTCTCACTTGCACTACTAAATTTGACACCTTGTATTGGCATAAGTTTTTCTTGCCAGTCTGGGACAATGGTTTTTAAATAACTTTTGCCAACACAAGTGCAATATGCTCCTGTATCCAAGTTAACCTTTCCTTCTTGGTTATTAACCATAACAATACTAATACTTGATTTTCCTGCTGTATATCCCATTCCTCTTGCAGGTTTGGTTCTATACATTTTGGCATCTTGTATGTTTGTCAGATTTGTGTCAGATGTTCCAACTTGTGGCAAGTTTGAATTAACATCCAGTACTTCATAAATTATATCAATATTATTAATTTGTGCATTAATTATATTGATTTCATCACTTTCAGAGCTTTCTGACTCTTCTGTCTCTTTTTCAGAGTCAGATTCCTCTTCTTTGTCATTGTGGTTTTCTGTTTCCACAATTTCATTAATTTTTGCTTTTTTAAGGCAATTATTTGCTAAGTGTCCAATGCCTCCACATTTATGGCATTTTCTTGGCTCATTATTGTTGGATGTATTGGGCTTAAAGGATTCTTTTGATTTATCTTTTTTGATAAATGGTTTATTTGGGCTTTTAATGTCCAATTTTTTCCAAGTCCTGCCAATTTTTGTTCTTGTCACTATATCTTCTAGTGCATTTATATACTCTTCTGTGGAGCATGGTTCTATACACCTGCTCCTTAGGGCATGTTCTAGTTCCCCTCCACATTTTTTAAGTATTTTCATATGCTCCATCTTCTGTGACATTTCTGGGTACAGTGCATTAAGCCTTTCAACTTGTTTTAAGAACCAAGTTAAAGGTTTATCTTTCTCTGGGTCAAAGCAAGAGTTTTCAAATGCATTTTCTATCTTATACCTCCAGGCATCATTTGCCCACTTGGTGATTATTTCTTGTTTCCACCAAGACCAGGTATTTTTACCATTTGTTTGTCTTATGCCATAATACCATCTTTTTGCAGATTTCTCAAACAATGAATGTAATCTTGCAGTGATTAATTCATCTGGTATGGCATAGTGTGAGCCTTAGAGGTAATTTCATATACCCAAAAGACCACAAATGCAAAATTAACATATTAATATAAATAAAATAAATTTATTTATATTATTAAAATAAAAATCAAAATATGAATATAAAATTATATTCAAAAATAAAAAATTAATTACAATTTAAAAATAAAATTACATCAAATTTTGAAATTATAAAATTACATTTATACTTGAAAAAATTAAGTAAAAATGAAATTTTAACAAAATTGTGAAAAAATAAATAAATTTGGAAAAAATTTAAATAAAATTTATTATAACTTTCTATCCAATAAATAAACATATAAAATTTATTTCACCATTGGATTCCTCATAAAAAATCAGGTGGGGTCACCTCTGAGTGAAATTCTTGTAACTAAACTCTAAATAAGCTTAAATTAAGTTTCTAGTATTTTCAATACAAAAGTTGAAAATCCTCAAAACCTTAATTTAATTCACACCACATGTGGTGTTAACCATCAATTTTTGTGTTAAAATTGAGGTGTTGTGTTTAGTTTAGAAGTTATGAGGAATTGAAGTATTTTCAATTGAATTCAATTGAAATGTCAAAATGTGCGTGTGTATTACATAAGTGAACTTTGATTTACATATGTGGTGTCAATTATTACTGTATTGTACTGTACAATTGAATTGAATTACATATGTAAAGTATAAGTATAATACATGATGAGGAATTAAAGGAAAAATAAATTGGAAAGATTAAATTTGGGGGGAAAAGGAACTCCAGCTCTAAGGGGGAGCTAGACCCCCAAAATCCTTTCTGACAGGCGTGGGATGTCAAAATTCACGCAAAAGTTCATCACTTTTGGCCTGGAATTGAGTTACAGGGTCTGTGGACTCAATTGATGATGAGGTTTTGATACCAACTGGGGTAGTTTTAGCTGTTGCCAAGAGGGTAAAACTACCCTTAAGATAAAACAATCATAATAAAAACAGTTTTAACTGGTTTCTACGCCTCTGACACACATTCTGACGTGTTTTGAAGGCTCTAGGCCTGGTATTGCTATAGTAATGGCTGATTTAAGGGTCTAAAATGGCTAAAAATGGCTTAAACCAGCCCTTTTTTGGTCTAAACCAGGGTTCAATGATGCCATGATTGGCTTTTCTGTTGTCAGACTGTTTTTCACGACTGACAAGAGTAAATTTTCCTTTTGGAGTAAGAGAATTGATGGCTATAAAAGAATGTCTTCTTTGCCCCACTTTTCTCTTCAGGTTAGAATCTTTTCCTTTTATTAATTAGTTTAAACACTGTTAAAGCAATCAATCAAAGATTCCAACCACCACTTTTAAATCATTTTAATCCTTTTAACCACGTGAAAAAATCATTATAATCATTGTTTGTAACTCTTATAATCATTTTTACCCCTGAACCACCCCAAAAGTGAATTAAAGCATCTTTCATCACTGTTAACTTTGTCACTTTGTTTCCAAATTCACTCTGGTCACTTTTGGGCATGTTTTCTCTTTAATATTCTTTTTAAAGACTTTGTTCTTTAATTAATTGCTTGCAGTTCTTTGCTCAATTAATTCCAATTGAAATTGCTCTTGAAGAAATTTCTTTTGTAGCCTTAAAATATCTCTTGTAGAGTATTTTTTGGATAAATTTTTATTGTTGGTAAAACAATAAATTTTTATAATATTATTATTTTATACTAATAAAGTTATAAACAATAAATTTGGCGTGTTTTCTCTTAAAAATAATATTTCTTACTATTTTTAATAGAATTTTACCTTATACAAATTTTGAGGACAGGAAAAGTACTTGATTTTTAATCAAAGTTTCATATCCACACCTTACATTTGGGGGCCCAGCCGTGATATTTTACCTGTGACATATTTTTTTTACTCTTTTTAAATCTTTTTTCTTATATTGAAAAATTTAAAAACATATAAAAAATACTTATAATTTAAAAAATCCATAAAAAATAATTCTTTTTTCATATTATAAGTGAGGCTTATATTTTTATTTCTTTTTTTGAAATAACCTTTTTTTTTACTTAATTAATTGGCTTTTTCATTAATTTTAGTGTCTGACAACGTGGTAAGACAAGAAAACATTGAAACATCCTCAACAGTAACCAGCATTATCCCTGCCAGTACTGTTAATTCTGATCATAATAGTACTGTTATTGTGACTCAAAATAACCAGCCTGAACCAATATCTTCTGAATTGATTAACTTGGACATAAGTAATACCCTTCAGAAAGCTAAAAATTTGGCCAATAGTAAGTTTTTGACGTAAAAATACTATTTTAAGCCTTTTTTAACCATAATTATGCCTTCAACCAGGTCAGGAGCCAGCTACAACCCCTCAAGCAGCTCCCAAAAAGGTAATAGACGTGATTATGGCAGAAGCCAACCAGGTACAGAAGGAAAAGGGTCAGTTGATGACTTCCAAACAACTAAATTGGGTCATTCTGAAGCTGATAATACTATTTTACCTTCAAAAAGAGCTGACACTGCCACAACAAGCCTCTGTGGACATATACAAAGCCAGCCACAGTGCATACAACAATGCACTTCAATTCAAGGAGTACCAGATCCTTGCAGACCTGTGGAAGAATTGCATGAATTCTTACCTGACAGTAAGAAAATTCTTGGGCCATCCCAACACTTGCGAATTGCCCAATGGATGGCATCCATTGATGGAGAAGAAAAACATGATGCTTTTGACACTAGAATGGAGGAAAAACAACCCTCCACCACCCAAACCAGTGCCAAAAACAGCCCCAGTGGCCAGCAGCAGCAATTCCAACGTGAAAAAACAGCGACAAACTCCAAACAAGGGCAAAGGGAAGGCACCAGCCCCAAAACCTTACAGCCAGGGCTACAGAATCCCAAAGATTCAGCAGGATGCCATGGAAAATGTATTTCAGATGGCCAGAACCATGATGGAATTACAGAAGAAGGAGGAAGCCAGATTAAGGTTCCAAAAATGATTTCTGACATATTTGATTCCATCCCAGAGTTGTATAATGCTATAAATGACGTGAAAAAACATCTTTCTGATAAAAATGAAACCATTTGTAACAACATTAAAACAAACAACCTGAGTCTGTGCCAAATTAATGAAACACTTATGTGTTTTGAAAAAGTTTTGAGCACAATTAAAAATTCCAATAATGATAATTTTTCTAACAATAAAATAAATGAACAATCTGCCATTATTAAAGAATTAACAGATAAATATTCTAAATTCAATATTGATGACATAATTGAAACAAGAATTAAACAAGCCATAAATATTATCAAGACAGATAACAAGAAAGTCCTTGATGACATTTCAAATTCATTTACTGAAGTAAAGACATATACCATTGCCTTGAAAAAGTGTTTTGATGCTTCACAAGAAGAAGTATCAAAATTATCAATGAAATTGAATCAAGTCACTGCTGATAATACAAGACAGACAGAGTTATGGCAAGAACTGACACATAAGGAAGACATGTATAAAATTGAAGTAATAAATTTAATACAAAGCTTCCAACATGAATACAGCAATTCCCAAAGGTGTAGCAACAGTAAAATGAATGACATTGAACAAATACTGAACACCTTACCAAGAATGTCCACACCTCTAAATCAAAATGAGGGCACAAGAATGCCAAATCCACAAGTATTGGATCCTGATAATTCACAATTAAAAAATGAATTATCCACTTCTTTTCATAACTTGGAACCATCAATGGGCCAAGCACTCTTGAAAGAAGTTCCAAAACTTCAAGAATGGCCTCACTTCAGTGGTGAAGGAGAGTATGACCATATGGAATTCATTAGAGGTATTGACATTATCAAAGAGGATTTTGAATTACCAGACAGATTGGTAACAGCCAGGTTTAACACCTTGTTTACCAGATCAGCTCACAGATGGTACATCAAAATAAGACAAGCACATGGACACCAGAGTTGGACTTGGTGGAAAACCCAAATCATCAACAAATGGGCAAATGATGCTTGGAGGTTTAAAGTTGAAACAGCCTTTGAATCTGCCAAATGTAATGCTCATAAAGACAAAGCTTTACCATGGTTTTGCCAACAAAAAGACAGATTAACAGCATTATATCCTGACATGTCAGAATTTATGATCCACAGAAAAATTCTGAGACAATGTGGAGGTGACTTAGAGCATGCTGTCAAAAGCAGCACTACTGAACAATCTTCAGCAGAGGATATTATCAATATACTAGAAGAAGTAACCACCAGAACCAAAATTGGTTCTAGTAGGGTGAATCTTAAAACAAGGTTTAATACACCTTGGAAAGATTCTGTGGACAAAAACCCCAAAGAAAATTCTAGTAATATTAAATATAAATCTGCAGATACAGTCAGAAAATGCCATATTTGCCAAAGCACCACCCATTTAGCCAATACATGTCCAAAAAGGGGGAAAATCAATGAAATTGACATTGAAAAGGGACCAGATGTTGAAAAAGAAGACATAATTGAAGACAATTCAGATTATAAGTCATCCATATTTTCTGAATCTTCAAAAGATATAGAAAATATCAATGGGACTTTTGACATCATGGAATCTTATTCCCACTTACCACAATTGAGCAATGGTCAAGTTGATTTATCAAAAGTTCAAGATGCACAACTTATGAAGACAAGACCAAACAGAGGAAAAGGTTATACAGCTGGTAACTCCTGTATAACAGAAGTGGTGATTGACAACAAGCCCACTAAACTTTTGCTTGACCCAGGAGCCTTCTGCTCTTGTGTTGGAAAATCTTTTCTTAAGACTTGTGTACCAAATTTTGAAGACCAATTGTTACCAATTGATGGTATAAAATTCAACAGTGCAAGTAACCCAATGAAAGCATTAGGAATCTTTGAGACCAATGTCATATTCCCACACATAAATGGGAATTTAAGGATCACAGTTGAATTTGTTGTTATGGAAAATTGTTCTAGTACCCATTTTATATTGGGAAATGACTATTTAATCATGTATGGGATAGATTTACATAATAACAAAGACAGATACTTTACAATTGGGGACAATAAGCGCCAGAAATTTGCCTTTTTACCATTTAAAAGACAAATTACAGTAAACAAAGTATCACCAGTTAACTTAGAGTTAGAAAAATTCAAGTCTGAACAGTTAAATGAGGCTGAGATAAGCCTTCATCTGACTGATAAACAAGAAAATGAACTTTCTTCCCTTTTGTATGACCACAGAGGAGCATTTGCTACAGACAAAGAACCTCTGGGAGCAATTATTGGTCATGAAGTTGACATCATTCTTAACATTGAGAGACCTTATCCACCACTCTTAAGAAGACCTGCTTATCCAGCAAGTCCAAAATCAAGAGAAGCTCTAGAAATTCATATCAAAGAACTTCTAGACCTTGGTGTAATAAGAAAAGTAGGCCACAATGAGGAAGTAGAAATAACTACACCAGTTATAGTGGCGTGGCATAATGGAAAATCCAGAATCGTTGGAGACTTTAGAGCTCTGAACACTTACACTGTCCCAGACAGATACCCAATACCAAAAATCCAAATTGCCCTTACTCAAATATCTCAAGCAGTGTATATAACCACTATGGATGCCCTTAAAGGATTCCATCAAAATGTGGTAACACCAAGAGCAAGAAAATACTTGAGAATTATTGTTCATTGTGGAGTGTATGAATACTTAAGGATGCCCTTTGGTATCAAAAATGCACCTTCACACTTCCAAAGAATGATGAATGAAATCTTCCCTGAAGAACTCTCAGAGGGATGGTTAATCATTTACATTGATGACATTATTATCTGTTCAAAGACTTGGGAGGAGCACATGTACAGATTATCAAGAGTTTTGACAAAAATCCAATCAGTAAACATGAAAGTCTCCTTGAAGAAATGTCATTTTGGATTTAAAGAACTTAAAGCACTAGGACATGTTGTATCTGGTTTGTCCCTTGGAATTGACAAAAACAAAGTTGCAGCAGTATTATTAAAGCCCATGCCTCAGAATAAAAAGGAAATTCAGTCATTCTTAGGTTTTGCAGGATATTACAGGCAACACATTAAAGATTTTGCATCCATAGCAAGACCACTTTATAAGCTGTGTGACAATGACACAGTGTTTGAGATGACTGTTGACAGAGTCAAAGCTTTTGAGTCTCTAAGAGAAGCATTGACCACTGCTCCACTCTTACTGATGCCAGACTTTAAATTGCCTTTCAAACTGTATATTGATGCATCAGGGGATGGACTGGGTGCTGCACTTCACCAAGTTCAGATCATAAATGATAAGCCTGTAGAAGGACCCATATGTTTCATATCCAGGAAAATCAAACCAACTGAAGCCAGATATGGAGAAAGTCAAATGGAATGTCTATGCCTTGTCTGGGCCTTGGAGAAATTGAACTACTTCTTAGAGGGATGTGTTTTTGAAGTAATAACAGATTGTACAGCTGTCAAATCACTTTTGAACATGAAAACACCCAACAGACACATGCTCAGATGGCAAATAGCCATACAAGAATACAGAGGAAATATGACTATTGTTCATAAGGATGGGAATATTCATAAGAATGCAGATGGACTAAGCAGATGGCCATTACCAAATAATATTGATAATCCTGCTTATGTGCCAGAAGAAGCTTCACCACAAATTCCAATAGAAGGAATAAGTGTTACAGACTTGAACACCACCTTCTTTGAAGAAGTCAGAAGCAGCTATACTCAAGATAAGAATTGTAGCATCTTATGCCAATTACTTAACAAAGACTGTAAAGACAACTCTCTAATACATGCCTTGGATGAAGTATGGAGAAAATCTTATGATGAAGGAAGATTTCACCTACTGGATGGTATAATTTACCACAGAACCAAGCACACATGTGTCATGACAGTTGTAGACAGGTCATTAATCAATCTTGTACTGAAAGAATGCCATGATAGTCCCTTTTCAGGACATCTGTCTGAAGACTGAACAAGAGAGAAAGTAAAGACCTGCATATGGTGGCCAATGTGGCAGAAAGATGTTGCAGAGTATTGCAAAACCTGTGACAGATGCCAAAAGGCAAATAAATCCACTGGCAAAAGACTTGGAAATATGATAAGAATCCAAGAACCAAACAGACCTTGGGAAATTGTCCATATGGATTGGGTAACTGGCCTACCACCAGGAGGTGACAGGAGCTATAATTCTTGCCTACTAATTGTGGACAGATTCAGTAAAACTCCATTCTTTTTACCATGTCACAAAGATGATACAGCCATGGATACAGCTCTTCTGATATGGAATAGAGTAGTGTCATGGACTGGGATATTTACAAATATCATCAGTGATAGAGATCCCAAATTCACTTCAGCACTATGGACAAATCTTCACCAATTATTTGGCACTAAACTGTCTTTCTCTACAGCCTACCACCCACAAACTGATGGCCTGGCTGAAAGGATGATCCAAACCTTAGAGGACATGGTGAGAAGATTTTGTGCATATGGCCTTGAATTCAAAGATTGTGATGGATTTACCCATGATTGGTGTACTCTGTTGCCAGCACTGGAATTAGCATATAAAACACCAATCCATGCCAGCACCAATCAGACTCCTGCTATTCTAGAAAAAGGATGGAACCCCAAGTTACCCCAAGATTCCTTGAGAAAAGACTTAATTGAAATACATCCCACAGCTGCTAGCTTCAAAGGAATGCTAGACAAAGCTAGAAAGCATGCAGTGAGATGCATGGAGGACTCTTTTGCATATGGTAAAGATAAATGGGATAAATCACATGCAACTCCAGATTTCAAAGTGGGGGACCTAGTACTTGTATCCACCACTAACTTCAATAACATCAAAGGATGTAAAAAGTTGAAAGACTCCTTTGCAGGACCTTTTGTGATTAAGGCCCTCCATGGAGAAAATGCTGTTGAAGTAGAGTTATCTGAAGAACTTAGCAATAAGAACCCTACATTTCCAGTGAGCTTGATAAAGCCATATAAATCTAGTGATGCTGAGAAATTTCCCTTGAGGAATGAGATTCCCCAAGTTATACCTCCTATTGAGACATCTGGTGCTAAGAAAATTATCAAAGTTCTTAAAGAAAGGAAATTAAGAACCAAGAAGGTAAGGGAATACCTTGTTAGGTACAGTGACCCAACTTGTGAAGATGAATGGTTAGAAGAAAAAGATATACCGGAAGCTACCAAACTCCTCAGAAGATTCAGACACATTAGAAACACCAATATTACAAAGTAATATTCTTTTTTTAGGGGGAGGGAATGTGAGCCTTAGAGGTAATTTCATATACCCAAAAGACCACAAATGCAAAATTAACATATTAATATAAATAAAATAAATTTATTTATATTATTAAAATAAAAATCAAAATATGAATATAAAATTATATTCAAAAATAAAAAAATTAATTACAATTTAAAAATAAAATTACATCAAATTTTGAAATTATAAAATTACATTTATACTTGAAAAAATTAAGTAAAAATGAAATTTTAACAAAATTGTGAAAAAATAAATAAATTTGGAAAAAAGTTGAATAAAATTTATTATAACTTTTTATCCAATAAATAAACATATAAAATTTATTTCACCATTGGATTCCTCATAAAAAATTAGGTGGGGTCACCTCTGAGTGAAATTCTTGTAACTCAACTCTAAATAAGCTTAAATTAAGTTTCTAGTATTTTCAATACAAAATTTGAAAATCCTCAAAACCTTAATTTAATTCACACCACATGTGGTGTTAACCATCAATTTTTGTGTTAAAATTGAGGTGTTGTGTTTAGTTTAGAAGTTATGAGGAATTGAAGTATTTTCAATTGAATTCAATTGAAATTTCAAAATGTGCGTGTGTATTACATAAGTGAACTTTGATTTACATATGTGGTGTCAATTATTACTGTATTGTACTGTACAATTGAATTGAATTACATATGTAAAGTATAAGTATAATACATGATGAGGAATTAAAGGAAAAATAAATTGGAAAGATTAAATTTGGGGGGAAAAGGAACTCCAGCTCTAAGGGGGAGCTAGACCCCCAAAATCCTTGCTGACAGGCGTGGGATGTCAAAATTCACGCAAAAGTTCATCACTTTTGGCCTGGAATTGAGTTACAGGGTCTGTGGACTCAATTGATGATGAGGTTTTGATACCAACTGGGGTAGTTTTAGCTGTTGCCAAGAGGGTAAAACTACCCTTAAGATAAAACAATCATAATAAAAACAGTTTTAACTGGTTTCTACGCCTTTGACACACATTCTGACGTGTTTTGAAGGCTCTAGGCCTGGTATTGCTATAGTAATGGCTGATTTAAGGGTCTAAAATGGCTAAAAATGGCTAAAAATGGCTTAAACTAGCCCTTTTTTGGTCTAAACCAGGGTTCAATGATGCCATAATTGGCTTTTCTGTTGTCAGACTGTTTTTCACGACTGACAAGAGTAAATTTTACTTTTGGAGTAAGAGAATTGATGGCTATAAAAGAATGTCTTCTTTGCCCCACTTTTCTCTTCAGGTTAGAATCTTTTCCTTTTATTAATTAGTTTAAACACTGTTAAAGCAATCAATCAAAGATTCCAACCACCACTTTTAAATCATTTTAATCCTTTGAACCACGTGAAAAAATCATTATAATCATTGTTTGTAACTCTTATAATCATTTTTACCCCTGAACCACCCCAAAAGTGAATTAAAGCATCTTTCATCACTGTTAACTTTGTCACTTTGTTTCCAAATTCACTCTGGTCACTTTTGGGCGTGTTTTCTCTTTAATATTCTTTTTAAAGACTTTGTTCTTTAATTAATTGCTTGCAGTTCTTTGCTCAATTAATTCCAATTGAAATTGCTCTTGAAGAAATTTCTTTTGTAGCCTTAAAATATCTCTTGTAGAGTATTTTTTGGATAAATTTTTATTGTTGGTAAAACAATAAATTTTTATAATATTATTATTTTATACTAATAAAGTTATAAACAATAAATTTGGCGTGTTTTCTCTTAAAAATAATATCTCTTACTATTTTTAATAGAATCTTACCTTATACAAATTTTGAGGACAGGAAAAGTACTTGATTTTTAATCAAAGTTTCATATCCACACCTTACACATAGTCTTCTTGTAACATGTCAATTGTTTTAATAAATGACATGTGGTCATATTCACCTTCTCCTGTGAATGTTGGCCATTCCTTTAATTGAGGTGCTTCCTTCATTAAGACTTGGTTATTGTCTTGGTGACTAAAGTCTGTTATGAAAGGATTTGACAATTCCTCTTTTGTTTTAACAGGGCTTCTTATATGAGAAAATGGTGTTGATAACTTTGGCATATTTAAATTAGCCTCATTAATTTTATCCATTTTTTCAGTAATAAGCCTTATTTCACTTTGAATATCATCTTTCAGATGCATTCTTGCTTCATCACTTTTTTCCACATGGTCCAAAAGTAATTTTTGGTGTGATGAAGTCTCTTCTTCAAATGTTTCTACAGAAATACTTAATTTATTTAATTTTTCTGTAAGATTGTCAATACTCACATCATAATTGATTGTCAAAGTCTTGTCTTTGATATCTTTTATGTATTTATACAATTCTTGTTGTCCTTGTATTAATTTTTGAGTGTTGTCAATTAAATTCTTTGGTTTATTATTGTCAACAATAAACTTAGTGTTGTCAATTTCTTTCTTGTTTTGCACAACAATTTTTGTTAAAGAAGATAAATTGTTATTTATTTCTTGTAGTGATAATAAACTATCTTTAATTTCTTTTAGAGGTAATATACTATTTTTAATTTCTGTTAAAGTATTTACAACATCTTTGGACAAGGTTATTTCTTTGGGAAATGAGGTTGTCTCATTCTTTGCTCTTCCTTGTCCTTGAATTCCATCAAGGTTCTGGCCATGTTGAAAACATTGTCCATGGCATCCTTTTGGATTCTTGGGATTCTGTAGCTTGGGGAATATGGTTTCCTCCAATGCTTTTTCTTGTTCTTCTTCCCTTCTTGGGGAAGTGGGTTGGCTTGAGGCTTGCTGGTAGAGGCTACTGGGGCTTCTTCCTTGGTTGCCTCCCTCTTTTTGGCATGATAATCCTTGATTTTTTTGATTTGAGGTTTGGATGACAGTGGATTCCATCCATTGGAGTATTTCACTATCTCCTCCTCTTTGAGGAACTTTTTCAGGATGTGCCAGGAGTTCATCACTCCTTGGTGTATTTGAGGCAGCATTTCCCAGTCTTTGTCCTTGTATACTGTGTAATACTGCTTGTACTGGCTCATGTAGATGTCTATTTGAGCCCTCTGAGTGTGATTTGTACCTATTTGAGTTACTCATACTTAGTTCCAATTCAGGCTCAGATATCATGGGCATTTCTGGGACTTGCCTTTGGGATAAGGCACTTCCTTGTGTGGATTCTGTTCCACTGGGGATATTTCCCTTTCTTTTCCCTTTTGAGGGATCAATTCTACCTCTGAGTCCAGCTCCATCTGATTGGATGGAGTATTGGGAACCTCTTCTGGTAGTCATAATTAAAGAATAAGAAAAAATAAAAGTATTTTAGAATAAAATTCTTTTATGGCAATTTAAAAAGAGGTGCTCACCTTCAGAGTCTTGAATGGTGGGTCCTGGAAAGTCTAATTTCTTAGCTTTCTTTCTTTTGGTGATAACTGGTGTTGGAGAACTTTGACAAGTTTCTTCCACCAACCTCTCAACAGTAGCTTGGTTGTCTTCTGTTGGGTTATCTTCAAACACTAAAAAAGACAAATAAATATAAGTCTTTTTATAAGAAGTGTTATTTTTGGCAAGATATGGCAATTTTCCACGTAGAAATTGCTTTTATATCTTTAAAAACTTGAAATGAATAAAGAAATGAATAAAAAGGAATAAAAATAACTTTTTTTATTGGTTTTTAATATTTTTTAATATTTTTAATATTTTTATATTTTTTATTTTTAAGGAATAAAATAAAAATTAATATGATTCTTTATAGAATTAAATTATAATAAAAATTATCTTTTTTAATCACTAGAGTCACTCAAAGAAAGTTCTTGCAAGTCTAAGGATGTGAAAAACCACGTGTAAGACAGTACAATTGCTTTCCAAATGCCTCAATAGCTTTTAAAATCAATAAAATATAAAATTATTATATAATTTTATGATTATAAATATAATTTATTATTGGATAAACCCAATTAGAATCTGTTTAAAGGTCTTTTAAGTAAATATCACGGCCAGGCCCCCAAATGTAAGGTTTGACTATGAAACAATAAGTAAAAATTACTAATTTATTACTTATTGTACTCTGAATGTCCTTATAATTGAAATAAATAAGATTAAAATAATAATAATAATAAAGAAATATTATTATTATGGCGTAAAAATATTATATTATTAAATAAATATAATAATATAATTAATATTATATGAAATTATAATATTATAAATAATATATTAATATGAAATAATTAATATATTATAAAGCTCTTTATTATTGTTACCAACAAATAATAAAGGCGTAAAAAGCTGTTTTTTATAAATAAAAAACCATTAATAACAATAATATTACTAATATTAAAGTTATATATTAATATAAATACTATTTATATTAATTAAGAATTATTAAGAGTAATAATAAGAGAGAAATTATTATAATAAGATGAAATAACCTACTTTTAACACTTAAAATAATAATTTTGAGATATTTTATGCCAAAATAATATAATACAACTTTTTCAAATTGTATTTACAATAAAAAATAAAGAAAAATTACTAAATTTCTTGATTTTACGTGGAAATGAGTATATAGAGAGATTTATGACAAAAACAATTAAAGAATTGATTTAATCACGTAAAAATAGTGATTAATATTAAGATGGTCTTTGGTCTTTAATAATATAAGAGTTTTATATATAAAGAATAAAGAAATTACCTATTATTTAATTGATTTAATGTTTTTGATGCGTCTGAGGGGAAAACAGAGCAAAAAGAGCTCTATTTATAGTAAATACCTCCCTCCTAGAGTCCAAAAGGCTTCTAGTAGACGTGTACTGATCATATCCACTGGAATTGATCAATATTTTAATGTTTGGAGATGATTACATCATTATCAAACCATATTACATCATTATTACACCATTATTTAGAGTTATCACTATAACTCTAAAGTTGATGACATCAGAGGCTTGGCATAACCCCAAAGTTCGTGGATTTTATTAGTTTTAATCAGAAACTAATAGTATTCACTAATTTTATCACTCTTAAGACTGTTAAACTTAAATTATGTGAGCCTTTGAGATATGACCACATACCCAATAAGGTCACAAAAAAGACTCAGAATAAATATAACTTTAATATAATTATATTAAAATTACTTAGAATAAATATACATTAAGAATAATTACTTAAATATACAAAAAATACCATAAATTGGTATAAAAATTGGTTTAACTTAAAAACCAATGAATCAACATGTAAATTAAATTATACCATTGGATTCCCCATGGAAAAATACACATATACCACTTTTATGGCATATCTGTAAAGTCAATATTTAAGGAATTATAAGGTATAATACCTCATAAAAACCATACAACCTTATTTATCTCAGAAACTAATGAAACAACATGTGAAATAAATTGTACCAGTGGATTCCCCACAAAAATCCACATATAAAACAATTAATAAGCTAATTCCCAAAATCAATACTTAAGGAATTATCCTGAATATATGCACTTTTTTGGTCAACGCATATATTCAGTGATCATAGCTAATATCTTCTAAACTATACAAGCTAGAATGATGAACCAAAAATAAAGTTACCACGTAATTACTGTAAGAACACAGATATGAACTTTATTTTGCAAATTATAAACAAGGTTAAGACTTATGAGGAAATATTGATAAAAATCAACAGAGCTGTTGACCACTTTGTTGTGAAAGTAGTCCAAACTTAAAAAAAATTATACAGTTGGATTCTACTAGTTTATTCGAGAAGAATGATGTAATTTTTATTATTAAATTCAGGGTATAACCCCCTGAAATCAAGGTTTGAAGTTTAAAATATTGAATTTCGACAGAAAAGATGAGTTACAAGAAAAATCATCAAAATTAGAGTTTTGATGATGTAATGAAAGGCTCTTGGCAGCATAATAAGGTATGTCAGGCTATCAGAATTCACTCTCTGAATTGCTGTAGCGTGAAAAACTTAAAAGGTATTGAGGATCAAAGTTTGAGCTTAAATTGAGCTGTTATGATCACATACTGTAACCTTAAATTAAGTTTAATAGTCTTAAGAGTGATACAATTGGTGAATACTATTAGTTTATGATTAGAACTAATAAAATCCACGAAATTTGGGGTTTTGCCAAGCCTCTGATGTCATCACACTTAGAGTTATAGTGATAACTCTAAATAATGGTGTAATAATGATGTAATATGGTTTGATCATGATGTAATCACTCTCAAACCTTAAAATATTGATCAATTCCAGTGGATATGATCAGTACACGTCTACTAGAAGCCTGTTGGACTCTAGGAGGGAGGTATTTACTATAAATAGAGCTCTTTTTACTCTATTTTCCCCTCAGACGCATCAAAAACATTAAATCAATTAAATCAAAGGTAAATTCTTTATTCTTTATATATAAAACTGTTATATTATTAAAGACCAAAGACCAACTTGCTATAATCATCTATTTTGACGTGATTAAATCATTTATTTAATTGTTTTTGTTAAAAATCTCTCTAATAACTCATTTCCACATAAAAATCCAGAATAATTTGTAATTTTCTTTATTTTTATTGTAAATACAATTTGAAAAAGTTGTATTAATATTTTTGGGCGTAAAATACTTCAAAATTATTATATTAAGTGTTAAAAGTAGGTTATTTTCTCTTATTATAATAATTTCTCTATTATTACTCTATTAATAATTCTTTAATTAATATAAATATTATTTATATTAATTCATAACTTTAATATTAGTAATATTATTGTTATTAATTGTTTTTTATTAATAAAAAACAATTTTTTACGCCTTTATTATTTGTTGGTAACAATAATAAAGAGCTTTATAATATATTAATTATTTTATATTAATATATTATTTATAATATTATAATTTCATATAATATTAATTATATTATTATATTTATTTAATAATATAATATTTTTTTACGCCATAATAATAATATTTCTTTATTATTATTATTATTTTAATCTTATTTATTTCAATTATAAGGACATTCAGAGTACAATAAGTAATAAATTAGTAATTTTTACTTATTGTTTCATAGTCAAACCTTACATTTGGGGGCCTGGCCGTGATATTTACTTAAAAAGACCTTTAAAAAGATTCTATTTGGGTTTATCCATAATAAATTATATTTATAATCATAAAATTATATAATAATTTTATATTTTATTGATTTTAAAAGCTATTGAGGCATTTGGAAAGCAATTGTACTGTCTTACACGTGGTTTTTCACATCCTTAGACTTGCAAGAACTTTCTTTGAGTGACTCTAGTGATTAAAAGAGATATTTTATAAATTAAAAATAATTTTTATTATAATTTAATTTTATAAGAATCATATTCATTTTTTATTTTATTCTTTAAAAAATAAAAATAAAAAAATATATAAAAAATATTAAAAAATATTAAAAACCAATAAAAAAGTTATTTTTATTCATTTTTATTCATTTCTTTATTTATTTCAATTTTTCAAAGATATAAAAGCAATTTCTACGTGGAAAATTGCCATATCTTGCCAAAAATAACACTTATTATAAAAAGACTTATATTTATTTGTCTTTTTTAGTGTTTGAAGATAACCCAACAGAAGAAAACCAAGCTACTGTTGAGAGATTGGTGGAAGAAACTTGTCAAAGTTCTCCTACACCAGTTATCACCAAAAGAAAGAAAGCTAAGAAATTAGACTTTCCAGGGCCCACCATTCAAGACTCTGAAGGTGAGCACCTCTTTTTAAATTGCCATAAAAAGAATTTTATTCTGAAATACTTTTATTTTTTCTTATTCTTTAAATTATGACTACCAGAAGAGGTTCCCAATACTCCATCCAATCAGATGGAGCTGGACTCAGAGGTAGAATTGATCCCACAAAAGGGAAACGAAAGGGCAATATCCCCAGTGGAACAGAATCCACACAAGGAAGTGCCTTATCCCAAAGGCAAGTCCCAGAAATGCCCATCATATCTGAGCCTAAATTGGAACTAAGTATGAGTAACTCAAACAGGTACAAATCACATTCAGAGGGCTCAAATAGACATCTACATGAGCCAGTACAAACAGTATTACACAGTATACAAGGACAAAGACTGGGAAATGCTGCCTCAAATACACCAAGGAGTGATGAACTCCTGGCACATCCTGAAAAAGTTCCTCAAAGAGGAGGAGATAGTGAAATACTCCAATGGATGGAATCCACTGTCATCCAAACCTCAAATCAAAAAGATCAAGGATTATCATGCCAAAAAGAGGGAGGCAACCAAGGAAGAAGCCCCAGTAGCTTCTACCAGCAAGCCTCAAGCCAACCCACTTCCCCAAGAAGGGAAGAAGAACAAGAAAAAGCATTGGAGGAAACCATATTCCCCAAGCTACAGAATCCCAAGAATCCAAAAGGATGCCATGGACAATGTTTTCAACATGGCCAGAACCTTGATGGAATTCAAGGACAAGGAAGAGCAAAGAATGAGACAACCTCATTTCCCAAAGAAATAACCTTGTCCAAAGATGTTGTAAATACTTTAACAGAAATTAAAAATAGTATATTACCTCTAAAAGAAATTAAAGACAGTTTATTATCACTACAAGAAATAAATAACAATTTATCTTCTTTAACAAAAATTGTTGTACAAAACAAGAAAGAAATTGACAACATTAAGTTTATTGTTGAAAATAATAAACCAAAAAATTTAATTGACAATACTCAAAAATTAATACAAGGACAACAAGAATTGTATAAATACATAAAAGATATCAAAGACAAGACTTTGACAATCAATTATGATGTGAGTATTGACAATCTTACAGAAAAATTAAATAAATTAAGTATTTCTGTAGAAAAATTTGAAGAAAAGACTTCATCACACCAAAAATTACTTTTGGACCATGTGGAAAAAAGTGATGAAGCAAGAATGCATCTGAAAGATGATATTCAAAGTGAAATAAGGCTTATTACTGAAAAAATGGATAAAATTAATGAGGCTAATTTAAATATGCCAAAGTTATCAACACCATTTTCCCATATAAGAAGCCCTATTAAAACAAAAGAGGAATTGTCAAATCCTTTCATAACAGACTTGAGTCACCAAGACAATAACCAAGTCTTAATGAAGGAAGCACCTCAATTGAAGGAATGGCCAACATTCACAGGAGAAGGTGAATATGACCACATGTCATTTATTAAAACAATTGACATGTTACAAGAAGACTATGCCATACCAGATGAATTAATCACTGCAAGATTACATTCATTGTTTGAGAAATCTGCAAAAAGATGGTATTATGGCATAAGACAAACAAATGGTAAAAATACCTGGTCTTGGTGGAAACAAGAAATAATCACCAAGTGGGCAAATGATGCCTGGAGGTATAAGATAGAAAATGAATTTGAAAACTCTTTCTTTGACCCTGAGAAAGATAAACCTTTAACTTGGTTCCTAAAACAAGTTGAAAGACTTAATGCACTGTACCCAGAAATGTCACAGAAGATGGTGCATATGAAAATACTTAAAAAATGTGGAGGGGAACTAGAACATGCCCTAAGAATCAGGTGTATAGAACCATGCTCCACAGAAGAGTATATAAATGCACTAGAAGATATAGTGACAAGAACAAAAATTGGCAGGACTTGGAAAAGATTGGACATTAAAAGCCCAAACAAACCATTTATCAAGAAAGATAAATCAAAAGAATCCTTTAAACCCAATACATCCAACAATAATGAGCAAAGAAAATGCCATAAATGTGGAGGTATTGGACACTTAGCCAATAATTGCCTTAAAAAAGCAAAGATCAATGAAATTGTGGAAACAGAAAACCACAATGACAAAGAAGAGGAATCTGACTCTGAAAAAGAGACAGAAGAGTCAGAGAGCTCTGAAAGTGATGAAATCAATATAATTAATGCACAAATTAATAATATTGATATAATTTATGAAGTACTGGATGTTAACTCAAACTTGCCACAAGTTGGAACATCTGACACAAACCTGACAAACATACAAGATGCCAAAATGTATAGAACCAAACCTGCAAGAGGAATGGGATATACAGCTGGAAAATCAAGTATAAGTATTGTTATGGTTGATAACCAAGAAGGAAAGATTAACTTGGATACAGGAGCATATTGCACTTGTGTTGGCAAAAGTTATTTAAAAACCATTGTCCCAGACTGGCAAGAAAAACTTATGCCAATACAAGGTGTCAAATTTAGTAGTGCAAGTGAGAGCATGAAGCCCCTTGGAATAATTGATTTAACACTAATTTTTCCTCATCCCTCACAATGTGTCAGAATTAAAGTAGAGTTTGTAGTAATGGACAACTGTACTAGTAATCATTTCATACTTGGGAATGACTACTTATCAATCTATGGTATAGATATCTCCAACCAAAAGGATAGATATTTTACCATAGAAGATAATAAAAGACAAAAGTTTGGATAACAAAAAACAAATCACAGTTATTAAGAATGAGGAAAAAATTCCAGAAAAAGAACTTTTTATATCTGAACAACTCAGAGAGGCAGAATTCAATCAAGAATTAACAGAAAAAATGAAAGAAAAATTGATTGACCTCTTATTTAAGTATAAAAATGCCTTTGCAACTGACAAAGAGCCACTAGGTGCCATAATTGGACATGAAGTGGATATAATTCTTAATGTAGAAAAACCTTACCCACCTTTATTAAGAAGACCTGCTTATCCAGCCAGCCCAAGAGCTAGAGAAGCCCTAGAGGTGCACATTAAAGAATTAATGGACCTTGGAGTATTAAGAAAGGTTGGACATAATGAACAAGTAGAAGTTACTACACCTGTCATTATAACTTGGCATAATGGAAAATCAAGGATGGTAGGAGACTTCAGAGCCCTGAATACCTATACCATTCCAGACAGATATCCAATACCCAGAATCCATGAGACATTAACCCAATTGTCACAAGCTAAGTTCATCACAGCTATGGATGCTCTTAAGGGTTTTCATCAAAATGTCTTAACAGACAATGCCAAGAAACTACTAAGAATAATAGTCCATTGTGGAATTTTTGAATACTTAAGAATGCCTTTTGGAATAAAAAATGCACCCTCCCATTATCATAGAATGATGAATACCATATTTCCTGAAGAATTATCAGAAGGATGGTTAATCATCTATATTGATGATATTATAGTTTGCTCAGAAACTTGGGACAATCACCTTACAAGACTAGAAAGGGTACTACAGAAAATAGTCCAAGTGAATATGAAAATTTCCTTGAAAAAGTGTCATTTTGCATATAGTGAATTAAAAGCACTAGGACATGTGGTATCTGGACTTAGTCTAGGCATAGACAAAAATAAAGTAGCAGCAGTACTACTTAAACCAATGCCTCAAACTAAAAAAGAAATGCAATCATTTCTAGGATTTGCTGGTTACTATAGACAGCATATAAAGGACTTTGCAAAGATTGCTAAATCCTTGTATAAGCTATGTGACCAACAAACAGTCTATGAGATGACAGAAGAAAGAGTCAAGGCATATGAAGAATTAAAAAATTCCTTAAAAAATGCCCCATTTCTTCTGATTCCAGATTGGAAACTACCCTTCAAACTGTACATTGATGCTTGTGGAGAAGGACTAGGTGCTGCACTTCACCAAACACAAATTATCAATGACAAACCAGTGGAAGGACCAATTTGTTTCATTTCAAGACAGATAAAGCCAACAGAAGCAAGGTATGGAGCAAGCCAAATGGAATGCTTATGCCTAGTATGGGCTTTAGAAAAACTGCATTATTATTTGGATGGCACAGTATTTGATGTAATCACAGACTGTAATGCTGTGAAATCACTATTAAATATGAAGACTCCAAATAGACATATGCTGAGATGGCAAATTGCTATCCAAGAATATAGAGGAAATATGACTATTGTTCATAAATCTGGGAATATTCATAAAAATGCAGATGGTCTTAGTAGATGGGCTCTAGCAAATACCCCTGACAATCCAGCATGGGTACCACAAGAAGAGCACCATATAGAAGGAATATGTGTTACAGACATTGGCACAGAATTCTTTAACCAAGTTAAAGAAAGCTATAAGACAGACAAAAATTGCCATATCTTAAGCCAACTTCTAATGAAAGACTGCAAAGATCCATCACTTTCATCAAAACTAGATGAAATATGGAAAAAGGCATATGATGAAGGAAGATTTCACCTCCTTGATGGAATCCTTTACCATAGAACAAAACACACATGTGTTATGGCCTTAACAGATAGAACACTAATAAACACTATTTTACATGAGTGTCATGATAGTGTTGCATCTGGACATCTCTCAGAAGATAGGACACTAGAGAGGGTGAAAACCTGCTCTTGGTGGCCAAATTGGAAGAAAGATGTTGCAGAATACTGCCAAACCTGTGACAGATGTCAAAAAGCCAACAGAGCCACAGGAAAGAAATTTGGAATGATGATCCAAATCCAAGAACCAAAATCCCCATGGGAAATAGTTCATATGGATTGGGTAACAGCCTTACCTCCAGGAGGAGACAGGAGTTATAATGCATGCCTAGTATTAGTTGACAGGTACAGTAAAACTCCCATGTTCTTACCATGTCATAAAGATGACACAGCTATGGATACAGCCATAATGATATGGAATAAAGTCATTAGCCACACAGGCTTATTCCAAAATATTATAAGTGACAGAGACCGAAAGTTCACTTCAGCATTATGGACAAACCTCCATAACTTGTTTGGGACAAAGTTATCATTCTCAACAGCTTATCATCCTCAAACTGATGGTCTAGCAGAAAGAATGATACAAACCCTAGAGGATATGATCAGAAGATTCTGTGCTTATGGGCTAGAATTCAAAGATTCTGATGGTTTTACCCATGATTGGTGTACACTAATACCAGCACTTGAACTGGCATATAAGACATCAATCCATTCTTCTACTGGCAAAACACCAGCAATGCTAGAGAAAGGTTGGAATCCAAGACTTCCTTATAACACCCTCAAAAAGGACTTAGGGGATATACATCCAACAGCAAGCAGTTTCAAGATAATGCTTGACAAAGCAAGACACCATGCAAACAGATGCATGCAAGATTCTTTTAAATATGCAAAAGAAAGATGGGATAAAAGTCATAAACCACCTGATTTCAAAATAGGAGACTTGGTTTTAGTATCAACCCTTAATTTCAATAACATAAAAGGCCCAAAGAAATTGAAAGATTCCTTTGCAGGACCATTTATGATAAAAGCACTCCATGGACCCAATGCTGTGCAATTAGAACTCACAGGTGAACTGATGAACAAACACCCAACTTTCCCTGTAAGTCTGATAAAACCTTACAGTTCAAGTGACAAAGAGTTATTTCCACTAAGAAATAAACCCCCACTTGAGATTCCCCCCTTGGAGGAAGGAGAGGAAAAGAAAATAGTAAAAGTCCTTAAAGAAAGAAGGACAAGAAACAAAAAAGAAAGGGAATACCTTGTAAGGTATAGGAATTCAACTCAAGAAGATGAATGGCTACTTGAGAAAGATATAACAAATGCTGATAAATTACTAAGAAGATTCAGACATGAAAGAAAACCTGAAAAATAAAAAAGTTAAGCATTATTGAGCTTCAAGACTAACAAAGTCTATTGAAGAGGTAGGACAGTGGATGATACCCTAATCACACATATCAGATTGTGGTACAATCTTTTTTGGTGGTAGGGAATGTGAGCCTTTGAGATATGACCACATACCCAATAAGGTCACAAAAAAGACTCAGAATAAATATAACTTTAATATAATTATATTAAAATTACTTAGAATAAATATACATTAAGAATAATTACTTAAATATACAAAAAATACCATAAATTGGTATAAAAATTGGTTTAACTTAAAAACCAATGAATCAACATGTGAAATAAGTTATACCATTGGATTCCCCATGGAAAAATACACATATACCACTTTTATGGCATATCTGTAAAGTCAATATTTAAGGAATTATAAGGTATAATACCTTATAAAAACCATAAAACCTTATTTATCTCAGAAACTAATGAAACAACATGTGAAATAAATTGTACCAGTGGATTCCCCACAGGATTCCACATATAAAACAATTAATAAGCTAATTCCCAAAATCAATACTTAAGGAATTATCCTGAATATATGCACTTTTTTGGTCAACGCATATATTCAGTGATCATAGCTAATATCTTCTAAACTATACATGCTAGAATGATGAACCAAAAATAAAGTTACCACGTAATTACTGTAAGAACACAGATATGAACTTTATTTTGCAAATTATAAACAAGGTTAAGACTTATGAGGAAATATTGATAAAAATCAACAGAGCTGTTGACCACTTTGTTGTGAAAGTAGTCCAAACTTGAAAAAAATTATACAGTTGGATTCTACTAGTTTATTCGAGAAGAATGATGTAATTTTTATTATTAAATTCAGGATATAACCCCCTGAAATCAAGGTGTGAAGTTTAAAATATTGAATTTCGACAGAAAAGATGAGTTACAAGAAAAATCATCAAAATTAGAGTTTTGATGATGTAATGAAACGCTCTTGGCAGCATAATAAGGTTATGTCAGGCTATCAGAATTCACTCTCTGAATTGCTGTAGCGTGAAAACCTTAAAAGTTATTGAGGATCAAAGTTTGAGCTTAAATTGAGCTGTTATGATCACATACTGTAACCTTAAATTAAGTTTAATAGTCTTAAGAGTGATAAAATTGGTGAATACTATTAGTTTATGATTAGAACTAATAAAATCGACGAAATTTGGGGTTCTGCCAAGCCTCTGATGTCATCACACTTAGAGTTATAGTGATAACTCTAAATAATGGTGTAATAATGATGTAATATGGTTTGATCATGATGTAATCACCCTCAAACCTTAAAATATTGATCAATTCCAGTGGATATGATCAGTACACGTCTACTAGAAGCCTGTTGGACTCTAGGAGGGAGGTATTTACTATAAATAGAGCTCTTTTTACTCTATTTTCCCCTCAGACGCATCAAAAACATTAAATCAATTAAATCAAAGGTAAATTCTTTATTATTTATATATAAAACTGTTATATTATTAAAGACCAAAGACCACCTTGCTATAATCATCTATTTTGACGTGATTAAATCATTTATTTAATTGTTTTTGTTAAAAATCTCTCTAATAACTCATTTCCACGTAAAAATCCAGAATAATTTGTAATTTTCTTTATTTTTATTGTAAATACAATTTGAAAAAGTTGTATTTATATTTTTGGGCGTAAAATACTTCAAAATTATTATATTAAGTGTTAAAAGTAGGTTATTTTCTCTTATTATAATAATTTCTCTATTATTACTCTATTAATAATTCTTTAATTAACATAAATAGTATTTATATTAATTCATAACTTTAATATTAGTAATATTATTGTTATTAATTGTTTTTTATTAATAAAAAACAATTTTTTACGCCTTTATTATTTGTTGGTAACAATAATAAAGAGCTTTATAATATATTAATTATTTTATATTAATATATTATTTATAATATTATAATTTCATATAATATTAATTATATTATTATATTTATTTAATAATATAATATTTTTTTACGCCATAATAATAATATTTCTTTATTATTATTATTATTTTAATCTTATTTATTTCAATTATAAGGACATTCAGAGTACAATAAGTAATAAATTAGTAATTTTTACTTATTGTTTCATAGTCAAACCTTACAAATTAAGGTTACAGTGTGTGATCATAACTGCTCAAATTAAGCTCAAACTTTGATCCTCAATAACTTCTAAGATTTACACGCTACAGCAATTCAGAGAGTGAATTCTGATAGCCTGGCATAACCTTATTATTCTTCCAAGAGCTTTACATTACATCATCAAAACTCTAATTTTGATAATTTTTCTTGTAACTCATCTTTTCTGTCGAAATTCAATATTTTAAACTTCAAACCTTGATTTCAGGGGGTTATACCCTGAATTTAATAATAAAAATTACATCATTCTTCTCGAATTAACTAGTAGAATCCAACTGTATACTTTTTTTTAAGTTTGGAGCACTATCACAACAAAGTAGTCAACAGCTCTGTTGATTTTTATCAATATTTCATCATAGGTTTTAACCTTGTTAATAATTTGTAAAATAAAGCTCATATCTGTGTTCTTACAGTAATTACGTGGTAACTTTATTTTTGGTTCATCATTCTATCATGTATAGTTTAGAAGATATTAGCTATGATCCTTGAATATATGCGTTGACCAAAAAAGTGCATATATTCAGGATAATTCTTTAAGTATTAACATTGGAAATTAGCTTATTAGTTGTTTTATGTGTGGGTTTTCATGGGGAATCCACTGGTACAATTTATTTCACATTTTGTTTCATTAGATTTTGAGATAAATAGGGTTTTATGGTTTTTATAAGGTATTATACCTTATAATTCCTTAAATATTGACTTTACAGATATGCCATAAAAATGGTATATGTGTATTTTTCCATGGGGAATCCAATGGTATAATTTATTTTACATGTTGATTCATTGGTTTTTAAGTTAAACCAATTTTTGTACCAATTTATGGTATTTTTTGTATATTTAATTAATTATTTTTAATGTATAATTATTTTAAGCAATTTTAATATAATTATATTAAAAGTATAATTATTCTGAGTCTTTTTGTGACCTTATTGGGTATGTGGTCATATCTCAAAGGCTCACAGGAAAAGTACTTGATTTTTAATCAAAGTTTCATATCCACACCTTACAAAGAGCAAGAAATTACTTGAGAATTATTGTTCATTGTGGAGTGTATGAATAATTAAGGATGCCATTTGGTATCAAAAATTCACCTTCACACTTCCAAAGACTGATGAATGAAATCTTCCCTGAAGAACTCTCAGAGGGATGGTTAATAATTTATATTGATGAAATTATTGTCTGTTTCAAGACTTGGGAAGAGCACATGTACGGATTGTCCAGAGTTTTGACAAAAATTCAATAAGTAAACATGAAAATCTTCTTGAATAAATGCCATTTTGGATTTAAAGAACTCAAGGCACTAGGACATGTTGTATCTGGGTTGTCTCTTGGAATTGACAAAAACAAAGTTGCAGCAGTATTGCTAAATCCCATGCCTCAGAGCAAAAAGGAAATTCAGTCATTCTTAGGTTTTGCAGGATATTGGAGGCAACACATTAAAGATTTTGCAACCATCACAAGACCACTTTATAAATTGTGTGACAAAGACACAGTATTTGAAATGACTGTTGACAGAGTCAAAGCTTTTGAGTCTCTGAGAAATGCCTTGACCACTGCTCCACTCTTACTGATGCCAGACTTTAAATTCCCTTTTAAACTGTATATTGATGCATCAGGGGATGGGCTGTGTGCTGCACCTCACCAAGCTCAGATCAGAAATGACAAACCTGTAGAAGGACCCATATGTTTCATATCCAGGAAAATCAAACCAACTGAAGCCAGATATGGGGCAAGTCAAATGGAATTTCTATGCCTTTTCTGGGCCTTGAAGAAATTGAACTACTTCTTAGATGGATGTGTTTTTGAGGTGATAACAGATTGTACAGCTGTCTAATCACTTTTAAACATGAAAACACTCAACAGACATATGCTCAGATGGCAAATAGCCATACAAGAATACAGAGGCAATATGACGGTTTTCCATAAGGATGTGAATATTCATAAGAATGCAAATGGACTAAGCAGATGGCCATTACCAAATAATATTAATCATCCTGCTTATGTGCCAGAAGAAGCTTCACCACAAATCCCAATAGAACAAATAAGTGTTACAGACTTGAACACCACCTTCTTTGAAGAAGTCAGAAATAGCTACACTCAAGATAAAAATTGTAGCATCTTATGCCAATTACTTAACAAAGACTGTAAAGAAAACTCTTTAATACATTCCGCGGATGAAGTATGGAAAAAACCTTATGATGAAGGAAGATTTAACCTGCTGGATGGTATAATTAACCACAGGACCATGCACACATGTGTCATGACAGTTGTGGACAAGGCATTAATCAATCTTGTACTAAAAGAATGCCATGATAGCCCCTTTTCAGGACATCTGTCTCAAGACAGAACAAGAGAGAAAGTAAAGACCTGCATATGGTGGCCAATGTGGCAGAAAGATGTTGCAGAGTATTGCAAAACCTGTGACAGATGCCAAAAGGCAAATAAATCCACTGGCAAGAGAATTGGAAATATGATAAAAATCCAGGAACCAACCAGACCTTGGGAAATTGTCCATATGGATTGGGTAACTGGCCTACCACCAGGGGGTGACAGAAGTTATAATGCTTTCCTAGTGATTGTGGAAAGATTCAGTAAAACTCCAATCTTTTTATCATGCCACAAGGATGATAAAGCCATGGATACAGCTCTTCTGATATGGAATAGAGTAGTGTCATGGACTGGGATATTTACAAATATCATTAGTGATAGGGATTCCAAATTCACTTCAGCACTATGGACAAATCTTCACCAATTATTTGGCACTAAGCTGTCTTTCTCTACAGCCTACCACCCACAAACTGATGGCCTGGCTGAGAGGATGATCCAAACCTTAGAGGACATGGTAAGAAGACTTTGTGCATGTGGCCTTGAATTCAAAGATTGTGATGGATTTACCTATGATTGGTGTACTCTGTTGCCAGCACTGGAATTAGCATATAAAACATCAATCCATGCCAGTACCAATCAAACTCCTGCTATCCTAGAAAAAGGATGGAACCCCAAATTACCCCAAGATCCCTTGAGGAAAGATTTGATTGAAATACATCCCACAGCTTCTAGCTTCAAGGGAATGATAGACAAAGCTAGGAAGCATGCAGTAAGGTGCATGGAGGACTCTTTTGCATATGCTAAGGACAAATGGGATAAATTACATGCAACACCAGATTTCAAAGTGGGGGACTTAGTTCTTGTATCCACCACTAACTTCAATAACATCAAAGGATGTAAAAAGTTGAAAGACTCCTTTACAGGACCTTTTGTTATTAAGGCCCTCCATGGAGAAAATGCTGTTGAAGTAGAGTTATCTGAAGAACTTAGCAATAAGCATCCTACATTTCCAGTGAGCTTGATGAAGCCATATAAGTCTAGTGATATTGAAAAATTTCCCTTGAGGAATAGAATGCCCCAAGCTTTACCTCCTGTTGAGCCATCTAGTAGTAAGAAAATTACCAAAGTTCTCAAAGAAAGAAAGTTGAGAACCAACAAAGTAAGGGAATACCTTGTTAGGTACAGTGACCCAACTTGTGAAGATGAATGGTTGCCAGAAAAGGACATACCTGAATCTACTAAACTTCTCAGAAGGTTCAAGAAAACTAGAAATAACAATATTACAAAGTAATATCCTTTTTGAGGGGGAGGGAATGTGAGCCTTAGAGGTATTTTTATATACCCAAAAGACGACAAATGATAAATTAAAATACAAATATAAATAAAATAAATTTATTTATAAAAAAAAATTGAAATATAAATACAAATTGATATTTAAAAATAAAAAATTAATTATAATTTAAAAATAAAATTACAATAAAATTTAAAATTATGAAAATTCATTTTTCCTGCTAAAAATTATGTTAAAATGAATTTTTAATAAAAATTATGAAATTAAAATATTTTTGGTGAAAATTTATATAAAATATATTCTAACTTTTTATCCAATAAATAAACATATAAAAATTATTTCACCATTTGATTCCTCATAAAAAATTAGGTGGGGTCACCTCTGAGTGAAATTTTTGTAACTCAACTCCAAATGAGCTTAAATTAAGTTTTTATTATTTTCAATACAAAAATTGAAAATACTCAGAACTTTAATTTAATTCACACCACATGTGGTGTTAACCATCAATTTTTGTGTTAAAATTGAGGTTTTGTGTTTAATTAAAAGTTATGAGGAATTGAAGTATTTTCAATTGAATTCAATTGAAATGTCAAAATGTGCACATGTATTACATAAGTGAACTTTGTTTTACATATGAGGTATCAATTATTACTGTATTGTACTGTACAATTCAATTGAATTACATATGTAAATTACAACTATAATACATGATGAGGAATTAAAGGAAAAAATAAATTGGGGGGGAAAAGGAACTCTAGCTCTCAGGGGCAGCCAGACCCCCGAATTCCTTGCTGACAGGTGTGAGATGTCAAAATTCACGCAAACGTTCATCACTTTTGGCCTGGAATTGAGTCACAGGGTCTGTGACTCAATTGATCATGAGGTTTTGATACCAACCAGGGCACTTTTAACTGTTGCCAAGAGGGTAAAACTACCCTTAAGTTAAAACAATGTTAGTAAAAACAGTTTTAACTGGTTTCTACGCCTCTTACACACATTCTGACGTGTTTTGTAGGCTCTAGACCAGCTATTACTATAGTAATGGCTGATTTAAGGGTCTAAAATGGCTAAAAACAGCAAAAAATAGCTAAAACCAGCCCTTTTTTGGTCTAAACCAGGGTTAAATGATGCCATAATTGGCTTTTCTGTTGTCAGACTGTTTTTCACGACTGACAAGAGTAAATTTCACTTTTGGAGTAAGAAAATTGATGGCTATAAAAGAATTTCTTCTTTGCCCCACTTTTCTCTTCATGTTAGAATCTTTTCCTTTTATAATTAGTTTAAACACTGCTAAACCAATCAATAAAAGAGTCCAACCATGTTTTTTAAATTCTTTTAAACCTTTTAACCACGTGAAAAAATAATTGTAATGATTGTTTGTAGCTTTTATAGTCATTTTTACCCCTGAACCACCCCAAAAGTGAATTAAAGCATGTTTCATCACTGTTAACATTGTTACTTTGTTTCCTAATTCAATCTGGTAACTTTTGGGTGTGTTTTCTCTTTAATATTCTTTTTAAAGAATTTGTTTTTTAATTAATTGCTTGCAGTTCTTTGCTCAATTAATTCCAATTGAAATTGCTCTTGAAGAAATTTCTTTTGTAGCCTTAAATATCTCTTGTAGAGTATTTTAGGGATAAATTTCCATTTTTGGTAAAACAATAAATGTTCATAATATAATTTTTTTATACTAATAAAGTTATAAACAATAAAATTGGTGTGTTTTCTCTTAAAAATAATATTTCTTACTATTTTCAATTGATTTTTACCTTATACAAATTTTGAGGACAGGAAAAGTACTTGATTTTTGATCAAAGTTTCATACCCACACCTTACAGTATAGGGTTCTGACACATATTTACTACATCTCCCCCAATGTCATTATTGTACAGATTTTTTACAAGTGGTGGATGACCAGCCTCATATAGATCAAACCATTCATTGCCAATTTGTGCTAACATATTATGTAAAATCGTGCAAGAAACAACCCAACTAACAAAATATTCAATAGCATTATTATCCCTCATTTGATTTTGAATTTAACTTAGAGAAAACCACCACCCCTTCAAAATTCCAATTGCATGCTCAATTCTGACCCTTGATTTTGCTAGACAGTAATTGAAAGAATGGTTGTCTTCATTCCATGCTACAACTCCCTTATATGCCGCAACAACCAAAGGAGAGCTTGCATATGCTGAATTGGCAAGGAAGTACTGATCCTTTTAATAAAAATCTTGAGGTGTTTGTGCTATTTTCATATGTTGAGAGACATTTGAATCATGAAGTGACCCAGTACAACCAACATGTAGAGCAGTGAAATGTTTGTTGATATTGCAAACCAGTTGTATTGACATAGAGTACCTTAATTGTAAAAAATCAGTAAAAATGAAATAAAGAATAAAAATTCAACAGCTTACCTCTTTTTGCGATCAAAATAGGATTAACCATCATTGCACCAGGGCAAATCTCGTGTCAATTGTTGGCGATTGACTTCACGTCAAGCAGGATAAAAGTCGAGCTCACGTCAAGCAAAAATCAAGCAAACGTTGAGCACACGTCCTACTCTTGTCTTGCACCAAATCCTGTGACATCCACCAATATTGGTTCCCCTATGCCTTCAACTCAGATTCCTCACCACCTGATCATCCTGCAACCGTCCGATGGGTGGTAAAAATTACACAAGAACTGCCTGTTTGCACAAACACACATCAAAGAGGTCCTTCAGCCAGTCTTGATGTAGGCGGGGGGTTTGACTTCACCAGGTCATCCATGAAAGGACTCCGCCTGAGCGGGATTGTCGTTTTGCAGATGACGCTGGTAGAGTCCGCCGCACAACACCGTGGGTGCGCATGCGTGTGCATTGGCGTGGGCGGGTGTGGGTGCGCAAGGGCCGATTCCCCTTCCAACATGATGATGGCGCAGTTAGAAATTTTGGATGCTGTGAAAGGTGAGTGTGTGGGTCATTTGATCATTGAACTTGGCTTATTTACACTGTACCCAATGTCAAAATAGTAAGTTCTTTGTGGCAATGTTAAATAATGGGCTTTGCTTGTCACAATTGCATGTCTCTGTCACTAAATTTTGAGGAAGTTATTTCACTAGCAAAATTGCTAATGAATCTGAGAGATTTGAATTTTTGTAGACTAAATATCATGAAATAACAGCTTTATCATTACAAGCAGTCCACATGATAGAACTTTGTTATCATACAATCCACAGTTACCTTCTATTTCTTCTTCAGATATAATCAAGTGCCCATCATCAAAACCAACAGCTTTATAAATATTCAGATGCGGCCAATCTGGTAAGAAATTCACATCAATCTTCAAAGTTTCTAAGATCAGAAAGTTATTGTTCAGTATGCTAGATGGCTCAGAGACTTTAAAAATGCTGTTAATAATACCAAATTGTCGTGAGTTGCCCCTCAGAAAATATATCACACTGTTGCTGACATTTTTGGATTCAGTTGAAAATATATTGTTCCCAATATTAATGTTTGAAACTGGAAAATACCAAGGTGAGACAATCCTTGAAGTGGGAGGACTTGTGGATTGCACGGTAGTGTCTAAGCTGATCCAATCAACTATTTCCCTTGTTGCATGAAAATTCTGTAAGTACTCAACCAGGAAATCATAATTTTCTTGGTCATGGCGGGATGGTTTGTTATATTTATGGTGATTGAACAGGGCAGGTGGCTGTGATTCGAAAATCTGTTTTATTTCACATGGCACGGATGGGGATTTCAGGAGAACGGAAAGGTTGGAACATCGACAGATATGTTGAAGTAAGGTTTTATCTATATCATCTATTCAGAGTTGCAAGAAGTTAGTCTTATTCAGTTCAGGTGTTTAATCGATGTGAACACATTGATCTTATTAATTGACGTACATATTTTGTTATTTGTTGGCATTTTTGCAAATACTCCAAACAAGCGCTCATAACCCCATGTGGCTGAGGCTGATGCTGGGCCCCAATGTTGGAAGAGTTCGGGAATATGATCAGCAAAATGATGATTTGGTTTACTTTTCTGTTTTGGGAACAGGAGTTGATTGGAAAGGCGGCATTTTTTCCAATGTTCAGCAAATGCAGTCGCATCATCTATTGAAACAGTCCAACTTGTGGCAATTTTGATAGCACTAATCAAATGGAATGTATTCTTGGTTAGTTCATTTGCAAGGTCTTCTGACTGACCCATTTTTCTTTGAATGTTGGCGGATTGGTGTACATCTAATGACATCTGTTGACTGAGCATTAGAAATGGAATATAGACCTTATATAAGAGAGCCCATTCAGCAGCTTTTAAGCTACCATGAGAGGGGGAACCCATGTTGCAAGGTACTCTTGTCCATGATGAGGGAATTATTGTCTCAGATATGATTTGTCGGAGAATCTCCAGAGCCTCACCCTTGATCTGTTGATCACTCAGTGCAGTGATATCCAATTCAGAGGGGATTTCAGAAGTGGGGATGTAATCCGCATCAAATGAAGGAATCTCCGCAGAACCACTAGATGGATGTTCCGTGTGAGGGGTGGGCATTGGGAAGTAGTTTTTTTGGGTGGAAGTAGTGGGGAGTGGCTCATTTATTATTTTTGCTGCGTCTCTTCTCAGGGAGTGGGCCTCTCTCAATGTGATTTTATCAAGAGAGCTGTTGGAAGTCATGGAATCTGAGTCTGAACTGTTGGTGTCATTGGCTTTCCTGCCGGACCTGAGGTAAATTTTTGATTTGGACTCGGGAATGCACAATTTGAAAGTTGCATGATCCTTCAAAATTCCCAGTATTAAATTATGCATTATGTCAAGATTAACCATTCTGGTTGCATCCCAATACAGAAGGTCTTCAAAAATTGAATATTGCACTCCATACTCAGAGAAAATTGCTTGTATTTGTGGTGGGGTTGCCCTAAGGCATTTGGCAATGGTTGATTTATGATTTTGATATGAGCATGTGTAGTGAAATTGAGGACCAATATCTTCAATTTGAGCTTTGTGAATGGTACAAAAATTACAAAAGTGGTTGCCTGAATGGGAAATAAATCCAGTAAGCTTGCGCATGGCAAGCACATCCGCAATGGCTGTGAGAATGGCAACACGGATAAAGGATCCTGAAGGGCCTGTTGAGGTGGGTGAAAAATGGTAACCTTGCCATAGCTCTTTGAGCTCGTTGATGTGTGGCATTGATAGGTAATTCAATTGAAGGGAAGTTGGCTCTTTTGGACCAGGGATGATTCCTGCAACATAGAAATTCTCTGGCTTCAATCTTTCACTTGGGGGAGATTAAGACAAATAAGCATGATAGGTCCAATGCTGGCCAACCGGGTGGACTTTCCATGTGCATTAAACCAGTCCACATAAATGGAGAAGGCCAATGCACCAGGAATCGACATGAATGGGGGGTCATGGATATTTCTAGTGCCAGTGAAGTGTCTCCAGACCAATCCATCCCAGACGTCACATTTTGGGGAATCTTTGGGAGTTTGGGATTGTTGATGTTGATGCAGAATTTCCATAATTCCAGCCCGCTGGAGAAATCTGGCAAGCCAATTTTTGAATGGTTGATAAATGAAATGTTTTGTTGGTATAAATTTTTGCTTCATGTTGGTGGTGTTTTGGGTGTGGGCTTCAAATGAATAGATGAATTTTCCTAATGATTGTGTGCAAGGGGGATCATGATCATTTGGGTCATTATGGCGTTGACAGTGGGGTTCATCAGTTGTGACTTATTCAGTAAGTCCATTAAGAGAGAAACATTGAGGACAACATATATAGTTTTAATTACTGTTTCAAATTGGAGATGTTCAAATATGGTACTCAGATCTTGAGGTATATGGAATTCAGGAGTGGGGGGACCACCGGAGCTTGAGATGCTGGACTTGATCAGAAGGTTTAGGGCAGGGTTGAGAATGCGCGAAGCCCTGCAGGGTATATTATACCTTAATGATAGAATGGCAGATATTATCATTCCAAGGTCTTGTGGGGGAAGGGTTTGACTGCTGCTGTATGGTTTCTGTGCAGTTGAATTGAGACCCGGTGCTGTGGAGAAGGTGCTTTGGGTCAATGGTGAATAATTGGCTGGGAATATTTGATCCAATAGAGGTTGTGGGCACTCAGATCCTGATGCAAAAGCAGGGATGTTTGGAAGAGATTTGGGTGCAATGGTTGATTTGAGCTTTTTAATGTGCTGTTTATATTGGAAAGGTGTGAAGGAAACTCCATGCCTATCACCATCAGGGGAAGAGTGTGTTTGAGTTGAGCAGTGTTGACACATGCATATACGCATTGAGGAATAGCGACGGGTTGTCATTGTTGCAGGGTTTGGGAGTACGGTTGGTTTGTGTATAAATATCTATGGCTGATGTTAAAGTGTTTAGGAGTGTTATTAATTGGCAAAAAAATTGAGTGAGTATTTATGAAGGGGGAGATGATTTGAGCCATCTGAGAATTTTATCCCATTTGTAATGGTGCGTGAGCCGCAGCTGATGGAGTGTAACATGTCTCATCTGGATGGCAGAATTGGTTAGGAGTTTAATTGGGTAAAATGCCATGCTGCTCAATGCTCATACATATACTATTTTATTTACACATGGCGATACTGCGGTTTTGACCCTTGAGGGGTGTTCCAATAGGGATGTGTCAACATTGATTTGAGGGGATTGACATTCAAACCATGTACGCTGGCACCCCATCGTACATGGCTTAAACCTTATTACAGACATAACGATATAACTCTATTACATAAAAGGTTGGAGTGCACCTAAAGTCTTGGTATTTGGTTTGAGTGCAGCAGGCTTTTAATCGGTTGGAGTGTTATTTGGATTGTTTTGCCTTTCTTGTAAAGGTGATGTCTCTTTTGTGGGTAAATCCTTCATGAATATACCCCTTTACAGATGTACAATGCTGTGGAATTTCAATGCATATATTGGCAGTTTGGATAATTCACAAAATGTGACAATGGGGAGGCAGAAATGTTACCAAATATGATTACTTATGGATGATGGGTCCCCTTTGAGATCAAGGAAATATTACATTATATGGTGGTAGGCCGTGCCGGGTGGTTTCCGATAAAAGCGGAGGAGCTCAAGAGGAGGCAGGGAGGATTCTCCTAAAAAGAGGCTTATTGGACTTTCACGCAACACTTAGTTCCAACTATTCATAGAATTTCTCTATTCTAAATTTGAAAAGATTTCATCTCATATCACTATCTTTTATCATAATACTGAGGTGTTTTATCTAGTTAAAAATATTACTGTACTTTTTCGGCCCTTATGTCATCTTTCAAGTCACATAAATCCCGTTCAGGTTCTGTTCATGACTCAAATAGTGAATCTAGCATAGAATATGTTCAAACACAGTCACCATTGAGCCCCAACATTCCTCTCAATCCCCCTATCGCATCCTCAATGAATGTATCAGGTCTTAACATTGATGTGGGCAATCCAAAGGCTCCAACGTCAAGCACTTGGTCAATACCAAATATTTCCGTCACTCCAATTCCCCCGAATCCCACTAATACACAAACGCATGTGTCTCAGGGGCCAGAAGGCACACCTCAAATCTCATCACACGCTAATCCCCAATCAAAATTTCCACGTGAGTTCCTCCTTAATCCTGGTCGGAATCCAGTCGCATCCCAGGATCCCTTTGGCCAAAGTAAACAGCCAACCCTCAATATTCCATCAGGATCTCAGGTTCATGTGGGTGATGAAAGGCGCGTGGATGGGGGGCGACGAAAAAGACCATTGGAGAATGTAACTTGGAGTGGTCTGTCGGAGGGAAATCCAGGATTGACGCTTCATCAAAGTAAGTCATTTTAATTTCTGAGTATAACCTTTTTCACAATTTGATATGTTTGTTTCATGGGTTAGATATGGCACCTAAAGGCAAGTCAGTCCGATCTCAGGAGCCAATTGAAGATTGTGAGTATGACCAGTCTTCATTCATTTTTTGATGTGTTAACTGATGATGTGCATGGCAGGTGATGAACTTTATGCATCTTCACCTCTGGTCCATAAAGAGAAAGTCACTGGACGTCATCATCCATATTCCTCCAAACCAAGAACAGCTCATGCCAGTTCATCAAGAGAAAAAATGGTGGATGATGAGGATGAGAACATGTCTCCAACTCAAATGGAAACAAATGATGAAGCAAGGAGTGACAATTTCACGGCGCATGATCATGGCACTCAGTCAAATAATGAGTTCACCCATCCTCAAATGGGCCTTACCCAGAGTATGCTTGAACAATCTGAGGTCAGACAGCAAAGGAACCAGGCTCGTAAAGCTCACAATGTGGCGAAACGTGCAAGCCAGAGGGAGCAACAAAAATGGCTGAAAGCAGAACTTCCAGAGAATGTCCATGGAATGAGATCAGCAGTACATGCACATTGCCTGTTCCTACTCAAAGTTAGGGATAAGGATTTTTCCTCACTACCAGCACCACCAAGCACAGAAGAGCGTGAAATTGCAATTCAAGTGGCTGGTCATCTCGGATATGTCCCCGAGGATGTTTTCAATGAGCCATCAACACAGGTTCAGTCTCAGGGTTTCCAAAGCTACTGCGAAAATGAGCTCCACAAGCTAGGACTAAAGCGATTCACTTGGGACTGGGAGAGCTCATGGCAACATCCGTTCAATGAGCTGATGTCTATGGTGTTTTACCGTAAATTCCGTCTTGCACTGGTCAGCACCGAGTATCATCATTACTGTTGGAACAAGGATCATAATAACTATGGGGTCGTGGCGGCTTTAATGGAGCGATATTTCACTTATTTGAAAAGAGAATGGAAGTCTATTCAAAAGGATGCCGAGTATTTGGTTAGAAAGAAGGAGAATCAAAAGCTCGCGCAGATTCGTCAAAGGGTTAGTTAATGTATCTCTTTTTCATTGGGAGCAAAGACTGATGATGATCTACTTCATTATGTGCAGACCTGTGAGCGCCGTTGTGAATGGTGTGATACGGCTAAATTTTCCATTCTAGCATCACAATTCAATGACCCTCGAGTATGTTCAGATACTGAGGAGGTACTGGAAAATGGCTGTCAAGTTTACCGCAAAGTGGGATTACGCTGGCGCTCCCAGTTATTTAATGAATTGGTGTGAAAAATGGATCAAGACATAGAGTTTTGTAACCGCATTAAAAAAAAGGGTAAAAAAACTATTGATAGATTGCCAGAATTACGATCGACAGATGATGGTGATATTCCGGAAGGCTTATCATTTCAGGTATTTGATCAAGATTGGCTCAAAGGCTGTAGTAAGATGCAGACTAGCGCCCTCAAGATACTTGACATGCCAGTTATTAGGCCGAATGGTGATGCTCTGCAATAACTTAGTAATATAAATGTATAGCACCGTTACAAATTAACATTTTGTGAATTATTTGTGCAGGTGTAATACAATCTGAGTATTAATCCTTAAAGATGCAACTTGCTAAATATGTCAGAATATAGACAATATGAGTTGGACTGTATCACCGTCTCCCTTAGAAATAATACTCTATTGCTCATTTTCATTGAAAAAATATTGAAGGAGTTTGATCCAACTCATGGTGTTCATAATTGTGGACCTATGCCAGGGTAAACAAGAGTTATCAACTTGGTCAAACACAAATTATATAATATCAGTAAGGCTCACGCAGTTAATGATTTTTTCTTTTCTTGGACCTATTGGTGTTTGGAAAATGGCATTTCCATAAGGAAGGATTTTAGAATAGCAATACAATTAGGGTCAAAGATGATCTTGAAAGGTACCTTCCGCATGTTGACCTCAACTGAATGAGGAGTGATATAGTGGATGACCTTTACAGGTTGTTGTTGGCCAATACGATGGAGTCGATCAACAGCCTGAGCCTCAATGGCTGGGTTCCAATTGGGCTCCTGGAAATGTGGATGTCAGGAGCCGCAAATCAGGGCAGAATTTTGGGGGTCCCCTCACCATTAAATAGACCGTATTAGCACAAGTTATATTGAGGCCAGTTCCAGCTGCGGCAATGGATGCAATCAGTACTTCACATTCAGGATTATTGAAGAAATTCTCCAGTGCCTTCTCCTGTGCTCGTGCTGTAATTGTTCCATCAATTCGTGCTGAAAGGATAGAGTGATGGGCAAGGGCAATACCAATTCTACAATATGAAAAAGTCAGATGGATTCAATTGGTCATGGATGCATATAAGAATTAACGCACAAATCTAGAAATTGGGTCCATTGGGAGTAAACCACCAATTTGGTTGGACCACACCTTGTTTGTTTGTTCTTCATTAAGATTTGTAGGAGGTGTGCAATTTTACTACTCATCATGCATGTTTCAACATCCACAATAGTTCGTGTGATTGTTGGCGAGTTATCTTGACTGCTCCTGCCCTCGGGGTCTTCCAAATCCGCCTCCGCAATTGTGTTAAGCATGATGTGATGGTTACAACATATTTGCAGCTTATTAATATTTCTGAAAAATTCTCCTGGTCCTTTTCTTTTGGATGATAGGAATTCTTCATATAATATGGAATATTCTTGCTGCATGGTCTGGTTGAGTGGGAGCAGCTCATAATGATGGCTAATAGTGGGGAGGGATTCGAGATGTGTGGTTTTGGTGGGGCGCAAACTTAAATGCCGCAATGCCAAATGCAAGATATCATTGCAACCTTTGGAAAGACTACTCAGGATGAATGGTGACCAGTTATCTTGGTCGGCGCTCTGGGGTTGAGTGATGAATGATATTATGCCCAAAAGGTCATAAATGGTGTTGTGAATAGGTGTGCCCGTTAAACATATTCGGCGGGATGAAAGGAGGCTATTTATGGCACGGTGAGTGGCAGTGTATTGAGAGCGAATATAGCTATAAGATGGGGCAAGGGTTATTGGATATAAAAGGTAATTTGAATCATTTAAGATCAGACACTCACTGTGCTTCATCCAAAATTACACGATGCCAATTGATTTGAAAAAAGAATGATGTAGAGGTATTGGTTTGCTTAAATTCTTGGGTGACAGTATTGTAAGAAGTGATGATGATATCATATTTTAAGATGTCGTCTTTGGATAATGAGTGACGAGTGGGACCATGGTAGATTTTGGAATGCAGCGCTCCAGCCTGAGCATGCTTGGATATTTCTGATTGCCAGTTGGTAATTAAACGAGGGGGGCAGATGATCATGGTGGGCGTGGAGCGATGGGGGTTTGCAATCATCCGCTCCTTGGAGGTACCAATTAGAGCAATGGCCTGAATGGTTTTACCTAATCCCATATCATCCGCGAGCAGTCCTCCAAGAGGGGTATTGGTCGAAAGTGATTCAAATGAGCTAACGGCCTTGTTTATAATGATGTGCCTGGCATTGAAAGTGGATCCTGGGGGTGAGGTGGCCCAAAGGTTACGGGCTGATTGGCCATTGGGGATTTCTCAATCCCAGAGAAAAGCTAGTCCGGTCTTTTGATGAGGGAGGAGGGGGGTTTGAATAATGACATGGGGCGGGGTCATTATGGGGAGGTCTGATCCACTGGGTAATTGTATCAGTTTTTGCTTGGAAATCAATGATGAAACAGCAGGATATGAAGCTTGCATTGAGTTTGAAGCGGGAAATGATGGAGTAAAAAGTTGACATTGACTATGAGTATTACAGTCATATTCTTTGGGCATTTTAAGCTTGAAATCTTGTGTTCGAAAGCTTTCCATTATGAATAAAAGGTTTGGATACCATGTGAAGAACATCAATGCTAGATTGGGTTTCTGAGATGAGGAGGGATCATTTGCATCAGTCATAAATACTCCCTCAACGAATAATATTTGAGTAGGATTGGATTGGCAATTTTCAATCCATGCCCCACCAGGACCACAGTGCATGAAAGTTTTTGGTGCCCCAAGGAATGGTATCAACGTTTTGGAAAGGGTTGCAGGTAGAGAGCCAATAGCACGCTGGTGATTGGGGAGATAAACAAATATGTTGTGTTGATTGTGCCATATGATAATCCAAGAAGCTAAGTGGGAATTCTCAGGATTTAAGGCTATATCACTATTTATTGGAATACAAATATTAATCATCCCAATGCAAAGTGGTTGTGAAGGGGTTGACATGATGGCTATTTTAAATTATTTGGGGATAGTCGGAAACTATATGATCGGGAAGGGTTAGCTGAACGGAATGAAGACAAATAGGTGCAGATGGGGAACTTATATGAGAGGCAGCAATGGGGTCAAGGGGGGATGGCCTGTGGTTACGTGCATGGTCTTGATGGGGGTGGGCCTCTTGGGCTCATAATTTTCATATCCGATTTGGGGCATATATCAAGGCAAGGTGGCCAAAATGTGGGTGCACTGATATGACTGCTGGATCTGCAGCAAAGTACAAAACCCTTGGTGGAACAAGGTTGACATTAGCATATCCAAAATTGGGTGGGTTGTAGCAACTTATTGTGGAGGGCATATCAGAGGCATGCAGTCATGTTCGCTGGTGTGACAGCGAACATGGATGCATATATATCTTCCCCAGGTTAATTGTAGCACAGGGACCTACTGGGCAATGTTGTCCATTTCAGAGGGCAATCTCACTGTGGGGATGTTTGTGTGTGGGCGGGTGAGATATGTTCGGTGGCGTGCCACCAAACATGACTTTGGTTTTGCGTGAAGGTTTTTGATGACTGATTCCAACTAGGCTTCAGGGGGGCAAGTGTGGCATGATCCACATCTACATTCACCCCTATTGCGTTTGAGGAGGCTACTATTCTCCAGAGATTGGGATCATGGTCTTTGCCTCACACGTGTACAAAACTCCGGAGAAAGAGGCCACCCACCCCAGGGAATTTCTGGCTGCAAGCCAGGTGCCACAACTTGCGCGGGGCGTGTGAGAACGTGAAGAAAATTACCCGCGGTGGGAGATACCCACGCAAACATAACCAGCCTCAGCAATCATAGGCTGGGATTATTCTGATGTGGATGAGGCTGAAGCAAATCCACACTGATTGGTCTCAGGTTTCCACGCGCGAGCAGGTGAGCGTCTGCAGTCAAGCTGACCACCCGACCAAGAAACTAGCCGGTCGGATCACTGGCAGTAAAATGTCTTCCAGGCGTGTGAAAGTTGCCTGTGTATGACCCGTTGGGGGGTGCGTATGAAAGCGTGTGGCTGCCCGACAATGAGCACGCGCAATGAACAAGCAGGGCCAGTCATTGTTGGCCCCGACAATGGCACCGGAGTGAATCCACTGTTTGTGTATTACCCAAATAATAAGTCATCCCATTATGACCCACTTTCATTAACTCGGATTACACCTGCGTCTATGCCATTGTTAGGCAGAGCTCTGCAAAAAGGTGCACCAAAGGGATGCAGTTGAGATATATGACTCAATGGCTTGACGTGATTTTCATGTTACATTGCTGAACAGCTTTTGCTCTGCCCCGCAGCATACATTTACACAGGCGTACTGCGTACTACAGTGTTGGCTGTACAGATCAGGAAGGTGTTATACTACTTGAGCCTGCATGCATATAGCGAATGTGCATGCACCTTCCGATTGTTTGCATATATGTAGCTCATGTGCCACATGCTCAGGATTGCATTTCACCCGATTTGCACACGCAAGCTGAGCATATCATGGTCAAAAGCACCGTGTGAAAGTGCTCAGTAAAGCCATGGAATGAACTATTTTTGCAATAGTTCATTGGAAGGCTCAGTTTGGAGCACTTCACAAAAGCGTGTGAAATGCTGCAGCTGGCTGAAATGTCACCCGATGCTGTGCCAAATGCTCAGATTGTGGGCATACAAAAACGACTGAGGAATGGCTCAGCATGGTGCATTTGATATTGTTATATCAATAGCTCAATCACTGTGCCATTAAAATGTTCAGCCACTGAGCATTTCAATTATGACCCGAAAGCAAACCTGAGCAATGGGTCGAGGCAAGCTCACGCTGTATTCACTTGTCTTACAGCCCCCCCCTTTGTTCAAAGACTATCACCAGGCCATAAGGCCGGTGATCTTGCCGCGGTCACTTGTGCATTGCACCCACAATGCACAATCAATAAGGGCCTCACAACCACCCTCCTGGGTGATCGGGTGGCAATTTAAGCAAACAAAGGGGATTTGACTCAGCTTGACAATTCAATAAATTGCAATACTCAGCCAGACCCCCATTGTTCTTCTGCCTCACGCGAGCATTTCACTTCTCAGTTGCAGCATTCGCTGAGACTCAGCTTCAATTTTGCCCACACGCCTTGAAGCTGAGACTTTTGCGGGTGCTGCAACTGCTGAGATCGTCTCAGCTTCACCATGGTATAAAAGACCATCTTCACACAACACGCACTTCACTTTCTTTCTCACCCGCTCCACTTCGTTCAACCTCACCCACGTTTGTCCTTCTTGTGCGTATTCCCCTTCGTCTTCTTGTCTTTTGCACTCCACTAAACCCACTTCCCTTCCTTTTGCCTGTTTGTTTATTCTTCTGATCCGTTCAGAACCTCCCTTCTATCCACCTCGTGCGTTACCTCTTTTTTTAACTTTTGTCAACATTATGTACCGATATTAATATTTTTCTTTCTTCACGACTTCCTTCCAGACTTTTAAAGACTTCCGACTAGAGCGTTTTTAATTTGATTCCGTTTTAAATTTATATAATTCATCGTACGTCATCCTTTTCTTTCTTGATTGCTTACTTTCTATTCAGTTACTAACCCCAATTTTTTTGTTTTTAGATGTCGTGCACTTTATGCACCAAGCGGGGTATCCCCTGCATTCGTTCCTCAACGACGAACGACGCTTGTGATGCTTGCCGACAAGCACACAAGAAATGTTCATTTGTTGTGCGCCCCTTCCGACCACGAGGCCAGAGGAGTTCTCGCCCAAGACGCCCTCGTGAGGACTCCTTTGTGGTTGACGATGATGAAACTATTTCGGAGCGTGAATGGACGCCGGGCCCCCAAACAGGCCAACGGGAACGATTCCGGACAATTAGCCCTGTCCCCTCCCCCTCCTAGGCCACCATCCAATGGTCACTTCACTCCTCGACCGGAGCGAAGTGATTATCCGGCCGATGAAGGATGGCGATGGCGAGAGGACATTCGAGCTTGGGCTGATCGTCACCATGTCTTGTCACCGATGGGATTCAAACGCCAAAGTAAGTTTTCTTTCTCCTCCTTATCTCATTTCTCTTCATGCAATAATACTGAATTTTTTCCATTTCTGATAGAACAAAACCCCCCGAATCCCCCCCGACAAGGCTCTCCCGTTCCTAGTTTGCCTGGTGAGCAAACACCCCGGCAACCCACTCCAGGCCCGAGTGGCACCCGATGGTCTGAGGAATTATTCCGCGGTAAGCAGCCAGAGTTTCATTTCATTTTCACTTTCACTTTCGAGTCAAGTGAACTGACTCTTCCTCCTTTTTTAGAGCCCTCCCGAACCAAAGAGCCACCTATTCCTGGCCCAAGTCCAACATCCCAACAACCTGAAGACGATACGGCTCGTGAGCCAGAACCTGAGGTGGCTCCTACGCAATCCACGGAGGAAGCTTATGGTAAGTCACCCCTCCTTTCTCTTCGATCCACATCCACTTTTCCTCATTTTTTCTTCGACCGTCTCCAGATCGTCCCGCCACTCCTCGCTTGATAATCATCATCGACGATACGCCCGTGGGATCCCCAATTCCCCATCCCCCTTCTTCTTACCCGACTCGCCCACCTTCCCCTTCCATTCCCCCCCCTCCACTCCAACCCCGGTTCCCTCCCCAGAGATCCCTTCCAGTGCCCCCGAGAACCCCAACGCCTCCTCCCCCCCGGTGCCAAGCTCCTCTAATTCCCACGATGACACTCGCCAGGAATTCACCAACCTGCGACCGACCCTAATTATTCCTCGAGCCATCGTCCACGATTCGATAAACCGAATCTTGTTGGAGCATTGTCGCTTGCTCCACATGATTCCCTTTGTGGATGCAACTCATCGAAATGAGATGCACCGGGAATTCCAGGACGAACTAAACCGCCTCCTTGCCCAGGCACTGGAGGCTTATCCAAAGGAGGACATAACCGGGATAGTCTCCAAATTCCTTGAAAAATAAAAATTTAAAAAAAAATCCCATTATTTCCACTTTTTATCATTTGTAATACTTTCTTTTAAATAAATTATCATTTGTAATCAATTATTATTATGTTCAAATTCTATTACATTCTTTGTTCACGTAAAAATTACTTATTTCCTCCTTAGAGAAAAACCCTGATTGCGTGAGAATTATTTTTGTAAGTGCCCCACCAAGAGTTTGAGTGAGTGTTTGTTTTCGTGAACCTCTTTTTCTCAAAATGCGCCAATAGTTGCCGTTATCCTCTCCTATATTTTCTTCTTCCATGGTTTAGAGCCATACCCATTCTTAACTGTAAAAAAGCGGGAGGTTCCCGTATGTGAGCAATCCAGTCCAGATTCGTGAAACATGGCCTTTCCTATGGTCACATGCTATTAATATTACTCATGTATTGAATTGTTTAAATTGTCTGGAACCTTCACAAGCGTAAGGATTGGTGTGTGACTTGTTGGGAGGCTGCACAGGCATAAGGATTGGCGTGTGAATTGTTGGGAGCCTGCACAGGCATAAGGATTGGTGTGTGTAGCGTTGGCACCCCGCATAGGCGTAAGGAACTTTTAGCATTGTCAGAACCTGCACAAGCATGAGGATTCGCATGTGAAGCATTGGCATCCTGGACAATAGCAACAAACCAGGACAGATGTACGATGGCACGCCACCATACATAATCCACTTCACCCCTTTTTCATGTCAGACACCCCATCTCCCGCACTAGAATCCATCCAATCCTTGTGTATATTGTCCTCTGCCTTACCCCACCATTACTTACCCAACACACATGCAAATCTCCTCATTCTTTGAATCGGCATGAGATTGTATTACCATCCCTGATTTGATAGCCCGCTCTCTCGGCAATCTCATAATAGCCATGGTTTTTTTGCCGCATTGTTTTTGCTAACCTGCTTGAGCATTGTGCGGACATACCCACTAGTGTTGTGCTTTTGTTGTCCTGTGCTGGATCAGTATAATGAACAAATGTACTACTGGCCCACACTACCTGAATGAGCCCATGACATGCGGATAGATCAATCCAAAAATGCTCATTTGGGAAAATCAATTTGCCACCTGTACACCGCTTTGACGCATCTCTTTGAATTTGGCCGGTCCGCTTATCAGCTTGAAACCACCATCCCGAAGCATACAGCGATGCATCCTTATCAACATGAGGTGCATTTTTGAATCCATTCATGGTGAAAGTGAGTGCAGAAGCGAACTCGAATGCACCCTGATTTGCCGGAATATTGCCTTCATAGTTGACTTGATCAAAAGGCGGAACCCCCAATGAATTGTAGCAATTTTGAATCCTCTCAAATAAATTATCCCCAACATATCGTAAGGATCGACCTAGAATGCAACCCACCGAGCTAAGATTGGGACCTCGGTTCTGCCATTCATCTTTTGCGTTTTCAATTTTCCCGACACTTCCATACAGACCAAATTGTTCATTCTTGGTGCTGCATTTGCGCCACCCAATCGCGAACTTAAATTCCTCCAGTAATGCTCCATTGGTTGCAATCGGGTCGGTGAATTTCTTTTCACGAAATAGGAATTGTGATAATTCATCCCATTGATTGACCTCGACTTCACTCATTGTTGTGAATGGTCGGAATTCGACAAGGGCAATGAGTAATCCGGTTGAAGAGAAAATTGCCACATGCCCAAAGTGAATGTGTTTGATCTGATTGACATCCACAACCCTCCGAATTTCACTTGGGGTGATATTTGCTGATACTGGCATTGATATTTGTGCTGTTGGGCAAGAGGAGGAAAACAACCTATTCATTCGGGTCGTTTTGCGCTCATTTGTCTTTTGGGATCTGCTACTATTCCCGAGTGGTTGAGGGATCACTATGTGTTGAAGCACACAAGATATCAGATACTGCCAAGGAGCTTTCTTCGGCACACATCCTTTGACTTCCCTGTTGGAGCCCACATGACATTGGCACAATCTGAACCGACTAAAGCCAATGTTCTTCAGTGGGGCCCAATGAGGGTGCCACATAAATGTGGAAGCATATATATATATCTATATATATACACTGAGATTAAGCGAGTAACTCACACTTTCCTTCCTCAGCCCGACGCTTTCTCGCGAGTTCCCTTTTACGCTCTTTTCCTTTTTTCGTGAATGGCATGCTTTCAGCAGAAAATGAAATGAAACCGAATGATTACTGATTTCTTAATATCACCTAAATTGGATTGCGGTGGATGAATCTTTTTTGATTGCGGCTAAAAAGAAAGCTCACGCCTGACCTTGGCAAATTCACAATCTCAAATACCTGAACCTGAAAATTGCAGTGGATAGTGCATTATTCAATTTTACACATTGATGTTCCCATGCAATCACTTTCCAATCCAACCATTTGGAATATTGCAAGCACATGCAAATGCAATATGCATCCTGCTGCGGATCCCTAGCTATCCTAGTCCTCTTGAAAGACACAGGAACATTGGGCCTATTATGGGCTGGAGGGAAGTGATAAACGCGACTTCCCGCAATGCACCCGCGTGTGCTACTCGCGGGCACATCGCCTGACTCAGCTTGCGTCTTGTCGGAGTCTTTGCAATGATGTACGGAGGCATGCCGCCGTACAATTACTATTGGTACTCAGACTGTGGCATCCGGGCAGTAGTAGGATAGGAAGTCATGATTATTAAATTTATAAATAACTTTGCAAAATTCAATTACAATCTATCTAGTACAAAGCTAATCTAAAACGGGTCAATCCTAGTTGTGAGTTTAGCTGACCTGGGTACCGTCAAGGTGACCTCATCACTTGAACCAAGCCCGCGTTTCGCCACCCAGGCATCACCAAAGTCTAATACTAAGCATTGTTCAAATTCAAATCTAAGAGGTACAGCGGGGTTAAAAGACTCTGATGAGAAGAAACTTTTATTCAGTAAATCACATATATACTTATTAGTACGTAGCCACACTGGCTCCACTAGATTTTTACCCTCTGAAAGTTTTGCGGAAATGTCAATGAGTGATAAAGCCCCTTTAACTGAGCTTGTTCTCCAGTCATCTGAGCATACCATCAAACCACGAACCCCCGCCGCACAGAATGCCGCTAATATACCATAGTAAATTCGATTTATTCCAAGATTCTTGTGACACGTCAAAAGATCTTTGATGGCCTCTTTTTTTTTTAATTTGTGAGTTTGCCTTTGATGCCATTAACTTCGACCTTTGTATGTGCACGTATCATGTTGTACGCAATCATCAAATGGATAACTGTATCCATTAGATCCTCCAGGTTCTTGTGCGGCTTTGTGGATATCTCATTGTCAGCCCCGCCACCTTCAATGCTGAGTTGGGTTGCACGTTGCTTCAATTTACTCAAGCAGGAGGCAAGGTATTCAACTGCTCCCCGTTTGAGTCCAAGAGGATCGGTCGAATTTGATGTTGGTGCAACATATGGTTTGGGTGCAATCACATCGTATGACACTAAACTAATGGATTCAAACATAACATTTGCCCAAAAATTTTTAACTGGATTGGCGGGGTAAAGAAGGCTCTGAACCATTTTGAAGAAGGAGTGTTCAGATTTTGGGAGATTATCTGGAGGTTTAGCTGATTCCTTCATCAATTTGAGATTCCAAATGTTGTGATCAAAAAACACTTCTGTTTCGGTTGGCTTAAAAAAATCTAACCCTGTATATTGCAATTTATATCACCAGTCAACAGCCAATAATCATGTATCATGCACAAAGATAAAACTCACCTGCCATCTCAAGGTCCTCCAGCCAGGCCGACATTTTAAGCTCTCGGTTACTGATCACCTTAATACCAACAGGAAGGAATGTATGAGCATCCTTTGTTGGTAAATTGTCCCATCTATTTTTGTAAATCCTATTGATATTATCAAGCCCCCTTTTCCATGATTGTTGAGAAATATTGGAATGATAATTCAAAATGCCTGCAAACTCTTCCACGCGGGATAAAAATATTCCTTGAAAATTCGCAGCAGATGACACTTCGGGCTCAGCGTCGGGAATTATATCAGTCATATCTCGTCCCATTGTATCATGTTTAATTGTTTCCCTTTCTTGAAAGGCTTGAATATTCCGAGGAGAGGCGGGAGGGGTTTCATCATGCATTGTTTCATTGGGTATCGGGGGGCTTTCAGTATGTGGAGCTTCATCATGGATTGTTTCATTGAGTATTGGGGGGGGTTCAGTATGCGGAGGTTGATTATCAATATGGTCCCCTTCAACATTTATAATTTCATGACCTTGATTGCGAGAATCGTTTGCGGCTTCAAAGGTACGGCGTTTTTTGTTTGTTTTTTTGGTCGCATGTATATTTGGTCTTTTTCCTAATCCTTTGCCTGGAAATCCAATTACGACTCGAGATCCTTCAGGTAGAGATTCTCCCACCTCCACACCTGCCCATATATTGTAAGCAGCTATTGATATCAACTTTGTTTTGAATTAGTAATGGACTTACGGTTCAAATCCATTTTGAGCAGGCTCATGGCTTCAGCAATCTTTTGACGCACATAATCAGGAATTTTACTATCATTTTGGATTTTTTCGAGCCTTGGGATTGTTTGAGCAATGTTGGAGACAAATTGTTCTTGGATATAATTTCCACCTCCCCACCGAAAATTACATCATCTTCTGTCGGTGCACAAGGTTCAACAGTCTTTTCCTTCTCATAACTTTTAAAATTCGGTTTCTGAGAGCTTGGAGGCTGCCCTGAAATAAAGGCTATGACACAATATCAGGTTTTGAGAGATTTGAAATATTCAAGATGGATGCATACTCACATTCCGGAAGAACTGGTGGATCTTGATTATCTTCATGTGACTGGCTCTCTACTTCAATGCCTAATTCACGACTACTGGCGATATCAGAGATTTCACTTCCACTCTCTGGGGCTGAAGTTGGTCATTCATTGAATTCAGTTGAATTTCCCGGGGTTTGGGCCATAGCGGAGGTAGTTTATTAAGCAAATAGATGGTGATGAGTTGATTGAGAACTTTTTTGAAAATTTTTGAATAAAAAGATCCAAATTCAAGAAAAAAGGTGCAAGTAAAATAATCGCATTTGCAAAATGCGATTTGTCGGGAAATTGAAGGAGGCGATGTTTTGCAAATTATTTCATATCATGCAAATGAAATCACTTCCCTGTGAGACATTGAATAAAGTTGACTAGTGAGAAACCTACTAAAGTCAACTTTTGAACTATTCAACGCTCATGAGGTAAGGACTAAGCAAAGTGTTCATTTGATTGATATGAAATAAAATGGTTTTGTCGGCGAAACAGGAGACACAATTCTTGTCTTAAATAGTCCACTTATTAGGTTTTAATTTGTGAGTCTCATGATTTAAACCCTAACCACAACATGGTGAATATACTGACCAATATACCCTTAGGTCCTGTTGGCAGAGAAGGCCACTCAGCATATTTTGGCAATTGCGTTCATCGTGTACGCCAACAAGCCACCGTACTGTACACCATGGATGTAATACGGAAGCATGAGGAGGGTAGGCGTTGTCGGAGGCATGTCGGGAGGGCACTACATGAGCGTAAGGATGGTAAGCAGTGTTGGGAGAATGTCGGGAGGGAGGGTAACTGTTGTCGGAGGCATGTCGGGAGGGAGGGTAACTGTTGTCGGAGGCATGTCGGGAGGGCACTACATGAGCGTAAGGATGGTAAGCAGTGTCGGGAGAGAGGGTAACTGTTGTCGGAGGCGTGTCGGGAGGGCACTACATGAGCGTAAGGATGGTAAGCAGTGTCGGGAGAATGTCGGGAGGGCACTACATGAGCGTAAGGATGGTAAGCGTTGTCGGAGGCATGTCGGGAGGGCACTACACAAGCGTAAGGATGGTAAGCTGTGTCGGAGGCATGTCGGGAGGGCACTACACAAGCGTAAGGGTCATAAGTGGTGTCGGAGGCATGTCGGGAGGGCACTACATGAGCGCAAGGATGGTAAGCGTTGTCGGAGGCATGTCGGGAGGGTACTACACAAGCGTAAGGATGGTAGGGGCGGGGGTATGAAAGCGTAAGGAGTGGTGAGGATGGAGAGGGGCGGGAAGTGTCGGAGTCTCATCCGGATGGAGGGCGGTGCGGGTGCGTAAGCATGCTAAGCGTCGGGGAGGCGGAAGCCAATGAGGTAAAATTACACGAACGTTGCGCATAGTGTTGAAATGGGTTTGGGCTTTGAGTGACATTCTCATGTGACACATGTGACGATTGACGTTGTCTTGACGCTGACGTGACGTGACCCACTAAATCCAGTGACTATAAAGTGACACTAACGCGACTGAAGCAAGATTTTATACTGACTGCGGTGCGACGTGAAGTCAATTGCCGACGATTGATGTGAGATTCGCCCTGGTGAATATTTCTGAAAAATTCTCCTGGTCCTTTGCTTATGGATGATAGGAATTCTTCATATAATGTGGAATATTCTTGCTGCATGGTTGGGTGAGTGGGAGCAGCTCATAATGATGGCTAATAGTGGGGAGGGATTCAAGATGTGTGGTTTTGGTGCGGCGCAAACTTAAATGCCGCAATGCCAAATGCAAGATATCATTGCAACCTTTGGAAAGACTAATCAGGATGAATGGTGACCAGTTATCTTGGTCGGCGCTCTGGGGTTGAGTGATGAATGATATTATGCCCAAAAGGTCATAGATGGTGTTGTGAATAGGTGTGCCTGTTAAACATAATTGACGGGATGAAAGGAGGCTATTAATGGCATGGTGAGTGGCAGTGTATTGAGAGCGAATATAGCTATAAGATGAGGCAAGGGCTATTGGATATAAAAGGTAATTTGAATCATTTAAGCTCAGCCACTCACTGTGCTTCATCCAAGATTATACGATGCCAATTGATTTGAAAAATGAATGATGTAGAGGGATTGGTTTGCTTAAATTCTTGGGTGATAGTATTGTAAGAAGTGATGATGATATCATATTTTAAGATGTCGCCTTGGGATAATGAGTGACAAGTGGGATCATGGTAGATTTTGGCATGCAGCCCTCCAGCCTCAGCATGCTTGGATATTTATGATTGCCAGTTGGTAATTAAGCGAGGGGGGCAGATGATCATGGTGGGCGTGGAGTGATGGGGGCTTGCAATCATCCCCTCCTTGGAGGTACCAATTAGAGCAATGGCCTGAAGGTTTTTGCCTAATCCCATATCATCCGCCAGCAGTCCTCCAAGAGGGGTATTGGTTGAAAGGGATTCAAATGAGCTAGCGACCTTGTTTGTAATGATGTGCCTGGAATTAAAAGTGGATCCTGGGGGTGAGGTGGCCCAAAGGGTATGGGCTGATTGGCCATTGGGGATTTCTCAATCCCAGAGAAAAGCTAGTCCGGTCTTTTGATGAGGGAGGAGGGGGTTTTGAATAATTTCATGGGGAGGTCTGATCCACTGGGTAATTGTATAAGTTTTTGCTTGGAAATCAATGATGAAACAGCAGGATATGAAGCTGGCGTCAAGTTTGAAGCGCGAAATGTCGGAGTAAAGAGTTGACATTGACTATGAGTATTACAGTCATATTCTTTGGGCATTTTAAACTTGAAATCTTGTGTTCAAAAGCTTTCCATTATGAATAAGATGTTTGGATACCATGTGAAGAACATCAATGCTAGATTGGGTTTCTGAGATGAGGAGGGATCATTTGCATCAGTCATAAATACTCCCTCAACAAATGATATTTGAGTAGGATTGAATTGGCAATTTTCAATCCATGCCCCACCAGGACCACAGTGCATGAACGTTTTTGGTGCCCCAAGGAATGGTATCAACGTTTTGGAAAGGGCTTCCAGGTAGAGAGGAAATAGCACGCTGGTGATTGGGGAGATAAACAAATATGTTGTGTTGATTGTGCCATATGATAATCCAAGAAGCTAAGTGGGAATTTGCAGGATTTAAGGCTATATCGCTATTTATTTTAATACGAATATTAATCATCCCAATGCAAAGTGGTTGTGAAGGGGTTGACATGATGGCTATTTTAAATTATTTGGGGACAGTTGGAAATTATATGATTGGGAGGGGGTAGCTAAATGGAATGAAGACGAATAAGCACATGTGAGGAACTTATATGAGAGGCAGAAATGGGGTCAAGGGGGGATGGCCTGTGGTTACGTGCATGGTCTTGATGGGGGTGGGCCTCTTGGGCTCATAATTTTCATATCCGAGTTGGGGCATATATCAAGGCAAGGTGGCCAAAATGTGGGTGCACCGATATGACTTCTGGATCTGCAGCAAGTTACGAAACCTTTGGTGGAACAAGGTTGACATTAGCATATCCGAAATTGGGTGGGTTGTAGCAACTTATTGTGGAGGGCATATTAGAGGCATGCAGTCATGTTTGCTGGTGTGACAGTGAACATGGGTGCATATCTTCCCCAGTTTAATTGTCGCACAGGGACCTACTGGGCAATGTTGGCCATTTCAAAAGGCAATCTCACTGTGGGGATGTTTGTGTGGGCTGGTGAGATATGTTCGGTGGCATGCCACCAAACATGACTTTGGTTTTGCCTGAAGTTTTTTGCTGACTGATGCCTAATGGGCTTCCAGGGGGGTATGTGTGGCATGATCAAAGGGGGTGCCAGCCGTGAGCCGTGATCCACATATACATTCACCCCTATTGCGTTTGGGGCGGGTACTAATCCACCGAGATAGGCATCCGGGTCTTTGCCTCACGCATGTACAAAACTCCGGCAAAAGAGGCCACCCACCCAAGGGAATTTTTGGCTGCAAGCCAGGTGCCACAACTTGCGCGGGGCGTGTGAGAACGTGAAGAAAATGACCCGCGGTGGGAGATACCCATGCAAACATAACCAGCCTCAGCAATAATAGGCTGGTATTATTCTAATGTGGATGAGGCTGAAGCAAATCCACACTGATTGGTCTCAGGTTTCCATGTGTGAGCAGGTGAGCGTCTGCAGTCAAGCTGACCACCCAACCAACAAAATAGCCGGTCAGAACACTGGCAGTAAAATGTCTTCCAGGCGTGTGAAAGTTGCCTGTGTATGACCCGTCTGGGGGTGCGTATGAAAGCATGTGGCTGCCCGACAATGAGCACGTGCAATGAACAAGCGGGGCCAGTCATTGTTTGCCCCAACAATGGCACCGGATTGAATCAACTGTTTGTGTATGACCCAAATATTAAGTCATCCCATTATGACCCACTTACATTAACTTGGATTACATGCGCATCTTTGCCATAGTTAGGCAGAGCTGTCCAACAAGGTGCATCAAAGGGATGCAGGTGAGAGATATGACTCAATGGCTTGACGTGATTGCATGTTACATTGTTGAACAGCTTTTGCTCTGCCCCGCAGCATACATTTACAAAGGTGTACTTCGTACTACAGTGTTGGCTGTACAGCTCAGGAAGGTGTAATACTAATTGAGCCTGCATGCATATAGTGAATGTGCATGCACCTTCTGATCGTTTGCATATACATAGCTCATGTGCCACATGCTCAGCATTGCGTTTCACCCGATTTTCACACGCAAGATGAGCATGTCATGGTCAAAAGCACCATGTGAAAGTGCTCAGTAAAGCCATGGTCCGGACCATTTTTGCAATATTTCATTGGAAGGCTCAGTTTGGAGCACTTCACCAAAGCGTGTGAAATGTCATCCGATGCTGTGCCAAATGCTCAGATTGTGTGAATACAAAAACAACTGAGGAATGGCTCAGCATGGTGCATTTGATATTGTTATATCAATAGTTCAATTACTGTGCAATTAAAATGTTCAGCCACTGAGCATTTCAATTATGACCCGAAAGCAAACCTGTGCATTGGGTCAAGGCCAGCTCACGCTGTATTCACTTGTCTTACAGCCCCCCCTTTGTTCAAACACTATTACCAGGCCATACGACCAGTAATCTCGCTGCGGTCACTTGTGACCAAATGCACCATGTTCTTTTCTGAATGGGGCATTTGGGAATTGCACCCACCATGGACATTCAACGAGGGCCTCTGGACCACCCTCCTGGGTGATCGGGTGGCTATTTAAGGAAACAAAGGGGATTTGACTGAGCTTGACAATTCAATCAATAGCAATACTCAGCCAGAACCCCATTGTTGTTCTGCCTCACGCCAGCATTTCCCTTCTCAGTTGCAGCATTTGCTGACACTGAGCTTCAATTTAGCCCACACGCCTTGAAGCTGAGAGTTTTGCGGGTGCTGCAACTGCTGAGATTGTCTCAGCTTCACCATGGTATAAAAGACCATCTTCACACAACACTCCCTTCACTTTCTTTCTCACCCGCTCCACTTTGTTCAACCTCACCCGCGTTTGTCCTTCTTGTGCGTATTCCCCTTGGTCTTCCTGCCTTTCTACTTTTGTCTTTCGCACTCCACTAAACACACTCCCCTTCCTTTTGCCTGTTTGTTTTTCCTGCTGATCCTTTCAGAACCCCACTTCTATCCACCTCGTGTGTCTCCTCCATTTAAAGATTTTGTCCACATTATGTTCCGATATTAATTATTTTTTTTCTTCACGACTCTCTTTCAGACTTTTAAAACCTTCCAAGTAGAGCGTCTTTATTTTGTTCATGTTTTAAATTTATAATTCATTGTACGTCTTCATTTTCTTTCTCGATTGTTTACTTTCTATTCAGTTACTAACCTCAATTGTTTTGTTTTTAGATGTTGTTGACTTTATGCACCAAGCGGGGTATCCCCTGCATCCATTCCTTGACGACAACCAACGCTTGTGATGCTTGCCGACAAGCACACAAGAAATGTTCTTTTGTTGTCTGCCCCTTCCGACCACGAGGCCAGAGGAGTTCTTGCCCAAGACGCCCTTGTGAGGACTCCTTTGTGGTTGATGATGATGAAACAATATCCGAGCACAAATGGACACCGCGACCTCCAGCAGGCCAACGGGAATGATTCCAGACGATTAGCCCTGTCCCCTCAAGCATCGATTTGTCCACCCCCCCTCCTAGGCCACCATCCAATGGTCACTTTACTCCTTGACCTGAGCAAAGTGATTATGCGGCCGCTGAAGGATGGCGATGGCAAGAGGACATTCGAGCTTGGGCTGATCATCACCATGTCTTGTCACCAATGGGATTCAAACACCAAAGTAAGTTTTCTTTCTGCTCCTTATCTCATTTCTCTTCACGCAATAATACTGACTTTTTTCCATTACTCATAGAACAAAACCCCCCAAATCTCCCCCGACGAGACTCCCCTGTTCCTAGTTTGCCTCGCGAGCAAACCCCGCGGCAACCCGCTCCAGGCCCGAGTGGCACCCAATGGTCTGAGGAATTATTCTGCGGTAAGCAGCCAAAGTTTCATTTCATTTTCACTTTCACTTTTGAGTTGAGTGAACTGACTCTTACTCCTTTTTTAGAACCCTCCTGAACTGAAGAGCCACCTATTCCTGGCCCAAGTCCATTGTCCCAACCACCTGAGGACGATACGACTTGTGAGCCAGAACCTGAGGTGGTTTCCACGCAATCCACGGAGGAACCTTTTGGTAAGTCCAAATTTCACTTTTTTAACTCTACTCAACTTTTCCTCACCCCTCCTTCAACCATCTCCAGCTCGTCCCACCACTCCCCGCTCCATAATAATCATTGACAATACGCCGGTTGGATCCCCCCCTCCCCCTCCCCTTTCTTCTTACCCGACTTGCCCACCTTCCCCTTCTGTTCCCCCCCTCCCCAGAGATCCCTTCCAGTGCCCCCAAGAACCCCAATGCCTCCTCCCCCCCGGTGCAAAGCCCCTCTCATTCCCACGATGATGCTCGCCAGGAATTCACTGACTTATGACCAACTTTAATGATTCCTTGAGCCATCGTCCACGAATCTTGTTGGAGCATCGCCTCTTCCTCCACATGATTCCTTTCGTGGATACAACTCATTGAAATGAGATGCACCAGGAATTCCGGGAGGAACTAAACTCCCTCCTTGCCCAGGAACTGGAGGCTTATCCAAAGGAGGACATCACCGGGATAGTCTCAAAATACTTAGAAAAATAAAATTAAAAAAAATCTCATTATTTCCTCTTTTGATCTTTTGTAATACTTTCTTTCAAATAAATTATTTGTATTCAATGATTGTTATTTTCCATTTCTATTACATTCTTTGCTCACGTGAAATTATATTTTCCTCAATGGTTCAAATGTCCTATTGCGTGAAAAAATCTTTATAAGTGCCCCACCAAAAGTTTGAGTGAGTATTTGTTTGTGTGACCCTCTTTTGCCAAAAATGCGCCAATAGTCGCCGTTACCGTCTCCTATATTTTCTTCTTCCATGGTTTAGAGCCATATCAATTCTTAGCTGTAAAAAAGCGCGAGGTTCCGGCATGTGAGCAATCCACTCCAGATTTTTGAAAGATGGCCTTTCCTATGGTCACATGCTATTAATATTAGTCATGAATTGAATTGTTTAAATTGTCGGGAACCTTCACAAGCATAAGGATTGGCTTGTGAGGTGTTGGGAGCCTGCACAGGCATAAGGCTTTGCGTGTGAATTGTTGGGCGCCTGCACAGGTGTAAGGATTGGTGTGTGAATTGTCAGGAGCCTGCGCAGGTGTAAGAATTTGTCAGCATTGTTGGCAACCTTCACAAGCGTAAGGATTGGTGTGTGAATCGTCGGAAGCCTGTACAGGCGTGAGGAATTTTTAGCATTTTTGGGAGCCTTCACAAGGGTAAGTATTGGCATGTGAATTTTCGGGAGCCTGCACAGGCGTAAGGATTGGCGTTTGAATTGTTGGGAGCCTGCACAGGCGTAAGAATTGGCGTGTGAATTCTCGGGATCCTGCACAGGCGTAAGAATTTGTCAGCATTTTTGGCAACCTTCACAAGCGTAAGGATTGGCGTGTGAATCGTCGGAAGCCTGTACAGGTGTAAGGAATTTTTGCCATTTTGGGGAACCTTCACAAGCGTAAGGATTGGTGTGTGAATTTTTGGGAGCCTGCACAGGCGTAAGGATTGGCATGTGAGCTGTCGGGAACCTGCACAGGCGTAAGGATTGGCGTGTGAAGCGTTGGCAGCCCGCATAGGCGTCAGGAACTTTTAGCATTGTCGGAACCTGCACAGGCAATAAGGATTCGCGTGTGAAGCATCCGCATCCTGGACAAGAGCAACAAGCCAGGACATATGTACAATGGCATGCCACCGTACATAATCCACTTCACCCCTTTTTCATGTGAGACACCCCATCTCCCACACTCGAATCCATCCAATCCTGGTGTCTATTGTCCTCTGCCCTACCCCACCATTATTTAACCAACACACACGCAAATCTCCTCATTCTTTGAATTGGGATGAGATTGTATTACCATCCCTGACTTAATAGCCCGCTCTCTCGCCAATCTCATAATAGCCATGGCTTTTTTGGCACATTGTTTTTGCTAACCTGCTTGAGCATTGGGCAGACATACCCACTAGTGTCGTGCTTTTGTTGTCCTGTGCTGGATCAGTATAATGAGCAAATGTACTACTGGCCCACACTACCTGAATGAGCCCATGACATGCGGATAGATCACTCCAAAAATGCTCATTTGGGAAAATCAATTTTCCCCCTGTACACCGCTTTGACGCATCTCTTTGAATTTGGCCGGTCCGCTTATCAGCTTGAAACCACCATCCCAAATCATACTGCGATGCATCCTTATCAAGATGAGGTGAGTTTTTGAATCCATTCATGGTGAAAGTGAGTGCGGAAGCAAACTCGCATGCACCCTGACATATCGTAAGGATCGACCTAGAATGCAACCCACCGAGCTAAGATTGGGACCTCGGTTCTGCCATTCATCTTTTGCATTTTCAATTTTCCCGACACTTCCATACAGACCAAATTGTTCATTCTTGGTGCTGCATTTGCGCCACCCAATCGCAAACATAAATCCCTCCAGTAATGCTCCATTTGTTGCAATCGGGTTGGTGAATCTCTTTTCGCGAAATAAGAATTGTGATAATTCATCCCATTGATTGACCTCGACATCACTCATTGTTGTCAATGGTCGGAATTCAAGAAGGGAAATGAGTAATCCGCTTAAAGAGAAAATTGCCACACGGCCAAAGTGAATGCGTTTGATCTGATTGACATCCACAACCCTCCGAATTTCACTTGGGGTGATATTTGCTGATACTGGCATTGATATTTGTGCTGTTGGTCGAGAGTAGGAAAAAAACCTATTCCTTTGGGTTGTTTTGCCCTCATTTTTCTTTTGGGATCTCCCACTATTCCTGAGTGGTTGAGCGATCACTATGTGTTGAAGCAGACAAGATATCAGATACTGCTTCCTGCCATTTGAAGCTAAGGAGTTTTGAGTCCAGAATGGTGCCCAATGCCCAAGGAGCTTTCTTCGGCACACATCCTTTGACTTCCCTGTTGGAGCCCACATGACATTGGCACAATCTGAACCGACTAAAGCCAATTTTCTTCTGTGGGGCCCAATGAGGGTGCCACATAAATGTGGAAGCATATATATATATCTATATATATACACTGAGATTAAGCGAGAAACTCACACTTCCGTTCCTCAGCCCAACGCTTTCTGGCGAGTTCCCTTTTACGCTCTTCTCCTTTTTTTGTGAATGGCATGCTTGCAGCAGAAAATGAAATGAAACCAAATGATTACTGATTTCTTAATATCACCTAAATTGAATTGCGGTTGATGAATCTTTTTTAATTGTGGCTAAAAAGAAAGATCACACCTGACCTTCGCAAATTTGCAATCTCAAATACCTGAGCCTGAAAATTGCAGTGGATAGTGCACTATTCAATTTGACATTGATGTTCCCATGCAATCACTTTCCAATCCAACCTTCTGGAATATAGCAAGCACACGCAAATGCAATATGCATCCTGCTGCGGATCCCTAGTTATCCTAGTCCTCTTGAAAGACACAGGAACATTTGGCCTATTATCGCCTGGAGGGAAGTGATAAACGCGACCTCCCGCAATGTCCCCGCGTGTGCTACTCGCGCGCACAACTGCCTGACTCAGCTTGTGTCTTGTCGGAGTCTTTTCAATGATGTACGGAGGCATGCTGCCGTACAATTACTATTGGTATTCATACTGTGGCCTCCAGGCAGTAGTAGGATAGGAAGTCATGATTATTAAATTCATAAATAACTTTGCGAAATTCAATTACAATCTTTCTAGTACAAAGCTAATTTAAAACGGGTCAATCCTGGTTGTGAGTTTAGCTGACCTGGGTACAGTCAAGGTGACCTCATCACTTGAACCAAGACCGTGCTTCGCCACCCAGGCATCACCAAAGTCTAATACTAAGCATTGTGCAAATTCAAATCTAAGAGGTACAGTGGGGTTAAAATACTCTGATGAGGAGAAACTTTTATTCAGTAAATTACATATATACTTATTAGTACGTAGCCACACTGGCTCCTCTAGATTTTTACCCTCTGAACGTTTTGCGGAAATGTCAATTAGTGATAAAGCCCCTTTAACTGAGCTTGTTCTCCAGTCATCTGAGCATACCATCAAACCACAAATCCCCGCCGCACAGAATGCCCCTAATATACCATAGCAAATTCTATTTATTCCGAGATTCTTGTGACACGTCAAAAGATCTTTGATGGCCTCATTTTTTTTTGAGTTCGTGAGTTTGCCTTTGATGCCATTAACTTCTACCTTCGTATGTGCACATACCATGTTGTACGCAATCATCAAATGGATAACTGTATCCATTAGATCCTCCAGGTTCTTGTGCGGCTTTGTGGATATCTCATTGTCAGCCCCACCACCTTCAATGCTGAGTTGGGTTGGACGTTGCTTTAGTTTACTCAAGCAGGAGGCAAGGTATTCAACTGCTCCCCATTCGAGTCCAAGAGGATTGGTTGAATTTGATGTTGCTGCAACATATGGTTTGGGTGCAACCACATCGTATGAGACTAAACTAATGGATTCAAACATAACATTTGCCCAAAAATGTTTAACTGGAGTGGTGGGGTAAAGAAGGCTCTGAACCATTTTGAACAAGGAGTGTTCAGATTTTGGGAGATTCTCTGGAGGTTTAGCTGATTCCTTCATCAATTTGAGATTCCAAATGTTGTGATCAAAAAACGCTTCTGTTTCGGTTGGCTTAAAAAAATCTAACCCTGTATATTTCAATTTATATCACCAGTCAACAGCCAATAAGCATGTATCATGCACAAAGATAAAACTCACCTGCCATCTCAAGGTCCTCCAGCCAGGCTGACATTTTAAGCTCTTGGTTACTGATCACCTTAATACCAACGGGCAGGAATGTATGAGCATCTTTTTTTGGTAAATTGTCCCATCAATTTTTGTAAATACTATTGATATTATCAAGCCCCCTTTTCCATGATTGTTGAGTAATATCGGAATGATAATTTAAAATGCCTGCAAACTCTTCCATGCGGGATAAAAATATTCCTTGAAAATTAGCAGACGATGACACTTTGGGCTCAGGGTCAGGAATTATATCAGTCATATCTCGTCCCATTGTATCATGTTTAATTGTTTCCCTTTCTTGAAAGGCTTGAATATTCCAAGGAGAGGCGGGAGGGGTTTCATTGGGTATCGGGGGGCTTTCAGTATGTGGAGCTTCATCATGGATTGTTTCATTGAGTATGAGGGGGGTTCAGTATGCGGAGGTTGATTATCGATATGGTCCCCTTCAACATTGATCATTTCATCACCTTGATCCCGAGAATCCTTTGCGGCTTCAAAGGTAAGTCGTTTTTTGTTTGTTTTTTTGGTCACATGTATATTTGGTCTTTTTCCTAATCCTTTGCCTGGAGATCCAATTACGACTCGAGATCCTTCAGGTAGAGATTATCCCACCTCCACACCTGCCCATATATTGTAAGCAGCTATTTTTATCAATTTTGTTTTGAATTAGTAATGGACTTACGGTTCAAATCCATTTTGGGCAGGCTCATGGCTTCAGCAATCTTTTGACACACATAATCAGGAATTTTACTATCATTTTGAATTTTTTCAAGCCTTGGGATTGTTTGAGCAATGTTGGTGACAAATTGTTCCTTGGATATAATTTCCACCTCCCCACTGAAAATTACATCATCTTCTGTCGGTGCACAAGGTTCAACAGTCTTTTCCTTCTCATAACTTTTAAAAATCGGTTTCTGAGAGCTTGGAGGCTGACCTGAAATAAAGGCTATGACACAATATCAGGTTTTGAGAGATTTGAAATATTCAAGATGGATGCATACTCACATTCTGGAAGAACTGGTGGATCTTGATTATCTTCATGTGACTGGATCTCTACTTCAATGCCTAATTCACGACTACTGGCAATATCAGAGATTTCACTTCCACTATCTGGCGCTGAAGTTGGTCATTCATTGAATTCAGTTGAATTTCCCGGGGTTTGGGCCATAGCGGAGGTAGTTTATTAAGCAAATAGATGGTGATGAGTTGATTGAGAACTTTTTTGAAAATTTTTGAATAAAAAGATCCAAATTCAAGAAAAAAGGTGCAAGTAAAATAATCGCATTTGCAAAATGCGATTTGTCGGGAAATTGAAGGAGGCGATGTTTTGCAAATTATTTCATATCATGCAAATGAAATCACTTCCCTGTGAGACATTGAATAAAGTTTACTAGTGAGAAACCTACTAAAGTCAACTTTTGAACTATTTAACGCTCATGAGGTAAGGACTAAGCAAAGTATTCCATTTGAATGATATGAAATAGATTGGTTTTGTCGGCGAAACAGGAGACACAATTCTTGTCCTAAATATCCACTTATTAGGTTTTAATTTGTGAGTCTCATGATTTAAACCCTAACCACAACATTGTGAATATACTGACCAATTTCCCCCTAGGTCCTGTTGGCAGAGAAGGCCACTCAGGATATTTCGGCGATTGTGTTCATCGTGTACGCTAACAAGCCACCGTACACTATGGATGTAGTACGGAAGCGTAAGGATAAGTCGTGTCGGGAGCATGTTGGGAGGCACTCCGCGAGCGTAAGGATAAGTGGTGTTGGGAGCATGTCGGGAGGGCACTACACAAGCGTAAAGCTAAGTCATGTCGAGAGCATGTTGGGAGGCACTCCGCGAGTGTAAGGATAAGTGGTGTCGGGAGCATGTCAGGAGTGCACTCCGCAAGCGTAAGGATAAGTGGTGTCGGGAGAATGTCGGTAGGGCATGCTGCAAGCGTAAGGATGGTAAGCAGTGTCGGGAGGGCACTACACAAGCGTAAGGATAAGTGGTGTCGGGAGTGCACTCCGTGAGCGTAAGTATGGTAAGCAGTGTCGGGAGGGCACTACACAAGCATAAGGATAAGTGGTGTTGGGAGCATGTCGGGAGGGCACTACACAAGCGTAAAGATAAGTGGTGTGGGGAGCATGTCGGGAGGGCACTCCGCGAGTGTGAGGATAAGTGGTGTCGGGAGTGCACCAAGTGAGCATAAAGATGGTAAGGGCGGGGGTGTGAAAGCGTAAGGAGTGGTGAAGACGGAGATGGGGGGGCAGTGTTGGAGTCTCATGTGGAGGGCGGTGCGGGCGTGTAAGCATGCGAAGCGTCGGGGCGGATTAGGTGGGGATGCGGAAGCCAATGAGGTGAAATTACCCGAACATTGTGAATAGTGTCGAAATGGGTTTGGGCTTTGAGTGAAATTCTCATGTGACACATGTGACGATTGACGTTGTCTTGATGCTGACGTGACATGACCCACTAAATCCAGTGACTATAAAGTGACACTAATGCGACTGAAGCAAGATTTTATACTGACCGTGGTGCGACGTGAAGTCAATTGCCGACAATTGATGCAAGATTTGCCCTGGTGTTGGATGGACATTGTGGTAATGGTATGAGACTCCCATCAATAAACCCAATGCACCCAGGGAAGCCTTCTTCCTGCATTACTTGAGACATCTCTCTTTTTTGTTTTATTGTTGGCCACAAAATGACTTTGTGCTTCAACTTCATTAATATCTGGATCACTCTTTTAGTTTACAACACAATAGCCCCATGGCTAATTCCAAAAAACATTCCAATCTTTCCCAAAGCGGCCCCATTGCCATCTGATCCTAGCCTTGATAGTGCCACAGCTAATTGGATGGCAGGATTGCACTGTTTTCTTTGTGATGAGGTTTGAAAAGTTTTATCATCTTGAATTTGTGCAACCAATTTTTCAATTGATTCATGTGTGGTCCTACATAGCTGTTGAAACTCTTTGAAGTGGGTGAAAAATGGTAACCTTGCCATAGCTCTTTCAGCTCCTTGATCAGTGGCATTAATAGGTAATTAAATTGAAGGGAAGTTGGCACCTTTGGACCAGTAATAATTCCTGCAAAATAGACATTCTCTGGCTTCAATCTTTCACTTGGGGGGATATTAAGACAAATAAGCATGATAGGTCCAATGCTGGCCAATTGGTTTGACTTTTCATGTGCATTAAACCAGTCCACATAAATGGAGAAGGGCAATGCACCAGGAATGGATATGAATGGGGGGTCGTTGATATTTCTAGAACCAGTGAAGCATCTCCAGACTAATCCATCCCAGATGTCACATTTGGGGGAACCTTTGGGAGTTTGGGATTCCTGATGTTGATGCAGAATTTCCATAATTCCAGCCCACTGGAGAAATTTGGAAAGCCAATTTTTGAATGGTTTATAGATGAAATGTTTTGTTGGTATAAATGTTTGCTTCATGTTGGTTGTGTTCTGTGTGTGGGGTTAAAATGAATAGATGAATTTGCCTAATGATCGTGTGCAAGGGGGATCATGATTATTTGGGCCATTATGGCATTGAAAGTGGGGTTGGACAGTTGTGACTGATTCAGTAAGGCCATTAAGAAAGAAACATTGGGGAAAACATATATAGTTTTGAATCACTGGATTCAATTGGAGTTGTTCAAATATGGTACTGAGATCTTTAGGTATATGGAATGCAGGAGTGGGGTGACCACCTGAGCTTGAGATACTGGAATTGCTCAGCAGGTTGAGGGACAGGTGGAGAATGCGTGAAGCCCTGTGGGGTATATTATACCTTAATGATAGAATAGCAGATATTATCACTCCAAGGTCTTGTGGGGGAAGGTTTTGACTGTTGCTGTATGGTTTCTGTGCAGTTGAATTGAGAACCAGTGTAGTGGAGAATGTGCTTTGGGTCAATTGTAAATAATCAGCTGGGAAGATTTGATCCAATAGAATCTGTGGGCACTCAGATTGTAATGCAGAAGTATGGATGTTTGGAAGGGATTTGGGAGGAATGGCTGATTTGAGCTTTTTAATGTGCTGTTTATATTGGAAAGGTGTGAAGGCAACTACCTGCCTATCACCCTTAGGGGAAGAGTGTGATTTAGTTGAGCAGTGTTGACACATGCATATATGCATTGAGGAATAGCGGCGGGTTTACATTGTTGCAGTATTCCTGAGTAAGGTTGATTTGTTTAAAAATATCTATGGTTGATGTGCAAGTGTTTAGGAGTGTGATTAATTGGGAAAAAATTGAGTGATTATTTATGAAGGGGGAGATGATTTGAGCCAGCTGAGGAGTTTATCGCATTTGTGATGGTGGCTGACCTGTAGGGGATAAAGTGTAACATGTCTCATCTGGATGGGGGAATTGGTTAGGAGTTTAATTGGGTAAGCTTCCATGCTGCTCAATGCTCGTACATATTTTAGTTTATTTACACATGGTGATACTGTGGGTTTGACCCTTGAGGGGAATTCCATTACAGATTTGTCAAGATATAATTGAGGGGATTAACATTTAAACCCTGTACACTGGCACACCATTGTACATGGTTTAAACATTATTACAGACATAATCATATAGCTCTATTACAAAAGGGTTTGGAGTGGAGCTAAAGTCTTTGTATTTGGTTTGAGTCGAGCGGGCTTTTAATTGGTTGGAATATGAGCTGGATTGTCTTTCCTTTCTTGAAAAGGTGATGTCTCTTTTGTGGGTAAATCCTTCATGAATATACCCTTATACAGATATAGAATGCTGTGCAATTTTAATGCATATATTGGCAGTTTGAATAATTCACAAAATGTGACAATGGGGAGCGGGAAATTTTTATTGGATCTCATTACTTATGGATGGTGGGTCCCCTTTGAGATCAAGGAAATATCACATTATATGCTGGTAGGCTGTGCAGTGTGGTTACGACAAAAGCAGAGGAGCTCAAGAGCAGGCAGGGAGAATCCTCCTAAAAATAGTCTTATTAGACTTCCAAGAGACACTTGGTTCCACTATTCGAAGAATTTGAAAAGATTTCATCTCATACCACTCTATTTTACCATGATACTGAGCTGTTTTATCAAGTTGAAAATATTACTGTAGTTTTTTAGCCCTTATGTCATCTTCCAAGTCACATAAATCCCATTAAGGTTCTGTTCATGACTCAGACAGTGAATCTAGCATAGAATATGTTCAAAGACAGTCACCATTGAGTCCCAAAATTCCACTCACAACCCCTATTGCATCCTAAATGAATGTATCAGGTATCAACATTCATGTGGGAAATCCAATGGCTCAAAATTCAAGCACTTGGTCAATCCTAAATATTTTTGTCACTCCAATTCCCCCAAATCGCACTAATACACAAATGCATGTTTCTGAGGGGCCAGAAAGCACACCTGAAATCTCATCAAAGGCTAATCCCCAATCAAAATTCCCACTGGACTTCCTCCTTAATCCTGGTCTGAATCCAGTTGTGTCCCAGGATCCCTTTGGACAAAGTAAACAGAAAACCATCAATATTCTGTCAGGATCTCAGGTTCATGTAGGGGATTAAAAGCAGGTTGATGGGGGGAAACAAAAAAGACCATTGGAAAATGTTACTCGGAGTGGTCTGTCAGAGGGAAATCCAGGATTGATGCTTCATAAAACTAAGTCAATTTGAGGTTGGAGTATGAAATTTTTCACAATCTGATATGTTTGTTTCATGGGTTAGATATGGCACCTAGAGGAAAGTCAGTCCAATCACAGGAGCCAATTGAAGATCATGAGTATGACCAGTCTTTATTAATTTTTTGATGTGTTAACTGATGATTTGCATGGCAGGTGATGAACGTTTTGAATCTTTGCCTCTGGTCCATGAAGCAAAAGTCACTGGACCTTATCATCCATCTGCCTCCAAACCAAGAGCAGCTCATGCCAGTTCATCAAGAGGAAAAATGGTGGATGATGATGATGAGAGCATGTCTCTCAATCAGAGTGAAACAAATGATGATCCAAGGAGGGACAATTTCATGGTGCATGAGGAGGGCACTCAGTCAAATAGTGAGCTCACCAAACCTCAAATGCCCATCACCCAAAATATGCTTGAACAATCCAAGGTCAGACAGCAAAGGAACCAGGCTTGCAAAGTTCACAATGTGGTGAAATGTGCAAGCCAGAAGGAGAAAAAAAGATGGCTGAAAGCAGAAATTCCAGAAAATGTCCATGGAATGAGATCAGCTGTACATGCCCATTGCCTGTTCCTACTCAAAGTGAGGGATAACAATTTTTCCTCACTACCAGCACCACCCAGCACAGAAGAGAATGAAATTGCAATTCAAGTGGATGGGCATCTGGGATATGTTCCTGAGGATGTTTTTATTGAGCCATCAACACCGGTTCTGTGAGCCTTAGAGGTAATTTCATATACCCAAAAGACCACAAATATAAAAAATAACATATTAATATAAATAAAATAAATTTATTTATATTATTAAAATAAAAATAAAAAATATAAATATAAAATTATATTAAAAATAAAAAAAAAATTAATTATAATTTAAAAATAAAATTACTTTAAATTTTGTAAATATAAAATTACATTTATACTTGAAAAATTTAAGTAAAAATGAAATTTTAACAAAATTGTGAAAAAATAAATAAATTTGGAAAAAAGTTAAATAAAATTTATTATAACTTTTTATCCAATAAATAAACATATAAATTTTATTTCACCATTGGATTCCTCATAAAAAATCAGGTGGGGTCACCTCTGAGTGAAATTTTTGTAACTCAACTCTAAATAAGCTTAAATTAAGTTTTTAGTATTTTCAATACAAAAGTTGAAAATCCTCAAAACCTTAATTTAATTCACACCACATGTGGTGTTAACCATCAATTTTTGTGTTAAAATTGAGGTGTTGTGTTTAGTTTAGAAGTTATGAGGAATTAAAGTATTTTCAATTGAATTCAATTGAAATGTCAAAATGTGCGCGTGTATTACATAAGTGAACTTTGATTTACATATGAGGTGTCAATTATTACTGTATTGTACTGTACAATTGAATTGAATTACATGTGTAAATTATAAGTATAATACATGATGAGGAATTAAAGGAAAAATAAATTGGAAAGATTAAATTTGGGGGGGAAAAGGAACTCCAGCTCTAAGGGGGAGCTAGACCCCCAAAATCCTTGCTGACAGGCGTGGGATGTCAAAATTCACGCAAAAGTTCATCACTTTTGGCCTGGAATTGAGTTACAGGGTCTGTGGACTCAATTGATGATGAGGTTTTGATACCAACTGGGGTAGTTTTAGCTGTTGCCAAGAAGGTAAAACTACCCTTAAGATAAAACAATCATAATAAAAACAGTTTTAACTGGTTTCTACGCCTCTGACACACATTCTGACGTGTTTTGAAGGCTCTAGACCTGGTATTGCTATAGTAATGGCTGATTTAAGGGTCTAAAATGGCTAAAAATGGCTAAAAATGGCTTAAACCAGCCCTTTTTGGTCTAAACCAGGGTTCAATGATGCCATAATTGGCTTTTCTGTTGTCAGACTGTTTTTCACGACTGACAAGAGTAAATTTTACTTTTGCAGTAAGAGAATTGATGGCTATAAAAGAATGTCTTCTTTGCCCCACTTTTCTCTTCATGTTAGAATCTTTTCCTTTTATTAATTAATTTAAAACTGTTAAACCAATCAATAAAAGATTCCAACCACCCTTTTTAAATCATTTTAATCCTTTTAACCACGTGAAAAAATCATTATAATCATTGTTTGTAACTCTTATAATCATTTTTACCCCTGAACCACCCCAAAAGTGAATTAAAGCATCTTTCATCACTGTAAACTTTGTCACTTTGTTTCCAAATTCACTCTGGTCACTTTTGGGCGTGTTTTCTCTTTAATATTCTTTTTAAAGACTTTGTTCTTTAATTAATTGCTTGCAGTTCTTTGCTCAATTAATTCCAATTGAAATTGCTCTTGAAGAAATTTCTTTTGTAGCCTTAAAATATCTCTTGTAGAGTATTTTTTGGATAAATCTTTATTGTTGGTAAAACAATAAATTTTTATAATATTATTGTTTTATACTAATAAAGTTATAAACAATAAAATTGGCGTGTTTTCTCTTAAAAATAATATTTCATACTATTTTTAATTGATTTTTACCTTATACAAATTTTGAGGACAGGAAAAGTACTTGATTTTTAATCAAAGTTTCATATCCACACCTTACATTTGGGGGCCCAGCCGTGATATTTTACCTGTGACATATTTTTTTACTCTTTTTAAATCTTTTTTCTTATATTGAAAAATTTAAAAACATATAAAAAATACTTATAATTCAAAAAATCCATAAAAAATAACTTTTTTTCATATTATAAGTGAGGCTTATATTTTTATTTCTTTTTTGAAATAACCTTTTTTTACTTAATTAATTGGCTTTTTCATTAATTTTAGTGTCTGACAACGTGGTAAGACAAGAAAACATTGAAACAGCCTCAACAGTAACCAGCATTATCCCTGCCAGTACTGTCAATTCTGATCATAATAGCACTGTTATTGTGACTCAAAATAACCAGCCTGAACCAATATCTTCTGAATTAATTAACTTGGACATAAGTAATACCCTTCAGAAAGCTAAAAATTTGGCCAATAGTAAGTTTTTTGACGTAAAAATACTATTTTAAGCCTTTTTAACCATAATTATGCCTTCAACCAGATCAGGAGCCAGCTACAACCCCTCAAGCAGCTCCCAAAAAGGTAATAGACGTGATTATGGCAGAGGCCAACCAGGTACAGAAGGAAAAGGGTCAGTTGATGACTTCCAAACAACTAAAATGGGTCATTCTGAAGCTGATAATACCATTTTACCTTCAAAAAGAGCTGACACCGCCACAACAAGCCTCTGTGGACATATACAAAGCCAGCCACAGTGCATACAACAATGCACTCCAATTCAAGGAGTACCAGATCCTTGCAGACCTGTGGAAGAATTGCATGAATTCTTACCTGACAGTAAGAAAATTCTTGGGCCATCCCAACACTTGCAAATTGCTCAATGGATGGCATCCATTGATGGAGAAGAAAAACATGATGCTTTTGACACTAGAATGGAGGAAAAACAACCCTCCACCAGCCAAACCAGTGCCAAAAACAGCCCCAGTGGCCAGCAGCAGCAATTCCAACGTGAAAAAGCAGCCACAAACTCCAAACAAGGGCAAAGGGAAGGCACCAGCCCCAAAACCTTACAGCCAGGGCTACAGAATCCCAAAGATTCAGCAGGATGCCATGGAAAATGTATTTCAGATGGCCAGAACCATGATGGAATTACAGAAGAAGGAGGAAGCCAGATTAAGGTTCCAGAAATGATTTCTGACATATTTGATTCCATCCCAGAGTTGTATAATGCTATAAATGACGTGAAAAAACATCTTTCTGATAAAAATGACACCATTTGTAACAACATTAAAACAAACAACCTGAGTCTGTGCCAAATTAATGAAACACTTATGTGTTTTGAAAAAGTTTTGAGAACAATTAAAAATTCCAATAATGATAATTCTTCTAACAATAAAATAAATGAACAATCTGCCATTATTAAAGAATTAACAGATAAATATTCTAAATTCAATATTGATAACATAATTGAAACAAGAATTAAACAAGCCATAAATATTATCAAGACAGATAACAAGAAAGTCCTTGATGACATTTCAAATTCATTTACTGAAGTAAAGACATATACCATTGCCTTGAAAAAGTGTTTTGATGCTTCACAAGAAGAAGTATCAAAATTATCAATGAAATTGAATCAAGTCACTGCTGATAATACAAGACAGACAGAGTTATGGCAAGAACTTACACATAAAGAAGACATGTATAAAATTGAAGTAATAAATTTAATACAAAGCTTCCAACATGAATACAGAAATTCCCAAAGGTGTAGCAACAGTAAAATGAATGACATTGAACAATTACTGAACACCTTACCAAGAATGTCTACACCTCTAAATCAAAATGAGGGCACAAGAATTTCAAATCCACAAGTATTGGATCCTGATAATTCACAATTAAAAAATGAATTATCCACTTCTTTTCATAACTTGGAACCATCAATGGGCCAAGCACTCTTGAAAGAAGTTCCAAAACTTAAAGAATGGCCTCACTTCAGTGGTGAAGGAGAGTATGACCATATGGAATTCATTAGAGGTATTGACATGATCAAAGAGGATTTTGAATTACCAGACAGATTGGTAACAGCCAGGTTTAACACCTTGTTTACCAGATCAGCTCACAGATGGTACATCAAAATAAGACAAGCACATGGACACCAGAGTTGGACTTGGTGGAAAACCCAAATCATCAACAAATGGGCAAATGATGCTTGGAGGTTTAAAGTTGAAACAGCCTTTGAATCTGCCAAATTTAATGCTGATAAAGACAAAGCTTTACCATGGTTTTGCCAACAAAAGGACAGATTAACAGCATTATATCCTGACATGTCAGAATTTATGATCCATAGAAAAATTCTGAGACAATGTGGAGGTGACTTAGAGCATGCTGTCGAAAGCAGGACTACTGAACAATCTTCAGCAGAGGATATTATCAATATACTAGAAGAAGTAACCACCAGAACCAAAATTGGTTCTAGTAGGGTGAATCTTAAAACAAGGTTTAATACACCTTGGAAAGATTCTGTGGACAAAAACCCCAAAGAAAATTCTAGTAATATTAAATATAAATCTGCAGATACAGTCAGAAAATGCCATATTTGCCAAAGCACCACCCATTTAGCCAATACATGTCCAAAAAGGGGGAAAATCAATGAAATTGACATTGAAAAAGAACCAGATGTTGAAAAAGAAGACATAATTGAAGACAATTCAGATGATAAGTCATCCATATTCTCTGAATCTTCAAAAGATATAGAAAATATCAATGCCACTTTTGACATCATGGAATCTTATTCCCACTTACCACAATTGAGCAATGGTCAAGTTGATTTATCAAAAGTTCAAGATGCACAACTTATGAAGACAAAACCAAACAGAGGAAAAGGTTATACAGCTGGTAACTCCTGTATAACAGAAGTGGTGATTGACAACAAACCCACCAAACTTTTGCTTGACCCAGGAGCCTTCTGCTATTGTGTTGGAAAATCTTTTCTTAAGACTTGTGTACCAAATTTTGAAGACCAATTGTTACCAATTGATGGTATAAAATTCAACAGTGCAAGTAACCCAATGAAAGCATTAGGAATCTTTGAGACCAATGTCATATTCCCACACATAAATGGGAATTTAAGGATCACAGTTGAATTTGTTGTTATGGAAAATTGCTCTAGTACCCATTTTATATTGGGAAATGACTATTTAATCATGTATGGGATAGATTTACATAATAACAAAGACAGATACTTTACAATTGGAGACAATAAGCGCCAGAAATTTGCCTTTTTACCCTTTAAAAGACAAATTACAGTAAACAAAGTATCACCAGTCAACTTAGAGTTAGAGAAATTCAAGTCTGAACAGTTAAATGAGGCTGAAATAAGCCTTCATCTGACTGATAAGCAAGAAAATGAACTTTCTTCCCTTTTGTATGACCACAGAGGAGCATTTGCTATAGACAAAGAACCCCTGGGAGCAATTATTGGTCATGAAGTTGACATCATTCTTAACATTGAGAGACCTTATCCACCACTCTTAAGAAGACCTGCTTATCCAGCAAGTCCAAAATCAAGAGAAGCTCTAGAAATTCATATCAAAGAACTTCTAGACCTTGGTGTAATAAGAAAAGTAGGCCACAATGAGGAAGTAGAAATAACTACACCAGTCATAGTGGCGTGGCATAATGGAAAATCCAGAATGGTTGGGGACTTTAGAGCTCTGAACACTTACACTGTTCCAGACAGATACCCAATACCAAAAATCCAAATTGCCCTTACTCAAATATCTCAAGCAGTGTATATAACCACTATGGATGCCCTTAAAGGATTCCATCAAAATGTAGTAACACCAAGAGCAAGAAAATACTTGAGAATTATTGTTCATTGTGGAGTGTATGAATACTTAAGGATGCCCTTTGGTATCAAAAATGCACCTTCACACTTCCAAAGAATGATGAATGAAATCTTCCCTGAAGAACTCTCAGAGGGATGGTTAATCATTTACATTGATGACATTATTATCTGTTCAAAGACTTGGGAGGAGCACATGTACAGATTATCAAGAGTTTTGACAAAAATCCAATCAGTAAACATGAAAATCTCCTTGAAGAAATGTCATTTTGGATTTAAAGAACTTAAGGCACTAGGACATGTTGTATCTGGTTTGTCCCTTGGAATTGATAAAAACAAAGTTGCAGCAGTATTGTTAAAACCCATGCCTCAGAATAAGAAGGAAATTCAGTCATTCTTAGGTTTTGCAGGATATTACAGGCAACACATTAAAGACTTTGCATCCATAGCAAGACCACTTTATAAGTTGTGTGACAAAGACACAGTATTTGAGATGACTGTTGACAGAGTCAAAGCTTTTGAGTCTCTAAGAGAAGCATTGACCACTGCTCCACTCTTACTGATGCCAGACTTTAAATTGCCTTTCAAACTGTATATTGATGCATCAGGGGATGGACTAGGTGCTGCACTTCACCAAGTTCAGATCATAAATGACAAACCTGTAGAAGGACCAATATGTTTCATATCCAGGCAAATCAAACCAACTGAAGCCAGATATGGAGCAAGTCAAATGGAATGTCTATGCCTTGTCTGGGCCTTAGAGAAATTGAACTATTTCTTAGAGGGATGTGTTTTTGAAGTAATAACAGATTGTACAGCTGTGAAATCACTTTTGAACATGAAAACACCTAACAGACACATGCTCAGATGGCAAATAGCCATACAAGAATACAGAGGCAATATGACTATTGTTCATAAGGATGGGAATATTCATAAGAATGCAGATGGACTAAGCAGATGGCCATTACCAAATAACATTGATAATCCTGCTTATGTTCCAGAAGAAGCTTCACCACAAATTCCAATAGAAGGAATAAGTGTTACAGACTTGAACACCACCTTCTTTGAAGAAGTCAGAAATAGTTACACTCAAGATAAGAATTGTAGCATCTTATGCCAATTACTTAACAAAGACTGTAAAGACAACTCTCTAATACATGCCTTGGATGAAGTATGGAGAAAATCTTATAATGAAGGGAGATTTCACCTACTGGATGGTATAATTTACCACAGAACCAAGCACACATGTGTCATGACAGTTGTAGACAGGTCATTAATCAATCTTGTACTGAAAGAATGCCATGATAGTCCCTTTTCAGGACATCTTTCTGAGGACAGAACAAGAGAGAAAGTAAAGACCTGCATATGGTGGCCAATGTGGCAAAAAGATGTTGCAGAATATTGCAAAACCTGTGACAGATGCCAAAAGGCAAATAAATCCACTGGCAAAAGACTTGGAAATATGATGAAAATCCAAGAACCAAACAGACCTTGGGAAATTGTCCATATGGATTGGGTAACTGGCCTACCACCAGGAGGTGACAGGAGCTATAATGCTTGCCTAGTAATTGTGGACAGATTCAGTAAAACTCCAATCTTTTTACCATGTCACAAAGATGATACAGCCATGGATACAGCTCTTCTGATATGGAATAGAGTAGTGTCATGGACTGGGATATTTACAAATATCATCAGTGATAGAGATCCCAAATTCACTTCAGCTCTATGGACAAATCTTCACCAATTATTTGGCACAAAACTGCCTTTCTCTACAGCCTACCACCCACAAACTGATGGTCTGGCTGAAAGAATGATCCAAACCTTAGAGGACATGGTGAGAAGATTTTGTGCATATGGCCTTGAATTCAAAGATTGTGATGGATTTACCCATGATTGGTGTACTCTGTTACCAGAACTGGAATTAGCATATAAAACATCAATCCATTCCAGTACCAATCAGACTCCTGCTATTCTAGAAAAAGGATGGAACCCCAAGTTACCCCAAGATTCGTTGAGGAAAGACTTAATTGAAATACATCCCACAGCTGCTAGCTTCAAAGGAATGCTAGACAAAGCTAGAAAGCATGCAGTGAGATGCATGGAGGACTCTTTTGCATATGCTAAAGACAAATGGGATAAATCTCATGCAACTCCAGATTTCAAAGTGGGGGACCTAGTTCTTGTATCCACCACTAACTTCAATAACATCAAAGGATGTAAAAGGTTAAAAGACTCCTTTGCAGGACCTTTTGTGATTAAGGCCCTCCATGGAGAAAATGCTGTTGAAGTAGAGTTATCTGAAGAACTTAGCAATAAGCACCCTACATTTCCAGTAAGCTTGATAAAGCCATACAAATCTAGTGATGCTGAGAAATTTCCCTTGAGGAATAAGATTCCCCAAGTTATACCTCCTATTGAGACATCTGGTGCTAAGAAAATTACCAAAGTTCTTAAAGAAAGGAAATTAAGAACCAAGAAAGTAAGGGAATACCTTGTTAGGTACAGTGACCCAACTTGTGAAGATGAATGGTTAGAAGAAGAAGATATACCAGAAGCTACCAAACTCCTCAGAAGATTCAGACACACTAGAAACTCCAATATTACAAAGTAATATTCTTTTTTAGGGGGAGGGAATGTGAGCCTTAGAGGTAATTTCATATACCCAAAAGACCACAAATATAAAAAATAACATATTAATATAAATAAAATAAATTTATTTATATTATTAAAATAAAAATAAAAAATATAAATATAAAATTATATTAAAAATAAAAAAAAAATTAATTATAATTTAAAAACAAAATTACTTTAAATTTTGTAAATATAAAATTACATTTATACTTGAAAAATTTAAGTAAAAATGAAATTTTAACAAAATTGTGAAAAAATAAATAAATTTGGAAAAAAGTTAAATAAAATTTATTATAACTTTTTATCCAATAAATAAACATATAAATTTTATTTCACCATTGGATTCCTCATAAAAAATCAGGTGGGGTCACCTCTGAGTGAAATTTTTGTAACTCAACTCTAAATAAGCTTAAATTAAGTTTTTAGTATTTTCAATACAAAAGTTGAAAATCCTCAAAACCTTAATTTAATTCACACCACATGTGGTGTTAACCATCAATTTTTGTGTTAAAATTGAGGTGTTGTGTTTAGTTTAGAAGTTATGAGGAATTAAAGTATTTTCAATTGAATTCAATTGAAATGTCAAAATGTGCGCGTGTATTACATAAGTGAACTTTGATTTACATATGAGGTGTCAATTATTACTGTATTGTACTGTACAATTGAATTGAATTACATGTGTAAATTATAAGTATAATACATGATGAGGAATTAAAGGAAAAATAAATTGGAAAGATTAAATTTGGGGGGGAAAAGGAACTCCAGCTCTAAGGGGGAGCTAGACCCCCAAAATCCTTGCTGACAGGCGTGGGATGTCAAAATTCACGCAAAAGTTCATCACTTTTGGCCTGGAATTGAGTTACAGGGTCTGTGGACTCAATTGATGATGAGGTTTTGATACCAACTGGGGTAGTTTTAGCTGTTGCCAAGAAGGTAAAACTACCCTTAAGATAAAACAATCATAATAAAAACAGTTTTAACTGGTTTCTACGCCTCTGACACACATTCTGACGTGTTTTGAAGGCTCTAGACCTGGTATTGCTATAGTAATGGCTGATTTAAGGGTCTAAAATGGCTAAAAATGGCTAAAAATGGCTTAAACCAGCCCTTTTTGGTCTAAACCAGGGTTCAATGATGCCATAATTGGCTTTTCTGTTGTCAGACTGTTTTTCACGACTGACAAGAGTAAATTTTACTTTTGGAGTAAGAGAATTGATGGCTATAAAAGAATGTCTTCTTTGCCCCACTTTTCTCTTCATGTTAGAATCTTTTCCTTTTATTAATTAGTTTAAAACTGTTAAACCAATCAATAAAAGATTCCAACCACCCTTTTTAAATCATTTTAATCCTTTCAACCACGTGAAAAAATCATTATAATCATTGTTTGTAACTCTTATAATCATTTTTACCCCTGAACCACCCCAAAAGTGAATTAAAGCATCTTTCATCACTGTAAACTTTGTCACTTTGTTTCCAAATTCACTCTGGTCACTTTTGGGCGTGTTTTCTCTTTAATATTCTTTTTAAAGACTTTGTTCTTTAATTAATTGCTTGCAGTTCTTTGCTCAATTAATTCCAATTGAAATTGCTCTTGAAGAAATTTCTTTTGTAGCCTTAAAATATCTCTTGTAGAGTATTTTTTGGATAAATCTTTATTGTTGGTAAAACAATAAATTTTTATAATATTATTGTTTTATACTAATAAAGTTATAAACAATAAAATTGGCGTGTTTTCTCTTAAAAATAATATTTCATACTATTTTTAATTGATTTTTACCTTATACAAATTTTGAGGACAGGAAAAGTACTTGATTTTTAATCAAAGTTTCATATCCACACCTTACAGGTTCAGTCTCAGGGTTTCCAAAGCTACTTCAAAAATGAGCTCCATAGGTTAGGACTAAAGTGATTCACTTGGGACTGGGAGAGCTCGTGGCAACATCCATTCAATGAGCTGATGTCTATGGTGTCTTACCATACCTTCTGTCTTGCACTTATCAGCACCAAGTATCATCATTACTGTTGGAACAAGGATCATAATAACTATGGGGTTGTGGCAGCTTTAATGGAGCAATATTTCACATATTTGAAAAGGAAATGGAAGTCTATTCAAAAGGATGCAGAGTATTTGGTAAAAAAGAAGGAGAATCAAAAGCTTGCAAAGATTTGTCAAATGGTTAGCTACTGTATCTCTTCTTCATTGTGAAGTAAGTCTGATGATGTGCAGACCTGTGAGTGCCATCATGAATGGTGTGATACAGCTAAATTTCCCATTCTAGAATCACAATTCAATGACCCTTGACTATGCTCAGATACTGAGGAGGTAGTGGAAAATGGCTTTCAAGTTTACTGCAAAGTGGGATTATGCTTGCCCTCATGCTTATTTAATGAATTGGTATTAAAAATTGATAGAGACATAGAGTTTTGTAATCAGATTAAAAAAAGGGTAAAAAACCTATTGATATATTGCCAGAAATACAATCAATAAATGATGGTGATATTCCAGAAGGCACATCATTTCAGGAATTTGATCAAGAGTGGCTCAAAAGCTGTAGTAAGATGCAGACTATCACCGTCAAAATACTTGACATGCCAGTTATTAGGCCTAATGGTGATGCTCTGAAATAACATAGTAATATAAGTGTACAGCACAGTTACAAATTAACATTTTGTGAATTATTTTTGCAGGTGTAATGAAATCTGATTATTATTTCTTAAAGATGCAACAGCTTGCTAAATAACTTAGAATATAAAAAATATGAATTGGAATGTATCATCAGCTCCCTTATAAATAATACTCTATTGCTCACTTTCATTGAGTAAATATTGAATAAGTTCAATTCAGCTCATGGTGTTTATAGTTGTGGACCTGTGATGGGGTGAAAAGGAGTTATCAACTTTGTCAAACACAAAATAGAGAATATCAGGAAGGCTCATGCAGTTAATGAATTTTTCTTTTCTTGGACCTATTGGTGAGTGGAATATGGGATTCAAATAAAGAAGTATTTCAGAATAGTAATAAAATTAGGGATGAAGAAGACCTTTAAAGGTACCTTCCACATTCTGACCTCAGCTGAATGACCTTCACAGGTCATTGTTGGCCAATACAATGGAGTTGATCAACAGCCTGAGCCTCAATGGCTGGGTTCCAATTGGGCTCCCAGAAAGGTGGATGTCAGAGTCTTAAAATCAGGGTATAATTTTGGGGGTCCCCTCACCATTAAATAGACAGTATTAGTGCAAGTTATGTTGAGGCCAGTTCCAGCTGCGGCAATAGATGCAATGAGTACTTCACATTCAGGATTATTGAAAAAATTCTCCAGGGCCTTTTCCTGTGCTTGTTATCAGGTTGAGTCTATTATAAAGATGTAATAAGGCTCTTTAAGACTTTAAATATGACTGTGACACAGATAAAAGTATTAAAAAAAGGTTTAATTAAAGATAAAAAGGGCTTTACTAATGAGAATTAGTGGTGGTGAGCGCTATTGAAAGCCCTGGGTGCAGCTTTACCTGTTAGGTTACAATTATGAAGACTACAATACTAAGATTTATATTATAACCTGTTTATTTTCCAAGAGTATAACTGTTTTTGACAGTTGTAATACATAGAAATTCAAGATCAGGATGGGGATTCTTTTTCTGGAAGTGAAAAGGCCCCCTCTTATCCTGAAATGGAGTGAAAAGGCTGCTAGACCTTTTCACATATGGAAGTGAAGATGTTCCACTCTCTAGGACAGGCTTGTCGTTTGCAAAAGGCCTGTATAGCCTGTATAGGGCTCAGATGTGGTTTTGAAACCACATCTGGGCAGTTTTCACCAATACAGGGTGAAATGTTTCATCTGGGGACCACATAGCCTGATTCTGACGTGTATAACACATAGAATGCTGTACAGAACCTGTATGGGACCCCAGTATTGAATGAACTATGAGGTATTGAAGTAAAAACAAGCTTCTTTGTCTGTTTGACATCTCATAATCATAGTTCTGGGATATTATCCCATGGTAAGGCTGTATTGGCCAAACTGTGGGATTTTGACCTTCAAACAGCCATATATTTTTCAGTTTTTGAGATATCAACCTCAAAATTTGTTCAGTGTTTAGCCCTGTATGTATTGTACACAATTGTACCTCATTTGATATGGTTATTATCAAATATGGGAAATTTATGCCATGTACAAGATTTTTGGACATATGCATGTTTTAGGAAAAAAACTGTATTGGGCTTGTTTGCCTTATATATTTTGCTCTATATGAAATATGGGGAAATGAATGGCACCATCAGATAGATTTAATTTTTCCCTCTTCAAAAAGCCCCCACTTTAAGTATCTCACACCAAAACCGTAGAAGTTAGATGAGAGGTGAATATTTTATTCACCCTTCTTTGGCCATGACTTCTGTATTTCTGGTGTTAGCTCCATTTGGCTATTACCTTTTGATAGCCCTGAATCAGAGATTTACTTTTGATAGCCATTTGGTGGGGTTAAGCCTCTTCCTCTGGAGTTCAGATGAGAGGTGAAAATTAAGGTTTATGCTCAGCAAAAACTTTGAGCAGGAATAAATTTGTTATTCTTTGTCCTATAATGACAGGACTTGTGTATTTGGAAAGAGGTGAATTTCCTTCTTCTTTTGATACTGTTTGAGCTGGTTTATCCCAGCTCCATATTTTGGTGGTATCTTGGCTTTACCATTGGTTTATGGTATTTGGAAGTCATGCTTGTGCTCTGGCTTTGAGTAACAGGCTGACACTTGTGCTGTAATTGTTCCATCAATTTGTGCTGAAAGGATAGAGTGATGGGAAAGTGAAATAACAATTCTACAATAAAAAATGGTCAGATGAATTTGTTTGGTAATGGATGCATACTTGAATTAACTCACAAATGAAGAAACTGGGTCCATTAGGTGTAAACCACTGATTTTGTTGGACCACACTTTGATTGTTTATTCTTTGGTAAGCATTTTAGGACGTTTGCAATTTTGCTACTCATCATGCATGTTTCCACATCCACAATAGTTTGGGTGATTGTTGAGGAGTTATACTGAGTGCACATTCCCTTGTGGCTTCCAAAGCTGCATCTGCCATTGTGTTAAGCATTATATGATGGTTACAACATATGCACAGATCATTAATATTTCTGAAGAATTCTCCTGGTCCTTTGCTTTTGGATGATAGGAATTCATTGTATAATGTATAATATTCTTGCTGCATTGTTGGGTTAAGTGGGAGCAGTTCATAGTGATGGCTAATAGTGGGGAGGGATTTGAGATGTGTGGTTTTGGTGCGGTGCAAGCTTAAATTCTGCAATGCCAAATGTAAAATATCATTGCTACCTTTGAGAGACTACTCAGGATTAATGGTGACCAGCTATCTTGATCTGAACTCTGAGGTTGGGTGATGAATGATATTATTCCCAAAAGCTCATAAATGATTTTGTGAATAGGTGTGCCTGTTAAAAATATTTGACACAATGATAGGAGGCTATTAATGGAATGGTGAGTGGCAGTGTATTTAGAGTGAATATAGCTATAAGATGAGGGAAGGGTTATTGGATATAATAGCTAATTTTAATAATTAAAAGCTCAGACACTCACTGTTCTCCATCCAAAATTATACATTGCCAATTGATTTTAAAAATGAATGATGTAGAGGCATTAGTTTGTTTAAATTCTTGGGTGATAGTATTGTAAGAAGTGATGATGATATCAAATTTCAAGCTGTTGGCCTTGGATAATGAGTGACCAGTGGGACCATGGTAGCTTTTTGCTTGCGGTGCTCCAGCCTGAGAATTCTTGGATATTTCAGATTGTCAGTTGGTAATTAAGCAAGGTGAGCAAATTGTAATGGTGGGTGTGGAGTGATGGGGGTTTGTAATTAGCTGCTCCTTGGAGGTACCAATTATAGCAATGGACTGAATGGTTTTACCTAATCCCATATCATTTGCAAGCAGTCCTCCAAGAGGGGTATTGGTCAAAAGGGATTTGAATGAGCTGAAAGCCTTGTTTGTAATTATGTGCCTGGCATTAAAATTGGATCCAGGGGGTGAGGTGGCCAAAAGGTTACGGGCTTATTGTCCATTGGGGATTTCTCAGTCCCAGAGAAATGCTAGTCCAGTTTTTTGATGAGGGAGGAGGGGGGTTTGAATCATGGAATGGGGTGGGTTCATCATGGGAAAGGTCTGATCCACTGAGAAATTGTATCAGTTTTTGCTTGGAAGTCAATGAAAAAAAAGCAGGAAATGAGGGTGGTGTCAAGTTTGAAGCGGGAAATGTGGGAGTAAAAAGTTGAAATTTACTATGAGAATTACAGTCATATTTTTTAGGCATTTTAAGCTTGAAGTCTTGTTTGCAAAAACTTCCAATTATAAATAGAATGTTCGGATACCATGTGAATAACATCAATAATAGATTGGGTTTCTGAGATGAGGAAGGATCATTCTGATCAGTCATAAATAGTACCTCAACAAATAATGTTTTAGTAGGATTGGATTGGCAATTTTCAATCCATGCCCCACCAGGACCACAGTGCATGAAAGCTTGTGGCACCCAAGGAATGGTATCAACATGATGGAAAGGGTTCCAGGGAGAGAGCCAATAGTATTCTGGTGATTTGGGAGATATAAAAATATGTTGTGTTGATTGTGCCATAGGATAATACAAGAATATCAGTGGGAATTATCAATTTTTGAGGTTATATCACTATTCATTGGGATACAAAATTAATCATCCCAATGCAAAGTGGTTGTGAAGGGGTTGACATGATGGCTATTATGAATTATTTGGGGAAAGTGGGAAATTATATGAAAAGGAAGGGTTAGCTAAAGGGAATGAAGACCAATAAGTGCAGGTGGGGAACTTATATGAGAGGCAGAAATGGGCTCAAAGGGGAATGGCCTGTGGTTACGTGCAGGGCCATTAGGAAGATGGCCCTCTTGGAAATATAATTTTAATATCCAATTTGGGGCATATATCAAGGAAAGGTGGCAAGAATATGGGACAACCAGTATGAATGCTGGATCTGCTGTGTATTACCCAAGGTTTGGTGGTCCAAGGTTCACATTAACATATCCAAAATTGGGTGGGTTGTAACAACTTCTTGTAAAGTGGCATATTGGAGGCATGCCGCCATGTTTGCTGGTGTGACAGCAAACAGTAAGTGTATCTTCCCCAGTTTAATTGTTGTACAGTGACCTACTGGGAAATGGTGGCAGTGGAAAGGGAAATTTCACTGTGGGTGGGTGAGGTATGTTTGGTTTTGCACTGAAATTCTTGTGGACTGATGCCTACTGGGATTCCAGGGGGAAATGTGTGTCTTGATCAAAGGGGGCGCCAGCTGTGAGCCGTGATCCACTTACACATTCACCCCTATTGCATTTGAGACTGTTACTAATCCACCCAGATTGGAATAAGGGTTTTTCCCCACGTGTGTGAGAATCTCCAGAGAAATAGGCCACCTGCCCAAGTTATTTTTTGGCTGGAAGACAGGCGCCAATAGTTCTTCAGCACATGTGAGATTTTCTGGAATATTACCCGCAGTTCCGGATCCCTGCGCAATTATAGCCAGCCTCAGGGATCATAAGTGGGGGTTATGCTAATGCGTATGAGGCTTAAGAAAATCCACACTGATTGGCCTCAGTTTTCCACGTGCAAGTGGGTGAGCATCTTCAGTTAAGCAGGCCACCCGCACAAGCAAATAGCTGGTCAGAAGACAGGCTGTAAAAGATCCGCCAGGAGTGTGAAAACTGCCTGCATATGATCTGTGGGGGAGTGCATATGAAAGCGTGTGGTGTCCCAACAATGTGCGGGCTTGAAAAACAAGCAGGGTGAGTCATAGTTTGCCTAAACTGGGCACCAGAGTGAATCCACCGTTTGCATATGACCCAAATCATTAGTCATCCAAATATACAGCCCTTACATTAACTTGGAATACACCAGCATCTGTGTGGTAGTTAGGTGGAGCTCTCCAAAAAGGTGCATCAAAGGGATGCATTTGGTAAGTTTGACTTGATGGCTTGGTGTGATTTCATGTTACATTCTTCTTCAGCTTTTGCTCTGCCCCACAGCATACATGTACAAAGGTGTAGGTACTAAAATGTTGGCTGTACAAATTAGGATGGTGTAATACTACTTCCGCCTGCATGCATATTACCAATCAGTATCCACCTTCTGATTGTTTACATACATGTAGTTCATGTGCCGAATGCTCAGCATTGTGATTCACCCTATTTGCACACGCAGGCTGAGCATGTCATGGTCAAAGCCCAATGTGGAAGGTTTTGGTAAAGCCATGGCCGGAGGACTTTTTGCAATAGTTGATTGGAAGGCCCACTTCTGAGCACTTCACCAAAGCGTGTGATATGCTGCGCCTGGCTGAAATGTCTTCCGATGCTGTGCCAAATGCTCCAATTGCATGCTTACAAAGATGACCTAGCAATTCCTCAGCAGGGTGCATTTGATATTGTTATCTCAATAGCTCAACAACTGTTCAATTCAAATTTTTAGCCACTGAGAATCTCAATTATGACCCCAAAGCAGAACTGCACAATGGGTTGACCCAAGCTCATGCTGTATTCACTTGTCATAAAACCGCCCGGCCATTTGTTCAAACACTATCACCAGGCCATAAGGCTGGTATTCTCTCCGTGGTCACCTGTGACCAAATGCGCCACACCCTAATGTGCATGGGGCATTTGTGGATTGCACCCACCATGCACATTCAACAATGCCCTCAAAAAAGCCCTCCTGGGAGATCACGGGGCTATTTAAGGCAACAAAGGGGATTTGACTGAGTCTGACAATTCAATCAATTGAAATACTCAGCCATAACCCCTTTGTTCCTCTGCCTCACATGGGCATTTCCCTTCTCAGTTGCAGCCAATGCTGCGACTGAGCTTTAATTTTCCCAACAGGCCTTGAAGCTGAGACTTTGGAAGGTTCTGCGCCCGCTCTTCTCATTCTTGTGAAGATTCCCCTTTGTATTACTGCCTTTCTACTATATTCTATTGCACTCCACTAACTCCACTCCCCTTCCTTTTTGTTGTTTTTTTTCCCGCTTTTACATCCAGAACCCCCCTTCTATTCACCTTGTGCATCTCCTTCATTTAAAACTTTTGTTGGTATTATGTTCCTATATTAATACTAGATATTATTCATTACTTTCTTCCAGACTTTTTAAAAATTCCAACTAGTGCCTTTTTTTAATTCCATTTTAAATTCATAAATCATCATATGTCTTCCTCTTTTCTTGAAATATTCCTTTCTATTCACTTAGTAACCTCATTTTTCTTGTTTTTAGATGTTTTTCACTTTGTGCAGTAAGCAGCGTATCCCCTGCATTCACTCCTCAATAACAACTGACCCTTGCAATGCTTGCCGAAAAGCACACAAGAAATTCTCATTCATTGTCCAACCCTTCTGACCACATGCTCAGAGGAGTTCCCAAACAAGATGCCATTGTGGGGACTCCTTTGTGGTTGATGATGAGGAAAGCATTCTTGAGCAGGAATGGATTCCAGGACACCAAACAGGCAGAGGGGAATTATTCCAGAGGATTAGCCCTGTCCCATCAAGTATTGATTTGTCCACCTCACCTCCTAGGCCACCATCTGATGGTCACTTCACTCCTTGACCAAAGCAAAGTGATTATCCAGCCAATGAAGCATGGCAATGGCAAGAGGACATTTGAGCTTGGGCAAATCATCACCATTTCTTGTCACCCATGAGATTCAAATGCTAAAGTCAGTTTTCTTTCTCCTCCTTAACTTATTTCTCTTCACACAATCATACTGACTTTTTTCCATTACGCATAGAACAAAACCAACCAAATCCCCCATTCCTAGTTTGCTTTGCAAGCAAACTCAGCAGCAACCAACTCCAGGCCCAAGTGGCACCCAATGGGCAAAGGACTTATTCCATTCGAAGCAGCCAAAGTTTCCTTTAATTTCCACTTTTGACTGAAGTTAACTTAATCTTACTCCTTTTGTAGAACCATCCCAACCTAATGAGCCACCTATTACTGGCCCAAGTCCATCCTCCAAACCACATGAGGACGTTCCAACTCATGAGCCTGAACCTGAGGTGGCTCTGATGCAATCCACAGAGGAACCTTTTGGTAACTAACCACTCCAACTTTTCCTCACTCTCCTTCAACCATCTCCACCCCCTCCCTAATAATCAGTGACAATATGCCTGTTGGATCCCCCCTCCACTTCTTCCCTGGTTCCTTCCCCAGATATACCTCCGGTTGCCTCTGAGGGCCCAATACCCTGCTCATGTAAGGTGTGGATATGAAACTTTGATTAAAAATCAACTACTTTTCCTGTCCTCAAAATTTGTATAAGGTAAAAATCAATCGAAAATAGTAAGAAATATTATTTTTAAGAGAAAACATGCCAATTTTATTGTTTATAGCTTTATTAGTATAAAACAATAATATTATGAAGATTTATTGTTTTACCAACAATAAACATTTATCCCAAAAATACTCTACAGGAGATATTTAAGGCTACAAAAGAAATTTCTTCAAGAGCAATTTCAATTGGAATCAATTGAGAAAGGAACTGCAAGCAATTAATCAAAGAGAAAAGTCTTTAAAAGGATGTTTAAAGAGTAAAAACGCCCAAAAGTGACCAGAGTGAATTTGGAAACAAAGTGACAAAGTTAACAGTGATGAAAGATGCTTTAATTCACTTCTGGGGTGGTTCAGGGGTAAAAGTGATTATAAGAGTTACAAACAATGATTGAAATCATTCTCTCACGTGGTTAAAAGGTTTAAAATGATTTAAAAAAGGTGTTTGGAATCTTTTATTGATTGGTCTAACAGTGGTTAAACTAATTATAAAAGGAAAAGATTCTAACATGAAGAGGAAAGTGGGGCAAAGAAGACATTATTTTATAGCCATCCATTTTCTTACTCCAAAAGTAAAATTTACTCTTGTCAGTCGTGAAAGACAGTCTGACAACAGAAAAGCCAATTATGGAATCATTGAACTCTGGTTTAGACCAAAAAAGGGTTGGTTTTAGCCATTTTAGACCCTTAAATCAGCTATTACTATAGTAATACCTGCCCTAGAGCCTTCAAAACATTTCATAATGGGTGTAAGAGACGTATAAACCAGTTAAAACTGCTTTTACTAAGATTTTTTTATCTTAAGGGTAGTTTTGCCCTCTTGGCAACTGGAAGATGTGACTATGAGACTGATGATAATATTACTATTAATCAACAGTACTATGTCTGTTCTTATGAAATATACTAATAAATTATTATTATAACCACAATTAAATAATTAAAAATTATTTCTTTCACGTGTTAAGCACTACTAGTGATTTTAACAGTGAGTAAGTAATTGTCTACAAGAATCAATTACAAGAAGAATTTAATAATAAAAACTTCTTTTATTAAAATAATAAATTATTTTAATATATAATTATCTTTTGCAAGAATAATTATAAAGCTAATCCTTGAAGAAAACTATTACTAGAGAAAAAATTTAAGAATTAAAGATAAATGACTCACTAATACTCCAAAGAACTTATTGATAGATAAAAGTAGAGAAATTTGACGTAGAATTGTGAATTTAAGAGATCAAAATGATTTATAGCAGGATTACAACAATATATAGTTGGATTCTATGATTTCACGTCTTTCTGGATGATTTTGAAATATTTAAAACACTTAAGAATAGCTTTAACTAATACTTACTTGTTGGTAATAATGATTTAATAAATTGATAAGATGATTCTTGGAAAAAACAGCAAGAAGAGGCTTCTTTTAAGTCAACAACAGCTCACAGAGGCATGCCATGGAGCAAACTGAAAAACCAGTGAGTGAGAAAACAATAAACCTTTTTGGATTAATGATTGCATCATCTGTTGTCACGTAAGATTATCATAATTACTGGATTGATGCTTTTACGTGACTACCAACCCCAATATGGTTAAGAATAAAAGGAGTAACATCAGTAAGTCTTCTTTTATTCCAAAATAATCATTGATTTCTCAAAGTTATCAATGTTATTGCCAATTTCATCGCAGGTTTTAATTACTGTGAATTTTTGAAGATTCAGTGTTTCACGTAGAATGGTCAAAAAAGGACTGTAAGTAAAACTTTGAATTTTACTGGTAAAACTGTAATGATTGTTGGTTGTACAATAGATAATACAGTTCTCCATTGGTCCTGAAAGCTTCAGAAGGATTCATTAAGAATTGTATTTTTAATGAATTTTTGAAGTTTTTACCTCATTTCTACGTAGAATTGCAAATATCAGTGTTTCACTGGTTGCTATGAGGTAAATCAATGGATACAAGTCCAAAAAGGGTTTTAATTACTCTTTTGGGTTTTATCAATGGAAAGTCATTAAGAATTGACGTGGTTACAGGAGTCTAAGTAGCGCTTTACCTCCTTGGCATGTCAAAATAGCAGGTTATTTGCTATTTTCTTAAGATTTACAGTAGTTGTGACATGGTAACCAAGTTCCCAAAGAGGTTTAGTTTAACAATTGGGTCAAGATCAGCCATGGAACCAAGCTTTGGAGCCATCCACGCCTCTGGGTCCTCAGAAGTTGGGTACCCTGGCTCTCTTTGATGTCTTTTGTCCCCCTTGCCTATTTTTTACGTCAAAATAGTAATTTAAGCTTAGTGAGATATCCACTATGGGTGTACCAAAAGTCCATGTAAGAATACCATGATATTAAGTGCTCAAAACATGCATAACACTATTCTTAGTGTATATGTAACATGGCATTTCTCACTTTCCCATTATTTTGGCGTAAAATCAAGAAAAACAAAAATTTTCACGGATCTTTTATGTGGTATTAATGATGTGGTGTTGAAGTATTTTCCATATTACCACCTCAAAGAGTTGATTTGAGCTTATTCACTCTATGGAGCTACCCTAGGTGAATTTTTGTGTAGAATCCAAATCTGGCCTTAAATCCATGGATTTACTTACTCAATAAAAAGTTATATATCTTTTCTGAAATCAAAAATGAAGAATTTTGAATATATGCATGATTTATGAGTTATGTATAATTCAAAATTTCTTTTTAAGATAATTGTGGCCTATTTGGGTATGTAAAATATACCTCAAGGCTCACATTCCCTCCCACCAAAAAATAAAATTGTACTACAATTTTATTAGTGATAAAAGAATAAGGCTCGAAAGGGGGTTAATGTCCACTGTCCAACCTCTTTACATTACTTAGATCAAGTAATTTAAAGCACATTCATAGACATATTCAGGCTTTTGGCCTTCTTTCATGTCTAAATCTTCTTAAGAGTTTATCTGAGTCAGGTATTTCTGATTCTGCCATCCATTCATCATCATGTACTGCATTTCTATATCTGACAAGATATTCTCTTTGATTTTTACCCCTAAGTCTCCTTTCTTTAATGACTTTCTTTATCTTTTTGTCTTCATTCTGTTCCACAGGTGGTACAGTTAAAGGAGTTGGGTTTCTTAAAGGAAACAATTAATTGTCAGCTGGTTGATAAGGCTTTATCAAGCTGACTGGAAAGGTGGAGTGTTTATTTTCCAATTCACCACTCAATTACACTTGAACTGCATTGGTTCCATGTAAAACAACAATAACAAAAGGTCCTACATAAGAATCTTTAAGTTTCTTTGGGCCTTTGATATTATTAAAATTCAAGGTTGAAACTAAAACCAAGTCCCCTACTTTGAAGTCTGGTACTTTATGACTCTTGTCCCACTTCTGTTTTGCATAATCAAAAGCATCATCCATACTTTGTTTTGTGTGGTGTTTTACTTTATCAAGCATTATCTTGAAGCTGGAAGCTGTAGGATTAATGTCAATCAAGTCTTTCCTCAGTGTGTCTGCTGGGAGTCTTGGATTCCATCCTCTTTCTAACATAGCAGGAGTTTGTCCTGTGGAAGAATGGACTGATGTCTTGTATGCCAATTCTAGTGCAGGTATCAGAGTGCACCAGTCATGGGTAAAGCCATCTGAGTCTTTGAATTCTAATCCATAAGCACAGAATCTCCTGATCATGTCTTCTAAAGTTTGAATCATCCTCTCTGCTACCCCATCTGTTTGAGGGTGATCTGCTGTAGAGAATGATAACTTAGTCCCAAACAATCTATGAAGATTGGTCCAAAGTGCAGATGTGAACTTGGGGTCTCTGTCACTTATGATATACTTAAATAATCCTGTATGAGAAATGACTCTACTCCATAAAAGAAGAGCTGTGTCCATAGCAGTGTCATCTTTATGACATGGTAAGAGTATGGGAGTTTTGCTATATCTGTCTACAATGACTAAACAAGCATTATAACTTCTGTCACCACTTGGAGGAAGTGCCGTGACCCAATCCATGTGAACAACTTCCCAAGGGGATTTTGGTTCTTGAATATGGATCATTTATCCAAATTTCCTGCCTGTACTCCTGTTTGCTTTTTGGCATCTGTCACAGGTATGGCAATATTCAATGGTTTCTCTTCTCCAAGATGGCCACCATGCACAATTCTTCACTTTTTCAAGCTTTCTGTCTTCTGACAGGTGTCCAGAGTAGATAATATCATGACATTCATGAAGAATGGTATTGATAAGTAATCTACTGCACAATGTCATAACACAAGAATGTTTTGTTCTGTGGTAAATGATTCCATCAAATAAGTGAAATCTTCCTTCAGAATAGGAATTTTTCCAAACTTCATCAAGTGCATTAACTAAAGATGTATCTTTGCAGTATTTATCTAATAGAGAAGTCAAGATATGGCAATTCTTGTCTTTTTTATAAGATTCTCTGACCTCCTCAAAGAATTCAGTTCCAATATCAGTTATGTTAATTCCTTCAATTGGAATCTGTGGTTCAGCTTCCAAAGGTACATAAGCTGGGTTATCAGGAGTGTTGGCTAAAGCCCATCTACTAAGTCCATCAGCATTCTTGTGAATTTTTCCTGCTTTTTGAACTATAGTCATGTTTCCTCTATATTCTTGAATAGCTATTTGCCATCTCAACATATGTCTGTTGGGAGTTTTCATGTTAAGAAGTGATTTTACTGCATTAAAGTCAGTTATCACTTCAAAAACACTGCCATCAAGGTAATAGTGTAATTTCTCAAGTGCCCATACCAAACATAAGCATTCCATTTGGCTTGCACCATATCTGTCTTCTGTTGGTTTGATTTGCCTTGAGATATAACAAACTGGTCCTTCTGTAGGTTTGTCATCAATAATTTGGACTTGATGTAGGGCTGCTCCTAATCCATCTCCACATGCATCAATGTACAACTTAAAAGGAATATTCCAGTCAGGCATGAGGAGTAAAGGTGCTTCTGTAAGGGCTTTCTTTATCTTCTCATAAGCTTTAATTCTCTCCTGTGTCATCTCAAATACAGTCTGTTGATCACAGATTCGATAGAGTGATTTGGCTAGAATTGCAAAGTCTTTTAAATTTTGCCTATAGTAACTAGCAAATCCAAGGAAAGACATCATTTCTTTTTTATTCTGGGGTATTGGCTTAAGTAGTACTGCTGCTACTTTATTTTTGTCAATACCCAAGCTTAAACCAGAAACAACATGTCCTAATGCTTTAAGTTCTTCAAAACCAAAGTTGCATTTCTTAAGTGAAATTTTCATATTCACTTCTGCAACTTTGTGAAGTACTTTTGCAAGTCTTTCAAGGTGCAAAGACCATGTGTCAGAACATATGATAATATCATCAATATAAATGATAAGCCATCCTTCAGACAATTGTGTGGGGAAGATGGTATTCATCATTCTTTGATAATGAGATGGAGCATTTTTAATGCCAAATGGCATTCTAAGATACTCAAAAATACCACAGTGAGTCATAATTCTAAGTAATTTCTTAGCTTTAGGTGTCAAAATATTTTTATGGAAGCCTTTTAATGCATCCATTGATGTTATATACTTGGCTTTAGACAATTGAGTCAAGGTTTCTTGGATTCTAGGGATTGGACACCTATCTGGAACTGTGTAGGTATTCAAAGTTCTAAAATCTCCAACCATTCTTGACTTATCATTATGCCAAGCAATGATAACAGGTGTTGTCACTTCAACCTCCTCATTATGGCCTACTTTCCTTAGTACACCAAGTTGAATTAACTCTTGGATATGTTTCTCCAAGGCTTCTCTAGCTCTGGGACTGGCTGGATAAGCTGGTCTTCTAAGTACTGGGGGATATGGTCTGTCAATATTAAGAGTAATATCAACTTCATGTACTCTTATAGCACCTAATGGTTCATTATCAGAGGCAAATGCAGTATTGTATGTGTATAATACGTCAATAAGTTCATTCCTCATTTTTGGTGACAAAGATGGATTAATCTGTGCTTCAACAGGTTGGTCAGACACAAATTCATCTTTATAAGTATCTTTGACAGAAGATACCACAGATATTTGTTTTGGCATATTGGAAAAGGCAAATTTTTGTCTTTTGTTATCCTCAATTGTGAAATATCTGTCTTTATGGTTATTGATGTCAATACCATAGATATTCAAGTAATCATTTCCAAGAATGATGTGCTGAGATGTGCAATTATCCATTACAACAATCTCAGTTTTCATTCTTACACTTCCTGCTGGGTGTGGGAATACAAGATTAGTGTCTAATATACCGAAGGGGTACATATTGTTACTGGCACTACTAAATTGTACACCTTCTATTGGTAATAGATGGTTATTCCATCCAGGAAGTATAATTTGGAGATAATCTTTGCCCACACAAGTGCAAAATGCCCCTGTATCCAAATTTACTTTGGCTTCAATATCACTCATCAAAACTGATGTGATACAAGATGCTCCAGCAGTATAGCCCTTTCCTCTAGCAGGTTTTGTTTTACACATTCTGGCATCTTGGATATTGGTCAGGTTGCAGCAATCCTCACTGTACTGTGGCAAGTGGGTATGGACTTCTGTGACCTCAAAGAAAGCTGTGATGTTTTCAATGGGATAGTCCTCTACTGGTGTATCTTCAGAGACTGCAGAATCTTGATCAGACTCTTCTTTCTCTTCAGTACACTGAATTTCTTCAATGACTTGAACTTCATTGATTTTTGTCTTTTTTGTGCAAGTGTTGGCTAAATGTGAAGTGCTTCCACATTTATGACACTTTAAGACAGGTTTTTCTGGTCTCCTATCCTCTCTGGGGATCTTAGAGGTCATCTTGGATTCTGTTGGGATTTTAGACCAAGTTTTACCAATTCTTGTTCTGGCAATGATATCTTCCATAACATTAATGTAGTCTTCTGTTGAACAGGGTTCTACACATCTGCTTTTGATAGCATGTTCTAATTCTCCTCCACACTATCTTAATATTTTCATATTAATCATAGTGTCAGACATATCTGGTTGTAAAGCAGATAATCTGTCTTTTTGTTTGAAGAACCAAGTAAGAGGTCTATATTTCTCTGAGTTAAAAATGGCATTTTCAAATGCATTTTCTATTTTAAACCTCCAAGAATTATTGGCCCATTTTGTAATCATTTAAGATTTCCACCAAGACCAATCATGTTTACCATGATCAATCCTCATTTTGTAATACCATTTCTTTGCAGTTCTGGTAAACAGACAGTGTAATTTTCCCACTATGATTTCATCAGGTATATTAAAGTCTTCTTGCAACATATCAATAGTCCTGATGAATTCAATATGGTTGTATTCTCCTTCACCAGAGAATGTTGGCCATTCTTCTATTTTGGGAATATCTCTTGCAGAGTAGGCATTTTCTCCCAAGAATGGGGTGAGACTTTCTTTAACAGAAAGTTTTTCTTCAGTTAAAGGTGTAGAATGTCTTGGCATATGTTGTTCATGATTCTTATGAATTTGTTCCACACTTGCAATCATTTCATTCTCCAACTTCTGCCTTTCACTGTCACTTTTTGCTAAGTGTATAGCAAATTGGTTGGTATTCTCAACTATTTTTAAGACTTGGTCTTGTAAAATTGTAAGTTGATTGTTCACCTTAAAAATGGAAAGTTCTTCCATCACATCATGCTGAACTTGGAACATGTTTTCAATTCTTTTGCAAGAATTGGTAATTGAGTCAAGTCTGGCATGTGTCACTTGGTGCAATTCAATGTATGTTTTGTCATTTCTCTTTAATTCAACTATATCTGATGCAATTTTAGTTAACTTTCTATCAAGTTTACCAATTTCTACATTAATAATAGTCTGTACACCAATTATTTGCGTGGAAAGTTTCTGTTCATCCTTTCCTGCTCCTTGGCTGTGAATTCCATCAGAGTCCTGGCCATATTGAAGACACTGTCCACGGCTGAAGGCTCTAATTTGGGGATCCTGTACCCTTGTGGGTAAGGTCTGTGCCAATTGGCTTTGCCTTTTCCTTTGCCTTGCTGGTTCTTGGGACCTTTCTGCTTCTTCTGAGGTCCCTTGGGCTTGTCTTTGGATACTTCTGGAGCTGGTTTGGAGCTGGTAGACGCTACTGGTGCCTCTGTCTCCAAAGCTGGAGTCATTTCCAACGCTTTCTTCTGGTCTATGGATAAAAGACTTTGGTTCTTCAACAAATTCTTTATCTTTTTGACTTTGTCTTTGCAAGACAGGGGGCTCCATCCTCCTAAGACTTCTATGGTCTTCTCCTGATCCAGAAAGCTCTTGATGTGTAAGTAGGAGTTCATGACCCCCTGCCAAAGGCTTGGGCATATTTCCCACTCCTCTTCCTTGGCTGCTCTGAACCAATTTTTGTACTGGCATTGATATATTTCTATTGCTGCCACTTGAAAATGGTTCAGCCCTGGAAATAATATCATGAATTAGTTCAGGCTCAGAATTCACGTCAAAATCTGTTGGTACAGACCTTGAGGAATGGGGGGCAACTCTGGCATCCTCCAGATGTGTCTTTCTTGTGGAAGATTTGGCACTTCTGGATTTGGTCTTTCCTCTTCCTTGTCCACATCCATCTGGTTGGACTGAATAGTTGCTTCCATTTCTGGTATGCACCATTTTCACGTCAATTTAAAGATAAAAAGTGAAAATATAAGATAAAATACACACCTTTTGGTGGTAATTTAGCTTTTTCTGAGTTAAATAAGGTGCCTCTTTTAGCAATTTGCACCTCAATACTTTCTTCAGATTCTGCTTCTGAAGATTCAGGACTATTGATGTATCTTTTACTGAGTCTGTTGCCAGCTGCACAGTATTTGATTAAAGACACTTAAAGAGAAAATATGATAAAAGAAATTATTTTTATAATTTAAGATATTTTAAAAGATTTTTTATAAGTTTTATTATTTTTTGATGTTAAAAAATATTCTTTTCAAAGAAAAAGGTATTGAAATTGAAGAAGCTGAATAAAAAATTAAGTCAGAGTAACTCAAAGAATAATTTTATAAGTTTTTGGATGTGAAAAAGCCACATGTAAAAACAGTACAAAATTAAACCAAATTCCTCAATGAAATAAGATTTTAAGACAATTTCAAAAATAAAAATAATTTTTCCTTAAATTGAAGAAAAAAAGATAATAAATTAATATATTTTAGAACTTAAAAATATATTAATTAAGGGTACAAGGTTCAAAAAACACGGCCAGGCCCCCAAATGTAAGATGTGATAGGTATGGTGGTTTTTTAGAACACAAAAATGAAGTCTAGAATATTATTAAAGCCAAGTCTATGGATAAAATCACGGCCAGGCCCCCAAATGTAAGATGTGACTATGAAACTGATGATAATATTACTATTAATCAACAGTACTATGTCTGTTCTTATGAAATATAATAATAAAATATTATTATAGCCACAAGTAAATAATTAAAAATTATTTCTTTCACGTGTTAAGCACTACTAGTGATTTTAACAGTGAGTAAGTAATTGTCTACAAGAATCAATTACAAGAAGAATTTAATAATAAAAACTTCTTTTATTAAAATAATAAATTATTTTAATATATAATTATCTTTTGCAAGAATAATTATAAAGCTAATCCTTGAAGAAAACTATTACTAGAGAAAAACTTTAAGAATTAAAGATAAATGACTCACTAATACTCCAAAGAACTTATTGATAGATAAAAGTAGAGAAATTTGACGTAGAATTGTGGATTTAAGAGATCAAAATGATTTATAGCAGGATTACAACAATATATAGTTGGATTCTATGATTTCACGTCTTTCTGATTGATTCTGAAAGATTTAAAACACTTAAGAATAGTTTAACTAATACTTACTTGTTGGTAACAATGATATAAAATGATAATAAGATGATGATACGGAAAAAACAGCAAGAAGAGGCTTCTTTTAAGTCAACAAAAGCTCACAGAGGCGTGCCATGAAGCAAACTGAAAAACCAGTGAGTGAGAAAACAATAAACCTTTTTGGATTAATGATTGCATCATCTGTTGTCACGTAAGATTATCATAATTACTTGATTGATGCTTTTACGTGACTACCAACCCCAATATGGTTAAGAATAAAAGGAGTAACATCAGTAAATCTTCTTTTATTCCAAAATAATCATTGATTTCTCAAAGTTATCAATGTTATTGCCAATTTCATCACAGGCTTTAATTACTGTGAATTTTTGAAGATTCAGTGTTTCACGTAGAATGGTCAAAAAAGGACTGTAAGGAAAACCTTTAATTTTACTAGTAAAATGGTAATTCTTTTTGGTTGTACCATAGATATTACAGTTCCCCATTGGGCCTGAAAGTTTCAGAAGGATTCATTAAGAATTGTATTTTTAATGAATTTTTGAAGTTTTTACCTCATTTCTACATAGAATTGCAAATATCAGTGTTTCACTGGTTGCTATGAGGTAAATCAATGGATACAAGTCCAAAAAGGGTTTTAATTAATCTTTTGAGGTTTATCCATCGAAAGTCATTAATAATTGACGTGGTTACAGGAGTCTAAGTAGCTATTTACCTCCTTGGCACGTCAAAATAGCAGGTTATTTGCTATTTTCTTACGATTTACAGTAGTTGTGACATGGTAACCAAGTTCCCAAAGAGGTTTAGTTTACCAATTGGGTCAGGATCCGCCATGGAACTATCCACGCCTCTGGGTCCTCAGAAGTTGGGTACCCTGGCTCTCTTTGATGTCTTTTGTCCCCCTTGCCTATTTTTTACGTCGAAATAGTAATTTAAGCTTAAAGTGAGATATCCACTATGGGTGTACCAAAAGTCCATGTAAGAATACCATGATATTAAGTGCTCAAAAGATGCATAACACTATTCTTAGTGTATATGTAACATGGCATTTCTCAGTTTCCCATTATTTTGGCGTAAAATCAAGAAAAACAAAAATTTGCACGGATCTTTTATGTGGTATTAATGATGTGGTGTTGAAGTATTTTCCATATTACCAGCTCAAAGAGTTAATTTGAGCTTATTCACTCTATGGAGCTACCCTAGGTGAAGTTTTGTGTAGAATCCAAATCTGGCCTTAAATCCATGGATTTACTTACTCAATAAAAAGTTATTTATCTTTTCTGAAATCAAAAATGAAGAATTTTGAATATATGCATGATTTATGAGTTATGTATAATGCAAAATTTCTTTTTAAGATAATTGTGGCCTATTTGGGTATGTAAAATATACCTCAAGGCTCACAGCAACAGTTAAAACTGCCCTGGTTGGTATCAAAACCTCATCATTGATTGAGTCACAGACCCTGTGACTCAATTACAGGCAAAAAGTGATGAACCTTTACATGGATTTTGACATCTCACGCCTGTCAGAAAGGATTTTGGGGGCCTGGCTCCACCTTAGAGCTAGAGTTCCTTTCCCCCCCAAATTTAATCTTTCCAATTTATTTTTTCCTTTAATTTCTCATCATGTATTATACTTGTAATTTACATATGTAATTCAATTGAATTGTACAGTACAATACAGTAATAGTTGATACCTGATATATAAATCAAAGTTCACTTATGTAATACACGCGCACATTTTGACATTTCAATTGAATTCAATTGAAAATACTTCAATTCCTCATAACTTCTAAACTAAACACAACACCTCAATTTTAACACAAAAATTGATGATTGACACCACATGTGGTGTGAATTAAATTAAAGTTCTGAGGATTTTCAATTTTTGTATTGAAAATACTAAAAACTTAATTTAAGCTTATTTGGAGTTGAGTTACAAAAATTTCACTCAGAGGTGACCCCACCTAATTTTTTATGAGGAATCAAATGTTGAAATAATTTTCATATGTTTATTTATTGGATAAAAAGTTAGAATATATTTTATATAAATTTTCACCCAAAAGATTTTAATTTCATAATTTTTATTAAAAATTCATTTTTACATAATTTTTACAAGTAAAAATGAATTTTCATAATTTTAAACTTTATTGTAATTTTATTTTTAAAATATAATTAATTTTTGATTTTTAAATATAAATTTGTATTTATATTTCAATTTTTATTTTTATAAATAAATTCATTTTATTTATATTTGTATTTTAATTTATCATTTGTGGTCTTTTGGGTATATAAAAATACCTCCAAGGCTCACATTCCCTCCCCCTAAAAAAGGATATTACTTTGTAATATTGTTATTTCTAGTTTTGTTGAACCTTCTGAGAAGTTTAGTAGATTCAGGTATGTCCTTTTCTGGCAACCATTCATCTTCACAAGTTGGGTCACTGTACCTAACAAGGTATTCCCTTCCTTTGTTGGTTCTCAACTTTCTTTCTTTGAGAAATTTGGTAATTTTCTTACTACCAGATGGCTCAACAGGAGGTAAAGCTTGGGGCATTCTATTCCTCAAGGGAAATTTTTAAATATCACTAGACTTATATGGCTTCATCAAGCTCACTGGAAATGTAGGATGCTTATTGCTAAGTTCTTCAGATAACTCTACTTCAACAGAATTTTCTCCATGGAGGGCCTTAATAACAAAAGGTCCTGAAAAGGAGTCTTTCAGCTTTTTACATCCCTTGATGTTATTGAAGTTAGTGGTGGATACAAGAACTAAGTCCCCCACTTTGAAATCTGGTTTTGCATGTGATTTATCCCATTTGTCCTTAGCATATGCAAAAGAGTCCTCCATGCACCTTACTGCATGCCTTCCAGCTTTGTCTATCATTCCCTTGAAGCTAGCAGCTGTGGGATGTATTTCAATCAAATCTTTCCTCAAGGAATCTTGGGGTAATTTGGGGTTCCATCCTTTTTCTAGGATAGCAGGAGTTTGATTGGTACTGGCATGAATTGATTTTTTATATGCTAATTCCAGTTCTGGCAACAGAGTACACCAATCATGGGTAAATCCATCACAATCTTTGAATTCAAGGCCATATGCACAAAATCTTCTTACCATGTCCTCTAAGGTTTGGCTCATCCTCTCAGCCAGGCCATCAGTTTGTGGGTGGTAGGCTGTAGAGAAAGACAGCTCAGTGCCAAATAATTGGTAAAGATTTGTCCATAGTTCTGAAGTGAATTTGGTATCCCTATCACTAATGATATTTGTAAATATCCCAGTCCATGACACTACTCCATTCCATATCAGAAGAGCTGTATCCATGGCTGTATCATCCTTGTGGCATGGTAAAAAGATTGGAGTTTTACTGAATCTGTCCACAATCCCTAGGAAAGCAGTATAACTTCTGTCACCCCCTGGTGGTAGTGTGGAACTCCTTTTAGTGTGGGATTGGATAAGGCAGTCCTTGAGGGGGAAATCACAGGTAAACAGTTTTGAATTGCTGAAATAATCCTGTAACCAAGGGTGCTAATAGTGTTTTAGCTACCCCTCTGAATATACTAAACAATCTCCCTACAGGGCTCACAAATCAATATTTAAGATTGTGGCTTTACAGCTAGAGAAGACTTTTCAGCAGTCTCTATCAGACCTATTCAATAATCAGACCAATGATAAAATAATAATAATTCTAAATAAATAAATTTGTAGGTGATTTCAAGATGATAAGATAATAATTGAGTAGATAAATAATAGATATAATAGTACTTAGTGGTGATTTTAAGTTGTTTTCTTTGTTGAAGGTATTTTGTTTAATGGATAATAGCTCAATATGAGGAAATTTAGTAATAGTGATAAGATAATAATATTGTTTGATATTTTTAAATAAGTGTAATTGATAAATAATTTTGTTAATATGTTAAATATATATTTTGTGATAATAATAATAGTGATATGGATTTTCTTCTAGTGAGAAGAGTATAATATAAATATTTTGTTGAGTATGAGTATTTCACTAATAGATGAATTTATAATATAGGCAGACCTACTGTTAACTACAGCTATATATAAATCACTTTTAATGTAATGTAATAATAATAATAATAATTTCTAGATTAACCTACTAGTAAGGGATGAATAATTATTCTCCTTCTTGGTATATAATTATTTGCATGAGGAAAGAGGAGAAAAATGAGAGAGAGAGGCCTCCTTTTATGTTGTGAGAAGTACCCATGGGCTCTCCATGTAAAGTTTTATTCTTGCCCTTGAGATAATTTTGCTGGTGTAGATTTTTTGTAACAAAAGTCAGATGACTTATATGTTACACTGTATTAGTAATCTTGCACAGCCTTGAGAGATTAATGCTAGTGTGTAAAATTAAGAATGGTATCATATGACTGAGATATTTTCACCATTTGTTTGGCCAAAACTAAGTTTGAGATGTTTTTGTTGGGTGGGGATTTTGATAAAAATATCAGGTGACTTCTCTTTTGCACTGCTTTAGTCAGCTTGCATAGCCTTGAGGAATTAATGCTGGTGAGTTAAGGATGAAGGTGGTGTCATGTGAATAAGCCCCTGTATGATTTGTTTGTAAGATTTATCTAGTTCCAGGTGATCATTCTGTGTAATGTGGGGATACCTTCTTGAGTTTTAATTCTTGATTACTGTAATTGCTGTGTGGTTTACAGTTTTGGTGTATTCCCCTTGCATGCAGCTAGTTGAAATTGAATTGAGTTGTATTTGATGATCCTGAGGCTGTGTACTGTACAGATCTTATGCATCTGGACTGCATAAGTCTTATTTGGGCTCCTGTATTGTTTTGTAATTTTTTAAGTTTTTTAGTGGCTTTTCCCATGTATTGAGTTGAATTGGATACTGTCATGTGATCCTTGTGTCACATGAACTGTATTTGGTTACTGTGATTCTTAGTAATATAATCTTCTTGATGGATTTAGAGTGGATATAATGTTACAATGTTACTTTTCCCATGTAATTTTGAGTTTCTGTTTGTATTAAGCCTATTGTTGATTCTGTAAGGCTTATATGTAGGTTTTCTTGTATAATTCCATAAGATTGGCTTCCTCTATTATTTATTTGATTGTAGAAATATGTTGATTATTTCAATTCTGAATGCCAAATCTTCCATTCCTCCCTACTATTCATGTTATTTCTGAGTGTGTGTGATCTTTAATCATGTCCTTTGAGTGGTGATTTCCTGAATTAGTCATTGGGATCTTGATTTTACAACTTTTAATTTCCAAAAAAATTTCTTGAAACTGGTAAAAAGGTATGGAATACCACAGTAGGCCAGTTACCCAATCCATATGGACAATTTCCCAAGGTCTACTTGCTTCCTGGATCTTTATCATATTTCCAATTCTCTTGCCAGTGGATTTATTTTCCTTTTGGCATCTGTCACAGGTTTTGCAATACTCTGCAACATTTTTCTGCCACATTGGCCACCATATGCAGGTCTTTACTTTCTCTCTTGTTCTGTCTTCAGACAGATGTCCGGAAAAGGGGCTATAATGGCATTCTTTTAGTACAAGATTGATTAATTCCTTGTCCACAACGGTCATGACACATGTGTGCTTGGTCCTGTGGTAAATTATACCATCCAGCAGGTGAAATCTTCCTTCATCATAAGATTTTTTCCATACTTCATCCGCGGAATGTATTAAAGGGTTTTCTTTACAGTCTTTGTTAAGTAATTGGCATAAGATGCTACAATTTTTATCTTGAGTGTAACTATTTCTGACTTCTTCAAAGAAGTTGGTGTTCATGTCTGTAACACTTATTCCATCTATTGGGATCTGTGGGGAAGCTTCTTCTGGCGCATAAACAAAATTATCAATGTCATTTGGTAAAGGCCATCTGCTTAGTCAATATGCCTTTTCATGAATATTCCCATCTTTATGAAAAATAGTCATATTGCCCCTATACTCTTGTATGGCTATTTGCCATATTGCCATATGTCTGTTGGGTGTTTTCATGTTTAAAAGTGATTTAACAGCTGTACATTCTGTTATCACTTCAAAAACACATCCCTCCAGAAAGTATTTGAGTTTTGCTAGAGCCCAAACAAGGCATAAACACTCCATCTGACTTTCTCCATATCTGGCTTCAGTTGGTTTGATTTGCCTGGATATGAAACTTATGGGTCCTTCCACAGGTTTGTCATTTATAATCTGGACTTGATGAAGTGCAACACCAAGTCCATCTCCTGATGCATCAATATAAAGCTTAAAAGGCAGCTTAAAGTCTGGCATCAGTCACCAGGGCAAGTCTTGCGTCAATTGTTGGCAATTGACTTCACGTCGCACTGCGGTCAGTATAAAATCTTGCTTCTGTCGCGTTAGTGTCACTTTATAGTCACTGGATTTAGTGGGTCACGTCACGTCAGCATCAAGACAATGTCAATCGTCACATGTGTCACATGAGAATGTTACTCAAAGTTCAAGCCCATTTCAACACTACTTGCAATGTTTGGGTAATTTCACCTCATTGGCTTCTGCCTCCCCAACGCTTAGCATGCTTACGCGCCTGCACCGCCCTCCAGATGAGACTCCAACACTGCCCCCAATCTCCGTCCTCACCACTCCTTATGCTTTCACACCCCGCCCTTACCATCCTTACACTTGCGTAGTACCCTCCTAACATGCCTCCAACACAGCTTCCCATCCTTATGCTCATGTAGTGCCCTCCCAACATGCCTCTGACACCACTTATGATCCTTACACTTGTGTAGTGCCCTCCCAACATGGCTCCAACACAGCATACCATCCTTATGCTTGCGGAGTGCCCTCCCGACATGATCCCGACACTGCTTACCATCTTTACGCTTGCGGAGTGCCCTCCCGACATGCTCCCAACACCACTTATGATCCTTACGCTTGTGTAGTGCCCTCCCGACATGCCTCCAACACAGCTTACCATCCTTACGCTTGCGGAGTGCCCTCCCAACATGCTCCCAACACTACTTACCATCCTTACGCTTGTGGAGTGCCCTCCCGACATGCTCCCAACACCACTTATCCTTACACTTGTGTAGTGCCCTCCCAACATGCCTCCAACACAGCTTACCATCCTTACGCTCATGTAGTTCCCTCCCAACATGCCTCCAACAATGATTCTGTATTACATCCATAGTGTACAGTGGCTTGTTGGCCTACACAATGAACACAATCACCAAAATATCCGGAGTGGCCTTCTCTGCCAACAGGACCTAAGGGGAAATTGGTCAGTATATTCACAATTTTGTGGTTAGGGTTTAAATCATGAGACTCACAAATTAAAACCTAATAAGTGGACTATTTAAGCCAATAATTGTGTCTCCTGTTTCCCCGACAAAACCATTTTATTTCAAATGGAACACTTTGCTTAGTCCTTACCTCATGAGTGTTGAATAGTTAAAAAGTTGACTTGAGTAGGTTTCTCACTAGTCAACTTTATTCAATGTCTCACAGGGAAGTGATTTCATTTGAATGAGATGAAATAATTTGCAAAACATTGCCTCCTTCAATTTACTGACAAATTGTATTTTGCAAATGCAATACAATTTCAATAGAAGGTTCCAAGGCTGTTGATGCCCAGGTTTATTTTGGTCAGCTTGTGGTTCTAAAATGTAGTTTTTATAGAATATTCAAAAACTCTTAAATTGCTTTAAATTGATATTCAACTTCTTTCAAACTTGCCAAAATTTTCCAATATTACCTCAAAAAGAATCAATTATTTTAAACTTATTTTACTTCCACCTTTTTTATTCAAAAATTTTCAAACAAGTTATCAATCAACTCGTCACCATCTATTTGCTTAATAAATTACCTCCACTATGGCCCAAAACCCGGGAAATTCAACTGAATTCAACGAATGACCAACTTCAGCCCCAGAGAGTGGAAGTGAAATCTCTGATATGGCCAGTAGTCGTGAATTAGGCATTGAAGTAGAGAGACAGTCACATGAAGATAATAAAGATCCACCAGTTCTTCCAGAATGTGAGTATGCATCCATCTTGAATATTTCAAATCTCTCAAAACCTGATATTGTGTCATAGCCTTTATTTCAGCTCAGCCTCCAAGCTCTCAGAAACCAAATTTTAAAAGCTATGAGAAGGAAAAGACTGTTGAACCTTGTGCACCTACAGAAGATGATGGGCAAGATGATGTAATTTTCAGTGGGGAGGTGGAAATTATATCCAAGGAACAATTTGTCTCCAACATTGCTCAAACAATCCCAAGGCTTGAAAAGATTCAAAATGATAGTAAAATTCCTGATTATGTGCGTCAAAATATTGCTGAAGCCATGAGCCTCCTCAAAATGGATTTGAACCGTAAGTCCATTACTAATTCAAAACAAAATTGATAAAAATAGCTGCTTACAATATATGGGCAGGTGTGGAGGTGGGAGAATCTCTACCTGAAGGATCTCGAGTCTTAATTGGACTTCCAGGCAAAGGATTAGGAAAAAGACCAAATATACATGCGACCAAAAAAACAAACAAAAAACGCCTTACATTGAAGCCGCAAAGGATGCTCGGGATCTAGGTGATGAAATTATTGATGTTTAAGTGGACAATATTGATGATGAACCTCTGCATACTGAACCCCCCATACTCAATGAAACAATCCATGATGAAGCTTCACATACTGAAAGCCCCCCAATACTCAATGAAAGAATCCATGATGAAACCCCTCCCGCCTCTTCTCAAAATATTCAAGCCTTTCAGCAAAGGGAGACAATCAAACATGATACAATGGGACAAGATATGACTGATATCATTCCTGACCCTGAGCCCGAAGTGTCATCCTCTGCTAATTTTCAAGGAATATTTTTTTCCACATGGAAGAGTTTGGAGAAATTTTGAATTATCATTTCAATATTACTCCACAATCATGGAAAAGGGGGCTTTATAATATCAATAGTATTTACAAAAATTGATGGGAAAATTTACCAACAAATGATGCTCATACATTCCTGCCCATTGGTATTAAGGTGATCAGTAACCAAGAGCTTAAAATGTTGGCCTAGCTGGAGGACCTTGAGATGGCAGGTGAGTTTTATCTTTGTGCATGATACAGGATTATTGGCTATTGACTGGTGATATAAATTGCAATATACAGGGTTAGATTTTTTTAAGCCAACAGAAACAGAAGCATTTTTCGATAACATTTGGAATCTCAAATTGATGAAGGAATCAGCTAAACCTCCAGATAATCTCCCAAAATCTGAACACTCCTTCTTCAAAATGGTTCAGATCCTTCTTTACCCCGCCAATCAAGTTAAAAATTTTTGGGCGAACTTTATGTTTAAATCCATTAGTTTAGTCTCATACGATGTGATTGCACCCAAACCATATGTTGCACCAACATCAATGTCAGCCTGTGACTCAAAGCCAGAGCACAAGCATGACAGCCAATATACCATAAATAAATGGTATAGCCAAGATACCACCAAGTCATGGAGCTGGGCCAAATCAGCTCAAAAGGTATCAAACAAAAGAGGAAACTCACCTCTTTCTGAAAATATGAGTCCCATCACCATAGAAAAAAGAATAACAAAGTTATTCATGCTCAAATTTATTGCTGAGCATAAACCTTAATTTTCACCTCTCATCTGAAATACAGAGTAAGAGGCTTAACCCCATCAAATGGGTAAGCCAAATGAAGCTCTAAGCCGGGGCTATCCAATGGTGCCAGCCAAACTGAGCTAGCACCAGTATTACTGAAGTTATGCTCAAATTCAGGCCAAATAAGGGTGAACAAAACATTCACCTCTCATCCAACTTCTACAGTTTTAGTGTGAGATACCTAAAGTGGGGTCTTTTTGGAAAGAGCACAGTCAGGGATATCTGATGGTTCCATTAATTTCCTCATATCTCAACTATAGCAGAAATTATGGGGCAAACAAGCCCAATACAGCTTTTTGTCCAGAACATACATATGTACAAAAAACTTGTACATGGAATAACTTTTCCATTTTTGATTATAACCATATCAAATGAGGTACCATTGTGTAGAACACATTCAGGGCTACACACGGAACCAATTTTGAGGTTGATATCTCAAAAACTGACAAAGGTATGGCTGTTTTAAGGTCAAAATTCCACAGTTTGGCCAATACAGCCTTATAGTGGGATACTATCCCATAAGTATGATTATGAGGTGTCAAACAGACGCAGAAGCTTCTTTATACTTCAATACCTCATAGTTCAGTCAATTACAGAGGTCCATACAGGTTCTGTACAGTTTCTGACGCGTCAGGTGCACCAGAACACACCTGTAAACTCCATTGGTGAAAATCTTCACTACTTGTGGTTCCAAAACCACATTTAAACCCAATACTAGCCTGTATTGAGTGTATAAAACCACAAACCAGCCCACAGTAGTGAAGATTTTCACTCTGTAGTCGTGTTCAGAGGTAAACCACCTCCCACTACCCCAGAACAAGATAAAAGGAGGCTTTGCCTCACCAGGAAGCAAATCCAGCATCCTGTTCTTGATATTCTTAAGTGGTATAACTTCTTAAAAGAAGTGGTACTCTTAGAATTTAACAGGTATAATTATAAGTTTAATTATTGTAGGGTTTGTTATTGTAAACCAATAGGCAAAAACTGCACCCAGGGCTATCAGCAGCACTAACCATCACTAAATTATTTTAGTATAGCCCTTATACTCATATTCTCACTTTAACATCATCATCATTTTCGTGTCACACTCAGAGTTATAGTTTCTATTATCATTTTGAAGCTATATCATAGAGTCACCCTGACATTTTGGGGGCCTGGCCTGGTTTTCTACCTACTTTAGACGAAATTTTAGCATGTTTTCACATTTTTTACCTTATATTCATGCTTGTTAGAGTTATTATCCTTGTTTTCTTGCTTATCTTCACTTTTTTTAAAACATGAGAATTCCTGAAGGGGATTCATTTCGTGGTTTTTCTCTATTCTGATTTTTTTTTACTCAAAAATAAAAAATATATAAAAAACATAATAAAAAAAAAAACTGTATACATATCCTTTTTTTGTAAAAATAATATTCTTCATTTTTGAAGAGTCATAAATATATAATTCGTATCTAGAAAATATTCTCTCTTTATAATAAAATAAAAACCATATTTTATTATTGTTTTTTTTTCATAATATATACAAAGTATATAGTATTTGAATTTTTCTTGAAAAAAAACTCTGATAATTCATTTTTTCACCCAAATTGGCGTGAAAAATTGATTATTATCATTATTATTAATAATACCAATAGTAATACTTCGTAATAAAATAAAAACCATATTTTATTATTATTTTTTTTCATAATATATACTTTGTATATATTATTTGAATTTTTTTTGAAAAAAAACTCTGATAAATCATTTTTTCACCCAAATTGGCGTGGAAAATTGATTATTATCATTATTATTGATAATACCAATAATAATACTTCATAATAAATTAAAAACCATATTTTATTATTGTTTTTTTTTCAAAATATATACAAAGTATATTATTTGAATTTTTCTTGAAGAAAACTCTGATAATTCTTTTTTCACCCCAATTGGTGTGAAAAATTGATTATTATCATTATTATTGATAATCCCAAAAATAAGACTTCATAATAAAATAAAAACCATATTTTATTATTGTTTTTTTTCATAATATATACAAAGTATATATTATTTGAATTTTTCTGACAGAAAAACTCTGATAATTAATTTTTTCACCCAAATTGGCGTGAAAAATTGATTATTATCATTATTATTGATAATTTCAATAATAATACTCAATAATAAAATACAAATCAAAATTTCTTATTGATCTTTTTCTAATATATACAGAGTATATATTGGGGAGAGTTGATTGATATTTATTATTGATATTTTCTATAATAACTTTTCCAAAGTGACTTATAAATTCCTAAAAAAAAAGGGATTCAATCAACTAGCTGAAACTCTCACTTTACAAATCAGAAATGATACCACCTCATTCCAAAGACTTTTGATTTCCAAGGGATTATTCCTTACAAAGAGAAAAACCCATCAGTTGGAATAGAGGCCTGGAAAAGAGAGAAGTTGAAGTTGTTCAAAGTCATAATACATGGCAAAATGAACCTTTCTACACCTTCCAAGATGGGTTTCAACAGCAAACCTCCAGGAATGGCTTGCATAGAACAGTTTGTTCTAACCCATCAAATCTTCCAAGAACTTCTCCAATGGGGAATGGCAGACAGGGAATTCAAACCAGATTCCCACTACAAAGAACTTGTAGAAAGTATCCAAAAGATTTCCCTCAAAGAGATATTCTTCAAAGAACTTATCATAGACAAGAAATGGAACAAGAGACAACACACTCTGACCCTTTCAGGCTCATGAGGACTGGTAACCCAACCAGACTCCCTAGTGGCTTCACACCACTCAGGCACCAGCGGATCAGTGACCAAGAGTCACTATACTTTCCAATCCAAGATAGAATCCAGGAGAGGAAGAGAATCATAAGGCAAGAACAAGACTTCTTTTAACCAGAGGCTGAAAGAGTCAGAGTCTATGATCCAGAAATTGTTGGACCTGTTGCAAGAAGTACAAAGAAACAACAAACAGTTGTAAATACTTCTAATGCACCTAGCAGCCCTATGATAAGGAATGATATCTCCACTCAGATGAAACACAATGTTGTGATACCTGAGAGTACCATAAGTAGTAATAATCTATGGTCACAATTTTCCCAATTTGTAGAACAAACTCAAAAAACTTTTGAAATACTCCATGAAAGCATTTCAAGGTTACAAGAGGCTTGTACCTTACAAACCAAGACTATTCATACTCTTCAAGAGGACTATATTGAATTGTATAAAGCCTCAGAATATTCCAAAAGAAGACTAAATCAAGTCTTAGAGGAGCAAAATCACTGCAAAAGGGACAGGGAATACCTGGATCAAGATATTGACAAATTGTTCAATTTCTGCCAAAAAATGAAACCCCAAACACAAGGGTGTAACAACCATCCATCAGGGGTGACATTAAATTAATTAACTCATATTTGATTCTTTCTCTTCATTCATTTATATTCATTTCCTCTCATTCATCAATTATGACCTTTTCATGATTTTATGGTTTTTTATGATTTTCTATGAAATTTTCTCTCTCATCAATTTTCATCTCATTCATTTCATTCTTATGAAAATTGATTCTTTTTCCTTTCTTAATCATTGCTGACCATTTCATCACTTCATTTTATTTTTATCAATCAAATTTCTTCTGTGTTCTTATTCAGGTTTTATCTAGGGATTATTGATTGGTTTAATTGATTGGATTATTCATTGGGATTCATTTGGGTTATTGATTCAGGATTTATTGGATTTATTGACTTTGAACTCTCAAGATATTGAATGGATTTCTGAAGATTTTGAACTGATTGATTGATTCCTCAAGACTTGATTTCATTTGAAGACACTTATTGATTGATTATTGATTGAATATTGATTTATTATTGATTGATTATTGATTGATTATTGATTTCCTCAAGATTATTGATATTTGATTGAATTGATTGTTGATTGATTGAATTTATTTGACTGTTGATTGAATTTGATTCCTCAAGATTTGAATTGACTCCTCAAGATTCATCAAGATTTTATTGTGATTGATTTGGCCAAGCCTGATTATTCTTCTTAATACCATCAAGTTATTTTAATTCTTTTCATAATGCCAGTCCAGCATAGCCCCCCAGCAAAGAATACTAGATCCCAGAAAATTCCAGCTGTTCTCACTCCTACAGCAAGGGCTCCTCTTGACCGCACCCCATCAGTTCATCAACTGAGTGCAAATTTGGACAGAGGACCACCAATGGAAGGAGCAGCACCCTCAAGAAGAGGTGGAATGAAATCTGGAAGATAAAGATCCTTTTCTGGACTTTTGGGTGGCTACCCTGGCATGTCTGAAGGTGCAAGAGCAAGATTAGGGGAAGTTGAAGATGAAGAGGGGGAAGAGTCTGTGGAAGAGGAAGATTCTGGGGAAACTGAAGTGGCAGATGCCTTGGCAAATGCTCCAGAGGTGCCTCAGGGTTCTAATCTAGCCCTTTCTAGTCAACCTCTTGTCTCTCAAACTGATCCAAGTCTCCTCAAGATGATGGAGCAGATGACTCAATTCATGGGACAACTCACTCAAGCAGTTGCCCCCAGGGACAATTCCAAAGCCCCTGCTTTCAAGACTCCATCCATGAAGGCACCTGATTCTTTTTATGGTACTCAAGCTCATAAGTTGAGAGGATTTATCCAATCCTGTCAACTAATTTTCCATAATGATCCAGCAAACTTCTTCTCTGACAGGAAGAAGGTTTTGTACTCAACTTCTTTTCTTACTGGTAGAGCTGGCAAATGGATTGAACCTTACCTCTCAAATATTTCCAATGAAGACCCTTCATACCTCCTCAATAATTGGCCATTGTTTGAATCTCAATTATTCACTCTGTTTGGTGACCCCAATGAAGTCAGGAAAGCTGAACAAGAGTTGGACAATTTGAGGATGAAGGAAAGTGGTCATGTTTCCTTGTACATAGCAGATTTCAGAAGCTTAATGTCAAGAATTGGAGATTGGGGGGAAAGAGCTTATATCCATGTTTACAGAAGAGGATTGGCATCAAGATTATTGGATCAGTTGGCTTCTCACCCTGGAACTTTTGATACTCTTCAAGAACTTATGGATGTCACTCTAGAATTAGACACAAGATATCATGAGAGGCAAAAGGAAAAGGGTGGCAATCAAGAAAAGAAGCCTCCAGTCAGTGGATCCAATCAATCTAGGCCTCCTCAAAACTCATTTCAAAAGAGGCCTCATCAGAAGAAGAATAAGAAGGGCAAGCAATTTCAATCTTCAAAGGACAAACCCCATTCTGCTCTCCTCAATAAGGACAATAAATTAATTGGTTCTGAAAAGGAGAGGAGGATTCAAGCAGGGTTGTGTAATTATTGTGGTGGCAAGCACCCAATTGAAAAATGCTTCAAGAGACCTCAGAACAAGCCTGGGTCATCATCAGGAGGCTTCCCTAGAAAGCAGGGAAAAGCCTGAGTGGGGATCATGATGTGTTCAATGGTTCTCACTTATTTCCTTCAAGAGCACAATTGTGCACTCTGAATACTAGTGTCAAGAAATCTTTAAAATTTCTTATTTTCTCTTCTGTCTCTGATATTTTTTATAGTATTCTAATTGATTCTGGTGCTACAAACTCTTTTATGGCAAAGAATTTTGTTCTCAAGTACTCATTGACTCTGTCAGAGCTCCCTGAAAAGATTCCTCTTTTCATTTTGGATTCTAATGAATCCCCTGCCTTGTTCATCACCCATTATACCAAGTGGGTAGTTGACTTGCCTTCCTTCCCAAGCTTTGAATGGGATTTCTTTATCATAGATTCACCCAAAGGAGAAGACCTGATATTGGGCTATGATTTCCTTTACCATTTCAATCCCATTATTGATTGGAAAAATGGATTGATCACCTATGATTCTAATCATAAGGATTCTAGTGGTATTATTCCTTCTACTAGTAATGACTTAGCCACTGCTGTCAACAGTGTTGCTCTGGCTGGTGAACTTAAGACACCTTCCATCCCTTCTTCTGTCCATATCCCTTCCATAATTCCCTCTCAGTCATTACTTCCATCAAGAGATGAAGTCTTCAAAGAGATAAAGGATGTTGGAGAAGATGTTGCCATATCTTCACTTCATCTGTTCCAAGGGGATATGGACCTTCCCCCCTTATCTTTTCATGCATCCCTGGAGGAGCAGTGGGATGAGGAGGAAGAGCCAGAAGAAATTGAAACTGTGTTGAAGGTTGTTCCTCCTGCTTATCACCAATATTTGGATGTATTCTCCAAGGTGAAAGCAGAGAAACTTCCTCCACACCGCGCCTGTGATCACCATATCGAATTGGAGGGTCTTCTACCTCCAATTGGTGTTATCTACTCATTATCAAATCAAGAGTCAGAAACACTGCGGGCCTACATTTCAGAGAATGTAGAGAAAGGTTTCATTAGACCAAGCTCCTCTTCAACAGGAGCGCCTGTCCTTTTTGTCAAGAAAAAGGATGGAGGTCTTCGTTTGTGTGTTGACTACCGCAAACTCAATGCTGTCACTAGGAAGAACAGATAACCTGTTCCTCCTATGAACCAGCTCCTTACCGTATTCAACGGTTCCACTATCTTCTCCAAGATAGATTTGCGTGGTGCATATAACCTTCTGAGAATCAAAGAGGGGGATGAGCACTTAACTGCCTTTAGAACCAAATATGGCAGTTATGAGTATTTGGTCATGCCATTTGGTTTGACCAATGCTCCTGCTTCTTTCCAAAATCTAGTAAATGATATCTTTGCAGATTTTTTGGATGTGTTTGTTGTGGTTTATCTAGATGATATTATGGTCTTTTCCAGTTCTGAGGAGGAACATGTCAAACATGTGGCCTCTGTCCTCCAAAGACTGAGGGACAATAATCTGTTTGCCAAAGCCTCCAAGTGTGTATTCCATGCCTCAAGTGTGGAATACTTGGGCTATGTTGTTTCAAGTGATGGCCTCAAGATGGATTCTTCAAAAGTTCAGCAAATCCTCAATTGGCCTCAGCCCAGAAACATCAAGGCTCTTCAATCTTTTCTTGGCTTTGCCAATTTTTATCGACGTTTCATTAAAAATTATTCTAAAAAAATCACTTCTCTCACTTCCTTCCTTAAAAAAGATTCTCCCTTCATCTTCAATGAGGAAGCTCTTAGTCAGTTTCAAGCACTCAAAGAAGCTTTCACCTCTGCTCCTATCTTATCTCATTTTAATCCTTCTCTACCTACTATAGTAGAGACTGATGCTTCTGATTATGCATTGGGTGCCGTACTGAGTCAGGTGAATGACTCTGGAAAGCATCCCATTGCATTTGATAGTCGCAAGCTCTTACCAGCTGAGCTCAACTATGAGATTCATGACAAGGAACTCCTTGGCATAGTTTGGGCTCTCAAGCGTTGGAGAGCATTTCTTCTTTCTCTTTCCAATCCTTTTGAGGTCTTGACCGACCACTCTTCCTTGCAATATTTCATGTCTTCCAAAGTTCTTACTCGTCGTCAGGCCTGTTGGGCCGAATTTCTCTCAGAATTTCATTTCACTATCACTTACCGCCCAGGCAGGCTGGCCACTTTACCAGATGCCTTGTCACGTCGGGACGACGTGTACCCAGAGAGGGGGGTGGACTTCATCAGCAAGAATCCTCAGAATTTTCATCAAGTACTTAAGCAAGATGGAATTCAAGAGTCAAGATTCTTCTCAATCAAAGTGGAAATTTTCTCAGATTTAGTTGACAAGATTCAAGAAGAAGTATGGCAAGACAAAGACTATAAAGAAATACTCAAGCAACTAGCAAGAGGTGAATCAGTTCCAGATTATTCTCTTGAACCTCAAGCCAAGTTATTATTATTCAAAGATAGAGTGGTAATCCCAAGCAATGAAGAACTTCAACTCAATATTCTTCAAAAGCGTCCTGACTCACCATTGGCTGGCCATCCTGGCCAGGAGAAGACCCTCAAGCTCATCAAGAGGTATTTTTATTGGGCTGGCATGAATCAATTCATCAAGGACTATGTGTCCTCATGTCAGCAATGTTCAAGAAACAAGAACATCCATCACAAGAAGTTTGGATTACTCAAGCCTCTTTCAATTCCATCTGGTCCTTGGAATTCATTATCAATGGACTTTATCACTCAATTGCCACTGTCCAACAACTTTGATTCAATTTTAGTAGTTGTGGACAGATTCTCAAAAATGGCAATCTTCATTCCAACTTATGGCACAATCACTGCTCTGGATTTAGCTCAAATATTCATTAGCCATGTATTTTCCAAGCATGGACTCCCAGTCAGTATTGTCAGTGATAGAGGATCCTTATTTGTTTCATCATTCTGGACTCAATTGTGTCAGCAGCTCAAGATATCATGAGATCTTTCAACTGCCTTTCACCCTGAAACAGATGGACAGACAGAGAGGGTAAATCAGATACTAGAACAGTACCTTTGGATGTATGTCAGCTATCATCAAGATGACTGGTACACCTGGCTCCCTCTGGCTGAATTTGCCTATAATAATGCAGAACATTCATCAACCAAGCAATCACCTTTTTTCACCATTTATGGAAGAAATCCCAGCTTTGACTCAATCCATATTTCTCAAGACTCACCGGCTGGAAAGTTATCAACAAAACTCCAATCAGTACAGCAAGTTGTCAAAGAAGAATTAGAGTCAGCAATAAGGAGATTCAAGAAGTATGCAGATAGAAATAGGGCAATTCCACCTGATTTCCAACCTGGGGACAAAGTATGGCTAGCTTCCAAGAACATCAAGACAACAAGACCCACCAAGAAATTATCAGAAAAATGGTTGGGACCCTTTGAAGTTCTTAAGAAGATTGGCAGCCATGCATATCACCTCAAGTTGCCTCAGCAATGGAAGACAGTTCACCCTGTATTCCATGTGTCCTTATTAGAACCAGTCAAGCATTCAACTATCCCAAATCATCATCAATTGCCGCCACCACCAGTTTTAGTGGAAGAGCAAGAAGAATGGGAAGTCGCTCAGGTTCTGGACTCAAAACTCAAAAGAGGTAATTTATGGTATCTTGTAGAGTGGAAAGGATTCAGTGAAGACCCAGAAAGAACCACTTGGGAACCAGCTTCCAACCTTACCAACTCACCAGACCTTGTCAAGGATTTCCACTCATTGTATCCAGACAAGCCTGGTCCAAATACCTCAAGAGTTTGATTTTATGGTGCTTGGTGGGGAGAAGAAGTTATGAAAGTAAGTTCCTCTCCTGGCATGCACCTTTAAGGGGGTATTCTACCCATATGTTGTTGTAAGCATCACCTTGGCCACTTTGTGAGCACTTGTCAATTCTTTGGACAGGTTCAGGAAGCATACAACATCAATACCCTCCATTTGGACCTTATCAAGATATGGCCAAATATTTTCTTTCTTTCTTTATGTTTCATTTTCTTTCTTTATTATCATTTCATTTTATGCCAATCATCATAATTCAAGACATTCATTACTTCAAGTCATTTACGGCAATTCATTTCAGTAGTCATTTATGGCAAATCATTTCAGAAGGCATTTATGGCAATTTATTTCAGTCTTATGGTGCTTGGTGGGGAGTGGAAGTTATGAAAGTAAGTTCCATCTCCTGGTATGCATCCCTGAGGGTTCTACTTCTTGTAAAACATCACCTTGGCCACTCTGTGAGCATCAAAATGCTTGGTTTCCACTTTTCAGACACTTTTTTTTGGCCAGAATCAAGAAACTCACCACAAGAAGGACCAACCATCAGGATTTTTCTTTATTTCTTTCTTTACTCTCATTTTCTCTTATTATTTTTCTTTCTTTCTTTACTTGTATAATTTTCTTTCTTTTATTTCTTTAAAGCAGCAGCATCCCCTCCCCAAATCATGTATTGGGAGGTTCCATTATCTTTTTTATTTTTTATTTTTTAGTATTTATAAGAGTGGGGATAGAAGCCAAACCAAACACAAACAAGGAAAAGGAAACTAGTTATCTCTACCCAAGTCATCAAAAGTTCTCTGGAAGTCATTTATCAACTCATCCTCATACCAGGCAAATTTTGCAGCCATCTCTTCAGAAGCAGTACCTGGAATAGTCCTGTCATTGGCATACATAATCACCTCTCTGCTATTTCTATCAACCCTCCTGAACAATCTGGCCACAGCATCTTGATTTTCACTAGCCGCGTTGGGATCTTCTCTGGTAACCCGGATAGGCCAACGTTCTCTTCTTTGGAAGACTTGGGCGGCAGGAAACGGCAAAGGGGATAATCCATCTCTTCTTCTTCTGGAGCTGGCCACAGGTTGGAGTTGACGGGAGGTGGTTATGGGTGAGTTTCTAGGCTGTTGAACTGGTGATGGTCTTACTTCTGGAATCAAGGCAGGCCTGGTGGTATGGGAAGTAGTTGGTGAAGGAGGAGGAAGGGTTGTAGGAATAGAGGCAAGCATTGGTTGAAAGGTTCTTGGAGTACTGGGAATGACTTGACTTTGGAATCTGGTGTTGGCAAGAGGTTGAGAGGAGGAATTGCTGGATGGATGGCCACTTGAATGGGGAATAACTTGAACTTCTTCACCATCCAACTCATCACTTCCTTCAGCATCTGGATCTGATGGGGAATCAACAATTCTTCTTAGCTTCTTCACTACTTTCACCACTCCATCAGCATTGGTCCTTGAAATGGGAATTTCTGAGCTGTAGTGGATGGGCCTACCACCAATTGGAATGGACCCTCCAACATTAGTCCATCTGGCCACATCCCTCTTCCTGGAACCAGTCACTACATCAAGATATCAGCACCAATTCAATCAAAATATGCAAAGCACTCACATTGAGAAAATCCAGAAGTGGCATCAGGGGTAGGCTCCTTAAGAATGGGGAATTCCTGCCCATAAGGCCCATCCTTCCTACTCCACAAGTGTCTCTTGACCCGGGACAAAGTTGATCCGGTACGGCAGCATGGCTTCTTCCCAATAAAGCAGAAATGGCATTTTGACGATCGAGGATTGTAATGTTGAAAGCAATCCTTACCCCTGGCCAAACACTCAGTACAGTCAGGATCAAGGACTTCAACTGCTCTGAACCCATCATATGTTTGGGAGGGGTCAAAATGGCCAGAAGACGCCATAGAAGGAGAAGACAATCGACTGAAGACGCCAGAACCATGAAGAATAGACGGTGGCGGTGCAGAAGGGGAAGATTCAGTGAGCTCAGTCAGTTTGGAACTCATAACTGAAGAATATGCAAGCAGAAGATTCAAGACGTCAGAATCAATCCACTCCATATCAAGAAAAAAGGAACTTGACTCAAGGAAATGGGGCCATAACTCAATTATGCCCCCCCTCAAAGCCTCTAAGGTGAAGGTTCATACCCCTTTGGGGCTGAACTCATCACCCAGGGCATCCCCTGCAACTTTGGGGAGGCCAGGATCTTGATGGTCCTGGACCCCATCAATGGGTCCAGGCCATGTAGGGTAAAAAATGGGTAAGGGCCATTTCTGGACCCCTTGGTCACCCTGGGTCCCCAGAAAATTTGGGCCCAGGGGCTCCATTTTGGTCCTGGGGGCCTCCAATAGCCCCCACGGACCGCGGACCGCGGCGTACGGCCCACGGACCGCGGCGTACGGACCGCGGACCGTAGGATCCCAAAGACTCAAAAAGGCCTATTATGGCCAGAAATCAACAAAAATGCCCTAATCACTAAAACACCCAAAAAGGCCTAAAAGGCCATAAAAAGCAAATTTCATCAAGATCACTCAGGATGGAGGCCACAGCCCAAAACCCACTTGGAGGGCTGTCTGAGGCCAATTCCTTGGATAATGGGGACAAGACCCCTTGGAGGAAAGTTTCATTCATTCATTGGATTAAGTCTGGGCCAATGAGTACAAGTCATATACTCATTGGACCCCAATTTCTGAGCACAAGTGCTCAATGGCCTTTATTCTGGGATATATCCCAAGGCCACATCCCAAGGCATGGCTGATTGAATCAAAAGAAAAGAATGGCATATTCTGGAAGGAATACTCACTTAAGCTTGGAAAAAGGGGGGAATCAATTGAATTTGGCAGGGAAGAAGGAATGAAGGATTTTCAGGATAATGATCAAGAGGAAAAGAAAATTAAAAAGAAAATTTTTTGAAAAAATGTGGGGATATTGAGATGCCACTCAACAGTGGCAGGGTATTATGGTGTTCAGGAGCCCACCAGTTTCAAGAGGGGGATACTGTAACAACCATCCATCAGGGGTAAGGGTATTCATTCATACACCCACTCAAACACCTCAAATCAGCAAATCCAGTATCTGCATCAGCAGTCAGTTTCAGCAATCTTCATTCTGAAACATGCATACAGCTTGGTACATCAATACAGCCTGTCAATACCTGTACAGGTTGGATTCACCCAATACAGTTTCAATACACCAATATGGAACTGTATGATCACTCAAATACACCACACATCTTGTACAGGTTCTGTACAGCTGTACAGGACCTGTATTGGCCAGACTCAATTCAATCATCAATTATTCTCATGAAAATTCTTCCTCTGGATCAGGGCTGGTGATTCTCACATATACCAGCCCCTCTTTCTCCCCCCTGGGGACTTTTCCCCAGTTAATTAGTTTAGTTTATTTATTATTTTATAATTATTCTTATCCTTATTTTGGGTATTATAATTATTTAATCTTAAGTTAGTCTTTGCATTTCTCTCTTCGCCTGTACAGTATGAGTTGGGTGGCCACATCCTTATTAACCCTTCTCTTTCCATTCTGACAGGTTGAAACAGTGGACTTGGACTTGTTTGTGGTTGGCTCTTCTATTCTTTTACTCTTACTTTCTGTTGCTGCTTTTTTCTTATATTTATTCTTTAGCAATTCATCTTTAACACTCTTAAGTGTACCTCTTCTTATCTTATCTTTGAGCCCTCCATAAGTGAGTCCCAGTTTACTGAGTGCCAGGCCCTCTTCACTTCGAAGAGCCCCTGTGACAAAGGGCATGTTTCTGGAAACACCCCATACCACCAGGAAGACATCAAACCAGATTCTTTATTGGTGAATAAGGCAGGGTCTCCATCAAAATACCAAGATGGAGATAATATGTATTATACTGAAAAGGAAGCCTTGAAACAGCTTCCTGAGGCCTCAAGCTGGCCCAAATTCTCTGGAACTGGAGAATATGATCATATGGAACTCATAGATTATATTGATGGACTGTTAACTGATGTACCAAGTATACCAGATTACTGGATTACTGCCAGATTAAATACAGCTTTTAAAGGACATGCTAGTATTTGGTACACACAAATGAAAGAAATCCATGGCAGAAGAAACTGGCCATGGTGGAGGGGCCAAATAATCCAAAAGTAAAGAAATGATACATGGATATGGCAGAAAACCCTTTCATTTGGAAATGATAGATACACAGTGGACAAAGATCCATATGATTGGTGTCTGAGACAGTCAAAAAGGTTAATAGCCATTGACCCTCACATAACAACAAAAATGAGAAATCACATACTGTTGACCAATCTACCAGGAGACTTAGAACATGCAGTAAAATGCAGATGCTCCAAAGAATCCACCTTGGATAAAATATCCAATACTTTGCAAGAAGTAAGGATTAGAACATCTATTGGTAGATACAATAACCATAGTACTGGTGATAACAGGGATAATCCAACCCTGGAAGCCAAAGAAACTCATTATTCAGAATCTGAAATCACAACAGGATTTCACAACAGTGAATTACCCAATCACTATGCAAAAAATTCTCCCAAAGACAGGGAAGAGATATTTTCAAGGGAGGAAGAAACAAGAAAAGACCAAGAAGGTCATGAATCTGACTCTGATAGTGTGGGGAATGGATGTGGAAATAATTCATAAAGTGCACCCAAGCCCCATGAGGAATATTTGGTGGAATTTAAGAGCCATGGAAGAAAGGAAATTGGTTCAGTCCACTCCAGAAGGAGGAAACCAATGACCAAACACCTGGATGGTTTGAAACATAACCCACCAGACAGGGAGGGTATGACCACAAGAAAGTTGTGGGCTCAAGTTCAAATGAACCATGCTAATACCTCCAAGAGGAGAGGAAATTCTAATCAATGATTGTCCTTTTTGAGAGGGAGGGTATGTCAGCCTGTGACTCAAAACCAGAACACAAGCATGACAACCAATATACCATAAATCAATGGTATAGCCAAGATACCACCAAAACATGGAGCTGGGCCAAATCAGCTCAAAAGGTATCAAACAAAAGAGGAAACTCACTCCTTTCTGAAAATATAAGTCCCATCATCATAGGACAAAGAATAACAAAGTTATTCATGCTCAAAGTTATTGCTGAGCATAAACCTTAATTTTCACCTCTCATCTGAAATACAGAGTAAGAGGCTTAACCCCATCAAATGGGTATGCAAAATGAAGCTCTAAGCCAGGGCTATCCAATGGTATGAGCCAAACTGAGCTTGCACCAGTATTACTGAAGTTATGGTCAAATTCAGGCAGAATAAGGGTGAACAAAACATTCACCTCATCTAACTTCTACAGTTTTAGTGTGAGATACCTAAAGTGGGGTCTTTTTGGAAAGAGCACAATTATGGCTATCTGATGGTTCCATTCATTTCCTCATATCTCAACTATAGCAGAAGTTATGGGGCAAACAAGCCCATTACAGCTTTTTGACCAAAACATACATATGTACAAAAAACTTGTACATGGAATAACTTTTTCATTTTTGATGATAACCATATCAAGTGAGGTACCATTGTGTAGAACACATTCAGGGCTACACACAGAGCCAATTTTGAGGTTGATATCTCAAAAACTGACAAAGGTATGGCTGTTTTAAGTTCAAAATTCCACAGTTTGGCCAATACAGCCTTATAGTGGGATACTATCCCATAAGTATGATTATGAGGTGTCAAACAGACGCAGAAGCTTATTTATACTTCAATACCTCATAGTTCAGTCAATTACAGAGGTCCATACAGGTTCTGTACAGTTTCTGACGCGTCAGGAGCACCAGAACACACCTGTAAACTCCATTGGTTAAAATCTTCACCCTGTATACAGTAAAAATGACTACTTGTGGTTCTGTAGCCACATTTAAACCCAATACTAGCCTGTATTGAGTGTATAGAACCACAAACCAGCCCACAGTAGTTAAGACTTTCACTCTGTGGTCGTGTGCAGAGGTAAACCACCTCCCACTACCCCAGAACATAATAAAAGGAGGCTTTGCCTCACCAGGAAGCAAATCCAGCATCCTTTTCTTGATATTATTAAGTGGTATAACTTCTTAAAAGAAGTGGTACTCTTAGAATTTAACAGGTATAATTATAAGTTTAATTATTATAGGGTTTGTTATTGTAAACCAATAGACAAAAACTGCACCCAGGGCTATCAGCAGCACTCACCATCACTAAATTATTTTAGTATAGCCCTTTTCTCATATTCTCACTTCAATATCATCATCATTTTCGTGTCACACTCAGAGTCATAGTTTCTATTATCATTTTGAAGCTATATCATAGAGTCACCATGACAATCAAATTTGACCAATCCTCTTGGACTCGAATGGGGAGCAGTTGAATACCTTGCCTCCTGCTTGAGTAAATTGAAGCAACGTGCAACCCAACTCAGCATTGAAGGTGGGGGGGATGACAATGAGATATCCACAAAGCCACACAAGAACCTGGAGGATCTAATGGATACAGTTATCCAGTTGATGATTGCGTACAACATGGTACGTGCACATACAAAGGTGGAAGTTAATGAATTCAAAGGCAAACTCATGAACTCAAAGAAAATGAGGCCATAAAAGATCTTTTGAAGTGTAACAAGAATCTCAGAATAAATTGAACTTTCTATGGTATATTGGCGGCATTCGGTGTGGCAGGGGTTTGTGGTTTGATGGTATGCTCAGATGACTGGAGAACAATCTCAGTTAAAGGGGCTTTATCACTAATTGAAATTTCTGAAAAACCTTCAGAGGGTAAAAATCTAGTGGAGCCAGTGTGGCTACGTACTAATAACTATATATGTAATTTACTGAATAAAAGTTTCTTCTAATCAGATTCTTTTAACCCCACTGTACCTCTTAGATTTGAATTTGCAAGATGCTTGGTATGAGACTCTGGTGATGCCTGGGTGGAGAAGCGCGGTCTTGGTTTTGAGTGATGAGGTCACATTTATTGTACCCAGGTCTGCTAAACCTACAACCAGGATTGACCTGTTTTAGATTAGCTTTGTACCAGATAGATTTTAATTTAATTTTGCAAAGTCATTTATGAATTTATTGATAGTGAATATCTATCCTACTACTGCCTGGATGCCACAGTATGAATACCAATAGTAATTTTATGGCGGCATGCCTCCATACACCATTGAAAATACTCCAACAAGACGCAAGGTGAGTCAGGCAGTTGTGCCCACAAGTAGCACACGCAGGGGCATCGCAGCAAGTTGCTTTTATCACTTCCTGCCAGCCCATAATAGGCCAAATGTTCCTGTGTCTTTCAAGAGGACTAGGATAGCGAGGGATCCGCAGCAGGGTGCATATTGCATTCGCATGTGCTTGCAATATTCCACATGGTTGGATCGGAAAGTGATTTCATGGGAACATCAATTTGTCAAATTTAATAATGCCCTATGCACTGCAATTTTCAGGTTCAGATATTTCAGATCATGAATTCGCAAAGGTCAGGTGTGATCTTTCTTTTTAGCCACAATTAAAAAAGATTCATCGACCGCAATCAAATTCAGGTGATATTAATAAATCAGTAATAATTTGGTTTCATTTCATTTTCCGCTGCAAGCATGCCATTCACAAAAAAAGGAAAAGAGTGTGAAGGGGAACTTGCGGGAAAGTGTTGGGCTGACGAAGGAAAGTGTGAGTTGCTCACTTAATCTCAGTGTATATATATAGGTATATATATATGCTTCCACATTTATGTGGCACCCTCATTGGGCCCCACGGAAGAACATTGGCTTTAGTCGGTTCAGATTGTGCCAATGTCATGTGGGCTCCAACAGGGAAGTCAAAGGATGTGTTCCAAATAAAGCTCCTTGGGCATTGGGCAACATTCTGGACTCAAAACTCCTTAGCTTCAAATGGCAGGAAGCAGTATGTGATATCTTGTCTGCTTCAACACAAAGTGATCCCTCAACCACTCAGGAATAGTGGGAGATCCCAAAAGACAAATGAGAGCAAAATGACCCAAAAGAATGGGTTGTTTTCCTCCTCTCAACCAACAGCAAAAATATCAATGCCAGTATCAGAAAATATGACCCCAAGTGAAATTTGGAGGGTTGTGGATGTAAATCAGATCAAACGCATTCACTTTGGCCATGCGGCAATTTTCTCTTCAACTGGATTTCTCATTGCCCTTGTCTAATTCAGACCATTCACAACAATGAGTGAAGTTGAGGTCAAGCAATGGGATGAATTATCACAATTCTAATTTTGCGAAAATAGATTCACTGACCCAATTGCAACAAATGGAGAATTACTTGAGGAATTGATGTTCGCGATTGGGTGGCACAAATGCAGCACGAAGAATGAACAATTTGGTATGTATGGAAGTGTTGGGAAAATTGAAAACACAAAAGATGAATGGCAGAACCGAGGTGACAATCTTAGCTGGGTGGGTTGCATTCTAGGTCAATCCTTACAATATGTTGGGGATAATTTATTTCAGAAGATTCAGAATTGCTACAACCCATTGGGGTTTCCGTCTTTTGATTAATTCAAGTATGAAGGCAATATTCCTGCAAATCAGGGTGCATGCGAGTTTGCTTCCACACTCACTTTTACCATGAATGGATTCAAAAACTCACCTCATCTTGATAAGGATGCATTGCTGTATGCTTCGGGATGGTGGTTCCAAGCTGATAAGCGGACCGGCCAAATTCAAACAGATGCGTCAAAGCGGTGTACAGGGGGAAAATTGATTTTCCCAAATGAGCATTTTTGGATTGATCTATCCGCATGTCATGGGCTCATTCAGGTAGTGTGGGCCAGTAGTACATTTGTTCATTATACTGATCCAGCACAGGAAAGCGAAAGCACGACACTAGTGGGTATGTCCGCGCAATGCTCAAGGAGGTTGGCAAAAACAATGTTCTGAAAAAGCCATGGCTATTATGAGATTGGCAAGAGAGCAGGCTATCAAATAAGGGATGGTCATACAATCTTATGCCAATTCAAAGAATGAGGATATTTGCATGTGTGTTGGAGTTTCAGCATGATGGGTAAATAATGGTGGGGTAAGGGAAAGGACAATATACACCAGGATTGGATGGTTTGGAGTGCGGGAGATAGGGTGGCTCACATGAAAAAGGGGTGAAGTGGATTATGTACGGTGGCATTCCATTGTACATATGTCCTGGTTTGTTGCTCTTGTCCAGGATGCCAATGCTTCACATGAAAATCCTTATGCTTGTGCAGGTTCTGACAATGCTAACAGTTCCTTATGCCTGTGCGTGCTGGTGACGCTTCACATGCAAATCATTACGCTTGTACAAGCTCCCAAAAATTCAAAAAACTCGCTAAGGAGGTGCAGGCTCCCAATTCCCCCACAAATTCCTTACATTCTGCAGGTTCCCGACAATTTAACAGTTTTCTTACGCCGGTGCAGGAATCCAATAGTTGACACGCAAATCCTGACGCTTGTGAAGGCTCCCAACAATTCAAGCAATTCCTTACACCTGTGCAGGTTCCCCACAATGCTACAAATTCCTTACACCTGTGCAGGCATCCGACAATTGAAACGCAAATCCTTACACTTGTGAAGGTTCCCCACAATGCTAAAACTTCCTTAAACCTGTGCAGGCTTCCAACAATTCACACACCAATCCTTACGCTTGTGAAGGTTCCCCACAATGCTAAAAATTCCTTATGCCTGTGCAGGCTTCCAACAATTCACACCCCAATCCTTATGCTTGTGAAGGTTCCCCACAATGCTGAAAATTTCTTATTCCTGTGCAGGCTCCCGACAATTCACACACCAATCCTTATGCTTGTGAAGGTTCCCCACAATGTGAAATATTTATTACGCCTGTGCAGGCTTCCAACAATTCACACGCCAATCCTTACGCTTGTGAAGGTTCCCAACAATTCAGAAAATTTGATACATGACTAAGATTAATAGTGTGTGACCATAGGAAAGGCAATGTCTCATGAATATGGAGTGGATTTCTCACATGCAGGAACCTCCCGCTTTTTTACAGTTAAGATTTGATATGGCTCTAAACCATGGAAGAAGAAAATATAGGAGACGGTAACGGTGACTATTGGCGCATTTTTGGAAAAAGAGGTTCACACAAACTAATACTCACTCAAACCTTTTGTGGGGCACTTACAAAAATTATTCTCACGCAATAGGATATTTTAACCATTGAGAAAAATATAATTTCACGTGAGCAAAGAATGTAATATAAATGGAAAATAACAATCATTGAATACAAATAATTTATTTGAAAGAAAGTATTACAAAAGATCAAAAGAGGAAATAATGAGATTATTTTTTTCAAATTTTTATTTTTCTGAGAATTTGGAGACTATCCCGGTGATGTCCTCCTTTGGATAAGCCTCCAGTGCCTGGGCAAGGAGGGAGTTTAGTTCCTCCCGGAATTCCCGGTGCATCTCATTTCAATGAGCTGCATCCATGAAAGGAGACATGTGGAGCAAGCGGCAATGCTCCAACAAGATTTGGTTAATCAATTCGTGGATGATGGCTTGAGGAATCATCAAAGTCAGTCATAAGTCGGGAAATTCCTGGCAAGCGTCATTGTGGGAATGAGAGGGGCTTTGCACCAGGGGGGAGGAGGCGTTGGGAGGGGGGGAACGTGGGGGAGTCGGGGAAGAAGAAGGGGGGGAACCAACGGGTGGATTGCCAATGATAATTATCAAGTGGGGAGTGGCAGGAAGAGCTGGAGATGGCTGAAGAAAAGGTGAGGAGAAGTTGATAGGAGTGAAGAAAGAGAAGTGGTGACTTACCAAAAGGTTCCTCTGTGGATTGCGTAGGATCCAACTCATGTTCTAACGTCCTCAGGTGTGAGCCTTAGAAGTACTTTCATATACCCAAAAGACCACAAATACAAAAATAACATATTAATATAAATTAAATAAATTTATTCATATTATTAAAATAAAAATCAAAATATAAATATAAAATTATATTAAACATAAAAAATTAATTACAATTTAAGAATAAAAATACATTAAATTTTGTAAGTATAAAATTACAATTATACTTGAAAAAATTAAGTAAAAATGAAATTTTAACGAAATTGTGAAAAAATAAATAAATTTGGAAAAAAGTTAAATAAAAATTATTATAAATTTTGATTCAATAAATAAACACATAAAAATTATTTCACCATTGGATTCCTCATAAAAAATCAGGTGGGGTCACCTCTGAGTGAAATTCTTGTAACTCAACTCTAAATAAGCTTAAATTAAGTTTTTTGTGAGCGTTAGAGGTAATTTCATATACCCAAAAGACCACAAATACAAAATTAACATATTAATATAAATAAAATAAATTTATTTATATTATTAAAATAAAAATCAAAATATGAATATAAAATTATATTCAAAAATAAAAAATTAATTACAATTTAAAAATAAAATTACATCAAATTTTGAAATTATGAAATTACATTTATACTTGAAAAAATTAAGTAAAAATGAAATTTTAACAAAATTGTGAAAAAATAAATAATTTTGGAAAAAAGTTAAATAAAATTTATTATAACTTTTTATCCAATAAATAAACATATAAAATTTATTTCACCATTGGATTCCTCATAAAAAATCAGGTGGGGTCACCTCTGAGTGAAATTCTTGTAACTCAACTCTAAATAAGCTTAAATTAAGTTTCTAGTATTTTCAATACAAAAGTTGAAAATCCTCAAAACCTTAATTTAATTCACACCACATGTGGTGTTAACCATCAATTTTTGTGTTAAAATTGAGGTGTTGTGTTTAGTTTAGAAGTTATGAGGAATTGAAGTATTTTCAATTGAATTCAATTGAAATGTCAAAATGTGCGCGTGTATTACATAAGTGAACTTTGATTTACATATGAGGTGTCAATTATTACTGTATTGTTCTGTACAATTGAATTGAATTACATATGTAAAGTATAAGTATAATACATGATGAGGAATTAAAGGAAAAATAAATTGGAAAGATTAAATTTGGGGGGGAAAAGGAACTCCAGCTCTAAGGGGGAGCTAGACCCCCAAAATCCTTGCTGACAGGCGTGGGATGTCAAAATTCACGCAAAAGTTCATCACTTTTGGCCTGGAATTGAGTTACAGGGTCTGTGGACTCAATTGATGATGAGGTTTTGATACCAACTGGGGTAGTTTTAGCTGTTGCCAAGAGGGTAAAACTACCCTTAAGATAAAACAATCATAATAAAAACAGTTTTAACTGGTTTCTACGCCTCTCAAAACACATTCTGACGTGTTTTGAAGGCTCTAGGCCTGGTATTGCTATAGTAATGGCTGATTTAAGGGTCTAAAATGGCTAAAAATGGCTAAAAATGGCTTAAACCAGCCCTTTTTTGGTCTAAACCAGGGTTCAATGATGCCATAATTGGCTTTTCTGTTGTCAGACTGTTTTTCACGACTGACAAGAGTAAATTTTACTTTTGGAGTAAGAGAATTGATGGCTATAAAAGAATGTCTTCTTTGCCCCACTTTTCTCTTCATGTTAGAATCTTTTCCTTTTATTAATTAGTTTAAACACTGTTAAACCAATCAATCAAAGATTCCAACCACCATTTTTAAATCATCTTAATCCATTTAACCACGTGAAAAAATCATTATAATCATTGTTTGTAACTCTTATAATCATTTTTACCCCTGAACCACCCCAAAAGTGAATTAAAGCATCTTTCATCACTGTTAACTTTGTCACTTTGTTTCCAAATTCACTCTGGTCACTTTTGGGCGTGTTTTCTCTTTAATATTCTTTATAAAGACTTTGTTCTTTAATTAATTGCTTGCAGTTCTTTGCTCAATTAATTCCAATTGTAATTGCTCTTGAAGAAACTTCTTTTGTAGCCTTAAAATATCTCTTGTAGAGTATTTTTTTGGATAAATTTTTATTGTTGGTAAAACAATAAATTTTTATAATATTATTGTTTTATACTAATAAAGTTATTAACAATAAAATTGGCGTGTTTTCTGTTAAAAATAATATTTCATACTATTTTTAATTGAATTTTACCTTATACAAATTTTGAGGACAGGAAAAGTACTTGATTTTTAATCAAAGTTTCATATCCACACCTTACATTTTTAGTATTTTCAATACAAGAGTTGAAAATTCTCAAAACCTTAATTTAATTCACACCACATTTGGTGTTAACCATCAATTTTTGTGTTAAAATTGAGGTGTTGTGTTTAGTTTAGAAGCTATGAGGAATTGAAGTATTTTCAATTGAATTCAATTGAAATGTCAAAATGTGCACGTGTATTACATAAGTGAACTTTGATTTACATATGAGGTATCAATTATTACTGTATTGTACTGTACAATTCAAATTGAATTACATATGTAAATTATAAGTATAATACATGATGAGGAATTAAAGGAAAAATAAATTGGAAAGATTAAATTTGGGGGGGAAAAGGAACTCTAGCTCTAAGGGGGAGCTAGACCCCCAAAATCCTTGCTGACAGGCGTGGGATGTCAAAATTCACGCAAAAGTTCATCACTTTTGGCCTGGAATTGAGTTACAGGGTCTTTGGACTCAATTGATGATGAGGTTTTGATACCAACTGGGGTAGTTTTAGCTGTTGCCAAGAGGGTAAAACTACCCTTAAGATAAAACAATCATAATAAAAACAGTTTCAACTGGTTTCTACGCCTCTGACACACATTCTGACGTGTTTTGAAGGCTCTAGGACTGGTATTGCTATAGTAATGGCTGATTTAAGGGTCTAAAATGGCTAAAAATGGCTTAAACCAGCCCTTTTTGGTCTAAACCAGGGTTCAATGATGCCATAATTGGCTTTTCTCTTGTCAGACTGTTTTTCACGACTGACAAGAGTAAATTTTACTTTTGGAGTAAGAGAATTGATGGCTATAAAAGAATGTCTTCTTTGCCCCACTTTTCTCTTCATGTTAGAATCTTTTCCTTTTATTAATTAGTTTAAACGCTGTTAAACCAATCAATCAAAGATTCCAACCACCATTTTTAAATCATTTTAATCCTTCTAACCACGTGAAAAATCATTATAATCATTGTTGGTGACTCTTATAATCATTTTTACCCCTGAACCACCCCAAAAGTGAATTAAAGCATCTTTCATCACTGTAAACTTTGTCACTTTGTTTCCAAATTCACTCTGGTCACTTTTGGGTGTGTTTTCTCTTCAATATTCTTTTTAAAGACTTTTTTCTTTAATTAATTGCTTGCAGTTCTTTGCTCAATTAATTCCAATTGAAATTGCTCTTGAAGAAATTTCTTTTGTAGCCTTAAAATATCTCTTGTAGAGTATTTTTTGGATAAATTTTTATTGTTGGTAAAACAATAAATTTTTATAATATTATTATTTTATACTAATAAAGTTATAAACAATAAAATTGGCGTGTTTTCTCTTAAAAATAATATTCTTTACTATTTTTAATTGATTTTTACCTTATACAAATTTTGAGGACAGGAAAAGTACTTGATTTTTAATCAAAGTTTCATATCCACACCTTACATTTGGGGGCCCAGCTGTGATATTTTACCTGTGACATATTTTTTTTACTCTTTTTAAATCTTTTTTCTTATATTGAAAAATTTAAAAACATATAAAAAATACTTGTAATTCAAAAAAAATCCATAAAAAAATAATTTTTTTCATATTATAAGTGAGGCTTATATTTTTATTTCTTTTTTGAAATATCCTTTTTTTTACTTAATTAACTGGATTTTTCATTAATTTTAGTGTCTGACAACGTGGTAAGACAAGAAAACATTGAAACAGCCCCAACAGTCACCAGCATTGTTCCTGCAAGCACTATTAATTCAGACCATAATAGTACTGTGATTGCGACTCAAAATAATCAACCTGAACCAATATCTTCTGAATTAATTAACTTAGACATAAGTAATACTCTTCAGAAAGCTAAGAATTTGGCCAATAGTAAGTTTTTTGACGTAAAAATACTATTTTAAGCCTTTTTAAACCATAATTATGCCTTCAACCAGGTCAGGAGCCAGCTACAACCCCTTAAGCAGCTCCCAAAAAGGTAATAGATGTGATTATGGCAGACGCCAATCAGGTACAGAAGGAAAAGGGTCAGTTGATGACTTCCAAACAACTAAATTACGTAATTCTGAAGCTGATAATACTATTTTACCTTCAAAAAGAGCTGACACCGCCACAACAAGCCTCTGTGGACATATATAAAGCCAGCCACAGTGCATACAACAATGCACTTCAATTCAAGGAGTACCAGATCCTTGCAGACCTGTGGAAGAATTGCATGAATTCTTACCTGACAGTAAGAAAATTCTTGGGCCATCCCAACACTTGCAAATTGCTCAATGGATGGCATCCATTGATGGAGAAGAAAAACATGATGCTTTTGACACTAGAATGGAGGAAAAACAACCCTCCACCACCCAAACCAGTGCCAAAAACAGCCCCAGTGGCCAGAAGCAGCAATTCCAACGTGAAAAAACAGCCACAAACTCCAAACAAGGGCATAGGGAAGGAACCAGCCCCAAAAACTTACAGCCAGGGCTACAGAATTCCAAAGATTCAGCAGGATGCCATGGAAAATGTATTTCAGATGGCCCGAACCATGATGGAATGACAGAAGAAGGAGGAAGTCAGATTAAGATTCCAGAAATGATTTCTGACATATTTGATTCCATCCCAGAGTTGTATAATGCTATAAATGACGTGAAAAAACACCTTTCTGAGAAAAATGAAACCATTTGTAACAACATTAAAACAAACAACCTGAGTCTGTGCCAAATTAATGAAACACTTATGTGTTTTGAAAAAGTTTTAAGGACAATTAAAAATTCCAATAATGATAATTCTTCGAACAATAAAATAAATGAACAATCTGCCATTATTAAAGAATTAACATACAAATATTCTAAATTCAATATGGATGACATAATTGAAACAAGAATTAAGCAAGCCATAAATATTATCAAGACAGATAACAAGAAAGTCCTTGATGACATTTCAAATTCATTTACTGAAGTAAAGACATATACCATTGCCTTGAAAAAGTGTTTTGATGCTTCACAAGAAGAAGTATCAAAATTATCAATGAAATTGAATCAAGTCACTGCTGATAATACAAGACAGACAGAGTTATGGCAAGAACTGACACATAAAAAAGGCATGTATAAAATTGAATCAATAAATTTAATACTAGCCTTCCAACATGAATACACAAATTCCCAAAGGTGTAGCAACAGTAAAATGAATGATATTGAAAAAAATACTGAACACCTTCTCAAGAATGTCTACAACTCTGAATCAAAAGATGGGCACAAGAATTCTAAATCCACAGATATTGTATTTTGATAATGACAAGTTAAAAAATGAATTGTCCACTTCTTTTTATAATTTGGAACCATCAATGGGCCAAGCACTTTTGAAAGAAGTACCAAAACTTAAAGAATGGCCTCACTTCAGTGGTGAAGGAGAATATGACCATATGGAGTTCATTAGAGGTATTTACATGATCAAAGAGGATTTTGAATTAACAGACAGATTGGTAACAGCCAGGTTTAACACCTTGTTTACCAGATCAGCTCACAGATGTTACATCAAAATAAGACAAGCACATGGACACCAGAGTTGGACTTGGTGGAAAACCCAAATAATCAAAAAATGGGCAAATGATGCTTGGAGGTTTAAAGTTGAAACAGCCTTTGAATCTGCCAAATTTAATGCTGATAAAGACAAAGCTTTACCATGGTTTTGCCAACAAAAGGACAGATTAGCAGAATTATATGCTGACATGTCAGAATTTATGATCCATAGAAAAATTCTGAGACAATGTGGAGGTGACTTAGAGCATGCTGTCAAAAGCAGGACTACTGAAGAATCTTCAGCAGAGCATATTATCAATATACTAGAAGAAGTAACCACCAGAACCAAAATTGGTTCTAGTAGGGTGAATCTCAAAACAAGCTTTAATACACCTTGGAAAGATTCTGTGAACAAAAACCCCAAAGAAAATTCTAGTAATATTAAATATAAATCTGCACATACAGTCAGAAAGTTCCATATTTGCCAACGCACCACCCATTTAGCCAATACATGTCCAAAAAGGGGGAAAATCAATGAGATTGACATTGAAAAGGGACCAGATGTTGAAAAAGAAGACATAATTGAAGACAATTCAGATGATAAGTCATCCATATTTTCTGAATCTTCAAAAGATATAGAAAATATCAATGCCACTTTTGACATCATGGAATCTTATTCCCACTTACCACAATTGAGCAATGGTCAAGTTGATTTATCTAAAATTCAAGATGCACAACTTATGAAGACAAAACCAAACAGAGGAAAACGTTATACAGCTGGTAACTCCTGTATAACAGAGGTGGTGATTGACAACAAGCCCACCAAACTTTTGCTTGACCCAGGAGCCTTCTGCTCTTGTGTTGGAAAATCTTTTCTGAAGACTTGTGTGCCAAATTTTGAAGACCAATTGTTACCAATTGATGGTATAAAATTCAACAGTGCAAGTAACCCAATGAAAGCATTAGGAATCTTTGAGACCAATTTCATATTCCCACACATAAATGGGAATTTAAGGATCACAGTTGAATTTGTTGTTATGAAAAATTGCTCTAGTACCGATTTTATATTGGGAAATGACTATTTAATCATGTATGGGATAGATTTACATAATAACAAAGACAGATACTTTACTATTGGAGACAATAAGCGCCAAAAATTTGCCTTTTTACCATTTAAAAGACAGATTACAGTAAACAAAGTATTACCAGTAAACTTAGACTTAGAAAAATTTAAGTCTGAACAGTTAAATGAGGCTGAAATAAGCCTTCATCTGACTGATAAACAAGAGAATGAACTTTCTTCCCTTTTTTATGACCACAGAGGAGCATTTGCTACAGACAAAGAACCTCTGGGAGCAATTATTGGTCATGAAGTTGACATCATTCTTAACATTGAGAGACCTTATCCACCACTCTTAAGAAGACCTGCTTATCCAGCAAGTCCAAAATCAAGAGAAGCTCTAGAAATTCATATCAAAGAACTTCTGGACCTTGTTGTAATAAGAAAAGTAGGCCACAATGAGGAAGTAGAAATAACTACACCAGTCATAGTGGCGTGGCATAATGGAAAATCCAGAATGGTTGGGGACTTTAGAGCTCTGAACACTTACACTGTCCCAGACAGATACCCAATACCAAAAATCCAAATTGCCCTTACTCAAATATCTCAAGCAGTGTATATAACCACTATGGATGCCCTTAAAGGTTTCCATCAAAATGTGGTAACACCAAGAGCAAGAAAATACTTGAGGATTATTGTTCATTGTGGAGTGTATGAATACTTAAGCATTCCCTTTGGTATCAAAAATGCACGTTCACACTTCCAAAGAATGATGAATGAAATCGTCCCTGAAGAACTCTCAGAGGGATGGTTAATCATTTACATTGATGACATTATTATCTGTTCAAAGACTTGGGAGGAGCACATGTACAGATTATCAAGAGTTTTGAAAAAAATCCAATCAGTAAACATGAAAATCTCCTTGAAAAAATGTCATTTTGGATTTAAAGAACTTAAAGCACTAGGACATGTTGTATCTGGTTTGTCCCTTGGAATTGACAAAAACAAAGTTGCAGCAGTATTGTTAAAACCCATGCCTCAGAATAAGAAGGAAATTCAGTCATTCTTAGGTTTTGCAGGATATTACAGGCAACACATTAAAGATTTTGCATCCATAGCAAGACCACTTTATAAGTTGTGTGACAAAGACACAGTGTTTGAGATGACTGTTGACAGAGTCAAAGCTTTTGAGTCTCTAAGAGAAGAATTGACCACTTCTCCACTCTTACTGATGCCAGACTTTAAATTGCCTTTCAAACTGTATATTGATGCATCTGGGGATGGACTGGGTGCTGCACTTCACCAAGTTCAGATCATAAATGATAAGCCTGTAGAAGGACCCATATGTTTCATATCCAGGCAAATCAAACCAACTGAAGCCAGATATGGAGCAAGTCAGATGGAATGTCTATGCCTTGTCTGGGCCTTGGAAAAACTGAACTACTTTTTAGAGGGATGTGTTTTCAAAGTGATAACACATTGTACAGCTGTCAAATCACTTTTTAACATGAAAACACCCAACAGACACATGCTCAGATGGCAAATAGCCATACAAGAATACAGAGGCAATATGACTATTGTTCATAAGGATTTGAATATTCATAAGAATGCAGATGGACCAAGCAGATGGCCACTACCAAATAATATTGATAGTCCTGCTTATGTGCCAGAAGAAGCTTCACCACAAATTCCAATAGAAGGAATAAGTGTTACAGACTTGAACACCACCTTCTTTGAAGAAGTCAGAAGTAGTTACACTCAAGATAAGAATTGTAGCATCTTATGCCAATTACTTAACAAAGACTGTAAAGACAACTCTCTAATACATGCCTTGGATGAAGTATGGAGAAAACTTATGATGAAGGAAGATTTCACCTACTGGATGGTATAATTTACCACAGAACCAAGCACAGATGTGTCATGACAGTTGTAGGCAGGTCATTAATCAATCTTGTACTGAAAGAATGCCATGATAGTGCCTTTTCAGGACATCTATCTGAAGACAGAACAAGAGAAAAAGTAAAGACCTGCATATGGTGGCCAATGTGGCAGAAAGATGTTGCAGAGTATTGCAAAACCTGTGACAGATGCTAAAAGGCAAATAAATCCACAGGCAAAAGACTTGGAAATATGATAAAAATCCAAGAACCAAACAGACCTTGGGAAATTGTCCATATGGATTGGGTAACTGGCTTACCACCAGGAGGTGACAGGAGCTATAATGCTTGCCTAGTAATTGTGGACAGATTCAGTAAAACTCCAATCTTTTTACCATGTCACAAAGATGATACAGCCATGGATACAGCTCTTCTGATGTGGAATAGAGTAGTGTCATGGACTGGGATATTTACAAATATCATCTGTGATAGAGATCCCAAATTCACTTCAGCACTATGGACAAATCTTCACCAATTATTTGGCACTAAAATGTCTTTCTCTACAGCCTACCACCCACAAACTGATGGCCTGGCTGAAAGGATGATCCAAACCTTAGAGGACATGGTGAGAAGATTTTGTGCATATGGCCTTAAATTCAAGGATTGTGATGGATTTACCCATGATTGGTGTACTCTGTTGCCAGCACTGGAATTAGCATATAAAACATCAATCCATGCCAGTACCAATCATACTCCTGCTATTCTAGAAAAAGGATGGAACCACAAGTTACCCCAAGATTCCTTGAGGAAAGACTTAATTGAAATACATCCCACAGCTGCTAGCTCCAAAGGAATGCTAGACAAAGCTAGAAAGCATGCAGTAAGATGCATGGAGGACTCTTTTGCATATGCTAAAGACAAATGGGATAAATCACATGCAACTCCAGATTTCAAAGTGGGGGACCTGGTTCTTGTATCAACCACTAACTTAAATAACATCAAAGGATGTAAAAAGTTGAAAGACTCCTTTGCAGGACCTTTTATGATTAAGGCCCTCCATGCAGAAAATGCTGTTGAAGTAGAGTTATCTGAAGAACTTAGCAATAAGGACCCTACATTTCCAGTAAGCTTGATAAAGCCATATAAATCTAGTGATGCTGAGAAATTTCCCTTGAGGAATAAGATTCCCCAAGTTATACCTCCTATTGAGACATCTGGTACTAAGAAAATTACCAAAGTTCTTAAAGAAAGGAAATTAAGAACCAAGAAAGTAAGGGAATACCTTGTTAGGTACAGTGAGCCAACTTGTGAAGATGAATGGTTAGAAGAAAAAGATATACCAGAGGCTACCAAACTCCTCAGGAGATTCAGACACACTAGAAACACCAATATTACAAAGTAATATTCTTTTTTAGGCGGAGGGAATGTGAGCCTTAGAAGTACTTTCATATACCCAAAAGACCACACATACAAAAATAACATATTAATATAAATGAAATAAATTTATTCATATTATTAAAATAGAAATCAAAATATAAATATAAAATTATATTAAAAATAAAAAATTAATTACAATTTAAGAATAAAAATACGTTACATTTTGTAAGTATAAAATTACAATTATACTTGAAAAAATTAAGTAAAAATGAAATTCTAACAAAATTGTGAAAAAATAAATAAATTTGGAAAAAAGTTAAATAAAAACTATTATAACTTTTTATTCAAATAATAAACACATAAAAATTATTTCACCATTGGATTCCTCATAAAAAATCAGGTGGGGTCACCTCTGAGTGAAATTCTTGTAACTCAACTCTAAATAAGCTTAAATTAAGTTTTTAGTATTTTCAATACAAAAGTTGAAAATCCTGAAAACCTTAATTTAATTCACACCACATGTGGTGTTAACCATCAATTTTTGTAAAAAAAAAATTGAGGTGTTGTGTTTAGTTTAGAAGTTATGAGGAATTGAAGTATTTTCAATTGAATTCAATTGAAATGTCAAAATGTGCGCGTGTATTACATAAGTGAACTTTGATTTACATATGAGGTGTCAATTATTACTGTATTGTACTGTACAATTGAATTTAATTACATATGTAAATTATAAGTATAATACATGATGAGGAATTAAAGGAAAAATAAATTGGAAAGATTAAATTTGGGGGGGAAAAGGAACTCTAGCTCTAAGGGGGAGCTAGACCCCCAACATCCTTTCTGACAGGCGTGGGATGTCAAAATTCATGCAAAAGTTCATCACTTTTGGCCTGGAATTGAGTTACAGGGTCTGTGGACTCAATTGATGATGAGGTTTTGATACCAACTGGGGTAGTTTTAGCTGTTGCCAAGAGGGTAAAACTACCCTTAAGATAAAACAATCATAATAAAAACAGTTTCAACTGGTTTCTACGCCTCTGACACACATTCTGACGTGTTTTGAAGGCTCTAGGCCTGGTATTGCTATAGTAATGGCTGATTTAAGGGTCTAAAATGGCTAAAAATGGCTTAAACCAGCCCTTTTTGGTCTAAACCAGGGTTCAATGATGCCATAATTGGCTTTTCTGTTGTCAGACTGTTTTTCACGACTGACAAGAGTAAATTTTACTTCTGGAGTAAGAGAACTGATGGCTATAAAAGAATGTCTTCTTTGCCCCACTTTTCTCTTCATGTTAGAATCTTTTCCTTTTATTAATTAGTTTAAACACTGTTAAACCAATCAATCAAAGATTCCAACCACCATTTTTAAATCATCTTAATCCATTTAACCACGTGAAAAAATCATTATAATCATTGTTTGTAACTCTTATAATCATTTTTACCCCTGAACCACCCCAAAAGTGAATTAAAGCATCTTTCATCACTGTTAACTTTGTCACTTTGTTTCCAAATTCACTCTGGTCACTTTTGGGCGTGTTTTCTCTTTAATATTCTTTATAAAGACTTTGTTCTTTAATTAATTGCTTGCAGTTCTTTGCTCAATTAATTCCAATTGTAATTGCTCTTGAAGAAATTTCTTTTGTAGCCTTAAAATATCTCTTGTAGAGTATTTTTTTGGATAAATTTTTATTGTTGGTAAAACAATAAATTTTTATAATATTATTGTTTTATACTAATAAAGTTATTAACAATAAAATTGGCGTGTTTTCTCTTAAAAATAATATTTCATACTATTTTTAATTGAATTTTACCTTATACAAATTTTGAGGACAGGAAAAGTACTTGATTTTTAATCAAAGTTTCATATCCACACCTTACATTTTTAGTATTTTCAATACAAGAGTTGAAAATTCTCAAAACCTTAATTTAATTCACACCACATTTGGTGTTAACCATCAATTTTTGTGTTAAAATTGAGGTGTTGTGTTTAGTTTAGAAGCTATGAGGAATTGAAGTATTTTCAATTGAATTCAATTGAAATGTCAAAATGTGCACGTGTATTACATAAGTGAACTTTGATTTACATATGAGGTATCAATTACTACTGTATTGTACTGTACAATTCAAATTGAATTACATATGTAAATTATAAGTATAATACATGATGAGGAATTTAAGGAAAAATAAATTGGAAAGATTAAATTTGGGGGGGAAAAGGAACTCTAGCTCTAAGGGGGAGCTAGACCCCCAAAATCCTTGCTGACAGGCGTGGGATGTCAAAATTCACGCAAAAGTTCATCACTTTTGGCCTGGAATTGAGTTACAGGGTCTTTGGACTCAATTGATGACAAGGTTTTGATACCAACTGGGGTAGTTTTAGCTGTTGCCAAGAGGGTAAAACTACCCTTAAGATAAAACAATCATAATAAAAACAGTTTCAACTGGTTTGTACGCCTCTGACACACATTCTGACGTGTTTTGAAGGCTCTAGGCCTGGTATTGCTATAGTAATGGCTGATTTAAGGGTCTAAAATGGCTAAAAATGGCTTAAACCAGCCCTTTTTGGTCTAAACCAGGGTTCAATGATGCCATAATTGGCTTTTCTGTTGTCAGACTGTTTTTCACGACTGACAAGAGTAAATTTTACTTCTGGAGTAAGAGAACTGATGGCTATAAAAGAATGTCTTCTTTGCCCCACTTTTCTCTTCATGTTAGAATCTTTTCCTTTTATGAATTAGTTTAAACACTGTTAAACCAATCAATCAAAGATTTCAACCACCATTTTTAAATCATTTTAATCCTTTTAACCACGTGAAAAATCATTATAATCATTGTTTGTAACTCTTATAATCATTTTTACCCCTGAACCACCCCAAAAGTGAATTAAAGCATCTTTCATCACTGTAAACTTTGTCACTTTGTTTCCAAATTCACTCTGGTCACTTTTGGGTGTGTTTTCTCTTTAATATTCTTTTTAAAGACTTTGTTCTTTAATTAATTTCTTGCAGTTCTTTGCTCAATTAATTCCAATTGAAATTGCTCTTGAAGAAATTTCTTTTGTAGCCTTAAAATATCTCTTGTAGAGTATTTTTTGGATAAATTTTTATTGTTGGTAAAACAATAAATTTTTATAATATTATTGTTTTATACTAATAAAGTTATAAACAATAAAATTGGCGTGTTTTCTCTTAAAAATAATATTCTTTACTATTTTTAATTGATTTTTACCTTATACAAATTTTGAGGACAGGAAAAGTACTTGATTTTTAATCAAAGTTTCATATCCAAACCTTACATCAGGTGGTTGGGAGGATGGACTCAGGCCAGCAATAGGTGGCTCTTTGGTTTGGGAGGGTTCTAAAAAAGGAGTAAGAGTCAGCTAACTTGACTCAAAAGTGAAAGTGAAAATGAAATGAAACTTTTGCTGCTTCCCGCGGAATAATTCCTCTGACCATCCGGTGCCACTTGCGCCTGGAGTGGGTTGCCGCAGGGCTTGCTCGCGCGGCAAACTATGAACAGGAGAGTCTTGTTGGGGGGTATTTGGTGTGTTTTGTTCTATGAGTAATGGAAAAAAGTCAGTCTTGTTGCGTGAAGAGAAATGAGATAAGGAGGAGAAAGAAAACTTACTTTGGTGTTTGAATTCCATTGGTGACAAGACATGGTGACCATTGGCCCAAGCTCAAATCTCCTCTTGCCATCACCATCCTTCATCGGCCGGATAATCACTTCTCTCCGGTGGGGGAGTGAAGTGACCATTGGATCGTGGCCTAGGAGGGGGGGTGGACAAATCAATACTTGAGGGGACAGGGCTAACTGTCCGGAATTGTTCCTGTTGGCCTGCTTGGGGTCCAGGTGTCCATTCCCACTTGGATATGGTTTAATCATTGTTTACCACAAAGGAGTCCTCGCAAGGGCGTCTTGGGAGAGAACTTCTCTGGCCACATGGTTGGAAGGGGCGGATAACACACAAACATTTCTTGTGTGCTTGTCAGCAAGCATCACAAGCGTCAGTTGTCATTGAGGAACAACTTCAGGGGATACCCCACTTGGTGCATAAAGTGCACAACATCTAAAAACAAAAAAATTAAGGTTAGTAACTGAATATAAAGTAAACAATCAAGAAAGAAAATGAAGACATACAATGAGTTATATAAATTTAAAACGGAAATGAAATAAAGATGCTCCAGTCAGAAGTTTTTCAAAGTCTGGAAGAGAGTCTTGAAGAAAAAAATAATTAATATCGGAACATAATGTGGACAAAAGTTTTAAATGGAGGAGACCCACGAGGTGGATAAAAGTGGGGTTCTGAAAGTATCATCAGGAAAGTCAAACAGGCAAAAGGAAGAGGAGTGGGTTTAGTGGAGTGCAAAAGAAAAGAGTGGAAAGGCAGGAAGAGCAAGGGGAATACGCACAAGAAGGAGAACAGCGGGTGAGCTTGAACAAAGTGGAGCGGGTGAGAAAGAAAGTGAAGGGCTCGTCGGGCGAAGATGGTCTTTTATACAATGGTGAAGCTGAGACGATCTCAGCAGTTGCAGCACCCACAAAAGTCTCAGCTTTGAGGTATGTGGGCAAAATTGAAGCTCAGTTGCAGCCAATGCTGCAACTGAGGAGGGAAATTCTTGCATGAGGCAGAAGAACAATGGGGTTCTGGCTGATTATTGCAATTGATTGAATTGTCAAGCTCATTCAAATCCCCTTTGTTTTCTTTAATAGCCACACGATCACCCAGGAGGGTGGTCGTGAGGCCCTTGTTGAATGTGCATGGTGGGTGCAATGCACATGTGCCCCATGCAGAAATGCATGTGGTGCATTTGGTCACAAGTGACTGCGGAGAGATTACCGGCCGTATGGCCTGGTGATAGTGTTTGAACAAAGGGGGGGCTGTAAGACAAGTGAACACAGCATGAGCTTGGCTCAACCCATTGTTCAGGTTTGCTTTCAGGTCATAATTGAACTGCTCAGTGGCTGAACATTTTAATTGCACAGTTATTGAACTATTGATATAACAATATCAAATGCACCATTCTGAGAAATTGGTAGGTCATTTTTGTAAGCACACAATCTGAGCATTTGGCACAGCATCCAATGGCATTTCAGCCAGGTGCAGCATATGACATGCTTGGGTGAAGTGCTCCAAACTGAGCCTGCCAATGCACTATTGCAAAAATGGTCCTGACCATGGCCTTACTGACCACTTTCACATGGTGCTTTTGACCATGACATGCTCAGCTTGCGTGTGCAAATAGGGTGAATCACAATGCTGAGCATTGGGCACATGAGCTACAAATATGCAAACAATCGGAAGGTGGATACCCATTGGCTATATGCGTGCAGGCTGAAGTATTATTACACCATCCTAATATGTACAGCCAGGACTGTAATACGTAGTATTACATACACCTTTGTACATGTATGCTGCGGGGCAGAGCAAATGCTGTACAACAATGTAACATGCAATCACGTCAACCCATTGAGTCAAATTTCTCAACTGGATCCCTTTGATGCACCTTGTTGGAGAGCTCTGCCTAACTACGGCACAGATGCGGGTGTAATCCAAGCTAATGTAAGTGAGTCATAATGGGATGACTTATTATTTGGGTCATACACAAACAGTGGATTCACTCTGGTGCCATGGTCGGGGCAAATAATGACTGGCCCCACGTGCTCATCACGCGTGTTCATTTGCGGGCAGCCACACGCTTTCATACACCTGGAAGACAATTTACTGCCAGTCTTCTGAGCGGCTATTTTCTTGGTCGGGTCCTCAGCTTGACTGCAGACGCTCACCCACTCGCGCATGGAAACCTGAGGCCAATCAGTGTGGATTGGCTTCAGCCTCATCTGCATTAGAATTATCCCGGCCTATGGTTGCATGGGGATCTGCCACTGTGGGTCATTTTCTGCACATTCTCACGCGCCCTGCGCAAGTTGTGGCGCCTGGCTTGCAGCTAAAAACTCCCTTGGAAGGGTGGCCTCTTTTGCCAGAGTTTTGTACACACGTGAGGCAAAGACCCTGATGCCAATCTTGGTTCATTAGTACCCGCCTCAAACGCAATAGGGGTGAATGTATATGTGGATCATGGCTCACAGCCAGCGCCCCCTTTGATCATGCCACACATTCCCCCCTGGAAGCCCAGTACGCATCAGTCAGCAAAAAACTTCAGGAAAAACCAAGCTCATGTTTGGTGGCACACCACCAGACATATCTCACCTGCCCACACACAAACATCCCCACAGTTAGATTTCCCTTTGAAAGCACCAACATTTCCCAGTAGGTCCCTGTGAGACAATTAACCTGGGGAAGATATTCTCATTGTTCACTGTCACACCAGCAAACATGGCTGCATGCCTCTAATATGCCCCTCCACAATAATTTGCTACAGCCCACCCAATTTCAGATATGCTAATGTCAAACTTGGTCCACAAAAGGTTGTGTAACTTGCTGAAGATCCAGCAGTCATATTGGTGCACCCACATTTTTTCCACCTTGCGTTGATATATGCCCCAAATTGCACATGAAAATTATGACGCCAAGAGGCCCATCTTCCTAACAACCATGCACGTAACCACATGCCATCCCCCTTTGAGCCCATTGCTGCCTCTCATATAAGTTCCCCACCTGCTCTTATTGGTCTTCATTCACTTCAGCTACCCCTTCCTGATCATATAATTTCCAACCGTCCCCAAATAATTCATAATAGCCATCATGTCAACCCCTTCACAACCACTTTGCATTGGGATGATTAATATTTGTATTCAAATAAATTGTGATATAACCTTAAATCCTGATCATTCCCACTTAGCTTCTTGGATTATCCTATGGCACAATCAACACAAAATATTCGTATATCTCCCCAATCACCAGCATGCTATTGGCTCTCTCCCGGGAACCCTTTCCCAAACGTTGATACCATTCCTTGGGGCACCAAAAACGTTCATGCACTGTGGTCCTTCTGGGGAATGGATTGAAAATTGCCAATCCAATCCTACTCAAATATTATTTGTTGAGGGAGTATTTATTACTGATGCAAATGATCCCTCCTCATCTCAGAAACCCAATCTAGCATTGATGTTCTTCACATGGTATTGGAACATTCTATTCATAATTGGAAGCTTTCAAGCACAAGATTTCAAGCTTAAAATGCCCAAGGAATATGACTGTAATACTCATAGTCAATGTCAGCTCTTTGCTCCCACATTTCCCGCATCAAACTTGACGCCAGCCTCATGTCCTGCTGTTTCATCAATGACTTCCAAGCAAAAACTGATACAATTACCCAGTGGATCAGACCTCCCCATGATGACCCCGCCCCATTCCATTATTCAAACCCCCTCCTCCCTCATCAAAAGACCAGACTAGCTTTTCTCTGGGATCAAGAAATCCCCAATGGCCAATTAGCCCGTAACCTTTGGGCCACCTCACCCCCAGGATCCACTTTTAATGCCGGGCACATAATTACAAACAAGGTTGTTAGCACATTTGAATTCCTTTTGACCAACACCCCTCTTGGAGGACTACTTGCGGATGATATGGGATTAGGTAAAACCATTCAGGCCATTGCTCTAATTGGTACCTCCAAGGAGCGGATGATTGCAAACCCCCATCGCTCCCCGCCCACCATGATCATCTGCCCCCTTGCTTAATTACCAACCGGCGATCAGAAATATCCAAGAATGCTCAGGCTGGAGTGCTGCATGCCAAAATCTACCATGGTCCCACTTGTCACTCATTATCCGAGGCTGACATCTTAAAATATGATATCATCATTACTTCTTACAATACTATCACCCAAGAATTTAAGCAAACCAATACCGCTACATCATTCATCTTTAAAATCAATTGGAATCATATAATTTTGGATGAAGCACAGTGAGTGTCTGATCTTGAAATGATTCAAATTACCTTTTATATCCAATAGCCCTTCCCCCATCTTCTCGCTATATTTGCTCTCAATACACTGCCACTCACCTTGCCATTAATAGCCTTCTTTCATCCTGTTGAATATGTTTAACGGGCACACCTATTCACAACACCATTTATGACCTTTTGGGCATAATATCATTCATCACCCAACCCCAGAGCTCAGATAAAGATAACTGGTCACCATTCATCCTGAGTAGTCTCTCAAAAGGTAGCAATGATATTTTTCATTTGGCATTGCGGCATTTAAGTTTGCGCCCCACCAAAACCACACATCTCAAATCCCTCCTCACTATTAGCCATCATTATGAGCTGCTCCCACTCAACCCAACCATGCAGCAAGAATATTCCACATTATATGGAGAATTCCTATCATCCAAAAGCAAAGTACCAGGACAATTTTTCAGAAATATTAATAATCTGCGAATATGTTGTAACCATCACATAATGTTTAACACAATTGCGGATGTGGATTTGGAAGACCACGAGTGCAGGAGCACTCAGGATAACTCCCCAAAAATCACACAAACTATTGTGGATGTGGAAACATGCATGATGAGTAGTAAAATTGCACACCTCGTACAAAGCTTAATGAAGAACAAACAATCAAAGTGTGGTCCAAGCAAATTGGTGGTTTATACCCAATGGACCAAATTTTTTGATTTGTGAGTTAATTGTAATATGCATCCATTACTAATTGAATCTATCTGACTGTTTTTTATTGTAGAATTGGTATTGCACTTGCCCATCACTCTATTCTTTCAGCAAAAATTGATGGAACAATTACAGCACGAGCGCAGGAGAAGGCACAGGAGAATTTCTTCAATAATCCTGAATGTGAAGTACTGATTGCATCCATTGCCGCAGCTGGAACTGGCCTCAATATACCTTGTGCTAATATTGTCTATTTAATGATGAGGGGACCCCCAAAATTCTACCCTGATTTTTGGACCCTGACATCCACATTTCCAGGAGCCCAATTGGAACCCAGCCATTGAGGCTCAGGATGTTGATCGACTCCATTGTATTGGTCAAGAACAACCTGTAAAGGTAATCCACTATATCACTCCTCATTCAGTTGAGGTCAACATGCCAAAGGTACCTTTCAAGCTTATCTTTGACCTTGATTGTATTGCTATTCCAAAATCCTTCCTTATGGGAATGCCATATTCCAATCACCAATAGGTCCAAGAAAAGAAAAAATCATTAACTGCGTGAGCCTTACTGATATTATATAATTTGTGTTTGACCAAGTTGATAACTCCTGTTCACCCTGGCACAGGTCCACAATATGAATACCATGAGCTGGATCAAACTGCTTGAACATTTCCTCAATGAAAATGAGCAATAGAGTCTTATTTCTAAGGGAGACGGTGATACATTCCAATTCATATTGTCTATATTCTGACATATTTAGCAAGCTGTTGCATCTTTAAGAAATAATAATCAGATTGTATTACACCTGCACAAATAATTCACAAAATGTTCATTTGTAACGGTGCTATACATTTATCTTACTAAGTTATTGCAGAGCATCACCATTCGTCCTAATAACTGGCATGTCAAGTATTTTGAGGGCGCTAGTCCGCATCTTACTACAGCTCTTGAGCCAATCTTGATCAAATACTTGAAATGATAGGCCTTCCAGAATATCACCATCATCTGTCAATCGTAATTCTGGGAATCTATCATTGGTTTTTTTACCCTTTTTTTAATCCGATTACAAAACTCTATGTCTTGATCCATTTTTAATACCAATTAATTAAATAACTGGGAGTGCCAGCGTAATCCCACTTTGTGCTAAACTTGACGGCCATTTTCCAGTACCTCCTCAGTATCTGAGCATACTCAAGGGTCATTGAATTGTGATGCTAGAATGGGATATTTATCCGTATCACACCATTCATGACGGCGCTCACAGGTCTGCACATAATCAAGTAGATCATCATCAGTCTTTGCTCACAATGAAGAAGAGATACAGTAACTAACCTTTTACAAATCTTTGCAAGCTTTTGATTCTCCTTCTTTTTTTACCAAATACTCGGCATTCTTTTGAATATACTTCCATTCTCTTTTCAAATAAGTGAAATATTGCTCCATTAAAGCCGCCACGACTCCATAGTTATTATGATCCTTGTTCCAACAGTAATGATGATACTCGGTGCTGAAAAGTGCGAGACGGAATGTACGGTAAAACACCATAGACATCAGCTCATTGAACGGATGTTTCCATGAGCTCTCCCAGTCCCAAGTGAATTGCTTTAGTCCTCACTTGTGGAGCTCATTTTCGCAGTAGCTTTGGAAACCCTGAGACTGAACTTGTGTTGATGCCTTGTAAGGTTTGGCTATGAAACAATAAGTAAAAATTACTAATTTATTACTTATTGTACTCTGAATGTCCTTATAATTGAAATAAATAAGATTAAAATAATAATAATAAAGAAATATTATTATTATGGCGTAAAAATATTATATTATTAAATAAATATAATAATATAATTAATATTATATGAAATTATAATATTATAAATAATATATTAATATAAAATAATTAATATATTATAAAGCTCTTTATTATTGTTACCAACAAATAATAAAGGCGTAAAAAACTGTTTTTTATAAATAAAAAACAATTAATAACAATAATATTACTAATATTAAAGTTATATATTAATATAAATACTATTTATATTAATTAAGAATTATTAAGAGTAATAATAAGAGAGAAATTATTATAATAAGATGAAATAACCTACTTTTAACACTTAAAATAATAATTTTGAGATATTTTACGCCAAAAGAATATAATACAACTTTTTCAAATTGTATTTACAATAAAAAATAAAGAAAAATTACTAAATTTCTTGATTTTATGTGGAAATGAGTTTATAGAGAGATTTATGACAAAAACAATTAAAGAAGTGATTTAATCACATAAAAATAGTGATTAATATTAAGATGGTCTTTGGTCTTTAATAATATAAGAGTTTTATATATAAAGAATAAAGAAATTACCTTTTATTTAATTGATTTAATGTTTTTGATGCGTCTGAGTGGAAAACAGAGCAAAAAGAGCTCTATTTATAGTAAATACCTCCCTCCTAGAGTCCAACAGGCTTCTAGTAGACGTGTACTGATCATATCCACTGGAATTGATCAATATTTTAAGGTTTGGAGATGATTACATCATTATCAAACCATATTACATCATTATTACACCATTATTTAGAGTTATCACTATAACTCTAAAGTTGATGACATCAGAGGCTTGGAAGAACCCCAAATTTCGTGGATTTTATTAGTTTTAATCATAAACTAATAGTATTCACTAATTTTATCACTCTTAAGACTGTTAAACTTAAATTAAGGTTACAGTGTGTGATCATAACTGCTCAAATTAAGCTCAAACTTTGATCCTCAATAACTTTTAAGATTTACACGCTACAGCAATTCAGAGAGTGAATTCTGATAGCCTGGCATAACATTATTATGCTTCCAAGAGCTTTTCATTACATCATCAAAACTCTAATTTTGATAATTTTTCTTGTAACTCATCTTTTCTGTCGAAATTCAATATTTTAAACTTCAAACCTTGATTTCAGGGGGTTATACCCTGAATTTAATAATAAGAATTACATCATTCTTCTCGAATGAACTAGTAGAATACAACTGTATACTTTTTTTAAGTTTGGAGCACTATCACAACAAAGTGGTCAACAGCTCTGTTGATTTTTATCAATATTTCATCATAGGTTTTAACCTTGTTTATAATTTGTAAAATAAAGTTCATATCTGTGTTCTTACAGTAATTACGTGGTAACTTTATTTTTGGTTCATCATTCTATCATGTATAGATTAGAAGATATTAGCTATGATCCTTGAATATATGCGTTGACCAAAAAAGTGCATATATTCAGGATAATTCTTTAAGTATTAACATTGGAAATTAGCTTATTAATTGTTTTATGTGTGGATTTTCATGGGGAATCCACTGGTACAATTTATTTCACATGTTGTTTCATTAGGGTTTGAGATAAAAAAGGTTTTATGGTTTTTATAAGGTATTATACCTTATAATTCCTTAAATATTGACTTTACAGATATGCCATAAAAATGGTATATGTGTATCTTTCCATGGGGAATCCAATGGTATAATTTATTTTAGATGTTGATTCATTGGTTTTCAAGTTAAACCAATTTTTGTACCAATTTATGGTATTTTTTGTATATTTAATTAATTATTTTTAATGTATAATTATTTTAAGCAATTTTAATATAATTATATTAAAAGTATAATTATTCTGAGTCTTTTTGTGACCTTATTGGGTATGTGGTCATATCTCAAAGGCTCACATGCCTCATTGAAAACATCCTTGGGGACATATCTGAGATGACCAGCCACTTGAATTGCAATTTCATGCTCTTCTGTGCTGGGTGGTGCTGGTAGTGAGAAAAACTCCTTATCCCTAACTTTGAGTAGGAACAGGCAATGGGCATGTACTGCTGATCTCATTCCATGGACATCCTCTGGAAGCTCTGCTTTCAGCCATTTTTGTTTCTCCTTCTGGCTTCCACTTTTTGCCACATTGTGAGCTTTATGAGCCTGGTTCCTTTGCTGTCTGACCCCAGATTGTTCAAGCATACTCTGGGCAAGGCCCATTTTAGGATGGGTGAACTCAATATTTGACTGAGTGCCATGCTCATGCGCCATGAAATTGTCCCTCCTTGGTTCATCATTTGTTTCCATTTGAGTCGGAGACATGTTCTCATCCTCATCATCCACAATTTTTTCTCTTGATGAACTGGCAAGAACTGTTCTTGGTTTGGAGGAATATGGATGATGACGTCCAGTGACTTTCTCTTTATGGACCAGAGGTGAAGATGCATAAAGCCCATCACCTGCCATGCAAATCATCAGTTAACACATCAAAACATTAATGAAGACTGGTCATACTCACAATCTTAAATTGGCTCCTGAGATTGGACTGATTTGCCTTTAGGTGCCATATCTAACCCATGAAACAAACATATGAAATTGTGAAAAAGTTTACACTCCAAAATTAAAATGAATTACTTTGATGAAGCGTCAATCCTGTATTTCCCTCTAACAGACAACTCCAAGTTACATTTTCCAATGGTCTTTTTTGTCCCCTGCCATCAACCTGCTTTTCATAGCTCACATGAACCTGAGATCCTGATTGAATATTGAGGGTTGGCTACTTACTTTGTCCAAAGGGATCCTGGGATGCGACTGGATTCTGACATAGATTAAGGAGGAACTCACATGGAGATTTTGATTGGGGATTAGCTTTTTATGAGATTTGAGGTGTGCCTTCTGGCCCCTGAGACACATGCATTTGTGTATTAGTGGGATTTGGGGGAATTGGAGTGACGGAAATATTTGGCATTGACCAAGTGCTCAAAGTTGGAGCCTTCAGATTTCCCACATCAATGTTAAGACCTGATACCCTCATTGAGGATGTGATAGGGGTTGTGAGAGGAATTTTGGGACTCAATGGTGACTGTGTTTGAACATATCCTATGCTAGATTCACTATCTGAGTCATGAACAGAACCTGGATGGGATTTATGTGACTTGGAAGATGACATAAGGGCCAAAAAAGTACAGTAATATTTTTAACCAGATAAAACACCTCAGTATTATGATAAAATAGAGTGATATTAGATGAAATCTTTTCAAATTTAGAATAGAGAGATTCTAAGAATAGTTGGAACCAAGTGTCACATGGAAGTCCAATAAGACTTTTTTTAGGAGAATCCTCCCTGCCTCCTCTTGAGCTCCTCCGCTTTTGTCGGAAACCACCCTGCATTGCCTACCACCCTATGATGTAATATTTCATTGATCTCAAAGGGGACCCATCATCCATAAGTAATCATATTTGGTAACATTTCCGCCTCCCCATTGTCACATTTTGTGAATTATCAAAACTGCAAATATATGCATTGAAATTCCACAGCATTGTACATCTGTAAAGGGGTATATTCATGAAGGATTTACCCACAAAAGAGACCTCACCTTTTCAAGAAAGGAAAGAAGATCCAAATCATATTCCAACCAATTAAATGCCTGCTGCACTCAAACCAAATACCAAGACTTTAGCTGCACTCCAACCCCTTATGTAATAGAGTTATATTTTGATGTCTGTAATAAGGTTTAAGCCATGTACAATGGCATTCCAGGCTACATGGTTTCAATGTAAATCCCCTCAATTCAATGCTGACACATTGCTATTGGAACACCCCTCAAGGGTCAAAACCGAAGTATCACCATGTCCAAATAAGATAGAATATGTATGAGCATTGAGCAGCATGGAATTTTACCCAATTAACCTCCTAACCAATTCTGCCATCCAGATGAGACATGTTACACTTTATCTGCTGCAGCTCACACGCCATTACAAATGCCTTAATATCCCCAGATGGCTCAAATCATCTCCCCCTTCATAAATAATCACTCAATTTTTTTTCCAATTAATAACACTCCTAAACAATTTCACATCATCCATAGATATTTATACACAAACAAACCATACTCCCAATTCCTGCAACAATGACAACCCGCCGCTGTTCCTCAATGCGTATATGCATGTGTAAACACTGCTCAACTCAAACACACTCTTCCCCTGAGGGTGATAGGCACAGAGTTGCCTTCACACTTTTCCAATATAAACAGCACATTAAAAAGCTCAAATCAACCATTGCACCCAAATCTCTTCCAAACATCCCTACTTCTGCATCAGTATCTGAGTGCCCAAAACTTCTATTGGATCAAATATTCCCAGCTGATTATTCACAATTGACCCAAAGCACCTTCTCCACAGCACCAGGTCTCAATTCAACTGCACAGAAACCATACAGCAGCAGTCAAATCCTTCCCCCACAAGACCTTGGAATGATAATATCTGCCATTCTATCATTAAGGTATAATATACCCCGCAGGGCTTCACGCATCCTCAACCCCACCCTTAAACAGCTGATCAAGTCCAGCATCTCAAGCTCCGGTGGTCCCTCCACTCCTGCATTCCATATACCTCAAGATCTGAGTACCATATTTGAATATCTCCAATTGGAACCAGTGATTCAAAACTATATATGTTGTCCTCAATGTTTCTCTCTTAATGGCCTTACTGAATCAGTCACAACTGACCAACCCCACTGTCAACGCCATAATGACCCAAATGATCATGATCCCCCTTGCACACAATCATTAGGCAAATTCATCTATTCATTTGAAGCCCACAACCAACATGAAACAAAAATTTATACCAACAAAACATTTCATTCATCAACCATTCAAAAATTGGCTTGCCAGATTCCTCCAGCGGGCTGGAATTATGGAAATTCTGCATCAAAATCAACAATCCCAAACTCCCAAAGGTTCCCCCAAATGTGACGTCTGGGATGGATTGGTCTGGAGAAGCTTCACTGGCACTAGAAATATCAACGGCCCCCCATTCATGTCCATTCCTGGTGCATTGACCTTCTCCATTTATGTGAACTGGTTTAATGCACATGGAAAGTCAACCCGGTTGGCCAGCATTGGACCTATCATTCTTATTTGTCTTAATCTCCCCCCAAGTGAAAGATTGAAGCCAGAGAATGTCTATGTTGCAGGAATCATCCCTGGTCCGAAGGAGCCAACTTCCCTTCAATTGAATTACCTATTAATGCCACTCATCAACGAGCTCAAAGAGCTATGGAAAGGTTACCATTGTTCACCCACCTCAACAGGTCCCTCAGGATCCTTTATCCATGTTGCCATCCTCACAGCCATTGTGGATGTGGTTTCCATGTGCAAGCTTACTGGATTTATTTCCCATTCAGGAAGCCACTTTTGTAATTTTTGCACCATTCACAAAGCTCAAATTGAGGAAATTGGTCCTCAAATTCACTACACACGCTCAAACCAAAATCATAAATCAACCATTGCCAAATGGCTTCAGGCAACCCCACAACAAAGACAAGCAATTTTCTCTGAGTATGGAGTGCAATATTCAATTTTGGAAGACCTTCCGTATTGGGATGCAAGCAGAATGGTTAATCTTGACATAATGCATAACTTAATACTTGGAATTTTGAAGGATCATGCAACTTTCAAATTGTGCATTCCAGAGTCCAAATCAAAAATTTACCTCAGGTCCAGCAGGAAATCCAATGACACCAACAGTTCAGACTCAGACTCCATGACCTCCAACAGCTCTCTTGATAAAATCACATTGAGAGAGGCCCGCTCCCTGAGAAGAGACGCCCCACCCCTCACATGGAACATCCATCTAGTGGTTCTGCGGAGATTCCTTCATTTGATGCGGATTACATCCCCACTTCTGAAATCTCCTCTGAATTGGATATCACTGCAATGAGTGATCACCAGATCAAGCGTGAGGCTCTGGAGCATCTCGGACAAATCATATCTGAGACCATAATTCCCTCATCATGGACAAGAGTACCTCGCAACATGGGTTCCCCCTCTCATGGTAGCTTAAAAGCCACTGAATGGGCTCTCTTATATAAGGTCTATATTCCATTTTTAATGCTCAGTCAACAGATTTCATTAGATGCACACCAATTGGCCAACACTCAAAGAAAAATGGGTCAGTCATAAGAGCTTGCAAATGAACTAACCAAGAATACATTCCATTTGATTAGTGCTATCAACATTGCCACAATCTAGACTGTTTCAATAGATGATGCGACTGAATTTGCTGAACATTGGAAAAAATTTTGCCTTTCCAATCAACACCTGTTCCCAAAACAGAAAAGTAAACCAAATCATCATTTTGCTGATCATATTCCCGAACTCTTCCAACATTGGGGCCCAGCACAAGCCTCAGCCACATGGGGTTATGAGCGCTTGATTGGAGTATTTGCAAAGATGCAAACATAAAACAAAATATGTACATTAATTGATAAGATCAATATATTCACATTGATTAAACACCTGAACTGAATAAGACTAACTTCTTGCAACTCTGAATAGATTATATAGATAAAACTTTACTTCAACATATCTGTTGATGTTCCAACCTTTCCGTTCTCCTGAAATCCCCATCCGTGCCATGTGAAATAAAACAGCTTTTTGAATCACAGCCACATGCCCTGTTCAATCACCATAAATATAACAAACCATCCCCCCATGACCAAGAAAATTATAATTGCCTGGTTGAGTACTTACAGAAGTTTCATGCAAGAAGGGAAATAGTTTATTGGATCAGCTTAGACACTACGGTGCAATCCACAAGTCATCCCACTTCAAGGATTGTCTCACCTTGGTATTTTCCAGTTTCAAACATTAATATTGGGAGCAATATATTTTCAACTGAATCCAAAAATGTCAAAAACAGTGTGATATGTTTTCTGAGGGGCAACTCACAATGATTTGGTATTATTAATAGCATTTTTAAAGTCTCTGAGCCATCTAGAATACTGAACAATAACTTTCTGATCTGAAAAGCTTTGAAGATTGATGTGAATTTCTTACCAGATTGGCCACATCTCAATATTTATAAAGCTGTTGGTTTTGATGATGGACACTTGATTATATCTGAAGAAGAAATAGAAGGTAACTGTGAGTTGTATGATAACAAAGTTCTGTCATGTGGACTGCTTGTAATGATAAAGCCGTTATTTCATGATATTTAGTCTTCAAAAATTCAAATCTCTCAGATTCATTAGCAATTTTGCTAGTGAAATAACTGCCTCAAAATTTAGTGACAGAGAAATGCCATTGTGACAAGCAAAGCCCATTATTTCACATTGCCACAAAGAACTTACTATTTTGAGATTGGGTACAGTGTGAATAAGCCAAGTTCAATGCTCAAATGACCCACACACTCACCTTTCACAGCAACCAAGATTTCTAACTGTGCCATCATCATGTTGGAAGGGGAATCGGCCCTTGCAAACCTGCACCCGCATATGCACACGCACACCCACCTGCACATGCCAATGCACACGCAAACGCACCTGCACCCACACTGGCCAACAGTGGTTTCATGTGCCACCCACAAATGGTCAATTCCACATGACATTAGGCCCTCACATTGTGGGATTTGATAAGGCAGTCCTTAAGGGGGAACTCACAGGTAAACAGTTTTGAATTGCTGAAATAATCCTGTAACCAAGGGTGCTAATGGCGTTTTAGCTGCCCCTCTGAATATACTAAACAATCTTCCTACAGAGCTCAAAAATCAATATTTAAGATTGTAGCTTTACAACTAGAGAAGACGTTTTAGCAGTCTCTATCAGACCTATTCAATAATCAGATAAGTAACTTATAAGTTAAAACAGTATAAAATATAATTTTCAAATAATAATATAAGATAATTTTAATGGTAAGACCTTAATAGTATAAGAGGTTGATTTAATATAATAGTAATAATATATATTTTAAGGGGTAAGCTCAATTTGATGTTATATATGTTATAATACTTAATGGTTTGAGAGGTTAATTGTTAATATAATATAATAATAAGACCTTTAATAATTTATTGGTAAGATATTGTTCAATATAGGGATGATGTTTGCTAAATATATAAAATATATAATATAATATAAGGGTAGGGCTTTTTTATATATATAATAATATATAGTTGTAAGGTTGGTTTTTTAATATGACAATATAATAAGGCTATTTTTCCTTTATAATGTAAAGTTTATGGCAATAAACTCAATATTATGAGTATTATTGATAGTATTATAATTATAAGACTACTAATTTAAACATAGGGTGGATTAATAATATTAAGTAGACCTTCTGTTAACTACTATTAATTAGAAATCACTATTAATTAAACATATAAGTCTATAATACTTTAACAAAATAACTAGCTCAATTTGATGTTATATATTTTATAATACTTAATGGTTTGAGAGGGTAATTGTTAATATAATCTGATAATGAGACCTTCAATAATTTATTGGTAAGATATTGTTCAATATAGAGAGGATGTTTGTTAAATATATAAGAGATATAATATAATATAAGGGTAGGGTTTTTTTATATATATAATAATATATAGCTGTAAGGTTGGGTTTTTGGTATGACAATATAATAAGGCTATTTTTCCTTTATAATGTAAAGGCTATGGCAATAAACTCAATATTATGAGTATTATTGATAGTATAATAATTATAAGACTAATAATTTAAACATAGGGTGGATTAATAATATTAAGTAGACCTTCTGTTAACTACTATTAATTAGAAATCACTATTAATTAAACATATAAGTCTATAATACTTTAATAAAATAACTAGATTATCCTACTAGTAAGGGATGAATAGTTATTCTCCTTCTTGGTATATAACTAATTGGATTCATGGGGAAAAGAGGAAAAAAATGAGGGAGAGAGGACCTCCATTTATATTCTTTGGGCCCTCCATAGAGGCACTCAAAAACAAGGGACTTAGAATTTTTCACTTCTTTTGGCTGGGATAATTTTCTTATAATGGTGAGATACCATTTGTTTGGTTTGTTGCACCAATTTATGTATGATTATATAATCTGGGATGTTTTTGCTGGTGAGGAATTTTGAGATGGTGTCATTTGATCAAGATATTGCACCATATGTCTGGTTTGTTGCACCATTCCTGGGGGGATGAGGTGATTTTGTACAGCTATTGCACCATATGCCTGTGCACTGTTTGAGCTGTAGGTGGAGAATGCTGTGTATTGTGGGGATTCTATTTGTACTGTATGAGTTTTGATTTTTCTTCATTTAAATTTAATTTTGTTTTAAATTTATATTTACTGGCTTATCAGGTGGCTGTGCTTGTGTTTCCACAGATATGCTGTGTAGTTTAAGGTTTTGATGGATTTTCCTTGCATAAATTGATTGATTTCTTTTTCTTTCTGTCTTGTGACTGTTGATTGATACAGTTTTAATTTATTCCTTATTGAAGTGGACTAAGTTTAATAACTGAATTGCTGAGTAATCCAAAGGTTGAGCAGAGCTTGGGTAACTTGAGTGTTACACTACCCCTCTTACTGGTAAATTTAACATTCTTGCTAGCTTGTCTTTTTCTTTTCCTTATTTTATTGTTATTCTTGTAATCAAATGGATCATTCTTCCAGCATTTGCTTATGGGATTATACATATTGATGAAGTTAAATCCATTATATTGCTGAATTCCTCTATTGTAATTGATTAATTATTGATTTTTTTTCTTTCTTCAGTCTTCAAATTTTAGACCTATAAATGAAATTCCACTTGAAACTGGGCCATTAAGGTATGGAATACCACATCCCCCTCTCCATTTAATTCTGTCCCCAGAATTCCAGTTTCAAGAGGAATATTCTTGGTTCATTCATCAAAACTTCATTTATTTGAATTTCCATTTTAATAACTTCACTTGATATTTTCTATTTGTAGCTCTTTATATTGATTTTGAATCTCCATAGCTTCTTATTTTTGTGTTGTCTTCTTGACTCCTTTCTTTTGATATAATTTCATGCCTTTGTTATAATGTGTATTATTACAAATTATGTAATTTTTCTCTTCCAAATTTAGTATACCAATTTAGGTACAAGTTGATAAGATATTTCTAGCCCATTGATTGGATTTATGGATTCTTTTGAATTTTGAGATATGTGATTTTTGATTTATGGGTTGATTTTTTTTCCAAAGAAGATTTTGAATATTGAAAAAAGTTTGTTGATGAATAATTATGCAGTTTAAGGTCATACTCAAGACCACAGCTTGAGTTATTTGAGGTAATAATTGATAAAATAAATAATTTATTCAGACACTTTAAGGTCTTATCAAGGACCTATTCTTGAAGGAATTGTTTTGGTAAAATATAAGAAAATTTGGACAGTTTAAGGTCTTATCTAGGACCTCTCTTCTTTTTACTTTGTTTTTCTGGTTGGGTTGTTCTTTCTTGTTGTTTTTGTTTTTGCTGAAATTAACCTTAAATGGTAGGGCCATCCCCTCTCCATTTAATAATTGTACCATCATTTCTAATTTTTCCATAATAATTAAAATAAACATAATTTTATATCAATATATGATATGTTTTTTTTTATATAATTTATTAAAGAAATAATAATATAATAATAGTAAAAGAATAATAAATAATAATAATGATAATATAATTAAGTAAGAAAATAACTAATATTAAAATTAATATCCAGTAATATAAATCATAACACAATGATAATAAAATAGATTACCTAAATATCTCTAATAATTAAAACTAATTTAAGGTCTTTAGTGTACCTCTTGAATTATTTTTTTTTATTTTTTTATTTGTTTGGTATATTAATTATTATTAATGGTGAGTGGATTTTTTTTATTGTTATTAAAGGTTAACACCCCCTCTCCATTTAATAATTTGACCCTTATTTTAATTTATTTATTTTAATTTATTTATTTTAATTTGTTCTTTTTTTTTATAATAATAAATTTAGTTTAATATAAATAATAATAACAATTTTTAATTTAATATAAATAATGATAATAATATTATAATTTAATATAAATAATAATAATAATATTTATTTTTATTAATTTTTTTTATAATAATAAATTTAATTTAATATAAATAATGACAAATTTAATTTAATATAAATAATAATGATAAATTTAATTTAATTTATATATAATAATACTAAATTTCATTTAATTTAAATAATAATTGTAACTTTAATTTAATTTATATAATAATTATTTTTCCATTTTTTTTATTTTAAATAATAATAATTAATTTAATTTAATTCAAATAGTAATAGTAAACTTAATTTAATTTATATAATAATGATTTTTAATTTTTTTTTGAAGTAGCTGGGTGTGAACACTTCAAAAATAAACAGCTGGACTTCTTATCTTGCTGCGGGTTATTTTCTTGTTTTCTATACTTCTGTACAGTAATTCACTCTTCCAACTCTAATTTAACCCGCTTGCCTCTATTATCAAAATAAGATAAAATTAATTAATTAAAAAAAAATAATTAAAGTTTTTTTTGTTTTTTTTCTTCTTTTTTTTATGTGTTTAGTACCAATATAGTACTGTAGCACTCCTTCTCTTTATTTGTGATCAATCATTTTTCTTTTCTTTTTGATTCTTTTTTCTTCAAGAAAAATAAAATAAAAAAAATAAGAAAAAGTAATTTATATTTTTTTTACATATTTATAAAAAAAAAATAATGATTTAATATTTTTTTGTTTTTTTTAAATTGTTTTTGTCGTTTTTTTTTTTGGCTGTTTTTGCATTGTTCCGATGCTTTTTCTTTTCCTTTCTTTTTTTTGTTGTATTTGATGTATTTTATTTTTATTTTTTTTTAGTTTAGTGGAGTTAAGAATTAATTTGACTAAATAACATTGGATTAAATTAATTAAGATTTTTTTTTAAATTGAATTAAAGTTCAATTTATTTGAATTTAGTTTTTGTTTCATTTGAGTGAAGTTAATAATCAATTTAACCAAATAATATAATAAATAAATTAATTAAACTTCTTAAAATGAAATTAAAGTTTTAATTAATATTGAAAATCAATCAATATAAGGTTGATTAAATTTGTGCAAATTTCTTTTTAATTAAATTTGGAGTGTGCTTAAGATTTAATTTGACCAAATAATATAAGATCAAATTAATTAAGATTTTTGTTTTAAAATTAAAATTGAATTTTATTGTAATCATGTAAAATAATTCACTATAAGGTTGATTTAATCTATGTATTATTATTATTTTAATTAAATTTAGAGTGGGGTTAAGATTTAATTAACCAAATAGTATGAGGTTAAATTAATTAAACTACTGTGTTGAAATTAAATTTGGAGCTTTAATTCAATCTAGAAAATCAATCAACATAAGTCTAATGTAATCTATGCAATTTATCTTTTATGCCCGAAATTATAAAAGGTATTAAAGAGCTGACAAGATATATCTTTTGAGTTTTGCATAGCCTCCAATATATGAAAAATTTGAGGGCTAAACTGTGGGTGGAAGAAGCTAGCTCCATCTTTAATATAAAAGGAGGTATTTTCTCACAATTCCCAGTAAAATAATAATAATTTTGTGTCTTTTATATTGAGATATTTAGAATATTCAAAGTAAACTCAGACAAAAAAAAAATTATAAAGAAATATTTTCATTTGGGTCTAACCTGGCCAGTTATACCCTTGATTATATATTCTCTATTTCTTCTTTATTATTTTAATTTAATAATTATTTGAGGATGCTAAGACCATTAAGTTTTCTTGATATTTTGTTGATTCTTTTGTTTATTATTTGTTCTTGGTTTATTATATTGATTGTTTGAACAATTGTTCTTGTAAGCAAGGGGGGTGACTAGTAGATTTTGAGTTGTTTTTGTGATTATTCACCTTGAATTGAATTCTTGAATAAGTTGATATTATTGATTATTATACTGAATATTGATGAGGGTTAAATTATAGAATAAAATTGAAATTCCCCATAATTTCATCCCAAAAACTTAAATCATAAAGGATGGATTTAAGAAATAGCCACCCACCCTAATTTTTTAGTTGAGTATTTTTTTTATAATACATAAGATAACATGGAATAATGATACTGATACACTTGAAACTCTTTTCTTATTGATATTTTTTATTTTTTTATCTTTTTTTATATATATTTTTTTATACAGATATTTGATACTGGAATAAGGCTAAAATTTATGAAATGATAAAGGAAATTTTTTAATTATAATTAAAAAATTCATTGATAATATAAAAATTTGTTTTCAAGACCTTTCTTGAATTTGGCCTTCTTAGCTGTGAGCTCATTTTTTCTTCCTTCATTAAGATATTGATCTTGAAAATCTTCATTCCTATTAGAGTAATCCTGAATAACATTTTCATTTCTATCATCATTTTCTGTCCAATCCTCTTTTTGTGTTGAAATTTGATATTGCCTTGCCAAATGGGCTTGCAAGCTTGGGAATAGCTTTTTATTCTTAGTAATCCAAAAATATTCCTTTTCTTCCTTAGTCTTATTCTTCTTTTTACTACTTTTATCTTTGATTCTCTTTGATTCATTATTCTTTTGTGTACTAATATCTTCCAACCACTTGACAGGTTGATTTGCACATTCAAAGTTGTCCCTAGAATTATTTTCATTGTGATCCTCAAGGTTGGCATTTCTAAGAGGTTTCCAATTTGTATAACCTTCCCAAGGGTATTATTCTTCAGTAAGTATAAATTTCTGTTCATCTTCAGCTTCTTGTATTTTCATTTGACAAAATAATCCTGCTTCATTCTCATATTCTGATTCAGAAAGATGTTTTTCTAAAATATTTGGTGAGTGTATTGTATTTTTTATGTATTAATTTATGGCATTTTTTCTAATAGATGACAGTTTTTTTAATCTTGAATTAATTTCTTTTTTAATATTAAAGTTATTATGAGCTTCCCCAGAGGATTTGTCTTCAGGGGGTAAGGCTTTTTGCTGATTTAATTCCTGTTGTATGTCAATTTGTGACAGTGAATTAATTGGATTTTCATATGTTGACTCATCAATGTTAGCTGCATTGATATTCTGAGCTGTACTGAAACTGCATTCTATATCTTTTCTTGTTGACTTAAAACAAGGGAATTCCATTTTCAAAGGTTCTTCTTCTAAACAAAAAGGTATCTCTTTTGCTTGATTTTGGTCATTTTCCCCTATGGGGTTTTCAATTATTCTTGTTAAGTCTAATTGTTCTTTGACAAGTCTTGGATCAATATTTTCCATATTAGATAATGATTTATTTGCTCCACTAATTCCTTCCATCAGAATTCTAGGATCAATATTTTCAAAATTTGAGGGAAAAGAGATTTGTGACTTCTCAAAAGTATTAAATTCCTTTTTGTGGGTAGCTCCTGTCATAGGCACTTGATTGAATCTGAGTGATGGGTCAATTAACTCCTGAGGTAGAACCAATTCATTTTGATGAAAATTAGGTTTCTTATCAATCTTACTGGATCCTTCATTAGATGCTGAAATTTCTTGAGGATAATTATTTTTATTATGGTGTGAATTTTTCATAGTATCATTCAAAATTTCATTTAAACTTTCAGATTCTTCAGATTTTGGAATTATATCAATATTTTCCTCCTGAATTTTGAGGTGGTTTTGAGTAGTAATGTCCTTCTTTTTGGAAATGTTATATTTGAGGGAAACTTCTTTTAATAAGTTGAGTGCTGATTTATCAATTTGAGAACTTAAAACTTTAGATTCTGAGCTGACACTAACCATTGTTACCACTGGCTTGATACTTGATTTCCAATTATTCTTAAATATTCCCTTTGAAAGGGACTTCAAAGCTTTAAGGGGTGAGATAAGCTTTGTTAATGTTTTTCTTTTTATGTCTTCAGGATTCTTGAAGTTATAACTTTTGATGGCTTGAGATATTTGGCTACAAGTATTGCCCTTTTCTTTTCTTGAGGATAAAATTCCTAGAGAGTTTTCTTCTTTGAGCTTTGAATTGAAATCTTCTGTATTAATTTGAGCTCATTCCTCATGAATTTTCACTTTGCCTTTGGAATCCTTCACTTCTTCACTATCGAGTACTTGATGAGAATTTTCCTCAAAATTTTCTTGTTTTTTGGGGCTTAATTCATTCTCTTTTGGTAATTCTTTCCAATATTCCAACTTAGAACCTGCACATTTTTCCATTCCTGCTGGTGGGTCTTCTCTCCATCCTACTTTTTGTGGTGAACAAATTGGTAAGCAAAGTCTTCTTCCATCTGGATCTATGTAACTGAATATTTCCCCTTTCTGTTGAGAAAGGTCTAATCTTATGTTATTATTTGCAAGGAAAAGCCTTCCCAATACTGTGTTAACTGCTCCTCTTGCTACAAAAAGATGTATATTTTTTTCTTCCCCAGTGACTAAAGTGATTGGAGTAAATTCTGCTAATCCAGCTATTGAGGTACAATGCCCACCAATTCCCCTTAAATTCATGTTGAGAAATCTTGTGGTAAGTCCTGCTTTGATTGCTGAATCTTCTGGTATTATATTTAATTCTGATCCTGTATCAACTAATGCCATTATTTCATGTCCTTCTTCTCCCAAATATACTTGCATAAATCCCAATGGACAGGCATAATGTAATTTTGGCTGTTCACGATTACCCAGATTATGATTTATGAGTTTGGTTTGAATTTCCTTTGTATCAATTGAATTAATAGATTTTTTCTCTTCCTCTTACAGGTTCTTTAATTGATTAAAAAACTTTGGCGACATGACTAAAATTTGTTATAAGGTAAGATTTATTTTCTGATCCAGTACCTTTTTGATAATTTGTTCCATAATTTCTTGAATATCTAATTTCTCCTCTTTTATGATTTTCCTTTCATTGACTTTCTTGATTGGTTCTTGAGTATTTTCAGTTTGATCAATTTTAGGTTCCTGTGGAAGTATTTCTTTTTCATTTTTCACCAGTTGAGGCTTCTTACATTTAGTTGGAATAATTGTTTTCTCTTCTTCCTTTTGCTCATCTTCAATATAAGCTCCAGGTATATTTGGTCTTTTGCTTATTAGTGTTTTCACTTTTGAATGTGATCTCAAAGCATCTTGATTGGTATTTTTGATCTTGAATTTCTTTCTTTAGTATTTCTCAATCCATAATTATTTAAAAGTGGCTCATTGGCTGATGAAATAATTGGGGGTTGCCAGCTTCCCCAGTTTTCCACTTTGGCTATAGCAGTTGCACTATCATCTTTCTTCAATTGTATTATGTTCATTGGATTAGGTTTGGGTAGTGCTTCTTTAGCTTCATCTTCTTTCATTTTCTTTGTGAGCTCTTCTTTCTCTTTTGAAAAATCTTCAACTAACTTCTTTGGAGCTATTTTACCATCAGTTGGAACTCTTTGCCAATTGGGAAATAAAAATCCACCTCCTTGTCTGCTAACCAATTTCTTATTTTGATCTTCAAAGAGTTAGTTGCATCTATTCACTGAATGTCCTTCCTCAAGACAGTAATAGCATTTGACATAAGGTTTTGGTATGTTTTGTGCTGGTGCATAAGGAATATGCCCATGTGAAAAGGGTGGTAAGCTATCTTTTGGGTACCTTTTATGATTTTCCTGCTTGAATACCTGTCCTGTTTTATTTTGAGGTAGTACTGCTTCTTTCAATTCCCTAATTTGCTTAATGAAGTCCTTTATTTATTTCTTTTCTTCTTGATCCTGAATCCTGGGTCTTTGTTGTTCTTTGATTTGATTATTAAGCTCCTTCAGTTGATTTAAGGCATTTTCCATGTGTCATCTTCAAATTGAACTTTCTTTGCTTGTGTCTTATGTATATGTGGATGATGTAATTCATAATTGGAGTTTGTGTCTTCAGCTCTGTCCCTTGATATGATCACAGTTTCTAGCTCTTGCTCTGTATAGCTCTTGAATACTTTCATTTCTGGTACAATATATCCACCGTCCCTTGCTTGGATCATGACCTTATCTCTTCTCATCTCCTTAATTATGGAAGTCTTAATTTCTGGTGAAAGGCTTGCATAGAGTTCCTCATTATGCTCAAATTCTCTTCTAATATATCCATATTTGTACAGATAATTTGTGATCTTTTCATATTCTCCAATAAATCTCTTGTATTCAGCTAGGTTTCTAATTCCTCCTGCTCTTTTGGTATTATTGAAAAGCTTCTCCAAAGATTCTGCTCTATATCTTCTGTCTGGCTCTACTCTTCCCCATTCTGTATGAAATTCCTCTTTGAGTTTTGTCCAGTTCTTCTCTTCATAACCTTGCATTACTTCAATTTTTTCCTTAACTTCTTCAGATGCTGACATAAAAATAACTTGTCTTGCTATATCTTCTCCACTAGCTCCTTCAATTTCAGCTGTTTCTTCTGCTCTTTTTATGAATTTTTCTACTTCATTACCATCAAAACAAGATTATAATCTTTAGCTCTTATCTTAACAATAGGAGATGTTACCTTAGGAATTTCCTTTTGTAATGGACTTGGATGGTTTGGTGTAGTTAAAAATACTTTCTTTGGGATACTCTGTGATCTTTTTTCTGTTTTTGGTGTGGATGTTGCTCTAGGGCCAGGTGTAGGTGATATTGGTGAGTCTTCAGGCCTGACATTCCTTAGTAATGTGGGCTCACTTGGACTAGCCCCAGGTGTGTAAGATGTTTGTTCCCTTCTTTTTCCTTTCTTTTTACTTTGTGTTAATAATAAATCTTGCATTGGTTTCATAAGACTTTGTATTTGTATTGTTTGATCTTCCTCTTCACCATCTTTTGCATACTTTCCTTCTACAGTATCTTCAGGTAATGGTGGTAAGTCAGATGTTGATTGTTGATTCATTTCTACTTGATAAACTGATCCTTTAAATTCTTTTGTACTTCTCTTGTTTTTCCTTACTTCTTGAATTAACTTGAACAAAAATCTCCTTAATTCTTCCTTTTCCTTGTGTTCTGTTCTTGGTGTTGCAATGAGTAAATCAATATCCTTGGGTGTTTGATTTTCTGGTGTTCCTTCTTTTCCTGGATAATAAAATGATATGATTGATTTTAGGATTGTGATGGTGTTGATGATTTGGAATGGGATTTGTTTCCACATTCCAGATTGTATGAGAAGGTTGATGGTTAATTCTTGATAATGATAATTATTTTTGTGAGTTACGTTGATTTGATTATCTTCTTTATTGATTATTGACTCATTGTTGAATGTTGAAGTTGAAATGGCCACTGTTGGGACACCAGATGTGGAACTCCTTTAGTGTGGGATTGGATAAGGCAGTCCTTGAGGGGGAAATCACAGGTAAACAGTTTTGAATGGCTGAAATAATCCTGTAATCAAGGGTGCTAATGGTGTTTTAGCTGCCCCTCTGAATATACTAAACAATCTCCCTACAGAGCTCACAAATCAATATTGAAGATTGTGGCTTTACAGCTAGAGAAGACTTTTTAGCAGTCTCTATCAGACCTATTCAATAATCAGATAAGTAACTTAAAAGTTAAAACAGTATAAAATATAATTTTCAAATAATAATATAAGATAATTTTAAGGGTAATACCTTAATAGTATAAGAGGTTGATTTAATATAATAGTAATAATATATATTTTAAGGGGTAAGCTCAATTTGATGTTATATATGTTATAATACTTAATGGTTTGAGAGGTTAATTGTTAATATAATATAATAATAAGACCTTTAATAATTCATTGGTAAGATATTGTTCAATATAGAGATGATGTTTGTTAAATATATAAAAGATATAATATAATATAAGGGTAGGGTTTTTTTATATATATAATAATATATAGTTGTAAGGTTGGTTTTTTAATATGACAATATAATAAGGCGATTTTTCCTTTATAATGTAAAGGTTATGGCGATAAACTCAATATTATGAATATTATTGATAGTATTATAATTATAAGACTAATAATTTAAACATAGGGTGGATTAATAATATTAAGTAGACCTTCTGTTAACTACTATTAATTAAACATATAAGTCTATAATACTTTAACAAAATAACTAGCTCAATTTGATGTTATATATGTTATAATACTTAATGGTTTGAGAGGGTAATTGTTAATATAATATAATAATGAGACCTTTAATAATTTATTGGTAAGATATTGTTCAATATAGAGAGGATGTTTGTTAAATATATAAGAGATATAATATAATATAAGGGTAGGGTTTTTTTATATATATAATAATATATAGTTGTAAGGTTGGGTTTTTGGTATGACAATATAATAAGGCTATTTTTCCTTTATAATGTAAAGGTTATGGCAATAAACTCAATATTATGAGTATTATTGATAGTATTATAATTATAAGACTAATAATTTAAACATAGGGTGGATTAATAATATTAAGTAGACCTTCTGTTAACTACTATTAATTAGAAATCACTATTAATTAAACATATAAGTCTATAATACTTTAATAAAATAACTAGATTATCCTACTAGTAAGGGATGAATAGTTATTCTCCTTCTTGGTATATAACTAATTGGATTCATGGGGAAAAGAGGAAAAAAATGAGGGAGAGAGGACCTCCATTTATCTTCTTTGGGCCCTCCATAGAGGCACTCAAAAACAAGGGACTTAGAATTTTTCACTTCTTTTGGCTGGGATAATTTTCTTAAAATGGTGAGATACCATTTGTTTGGTTTGTTGCACCAATTTATGTATGATTATATAATCTGGGATGTTTTTGCTGGTGAGGAATTTTGAGATGGTGTCATTTGATCAAGATATTGCACCATATGTCTGGTTTGTTGCACCATTCCTGGGGGGATGAGGTGATTTTGTACAGCTATTGCACCATATGCCTGTGCACTGTTTGAGCTGTAGGTGGAGAATGCTGTGTATTGTGGGGATTCTATTTGTACTGTATGAGTTTTGATTTTTCTTCATTTAAATTGAATTTTGTTTTAAATTTATATTTACTGGCTTATCAGGTGGCTGTGCTTGTGTTTCCACAGATATGCTGTGTAGTTTAAGGTTTTGATGGATTTTCCTTGCATAAATTGATTGATTTCTTTTTCTTTCTGTCTTGTGACTGTTGATTGATACAGTTTTAATTTATTCCTTATTGAAGTGGACTAGGTTTAATAACTGAATTTCTGAGTAATCCAAAGGTTGAGCAGAGCTTGGGTAACTTCACTGTTACACTACCCCTCTTACTGGTAAATTCAACATTCTTGCTAGCTTGTCTTTTTCTTTTCCTTATTTTATTGTTATTCTTGTAATCAAATGGATCATTCTTCCAGTATTTTCTTATGGGATTATACATATTGATGAAGTTAGATCCATTATATTTCTGAATTCCTCTATTGTAATTGATTAATTATTGATTTTTTTTTCTTTCTTCAGTCTTCAAATTATAGACCTATAAATGAAATTCCACTTGAAACTGGGCCATTAAGGTTTGGAATACCACAACATGTATTTCCTTTGTGTGCATGTGTCACCCCTGCACCCACTGCATTGTGCAGCGGGCTATAACCATGTCACCCCCTCCTGCTGAGCTAGCTGATTCATGGCTACACAAAATTAGTACAACACATCATTTGGCCATGGTCTGCCCATCACACACACACACCCACACCCGCGGTATTGTGCGGTGGGCTCTACCAGTGTCATCTGCAAAAAAACAATCCCACTCAGGCAGATTTCTTCCATGGATGACCTGGTGAAGTCAAACACCCCTCCTACATCAAGACTGGCTGAAGGACCTCTTTGATGTGTGGGTTTGCAAACAGGCGGGTCCTGTGTAATTTTTACCAACCATCGGACGGTTGCGGGATGATCAGGTGGTGAGGAATCTGAGTTGAAGGCACAGGAGAACCAATATTGGTGGATTTCACAGGATTTGGTGTAAGACAAGAGTGTGACGTGTGCTTGGCGTTTGCTTGACATGAGCTCAACTTTTATCCTGCTTGACGTGAAGTCAATCGCTGACAATTGACACAAGATTCGCCCTGGTGAGTAAGAGTGGAGCAGTGGTCAAGGCTTGTCTCAGAGATTCAAAGGCTTTGACTCTGTCAACAGTCATTTCAAATACTGTGTCTTTGTCACATAATTTATAAAGAGGTCTTGCTATGGATCCAAAATCTTTAATATGTTTCCTTTAATATCCTGAAAATCCCAAAACATGACTGAATTTCTTTCTTATTCTGAGGCATAGCTTTCAAAAATACTGCTGCAACCTTGTTTTTGTCAATTCCAAGGGATAAACCAGATACTACAGGTCCCAGTGCTTTAAGCTCTTTAAATCCAAAATGGCATTTTTTTAAGGAAATTTTCATGTTGACAGATTGGATTTTTGTCAAAACTCTGGATAATCTGTACATATGTTCTTCCCAAGTTTTGAAACAGATAATAATGTCATCAATGTAGATGATTAACCACCCTTCTGAAAGCTCTTCAGGGAATATTTCATTCATCATTCTTTGGAAGTGTGAAGTTGCATTCTTGATACCAAAAGGCATCCTCAAGTATTCATATACTCCACAATGAACATTAATCCTCAAGTATTTTCTTGCTCTTGGTGTCACCACATTCTGATAAATCCCTTTGAGGGAATACATAGTGGATATATATACTGCTTGAGATATCTGGGTAAGAGCAATTTGGATTTTTGGTATTGGGTATCTGTCTGGAACAGTGTAAGTATTCAAAGCTCTAAAGTCCCCAACCATTCTAGATTTTCCATTATGCCATGCCACTATGACTGGTTTAGTTATTTCCACTTCCTCATTATGGCCAACCTTTCTTATTAAACCAAGATCTAAAAGATCTTTAATATGAAGTTCTAGAGCTTCTCTTGACTTAGGACTTGGTGGATATGAAGGTTTTCTTAAGAGTGGTGGATAAGGTCTCTCAATATTAAGGATGATGTAAACTTTATGACAAATAGTTGCTCCCAAAGGTTCTTTGTCTGATGCAAATGCTCCTCTGTGGTCATATAAAAGGGCATAAAGTTCATTTTCCTGATTATCAGGCAGATGAAGGCTTATTTCAGCTTCATTTAACTGTTCAGATTTGGATCTTTCCAACTCTAAGCTGACTGCTGCTACTTTACTTATTGTAATTTGTCTTTTAAATGGTAAAAAGGCAAATTTTTGACTCTTATTGTCTCCAATAGTAAAGTATCCATCTTTGTTGTTGTGTAAGTCTATTCCATACATGATCAAATAGTCATTTCCCAATATAAAATGGGTACTACAGAAATTTTCCATGACAACAAACTCAAAAGTGATTCTTAAATTTCCATTAATATGTGGGAATATGATATTGGTCTCAAAGATTCCCAATGCTTTCATTTGATTACTTGCACCATGGAATTTTATGCCTTCAATTGGTAACAAGTGGTTTTCAAAATTTGGTACACAAGTCTTAAGAAAAGATTTGCCAACACAAGAGAGGAAGGCTCCTGGCTAAAGTAAAGGCTTAGTGGGTTTGTTATTAATTACCACTTCTTTTATACAGGAGTTACCAGCTGTATAACCTTTTCCTCTGTTTGGTTTGGTTTTCTTAAGTTGTGCATCTTAAATTTTTGACAAATCAAGTTGACCATTGCTTAATTGTGGGAAGTGGGAATAAGATTCCATGATGTCAAGGGTGGCATTGATATTTTCTATATCCTTTGAAGATTCAGAAAATATTGATGACTTATCATCTGCATTTTCTTCAATATTATTGTCTTTTTCAACATGAGGTTCTTTTCCAATGTCAATTTCATTGATTTTTCCCCTTTTTGGACATGTATTGGCTAAGTGGGTGGTGCTTTGGCAAATATGGAACTTTCTGATTATATCTGCGGGTTTATGTTTAATATTATTAGAATTTTCTTTGGTATTTTTGTCCACAGAATCCTTCCAAGGTGTATTAAACCTTGCTTTGAGATTCACCCTACTAGAACTAATCTCGGTTCTGGTGGTTACTTCTTCTAATATATTAATAATATCTTCTGCTGAAGATTGTTCAGTAGTTCTGCTTTTGACGGCATGCTCTAAGTCACCTCCACATTCTCTCAGAATCTTTCTGTGGATCATAAATTATGACATGTCAGGATACAATGCTGTTAATCTGTCTTTTTGTTGGCAAAACCATGGTAAAGCTTTGTCTTTATCAGAATTAAATTTTGCAGATTCAAAGGCTGTTTCCACTTTAAATCTCCAAGCATCATTGACCCATTTGTTGATAATTTGGGTTTTCCACCAAGTCCAACTTTGATGTCCATGGCTTGTCTCAATTTGATATACCATCTGTGAGCTGATCTGGTAAACAAGGTGTTAAATCTTGCTGTTACCAATCTGTCTGTTAATTCTAAATCTTCTTCAATCATGTCAATTCCTCAGATGAATTCCATATGGTCATATTCTCCTTCACCACTGAAGTGAGGCCATTCTTTAAGTTTTGGTACTTCTTTCAAAAGTGCTTGGCCCATTGATGGTTCCAAATTATAAAAAGAAGTGGACAATTCATTTTTTAACTTGTCATTATCACAATACAATACCTGTGGATTTAGAATTCTTGTGCCCATCTTTTGATTCAGAGTTGTAGACATTCTTGAGAAGGTGTTCAGTATTTTTTTCAATATCATTCATTTTACTGTTGCTACACCTTTGGGAATTTGTGTATTCATGTTGGAAGGCTAGTATTAAATTTATTGATTCAATTTTATACATGCCTTTTTTATGTGTCAGTTCTTGCCATAACTCTGTCTGTCTTGTATTATCAGCAGTGACTTGATTCAATTTCATTGATAATTTTGATACTTCTTCTTGTGAAGCATCAAAACACTTTTTCAAGGCAATGGTATATGTCTTTACTTCAGTAAATGAATTTGAAATGTCATCAAGGACTTTCTTGTTATCTGTCTTGATAATATTTATGGCTTGCTTAATTCTTGTTTCAATTATGTCATCCATATTGAATTTAGAATATTTGTATGTTAATTCTTTAATAATGGCAGATTGTTCTTTTATCTTATTTCCAAAAGAATTATCATTATTAGATGTTTTAATTGTTCTTAAATTTTTTCAAAACACATAAGTGTTCCATTCATTTGGCTCAGACTCAAGTTATTTGTTTTAGGATTGTTACAAATTGATGAATTTTTATCAGAAATATGACTTTTTACATTGGTTATAGCTTCATAAAATTCTGGGATAGAATCAAAAATATCAGAAATCATTTCTGATATTGTAATATGGCTTCCTCCTTCTTTTGTAAATCCATCATTGTTCTGGCCATCTGAAATAAATTTTCCATGGCATCCTGTTGAATCTTTGAAATCCTGTATCCCTGGCTGTAAGGTTTTGTGGCTGGTGCCTTTCCTTTGCGCTTGTTCTGAGCTTGTGGCTGCTTTTTCACATTGGAATTGCTGCTGCTGGCCACTGGGGCTGTTTTTGGCATTTGTTTGGGTGGTGGAGGGTTGTTTTTCCTCCATTCTGCTGTTGAGAGCATCATGTTCTTCTTTTACATCAATGGATGCCATCCATTGAGGAACTTGCAAGTGTTGGGATGGCCCAGTAACTTTCTCACAGTCAGGTAAGAATTCATGCAGTTTTTCCACAGATCTGCAAGGATCTGGTACTCTTTGTGCTGCAGTGCATTGTTGTAAGCCTTGTGTCTGGCTTTGTAGATTTCCACTGAGGCTTCCTGTGGCGCTGTAAGCTCTGTTTGAAGGTAAAACAGTATTATCAGCTTCAGAATGACATAATTTATTAATTTGGAAGTCATCAACTGACCCTTGTCCTTCTGTAACTGATTGTCTTGTGCCATAATCACATCTATGACCTTTTTGGGAGCTGCTTGTGGGGTTATAGCTTGCTCCTGATCTGGTTGAAGGCATATTTTAGGGTTAAAAAGCTTTAAAATAGTAATTTTTTGTCAAAAACTTACTATTGGCCAAATTCTTAGCTTTCTGAAGAGTATTACTTATATCCAAGCTGATTGATTCAGAAGCAATTGGTTCAGGTTGATTATTCTGAGTCACAATAACAGTACTATTATGGTCAGAATTAACAGTACTGGCAGGAATAATGCTGGTAACTGTCAAGGCTGTTTCAATGTTTTCTTGTCTTACCACGTTATCAGACACTAAAATCAATGAAAAAATCAATTAAATTGAGTAAAAAAAAGGGCATTTCAAAAAAGAAATAAAAAAATGTAAGCCTCACTTATAATATGAAAAATTCATTTTTTATGCATTTTTTGAATGATAAGTATTTTTTATATGTTTTATAAATTTTTCAATATAAGAAAAAGGATTAAAAAAGAGTAAAAAGATATTTCACAGGTAAAATATCATGGCTTGGCCCCCAAATGTAAGGTGTGAATATGAAACTTTGATAAAATATCAAGTACTTTTCCTGTCATCAAAATTTGTATAAGGTAGAATTATTTAAAAATATTAATAAATAGTATTTTCAAGGGGAAAAAAAATTCTAATTTTATTGCTTTTAACTTTATAAGTATAAAACAATAATATAATAAAAATTTATTGTTTTACCAACAATAAAGATTTATCCAAAAATACTCTACAAGAGATATTTAAGGCTACAAAAGAAATGTTTTCAAGAGGAATTTCAATTGGAATTAATTGAGCAAAGAACTGCAAGCAATTAATCAAATAACAAAGTCTTCAAAAAGATATTTAAAGAGAAAACCCACCCAAAAGTGACCAGAATGAATTTGGAAACAAAGTGACAAAATTAACAGTGATGAAAGATGCTTTAAGTCACTTTTAGGGTGGTTCAGGGGTAAAAATGATTATAAGAGTTACAAACAATGATTATAATGATTTTTTCAAGTGTTTAAAATGTTTAAAATGATATGAAAAGGGTGGTTGGAATCTTTTATTGATTGGTTTAACAGTTTTTAAACTAATTATAAAAGGAAAAGATTCTAACATGAAGAGAAAGGTCAGCCTATGACTCAAAACTGCAGCGCAAGCATGACAGCCAAAATACCATAAACCAATGGTATAGCCAGGATACCACCAAACCATGGAGCTGAGCCAAATCAGCTCAAAAAGTATCAAACGAAAGAGGAAACTCACCCCTTTTGGAAAATATAAGTCCCATCACCATAGGACAAAGAATAACAAAGTTATTGCTGAGCATAAACCTTAATTTTCACCTCTCATCTAAAATCTAGAAGGAGAGGCTTAGCCCCATCAAATGGGTACTCAAAATGAAGCTCTAAGCCAGGGATATCCAATGGTACCAGCCAAGCTGAGCTGGCACCAATATTACTGGAGGTATGGTCAATTTCAGGCCAAATAAGGGTGAAAAAAACATTCACCTCTCATCTAACTTCTACAGTTTTAGTGTGAGATACTTGAAGTGGGGTCTTTTTGGAAAGAGAACAATCAGGGCTATCTGATGGTGCCATCCACTTCCCCATATCTCAACTACAGAAGAAGCTATGGGGCAAACAAGCTCAATACAGCTTTTTGCCTAAAACACGCATATGTACAAAAATCTTGTACATGGCATAACTTGACCATATTTAATGATAGCCATATCAAATAAGGTACCATTGTGTAGAACACATACAGGGCTACACACAGGTTCAGTTTTGAGGTTTATATCTCAAGAACTGACAAAGGTATAGCTGTTTTAAGGTCAAAATCCCACATTCTGACCAATGCTGCCTTACCATGGGATAATATCCCATAACCATGAATATGAGGTGTCAAATAGACAAACAAGCTTGTTTTTACTTCAATACCTCATATTTCAGTCAATACTGGGGTCCCATACAGCTTCTGTACAGCATTCTATGCGTCATGAACGTCAGAATCAGGCTGTGATGTCCCCAGATGAAACCTTTCACCCTGTATTGGTGAAAACTTCCCAGACGTGGTTTCAAAACCACATCTGAGCCCAATACAGGTTTTAAAGGCTGTTTGCAAACCACAAGCCAGTACTAGAGAGTGAAAAATCTTCACTTCCTCTACGCGGAAAGGTCTAGCACCCTTTTCACCCCATTTCAGGATAAAAAGGAGGCTTTTCACAGCCAGAATTGTCTCCTCATCCTGCTCTTGAATAACCTACGTAGTGAGCTGTCAAAACAGTGTTACTCCTGGTTAATAATCAGGTATCATTATAAATATTGATTATTGTAGTCTTTTGTTATTGTAACCCACCAGATAAAGCTGCACCCAGGGCTTTCAACAGCGCTCACCACCACTATATTACATATAGTACAGCCCTTTTAATCTTAAATCAAATCATCTTCAACTCTTATAAGTCTTTTTTAACCATTTTTCCCATGTCACAAACATAGTTAAAGTTGTAACTATCCTATTTACCCCTTTATCATAGTTTCATCCTGACAACAAAAGTGGGGCAAAGAAGACAATCTTTTATAGCCATCAATTTTATTACTCCAAAAGTGAAATTTACTCTTGTCAGTCGTGAAAAACAGTCTGACAACATAAAAGCCAATTATGGCATCATTGAACCCTGGTTTAGACCAAAAAAGGGCTGGTTTTAGCCACTTTTTGCTATTTTTGGCCATTTTAGACCCTTAAATCAGCCATTACTATAGTAATACCTGGTCTAGAGCCTTCAAAACACGTCAGAATGTGTGTAAGAGATGTAGAAACCAGTTAAAACGGTTTTTACTATGATTGTTTTATCTTAAGGGTAGTTTTACCCTCTTGGCAACAGTTAAAACTGCCCTGGTTGGTATCCAAACCTCATCATCAATTGAGTCACAGACCCTGTGACTCAATTCCAGGCCAAAAGTGATGAACGTTTGCGTGTATTTTGACATCTCAGGCCTGTCAGCAAGGAGTTTGGGGGTCTGCCTCCCCCTTAGAGCTAGAGTTCCTTTTCCCCCCCAAATTTAATCTTTCCAATTTATTTTTTCCTCTAATTCCTCATCATGTATCATCCTTATAATTTTCATATGTAATTCAATTGAGTTTTACAGTACACTACTGTAATAATTGACACCTCATATGTAAATCAAAGTTCACTCATGTAATACACGTGCACATGTTGACAATTCAATTGAATTCAATTTAAAATACTTCAATTCCTAATAGCTTCTAAACTATACAAAACACCTCAATTTTAACACAAAAATTGATGATTAACACTACATCTGATGTGAATTAAGTTAAGGTTTTGAGGATTTTCAATTTTTATACACAAAATACAAAAAACTTCATTTAAACTCATTTAGAGTTGAGTTACAAAACTTTCACTCAGAGGTGACCCCACCTAATATTTTCTAAGGAATCCAATGGTGAAATAAACTTTATATGTTTCTTTGTTAGATAAAAAGGTATGATAAATTTTATTTAACTTTTTTCCAAAATTATTTTATTTTGGGTAATTTTGTTGAAAATTCATTTTTACTTAATTTTTTCCAAGTAAAAATGTGTTTATACAATTTTCAAATTTAATGTCTTTTTATTTTTGATTTTGTATATAAATTCCTATTTATATTTGAATTTTTACATTAATACTTTAAATAAATTTATTTTACTTATGTTTGTATAATAATTTTTCTTTTTGGTCTTTTGGGTATATGAAAATAGCTCTAAGGCTCACACTTTTAGACCTTCTGAGACACAACTCATATGGATCCCTGTCCACAGAGTATTTTTCATTTTCAAATGACACGGTATTTCTCCATATCCAAGTACCATTGCTGTACTTTTGGATCATTTGACTCTTCCACCATGGCCAGCTTCTTCTGACATGGATTTCTTTCATTTCTGTGTACCATATACTAGCATGTCCTTTAAATGCTGTATTGAGTCTAGCAGTAATCCAGTAGTCTGGAATGCTTGGTACATCAATCAAGAGTCCATCAATATAATCTATGAGTTCCATATGATCATATTCTCAATTTCCAGAGAATTTGGGCCAGCTTGAGGTTTCAGGAAGCTATTTCAGGGCTTCCTTTTCTGAATAAGACATATTATCTCCATCCTGGTATTTTGATGGAGATCTTGCCTTATTTATCAACATTGCATCTGTTTTGATGTCATCTTGATGATATGGTTTATTCATAACATGGCCTTGTGGTTGGGGCTTCATGTTATGGTAGACATTAAAAGTTTTTTTATGTCTTGATCCAGACAATCCCTGTCCCTTTTGCTATGGTGTTGTTCTTCAAAGACTAGATTCAGTCTTTTTTTGGTCTCTTCAGAGCCTTTGCTCAACTGAGCATGTCCCTCTTGAAGTGTTTTGACAATTTTGTCCATGGAGGCTGTTAATGTTTTCATCCTCTCATGGATTTCTTGGAGTTCTTCAAACTGCTTTTGAGTTTTCTCAGCAAATTGGGACATTTGTAACCACAGTGAATAACTGTTTAGGTTACTCTCAGGTGTGACAACATTGTGATAAATCTGAGTGGGGGTAATAATTCTATTAATGGGACTACTGATTCTAGAGTTATTTAAAGCTACTTCTTGTTCTTGTGCACTTCTTTCACCAAATCCAACAGCTTCTGGATCATTGGGTCTGACTTTTTCTTCCTCTGGCTGAAGGTGGTTTTGTTTTTGCCCTTGTATCCTTGTCTTCTCCTGGAAACTTCCTGGGATTGTAAAGAATGGTGACTCTTGGCTACTGATCTGTTGGTTTCTGAATGGTGTGAAGCCACTGGAGAGCTGATTTGGCCTGCTTCTTGTGAGCCTGAAGGAATCTGAGTATGTCCTGTCTGGGTCAGCTGTTCTTCTATAGCTTGGATAGTGGCTTGATTCTCCCTTTGCCTGTCTTCCCCACCTCCAGGAGTCTGAACTTCCTGGTGGGATTCCAACCTTTGGTGATTACCATAAGGTCTCTGAAGTCTATCTCTTTGAGACAAATCTTCTGGAAACTTGCTCCAAGTTCTTCCCAGTGGGATGCCAGGTTGAACCTCTTGTTGTCCATGCTCCATTTAAATAAATCTTTGAGGAGTTTGTGGAGCTGAAGAACTTGATCCATATCTTTCCAGTCCTTTGGTTTGGGGTTCCTGTTGAATTGGAAAGTGAATGGCAGAGTGGGTATGATTTCCCTCAGTGTCTTGCCATCCACCACTGTGTCCAAGGCGTTCTCTTCCAGGTCTTCTGGCTCTGGACAAGCCTTCTCTGTCCTCTGGTTGGTTCCTTTGGAAGCCAAGGTTTCTGAGGTGTACAGGTGACATATCAGTGTTTGCAAGCAGTCAAAAGCTTTATGTTATTAAGGTATTGACCTTTGACTGTGCCTTGTAAAAATTTGTTTTCTGCTTATTTTGGCAATTTACCTTTAGTGGTTATAACTGGGTTAATTATGGTAATCTTCCCTGTACAAGTGGTTGAGGTTGGTTTACCTTGTATTGAAGCAGAGTTTTGTCATTTTCTATTCCTCTGAGTGGCAATGGGTGTCCACTTTTTTGGTGTTATGAGGCCTTCACTATGCCTCTTTCCTTTGCCATCTCTGCCCTCTGGTTCTGAGGGTGTCACTGGTGTGTTGGCCTGTTACTGGGTCTGAAGTGGTATGTAGTTTTCATCCACGGAATCAAACAGGAAAAGAGGTCTTAATGTCAGTTAAGACTTCTTAAAATGCTGTTTGCACATCTAAGAATGGCCTCTGGGCTTGTATGTTACTACAATATACCCTTGTAAAATGACAGTTTAATTGAATTAACAATTTCATGTCAAAAATACAGTTTACAGATAACTGGTATACTGTTTGTATGTCAGTATCTCACAGAATAACTTTTAATTAGCAAGTATAATCTGATAAAAGTTGTATGTAAGTGGTTAATTGAATTGACAATACAATCAACCATACCTCAAATGTTGGTTTTACAGTAAGAGTTGTCCTTATTTAATAAAAAAGGGACTGTATTAATGGCTGAAAGTGTTTTTATATGCAAAGCACACCAAAAATAAAGATTTTGTGGTGATTAAATTACAATCAACGACGCAACAATATGTTAAAAAAGATAAATATTAGTGGTATATAACATATACCACTTAAATATATAAAGAGTATGTGTTTTATATATTTATTTTTAAAACATTATGCCTAAAAAGATAAAGAAAGTTTGCCAGAATAGAGAAAATAAGAGAGAAAACTCACTTGTAAAGTCCAAAAAGTCAGGATGAGTCTATGATAAAGGACTAATGAGGATATTTAAAACTTTAAATATGACTTTGACACAGATAAAAAGTATTAAAAAGGTTTAATTATAAATTAAAAGGGCTTTACTAATGAGAATTAGTGGTGGTGAGTGTTGTTGAAAGCCCTGGGTGCAGCTTTATCTTCTGGGTTACAATAATAAAAGACTACAATATTAAAGTTTATAGCATAACCTGATTATTTTCCAAGAGTATAACTGTTTTTTAAAGTTTTACTATGTAGGAATTCAAGAGCAGGATGGGGATTCCTTTTCTGGAAGTGAAAAGGCCTCCTTTTATCCTGAAATGGGGTGAAAAGGCTGCTAGACCTTTTCACGTAGCGGAAGTGAAGATTTTTCACTCTCCAGGACAGACTTGTGGTTTTCAAAAGGACTGTATAGCCTGTATTGGGTTCAGGTGTATTTTTTTGAAACCACATCTGGGCAGTTTTCACCAATACAGGGTGAAAATGTTCATCTGGGGACCACACAGCCCTCTTCTGATTTGTATGAAGCATAGAATTCTGTACAGAACCTATATGGGACCCCAGTAGTGAATGAACTATGAGGTATCGAAGTAAAAACAAGATTATTTGTCTGTTTGACACCTCATAATCATTGTTGTGGGATATTATCCCATGGTAAGGCTGTATTGGGCAAACTTTGGGATTTTGACTTTAAAACAGCTATCACTTTGTTGGTTTTTAATATATCAACCTCAAAATTGATACAATGTGTAGCCCTGTATGTGATCTACAGAATGGTACCTCATTTGATATGGTTATCATTAAATATGGCAAAGTTATCCCATGTACAAGATTTTTTGTACATATGGATCTTTTAGGCAAAAAGTGGTATTGGGCTTTTTTTCCTTATACCTTTTTTTATAGATGAGATATGGGGAAATTAATGGAACCATCACATAGTCCTGATTGTGTTCTTTCCAAAAAGACCCTACTTCACATATCTCACACTAAAACTGTAGAAGTTAGATGGGAGGTGAATATTTCATTCACCCTTATTTGGCCTGAATTTACCCATAACTTCTGTAATACTGGTGCTAGCTCAGTTTTGCTGGTGTCATTGGATAAACCTGACTTTGAGATTCATTTTGAATACCCATTTGATGGGGTTAAGCCTCTTACTATGGAGTTCAGATGAGAGGTGAAAATTAAGGTTTATGCTGAGCAACAACTTTGAGCAGGAATAACTTTGTTATTATTTCTCCTATGATGATGGTACTTGTATATTTGGAAAGAGGTGAGTTTCCTCTTTCATTTGATACCCTTTGAGCTGATTTGGCTCAGATCCATGTTTTGGTGGTATCTTGGCTATACAATTGATTGATGGTGTTTGTCTCTCATGCTTGTGCTCTGGCTTTGAGTCACAAGCTGACACAAAATTACAGGCTGAGTCTATGATAAAGTTATGATAATAGTATATACAAATTTAACTATCAATTCGACACAGCTAAAATGTTGATAAAAGAGTTTTTAATTTATGGTAAGGGCTTTACTAAAAGATTTAGTGTTGGTGAGGCTGTTGAAAGCCCTGGATGCAGCTTTACCAATTGGGTTATTATAATAAAGACTACAATAATTAAATATATAGCTATAAATGACTTGTTTTCCAACATTATAACTGTTTTTGATAGTTGTACTATGTAGAAATTCAAGAACAGGATGAGGAAACCTTTTCTGGTGGAGAAAAGGCCTCCTTTTTTTGTAAAATGGGGTGGAACGGCCCTCTAGACAATCCACATATAGTAAGTGAAGGTTTTTTCACTTCAGAGTACTGAATTGTGCTTTAAATAAAGCCTTTACAAAATGTATTGGGCTCAGATGTGGTTTTGAAACCACATCTGGGCAGTTTTCATCTGGGTACCACACAGCCCTCTTTTGACATTTATGACACATAGAATGCTGTACAGAACCTGTATTGCACCCAGTATTGAATGATCTATGAGATACTGAATTATAAAAGTTCTTCTTTGTCTGTTTGGCACCTCATAATCATGGTTATGGGATATTATCCTACAGTAAGGCTGCATTGGTCTAACTGTGAGATTTTGACCTTGAAACTGCCATGACTTTGTCAGTTTTCAAGATATTGAGCTCAAAGTTGGTTCATTGTGTAGCCCTGGATGGGTGCTACACAATGGTTCCTCATTTGGTATGAGTAACATTAACTATGGCAAAGGTAAGCCATGTACAAGCTTTGTTATCCATATATATAATTTTCTCAAAATCTGTATGGAGCTTGTTTGCCCCTTAGCTTTTGTTCTGGATGAGATATGGGGAAATGAATGGAACCATCAGATAAGCCTGATTCTGATATTTCCAAAAAGGCTTCACTTTAAGTATCTCCCACTAAAACTGTAGAAGTTAGATGAGAGGTGAATATTTTATTCACCCTTATTTGACCTTATTTTGGCCATAACATCTGTATTTTTTGTGCCAGCTCAATTTGGATAGTACCATTGGATAGCCCTGACTTAGAGCTTTAATTTTAATACCCATTTGCTGGGGTTAAGCCTCTTTATCTGGAATTCAGATGAGAGGTGAAAATTAAGGTTTATGCTTAGCAACAACTTTGAGCAGGAATAACTTTGTTATTCTTTGTTGTATGATGATGGGACTTGTGTATTTGGAAAGAGGTGAGTTTCCTCTTTCTTTTGATAATTTTTGAGCTAGTTTTGCTCAGATCCATGTTTTGGTGGTATCTTGGCTTTACCATGGTTTATGGTGTTTGGCTGTCATGCTTGTGTTCTGGTTTTTAGTCACAGGCTGACATGATGGAAGCCCTTTTGCACTTAATGTAAAACATGGGCTGCATTAGAATTCATTGAGCCCATACTTCCAATTTTTGATGATGTATGCAAACTGTTTCAACAAGATTCACCCACCAAGCATCTTGTGCTACCAATTTACAACTCATTGATCAAAAAAATGCATCACTATGCTTGTGATGCACCCCAATCCTGGTCCCAAGAATGCCATGCAGAAATAGCCAAATTGCACAAATACAAGGACTTAGCAATCTGAAACAACAATATGCTCATTGCAACCCTTTCAAACCCTGGCTATAGACAGGGGGTGCTCCAATTGGTCAGTGTGTCACCCCCTCAATCACAGGAGATCATCCAACTCCTATCTCAACAGTACCTTACACTTACTTCAGAAACATATCAAGAGGCCACTGAGGCCGCATCTGGCACATCATCCCCCCTGAAAGCACCGGAATTGCCACATTTCAAGCTCCTCAAGAGGTTTGATAGTGCAATGAGGTGTACACCAACAAACAGACATAAAGCTCAGGACATGAATGAACTCCTGGTTTACTTACAAAATCATCATTCAATAATGGAAGATGAGGATATTCTTGTCTATTGGAAGGTAAGTCCCTTAGCCCGGCATATGAATAGGCCTGCTCTGACATTCTACCATTAGTGTCAAATTGTCCTAGGTCACTTCCCAGACTTGGGAAAGATAGCACTTGGTTACCTCACCATCCCAGCCTCTTCTGCCTTTGTAGAACAAGTATTCTCACAGAGTGGCTTGCTGATCACCCCACATGTGCATGCATGGGGAGCAAAACAATAGCTCACTTGTGCTGCCTCAAGGGATTGTTGCATCAAGATCAAAAGCCTTGACCAGAATGTTATTTGTGTTTGCTTAGTAAAGTTGTAATTAGAAATTAGAAATACTATAACCTTGGAGTATTTTGAAATACATTATGCATTTCCTTTCAAATGTGTTGCAGGTATCCATGAGTGGCACCTGAGCGTTGATGTGGGGTTCATCATTTGCCTCTGGGTGATGATGTGGAGAATTATAGGAGGAACCAAGTATTGCAGTTTGGACTGAACTGAAATGTGACTCCAGGATTATCATCCGGGTCCGAAATTAATTATTTATTGGTCATAACCGTTTTCAGTCCAGACTGACAGTAGTTATTTCCCGGTATGACTTAATGCTAGGCCGACTGATCTTCAGTCGGGCCGACGACTGGATTTAGACCGATTGTCCATCCTTGGCATGCCCAAAAAAAGCCCGCACAGAAGCTAACTTCTATCTGTTATACCGCGCAACGTAACTGATATACCGCCCGGGAAAACAGTTAAGATTTGCAGTGCAATGGCATGCACCAGGCGGTCGTGCCGTCCACCCTAGACCGCAGACATTACTCCGACTGAGGTTGGTTGGTCTTACAATATCCAAAACTGGTAGTAGCCTGTATTAAAATCTGTATCTTAGTTATTAATTGTGACACCTTTCGCCAAATTTGCAAGATTTCCTCACGAAAATGAATAATTCATATCAACTTATAAAAACTTCGACTGAGGAGTATATTTCCGTAATATGCAGCTGAAACGCCAGCTCATAACGACCATAGGCATTTCTCTTCCTAGCTCAACACTACAAATACCAAACATTATGTACAGTGCCTCCCGCCATGCCCCACCGTATTTAGAACTCCCTGAAAATTAGGTCCTTCCCATTATCCTACCTTTGAGAATCTCTCAAGAAAATCCCTCTGATCATTATAGTCTTTCCTTTGGCTCAAGTTCAGAGCTTTTTTCGTGCCGTAAACGTCAATTGATGGCACTTTCATTGCATCTCCTCCTACAAGTTTCAACTTTAAGAAAAGTCAAACTTGTCCGTAAATGGCCTTCATGTCTTTTGTTTTATGCAACCATTTTGTATTTATTCCGCCCTTTAGAGCCTACTTTTTCTCATCAAAAAACTCTTTTCGAGGCGAACGTCGGCCATGAAGCTACCTCAACGGATGTACTTGGTACGTCCAGCGGGAGCGAAGACACTCATCTCATTGGCCAAGTTGTAATAGGGCGTCCGGAAACCTCACCAAACATCAAAAGCCAAAAAATTGGGCCCGTCAGCTCAACAAATAATTTTTATGAAGGTTCAACTTCTCCTGAAACACTTCGCCACAAACGTCTAGCTACAGCTCGCAATAAAGTGGAAAAAGTAGCGCAAGATAATTCCCTCAAAGTGTTGATCGAGAGAGAAGTAGGAGTGTTGAAAGCACAAGATGAATTGATTAGAGACCTATATCTTGAGCACGTGATGGTGCAAGACGACTTGGAAGTTCTATTATCGGAGTTTCGAGCTGCTATCGTAGTAAAACTTCAACGACTTGGACCTAAGGCACAAATTTTCTTACGACAGGCAAAGAGCATATTAGAAGAGACCCCAACACGTAACAACTGGGTAGAGCTTTTGGACGAAGCCGAGCGGGACTACATACTTTGGCGTCAAACTTCAGGGCGCCACTTTTTTCTAGCCATTTTCCAAATTCCACAACGGAATAGTAAAAAGCTTGATAGGCTGAGTGTTGACGTGCGCACCAAAATATCTCAAATCCCCTTTGAGAAAAGGACTGAACCTCAGAATAGAGCACTAGACTTGGCAAGAGCGAGGGAGGTAGGCTTGGCTCTCTCCAGCATAGAAAAGCGACTGCTTCGAACAATCGCTGAAGGACGTGAGTCCCAATTGACCAAAGCTGATTGTGAATTTATTGAAACTCTCAAGGGAACGAATGTTGCGCTTCGAAGAGTAGAGCAATCTGCAGAGCTTTTAGCTAGTTATGCTGATTCAGAAGCCGACATCGACAAGCCCATAGTATCAGACATTATCACAGCATTGCAAGCCTTGAGTTTCCGCTCAAGAAAAGGTACTCCTTGGACTAAGGAGCAAACGCAGCTTTTTGAAAAATTGGCACAGCTTCGAAATCTTAAATCAGTTGATCGTTTATTGAGTGCAGGGCAAAGAAAGATTATTCTTCGGCTTTCTTCAGAAACCAGAGCCTCACGGACCCGGATTTTCTACCAAAAGGCGCTTGACAGTTCCAAAATCGATGCGAAGCCAAGTGAAGAGATGCTTCAGCTTCAAATAAAGTTAGAGAAAGCTTTAAACAACAAAAATGGGCCAATGGGAACTCATTTGAGTGAACAGGAAATTGCCCTCATCAAAGATTACGCAATAAGACACGATCTTCTAAATAAAAAACTTAATTATGTCCGAAGTGATTTGGCAATTGATACCTCAAGATTCAGGTTTTCCAACCGAGAGAGGAAACTTAAAATTCTCTCTTCATCAACAGAAACCAGTTTTTTGGCTGGGACCCACACATCAGCATTTGGCTCAAAAGGCTTCTTGGACCCACCTGTTGTTGACTTTGCTCAGAAAGTGAAAGAGGCGCAAGGAATGATTGATGATGACGCGAAAGTGACTAAAGTCCTTTCACTTCTCCTGAGAAACAAGGATCAAGCCCCCGGCTTTAATAGAAAAGCTCAACACTTTGGAGAATTATGGCAAAACGGACACTTGGGCTTTAAAGAAATCACCCTAAAGAAAAGCATGTTGGCTATATATAACGAGATTCTTCATTCCATGACACTAGAGGAAAAGGTTTTTCAATACTTGAAGTGGAAGGAGGAGATGCGATTGGACCTTTCCAAAGAGGAGCAGTTCACAAGAAACTACTTTCAAAACAACGGCGTGCTCACTTTCGAAGACAAGTTCAAGGTTATCGACCTTTCTAAATTTCTCTATCTACCTAGCGTTCCGGAAAGAGTGTGCCAATGGTTAAAGAATAATTTGAAAGCCTTATACAAAAATATTTTCAGTAATCTGAACCTGTGGAAGAAAAAATTGCGATTCACACCTGGCTTCAAGTTCTGCCACCCATCCAGCGCCGACCCAATCAAAAAAGTAGAATCTAAAGAGCTATCGACAGAAATTGCTTTGAGTCTGCCTGAGTCTCGAGAATCCAGGCTTGACTTCAGCACCAATCAAAGACAAAGGGCGTATAAGGCTTATGATAATCACATTTATGATCATTTAACACATCCAGAGCGTAGGAAGCTGAAAATACTAAGATATTTACTGTCAACATCACCTGAACCGCCGCCGGCTTCAACTATTTTGAAACTCGTGGAGTTGCTTGATATGGCGGAGAAGCGGATGAGGTTAGATTTGCACATTGACAATCCAGAAACCTTTCCTAAAATAAAATCTTTTCTTGAGGGGCATTATAAGCGCAGAAAGATCGAAAAAGAGCGATTATTACAATGTCTGACAAAAAAGCGCAAACATCTTGAAAGTCATAGAGTAGTTGTTCAAGAAAAATTACGGGAGCTGGAAAACCTCTGTCGTTTGTTAGCTACATCTGATGTGAAAGAAGGTTCGCCACGCTTAACTGCGGATTAGAAGTTGAAAATGAAAATAAATCAAGCACACTGGTGGACGAGACTAATATCTTCCAAGGTATGATTAAAAATTCAAGCATTTTCAACTGCTGAAACAACATGAAATCATGATGCCCTTTTTTCTCATTTAAAAGTCAAAACGGTACTCTAGTTAGACCATCGGGGAGAGTAAATAATACTGATTGATTAAATCCGAATTAGGTTGGTAGCTTGACAGGTGATGAAGCAGCCTCACAGAAGGCAACATGAAGCGGATATAACTCAAAAATACATCCAACAGGGAAGGAATCAGTAAGTAAATTACTTTGAAATATGAGGAGTTTCTGTTGAAAAATACGATCAAGACCGGGCAATTAAAGAACTGAACTAAAACTACACTCCAAAACGCCAACTGCCACACCGCCACAACAACCGTCAAATACGCCAAACATTCTAGTTCAAACTGCAGATCAATACAACACCACTGCAGATCAATGCAACATCAACTAAGAGTGTCCCCCGGAGGAGGCTAATCGAGGATTCCCCTCCGGAGAACCTGTCAGAAGCGGGGCCAGGGGCCACTCTTTTTGAGCAAACTCAATGTGGGGTTGTCAGGGGATGAGGATCGGTATAAGGAACATAACAATCAGGTCTCTGATTGTTTCGGTGTAGTATTATGGCAATATAAGATGTAGTATTACGGCAATATAAGCCTATCAAATAGACATAAAAAAAGAATAAAAGAATAAAATAAGCCAAAAGCAATTCAATCAATCATTACAATAGACATGCCCAAACACACACACCCAATTTTTCACACAGGCCAATTGCTCTACATGAGTGGCTGATAAGGAAGCCCTCTGATAAGTGATTATCTTCCTACCTCCTGAAAAAACCCTTTTGGAAGGAGCACTGGTAGCAGATATGGCCAAATACTTATGTGCCATCTGTGCAAGGGTGGGGAAGATTGATCCTCGCGACTTCCAGAAAAGCAATACATGGGTTGTCTTGGGCTCAGCAGGTTCAGAAAAAAAATGTAACAGTTCACCTTCTAATGTATTTCCCTCCTGTGGTGTGGGGGGGGGGGGGTACATTTCATCAAATAGCCCAGTTGCCTCCTTCTCTGTATTCTGTGGAAGTGGATTCATGGAACCATTGAAGTGTTGCTTAGTCTCTTCTTCAAAGATGGTTGATAATTGGCTTGCTTATGTTCCAAACCAAGCCAGAGTGAGGTCATGCTTCTCAAAAAAGTTCATCTTGATCCAAGGGTCCAGAATTGAAGCATAGATTACAGGCTTCTTGCAAAGCAAAATTTGAAGATATTTGTTGAGCTTTGTAGTCATTACCACTGCTGCTGGCTCTATTTGCTGAACATCGTAATTTCCACAAGCCTATGTGCATAATCATGGGCTTAGTGAGATTTGATATAGCTGGGGGACATGAGAAATCTCACCTGATGAATGTGTCTGATCAATGAGATGTAGAGGGGTAAAGCATAATTAATTGTGGGGTATTTCGACCCACAAATTATTCCTGTAGCTTCATCAAGTGGCTGAAGGAAGTTAATCATAAACCTGACTTTGTCCCATTTAAGCAAGATGAGGCGATATTGTTCCATATTAGCTGGGGCACAGAACTGATTATATGCCTCTTTCAGTGATAAGGCACGCTCAAGCATTATGTATGTGGAATTCCATTGTGTGCAAACATTCATCAACAACATGTTGGATTTGATATCATCGTGGAAAAGCTTCACGGTGGTGACAAATCGTTCATGTCGTTGGGGGCTCTGGCATAAATAAGATCCCAGTCGTGCGATTTGGGAAATTCTTGAACCATAATGCAAGTCCATTCCATTGGGTTGGTCAACAATTCTTGCGATTGACATTGGGCCAGGAAGGTCCATTTCATCATTCTGATGAAAACCTGAAGAAGGAAGAGGCTGGGCCAAAGTATTCAATCCATCTTGGGCAGCCAGATGGAGAGTATGAGCCATACACCCAATGGCTTGGGTGTCATAGTTTGGATGATGTTGGCCATTTGTGTGTTTACTGAGGCATTATCAGAGGTAATTGAGATAATTAAATCTTCCAAATTATATTGCCTGAGGATCTCCATGAAGTGTTGGGCCAGTGATGCTCCTGAATGATGCCCTAAGAACCCCAATGAGAATGTCAGGCCAACATGATGTAAATATTGGTGAGATTGCTTACCATTGAGTTTGATTAGGCCCAAAATTACAGATTGTAAGTTGAAGTCTTTATTGAGGAAGTGAGCTGTGACAGCCATAAAAGCCCTCATGTTTGGACTTGTCCAAGTGTCGTTTGTGAATGATACAAAAGTGTTGTTGTCGGAAAGCATGTTGCTAAGGTGTTCTTGATGGAAAAGATACATCTTTGATAGATGTGAAGTGAGAGAAGCCCAAGGCACAAGAATATTTGAGATTGATGAATTGCACAACTCCAGGAGAGTATGAAATGCTAGAGATTCAACCAGCGATAAAGGTAGATCACACTTGGCAATGAAGTACAAGAGGGCAGTTTTCAAGGATTCTACGTACAAAGGCTGTTTAAATAGATAAGTATGAGGATTGATACAATGGGAAAGTTATCATAAAATACTCACCTTTTTTGGATGCCAACTTTGCACAAACTTGTCAAGAGTACCACTGCTGACACATTGTTTCTTTGGGTTACGCAGATTGTGAAAAGCTTTGAGATGGTTGGTCATGGACTTGGTGCTCCCTGTTCAATTGCATTTGAGTTTTTTTTGCAAGGGACTCCTGATTGATTTGTGACTTGGCATTCAACATAAGAATCATTGTACTCTGTAAACAAATCCATGCCCAGGAACAATTTTGGTGAGTTGTTGCTTCACTGATAGATGGTTGAGTTGTAGCATCTGCTTCACTTGCAGTAATTTGTTGAGAAGGTGCTACTGATGACATTTTGGTAAAAAAGAACTAGCCTTGGAATCAATTGAGAAGTAAAAAAATCATCTCAGAGATGGTGACAAAAAAATAAAGATAAAAAGAAACAAGGGTGAGGGCGGATGTTGGCTCCTGAAATTCAGGAGCACAGGTTTCTATAGTCCCTGAGATCCCTTCCCTGCCCCTTTTCTCCCCTCTGAGGAGGTTTCAGTCTTATTGAAAGATAAAAAAAACCCGCTCTCCGAGCTGGGCAGGGTACGGTATAGCTCCAACAGTTGGGGATTCCCACGGGGAACAGCCTTACAAGAAACCCGACGATTACTTAACTAACACTCCTTTCCTAAAATCAACCAAACTCATGACTCTCCTTTCTTTCTCCTTTCTCATTCTCTCTTTTTCCTTTTTCTTTTCTTTTCTTATTCGTTTTACTTCTTTTTCCTTCCACTCTCCTTTCATTTAATTATTGTGGTTGATTCAGGTAAAGAAGTAATCACTCTGCACACCTTGATGTTCTTGTACTGAACTGATAAAAAACATGAGAATCAGATTATTCCTAGTGCTTAAGTGCTGTTGTGGTATTCCATACCATTAGTACCAGTTTCAAGCTTACCAATAAAACAAAAGAAAAAAATGATAATAAAACAAATTACACAAAACATTTTTACACATTACAACTACAGATTTCAAACAGAAATATACAATATGCAGCCTCAAGATCTTATCAAAACAGTATAGTATCAAAGAATTTATCCACCTTATTGCATAATCAATAACAAATTATGCAATTAAAAGGAGTTAATATAAAAAAAGGTATATGAAGACACACCACAGCATCAGAGCTGTATTTTCCCCACCTTGATTCAATTTAAAGAAGAAATACCTCAAGGCTATGCATAAAATTTCAATAGATTTTCCAAGAACAAATGTTTGATTAGTAATAATGACACGCATCAAACTTGATAGAAATGATGCAATCTCCGTATTAAATGATACAATACTAAAATAAAACCACCAGCATAATCCTCTCAGAACATACATAAAAAATAGAAACAAAAATAATTTCCCCACCTTCAAGAAAACATCACCAGCCATATTATATCAATGACCTCACATGACTCTGGAAAAAAGAAAATCTCACCAGCCAAATTATCTCAAACACATCACATGATTTTGTAAAGAAAAAGCACCACCAGCGTAATTCTCTCAGAACATACGTAAAAAATCAAAACAAAAATACTTTCCCCACCTTCAAGAAAACGTCACCAGCCATATTATCTCAATGACCTCACATGACTCTGGAAAAAAGAAAATCTCACAAGCCAAATCATCTCAAAGACATCACATGATTTTGATAAGAAACAGAAACACCAGCATAATTTTCTCATGGATATCATATGACTAGAAGACCGCTCAATAGTTAGGAGCTGTATTTCCTCCACTTTCTTGGCAAAAAGAAAGTCTCACCAGCTATATTATCTCAATGACCTCACATGACTCTGATAAAAAGAAAATCTCACCAGAAAAATTATCTCAAACACATCACATGATTTTGATAAGAAAAAGCAACACCAGAATAATTCTCTCAGCAAACACGCTATCACCAAAACTACATGTCTCACCAGCTAAAACCTCTCAAATATGATTTTTTCTCAGTACCCTATTTTGAGAAGCTCTATGGAGGCCCAAAAGCTATAAATAGAGGTCCTCTCTCCCTCATTTTTCCTATCATCATGGAACAAGTTCCCACTATCCAGGATCACCACCATCCCTGAACTAGCAAGATATCTAGAATAGTAGTAGTGTTTTAGTAGTGAAAAGCTCAGTAGCCTTGCTCAGTAGCTTAGTATTAATGAAGAATAGTAGTATTAACGTAGTAAAAAGCTCAGTAGCCTTCCTCAAAAGCTTAGTGTTATTAACAAAGAGAAGTAGTAGTGATATAAACTCAGTATTAAAAAAAATCCTAAAAGAATCAAATCCAGTAGTCTTATTATTAGTACTCATATCAAAAACAAGTCATCATAATCAACCTAAAACCATAAGAAATATATATATTCTTATCATTCTTATTAGAAAAAAAAAATTCTTATTAGTTCTATTAAAAAAACAGAAACCCAAAACATATATATATATATTATCATCACTTTTATCAAAATAAAATAAAAAAATCTAGTGTTTATTTTATCAGAAATTTTAGATCAGAGTTTTTACTGTATTGTTATTGATAGGTCTGATTTAGTGACTGCTGATAAGTCTTCTCTATCTGTTAAAGCCACAAATCTTATTTTATTTTGTGATTCTCTGTAGGCTGACTATTCAGTATTATTTAGAGGGGCAGCTAATACACCTTAGCACCCATGGTTATTGGACAATTCTGAAATTCAAAACAGACTTACCAATAATTTCCCCCTCAAGGTACTGCCTTATTTCATCCCACACCAAAAGGAGTTCCCACATCTCGTGTCCCAACAGTGGCCAACAACAACTTAAATCATCAATAATCCGTCAATTATCAAAGAAAAAAAAACATTCAAATTTAGTCCATAAAAAGAAAAAGCCTTTTATCAATAAACAATTTCAAGCACCTATCAAGTCAATGTGGAATCAGAAAAACTACAAAATTCTAAATCATCATCACCATCAAGTTCTTCAACAAAATCATTTCACTATTATTATCCAAAAAGAGGAGAAACACCACCTGGAGAAGAATCACCTATAGATTATAGTATACAAGTTGGTACACCAAGAACTAAGAAGAAAGATCAAAAGATAGTTACAGATTATTTTCAGAAATTACTCAAGGAACTATTTGAAATTAAAAAGAAAAGTGAAAAAGAGAAAATAAATAAAGAATATATCAATATGGATTCAGCATCATCATCAAAGATACCACACAATCCAGATGAATCCAAAGAAGAAATTATTAATGAAGAGACCATGCAAGGACAAGAAGATATTTCTGATGTAGAAAGACTTCATCAAAGAATGTTGGAAATGCAACAAGAATTAATTGAACTCCTTAAAAAAGAAGGGAAAAGGAAAGAGTCAAGTTTTACCGCAGAAAACAGCCCAATGGAAGAAACTACAAGCATTCCAAGAATCTTTAGACAAGAAGGGTCACCATCACCATTTTCAAGGCCTATGGCCTCATCAACTCCATTCACTTCACAAAGACCAAATACTCTACCAAAGCGGGTTAATATTCATGCACAGGCTTCAAGCCCATTGCAACAAGAAATCCCACGAAACAATACACCCATTGTCAAGATCAGACCAAAGGATTGAAATTTATGGTTTGATGGAAAGGAAATGGAAAGATTTATTAAAAGAGTAGAAAATATAGCAGAAATTGAAGGAGCAAGTGGAAGGGATATAGCAAGACAGATATCCTTTTGGACTAAAGATCAAGAAATTAGCTACCATATTGAAGGAATGCCTGGATATGAAACTGGCGATTGGGAGCAATTGAAATTGGATATGAAGAGGAGATGGGGAACAGTGTCACCTGAAAGAAGATACAAGCTGTCCTCAATTACTCAATTATTTACAAAGATTCAACAAGAAGGAGGAATTAGAAATATGACCCAATATAAAAAGCTCATTGGTGAATATGAATCTATTATTAATTATCTCAGAAGGTATCAATATATACAAGGAGATATCAATCACAATCAAGAAATTTTGGCAAGCCTTTCCTCAAGTGTTCAAGAATCTATTTACAAAGAAATGATTAAAGATAAGGCCATGGTGCAAGCTTTGGATGGTGGTTATATCATTCCAAGATTGGAAATCTTAAAGTTGTATATTGAACAAGATCTAGAAGCCAAAGTCTTAATTCAACAAAAGGAATTTTCACAGCCAAAGTCACAAGGGAATAAAGCTAGGTTTCAAGAGGAAAGCTGGGAAGAAGTCTTAAAAAAAATGAAAGATCTTACCAAAACAATTAAAAATCCTCAGCCACAAGAAAATCAATCAAAGGATACTGGGAATGAAGCAGTTAAGGAAGTATTGGATCAGCTCAAACACCTCTCTGAAGTAGTTGAATCTCCCAAGAAACCTCAACCAAACAATAATTAAGATCATAGAACTATACAAAGCCCACAGCCATTCAGGCCAAGATATCCTTCACCACCCATATCTTCTGGTTATCAACCATATGTTCCAGCTCAAATGGCTCCAAGACAGCCATTGAAGTGTTATTACTGCCTCGAAGAAGGACATTCCACAATAAGATGCAATCATCTCACAGAAGACTTGGAGAAAAGAATTGTCTTGAAGCGTGGAGGAACATATCTTTTTTCAAATTTTCAAAGAGTACCCACAGAAGGCCCTAAATCTGCAAAAGAATTAGTTAGACATTTTGCCAAAGAGCAGGAGGATTTTACAAAGAAAATGATGGAACAATCAAATCCACCCCAAAAGAAGCAAGAGACAACATTAATTGAGGAAAGGAAAGGTGAGAAGGCAGCAGCTATAGCTCAAATAGAAGAATTGGGAAACTGGAAACCTCCTCAAATATCACCAGCAAATGAAAATATTCAAATAAATGTTGGGCTTAGACAGACAAGGCAAAGAGCTTCAAGACAGGAAACTCAAAGTCAAAGCCAGCAAGAGGATAAAAATGAAACACACAAACTCTTTAAAAAGAAGATACCAGGTGCCTACCACAAGGAAGATGAGGCAGAAGAAGAAATAAGAGTTCTAATTCCAACAAAATACAAGAAAACACAAGAAGGAAAGGAAGTAGATAATGATATTGAAATCATTTCCAAGGAAAAGAATAACGAGTTACTTAGACAGGATTCACAAAAGATGGAATTAAAAAACAAGGTAAAATCTACACCCAATAACCCAAAGATAATAATTGAACATGTGATGAAGAGAATACTTGAACAAAAATAAATCTTACTCTTGAAGAAATATTATCAATGTCACCAACCTCTATTGATAAACTACAAAATTTAACTACCCAGGAAAAAGAAGTAATAAAATCAGTCAATACGTCAAATATTCAAGAAAGACTACTTTCAGTAAAGCTACGGGACTATGATACCCCAAGATTACATTATGCATGCCCACTTGGATTTATGGAAGTATTTATTGGAAGAGAAGAATATCCTACAATGGCATTGATGGATACTGGATCAGAAATTAATATAATACCAGAGGAAATTGCAATTCAAGCCTCACTTACAAGTAGAAAGCTCAATATGAATCTCAGAGGAATTGGTGGACATACCACATCCTTGGTTGGACTCTCAGAATTTACACCAATTACTATGATAACAGGAGAAGAAAAAGAAATTCATCTATTCATAGCAAAAGGAGCTGTACACACCATACTTGGAAGACCATTTTTAGCAGATAATAATGTTAAATTGGAATTTTCACACAAGCAAGGGGAAATATTTAGTTATCCAGAGAAAGATGGACATCAATTATGCTTACCAATATGTAACCCTCAAGCTATGGGCTGGCAAAATTTCTCCACCAATAGGTATGGAGCTTTGTGCATCTTCAGAGATTGGAAAATGGTCAATACATGGAGCAGAATCATCCAAAAGAAAAGAAACAGAGGAAACAGAAAGTCAATCTTCAACAAGATTGAAGACAATATTTCTTGGAATAAACAAAATACCCTTCTCAGCCATTTTTGATGCAAAAAATGACTTGAATGTTATAACTCAGGAAATGGCCCTAAAAGCAGAATTAAAAATCAGCCCTTACACATCAAAATCATCAGATAACTTTTTGAAGCCAATTGGTCAAATTAAAAATCTTGAAGTCACTTTGGAAAGTGAAGAGAAAACCTACCTGGACTTCTTAGTATTTGAAAATCTCAACCAGATAATAGATGAAGAAAAGTTAAGCATATTATCTTCATCTAAAGAAAGTATTCCACCTCAAACTGAAAGAAAATCTAAAGGGAAGGATCCAGAAGAGGATTAATCAAAGGTAGAAGATAGTGAAGCAATAGAAAAAATAAAAATGGAACTGAAGAAGATGAGAAGAAATTTGGACATGGCCATAGAAGATCCAGAGAAATGGCTAGCACTTGAGTTGAGTGGTATGAACAAAGAAGATCAAGTAGAAAGACCACAGAAGAAATTCAAAATGGATCTGAAGCCACCTGAAGCAAATTCCTCAAGAATTTCAGAAGACTATTTCAATTTATTTCAAGAGGAAATTGGGTACATTGGTGACACTGAGAAAGATTTACTAAGTGAAGAACCAAAAGATAGCATAATCAAGCCATTGGCAAAAAGAAAATTTGAAGAATTGAAAAAGGATAGTGGCATAATTACTGAAGACAAAATGGATAAAGTCTGGGATAGAAATATTCAAAAGAGGAATGAGAAAAAAATGGAAACAGCAGAATCAGAAGATGACTTAAAGCTATACCAACAAAATAATGGAGATTTGGAAGATAAATATAAGCAAGGAAGAATATTTGAAGATCTAGAAGAAGGATAGTTATCAGAAAATACACAAGGGCTAGCTGGACTTAGCATTCTAGAAAAATTTAATCATGCCTATGATCAAATATTCTGCCTTACAAGCTCAACTGATTTATTTAATCAAAATCAAGGAGCTAAATTTGGATTACCAAATGACTCCCAGAATCAAAATGGCATACAGAAAGACATACCAGAATATGAAGGACTGGAAGATTATGTAATACTTCCAATAATAACCTTTAAGGAACTGTATGATTATGAGCTAGATTCACCAATAATTCAAACCAAATATATTTCAGAACTACCTGGATCAAATCTTACAAATGTTGATTTTCTGGAATTACTAACCACTATTGGAATCAAAGGAAATTTAAGGAATCCTTACTGGAAGAAGCCTTATGGATATTATAAAATGACAATAGAAGGACTGTATCACAAAATGTTATGGGCTCAAGAAGATTTGAATCTAGATGGTTTGGAAATCTTGGGGGGAACTCTTTGCTGGTGTGATGTTGGGTACATGTTTATTCATGAAGTCAAAGGTTTTGTTTCAGAATGGAAAGGAAATACACAAAGAAAACAACGTAACAAGATATTTGGAGAAATATTGAAGGACATATGTCTTTCAGTAATTCACAACAGAAGGTTGAATATTTCTCAATAACAGCTGAAGTAATCCAATTTCAATCACCAAGTAAAAAAATAAAAAACCATATAAAAAATAGCAAAATAAAATAAAAAAATCACCAAAAAAAAAAGAGAATTCTGTATATATCTGTATTAGTATCAAGGGCAGTGACCTCCTGCCTTATCAAAGAGAAATTTCAAAACATTCAAACTAACTTATAAAAAAAAAATCTTTTTTAAAAAACACTCTTATCACTCAGGGCAGTGACCTCCTGCCTTATCAAAGAGGAATTTCAAATCATTCAAAGTACCTTATAAAAAAAATATTTTTTAAAAAACACTCTTATCACTCAGGGCAGTGACCTCCTGCCTTATCAAAGAGGAATTTCAATTTTTTCAATTTTTTTTTCAAGTATCTTATAGCTCAAGGCTATAAATCAGTATTCAATAAAGGACTTCAAACTCAACATTTTCCAAGAGATTTTTTTCAATGTACAAGTATCATGATTTTAATTAAAAAAAAACAGTGGTGGTTATCTGTTCTCATGCCACCTCATATAAAAAAATGGCACAAGTTTGGGGAAGTGTGGGCCTATATGCCTTTATTAATGTTATTTCTCTTTTTTTATAAACAAAGAAAACAATTAAAAGATAGTGTGCATATAAAGCAAAAGAAGATACAGATAGCTCAAAATGTCAAAATTATGACTGCCGGTCATAATTTGGTTCTTTGAGACAGGAAGAGATAAAATATGGAAAGGAAAACCAACCAAAAAGGCTAGGCCCTTCAGATACAGAAAAGGAAGATAGAAGAAGTTAAGGATGTCAAAATTATGACTGCCAGTCATAATTTCCCATAAAAGCAAGAAAACTATATCAAGAAAGGGAAGAAAGACCAACCAAACAAGATAGGCCACTCAGATACAGAAAAGGAAGATCAAAGAATTTAAAATGTCAAAATTATGACCGCCGGTCATAATTGGGTCAGTGACTTCAGAAAAAGCAAGCAAATAGTATCTGGATAGAAAAAAAAGTAACCAAACAAGAAAAGGTATTCAGATACAGTAAAAGAAGACACTGGAATATCAAAATTATTGCTCACAGCCAATCAGAAAATTATTTCAATTTATGGCACAATTAACAAAAAAAAACATCACACACAGAGGTATACTGGATAACGTTAGCCCAATATCTATTGGTTTAGCCACTCTTCGACGTACTCCCATACATCCACCTCAGAAATTCAAATTGAACACAGTAATCATAGATATGAAAGAGGGTGTGGGCTCCCCAAACATAGCCAGAATATCATTCAATTAGTCCTAACAGATACTAGGCCATCAGAACAGAGCACCCCCCACAGAGTGATGAACATAATGCCAGCATGATTGTAGTTTGACGACACTGCTTCCAGAGGCGGGAATCGAACCCAGGACCCTGGTGAAAGTTGAAAGCAACCCGGAATCACTAACCACTACCACCCCCGGCAAACACCCGATGTGAAATCCCCCACATCGCACAGTTGTCGAACTGACAAAATTCTTACATTGTATTCTGCTGATATCGCTATCCCAATTAATACCGATCCACCTGACATGGTGCCCTGGACATATGGGTATATAATGAAATGAAGAAGCAGACAGCGAGGCGAAGAAAGCTGCATCCAACCCATCAGCCTAATGCCAGACAATACCTCCTAGCAAGGCCAAAATTAAACAACAAATTTTGTACGAAAACAAACCAGAGCCCTTCATGCCTGAGGAAAACAAACGACTTCGGGTCAAATCCTGCCCTCTGAAATACAACAAAGAACTAACCTCACAAGAAAAAGCTATCACCTCAACAATAAACCAACTTCATAGCGAGCATGTGGTACTAAACACATATTTAAACAGAATTGGGGCAAGGGGAGATCCTCTATGTGACAAATGCAACCAAATCAAATCAGTAAGACACTTCTTGTCCCACTGTAGAAGGTATAAAGCACAAAGGAAGAGAATGAAAACCGACTTACGACACGACAAGATTAGATTCAAATCCGACGACATGAGAGGGATACTAGACAACGCAAGAGCAATACCGCATATAACCACGTTTATATTAGATTCAAACAGATTTGAGCACCTTCAATTATACAGAAAACAGAACTCATATTAACATGACGTACCTCAAGCAGGAATTAAGCAATATACTGTATTTGTAACAGTGACCGACAAAACATTCAGGTTAAAATTGAGTGGGTACGTGCGACCTGACACAATGTCAAAAAGAATTCAGATTCCGATCGACGTAATTGAAAGCTGTGAATCTATTAAAACTCATTGTGGTTTTCCAAAAATAAAGATAGAAGAATAGAAATATATTTTATGAGTTTTGTCAAAAAAAAAGCAGCAATAATATTTTATGATTAGGGAGATTACTCAAAAGATTTTGGTAACTCTACGATAAAGCTCAATGATGCATAAGAAAGGATCAAAAGAAAAAAGTTTGGACAGAAGCATAATATTGGTTGTCCATTTTCAATGCATTAAGCGTTTAGAATTAATTGAAAGGGTGATGAGCAAGTTGAAAGGATGTAATTGAGCATTTTGTTGAGTTGTCGAAAAAAAATTTACTTGAAGACGACAGTGCAATGTAAAATGCCCTTCATCAGGTGTTTGCCGGGGGTGTACACCATTTCAAAATATAACACCACTCCTCAAATTGACAACTCATTCAACATCACTCATCAATTTGATCACTCTTGAAAAAAAAAGTTTCTTTCAATATAAAAAAAAAAAAAATTTTTTTAACATAAAAAAAAAAAAAAAAAAAAAAAAATTTAACATAAAAAAAAAAAAAAATTTTCAAGATAAAAAAAAAAAAATTTTGTTTTACCATAAAAAAAAAAAAAAAAATTTTTTTCAAGATAAAAAAAAAAAAAAAAAAATTTCTTTTTTTCAACTTAAAAAAAAACATTTGAAAAATTTTTCAACATAAAATAAAAAAAAAAAAAAATTGATATAAAATAAACAAAAAATTATAATAAAAATAAATAAATAAAATAAACTGTCTTGATTAACATCAAGGATAAAAGATCAGAGCAAATAAAAAAGGCTAAAAAATTAGTCCTTGTATGACTTTAAACTACAGGGTAGCAACCTGAAGGCTAAAATTAGTCCTTGTATGACTTTAGACTACAGGGTAGCAACTTGAAGGCTAAAATTAGTCCTTGTATGACTTTAAACTACAGGGTAGCAACCTGAAGGCTAAAATAAGTCCTTGTATGACTTTAAACTACAGGGTGGTTCCCAGACGGCCAAAATTTAGTCTTTGTATGACTCAAACTACAGGGGTAGCACACCAGAGGGCTGAAGATGCAATTAAAATCAAGGAATCAAGAAAATAAAAGAACAGAGAAGATATCAAGAGTAAAACAAAAATGAATCATAGAATAATGAAAGCCTCAAGTAAAACAGTAAACTCAGGACTAGCATTCACAAATGTCCTTGTATGACATTAAACTGCAGGATTTGGTATACCTAATATACTGGGTTTTATCCACCTAGAGGTAAAGTCCTTGCATGACTTAAAACTACAACTCAAATACAATTATGAATAAAAGGAAAAGAAAGAACTGAAAAGACTGTTTTTATTTCAACTAAAACAAATTATTATAAAAATATTTATATATATATATATATTATCAATTTATGCTTTAAAACCAGACTAATAATCATGGAAGCTCAAGCCAATGCTGCAAAATATAAGTCAGTACTCAAGAAGGTTAGACCAGTCAATGAAGCTATGCCTCAAGATCTGAATCCACCTTTGGGAAGACCTGAATTATCAAGAGATACATATGAAACACCCCTATCACCTAACCCACCTCCATTTTTTGAAAAATCAAAAGTTACAGAAGAAAGAATTTCAATGATAAACTTTGGACCATCTGGATGGTTATCAGAAGAAGAGATTAATTTATTAAAGAATTTCATATTACTAAGGCAAAAGGCTATAGCATTTTGTGAAGAAGAAAGAGGTGTACTAAAACATTCTTATGGAAAACCTTATAAAATACCAGTTATACCACATGAACCATGGCAAAAGAAACCAATACCAATACCAAAATCAATTTTACCTCAATTTATTGAACTAGTCAGAGAAAGAATACGTACAGGACTCTATGAACAATCAACACCAAGCTATAACAGCCCAGTATTTTGTGTGGCAAAGCCCAATGGAAAACTTAGAATAGTTCATGATCTTCAAGACCTCAATAAAGTAACAATCAAAGATGCAGGATTGCCACCAAATGTTGATGAGTTTGTAGGATAATTTTCAGGAAGAGCATGTTAAGGATTGGGAGATATTATGGGAGGATATGATGAAAGAGAATTGGATATTACTACAAGACCACTTACAACATTTGAAACGCCACTTGGAAGACTTCAGCTTACAAGACTACCTCAAGGAGCAACAAGCTCTGTGGCAGTTTATCAAGCACAAATGACTTGGATACTTCAGGAGGAAATACCAGAGCACCTTGGAATATTTATAGATGATGGAGGAATTAAAGGACCCAGACCAACGTATCAGCACGAAAAATTGAAGGAGAATCCACTCATAAGAAGATTTGTTTGGGAATATGCAGTAACATTAGAAAGAATACTTTTCAGGATAGAAGAGGCAGGACTCACAATTTCAGGATCAAAATTTGCATGTTGTGTTCCAGCACTTGATATTGTGGGGCATGTTGTGTCTTTGGGAGGAAGAAAGATTTCAAAACAGAAGATAAACAAGATACAAAACTGGCCTAGACCAACAACAAAGAAGGAAGTTAGAGGATTCTTAGGACTATGTGCATATGTCAGAATGTTTATCAAGGACTTTTAACAAGTTGCAGCACCATTGAGAAGATTGAAAAGGGAGGATGTATTGTGGAAATGGGATGAAAAATGTGAAGAAGCATTTATAAAACTCAGGAAAATAGTAGGAGAAGAGATTACTTTGAAGACATTAAATTATGATAAAGATTCAGGAAAAATAAAATTAGCAATAGATTCAAGTTATATTGCAGCTGGTGCAGTTCTTATGCAAGAGGATGAAGATGGAAAGGATAGACCAGTAGTATATGAATCAGTAACATTTTCCAGACTAGAATCTAAATACTCTCAGCCAAAATTAGAGCTTTGCAGTGTAGCAAGAATACTCAAAAAACTTCAAACAATATTATGGGGGAAACACTTTGAACTTAAAGTAGATGCTAAAGCTTTAAAAGAAATGATGAACACACCATGTTTATCAAATGCACCAATGACAAGATGGGTAGCATTTATTCAACTTTTTTTCATTTGATCTTGTACACAAACCAGGAAAATCATTTACTATTCCAGATGGGTTATCAAGAAGACCAAAAGGAGAAGATGAAGAAGAAAGTGAAAGGGACAATTTTGATGAAGAGGAAGATTGGATTCAACCACATCCAGGATTTGGCCTAAAAGAAGTAAATACTAGTAAAGTGGTAAAATTATCAAGGAATAAAACAAACAATAATGAAATTCCAATAAAACAGGAAGGATTTGGAAAACATATGCAGGAATATTTGAATAGTTTGATAAAGCCACAAATTATTGGGGAAGAATACTTCAAGAAAATTAAGAGAAGATCAGTGAATTTCTATTTAGAAGGAGGGCAGCTAAAAAGGAGAAAGCAAGAACATCCAAAAATAGTTGTATACAATGAAAAAGCTCAGAAACAGATACTAAAGAAAATGCATGAAGAGCTGGGGCATAGAGGGGAAAATGAAACATACAGGAGAATCAAGAAGAGATATTGGTGGGAAGGAATGAAAAAGATAGTTAAAAAATGGGTAAAATCATGTCAAGAATGTCAAAAAAGGAGTCATTTGCAACAAAAAGAAGAAGCAAAGATATCTGTAAAATCTACTTTATTTGAAAGAGTCAGCATGGATGCAGTTCACATTAAGGCAGGCAGATGGAAATACTTAGTTGTAGCAAGAGATGACTTTTCAGGATGGCCAGAAACTGTTGCATTAACTAGGCTAATGGCAAAATCATTCTCAGAATGTTTAATTCAGAATGGATTTGTAGATATGGAGCACCCAAAGAAGTCACAGTAGATGGAGGAGCAGAATTTGGAAAAGAGCTAGAAGAAGCAGTCAAAAGAGTAGGATCAAGAATCAGAATAACTACACCTTACTACCCAGAAGCACAAGGAATGATTGAAAGAGGCCATAAGCAATTGAAGGATGCACTTGTAAAAATGTGTGGTGAAAATGGATCCAAATGGAAAGAATACTTACCAATTGTAACCTTGGCAGATAGAATTTCGGTAAAAAGAACAACAGGATACTCACCATTTGAGCTTCAGTTTGGTCAGCAGGCTGTCTTACCAATTGACATAGAAACAAACACATACCTGGCCATAGAATGGAATAAAATCCCAACAACAGAAGAGCTATTGGAAGCAAGAGCAATACAGATTGCAGCAAAAGAGGAAACAAGATTAGCAGCAGAAGAGAAATTAAGAGATTCAAGACACAAATAAGTTCAATATTTGGACAAAAAGATGGCACATAGACTGAGAAATCCACTTGAACCAGGGGACTTGGTATTAGTTTATAATAAACCACTTGAGTCACAGTGGGGTTTACTCTTCAAGAACCATTGGAATGGACCTTATAGAGTCATAAAGCAAATTAATAATGGACCTTATGAGTTTGAAGGATTGGATGGCATTAAACTTACAAGAAAATTTGCAGCAAGTCACATCAAGAGGTTTTATCCCAGAGGAAAGAAAGTTCAATCAAGTTCAGAGTCAGCAAATGAAAGCAGTGAAGAGATTGAAGATGAAGAGTTAATATTGGAGGGAGAAGAAATTGAACAAAATGAATATGATTGATATTGGCAAGCTTTTCAACTGGAATGCTGGGGACAGCATTAAATGGAGAGGGGGATGTGGTATTCCATACCATTATGCCAGTTTCAAGCTGACCAATAAAACAAAAGAAAAAAATGATAATAAAACAAATTACACAAAACATTTTTACACATTACAACTACAGATTTCAAACAGAAATATACAATACGCAGCCTCAAGATCTTATCAAAAAAGTATAGTATCCAAGGATTTATCCACCTTATTGCATAATCAATAACAAATTATGCAATTAAAAGGAGTTAATATAAATAAAGGTATATGAAGACACACCACAGCATCAGAGCTTTATTTTCCCCACCTTGATTCAATTTAAAGAAGAAATACCTCAAGGCTATGCATAAAATTTCAATATATTTTCCAAGAACAAATGTTTGATTAGTAATAATGACACGCATCAAACTTGACAGAAATGATGCAATCTCCATATTAAATGATACAATACTAAAATAAAACCACCAGCATAATTCTCTCAGAACATACGTAAAAAATAGAAACAAAAATAATTTCCCCACCTTCAAGAAAACATCACCAGCCATATTATCTCAATGACCTCACATGACTCTGGAAAAAAGAAAATCTCACCAGCCAAATTATCTCAAACACATCACATGATTTTGATAAGAAAAAGCACCACCAGCGTAATTCTCTCAGAACATATGTAAAAAATTGAAACGAAAATAATTTCCCCACCTTCAAGAAAACGTCACCAGCCATATTATCTCAATGAACTCACATGACTCTGGAAAAAAGAAAATCTCACCAGCCAAATCATCTCAAAGACATCACATGATTTTAATAAGAAACAGAAACACCAGCATAATTTTCTCATACATATCATATGACTAGAAGACCGCTCAATAGTTAGGAGCTGTATTTCCTCCACTTTCTTGGCAAAAAGAAAGTCTCACCAGCTATATTATCTCAATGACCTCACATGACTCTGATAAAAAGAAAATCTCACCAGCAAAACTATCTCAAACACATCACATGATTTTGATAAGAAAAAGCAACACCAGAATAATTCTCTCAGCAAACACGCTGCTACACCAAAACTACACGTCTCACCAGCTAAAACCTCTCAACTATCATTTTTTCTAAGTACCCTATTTTGAGAAGCTCTATGGAGGCCCAAAAGCTATAAATAGAGGTCCTCTCTCCCTCATTTTTCCCATCATCATGGAACAAGTTCCCACTATCCAGGATCACCACCATCCCTGAACTAGCAGGATATCTAGAATAGTAGTAGTGTTTTAGTAGTGAAAAGCTCAGTAGCCTTGCTCAGCATCTTAGTATTAGTGAAGAATAGTAGTATTAACATAGTAAAAAGCTTAGTAGCCTTGCTCGAAAGCTTAGTGTTATTAACAAAGAGAAGTAGTAGTGATATAAACTCAGTATTAAAAAAAATCCTAAAAGAATCAAATCCAGTAGTCTTATTATTAGTACTCATATCAAAAACAAATCATCATAATCAACCTAGAACCATAAAAAATATATATATTCTTATCATTCTTATTAAAAAAAAAATTCTTATTAGTTCTATTAAAAAAACAGAAACCCAAAACATATATATATATATTATCATCACTTTTATCAAAATAAAATAAAAAAATCTAGTGTTTATTTTATCAGAAATTTTAGATCAGAGTTTTTACTGTAGTGTTATTGATAGGTCTGATTTAGAGACTGCTGATAAGTCTTCTCTATCTGTTAAAGCCACAAATCTTATTTTATTTTGTGATTCTCTGTAGGCTGACTATTCAGTATTATTTAGAGGGGCAGCTAATAAACCTTAGCACCCATGGTTATTGGACAATTCTGAAATTCAAAACAGACTTACCAATAATTTCCCCCTCAAGGTACTGCCTTATTTCATCCCACACCAAAAGGAGTTCCCACACCGTTGTATCTTAGCTATACTGTCTAGTTGTTTGTTATCCACTGTTTAGGTATTAATCCTTCTCACTGTCATTTAACTATATTAGTCAAATAGTAATCTAATATACATTGTTTAGTTTTTCATTTTAACAGATTTACGGTCTCAAGCTCTTTAACACACGAAACTATGGTGGACCTCAATTCAACACCATGACAGAAAGAAACACCAAAATCTTATCCATACCTCTCTTGGATGGATGTAGCTATGGACAATGGAATTCAAGAATCACCATCTTGCTTTGCTCCAAAGACCTCCTTCACGTCTGTGAAGGATCAGTTGCTTCTGATGCCTCAACTACTGCACTGAAAAAATGGGCCAAATCAAGCTTTGACGCAATGAGTATCATTACTTCTCAAGTCAGTAATTGAGTTTTCATTGAAGTGGTCAAACAGAACTCTATGAATGCTCATCTGCTTTGGACCAAACTTCAAGAAAAATATGCCTCAAGGAAAGTTATCAACCATGGAAGGTTATGGATGCAATGGTTAAAACAACTTACAATGGTAATCATCAAGAATATGTGGATAACAATCAAAAACTAATGATGGAAATGGAAACTGTAAACATTATTGTTCCATCTCAATTTTTGTCTCTTACTCTGCTTGGAAAATATTCTGGAGACTCTAAAATTCATCAATATGTTGCAAGGATGGCCTTTTGATCCCTATTTAGTATGTAGTGAAGCTTACTGCATGACAGATCAGTTTTGGTTTATGTAACTATGATACTTAAAACAGACTTGTTTTTCAAATCTCTCATGCCCTTTTAGGATGGGTTAATTTTAATTTAATATTTAATAAATTTCAAAATCAAACAAACACACCACCAGCAAAATGGTGAGTTACAAAAAACAAAATCACGGCCCATGAAGGGCTGAACATAAAGTAGGTCCACCTCAGGGGCCATTAAATGGCAGCAGTCAAAAAGCTTGTTTGTCCCCATTTAGCCATTCTTTGAGGCATGTGAGATGTGCTATTGTTTGGGTATCAAGGGATGCATGAGATGACAATTTAAGTTGTCCACATTGAGAAAAGACACATTCCACACATGCTGACAATGGTGGAATGCTCATGTAACACATAGCAAGTCTCCCAAGTTTAGGGAAGTTGCCTGTTATCATATGGCATTAGTACAGTAATAATTCAATGAATGGGTGTATTTTGAAGATAGGAGAGATATCAACACATACCTTCCAGTAGTCTAATATGTGCTTGCCTTTTGACATTGGATGTAAATCTTATAAATAGGGCACCACCTCCTCTTTGCAAGAGTTGGGGTTAGCAGAGCCTAATTCAATTGGGGTCTTCCCCAAATGAGACAGGAGATCATAAAACTCAGGGTCACTATTAAATTGAGGAGGAGGATCAGAGCTCCCAGGTGTGCTTGTTCATACTGGCACATTCTTCCATTATCTGGTCAATGATGCAATTGGAGTATTCAGTAGGCACATTCAATTGCTTAAATATTGCTAGTCAGTATTTTGGATTAAGCAAAGTTGCAATCAACATATCATGATTCTTCATCTCAATCTTGTAGTACTTCTCCAGCTTTTCCAAGGCCGCTTCAAAGGCTTGTCTCCAAGTGGGTGGGCTAACTTGTGCATAATGCTTGGGTTGGTTAATCAACACCTTGTAATATGGGAGCACTAAGTGCTTAGTTGGGGCCTTAGACTGGAAAATATTACAAGACTTCCCAAAAATTTGCAAGATTGGTTTGAGAAACTCCATGGCACTCCAATTGTCTTCGGTGAGTTTGTATTTGCTTCCTGAGGGTGTACTTGTATAGAGCTCAATAGAGAGTTTGAGTCGTTGAGCCCTTTGGGTCTGGTTCAGAAAATAATTCCATCTTGTCATTGGGATTCTGATTGAAAAGACCCTTGGATCATGCATCTTGTTGCAAGTTTGAATGAAGGCATCTTGCTGCTTGGCTTATCCACATGTATGAGAGCAGAGTTCCCTCAAACATTTCATGATATTGTGCCCTGTGAGAGGATGAAATTATTATTGGTGCTTGCTAACACCTAAGGGTATGTACTTACCAGATGGCATAGGATCATCTTTTATTTCACTTGTGTGGGCTATATTATTACTAGTAATCAATTCAATGGCTTCCCATTGATCCTGTGTTTCCAATGTGGTCTGATTCAATGGGAATTGTTTCTTGGAGCATGCAGTAATCCTTTTGTTGCCTTTCACCTTGGAGATTGTAGCTAAATAACACACAGGTCAATATCCAATGATGCTGATATTGAAAAAATCAGGCTTACCCTGCACCTCCTTGGTTGAGAGAGGTTTGTCATCTTCACTGTCATCAATTGGGGCCCTACTAATGGCTAAGTAATTGTTGAAAAATTTGTAATCATCTTTGTTCAATTTGCTGTCACAACCATGGAATTTCAGCTCCTTGGATCTCCATATGGCATATCAAGCCACAGTCCCTTTATGGCCAATTGGCCATATCCATCACCAGTGGCTAATATGGCCATATCATCATCTTATGGGCCATTTATGGCCATTTGTCTTTTGGGGCCTTCATGGCCCTTCACCTCAATCCAGAAGCCATAGCGGCGATTTGTGCCCAATTGGGTATTTCTGGTCATTTCCATCAAAACCAGGGGAAATGGTCCAAATGGCTGTTTTTGGCCATTTGGGCTCATAATTTGCATTTGCGCATTTTTGCGCACTTTGATGCAAAGTGTCCAAAAGACACTTTCCCGCCCTTTGGGCCAGTTTTTGGCTCAGAACCCAAAAGTGGCCAAAAACACAAAAGGACCCAGAAACACCTTTCCAAGCTCTGAAGCCATCACATCCATCTTTTTCCCCTCTGCCTTTCCATCTCAAGACCTTTGGACATAATCTTCTTTCCAATGAACCAATATGCCATAAATGATGTTATATATCATTATGCATCATTTTTCAACAGCAATTCAATGGTGGAAATATTAAATGGTCATTTCAATATTCCAACATATCATCACATCATCAAGGCACCCAATCATTCAGAGGACTCATCAAGGCTCAAGAGCAAGTGTTCTAGCATCAAAGACCAATCATGCCATTAAGACGTCATTGGATAATTTTATTCACAGTATTCCTCCAAGGCAATACTGTTCAATCATTCTCAAGGGATTAAAGAGGATGTTCATTCAGTTCATTCATTCATTTGTCAACTGTCAAAGCTCCACTCAATCCATCTTGGCAACCACCTTCATTTCAATACAGTCTAGATCCACCAAGAACTGTATTTCATTTTCAAGTATGGGAAATTCAATCAACCCATTTCAATTTCAATATTAGCCAGCTGTATCAATTCTCAAAACAATCAATACAGCCTCAAGGATCAATACAGATCAGTTTTCAGCCTGAAGAACTCAAGCTCCCAACTTTTCACATATACCGCCTACCCTTTCCACCCTGGGGTTTTTTTCCCCAGTTAATTAATATATTTTGATCTTATTTTATCTTTATTTATCTTATCATTTTTGTTAAGTGAATACTGATATTATCAATTCAGTCATTTAGCACCTTTTCTATTATTCTTTCTTCGCCTGTAAATGGATATTTGGTGGTCATATCCTTACTAATTCCATTGTTCATTTTGGCAGGTTGAAACAGTGATTAAGGACTTACTTGGTTGGCTCTTTGGCAATTTGGCTTCTCTTTCCTCTTATTGCATCTCATCTTTGTACCTGCATATTTCTTAGAGGAATTTATTCTTTTATTTTTTATTTCTTTATTCTTTTGGAGTCTTCCAAGTGAGCCCCTGATTGCTGAGTGCCAGGACACTCTTGTTTTCTGTCCAAGAGCCCCTGTGACATTACACTAATTAACTCATAATTTCTTTTCATTCTTTTCATTCTTTCTTTATAACTTCATTCACTCATTTCATTGAAATTATGACTCTTTAATGCTTATGAACCTTATGAATCATCGTCACCTCTCAACTTTCTCTCATTCATTCTTCATTCTGAAAATTGAAAGCTGACCCCAATTTTATTTTTTGTTTCTCTTTTTAAATCTTATTCAAATCATCATTTTAATTCATTCATAATCCAAGCGTCATCTTAATTTTCATTTTATTTTCAAATTTTTTATCAAGTTATTCAGACACATTCTTCACATCACAAGATTCATATTTGATTCATTCTTCAAGAATTTTGATTTTTAAAGAAGAACTCACTTGATTTTGATTTGATTGATTGATTTGACATAAATTGATATTGACCTCAAGAAAATTGATTGACCTGAAGATTTCCTTGATTTTGCTGACTTTTCACATCAAGAAATTTGACATAAATTGATTTTGCCTCAAGAATTCATTTTGATTGATTGATTTTCTGCGAGATTTTGATTTTTATTGATTTGACATTTGATTTATTGACTTCAAGTTTTCATTTGATATTTAATTGATTGATTTACCTGAAGATTTCATTTGATTTATTGATTTTATTGATTTTCCTCAAGATATTGATTTTGATTTTTGACTTCAAGCATTATTTCAATTGCCTCAAGTTTTCATCTTCAAATTTTGATTCTAGTCCATTTTATTTCATTTTTATCCTGAAATCATGCCCATCCAACACTCACCTCCTGCAAGGCAGACAAGATCTCAGGCTATTCTCACTCCAACTCCCAGGGCTCCTCTTGATGGTACCCCAGCAGTTTCTCAACTGAGGGCCAATTTTGGAAGGAGCAGCACCGTCCAGGAAGGAAGGAAGAGTGCCCAGAAGATCAAGCTCATTCTCAGGAGTAGTTGGCGGATTTCCACAAACTTCAAGGACCATTTTCAAGGGTCCAGGTGAAGACGGTGAAGAGGAGGAGGAGAATTCTGTGGAAGAGGAAGATTCTGATGGTACTGAAGGTGTCCCTGCTCCTGTGGAGGCATCCCAAGGTACTGGAGGGCCAACTCTAGCCCAGTCTAATAAGCCTGTCTCTCATAAGTCCGAACCATCTTTATTGGCAATTATGCAGCAAATGACTCAGATTATGGCCAATCTTCAAGAAGCTTCATCCTCTGAAGCATCAAGACCACCAGCCTTCAAGACTCCCTCTATGAAGGCACCAGAATGCTTTGATGGGACTCGACCCTTCAAAGTTAGAAGCTTTATTCAGTCTTTTCAACTGATTTTTCATAATGATCCGGCAAACTTCGCTCAAGACAGAAAGAAGGTCCTTTATTCCACTTCATTTCTCATTGGCAGGGCTTCAAAATGGATTGAGACTTATATTTCCAATCTCACCAATAAAGAGCCAAATTACCTTCTCAATTCATGGAAATTATTTGAATCTCAACTCTTCACCTTATTTGGGGACCCAAATGAAGTCAGAAAATCTGAAGCAGACTTGGATTATTTAAGAATGAAAGAAGGTGGGCATGTATCTTTATACAATGCTGATTTCAGAAGTTTGGTCTCAATAATCGGGGATTGGGGTGAAAGAGCACTCATTCATCATTTCAGGAAGGGATTGCCATCCAGGATTTTGGATCAATTGGCCTCCCATCCTTCAAGAATTGACTCTCTTCAAGACTTAATGGATATTACCCTGGAGCTTGATACCAGGTACCATGAGAGGCAAAATGAAAATAGTCATCATCAAGAGAAGAAGCCAGAAGCCTCAAAGTCAAATTCTTCTCATCCTAAAAGTTCTTCAAGCTCAAGTCAAAAGAAGAAGAAAAATTTTCAGAAGAGGGACAAGCCCCATTCTTCTTTATTGAATAAGTATTTCAAGTTGATGAATTCTGAAAAAGAAAGAAGAATCAAGGAGGGTCTATGTACCTATTGTGGTGGGAAGCATAGTCGGGAGTCCTGTTTCAAAAGGCCTCAAAACAAGCTTACCCAACCGTCAGTCAAATTTCCCAGCCAGGGAAAAGCCTGAGTGGAGACCATGTTGGGTTCAATGGTCTCACAGTTTTCCTTCCAGAGTACAATTTTGCATTCTGAATACTGGTGTCAAGAATTCTCTTAATTTTTTTGTTTTTTCTTCTCTTTCTGATGTTTTTTACAGTATTCTCATTGATTCTGGTGCTACACACTCATTTATTGCAAAGCAGTTTGTTCACAAGGATTCATTGACTACTCCAGAGCTTCCAGAGAAGATTTATCTTATTATTTTGGACTCCTTTGAGTCCCCTTCCTTATTTGTGACTCACCATACTGAATATATGGTTGAGCTCCCTTCCTTCCCAAGCTTTGAATGGTACTTTTTAGTCATTGATACTCCCAAGGGAGAAGACCTCATATTGGGCTTTGACTTTCTTAATAATTTTAATCCATATATTGATTGGAGGCAAGGGATGATCACCTTGAATTCTGATCATCAGGGCTATTATGATCCTTCAAAATCTTTCAGTAATGAATTTTCTTCTGCCAAATCATATGCAGCTCTGGTTGGTGATTCTAGAGCACCATCATTTCCATCTTCTGTCCATATTCCTTCCCTTAATTCCCATCAGTCATTACTATCATCTAGAGATGAAGTCTTCAAAGAGATTCAAGATTTTGGAGAAGATAATTCTGTATCTTCACTTCATCTCTTCTTTGGGAATATGGACCTTCCTCCCTGGAGGAGTTGTGGGATCAAGAGGAAGAGCCAGAAGAAATAGAAACCGTGATGAAGGTTGTTCCTTCTGTTTATCACCAGTACTTGGATGTATTCTCCAAGGTGAAAGCGGAAAAACTTCCTCCTCACCGCGCCTGTGATCATCATATCAAGCTGGAGGGGTCTCTACCTCCAGTTGGGGTGATCTACTCTTTATCAAACCAAGAGTCAGATACACTCAGGGCCTAAATTTCAGAGAATGTAGAGAAAGGTTTCATCCAGCCAAGCTCCTCTTCAACAGGAGCACCTGTTCTCTTTGTCAAAAAGAAAGATGGTGGCCTCTGTTTGTGTGTCAATTACCGCAAACTCAATGCTGTTACTAGGAAGAACAAGTATCCTGTTCCTCCTATGAATCAGCTTCTTACTATTTTTAATGGTTCTTCTATCTTCTCCAAGATTGATTTGCATGGTGCATATAACCTTCTCAGAATCGAGGAAGGTGATGAACATTTGACATGTTTTAGAGCTAAATATGGCAGCTATGAGTATTTGGTTATGCCATTTGCGCTCACCAATGCTCCTGCCTCTTTCCAAAAACTTGTCAATGATGTTTTTTACTATCTTCTTGATATTTATGTTGTGGTTTATTTGGATGACATTATGGTCTTTTTCAAATCTGAAGAAGAACATGTCACTAATGTGACCACTGTTCTTTCCAGACTCAGAGCCAATAACCTCTTTGCTAAGGCCTCCAAGTGCCTGTTTAATGTTACCAGTGTAGAGTATTTGGGTTATGTTGTTTCTTCTGAAGGCCTCAAGATAGACCAAGCAAAAGTCCAGCAAATTCTCAATTGGCCACCTCCAAGAAACTTAAAGGCTCTTCAATCATTCCTTGGCTTTGCCAGCTTTTACCACCATTTCATCAAGAATTATTCCAAGAAGATTAGTTCACTCACAATTTTCCTCAAGAAAGATTCCCGTTTTCCCCTCAATGAGGGAGCTCTTAGACAGTTTCATCAACTCAAAGAGGCTTTCACCATTTCTCCTTCTCTACCCACCATTGTAGAGACTGATGCATCAGATTATGCCTTGGGTGCTGTACTGAGTCAGATTTCTGACTCAGGAAAACATCCCATTGCATTTGATAGCCACAAGCTTCCCCCAGCTCAGCTCAACTATGAGATTAATGACAAGGAACTCCTTGGCATAGTATGGGCTCGCAAGTGCTGGAGAGCTTTTCTCCTTTCTCTTTCTTCTTCTTTTGAAGTTCTCACCAATCATTCATCACTTCAATATTTTATGTCTTCAAAGATTCTCACTTGCCATCAAGCCCGCTGGGCTGAATTTCTCTCTGAATTCCATTTTTCAATCACCTACCGCCCTGGCTTCTTGGCTACCCCTCCAGATGCTTTATCATGTCGGGATGACGTTTACCCAGAGAGGGGGGAAGATTTCATCAGCAAGAATCCAATGAATTATCAAAAAATAATCAAGAAAGATGAAATTAAAGCCTCAAAGTTCCTTGCAGTCAAGGTGGAAGCATTTTCAAATTTGATTGAATCAATTCAGAAGTCATTATGGCAAGATTCTCAATGTAGAAGTATCCTTCAAGATTTGGGTAAAGGTAAATCTGTCCAAGATTATTCTCTTGAGTCCTCCTCCAAAATTCTTCTGTTCAGAGATTGGGTGGTGGTCCCAAATGACCCCACAATTCAACTCAGCATACTTCAAAAAAGCGTTACTCTCCTCTAGCTGGACACCCTGGCCAAGAGAAGACTCTCAAACTTGTCAAGCGGGATTTTCACTGGCCTGGCATGACTCAATTTATCCAGGATTATGTATCATCCTGTCAACAGTGTTCAAGAAACAAAAATATTCACCACAAGAAGTTTGGACTCCGCAAACCTCTTCCAATTCCAAATGGTCCTTGGATTTGTCTTTCAGTGGATTTCATAACTCAATTGCCACTGTGCAATTATTTTGACTAAATCCTTGTCATAGTGGACAGATTCTCAAAAATGGAAGTTTTTATTCCAACAATGTCTTCAATAAATTCATTAGATTTGGCCCATTTATTCATCAAGAATATTTTCTCAAAGCATGGCCTTCCTTCAAGCATTGTTAGTGATAGAGGTTCTCTTTTTGTTTGTTCTTTTTGGACCAATCTTTGTCAGAAGCTCAAGATTTCAAGAGATCTGTCAACTGCTTACCATCCAGAAACTGATGGATAGACAGAGAGGGTAAATAAGATACTAGAGCAGTACCTTCGGAGTATGTCAGTTATCATCAAGATGATTGGAGCACCTGGCTCCCTCTGGCTGAATTTTCCTACAATAACTCTGACAACTCTTCAACAAAACAATCACTGGTTTTCACTGTTTATGGAATAGATCCACATTTTGACTCAGTTCATATTACTCAAGATACTCCTGCTGGAAAGTTATCAACAAAAGTCCAATCAGTACAGCAAGATGTCAAGAGAGAGCTTGAAGTTGCCATAAACAGGTTTAAGAGGTATGCAGATAAAAGTAGAGCAAGTCCACCTGTTTTGAATCCTGGTGACATGGTATGGCTTTCCTCCAAGAACATCAAATCAACTAGACCCACCAAAAAACTGTCTTAAAGATGGTTGGGTCCTTTTCAAATCTTGAACAAAGTCAGTACTCATGCTTATCATCTCAAGATTCCACCTCAATGGAAATTCATCCACCCAGTCTTCCATATATCCCTCCTGGAACCAGTCAAGACATCAACAATCCCAAATCCGCATCAAGAGCCTCCTCCTCCAATCATCATTGAAGAAGAAGAGGAATGGGAAGTCTCTAAAATACTGGACTCAAAGCTCAAGAGAGGAAAATTATGGTATCTGGTGGAATGGAAAGGTTTCAGTCAAGACTCTGAAAGATCCACTTGGGAACCAACTGAAAACCTCAAGGATTGTCCTGAACTGGTAAAGGATTTTCATTAATTATATCCTGACAAGCCTGGGTCCAATTCTTCAAAAGCTTGATTCATTATGGTGCTTGTTGGGGAGAGGAATTACCAAAAGTAAGTCCCACTCCTGGTATGCACCTTTAGGGGTATTCTACTCTTTTTTTTGTTGTAAGAATCACCTTCGCCACTCTGTGAGCACTTTGCAATTTTGGACACAGATCTTTGGCAGGGCTTTCAACTTCATTTCAAATCTTATGGCCTTTTTCACTTGGGAAAATGGGCAATTCACTTTTTAATTCATTTCCAAGACTTCAAAATTCAAATTCCTTCCTTCAACATTTGTGTTTTTATTTTTATGGAACTGGCGGGAGTGATAACTACCAAAACTAAGTTCCTCTCCTGGTGTGCACTTCCCTGAGGGGTTAAAATCTTGTCAAAAAATCATCTTGGCCACTTTGTGAGCACCTGGAATCAAATTTCTCTTTCCAGGTCCTTGGCCAATTTCAAAATCAGTCATAAACCTCTGTGATGAAGATTGGAACCTCCTCAATATTCAATTCATTTTTCTTTTCTATTTTCTCTTTCTTTTATTTTGATTTTCATTTTATCATATCAAAAATTCATCACAAAGAACATTCATTCATTACAACAACATCAATCATGAAGCCAATCTCAAAAGAAGATCAAGCAAGTCCAGCGTCATATGACAAATTTTTAATATCAGTTATTATTTTATTTTCATCTTAAAAGAACCTCCCTCTATCCCACTCTCAATCCTTTCCAATAGCCTCAAAAGGCTTCACCTTGTATTGGTGCTCAGGAGCTCACCATTTCAAGGTGGGGGGTACTATCACAGCCATGGCAATTAACCTCCTTGGATCTCCGTATGGCATATCAAGCCACAGTCCTTTTATGGCCAATTGACCATATCCATCACCAGTGGCCAATATGGCCACATCATAATCTTATGGACCATTTATGGCCATTTTTCTTTTGGGGCCTTCATGGCCCTTCACCTCAATCCAGAAGCCATAGCGGCAATTTATGCCCAATTGGGTATTTCTGGTCATTTCCCTCAAAACCAGGGGAAATGGCCCAAATGGCTGTTTTTGGCCATTTGGGCTCATAATGCGCATTTGCGCATTTTTGTGCATTTTGCACATTTTTGCGCACTTTGACCCAAAGTGTCCAAAAGACACTTTCCCACCCTTTGGGCCAGTTTTTGGCTCAGAACCCAAAAGTGGCCAAAAACCCCAAAGGACCCAGAAACACCTTTCCAATCTCTGAAGCCATCACATCCATCTTTTTCCCCTCTGCCTTTCCATCTCAAGACCTTTGGACGTAATCTTCTTTCCAATGAACCAATATGCCATAAATGATGTTATATATCATTATGCATCATTTTTCACCAGAAATTCAATGGTGGAAATATCAAATGGTCATTTCAATATTCCAACATATCATCACGTCATAAAGGCACCCAATCATTCAGAGGACTCATCAAGGCTCAAGAGCAAGTGTTTCAGCATCAAAGACCAATCCTGCCATTAAGACATCAATGGATAATTTCATTCACAGTATTCCTCCAAGAAAGTACTGTTCAATCATTCTCAAGGGATTCAAGAGGAAGTTCATTCATTTGTCAAGTTTCAAAGCTCCACTCAATCCATCTTAGCAACCACCTTCATTTCAATACAGTCTGGATCCACCAAGAACTGTCACCAGGGCAAATCTCGCGTCAATTGTCGGCGATTGACTTCACGTCGCACCGCGGTCAGTATAAAATCTTGCTTCAATCGCGTTAGTGTTGCTTTATAGTCACTGGATTTGGTGGGTCACATCACGTCAGTGTCAAGACAACGTTAATTGTCATATGTGTCACATGAGAATGTCACTCAAAGCCCAAACCCATTTCAACACTATTCGCAATGTTTGGGTAATTTCACCTCATTGGCTACTGCATCCCCACCTAATCTGCCCCAACGCTTCGCATGCTTACGTGCCCGCACCGCCCTCCACATGAGACTCCGACACTGCCCCCCCATCTCTGTCCTCACCACTCCTTACGATTTCACACCCCCGCCCTTACCATCTTTAGGCTCACGTGGTGCACTCCGGACACCACTTATCCTTACACTCACAGAGTGCCCTCCCGACATGCTGCCGACACCACTTATCCTTACGCTTGTGTAGTGCCCTCCTGACATGCTCCCGACACCAGGTGCCCTCCCGACATGCTCCCGACACTGCTTACCATACTTATGCTCGCGGAGTGCACTCCCGACATGCTACCGACACCACTTATCCTTACGCTTGTGTAGTGCCCTCCCAACATCCTCCCGGCACTGCTTACCATCCTTACGCTCGCAGTGTGCCCTCCCAACATGCTCCCAACACCACTTATCCTTACGCTCGCGGAGTGCCGTCCCAACATGCTCCCGACACCACTTATTCTTACACTTGTGTAGTGCCCTCCCGACATGCTCCCGACACCACTTATCCTTACGCTCGCGGAGGGCCTCCCAACATGCTCTCGACACGACTTAGCTTTACACTTGTGTAGTGCCCCCCCGACATGCTCCTGACACCACTTATCCTTACGCTTGCGGAGTGCCTCCCAACATGCTCCCGGCACGACTTATCCTTACGCTTCCGTACTACATCCATAGTGTATGGTGGCTTGTTGGCATACACAATGAACGCAATCGCCGAAATATCCAGAGTGGCCTTCTCTGCCAACAGGACCTAAGGGGAAATTGGTCAGTATATTCACAATGTTGTGGTTAGGGTTTAAATCATGAGACTCACAAATTAAAACCTAATAAGTGGACTATTTAAGACAAGAATTGTGTCTCCTGTTTTGCCGACAAAACCATTTTATTTCATATCATTCAAATGGAACACTTTGCTTAGTCCTTACCTTGTGAGCATTGAATAGTTCAAAAGATGACTTTAGTAGGTTTCTCACTAGTCAACTTTATTCAATGTCTCACAGGGAAGTGATTTCATTTGCATGATATGAAATAATTTGCAAAACATTGCCTCCTTCAATTTCCCGATAAAATGCATTTTGCAAATGCAATTATTTTACTTCCACCTTTTTTCTTCAATTTGGATCTTTTTATTTAAAAATTTTCAAACAAGTTATCAATCAACTTGTCACCATCTATTTGCTTAAGAAACTACCTCCGCTATGGCCCAAACCCCGGGAAATTCAACTGAATTCAATGAATGACCAACTTCAGCCCCAGAGAGTGGAAGTGAAATCTCTGATATTGCCAGTAGTCGTGAATTAGGTATTGAAGTAGAGAGCCAGTCACATGAAGATAATCAAGATCCACCAGTTCTTCCAGAATGTGAGTATGCATCCATCTTGAATATTTCTAATCTCCCAAAACCTGATATTGTGTCATAGCCTTTATTTCAGGTCAGCCTCCAAGCTCTCAGAACCCAATTTTTAAAAGTTATGAGAAGGAAAAGACTGTTGAACCTTGTGCACCAACAGAAGATGATGGGCAAGATGATGTAATTTTCAGTGGGGAGGTAGAAATTATATCCAAGGAACAATTTGTCTCCAACATTGCTCAAAAAATCCCAAGGCTTGAAAAAATTCAAAATGATAGTAAAATTCCTGATTATGTCCGTCAAAAGATTGCTGAAGCCATGAGCCTGCTCAAAATGTATTTGAACCGTAAGTCCATTACTAATTAAAAACAAAATTGATAAAAATAGCTGCTTACAATATATGGGCAGGTGTGGAGGTGGGAGAATCTCTACCTGAAGGATCTCAAGTCATAATTGGATTTCCAGGCAAAGGATTAGGAGAAAGACCAAATATACATGCGACCAAAAAAACAAACAAAAAACGCTGTACCTTTGAAGCCGCAAAGGATTCTCAGGATCAAGGTGATGAAATGATCAATGTTGACGGGGACCATATTGATAATCAACCTCCGCATACTAAACCCCCCCATACTCAATAAAACAATCCATGATGAAGCTCCACATACTGAAAGCCCCCCGATACCCAATGAAACAATCCATGATGAAACCCCTCCCGCCTCTCCTTGGAATATTCAAGCCTTTCAAGAAAGGGAAACAATTAAACATGATACAATGGGACAAGATATGACTGATATAATTCCTGACCCTGAGCCCAAAGTGTCATTGTCTGCTAATTTTCAAGGAATATTTTTATCCTGCATGGAAGAGTTTGGAGGCATTTTGAATTATCATTCCAATATTACTCAACAATCATGGAAAAGGGGGCTTGATAATATCAATAGTATTTACAAAAATCAATGGGACAATTTACCAACAAAAGATGCTCATACATTCCTGCCCGTTGGTATTAAGGTGATCAGTAACCGAGAGCTTAAAATGTCGGCCTGGCTGGAGGACCTTGAGATGGCAGGTGAGTTTTATCTTTGTGCATGATACATGTTTATTGGCTGTTGACTGGTGATATAAATTGCAATATACAGGGTTAGAGTTTTTTAAGCCAACCAAAACAGAAGTGTTTTTTGATCACAACATTTGGAATCTCAAATTGATGAAGGAATCAGCTAAACCTCCAGAGAATCTCCCAAAATCTGAACACTCCTTCTTCAAAGTGGTTCAGAGCCTTCTTTACCCCGCCAATACAGTTAAACATTTTTGGGCAAATGTTATGTTTGAATCCATTACTTTAGTCTCATACAATTTGGTTGCACCAACATCAAATTTGACCGATCCTCTTGGACTCGAACGGGGAGCAGTTGAATACCTTGCCTCCTGCTTGAGTAAATCGAAGCAACGTGCAACCCAACTCAGCATTGAAGGTGGTGGGGCTGACAATGAGATATCCAAAAAGCCGCACAAGAACCTGGAGGATCTAATGGATACAGTTATCCATTTGATGATTGCGTACAACATGGTACGTGCACATACGAAGGTCAAAATTAATGGCATCAAAGGCAAACTCACGAACTCAAAAGTAAATGAGGCCATCAAAGATCTTTTGACGTGTCACAAGAATCTCGGAATAAATCGAATTTGCTATGGTATATTAGCGGCATTCTGTGCGGCGGGGATTTGTGGTTTGATGGTATGCTCAGATGACTGGAGAACAAGCTCAGTTAAAGGGGCTTTATCACTAATTGACATTTCCGCAAAATGTTTAGAGGGTAAAAATCTAGTGGAGCCAGTGTGGCTACGTACTAATAAGTATATATGTAATTTACTGAATAAAAGTTTCTTCTCATCAGAGTCTTTTAACCCCAATGTACCTCTTAGATTTGAATTTGCACCATGCTTAGTATTAGACTTTGGTGATGCCTGGGTGGCAAAGCACGGTGTGGGAACTCCTCTTGTGTGGGATAAATGAGGCAGTACCTGGAAGGGGAAATTACAATAGGACAGTTTTGAATTGCTGCTCAAGATTGTAACCCTTGCTCTGCTTGTGTGTCAGAATAATCTGAACTGCCCTTCCTGAAAATGCTGAATTATCTTGACTTGAGTTCACAATCAATTTATTTTATTTGATGGTGGCTTGTCATAAAAGTATATTCAACAGACTCTATCAGACCTTGTTTGATCTGGAAAAAATGGTTAGTAAACCTTAACACAAATAAATAAAGATATAAAACTGGGAAAAGACTTTTTAATTCCTTTACTGAGAGCAGTAACACCTTGAGGGATTTCCAATTCTTGATGATAACACTGTTGATAATATGATAACTGATAATAACAAACACTACTATATTTTTTTAAGTGTTTAATAATTTTATGATTATAACACTGTTGATAATATGATAACTGATAATAACCAACACTACTATATTTTTTTAAGGGTTTAATAATTTTATGATGATAACTTGTGATAATATGATAATTGATAATAACAAACACTACTATTTTTTTTAAAGGGTTTAATAATTTTATGATGATAACCTGGGATAACAGACACTACTATTGTTCAATTTACTACTGAACTTGGCTACTGAGTAAAGAACTTTGTCAATGGGATGGATTTATAAAATAATGTAGACCAACTGTTAACTACTATTATCTATAAAACACCCAGACAATGCTACTGAGCTTGGCTACTGAGCAGATTTAGGAATGGGGATGGGATAACTATACTGCTGAGCTTAGCTACTGAGTATTCCTAAAAATTAGGATAATGTGGATGGATGGAGGGGATTTCCCTCTGAAAAAATATTAAGAAGTTATGTTTTTGTGATGGACCTCTGTCTAGGCCATGAGGAAAAAAGAATTGAGGGGGGGAGGGGACCTCTATTTATAGTTTTTGGTGCCTCCATGGGAGTGTCAAAAAAAAGGGGACTTAGAATTTTTCAGGTCTTCCAATTAAGGTTTGGTGGTAATTGAATTGAGAGGTCTGTGCTTTAATTGAGTTCTTGATTTTGTGGGGGAATTGTGGGGAAATGATGTCATTGATTATGTAATCCTAGTTTTTTTTTTTTTTTTGAATACACCCTGTTGGAACCTCTGTAAACACCTTCTGTAATACTACTGTGACACCTTTACTGTGTAATTTCTTCTCCTTACCCTATTTTCTTTCCATCTTTCACACTGTTCTATGACCTCCTTATTGTATGTGATTAAAATCCCTTCTGCTTGCAATTTTCAATTAAAATACTACTTAAAAAAACAAAAAATTATTCTTTGTTTATTTTTATTTTTTATTTTTTTTTATTTTTTATATTTTTATTTTTTATTTTTATTCTTTTTTATTAATCCAAACTGACAAAATGGTATGGCATACCACATCCCCCTCTCCATTTAATGATGTCCCCAGCATTTCCAGTGAGGATTAATAAAAAAAACCTTGAATTCCTGTTTGCTTGCTGGTTGAAATGAATAAAAATTTTTTTTATTGAGTATCCTTTCTTGATTTCTTTATTTCTCTCTCTCTCTCTTTCTTTCTTTTTTCTATGATCTTGAGGTACAATTTTCTTCCAAAAGGAAAAAAACTCCAATTCCCATGAGAGTTTGTTTTAATTCCTGATTGCAATTCTTTATACTGGTTTTTCTTCATTCCTGTTTTATGCCTTTTGAGCTCTAATATCCTCCTCTTCTTTTTAATAAGATCATTTTTCCTTAAATTTCCTCTTGTTTTACTGATTTCTTGTATTTATTTATTAGTACCATCTTGACTAACTCCAATCAGAAAATTCATTTCTTGAGGTGATTAATGAAGTTGACAAATCTTGATGATGCAGTTTAAGGTCATAATCAGGAACATTTCTTGAGCTTTTGGTAAGATTTTTATTTTCATTTTTATTTTTTTTTATTTTTTTTTAATGAAAGAAATGATATTGGTGGATTTTGCTCATGAATAATGAGGCAGTTTAAGGTCATACTGAGGACCATATTTTGAATTTTAAGGAGTTTTATATAATTATTGATAAAATCTAATTCAGATAATGATAAAAGATGATTTAGACAGTTTCAGGTCATGTCAAAGACTATTTCTTGAGATTTTGTGGTTTTGATATAATCTTTGATAAAAAATAATAATTATGATGATTTGTACAGTTTAAGGTCATGTCAAGGACCATATCTTGAGGAAATTCACTTGATAAAAAAAATAGATTCTTTAGACAGTTTAAGGTCTTATCAAGGACCATATCTTGAGGAAATGTACTTGATTATTTATTAAAAAATGGATTTTTACACAGTTCAAGGTCTTATCAAGGACTATATTTTATGTTGTTGTTTTTTGTTGATGATGATGTTGTATTATTATTATTTTATTTATTTATTTATTTATTTTTTTTATTTTATTTTATTTTTTATTTTATTTTATTTTTTATTTTTATTTTTATTTTTATTTTTATTTTTATTTTTATTTTTATTTTTTTTTTTATTTTTTTTTTTTTTGATGTATTATTTTGTTCTGGAAATTTTGAGAGCTAGAAGGGTTTCAACCACTCTCCATTTAATAAAAAAATATTTTAATATAAAATATATTAAAATATTTTTTTTTTTATTTGTTAAATAGTCCAGTAAGAGATTTTTATTTTTTATTTTCATTTTTTTTTATTTATTTTTTTATTTATATTTTTCATTTATATTTTTTAATATTTAATTATGTGCTATTATTATATATATATATATCTAATTAGTAAAAAATTGAATTAAAATGAAGATTTTTCATATTGGATAAGGCCTAGTTCCTTTTCCAAGCAAATTTTGAATACACTATTTATTTATTTAATATTATTATTATTATTATTTTTTTTATTTATTTTTTTATTGAAGAATCTGAATTTATATATATGTAAATATTTTATAAATATATGAATGTATATAAAAAAAATATTGTTGTTATTTAATTAATTTTTTATATTATATTTTTTATATTTCTTCAAAAAGTGGTATTCAAATATATGCTTTTGAATTCAATTAAATTTTTAATTTTATTCTGAAAACACTTTATTTAATTATTTATTATTATCTATTTTAAATGTATTATATATATAAATTTCAAGTATGTTTAATGATAATTAATTAATTAGTAATCAAATGAAATTTAATTAATTTATACTCTAAGCTTATTAGATTCAATTTAATATTTTATTGATTATATTTTAATATAAATTTTTACTTTATTATATATATATTAATTTAAAACATGTATACTATTTGCGTAACAGGTATAAACAGTAACAAAATAAAAGAAGCTGGCTGTAGGGGTCGCGCGTGCTGCGTAGCGCTGCAAATGCTCTAAATTTGAAGCTCGCGCGATTATTATCTTTATTGATTACGATAGCTAGTTGATTTATTTAATTAAAATTTATTTTTTATTTATTTATATATTATTATTATTTTTTTTATTATTATCTTATAATAACTTTTTTTTTTTTTTTTTTTTTTATTTAATTTATTGTTTTGACTTATTCGAGCTTATACTACCTTATCGAATACTTTTGTTAGCGCGTTTTATGGACTATCCACGTTGGCTATTTTCTTTAATTAGCTTAATAACTAAATTAACGCTTCTTTATGGTCTGTTTATGTAGTTGTTACGACGAATTGAATTAGTTATAATTTATTATATAGTTATCTTAACTTATTTCGCCGTTCAACACGTTGACGATCTATTTAAATTAACGTTTTAATATATATTGCTATCTTCCCCAATGGCTGCCAAGATTCGAATGCAAATCCCTTCTGCATCTTATTCGGTGGCGTCTTTTTATTTATATTTATATTTTTTTTTTATAGTACTTGTACATTCGTATACGTTAATTCTACTCTGTCGGAGTGATTTATGGTGAGTCAATTCTTCTTATAGCTTCGCTTCTTCTGCTTTCACCGTTTGCTTTTTCTTTTTTTTTTTTTTTTTTTTTGTAGGTCATAACGATAACCTTTTCTAGTTTACGGTTAGGATGTGGCTTTTAGGAATTTATGCGTGTTCGATGATAAGGTTTGAAGGAGTAAGTCCCTTCCCGATTATTATTATTATTATTTTTTTTTTATATAAGGCTGGACGTTTCTCTCCTCTTCTTTTTTTTTTATATATATTTTTACTAACCACCTGCCCTTCTGTAGACATGTCTTTTTCCATCGAAATCAAACCTTCGTCTGAAGGTTCTCAATCCGTTAAAATCGTAATTCGAAATATACATTACGAGTTTTCCATCCCATCGATGGGAGACCCCTTTTTTAATCTATTTACGGTTTCTTCCACTATTGTCGATGATTCTCCCCACGATAAACGTGCTTCTCCAATTTTTTCTGCTAGTTCTGCCCCCACTACTCCTTCCATTATTTGTAGTGATTCCCCCCTTCCGTCTTTCGCTGCTGCGCTTACCATTTCTGCTTCTTCGACAAATTCCGATCACTCACTCCCTTCCGAAGACGAATTAAAGCACGATTTCGGAATCGTGTTCGCCGAATTCGATGCTGCAGTAACCGATTTGGGTTACTTAATGGAGGTCACTTATAGCCAAGGTTGTCCTCCTTATGCTACCGACAACTTGCTTGAGACCGTTTGTCGTGGAATTGCTCGAATTATTTATTTATACCAACGTCTTGAGGAGTAAGTCTTCTTTTTTTTTTTTTTTTTTTTTACTGATTTTTTTTAACATTATTATATATATATAAAAACTAGGCTTGCAGTGTTGCTAGCCGACGTTCGTGGAAGTGCGGATTATGGGTATTACTCTGCCTGACCTCTTTGCCTTGTACATTCTTTTTTTTTTTTTTTTTTTTTTTTTTTTAAATTTAATTTATTTATTCATTATTTTATTATTTTTTTAATAATAGGTAGTTTCATGCTGCCACAACGTTTTCTTATGGATGTTGTAGCCAGGCGAGCATTACTATAGCCGCCCCCAGGGTTTTTTTTTTATTTATATTCTTTATTATTATTATTTTATATTCTTTTTTTTTTTTTTTGTTAAACATAAAATTATTAAAACTAAAACAAAATAAAATTAACTAAAAAAAAAAAAAAGTAAAGCTATTAAAAAAAACATGTCTATTTTATTTTATTATTATTATTATTTTATTTTTTATTTTTTATTTATTTATGTTTCTTTTGTTTATCTACTATGAATGTTGTTTTGAGTGCGAAATGGATAAAAACATAAAAGTAACTAAATAGCGCTTAAATTAAGATTTGCTGCCTATAAGACTCTTTAATGCAAAAAAGAATAGTGTAAGGTTTTCTTTTTGCCTATTAATTATTATTATTATTATTATATATATATATTTATATATATTCAAAGTAAAAAATTTGAAATAATAAATAAAAAAAATAATCACGTATATAAAAAGAAAAATAGTAGTAAGATAAGCTAAAGAATTGATAAGAGCTCCAAAACAGAAAAGATAATGTTTAAAGCCTGAAACATGTAGGGGTATTTTCAGACTTGTAAGATGTTATGGCCCAATTTTTGATTTTTGATTTTTTTTTTTTTTTTTTTTTTTTTTTGATAAAAAAAAATAAGAAATTTTAAGTAAGAAAAAATAAAAATAGCTATGTTACATTTAGTTTTGAATTGACTTTTCTTTTTTATTATTTTTTTTTGGGAATTTTGTAGAGTTTTTTCTTTTTAAATTAAAAATTATACTACTCTCAAACTTATTATTAAAAAAGTGTTGAATTTCTTTTTCAATTTTAAATTTGAGTTTCTTGAGATATAATGGGGTTTTATGATGTTTAAATTTCAATTTTAATTCAACATCAACCTTTTTATTAAAATTAAAATTTTGTTTATATAATTCATTTATAAACTTTTTTGTTATTTTATTTTTGGTAATTTTCTTTTCTTCATTAATGAAAAGTAGGTTACTTGAAGAGCTACCATTGTTTTCTTCCTCAATTAAACTCATTTCATTATTTGTCCTTTCTTTCTTGTTTTTGTTATTTGGATTGATTAATCCATCATATATTTCCAGTAAGTCCTCTTCCTCTTGTGTCAATTCTTGGTAATAATCTTTTGGCTGAAGATTATTTATTATTTCAAAACTTGTGACTGGTATGTTTTCCTCCAGGGGTTGTAATTTATCCATAATTTCATCAGGTAAGGTGATCACAGCATCTTCTTGAGGTACTATGTTTTTCTGACTAAAGTATTCTGAATCTTCTAGGTTGAGACTTTTAATAATGTGACTAGGTGATCCAAAATTATAATTTTCCAATTCAGAGGGTGATAATAGGTATTCTTGATGAATTAAATCTTCTAACTGAAATTCTTTTTCATGATTGTTCCCATGATTTAAAGGTTGAAAATCTTCTTCATGAACATTAAATTCTTGAGTTATGTTTTTTTTATTGCTTATTAATTTATCCTTTATACTAATGAGGGTAAGATCTATCAAATCTTTCTCTAAAAGGTGAGGTGAGGATGATGATTGATTATTATTATAATTGAATAAAATTGGGTCAATCAAATAGTTTAAAGCTGATGAATCTTGATTCATATTCTGATTTAATGTTTGTTGATGTGCTAGTAGTTCCATTTTGAACCTTTCTTGTTGTGATTGAATTAGTAGACTATTTGAACTGGGTAATTCTTGCATGATGGTAACTTCTGGTTCACTTTCTATTGATATTATTGATGGTGGTGGTAAAGCTTTGGTTTCTCTCAGAAATGTTGTAGGTGACTCTAGGGTAAGATCAATTATTTCAGGTTTATATACCTTACAAAAATTTTCATTATGCATATCTTTATTTTGCATGATGCTTATTTCTGTATTAAATGATTCTTCTAAATTGTTGAATATGCTAAAACTAAACATATTAGAATATTGTTCTTCTTCCTCTTCATTCATTCCATTATCTTGTAAGTTTGTACTTTCTTCAACTTCTATTGAGGCTTTATGAATATTCTTTATAAAAATAAAGTAATTACAGAATTCCTTCCCCAAAATTATAAAGTTTGTTGCTCCCTCAACAGTAAATGGTAAATAGATTGTTTCATCAGTTGGCATAACAACCTGTACTTTCTTTATTATTATTTTATGTTCTGTTTTGTTTTTCTTTTTTGGCTTCATTCCAATACTTAATCCAATTTTCAATGGTAAGATATTTTCTTCTATGTTTGGGTTCATAACTGCCATGACAGGATATTCCTCCCATCCTATTCTAACATAAATTGGTGAGTTGAATTCTTCCACTTGGGTCATATTTTCATTTTTTGTGTTACATTCTTGATGTTCATTTCTTGCTCTAATTTTATCTTCTTTCTGAATACTGAAGTAATTTAAATTACTGAATAGTTGATTATTCATTTCTATGTTTTGTTCTTTATGGGATGAAGGCTTATCTTTAATGAGGCTCAAGGTCTTCCTACTGGCTATAGAATTTTCAAGGCTTGGACTAATTTGGTGATTTTTTATTTGATGGGTTTCTTCTTGACTAGAATGAATATAAGATAACTCTGACAATATTTCTTCATTCTTTTGATTTTGGTTTTCAACAGGTGAATCTCTCTTAAATTGTTTTGGCATTTTCTTGTTTCTGAATTTATTGAACAATTTTTGGGTAAACTTGATTGGAGCACCAGAAGTCACTCTCAACAAATCCATTGGTGAAAGACTATTCTTTGGTTTTGAAAATATAGCTTCTACAAATGGTTTGTAGAATTCAGAAACAGGTTTTTGTTCCTTAATAATATGACAACCATTTTTACCACACACAGGTGAGACACTGTTCAATAGCTGTTTTGGCTTTAAGCCTTCATTCTGTACTAGTTCCACTTCAATTTGAGTGGAAGCTTCCATGTTAGAGCTAAGAGTATTCTCAAATGTTTGAGGGTAATTAGGATTTACATTATTGTTTATGCTAATTTTCAATTCATTGCTAGTTACTTCAGCTTTGGAATGCTTGGGATGAATTTCTGGATTTTGTTTTATAGGTACTTGATTTTTGTTTATTCTTGGATTTTCTTGAGGTAATTCTTGAAATCTCCTGATATTGCTTATATGATTTATCTTCCATTCTTCAATTTGGGTAGAATTACACAGCTACATTCCCTTTGGTGGGTGTATATGCCATCCTTTGGTTTCTGGTGAGCATATTGGGATGCAAAATCTTCTTCCATCTGGTTCTTTATAGCTTAGAATTTCTCCTTGATCTTGTGAATGGTCAAGCCTTATTCCATTATCAGCCAGGAAAGGTCTCCCAACCACAGTGTGGACTGCTCCTCTAGCAACAAAAAAGTGAATTCTTCTTTCATCTCCAGATGGTAATATTATGGGTGTATTTTCTGCTAAACCAACAATTGCAGTACTGTGTCCTCCTATTCCTCTGAGTTTCATGTCTAAAGTACTCATAGCTAATCCTGCTTTGATTGATTCATTCTCAGGTATGATATTTAATTCAGCTCCAGTATCCACCAAAGCTTTGACTGTGTACTCTTTCTGACCAATAAGAATATCCATCATTCCTAGTGGGCAGGAAAAATGTATTTTATCTATGACAATAATTTTCTCTTGAGGTAATTCCTGTTCTTCAGTGTTAAGAGATTTGAGTGACATCAAATATTTCTTTTCTGTATCAGAGAGAAATTTTAATTCTTGCATAAACCTGGGTGAGATTGTGACTATTTCTTCTAAAGTGAGGTTAATTTTCTGATCCATGACCTTCTTCATGACTTTTTCAATTATAGATCCTTCTTCTTCAATTAAAGGCTTTTTGCTTACTTCCATCTTTGGTAGTTTTATTAGAGCTTTCTTATAAATATCCTTCTCTTTAGCAGGTGTATTTGGGTTTGGTTTGGTTGGTTCTGATGGCTTAACAACCTCTTCTGGTCTTGATGACTTATATTTTGTAGGTATTATGACCTTTTCTTCTTCAGCTTCCTCTTCTTCAATGAATCCTCCAGGAATACTGGTATTTTTCTTTATAGTGTCTTTGGGTTCAATAATCTCTTTTGAGGGAAGGGGTTGAGCTTTAGATTTCTCTTGATTTTCAATCCTTTGCTTTGTGTTCCTCAAACCATAAGCATACCCAAGAGGTTCTTCTAATCCTGTTGAAATGCATGGTGGTTCCCAATCACCCCAATTATCCATTGATATAAAGGCAGTTGATTTTTCCTTTTTCTTTTGCTCTTCCTCCTTGGTCTTTTCCTCTAACTTTCTTTTGAGTTCCTCTTGTTCCTTCTGAAATTCCCTAACTAAATATTTTGGTGGAAATTTTCCATCATTGGGGACCCTTTCCCAGTTGGGATATAAATAATTGAAACCTTGTCTGATAACCCATTTCTTGTTTTGATCTTCAATAAGCTCATTACATCTTCCTGTGGAGTGTCCTTCTTCTGAACAGTAATAACATCTAACAAATGGCTTTGGTGCATTCTGTGCTGGAACATAAGGTACACTTCTGTTTGGTGGTGGAGAAACATTATCTCTTGGTCTCAATCCTTGATTGTTTGACTGAGGGTTATTGATTATTGTTCTTTGGGGTGTAGCCACATTAGTTAATTCATTTAATTGATCCATGAACTTTTTGACATCTTCATTTTCAGCAGGTGCTTCATCTTTGACTACTTCCCTTTGTTCTTTTAGGGTTTTTGTAAGTTCTTTCATTTTCTTGAGGGCTTCTTGCATTCCTGGAAATATCTCTTCCTTGAATTGAGCCCTTCTTTCCTTATTTTTTGATTCTTTTTGTTCAGATATCCTTGGAGGTGAAAGTCTTTTAGTGACTAATATCCTTGCTTCCAATTCCTGTTCAATGTACTTCTTCAATATCTTCATTGGTGGTATTAGATATCCTCCATCTTCTGCTCTAACCATGACATTCTCCTTTATCATTTCTTTACTGATAGCTCCCTTTATGTCTGCAGAGAGACAGTCAAACAAATCTTCATGAAACATATTTTCTTGAGGAATATATTTATATCTAAGAAGATAAGTAATGATAGTTTCATACTCCCCTATAAACCTTTTATATTGTGAGAGGTTACTAATTCCTCCTGCATCTTGAGTATCATTGAATAAATTGATAAGTGAGTCCTTTCTATATCTTCTTTCTGGCTCAACTCTTCCCCATTTAGTAATGAGATCCTTCTTGAGTTGGCTCCAGTTTCCTTCTTCATAGCCTGGCATTGCTTCTATGGCATCACTGATTTTTGAATCAGTTGTCCAAAATGCCATCTGCATTGCTAAATCTTCTTCCCTAGCTCCTTCAATCTGGGCTATCCTTTCTACTTTGCTGATAAATTTTTCTACTTCTTCTCCATTGAAGTTTAGGTTATAATCTTTAGCTTTGATTTTAACAACAGGCCTTTCCTGTCTGAGTATTTGATGTTGCAAGGGACTTGGATTTGTAGGTGTGGAGAAGAATGCTCTCCTTTGATGAGTTTGAGGTCTGGGTTCTGTTGCTGGAGTGGATGTAGCTCTAGGTCCAGGGGTAGGTGATGATGGTGACTCTTCTGGTCTTACATGCCTTGGTAGTGTTGGTTCACTAGGGCTTCCTCCAGGTGTATAAGATGTAGAACCTCTTCTTTTTCCCTTCTTTTTATTTTGAGTTAATAGTATATCCTGCATTTGCTTCATAAAGCTTTGAATCTGTACAGTTTGATCTTCTTCTTCACTTTCCTCAGCATACTTTTCTTCCCCAGTATCCTCAGGTGGTAATGGTGGTAAATTTGAGGTGGATTGTTGATCCATTTCTACTTTATAATACTTTCCTTCTAGCTCCTTTGATTTATTTATTCCTTTTCTTGATTCTTGAATGAGATTGAAGAAGAACTTCCTGATCTTCTCCCTTTCCTTTTCTTCTGTTTTTGGTGTTGGGATAAGATTACTATATTCTACTTGAGATTCTTGACCAGTGGGTGTTGAGGTTTTAAGTGGATAATAATAATGATATGAGGATGATGATGATGGATTAGATGATGGTGAGTTATTTGATGATGAGTTTTGATTGACAGTTTTATTTGTTTCCAGTTTTGATTTTATTTATTTGATTAATTTTATTGTTTTAAGATCAAGCTGAATAATGTCTGAATTTTATTCCTATCTGCATGCCACTGTTGGGACACCAGATGTGGGAACTCCTCTTGTGTGGGATAAATGAGGCAGTACCTGGAAGGGGAAATTACAATAGGACAGTTTTGAATTGCTGCTCAAGATTGTAACCCTTGCTCTGCTTGTGTGTCAGAATAATCTGAAATGCCCTTCCTGAAAATGCTGAATTATATTGACTTGAGTTCACAATCAATTTATTTTATTTGATGGTGGCTTGTCAGAAAAGTATATTCAACAGACTCTATCAGACCTTTTTTGATCTGGAAACAATGGTTAGTAAACCTTAACACAAATAAATAAAGATATAAAACTGGGAAAAGACTTTTTAATTCCTTTACTGAGAGCAGTAACACCTTGAGGGATTTCCAATTCTTGATGATAACACTTTTGATAATATGATAACTGATAATAACAAACACTACTATATTTTTTTAAGTGTTTAATAATTTTATGATTATAACACTGTTGATAATATGATAACTGATAATAACAAACACTACTATATTTTTTTAAGGGTTTAATAATTTTATGATGATAACTTGTGATAATATGATAATTGATAATAACAAACACTACTATTTTTTTTAAAGGGTTTAATAATTTTATGATGATAACCTGGGATAACAGACACTACTATTGTTCAATTTACTACTGAACTTGGCTACTGAGTAAAGAACTTTGTCAATGGGATGGATTTATAAAATAATGTAGACCAACTGTTAACTACTATTATCTATAAAACACCCAGACAATGCTACTGAGCTTGGCTACTGAGCAGATTTAGGAATGGGGATGGGATAACTATACTTCTGAGCTTAGCTACTGAGTATTCCTAAAAATTAGGATAATGTGGATGGATGGAGGGGATTTCCCTCTGAAAAAATATTAAGAAGTTATGTTTTTGTGATGGACCTCTGTCTAGGCCATGAGGAAAAAAGAATTGAGGGGGGGAGGGGACCTCTATTTATAGTTTTTGGTGCCTCCATGGGAGTGTCAAAAAAAAGGGGACTTAGAATTTTTCAGGTCTTCCAATTAAGGTTTGGTGGTAATTGAATTGAGAGGTCTGTGCTTTAATTGAGTTCTTGATTTTGTGGGGGAATTGTGGGGAAATGATGTCATTGATTATGTAATCCTAGTTTTTTTTTTTTTTGAATACACCCTTGTGGAACCTCTGTAAACACCTTCTGTAATACTACTGTGACACCTTTACTGTCTAATTTCTTCTTCTTACCCTATTTTCTTTCCATCTTTCACACTGTTCTATGACCTCCTTATTGTATGTGATTAAAATCCCTTCTGCTTGCAATTTTCAATTAAAATACTACTTAAAAAAACAAAAAATTATTCTTTGTTTATTTTTATTTTTTATTTTTATTCTTTTTTATTAATCCAAACTGACAAAATGGTATGGCATACCACAACGGTTTTGGTTCAAGTGATGAGGTCACCTTGACTGTACACAGGTCAGCTAAACTCACAACCAGGATTGACCCGTTTTAGATTAGCTTTGTACTAGATAGATTGTAATTGAATTTTGCAAAGTTATTTATGAATTTAATAATCATGACTTCCAATCCTACTACTGCCCGGAGGCCACAGTATGAATACCAATAGTAATTTTATGGCGGCATGCCTCCGTACATCATTGAAAAGACTCCAACAAGACGCAAGCTGAGTCAGGCAGTTGTGCATGTGAGTAACACACGCGGGGGCATTGTGGGAAGTCGCGTTTATCACTTCCCGCCAGCCCATAATAGGCCAAATGTTCCTGTGTCTTTCAAGAGGACTAGGATAGCTAGGGATCCGCAGCAGGATGCATATTGCATTTGCGTGTGCTTGCAATATTCCAAATGGTTGGATTGGATAGTGATTGCATGGGAACATCAATATGTAAAATTGAATAATGCACTATCCACTGCAATTTTCAGGTTCAGGTATTTGAGATCGCGAATTTGCAAAGATCAGGTGTGATGTTTCTTTTTAGCTGCAATTAAAAAAGATTCATCAACCGCAATTCAATTTAGGTGATATTAATAAATCAGCAATCATTCGGTTTCATTTCATTTTCTGCTGAAAGCATGCCATTCACGAAAAAAGGAAAAGAGCGTAAAAGGGAACTCGCGAGAAAGCGTTGGGCTGAGGAAGGAAAGTGTCAGTTGCTCGCTTAATCTCAGTGTATATATATAGATATATATATATGCTTCCACATTTATGTGGCACCCTCATTGGGCCCCACGGAAGAACATTGGCTTTAGTTGGTTCAGATTGTGCCAATGTCATGTGGGCTCCAACAGGGAAGTCAAAGGATGTGTGCCGAAGAAAGCTCCTTGGGCATTGGGCACCATTCTGGACTCAAAGCTCCTTAGCTTCAAATGGCAGGAAGCAGTATCTGATATCTTGTGTGCTTCAACACATAGTGATCCCTCAACCACTCAGGAATAGTGGGAGATCGCGAAAGACATATGAGCACAAAATGACCTGAATGAATAGGTTTTTGTCCTCCTCTCTCCCAACAGCACAAATATCAATGCCAGTATCAGCAAATATCACCCCAAGTGAAATTTGGAGGGTTGTAGATGTCAACCAGATCAAACGCATTCACTTTGGCCATGTGGCAATTTTCTCTTCAACCGGATTACTCATTGCCCTTGTTGAATTCTGACCATTCACAACAATGAGTGAAGTCGAGGTCAGTCAATGGGATGAATTATCACAATTCTTATTTTGCCAAAAGAGATTCACTGACGCGATTGCAACAAATGAAGCATTACTGGAGAGATTTATGTTTGCAATTGGGTGGCGCAAATGCAGCACAAAGAATGAACAATTTGGTCTGTATGGAAGTGTTGGGAAAATTGAAAATGCAAAAGATGAATGGCGGAACCGAGGTGCCAATCTTAGCTTGGCGGGTTGCATTCTAGGTCAATCCTTACGATATGTTGGGGATAATTTATTTCAGAAGATTCAAAATTTCCACAGCTCATTGGGGGTTCCATCTTTTGATCAAGTCAACTATGAACACAATATTCCGGCAAATCAGGGTGCATGTGAGTTTGCTTCCGCACTAACTTTCACCATTAATGGATTCAAAAACTCACCTCATCTTGATAAGGATGCATCCAGTATGCTTCAGGATGGTGGTCTCAAGCTGATAAGCGGACTGGCCAAATTCAAAGAGATGCGTCAAAGCGGTGTACAGGGGGAAGATTGATTTTCCCAAATGAGCATTTTTGGATTGATCTATCTGCATGTCATGGGCTCATTCAGGTAGTGTGGGCCAGTAGTACATTTGTTCATTATACTGATCCAGCACAGGACAACGAAAGCACAACACTAGTGGGTATGTCCGCACAATGCTCAAGCAGGTTAGCAAAAACAATGTGCCAAAAAAGCCATGGCTATTATGAGATTGGCGAGGCAGCGGGCTATCAAATCAGGGATGGTAATACAATCTCATCCCAATTCAAAGAATGAGGAGATTTGCATGTGTGTTGGGTAAATAATGGTGGGGTAAGGCAGAGGACAATAGACACCAGGATTGGATGGTTTCAAGTGTGGGAGATGGGGTGTCTCACATGAAAAAGGGGTGAAGTGGATTATGTACGGTGGCATGCCATCGTACATATGTCCTGGTTTGTTGCTCTTGTCCAGGATGCCAATGCTTCACATGCAAATCCTTATGCCTGTGCAGGTTCCCGACAGCTCACACGCCAATCCTTACGCCTGTGCAGGCTCCCAAAAATTCACATGCCAATCCTTACGCTTGTGAAAGTTCCCCAAAATGGCAAAAATTCCTTACAACTGTACAGGCTTCTGACGATTCACACGCCAATCCTTACGCTTGTGAAGGTTTCCAAAAATGCTGACAAATTCTTACGCCTGTGCAGGATCCCAAGAATTCACACGCCAATTCTTATGCCTGTGCAGTCTCCCAACAATTCACACGCCAATCCTTACACCTGTGCAGGCTCCTGACAACTCACATGCCAATCCTTACGCTTGTGAAGGTTCCCAACAGTTTAAACAATTCAATTCATGACTAAGATTAATAGCGTGTGACCATAAGAAAGGCCATCTTTCACAAATCTGGAGTGGATTGCTCACATGCGGGAACCTCCCGCTTTTTTACAGCTAAGAATTGATTTGGCTCTAAACCATGGAAGAAGAAAATATAGGAGATGGTAACGGCAACTATTGGTGCATTTTTGGCAAAAGAGGGTCACACAAACAAATACGCACTCAAACATTTGGTGGGGCACTTATAAAAAATTTTCTCACGCAATAGGACATTTGAACCATTGAGGAAAATATAATTTCACGTGAGCAAAGAATGTAATAGAAATGAAAAATAACAAACATTGGATACAAATAATATATTTAAAAGAAAGTATTACAAATAATAAAAAGAGGAAATAATGAGATTTTTTTTAATTTTATTTTTCTAAGTATTTTGAGACTATCCCGGTGATGTCCTCCTTTGGATAAGCCTCCAGTGCCTGGGCAAGGAGGGAGTTTAGTTCCTCCCGGAATTCCCGGTGCATCTCATTTTGATGAGTTGCATCCACAAAAGGAATCATGTGGAGCAAGCGGCGATTCTCCAACAAGATTTGGTTGATGGATTCGTGGACGATGGCTCAAGGAATCATTAAAGTTGGTTGTGAGTCAGTGAATTCCTGGCGAGCGTCATTGTGGGAATGAGAGAGGCTTTGCACCGGGGGGGGAGGAGGCATTGGGGTTCTTGGGGGCACTGGAAGGGATCTCTGGGGAGGGGGGAACAGAAGGGGAAGGTGGGCAAGTCGGGTAAGAAGAAGGGGGAGGGGGAGGGGGGATCCAACGGGTGTATCGTCAATGATTATTATGCAGCGGGGAGTGGCGGGACGTGCTGGAGATTGTCGAAGGAGGGGTGAGGAAAAGTTGAGTAGAGCTAAAAAAGTGAAATTTGGACTTACCAAAAGGTTCCTCCATAGATTGCGTAGGAGCCACCTCAGTTTCTGGCTCACGAGTTGTATCGTCCTCAGGTGGTTGGGACAATGGACTCGGGCCAGGAATAGGTGGCTCTTTGGTTCGTGAGGGTTCTAAAAAGGAGTAAGAGTCAGTTCACTAGACTCAAAAGTGAAAGTGAAAATGAAATGAAACTTTGGCTGCTTACTGCGGAATAATTCCTCAGACCATCAGGTGCCACTCGGGCCTGGAGTGGGTTGCCGCGGGGTTTTCTCGCAAGGCAAACTAGGAACGGGAGAGTCTTGTTGGGGGGGATTTGGGGGGTTTTGTTCTATGAGTAATGGAAAAAAGTCAGTATTATTGCGTGAAGAGAAATGAGATAAGGAGGAGAAAGAAAAATTACTTTGGCATTTGAATCCCATCGGTGACAAGACATGGTGACAATCAGCCCAAGCTTGAATGTCCTCTTACCATTGCCATCCTTCATCGGCCAGATAATCACTTTGCTCAGGTCAAGGAGTGAAATGACCATTGGATGGTGGCCTAGGAGGGGGGGTGGACAAATCAATGCTTGAGGGGACAGGGCTAATTGTCCAGAATTGTTCCCGTCGGCCTGCTTGAGGTCCCGGTGTCCATTCGCGCTCAGATATCGTTTCATCATCGTTGACCACAAAGGAGTTCTCGTGAGGGCGTCTTGGGCGAGAACTCCTCTGGCCTTGTGGTCGGAAGGGGCGGACAACGAACGAACATTTCTTGTGTGCTTGTCGGCAAGCATCACAAGCGTCGGTTGTTGTCGAGGAACAGATGCAGGGGATACCCCGCTTGGTGCATAAAGTGAACGACATCTAAAAACAAAACAATTGAGGTTAGCAACTGAATAGAAAGTAAACAATCAAGAAAGAAAATGAAGACGTACGATGAATTATAAATTTAAAACGTGAACAAAATAAAGACACTCTACTTGGAAGGTTTTAAAAGTCTGAAAGAGAGTTGTGAAGAAAAAAAATAATTAATATCGGAACATAATGTGGACAAAAGCTTTAAATGGAGGAGATGCACAAGGTGGATAGAAGTGGGGTTCTGAAAGGATCAGCAGGAAAAACAAACAGGCAAAAGGAAGGGGATTGGGTTTAGTGGAGTGCAAAAGACAAAAGTAGAAAGGCAGGAAGACCAAGGGGAATACGCACAAGGACAAACGCGGGTGAGGTTGAACGAAGTGGAGCAGGTGAGAAAGAAAGTGAAGGGCGTGTTGTGTGAAGATGGTCTTTTATACCATGGTGAAGCTGAGACAATCTCAGCAGTTGCAGCACCCGCAAAAGTCTCAGCTTCAAGGCGTGTGGGCTAAATTGAAGCTCAGTGTCAGCAAATGCTGCAACTGAGAAGGGAAATGCTGGCGTGAGGCAGAACAAAAATGGGGTTCTGTCTGAGTATTGCTATTGATTGAATTGTCAAGCTCAGTCAAATCCCCTTTGTTTCCTTAAATAGCCACCCGATCACCCAGGAGGGTGGTCGTGAGGCCCTTGTTGAATGTCCACGGTGGGTGCAATTCCCAAATGCCCCATTCAGAAAAGAACATGGTGCATTTGGTCACAAGTGACCGCGGCAAGATTACCGGCCGTATGGCCTGGTAATAGTGTTTGAACAAAGGGGGGGCTGTAAGACAAGTGAATACAGCGTGAGCTGGCCTTGACCCATTGCACAGGTTTGCATTTGGGTCATAATTGAAATTCTCGGTGGCTGAACATTTTAATTTCACAGTAATTGATCTATTGATATAACAATATCAAATGCACCATGCTGAGCCATTGCTCAGTTGTTTTTGTATGCACACAATCTGAGAATTTGGCAAAGCATCGGATGACATTTCAGCCAGGTGCAGCATTTCACATGCTTTGGTGAAGTGCTCCAAACTGAGCCTTCCAATGAACTATTGCAAAAATAGTTCATTCCATGGCTTTACTGAGCATTTTCACATGGTGCGTTTGACCATGACATGCTCAGCTTGCATGTGCAAATCGGGTGAAACACAATGCTGAGCATGTGGCACATGAGCTACACATATGCAAACAATTGGAAGATGCATGCAGGCTCAAGTAGTATTACACCTTCCTGACCTGTACAGCCAACACTGTAGTATGCAGTACACCTTTGTAAATGTATGCTGTGGTGCAGAGCAAAAGCTGTTCAACAATGTAACATGCAATCACGTCAAGCCATCAAGTCATATCTCTCACCTGCATCCCTTTGATGCACCTTGTTGGACAGCTCTGCCTAACTACGGCACAGATGCGCATGTAATATAAGTTGATGTAAGTGGGTCATAATGGGATGACTTAATATTTGGGTCATACACAAACAGTTGATTCACTCCGGTGCCATTGTCGGGGCAAAAACTGACTGGCCCTGCTTGTTCATTGCGTGTGCTCATTGTCGGGAAGCCACACGCTTTCATAAGCACCCCCCAACGGGTCATACACAGGCAACTTTCACACTCCTGGAAGACATTTTACTGCCAGTGTTCCGGCCTGCTATTTTCTTGGTTGGGGGTTCAGCTTGACTGCAGACACTCACCTGCTCGCGTGTGGAAACCTGAGGCCAATCAGTGTGGATTTGCTTCAGCCTCATCCACATTAGAATAATCCCAGCCTATGTTTGCGTGGGTATCTCCCACCGCGGGTCATTTTCTTCACGTTCTCACACGCCCCGCGCAAGTTGTGGCACCTGGCTTGCAGCCAAAAATTCCCTTGGGTGGGTGGCCTCTTTCGCCGGAGTTTCGTACACATGTGAGGCAAAGACCCGGATGCCAATCTCGGTGGATTAGTACCCGCCTCAAACGCAATAGGGGTGAATGTATATGTGGATCACGGCTCACGGCTGGCGCCCCCTTTGATCATGCCACACATTCCCCCCTGGAAGCCCAGTAGGCATCAGTCAGCAAAAAACTTCAGGAAAAACCAAAGTCATGTTTGGTGGCATGCCACCAAACATATCTCACCCGCCCACACACAAACATCCCCACAGTGAGATTGCCCTTTGAAACGGCCAACATTGCCCAGTAGGTCCTTGGGGAAGATATGCACCCATGTTTGCTGTCAGCCTGTGACTCAAAACCAGAGCACAAGCATGACAGCCAAAATACCATAAACCAATGGTATAGCCAAGATACCACCAAAACATGGAACTGAGCCAAATCAGCTCAAAAGGTATCAAAAGGAAGAGAAAACTCACCTCTTCCTGAAAATATAAGTCCCATCACCATAGGACAAGGAATAACAAAGTTATTCCTACTCAAAGTTATTGCTGAGCATAAACCTTAATTTTCACATCTCATCTAAAATCTAGAAGGAGAGGCCTAACCCCATAAAATGGGTATTCAAAATGAAGCTCTAAGCCAGGGCTATCCAATGGTACCAGCCAAACTGAGCTAGCACCAATATGACTGGAGTTATGGTGAATTTCAGGCCAAATAAGGGTGAACAAAACATTCACCTCTCATCTAACTTCTACAGTTTTAGTGTGGGATACCTGAAGTGGGGTATCTTTGGAAAGAGCACAATCAGGGCTATCTGATGGTTCCATCCATTTCCCCATAGCTCAACTAGAACAAAGGTTATGGGGCAAACAAGCTCAATACAGCTTTTTGCCTAAAACACGCAAAGGTACAAAAATCTTGTACATGGGATAACTTTGCCATATTTGATGATACCCATATCAAGTGAGGTACCATAGTGTAGAGCACATACAGGGCTACACACTGAACCAATTTCGAGGTTGATATCTCAAGAATTGGCAAAGTTATGGCTGTTTTAAGGTCAAAATCCCACCTGCTGTCATATACAGCCTTACCATGGGATATTATCCCATAATCATGAATATGAGGTGTCAAACAGATGAAGAAGCATGTTTTTACTTAAATACCTCATATTTCAGTCAATACTGGGGTCCCATACAGTTTCTGTACAGCATTCTACGCGTCATACACATCAGAATCAGGCTGTGAGGTCCCCAAATGAAAATTTTCACCCTGTATTGGTGAAAACCGCCCAGATGTGGTTTCAAAACCACATCTGAGCCCAATACAGGGTATACAGGCTGTTTGTAAACCACAAGCCTGTCCTGGAGAGTGAAAAAACTTCACTTCCTCTACGTGGAAAGGTCTAGCAGCCTTTCCACCCCAATTTCAGGATAAAAGGAGGGCTTTCCTCAGCCAAAATCATCTCCTCATCCTGCTCTTGAATAACCTATGTAGTAAACTGTCAAAAACAGTTTTACTCTTGGTTAATAATCAGGTATACTCTTAAATTAAAGTATTGTAGTCTTTATTAGTGTAACCCAACAGGTAAAGCTGCACCCAGGGCTTTCAACAGCGCTCACCACCATTATATTCATTATAGTAAAGCCCTTTTATTTTAAATTAAATCCATCTTAAACCTTTACAAATCATTTTTAAACTATTTTCCATGTGTCACAGTCAGAGTTTTAGTTATAAATAGTTTTATTACCACTTCATCATAGACTCATCCTGACATTTTGGGGGCCTGGCCGTGTTTTTAACTTATTTTGGACCTTTACAAGTAAGTTTTTTTCTATTTTCATCATTTATTGACACCTGTTTCATCTTTTTTAGGCGTCATTTCCTTTTTTAAATATATATTTTATATACATATTTATTTTAAATTCTCATTATACTCATATTTTCAAGAGTATTTGTCAAGTGGCTAATAACCACAAGACCAGTATTTTTGGCGTGTTTTGTATATAAAAACACCTTAAGCCACTAATACAGTCCTGATTCTTAATTGAATTGAGACAGCTCATACTGATAAACCAACAGTTGAGGCGTGTTTGGGTACATTGTTAACTCAATTACCCTGTAATACACCATCTTTGACAGGTTATACTTGCTAAATACAAGTATTCTGTGAGATATTGGTATACAAACAGTATACCACATATCAGTAAGCTGTATTTTTTGACGTGGAATTGTTAATTCAATTACACTGTCATAATACAAGGGCATATTTTAATAATATACAAGCCCAGAGGTCATTCTTAGACGTGCAAAACCAGCCTTTTAAGAAGTCTTAACTGACATAAGTCCTCTTTTTCCTGTCTGATTCAGTGGAAGAAAATTTCATACAACTTGAGACCCAGTCACAGGCCAACATACCAGTGACACCCTCAGAACCAGAGGGCAGCAAGGGCAAGGGAAAAAGACTTAGTGAAGGCCTCATTACAGCAAAAAAGTGGACACCAATAGCCACTCAGAGGAGTAGAAAACCATGAAACTCTGCTTCAATACAAGGTAAACCCACCTTAACCACTTGTACAGGGAGGATTACAATTATTAACCCAGTTGTAACCTCCAAAGGCAAACTGCCCAAATCAGCAGATAACAAATTTGTACAAGTCACAGTCAAAGGCAAATACCCTAAGAACATAAAGTTTTTGACTGCTTGCAAACACTGATATGTCCCCTGCATACCTCAGAGACCTTGGCTTCCAAAGGAACCAGCCAGAGGATAGAGAAGGATTGTCCAGAACCAGAAGACCTGAAAGAAGACACCTTGGACACAGTGGTGGATGGCAAAACAATGAGGGAGATAATATCAACCTTGCCATTCACACTCCAATTCAACAGAAACCTCAAACCAGAGGACTGGAAAGATATGGATCAAGTTTTTCAGATCCACCAACTCCTCAAAGATTTATTTCAATGGAGCATGGACAACAAGAGGTTCAACCTAGCAACTCACTGGGCAGAACTGGGATCAAGTTGCCAGAAGATCTGTCTCAAAGAGATAGACTTCAAAGACCTTATGGTAATCACCAAGGGTTGGAATCCTACCAGGCAGCACAGACTCCTGGAGGCAAGGGCACAGAGGATAAGGGAGAATCAAGCCACTATCCTAGCTATAGAAGAACAGTTAACCCAGACAGGGCCTACTCAGATTCCTTCAGGTTCACAAGGAGCAGGCCAAATCAGCTCTCCAGTGGCTTCACACCATTCAGAAACCAGCAGATCAGTGGCCAAGAGTCACCATTCTTCACAATTCCAGGAAGTTTCCAGGAGAAGACAAGGGAACAAGGGCAAGAACAAAACCTCCTTCAACCAGAGGAGGAAAGAGTCAGATCCCATGATCCAGAAGCTGTTAGATTTGGTAAAAGAAGTACACAAGAACCAGAAGTAGTTGTAAACCACTCTAGAATCAGTAGTCCTAGTAATAGAAACATTACCCCCACTCAGACTGAAAATAACATTGTCACATCTGAGAGTAACATCAACAGTGATACACTGTGGTTACAAATGTCCCAATATGCTGAACAATCTGCAAAGCAGTTTGCAGAAATTAAAGCTAGCCAAGAGAGGATGAGACAAACTCAAGCCTCCTTGGAACAAATAGTTAAAAATCTTCAAGAAGGATATGCTCAACTGAGCAAAGCCTCTGAAGAAACCAACAAAAGACTGAATATAGTCTTTGAAGAACAACACCACAGCACAAGGGAAAGGGAGTGTCTGGATCAAGACATTAACAAATTATTTAATACCTATCATAGCTTGAAGCCCCAACCACAAGGCCAAGCTATGGAGAATCCATATCAACCAGATGACATCAAACCAGATGCCATGTTGTTGAATAAGGCAAGATCTCCATCACAATACCAGGATGGAGATGGCATGTCTTATTCAGAGAAGGAAGCCTTGAAACAGCTTCCTGAGGCCTCAAACTGGCCCAAATTCTCTGGATCAGGAGAATATGATCATATGGAACTCATAGATTATATTGATGGACTCTTCATTGATGTACCAAGCATACCATACTACTGGATTACTGCTAGATTAAATACTGCATTTAAAGGTCATGCAAGTATATGGTACACAGAAATGAAAGAAATCCATGGCAGAAGAAACTGGCCATAGTGGAAGAGTCAAATCATCCAAAAGTACAGTAATGGAACTTGGATATGGCAAAAGACCATGTCATTTGAGAATGACAAATACTCTGTGGACAAAGATCCATATGAGTGGTGTCTTAGACAGTCTAAAAGACTCAAAGCCATTGATCCTCAGATGAACATCCAGATGAGGAATCACAAACTCCTGACACAACTGCCAGGAGAGCTAGAGCATGCAGTTAAATGCAGATGCAACCAAAATTGCACTCTAGATGACATAGCCAACACCTTACAAGACATAAGGAAGAGGACAAATATAGGGAAATTCACCCCATATAAGAGCAGTAGTTTCAAAGAGAAACAACCTTTGAGGGTAGAGTTTAAAGACAAACCCAAAGAAAGAGTGGCAGAAGTGGCAAAGAAGAGAAATTCTTGTCACAATTGTGGTGCAACAGACCACTATGCCAACAACTGTCCAAAGGCAAAGAAGAAAGTCTATGCCATAGAGAAAGTCCCTGAGGAAGAACCTCCAACAGAGGATTCTGATTCAGACTCTATGGGTGATGCCATCAGAGAACCATCTGAGGATGATCAAGACCCAAGAGAGGAATTTCTAGTGGAATACCAAGAAGAAACCCCACTGGAAATCCAGGACATACAGTTGGAAGCAGGCATGCCACAGGACTATGCTAACAAAAATTTGTTCAAACACACACAAGATGCACAAAAATTCCTGGCTACACCAACCACAGGAATGGCATATATACATGGAACAGCCACAAAAATGACTGTTTGTATTGACAATGCTCAGCATCCACTGATCATTGATAGTGGAGCACACTGCTCCATAGTGGCCAGAAACTATCTGGATACCCACTTCCCAAACTGGGAAAAACAGCTCTTGCCCACTAAGGCAAAGAACTTTAAAAGTGCATCAGGGAAGATGACTTCTATTGGGACAATTATCAAAGAGATAATTATACCCCACAGGAAGGGTAATATCAGACTCAACCCAGAGTTTGTAGTGCTTAATGATGCTTACATCCAAGGGTTTTTACTGGGAACAGATTACCAGAGGATGTATGGCATAGATATTTACAACAGTAAAAATAGGCACATCACCATAGGTACTAACAAGGAAAAGAAATTTTCACTTGACATATACCAGATATCTTCTCAGGATCCACTGGAAGAACTTCTGAAGGAATTCAGAGAGGGACAGTTTAGCACTACCCTCACCAGTAAACTAAAACTAAGTTTACTGAAGATGCTGAGAAAGAACAGACCAGCATTTGCCATTGGTGAAGAACCATTAGGCAAGATCAAAGGCCATGATATAGAACTATATCTGGAGGTGGAAAGGCCTTATCCACCCATGCTGAGAAGACCTCCTTATCCAGCAAGCCTGGAAACCAGGAAAGAAATTGAGAAACACATCAATGAACTCCTGGATATGGATGTCATCAGGAAGATTGGACATAATGAAATAGGGGAAATCTCCACTCCTGTCCTAATCACTTGGAATTATGGCAAATCTAGATTGTGTGGGGATTTCAGAGCCCTGAATAACTACACAAAAGCAGAAAGGTACCCTATACCAAGGATACCTCATGCTTTGGATAAGCTAGCCAAAGCCAAATACATAACCAAGATGGATTGTATGAAAGGCTTCCACCAAAATGGAGTTAGACCAAACTCCATAAAATTACTCAGAATAGTATGCCATATGGGCATATATGAGTACACCAGAATGCCATTTGGCATCAAGAATGCACCAGCCCACTTCCAAAGGATGATGGACACCATATTTCAAGAAGAAATAAAGGAAGGCTGGATGGTAGTATTTATTGATGATATCATTATATACTCAGAGACATGGGAAGACCATGTACAATACATAGACAGAGTTCTAAGTAAATGTATACCCATTAATCTGAAAATTTCACTCAAAAAGTGTAATTTTGGCCAACAAGAGCTACTAGCTCTAGGACATAAAGTCTCAGGTCTTAGTCTGGCAATTGACCAGAACAAAGTAGCAGCAGTACTGCAAAAGCCAGTACCAAAGAACATCAAAGAGATGCAATCTTTCCTTGGGTTTGCTAGCTACTATAGAAACCATATCAAAAATTTTGCACACATAAATAGTAGTTTATACAAGTTATGTTCAAAAGATGTAGTTTTTGAAATAACCAAGGAAAGGAGGGATGCATATGAGAGGATCAAATATGAACTCACCAATGCACCAGTACTCATCTTACCTGATTTTAAACTACCATTCAAGTTATACATAGATGCAGCATGCAGCCAAGGCCTAGGAGCAGCCCTTCACCAAAGACATATTGTGGATGGTGAACCAAGAGAAGGAGTAATTTGCTACATCTCAAGGCAGCTGAAAGATTCAGAAGGCAGGTATGGGGCTACCCAGACAGAATGTCTATGTCTATTCTGGGCTCTAGAAAAACTCCATTATTATTTGGAGGGTGCAGTCTTTGAAGTCTACACAGACTGCACAGCCTTGAAGTCTTTACTAAACATGAAGACTACTAATAGACATATGCTGAGATGGCAAATAGCTATCCAGGAGTATAGAGGGAACATGACCATCATATACAAGGAAGGTAAAAGCCATACCAATGCAGATGGCCTGAGCAGATGGCCACTAGACAATGTCAAGAGCAATCCAGCCTATGACCCAGAAGTTGCAGCCAAAATCCCTATTCATTTCATGGAAATAGTTAGGAGGAAGAACTTCAGATTTTCTGAATGGGCACCAGGAAATGGAATCCTTGACAGTGGAAACACTGATTCAGAAGGGACAGAAACTCCCATACTGGGAATAAGCTCCTCAGAACTGCACAATGAATTCTTCAGTGCAGTACAGAAGTCTTATGCCAAACACAAACAGTGTAGCATACTACTCCAACTCCTTCAACAAAAGTACAGGAGCCCAGAACTGGAAACCCAGCTGGAAGAACCCTGGTTGAGGGCCTATATGGACAATAAGTTTTTTCTTATAGATGGCCTGCTCTACCACAGAGAAAAGCACACAAGTGCACTCACAGTGGTAGACAGAGACCACATCTCATTGATCCTACAAGAATGCCATGACTGCCCCTATATGGGACACATGAGTGAAGACAGGACCAGAGAGAGGGTAGCAAGCACAGCTTGGTGGCCCAAGTGGGAACAAGAGTTGAGTGAATACATCAACACTTGTGAAAGATGCCAGAAGGCAAATGGGAAACATGGGAAGAAGTATGGGTTACTTCAACACATTGAAGAACCCAAGCACCCTTGGGAAACCATCAACATGGACTGGGTTACAGGACTTGTCCCAGGAGGCAAAGAAAACTACAATTCCTGTTTGATCATAGTTGATAGTTTCAGCAAGAGCATGAGGTGCCTACCATGCCATAAAGAAGACACAGCCATGGATACTGCTCTGTTATTTTCGCATAACATCATATCTACCTGTGGAGTCCCTAAGATCATCATTAGTGATAGGGACCCAAAATTCACATCTGAATTTTGGACCAACTTATATGACATGCTTGGTACCAAACTTGTTTTTTCCACAGCTTACCATCCACAAACAGATGGCTTAGCTGAAAGGATGATCCAAACAATGGAGGACCTCCTCAGAAGATTCTGTGCCTATGGCATGGAATACAAGGACCATGAGGGATACACCCATGATTGGGTTACCCTCTTACCAGCTGTCCAACTGGCTTATAACACAAGTCAGCACTCCACCACAGGAAAAACACCTGCCTTGGTAGAGAAAGGGTGGAATCCCCTGTTGCCTGTGGATCACTTGAAGAAAACCCTCCTGACCATCCATCCCACAGCCCAAGACTTCCATGATATGTGGAAGAGGGCCTGTGACACGGCTTCCAAATGCATAGCTGAGGCAAAAGAATACAATAAACAGAGGTGGGACAAATCACATATGGAACCTGACTTCAAAGAAGGGGACCAGGTGCTAGTGTCTACACTGAACTTAAACAATCTCAAAGGACCTAAAAAGATGAGATACTCATTTGTAGGACCTTTCACTATCATTAAGTTGATAGGAAAAAATGCAGTGGAAGTCAAACTCACTGAGGAATTTTCAAGGAAACATCCAGTCTTTCCAGTGAGTTTGGTCAAACCATACTTCCAGACAGAGGAGGACAAATTCCCCTCAAGGAGAAAGAACCCCACACCACAGGAGATAGTGGAAGTGGAAGACTCCCCTGGACCTGTGAGTAAGATCATCAGGGCCAGGAAGATCAGACTGAATGGGAAGGATCAAAGACAATATCTAGTCAGATTTAAGAACCAGACAGCAGATAAAGACAAATGGTTGGCAGAGGATGCCATACCAGATGGGAACCTTCATTTAAGGAGATTCAGAGCCTCTAGGAGGACTGAACAGTCTCATCAATGATGACCCTTTTTTAGAGGGAGGGTATGTCAGCCTGTGACTCAAAACCAGAGCACAAGCATGACAGCCAAAATACCATAAACCAATAGTATAGCCAAGATACCACCAAAACATGGAGCTGAGCCAAATCAGCTCAAAAGGTATCAAAAGGAAGAGGAAACTCACCTCTTCCTGAAAATATAAGTCCCATCACCATAGGACAAGGAATAACAAAGTTATTCCTACTCAAAGTTATTGCTGAGCATAAACCTTAATTTTCACCTCCCATCTAAAATCTAGAAGGAGAGGCCTAACCCCATCAAATGGGTATTCAAAATGAAGCTCTAAGCCAGGGCTATCCAATGGTACCAGCCAAACTGAGCTAGCACCAATATTACTGGAGTTATGGTCAATTTCAGGCCAAATAAGGGTGAACAAAACATTCACCTCTCATCTAACTTCTACAGTTTTAGTGTGGGATACCTGAAGTGGGGTATCTTTGGAAAGAGCACAATAAGGGCTATCTGATGGTTCCATCCATTTCCCCATAGATCAACTAGAACAAAGGTTATGGGGCAAACAAGCTCAATACAGCTTTTTGCCTAAAACACGCAAAGGTACAAAAGTCTTGTACATGGGATATCTTTGCCAGATTTAATGATACCCATATCAAATGAGGTACCATAGTGTAGGGCACATACAGGGCTACACACTGAACCAATTTTGAGGTTGATATCTCAAGAATTGGCAAAGTTATGGCTGTTTTAAGGTCAAAATCCCACCTGCTGTCATATACAGCCTTACCATGGGATATTATCCCATAATCATGAATATGAGGTGTCAAACAGACGAGGAAGCATGTTTTTACTTCAATACCTCATATTTCAGTCAATACTGGGGTCCCATACAGTTTCTGTACAGCATCCTACGCATCATACACGTCAGAATCATGCTGTGAGGTCCCCAAATGAAAATTTTCACCCTGTATTGGTGAAAACCGCCCAGATGTGGTTTCAAAACCACATCTGAGCCCAATACAGGGTATAAAGGCTGTTTGTAAACCACAAGCCTGTCCTGGAGAGTGAAAAATCTTCACTTCCTCTACGTGGAAAGGTCTAGCAGCCTTTCCACCCCAATTTCAGGATAAAAGGAGGGCTTTCCTCAGCCAAAATCATCTCCTCATCCTTCTCTTGAATAACCTAGGTAGTAAACTGTCAAAAACAGTTTTACTCTTTGTTAATGATCAGGTATACTCTTAAATTAAAGTATTGTAGTCTTTATTAGTGTAACCCAACAGGTAAAGCTGCACCCAGGGCTTTCAACAGCGCTCACCACCACTATATTCACTATAGTAAAGCCCTTTTATTTTAAATTAAATCCATCTTAAACCTTTACAAATCATTTTTAAACTAATTTCCATGTGTCACAGTCATAGTTTTAGTTGTAAATAGTTTTATTACCACTTCGTCATAGACTCATCCTGACATTTTCTGTCACACCAGCGAACATGACTGCATTCCTCTAATATGCCCTCCACAATAAGTTGCTACAACCCACCCAATTTCAGATATGCTAATGTCAACCTTGTTCCACCAAAGGTTTTGTAACTTGCTGCAGATCCAGAAGTCATATCGGTGCACCCACATTTTGGCCACCTAGCCTTGATATATGCCCCAAATCGGATATGAAAATTATGAGCCCAAGAGGCCCACCCCCATCAAGACCGTGCAAGTCACCACAGGCCATCCCCCCTTGACCCCATTGCTGCCTCTCATATAAGTTCCCCACCTGCGCTTATTCGTCTTCATTCCGTTTAGCTACCCCCTCCCAATCATATAATTTCCAACTGCCCCCAAATAATTTAAAATAGCCATCATATCAACCCCTTCACAACCACTTTGCATTGGGATGATTAATATTCGTATTCAAATAAATAGTGATATAGCCTTAAATCCTGAGAATTCCCACTTAGCTTCTTGGATTATCATATGGAACAATCAACACAACATATTTGTTTATCTCCCCAATCACCAGCGTGCTATTGGCTCTCTACCTGGAATCCTTTCCAAAACGTTAATACCATTCCTTGGGGCACCAAAAACGTTCATTCACTGTGGTCCTGGTGGGGCATGGATTGAAAATTGCCAATCCAATCCTACTCAAATATTATTTGTTGAGGGAGTATTTATGACTGATGCAAATGATCCCTCCTCATCTCAGAAGCCCAATCTAGCATTGATGTTCTTCACATGGTATCCAGACATTTTATTCATAATGGAAAGCTTTCAAACACAATATTTCAAGCTTAAAATGCCCAAAGAATAAGACTGTAATACTCATAGTCAATGTCAACTCTTTACTCCAACATTTCCCGCTTCCAACTTGATGCCAGCTTCATATCCTGCTGTTTCATCATTGATTTCCAAGCAAAAACTGATACAATTACCCAGTGGATCAGACCTCCCCATGATGACCCCGCCCCATGCCATTATTCAAACCCCCCTCCTCCCTCATCAAAAGACCGGACTAGCTTTTCTCTGGGATCGAGAAATCCCCAATGGCCAATCAGCCCGTAACCTTTGGGCCACCTCACCCCCAGGATCCACTTTTAATGCCAGGAACATCATTAAAAACAAGGTCGTTAGCTCATTTGAATCCCTTTTGACCAATACCCCTCTTGGAGGACTGCTTGCGGATGATATGGGATTAGGTAAAACAATTCCGGCCATTGCTCTAATTGGTACCTCCAAGGAGCGGATGATTGCAAACCCCCAACGCTCCACGCCCACCATGATCATCTGCCCCCCTTGCTTAATTACCAACTGGAAATCAGAAATATCCAAGCATGCTCAGGCTGGAGCGCTGCATGCCAAAATCTACCATGGTCCCACTCGTCAATAATTATCCCAAGCCAATATCTTAAAATATGATATCATCATCACTTCTTACAATACTATCACCCAAGAATTTAAGCAAACCAATCCCTCTACATCATTCATTTTTCAAACTAATTGGCATTGTATAATCTTGGATGAAGCAAAGTGAGTGGCTGAGCTTAAATGATTCAAATTACCTTTTATATCCAATAACCCTTGCCCCATCTTATAGCTATATTCGCTCTCAATACACTGCCACTCACCATGCCATTAATAGCCTCCTTTCATCCTGTCGAATATGTTTAGCGGGCACACCTATTCACAACACCATTTATGACCTTTTGGGCATAATATCATTCATCACTCAACCCCAGAGCGCCGATCAAGATAACTGGTCACCATTCATCGTGAGTAGTATTTCCAAAGGTTGCAATGATATCTTGCATTTGGCATTGCGGCATTTAAGTTTGCGCCACACCAAAACCACACATCTCAAATCCCTCCCCACTATTAGCCATCATTATGAGCTGCTCCCACTCAACCCAACCATGCAGCAAGAATATTCCACATTATATAAAGAATTCCTATCATCCAAAAGCAAAGGACCAGGAGAATTTTTCAGAAATATTAATAAGCTGCGAATATGTTGTAACCATCACATCATGCTAAACACAATTGCGGAGGCAGATTTGGAAGACCCTGAGGGCAGGAGCACTCAGGATAACTCCCCAACAATCACACAAAATATTGTGGATGTGGAAACATGCATGATGAGTAGTAAAATTGCACACCTCCTACAAAGCTTAATGAAGAACAAACAAACAAGGTGTGGTCCAACGAAATTGGTGGTTTATACCCAATGGACCCAATTTCTAGATTTGTGCGTTAATTCTAATATGCATCCATTACCAATTGAATCCATCTGACTTTTTTATATTGTAGAATTGGTATTGCACTTGCCCATCACTCTATCCTTTCAGCAAGAATTGATGGAACAATTACAGCACGAGCACAGTAGAAGGCACTGGAGAATTTCTTCAATAATCCTGAATGTGAAGTACTGATTGCATCCATTGCCGCAGCTGGAACTGGCCTCAATATAACCTGTGCTGATATGGTCTATTTAATGGTGAGGGGACCCTCAAAATTCTGCCCTGATTTGCGGCCCCTGACATCCACATTTCCAGGAGCCCAATTGGAACCCAGCCATTGAGGCTCAGGCTGTTGATCGACTCCATTGTATTGGCCAACAACAAGCTGTAAAGGTCATCCACTATATCACTCCTCATTCAGTTGAGGTCAACATTCAGAAGGTACCTTTCAAGCTCATCTTTGACCCTAATTATATTGCTATTCTAAAATCCTTCCTTATGGAAATGCCATTTTCCAAACACCAATAGGTCCAAGAAAAGAAAAAATCATTAACTGCGTGAGCCTTACTGATATTATATAACTTGCGTTTGACCAAGTTGATCACACCTGCGCACCCTGGCACAGGTCCACAATTATGAACACCCTGAGCTGGATCGAAATCCTTAAATATTTCCTGAATGAAAATGAGCAATAGAGTATTATTTCTAAGGGGGACAGTGATACAGTCCAACTCATATTTTCTATATTCTGACATATTTAGCAAGTTGTTGCATCTTTAAGAAATAATAATCAGATTGTATTACACCTGCACAAATAATTCACAAAATGTTAATTTGTAACAGTGCTATACATTTATATTACTAAGCTATTGCAGAGCATCACCATTTGGCCTAATAACTGGCATGTCAAGTATTTTGAGGGGGCTAGTCTGCATCTTACTACAGCCTTTGAGCCAATCTTGATCAAATAGCTGAAATGATAAGCCTTCCGGAATATCACCATCATCTGTCGATCGTAATTCTGGCAATCTATCAATAGTTTTTTACCCTTTTTTTAATGCAATTACAAAACTCTATGTCTCAATCCATTTTTAATACCAATTCATTAAATAACGGGGAGCGCCAGCATAATCCCACTTTGCGGTAAACTTGACGGCCATTTTCCAGTACCTCCTCAGTATCTGAACATACTTGAGGGTCATTGAATTGTGATGCTAGAATGAGAAATCTAGACGTATCACACCATTCATGACGGCGCTCACAGGTCTGCACATAATCAAGTAGATCATCATCAGTCTTTGCTCACAATGAAGAAGAGATACATAAACTAACCCTTTGACAAATCTTTGCGAGCTTTTGATTCTCCTTCTTTTTAACCAAATACTCCGCATCCTTTTGAATAGACTTCCATTCTCTTTCAAATAAGTGAAATATCAATCCAGTAAAGCCGCCATGACCCCATAGTTATTATGATCCTTGTTCCAACAGTAATGATGATACTCAGTGCTGACCAGTGCGAGACGGAATGTACAGTAAAACACCATACACATCAGCTCATTTAATGGATGTTTCCATGAGCTCTCCCAGTCCCAAGTGAATCGCTTTGGTCCTAGCTTGTGGAGCTCATTTTTGCAGTAGCTTTGGAAACCCTGATACTGAACCTGTGTTGATGGCTCATTGAAAACATCCTTGGGGACATATTCGAGATGACCAGCCACTCAAATTGAAATTTTACGCTCTTCTGTGCTTGGTGGTGCTGGTAGTGAGGAAAAATCCTTATCCCTAACTTTGAGTAGGAACAGGAAACCGGCATGTACTGCTGATCTCATTCCATGTACATTCTCTGGAAGTTCTGCTTTCAGCCATTTTTGTTGCTCCTTCTGGCTTGCACTTTTCGCCACATTGTGAGCTTTATGAGCCTGGTTCCTTTGCTGTCTGACCTTGGATTGTTCAAGAATACTCTGGGCCAGGGGCATTTGAGGATGGGTGAACTCACTATTTGACTGACTGCCATGCTCATGTGCCATGAAATCGTCCCTCCTTGGTTCATCATTTGTTTCCATTTGAGTCGGAGACATGTTCTCATCCTCATCATCCACCATTTTTTCTCTTGATGAACTGGAATGAGCTGTTCTTGGTTTGGAGGCATATGGATGATGACGTCCAGGGGCTTTCTCTTTATGGACCAGAGGTGAAGATGCATAAAGTTCATCACCTGCCATGCACATCATCAGTTAACACATCAAAAAATTAATGAAGACTGGTCATACTCACAATCTTCAATTGGCTCCTGAGATCGGACTGACTTGCCTTTAGGTGCCATATCCAACCCATGAAACAAAAATTTCAAATTGTGAAAAAGTTTATACTCCAAAATTCAAATGACTTACTTTGATGAAGCATCAATCCTGGATTTCCCTCTGACAGACCACTCAAAGTTACATTCTCCAATGGTCTTTTTTGTCGCCCCCATCCATGCGCCTTTCATTGCCCACATGAACCTGAGATCCTGATGGAATATTGAGGGTTGGCTGTTGACTTTGGCCAAAGGGATCCTGGGATGCGACTGGATTCCGACCGGGATTAAGGAGGAACTCACGTGGAAATTTTGATTGGGGATTAGCGTTTGATGAGATTTGAGGTGTGCCTTCTGGCCCCTGAGACACATGCGTTTGTGTATTAGTGGGATTTGGAGGAATTGTAGTGACGGAAATATTTGGGATCGACCAAGTTCTTGAATTTGGAGCCTTTGGATTTCCCACATCAATGTTAAGACCTGATACATTCATTGAGGATGCAATAGGGGTTGTGAGAGGAATGTTGGGACTCAATGGTGACTGTGTTTGAACATATTCTATGCTACATTCACTATCTGAGTCATGAACAGAACCAGAACGGGATTTATGTGACTTGGAAGGTGACATAAGGGCCAAAAAAGTACACTAATATTTTTAACTAGATAAAACACCTCAGTATTATGATAAAATAGAGTGATATGAGATGTAATCTTTTAAAATTTAGAATAGAGATATTCTATGAATGATTCTAAAAAGAGTCTTATTGGAAGTCTAATAAGCCTCTTTTTAGGAGAATCCTCCCTACCTCCGCTTTTGTTGGAAACCACCCTGCTTGGCCTACCATCACATAAAGTAATCTTCCCTTGATCTCAAAGGGGACCCATCAACCATAAGTAATCATATTTGGTAACATTTCCGCCTCCCCATTGTCACATTTTGTGAATTATCCAAACTGCCAATATATGCATTGAAATTCCACAGCATCGTACATCTGTAAAGGGGTATATTCATGAAGGATTTACCCACAAAAGAGACATCACCTTTTCAAGAAAGGTGAGACAATCCAAATCACATTCCAACTGATTAAAAGGCTGCTGCACTCAAATCAAATACCAAGACTTTAGCTGCACTCGAACCCCTTATGTAATAGAGTTATATCGTTAGGTCTGTAATAAGGTTTAAGCCATGTACAATGGCGTGCCAGTGTACATGGTTTCAATGTCAATACCTTCAAATCAATGATGGCACATCCCTATTGAAACACCCCTCAAGGGTCAAAACTGCAGTATTACTATGTGTAAATAAAATAGAATATGTATGAGCATTGAGCAGCATGGCATTTTACCCAATTAAACTCCTAACCAATTCAGCCATCCAGATGAGACATGTTACACTCTATCAGCTGCAGCTCACGCACCATTACAAATGGGATAAAATTCTCAGATGGCTCAAATCATCTGCCCCTTCATAAATAATCACTCAATTTTTTTTCCAATTAATAACACTCCTAAACACTTTCACATCAGCCATAGATATTTATACACAAACCAACCGTACTCCCGATTTCTGCAACAATGAAAACCCGCCGCTATTCCTCAATGCGTATATGCATGTTTCAACACTGCTAAACTCAAACACACTCTTCCCCTGAGGGTGATAGGCATGGAGCTGCCTTCACACCTTTCCAATATAAACAGCACATTAAAAAGCTCAAATCAACCATTGCACCCAAATCTCTTCCAAACATGCCTACTTCTGCATCAGGATCTGAGTGCCCACAACTTCTATTGGATCAAATATTCCCAGCTGATTATTCACCATTGACCCAAAGCACCTTCTCCACAGCACCGGGTCTCAATTCAACTGCACAGAAACCATACAGCAGCAGTCAAACCCTTCCCCCACAAGACCTTGGAATGATAATATCTGCCATTCTATCATTAAGGTATAATATACCCCGCAGGGCTTCACACATTCTCAACCCCACCCTAAACCTGCTGATCAAGTCCAGCATCACAAGCTCCAGTGGTCACCCCACTCCTGCATTCCATATACCTCAAGATCTGAGTACCATATTTGAACATCTCCAATTGGAACCAGTGATTCAAAACTATATATGTTGTCCTCACTGTTTCTCTCTTAATGGCCTTACTGAATCAGTCACAACTGACCAACCCCACTGTCAATGCCATAATGACCCAAATGATCATGATCCCCTGTCAGCCTGTGACTCAAAACCAGAGCACAAGCATGACAGCCAAAATACCATAAACCAATGCAATGTTATAGGCAAGATACCACCAAAACATGGAGCCGAGCCAAATAAGCTCAAAAGGTATCAGAAGAAAGAGGAAACTCACCTCTTTCTGCAAATACAAGTCCCATCACCATAGGACAAGAAATAACAAAGTTTTTCCTGCTCAAAGTTAGTGCTGAGCATAAACCTTAATTTTCACCTCTCATCTACAATCTAGAAGGAGAGGCTTAACCCCATCAAATGGGTATTCAGGATGAAGCTCTAAGCTAGGGCTATCCAATGGTACCAGCCAAACTGAGCTTACACCAATATTAGTGGAGTTATGGTCAATTTCAGGCCAAATAAGGGTGAACAAAACATTCACCTCTCATCTAACTTCTACAGTTTTAGTGTGGAATACCTGAAGTGGGGTATTTTCGGAAAGAGAACAATCAAGGCTATCTGATGGTGCCATACATTTCCCCATAGCTCAACTAGAACAAAAGTTATGGGGCAAACAAGTTCAATACAGCTTTTTGCCTAAAACACGCAAATGTACAGAAATCTTGTACATGGGATAACCTTGCCATATTGAATGATACCCATATCAAATGAGGTACCATTGTGTAGAGCACAAACAGGGCTACACACTGAACCAATTTTGAGGTTGATATCTCAAGAATTGACAAAGTTATGGCTGTTTTAAGGGTCAAAATCCCACCTGCTGTCATATACAGCCTTACCATGGGATAATATCCCATGACCATGAATATGAGGTGTCAAATAGATGAATAAGCATGTTTTTACTTCAATACCTCATATGTCAGTCAATACTGGGGTCCCATACAGTTTCTGTACAGCATTCTACGCTTCATACATGTCAGAATCAGGCTGTGAGGTCCCCAAATGAAAGTTTTCACGCTGTATTGGTGAAAACCGCCCAGATGTGGTTTCAAAACCACATCTGAGCCCAATACAGGGCATACAGGCTGTTTGCAAACCACAAGTCAGTCCTAGAGAGTGAAAAATCTTCACTTCCTCTACGTGGAAAGGTCTAGCACCCTTTCCACCCCATTTCAGGACAAAAAGGAGGCTTTTCACAGCCAGAATTGTCTCCTCATCCTGCTCTTGAATAACCTACGTAGTAAACTGTCAAAAACAGTTTTACTCTTGGTTAATAATCAGGTATACTCTTACATTAAAGTATTGTAGTCTTTATCATTGTAACCCAACAGGTAAAGCTGCACCCAGGGCTTTCAACAGCGCTCACCACCACTATATTCATTATAGTAAAGCCCTTTTATTTTAAATTAAATCCATCTGAAACCTTTACAAATCATTTTTTAAGTATTTTCCATGTGTCACAGTCATATTTTTAATTGTAAATAGCTTTATTACCACTTCATCATAGACTCATCCTGACATCCCCCTTGCACACAATCATTAAGCAAATTCATCTATTCATTTGAACCCCGCACCCAAAACACAACCAACATGAAGCAAAAAGTTATCCCAAAAAAACATTTCATTTATCAACCATTCAAAAATTGGCTTGCCAGATTTCTCCAGTGGGCTGGAATTATGGAAATTCTGCATCAACATCAACAATCCCAAACTCCCAAAGGTTCCCCAAAATGTGACGTCTGGGATGGATTGGTTTGGAGACGCTTCACTGGCACTAGAAATATCCATGACCCCCCATTCATGTCCATTCCTGGTGCATTGGCCTTCTCCATTTATGTGGACTGGTTTAATGCACATGGAAAGTCAACCCGGTTGGCCAGCATTGGACCTATCATTCTTATTTGTCTTAATCTCCCCCAAGTGAAAGATTGAAGCCAGAGAATGTCTATTTTGCAGGAATCATCCCTGGTCCAAAGGAGCCAACTTCCCTTCAATTGAATTACCTATTAATACCACTCATCAATGAGCTCAAAGAGCTATGGAAAGGTTACCATTTTTCACCCACCTCAACAGGCCCTTCAGGATCCTTTCTCCGTGTCGCCATTCTCACAGCCATTGCGGATGTGGTTTCCATGCGCAAGCTTACTGGATTTATTTCCCATTCAGGCAACCACTTTTGTAATTCTTGCACCATTCACAAAGCTCAAATTGAAGAAATCGGTCCTCAATTTCACTACACACGCTCATATCAAAATCATAAATCAACCATTGCCAAATGGCTTTGGGCAACCCCACCACAAAGACAAGCAATTTTCTCTGAGTATGGAGTGCGATATTCAATTTTAGAAGACCTTCCGTATTGAGATTCAACCAGAATGGTTAATATTGACATAATGCATAATTTAATACTGGGAATTTTGAAGGATCATGCAGCTTTCAACTTGTGCATTCCAGAGTCAAAATCAAAAATTTACCTCAGGTCCTGCAGGAAATCCAATGACACCAACAGTTCAGACTCAGATTCCATGACCTCCAACAGCTCTCTTGATAAAATCACATTGAGAGAGGCCCGCTCCCTGAGAAGAGACGTAGCAAAAATAATAAATGAGCCACTCCTCACTACTTCCCAATGCCCAACCCTCACACGGAACATCTATCTAGTGGTTCTGTGGAGATTCCTTCATTTGATGTGGATTACATCCCCACTTCTGAGATCCCCTCTGAATTGGATATCACTGCACTGAGTGATCACCAGATCAAGGGTGAGGCTCTGGAGCATCTCCGTCAAATCATATCTGAGACGATAATTCCCTCATCATGGACAAGAGTACCTCGCAACATGGGTTCCCCCTCTCATGGTAGCTTAAAAGCCGCTGAATGGGCTCTCTTATATAAGGTCTATATTCCATTTTTAATGCTCAGTCAACAGATGTCATTAGATGTACACAAATCCGCCAACATTCAAAGAAAAATGGGTCAAGCAGAAGAACTTGCAAATGAACCAACCAAGAATACATTCCATTTGATTAGTGCTATCAACATTGCCACAAGTTGGACTGTTTCAATAGATGATGCGACTGCATTTGCTGAACATTGGAAACAATTCCTCCTTTCCAATCAACTCCTGTTCCCAAAACAGAAAAGTAAACCAAATCATCATTTTGCTGATCATATTCCCAAACTCTTCCAACATTGGGTCCCAGCACAAGCCTCAGCCACATGGGGTTATGAGCACTTGATTGGGGTATTTGCAAAGATGCTAACAAATAACAAAATATGTACATCAATTAATAAGATCAATATATTCACATTGATTAAACACCTGAACTGAATAAGACTAACTTCTTGCAACTCTGAATAGATGATATAGATAAAACCTTACTCCAACATATCTGTCGATATTCCAACCTTTCCATTCTCTTGAAATCCCCATCCGTGCCATGTGAAATAAAACAGCTTTTCGAATCACAGCCACCTGCCCTGTTCAATCACCATAAGTATAACAAACCATCCTGCCATGACCAAGAAAATTATGATTTCCTGGTTGAGTACTTACAGAATTTTCATGCAACAAGGGAAATAGTTGATTGGATCAGCTTAGACACTACTGTGCAATCCACAAGTCCTCCCACTTTAAGGATTGTCTCACCTTGGTATTTTCCAGTTTCAAACATTAATATTGGGAACAATATATTTTCAACTGAATCCAAAAATGTCACCAACAGTGTGATATCTCTTCTGAGGGGCAACTCACGACAATTTGGTATTATTAATAGCATTTTTAAAGTCTCTGAGCCATCTAGCATACTGAACAATAACTTTCTGATCTTAAAAACTTTGAAGATTGATGTGAATTTCTTACCAGATTGGCCGCATCTGAATATTTGTAAAGCTGTTGGTTTTGATGATGGACACTTGATTTTATCTGAAGAAGAAATTGAAGGTAACTGTGGATTGTATGATAACAAAGTTCTGTCATGTAGACTGCTTGTAATTATAAAGCCATTATTTCATGATATTTAGTCTACAAAGAAGCAGATCTCTCAGATTCATTAGCAATTTTGCTAGTGAAATAACTGCCTCAAAATTTAGTGACAGAGACATGCAATTGTGACAATCAAAGCCCATTATTTCACATTTCCACAGAGAACTTACTATTTTGACATTGGGTACAGTGTGAATAAGCCAAGTTCAATGATCAAATGACCCACACACTCATCTTTCACGGAAACCAAAATTTGTAACTGTGCCATCATCATGTTGGAAGGGAAATCGGCCCTTGCGCACCCGCACCCGCACCCGCCAATGCACACACAAACGCACCCGCACCCGCGGTGTTGTGTGGTGGACTCTACCAGTGTCATCTGCAAAACGACAATCCCACTCAGGCGGAGTCCTTTCATGGATGACCTGGTGAAGTCAAACCCCCCGCCTACATCAAGACTGGCTGAAGGACCTCTTTAATGTGTGTTTGTGCAAACAGGCAGGTCTTGTGTAATTCTTACCAACCATCGGACAGTTGCGGGATGATCAGGTGGTGAGGAATCTGAGTTGAAGGCACAGGGGAACCAATATTGGTGGATGTCACAGGATTTGGTGTAAGACAAGAGTAGGACTTGTGCTCGACGTTTGCTTGATGTGAGCTCGACTTTTATCCTGCTTGACGTGAAGTCAATTGCCGAGGATTGACACAAGATTCGCCCTGGTGTGTATTTCATTTTCAAGTATTGGAAATTCAATCAACCCATTTCAATTTCAATATTAGCCAGCTGTATCAATTCCCAAAAAAATCAATACAGCCTCAAGGATCAATACAGATCAGTCTTCAGCCTGAAGAACTCAAGCTTCCAACTTTTCACATATACCGGCTACCCTTTCCACCCTGGGGGGTTTTTCCCCAGTTAATTAATATATTTTGATTTTATTTTATCTTTATTTATCTTATCATTTTTGTTAAGTGAATACTGATATTATCAAGTCAGTAATTTAGCACCTTTTCTCTTATTCTTTCTTTGACTGTCAATGGATACTTGGTGGTCATATCCTTACTAGTTCCATTGTTCATTTTGGCAGGTTGAAACAGTGATTGAGGACTTACCTGGTTCACTCTTTGACCATTTGGCTTCTCTTTCCTCTTATTGCATCTCATCTTTGTACCTGCATATTTCTTAGAGGAATTTATTCTTTTATTTTTTATTTCTTTATTCTTTTGGAGGCTTCCAAGTTAGTTCCCTGATTGCTGAGTGAGAGGCCACTCTTGTTTTCTGTCCAAGAGCCCCTGTGACATTTTCCCATTAAGCTTAAAAATTCTTTTGCCACCAAATTGATAACATGACATGCACACCAATGGAAACGGTGCTTATGTGGCCACTCTATGTTGAGCCCATTGTATTTCTGTTCAAGATGTTGGATAATTGACAGATTATTGGCGGTTTTATTTCCGGTGATGCTATAAAAACGCCCAAGAATCCCACATTTGGAGAGCAATTCCCAAATGCTCCAGGCAAGTGATTGACCTGTTTGTGCAACTGTTAGGGTCTATAACAACATACATTGAAAGTTAAAAACCCTTTGAAAATAGTAAGGCCCTGTTTTCTTACCTCAAAAAAGAAAAAGGTGTTGAAAAACATAAATCTGATTGGATCAATCCATTGACCAACAACTGCCAGATAGCTCTGGCTCTGATCCTTGGTTGTCCAGAAATCCAGGGCTGTGCCAATGCTCATTCCATTGGGCAGCACAGTGATTTCTTTAATGAGTTCTTGCTTGCGTTCAAATTACAGCTGTGTGGATATAGCACCAATTTGCTTGCGCTTTGGCCAGACAAAGCTTGGTGCCAATTTTGATAACACAGTGCAGAGCCAACCAATTTCAGAGACCAAAAATGATAACTGACTAGCAACCACGGCCTCCACAACAGTTCTCTGGAGGGCCTCTTATTCTTTGGCTGAAAGCTTGGCCCCAAGGTTAGGGTCAATGGTCCCTGGACATCTCACATCCCAAGCTACATATTGGCCACAACGCTTCAATCAGTGCTTTTTTAAGTTGGAGGTAATGCGCCCTAATACTGCAGTTGCAACACTGTAGAATTACAAAAGAAAGATAAGCTGCTCTTGTGGGGGTCTGATATAATCTTATTAGTAGACAGCATACCTGCAATGCCGACATTTGTAGGTATAACAAAACATATTTTTCTGCTGATCCCATACACCTTTGGGAGTGAGGTTCTGTAGATTGTAAAACATTAGTATGTCTCCCCATGATAAACATTTATGAATACTTACCTCAAAGTACTCATATACATCAGACCAGATGCAGAATGTCTCCTTGGCATTGGAAGCAGTTCCACCACTGCTTACCTCTTTGATACCCTCCTCAGTAATAACCTGAACCAAATCATCATCATTGGTATCAGATACACCTGAAGTGAGATACTCAGCTTCCATGCTTGAGCAAATGCTACCTAAAACAATTAGGTAGGTGAAATTTTCCAATAATAATTAACAATGATCACCTTGATGAAATTCAAAAAGCAGAAAAGCAACTCACTTTCAAAATCAAAGGGAAGTATTTCAGCTTCCAGATAAGGACTTGGAGCCAAATGCATGACACAGGCCCAATCTTTATAGCAAGATGTTTCACCAATGGGTTTGTTGTATGATTGCTGCCCTAAGAAACACTTGATTGTAGATGAAACCTTGAATTGTCAGGGAGAATGTTGAGCTTGATGAAGTGTGAGTCAGTGTTTGGGAAAGAAATGAAATTAAGCTATCTCTGACAAATTAGGAAAGACCTGGAGACGCGATGGATTTAAGACAAGGCATAGGTAAGTACATATAATTGAGTTGGTGAGTTAGAGATTGGAGATGCGTCCGGAGGCAAATGCAGTAGGACTGCATGTAGGTTTAATTGGTTTGGGTATATGCTCCTTACAATGAAGGACGGTGGGATAATGAATAAGCCAAACATGAATAAGGAGCCAAAAGAGGCAGTACATACCAAAATTAAGGACCAAAAGGCCACCCTTGATATTGTGAGCCTGTGAGGTATGTATAACATACCCATAAGGCCACAAATGACTTTATATACAGTTGATTTAGTCTTCAAGAGACTTTTCAATTGAATTTAAAATAAAAGATAGGTATAAATTTTTTGTGGATAAAAAAAGGTATAAATATTATGTCATTGTTGGATTCTACACCAAATATGACCTAGGGTACACTCATAGGGTGTTATACCCAAAAAGGCTTATTTCTTATGTCATTGGAATATTTAAGAATCTCACAGTACTAATGTAGCTTTTTTAACATTTTTTAAAATTGTTAAGTTTAAGCTTAAATAAGCTTAAATTTAAACTTGCATAAGGTTTATGCAAACTTACCAAAATTTTAGTTAAAATTGAGGTGTTGTGTATACTTACTGAATTGGCTGAGGATTTGCCATACAGAATGAAAATCCTGTGTGAGCTCAATTTAAAAGGGTTTAAGGCCATAGTATTGCTTTAAATAAATTAAAGGGTAAAATCCACGCAAAAAGGTGGGACAAAGGAAAAAGACCAAACAGAGCTGGCGTACCCAGCTTTTTGGATCTTCAAGCATTCAACTAAGGTTGTCCACCTGTATTGAAGTATTTTCAACCTGATTTAAACTTTAAGATCAGACTTTGATCCAACCTCAAGTTTTAAACTGGTTTTAACCCAATTTGGACAGGAATTTCAAGCTTCTAAAGGGTAAATCCCAATATGCAGGCTTGAATTTAAGGTTTTAAGAACTGTAAAAACTTGATTAAGCTTAAAAAGCTTAAATAACCTTAAATTTTTAAGGTTAAAAGCATTAAAACCTTATCAAAAGTTAAGGTTTGGTGTGTATTGCTATTTTACATGGAAAAATAGTAATAACTTCAAAAACTCATTAGAAATCCAATTCTTAATGGATTTGCTTGAAGCTTTCACAAAGCTTACAAGTTAATATTATCCGTATATAAATTAAATTTTAAGTATCCTTTATAAATAGAGTTCCTGGGTAATTGGCCTGGAAATTTACCTTTTTAATTATTTTCAAAGAATATTAAGTTTTCTTTAAAAATTACTTAAAAAGTGAGTTTAAGGGTTTTCTGCTTGAAACTCTATTTTTAAGCTGTTCATGTGATTGAATTTAATAAGAATACACTTATTTTATATTAAAGCTTAAAATAATTAACTTAAATGTGGATTAAAGTTATTTGGAGTTAATAATAACACTGGTAACTTTAAATTGGAATTAAAAATAAGTTACATTAACTTAAGAACCTTATTTTTAAGCATGGCTTTTCAGTTTTGACCTGAGAATTCCCTCTAAATCCATTATGAATGATGAGAGATTCTCTGTAGACATAAAAAGGGTCTTTTCATCACTGTTTTTGTCCATCATCAATTATAAATACAATCATATTAGACATTTAAACAGGTAAAGTTTTATTATCTGTAAAATATTATTATTAAAGTATTTATTGAGTATTTTATTCTTTATAAATATTAAATTAAAGAATTGAAAGCATAGAAATCAGATTATTGTTGTAATAACCTATAATATATTTTATTTTATAAAATTATTGTCTTTAAAATATCTTTTAAAATCCACAACTTACTCTCACAAACTCTTTGATCATGATTTTTATTATAGAAAGTTGTTTTGATTTTTCAAAATATTGATTTTTGGTGTGTTTTTAACCTATAATTATTATTTAATATAATGACTGTTGTATTTGAATTGTTGTATTAAATCTATATTATAAGTAAGTTTTGTCTAAAATTCTATATCTTTTTTTATCTATTATTAGTTTTTTTATATAGAATTTTTCTATAAGAATTATTTCTGCACAGTGTGTGTTATGATTCTTTTATAAATAATATTTATATTTTCCATGTGTAATTGTCTCATTAAGAGCTTTACACTTCTTATTGTTATAATTGTCAGTGACTATAAAAGTAATAGAATAATTATAATTTATTATAATTATTATTTTATATGATAATAATACAATTTATTTTTAATATATAATTATTTTTAAGAATTATATTTAAATTTGTGGTCTTAATATTTTATTATATTATATTTTTCTACTGAGAACAGTCATAGTACTCTTGATATTGTTACTATTATGAAGAGTTTCATAAACAAACCCGTCATTTGGGGGCCTTGCCATGATTTTAACCAAATTTTGGGACATAAATCATACTATAGACCTTATTTCACTCTCTTTTGGCATAAAATTGCCATATTTACTTTGATATTGGCTTGTTTGGGACTTATCCCTTACAAATAGTCTTTATAATATTAAGAAAGGTATTTTGTTCTCAAGAATATTGTTTGAAACAATATACTATTGAGTGACTTGGAATAAGTTTCTTTTGTCTAACTAGTTGCTTTTTCACATCACAGACTTGAAATTTATTCTTTGAGTTATTCTAGTATAAAGTGAATAATAATATAATTTTGATTAATAACTTATGAATTGTAAAATTATTATGTCTTTAAAGAAAATATAAAATCAAAAAAAAATTAAAAAATGAAAAATCTTTACTGAAAACATTTTTTCTTCAATCTTAGACATTGTTATTTATTATTGACGCAATTTGGCATAAATTAAATTAAAACAAATTTATCCAATGAGTTGAGTTTGTAACTTTTTCTATTGTTTGATAAAATAACTTATATTTGTGTTTTTCTCTAGTGTCATCCATCAGAGAAAGTTCTTCAGACTCTGTATCCTCAGAGTCAAGTATTGAAATTCAAACTAGCCCAGCACCAAGGGGTTGAATTACCAAAGAACCCTTTAGAGGTCCAGCAGGTGAATTCAATCAATTCCTTAGTCTTAATTTCTCTATATTGACCTGAAATGACTCCTACTAGAAGTGGAAGTAACTACTCCATCCAATCAAATGGATCTGGACCACGACATTCCAGTAATAAATCAAAAAGACAAGAATGTCGGCCCAGAGGAGAGGGACAAATGGAGTATGCCAGAACTGTAAGGTGTGGATATGAAACTTTGATAAAATATCAAGTACTTTTCCTGTCCTCAAAATTTGTATAAGGTAAAATTCTTTAAAAATAGTAAGAAATAGTATTTTTAAGGAGAAAACACACCAATTTTATTGTTTTTAACTTTGTAAGTATAAAACAATAATATAATAAAAATTTATTGGTTTACCAACAATAAAGATTTATCCAAAAATACTCTACAGGAGATATTTAAGGCTACAAAAGAAATTTCTTCAAAAGCAATTTCAATTGGAATGAATTGAGCAAAGAACTGCAAGAAATTAATTAAAGAAAAAAGTCTTCAAAAGATTCTGAAAGAGAAGAAAAGCCCAAAAGTGACCATAGTGAATTTGGAAACAAAGTGACAAAATTAACAGCAATGAAAGATGATACAATTCACTTTTGAGGTGGTTCAGGGGTAAAAAAGATTACAAGAGTTACAAACAATGGATATAGTTATTTTTTCACGTGATTAAAAGGTTAAAAATGTTTAAAAAAGGGTGGTTGGAATCTCTTATTGATTGCTTTAACAGTGTTTAAACTAATTATAAAAGGAAAAGATTCTAACATGAAGAGAAAAGTGGGGCAAAGGAGACATTCTTTTATAGCCATCAATTTCCTTACTCCAAAAGTAAATTTTCCTCTTGGAAGTCATAAAAAACACTCTCACCACAGAAAAGCCAATTATGGAATAATTGAACCCTGGGTTTAGCCATTTTAGACCCTTAAATCAGCCATTACTATAGTAATACCTGGTCTAGAGCCTTCAAAACACGGCAGAATGTGTGTAAGAGTCGTAGAAACCAGGCAAAACTGTTTTTAATAACATTGTTTTAGCTTAAGGGCAGTTTTACCCTCTTGGAAGCAGTCAAAACTACCCTGGTTGGTATCAAAAACTCATCATCAATTGAGTCACAGACCCTGTGACTCAAAACCAGAGCACAAGCATGACAGCCAAAATACCATAAACCAATGGTATAGCCAAGATACCACCAAAACATGGAGCTGAGCCAAATCAGCTCACAAGATATCAAACGAAAGAGGAAACTCACCCCTTTCTGAAAATATAAGTCCCATCACCATAAGACAAATAATAACAAAGTTATTCCTGCTCAAAGTTATTGCTGAGCATAAACCTTAATTTTCACCTCCCATCTAAAATCCAGAAGGAGATGCTTAACCCCATCAAATGGGTATTCAAAATGAGGCTCTAAGCCAGGGCTATCCAATGGTACTAGCCAAACTGAGCTAGCAATAGTATTACTTGAGTTATGGCCAAATTCAGGCCAAATAAGGGTGAACAAAACATTCACCTCTCATCTAACTTTTCCAGTTTTAGTGTGAGATACCTAAATTGGGGTCTTTTTGGAAAGAACACAATCAGGGCTATCTGATTGTGTCATCCATTTCCCCATATCTCAACTAGAACAAAGTTTATGGGGCAAATAAGCTCAATACAGCTTTCTGCCTAAACCACGCAAATGTACAAAACTCTTGTACATGGAATACCTTTGCCATATTTAATGATACCAATATCAAATGAGGAACCAATGTTTAGAGCACATACAGGGATAAACACTGAACCAATTTTGAGGTTGATATCTCAAGAATTGACAAAGGTATGGCTGTTTTAAGGTCAGATTCCCACCTGCTGTCATATACAGCCTTACCATGGGATAATGTCCCATAATCATGAATATGAGGTGTCAAACAGATGAAGAAGCTTGTTTTTACTTCAATACCTTATATTTCAGTCAATACCGGGGTCCCATACAGCTTCTGTACAGCATTCTACGTGTCATACACGTCAGAATCAGGCTGTGAGGTCCCCAGATGAAAATCTTCACCCTGTATTGGTGAAATCTGCCCAGATGTGGTTTCAAAACCACATCTGAGCCCAATACAGGCTATACAGGTCCTTTCAAACCACAAGCCTGTCTCAGAGAGTGAAAGAAATCTTCACTTCCTCTATGTGGAAAGGTCTCGCAGCCTTTCCACCCCATTTCAGGATAAAAAGGAGGCTTTTCCCAGCCAGAATTGCTTTCCTCATCCTGCTCTTGAATTCCTACATAGTACAACTTTCAAAAACAGCTATACTCTTGGAAAATAATCAGGTATACTATTCATTTAGAAGTATTGTAGTCTTTATTATTGTAATCCAACAGGTAAAGCTGCACCCAGGGCTTCTAACAGCACTAACCACTACTATTGAAAAATAGTAAAGCCCTTTTATTTCATCTATAAACCCTTATTATCAATAAATACCTTTATTTTATCACTTTATTTCCATGTCATAGTCAAAGTTAAAGTTGTGACTAGCCTAATTACTGCTTCTACATAGACTCAACCCAACAATTCCAGGCCAAAAGTAATGAACTTTTGCATGGATTTTGACATCCCATGCCAGTCAGCAAGGATCTTGGGGGTCTAGCTCCCCCTTAGAGCTAGAGTGTCTTTTCCCCCCCAGAATTAATCTTTCCAATTTATTTTTCCTTTAATTCCTCATCATGTAATACAGTTATAATTTACATAGGTAATTCAATTGAGTTGTTAATTACACATCTGTAATAATTTATACCTCATATGTAAATTAAAGCTCACTTATGTAATACACGCGCACATTTTGACAATTCAATTGAATTCAATTGAAAATGCTTCAATTCCTCATAACCTCTAAGCTATACACAACACCTCAAGTTTAACACAAAAATTGATGGTTAACACCACATGTGGTGTGAATTAAATTAATGTTTTGAGGATTTTTATACTTTTGTACAAAAAATACTAAAAACTTAATTTAAGCTTATTTAGAGTTGAGTTACAGAAATTTCATCCAGAGGAGACCCCACTTTATTTTTTATGAGGAATCCAATGGTGTGATAATTTCTTTATGTTTGTTTATTGGATAAAAAGTTATAATATATTTTATGTAAATTTTTAACAAAAATATTTTAATGTCATAATTTTTATTAAAAATTCATTTTAATTAATTTTTACAAGTAAAAATGTATTTTCATAATTTTAAATTTTATTGTAATTTTATTTTCAAATTATAAACAAATTTTGGTTTTTAAATATAAATTTGTATTTATATTTCAATTTTTATTCTTATAAGATAAATAAATTTATTTTATTTATACTTGTATCTTAATTTATGATTTGTAGTCTGTTGGGTATATGGAAATACCTCTAAGGCTCACAAGAACTTCCACCAGTTCCCAAAGGCTAGCCAGAACCTTTGACACTCTTATGGACAGTCCAGAAGCTGACATAACTGCTATTGCTGTTTTTAGCCCTGAATCACTTTCAACTGGAAACAATAGAGATATACCAGTCTCAGTACAAGAACTGGTTTATGGAAGCAAAATAGCAATAGTGGAAACTTCTCCCAAGTGTTTGGATAGGCACCATGAAATTATATCTTCAAGTGAAGAAGTTCATGGGGCGAGAAAAGACAGGAACTTCTGAAGGGTTGGACACCCATGTCTTGCAAAGGACAAGTCCAACAGATAAAAGCTTGGTTGGAAAACCAAAGCATGTTATCAGCGTACCAGAAGAAGAAGTTGGCCCAAGGAAAGGAAAACAGACCAGTGGAAGCTCCCCGAGAATCCACAAGCAAGAATCTACCTCAACAAGTGCCAACCAAGTCCAAGCAAACCCCAAAGATCAACCAGAAGGGCAAGCAAAAGGCAAAGGGAAAGGCAAATCCCAAGTGGAACAAGCCTTAACTGCAGAATTACAGGATTCCCAAGAAAGAGAAGACAGCCATGGACAGTGTGCTCAATATGGCAAGAATCTGATGGAATCCAAAAAACAAGGAAGAGGAAAGATTGAACCAATATTTTAAAAATAAGTAGATCATTTAAAGTGTGTAAACCAAATCAAAACTTGTAATAAAGAAATCATAACAAAGCTCAAAACATTTGAGTATATCCAACAGAAGTTGGGTAATGAGATACTAAAAGACCATGATTGGCCTTGAAAATATTAATAAGGAAAATATTTTGTCAAAGATGCAAATTTGTGCAATAATTGAGTCTAAAGTTAACCTACTCAATAAATGTCAGCCTGTGACTCAAAATCAGAGCACAAGCATGACAGCCACAATACCATAAACCAATGGTATAGCCAAGATACCACCAAAACATGGAGCTGAGCCAAATTAGCTCAAAAGGTATCAAAAAAAGAGGAAACTCACCCCTTTCAAAATATACAAGTTCCATCATCATAGGACAAAGAATAACAAAGTTATTGCTGCTCAAGGTTGTTGCTGAGCATAAAACTCAATTTCCACCTCCCATCTGAAATACAGAGTAAGAGGCTTAACCCCATCATATGGGTATGAGAAATGAAGCTCTAAGTCAGGGCTATCCAATGGTACCAGACAAACTGAACTAGCACCAGTATCACTGAAGTTATGACCAAATTAAAGCCAAATAAGGGTGAACAAAACATTCACCTCTCATCTAACTTCTACAGTTTTAGTGTGAGATACCTAAAATGGGGCCTTTTTGGGAAGAGCACAATCAGGGATATCTGATATTGTCATCCATTTCCTCATATCTCAACTAGAACAAATGTTATGGGGCAAACAAGCCCAATACAGCTTTTTCTTGAAACTTGCATATGTACAAAATATGTTGTATGTGAGCCTTGAGGTATATTTTACATACCCAAATAGGCCACAATTATCTTAAAAAGAAACTTTGAATTATACATAACTCATAAGTCATGCATATATTCAAAATTCATCATTTTTGATTTCAGAAAAGATGAATCACTTTTTATTGAGTGAGTAAATCCATGGATTTAAGGCCAGATTTGGATTCTACACAAAAATTCACCTAGGATAGCTCCATAGAGTGAATAAGCTCAAATTAACTCTTTGAGGTGGTAAAATGGAAAATACTTCAATACCACATCATCAATACCACATGAAAGATCCGTGAAAACTTTTGTTTTTCTTAATTTCACGCCAAAATAATTGGAAAGTTAGAAATCCCGTGTTACATATACACTAAGAATAGTGTTATGCATGTTTTGAGCACTTAATATCATGGTATTCTTACATGGACTTTTGGTACACCCATAGTGGATATCTCACTTTAAGCTTAAATTACTATTTTGACGTAAAAAATAGGCAAGGGGGACAAAAGACATCAAAGAGAGCCAGGGTACCCAACTTCTGAGGACTCAGAGGCGTGGATAGCTCCAAAGCTTGGTTCCATGGCTGATCTTGACCCAATTGGTAAGCTAAACCTCTTTGGGAACTTGGTTACCATGTCACAACTACTGTAAATCTTAAGAAAATAGCAAATAACCTGCTATTTTGACGTGCCAAGGAGGTAAAGAGCTACTTAGACTCCTGTAACCACGTCAATTCTTAATGACTTTCCATGGATAAACCCCAAAAGAGTAATTAAAACCCTTTTTGGACTTGTATCCATCGATTTACCTCATAGCAACCAGTGAAACACTGATATTTGCAATTCTACGTAGAAATGAGGTAAAAACTTCAAAAATTCATTAAAAATACAATTCTTAATGAATCTTTATGAAACATTCAGGACCAATAGTGAACTGTGTTATCTATAGTACAACCAAAAAGAATTACAGTTTTACTTATAGTCCATTTTTGACCATTCTACGTGAAACACTGAATCTTCAAAAATTCACAGTAATTAAAACCTGTGATGAAATTGGCAATAACATTGATAACTTTGAGAAATAAATGATTATTTCGGAATAAAAGAATATTTACAGATGTTACTCCTTTTATTCTTAACCATATTGGGGTTGGTAGTCACATAAAAGCATCATCTAAGTAATTATGATAATCTTACGTGAAAACAGATGATGCAATCATTAATCCCAAAAGTTTTATTGTTTTCTCACTCACTGGTTTTTCAGTTTGCTCCATGGCATGCCTCTGTGAGCTGTTGTTGACTTAAAAGAAGCCTCTTCTTGCTGTTTTTTCCGTATCGTCATCTTATTAATCATTTATAGCTGTATTACCAACAAGTAAGTATTAGTTAAACTTTTCTTAAGTGTTTTATTCTTTCAGAATCAATCAGAAAGACGTGAAATAATAGAAATCAACTATATATTGTTGTAATACATTTATAAATTCATTTTTATCCTCTAAATCCACAATTCTACGTCAAATCTCTCTATCTTGTCTTTCAATAAGTTCTTTGGAATATTAGTGAGTGATTTATCTTTAATTCTTAAAGTTTTTCTCTAGTAATAGTTTTCTTCAAGGATTAGCTTTATAATTATTCTTGCAAAAGATAATTATATATTAAAATAATTTTATTATTTTAATAAAAGAAGTTTTTATTATTAAATTCTTCTTGTAATTGATTCTTGTAGACAATTAATTGCTCACTGTTAAAATCACTAGTAGTGCTTAACACGTGAAAGAAATAATTCTTTAATTATTTAATTGTGGTTATAATAATATTTTATTATTATATTTCATAAGAACAGACATAGTACTGTTGATTAATAGTAATATTATCATCAGTTTCATAGTCACATCTTACATTTGGGGGCCTGGCCGTGTTTTTTGAACCTTGTACCCTTAATTAATATATTTTTAAGTTCTAAAATATATTAATTTAATATTTTTTTTCTTCGATTTAAAGAAAAAATTATTTTTATTTTTGAAATTGTCTTAAAATCTTATTTCATTGAGGAATTTGGTTTAATTTTGTACTGTTTTTACACGTGGCTTTTTCACATCCAAAAACTTATAAAATTATTCTTTGAGTTACTCTGACTTAATTTTTTATTCAAATTCTTAAATTTTAATACCTTTTTCTTTGAAAAGAATATTTTTTTTAATATCAAAAAAATAATAAAACTTATAAAAAATCTTTTAAAAATATCTTAAATCATAAAAATAATTTCATTTATCATATTTTTTTCTTTAAGTGTCTTTAATCAAATACTAGGCAGCTGGCAACAGACTCAGTAAAAGATACATCAATAGTCCTGAATCTTCAGAAGCAGAATCTGAAGAAAGTATTGAGGTGCAAATTGCTAAAAGAGGCACCTTATTTAACTCAGAAAAGGCTAAATTACCACCAAAAGGTGTGTATTTTATCTTATATTTTCACTTTTATCTTTAAATTGACGTGAAAATGGTGCATACTAGAAATGGAAGCAACTATTCAGTCCCACCAGATGGATGTGGACAAGGAAGAAGCAAGGCCAAATCCCGAAGTGCCAAATCTTCCACAAGAAAGACACATCTGGAGGATGCCAGAGTTACCCCCCATTCCCCAAGGTCTGTACCAACAGATTTTGACGTGAATTCTGAGCCTGAACTAATTCATGATATTATTTCCAGGGCTTAACCATTTTCAAGTGGCATAAATAGAAATATATCAATGCCAGTACAAGAATTGGTTCAGAGCAGCCAAAGAAGAAGAGTGGGAAATATGCCCAAGCCTTTGGCAGGGGGCCATGAACTCCTACTTACACATCAAGAGCTTTCTGGGTCAGGAGAAGACCATAGAACTCTTAGGAGGATGGAGCCCCCTGTCTTGCAAAGACATGGTCAAAAAGATAAATAATTGGTTGAAGAACCAAAGTCTTTTATCTATAGACCAGAAGAAAGAGTTGGAAATGACTCCAGCTTTGGAGACAGAGGCACCAGTGGCATCTACCAGCTCCAAACCAGCTCCAGAAGTGTCCAAGGACAAGCCCAAGGGACCTCAGAAGAAGCAGAAAGGTCCCAAGAACCATCAAGGCAAAGCCAATTGGCATAGACCCTACCCACAAGGGTACAGGATCCCCGAATTGGAGCCTTCAGCCGTGGACAGTGTCTTCAATATGGCCAGGACTCTGATGGAATTCACAGCCAAGGAGCAGGAAAGGATGAACAGAAACTTTCCACGCAAATAATTGGTGTACAGACTAGTATTAATGTAGAAATTGGTAAACTTGATAGAAAGTTAACTAAAATTGCATCAGATATAGTTGAATTAAAGAAAAATGACAAGACATACATTGAATTGCACCAAGTGACACATGCCAGACTTGACTTAATTACCAATTCTTGCAAAAGAATTGAAAACATGTGCCAAGTTCAGCATGATGAGATGGAAGAATTTTCCATTTTTAAGGTGAATAATCAACTTACAATTTTACAAGACCAAATCTTAAAAATAGTTGAGAATACCAACCAATTTGCTATACACTTAGTAAAAAGTGACAGTGAAAGGCAGAAGTTGAAGAATGAAATAATTGCAAGTGTGGAACAAATTCATAAGAATCATGAACCACATATGCCAAGACATTCCATACCTTTAACAGAAGAAAAACTTTCTGTTAAAGAAAGTCTCACCCCATTCTTGAGGAAAATTCCTACTCTGCAAGAGATATTCCCAAAATAGAAGAATGGCCAACATTCTCTGGTGAAGGAGAATACAACCATATTGAATTCATCAGGACTTTTGATATGTTGCAAGAAGACTTTAATATACCTGATAAAATCATAGTGGGAAAATTACACTGTCTGTTTATCAGAACTGCAAAGAAATGGTATTGCAAAATGAGGATTGATCATGGTAAACATGATTGGTCTTGGTGGAAATCTGAAATGATTACAAAATGGGCCCATAATTCTTGGAGGTTTAAAATAGAAAATGCCTTTGAAAATGCCATTTTTAACTCAGAAAAAGATAAACCACTTACTTGGTTCTTCAAACAAAAAGACAGATTATCTGCTTTACAACCAGATATGTCTGAAACTATGTTTAATATCAAAATATTAAGAAAGTGTGGAGGAGAATTGGAGCATGCTATCAAAAGCAGATGTGTAGAGCCCTGTTCAACAGAAGACTTCATTAATGCTATGGAAGATATCATTGCCAGAACAAGAATTGTTAAAACTTGGTCTAAAATCCCAACAGAATCCAAGATGACCTCTCAGATTCCCAGAGAGGATAAGAGACCAGAAAAACCTGTCTTAAAGTGTCATAAATGTGGAAGCACTTCACATTTAGCCAACACTTGCCCAAAAAAGACAAAAATCAATGAATTTCAATTCATTGAAAAGATTCAGTGTACTGAAGAGAAGGAAGAATCTGATCAAGCTTCTGCAGTCTATGAAGATACACCAGTAGAGGACTATCCCATTGAAAACATCACAGCTTTCTTTGAGGTCACAGAAGTCCATACCCACTTGCCACAGTACAGTGAGGATTGCTGCAACCTGACCAATATCCAAGATGCCAGAATGTGGAAAATAAAACCTGCTAGAGGAAAGGGTTATACTGCTGGAGCATCCTGTAACACATCAGTTTTGATGAGTGATATTGAAGCCAAAGTAAATTTGGATACAGGGGCATTTTGCACTTGTGTGGGCAAAGATTATCTCCAAATTATACTTCCTGGATGGAAGAACCATCTGTTACCAATAGAAGGTGTACAATTTAGTAGTGCCAGTAACAATATGTACCCCTTGGGTATATTAGACACTAATCTTGTATTCCCACACCCAGCAGGAAGTGTAAGGATGAAAACTGAAATTGTTGTAATGGATAATTGCACATCTCAGCACATCATTCTTGGAAATGATTACTTGAATATCTATGGTATTGACATCAATAACCATAAAGACAGATATTTCACAATTGGGGATAACAAAAGACAAAAATTTGCCTTTTCCAATATGCCAAAACAAATATCTGTGGTATCTTCTGTCAAATATACTTATAAAGATGAATTTGTGTCTAATCAACTTGTTGAAGCACAGATTGATCCATCTTTGTCACCAAAAATGAGGAATGTACTTATTGACGTGTTATACACATACAATACTGCATTTGCCTCTGATAATGAACCATTAGGTGCTATAAGAGGAAATGAGGTTGATATTACTCTTAATATTGACAGACCATATCCCCCAGTACTTAGAAGACCAGCTTATCCAGCCAGTCCCAGAGCTAGATAAGCCTTGGAGAAACATATCCAAGAGTTAATTCAACTTGGTGTACTAAGGAAAGTAGGCCATAATGAGGAGGTTGAGGTGACAACACCTGTTATCATTGCTTGGCATAATGATAAGTCAAGAATGGTTGGAGATTTTAGAGCTTTGAATACCTACAAAGTTCCGGATAGGTATCCAATCCCTAGAATCCAAGAAACCTTGACTCAATTATCCAAAGCCAAGTATATAACATCAATGGATGCATTGAAAGGCTTCCATCAAAATGTTTTGACGCCTAAAGCTAAGAAATTACTTAGAATCATCACGCACTGTGGTATTTTTGAGTATCTTAGAATGCCATTTGGCATTAAAAATGCTCCATCTCATTATCAAAGAATGATGAATACCATCTTCCCCATAGAATTGTCTGAAGGATGGCTTATCATTTATATTGATGATATTATCATATGTTCTGACTCATGGTCTTTGCACCTTGAAAGACTTGCAAGAGTACTTCACAAAGTTGCAGAAGTGAATAGGAAAATTTCACTTAAGAAATGCAACTTTGGTTTTGAAGAACTTAAAGTGTAAGGTGTGGATATGAAACTTTGATTAAAAATCAAGTGCTTTTCCTGTCCTCAAAATTTGTATAAGGTAAAAATCAATTAAAAATAGTATGAAATATTATTTTTAAGAGAAAACACGCCAATTTTATTGTTTATAACTTTATTAGTATAAAACAATAATATTATAAAAATTTATTGTTTTACCAACAATAAAGATTTATCCAAAAAATACTCTACAAGAGATATTTTAAGGCTATAAAAGAAATTTCTTCAAGAGCAATTTCAATTGGAATTAATTGAGCAAAGAACTGCAAGCAATTAATTAAAGAACAAAGTCTTTAAAAAGAATATTAAAGAGAAAACACGCCCAAAAGTGACCAGAGTGAATTTGGAAACAAAGTGACAAAGTTTACAGTGATGAAAGATGCTTTAATTCACTTTTGGGGTGGTTCAGGGGTAAAAATGATTATAAGAGTTACAAACAATGATTATAATGATTTTTTCACGTGGTTAAAAGGATTAAAATGATTTAAAAAGGGTGGTTGGAATCTTTTATTGATTGGTTTAACAGTTTTAAACTAATTAATAAAAGGAAAAGATTCTAACATGAAGAGAAAAGTGGGGCAAAGAAGACATTCTTTTATAGCCATCAATTCTCTTACTCCAAAAGTAAAATTTACTCTTGTCAGTCGTGAAAAACAGTCTGACAACAGAAAAGCCAATTATGGCATCATAGAACCCTGGTTTAGACTAAAAAGGGCTGGTTTAAGCCATTTTTAGCCATTTTTAGCCATTTTAGACCCTTAAATCAGCCATTACTATAGCAATACCAGGCCTAGAGCCTTCAAAACACGTCAGAATGTGTGTCAGAGGCGTAGAAACCAGTTAAAACTGTTTTTATTATGATTGTTTTATCTTAAGGGTAGTTTTACCTTCTTGGCAACAGCTAAAACTACCCCAGTTGGTATCAAAACCTCATCATCAATTGAGTCCACAGACCCTGTAACTCAATTCCAGGCTAAAAGTGATGAACTTTTGCGTGAATTTTGACATCCCACGCCTGTCAGCAAGGATTTTGGGGGTCTAGCTCCCCCTTAGAGCTGGAGTTCCTTTTCCCCCCCAAATTTAATCTTTCCAATTTATTTTTCCTTTAATTCCTCATCATGTATTATACTTATAATTTACACATGTAATTAAATTCAATTGTACAGTACAATACAGTAATAATTGACACCTCATATGTAAATCAAAGTTCACTTATGTAATACATGCGCACATTTTGACATTTCAATTGAATTCAATTGAAAATACTTTAATTCCTCATAACTTCTAAACTAAACACAACACCTCAATTTTAACACAAAAATTGATGGTTAACACCACATGTGGTGTGAATTAAATTAAGGTTTTGAGGATTTTCAACTTTTGTATTGAAAATACTAAAAACTTAATTTAAGCTTATTTAGAGTTGAGTTACAAAAATTTCACTCAGAGGTGACCCCACCTGATTTTTTATGAGGAATCCAATGGTGAAATAAAATTTATATGTTTATTTATTGGATAAAAATTTATAATAAATTTTATTTAACTTTTTTCCAAATTTATTTATTTTTTCACAATTTTGTTAAAATTTCATTTTTACTTAAATTTTTCAAGTATAAATGTAATCTTATATTTACAAAATTTAAAGTAATTTTATTTTTAAATTATAATTAATTTTTTATTTTTAATATAATTTTATATTTATATTTTTTATTTTTATTTTAATAATATAAATAAATTTATTTTATTTATATTAATATGTTATTTTTTATCTTTGTGGTCTTTTGGGTATATGAAATTACCTCTAAGGCTCACATTCCCTCCCCCTAAAAAAGAATATTACTTTGTAATATTGGTGTTTCTAGTGTGTCTGAATCTCCTCAGGAGTTTGGTGGCTTCTGGTATATCTTTCTCTTCTAACCATTCATCTTCACAAGTTGGGTCACTGTACCTAACAAGGTATTCCCTTACTTTCTTGGTTCTTAATTTCCTTTCTTTAAGAACTTTGGTTATTTTCTTAGTACCAGATGTCTCAATAGGAGGTATAACTTGGGGAATCTTATTCCTCAAGGGAAATTTCTCAGCATCACTAGATTTGTATGGCTTTATCAAGCTTACTGGAAATGTAGGGTGCTTATTGCTAAGTTCTTCAGATAACTCTACTTCAACAGCATTTTCTCCATGGAGGGCCTTAATCACAAAAGGTCCTGCAAAGGAGTCTTTTAACTTTTTACATCCTTTGATGTTATTGAAGTTAGTGGTGGATACAAGAACTAGGTCTCCCACTTTGAAATCTGGAGTTGCATGAGATTTATCCCATTTGTCTTTAGCATATGCAAAAGAGTCCTCCATGCATCTCACTGCATGCTTTCTAGCTTTGTCTAGCATTCCTTTGAAGCTAGCAGCTGTGGGATGTATTTCAATTAAGTCTTTCCTCAAGGAATCTTGGGGTAACTTGGGGTTCCATCCTTTTTCTAGAATAGCAGGAGTCTGATTGGTACTGGAATGGATTGATGTTTTATATGCTAATTCCAGTGCTGGTAACAGAGTACACCAATCATGGGTAAATCCATCACAATCTTTGAATTCAAGGCCATATGCACAAAATCTTCTCACCATGTCCTCTAAGGTTTGGATCATTCTTTCAGCCAGACCATCAGTTTGTGGGTGGTAGGCTGTAGAGAAAGACAGTTTTGTGCCAAATAATTGGTGAAGATTTGTCCATAGAGCTGAAGTGAATTTGGGATCTCTATCACTGATGATATTTGTAAATATCCCAGTCCATGACACTACTCTATTCCATATCAGAAGAGCTGTATCCATGGCTGTATCATCTTTGTGACATGGTAAAAAGATTGGAGTTTTACTGAATCTGTCCACAATTACTAGGCAAGCATTATAGCTCCTGTCACCTCCTGGTGGTAGGCCAGTTACCCAATCCATATGGACAATTTCCCAAGGTCTGTTTGGTTCTTGGATTTTCATCATATTTCCAAGTCTTTTGCCAGTGGATTTATTTGCCTTTTGGCATCTGTCACAGGTTTTGCAATATTCTGCAACATCTTTTTGCCACATTGGCCACCATATGCAGGTCTTTACTTTCTCTCTTGTTCTGTCCTCAGAAAGATGTCCTGAAAAGGGACTATCATGGCATTCTTTCAGTACAAGATTGATTAATGACCTGTCTACAACTGTCATGACACATGTGTGCTTGGTTCTGTGGTAAATTATACCATCCAGTAGGTGAAATCTCCCTTAATTATAAGATTTTCTCCATACTTCATCCAAGGCATGTATTAGAGAGTTGTCTTTACAGTCTTTGTTAAGTAATTGGCATAAGATGCTACAATTCTTATCTTGAGTGTAACTATTTCTGACTTCTTCAAAGAAGGTGGTGTTCAAGTCTGTAACACTTATTCCTTCTATTAGAATTTGTGGTGAAGCTTCTTCTGGAACATAAGCAGGATTATCAATGTTATTTGGTAATGGCCATCTGCTTAGTCCATCTGCATTCTTATGAATATTCCCATCCTTCTGAACAATAGTCATATTGCCTCTGTATTCTTGTATGGCTATTTGCCATCTGAGCATGTGTCTGTTAGGTGTTTTCATGTTCAAAAGTGATTTCACAGCTGTACAATCTGTTATTACTTCAAAAACACATCCCTCTAAGAAATAGTTCAATTTCTCTAAGGCCCAGACAAGGCATAGACATTCCATTTGACTTGCTCCATATCTGGCTTCAGTTGGTTTGATTTGCCTGGATATGAAACATATTGGTCCTTCTACAGGTTTGTCATTTATGATCTGAACTTGGTGAAGTGCAGCACCTAGTCCATCCCCTGATGCATCAATATACAGTTTGAAAGGCAATTTAAAGTCTGGCATCAGTAAGAGTGGAGCAGTGGTCAATGCTTCTCTTAGAGACTCAAAAGCTTTGACTCTGTCAACAGTCATCTCAAATACTGTGTCTTTGTCACACAACTTATAAAGTGGTCTTGCTATGGATGCAAAGTCTTTAATGTGTTGCCTGTAATATCCTGCAAAACCTAAGAATGACTGAATTTCCTTCTTATTCTGAGGCATGGGTTTTAGCAATACTGCTGCAACTTTGTTTTTATCAATTCCAAGGGACAAACCAGATACAACATGTCCTAGTGCCTTAAGTTCTTTAAATCCAAAATGACATTTCTTCAAGGAGATTTTCATGTTTACTGATTGGATTTTTGTCAAAACTCTTGATAATCAGTACATGTGCTCCTCCCAAGTCTTTGAACAGATAATAATTTCATCAATGTAAATGATTAACAATCCTTCTGAGAGTTCTTCAGGGAAGATTTCATTCATCATTCTTTGGAAGTGTGAAGGTGCATTTTTGATACCAAAGGGCATCCTTAAGTATTCATACACTCCACAATGAACAATAATTCTCAAGTATTTTCTTGCTCTTGGTGTTACTACATTTTGATGGAATCCTTTAAGGGCATCCATAGTGGTTATATACACTGCTTGAGATATTTGAGTAAGGGCAATTTGGATTTTTGGTATTGGGTATCTGTCTGGAACAGTGTAAGTGTTCAGAGCTCTAAAGTCCCCAACCATTCTGGATTTTCCATTATGCCACGCCACTATGACTGGTGTAGTTATTTCTACTTCCTCATTGTGGCCTACTTTTCTTATTACACCAAGGTCTAGAAGTTCTTTGATATGAATTTCTAGAGCTTCTCTTGATTTTGGACTTGCTGGATAAGCAGGTCTTCTTAAGAGTGGTGGATAAGGTCTCTCAATGTTAAGAATGATGTCAACTTCATGACCAATAATTGCTCCCAGGGGTTCTTTGTCTGTAGCAAATGCTCCTCTGTGGTCATACAAAAGGGAAGAAAGTTCATTTTCTTGCTTATCAGTCAGATGAAGGCTTATTTCAGCCTCATTTAACTGTTCAGACTTGAATTTCTCTAACTCTAAGTTGACTGGTGATACTTTGTTTACTGTAATTTGTCTTTTAAAGGGAAAAAAGGCAAATTTCTGGCGCTTATTGTCTCCAATTGTAAAGTATCTGTCTTTGTTATTATGTAAATCTATCCCATACATGATTAAATAGTCATTTCCCAATATAAAATGGGTACTAGAGCAATTTTCCATAACAACAAATTCAACTGTGATCCTTAAATTCCCATTTATGTGTGGGAATATGACATTGGTCTCAAAGATTCCTAATGCTTTCATTGGGTTACTTGCACTGTTGAATTTTATACCATCAATTGGTAACAATTGGTCTTCAAAATTTGGTACACAAGTCTTAAGAAAATATTTTCCAACACAAGAGCAGAAGGCTCCTGGGTCAAGCAAAAGTTTGGTGGGTTTGTTGTCAATCACCACTTCTGTTATACAGGAGTTACCAGCTGTATAACCTTTTCCTCTGTTTGGTTTTGTCTTCATAAGTTGTGCATCTTGAACTTTTGATAAATCAACTTGACCATTGCTCAATTGTGGTAAGTGGGAATAAGATTCCATGATGTCAAAAGTGGCATTGATATTTTCTATATCTTTTGAAGATTCAGAGAATATGGATGACTTATCATCTGAATTGTCTTCAATTATGTCTTCTTTTTCAACATCTGGTTCTTTTTCAATGTCAATTTCATTGATTTTCCCCCTTTTTGGACATGTATTGGCTAAATGGGTGGTGCTTTGGCAAATATGGCATTTTCTGACTGTATCTGCAGATTTATATTTAATATTACTAGAATTTTCTTTGGGGTTTTTGTCCACAGAATCTTTCCAAGGTGTATTAAACCTTGTTTTAAGATTCACCCTACTAGAACCAATTTTGGTTCTGGTGGTTACTTCTTCTAGTATATTGATAATATCCTCTGCTGAAGATTGTTCAGTAGTCCTGCTTTTGACAGCATGCTCTAAGTCACCTCCACATTGTCTCAGAATTTTTCTATGGATCATAAATTCTGACATGTCAGGATATAATGCTGTTAATCTGTCCTTTTGTTGGCAAAACCATGGTAAAGCTTTGTCTTTATCAGCATTAAATTTGGCAGATTCAAAGGCTGTTTCAACTTTAAACCTCCAAGCATCATTTGCCCATTTGTTGATGATTTGGATTTTCCACCAAGTCCAACTCTGGTGTCCATGTGCTTGTCTTATTTTGACGTACCATCTGTGAGCTGATCTGGTAAACAAGGTGTTAAACCTGGCTGTTACCAATCTGTCTGGTAATTCAAAATCCTCTTTGATCATGTCAATACCTCTAATGAATTCCATATGGTCATACTCTCCTTCACCACTGAAGTGAGGCCATTCTTTAAGTTTTGGAACTTCTTTCAAGAGTGCTTGGCCCATTGATGGTTCCAAGTTATGAAAAGAAGTGGATAATTCATTTTTTAATTGTGAATTATCAGGATCCAATACTTGTGGATTTGAAATTCTTGTGCCCTCATTTTGATTTAGAGGTGTAGACATTCTTGGTAAGGTGTTCAGTAATTGTTCAATGTCATTCATTTTACTGTTGCTACACCTTTGGGAATTTCTGTATTCATGTTGGAAGCTTTGTATTAAATTTATTACTTCAATTTTATACATGTCTTCTTTATGTGTAAGTTCTTGCCATAACTCTGTCTGTCTTGTATTATCAGCAGTGACTTGATTCAATTTCATTGATAATTTTGATACTTCTTCTTGTGAAGCATCAAAACACTTTTTCAAGGCAATGGTATATGTCTTTACTTCAGTAAATGAATTTGAAATGTCATCAAGGACTTTCTTGTTATCTGTCTTGATAATATTTATGGCTTGTTTAATTCTTGTTTCAATTATGTCATCAATATTGAATTTAGAATATTTATCTGTTAATTCTTTAATAATGGCAGATTGTTCATTTATTTTATTAGAAGAATTATCATTATTGGAATTTTTAATTGTTCTCAAAACTTTTTCAAAACACATAAGTGTTTCATTAATTTGGCACAGACTCAGGTTGTTTGTTTTAATGTTGTTACAAATGGTGTCATTTTTATCAGAAAGATGTTTTTTCACATCATTTATAGCATTATACAACTCTGGGATGGAATCAAATATGTCAGAAATCATTTCTGGAACCTTAATCTGGCTTCCTCCTTCTTCTGTAATTCCATCATGGTTCTGGCCATCTGAAATACATTTTCCATGGCATCCTGCTGAATCTTTGGGATTCTGTAGCCCTGGCTGTAAGGTTTTGGGGCTGGTGCCTTCCCTTTGCCCTTTTTTGGAGTTTGTGGCTGCTTTTTCACGTTGGAATTGCTGCTGCTGGCCACTGGGGCTGTTTTTGGCACTGGTTTGGCTGGTGGAGGGTTGTTTTTCCTCCATTCTAGTGTCAAAAGCATCATGTTTTTCTTCTCCATCAATGGATGCCATCCATTGAGCAATTTGCAAGTGTTGGGATGGCCCAAGAATTTTCTTACTGTCAGGTAAGAATTCATGCAATTCTTCCACAGGTCTGCAAGGATCTGGTACTCCTTGAATTGGAGTGCATTGTTGTATGCACTGTGGCTGGCTTTGTATATGTCCACAGAGGCTTGTTGTGGCGGTGTCAGCTCTTTTTGAAGGTAAAATGGTATTATCAGCTTCAGAATGACCCATTTTAGTTGTTTGGAAGTCATCAACTGACCCTTTTCCTTCTGTACCTGGTTGGCCTCTGCCATAATCACGTCTATTACCTTTTTGGGAGATGCTTGAGGGGTTGTAGCTGGCTCCTGACCTGGTTGAAGGCATAATTATGGTTAAAAAAGGCTTAAAATAGTATTTTTACGTCAAAAACTTACTATTGGCCAAATTTTTGGCTTTCTGAAGTGTATTACTTATATCCAAGTTAATTAATTCAGAAGATATTGGTTCAGGTTGATTATTTTGAGTCACAATAACAGTACTATTATGATCAGAATTAACAGTACTGGCAGGGATAATGCTGGTTACTGTTGAGGCTGTTTCAATGTTTTCTTGTCTTACCACGTTGTCAGACACTAAAATTAATGAAAAAGCCAATTAATTAAGTAAAAAAAAGGTTATTTCAAAAAAGAAATAAAAATATAAGCCTCACTTATAATATGAAAAAAATTATTTTTTAAGGATTATTTTGGATTATAAGTATTTTTTATATGTTTTTAAATTTTTCAATATAAGAAAAAAGATTTAAAAAGAGTAAAAAAAATATGTCACAGGTAAAATATCACGGCTGGGCCCCCAAATGTAAGGTGTGGATATGAAACTTTGATTAAAAATCAAGTACTTTTCCTGTCCTCAAAATTTGTATAAGGTAAAAATCAATTAAAAATAGTATGAAATATTATTTTTAAGAGAAAACACGCCAATTTTATTGTTTATAACTTTATTAGTATAAAACAATAATATTATAAAAATTTATTGTTTTACCAACAATAAAGATTTATCCAAAAAATACTCTACAAGAGATATTTTAAGGCTACAAAAGAAATTTCTTCAAGAGCAATTTCAATTGGAATTAATTGAGCAAAGAACTGCAAGCAATTAATTAAAGAACAAAGTCTTTAAAAAGAATATTAAAGAGAAAACACGCCCAAAAGTGACCAGAGTGAATTTGGAAACAAAGTGACAAAGTTTACAGTGATGAAAGATGCTTTAATTCACTTTTGGGGTGGTTCAGGGGTAAAAATGATTATAAGAGTTACAAACAATGATTATAATGATTTTTTCACGTGGTTAAAAGGATTAAAATGATTTAAAAAGGGTGGTTGGAATCTTTTATTGATTGGTTTAACAGTTTTAAACTAATTAATAAAAGGAAAAGATTCTAACATGAAGAGAAAAGTGGGGCAAAGAAGACATTCTTTTATAGCCATCAATTCTCTTACTCCAAAAGTAAAATTTACTCTTGTCAGTCGTGAAAAACAGTCTGACAACAGAAAAGCCAATTATGGCATCATAGAACCCTGGTTTAGACTAAAAAGGGCTGGTTTAAGCCATTTTTAGCCATTTTTAGCCATTTTAGACCCTTAAATCAGCCATTACTATAGCAATACCAGGCCTAGAGCCTTCAAAACACGTCAGAATGTGTGTCAGAGGCGTAGAAACCAGTTAAAACTGTTTTTATTATGATTGTTTTATCTTAAGGGTAGTTTTACCTTCTTGGCAACAGCTAAAACTACCCCAGTTGGTATCAAAACCTCATCATCAATTGAGTCCACAGACCCTGTAACTCAATTCCAGGCCAAAAGTGATGAACTTTTGCGTGAATTTTGACATCCCACGCCTGTCAGCAAGGATTTTGGGGGTCTAGCTCCCCCTTAGAGCTGGAGTTCCTTTTCCCCCCCAAATTTAATCTTTCCAATTTATTTTTCCTTTAATTCCTCATCATGTATTATACTTATAATTTACACATGTAATTAAATTCAATTGTACAGTACAATACAGTAATAATTGACACCTCATATGTAAATCAAAGTTCACTTATGTAATACACGCGCACATTTTGACATTTCAATTGAATTCAATTGAAAATACTTTAATTCCTCATAACTTCTAAACTAAACACAACACCTCAATTTTAACACAAAAATTGATGGTTAACACCACATGTGGTGTGAATTAAATTAAGGTTTTGAGGATTTTCAACTTTTGTATTGAAAATACTAAAAACTTAATTTAAGCTTATTTAGAGTTGACTTACAAAAATTTCACTCAGAGGTGACCCCACCTGATTTTTTATGAGGAATCCAATGGTGAAATAAAATTTATATGTTTATTTATTGGATAAAAATTTATAATAAATTTTATTTAACTTTTTTCCAATTTTATTTATTTTTTCACAATTTTGTTAAAATTTCATTTTTACTTAAATTTTTCAAGTATAAATGTAATTTTATATTTACAAAATTTAAAGTAATTTTATTTTTAAATTATAATTAATTTTTTATTTTTAATATAATTTTATATTTATATTTTTTATTTTTATTTTAATAATATAAATAAATTTATTTTATTTATATTAATATGTTATTTTTTATATTTGTGGTCTTTTGGGTATATGAAATTACCTCTAAGGCTCACATAAAGCATTAGGACATGTTGTTTCTGGTTTAAGCTTGGGTATTGACAAAAATACAGTGGCAGCAGTACTATTTAAGCCAATACCCCAGAATAAAAAAGAAATGATGTCTTTTCTTGGATTTGCTAGTTACTATAGGCAAAATTTAAAAGACTTTGCAATTCTAGCCAAATCACTCTATAGAATCTGTGACCAACAGACTGTATTTGAGATGACAGAGGAAACAATTAAAGCTTATGAGAAGATAAAGAGAGCCCTTACAGAAGCACGTTTACTCCTAATGCCCGACTGGAATATTCCTTTTAAGTTGTACATTGATGCATGTGGAGATGGATTAGGGGCAGCCCTACATCAAGTCCAAATTATTGATGACAAACCTACAGAAGGACCAGTTTGTTATATCTCAAGGCAAATCAAACCAACAGAAGCCAGATATGGTGCAAGCCAAATGGAGTGCTTATGTTTGGTATGGGCACTTGAGAAATTACACTATTACCTTGATGGCAGTGTTTTTGAAGTAATAACTGACTGTAATGCAGTAAAATCACTTCTTAACATGAAAACTCCCAACAGACATATGTTGAGATGGCAAATAGCTATTCAAGAATATAGAGGAAACATGACTATAGTTCATAAAGCAGGAAACATTCACAAGAATGCTGATGGACTTAGTAGATGGGCTTTAGCCAACACTCCTGATAACCCAGCTTATGTACCTTTGGAAGCTGAACCACAGATTCCAATTGAAGGAATTAACATAACTGATATTGGAACTGAATTCTTTGAGGAGGTCAGAGAATCTTATAAACAAGACAAGAATTGCCATATCTTGACTTCCTTATTAGATAAAGACTGCAAAGATACATCTTTAGTTAATGCACTTGATGAAGTTTGGAAAAATTGCTATTCTGAAGGAAGATTTCACTTGTTTGATGGAATCATTTACCACAGAACAAAACATTCTTGTGTTATGACATTGTGCAGTAGATTACTTATCAATACCATTCTTCATGAATGTCATGATAGTATCTACTCTGGACACCTGTCAGAAGACAGAACACTTGAAAAAGTGAAGAATTATGCATGGTGGCCATCTTGGAGAAGAGAAACCATTGAATATTTCCATACCTGTGACAGATGCCAAAAAGCAAACAGGAGTACAGGCAAGAAATTTGGATTAATGATCCATATTCAAGAACCAAAATCCCCTTGGGAAGTTGTTCACATGGATTGGGTCACAGCTCTTCCTCCAAGTGGTGACAGAAGTTATAATGCTTGTCTAGTCATTGTAGATAGATATAGCAAAACTCCCATATTCTTACCATGTCATAAAGATGACACTGCTATGGATACAGCTCTTCTTTTATGGAGTAGAGTTATTTCTCATACAGGATTATTCAAGAATATCATAAGTGACAGAGATCCCAAGTTCACATCTGCACTTTGGACCAATCTTCATAGATTGTTTGGGACTAAGTTATCATTCTCTACAGCATATCACCCTCAAACAGATGGGCTAGCAGAGAGGATGATTCAGACTTTAGAGGACATGATCAGGAGATTCTGTGCTTATGGATTAGAATTCAAAGACTCAGATGGCTTTACCCATGACTGGTGCACTCTGATACCTGCACTAGAATTGGCATACAAGACATCAGTCCATTCTTCCACAGGACAAACTCCTGCTATGTTAGAAAAAGGATGGAATCCAAGACTCCCAGCAGACACACTGAGGAAAGACTTGATTGAAATTCATCCTACAGCCTCCAGCTTCAAGATAATGCTTGATAAAGTAAAACACCACGCAAAACAAAGTATGGATGATGCTTTTGATTATGCAAAGCAGAAGTGGGACAAGGGTCATAAAGTACCAGACTTCAAAGTAGGGGACTTAGTTTTAGTTTCAACCTTGAATTTTAATAATATCAAAGGCCCAAAGAAACTTAAAGATTCTTATGTAGGACCTTTTGTTATTGTTGCTTTACATGGAACCAATGCAGTTCAAGTGGAATTGAGTGGTGAATTGGAAAATAAACACCCCACCTTTCCAGTCAGCTTGATAAAGCCTTAACAACCAACTGACAAAGCATGGTTTCCTTTAAGAAACCCAACTCCTTTAACTGTACCACCTGTGGAACAGAATGAAGACAAAAAGATAAAGAAAGTCATTAAAGAAAGGAGACTTAGGGGTAAAAATCAGAGAGAATATCTTGTCAGATATAGAAATCCGGTACATGAAGATGAATGGATCGCAGAATCAGAAATACCTGACTCAGATAAACTCTCAAGAAGATTTAGACATGAAAGAAGGCCACAAGCCTGAATATGTCTATAAATGTGCTTTAAATTACTTGATCTGAGTGATGTCAAGAGGTTGGACAGTGGACATTAACCCCCTTTGGGGCCTTATTCTTTTATCACTAATAAAATTGTGGTACAATTTTATTTTTTGGTGGGAGGGAATGTGAGCCTTGAGATATATTTTACATACCCAAATAGGCCACAATTATCTTAAAAAGAAATTTTGAATTATACATAACTCATAAATCATGCATATATTCAAAATTCATCATTTTTGATTTCAGAAAAGATGAATAACTTTTTATTGAGTAAGTAAATCCATGGATTTAAGGCCAGATTTGGATTCTACACAAAAATTCACCTAGGGTAGCTCCATAGAGTGAATAAGCTCAAATTAACTCTTTGAGGTGGTAAAATGGAAAATACTTCAATACCACATCATCAATACCACATAAAAGATCCGTGAAAATTTTTGTTTTTCTTAATTTCAAGCCAAAATAATGGGAAAGTGAGAAATCCCATGTTACATATACACTAAGAATAGTGTTATGCATGTTTTGAGCACTTAATATCATGGTATTCTTACATGGACTTTTGGTACACCCATAGTGAATATCTCACTTTAAGCTTAAATTACTATTTTGACGTAAAAAATAGGCAAGGGGGACAAAAGACATCAAAGAGAGCCAGGGTACCCAACTTCTGAGGACTCAGAGGCGTGGATAGCTCCAAAGCTTGGTTCCATGGCTGATCTTGACCCAATTGGTAAACTAAACCTCTTTGGGAACTTGGTTACCATGTCACAACTACTGTAAATCTTAAGAAAATAGCAAATAACCTGCTATTTTGACGTGCCAAGGAGGTAAAGAGCTACTTAGACTCCTGTAACCACGTCAATTCTTAATGACTTTCCATGGATAAACCCCAAAAGAGTAATTAAAACCCTTTTTGGACTTTTATCCATTCATTTACCTCATAGCAACCAGTGAAACACTGATATTTGCAATTCTACGTAGAAATGAGGTAAAAACTTCAAAAATTCATTAAAAATACAATTCTTAATGAATCTTTATGAAACATTCAGGACCAATAGTGAACTGTGTTATCTATAGTACAACCAAAAAGAATTACAGTTTTACTTATAGTCCATTTTTGACCATTCTACGTGAAACACTGAATCTTCAAAAATTCACAGTAATTAAAACCTGTGATGAAATTGGCAATAACATTGATAACTTTGAGAAATCAATGATTATTTTGGAATAAAAGGAGATTTACAGATGTTACTCCTTTTATTCTTAACCATATTGGGGTTGGTAGTCACGTAAAAGCATCAATTAAGTAATTATGATAATCTTACGTGACACCAGATGATGCAATCATTAATCCAAAAAGGTTTATTGTTCTCTCACTCACTGGTTTTTCAGTTTGCTCCATGGCACGCCTCTGTGGGCTGTTGTTGACTTAAAAGAAGCCTCTTCTTGCTGTTTTTTGCGTATCATCATCTTATTAATCATTTATATCTGTATTACCAACAAGTAAGTATTAGTCAAAATTTTCTTAAGTGTTTTATTCTTTCAGAATCAATCAGAAAGACGTGAAATCATAGAAATCAACTATATATTGTTGTAATACATTTATAAATTCATTTTTATCCTCTAAATCCACAATTCTACGTCAAATCTCTCTATCTTGTCTTTCAATAAGTTCTTTGGAATATTAGTGAGTGATTTATCTTTAATTCTTAAAGTTTTTCTCTAGTAATAGTTTTCTTCAAGGATTAGCTTTATAATTATTCTTGCAAAAGATAATTATATATTAAAATAATTTTATTATTTTAATAAAAGAAGTTTTTATTATTAAATTCTTCTTGTAATTGATTCTTGTAGACAATTACTTGCTCACTGTTAAAATCACTAGTAGTGCTTAACACGTGAAAGAAATAATTCTTTAATTATTTAATTGTGGTTATAATAATATTTTATTATTATATTTCATAAGAACAGACATAGTACTGTTGATTAATAGTAATATTATCATCAGTTTCATAGTCACATCTTACATTGTACATGGGATAGCTTTTCCATATCTAATGATAATGATATCAAAAAAGGGTACCATTGTGTAGAAAGCATACAGGGATACACACTGAACCGATTCTGAGGTTGATATCTCAAGAACGGACAAAGTTATGGCTGTTTTAAGGTCAAAATCCCACATTTTGTCCAATACAGCCTTACCATGGGATAATATCCCATAACCATGATTATGAGGTGTCAAAAAGACAAAGAAGCATGTTTATACTTCAATAACTCATAATTAAGTCAATACTGGGGTCCCTTACAGTTTCTGTACAGCATCCTACACATCATACACGTCAGAAGAAGGCTATGTGGTCCCCAGATGAAAATATTCACCCTGTATTGTTGAAAACTGCCCAGATGTGGTTTCAAAACCAAATCTGAGCCCAGTACATGCTATACAGGACTTTTTAAAACCAAAAGCCTGTCTTAGAGAGTGAAACAATTTTCACTTCCTCTATGTGGAAAGGTCTAGCAGCCTTTCCACCCCATTTCAGCATCAAAGGAGGGCCTTTCACAGCCAGAAAAACTTTCCACATCCTGCTCTTAAATTCCTACATAGTAAAACTGTCCAAAACAGCTATACTGTTGGAAAATAACCAGGTATAATTATAATCTTAATTATTGTAGTCTTTATTATTGTCATCCAACAGGTAAAGCTGCACCCAGGGCTTTCAACAGCACTCACGACCACTATTTTATAATAGTAAAGTCCTTTAAATTTCATTATAAAATCCTTATTCTCTATCAATACCTTCATTTTAAATCCTTTATCATGTGTCACAGTCACTGTTAAAGTTGTAAATAGCCTAATTACTACTTCTACATAGACTCAACCTGACAATCAACCAGATGACAATTCTATTTCTTTTATAACTAGACAGCTAAAAGATTTAAGAATACAAGTTCAAAACTTGGAAAACTCAACTGTGCACAATGCATCTCTTTTAAAAGAACGATTGGAAAAAAGTGATAAAGCAAGACTTGAATTGAAAGAAGATATTCAATCAAGTATCAACAATATATCACTGAAGAATGTTTTACCAAGACGGTGTGGTATTCCATACCAGTTCTTCCAAGGTTCAAATCCACAATTTCAAAGCTAAAACTTTGATCAATAATAATAATAATAATATATATATATAAAGAAAATAAAAATAAAAAGTGAAAGATAAAAGTAAAGAAAAAAAAATTCAAGAAAAAGGAAGATAATTATATTAAAATAAAAAAAATAAGTAATCCACTGGAATCTACATCAAATTTTACCTATAGTCACCTATTGCCTCAACCCCATAATGTCAATAATTTTCTAGATATCATGGATTAAAGAAGAGAAATGATAATATACACTCTATACTAGGTACAAGAATATGCTTAAAGATAATGCAGCTTATCTAAATATTCAATATGAATAAACATGTGTAATATTACATAAGTGATACCATTACTCTTACAACATCATGTGTTACGTGTCTTGACATAAAAGAAACACTTACATATAAGTTAACATAGTGTTACATTACTCAATCCCCACTTAAACTCCCATAACCAAACATTACAGGTATTATTTACAAATTAAATTTTACATAGAGAAATACTCAACTAAATACAGATCAAGGCTGTAAAGAAGAAAAATAAGGTTAGTAGAGATAAGAATACAGTTTTTTAAAATGGTGCAATCAACCAAACATATGGTGCAATATCTGTATCAAATGACACCATTCCAAATTTAACCACCAGCAAAAATGTCTCAAGGCTGTGAAGAAGAAAAATAAGGTTAGTAGAGATAAGAATACAGTTATTTAAAATGGTGCAATCAACCAAACATATGGTGCAATATCTGTATCAAATGACACCATTCCAAATTTAACCACTAGCAAAATTGTCTCAAGGCTGTGCATAATAAGAATAAAGTTTAGTTAAAATATAAGTATAATTCAAAAAGTATGGTGCAATCAACCAAAAATAGGGTGCAATATCCTGAACAAATGACACCATTCCAAATTTAACCATTAGCAAAAATGTCTCAAGGCTGTGCACTGACAATAATAAGGTTCAGAATGGTGCAATCAACCAAACATATGGTGCAATATCTTGATCAAATGACACCATTTTTACTTTACCCACCAGCAAAAATGTCTCAAGGTGGAATTTTTTCTAAGTCCCTTGTTTTTGGAAGGCTCTATGGAGGTCCCAAAAGGTATAAATAAAGGGCCTCTCTCCCTGTTTTTCCCCCCATGCTTCTGATTCAGACAATAATCTTGAGGATCAATCCATCCCTTCTCTAGTAGGATAATCTAGTATTTATATTGAAAAAGATCAGTAGCAAGGCTCAGTATCTTATAGTATTATTTATGATTAATTAATGAAAGATATTTATAATATTAATGAAAGAGTTTAATATTATTTAATAGTCTTACCATTATAGTAGTAGTGTTGAAGTAGTGTTTTAAGATATTATCATTGGTGATCTTATCTAATTTATCAATAACCCTTATTTATAGAAGGGTTATCATCTTACCCTTATACCTTATATCATAAGCCTTTTTAGGTATATTGGATTATATCTATATTGATCCTAATAGTATTATATCTTACCTTTATATTAAACAAAACCACCATTAAAGAATTATCTTACCCTTAAACTATTATAGCTGTATTGATAGTATTATTGAATCAACTTTAAAAGTATTAGCTAGCTATCAAGATTATTATTAATATTAATAGTGATCTTAAACTATATTATTTAAATATCTCAGGTATTGAAAGAAGGAATACTAGAAGAATTAATTAAAAAGAATTATAATCAATAACAAGAAAGTTAAGCAAACCTAAATTATTAAAAAAAATATCAACTATTACCATTATTATCATAGTGATCTTCTATTGACAGACTGATAGAGACTGCTGAAGAAAATTCTCTAATTGAAAAGCCACAAAACTAAATAATTGATTTGTGATCTCATCAAAAAGGGTATCTTTTTCAGTATATTTAGAGGGGCAGCTAATACACCTTAGCACCCATGGTTATTGGCTCATTCTGAAATTCAAAACAGACTCACCAATAATTTCCCCCTCAAGGTACTGCCTATTATTTATCCCACAACAAAAGGAGTTCCCACATCTGGTGTCCCAACAGTGGCTTGCCAATCTCAAGTATCATTAATAAGATCACATTATCAATCTTAAAAATCATAAAAATCAAAAAAAATCAAAAATAATCAATCAAAAAGAAAATTATAAAATAAAATCATTTTTTAGATCACAATTATCATGGAGGAATAATCATCCTCAAAGAAGGCTCTAACCTTGGAGGAGGAATTGGAAAAAGAGTAGTCCAGAATTGAGGAATTAGGTCAGGAAGAAAGTGAAGAAGAGGATTTTTCTTATTTAGAAAATGATGAAGAATTTCAGAAGAAAAGGTTAGAATTACAGAAGGCTATGGAAAGAGCTGCAAGAAGACATAGAAAGAAGACAAAATCAAGTCAATTCTCACCTGAGACTACTGAGGATGCAACTATTGAAAGAATGCTCAGACCCCAGCAACCATCACCATCACCAACCCCAAAGATATTTGCAACATCCACACCAGGGACATTGCCAAGAGCTGCAAGATTTGCAAAAAGGGTACATATTACAACACCAACTCAGCAACCTGAAAGAGTTACAATACCCACAAGAAAGATTGTTAAAATAAAGGCAAAAGATTATAACCTCAACTTTGATGGAAGTGATTTTGAGGATTTTATAAAAAGAGCTGAAAGGATAGCATCAATTGAAGGAGCCAATGAAAGGGATTTGGCCATGCAAATGGCATTCTGGAGTGAAGATAAGGATATTAGATATGAAATTGAAGGAATGCCAGGATATGAAATGGAGGATTGGGATCAATTGAAAAAGGAAATGATCAGTAAATGGGGAAAGGTGGAACCAGAAAGAAGACACAGGAAAGATTCATTAACAAGACTATTTAATCAAACTCAACAGGAGGGAGGAGTCAAAAGTTTGTCCCAATACAGAAAGTTTATTGGGGAATATGACATAATTTCAAAATATCTGCTGAAGTATGGGTATATCAAAAAGGAAAATGATTATCATGAAGATGTCTTTGATTCTTTATCACCAGAAATTAGAAGTAGTGTTACTAAAGAAATGATCAAAGACAGGACCATGGTTCAAGCAAGAGATGGAGGATATATCTTACCTGAGATGGATATCCTCAAAAATTATATTGAGTCAGAATTGGAGGCAGCAGTAGTTATTAAAGGGAAATCACAATTAACAAAGTCAGATGAAATTAAAAGCAAAAAGAAAACCAGATTTGAAGATGAAAGCTGGGAGGAGGTTATCAAGCAAATGAAAGATATTACAAAGAAAATAAAGAATCCACCAGCTCAAGAGGCTCATGTAAATGAAGCCCCAAAAGAAGTCAACCCAATGAAGGATGTGTTGGACCAGCTGAAAGAACTATCAGAGGCTGTTAATCCACCAAAGAAGGTCTGGAAGGATAAACAAAATACACAAGGATCAGGTTTAGCACCAAATACACAACCATTAAGACCAAGAAATACCCAGGCACCTTTACCTGCAAATTATCAACCTTATGTTCCAGCACAACTGTATCCAAGACCACCCTTAAGGTGCTATTACTGTTTTTAAAATGGTCATTCATTGACAAGATGCAGCTACCTGGCAGAAGATATGGAAAAAAGAATTGTTAGTAGGCAAGGATTAAATTTCCTTTACCCTAATTTCCAAAGAGTGCCCTCAGAAGGAACCAAATCTCCAAAGGATTTAGTCAGGGAATTTGATAAGGAACAAAAAGAAATTTCAAACAAGATAATTGAAAAGGAAAAGCCTCTATCAAGACCAGAAGATCAAAAGATAGTTGAGCTGAAAAAGGAAGAAAAGGAAGTTTCAATTGCTCAAGTAGAAGACTGGGGTAATTGGGAACCACCAACAGTATCTTCACCCACTGAGAGTTTGGAAACACATGCAGCTCTCAGACAGACAAAGCAAAGATTATCTAAGCAAGAAAGCCAAAATAGAGAAGATTCTCAAAGTAAAAAGCCTATACTACCAGGAACCTATCATGAGGATGAGGCTGAAGAAGAGATGAAGATTATTGTTCCAACCAAATATAAAGATAAACATACAAAAAGAGATGAAACATTTGAAGGAACTGAAAGTAAAGAAAGAGAGAATGTTGAGGAGGAAAGTGACAAGCTAAATACAAAGATGGTTCACCACAAAAATGAAAGGAAAGAATTCATAAAGGATAAGAAAGAATTAAAACCAAAATTAGCAATTGAAAATGTGATAAAGAAAATATTGGAACAGAAAATTAACTTAACCTTGGAAGAAATATTATCAGTTTCACCAACATTCATTCACAGGCTGCAAGGGATTTCTCTTGAAGAAAAGGAAGCTATCAAATCAGTTAACACTTTGGACATTAAAGAAGATGTTATTTCTATAAAAATTAAAGACTTTGAAAAGCCAAGACTTCATTATGCCTGTCCACTTGGTTTTATGCAAGTATTTGTTGGAAAAGAAGAATATCCAGTAATGGCACTGGTAGATACAGGATCAGAGCTCAACATAATCACTGAAGATGCAGCAATAAAAGCCTCTCTTCCAAACAGAAAGCTCAACATGAATTTAAGAGGAATTGGAGGACATACAACATCATTAATTGGATTGGCTGAATTCACACAAGTACTCTTGCCTTCTGGAGAAGAAAAAGAAATTCATTTCTTCATTGCCAAGGGAGCAGTACATACAGTCCTTGGAAGGCCCTTCTTGGCAGACAACAACATTAGATTGGACTTTTCACAGAAACAAGGTGAAATATTTAGCTATCAAGAAGCAGATGGTAGAAGATTATGTATGACAATATGCAAACCCCATATGTTAGGATGGCAAACAGGACCACCAAGAGGAATGGAGCTTTGTTCAATGGGAAAAATAAAGGATTTGTTTAGCAAATTAAAATTAAAAGAAACTGAAGATAAATCTAAAGCAAAAATAAAAAGTATTTTCAAATCAACAAAAAACAAGGATTATCAAAAGATAAAGTATATGGAATGTAATTTAGACAAAGGATTATCCATAATGGATAGGGGAATAGAGAATGAACCTCAGGAGGAAGTGGAAGGAGACCAACAGGTAGAAACACAAGAGCCAGAACAGGGACCATCAACAGAAGAACTATCAAACCAAATAAAATCAGAAGAACCAAGGTCATTAGCCTGGTATTTAGACAAGGCAATAAAAGAAAACAAGGAATGGGCTACATTTGATCCCAAAAAGTGGGAGGAATGGATCAACAGAAATCTACCACCTTCAAGTGAATATGAAGATTATGTTAAAAATAAAAAACCTCAAGTAAACAACTTAAGCTTAAGCCCATGCCCTGACTTCTGGAAAATTGATGATGAACCTGAAAACAATAAAAGTTATATATGCAAACAAGATGAAAAATCAAATTGGTATATGGAAGAAGTTAATGAAGCAGAGAAAAAGGAAAATAAAGTTAGCTATAAACCAATTGACACCAATGGTATGTTATATCAGGTTTTGATTAATGGCTCAGAAATAATAGAAGGACCACCAATACATAGTAGAAAGAATCTTTTTGACATATTTTCCAAGCAAAAATACCCACAAGATATGGAAATTGAAATGAAGCCAGAAATGAACAGTGATCAATACTGTGAAGACTCATTGGAAGATCTTAGAAATAAAATTAATGACTGTTTCAAAGATGAAGAATTTATGAAGGAATACAATGAAGAGGAATATAATCAAACTGATGAATTCCAAATACATGAAATTTCTCAAGATCCTCCAAAGAAGAAAATAAAGCACTCCCATGCTTATGCAAATCTTTGGGAGACCTACAATAATCATGACTCTGTAAAAGAAATTAAACCAAGATTATCTTCATATTCAAAGCCAGAAGCAAATTTGATAGAAGTTGAAGTCTCACCATTGCAAAAAGATCTCATGAACACTATTCTGTCATATGATTTAAACCCAAAAAGCCCATGGAGACTTGATAAAGACAAGGAAATGGACTGGGATAAAGAAAGTTTCTTCAAGTATTATGATGAAATGTCTTACTGGCAACTTCCAACACCTGAAGAAGAGCCAGATTTCATAATTCTTCCCTACATTGAATTCAAAGATATATACTTTGAGGGTCCATCAAGAATAAAAGGAGGAGAATGGTTGAAGAATCTTCCAGGATATGACCTGTCAAAATTAGACTTCATGGAACTCTTGAATAAGGAACGAATTAAGGGTAATTTGGAAAACAAGTATTGGGAGGAAGTATTTTACTTTGATGAACAAACAAGGAAGGCTCTTTATGATGGTAGAATTTGGCCACAAGAAGACTTCAATTTGAATAATATGGAGCTTCTTGGTGGAAATCTTTTCTGGGAAGAGTATGGATACCTCTTTATACACAAAGAAGAAGGATTCATAAGAAATTGGAAAGGTAATACCCTAGAAGAAAGGAAGAAAGGAAGGAAAATACTGGGAGAAATAGCCAAGGATATATGTGTGAATAGAATTCTTCAGAAAAAAGAAAAAGGAAAATGGGTTTCATGAATTGAATATATTTTTCTGCACATGTAAAAAAAAAAAAAAAAAAAAAAACTTGAAAGAAAAAAAAAACTTAAAAAAAAAAATAAATAAATAAATAAATAAAAAAAAATTAAAAAAAAATATATATGAATGATGATTTGGGTATGCAAGAGTTTTAACTGTAAAACTATTATAAGGCTATGTTTCAATTAAAAAAATAGGGGGTGGGTGTCTGTTTCTTATTCCACCTCTAATGGTTTAAGTTTTTGGGATGAAATCCTTGGGAATTTCAATATCAATTTCTATTCAATTTTAATATCAATATCATTAATTTCAAGAACTTTTAAAAACACAAAAAATTGATAAGATCATAATCTTTAATAAAATTAACAAAAAATCAAGATGCCAAAGCTTGGATGTTATGGGGATGAATTGTTGGAGGATGAAGAGATTTTGGATCAAAGGCAATTGAAGAAGCAATATGAAAAATTCATTTTTGAGTATGAAGATGAATTTCAAGAATGTCAGTCATCAAGTCACCAATCAAGAGAAGAAAAGGAAAAATTGGAAGAAATAAGGTTGTTATTGGAGGAACTTAGAGTTTTGAATGAAAAATTAGCTTATTATAGAAATTACTTACCATCAATGAGCAAAGTACAGCTGAAGCCAATTCTGAAAACCTCCAGCTTACATAGTTCAAAAACAAAGAAGAGAAGAAAATCAGTAAGATTCAATTTAAATAATCAAGTCCAGTATTTTTGGCAGTGACTTCCTGCCTTATCAAAGAGGACCCAAATATTTCTCACCCTATTACTTAAAAACTTCAATTTATTCAAGCTTTTGGCAGTGACTTCCTGCCTTATCAAAGAGGATTAATTCTTTAAGAAATACTTTACTTAGATTATTTATTTTATCCACCTTTACCAAGAAGCTATTATAATTATTCATATTTTTTTTCTAACATCAAGAAACCATTAGCAATTTTTTTTATCATATTTTATATTTTATAATCATCATGTCTGAAACTAATGAAGAAGACAATACCATCTGGATCTATTGGCCACACTCAGAAACAAATGAAGAAAGCCAAGACCTCTGGATTAATCATCATTTTCAAGGACTTAACAATGAAGACCAAAGATGGGGCTTACAAATTATTGAATGCTTCAAGATACCAATTATTCAAAGTATCCCCTTTATTTAATTTGAAGATTTATTTGGAAATGAAGATATTACTCAAGAAACCCCTGCAGAAGCCTATTTAAGCCAACTTCCTGGATCAAACCTTTCAAAACTAGAATTTATGGATATACTTAATTATGATGGAATTAAAGGAAATCTCAATAATGACTATTGGAATGAAATTCTCTATATGGATTCAGATATAAGGAGCAGTCTTTACTGGGGAACAATACAAGCTCAGAGATGGTTTTGTCTTGAAGAATATCAAATTGAGGGTAGAAGTATTAAATGGAGAGGGGACTGCTATATTATTGAAAAGGGATTGGATTTTGATTTAGAGGATAAAGTCTTACAATTAATAATTATAATGAATAATCACCAGTTTTGTTTGAAGCAAGAAGAATGGAATAAGTTATGGAAAGAAATTGTCGGCAGCAAGATTGAAATGAAAATGAAGAAGAATCAAGATTATTTTAAGAAAATCATTCTACAGAAAATTAAGGGCCCAGCATGGCCTTAAACTGCAATTAAACTATCTAGTTACTGTTTATCTTACTCTATTTAAAATCAAGATACCAAAAAAAAAAAAAAAAAAACAAGAATATATCAACAAATGCAAGGACCAATGATACATGATGGCCAGCATGGCCTTAAACTGCAAATTTAATTTATGAATTTTCTGTAATAGTATGAAAAAAAATCTAGTAATAATCAATAAATCAATCAAAAAAAATCTATATATAACTAATAAAACAATAAAAATTAATAATTGATATGGAGATCAGAAGTGATAGTTGTGGCAAAGATATTTCAATTAGTATAAAAAAAAGAAGAAGAAAAAAGAGCTGGTTATAAAATTCATGTAGAAAGAATGTTTTAGTTTTTTTTATTCTTTAATAGTATCAGTAGTTTTCATATTTAAAAAATAGGGGTGGTTAACTATTTCTTATACCACCCAAAGCACAAGTGGCTATAAGTTTTGGGGAAAGTGGGACTTTAACAATGAAGCATCAGTTTATAAATTTAATCAATCAAAATCAATTGAAGTAATTGTCTTGAAAGAATTCACATATTAAATTATAATTTATTGAAGCTTATTTTCCATTAATAAAGTACTTAGATATTTCTTGAATTCTCAATTTCATGAATAATTACCTTTCATCAGGTAAAAAAAATTTCTCATCATTGCACTTCTTCCAAAGAAGATTGTTGCTTTTTTTAAAAAAAAAAATAAAGTTATAATTTCAAATAATAATTTCAAAATATAATTCAACAAAATGATCTGAAAACAGGGAAGATTTAATCAGTATTATGTTGAAATTGAAAATAAAACAAAAATAAAAAAATAAGTTTTATGAACTTACTAATACAAGAGGATATGTTTGTTATAAAAGATACTTCAAGATCTTTTCCCTACAAGAAGACTAGAAATTTCAGAAGGAAGAAAAAAGACATTATCAGCTATGTATAGTATCAATCCTCAAGATAAATTAGAAAGGAGCTTATCTTAATACTATATAGCTGAAGAAGTCAGGAAGCCAAGGAAATTGTTGAGCTGAACTACTAAATACACATACATGCTTCATACATACACACAGCATGCATAAACACATAGCACATACAAAGAATCCAACTCACAAGGAGGGGTGACCAGATTTTTTAATTTAATTTTTCTCTTTTTTCGATTTTTAATTTTTTTTTAATTTTTTTTAATTTTTTTTAATTTTTTTTTTTTAAAAAAAAAAAAATTAATAAAAAAAGTCTGGCCACCCCCCCTTGCTTTAAAAAGAAGCAAAAATAAACAAAAAGAAAACCAATTCATGAGGAAGGAGGAATGAATATAGCACATCAATATAAAGCTATATTGAATAAGATAATATTATAATAATAGAAGTATCATAATATTATAATATTGAAAATAAAATAATATTAAAATAAGAATAAGATCATAATACTATAATATTCTAAGGGATGATATATAATCCCAATAACATATTATATTTAAGAAACAACTATTGTTTTAATTTAGTAACATCATTATTTGATAAAAAAATAATTTTATATGGATATCCTTAAGTGATTTTGTGAAAATAATATAATTTTAAATTCAATAAAAGAAAAAAAAACAGCTATATTAAAAGGGATATGTCCCTGAATGATGAATAAATATAAATAATCTTATTGATTTAACATGATAACATTGAGAATATAATTTTAACCTTAAAATATATATAATGATAGATATCATCAAAGTTATTTAAAGGATAAATATACAGAGGCAACTGGCCAGGTTGACCTTGCATAATTTATTTTTTAACCTCACTTGGTTCAAAGCATAAAAAAAAAGTTTAGAATATTTTTTTCTAAATATATAAATAAAGAATTACTTTGAAAAGAATAATTATAAAAAGCATGGGAGAGTAGCTTGAAAATGTAGCTGCTTTTATATTGAAGAGAAGAGCTTTTTTTCACCCACAACTTGATCATCATAACACTAAAAATAAAATAAACTTGTGGTTTCGTTGCAAATTTTTAGTTTAATTTATTTAATTTTTTAATTAATTTTAACATTTAATTTATCTTTAATTAAATTTTTCAAAATAAATATATATAAATATACAAAACTACATATAAATATAAATAAACATAAATAAATATAAATAAATATTCAATTAAAACAAATAAATGTTTATACATATAAATAAATATAAATATAAATATATATAAATTAATATATATAAAAACAAATAAATATATACAAATATAAATATAGATAAGTATAAATTAAATAAGTATAAACAAGTTTTAATTAAATACAAATAAATAAAATTAAATAAAATTAAAATTAATTAATACAAACAAATAGATTTAAATACAAAAATAATTAAATATAAATTTATATAAATAAATAAATATAAATACAAATAACAACTATATACAAACATAAAAATTTTTTTTAATTAAGTAAAGCTACATACAAATAAATACAAATTAAAAACAAATAAAGATAGTTAAATGTTAATTAATATAAATTAATATAAATGGAAATAAATATAAATAAATGTTAATTAATATAAATTAATATAAATAAATATAAATTAATATAAATAGATATAAATAAATATGAATAAATTCAAACAACTATTGATCAATTGAAGAAGTTTCTTTTTTTTTTTCTTTTTTTTTAAAAAAAAGCATCGTAATTACAGCAACAGTATACTTCACACCTTACAATACAGTAATGTACAAATATTATACAATGATTAAACAATATAAAAAAACAAGAGAAACTCCATGCAATTAAGCAGTAATAAACAGTTTAATATTTTTTTTAAAACATAATAGCATTTGACAGTAGTAATATAACTATTCAATTACAAATTAAAAAAATAATAATAATAAAACAATAATAAAAAAAAAGATCACTCAAGCGATCAAATATAAAAGAAATCAATAAAAAAAAAAAAAGAGACTACGCAATTAAAAAAGAAAAAGAGTACAGTGAATTACTGTACTGTACCAAAAAAAAAAAAAAAAAAAAAAAAAACAATAGTAAAAAATTATTGATACCGTAATGTAAAAACATTTACTAAATACTTAAAAAAAAAGAAAAGATCACTCAAGCGATCAAATATAAAAAAAATTAATAGAAAAAACCTAGACGCGATTAAAAAAAAGAGAAGTGACTAAAGTACACTGTGTAACAGTACACTACAGTAATGTTACTGTACTGTAAACTCTAGTATGAAAAACTATAATAATAATAAAAAAAGCTCAATGAAAAAGAAAAAAAAAACATCATTAAAAAAAACAGAATGCGACTCAAAGTAGAAGTCAGTTATAAAGTATTTTCTTTAAAAAAAAAAGAACAAAATAAATAAAATGAAAAAAAAAAAAAAAAAACAACGTTCATGATTAAAAAAAAGAAAGTACACTGTGTTACTGTACTATAGAGTTATTCACTGATACCTGTCAAAAAAAATCATCATCATATTAAAAAAAAATCACAATCGCAATATATTTAAAAATATATGTACTGTACTGTACAGTACACTACATTAAATTACAGTAGAGTACTATCATGTGTACTGTACTGTAATGCTCCTCCACTCTATAGCAAACAGTACTGTATAGTACTGTTCACTATACTAGAGTAAAAAAAAGAGATTGCTCATGCGATCAGATAAAAAAACTAACATAATAAAAGATAATATAAAAAAAAAAGAAATAAATCATGTTAATTTTTTTTTTTGAAGAATGTGAACAATATAAAAAAAAAATTGCAATAAACAGTACAAAGCTACAATGATGTACTGTACTGTAATTTACACTAAGTACTAAAATAACAAAGTAGGAAATAAAATGAATAATAAAATAGAAATTATCATAATTATCAAATATTTACTAAATAACATACAATATATATATATATATATATATATATATATGTATATGTAAGATTATAGATAAAATTAAATAAGAAAATAAAACTTATAGAATTATAATAATAATATAATCAATAAAAAAATAATGATGAAATACTTCATTATTGTCTTTGTTTTCAAAAAAAAAAGGAAGATTATTAAAAATAAATCATATAGTAATAGTGAAAATAAAATCATAATAACAAAAAAAAATCAAATTGTAAAATAAATCATTTGATTATAGTTAAAACTCAAATTTAATCATTATTCAGTTGATATATTACAATCAGATATTAAAAAATATATATATATCATGTGGCTATAAATTTTATATAATAAAAAAAATGTCAAGATATATAAATAAAAAGAATGATAGTAATTGAAAACAAATGAGGGTTCACCATGACCTAAAACTGGATTATTTAGTAGACTTATAAGATATTTTCTATTGGTCCTCTATGACCTAAAACTGGAAATTTGTTTTTTAATTTAATTTATTATTATTGAAATATATTTATTACTATATCATGATAAATAGAATAATGATATCTTACAATTAACTAAATGATCCATTTATTATTAATATAGTGCATATCAAATAGCTTTTAGATTCAAAGAGGAACCTTCAAGCCAATGAGGGTCCTCTATGACCATAAACTGGAATTTCTTTTTATTATTACTTTTTACTCAATAAATATTAAAAGTCCACAAAGACTATAACCTGAAACTTTCAATTTATCATTTTTAAATAAATGAAGATTCAGCTATATGAGTCCACCATGACCTTAAACTGTAAATATTAAAATCTCAGTATTATATAAGATTACATATGAAAAATTCAAGTATATATATACAAATATATATATACTCAAAAAAAAAAGAAAAAAAAGAATAAATCATAAGAATTATCAATCACTTAAAGATTAGAAATATGATTTTTATTATTAATATTATTATTAGGAAAATCTCATTCAGAAAAGAGAGGCTTTAATGGTCTTCCTGCTCTAGGTGGCACTTGGACAACTGGTCTATATGTACATAAAAATACATATACACTGAGCAGCCAAGGTCAGACCTGGTCTGATGAGGGGAAATATCACTGAGTTGATTAGAGCTATAGCCTTTTAGACTGCCATTATATAGTGTCAGGCCACCACAGAAATTAAAACCTCTTTTTAGTATGGATAAGGCTCAAAATAATAATAATAACAATAATAATAATAAAGCTAAAATTCAAAATTTGGCAAACAAATATTACAAGAATCAAAGACAAAATACAAAGAAAGTAGAAAAACCAACTACAGAAATTTAAATGGAGAGGGGGTCTTATCCCAAACCTGAAGATTAATGTTACAGAAAGAAAGAAGAAAGAAAAAAAAAGATCTCTTAATAGTAACTTGAAAGCTCAATCATGACATGATGAATTTTTTGGAAGATGATAAATATAGACTGGCTTTCCTTTAAGCTTATCATAAAAACATCCTGAAGGCATATTTAACTCTAAAATTATGAGAATTTCTTTCAATATATAAAATTGGCAATTTAATGAATCCATGAAGGGAGTAGTGGAATGTTAAGTCCTTGTATGACTTAAAACTACAGGGGTGGCAAACCTGAGGGCTTATAATCTATTTCTTTATTTTAGTCCATGAAAGGAGTAGTGGTATTAAAGAAATAATGTGAAGAAAGAAGAGGTCAGATTTGAAATGGTTCAAATAAAATCCTCAAATATATGTGATAAATTGGCCAAAGAATAAAATATTGAAGAAAGAAGGACAAAAATGTAGAAATGAAATATGCAAGGAGATTGGAAATGACTGAAAAGGAGCAAGAAATATCTATCAAACCAAACATTTTATTAATTTTAAGCGTCAAGGTAGCTTAAGTTGATATTAGTAGAAGAAATCTTTCAGCTTGAAAAAAAAAAAACAAAACAAAACAGCCCTTGGATCAAGTCAAATTGAAGACCAGGAGGTCCTCAGCATGACATGAAACTGCTCCCTTGTGAAGAAATGGACAAGGGGTCTTATTGTCCTTGTATGACATAAAAAGGCAGGATTTTGTATACCTAATATACAGGGTCTGCACACCTGAGTTGTAGGGTCCTGTATGACCTTGAACTGCAACCTCAAATGTATGAACAGAAAAAAGATAAAAGAAGTGAAGATTTATTTAATTTAATAAATTATTGAAATAAGGAGGAGAATTAAAGAAAATAGAAGAATTTATACTATATTTATTTCAACATAACCAGTTTTAAAAAGAAAAAATATATATAAAAATAGAAATATCAAAGAAAAAAACAGAATCATTTCAGTGATATTACAAAATGGATTACCAAAATAGTGCAGCAAAATACAAATCAGTACTCAAGAAGGTCAAACCAGTTAATGAGCCTATGCCACAAGACATAAATCCTCCTTTGGGAAGGCCACCATTATCAAGAGACCTATATAACACACCACTATCACCAAAACCACCTAAATTTATGGTCACATCAAAAATAACACAAGAAAGATTTGAATTGATAAATTTTGGACCACCTGGATGGCTTTCAGAAGAAGAAAGGAGTCTTCTTATGAGTGTCATAGTTTTAAGAGAAAAAGCAATTGCATTCAGTGCAGAGGAAAGGGGTTTACTAAAACATTCATATGGAAAACCCTACAAAATACCAGTAATACCACATACACCTTGGCAGAAGAAGCCAATACCAATACCAAAGCCTATAATACCCCAATTTATTGAATTGGTAAGGGAAAGGATTAGAACAGGCTTGTATGAGCAGTCTACCTCCAGCTATACAAGTCCAGTATTTTGTGTTGCAAAGTCAAATGGAAAACTTAGAATTGTCCATGACTTACAGGATCTTAATAAGGTAACAATTAAAGATGCAGGATTACCACCACATATTGAAGAATTTGTAGATGCCTTTTCAGGGAGAGCTTGTTATGGACTTGGTGACATAATGGGAGGGTATGATGAAAGAGAATTAGACATTTCTACAAGACCCTTAACTACATTTGAAACACCACTTGGAAGGCTACAACTCACAAGATTACCACAAGGAGCAACCAATTCTGTTGCAGTTTATCAAGCCCAAATGACTTGGATACTTCAAGAAGAAATACCAGAGAATGTAGGAATTTTTATTGATGATGGAGGGATAAAAGGTCCAAGATCAACATATAATAATGAAACTTTACAAGAAAATAATTTGATAAGAAGATTCATTTGGGAATATGCAGTTACATTAGAGAGAATATTATTCAGAATTGAAGAGGCAGGACTTACCATATCAGGTATCAAATTTGCATGTTGTGTGCCAGCATTGGACATAGTAGGGCATGTAGTTTCTTTGAATGGAAGAAAAATCTCAAAGCAGAAGATTAATAAAATACAAAGTTGGCCAAAGCCCCTCAATAAAAAGGAAGTAAGAGGCTTTTTGGGACTTTGTGCATATGTTAGAATGTTCATTCAAAATTTCTCTCAGATTGCATCACCACTAAGAAGATTAACAAGAGATGATGAAGAATGGGAATGGAATACTAAATGTGATGAAGCATTTGAAAAGCTAAGAAAAATTGTAGGGGAGGAAATAACATTAAAAAATTTGGATTATGAAAAGGGAGCAGGGAAGATTAAATTAGCAATAGACTCAAGCTATATAGCTGCAGGAGCAGTACTTACTCAAGAAGACAAAGAAGGAAAGGACAGACCAGTTCTTTATGAATCAATAACATTCTCAAGATTGGAATAAAAATACTCACAGCGAAAGCTGGAGCTATGTGGAGTGGCCAAAATACTCAAGAAACTCCAAACAGTACTTTGGGGACAGCATTTTGAGCTACAAGTAGATGCAAAAGCCTTAATTGAAATGATAAACTCACCCTGTTTGCCAAATGCCCCAATGACAAGATGGGTTGCATTTATTCAATTGTTTTCTTTTGACTTAGTTCATAAGCCAGGGAAGACCTTCAAAATGCCAGATGGGCTGTCAAGAAGACCTCAGTCAGAAGATGAAGAAAAAGAAAAATCTGATTTTGATGAAGAAGAAGAATGGATAAAACCACACCCAGGGTTTGGAATAAAACATAATAATATAATAAAATCGGCAGGAATAAAGCTACCATCAAAGCAAGAAGGATTTTGGAAAAGAATGGTGGAATACTTAAATACATTGAAAAGGCCCTTTGGTAGTAAAGAGGATGACTTCAAAAAAATTAAAAGGAAGTCATCAAATTTCTTTCTGGAGGAAGGCCAACTCAAAAGAAGAAATATACCAAATCCACAAGTAGCTGTGTCAAGTCAAAGTTCTCAAAGAAGAATATTAAAATCATTGCATGAAGAAATGGGACACAGAGGAGAAAATGAAACATACAGAAGAGTTAAAGAAAGATTTTGGTGGGAAGGAATGAAGAAAATAGTCAAAAAATGGGTCAAATCTTGTAAAGCTTGTCAAAAGAGAAGTCATTATCACCAAAAAGAGGAAGGAAGAATCTCATTCACCTCAACATTATTTGAAAGAGTCAGTATAGATGCACTACATGTAAAAGCAGGAAGATGGAAGTATTTAGTAGTGGCTAGGGATGATTTCTCAGGATGGCCAGAGAAAATTGGTTTAGTAAAGCTTACAGCAAAGTCAGTATCAGAATGGTTCACTTCTGAATGGATTTGCAGGTATGGAGCTCCAAAAGAGGTTACAGTAGATGGAGGGCCTGAGTTTGGAAAGGAATTGCAAGATGCAGTAAAAAAAGCAGGCTCAAAGATAAGGGTCACAACACCCTACTACCCTGAGTCACAAGGAATGGTAGAAAGGGGGCATAAACAATTGAAGGATGCATTGGTGAAGACGTGTGGTGAAAATGGTTCAAAATGGAAAGAATACTTACCTTTGGTTACATTGGCTGACAGAATATCAACCAAAAGAACAATAGGTTACTCCCCATTTGAGCTTCAATTTGGTCAAAAGGCAGTACTACCAATAGACATTGAAGCAAAAACATACTTATCAATTGAATGGCACAAAGTCCAATCAACAGAAGATTTATTGAAAGCAAGAGCTGAACAGCTATCAGGAAAAGGAAAAATAAGAAAAAGGGCAAAAGAGAAATTAAAAAAGGCCAGGGAGGATTCAGTAAAATATTGGGACAGGAAATTAGCACATCAAATAAGAAAGCCAATTCATCCAGGTGAAATTGTTCTTGTATACAATAAAGCATTAGAGTCACAATGGGGATTATTGTTCAAGAATAGATGGGATGGACCCTATAGAGTTGTGAGATAAATAAACAATGGTCCATATGAGCTGCAAGAATTAGATGGTACAAAGCTAGCAAGAAGGTTTGCAGCAAGTCAAATAAAAAAGTTCTATCCAAGAGGAAAAGAGTTGGACTCAGAGGAAGAAGAGGAAGAAGGAGAAGAGGATGTTGAAGATGAATCTCAATTTGAAGATGAAGAGGACTTTGATGAATAAAAATCCTTTTATTAAAAAAAAGGGGGGAAATGTTTGATTGTTTTTTAAAAAAAGAGTAAGTGGATTATCACCTTGAATGCTGGGGACAGCATTAAATGGAGAGGGGGATGTGGTATTCCATACCAGTTCTTCCAAGGTTCAAATCCACAATTTCAAAGCTAAAACTTTGATCAATAATAATAATAATATATATATATATAAAGAAAATAAAAATAAAAAGTGAAAGATAACAGTAAAGAAAAAAAAAATTCAAGAAAAAGGAAGATAATTATATTAAAATAACAAAAATAAGTAATCCACTGGAATCTACATCAAATTTTACCTATAGTCACCTATTGCCTCAACCCCATAATGTCAATAATTTTCTAGATATCATGGATTAAAGAAGAGAAATGATAATATACACTCTATACTAGGTACAAGAATATGCTTAAAGATAATGCAGCTTATCTAAATATTCAATATGAATAAACATGTGTAATATTACATAAGTGAGACCATTACTCTTACAACATCATGTGTTACATGTCTTGACATAAAAGAAACACTTACATATAAGTTAACATAGTGTTACATTACTCAATCCCCACTTAAACTCCCATAACCAAACATTACAGGTATTATTTACAAATTAAATTTTACATAGAGAAATACTCAACTAAATACAGATCAAGGCTGTGAAGAAGAAAAATAAGGTTAGTAGAGATAAGAATACAGTTTTTTAAAATGGTGCAATCAACCAAACATATGGTGCAATATCTGTATCAAATGACACCATTCCAAATTTAACCACCAGCAAAAATGTCTCAAGGCTGTGAAGAAGAAAAATAAGTTTAGTAGAGATAAGAATACAGTTATTTAAAATGGTGCAATCAACCAAACATATGGTGCAATATCTGTATAAAATGACACCATTCCAAATTTAACCACTAGCAAAATTGTCTCAAGGCTGTGCATAATAAGAATAAAGTTTAGTTAAAATATAAGTATAATTCAAAAAGTATGGTGCAATCAACCAAACATATGGTGCAATATCCTGAACAAATGACACCATTCCAAATTTAACCACTAGCAAAAATGTCTCAAGGCTGTGCACTGACAATAATAAGGTTCAGAATGGTGCAATCAACCAAACATATGGTGCAATATCTTGATCAAATGACACCATTTTTACTTTACCCACCAGCAAAAATGTCTCAAGGTGGAATTTTTTCTAAGTCCCTTGTTTTTGGAAGGCTCTATGGAGGGCCCAAAAGGTATAAATAAAGGGCCTCTCTCCCTGTTTTTCCCCCCATGCTTCTGATTCAGACAATAATATTGAGGATCAATCCATCCCTTCTCTAGTAGGATAATCTAGTATTCATATTGAAAAAGATCAGTAGCAAGGCTCTGTATCTTATAGTATTATTTATGATTAATTAATGAAAGATATTTATAATATTAATGAAAGAGTTTAATATTATTTAATAGTCTTACCATTATAGTAGTAGTGTTGAAGTAGTGTTTTAAGATATTATCATTGGTGATCTTATCTAATTTATCAATAACCCTTATTTATAGAAGGGTTATCATCTTACCCTTATACCTTATATCATAAGCCTTTTTAGGTATATTGGATTATATTTATATTGATCCTAATAGTATTATATAACTATTATATCATTTATATCTTACCTTTATATTAAACAAAACCACCATTAAAGAATTATCTTACCCTTAAATTATTATAGCTATATTGATAGTATTATTGAATCAACTTTAAAATATTAGCTAGCTATCAAGATTATTATTAATATTAATAGTGATCTTAAACTATATTATTTAAATATCTCAGGTATTGAAAGAAGGAATACTAGAAGAATTAATTAAAAAGAATTATAATCAATAACAAGAAAGTGAAGCAAACCTAAATTATTAAAAAAAATATCAACTATTACCATTATTATCATAGTGATCTTTTATTGACAGACTGATAGAGACTGCTGAAGAAAATTCTCTAATTGAAAAGCCACAAAACTAAATAATTGATTTGTGATCTCATCAAAAAGGGTATCTTTTTCAGTATATTTAGAGGGGCAGCTAATACACCTTAGCACCCATGGTTATTGGCTCATTCTGAAATTCAAAACAGACTCACCAATAATTTCCCCCTCAAGGTACTGCCTATTATTTATCCCACAACAAAAGGAGTTCCCACAAAGGTCTACACCAATTCTTGACATAAATGTGCCAAACTTGAATAATGACTTGTATCATACAATTTCAATTAATGCAAAAGTAGAAACTGCTTGCAATTTTGAAGACATTCCAAGGTTAGAGGAATGGCCAACCTTCAGTGGTGAAGGGTAATATAATCATATGGAATTTATGAAAAAAGTTTATATTCTTAAAGAAGACTTTAGAATACCAGATGAATACATAATTTCCAGATTACACTCATTGTTTACCAAATCAGCAAAGAAATTGTATTACAAAATGAGACAAGACCATGGTAAATATTCTTGACCTTGGTGGGAAGAACAAATTATTTCCAAATGGGAAAATGATTCCTGGAGATCTAAAATGGATAATTCTTGTGAAGAAGCCATTTTGAATATTTAGAGGGACAGTCCATTTCTTGGTTTCTTAAATAAAAGTACAGATCAACTTCCTTTCATCCTGATATGTCTGAAACAATGGTACATAAAAGTATATTAAGAAAGTTTGGTGGTGACCTTGATAATTCTATAAGAGGCAGATGTATTGAGCCTTTCTCTAAAGAAGATTATATTAATGCTATGGAGGACATCACTACTAGAACAAAAATTGGTAGAAATTGGTATAAAACCCCAATGGACAACAAGACCAGTGGGAGACCAATTCCAAAACACAAAAAACACCTGACAAAGCTCCTTTGAAATGTCATAAGTGTGGAACTACATCTCATTTGGCTAATGCTTGTCCCAAAAAGAAAAGAAACAAGGAGATGGAAATTGAAAAAGATGACACAAAAGAAACAAATTATGTCTCCGTACATGAAAGTGATTCTGAGCCTTTTGAAGAGGAAGAATTGCCAGATGAATGTAGTATAGAAGTTATTAGTTTTTCCTTTGAAGTCAGAGAAGTACATACTCACTTACCACAGTACAGTGATAAATGTATGGATCTCATACGTGTGCAAGATTCTAAAATGTAGAAAACCAAACCAGCCAGAGGTAAAGGTTATACCGCTGGATCATCTTGTATCACTGATATTGTGACAAACAACAGAGAAGCCAAGATACATCTTGACTCAGGGGTGTTTTGTACTTGTGTTGGAAAGGATTATCTTGATAATATTTATACCAATTGGCAAGACAAGTTAATGCCAATTGAAGGTATAAAATTCAGCAGTGCCAGCCAAAATATACACCCCTTGGGTATATTTGAAGCAGAAATAACATTCCCTCATCCTACAGGAAGTATTATATTGAAAGTTGAACTTGTTGTTATGAATAATTGTACTTCACAACACTTTATACTTGGAAATGATTATCTCAATATTTATGGTATTGATATTAATAATCATAAAGACAGATATTTCACTATGGGGGAAAATAAAAGGCAAAAATTTGCTTTCCCTCCAGAAAACAGAGAAATAACTGTCATTAGACAAGTAAAAAATGTTAATAAAGAAAAATTTGTGTCAGATCAATTAATTGAAGCATAAATTAGTCCTGAATTAACACCAGAAATGAAGGAAGAACTTATTGAAATTTTATTTCAATACAGGGATGCCTTTGCTTCTGATAATGAACCACTTGGGGCTATCAAAGGCCATGAAGTGGACATTATTCTTACTGTGAAAAGACCTTACCTTCCACTTTTAAGAAGACCAGCTTACCCAACTAGCCCTAGGGCCACAGAAGCATTAGAAAGTCATATTAATGAACTAATGAAACTGGGAGTTCTTAGAAAATTTGGACACAATGAAGACGTAGAAGTCACAACTCCTGAAATTATTCCTTGGCATAATGATAAATCAAGGATATTTTGTGATTTTAGAGCATTAAATACCTACAATATTCCAGATAGGTATCCAATCCCTAGAATCCATGAGACTTTGAATCAATTATCCAAAGCAAGATTTATTACCTCTATGGATGCTCTTAAGGGCTTCCATCAGAATTTTTTAACACCTCATGCTAGGAAATTATTGAGGATTATTGCTCATTGTGGTGTTTATGAATATTTGAGGACGCCTTTTGGTATTACAAATGCACCCTCTCATTACCAAAGGATGATGAATACCATTTTCCACATGAATTATCAGAGGGATGGTTAATGATTTATATTGAGGAAATTATCATTTGTTCAGAAACCTGGCAATTGCATTTAGAGAGACTTTCATTAGTACTTTAGATAATTCTTGAAGTGAACATGAAAATATCTCTAAAAAATGCAATTTTGGGTTTCATGAGTTGAAAGATCTAGGACATTTAGTCTCAGGACTGCGCCTTGGTGTTGATAAAAACAAAGTGGATGTAGTGTTACTGAAAAAAATTACCCAGAACAAGAAAGAAAAGATGCCTTTCTTAGGGCTTGCCAGTTATTACCGGCAACACCTGATTTCAAAATCCATGCCATATCATTTTACAGAATTTGTGATCACGAAACTGTCTTTGAAATGACACAGAAGAGGATTCAAGAATATGAGAAGAGCAGATATGCCCTAACCAATGCACCATTACTACTGATGCCAGACTGAAAACTTCCTTTGAAGCTGTATATTGATGCATGTGGTGAGGGCCTAGGTGCAGCTCTTCATCAAGTTCAAATTGTCAATGACAAACCTTATCAAGGTCCAATTTGTTTTATTTCAAGACAAATCAAACCTACTGAGGCCAGATATGGCGCCAGCCAAATGGAGTGCCTTTGCCTTGTATGGGCTCTGGAAAAACTTCATTATTATCTTGATGGTAGTGTGTTTGAAGTAATTCCTGATTGCAATGCAGTAAAATCACTTCTTAACATGAAAAATTCAAAAAGACAAATGTTAAGATGGCAGATTGCTATACAGGAGTATAGAGGCAATATGACCGTAGTACATAAAGCTGGAAATATTCACAAGAATGCTGATGGCTTAAGTAAATGGGAATTACCCAATACACCTGACAATCCTGCCTATGTTTCCAAAGCTGCAGAACTCAAATTCCAAATGAAGGAATTAACAACACAGATTTCGGAACAGAATTCTATGAAGAAGTTAGAGAAAGCTATATGCTATATAAGAATTGTCATATTCTTACTTCTCTACTTGACAAAGATTTAAAAGATGCAGCTTTGGCTAATTCTCTTGATGATATTTGGAAAGCATCTTATGAGAATGGGAGAATCCATTTATTTGATGGTATTTTATATCATAGGTCTAAACACACATGTGTCATGGTCCTGGCAGTAGAATGTTAATTAACACATTACTGCAAGAATGCCATGATAACATTTAATCTGGACATCTTTCAGAAGATAAAATAATGGAAAGAATTAAGACATGTGCCTGGTGGCCATCTTGGAGAAAAGATGTCATTGAATACTGTCAAAGTTGTGATAGATGCCAGAAAACCAATAAAGCTACTGTTGAAAGATTTGGTTTGATGATTCATATCCAAGAACCAAGTACCCCATGGGAAGTGGCTCATATGGATTGGGTCACTGCCTTACCAACTGGAGGTGATAAGAGTTACAATGCATGTCTTATCATTATATACAGATATAGCAAAACACAAATATTTTTACTATGTAATAAAGATGACACAGCTATGGATACAGCTCTTTTGATTTGGAATAGAGTCATATCCCATACTGGTCTATTTAAAAATATCATTAGTGATAGAAACCCAAAATTCACATCAGCCTTATGGACTAATTTACATAAGCTTGTGGCTATAAAATTATCATTCTCAACAGCATACCATCCACAAACAGATGGGTTGGCAGAAAGAATGATACAAACCCTTGAGGAGATGATCAGAAGATTTTGTGCTTATGGCCTGGAGTTTAAAGATTCTGATGGCTTTACCCATGATTGATGTACTCTTATACCAGAATTGGAATTAGCTTATAAGACTTCCATCCATGCTTCAACAGGCAAAACTCCTGCAATGTTGGAAAAAGGATGGAACCCTAAACTTCCAGTTGATACTTCGAAGAAGGATTTAGTTGATATTCACCCAACTGCTTCAAGCTTTGAGTTATTGCTTGATAAAATAAGGAATAATTCAAATAAAAGCATGAATGATGCCTTTGAATATTCTAAACAGAAATGGGACAAAAGTCATAAAGCCCCAGAATTCAAAGTAGGGGACTTAATACTAGTTTCAACCTTGAGCTTTAATAATATTAAAGGTCCAAGGAAATTGAAATATTCCTTTGCAGGACCATTTACTATCAAAGCCCTTCATGGGACAAATGCAGTGCAGTTAGAACTCTCAGGCAAATTGGAAAAAAAACACCCAACTCTTCCTGTTAGTCTGGTAAAGCATTACACTTCAAGTGATAAGGAATTTGTAAGGTGTGGGTATGAAACTTTGATTAAAAATCAAGTACTTTTCCTGTCCTAAGAATTTGTATAAGGTAAAAATCAATTAAAAATAGTAAGAAATATTCTTTTTAAGAGAAAAAGCTCCAAATTTATTTTTTATAACGTTATTAGTATAAAACAATAATACTATAAAGATTTATTGTTTTACCAACAATAAAAATTTATCCAAAAATACTCTACAAGAGATATTTAAGGCTACAAAAGAAATTTCTTCAAGAGCAATTTCAATTGGAATTGATTGAGCAAAGAACTGCAAGCAATTAATTAAAGAACAAAGTCTCTAAAAATAATATCAAAGAAAAAACACGCCCAAAAGTGACCAGAGTGAATTTGGAAACAAAGTGACAAAGTTTACAGTGATGAAAGATGCTTTAATTCACTTTTGCGGTGGTTCAGGGGTAAAAATGATTATAAGAGTTACAAACAACGATTATAATGATTTTTTCACGTGGTCAAAAGTTTTAAAATGATTTAAAAAAGGTGGATGGAATCTTTTATTGATTGGTTTAACAATGTTTAAACTAATTATAAAAGGAAAAGATTCTGACATGAAGAGAAAAGTGGGGCAAAGAAGAGATTCTTCTATAGCAATCAATTGTCTTACTCCAAAAGTACAATTTACTCTTTTCAGTCGTGAAAAACAGTCTGACAACAGAAAAGCCAATTATGGAATCATTGAACCCTGGTTTAGATCAAAAAAGGGCTGGTTTAAGCCATTTTAAGCCATTTTTGGCCTTTTTAGACCCTTAAATCAGCCATTAATAAAGCAATACCTGGGCTAGAGCCTTCCAAACACGTCAGAATGTGTGTCAGAGGCGTAGGAAACAGTTAAAACTGTTTTTACTATGATTGTTTTATCTTAAGGGTAGTTTTACCCTCTTGGCAACAGCTAAAACTACCCCAGTTGGTATCAAACCCTCATCATCATTTGAGTCCACAGACCCTGTAACTCAATTCCAGGCCAAAAGTGATGAACGTTTGCATGGATTTTGACACCACACACCTGTAAGCAAGGATTTTGGGGTCTAGCTCCCCCTTAGAGCTGGAGTTCCTATCCCCCCCAAATTTTATCTTTCCAATTTATTTTTCCTTTAATTCCTCATCATGTATTATACTTATAATTTACATATGTAATTCAATTGAGTTGTACAGTTCAATACAGTAATGATTGATACCTCATATGTAAATCAAAGTTCACTTATGTAATACACGCACACTGTGGAACTCCTTTTGGTGTGGGATTGGATAAGGCAGTCCTTGAGGGAGAAATCACAGGTAAACAGTTTTGAGTTGTGGAAATAATCCTATAGCCAAGGGTGCTAATGGTGTTTTAGCTGCCCCTCTGAATATACTAAACAATCTACCTACAGAGATCACAAATCAATATTTAAGATTGTGGCTTTACAACTAGAGAAGACTTTTCAGCAGTCTCTATCAGACCTATTCAATAATCAGCATAATGATAAAATAATAATACTAATTTAGATAAAATAATTTCAAAAGATAAATTTGTAGGTGATTTTAGGATAATGAAGTAATAATTGAGTAAAATAAATAATAGATATAAGGGTACTGAGTGGTGATTTTAAGTTTTTTTTTTGCTGAAGGTATTTTGTTTTAATGGATAATAGCTCAATATGAGAAAAATTTAGTAATAGTGATAGTATATAATAATATTGTTTGATAGTTTAAATAGTTGTTGTTGGTAAATAATTTTGATAATATGGAAAATATATTGTGTGATAATAATGATAGTGATATAGATTTTCTTCTAGTGAGAAGAGTATAATATAAATATTTTGTTGAATATGATTATTTCACTAATAGATGAATTTATAATATAGGCAGACCTACTGTTAACTACAGCTATTTATAAACCACTATTTAGTGTAATTTAATAATAATAATTTCTAGATTAACCTACTAGTAAGGGATGAATAGTTATTCACCTTCTTGGTATATAACTCTTTGCATTCATGGGGAAAGAGAAAAAGGAGAGAGAGAGGCCTCCTTTTATGTTGTGAGAAGTACCCATGGGCTCTCCATCAAAAGTTTTATTCTTGCCCTTGAGATAACTTTGCTGGTGTAGATTTTTGTAACAAAAGTCAGATGACCTATCTGTTATACTGAATTAGTAACCTTGCACAGCCTTGGGGGATTAATGCTAGTGTGTAAAATGGGGAATGGTATAATATGACTGAGATATTTTCACCATTTGTTTGGTCAAAATAAAGGTTGAGATGTTTTGCTTGGTGGGGATTTTGATGAAAATATCAGGTGACTTCTCTTTTGCACTGCTTTAGTCAGCTTGCATAGCCTTGAGGAATTAATTCTGGTGAGTAAAGGATGACAATGGTGTCATGTGAATAAGCCCATGTATAATTTGTTTGTAAGATTTCTTTAGTTCCAGGTGATTATGCTGTGTAATGTGGGGATATCCTCTTGAGGTTTAATTCTTCATTACTTTAATTGCTGTGTACTTTACAGTTTAGTGTATTTTCCTTGCATGCAGCTAGTTGAATTTCGATTAAGTTGAATTTTCATAATCCTGTGGCTGTGTAATGTCTAGAGCTTATGCATGTGGACTGCATAAGTCTTATTTGGGCTCCTGTATTGTTGTGTAATTTTTTCAGTTTTTAGTGGATTTTAATGTATTGAATTGGATTTGATACTGTCAGATGATCCTTGTGTCACATGAGCCGTATTTTGTTTTGATGTATTAGATTCTTAGTAATATAATCTTCATGTACGTTTTATTGTGTAACTCCATAAGATTGGACTCCTCTATTATTCATTTAATTATAGAAGTATATTGAATATTTCAATTGTGAATGCTAAGATATTCCATTCCTCCCTACTTTTGATGTTATTCCTGGGTTTTTTGTGATTTTAAGCATGTCCTTTGAGTGGTGATTTCCTGAATTAGTCATTGGGATCTTGATTTTCCAACTTTTAATTTCCAAAAATTTCTTGAAACTGGTAAAAAGGTATGGAATACCACAGCAAATTTTGACATTTCAATTGAATTCAATTGAAAATACTTCAATTCCTCATAACTTCTCAAATATACACAACACCTCAATTTTAACACAAATGTTGGTGATCAACACTACATGTGATGTGAATTAAATTAAAGTTTTGAGGATCTTCAATTTTCATACAGAAAATACTAAAAACTCAATTTAAGCTTATTTAGAGTTGAGTTACAAAATTTTCACTCAGAGGTGACCCCACCTGATTTTTTATGAGGAATCCAATGGTGAAATAACTTTTTTATGTTTATCTATTGGATAAAAAGTTATAATATTTTGTATTTAACTTTTTTCCAAATTTATTTATTTTTTTACAATTTTGTTAAAAATTCATTTTTACTTAATTTTTTCAAGTATAAATGTAATTTTATAATTTCAAAATTTAATGTAATTTTATTTTCAAATTTTAATTGAATTTTTAATTTTGAATATAATTTGATATTTATATTTTGATTTTTATTTTAATAATATAAATAAATTTATTTTATTTATATTTATATGTTAATTTTGTATTTGTGGTCTTTTGGGTATATGAAGTTACCTCTAAGGCTCACAGAACTATTTAATTTGAGAAATGAAACACCCTTAGAAGTACCTGCACTTGACCAGAGTGAATAGAATAAAGCACTAAAAGTCTTGAAAGAAAGAAGACTTAGGGGAAAAGATGAAAGAGAATACTTTGTCAGGTACAAAAATTGACAACATGAAGATGAATGGATTGTAGCAGAAAAGATACCTTATTCCCAAAAGTCGCTCGGAAGCTTCAGACATGAGAGAAGACCAATTCCTCAATGAAAGATCTGAATTGTGTGCTTTACATACTTGAAGGTATAAGTACAGAGGTTGGAGAGTGGATGATACCCCCCCAATTAATGTGGGGGTATACTGCTAAAAGAAAATTGTGGTACAATTTTTTTTGGTGGTAGCAAAGGTGAGCCTGTGAGATATGTATAACATACCCATAAGGCCACAAATTAATTTATATACAGTTAATTTAGTCTTCAACAGACTTTTCAATTTAATTTAAAATAAAAAATAAGTATAACGATTTTTGGATAAACAAAAGTATAAATATTATGTCATTTTTGGCTTCTACACCAAAAATGACCTAGGGTACACCCATAGGGGGTTATACCCAAAAAGGCTTATTTCTTATGTTATTGAAAGATTTAAGAATCTCACAGTGCTAATTTAACTCTTTTAACCCTTTTTTTAAAATTGTTAAATTTAACCGTAAATAAGTTTAAATTTAAAGTTGTATAAGCTTTATGCAAACTTACCAACATTTTAGTTAAAATTGAGGTGTTGTGTATATTTACTGAATTGGCTCAGGATTTTTGAGACAGAATGTAAATCCTGTGTGAGCTCAATTTAAAAGGGTTTAAGGCCATAGTAGTGCTTTAAATAAATAAAAGGGCAAAATTCACACAAATAGGTGGGACAAAGGAAAAAGACAAAATAGAGCTGGGGTACCCAGCTTTTTGGATCTGCAAGGATTCAATTAAGGTTGTTTACCTGTATTGGAGGATTTTCAACCTTATTTAAACTTTAAGATTAGACTTTGATCCAACCTTAAAGTTTAAACTGGGTTCATCCCAATTTGGACAGGAATTTCAAGCTTCCAAAGGGTAAATCCCAAAATGCAGGCTTGAAATTGAAGTTTTGAGACCTGTCAAGGCTTAAATAATCTCAATAATTTAAGGTTAAAAGCATTAAAACCTTATCAAAAGTTAAGGTTTAGTGTGTATTGCTATTTTACATGGAAAAATAGCAATAAATTCAAAAATTCATTAAAAATCCAATTTGTAATGGATTTGCTTGAAAATATAGCACAGCTTACAATTTAATAATATATATATCTGAATTAAACTTTAAGTATTGTTTCTAAACAGATTTTCTGGGTAATCAGCCTGGAAATTTACCTTTTTAATTATTCTTGAAGAAAATTAATATTTCTCTAAAAATTAATTAAAACGTGAGTTTATGCAATTTCTGCTTGACACTCTATTTTTAAGTTGTTCATGGGATGAAATTTAATATAAATAAACTTCTTTTATATTAAAACTTAAAATAATTAACTTAAATGAGGATTAAAGTTACTTGGAGTTAAGAATAACACTGGTAACTTTAAATTGGAATTAAAAATAAGTTACCTTCAGGTAAGAACCTCATTTTTAAGCATGGTTTTTCAGTTTTGACAGGAGCACGCCCTCTAAATTCAATATGAATCATGAGAGCTTCTCTGTAGACATAAAAATAGTCTTTTCATTACTGTTTTTGTCAATTATCAATTATCAATCCAATCATATTAGACATTTAAAGAGGTAAAGTTTTATTATATATAAAATCTTATTATAAAAGTATTTGTTAATTATTTTATTATTTAAAAATCTGCAATTAAAGGATTGAAAGCATAGAAATTAGATTATTGTTGTAATCACCTATAATATATTTTATTTTAAAAGATTGTTGTCTTTAAAATATCTTTTAAAATCCACAAATTCCTCTCACAAAATCTTTAATTATAATTTTTATTATAAAAAATTGTTTTATTTTTTAAAAATGATGATTGTTGGTGTGTTTTTAACTTATAATTATTATTTAATATAATAACTGTTGTAGTTGACTTGTTGTATTAAATTTATATTATAAGTAAGTTTTGTCTAAAATTCTATATATTTTTTATCTATTATTAGTTTTTTTATATAGAAATTTTCTATAAGAATTATTTCTGAACAGTGTGTGTTATAATTCTTTCATAATTAATATTTATATATTATTTATAACTGGTTAAATATTTATATTTTCCACGTGTAATGGTCTCATTAAGAGCTTTACACTTATTGTTATAATTGTCAGTGACTATAACAATAATTTATTATAATTTATTATAATTTATTATCATTTATTATAATTTATTATAATTTATTATAATTTATTATAATTTATTATAGTTTATTATAATTTATTATAATTTATTATAATTTATTATAATTTATTATAATTTATTATAATTTATTATAATTTATTATAATTTATTATAATTTATTATAATTTATTATAATTTATTATAATTTATTATAATTTATTATAATTTATTATAATTTATTATAATTTATTATAATTTATTATAATTTATTATAATTTATTATAATTTATTATAATTTATTATAGTTTATTATAATTTATTATAATTTATTATAATTTATTATAATTTATTATAATTTATTATAATTTATTATAATTTATTATAATTTATTATAATTTATTATAATTTATTATAATTTATAATAATTTATTATAATTTATTATAATTTATTATAATTTATTATAATTTATTATAATTTATTATAATTTATTATAATTTATTATAATTTATTATAATTTATTATAATTTATTATAATTTATTATAATTTATTATAATTTATTATAATTTATTATAATTTATTATAATTTATTATAATTTATTATAATTTATTATAATTTATTATAATTTATTATAATTTATTATAATTTATTATAACTTATTATAATTCATTATAATTTATTATAATTTATTATAATTTATTATAATTTATTATAGTTTATTATAATTTATTATAGTTTATTATAATTTATTATAATTTATTATAATTTATTATAATTTATTATAATTTATTATAATTTATTATAATTTATTATAATTTATGATAATTTATTATAATTTATTATAATTTATTATAATTTATTATAATTTATTATAATTTATTATAATTTATTATAATTTATTATAATTTATTATAATTAATTATTATAATTTATTATAACTTATTATAGTTTATTATAATTTATTATAATTTATTATAATTTATTATAATTTATTATAATCTATTATAATTTATTATAATTTATTATAATTTATTATAATTTATTATAATTTATTATAATTTATTATAATTTATTATAATTTATTATAATTTATTATAATTTATTATAATTTATTATAATTTATTATAATTTATTATAATTTATTATAATTTATTATAATTTATTATAATTTATTATAATTTATTATAATTTATTATAATTTATTATAATTTATTATAATTTATTATAATTTATTATAATTTATTATAATTTATTATAATTTATTATAATTTATTATAATTTATTATAATTTATTATAATTTATTATAATTTATTATAATTTATTATAATTTATTATAATTAATTATTATAATTTATTATAACTTATTATAGTTTATTATAATTTATTATAATTTATTATAATTTATTATAATTTATTATAATCTATTATAATTTATTATAATTTATTATAATTTATTATAATTTATTATAATTTATTATAATTTATTATAATTTATTATAATTTATTATAATTTATTATAATTTATTATAATTTATTATGATTTATTATAATTTATTATGATTTATTATAATTTATTATAATTTATTATGATTTATTAAAATTTATTATAATCTATTATAATTTATTATAATTTATTATAATTTATTATAATTTATTATAATTTATTATAATTTATTATAATTTATTATAATTTATTATAATTTATTATAATTTATTATAATTTATTATAATTTATTATAATTTATTATAATTTATTATAATTTATTATAATTTATTATAATTATTATATTTAATATCATTATTATTTTATATAATAACAATAAAATTTATTCTTTATATATAATTATTTTCAATAATTATATTCAAATTTGTGGTTATAATATCTTATTATATTATATCTTTCTACTGAGGACAGTCATAGTACTCTTCATATTGTTACTATTATCAAGAGTTTCATAGACAAACCTTACAGATATGTAGAAGTGCTTTTGCTCAATGAAGAGCTTATTGAAATTCCAGAGGTAATTCTCCCAAAAATTCAAGATTATCATCACAGCTCAACTGCATCTTCTGCTAATGCCTTGTTGTCAGAATCCTCCTATCCTTATAAGATACCTTATTACTTCTCAAATGGTAAGCACAATCCCATGTGCACATCACACACAAAACAAGAATGTTTTGTAGAAAATACTCAACTTTAACCTCCTCAACAAAACAATAAAAGAAAATCAAAACATAAACAAAGTGTCTCAGCCCATCTCTCCACTTCTCAAGCACTGGTAACAAGAAATAATCTGTCTACCTCTTTTTTCAATCTCATCATTAACTGTCAGCCTGTGACTCAAAACAGAGCACTAGCATGACATCCAACATACCATAAATAATGGCATGACAAGTATTGAACAAACATAGTCAATACAGGTAATAAATAAGAGGAAAAAACTCCTCTTAAATTAAACACCAACCTTATCCAAACAGAATAAGGAAACCTAGAGGAGAATAAACAAGTCAAAACCCTTATTTTCACCTCTCATCTAGCTTATGCATATTTAAGTTATTCTATACCAAAATGGTATTTTTCTTAAAGCTCACATAGAGAGCTTCACAATGGTATCATTCATGTTGCTGTAACACCACTACAACTGGAGATACCATATGACCTTTATTTTAAAACCAAGACCCCCCTGAAAGTCAAAGAGGGCTTGTACAAAGCTGTACAAAAGTATAACCAAATTAAAGATCTAAACAAGAGCTTTAATTTGAGACACCTCAGACCTCTGTATCTCTTAAATTGACTGATGGATCTTGGTTCAAAGGTTTAACAACCAAAATACAGATATTCTGAAAACAACAATGTAAACAAACCCCTGTATCTTTGGCATACACTCATACAACTGTACAGTGTAATATACCAAACTTTAGAGCTAATCCAACACTACAAGACTGTATCATCAGAATACAGATATCTTCCAAATTGAAGAAGATATCTGGTATGGCAGTTTTTGAAGCCTCATACTGATGTACAAACATACATCCAAAAACTTAAAACCCTTATATATAGCTTTAGCTAATTTAAAGAAGGGTAAACATGAAGCATACCAAATTGAAGAGCTCATTAAGCCCTTCAATTCTGTGCTCTTGGTTTCTTGATTTCTGAAGAACTGACTGAGATATCTTGATTGCAAGGTTTTTCTAGCAATACATGACTGTATCAAACTTGTATGAAACAGTATTGCTCTCATACTTAAAATAATATACTTATGAAGATATAACCTCTCTAAAATCCTCATTATTGAAACGTTTTTTCACCCTGTATTGATCCAGAATGATCATTTGAGGTTCCAAAACCACAATTCTGCCTCTATTGACGTCAGAATTGACTATCCAGAACCACAGATTGATCATTGGACTGAAAATTTTCACTCCTCTGACGTGTGAAGAGTTAATAACTGTTGACAGTCTTGAAAGATATAAAAGGAAGGGTTTTTTCCTTGAAAACCCATCATTTTCATCTTATTATCCATATTCTTACGTGACAAAACTTTTATCAATCAGTAGTGTCCTTAGAATTATCATTAAAAGATATAATTAGAATATAATTATTGTAGTACTTCTTTACAGTCAAAGATATTAGAGTATTGCAACCCAGGTCCTCAAAAGTGCTGACGTGGCAGGTGAAACATTTTTTCACCCTGTATTGATCTAGAATGATCATTTGAGGTTCCAAAACCACAATTCTGCCTCTATTGACGTCAGAATTGACTATCTAGAACCACAGATTGATCATTGGAGTGGAAATTTTCACTCCTCTGACGTGTGAAGAGTTAATAACTCTTGACAGTCTTGAAAGATATAAAAAGAAGGGTTTTTTCCTTGAAAACCCATCATCTTCATCTTATTATCCATATTCTTACGTGACAAAACTGTTATCAATCAGTAGTGTCCTTAGAATTATCATTAAAAGATATAAGTAGAATATAATTATTGTAGTACTTCTTTACAGTCAAAGATATTAGAGTATTGCAACCCAGGTCCTCAACAGACTCATCCCCACTGTTACCACGTAGCAGTAGGACCTGAAGAATTAAATTTATTTGTTTTTTGACGTGTCACAGTCATAATACTAGCTTGTAACTACATTTTATAGCTACTATATAGACTCACCCTGACATTTTGGGGGCCTGGCCGTGGTTTTTCAACCTTATTGGACGTGTTTTGAACTGAAGTAGGCGTAAAAATTCAGTTATTTAAAAGGTATATTACTAACAGTGAGTGAAATTTCAAATTCATATTATTTTCTATTATTATCATTTTTTTATATATAATATAGCATCATATATTATATACATAATTTTTTCTCCAAAAATATATATTAAAAATATTTTTGTTGAGAGTAAGAGTACAAATCCTCTTTATTTCATTATATTGCAATAATTTTCACAAAATTTGATAATAATACAACAGTATTATTTAAATCTCAATATAAATAATAATATACAAACAGTATATTACTTATTTTTTACTATTATTGTTCACCAAAGTGTGTGAAAATTAATAAAGAAACATTTATTAATAAATAATTAATAAATATTAAATAATAAAATAATTTTTTATTATTTATAAGGAGTATTTTAATTAAATATTTCCTTTAAAACAAGACATCACTCAAATTGACGTGAAAACTTATAATTGATTGATATTTTTAATCAAAAATCAAGTGGTAAAATAAATATTATTTATAATATTTATAATAACAAATCAGATTTATTATAATTTAATAAATCTGACGTGTTTTTTTAGAAGAAAAATAATAGTATCCAAGTGAATCATTCACAAAACATTTGGAAATTAAAGTTTTAATTCATAAAAACTCACATTAAGAAATATTAGTAATAATATTTATAACCAAATTTATTATAATTTAAAAAATTTGACGTGTTTATACAAAAACATAATAATATCCAAGTGAATCATTCACAAAACACTTGTATATTACAGTTTCCACTTATAAAACATAAGTGAAAAACTCAAAAACTGTTATTTTTCAATAAAAAACATATGAAAAAAATATATTATAATAAGAATACTTAAAAATTTCGAAAAATAACAGTAGAATTGAATAAAATCATTTTGTTTTATCATAGAATACTGATATACAATTTGAAATATCTTTTCTGAATAGTGGAAAAAGACTATATTCCATTAGAAACCCAGTCACAAGGAAATCCATCTGTGACAGCCTCAGAAGACAGAGAGGTGCTGCCAAAAACCAAGGGCAAGCAGAAAAGACACAGTGAAGTGACAATCAACTCAAAAGAGTGGACACCAATAGCCGTGCCAAGGGCCAAAAAACCCAGAGAAGCTCCAACAAAACCAGTTGGATCACCAAAACAAATTGAAAAACAGAAAATCACTGTTATCAACCCAGTTGTAAACTCTAAAGGCAAATTTCCAAAGAGTATAGATCATAAATTTGTACAAGGGCCTGCTAAAGGTAAATAAACCTTGAAACATACAACATTTTTCATTGTCTGTCATTCTTTAACATTGTTAACATGACACCTCCACTTCTTAGAGATCTTGGATTCCCAAGAAATCAACCAGAACACTGGCCAAGAAGACACAGAGGAAGAAGAACTGGATCAAATGACCAGAAAAGGACTTACCATCAGGGAACTCATACCCAAGGTCTTATTCCAAATAAAATTCAACCCAGAAGTCCAACCAGGAGATTGGAAAGATGCAGAACTGGTCCTTCAAATACACAAACTCCTGAAAGACCTCTTCACATGGAGCATGGAAAACAAAATGTTCACTATGGCAGCATCATGGGCAGAAGTGGGGATAACAACTCAGAAGATCTGTCTCAAACAAATGGATTGGATGGAGCTTATGACAGAAATGCAAGGTTGGAATCCCAACAAGAATTTCAAACTCTTAGAAGAAAGAGCAATCAGAATCAAAGAGAACCAGGCAGCCATACAAGCCATAGAGAGATCTTGGCACAAGGAAGAGCCCAGTCAGATTCAGGTACCCCCAGAAATGGCAGGAGAAGTCCCATCTTCCCCACAACAATCCAGAAGTTCCAGGCCTTACAAGCCAAAGGAAACTTCATCCAAGGCTCCCCAACCATTCCAGGTAGTTTCCAACAGGAGAAAAGGAGCCCAAGGGAGAAACAAAACTTCTTTCAACCAGAGGAAGAAGGAAGCAGACCCATTGATGAAAAAGCTGATGGAATTAGTCCAAGAAGTACACAAAAGCAAAAAATAGTTGTACCTACAAATAGTTTTGATAGTTCTGACTCAATTGATCCAGAATTAATAACTGATACTACAATCCACACTCATGAGTTTGAAAACAAATTCACATGGACCAAATTGGCCCAATTCATGGATTGGACACATTAAACCTCAGAAAAAATGAGGACAGAAGTGGAAACATTGAAAGAAGAAAATGCTTTCCAAGCAACAGTCATAAAAGACTTGAATACAAATCTGGCCAAAATTTGGACAGAATTTGAAAAAACTAACAGACAGTTGAAATAAATTCTAGAAGAACAAGAAACTGTGAGGAGAGATCTGAGGAGTATCCAGCAGCAACAGGATAGCTTTGATAAAGAAATTGATTACCTCTATGACAGAGAAGATAATCAATACCCTCCAACACAAGGTCAACCCACTACCTCTACAAAATTGAAAGAAGAGGATAAAGACTATGACCAGGAACCTGAATATCAGAATCCAAAGTCAAGATAAGAGTCAATGTACCAAGATGGGGAAAATCTCAGCTATTCAGAGAAACAGGCACTAAAACAGTTACCAGAAGTAGCAAATTGGCCAAAATTCTCAGAAATTGGGGAATATGACCATATGGAAATCATTGACTATATTGATGGACTCTTTGTTGATGTCCCAAAGATACCAGACTACTGGATCACAACAAGACTTAACACAGCATTCAGAGGCCATGCAAACATATGGTATACTGAGATGTAAGAAATACATGGCAGGAAAAGCTGGCCATGGTGGAGGAACTAGATTATACAGAAGTATAGCAATGGTAGTTGGATCTGTCAAAAGACCATGTCCTTTGAAAGTTATAGATACTCCACAGAAAAAGACCCATATGAATGGTGTCTCAAACAAACAAAAAGGCCAAAAGCTATTGATCCCAATATGACAATAGAAATGAGAAACCATAAACTCCTAAAAAAATTGCCAGGAGATCTAGAACATGCAGTCAAATGCAGATGCAACAACATCAGCAGCATTGATGACATAGCAAATGTCATACAAGATGTGAGGAAGAAAACCTCCATAGGAAGGTACACATCCTATAAACCAAACTTCAAAGACAAGATGTCTGAAGTTAAAGAAACAAACAAAGAGAAAGGGAAAGAAACTCCAAAAAAGAAATATGTGTGCCACAACTGTGGATCACCAGACCAGTATGCCAACAATTGCACAAAACCAAAAAAGAAAATATATGCAATTGATGAAGAATCAGAAGAAGAACAAACAGGTAACAAATCTGATTCTGACAGTATGGGAAATGGTATGAGAGCAGAATCACAAAGTGAACCTGGTACCATAGAAGAATACATAGTGGAATGAAATGAAGAAAGTTCACTTGACATACAAGACATTGAATTAGATTCAGGAATACCACAAGTAACAACAGACAAAGAGCTCTGTAAGCACACACAGAATGCACAAACAGTCCTGGTAACCCCAAATAGAGGGATGGGATTCATTCATGGAACACCTACAAAATTGACAGTTTACATTGAGAACTGTAAACATCCAATGATCATTGACACAGGAGCAAGTTGCTCCATAGTGCCAAAAGAATACCTAAAACAACACTTGCCCAAATGGGAAGAGGACATCATCCCAACAAAAGCTTCAAACTTTAAAAGTGCATCAGGCAAAATGCACTCACTGGGGACAATAATCAAAGAGATAATTATCCCACACCAAAAAGGAAATATCAGACTAGAACCTGAATTTGTAGTTCTAGAGAATGCACATGTACAAGGATTCTTACTAGGTACAGAGTACCAAAGAATGTATGGTATGGACATTTGCAATAGTAAAAATAGATATCTTACCATAGGTACAAACAAAGACAAAAAATTTTCCTTTGAAATGAATCATATAACAAATGATAACACCCTGAAAGAACTAGTGGAAGAATTCAAAGAAGCCCAATATGGCACTCAACTCACCAGTAAAATGAAACTCAGCTTACTGAAAGTATTGAGGAAGCATAGAGGAGCTTTTGCAATAGGAGATGAACCACGAGGAAAAATCAAAGGACATGATATAGAATTATATCTGGATGTAGAAAGACCATATCCACCCATGCTTAGGAGACCACCATACCCAGCCAGCATGAAAACTAGGAATGAAATTGAGCAACATATCAATGAACTCCTAGAAATGGGGGTCATAAGGAAAATAGGACACAATAAGATAGTAGAAGTCACTACACCAGTCCTTATAACTTGGCATGATGGTAAATCCAGACTATGTGGGGACTTCAGGGCTTTGAATAATTACACCAAAGCAGATAGGTACCCCATCCCAAGGATACCACATGCACTAGATAAGCTAGCAAAAGCCAAGTTTATTACAAAAATGGATTGCATGAAAGGCTTTCACCAGAATGGGGTGAAACCAGATTCCATCAAATTGCTAAGAATTATATGCCATATGGGCATATATGAATATACTAGAATGTCATTTGGCATTAAGAATGCACCAGCCCATTTTCAGAGGATGATGGATACCATATTTCAAGATGGAATAATGGAAGGGTGGATGGTAGTGTACATTGATATCATAATATACTCAGAAACATGGGAAGACCATGTCAGGAAAATTGATAAAATATTTGGAAAATGTACACCAATCAACATGAAAATATCTCTTAAAAAATGTAACTTTGGACAGCAAGAACTGCTAGCCTTAGGACACAAAGTTTCAGGTTTAAGTCTAGCCATAGACCAAAATAAAGTTGCTGCAGTACTGAAGAAACCAGTACCAAAGAACATTAAGGAAATGCAATCTTTTTTGGGCTTTGCCAGTTAGTACAGGAGCCACATAAAAAACTTTGCAAACATCACAAGTAGCCTATACAAACTGTGCTCAAAAGATGTAGTCCTTGAAATCACCAAAGAAAGAAGATATGCATTTGAGAAGATCAAATATCAACTGACCAATTCCCCTGTCCTAATGATGCCTGATTTTGAACTACCATTCAAGCTATATATAGATGCAGCATGTAGCCAAGGACTAGGAGCAGAACTACACCAAAGGCAACTAGTGGATGGAATACCCAAAGAAGGAGTAATTTGCTATATATCAAGACAACTGAAAGACTCAGAAGCCAGATATGGAGCTACTCAGACAGAATGTCTCTGTTTGGTATGGGCTTGAAAAAAACTCCATTACTACTTAGAAGGAGCAGTATTTGAAGTTTTTACTGATTGCACAGCCCTCAAATCACTGTTGAACATGAAGACAGCCAACAGACACATGCTCAGGTGGCAAATAGCCATACAAGAATACAGAGGAAATATGACTATTATCTATAAAGAAGGGAAAAGTAATACTAATGCAGATGGTCTCAGCAGGTGGCCACTGAAGAATGACCAAGAGAATCCAGCATATGACCCAGAAACTGGGGCCGAAATACCCATACAATGCATGGAGATAGATAGGAGAAAGAACTTCAAACTATCAAACTGGGCATTAGGGAATGACCCATCAAACCCAGCACAGAGCTATGGGGAGAGCAACGAGATACCCATATTGGGAATCAGCTCCTCTAATCTAAATACAGATTTCTTTAGTATAGTACAATCATCATACAATAAAAACAAACAGTGTAGTATATTGATACAACTATTAAAACAAAAGTACAGGAGTCCTGAACTGGAGAGCCAATTGCAAGAGCCATGGCTCAAAAACTTCAAAGAGAATAGATTTTTTCTGATAGATGATCTACTATACCATAGGAAAAAACACACAAGTGCCCTGGTAATAATAAATAGAGAACGTATTTCCCTGATACTACAGGAATGCCATGACTGCCATACATGGGACATATGAGTGAAGAAAGAACTAAAGAAAGAGTCTTTAGCACAGCTTGGTGGCCAAAGTGGGAACAAGACTTGAGTGAATACATCAACACTTGTACCAGATGCCAAAAAGCCAACAAAGGTCATGGCAAAAGATATGGATTACTCCAGAATATAGAGGAGCCCAAAGAGCCCTGGGAAATAATAAACATGGATTGGATGACAGGCCTGGTCCCTGGAGGGAAAGACAGCTTTAATGCATGCCTAGTAGTAGTAGACAGGTACAGAAAGAGTGTCAGATGTCTCCCCTGTCAAAAAGAGGACACAGCAATGGTGTAAGGTTTGTCTATGAAACTCTTGATAATAGTAGCCAAATCAAGAGTACTGTGACTGTCCTCAATAGAAATATATAATATAATAAAACATTATAGCCAAAAATTTAAATATAATTATTAAAAATAATTATATATAAAAAAATAAATTTAATTATCATTATAATAATATAATAATAAAAAAATAATAATAATTATAATAAATTATAATTATTCTATTATTGTTATAGTCACTGACAGTTATAACCATAAGAAGTGTAAAGCTCTTAATGAGACAATTACACCTGAAAAATATGAATATTAACCACTTATAAATAATACAAATATTATTTATAAAAAGAATTAAACACACACTGTGCAGAAATAATTCTTTTAGAATAAAAATTCTATATAAAAAAACTAATATTTAGATAAAAAAATATAGAACTTTAAAGAAAACTTACTTATAAGATTTATTTAATACAGCAAGTCTAATACAACAGTTATTGTACTAAATAAAGGTTATAAGTTAAAAAACACGTCAAAGATCAATAAATTTAAAGATAAAACAACTTTTTATAATATAAATTATGATTAAAGAGTTTTTGAGAGGAATTTGTGGATTTTAAAAGATATTTAAAATGATAATTTTATATAATAAAATATATTATTGATGATTACAACAATAATCTAAATTCGATGACTTCAGTTCTTTAATTTTAATAAATAAAGAATAAAAATAACTTAAGAATTACTTTTAATAATAAGATTTTATATTTAATAAAACTTTACCTGTTTAAATTTCTAATATGATTGGATTAATAATGAATGATGGATAAAAACAGTGATGAAAAGACTCTTTTTATGTCTTCAGAGAAGCTCTCACAATTCATAATGGATGTAGAGGGCGTGCTCAGGTCAAAAACTGAAAAACAATGCTTCAAAATAAAGTTCTTAACTTAAGGCAACTTATTTTTACTTCCAATTTAAAGTAACCAGTGTTATTCTTAACTCCAAGTAACTTTAATCCTCATTTAGTTTAACTATTTTAAGTTTTAATATAAAATAAGGTTATTTATATTAAATTTCAACACAGGAACAACTTAAAATTAGAGTTTCAAGCAAAAATCTCTTAAACTCAATTTTTAATTAAGTTTTAAAGAAATCATAATTTTCTTTGAGTTTAATTAAAAGGGTAAATTTCCAGGCTCATTACCCAGGAAATTTATTTATTAAAGATACTTAAAATTTAATTTATATATAGATAATATTAAATTCTAAGTTGTGTGGAAATTTCAAGCAAATCCATTAAGAATTGGATTTTTAATGAATTTTTGAAGTTATTGCTATTTTTTCAACGTAAAATAGCAATACACACCAAACCTGAATTTTTGATAAGGTTTTAATGCTTGAAGCTTTAAAGTTTTAAGCTTATTTAAGCTTCTTAAGCTTATTTAAGCTTTGACAGTTCTTAAAATCTTGATTTCAAGCCTGCATATTGGGATTTACCCTTTGGCAGCTTGAAATTCCTGTCCAAATTGGGATAAAACCAGTTTAAACCTTAAGGTTGGATCAAAGTCTAATCTTAAAGTTTAAATAAGGTTTAAAATCCTCCAATACAAGTGGACAACCTTAATTGAATCATTGCAGATCCAAAAAGTTGGGTACCCCAGCTCTATTTGGTCTTTTTCCTTTGTCCCACCTTTTTGCGTGGACTTTGGCCTTTCATTTATTTAAAGCCATACCATGGCTTTAAACCCTTTTAAATTGAGCTCACACAGGATTTACATTCTGTATGGCAAATCCTTAGCCAATTCAGTAAATATACACCACACCTCAATTTTAACTAAAATTTTGGTAAGTTTGCATTAACCTTATGCAAATTTAAATTTAAGCTTATTTAAGCTTAAATTTAACAATTTTAAAAAAATGTTAAAAAAGTTACATTAGTACTGTGAGATTCTTAAATCTTCAAATAGCACAAGAAATAAGTGTTTTTGGGTATAACACCCTATGGGTGTACCCTAGGTTATTTTTGGTGTAGAATCCAAAAATGACATAATAATTATAACTTTGTTTATCCAAAAAAAAGTTATACTTATTTTTTGTTATTTTTTATTTTAAATTCAATTAAAAAGTCTGTTTAACACAAAATTAACTGTCTATAAAATCATTTGTGGCCTTATGGGTATGTTATACATACCTCACAGGCTCACATTCCCTACCACCAAAAAAAAAATTGTACCACAATTTTTCTTCTTTTAGTATACCCCAAAGTTATTTGGGGGGGTATAATCCACTGTCCAACCTCTCTACTTATACTTATCAAGTATGTAACGCACACAATTCAAACTTTCTACTGAGGTATTGGTCTTCTCTCATGTCTGAATCTTCTGAGAAACTTTTGGGAATCATGTATTTTACTTTCTGCAATCCACTCATCTTCATGTTGTGGATTTCTGTACCTGACTAAGTATTCTCTTTCATTTTTACCCCTGAGTCTTCTTTCTTTTAAGACTTTTAGTACCTTCTTTTCCTCACTTGGTTCAAGTGGGGGTATCTCTAAGGGTGTTTCATTTCTTAAAGGAAATAATTCCTTATCACTTGAAGTGTAATTCTTTACAACACTGACAGGAAAAGTTGGATGTTTGTTTCCTAACTCTCCTGACAGTTCCACTTGTACTGCATTTGTCCCATGAAGGGCTTTGATAATAAATGGTCCTGCAAAGGAATTTTTCAATTTCTTTGGGCCTTTAATATTATTAAAGTTTGAGGTTGAAACTAGTATCATGTCCCCTACTTTGAATTCTGGGGTTTTATGACTTTTATCCCATTTCTGTTCAGCATATTCAAAGGCATCATTCATGCTTTGATTTGCATGGTGCCTCACTTTATCAAGCAACAATTTAAAGCTTGAAGCAGTTGGATGAATATCAACTAGATCTTTCTTCAAAGTATCAACTGGAAGTTTGGGGTTCCATCCTTTTTCTAACATTGCAGGAGTCTTGCCTGTGGAAGCATGGATGGAGGTTTCATAGGCTAATTACAATGCTGGTATAAGAGTACACCAATCATGGGTAAAGCCGTCAGAATCTTTAAACTCCAGGCCATAAGCACAAAATCTTCTGATCATGTCCTCAAGGGTTTGAATCATTCTTTCTGCTAAGCCATCTGTTTGTGGATGGTATGCTGTTGAGTATGATAGTTTTTTACCCAAAAGCTTATGTAAATTAGTCCATAAGGCTGATGTAAATTTCGGGTCTCTGTCACTAATGATATTTTTAAAGAGACCAGTGTGGGATATTACTCTATTCCAGATCAAAAGAGCTGTATCCATAGCTGTGTCATCCTTATTACATGGTAAAAAGATTGGTGTTTTGCTATATCTGTCTACAATAACAAGACATGCATTGTAACTTTTATCACCTCCAGGTGGTAAGGCAGTTACCCAATCCATGTGAACCACTTCCCATGGGGTACTTGGTTCTTGAATATGGATCATTAAACCAAATCTTTTACCAGTGGCTTTATTGGCTCTCTGGCATCTATCACAACTATGACAGTACTCAATGACATCTTTTCTCCAAGATGGCCACCAGGCACATGTCTTAATTCTTTCCATTGTTCTGTCTTCAGACAGATGTCCAGAATAAATGTTATCATGGCATTCTAGTAGTATTGTGTTAATCAACATTCTACTACATAGGACCATGACACATGTGTGTTTAGACCTATGATATAATATACCATCAAATAAATGGAATCTTCCATTGTCATAAGATGTTTTCCAACTATCATCCAGAGAATAAGCCAATGCTGCATCTTTGCAATCTTTGTCAAGTAGAGCAGTAAGTATATGGCAATTTTTATCTTGCTTATAGATTTCTCTAACTTCATCAAAGAATTGTGTTCCAACATCTGTGATATTAATCCCTTCAATTGGAATTTGAGGTTCTGCACTTGTAGGAACATAGGCAGGATTGTCAGGTGTATTGGGTAATGCCCATCTACTCAAGCCATCAGCATTCTTGTGAATATTTCCAGCTTTATGTACTATGGTCATATTACCTCTATACTCCTGTATAGCAATCTGCCATCTTAACATGTGTCTGTTTGGAGTTTTCATGTTAAGAAGTGATTTTACTGCATTACAATCAGTAATTACTTTAAACACACTACCATCAAGATAGTAATGAAGTTTTTCCAGATCCCAAACAAGGCAAAGGCACTCCATTTGGCTAGCTCCATATCTGGCCTCAGTAGGTTTAATTTGTCTTGAAATAAAACAAATTGGACCTTCATAAGGCTTGTCATTGACAATTTGAACTTGATGAAGAGCAGCTCCTAGACCTTCACCACATGCATCAATATACAGCTTGAAAGGAAGTTTCCAGTCTGGCATCAGTAATAATTATGCATTGGTTAAGGCATACTTGATTCTATCATATGCTTGAATTCTCTCCTGAGTCATTTCAAAAACAGTTTGTTGATCAAAAATTCTGTATAATGATCTGGCATGGATTGCAAAATCTTTAAGGTGTTGCCTGTAATAACTGGCAAACCCTAAGAAAGACATCATTTCTTTTTTTTTCTGGGGCATCTGTTTCAGTAAAACTGCAGCCACTTTGTTCTTATCAACACCAAGGCTTAGTCCTGAGACTACATGTCCTAGAGCTTTTAACTCATGAAACCCAAAATTACACTTTTTTAAGAGAAATTTTCATGTTCACTTGTAAGATTTTCTGAAGTACTAATGAAAGTCTCTCTAAATGTAATTGCCAGGTTTCTGAACAAATTATAATTTCATCAATATAAATGATTAACAATCCCTCAGATAATTCATGTGGGAAGATAGTATTAATAATTATTTGGTAATGAGAGGGTGCATTTTTAATACCAAAAGGCATCCTCAAATATTCGTAAATACCACAATGAGCAATTATGCTCAATAATTTCCTAGCATGAGGTGTCAAAACATTCTGGTGAAAGCCTTTTAGAGCATCCATAGAAGTGATGAATCTTGCTTTGGGTAATTGATTCAAAGTCTCATGAATTCTAGGGATTGGATACCTGTCTGGAATAGTATAGGTATTCAGTGCTCTAAAATCACCAACCATTCTTGACTTATCATTATGCCAAGTAATGATCACTGGAGTTGTAACTTCCACTTCCTCATTGTGTCCAACTTTTTTAAGAACTCCCAGTTTCATCAGTTCATTAATATGACTTTCTAATGCTTCTATAGCCCTAGGGCTAGCTGGGTAAGCTGGTCTTCTTAATAGTGGCGCATAAGGCCTTTCCACATTAAGCATGATATCCACTTCATGGCCTTTTATAGCCCCAAGTGGTTCATTACCAGAAGCAAAAGCTTCTCTATATTGAAATAAAATTTCAAAAAGTTCTTCCTTCATTTCTGATGTTAATTCAGGACTAATTTGTGCTTCCTTTAACTGATCTGACACAAATTTGTCTTTTTCAACATTTGTTACTTGTTTAATGACAGTGATTTCTCTTCTTTCTGCAGAAAAAGCAAATTTTTGCCTTTTATTTTCCCCTATAGTGAAATATCTGTCTTTATGATTATTAATATCAATACCATAGATATTGAGATAATCATTTCCAAGTATAAAGTGTTGTGAAGTACAATTATTCATAACAAGAAATTCAGCTTTCAATCTTACACTTCCTGCAGGATGAGGAAATATTATTGCTTCTTCAAATACACCCAAAGGGTGCATGTTTTGGCTAGCAGTGCTGAATTTTATACCTTCAGTTGGCATCAACTTGTCTATCCAATTGGTATAGATCTTGTCAAGATAATCTTTTCCAACACAAGTGCAAAAAGCACCGGAGTCAAGATGTATCTTGGCTTCTATGTTCTTTATCACAATATTAGTGATACAAGATGATCCAGATGTATAACCTTTACCTCTGGCAGGTTTGGCTTTTTGAATCTTGGCATCTTGCACATGTATGAGATCCATACATTCATCACTATACTGTGGTAAGTGAGTATGTACCTCAGTGACCTCAAAAGAGACATTAATGTTCTCTATACCAAGTTTTTCTGATACTTCTTCTTCTTCTGAAGGCTCAAAATCACTTTCATGTAAAGGTACATCAGTTTCTTTTGTATCTTCTACTTTTTCAACATTTATCTGATTAACTCTTGTCTTTTTTGGACAAGTGTTTGCTAAATGAGATGTGCTTCCACATTTATGACATTTCAAAGGAGGTCTGTCATGTGGTTTATTGGGTTTTGAAATTGGTTTCCCACTAGTCTTATTGTCTATTGGGGTTTTGGACCAATTTCTTCCAATTTTTGTTCTAGTAGTGATGTCCTCCATAGCATTTATATAATCTTCTGTAGAGCAAGGCTCAATACATCTGTGTCTTATAGCATGCTCAAGGTCACCACCACATTTTCTTAATATCCTTTTATGTACCATTGTTTCAGACATATCAGGATGAAGGGCAGTTAACCTGTCCTTTTGTTTAAGAAACCAAGTCATGGGCCTGTTCCTCTCAATATTAAAAATGGCTTCTTCAAAAGAATTTTCCATTCTAAATCTCCAGGAATCATTAGCCCATTTGGAACTAACTTGTTCTTTCCACCAAGGCCAAGAATTTTTACCATGGTCTTGTCTCATTTTATAATACCATTTCTTTGCTGATTTGGTAAGTAATGAGTGTAATCTGACACTTATGTATTCATCTGGTATGTTAAAGTCTTCTTTAAACATATCAATTGTTTTCATAAATTCCATATGATTATATTCTCCTTCACCAGTGAAGGTTGGCCATTCCTCTAATCTTGGAATATCCTTATAATTGCAAGCAGTTTCCACATCATGACTAGAAATTGTATGATGTAATTCATTATTCAAGTTAAGCACATTTCTGTCAAGAATTGGTGTGGATTCCCTTGGAAATTCATGTTTCAGTGATATATTGTTAATACTTGATTAAATATCTTCTTTCAATTCAAGTCTTGCTTTATCACTTTTTTCCAATTGTTCTTGAAAAATAGCTGCATTGTGACCAGTTGAGTTTTCCAAGTTTTGCACTTGTATTTTCAATTCTTTTAACTGTCCAGTTATAAAAGAAATTGAATGTTCATCTGGTTAATTGAGTAAGGTAACTTTAAACTCAATTCTTTCACAAATTTGCGTCAAAGACAAAATATTTGCCTTATTAAAATTTTCAAGGCCAATTATGGTCTTTTGTTGGTCTTTTACTTGTAGTATCTCATTACCCAACTTTTGTTGGAAACGATCAAATCCTTTAAATGTTGCCATAATTTCTTTATTACAAGATTAAAAGTAAGTTACAAGTTTTACAAGATCTACTTCTTTGGAAAGGATTGGTTCAATCTTTCCTCCTCCTTGCTTTTGGATTCCATCAAGGTTCTTGCCATATGGAACAAATTGTCCATGGCTGTCTTTTCCTTCTTTGGGATTCTGTAATTCTGAGGGTAAGGTTTGCTCCACTTGGGCTTTGCCTTTCCCTTTGCCTTTTGCTTACCCTTCTGATTGGTCTTTGGGGCTTGCTTGGGCTTGTTTGGCACTTGTTGAGGCAGATTTTTGCTGGTGGATGCTTGAGGAGCTTCCACTGGGCTGTTGTCCTTGCCTTGAGCCAATTTCTTCTTCTGATCCTCTGACAACATGCTTTGGTTTTTCAACCAAGCTTCTATCTGTTGGACTTGTCCTTTGACAGACATTGGTGTCCAACCCAGAAGATGATCTTCTGTCTTTTCTGGCCCCATTAACTTCTTCACTTGAAGATAAGAGTTCATGGTTCCTATCCAAAGACTTGGAAGGAGTTTCCACTCTTGTTGTTTTGACGCCAGGAACCAGTTTTTCCATTGGGATTGATAAGTTTCCACAGCTGCCTGTTGGAAATGGTTCAGGTCTAATAGCAATAGCAGTTATGTCAGCTTCTGGACTCTCAATAAGAGGTTCAAAGGTGCTGGCTAACCTTTGGGAACTGGTGGAAGTTCTGGCATCCTCCATTTGTGCCTCTCCTCTGGGAGGACATTCTTGCCTTTTGGATTTGTGGCTGGAATGTCCTGGTCCAGATCCATTTGATTGGATGGAGTAGTTACTTCCACTTCTAGTAGAAGTCATTTCACATCAATTTTAATAAAAGATAGAGTAAAATTGAATTGAATTCACCTGCAGGACCTTTAAAGGGTTCTTTGGTTATTAAACCCCTTGGTTCTGGGCTGGTTTGAATTTAAATACTGGACTCTGAGGCTTCAGAGTCTGAAGAACTTTCTCTTATTGAAGACACTAGAGAAAATTGAAAATATTAGTTGTTTTATCAAATAATAAAAATAACTTATAAGCTCAACTGATTAAATAAAGTTGTTTTTATGTAATTTATGGTAAATTACGTCAAAAAATAAAGAAAAATGTCTAAGTTAAAAAAAAATATTTTTAGTAAAGATTTTATCTTTAAGGATTTTTTTATTTGATTTATTATTTTCTTTAAAGAAATAATAATTATGCAATTAACAAGTTAATTAATCAAAATTGTATTATTATTCACATTTATACTAGAATAACTCAAAGCATAAATTTCAAGTCTGTGATGTGAAAAAGCCACTAGTTAGACAAAAGAAATTTATTCCAAATCACTCAATAGTATATTGTTTCAAACAGTATTCTTAAGAAGAAATTAATTTTATTAATATTATCAAGATTATTTATAAGGGATAAGTCCCAAAAAAGCCAATATTAAAACAAATATGGCAATTTTACATCAAAAAACAGTAAAATAAGGTCTAGAATATGATTTATGTCCCAAAAATTGGTTTAAAATCACGGCCAGGCCCCCAAATGTAAGGTTTGTCTATGAAACTCTTGATAATAGTAGCAAAATCAAGAGTACTGTGACTGTCCTCAATAGAAATATATAATATAATAAAATATTATAACCACAAATTTAAATATAATTATTAAAAATAATTATATATAAAAAAATAAATTTAATTATTATTATAATAATATAATAATAAAATAATAATTATAATTATAATAAATTATAATTATTCTATTATTGTTATAGTCACTGACAGTTATAACCATAAGAAGTGTAAAGCTCTTAATGAGACAATTACACGTGGAAAATATGAATATTAACCACTTATAAATAATATAAATATTATTTATAAAAAGAATTAAACACACACTGTGCAGAAATAATTCTTTTAGAATAAAAATTCTATATAAAAAAACTGATATTTAGATAAAAAATATAGAGCTTTAAAGAAAACTTACTTATAAGATTTATTTAATACAACAAGTCTAATACAACAGTTATTATACTAAATAAAGGTTATAAGTTAAAAAACACGTCAAAGATCAATAAATTTAAAGATAAAACAACTTTTTATAATATAAATTATGATTAAAGAGTTTTTGAGAGGAATTTGTGGATTTTAAAAGATATTCAAAATGATAATTTTATATAATAAAATATATTATTGGTCATTACAACAATAATCTAAATTCTATGACTTCAATTATTTAATTTTAATAAATAAAGAATAAAAATAACTTAAGAATTACTTTTAATAATAAGATTTTATATTTAATAAAACTTTACCTGTTTAAATTTCTAATATGATTGGATTAATAATGAATGATGGATAAAAACAGTGATGAAAAGATTCTTTTTATGTCTTCAGAGCATCTCTCATGATTCATAATGGATGTAGAGGGCGTTCTGAGGTCAAAACTGGAAAAACATGCTTAAAAATAAAGTTCTTAACTTAAGGCAACTTATTTTTACTTCCAATTTAAAGTTACCAGTGTTATTCTTAACTCCAAGTAACTTTAATCCTCATTTAGTTTAACTATTTTAAGTTTTAATATAAAATAAGGTTATTTATATTCCAGTTCATCACAGGAACAACTTAAAATTAGAGTTTCAAGAAAAAATCTCTTAAACTCAATTTTTAATTAAGTTTTAAAGAAATCATAATTTTCTTTGAGTTTAATTAAAAGGGTACTTTCCAGGCTAATTACCCAGGAAATTTATTTATCAAAGATACTTAAAATTTAATTTATATATAGATAGTATTCAATTATAAGTTGTGTGAAATTTTCAAGCAAATCCATTAAGAATTGGATTTTTAATGAATTTTTGAAGTTATTGCTATTTTTCCCACGTAAAATAGCAATACACACCAAACCTGAAGTTTTGATAAGGTTTTAATGCTTGAAGCTTTAAAGTTTTAAGCTTATTTAAGCTTTGACAGTTCTTAAAATCTTGATTTCAAGCCTGCATATTGGGATTTACCCTTTGGCAGCTTGAAATTCCTGTCCAAATTGGGATAAAACCAGTTTAAACCTTAAGGTTGGATCAAAGTCTAATCTTAAAGTTTAAATAAGGTTGAAAATCCTTCAATACAGGTGGACAACCTTAATTGAATCCTTGCAGATCCAAAAAGTTGGGTACCCCAGCTCTATTTGGTCTTTTTCCTTTGTCCCACCTTTTTGCGTGGATTTTGCCCTTTTATTTATCTAAAGCCATACCATGGCTTTAAACCCTTTTAAATTGAGCTCACACAGGATTTACATTCTGTATGGCAGATCCTTAGCCGATTCAGTAAATATACACCACACCTCAATTTTAACTAAAATTTTGGCAAGTTTGCATTAAGCTTATGCAACCTTAAATTTAAGCTTATTTAAGCTTAAATTTAACAATTTTAAAAAAATGTTAAAAAAGTTACATTAGTACTGTGAAATTCTTAAATCTTCCAATAACACAAGAAATAAGTGTTTTTGGGTATAACACCCTATGGGTGTACCCTAGGTTATTTTTGGTGTAGAATCCAAAAATGACATAATAATTATAACTTTGTTTATCCAAAAAAAAGTTATACTTATTTTTTGTTATTTTTTGTTTTAAATTCAATTAGAAAGTCTGTTTAAGACAAAATTAACTGTCTATAAAATCATTTGTGGCCTTATGGGTATGTTATACATACCTCACAGGCTCACAAATGGACACAGCCATATTGTTCTGGAACAATGTGATAGCAAACTGTGGAGTTCCAAGAATTCTAATTAGTGACAGAGACCCTAAATGCACATCAGAATTTTGGACTAATCTATATGAAATGCTTGGAACCAAACTAGCATTCTCCACAGCTTACCATCGACAAACAGATGGTCTAGCAGAAAGAATGATTCAAACATTAGAAGATTTTGTGCATATGGCATGGAATATAAAGACAATGAGGGATACACCCATGACTGGGTAACCCTCCTACCAGCTGTACAATTGGCATACAACACAAGTATACACTCAGTGACAGGAAAAACCCCTGCCACCTTAGAGAAAGGATGGAACCAACTACTTCAAGTAGACTAATTGAAGAAGAACCTCCTCTCAGTACACCCCACAGCTAAAGACCTCCACACAATGTGGAAAACTGCCTGTGAAAAAGCAGAACAATGTGTGGCTGAAGCTAAATTATACAACAAACAGAGATATGATAAAAGTCACCAAGAACCTGATTTCAAAGAAGGAGACCAAGTTCTAATCTCAACTTTTAACTTCAACAATCTAAGAGGACCGAAGAAGATGAGAGACTCATTCATAGGACCATTCACCATTATTAAATTAATAGGAAAGAATGCAGTAGAAGTCAACCTGACCAAAGAGTTTTCTAGGAAACACCCAGTTTTCCCTGTGAGCCTGGTCAAACCTTATCACCAAACAGATGAGGAGAAATTCCCTGACAGAAAGAAGACAGTCACCCATGAAAGATTGGTAGAGGAAGATGACTCATCTGGACCAGTGAAAAAGATCATTAAAGCCAGGAAAATAAGAATTAATGGGAAAGCCAACAGGCAATATCTGGTTAGATTTAGGAATCAACCAGCAGATAAAGATAAATGGTTAACTGATAAAGAAATCCCAGATGAACAAACACACCTCAGAAGATTCAGAGTCTCCAGAAGGGCTGAAGAGTCTCATTAATGATGAGCCTTCTTTTGAGGGAGGGTATGTCAGCCTGTGACTCAAAACAGAGCACTAGCATGACATCCAACATACCATAAATAATGGTATGACAAGTATTGAACAAACATAGTCAATAAAGGTCGTAAATAAGAGGAAAAAACTCCTCTTAAATTAAACACCAACCTTATCCAAACAGAATAAGGAAACTTAGAGGAGAATAAACAAGTCAAAACCCTTATTTTCACCTCTCATCTAGCTTATGCATATTTAAGTTATTCTATACCAAAATGGTATGTTTCTTAAAGCTCACATAGAGAGCTACACAATGGTATCATCCATGTTGCTGTAACACCACTACAACTGGAGATACCATATGACCTTTATTTTAAAACCAAGACCCCCCTGAAAGTAAAAGAGGGCTTGTACAAAGCTGTACAAAAGTATAACCAAATTGAAGATCTAAACAAGAGCTTTAATTTGAGACACCTTAGACCTCTGTATCTCTTAAATTGACTGATGGATCTTGGTTCAAATGTTTAACAACCAAAATACAGATATTCTGAAAACAACAATGTAAACAAACCCCTGTATCTTTGGAATACACTCATACAACTGTAAAGTGTAATATACCAAACAGTAGAGCTAATCAAGCCCTACAAGACTGTATCATCAGAATACAGATATCTTCCAAATTGAAGAAGATATCTAGTATGGAAGTTTTTGAAGCCTCATACTGATGTACAAAAATAAATCCAAAAACTTAAAACCCTTATAACTTTTGCTATTTCAAAGAAGGGTAGACATGAAGCATACCATATTGAAGAGCTCATTAAGCCCTTCAATTCTGTGCTCTTGGTTTCTTGATATCTTAAGAACTGACTGAGATATCTTGATTGGAAGGTTTTTCTAGCAATACATGACTGTATCAAACTTGTATCAAACAGTATTTGTGAGCCTTAGAGGTAATTTCATATACCCAAAAGACCACAAATACAAAATTAACATATTAATATAAATGAAATAAATTTATTTATATTATTAAAATAAAAATCAAAATATGAATATAAAATTATATTCAAAAATAAAAAACTAATTACAATTTAAAAATAAAATTACATCAAATTTTGAAATTATAAAATTACATTTATACTTGAAAAAATTAAGTAAAAATGAAATTTTAACAAAATTGTGAAAAAATAAATAAATTTGGAAAAAAGTTAAATAAAATTTATTATAACTTTTTATCCAATAAATAAACATATAAAACTTATTTCACCATTGGATTCCTCATAAAAAATCAGGTGGAGTCACCTCTGAGTGAAATTCTTGTAACTCAACTCTAAATAAACTTAAATTAAGTTTCTAGCATTTTCAATACAAAAGTTGAAAATCCTCAAAACCTTAATTTAATTCACACCACATGTGGTGTTAACCATCAATTTTTGTGTTAAAATTGAGGTGTTGTGTTTAGTTTAGAAGTTATGAGGAATTGAAGTATTTTCAATTGAATTAAATTGAAATGTCAAAATGTGCGCGTGTATTACATAAGTGAACTTTGATTTACATATGAGGGGTCAATTATTACTGTATTGTACTGTACAATTGAATTGAATTACATACGTAAAGTATAAGTATAATACATGATGAGGAATTAACGGAAAAAGAAATAGGAAAGATTACATTTGGGGGGGAAAAGAAACTCCAGCTCTAAGGGGGAGCTAGACCCCCAAACTCCTTGCTGACAGGCGTGGGATGTCAAAATTCACGCAAAAGTTCATCACTTTTGGCCTGGAATTGAGTTACAGGGTCTGTGGACTCAATTGATGATGAGGTTTTGATACCAACTGGGGTAGTTTTAGCTGTTGCCAAGAGGGTAAAACTACCCTTAAGATAAAACACTCATAATAAAAACAGTTTTAACTGGTTTCTACGCCTCTGACACACATTCTGACGTGTTTTGAAGGCTCTAGGCCTGGTATTGCTATAGTAATGGCTGATTTAAGGGTCTAAAATGGCTAAAAATAGCTAAAAATGGCTTAAACCAGCCCTTTTTTTGGTCTAAACCAGGGTTCAATGATGCCATAATTGGCTTTTCTGTTGTCAGACTGTTTTTCACGACTGACAAGAGTAAATTTTACTTTTGGAGTAAGAGAATTGATGGCTATAAAAGAATGTCTTCTTTGCCCCACTTTTCTCTTCATGTTAGAATCTTTTCCTTTTATTAATTAGTTTAAAACTGTTAAACCAATCAATCAAAGATTCCAACCACCACTTTTAAATCATTTTAATCCTTTTAACCACGTGAAAAAATCATTATAATCATTGTTTGTAACTCTTATAATCATTTTTACCCCTGAACCACCCCAAAAGTGAATTAAAGCATCTTTCATCACTGTAAACTTTGTCACTTTGTTTCCAAATTCACTCTGGTCACTTTTGGGCGTGTTTTCTCTTTAATATTCTTTTTAAAGACTTTGTTCTTTAATTAATTGCTTGCAGTTCTTTGCTCAATTAATTCCAATTGAAATTGCTCTTGAAGAAATTTCTTTTGTAGCCTTAAAATATCTCTTGTAGAGTATTTTTTGGGATAAATCTTTATTGTTGGTAAAACAATAAATTTTTATATTATTGTTTTATACTAATAAAGTTATAAACAATAAAATTGGCGTGTTTTCTCTTAAAGATAATATTTCATACTATTTTTAACTGAATTTTACCTTATACAAATTTTGAGGACAGGAAAAGTACTTGATTTTTAATCAAAGTTTCATATCCACACCTTACATTTGGGGGCCCAGCCGTGATATTTTACCTGTGACATATTTTTGTTACTCTTTTTAAATCTTTTTTCTTATATTGAAAAATTTAAAAACATATAAAAAATACTTATAATTCAAAAAATCCATAAAAAATAACCTTTTTTCATATTATAAGTGAGGCTTATATTTTTATTTCTTTTTTGAAATAACCTTTTTTTTACTTAATTAATTGGCTTTTTCATTAATTTTAGTGTCTGACAACGTGGTAAGACAAGAAAACATTGAAACAGCCTCAACAGTAACCAGCATTATCCCTGCCAGTACTGTTAATTCTGATCATAATAGCACTGTTATTGTGACTCAAAATAACCAGCCTGAACCAATATCTTCTGAATTAATTAACTTGGACATAAGTAATACCCTTCAGAAAGCTAAAAATTTGGCCAATAGTAAGTTTTTGACGTAAAAATACTATTTTAAACCTTTTTTAACCATAATTATGCCTTCAACCAGGTCAGGAGCCAGCTACAACCCCTCAAGCAGCTCCCAAAAAGGTAATAGACGAGATTATGGAAGAAGCCAACCAGGTACAGAAGGAAAAGGGTCAGTTGATGACTTCCAAACAACTAAATTGGGTCATTCTGAAGCTGATAATACTGTTTTACCTTCAAGAAGAGCTGACAGCGCCACAACAAGCCTCTGTGGACATATACAAAGCCAGCCACAGTGCATACAACAATTGTAAGGTGTGGATATGAAACTTTGATTAAAAATCAAGTACTTTTCCTGTCCTCAAAATTTGTATAAGGTAAAATTCAGTTAAAAATAGTATGAAATATTATTTTTAAGAGAAAACACGCCAATTTTATTGTTTATAACTTTATTAGTATAAAACAATAATATAAAAATTTATTGTTTTACCAACAATAAAGATTTATCCAAAAAATACTCTACAAGAGATATTTTAAGGCTACAAAAGAAATTTCTTCAAGAGCAATTTCAATTGGAATTAATTGAGCAAAGAACTGCAAGCAATTAATTAAAGAACAAAGTCTTTAAAAATAATATTAAAGAGAAAACATGCCCAAAAGTGACCAGAGTGAATTTGGAAACAAAGTGACAAAGTTAACAGTGATGAAAGATGCTTTAATTCACTTTTGGGGTGGTTCAGGGGTAAAAATGATTATAAGAGTTACAAACAATAATTATAATGATTTTTTCACGTGGTTAAAAGGATTAAAATGATTTAAAAGTGGTGGTTGGAATCTTTGATTGATTGGTTTAACAGTTTTAAACTAATTAATAAAAGGAAAAGATTCTAACATGAAGAGAAAAGTGGGGCAAAGAAGACATTCTTTTATAGCCATCAATTCTCTTACTCCAAAAGTAAAATTTACTCTTGTCAGTCGTGAAAAACAGTCTGACAACAGAAAAGCCAATTATGGCATCATTGAACCCTGGTTTAGACCAAAAAGGGCTGGTTTAAGCCATTTTTAGCCATTTTTAGCCATTTTAGACCCTTAAATCAGCCATTACTATAGCAATACCAGGCCTAGAGCCTTCAAAACACGTCAGAATGTGTGTCAGAGGCGTAGAAACCAGTTAAAACTGTTTTTATTATGATTGTTTTATCTTAAGGGTAGTTTTACCCTCTTGGCAACAGCTAAAACTACCCCAGTTGGTATCAAAACCTCATCATCAATTGAGTCCACAGACCCTGTAACTCAATTCCAGGCCAAAAGTGATGAACTTTTGCGTGAATTTTGACATCCCACGCCTGTCAGCAAGGATTTTGGGGGTCTAGCTCCCCCTTAGAGCTGGAGTTCCTTTTCCCCCCCAAATTTAATCTTTCCAATTTATTTTTCCTTTAATTCCTCATCATGTATTATACTTATAATTTACATATGTAATTCAATTCAATTGTACAGTACAATACAGTAATAATTGACACCTCATATGTAAATCAAAGTTCACTTATGTAATACACGCGCACATTTTGACATTTCAATTGAATTCAATTGAAAATACTTCAATTCCTCATAACTTCTAAACTAAACACAACACCTCAATTTTAACACAAAAATTGATGGTTAACACCACATGTGGTGTGAATTAAATTAAGGTTTTGAGGATTTTCAACTTTTGTATTGAAAATACTAAAAACTTAATTTAAGCTTATTTAGAGTTGAGTTACAAAAATTTCACCCAGAGGTGACCCCACCTGATTTTTTATGAGGAATCCAATGGTGAAATAAAATTTATATGTTTATTTATTGGATAAAAAGTTATAATAAATTTTATTTAACTTTTTTCCAAATTTATTTATTTTTTCACAATTTTGTTAAAATTTCATTTTTACTTAAATTTTTCAAGTATAAATGTAATTTTATATTTACAAAATTTAAAGTAATTTTATTTTCAAATTATAATTAATTTTTTATTTTTAATATAATTTTATATTTATATTTTTTATTTTTATTTTTAATAATATAAATAAATTTATTTTATTTATATTAATATGTTATTTTTTATATTTGTGGTCTTTTGGGTATATGAAATTACCTCTAAGGCTCACATTCCCTCCCCCTAAAAAAGAATATTACTTTGTAATATTGGTGTTTCTAGTGTGTCTGAATCTCCTCAGGAGTTTGGTGGCTTCTGGTATATCTTTCTCTTCTAACCATTCATCTTCACAAGTTGGGTCACTGTACCTAACAAGGTATTCCCTTACTTTCTTGGTTCTTAATTTCCTTTCTTTAAGAACTTTGGTTATTTTCTTAGTACCAGATGTCTCAATAGGAGGTATAACTTGCGGAATCTTATTCCTCAAGGGAAATTTCTCAGCATCACTAGATTTGTATGGCTTTATCAAGCTTACTGGAAATGTAGGGTGCTTATTGCTAAGTTCTTCAGATAACTCTACTTCAACAGCATTTTCTCCATGGAGGGCCTTAATCACAAAAGGTCCTGCAAAGGAGTCTTTTAACTTTTTACATCCTTTGATGTTATTGAAGTTAGTGGTGGATACAAGAACTAGGTCCCCCACTTTGAAATCTGGAGTTGCATGAGATTTATCCCATTTGTCTTTAGCATATGCAAAAGAGTCCTCCATGCATCTCACTGCATGCTTTCTAGCTTTGTCTAGCATTCCTTTGAAGCTAGCAGCTGTGGGATGTATTTCAATTAAGTCTTTCCTCAAGGAATCTTGGGGTAACTTGGGGTTCCATCCTTTTTCTAAAATAGCAGGAGTCTGATTGGTACTGGAATGGATTGATGTTTTATATGCTAATTCCAGTGCTGGTAACAGAGTACACCAATCATGGGTAAATCCATCACAATCTTTGAATTCAAGGCCATATGCACAAAATCTTCTCACCATGTCCTCTAAGGTTTGGATCATTCTTTCAGCCAGACCATCAGTTTGTGGGTGGTAGGCTGTAGAGAAAGACAGTTTTGTGCCAAATAATTGGTGAAGATTTGTCCATAGAGCTGAAGTGAATTTGGGATCTCTATCACTGATGATATTTGTAAATATCCCAGTCCATGACACTACTCTATTCCATATCAGAAGAGCTGTATCCATGGCTGTATCATCTTTGTGACATGGTAAAAAGATTGGAGTTTTACTGAATCTGTCCACAATTACTAGGCAAGCATTATAGCTCCTGTCACCTCCTGGTGGTAGGCCAGTTACCCAATCCATATGGACAATTTCCCAAGGTCTGTTTGGTTCTTGGATTTTCATCATATTTCCAAGTCTTTTGCCAGTGGATTTATTTGCCTTTTGGCATCTGTCACAGGTTTTGCAATACTCTGCAACATCTTTTTGCCACATTGGCCACCATATGCAGGTCTTCACTTTCTCTCTTGTTCTGTCTTCAGAAAGATGTCCTGAAAAGGGACTATCATGGCATTCTTTCAGTACAAGATTGATTAATGACCTGTCTACAACTTTAATGACACATGTGTGCTTGGTTCTGTGGTAAATTATACCATCCAGTAGGTGAAATCTTCCTTCATTATAAGATTTTCTCCATACTTCATCCAAGGCATGTATTAGAGAGTTGTCTTTACAGTCTTTGTTAAGTAATTGGCATAAGATGCTACAATTCTTATCTTGAGTGTAAGTATTTCTGACTTCTTCAAAGAAGGTGGTGTTCAAGTCTGTAACACTTATTCCTTCTATTGGAATTTGTGGTGAAGCTTCTTCTGGAACATAAGCAGGATTATCAATGTTATTTGGTAATGGCCATCTGCTTAGTCCATCTGCATTCTTATGAATATTCCCATCCTTATGAACAATAGTCATATTGCCTCTGTATTCTTGTATGGCTATTTGCCATCTGAGCATGTGTCTGTTAGGTGTTTTCATGTTCAAAAGTGATTTCACAGCTGTACAATCTGTTATTACTTCAAAAACACATCCCTCTAAGAAATAGTTCAATTTCTCTAAGGCCCAGACAAGGCATAGACATTCCATTTGACTTGCTCCATATCTGGCTTCAGTTGGTTTGATTTGCCTGGATATGAAACATATTGGTCCTTCTACAGGTTTGTCATTTATGATCTGAACTTGGTGAAGTGCAGCACCTAGTCCATCCCCTGATGCATCAATATACAGTTTGAAAGGCAATTTAAAGTCTGGCATCAGTAAGAGTGGAGCAGTGGTCAATGCTTCTCTTAGAGACTCAAAAGCTTTGACTCTGTCAACAGTCATCTCAAATACTGTGTCTTTGTCACACAACTTATAAAGTGGTCTTGCTATGGATGCAAAGTCTTTAATGTGTTGCCTGTAATATCCTGCAAAACCTAAGAATGACTGAATTTCCTTCTTATTCTGAGGCATGGGTTTTAACAATACTGCTGCAACTTTGTTTTTATCAATTCCAAGGGACAAACCAGATACAACATGTCCTAGTGCCTTAAGTTCTTTAAATCCAAAATGACATTTCTTCAAGGAGATTTTCATGTTTACTGATTGGATTTTTGTCAAAACTCTTGATAATCTGTACATGTGCTCCTCCCAAGTCTTTGAACAGATAATAATGTCATCAATGTAAATGATTAACCATCCCTCTGAGAGTTCTTCAGGGAAGATTTCATTCATCATTCTTTGGAAGTGTGAAGGTGCATTTTTGATACCAAAGGGCATCCTTAAGTATTCATAAACTCCACAATGAACAATAATTCTCAAGTATTTTCTTGCTCTTGGTGTTACTACATTTTGATGGAATCCTTTAAGGGCATCCATAGTGGTTATATACACTGCTTGAGATATTTGAGTAAGGGCAATTTGGATTTTTGGTATTGGGTATCTGTCTGGAACAGTGTAAGTGTTCAGAGCTCTAAAGTCCCCAACCATTCTGGATTTTCCATTATGCCACACCACTATGACTGGTGTAGTTATTTCTACTTCCTCATTGTGGCCTACTTTTCTTATTACACCAAGGTCTAGAAGTTCTTTGATATGAATTTCTAGAGCTTCTCTTGATTTTGGACTTGCTGGATAAGCAGGTCTTCTTAAGAGTGGTGGATAAGGTCTCTCAATGTTAAGAATGATGTCAACTTCATGACCAATAATTGCTCCCAAGGGTTCTTTGTCTGTAGCAAATGCTCCTCTGTGGTCATACAAAAGGGAAGAAAGTTCATTTTCTTGCTTATCAGTCAGATGAAGGCTTATTTCAGCCTCACTTAACTGTTCAGACTTGAATTTCTCTAACTCTAAGTTGACTGGTGATACTTTGTTTACTGTAATTTGTCTTTTAAAGGGTAAAAAGGCAAATTTCTGGCGCTTATTGTCTCCAATTGTAAAGTATCTGTCTTTGTTATTATGTAAATCTATCCCATACATGATTAAATAGTCATTTCCCAATATAAAATGGGTACTAGAGCAATTTTCCATAACAACAAATTCAACTGTGATCCTTAAATTCCCATTTATGTGTGGGAATATGACATTGGTCTCAAAGATTCCTAATGCTTTCATTGGGTTACTTGCACTGTTAAATTTTATACCATCAATTGGTAACAATTGGTCTTCAAAATTTGGTACACAAGTCTTAAGAAAAGATTTTCCAACACAAGAGCAGAAGGCTCCTGGGTCAAGCAAAAGTTTGGTGGGTTTGTTGTCAATCACCACTTCTGTTATACAGGAGTTACCAGCTGTATAACCTTTTCCTCTGTTTGGTTTTGTCTTCATAAGTTGTGCATCTTGAACTTTTGATAAATCAACTTGACCATTGCTCAATTGTGGTAAGTGGGAATAAGATTCCATGATGTCAAAAGTGGCATTGATATTTTCTATATCTTTTGAAGATTCAGAGAATATGGATGACTTATCATCTGAATTGTCTTCAATTATGTCTTCTTTTTCAACATCTGGTTCTTTTTCAATGTCAATTTCATTGATTTTCCCCCTTTTTGGACATGTATTGGCTAAATGGGTGGTGCTTTGGCAAATATGGCATTTTCTGACTGTATCTGCAGATTTATATTTAATATTACTAGAATTTTCTTTGGGGTTTTTGTCCACAGAATCTTTCCAAGGTGTATTAAACCTTTTTTTAAGATTCACCCTACTAGAACCAATTTTGGTTCTGGTGGTTACTTCTTCCAGTATATTGATAATATCCTCTGCTGAAGATTGTTCAGTAGTCCTGCTTTTGACAGCATGCTCTAAGTCACCTCCACATTGTCTCAGAATTTTTCTATGGATCATAAATTCTGACATGTCAGGATATAATGCTGTTAATCTGTCCTTTTGTTGGCAAAACCATGGTAAAGCTTTGTCTTTATCAGCATTAAATTTGGCAGATTCAAAGGCTGTTTCAACTTTAAACCTCCAAGCATCATTTGCCCATTTGTTGATGATTTGGGTTTTCCACCAAGTCCAACTCTGGTGTCCATGTGCTTGTCTTATTTTGATGTACCATCTGTGAGCTGATCTGGTAAACAAGGTGTTAAACCTGGCTGTTACCAATCTTTCTGGTAATTCAAAATCCTCTTTGATCATGTCAATACCTCTAATGAATTCCATATGGTCATACTCTCCTTCACCACTGAAGTGAGGCCATTCTTTAAGTTTTGGAACTTCTTTCAAGAGTGCTTGGCCCATTGATGGTTCCAAGTTATGAAAAGAAGTAGATAATTCATTTTTTAAATGTGAATTATCAGGATCCAATACTTGTGGATTTGAAATTCTTGTGCCCTCATTTTGATTTAGAGGTGTAGACATTCTTGGTAGGGTGTTCAGTAATTGTTCAATGTCATTCATTTTACTGTTGCTACACCTTTGGGAATTTCTGTATTCATGTTGGAAGCTTTGTATTAAATTTATTACTTCAATTTTATACATGTCTTCTTTATGTGTAAGTTCTTGCCATAACTCTGTCTGTCTTGTATTATCAGCAGTGACTTGATTCAATTTCATTGATAATTTTGATACTTCTTCTTGTGAAGCATCAAAACACTTTTTCAAGGCAATGGTATATGTCTTTACTTCAGTAAATGAATTTGAAATGTCATCAAGGACTTTCTTGTTATCTGTCTTGATAATATTTATGGCTTGTTTAATTCTTGTTTCAATTATGTCATCAATATTGAATTTAGAATATTTATCTGTTAATTCTTTAATAATGGCAGATTGTTCATTTATTTTATTGTTAGAAGAATTATCATTATTGGAATTTTTAATTGTTCTCAAAACTTTTTCAAAACACATAAGTGTTTCATTAATTTGGCACAGACTCAGGTTGTTTGTTTTAATGTTGTTACAAATGGTGTCATTTTTATCAGAAAGATGTTTTTTCACGTCATTTATAGCATTATACAACTCTGGGATGGAATCAAATATATCAGAAATCATTTCTGGAACTTTAATCTGGCTTCCTCCTTCTTTTGTAATTCCATCATGGTTCTGGCCATCTGAAATACATTTTCCATGGCATCCTGCTGAATCTTTGGGATCCTGTAGCCCTGGCTGTAAGGTTTTGGAGCTTGTGCCTTCCCTTTGCCCTTGCTTGGAGTTTGTGGCTGCTTTCTCACGTTGGAATTGCTGCTGCTGGCCACTGGGGCTGTTTTTGGCACTGGTTTTGGTGGTGGAGGGTTGTTTTTCCTCCATTCCAGTGTCAAAAGCATCATGTTTTTCTTCTCCATCAATGGATGCCATCCATTGAGCAATTTGCAAGTGTTGGGATGGCCCAAGAATTTTCTTACTGTCAGGTAAGAATTCATGCAATTCTTCCACAGGTCTGCAAGGATCTGGTACTCTTTGAATTGAAGTGCATTGTTGTATGCACTGTGGCTGGCTTTGTATATGTCCACAGAGGCTTGTTGTGGCGGTGTCAGCTCTTTTTGAAGGTAAAATGGTATTATCAGCTTCAGAATGACCCATTTTAGTTGTTTGGAAGTCATCAACTGACCCTTTTCCTTCTGTACCTGGTTGGCCTCTGCCATAATCACGTCTATTACCTTTTTGGGAGCTGCTTGAAGGGTTGTAGCTGGCTCCTGATCTGGTTGAAGGCATAATTATGGTTAAAAAGGCTTAAAATAGTATTTTTACGTCAAAAAACTTACTATTGGCCAAATGTTTAGCTTTCTGAAGGGTATTACTTATGTCCAAGTTAATTAATTCAGAAGATATTGGTTCAGGCTGGTTATTTTGAGTCACAATAACAGTGCTATTATGATCAGAATTGACAGTACTGGCAGGGATAATGCTGGTTACTGTTGAGGCTGTTTCAATGTTTTCTTGTCTTACCACGTTGTCAGACACTAAAATTAATGAAAAAGCCAATTAATTAAGTAAAAAAAGGATATTTCAAAAAAAGAAATAAAATTTTAAGCCTCACTTATAATATGAAAAAAAATTATTTTTTATGGATTTTTTGAATTATAAGTATTTTTTATATGTTTTTAAATTTTTCAATATAAGAAAAAAGATTTAAAAAGAGTAAAAAAATATGTCACAGGTAAAATATCACGGCTGGGCCCCCAAATGTAAGGTGTGGATATGAAACTTTGATTAAAAATCAAGTACTTTTCCTGTCCTCAAAATTTGTATAAGGTAAAATTCAGTTAAAAATAGTATGAAATATTATTTTTAAGAGAAAACACGCCAATTTTATTGTTTATAACTTTATTAGTATAAAACAATAATATAAAAATTTATTGTTTTACCAACAATAAAGATTTATCCAAAAAATACTCTACAAGAGATATTTTAAGGCTACAAAAGAAATTTCTTCAAGAGCAATTTCAATTGGAATTAATTGAGCAAAGAACTGCAAGCAATTAATTAAAGAACAAAGTCTTTAAAAATAATATTAAAGAGAAAACACGCCCAAAAGTGACCAGAGTGAATTTGGAAACAAAGTGACAAAGTTAACAGTGATGAAAGATGCTTTAATTCACTTTTGGGGTGGTTCAGGGGTAAAAATGATTATAAGAGTTACAAACAATGATTATAATGATTTTTTCACGTGGTTAAAAGGATTAAAATGATTTAAAAGTGGTGGTTGGAATCTTTGATTGATTGGTTTAACAGTTTTAAACTAATTAATAAAAGGAAAAGATTCTAACATGAAGAGAAAAGTGGGGCAAAGAAGACATTCTTTTATAGCCATCAATTCTCTTACTCCAAAAGTAAAATTTACTCTTGTCAGTCGTGAAAAACAGTCTGACAACAGAAAAGCCAATTATGGCATCATTGAACCCAGGTTTAGACCAAAAAGGGCTGGTTTAAGCCATTTTTAGCCATTTTTAGCCATTTTAGACCCTTAAATCAGCCATTACTATAGCAATACCAGGCCTAGAGCCTTCAAAACACGTCAGAATGTGTGTCAGAGGCGTAGAAACCAGTTAAAACTGTTTTTATTATGATTGTTTTATCTTAAGGGTAGTTTTACCCTCTTGGCAACAGCTAAAACTACCCCAGTTGGTATCAAAACCTCATCATCAATTGAGTCCACAGACCCTGTAACTCAATTCCAGGCCAAAAGTGATGAACTTTTGCGTGAATTTTGACATCCCACGCCTGTCAGCAAGGATTTTGGGGGTCTAGCTCCCCCTTAGAGCTGGCGTTCCTTTTCCCCCCCAAATTTAATCTTTCCAATTTATTTTTCCTTTAATTCCTCATCATGTATTATACTTATAATTTACATATGTAATTCAATTCAATTGTACAGTACAATACAGTAATAATTGACACCTCATATGTAAATCAAAGTTCACTTATGTAATACACGCGCACATTTTGACATTTCAATTGAATTCAATTGAAAATACTTCAATTCCTCATAACTTCTAAACTAAACACAACACCTCAATTTTAACACAAAAATTGATGGTTAACACCACATGTGGTGTGAATTAAATTAAGGTTTTGAGGATTTTCAACTTTTGTATTGAAAATACTAAAAACTTAATTTAAGCTTATTTAGAGTTGAGTTACAAAAATTTCACCCAGAGGTGACCGCACCTGATTTTTTATGAGGAATCCAATGGTGAAATGAAATTTATATGTTTATTTATTGGATAAAAAGTTATAATAAATTTTATTTAACTTTTTTCCAAATTTATTTATTTTTTCACAATTTTGTTAAAATTTCATTTTTACTTAAATTTTTCAAGTATAAATGTAATTTTATATTTACAAAATTTAAAGTAATTTTATTTTTAAATTATAATTAATTTTTTATTTTTAATATAATTTTATATTTATATTTTTTATTTTTATTTTTAATAATATAAATAAATTTATTTTATTTATATTAATATGTTATTTTTTATATTTGTGGTCTTTTGGGTATATGAAATTACCTCTAAGGCTCACAACAATGCACTTCAATTCAAGGAGTACCAGATCCTTGCAGACCTCTGGAAGAATTGCATGAATTCTTACCTGACAATAAGAAAATTCTTGGGCCATCCCAACACTTGCAAATTGCTCAATGGATGGCATCCATTGATGGAGAAGAAAAACATGATGCTTTTGACACTAGAATGGAGGAAAAACAACCCTCCACCACCCAAACCAGTGCCAAAAACAGCCCCAGTGGCCAGCAGCAGCAATTCCAACGTGAAAAAGCAGCCACAAGCTCCAAACAAGGGCAAAGGGAAGGCACCAGCCCCAAAACCTTACAGCCAGGGATACAGAATCCCAAAGATTCAGCAGGATGCCATGGAAAATGTATTTCAGATGGCCAGAACCATGATGGAATTACAGAAGAAGGAGGAAGCCAGATTAAGGTTCCAGAAATGATTTCTGACATATTTGATTCCATCCCAGAGTTGTATAATGCTATAAATGACGTGAAAAAACATCTTTCTGATAAAAATGAAACCATTTGTAACAACATTAAAACAAACAACCTGAGTCTGTGCCAAATTAATGAAACACTTATGTGTTTTGAAAAAGTTTTGAGAACAATTAAAAATTCCAATAATGATAATTCTTCTAATAAAATAAATGAACAATCTGCCATTATTAAAGAATTAACAGATAAATATTCTAAATTCAATATTGATGACATAATTGAAACAAGAATTAAACAAGCCATAAATATTATCAAGACAGATAACAAGAAAGTCCTTGATGACATTTCAAATTCATTTACTGAAGTAAAGACATATACCATTGCCTTGAAAAAGTGTTTTGATGCTTCACAAGAAGAAGTATCAAAATTATCAATGAAATTGAATCAAGTCACTGCTGATAATACAAGACAGACAGAGTTATGGCAAGAACTTACACATAAAGAAGACATGTATAAAATTGAAGTAATAAATTTAATACAAAGCTTCCAACATGAATACAGAAATTCCCAAAGGTGTAGCAACAGTAAAATGAATGACATTGAACAAATACTGAACATCTTACCAAGAATGTCTACACCTCTAAATCAAAATGAGGGCACAAGAATTTCAAATCGACAAGTATTGGATCCTGATAATTCACAATTAAAAAATGAATTATCCACTTCTTTTCATAACTTGGAACCATCAATGGGCCAAGCACTCTTGAAAGAAGTGCCAAAACTTAAAGAATGGCCCCACTTCAGTGGTAAAGGAGAGTATTACCATATGGAATTCATTAGAGGTATTGACATGATTAAAGAGGATTTTGAATTACCAGACAGATTGGTAACAGCCAGGTTTAACACCTTGTTTACCAGATCAGCTCACAGATGGTACATCAAAATAAGACAAGCACATGGACACCAGAGTTGGACTTGGTGGAAAACCCAAATCATCAACAAATGGGCAAATGATGCTTGGAGGTTTAAAGTTGAAACAGCCTTTGAATCTGCCAAATTTAATGCTGATAAAGACAAAGCTTTACCATGGTTTTGCCAACAGAAGGACAGATTAACAGCATTATATCCTGACATGTCAGAATTTATGATCCATAGAAAAATTCTGAGACAATGTGGGGGTGACTTAGAGCATGCTGTCAAAAGCAGGACTACTGAACAATCTTCAGCAGAAGATATCATCAATATACTAGAAGAAGTAACCACCAGAACTAAAATTGGTTCTAGTAGGGTGAATCTTAAAACAAGGTTTAATACACCTTGGAAAGATTCTGTGGACAAAAACCCCAAAGAAAATTCTAGTAATATTAAATATAAATCTGCAGATACAGTCAGAAAATGCCATATTTGCCAAAGCACCACCCATTTAGCCGATACATGTCCAAAAAGGGGGAAAATCAATGAAATTGACATTGAAAAGGGACCAGATGTTGAAAAAGAAGACATAATTGAAGACAATTCAGAGGATAAGTCATCCATATTTTCTGAATCTTCAAAAGATATAGAAAATATCAATGCCACTTTTGACATCATGGAATCTTATTCCCACTTACCACAATTGAACAATGGTCAAGTTGATTTATCAAAAGTTCAAGATGCACAACTTATGAAGACAAAACCAAACAGAGGAAAAGGTTATACAGCTGGTAACTCCTGTATAACAGAAGTGGTGATTGACAACAAGCCCACTAAACTTTTGCTTGACCCAGGAGCCTTCTGCTCTTGTGTTGGAAAATCTTTTCTTAAGACTTGTGTACCAAATTTTGAAGACCAATTGTTACCAATTGATGGTATAAAATTCAACAGTGCAAGTAACCCAATGAAAGCATTAGGAATCCTTGAGACCAATGTCATATTCCCACACATAAATGGGAATTTAAGGATCACAGTTGAATTTGTTGTTATGGAAAATTGCTCTAGTACCCATTTTATATTGGGAAATGACTATTTGATCATGTATGGGATAGATTTACATAATAACAAAGACAGATACTTTACAATTGGAGACAATAAGCGCCAGAAATTTGCCTTTTTACCCTTTAAAAGACAAATTACAGTAAACAAAGTATCACCAGTCAACTTAGAGTTAGAGAAATTCAAGTCTGAACAGTTAAATGAGGCTGAAATAAGCCTTCATCTGACTGATAAACAAGAAAATGAACTTTCTTCCCTTTTGTATGACCACAAAGGAGCATTTGCTACAGACAAAGAACCTCTGGGAGAAATTATTGGTCATGAAGTTGACATCATTCTTAACATTGAGAGACCTTATCCACCACTCTTAAGAAGACCTGCTTATCCAGCAAGTCCAAAATCAAAAGAAGCTCTAGAAATTCATATCAAAGAACTTCTAGACCTTGGTGTAATAAGAAAAGTAGGCCACAATGAGGAAGTAGAAATAACTACACCAGTCATAGTGGTGTGGCATAATGGAAAATCCAGAATGGTTGGGGACTTTAGAGCTCTGAACACTTACACTGTTCCAGACAGATACCCAATACCAAAAATCCAAATTTCCCTTACTCAAATATCTCAAGCAGTGTATATAACCACTATGGATGCCCTTAAAGGATTCCATCAAAATGTGGTAACACCAAGAGCAAGAAAATACTTGAGAATTATTGTTCATTGTGGAGTGTATGAATACTTAAGGATGCCCTTTGGTATCAAAAATGCACCTCCACACTTCCAAAGAATGATGAATGAAATCTTCCCTGAAGAACTCTCAGAGGGATGGTTAATCATTTACATTGATGACATTATTATCTGTTCAAAGAATTGGGAGGAGCACATGTACAGATTATCAAGAGTTTTGACAAAAATCCAATCAGTAAACATGAAAATCTCCTTGAAGAAATGTCATTTTGGATCTAAAGAACTTGTCAGCCTGTGACTCAAAACCAGAGCACAAGCATGACAGCCAATACACCATAAATCAATGGTATAGCCAAGATACCACCAAAACATGGAACTGAGCCAAATTAGCTCAAAAGATATCAAAAGAAAGAAGAAACTCACCTCTTTCTGAAAATACAAGTCCCATCACCATAGGACAAGAAATAACAAAGTTATTCCTGCTCAAAGTCATTGCTGAGCATAAACCTTAATTTTCACCTCTCATCTAAAATCTAGAAGGAGAGGCTTAACCCCATCAAATGGGTATTCAAAATGAAGCTCTAAGCCAGGGCTATCCAATGGTACCAGCCAAACTGAGCTAGCACCAGTATTACTTGAGCTATGGTCAAATTCAGACCAAATAAGGGTGAACAAAACATTCACCTCTCATCTAACTTTTACAGTTTTAGTGTGAGATACTTAAAGTGGGGTCTTTTTGGAAAGAGCACAATCAGGGCTATCTGATGGTGCCATCCATTTCCCCATAACTCCACTACAACAGAAGTTATTGGCCAAACAAGCTTAATACAGCTTTTTGCCCATACCACGCCAATGTACAAAAATACTTGTACATGGGATAACTTTGTCATATTTAATGATAACCATGTCAAGTTGGGTACCATTGTGTAGAGCTCATATAGAGCTATTCAATGAACCAACTTTGAGCTTGATATCTCAAAAACTGACAGAGTTATGACCATTTTAAGGTCAAAATCCAACCAGCTGTCATATACAGCCTTACCATGGGATAACACCCCATAACCATGAATGTGAGGTGTCAAATAGACGAAGAAGCATGTTTTTACTTTGATACCTCATATTTCAGTCAATACTGGGGTCCCATACAGCTTCTGTACAGCATTCTACGCGTCATACACGTCAGAATCAGGCTGTGAGGTCCCCAGATGAAAATTTTCACCCTGTATTGGTGAAAACTGCCCAGATGTGGTTTCAAAACCACATCTGAGCCCAATACAGGGTATACAGGCTGTTTGCAAACCACAAGCCTGTCCTAGAGAGTGAAAAATCTTCACTTCCTCTACGTGGAAAGGTCTAGCAGCCTTTCTGTGAGCCTTAGAGGTAATTTCATATACCCAAAAGACCACAAATATAAAAAATAACATATTAATATAAATAAAATAAATTTATTTATATTATTAAAATAAAATTAAAAAATATAAATATAAAATTATATTAAAAATAAAAAATTAATTATAATTTAAAAATAAAATTACTTTAAATTTTGTAAATATAAAATTACATTTATACTTGAAAAATTTAAGTAAAAATGAAATTTTAACAAAATTGTGAAAAAATAAATAAATTTGGAAAAAAGTTAAATAAAATTTATTATAAATTTTTATCCAATAAATAAACATATAAATTTTATTTCACCATTGGATTCCTCATAAAAAATCAGGTGGGGTCACCTCTGAGTGAAATTTTTGTAACTCAACTCTAAATAAGCTTAAATTAAGTTTTTAGTATTTTCAATACAAAAGTTGAAAATCCTCAAAACCTTAATTTAATTCACACCACATGTGGTGTTAACCATCAATTTTTGTGTTAAAATTGAGGTGTTGTGTTTAGTTTAGAAGTTATGAGGAATTGAAGTATTTTCAATTGAATTCAATTGAAATGTCAAAATGTGCGCGTGTATTACATAAGTGAACTTTGATTTACATATGAGGTGTCAATTATTACTGTATTGTACTGTACAATTGAATTGAATTACATGTGTAAATTATAAGTATAATACATGATGAGGAATTAAAAGAAAAATAAATTGGAAAGATTAAATTTGGGGGGGAAAAGGAACTCCAGCTCTAAGGGGGAGCTAGACCCCCAAAATCCTTGCTGACAGGCGTGGGATGTCAAAATTCACGCAAAAGTTCATCACTTTTGGCCTGGAATTGAGTTACAGGGTCTGTGGACTCAATTGATGATGAGGTTTTGATACCAACTGGGGTAGTTTTAGCTGTTGCCAAGAAGGTAAAACTACCCTTAAGATAAAACAATCATAATAAAAACAGTTTTAACTGGTTTCTACGCCTCTGACACACATTCTGACGTGTTTTGAAGGCTCTAGGCCTGGTATTGCTATAGTAATGGCTGATTTAAGGGTCTAAAATGGCTAAAAATGGCTAAAAATGGCTTAAACCAGCCCTTTTTGGTCTAAACCAGGGTTCAATGATGCCATAATTGGCTTTTCTGTTGTCAGACTGTTTTTCACGACTGACAAGAGTAAATTTTACTTTTGGAGTAAGAGAATTGATGGCTATAAAAGAATGTCTTCTTTGCCCCACTTTTCTCTTCATGTTAGAATCTTTTCCTTTTATTAATTAGTTTAAACACTGTTAAACCAATCAATCAAAAGATTCCAACCACCACTTTTAAATCATTTTAATCCTTTTAACCACGTGAAAAAATCATTATAAACATTGTTTGTAACTCTTATAATCATTTTTACCCCTGAACCACCCCAAAAGTGAATTAAAGCATCTTTCATCACTGTAAACTTTGTCACTTTGTTTCCAAATTCACTCTGGTCACTTTTGGGCGTGTTTTCTCTTTAATATTCTTTTTAAAGACTTTGTTCTTTAATTAATTGCTTGCAGTTCTTTGCTCAATTAATTCCAATTGAAATTGCTCTTGAAGAAATTTCTTTTGTAGCCTTAAAATATCTCTTGTAGAGTATTTTTTGGATAAATCTTTATTGTTGGTAAAACAATAAATTTTTATATTATTGTTTTATACTAATAAAGTTATAAACAATAAAATTGGCGTGTTTTCTCTTAAAAATAATATTTTATACTATTTTTAATTGATTTTTACCTTATACAAATTTTGAGGACAGGAAAAGTACTTGATTTTTAATCAAAGTTTCATATCCACACCTTACATTTGGGGGCCCAGCCGTGATATTTTACCTGTGACATATTTTTTTTACTCTTTTTAAATCTTTTTTCTTATATTGAAAAATTTAAAAACATATAAAAAATACTTATAATCCAAAAAAATCCTTAAAAAAATAATTTTTTTCATATTATAAGTGAGGCTTATATTTTTATTTCTTTTTTGAAATAACCTTTTTTTACTTAATTAATTGGCTTTTTCATTAATTTTAGTGTCTGACAACGTGGTAAGACAAGAAAACATTGAAACAGCCTCAACAGTAACCAGCATTATCCCTGCCAGTACTGTTATTGTGACTCAAAATAATCAACCTGAACCAATATCTTCTGAATTAATTAACTTGGATATAAGTAATACACTTCAGAAAGCCAAAAATTTGGCCAATAGTAAGTTTTTGACGTAAAAATACTATTGTAAGCCTTTTTTAACCATAATTATGCCTTCAACCAGGTCAGGAGCCAGCTACAACCCCTCAAGCAGCTCCCAAAAAGGTAATAGACGTGATTATGGCAGAGGCCAACCAGGTACAGAAGGAAAAGGGTCAGTTGATGACTTCCAAACAACTAAAATGGGTCATTCTGAAGCTGATAATACCATTTTACCTTCAAAAAGAGCTGACACCGCCACAACAAGCCTCTGTGGACATATACAAAGCCAGCCACAGTGCATACAACAATGCACTCCAATTCAAGGAGTACCAGATCCTTGCAGACCTGTGGAAGAATTGCATGAATTCTTACCTGACAGTAAGAAAATTCTTGGGCCATCCCAACACTTGCAAATTGCTCAATGGATGGCATCCATTGATGGAGAAGAAAAACATGATGCTTTTGACACTAGAATGGAGGAAAAACAACCCTCCACCACCCAAACCAGTGCCAAAAACAGCCCCAGTGGCCAGCAGCAGCAATTCCAACGTGAAAAAGCAGCCACAAACTCCAAACAAGGGCAAAGGGAAGGCACCAGCCCCAAAACCTTACAGCCAGGGCTACAGAATCCCAAAGATTCAGCAGGATGCCATGGAAAATGTATTTCAGATGGCCAGAACCATGATGGAATTACAGAAGAAGGAGGAAGCCAGATTAAGGTTCCAGAAATGATTTCTGACATATTTGATTCCATCCCAGAGTTGTATAATGCTATAAATGACGTGAAAAAACATCTTTCTGATAAAAATGACACCATTTGTAACAACATTAAAACAAACAACCTGAGTCTGTGCCAAATTAATGAAACACTTATGTGTTTTGAAAAAGTTTTGAGAACAATTAAAAATTCCAATAATGATAATTCTTCTAACATTAAAATAAATGAACAATCTGCCATTATTAAAGAATTAACAGATAAATATTCTAAATTCAATATTGATGACATGATTGAAACAAGAATTAAACAAGCCATAAATATTATCAAAACAGATAACAAGAAAGTCCTTGATGACATTTCAAATTCATTTACTGAAGTAAAGACATATACCATTGCCTTGAAAAAGTGTTTTGATGCTTCACAAGAAGAAGTATCAAAATTATCAATGAAATTGAATCAAGTCACTGCTGATAATACAAGACAGACAGAGTTATGGCAAGAACTGACACATAAGGAAGACATGTATAAAATTGAAGTAATAAATTTAATACAAAGCTTCCAACATGAATACAGAAATTCCCAAAGGTGTAGCAACAGTAAAATGAATGACATTGAACAAATACTGAACACCTTACCAAGAATGTCTACACCTCTAAATCAAAATGAGGGCACAAGAATTCCAAATCCACAAGTATTGGATCCTGATAATTCACAATTAAAAAATGAATTATCCACTTCTTTTCATAACTTGGAACCATCAATGGGCCAAGCACTCTTGAAAGAAGTTCCAAAACTTAAAGAATGGCCTCACTTCAGTGGTGAAGGAGAGTATGACCATATGGAATTCATTAGAGGTATTGACATGATCAAAGAAGATTTTGAATTACCAGACAGATTGGTAACAGCCAGGTTTAACACCTTGTTTACCAGATCAGCTCACAGATGGTACATCAAAATAAGACAAGCACATGGACACCAGAGTTGGACTTGGTGGAAAACCCAAATCATCAACAAATGGGCAAATGATGCTTGGAGGTTTAAAGTTGAAACAGCCTTTGAATCTGCCAAATTTAATGCTGATAAAGACAAAGCTTTACCATGGTTTTGCCAACAAAAGGACAGATTAACAGCATTATATCCTGACATGTCAGAATTTATGATCCATAGAAAAATTCTGAGACAATGTGGAGGTGACTTAGAGCATGCTGTCAAAAGCAGGACTACTGAACAATCTTCAGCAGAGGATATTATCAATATACTAGAAGAAGTAACCACCAGAACCAAAATTGGTTCTAGTAGGGTCAATCTTAAAACAAGGTTTAATACACCTTGGAAAGATTCTGTGGACAAAAACCCCAAAGAAAATTCTAGTAATATTAAATATAAATCTGCAGATACAGTCAGAAAATGCCATATTTGCCAAAGCACCACCCATTTAGCCAATACATGTCCAAAAAGGGGGAAAATCAATGAAATTGACATTGAAAAAGAACCAGATGTTGAAAAAGAAGACATAATTGAAGACAATTCAGATGATAAGTCATCCATATTCTCTGAATCTTCAAAAGATATAGAAAATATCAATGCCACTTTTGACATCATGGAATCTTATTCCCACTTACCACAATTGAGCAATGGTCAAGTTGATTTATCAAAAGTTCAAGATGCACAACTTATGAAGACAAAACCAAACAGAGGAAAAGGTTATACAGCTGGTAACTCCTGTATAACAGAAGTGGTGATTGACAACAAACCCACCAAACTTTTGCTTGACCCAGGAGCCTTCTGCTCTTGTGTTGGAAAATCTTTTCTTAAGACTTGTGTACCAAATTTTGAAGACCAATTGTTACCAATTGATGGTATAAAATTCAACAGTGCAAGTAACCCAATGAAAGCATTAGGAATCTTTGAGACCAATGTCATATTCCCACACATAAATGGGAATTTAAGGATCACAGTTGAATTTGTTGTTATGGAAAATTGCTCTAGTACCCATTTTATATTGGGAAATGACTATTTAATCATGTATGGGATAGATTTACATAATAACAAAGACAGATACTTTACAATTGGAGACAATAAGCGCCAGAAATTTGCCTTTTTACCCTTTAAAAGACAAATTACAGTAAACAAAGTATCACCAGTCAACTTAGAGTTAGAGAAATTCAAGTCTGAACAGTTAAATGAGGCTGAAATAAGCCTTCATCTGACTGATAAACAAGAAAATGAACTTTCTTCCCTTTTGTATGACCACAGAGGAGCATTTGCTACAGACAAAGAACCCCTGGGAGCAATTATTGGTCATGAAGTTGACATCATTCTTAACATTGAGAGACCTTATCCACCACTCTTAAGAAGACCTGCTTATCCAGCAAGTCCAAAATCAAGAGAAGCTCTAGAAATTCATATCAAAGAACTTCTAGACCTTGGTGTAATAAGAAAAGTAGGCCACAATGAGGAAGTAGAAATAACTACACCAGTCATAGTGGCGTGGCATAATGGAAAATCCAGAATGGTTGGGGACTTTAGAGCTCTGAACACTTACACTGTTCCAGACAGATACCCAATACCAAAAATCCAAATTGCCCTTACTCAAATATCTCAAGCAGTGTATATAACCACTATGGATGCCCTTAAAGGATTCCATCAAAATGTAGTAACACCAAGAGCAAGAAAATACTTGAGAATTATTGTTCATTGTGGAGTGTATGAATACTTAAGGATGCCCTTTGGTATCAAAAATGCACCTTCACACTTCCAAAGAATGATGAATGAAATCTTCCCTGAAGAACTCTCAGAGGGATGGTTAATCATTTACATTGATGACATTATTATCTGTTCAAAGACTTGGGAGGAGCACATGTACAGATTATCAAGAGTTTTGACAAAAATCCAATCAGTAAACATGAAAATCTCCTTCAAGAAATGTCATTTTGGATTTAAAGAACTTAAGGCACTAGGACATGTTGTATCTGGTTTGTCCCTTGGAATTGATAAAAACAAAGTTGCAGCAGTATTTTTAAAACCCATGCCTCAGAATAAGAAGGAAATTCAGTCATTCTTAGGTTTTGCAGGATATTACAGGCAACACATTAAAGACTTTGCATCCATAGCAAGACCACTTTATAAGTTGTGTGACAAAGACACAGTATTTGAGATGACTGTTGACAGAGTCAAAGCTTTTGAGTCTCTAAGAGAAGCATTGACCACTGCTCCACTCTTACTGATGCCAGACTTTAAATTGCCTTTCAAACTGTATATTGATGCATCAGGGGATGGACTAGGTGCTGCACTTCACCAAGTTCAGATCATAAATGACAAACCTGTAGAAGGACCAATATGTTTCATATCCAGGCAAATCAAACCAACTGAAGCCAGATATGGAGCAAGTCAAATGGAATGTCTATGCCTTGTCTGGGCCTTAGAGAAATTGAACTATTTCTTAGAGGGATGTGTTTTTGAAGTAATAACAGATTGTACAGCTGTGAAATCACTTTTGAACATGAAAACACCTAACAGACACATGCTCAGATGGCAAATAGCCATACAAGAATACAGAGGCAATATGACTATTGTTCATAAGGATGGGAATATTCATAAGAATGCAGATGGACTAAGCAGATGGCCATTACCAAATAACATTGATAATCCTGCTTATGTTCCAGAAGAAGCTTCACCACAAATTCCAATAGAAGGAATAAGTGTTACAGACTTGAACACCACCTTCTTTGAAGAAGTCAGAAATAGTTACACTCAAGATAAGAATTGTAGCATCTTATGCCAATTACTTAACAAAGACTGTAAAGACAACTCTCTAATACATGCCTTGGATGAAGTATGGAGAAAATCTTATAATGAAGGGAGATTTCACCTACTGGATGGTATAATTTACCACAGAACCAAGCACACATGTGTCATGACAGTTGTAGACAGGTCATTAATCAATCTTGTACTGAAAGAATGCCATGATAGTCCCTTTTCAGGACATCTTTCTGAGGACAGAACAAGAGAGAAAGTAAAGACCTGCATATGGTGGCCAATGTGGCAAAAAGATGTTGCAGAATATTGCAAAACCTGTGACAGATGCCAAAAGGCAAATAAATCCACTGGCAAAAGACTTGGAAATATGATGAAAATCCAAGAACCAAACAGACCTTGGGAAATTGTCCATATGGATTGGGTAACTGGCCTACCACCAGGAGGTGACAGGAGCTATAATGCTTGCCTAGTAATTGTGGACAGATTCAGTAAAACTCCAATCTTTTTACCATGTCACAAAGATGATACAGCCATGGATACAGCTCTTCTGATATGGAATAGAGTAGTGTCATGGACTGGGATATTTACAAATATCATCAGTGATAGAGATCCCAAATTCACTTCAGCACTATGGACAAATCTTCACCAATTATTTGGCACTAAACTGTCTTTCTCTACAGCCTACCACCCACAAACTGATGGCCTGGCTGAAAGAATGATCCAAACCTTAGAGGACATGGTGAGAAGATTTTGTGCATATGGCCTTGAATTCAAAGATTGTGATGGATTTACCCATGATTGGTGTACTCTGTTACCAGCACTGGAATTAGCATATAAAACATCAATCCATTCCAGTACCAATCAGACTCCTGCTATTCTAGAAAAAGGATGGAACCCCAAGTTACCCCAAGATTCCTTGAGGAAAGACTTAATTGAAATACATCCCACAGCTGCTAGCTTCAAAGGAATGCTAGACAAAGCTAGAAAGCATGCAGTGAGATGCATGGAGGACTCTTTTGCATATGCTAAAGACAAATGGGATAAATCTCATGCAACTCCAGATTTCAAAGTGGGGGACCTAGTTCTTGTATCCACCACTAACTTCAATAACATCAAAGGATGTAAAAAGTTAAAAGACTCCTTTGCAGGACCTTTTGTGATTAAGGCCCTCCATGGAGAAAATGCTGTTGAAGTAGAGTTATCTGAAGAACTTAGCAATAAGCACCCTACATTTCCAGTAAGCTTGATAAAGCCATACAAATCTAGTGATGCTGAGAAATTTCCCTTGAGGAATAAGATTCCCCAAGTTATACCTCCTATTGAGACATCTGGTACTAAGAAAATAACCAAAGTTCTTAAAGAAAGGAAATTAAGAACCAAGAAAGTAAGGGAATACCTTGTTAGGTACAGTGACCCAACTTGTGAAGATGAATGGTTAGAAGAGAAAGATATACCAGAAGCCACCAAACTCCTGAGGAGATTCAGACACACTAGAAACACCAATATTACAAAGTAATATTCTTTTTTAGGGGGAGGGAATGTGAGCCTTAGAGGTAATTTCATATACCCAAAAGACCACAAATATAAAAAATAACATATTAATATAAATAAAATAAATTTATTTATATTATTAAAATAAAATTAAAAAATATAAATATAAAATTATATTAAAAATAAAAAATTAATTATAATTTAAAAATAAAATTACTTTAAATTTTGTAAATATAAAATTACATTTATACTTGAAAAATTTAAGTAAAAATGAAATTTTAACAAAATTGTGAAAAAATAAATAAATTTGGAAAAAAGTTAAATAAAATTTATTATAACTTTTTATCCAATAAATAAACATATAAATTTTATTTCACCATTGGATTCCTCATAAAAAATCAGGTGGGGTCACCTCTGAGTGAAATTTTTGTAACTCAACTCTAAATAAGCTTAAATTAAGTTTTTAGTATTTTCAATACAAAAGTTGAAAATCCTCAAAACCTTAATTTAATTCACACCACATGTGGTGTTAACCATCAATTTTTGTGTTAAAATTGAGGTGTTGTGTTTAGTTTAGAAGTTATGAGGAATTGAAGTATTTTCAATTGAATTCAATTGAAATGTCAAAATGTGCGCGTGTATTACATAAGTGAACTTTGATTTACATATGAGGTGTCAATTATTACTGTATTGTACTGTACAATTGAATTGAATTACATGTGTAAATTATAAGTATAATACATGATGAGGAATTAAAAGAAAAATAAATTGGAAAGATTAAATTTGGGGGGGAAAAGGAACTCCAGCTCTAAGGGGGAGCTAGACCCCCAAAATCCTTGCTGACAGGCGTGGGATGTCAAAATTCACGCAAAAGTTCATCACTTTTGGCCTGGAATTGAGTTACAGGGTCTGTGGACTCAATTGATGATGAGGTTTTGATACCAACTGGGGTAGTTTTAGCTGTTGCCAAGAAGGTAAAACTACCCTTAAGATAAAACAATCATAATAAAAACAGTTTTAACTGGTTTCTACTCCTCTGACACACATTCTGACGTGTTTTGAAGGCTCTAGGCCTGGTATTGCTATAGTAATGGCTGATTTAAGGGTCTAAAATGGCTAAAAATGGCTAAAAATGGCTTAAACCAGCCCTTTTTGGTCTAAACCAGGGTTCAATGATGCCATAATTGGCTTTTCTGTTGTCAGACTGTTTTTCACGACTGACAAGAGTAAATTTTACTTTTGGAGTAAGAGAATTGATGGCTATAAAAGAATGTCTTCTTTGCCCCACTTTTCTCTTCATGTTAGAATCTTTTCCTTTTATTAATTAGTTTAAACACTGTTAAACCAATCAATCAAAAGATTCCAACCACCACTTTTAAATCATTTTAATCCTTTTAAACACGTGAAAAAATCATTATAAACATTGTTTGTAACTCTTATAATCATTTTTACCCCTGAACCACCCCAAAAGTGAATTAAAGCATCTTTCATCACTGTAAACTTTGTCACTTTGTTTCCAAATTCACTCTGGTCACTTTTGGGCGTGTTTTCTCTTTAATATTCTTTTTAAAGACTTTGTTCTTTAATTAATTGCTTGCAGTTCTTTGCTCAATTAATTCCAATTGAAATTGCTCTTGAAGAAATTTCTTTTGTAGCCTTAAAATATCTCTTGTAGAGTATTTTTTGGATAAATCTTTATTGTTGGTAAAACAATAAATTTTTATATTATTGTTTTATACTAATAAAGTTATAAACAATAAAATTGGCGTGTTTTCTCTTAAAAATAATATTTCATACTATTTTTAATTGATTTTTACCTTATACAAATTTTGAGGACAGGAAAAGTACTTGATTTTTAATCAAAGTTTCATATCCACACCTTACACTTTCCACCCCAATTTCAGGATAAAAGGAGGGCTTTTCACAGCCAAAGACCTTTCCTCATCCTGCTCTTGAATACCCTACGTAGTAAACTGTCAAAAACAGTTTTACTCTTGGGTAATAATCAGGTATTATTATAATCTTAATAATTGTAGTCTTTATTATTGTAACCCAACAGGTAAAGCTGCACCCAGGGCTTTCAACAGCGCTCACCACCACTATATCCACTATAGTAAAGCCCTTTTATTATTAAATTAAAACCATCTTCAACTCTTATAAAACCTTTTTAACCTTTATATACCGTGTCACAGTCATAGTTAAAAGTTGTAAATACACTTTATTACTCTTATCATAGACTCAGCCTGACAGAACTTAAGGCACTAGGACATGTTGTATCTGGTTTATCCCTTGGAATTGATAAAAACAAAGTTGCAGCAGTATTGTTAAAACCCATGCCTCAGAGTAAGAAGGAAATTCAGTCATTCTTAGGTTTTTCAGGATATTACAGGCAACACATTAAAGACTTTGCATCCATAGCAAGACCACTTTAAAAGTTGTGTGACAAAGACACAGTATTTGAGATGACTGTTGACAGAGTCAAAGCTTTTGAATCTCTAAGAGAAGCATTGACCACTGCTCCACTCTTACTGATGCCAGACTTTAAATTGCCTTTCAAACTGTATATTGATGCATCAGGGGATGGACTCGGTGCTGCACTTCACCAAGTTCAGATCATAAATGACAAACCTGTAGAAGGACCAATATGTTTCATATCCAGGCAAATCAAACCAACTGAATCCAAATATGGAGCAAGTCAAATGGAATGTCTATGCCTTGTCTGGGCCTTGGAGAAATTGAACTATTTCTTAGAGGGATGTGTTTTTGAAGTAATAACAGATTGTACAGCTGTGAAATCACTTTTGAACATGAAAACACCTAACAGACACATGCTCAGATGGCAAATAGCCATACAAGAATACAGAGGCAATATGACTATTGTTCATAAGGATGGGAATATTCATAAGAATGCAGATGGACTAAGCAGATTGCCATTACCAAATAACATTGATAATCCTGCTTATGTTCCAGAAGAAGCTTCACCACAAATTCCAATAGAAGGAATAAGTGTTACAGACTTGAACACCACCTTCTTTGAAGAAGTCAGAAATAGTTACACTCAAGATAAGAATTGTAGCATCTTATGCCAATTACTTAACAAAGACTGTAAAGACAACTCTCTAATACATGCCTTGGATGAAATATGGAGAAAATCTTATAATGAAGGAAGATTTCACCTACTGGATGGTATAATTTACCACAGAACCAAGCACACATGTGTCATTAAAGTTGTAGACAGGTCATTAATCAATCTTGTACTGAAAGAATGCCATGATAGTCCCTTTTCAGGACATCTTTCTGAAGACAGAACAAGAGAGAAAGTGAAGACCTGCATATGGTGGCCAATGTGGCAAAAAGATGTTTCAGAGTATTGCAAAACCTGTGACAGATGCCAAAAGGCAAATAAATCCACTGGCAAAAGACTTGGAAATATGATGAAAATCCAAGAACCAAACAGACCTTGGGAAATTGTCCATATGGATTGGGTAACTGGCCTACCACCAGGAGGTGACAGGAGCTATAATGCTTGCCTAGTAATTGTGGACAGATTCAGTAAAACTCCAATCTTTTTACCATGTCACAAAGATGATACAGCCATGGATACAGCTCTTCTGATATGGAATAGAGTAGTGTCATGGACTGGGATATTTACAAATATCATCAGTGATAGAGATCCCAAATTCACTTCAGCACTATGGACAAATCTTCACCAATTATTTGGCACTAAACTGTCTTTCTCTACAGCCTACCACCCACAAACTGATGGCCTGGCTGAAAGAATGATCCAAACCTTAGAGGACATGGTGAGAAGATTTTGTGCATATGGCCTTGAATTCAAAGATTGTGATGGATTTACCCATGATTGGTGTACTCTGTTACCAGCACTGGAATTAGCATATAAAACATCAATCCATGCTAGTACCAATCAGACTCCTGCTATTCTAGAAAAAGGATGGAACCCCAAGTTACCCCAAGACTCCTTGAGGGAAGACTTAATTGAAATACATCCCACAGCCGCTAGCTTCAAAGGAATGCTAGACAAAGCTAGAAAGCATGCAGTGAGATGCATGGAGGACTCTTTTGCATATGCTAAAGATAAATGGGATAAATCACATGCAACTCCAGATTTCAAAGTGGGGGACCTAGTACTTGTATCCACCACTAACTTCAATAACATCAAAGGATGTAAAAAGTTGAAAGACTCCTTTACAGGACCTTTTGTGATTAAGGCCCTCCATGGAGAAAATGCTGTTGAAGTAGAGTTATCTGAAGAACTTAGCAATAAGCACCCTACATTTCCAGTAAGCTTGATAAAGCCATATAAATCTAGTGATGCTGAGAAATTTCCCTTGAGGAATAAGATTCCCCAAGTTATACCTCCTATTGAGACATCTGGTGCTAAGAAAATTACCAAAGTTCTTAAAGAAAGGAAATTAAGAACCAAGAAAGTAAGGGAATACCTTGTTAGGTACAGTAACCCAACTTGTGAAGATGAATGGTTAGAAGAAAAAGATATACCAGAAGCTACCAAACTCCTCAGGAGATTCAGACACACTAGAAACTCCAATATTACAAAGTAATATTCTTTTTTAGGGGGAGGGAATGTGAGCCTTAGAGGTAATTTCATATACCCAAAAGACCACAAATACAAAATTAACATATTAATATAAATAAAATAAATTTATTTATATTATTAAAATAAAAATCAAAATATGAATATAAAATTATACTCAAAAATAAAAAACTAATTACAATTTAAAAATAAAATTACATCAAATTTTGAAATTATAAAATTACATTTATACTTGAAAAAATTAAGTAAAAATGAAATTTTAACAAAATTGTGAAAAAATAAATAAATTTGGAAAAAAGTTAAATAAAATTTATTATAACTTTTTATCCAATAAATAAACATATAAAATTTATTTCACCATTGGATTCCTCATAAAAAATCAGGTGGGGTCACCTCTGAGTGAAATTCTTGTAACTCAACTCTAAATAAGCTTAAATTAAGTTTCTAGCATTTTCAATACAAAAGTTGAAAATCCTCAAAACCTTAATTAATTTACACCAAATGTGGTGTTAACCATCAATTTTTGTGTTAAAATTGAGCTGTTGTGTTTAGTTTAGAAGTTATGAGGAATTGAAGTATTTTCAATTGAATTCAATTGAAATGTCAAAATGTGCGCGTGTATTACATAAGTGAACTTTGATTTACATATGAGGTGTCAATTATTACTGTATTGTACTGTACAATTGAATTGAATTACATATGTAAAGTATAAGTATAATACATGATGAGGAATCAAAGGAAAAATAAATTGGAAAGATTAAATTTGGGGGGGAAAAGAAACTCCAGCTCTAAGGGGGAGCTAGACCCCCAAACTCCTTGCTGACAGGCGTGGGATGTCAAAATTCACGCAAAATTTCATCACTTTTGGCCTGGAATTGAGTTACAGGGTCTGTGGACTCAATTGATGATGAGGTTTTGATACCAACTGGGGTAGTTTTAGCTGTTGCCAAGAGGGTAAAACTACCCTTAAGATAAAACAATCATAATAAAAACAGTTTTAACTGGTTTCTACACCTCTGACACACATTCTGACGTGTTTTGAAGGCTCTAGGCCTGGTATTGCTATAGTAATGGCTGATTTAAGGGTCTAAAATGGCTAAAAATAGCTAAAAATGGCTTAAACCAGCCCTTTTTTGGTCTAAACCAGGGTTCAATGATGCCATAATTGGCTTTTCTGTTGTCAGACTGTTTTTCACGACTGACAAGAGTAAATTTCACTTTTGGAGTAAGAGAATTGATGGCTATAAAAGAATGTCTTCTTTGCCCCACTTTTCTCTTCATGTTAGAATCTTTTCCTTTTATTAATTAGTTTAAAACTGTTAAACCAATCAATCAAAGATTCCAACCACCACTTTTAAGTCATTTTAATCCTTTTAACCACGTGAAAAAATCATTATAATCATTGTTTGTAACTCTTATAATCATTTTTACCCCTGAACCACCCCAAAAGTGAATTAAAGCATCTTTCATCACTGTAAACTTTGTCACTTTGTTTCCAAATTCACTCTGGTCACTTTTGGGCGTGTTTTCTCTTTAATATTATTTTTAAAGACTTTGTTCTTTAATTAATTGCTTGCAGTTCTTTGCTCAATTAATTCCAATTGAAATTGCTCTTGAAGAAATTTCTTTTGTAGCCTTAAAATATCTCTTGTAGAGTATTTTTTGGGATAAATCTTTATTGTTGGTAAAACAATAAATTTTTATATTATTGTTTTATACTAATAAAGTTATAAACAATAAAATTGGCGTGTTTTCTCTTAAAAATAATATTTCATACTATTTTTAACTGAATTTTACCTTATACAAATTTTGAGGACAGGAAAAGTACTTGATTTTTAATCAAAGTTTCATATCCACACCTTACAGTATTGCTCTCATACTTGAAATAATATAGTTATGAAGATATAACCTCTCTGAAATTATTGTTATTGATCATACAGACACCAGAACAATGTCATCCAAGTGCTAATGTGGCAGGTGAAACGTTTTTTCACCCTGTATTCATCCAGAATGATCATTTGTGGTTCCAAAACCACAATTCTGCCTCTATTGATGTCAGAATTGACTATCCAGAACCACAGATTGATCATTGGAGTGGAAATTTTCACTCCTCTGACGTGTGAAGAGTTAATAACTCTTGACAGTCTTGAAAGATATAAAAAGAAGGGGTTTTTCCTTGAAAACCCATCATCTTCATCTTATTATCTATATTCTCACATGACAAAACTGTTATCAATCAGTAGTGTCCTGAGAATTATCATTAAAAGATATAATTAGAATATAATTATTGTAGTACTTCTTTACAGTCAAAGATATTAGAGTATTGAAACCCAGGTCCTCACAGACTCATCACCACTGTTACCACATAGCAGTAGGACCTGAAGAATTAAATTTATTTGTTTTTTGACGTTTCAAAGTCATAATACTAGCTTGTAACTACCTTTTATAGCTACTATATAGACTCACCCTGACATTAACTGTGGCACTACTCACCACATGTTCGATTCTAAACAAATGTTTTCTTCACTCAATGTTTGCACTGGTGACTCATCCAGATCCCTCTCAACAAAAGGAATTGGATTGGTGTCTATCATATGTGGAAAGAAAACACTCACGTTGGACAACTGTGTCTATGTTCCTAGACTGAACTGAAACCTTGTCAATTTGTTGGGACTTGGACATAGGAAGGTGTCAATTATTCAAGACAGCAATAACTTCATCTGGAAATCAAAAGATTAAAATCTTCTCAAAGGAGAAATTTTCAATAACTTAATAAAGGTGCATTACTCAACACCAAAGGCACTGACCCACTCAAGACTCCGACATCCCAGGAATAAGGCCATTAAATCCATGGGTCTCCCTGCGATGAATTCCCAATGCCTAACATGTGACAAAAACAAAATGTACAATTGACCCTTTAAAGATAAATTTGAACAAGTAAGTATTCTTCTGGACTGTATACATTTTGACCTTTTGGGTCCCATATCTCCACCTTTTGTCTCTGGATCTTGATACTTTCTCACTATCATAGAGCAAATCTGATGCTTTCCAACATTTTGTCATTGTAAAGAAAGTAATGGAGAATCTTGATCACAAAAATCTCAAAAAGATAGTATCAGATGAGGGTGGAGAGTTGCTAAATCATCAATTCAAAAAGCTTTTGGAAGAATGTGGATTTGAACACATCATGTCACCAGCAGGAGTGCCTCAACATAATGGATTTTCCAAAAGTGGAAATAAAATATACTTGAAAAATCAAGATGTCTTCTGAACAGCTCCAATCTCCATGATATTTACTGTGAAGAAGCATAAAACACTGCTACTATGCTCAGCAAATGTATTCACACTCCATCAAGACACAGTCGGTGTAAGGTGTGGATATGAAGATTTGATAAAATATCAAGTACTTCTCCTGTCCTCAAACTTTTTACAAGGTAAAATTGTTTGAAAATAGTGAGAGATAGTATTTTTAAAAAGAAAACACGCCAATTTAATTTTTTTAAGCTTTTTAAGTATAAAAAAATAATATAATAAAAATTTATTATTTTACCAACAATGAAGATTTATCCAAAAATACTCTACAAGAGATATTTAAGGCTACAAAAGAAATTTCTTCAAGAGAAATTTCAATTGGAATTAATTGGGCAAAGGACTGTAAGAAATTAATTAAAGAACAAAGTATTTAAAAAGATATTTGGAGAGAAAACACGCCCAAAAGTGACCAGAGTGAATTTGGAAACAAAGTGACAAAGTTAACAGTGAGGAAAGATGCTTTAATTCACTTTTGGGGTGGTTCAGGGGTAAAAATGATTATAAGAGTTACACAAAATGATTATGATGATTTTTTCACGTCGTTAAAGGCTCAAATTGATATAAAAAGGGTGGTTGAAATCTTTTATTTATTGGTTTAACAGTGTTTAAACTAATTATAAAAGAAAAAGATTTCAACATGAAGAGAAAAGTGGGGAAAGAAGACATTCTTTTATAGCCATCAATCTTGTTACTTCAAAAGTAAAGTTTACTCTTGTCAGTCGTGAAAAACAATCTGAAAACAGAAAAGCCAATTATGGAATGATTGAATCCTGGTTTAGACCAAAAAGGGGCTGGTTTAAGCCATTTTAGACCCTTAAATCAGGCATTACTATAGCAATTGTGGGCCTTAGAGGTAATTTCATATACCCAAAAGACCACAAATACGTGAAATAACATATTAATATAGATAAAATAAATTTATTTATATTATTAAAATAAAAATCAAAATATAAATATAAAAAATTATATTTAAAATAAGAAATTAATTACAATCTAAAAATAAAAATACATTAAATTTTGTAAGTATAAAATTACATTTATACTTGAAAAAATTAAGTAAAAATGAAATTTTAACAAAATTGTGAAAAAATAAATAAATTTGGAAAAAAGTTAAATAAAAATTATTATAACTTTTTATTCAATAAATAAACACATAAAAATTATTTCACCATTGGATTCCTCATAAAAAGTCAGGTGGGGTCACCTCTGAGTGAAATTCTTGTAACTCAACTCTAAATAAGCTTCAATTAAGTTTTTAGTATTTTCAATACAAAAGTTGAAAATCCTCAAAACCTTAATTTAATTCACACCACATGTGGTGTTAACCATCAATTTTTGTGTTAAAATTGAGGTGTTGTGTTTAGTTTAGAAGTTATGAGGAATTGAAGTATTTTCAATTGAATTCAATTGAAATGTCAAAATGTGCGCGTGTATTACATAAGTGAACTTTGATTTACATATGAGGTGTCAATTATTACTGTATCGTACTGTACAATTGAATGGAATTACACATGTAAATTATAAGTATAATACATGATGAGGAATTAAAGGAAAAATAAATTGGAAAGATTAAATTTGGGGGGGAAAGGAATTCCAGCTCTAAGAGGGAGCTAGACCCCCAAAATCCTTGCTTACAGGCGTGGGATGTCAAAATTCACGCAAAGGTTCATCACTTTTGGGCTGGAATTGAGTTACAGGGTCTGTGGACTCAATTGATGATGAGGTTTTGATACCAACTGGGGTAGTTTTAGCTGTTGCCAAGAGGGTAAAACTACCGTTAAGATAAAACAATCATAGTAAAAACAGTTTTAACTGGTTTCTACGCCTCTGACACACATTCTGACGTGTTTTGAAGGCTCTAGGCCTGGTACTTCTATAGTAATGGCTGATTTAAGGGTCTAAAATGGCTAAAAATGGCTTAAACCAGCCCTTTTTGGCCTAAACCAGGGTTCAATGATGCCTGTCAGCCTGTGACTCAAAGCCAGAGCACAAGGATGACAGCCAAAATACCATAAACCAATCGTATAGCCAAGATACCACCAAAACATGGAGCTGAGCCAAATAAGCTCAAAAGGTATCAAAAGAAAGAGGAAACTCACCTCTTTCTGAAAATATAAGTCCCATCACCATAGGACAAGAAATAACAAAGTTATTCCTGCTCAAAGTTATTGCTGAGCATAAAGCTTAATTTTCAGCTCTCATATAAAATCTAGAAGGAGAGGCTTAACCCCATCAAATGGGTATTCAAAATGAAGCTCTAAGCCAGGGCTATCCAATGGTACCAGCCAAACTGAGCTGGCACCGATATTACTGGAATTATGGTCATTTTCAGGCCAAATAAGGGTGAACAAAACATTCACCTCTCATCTAACTTCTACAGTTTTAGTGTGGGATACCTGAAGTGGGGTATATATGTAGAGAGCACAATCAGGGCTATCTGATGGTGCCATCCATTTCCCCATAGCTCAACTAGAACAAACGTTATGGGGCAAACAAGCTCAATACAGCTTTTTGCCCAAAACACGCAAATGTACAAAAATCTTGTACATGGATAACTCTGCCATATTTAGTGATACCCATATCAAATGAGGTACCATTGTGTAGAGCACATACAGGGCTACACACCGAACCAATTTTGAGGTTGATATCTCAAGAATTGACAAAGGTATGGCTGTTTTAAGGTCAAAATCCCACCTGCTGTCATATACAGCCTTACCATGGGATAATATCCCATAACCATGAATATGAGGTGTCAAATAGACAAAGAAGCATGTTTTTACTTCAATACCTCATATGTCAGTCAATACTGGGGTCCCATACAGTTTCTGTACACCATTCTATGCCTCATACACGTCAGAATCAGGCTGTGAGGTCCCCAGATGAAAATTCTCACCCTGTATTGGGGAAAGCCGCCCAGATGTGGTTTCAAAACCACACCTGAGCCCAATACAGGTTATACAGGCTGTTTGAAAACCACAAGCCAGTACTAGAGGGTGAAAAAATCTTCACTTTCTCTACGTGGAAAGGTCTAGCACCCTTTCCACCCCATTTCAGGATAAAAAGGAGGCTTTTCACAGCCAGAATAGCTTTCCTTATCCTGCTCTTGAATAACCTATGTAGTAGACTGTCAAAAACAGTTTTACTCTTGGTTAATAATCAGGTATACTCTTAAATTAAAGTATTGTAGTCTTTATTATTGTAACCCAACAGGTAAAGCTGCACCCAGGGCTTTCAACAGTGCTCACCACCACTATATTCATTATAGTAAAGCCCTTTTATTTTAAATTAAATCCATCTTAAACCTTTACAAATAATTTTTAAACTATTTTCCACGTGTCACAGTCATAGTCTTAGTTGAAAATAGCTTTATTACCAATTCATCATAGACTCATCCTGACATTTTGGGGGCCTGGCCGTGTTTTAAACTTTTTTGGACCTTATAAGTAAGTTTTTCTCTTATTTTCTATTTTCTGGCAATTGTTTTACATTTTTTAGGCGTATTTTCTTTTAAAATATATATTTTTATATATATTTTACTTTATTACTCATATTATAAGAGTATTTACCACGTGGTTAATACCCACTGGAACCTTTATTTTTGGCGTGTTTACATATAAAACACTTAAAGCCATCAAGAAGTCCTGTATTCTTGATTGAATAAGGACACCTCTGACTGAAAAACCATCAGTTGAGGCGTGGTTAAGTGTATTGTTAACTCAATTACACTTATACAGAACCACTTATTTAGATTACACTTGAAAACCACAAGTGTATCTGTGGGATACTGGCACACAAACAGTGTGACAGGGTACCAAAAGCTGTAATTCTGACGTGGAATTGTTGATTCAATTACACTGTCATTATACAGGGCATATTGTAGTAACATACAAGCCCAGAGGCCGATCCCAGACGTGCAAAACCAGCATTATTGAGAAGTCTTAACTGACATAAGCCCTCTTTTTCCTGCCTTGATTCAGTGGAAGAAAATTACATCCCACTTGAGACCCAGTCACAGGCCAACACACCAGTGACACCCTCAGAACCAGAGGGCAGCAAGGGCAAAGGAAAGAGGCACAGTAAAGGTCTCATTACAGCCAAAAAGTGGACACCCATAGCCACTCAGAGGAGTAGAAAACCACGAAACTCTGCTTCAATACAAGGTAAACCAACCTTAACCACTTGTACAGGAAATATTACAATTATTAACCCAGTTGTAACTTCCAAAGGCAAACTGCCCAAGTCAGCAGACAATAAAATTGTACAAGGCACAGTCAAAGGTAAATACCCTAAGAACATAAAGTTTTTGACTGCTTGCAAACACTGATATGTCCCCTGCATACCTCAGAGATCTTGGCTTCCAAAAAAAACCAGCCAGAGGACAGAGAAGGATTGTCCAGAACCAGAAGACCAGGAAGAGGACAACTTGGGCACAGTGGTGGATGGCAAAACAATGAGGGAGATAATATCAACCTTGCCATTCACACTCTAATTCAACAGAGACCTCAAACCAGGGGACTGGAAGGATATGGATCAAGTTCTTCAGATCCACCAACTCCTCAAAGACTTATTTCAATGGAGCATGGACAACAAGAGGTTCAACCTAGCAAATCACTGGGCAGAACTTGGATCAAGTTGCCAGAAGATTTGTCTCAAAGAGATAGACTTCAAAGACCTTATGGTAATCACCAAAGGTTGGAATCCTACCAGGAAGCACAGACTCCTGGAGGCAAGGGCACAGAGGATAAGGGAGAATCAAGCCACTATCCAAGCAATAGAAGAACAATTAACCCACACAGGGCCTACTCAGATTCCTTCAGGTTCACAAGGAGCAGGCCAAATCAGCTCTCCAGTGGCTTCACACCATTCAGAAACCAGAAGATGAGTGGCCAAGAGTCACCATTCTTCACAATTCCAGGAAGTTTCCAGGAGAAGACAAGGAAACAAGGGCAAGAACAAAGCCTCCTTCAACCAGAGGAGGAAAGAGTCAGACCCCATGATCCAGAAGCTGTCGTATTTGGTAAAAGAAGTACACAAGAACCAGAAGTAGCTGTAAACCACTCTAGAATCAGTAGTCCTAGTAATAGAAACATTACCCCCACTCAGACTGAAAATAACATTGTCACATCTGAGAGTAACATCAACAGTGATACACTGTGGTTACAAATGTCCCAATATGCTGAAAAATCTGCAAAGCAGTTTGCAGAAATTAAAGCTAGCCAAGAGAGGATGAGACAAACTCAAGCCTCCTTGGAACAAATAGTTAAGAATCTTCAAGAAGGATATGCTCAACTGAGCAAAGCCTCCGAAAAAACCAACAAAAGACTGAATATAGTCTTTGAAGAACAACACCACAGCACAAGGGACAGGGAGTGTCTGGATCAAGACATTAACAAATTGTTTAATGCCTATCATAGCTTGAAGCCCCAACCACAAGGCCAAGCTATGCAGAATCCATATCAACCAGATGACATCAAACCAGATACCATGTTGTTGAATAAAGCAAGATCTCCATCACAATACCAGGATGGAGATGGCATGTCTTATTCAGAGAAGGAAGCCTTGAAACAGCTTCCTGAGGCCTCAAACTGGCCCAAATTCTCTGGATCAGGAGAATATGATCATATGGAACTCATAGATTATATCGATGGACTCTTCATTGATGTACCAAGCATACCAGACTACTGGATCACTGCTAGATTGAATACTGCATTTAAAGGTCATGCAAGTATATGGTACACAGAAATGAAAGAAATCCATGGCAGAAGAAACTGGCCATGGTGGAAGAGTAAAATCATCCAAAAGTACAGTAATGGAACTTGGATATGGCAAAAGACCATGTCATTTGAGAATGACAAATACTCTGTGGACAAAGATCCATATGAGTGGTGTCTTAGACAGTATAAAAGACTTAAAGCCATTGATCCTCAGATGAACATCCAAATGAGGAATCACAAGCTTCTGACACAACTGCCAGGAGAACTAGAACATGCAGTAAAATGCAGATGCAACAAAAATTGCACTCTAGATGAAATTGCCAACACCTTACAAGACATAAGGAAGAGGACAAATATAGGGAAATTCAACCCATATAAGAGCAGTGGTTTCAAAGAGAAACAACCTTTCAGGGTGGAGTTTAAAGACAAACCCAGAGAAAGAGTGGCAGAAGTGGCAAAGAAGAAGAATTCTTGTCACAATTGTGGTTCAACAGACCCCTATGCCAACAACTGTCCAAAAGCAAAGAAGAAAGTCTATGCTATAGAAAAAGTCCCTGCAGAAGAACCTCCAACAGAGGATTCTGAATCAGACTCTATGGGTGATGCCATTAGAGAACCATCTGATGAGGATCAAGACCCAAGAGAAGAATTTCTAGTGGAATACCAAGAGGAAACCCCACTAGAAATCCAGGATATACAGTTGGAAGCAGTCATACCACAAGACACTGCCAACAAGAATTTGTGTAAACATACACAAGATGCACAAACATTCCTGGTTACACCAACCAAAGGAATGGCATACATACATGGAACAGCCACAAAAATGACTGTATGTATTGACAATCCTCAGCATCCACTGATCATTGACAGTGGAGCACACTGCTCCATAGTGGCCAGAAATTATCTGGATAACCACTTCCCAAACTGGGAAAAACAGCTCTTGCCCACTAAGGCAAAGAACTTTAAAAGTGCATCAGGGAAGATGACTTCCATTGGGACAATTATCAAAGAGATAGTTATATCCCACAGGAAGGGTAATATCAGACTCAACCCAGAGTTTGTAGTGCTTAATGATGCCCACATCCAAGGGTTTTTACTGGGAACAGATTACCAGAGGATGTATGGCGTAGACATGTACAACAGTAAAAATAGGCATATCACAATTGGGACTAACAAGGAGAATAAATTTTCACTTGACATATACCAGATATCTTCTCAAGAGCCACTAGAAGAACTTCTGAAGGAATTCAGAGAGGGAGAGTTTAGCACTACCCTCACCAGTAAACAAAAACTAAGTTTACTGAAGATGCTGAGAAAGAACAGAACAGCATTTGCCATTGGTGAAGAACCATTAGGCAAGATCAAAGGCCATGATATAGAACTATATCTGGATGTGGAAAGGCCTTATCCACCCATGCTGAGGAGACCTCCTTATCCAGCAAGCCCGGAAACCAGGAAAGAAATTGACAAACATATCAATGAACTCCTGGATATGGATGTCATCAGGAAGATTGGACATAATGAAATAGTGGAAATTACCACCCCTGTCCTGATCACCTGGCATGATGGCAAGTCTAGACTGTGTGGAGACTTCAGAGCCCTGAATAACTACACAAAAGCAGACAGGTACCCTATACCAAGGATACCCCATGCCTTAGATAAACTGGCCAAGGCCAGATACATAACCAAAATGGATTGTATGAAAGGCTTCCACCAAAATGGAGTTAAACCACACTCCATGAAGTTACTCAGGATAATATTCCATATGGGTATATATGAGTACACCAGGATGCCATTTGGCATCAAGAATGCACCAGCCCATTTCCAAAGGATGATGGACACCATATTTCAAGAAGAAATAATGGAAGGCTGAATGGTAGTGTATATTGATGATATCATTATATACTCAGAGACATGGGAAGACCATGTACAATACATAGACAGAGCTCTAAGTAAATGTATACCCATTAATCTGAAAATTTCACTCAAAAAGTGTAATTTTGGCCAACAAGAGCTACTAGCTCTAGGACATAAAGTCTCAGGTCTTAGTCTGGCAAGTGACCAGAACAAAGTAGCAGCAGTACTGCAAAAGCCAGTACCCAAGAACATCAAAGAGATTCAATCTTTCCTTGGGTTTGCTAGCTACTATAGAAACCATATCAAAGATTTTGCACACATAACTAGTAGTTTATACAAGTTATGTTCAAAAGATGTAGTTTTTGAAATAACCAAGGAAAGGAGGGATGCATATGAGAGAATCAAATATGAACTCACCAATGCACCAGTGCTCATTTTACCTGACTTTGAACTACCATTCAAGTTATATATGGATGCAGCATGCCGCCAAGGCTTAGGAGCAGCCCTTCACCAAAGACAAATTGTGGATGGTGAACCAACAGAGGGTGTAATATGTTACATCCCTAGGAAACTGAAAGATTCAGAAGCCAGGTATGGGGACACCCAGACTGAATGTCTATGTCTAGTCTGGGATCTAGAAAAACTCCATTATTATTTGGAGGGTGCAGTCTTTGAAGTCTACACAGACTGCACAGCCTTGAAGTCTTTACTAAACATGAAGACTACAAATAGACATATGCTGAGATGGCAAATAGCCATCCAGGAGTATAGAGGGAACATGACCATCATATACAAGGAAGGTAAAAGCCAGACCAATGCAGATGCCCTCAGCAGATGGCCACTGGACAATGTCAAAAGAAATCCAGCTTATGACCCAGAAGTTGAAGCAAAAATCCCTATCCATTTCATGGAAATAGATAGGAGGAAGAACTTCAGACTTTCTGAATGGGCACCAGAAAGTGGTACCCTTGACAGTGGGAACACTGACTCAGAAGGGACAGAAACTCCCATACTGGGAATAAGTTCCTCAGAACTGCACAATGAATTTTTTAGTGCAGTACAGAAGTCTTATGCCAAACACAAACAGTGTAGCATACTACTACAACTCCTTCAACAAAAGTACAGGAGCCCAGAACAGGAAATCCAGCTGGAAGAACCCTGGTTGAGGGCCTATAAGGACAATAAGGTTTTTCTTATAGATGGCCTGCTCTACCACAGAGAAAAGCACACAAGTGCACTCACAGTGGTAGACAGAGACCACATCTCATTGATCCTACAAGAATGCCATGACTGCCCCTATATGGGACACATGAGTGAGGACAGGACCAAATAGAGGGTAGCAAGCACAGCTTGGTGGCCTAAGTGGGAACAAGAGCTGAGTTAATACATCAACACTTGTGAAAGATTCCAAAAGACAAATAGGAAACATGGGAAGAAGTATGGGTTGCTTCAACACATAGAAGAACCCAAACACCCATGGGAAACCATCAACATGGACTGGGTAACAGGACTTGTCCCAGGGGGCAAAGAAAACTATAATGCCTGTTTGATCATAGTTGATAGGTTGAGCAAGAGCATGAGGTGTCTACCATGCCATAAGGAAGACACAGCCATGGATACTGCTCTGTTATTTTGGAATGACATCATATCTACCTGTGGAGTCCCTAAGATCATCATTAGTGATAGGGACCCAAAATTCACATCTGAATTTTGGACTAACTTATATGACATGCTTGGTACCAAACTTGCTTTTTCCACAGCCTACCATCCACAAACAGATGGCCTAGCTGAGAGGATGATCCAAACAATGGAGGACATACTCAGAGGATTCTGTGCCTATGGCATGGAATACAAGGACCATGAGGGATACACCCATGATTGGGTTACCCTCTTACCAGAAGTCCAACTGGCTTATAATACAAGCCAGCACTCCACCACAGGTAAAACACCTGCACTGGTGAAGAAAGGGTGGAACCCCGTGTTGCCTGTGGATCACTTGAAGAAAAATCTCCTGACTATCCACCCCACAGCCAAAGACTTCCATGATATGTGGAAGAGGGCCTGTGACACAGCTGCCAAATGCATAGCTGAGGCAAAAGAATACAATAAGCAGAGGTGGGACAAATCACATATGGAACCTGATTTCAAAGAAGGGGACCAGGTCCTAGTTTCTACACTGAACTTCAACAATCTCAAAGGACCTAAAAAGATGAGAGACTCATTTGTAGGACCTTTTACTATCATTAAGTTGATAGGAAGAAATGCAGTGGAAGTCAAACTCACTGAGGAGTTTTCAAGGAAACATCCAGTCTTTCCAGTGAGTTTGGTCAAACCATACTTCCAGACAGAGGAGGACAAATTCCCCTCAAGTAGAAAGAACTTCACACCACAAGAGATAGTGGAAGTGGAGGACTCCCCTGGACCTGTGAGTAAGATCATCAGGGCCAGGAAGATAAGACTGAATGGGAAGGATCAAAGACAATACCTAGTCAGATTCAAGAACCAGACAGCAGATAAAGACAAATGGTTGGCAGAGGATGCCATACCAGATGGGAACCTTCATCTAAGGAGATTCAGAGCCTCTAGGAGGACTGAGAAGTCTCATCAATGATGAGCCTTTTTTAGAGGGAGGGTATGTCACCCTGTGACTCAAAACCAGAGCACAAGGATGACAGCCAAAATACCATAAACCAATCGTATAGCCAAGATACCACCAAAACATGGAGCTTAGCCAAATAAGCTGAAAAGGTATCAAAATAAAGAGGAAACTCACCTCTTTCTGAAAATATAAGTCCCATCAACATAGCACAAGAAATAACAAAGTTATTCCTGCTCAAAGTTATTGCTGAGCATAAACCTTAATTTTCACCTCTCATCTAAAATCTAGAAGGAGAGGCTTAACCCCATCAAATGGGTATTCAAAATGAAGCTCTAAGCCAGGGCTATCCAATGGTACCAGCCAAACTGAGCTAGCACCGATATTACTGGAGTTATGGTCAATTTCGGGCCAAATAAGGGTGAACAAAACATTCACCTCTCATCTAACTTCTACAGCTTTAGTGTGGGATACCTGAAGTGGGGTATATATGTAAAGAGCACAATCAGGGCTATCTGATGGTGCCATTCATTTCCCCATAGATCAACTAGAACAAAAGTTATGGGGCAAACAAGCTCAATACAGCTTTTTGCCCAAAACACGCAAATGTACAAAAATCTTGTACATGGGATAACTCTGCCATATTTAATGATACCCATTTCAAATGAGGTACCATTGTGTAGAGCACATACAGGGCTACACACTGAACCAATTTTGAGGTTGAGATCTCAAGAATTGACAAAGGTATGGCTGTTTTAAGGTCAAAATCCCACCTGCTGTCATATACAGCCTTACCATGGGATAATATCCCATAACCATGAATATGAGGTGTCAAATAGGCAAAGAAGCATGTTTTTACTTCAATACCTCATATGTCAGTCAATACTGGGGTCCCATACAGTTTCTATACACCATTCTATGCCTCATACACGTCAGAATCAGGCTGTGAGGTCCCCAGATGAAAATTCTCACCCTGTATTGGGGAAAGCCGCCCAGATGTGGTTTCAAAACCACATCTGAGCCCAATACAGGTTATACAGGCTGTTTGCAAACCACAAGCCAGTACTAGAAAGTGAAAAAATCTTCACTTCCTCTACGTGGAAAGGTCTAGCACCCTTTCCACCCCATTTCAGGATAAAAAGGAGGCTTTTCACAGCCAGAATAGCTTTCCTCATCCTGCTCTTGAATAATCTACGTAGTAAACTGTCAAAAACAGTTTTACTATTGGTTAATAATCAGGTATACTCTTAAATTAAAGTATTGTAGTCTTTATTATTGTAACACAACAGGTAAAGCTGCACCCAGGGCTTTCAACAGCGCTCACCACCACTATATTCATTATAGTAAAGCCCTTTTATTTCAAATTAAATCCATCTTGAACCTTTACAAATCATTTTTAAATTATTTTCCACGTGTCACAGTCATAGTTTTATTTGTAAATAGCTTTATTACCACTTCATCATAGACTCATCCTGACAATGCCATAATTGGCTTTTCTGTTGTCAGACTGTTTTTCACGACTGACAAGAGTAAATTTTACTTTTGGAGTAAGAGAATTGATGGCTATAAAAGAATGTCTTCTTTGCCCCACTTTGCTCTTCATGTTAGAATCTTTTCCTTTTATAATTAGTTTAAACATTGTTAAACCAATCAATAAAAGATTCAAACAACCCCTTTTAAATCATTTTGAACCTTTTAACCATGTGAAAAAATTATTATAATCATTGTTTGTAACTATTATAATCATTTTTACCCCTGAACCACCCCAAAAGTGAATTAAAGCATCTTTCATCACTGTTAACTTTGTTTTCTGTTGTAAGGCTTTTTTTCAAGACTGAAAAGAGTAAACTTTACTTTTGGAGTAAGAGAATTGATGGCTATGAAAGAATGTCTTCTTTGCCCCACTTTTCTCTTCATGTTAGAATCTTTTCTTTTTATAATTAGTTTAAAGATTGTTAAACCAATCAATCAGAGATTCCAACCACCTTTATTAAATCATTTTAAACCTTTTAACCACGTGAAAAAATTTCTATAATCATTGTTTGTAACTCTTATAATCATTTTTACCCCTTAACCACCCCCAAAAGTGAATGAAAGCATCTTTCATCACTGTAAACTTTGTCACTTTGTTTCCAAATTCACTCTGGTCACTTTTGGGCGTGTTTTCTTTTTAATATTATTTTTAAAGACTTTGTTCTTTAATTAATTGCGTGCAGTTCTTTGCCCAATTAATTCCAATTGAAATTGCTCTTGAAGAAATTTCTTTTGTAGCCTTAAAATATCTCTTGTAGAGTATTTTTTGGATAAATTTTTATTGTTGGTAAAACAATAAATCTTTATAATATTATTTTTTTATACTAATAAAGTTATAAAAAATAAATTTGGCGTGTTTTCTCTTAAAAATAATATCCCTTTACTATCTTTAATTGATTTTCACCTCATACAAATTTTGAGGACAGGAATAGTACTTTAGTTTTAATCAAAGTTTCATATCCACACCTTACAGCAATACCTGGTCTAGAGCCTTCAAAATATGTCAGAATGTGTGTAAGAGTTGTAGAAACCAGTTAAAATTGTTTTTACTAAGATTGTTGTAACTTAAGGGTAGTTTTACCCTGTTGGCAACAGTTAAAACTGCCCTGGTTGATATCAAAACCTCATCATCAATTGAGTCACAGACCCTGTGACTCAATTCCAGGCCAAAATTAATGAACTTTTTAATGGATTTTGACATCCCACGCCAGTCAGCAAGGACTTTGGGGGTCTAGCTCTCCCTTAGAGCTAGAGTGTCAGGATGATACTATGATAAAGGTATAACTAGGCTAATTACAACTTTAACTGTGTATGTGACACGGTAGAAAATGATTCAAAAAGGATTTATAAGGGTTCTACTATTGAGGAATAGTGGTGGTGAGCGCTATTGAGAACCCTGGGTGCAGGCTTTATCTGTTGGATTACAATAATTAAGATTATAATTATACCTGATTATTAACCAAGAGTAAAACTGTTTTTGACAGTTTACTACGTAGGTTATTCAAGAGCAGGATGAGGAAAGGGTTTTGGCTGTGAAAAGCCCTCCTTTTATCCTGAAATTGAGGTGGAAAGGCTGCTAGACCTTTCCACGTAGAGGAAGTGAAGATTTTTCACTCTCCAGGACAGGCTTGTGGTTTGCAAACAGCCTGTATACCCTGTATTGGGCTCAGATGTGGTTTTGAAACCACATCTGGGCAGTTTTCACCAATACAGGGTGAAAATTTTCATCTGGGGACCTCACAGCCTGATTCTGACGTGTATGACGCGTAGAATGCTGTACAGAGACTGTATGGGACCCCAGTATTGACTGACATATGAGGTATTGAAGTAAAAACATGCTTCTTCGTCTATTTGACACCTCATATTCATGGTTATGGGATATTATCCCATGGTAAGGCTGTATCTGACAACAGGTGGGATTTTGACCTTAAAATGGTCATAACTCTGTCAGTTTTTGAGATATCAAGCTCAACGTTGGTTCATTGAATAGCCCTGTATGGGCTCTACACAATGGTACCCAACTTGACATGGTTATCATTAAATATGACAAAGTTATCCCATGTACAAGTATTTTTGTACAGTGGCGTGGTCTGGTCAAAAACTGTATTAAGCTTGTTTGGCCAATAACTTCTGTTGTAGTTGAGTTATGAGGAAATGGAAGGCACCATCAGATAGCCCTGATTGTGCTCTTTCCAAAAGGACCCCACTTTAAGTATCTCACACTAAAACTGTAAAAGTTAGATGAGAGGTGAATGTTTTGTTCACCCTTATTTGGTCTGAATTTGACCATAACTCAAGTAATACTGGTGCTAGCTCAGTTTGGCTGGCACCATTGGATAGCCCTGGCTTAGAGCTTCATTTTGAATACCCATTTGATGGGGTTAAGCCTCTCCTTCTAGATTTTAGATGAGAGGTGAAAATTAAGGTTTATGCTCAGCAATAACTTTGAGCAGGAATAACTTTGTTATTTCTTGTCCTATGGTGATGGGACTTATATTTTCAGAAAGGGGTGAGTTTCCTCTTTCTTTTGATACCTTCTGAGCTAATTTGGCTCAGCTCCATGTTTTGGTGGTATCTTGGCTATACCATTGGTTTATGGTATTTTGGCTGTCATGCTTGTGCTCTGGTTTTGAGTCACAGGCTGACATAGAGTGTCTTTCCCCCCCAGAATTAATCTTTCCAATTTTCTTTTCCTTCAATTCCTCATCATGTAATACAATTATAATTTACATATGGAATTAAATTGAGTTTTTAGTTACAAAACTGTCATAATTGATACCTCATATGTAAATTAAAGTTCACTTATGTAATACACATGCACATTTTGACATTTCAATTGAAAATACTTCAATTCCTCATCACTTCTAAACTAAACACAACAGCTCAATTTTAACACAAAAATTGATGGTCAACACCACATGTGGTGTGAATTAAGTTAAGGTTTTGAGGATTTTCATACTTCTGTACAAAAAATACTACACACTCCATTTAAGCTTATTCAGAGTTGAGTTACAAAAATTTCATCCAGAGGTGACCCCACTTTATTTTTTATGAGGAATCCAATGGTGTGATAATTTCTTTATGTTTATTTATTGGATAAAAAGCTATAGTATATTTTATATAATGTTTTAGCAAAAATATTTTAATTTCATAATTTTTATTAAAAATTCATCTTTACTTAATTTTTACAAGTAAAAATGTATTTTCATAATTTTAAATTTTATTGTAATTTTATTTTTAAATAGGAATTTGTATTTATATTTCAATTTTTTCATTTTTATAATATAAATAAATTTATTTTATTTATATTTGTATCTTAATTTATCATTTGTGGTCTTTTGGGTATATGGAAATACCTCTAAGGCTCACAGTTGTAGTCTGTACCAACTTTGCAAAGGATCACCTCCTCGCATCAAAAGGCTTCGAGTCTTTGGCTTCCCAGCTGTTGTTTCCATTACAAAATCTCATTGAGAATGGAAACTTTGTTCCTCTGGAGCTGAAGGGATACTTCTTGGATATGAGAATAATAACTCAGCTTACCAAATTCTTCAACTAAGTGATCAAAAAGTAATAGTCTCACAACACATTACCTTTGATGAAGATTTCTTTCCAAAGACAAAAACTTCAGTCTCTGACTCAGTGCTGATAGTCCCTGAAGAATCAAAAGCAGTAGAAGAAGTGGTAGAGGAAATCCACACTGCTGAAATGGCCATGGTAGATGAATTCCAACTTATTGAACCAAATCCTGATGCTTCTTCAAGAATGGTAGAAAAATCCCTGGCATCATCAGAATCAGGTGCTGCTAACAAAGTTGACTGTCAGCCTGCAACCACTCTAAGTATCAAAGCAATTGGTCCACGTCATCCTACAATTATCTTGTCTGAGATTGATAATCAGCACATACTGCCATACAGCCAAGGCCAAGGGCTTTACTTTCCGTTCACAAGGACTATCCAAGAAACTTTAAACAGGATCTCAACTCAGTGGAAAAGGACTCTTGGCAAGCCGCAATTGAAAAATAACTGGCATCAATGAATTGTCTGCCAGTTTGGGATGTGGTAGACTTAAGACCAGATTACAAATTAGTGAGAACAACCTGGGTTTTCAGAACAAAATTCAATCACCTAAATGAGATAGCTGAGCATAAGACTTGTCTCTGCGCACAGGGATTGACTCAAAAACCCAGTCTGGACTATGGTAAGACCTATGCTCCCACAGGAAGAATGAACTCCCTGCAAACCCTTATTGCAGTTGCGGCTTCAAGAGGTCTCTTATTTCACCAAGTCGACATCAAGAGTGCATTCCTTGATGCACCTCTCACCAAAACTGTTTATTTGTCTATCCCTCAAGGTCTCAATCTTGATCAGCGGAAGAGCTAGCTTCATCTCAACAAAGTCATTTATGGCTTAAAGCAGGCTCCTTTGGCCTGGTATGATAGACTTAAGGAATGTCTTTTCAAGGTTGGATTTACTCCTTGTTTGCTTGAGTCATGTGTATTCTTTAGAAAAGACCCCATCCAATTATGGTTGTATATCCATGTTGACGACATTGCAATATTTGGATTGGATGTCGGATCTTTCAAGGAGGAGATCAGTAAGGAATTTGAAATTAAGGATATCGGTGCCACTGACTTAATGCTTGGGGTAAAAATCCCACACTACGGTGAGTTCATTTCCCTCAATCAACAAAATTTCACAGAATCCCTATTGTAAATTTATGGAATGGAGAAATGCAAGACGGTAGTCAATCCATTACCTCCTCAAATTCATATGGGACCTGCCTCTGAAGAAGATCTTGCGAAATTCAAGGCACTCAATGTAAGTTACCACAGTGCTATTGGAAGTATCAATTATCTCAGCACTGCAACCAGACACAACCTGTCTCATGTAGTAAGCTCTCCCTCTCAATTTCTGGAGAAACCTGGTATTCAACACTGGAATGGCTTTCTTCATGTTCTAAAATACCTCAATGGAACTCAGAACATGGGTCTTGTCTACTTGCAAGAAATAAAAGAAGGCATAAGGGCATATAGCAACACTGATTGGGGGAATTGTCAGCAAACTCTTCAATCAGTTACTGGTTTTCTTGTGACTTTTGAAGGAAGCTTGGTCATCTGGAAAACCAGGAAACAGCCGACTGTTTCCATCTGAAGTGCTGAAGTGGAATCTAAGGCACTCTGTGATTTCACATCAGAGCTAGCCTGGTTTCATCAGTGGTGTCTCAAATGTTCACTTCACAAAAGTGATAAAGCAATTCCGATTCATGAAGATAATTAAAGCTTCATCAATACGGTAGAAGGGAACTCAAACCTCAATCACAAGCAAATGAGACACATAGAAATTCAATTAAATTTCATTAAAGAGTTTGTGCAAAACTTGGTGATTAAATTAATCTACACACCAACCAACTTAATGTTGTCTGACTTTCTTACTAAGCCGGTAAGCCGACCCAACCTTCAATCACTAACTCTCTTGGTGTTCTGCATCTAGGAGTGAAGGGGGGTGTTGAAAAATACAAACAAGACCGGAAATCCAAGAACTGAACTAAAACTACACTCCAAAACGCCAACCACCACACCAAAAAAGCAACTGTCAAATATGCCAAACATTCTAGTTCAAACTGCAGATCAATGCATCATCAAGAAACCCCATGATTATTTAACTAACACTCCTTTCCTAAAATCAACCAAACTAGCGGCTCTCCTTTCTTTCCCCTTTCTCATTCTCTCTTTTTTCTTTTTCTTTTCTTTTCTTATTCCTTCCACTCTCCTTTCATTTAACCATTGTGGTTGACTCAAGTAAAGAAGTAATCACTCTGCACACCTCGATGTTCTTGTACTGACCTAATAAAAATCATGAAACGCAGATTGTTCCTAGTGCTTAAGTGCCATTGTATCTTAGCTATACTGTATAGTTGTTTGTTATCCACCTTTTAGGTTTTAATCCTTCTCACTTCCATTTAACTAAACTAGTCAAATAGTTATCTAAAATAAATTGTTTAGTTTTTCATTCCAACAGTTTCATACTAGTTTTTAACAACATAAGATCTGTCTTAATATTGAAAGGATATGAAGCTGAAATTTGAAAGTGTTGACCAAGTCATTTTTAATGAAGAATGTATGTGAAAGAGAAAATTTATGTCTATGATGGGGTCCTTGATTAATCAGAAAGGACTCTTCTGGTCCTCAATAAAGCTTGCAATTTGTTAAATTATTAATACCCCATTGTGATGTTGGCCTGTATTAATTTATATCACAATGAAGTTAAGAGCTATTTTTTCTGTGTCTTGAAGGGGTTTGTGTCTTTCTACCCTTCCCTCTGTTTTCCTCATATTTTTGTTTTTCTTTCATCACTGCTTCTTTAGGTTCATTTTAAAATCCCTGTCCCTGATGAATTTCCTGAGTTCAGATTTATACAAGTCCTTACTTCTTGAATATTATTGCTCTCCTTCCAACTACAAAAGAGAATCTTGTCACCAACAAAGGCAAAGCTTAATAAACTAGCCTCTGAATTATGGGATAGTTAAAATTTGAGCTTTCAGAGATTGGAAAAATCCAATTAATAAGATTAGATGGTCTGGAAGCTTCATATCAAACGTTTAAGCTCAATCAATTTCAAAAATAACAATTTTCTATGATAGTCTCAATCAAGAATGGTTTTACCTACATCTGACTGCTTAAATTTTGTAATTTTCCTTCTACCTGTTGTTTAACCACTTCAGTTAATTATAACATACCATTTGTTGAGCAAATTATTCATTCTCATATCTACCTACTAAATGCTATAGAAAAAATGTATTTAATTCATAAATAACAGAGAAATTGTAAGCTATTCCTCATTAAGCTGTTCATTTGATCCATCATCAGCTTTTGTGTTGTTATGTACTCAATATTTTAAGCTCTTGAGCTTCTTTGAATTGTTCACTTCTTGAAATAAAAGTATTCTTTTAACCTACCCTAAGCTTCTCACCATTAAGAGATTGCCAGAAACTGAAGGAAGTTATTTCAGGAAAAAAATGGTATTAAACTGAAAGAAACATGAATTCAAAATGACCCTAAACATGGATGTTGTAACAACCACTCACCAGGGGTAAGGGTATTCATCAATACACCCACTCAAACACCTCAAATCAGAAGATGCACTATTTGTATCAGCATTCAGTTTCAGAAACCTTCCTTGCTGAAACATGTATACAGCTTGGTACTTCAATACAGCCTGTCAACATCTGTACAAGTTGGATTCACCAAATACAGTTTTGATACACCATTATGAAACTGTATGATCACTCAACTCCACCACACCTCTTGTACAGGTTCTGTATTGGCCAGACTCGATTCAATCATTCAATCCTCTCATGAAAATTCTCTCTCTAGATCAGGGCTGGTGATTCTCACATATACCAGCCCCTCTTTCTCCCCCCAGGGACTTTTCCCCAGTTAAATAATTTAGTTTATTTATTATTTAATGAATATTATTATCCTTATTTTGGGTATTATATTTATTTAATATTAATTTAGTCTTTGCATTTTCTGTCTTCGCCTGTGAAGTATGAGCTGGGTGACCATATCCTTATTAACCCTTCTCTCTTCATTCTGACAGGTTGAAACAGTGGACTTGGACTTGTTTGTGGTTGGCTCTTTTATTCTTTACTCTTATTTCTTTTGTTGCTGCATTATTATATTCTCTATTTTAGTAATTCATCTCTTTTCACTCTTAAGTTTATTCTTCCTTACCATAGCCTTGAGCCCTCCATAAGTCAGTCCCAGGTTACTGAGTGCCAGGCCCTCTTCACTTCGAAGAACCCTTGTGACAGATGTATTTGTAAGGATCCACGTTTGCATCAGTTTGTGCATCATTTAAATTTAGTGAAGCAAAATTGGAAGGCTTGAAAGATCTGAAAGTTGTTTGAAGATCAAATTGCAATTGAAAATTTCAATCCAAAAATTCTTTAATTCTAGAAAGCTGATGAAAAAACTTTCAAAAAATATTAAATATTCAGCCGGATTGTGGAATATAAAAAAGCTGGTCTCTCACAGTAAAACTAGACTTTCTTCACCTTCAAGGATGGTATGCTCATAAAGGTTCACTGAGCTCAATTGAAAATATTAGAATACAAAGTTCTTTTATTAAAACAAAAAAAACCATCCTAAGCAAGCTATCAACACAAATTGATATTAAAATTTAACATTGAATTTTTGTGGTAATTTTTTATCCTATCCACAAAACTGGCATTCCTCAACATACCTCATAGAGCTGAAGTTATTATTATTCATCTTTATAAGGAATCTGATGGGCTTCAAAAATTCATATCATAGAATAAATCCTTTATAGATTATCAATTACTCTTTTGCATATAATTGGGGAGCTGAACATAGTATTATCCTCATTACCCAATTCGGGATATTCAAGAAGATTGACAATAGGAAAAATATTCTGGATTTCAATATTAGCTTAATTTTTGCTTACAAAACCTTCCATAAAGAAGGAGAAAAATTTAAATAATTGAGGTGTGAGAAATCGAGCACTAACCTTATTGTTTGAAAATGAAAATTAGGGGAGAAACTATTTTCAAATAAATAATTTTATTGAAAGGATTACATGGGGAAAAGGGATGAAATATAGCTTTTGGAAGCATTGAAAAGAATTTATCAAATTGAAAAATAGATTATCTTTTTCAGAGGGATCTTAAAATTGTCTAATTTTTTTACACCCCTTACTCACAGGTATTGTGGAATATGTGTTATTAATTGATTTCTGCTTTCAACTACTCCTGAGAAGAATTTTGGCATCTACTAAACAGATAATTGAAGTATTGCAATAAGAGGAGTTATATATGTAAATAAGTTTCAAAATGTTTTTTGGAGGCTCAATTGGCAAAAATCCAATATTCTCTGTAAAAGATGACTAGAGTTTTGTGAGCCTTAGAGGTAATTTCATATACCCAAAAGACCAAAAATACAAAAATAACATATTAATATAAATAAAGTAAACTTTATTTATATTATTAAAATAAAAATAAAAATATAAATATAAAATTATATTAAAGATAAAACAGATTAATCACAATTTAAAAATAAAAATACATTAAATTTTGTAAGTGTAAAATTACATTTATACTTGAAAAAATTAAGTAAAAATGAAATTTTAACAAAATTGTGAAAAAATAAATAAATTTGGAAAAAAGTTAAATAAAAATTATTATAGCTTTTTATCCAATAAATAAACATATAAAAATTGGTTCACCATTGGATTCCTCATATAAAAGCATGTGGGGTCACCTCTGAGTGAAATTCTTGTAACTCAACTCTAAATAAGCTTAAATTAAGTTTTTAGTATTTTCAATACAAAAGTTGAAAATCCTCAAAACCTTAATTTAATTCACACCACATGTGGTGTTAACCATCAATTTTTGTGTTAAAATTGAGGTGTTGTGTTTAGCTTAGAAGCTATGAGGAATTGAAGTATTTTCAATTGAATTCAATTGAAATGTCAAAATGTGCACTTGTATTACATAAGTGAACTTTGATTTACATATGAGGTGTCAATTATTACTGTATTGTACTGTAAAATTGAATTGAATTACATATGTAAAGTATAAGTATAATACATGATGAGGAATTAAAGGAAAAATAAATTGGAAAGATTAAATTTGGGGGGGGAAAGGAACTCCAGCTCTAAGGGGAAGCTAGACCCCCAAAATCCTTTCTGACAGGCGTGGGATGTCAAAATTCATGCAAAAGTTCATCACTTTTGGCCTGGAATTGAGTTACAGGGTCTGTGGACTCAATTGATGATGAGGTTTTGATACCAACTGGGGTAGTTTTAGCTGTTGCCAAGAGGGTAAAACTACCCTTAAGATAAAACAATCATAGTAAAAACAGTTTAAACTGGTTTCTACGCCTCTGACACACATTCTGACGTGGTTTGAAGGCTCTAGGCCTGGTATTGCTATAGTAATGGCTGATTTAAGGGTCTAAAATGGCTTAAACCAGCCCTTTTGGTCTAAACCAGGGTTCAATGATGCCAAAATTGGCTTTTGGTTTTCAGACTGTTTTTCACGACTGACAAGTGTAAATTTAACCTTTGGAATAAGAAAATTGATGGCTATAAAAGAATGTCTTCTTTTCCCCACTTTTCTCTTCATGTTAGAATCTTTTCCTTTTATAATTAGCTTAAGCATTGTTAAACCAATCAATAAGAGATTCCAACCACCTATATTAAATCATTTTAAACCTTTTAACCACGTGAAAAAATCATTATAATCATTGTTTGTAACTCTTATAATCATTTTCAGCCCTGAACCACCCCAAAAGTGAATTAAAGCGTCTTTCATCACTGTAAACTTTGTCACTTTGTTTCCAAATTCACTCTGGTCACTTTTGGGCGTGTTTTCTCTTTAATATTCTTTTTGAAGACTCTTTTGTTTAATTGATTGCTTGCAGTTCTTTGCTCAATTAATTCCAATTGAAATTGCTCTTGAAGAAATTTCTTTTGTAGCCTTCAAATATCTCTTGTGGAGTATTTTTTGGATAAATTTTTATTGTTGGTAAAACAATAAATTTTTATAATATTATTGTTTTATACTAATAAAGTTATAAACAATAAACTTGGCGTGTTTTCTCTTAAAAATAATATTTCATACTAGTTTCAATTGATTTTTACCTTATACAAATTTTGAGGACAGGAAAAGTACTTGATTTTTAATCAAAGTTTCATTTCCACACCTTACATTTGGGGGCCCAGCCGTGATATTTTACCTGTGACATATTTTTTTTACTCTTTTTAAATCTTTTTCTTATATTGAAAAATTCAAAAACATATAAAAAATACTTATAATTCAAAAAATCCATAAAAAATAATTTTTTTCATATTATAAGTGAGGCTTATATTTTTATTCCTTTTTTTGAAATATCCTTTTTTTTACTTAATTAATTGGTTTTTTCATTCATTTTAGTGTCTGACAGCATGGTAAGAGAAGAAAACATTGAAACAGCCTCAACAGTCACCAGCATTATTCCTGCCAGTACTGTTAATTCTGATCATAATAGTACTGTTATTGTGACTCAAGATAACCAACCTGAACCAATATCTTCTGAATTGATTAACTTGGACATAAGTAATACCCTTCAGAAAGCTAAGAATTTGGCCACTAGTAAGTTTTTTGATGTAAAAATACTATTTTAAGCCTTTTTAAACCATAATTATGCCTTCAACCAGGTCAGGAGCCAGCTACAACCCCTCAAGCAGCTCCCAAAAAGCTAATAGACGTGATTATGGCAGAGGCCAATCAGGTACAGAAGGAGAAGGGTCAGTTGATGACTTCCAAACAACTAAGTTGGGTCATTCTGAAGCTGATAATACTATTTTACCTTCATAAAGAGCTGACACCGCCACAACAAGCCTCTGTGGACATATACAAAGCCAGCCACAGTGCATACAACAATGCACTTCAATTCAAGGAGTACCAGATCCTTGCAGACCTGTGGAGGAATTGCATGAATTCTTACCTGACAGTAAGAAAATTCCTGGGCCATCCCAACACTTTCAAATTGCTCAATGGATGGCATCCATTGATGGAGAAGAAAAACATGATGCTTTTGACACTAGAATGGAGGAAAAACAACCCTCCACCACCCAAACCAGTGCCAAAAACAGTCCCAGTGGCCAGCACCAGCAATTCCAATGTGAAAAAGCAGCTACAAACTCCAAACAAGGGCAAAGGGAAGGCACCAGCCCCAAAACCTTACAGCCAGGGCTACAGAATCCCAAAGATTCAGCAGGATGCCATGGAAAATGTATTTCAGATGGCCAGAACCATGATGGAATTACAGAAGAAGGAGGAAGCCAGATTAAGATTCCAGAAATGATTTCTGATATATTTGATTCCATCCTAGAATTGTATGATGCTATAAATGACATGAAAAAACATCTTTCTGATAAAAATGAAACCATTTGTAACAACATTAAAACAAACAACCTGAGTCTGTTCCAAATTAATGAAACACTTATGTGTTTTGAAAAAGTTTTAAGAACAATTAGAATTTCCGATAATGATAATTCTTCTGGAAATAAAATAAATGAACAATCTGCCATTATTAAAGAATTAACAGATAAATACTCTAAATTCAATATTGATGACATAATTAAAACAAGAATTAAACAAGCCATAAAGATTATCAAAACAGATAACAAGAAAGTCCTTGATGACATTTTAAATTCATTTACTGAAGTAAAGACATATACCATTGCCTTGAAAAGTGTTTTGATGCTTCACAAGAGGAAGTATTAAAATTATCAATGAAATTGAATCAAGTCACTGCTGATAATACAAGACAGACAGAGTTATGGCAAGAACTGACACATAAAGAAGACATGTATAAAATTGAAGTAATAAATTTAATACAAAACTTCCAACATTAATACAGAAATTTCCAAAGGTGTAGCAACAGTAAAATGAATGAAATTGAACAAATACTGAACACCTTACCAAGAATATATGCACCTCTGAATCAAAATGAGGGCACAAGAATTCCAAATCCACAAGTATTGGATCCTGATAATTCACAATTCACCAGGGCGAATCTCGTGTCAATCGTCGGCGATTGACTTCACGTCAAGCAAACGTCAAGCAGGATAAAAGTCGAGCTCACGTCAAGCGAAAATCAAGCGAACGTCGAGCACACGTCACACTCTGGTCTTACACCAAATCCTGTGACATCCAATAATATTGGTTCCCCTGTGCCTTCAACTCAGATTCCTCACCACCTGATCATCCCACAACCGTCCGATGATTGGTAAAAGTTACACCAGACCCGCCTGTTTGCACACACACACATCAAACATGTCCTTCAGCCAGTCTTGATGTAGGCGGGGGGTTTGACTTCACCAGGTCATCCATGAAGTGTGCGTGTGCATGCGTGGGGGCGGGTGCGTTTGCATGTGCAGGTGCGTGGGCGTGTGCATTGGCGCGTGCGGGTGGGTGTGCGTGTGCATTGGCGTGTGCGGGTGTGTGTGCGGGTGCGTGTGCATGTGCATTGGCGCGTGCAGGTGCACATGCGGGTGTGGGTACGCAAAAGCCGATTCCGCTTCCAACATGATGATGGCGCAGTTAGAAATTTTGGATGCTGTGAAGGGTGAGTGTGTGGGTCATTTGATCATTGGACTTGGCTTATTCACACTGTACCCAATGTCAAAATAGTAAGTTCTTTGTGGCAATGTGAAATAATGGGCTTTGCTTGTCACAATGGCATGTCTCTGTCACTAAATTTTGAGGCAATTATTTCACTAGCAAAATTGCTAATGAATCAGAGAGATTTGCATTTTTGTAGACTAAATATCATGAAATAACGGCTTTATCATTACAAGCAGTCCACATGACAGAGCTTTGTTATCATACAATCCACAGTTACCTTCTAGTTCTTCTTCAGATATAATCAAGTGTCCATCATCAAAACCAACAGCTTTATAAATATTCAGATGCGGCCAATCTGGTAGGAAATTCACATCAATCTTCAAAGGTTTTAAAATCAGAAAGTTATTGTTCAGTATGCTAGATGGCTCAGAGACTTTGAAAATGCTATCAATAATACCAAATTGTCGTGAGTTGCCCCTCAGAAAACATATCACACTGTTGCTGATATTTTTGGATTCAGTTGAAAATATATTGTTCCCAATATTAATGTTTGAAACTGGAAAATACCAAGGTGAGACAATTCTTGAAGTGGGAGGACTTGTGGATTGCACGGTAGTGTATAAGCTGATCCAATCAACTATTTCCCTTGTTGCATGAAAAGTCTGTAAGTACTCAACCAGGCAATCATAATTTTGTTGGTCATGGCGGGATGGCTTGTTATATTTATGGTGATTGAACACGGCAGGTGGCTGTGATTTGAAAAGCTGTTTTATTTCACATGGCACAGATGGGGATTTCAGGAGAACGGAAAGGTTGGAACATCGACAGATATGTTGAAGTAAGGTTTTATCTATATCATCTATTCAGAGTTGCAAAAAGTTAGTCTTATTCAGTTCAGGTGTTTAATCAATGTGAATATATTGATCTTATTAATTGACATACATATCTTGTTATTTGTTGGCATCTTTGCAAATACTCCAATCAAGCGCTCATAACCCCATGTGGCTGAGGCTTGTGCTGGGCCCCAACGTTGGAAGAGTTCGGGAATATGATCAGCAAAATGATGATTTGGTTTACTTTTCTGTTTTGGGAACAGGTGTTGATTGGAAAGGCGGAATTTTTTCCAATGTTCAGCAAATGCAGTCGCATCATCTATTGAAACAGTCCAGCTTGTGGCAATGTTGATAGCACTAATCAAATGGAATGTATTCTTGGCTAGTTCATTTGCAAGTTCTTCTGACTGACCCATTTTTCTTTGAGTGTTGGCAGATTGGTGTGCATCTAATGACATCTGTTGACTGAGCATTAGAAATGGAATATAGACCTTATATAAGAGAGCCCATTCAGCGGCTTTTAAGCTACCATGAGAGGGGGAACCCATTTTGCGGGGAACTCTTGTCCATGATGAGGGAATTATGGTCTCAGATATGATTTGTCGGAGATGCTCAAGAGCCTCACCCTTGATCTGGTGATCGCTCAGTGCAGTGATATCCAATTCAGAGGGTATTTCAGAAATGGGGATGTAATTGGCATCAAATGAAGGAATCTCCGCAGAACCACTAGATGGATGTTCTGTGTGAAGGGTGGGCATTGGGAAGTAGTTTTTCCGGGTGGAAGTAGTGGGGAGTGGCTCATTTATTATTTTTGCTGCGTCTCTTCTCAGGGAGCGGGCCTCTCTCAATGTGATTTTATCAAGAGAGCTGTTGGAGGTCATGGAATCTGAGTCTGAACTTTTGGTGTCATTGGATTTCCTGTGGGACCTGAAGTAAATTTTTGATTTCGCCTCTGGAATGCACAATTTGAAAGTTGCATGATCCTTCAAAATTCCAAGTATTAAATTATGCATTATGTCAAGATTAACCATTCTGGTTGCATCCCAATACGGAAGGTCTTCCAAAATTGAATATCGCACTCCATACTCAGAGAAAATTGCTTGTCTTTGTTGTGGGGTTGCCCGAAGCCATTTGGCAATGGTTGATTTATGACTTTGGTATGAGCGCGTGTAGTGAAATTGAGGACCAATTTCTTCAATTTGAGCTTTGTGAATGGTGCAAAAATTACAAAAGTTGCTTCCTGAATGGGAAATAAATCCAGTAAGCTTGCGCATGGCAACCACATCCGCAATGGCTGTGAGAATGGCAACATGGATAAAGGATCCTGAAGGACCTGTTGAGGTGGGTGCAAAATGGTAACCTTGCCATAGCTCTTTGAGCTCGTTGATGAGTGGCATTAATAGATAATTCAATTGAAGCGCAGTTGGCTCCTTCGGACCAGGGATGATTCCTGCAACATAGACATTCTCGGGCTTCAATCTTTCACTTGGGGGGAGATTAAGACAAATAAGCATGATAGGTCCAATGCTAGCCAACCGGGTTGACTTTCCATGTGCATTAAACCAGTCCACATATATGGAGAAGGCCAATGCACCAGGAATGGACATGAATGGGGGGTCATGGATATTTCTAGTGCCAGTGAAGCGTCTCCAGACCAATCCATCCCAGACGTCACGTTTTGGGGAATCTTCGGGAGTTTGGGATTGTTGATGTTGATGCAGAATGTCCATAATTCCAGCCCGCTGGAGAAATCTGGCAAGCCAATTTTTGAATGGTTGATAAATGAAATGTTTTGTTGGTATAAATTTTTGCTTCATGTTGGTTGTGTTTTGGGTGTGGGGTTCAGATGAATAGATGAATTTGCCTAATGATTGTGTGCAAGGGGGATCATGATCATTTGGGTCATTATGGCGTTGACAGTGGGGTTGGTCAGTTGTGACTGATTCAGTAAGGCCATTAAGAGAGAAACATTGAGGACAACATATATAGTTTTGAATCACTGGCTCCAATTGGAGATGTTCAAATATGGTACTCAGATCTTGAGGTATATGGAATGCAGGAGCGGGGGGACCAGCTGAGCTTGAGATACTGGACTTGATCAGCAGGTTCAGGGCGGGGTTGAGTATGCGTGAAGCCCTGCGGGGTAAATTATACCTTAATGATAGAATGGCAGATATTATCATTCCTAGGTCTTGTGGGGGAAGGGTTTGACTGCCACTATATGGCTTCTGTGCAGTTGAATTGAGACCCGCTGGAGTTGGGAAAGTGCTTTGGGTCAAACATGAATAATCAGCTGGGAAGATTTGATCCAATAGAATTTGTGGGCACCCAGATCCTGATGCAGAAGTAGGGATGTTTGGAAGAGATTTGGGTGCAATGGTTGATTTGAGCTTTTTAATGTGCTGTTTATATTGGAAAGGTGTGAAGGCAACTCCTTGCCTATCACCCTCAGGGGAAGAGTGTGTTTGAGTTGAGCAGTGTTGACACATGCATATACGCATTGAGGAATATGGCCGGGTTGTCATTGTTGCAGGAATTGGGAGTACGGTTGGTTTGTGTATAAATATCTATGGTTGATGTGAAAGTTTTTAGGAGTGTTATTAATTGGAAATAAAATTCAGTGATTATTTATAAAGGGGGAGATGATTTGAGCCAGCTGAGGATTTTATCCCATTTGTAATGGAGCATGAGCTGCAGTGGATAAAGTTTAACATGTCTCATCTGGATGGCGGAATTGGTTAGGCGTTTAATTGGGTAAAATGCCATGCTGCTCAATGCTCATACATATTCTAGTTTATTTACACATTGTGATAGTGCGGGTTTGACCATTGAGGGGGTTCCATTAGTGAAGTGTTACCATTGAATTGAGGGGATTAACATTTAATCCATGTACGCTGGCACGCCATCGTACATGGTTTAAACCTTATTACAGACATAACTATATAACTCTATTACATAAGGGGTTGGAGTGCAGCTAAAGTCTTGGTATTTGGTTTGAGTGCGGCGGGCTTTGAATCAGTTGGAATGTGATTTGGATTGTCTTGCCTTTCGGGAAAAGGTGATGTCTCTTTTGTGGGTAAATCCTTCATGAATATACCCCTTTACAGATGTACAATGTTGTGGAATTTCAATGCATATATGGGCAGTTTGGATAATTCACAAAATGTGACAATGGGGAGGCATAAATGGTACTGAATATGATTACTTATGAATGATGGGTCCCCTTTGAGATCAAGGAAATATCACATTATATGCTGGTAGGCCGTGCAAGGTGGTTTCCGACAAAAGCGGAGGAGCTCAAGAGGAGGCAGGGAGGATTCTCCTCAAAAGAGTCTTATCTGACTTCCACACAACACTTAGTTCCAACTATTCATAGAATTTCTCTATTCTAAATTTGAAAAGATTTCATCTCATATCACTCTATTTTATCATAATACTGAGGTGTTTTATCTAGTTAAAAATATTAGTGTACTTTTTCGGCCCTTATGTCATCTTTCAAGTCACATAAATCCCGTTCAGGTTCTGTTCATGACTCAAATAGTGAATCTAGCATAGAATATGTTCAAACACAGTCACCATTGAGTCCCAACATTCCTCTCACAACCCCTATCACATCCTCAATGAATGTATCAGGTCTTAACATTGATGTGGGCAATCCAAAGGCTCCAACTTCAAGCACTTGGTTGATCCCAAATATTTCCGTCACTCCAATTCCCCCGAATCCCACTAATACACAAATTCATGTGTCTCAGGGGCCAGAAGGCACACCTCAAATCTCCTCACACGCTAATCCCCAATCAAAATTTCCACGTGAGTTACTCCTTAATCCCGGTCGGAATCCAGTCGCATCCCAGGATCCCTTTGGCCAAAGTAAACAGCCAACCCTCAATATTCCATCAGGATCGCAGGTTCATGTGGGTGATGAAAGGCGCGTGGATGGGGGGCGACGAAAAAGACCTTTGGAAAATGTATCTTGGAGCGGTCTGTCGGAGGGAAATCCAGTATTGACGCTTCATCAAAGTAAGTCATTTGAATTTTGGAGTAGAAACTTATTCACAATTTGATATGTTTGTTTCATGGGTTAGATATGGCACCTAAAGGCAAGTCAGTCCGATCTCAGGAGCCAATTGAAGATCGTGAGAATGACCAGTCTTCATTAATGTTTTGATGTGTTAACTGATGATTTGCATAGCAGGGGATGAACTTTATGCGTCTTCACCTCTGGTCCATAAAGAGAAAGTCACTGGACGTCATCATCCATATGCCTCCAAACCAAGAACGGGTCATGCCAGTACATCAAGAGCAACAATGGTGGATGATGAGGATGAGAACATGTCTCCGACTCAAAGTGAAAGAAATGATGAACCAAGGAGGGACAATTTCACAGCGCATGAGCAAGGCACTCAATCAAATAGTGAGTTCACCCATCCTCAGCTGGGCCTCGCCCAGAGTATGCTTGAACAATCCGAGGTCAGACAGCAAAGGAACCAGGCCCACAAAGCTCACAATGTGGCGAAACGTGCAAGCCAGAAGGAGCAACAAAAATGGCTGAAGGCAGAACTTCCAGAGAATGTCCATGGAATGAGATCAGCAGTACACGCACATTGCCTGTTCCTACTCAAAGTTAGGGATAAGGATTTTTCCTCACTACCAGCACCACCCAGCACAGAAGAGCGTGAAATTGCAATTCAAGTGGCTGGTCATCTCGGATATGTCCCCGACGATGTGTTCAATGAGCCATCAACACAGGTTCAGTCTCAGGGTTTCCAAAGCTACTGCGAAAATGAGCTGCACAAGCTAGGACTAAAGCGATTCACTTGGGACTGGGAGAGCTCATGGCAACATCCGTTCAACGAGCTGATGTCTATGGTGTTTTACCGTACATTCCGTCTCGCACTTGTCAGCACCGAGTATCATCACTACTGTTGGAACAAGGATCATAACAACTATGGGGTCGTGGCGGCTTTAATGGAGCGATATTTCACTTATTTGAAAATAGAATGGAAGTCTATTTAAAAGGATGCGGAGTATTTGGTAAAAAAGAAGGAGAATCAAAAGCTCGCAAAGATTCGTCAAAGAGTTAGTTACTGTATCTCTTCTTCATTGTGGACCAAGTCTGATGATGATCTACTTGATTATGTGCAGACCTGTGAGCGCCGTCGTGAATGGTGTGATACGGCTAAATTTCCCATTCTAGCATCACAATTCAATGACCCTCGAGTATGCTCAGATACTGAGGAGGTACTGGAAAATGGCCGTCAAGTTTACCGCAAAGTGGGATTACGCTGGCGCTCCCAGTTATTTAATGATTTGGTATTGAAAATGGATAGAGACATAGAGTTTTGTAATCGGATTAAAAAAAAGGGTAAAAAAACTATTGATAGATTGCCAGAATTATGATCGACAGATGATGGTGATATTCCGGAAGGCCTATCATTTCAGGTATTTGATCAAGATTGGCTCAAAGGCTGTAGTAAGATGCAGACTAGCGCCCTCAAGATACTTGACATGCCAGTTATTAGGCCTAATGGTGATGCTCTGCAATAACTTAGTAATTTGTCACGGTTTAGCACTGTGACAAATTAAAATTTTGTGAATTATTTGTGCAGGTGTAATAAAATCTGATTATTATCTCTTAAGGATGCAACAACTTGCTAAATATGTTAGAATATAGACAATATGAATTGAAATGTATCACCGTCTCCCTTGCAATAATACTCTATTGCTCATTTTCATTGAGGAAATATTGAAGAAGTTCGATCCAGCTCATGGTGTTCATAATTGTGGACCTGTGCCAGAGTCAACAGGAGTTATCAACTTTGTCAATCACAAATTATATAATATCAGTAAGGCTCACGCAGTTAATGATTTTTTCTTTTCTTGGACCTATTGGTGATTGGAATATGGCATTCCCATAAGGAAGGATTTCAGAATAGTAATACAATCAAGTGAAAGATGAGGTTGAAAGGTACCTTCCGCATGTTGACCTCAACTGAATGAGGAGTGATATAGTGGATGACCTGTACAGGTCGTTGTTGGCCAATATGATGTAGACAATCAACAACCTGAGCCTCAATGGCTGGGTTCCAATTAGGCTCCTGGAAATGTGGATGTCAGGGTCCGAAAATCAGGGGAGAATTTTGGGGGGCCCCTCACCATTAAATAGACTATATTAGCACAAGTTATATTGAGGCCAGTTCCAGCCGCGGCAATGGATGCAATCAGTACTTCACATTCAGGATTATTGAAGAAATTCTCAAGCGCCTTGTCCTGCGCTCGTGGTGTAATTGTTCCATCAATTCGTGCTGAAAGGATAGAGTGATGGGCAAGAGCAATACCAATTCTACAATATAAAAAAGTCAGATGGAGTCAATTGGTAATGGATGCATATTAGAATTAACGCACAAATCTAGAAATTGGGTCCATTGGGTATAAACCACCGATTTCGTTGGACCACACCTTGTTTGTTTGTTCTTCATTAAGCTTTGTAGGAGGTGTGCAATTTTACTACTCATCATGCATGTTTCCACATCCACAATAGTTCGTGTGATTCTTGGGGAGTTATCCTGAGTGCTCCTGCCCTCGGGGTCTTCCAGCTCCGCCTCCGCAATTGTGTTAAGCATGATGTGATGGTTACAACATATTCGCAGCTTATTAATATTTCTGAAAAACTCTCCTGGTCCTTTGCTTTTGGATGATAGGAATTCTTCATATAATGTGGAATATTCTTGCTGCATGGTTGGGTTGAGTGGGAGCAGCTCATAATGATGGCTAATAGTGGGGAGAGATTCGAGATGTGTGGTTTTGGTGCGGCGCAAACTTAAATTCCGCAATGCCAAATGCAAAATATCATTGCAACCTTTTGAAAGACTACTGAGGATGAATGGTGACCAATTATCTTGATCGGCGCTCTGGGGTTGAGTGATGAAGGATATTATGCCCAAAAGGTCATAAATGGTGTTGTGAATAGGTGTGCCCGTTAAACATATTCGACGGGATGAAAGGAGGCTATTAATGGCATGGTGAGTGGCAGTGTATTGAGAGCGAATATAGCTATAAGAGGGGGCAAGGGTTATTGGATATAAAAGGTAATTTGAATCATTTAAGCTCAGCCACTCACTGTGCTTCATCCAAGATTATACGATGCCAATTGATTTGAAAAATGAATGATGTAGAGGGATTGGTTTGCTTAAATTCTTGGGTGATAGTATTGTAAGAAGTGATGATGATATCATATTTTAAGATGTCGGCTTGGGATAATGAGTGACGAGTGGGACCATGGTAGATTTTGGCATGCAGTGCTCCAGCCTGAGCATGCTTGGATATTTCTGATTGCCAGTTGGTAATTAAGCGAGGGGGGCAGATGATCATGGTGGGCGTGGAGCGATGGGGGTTTGCAATCATCCGCTCCTTGGAGGTACCAATTAGAGCAATGGCCTGAATGGTTTTACCTAATCCCATATCATCCGCAAGCAGTCCTCCAAGAGGGGTATTGGTCGAAAGGGATTCAAATGAGCTAACGACCTTGTTTGTAATGATGTGCCTGGCATTAAAAGTGGATCCTGGGGGTGAGGTTGCCCAAAGGTTACGGGCTGATTGGCCATTGGGGATTTCTCGATCCCAGAGAAAAGCTAGTCCGGTCTTTTGATGAGGGAGGAGGGGGGTTTGAATAATGGAATGGGGCGGGGTCATCATGGGGAGGTCTGATCCACTGGGTAATTGTATCAGTTTTTGCTTGGAAATCAATGATGAAACAGCAGGATATGAAGCAGGCGTCGAGTTTGAAGCGGGAAGAGTTGACATTGACAATGAGTAGTACAGTCATATTCTTTGGGCATTTTAAGCTTGAAATCTTGTGTTCGAAAGCTTTCCATTATGAATAGAATGTTTGGATACCATGTGAAGAACATCAATGCTAGATTGGGTTTCTGAGATGAGGAGGGATCATTGGAATCAGTCATAAATACTCCCTCAACGAATAATATTTGAGTAGGATTGGATTGGCAATTTTCAATCCATGCCCCACCAGGACCACAGTGCATGAACGTTTTGGGTGCCCCAAGGAATGGTATCAACGTTTGGGAAAGGGTTCCCGGGAGAGAGCCACTAGCATGCTGGTGATTGGGGAGATATACGAATATGTTGTGTTGATTGTGCCATAGGATAATCCAAGAACCTAAGTGGGAATTCTCAGGCTTTAAGGTTATATCACTATTTATTTGAATACGAATATTAATCATCCCAATGCAAAGTGGTTGTGAAGGGGTTGACATGATGGCTATTTTAAATTATTTGGGGACAGTTGGGAATTATATGATCGGGAAGGGTTAGCTAAAGGGAATGAATAGGAACAAGCGCAGGTGGGGAACTTATATGAGTGGCAGCAACAGGCCAAAAGGGGGATGGCCTGTGGTTACGTGCATGGTCTTGATGGAGGTGGGCCTCTTGGGCTCATAATTTTCATATCCGATTTGGGGCATATATCAAGGCAGGGTGGCCAAAATGTGGGTGCACCATTATGACTGCTGGATCTGCAGCGAGTTACGAAACATTTGGTGGAACAAGGATGAAATTAGCACATCCGAAATTGGGTGGGTTGTAGCAGCTTATTGTGGAGGGCATATTAGAGGCATGCGGTCATGTTCGCTGGTGTGACAGCGAACAATGAGCGTATCCTCCCCAGGTTAATTATTCACAGGGACCTACTGGGCAATGTTGGCAGTTTCAAAGGGCAATGTCACTGTGGGGATGTTTGTGTGTGGGCGGGTGAGATATGTTCGGTGGCATGCCACCGAACATGACTTTGGTTTGGCCTGAAGTTTTTTGCTGACTGATGCATACTGGGCTTTCAGGGGGAATGTGTGGGATGATCAAAGGGGGCGCCAGCCGTGAGCCGTGATCCACATATACATTCACCCCTATGGCGTTTGAGGCGAGTACTAATCCACCAAGATTGGCATCCGGTTCTTTGCCTCACGCGCGTACAGAACTCCGGAGAAAGAGGCCACACGCCCAAGGGATTTTTTGGCTGCAAGCCAGGTGCCACAACTTGCGCGGGGCGTGTGAGATTGTAAAGAAAATGACCCGCGGTGGGAGATAACCACGCCAACATGACCAGCCTCAGCAATCATAGGCTGGGATTGTTAATCTAATGTGGATGAGGCTGAAGCAAATCCACACTGATTGGCCTCAGGTTTCCACGCACAAGCGGGTGAGCGTCTGCAGTCAAGCTGAAAACCCGAGCAAGAAAATACGCAGCTGGAAGACTGGCAGTAAAATGTGTTCCAGGCGTGTGAAAGTTGCCTGCGTATGACCCATCGGGGGTGCGTATGAAAGCGTGTGGCTGCCCGACAATGAACAAGCCGGCTAGTCATTGTTTGCCCCAACCATGGCACCGGAGTGAATCAACTCTTTGTGTATGACCCAAATATTAAGTCATCCCATTATGACCCACTTACATTAACTTGGATTACATGCGCATCTGTGCCGTAGTTAGGCAGAGCTGTCCAACAAGGTGCATCAAAGGGATGCAGGTGAGAGATATGACTCGATGGCTTGACGTGATTGCATGTTACATTGTTGAACAGCTTTTTGCTCTGCCCCGCAGTACACATTTACAAAGGTGTACTGCGTACTACAGTGTCGACTGTACTGTACAGATCAGGAAGGTGTAATACTACTTGAGCCTGCATGCATATAGCAAATGTGCATGCACCTTCCGATCGTTTGCATTTACGTAGCCCATGTGCCACATGCTCAGCATTGCGTTTCACCCAATTTGCACACGCAAGCTGAGCATGTCATGGTCAAAAGCACCGTGTGAAAGTGCTCAGTAAAGCCATGGAATGAACTAATTCTGCAATAGCTCACTGGAAGGCTCAGTTTGGAGCACTTCACCAAAGCGTGTGAAATGCTGCACCTTGCTGAAATGTCATCCGATGCTGTGCCAAATGCTCAGAGTGCGCGCATACAAAAACGACTGAGCAATGGCTCAGCATGGTGCATTTGATATTGTTATATCAATTGTTCAATTACTGTGCAATTCCAATGTTCAGCCACTGAGCATTTCAATTATGACCCGAAAGAAAACCTGAGCAATGGGTCGAGGCAAGCTCACGCTGTATTCACTTGTCTTACAGCCCCCCCCTTTGTTCACATACTATTACCAGGCCATATGGCCGGTAATCTCGCCGCGGTCACTTGTGACCAAATGCACCGGGTGCTTTTCTGCATGGGTCACTTGTGCATTGCACCCCCAATGCACATTCAACATGGGCCTCACGACCACCCTCCTGGGTGATCGGGTGACTATTTAAGGAAACAAAGGGGATGTGACTGAGCTTGACAATTCAATAAATTGCAATACTCAGCGGTGCATTTGATATTGTTATATCAATTGTTCAATTACTGTGCAATTCAAATGTTCAGCCACTGAGCATTTCAATTATGACCCGAAAGCAAACCTGAGCAATGGGTCGAGGCAAGCTCACGCTGTATTCACTTGTCTTACAGCCCCCCCCTTTGTTCAAAGACTATCACCAGGCCATAAGGCCGGTGATCTTGCCGCGGTCACTTGTGCATTGCACCCACAATGCACAATCAATAAGGGCCTCACGACCACCCTCCTGGGTGATCGGGTGGCAATTTAAGGAAACAAAGGGGATTTGACTCAGCATGACAATTCAATAAATTGCAATACTCAGCTTGACAATTCAATAAATTGCAATACTCAGCCAGACCCCCATTGTTCTTCTGCCTCACGCGAGCATTTCACCTCTCAGTTGCAGCATTAGCTGAGACTCAGCTTCAATTTTGCCCACACGCCTTGAAGCTGAGACTTTTGCGGGTGCTGCAACTGCTGAGATCGTCTCAGCTTCACCTTGGTATAAAAGACCATCTTCACACGACACGCACTTCACTTTCTTTCTCACCCGCTCCACTTCGTTCAACCTCACCCGCGTTTGTCCTTCTTGTGCGTATTCCCCCTTGTCTTCCTGCCTTTCCAGTCTTTTCTTTCGCACTCGACTAACCCCACTCCCCTTCCTGCTCGCTTTTTGTTTTTCCTGCTAATACTTTCAGAACCCCACTTCTATCTACTTTGTACGTTTTCTCCAATTAAACTTTAGTCAACATTATGTACCGATATTAATATTTTTCTTTCTTCACGACTTCCTTCCAGACTTTTAAAAACTTCCGACTAGAGCGTCTTTAATTTGATTCCGTTTTATATTTATATAAATCATCGTATGTCTTCCTTTTCTTTCTTGATTGCTTACTTTCTATTCAGTTACTGACCTGTTTTGTTTTGTTTTTAGATGTCGTGCACGTTATGCACCAAGCGGGGTATCCCCTGCATTCGTTCCTCGACGACGAACGACGCTTGTGATGCTTGCCGACAAGCACACAAGAAATGTTTGTTCGTTGTCCGCCCCTTCCGACCACGAGGCCAGACGAGTTCTCGCCCAAGATGCCCTCGCGAGGACTCCTTTGTGGTCGACGATGATGAAACCATTTCCGAGCGTGAATGGACGCCGGGCCCCCAAACAGGCCAACGGGAACGATTCCGGACGATTAGCCCTGTCCCCTCCAGTATCGATTTGTCCACTCCCCCTCCTAGGCCACCATCCGATGGTCACTTCACTCCTCGACCGGAGCGAAGTGATTATCCGGCCGATGAAGGATGGCGATGGCGAGAGGACATTCGAGCTTGGGCTGATCGTCACCATGTCTTATCACCGATGGGATTCAAACGCCAAAGTAAGTTTTATTTCTCCTCTTTATCTCATTTCTCTTCACGCAATAATACTGACTTTTTTCCATTACTCATAGAACCAAACCCCCCGAATCCCCCCCGACACGACTCTCCCGTTCCCAGTTTGCCTCGCGAGCAAACCCCCCGGCAACCCACTCCAGGCCTGAGTGGCACCCGATGGTCTGAGGAATTATTCCGTGGTAAGCAGCCAAAGTTTCAATTCATTTTCACTTTCACTTTCGAGTCAAGTGAACTGACACTTACTCCTTTTTTAGAACCCTCCCGAACCGAAGAGCCACCTATTCCTGGCCCGAGTCCATCGTCCCAACCACCTGAGGACAATACGACTCGTGAGCCAGAACCTGAGGTGGCTCCTACGCAATCCACGGAGGAACCTTTTGGTAAGTCACCACTTCTCCTTCTTCACTCTTCTCAACTTTTCCTCACCATTTTTTCAACTGTCTCCAGATCGTCCCGCCACTCCTCGCTCAATAATCATCATCGACGATACGCCCGTGGGATCCCCAGTTCCCCATCCCCCTTCTTCTTACCCGACTCGCCCACCTTCCCCTTCCATTCCCCCCCCCTCCACTCCAACCCCGGTTCCCTCCCCAGAGATCCCTTCCAGTGCCCCCGAGAACCCCAACGCCTCCTCCCCCCCGGTGCCAAGCTCGTCTCATTCCCACGATGACGCTCGCCAGGAATTCACCGACCTGCGACCGACCCTAATGATTCCTCGAGCAATCGTCCACGATTCGATCAACCGAATCTTGTTGGAGCATCGTCGCTTGCTCCACATGATTCCTTTCGTGGATGCAACTCATCGAAATGAGATGCACCGGGACTTCCGGGACGAACTAAACCGCCTCCTTGCCCAGGCACTGGAGGCTTATCCAAAGGAGGACATAACCGGGATAGTCTCCAAATTCCTCGAAAAATAAAAAATTAAAAAAAAAAATCCCATTATTTCCTCTTTTTATTTTTTGTAATACTTTCTTTTGAATAAAATATTTGTCTTCAATTATTGTTATGTTCAAATTCTATTACATTCTTTGTTCACGTAAAAATTACTTATTTCCTCCTTAGAGAAAAACCCTGATTGCGTGAGAATTATTTTTGTAAGTGCCCCACCAAGAGTTTGAGTGAGTATTTGTTTTCGTGAACCTCTTTTTCTCAAAATGCGCCAATAGTTGCCGTTATCCTCTTGTATATTTTCTTCTTCCATGGTTGAGAGCCATACCCATTCCTAACTGTAAAAAAGCGGGAGGTTCCCGTATGTGAGCAATCGAGTCCAGATTCGTGAAACATGGCCTTTCCTATGGTCACACCCTATTAGTCTTACTCATGTATTGAATTGTTTAAATTGTCTAGAACCTTCACAAGCGTAAGGATTGGCGTGTGACTTGTCGGGAGGCTGCACAGGCGTAAGGATTGGCGTGTGAATTGTTGGGAGCCGCACAGGCATAAGGATTGGCGTGTGAATTGTTGGGAGCCTGCACAGGCATAAGGATTGGCGTGTGAATTGTTGGGAGCCTGCACAGGCGTAAGAATTTGTCAGCATTTTTGGCAACCTTCCCAAGCGTAAGGATTGGCGTGTGAATCGTCGGAAGCCTGTACAGGCGTAAGGAATTTTAGCACTTTTGGGACCCTCCCCAAGCATAAGGATGGGCGTGTGAATTGTTGGGAGCCTGCACAGGCGTAAGAATTGGCGTGTGAATTCTTGGGATCCTGCACAGGCTAAAGAAAATTTCAGCATTGTGGGGAAGCTTCACAAGCGTAAGAATTGGCATGTGAATCGTCGAAAGCCTGTAAAGGCGTAAGGATTGGCGTGTAAATTTTCGGGAGCCTGCACAGGCCCAAGGATTGGCGTGTGTAGCGTTGGCACCCCGCATAGGCATAAGGAACTTTCAGCATTGTCAGAACCTGCACAAGCATGAGGATTCGCGTGTGAAGCATTGGCATCCTGGACAATAGCAACAAACCAGGACAGATGTACGATGGCATGCCACCGTACATAATCCACTTCACCCCTTTTTCATGTGAGACACCCCATCTCCCGCACTCGAATCCATCCAATCCTGGTGTATATTGTCCTCTGCCTTACCTCACCATTACTTACCCAACCCACTTGCAAATCTCCTCATTCTTTGAATCGGCATGAGATTGTATTACCATCCCTGATTTGATAGCCCGCTCTCTCGCCAATCTCATAATAGCCATTGCTTTTTTGCCGCATTGTTTTTGCTAACCTGCTTGAGCATTGTGCGGACATACCCACTAGTGTCGTGCTTTCATTGTCCTGTGCTGGATCAGTATAATGAACAAATGTACTACTGGCCCACACTACCTGAATGAGCCCATGACATGCGGATAGATCAATCCAAAAATGCTCATTTGGGAAAATCAATTTTCCCCCTGTACACCGCTTTGACGCATCTCTTTGAATTTGGCCGGTCGGCTTATCAGCTTGAAACCACCATCCCGAAGCATACAGCGATGCATCCTTATCAACATGAGGTGCGTTTTTGAATCCATTCATGGTGAAAGTGAGTGCGGAAGCGAACTCGAATGCACCCTGATTTGCCGGAATATCGCCTTCATAGTTGACTTGATCAAAAGACGGAACCCCCAATGAGTTGTAGCAATTTTGAATCTTCTGAAATAAATTATCCCCAACATATCGTAAGGATTGACCTAGAATGCGACCCACCGAGCTAAGATTGGCACCTCGGTCCCGCCATTCATCTTTTGCATTTTCAATTTTGCCAGCACTACCATACAGACCAAATTGTTCATTCTTCGTGGTGCATTTGCGCCACCCAATCACGAACATAAATCCCTCCAGTAATGCTCCATTTGTTGCAATAGGGTCGGTGAAACTCTTTTCGCGAAATAGGAATTGTGATAATTCATCCCATTGATTGACCTCGACTTCACTCATTGTTGTGAATGGTCGGAATTCGACAAGGGCAATGAGTAATCCGGTTGAAGAGAAAATTGCCACACGCCCAAAGTGAATGCGTTTGATCTGATTGACATCCACAAGCCTCCGAATTTCACTTGGGGTGATATTTGCTGATACTGGCATTGATATTTGTGCTGTTGGGCGAGAGGAGGAAAACAACCTATTCATTCGGGTCGTTTTGCACTCATTTGTCTTTTGAGATCTGCTACTATTCCCGAGTGGTTGAGGGATCACTACGTGTTGAAGCACACAAGATATCAGATACTGCCAAGGAGCTTTCTTCGGCACACATCCTTTGACTTCCCTGTTGGAGCCCACATGACATTGGCACAATCTGAACCGACTAAAGCCCATGTTCTTCAGTGGGGCCCAATGAGGGTGCCACATAAATGTGGAAGCATATATATATATCTATATATATACACTGAGATTAAGCGAGTAACTCACACTTTCCTTCCTCAGCCCGACGCTTTCTCGCGAGTTCCCTTTTACGCTCTTTTCCTTTTTTTGTGAATGGCATGCTTTCAGCAGAAAATGAAATGAAACTGAATGATTACTGATTTCTTAATATCACCTAAATTGGATTGCGGTGGATGAATCTTTTTTAATTGCGGCTAAAAAGAAAGCTCACGCCTGACCTTGGCAAATTCACGATCTCAAATACCTGAACCTGAAAATTGCAGTGGATAGTGCATTATTCAATTTTCCACATTGATGTTCCCATGCAATCACTTTCCAATCCAACCATTTGGAATATTGCAAGCACACGCAAATGCAATATGCATCCTGCTGTGGATCCCTAGCTATCCTAGTCCTCTTGAAAGACACAGGAACATTTGGCCTATTATGGGCTGGCGGGAAGTGATAAACGCGACTTCCCGCAATGCACCCGGGTGTGCTACTCGTGGGCACATCGCCTGACTCAGCTTGCGTCTTGTCGGAGTCTTTGCAATGATGTACGGAGGCATGCCGCCGTACAATTACTATTGGTATTCAGACTGTGGCATCCGGGAAGTAGTAGGATAGGAAGTCATGATTATTAAATTCATAAATAACTTTGCAAAATTCAATTACAATCTATCTAGTACAAAGCTAATCTAAAACGGGTCAATCCTGGTTGTGAGTTTAGCTGACCTGGGTACCGTCAAGGTGACCTCATCACTTGAACCAAGCCCGCGATTCGCCACCCAGGCATCACCAAAGTCTAATACTAAGCATCGTGCAAAATCAAATCTAAGAGGTACAGTGGGGTTAAAAGACTCTGATGAGAAGAAACTTTTATTCAGTAAATTACATATATACTTATTAGTACGTAGCCACACTGGCTCCACTAGATTTTTACCCTCTGAAAGTTTTGCGGAAATGTCAATTAGTGCTAAAGCCCCTTTAACTGAGCTTGTTCTCCAGTCATCTGAGCATACCATCAAACCACGAACCCCCGCCGCACAGAATGCCGCTAATATACCATAGCAAATTCGATTGATTCCAAGATTCTTGTGACACGCCAAAAGATCTTTGATGGCCTCATTTTTTTTTGAGTTCGTGAGTTTGCCTTTGATGCCATTAACTTTGACCTTTGTATGTGCACGTACCATGTTGTATGCAATCATCAAATGGATAACTGTATCCATTAGATCCTCCAGGTTCTTGTGCGGCTTTGTGGATATCTCATTGTCAGCCCCGCCACCTTCAATGCTGAGTTGGGTTGCACGTTGCTTCGATTTACTCAAGCAGGAGGCAAGGTATTCAACTGCTCCCCGTTCGAGTCCAAGAGGATCGGTTGAATTTGATGTTGGTGCAACATATGGTTTGGGTGCAATCACATCGTATGAGACTAAACTAATGGATTCAAACATAACATTTTCCCAAAAATGTTTAACTGGATTGGCGGGGTAAAGAAGGCTCTGAACCATTTTGAAGAAGGAGTGTTCAGATTTTGCGAGATTATCTGGAGGTTTAGCTGATTCCTTCATCAATTTGAGATTCCAAATGTTGTGATCAAAAAACGCTTCTGTTTCGGTTGGCTTAAAAAAATCTAACCCTGTATATTGCAATTTATATCACCAGTCAACAGCCAATAATCAAGTATCATGCACAAAGATAAAAAAAAACTCACCTGCCATCTCAAGGTCCTGCAGCCAAGCCGACATTTTAAGATCTTGGTTACTGATCACCTTAATACCAACGGGCAGGAATGTATCAGCATCCTTTGTTGGTAAATTGTCCCATCTATTTTTGTAAATCCTATTGATATTATCAAGCCCCCTTTTCCATGATTGTTGAGTAATATTGGAATGATAATTCAAAACGCCTGCAAACTCTTCCATGTGGGATAAAAATATTCCTTGAAAATTCGCAGCGGATGACACTTCGGGCTCAGCGTCAGGAATTATATCAGTCATATCTCGTCCCATTGTATCATGTTTAATTGTTTCCCTTTCTTGAAAGGCTTGAATATTCCGAGGAGAGGCGGGAGGGGTTGCATCATGCATTGTTTCATTGGGTATCGGGGGACTTTCTGTATGTGGAGCTTCATCATGGATTGTTTTATTGAGTATGGGGGGGTTTAGTATGCAGAGGTTGATTATCAATATGGTCCCCGTCAACATTGATCATTTCATCACCTTGATCCTGAGAATCCTTTGCGGCTTCAAAGGTACAGCGTTTTTTGTTTGTTTTTTTGGTCGCATGTATATTTGGTCTTTTTCCTAATCCTTTGCCTGGAAATCCAATTACGACTCGAGATCCTTCAGGTAGAGATTCTCCCACCTCCACACCTGCCCATATATTGTAAGCAGCTATTTTTATCAATTTTGTTTTGAATTAGTAATGGACTTACGGTTCAAATCCATTTTGAGCAGGCGAATGGCTTCAGCAATCTTTTGACGCACATAATCAGGAATTTTACTATCATTTTGGATTTTTTCGAGCCTTGGGATTGTTTGAGCAATGTTGGAGACAAATTGTTCCTTGGATATAATTTCCACCTCCCCACTGAAAATTACATCATCTTGCCCATCATCTTCTGTCGGTGCACAAGGTTCAACAGTCTTTTCCTTCTCATAACTTTTAAAATTCGGTTTCTGAGAGCTTGGAGGCTGCCCTGAAATAAAGGCTATGACACAATATCAGGTTTTGAGAGATTTGAAATATTCAAGATGGATGCATACTCACCTTCCGGAAGAACTGGTGGATCTTGATTATCTTCATGTGACTGGCTCTCTACTTCAATGCCTAATTCACGACTACTGGCGATATCAGAGATTTCACTTCCACTCTCTGGGGCTGAAGTTGGTCGTTCATTGAATTCTGTTGAATTTCCCGGGGTTCGGGCCATAGCGGAGGTAGCTTATTAAGCAAATAGATGGTGATGAGTTGATTGATAACTTGTTTGAAAATTTTTTGATAAAAGATCCAAATTCAAGAAAAAAGGTGCAAGTAAAATAATCGCATTTGCAAAATGCAATTTGTCAGGAAATTGAAGGAGGCAATGTTTTGCAAATTATTTCATATCATGCAAATGAAATCACTTCCCTGTGAGACATTGAATAAAGTTGACTAGTGAGAAACCTACTAAAGTCAACTTTTGAACTATTCAATGCTCATGAGGTAAGGACTAAGCAAAGTGTTCATTTGATTGATATGAAATAAAATGGTTTTGTCGGCGAAACAGGAGACACAATTCTTGTCTTAAATAGTCCACTTATTAGGTTTTAATTTGTGAGTCTCATGATTTAAACCCTAGCCACAACATGGTGAATATACTGACCAATATCCCCTTAGGTCCTGTTGGCAGAGAAGGCCACTCAGCATATTTCGGCAATTGCGTTCATCGTGTACGCCAACAAGCCACCGTACTGTACACTATGGATGTAATACGGAAGCGTGAGGAGGGTAACTGTTGTCGGAGGCATGTCGGGAGGGCACTACATGAGCGTAAGGATGGTAAGCAGTGTCGGGAGGGAGGGTAACTGTTGTCGGAGGCATGTCGGGAGGGCACTACATGAGCGTAAGGATGGTAAGCAGTGTCGGGAGAATGTTGGGAGGGAGGGTAACTGTTGTCGGAGGCATGTCGGGAGGGCACTACATGAGCGTAAGGATGGTAAGCTGTGTCGGAGGAATGTCGGGAGGGCACTACACAAGCGTAAGGGTCATCAGTGGTGTCGGAGGCATGTCGGGAGGGCACTACATGAGCGTAAGGATGGTAAGCGTTGTCGGAGGCATGTCGGGAGGGTACTACACAGGCGTGAGGATGGTAGGGGCGGGGGTGTGAAAGCGTAGCGAGTGGTGAGGACGGAGAGGGGCAGGCAGTGTCGGAGTCTCATCCGGATGGAGGGCGGTGCGGGTGCGTAAGCATGCTAAGCGTCGGGGAGGCGGAAGCCAATGAGGTGAAATTACACGAACGTTGCGCATAGTGTTGAAATGGGTTTGGGCTTTGAGTGAAATTCTCATGTGACACACGTGACAATTGACGTTGTCTTGACGCTGACGTGACGTGACCCACTAAATCCAGTGACTATAAAGTGACACTAACGCCACTGAAGCAAGATTTTATACTGACAGCGGTGCGACGTGAAGTCAATCGCCGACGATTGACGCGAGATTCGCCCTGGTGATTAAAAAATGAATTATCCACTCCTTTTCATAACTTGGAACCATCAATGGGCCAAGCACTCTTGAAAGAAGTTCCAAAACTTAAAGAATGGCCTCACTTCAGTGGTGAAGGAGAGTATGAACATATGGAATTAATTTGTGAGCCTGTGAGGTATGTATGACATACCCATAAGGCCACAAATGATTTTATAAACAGTTAATTTTGTCTTGAAGAGACTTTTTAGTTGAATTTAAAATAAAAAATAATAAAAAAATAAGTATAACTTTTTTTTGGATAAACAAAGTTATAAATATTATGTCATTTTTGGATTCTACACCAAAAATAACCTAGGGTACACCCATAGGATGTTATACCCAAAACCACTTATTTTTTATGTTATTGGAAGATTTAAGAATCTCACAGTACCAATGTAACTTTTTTAACATTTTTTTAAAATTGTTAAATTTAAGCTTAATTAAGCTTAAATTTAAAGTTGCATAAGGTTTATGCAAACTTACCAAAATTTTAGTTAAAATTGAGGTGTGGTGTATATTTACTGAATTGGATAAGGATTTGCCATACAGAATGTAAATCCTGCGTGAGCTCAATTTAAAAGGGTTTAAAGCCATGGTATGGCTTTAAATAAATAAAAGGGCAAAATCCACGCAAAAAGGTGGGACAAAGGAAAAAGACCAAATAGAGCTGGGGTACCCAACTTTTTGGATCTGCAAGGATTCAATTAAGGTTGTCCACCTGTATTGGAGGATTTTCAACCTTATTTAAACTTTAAGATTAGACTTTGATCCAACCTTAAGGTTTAAACTGGTTTTATCCCAATTTGGACAGGAATTTCAAGCTGCCAAAGGGTAAATCTCAATATGCAGGCTTGAAATGAAGGTTTTAGGAACTGTCAAAGCTTAAATAAGCTAAAGAATCTTAAATAAGCTTAAAACTTTAAAGCTTCAAGCATTAAAACCTTATCAAAACTTAAGTTTTGGTGTGTATTGCTATTTTACGTGGAAAAATAGCAATAACTTCAAAAATTCATTAAAAATCCAATTCTTAATGGATTTGCTTGAAAACTTCACACAACTTAGAATTTAATATTATCTATATATAACTTAACTTTAAGTATCTTTAATTAAGAAATTTCCTGGATAATTAGCCTGGAAATTTACTCTTTAATTAAACTCAAAGAAAATTATGATTTCTTGAAAATTAATTAAAAATTGAGTTTAAGATATTTTTGCTTGAAAATCTAATTGTAAGTTGTTCATGTGATGAACTTTAATATAAATAACCTTATTTTATATTAAAACTTAAAATAGTTAAACTAAATGAGGATTAAAGATACTTGGAGTTAAGAATAACACTGGTAACTTTAAATTGGAAGTAAAAATAAGTTGTCTTAAGTTAAGAACTTTATTTTTAAGCATGGTTTTTCAGTTTTGACCTGAGAACGCCCTCTACATCCATTATGAATCATGAGAGCTGCTCTGAAGACATAAAAAGAGTCTTTTCATCACTGTTTTTGTCCATCATTCATTATCAATCCAATCATATTAGAAATTTAAACAGGTAAAGTTTTATTAAATATAAAATCTTATTATTAAAAGTAATTCTTAAGTTATTTTTATTCTTTATTTATTAAAATTTAAGAATTCAAGTGATAGAATTTAGATTATTGTTGTAATCACCAATAATATATTTTATTATATAACATTATCATTTTTAAATATCTTTTAAAATCCACAAATTCCTCTTAAAAACTCTTAAATCTTAAATTTTATTGTAAAAAGTTGTTTTATCTTTAAATTCATTGATTTTAGGCCTGTTTTTAACTTATAATTATTATTTAATATAATAACTGTTGTTGTTTGACTTGTTGTATTAAATAAATATTATAAGTAAGTTTTTCTCTAAAGTTCTATAATTTTTTATCTAGTATTAGTTTTTTTTATATAAAATTTTATTCTATAAGAATTATTTCTGCACAGTGTGTGTTATAATTCTTTTATAAATAATATTTATATTATTTATAAAGTGGTTTATATTCATATTTCCACGTGTAATTGTCTCATTAAGAGCTTTACATTTCTTATTGTTATAACTGTCAGTGACTATAACAATAATAGAATGATTATAATTTATTATAATTATTATATTTTTTTTATTATTATATTTTTATAATAATGATTAAAATTATTTTTAATAATTATATTTAAATTTGTGGTTGTAATATTTTATTATATTATATTTTTTTACTGAGGACAGTCATAGTACTCTTGATATTGTTACTATTATGAAGAGTTTCATAGACAAACCTTACATTTGGCGGCCTGGCCGTGATTTTAAACCAATTTTTGGGACATAAATCATATTCTAGACCTCATTTTACTGTTTTTTTGATGTAAAATTGCCATATTTGTCTAAATATTGGCTTTTTTGGGACTTATCCCTTATAAATAATCTTTATAATATTAATAAAGTTATTTTTTTCTTAAGAATATTGTTTGAAACAATATACTATTGAGTGACTTGGAATAAATTTCTTTTGTCTAACTAGTGGCTTTTTCACATCACAGACTTGAAATTTATTCTTTGAGTTATTCTAGTATAAAGTGAATAATAATACAATTTTGATTAATTAACTTGTTAATTGCATAATTATTATTTCCTTAAAGAAAATAATAAATCAAATAAAAAGACCTTTAAAAAATAAAAATCTTTACTAAAAACATTTTTTCTTTTTATCTTAGACATTTTTCTTTATTTTTGATGTAATTTGCCATAAAACTACATTAAAACAAATTTATTTAATAAGTTGAGTTTATAAGTTATTTTCATTATTTGATAAAATAACTTATATTTTTAATTTTCTCTAGTGTCTTCCATCAGGGAAAATTCTTCAGACTCTGAAGCCTCAGAGTCCGGTATTGAAATTCAAACCAGTCCAGCACCAAGGGGTTTAATAACCAAAGAGCCCTTTAAAGGTCCTGCAGGTGAATTCAATTCAATTTTACTCTATTTTTTATTAAAATTGATGTGAAATGACTCCTACTAGAAGTGGAAGCAACTACTCCATCCAATCAAATGGATCTGGACCAGGACATTCCAGCCACAAATCCAAAAGGCAAGAATGTCCTCCCAGAGGAGAGGCACAAATGGAGGATGCCAGAACTTCCACCAGTTCCCAAAGGTTAGCCAGCACCTTTGAACCTCTTATTGAGAGTCCAGAAGCTGACATAACTGCTATTGCTGTTAGACCTGAACCATTTCCAACAGGCAGCTGTGGAAATTTATCAATCCCAATGGAAAAACTGGTTCCTGGCGTCAAAACAACAAGAGTGGGAACTCCTTCCAAGTCTTTGGATAGGCACCATGAACTCTTATATTCAAGTGAAGAGGTTCATGGGGCCAGAAAAGACAGAAGATCATCTTCTGGGTTGGACACCAATGTCTGTCAAAGGACAAGTCCAACAGATCAAAGCTTGGTTGAAAAACCAAAGCATGTTGTCAGAGGATCAGAAGAAGAAATTGGCTCAAGGCAAGGACAACAGCCCAGTGGAAGCTCCTCAAGCAATCCACCAGCAAAAATCCGCCTCAACAAGTGCCAAACAAGCCCAAGCAAGCCCCAAAGACCAACCAGAAGGGCAAGCAAAAGGCAAAGCCCAAGTGGAACAAACCTTACCCTCAGAATTACAGAATCCCAAAGAAGGAAAAGACAGCCATTGACAATGTGTTCAATATGGCAAGGACTTTGATGGAATTCAAAAAAAAGGAGGAGGAAAGATTGAACCAATCCTTTCCAAAGAAGTAGATCTTGTAAAACTTGTAACTTACTTTGAATCTTGTAATGAAGAGATTATGGCAAAATTTAAAGCATTTGACCATGTCCAACAAAAGTTGGGTAATGAGATACTACAAGTAAAAGACCAACAAAAGACCATAATTAGCCTTGAAAATGTTAATAAGGCAAATATTTTGTCTTTGACGCAAATTTGTGAAAGACTTGAGTTTAAAGTTACTTTACTCAATCAACCAGATGAACATTCAATTTCTTTTATAACTGGACAGTTAAAAGAATTGAAAATACAAGTACAAAACTTGGAAAATTCAACTGGTCACAATGCAGCTCTTTTTCAAGAACAATTGGAAAAAAGTGATAAAGCAAGACTTGAATTGAAAGAAGACATTCAGTCAAGTATTAATAATATATCACTGAAAAATGAATTGCCAAGACAATCCACACCAATTCTTGACAGAAATGTCCTTAACTTGAATAATGATTTACATCATACAATTTGAAGTCATGATGCGGAAACTGCTTGCAATTATAAGGACATTCCAAGATTAGAGGAATGGCCAACCTTCAGTGGTGAAGGAGAATATAATCATATGGAATTTATGAAAACAATTGATATGTTTGAAGAAGACTTTAACATACCAGATGAATACATAAGTTCCAGATTACACTCATTATTTACCAAATCAGCAAAGAAATGGTATTATAAAATGAGACAAGACCATGGTAAACATTCTTGGCCTTGGTGGAAAGAACAAGTTATTTCCAAATGGGCAAATGATTCCTGGAGAGTTAGAATGGAAAATTCTTTTGAAGAAGCCATTTTTAATATTGAGAGGGACAGGCCCATGACTTGGTTTCTTAAACAGAGGGACAGATTAACTTCCCTTCATCCTGATATGTCTGAACCAATGGTACATAAAAGGATATTAAGAAAGTGTGGTGGTGACCTTGAGCATGCTATAAGAAGCAGATGTATTGAGCCTTGCTTTACAGAAGATTATATCAATGCTATGGAGGATATCACTACTAGAACAAAAATTGGAAGAAATTGGTATAAACCCCCAATAGACAACAAGACTAGTGGGAAACAAATTTTAAAACCAAATAAGCCACATGACAGACCTCCTTTGAAATGTCATAAATGTGGAAGTACATCTCATTTAGCAAACACTTGTCCAAAAAAGACAAGAGTTAATGAGATAAATGTTGAAAAAGTGGAAGAAACAAAAGAAACTGATGTATCTTTACATGAAAGTGATTCTGATCCTTCAGAAGGAGAAGAAGCATCAGAGCAACTTGGTATAGAAAATATTAATGTTTCTTTTGAGGTCACTGAGGTACATACTCACTTACCACAGTACAGTGATGAATGTATGGATCTCATACATGTGCAAGATGCCAAAATGCAAAAAACCAAACCTGCTAGAGGTAAAGGTTATACAGCTGGGTCATCTTGCATCACTAATATTGTGATAAATAACACAGAAGCCAAGATACATCTTGACTCAGGTGCTTTTTGCACTTGTGTTGGAAAAGATTATCTTGAAAAAATTTATACCAACTGGCAAGACACGTTGATGCCAATTGAAGGTGTAAAATTCAGCAGTGCTAGCCAGAACATGCACCCTTTGGGTATATTTGAAGCAGCAATAATATTTCCTCATCCAGCAGGGAGTATAAGATTGAAAGCTGAATTTGTTGTTATGAACAATTGTACTTCACAACACTTTATACTTGGAAATGATTATCTCAATATCTATGGTATTGATATCAACAATCATAAGGACAGGTATTTCACTATAGGGGAAAATAAAAGGCAAAAATTTGCTTTTTCTCTAGAAAGAAAAGAAATTACTGTCATTCAACAAGTAAAGAATGTTAAAAAAGAAAAATTTGTGTCAGATCAGCTAAGTGAAGCACAAATTAGTCCTGAATTAACACCAGAAATGAAGGAAGAACTTATTGAAATTTTATTTCAATATAGAGAAGCCTTTGCTTCTGACAATGAACCACTTGGGGCTATAAAAGGCCATGAGGTGGACATTATGCTTAATGTGGAAAGGCCTTATCCGCCACTATTAAGGAGACCAGCTTACCCAGCTAGCCCTAGGGCTAGAGAAGCATTAGAAATTCATCATATTAATGAACTAATGAAACTTGGAGTTCTTAGAAAGGTTGAGCACAATGAGGAAGTTGAAGTCACAACTCCAGTAATCATTACTTGGCATAATGACAAGTCAAGGATGGTTGGTGATTTTAGAGCACTGAATACCTATACTATTCCAGACAGGTATCCAATCCCTAGAATCCATGAGACTTTGACTCAATTATCCAAAGCAAAATTTATTACTTCCATGGATGCTCTTAAACACTTCCATCAGAATGTTTTAACACCTCATGTTAGGAAATTATTGAGAATAACTGCTCATTGTGGTATTTATGAATATTTGAGGATGCCTTTTGGTATTAAAAATGCACCCTCTCATTACCAAAGAATGATGAATGCTATCTTCCCACATGAATTATCAGAGGGATGGTTAATCATTTATATTGATGACATTATAATTTGTTCAGAAACCTGGCAATTGAATTTGGAGAGACTTTCATTAGTACTTAAGAAAATTCTACAAGTGGACATGAGAATTTCTCTTAAAAAATGTAATTTTGGGTTTCATGAGTTAAAGGCTCTAGGGCATGTAGTCTCAGGACTAAGCCTTGGTGTTGATAAAAACAAAGTGGCTGCATTTTTACTGAAACAAATGCCCCAGAACAAAAAAGAAATGATGTCTTTCTTAGGGTTTGCCAGTTATTACAGGCAACACCTCAAAGATTTTGCAATCCATGCCAGATCATTATACAGAATCTGTGATCAACAAACTGTTTTTGAAATGACACAGGGGAGAATTCAAGCATATGATAAGATCAAGTATGCCTTGACCAATGCACCATTATTATTGATGCCAGATTGGAAACTTCCTTTCAAGCTGTATATTGATGCATGCGGTGATGGTTTAGGAGCTGCTCTTCATCAAGTTCAAATTGTCAATGACAAACCTTATGAAGGTGCAATTTGTTTCATTTCAAGACAAATTAAACCTACTGAGGCCAGATATGGATCTAGCCAAATGGAGTGCCTTTGCCTTGTTTGGGCTCTGGAAAAACTTCATTACTATCTTGATGGTAGTGTGTTTGAAGTAATTACTGATTGTAATGCAGTAAAATCACTTCTTTACATGAAAACTCCAAACAGACACATGTTAAGATGGCAGATTGCTATACAGGAGTATAGAGGTAATATGACCATAGTACATAAAGCTGGAAATATTCACAAGAATGCTGATGGCTTGAGTAGATGGGCATTACCCAATACACCTGACAATCCCGCCTATGTTCCTACAAGTGCAGAACCTCAAATACCAATTGAAGGAATTAATATCACAGATGTTGGAACAGAATTCTTTGAAGAAGTTAGGGAAATCTACATGCAAGATAAGAATTGTCATATTCTTACTGCTCTACTTGACAAAGATTGTAAAGATGCAGCATTGGCTAATTCTCTGGATGATATTTGGAAAACATCTTATGATAATGGAAGATTCCATTTGTTTGATGGTATACTATATCATAGATCTAAACACACTTGTGTCATGGTCCTATGTAGTAGAATGTTGATCAACACAATACTACTAGAATGCCATGATAACATTTATTCTGGACATTTGTCTGAAGACAGAACAATGAAAAGAATTAAGACATGTGCCTGGTGGCCATCTTGGAGAAAAGATGTCATTGAGTACTGTCATAGTTGTGATAGATGCCAAAAAGGCCAATAAAGCTACTGGTAAAAGATTTGGTCTGATGATCCATATCCAAGAACCAAGTACCCCATGGGAAGTGGTTCACATGGATTGGGCAACTGCATTACCACCTGGAGGTGATAAAAGTTACAATGCATGTCTTGGTATTGTATACAGATATAGCAAAACACCAATCTTTTTAACATGTCACAAAGATGACACGGCTTTGGATACAGCTCTTTTAATCTGGAATAGAGTAATATCCCAAACTGGTCTCTTTAAAAACATCATTAGTGACAGAGACCCAAAATTTACATCATCCTTATGGGCTAATTTACATAAGCTTTTGGGTACAAAATTATCATTCTCAACAGCATACCATCCACAAACAGATGGGTTAGCAGAAAGAATGATTCAAACCCTTGAGGACACGATAAGAAGATTTTGTGCTTATGGCCTGGAGTTTAAAGATTCTGACGGCTTTACCCATGATTGGTGTACTCTTATACCAGCATTGGAATTAGCCTACAAGACCTCCATCCATCCTTCAACAGGCAAGATCCCTGCAATGTTGGAAAAAGGATGGAACCCCAAACTTCCAGTTGATACTTTGAAAAAAGATTTGGTTGGCATTCATCCAACTGCTTCAAGCTTTAAGCTATTGCTTGATAAAGTAGGGCATCATGCAAATCAAAGCATGAATGATGCCTTTGAATATGCTAAGCAGAAATGGGATAAAAGTCATAAGACCCCAGAATTCAAAGTAGGGGACTTAATACTAGTTTCAACCTTGAACTTTAATAATATTAAAGGTCCAAAGAAATTGAAAGATTCCTTTGCAGGACCATTTATTATTAAAGCCCTTCATGGGACAAATGCAGTACAAGTAGAACTGTCAGGAGAACTGGAGAATAAACATCCAACATTCCCTGTCAGTCTAGTAAAGCATTACACTTCAAGTGACAAGGAATCATTTCCTTTCAAAAATGAAACACCCTTAGAAGTACCCCCACTGGACCTAAGTGAGGAGAAAAAGGTACTGAAAGTCTTGAAAGAAACAAGACTTAGGGGAAAAAATGAAAGAGAATACTTGGTCAGGTATAAAAATCCACAACATGAAGATGGGTGGATTGTAGAAAACAAAATACCTGATTCCCAAAAGTTTCTCAGAAGATTCCGACATGAGAGAAGACCAATTGCTCAATAAAAAGTTTGAATTTTGTGCTTTACATACTTGAAAGTATAAGTAGAGAGGTTGGCCAGTGGATTATACACCCCCCAAATAACTTGGGGGTACACTACAAAAGAAAAATTGTGGTACAATTGTTTTTTTGGTGGTAGGGAATGTGAGCCTGTGAGGTATGTATGACATACCCATAAGGCCACAAATGATTTTATAATCAGTTAATTTTGTCTTAAACAGACTTTTTAGTTAAATTTAAAACAAAAAATAATAAAAAATAAGTATAACTTTTTTTTGGATAAACAAAGTTATAAATATTATGTCATTTTTGGATTCTACACCAAAAATAACCTAGGGTACACCCATAGGATGTTATACCCAAAACCACTTATTTTTTATGTTATTGGAAGATTTAAGAATCTCACAGTACCAATGTAACTTTTTTAACATTTTTTTAAAATTGTTAAATTTAAGCTTAATTAAGCTTAAATTTAAAGTTGCATAAGGTTTATGCAAACTTACCAAAATTTTAGTTAAAATTGAGGTGTGGTGTATATTTACTGAATTGGCTAAGGATTTGCCATACAGAATGTAAATCCTGCGTGAGCTCAATTTAAAAGGGTTTAAGGCCATAGTATGGCTTTAAATAAATAAAAGGGCAAAATTCACGCAAAAAGGTGGGACAAAGGAAAAAGACCAAATAGAGCTGGGGTACCCAACTTTTTGGATCTGCAAGGATTCAATTAAGGTTGTCCACCTGTATTGGAGGATTTTCAACCTTGTTTAAACTTTAAGATTAGACTTTGATCCAACCTTAAGGTTTAAACTGGTTTTATCCCAATTTGGACAGGAATTTCAAGCTGCCAAAGGGTAAATCCCAATATGCAGGCTTGAAATCAAGGTTTTAGGAACTGTCAAAGCTTAAATAAGCTAAAGAAGCTTAAATAATCTTAAATCTTTAAAGCTTCAAGCATTAAAACCTTATCAAAACTTAAGTTTTGGTGTGTATTGCTATTTTACGTGGAAAAATAGCAATAACTTCAAACATTCATTTAAAATTCAATTCTTAATGGATTTGCTTGAAAACTTCACACAACTTAGAATTTAATACTATCTATATATAAATTAAATTTCAAGTATCTTTAATAAATAAATTTCCTGGATAATTAGCCTGGAAATTTACTCTTTAATTAAACTCAAAGAAAATTATGATTTCTTTAAAAATTAATTAAAAATTGAGTTTAAGAGATTTTTGCTTGAAAATCTAATTTTAAGTTGTTCATGTGATGAACTTTAATATAAATAACCTTATTTTATATTAAAACTTAAAATAGTTAAACTAAATGAGGATTAAAGTTACTTGGAGTTAAGAATAACACCGGTAACTTTAAATTGGAAGTAAAAATAAATTGTCTTAAGTTAAGAACTTTATTTTTAAGCAAGGTTTTTCAGTTTTGACCTGAGCACGCCCTCTACATCCATTATGAATCATGAGAGCTGCTCTGAAGACATAAAAAGAGTCTTTTTGTGAGCCTTAGAGGTAATTTCATATACCCAAAAGACCACAAATATAAAAAATAACATATTAATATAAATAAAAAAATTTTATTTATATTATTAAAATAAAAATCAAAATATAAATATAAAATTATATTAAAAATAAAAAATTAATTATAATTTAAAAATAAAAAAATGCATTAAATTTTGTAAATATAAAATTACATTTATACTTGAAAAAATTAAGTAAAAATGAAACTTTAACAAAATTGTGAAAAAATAAATAAATTTGGAAAAAAGTTAAATAAAATTTATTATAACTTTTTATCCAATAAATAAACATATAAAATTTATTTCACCATTGGATTCCTCATAAAAAATCAGGTGGGGTCACCTCTGAGTGAAATTCTTGTAACTCAACTCTAAATAAGCTTAAATTAAGTTTTTAGTATTTTCAATACAAAAGTTGAAAATCCTCAAAACCTTAATTTAATTCACACCACATGTGGTGTTAACCATCAATTTTTGTGTTAAAATTGAGGTGTTGTGTTTAGTTTAGAAGTTATGAGGAATTGAAGTATTTTCAATTGAATTCAATTGAAATGTCAAAATGTGCGCGTGTATTACATAAGTGAACTTTGATTTACATATGAGGTGTCAATTATTACTGTATTGTATTGTACAATTGAATTGAATTACATATGTAAATTATAAGTATAATACATGATGAGGAAATAAAGGAAAAATAAATTGGAAAGATTAAATTTGGGGGGGAAAAGGAACTCCAGCTCTAAGGGGGAGCTAGACCCCCAAACTCCTTGCTGACAGGCGTGGGATGTCAAAGTTCACGCAAAAGTTCATCACTTTTGGCCTGGAATTGAGTTACAGGGTCTGTGGACTCAATTGATGATGAGGTTTTGATACCAACTGGGGTAGTTTTAGCTGTTGCCAAGAGGGTAAAACTACCCTTAAGATCAAACAATCATAATAAAAACAGTTTTAACTGGTTTCTAAGCCTCTGACACACATTCTGACGTGTTTTTAAGGCTCTAGGCCTGGTATTGCTATAGTAATGGCTGATTTAAGGGTCTAAAATGGCTAAAAATGGCTAAAAATGGCTTAAACCAGCCCTTTTTGGTCTAAACCAGGGTTCAATGATGCCATAATTGGCTTTTCTGTTGTCAGACTGTTTTTCACGACTGAAAAGAGTAAATTTTACTTTTGGAGTAAGAGAATTGATGGCTATAAAAGAATGTCTTCTTTGCCCCACTTTTCTCTTCATGTTAGAATCTTTTCCTTTTATTAATTAGTTTAAAACTGTTAAACCAATCAATCAAAGATTCCAACCACCACTTTTAAATCATTTTAATCCTTTTAACCACGTGAAAAATTATTATAATCATTGTTTGTAACTCTTATAATCATTTTTACCCCTGAACCACCCCAAAAGTGAATTAAAGCATCTTTCATCACTGTAAACTTTGTCACTTTGTTTCCAAATTCACTCTGGTCACTTTTGGGCGTGTTTTCTCTTTAATATTCTTTTTAAAGACTTTGTTCTTTAATTAATTGCTTGCAGTTCTTTGCTCAATTAATTCCAATTGAAATTGCTCTTGAAGAAATTTCTTTTGTAGCCTTAAAATATCTCTTGTAGAGTATTTTTTGGATAAATTTTTATTGTTGGTAAAACAATAAATTTCTATAATATTATTGTTTTATACTAATAAAGTTATAAACAATAAAATTGGCGTATTTTCTCTTAAAAATAATATTTCATACTATTTTTAATTGATTTTTACCTTATACAAATTTTGAGGACAGGAAAAGTACTTGATTTTTAATCAAAGTTTCATATCCACACCTTACATTTGGGGGCCCAGCCGTGATATTTTACCTGTGACATATTTTTTTTACTCTTTTTAAATCTTTTTTCTTATATTGAAAAATTTAAAAACATATAAAAATACTTATAATTCAAAAAAAACCCATAAAAAATAATTTTTTTCATATTATAAGTGAGGCTTAAATTTTTATTTCTTTTTTTGAAATATCCTTTTTTTACTTAATTAATTGGTTTTTTCATTAATTTTAGTGTCTGACAACGTGGTAAGACAAGAAAACATTGAAACAGCCTCAACAGTAACCAGCATTATCCCTGCCAGTACTGTTAATTCTGATCATAATAGCACTGTTATTGTGACTCAAAATAACCAGCCTGAACCAATATCTTCTGAATTGATTAACTTGGACATAAGTAATACCCTTCAGAAAGCTAAAAATTTGGCCAATAGTAAGTTTTTGACGTAAAAATACTATTTTAAGCCTTTTTTAACCATAATTATGCCTTCAACCAGGTCAGGAGCCAGCTACAACCCCTCAAGCAGCTCCCAAAAAGGTAATAGACGTGATTATGGCAGAGGCCAACCAGGTACAGAAGGAAAAGGGTCAGTTGATGACTTCCAAACAACTAAAATGGGTCATTCTGAAGCTGATAATACCATTTTACCTTCAAAAAGAGCTGACACCGCCACAACAAGCCTCTGTGGACATATACAAAGCCAGCCACAGTGCATACAACAATGCACTTCAATTCAAGGAGTACCAGATCCTTGCAGACCTGTGGAAGAATTGCATGAATTCTTACCTGACAGTAAGAAAATTCTTGGGCCATCCCAACACTTGCAAATTGCTCAATGGATGGCATCCATTGATGGAGAAGAAAAACATGATGCTTTTGACACTAGAATGGAGGAAAAACAACCCTCCACCACCCAAACCAGTGCCAAAAACAGCCCCAGTGGCCAGCAGCAGCAATTCCAACGTGAAAAAGCAGCCAAAAACTCCAAACAAGGGCAAAGGGAAGGCACCAGCCCCAAAACCTTACAGCCAGGGCTACAGAATCCCAAAGATTCAGCAGGATGCCATGGAAAATGTATTTCAGATGGCCAGAACCATGATGGAATTACAGAAGAAGGAGGAAGCCAGATTAAGGTTCCAGAAATGATTTCTGACATATTTGATTCCATCCCAGAGTTGTATAATGCTATAAATGACGTGAAAAAACATCTTTCTGATAAAAATGAAACCATTTGTAACAACATTAAAACAAACAACCTGAGTCTGTGCCAAATTAATGAAACACTTATGTGTTTTGAAAAAGTTTTGAGAACAATTAAATATTCCAATAATAATAATTCTTCTAATAAAATAAATGAACAATCTGCCATTATTAAAGAATTAACAGATAAATATTCTAAATTCAATATTGATGACATAATTGAAACAAGAATTAAACAAGCCATAAATATTATCAAGACAGATAACAAGAAAGTCCTTGATGACATTTCAAATTCATTTACTGAAGTAAAGACATATACCATTGCCTTGAAAAAGTGTTTTGATGCTTCACGAGAAGAAGTATCAAAATTATCAATGAAATTGAATCAAGTCACTGCTGATAATACAAGACAGACAGAGTTATGGCAAGAACTTACACATAAAGAAGACATGTATAAAATTTAAGTAATAAATTTAATACAAAGCTTCCAACATGAATACAGAAATTCCCAAAGGTGTAGCAACAGTAAAATGAATGACATTGAACAAATACTGAACATCTTACCAAGAATGTCTACACCTCTAAATCAAAATGAGGGCACAAGAATTTCAAATCGACAAGTATTGGATCCTGATAATTCACAATTAAAAAATGAATTATCCACTTCTTTTCATAACTTGGAACCATCAATGGGCCAAGCACTCTTGAAAGAAGTTCCAAAACTTAAAGAATGGCCTCACTTCAGTGGTGAAGGAGAGTATGACCATATGGAATTCATTAGAGGTATTGACATGATCAAAGAAGATTTTGAATTACCAGACAGATTGGTAACAGCCAGGTTTAACACCTTGTTTACCAGATCAGCTCACAGATGGTACATCAAAATAAGACAAGCACATGGACACCAGAATTGGACTTGGTGGAAAACCCAAATCATCAACAAATGGGCAAATGATTCTTGGAGGTTTAAAGTTGAAACAGCCTTTGAATCTGCCAAATTTAATGCTGATAAAGACAAAGCTTTACCATGGTTTTGCCAACAGAAGGACAGATTAACAGCATTATATCCTGACATGTCAGAATTTATGATCCATAGAAAAATTCTGAGACAATGTGGGGGTGACTTAGAGCATGCTGTCAAAAGCAGGACTACTGAACAATCTTCAGCAGAGGATATTATCAATATACTAGAAGAAGTAACCACCAGAACCAAAATTGGTTCTAGTAGGGTGAATCTTAAAACAAGGTTTAATACACCTTGGAAAGATTCTGTGGACAAAAACCCCAAAGAAAATTCTAGTAATATTAAATATAAATCTGCAGATACAGTCAGAAAATGCCATATTTGCCAAAGCACCACCCATTTAACCAATACATGTCCAAAAAGGGGGAAAATCAATGAAATTGACATTGAAAAGGAACCAGATGTTGAAAAAGAAGACATAATTGAAGACAATTCAGATGATAAGTCATCCATATTTTCTGAATCTTCAAAAGATATAGAAAATATCAATGCCACTTTTGACATCATGGAATCTTATTCCCACTTACCACAATTGAGCAATGGTCAAGTTGATTTATCAAAAGTTCAAGATGCACAACTTATGAAGACAAAACCAAACAGAGGAAAAGGTTATACAGCTGGTAACTCCTGTATAACAGAAGTGGTGATTGACAACAAGCCCACCAAACTTTTGCTTGACCCAGGAGCCTTCTGCTCTTGTGTTGGAAAATCCTTTCTTAAGACTTGTGTGCCAAATTTTGAAGACCAATTGTTACCAATTGATGGTATAAAATTCAACAGTGCAAGTAACCCAATGAAAGCATTGGGAATCTTTGAGACCAATGTCATATTCCCACACATAAATGGGAATTTAAGGATCACAGTTGAATTTGTTGTTATGGAAAATTGCTCTAGTACCCATTTTATATTGGGAAATGACTATTTGATCATGTATGGGATAGATTTACATAATAACAAAGACAGATACTTTACAATTGGGGACAATAAGCGCCAGAAATTTGCCTTTTTACCATTTAAAAGACAAATTACAGTAAACAAAGTATCACCAGTCAACTTAGAGTTAGAAAAATTCAAGTCTGAACAGTTAAATGAGGCTGAGATAAGCCTTCATCTGACTGATAAACAAGAAAATGAACTTTCTTCCCTTTTGTATGACCACAAAGGAGCATTTGCTACAGACAAAGAACCTCTGGGAGCAATTATTGGTCATGAAGTTGACATCATTCTTAACATTGAGAGACCTTATCCACCACTCTTAAGAAGACCTGCTTATCCAGCAAGTCCAAAATCAAGAGAAGCTCTAGAAATTCATATCAAAGAACTTCTAGACCTTGGTGTAATAAGAAAAGTAGGCCACAATGAGGAAGTAGAAATAACTACACCAGTCATAGTGGCGTGGCATAATGGAAAATCCAGAATGGTTGGGGACTTTAGAGCTCTGAACACTTACACTGTTCCAGACAGATACCCAATACCAAAAATCCAAATTGCCCTTACTCAAATATCTCAAGCAGTGTATATAACCACTATGGATGCCCTTAAAGGATTCCATCAAAATGTGGTAACACCAAGAGCAAGAAAATACTTGAGAATTATTGTTCATTGTGGAGTGTATGAATACTTAAGGATGCCCTTTGGTATCAAAAATGCACCTTCACACTTCCAAAGAATGATGAATGAAATCTTCCCTGAAGAACTCTCAGAGGGATGGTTAATCATTTACATTGATGACATTATTATCTGTTCAAAGACTTGGGAGGAACACATGTACAGATTATCAAGAGTTTTGACAAAAATCCAATCAGTAAACATGAAAATCTCCTTGAAGAAATGTCATTTTGGATTTAAAGAACTTAAGGCACTAGGACATGTTGTATCTGGTTTGTCCCTTGGAATTGATAAAAACAAAGTTGCAGCAGTATTATTAAAGCCTATGCCTCAGAATAAGAAGGAAATTCAGTCATTCTTGGGTTTTGCAGGATATTACAGGCAACACATTAAAGACTTTGCATCCATAGCAAGACCACTTTATAAGTTGTGTGACAAAGACACAGTATTTGAGATGACTGTTGACAGAGTCAAAGCTTTTGAATCTCTAAGAGAAGCATTCACCACTGCTCCACTCTTACTGATGCCAGACTTTAAATTACCTTTTAAACTGTATATTGATGCATCAGGGGATGGACTAGGTGCTGCACTTCACCAAGTTCAGATCATAAATGACAAACCTGTAGAAGGACCAATATGTTTCATATCCAGGCAAATCAAACCAACTGAAGCCAGATATGGAGCAAGTCAAATGGAATGTCTATGCCTTGTCTGGGCCTTGGAGAAATTGAACTATTTCTTAGAGGGATGTGTTTTTGAAGTAATAACAGATTGTACAGCTGTGAAATCACTTTTGAACATGAAAACACCTAACAGACACATGCTCAGATGGCAAATAGCCATACAAGAATACAGAGGCAATATGACTATTGTTCATAAGGATGGGAATATTCATAAGAATGCAGATGGACTAAGCAGATGGCCATTACCAAATAACATTGATAATCCTGCTTATGTTCCAGAAGAAGCTTCACCACAAATTCCAATAGAAGGAATAAGTGTTACAGACTTGAACACCACCTTCTTTGAAGAAGTCAGAAATAGTTACACTCAAGATAAGAATTGTAGCATCTTATGCCAATTACTTAACAAAGACTGTAAAGACAACTCTCTAATACATGCCTTGGATGAAGTATGGAGAAAATCTTATAATGAAGGAAGATTTCACCTACTGGATGGTATAATTTACCACAGAACCAAGCACACATGTGTCATGACAGTTGTAGACAGGTCATTAATCAATCTTGTACTGAAAGAATGCCATGATAGTCCCTTTTCAGGACATCTTTCTGAAGACAGAACAAGAGAGAAAGTGAAGACCTGCATATGGTGGCCAATGTGGCAAAAGGATGTTGCAGAGTATTGCAAAACCTGTGACAGCTGCCAAAAGGCAAATAAATCCACTGGCAAAAGACTTGGAAATATGATGAAAATCCAAGAACCAAACAGACCTTGGGAAATTGTCCATATGGATTGGGTAACTGGCCTACCACCAGGAGGTGACAGGAGCTATAATGCTTGCCTAGTAATTGTGGACAGATTCAGTAAAACTCCAATCTTTTTACCATGTCACAAAGATGATATAGCCATGGATACAGCTCTTCTGATATGGAATAGAGTAGTGTCATGGACTGGGATATTTACAAATATCATCAGTGATAGAGATCCCAAATTCACTTCAGCACTATGGACAAATCTTCACCAATTATTTGGCACTAAACTGTCTTTCTCTACAGCCTACCACCCACAAACTGATGGCCTGGCTGAAAGAATGATCCAAACCTTAGAGGACATGGTGAGAAGATTTTGTGCGTATGGCCTTGAATTCAAAGATTGTGATGGATTTACCCATGATTGGTGTACTCTGTTACCAGCACTGGAATTAGCATATAAAACATCAATCCATGCTAGTACCAATCAGACTCCTGCTGTTCTAGAAAAAGGATGGAACCCCAAGTTACCCCAAGACTCCTTGAGGAAAGACTTAATTGAAATACATCCCACAGCTGCTAGCTTCAAAGGAATGCTAGACAAAGCTAGAAAGCATGCAGTAAGGTGCATGGAAGACTCTTTTGCATATGCTAAAGACAAATGGGATAAATCTCATGCAACTCCAGATTTCAAAGTGGGGGACCTAGTTCTTGTATCCACCACTAACTTCAATAACATCAAAGGATGTAAAAAGTTGAAAGACTCCTTTGCAGGACCTTTTGTTATTAAGGCCCTCCATGGAGAAAATGCTGTTGAAGTAGAGTTATCTGAAGAACTTAGCAATAAGCACCCTACATTTCCAGTGAGCTTGATAAAACCATATAAATCTAGTGATACTGAGAAATTTCCCTTGAGGGATAAGGTTCCCCAAGTTATACCTCCTATTGAGACATCTGGTACTAAGAAAATAACCAAAGTTCTTAAAGAAAGGAAATTAAGAACCAAGAAAGTAAGGGAGTACCTTGTTAGGTACAGTGACCCAACTTGTGAAGATGAATGGTTAGAAGAAAAAGATATACCAGAAGCTACCAAACTCCTGAGGAGATTCAGACACACTAGAAACACCAATATTACAAAGTAATATTCTTTTTTAGGGGGAGGGAATGTGAGCCTTAGAGGTAATTTCATATACCCAAAAGACCACAAATATAAAAAATAACATATTAATATAAATAAAATAAATTTATTTATATTATTAAAATAAAAATCAAAATATAAATATAAAATTATATTAAAAATAAAAAATTAATTATAATTTAAAAATAAAAAAATACATTAAATTTTGTAAATATAAAATTACATTTATACTTGAAAAAATTAAGTAAAAATGAAACTTTAACAAAATTGTGAAAAAATAAATAAATTTGGAAAAAAGTTAAATAAAATATATTATAACTTTTTATCCAATAAATAAACATATAAAATTTATTTCACCATTGGATTCCTCATAAAAAATCAGGTGGGGTCACCTCTGAGTGAAATTCTTGTAACTCAACTCTAAATAAGCTTAAATTAAGTTTTTAGTATTTTCAATACAAAAGTTGAAAATCCTCAAAACCTTAATTTAATTCACACCACATGTGGTGTTAACCATCAATTTTTGTGTTAAAATTGAGGTGTTGTGTTTAGTTTAGAAGTTATGAGGAATTGAAGTATTTTCAATTGAATTCAATTGAAATGTCAAAATGTGCGCGTGTATTACATAAGTGAACTTTGATTTACATATGAGGTGTCAATTATTACTGTATTGTATTGTACAATTGAATTGAATTACATATGTAAATTATAAGTATAATATATGATGAGGAAATAAAGGAAAAATAAATTGGAAAGATTAAATTTGGGGGGGAAAAGGAACTCCAGCTCTAAGGGGGAGCTAGACCCCCAAAATCCTTGCTGACAGGCGTGGGATGTCAAAATTCACGCAAAAGTTCATCACTTTTGGCCTGGAATTGAGTTACAGGGTCTGTGGACTCAATTGATGATGAGGTTTTGATACCAACTGGGGTAGTTTTAGCTGTTGCCAAGAGGGTAAAACTACCCTTAAGATCAAACAATCATAATAAAAACAGTTTTAACTGGTTTCTACGCCTCTGACACACATTCTGACGTGTTTTGAAGGCTCTAGGCCTGGTATTGCTATAGTAATGGCTGATTTAAGGGTCTAAAATGGCTAAAAATGGCTAAAAATGGCTTAAACCAGCCCTTTTTGGTCTAAACCAGGGTTCAATGATGCCATAATTGGCTTTTCTGTTGTCAGACTGTTTTTCACGACTGACAAGAGTAAATTTTACTTTTGGAGTAAGAGAATTGATGGCTATAAAAGAATGTCTTCTTTGCTCCACTTTTCTCTTCATGTTAGAATCTTTTCCTTTTATTAATTAGTTTAAAACTGTTAAACCACTCAATCAAAGATTCCAACCACCACTTTTAAATCATTTTAATCCTTTTAACCACGTGAAAAAATCATTATAATCATTGTTTGTAACTCTTATAATCATTTTTACCCCTGAACCACCCCAAAAGTGAATTAAAGCATCTTTCATCACTGTAAACTTTGTCACTTTGTTTCCAAATTCACTCTGGTCACTTTTGGGCGTGTTTTCTCTTTAATATTCTTTTTAAAGACTTTGTTCTTTAATTAATTGCTTGCAGTCTATTGCTCAATTAATTCCAATTGAAATTGCTCTTGAAGAAATTTCTTTTGTAGCCTTAAAATATCTCTTGTAGAGTATTTTTTGGATAAATTTTTATTGTTGGTAAAACAATAAATTTTTATAATATTATTGTTTTATACTAATAAAGTTATAAACAATAAAATTGGCGTATTTTCTCTTAAAAATAATATTTCATACTATTTTTAATTGATTTTTACCTTATACAAATTTTGAGGACAGGAAAAGTACTTGATTTTTAATCAAAGTTTCATATCCACACCTTACACTTTTCATCACTGTTTTTGTCCATTATTGATTATCAATCCAATCATATTAGAAATTTAAACAGGTAAAGTTTTATTAAATATAAAATCTTATTATTAAAAGTAATTCTTAAGTTATTTTTATTCTTTATTTATTAAAATTAAAGAGTTGAAGTCATAGAATTTAGATTATTGTTGTAATCACCAATAATATATTTTATTATATAAAATTTTCATTTTAAATATCTTTTAAAATCCACAAATTCCTCTCAAAAACTCTTTAATCATAATTTATATTATAAAAAGTTGTTTTATCTTTAAATTTATTGATTTTAGGCGTGTTCTTAACTTATAATTATTATTTAATATAATAACTGTTGTTGTTTGACTTGTTGTATTAAATAAATATTATAAGTAAGTTTTTCTCTAAAGTTCTATAATTTTTTATCTAGTATTAGTTTTTTTATATAGAATTTTATTCTATAAGAATTATTTCTGCACAGTGTGTGTTATAATTCTTTTATAAATAATATTTATATTATTTATAAAGTGGTTAATATTCATATTTCCACGTGTAATTGTCTCATTAAGAGCTTTACATTTCTTATTGTTATAACTGTCAGTGACTATAACAATAATAGAATAACTATAATTTATTATAATATTATATTTTTTTTATTATTATATTTTTATAATAATAATTAAAATTATTTTTTTCTATATAATTATTTTTAATAATTATATTTAAATTTGTGGTTGTAATATTTTATTATATTATATTTTTCTACTGAGGACAGTCATAGTACTCTTGATATTGTTACTATTATCAAGAGCTTCATAGACAAACCTTACATAATTAGAGGTATTGACATGATCAAAGAAGATTTTGAATTACCAGACAGATTGGTGACAGCCAGGTTTAACACCTTGTTTACCAGATCATCTCACAAATGGTACATCAAAATAAGACAAGCACATGGACACCAGAGTTGGACTTGGTGGAAAACCCAAATCATCAACAAATGGGAAAATGATTCTTGGAGGTTTAAAGTTGAAACAGCCTTTGAATCTGCCAAATTTAAAGCGGATAAAGACAAAGCTTTACCATGGTTTTTCCAACAAAAGGACAGGTTAACAGCATTATATGCTGACATGTCAGAATTTATGATCCATAGAAAAATTCTGAGACAATGTGGACGTGACTTAGAGAATGCTGTCAAAAGCAGGACTACTGAACAATCTTCACCAGAGGATATTATCAATATATCAGAAGAAGTAACCACCAGAACAAAAATTGGTTCTAGTAGGGTGAATCTTGAAACAAAGTTTAATACACCTTGGAAAGATTCTGTGGACAAAAACCCCAAAGAAAATTCTAATAATGTTGGGTATAAATCTGCAGATACAGTCAAAAAGTGCCATATTTGCCAGGGCACCACCCATTTAGCTAATACATGTCCAAAAAGTGGGAAAATCAATGAAATTAATATTGAAAAGGAACCTGATGTTGAAAAAGATGACATAATTGAAGACAATTCAGATGATAAGTCATCCATATTTTCTGAATCTTCAAAAGATATAGCAAATATCAATGCCACTTTTGACATCATGGAATCTTATTCCCACTTGCCACAATTAAGAAATGGTCAAGTTAATTTATCAAAGTTTCAAGATGCACAACTTATGAAAACAAAACCAAACAGGGGAAAAGGTTATACAGCTGGTAACTCCTGTATAACAGAAGTGGTGATTGACAACAAGCCCACCAAACTTTTGCTTGACCCAGGAGCCTTCTGCTCGGGTGTTGGAAAATCTTTTCTTAAGACTTGTGTATCAAATTTTGAAGACCAATTGTTACCAATTGATGGAATAAAATTCAACAGTGCAAGTAACCCAATGAAAGCATTAGGAATCTTTGAGACCAATGTCATATTCCCACACATAAATGGGAATTTAAGAATCACAGTTGAAGTTTTTGTTATGGAAAATTGCTCTAGTACCCATTTTATGTTGGGAAATGACTATTTAATCATGTATGGGATAGATTTACATAATAACAAAGACAGATACTTTACTATTGGAGACAATAAGCACCAGAAAATTTGCCTTTTTACCATTTAAAAGACAAATTGAAGTGAACCAAGACTGTAAAGACAACTCTCTAATACATGCCTTGGATGAAGAGGATCTTACGATGAAGGAAGATTTCACCTACTGGATGGTATAATTTATCACAGGACCAAGCACACATGTGTCATGACAGTTGTGGACAGGTCATTAATCAATCTTGTACAAAAAGAATGCCATGACAGGCCATTCTCAGGACATCTGTCTGAAGACAGAAAAAGGAAAAAAGACATACCTGAAGCTACTAGACTTCTCAGAGGTTCAGGTACACTAGAAATAACAATATTACAAAGTAATATTCCTTTTTTAGGGGGAGGGAATGTGAGCCTTAGAGGTAATTTCATATACCCAAAATACTACAAATATAAAATTAACATATAAATAAAATAAATTTATTTATATTATTAAAATAAAAATCAAAACATAAATATAAAATTATATTCAAAATAAAAAAAATTTAATTACAATTTAAAAATAAAATTACATTAAATTTTGGAATTATAAAATTCCATTTATACTTGAAAAAAGTAAGTAAAAATGAGATTTTAACAAAATTGTAAAAAAATAAACAAATTTGGAAAAAAGTTAAATAAAAATTATTATAGCTTTTTATCCAAAAAATAAACATATAAAAATTATTTCACCATTGGATTCCTCATAAAAAATCAGGTGGGGTCACCTCTGAGTGAAATTCTTGTAACTCAACTCTAAATAAGCTTAAATTAAGTTTTTAGTATTTTCAATACAAAAGTTGAAAATACTCAAAACCTTAATTTAATTCACACCACATGTGGTGTTAACCATCAATTTTTGTGTTAAAATTGAGGTGTTGTGTTTAGCTTAGAAGTTATGAGGAATTGAAGTATTTTCAATTGAATTCAATTGAAATTTCAAAATGTGCGCTTGGATTACATAAGTGAACTTTGATTTACATATGAGGTATCAGTTATTACTGTATTGTACTGTAAAATTCAATTGAATTACATATTTAAATTATAAGTATAATACATGATGAGGAATTAAAGGAAAAATAAATTGGAAAGATTAAATTTGGGGGGGAAAGGAACTCCAGCTCTAAGGGGGAGCTAGATCCCCAAAGTCCTTGCTGACAGGTGTGAGCCTGTGAGGTATGTATGACATACCCATAAGGCCACAAATGATTTTATAAGCAGTTAATTTTTTCTTAAACAGACTTTTTAGTTGAATTTAAAATAAAAAATAATAAAAAATAAGTATAACTTTTTTTTGGATAAACAAAGTTATAAATATTATGTCATTTTTGGATTCTACACCAAAAATAACCTAGGGTACACCCATAGGGTGTTATACCCAAAACCACTTATTTTTTATGTTATTGGAAGATTTAAGAATCTCACAGTACCAATGTAACTTTTTTAACATTTTTTTAAAATTGTTAAATTTAAGCTTAATTAAGCTTAAATTTGAAGTTGCATAAGGTTTATGCAAACTTACCAAAATTTTAGTTAAAATTGAGGTGTGGTGTATATTTACTGAATTGGCTAAGGATTTGCCATACAGAATGTAAATCCTGCGTGAGCTCAATTTAAAAGGGTTTAAGGCCATAGTATGGCTTTAAATAAATAAAAGGGCAAAATCCGCGCAGAAAGGTGGGACAAAGGAAAAAGACCAAATAGAGCTGGGGTACCCAACTTTTTGGATCTGCAAGGATTCAATTAAGGTTTTCCACCTGTATTGGAGGATTTTCAACCTTACTTAAACTTTAAGATTAGACTTTAATCCAACCTTAAGGTTTAAACTGGTTTTATCCCAATTTGGACAGGAATTTCAAGCTGCCAAAGGGTAAATCCCAATATGCAGGCTTGAAATCAAGGTTTTAAGAACTTTCAGAACTTATTTAAGCTTAAAAACCTCAAATAAGCTTAAAACTTTAAAGTTTCAAGCATTAAAACCTTATCAAAACTTAAGGTTTAGTGTGTTTTGCTATTTTACGTGGAAAAATAGCAAAAACTTCAAAACTTCATTAAAAATCCAATTCTTAATGGATTTGCTTGAAACTTTCACACAACTTAGAATTTAATATTATCAATATATAAATTAAACTCTAAGTGTCTTTTATAAATAAATTTCCTGGGTAATTAGATTGGAAATTTACTCTTTTAGTTAAACTCAAAGGAATTTATGATTTCTTTAAAAATTAATTAAAAATTGAGTTTGAGAGATTTCTACTTGAAACTCTATTTTTAAGTTGTTCATGTGATTAACTTTAATATAAATAAGCTTATTTATATTAAAAGCTTAAAATACTTAGTTTAAATGAGGATTAAAGTTACTGTCAGGCTGAGTCTATGATAAAGGTGTATATGAGTATTTACAAGCTTTAACTATGACTGTGACACGGTAAAAATGGTTTTAAAAGATGATAAGATTGATAATAAATGATTTAATTTAAGATTTAAAGGGCTTTACTATAGAGATATAGTGGTGGTGAGCGCTGTTGAAAGCCCTGGGTGCAGCTTTACCTGTTGGATTACAAAAGTAAAGACTACAATACTTTAAATTAAGAGTATACCTGATTATTTAACCAAGAGTAAAACTGTTTTTGACATTTTACTACGTAGGTTATTCAAGAGCAGGATGAGGAAAAGCTTTTGGCTGTGAAAAGCCCTCCTTTTATCCTAAAATTGAAGTGGAAAGGCTGCTAGACCTTTCCACGTAGAGGAAGTGAAGATTTTTCACTCTCTATGACAGGCTTGTGGTTTGCAAACAGCCTGTATACCCTGTATTGGGCTCAGATGTGGTTTTGAAACCACATCTGGGCAGTTTTCACCAATACAGGGTGAAAATTTTCATCTGGGGACCTCACAGCCTGATTCTGACGTGTATGACGCGTAGAATGCTGTACAGAAACTGTATGGGACCCCAGTATTGACTGAAATATGAGGTATTGAAGTAAAAACATGCTTCTTCGTCTATTTGACACCTCATATTCATGGTTATGGGATATTATCCCATGGTAAGGCTGTATCTAACAGCAGGTGGGATTTTGACCTTAAAATGGTCATAACTCTGTCAGTTCTTGAGATATCAAGCTCAAAGTTGGTTCATTGAATAGCTCTGTATGAGCTCTACACAATGGTACCCAACTTGACATGGTTATCATTAAATATGACAAAGGTATCCCATGTACAAGTATTTTTATATATTGGCGTGGTCTGGCCAAAAGCTGTATTAAGCTTGTTTGGCCAATAACTTCTGTTGTAGTTGAGTTATGAGGAAATGGATGGCACCATCAGATAGCCCTGATTGTGCTCTTTCCAAAAAGACCCCACTTTAAGTATCTCACACTAAAACTGTAAAAGTTAGATGAGAGGTGAATGTTTTGTTCACCCTTATTTGGTCTGAATTTGACCATAACTCAAGTAATACTGGTGCTAGCTCAGTTTGGCTGGTACCATTGGATAGCCCTGGCTTAGAGCTTAATTTTGAGTACCCATTTGATGGGGTTAAGCCTCTCCTTCTAGATTTTAGATGAGAGGTGAAAATTAATGTTTATGCTCAGCAATAACTTTGAGCAGGAATAACTTTGTTATTTCTTGTCCTATGGTGATGGGACTTATATTTTCAGGAAGAGGTGAGTTTCCTCTTTCTTTTGATACCTTTTGAGCTAATTTGGCTCAGTTCCATGTTTTGGTGGTATTTTGGCTATACCATTGGTTTATGGTATTCTGGCTGTCATGCTTGTGCTCTGGTTTTGAGTCACAGGCTGACATACCCTCCCTCTAAAAAAGGCTCATCATTGATGAGACTGTTCAGTCCTCCTAGAGGCTCTGAATCTCCTTAGATGAAGGTTCCCATCTGGTATGGCATCTTCTGCCAACCATTTGTCTTTGTCAGCTGTGTGGTTCTTGAATCTGACTAGATATTGTCTCTGATCCTTCCCATTGAGTCTGATTTTTCTGGCCCTGATGATTTTACTCACAGGTCCAGGAGAGTCTTCTACTTCCACTATTTCTGGTGGAGTGATGTTTTTCTTCCTGGAGGGGAATTTATCCTCCTCTGTTTGGAAGTATGGTTTGACCAGGCTTACCGGAAAGACTGGGTGTTTCCTAGAAAACTCCTCAGTGAGCTTGACCTCTACTGCATTCTTCCCTATCAACTTCATGATAGTGAAGGGCCCTACAAATGAGTTCTCATCTTCTTGGGTCCTTTGAGATTGTTAAAGTTCAGTGTAGACACTAACACCTGGTCCCCTTCCTTGAAGTCAGGTTCCATATGTGATTTGTCCCACCTTTGCTTATTATACTCTTTGGCCTCAGCCATGCATTTGGCAGCAGTATCACAGGCTTTCTTCCACATATCATGGAAGTCTTTGGCTGTGGGGTGGATGGTCAGAAGATTCTTCTTCAAGTGAGCCACAGGTAACAGGGGATTCCACCCTTTCTCTACCAGTGCAGGTGTTTTTCCTGTGGTAGAGTGCTGGCTTGTATTATAAGCCAGTTGGTCCTTGTATTCCATGCCATAGGCACAGAACCTCCTGAGGATGTCCTCCATTGTTTGGATCATCCTCTCAGCTAGGCCATCTGTTTGTGGATGGTAAGCTGTGGAAAAAGCAAGCTTGGTGCCAAGCATGTCATATAAATTGGTCCAAAATTCAGATGTGAATTTTGGGTCCCTGTCACTAATTATGATCTTAGGGACTCCACAGGTGGATATGATGTTATTCCAAAATAACAGAGCAGTGTCCATGGCTGTGTCCTCTTTATGGCATGGTAGACATCTCATGCTCTTGCTGAACCTATCAACTATGATTAAGCAGGCATTGTAGTTTTCTTTGCCTCCTGGGACAAGTCCTGTGACCCAGTCCATGTTGATGGTTTCCCATGGGTGTTTGGGTTCTTCTATGTGTTGAAGCAACCCATATTTCTTCCCATGCTTTCTATTTGCCTTTTGGCATCTTTCACAAGTGTTGATGTATTCACTCAACTCTTGCTCCCACTTGGGCCACCAAGCTGTGCTTGCTACCCTTTCTTTAGTCCTGTCTTCACTCATGTGTCCCATGTAGGGGCAGTCATGGCATTCCTGCAGGATTAAAGAGATGTGGTCTCTGTCTATCACTGTGAGTGCACTGATGTGCTTATCTCTGTGATAAATCAGCCCATCTATAAGGAAGAATTTATTGTCCTTATAGGCCCTCAACCAGGGTTCCTCCAGCTGGGTTTCCAGTTCTGGGCTCCTGTATTTTTGTTGAAGTAGTTGGAGTAGTATGCTGCACTGTTTGTGTTTAGCATATGATTTCAGCACCGCATTGAAAAATTCATTGTGCAGTGCTGAGGAACTTATTCCCAGTATGGGGGTTTCTATCCCTTCTGAATCAGTATATCCACTGTCAAGGGTACCACTCCCTGGTGCCCATTCAGAGAATCTGAAGTTCTTCTTCCTATTTATTTCCATAAAATGGATAGGAATTTTTGCAGCAACTTCAGGGTCATAAGCTGGATTGCTTTTGACATTGTCCAGTCGCCATCTGCTAAGGCCATCTGCATTGGTATGGCTTTTACCTTCCTTGTATATGATGGTCATGTTCCCTCTATACTCCTGGATGGCTATTTGTCATCTCAGCATGTGTCTATTAGTAGTCTTCATGTTTAGTAAAGACTTCAAGGCTGTGCAGTCTGTGTAGACTTCAAAGACTGCACCCTCCAAATAATAGTGGAGTTTTTCTAGAGCCCAGACTAGACATAGACATTCTGTCTGGGTGGCCCCATACCTGGCTTCTGCATCTTTCAGCTGCCTGGAGATGTAACATATTACACCTTCTCTTGGTTCGCCATCCACAATTTGTCTTTGGTGAAGGGCTGCTCCCAAGCCTTGGCTGCATGCTGCATCTATATATAACTTTAATGGTAGTTCAAAGTCAGGCAAGATGAGCACAGGTGCATTTGTGAGTTCATATTTGATCCTCTCATATGCATCCCTCCTTTCCTTGGTTATTTCAAAAACTACATCCTTTGAGCATAACTTGTATAAACTACTAGTTATGTAAGCAAAGTTTTTGATGTGGTTTCTATAGTAGCTAGCAAATCCAAGGAAAGATTGCATCTCTTTGATGTTCTTTGGTACTGGCTTTTGCAGTACTGCTGCTACTTTGTTCTGGTCAATTGCCAGACTAAGGCCTGAGACTTTGTGTCCTAGAGCTAGTAGCTCTTGTTGGCCAAAATTACACTTTTTAAGTGAAATGTTCAGATTGATGGGTGTACATTTACTTAGCACTCTGTCTATGTATTGTACATGGTCTTCCCATGTCTCTGAGTATATAATGATATCATCAATATACACTACCATCCAGCCTTCCATTATTTCTTCTTGAAATATGGTGTCCATCATCCTTTGGAAGTGGGCTGGTGCATTCTTGATGCCAAATGGCATCCTGGTGTACTCATATATGCCCATATGGCATATTATTCTGAGTAATTTCATGGAGTTTGGTTTAACTCCATTTTGGTGGAAGCCCTTCATACAATCCATCTTGGTTATGTATTTGGCTTTGGCCAATTTATCCAAGGCATGAGGTATCCTTGGTATAGGATACCTGTCTGCTTTTGTGTAGTTGTTCAGGGCTCTGAAGTCTCCATACAATCTAGACTTTCCATCATGCCAGGTGATTGGGACAGGAGTGGTGATTTCCACTATTTCATTATGTCCAATCTTCCTAATGACATCCATGTCCAGGAGTTCATTGATATGTTTCTCAATCTCTTTCCTGGTCTCCAGACTTGCTGGGTGAGGAGGTCTCCTTAACATGGGTGGATAAGGCCTTTCTACATCCAGGTATAGTTCTATATCATGGCCTTTGATCTTGCCTAATGGTTCCTCACCAATGGCAAATGCTGGTCTATTCTTCCTCAGCATCTTCAGTAAACTTAGCTTTTGTTTACTGGTGAGGGTAGTGCTAAACTGTCCCTCTCTGAATTTCTTCAGAAGTTCTTCCAGTGGGTCCTGAGAAGATATCTGGTATATATCAAGAGAAAATTTCTTTTCCTTGTTAGTACCAATGGTAATATGCCTATTTTTACTATTGTAAATATCTATGCCATACATCCTCTGGTAATCTGTTCCCAGTAAAAACCCTTGGATGTGGGCATCTTCAAGCACTACAAACTCTGGGTTGAGTCTGATATTACCTTTTCTGTGGGGTATAATTATCTCTTTGATAATTGTCCCAATAGAGGTCATCTTTCCAGATGCACTCTTAAAGTTCTTTGCCCTGGTGGGCAAGAGTTCTTTTTCCCAGTTTGGGAAGTGGTTATCCAGATAATTTCTGGCCACTATTGAGCAGTGTGCTCCACTGTCAATGATCAGTGGATGCTGAGCATTGTCAATACATACAGTCATTTTTGTGGCTGTTCCATGTATATATGCCATTCCTTTGGTTGGTGTAACCAGGAATGTTTGTGCATCTTGTGTATGTTTACACAAGTTCTTGTTGGCAGTGTCTTGTGGCATGCCTGCTTTCAACTGTATATCCTGGATTTCTAGTGGGGTTTCCTCTTGGTATTCCACTAGAAATTCCTCTCTTGGGTCTTGATCCTCATCAGATGGTTCTCTAATGGCATCACCCATAGAGTCTGATTCAGAATCCTCTGTTGGAGGTTCTTCTTCAGGGACTTTTTCTATAGCATAGACTTTCTTCTTTGCTTTTGGACAGTTGTTGGCATAGTGGTCTGTTGAACCACAATTGTGACAAGAATTCTTCTTCTTTGCCACTTCTGCCACTCTTTCTCTGGGTTTGTCTTTAAACTCCACCCTGAAAGGTTGTTTCTCTTTGAAACTACTGCTTCTATATGGGGTGAATTTCCCTATATTAGTCCTTTTCCTTATGTCTTGTAAGGTATTGGCTATATCATCTAGAGTGCAATTTTGGTTGCATCTGCACTTTACTGCATGCTCTAGTTCTCCTGGCAGTTGCATCAGAAGTTTATGATTCCTCATTTGAATGTTCATTTGAGGATCAATGGCTTTAAGTCTTTTAGACTGTCTAAGACACCACTCATATGGATCTTTGTCCACAGAGTATTTGTCATTTTCAAATGACATGGTCTTTTGCCATATCCAAGTTCCATTACTGTACTTTTGGATTATTTGATTCTTCCACCATGGCCAATTTCTTCTGCCATGGATTTCTTTCATTTCAGTGTACCATATACTTGCATGACCTTTAAATTAAGTATTCAGTCTAGCAGTAATCCAGTAATTTGGTATGCTTGGTACATCAATGAAGAGTCCATCAATATAATCTATGAGTTCCATATGATCATATTCTCCTGATCCAGAGAATTTGGGCCAGCTTGAGGCCTCAGCAAGCTGTTTCAAGCCTTCCTTCTCTGAATAAGACATGCCATCTCCATCCTGGTATTGTGATGGAGATCTTGCCTTATTCAACAACATGGCATCTGGTTTGATGTCATCTGGTTGATATGGATTCTCCATAGCTTGGCCTTGTGGTTGGGGCTTTAAGCTATGGTAGGCATCAAACAATTTGTTGATGTCTTGGTTCAGACACTCCCTGTCCCTGCTACTATGGTGTTGTTCTTCAGAGACTTCATTCAGTCTCTTGTTGGTTTCTTCAGAGGCTTTTCTCAGTTGAGCATATCCTTCCTGAAGGTTTTTAACTATCTGCTCCAATGAGGCTTGAGTTTTTCTCATCCTCTCTTGGGCAGCTGCAAATTCTGTAGCCTGCTTTGCAGATTGCTCAGCATATTGGGTCATTTGTAACCACAGTGTGTCACTGTTGATGTTACTCTCAGATGTGATAATGTTATTTTCAGTCTGAGTGGGGGTAATGTTTCTATTACTAGGACTACTGATTCTAGAGTGGTTTACAACTACTTCTGGTTCTTGTGTACTTCTTTTACCAAATCTAACAGCTTCTGGATCATGGGGTCTGACTCTTTCCTCCTCTGGTTGAAGGAGGCTTTGTTCTTGCCCTTGTTGCCTTGTCTTCTCCTGGAAACTTCCTGGAATTGTGAAGAATGGTGACTCTTGGCCACTGATCTGCTGGTTTCTGAATGGTGTGAAGCCACTGGAGAGCTGATTTGGCATGCTCCTTGTGAACCTGAAGGAATCTGAGTAGGCCCTGTCTGGGTTAACTGTTCTTCTATAGCTTGGATAGTGGCTTGATTCTCCCTTATCCTCTGTGCCCTTGCCTCCAGGAGTCTGTGCTTCCTGGTAGGATTCCAACCCTTGGTGATTACCATAAGGTCTTTGAAGTCTATCTCTTTGAGACAGATCTTCTGGCAACTTGATCCCAGTTCTGCCCAGTGAGTTGCTAGGTTGAACCTCTTGTTGTCCATGCTCCATTGAAACAAATCTTTGAGGAGTTGGTGGATTTGAAGAACTTGATCCATATCCTTCCAGTCCTCTGGTTTGAGGTTATTGTTGAATTGGAGTGTGAATGGCAAGGTTGATATTATCTCCCTCATTGTTTTGCCATCCACCACTGTGTCCAATGTGTCTTCTTTCAGGTCTTCTGGCTCTAGACATTCCTGCTCTATCCTCTGGCTGGTTCCTTTGGAAGCCAAGGTCTCTGAGGTATGCAGGGGACATATCAGTGTTTGCAAGCAGTCAAAAACTTTATGTTCTTAGGGTATTTACCTTTGACTGTTCCTTGTACAAATTTGTTATCTGCTGATTTGGGCAGTTTGCCTTTGGAGGTTACAACTGGGTTAATAATTGTAATCTTCCCTGTACAAGTGGTTAAGGTTGGTTTACCTTGTATTGAAGCAGAGTTTTGTGGTTTTCTACTCCTCTGAGTGGCTATTGGTGTCCACTTCTTGGCTGTAATGAGGCCTTCACTAAGCCTTTTTCCTTTACCCTTGCTGCCCTCTGGTTCTGAGGGTGTCACTGGTGTGTTGGCCTGTGACTGGGTTTCAAGTGGGATGTAGTTTTCTTCCACTGAATCAAAACAGGAAAAAGAGGGCTTATGTCAGTTAAGACTTCTTAAAAGGCTGGTTTTGCACGTCTAAGAATGGCCTCTGGGCTTGTATAATATTACAGTATGCCCTTGTATAATGACAATGCAATTGAATAAACAATTTCACGTCAAAAATACAGCTTTTGGTACCCTGTCACACTGTTTGTGTGCCAGTATCCCACAGATACACTTGTGGTTTTCAAGTGTATTCTGTACAAGTGGTTTTGTATAAGTGTTATTGAGTCAACAATACACTTAATCCACGCCTCAACTTATGGTTTTTCAGTCAGAGGTGTCCTTATTCAGTCAAGAATACAGGACTTATTGATGGCTTATGTGTTTTTATATACAAAACACGCCAAAAATAATTATTTACAGTGGGTATTAGCCACGTGAAAAATACTCTTTTATAATATGAGTATATAAAAAAAAGATAAAAATATATAAAATATATATATTTAAATGAAAATTACGCCTAAAAAAGATAAAACAATGTGTTAATAAGTCATAAAAAAGAGAAAAGACTTACTTGTAAGGTGCAAAAAGGTTTAAAAAAAAAACACGGCCAGGCCCCCAAAATGTCAGGCTGAGTCTATGATAAAGGTGTATATTAGTATTTACAAGCTTTAACTATGACTGTGACACGGTAAAAATGGTTTTAAAAGATGATAAGATTGATAATAAATGATTTAATTTAAGATTTAAAGGGCTTTACTATAGAGATGTAGTGGTGGTGAGCGCTGTTGAAAGCCCTGGGTGCAGCTTTACCTGTTGGATTACAAAAGTAAAGACTACAATACTTTAAATTAAGAGTATACCTGATTATTTAACCAAGAGTAAAGCTGTTTTTGACAGTTTACTACGTAGGTTATTCAAGAGCAGGATGAGGAAAAGCTTTTGGCTGTGAAAAGCCCTCCTTTTATCCTAAAATTGAAGTGGAAAGGCTGCTAGACCTTTCCACGTAGAGGAAGTGAAGATTTTTCACTCTCTATGACAGGCTTGTGGTTTGCAAAAAGCCTGTATACCCTGTATTGGGCTCAGATGTGGTTTTGAAACCACATCTGGGCAGTTTTCACCAATACAGGGTGAAAATTTTCATCTGGGGACCTCACAGCCTGATTCTGACGTGTATGACGCGTAGAATGCTGTACAGAAACTGTATGGGACCCCAGTATTGACTGACATATGAGGTATTGAAGTAAAAACATGCTTCTTCGTCTATTCAACACCTCATATTCATGGTTATGGGATATTATCCCATGGTAAGGCTGTATCTGACAGCAGGTGGGATTTTGACCTTAAAATGGTCATAACTCTGTCAGTTTTTGAGATATCAAGCTCAAAAGTGGTTCATTGAATAGCTCTGTATGAGCTCTACACAATGGTACCCAACTTGACATGGTTATCATTAAATATGACAAAGGTATCCCATGTACAAGTATTTTTATATATTGGCGTGGTCTGGCCAAAAGCTGTATTAAGCTTGTTTGGCCAATAACTTCTGTTGTAGTTGAGTTATGAGGAAATGGATGGCACCATCAGATAGCCCTGATTGTGCTCTTTCCAAAAAGACCCCACTTTAAGTATCGCACACTAAAACTGTAAAAGTTAGATGAGAGGTGAATGTTTTGTTCACCCTTATTTGGTCTGAATTTGACCATAACTCAAGTAATACTGGTGCTAGCTCAGTTTGGCTGGTACCATTGGATAGCCCTGGCTTAGAGCTTCATTTTGAGTACCCATTTGATGGGGTTAAGCCTCTCCTTCTAGATTTTAGATGAGAGGTGAAAATTAATGTTTATGCTCAGCAATAACTTTGAGCAGGAATAACTTTGTTATTTCTTGTCCTATGGTGATGGGACTTATATTTTCAGGAAGAGGTGAGTTTCCTCTTTCTTTTGATACCTTTTGAGCTAATTTGGCTCAGTTCCATGTTTTGGTGGTATTTTGGCTATACCATTGGTTTATGGTATTCTGGCTGTCATGCTTGTTCTCTGGTTTTGAGTCACAGGCTGACAGTTACATGGAGTTAAGAATAACACTGGTAACTTTAGATTGGAAGTAAAAATAAGTTGCCTTAAGTTAAGAACTTTATTTTTAAGCATGGTTTTTCAGTTTTGACCTGAGCACGCCCTCTACATCCATTATGAATCATGAGAGCTGCTCTGAAGACATAAAAAGAGTCTTTTCATCACTGTTTTTGTCCATTATTCATTATCAATCCAATCATATTAGAAATTTAAACAGGTAAAGTTTTATTAAATATAAAATCTTATTATTAAAAGTAATTCTTAAGTTATTTTTATTCTTTATTTATTAAAATTAAAGAGTTGAAGTCATAGAATTCAGATTATTGTTGTAATCACCAATAATATATTTTATTATATAAAATTTTCATTTTGAATATCTTTTAAAATCCACAAATTCTTCTCAAAAACTCTTTAATCATAATTTATATTATAAAAAGCTGTTTTATCTTTAAATTTATTGATTTTTGACGTGTTTTTAACTTATAATCATTATTTAATATTATAACTGTTGTTGTTTGACTTATTATATTAAATAAATTTTATAAGTAAGTTTTCTCTAAAAATTCTATATTTTTTTTGTCTAGTATTAGTTTTTTATATAGAATTTTCTCTATAATAATTATTTCTGCACAGTGTGTGTTTTAATTCTTTTATAAATAATATTTATATTATTTATAAGTGGTTAAATATTTATATTTTCCACGTGTAATTGTCTCATTAAGAGCTTTACACTTCTTATTGTTATAACTGTGAGTGACTATAACAATAATAGAATAATTATAATTTATTATAATTATTATATTTTTTTTTATTATTATATTATTATAATAATAATTAAATTTATTTTTTTATATAATTATTTTTAATAATTATATTTAAATTTGTGGTTATAATATTTTATTATATTATATTTTTCTACTGAGGACAGTCATAGTACTCTTGATATTGTTACTATTATCAAGAGTTTCATAGACAAACCTTACAACAGGCGTGGGATGTCAAAATTCATGCAAAAGTTCATCACTTTTGGCCTGGAATTGAGTTACAGGGTCTGTGTACTCAATTGATGATGAGGTTTTGATACCAACTGGGGTAGTTTTAGCTGTTGCCACAAGCGTAAAACTACCTTTAAGATAAAACAATCATAGTAAAAAGAGTTTTAACTGGTTTCTACGCATCTCACACACATTCTGACGTGTTTTGAAGGCTCTAGGCCAGGTATTGCTATAGTAATGGCTGATTTAAGGGTCAAGAATAGCTTAAAATGGCTTAAACCAGCCCTTTTTGGTCTAAACCAGGGTTCAATGATGCCATAATTGGCTTTTCTGTTGTCAGACTTTTTTTCAAGACTGAAAAGAGTAAACTTTACTTTTGGAGTAAAAGAATTGATTGCTATAAAAGAATGTCTTCTTTGCCCCACTTTTCTCTTCATGTTAGAATCTTTTCCTTTTATAATTAGTTTAAACATTTTAAACCAATCAATAAGAGATTCCAACCACCTTTATTAAATCATTTTAAACCTTTTAACCATGTGAAAAAATTATTATAATCATTGTTTGTAACTCTTATAATCATTTTTACCCCTGAACCACCCCAAAAGTGAATTAAAGCATCTTTCATCACTGTAAACTTTGTCACTTTGTTTCCAAATTCACTCTGGTCACTTTTGGGTGTGTTTTCTCTTTATTATTATTTTTAAAGACTCTGTTCTTTAATTAATTGCTTGCAGTTTGTTGCTCAATTAATTCCAATTGAAATTGCTGTTGAAGAAATTTCTTTTGTAGCCTTAAAATATCTCTTGTAGAGTATTTTTTGGATAAATTTTTATTGTTGGTAAAACAATAAATTTTTATAATATTATTGTCTTATACTAATAAAGTTATAGACAATAAATTTGGCGTGTTTTCTCTTAAAAATAATATTTCATACTAGTTTTAATTGATTTTTGCCTTATACAAATTTTGAGGGCAGGAAAAGTACTTGATTTTTAATGAAAGTTTCATATCCACACCTTACAAAAGTAGTATGTGATACTATTTTTAAGAGAAAAAACACCAATTTTACTGCTTTTAACTTTCTAAGTAGAAAAAGATAATATTATAAAGATTTATTGTTTTAAAAACAATACAAACCTATCTAACAATACTATACAGAAGATATTTAAGGCTACAAAAGAAATTTCTTCAAGAGAAATTTCAATTGGAATTAATTGAGCAAAGAAATGCAGGAAATTAATAAAAGCACAAAGTCTTTAAAAAGATTTTTCAAGAAAAAACATGCCCAAAAGTGACCAGAGTGAATTTGAAAACAATGTGACAAAGTTAACAGTGGTGAAAAATGCTTTAATTCACTTATGGGGTGCTTCAAGGGTAAAAATGATTAAAAGGTTTTTTCGCATGTTTATAAGGTTTACAATGATTTAAAGAGGGTTTTTGTAATATATTATTGATTGATTTAACAGTGTTTAAACTAATTATAAACGGAGAAGATTCTAACATGAAGATATAAGTGGGGAAAAGAAGACATTCTTTTATAGCCACCAATTTTCTTACTCCAGAAGTAAAATTTCCTCTTTCAGGCATTAGAAACACTCTGACACCAAAAACATCAACTATGGCATCATTAAACCCTGGTTTAGACCAAAAAAGGGCTGGTTTTAGCCATTTTAGACCCTTAAATCAGCCATTGATATAGTAATACATGCTTTCAAACCTTGAAAACATGTCAGAATGTGGGCAAGAGACCTAAAAACCGGTTAAAGCTGTTTTTAGTAAGGTTTGTTTAGCTTAAGGGTAGTTTTACCCTCTTGGAAAAGTTAAAACTTCCCTGGTTGGTGTCAAAATCTCATCATCATTTGAGTCACAGACCATTCAAATCAGGTCCAGGCCAAATGTCATGAGCTTTTGTATGAATTCTGACATCTAACACATTTCAGCAAGGAATTTGGGGGAGTCTGCTACCCTTGTGGCCAACATTCCTTTTGCCCCCAGAATCAAGTTCTCAATTCATTTTTTCATTAATTCCTCATCATGTATTATACTTGTAATTTAAACATGTAATTCAGTTGAGTTTTTCAGTACACAACTGTAATAATTGACACCTCATATGTAAATAAAAGCTCACTTATCTAATACATGCTGTGGTATTCCATACCAGTTCTTCCAAGGTTCAAATCCACAATATCAAAGCTAAAAATTTGATCAATAATAATAATAATATATATATATATAAAGAAAATAAAGATAAAAAGTTAAAGATAAAATTTAAACAAAATGCAAGAAAAAGCAAGAGAATTGTATTAAAATAACAAAAACAAGTATTCCACTGGAATCTACATCAATCTTTACCTATAGTCACATATTGCCTCAACCCCATAATGTCAATAATTTTCTAGATATCATGGATTAAAGAAGAGAAATGATACTATACACTCTATACTAGGTACAAGAATATGCTTAAAGATAATGCAGCTTGTCTAAATATTCAATATGAATGAACATGTGTAATATTACATAAGTGACACCATTACTCTTACAGGATCATGTGTTACATGTCTTGACATAAAAAAAAACACTTACATATAAGCTAACATAGTGTTACATTACTCAATCCCCACTTGAACTCCCATAATCAAACATTACAGGTATTAATTACAAATTGAATTTTACATAGAGAAATACTCAACTGAATACAGATCAAGGCTGTGAAGAAGAAAAATAAAGTTAGTAGAGATAAGAATACAGTTTTAAACAAATGGTGCAATCAACCAAACATGTGGTGCAATATCTGTATCAAATGACACCATTCCAAATTTAACCACCAGCAAAAATGTCTCAAGGCTGTGAAGAAGAAAAATAAGGTTAGTAGGGATAAGAATACAGTTTTAAAAAAATGGTGCAATCAACCAAACATATGGTGCAATATCTGTATCAAATGACACCATTCCAAATTTAACCACCAGCAAAAATGTCTCAAGGCTGTGAAGAAGAAAAATAAGGTTAGTAGAGATAAGAATACAGTTTTAAAAAAATGGTGCAATCAACCAAACATATGGTGCAATATCTGTATCAAATGACACCATTCCAAATTTAACCACCAGCAAAAATGTCTCAAGGCTGTGAAGAGGAAAAATAAGGTTATTAGAGATAAGAATACAGTTTTTTAAAATGGTGCAATCAACCAAACATATGGTGCAATATCTGTATCAAATGACACCATTCCAAATTTAACCACTAGCAAAAATGTCACAAGGCTGTGCATAATAAGAATAGAGTTTAGTTAAAATAAGATTATAATTCAAAAAGTATGGTGCAATAAACCAAACATATGGTGCAATATCCTGAACAAATGACACCATTCCAAATTTAACCACTAGCAAAAATATCTCAAGGCTGTGCACTGACAATAATAAGGTTCAGAATGGTGCAATCAACCAAACATATGGTGCAATATCTTGATCAAATGACACCATTTTTAATTTACCCACCAGCAAAAATGTCTCAAGGTGGAATTTTTTCTAAGTCCCTTGTTTTTGGAAGGCTCTATGGAGGGCCCAAAAGGTATAAATAAAGGGCCTCTCTCCCTGTTTTTCCCCCCATGCTTCTGATTCAGACAATAATCTTGAGGATCAATCCATCCCTTCTCTAGTAGGATAATCTCGTATTTATATTGAAAAAGATCAGTAGCAAGGCTCAGTATCTTATAGTATTATTTATGATTAATTAATGAAAGATATTGAAAATATTAATGAAAGAGTTTAATATTATTTAAATAGTCTTACCATTATAGTAGTAGTGTTGAAGTAGTGTTAGAAGATATTATCAATAGTGATCTTATCTAATTTATCAATAACCCTTATTTATAGTAGGGATATCATCTTACCCTTATACCTTATATCATAAGCCTTTTAGGTATATTGGATTATATTTATATTGATCCTAATAGTATTATATTACTATTATATCATTTATATCTTACCCTTATATTAAACAAAACCACCCTTAAAGAATTATCTTACCCTTAAATTATTATAGCCATATTGATAGTATTATTAAATCACCTTTAAAAGTATTAGCTAGCTATCAAGATTATTATTAATATTAATAGTGATCTTAAAAAGATTCTTGAAATATCTCAGGTATTGAAAGAAGGAATACTAGAAGAATTAATTAAAAAGAATTATAATCAATAACAAGAAAGTTAAGAAAACCTAAATTATTAAAAAAAATTAACTATTACCAGTATTATCATAGTGATCTTTTATTGACAGACCAATAGAGACTGCTGAAGAAAATTCTCTAATTGAAAAGCCACAAAAATAAATAATTGATTTGTGATCTCATCAAAAAGGGTATCTTTTTCAGTATATTTAGAGGCGCAGCTAATACACCTTAGCACCCATGGTTATTGGCTAATTCTGAAATTCAAAACAGACTCACCAATAATTTCCCCCTCAAGGTACTGCCTATTATTTATCCCACAACAAAAGGAGTTCCCACATCTGGTGTCCCAACAGTGGCCTTCAAATCTCAAGTATCATTAATAAGATCACATTATCAACCTTAAAAATCATAAAAAATCAAACTAATCAAAAATAATCAATCAAAAAAAAAAATAATTTAAAATTAAATCATTGTTTAGATCACAATTATAATGGAGGAATCATCATCCTCAAAGAAGGCTCTAACCGTGGAGGAGGAATTGGAAAAAGAGCAGTCCAGAATTGAGGAATTAGGTCAGGAAGAAAGTGAAGAAGAGGATTTTTCTTCTTTAGAGAATGATGAAGAATTTCAGAAGAAAAGGTTAGAATTAAAGAAGGCTATGGAAAGAGCTGGAAGAAGACATGGAAAGAAGACAAAATCAAGTCAATTCTCACCTGAAACTACTGGGGATGCAACTATTGAAAGAATGCTCAGACCCCAGCAACCATCACCATCACCAACCCCAAAGACGTTTGCAACATCCACACCAGGAACATTGCCAAGAGCTGCAAGATTTGCAAAAAGGGTACATATTACAACACCAAGTCAGCAACCTGAAAGAGTTACAATACCTACAAGAAAGATTGTTAAAATATAGGCAAAAGATTATAACCTCAACTTTGATGGAAGTGATGTTGAGGATTTTATCAAGAGAGCTGAAAGGATAGCATCAATTGAAGGAGCCAATGAAAGGGATTTGGCAACGCAAATAGCATTCTGGAGTGAAGATAAGGATATCAGATATGAAATTGAAGGAATGCCAGGATATGAAATGGAGGACTGGGATCAATTGAAAAAGGAAATGATCAGTAAATGGGGAAAGGTGGAACCAGAAAGAAGACATAGGAAAGATTCATTAACAAGACTATTTAATCAAACTCAACAGCAGGGAGGAGTCAAAGGTTTGTCCCAATACAGAAAGTTTATTGGGGAATATGACATAATTTCAAAATATCTGCTGAAGTATGGGTATATCAAAAAGGAAAATGATTATCATGAAGATGTCTTTGATTCCTTATCACCAGAAATTAGAAGTAGTGTTACTAAAGAAATGATCAAAGACAGAACCATGGTTCAAGCAAGAGATGGAGGATATATCTTACCTGAGATGGAGATCCTCAGAAATTATATTGAGGCAGAATTGGAGGCAGCAGTAGTTATTAAAGGGAAATCACAATTATCAAAGTCAGATGAAATCAAAAGCAAAAAGAAAACCAGATTTGAAGATGAAAGCTGGGAGGAGGTTATCAAGCAAATGAAAGATATTACAAAGAAAATAAAGAATCCACCAGCTCAAGAGGCTCATGTTAATGAAGCACCAAAAGAAGTCAACCCAATGAAGGATGTTTTGGACCAGCTGAAAGAACTATCAGAGGCTGTTAATCCACCAAGGAAGGTCTGGAAGGATAAACCAAATACACAAGGATCAGGCTTAGCACCAAATGCACAACCATTCAGACCAAGAAATACTCAGGCACCTTTACCTGCAAATTATCAACCTTATGTTCCAGCACAACTATATCCAAGACCACCCTTAAGGTGCTATTACTGTTTTGAAAATGGTCATTCATTGACAAGATGCAGCTACCTGGCAGAAGATATGGAAAAAAGAATTGTTAGTAGGCAAGGATTGAATTTCCTTTACCTTAATTTCCAAAGAGTACCTTCAGAAGGAACCAAATCTCCAAAGGATTTAGTCAGGGAATTTGATAAGGAACAAAAAGAAATTTCATACAAGATAATTGAAAAGGAAAAGCCTCTATCAAGACCAGAAGATCAAAAGATAGTTGAGCTGAAAAAGGAAGAAAAAGAAGTTTCAATTGCTCAAGTAGAAGACTGGGGTAATTGGGAACCACCAATAGTATCTTCACCCACTGAGATGTTGGAAACACATGCAACTCTCAGACAGACAAAGCAAAGATTAGCTAAGCAAGAAAGCCAAAATAGAGAAGATTCTCAAAGTAAAAAACCTATACTACCAGGAACCTATCATGAGGATGAGGCTGAAGAAGAGATGAAGATTATTGTACCAACCAAATATAAAGATAAACATACAAAAAGAGATGAAAGATTTGAAGGAACTGAAAGTAAAGAAAAAGAGAATTTTGAGGAGGAAAGTGACAAGTTAAATAAAAGGATGGTTCACCACAAAACGGATAAGAAAGAATTAAAACCAAAATTAGCAATTGAAAATGTGATAAAGAAAATCTTGGAATAGAAAATTAACTTAACCTTGGAACAAATATTATCAGTTTCACCAACCTTCATTCACAGGCTTCAAGGGATTTATCTTGAAGAAAAGGAAGCTATCAAATCAGTTAACACTTTGGACATTAAAGAAGATGTTATTTCTATAAAAATTAAAGACTTTGAAAAACCAAGACTTCATTATGCCTGTCCACTTGGGTTTATGCAAGTATTTGTTGGAAAAGAATAATATCCAGTAATGGCACTGGTAGATACAGGATCAGAGCTCAACATAATCACTGAAGATGCAGCAATAAAAGCCTCTCTTCCAAACAGAAAGCTCAACATGAATCTAAGAGGAATTGGAGGACATACAACATCATTAATTGGATTGGCTGAATTCACACAAGTACTTTTGCCTTCTGGAGAAGAGAAAGAAATTCATTTCTTCATTGCCAAGGGAGCAGTACATATAGTCCTTGGAAGGCCCTTCTTGGCAGACAATAACATTAGATTGGACTTTTCACAGAAACAAGGTGAAATACTTAGCTATCAAGAAGCAGATGGTAGAAGATTATGTATGCCAGTATGCAAACCCCATATGTTAGGATGGCAAACAGGACCACCAAGAGGAATGGAGCTTTGCTCAATGGGAAAAATAAAGGATTGGTTTAGCAAAGTAAAATTAAAAGAAGCTGAAGATAAATCTAAAGCAAAAATAAAAAGTATTTTCAAATCAACAAAAAACAAAGATTATCAAAATATAAAGTCTATGGAATGTAATTTAGATGAAAGATTATCCATAATGGATAGGGGAATAGACAATGAACCTCAGGAGGAAGTGCAAGGAGACCAACAGGTAGAAACACAAGAGCCAGAACAGGGACCATCAACAGAAGCACTATCAAACCAAATAAAATCAGAAGAACCAAAGTCATTAGCCTGGTACTTAGACAAGGCAATAAAAGAAAACAAGGAATGGGCTACATTTGATCCCAAAAAGTGGGAGGAATGGATTAACAGAAATCTACCACCTTCAAGTAAATATGAAGATTATGTTAAAAATAAAAACCCTCAAGTAAACAACTTAAGCTTAAGCCCATGCCCTGACTTCTGGAAAATTGATGATGAACCTAAAAACAATAAAAGTTATATATGGAAACAAGATGAAAAATCAAATTGGTATATGGAAGAAGTCAATGAAGCAGAGAAAAAGGAAAATAAAATTATTTATAAACCAATTTACACCAATGGTATGTTATATCAGGTTTTGGTTAATGGCTCAGAAATAATAGAAGGACCACCAATACATAGTAGAAATAATCTGTTTGACATATTTTCCAAGCAAAAATACCCACAAGATATGGAAATTCAAATGAAGCCAGAAATCAAAAGTGATCAATGCTGTGAAGACTCATTGGAAGATCTTAGAAATAAAATTAGTGACTGTTTCAAAGATGAAGAATTTATGAAGGAATACAATAAAGAGGAGTATAATCAAACTGATGAATTCCAAATACATAAAATTTCTCAAGATCCTCCAAAGAAGAAAATAAAGCATTCCCATTCTTATGAAAATATTTGGGAGACCTAAAACAATCATGACTCTTTAAAAGAAATTAAACCAAGATTATCTTCACATTCAAAGCCAGAAGCAAATTTGATAGAAGTTGAGCTCTCACAATTGCAAAAAGATCTCATGAACACTATTCTGTCATATGATTTAAACCCAAAAAGCCCATGGAGAATTGATAAATACAAGGAAATGGACTTGGAAAAAGAAAGTTTCTTCAAGTATTATGATGAAATGTCTTACTGGCAACTTCCAACACCTGAAGAAGAGCCAGATTTCATAATTCTTTCCTACATTGAATTCAAAGAGATATACCTTGAGGGTCCATCAAGAATGAAAGGAGGAAAATGGTTGAAGAATCTTTCAGGATATGACCTGTCAAAATTAGACTTCATGGAACTCTTGAATGAGGAAGGAATTAAGGGTAATTTGGAAAACAAGTATTGGGAGGAAATATTTTACTTTGATGAACAAACAAGGAAGGCTCTTTATGATGGTAGACTTTGGCCACAAGAAGACTTCAATTTGAATAATATGGAGCTTCTTGGTGGAAATCTTTTCTGGGAAGAGTATGGATACCTCTTTATACACAAAGAAGAAGGATTCATAAGAAATTGGAAAGGTAATACCCTAGAAGAAAGGAAGAAAGGAAGGAAAATACTGGGAGAAATAGCCAAGGATATATGTGTGAATAGAATTCTTCAGAAAAAAGAAAAAGGAAAATGGCTTTCATGAATTGAATATATTTTTCTGCACATGTAAAAAATAAAAATAAAAAACTTAAAATAACTTAAAAAAAACTTAAAAACAAAATTATTAAAATTAAAAAAAATATAAACTTAAAAAAAAAATAAAAAAAAAAGTTAAAAAAAAATAAAAAAAAATTTATGAATGATGATTTGGGGGTATGCAAGAGTTTTAACTGTAAAAGTATTATAAGGCTATGTTTAAATTAAAAAAATAGGGGGTGGGTGTCTGTTTCTTATTCCACCTCTAATGGTTTAAGTTTTTGGGATGAAATCCTTGGGAATTTCAATATCAATTTCTATTCAATTTTAATATCAATATCCTTAATTTCAAGACCTTTGAAAAAAAATTGATAAGATCATAATCTTCAATAAAATTAACAAAAGATCAAGATGCCAAAGCTTGGATGTTATGGGGATGAATTGTTGGAGGATGAAGAGATTTTGGATCAAAGGCAATTGAAGAAGCAATATGAAGAATTTATTTTTGAGTGTGAAGATGAATTTCAAGAATGTCAGTCATCAAGTCACCAATCAAGAGAGGAAAAGGAAAAATTGGAAGAAATAAGGTTGTTATTGGAGGAACTTAGAGTTTTGAATGAAAAATTAGCTTATTATAGAAATTACTTACCATCAATGAGCAAAGTACAGCTGAAGCCAATTCTGAAAACCTCCAGCTTACATAGTTCAAAAACAAAGAAGAGAAGAAAATCAGTAAAATTCAATTTAAATAATCAAGTCCAGTATTTTTGGCAGTGACTTTCTGCCTTATCAAAGAGGACCCAAATATTTCTTACCTTATTACTTAAAACTTCAATTGATTCAAGTTTTTGGGAGTGACTTCATGCCTTATCAAAGAGGATTAATTCTTTCAGAAATATTTTAGTTAGATTATTTATTTCATCTACCTTTACCAAGAAGCTATTATAATTATTCATATTTTTTTAACATCAAGAAACCATTAGCAATTTTTTTTATCATATTTTATATTTTATAATCATCATGTCTGAAACTAATGAAGCAGACAATACAATCTGGATCTATTGGCCACACTCAGAAACAAATGAAGAAAGCCAAGACCTCTGGATTAATCATCATTTTCAAGGACTTAACAATGAAGACCAAAGATGGGGCTTACCAATTATTGAATCCTTCAAGATACCAATTATTCAGACTATCCCCTTTATTGAATTTGAAGATTTATTTGGAAATGAAGATATTACTCAAGAATCCCCTGCAGAAGCCTATTTAAGCCAGCTTCCTGGATCAAACCTTTCAAAACTAGAGTTTATGGATATACTCAATTATGATGGAATTAAAGGAAATCTCAATAATGACTATTGGAATGAAAGTTTCTATATGGATTCATATATAAGGAGCAGTCTTTACTGGGGAACAATACAAGCTCAGAGATGGTTTTGTCTTGAAGAATATCAAATTGAGGGTAGAAGTATCAAATGGAGAGGGGATTGCTATATTATTGAAAAGGGATTGGATTTTGATTTAGAGGATAAAGTCTTATAGTTAATAATTATAATGAAGAATCACAAGTTTTGTTTGAAGAAAGAAGAATGGAATAAGTTATGGAAAGGAATTGTCAGCAGCAAGATTGAAATGCAAATGAAGAAGAATCAAGATTATTTTAAGAAAATTATTCTTCAGAAAATTAAAGGCCCAGCATGGCCTTAAACTGCAATTCAACTATTTAATTATTGATTTTCTTACTCTATTTTGATTCAGTTCATCAAAGAAGAATATATCAACAAATGCAAGGACCAATGATACATGATGGCCCAGCATGGCCTTAAACTGCAAATTTAATTTTTTGACTTTTCTGTAATAGTATCAAAAAAAAAACATGAAAAAAATATATAGAAGAAAATTAAAAAAAAATCTATTCATAATCAATAAATCAATTAAAAAAAACTATATAAAAACTAATAAAACAATAAAAATTAATAATTGATATGGAGATCAGAAGTGATAGTTGTGGTAAAGATATTTCAATGAGTATGAAAAATAAAAAAAATAAAAAAAAGAGCTGGTTATAAAATTCATCTAGAAGGAATGTTTTAGTTTTTTTATTCTGTAATAGTATCAGTAGTTTTTCATACTTAAAAAAGATAGGGGTGGTTAACTATTTCTTATACCACCCAAAGCACAAGTGGCTATAAGCTTTGGGGAAAGTGGGACTTTAATAAATAAGCATCAGTTTATGAATTTAATCAATCAAAATCAATTTAATTAATTGTCTTGAAAGAATTCACATATTAGATTATAATTTATTCAAGCTTATGTTCCATTAATTAAGTACTTAGATATTTCTTGAATTCTCAATTTCATGAATAATTACCTTTCATCAGGTAAAAAAAATTTCTCATCATTGCACTTCTTCCAAAGAAGATTGTTGCTTTTCTTAAAAAAAAATAAAGTTATAATTTCAAATAATCATTTCAAAATATAATTCAACAAAATGATCTGAAAACAGGGAAGATTTAATCAGTAATATGTTGAAATTGAAAATAAAAAAAATTAAAAAATAACTTTTATGAACTTACTAATACAAGAGGATATGTTTGTTATAAAAGATACTTCAAGATCTTTTCCCTACAAGAAGACTATAAATTTCAGAAGGAAGAAAAAAGACATTATCAGTTATGTATAGTATCAATCCTCAAGATAAATTAGAAAGGAACTTATCTTAATACTATATAGCTGAAGAAGTCAGGAAGCCAAGGAAATATTGAGCTGAACTACTCAATACACATACATGCTACACACATACACACAGCATGCATACACACATAGCACATACAAAGAATCCAACTCACAAGGAGGGCTGACCAGATTTTTAATTTAATTTTTCTCTTTTTTCAATTTTTAATTTTTTTTAATTTTTTTTAATTTTTTTAATTTTTTTTTAAAAAAAAAAAAAAATTAATAAAAAAAAACTGGCCACCCCCCCTTGCTTTGAAAATGAATTAAAAGAAATAAGAAGATAAAGAAACCAATAAAGTAAAAACCAATTCATGAGTAAAGAAGAAGTAATATTTCAAATAAATATGAGATTATAATGAATAAGATAACATTATAACAGTATAAGTATCATAATATTATAATATTAGAAATAAAATAATATTAAAATATAAATAATATTATAATAATATAGTATTCTAAAAGGATAACATATAATCCCAAGAGGCCATATCACAGTAGAATATCATAATTATATAATGAAAATGAATAATAATAAGGATATAACCCTTAATGATATGATAATAAATAATATATTATTGAGTTAAAATTTAGATATTCAAATAAATCATGACTTTAATATATATATGAAATACACATAAATGAAAATATATAAATCCAACTGGCCAGGTTGAAATTATATAAATTTATCTTTGTATAAATTGCATTTTGGATATGCAGAAATTATATATTTATATAAATGGGCAAAAAGTAGTTAAAAAAGGCATATATATATAAATAGAAGAAAATCAGGCATTATGAATTCTTCAAGAAAAGAAAATATAATAATACAGAAAAGCTCAAAATGAAGACATCAGATGAAGAGAAACTGTTTCAGAATGATGAAAACACCTGCTTCTTTTATAGTAAAATATAACAAAAGCATAACATCATTTCACCAGCACCTTTACACACAAATTACAAGGTTTTAAATTAATCACACAATTATGTGTTGAGTTGATCATATGATTCTTTCCATTATCTCATTAATTAAAATACCTCATTTTCAAAAAAATCTATCATAGCTAAAGTTTACACAGCTTCTAGCCAAGCACATCATATATAAGAGTAAATGACATCATTAGTTGAAATTGATAAATTATATTTAAGGTTTGCACAGCTTAAATGCAAACACATCATATATCCAACCAAATGACATCATTCTAGTTTTTTCATTCATCACATAATTTTTTTAATTGAACTATACTTATTAGAATAATGATATTTCAAATTTTTTGATCACATGATTGTTTCAATTAAACAACAATTCATTTTTTTGCACAGCTTTTTTTTATCACATCATATTGAGAGTTTACACAGCTTACATCTGCACAGCAGTAATTCAAACACATAATGTGAAAAATTGAATGAGTTTATTTTTACTTTTTATATTCATCAAATGATTCTCTTTGATAAGATGATTTGGATTCAAATCATATAATTTAAAATTAAATCATTTTTATCAATATTATCTCAAAATTCATCACATAGTATTAGAAGAAAACCATCTACTGACTACAGAGCTAATAAATCCTAGTAATAAAGTAGTATATCACATCATTAAGAGGTGTTTAAGCAGTTCACTTCATCCCTCTCAGTCAAATTTTAACTATTACTTACTAAAAAACTACCCAGAAAGACAAAAAAAATGATGAAAATGACCCTATTTCATCATTATTACTAATCAATTGAGAAAATTTCATCTTAGATAGGGTTATTATTATTTTTATATTAAAATAAGCTCATAAATAATATATTAATAGTTAGAAATTAAAAATTAACTACCTCTTATTTTAATTAAAACTTTAAATCAATAGAAACAGTTAAATTTGAATTTATCAAAATTAAACTAATAACTCCAAAGGAATCAAGACAAACAAAGGAAATCTTTCAATTTATGATTCAGATGGTATGAACAATTTTGCTTCAGTTATACTATTCAAAAGATAACTTTAGATTACATATAGAAGCCCCAGAACTATCAATGTGAGCCTTAGAGGTAATTTCATATACCCAAAAGACCACAAATATAAAAAATAACATATTAATATAAATAAAATAAATTTATTTATATTATTAAAATAAAAATCAAAATATAAATATAAAATTATATTAAAAATAAAAAATTAATTATAATTTAAAAATAAAAAAATACATTAAATTTTGTAAATATAAAATTACATTTATACTTGAAAAAATTAAGTAAAAATGAAACTTTAACAAAATTGTGAAAAAATAAATAAATTTGGAAAAAAGTTAAATAAAATTTATTATAACTTTTTATCCAATAAATAAACATATAAAATTTATTTCACCATTGGATTCCTCATAAAAAATCAGGTGGGGTCACCTCTGAGTGAAATTCTTGTAACTCAACTCTAAATAAGCTTAAATTAAGTTTTTAGTATTTTCAATACAAAAGTTGAAAATCCTCAAAACCTTAATTTAATTCACACCACATGTGGTGTTAACCATCAATTTTTGTGTTAAAATTGAGGTGTTGTGTTTAGTTTAGAAGTTATGAGGAATTGAAGTATTTTCAATTGAATTCAATTGAAATGTCAAAATGTGCGCGTGTATTACATAAGTGAACTTTGATTTATATATGAGGTGTCAATTATTACTGTATTGTATTGTACAATTGAATTGAATTACATATGTAAATTATAAGTATAATACATGATGAGGAAATAAAGGAAAAATAAATTGGAAAGATTAAATTTGGGGGGGAAAAGGAACTCCAGCTCTAAGGGGGAGCTAGACCCCCAAAATCCTTGCTGACAGGCGTGGGATGTCAAAATTCACGCAAAAGTTCATCACTTTTGGCCTGGAATTGAGCTACAGGGTCTGTGGACTCAATTGATGATGAGGTTTCGATACCAACTGGGGTAGTTTTAGCTGTTGCCAAGAGGGTAAAACTACCCTTAAGATCAAACAATCATAATAAAAACAGTTTTAACTGGTTTCTACGCCTCTGACACACATTCTGACGTGTTTTGAAGGCTCTAGGCCTGGTATTGCTATAGTAATGGCTGATTTAAGGGTCTAAAATGGCTAAAAATGGCTAAAAATGGCTTAAACCAGCCCTTTTTGGTCTAAACCAGGGTTCAATGATGCCATAATTGGCTTTTCTGTTGTCAGACTGTTTTTCACGACTGACAAGAGTAAATTTTACTTTTGGAGTAAGAGAATTGATGGCTATAAAAGAATGTCTTCTTTGCCCCACTTTTCTCTTCATGTTAGAATCTTTTCCTTTTATTAATTAGTTTAAAACTGTTAAACCAATCAATCAAAGATTCCAACCACCACTTTTAAATCATTTTAATCCTTTTAACCACGTGAAAAAATCATTATAATCATTGTTTGTAACTCTTATAGTCATTTTTACCCCTGAACCACCCCAAAAGTGAATTAAAGCATCTTTCATCACTGTAAACTTTGTCACTTTGTTTCCAAATTCACTCTGGTCACTTTTGGGCGTGTTTTCTCTTTAATATTCTTTTTAAAGACTTTGTTCTTTAATTAATTGCTTGCAGTTCTTTGCTCAATTAATTCCAATTGAAATTGCTCTTGAAGAAATTTCTTTTGTAGCCTTAAAATATCTCTTGTAGAGTATTTTTTGGATAAATTTTTATTGTTGGTAAAACAATAAATCTTTATAATATTATTGTTTTATACTAATAAAGTTATAAACAATAAAATTGGCGTATTTTCTCTTAAAAATAATATTTCATACTATTTTTAATTGATTTTTACCTTATACAAATTTTGAGGACAGGAAAAGTACTTGATTTTTAATCAAAGTTTCATATACACACCTTACATTTGGGGGCCCAGCCGTGATATTTTACCTGTGACATATTTTTTTTACTCTTTTTAAATCTTTTTTCTTATATTGAAAAATTTAAAAACATATAAAAATACTTATAATTCAAAAAAAACCCATAAAAAATAATTTTTTTCATATTATAAGTGAGGCTTAAATTTTTATTTCTTTTTTTGAAATATCCTTTTTTTTACTTAATTAATTGGCTTTTTCATTAATTTTAGTGTCTGACAACGTGGTAAGACAAGAAAACATTGAAACAGCCTCAACAGTAACCAGCATTATCCCTGCCAGTACTGTTAATTCTGATCATAATAGCACTGTTATTGTGACTCAAAATAACCAGCCTGAACCAATATCTTCTGAATTGATTAACTTGGACATAAGTAATACCCTTCAAAAAGCTAAAAATTTGGCCAATAGTAAGTTTTTGACGTAAAAATACTATTTTAAGCCTTTTTTAACCATAATTATGCCTTCAACCAGGTCAGGAGCCAGCTACAACCCCTCAAGCAGCTCCCAAAAAGGTAATAGACGTGATTATGGCAGAGGCCAACCAGGTACAGAAGGAAAAGGGTCAGTTGATGACTTCCAAACAACTAAAATGGGTCATTCTGAAGCTGATAATACCATTTTACCTTCAAAAAGAGCTGACACCGCCACAACAAGCCTCTGTGGACATATACAAAGCCAGCCACAGTGCATACAACAATGCACTTCAATTCAAGGAGTACCAGATCCTTGCAGACCTGTGGAAGAATTGCATGAATTCTTACCTGACAGTAAGAAAATTCTTGGGCCATCCCAACACTTGAAAATTGCTCAATGGATGGCATCCATTGATGGAGAAGAAAAACATGATGCTTTTGACACTAGAATGGAGGAAAAACAACCCTCCACCACCCAAACCAGTGCCAAAAAAAGCCCCAGTGGCCAGCAGCAGCAATTCCAACGTGAAAAAGCAGCCACAAACTCCAAACAAGGGCAAAGGGAAGGCACCAGCCCCAAAACCTTACAGCCAGGGCTACAGAATCCCAAAGATTCAGCAGGATGCCATGGAAAATGTATTTCAGATGGCCAGAACCATGATGGAATTACAGAAGAAGGAGGAAGCCAGATTAAGGTTCCAGAAATGATTTCTGACATATTTGATTCCATCCCAGAGTTGTATAATGCTATAAATGACGTGAAAAAACATCTTTCTGATAAAAATGAAACCATTTGTAACAACATTAAAACAAACAACCTGAGTCTGTGCCAAATTAATGAAACACTTATGTGTTTTGAAAAAGTTTTGAGAACAATTAAAAATTCCAATAATAATAATTCTTCTAATAAAATAAATGAACAATCTGCCATTATTAAAGAATTAACAGATAAATATTCTAAATTCAATATTGATGACATAATTGAAACAAGAATTCAACAAGCCATAAATATTATCAAGACAGATAACAAGAAAGTCCTTGATGACATTTCAAATTCATTTACTGAAGTAAAGACATATACCATTGCCTTGAAAAAGTGTTTTGATGCTTCACAAGAAGAAGTATCAAAATTATCAATGAAATTGAATCAAGTCACTGCTGATAATACAAGACAGACAGAGTTATGGCAAGAACTTACACATAAAGAAGACATGTATAAAATTGAAGTAATAAATTTAATACAAAGCTTCCAACATGAATACAGAAATTCCCAAAGGTGTAGCAACAGTAAAATGAATGACATTGAACAAATACTGAACACCTTACCAAGAATGTCTACACCTCTAAATCAAAATGAGGGCACAAGAGTTTCAAATCCACAAGTATTGGATCCTGATAATTCACAATTAAAAAATGAATTATCCACTTCTTTTCATAACTTGGAACCATCAATGGGCCATGCACTCTTGAAAGAAGTTCCAAAACTTAAAGAATGGCCTCACTTCAGTGGTGAAGGAGAGTATGACCATATGGAATTCGTTAGAGGTATTGACATGATCAAAGAAGATTTTGAATTACCAGACAGATTGGTAACAGCCAGGTTTAACACCTTGTTTACCAGATCAGCTCACAGATGTTACATCAAAATAAGACAAGCACATGGACACCAGAGTTGGACTTGGTGGAAAACCCAAATCATCAACAAATGGGCAAATGATTCTTGGAGGTTTAAAGTTGAAATAGCCTTTGAATCTGCCAAATTTAATGCTGATAAAGACAAAGCTTTACCATGGTTTTGCCAACAGAAGGACAGATTAACAGCATTATATCCTGACATGTCAGAATTTATGATCCATAGAAAAATTCTGAGACAATGTGGGGGTGACTTAGAGCATGCTGTCAAAAGCAGGACTACTGAACAATCTTCAGCAGAGGATATTATCAATATACTAGAAGAAGTAACCACCAGAACCAAAATTGGTTCTAGTAGGGTGAATCTTAAAACAAGGTTTAATACACCTTGGAAAGATTCTGTGGACAAAAACCCCAAAGAAAATTTTAGTAATATTAAATATAAATCTGCAGATACAGTCAGAAAATGCCATATTTTCCAAAGCACCACCCATTTAGCCAATACATGTCCAAAAAGGGGGAAAATCAATGAAATTGACATTGAAAAGGAACCAGATGTTGAAAAAGAAGACATAATTGAAGACAATTCAGATGATAAGTCATCCATATTTTCTGAATCTTCAAAAGATATAGAAAATATCAATGCCACTTTTGACATCATGGAATCTTATTCCCACTTACCATAATTGAGCAATGGTCAAGTTGATTTATCAAAAGCTCAAGATGCACAACTTATGAAGACAAAACCAAACAGAGGAAAAGGTTATACAGCTGGTAACTCCTGTATAACAGAAGTGGTGATTGACAACAAGCCCACCAAACTTTTGCTTGACCCAGGAGCCTTCTGCTCTTGTGTTGGAAAATCCTTTCTTAAGACTTGTGTGCCAAATTTTGAAGACCAATTGTTACCAATTGATGGTATAAAATTCAACAGTGCAAGTAACCCAATGAAAGCATTGGGAATCTTTGAGACCAATGTCATATTCCCACACATAAATGGGAATTTAAGGATCACAGTTGAATTTGTTGTTATGGAAAATTGCTCTAGTACCCATTTTATATTGGGAAATGACTATTTGATCATGTATGGGATAGATTTACATAATAACAAAGACAGATACTTTACAATTGGGGACAATAAGCGCCAGAAATTTGCCTTTTTACCATTTAAAATACAAATTACAGTAAACAAAGTATCACCAGTCAACTTAGAGTTAGAAAAATTCAAGTCTGAACAGTTAAATGAGGCTGAGATAAGCCTTCATCTGACTGATAAACAAGAAAATGAACTTTCTTCCCTTTTGTATGACCACAAAGGAGCATTTGCTACAGACAAAGAACCTCTGGGAGCAATTATTGGTCATGAAGTTGACATCATTCTTAACATTGAGAGACCTTATCCACCACTCTTAAGAAGACCTGCTTATCCAGCAAGTCCAAAATCAAGAGAAGCTCTAGAAATTCATATCAAAGAACTTCTAGACCTTGGTGTAATAAGAAAAGTAGGCCACAATGAGGAAGTAGAGATAACTACACCAGTCATAGTGGCGTGGCATAATGGAAAATCCAGAATGGTTGGGGACTTTAGAGCTCTGAACACTTACACTGTTCCAGACAGATACCCAATACCAAAAATCCAAATTGCCCTTACTCAAATATCTCAAGCAGTGTATATAACCACTATGGATGCCCTTAAAGGATTCCATCAAAATGTGGTAACACCAAGAGCAAGAAAATACTTGAGAATTATTGTTCATTGTGGAGTGTATGAATACTTAAGGATGCCCTTTGGTATCAAAAATGCACCTTCACACTTCCAAAGAATGATGAATGAAATCTTCCCTGAAGAACTCTCAGAGGGATGGTTAATCATTTACATTGATGACATTATTATCTGTTCAAAGACTTGGGAGGAACACATGTACAGATTATCAAGAGTTTTGACAAAAATCCAATCAGTAAACATGAAAATCTCCTTGAAGAAATGTCATTTTGGATTTAAAGAACTTAAGGCACTAGGACATGTTGTATCTGGTTTGTCCCTTAGAATTGATAAAAACAAAGTTGCAGCAGTATTATTAAAGCCTATGCCTCAGAATAAGAAGGAAATTCAGTCATTCTTGGGTTTTGCAGGATATTACAGGCAACACATTAAAGACTTTGCATCCATAGCAAGACCACTTTATAAGTTGTGTGACAAAGACACAGTATTTGAGATGACTGTTGACAGAGTCAAAGCTTTTGAATCTCTAAGAGAAGCATTGACCACTGCTCCACTCTTACTGATGCCAGACTTTAAATTACCTTTCAAACTGTATATTGATGCATCAGGGGATGGACTAGGTGCTGCACTTTACCAAGTTCAGATCATAAATGACAAACCTGTAGAAGGACCAATATGTTTCATATCCAGGCAAATCAAACCAACTGAAGCCAGATATGGAGCAAGTAAAATGGAATGTCTATGCCTTGTCTGGGCCTTGGAGAAATTGAACTATTTCTTAGAGGGATGTGTTTTTGAAGTAATAACAGATTGTACAGCTGTGAAATCACTTTTGAACATGAAAACACCTAACAGACACATGCTCAGATGGCAAATAGCCATACAAGAATACAGAGGCAATATGACTATTGTTCATAAGGATGGGAATATTCATAAGAATGCAGATGGACTAAGCAGATGGCCATTACCAAATAACATTGATAATCCTGCTTATGTTCCAGAAGAAGCTTCACCACAAATTCCAATAGAAGGAATAAGTGTTACAGACTTGAACACCACCTTCTTTGAAGAAGTCAGAAATAGTTACACTCAAGATAAGAATTGTAGCATCTTATGCCAATTACTTAACAAAGACTGTAAAGACAACTCTCTAATACATGCCTTGGATGAAGTATGGAGAAAATCTTATAATGAAGGAAGATTTCACCTACTGGATGGTATAATTTACCACAGAACCAAGCACACATGTGTCATGACAGTTGTAGACAGGTCATTAATCAATCTTGTACTGAAAGAATGCCATGATAGTCCCTTTTCAGGACATCTTTCTGAAGACAGAACAAGAGAGAAAGTGAAGACCTGCATATGGTGGCCAATGTGGCAAAAGGATGTTGCAGAGTATTGCAAAACCTGTGACAGATGCCAAAAGGCAAATAAATCCACTGGCAAAAGACTTGGAAATATGATGAAAATCCAAGAACCAAACAGACCTTGGGAAATTGTCCATATGGATTGGGTAACTGGCCTACCACCAGGAGGTGACAGGAGCTATAATGCTTGCCTAGTAATTGTGGACAGATTCAGTAAAACTCCAATCTTTTTACCATGTCACAAAGATGATACAGCCATGGATACAGCTCTTCTGATATGGAATAGAGTAGTGTCATGGACTGGGATATTTACAAATATCATCAGTGATAGAGATCCCAAATTCACTTCAGCACTATGGACAAATCTTCACCAATTATTTGGCACTAAACTGTCTTTCTCTACAGCCTACCACCCACAAACTGATGGCCTGGCTGAAAGAATGATCCAAACCTTAGAGGACATGGTGAGAAGATTTTGTGCGTATGGCCTTGAATTCAAAGATTGTGATGGATTTACCCATGATTGGTGTACTCTGTTACCAGCACTGGAATTAGCATATAAAACATCAATCCATGCTAGTACCAATCAGACTCCTGCTGTTCTAGAAAAAGGATGGAACCCCAAGTTACCCCAAGACTCCTTGAGGAAAGACTTAATTGAAATACATCCCACAGCTGCTAGCTTCAAAGGAATGCTAGACAAAGCTAGAAAGCATGCAGTAAGGTGCATGGAAGACTCTTTTGCATATGCTAAAGACAAATGGGATAAATCTCATGCAACTCCAGATTTCAAAGTGGGGGACCTAGTTCTTGTATCCACCACTAACTTCAATAACATCAAAGGATGTAAAAAGTTGAAAGACTCCTTTGCAGGACCTTTTGTTATTAAGGCCCTCCATGGAGAAAATGCTGTTGAAGTAGAGTTATCTGAAGAACTTAGCAATAAGCACCCTACATTTCCAGTGAGCTTGATAAAACCATATAAATCTAGTGATACTGAGAAATTTCCCTTGAGGGATAAGGTTCCCCAAGCTATACCTCCTATTGAGACATCTGGTACTAAGAAAATAACCAAAGTTCTTAAAGAAAGGAAATTAAGAACCAAGAAAGTAAGGGAATACCTTGTTAGGTACAGTGACCCAACTTGTGAAGATGAATGGTTAGAAGAAAAAGATATACCAGAAGCTACCAAACTCCTGAGGAGATTCAGACACACTAGAAACACCAATATTACAAAGTAATATTCTTTTTTAGGGGGAGGGAATGTGAGCCTTAGAGGTAATTTCATATACCCAAAAGACCACAAATATAAAAAATAACATATTAATATAAATAAAATAAATTTATTTATATTATTAAAATAAAAATCAAAATATAAATATAAAATTACATTAAAAATAAAAAATTAATTATAATTTAAAAATAAAAAAATACATTAAATTTTGTAAATATAAAATTACATTTATACTTGAAAAAATTAAGTAAAAATGAAACTTTAACAAAATTGTGAAAAAATAAATAAATTTGGAAAAAAGTTAAATAAAATTTATTATAACTTTTTATCCAATAAATAAACATATAAAATTTATTTCACCATTGGATTCCTCATAAAAAATCAGGTGGGGTCACCTCTGAGTGAAATTCTTGTAACTCAACTCTAAATAAGCTTATATTAAGTTTTTAGTATTTTCAATACAAAAGTTGAAAATCCTCAAAACCTTAATTTAATTCACACCACATGTGGTGTTAACCATCAATTTTTGTGTTAAAATTGAGGTGTTGTGTTTAATTTAGAAGTTATGAGGAATTGAAGTATTTTCAATTGAATTCAATTGAAATGTCAAAATGTGCGCGTGTATTACATAAGTGAACTTTGATTTACATATGAGGTGTCAATTATTACTGTATTGTATTGTACAATTGAATTGAATTACATATGTAAATTATAAGTATAATACATGATGAGGAAATAAAGGAAAAATAAATTGGAAAGATTAAATTTGGGGGGGAAAAGGAACTCCAGCTCTAAGGGGGAGCTAGACCCCCAAAATCCTTGCTGACAGGCGTGGGATGTCAAAATTCACGCAAAAGTTCATCACTTTTGGCCTGGAATTGAGCTACAGGGTCTGTGGACTCAATTGATGATGAGGTTTTGATACCAACTGGGGTAGTTTTAGCTGTTGCCAAGAGGGTAAAACTACCCTTAAGATCAAACAATCATAATAAAAACAGTTTTAACTGGTTTCTACGCCTCTGACACACATTCTGACGTGTTTTGAAGGCTCTAGGCCTGGTATTGCTATAGTAATGGCTGATTTAAGGGTCTAAAATGGCTAAAAATGGCTAAAAATGGCTTAAACCAGCCCTTTTTGGTCTAAACCAGGGTTCAATGATGCCATAATTGGCTTTTCTGTTGTCAGACTGTTTTTCACGACTGACAAGAGTAAATTTTACTTTTGGAGTAAGAGAATTGATGGCTATAAAAGAATGTCTTCTTTGCCCCACTTTTCTCTTCATGTTAGAATCTTTTCCTTTTATTAATTAGTTTAAAACTGTTAAACCAATCAATCAAAGATTCCAACCACCACTTTTAAATCATTTTAATCCTTTTAACCACGTGAAAAAGTCATTATAATCATTGTTTGTAACTCTTATAATCATTTTTACCCCTGAACCACCCCAAAAGTGAATTAAAGCATCTTTCATCACTGTAAACTTTGTCACTTTGTTTCCAAATTCACTCTGGTCACTTTTGGGCGTGTTTTCTCTTTAATATTCTTTTTAAAGACTTTGTTCTTTAATTAATTGCTTGCAGTTCTTTGCTCAATTAATTCCAATTGAAATTGCTCTTGAAGAAATTTCTTTTGTAGCCTTAAAATATCTCTTGTAGAGTATTTTTTGGATAAATTTTTATTGTTGGTAAAACAATAAATTTTTATAATATTATTGTTTTATACTAATAAAGTTATAAACAATAAAATTGGCGTATTTTCTCTTAAAAATAATATTTCATACTATTTTTAATTGATTTTTACCTTATACAAATTTTGAGGACAGGAAAAGTACTTGATTTTTAATCAAAGTTTCATATCCACACCTTACAATCAAAATGACATCACCAAGCATTGATTTTTGATAAAAGCTAACAGTATAATATAGGGTTATTAAAAAATTGATAAATAATTAAATTGAATCTAAATATAAATTAAGAACATGGCCCTATTTAGTTGATTAAATTAATTGGAATTAAATTAAACTTCAAGCCACAATTAATTCTACACCCTAAGCCCTTATCAATACAAAATCTTGAGATTTAATTACTAAATTAAAAGAAATCCAAATAAATGATAGCAAATCTTTGAAACATCATCAATAATTCATTAAACACTTCGCTTACAGCCTACTATTGAAAAAATAACTTTCATATACATACAGGAACTTTTTATATATTGAAACAATTAAAACAATCTAGTAATTTTTAATTGAAATTATTTATATACATATAGAAATTTAATTAAACAATTTTAATCAGTTAATAAATTATGAATTAAATATAAATTAGAGTTTAATTGATAATTAAATAAATTTCAAAAAAATTAAACCTTATTGAATTAGGTTTAATTGAATTAACCTTTAAGCCACAATTTTTTTTACACCCTGAACCCTACTCAATCGGAAACTTGAAATTAAGTTATGAAGTTTACAACAATTAAAAGTTATTATATCACCATGTTAATATATCATTGAGGTATGATTTAGAGCTTCGCTTCAGCCTTACTAGTCAAAATAAGACTTTCAATTACATACCAGAACCTTAAATACATTCTAAATAGAAATTCAGAAATCAATATAAGAATTTTATTCAATAGAAAAATTTATTTCTTATTGAAAATACTGTAATAAATTAAACTTAATTTTCAATTAAATAGAAAGAATAGATTATTTCAATTAAATCAATTTAAATTTACAAGCCACCTATCATACTCACAATTCAATTCTCTGAATCAATTAAAAGAAAACAAATCAAAACTATCAGCAATAAAATCATCATAAATAATGATGTTGCTAATTAAACATATGATTAGAAGTACTTTTAGCAGTTCGCTTGAAGCTCAATTAGCAATAACACCTTTTAGATTTAGTTTAAAAAGGTATTTGCTATACAAAATAATTTCTTTTAACTTAAAATTTGATTAAAAATGATGATGAATTTTTCTTATTTTACTTATTTTGAGTTACATTTGATAAGAAATTTTTTTATCCAAATATCTATTTTAACTAAATGAGAATAAGGAAAAACTAGAAATTTATCCCTTTGAGTTTGAGTTTTGAAATATATAAATTATGTTAGTTTCTGTGAAAAGAAAAAAAATGAAGATAAGTATAGGTATTATACAAAAGTATCATTTATATAGCTCATTACCCTTGGCCATTAGATAGAAATAAATAGATCAATTAACCACATAATAAACCAGTTTTTATATAAAATTATTGGTCCTCTATGACCTAAAACTGGAAATTTGCTTTTTTAATTTAATTTATTATTATTGAAATATATTTATTACTATATCATGATAAATAGAATAATGATATCTTACAATTAATTAAATGATCCATTTATTATTACTATATTGCATATCAAATAGCTTTTAGATTCAAAGAGGAACCTTCAAGCCAATGAGGGTCCTCTATGACCATAAACTGGAATTTCTTTTGATTATTACTTTTTACTCAATAAATATTAAAAGTCCACAAAGACTATAAACTGAAACTTTCAATTTATCATTTTTAAATAAATGAAGATTCAACTATATGAGTCCACAATGACCTTAAACTGTAAATATTAAAATCTCAATATTATATAAGATTATATATGAAAAATTCAAGTATATATATATAAATATATATATACTCAAAAAAAAAAGAAAAAAAAAGAATAAATCATAAGAATTATCAATCACTTAAAGATTAGAAATATGATTTTTATTATTAATATTATTATTAGGAAAATCTCATTCAGAAAAGAGAGGCTTTAATGGTCTTCCTGCTCTAGGTGGCACTTGGACAACTGGTCTATATGTACATAAAAATACATATACACTGAGCAGCCAAGGTCAGACCTGGTCTGATGAGGGGAAATATCTCTGAGTTAATTAGAGCTATAGCCTTGTAGACTGCCATTATATAGTGTCAGGCCACCACAGAAATTAAAGCCTCTTCTTAGTATGGATAAGACTCAAAATAATAATAATAACAATAATAATAAAGCTAAAATTCAAAATTTGGCAAAAAAAATATTGCAAGAATCAAAGACAAAATACAAAGAAAGTAGAAAAACCAACTACAGAAATTCAAATGGAGAGGGGGTCTTATCCCAAACCTGAAGATTAATGTTACAAAAAGAAAGAAGAAAGAAAAAAAAAGATCTCTTAATAGTAACTTGAAAGCTCAATCATGACATGATGAATTCTTTGGAAGATGATAAATATAGACTGGCTTTCCTATAACATCATCATAAAAACATCCTGAAGGCATATTAAACTCTAAGATTATGAGAATTTCTTTCAATATATAAAATTAGCAATTTAATGAATCCATGAAGGGAGTAGTGGAATGTTAAGTCCTTGTATGACTTAAAACTACAGGGGTGGCACACCTGAGGGCTTATAATCTATTTCTTTATTTTAGTCCATGAAAGGAGTAGTGGTATTAAAGAAATAATGTGAAGAAAGAAGAGGTCAGATTTGAAATGGTTCAAATAAAATCCTCAAATATATATGATAAATTGGCCAACAAATAAAATATTGAAGAAAGAAGGACAAAAATGTAGAATTGAAATATGCAAGGAGATTGGTAATGACTGAAAAGAAGAAATAAATATCTATCAACGCAAAAAATTTTATGAATTATTAAGCCTCAAGGTAGCTCAAGTTGATATTAGAATAAGGAATCTTTCAGCTTAAAGAAAAGAAAAGAAAAAAAAAAAAAAAAAAACTGCCCTTGGATCAAGTCAAATTGAAGACCAGGAGGTCCTCAGCATGACATGAAACTGCTCCCTTGTGAAGAAATGGACAGAGGGTCTTATTGTCGGTGTATGACATAAAAGGCAGGATTTTGTATACCTAATATAGAGGGTCTGCACACCTGAGTTGTAGGGTCCTGTATGACCTTAAACTACAACCTCAAATGTATGGACAGAAAAAAGATAAAAGAAGTGAAGATTTATTTAATTTAATAAATTATTAAAATAAGGAGAAGAATTAAAGAAAATAGAAGAATTGATACTATATTGATTTCAACTTAACCAGTTTTAAAAAGAAAAAATATATAAAAAAAATAGAAATATCAAAGAAAAAAACAGAATCATTTCAGTGATATTACAGAATGGATTACCAAAATAGTGCAGCAAAATACAAATCAGTACTCAAGAAGGTCAGACCAGTTAATGAGCCTATGCCACAAGACATAAATCCTCCTTTGGGAAGGCCACCATTATCAAGAGACCCTTATAATACACCACTATCACCAAAACCACCTGAATTTATAGTCACATCAAAAATAACACAAGAAAGATTTGAATTGATAAATTTTGGACCACCTGGATGGCTTTCAGAAGAAGAAAGGAGTCTTCTGATGAGTGTCATAGTTTTAAGAGAAAAAGCAATTGCATTCAGTGCAGAGGAAAGGGGTTTACTGAAACATTCATATGGAAAACCCTACAAAATACCAGTAATACCACATACACCTTGGCAAAAGAAGCCAATACCAATACCAAAGCCCATAATACCCCAGTTTATTGAATTGGTAAGGGAAAGGATTAGAACAGGCTTGTATGAGCAGTCTACCTCTAGCTATACAAGTCCAGTATTCTGTGTTGCAAAGTCAAATGGAAAACTCAGAATTGTCCATGATTTACAGGATCTTAATATAAGGTAACAATTAAAGATGCAGGATTACCACCACATATTGAAGAACTTGTAGATGCCTTTTCAGGGAGAGCTTGTTATGGACTTGGTGACATAATGGGAGGGTATGATGAAAGAGAATTAGAAATTTCTACAAGACCCTTAACTACATTTGAAACACCACTTGGAAGGCTACAACTCACAAGATTACCACAAGGAGAAACCAATTCTGTTGCAGTTTATCAAGCCCAAATGACTTGGATACTTCAAGAAGAAATACCAGAGAATGTAGGAATTTTTATTGATGATGGAGGGATAAAAGGTCCAAGATCAACATATAATAATGAGGCTTTACAAGAAAATAATCTGATAAGAAGATTCATTTGGGAATATGCAGTTACATTAGAGAGAATATTATTCAGAATTGAAGAGGCAGGACTTACCATATCAGGAATCAAATTTGCATGTTGTGTGCCAGCATTGAACATAGTAGGGCATGTAGTTTCTTTGAATGGAAGAAAAATTTCAAAGCAGAAGATTAATAAAATACAAAGTTGGCCAAAGCCCCTCAATAAAAAGGAAGTAAGAGGCTTTTTGGGACTTTGTGCATATGTTAGAATGTTCATTCAAAATTTCTCTCAGATTGCATCACCACTAAGAAGATTAAAAAGAGATGATGAAGAATGGGAATGGAATACTAAATGTGATGAAGCATTTGAAAAGTTAAGAAAAATTGTAGGGGAGGAAATAACCTGAAAAAATTTGGATTATGAAAAGGGAGCAGGGAAGATTAAATTAGCAGTAGACTCAAGCTATATAGCTGAAGGAGCAATACTTACTCAAGAAGACAAAGAAGGAAAGGACAGACCAGTTCTTTATGAATCAATAACATTTTCAAGATTGGAATCAAAATACTCACAGCCAAAGCTGGAGCTATGTGGAGTGGCCAAAATGCTCAAGAAACTCCAAACAGTACTTTGGGGACAACATTTTGAGCTACAAGTAGATGCAAAAGCCTTAATTGAAATGATAAACTCACCCTGTTTTCCAAATGCCCCAATGACCAGATGGGTTTCATTTATTCAATTGTTTTCTTTTGACTTAGTTCATAGGCCAGGGAAGACCTTCACAATGCCAGATGGGCTGTAAAGAAGAGTTCAGTCAGAAGATGAAGAAAAAGAAAAATCTGATTTTGATGAAGAAGAAGAATGGATAAAACCACACCCAGGGTTTGGAGTAAAACATAACAATATAATAAAATTGGCAGGAATAAAGCTACCATCAAATCAAGAAGTATTTTGGAAAAGAATGGTAGAATACTTAAATACATGGAAAAGGCCCTTTGGTAGTAAAGAGGATGACTTCAAAAGAATTAAAAGGAAGTCATCAAATTTCTTTCTGGAGGAAGGCCAACTCAAAAGAAGAAATACACCAAATCCACAGGTAGTTGTGTCAAGTCAGAGTTCTCAAAGAAGGATATTAAAATCATTACATGAAGAAATGGGACACAGAGGAGAAAATGAAACATATAGAAGAGCTAAAGAAAGATGTTGGTGGGAAGGAATGAAGAAAATAGTCAAAAAATGGGTCAAATCTTGTAAAGCTTGTCAAAAGAGAAGTCATTATTACCAAAAAGAGGAAGGAAGAATCTCATTCACCTCAACATTATTTGAAAGAGTCAGTATAGATGCAGTACATGTAAAAGCAGGAAGATGGAAGTATTTAGTAGTGGCTAGGGATGATTTCTCAGGATGGCCAGAGACAATTGGTTTAGTAAAGCTTACAGCAAAGTCAGTATCAGAATGCTTCACTTCTGAATGGATTTGCAGGTATGGAGCTCCAAAAGAGGTTACAGTAGATGGAGGGCCTGAGTTTGGAAAGGAATTACAAGATGCAGTAAAAAAAGCAGGCTCAAAGATAAGGGTAACAACACCCTACTACCCTGAGTCACAAGGAATGGTAGAAAGGGGGCATAAACAATTGAAGGATGCATTGGTGAAGATGTGTGGTGAAAATGGTTCAAAATGGAAAGAATACTTACCTTTGGTTACATTGGCTGACAGAATATCAACCAAAAGAACAACAGGTTACTCCCCATTTGAACTTCTATTTGGTCAAAAGGCAGTACTACCAATAGACATTGAGCAAAAACATACTTATCAATTGAATGGCACAAAGTCAAATCAACAGAAGATTTATTGGAAGCAAGAGCTGAACAGCTATCAGGAAAAGAAGAAATAAGACAAAGGGCAAAAGAGAAATTGAAAAAAGCCAGGGAGGATTCAGTAAAATATTGGGACAGGAAATTAGCACATCAAATAAGAAAGCCAATTCATCCAGGTGAAATTGTTCTTGTATACAATAAAGCATTGGAGTCACAATGGGGATTATTGTTCAAGAATAGATGGGATGGACCCTATAGAGTTGTGAGACAAATAAACAATGGTCCATATGAGCTGGAAGAATTAGATGGTACAAAGCTAGCAAGAAGGTTTGCAGCAAGTCAAATAAAAAAGTTCTATCCAAGAGGAAAAGAGTTGGACTCAGAGGAAGAAGAGGAAGAAGGAGAAGAGGAAGTTGAAGATGAATCTCAATTTGAAGATGAAGAGGACTTTGATGAATAAAAATCCTTTTATTCAAAAAAAGGGGGGAAATGTTTGATTGTTTTTTTTTTTTAAAAAAAGTAAGTGGATTATCACCTTGAATGCTGGGGACAGCATTAAATGGAGAGGGGGATGTGGTATTCCATACCAGTTCTTCCAAGGTTCAAATCTACAATTTCAAAGCTAAAACTTTGATCAATAATAATAATAATATATATATATATAAAGAAAATAAAGATAAAAAGTGAAAGATAAAATTAAAAAAAAATGCAAGAAAAAGCAAGAGAATTGTATTAAAATAACAAAGACAAGTATTCCACTGGAATCTACATCAAAGTTTACCTATAGTCCCATATTGCCTCAACCCCATAATGTCAATAATTTTCTAGATATCATGGATTAAAGAAGAGAAATGATATTATACACTCTATACTAGGTACAAGAATATGCTTAAAGATAATGCAGCTTGTCCAAATATTCAATATGAATGAACATGTGTAATATTACATAAGTGACACCATTACTCTTACAGGATCATGTGTTACATGTCTTGACATAAAAAAAACACTCACATATAAGCTAACATAGTGTTACATTACTCAATCCCCACTTAAACTCCCATAACCAAACATTACAGGTATTATTTACAAATTAAATTTTACATAGAGAAATACTCAACTGAATACAGATCAAGGCTGTGAAGAAGAAAAATAAAGTTAGTAGAGATAAGAATACAGTTTTAAAAAAATGGTGCAATCAACCAAACATATAGTGCAATATCTGTATCAAATGACACCATTCCAAATTTAACCACCAGCAAAAATGTCTCAAGGCTGTGAAGAAGAAAAATAAGGTTAGTATAGATAAGAATACAGTTTTAAAAAAATGGTGCAATCAACCAAACATATGGTGCAATATCTGTATCAAATGACACCATTCCAAATTTAACCACCAGCAAAAATGTCTCAAGGCTGTGAAGAGGAAAAATAAGGTTAGTAGAGATAAGAATACAGTTTTTTAAAATGGTGCAATCAACCAAACATATGGTGCAATCTCTGTATCAAATGACACCATTCCAAATTTAACCACTAGCAAAAATGTCTCAAGGCTGTGCATGATAAGAATAGAGTTTAGTTAAAATAAGAGTATTATTCAAAAAGTATGGTGCAATCAACCAAAAATATGGTGCAATATCCTGAACAAATGACACCATTCCAAATTTAACCACTAGCAAAAATATCTCAAGGCTGTGCACTGACAATAATAAGGTTCAGAATGGTGCAATCAACCAAACATATGGTGCAATATATTGATCAAATGACACCATTTTTAATTTACCCACCAGCAAAAATGTCTCAAGGTGGAATTTTTTCTAAGTCCCTTGTTCTTGGAAGGCTCTATGGGGGGCCCAAAAGGTATAAATAAAGGGCCTCTCTCCCTGTTTTTCCCCTCATTCTTCTGATTCCGTCAGGCTGAGTCTATGATAAAGGTGTATATGAGTATTTACAAGCTTTAACTATGACTTTGACACGGTAAAAATGGTTTTAAAAGATGAAAAGATTGATAATAAATGATTTAATTTAAGATTTAAAGGGCTTTACTATAGAGATATAGTGGTGGTGAGCGCTGTTGAAAGCCCTGGGTGCAGCTTTACCTGTTGGATTACAATAATAAAGACTAAAATACTTTAAATTAAGAGTATACCTGATTATTTAACCAAGAGTAAAACTGTTTTTGACAGTTTACTACCTAGGTTATTCAAGAGCAGGATGAGGAATGGTTTTTGGCTGTGAAAAGCCCTCCTTTTATCCTGAAATTGAGGTGGAAAGGCTGCTAGACCTTTCCACGTAGAGGAAGTGAAGATTTTTCACTCTCCTGGACAGGCTTGTGGTTTGCAAACAGCCTGTATACCCTGTATTGGGTTCAGATGTGGTTTTGAAACCACATCTGGGCAGTTTTCACCAATACAGGGTGAAAATTTTCATCTGGGGACCTCACAGCCTGATTCTGATGTGTATGACGCGTAGAATGCTGTACAGAAACTGTATGGGACCCCAGTATTGACTGACATATGAGGTATTGAAGTAAAAACATGCTTCTTTGTCTATTTGACACCTCATATTCATGGTTATGGGATATTATCCCATGGTAAGGCTGTATCTGACAGCAGGTGGGATTTTGACCTTAAAATGGTCATAACTCTGTCGGTTTTTGAGATATCAAGCTCAACGTTGGTTCATTGAATAGCCCTGTATGGGCTCTACACAATGGTACCCAATTTGACATGGTTATCATTAAATATGACAAAGTTATCCCATGTACAAGTATTTTTGTACATTGGCGTGGTCTGGTCAAAAGCTGTATTAAGCTTGTTTGGCCAATAACTTCTGTTGTAGTTGAGTTATGAGGAAATGGATGGCACCATCAGATAGCCCTGATTGTGCTCTTTCCAAAAAGACCCCACTTTAGGTATCTCACACTAAAACTGTTAAAGTTAGATGAGAGGTGAATGTTTTGTTCACCCTTATTTGGTCTGAATTTGACCATAACTCAAGTAATACTGGTGCTAGCTCAGTTTAGCTGTTACCATTGGATAGCCCTGGCTTAGAGCTTCATTTTGAATACCCATTTGATTGGGTTAAGTCTCTCCTTCTAGATTTTAGATGAGAGGTGAAAATTAAGGTTTATGCTCAGCAATAACTTTGAGCAGGAATAACTTTGTTGTTTCTTGTCCTATGGTGATGGGACTTATATTTTCAGAAAGAGGTAAGTTTCCTCTTTCTTCTGATACCTTTTGAGCTAATTTGGCTCAGCTCCATGTTTTGGTGGTATTTTGGCTATACCATTGGTTTATGGTATTTTGGCTGTCATGCTTGTGCTCTGGTTTTGAGTCACAGGCTGACATACCCTCCCTTTAAAAAAGGCTCATCATTGATGAGACTGTTCAGTCCTCCTAGAGGCTCTGAATCTCCTTAAATGGAGGTTCCCATCTGGTATGGCATCCTCTGCCAACCATTTGTCTTTGTCAGCTGTCTGGTTCTTGAATCTGACTAGATATTGTCTCTGATCCTTCCCATTGAGTCTGATTTTTCTGGCCCTGATGATTTTACTCACAGGTGCAGGAGAGTCTTCTACTTCCACTATTTCTGGTGGAGTGATGTTTTTCTTCCTGGAGGGGAATTTATCCTCTTCTGTTTGGAAGTAAGGTTTGACCAGGCTTACTGGAAAGACTGGGTGTTTCCTAGAAAACTCCTCAGTGAGCTTGACCTCTACTGCATTCTTCCCTATCAACTTAATGATAGTGAAGGGCCCTACAAATGAGTCTCTCATTTTCTTGGGTCCTTTGAGATTGTTAAAGTTTAGTGTAGACACTAACACCTGGTCCCCTTCCTTGAAGTCAGGTTCCATATGTGATTTGTCCCACCTCTGCTTATTATACTCTTTGGCCTCAGCAATGCATTTGGCAGCAGTATCACAGGCTTTCTTCCACATATCATGGAAGTCTTTGGCTGTGGGGTGGATGGTCAGAAGATTTTTCTTCAAGTGATCCACAGGTAAAAGGGGATTCCACCCTTTCTCTACCAGTGCAGGTGTTTTTCCTGTGGTAGAGTTCTGGCTTGTATTATAAGCCAGTTGGACTGCTGGTAAGAGGGTGACCCAATCATGGGTTTATCCCTCATGGTCCTTGTATTCCATGCCATAGGCACAGAACCTCCTGAGGATGTCCTCCATTGTTTGGATCATCCTCTCAGCTAGGCCATCTGTTTGTGGATGGTAAGCTGTGGAAAAAGCAAGTTTGGTGCCTAGCATGTCATATACATTGGTCCAAAATTCAGATGTGAATTTTGGGTCCCTGTCACTAATTATGATCTTAGGGACTCCACAGGTGGATATGATGTTATTCCAAAATAACAGAGCAGTGTCCATGGCTGTGTCCTCTTTATGGCATGGTAGACATCTCATGCTCTTGCTGAACCTATCAACTATGATTAAGCAGGCATTGTAGTTTTCTTTGCCTCCTGGGACAAGTCCTGTGACCCAGTCCATGTTGATGGTTTCCCATGGGTGTTTGGGTTCTTCTATGTGTTGAAGCAACCCATATTTTTTCCCATGTTTTCTATTTGCCTTTTGGCATCTTTCATAAGTGTTGATGTATTCACTCAACTCTTGCTCCCACTTGGGCCACCAAGCTGTGCTTGCTATCCTCTCTTTAGTCCTGTCCTCACTCATGTGTCCCATGTAGGGGCAGTCATGGCATTCCTGCAGGATTAAGGAGATGTGGTCTCTGTCTATCACTGTGAGTGCACTGGTGTGCTTTTCTCTGTGATAAATCAGGCCATCTATAAGGAAGAATTTATTGTCCTTATAGGCCCTCAACCAGGGTTCCTCCAGCTGGGTTTCCAGTTCTGGGCTCCTGTATTTTTGTTGAAGGAGTTGGAGTAGTATGCTACACTGTTTGTGTTTAGCATAGGATTTCAGTACTGCATTGAAAAATTCATTGTGAAATTCTGAGGAACTTATTCCCAGTATGGGGGTTTCTGTCCCTTCTGAATCAGTGTTTCCACTGTCAAGGGTACCACTCCCTGGTGCCCATTCAGAGAATCTGAAGTTCTTTTTCCTATTTATTTCCATAAAATGGATAGGAATTCTTGCAGCAACTTCAGGGTCATAAGCTGGATTGCTTTTGACATTGTCCAGTGGCCATCTGCTAAGGCCATCTGCATTGGTATGGCTTTTACCTTCCTTGTATATGATGGTCATGTTCCCTCTATACTCCTGGATGGCTATTTGCCATCTCAGCATGTGTCTATTAGTGGTCTTCATGTTTAGTAAAGACTTCAAGGCTGTGCAGTCTGTGTAGACTTCAAAGACTGCACCCTCCAAATAATAATGGAGTTTTTCTAGAGCCCAGACTAGACATAGACATTCTGTCTGGGTGGCCCCATACCTGGCTTCTGAATCTTTCAGCTGCCTAGAGATGTAACATATTACGCCTTCTCTTGGTTCACCATCCACAATTTGTCTTTGGTGAAGGGCTGCTCCCAAGCCTTGGCTGCATGCTGCATCTATATATAACTTGAATGGTAGTTCAAAGTCAGGCAAGATGAGCATAGGTGCATTTGTGAGTTCATATTTGATCCTCTCATATGCATCCCTCCTTTCCTTGGTTATTTCAAAAACTACATCCTTTGAGCATAACTTGTATAAACTACTAGTTATGTGAGCAAAGTTTTTGATGTGGTTTCTATAGTAGCTAGCAAATACAAGGAAAGATTGCATCTCTTTGATGTTCTTTGGTACTGGCTTTTGCAGTACTGCTGCTACTTTGTTCTGGTCAATTGCCAGACTAAGGCCTGAGACTTTGTGTCCTAGAGCTAGTAGCTCTTGTTGGCCAAAATTACACTTTTTAAGTGAAATTTTCAGATTGATGGGTGTACATTTACTTAGCACTCTGTCTATGTATTGTACATGGTCTTCCCATGTCTCTGAGTATATAATGATATCATCAATATACACTACCATCCAGCCTTCCATTATTTCTTCTTGAAATATGGTGTCCATCATCCTTTGGAAGTGGGCTGGTGCATTCTTGATGCCAAATGGCATCCTGGGGTACTCATATATGCCCATATGGCATATTATTCTGAGAAACTTCATGGAATTTGGTTTAACTCCATTTTGGTGGAAGCCTTTCATACAATCCATCTTGGTTATGTATTTGGCTTTGGCTAGCTTATCCAAGGCATGAGGTATCCTTGGTATAGGGTACCTGTCTGCTTTTGTGTAGTTATTCAGGGCTCTGAAATCTCCACACAATCTAGCCTTGCCATCATGCCAGGTGATTAGGACAGGAGTGGTGATTTCCACTATTTCATTATGTCCAATCTTCCTAATGACATCCATGTCCAGGAGTTCATTGATATGTTTCTCAATCTCTTTCCTGGTCTCCAGACTTGCTGGGTAAGGAGGTCTCCTTAACATGGGTGGATAAGGCCTTTCCACATCCAGATATAGTTCTATATCATGGCCTTTGATCTTGCCTAATGGTTCGTCACCAATGGCAAATGCTGGTCTATTCTTCCTCAGCATCTTCAGTAAACTTAACTTTTGTTTACTGGTGAGGGTAGTGTTAAACTGTCCCTCTCTGAATTCTTTCAGAAGTTCTTCCAGTGGGTCCTGAGAAGATATCTGGTATATATCAAGAGAAAATTTCTTTTCCTTGTTAGTACCAATGGTAATATGCCTATTTTTACTATTGTAAATATCTATGCCATACATCCTCTGGTAATCTGTTCCCAGTAGAAACCCTTGGATGTGGGCATCTTCAAGCACTACAAACTCTGGGTTGAGTCTGATATTACCTTTTCTGTGGGGTATAATTATCTCTTTGATAATTGTCCCAATAGAGGTCATCTTTCCAGATGCACTCTTAAAGTTTTTTGCTCTGGTGGGCAAGAGTTTTTTTTCCCAGTTTGGGAAGTGGTTATCCAGATAATTTCTGGCCACTATGGAGCAGTGTGCTCCACTGTCAATGATCAGTGGATGCTGAGCATTGTCAATACATACAGTCATTTTTGTGGCTGTTCCATGTATGTATGCCATTCCTTTGGTTGGTGTAACCAGGAATGTTTGTGCATCTTTTGTATGTTTACACAAATTCTTGTTGGCAGTGTCTTGTGGCATGCCTGCTTCCAACTGTATATCCTGGATTTCTAGTGGGGTTTCCTCTTGGTATTCCACTAGAAATTCCTCTCTTGGGTCTTGATCCTCATCAGATGGTTCTCTAATGGCATCTCCCATAGAGTCTGATTCAGAATCCTCTGTTGGAGGTTCTTCTTCAGGGACTTTTTCTATAGCATAGACTTTCTTCTTTGCTTTTGGACAGTTGTTGGCATAGTGGTCTGTTGAACCACAATTGTGACAAGAATTCTTCTTCTTTGCCACTTCTGCCACTCTTTCTCTGGGTTTGTCTTTAAACTCCACCCTGAAAGGTTGTTTCTCTTTGAAACTACTGCTTCTATATTGGGTGAATTTCCCTATATTAGTCCTTTTCCTTATGTCTTGTCAGGTATTGGCTATATCATCTAGAGTACAATTTTGGTTGCATCTGCACTTTACTGCATGCTCTAGTTCTCCTGGCAGTTGTGTCAGAAGTTGATGATTCCTCATTTGAATTTTCATTTGGGGATCAATGGCTTTAAGTCTTTTAGACTGTCTAAGGCACCACTCATATGGATCTTTGTCCACAGAGTATTTGCCATTTTCAAATGACATGGTCTTTTGCCATATCCAAGTTCCATTACTGTACTTTTGGATTATTTGACTCTTCCACCATGGCCAATTTCTTCTGCCATGGATTTCTTTCATTTCAGTGTACCATATACTTGCATGACCTTTAAATGCAGTATTCAGTCTAGCAGTGATCCAGTAATCTGGTATGCTTGGTACATCAATGAAGAGTCCATCAATATAATCTATGAGTTCCATATGATCATATTCTCCTGATCCAGAGAATTTGGGCCAGTTTGAGGCCTCAGGAAGCTGTTTCAAGGCTTCCTTCTCTGAATAAGACATGCCATCTCCATCCTGGTATTGTGATGGAGATCTTGCCTTATTCAACAACATGGCATCTGGTTTGATGTCATCTGGTTGATATGGATTCTCCATAGCTTGGCCTTGTGGTTGGGGCTTTAAGCTATGGTAGGCATCAAACAATTTGTTGATGTCTTGGTTCAGACACTCCCTGTCCCTGCTACTATGGTGTTGTTCTTCAGAGACTTGTTTCAGTCTCTTGTTGGTTTCTTCAGAGGCTTTGCTCAGTTGAGCACATCCTTCCTGAAGGTTTTTAACTATCTGCTCCAATGAGGCTTGAGTTTTCCTCATCCTCTCTTGGGCAGCTGCAAATTCTGTAGCCTGCTTTGCAGATTGCTCAGCATATTGGGACATTTGTAACCACAGTGTGTCACTGTTGATGTTACTCTCAGATGTGATAATGTTATTTTCAGTCTGAGTGGGGGTAATGTTTCTATTACTAGGACTACTGATTCTAGAGTGGTTTACAACTACTTCTGGTTCTTGTGTACTTCTTTTACCAAATCTAACAGCTTCTGGATCATGGGGTCTGACTCTTTCCTCCTCTGGTTGAAGGAGGCTTTGTTCTTGCCCTTGTTGCCTTGTCTTATCCTGGAAACTTCCTGGAATTGTGAAGAATGGTGACTCTTGGCCACTGATCTGCTGGTTTCTGAATGGTGTGAAGCCACTGGAGAGCTGATTTGGCATGCTCCTTGTGAACCTGAAGGAATCTGAGTAGGCCCTGTCTGGGTTAACTGTTCTTCTATAGCTTGGATAGTGGCTTGATTCTCCCTTATCCTCTGTGCCCTTGCCTCCAGGAGTCTCTGCTGCCTGGTAGGATTCCAACCCTTGGTGATTACCATAAGGTCCTTGAAGTCTATCTCTTTGAGACAGATCTTCTGGCAACTTGATCCCAGTTCTACCCAGTGAGTTGCTAGGTTGAACCTCTTGTTGTCCATGCTCCATTGAAACAAATCTTTGAGGAGTTGGTGGATTTGAAGAACTTGATCCATATCCTTCCAGTCCTCTGGTTTGAGGTTTCTGTTGAATTGGAGTGTGAATGGCAAGGTTGATATTATCTCCCTCATTGTTTTGCCATCCACCACTGTGTCCAATGTGTCTTCTTTCAGGTCTTCTGGTTCTAGACATTCCTGCTCTATCCTCTGGCTGGTTCCTTTGGAGGCCAAGGTCTCTGAGGTATGCAGGGGACATATCAGTGTTTGCAAGCATTCAAAAAACTTTATGTTCTTAGGGTATTTACCTTTGACTGTGCCTTGTACAAATTTGTTATCTGCTGATTTGGGCAGTTTGCCTTTGGAGGTTACAACTGGGTTAATAATTGTAATCTTCCCTGTACAAGTGGTTAAGGTTGGTTTACCTTGTATTGAAGCAGAGTTTCGTGGTTTTCTACTCCTCTGAGTGGCTATTGGTGTCCACTTCTTGGCTGTAATGAGGCCTTCAATAAGCCTTTTTCCTTTACCCTTGCTGCCCTCTGGTTCTGAGGGTGTCACTAGTGTGTTGGCCTGTGACTGGGTTTCAAGTGGGATGTAGTTTTCTTCCACTGAATCAAGACAGGAAAATGAGGGCTTATGTCAATTAAGACTTCTTAAAAGGCTGGTTTTGCACGTCTAAGAATGGCCTCTGGGCTTGTATATTATTACAATATGCCCTTGTATAATGACAGTGTAATTGAATTAACAATTTCACGTCAAAAATACAGCTTATGGTGCCCTGTCACACTGTTTGTGTGCCAGTATCCCACAGATACACTTGTGGTTTTCAAGTGTATTCTGTACAAGTGGTTTTGTATAAGTGTTATTGAGTCAACAATACACTTAATCCACGCCTCAACTGATGGTTTTTCAGTCAGAGGTGTCCTTATTCAGTCAAGAATACAGGACTTATTGATGGCTGATGTGTTTTTATATACAAAACATGCCAAAAATAATTATTTTCAGATGGTATTAGCCACGTGAAAAATACTCTTTTATAATATGAGTATATAAAAAAAAGATAAAAATATAAAAAATATATATATTTAAATGGAAATTACGCCTAAAAAAATATAAAACAATGTGTTAATAAGTCATAAAAAAGAGAAAAGACTTATTTGTAAGGTCCAAAAAGTTAAAAAAAACACGGCCAGGCCCCCAAAATGTGAGGCTGAGTCTATGATAAAGGTGTATATGAGTATTTACAAACTTTAACTATGACTGTGACACGGTAAAAATGGTTTTAAAAGATGATAAGATTGATAATAAATGATTTAATTTAAGATTTAAAGGGCTTTACTATAGAGATATAGTGGTGGTGAGTGCTGTTGAAAGCCCTGGGTGCAGCTTTACCTGTTGGATTACAATAAAAAGACTACAATACTTTAAATTGAGAGTATACCTGATTATTTAACCAAGAGTAAAACTGTTTTTGACAGTTTACTATGTAGGTTATTCAAGAGCAGGATGAGGAAAGGTTTTTGGCTGTGAAAAGCCCTCCTTTTATCCTGAAATTGAGGTGGAAAGGCTGCTAGACCTTTCCACGCAGAGGAAGTGAAGATTTTTCACTCTCCTGGACAGGCTTGTGGTTTGCAAACAACCTGTATACCCTTTATTGGGTTCATATGTGGTTTTGAAACCACATCTGGGCAGTTTTCACCAATACAGGGTGAAAATTTTCATCTGGGGACCTCACAGCCTGATTCTGATGTGTATGACGCGTAGAATGCTGTACAGAAACTGTATGGGACCCCAGTATTGACTGACATATGAGGTATTGAAGTAAAAACATGCTTCTTTGTCTATTTGACACCTCATATTCATGGTTATGGGATATTATCCCATGGTAAGGCTGTATCTGACAGCAGGCGGGATTTTGACCTTAAAATGGTCATAACTCTGTCAGTTTTTGAGATATCAAGCTCAACGTTGGTTCATTGAATAGCCCTGTATGGGCTCTACACAATGGTACCCAACTTGACATGGATATTATTAAATATGACAAAGTTATCCCATGTACAAGTATTTTTGTACATTGGCGTGGTCTGGTCAAAAGCTGTATTAAGCTTGTTTGGCCAATAGCTTCTGTTGTAGTTGAGTTATGAGGAAATGGATGGAACCATCAGATAGCCCTGATTGTGCCCTCTCCAAAAAGACCCCACTTTAGGTATCTCACACTAAAACTGTAAAAGTTAGATGAGAGGTGAATGTTTTGTTCACCCTTATTTGGTCTGAATTTGACCATAACTCAAGTAATACTGGTGCTAGCTCAGTTTAGCTGGTACCATTGGATAGCCCTGGCTTAGAGCTTCATTTTGAATACCCATTTGATGGGGTTAAGTCTCTCCTTCTAGATTTTAGATGAGAGGTGAAAATTAAGGTTTATGCTCAGCAATAACTTTGAGCAGGAATAACTTTGTTGTTTCTTGTCCTATGGTGATGGGACTTATATTTTCAGAAAGAGGTAAGTTTCCTCTTTCTTCTGATACCTTTTGAGCTAATTTGGCACAGTTCCATGTTTTGGTGGTATTTTGGCTATACCATTGGTTTATGGTATTTTGGCTGTCATGCTTGTGCTCTGGTTTTGAGTCACAGGCTGACAGATTCAGACAATAATCTTGACGATCAATCCATCCCTTCTCTAGTAGGATAATCTAGCATTTATATTGAAAAAGATCAGTAGCAAGGCTCAGTATCTTATAGTATTATTTATGATTAATTAATGAAAGATATTTATAATATTAATGAAAGAGTTTAATATTATTTAAATAGTCTTACCATTATAGTAGTAGTGTTGAAGTAGTGCTGGAAGATATTATCAATAGTGATCTTATCTAATTTATCAATAACCCTTATTTATAGTAGGGATATCATCTTACCCTTATACCTTATATCATAAGCCTTTTAGGTATATTGGATTATAGTTTTATTGATCCTAATAGTACTATATTACTATTATATCATTTATATCTTACCCTTATATTAAACAAAACCACCCTTAAAGAATTATCTTACCCTTAAATTATTATAGCCATATTGATAGTATTATTAAATCACCTTTAAAAGTATTAGCTAGCTATCAAGATTATTATTAATATTAATAGTGATCTTAAAAATATTCTTGAAATATCTCAGGTATTGAAAGAAGGAATACTAGAAGAATTAATTAAAAAGAATTATTATCAATAACAAGAAAGTTAAGAAAACCTAAATTATTAAAAAAAAATATTAACTATTACCAGTATTATCATAGTGATCTTTTATTGACAGACCGATAGAGACTGCTGAAGAAAATTCTCTAATTGAAAAGCCACAAAACTAAATAATTGATTCGTGATCTCATCAAAAAGGGTATCTTTTTCAGTATATTTAGAGGCACAGCTAATACACCTTAGCACCCATGGTTATTGGCTAATTCTGAAATTCAAAACAGACTCACCAATAATTTCCCCCTCAAGGTACTGCCTATTATTTATCCCACAACAAAAGGAGTTCCCACAACGCCCACATTTTCAAATTTCAATTGAAATTACTTCAATTCATCATAACTTTTAAATTATACACCACACCTCAATTTTAACACAAAAATTGATGGTTGACACCAAATGTGGTGCTAATTCAATTGATTTTATGGTTATTTGAGCTTTTATACAGAAAATACTAAAAACCTAATTTCAGCTTCTTTAGAGCTGAGTTATAGAAATTTTATGCAGAGGTGACCCCACCTTATTTTTGATGAGGAATTCAATGGTGAGACAATTTGCTCAAGTTTCTTTATTGGATAGAAATTTATGATAATTTTTAATCAAATCTTTTCCAAAAATATTTTAATACTAATATCTTTGTTGAAAATATATTTTTACTTAATTTTTTCAATTAAAAAGGTGTTTTCACAATTTCAAATTTCAAAGTAATTTAAATTTGTTTTTAAATTAGAACTAAAATCTTATATTTATACTTCAATTTTTGTTTTTTCATAATATAAATAAATTTATTTTATTTATAATTATCTCATTTGATACTCTTTGTGGTCCTTTGGGTACATAAAAATACCTCTAAGGCTCACATTCCCTCCACCCAAAAGAAAAATATTACTTTGTAATATTGTTCTTTCCAGTGTTTCTGAACCTTTGGATAGGTTTGGTAGCATCAGATATTTCTTTTTCTGCCAACATGCATCTTCATAAGTTGGGTCACTGAACCTGACAAGGTAGTCCCTTACTTTCTTAGTTCTAAACTTTCTTCTTTTGATAACTTTGTTAGCTTTCTTTGTACCAGATGAATCAACAGGAGGTAGGTTCTGGAGAGATTTATTCCTCAAGGGGAATTTTTCCGCATAACCACATTTATATGGCTTTATTAAGCTTACTGGAAATGTAGGATTCATAATCCTAAGCGCCTCAGATAATTCCACTTCAACAAAATGTTCTCCATGCAGGGCCTTAATTCATGACAAAAGGTCCTAAAAAGGAGTCTTTTAGCTTTTTAAATCCTTTGATGCTATTGAAGTTAGTGGTAGATACAAGCACTAAATCTCCCACTTTGAATTCTGGAGTGGAATGTGATTTGTCCCATTTGTCTTTGGCATATGCAAATGAGTCCTCCATGCACCTAGCTTCATGCTTTCTAGCTTTTCTTAGCACTCCTTTGAAGGTAGCAGCTGTGGATGTATCTCAACCAAATCCTTCCTCAAGGAATCTTGGGGTAGTCTGGGATTCCATCCTTTTTCTAGAATAGCAGGAGTTTGATTGGTACTGGCCTGAATTGATATTTTGAATGAAAATTTCAGTGCAGTTGAAAGGGTTAACCAATAATGGGTGAATCCATCACAATCCTTGAGCTATAGGCCATAAGCACACAGTCTTCTGACCATGTCTTTCAATTTTTGGATAATTCTTTCAGCTAGACAATCATGTTGCAGGTTTCAGGCTGTAGAGAAGGATGAATTTGTTCCAAATAATTTGTAAAGGTTTGTCCAGAGGGCTTAGGTAAGTTTGGGATCCCTATCAGGGATGATGTTTATGAATATGCCAGTCCATGATACTACTCTATTCCATATGAGAAGAGCTGTATCCATGGCTGTATCATCTTTCATACATGGCAGAAGAATTGTAGTCTTACTGAACCTGTCAAAAATTGCAAGTAATGCATTATACCTTTTATCACCCCCTTGTGGTAGACAAGTAACCCAATCTATATGGATAATTTCACAAGGTCTTCTGGGTTTTTGGATTTTGATCATATTTTCAAGTCTTTTGCCAGTGGATTTATTTGCCTTTTGACATCTCACCAGGGCAAATCTCATGTCAATCGTTGGCGATTGACTTCACATCAAGCAAACGTCAAGCAGGATAAAAGTCGAGCTCACATCAAGCAAAAATCAAGCAAACGTCGAGCACTCGTCCTACTCTTGTCTTACACCAAATCCTGTGACATCCACCAATATTGGTTCCCCTGTGCCTTCAACTCAGATTCCTCACCACCTGATCATCCCGCAACCGTCCGATGGTTGGTAAAAATTACACAAGACCCGCCTGTTTGCACAAACACACATCAAAGAGATCCTTCAGCCAGTCTTGATGTAGGCGGGGGGTTAGACTTCACCAGGTCATCCATGAAAGGAATCCGCCTGAGCGGGATTGTCTTTTTTCAGATGACACTGGTAGAGTCCGCCGCACAACACCGCAGGTGCGGGTGCGGGTGCGGTTGCGTGTGCATTGGCGTGTGTGGGTGCGGTTGCAGTGTGGGAACTCCTTTTGTTGTGGGATAAATAATAGGCAGTACCTTGAGGGGGAAATTATTGGTGAGTCTGTTTTGAACTTCAGAATGAGCCAATAACCATGGGTGCTAAGGTGTATTAGCTGCCCCTCTAAATATACTGAAAAAGATACCCATTTTGATGAGATCACAAATCAATTATTTAGTTTTGTGGCTTTTCAATTAGAGAGTTTTCTTCAGCAGTCTCTATCAGTCTGTCAATAAAAGATCACTATGATAATACTGGTAATAGTTAATTTTTTTTGAAAATTTAGGTTTGCTTAACTTTCTTGTTATTGATTATAATTCTTTTTAATTAATTCTTCTAGTATTCCTTCTTTCAATACCTGAGATATTTCAAAGAATATTGTTTAAGATCACTAATAATATTAATAATAATCTTGATAGCTAGCTAATACTTTTAAAGTTGATTTAATAATACTATAAATATAGCTATAATTATTTAAGGGTGGTTTTGTTTAATATAAAGGTAAGATATAAATGATATAATAGTAATATAATACTATTAGGATCAATATAAATATAATCCAATATACCTAAAAGGCTTATGATATGAGGTATAAGGGTAAGATGATATCCCTACTATAAATAAGGGTTATTGATAACTTAGATAAGATCACTATTGATGATATCTTCCTACACTACTTCAACACTACTACTATAATGGTAAGACTATTTAAATAATATTAAGCTCTTTCATTAATATTATAAATATCTTTCATTAATTAATCATAAATAATACTATAAGATACTGAGCCTTGCTACTGATATTTGTCAATATAAATACTAGATTATCCTACTAGAGAAGGGATGGATTGATCCTCAAGATTATTTTTTGAATCAGAAGCATGGGGGGAAAAACAGGGAGAGAGGCCCTTTATTTATACCTTTTGGGCCCTCCATAGAGCCTTCCAAAAACAAGGGACTTAGAAAAAATTCCACCTTGAGACATTTTTGCTGGTGGGTAAATTAAAAATGGTGTCATTTGATCAAGATATTGCACCATATGTTTGGTTGATTGCACCATTCTGAACCTTATTATTGTCAGTGCACAGCCTTGAGACATTTTTGCTAGTGGTTAGATTTGGAATGGTGTCATTTGTTCAGGATATTGCACCATATGTTTGGTTGATTGCACCATACTTTTTGAATTATACTCTTATTTTAACTAAACTTTATTCTTATTATGCACAGCCTTGAGACATTTTTGCTTATTTTTCTTCTTCACAGCCTTGAGACATTTTTGCTGGTGGTTAAATTTGGAATGGTATCATTTGATACAGATATTGCACCATATGTTTGGTAGATTGCACCATTTTTTTAAAACTGTATTCTCATCTCTACTAACCTTATTTTTCTTTTTCTCAGCCTTAATCTGTATTTAGTTGAGTATTCCTCTATGTAAAATTTAATTTGTAAATAATACCTGTAATGTTTGGTTATGGGAGTTTAAGTGGGGATTGAGTAATGTAACACTATCTTAGCTTATATGTAAGTGTTTTTTTTTATGTCAAGACATGTAACACATGATCCTGTAAGAGTAATGGTGTCACTTATGTAATATTACACATGTTCATTCATATTGAATATTTAGACAAGCTGCATTATCTTTAAGCATATTCTTGTACCTAGTATAGAGTGTATAGTATCATTTCTCTTCTTTAATCCATGATATCTAGAAAATTATTGACATTATGGGGTTGAGGCAATATGTGACTATAGGTAAAATTTGATGTAGATTCCAGTGGAATACTTGTTTTTGTTATTTTAATATAATTCTCTTGCATTTTCTTGCATTTTCTTTTTATTAATTTTATCTTTCACTTTTTATCTTTATTTTCTATATATATATATATATTATTATTATTATTATTGATCAAAGTTTTATCTTTGAAATTGTGGATTTGAACCTTGGAAGAACTGGTATGGAATACCACATCCCCCTCTCCATTTAATGCTGTCCCCAGCATTCAAGGTGATAATCCACTTACTTTTTTTTAAAAAAAAACAATCAAACATTTCCCCCACTTTTTTTTGAATAAAAGGATTTTTATTCATCAAAATCCTCTTCATCTTCAAATTGAGATTCATCTTCAACTTCCTCTTCTCCTTCTTCCTCTTCTTCCTCTGAGTCCAACTCTTTTCCTCTTGGATAGAACTTTTTTATTTGACTTGCTGCAAACCTTCTTGCTAGCTTTGTACCATCTAATTCTTCCAGCTCATATGGACCATTGTTTATTTGTCTCACAACTCTATAGGGTCCATCCCATCTATTCTTGAACAATAATCCCCATTGTGACTCTAATGCTTTATTGTATACAAGAACAATTTCACCTGGATGAATTGGCTTTCTTATTTGATGTGCTAATTTCCTGTGCAAATATTTTACTGAATCCTCCCTGGCCTTTTTCAATTTCTCTTTTGCCCTTTTTCTTATTTCTTCTTTTCCTGATAGCTGTTCAGCTCTTGCTTCCAATAAATCTTCTGTTGATTTGACTTTGTGCCATTCAATTGATAAGTATGTTTTTGCTTCAATGTCTATTGGTAGGACTGCCTTTTGACCAAATTGAAGCTCAAATGGGGAGTAACCTGTTGTTCTTTTGGTTGATATTCTGTCAGCCAATGTAACCAAAGGTAAGTATTCTTTCCATTTTGAACCATTTTCACCACACATCTTCACCAATGCATCCTTCAATTGTTTATGCCCCCTTTCTACCATTCCTTGTGACTCAGGGTAGTAGGGTGTTGTTACCCTTATCTTTGAGCCTGCTTTTTTTACTGCATCTTGTAGTTCCTTTCCAAACTCAGGCCCTCCATCTACTGTGACCTCTTTTGGGGCTCCATACCTGCAAATCCATTCAGAAGTGAACCATTCTGATACTGACTTTGCTGTAAGCTTTACTAAACCAATTGTCTCTGGCCATCCTGAGAAATCATCCCTGGCCACTACTAAATACTTCCATCTTCCTGCTTTTACATGTACTGCATCTATAATGACTCTTTCAAATAATGTTGAGGTGAATGCGATTCTTCCTGCCTCTTTTTGGTGATAATGACTTCTCTTTTGACAAGCTTTACAAGCTTTAACCCATTTTTTGACTATTTTCTTCATTCCTTCCCACCAAAATCTTTCTTTAACTCTTCTGTATGTTTCATTTTCTCCTTTGTGTCCCATTTCTTCATGTAATGATTTTAATATTCTTCTTTGAGAACTCTGACTTGACACAACTACTTGTGGATTTGGTGTATTTCTTCTTTTAAGTTGGCCTTCCTCCAGAAAGAAATTTGATGACTTCCTTTTAATTCTTTTGAAGTCATCCTCTTTACTACCAAAGGGCCTTTTCAATGTATTTAAGTATTCTACCATTCTTTTCCAAAATCCTTCTTGATTTGATGGTAGCTTTATTCCTGCCAATTTTATTATATTGTTATGTTTTACTCCAAACCCTGGGTGTGGTTTTATCCATTCTTCTTCTTCATCAAAATCAGATTTTTCTTTTTCTTCATCTTCTGACTGAGGTCTTCTTGACAGCCCAACTGGCATTGTGAAGGTCATCCCTGGCTAATGAACTAAGTCAAAAGAAAACAATTGAATAAATGCAACCCATCTGGTCATTGGGGCATTTGGCAAACAGGGTGGGTTTATCATTTCAATTAAGGCTTTTGCATCTACTTGTAGCTCAAAATGCTGTCCCCAAAGTACTGTTTGGAGTTTCTTGAGCATTTTGGCCACTCCACATAGCTCCAGCTTTGGCTGTGAGTATTTTGATTCCAATCTTGAAAATGTTATTGATTCATAAAGAACTGGTCTGTCCTTTCCTTCTTTGTCTTCTTGAGTAAGTACTTCTCCTGCAGCTATATAGCTTGAGTCTACTGCTAATTTAATCTTCCCTGCTCCCTTTTCATAATCCAAATTTTTTAAGGTTATTTCCTCCCCTACAATTTTTCTTAACTTTTCAAATTCTTCATCACATTTAGTATTCCATTCCCATTCTTCAGCATCTCTTGTTAATCTTCTTAGTGGTGATGCAATCTGAGAGAAATTTTGAATGAACATTCTAACATATGCACAAAGTCCCAAAAATCCTCTTACTTCCTTTTTATTGAGGGGCTTTGGCCAACTTGTATTTTATTAATCTTCTGCTTTGAAATTTTTCTTCCATTCAAAGAAACTACATGCCCTACTATGTCCAATGCTGGCACACAACATGCAAATTTGATTCCTGATATGGTAAGTCCTGCCTCTGCAATTCTGAATAATATGCTCTCTAATGTAACTGCATATTCCCAAATGAATCTTCTTATCAAATTATTTTCTTGTAAAGCCTCATTATTATATGTTGATCTTGGACCTTTTATCCCTCCATCATCAATAAAAATTCCTACATTCTCTGGTATTTCTTCTTGAAGTATCCAAGTCATTTGGGCTTGATAAACTGCAACAGAATTGGTTGCTCCTTGTGGTAATCTTGTGAGCTGTAGCCTTCCAAGTGGTGTTTCAAATGTAGTTAAGGGTCTTGTAGAAATGTCTAATTCTCTTTCATCATACCCTCCCATTATGTCACCAAGTCCATAACAAGCTCTCCCTGAAAAGGCATCTACAAATTCTTCAATATGTGGTGGTAATCCCGCATCTTTAATTGTTACCTTATTAAGATCCTGTAAATCATGGACAATTCTGAGTTTTCCATTTGACTTTGCAACACAGAATACTGGACTTGTATAGCTAGAGGTAGACTGCTCATACAAACCTGTTCTAATCCTTTCCCTTACCAATTCAATAAACTGGGCTATTATGGGCTTTGGTATTGGTATTGGCTTCTTTTGCCAAGGTTTATGTGGTATTACTGGTATTTTGTAGGGTTTTCCATATGAATGTTTCAGTAAACCCCTTTCCTCTGCACTGAATGCAATTGCTTTTTCCCTTAAAACTATGACACTCATCAGAAGACTCCTTTCTTCTTCTGAAAGCCATCCAGGTGGTCCAAAATTTATCAATTCAAATCTTTCTTGTGTTATTTTTGATGTGACCATAAATTTAGGTGGTTTTTGTGATAGTGGTGTATTATAAGTGTTTCTTGATAATGGTGGCCTTCCCAAAGGAGGATTTAAGTCTTGTGGCATAGGCTCATTAACTGGTTTGACCTTCTTGAGTACTGATTTGTATTTTGCTGCACTATTTTGGTAATCCATTTTGTAATATCACTGAAATGATTCTGTTTTTTTCTTTGATATTTCTATTTTTTTTATATATTTTTTCTTTTTAAAACTGGTTAAGTTGAAATTAATATAGTATCAATTCTTCTATTTTCTTTAATTCTTCTCCTTATTTTGATAATTTATTAAATTAAATAAATCTTCACTTCTTTTATCTTTTTTCTGTCCACACATTTGAGGTTGCAGTTTAAGGTCATACAGGACCCTACAACTCAGGTGTGCAGACCCTGTATATTAGGTATACAAAATCCTTCCTTTTTATGTCATACAAGGACAATAAGACCCCTTGCCCATTTCTTCACAAGGGAGAAGCTTCATGTCATACTGAGGACCTCCTGGTCTTCAATTTGACTTGATCCAAGGGCAGTTTTTTTTTTTTTTCAAGCTGAAAGATTTCTTCTACTAATATCAACTTAGGCTACCTTGAGGCTTAAAATTAATAAAATGTCTGGGTTGATAGATATCTCTTGCTCCTTTTCAGTCATTTCCAATCTCCTTGCATATTTCATTTCTACATTTTTTTCCTTCTTTCTTCAATATTTTATTCTTTGGCCAATTTATCACATATATTTGAGGATTTTATTTGAACCATTTCAAATCTGACCTCTTCTTTCTTCACATTATTTCTTTGAAACCACTACTCCTTTCATGGACTAAAATAAAGAAATAGATTATAAGCCCTCAGGTGTGCCACCCCTGTAGTTTTTAGTCATACAAGGACTTAACATTCCACTACTCCCTCCATGGATTCATTAAATTGCCAATTTTATATATTGAAAGAAATTCTCATAATTTTAGAGTTAAATATGCCTTCAGGATGTTTTTATGATAAGCTTAAAGGAAAGCCAGTCTATATTTATTATCTTCCATTCATTATTATGAAAATTCTTCATATCATTATTGAGCTTTCAAGATACTATTAAGATATCTTCTTTTTATTCTTCTTTCTTCTTTCTATCTGTAATATTAATCTTCAAGTTTGGGATAAGACCCCCTCTCCATTTAAATTTCTGTAGTTGGTTTCTCTAGTTTATTTGTATTTTGTTTTTCCTTCTTGTAATATTTTCTTGCCAAATTTTGAATTTTCAGCTTAATTATTATTATTATTTTGAGTCTTATTCATACTAAAAAGAGGGTTTTAATTTTTTGTGGTGGCCTGACACTATATAGTGGCAGTCTACAAGGCTATAACTCTAATCAACTCAGAGATATTTCCCCTCATCAGACCAGGTCTGACCTTGGCTGCTCAGTGTATATGTATTTTTTATGTACATATAGACCAATTGTCTGAGTGCCACATAGAGCAGGAAGACCATTAAAACCTCTCTTTTCTGAATGAGTTTTTCTTAATAATAATATTTCTAATCTTTAAGTGATTGATAATTCTTATGATTTTTTTCTTTTTTCTTTTTTGAGTATATATATATTTATATCTATTTATATATATATATTTGACTTTTTCATATATAATCTTTTATAGTATCAAGATCTTAATATTTACAGTTTAAGGTCATGGAGGACCTATATAATTGAACATTCATTTATTCAAAAATGATAAATTAAAAGTTTCAGTTTATAGTCTTTATGGACTTTGAATATTTATTGAGTGAAAAAATAATAATAAAAGAAATTCCAGTTTATAGTCTTGGTGGACTTTGAATATTTATTGAGTGAAAAAATAATAATAAAAGAAGTTCCAGTTTATAGTCTTGGTGGACTTAAAATATTTCTTTAATGAAGTTTGAAATAAATAATCAAATATTAAATTAATTATCAAGATATTTTTGAAATTACAATAGATATTGAAGATGAGTATTCCAATACTCTTTAATTATTATTTTTTTATATATAATCCATATGACTAATATATAATATTATAAAATAAAGAAAATCTCCAGTTTAAAGTCATGGAGGACTTTCATTGGCTTGAAGGTTCCTCTTTGAATCTAAAAGCTATTTGATATGCAATGTAGCAATAATAAATGGATCATTTAAGTAATTCTAAGATATCATTATTCTATTTATAATGATATAGTCGTAAATATATTTCAATAATAATAAATTAAATTAAAAAAGCAAATTTCCAGTTTTAGGTCTTAGAGGACCAATAATTTTATATAAAAACTGGTTTATTATGTGGTTAATTGATCTATTTTATTTCTATCTAATTGCCAAGGGTAATGAGCTATATAAATGATACTTTTTTTTATAACACCTATACTTATCTTCATTTATTTTTTTTTCTTTTCACAGAAACTAACATAATTTATATATTTCAAAACTCAAACTCAAAGGGATAAATTTTTAGTTTTTCCTTATTCTCATTTAGTTAAAATAGAAATTTGCATAAAAAAAAAATTCTTATCAAATGTAACTCAAAATAAGTAAAATAAGAAAAATTGATCATCATTTTTAATCAAATTTTAAGTTAAAAAGTTATTTTGTATAGCAAATACCTTTTTGAACTAAATCTAAAAGGTGTTATTGCTAATTGAGCTTCAAGCGAACTGCTAAAAGTACTCCTAATCATATATTTCATTAGCAACATCATTATTTATGATGATTTTATTGCTGATAGTTTTGATTTGTTTTCTTTTAATTGATTCAGAGAATTGAATTGTGAGTATGATAGGTGGCTTGTAAATTTAAATTGATTTAATTGAAATAATCTATTCTTTCTATTTAATCTAAAATTAAGTTTAATTTATTACAGTATTTTCAAAAAGAAATAAATTTTTCTATTGAATAAAATTCTTATATTGATTTCTGAATTTGTATTTAGAATGTATTTAAGGTTCTGGTATGTAATTGAAAGTGTTATTTTGACTAGCAAGGCTGAAGCAAAGCTCTAAATCATACTTCAATGATGTATTAACATGGTGATGTAATAATTTTTCATTGTTGTAAACTTGATAACTTAATTTCAAGTTTCCTATTCAGTAGGGTTCAGAGTGTAAAACAAATTGTGGCTTAAATTTTAATTCAATTAAACCTAATTCAATAATGTTTAATTTTGTTTACATTTATTTAATTATCAATTAAACTCTAATTTATATTTAATTAATAATTTATTAACTGGTTGAAATTTTTTAATTAAATTTCTATATGTATATAAATAATTTCAATTAAAAATTACTAGATTGTTTTAATTGTTTCAATATATAAAAAGTTCCTGTATGTATATGAAAGTTATTTTTTCAATAGTAGGCTGTAAGCGAAGTTTTTAATTAATTATTCATGATGTTTGAAAGATTTGCTATCATTTATTTGAATTTCTTTTAATTTAGTAATTAAATCTCAAGATTTTGTATTGATAAGGGGTTAGGGTGTAGAATTAATTGTGGCTTGAAGTTTAATTTAATTCCAATTAATTTAATCAACAAAATAGGGCCATGTTCTTAATTTATATTTAGATTCAATTTAATTATTTATCAATTTTTCAATAACCCTATATTATACTGTTAGCTTTTATCAAAAATCAATGCTTGGTGATGTCATTTTGATAGTTCTGGGGCTTCTATATGTATTCTAAAGTTATCTTTTGAATAGTATAACTGAAGCAAAATTGTTAATACCATCTGAATCATAAAATGAAAGATTTACTTTGTCAGGCTGAGTCTATGATAAAGGTGTATATGAGTATTTACAAGCTTTAACTATGACTGTGACACGGTAAAAATGGTTTTAAAAGATGATAAGATTGATAATAAATGATTTAATTTAAGATTTAAAGGGCTTTACTATAGAGATATAGTGGTGGTGAGCGCTGTTGAAAGCCCTGGGTGCAGCTTTACCTGTTGGATTACAATAATAAAGACTACAATACTTTAAATTAAGAGTATACCTGATTATTTAACGAAGAGTAAAACTGTTTTTGACAGTTTACTACGTAGGTTATTCAAGAGCAGGATGAGGAAAGGTTTTTGGCTGTGAAAAGCCCTCCTTTTATCCTGAAATTGAGGTGGAAAGGCTGCTAGACCTTTCCACGTAGAGGAAGTGAAGATTTTTCACTCTCCTGGACAGGCTTGTGGTTTGCAAACAGCCTGTATACCCTGTATTGGGCTCAGATGTGGTTTTGAAACCACATCTGGGCAGTTTTCACCAATACAGGGTGAAAATTTTCATCTGGGGACCTCACAGCCTGATTCTGATGTGTATGACGCGTAGAATGCTGTACAGAAGCTGTATGGGACCCCAGTATTGACTGAAATATGAGGTATTGAAGTAAAAACATGCTTCCTTGTCTATTTGACACCTCATATTCATGGTTATGGGATATTATCCCATGGTAAGGCTGTATATGACAGCAGGTGGGAATCTGACCTTAAAATAGTCATAACTCTGTCCGTTTTTGAGATATCAAGCTTGAAGTTGGTTCATTGAATAGCCCTGTATGAGCTCTACACAATGGTACACAACTTGACATGGTTATCATTAAATATGACAAAGTTATCCCATGTACAAGTATTTTTGTACATTGGCATGGTCTGGTCAAAAGCTGTATTAAGCTTCTTTGGCCAATAACTTCTGTTGTAGTTGAGTTATGAGGAAATGGATGGAACCATCAGATAGCCCTGATTGTTCTCTTTCCAAAAAGACCCCACTTTAGGTATCTCACACTAAAACTGTAAAAGTTAGATGAGAGGTGAATGTTTTGTTCACCCTTATTTGGTCTGAATTTGACCATAACTCAAGTAATACTGGTGCTAGCTCAGTTTGGCTGGTACCATTGGATAGCCCTGGCTTAGAGCTTCATTTTTAATACCCATTTGATGGGGTTAAGCCTCTCCTTCTAGATTTTAGATGAGAGGTGAAAATTAAGGTTTATGCTCAGCAATAACTTTGAGCAGGAATAACTTTGTTGTTTCTTGTCCTATGGTGATGGGACTTATATTTTCAGAAAGAGGTAAGTTTCCTCTTTCTTCTGATACCTTTTGAGCTAATTTGGCTCAGTTCCATGTTTTGGTGGTATTTTGGCTATACCATTGGTTTATGGTATTTTGGCTGTCATGCTTGTGCTCTGGTTTTGAGTCACAGGCTGACATACCCTCCCTCTAAAAAAGGCTCATAATTGATGAGACTGTTCAGTCCTCCTAGAGGCTCTGAACCTCCTTAAATGGAGGTTCCCATCTGGTATGGCATCCTCTGCCAACCATTTGTCTTTGTCAGCTGTCTGGTTCTTGAATCTGACTAGATATTGTCTCTGATCCTTCCCATTGAGTCTGATTTTTCTGGCCCTGATGATTTTACTCACAGGTCCAGGAGAGTCTTCTACTTCCACTATTTCTGGTGGAGTGATGTTTTTCTTCCTGGAGGGGAATTTATCCTCTTCTGTTTGGAAGTATGGTTTGACCAGGCTTACTGGAAAGACTGGGTGTTTCCTATAAAACTCCTCAGTGAGCTTGACCTCTACTGCATTCTTCCCTATCAACTTAATGATAGTGAAAGGCCCTACAAATGAGTCTCTCATTTTCTTGGGTCCTTTGAGATTGTTAAAGTTTAGTGTAGACACTAACACCTGGTCCCCTTCCTTGAAGTCAGGTTCCATATGTGATTTGTCCCACCTCTGCTTATTATACTCATTGGCCTCAGCTATGCATTTGGCAGCAGTATCACAGGCTTTCTTCCACATATCATGGAAGTCTTTGGCTGTGGGGTGGATGGTCAGAAGATTTTTCTTCAAGTGATCCACAGGTAAAAGGGGATTCCACCCTTTCTCTACCAGTGCAGGTGTTTTTCCTGTGGTAGAGTGCTGGCTTGTATTATAAGCCAGTTGGACTGCTGGTAAGAGGGTGACCCAATCATGGGTATATCCCTCATGGTCCTTGTATTCCATGCCATAGGCACAGAACCTCCTGAGGATGTCATCCATTGTTTGAATCATCCTCTCAGCTAGGCCATCTGTTTGTGGATGGTAAGCTGTGGAAAAAGCAAGCTTGGTGCCTAGCATGTCATATAAATTGGTCCAAAATTCAGATGTGAATTTTGGGTCCCTGTCACTAATTATGATCTTAGGGACTCCACAGGTGGATATGATGTTATTCCAAAATAACAGAGCAGTGTCCATGGCTGTGTCCTCTTTATGGCATGGTAGACATCTCATGCTCTTGCTGAACCTATCTACTATGATTAGGCAGGCATTGTAGTTTTCTTTGCCTCCTGGGACAAGTCCTGTGACCCAGTCCATGTTGATGGTTTCCCATGGGTGTTTGGGTTCTTCTATGTGTTGAAGCAACCCATATTTTTTCCCATGTTTTCTATTTGCCTTCTGGAATCTTTCACAAGTGTTGATGTATTCACTCAACTCTTGCTCCCACTTGGGCCACCAAGCTGTCCTTGCTATCCTCTCTTTAGTCCTGTCCTCACTCATGTGTCCCATGTAGGGGCAGTCATGGCATTCCTGCAGGATTAAGGAGATGTGGTCTCTGTCTATCACTGTGAGTGCACTGGTGTGCTTTTCTCTGTGATAAATCAGGCCATCTATAAGGAAGAATTTATTGTCCTTATAGGCCCTCAACCAGGGTTCCTCCAGCTGGGTTTCCAGTTCTGGGCTCCTGTATTTTTGTTGAAGGAGTTGGAGTAGTATGCTACACTGTTTGTGTTTAGCATAGGATTTCAGTACTGCATTGAAAAATTCATTGTGCAATTCTGAGGAACTTATTCCCAGTATGGGGGTTTCTGTCCCTTCTGAATCAGTGTTTCCACTGTCAAGGGTACCACTCCCTGGTGCCCATTCAGAGAATCTGAAGTTCTTTTTCCTATTTATTTCCATAAAATGGATAGGAATTCTTGCAGCAACTTCAGGGTCATAAGCTGGATTGCTTTTGACATTGTCCAGTGGCCATCTGCTAAGGCCATCTGCATTGGTATGGCTTTTACCTTCCTTGTATATGATGGTCATGTTCCCTCTATACTCCTGGATGGCTATTTGCCATCTCAGCATGTGTCTATTAGTAGTCTTCATGTTTAGTAAAGACTTCAAGGCTGTGCAGTCTGTGTAGACTTCAAAGACTGCACCCTCCAAATAATAATGGAGTTTTTCTAGAGCCCAGACTAGACATAGACATTCTGTCTGGGTGGCCCCATACCTGGCTTCTGAATCTTTCAGCTGCCTAGAGATGTAACATATTACACCTTCTCTTGGTTCACCATCCACAATTTGTCTTTGGTGAAGGGCTGCTCCCAAGCCTTGGCTGCATGCTGCATCTATATATAACTTGAATGGCAGTTCAAAGTCAGGCAAGATGAGCACAGGTGCATTTGTGAGTTCATATTTGATCCTCTCATATGCATCCCTCCTTTCCTTGGTTATTTCAAAAACTACATCCTTTGAGCATAACTTGTATAAACTACTAGTTATGTGAGCAAAGTTTTTGATGTGGTTTCTATAGTAGCTAGCAAATCCAAGGAAAGATTGCATCTCTTTGATGTTCTTTGGTACTGGCTTTTGCAGTACTGCTGCTACTTTGTTCTGGTCAATTGCCAGACTAAGGCCTGAGACTTTGTGTCCTAGAGCTAGTAGCTCTTGTTGGCCAAAATTACACTTTTTAAGTGAAATTTTCAGATTGATGGGTGTACATTTACTTAGCACTCTGTCTATGTATTGTACATGGTCTTCCCATGTCTCTGAGTATATAATGATATCATCAATATACACTACCATCCAGCCTTCCATTATTTCTTCTTGAAATATGGTGTCCATCATCCTTTGGAAGTGGGCTGGTGCATTCTTGATGCCAAATGGCATCCTGGTGTACTCATATATGCCCATATGGCATATTATTCTGAGCAACTTCATGGAATTTGGTTTAACTCCATTTTGGTGGAAGCCTTTCATACAATCCATCTTGGTTATGTATTTGGCTTTGGCTAGCTTATCCAAGGCATGGGGTATCCTTGGTATAGGGTACCTGTCTGCTTTTGTGTAGTTATTCAGGGCTCTGAAATCTCCACACAATCTAGACTTGCCATCATGCCAGGTGATTAGGACAGGAGTGGTGATTTCCACTATTTCATTATGTCCAATCTTCCTAATGACATCCATATCCAGGAGTTCATTGATATGTTTCTCAATCTCTTTCCTGGTCTCCAGACTTGCTGGGTAAGGAGGTCTCCTTAACATGGGTGGATAAGGCCTTTCCACATCCAGATATAGTTCTATATCATGGCCTTTGATCTTGCCTAATGGTTCTTCACCAATGGCAAATGCTGGTCTATTCTTCCTCAGCATCTTCAGTAAACTTAACTTTTGTTTACTGGTGAGGGTAGTGCTAAACTGTCCCTCTCTGAATTCTTTCAGAAGTTCTTCCAGTGGGTCCTGAGAAGATATCTGGTATATATCAAGAGAAAATTTCTTTTCCTTGTTAGTACCAATGGTAATATGCCTATTTTTACTATTGTAAATATCTATGCCATACATCCTCTGGTAATCTGTTCCCAGTAAAAACCCTTGGATGTGGGCATCTTCAAGCACTAAAAACTCTGGATTGAGTCTGATATTACCTTTTCTGTGGGGTATAATTATCTCTTTGATAATTGTCCCAATAGAGGTCATCTTTCCAGATGCACTCTTAAAGTTCTTTGCCCTGGTGGGCAAGAGTTCTTTTTCCCAGTTTGGGAAGTGGTTATCCAGATAATTTCTGGCCACTATGGAGCAGTGTGCTCCACTGTCAATGATCAGTGGATGCTGAGCATTGTCAATACATACAGTCATTTTTGTGGCTGTTCCATGTATGTATGCCATTCCTTTGGTTGGTGTAACCAGGAATGTTTGTGCATCTTGTGTATGTTTACACAAATTCTTGTTGGCAGTGTCTTGTGGTATGCCTGCTTCCAACTGTATATCCTGGATTTCTAGTGGGGTTTCCTCTTGGTATTCCACTAGAAATTCTTCTCTTGGGTCTTGATCCTCATCAGATGGTTCTCTAATGGCATCACCCATAGATTCTGATTCAGAATCCTCTGTTGGAGGTTCTTCTGCAGGGACTTTTTCTATAGCATAGACTTTCTTCTTTGCTTTTGGACAGTTGTTGGCATAGTGGTCTGTTGAACCACAATTGTGACAAGAATTCTTCTTCTTTGCCACTTCTGCCACTCTTTCTCTGGGTTTGTCTTTAAACTCCACCCTGAAAGGTTGTTTCTCTTTGAAACTACTCCTTCTATATGGGGTGAATTTCCCTATATTAGTCCTTTTCCTTATGTATTGTAAGGTATTGGCTATATCATCTAGAGTGCAATTTTGGTTGCATCTGCACTTTACTGCATTCTCTAGTTCTCCTGGCAGTTGTGTCAGAAGTTTATGATTCCTCATTTGAATGTTCATTTGGGGATCAATGGCTTTAAGTCTTTTAGACTGTCTAAGACACCACTCATATGGATCTTTGTCCACAGAGTATTTGTCATTTTCAAATGACATGGTCTTTTGCCATATCCAAGTTCCATTACTGTACTTTTGGATTATTTGACTCTTCCACCATGGCCAATTTCTTCTGCCATGGATTTCTTTCATTTCAGTGTACCATATACTTGCATGACCTTTAAATGCAGTATTCAGTCTAGCAGTAATCCAGTAGTCTGGTATGCTTGGTACATCAATGAAGAGTCCATCAATATAATCTATGAGTTCCATATGATCATATTCTCCTGATCCAGAGAATTTGGGCCAGTTTGAGGCCTCAGGAAGCTGTTTCAAGGCTTCCTTCTCTGAATAGGACATGCCATCTCCATCCTGGTATTGTGATGGAGATCTTGTCTTATTCAACAACATGGCGTCTGGTTTGATGTCATCTGGTTGATATGGATTCTCCATAGCTTGGCCTTGTGGTTGGGGCTTCAAGCTATGGTAGGCATTAAACAATTTGTTAATGTCTTGATCCAGACACTCCCTGTCCCTTGTGCTGCGGTGTTGTTCCTCAAAGACTTGGTTCAGTCTTTTGTTGGATTCTTCAGAGGCTTTGCCCAGTTGAGCATATCCTTCTTGAAGATTCTTAACTATTTGTTCCAAGGAGGCTTGAGTTTGTCTCATCCTCTCTTGGCTAGCTTTAATTTCTGCAAATTGCTTTGCAGATTGTTCAGCATATTGGGACACTTGTAACCACAGTGTGTCACTGTTGATGTTACTCTCAGATGTGACAATGTTATTTTCAGTCTGAGTGGGGGTAATGTTTCTATTACTAGGACTACTGATTCTAGAGTGGTTTACAACTACTTCTGGTTCTTGTGTACTTCCTTTACCAAATCCAACAGCTTCTGGATCATGGGGTCTGACTCTTTCCTCCTCTGGTTGAAGGAGGCTTTGTTCTTGCCCTTGTTTCCTTGTCTTCTCCTGGAAACTTCCTGGAATTGTGAAGAATGGTGACTCTTGGCCACTGATCTGCTGGTGTCTGAATGGTGTGAAGCCACTGGAGAGTTGATTTGGCCTGCTCCTTGTGAACCTGAAGGAATCTGAGTAGGCCCTGTCTGGGTCAACTGTTCTCCTATAGCTAGGATAGTGGCTTGATTCTCCCTTATCCTCTGTGCCCTTGCCTCCAGGAGTCTGTGCTGCCTGGTAGGATTCCAACCTTTGGTGATTACCATAAGGTCTTTGAAGTCTATCTCTTTGAGACAGATATTCTGGCAACTTGATCCCAGTTCTGCCCAGTGAGTTGCTAGGTTGAACCTCTTGTTGTCCATGCTCCATTGAAATAAATCTTTGAGGAGTTGGTGGATCTGAAGAACTTGATCCATATCCTTCCAGTCCTCTGGTTTGAGGTTTCTGTTGAATTGGAGTGTGAATGGCAAGGTTGATATTATCTCCCTCATTGTTTTGCCATCCACCACTGTGTCCAGGGTGTCCTCTTTCAGGTCTTCTGGTTCTGGACAATCCTCCTCTATCCTCTGGCTGGTTCCTTTGGAAACCAAGGTCTCTGAGGTATACAGGGGACATATCAGTGTTTTCAAGCAGTCAAAAACTTTATGTTCTTAGGGTATTTACCTTTGACTGTGCCTTGTACAAATTTACTGTCTGCTGACTTGGGCAGTTTGCCTTTGGAAGTTACAACTGGGTTAATAATTGTAATCTTTCCTGTACAAGTGGTTAAGGTTGGTTTACCTTGTATGGATGCAGAGTTTCGTGGTTTTCTACTTCTCTGAGTGGCTATTGGTGTCCACTTCTTGGCTGTGATGAGACCTTCACTGTGCCTCTTTCCTTTGCCCTTGCTGCCCTCTGGTTCTGAGGGTGTCACTGGTGTGTTGGCCTGTGACTGGGTCTCAAGTGGGATGTAATTTTCTTCCACTGAAATCAAGGCAGAAATGGGAGGACTTATGTCAGTTAAGACTTCTTAAAAATGCTGGTTTTGCACGTCTAAGATTGGCCTCTGGGCTTGTATGTTACTACAATGTGCCCTGTATAATGACAGTGTAATTAAATCAACAATTCCACATCAAAATTACAGCTTTTTGTACCCTGTCACACTGTTTGTGTGCCAGTATCCCACAGATACACTTGTGGTTTTCAAGTATATTCTGTACAAGTGGTTTTGTATAAGTGTTATTGAGTTAAAAATACACTTATTCCATGCCTCAACTGATGGTTTTTCAGTCAGAGGTGTCCTTATTCAGTCAAGAATACAGGACTTTATTGATGGCTTATGTGTTTTTATATACAAAACACGCCAAAAATATTTAAATTCAGTGGGTATTAGCCACGTGAATAATACTCTTATAATATGAGTATATATATAAAAAAGGATAAATATATATAAAATATATATTTAAATAAAGAAATTACGCCTAAAAAAAGATAAAACACTTGGTTAATAAGTCATAAAGAGAGAAAAGACTTACTTATAACGTCCAATAAGAGATTTAAAACACGGCCAGGCCCCCAAAATGTCAGGATGAGTCTATGTTGAAGTGGAAAAATGCTATTTAAAACTAAAACTATGACTGTGACACGTGGAAAATAGTTTAAGATAGTTTTATAAGGGTTAAAGATGGATTAATTTATCAATAAAAGGGGCTTTACTATAAGAAATATAGTGGTGGTGAGCGCTGTTGAAAGCCCTGGGTGCAGCTTTACCTGTTGGGTTACAATAATAAAGACTACAATACTTTAAGTTAAGAGTATACCTGTTTATTACCCAAGAGTAAAACTGTTTTTGACAGTTTACTATGTAGGGTATTCAAGAGCAGGATGAGGAAAGGCTTTTGGCTGTGAAAAGCCCTCCTTTTATCCTGAAATTGAGGTGGAAAGGCTGCTAGACCTTTCCACGTAGAGGAAGTGAAGATTTTTCACTCTCTATGACAGGCTTGTGGTTTGCAAACAACCTGTATAACCTGTATTGCGCTCAGATGTGGTTTTGAAACCACATCTGGGCAGTTTTCACCAATACAGGGTGAAAATTTTCATCTGGGGACCTCACAGCCTGATTCTGACATGTATGACGCATAGAATGCTGTACAAAAACTGTATGGGACCCCAGTATTGACTGAAATATGAGGTATTGAAGTAAAAACATGCTTCTTCGTCTATTTGACACCTCATATTCATGGTTATGGGATATTATCCCATGGTAAGGCTGTATATGACAGCAGGTGGGATTTTGACCTTAAAATGGTCATAACTCTGTCAGTTGTTGAGATATCAAGCTCAACGTTGGTTCATTGAATAGCTCTGTATGAGCTCTACACAATGTAACCCAACTTGACATGGTTATCATTAAATATGACAAAGTTATCCCATGTACAAGTATTTTTGTACATTGGCGTGGTCTGGGCAAAAGCTGTATTAAGCTTGTTTGGCCAATAACTTCTGTTGTAGTTGAGCTATGAGGAAATGGATGGCACCATCAGATAGCCCTGATTGTGCTCTTTCCAAAAAGACCCCACTTTAGGTATCTCACACTAAAACTGTAAAAGTTAGATGAGAGGTGAATGTTTTCTTCACCTTTATTTGGCCTGAATTTGACCATAACTCAAGTAATACTGGTGCTAGCTCAGTAGGCTAGCACCATTAGATAGCCCTGGCTTAGAGCTTCATTTTTAATACCCATTTGATGGGGTTAAGCCTCTCCTTCTAGATTTTAGATGAGAGGTGAAAATTAAGGTTTATGCTCAGCAATAACTTTGAGCAGGAATAACTTTGTTATTTCTTGTCCTATGGTGATGGGACTTATATTTTCAGAAAGAGGTGAGTTTCCTCTTTCTTTTGGTACCCTTTGAGCTAATTTGGCTCAGCTCCATGTTTTGGTGGTATTTTGGCTATACCATTGGTTTATGGTATTTTGGCTGTCATGCTTGTGCTCTGGTTTTGAGTCACTGGCTGACAATTTCTGGGTCTGAATGGTTGTGCATTTGGTGCTAAGCCTGATCCTTGTGTATTTGGTTTATCCTTCCAGACCTTCTTTGGTGGATTAACAGCCTCTGATAGTTCTTTCAGCTGGTCCAAAACATCCTTCATTGGGTTCACTTCTTTTGGGGCTTCATTGACATGAGCCTCTTGAGCTGGTGGATTCTTTATTTTCTTTGTGATATCTTTCATTTGCTTGATAACCTCCTCCCAGCTTTCATCTTCAAATCTGGCTTTCTTTTTGCTTTTGATTTCATCTGACTTTGATAATTGTGATTTCCCTTTAATAACTACTGCTGCCTCCAATTCTGCCTCAATATAATTTCTGAGGATATCCATCTCAGGTAAGATATATCCTCCATCTCTTGCTTGAACCATTGTTCTGTCTTTGATCATTTCTTTAGTAACACTACTTCTAATTTCTGGTGATAAGGAATCAAAGACATCTTCATGATAATCATTTTCCTTTTTGATATACCCATACTTCAGCAGATATTTTGAAATTGTGTCATATTCCCCAATAAAGTTTCTGTATTGGGACAAACTCTTGACTCCTCCCTCCTGTTGAGTTTGATTAAATAGTCTTGTTAATGAATCTTTCCTATGTCTTCTTTCTGGTTCCACCTTTCCCCATTTACTGATCATTTCCTTTTTCAATTGATCCCAGTCCTCCATTTCATATCCTGGCATTCCTTCAATTTCATATCTGATATCCTTATCTTCACTCCAGAATTCTATTTGCATTGCCAAATCCGTTTCATTGGCTCCTTCAATTGATGCTATCCTTTCAGCTCTCTTGATAAAATCCTCAACATCACTTCCATCAAAGTTGAGGTTATAATCTTTTGCCTTTATTTTAACAATCTTTCTTGTAGGTATTGTAACTCTTTCAGGTTGCTGAGTTGGTGTTGTAATATGTACCCTTTTTGCAAATCTTGCAGCTCTTGGCAATGTTACTGGTGTGGATGTTGCAAATGTCTTTTGGGTTGGTGATGGTGATGGTTGCTGGGGTCTGAGCATTCTTTCAATAGTTGCATCCCCAGTAGTTTCAGGTGAGAATTGACTTGATTTTGTCTTCTTTCCATGTCTTCTTGCAGCTCTTTCCATAGCCTTCTGTAATTCTAACCTTTTCTTCTGAAATTCTTCATCATTTTCTAAATAAGAAAAATCCTCTTCTTCACTTTCTTCCTGACCTAATTCCTCAATTCTGGACTGCTCTTTGTCCAATTCCTCCTCCAAGGTTAGAGCCTTCTTTGAGGATGATGATTCCTCCATTAGATTTGTGATCTAAACAATGATTTGATTTTTAATTATTTTGTTTTGATTGATTATTTTTGATTATTTTTGATTTTTTATGATTTTTAAGGTTGATAATGTGATCTTATTAATGATACTTGAGATTTGAAGGCCACTGTTGGGACACCAGATGTGGGAACTCCTTTTGTTGTGGGATAAATAATAGGCAGTACCTTGAGGGGGAGATTATTGGTGAGTCTGTTTTGAATTTCAGAAGGAGCCAATAACCATGGGTGCTAAGGTTTATTAGCTGCCCCTCTAAATATACTGAAAAAGATACCCTTTTTGATGAGATCACAAATCAATTATTTAGTTTGATGGCTTTTCAATTAGAGAATTTTCTTCAGCAGTCTCTATCAGTCTGTCAATAAAAGATCACTATGATAATAATGGTAATAGTTAATATTTTTTTTTAATAATTTAGGTTTGCTTAACTTTCTTGTTATTGATTATAATTCTTTTTAATTAATTCTTCTAGTATTCCTTCTTTCAATACCTGAGATATTTAAAGAATATTTTTAAGATCACTATTAATATTAATAATAATCTTGATAGCTAGCTAATCATTTTAAAGTTGATTCAATAATACTATCAATATAGCTATAATAATTTAGGGGTAAGATAATTTTTTTTAAGGGTGGTTTTGTTTAATATAAAGGTAAGATATAAATGATATAATAGTAATATAATACTATTAGGATCAATATAAATATAATCCAATATACCTAAAAATGCTTATGATATAAGGTATAAGGGTAAGATGATATCCCTTCTATAAATAAGGGTTATTGATAAATTAGATAAGATCGCTATTGATAATATCTTCCAACACTACTTCAACACTACTACTATAATGGTAAGACTATTGAAACAAAATTAAACTCTTTCATTAATATTATAAATATCTTTCATTAATTAATGATAAATAACACTATAAGATACTGAGCCTTGCTACTGATCTCTTTTCAATATAATTACTAGATTATCCTACTAGAGAAGGGATGGATTAATCCTCAAGATTATTTTCTGAATCAGACGCATGGGGGAAAAACAGGGAGATAGGCCCTTTATTTATACCTTTTGGGCCCTCCATAGAGCCTCCCAAAAACAAGGGACTTAGAAAAAATTCCACCTTGAGACATTTTTGCTGGTGGGTAAATTAAAAATGGTGTCATTTGATCAAGATATTGCACCATATGTTTGGTTGATTGCACCATTCTGAACCTTATTATTGTCAGTGCACAGCCTTGAGACATTTTTGCTAGTGGTTAAATTTGGAATGGTGTCATTTGTTCAGGATATTGCACTATATGTTTGGTTGATTGCACCATACTTTTTGAATTATACTCTTATTTTAACTAAACTTTATTCTTATTATGAACAGCCTTGAGACATTTTTGCTTATTTTTCTTCTTCACATCCTTGAGACATTTTTGCTTATTTTTCTTCTTCACAGCCTTGAGACATTTTTGCTGGTGGTTAAATTTGGAATGGTATCATTTGATACAGATATTGCACCATATGTTGGGTAGATTGCACCATTTTTTTAAAACTGTATTCTTATCTCTACTAACCTTATTTTTCTTCTTCACAGCCTGAATCTGTATTTAGTTGAGTATTCCTCTATGTAAAATTTAATTTGTGAATAATACCTGTATTGTTTGGTTATGGGAGTTTAAGTGGGGATTGAGTAATGTAACACTATGTTAGCTTATATGTAAGTGTTTTTTTATGTCAAGATATGTAACACATGATCCTGTAAGAGTAATTGTGTCACTTATGTAATATTACACATGTTCATTCATATTGAATACTTAGACAAGCTGCATTCTCTTTAAGCATATTCTTGTACCTAGTATAGAGTGTATAGTATCATTTCTCTTCTTTAATCCATGATATCTAGAAAATTATTTACATTATGGGGTTGAGGCAATATGTGACTATAGGTAAAATTTGATGTAGATTCCAGTGGAATACTTGTTTTTATTATTTTAATATAATTCTCTTGCTTTTTCTTGCATTTTTTTTTATTAATTTTATCTTTCACTTTTTATCTTTATTTTCTATATATATATATATATATTATTATTATTATTGATAAAAGTTTTAGCTTTGAAATTGTGGATTTGAACCTTGGAAGAACTGGTATGGAATACCACAGCGGTTGTGTGTGCGGGTGCATTGGCGTGTGCAGGTGCAGGTGCGCAAGGGCCAATTCCCGTTCCAACATGATGATGGCACAGTTAGAAATTTTGGATGCTGTGAAAGGTGAGTGTGTGGGTCATTTGATCATTGAACTTGGCTTATTCACACTGTACCCAATGTCAAAATAGTAAGTTCTTTGTGGCAATGTGAAATAATGGGCTTTGCTTGTCACAATGGCATGTCTCTGTCACTAAATTTTGAGGCAGTTATTTCACTAGCCAAATTGCTAATGAATCTGAGATATTTGCATTTCTGTAGACTAAATTTCATGAAATAACGGCTTTATCATTACAAGCAGTCCACATGACAGAACTTTGTTATCATACAATCCACAGTTACCTTCAATTTCTTCTTCAGATATAATCAAGTGTCCATCACCAAAACCAACAGCTTTATAAATATTCAGATGCGGTCAATCTGGTAAGAAATTCACATCAATCTTCAAAGCTTTTAAGATCAGAAAGTTATTGTTCAGTATGCTAGATGGCTCAGAGACTTTAAAAATGCTATTAATAATACCAAATTGCCGTGAGTTGCCCCTCAGAAAAGATATCACACTGTTGCTGACATTTTTGGATTCAGTTGAAAATATATTGTTCCCAATATTAATGTTTGAAACTGGAAAATACCAAGGTGAGACAATCATTGAAGTGGGAGGACTTGTGGATTGCATGGTAGTGTCTAAGCTGATCCAATCAACTATTTCCCTTGTTGCATGAAAATTATGTAAGTACTCAATCAGGCAATCATAATTTTCTTGGTCATGGTGGGATGGTTTGTTATATTTATGCCGATGGAGCAGGGCAGGTGGCTGTGATTCGAAAAGCTGTTTTATTTCACCTGGCACGGATGGGGATTTCAGGAGAACACAAAGGTTGGAACATCGACAGATATGTTGAAGTAAGGTTTTATCTATATCATCTATTCAGAGTTGCAAGAAGTTAGTATTATTCAGTTCAGGTGTTTAATCAATGTGAAAATATTGATCTTATTAATTGACGTACATATTTTGTTATTTGTTGCCATTTTTGCAAATACTCCAATCAAGCTCTCATAACCCCATGTGGCTGAGGCTTGTGCTGGGCCCCAATGTTGGAAGAGTTTGGGAATGTGATCAGAAAAATGATGATTTGGTTTACTTTTCTGTTTTGGGAACAGGAGTTTATTGGAAAGGCAGAATGTTTTCCAATGTTCAGCAAATGCAGTCGCATCATCTATCGAAACAGTCCAACTTGTGGCAATGTTTATAGCACTAATAAAATGGAATGTATTCTTGGTTAGTTCACTTGCAATTTCTTCTGACTGACCCATTTTTCTTTGAATGTTGGTGGATTGGTGTACATCTAATGACATCTGTTGACTGAGCATTAAGAATGGAATATAGACCTTATATAAGAGAGCCCATTCGGCGGCTTTTAAGCTACCATGAGAGGGGGAACCCATGATGAGGGAATTATTGTCTCAGATATGATTTGTCGGAGATGCTCCAGAGCCTCACCCTTGATCTGGTGATCACTCAGTGCAGTGATATCCAATTCAGAGGGGATTTCAGAAGTGGGGATGTAATCCGCATCAAACTAAGGAATCTCCGCAGAACCACTAGATGGATGTTTGGTGTGAGAGGTGGGAATTGAGAAGTAGCTGGGAGTGGCTCATTTATTTTTTTTGCTGCGTCTCTTCTCAGGGAGCGGGCCTCTCTCAATGTGATTTTATCAAGAGAGCTGTTGGAGGTCATGGAATCTGAGTCTGAACTGTTGGTGTCATTGGATTTCCTGCCGGACCTGAGGTAAATTTTTGATTTGGACTCTGGAATGCATAATTTGAAAGTTGCATGATCCTTCAAAATTCCCAGTATTAAATTATGCATTATGTCAAGATTAACCATTCTGGTTGCATCCCAATACGGAAGGTCTTCTAAAATTGAATATCGCACTCCATACTCAGAGAAAATTGCTTCTCTTTGTGGTGGGGTTTCCCAAAGCCATTTGGCAATGGTTGATTTATGATATTGATATTAGCGTGTGTAGTGAATTTGAGGACCGATTTATTCAATTTGAGCTTTGTGAATGGTGCAAAAATTACAAAAGTGGCTGCCTGAATGGGAAATAAATCCAGTAAGCTTGCGCATGGCAACCACATCCGCAATGGCTGTGAGAATGGCAACACGGATAAAGGATCCTGAAGGGCCTGTTGAGGTGGGGGAAAAATGGTAACCTTGCCATAGCTCTTTGAGCTCGTTGATGAGTGGCATTAATAGGTAATTCAATTGAAGGGAAGTTGGCTCCTTTGGACCAGGGATGATTCCTGCAACATAGACATTCTCTGGCTTCAATCTTTCACTTGGGGGGAGATTAAGACAAATAAGCGTGATAGGTCCAATGCTGGGCAACTGGGTGGACTTTCCATGTGCATTAAACCAGTCCACATAAATCGAGAAGGCCAATGCACCAGGAATCGACATGAATGGGGGGTCATGGATATTTCTAGTGCCAGTGAAGCATCTCCAGACCAATCCATCCCAGACGTCACATTTTGGGGAACCTTTGGGAGTTTGGGATTGTTGATGTTGATGCAGAATTTTCATAATTCCAGCCCGCTGGAGAAATCTGGCAAGCCAATTTTTGAATGATTGATAAATGAAATGTTTTGTTGGTACAAATGTTTGCTTCATGTTGGTTGTGTTTTGGGTGCGGGGTTCAAATGAATAGATGAATTTGCCTAATGATTGTGTGCAAGGGGGATCATGATCATTTGGGTCATTATGGCATTGACAGTGGGGTTGGTCAGTTGTGACTGATTCAGTAAGGCCATTAAGAGAGAAACATTGAGGACAACATATATAGTTTTGAATCACTGGTTCCAATTGGAGATGTTCAAATATGGTACTCAGATCTTGAGGTATATGGAATGCAGGAGTGGGGGGACCACCGGAGCTTGAGATGCTGGACTTGATCAGCAGGTTTAGGGCGGGGTTGAGAATGCGTGAAGCCCTGCAGGGTATATTATACCTTAATGATAGAATGGCAGATATTATCATTCCAAGGTCTTGTGGGGGAAGGGTTTGACTGCTGCTGTATGGTTCCTGTGCAGTTGAATTGAGACCCGGTGCTGTGGAGAAGGTGCTTTGGGTCAATGGTGAATAATCAGCTGGGAATATTTGATCCAATAGAGGTTGTGGGAACTCAGATCCTGATGCAGAAGTAGGGATGTTTTGAAGACATTTGGGTGCAATGGTTTATTTGAGCTTTTTAATGTGCTGTTTATATCGGAAAGGTGTGAAGGCAACTCCATGCCTATCACCATCAGGGGAAGAGTGTGTTTGAGTTGAGCAGTGTTGACACATTCATATAAGCATTGAGGAATAGCGGGGGGTTGTCATTGCTGCAGGGATTGGGAGTACGGTTGGTTTGTGTATAAATATCTATGGCTGATGTGAAAGTGTTTAGGAGTGTTATTAATTGGCAAAAAAATTGAGTGATTATTTATGAAGGGGGAGATGATTTGAGCCAGCTGAGAATTTTATCCCATTTTTAATGGTGCGTGAGCTGCAGCTGATGGAGTGTAACATGTCTCATCTGGACGGTGGAATTGGTTAGGAGTTTAATTGGGTAAAATGCCATGCTGCTCAATGCTCATACATATTCTATTTTATTTACACATGGCAATACTGCGGTTTTGACCCTTGAGGGGTGTTCCAATAGGGATGTGTCAACATTGATTTGAAGGGATTGACATTCAAACCATGTATGCTGGCACGCCATTGTACATGGCTTAAACCTTATTACAGACATAACGATATAACTCTATTACATAAGGGGTTGGAGTGCAGCTAAAGTCTTGGTATTTGGTTTGAGTGCAGCAGGCTTTCAATTGGTGGGAATGTGATTTGGATTGTCTCTCCTTTCTTGAAAAGGTGATGTCTCTTTTGTGGGTAAATCCTTCATGAATATACCCCTTTACAGATGTACGATGCTGTGGAATTTCAATGCATATATTGGCAGTTTGGATAATTCACAAAATGTGACAATGGGGAGGTGGAAATGTTACCAAATATGATTACTTATGGATGATGGGTCCCCTTTTGAGATCAAGGGAATATTACATTATGTGGTGGTAGGCCGTGCAGGGTGGTTTCCAACAAAAGCAGAGGAGCTCAAGAGGAGGTAGGGAGGATTCTCCTAAAAAGAGGCTTATTAGACTTCCAATAAGACTCTTTTTAGAAATATTCATGGAATATCTCTATTCTAAATTTGAAAAGATTGCCTCTCATATCACTCTATCTTATCATGATACTGAGGTGTTTTATCTAGTTAAAAATATTAGTGTACTTTTTCGGCCCTTTTGTCACCTTCCAAGTCACATAAATCCCGTTCTGGTTCTGTTCATGACTCAGATAGTGAATCTAGCATAGAATATGTTCAAACACAGTCACCATTGAGTCCCAACATTCCTCTCACAACCCCTATCTCATCCTCAATGAATGTATCAGGTCTCAACATTGATGTGGGAAATCCAAAGGCTCCAACTTCAAGCACTTGGTCGATCCCAAATATTTCCGTCACTCCAATTCCCCAAATCCCACTAATACACAAATGCATGTGTCTCAGGGGCCAGAAGGAACACCTCAAATCTCATCAAACGCTAATCCCCAATCAAAATTTCCACGTGAGTTCCTCCTTAATCCCGGTCGGAATCCAGTCGCATCCCAGGATCCCTTTGGCCAAAGTAAACAGCCAACCCTCAATATTCCATCAGGATCTCAGGTTCATGTGGGCTATGAAAGGCACATGGATGGGGGGCAACGAAAAAGACCATTGGAGAATGTAACTTGGAGTGGTCTGTTGGAGGGAAATCCAGGATTGACACTTCATCATAGTAAGTCATTTGAATTTTGGAGTATAAACTTTTTCAAAATTTGATATTTTTGTTTCAATTGAAAATTGTGAGTATGACCAGTCTTCATTAATTTTTTGATGTGTTAACTGATGATGTGCATGGCAGGTGATGAACTTTATGCATCTTCACCTCTGGTCCATAAAGAGAAAGTCACTGGACGTCATCATCCATATGCCTCCAAACCAAGAACAGCTCATGCCAGTTCATCAAGAGAAAAAATGGTGGATGATGAGGATGAGAACATGTCTCCGACTCAAATGGAAACAAATGATGAACCAAGGAGGGATGATTTCACGGCGCATGAGCATGGCACTCAGTCAAATAGTGAGTTCACCCATCCTCCAATGCCCCTGGCCCAGAGTATGCTTGAACAATCTGAGGTCAGACAGCAAAGGAACCAGGCTCGTAAAGCTCACAATGTGGCAAAACATGCAAGCCAGAAGGAGCAACAAAAATGGCTGAAAGCAGAACTTCCAGATAATGTCCATGGAATGAGATCAGCAGCACATGCCCATTGCCTGTTCCTACTCAAAGTTAGGGATAAGGATTTTTCCTCACTACCAGCACCACCAAGCACAGAAGAGCGTGAAATTGCAATTCAAGTGGCTGGTAATCTCGGATATGTCCCCGAGGATGTTTTCAATGAGCCATCAACACAGTTTCAGTCTCAGGGTTTCCAAAGCTACTGCAAAAATGAGCTCCACAAGCTAGGACTAAAGCGATTCACTTCGGACTGGGAGAGCTCATGGCAACATCTGTTCAATGAGCTGATGTCTATGGTGTTTTACCATACATTCCGTCTCGCACTGGTCAGCACCGAGTATCATCATTACTGTTGGAACAAGCATCATAATAACTATGGGGTCGTGGCAGCTTTAATGGAGCAATATTTCACTTATTTGAAAAGAGAATGGAAGTCTATTCAAAAGGATGTGGAGTATTTGGTTAAAAAGAAGGAGAATCAAAAGCTCGCAAATATTTGTCAAAGGGTTAGTTAATGTATCTCTTCTTCATTGTGAGCAAAGACTGATGGTGATCTACTTGATTATGTGCAGACCTGTGAGCGCAGTCGTGAATGGTGTGATGCGGCTAAATATCCCATTCTAGCATCACAATTCAATGACCCTCGAGTATGTTCAGATACTGAGGAGGTACTGGAAAATGGCCGTCAAGTTTACCCCAAAGTGGGATTACAATGGCGCTCCCAGTTATTTCATGAATTGGTATTAAAAATGGATCAAGACATAGAGTTTTGCAATTGCATTAAAAAAAGGGTAAAAAAACTATTGATAGATTGCCAGAATTACGATTGACAGATGATGGTGATATTCCGGAAGGCTTACCATTTCAGCTATTTGATCAAGATTGGCTCAAAGGCTGTAGTAAGATGCAGACTAGCGCCCTCAAAATACTTGAAATGCCAGTTATTAGGCCAAATGGTGATGCTCTGCAATAACTTAGTAATATAAATGTATAGCACCATTACAAATTAACATTTTGTGAATTATTTGCGCAGGTGTAATACAATCTGATTATTATTTCTTAAAGATGCAACACTTTGCTAAATATGTCAGAATATAGACAATATGAGTTGGACTGTATCACTGTCTCCCTTAGAAATAATACTCTATTTCTCATTTTCATCCAGGAAATATTGAAGGAGTTTGATCCAGCTCATGGTGTTCATAATTGTGGACCTGTGCCAGGGTGCGCAGGTGTGATCAACTTGGTCAAACACAAATTATATAATATCAGTAAGGCTCACGCAGTTAATGATTTTTTCTTTTCTTGGACCTATTGGTTTTTGGAAAATGGCATTTCCATAAGGAAGGATTTTAGAATAGCAATACAATTAAGGTCAAAGATGAGCTTGAAAGGTACCTTCTGCATGTTGACCTCAACTGAATGAGGAGTGATATAGTGGATGACCTTTACAGGTTGTTGTTGGCCAATACAATGGAGTTGATCAACAGCCTGAGCCTCAATGGCTGGGTTCCAATTGGGCTCCTGGAAATGTGGATGTCAGGGGCGGAAAATCAGGGCAGAATTTTGTGGGTCCCCTCAACATTAAATAGACTGTATTAGCACAAGTTAGATTGAGGCCAATTCCAGGTGCAGCAATGGATGCAATCAGTACTTCACATTCAGGATTATTGAAGAAATTCTCCAGTGCCTTCTCCTGTGCTCGTGCTGTAATTGTTCCATCAATTTGTGCTGAAAGGATAGAGTGATGGGCAAGTGCAATACCAATTCTAAAATATAAAAAATTCAGATGGATTCAATTGGTAATGGATGCATATTAGAATTAACGCACAAATCTAGAAATTGGGTCCATTGGGTATAAACCACCGATTTGGTTGGACCACACCTTGTTTGTTTGTTCTTCATTAAGCTTTGTAGGAGGTGTGCAATTATACTACTCATCATGCATGTTTCCACGTCCACAATAGTTCGTGTGATTGTTGGGGAGTTATCCTGAGTGCTTCTGCCCTCGGGGTCTTCCAAATCCGCCTCCGCAATTGTGTTAAGCATGATGTGATGGTTACAACATATTCGCAGCTTATTAATATTTCTGAAAAATTCTCCTGGTCCTTTGCTTTTGGATGATAGGAATTCTTCATATAATGTGGAATATTCTTGCTGCATGGTTGGGTTGAGTGGGAACAGCTCATAATGATGGCTAATAGTGGGGAGGGATTCGAGATGTTTGGTTTTGGTGCGGCGCAAACTTAAATGCTGCAATGCCAAATGCAAGATATAATTGCAACCTTTGGAAAGACTACTCAGGATGAATGGTGACCAGTTATCTTGGTTGTAGCTCTGGGGTTGAGTGATGAATGATATTATGCCCAAAAGCTCATAAATGGTGTTGTGAATAGGTGTGCCCGTTAAACATATTCTACGGAATGAAATATAGCTATAAGATGGGGCAAGGGTTATTGGATATAAAAGGTAATTTGAATCATTTAAGCTCAGCCACTCACTGTGCTTCATCCAAGATTATACAATGCCAATTGATTTGAAAAATGAATGATGTAGAGGGATTGGTTTGCTTAAATTCTTGGTTGATAGTATTGTAAGAAGTGATGATGATATCATATTTTAAGATGTCCGCTTGGGATAATGAGTGATGAGTGGGACCATGGTAGATTTTGGGATGCAGCGCTCCAGCCTGAGCATGCTTGGATATTTCTGATTTCCAGTTGGTAATTAAGCAAGGGGGGCAGATGATCATGGTGGGTGTGGAGCGATGGGGGTTCACAATCATTCACTCCTTGGAGGTACCAATTAGAGCAATGGCCTGAATTGTTTTACCTAATCCCATATCATCCGCGAGCAGTCCTCCAAGAGGGGTATTGGTCGAAAGGGATTCAAATGAGCTAACAACCTTGTTTGTAATGATGTGCCTGGCATTAAAAGTGGATCCTGGGGGTGATGTGGCCCAAAGGTTACAGGCTGATTGGCCATTGGGGATTTCTCAATCCCAGAGAAAAGCTAGTCCGGTCTTTTGATGAGGGAGGAGGGGGGTTTGAATAATGGCATGGGGAGGTCTCATCCACTGGGTAATTGTATCAGTTTTTGCTTGGAAATCAATGATGAAGCAGCAGGATATGAAGCTGGCGTCGAGTTTGAAGCAGGAAATGTCGCAGTAAAAAGCTGAAATTGACTATGAGTATTACAGTCATATTCTTTGGGCATTTTAAGCTTGAAATCTTGTGTTCGAAAGCTTTCCATTATGAATAAAATGTTTGGATACCATGTGAAGAACATCAATGCTAGATTGGGTTTCTGAGATGAGGAGGGATCATTTGCATCAGTCATAAGTACTGCCTCAACAAATAATATTTGAGTAGGATTGGATTGGCAATTTTCAATCCATGCCCCACCAGAACCACAGTGCATGAACGCTTTTGGTGCCCCAAGGAATGGTATCAACGTTTTGGAAAGGGTTGCAGGTAGAGAGCCAATAGCATGCTGGTTATTGGGGAGATAAATGAATATGTTGTGTTGATTGTGCCATATGATAATCCAAGAAGCTAAGTGGGAATTATCAGGATTTAAGGTTATATCACTATTTATTTGAATACGGATATTAATCATCCCAATCCAAAGTGGTTGTGAAGGGGTTGACATGATGGCTATCTTAAATTATTTGGGGATAGTCGGAAATTATATGATCGGGAAGGGTTAGCTAAACAGAATGAAGACGGATAAACGCAGGTGGGGAACTTATATGACAGGCAGCAATGGGGTCAAGGGGGTATGGCCTGCAGTTACGTGCATGGTCTTGATGGGGGTGGGCCTCTTGGGCTGATAATTTTCATATCCAATTTGGGGCATATATCAAGGCAAGGTGGCCAAAATGTGGGTGCACCAATATGACTGCTGGATCTGCAGCAAGTTACGAAACCTTTGGTGGAGCAAGGTTGACATTAGCATATCTGAGATTGGGTGGGTTGTAGCAACTTATTGTGGAGGGGCATATTAGAGGCATGCGTCCATTTTCGCTGGTGTGACAGCAAACAAAGAGCGTTTCTTGCCCAGGTTAATTGTTGCATAGGGACCTACTAGGCAATGTTGGCGGTTTCAAAGGGCAATCTCACTGGGGGGACGTTTGTGCGTGGGCGGGCGAGATATGTTTGGTGGCGTGCCACCAAACATGAGTTTGATTTTGCGTGAAGTTTTTTGATGACTAATGCCAACTAGGCTTCAGGGGGGGATGTGTGGCATGATCAAACGGGGCACCGAACATGAGGCGTGATCCACATATACATTCACCCCTATTGCTTTTGAGGCGGGTACTAATCCACCAAGATTGGCATCAGGGTCTTTTCCTCACACGTGTACCAAACTCCGGCAAAATAGGCCACCCGCCCAAGGGATGTTTTGGCTGCAAGCCTGGGGCCACAACATGCGCGGGGCGCGTGAGAATTTGCAGAAAATGACCCGTGGTGGGAGATCCCCACGCAAACATAACCAGCCTCAGAAGTCATAGGTTGGGATTATTCTAATGCAGATGAGGCTGAAGCAAATCCACACTGATTGGCCTCAGGTTTCCACGTGTGAGCGGGTGAGCGTCTGCAGTCAAGCTGACAACCCGACCAAGAAAATAGGCAGTTGGAAGACTGGCAGTAAAATGTCTTCCAGGTGTGTGAAAGTTACCTGTGTATGACCTGTTGGCGGTGCATATGAAAGCGTGTGGCTGCCCGACAATAAGAACGCGGGATGAACAATTGCGGCCAGTCAAAGTTTTCACCGACAATGGCACCAGAGTGAATCCACTGTTTGTGTATGACCCAAATAATAAGTCATCCCATTATGACCCACTTACATTAACTTGGATTACATGCGCATCTGTGCCATAGTTAGGCAGAGCTGTCCAACAAAGTGCATCAAAGGGATGCAGGTGAGAGATATGACTCGATGGCTTGACGTGATTGCATGTTACATTATTGAACATCTTTTTCTCTGCCCCGCAGCATACATTTACAAAGGTTTACTGCATACTACAGTGTTGGCTGTACAGCTCAGGAAGGTTTAATACTACTTGAGCCTGCATGCATATAGCAAAGGTGCATGCACCTTCCAATTGTTTGCATATATGTAGCTCATGTGCCATATGCTCAGCATTGCGTTTCACCCGATTTGCACACAAAAGCTGAGCATGTCATGGTCAAAATCACCGTGTGAAAGTGCTCAGTAAAGCCATGGTCTGGACCATTTTTGCAATATTTCATTGGAAGGCTCATTTTGGAGCACTTCACCAAACCGTGTGAAATGCTGCACCTGGCTGAAATGTGATCTGATGCTGTGCCAAATGCTCAGATTGTGTGCATACAAAAACGACTGAGAAATGGCTCAGCATGGTGCATTTGATATTGTTATATCAATAGTTCAATTACTGTGCAATTAAAATGTTCAGCCACTGAGCATTTCAATTATGACCCGAAAGCAAACCTGTGCAATGGGTCGAGGCCAGCTCACGCTGTATTCACTTGTCTTACAGCCCCCCCCTATGTTCGAACACTATTACCAGGCCATACGGCCGGTAATCTTGCTGCGGTCACTTGTGACCAAATGCACCACGCTCTTTTCTGAATGGGGTATTTGGGAATTGCACCCACCATGAACATTCAATGACGGCCTCATGACCACCCTCCTGGGTGATTGGGTGGCTATTTAAGGAAACAAAGGGGATTTGACTGAGCTTGACAATTCAATCAATAGCAATGCTCAGCAAGAACCCCATCGTTGTTCTGCCTCACGCCAGCATTTCCCTTCTCAGTTGCAGCATTTGCTGACACTGAGCTTCAATTTAGCCCACACGCCTTGAAGCTGAGACTTTTGCAGGTGCTGCAACTGCTGAGATTGTCTCAGCTTCAACATAGTATAAAAGACCATCTTCACATGACACACCCTTCACTTTCTTTCTCACCCGCGCCATTTCGTTCAACCTCACCCACGTTTGTCCTTCTTGTGCGTATTCCCCTTGGTCTTCCTGCCTTTTTACTTTTGTCTTTCACACTCCACTAAACCCACTCCCCTTCCTTTTTCCTGTTTGTTTTTCCTGCTGATCCTTTCAGAACCCCACTCCTATCCACCTGGTGCGCCTTCTCCATTTAAAGCTTTTGTCCACATTATGTTCCAATATTAATTATTTTTTTTCTTCACAACTCTCTGTCAGACTTTTAAAAACTTGCGAGTAGAGTGTCTTTCTTTTGTTCACTTTTTAAATTTATTGTTCATCGTACGTCTTCATTTTCTTTCTTGATTGTTTACTTTCTATTCAGTTACTAACCTCAATTGTTTTGTTTTTAGATGTCATGCACTTTATGCACCAAGCGGGGTATCCCCTGCATCCATTCCTCAAAGATGACCAACGCTTGTGATGCTTGCCGACAAGCACACAAGAAATGTTTGTTCGTTTTCCGCCCCTTCCGACCATAAGGCCAGAGGAGTTCTCGCCCAAGACGCCCTTGCGAGGACTCCTTTGTGGTCAACGATGATGAAACAATATCCGAGCGCGAATGGACACCGGGACCTCAAGCAGGCCGACGGGAACAATTCCGGACAATTAGCCCTGTCCCCTCAAGCATTGATTTGTCCACCCCCCCTCCTAGGCCACCATTCGATGGTCACTATACTCCTCGACCTGAGCGAAGTGATTATCCGGCCAATGAAGGATGGCCATGGCAAGAGGACATTTGAGCTTGGGCTGATTGTCACCATGTCTTGTCACCAATGGCATTCAAACACCAAAGGAAGTTTTCTTTCTCCTCCTTATCTCATTTCTCTTCACGCAATAATACTGACTTTTTTCCATTACTCATAGAACAAAACCCCCCAAATCCCCCCCGACAAGACTTTCCTGTTCCTAGTTTGCCTCGTGAGCAAACCCCGCGGCAACCCACTCCAGGCCCAAGTGGCACCCGATGGTCTGAGGAATTATTCCGCGGTAAGCAGCCAAAGTTTCATTTAATTTTCACTTTCACTTTTGAGTTGAGTGAACTGACTCTTACTCCTTTTTTAGAACCCTCCTGAACCAAAGAGCCACCTATTCCTGGCCCGAGTCTATCGTCCCAACCACCTGAAGATGATACGACTCGTGAACCAGAATCTGAGGTGGCTCCTATGCAATCCATGGAGGAACCTTTTGGTAAGTCCAAATTTCACTTTTTTAACTCTACTCAACTTTTCCTCACCCCTCCTTCGACCATCTCCAGCTTGTCCTGCCACTCCCCGCTCCATAATAATCATTGACAATACACCCGTTGGATCCACCCTCCCCCTCCCCCTTCTTCTTACCTGACTTGCCCACCTTCCCCTTCTGCCCCCCCTCCACTCCAACCCCGGTTCCCTTTCAGTGCCCCCGAGAACCCCAAAGTCTCCTCCCCCCTGGTGCAAAGCCCCTCTCATTCCCACAATGACGCTTGCCAGGAATTCACCGACTTACGACCAGCTTTAATGATTCCTTGAGCCATCCTCCACGAATCTTGTTGGAGCTTTGCCGCTTTCTCCACATGATTCCTTTCGTGGATGCAACTCATTGAAATGAGATGCACCAGGAATTCTGGGAGGAACTAAACTCCCTCCTTGCCCAGGCACTGGAGGCTTATTCAAAGGAGGACATCACCGGGATAGTCTCAAAATACTTAGAAAAATAAAATTAAAAAAAATCTCATTATTTCCTCTTTGTATTATTTGTAATACTTTCTTTTAAATATATTACTTGTATCAAATGTTTGTTATTTTCCATTTCTATTACATTCTTTGCTCATGTAAAATTATATTTTCCTCAATGGTTCAAATGTCCTATTGTGTGAGAAAAACTTTTATAAGTGCGCCACCAAAAGTTTGAGTGACCCTCTTTTGCCAAAAATGCGCCAATAGTGGCCTTTACCGTCTCCTATATTTTCATCTTCCATGGTTGAGAGCCATATCAATTCTTAGCTGTAAAAAAGCGGGAGGTTCCCGCATGTCAGCAATCCACTCCAGATTTGTGAGAGATGGCCTTTCCTATGGTCACACGCTATTAATCTTAGTCATGAATTGAATTGTCTAAATTGTCGGGAAGCTTCCCAAGCGTAAGGATTGGCATGTGAGGTGTCGGGAGCCTGCACAGGCGTAAGGATTCACGTGTGAATTGTTGGGCGCCTGCACAGGCGTAAGGATTGGGGTGTAAATTGTCGGGAGCCTGCGCAGGTGTAAGAATTTGTCAGCATTGTTGGCAACCTTCACAAGCATAAGGATTGGCGTGTGAATTGTCGGAATCCTGTACAGGCGTAAGGAATTTTTAGCATTTTTGGGAGCCTTCACAAGGGTAAGTATTGGCGTTTGAATTGTAGGGAGCCTGCACAGGCGTAAGGATTGGCATGTGAATTATTGGGATCCTGCACAGGCGTAAGAATTGGCGTGTGAATTCTCGGGATCCTGCACAGGCATAAGAATTTGTCAGCATTTTTGGCAACCTTCAAAAGTGTAAGGATTGGCGTGTGAATCGTCAGAAGCCTGTACAGGTGTAAGGAATTTTTGCCATTTTGGGGAACCATCACAAGCGTAAGGATTGGCGTGTGAATTTTTGGGAGCCTGCACAGGCGTAAGGATTGGCGTGTGAGCTGTCGAGAACCTGCACAGGCGTGAGGATTGGAGTGCGAAGCGTCGGCAGCCCCCATAGGCGTCAGGAACTTTTAGCATTGTCGGAACCTGCACAGGCATAAGGATTCGCGTGTGAAGCATCGGCAGCCCCCATAGGCGTCAGGAACTTTTAGCATTGTCGGAACCTGCACAGGCATAAGGATTCGCGTGTGAAGCATCGGCAGCCCGCATAGGCGTCAGGAACTTTTAGCATTGTCGGAACCTGCACAGGCATAAGCATTTGTGTGTGAAGCATTGGCATCCTGGACAAGAGCAACAAACCAGGACATATGTACGATGGCATGCCACCGTAAATAATCCACTTCACCCCTTTGTCATGTGAGGCACCCCATCTCCCGCACTCAAATCCATTCAATCCTGGTGTCTATTGTCCTCTGCCTTACCCCACCATTATTTACCCAACACACATGCAAATCTGCTCATTCTTTGAATTGGGATGAGATTGTATTACCATCCCTGATATGATAGCCCGCTCTCTCGCCAATCTCATAATAGCCATGGCTTTTTTGGCACATTGTTTTTGCTAACCTAGTTGAGAATTGTGCGGACATACCCACTAGTGTCGTGCTTTTGTTGTCCTGTGCTGGATCAGTATAATGAACAAATGTACTACTGGCCCACACTACCTGAATGAGCCCATGACATGCCGATAGATCAATCCAAAAATGCTCATTTGGGAAAATCAATTTTCCCCCTGTACACCGCTTTGACGCATCTCTTTGAATTTGGCCGGTCCGCTTATCAGCTTGAAACCACCATCCCGAAGCATACTGCGATGTATCCTTATCAAGATGGGGTGAGTTTTTGCATCCATTCATGGTGAAAGTGAGTGCGGAAGCAAACTCGCCTGCACCCTGATTTGTCGGAATATTGCCTTCATAGTTGACTTGATCAAAAGACGGAACCCCCAATGAGCTGTAGCAATTTTTAATCTTCTGAAATAAATTATCCCCAACATATTGTAATGATTGACCTAAAATGCAACCCACCAAGCAAAGATTGGCACCTCGGTTCCGCCATTCATCTTTTGCGTTTTTAATTTTCCCAACACTTCCATACAGACCAAATTGTTCATTCTTTGTGCTGCATTTGCGCCACCCAATTGCGAACATAAATCCCTCAAGTAATGTTCCATTTGTTGCAATTGGGTCGGTGAATCTCTTTTCGCGAAATAAGAATTGTGATAATTCATCCCATTGATTGACTTCCACTTCACTCATTGTTGTGAATGGTCGGAATTCGACAAGGGCAATGAGTAATCCGGTTGAAGAGAAAATTGCCACACGGCCAAAGTGAATGCGTTCGATCTGATTGACATCCACAACCCTCCGAATTTCACTTGGAGTGATATTTGCTGATACTGGCATTGATATTTGTGCTGTTGGTTGAGAGTAGGAAAAAACCTATTCCTTAGGGTTGTTTTGCCCTCCTTTGTCTTTTGGGATCTCCCACTATTCCTGAGTGGTTGAGTGATCACTATGTGTTGAAGCAGACAAGATATCAGATACTGCTTCCTGCCATTTGAAGCTAAGGAGTTTTGAGTCCAGAATGGTGCCCAATGCCCAAGGAGCTTTCTTCGGAACACATCCTTTGACTTCCCTGTTGAAGCCCACATAACACTGGCACAATCTGAACCGACTAAAGCCAATTTTCTTCTGTGGGGCCCAATGAGGGTGCCACATAAATGTGGAAGCATATATATATATACCTATATACACTGAGATTAAGCGAGCAACTCACACTTTCCTTCCTCAGCCCGACACTTTCTCGCGAGTTCCCTTTTACGCTCTTTTCCTTTTTTTATGAATGGCATGCTTTCAGCAGAAAATGAAATGAAACCAAATGATTACTGATTTATGAATATCACCTAAATTGAATTGTGGTCGATGAATCTTTTTTAATTGCGGCTAAAAAGAAAGATCACACCTGATATTTGCAAATTTGCGATCTCAAATACCTGAACCTGAAAATTGCAGTGGATAGTGCATTATTCAATTTGAGATTGATTTTCCCATGCAATCACTTTCCAATCCAACCTTCTGGAATATCGCAAGCACACGCAAATGCAATATGCATCCTGCTGCGGATCCCTAGTTTTTCCAGTCCTCTTGAAAGACACAGGAACATTTGGCCTATCATTGCCTGGCGGGAAGTGATAAATGCAACCTCCCGCAATGCCCCCGCGTGTGCTACTCGTGCGCACAACTGCCTGACTCAGCTTGCGTCTTGTTGGAGTCTTTTCAATGATGTACGGAGGCATGCTGCCGTACAATTACTATTGGTATTCAGACTGTGGCCTCCGGGCAGTAGTAGGATTGGAAGTCATGATTATTAAATTCATAAATCACTTTGCAAAATTCAACTACAATCTATCTAGTACAAAGCTAATCTAAAACGGGTCAATCCTGGTTGTGAGTTTAGCTGACCTGGGTACAGTCAAGGTGACCTCATCACTTGAAACAAGACCGCGCTTTGCCACCCAGGAATCACCAAAGTCTAATACTAAGCATTGTGCAAATTCAAATCTAAGAGGTACAGTGGGGTTAAAAGACTCTGATGAGAAGAAACTTTTATTCAGTAAATTACATATATACTTATTAGTATGTAGCCACACTGGCTCCACTAGATTTTTACCCTCTGAAAGTTTTGAGGAAATGTCAATTAATGATAAAGCCCCTTTAACTGAGGTTGTTCTCCAGTCATCTGAGCATACCATCAAACCACGAATCCCCGCCGCACAGAATGCCGCTAATATACCATAGCAAATTCTATTTATTCCGAGATTCTTGTGACACGTCAAAAGATCTTTGATGGCCTCATTTTTTTTTGAGTTCGTGAGTTTTCCTTTGATGCCATTAGCTTTGACCTTTGTATGTGCACGTACCATGTTGTACACAATCATCAAATGGATAACTGTATCCATTAGATCCTCCAGGTTCTTGTGCGGCTTTGTGGATATCTCATTGTCATCCCCACCACCTTCAATGCTGAGCTGGGTTGCACGTTTCTTCAATTTACTCAAGCAGGAGGCAAGGTATTCAACTGCTCCCTGTTCGAGTCCAAGAGGATCGGTCAAATTTGATGTGGGTGCAACATATGGTTTGGGTGCAACCACATTGTATGAGACTAAACTAATTGATTCAAACATAACATTTGCCCAAAAATGTTTAACTGGATTGGCGGGGTAAAGAAGGCTCTGAACCATTTTGAAGAAGGAGTGTTCAGAGTTTGGGAGACTCTCTGGAGGTTTAGCTGATTCCTTCATCAATTTGAGATTCCAAATGTTGTGATCAAAAAACGCTTCTGTTTCGGTTGGTATAAAAAAATCTAACCCTGTATATTGCAATTTATATCACCAGTCAACAGCCAATAAACGTGTATAATGCACAAAGATAACACTCACCTGCCATCTCAAGGTCCTCCAGCCAGGCCGACATTTTAAGCTCTCGGTTACTGATCACCTTAATACCAACGGGCAGGAATGTATGAGCATCTTTTGTTGGTAAATTGTCCCATCAATTTTTGTAAATACTATTGATATTATCAAGCCCCCTTTTCCATGATTGTTGAGTAATATTGGAATGATAATTCAAAATGCCTGCAAACTCTTCCATGCGGGATAAAAATATTCCTTGAAAATTAGCAGATGATGACACTTTGGGCTCAGGGTCAGCAATTATATCTGTCATATCTCATCCCATTGTATCATGTTTAATTGTTTCCCTTTGTTGAAAGGCCTGAATATTCCGAGGAGAGGCGGGAGGGGTTTCATCATGGATTGTTTCATTGGGTATTGGGGGGCTTTCAGTATGTGGAGCTTCATCATGGATTGTTTCATTGAGTATGGGGGGGGTTCAGTATGCGGAGGTTGATTATCAATATGGTCCCCTTCAACATTGATCATTTCATCACCTTGATCCCGAGAATCCTTTGCGGCTTTAAAGGTACGGAGTTTTTTTTTTTTTTTGGTCACATGTATATTTGGTCTTTTTCCTAATCCTTTGCCTGGAAATCCAATTACGACTCAAGATCCTTCAGGTAGAGATTCTCCCACCTCCACACCTGCCCATATATTGCAACCAGCTATTTTTATCAATTTTGTCTTGAATTAGTAATGGACTTACGTTTCAAATCCATTTTGAGCAGGCTCATGGCTTCAGCAATCTTTTGACGCACATAATCAGGAATTTTACTATCATTTTGAATTTTTTCGAGCCTTGGGATTGCTTGAGAAATGTTGGAGACAAAGTGTTGCTTGTATATAATTTCCACCTCCCCACTGAAAATTAAATCATCTTGCCCATCATCTTCTGTCGGTGCACAAGGTTCAACAGTCTTTTCCTTCTCATAACTTTTAAAAATCAGTTTCTGAGAGCTTGGAGGCTAGGCTGAAGTAAAGGCTATGACACAATATCAGGTTTTGGGAGATTAGAAATATTCAAGATGGATGCAGACTCACATTCTGGAAGAACTGGTGGATCTTGATTATCTCCATGTGACTGGCTCTCTACTTCAATGCCTAATTCACGACTACTGGCGATATCAGAGATTTCACTTCCACTCTCTGGGGCTGAAGTTGGTCATTGATTGAATTCACTTGAATTTCCCAGGGTTTGGGCCATAGCGGAGGTAGTTTATTAAGCAAATAGATGGTGACAAGTTGATTGATATCTTTTTTGAAAATTTTTGAATAAAAAGATCCAAATTGAAGAAAAAAGGTGGAAGTAAAATAATTGCATTTGCAAAATGCGTTTTGTCAGCAAATTGAAGGAGGCAATGTTTTGCAAATTATTTCATAACATGCAAATGAAATCACTTCCCTGTGAGACATGGAATAAAGTTGACTAGTGAGAAACCTACTAAAGTCAACTTTTGAACTATTCAACACTCATGAGGTAAGGACTAAGGAAAGTGTTCCATTTGAATGATATGAAATAAAATGGTTTTGTCGGCGAAACAGGAGACACAATTCTTGTCTTAAATAGTCCACTTATTAGGTTTTAATTTGTGAGTCTCATGATTTAAACCCTAACCACAACATTGTGAATATACTGACCAATTTCCCCTTAGGTCCTGTTGGCAGAGAAGGCCACTCAGCATATTTCGGCAATTGCGTTCATCATGTACACCAACAAGCCACCGTACACTATGGATGTAGTACGGAAGCGTAAGGATATGTTGTGTCGGGAGCATGTTGGGAGGCACTCCATGAGCATAAGGATAACTGGTGTCGGGAGCATGTCGGGAGGGCACTACACAAGCGTAAAGTTAAGTCGTGTCGAGAGCATGTTGGGAGGCACTCCACAAGCATAAGGATAAGTGGTGTTGGGAGCATGTTGGGAGTGCACTCCGCGAGCGCAAGGATAAGTGGTGTTGGGAGCATGTCAGGAGGGCACTCCGCGAGCGTAAGGATAAGTGGTGTCGGGAGCATTTCGGGAGTGCACTCCGCAAGTGTAAGGATAAGTGGTGTCGGGAGCATGTCGGGAGGGCACGCTGCAAGCGTAAGGATGGTAAGAAGTGTTTGGAGGATGTCAGGAGGGCACTACACAAGCGTAAGGATAAGTGGTGTCGGGAGCATGTCGGGAGTGTACTCAGCGAGCGTAAGTATGGTAAGCAGTGTCGGGAGGATGTTGGGAGGGCACTACACAAGAGTAAGGATAAGTGGTGTCGGGAGCATGTCGGGAGGGCACTACACAAGCGTAAGAATAAATGGTGTCGGGAGCATGTTGAGAGGGCACTCCGTGAGCGTAAGGATAAGTGGTGTCGGGAGCATGTTGGGAGTGCACCACGTGAGCATAAAGATGGTAAGTGCGGGGGTGTGAAAGCGTAAGGAGTGGTGAAGACGGAGATGGGGGGGCAGTGTCAGAGTCTCATGTGGAGGGCAGTGCGGGCGCGTAAGCATGCAAAGTGTTGGGGTGGATTAGGTGGGGATGTGGAAGCCAATGAGGTGAAATTACCCAAACATTGCGAATAGTGTTGAAATGGGTTTGGGCTTTGAGTGACATTCTCATGTGACAAATGTGACGATTGACTTTGTCTTGACACTGACATGACGTGAACCACTAAATCCAAGGACTATAAAGTGACACTAACGCGACTGAAGCAAGATTTTATACTGACCGCAGTGCGACGTGAAGTCAATCTCCGAAAATTGACGCAAGATTTGCCCTGGTGTCTGTCAAAGAGTTTTTAATACTCTGAAACCTCTTTTTGCCACATTTGCAACCATATACAGGTCTTTAATTTCTCCCTTGTTCTGTACTCAGATAGGTGTCTGTCACAGCCACTATCACAGCTAAGGGTTTCAACCTTAAACTCACTCAAGCTCATGAAACCAGAAGATCCAGTATGTATATCAGAAAGAAGTTTCAGAAAATCTTCTTGCTGACACATGCATACTGCTTGGTTCACCAATACAGCCTGGTAATACTTGTACAGGTTGGATTCAGCAAATACAATTTGTATTCACAAGACTGAAGCTGTATGATAACCCAGCTCCACCACACCTCTTGTACAGACCCTGTACATCTATACAGGGGCTGTATTATGAAAATGAATTCAAATCAAGATTCCTCTCAAGAAAATTCACTCTTTGGATTAAGGCTGATGGATTCTCACATATACCAGCCCCTCTTCCTCCCTCTGGGGTTTTTTACCCAGTTAATTAATATAGTTGATTTATTATTTAATGATTATTATTACTCATATTTTCTGAGTATTATATTGATTGGTAGCAAGTTACTCTTTGCATTCCTTCTTCACCTGTTCAGTATGGGTTGTGGTGGCAATATCCTTATCAACCCTTATCTTTCTTTCTGACAGGTTAAAACAGTGCACTTGGACTTGTTTGTGTTTGGATCTTTTATTCCTTACTCTTATTCCTTGTTTCTGCTTTTTATTATATTTACTACACTTTTAAGTGCACCCAATCTTATTCCATCCCAGAGCCCTCCATAGGTGAGTTCCAGTTTACTGAGTGCCAGGTCCTCTTCACTTTGAAGAGCCCCTGTAACAGTGTCCTGAGAAGGGACTGTCATGGAATTTTTTCAGTACAAGATTTCCCAAGGATCTGTCTACAACTGTCATTACATAGGTTTGCGTAGTTCTATTGTAGATTATGCCATCCAGTAAATGAAATCTTCCTTGATAATAAAGTTTATTCCATATTTCATCTAAAGAATGTATTGAAGAGCTATATTTAGAGTCTTCAGTAATTAATTTGAAAAGGATGCTACAATTTTTATTCTGGGTAAAACTGTTCCTTACCTCCTTAAAGAAGGTGGCGTTGAGGTCTGTAACACTGATTCTTTCTATTGGGATCTGTGGGTAAGCTTCTTCTGGTACGTAAGCAGGATTATCAATGTTATTTGGTAATGGACATCTGCTTAGTCCATCTCAATTTTTGAAAATATTCACATATTTGTGAGAAATTTTCAAAATGAGGCTATACTATTGTATGGCTATTTTCCATCTGAGCAGATGTTTGTTTGGTGTTTTCATATTTCAAAGTGATTTAACAGTAGTAAAATCTGCTTTAGCTCCAAAAAACCTTTCCCAGAAATTAATTAAGTTTCTCTAAGGCCCAGACAAGGCATGAAAATTCCATTTGACTTGCCCCATATCTGGCTTCAGTTGGTTTGATTTGCCTAGATATGAAACATATGTGTCCTTCCATAGGCTTTTCATTTATAATCTTGACTTGATGAAGTGCAGCACTTAGACCATCCCCCAATGAATCATTAGAAAGCTTAAATAGAAGCTTAGAATATGGAATCAGTAAGAGTGCAGCAGTCATTAAGGCTTGTATCAAAGACTCAAAGGGTTTGACTGTGTAAACAGTCATCTCAAATACTGTGTCTTTGTCACACAATTTAGAAAGCCATCTTGCTATGGATGAAAGGTCTTTAATGTGCTGTCTGTAGTATCCTGAAAATCCCAAAAATGACTGAAATTACTTTTTTTCTTCTGAGTAATAGGTTTCAGTAGTACTTCTGAAACCTTCTTTTTGTAACTTCCAAAGAATAGATCAGATACTACATGTCCCAGGGCTTTGAGCTCTTTAAATCCAAAGTGGCATTTCTTTAAAGAGACTTTCATGTTAGCAGATTTAATTTTTCTCAAAACTCTGGATAATCTTTATATATGATTCTCCAAGTCTTGGGAAAGATGATAATGTCATCAATGCGAACGATTAACCATATTTCTGAAAGGTCTTGAGGGAAGATTTGATTTATCATCCTTTGGAAGTGTGAATGTGCATTTTTGATACCAAAAGGCATCCTCAAATATTCATACACCCAACAATGATAAATAGTTTTTAGATATTTTATTGTGCTTGGTGTCACAACATTCTGATAGAATTATTTAAGGGAATCCATAGTGCTTATGTACACTTCTTGAAATATCTGAGTAGGGCAATTTGGATTTTTGGTATGGGATACCTTTCTTGGACAGTGTAAGTGTTCAGAGCTCTAAACTCCTAAAAAATTCTAGATTTTTCATTATTCCATGCCATTACTACTGGTGTGGTTATTTAGGCTTCCTCATTATAGCCAATCTTTCTTATAACACCAAGGTCCAGAAGTTCTTTGATATGGAGCTACAGGGATTCTCTTGATTTTGGGCTTTCTGGATATGCAGGCCATCTCAAGAGTGGTGGACAAAGTGTCTCAATATTCAAAAAGATGTACACTTCATGACCAAAATTACCTCAAAAGGCTTTTTATCTGATGAAAAGGCTTCTTTGTGGTCATATAAAAGGGTAGACAATTAACTGTCCTGTTTATCATTAAGATGAAGACTTAATTCACCTTCATTTGACTGTTCAGACTTGAATTTATCCAACTCTAGTTTGACTGGTGATACTTTACTTGCTGTCATTTGTATTTTAAAAGGTAAGAATGTAAAATTTTGACACTTATTTTCCCAATAGTAACATATCTGTCTTTATTGTTATGTAAATCTATGTCATACATTATTAAGTACTCATTTCATAATATAAAATGAGTACTAGAGCAGTTTTCCATAACAAATCCAACAGTTATTCTCAAATTTCCATTGATATTTGCAAATATTACAGTAGTTTCATATATGCCCATTGCTTTCATTTGATTACTTTGACTGTTGAATTTTATGCCATCAATTGGTAACAATTGATCTTCAAAATTTGGTACACAATTCTGAAGAAAGGATTTTCCAACACAAGAGGAGAAAGCTCCTGGGTTGAGTAGAATTTTAGTGGGGTTGTTATCAATTACCACTCCTTTTATACAGGAATTACCAGCTTTATAACCTTTTCCCCTGTTTGGGTTGGTTTTCATGAGTTGTGCATCTTAGATTTTTGACAAATCAAGTTGACTGTTACTCAATTGTGGAAAGTGGTAATAAGATACCATGATTTCAAATTTGAAATTGATATTTTCTATATCTTTTGGAGACTCAGAAAATATTGATGATTTATCATCTGAGTTTTCTTCATTTACATTATCCTTTTCAACATCAGGTTCTTTCTCATTGTCAATTTTGTGGATTTCCCCCCTTTTGGGACATGCATTAGGTAAATGTGTGGTGCTCTGGCAAATATTGCACTTTATTACTGTATGTTCAGATTTATATTTAAAATCATTAGAATTTTCTTTGGGATTTCTGAACACAGAATCTCTCCAAGGTGTATTAAACCCTGTTTTGAGAGTCACCGTACTAGAACCAATTCTGGTTCTGGTTGTTCTTCCAATATATTTATAATATATTCTGATGAATATGTCCAGTTTTTCTGCTTTTGAAAGAATTCTCTAAGTCACCTCCACATTTTCTCAGAATTTTTCTGTGGATCATGAATTCTGACATGTTGGGATACAATGCTTTTAATCTGTCTTTCTGTTGGAAAAACCATGATAGAAATTTGTCTTTTTCAGAATGAAATTTAGAAGATTAAAAGGCTGTCTCCACCTCAAATCTCCAAGCATCATTGGCCCATTTATTAATAATTTGGATTTTCCACCAAGTCCAACTTTGGTGGCGCTGTTCTTTTCTTAATTTGATATACCAGCTATGAGCTGATTTGTACAAAAAGGTGTTTAATCTTGCTTTTACCAATCTGTCTGATAGTTAAAATTCTTATTTGATCATGTAAATACCTCTGATCAATTCTATATGGTAATATTCTCCTTCACCACTGAAATGAGGCCATTCTTTGACTTTTGGTACTTCTTTCAAAATTTCTTGGCCCATTGATGGTTCCAAGTTATTAAAAGAAGTGGAAAATGCATTATTTAAATTTGAATTTTTGAAAGCCAATAGTTGTGGTTTGGGATTTTTTTGTGCCCTAATTTTGATTCAGAGGTTTAGACATTGTTGGTAAGGCTTGCAGTAACTATTCAATCTCAATCATTTTACTGATGCTACAGCTTTGGGAATTTCTGAATTAATTTTGTAAGCCTTGTATTAAGTTTATTAGTTCAATTTTATACATTTCTTCTTTATGTGTGAATTGTTGCCATAATTCTGTCTGTGTAGCATTATCAGAAATGAATTGATTCAATTTAACTGCTAATTTTGACACCTCCTCTTGTGAGGTGTCAAAACACTTTTTCAAGGTTATTGTATATGTGCTTACTTCATTAGATTGATTTGAAATTTCATCATGGACTTTCTTATAATATGAACTGATAAGATTTATGGATTTTTTTATTCTTGTTTTAATTATATTGTTAATATTGAATTTAGAATATTTATGTGTCAATTTCTTTATAATGGCATATTGTTCATTTATATTATTACAAAATGAATTATCATTATCAGAAGTCTTAATTGCTCCTAAAACTTTTTCAAAACACATGAGTGTTTGCTTTATTTGTCTCCAACTCAGATCACCTGTCTTGAGATTGTTATAAATTGATGAATTTGCATCAGAAATATGACTTTTTACATCATTTATATCTGTAAGGTTTGTCTATGAAACTCTTGATAATAGTAGCAATATCAAGAGTACTATGACTGTCCTCAGTAGAAATATATAATATAATGAAATATTATAACCACAAATTTAAATATAATTATTAAAAATAATTATATAAAAAAATGAATTTAATTATTATTATAAAAATATAATAATTATAATAAATGATAATTATTCTATTATTGTTATAGTCACTGGCAATTATGACAATAAGAAGTGTAAAGCTCTTAATGAGACAATTACACATGGAAAATATGAATATTAACCACTTATAAATAATATAAATATTATTTATAAAAGAATTAAAACACACACTGTGCAGAAAGAATTCTTATATAAAAATTCTATATAAAAAAAACTGATAATAGATAAAAAAGATATAGAACCTTAGAGAAAACTTACTTATAATATTTATTTAATACAACAAGTTAAACAACAACAGTTATTATATTAAATAATTATTTTAAGTGAAAAACACGCCAAAAATCAATATTTTCAAAGATAAAAAAACTTTTTATAATCAAAATTATGATTAAAGAGTTTTTAAGAGTAATTTGTGTATTTTTAGAAGATATTTAAGATGATAATTTTTATATAATAAAATATATTGTTGATGATTACAACAATAATCTAAATTCTATGATTTCAATTCTTTAATTTTAATTAATGAAGAATAAAATAACTTAAGAATTACTTTAATAATAATATTTTATATTTAATAAAACTTTATGTGTTTGAATTCCTCATATGATTGGATTAATAATGAATGATGGACAAAAACAGTGATGAAAAGACTCTTTTTATGTCTTCACAGCAGCTCTCATGATTCATAATGGATATAGAGGGCGTGCGCAGGTCAAAACTGAAAAACCATGCTTAAAAATAAAGTTCTTAACTTAAGGCAACTTATTTTTAATTCCAATTTATAGTCATCAGTGCTATTCTTAACTCCATGTAACTTTAATCCTCATTTAAACTAGTTATTTTAAGTTTTTAATATAAATAAACTTATTTATATTAAAGTTCATCACATGAACAGCTTAAAAATAGAGTTTCAAGCAGAAATCTCTTATACTCAATTATAAATTAATTTTTAAAGAAATTATAATTTTCTTTGAGCTTTAATTAAAGAGTAATTTTTCAGGTTAAATACCCAGGAAATTTGTTTATCAAAGATACTTAAAATTCAATTTATATATAGATAATATTACATTGTAAGCTGTGTGAAACGTTCAAGCAAATCCATTAAGAATTGGATTTTTAATGAATATTTGAAGTTATTGCTATTTTTCCAAGTAAAATAGCAATACACACCAAACCTTAACTTTTGATAAGGTTTTAATGCTTGTAACCTTAAACGTTTAAGCTTATTTAAGCTTTTTAAGCTTAATAAAGTTTTGACAGTTCTTAAAACCTTAAATTCAAGCCTGCATATTGGGATTTACCCTTTAGAAGCTTGAAATTCCTGTCTAAATTGGGATAAAACCAGTTTAAACTTTAATGTTGGATCTAAGTCTAATCTTAGAGTTTAAATAAGGTTGAAAATCCTCAAATACAGGTGGACAACCTTAATTTAATCCTTGCAGATCCAAAAAGCTGGGTACCCCATCTCTATTTGGTCTTTTTCCTTTGTCCCACCTTTCTGCATGGATTTTGCGCTTTTATTTATTTAAAGCCATACTATGGCCTTAAACCCTTTTAAATTGATCTCACGCAGGATTTACATTCTGTATGGCAAATCCTTAGCCAATTCAGTAAATATACACAACACCTCAATTTTAACTAAAATTTTGGTAAGTTTGCATAAACTTTATGCAACTTTAAATTTAAGCTTATTTAAGCTTAAATTTAACAATTTTAAAAAATGTTAAAAAAGTTACATTAGTACTGTGAGATTCTTAAATTTTCTAATAACATAAGAAATAAGTGTTTTTGGGTATAACACCTTATGGATGCACCCTAAGTTATTTTTGGTTTAAAATCCAAAAATGACATAATATTTATAACTTTGTTTATCCAAAATAAGTTATACTCATTTTTTGTTATTTTTTGTTTTAAATTCAATTAAAAAGTCTGTTGAAGACAAATTTAACTGTGTATAAAGCTATTTGTGGCCTTATGGGTATGTTATACATACCTCACAGGCTCACAATAGCTATGTGAAAATTTGGAATGCCATTCAGAATGTCAGAAATCATTTCTGATAATTTAATCTGGATTTCTCCTTGTTCTGTAATTCAATCATAGTTCTGGCAATATAAAACACATTTTGTATGGCATCCTGGTGAATCTTTGGGATTCTGTAGCCTTGAGTGGTTGCTTGTCTTTTCCCTTGTTCTGAGCTTGTGGCTTCGTTTTCACTTTGGAAGTTCTTCTGCTGGCTATTGAGGCTGTTTTTGGCACTTTCTTGGGTGGTGGAGGGTAGCCTTTCCTCCACTATGCTATTAAAAGCATCATTTTCTTCGTTTTCATCAATGAATGCCATCCATTCAGTAACTTGCAAGTGTTGGGATGTCCAAGAAGCTTTCTCAGTGAGATAAGAATTAATGCAGTTTCTCCACAGATCTGCTAGGATCTGGTACCCTTTGTGCTCAAAGGCATTGTTTTAAGCCTTCTGGCTGGCTTTGTAAATATCTACTGAGGCTTCCTGTAGTGGTGTAAGCTCTTTTTGAAGGTAAAAAGTTTTATTAGCTTAAAAATGGCATAATTTATCAGTTTGGGCTTCATTTACTGAGACCTGACCTTCTTTAACTGATTGGATTCTGCCATAATCATGTCTAAAACCTTTTTGGGAGCTGCTTGAGTGGTTATAGCTTGCTCCTGATTTGGTTGAAGGCATAATTATGAATGAAAAAGCTTCAAATAGTATTTTTACGTCAAAAAGATCACTATTTGCCAAATTATTAGCTTTTTGGAGGGTATTACTAATGTCCAAATAAATTAATTCTTAAGAAATTGCTTCTGGCTTATTATTCTTGATTATACTAATATTAGTATTATTTTCACAATTGACAGCACTTTCAGGGATAATACTAGTAACTGTTGATTCTGTTTCAATATTATCTTGTCTTACCACTTTCCAGAAACTAAAATTGATGAAAAAACCCTTTCATTAAGTGAAAAAGGTTTCTCAAAAAATAAGTGAAAAAATAAAGTGTTACTTATAATACAAAAGAGTTTTATTTTTTATGAATTTTTGAATTGTAAGTATTTTTTATGGACTTTTGAAATTTTGAAATATAAGAAAAAGGATTCAAAAAGTAAACAAATTGTCTCACAGGTAAAATATCATGGCTGGCCCCCAAATTTAAGGTGTGGATATGGAAATTTGATTGAAAATAAAGCAATTTTACTGGCCTCAAAATTCATATAAGGTACAATATGATTATAAATATGGATATTCAAGATCTTTAAGAGAAAAAATGCCAAATTTGTTGTTTTTAAATTTGAAAGTATAAAATAATAATATTAGAAAGCATTATTAGTTTATCAAAAAGAAAAATCTATCCAAAAATACTCTAAAAGAGATATTTAAGGCTACAAAATAAATTTCTTCAACAGCAATTTCAATTGAAATGAATTGAGCAAAGAAATACAGGAAATTGATATAAAAACAAAGTATTTAAAAAGATTATTCAAGAAAAAGAATTCCCAAAAGTGACCAGAGTGAATTTGGAAACAAAGTGACAAAGTGAAAAGTGATCAAAGATGCTTTAATTCACTCATGGAGTGGTTCAAGGGTAAAAATGATTATAACAGTCACAAAAAATGATTGTAATGTTTTTTAACATGGTTATAAGGTTTAAAATGATTTCAAAAGGGTGGTTGGAATCTCTTATTGATTGGAGTAACAATTTTTAAACTAATTATCAAAGGAAAAGATTCTAACATTAAGAAAAAAGTGGGGAAATGAAGAAATTCTTTTATAGCCACCCCTGTTCTTACTACAAGAGGAAATGTTTCTCTTGTCAGTTGTGAAAAAAGCTTCAAAAGAGAGAAGCCAACTATGGTATCATTGAAACCTGGTTTAGACAAAAAAGGGCTTGTTTTAGCCATTTGAGACCCTTAAATAAGCCATTGCTATAGTAATACACCTTGTTTTATTCCTTCAAAACATGTCAGAATGTGTGTAAGAGATGTCTAAACCAGTTGAAGCTGTTTTTAGTAATTTTTCCTATCTTAAGGGTACCTTTACCCTCTTGGAAAAATTTAAATCTTCCCTTTTTGGTATCAAAACCTAATCATTAATTGAGTCACAGACCCTTCCGCTTCATTCCAGGCCAAAACTGATACAGGTTGGCTTGAATTTTGACAAGCCATTCCTGTCAGAAAAGAGCTTGGGGGAGTCTGTCACCCTTGGAGCCAAAATTCCTTTTCCCCCCAGAATCAATCTTTCCAATTTATTTTTTCTTTAATTATTTGTCATTTATTATACTTGTAATTCACATATATTATCCAATTGAGTGTTTTTAGCATATCACTGTAATGATTGATACCTCATATTTGAATCAAAGCTCACTTATGTAATACATGTACACATTTTGACATTTCAATTCAAAATAATTTAATTCCTCATAACTTCTAAATTACACACATAACCCCAACTCAAATACAAAAATTGATAGTTGACACCACATGTGGTTTGAATTGAATTAAGTTTTTGAGGATTTTTAATTTCATACAGAAAATACTAAAACCTTAATTGAAGCTTATTGAGAGTTGAGCTACAGAAAATTTACCCTGAGGTGACCCCACCTGTTTTTTGATGAGGAATCCAATGATGAAATAATTCTCATATGTTTCTTTATTGGATAAAAAGATACAATAATTTTTATTTAAATTCTTTCCAAAAATATTTTAATTTTAATATTGTTGTTGAAAATTCATTTTTACTTAATTCTTTCAAGTAAAAAGGTGTTTCCACAATTTTGAATTTCAAAGTAATTCTATTTTTAAATGAAAATAAAAATCTTAATTTTATATATAAGTTTTATATTTTTCTTCAAATTTTTTCTCTTTATAATATAAACCAATCTCTTTCATTTATAATTATATCATTTTAATTATTTTTGGTCTTTTGGGTCTGTAAAAATACCTCTAAGGCTCACAATGTCACTCCTCAACCAGAGAAAAGTGATTATACGGTGTGGAAACTCCTTTTGTTGTGGGATAAATAGTAGGAATTACCTTGAGGGAAAGATTATTGGTGAGTATGTTTTGAATTCCAAAATTAGCCAATAACCATGTGTGCGGAGGTGTATTAGCTGCCCCTCTAAATATACTGAAAAAGATACCCTTTTTGATGAGATCACAAATTGATTATATAGTTTTGTGGCTTTTCAATTAGAAAATTTTCTTCAGCAGTCTCTGTCAGTCTGTCAATAAAGGATGACTATGATAATAATGGTAATAGTTGATATTTGTTTAATAATTGAGGCTTGCTTAACTTCTTGTTATTGATTATAATTTTTTTTGATTAATTCTTCTAGGAGTCCTACTTTCAATACTTGAGATATTTGAAGAATATTTTTTAAGACCACTATTAATTATAATAATAATATTGATAACTAATTGATACTTTTAAAGGTGACTTAATAATACTATCAATATAGCCATAATAATTTAAGGGTAAGATAATTTTCTTATGGTGGTTTTGTTTAATATAAGGGTAAGATATAAATGATATAATAGTAATAGAATACTATGAGGATCAATATAAATAGAATCCAATATACCTAAAAGGCTCATGATATAAGGTATAAGGGTAAGATGATATCCCTTTTATAAATATGGGTTATTGATAAATTAGATAAGATCACCAATGATAATATCTTCAAACACTACTTCAACACTACTATTATAATGGTAAGAATATTAAATAATGTTAAACTCTTTCATCAATATTAGAAATATCTTTCATTAAGTAATTGTAAATAATACTATAAGATAATGAGCCTTGCTACTGATCTTTTTCAATATAATACTAGATTATGCTACTAGAGAAGGGATGGATTGATCCTCAAGATTATTTTCTGCATCAGAAGCATGGGGGGAAAACAAGGAGAGAGGCCCTTTATTGACACTTTTTGGGCCCTCCATAGAGCTTTTCAAAAACAAGGGACTTAGAAAGATTTTCACCTTGAGACATGTTTGCTGTGGGTAAATAGAAAATTGTGTCATTTGATGAAGCTATTGCACCATTATGAACCTTATTATTGTCAGTGCACAGCCTTGAGACATTAATGCTGGTGGTTAAAGTTGGAATTGTGTCATTTGTTCAGGATATTGCACCATACCTTTTAAGTTATTCTGATATTTTAGCTAAACTTTATTCTTATTATGCATAGTCTTGAGACATCTTTGCTAGTGGTTAAATTTGGAATGGTGTAATTTGATACAGATAATGCAGCATATGCTTGGTTGATTGCAAAATTTTTACAAAACTGTATTCTTATCTCTACCAACCTTATTTTTCTTCTTCACAGCCTTGATCTTTATTTAGTTGAGTATTTTTCTATGTAAAATTTAATTTGTAAATAATACCTCTAATGTTTGGTTATGGGAGTTTAAGTGGGGATTGATTAATGTTACACTATGATAACTTATATGTAAGTGTTTTTTTCATGTCAAGACATTTAACACATGATGTTCTAAGAGTAATGGTATCAATTATGTAAAATTACACATGTTTATTCATATTGAATATTTAAACAAGCTGCATTATTTTCAAGCATATTCTTGTACCTAGTATAGAGTGTATAGTATAATTTATCTTCTTTAATCCATGATATCTAGAGAATTATTGATATTATGGGGTTGAGGAAACATGTGACTATGGGTAAATTTTGATGTAGATTCCAGTGGAATACTTATTTTTGTTATTTCAATATACTTATCTGCCTTTTTCTTGAAATGTTTTACTTTTATCTTTATTTTCTTCTTATATATATTATTATTATTATTATTATTATTATTGATCAAAGTTTTAGCTTTGACTTTGTGGATTTAAACCTTTGAAGAACCGGTATGGAATACTGCATTCCCCTCTCCATTCAATTCTGTCATCAGCATTCAAGGTGAGAATCCACTTTTTTTTAAAAAAAATGAAATACTTCCCCCCTTTTTTTTAATAAAAGGATTTTTATTCATTAAAGTACTCTTCATCTTCAAATGGAGATTCATGTTCAACTTCCTCTTCTCCTTCTTCCCCTTCTTCCTCTGAAGAAAATGCTTTTCCTCTTGGATAAAACTTCTTTATTTGACTTGCTACAAACCTTCTGGCTAGTTTTGTACCATCTAATTCTTCCAGCTCATATGGACCATTGTTTATTTCTCTCACAATTCCATAAGGTCTATCCCATCTGTTCTTGAGCAATAATCCCCATTGTGACTCTAATGCTTTTTGAAGATGTGTATATGAAACTGTTGATAATATTAGTATTAATCAACAGTATTATGACTGTTCTTATGGAAGATAATAATAAAAATTATTCCAACCACAATCAAATAATGAAAGAATTGTCTCTTTTACGTGTTAGAAACTACTAGTTATTATAACAGTAAGCAGTAATTTTCTACAAGAATCAATTACAAGAAGAATTTAATAATAAAAACTTCTTTTATTAAAATATTCAAATTATTTTAATATATAATTATCTTTAATAAGAATAATTATAAAGATAAATCTTGAGAAAAACTATTACCAGAAAAAAACTTTAATAATTACAATAAATGACTCACTATTAATCCAATGAAACTTTTAGAAGATAATAGTAGGGAGATTTGATGTAGAATTCTGGATTTAATGGATCAAAAAATGATTTTCTAACAACTTTACAACAATATATAGTTGATTTCTAAAATTTAACATATTTCTGATTGATTAGAAAGCACTTAAAACACTGAGGAAAAGATTTAACTAATACTTACTTGTTGGTACTATAGGTATAATTGCATAATGTGATGATTTGGAAAAAACAGCAAGAGTAAGCCTCTTTTAAGTCTAAGACAGCTCAAAAATGCATGTCATGTATCAAACTGAAAAACCAGTGAGTTAGAAAACAATAAAACTTTTTGGATTATTGATTGAATCATCTGTTGTCACATAGGATTATGATAATTACTTAATTGAAGCTTCTATGTGATTACCAACCCATATATTGTTAAGAATAAACACCAGGGCGAATCTCGCGTCAATTGTGATTGACTTCACGTCGCACCGCTGTCAGTATAAAATCTTGCTTCAGTCGCGTTAGTGTCACTTTATAGTCACTGGATTTAGTGGGTCACGTCACGTCAGCGTCAAGACAACGTCAATCGTCACATGTGTCACATGAGAATGTCACTCAAAGCCCAAACCCATTTCAACACTATTCACAATGTTCGGGTAATTTCACCTCATTGGCTTCCGCATCCCCACCTAATCCGCCCCGATGCTTCGCATGCTTACAAGCCCGCACCGCCCTCCAGATGAGACTCTGACACTGCCCCCCCATCTCCGTCCTCACCACTCCTTACGCTTTCACACCCCCGCCCTTACCATGTTTATGCTCACGTGGTGCACTCCGGAAATGCTCCCAACATCACTTATCCTTACACTCGCCAAATTGCCCTCCCGATATGCTCCCAACACTGCTTACCATCCTTACGCCCGCGGAGTGCACTCCTGACATGAGTCCAAACACCACTTATCCTTATCGTTGTGTAGTGCCCTCCTGACACTGCTTATCCTTACGCTTGTGTAGTGCCCTCCCGACACTGCTTACCATCCTTACGCTCGCAGAGTGCCCTCCCTACATGCTCCCAACACCACTTATCCTTATGCTTGTGTAGTGCCCTCCCGACATCCTCCCGACCCTGCTTATCATCCTTACGCTTCCGTACTACATCCATAGTGTACGGTGGCTTGTTGGCGTGCAAAATGGACGCCATTGCCGAAATATGCTGAGTGGCCTTCTCTGCCAACAGGACCTAAGGGGAAATTGGTCAGTATATTCACAATGTTGGGGTTAGGGTTTAAATCATGAGACTCACAAATTAAAACCTAATAAGTGGACTATTTAAGACAAGAATTGTGTCTCCTGTTTCGCCGACAAAACCCTTTTATTTGATATCATTCAAATGGAACACTTTGCTTAGTCCTTACCTCATGAGTGTTGAATAGTTCAAAAGTTGACTTTAGTAGGTTTCTCACTAGTCAACTTTAATCAATGTCTCACAGGGAAGTAATTTCATTTGCATGTTATGAAATAATTTGCAAAACATTGCCTCCTTCAATTTCCCAACAAATTTCATTTTGCAAATGCAATTATTTTACTTGCACCTTTTTTCTTGAATTGGGATCTTTTTATTCAAAAATTTTCAAACAAGTTATCAATCAACTCGTCACCATCTATTTGCTTAATAAACTACCTCTGCTATGGCCCAAACCCCGGGAAATTCAACTGAGTTCAATGAGCGACCAACTTCAGCCCCAGAGAGTGGAAGTGAAATCTCTGATATCGCCAGTAGTCGTGAATTAGGCATTGAAGTAGAGAGCCAGTCACATGAAGATAATCAAGATCCACCAGTTCTTCCAGAATGCAAGTATGCATCCATCTTGAATATTTCTAATCTCCCAAAACCTGATATTGTGTCATAGCCTTTATTTCAGGTCAGCCTCCAAGCTCTCAGAAACCGATTTTTAAAAGTTATGAGAAGGAAAAGACTGTTGAACCTTGTGCACCGACAGAAGATGATGGGCAAGATGATGTAAATTTCAGTGGGGAGGTGTAAATTATATCCAAGGAAAAATTTGTCTCCAACATTGCTCAAACAATCCCAAGGCTCGAAAAAATCCAAAATGATAGTAAAATTCCTGATTATGTGCGTCAAAATATTGGTGAAGCCGTGAGCCTGCTCAAAATGGATTTGAACTGTAAGTCCATTACTAATTCAAAAAAAAAGTGATAAAAATAGCTGGTTACAATATATGGGCAGGTGTGGAGGTGGGAGAATCTCTACCTGAAGGATCTCGAGTTGTAATTGGATTTCCAGGCAAAGGATTAGGAAAAAGACCAAATATACATGCGACCAAAAAGAAAACAAAAAACGTCTTACCTTTGAAGCCGCAAACAATTCTTTGGATCAAGGTCATGAGATTATCAATGTTGAAGGGGACCATATTGATAATCAACCTCCGCATACTGAACCCCCCCCCCCAATACTCAATGAAACAATCCATGATGAAGCTCCACATACTGAAAGCCCCCCAATACCCAATGAAACAATGCATGATGCAACCCCTCCCGCCTCTCCTCGGAATATTCAAGCCTTTCAAGAAAGGGAAACAATTAAACATGATACAATGGGACAAGATATGACTGATATAGTTCCTGACCCTGAGCCCGAAGTGTCATCGTCTGCTAATTTTCAAGGAATATTCTTATCCCGCATGGAAGAGTTTGCAGCATTTTGAATTATCATTCCAATATTACTCAACAATCATGGAAAAGGGGGCTTGATAATATCAATAGTATTTACAAAAATCAATGGGACAATTTACCAACAAAAGATGCTCATACATTCCTGCCCGTTGGTATTAAGGTGATCAGTAACCGAGAGCTTAAAATGTCGGCCTGGCTGGAGGACCTTGAGATGGCAGGTGAGTTTTATCTTTGTGCATGATAAATGATTATTGGCTGTTGACTCGTGATATAAATTGCAATATACAGGGTTAGATTTTTTTATACCAACCGAAACAGAAGCGTTTTTTGATCACAACATTTGGAATCTCATATTGATGAAGGAATCAGCTAAACCTCCAGAGAATCTCCCAAAATCTGAACACTCCTTCTTCAAAATGGTTCAGAGCCTTCTTTACCCCGCCAATCCAGTTAAACATTTTTGGGCAAATGTTATGTTTGAATCCATTAGTTTAGTCTCATACAATGTGATTGCACCCAAACCATATGTTGCACCCACATCAAATTTGACCGATCCTCTTGGACTCAAACGGGGGGCAGTTGAATACCTTGCGTCCTGCTTGAGTAAATCAAAGCAACGTGCAACCCAACTCAGCATTGAAGGTGGCGGGGCTGACAATGAGATATCCACAAAGCCGCACAAGAACCTGGAGGATCTAATGGATACAGTTATCCATTTGATGATTGCGTACAACATGGTACGTGCACATACAAAGGTCAAAGTTAATGGAATCAAAGGAAAACTCACAAACTCAAGAAAAAATGAGGCCATCAAAGATCTTTTGGCATGTTACAAGAATCTCGGAATAAATCAAATTTGCTATGGTATATTAGCGGCATTCTGTGCGGCGGGGGTTCGTGGTTTGATGGTATGCTCAGATGACTGGAGAACAAGCTCAGCCAAAGGGGCTTTATCACTAATTGACATTTCCGAAAAACCTTCAGAGGGTAAAAATCTAGTGGAGCCAGTGTGGCTATGTACTAATAAGTATATATGTAATTTACTGAATAAAAGTTTCTTCTCATCAGAGTCTTTTAACCCCACTGTACCTCTTAGATTTGAATTTGCACAATGCTTAGTATTAGACTTTGGTGATTCCTGGGTGGCAAAGCGCGGTCTTGTTTCAAGTGATGAGGTCACCTTGACTGTACCCAGGTCAGCTAAACTCACAACCAGGATTGACCCGTTTTAGATTAGCTTTGTACTAGATAGATTGTAATTGAATTTTCAAAGTGATTTATGAATTTAAAAATCATGACTTTCAATCCTACTACTGCCCGGAGGCCACAGTATGAATACCAATAGTAATTTTATGGCGGCATGCCTCCATACATCATTGAAAAGAGTCCGACAAGACGCAAGCTGAGTCAGGCAGTTGTGCATGCGAGTAACACACGCGGGGGAATTGCGGGAAGTTGCATTTATAACTTCCCGCCAGCCCATAATAGGCCAAATGTTCCTGTGTCTTTCAAGAGGACTAGGATAACTAGGGATCCGCAGCAGGATGCATATTGCATTTGCGTGTGCTTGCAATATTCCAAATGGTTGGATTGGAAAGTGATTGCATGGGAACATCAATATTTAAAATTGAATAATGCACTATCCACTGCAATATTCAGGTTCAGGTATTTGAGATCGCAAATTTGCAAATATCAGGTGTGATCTTTCTTTTTAGCTGCAATTAAAAAAGATTCATCAACCGCAATTCAATTTAGGTGATATTAATAAATCAGTAATCATTTGGTTTCATTGCATTTTCTGCTGAAAGCATGCCATTCACAAAAAAAGGAAAAGAGCGTAAAAGGGAACTCGCGAGAAAGCGTCGGGCTGAGGAAGGAAAGTGTGAGTTGCTCGCTTAATCTCATTATATATATAGATATATATATATGCTTCCACATTTATGTGGCACCCTCATTGGGCCCCACGGAAGAACATTGGCTTTAGTTGGTTCAGATTGTGCCAATGTCCTGTGGGCTCCAACAGGGAAGTCAAAGGATGTGTGCCGAAGAAAGCTCCTTGGCAGTATCTGATATCTTGTGTGCTTCAACACATAGTGATCCCTCAACCACTCGGGAATAGTGGGAGATCCCAAAAGACAAATGAGTGCAAAACAACCCGAATGAACAGGTTGTTTTCCTCCTCTCGCCCAACAGCACAAATATCAATGCCAGTATCAGCAAATATCACCCCAAGTGAAATTTGGAGGGTTCTGGATGTCAATCAGATCAAACACATTCACTTTCGCCGTGTGGCAATTTTCTCTTCAACCGTATTACTCATTGCCCTTGTTGAATTCTGACCATTCACAACAATGAGTGAAGTCGAGGTCAATCAATGGGATGAATTATCACAATTCTTATTTCGCAAAAAGAGATTCACCAACCCGATTGCAACCAATGGAGCATTACTTGAGGGATTTATGTTTGCAATTGGGTGGCACAAATGCAGCACAAAGAATGAACAATTTGGTCTGTATGGAAGTTTTGGGAAAATTGAAAATGCAAAAGATGAATGGCGGAACCGAGGTGCCAATCTTAGCTCGGTGGGTTGCATTCTAGGTCAATCCTGAGGATATGTTGGGAATAATTTATTTGAGAAGATTCAAAATCTCTACAATTCATTGGGGGTTCCATCTTTTGATCAAGTTAACTATGAAGCCAATATTCCCGCAAATCAGGGTGCATTTGAGTTTGCTTCCGCACTCACTTTCACCATGAATGGATTCAAAAACGCACCCCATGTTGATAAGGATGCATCGCTGTATGCTTTGCAATGGTGGTTTCAAGCTGATAAGTGGACCAGCCAAATTCAAAGAGATGCGTCAAAGCAGTGTACAGGGGGAAAATTGATTTTCCCAAATGAGCATTTTTGGATTGATCTATCCGCATGTCATGGGCTCATTCAGGTAGTGTGGGAAAGTAGTACATTTGTTCATTATACTGATCCAGCACAGGACAACAAAAGCACGACACTAGTGGGAATGTCCACACAATGCTCAAGCAGGTTAGCAAAAACAATGTGCCAAAAAATCCATGGCTATTATGAAATTGGTGAGAGAGCGGGCTATCAAATCAGGGATGGTAATACAATCTCATGCCGATTCAAAGAATGAGGAGCTTTGCATGTGAGTTGGGTAAATCATGGTGGGGTAAGGCAGAGGACACTATACACCAGGATTGGATGGTTTCGAGTGCGGGAGATGGGGTGTCTCACATGAAAAAGGGGTGAAGTGGATTATGTACGGTGGCATGCCATCGTACATATGTCCAGGATGCGGATGCTTCACACACGAATCCTTATGCTTGTGCAGGTTCCAACAATGCTAAAAGTTCCTGATGCCTATGCAGGCTACCTACGCTTCACACGCCAATCCTTACGCCTGTGCAGGCTCCCGAAAATTTACACGCCAATCCTTACGCTTGTGAAGGTTCCCAAAGATGCTAAAAATTCCTTACGCCTGTACAGGCTTCCAACGATTCACAGGCCAATCCTTACGCTTTTGAAGGTTCCCCACAATGCTGAAAATTTCTTGGCCTGTGCAGGATCCCAAGAATTCACATGACAATTCTTACGCCTGTGCAGGCTCTCAACAATTCACACGCCAATCCTTACGCCTGTGCAGGCTCCCCAAAAGTCACACGCCAATCCTTACGCTTGTGAAGGTTCCAGACAATTTAAACAATTCAATACATGAGTAAGATTAATAGCGTGTGACCATAGGAAAGGCCATGTTTCACAAATCTGGACTGGATTGCTCACATGCGGGAACCTCCCACTTTTTTACAGTTAAGAATGGATATGGCTCTAAACCATGGAAGAAGAAAATATAGGAGACGGTAACGGAAACTATTGGCGCATTTTTGGAAAAAGAGGTTCACACAAACAAATACTCACTCAAACCTTTGGTGGGGCACTTGCAAAAATAATTCTCATGCAATCAGGGTTTTTCTCTAAGGAGGAAATAAATAATTTTTACGTGAACAAAGAATGTAATAGAAATTGAACATAGTAATAATTGAATACAAATAATTTATTTAAAAGGAAGTATGACAAATTATAAAAAGTGGAAATAATGAGATTATTTTTTTGGAATTTTTATTTTTCTAGGAATTTGGAGAGTATCCTGGTTATGTCCTCCTTTGGATAAGCCTCCAGTGCCTGGGCAAGGAGGGAGTTTGGTTCCTCCCAGAATTCCCGGTGCATTTCATTTCTATGAGTTTCATCCACGAAAGGAATCATGTGTAGCAAGCGGAAATGCTCCAACAAGATTCGGTTGATCAATTTGTGGACGATGGCTCTAGGAATCATTAGGGTCGGTCGCAGGTTGGTGAATTCCTGGCGAGCGTCATCGTGGGAATGAGAGGAGCTTGGCACCGGGGGGAGGAGGAGGTTGGGTTCTCGGGGGCAATGGGAGGGAGGGGGAACAGGAGGGGAAGATGGTGGAGTCGGTGAAGAAGAAGGGGGGATCAGACGGGTGTATCGTCGATGATGATTATGGAGCAAGGAGTGGCAGGACAAGCTGGAGACGGTCAAAGAAAAAATGAGGAAAAGTGGATATGGATCAAAGAGAAAGAAGGGGTGACTTACTATAAGGTTCCTCTGTGGATTGCGTAGGAGCCACCTCAGGTTCTGGCTCACGAGTTGTATTGTCCTCAGGTGGTTGGGACAATGGACTTGGGCCAGGAATAGGTGGCTCTTTGGTTTGGGAGGGTTCTAAAAAAGGAGTAAGAGTCAGTTCACTCAACTCAAAAGTGAAAGTGAAAATGAAATGAAACTTTGGCTGCTTACCGCGGTATAATTCCTCAGACCATCGGGTGCCACTTGGGCCTGGAGTGGGTTGCCGCGGGGTTTGCTTGCAAGGCAAACTAGGAACGGGAGAGTCTTGTCGGGGGGGATTCGGGGGGTTTTGTCCTATGAGTAATGGAAAAAAGTCAGTATTATTGCGTGAAGATAAATGTGATAAGGAGGAGAAAGAAAATTTAATTTGGAGTTTGAATCCCATTGGTGACAAGACATGGTGACAATCAGCCCAAGCTCAAATGTCCTCTTGCCATCGCCATCCTTCATCGGCCGGATAATCACTTCGCTCCGGTCGAGGAGCGAAGTGACCATCGGATGGTGGCCTAGGAGGGGGAGTGGACAGGGCTAATCGTCTGGAATCGTTCCTGTCGGCCTGTTTGGGGGCCCGGCGTTCATTCACGCTCACAAATGGTTTCATCATCGTCAACCACAAAGGAGTCCTCGCGAGGGCGTCTTGGGCGGGAACTCCTCTGGCCTTGTGGTCAGAAGGGGGGGACAACAAACAAACATTTCTTGTGTGCTTGTCGGCAAGCATCACAAGCGTCGTTCGTCGTCGAGGAACAAATGCAGGGGATACCCCCCTTGGTGCATAAAGTGCACGACATTTAAAAACAAAACAATTGAGATTAGTAACTGCATACAAAGTAAACAATCAAGAAAGAAAATGAAGGCATACGATGAATTAGAAATTTAAAACGTTAACAAAATAAAGACACTCTACTCAGAAGGTTTTAAAATTATGGAAGAGAGTCATGAAGAAAAATAAGTATCAATATTGGTATGTAATGTCGACAAAAGTTTAAAAAAGAGGTAATGCACGAGGTGGATAGAAGTGAGGTTCTGAACGGATCAGAAGAATAAACAAACAGGCAAAAGGCAGGGGAGTGGGGTTAGTGGAGTGCAAAAGACAAAAGTAGAAAGGCAGGAAGACCAAGGGGAATATGCACAAGGACAAATGCGGGTAAGGTTGAACAAAGTGGAGCGGGTGAGAAAGAAAGTGAAGGACTGTCGTGTGAAGATGGTCTTTTATACCATGGTGAAGCTGAGACAATCTCAGCAGTTTCAGCACCCGCAAAAGGCTCAGCTTCAAGGCATGTGGGCAAAATTGAAGCTCAGCCGCAGGGAAATGCTGGCGTGAGGCAGAAGAACAATGGGGTTCTGGCTGAGTATTGCTATTGATTGAATTGTCAAGCTCAGTCAAAGCCCCTTTGTTTCCTTAAATAGCCACCCAATCACCCAGGAGGGTGGTCGTGAGGCCCTCATTGAATGTGCATTGTGGGTGCAATGCGCAAGTGCCCCATGCAGAAATGCACCTGGTCCATTTGGTCACAAGTGACCGCGGCGAGATTACCAGCCGTATGGCCTGGTAATAGTGTTTGAACAAAGGGGGGGCTGTAACACAAGTGAATACAGCCTGAGCTTGCCTTGACCCATTACTCAGGTTTGCTTTTGGGTCGTAATTGAAATTCTTAGTGGCTGAACATTTTAATTGCACAGTAATTGAACCATTGATATAACAATATCAAATGCACCATGCTGAGCCATTGCTCAGTTGTTTTTTTATGCACACAATCTGAGCATTTGGCACTGCATCGGATGACATTTCAGCCAGGTCCAGCATTTCACACGCTTTGGTGAAGTGCTCCAAACTGAGCCTTCCAATGAACTATTGCAAAAATAGTTCATTCCATGGCTTTACTGAGCATTTCCTCACAGTGCTTTTGACCATGACATGCTCAGCTTGCGTGTGCAAATCGGGTAAAACGCAATGCTGAGCATGTGGCACATGAGCTACGTATATGCAAACAATCGTAAGGTGCATGCACATTCGGTATATGCATGCAGGCTCAAGTAGTATTACACCTTCCTAAGCTGTACAGCCAACACTGTAGTACGCAGTACATCTTTTTAAAAGTACGCTGCAGGGCAGAGCAAAATCCGTTCAACAATGTAACGTGCAATCACGTCAAGTCATCGAGTCATATATCTCAACTGCATCCCTTTGATGCACCTTTCTGGACAGCTCTGCCTAACTACAGCACAGATGCGCATGGAACGCAAGTTAATGTAAGTCGGTCATAATGGGATGACTTATTATTTGGGTCATACACAAACAGTGGATTCACTCCAGTGCCCTTGTCGGGGCAAACTTTGACTGGCTGCAATTGTTCATCCCGCGTTCTCATTGTCGGGCAGCCACACGCTTTCATATGCACCCCCAACAGGTCATACACAGGTAACTTTCACACACCTGGAAGACATTTTACTGCCAGTCTTCCAACTGCCTATTTTCTTGGTCGGGTTGTCAGCTTGACTGCAGACGCTCACCCGCTTGTGCGTGGAAACCTGAGGCCAATCAGTGTGGATTTGCTTCAGCCTCATCTGCATTAGAATAATCATGGCCTATGTTTGCGTGGGGATCTCCCACAGCGGGTCATTTTCTGCACGTTCTCACGCGCCTCGCACAAGCTGTGGGGCCTGGCTTGCAGGCAAAAACTCCCTTGAGCATGTGGCCTCTTTCTCCTGAGTTTCGTACACGCGTGAGGCAAAGACCGTGATCCCAATCTTGGTGGATTAGTAGCTGCCTCAAACGCAATAGGGGTGAATGTATATGTGTATCACGCCTCATGGTCGGTGCCCCGTTTGATCATGCCACACATCCCCCCCTGAAGCCTAGTTGGCATTAGTCATCAAAAAACTTCACGCAAAATCAAACTCATGTTTGGTGGCACGCCACCGAACATATCTCACCGGCCCACACACAAACGTCCCCACAGTGAGATTGCCCTTTGAAACCGCCAACATTGCCTAGTAGGTCCCTGGGCAAGAAACGCTCATTGTTTGCTGTCACACCAGAAAACATGGACGCATGCCTCTAATATGCCCCTCCACAATAAGTTGCTACAACCCACCCAATCTCAGATATGCTAATGTCAATCTTGTTCCACCAAAGGTTTCGTAACTTGCTGCAGATCCAGCAGTCATATTGGTGCACCCACATTTTGACCACCTTGCCTTGATATATGCCCCAAATTGGATATGAAAATTATTAGCCCAAGAGGCCCACCCCCATCAAGACCATGCACGTAACCGCAGGCCATCCCCCCTTGACCCCATTGCTGCCTGTCATATAAGTTCCCCACCTGCGTTTATCCGTCTTCATTCTGTTTAGCTAACCCTTCCCAATCATATAATTTCCGACTATCCCCAAATAATTTAAAATAGCCATCATGTCAACCCCTTCACAACCACTTTGGATTGGGATGATTAATATCCGTATTCAAATAAATAGTAATATAACCTTAAATCCTGATAATTCCCACTTAGCTTCTTGGATTATCATATGGCACAATCAACACAACATATTCATTTATCTCCCCAATAACCAGCATGCTATTGGCTCTCTACTTGCAACCCTTTCCAAAACGTTGATACCATTCCTTGGGGCACCAAAACCGTTCATGCACTGTGGTCCTGGTGGGGCATGGAATGAAAATTGCCAATCCAATCCTACTCAAATATTATTTGTTGAGGCAGTATTTATGACTGATGCAAATGATCCCTCCTCATCTCAGAAACCCAATCTAGCATTGATGTTCTTCACATGGTATCCAAACATTTTATTCATAATGGAAAGCTTTCAAACACAAGATTTCAAGCTTAAAATGCCCAAAGAATATGACTGTAATACTCATAGTCAATGTCAGCGCTTTGCTCCAACATTTCCTGCTTCAAACTCGATGCCAGCTTCATATCCTGCTGTTTCATCATTGATTTCCAAGCAAAAACTGATACAATTACCCAGTGGATCAGACCTCCCCATGCCATTATTCAAACCCCCCCTCTTCCCTCATCAAAAGACTGGACTAGCTTTTCTCTGGGATTGAGAAATCCCCAATGGCCAATCCGCCTGTAAACTTTGGGCCACCTCACCCCCAGGATCCACTTTCAATGCCAGGCACATTATTACAAACAAGGTTGTTAGCTCATTTGAATCCCTTTCGACCAATACCCCTCTTGGAGGACTGCTCGCGGATGATATGGGATTAGGTAAAACCATTCAGGCCATCGCTTGAATTGGTACCTCCAAGGAGTGGATGATTGCAAACCCCCATTGCTCCATGCCCACCATGATCATCTGCCCCCCTCGCTTAATTACCAACTGGCAATCAGAAATATCCAAGCATGCTCAGGCTGGCGCGCTGCATTCCAAGATCTACCATGGTCCCACTCGTCACTCATTATCCAAAGCCGAAATCTTAAAATATGATATCATCATCACTTCTTACAATACTATCACCCAAGAATGTAAGCAAATCAATCCCTCTACATCATTCATTTTTCAAATCAATTGGCATTGTATAATTTTGGATGAAGCACAGTGAGTGGCTGATCTTAAATCATTCAAATTACCTTTTATATCCAATAACCCTTGCCCCATCTTATAGCTATATTCTCTCTCAATACACTGCCACTCACCGTGCCATTAATAGCCTCCTTTCATCCCGTCGAATATGTTTAACGGGCACACCTATTCACAACACCATTTATGACCTCTTGGGCATAATATCATTCATCACTCAACCCTAGAACGCCAATCAAGATAACTGGTCACCATTCATCCTAAGTAGTCTTTCCAAAGGTTGCCATGATATTTTGCATTTGGCATTGCAGCATTTAAGTTTGCGCCGCACCAAAACCACACATCTCGAATCCCTCCCCACTATTAGCCATCATTATGAGCTGCTCCCACTCAACCCAACCATTCAGCAAGAATATTCCATATTATATGAAGAATTCCTAGTATCCAAAAGCAAAGGACCAGGAGAATTTTTCAGAAATATTAATAATCTGCAAATATGTTGTAACCATCACATCATGCTTAACACAATTGTGGAGGCGGATTTGGAAGACCCCGAGGGCAGGAGCACTCAGGATAACTCGCCAACAATCACACAAACTAGTGTGGATGTGGAAACATGCATGATGAGTAGTAAAATTGCACACCTCCTAGAAAGCTTAATGAAGAACAAACAAACAAGGTGTGATCCAACCAAATTGGTGGTTTATACCCAATGGACCCAATTTCTTTATTTGTGCGTTAATTCTAATATGAATCCATCTGACTTCTTCATATTGCAGAATTGGTATTGCACTTGTGCATCACTCTATTCTTTCAGCACAAATTGATGGAACAATTACAGCGCGAGCACAGGAGAAGGCACTGGAGAATTTCTTCAATAATCCTGAATGTGAAGTACTGATTGCATCCATTGCCACAGCTGGAACTGGCCTCAATATAACTTGTGCTAATATTGTCTATTTAATGGTGAGGGGACCCCCAAAGTTCTGCCCTGATTTGCGGCCCCTGACATCCACATTTCCAGGAGCCCAATTGGAACCCAGCCATTGAGGCTCAGGCTGTTGATCGACTCCATTGTATTGGCCAACAACAACCTGTAAAGGCCATCCACTATATCACTCCTCATTCAGTTGAGGTCAACATGCGGAAGGTACCCTTCAAGCTCTTCTTTGACCCTAATTGTCTTGCTATTCTAAAATGCTTCCTTATGGAAATGCCATTTTCCAAACACTAATAGCTACAAGAAAAGAAAAAATCATTAACTGCGTGAGCCTTACTGATATTATATAATTTGCGTTTGACGAGGTTGATCACACCTGCGCCCCTGGCACAGGTCCACAATTATGAACACCATGAGCTGGATTGAACTCCCTCAATATTTTCTCAATGAAAATGAGCAATAGAGTATTATTTCTAACGGAGAGGGTGATACAGTCCAACTCATATTGTCTATATTCTGACATATTTAGCAAGTTGCATCTTTAAGAAATAATAATCAGATTGTATTACACCTGCACAAATAATTCACAAAATGTTAATTTGTAATGGTGCTATACATTTATATTACTAAGTTATTGCAGAGCATCGCCATTCAGCCTAATAACTGGCATGTCAAGTATTTTGAGGGCACTAGTCTGCATCTTACTACTGCTTTTGAGCCAATCTTGATCAAATACCTGAAATGATAAGTCTTCCAGAATATCACCATCATCTGTCGATCATAATTCTGGCAATCTATCAATAGTTTTTTTACCCTTTTTTTAATGTGATTACAAAACTCTATGTCTCAATCCATTTTTAATACGAATTCATTAAATAACTGGGAGCGCCAGCGTAATCCCACATTGCGGTAAACTTGACGGCCATTTTCCAGTACCTCCTCAGTATCTGAGCATACTCGAGGGTCATTGAATTGTGATGCTAGAATGGGAAATTCAGTAGTATCACACCATTCACGACGGTGTGGTATTCCATACCATTAGTACCAGTTTCAAGCTTACCAATAAAACAAAAGAAAAAAATGATAATAAAACAAATTACGCAAAACATATTCACACATTCCAACTACAGATTTCAAACAGAAATATACAATACACAGCCTCAAGATGTTATCAAAACAGTATAGTATCAAAGGATTCATCCATCTTATTGCATAATCAATAACAAATTACGTCATTAAAGGCAGTTAATCTAAATAAAGGTATATGAAAATAGACCAAAGCATCAGAAGCTGTATTTTCCCCACCTTGATTCAATTGAAAGAAGAAATACCTCAAGGCTATGCATAAAATTACAATATATTTTCCAAGAACAAATTTTTGCTTAGTAATAATGGCACGCAGCAAACTTGATAGAAATGATGCAATCTCCATATGAAATGATACAATACTAAAACAGAAACACCAGCATAATTCTCTCATATATATCATATGACTAGAAGAAAGTTCAATTGTCAGGAGCTGTATTTTCTCCACTTTCTTGGCAAAAAGAAAAACTCACCAGCCAAATTATCTCAAATACATCACATGATTTGGATAAAGGAAAGGATCACCGGCATAATTCTCTCAGAAAATACGTAACAAAGTCACCAAAAAAAGAAAATCCCACCAGCCAAATTATCTCAAACACATCACATGATTTTGATAAGAAAAAGCACCACCAGCATAATTCTCTCAGAAAATACGTAACAAAGTCACCAAAAAAAAGAAAATCTCACCAACCAAATTATCTCAAATACATCACATGATTTTGATAAGAAAAAGAACCACCAGCATAATTCTCTCATAACATACGTAAAAAATAGAAACAAAAAATACTTTCCCCACCTTCAAGAAAACACTACCAGCCATATTATCTCAATGACCTCACATGACTCTGATAAAAAGAAAATCTCACCGGCCAAATTATCTCAAATACATCACATGATTTTGATAAGAAAAAGAACCACCAGCATAATTCTCTCATAACATACGTAAGAAATAGAAACAAAAAATACTTTCCCCACCTTCAAGAAAACATCACCAGCCATATTGTCTCAATGACCTCACATGACCTTGATAAAAAGAAAATCTCACCAGCCAAATTATCTCAAATACATCACATGATTTTGATAAGAAAAAGAACCACCAGAATAATTCTCTCATAACATACGTAAGAAATAGAAACAAAAAATACTTTCCCCACCTTCAAGAAAACATCACCAGCCAAATTATCTCAATGACCTCACATGACCCTGATAAAAAGAAAATCTCACCAGCCAAATTATCTCAAACACATCACATGATTTTGATAAGAAAAAGCACCACCAGCATAATTCTCTCAGCAAACACGCTGCTACACCAAAACTACACGTCTCACTAGCTAAAACCTCTCAACTATGATTTTTTCTAAGTACCTTATTTTGAGAAGCTCTATGGAGGCCCAAAAGCTATAAATAGAGGTCCTCTCTCCCTCATTTTTCCCATCATCATGGAACAAGTTCCCACTATCCAGGATCACCACCATCCCTGAACTAGCAGGATATCTAGAATAGTAGTAGTGTTTTAGTAGTGAAAAGCTCAGTAGCCTTGCTCAGTAGCTTAGTATTAGTCAAGAATAGTAGTATAAACGTAGTAAAAGCTCAGTAGCCTTGCTCAGTAGCTTAGTATTAGTAAAGAATAAGTAGTATAACCGTAGTTAAAGCTTAGTAGCCTTGCTCAAAAGCTTAGTGTTATTAACAAAGAGAAGTAGTAGTGATATAAACTCAGTATTAAAAAAAATCCTAAAAGAATCAAATCCAGTAGTCTTATTATTAGTACTCATATCAAAAAAAAAATCATTATAATCAACCTAAAACCATAAAAAATATATATATTCTTATCATTCTTATTAAAAAAAAAACAAAAAAAAAATATTCTTATTAGTTTTATTAAAATACAGAAACCCAAAACATATATATATATATATTATCATCACTTTTATTAAAATAAAGAATAAAAAAATCTAGTGTTTATTTTATCAGAAATTTTAGACCAGAGTTTTTACTGTAGTGTTATTGATAGGTCTGATTTAGAGACTGCTGATAAGTCTTCTCTATCTGTTAAAGCCACAAATCTTATTTCATTTTGTGATTCTCTGTAGGCTGACTATTCAGTATTATTTAGAGGGGCAGCTAATACACCTTAGCACCCATGGTTATTGGACAATTCTGAAATTCAAAACAGACTTACCAATAATTTCCCCCTCGAGGTACTGCCTTATTTCATCCCACACCAAAAGGAGTTCCCACATCTGGTGTCCCAACAGCGGCCAACAACAACTTCAATCATCAATAATCCGTCAATTATCAAAGAAAAAAAAACATTCAAATTTAGTCCATAAAAAGAAAAAGCCTTTTATCAATAAACAATTTCAAGCACCTATCAAGTCAATCTGGAATCAGAAAAACCACAAAATTCTAAATCATCATCACCATCAAGTTCTTCAACAAAATCATTTCATTATTATTATCCAAAAAGAGGAGAAACACCACCTGGAGAAGAATCACCTATAGATTATAGTATACCAGTTGGTACACCCAGAACTAAGAAGAAAGATCAAAAGATAGTTACAGATTATTTTCAGAAATTACTCAAGGAACTATTTGAAATTAAAAAGAAAAGTGAAAAAGAGAAAATAAATAAAGAATATATCAATATGGATTCAGCATCATCATCAAAGATACCACACAATCCAGATGAATCCAAAGAAGAAATTATAAATGAAGAGACTATGCAAGGACAAGAAGATATTTCTGATGTAGAAAGACTTCATCAAAGAATGTTGGAAATGCAACAAGAATTAATTGAACTCCTTAAAAAAGAAGGGAAAAGGAAAGAGTCAAGTTTTACCGCAGAAAACAGCCCAATGGAAGAAACTACGAGCATGCCAAGAATCTTTAGACAAGAAGGATCACCATCACCATTTTCAAGGCCTATGGCCTCATCAACTCCATTCACTTCACAAAGACCAAATACTCTACCAAAGCGGGTTAATATTCATGCACAGGCTTCAAGCCCATTGCAACAAGAAATCCCACGAAACAATACACCCATTGTCAAGATCAGACCAAAGGATTATAATTTATGGTTTGATGGAAAGGAAGTGGAAAGATTTATTAAAAGAGTAGAAAATATAGCAGAAATTGAAGGAGAAAGTGGAAGGGATATAGCAAGACAGATATCCTTTTGGACTAAAGATCAAGAAATTAGCTACCATATTGAAGGAATGCCTGGATATGAAACTGGCGATTGGGAGCAATTAAAATTGGATTTGAAGAGGAGATGGGGAACAGTGTCACCTGAAAGAAGATACAAGCTGTCCTCAATTACTCAATTATTTACAAAGATTCAACAAGAAGGAGGAATTAGAAATATGACCCAATATAAAAGGTTCATTGGTGAATATGAATCTATCATTAATTATCTCAAAAGGTATCAATATATACAAGGAGATATCAATCACAATCAAGAAATTTTGGCGAGTCTTTCCTCAAGTGTTCAAGAATCTATTTACAAAGAAATGATTAAAGATAAGGCCATGGTGCAAGCTTTGGATGGTGGTTATATCATTCCAAGATTGGAAATCTTAAAGTTGTATATTGAACAAGATCTAGAAGCCAAAGTCTTCATTCAACAGAAGGAATTTTCACAGCCAAAGTCACGAGAGAATAAAGCTAGGTTTGAAGATGAAAGCTGGGAAGAAGTCATAAAGCAAATGAAAGATCTTACCCAAAAAATTCAAAATCCTCAGCCGCAAGGGCATCAATCAAAGGATACTGGGAAGGAATCAGTTAAGCAAGTATTGAATCATCTCAAACACCTTTCAGAAGTAGTTGAATCTCCAAATAAAATACAAGCAGGCAATAATCAAGATCAGAAAGTTACACAAAACTCACAGCCACTCAGGCCAAGATATCCTTTACTACCCATATCTTCTGGTTATCAACCATATGTTCCAGCACAAATGGCTCCAAGACAGCTACTGAAGTGTTCTTACTGCTTGGCAGAAGGACATGCCGCAATAAGATGTAATCACCTCACAGAAGACTTGGAAAAAAGAATTGTCTTGAAGCGTGGAGGAACATATCTTTTTCCAAATTTTGAAAGAGTACCCACAGAAGGCCCTAAATCTGCAAAAGAATTAGTTAGAAATTTTGCCAAAGAGCAGGAGGATTTTACAAAGAAAATGATGGAACAATCAAATCCACCCCAAAAGAAGCAAGAAACAACAGTAATTGAGGAAAGTAAAGGTGAGAAGGCAGCAGCTATAGCTCAAATAGAAGAATGGGGAAACTGGAAACCTCCTCCAATATCACCAGCAAATGAAAATATTCAAATAAATGTTGGGCTTAGACAGACAAGGCAAAGAGCTACAAGACAGGAAACTCAAAGTCAAACCCAGCAAGAGGATAAAAATGAAACACACAAACCCTTTAAAAAGAAGATACCAGGTGCCTACCACAAGGAAAATGAGGCAGAAGAAGAAATAAGAGTTCTAATTCCAACAAAATACAAGAAAACACAAGAAGGAAAGGAAGTAGATAATGATATTGAAATCATTTCCAAGGAAAAGAATAAGGAGGTACTTAGACAGGATTCACAAAAGATGGAATTAAAAAACAAGGTAAAATCTATACGCAATAACCCAAAGATAATAATTGAACATGTGATGAAGAGAATACTTGAACAAAAGATAAATCTTACTCTTGAAGAAATATTATCAATGTCACCAACCTTTATTGATAAACTACAAAATTTAACTACCCAGGAAAAAGAAGTAATAAAATCAGTCAATACATCAAATATTCAAGAAAGACTACTTTCAGTAAAGCTACGGGACTATGATACCCCAAGATTACATTATGCATGCCCACTTGGATTTATGGAAGTATTTATTGGAAGAGAAGAATATCCTACAATGGCATTGGTGGATACTGGATCAGAAATTAATATAATACCAGAGGAAATTGCAATTCAAGCCTCACTTACAAGTAGAAAGCTCAATATGAATCTCACAGGAATTGGTGGACATACCACATCCTTGGTTGGACTCTCAGAATTTACACCAATTACTATGATAACAGGAGAAGAAAAAGAAATTCATTTATTCATAGCAAAAGGAGCTGTACACACCATACTTGGAAGACCATTTTTAGCAGATAATAATGTTAAATTGGAATTTTCACACAAGCAAGGGGAAATATTTAGTTATCCAGAGCAAGATGGACGTCGATTATGCTTACCAATATGTAACCCTCAAGCTATGGGCTGGCAAATTTCTCCACCAATAGGTATGGAGCTTTGTGCATCTTCAGATATTGGAAAATGGTCAATACATGGAGCAGAATCATCCAAAAGAAAAGAAACAAGGGAAACAGAAAGTCAATCTTCAACAAGAGTGAAGACAATATTTCTTGGAGCAAACAAAATACCCTTCTCAGCTATTTTTGATGCAAAAAATGACTTGAATGTTATAACTCAGAAAATGGCCCTAAAAGCAGAATTAAAAATCAGCCCTTACACATCAAAATCAACAGATAAATTTTTGAAGCCAATTGGTCAAATTAAAAATCTTGAAGTCACTTTTGAAAGTGAAGAGAAAACCTACCTGGACTTCTTAGTATTTGAAAATTTCAACCAGATAATAGATGAAGAAAAGTCAAGCATATTATCTTCATCTAAAGAAAGTATTCCACCTCAAACTGAAACAAAATCTAAAGGGAAGGATCCAGAAGAGGATGAATTGAAGGTAGAAGATAGTGAAGCAATAGAAAAAATAAAAATGGAACTGAAGAAGATGAGAAGAAATTTGGACATGGCCATAGAAGACCCAGAGAAATGGCTAGCACTTGAGTTAAGTGGTATGAATGAAGAAGATAAAGTAGAAAGCCCACAGAAGAAATTTAAAATGGATCTGAAGCCACCTGAAGCAAATTCCTCAGGAATTGCAGAAGATTATTCAAATTTATTTCAGGAGAAAGCTTGGTACATTAGTGATACTGAAAAAATAAAAGACAACATAATCAATCCATTGGCAAAAAGAAAATTTGAAGAATTGGAAAAAGAAAGTGCCATAATTACTGAAGACAAAATGGATCAAGTTTGGGATAGAAATATTCAAAAGAGGATTGATAAAAAAATGGAAACAGAAGAATCAGAAGATGACTTGAAGTTATACCAACAAAATAATGAAGATTTGGAAGATAAATATAAGCAAGGAAGAATATTTGAAGATCTAGAAGAAGGAGAGTTATCAGAAAATACACAAAGGCTAGCTGGAGTTAGCATTCTAGAAGAATTTAATCATGGCTATGATCAAATATTCTGCCTTACAAGCTCAACTGATTTATTTAATCAAAATAAAGGAATTACATCTGAATTACCAAATGACTCCCAGAATCAAAATGGCATACAGGAAGACATACCAGAATATGAAGGACTGGAAGATTATGTAATACTTCCAATGATAACATTTGAAGAACTGTATGATTATGAGCTAGATTCACCAATAATTCAAACCAAATATATTTCAGAACTACCTGGATCAAATCTTACAAATGTTGATTTTCTGGAATTACTAACCACTATTGGAATCAAAGGAAATTTAAGAAATCCTTACTGGAAGAAGCCTTATGGATATTATCAAATGACAATAGAAGGACTGTATCACAAAATGCTATGGGCTCAAGAAGATTTGAATCTAGATGGTTTGGAAATCTTGGGAGGAACTCTTTGCTGGTGTGATTTTGGGTACATGTTTATTCATGAAGTCAAAGGTTTTGTTTCCAAATGGAAAGGAAATACACAAAGAAAACAATGCAACAATATCTTTGGAGAAATATTGAAGGACATACGTCTTTCAGTAATTCACAACAGAAGGTTGAATATTGCTCAATAACAACTGAAGTAATCCAATTTCAATTGCCAATTAAAAAAAAAAAAAAAAAAAAAAAAAACCACCATAAAAAATAGCTAACTAATAAAAAAAATAACCTAAAAAAAAAAAAAAAAAAAAAAAAAAGAGAATTTTTTTCATATCTGTATCAGTATCAGGGCAGTGACCTCCTGCCTTATCAAAGAGGAATTTCAAATCATTCAAACTACCTTATAAAAAAAAATCTTTTTTAAAACACTCTTATCACTCAGGGAAGTGACCTCCTGCCTTATCAAAGAGGAATTTCAATTTTTTCAATATTTTTCAAGTATCTTATCACTCAAGGCTATAAATCAGTATTCAATAAAGGACTTCAAACTCAACATTTTTCAAGATATTTTTTTTCAATGTACAAGTATTATGATTTTATTTTTTAAAAAAAACAGGGGTGGTTATCTGTTCTTATGCCACCTCATATTAAAAATGGCACAAGTTTGGGGAAGTGTGGGCCCATAGGCCTTTATTAATGTTATTTCTTTTTTTTAAAAAAAAAACAATGAAAAGATGGTGTGAAGAAACAGCAAAAGAAGATATAGATAGCTCAAAATATCAAAATTATGACCGCCGGTCATAATTTTGTTCTTTGAGACAGGAAGAGAGAAAATATGGAAAGGAAAACAAGAAGAAACAAAAAACAACCAAAAAAAAGAGCTAGGCCATTCAGATACAGAAAAAGAAGATAGAAGAAGTTCAAAATGTCAAAATTATGACCGCCGGTCATAATTTGGCCCAAAATCAAGAAAATTATATCAAGACATGGGAGAAAAAATCAACCAAACAAGCTAGGCTATTCAGATACAGAAAAGGAAGATCAAAGAATTTAAAATGTCAAATTATGACCACCTCAATACAGAAAATAATTCAACTCACCAAAAGACTACTCTGATTTATACTGGATGACGTTCTTATAGCCCCAAATTAATGAGTTTAGCCAATCTTTGACTAGCACGCATCCTTCCAGCATTTTAAATAAGGAAATTGAAATCAGTACTTCTCAAATCATAATCAAGGTTGAGCACCCTCAATCACAACAAGTTTCCAAAGATCAATTTTGTTTGACAGACTCAAGGAAGATAACGATACCAAATTGCATCACTAAGCTTGCTCAAGGCTCAGAATATGCTACCCAGCATGGTTAGCCTATTCTCCAGAAACTGACAGGTGCAGCAACAGAATTACTGCCAGAGGGGGGAATCGAACCTGTTTCAAACCTGATGAAAGTGGAAAGCAACCCAGAATCACTAACCACTACACCATTTGAAAATATAACAACACTCCTCAAATTGAAACCTCCTTCAACATCACTCATCAATTTGATCACTCTTAAAAAAAAAAAAAAAAAAAAAAAAAAATTTTCAACAAAAAAAAAAAAAAAAAAAAAAAAATTTTCAACATGAAAAAAAAAAAAAAAAAAATTTTTTTTCAACAAAAAAAAAGAAAAAAAAAACTTTTTCAAGATAAAAAGAAAATGAAAAAAAAAAATTTTTTTGAACATAAAATAAAAAAAAAAAAATTTTTCAACAGAAAATAAATTAAAAAAAATCTTTTTTCAAAACAAAAAAAATTATTATAATAACAAAAACAAATAAAATAAATTGTCGTCATTAAAATTAAGGATAAAAGATCAGATCAAATAAAGAAGGCAAAAAATTAGTCCTTGTATGACTTTAAACTACAGGGTAGCAACCTGAAGGCTAAAATTAGTCCTTGTATGACTTTAAACTACAGGGTAGCAACCTGAAGGCTAAACAGGGTAGCAACCTGAAGGCTAAAATCAGTCCTTGTACGACTTTAAACTACAGGGGTAGCACACCAGAGGGCTGAAGATGCAAGTAAATCAATTAATCAAGAAAATAAAAAAAAGAAGATATCAAGAGTAAAAAAAAAATGAATAATAGAATAATGAAAGCCTCAAGTAAAAAAATAAACTCAGGACTAGTGTTCACAAATGTCCTTGTATGACATTAAACTGCAGGATTTGGTATACCTAATATACTGGGTTTTATCCACCTAGAGGTAAAGTCCTTGCATGACTTAAAACTACAACTCAAATACAATTATGAATAAAAGGAAAAGAAAGAACTGAAAAGACTGTTTTTATTTCAACTAAAAAAAATTATTATAAAAAAAAAAAAAAATATATATATATATATTATCAATTTATGCTTTAAAACCAGACTAATAATCATGGAAGCTCAAGCCAATGCTGCAAAATATAAGTCAGTACTGAAGAAGGTTAGACCATTCAATGAAGCTATGCCTCAAGATCCGAATCCACCTTTGGGAAGACCTGAATTATCAAGAGACCCATATAAAACACCCCTATCACCTAACCCACCTCCATTTTTTGAAACATCAAAAGTTAGAAAAGAAAGAATTTCAATGATAAACTTTGGACCATCTGGATGGTTATCAGAAGAAGAGATTAATTTATTAAAGAATGTTATATTACTAAGGCAAAAGGCTATAGCATTTTGTGAAGAAGAAAGAGGCGTACTAAAACATTCTTATGGAAAACCTTATAAAATACCAATTATACCACATGAACCATGGAAAAGGAAACCAATACGAATACCAAAATCAATTTTACCTCAATTTATTGAGCTAGTCAGAGAAAGAATACGTACAGGACTCTATGAACAATCAACATCAAGCTATAACAGCCCAGTATTTTTTGTAGCAAAGCCCAACGGAAAACTTAGAATAGTTCATGATCTTCAAGACCTCAATAAAGTAACAATAAAAGATGCAGGATTGCCACCAAATGTTGATGAGTTTGTAGGATCATGTTCAGGAAGAGCATGTTATGGATTGGGAGATATTATGGGAGGATACGATGAAAGAGAATTTGATATTACTACAAGACCCCTTACAACATTTGAAACACCACTTGGAAGACTTCAGCTTACAAGACTACCTCAAGGAGCAACAAACTCTGTGGCAGTTTATCAAGCACAAATGACTTGGATACTTCAGGAGGAAATACCAGAGCACCTTGGAATATTTATAGATGATGGAGGAATTAAAGGACCCAGATCAACGTATCAGCACGAAAAATTGAAGGAGAATCCACTCATAAGAAGATTTGTTTGGGAATATTCAGTAACATTAGAAAGAATACTTTTCAGGATAGAAGAGGCAGGACTCACAATTTCAGGATCAAAATTTGCATGTTGTGTTCCAGCACTTGATATTGTGGGGCATGTTGTGTCTTTGGGAGGAAGAAAGATTTCAAAACAGAAGATAAACAAGATACAAAACTGGCCTAGACCAACAACAAAGAAGGAAGTTAGAGGATTCTTAGGACTATGTGCATATGTCAGAATGTTTATCAAGGACTTTTCACAAGTTTCAGCACCATTGAGAAGATTGACAAGGGAGGATGTATTGTGGAAATGGGATGAAAAATGTGAAGAAGCATTTATAAAACTTAGGAAAATAGTAGGAGAAGAGATTACTTTGAAGACATTAAATTATGATAAAGATTCAGGAAAAATAAAATTAGCAATAGATTCAAGCTATATTGCAGCTGGTGCAGTTCTTATGCAAGAGGATGAAGATGGAAAGGATAGACCAGTACTATATGAATCAGTAACATTTTCCAGACTAGAATCTAAATACTCTCAGCCAAAATTAGAGCTTTGCGGTGTAGCAAGAATACTCAAAAAACTTCAAACAATATTATGAGGGCAACACTTTGAACTTCAAGTAGATGCTAAAGCTTTAATAGAAATGATCAACACACCATGTTTACCGAATGCACCAATGACAAGATGGGTGGCATACATTCAACTTTTCTCATTTGATCTTGTACACAAACCAGGAAAAACATTTACTATGCCAGATGGGTTATCAAGAAGACCAAAAGGAGAAGACGAAGAAGAAGGTGAAAGGGATGATTTTGATGAAGATGAAGATTGGATTAAACCAAATCCAGGATTTGGCCTAAAAGAAGTAAATACAAGTAAAGTTGTAAAATTATCAAGGAATAAAACAAACAATATTGAAATTCCAATAAAACAGGAAGGATTTGGAAAACATATGCAGGAATATTTGAATAGTTTGAAAAAGCCACAAAGTATTGGGGAAGACTACTTCAAGAAAATTAAAAGAAGATCAGTGAATTTCTATTTAGAAGGAGGGCAGCTGAAAAGACCAAATCAAGCACATCCACAAATAGTTGTATACAATGAAAAAGCTCAGAAACAGATACTAAAGAAAATGCATGAAGAGCTGGGGCATAGAGGGGAAAATGAAACATACAGGAGAATCAAGAAGAGATATTGGTGGGAAGGAATGAAAAAGATAGTTAAAAAATGGGTAAAATCATGTCAAGAATGTCAAAAAAGGAGTCATTTGCAACAAAAAGAAGAAGCAAAGATATCTGTAACATCTACTTTATTTGAAAGAGTCAGCATGGATGCGGTTCACATTAAGGCAGGAAAATGGAAATACTTAGTTGTAGCAAGAGATGACTTTTCAGGATGGCCAGAAACTGTTGCATTAACTAGGCTAACGGCAAAATCAGTCTCAGAATGGTTTAATTCAGAATGGATTTGTAGATATGGAGCACCCAAAGAAGTCACAGTAGATGGAGGAGCAGAATTTGGAAAAGAGCTACAAGAAGAAGTCAAAAGAGCAGGATCAAGAATCAGAATAACTATACCTTACTACCCAGAAGCACAAGTAATGATTGAAAGAGGCCATAAGCAATTGAAGGATGCACTTGTAAAAATGTGTGGTGAAAATGGATCCAAATGGAAAGAATACTTACCAATTGTAACCTTGGCAGATAGAATTTCGGTAAAAAGAACAACAGGATACTCACCATTTGAGCTTCATTTTGGTCAGCAGGCTGTCTTACCAATTGACATAGAAACAAACACATACCTGGCCATAGAATGGAATGAAATCTCAACAACAAAAGAGCTATTGGAAGCAAGAGCAATACAGATTGCAGCAAAAGAGGAAACAAGATTAGCAGCAGCAGAGAAATTAAGAGATTCAAGACACAAATAAGTTCAATATTTGGACAAAAAGATGGCACATAGACTGAGAAATCCACTTGAACCGGGGGACTTGGTATTAGTTTATAATAAACCACTTGAGTCACAGTGGGGTTTACTCTTCAAGAACCGTTGGAATGGACCTTATAGAGTCATAAAGCAAATTAATAATGGACCTTATGAGCTTGAAGAATTGGATGGCACTAAACTTACAAGAAAATTTGCAGCAAGTCACATCAAGAGGTTTTATCCCAGAGGAAAGAAAGTTCAATCAAGTTCAGAGTCAGAAAATGAAAGCAGTGAAGAGATTGAAGATGAAGAGTTAATATTGGAGGGAGAAGAAATTGAACAAAATGAATATGATTGATATTGGCAAGCTTTTCAACTGGAATGCTGGGGACAGCATTAAATGGAGAGGGGGATGTGGTATTCCATACCATTAGTACCAGTTTCAAGCTTACCAATAAAACAAAGGAAAAAAATGATAATAAAACAAATTAAGCAAAACATATTTACACATTACAACTACAGATTTCAAACAGAAATATACAATACACAGCCTCAAGATCTTATCAAAACAGTATAGTATCAAAGGATTCATCCACCTTATCGCATAATCAATAACAAATTACGTCATTAAAGGCAGTTAATCTAAATAAAGGTATATGAAAATAGACCAAAGCATCAGAAGCTGTATTTTCCCCACCTTGATTCAATTGAAAGAAGAAATACCTCAAGGCTATGCATAAAATTACAATATATTTTCCAAGAACAAATTTTTGCTTAGTAATAATGGCATGCAGCAAACTTGATAGAAATGATGCAATCTCCATATGAAATGATACAATACTAAAACAGAAACACCAGCATAATTCTCTCATATATATCATATGACTAGAAGAAAGTTCAATTGTCAGGAGCTGTATTTTCTCCACTTTCTTGGCAAAAAGAAAAACTCACCAGCCAAATTATCTCAAATACATCACATGATTTGGATAAGGGAAAGGACCACCAGCATAATTCTCTCAGAAAATATGTAACAAAGTCACCAAAAAAAGAAAATCCCACCAGCCAAATTATCTCAAACACATCACATGATTTTGATAAGAAAAAGCACCACCAGCATAATTCTCTCAGAAAATACGTAACAAAGTCACAAAAAAAAAGAAAATCTCACCAGCCAAATTATCTCAAATACATCACATGATTTTGATAAGAAAAAGAACCACCAGCAGAATTCTCTCATAACATACGTAAAAAATAGAAACAAAAAATACTTTCCCCACCTTCAAGAAAACATTACCAGCCATATTATCTCAATGACCTCACATGACTCTGATAAAAAGAAAATCTCACCAGCCAAATTATCTCAAATACATCACATGATTTTGATAAGAAAAAGAACCACCAGCATAATTCTCTCATAACATACGTAAGAAATAGAAACAAAAAATACTTTCCCCACCTTCAAGAAAACATCACCAGCCAAATTATCTCAATGACCTCACATGACCCTGATAAAAAGAGAATCTCACCAGCCAAATTATCTCAAACACATCACATGATTTTGATAAGAAAAAGCACCACCAGCATAATTCTCTCAGCAAACACGCTGCTACACCAAAACTACACGTCTCACTAGCTAAAACCTCTCAACTATGATTTTTTCTAAGTACCCTATTTTGTGAAGCTCTATGGAGGCCCAAAAGCTATAAATAGAGGTCCTCTCTCCCTCAGTTTTCCCATCATCATGGAACAAGTTCCCACTATCCAGGATCACCACCATCCCTGAACTAGCAGGATATCTAGAATAGTAGTAGTGTTTTAGTAGTGAAAAGCTCAGTAGCCTTGCTCAGTAGCTTAGTATTAGTGAAGAATAGTAATATAACCGTAGTAAAAGCTCAGTAGCCTTGCTCAGTAGCTTAGTATTAGTAAAGAATAAGTAGTATAACCGTAGTTAAAGCTTAGTAGCCTTGCTCAAAAGCTTAGTGTTATTAACAAAGAGAAGTAGTGGTGATATAAACTCAGTATTAAAAAAAATCCTAAAAGAATCAAATCCAGTAGTCTTATTATTAGTACTCATATCAAAAAAAAAATCATTATAATCAACCTAAAACCATAAAAAATGTATATATTCGTATCATTCTTATTAAAAAAAAAACAAAAAAAAAACATTCTTATTAGTTTTATTAAAATACAGAAACCCAAAACATATATATATATATATTATCATCACTTTTATTAAAATAAAGAATAAAAAAATCTAGTGTTTATTTTATCAGAAATTTTAGATCAGAGTTTTTACTGTAGTGTTATTGATAGGTCTGATTTAGAGACTTCTGATAAGTCTTCTCTATCTGTTAAAGCCACAAATCTTATTTTATTTTGTGATTCTCTGTAGGCTGACTATTCAGTATTATTTAGAGGGGCAGCTAATACACCTTAGCACCCATGGTTATTGGACAATTCTGAAATTCAAAACAGACTTACCAATAATTTCCCCCTTGAGGTACTGCCTTATTTCATCCCACACCAAAAGGAGTTCCCACAACGGCGCTCACAGGTCTGCACATAATCAAGTAGATCATCATCAGTCTTTGCTCACAATGAAGAAGAGATACATTAACTAACCCTTTGACAAATCTTTGTGAGATTTTGATTCTCCTTCTTTTTAACCAAATACTCCGCATTCTTTTTAATAGGCTTCCATTCTCTTTTCAAATAAGTGAAATATTGCTCCATTAAAGACGCCACGACCCCATAGTTATTATGATCCTTGTTCCAACAGTAATGATGATACTCGGTGCTGACCAGTGCAAGACAGAATGTACGTTAAAACACCATACACATCAGCTCATTGAATGGATGTTGCCATGAGCTCTCCCAGTCCCAAGTGAATCGCTTTAGTCCTAGCTTGTGGAGCTCATTTTTGCAGTAGCTTTGGAAACCCTGAGACTGAACCTGTGTTGATGGCTCATTGAAAACATCCTTGGGGACATAACCGAGATGACCAGCCACTTGAATTGCAATTTCACACTCTTCTGTGCTTGGTGGTGCTGGTAGTGAGGAAAAATCCTTATCCCTAACTTTGAGTAGGAACAGGCAATGTGCATGTACTGCTGATCTCATTCCATAGACATTCTCTGGAAGTTCTGCTTTCAGCCATTTTTGTCGCTCCTTCTGGCTTGCACGTTTCTCCACATTGTGAGCTTTACGAGCGTGGTTCCTTTGCTGTCTGAACTCGGATTGTTCAAGCATACTCTGGGCAAGGGGCATTTGAGCATGGGTGAACTCATTATTTGACTGAGTGCCATGCTCATGCGCCGTGAAATTGTCCCTCCTTGATTCATCATTTGTTTCCATTTGAGTTGGAGACATGTTCTCATCCTCATCATCCACCATTTTTTCTCTTGATGAACTGGAATGACCTGTTCTTGGTTTGGAGGCATATGGATGATGACGTCCAGTGACTTTCTCTTTATTGACCAGAGGTGAAGATGCATAAAGTTCATCACCTGCCATGCACATCATCAGTTAACACATCAAAAAATTAATGAAGACTGGTCATACTCACTATCTTCAATTGGCTCCTGAGATCAGATTGACTTGCCTTTAGGTGCCATATCTAACCCATGAAACCAAAATATCAAATTTTGAAAAAGGTTATACTCTGAAATTAAAATGACTTACTTTGATGAAGCATCAATCCTGGATTTCCCTCTGACAGACCACTCCAAGTTACATTCTCCAATGGTTTTTTTCATTTCCCCCCATCCACGCGCCTTTCATCACCCACATGAACCTGAGATCCTGATGGAATATTGAGGGTTGGCTGTTTACTCTTGCCAAAGGGATCCTGGGATGCGACTGGATTCCGACCGGGATTAAGGAGGAACTCACGCGGAAATTTTGATTGGGGATTAGTGTGTGATGAGATTTGAGGTGTGCCTTCTGGCCCCTGAGACACATGCGTTTGTGTATTAGTGGGATTCGGGGGAATTGGAGTGACGGAAATATTTGGTATCGACCAAGTGCTGGAAGTTGGAGCCTTTGCATTGCCCACATCAATGTTAAGACCTGATACATTCATTGATGATGCAATAGGGGTTGCGAGAGGAATGTTGGGACTCAATGGTGACTGTGTTTGAACATATTCTATGCTATATTCACTATCTGAGTCATGAACAGAACCTGAACGGGATTTATGTGTCTTGGAAGATGACATAAGGGCCGAAAAAGTACAGTAATATTTTTAACTAGATAAAACACCTTGGTATTATGATAAAATAGAGTGATATGAGATGAAATCTTTTCAAATTTAGAATAGAGAAATTCTATGAATAGTTGGAACTAAGTGTCGCGTGGAAGTCCAATAAGACTCTTTTTAGGAGAATCCTCCCTGCCTCCTCTTGAGCTCCTCCACTTTTTTCGGAAACCACCCAGCACAGCCTACCACCATATAATGTAATATTCCCTTGATCCCAAAGGGGACCCATCATCCATAAGTAATCATATTTGGTAACATTTCCACCTCCCCATTGTCACATTTTGTGAATTATCCAAACTGCCAATATATGCAATGAAATTCCACAGCATCGTACATCTGTAAAGGGGTATATTCATGAAGGATTTACCCACAAAAGAGACATCACTTTTTCAAGAAAGGCAAGACAATCCAAATCACATTCCAACTGATTAAAAGCCTTCTGCACTCAAACCAAATACCAAGACTTTAGCTCCACTCCAACCCCTTATGTAATAGAGTTATATCGTTATGTCTGTAATAAGGTTTAAGCCATGTACGATGGTGTGCCAGCGTACATGGCTTGAATGTCAATCCCCTCAAATCAATGTTGACACATCCCTATTGGAACACCCCTCAAGGGTCAAAACCGCAGTATCGCCATGTGTAAATAAAATAGAATATGTATGAGCATCGAGCAGCATGGCATTTTACCCAATTAAACTCCTAACCAATTCGGCCATCCAGATGAGACATGTTACACTCCATCAGCTGCAGCTCACTCACCATTACAAATGGGATAAAATTCTCAGCTGGCTCAAATCATCTCCCCCTTCATAAATAATCACTCAATTTTTTTGCCGATTAATAACACTCCTAAACACTTTCACATCAGCCATAGATATTTATACACAAACCAACTGTACTCCCAATTCCTGCAACAATGAAAACCCACCGCTATTCCTCAATGCGTATATGCATGTGTCAACACTGCTCAACTCAAACACACTCTTCCCCTGAGGGTGATAGGCCTGGAGTTGCCTTCACACCTTTCCAATATAAACAGCACATCAAAAAGCTCAAATCAACCATTGCACCCAAATCTCTTCCAAACATCCCTACTTCTGCATCAGGATCTGAGTTCCCACAACTTCTATTGGATCGAATATTCCCAGCTGATTATTCAACATGGGCCCAAAGCACCTTCTCCACAGCACCGGGGCTCAATTCAACTGCACAGAAACCATACAGCAGCAGTCAAACCCTTCCCCCACAAGACCTTGGAATTATAATATCTTCCATTCTATTATTAAGGTATAATATACCCCGCAGGGCTTCACGCATTCTCAACCCCGCCCTAAACCTGCTGATCAAGTCCAGCATCTCAAGCTCCGGTAGTCCCCCCATTCCTGCATTCCATATACCTCAAGGTCTGAGTACCATATTTGAACATCTCCAATTGGAGCCAGTGATTCAAAACTATATATTTTGTCCTCAATGTTTCTCTCTTAATGACCTTACTTAATCAGTCACAACTGACCAACCCCACTGTCAACGTCATAATGACCCAAATGATCATGATCCCCCTTGCACACAATCATTAGGCAAATTCATCTATTCATTTGAACCCTGCACCCAAAACACAACCAACATGAAGCAAAAATTTATACCAAAAAAACATTTCATTTATCAACCATTCAAAAATTTTCTTGCCTGATTTCTCCAGCGGGCTTGAATTATGGAAATTCTGCATCAACATCAACAATCCCAAACTCCCAAAGATTCCCCAAAATGTGACGACTGGGATGGATTGGTCTGGAGACGCTTCACTGGCACTAGAAATATCCATGACCCCCCATTCATGTCCATTCCTGGTGCATTGGCCTTCTCCATTTATGTGGACTGTTTTAATGGACATGGAAAGTCAACCCGGTTGGCCAGCATTGGACCTATCATGCATATTTGTCTTAATATCCCCCCAAGTGAAAGATTGAAGCCAGAGAATGTCTATGTTGCAGGAATCATCCCTGGTCCGAAGGAGCCAACTTCCCTTCAATTGAATTATTTATTAATGCCACTAATCAAGGAGCTCAAAGAGCTATGGCAAGGGTACCATTTTTCACCCACCTCAACAGGTCCTTCAGGATCCTTTATGCGTGTTGCCATTCTCACAGCCATTGCGGATGTGGTTGCCATGCGCAAGCTTACTGGATTTATTTCCCATTCAGGCAACCACTTTTGTAATTTTTGCACCATTCACAAAGCTCAAATTGAAGAAATTGGTCCTCAATTTCACTACACACGCTCATATCAAAATCATAAATCAACCATTGCCAAATGGCTTCGGGCAACCCCACAACAAAGACAAGCAATTTTCTCTGAGTATGGAGTGTGATATTCAATTTTAGAAGACCTTCTGTATTGGGATGCAACCAGAATGGTTAATATTGACATAATGCATAATTTAATACTTGGAATTTTGAAGGATCATGCAACTTTTAAATTTTGCATTCCAGAGTCCAAATCAAAAATTTACCTCAGGTCCCACAGAAAATCCAATGACACCAACAGTTCAGACTCAGATTCCATGACCTCAAACAGCTCTCTTGATAAAATCACATTGAGAGAGGCCCGCTCCCTGAGAAGAGACGCAGCAAAAATAATAAATGAGCCACTCCCCACTACTTCCACCCAAAAAAACTACTTCCCAATGCCCACCCCTCACACGGAACATCCATCTAGTGGTTCTGCGGAGATTCCTTCATTTGATGCGGATTACATCCCCGATTCTGAAATCCCCTCTGAATTGGATAGCACTGCACTGAATGATCACCAGATCAAAGGTGAGGCTCTGGAGCATCTCCGACAAATCATATCTGAGACAATAATTCCCTCATCATGGACAAGAGTACCTTGCAACATGGGTTCCCCCTCTCATGGTACCTTAAAAGCCGCTGAATGGGCTCTCTTATATAAGGTCTATATTCCATTTTTAATGCTCAGTCAACAGATGTCATTAGATGTACACCAATCCGCAAAAATTCAAAGAAAAATGGGTCAGTAAGAACTTGCAAATGAACTAACCAAGAATACATTCCATTTGATTAGTGTAATCAACATTGCCACAAGTTGGACTGTTTCAATAGATGATGTGACTGCATTTGCTGAACATTGGAAAAAATTCTGCCTTTCCAATCAACTCCTGTTCCCAAAACAGGAAAGTAAGCCAAATCATCATTTTGCTGATCATATTCCGGAACTCTTCCAACGTTGGGGCCCAGCACAAGCCTCAGCCACATGGGGTTATGAGTTCTTGATTGGGGTATTTGCAAAAATCCCAACAAATAACAAAATATGTATGCCAATTAATAAGATCAATATATTCACATTGATTAAACACCTGAACTGAATAAAACTAACTTCTTAAAACTCTGAATAGATGATATAGATAAAACCTGACTTCAACATATCTGTTGATTTTCCAACCTTTCCGTTCTCCTGAAATCCCCATCTGTGCCATGTGAAATAAAACAGCTTTTCGAATCACAGCCACCTGCCCTGTTTAATCACCATAAATATAACAAACCATCCCGCCATGACCAAGAAAATTATGATTGCCTGGTTGAGTACTTACAGAATTTTCATGCAACAAGGGAAATAGTTGATTGGATCAGCTTAGACACTACCGTGCAATCCACAAGTCCTCTCACTTCCAGGATTGTCTCACCTTGGTATTTTCCAGTTTCAAACATTAATATTAGGAACAATATATTTTCAACTTAATCCAAAAATGTCAGCAACAGTGTGATATCTTTTCTGAGGGATAACTCACGACAATTTGGTATTATTAATAGCATTTTTAAAGTCTCTGAGCCATCTAGCATACTGAACAATAACTTTCTGATCTTAAAAACTTTGAAGATTGATGTGAATTTCTTACCAGATTGGCCGTATCTGAATTTTTATAAAGCTGTTGGTTTTGATGATGGACACTTGATTATATCTGAAGAAGAAATAGAAGGTAACTGTGGATTGTATGATAACAAAGTTCTGTCATGTGGACTGCTTGTAATGATAAAGCCGTTATTTCATGATATTTATTCTACTAAAATGCAAATCTCTCAGATTCATTAGCAATTTCGCTAGTGAAATAACTGCCTCAAAATTTAGTGACAGAGACATGCCATTGTGACAAGCAAAGCCCATTATTTCACATTGCCACAAAGAACTTACTATTTTGACATTGGGTACAGTGTGAATAAGCCAAGTTCAATGATCAAATGACCCACACACTCACCTTTCACAGCATCCAAAATTTCTAACTGCGCCATCATCATGATGGAAGGGGAAGTGGCCCTTGCACACCCGCACGCGCACACACCAATGCACACGCAAGCGCACCTGCACCCGCACACGCCAATGCACACGCAAGCGCACCCTGACCCCGGTTATTGTGCGGTGGGCTCTACCAGTGTCACCTGCAAAATGACAATCCCGCTCAGGCGGAGTCCTTTTATGGATGAGCTGGTGAAGTCAAACCCCCCGCCTACATCAAGACTGGCTGAAGGACCTCTTTGATGTGTGTTTGTGCAAACAGGCGGGTCTTGTGTAATTTTTACCAACCATTGGACTGTTGCGGGATGATCAGGTGGTGAGGAATCTGAGTTGAAGGCACAGGGGAACCAATATTGGTGGATGTCACAGGATTTGGTGTAAGACAAGAGTAGGACGTGTGCTTGACGTGAGCTCGACTTTTATCCTGGTTGACGTTTGCTTGACGTGAAGTCAATTGCCAACGATTGACATGAGATTCGCCCTGGTGAAAAGGAGTACCAACTGTAAATATTCTTTTATTCCAAAATAATAATTGATTTTTCAAAGTTATCAATGTTATTGGAAATTTCATCACAGAATGTATTTTATGTAAAGTTTTAAAGATTCTGTGTTTCATGTGGAATCATCAAAAATGGACTGTAAGTAAAACTTTGAACTTTACATATAAAGGTATAATTCTTTTTGGCTTTTATATGAATAATACAGTTCTCAATGGGTCCTGAATGTTTCAGAAATATTCATTAAGAATTGTATTTTAAATGAGTTTTTGAAGTTTTTAGCTCATTTCTATGTAGAATTGCAAGTAGCAGTATATGGCTGGTTGCTATGAGGTAAATAAATGTATACTGGGCCAAAAAGGGTTTTAATTACTCTTTTGGGGGCTATCCAGGGAAAGTCATTAAGAATTGACATGGTTAAAGCAGTCTGAGTTGCTCTTTACCTTCTTGGGACATCAAAATAGCAGGTTATTTGCTATTTTCTTATGATTTACTGAAGTCATGACATGGTAGCCAGGTTCCCAAAGGGTTTTAGTTTACCAATTGGGCCAAGATCAGCCATGGATCCAAGAGTTGGGGGTGTCCACACCTCAGAGGCCTGAGAAGTTGGGTACCCTGGCTCTCTTTGATGTCTTTTGTCCCCCTTGACTATTTTTGATGTCAAGATAGAAATTCAAGCTTAAATTGAGATATCCACTATGGGTGTACCAAAGGTGCATGTACAAATACCATAATATCAAGTGCCACAAACATACATAAAACTATTCTTAGTGTATATATAACAGGGGATTTCTGACATTCCCATTATTTTGGTGTTAAATTGAGAAAAACCAAAGTCTTCACGGATGTTTTATGTGTTATTTATGATGTGGTATTGAAGTATTTTCCACATGACCACCTTTAAGAGTTGATTTGAGCATATTCACTCTTTGGGGCTCCCCTAGGTAAAATTTTATGTAGAATCTAAATCTGGCCTTGTCAGCTGGAGTCTATGTTGAAGCAGTAATTAGGCTATTTACAACTAGAACTATGACTGTGACACGTGGAAATATTTTAAAATAAGAGTTTTAATTTAATATAATGGTTTATAATATAATAACAGGGTTCTACTATTGAAAAATAGTGGTGGTGAGCGCTATTGAGAACCCTGGGTGCAGTATTACCCGTTGGACTACTATAATAAGAGCTACAATAATTAAAATTAAAATTATACCCTGATTATTACCCAAGAGTAAAACGTTTTTGACAGTTTACTACGTAGGATATTCAATAGCAGGATGAGGAAACAATTCTGGCTGTGAAAAGCCTCCTTTTTATCCTGAAATGGGGTGGAAAGGGTGCTAGACCTTTCCACGTAGAGGAAGTGAAGATTTTTCACCCTCTAGTACTGGCTTGTGGCTTGCAAACAGCCTGTAGAGCCTGTATTGGGCTCAGATGTGGTTTTAAAACCACATCTGGGTAGTTTTCACAAATACAGGGTGAAAACTTTGATCTGGGGACCTCACAGCCTGATTCTGATGTGTATGACGCATAGAATGCTGTACAGAAACTGTATGGGACCGCAGTAAAGACTGAAATATGAGTTATTGAAGTAAAACCAAGCTTCTTTGTCTATTTGACACCTGATGTTCATGGTTATTGGATATTATCCCATGGTAAGGCTGTATATGACAGCAGGTGGGAATCTGACCTTAAAACAGCCATAACTTTGTCAATTCTTGAGATATCAACCTCAAAAATGGCTCAGTGTATAGCCCTGTATGTGCTCTACACAGTGGTACCTCATTTGATATGGGTATCATTAAATATGGCAAAGTTATGCCATGTACAAGTTTTTTGTACATGTGCATGGTATAGGCAAAAAGGTGTATTGAGCTTATTTGCCCCATAACTTTTGTTCTAGTTGAGCTATTGGGAAATGGATGACACCATTAGATAGCCCTTATTGTGCTCTTTCCAAAAAGACCCCACTTCAAGTATCTCACACTAAAGCTGTAGAAGCTAGATGAGAGGTGAATGTTTTGTTCACCCTTATTTGGCCTGAAATTGACCATAACTCCAGTGATATTGGTGCTAGCTTAGTTTTTCTGGTACCATTGGATAGCCCTGGCTTAGGGATTCATTTTTAATACCCATTTGATGGGGTTAAGGCTCTCCTTCTGGATTTTAGATGAGAGGTGAAAATTAAGGTTTATGCTCAGCAATAACTTTGAGCAGGAATAAATTTTTTATTCTTTTTCCTATGATGATGGGACTTATATGTACATAAAGAGGTGAGTTTCCTCTTTCTTTTGATACCTTTTGAGCTGATTTGGCTCAGCTCCATGTTTTGGTGGTATCTTGGCTATACCATTGGTTTATGGTATTTTGGCTGTCATGCTTGTGCTCTGGTTTTGAGTCACAGGCTGACATACCCTCCCTCTAAAAAGGCTCATCATTGATGAGACTGTTCAATCCTCCTAAAGGCTCTGAATCTCCTTAAATGAAGGTTCCCATCTGGTATGGCATCCTCTGCCAACCATTTGTCCTTATCAGCTGTCTGGTTCTTGAATCTGACTAAGTACTGTCTTTGATCCTTCCCATTAAGTCTGATCTTTCTGGCCCTGATGATTTTACTCACAGGTCCTGGGGAATCCTCCAATTCCACTATCTCTGGTGGTGTGAGGATCTTCTCCTGGAGGGGAATTTACCCTCCTCAGCTTGGAAGTATGGTTTGACCAAGCTCACTGGAAAGACTGGGTGTTCCTGGAAAACTCCTCTGTGAGCTTAACTTCCACTGCCTTCTTGCCTTTGAGCTTTATGATAGTGAAGGGCCCTACAAATGAGTCTCTCATCTTCTTTGGTCCTTTAAGATTGTTAAAGTTCAGTGTAGACACTAACACCTGGTCCCCTTCTTTAAAGTCAGGTTCCATGTGTGTCTTGTCCCACCTCTGCTTATTACAATCTTTTGCTTCAGCTATGCATTTAGCAGCTGTATTACAAGCCCTCTTCCACATATTGTGGAAGTCTTTGGCTGTGGGGTGGATGGTTAGAAGATTCTTCTTCAAGTGATCCACAGGTAACAAGGGATTCCACCCTTTCTCTACCAGTGCAGGTGTTTTTCCTGTGGTAGAGTGCTGACTTGTATTATAAGCCAGTTGGACAGCTGGTAGAAGGGTAACCCAGTCATGGGTATATCCCTCATGGTCCTTATACTCCATGGCATAGGCACAGAACCTCATAAGGATTTCCTCCATTGTTTGGATCATCCTCTCTGCCAGGCCATGTGTTTGTGGATGGTAATCTGTGGAAAAAGCAAACTTGGTGCCAAGCAAGTCATACAAGTTGGTCCAAAATTCAGATGTGAATTTTGGGTCCCTATCACTAATGATGATCTTAGGGACTCCACAGGTGGATATGATATTATTCCGAAATAACAGAGCAGTATCCATGGCTGTATCCTCCTTGTGGAATGGTATACACCTCATGCTCTTGCTGAACCTATCAACTATGATCAAGCAGGCATTTTAGTTTTCTTTGCCTCCTGGGACAAGTCCTGTAACCCAGTCCATGTTGATGGTTTCCCATGGGTGTTTAGGTTATTCTATATGTTGAAGTAACCCATACTTCTTCCCATGTTTCCTATTTGACTATGGCATCTTTCACAAGTGTTAATATATTCACTGAACTCTTGTTCCCACTTGGGCCACCAAGCTGTGCTTGCTACCCTCTCCTTGGTCCTGTCTTCACTCATGTGTCCCATATAGGGGCAGTCATGGCATTCCTGAAGGATCACTTATGTGTTTCTCTCTGTGGTAGAGAAGTCCATCTATACGGAAGAACTTGTTGTCCTTATAGGCCCTCAACCATGGTTCTTCCAGCTGGGATTCCAGTTCCGGACTCCTGTGCTTTTGTCAAAGGAGTTGTAGTAGTATGCCACACTGTTTGTGTTTGGCATAAGACTTCAGTACTGCACTGAAAAATTCATTGTGCAGTTCAGAGGAACGTATTCCCAATATGGGAGTTTTTGTCCCCTCTGAATCAGTGTTTCCACTGTCAAGGGTACCACTTTCTGGTTCCCATTCAGAAAATCTGAAGTTCTTCCTCCTATCAATTTCCATGAAATGGATAGGGATTTTGGCTGCAACTTCAGGGTCATAAGCTGGATTGCTCTTGACATTATCCATGGGCATCTACTAAGGCCATCTGCATTAGTATGACTTTTACCTTCTTTGTATATGATGGTCATGCTCCCTCTATACTGCTGGATGGCTATTTGCCATCTCAGCATGTGTCTGTTCGTAGTCTTCATGTTCAGTAAAGACTTCAAGGCTGTGCAGTCTGTGTAGACTTCAAAGACTGGGCCCTCCATATAATAATGGAGTTTTTCTAGAGCCCAGAATAGACATAGACACTCAGTCTGGGTGGCCCCATACCTGGCTTCTGAATCTTTCAGTTGCCTTGAGATGGAGCAAATTACTCCTTCTCTTGGTTCACCATCCACAATTTGTCTTTGGTGAAGGGCTGCTCCTAGGCCTTGACTACATGCTGCATCTATGTATAACTTGAATGGTAGTTCAAAGTCAGGTAAGATGAGCACGGGTGAATTTGTGAGTTCATATTTGATTCTCTCATATGCATCCCTCCTTTCCTTGGTGATTTCAAAAACTACATCTTTTGAACACAACTTGTATAAGCTACTAGTTATGTGTGCAAAGTTTTTGATGTGGTTTCTATAGTAGCTAGAAAACCCAAGGAAAGATTGCATCTCTTTGATGCTCTTTGCTACTGGGCTTTGCAGTACTGCTGCTACTTTATTCTGGTCAATTGCCAGACTAAGACCTGAGACTTTATGTCCTAGAGCCAGTAACTCTTGTTGGGCAAAATTGCACTTTTTAAGAGAAATTTTCAGATTTATGGGTGTGCATTTACTTAGTACTCTGTTTATGTATTGCAAATGGTCTTCCCATGTCTCTGAGTATATAATGATATAATCAATATATACCACCATCCAGCCTTCCAGTATTTCTTCTTGAAATATTGTGTCCATCATTCTTTGGAAATGGGCTGGTGCATTTTTGATGCCAAATGGCATCCTGGTATATGCATATATGCCCATATGGCATATTATTCTGAGTAATTTCATGGAGTTTGGTTTAACTCCATTTTGGTGGAAGCCTTTCATACAATCCATTTTGGTTATGTATCTGGCTTTTGCCAGTTTCTCCAAGGCATGAGGTATCCTGGGTATAGGGTACCTGTCTGCTTTTGTGTAGTTATTCAGAGCTCTGAAGTCTCCACACAGTCTAGACTTGCCCTCATACCAGGTGATTACGACAGGGATGGTGATTTCCACTATTTCATTAAGTCCAATATTAATGATGACATCCATGTCCAGGAGTTCGTTGATATGTTTCTCAATTTCTCTCCTGGTTTCCAGGATTGCTGGATAAGGAGGTCTCCTAAGCATAGGTGGATAAGGTCTTTCCACATCCAGATATAGTTCTATATCATGGCCTTTGATTGTGAACCTTTGAGATATGACCACATACCCAAAAAGGCCACAAGAAATATTTAATATATTTATACATTAAAAATAAGTACCTTAAAACTATAAAAATACCATAAATTGGTATAAAACTTGGTTTAACTTAAAGCCCAATGAGTAAGCATTTGAAATAAATTTTACCATTGGATTCCCCATGGTAAAATACACATATACCATTTTTATGGCATATCTGTAAAGTCAATATTTAATAAGTTATAAGTAATAATACCTTATAAAAAACACAAATCCTTAATTATTTCAAAACCCAATGAAACAACATGTGAAATAAATGGTACCATTGGATTCCCCACGAAAATCCACACATAAAACCATTAAGAATCTAAGCTTCAAAATCAATACTTAAGGAATTAACCTGAATATATGCACTTTTTTGGTCAACGCATATATTCAAGGATTTTAGCTAATATCTATTGAATTATGCATGATAGAGTGATGAACCAAAAATAAAGTCATCCCTTAATTACTTTAGGAATACAGAAATGAAGTTTTTTCACAAGTTATAAACAAGGTTCAAATCTGTAAGGAATTATTGATTAAAATCAACAGAGCTGTTGACCACTTTGTTGTGAAAGTGGTCCAAACTTAAAGAAAGTAGAAAGTTGGATTCTACTAGTTCATTTGTAAAGAACTATGTATTTTGCATTATAATATTCAAGGTATAACCCCTTGAAATCATAGTTTGAAGTTTAAAATATTAAATTTTGACAGAAAAGATGAGTTACAAGAAAAATCATCAAAAATATAGTTTTGATGATGTAATGAAACTCTCTTGGAAGAATAATAAGGTTATGCCAAGCTATTAGAATTCACTCTCTGAATTGCTGTAGCCTGTAAATCTTAAACGTTATCAAGGATCAAAGTTTGAGCTTAATTTGATCATTTATGATCACTCACTATAACCTTAAATTAAGTTTAACAGTCATATGAGTGATAGAATTGGCGAATACTATTAGTTTATGATTAAAGCTAATAAAATACACGAATTTTGGGGTTCTGCCAAGCCTTTGACGTCCTCAAACTTAGAGTTATAGTGATAACTCTAAACAATGGCCTAATAATGATGTAATATGGTTTGATCTTGTGGTAATCATCACCAAACCTTAAAATATTGATCAATTCCAGTGGATATGATCAGTACGCGTCTACTAGAAGCCTGTTGGACTCTAGGAGGGAGGTATTTACTATAAATAGAGCTTTTTTTACTCTGTTTTCCCCTCAGACGCATCAAAAACATTAAATCAATACAATTAAAAAGGTAATATCTTTATTCTTTATATATAAAAATTCTATATTATTAAAGATCAAAGATCATCTTATTATAATCATCAATTTTGACGTGATTAAATCATTTATTTAATTGTTTTTGTTAAAAATCTCTCTAAAACCTCATTTCCACGTAAAAATCAAGAATATTTGTAATTTTCTCTATTTTGTATTGTAAATACAATTTGGATAAGTTGTATTTAAATTATTTGGCATAAAATATCTCAAAATGATTATATTAAGTATTAAAAGTAGGTTATTTTCTCTTATTATAATAATTTTCTCTTTATTATCCTTTTAATAATTCTTTAATTAATATAAATAGTATTTATATTAATTTATACCTTTAATATTGGTAATATTATTGTTATTAATTGTTTTTTATTAATAAAAAGCAATTTTTTACACCTTTATTATTTGCTTGTAACAATAATAAAGTGACATTAAATATATTAATTATTTCATATTAATATATTTATTTTATTATATTATATTTTATAATATAAATTATATTATCATATTTTACTGATAATATAATTATTTTTAAGCCATAATTATAATAATTCTTTATTATTATAATTATTTTTGTCTTATTTATTTCATTTATAAGGAAATTCATAGTACAATAAGTAAAATATTGGTAATTTTTACTTATTGTGTCATAGTCAAACCTTACATTTGGGGGCCTGGCCATGATGTTTACTCTAAAAGACCTTTAGAAAGATTCTAATTGGGCTTATCCAATAATAAATTACACTTATAATCATAAAGTTATATAACAATTTCATATTTATTGATTTTAAAAGCTATTGAGGCATTTGGAAAGCAATTGTACTGTCTTACATATGGTTTTTCACATCCTTAGACTTGCAAAAACTTTCTTTGAGTGACTCTAGCAATTAAAAAGGATATTTTATAAATTAGAAATAATTTTATAAAAAGAATCATATTCATTTTTATTTTATTCTTTAAAAATAAAAATATTAAAAACCAATAAAAAAGTTATTTTATTCATTTTAATTTCATTTCTTTAATTATTTCCTATTTTTTTCTATAAAAAAAGATATAAAAGCAATTTTTACGTGGGAAATTGCCATATCTTACCAAAAATAACACTTTTATATAAAAGACTTCTATTTATTTGTCTTTTTTAGTGTTTGAAGACAATCCAACAGAGGAAAACCAAACCACTGTTGAAATATTTGTGGAAGAAACTTGTCAAAGTTCTCCAACACCAATAATTACCAAAAGAAAGAAAGCCAAGAAATTGGATTTTCCAGGACCCACCATTCAGGACTCTGAAGGTGAGTACCTCATTTATAAATTGCCATAAGAAAATTCCTGTTCTGAAATCCTCTTATTTCTTATTTTTCTTATAATATGACTACTAGAAGAGGCTCCCAATACTCCATTCAATCAGATGGAGCTGGACTCAGAGGTAGAATTTATTCCTCAAAAGGCAAAAGGAAGGGCAATATCCCCAGTGTAACAGAATCCACACAAGGAAGTTCCTTATACTAAAGGCAAGTCCCAGAAATGCCTATGATATCTGAACCTGAATTGGAACTAAGTATGAGTAACTCAAACAGGTACAAATCAAATTCAGAGGGCTCAAATAGACATTTACATGAGCCAATACAAACAGTACTACACAGTGTACAAGGACAAAGATTGGGAAATGTTGCCTCAAATACACCAAGGAGTGATGAACTCCTGGGGCATCCTGAAAAAGTTCCTCAAAGAGGAGGAAATAGTGAGATACTCCAATGGATGGAATCCACTATCATCCAAACCTCAAATCAAAAAGATCAAGGAGTATCATGCCAAAAAGAAGGAGGCAACCAAGGAAGAAGCCCCAGTAGCTTCTACCAGCAAGCCCCAAGTCAACCCACTTGCCCAAGAAGGGAAGAAGAACAAGAAAAAGAATTGGAGAAAACCATATTCCCCAAGCTACAGAACTCTCAAAATCCAAAAAGATGCCATGGACAATGTCTTCAACATGGCCAGAACTTAGATGGAATTCAAAGACAAAGAGGAAAAAAGAATGAGACAACCCCATTTCCCAAAGAAATAACCTTGTCTCCTGATGTTGTAAATACTTTAACAGAGCTTAAAAATAGTATTTTACCTCTTAAAGACATTAAAAATGGTTTATTATCTTTCCAAGAAATAAATAATAGCTTATCATCTTTAACAAAACTTGTTGCACAAAATAAGAAAGAAATTGATAACATAAAATTTATGATTGAAAATAATAAACCAAAAGTATTAATTGACAATACTCAGAAATTAATACAAGGACAACAAGAGTTTTACAAATACATAAGTGATATCAAAGAAAAAACTTTGACAATCAATTATGATGTGAGTATTGACAATCTTATAGAAAAATTAAACAAATTAAGTATTTCTGTAGAACAATTTGAAGAAAAGACTTCATCACACCAAAAATTAATTTTGGACCATGTGGAAAAGAGTTATGAAGCAAGAATGCATCTGAAAGATGACATTCAAAGTGAAATAAGGCTTATTACTGAAAAAATGGATAAAATTAATGAGGCTAACTTAAATATGCCAAAGTTATCAACACCATTTTCTCACAAAAGAAGCCCTGTTAAACCAAAAGAGGAATTAACAAATCCATTCATAACAGACTTGAGTCACCAAGACAATAACCAAGTCTTGATGAAGGAAGCACCTCAATTAAAAGAATGGCCAACATTCACAGGAGAAGGTGAATATGACCACATGTCTTTTATCAAAACAATTGACATGCTACAAGAAGATTATGCCATACCAGATGAATTAATCACTGCAAGATTACATTCATTGTTTGAAAAATCTGCAAAAAGATGGTATTATGGCATAAGGCAAACAAATGGCAAAAATACCTGGTCTTGGTGGAAACAAGAAATAATCACCAAGTGGGCTAATGATGCCTGGAGGTACAAAATAGAAAATGCATTTGAAAATTCTTTCTTTGACCCAGACAAAGACAAACCTTTAGATTGGTTCTTGAAACAAGTTGAAAGACTTAATTCATTGTACCCAGAAATGTCACAAAAAATGGTGCATATGAAAATACTCAAGAAATGTGGAGGAGAGCTAGAACATGCCCTAAGAAGCAGTTGTATAAAACCATGCTCCACAGAAAAGTATATTAATGCACTGAAAGACATAGTGAGAAGAACAAAAATTGGCAGGACTTGGAAGAAATTGGACATTAAAAGCCCAAATAAACCATTTATCAAAAAAGATAAATCAAAAGAATCCTTCAAGCCCAATACATCCAACAATGAAGAGCAAATAAAATGCCATAAATGTGGAGGTATTGGACACTTAGCCAATAATTTCCTTAAAAAGGCAAAGATTAATGAAATTGTGGAAACAGAAAACCACAATGACAAAGAAGAAGAATCTGACTCTGAAAAAGAGACAGAAGAGTCAGAAAGTTCTGAAAGTGATGAAATTAATATAATTAATGCACAAATTAATAATATTGATATAATTTATGAAGTACTGGATGTTAACTCAAACTTACCACAGGTTGGGACATCTGACACAAACCTGACAAATATACAAGATGCCAAAATGTATAGAACCAGACCTGCAAGAGGAATGGGATATACAGCTGGAAAATGAAGTATAAGTATTTTTATGGTTGATAACCAAGGAAAAATTAACTTAGATACAGGAACATATTGCACCTGTGTTGGCAAAAGCTATTTAAAAACCATTGTCCCAGACTGGCAAGAAAAACTTATGCCAATACAAGGTGTGAAATTTAGTAGTGCAAGTGAGAGGATGAAGCCCCTTGGAATAATTGATTTAACACTGATTTTTCCTCATCCCTCACAATGTGTCAGAATCAAAGTAGAGTTTGTAGTAATCAAAAACTGTACTAGTAATCACTTCATACTTGGGAATGACTACTTATCAATTTATGGTATAGATATCTCTAACCAAAAGGATAGATATTTGACCATAGGAGACAACAAAAGACAAAAGTTTGGCTTCTTAAATAACAAAAAACAAATCACAGTTATTAAGAATGAAGAAAAGATTCCAGAAAAGGAACTTTTTATATCTGAACAGCTTAAAGAGGCAGAATTCAATCAAGAATTAACAGAAAAAATGAAAGAAAAATTAATTAACCTCTTATTTAAGTACAAAAATGCCTTTGAAACTGACAAAGAGCCACTAGGTGCCATAATTGGACATGAAGTGGATATAATTCTTAATGTGGAAAAGCCTTACCCACCTTTAATAAGTAGACCTGCTTACCCAGCTAGTCCAAGGGCTAGAGAAGCCTTAGAGGTACACATTAAAGAAATAATGGACCTTGGAGTATTAAGGAAGGTAGGACATAATGAACAGGTAGAAGTCACTACACCTTTCATTATAACATGGAATAATGGAAAATCAAGTCAGAGCCCTGAACACCTATACCATTCCAGACAGGTATCCAATACCCAGGATCCATGAGACATTGACACAATTGTCACAAGCTAAGTTCATCACAGACATGGATGCCTTAAAGGGTTTTCATCAAAATGCCTTAACAGACAATGCCAAAAAACTACTGAGGATAATAGTCCACTGTGGAATTTTTGAATACTTAAGAATGCCATTTGGCATAAAAAATGCACCTTCCCATTATCAAAGAATGATGAATACCATATTTCCTGAAGAATTATCAGAAGGATGGTTAATTATCTAAATTGATGATATCATAGTTTGCTCAGAAACTTGGGAAAATAACCTTACAAGACTAGAAAGGGTACTACAAAAAAAAGTCCAAGTGAATATGAAAATTTCCTTGAAAAAGGGTCATTTTGCATACAATGAATTAAAAGCACTAGGGCATGTTGTATCTGGACTTAGTCTAGGCATATACAAGAATAAAGTAGCAGCAGTACTACTCAAGCCAATGCCTCAAACCAAAAAGGAAATGCAATCATTTCTAGGATTTTCTGGTTACTATAGACAGCATATAAAGGACTTTGCAAAAATTGCTAAATCCTTGTATAAGCTATGTGACCAACAAACAGTCTATGAAATGACAGAAGAAAGAGTCAAGGCATATGAATAATTGAAAAATTCCTTAACAAATGCCCCATTTCTTCTAATGCCAGATTGGAAACTACCCTTCAAGCTTTACATTGATGCTTGTGGAGAAGGACTAGGTGCTGCACTACACCAGACACAAATTATCAAAGATAAACCAGTGGAAGGACCAGTTTGTTTTATTTCAAGACAGATAAAGCCAACAGAAGCAAGATATGGAGGAAGCCAAATGGAATGCCTCTGCTTAGTGTGGGCTTTAGAAAAATTACATTATTACTTGGATGGAACAGTATTTGATGTGATTACAGACTGTAATGCTGTAAAATCTCTATGAAATATGGAAACCCCAAATAGACATATGCTGAGATGGCAAATTGCTATTCAAGAATATAGAGGAAGTATGACTATTGTTCATAAATCTGGAAATATTCATAAAAATGCAGATGGTCTTAGCAGATGGGATCTAGCAAATACCCCTGATAATCCAGCATGGGTACCACAAGAACACCATATAGAAGGAATATGTGTTACAGACATTGGCACAGAATTCTTTAACCAAGTTAAATAAAGCTATAAGATAGACCAAAATTGCCATATCTTAAGCCAGCTTCTAATGAAAGACTGCAAAGACCCATCACTTTCATCAAAACTAGATGAAATATGGAAAAAGGCATATGATGAAGGAAGATTCCACCTCCTTGATGGAATTCTTTACCATAGAACAAAACAAATATGTGTTATGGCCTTAACAGATAGAACCCTGATAAACACTATTTTACATGAGTGTCATGATAGTGTTGCAGCTGGACACCTTTCAGAAGACAGGACACTAGAGAGGGTGAAAACCTGCCCTTGGTGGCCAAATTGGAAGAAAGATGTTATAGAATACTGCCAAACCTGTGACAGATGTCAAAAGGCCAACAGAGCCACAGGAAAGAAATTTGGAATGATGATCCAAATCCAAGAACCAAAATCCCCTTGGGAAATAGTTCATATGGCGTGGGTGACAGCATTACCTCCAGGAGGAGACAGAAGCTATAATGCATGCCTAGTATTGGTTGACAGGTATAGCAAAACTCCCATGTTCCTACCATGTCATAAAGATGACACAGCTATGGACACAGCCATAATGATATGGAATAAGGTTATTAGCCATACAGGCTTATTCCAGAATATTATAGGTGACAGAGACCCAAAGTTCACTTCATCATTATGGACAAATCTCCATAACTTGTTTGGGAGAAAGTTATCATTTTCAAAAGCTTACCATCCTCAAACTGATGGTTTAGCAGAAAGAATGATACATACCTTTGAGGAAATGATCAGAAGATTCTGTGCTTATGGGCTAGAATTCAAAGATTCTGATGGTTTTACCCATGATTGGTGTACACTAATACCAGATCTTGAACTGGAATATAAAACATCAATCCATTCCTCTACTTGCAAAACACCAGCAATGTTAGAAAAAGGTTGGAATCCAAGACTTCCTTATGATACCCTCAAAAAGGACTTAGTGGATATACATCCAACAGCAAGCAGTTTTAAGATAATGCTTGAAAAGGCAAGACACCATGCAAACAGATGTATGCAAGATTCTTTCAAATATGCAAAAGAAAGATGGGATAAAATTCATAAGCCACCTGATTTCAAAATAAGAGACTTGGTCCTAGTATCAACCCTTAATTTCAATAACATAAAAGGCCCAAAGAAATTAAAAGATTCCTTTGCAGGACCATTTGTCATAAAAGCACTTCATGGACCCAATGCTGTGCAATTGGAACTCACAGGTGAACTAATGAACAAGCAACCAGCTTTCCCTGTAAGTCTGATAAAAACTTACAGCTCAAGTGACAAGGAGTTATTTCCACTAAGAAATAAACCCCCACTTGAAATTCCCCCCTTGGAAGAAGGAGAGGAAAAGAAAATAGTAAAAGTCCTTAAAGAAAGAAGGACAAGAAACAAAAGATAAAGAGAATACCTTGTAAGGTATAGAAATTCAACTCAAGAAGATGAATGGCTACTTGAGAAAGATATGACAAATGCTCATAAACTACTAAGAAGGTTCAGACATGAAAGAAAGCCTGAAAAATAGAAAAGTTAAGCATTATTGAGCTTCAAGACTAACAAAGTCTATTGAAGAGGTAGGACAGTGGATGATACCCTAATTACACATATCAGATTGTGGTACAATCTTTTTTGGTGGTAGGGAATGTGAACCTTTGAGATATGACCACATACCCAAAAAGGTCACAAGAAATATTTCATATAATTATACATTAAAAATAAGTACCTTAAAGCTACAAAAATACCATAAATTGATATAAAACTTGGCTTAACTTAAAAACCAATGAATAAACATGTGAAATAAATTATACCATTTGATTCCCCATGGTAAAATACACATATACCATTTTTATGGCATATATGTAAAGTCAATATTTAATGAGTTATAAGTAATAATACCTTATAAAAAGCACAAATCCTTAATTATTTCAAAAAACAATGAAACAAAATGTGAAATAAATGGTATTATTGGATTCTCCATAAAAGTCCACACATAAAACAATTAAGAAGCTAAGCTTCAAAATCAATACTTAAGGAATTAACCTGAATATATGCACTTTTTTGGTCAACGCATATATTCAAGGATTTTAGCTAATATCTCTTGCATTATGTATGATAGAGTGATGAACCAAAAATGAAGTCATCACGTAATTACTATGGAAATACAGAAATTAAGTTTATTTCACAAGTTATAAACAAGGTTAAAATCTTTAAGGAATTATTGATTAAAATCAACAGAGCTGTTGACCACTTTGTTGTGAAAGTGGTCCAAACTTAAAAAAAGTAGACAGTTGGATTCTACTAGTTAATTCGTGAAGAATGATGTATTTTGCATTATAATATTCAAGGTATAACCGCTTGAAATCATAGTTTGAAGTTTAAAATATTAAATTTTGACAGAAAAGATGAGTTACAAGAAAAATCATCAAAAATATAGTTTTGATGATGTAATGAAATTCTCTTGGCAGGTTAATAAGGTTATGCCAAGCTATTAGAATTCACTCTCTGAATTGCTGTAGGGTGTAAATCTTAAAAGGTATGAATTATCAAATTTTGAGCTTAATTTGATCATTTATGATCACTCACTGTAACCTTAAATTAAGTTTAAGAGTCATATGGATGATAAAATTGGTAAATACTATTAGTCTATGATTAAAACTAATTGAATCCACAAATTTTGGGGTTCTTCAAAGCCTTTGACGTCATCAAACTTGGAGTAATAGTGATAACTCTAAATAATGGTGTAATAATGATGTAATCATCACCAAACCTTAAAATATTGATCAATTCCAGTGGATATAATCAGTAAGCATCTATTAGAAGCCTTTTGGACTCTAGGAGGGAGGTATTTACTATAAATAGAGCTTTTTTTACTCTGTTTTCCCCTCAGACGCATCAAAAACATTAAATCAATACAATTAAAAAGACAATATCTTTATTCTTTAGATATAAAACTTTTATATTATTAAAGACCAAAGATCATCTTATTATAATCATCAGTTTTGACGTGATTAAATCATTTATTTAATTATTTTTGTTAAAAATCTCTCTAAAACCTCATTTCCACGTAAAAATCAAGAATATTTGTAATTTTCTCTATTTTTTATTGTAAATAAAATTTGGATAAGTTGTATTTACATTATTTGGCGTAAAATATCTCAAAATGATTATATTAGTTATTAAAAGTAGCTTATTTTCTCTTATTATAATAATTTTCTCTTTATTATTCTTTTAATAATTCTTTAATTAATATAAATAGTATTTATATTAATTTATAACTTTAATATTGGTAATATTATTGTTATTAATTGTTTTTTATTAATAAAAAACAATTTTTTACGCCTTTATTATTTGTTTGTAGCAATAATAAAGTGCCATTAAATATATTAATTCTTTTATATTAATATATTCATTTTATTACATTATATTTTATAATATAAATTATATTATCATATTTTACTGATAATATAGTTATTCTTACGCCATAATTACAATAATTCTTTATTATTATAATTATTTTTATCTTATTTATTTCATTTATAAGGACATTCATAGTACAATAAGTAGAATATTGGTAATTTTTACTTATTGTTCCATACTCAAACCTTACATTGATCTTTCCTAATGGTTTTTCACCAATGGCAAATGCTGGTCTGTTCTTTCTCAGAATCTTCAGTAAACTTAGTTTCTGTTTACTGGTGAGGGTATTGCTAAACTGTCCCTCTCTGAATTCCTTCAGAAGGTCTTCTAGTGGATCTGGAGAAGATATTTGGTATATATCAAGTGAAAATTTCTTTTCCTTGTTAGTACCAATGGTGATGTGCCTATTTTTACTGTTGTAAATGTCTATTCCATACATCCTCTGGTAATCTGTTCCCAGTAAAAACCCTTGGATGTGGGCATCATCAAGCACTACTTGCTCTGGGTTGAGTCTGATATTACCGTTCCTGTGGGGTATAATTATCTGTGAGCCTTTGAGATATGACCACATACCCAATAAGGTCACAAAAAAGACTTATAATAATTATACCTTTAATATAATTATATTAAAATTACTTAGAATAATTATACATTAAAAATAATTACTTAAATATACAAAAAATACCATAAATTGGTACAAAAATTGGTTTAACTTAAAAACCAATGAATCAACATGTGAAATAAATTATACCATTGGATTCCTCATGGTAAAATACACATATACCATTTTTATGACATATCTGTAAAGTCAATATTTAATGAGTTACAAGGTATAATACCTTATAAAAACCATAAAACCTTATTTATCTCAAGAACTAATGAAACAACATGTGAAATAAATTGCACCAGTGGATTCCCCACGAAAATCCACACATGAAACAATTAATAAGCTAATTTCCAAAGTTAATACTTAAGGAATTAACCTGAATATATGCACTTTTTTGGTCAATGCATATATTCAAGGATCATAGCTAATATCTCCTAAACTATACATGATAGAATGATGAACCAAAAATAAAGTTACCACGCAATTACTGTAAAAACACAGATATGAGCTTTATTTTACAAATTATAAACAAGGTTAAAACCTATGATGAAATATTGATAAAAATCAACAGAGCTGTTGACCACTTTGTTGTGAAAGTGTTCCAAACTTAAAAAAAAGTATACAGTTAGATTCTACTAGTTCATTCGTGAAGAATGATGTAATTTTTATTATTAAATTCAGGGTATAACCCCCTGAAATCAAAGTTTGAAGTTTAAAATATTGAATTTTGACAGAAAAGATGAGTTACAAGAAAAATAATCAAAATTAGAGGTTTGATTATGTAATGAAAAGCTCTTGGAAGAATGATAAGGTTATGCCAAGCTATTAGAATTCACTCTCTGAACTGCTGTAGCTTGTAAATCTTAAAAGTTATTGAGGATCAAAGTTTGAGCTTAATTTGAGCAGTTATGATCACTCACTGTAACCTTAATTTAAGTTTCACAGTCTTAAGAGTGATAAAATTGGTGAATACTATTAGTTTATGATTAAAACTAATAAAATCCACGAAATTTGGGGTTCTGCCAAGCCTCTGATGTCATCAAACTTAGAGTTATAGTGATAACTCTAAATAATGGTGTAATAATGATGTAATATGGTTTGATAATGATGTAATCATCTCCAAACCTTGAAATATTGATCAAATCCAGTGGATATGATCAGTACACGTCTACTAGAAGCCTGTTGGACTCTAGGAGGGAGGTATTTACTATAAATAGAGCTCTTTTTACTCTATTTTCCCCTCAGACGCATCAAAAACATTAAATCAATTAAATAAAAGGTAACTTCTTTATTCTTTATATATAAAACTATTATATTATTAAATACCAAAGACCACCTTATTATAATCATCTATTTTGACGTGATTAAATCATTTATTTAATTATTTTTGTTAAAAATCTCTCTAAAACTCATTTCCATGTAAAAATCCAGAATAATTTGTAATTTTCTTTATTTTTATTGTAAATACAATTTGAAAAGGTTGTATTTATATTTTTTGGAGTAAAATATTTCAAAATTATTATATTAAGTGTTAAAAGTAAGTTATTTTCTCTTATTATAATAATTTCTCTATTATTACTCTCTTAATAATTCTTTAATTAATATAAATAGTATTTATATTAATTCATAACTTTAATATTAGTAATATTATTGTTATGAATTGTTTTTTTATTAAATAAAAAGCAATTTTTTACGCATTTATTACTTGTTGGTAACAATAATAAAGAGCTTTTTAAATATATTAATTATTTTATATTAATATATTTATTTATTATATTATATTTTCATAATATAAATTATATTATTATATTTATTTAATAATATAATTATTTTACGCCATAATAATAATAATTATTCATTATTATTATATTTTTAATCTTATTTATTCAATTCATAAGGACATTCAGAGTACAATAAGTAATAAATTAATAATTTTTACTTATTGTTTCATAGTCAAACCTTACATTATCTCTTTAATAATTGTCCCAATGGAAGTCATCTTCCCTAATGCACTTTTAAAGTTCTTTGCCTTAGTGGGAAAGAGCTTTTTTTCCCAATTTGGGAAGTGGTTATGCAGATAATTTCTGGCCACTATGGAGCAGTGTGCTCCACTATCAATGATCAGTGGGTGCTGAGCATTTTCAATACATACAGTCATCTTTGTGGCTGTTCCATGTATATATGCCATTCCTTTAGTTGGTGTAACCAGGAATGTTTGGGCATCTTGTGTATGTTTGCACAGGTTTTTGTTGGAAGTGTCCTGTGGCATGCCTGCTTCCAACTGTATGTCCTGAATTTCCAGTGCGGTTTCCCCTTGTTACTCCACTAGAAATTCTTCCATTGGGTCCTGTTCATCATCAGATTGTTCTCTGATGGCATCAACCATAGAGTCTGATTCAGAATCCTCTGTTGGGGATTCATCCCCTGGGACTTTCTCAATGGCATAGACTTTTTTTTGCCTTTGGACAGTTGTTGGCATAGTGGTCTGTTGAACCACAATTGTGACAAGAAGTTCTCTTCTTTTCCACTTCTGCCACTCTTTCTTTGGGTTTGTCTTTAAACTCTACCCTTAAAGGTTGTTTCTCTTTGAAACCAATGCTCTCATATGGGGTGAATTTCCCTATATTAGTCCTTTTCCTTATGTCTTGTAAGGTGTTGGCAATGTCATCTAGAGTGCAATTTCGGTTGCATCTGCATTTTACTGCATGTTCTAGTTCTCCTGGCAGTTGTGTCGGAAGCTTGTGATTCCTCATTTGGATGTTCATCTGAGGATCAATGGCTTTAAGTCTTTTAGACTGTCTAAGACACCACTCATATGGATCTTTATCCACTGAGTATTTGTCATTTTCAAATGACATGGTCTTCTGCCATATCCAAGTTCCATTACTGTACTTTTGGATGATTTGACTCTTCCACCATGGCCAGTTTCATCTGCCATGGATTTCTTTCATTTCTGTGTACCATATACTAGCATGACCTTTAAATGCAGTATTCAATCTAGCAGTAATCAAGTAGTCTGGTATGCTTGGTACATCAATGAAGAGTCCATCAATATAATCTAGGAGCTCCATATGATCATATTTTCCTGATCCAGAGAATTTGGGCCACCTTGAGGCCTCAGGAAGCTGTTTCAAGGCTTCCTTCTCTGAATAAGACATGCCATCTCCATCCTGGTATTGTGATGGATATCTTGCCTTATTCATCAACATGGCATCTGGTTTGATTTCATCTGGTTGATATGGATTCTCCATAACTTGGCCTTGTGGTTGGGGCTTCAAGCTATGGTGTGAGCCTGTGAGGTATGTATGACATACCCATAAGGCCACAAATGATTTTATAAACAGTTAATTTTGTCTTATCCAGACTTTTTAGTTGAATTTAAAATAAAAAATAATAAAAAATAAGTATAACTTTTTTTTGGATAAACAAAGTTCTAAATATTATGTCATTTTTGGATTCTACACCAAAAATAACCTAGGGTACACCCATAGGGTGTTATACCCAAAACCACTTATTTTTTATGTTATTGGAAGATTTAAGAATCTCACAGTACTAATGTAACTTTTTTTAACATTTTTTAAAATTGTTAAATTTAAGCTTAAATAAGCTTAAATTTAAAGTTGCATAAGGTTAATGCAAACTTACCAAAATTTTAGTTAAAATTGAGGTGTGGTGTATATTTACTGAATTGGCTAAGGATTTGCCATACAGAATGTAAATCCTGCGTGAGCTCAATTTAAAAGGGTTTAAGGCCATAGTATGGCTTTAAATAAGTAAAAGGGCAAAATCCACACAGAAAGGTGGGACAAAGGAAAAAGACCAAATAGAGCTGGGGTACCCAGCTTTTTGGATCTGCAAGGATTCAAGTAAGGTTGTCAACCTGTATTGGAGGATTTTCAACCTTATTTAAACTTTAAGATTAGACTTTGATCCAACCTTAAGGTTTAAACTGGTTTTATCCCAATTTGGACAGGAATTTCAAGCTGCCAAAAAGTAAATCCCAATATGCAGGCTTGAAATCAAGGTTTTAAGAACTATCAGAGCTTAATTAAGCTTAAAAACCTTAACTAAGATTAAAACTTTAAAGCTTCAAGCATTAGCACCTTATCAAAACTTAAGGTTTGGTGCGTTTTGCTATTTTACATGGAAAAATAGCAATAACTTCAAAAATTCATTAAAAATCCAATTCTTAATGGATTTGTTTGAAAATTTCACACAACTTAGAATTTAATATTATCAATATATAAATTAAATTTTAAGTATCTTTTATAAATAAATTTCCTGGGTAATTGGCCTGGAAATTTACTCTTTCAATTAAACTTAAAGAAACTTATGATTTCTTTAGAAATTAATTAAAAATTGAGTTTAAGAGATTTTTGCTTGAAACTCTAAATTTAAGTTGTTCATGTGATGAACTTTAATATAAATAACCTTATTTTATATTAAAACTTAAAACACTTAAACTAAATGAGGATTAAAGTTACTTGGAGTTAAGAATAACACTGGTAACTTTAAATTGGAAGTAAAAATAAGTTGCCTTAAGTTAAGAACTTTATTGTTAAGCACGGTTTTTCAGTTTTGACCTGAGCACGCCCTCTATATCCATTATGAATCATGAGAGCTGCTCTTAAGACATAAAAAGTGTCTTTTGATCACTGTTTTTGTCCATCATTCATTATTAATCCAATCATATTAGAAATTTAAACAGGTAAAGTTTTATTAAATATAAAATCTTATTATTAAAAGTAATTCTTAAGTTATTTTTATTCTTTATTTATTAAAATTAAAGAATTGAAGTCATAGAATTTAGATTATTGTTGTAATCACCAATAATATATTTTATTATATAAAATTATCATTTTAAATATCTTTTGAAATCCACAAATTCCTCTCAAAAACTCTTTAATCATAATTTATATTATAAAAAGTTGTTTTATCTTTAAATTTTTTGATTTTTGACATGTTTTTAACTTATAACCTTTATTTAGTATAATAACTGTTGTATTAGACTTGTTGTATTAAATAAATCTTATAAGTAAGTTTTCTTTAAAGTTCTATATTTTTTTTATCTAAATATTAGTTTTTTTATATAAAATTTTTATTCTAAAAGAATTATTTCTGCACAGTGTGTGTTTAATTATTTTTATAAATAATATTTATATTATTTATAAGTGGTTAATATTCATATTTTCCACATGTAATTGTCTCATTAAGAGCTTTACACTTCTTATTGTTATAACTGTCAGTGACTATAACAATAATAGAATAATTATAATTTATTATAATTATTATTATTATTTTTATTATTATATTATTATAATAATAATCAACTTATTTTTTTTTATATAATTATTTTTAATAATTATATTCAAATTTGTGGTTGTAATATTTTATTATATTATATTTTTCTACTGAGGACAGTCATAGTACTCTTGATATTGTTACTATTATCAAGAGTTTCATAGACAAACCTTACATATGGTATACATTAAACAATTTGTTTATGTCTTGGTCCAGACAATCCCTGTGCCTTTTCACCAGGGCGAATCTCGTGTCAATCGTCGGCGATTGACTTCATGTCAAGCAAACATCAAGCAGGATAAAAGTCGAGCTCACGTCAAGCAAAAATCAAGGGAACGTAGAGCACACGTCACACTCTTGTCTTACACCAAATCCTGTGACATCCACCAATATTGGTTCCCCTGTGCCTTCAAATCAGATTCCTCACCACCTGATCATCCCGCAACCGTCCAATGGTTGGTAAAAATTACACAAGACCCGCCTGTTTGCACAAACACACATCAAAGAGGTCCTTCAGCCAGTCTTGATGTAGGCGGGGGGTTTGACTTCACCAGCTCATCCATAAAAGGACTCCGCCTGAGCGGAATTGTCGTTTTGCAGGTGAAACTGGGAGAGCCCGCCGCACAATACCGCGTGTGCGGGTGCGTGTGCAGGGGCGTATGCGGGTGCGGGTGCGCTTGCGTGTGCATTGGAATGTGCTGGTGCGCTTGCGTGTGCATTGGCGTGTGCTGGTGCGCTTGCGTGTGCATTGGCGTGTGCGCGTGCGGGTGCGCAAGGGCCGCTTCCCCTTCCAACATGATGATGGCACAGTTAGAAATTTTGGATGCTGTGAAAGGTGAGTGTGTGGGTCATTTGATCATTGAACTTGGCTTATTCACACTGTACCCAATGTCAAAATAGTAAGTTCTTTGTGGCAATGTGAAATAATGGGCTTTGCTTGTCACAATGGCATGTCTCTGTCACTAAATTTTGAGGCAGTTATTTCACTAGCCAAATTGCTAATGAATCTGAGATATTTGCATTTCTGTAGACTAAATTTCATGAAATAACGGCTTTATCATTACAAGCAGTCCACATGACAGAACTTTGTTATCATACAATCCACAGTTACCTTCAATTTCTTCTTCAGATATAATCAAGTGTCCATCACCAAAACCAACAGCTTTATAAATATTCAGATGCGGTCAATCTGGTAAGAAATTCACATCAATCTTCAAAGCTTTTAAGATCAGAAAGTTATTCTTCAGTATGCTAGATGGCTCAGAGACTTTAAAAATGCTATTAATAATACCAAATTGTCGTGAGTTGCCCCTAAGAAAACATATCACACTGTTGCTGACATTTTTGGATTCAGTTGAAAATATATTGTTCCCAATATTAATGTTTGAAACTGGAAAATACCAAGGTGAGACAATCCTTGAAGTGGGAGGACTTGTGGATTGCACGGTAGTGTCTAAGCTGATCCAATCAACTATTTCCCTTGTTGCATGAAAATTCTGTAAGTACTCAACCAGGCAATCATAATTTTCTTGGTCATGGCGGGATGGTTTGTTATATTTATGGTCATTGAACAGGGAAGGTGGCTGTGATTCAAAAAGCTGTTTTATTTCACATGGCACGGATGGGGATTTCAGGAGAACGGAAAGGTTGGAACATCAACAGATATGTTGAAGTAAGGTTTTATCTATATCATCTATTCAGAGTTGAAAGAAGTTAATCTTATTCAGTTCAGGTGTTTAATCAATGTGAATATATTCATCTTATTAATTGACATACATATTTTGTTATTTGTTGGCATTTTTGCAAATCCTCCAATCAAGCGCTCATAACCCCATGTGGCTGAGGCTTGTGCTGGGCCCCAACGTTGGAAGAGTTCGGGAATATGATCAGCAAAATGATGATTTGGTTTACTTTTCTGTTTTGGGAACAGGAGTTGATTGGAAAGGCAGAATTTTTTCCAATGTTCAGCAAATGAAGTCTCATCTCCTATTGAAACAGTCCAACTGGTGGCAATGTTGATAGCACTAATCAAATGGAATGTATTCTTGGTTAGTTCATTTGCAAGTTCTTCTGACTGACCCATTTTTCTTTGAATGGTCGCGGATTGGTGTACATCTAATGACATCTGTTGACTGAGAATTAAAAATGGAATATAGACCTTATATAAGAGAGCCCATTCAGCGGCTTTTAAGCTACCATGAGAGGGGGAACCCATGTTGCGAGGTACCCTTGTCCATGATGAGGGAATTATCATCTCAGAGATGATTTGACGGAGATGCTCCAGAGCCTCACCCTTGATCTGGTGATCACTCAGTGCAGTGATATCCAATTCAGAGGGGATGTAATCTGCATCAAATGAAGGAATCCCCGCAGAACCACTAGATGGATGTTCCGTGTGAGGGGTGCGCATTGGGAAGTAGTTTTTTCGGGTGGAAGTAGTGGGGAGTGGCTCATTTATTATTTTTGCTGCGTCTCTTCTCAGGGAGCGGGCCTCTCTCAATGTGATTTTTTCAAGAGAGCTGTTGGAGGTCATGGAATCTGAGTCTGAACTGTTGGTGTCATTGGATTTCCTGCGGGACCTGAGGTAAATTTTTGATTTGGACTCTGGAATGCACAATTTGAAAGTTGCATGATCCTTCAAAATTCCAAGTATTAAATTATGCATTATGTCAAGATTAACCATTCTGGTTGCATCCCAATACGGAAGGTCTTCTAAAATTGAATATCACACTCCATACTCAGAGAAAATTGCTTGTCTTTGTTGTGGGGTTGCCCGAAGCCATTTGGCAATGGTTGATTTATGATTTTGATATGAGCGTGTGTAGTGAAATTGAGGACCAATTTCTTCAATTTGAGCTTTGTGAATGGTGCACAAATTACAAAAGTGGTTGCCTGAATGGGAAATAAATCCAGTAAGCTTGCGCATGGCAACCACATCCGCAATGGCTGTGAGAATGGCAACACGGATAAAGGATCCTGAAGGACCTGTTGAGGTGGGTGAAAAATGGTAACCTTGCCATAGCTCTTTGAGCTCCTTGATTAGTGGCATTAATAAATAATTCAATTGAAGGGAAGTTGGCTCCTTCGGACCAGGGATGATTCCTGCAACATAGACATTCTCTGGCTTCAATCTTTCACTTGGGGGGATATTAAGACAAATATGCATGATAGGTCCAATGCTGGCCAACCGGGTTGACTTTCCATGTCCATTAAAACAGTCCACATAAATGGAGAAGGCCAATGCACCAGGAATGGACATGAATGGGGGGTCATGGATATTTCTAGTGCCAGTGAAGCGTCTCCAGACCAATCCATCCCAGACGTCACGTTTTGGGAAATCTTCGGGAGTTTGGGATTGTTGATGTTGATGCAGAATGTCCATAATTCCAGCACGCTGGAGAAATCTGTCAAGCCAATTTTTGAATGGTTGATAAATGAAATGTTTTGTTGGTATAAATTTTTGCTTCATGTTGGTTGTGTTTTGGGTGTGGGGTTCAAATGAATAGATGAATTTGCCTAATGATTGTGTGCAAGGGGGATCATGATCATTTGGGTCATTAAGGCGTTGACAGTGGGGTTGGTCAGTTGTGACTGATTCAGTAAGGCCATTAAGAGAGCAACATTGAGGACAACATATATAGTTTTGAATCACTGGCTCCAATTGGAGATGTTCAAATATGGTACTCAGATCTTGAGGTATTTGCAATGCAGGAATGGGGGGACCACAGGAGCTTGAGATGCTGGACTTGATCAGCAGGTTTAGGGCGGGGTTGAGAATGCGTGAAGCCCGGCGGGGTATATTATACCTTAATGATAGAATGGCAGATATTATCATTCCAAGGTCTTGTGGAGGAAGGGTTTGACTGCTGCTGTATGGTTTCTGTGCAATTGAATTGAGCCGCGGTGCTGTGGAGAAGGTGCTTTGGGTCAATGGTGAATAATCAGCTGGGAATATTGGATCCAAAAGAAGTTGTGGGCACTCAGATCCTGATGCAGAAGTAGGGATGTTTGGAAGAGATTTGGGTGCAATGGTTGATTTGAGCTTTTTAATGTGCTGTTTATATTGGAAAGGTGTGAAGGCAACTCCAGGCCTATCACCCTCAGGGGAAGAGTGTGTTTGAGTTGAGCAGTGTTGACACATGCATGTACGCATTGAGGAATAGCGGCGGGTTGTCATTGTTGCAGGAATTGGGAGTACAGTTGGTTTGTGTATAAATATCTATGGCTGATGTGAAAGTGTTTAGGAGTGTTATTAATTGAAAAAAAAATTGAGTGATTTTTTATGAAGGGGGAGATGATTTGAGCCATCTGAGAATTTTATCCCATTTGTAATGGTGCGTGAGCTGCAGCTGATGGAGTGTAACATGTCTCATCTGGATGGCGGAATTGGTTAGGAGTTTAATTGGGTAAAATGCCATGCTGCTCAATGCTCATACATATTCTATTTTATTTACACATGGCGATACTGCGGTTTTGACCCTTGAGGGGTGTTCCAATAGGGATGTGTCAACATTGATTCGAGGGGATTGACATTCAAACCATGTACGCTGGCACGCCATCCTACATGGCTTAAACCTTATTACAGACATAACAATATAACTCTATTACATAAGGGGTTGGAGTGCAGCTAAAGTCTTGGTATTTGGTTTGAGTGAAGCAGGCTTTTAATCGGTTGGAATGTGATTTGAATTGTCTCGCCTTTCTTGAAAAGGTGATGTCTCTTTTGTGGGTAAATCCTGCATGAATATACCCCTTTACAGATGTACAATGCTGTGGAATTTCAATGCATATATTAGCAGTTTGGATAATTCACAAAATGTGACAATGGGGAGGCGGAAATGTTACCAAATATGATTACTTATGGATGATGGGTCCCCTTTGAGATCAAGGAAATATTACATTATATGGTGGTAGGCCGTGCTGGGTGGTTTCCGATAAAAGCGGAGGAGCTCAAGAGGAGGCAGGGAGGATTCTCCTAAAAAGAGGCTTATTGGACTTTCATGCAACACTTAGTTCCAACTATTCATAGGATTTCTCTATTCTAAATTTGAAAAGATTTCTTCTCATATCACTCTATTTTATCATAATACTGAGGTGTTTTATCTAGTTAAAAATATTAATGTACTTTTTCGGCCCTTATGTCATCTTTCAAGTCACATAAATCCCATTCAGGTTCTGTTCATGACTCAAATAGTGAATCTAGCATAGAATATGTTCAAACACAGTCACCATTGAGTCCCAACATTCCTCTCACAACCCCTATCGCATCCTCAATGAATGTATCAGGTCTTAACATTGATGTGGGAAATCCAAAGGCTCCAACTTCAAGCACTTGGTCGATCCCAAATATTTCCGTCACTCCAATTCCCCCAAATCCCACTAATACACAAACGCATGTGTCTCAGGGGCCAGAAGTCACACCTCAAATCTCATCACACGCTCATCCCCAATCAAAATTTCCACGTGAGTTCCTCCCTAATCCTGGTCGGAATCCAGTCGCATCCCAGGATCCCTTTGGCCAAAGTAAACAGCCAACCCTCAATATTACATCAGGATCTCAGGTTCATGTGGGTGATGAAAGGCGCGTGGATGGGGGGCGACGAAAAAGACCATTGGAGAATGTAACTTGGAGTGGTCTGTCGGAGGGAAATCCAGGATTTACGCTTCATCAAAGTAAGTCATTTTAATTTCGGAGTATAACCTTTTTCACCATTTGATATGTTTGTTTCATGGGTTAGATATGGCACCTAAAGGCAAGTCAGTCCGATCTCAGGAGCCAATTGAAGATTTTGAGTGACCAGTCTTCATTAATTTTTTGATGTGTTAACTAATGATGTGCATGGCAGGTGATGAAGTTTATGCATCTTCACCTCTGGTCCATAAAGAGAAAGTCATTGGACGTCATCATCCATATTCCTCCAAACCAAGAACATCTCATGCCAGTTCATCAAGAGAAAAAATGGTGGATGATGAGGATGAGAACATGTCTCCGACTCAAATGGAAACAAATGATGAACCAAGGAGTGACAATTTCACGGCGCATGAGCATGGCACTCAGTCAAATAATGAGTTCACCCATCCTCAAATGCCCCTTGCCCAGAGTATGCTTGAACAATCCAAGGGCAGACAGCAAAGGAACCAGGCTCGTAAAGCTCACAATGTGGCGAAACGTGCAAGCCAGAAGGAGCAACAAAAATGGCTGAAAGCAGAACTTCCAGAGAATGTCCATGGAATTAGATCAGCAGTACATGCACATTGCCTGTTCCTACTCAAAGTTAGGGATAAGGATTTTTCCTCACTACCAGCACCACCAAGCACAGAAGAGTGTGAAATTGCAATTCAAGTGGCTGGTCATCTCGGATATGTCCCCAAGGATGTTTTCAATGAGCCATCAACACAGGTTCAGTCTCAGGGTTTCCAAAGCTACTGCGAAAATGAGCTCCACAAGTTAGGACTAAAGCGATTCACTTGGGACTGGGAGAGCTCATGGCAACATCCGTTCAATGAGCTGATGTCTATGGTGTTTTACCATACATTCCGTCTTGCACTGGTCAGCACCGAGTATCATCATTACTGTTGGAACAAGGATCATAATAACTATGGGGTTGTGGCGGCTTTAATGGAGCGATATTTCACTTATTTGAAAAGAGAATGGAAGTCTATTCAAAAGGATGCCGAGTATTTGGCTAAAAAGAAGGAGAATCAAAAGCTCGCAAAGATTCGTCAAAGGGTTAGTTAATGTATCTCTTCTTCATTGTGAGCAAAGACTGATGATGATCTACTTCATTATGTGCAGACCTGTGAGCGCCGTCGTGAATGGTGTGATACGGCTAAATTTCCCATTCTAGCATCACAATTCAATGACCCTCGAGTATGTTCATATACTGAGGAGGTAATGGAAAATGGCCGTCAAGTTGACTGCAAAGTGGGATTACGCTGGCGCTCCCAGTTATTTAATGAATTGGTATTAAAAATGGATCGAGACATAGAGTTTTGTAATCGCATTAAAAAAAAGGGTAAAAAAACTATTGATAGATTGCCAGAATTATGATCAACAGATGATGGTGATATTCCGGAAGGCTTATCATTTCAGGTATTTGATCAAGATTGGCTCAAAGGCTGTAGTAAGATGCAGACTAGCGCCCTCAAAATACTTGACATGCCAGTTATTAGGCCGAATGGTGATGCTCTGCAATAACTTAGTAATATAAATGTATAGCACCGTTACAAATTAACATTTTGTGAATTATTTGTGCAGGTGTAATACAATCTGAATATGATTTCTTAAAGATGCAACAACTTGATAAATATGTCAGAATATAGACAATATGAATTGGAATGTATCACCGTCTCCCTTAGAAATAAGACTCTATTGCTCATTTTCATTGAGGAAATATTGAAGGAGTTCGATCCAACTCATAGTGTTCATAATTGTGGACCTATGCCAGGGTGAACAAGAGTTATCAACTTGGTCAAACACAAATTATATGATATGAGTAAGGCTCACGCAGTTAATGATTTTTTCTTTTCTTGGACCTATTGGTGTTTGGAAAATGGCATTTCCATAAGGAAAGATTTTAGAATAGCAATACAATTAGGGTCAAAGATGATCTTGAAAGGTACCTTCCACATGTTGACCTCAACTGAATGAGGAGTGATATAGTGGATGACCTTTACAGGTTGTTGTTGGCCAATACGATGGAGTCGATCAACAGCCTGAGCCTCAATGGCTGGGTTCCAATTGGGCTCCTGGAAATGTGGATGTCAGGGGACGCAAATCAGGGCAGAATTTTGGGGGTCCCCTCACCATTAAATAGACCGTATTAGCACAAGTTATATTGAGGCCAGTTCCAGCTGCAGCAATGGATGCAATCAGGACTTCACATTCAGGATTATTGAAGAAATTCTCCAGTACCTTCTCCTGTGCTCGTGCTGTAATTGTTCCATCAATTCGTGCTGAAAGGATAGAGTGATGGGCAAGTGCAATACCAATTCTACAATATGAAAAAGTCAGATGGATTCAATTGGTAATGGATGCATATTAGAATTAATGCACAAATCTAGAAATTGGGTCCATTGGGTATAAACCACTGATTTGGTTGGACCACACCTTGTTTGTTTGTTCTTCATTAAGCTTTGTAGGAGGTGTACAATCTTACTACTCATCATGCATGTTTCCACATCCACAATAGTTTGTGTGATTCTTGGGGAGTTATCCTGAGTGCTCCTGCCCTCGTGGTCTTCCAAGTCTTCCTCTGCAATTGTGATAAGCATGATGTGATGGTTACAACATATTCACAGCTTATTAATATTTCTGAAAAATTCTCCTGGTCCTTTCCTTTTGGATGATAGGAATTCTTCATATAATATGGAATATTCTTGCTGCATGGTCGGGTTGAGTGGGAGCAGCTCATAATGATGGCTAATAGTGGGGAGGGATTCGAGATGTGTGGTTTTGGTGCGGCGCAAACTTAAATGCCGCAATGCCAAATGCAAGATATCATTGCAACCTTTGGATAGACTACTCAGGATGAATGGTTACCAGTTATCTTGATCGGCGCTCTGGGGTTGAGTGATGAATGATATTATGCCCAAAAGGTCATAAATGGTGTTGTGAATAGGTGTGCCTGTTAAACATATTTGACGGGATGAAAGGAGGCTATTAATGGCATGGTGAGTGGCAGTGTATTGAGAGCGAATATAGCTATAAGATGGGGCAAGGGTTATTGGATATAAAAGGTAATTTGAATCATTTAAGATCAGACACTCACTGTGCTTCATCCACAATTATACGATGCCAATTGATTTGAAAAATGAATGATGTAGAGGTATTGGTTTGCTTAAATTCTTAGGTGATAGTATTGTAAGAAGTGATGATGATATCATATTTTAAGATGTCGTCTTTGGATAATGAGTGACAAGTGGGACCATGGTAGATTTTGGAATGCAGCGCTCCAGCCTGAGCATGCTTGGATATCTCTGATTGCCAGTTCGTAATTAAGCGAGGGGGGCAGATGATCATGGTGGGCGTGGAGCGATGGGGGTTTGCAATCATCCGCTCCTTGGAGGTAGAGCAATGGCCTGAATGGTTTTACCTAATCCCATATCATCCGCGAGCAGTCCCCCAAGAGGGGTATTGGTCGAAAGGGATTCAAATGAGCTAACGACCCTGTTTGTAATGATGTGCCTGGCATTGAAAGTGGATCCTGGGGGTGAGGTGGCCCAAAGATTACGGGCTGATTGGCCATTGGGGATTTCTCGATCCCAGAGAAAAGCTAGTCCGGTCTTTTGATGAGGCAGGAGGGGGGTTTGAATAATGGCATGGGGAGGTCTGATCCACTGGGTAATTGTATCAGTTTCTGCTTGGAAACCAATGATGAAACAGCAGGATATGAAACTGGCGTCAAGCTTGAAGCGGGAAATGTCGGAGTGAAGAGTTGACATTGACTATGAGTATTACAGTCATATTCTTTGGGCATTTTAAGCTTGAAATCTTGTGTTCGAAAGCTGTCCATTATGAATAAAATGTTTGGATACCATGTGAAGAACATCAATGCTAGATTGGGTTTCTGAGATGAGGAGGGATCATTTGCATCAGTCATAAATACTCCCTCAACGAATAATATTTGAGAAGGATTGGATTGGAAATTTTCAATCCATGCCCCACCAGGACCACAGTGCATGAACATTTTTGGTGCCCCAAGGAATGGTATCAACGTTTTGGAAAGGGTTCCAGGTAGAGAGCCAATAGCATGCTGGTGATTGGGGAGATAAACAAATATGTTGTGTTGATTGTGCCATATGATAATCCAAGAAGCTAAGTGGGAATTCTCAGGATTTAAGGCTATATCACTATTTCTTTGAATACAAATATTAATCATCCCAATGCAAAGTGGTTGTGAAGGGGTTGACATGATGGCTATTTTAAATTATTTGGGGACAGTTGGAAATTATATGATTGGGAGGGGTTAGCTAAACGGAATGAAGACAAATAGGCGCAGATGGGGAACTTATATGAGAGGCAGCAATGGGGTCAAGGGGGGATGGCCTGTGGTTACGTGCATGGTCTTGATGGGGATCGGCCTCTTGGGCTCATAATTTTCATATCCGATTTGGGGCATATATCAAGGAAAGGTGGCCAAAATGTGGGTGCACCGATATGACTGCTGGATCTGCAGCAAGGTACAAAACCCTTGGTGGAACAAGGTTGACATTAGCATATCCGAAATTGGGTGGGTTGTAGCAACTTATTGTGGAGGGCATATCAGAGGCATGCAGTCATGTTCGCTGGTGTGACAGCGAACATGGATGCATATATATCTTCCCCAAGTTAATTGTAGCACAGGGACCTACTGGGCAATGTTGGCCGTTTCAAAGGGCAATCTCACTGTGGGGATGTTTGTGTGTGGGCGGGTGAGATATGTTCGGTGGCATGCCACCGAACATGACTTTGGTTTTGCGTGAAATTTTTTGATGACTGATTCCAACTAGGCTTCAGGGGGGGAAGTGTGGCATGATCAAACGGGGCACCGACCGTGAGGCATGATCCACATCTACATTCACCCCTATTGCGTTTGAGGAGGCTACTATTCCCCAGAGATTGGGATCACGGTCTTTGTCTCACGCGTGAACAAAACTCCGGAGAAAGAGGCCATCCACCCAAGGGAATTTCTGGCTGCAAGCCAGGTGCCACAACTTGCGCGGGGCGTGTGAGAACGTGAAGAAAATAACCCGCGGTGGGAGATACCCACGCAAACATAACCAGCCTCAGCAATCATAGGCTGGGATTATTCTGATGTGGATGAGGCTGAAGCAAATCCACACTGATTGGCCTCAGGTGAGCGTCTGCAGTCAAGCTGACCACCCGACCAAGAAACTAGCTGGTCGGAACACTGGCAGTAAAATGTCTTCCAGGCGTGTGAAAGTTGCCTGTGTATGACCCGTTGGGGGGTGCGTATGAAAGCATGTGGCTGCCCGACAATGAGCACGCGCAATGAACAAGCAGGGCCAGTCATTGTTGGCCCCGACAATGGCACCGGAGTGAATCCACTGTTTGTGTATTACCCAAATAATAAGTCATCCCATTATGACCCACTTTCATTAACTCGGATTACACCCGCGTCTATGCCATTGTTAGGCAGAGCTCTCCAAAAAGGTGCACCAAAGGGATGCAGTTGAGATATATGACTCAATGGCTTGACGTGATTTTCATGTTACATTGCTGAACAGCTTTTGCTCTGCCCCGCAGCATACATTTACACAGGTGTACTGCGTACTACAGTGTTGGCTGTACAGATCAGGAAGGTGTTATACTACTTGAGCCTGCATGCATATAGCGAATGTGCATGCACCTTCCGATCGTTTGCATATACGTAGCTCATGTGCCACATGCTCAGCATTGTGTTTCACCCGATTTGCACACGCAAGCTGAGCATATCATGGTCAAAAGCACCGTGTGAAAGTGCTCAGTAAAGCCATGGACTGAACTATTTTTGCAATAGTTCATTGGAAGGCTCAGTTTGGAGCACTTCACCAAAGCGTGTGAAATGCTGAAGCTGGGTGAAATGTCACCCGATGCTGTGCCAAATGCTCAGATTGTGGGCATACCAAAATGACTGAGCAATGGCTCAGCATGGTGCATTTGATATTTTTATATCAATAGTTCAATCACTGTGCCATTAAAATGTTCAGCCACTGAGCATTTCAATTATGACCCGAAAGCAAACCTGAGCAATGGGGTGAGGCAAGCTCACGCTGTATTCACTTGTGTTACAGCCCCCCCTTTGTTCACATACTATTACCAGGCCATACGGCTGGTAATATTGCCGCGGTCACTTGTGACCAAATGCACTGGGTGCATTTCTGCATGGGTCACTTGTGCATTCCACCCACCATGCACATTCAACAAGGGCCTCACGACCACCCTCCCGGGTGATCGGGTGGCTCTTTAAGGAAAGAAAGGGGATTTGACTCAGCTTCACAATTTAATAAATTGCAATACTCAGCGGTGCATTTGATATTGTTATATCAATTGTTCAATTACTGTGCAATTCAAATGCTCAGCCACTGAGCATTTCAATTATGACCCGAAAGCAAACCTGAGCAATGGGTCGAGGCAAGATCATGCTGTATTCACTTGTCTTACAGCCCCCCCTTTGTTCAAAGACTATCACCAGGCCATAAGGCTGGTGATCTTGCCGCGGTCACTTGTGCATTGCACCCACAATGCACAATCAATAAGGGCCTCATGACCACCCTCCTGGGTGATCGGGTGGCAATTTAAGGAAACAAAGGGGATTTGACTCAGCTTGACAATTCAATAAATTGCAATACTCAGCCAGACCCCCATTGTTCTTCTGCCTCACGCGAGCATTTCACTTCTCAGTTGCAGCATTTGCTGAGACTCAGCTTCAATTTTGCCCAAAAGACCATCTTCACACGACATGCACTTCACTTTCTTTCTCACCCGCTCCACTTCGTTCAACCTCACCCGCGTTTGTCCATCTTGTGCGTATTCCCCTTCGTCTTCCTGCCTTTATATTTTTGTCTTTCGCACTCCACTAAACCCACTTCCCTTCCTTTTGCCTGTTTGTTTATTCTTCTGATCCGTTCAGAACCTCACTTCTATCCACCTCGTGTGTTACCTCTTTTTTAAACTTTTGTCAACATTACATACCGATATTAATACTTATTTGTCTTCACGACTCTTTTCCAGACTTTTAAAAACTTCCGACTAGCGCGTTCTTATTTTGTTTCGGTTTTAAATTGATAATTCATCGTACATCTTCATTTTTTCTCTTGATTTTTTACTTTGTATGCAGTTACTAACCTCAATTGTTTTGTTTTTAGATGTCGTGCACTTTATGCACCAAGCGGGGTATCCCCTGCATTCGTTCCTCGACGACGAACGACCCTTGTGATGCTTGCCGACAAGAACACAAGAAATGTTCATTCGTTGTCCGCCCCTTCCGACCACGAGGCCAGAGGAGTTCCCGCCCAAGACGCCCTCGCGAGGACTCCTTTGTGGTCGACGATGATGAAACCATTTCCGAGCGTGAATGGACGCCCGGCCCCCAAACAGGCCAACGGGAACAATTCCGGATGATCAGCCCTGTCCCCTCCAGTATTGATTTGTCCACTCCCCCTCCTAGGCCACCATCCGATGGTCACTTCACTCCTCGACCAGAGCGAAGTGATTATCCGGCCGATGAAGGATGGCGATGGCGAGAGGACATTCGAGCTTGGGCTGATCGTCACCATGTCTTGTCACCAATGGCATTCAAACACCAAAGGAAGTTTTCTTTCTCCTCCTTATCTCATTTCTCTTCACGCAATAATACTGACTTTTTTCCATTTCTCATAGAACAAAACCCCCCGAATCCCCCCCGACAAGAATCTCCCGTGCCTAGTTTGCCTCGCAAGCAAACCCCCCGGCAACCCACTCCAGGCCCGAGTGGCACCCAATGGTCTGAGGAATTATTCCGCGGTAAGCAGCCAAAGTTTCATTTCATTTTCACTTTCACTTTCGAGTCGAGTGAACTGACTCTTACTCCTTTTCTAGAACCCTCCCGAGCGGAAGAGCCACCTATTACTGGCCCGAGTCCAACGTCCCAACAACCTGAGGACGATATGACTCGTGAGCCAGAACCCGAGGTGGCTCCTACGCAATCCACGGAGGAAGCTTATGGTAAGTCACCCCTTCTTTCTCTCTTCAATCCATATACCCTTTTCCTCATTTTTTCTTCGACCGTCTCCAGATTGTCCCGCCACTCCTCGCTCGATCATCATCATCGACGATATGCCCGTCGGATCACCCCTTCCCCATCCCCCTCCCCCTCCCCCTTCTTCTTACACAACTCGCCCACCTTCCCCTTCCATTCCCCCCCCCCTCCACTCCAACCCCGGTTCCCTCCCCAGATATCCCTTCCAGTGCCCCTGAGAACCCCAACGCCTCCTCCCCCCCGGTGCCAAGCTCCTCTCATTCCCACGATGAAGCTCGCCAGGAATTCACCGACCTGCGACCGACCCTAATGATTCCTCGAGCCATCGTCCACGATTCAATCAACCGAATCTTGTTGGAGCATCGTCGCTTGCTCCACATGATTCCTTTCGTGGATGCAACTCATCGAAACGAGATGCACCGGGAATTCCGGGACGAACTAAACTGCCTCCTTGCCCAGGCACTGGAGGCTTATCCAAAGGAGGACATAACCGGGATAGTCTCCAAATTCCTTGAAAAATAAAAATTTAAAAAAAAATCCCATTATTTCCACTTTTTATCATTTGTAATACTTTCTTTTAAATAAATTATCATTTGTAATCAATTATTATGCTGTTCAAATTCTATTACATTCTTTGTTCACGTAAAAATTACTTATTTCCTTGTTAGAGAAAAACCCTGATTGCGTGAGAATTATTTTTGTAAGTGCCCCACCAAGCGTTTGAGTGAGTATTTGTTTTTGTGAACCTCTTTTTCTCAAAATGCGCCAATAGTTGCCATTATCCTCTCCTATATTTTCTTCTTCCATGGTTTAGAGCCATATCCATTCTTAACTGTAAAAAAGCGGGAGGTTCCCCGATGTGAGCAATCCAGTCCAGATTCGTGAAACATGGCCTTTCCTATGGTCACACGCTATTAATCTTACTCATGTATTGAATTGTTTAAACTGTCTGGAACCTTCACAAGCATAAGGATTGGCGTGTGACTTGTCTGGAGCCTGCACAGGCGTAAGGATTGGCGTGTCAATTGTTGGGAGCCTGCACAGGCGTAAGGATTGGCGTGTGAATTCTTGGGAGCCTGCGAAGGCGTAAGAATTGGCGTGTGAATTGTTGGGAGCCCGCAAAGGCGTAAGAATTGGCGTGTGAATTCTCGGGATCCTGCACAGGCCAAGAAATTTTCAGCATTGTGGGGAACCTTCACAAGCGTAAGGATTTGCGTGTGAATCGCCGGAAGCCTGTACAGGCGTAAGGAATTTTTACCATTTTTGGGAACCTTCACAAGCGTCAGGATTGGCGTGTAAATTTTTGGGATCCTGCACAGGCGTAAGGATTGGCGTGTGTAGCGTTGGCACCCCGCATAGGCGTAAGGAACTTTTAGCATTGGCGGAACCTGCACAAGCATAAGGTTTTGCGTGTGAAGCATTCGCATCCTGGACAATAGCAACAAACCAGGACAGATGTACGATGGCATGCCACCGTACATAATCCACTTCACCCCTTTTTCATGTGAGACACCCCATCTCCCGCACTCGAATCCATCCAATCCTGGTGTATTTTGTCCTCTGCCTTACCCCACCATTACTTACCCAACACACATGAAAAACTCCTCATTCTTTGAATTGGGATGAGATTGTATTACCATCCCTGACTTGATAGCCCGCTCTCTCGCCAATCTCATAATAGCCATGGTTTTTTTGCCGAATTGTTTTTGCTAACCTGCTTGAGAATTGTGCGGACATACCCACTAGTGTCATGCTTTCGTTGTCCTGTGCTGGATCAGTATAATGAACAAATTTACTACTGGCCCACACTACCTGAATGAGCCCATGACATGCGGATAGATCAATCCAAAAATGCTCATTTGGGAAAATCAATTTTCCCCCTGTACACCGCTTTGACGCATCTCTTTGAATTTGGCCGGTCCGCTTATCAGCTTGAAACCACCATCCCGAAGCATACTGCGATGCATCCTTATCAACATGAGGTGCGTTTTTGAATCCATTCATGGTGAAAGTGAGTGCGGAAGCGAACTCGAATGCACCCTGATTTGCCAGAATATTGCCTTCATAGTTGACTTGATCAAAAGACGGAACCCCCAATGAATTGTAGGAATTTTGAATCTTCTCAAATAAATTATCCCCAACATATCGTAAGGATTGACCTAGAATGCAACCCACCGCACTAAGATTGGCACCTCGGTTCCGCCATTCATCTTTTGCATTTTCAATTTTGCCAGCACTTCCATACAGACCAAATTGTTCATTCTTCGTGGTGCATTTGCGCCACCCAATCGCAAACATAAATCCCTCCAGTAATGCTCCATTTGTTGCAATAGGGTCAGTGAACCTCTTTTCGCGAAATAAGAATTGTGATAATTCATCCCATTGATTGACCTCGACTTCACTCATTGTTGTGAATGGTCGGAATTCGACAAGGGCAATGAGTAATCCGGTTGAAGAGAAAATTGCCACACGGCCAAAGTGAATGCGTTTGATCTGATTGACATCCACAACCCTCCAAATTTCACTTGGGGTCATATTTGCTGATACTGGCATTGATATTTGTGCTGTTGGGCGAGAGGAGGAAAACAACCTATTCATTCGGCTTGTTTTGGGCTCATTTGTCTTTTGGGATCTGCTACTATTCCCGAGTGGTTGAGGGATCACTATGTGTTGAAGCACACAAGATATCAGACACTGCCAAGGAGCTTTCTTCGGCACACATCCTTGAACTTCCCTGTTGGAGCCCACATGACATCATGACATTGGCACAATCTGAACCGACTAAAGCCAATGTTCTTCCGTTGGGCCCAATGAGGGTGCCACATAAATGTGGAAGCATATATACACTGAGAATAAGCAAGTAACTCACACTTTCCTTCCTCAGCCCAACGCTTTCTCGCGAGTTCCCTTTTACGCTCTTTTCCTTTTTGGGTGAATGGCATGCTTTCAGCAGAAATTGAAATGAAACCAAATGATTACTGATTTCTTAATATCACCTAAATTGGATTGCGGTGGATGAATCTTTTTCAATTGCGGTAAAAAGAAAGCTCACGCCTGACCTTGGCAAATTCACGACCTCAAATACCTGAACCTGAAAATTGCAGTGGATAGTGCATTATTCAATTTGACACATTGATGTTCCCATGCAATCACTTTCCAATCCAACCATTTGGAATCTTGCAAGCACATGCAAATGCAATTTGCATCCTGCTGCGGATCCCTAGCTATCCTAGTCCTCTTGAAAGACACAGGAACATTTGGCCTATTATGGGCTGGCGGGAAGGGATAAACGCGACCTCCTGCAATGCCCCCGCGTGTGCTACTCGCGGGCACAACGCCTGACTCAGCTTGCGTCTTGTCGGAGTCTTTGCAATGATGTACGGAGGCATGCCGCCGTACAATTACTATTGGTATTCAGACTGTGGCATCCGGGAAGTAGTAGGATAAGAAGTCATGATTATTAAATTCATAAATCACTTTGCAAAATTAAATTACAATCTATCTAGTACAAAGCTAATCTAAGACGGGTCAATCCTGGTTGTGACTTTAGCTGACCTGGGTACAGTCAAGGTGACCTCATCACTTGAACCAAGACCGTGCTTTGCCACCCAGGCATCACCAAAGTCTAATACTAAGCATTGCGCAAATTAAAATCCAAGAGGTACAGTGGGGTTGAAAGACTCTGATGAGAAGAAACTTTTATTCAGTAAATTACATATATACTTATTAGTACGTAGCCACACTGGCTCCACTAGATTTTTACCCTCTGAAAGTTTTGCGGAACTGTCAATTAGTGATAAAGCCCCTTTAACTGAGCTTGTTCTCCAGTCATCTGAGCATACCATCAAACCACGAACCCCCGCCGCACAGAATGCCGCTAATATACCATAGCAAATTCGATTTATTCCGAGATTCTTGTGACATGCCAAAAGATCTTTGATGGCCTCATTTTTTTTTGAGTTCGTGAGTTTGCCTTTGATGCCATTAACTTCAACCTTTGTATGTGCACGTACCATGTTGTACGCAATCATCAAATGGATAACTGTATCCATTAGATCCTCCAGGTTCTTGTGCGGCTTTGTGGATATCTCATTGTCAGCCCCGCCACCTTCAATGCTGAGTTGGGTTGCACGTTGCTTTGATTTCCTCAAGCAGGAGGCCAGGTATTCAACTGCTCCGCGTTCGAGTCCAAGAGGATCGGTCAAATTTGATGTTGGTGCAACATATGGTTTGGGTGCAACCACATCGTATGAGACTAAACTAATGGATTCAAACATAACATTTGCCCAAAAATGTTTAACTGGATTTGCGGGGTAAAGAAGGCTCTGAACCATTTTGAAGAAGGAGTGTTCTGATTTTGGGAGATTATCTGGAGGTTTAGCTGATTCCTTCATCAATTTGAGATTCCAAATGTTGTGATCAAAAAACGCTTCTGTTTCGGTTGGCTTAAAAGAATCTAACCCTGTATATTGCAATTTATATCACCAGTCAACAGCCAATAATCAAGTATCATGCACAAAGATAAAAAAAAACTCACCTGCCATCTCAAGGTCCTCCAGCCAAGCCGACATTTTAAGCTCTCGGTTACTGATCAACTTAATACCAATGGGCAGGAATGTATGAGCATTCTTTGTTGGTAAATTGTGCCATCGATTTTTGTAAATCCTATTGATATTATCAAGCCCCCTTTTCCATGATTGTTGAGAAATGTTGGAATGATAATTCAAAATGCCTGCAAACTCTTCCATGCGGGATAAAAATATTCCTTGAAAATTCACAGCGGATGACACTTCGGGCTCAGCGTCGGGAATTATATCAGTCATATGTCGTCCCATTGTATCATGTTTAATTGTTTCCCTCTCTTGAAAGGCTTGAATATTCCGAGGAGAGGCGGGAGGGGTTGCATCATGCATTGTTTCATTGGGTATTGGGGGGCTTTCAGTATGTGGAGCTTGATCATGGATTGTTTCATTGAGTATTGGGGGGGGTTCAGTATGCAGAGGTTGATTATCAACATGGTCCCCTTCAACATTGATAATTTCACGACCTTGATCGCGAGAATCGTTTGCGGCTTCAAAGGTACGGCGTTTTTTGTTTGTTTTTTTGGTCGCATGTATATTTGGTCTTTTTCCTAATCCTTTGCCTGGAAATCCAATTACGACTTGAGATCCTTCAGGTAGAGATTCTCCCACCTCCACACCTGCCCATATATTGTAAGCAGCTATTTTTATCAATTTTGATTTGAGTTATTAATGGACTTACGGTTCAAATCCATTTTGAGCAGGCTCATGGCTTCAGCAATCTTTTGACGCACATAATCAGGAATTTTACTATCATTTTGGATTTTTTTGAGCCTTGGGATTGTTTGAGCAATTTTGGAGACAAATTGTTCCTTGGATATAATTTCCACCTCCCCACTGAAAATTACATCATCTTGCCCATCATCTTCTGTCGGTGCACAAGGTTCAACAGTCTTTTCCTTCTCATAACTTTTAAAATTCGGTTTCTGAGAGCTTGGAGGCTGCCCTGAAATAAAGGCTATGACACAATATCAGGTTTTGAGAGATTTGAAATATTCAAGATGGATACATACTCACATTCCGGAAGAACTGGTGGATCTTGATTATCTTCATGTGACTGGCTCTCTACTTCAATGCCTAATTCACGACTACTGGCAATATCAGAGATTTCACTTCCACTCTCTGGGGCTGAAGTTGGTTGTTCATTGAATTCATGTGAATTTCCCGGGGTTCGGGCCATGGCGGAGGTAGTTTATTAAGCAAATAGATGGTGACGAGTGGATTGATAACTTGTTTGAAAATTTTTGAATAAAAAGATCAAAACTGAAGAAAAAAGGTGGAAGTAAAATAATTGCATTTGCAAAATGCGATTTGTCGGGAAATTGAAGGAGGCGATGTTTTGCAAATTATTTCATATCATGCAAATGAAATCACTTCCCTGTGAGACATTGAATAAAGTTGACTAGTGAGAAACCTACTAAAGTCAACTTTTGAACTATTCAACGCTCATGAGGTAAGGACTAAGCAAAGTGTTCATTTGATTGATATGAAATAAAATGGTTTTGTCGGCAAAACAGGAGACACAATTCTTGTCTTAAATAGTCCACTTATTAGGTTTTAATTTGTGAGTCTCATGATTTAAACCCTAACCACAACATTGTGAATATACTGACCAATTTCCCCTTAGGTCCTGTTGGGAGAGAAGGCCACTCAGCATATTTCGGGGATTGCCTTCATCGTGTACGCCAACAAGCCACTGTACACTATGGATGTAGTACGGAAGCGTAAGGATATGTCGTGTCGGGAGCATGTTGAGAGGCACTCCGCGAGCGTAAGGATAGGTGGTTTCGGGAGCATGTCGTGAGGGCACCACACAAGCGTAAGGATAAGTGGTGTCGGGAGGGCACTACACAAGCGTAAGGATAAGTGGTGTCGGGAGCATGTCGGGAGTGCACTCCGCGAGCGTAAGGATGGTAAGCAGTGTCGGGAGTGCACTACACAAGCGTAAGGATAAGCAGTGTCGGGAGCATGTCGGGAGGGCGCTACACAAGCGTAAGGATAAGCAGTGTCGGGAGCATGTCGGGAGGGCACTTGAGCGAGCGTAAGGATAAGTGATGTCGGGAGCATGTCAGGAGTGCACTCCGCGAGCGTAATGATCGTAAGCAGTGTCGGGAGCATATCGGGAGGGCACTTGAGCGAGCGTAAGGATAAGTGATGTCGGGAGCATGTCGGGAGTGCACCACGTGAGCATAAAGATGGTATGGGCGGGGGTGTGAAAGCGTAAGGAGTGGTGAGGACGGAGATGGGGGGGCAGTGTCGGAGTCTCATCTGGAGGGTGGTGCGGGCTCTTAAGCATGCGAAGCATCGGGGCGGATTAGGTGGGGATGCGGAAGCCAATGAGGTGAAATTACCCGAACATTGTGAATAGTGTTGAAATGGGTTTGGGCTTTGAGTGACATTCGCATGTGACACATGTGACGATTGACGTTGTCTTGACACTGACGTGACGTGACCCACTAAATCCAGTGACTATAAAGTGACACTAACGCGACTGAAGCAAGATTTTATACTGACAGCGGTGCGACGTGAAGTCAATCGCCGACGATTGACGCAAGATTCGCCCTGGTGGTTTCTGAGATGAGGAGGGATCATTTGCATCAGTCATAAATACTCCCTCAACAAATAATATTTGAGAAGGATTGGATTGGCAATTTTCAATCCATGCCCCACCAGGACCACAGTGCATGAAAGGTTTTGGTGCCCCAAGGAATGGTATCAACATTTGGGAAAGGATTCTAGGGAGAGAGCCAATAGAATGCTGGTTATTGGGGAGATATACGAATATGTTGTGTTGATTGTGCCATATGATAATCCAAGAAGCTAAGTGGGAATTCTCAGGATTTAAGGTTATATAACTATTTATTTGAATACAAATATTAATCATCCCAATGCAAAGTGGTTGTGAAGGGGTTGACATGATGGCTATTTTAAATTATTTGGGGACAGTTGGAAATTATATGATTGGGAGGGGTTAGATAAACGGAATGAAGACAAATAGGGGCAGGTGGGGAACTTATATGAGAGGCAGCAATGGGGTCAAGGGGGGATGGCCTGTGGTTACGTGCATGGTCTTGATGGGGGTGGGCCTGTTGGGAACATAATTTTCATATCCGATTTGGGGCATATATCAAGGCAAGGTGGCCAAAATGTGGGTTCACCAATATGACTTCTGGATCTGCAGCAAGGTACAAAACCTTTGGTGGAACAAGGTTGACATTAGCATATCCGAAATTGGGTGGGTTGTAGCAACTTATTGTGGAGGGCATACTAGAGGCATGCAGTCATGTTCGCTGGTGTGACAGGGAACATGGATGCATATCTTCCCCAGGTTAATTGTTGCACAGGGACCTACTGGGCAATGTTGGCCGTTTCAAAGGGCAATCTCACTGTGGGGATGTTTGTGTATGGGCGGGTGAGATATGTTCGGTGGCATGCCACCAAACATGAGCTTGATTTCGCCTGAAGTTTTTTGCTGACTGATGCCTACTGGGCTTCCAGGGGGGAATGTGTGGGATGATCAAAGGGGGCGCAGCCGTGAGCCGTGATCCACATATAAATTCACCCCTATTGCGTTTGAGGCAAGTACTAATCCACCAAGATTGGCATCCGGGTCTTTGCCTCACGCGCGTACAAAACTCCTGCGAAAGAGGCCACCCACCCAAGGGATGTTTTGGCTGCAAGCCAGGGGCCACAACATGCACGGGGCGGGTGAGAAAGTGCAGAAAATGACCCGCGGTGGGAGATCCCCACGCAAACATAACCAGCCTCGGCAATCATAGGTTGGGATTATTCTAATGTGGATGAGGCTGAATCAAATTCACACTGATTGGCCTCAGGTCTTCATGCGCGAGCCAGTTAGCGTCTGCAGTCAAGCTGACCACCCGACCAAGAAACTAGCTGGTCGGAACACTGGCAGTAAAATGTCTTCCAGGCGTGTGAAAGTTGCCTGTGTATGAAAGCATGTGGCTGCTCGAAAATGAGCACGCGCAATGAACAAGCAGGGCCAGTCATTGTTTGCCCCGACATCTGGTCCATAAATAGAAAGTCACTGGAAATCATCATCCATATGACTCCAAACCAAGAACAGCTCATGCCAGTTCATCAAGAGAAGAAATGGTGGATGATGAGGATGAGAACATGTCTCCGACTCAAATGGAAACAAATGATGAACCAAGGAGGGACAATTTCATGGCGCATGAGCATGGCACTCAGTAAAATAGTGAGTTCACCCATCCTCAAATGCCCCTTGCCCAGAGTATGCTTGAGCAATCCGAGGTCAGACAGCAAAGGAACCAGGCTCGCAAAGCTCACAATGTGGCAAAATGTGCAAGCCAGAAGGAGCAACAAAAATGGCTGAAAGCAGAACTTCCAGATAATTTCCATGGAATGAGATCAGCAGTACATGCCCATTGCCTGTTCCTACTCAAAGTTAGGGATAAGGATTTTTCCTCACTACCAGCACCACCAAGCACAGAAGAGCGTGAAATTGCAATTCAAGTGGCTGGTAATCTCGGATATGTCCCTGAGGATGTTTTCAATGAGCCATCAACACAGGTTCAGTCTCAGGGTGTCCAAAGCTACTGTGAAAATGTAGTCCACAAGCTAGGACTAAAGCAATTCATGTGGGACTGGGAGAGCTCATGGCAACATCCGTTCAATGAGCTGATGCCTATGGTGTCTTACCATACATTCCATCTCGCACTGGTCAGCACCGAGTATCATCATTACTGTTGGAAAAAGCATCATAATAACTATGGGGTCGTGGCAGCTTTAATGGAGCAATATTTCACTTACTTGAAAAGAGAATGGAAGTCTATTCAAAAGGATGCGGATTATTTGGTTAAAAAGAAGGAGAATCAAAAGCTTGCGAAGATTTGTCAAAGGGTTAGTTAATGTATCTCTTCTTCATTGTGAGCAAAGACTGATGATGATCTACTTGATTATGTGCAGAACCGTGAGTGCTGTCGTGAATGGTGTGATACGGCTAAATTTCGCATTCTAGCATCACAATTCCATGACCCTGGAGTATGCTCAGATACTGGGGAGGTACTGGAAAATGGCTGTCAAGTTTACCCCAAAGTGGGATTATGCTGGCGCTCCCAGTTATTCAATGAATTGGTATTAAAAATGGATCAAGACATAGAGTTTTGTAATTGGATTAAAAAAAGGGTACAAAAACTATTGGTAGATTGCCAGAATTACAATTGACAGATGTTGGTGATATTCTGGAAGGCCTATCATTTCGGGTATTTGATCAAGATTTGCTCAAGAGCTGTAGTAAGATACAGACTAGCGCCCTCAAAATACTTGACATGCCAGTTATTAGGCCGAATGGTGATGCTCTGCAATAACTTAGTAAGATAAATGTATAGCACCGTTACAAATTAACATTTTGTGAATTATTTGTGCAGGTGTAATGAAATCTGATTATTGTTTCTTAAAGATTCAACAAATTGCTAAATATGCCGGCATATAGACAATATGAATTGGAATGTATCACCGTCTCCCTTAGAAATAAGACTCTATTGCTCATTTTCATTGAGAAAATATTGAAGGAGTTCGATCCAGCTCATGGTGTTCATAATTGTGGACCTGTGCCAGGGTGCGCAGGTGTGATCAACTTGGTCAAACGCAAATTATATAATATCAGTAAGGCTCACGCAGTTAATGATTTTTTCTTCTCTTGGACCTATTGGTGTTTGGAAAATGGCATTTCCATAAGGAAGGATTTTAGAATAGCAATACAATCAGGGTCAAAGATGAGCTTGAAAGGTACCTTCCGCATGTTGACCTCAACTGAATGAGGAGTGATATAGTGGATGACCTTTACAGGTTGTTGTTGGCCAATACGATGGATACAATCAACAGCCTGAGGCTCAATGGCTGGGTTCCAATTGGGCTCCTGGAAATGTGGATGTCAGGTTTTGAAAATCAGGGTAGAATTTTGGGGGTCCCCTCACCATTAGATAGACAATATTAGCACAAGTTATATTGAGGCCAGTTCCAGCTGTGGCAACGGATGCAATCAGTACTTCACATTCAGGATTATTGAAGAAATTCTCCAGTGCCTTCTCCTGTGCTCGTTCTGTAATTGTTCCATCAATTTGTGCTGAAAGGATAGAGTGATGTGAAAGTGCAATACCAATTCTACAATATAAAAAAGTCAGATGGATTCAATTGGTAATGGATGCTTATTAGAATCAATGCACAAATTGGGAAATGGGGTCCATTGGGTATAAACCACCTATTTGCTTGGACCACACCTTGTTTGTTTGTTCTTCATTAATCTTTGTAGGAGGTGTGCAATTTTACTACTCATCATGCATGTTTCCACATCCACAATAGTTCATGTGATTGTTGGGGAGTTATCCTGAGATCTCCTGCCCTTGGGGTCTTCCAAATCCGCCTCTGCAATTGTGTTAATCATGATGTGATGGTTACAACATATTCGCAGCTTATTAATATTTCTGAAAAATTCTCCTGGTCTTTTGCTTTTGGGTGATAGGAATTCTTCATATAATGTGGAATATTCTTGCTGCATGGTGGGGTTGAGTGGGAGCAGCTCATAATGATGTCTAGTAGTGGGGAGGGATTCGAGATGTGTGGTTTTGGTGCGGCGCAAACTTAAATGCCGCAATGCCAAATGCAAAATATCATTGCAACCTTTGGATGACTACTCAGGATGAATGGTGACCATTTATCTTGATTGGAGCTCTGGGGTTGAGTGATGAATGATATTATGCCCAAAAGGTCATAAATGGTGTTGTAAATAGGTGTGCCCATTAAACATATTTGACAGGATGAAAGGAGGCTATTAATGGCACAGTGAGTGGCATTGTATTGAGAGCAAATATAGCTATAAGATGGGCCAAGGGTTATTGGATATAAAAGGTAATTTGAATCATTTAAGCTCAGCCACTCACTGTGCTTCATCCAAAATTATACCATGCCAATTGATTCGAAAAATGAATGATGTAGAGGTATTGGTTTGCTTAAATTCTTGGGTGATAGTATTGTAGGAAGTGATGATGATATCATATTTTCAGATGTTGGCATCGGATAATGAGTAACAAGTGGGACCATGGTAGATTCTGGCATGCAGCGCTCCAGCCTGAGCATGCTTGGATATTTCTGATTGCCAGTGGGTAATTAAGCGAGGCGGGCAGATGATCATGGTGGGTGTGGAGTGATGGGGCTTTGCAATAATCCGCTCCTTGGAGGTACCAATTAGAGCAATGGCCTGAATGGTTTTACCTAATCCCATATCATCTGCGAGCAGTCCTCCAAGAGGGGTATTGGTCAAAAGGGATTCAAATGAGCTAACGACCTTGTTTTTACTGATGTGCCTGGCATTAAAAGTGGATCCTGGGAGTGAGGTTGCCCAAAGGTGACGGGCTGATTGGCCATTGGGGATTTCTTGATCCCAGAGAAAATCTAGTCCAGTCTTTTGATGAGGGAGGAGGGGGGTTTGAATAATTGCATGGGGCGGGGTCATCATGGGGAGGTCTGATCCACTGGGTAATTGTATCAGTTTTTGCTTGGAAATCAATGATGAAACAGCAGGATACGAAGCTGGCGTCGAGTTTGAAGCAGGAAATGTGGGAGTAAAGAGTTGACATTGACTATGAGTATTACAGTGATATTCTTTGGGCATTTTAAGCTTTAAATGTTGTGTTAAAAAGCTTTCCATTATGAATAGAATGTTTGGATACCATGTGAAGAACATCAATGCTAGATTGGATTTCTGAGATGAGGAGGGATCATTTGCATCATTAATAAATACTCCCTCAACAAATAATATTTGAGAAGGATTGGATTGGCAATTTTGAATCCATGCCCCACCAGGACCACAGTGCATGAAAGGTTTTGGTGCCCCAAGGAATGGTATCAACATTTGGGAAAGGATTCTAGGGAGAGAGCCAATAGCACGCTGGTTATTGGGGAGATATACAAATATGTTGTGTTGATTGTGCCATATGATAATCCAAGAAGCTAAGTGGGAATTCTCAGGATTTAAGGTTATATCACTATTCATTTGAATACAAATATTAATCATCCCAATGCAAAGTGGTTGTGAAGGGGTTGACATGATGGCTATTTTAAATTATTTGGGGACAGTTGGAAATTATATGATCAGGAAGGGTTAGCTGAAGGGAATGAAGACAACTAAGAGCAGGTGGGGAACTTATATGAGAGGCAGAAATGCGCTCAAGGGGGGATGGCCTGTGGTTACGTGCATGGTCTTGATGGAATTGGGCCTCTTGGGCTCATAATTTTCATATTCCATTTGGGGCATATATCAAGGCAAGGTGGCAAAAATGTGGGTGCACCAATATGACTGCTGGATCTGCAGCAAGTTAAAAAACCTTTGCTGGAACAAGGTTGACATTAGCACATCTGAAATTGGGTAGGTTGTAGCAATGTAAGATGTGACTATGAAACTGATGATAATATTACTATTGGTCAACAGTACTATGTCTGTTCTTATGAAATATAATAATAAAAATTATTATAACCACAATTAAATAATTATAAAATTATTTCTTTCACGTGTTATACACTACTAGTGATTATAACTGTGAGCAGTAATTGTCTACAAGAATCAATTACAAGCAGAATTTAATAATAAAAACTTCTTTTATTAAAATAATAAAATTATTATAATATATAATTATCTTTTACAAGAATAATTATAAATATAATTCTTGAAGAAAACTATTACTAGAGAAAAACTTTAAGAATTAAAGATAAATGACTCACCAATACTCCAAAGAACTTATTGATAGATAAAAGTAGAGAAATTTGACGTGGAATTGTGGATTTAAGGGATCAAAAGGATTTATAACAGTATTACAACAATATATAGTTGGATTCTATGATTTCACGTCTTTCTGGTTGATTCTGAAAGATTTAAAACACTTAAGAATAGCTTGTAACTAATACTTACTTGTTGGTAATAATGATTTAATAAATTGATAAGATGATGATGATCTGGAAAAAACAGCAAGAAGAGGCCTCTTTTAAGTCAACAACAGCTCACAGAGGCGTGCCATGGAGCAAACTGAAAGACCAGTGAGTGAGAAAACAATAAACCCTTTTGGATTATTGATTGCATCATCAATTGTCACGTAAGATTATCATAATTACTTAATTGATGTTTTTATGTGACTACCAACCCCAATATGGTTAAGAATAAGGGAGGAATACTGTCTATCTTCTTTTATTCCAAAATAATCATTGATTTCTCAAATTTATCAATGTTATTGCCAATCTCATCACAGGTTTTAATTACTGTGAATTTTTGAAGATTCAGTGTTTCACGTAGAATGGTCAAAAATGGACTGTAAGTAAAACTATTAATTGTACTAATAAAACTGTAATTATTTTTGGTTGTACCATAGATAATACATTTCTACATTGGGCCTGAAAGTTTCAGAGAGATTCATTAAGAATTGTATTTTTAATGAATTTTTGAATTTTTTACCTCATTTCTACGTAGAATTGCAAATATCAGTGTTTCACTGGTTGCTATGAGGTAAATCAATGGATACAAGTCCAGAAAGGGTTTTAATTACTCTTTTGGGGTTTATCCATGGAAAGTCATTAAGAATTGACGTGGTTACAGGAGTCTAAGTAGCTCTTTACCTTCTTGGCACGTCAAAATAGCAGGTTATTTGCTATTTTCTTAAGATTTACAGTAGTTGTGACATGGTAACCAAGTTCCCAAAGAGGTTTAGTTTACCAATTGGGTGAAGATCAGCCATGGAACCAAGCTTTGGAGCTATCCACGCCTCTGAGTCCTCAGAAGTTGGGTACCCTGGCTCTCTTTGATGTCTGTTGTCCCCCTTGCCTATTTTTTACGTCAAAATAGTAATTTAAGCTTGAAGTGAGATATCCACTATGGGTGTACCGAAAGTCCATGTAAGAATGCCATGATATTAAGTGCTCAAAACATGCATAACACTATTCTTAGTGTATATGTAACATGGGATTTCTCACTTTCCCATTATTTTGGCGTGAAATTAAGAAAAACAAAAACTTTCACGGATCTTTTATGTGGTATTGATGATGTGGTATTGAAGTATTTTCCATTTTACCACCTCAAAGAGTTAATTTGAGCTTATTCACTCTATGGAGCTACCCTAGGTGGATTTTTGTGTAGAATCCAAATCTGGCCTGAAATCCATGGATTTACTTACTCAATAAAAAGTTATTCATCTTTTCTGAAATTGAAAATGATGAATTTTGGATATATGCATGACTTATGAGTTATGCATAATTCAAAATTTCTTTTTAAGAGAATTGTGGCCTATTTGGGTATGTAAAATATACCTCAAGGCTCACAAGCAACTTATTGTGGAGGGGCATATTAGACTCATGCAGCCATGTTTGCTGGTGTGGCAGTGAACAATGAGCGTATCTTCCCCAGGTTTATTGTTGTACAGGCACCTCCTGGGCAATGTTGGCGGTTTCAAAGGGCAATCTCACTGCGGGGATGTTTGTGTGTGGGAGGGTGAGATATGTTTTGTGGCACGCCACCAAACATGAGCTTGGTTTTGCCTGAAGTTTTTTGCTGACTGATGCCTACAGGGCTTCCAGGGAGAAATGTGTGGCATGATCAAAGGGGGTGCGGGCCGTGAACCGTGATCCACATATACATTCACCCCTATTGCGTTTGAGGCAGGTACAAATCCACCGAGATTGGCATCAGGGTCTTTGCCTCACGCATCTACGAAACTCCGGCAAAAGAGGCCACCCGCCCAAGGGATGTTTTGGCTGCAAGCCAGGGGCCACAACATACGCGGGGCGCGTGAGAAAGTGCAGAAAATGACCCGCGGTGGGAGATCCCCACGCAAACATAACCAGCCTCAGCAATCATAGGTTGGGATTATTCTAATGTGGATGAGGCTGAATCAAATTCACACTGATTGGCCTCAGGTCTCCATGCGCGAGCCAGTGAGCGTCTGCAGTCAAGCTGACCACCTGACCAAGAAAATAGCCAGTCGGAAGACTGGCAGTAAAATGTCTTCCAGGCATGTGAAAGTTGTCTCCATATGACCCGTCAGGGGTGCGTATGAAAGCGTGTGCCTGCCTGCCAATGAGCACACGCGATGAACAAGCGCAGCCAGTCAAAGTTTGCGTGACAATGGCACCGTAGTGAATCCACTTTTTGTGTATGACCCAAATAATAAGACATCCCATTATGACCCACTTTCACTAACTTGGATTACACCCACATCTGTGCCGTAGTTAGGCAGAGCTCTCCAACAAGGTGCATCAAAGAGATGCAGTTGAGATATATGACTCAATGGCTTGACGTGATTGCATGTTACATTGCTGTACAGCTTTTGCTCTGCCCCGCAGCATACATCTACAAAGGTGTACTGCGTACTACAGTGTTGTCTGTACAGATTAGGAAGGTGTAATACTACCTCAGCCTGCATGCATATACCCAATGGGTATCCACCTTCCGATCATTTGCATATATGTAGTGTGGTATTCCATACCATTTTGTCAGTTTGGATTAATATAAAAAATAAAAAAAAATTATTACCCAGGAACATTCTAGAAGATTTAATCAATATGAAACCACAAGTTAGCCTTAATTCAGGATGGACTCTTTTCTCACCAACCCTAACCCTGGAGAGTATAAATACTTCAAATTTTCATTTTTCAAACCTCATGCTTCTTCTGGAAATATAATTTGAATTTATTTTTTTCCAGAGTTCATCCCTCACTAGTAGGTTAACCTAGAAAATAATTATATTTAATATTGGGGAAAAGGCCCCTTTATTAAGAAAAAAGACTAGCTTTTATCATAGTAATATATAATAGGGGGAAAAGGCCCCTTATTATCAGAAAATAGTTTTATAATAATCATATTTACTTTGGGGAAAATGCCCCTCCATTAAAAAAAATATCTTTTATTATTAGTACAGTCTTAGTTATTTAGATTCAAGTATTATTAAACATTAAACCAAATTAGTTTCTAAATTCAAAAAATATCAACTTCAGAAAACATATCAATATTATTAGCTTTACTATTAGAATCAGTCTATAAAAAATACTCATACCATATTCAGCTACCTTTATTCTTATTATCAAGCTATCAATACTTATCCCTGTTTTCCAACAGCTTCACCATAGCTATTTAAAATTAAAATCTGTGTTATCCCAAATAATAATAAAAGAACCTTTACAAAAGAAACCAACTAAAAATATCTCTTATTAGTTATCAAATTATTATATTAGTGTTATCAACTTGTCTTTAAATAACTGTTTTTTTTAAAATCAACCAAAGTCTGATCAGAGTCTGTTGAATAGACTTTTCTGACCCAGCCACCATCAAATAAATAAATTGATTGTGGAGCTCAAGTCAAGATAATTCAGCATTTTCAGGAAGGGCAGTTCAGATTATTCTGACACACAAGCATAGCAAGGGTTACAAGCTTGAACAGCAATTCAATACTGTTTTCTTGTAATTTCCCCTTCCAGGTACTGCCTCATTTATCCCACACAGAGGAGTATCCCACATCTGGTGTCCCAACAGTGGCAGTCAAAAAGGATATTATCCATATTTTTTCAGATTGATAACTCATAAAACAGTTATTTTAAGCAGTGAATATCTTCATACTCAAAAAAAAAAAAGAAAAAAGCAAAATGGAGTCATACATTGCCTCCAAAATCCATCTCTACAATGAATATCAACCTCCATTTTATGAAGAAAATTATCATCAAGATTATCATTATGAAGAAGAAGAACCAATTTCTGAAGATATAGATGAAGAAAATCTGAAAGAAGCATTAGAAGCATTTTCTAAAACCTTGCATCTAGTACCCAAGAAATATCTCAAAGGAGTCACAGAAATTATCCAAGAAGAAGAATCAGAAGGAAGAGGGGATCAAATTATGATAATTTTTCTTAAGATCCAAAAGATCAATCAGTATATCCAAGAGAAGAAAAAGAAGGAAAGAACCTTGGAAAAGCTTTGGAACTTTTCTACTCAAGTGTTGCACCTTGTACCCAAGAGAAACCTCAAATCCATCAAGGGAATATTAAAGGAATTTGAACATAATGAAGAGGAAATAGAAGAAGAGGAATTACTTGCCTCAATCATTACCAGAGTCTCAGATTATTCCAAAGAAGAAATAGAAAAAGAAAAGAAGCTTAAGAAATTATTAAATAAATCAACTCCTATCAGAAAATGTCAAAGGACTCAAGAAATCCAACCTCAAAAGGAATCATTAACATTATCTTCCTATACACCAGAAAGTTTTTACCCCTCAAAGTCTCAAGATATTGTTCTTTCTCATCAAGAAATCCTTGGGGGAAAATATTCTTCCTATAGTAAAGAATTACCTCAAGAAGATTCAAGAACAAAAGAAAATGAAGTATCTATAAAACCAAACCCAGAAACTCCTATCAAACATTCTAAAGCTGAATTAACTAGTAATGATTTGAAAATTAGCACAATAAATAATGTACACCTTAATTACCCTCAAACATCTTAGAATACTTATAGCTCTAACATGGAAGCTTCCACTCCAAGTGAAGTGGAACTAGTACAAAATGAAGGCTTAAAGCCAGAACAGCTAGTTAACAGTGTCTCACCTGTGTGTGGTAAAAGTGGATGTCATATTATTAAGGAACAAAAAACTGTTTCTGAATTCTATAAGCAATTTGTAGAAGCTATATTTTCAAAACCAAAGCATAGTATTTCACCCAGGGAATTGTTGAGAGTGACTTCTGGTGCTCCAATCAAATTTACCAAAAAATGGGTCAATGAATTCAAAAACAAAAACAGAACTCACTAAATAAACATCCCACAGATTTATTCAAGTATTGAAGATTATATATCCAATGGGAAAGCATTGAGCCTCATTGAAGAAAAATCTTCACCCCAAAAGGAACAAAATATCAAAATTAATAATCAATTGTTTAATCACTCAAATTACCTTAGTATTCATGAACCATCAAAAGAGGTTGAAGAAAGTACAAAGCCAAAAGATAAAGGAATAAATAAAGAGGAAGAAATACTCTTGAAACAAGAAGATGAAATCAAAGGAGAAATTTCCTCACCTCAATCTATCAAAATGAAGAGAGCATTACATTCATTGGATTATTCTCCTACATTACCAAAAGTAATCAGTATACACATTCAAGATCAAATAATGTCATTATCATCGAAGCAATCACCTTTAAATCATAAAAATGAACCTCCATCAAGTCTTAGAATCAATAACTCTTTTAAAGGAGAAATAACTATTAAAAATGAAAGTGATTTTCCATTTAAAGCACCAATTCTTTCAAAATTTAAAAATAATTCAATCTATTTTATTTTTTCTACATATGGGACATATGAAGGAGATTATAATAACAAAACTTCTTATTTGAACATATTATTAAATCCATTGTTAGAAAAACTATTCAATTCTTAAATTAGTTTTGCACAAAGGTACACATATAAAAGGACAAAGATAAAGTTCAATGTATACTGAATTTCTCTCAAAACTTATACCAAGAAACAATTTACTCAAAAAATTAAAAAAGCAGCCACAATTTGTAGTAAATAAATGAATAAATTGAAGCGAGATAAGTATATTAAATTGAAGAGTCCATTTAAAATAAATAAATGAAAATCAATTCGTCATAATTCCTACATAAATAAACAAACAAGAAGTGTCAATCAGGTTTATTAAATTAATTCGAAAAAGATCACCAATGTGAAGTAATCTCCAAACACAGTAATGGATCAGTTTGTTGAGGTGGGGGTAGTTTAAATAGTATAAAAAAATAAAATAAAAAGTTAAAAAATCAAAATTAAAAAAAATATATAAATAAATAACTTATATTTAAATTGAAATTTAAGTTAAGCTTAACGAAACGCGCGACCTTCAAAATTGAAGTGTTTACAGCGCTGCACAGCACTCGCAGCAACTTTTATTTTATTTAATTATTTTTTATTCTACTTACACAAAATATATAATAAACAATTTTCTAATACATGTATATTATATGTATACTTATGTATATATTAAATAAAAATATATATATATAAAAAAAAAAAAAAAAAAACTCTCTTTCTGGACCATTTAATAAATAAAAATATTTTAATATTTTATATTAAAATATTTTTTTAACAAATGGAGGGGGGTTGAAACCTTCTAGCTCTCAACACTTCAAGAATAAAATAATACAATATAAAAAAAAACAATCAAAAACAATCAGAAACTCAAAATATGGTCCTTGATAAGACCTTAAACTGTCTCAAGAATCTATTTTTTATGAATAATCAAACACATTTCCTAAATAATTGGTCCTTGACAAGGCCTTAAGCTGTCTAAATATTTTTTTTATTTTACCAACAAAATTACCTCAAGAAATGGTCCTGAGTATGACCTTAAACTGCATCATCAAGATGTTTTCAACCTCATTATTCATCTCAAGAAATCAATTTTGGCCATTGGAAATTAACAAACCTTTTCCACTATTTTTCAAGAATAAAAAAAATAAAAATAAAGAATAAAATACCCTCAAGTAACTTCAAAAGCAAAATTTATAAAAAAAAAATGAAATCTCTCAATATTAAAAAATAAGGGGTGGTAACTTGTTTCTTATCATCACTCCTTGTGATTTTAAGTTTTGCGGGATAGTGGCAATGGATTTTATATAGTAGAAAAGAAGAAGAAGAAAGAAGATAAAAAAATTGGAAGAAAATTCAGCAAGTTAAGAGCTAAGGCTAGTAAAAAATAAAAGAAAAGAAAAATGAATATCTTTGGAGTGATAACCAATGAAGAAGAATGAAGAAAAACCAGTATAAAGAATTGCAATTAGGAAGTAAAATAAACTCTCATGGGAATTGGAGTTTTTTTTTTTCTTTTGAAAGAAAATTGTACCTCAAGATCACAAGAAAGAAAGAAAAAAAGAGAGAGAGGAAAAAAAAAGAAATCAAGAAAGGATACTCAATAAGAAAATTGTTATTCATTTCAACCAGCAAATAAACAGGAATTCAAGTTTTTTTTATATTAATCCTCACTGGGAATGCTGGGGACAGCATCAAATGGAGAGGGGGATGTGGTATTCCATACCATTTTGTCAGTTTGGATTAATATAAAAAAAAAAAATATTACCCAGGAACATTCTAGAAGATTTAATCAATATGAAACCACAAGTTAGCCTTAATTCAGGATGGACTCTTTTCTCACCAACCCTAACCCTAGAGAGTAAAAATACTTCAAATTTTCATTTTTCAAACCTCATGCTTCTTCTGGAAATATAATTTGAATTTATTTTTTTCCAGAGTTCATCCCTCACTAGTAGGTTAACCTAGAAAATAATTATATTTAATATTGGGGAAAAGGCCCCTTTATTAAGAAAAAAGAATAGCTTTTATCATAGTAATATATAATAGGGGGAAAAGGCCCCTTATTATTAGAAAATAGTTTTATCATAATCATATTTACTTTGGGGAAAATGCCCCTCCATTAAAAAAAATATCTTTTATTATTAGTACAGTCTTAGTTATTTAGATTCAAGTATTATTAAAAATTAAACCAAATTAGTTTCTAAATTCAAAAAATATCAACTTCAGAAAACATATCAATATTATTAGCTTTACTATTAGAATCAGTCTATAAAAAATACTCATACCATATTCAGCTACCTTTATTCTTATTATCAAGCTATCAATACTTATCCCTGTTTTCCAACAGCTTCACCATAGTTATTTAAAATTAAAATCTGTGTTATCCCAAATAATAATAAAAAAAACCTTTACAAAAGAAACCAACTAAAAATATCTCTTATTAGTTATCAAATTATTATATTAGTGTTATCAACTTGTCTGTAAATAACTGTTTTTTTAAAATCAACCAAAGTCTGATCAGAGTCTGTTGAATAGACTTTTCTCACCCAGCCACCATCAAATAAATAAATTGATTGTGGAGCTCAAGTCAAGATAATTCAGCATTTTCAGGAAGGGCAGTTCAGATTATTCTGACACACAAGCAGAGAAAAGGTTACAAGCTTGAACAGCAATTCAATACTGTTTTCTTGTAATTTCCCCTTCCAGGTACTGCCTCATTTATCCCACACAGAGGAGTATCCAACAGTAGCTCATGTGCCACATGCTCAGCATTGCGTTTCACCTGATTTGCACACGCAAGCTGAGCATGTCCTGGTCAAAAGCACCATGTGGAAGGGTCTCAGTAAAGCCATGGTCTGGACCATTTTTTCAATAGCTCATTGGAAGGCTCAGTTTGGAGCACTTCACCAAAGTGTGTGAAATGCTGCACCTGGCTGAAATGTCATCCGATGCTGTGCCAAATGCTCAGATTGTGTGCATACAAAGAAGACCAAGCAATGGCTCAGCATGTTGCATTTGATATTGTTATATCAATAGTTCAATTACTGTGCAATTAAAATGTTCAGCCACTGAGCATTTCAATTATGACCCAAAAGCAAACTTGAGCAATGGGTTGAGGAAAGCTCACACTGTATTCACTTGTCTTACAGCCCCCCCTTTGTTCAAACACTATTACCAGGCCATACAGCCGGTAATCTCGCCGCGGTTACTTGTGACCAAATGCACCACGTTCTTTTCTGCATGGGGCATTTGGGAATTGCACCCACCATGTACATTCAACAAGGGCCTCACGACCACCCTCCTGGGTGATCGGGTGGCTATTTAAGGAAACAAAGGGGATTTGACTGAGCTTGACAATTCAATCAATAGCAATACTCAGCCAGAACCCCATTGTTCTTCTGCCTCACGCCAGCATTTCCCTTCTCAGTTGCAGCATTTGCTGCAACTGAGCTTCAATTTTGCCCACACGCCTTGAAGGTGAGACTTTTGCGGGTGCTGCAACCGCTGAGATTGTCTCAGCTTCACCATGGTATAAAAGACCATCTTCACACAACAAGCCCTTCACTTTCTTTCTCACCTTCTCCACCTTGTTCCAGCTCACCCGGTGTTGTCCTTCTTGTGTGTATTCCCCTTGGTCTTCCTGCCTTTCCATTCTTTTCCTTTGCACTCCACTGAACCCACTCCCCTTCCTTTTGCCTGTTTGTTTTTCCTGCTGATCCTTTCAGACCCCCACTTCTATCCACCTCGTGCGTTACCTCCATTTTAAACTTTTTTCATCCTCATGTTCCGAACTTGATACTTTTTTTTCTCCTCTTCCAGAGTTTTGAACACTTTGGACTAGAGTGTTTTTATATTGTTTCCATTTTAAATTTATCTAATTCATCGTACGTCTTCATTTTCTTTCTTGATTTTTTACTTTCTATTCAGTTACTAACCTCAATTGTTTTGTTTTTAGATTTCGTGCACTTTATGCACCAAGCAGGGTATCCCCTGCATTTGTTCCTCAACAACGACCAACGCTTGTGATGCTTGCCAACAAGCACAAAAGAAATTTTTGTCCATTTTCCGCCCCTTCCGACCACAAGGCCAGAGGAGTTCTCGCCCAAGACACCCTTGCAAGGACTCCTTTGTGGTCGACAATGATGAAACCATATCCAAGCGCAAATGAACACCGGGACCTCAAGCAGGCCAACGGGAACAATTACAGACAATTAGCCCTGTCCCCTCAAGCATCGATTGGTCCACCCCCCTCCTAGGCCACCATCCAATGGTCACTTCACTCCTCGACCTGAGCAAAGTGATTATCCGGCCAATGAAGGATGGCAATGGCAAGAGGACATTCAAAATTGGCCCGATCGTCACCATGTCTTGTCACCGATGGGATTCAAACGCCAAAGTAAGTTTTCTTTCTCCTCCTTATCTCATTTCTCTTCACGCAATAATACTGACTTTTCTCCATTACTCATAGAACAAAACCCCCCAAATCCCCCCCAACAAGACTCTCCTGTTCCTAGTTTGCCTCGTGAGCAAACCCTGCGGCAACCGACTCCAGGCCCAAGTGGCACCCGATGGTCTGAGGAATTATTCTGTGGTAAGCGCCAAAGTTTAATTCATTTTCACTTTCACTTTTGAGTGAAGTTAAATGACTCTTACTCCTTTTTTAGAACCCTCCCAAACCAAAAAGCCACCTATTCCTGGCCCGAGTCCATCCTCCCAACCACCTGAGGATGATACAACTTGTGAGCCAGAACCTGAGGTGGCTCCTATGCAATCCACAGAGGAACCTTTTGGTAAGTCCCAATTTCACTTTTTTAACTCTACTCAACTTTTCCTCACCCCTCCTTTGACCATCTCCAGCTTTTCCCGCCACTCCCCACTCCATAATTATTATCAACGATACGCCCGTTGGATCCCCCCTCCCCCTCCCCCTTCTTCTTCCCCGACTTGCCCACCTTCCCATCCTGTTCCCCCCCTCCCCAGAGATCCCTTCCAGTGCCCCGAGAACCCCAACGCCTCCTCCCCCCGGTGCAAAGCCCATCTCATTCCCACAATGACGCTCGCCAGGAATTCACTGACTTATGAATGACTTTGATGATTCCTCGAGCCATCATCCACAAATCGATCAACTGAATCTTGCTGGAGCATTGCCGCTTGCTCCACATGATTCCTTTCGTGGATGCAACTCATCAAAATGAGATTCACCAGGAATTCCGGGAGCAACTAACCTCCCTCCTTGCCCAGGCACTGGAGGACATCACCGGGATAGTCTTGGAATACTTAGAAAAATAAAAAAATTTAAAAAATCTCATTATTTCCTCTTTTTATCATTTGTAATACTTTCTTTCAAATAAAGTATTTGTATCCAATGAATTGTTGGGAGCCTGCACAGGCGTAAGAATTGGCATGTGAATTGTCGGGATCCTGAACAGGTGTAAGAAATTTTTAGCATTTTTGGGAACCTTCACAAGCATAAGGATTGGCGTGTGAGTTGTCGGGAGCCTGCACAGGCGTAAGGATTGGCATGTGAGTTGTTGGGAACCTGAAAAGGAATAAGGATTGGCGTGTGAAGCATCGGCAGCCCGCATAGGCGTAAGGAACTTTTAGCATTGTCGGAACCTGCACAAGCATAAGGATTAGCGTGTGAAGCATTGGCATCCTGGACAAGAGCAACAAACCAGGACATATGTACGGTGGCATTCCACCGTACATAATCCACTTCACCCCTTTTTCATGTGAGACACCCCATCTCCCGCACTCCAAACCATCCAATCCTGGTGTATATTGTCCTCTGCCTTACCCCACCATTATTTACCCAACACACATCCAAATCTCCTCATTCTTTGAATTGGCATGAGATTGTATTACCATCCCTGATTTGATAGCCCCCTCTCTCGCCAATCTCATAATAGCCATGGCTTTTTTGCCACATTGTTTTTTCTAACCTGCTTGAGCATTGTGTGGACCTACCCACTAGTGTTGTGCTTTCATTTTCCTGTGCTGAATCAGTATATTGAACAAATGTACTACTGGCCCACACTACCTGAATGAGCCCATGACATGCAGATAGAGCAATCCAAAAATGCTCATTTGGGAAAATCAACTTGCCCCCTGTACACCCCTTTGACGCATCTCTTTGAATTTGGCTGGTGCGCTTATCAGCTTGAAACCACCATCCCAAAGCATACAGCGATGCATCCTTATCAAGATGAGGTGACTTTTTGAATCCATTCATGGTGAAAGTGAGTGCAGAAGCAAACTCGCATGAACCCTGATTTGCGGGAATCTTTCTTTCATAGTTGACTTGATCAACAGACAGAACCCCCAATGAGTTGTTGCAATTTTGAATCTTCTCAAATAAATTATCCCCAACATATCATAAGGATTGACCTAGAATGCAACCCACTGAGCTAAGATTGGCACCTCAGTTCCACCATTCATCTTTTGTGTTTTCAATTTTCCCAACACTTCCATACAGACCAAATTTTTCATTCTTCGTGCTGCATTTTTGCCACCCAATTGCAAACATAAATCCCTCCAGTAATGCTCCATTTGTTGCAATTGGGTGGGTGAATCTCTTTTTGCGAAATAAGGATTGTGATAATTCATCCCATTGATTGACCTCGACTCTACTCATTGTTGTGAATAGTCGGATTTCAACAAGGGCAATGAGTAATCCGGTTGAATAGAAAATTGCCACATGACCAAAGTGAATGCGTTTGATCTGATTGACATCCACAACCCTCCGAATTTCACTTGGGGTGATATTTGCTGATACTGGCATTGATATTTGTGCTGTTGGGAGAGAAGAGGAAAACAACCTATTCATTCGGGTCATTTTGCGCTCATTTGTCTTTTGGGATCTCCCACTATTCCCGAGTGGTTGAGGGATCACTATGTGTTGAAGCTGAAAAGATATCAGATACTGCTTCCTGCCATTTGAAGCTAAGGAGTTTTGAGTCCAGAATAGTGCCCAATGCCCAAGGAGATTTCTTCGGCACACATCCTTTGACTTCCCTGTTGGAGCCCACATGACATTGGCACAATCTGAACTGACTTAAGCCAATGTTCTTCTGTGGGGCCCAATGAGGGTGCCACATAAATGTGGAAGCATATATATATATCTATATATATACACTGAGATTAAGTGAGCACCTCATACTTTCCTTCCTCAGCCCAATGCTTTCTTGCGAGTTCCCTTTTACGCTCTTTTCCTTTTTTCGTGAATGGCATGCTTGCAGCAGAAAATGAAATGAAACCAAATGATTACTGATTTATTAATATCACCTAAATTGAATTGTGGTCGGTGAATCTTTTTTAATTGCGGCTAAAAAGAAAGATCACACCTGGCCTTCGCGAATTTGCAATCTCCAATACCTGAACCTGAAAATTGCAGTGGATAGTGCATTATTCAATTTGACATATTGATGTTCCCATGCACTCACTTTCCAATACAGCCATTTGGAATATCACAAGCACACGCAAATGCCATATGCATCCTGCTGCGGATCCCTAGATATCTTAGTCCTGTTGAAAGACACAGAAACATTTGGCCTATTATGGGCTGGCTAAAAGTGATAAACGCGACCTCCTGCAATGCCCCTGCGTGTGCTACTCGCGTGCACAACTGCCTGACTCAGCTTGCGTCTTGTTGGAGTCTTTTCAATGATGTATGGAGGCATGCTTCCGTACAATTACTATTGGTATTCAGACTGTGGCATCCGGGAAGTAGTAGGATAAGAAGTCATGATTATTAAATTCATAAATAACTTTGCAAAATTCAATTACAATCTATCTAGTACAAAGCTAATCTAAGACGGGTCAATCCTGGTTGTGAGTTTAGCTGACCTGGGTACAGTCAAGGTGACCTCATCACTTGAACCAAGACCGTGCTTTGCCACCCAGGCATCACCAAAGTCTAATACTAAGCATTGCGCAAATTCAAATCCAAGAGGTACAGTGGGGTTAAAAGACTCTGATGAGAAGAAACTTTTATTCAGTAAATTACATATATACTTATTTGTATGTAGCCACACTGGCTCCACTAGATTTTTACCCTCTCAAATTTTTTCGGAAATGTCAATTAGTGATAAAGCCCCTTTAACTGAGCTTGTTCTCCAGTCATCTGAGCATACCATCAAACCATGACTCCCCGCCCCACATAATGCCGCTAATATACCATAGCAAATTTGATTTATTCCGAGATTCTTGTGACACGTCAAAAGAACTTTGATGGCCTCATTTTTTTTGAGTTTGTGAGTTTGCCTTTGATGCCATTAACTTTGACCTTTGTATGTGCACGTACCATGTTGTACGCAATCATCAAATGGATAACTGTATCCATTAGATCCTCCAGGTTCTTGTGTGGCTTTGTGTATATCTCATTGTCAGCCCCGCCACCTTCAATGCTGAGTTGAGTTGCACATTGCTTCAATTTACTCAAGAAGGAGGCAAGGTATTCAACTGCTCCCCGTTTGAGTCCAAGAGGATCGGTCAAATTTGATGATGGTGCAACATATGGTTTGGGTGCAATCACATTGTATGAGACTAAACTAATGGATTCAAACATAACATTTTCCCAAAAATGTTTAACTTGGTTGGCAGGGTAGAGAAGGCTCTGAACCATCTTGAAGAAGGAGTGTTCAGATTTTGGGAGATTCTCTGGAGGTTTAGCTGATTCCTTCATCAATTTGAGATTCCAAATGTTGTGATCAAAAAACTCTTCTGTTTCTGTTGGCTTAAAAGAATCTAACCCTGTATATTGCAATTTATATCACCAGTCAACAGCCAATAATCAAGTATCATGCAAAAAGATAAAACTCACCTGCCATCTCAAGGTCCTTCAGCCAAGCCAACATTTTAAGCTCTCGGTTACTGATCAACTTAATACCAATGGGCAGGAATGTATGAGCATTCTTTGTTGGTAAATTGTGCCATCGATTTTTGTAAATACTATTGATATTATCAAGCCCCCTTTTCCATGTTTGTTGAGTAATATTGGAATGATAATTCAAAATGCCTGCAAGCTCTTCCAGGCCGGATAAAATTATTCCTTGAAAATTAGCAGATGATGACACCTGGGGCTTAGGGTCAGGAGTTATATCAGTCATATCTCGTCCCATTGTATCATGTTTAATTGTTTCCCTTTCTTGAAAGGCTTGCATATTCCAAGGAGAGGCGAGAGGGGTTTCATCATGGATTGTTTCATTGGGTATTGGGGGGCTTTCAGTATGTGGAGCTTCATCATGGATTGTTTCATTGAGTATGAGGGGGGGTTTGGTATGCGGAGGTTGATTATCAATATGGTCCCCTTCAACATTGAAAATTTCATGAACTTGATCCCAAGAATTCTTTGCCACTTCAAAGGTACGGCATTTCTTGTTTGTTTTTTTGGCTGCATGTATATTTGGTCTTTTTCCTAATCCTTTGCCTGGAAATCCAATTACAACTCGAGATCCTTCAGGTAAAGATTCTCCCACCTACACACATTCCCATATATTGTAAGGAGCTATTTTTATCAATTTTGTTTTGAATTAGTAATGGACTTACGGTTCAAATCCATCTTGAGCAGGCTCATGGCTTCAGCAATCTCTTGACACACATAATCAGGCATCTTACTATCATTTTGAATTTTTTCAAGCCTCGGGATTGTTTGAGCAATGTTGGAGACAAATTGTTCCTTGGATATAATTTCCACCTCCCCACTGAAAATTACATCATCTTGCCCATCATCTTCTGTTGGTGCACAAGGCTCAACAGTCTTTTCCTTCTCATAACTTTTAAAATTTGGTTTCTGAGAGCTTGGAGGCTGACCTGAAATAAAGGCTATGACACAATATCAGGTTTTGAGAGATTAGAAATATTCAAGATGGATGCATACTCACATTATGGAAGAACTGGTGGGTCTTAATTATCTTCATGTGACTGGCTCTATACTTCAATGCCTAATTCACCACTACTGGCCATATCAGAGATTTCATCTCCACTCTCTGGGGATGAAGTTGGTCGTTCATTGAATTCAGTTGAATTTCCCGGGGGTTGGGCCATAGCGGAGGTAGTTTATTAAGCAAATAGATGGGCACAAGTTGATTGATAACCCGATTGAAGATTGTAGAATAAAAAGATCCAAATTGAAGAAAAAAGGTGGAAGCAAAATAAGTTTAAAATAATTGATTCTTTTTGACGTAATATTGGAGAATTTTGGCAAGTTTTAAAGAAGCTAAATATCAATTTAAAGCAGTTTAAGAGCTATTGAATATTCTAGAAAAAATATATTTTATAACCACAAGCTGACCAAAATAAACCTGCGCATCAACAGACTTGGTACCTTTTATTGAAATTGTATTGCATTTGGAAAAGATGATTTGTTGGGAAATTCAAGCAGGTGATGTGTTGCAAATTATTTCATATCATTTAAATGAAATCACTTCCCTGTGAGACATTGAATAAAGTTGACTAGTGAGAAACCTACTAAAGTCAACTTTTGAACTATTCAAGGCTCATGAGGTAAGGACTAAGCAAAGTGTTCCATTTGTATGATATGAAATAAAATGGTTTTGTTGGGGAAACAGGAGACACAATTCTTGTCTTAAATATTCCACTTATTAGGTTTTAATCTGTGAGTCTCATGATTTAAACCCTAACCACAACATTGTGAATATACTGACCAATTTTGCCTTAGGTCCTGTTGGCAGAGAAGGCCACTCAGCATATTTCGGCAATTGCGTTCATTGTGTACGCCAACAAGCCACCATACACTATGGATGTAGTACAAAAGCGTAAGGATAAGTGGTGTCGGGAGCATGTTGGGAGGGCACTCTGCGAGCATAAGGATGGGCAGCAGTGTTGGGAGCATGTCGGGAGGGCACTACACAAGCATAAGGATAAGTGGTGTTGGGAGCATGTGGGGAGGGCACTCTGCAAGCGTGAGGATGGTAAGCAGTGTCGGGAGCATGTCAGGAGTGCACTCCACAAGCGTAAGGATGGTTAGCAGTGTTAGGAGCATGTCAGGAGTGCACTCTGCAAGCGTAAGGATGGTAAGCAGTGTTGGGAGGATGTCGGGAGGGCACTAGACAAGCGTAACGATAAGTGGTGTCAGGAGCATGTTGGGAGGGCACTCCGTGAGCGTAAGGATGGTAAGCAGTGTCGGGAGCATGTAGGGAGGGCACTACAAAAGCGTAAGGATGGCTAACAGTGTTGGAGGGATGTTGGGAGGGCACCACGTGAGCATAAAGATGGTAAGGGCGGGGGTGTGAAAGCGTAAGGAGTGGTGAGGATGGAGATGGGGGGGCAGTTTCGGAGTCTCATCTGGAGGGCAGTGCAGGCGCGTAAGCATGCTAAGCATTGGGGCGGATTAGGTGGGGATGCGGAAGCCAATGAGGTGAAATTACCCAAAAATTGCGAATAGTGTTGAAATGGGTTTGGGCTTTGAGTGACATTCTCATGTGACACATGTGACAATTGACCTTATCTTGATGCTGACATGACGTGACCCACTAAATCCTGTGACTATAAAGTGACACTAACGCGACTGAAGCAAGATTTTATACTGACTGCGGTGTGATGTGAAGTCAATTGCCAGCAATTGACATGAGATTTGCCCTGGTGAGGGGTGTAAAGCTGAGTGGGTGTGTAATTTAAAGGGTAGTACCTTATTTTTTGTAACTAGTTTACTATACATAACTTGATTTTTACATATGCATAATGAAGTTGAATAATTTATTTAAACACATACACTGCCCTTTGGTGCCTGTGCCATGGTTTTATGAGTTAAATCCAGATTCTTGCTGTAAAATCAACCTTTTGGTGTAAAATTTGAGTGTAAGTCTGCCTGTAGGCTGGATTTACTGCTGATATGGGGTACTATGAGCGTGAGCCTGGTGAAAAAAATGGTATGGAATACCACACCAGGACCTCCCCTATAACTTTGCAGATGTTAGGATCTGATGGTCCTGGACCCTCTCAATGGGTCCAGGCCATGGGCCTATTTATGGTCCCATGGAACCCCTGGATACCCAGGGGGCCTACAATAGCCCCCACGGACTGCGGCCCACTGCATATGGTCCACGGACCACAGACTGCAGCCTTCTGACTGTAGGACACTCAAGACCAGGAAATGGCCAAAAACGGCCATATATCAAAGTTAAGCCAATTTCACCCAAGACCCAAAAAAGGACCAAAAGGCCATGAAATCAAAAATCATCAAGAATTACTTTAGCAAGTGCCAAGGCCCAAGAGACTATGCTAATGCCAGGGGGAGGTATTTCCAAGGCAAATGGGGAAAAGACCCCTTGAAGACTCTTTTAAGGACATTTTCAGTTGGGCAAGAAGGGTCCAACATCAGGTCGGCCCTTGGAAGTTGAGTATACCTTCATATACTCATTTTGTATCATTTTTTAAGCAGAAGAGCTCAGTGGCCATCATTTTGGGATACAACCCAAGGCCATGCCCCAAGAAGAAAGCCTTATTGAATCAGAAGAAGAAAAAGAAATATCTCCAAGTGGAAGACTTACTCTAGCTATAAAAAGGGGGGAATTAAATTAATTTGGCAGGGAACAATTGAAAGGGAGTTTCAGGATAATGGTCAAGAGGAAATGAAAATGAAAAAGAAATTTTTTTGAAAAAAAATGTGGGGATATTGAGATGCCACTCGACAGTGGCAGGGTATTATGGTGTTCAGGAGCACCCCAGTTTCAAGAAGGGAATACTTTAACAACCACTCACCAGGGGTAAGGGTATTCATTAATACACCCACTCAAAAACCTCAAATCAGCATATCCACTATTTGCATCAGCATTCAGTTTCAGAAATCTTCCTTTCTGAAACATGCATACAGTCTGGTTCATCAATACAGCCTGTCAATAATTGTACAGGTTGGATTCACCCAATACAGTTTGGATACACCATTTCAAAGCTGTAAGATCACTCAATACCACCACACCTCTTGTACAGGACATGTATTGGCCAGACTCAATTCAATACTCATTTATTCTTATGAAAATTCTCTTTCTGTATCAGGGCTGGTGATTCTCACATATACCAGCCCCTCTTTCTCCCCCTGGGGACTTTTCCCCAGTTAATTATTTTATTTCATTTATTATTTTATAATTATTCTTATCCTTATTTTTGGGTATTATAATTATTTAATTTTGAAGTTAGTCTTTGCATTTTCTTTCTTTGCCTGTACAGTATTAGTTGGTGGCCATATCCTTATTAACCCTTCTCTTTCCATTCTGACAGGTTGAAACAGTGGACTTGGACTTGTTTGTGGTTGGCTCTTTCATTTCTTACTCTTATTCTTTTGTTGCTGCTTTTTTGTATATCTCTTTTATTAGTAATTAATCATCTCTTAACACTCTTAAGTGTATTCTTTCTTACCATATCCTGAGCCCTCCATAAGTGAGTCCCAGTTTACTGAGTGCCAGGCCCTCTTCACTTAGAAGAGCCCCCGTGACACCAATTTCTTCATGTAATGATTTCAATATTCTTCTGTGAGAATTCTGGCTTGACACAACTACTTGTATATTTGGTCTATTCCTTATTTTGACATTTCCTTCCTCCAAACAGAAATTTGATCACTTCCTTTTGATTTTTTTAAAGTCATCCTCTTTACTACCTAAGGGAATTTTCAATGTATTTACCAATATTTTCCAAACTCCTCCTTGCTTTGATGTTAGCTTTATTCCTGCAAATTTTATGATATTATTATGTTTTACTACAAACCCTGCATGTGGTTTTATCCATTCTTCTTCTTCATCAAAATCAGATTTTGCTTTTTCTTCATATTCTGACGGAGGTCTTCTTAATAGACCATCTGGCATTGTGTAGGTTTTCCCTGGCTTATGAGCAAAGTCAAAAGAAAACAATTTAATAAATGCAACCCATATAGTCATTGGGGCATTTGGCAAACAGGGTGAGTTTATCATTTCAATTGATGCTTTTGCATCTACTTGTAGCTCAAAATGTTGTGCCCAAAGTAATTTTGGAGTTTCTTGAGAATTTTGTCCAGTCAACATAGGTCTAAATTTGGCTGTGAGTATTTTTATTCTAGTCTTTAGAATGTGATTGATTAATAAAGAACTGCTTTGTTGTTTCCTTCTTTTTTTCTTGAGTAAGTATTGCTCCTGCAGCTATATAGCTTGAGTTTACTGCTGTCAGCCTGTCACTCAAAGCCAGAGCACAAGCATGACAGCCAAAATACCATAAACCAATGGTATGGCCAAGATACCACCAAAACATGGAGCTGATCCAAATCAGCTCAAAAAGTATCTAAAGAAAGAGGAAACTCACCTCTTTCTGAAAATATAAGTCCCATCACCATAGGACAAAGAATAACAAAGTTATTCCTGCTCAAAGTGATTGCTGAGCAGAAACCTTAATTTTCACCTCTCATCTGAAATCTAGAAGGAGAGGCTTAACCCCATCAAATGGGTACTCAAAATGAAGCTCTAAGCCAGGGCTATCCAATGGTACCAGCCAAACTGAGCTAGCACCAATATTACTGGAGTGATGGTCAATTTCAGGCCAAATAAGGGTGAACAAAACATTCACCCCTCATCTAACCTCTACAGTTTTAGTGTGATATACTTGAAGTGGGTCTTTTTGGAAAGAGCACAATAAGGGCTATGTGATGATTTGATCCACTTTCCCATATTTCAACTAAAGCAGAAGGTATGGGGCAAACAAGCTCAATACAGCTTTTTGCCTATACCACGCAAATGTACAAAAATCTTGTACATGGGATAAATTTGCCATATTAAATGATACCCATATCAAATGAGGTACCACTGTGTAGAGCACATACAGGGCTACACACCAAACCAATGTTGAGGTTGTTATCTCAAGAATTGACAAAGTTATGGCTGTTTTAAGGTCAGATTCCCACATTATGACCAATACAGCCTTACCATGGGATAATATCCCACACCATGAATATGAAGTGTCAAATAGACAAAGAAGCTTGTTTTTACTTCAATACCTCATATGTCAGTCAATACTGGGGTCCCATACAGCTTCTGTACAGCATTCTACGCGTCATACACGTCAGAATCAGGCTGTGAGGTCCCCAGATCAAAATCTTCACCCCATATTGCTGAAAACTTCCCAGATGTGGTTTCAAAACCACATCTGAGCCCAATACAGGTTGTTCAGGCTGTTTGAAAACCACAAGCAAGTACTAGAGAGTGAAAAACCTTCACTTCCTCTTAGTGGAAATGTCAAGCACCCTTTCCACCCAATTTCAGGATAAAAAGGAGGCTTTTCACAGCCAGAATTGTCTCCTCATCCTGCTTTTGAATAACCTTCATAGTAAACTTTCAAAAATAGTTTTACTCTTGGTTAATAATCAGGTATAATTGTAAATCTTAATTATTGTAGTCTTCTATTATTGTAACCCAACAGATAAAGCTGCACCCAGGGCTTTCAACAGCGCTCACCACCACTATATTACATATAGTAAAGCCCTTTTAATCTTGAATAAAATCTTTTTTAACCATTTGTACCATGTCACAAACATAGTTAAAGTTGTAACTAGCCTATTTACACCTTTATCATAGGTTCATCCTGACAACTGCTAATTTAATCTTTCCTGCTCCCCTTTCATAAGCCAAGTTTTTTAATGTTATTTCCTCCCATATAATTTTTCTTAACTTTTCAAATGCTTCATCACATTTATTATTCCTTTCCCATTCTTCATCATGTCTTGTTAATCTTCTTAGTGGTGATGCAATCTGAGAGAAATTTTGAATGAACATTCTAACATATGCACAAAGTACCAAAAAGTCTCTTACTTCCTTTTTATTGAGGGGATTTGGCCAAATTTGTACTCTATTAATCTTCTGCTTTGAAATTTTTCTTCCATTCAAAGAAACCTTATGCCCTACTATGTCCAATGCTGGCACACAACATGCAAATTTCATACCTGATATGGTAAGTCCTGCCTCTTCAATTCTGAATAATATTATTGCTAATGTAACTGCATATTCCCAAATGAATCTTCTTCTCAAATTATTTTATTGTAAATTTTCATTATTATATGTTGATCTTGGAACTTTTATCCCTCCATCATCAATAAAACTTCCAACATTCTCTGGTATTTCTTCTTGAAATATCTAAGTCATTTGCGCTTGGTAAACTGAAACATAATTGGTTTCTACTTGTGGTAACCTTGTGAGTTGTAGCCTTCCAAGTGGTGATTCAAATGTAGTTAAGGGTCTTGTAGAAATTTCCAATTCTCTTTCATCATACCCTCCCATTATGTCACCAAGTCCATAACAAGATCTCCCTGAAAAGGCATCTACAAGTTCTTCAATATGTGGTGGTAATCCTGCATCTTTAATTGTTACCTTATTAATATCCTGTAAGTCATGGAAAATTCTAAGTTTTCCATTTGACTTTTCAACACAAAATACTGGACTTGTATAGCTGGAGGTAGACTTCTGATACAAGCCTGTTCTAATCCTTTCCCTTACCAATTAAATAAACTGGGGTATTATGTGCTTTAGTATTGGTATTGGCTTCTTTTGCCAAGGTTTATGTGGTATTAATGGTATTTTGTAGGGTTTTCCATATGAATGTTTCAGTAAACCCCTTTCTTCTGCACTGAATGAAATTACTTTTTCTTTCAAAACTATGATGCTCATCAGGAGACCTCTTTCTTCTTCTGAAAGCCATCCAGGTGGTCCAAAATTTCTCAATTCAAATCTTTCTTGTGTTGTTTTTGATGTGACCATAAATTTAGGTGGTTTTTGTGATAGTGGTGTATTATAAGGGTCTCTTGATAATGGTGGCCTTCCCAAAGGCACATTTATGTCTTGTGGCATAGGCTCATTAACTGGTTTAACCTTCTTGAGTACTGATTTATATTTTGCTGCACTATTTTGGTAATCCATTTTACATATCACTGAATTGATTCTGTTTTTTTCTTGATTATTTGTTTTATATTTTTTTTTCATTTATTTTTTATTCTTTATTTTTTTTTTAAAAAAATGGTTATGTTAAAACTAATATGATATTACTTCTTCTATTTTCTTTATTTCTTCTCCTTATTTTAATAGCTTATTAAATTAAATAAATCTTTACTTCTTTTATCTTTTTCTGTCCCTATATTTGAGGTTGCAGTTTTAGGTCATACAGGACCCTACAGTTCAGGTGTGCAGACCCTGTATATTAGGTATACAAAACCCTGCCTTTTAATGTCATACCAAAAAAATAAGACCACTTGTCCATTTCTTCAGAAGGGAGCAGTTTCCTGTCATGCTTAGGACCTCCTGGTCTTTAATTTGACTTGATCCAAGGGCAGTTTTTTTACTTTTCTTTTCAAGCTGAAAGATTCCTTCTACTAATATCAACTAAACCTACCTTGAGGCTTCATAATTCATGCAATGTTTGGGATGATATGGATTTATTTCTACTTTCCAGTCATTACCAATCTTCTTGCATATTTCAATTCAATTTTTTTTCCTTCTTTCTTCAATCCTTTATTCTTTGGCCTATTTATCACATATATTTGAGGATTTTATTTGAACCCTTTCAAATCTGACCTCTTCTTTCTCCACATTATTTATTTGATACAACTATTACTTTCATGAACTAAAATAAAGAAATAGATTATAAGCACCAGGTGTGCCACTCCTGTTGTTTTAAGTGATACAAGGACTTAAAATTCCACTACTCCCTTCATTGATTCATTAAATTGCCAACTTTATATATTAAAATGAATTCTCATAATTTTAGAATTGAATATGCCTTCAGGATGCTTGTATGATTAGTTTAAAAGAAAATAATTCTATATTTATCATCTTCCATTCATTATTATGAAAATTCATCATATCATGATTGAGCTTTGAAGATACTATTAGGATATCTTTTTTAATTCTTCTTTGTTCTTTCAATTTCTAATATTAATCCCAAGGTGTGGGATAAGAACCCCTCTCCATTGAGATATTTGTAGTCTGTTTATTTATCTTATTTGTATTTTTACTTTTATTTGTGTTGTATTTTATTGATTAATTTTGAATTTTTATCTTTATTAATTTTATTATTTCTATTATTATTATTATTTTGAGTCTTATTCATATTAAGAAGAGGGTTAAATTTTTATAGTGGACTGACACTATATAGTGGCAGTCTACAAGGCTATAGCTCTAATCAACTCAGAGATATGTCCCCTCATTGACCAGGTCTGACCATGGCTGCTCAGTGTATATGTATTTTTATTTTTAAGTACATATAGACCAGTTTTCCATGTGCCACCTAGAGTACGAAGACCATTAAAGCCTTTCTCTTCTGAATGTGGTTTTTTTAAATAAAAATATTAATAATGATCATCATATTTATAATTTTCAAGGGATTGAAAATTTTTATTTCTTCTTCTTTTTTTATGGAGTATATATATACTTATATTTATTTACATGTATACTTTTTACTTTTTCATATATAATCTTGTATAGTATTAAGGTTTTAATATTTACATTTTAAGGTCATGGTGGACTCCTATAATTAAATCTTTATTTTTTTGAAAATGATAAATCAAACATTTCCACTTTATAGTCTTGGTGGACTTTATTATTTCTAAAATTAATTTTGAATTGAATAAATAGATATCAAATTAATTATCAAGATATTTTTAAATTGAAATTGATACTGAAAATGAGTATTCCAATACTCTCTAATCTTTTGCTATATATTCTATATTGCTAGAATATACTATTAAAAAATGCAAAAAATATCCAGTTTAAAGTCATGGATGACTAATACTGGTGTATATCAATATTTTGACTCTGAGAAGCTATAAATGTAATTTGAATATGAATTGAATACCTATATATCCTATTTCAAATAGTAATTCTCATAATATTCTTGAAGAAACAAGAAGAGAAGCTTATAAGTGAAATTAATTAATTAATAGAGAAATAAGAATCCAGTTTAAGGTCATAGAGCACCCTTTTTAACAAAACTAATATGGAAGATAAATAATGATAAATATGCAATTGATTGAGAAGTCATCTATTAAACTTAGTGTAAATATATTGAGATATTTATTAAGATAGTTACTATATAAATAATAGAAAACATACTAGATTTATTAATGATAATTCAATATATGAAATAAGTCCATTTTAAGGTCATAGAGGACCTACTTTAAAATCAATATTTTGAATAAAGAATTCAAATATAAAGATATTTATCAAGGTTTTGTTTAATTAATTATTAAAATGTATCTGGGAATTAATATCAAAATAAATATTTTTTTATGATAAGAATTTTTTGAAGAAGCATAATAATAAGATTAATCTAGTTTAGCGTCATAGAGGACCTATGAGAAAAAAACATATCTTATAATTCTACTAAATAATCCACTTTTAGGTCATGGTGGACCTATAATATTTATAATAATACCATTATATAATTAATAGAAAGAGATTTCAATTGTCTTTTCCAGCTTAGGGTCGTAGAGGACCATCATTGACTTGAAGATTCCACTTTAAATCTAAAACCTATTTGGTAAGCAATATAGCAACAATAATAAGATCATTTAATTGATTGTAAAATATCATCATTCTATTTATAATGATATAGTCATAAATATATTTTGATAATAATAAATTAAATTAAAAAATCTTATTTCCAGTTTTAGGTCATAGAGGACCATCATTTTATATAAAAACTAATTTATAATGCAGTTAATTGATCTATTTATTTCTATCTAATGGCCAAGGGTAATGAGCTATATAAATGATTCTTTTGTATAAGACCTATACTTATCTTTATTTATTTATTTTTTTCTTTTCACAGAAACTAACATAATTTATATATCTTAAAACTCAAACTCAAAGGGATTAATTTTCAGTTTTTTCTTCTTCTCATTTAGTTAAAATAAGTATCTTGAAAAAAAAAATTCTATAAAATGTAACTCAAAACAAAGAAAATAAGAAAATTGATTATAGTTTTTAATCAGATTTTAAGTTAAAAATATATTATTTTGTATCGTAAATACCTCTTTAAACTAAATCTAAAAGTTTTTATTGCTAATTAAGCTTCAAGAAAACTGATGAAAGTACTTCTAATCATATGTTTAATTAGCAAAATCATTATTTATGATGATTTTCTTTCTGATAGTTTTGATTTAGTTTTTTTAATTAATTCAAAGAAATGAATTGTGAGTATGATAGGTAGCTTGTCAATTTGAATTGATTTAATTGAAATGATCTATTCTTTCTATTTAATTCAAAATTAAGCTGAATTTATTACAGTATTTTAAATAACTAATGAATCTTTCTATTGAATACAATTCTTAAATTAATTTCTGAATTTCTATTTTGAATGTATTCAAGGTTCTGGTATGTAATTAAAAGTGTTGTTTTGAAGACTAGGAGTGAATCAAAGCTCTAAATAATATCTCAATGATGTATTAACATGGTTGTATCATCCCTTTTAATTGTTGCAAACTTGATAACTTAATTTCAAATTTCCTATTAAGTAGGGTTCAGGGTGTAAAACAAATTGTGGGTTAAAGTTTAATTTGATTATAACTAATTCAATAAGTTTCAATTCTGTTGAAATTTATTTAATTATAAATTAAAGTCTGATTTATATTTAATTGATAATTTATGAAGTGATTGAACTTGAGTAATTAAATTTCTATATATATACCTATATTCAATCAAAAATTAATTAATTGTTTTAATAGATAAAAAGTTCCTATATGTATATGAAAGTTTTTTTTTCAATATTAGGCTGTAAGCGAAGTTCTTAATGAATTAATAATGATATTTTAAAGATTTTCTAGGCTTTTTTTTAATTTATATTTAGATTCAATTTACTTATTTCTTTATTTTTGAATAACTCTATATTATAATGTTAGCTTATATCAAAAATCAATGTTTGGTGATGTCATTCTGATAGTTCTGGAGCTTCTATATGTAGTCTAAAGTTATCCTCTGAATAGTATAATTGAAGAAAAATTGTTAATACCATCTGAATCATAAATCGAAAGAGTTCCTTTTCTTGATTGGTTTGGACCTATTAGTTTAATTTTGATAAATTAAAATTTAACTGTTTCTATTGATTTAGAGTTTTGATTGTAATAAGAGGTAGTTAATTTTAATTTCTAACTATTAATATATGATTTATGAGCTTGTTTTGGTATAAAAATAGTAATAACTTCTTTATCTAATACAAAGTTTTCTCATTTGATTAGTAATGATGATGAAATACTGACATTTTCATCATTTTTTGTATTTCTGGGTAGTATTTTAGTAAGTAATAGTTAAAAATTGACTGAAAGGGATGAAGAGAACTGCTTAAAAACCTCTTAATGGTTTGATATAGTACTCAATTACTAGGATTTATTAGCTCTGTAGTCAGTAGATAGCTTTGTGCTAATACTATGTAATGAATTTTGAGATAATATTGATAAAAATGATTTAATTTTAAATCATGTGGTTTGAATCCAAATGATCTTATTAAAGAGAATCATGAGATGAATATAAACAGTCAAAATAAATTTATTTAATTTGACACATTGTGTGCTTGAATTCCTGCTGTGCAGATGTAAGCTGTGTAAACTCTAAATATGAGGTGATACAAAAAGTTTGCCAAAAAAAGTTAATTGTTGTTTAATTGAAACAATCATGTGATCCAAAAAGTTGAAATATGATCATGCTATAAGTATAGTTCAATCAAAAAAATCATGTGATTAATGAAAAAACTAAAATGATGTCATTTGGTTGGATATATGATGTGTTTGCATTGAATCTGTGCAAACATTAAATATAATGTATCAATTTTAACTCATCAATTCATTTATTTGTATATATGATGTGCTTTGCTAAAAGCTTTCTAAACTTTAACTATGATAGATTTTTTGATAATGAGGTATTTTAATTAATGAGATAATGGAAAGAATCATATGATCAACTCAACACATAATTATTGTTTGATTAATTTAAAACCTTGTAATTGTGTAATTAATTAAAAAGAATCTATCATGTGATGTATTGATATGATTAAACAATGAAAAATATAATGTGATTAATTGAATATATTCAATTAAAATTTAACTAAATGTTCATTGTGTATAAAGCTTCTGGTGAAATGATATGGTGTTTTTTTATATTTTACTATAAAAGAAGCAGGTGTTTTCATCATTCTGAAATACTTTCACTTCATCTGATGTCTTCATTTTAAGCTTTTCTGTATCATCATTTTTTTGAAGAATTCATAATTCCTGATTTTATTCTCTCTCTATATATGTGCCTTTTATAACTACTTTTTGCTCATTTATATAAATATATAATTGCTGCATATCTAAAATGCAATTTATGCAAAGATAAATTTATATAATTTTAACCTGGCTAGTTGGCTTTATATATTTTTATTTATGTGTATTTAATATGTATATGAAGGTCATCATTTATTTAAATTTCTTAATTTTAACTCAATCACCAGGGCAAATCTCGTGTCAATTGTCGACAATTGACTTCACGTCAAGAAAACGTCAAGCAGGATAAAAGTAGAGCTCATGTCAAGCAAAAATCAAGTGAACATCGAGCACATGTTACACTATTGTCTTACACCAAATCCTGTGACATCCACCAATATTGGTTCCCCTGTGCCTTCAACTCAGATTCCTCACCACCTGATCATCCGCCAACCGTCCAATGGCTGGTAAAAATTACACAAGACCCGCCTGTTTGCACAAACACACATCAAAGAGGTCCTTCAGCCAGTCTTCATGTAGGCGGGGGGTTTGACTTCACCAGGTCATCCATGAAAGGACTCCGCCTGAGCGGGATTGTCATTTTGCATATGACACTGGTAGAGCCCGCTGCACAATACCGCGGGTGCGGGTGTGTGTGTGACAAGCATACCATGGCCAAATGAAGTGTTGTCCTAATCTTGTGTAGCCATGAATCAGCTAGCTCAGCAGGAGGTGACATGGTTAGAGCCCGCTGCACAATGCAGTGGGTGCATGGGTGACACATGCACACAAAGGAAATACATGTGAGGGCCTAATTTCAGGTGGCATTGACCATTTTTGCAAGACACATGAAGCTATTGTTGGCAGGTGGGGTTGTGATTGTGCTTGTGTATCAGCTGGAGTCTATGTTGAAGCTGTAACTAGGCTATTTACAACAAGAACTATGACTTCGACACGTGGAAATAATTTTTAAATCAGAGATTTCAATTTAATATAATGAATTATAATATAATATCAGGGTTCTACTATTGAAGAAATAGTGGTGGCGAGCGCTATTGAGAACCCTGGGTGCAGTCTTACCAGTTGGATTACTATAATAAGAGCTACAATAATTAAGATTATAATTATACCCTGATTATTACCCAAGAGTAAAGCTTTTTTTGACAGTTTAATATGTAGGATATTCAAGAGCAGGATGAGGAAACAATTCTGGCTGTGAAAAGCCTCCTTTTTATCCTGAAATGGGGTGGAAAGGGTGCTAGACCTTTCCACGTAGAGGAAGTGAATATTTTTCACCCTCTAGTACTGGCTTGTGGTTTGAAAACAGCCTGTATAGCCTGTATTGGGCTCAGATGTGGTTTTGAAACCACATCTGGGCAGTTTTCACCAATACAGGGTGAAAATTTTCGTCTGGGGACCTCACAGCCTGATTCTGATGTGTATGACGCATAGAATTCTGTACAGAAACTGTATGGGACCCCATTATTGACTGAAATACGAGGTATTGAAGTAAAAACATGCTTCTTAGTCTAATTGACACCTCATATTCATGGTTATGCAATATTATCCCATGGCAAGGCTGTATATAACAGCAGGTGAGAATCTGACCTTAAAACAGCCATAACGTTGTCAATTCTTGATATATCAACCTCAAAATTGGTTCGGTGTGTAGCCCTGTATGTGCTCTACACAGTGGTACCTCATTTGATATGGGTATCATTTAATATGGCAAATTTATCCCATGTACAAGATTTTTGTACATTTGCGTGGTATAGGCAAAAAGCTGTATTGAGCTTGTTTGCCCCATACCTTCTGCTTTAGTTGAAATATGGGAAAGTGGATCAAATCATCACATAGCCCTTATTGTGCTCTTTCCAAAAAGACCCACTTCAAGTATATCACACTAAAACTGTAGAGGTTAGATGAGGGGTGAATGTTTTGTTCACCCTTATTTGGCCTGAAATTGACCATAACTCCAGTAATATTGGTGCTAGCTCAGGTTGGCTGGTACCATTGGATAGCCCTGGCGTAGAGCTTCATTATGAGTACCCATTTCATGGGGTTAAGCCTCTCCTTCTGGAGTTGAGATGGGAGGTGAAAATTAAGGTTTATGCTCAGCAATAACTTTGAGCAGGAATAACTTTGTTATTCGTTGTCTTATGGTGATGGGACTTATATTTTCAGAAAGAGGTTAGTTTCCTCTTTCCTTTGATACCTTTTGAGCTTATTTGGCTCAGGTCCATGTTTTGGTGGTATCTTGGCTATACCATTGGTTTATGGTATTTTGGCGGTCATGCTTGTGCTCTGGTTTTGAGTGACAGGCTTAAATACCCTCCCTCTAAAAAAAGGCTCATCATTGATGAGAATGTTCAGTCCTCCTAGAGGCTCTGAATCTCCTTAAATGAAGGTTCCCATCTGGTATGGCATCTTCTGCCAACCATTTGTCCTTATCATCTGTCTTGTTCTTGAATCTGACTAAGTACTGTCTTTGATCCTTCCCATTAAGTCTGATCTTTCTGGCCCTGATGATTTTGCTCACAGGTCCTGGGGAATCCTCCACTTCCACCAAATCAGGTGGTGTGAGGTTCTTCTTCCTGGAGGGGAATTTATCCTCCTCTGTTTGAAAGTATGGTTTGACCAAACTTACTGGGAAGACTGGGTGCTTCCTGGAAAGCTCCTCTGTAAGTTTGACTTCCACTGAATTCTTTCCTATCAACCTAATGATAGTGAAAGGCCCTACGAATGAGTCCCTCATCTTCTTGGTTCCTTTAAGATTATTAAAGTTCAGTGTAGACACTAGCACCTGGTCCCCTTCCTTAAAGTCAGGTTCCATGTGTGTCTTGTCCCACCTCTGTTTATTATATTCTTTTTCCTCAGCTATGCATTTGGCAGCTGTGGCACAAGCCCTCTTCCACATATCATGTAAGTCTTTGGCTGTGGGGTGGATGGTCAGAAGATTCTTCTTTAAGTGATACACAGGCAACAGGGGATTCCACCCTTTCTCTACCACTGCGGGTGTTTTTCCTGTGGTAGAGTGCTGACTTGTATTATAAGCCAGTTGGACAGCTGGTAGAAGGGTAACCCAGTCATGGGTGTATCCTTCATGGTCCTTGTATTCCATTCCATAGGCACAGAACCTTCTAAGGATGTCTTCCATAGTCTGGATCATCCTCTCAGCTAGGCCATCTGTCTGGGGATGGTAAGCTGTGGAAAAAGCAAGCTTGGTGCCAAGCATGTCATACAAGTTGGTCCAAAATTCAGATGTGAATTTTGGGTCCCTATCACTAATGATGATTTTAGGGACTCCACAGGTAGATATGATGTTATTCCAAAAAAACAGGGCAGTATCCATAGCTGTGTCTTCTTTGTGGCATGATAGACACCTCATGCTCTTGCTGAACCTATCAATTATGATCAAGCAGGCATTGTAGTTTTCTTTGCCTCCTGGGACAAGTCCTGTAACGCAGTCCATGTTGATGCTTTCCCATGAGTGTTTGGGTTCTTCTATATGTTGAAGTAACCCATACTTCTTCCCATGTTTCCTATTTGCCTTTTGGCATATTTCGCAAGTGTTTATGTATTCTCCCAACTCTTGTTCCCACTTGGGCCACCAAGCTGTGCTTGCTACCCTCTCCTTGGTCCTGTCTTCACTCTTGTGTCCCATATAGGGGCAGTCATGGGATTCTTGCAGGATCAGAGAGATGTGGTCTCTGTCTACCACTGTGAGTTCACTTGTGTGTTTCTCTCTGTGGTAGAGCAGGCCATCTATAAGGAAGAACTTGTTATCCTTATAGGCCCTAAACCAGGGTTATTCCAGCTGGGTTTCTAGTTCTGGACTCCTGTACTTGTGTTGAAGGAGTTGTAGTAATATGCCACACTGTTTGTGTTTAGCATAAGACTTCAGTACTGCACTAAAAAATTCATTGTGTAGTTCTGAGGAACTTATTCCCAGTATGGAAGTTTCTGTTCCTTCTGAATTAGTGTTTCCACTGTCAAGGGTACCACTCTCTGGTGCCCATTCAGAAAATCTGAAGTTCTTTCTCCTATCCACTTCCATGAAATGGATAGGGATGTTTGCTGCAGCTTCAGGGTCATAAGCTGGATTGCTTTTGACGTTTTCCAGTTGCCATCTGCTAAGGCCATCTGCGTTGTTATGGCTTTTACCTTCCTTGTATATGATGGTCATGTTCCCTCTATGCTCCTGGATGGCTATTTTCCATCTCAGCATGTTTCTATTTGTGGTCTTCATGTTCAGTAAAGACTTCAAGGCTGTGCAGGCTGTGTAGACTTCAAAGACTGCACCCTCCAAATAATAATGGAGTTTTTCTAGAGCCCAGACTAGACATAAACACTCAGTCTGGGTGGCCCCATACCTTGCTTCTGAATCCTTCAGCTGCCTTGAGATGTAGCAAATTACTCCTTCTCTTGGTTCACCATCCACAATTTGTCTTTGGTGAAGGGCTGCTCCTAGGCCTTGACTGCATGCTGCATCTATATATAACTTAAATGGTAGTTCAAAGGCAGGTAAGATTAGCACAGGTGCATTAGTGAGTTCATATTTGATCCTCTCATATGCATCCCTCCTTTCCTTGGTTATTTCAAAAACAACATCTTTTGAACATAACTTGTATAAACTACTAGTGATGTGTGCAAAGTTTTTGATGTGGTTTCTATAGTAGCTAGCTGACCCAAGGAAAGATTGGATCTCTTTGGTGCTCTTTGGTACTTGCCTTTGAAGTACTGCTGCTACTTCATTCTGGTCAATTGCCAGACTAAGACCTGAGACTTTATGTCCTTGAGCCAGTAGCTTTTGTTGGCAAAAATTGCACTTTTAAAGTGAAATTTTCAGATTTATGGGTGTGCATTTACTTAGTACTCTGTCTATGTATTGCACATGGTCTTCCCATGTCTCTGAGTATATAATGATATCATCAATATATACCACCATCCAGCCTTCCAGTATTTCTTCTTGAAATATTGTGTCCATCATCCTTTGGAAATGGGCAGGTGCATTCTTGATGCCAAATGGCATCCTGGTATACTAATGTCAGCCTGTGACTCAAAACCAGAGCACAAGCATGACAGCCAAAATACCATAAACCTGTCACAACCATGGCAATTCACCTCCTTGGATCCCCATATGGCATATCAAGCCACAGTTCTTTTATGGCCAATTGGCCATATCCATCACCAGTGGCCAATATGGCCACGTCATTATCTTATGGCCCATTTATGGCCATTTGTGTTTTGGGGCCTCCATGGCCCTTCACCTCAATCCAGAACCCATAGCGGCAATTTATGCCCAAATGGGTATTTCTGGTCATTTCCCTCAAAACCAGGGGAAATGGCCCAAATGGCTGTTTTTGGCCATTTGGGCTCATAATGCGCATTTGCGCATTTTTGCGCATTTTGCGCATTTTTGCGCATTTTGCGCACTTTTGCGCATTTTGCGCATTTGCGCATTTTGCACATTTTTGCGCACTTTGCGCATTTGCGCACTTTTGCGCATTTTGCGCATTTTTGCGCACTTTGACGCAAAGTGTCCAAAAGACACTTTCCCGCCTTTTGGGCCAGTTTTTGGCTCAGGACCCAAAAATGGCCAAAAACCCCAAAAGGCCCAGAAACACCATTCCAAGCTCTGAAGTCATTACATCCATCCTTTTCCCTCTGCCTTTCCATCTCAAGACCTTTGGACGTAATCTTCTTGCCAATCAACCAATATGCCATAAATGATGTTATATATCATTGTGCATCATTTTTCAACAGCAATTCAATGGTGGCAATATCAAATGTTCATTTCAACATTCCAACATCTCATCACGTCATCAAGGCACCCAATCATTCAGAGGAATCATCAAGGCTCAAGAGCAAGTGTTTCAGTGTCAAAGACCAATGACGCCATCAAGCAGTCATTGGTTATTCTCACTCCAAGTATTCATTCCAAGGGAATACTTTCAATTCATTCTCAAGTGTATTCAAGAGGCAGTGCCAAAAAGAAGTTGTCAAGTGTCAAAGCTCCACTCATTCCATCTTGGCAACCATATTCATTTCAATACAGTCTGGATCCATCAAGACCTGTATTTCATTTTCAATCATGGGAAATTCATTCAACCCAATTCAATTTCAATATTAGCCAGCTGTATCAATTCCCAAAACAATCAATACAGCCTCAAGGATCAATACAGATCAGTTTTCAGCCTGAAGAACTCAAGCTCCCAACTTTTCACATATACCGGCTACCCTTTCCACCCTGGGGGGTTTTCCCCAGTTAATTAATATATTTTGATTTTATTTTATCTCTATTTTCTTTTCATTTTAGTTAAGCAAATACTGATATTATTAAGTCAGTCATTTAGCACCTTTCTCTTTTCTCTTTCTTCGCCTGTCAATGGATATTTGGTGGTCATATCCTTACTAATTCCATTATTCATTTTTGGCAGGTTGAAACAGTGATTAAGGACTTAATTGGTTGGCTCTTTGGCCATTTGGCTTCCCTTTCCTCTTTTGCATCTCATCTTGTACCTGCATATCTTTTAGAGGAATTCATTCTTATTATTTTTATTCTTTATCCTTTTGGAGACTTCCAAGTGAGTTCCCTGATTGCTGAGTGCCAGGCCACTCTTGTATTTCTGTCCAAGAGCCCCTGTGACATTATATTAATTAACTAATAATTTCTTTTTCATTCTGTTCATTCTTTCTTTATAATTTCATTCACTCATTTCATCGAAATTATGATTCTTTTACGCTTATGAACTTAATGATTCATCGTCACCTCTCAATTTTCTTTCATTCATTCTTCATTTTGAAAATTGAAAGCTGACCCATTTTTTATTTTTTTTATTCTTTTTTAAAATCTTTTCAAATCATCAAATTTTCATTCTCATTCATAATTCAGGCGTCATCTTGATTTTCTTTGATTTTCAAATTTTTCATCAAGATATTCAGACACGTTATTCACATCAAGATTCATAATTGATTTTTTCTTCAAGAATTTTGATTTTTAAAGAATAATTCACTTGATTTTGATTGATTGATTGATTTGACATATTTGATTTTGACCTCAAGAAAATTGATTGACCTGAAGATTTCATTGATTTTGCTGATTTTTCACATCAAGAATTTTGACATAAATTGATTTTTCTTCAAGATTTTCATTTGATTGATTGATTCTGTAAGATTTTTTATTTTGATTGATTTGATTGATTTGATTTTGACTTCAAGACTTCATTTGATTTTGATTTATTGACGTACTTGAAGGTTTTCATTTTGATTCATCGATTTTCCTCAAGATTTGATTGTTGAATCTTTTCACTTCAAGCAAATTTTGATTTTTAATTCATTTATTTCATTTTATTCCTGATATCATGCCTGTTCAACACTCACCTCCGGCAAGACAGACAAGATCTCAGGCCAGAGCTCAAGCTGTTCTCACTCCAACTCCAAGAGCTCCTCTAGATGGCACCCCAGCAGTTCCTCAACTGAGGGCCCAATTAGATAGAGGACCCCGCATGGAAGGAGCAGCACCATCCAGGAAGGAAGGAAGAGGGCCAAGAAGATCATGTTCATTCTCAGGAGTAGTTGGCGGATTTCCAGGAACTTCAAGGACTATTTTCAAAGGTCCAGGTGAAGATGGTGAAGAGGAGGAGGAGAATTCTGTGGAAGAGGAAGAGTCTGATGGTACTGAAGGTGTCCCTGCTCCAGTGGAGGCATCCCAAGGTACTGGAGGGCCAACTCTAGCCCAGTCTAATCAGCCTGTCTCGCATCAGTCTGAACCATCTTTATTGGCCATCATGCAGCAAATGACTCAGATTATGGCCAATCTTCAAGCAGCTTCATCTTCTGAAGCATCAAGACCACCAGCCTTCAAGACTCCATCTATGAAGGCACCGGAATGCTTTGATGGGACTCAGCCCTTCAAAGTTAGAAGTTTCATTCAGTCTTGTCAATTGATATTTCATAATGATCCGGCAAACTTCGCTCAAGACAGAAAGAAGGTCCTTTATGCCACTTCATTTCTCATTGGCAGGGCTGCAAAATGGATTGAGCCTTATCTTTCCAATCTCACCAATCAAGATTCAAATTACCTTCTCAATTCTTGGCTTTTATTTGAATCTCAACTCTTCACTTTATTTGGTGACCCGAATGAAGTCAGAAAAGCAGAAGCTGAGTTAGATTCTTTAAGAATGAAAGAAGGTGGGCATGTATCCTTATACATTGCTGATTTCAGAAGCTTAGTCTCAAGAATCGGGGATTGGGGTGAAAGAGCTCTCATCCATCATTTCAGGAAGGGATTGCCATCCAGGATTTTGGATCAATTGGCCTCCCATCCTTCAAGAATTGACTCTCTTCAAGACTTAATGGACGTTACCCTGGAACTTGATACCAGGTACCATGAGAGGCAAAATGAAAAGAGTCATCATCAAGAGAAGAAGCCAGAAGCCTCAAAGTCAAGTTCTTCTCATCCTCAAAATTCTTCAAGCTCAAGTCATAAGAAGAAGAAGAATTTTCAGAAGAGGGACAAGCCCCATTCTTCTTTGTTGAATAAAGATTTCAAGCTCATGAACTCTGAAAAAGAAAGAAGAATCAAAGAGGGTCTTTGTACCTATTGTGGTGGGAAGCATAGTATTGAGTCCTGTTTCAAGAGGCCTCAAAACAAGCTTACCCAACCGTCAGGCAAATTTCCCAGCCAGGGAAAAGCCTGAGTGAAGATCATGTTGTGTTCAATGGTCTTCACAGTTTTCCATCCAGAGCACAATTGTGCATTCTGAATACTGGTGTCAAAAATTCTCTTAAATTTTTTGTTTTTTCTTCTCTCTCTGATATGTTTTACAGTATTCTCATTGATTCTGGTGCTACCAACTCATTTATTGCAAAGCAGTTTGTTCACAAGTATTCTTTGACCATGTCAGAACTCCCGGAGAAGATTCCCCTTATTATTCTTGACTCCTCTGAGTCTCCTTCTTTATTTGTGACTCACCATACTAAATATATGGTTGAGCTCCCTTCCTTCCCAAGCTTTGAATGGGACTTTTTAGTCATTGATACTCCCAAGGGAGAAGACCTCATATTGGGCTTTGACTTTCTTAATCATTTTAATCCGTTTATTGATTGGAGGCAAGGATTGATCACCTTTAATTCTGATCATAAGGACTATAATGATCCTTCAATTTCTTTCAGTAATGACTTTTCTTCTGCCAAATCATGTGCAGCTCTGGTTGGTGATTCTAGAACACCATCATTTCCGTCTTCTGTCCATATTCCTTCCCTTAATTCCCATCAGTCATTACTATCATCTAGAGATGAAGTCTTCAAAGAGATTCAAGATGTTGGAGAAGATAATTCTGTATCTTCACTTCATCTCTTCTTTGGGAATATGGACCTTCCTCCTTCATCTTATCATGACTCCCTGGAGGAGTTGTGGGATGAAGAGGAAGAGCCAGAAGAAATAGAAACCGTGATGAAGGTTGTTCCTTCTGTTTATCACCAATATTTGGATGTATTTTCCAAGGTGAAAGCAGAGAAACTTCCTCCTCACCGCGCCTGTGATCATCATATCGAGCTGGAGGGGTCTCTACCTCCAGTTGGGGTGATCTACTCTTTATCAAACCAAGAGTCAGATACACTCAGGGCCTACATTTCAGAGAATGTAGAGAAAGGTTTCATCCGGCCAAGCTCCTCTTCTACAGGAGCACCTGTTCTTTTTGTCAAAAAGAAAGACGGTGGCCTCCGTTTGTGTGTTGATTACCGCAAGCTCAATGCTGTTACTAGGAAGAACAAGTATCCTGTTCCTCCTATGAATCAGCTTCTCACTGTTTTCAATGGTTCTTCTATCTTCTCCAAGATTGATTTGCGTGGTGCATATAACCTGCTCAGAATCAAGGAAGGTGATGAACATTTGACTTGTTTTAGAACCAAATATGGTAGTTATGAGTACTTGGTTATGCCATTTGGGCTTACCAATGCTCCTGCTTCTTTTCAAAATCTCGTCAATGATATTTTTTATGATCTTCTTGATGTTTATGTTGTGGTTTATTTGGATGACATTATGGTCTTTTCCAAATCTGAGGAAGAACATGTCACTCATGTGTCCACTGTTCTTTCCAGACTCAGAGCCAATAACCTCTTTGCTAAGGCGTCCAAATGCCTATTTCATGTTTCTAGTGTGGAATATCTTGGTTATGTAGTTTCTTCTGAAGGCCTCAAGATGGACCAAGCAAAAGTCCAGCAAATTCTCAATTGGCCACCTCCAAGAAACCTCAAGGCTCTTCAATCATTCCTTGGCTTTGCCAATTTTTACCGCCGTTTCATCAAGAATTATTCAAAGAAAATTAGTTCACTCACAAGTTTCCTCAAGAAAGATTCCCGTTTTCCCCTCAATGAGGAAGCTCTTAGACAGTTTCATCAACTCAAAGAGGCATTCACCACTGCTCCAATCCTTTCTCATTTCAATCCTTCTCTACCCACCATTGTAGAGACCGATGCATCAGATTATGCCTTGGGTGCTGTACTGAGTCAGGTCTCTGACTCAGGAAAACATCCCATTGCATTTGATAGCCGCAAGCTTCTCCCAGCTGAGCTCAATTATGAGATTCATGACAAGGAACTCCTTGGCATAGTCTGGGCTCTCAAGCGCTGGAGAGCTTTCCTTCTTTCTATTTCTTCCCCTTTTGAAGTTCTCACCGATCATTCAGCTCTTCAATATTTCATGTCTTCCAAGATTCTCACTCGCCGTCAAGCCCGCTGGGCTGAATTTTTATCTGAATTTCATTTCTCAATCACTTACCGCCCTGGCCGCTTGGCCACCCTTCCAGATGCCTTGTCACGTCGGGACGACGTTTACCCGGAGAGGGGGGAGGATTTCATCAGCAAGAATCCAATGAACTATCAGAAGATAATCAAGCAAGATGAAATTCAAGCCTCAAAGTTTTTTGCAGTCAAGGTGGATTCATTTTCAAATTTGATTGATTCAATTCAGAAGGCAGTATGGCAAGATTCTCAATATAGAAGTGTCCTTGAAGATTTGGGTAAAGGTAAATCTGTCCAAGATTATTCTCTTGATTCGTCTTCCAAACTTCTCCTTTTCAAAGATCTAGTGGTGGTCCCAAATGACCCCACAATTCAACTCAATATACTTCAAAAGCGGCATGACTCTCCTCTAGCTGGACACCCTGGCCAAGAGAAGACTCTCAAACTTGTCAAGCGGGATTTCCACTGGCCCGGCATGACTCAATTGATCAAGGATTATGTCTCATCCTGTCAACAGTGTTCAAGAAACAAAAATATTCATCACAAGAAGTTTGGACTCCTCAAGCCTCTTCCAATTCCAAGTGGTCCTTGGATTTGTCTTTCAATGGATTTCATCACTCAACTGCCACTGTCCAATTCCTTTGATTCAATTTTAGTCATAGTGGACAGATTCTCAAAAATGGCGGTTTTTATTCCAACAATAGCTTCAATCACTTCATTAGATTTGGCCCATTTATTCATCAAGAATATTTTCTCAAAGCATGGCCTTCCTTCAAGCATTGTTAGTGATCGAGGTTCACTTTTTGTTTCTTCCTTTTGGACCAACCTTTGTCAGCAGCTCAAGATTTCAAGAGACTTGTCAACTGCTTACCATCCAGAAACTGATGGACAGACAGAGAGGGTAAATCAGATACTAGAACAGTACCTTCGGATGTATGTCAGTTATCATCAAGATGATTGGAACACCTGGCTCCCTCTGGCTGAATTTGCCTACAATAACTCTGACCACTCTTCAACAAAACAATCACCGTTTTTCACTGTTTATGGAAGAGATCCTCATTTTGACTCAGTTCACATCACTCAAGACACTCCGGCTGGAAAGTTATCAACAAAAATCCAATCAGTACAGCAAGATGTCAAGAGAGAACTTGAAGTTGCCATAAACAGGTTTAAGAGGTATCCAGATAAAAGTAGAGCAAGTCCACCTGTTTTCAATCCCAGTGACATGGTATGGCTCTCTTCCAAGAACATCAAAGCAACCAGACCCACCAAAAAGCTGTCTGAAAGATGGCTGGGTCCTTTTCCAATCTTGAAGAAAGTCAGCACTCATGCCTACCACCTCAAGCTTCCATCTCAATGGAAATCCATCCACCCAGTTTTCCATATTTCCCTTTTGGAACCAGTCAAGACGTCAACAATCCCAAATAGGCATCAAGAGCCTCCTCCTCCAATCACCATTGAAGAAGAAGAGGAATGGGAAGTCTCTCAAATACTGGACTCAAAGCTCAAGAGAGGAAAATTATGGTATCTGGTGGAATGGAAAGGTTTCAGTCAAGACCCAGAAAGATCCACTTGGGAACCAACCGAAAACCTCAAGAATTGTCCTGAACTTGTCAAAGATTTTCATTCATTATATCCTGACAAGCCTGGGCCGAATTCTTCAAAAGCTTGATTCATTATGGTGCTTGGTGGGGAGAGGAATTACCAAAAGTAAGTCCCACTCCTGGTATGCACCTTTAGGGGTATTCTACTCTTTTTGTTGTAAGCATCACCTTGGCCACTCTGTGAGCACTTTGTAATTTTGGACACAGATCTTTGGCATGGCTTTCAACTTCATTTCCAATCTTATGGCCATTTTCACTTGGGACAATGGGCCATTCACTTTTCAATTCATTTCCAAGATTCCAAATTCAAATTCATTCCTTCAACAGTTTGCTTTATTTTTATGGCACTGGCGGGAGTGGTAATTACCAAAAGTAAGTTCCTCTCCTGGTGTGCACTTCCCTGAGGGGTCTACAATCTTGTCAAAACATCACCTTGGCCACTTTGTGAGCACCTGGCATCAAATTTATCTTTCCAGGTCCTTGGCCAATTTCAAAATCAGTTATCAACCTCCGTGATAAAGATTGGAACCTCCTCAAGATTCAATTCATTTCTCTTTTTCTTTTTCCTTTTCTTTTCTTAATTTCATTTTCATTCTTTATTATTATTCTATTTTCATTTTAAATTTTCTTTTATCACGTCAATTATCACGTCAAAAAATTTTCATTCATTTTAAAATTCAATTCCAATCAAGAAGCCAATGTCAAAAGAAGATCAAGCAAGTCCTGCGTCAAATGTCAATTTTTAATATCAGTCTTCAAATTTTTATCTTAATCAATCCTCTTGAATCACTCTCTCAAAATCTTTCCAATAGCCTCAACAGGCTTCACCTTGTATTGGTGCTCAGGAGCTCACCATTTCAAGGTGGGGGGTACTGTCACAACCATGGCAATTCACCTCCTTGGATCCCCATATGGCATATCAAGGCACAGTTCTTTTATAGCCAATTGGCCATATCCATCACCAGTGGCCAATATGGCCACGTCATTATCTTATGGCCCATTTATGGCCATTTGTGTTTTGGGGCCTCCATGGCCCTTCACCTCAATCCAGAACCCATAGCGGCAATTTATGCCCAAATGGGTATTTCTGGTCATTTCCCTCAAAACCAGGGGAAATGGCCCAAATGGCTGTTTTTGGCCATTTGGGCTCATAATGCGCATTTGTGCATTTTTGCGCATTTTGTGCATTTTTGCGCATTTGCGCATTTTTGCGCATTTTGCGCACTTTTGCGCATTTGCGCACTTTTTGTGCATTTGCGCACTTTTTGCGCATTTTGCGCACTTTTGCGCATTTGCGCACTTTTTGCGCACTTTGCGCATTTGCGCATATTTGCGCACTTTTGCGCATTTTGCGCATTTGCGCACTTTTGCGCATTTTGCGCATTTTTGCGCACTTTGACGCAAAGTGTCCAAAAGACACTTTCCTGCCTTTTGGGCCAGTTTTTGGCTCAGGACCCAAAAATGGCCAAAAACCCCAAAAGGCCCAGAAACACCATTCCAAGCTCTGAAGTCATTACATCCATCCTTTTCCCTCTGCCTTTCCATCTCAAGACCTTTGGACGTAATCTTCTTGCCAATCAACCAATATGCCATAAATGATGTTATATATCATTGTGCATCATTTTTCAACAGCAATTCAATGGTGGCAATATCAAATGTTCATTTCAACATTCCAACATCTCATCACGTCATCAAGGCACCCAATCATTCAGAGGAATCATCAAGGCTCAAGAGCAAGTGTTTCAGTGTCAAAGACCAATGACGCCATCAAGCAGTCATTGGTTATTCTCACTCCAAGTATTCATTACAAGGGAATACTTTCAATTCATTCTCAAGTGTATTCAAGAGGCAGTGCCAAAAAGAAGTTGTCAAGTGTCAAAGCTCCACTCATTCCATCTTGGCAACCATATTCATTTCAATACAGTCTGGATCCATCAAGACCTGTATTTCATTTTCAATCATGGGAAATTCATTCAACCCAATTCAATTTCAATATTAGCCAGCTGTATCAATTCCCAAAACAATCAATACAGCCTCAAGGATCAATACAGATCAGTTTTCAGCCTGAAGAACTCAAGCTCCCAACTTTTCACATATACCGGCTACCCTTTCCACCCTGGGGGGTTTTCCCCAGTTAATTAATATATTTTGATTTTATTTTATCTCTATTTTCTTTTCATTTTAGTTAAGCAAATACTGATATTATTAAGTCAGTCATTTAGCACCTTTCTCTTTTCTCTTTCTTCGCCTGTCAATGGATATTTGGTGGTCATATCCTTACTAATTCCATTATTCATTTTTGGCAGGTTGAAACAGTGATTAAGGACTTACTTGGTTGGCTCTTTGGCCATTTGGCTTCCCTTTCCTCTTTTGCATCTCATCTTGTACCTGCATATCTTTTAGAGGAATTCATTCTTATTATTTTTATTCTTTATCCTTTTGGAGACTTCCAAGTGAGTTCCCTGATTGCTGAGTGCCAGGCCACTCTTGTATTTCTGTCCAAGAGCCCCTGTGACAAAACCAATGGTATAGCCAAGATACAACCAAAACATGGAGCTGAGCCAAATCAGCTCAAAAGGTATCAAAGGAAAGAGGAAACTCACCTCTTTCTGAAAATATAACTCCCACCACCATAGGATAAGAAATAACAAAGTTATTCCTGCTCAAAGTTATTGCTGAGCATAAACCTTAATTTTCACCTCTCATATAAAATTTAGAAGGAGAGGCTTAACACCATCAAATGGGTATTAAAAATGAAGCTCTAAGCCGGGGCTATCCAATGGTACCCGCCAAACTGCGATAGCACCAATATTACTGGAGTTATGGTCAATTTCAGGCCAAATAAGGGTGAACAAAACATTCACCTCTCATCTAACTTCTACAGTTTTAGTGTGGGATACCTGAAGTGGGGTCTTTTTGGAAAGGGAACAATCAGGGCTATCTGATGGTGGAATCCACTCCCCCATAACTCAACTACTGCAGAAGTTATGGGGCAAACAAGCTCGATAAAGTTTTTTGCCTAAAAATCGCAAATGTACAAAATTCTTGTACCTGGGATAACTTTGCCATATTGAATGATACCCATATCAAATGAGGTACCATTGTGGAGAGCACATACAGGGCTACACACTGAACCAGCTTTGAGGTTAATATCTCAAGAATTGACAAAGCTATTTCTGTTTTAAGGTCAGATTCCCACCTGCTGTCATATACAGCCTTACCATGGGATAATATCCCATAATCATGAATATGAGGTGTCAAATAGATGAAGAAGCATGTTTTTACTTCAATACCTCATATGTCAGTCAATACTGGGGTCCCATACAGCGTCTGTACAGCATTCTACGCGTCATACATGTCACAATCAGGCTGTGAGGCCCCCAGATGAAAATCTTCACCCTGTATTGGTGAAAACTGCCCAGATGTGGTTTCAAAACCACATCTGAGCACAATCCAGGTTATACAGGCTGTTTTAAAACCACAAACCAGTACTAGAGAGTGGAAAATCTTCACTTCCTCTACGTGGAAAGGTCTAGCACTCTTTCCACCCCATTTCAGGATAAAAAGGAGGCTTTTCACAGCCATAATTGTCTCCTCATCCTTCTCTTGAATACCCTATGTAGTAAACTGTAAAAAACAGTTTTACTCTTGGGTAATAAACAGGTATACTCTTAATTTAAAGTATTGTAGTCTTTGTTATTGTAACCCAACAGGTAAAGCTGCACCCAGGCCTTTCAACAGCGCTTGCCACCACTATATTTATTATAGTAAAGCCCTTATATTATTAAATTAAATCCATCTTGAACCCTTATAAAACATTTTTAAACTATTTTCCACGTGTCACAGTCATAGTTTTAGTTGTAAATAGTTCTATTACCTCTTCAACATAGACTCATCCTGACATTTTGGGGGCCTGGCCGTGTTTTAAAACCTTTTGGACTTATCACAAGTAAGTTTTTCTCCTTTTTATCATTTTATTGACACTTGTTTTATCTTTTTAGGTGTCATTTTCTTTAAAAATATATATTTTTATATAATTTTCTTTATTTTTTAACAATACTCATATTTGAAAGAGTATCTGTCACATGGCTGATAACCACAAGACCAGTATTTTTGGTGTGTTTTGTATATAACAACACTTTTAAGCCACTAATACAGTCTTAATTCTTAATTGAATCAAGACAGCTCATACTGATATACTAACAGTTGAGGCGTGTTTGGGCACATTGTTAACTCAAATGCCCTGTAATACACCATCTTTGACAGATTATACTTGCTAATTACAAGTATTCTGTAAGATATTGGTATACAAACAGTATACCACATATCAGTAAGCTGTATTTTTGACGTGGAATTGTGAATTCAATCACACTGTTATTATACAAGGGCACATTGTAATAATATACAAGCCCAGAGGCCATTCTTAGATGTGCAAGACCAGCATTTTTTGAGAAGTCTTAACTGACATAAGCCCTCTTTTTCCTGTTTTGATTCAGTGGGAGATATCTTCATACCACTTGAAAGCCAGTCACAGGCCAACACAACAGTGACACCCTCAGAACCAGAGGGCAGCAAAGGCAAAGGAGAGAGGCACAGTGAAGGCCTCATTACAGCCAAAAAGTGGACACCAATAGCCACCCAGAGGAGAAGAAAACCACGAAACTCTGCTTCAATACAAGGTAAACCAACCTTAACCACTTATACAGGGAAGATTACAATTATTAACCCAGTTGTAACCTCCAACGGCAAACTGCCCAAATCAGCAGATAACAAATTTGTACAAGGCACAGTCAAAGGTAAATACCCTAAGAACATAAAGCTTTTGACTGCTTGCAAGCACTGTTATGTCTCCTGCATACCTCAGAGACCTTGGCTTCCAAAGGAACCAACCAGAGGACAGAGAAAGCTTGTCCAGAACAAGAAGACCTGGAAGAAGACACTTTGGACACAGTGGTGGATGGCAAAACAATGAGGGAGATAATATCAACCTTTCCATTCACACTCCAATTCAACAGGAACCTCAAACCAGAGGACTGGAAGGATATGGATCAGGTTCTTCAGCTCCACCAACTCCTCAAAGACTTATTTCAATGGAGCATGGACAACAAGAGGTTCAACCTGGCAAGGCACTGGGAAGAACTTGGAGAAAGTTGCCAGAAGATCTGTCTCAAAGAGATAGACTTCAAAGACCTGATGGTAATCACCAAAGGTTGTAATCCTACCAGGCAGTTCAGACTCCTGGAGGCAAGGGCACAGAGGATAAGGGAGAATCAAGCCACTATCCCAGCTATAGAAGAACAGTTAACCCAGACAGGGCGTACTCAGATTCCTTCAGGCTCACAAGGAGCAGGCCAAATAAGCTCTCCAGTGGCTTCACACCATTCAAAAACCAGCAGATCAGTGGCCAAGAGTCACCATTCTTCACAATTCCAGGAAGTTTCCAGGAGAAGACAAAGAAACAAGGGCAAGAACAAAGCCTCCTCCAACCAGAGTTGGAAAGAGTCAGATCCCATGATCCAGAAGCTGTTAGATTTGGTAAAAGAAGTACACAAGAACCAAAAGTAGTTGTAAGCCACTCTAGAATCAGTAGTCCTAGTAATAGAAACATTACCCCCACTCAGACTGAAATTAACATTGTAACATCTGAGAGTAACATCAACAGTGATACACTGTGGTTACAAATGTCCTAATATGCTGAACAATATGCAAAGCACTTTGCAGAAATTAAAGCTGGGCAAGAGAGGATGAGACAAACTCAAGCCTCCTTGGAACAGATAGTTAAAAATCTTCAAGAAGGATATGCTAAACTGAGCAAAGCCTCTGAAGAAACCAACAAAAGGCTGAATATAGTCTTTGAAGAACAACACCACAGCACAAGGGACAGGGAGTGTCTGGACCAAGACATTAACAAATTTGTTTAATGCCTACCATAGCTTAAAGCCACAAACACAAGGCCAAGTTATGGATATTCCATATCAAACAGATGCCATGTTGATGAATAAGGCAAGATCTCCATCACAATAGCAAGATGGAGATGGAATGTCTTATTCAGAGAAGGAAGCCTTTAAACAGCTTCCTGAGGCCTCAAGTTGGCCCAAATTCTCTGGATCAGGAGAATATGATCATATGGAACTCATAGATTATATTGATGGACTCTTCATTAATGTACCAAGCATACCAGACTACTGGATCACTGCTAGACTGAATACTGCATTTAAAGGTCATGCTAGTATATGGTACACAGAAATGAAAGAAATCCATGGCAGGAGAAACTGGCCATGGTGGAAGAGTCAAATCATCCAAAAGTACAGTAATGTAAATTGGATATGGCAGAAGACAATGTCATTTGAAAATGAAAAATACTCTGTGCACAAAGATTCATATGAGTGGTGTCTTAGACAGTCTAAAAGACTTAAAGCCATTGATCCTCACATGAACATCAAAATGAGGATTCACAAACTTCTGACACAACTGCCAGGAGAACTAGAACATGCAGTAAAATGCAGATGCAACCGAAATTGCACTCTAGATGACATTGCCAACACCTTACAAGACATAAGGAAAAGGACTAATATAGGGAAATTCACCCCATATAAGAGCAATAGTTTCAGGGAGAAACAACCTTTCAGGGTAGAGTTTAAAGACAAACCCAAAGAAATAGTGGCAGAAGTGGCTAAGAAGAGGAATTCTTGTCACAATTGTGGTTCAACAGACCATTATGCTAACAACTGTCCAAAGGCAAAGAAAAAAGTCTATGCCATAGAGGACGTCCCTGAGGAAGAACCTCCAACAGAGGATTCTGAATCAGACTCCATGGGTGATGCCATCAGAGAACCATCTGATGATGATCAAGACCCAAGAGAGGAATTTTTAGTGGAATACCAAGAGGAAACCTCACTAGAAATTCAGGACATACAGTTGGAAGCAGGCATGCCACAGGACACTGCCAATAAAAACTTGTGCAAATACGCACAAGATTCACAAACATTCCTGGCTACACCAACCAAAAGAAATGGCATATATACATGGAACAGCCACAAAAATGACTGTCTGTATTGACAATGCTCAGCACACACTGATCATTGATAGTGGAGCACACTGCTCCATAGTGGCCAGAAACTATCTGGATAACCACTTCCCAAAATGGGAAAAACAGCTATTTCCCACTAAGGCAAAGAACTTTAAAAGTGCAGCAGGGAAGATGACTTCCATTGGGACAATTATCAAAGAGATAACTATACCCCACAGGAAGGGTAATATCAGACTCAACCCGGAGTTTGTAGTGCTTGATGATGCCCACATCCAAGGGTTTTTACTGGGAACAGGCTACCAGAGGATTTATGGCATAGACATTTACAACAGTAAAAATAGGCACATCACCATTGGTACTAACAAAGAAAAGAAACTTTCACTTGATATATACCAGATATCTTCTCAGGACGCACTAGAAGAACTTCCGAAGGAATTCAGAGAGGGACAGTTTGGCAATACCCTCACCAGTAAACAGAAATTAACTTTACTGAAGATGCTGAGAAAAAACAGACCAGCATTTGCCATTGGTGAAGAACCATTAGGCAATATCAAATGCCCTGATATAGAACTATATCTGGATGTGGAAAGACCTTATCCACCCATGCTTAATAGACCTCCTTATCCAGCGAGCCTGGAAACCAGGAAAGAAATTGAGAAAGATATCAATGAACTCCTGGACATGGATGTCATCAGGAAGATTGAACATAATGAAATAGTGGAAATCACAACCCCTGTCCTAATGACCTGGCATGATGGCAAATCTAGACTGTGTGGAGATTTCAGAGCTCTGATGCCAAATACATAACCAAAATGGATTGTATGAAAGGCTTCCACCAAAATTGAATTAAACCAAACCCCATGAAATTACTGATAATAATATGCCATATGGGCATATATGAGTTGTCAGGATGAGTCTATGTTGAAGAGGTAATAGAATTATTTACAACTAAAACTATGACTGTGACACGTGGAAAATAGTTTAAAGTTTTTTTATAAGGGTTACAGATGGATTTAATTTAATAATATAAGGGCTTTTCTATAATAAATATAGTGGTGGTGATCGCTGTTGAAAGCCCTGGGTGCAGCTTTACCTTTTGAGTTACAATAATAGAGACTACAATACTTTAAATTAAGAGTATACCTGTTTATTACCCAAGAGTAAAACTGTTTTTGACATTTTACTACGTAGGGTATTCAAGAGCAGGATGAGGAGACAATTCTGGCTGTGAAAAGCCTCCTTTTTATCCTGAAATGGGGTGGAAAGAGTGCCTGACCTTTCCATGTAGAGGAAGTGAAGATTTTTCACCCTCTAGTACTGGCTTGTGGTTTTCAAACATCCTGTATAGCCTCTATTGTGCTCAGATGTGGTTTTGAAACCACATCTGGGCGGTTTTCACCAATACAGGGTGAAAATTTTCATCTGGGGACCTCACAGCCTGATTCTGACGTGTATGACGCGTAGAATGCTGTACAGAAACTGTATGGGACCCCAGTATTGACTGACATATGAGTTATTGAAGTAAAAAAAAGCTTCTTTGTCTATTTGACACCTCATATTCATGGTTATGGGATATTATCCCATGGCAAGGCTGTATATGACAGCAGGTGGCAATCTGACCTTAAAACAGCCATAGCTTTGTCAATTCTTGAGATATCAACCTCAACATTGGTTCTGTGTGTAGCCCTGTATGTGCTCTACACAATGGTACCTCATTTGATATGGGTATCATTCAATATGGCAAAGTTATCCCATGTACAAGATTTTTGTACATTTGCGTGGTATAGGCAAAAAGCTGTACTGAGCTTATTTGCCCCATACCTTTTGTTCTAGTTGAGCTATGGGGAAATGGATGACACCATCAGATAGCCCTGATTGTGCTCTTTCCAAAAAGACCCCACTTCAAGCATCCCCCACGAAAACTGTAGAAGTTAGATGAGAGGTGAATGTGTTGTTCACCCTTATTTGGCCTGAAATTGACCATAACTCCAGTAGTATTGGTGCTAGCTCAGTTTGGCTGGTACGATTGGATAGCCCTGGCTTAGAGATTCATTTTGAGTGCCAATTTGATGGGTTAAGCCTCTCCTTCTTGATTTTAGATGAGAGGTGAAAATTAGGGTTTATGCTCAGCAATAACTTTGAGCAGGAATAACTTTGTTATTCTTTATCCTATGGTGATGGGACTTATATTTTCAGGAAGAGGTGAGTTTCCCCTTTCGTTTTATACCTTTTGAGCTGATTTGGCTCAGATCCATGTTTTGGTGGTATCTTGCCTATACCATTGGTTTATGGTATTTTGGCTGTCATGCTTGTGCTCTGGTTTTGCCTCACAGGCTGACATTCCTGTTGAATTGGAAAGTGAATAGAAGAGGGGGTATCATTTCCCTCAGTGTCTTGCCATCCACCACTTTGTCCAAGGTGTCCTCTTCCATGTCTTCTGGTTCTGGACAAGCCTTCTCTGTCCTCTGGTTGGTTCCTTTGGAAGCCAAGGGTTCTGAGGTGTACAGATGACATATCAGTGTTTGCAAGGAGTAAAAAACTTTATGTTCTTAGGGTATTTACCTTTGACTGCCTTGTACAAATTTGTTGTCTGCTGATTTGGGCAATTTACCTTTAGAGGTTACAACTGGGTTAATTATGGTAATCTTCCCTGTACAAGTTATTAAGGCTGGTTTACCTTTCATTGAAGAAGCTTTTCATGGTTTTCTACGCCTCTGGGTGGCTATTGGTGTACACTTCTTTGCTGTGATAAGGCCTTTACTGTTCCTCTTTCGGTTCCCTTTGCTGCCCTCTGGTTCTGACAGTGTCACAGGTGTGTTGGCCTGTGACTGGGTTTCTAGTGGGATGTAGTTTTCTTCCACTGGATCGAACAGGCAAAGAGGGCTTATAATCAGTTAAGACTTTGTAAAATGCTGTTTGCACATCTAAGAATGGCCTCTGGGCTTTCATGTTACTACAATATGCCCTGTATAATGAGAGTTTAATTGAATTAACAAATTTCACAACAGAATTATAGCTTACAGATGCCTGGTGTACTGTTTGTATACCATTATCCCACACATTCACTCGTAGTTAGCAAGTATAATCTGTATAAAAGTGGTTGTGCAAGAGGGTAATTGAGTCAACAATACACCACACCACGCCTCAACTTTTTGTTTTACAGTAGGAGGTGTCCTTGTTTAATCAAAAACTTGGACTGTAGCAATGGTTGTGATGTGTTTTTATATGCAAAACAAACCAAGGATAAGTTTTAAGAGATTATTGGCCACATATTAGGATCAATAATAATTTTAAAAGCAGAGATTTGTAGTTTTATACTCCTCTGAGTGGCAATGGGTGTCCACTTCTTTGCTGTTGTAAGGCCTTCATTGCACCTCTTTCCTTTTCCCTTGCTGCCCACTGGTGTGTTGGCCTATGATTGGTCTTCTAGGGGTATGTAGTTTTCAACTGAATCAAACAGGAAAAGAGGGCTTTGATGTCAGTTAATACTTCTTAAGATTCTGTTTGCATGTCTAAGAATGGCCTCTGGGCTTTCATTTTACTACAAGATGCCCTGTATAATGACAGTGTACTTGAATCAACGATTCCACATCAGAATTACAGCCTAAAGATTTCTGATATACTTTTTGTATACCAGTATCTCACAGATTTACTTGTAATTAAAAGGTGTAATCTGTACAAAGTGGTTTGTATAGAAGGGTTATTGAAATAACAATCTACCTCACCATGCCTCAACTGTTGGGTTTACAGTAAGAGGTGTCCTTATTTAATTCAAAATTTGGACTATATTGATGGCTTTCTGTGTTTTTATATGTAAAACATGCCAAAAATTAGAGTTTTACGGTTATTTAACCATGTAGTAATATTAATAATAAAACTTGGTATAAGACATATATCACTCAGAAAAATATCATAAGATATGTATTATATATTTTTGAAGAGTTTTTATGCATAAAAGATAAAAAATGTCAGAATAAAGGAAATTAAGTGAAAAAACTCACTTTTAAGGTCCAAAAAGATTAAAAAATCACGGCCAGGAGCCCAGAATATCAGGCTGAGTCTATGATGAAGTAGTAACTAGGAAATTTACAGATTTAACTATGACTGTGACACAGTGATGAAAGTTTAAAATAAGAATATTTTTGATAATAAGGGTTTATAATGAAAATAGAAGGGCTTTACTATTTGTGGAATGGTGGTGGTGAGCGCTGTTGAAAGCCCTGGGTTCAGCTTTACCTGTTGGATAACAATAATAAAGACTACAATACTTAAGTTTGAAGTATACCTGATTATTCTCCAAGAGTATAACTGCTTTTGACAGTTGTAATACATAGTAATTCAAGAGCAGAATGAGGAAACCTTTTCTGGCTGTGAAAAGGCCCCTTTTTATCCTGAAATGGGGTGGAGAGGCTGCTAGACTTTTCCAGGTAGAGGAAGTGAAGATTTTTCACTCTCTAAGACAGGCTTGTGGTTTGAAAAAGAGCTGTATAGCCTGTATTGGGCTCAGATGAGGTTTTTAAACCACATCTGGGCAGTTTTCACCAATACAGGGTGAAAATTTTCATTTGGGGACCACACACCTTGATTCTGACGTGTATGACACGTAGACTGCTTTACAGAACCTGTATGGGACCCCAGTATTGAATAAATTATGAGGTATTGAACTAGAAACAAGCTTCTTCATCTGTTTGACACCTCATAATCATGGTTATGGGATGTTATCTCATGGGAAGGCTGTATTGGCCAAACTGTGGGATTTTAACCTTCAAAAAGCCATAACTTTGTCTGTTTTTGAGATATCAACCTCAAAATTGGTTCAGTGGGTAGCCCTTTATGTGTTCTACACAATTTTACCTCATTCTATATGGTTATCATTAAGTATGGCAAAGTTATGCCATGTACAAGTTTTTTTGAACATATGCATGGTTTAGGCAAAAAGCTGTATTGGGCTTGTTTGTCCTACAACTTTTGTTCTAGTTGAGATATGGGGAAATTAATGACACAATCAGATAGCCCCTATTGTGATCTTTCCAAAAAGACCCCCCTTGAGGTATCTCACACTAGAACTGTAAAATTTAGATTGGAGGTGAATCTTTAGTTCACCCTTATTTGGCATGAATTTTGCCATAGCTTCAGTAATACTGGTGCTAGCTCAGTTTGCCTGGTACTATTGGATAGCCATGACTTAGAGCTTCATTTTGCAAATAGCACTATATTTCTGTTTGCTATGAGGTAAATCAATTGATAATAGTCCCAAAAAGGTTTCAATTACTCTTTTAGGGTTTATAAATGGAAAATCATTAATAATCGACATGTTTACAGGATTCTAAGTTGCTCTTTACCTCCTTGGCATTTCAAAATAGCAGCTTATTTGCTATTTTCTTATGATTTAATGAGATTATAACCTGGTAACCAAGCTCCCAACAGGTTTTAGTATACTGATTGGGCCAAGATCAGCCTTGGATCCAAGCTTTAGAGCCATCCACACCTCAGAGGCCTCAGAAGTTGGGTACCCTGGCTCTCTTTGATGTATATTGTCCCCCTTGACTATTTTCACATCAAGAATAGAAACTCAGGCTTCAATACTGATATACACTATAGGTGTACCAAAAGTGTATGTAAGAATACCATAATATGAAGTGCCACAAACATGCATAACACTACTCTTAGTGTATATGTAACACATGATATCTCACATTCAGATTATTTTGGCATGAAATTGAGAAAAACAAAAATTGTCACAATTCTTTTATGTGGGATTAATGATGTGGTATTAAGGTATTTTCAATATTACCACCTCTTGGAGTCACCATAGCAAATCTTGTGTCAATTGTCGGCGATTGACTTCATGTTGCACCACGGTTAATAGAAAATCTTGCTTCAGTTGCATTAGTGTCACTTTATAGTCACCGTATTTAGTGGGACACGTCATGTCTGTGTCATGAGAATGTCACTCAAAGCCGAAACCCATTTCAACACTATTTGCAATTTTTGGGTAATTACACCTCATTGTGCCACCCAGAAGTTTGGCATTCTCATATTTGTGCATGAGAAGACTTCCGCCCCACCTCCTGGTCATCTCATCCCTTTACCATGCCTACTCTCACACTTGAATTGGCTTCTGCATCCCCACCTAATCCTCTCCAACGCTTAGCATGCTTACGTCCCTGCATCCCCCTCCAGATGAGACTCTGTCACTGACCCCCATCTCCGCCCTCACCACTCCTTATGCTTCCGTACCCCTGCCTCAGCTTACAATCCTTATGCTCCTGCGGGTCCCTCAATTCATGCCTCCAATGCCACCCTCACACCCCCTTGCGCCACCTCGCACCTGCGGCTTACCATCCTTATGCTCGTGGAGTGCCTTCCCAACATGCCTCCAACTCCACTTACCATCCTTACACTTGTATAATGCCCACCCAACATGCCTCTAATGCTGCTTACCATCATTACGCTTGCAGTGCCGGCCCCACATGCCTCCAATGCTGCTTACCATCCTTACGCTTGCAGTGCCCTCCCAACATTCCCTCAATGCTGCTTACCATCCTTACACTCGCAGTTCCCTCTCAAGATGCCTCCAATGTGCCCCTCACACTGGCCCAATCCTCAAGGCTGCTTATGATCCTTACACTCATGCAGCCCCCTCAAGATGAGACTACGATGCCGCCCCCCATCTCTGCCCTCACCACCCCTTACGCTTCCGCACCCCCGCCTTATCTTCTCTGCGCCCTCAAGATATGCCTCCAACGCCACGCTCAACCCCCTTTATCCCTAATCCTCTCCCCGCCGCTTACCATCCTTATGTTCAGGTACTAGATTTATAGGGTACGGTGCCTTCTTGGCATACATGATGAAAGCAATCAGGGAGATATGCTGAGTGGCCATCTCTGCCAACAAGCTCTGGGGGAAATTGGTAGGTATATTCACAATGTTGTGGTTAGGGTTTAAATCATGAGGCTCACAGATTTAAACCTAATAAGTGGACTATTTGATAACAAATTGTGTCTTATGTTTCCCTGACCAAACCATTTTATTTCCTATCATTCAAATGGAACACTTTGCTTATTCCTTACCTCATGAGCGTTGAATAGTTCAAAATTTGACTTTAGTAGGTTTCTCACTCGTCAAATTTATTCAATTTCTCACAGGGAAGTGATTTCATTCGAATGATATGAAATAATTTGCAACACATCACCTCCTTGAATTTCCCGACAACTCATATTTTGCAAACGCAATACAACAAGCTCAAAAGATATTGATGGAAGGTTCCAAGGCTGTCTATGGAGAGGTTTCTTTTGGTCAGCTTGTGGCTCTAAATTGTCTTTTTTCTAGAAAATTCACCAATATTTGAAGTGATATTTAAGTTCTTTCAAACTTTCCAAAATTCTTGAATATTGATATTACCTAAAAAGGAATCAATAATTAATCTCTTGAGCTTATCTTAGCTCAACAACCTTAAGAACTCCCACCTTTTTTCATCAATTTTGATCTTTTTAATCAAAGAATTTCGCTCAGGTTATCCATAAACTTTTCACCATCTCTTTACTCAATAAAGTACCTCCGCTATGCCCCAACCACTGCCCAGAACCCCCGGAGATTCAACTGAATTCAATGAACTACAAACTTCAGCCCCAGAGAGTGTAAGTGAAATCTCTGATATGGTCAGTAGTGATGAATTAGGCATTGAAGTAGAGAGCCTGGCACATGAAAGTAATCCAGATCCACCAGTTGTTCTGGAATGTGAGCATCAATTTATCTTGAATATTTGTAGTCTCTCCAAACCTGATAATTTTGTTATAGCCTTTATTTCAGCTCAGCCTCCAAGCTCTGAGAAATGGAATTTTAAAAGCTATGAGAAGGAAAAGACTGTTGAATCTTGTGCACTGACAGAAGATGCTGGGAAAGATGACGTAATTTTCAGTGGGGAGGTTGAAATTATATCCAAGGAACAATTTGTCTCAAACATTTCTCAAACAATCCCAAGGCTTGAAAAAATTCATAATGATAGTAAAATTCCTGATTATTTGCGTCAGAAGATTGCTGAAGCAATGAGCCTCCTCAAAAAGTATTTGAACCATAAGTCCATTACTAATTCAATACAAAAACATGAAAATGTCTGCTTACAATATATGGGCAGGTGTGAAGGTGGGAGAATCTCTACCTGAAGGATCTCAAGTGGAAAATGGAGTCCCAGGAAAAGGATTTGGAAAAAGACAAAATATAAATGCCACCAAAAATACCAACAAAAAACTCCATACCTTTGAAGCTGCAAAAGATGCCCGGGATCAAGGTGATGACATGATAAATGTTGGAGTGGACCATATTGATAATGAACCTCCGCATACTGAAAGCCCCCCATACTCAATGAAACAATGCATCATGAAACCTCTCCTGCCTCTGCTCAAAATATTCAAGATTTTTAAGAAAGGGAGACAATTAAACATGAGAGAATGGGACAAGATATAAATGATATAATTCCTGACCCTGAGACCAAAGTGTCATCCTCTGCTAATTTACAAGGAATATTTTTATCCTGTATTGAAGAGTTTGGAGATATTTTGAATTATCATTCCAATATTACTCAAGAATCATGGAAAAGGGGGCTTTATAATATCAATAGTATTTACAAACATTCATGGGACAATTTACAACAAATGATGCTGATACATTCCTGCCCATTGGTATTAAGGTAATCAGTAACCAAGAGCTTAAAATGTTGGACTGGCTTGAGGAGCTTGAGATTGCAGGTGGTTTTATCTTTGTGAATGATGCATGATTATTGCCTGTTGACTTGTGATATAAATTGCCATATACAGGGTTATATTTTTTTAAGCCAACAGAAACAGAAGCATTTTTAATAACGACATTTGGAATCTCAAATTGATGAAGGAATCAGCTAAACCTCCAGATAATCTCCCAAAATCTGAACACTCCTTCTTCAAAATTGTTCAGAGCCTTCTTTACCCCTCCAATCCAATTAAACCTTTTTGGGAAAACGTTATGTTTGAATCCATTAGTTTAGTCTCATACAATGTGATTGCACCAACATAATACTCGACCAATCCTCTTGGACTCAAACAGGGAGCAGTTGAATACCTTGCCTCCTGCTTGAGTAAATCAAATCAACATGCAACACAACTTAGCATTGAAGGTGGCAGGGCTGACAATGAGATATTGACAAAGGCGCACAAGAATCTGCAGGATCTAATGTATACAGTTATCCATTTGATGATTGTGTACAACATGGTACATGAACATACAAAGGTTGAAGTCTATGGCATGAAAGGCAAACTCACGAGCTCAAAAAAAATGAGTCCATAAAAGATCTATTGATGTGTCACAAGAATCTTGGAATAAATAGAATTTGCTATGGAATATTAGCGGCTTTCTGTGCAGCTGGGGTGCGTGGCTTGATGGTATACTCAGATTACTGGAGAACAAGCTCATTTAAAAGGGCTTTATCACTCATTGACATTTCCAAAAGACTTTCAGAGGGTAAAAATCTAATAAAGCTAGTGTGGCTACATACTCATAAGTATATATATAGCTCACTGAATAAGATTTTCTTCTCATCAGAATCTTTTAACCACACTGTACCTCTTAGATTTGAATTTTCACAATGCTTGGTATTAGAATTTGGTGATGCCCAGGTGGAGAAGCAGGGTCTTGGTTCAAGTGATGAGGTCACATTGACTGTACCCAGGTCAGCTAAACTTACAGCCAGGATTGACCTGTTTTAGTATAGCTTTGTACCAGATAGATTGTAATTTAATTTTGCAAAGTCATTTATGAATTTATTAAGTGTTAATACCTATCCTACTACTGCCCAGATGCCACAGTATGAATACCAATAATAACTTCCTTGTACGGAGGTATGCCTTTGTACACCATTGAAAGTACTCTGACAAGACCCAAACTGAGTCAGGAAGCTGTGCCCGCAATGAGCACACACAGGGGCATCACAGGAATTGTGTTTTATCACTTCCCACCAGCTCATAATAGGCCAAAAGGCACTGGTTCTTTCATAGAGGACTAGGATGATGAGGGATTCGCAGCAGAGTGCATATTGCATTTGCGTGTGCCAGAAATATTCCACACGGTTGGGTTTGAACCTCATTTAATGGGAATATGAATATATCAAATTGGATAATTCAGTATTGACTGCGTTTTTCAGGTTCAGGTAATTGAGATTGGCAATTTGCACAGGTCAGATGTAATCTTTAATTTTTAGCTGCAATTATAAAGGAATCATTGAGCAAAATCAAATCTAGTTGAAATTAATATTTTACACAAAAGCCAGTAATCATTTGGTTTCATTTCATTTTCTGCTGCAAGCATGCCATTCACGAAAAAAGGAAAGGAGCGTAAAAGGGAACTCGCAGGAAAGCGTCGGGGTGAACAAGGAAAGTGTGAGTGGCTCACTTATTCTCAGCATATATATATAGATATATGTATGGGTAGGCATTCATTTGGAACCCTCATTGGGCCCCATGGAATAACATTTGCTTTAGTAGGTTTAGATTGAGCCAATGCCATGTGGACTCCAACAGGGAAGACAAAGATCTGTGCCAAATAAAGCTCATTGGGCTTTGGGCACCATTCTGGACTCAAAAGGCCTTTGGTTCAAATTGGAGGAAGTAGTATCTGGTATCTTGTCTGCCTCAACACAAAGTGATCCCTCACCCACTCGGCAATAGTGGGACCTCCTAAAAGACAAATGAGGCCAAAACCACCTGAAAGAATAATTTTTTTTCCTCCACTCAACCGACAGCACAAACATCAATTCTAGTATCAGCAAATATGACCCCAAGTGAAATTCAGAGGGTTGTGGATGTCAATCAGATGAAACACATTCACTTTGGCCACATGGTAATTTTTTCCTAAACCGGATTAGTCATTGCCCTTGTCAAATTCAGACCATTTACAACAATGAGTGAAGTAGAGCTAAATCAATGGGATGAATTATCACAATTCTTATTTTGTGAAAGAAAATTCACTGACCCGATTGCAACAAATGGGGCATTAGTGGAGGGATCTCTTGTCGCAATTGGGTGGTGCAAATGCAGCACGAAGATTGAACAGCTTGGTTTTTATGGAAGTCTTGGGAGAATTGAAAACCCAAATGAATGGAGCAACCAAGGGGCAAATCTTAGCTCAGTTGGCTGCATTCTAGGTTAATCCTTACAATATGTTGGGGATAAATTATTTTAAAAGATTCAAACTTGCTACAAGTCATTGGGGGTTCCCTCCTTTAATCAAGCTAACTATGGAAGCAATATCTCCGCAAATCAGGGTGCATTCAAGTTTTCTTCTGCACTCACTTTCACCATGAACGAATTCAAAAACTCACCTCATCTTGATAAGGATGCACCATTGTATGCTTCTGTCAGGGTGAGTCTATGATGAAGCTGTAAGAGGACTAATTAAAACTTGAAATATGACTTTGACACAGTTATAAATATTAAAAATCAAGGTATCAAGCTATAAGAATGGTTTATTATTAGAATAACAGGGTTTTACCATTGAAGAATAGTGGGGGTGAGTGCTGTTGAAAGCCCTGGGTTCAGCTTTACCTGTTGGATTACAATAATAAAGAGTACAATACTTAAGCTTGAAGTATACCTTATTATTCTCCAAGAGTATAACTGTTTTTGACAGTTGTAATACATAGTAACTCAAGAGCAGAATGAGGAAACCTTTTCTGGCTGTGAAAAGGCCCCTTTTTATCCTGAAATGGGGTGGAGAGGCTGCTAGACTTTTCCAGCTAGAGGAAGTGAAGATTTTTCACTCTCTAAGACAGGCTTGTGGTTTGAAAAAGAGCTGTATAGCCTGTATTGGTCTCAGATGTGGTTTTGAAACCACATCTGGGCAGTTTTCACCAATACAGGGTGAAAATTTTCATCTGGGGGCCTCACAGCCTGATTGTGACATGTATGACGCGTAGAATGCTGTACAGACTCTGTATGGGACGCCAGTATTGACTGAACTATGAGTTATTGAAGTAAAAAGAAGCTTTGTCTTCGGTTTGACACCTCATAATCATGGTTATGGGATATTATCCCATGGTAAGGCTGTATTGGCCTTAAAACAGCCATAACTTTGTCAGTTGTTTAGATATCAACCTCAAAGTCGATTCATTGTGTAGCCCTGTATTTGATCTACACAATGGTACACTATATGGTATAGTTATCATTAAATATGGCAAAGGTATCCCATGTACAAGAGTTTTGTACATATGTGTGTTTTAGGCAAAAAGCTGTATTGGGCTTGTTTGACTCATAAATTTTGTTCTAAGTGAGATATGGGGAAATGACTGGCACCATCAGATAGCCCTGACCGTGCTCTTCCAAAAAGATCCCACCTTAGGTATCTCACACTAAAACTGTAGAAGTTAGATGGGAGGTGAATATTTTATTCACCCTTATTTGGTCTGAAGTTGACCTTAACTTCTGTAATACTTGTACTAGCTCAGTCTGCTTAGTACCATTGGATAGCCTCGGCTTGGAGCTTCATTTTTCATACCCATTTGATGGGGTTAGGCCTCTTACTCTGTATTTCAGATGAGCGGTGAAAATAAAGGTTTATGCTCAGCAAAAACTTTGAGAAGGAATAACTTTGTTGTTATTTGTCCTATGATGATGGGACTGGTATATTTGGAAAGGGGTGAGTTTTATCTTTCTTTTGATACCTTTTGAGCAGATTTGGCTCAGCTCCATGTTTTGGTGGTATTTCGGCTATACCATTGGTTTATGGTATTTGGCTGTCATGCTTGTGCTCTGGCTTTGAGTCACAGGCTGACATACCCTCCCTCTAAAGAAGGCTCATAATTGATGTGACTGTTCAGTCCTCCTAGAGGCTCTGAATCTCCTTAAGTGAACGTTCCCATCTGGTATGGTATTCTCTGCCAACCCTTTGTCTTTATCAGCTTTTGGTTCTTGAATCTGATTAATTATTGTCTCTGATCCCTGCCATCAAGTCTGATCTTTCTGGCCCTGATGATATTCTTCTCTGGTCCTGGGGATTCTTCCACCTCCACTATTTCTGGTGGTGTGAAACTCTTCTTCCTGGAGGGTAATTTACCCTCCTCTGTTTGGAAGTATGGTTTGACCAAACTCACTGGAAACACTGGGTGTTTCCTGGAGAACTCCTCTGTGAGTTTGACCTCCACTACATTCTTGCTTACCAAATTAATGATAGTAAAGGGCCCTAAAAATGAGTCTCTCATCTTCTTAGGTCCTTTGAGATTATTAAAGTTGAGTGTAGACACCAGCACCTGGTTCCCTTCTTTGAAGTCAGGTTCCATGTGTGACTTGTCCCACCTCTGCTTATAATATTCCTTTGCCTCAGCTATGCATTTGGCAGCTGTGTCACAAGCCCTCCTCCGCATTTCATGGAACTCTTTGGCTGTGGGGTGGATGGTTAGAAGATTTTTATTCAAGTGGTCCACAGGTAAAAGGGGATTCCACCCTTTTTCTACCAGTGCAGGTGTTTTTCCTGTGGTAGATTGCTGACTTGTATTAGAAGCCAGCTGGACTGCTGGTAGAAGAGTAACCCAGTAATGGGTGTATCATTTATGTTCCTTGTACTCCAAGCCATAGGCACAGAACCTTTCAAGGATGTACTCCATTTTCTGGAGCATCCTTTCAGCTAGCCCATCTGTTTGTGGATGGTATGCTATCAAAAATACAAGCGTGGTTCCAAGCATTTCATACAGGTTGGTCCAAGATTCAGATGTGAATTTTGGGTCCCCATCACTAATGATGATCTTAGGGACTCCACAGGTAGATATGATGTTATTAATGAATAACAGAGCAGTATCCATGGCTGTGTCCTCTTTATGGCATGGTATACACCTCATACTCTTGCTGAACCTATCAACTATGATTAGACAGGCATTTTAGTTTTTTTTGCATCATGGGACAAGTACTGTAACCCAATCCATATTGATATGCAGTCTGTGTAGACTTCAAAGACTGCACCCTCCAAATAATAAGGGAGTTTATCTAGAGCCCAGTCTACGCATAGACATTATTTCTGGGTTGCCCCATAACTGGCTTCTGAATCTTTCAGCTGCCTAGAGATGTAACATATTACTACCTCTCCTGGTTCACTATCCACAAGCTGTCTCCAGTCAAGGGCTGCTCCTACGCCTTGGCTACATGCTGCATCTATGTATAACTTGAAACGTAGTTCACAGTCAGGCAAGATGAGCACAGGTGCATTTGTGAGTTCATATTTGATCTTTTCATATACATCCCTCCTTTCCTTGGTGATTTGAAAGACTACATATTTTGAACATAACTTGTATAAACTACTAGTTATGTGGGCAAAATTCTATTTGTTTTCTATAGTAGCTAGCAAACCCAAGGGAAGATTTCATCTCTTTGATGTTTCATGGGACTGCCTTTTGCAGTACTGCTGCTACTCTATTCTGGTCAATTTCCAGACTAAGACCTGAGAATTTATGTCATAGAGCTAGTAGCTCATGTTGGCCAAAATTACACTTTTTAAGTGAAATTTTCAGATTGATGGGGGTACATTTACTTAGAACTCTGTCTATGTATTGTACATGGTCTTCCCATGTCTTTGAGTATATAATGATATAATTAATATATACTACCATCCAGCCTTCCAATATTTATTCTTGAAAAATTGTGTCCATCATCCTTGGGAAGTGGGCTTGTGCATCCTTGATGCCAAATGGCATCCTGGTATACTCCTCTATACCCATATGGCATATGATTCTGAGGAACTTCATGGAGTTTGGTTTGACTTAATTCTTGTGAAAGCCTTTCATACAATCCATTTTGGTTATGTATTTGGCTTTAGCCCGTTTGTCTAGGGCATGAGGTATCCTGGGTATAGGGTACCTATCTTCTTTTTTGTAGTTGTTCAGGGCTCTGAAGTCTCCACACAACCTAGACTTGCCATCAAGCCAGGTGATTAGGACAGGAGTGGTGATTTCCACTAATTCATTCAATACAGACAGTAATCTTTGTGGCTTTTCCATGTATATATGCCATTCCTTTGGTTGGTGTGACTAGGAATGTTTGTGCATCTTGTGTGTGTTTGCAAAAGTTCTTGTTTGCAGTGTCCTGTGTCATGCCAGCTTACAACTGTATGTCCTGGATTTCTAGTGAGGTTTCCTCTTAGTCTTCCACTAGAAATTGTTCTCTTGGGTCTTGGTAATCATCTGATGGTTCTATGATGGAATAACCCATAGAGTCTGATTCAGAATCCTCTGTTGGGGATTCCTCCTCTGGGACTTTCTCAATGGCATAGACTTTTTTCTTTGCCTTTGAACCGTTGTTGGCATAGTGGTCTGTTGAGCCACATTTGTGACAAGAATTTTTCTTCTTTGCCATTTCTGCCACTATTTCTTTGGGTTTGTCTTTAAACTCTACCCTGAAAGATTGTTTGTCTTTGAAACCACTGCTTTTATATGGGGTGAATTTCCCTATATTAGCTGTTTTCCTTACCACTTGTAAGGTATTGGAAATTTCATCCAAACTGCAATTGTGGTTGCATCTGCATTTTACTGCATGCTCTAGTTGTCCTGACATTTGTGTCAGAAGTTTGTGATTCCTCATTTGGGTGTTCATTTGAGGATCAATGGCTTTGAGTCTCTTAGACTGTCTAAGACACCACTCATATGAGTCCTTGTCCACCAAGTATTTGTCACTTTCAAATGACATGGTCTTCTGCCATATCCAAGTACCATTGCTTTATTTTTGGATAATTTGACTCTTCCACCATGGCCAGCTTCTTCTGCCATGGATTTCTTTCATTTCTGTGTATCATATATTAGCATGTCCTTTAAATGCTGTATTAAGTCTAACAGTAATCCGGTAGTTTGGTATGGTTGGTACATCAATGAAGAGTCCATAAATATAATCTATGAGCTGTATATGATCATATTTTCCAGTTCCACAGAATTTGGGCCAGCTTGAGCCCTCAGGAAGCTATTTCAAGGCTTCCTTTTCAGAATAAGACATATTATCTCAATCCTGGTAATGCGATGGAGATCTTGCTCTTTTCACCAGCATGGCATCTGGGTGATATGGATTATCCATCATATGGCCTTGTGGTTGGGGCTTAATGTTGTGATAGAAATTAAACAGTTTGTTCATGTCGTGATCCAGACAATCCCTGTCCCTTTTGCTTTGGTGTTGTTCTTCCAAAACTAGATTCAATCTTCTGTTGGTTTCTTCAGAGGCTTTTCTCAATTGAGCGTGTCCTTCTTGAAGGGTTTTGACAATAATTTCCATGGAAGCTGTTGAAGCTTTAAGCCTTTAATGGCTGGCTTATACTTCTGAAAACTGTTTTGGAGTTTGCTCAGAAAATTGGGACATATGTAACCACAGTGCATCACCGTTTAGGTTACTCTCAGGTGAGACATTATTATGTTTAATCTGAGTGGGGGTAATATTTCTATTAAGGGGACTACTTATTCTAGAGTGGTTTACAACTACTTTTGGTTCTTGTGTACTTCCTTCACCAAGTCCAACAGTTTCTGGATCATTGGGTCTAACTCTCTCTGCCTTTGGGGAAAGAAGGTCTTGTTTTTGCCCTTGTGTTGTTGTCTTCTCCTGGAAACTTCCTGGGAGTGTGAAGAATGGTGACTCTTGTCCACTGACCCGTTGGTTACTGAATGGTGGGAAGCCACTGAAGAGCTGATTTGGTCTTCTCCTTGTGAGCCTGAAGGAATCTGAGTGTGCCCTGTCTGGGTCAGTTGTTCCTCTATACATTGGATAGTGGCTTGATTCTCCTTTATCCTTTTTTCCCTCACCCCGGGAGTCTTAACTGCCTGGTGGGATTCCAACCTTTGGTGATTATCATAAGTTCTTTGAAGGCAATCTCTTTGAGACAGATCTTCTGGAAACTTGCCCAAAGTTCTGCCCAGTGAAATACCAGGTTGAACCTCTTGTTGTGCAGGTTCCATTGAAATAAATCTTTGAGGAGTTGGTGGAGCTGAAGAACTTGATCCATATCCTTCCAGTCCTCTGGTTTGAGGTTTCTGTTGAATTGAAGTGTGAATTTTAGGGTTGATATTCTCTCCCTCATTGTCTTTCCATCCACCACTGTGTCCAAGGTGTCCTCTTCCAGGTCTTCTGGTTCTGGAAAAGCCTTCTCTGTCCTCTGGTTGGTTCCTTTGGAAGCCAAGGTTTCTGAGGTATGCAGGTGACATATGGGTGTTTGCATGCAGTCAAAAACTTTATTTTCTTAGGGTATTTACCTTTGACTGTTTCTTGTACAAATTTGCTGTCTGCTTATTTGGGCAATTTACCTTTAGAGGTTAAAACTGGGTTAATTATGGTAATCTTCCCTGTACAAGTTGTTAAGGTTGGTTTACCTTGTATTGAAGCAACGTTTCATGGTTTTATACTCCTCTGGGTGGCTATTGGTGTCCACTTCTTTGCTGTAATAAGGCCTTCACTGTGCCTCTTTCCTTTCCCTTTGATGCCCTCTGGTTCTGAGGGTGTCACTGGTGTGTTGGCCTGTGACTGGCTTTGTAGTGGGATCTAGTTTTCTTCCACTGAGTCAAACAGGAAAAGAAGGCTCATAGTCAGTTAAGACTTCTTAAAATGCTGTTTGCGCATCTAAGAATGGCCTCTGGGCTTGTATGTTACTACAATATGACCTGTATAATGAGAGTGTAATTGAATTAAAAATTTTCACATCAGAATTACAGCTTACAGATTCCTGGTGTACTGTTTGTATACCAGTATCCCACAGACTCACTTGTAGTTAGCAAGTATAATCTGTAAAAAATTGGTTGTGGAAGAGGGTAATTGAGTCAACAATACACCTCATTTCCCCTCAACTGTTGGTTTTACAGTAAGAGGTGTCCTTGTTTAATTAAAAAATTGGACTATATTAATGCCTGTAATGTGTTTTTATATGCAAAACACGCGCACGATAAGTTTAAAGTGGTTATTGTCCACATATTATTATCATAATAATTCTGAAAGAGGTTGGTATAAGACATATACCAAAAGAAAATATAGAATATAAGATATTTTTTATATAAATTTTGATGATTTTCACACCTCAAAAGATGAAACAAAATGTAAGAAGTAAAGAAAATAATTAAAAATACTCACTTTTAGGGTCCAAAAGATCAAAAAGCACGGCCAGGCTGAGTCTATGATGAAGCTGGAAGAGGACTAATTAGAATTTAAATATGACTGTGACACGGTTATAAATATTAAAAGTAAAGGTATCAAAGTTTAATAATGGTTTATTATTTGAATATGAGGGTTTTGCTATTGCAGGATAGTGGTGGTGAGCGCTATTGAAAACCCTGGGTGCAGCTTTACCTGTTGGATTATAATAATAAAGTCTACAGTACTTAAAATTAGAAGTATACCTATTTATTCTCCAAGAGTAGAACTGTTTTTGACAGCTATACGACGTAGAAATTCAAGAGAAGTATGAGGAAACCTTTTCTGGCTGTGAAAAGGCCCTTTTTTATCCTGAAATGGGGTGGAAAGGCTGCTAGACCTTTCCACGTAGAGGAAGTGAAGGTTTTTCACTCTCCAAGACAGGCTTGTGGTTTTCAAAAGACCTGTATAGCCTGTATTGGGCTCAGATGTGGTTTTGAAACCACATCTGGGCAGTTTTCACCAATACAGGGTGAAAAGTTTCATTTGGGGACCACACAGCTTGATTATGACGTGTATGACGTGTAGAATGCTTTACAGAACCTGTATGGGACCCCAGTATTGAATGAACTATGAGTTATTGAAGTAAAAACAAGAGTCTTCTTCAGTTTAACACCTCATAATCATGGTTATGGGATATTATCCCATGGTAAGGCTGTTTTGGCCAAACTGTTTGATTTTGACCTTAAACCAGCCATAAATTTCCCAGTTCTTGAGATATCAACCTCAACATTGGTTCAGTGTGTAGCCCTATATGTGATCTACACAATGGTACATTATTTAGTATGGTTATCATTAAATATGGCAAAGTTATCCCATGTAAAGATTTTTGTACATATGCGTGTTTTAGGCAAAAAGCTGTATTTGGCTTGTTTGCCTCATAATGTTTGTTCTAGGTGAGATATGGGGAAATGAATGGCACCATAAGATAGCCCTTATTGTGCGCCTTCTGAAAAGACCCCACTTTACATATCTCACACTGAAACTGTAGAAGCTAGATGGAAGGTGAATATTTTATTCACCCTTATTTGGTCTGAATTTGGCCTTACCTTCTGTAATACTTGTACTAGCTCAGCTTGGTTGGTACCATTGGATAGCCCTGGGCTAGAGCTTCATTTTTGATACACATTTGATGCGGTTAAGCCTCTTACTCTGTATCTCAGATGAGAGGTGAAAATTAAGCTTTATTCTCAGCAACAGCTTTGAGCAGGAATAACTTTGTTATTGGTTGCTCTATGATGATGGGACCTGTATGTTTGGAAAGAGGTGAGTTTTATCTTTCGTTTGATACCTTTTGAGCAGATTTGGCTCAGCTCCATGTTTTGGTGGTATTTTGGCTATACCATTGGTTTATGGTATTTGGCTGTCATGTTTGTGCTCTGGATTTGAGTCAAAGGCTGACAGCTTTGGGATGGTGGTTTCAAGCTGATACACAGACAGGCCAAATTCAAAGAGATGTGTCAAAGCAGTGTACAGGGGGAAAATTGATTTTACCAAATGAGCTTTTTTGGATTGATCTATCTGAATGTCATGGGCTCATTCAGGTAGCTTGGGCCAGTATATCATTTGTTCATTATATTGATCCAGAAAACAACAATGAAAGCACAACACTAGTGGGTATGTCGGCAAAATCCTCAAGGAGGTTGGCAAAAACAATGTGGCCAAAAAGCCACGGCTATTATGAGATTGGTGAGGGAGTGGGCTATCACATAAGGAATGGTAATACAATCTCACCCCAAGTCGAAGAATGAGGGAGTTTGGATGCATCTTGGAGTGAGAGGGTGTGATAATGTGCAGGGCAGTATACACCTGGTTTTGATGGGTTGGAATTGGGGTTATATGGTGTATCACATGAAAAAGAGGTGAAATGGCTCATGTACGGTGGCATGCCACCGTATGCTTGTCCACGATTGCAACATGTCACACACAAATCCTTATCACTGTACAGGATGCTGATGATTCACACGCAAAACCTTTCACTGTAAATTCTTATGCCTGTCCAGGCTCCCAATGCTTCACACAAAAAATCCTTATGCCTGTACAGGTTCCCAACAATTCCAAAAATTGCCTATGCTGGGGCAGCCTTGCTACAGCTCCGACACTTCCTTATGTGGGTGCAGTCACCAAGCGCTTCACATGCAAATCCTTACACTTGTGCAGGTTCCCAAAAATTCAAACAATTCCTTATGGAAGGGCATGCTTCCAAAAATTCACACAAAAATCCTTACACTTGTACAGGTTCCTGATTCTTTACATGAAAAATCCTGAGGATTGTACAGGTTCCCAACAATTCAGACCATTCCTTATGCCTGGGCAGCCTCCCGATAATTCCAAAAATTCTTTACACAACCAAGATTAATGGTGTGTGACCATAGGAAAGGCAATGACTCATGAATCTGGTGTGGATTGCTCACATGGGGGAACCCCCAAATTTTTACAGTTAAGATCTGAGGTGGTTGTAATCCATGGAAGAAGAAAATATAGGAGGGGTAATGGTGTAACAACCACTCACCAGGGGTAAGGGTATTCATTAATACACCCACTCAAACACCTCAAATCAGCAGATCCACTTTTTGCATCAGCATTCAGTTTCAGTAATGTTCCTGGCTGAAACATGCATACAGCTTGGTACTTCAATACAGCCTATCAACATCTGTACAGTTTGGATTCACCCAATACAGTTTGGATACACCATTATGAAACTGTATGATCACTCAACTCCACCACACCTCTTGTACAGGTTCTGTACAACTGTACAGGACCTGTATTGGCCAGACTCAATTCAATCATTCAATCCTCTCATGAAAATTCTCTCTCTGGATCAGGGCTGGTGATTCTCACATATACCAGCCCCTCTTTCTCCCCCCTGGGGACTTTTTCCCGGCTAATTAATGTAGTTTATTTATTATTTTATGAATATTATTATCCTTATTTTGGGTATTATATTTATTTAATATTAAGTTATTCTTTGGATTTTTCTTTCTTTGCCTGTAACGTATGAGTTGGGCGGCAATATCCGTATTAACCCTTCTCTTTTCATTCTGACAGGTTGAGACAGTGGACTGGGACTTGTTTGTGGTTGGCTCTTTTATTCTTTACTCTTATTTCTTTTGTTGCTTCTTTCTTATATTTCTTTTCTTAGTAATGCATCTCTTTGCACTCTTGAGTTTATTCTTTCTTACCATATCCTTGAGTGCTCCATAAGTGAGTCCCAGTTTACTGAGTGCCAGGCCCTCTCCACTTAGAAGAGCCCCTGTGACAAATGGTGACTATTGGCACATTTTATGCAAAAGAGGTTCTCACAAACAAATACTAACTCAAAAATTTGGTGTGGCACTTACAAAAATAATTCTCACACAATAGTATATTTGAACTATTGAGGAAAAAATAATTTTATTTGAACAAAGAATGTAATATAAATTGAACATAACAATCATTGAATACAAAGAATTTGTTTAAAAGAAAGTATTACAAAAGATAAAAAGAGGAGAGAATGCAATTTTTTTTTTGATTTTTTTTTAAGTATTTTCAGACTATCCTGGTGATGTCTTCCTTTGTATAAGCCACCAGTGCCTGGGCAAGAAGGGAGTTTAGTTCCTCGCAGAATTACTGGTGTATCTCATTTTGAATGACTGACATCCATGAAGGGAATCATGTGGAGCAATTAGTGATGCTCCAACAAGATTTGGTTGATGGGTTCATGGACAATGGCTTGAGGGATGATTAAGGTCAGTTTTAAGTCGGTAAATTCCTGGTGAGCCTCATTGTGGGAATGAGGGGAGGAGGCAGCCAGTTTCTTGGGGGCACTGGGAAGGGAACAGGGGTAGGAGTGAAGGGAGGGGGGATCTGATGGGCATATCGCCGATGATGATGATGGAGTGGGGTGGAGTGAGACGAGCTGGAGATGTTTGAAGGAAAAGTGAGGAAAAGCTGGGAAGAGTAAAAAAAGTGGAGTTGGGACTTACCAAGAGGTTCCTCCATGGATTGTGTTGGAGCCACCTCAGGTTCAGGCTCATGAGTCAAATTGTCCTCATGTGATTCAGAGGATGGACTCAGGCCAGGAATAGGTGGTGCATTGGTTTGGGAGGGTTGCAAAAAAGGAGGAAGAGCCAGTTCACTTGAGTCAAAAGTTGAAATTAAATGAAACTTTGGCTGCTTACCATGGAACAAGTCCTCCCACCACTGGTTGCCGCGGAGTTTGCTTGCAAAGCAAACTAGGAACGGGAGAGTCTTGTTGGGCGGATTTGGTTGGTTTTGGTCTATGCATAATGAAGAAAAGTCAGTATGATCTCATGAAGTGGAATGAGTTAAGGAAGAGAAATGAAACTTACTTCGGCATTTGAATCCCATGGGTGACAAGACATGGTGACAATCGGCCCAAGTTCAAATGTCCTCTTGCCATTGCCATCCTCCATTGGACAGATAATCAATTTGCTCTGGTCAAGGAGTGGAGTGACCATCAGATGGTGGCATAGCAGGGGGGTGGAAAAATCAATACTTGAGGGGACTGGGCTAATTGTCTGGAATCATTCCCGTCTGCCTGTTTTTGTTCCCCACATCTATTCCCACTTGGGAATGCTTTCATCATTGTCGACCACAAAGGATTCCTCTCAAGGGCATCTTGGTCAGAAACTCCTCTGGCCACGTGGTCGGAAGGCTTGGAAAGCAAAAGAGCATTTCTTGTGTGCTTGTTGGCAAGCATCACAAGAATTGGTTGTTGTCAAGGAGCGGATGCAGGGGATACCCCCCTTAGTGCGTAAAGTGCACAACATCTAAAAACAAAACAATTTAGATTAGTAACTGAATAGAAAGTAAACAATCAAGAACAAAAATGATGACATACAATGATTTCTAAATTTAAAACGGAATTAAAATATGGATTCTCTAGTTGGAAGGTTTTGAAAGTCTGAAATAAAATCATTAATAAAAGTTATAATTAATATCGAAACATAATATTGACAGAGAATTTAAATGAAGGAGATGCACAAGGTGGATAGAAGGGGGGTTCTGGATGTATAAGTGGGAAAAACAGACATCAAAAAGGAAGGAGAGTGAGGTTAGTGGAGTGTGATATAAAAGAGTGGAAATGCAGGAAGACAATGGGGAATATGCACAAGAATGAGAAGAGCGGTTGAGATGGGACAAAGTGGAGCGGTTGAGAAAAAAAGGAGAGGGTGTGTCAGGCAAAGATCATCTTTTATACCATGGTGAAGCTGAGCCAATTTCAGCAGTTGCAGCACCCACCAAAATCTCAGCTTCAAGCTGGGTCAGGAAAATTAAGCTCAGTCGCAGCATTGGCTGCAACTGAGAAGTTAAATGCCCGTGTGAGGCAGAGGAACAAAGGCTTTCTGGCTGAGTATTGCAATTTATTGAATTTTAAGACTCATTCAAATCCCCTTTTTTGAATTAAATAGCCACCCAATTGCCTGGGAGGGCTTTTGTGAGGGCATTGTTAAATGTGCATGGTGGCTGCAATCCACAAATTCCCCATGCAGAAAAGGACGTGGCACAAGTGCTCACAGGTGACTGCGGCAAGCATACCGGCCTTATGGCCGGGTGATAGTTTTTGAACAAAGGCTCACGTGGATGTATGACAATTTAATACAGCATGAGCTGGGGTCTGCTTTGGGGTCATAATTGAAATGCTCAGTGGCTGAACACTTGAATTGCACAGTTATTGAGATATTGATATAACAATTTCAAATGAACCATGCTGAGCAATTGCTAGGTCATTTTTGTAAGCACGCAATCTGAGCATTTGGCACAGCATCAGATGACATTTCAGCCAGATGCAGCATATCACACACTTTGGTGAAGTTCTCCTAAGTGAGCCTTCCGATGAACTATTGCAAAAAGGGTTCCGACCATGACTCTACCAAAAACTTCCACACGGAGCTTTTGACCATGACATGCTCAGCTTGCGTGTTCAAATTGGGTGCATCACAATGCTGAGAATGTGGCACATGAGCTATGTATGCCAACAATTGGAAGGTGGATCCCGATTGGTAATATGCATGCAGTCAGAAGGAGTATTACACCATCCAAATTTGTACAGCTGACATTTTAGGACATACACCTTTGTACATGTATGCTGCGGGGAAGAGCAAAAGCTGTACAAGAATGTAACATGCAATCATGCCAAACCATTGAGTCAAATTTCTCAAATGCATCCTTTTGATGTACCTTTTTGGAGGGCTCCACCTAACTACCACACAGATGCTGGTGTAATCCAACTTAATGTAAGGGGTGCATCATGGGATGACCAATTGTTTGGGTCATACACAAATGGTGGATTCACTCCAGTGCAAAGGTCATGGAAAAAAATGACTGGCCCCACTTCTTTTTCACGCCCGCTCATTGTCGGGCCCCCACATGCTTTCATACGCACCCCCCATGGGTCTTACACAGGGAATTTTCACATGCCTGGTGGACCTTTTACGTGCCTGTCTTCCAACAAGCTATTTGCTTGTGCAGGTGGCTTGCTTAACTGCAGATGCTCACCCACCGGCACACAGAAACTTGAGGCCCCTTGGTGTGGATTTTCTTAAGCCTCATATGCATTATCATAACCCTTGCCTATGATCCCTGAGGCTGGTTATTTATGCGTGGGGATCCACCACCGCTGGTCATATATTTTGCCGGAATTTCTCACATGTGTGAGGGAAATACTCTGATGAAAATCTGGGTGGATGAGTAAAAGCCACAAATGCAATAGGGGTGAATGTGTAAGTGTATCATGGCTCACGGCCGGTGCCCCCTTTCATCAAGCCACACATTTGCTGCTGGAATTCCAGTAGGCATCAGTCCACAAGAATTTTCAGGCAAAAGCAAATTCATGTTTGGTGGCACGCCACCACAAATAACTCAGCTTCCCACACAGAAAAGATCCCCACAGTGAAATCTTCCTATCCACTCCCATCATTTCCCAGTAGGTCACTGTATGACAATTAACCTGGGGAAGATATTCTTATTTTTTGCTGTCACACCAGCAAACATAACTGCATGCCTCTAATATGCCACTGCACAATACGTTTCTACAACGCACCCAATTTTGGATATGCCAATGTCAACCTTGGTCCACCAATCCTTGCCTAATATGCTGCAAATCAAACAGTCATATCGGTGCACCCACATTCTTCCCACCTTGCCTTGATATATGCCCCAAATTCAATATGAAAATTATGATCCCAAGAGGCTCATCTTCCTAACGACCATGCACATAACCACAGGCCATCCCCCTTTGAGCCCATTGATGCCTCTCATATGAGCTTTCCACCTGTGCTTATTGGTCTTAATTCCCTTTAGCCACCCCTTCTTGATCATATAATTTCCAACTGTCAACAAATAATTGATAATAGCCATCATGTCAACCCCTTCACAACCACTTTGCATTGCGATTATTAATATTTTTATTCAAATAAATTGTGATTTAACCTTAAATCCTTATAATTCCCACTTAGCTTCTTCAATTATCCTATGGAACAATCAACACAACATATTCATATATATCCCCAATCACCAGAATACTATTGGCTCCCTCCATGGCACCCTTTCCAAGACATTGTTACCATTCCTTGGGGCACCACAAACGTTCATGCCCTTTGGTCCTGGTGGGGCATGGATTGAAAATTTCCAATCCAATCCTACTCAAACATTATTTGTTGAGGGAGTATTTATGAATGATCCAAACAATCCTTTCTCATCCCAGAAACCCAATCAAGCGTTGATGTTCTTCACATGGAATCCAAACATTTTATTCATAATTGAAAGTTTTCAAAAACAATAATTAAAGGTTAAAATGCCTAAAGAATATGACTGTAATACTCATAGTCAATGTCAACTTTTTACTCCCACATTTCCTGCTTCAAACTCCATGCCACCCTCATGTCCTTCCCTCTTTTCATTGACTTCCAAGCAAAAACTGATACAATTAACCAGTGGATCATACCTCCCCATGATGACCCCACCCCATTCCATTATTCAAACCGCCCTCCTCCCTCATCAAAAGATTGCACTAGCTTTTCTTTGGGATCACAAAATCCCCAATGGACAATCAGCCCGTAACCTATGGGCCACCTGTAGGGCTTGTCTATGAAACTCTTGATAATAGTAGAAATATCAAGAGTACTATGACTGTCCTCAGTAGAAATATATAATATAATAAAATACTATAACCACAAATTTGAATATAATTGTTAAGAATAATTATATAAAAAAAATAAATTTAATTATTATTATAACAATATAATAAGTATAATAGATTATAATTATTCTATTATTGTTATATTCACTGACAATTATAGCAATAAGAAGTGTAAAGCTCTTAATGAGACAAATACACATGGAAAATATGAATATTGACCACTTATAAATAATATAAATATTATTTATGAAAGAATTAAAACACATACTGTGCAGATATAGTTCTTATAGAAAAATTCTATATAAAAAAACTAATACTAGATAAAAAAAGATATAGAACCTTAGAGAAAACTAACTTATAATATTTATTTAATACAACAAGTTAAATAACAACAGTTATTATATTAAATAATAATTATAAGTTAAAAACACGTCAAAAACCAATAATTTTGCAGATAAAACAACTTTTTATAATAAAAATCAAGATTGAAGAGATTTTAAGAAGGATTTGTGGATTTCAAAAGATATTTAAGATGATAATTTTATATAATAAAATGTATTATTGGTGATTACAACAATAATCTGAATTCTATGATTTCAATTCTTTCATCTTAATTAATAAAGAATAAAATAACTTAAGAATTACTTAGTAATAAGATTTTATATTTAATAAAACTTTACCTGTTCAAATTTCTAATATGATTGGATTTGATGATGAATGATGGACAAAAGCAGTGATGAAAGGACTCTTTTTATGTCTTCAGAGCAGCTCTCATGATTCAGAATGAATATAGAATGCGTTCTCAGGTCAAAACTGAAAAGCCATGCTTAAAAATAAAGTTCTTAGCTTAAGGGAACTTATTTTTAATTCCAATTTAAAGTTATCAGTGTTATTCTTAACTCCATGTAGCTTCAATCCTCCTTTAAGGTAATTATTTTAAGTTTTTAATATAAATAGACTTATTTATATTAAATTTCATCACATGGACAACTTAAAAATAGAGTTTCAAGCAGAAATCTCTTAAACTCAATTTTTAATTAATTTTTAAAGAAAACATAATTTTCTTTGAGCTTTAATTAAAAGAGTAAATTTCCAGGCTAAATAACCAGGAAGTTTATTTATCAAAGATACTTATAATTTATGTTATATATAGATAATATTGAATTGTGAGCCTTGTGATATTTTCAAGCAAATCCATTAAGAATTGGATTTTGAATGAATTTTTGAAGTTATTGCTATTTTTCCACGTAAAATAGCAATACACACCAAACCTTAACTTTTGATAAGGTTTTAATGCTTTCAACCTTAAAATTTTAAGCTTATTTAAGCTTTTTAAGCTTAATTGAGTTTTGACAGTTCTTAAAACCTTAAATTCAAGCCTGCATATTGGGATTTACCCTTTGCCAGCTTGAAATTCCTGTCTAAATTGGGATTAAACCAGTTTAAAATTTAACATTGGATCAAAGTCTAATGTTAAAGTTTAAATAAGGTTGAAAATCCTCCAATACAGGTGAAAAACCTTAATTGAATCCTTGCAGATCCAAAAAGTTGGGTACCCCAGCTCTATTCGGTCTTTTTCCTTTGTCCCACCTTTCTGCGTGGATTTTGCCCTTTTATTTATTTAAAGCCATACTATGGCCTTAAATGCTTTCAAATTGAGCTCACACAGGATTTACATTCTGTATGGAAAATCCTTAGCCAATTCAGTAAATATACACAACACCTCAATTTTAACTAAAATTTTGGTAAGTTTGCATAAACTTTATGCAAATTTAAATTTAAGCTTATTTAAGCAGAAATTTAACAATTTTAAAAAATGTTAAAAAAGTTACATTAGTACTGTGAGATCCTTAAATCTTCGAATAACATAAAAAATAAGTGTTTTTGGGTATAACACCTTATGGATGTACCCTAGGTCATTTATGGTGTAGAATACAAAAATGAAATAATATCTATAACTTTGTTTATCCAAAAAAAGTTATACTTATTTTTTGTTATTTTTTATTTTAAATTCAATTAAAAAGTCTGTTAAAGACAAATTTCACTGTTTATAAAATCATTTGTGGCCTTATGGGTATGTTATACATACCACACAGGCTCACACCACCTCACATCCTGGATCCACTTTTAATGTCAGGAACATAATTACAAACAAGGTTGTTAGCTCATTTGAATCCCTTTCAACCAATACCCCTCTTGGAGGACTCCTTTTGGATGATATGGGATTAGGAAAAACCATTTAGCCCATTGCACTAATTGGTACCTCCAAGGAGTGGCTAATTACAAATGCCCACTGCTCCATGCCCAGCATTATCATCTGCCAACCTCGCTTAATTAGCAACTGGCAATCTGAAATATCCAAGCATGCTCAGCCTGGAGGGCTGAAAGCCAAAATCTACCATGGTGCCACTCATCACTCATTATCCAAGGCCAAAATCTTAAAATGTCATATTATCATCACTTCTTACAATACTATCACCCAATAATTTAAACAAACCAATACCTCTACATCATTCATTTTTAAAATCAATTGGCATTGTATAATTTTGCATGAAACACAGTGAGTGTCTGATCTTTAAACAATTCAAATTACCTTTTATATCCAATACCCCTTCCGCCATTTTCTAGCTATATTCTCTCTCAATACACTGCCACTCACCATTCCATTAATAGCCTCCTATCATCCCGTTGAATATGTTTAAGGGGTGCACCTATTCACAACACCATTTATTATCTTTTGAGCATAATATCATTCATCACCCAACCCCAGAGCTCAGATCAAGATAGCTGGTCACCATTCATGCTGAGTAGTCTTTACAAAGGTAGCAATGATATTTTGCATTTGGCATTGCTGCATTTAAGTTTGCACCACAACAAAACCACACATCTCAAATCCCTCCCCACTATTAGCCATCATTATGCACTGCTGCCATTTAACCCAACAATGCAGCAAGAAAATTGCACATTAAACAAAGAATTCCTATCATCCAAAAGCAAAGGACCAGGAGAACTCTTCAGAAATATTAATAAGCTGAGAATATGTTGTAACCATCACATCATGCTTAACACAATTGCCAATGCGGATTTGGAAGATCATGAGGGCAGGAGCACTCAGGATAACTCCTCAACAATCACACAAGCTATTGTGGATGTGGAAACATGCATGATGCATAGTAAAATTGCACACCTCCTGAAAAGCTAAATGAAGAACAAGCAATCAAATTGTGGTCCAACCAAATCAGTGGTTTATACGCAATGGACCCAATTCCTCAATTTGTGAGTTAATTCTAATATGCAGCAATTATCAATTGAATCCATCTGACCTTTTTTTTATGGTGGAAGTGGTATTGCACTTGCCCATCACTCTATCCTTTCAGCACAAATTGACCTAACAATTCCAGTACAAGCGCAGGAGAAGGCCCTGGATAATTTCTTCAATAATCCTGAATGTGAAGTACTCATTGCATCCATTGCTGTAGCTGGAACTGGCCTCAATATAACTTGCGCTAATATGGTCTATTTAATGGTTAGTGGACCCCCAAAACTCTACTGTGATTTTTGGATACTGACATCCACATTTCCAGGAGCCCAATTGGAACCCAGGCATTGAAACTCAGGCTGTTGATTGACACCATCGTATTGGCCAACAACAACCTGTGAAGGTCATTCAATTGAGGTCAACTTGCAGAAGGTACCTTTCAAGCTCATATTTGTCCCTGATTGTATTATTACTCTGAAATTTTTCTTTATGGGAATCCCATATTCAAATCAGCAATAGGTCCAAGAAAAGAAAAACTCATTAACAACGTGAGCTTTCCTAATATTATCTAATTTGTGTTTGAAAAAGTTGATAATTCCTTTTCACCCCGTCACAAGTCCACAATCATGAACACCATGAGCTGGATAGAACTTCTTGAATATTTCCTCAATGAAAATTAGCACTAGAGTATTATTTCTAAGGGAGAGAGTGATACATTCCAATTCATATTGTTTATATTGTAACATATTTAGAAAGCTGTTGAATCTTTAAGAAATAATAATCAGATTGTATCAGACTTGCACAAATAATTCACAAAATGTTGATTTGTAACTGTGCTATACATTTATTTTCCTAACACATTGCAGAGCATCGCCATTCGCGCTAATAACTGGCATTTCAAGTATTTTGAGGGCAATAGTCTGCATCTTAATACAACCTTTGAGCCAATCTTGATCAAATACCTGAAAAAATAGCACTTCAGGAATATCACCATCATCTGTCAGTTGTATTTCTGGTAGTCTATCAATAGTTCTTTTACCCTTTTTTTAATTTGATTACAAAACTCTATGTCTCGATCCATTTTTGATACCAAATCATTAAGTAGGCATCAGGGCCAGCATAAACCCACTTTGCGGTAAACTTGACGGCCATTTTCCACTACCTCCTCAGTATCTGAGCATACTCAAGGGTCATTGAATTGTGATGCTAGAATTGGAAATTTAGCTGTATCATACCATTCACGACAGCGCTCACAGGTCTGCACATCATCAATTAAATTATCATCAGATTTACTTCACAATAAAGAAGAGATACAGTAACTAACCCTTTGACAAATCATTGCAAGCTTTTGATTGTCCTTCTTTTTTACCAAATACTCCTCATCCTTTTGAATAGACTTCCATTCTCTTTTCAAATGAGTGAAATATTGCTCCTTTAAAGCCACCACAACCCTGTAGTTATTATGATCCTTGTTCCAACAGTAGTGATGATACTCAATGCTGACAAGTGCAAGACGGAATGTACAGTATAACACCATAAACATCAGCTTGTTGAGCAGATGTTGCCATGAGCTCTCTTGGTCCCAAGTGAATTGCTTTAGTCCTAACTTGTGAAGCTAATTTTTGCAGTAGCTTTGGAAACCCTGAGACTGAACCTGTGTTGATGACTCATTGAAAACATCCTTGGGGACATATCCAAGATAACTAGCCACTTTAATTGGAATTTCATGCTCTTCTGTGCTGGGTGGTACTGTTAGTGAGGAAAAAACCTTATCCCTTACTTTGAGTAGGAACAGACAATGGGCATGTACAGCTGATCTTATCCCATGGACATTTTCTGGAAGATCCTCTTTCAGTCATTTTTGTTGCTCCTGCTGCCTTGCATGTTTTGCCACATTGTGAGCTTTGCGAGCCTCATTTGTTTGCTGTCTCATATTGGATTGATTGAGAATACTCTGGGCAACGGGCATTTGAGGATGGTGTCACAGGGGCTCTTCTAAATGACAAGGGCCTGGCACTCAATGAACAGACTTACTTATGGAGAGCTCAGAATAAAATACTCAATTGATAAGAGTAATGGAATGAGGGAAGAAATTACTAGTCATAAAATAATAAGCATTAAAATAGATGAGAGAAAAACAAAAGAAATAATAAAGAGCCAACCACAAATAATCCTGTATCACTGTTTCAACCTGTTCAGAAAAGAGAAAAGGGTTAATATGACTGGGTTACCCTTCTACCAGCTTTCCAGCTGGCTTATAATACAAGTCAGCACTCTACCACAGGAAAAAACCTGCAGTGGTAGAGACAGGGTGCAATCCGCTATTGCCTGTGGATCACTTATAGAAAAATCTTCTGACCATCCACCGCACAGCCAAAGACTTCCATGATATTTGGGAGAGGGCTTGTGACACAGCTGCCAAATGCATAGCTCAGGCAAATGAATATAATAAACAGAGGTGGGACAAGATACACATGGAACCTGACTTTAAGGAAGTGGACCAGGTGCTAGTGTCTACAGTGAACTTTAATAATCTTAAAGGACCCAAGAAGATGAGGGACTTGTTTGTAGGGCCTTTCACTATGATTAGGTTGATAGGAAAGAATGCAGTGGAAGTCAAACTTACAGAGGAATCTTTCAGGAAGCACCCAGTCTTCCCAGTAAGTTTGGTCAAACCATACTTCCAAACAGAGGAGGATAAATTCCCCTCCAGGAAGAAGAACCCCACACAACCTGATATAGGGGAAGTGGAGGACTCCCCAGGACCTGTGAGTAAGATCATCAGGGCCAGGAAGATCAGACTTAATGGAAAGGATCAAAGACAATACTTAGTCAGATTCAAGCACCAAACAGCTGATAAAAACAAATGGTTGGCAGAAGATGCCATACCAGATGGGAACCTTCATCTAATGAGATTCAGGGCCTCTAGGAGGACTGAAAATTCTCATCAATGATGAGCCTTTTTTAGAGGGAGGGCATGTCAGCCTGTGACTCAAAACCAGAGCACAAGCATGACAGCCAAAATACCATAAACCAATGGTATAGCCAAGATACCACCAAACATGGAGCTGAGCCAAATCAGCTCAAAAGGTATCAAGAGAAAGAGGAAACTCACCCATTTCTGAAAACATAAGTTCCGTCACCATAGGACAAGAAATAACAAAGTTATTCCTGCTCAATGTTATTGCTGAGCATAAACCTTAATTTTCACCTCTCATCTAAAATCTAAAAGGAGAGGCTTAACCCCATCAAATGGGTACTCAAAATGAATCTCTAAGCCAGGGCTATCCAATGGTACCAGCCAAACTGAGCTAGCACCAATATTACTGGAGTTATGGTCAATTTCAGGCCAAATAAGGGTGAACAAAACATGCACCTCTCATCTAGCTTCTACAGTTTTAGTGTGAGATACTTGAAGTGGGGTCTTTTTGGAAAGAGCACAATCAGGGCTATCTGATGGTGTCATACATTTCCCCATAGCTCAACTAGAACAAAGTTTATGGGGCAAATAAGCTCAATACAGCTTTTTGCCTATACCACACAAATGTACAAAATCTTGTACATGGGATAACTTTTCCATATTTAAATATACCCATATCAAATGAGGTACCATTGTGTAGAGCACATACAGGGCTACACAATGAACCAATCTTGAGGTTGATATATCAAGAATTGACAAAGGTATGGCTGTTTTAAGGTCAGATTTCCACCTCCTGTCATATACAGCCTTGCCATCGGATAATATCCTATAACCATGAATATGAGGTGTCAAATAGACAAAGAAGCTTGTTTTTACTTCAATACCTCATATTTCAGTCAATACTGGGGTCCCATACAGTTTCTGTACAGCATTCTATGCATCATACACGTCAGAATCAGGCTGTGAGGTCCCCAGATGAAAATTTTCACCCTGTGTTGGTGAAAACTGCCCAGATGTGGTTTCCAAACCACATCTGAGCCCGATAAAGGCTATACAGGATGTTTGCAAATCACAAGCCAGTACTAGAGGGTGAAAAATCTTCACTTCCTCTACCTGGAAAGGTCTAGCACCCTTTCCACCCCATTTCATGATAAAAAGGAGGCTTTTCACAGCCAGAATTGTTTGCTCATCCTGCTCTTGCATACCCTACGTAGTAAACTGTCAAAAACAGTTTTACTCTTGGGTAATAATCAGGGTATAATTATAATTTCAATTATTGTAGTTCCTATTATAGTAATCCAATTGGTAAGACTGCACCCAGGGTTCTGAATAGCGCTCACCACCATTATTTTTCAATAGTAGAACCCTAATATTATATTATGAGCTATTATATCACATTAAAAGGCTTATTTTAAAATCATTTCCACATGTCACAGTCATAGTCCTAGTTGTAAATAGCCTCATTACTGCTTCAACATAGACTCCAGCTGACATTTTGGGCCTGGCTGTGTTTTAAACCTCCTTGGACCCTTATAAGTGAGTTTTTCTCTTATTTCTCACTTTCTGAAAATTGTTTTATTCTTTTTAGGCATAAGATTTCTTGAAAATATATATTATATATATATTTTTTTCTTTTTTTGGTACATATACCACTTTTATACTCATATTTTAAGAGTACCTGTCACATGGCTAATAACCACAAGACCCTTATTTTTGGTGTGTTTTACATATAAAAACACTTAAGCCATTAATAAAGTCTCATTTTTTGATTAAAATAAGACACCTCATACTGACAAACCATTAGTTGAGGCATGGTTGGACATATTTTTAAATCAATTGCCCTGTTACACACCACTTTTTGACAGTTTATACCTGCTAATTACAAGTTATTCTGTGAGATATTGGTATACAAACAGTATACCAAATATCAGTAAGCTGTATTTCTGACGTGGAATTGTTAATTCAATCACACTGTTATTATAAAAGGGCACATTGTAATAATATACAAGCCCAGAGGCCATTCTTACACGTGCAAGACCAGCATTTTTTGAGAAGTCTTAGCTTTGATTCAGTGGAAGATATCTTCATACCACTTGAAAGCCAGTCACAGGCCAACACACCAGTGACACCCTCAGAACCAGAGGGCAGCAAAGGCAAAGGAGAGAGACACAGTGAAGGCCTGATAACAGAAAAGAAGTGGACACCCATTTCCACACAGAAGAGTAGAAAACCACGAAATTCTGCATCAATACAAGGTAAACCAACCTTGATAACTTGTACAGGGAAAATTAGTATAATTAACCCAGTTGTAACCTCTAAAGCTAAATTGCCCAAATCAGCAGACAACAAATTTGTACAAGGCACATACAAAGGTAAATACCCTAAGAACATAAATTTTTTGACTGCTTGCAAACACTAACATGTCACCTGTACACCTCAGAGATCTTGGCTTCCAAAGGAACCAACCAGAGGACAGAGAAGGTTTGTCCAGAACCAGAAGACCTGAAAGAGGACACTTTGGACACAGTAGTGGATGGCAAAACAATGAGGGAGATGAGATCAACCCTGCCATTCACACTCAAATTCAATGCAGACCTCAAACCAGAGGACTGGAAAGACATGGATCAAGTTCTTCAGCTCCACCAACTCCTCAAGGACTTATTCCAATAGAGCATGGACCACAAGAGGTTCAACCTGGCATCTCACTGGGCAGAACTTGGAGCAAGTTTCCAGATGATCTGTCTCAGAGAGATAGACTTCAAAGACCTGATGGTAATCACCAAAGGTTGGAATCCTACCAGGCAGTTCAGACTCCTGGAGGCAAGGGCACAGAGGATATGGGAGAATCAAGCCACTATTCAAGCTATAGAAGAACAGTTAACCCAGACAGCGCGTACTCAGATTCCTTCAGGCTCACAAGGAGCAGGCCAAATCAGCTCTCCAGTGGCTTTACACCATTCGGAAACCAGCAGATCAGTGGCCAAGAGTCACCATTCTTCACAATTCCAGGAGGTTTCCAGCAGAAGACAAGAAAACAAGGGCAAGAACAAAACCTCCTTCAACCAGAGGAGGAAAGAGTCGGACCCTATGATTAAGAAGCTGTTGGATTTGATAAAAGAAGTGCACAAGAACCAGAAGTAGTTGTAAACCACTCTAAAATCAGTAGTCCTAGTAATAGAAAAATTGTTGATGAATAAGGCAAGATCTCCATCACAATACCAGGGTGGAGATGGAGTGTCTTATTCAGAGAAGGAAGCCTTAAAACAGCTTCCTGAGGCCTCAAGGTGGCCCAAATTCTCTGGATCAGGAGAATATGATCATATGGAACTCATAGATTATATTGATGGACTCTTCATTGATGTACCAAGCATACCAGACTACTGGATTACTGCTAGATTGAATACTGCATTTACAGGTCATGCTAGTATATGGTACACAGAAATGAAAGAAATCCATGGCAGTAGAAACTTGCCACGGTGGAAGAGTCAAATCATCCAAAAGTACAGTAATGGAACTTGGATATGGCAGAAGAGAATGTCATTTGAAAATGACAAATAGTCAGTGGACAAAGATCCATATGAGTGGTGTCTTAGACAGTCTAAAAGACTTAAAGCCATTGATCCTCAGATGAACATCCAAATGAGGAATCACAAACTTCTGACACAACTGCCAGGAGAACTAGAGAATGCATTAAAATGCAGATGCAACCAAAATTGCACTCTAGATGACATTGCCAACACTTTACAAGACATAAGGAAAAGGACTAATATAGGGAAATTCACCCCATATAAGAGCAATGGTTTCAAAGAGAAACAACCTTTCAGGGCAGAGTTTAAAGATAAACCCAAAGAAAGAGTGGCAGAAGTGGCCAAGAAGAGAACTCTTGTCACAATTGTGGTTCAACAGACCACTATGCCAACAACTGTCCAAAGGCAAAGAAAAAAGTCTATGCCATTGAGAAAGTGCCAGAGGAATAATCCCCAACAGAAGATTCTGAATCAGACTCTATGGGTGATGCCATCAGACAACAATGTGATGATGAACAGGACCCAAAAGAAGAATTCCTAGTGGAGTACCAAGTGGAACCCCCACTGGAAATTCAAGACATACAGTTGGAAGCAGGCATGCCACAAGATACTGCCAACAAAAACTTGTGAAAACATACACAAGATGCCCAAACATTCCTGGTTACACCAACTAAAGGAATGGCATATATACATGGAATAGCCACAAAGATGACTGTCTGTATTGACAATGCTCAGCACCCACTGATCATTGATAGTGGAGCACACCGCTGCATAGTGGCGAGAAATATCTGGATAACCACTTCCCAAATTGGGAAAAACAGCTCTTTCCCAACAAGGAAAAGAACTTTAAAAGTGCATCAGGGAAGATGACTTCCATTGGGAAAATTATCAAAGAGATAATTATACCCCACAGGAAGGGTAATATCAGACTCAACCGAGAGTTTGTAGTGCTTGATGATGCCCACATCCAAGGGTTTTTACTGGGAACAGATTACCAGAGGATGTATGGCATAGATATTTACAACAGTAATAACAGGCACATTACCATTGGTACCAACAAGCAAAAGAAATTTTCACTTGATATATACCAGATATCTTCTCAGGACTCACTAGAAGAACTTCTGAAAGAATTCAGAGAGGGACAGTTTAGCAATACCCTCACCAGTAAACAGAAACCAACTTTACTGAATATGCTGAGGAAGAACAGACCAGCATTTGCCATTGGTGAAGAACCATTAGGCAATATCAAAGGCCATGATATCAAACTATATCTGGATGTGGAAAGACCTTATCCACCCATGCTGAGGAGACCTCCTTATCCAGCAAGCCTGGAAACCAGGAAAGAAATTGAGAAACATATCAATGAACTCCTGGACATGGATGTCATCAGGAAGATTGGACATAATGAAATAGTGGAAATCACCACCCCTGTCTCAATAACCTGGCGTGATGGCAAGTCTAGACTGTGTGGAGATTTCAGAGCTTTGAATAACTACACAAAAGCAGACATGTACCCTATACCCAGGATACCTCATGTGTCAGGCTGAGTCTATATTGAAATGGTAATAAGAGTATTTACAACTAGAATTATGACTGTGACACGTAGAAAATTGATTAAAAGTAAGGGTTTTTGGTTTAAAAGATGATTTATAATATATTTGAAGGGTTCTACTATTGAAGAATAGTGGTGGTGAGCGCTATTGAGAACCCAGGGTGCAATCTTACCAGTTGGGTTACTATAATAAGAGTTACAATAATTAAATATATAATTATACCTGTTCATTACCCAAGAGTAAAACTGTTTTTGACAGTTTACTACGGAGGGTATTCAAGAGCAGGATGAGGAAAGGATTTTGGCTGTGAAAAGCCTCCTTTTTATCCTGAAATGGGGTGGAAAGGGTGCTAGACCTTTCCACGTAGAGGAAGTGAATATTTTTCACCCTCTAGTACTGGCTTGTGGTTTGAAAACAGCCGGTATAGCCTGTATTGGGCTCAGATGTGGTTTTGAAACCACATCTGGGCAGTTTTCACCAATACAGGGTGAAAATTTTCATCTGGGGACCTCACAGCCTGATTCTGACGTGTATGATCTGTAGAATGCTGTACAGAAACTGTATGGGACCCCAGTATTGACTCACATATGAGTTATTGAAGTAAAAACATTCTTCTTCGTCTATTTGACACCTCATATTCATGGTTATGGGATATTATCCCATGGTAAGGCTGTATCTGACAGCAGGTGGGATTTTGACCTTAAACTGGTCATAACTCTGTCAGTTTTTTAGATATCAAGCTCAAAGTTGGTTCATTGAGTAGCTCTGTATGAGCTCTACACAATGGTACCCAAATTGACATGGCTATCATTAAATATGACAAAGTTATCCCATGTACAAGTATTTTTGTACATTGGCGTGGTCTAGGCAAAAGCTGTATTAAGCTTGTTTGGCCAATAACTTCTGTTGTAGTTGAGCTATGAGGAAGTGGATGGCACCATCAGATAGCCCTGATCGCGCTCTTTCCAAAAAGACCCCACTTTAGGTATCTCACACTAAAACTGTAAAAGTTAGATGAGAGGTGAATGTTTTGTTCACCCTTATTTGGTCTGAATTTGACCATAACTCAAGTAATACTGGTGCTAGCTCAGTTTGGCTAGCACCATTAGATAGCCCTGGCTTAGAGCTTCATTTTGAATACCCATTTGATGGGGTTAAGCCTCTCCTTCTAAATTTTAGATGAGAGGTGAAAATTAAGGTTTATGCTCAGCAATAACTTTGAGCAGGAATAACTTTGTTATTTCTTGTCCAATGGTGATGGGACTTGTATTTTCAGAAAGAGGTGAGTTTCCTCTTTCTTTTGATACCTTTTGAGCTAATTTGGCTCAGCTCCATGTTTTGGTGGTATTTTGGCTATACCATTGGTTTATGGTATTTTGGCTGTCATGCTTGTGCTCTGGTTTTGACTCACAGGCTGACATACCCTCCCTCTAAAAAAGGCTCATCATGGATGAGACTGTTCAGTCCTCCTAGAGGCTCTGAATATCCTTAAATGCAGGTTTCCATCTGGTATGGCATCCTCTGCCAACCATTTGTCTTTGTCAGCTGTCTGGTTCTTGAATCTGACTAGATATTGTCTCTGATCCTTCCCATTAAGTCTGATTTTCCTGGCTCTGATGATTTTACTCACAGGTCCAGGAGAGTCTTCTACTTCCACTATTTCTGGTGGAGTGATGTTTTTCTTCCTGGAGGGGAATTTATCCTCCTCTGTTTGGAAGTATGGTTTGACCAGGCTTACTGGAAAGACTGGGTGTTTCCTAGAAAACTCCTCAGTGGGCTTGACCTCTACTGCATTCTTTCCTATCAACTTAATGATAGTGAAGGGCCCTACAAATGAGTCTCTCATCTCCTTGGGTCCTTTGAGATTGTTAAAGTTTAGTGTAGACACTAACACCTGGTCCCCTTCCTTGAAGTCAGGTTCCATATGTTATTTGTCCCACCTCTGCTTGTTATACTCTTTGGCCTCAGCTATACATTTAGCAGAAGTATCACAGGATTTCTTCCACATATCATGGAAGTCTTTGACTGTGGGGTGGACGGTCAGAAGATTTTTCTTCAAGTGATCCACAGGTAACAGGGGATTCCACCCTTTCTCTACCAGTGCAGGTGTTTTTCCTGTGGTAGAGTGCTGGCTTGTATTATAAGCCAGTTGGACAGCTGGTAGAAGGGTGACCCAATCATCGGTGTATCCCTCATGGTCCTTGTATTCCATGCCATAGGCACAGAACCTCCTGAGGATGTCCTCCATTGTTTGGATCATCCTCTCAGCTAGGCCATCTGTTTGTGGATGGTAAGCTGTGGAAAAAGCAAGCTTGGTGCCAAGCATGTCATATAAATTGGTCCAGAATTCAGATGTGAATTTTGGGTCCCTGTCACTAATTATGATCTTAGGGACTCCACAGGTGGATATGATGTTATTCCAAAATAACAGAGCAGTTTCCATGGCTGTGTCCTCTTTATGGAATGGTAGACATCTCATGCTCTTGCTGAACCTATCAACTATGATTAAGTAGGCATTGTAGTTTTCTTTGCCTCCTGGGACAAGTCCTGTGACCCAGTCCATGTTGATGGTTTCCCATGGGTGTTTGGGTTCTTCTATGTGTTGAAGCAACCCATATTTCTTCCCATGTTTTCTATTTGCCTTTTGGAATCTTTCACAAGTGTTGATGTATTCACTCAACTCTTGCTCCCACTTGGGCCACCAAGCTGTGCTTGCTACCCTCTCTTTGGCCCTGTCCTCACTCATGTGTCCCATATAGGGGCAGTCATGGCATTCCTGCAGGATTAAAGAGATGTGGTCTCTGTCTATCACTGTGAGTGCACTGGTGTGCTTTTCTCTGTGATAAATCAGGCCATCTATAAGGAAGAATTTATTGTCCTTATAGGCCCTCAACCAGGGTTCCTCCAGCTGGGTTTCCAGTTCTGGGCTCCTGTATTTTTGTTGAAGGAGTTGGAGTAGTATGCTACACTGTTTGTGTTTAGCATAAGATTGCAGTACTGCATTGAAAAATTCATTGTGCAGTTCTGAGGAACGTATTGCCAGTATGAGGGTTTCTTTCCCTTCTGAATCAGTGTTTCCACTGTCAAGGGTACCACTCCTTGGTGCCCATTCAGAGAATCTGAAGTTCTTCTTCCTATTTATTTCCATAAAATGGATAGGAATTTTTGCAGCAACTTCAGGGTCATAAGCTGGATTGCTTTTGACATTGTCCAGTGGCCATCTGCTAAGGCCATCTGCATTGGTATGGCTTTTACATTCCTTGTATATGATGGTCATGTTCCCTCTATACTCCTGGATGGCTATTTGCCATCTCAGCATGTGTATATTAGTAGTCTTCATGTTTAGTAAAGACTTCAAGGCTGTGCAGTCCGTGTAGACTTCAAAGACTGCACCCTCCAAATAATAATGGAGTTTTTCTAGAGCCCAGACTAGACATAGGCATTCTGTCTGGGTGGCCCCATACCTGGCTTCTGAATCTTTCAGCTTCCTGGAGATGTAACATATTACACCTTCTCTTGGTTCACCATCCACAATTTGTCTTTGGTGAAGGGCTGCTCCCAAGCCTTGGCTACATGCTGCATCTATATATAACTTGAATGGTAGTTCAAAGTCAGGCAAGATGAGCACAGGTGCATTTGTGAGTTCATATTTGATGCTCTCATATGCATCCCTCCTTTCCTTGGTTATTTCAAGAACTACATCCTTTGAGCATAACTTGTATAAACTACTAGTTATGTGGGCAACGTTTTTGATGTGGTTTCTATAGTAGCTAGCAAATCCAAGGAAAGATTGCATCTCTTTGATGTTCTTTGGTACTGGCTTTTGCAGTACTGCTGCGACTTTGTTCTGGTCAATTGCCAGACTAAGGCCTGAGACTTTGTGTCCTAGAGCTAGTATCTCTTGTTGGCCAAAATTACACTTTTTAAGTGAAATTTTCAGATTGATGGGTGTACATTTACTTAGCACTCTGTCTATGTATTGTACATGGTCTTCCCATGTCTCTGAGTATATAATGATATCATCAATATATACTACCATTCAGCCTTCCATTATTTCTTCTTGAAATATGGTGTCCATCATCCTTTGGAAGTGGGCTGGTGCATTCTTGATGCCAAATGGCATCCTGGTGTACTCATATATGCCCATATGGCATATTATTCTGAGCAACTTCATGGAGTTTGGTTTAACTCCATTTTGGTGGAAGCCTTTCATACAATCCATCTTGGTTATGTATTTAGCTTTGGCCAGCTTATCCAAGGCATGAGGTATCCTTGGTATAGGGTACCTGCCTGCTTTTGTGTAGTTATTCAGGGCTCTGAAGTCTCCACACAAACTAGACTTGCCATCATGCCAGGTGATTAGGACAGGAGTGGTGATTTCCACTATTTCATTATGTCCAATCTTCCTGATGACATCCATGTCCAGGAGTTCATTGATGTGTTTTTCAATTTCTTTCCTGGTTTCCAGACTTGCTGGATAAGGAGGTCTCCTCAGCATGGGTGGATAAGGTCTTTCCACATCCAGATATAGTTCTATATCATGGCCTTTAATCTTGCCTAGTGGCTCTTCACCAATGGCAAATGCTGCTCTGTTCTTCCTCAGCATCTTCAGTAAACTTAGTTTTTGTTTACTGGTGAGTGTAGTGCTAAACTGTCCCTCCTTGAATTCCTTCAAGAGTTCTTCTAGTGGATCCTGTGAAGATATGTGGTATATATCAAGTGAAAATTTCTTTTGCTTGTTGGTACCAATGGTAATGTGCCTGTTATTACTGTTGTAAATATCTATGCCATACATCCTCTGGTAATCTGTTCCCAGTAAAAACCCTTGGATGTGGGCATCTACAAGCAGTACAAACTCTGGGTTGAGTCTGATATTACCCTTCCTGTGGGGTATAATTATCTCTTTGATAATTGTCCCAATGGAAGTCATCTTCCCTGATGCACTTTTGAAGTTCCTTTCCTTAGTGGGCAAGAGCTGCTTTTCCCAGTTTGGGAAGTGGTTATCCAGATAATCTCTGGCCACTATGGAGCAATGTGCTCCACTGTCAATGATCAGTGGGTGCTGCGCATTGTCAATACATACAGTCATTTTTGTGGCTGTTCCATGTATATATGCCATTCCTTTGGTTGGTGTAACCAGGAATGTTTGTGCATCTTGTGTGTGTTTGCACAAGTTCTTGTTGGCAGTGTCCTGTGGCATGCCTGCTTCCAACTGTATATCCTGGATTTCCAATGGGGTTTCCTCTTGGTATTCCACTAGAAATTCCTCTCTTGGGTCTTGATCATCATCAGATGGTTCTCTGATGGCATCTCCCATAGAGTCTGATTCAGAATCCTCTGTTGGAGGTTCTTCTTCAGGGACTATTTCTATAGCATAGACTTTTTTCTTTGCTTTTGGACAGTTGTTGGCATAGTGGTCTGTTGAACCACAATTGTGACAAGAATTCCTTTTCTTTGCCACCTCTGCCACTCTCTCTCTGGGTTTGTCTTTAAACTCTGCCCTTAAAGGTTGTTTCTCTTTGAAACCACTGCTCTTATATGGGGTGAATTTCCCTATATTTGTCCTCTTCCTTATGTCTTGTAAGGTATTGGCTATGTCATCTAGAGTGCAATTTTGGTTGCATCTGCATTTCACTGCATGCTTTAATTCTCCTGGCAGTTGTGTCAGAAGTTTGTGATTCCTCATTTGGAGGTTCATCTGAGGATCAATGGCTTTAAGTCTTTTAGACTGTCTGAGACACCACTCATATGGATCTTTGTCCACAGAGTATTTGTCATATTCAAATGACATGGTCTTTTGCCATATCCAAGTTCCATTACTGTACTTTTGGATTATTTGACTCTTCCACCATGGCCAGTCTCTTCTGCCATGGATTTCTTTCATTTCTGTGTACCATATACTTGCATGACCTTTAAATGCAGTATTCAGTCTAGCAGTAATCCAGTAATCTGGTATGCTGGGTACATCAATGAAGAGTCCATCAATATAATCTATGAGTTCCATATGATCATATTCTCCTGATCCAGAGAATTTGGGCCAGTTTGAGGCCTCAGGAAGCTGTTTCAAGGCTTCCTTCTCTGAATAAGACATGCCATCTCCATCCTGGTATTGTGATGGAGATCTTGCTTTATTCAACATCATGGCATCTGGTTTGATGTAATCTGCTTGATATGGATTCTCCATAGCTTGGCCTTGTAGTTGGGGCTTTAAGCTATGGTAGGCATTAAACAATTTGTTAATGTCTTGATCCAGACACTCCCTGTCCCTTGTGCTGTGGTGTTGTTCCTCAAAGACTTGGTTCAGTCTTTTGTTGGATTCTTCAGAGGCTTTGCTCAGTTGAGCATATCCTTCTTGAAGATTCTTAACTATTTGTTCCAAGAAGGCTTGAGTTTGTCTCATCCTCTCTTGGCTAGCTTTAATTTCTGCAAATTGCTTTGCAGATTGTTCAGCATATTGGGACATTTGTAGCCACAGTGTATCACTCTTGATGTTACTCTCAGATGTGACAATGTTATTTTCAGTCTGAGTGGGGGTAATGTTTCTATTACTAGGACTACTGATTCTAGAGTGGTTTACAACTACTTCTGGTTCTTGTGTACTTCCTTTACCAAATCCAACAGCTTCTGGATCATGGGGTCTGCCACTTTCCTCCTCTGGTTGAAGGAGGTTTTGTTCTTGCCCTTGTTTCCTTGTCTTCCCCTGGAAACTTCCTGGAATTGTGAAGAATGGTGACTCTTGGCCACTGATCTGCTGGTGTCTGAATGGTGTGAAGCCACTGGAGAGTTGATTTGGCCTGCTCCTTGTGAACCTGAAGGAATCTGAGTAGGCCCTGTCTGGGTCAACTGTTCTTCTATAGCTAGGATAGTGGCTTGATTCTCCCTTATCCTCTGTGCCCTTGCCACCAGGAGTCTGTGCTTCCTGGTAGGATTACAACCTTTGGTGATTACCATAAGGTCTTTGAAGTATATCTCTTTGAGACAGATCTTCTGGCAACTTGATCCCAGTTCTGCCCAGTGAGTTGCTAGGTTGAACCTCTTGTTGTCCATGCTCCATTGAAATAAATCTTTGAGGAGTTGGTGGATCTGAAGAACTTGATCCATATCCTTCCAGTCCTCTGGTTTGAGGTTTCTGTTGAATTGGAGTGTGAATGCCAAGGTTGATATTATCTCCCTCATTGTTTTGCCATCCACCACTGTATCCAGGGTGTCCTCTTTCAGGTCTTCTGGTTCTGGACAATCCTCCTCTATCCTCTGGCTGGTTCCTTTGTAAGCCAAGGTCTCTGAGGTATACAGGGGACATATCAGTGTTTGCAAGCAGTCAAAAACTTTATGTTCTTAGGGTATTTACCTTTGACTGTGCCTTGTACAAATTTACTGTCTGCTGACTTGGGCAGTTTTCCTTTGGAAGTTACAACTGGGTTAATAATTGTAATCTTTCCTGTACAAGTGGTTAAGGTTGGTTTACCTTGTATGGATGCAGAGTTTCGTGGTTTTCTACTTCTCTGAGTGGCTATTGGTGTCCACTTCTTGGCTGTGATGAGACGTTCACTGTGCCTCTTTCCTTTGCCCTTGCTGCCCTCTGGTTCTGAGGGTGTCACTGCTGTGTTGGACTGTGACTGGGTCTCAAGTGGGATGTAATTTTCTTCCACTTAAATCAAGGCAGAAAAGGGAGGACTTATGTCAGTTAAGACTTCTTAAAAATGCTGGTTTTGCATGTCTAAGATTGGCCTCTGGGCTTGTATGTTACTACAATGTGCCCTGTATAATGACAGTGTAATTCAATCAACAATTCCCGTCAGAATGACAGATTTTGGTACCCTGTCACACTGTTTGTGTGCCAGTATCCCACAGATACACTTGTGGTTTTCAAGTGTATTCTGTACAAGTGGTTTTGTATAAGTGTTATTGAGTTAACAATACACTTAATCCACGCCTCAACTGATTGTTTTTCAGTCAGAGGTGTCCTTATTCAGTCAAGAATACAGGACTTATTGATGGCTTATGTGTTTTTATATACAAAACACGCCAAAAATAGTTATATTCAGTGGGTATTAGCCACGTAAAAAATACTCTTATAATATGAGTATATATAAAAAAAAGGATAAATATATATAAAATATATATTTAAATAGAGAAATTACGCCTAAAAAAGATAAAACACTGGTTAATAAGTCATAAAGAGAGAAAAGACTTACTTATAAGGTCCAAAATAAGATTTAAAACACGGCCAGGCCCCCAAAATGTCAGGCTGAGTCTATATTGAAGTGGTAATAGGAGTATTTACAACTAGAATTATGACTGTGACACATAGAAAATTTATTAAAAATAAGGGTTTTTGGTTCAAAAGATGATTTAGAATATATTTAAAGGGTTCTACTATTGAAGAATAGTGGTGGTGAACGCTATTGAGAACCCAGGGTGCAATCTTACCAGTTGGGTTACTATAATAAGAGTTACAATAATTAAATATATGATTATACCTGTTTATTACCCAAGAATAAAACTGTTTTTGACAGTTTACTACGTAGGGTATTCAAGAGCAGGATGAGGAAAGGATTTTGGCTGTGAAAAGCCCTCCTTTTATCCTGAAATTGAGGTGGAAAGGCTGCTAGACCTTTCCACGTAGAGGAAGTGAAGATTTTTCACTCTCTATGACAGGCTTGTGGTTTGCAAACAGCCTTTATACCCTGTATTGGGCTCAGATGTGGTTTTGAAACCACATCTGGGCGGTTTTCACCAATACAGGGTGAAAATTTTCATCTGGGGACCTCACAGCCTGATCCTGACGTGTATGATGCGTAGAATGCTGTACAGAAACTGTATGGGACCCCAGTATTGACTCACATATGAGGTATTGAAGTAAAAACATGCTTCTTCGTCTATTTGACACCTCATATTCATGGTTATGGGATATTATCCCATGGTAAGGCTGTATCTGACAGCAGGTGGGATTTTGACCTTAAACTGGTCATAACTCTGTCAGTTTTTTAGATATCAAGCTCAAAGTTGGTTCATTGAGTAGCTCTGTATGAGCGCTACACAATGGTACCCAACTTGACATGGTTATCATTAAATATGACAAAGTTATCCCATGTACAAGTATTTTCGTACATTGGCGTGGTCTAGGCAAAAGCTGTATTAAGCTTGTTTGGCCAATAACTTCTGTTGTAGTTGAGCTATGAGGAAGTGGATGGCACCATCAGATAGCCCTGATTGTGCTCTTTCCAAAACGACCCCACTCTAGGTATCTCACACTAAAACTGTAAAAGTTAGATGAGAGGTGAATGTTTTGTTCACCCTTATTTGGTCTGAATTTGACCATAACTCAAGTAATACTGGTGCTAGCTCAGTTTGGCTAGCACCATTAGATAGCCCTGGCTTAGAGCTTCATTCTGAATACCCATTTGATGGTGTTAAGCCTCTCCTTCTAAATTTTAGATGAGAGGTGAAAATTAAGGTTTATGCTCAGCAATAACTTTGAGCAGGAATAACTTTGTTATTTCTTGTCCTATGGTGATGGGACTTGTATTTTCAGAAAGAGGTGAGTTTCCTCTTTCTTTTGATACCTTTTGAGATAATTTGGCTCAGCTCCATGTTTTGGTGGTATTTTGGCTATACCATTGGTTTATGGTATTTTGCTGTCATGCTTGTGCTCTGGTTTTGAGTCACAGGCTGACATCATGCCTTGGATAAACTGGCAAAAGCCAAATACATAACCAAAATGGATTGTATGAAAGGCTTCCACCAAAATGGATTTAAACCAAACTCCATGTAATTACTCAGAATAATATGCCATATGGGCATATATGAGTATACCAGGATGCCATTTGGCATCAAAAATGCACCAGCCCCTTTCCAAAGGATGATGGACACAATATTTCAAGAAGAAATACTGGACGTCTGGATGGTGGTATATATTGATGATATCATTATATACTCAGAGACATGGGAAGACCATGTGCAATACATAGACAAAGTGCTAAGTAAATGCACACCCATAAATCTGTAAATTTCACTAAAAAAGTGCAATTTTGGCCAACCAGCATTACTGGCTTTAGGACATAAAGTCTCAGGTCTTAGTCTGGCAATTGACCAGAATAAAGTAGCAGCAGTACTGCAAAAGCCAGTAACAAAAAGCATCAAAGAGATGCAATCTTTCCTTGGGTTTGCTAGCTACTAAAGAAACCACATCAAAAACTTTGCACACATAACTAGTAGTTTATACATGTTATGTTCAGAAGATGTAGTTTTTGAAATAAACAAGGAAAGGAGGGGTGCATATGAGAGGATCAAATATGAACTCACAAATGCACCTGTGCTCATCTTACCTGACTTTGAGCTACCATTCAAGCTATATATAGATGCAGCATTCAGTCATGGCCTAGGACCAGCCCTTCACCAAAGACAAATTGTGGATGGTGAATGAAGAGAAGGAGTAATTTTCTACATCTCAAGGCAGCTGAAGGATTCATAAGCCAGGTATGGGACCACCCGGACTGAGTGTCTATGTCTAGTCTGGGCTCTAGAAAAACTGCATTATTATTTGGAGGGTGCAGTCTTTGAAGTCTACAGAGACTGCACAGCCTTGAAGTCTTTACTGAACATGAAGACTACAAATAGACACATGCTGAGATGGCAAATAGCCATGCAGGAGTATAGAGGGAACATGACCATCATATACAAGGAAGTTAAAAGTCATACCAATGCACATGGCCACTGGATAATGTCAAGAACAATCCATCTTATGACCCTGAAGCTGCACCCAAAATCCCTATCCATTTCATGGAAGTAGATAGGAGGAAGAACTTCAGATTTTCTGAATGGGCACCAGAAAGTGGTACCCTTGACAGTGTAAACACTGATTCAGAGGGGACAGAAACTCCAATATTGGGAATAAGTTCCTCTTAACTGCACAATGAATTCTTTAGTGCAGTACTGAAGTCTTATGCTAAACACAAACAGTGTGGCATACTATTACAACTCCTTCAACAAAAGTACAGGAGTCCAGAACTGGAATCCCAGCTGGAAGAACCCTGGTTGAGGTCCTATAAGGATAACAAGTTCTTCCTTATAGATGGCCTGCTCTACCACAGAGAGAAACACACAAGTGCAGTTACAGTGGTAGACAGAGACCACATCTCCTTGATCCTGCAGGAATTCCATGACTGCCCCTATATGGGACACAGGAGTGAAGACAGGACCAAGGAGAGGGTAGTAAGCACAGCTCGGTGGCCCAAGTGGGAACAAGAGTTGGGAGAATACATAAACACTTGTGAAAGATGCCAAAAGGCAAATAGGAAACTTGGGAAGAAGTATGGGTTACTTCAACATATAGAAGAACCCAAACACCCATGGGAAACCATCAACATGGACTGGGTTACAGGACTTGTCCCAGGAGGCAAAGAAAACTACAATGCCTGCTTGATCATAGTTGATAGGTTCAGCAAGAGCATGAGGTGTGTACCATGCCACAAAGAGGACACAGCCATGGATACTTCCCTGTTATTATGGAATAACATCATATCTACCTGCGGAGTTCCTAAGATTGTCATTAGTGATAGGCACCCAAAATTCATGTCTGAATTTTGGACCAACTTGTATGAGATTCTTGGCACCACAGTTTCTTTTTCCACAGCTGATCATCCACAAACAGATGGCCTAGCTGAGAGGATGATCCAAACAATTGAGGGCATCCTTAGAATTTTCTGTGCCTATGGAATGGAATACAAGGACCATGAGGGATATACGAATGACTGGATTACCCTTCTACCAGCTGTCCAACTGGCTTATAATACAAGTCAGCACTCTACCACAGGAAAAACACCTGCAGTGGGAGAGAAAGGGTGGAATCCCCTGTTGCCTGTGGATCACTTAAAAAAGAACCTTCTGACCATCCACCACACAGCCGAAGACTTCCATGATATGTGGAAGAGGGCTTGTGACACAGCTGCCAAATCCATAGCTGAGGCCAAAGAACATAATTAACAGAGGTGAGACAAGACACCCTGTCACAGGGGCTCTAGTGGAAATACAAGAGTGGCCTGGCACTCAGCAATCAGGGAACTCACTTGGAAGACTCCAAAGAATAAAGAAATAAAAATAATGAGAATGAATTCCTCTAAAAGATATGCAGTTACAAGATGAGATGCAATAAGAGGAAAGGGAAGCCAAATGGCCAAAGAGCCAACCAAGTAAGTCCTTAATCACTGTTTCAACCTGCCAAAATGAACAATGGAATTAGTAAGGATATGACCACCAAATATCCATTGACAGGTGAGGAAAGAATAAGAGATAAGTGCTAAATGAATTACTTAATAATATCAGTATTTGCTTAACTAAAATGAAAAGGAAATAAAGACAAAAATAAATCGAAGTATATTAATTAACTGGGGGAAAACCCCCCAGGGTGGAAAGGGTAGCCAGTATATGTGAAAAGTTGGGAGCTTGAGTTCTTCAGGCTGAAAACTGATCTGTATTGATCCTTGAGGCTGTATTGATTGTTTTGGGAATTGATACAGCTGGCTAATATTGAAATTGAAATGGGTTGAATGAATTTCCCACACTTGAAAATTAAATACAGTTCTTGATGGATGCATACTGCATTGAAATGAAGTTGGTTGCCAAGATGGATTGAGTTGATCTTTGACACTTGACAACTCATTTTGGCACTTCCTCTTGATACACCTTGAGAATGAATTAACAGTATTCCCTTGGAAGGAATACTTGGAGTGAGAATAACCAATTACTGCTTGATGGCATTATTGGTATTTGATGTTTTGACACTTGCCCTTGAGCCTTGATGAATCCTCTTGATGACGTGACTGGATGGCCTGATGGAATGTTGAAATAACCAGATGATATTTCCGCCAGTGGATTGCTGCTGAAAAAAGATGCATAATGGTGTATAACACCATATATGGCATTTTGGGTATTGGAGGTTGAAAATGGCCATAAGTCTTTAGAGATGAGGCCAGGAGGATATTGGTGAAATTTGTTTTTGGAGGGCTTCAGAGGTGTCAGAGTGTCTTTTGAGGTATTTGGCCAAATACAGCTCATACAGTCTTAAAACTGTATTTGCGCAAAGTGCACAAAAATGCGCAAAATGCGCAAAAAGTGGGCAAATGCGCAGAAACTGTATTTAAAGCCAAATACAGCTTCTTGGGCTGTATTTCTCCTGTTGCCTGGGGAATACCAAAATTTCCAAAAGTAGAGAAAGGCCAGGAAAGGCCTGATGACAGTGAAGGACCCAAGTTGGGCCCAGATGATGAAATGGCCATAAAAGGCCAAATGAGGTGAGATGGCCAATTTGGCCAATGATTTATGGATATGGCCAAATTGCCGTATATTGGACGTGGCATGGATATGCCATATTGAAGTCCAAGGGGATGAATTGCCATGGTTGTGACAGTACCCCTGTGAGCCTGTGAGGTATGTATGACATACCCATAAGGCCACAAATGATTTTATAAACAGTTAGTTTTGTCTTAAACAGACTTGTGAGTTGAATTTAAAATAAAAAATAATAAAAAATAAGTTAAACTTTTTTTTGGGAAAAACAAAGTTATAAATATTATGTCATTTTTGGATTCTACACCAAAAATAACCTAGGGTACACCCATAGGGTGTTATACCCAAAACCACTTCTTTTTTATGTTATTGGAAGATTTAAGAGTCTCACAGTACAAATGCAACTTTTTTAACATTTTTTTAAAATTGTTAAATTTAAGCTTAATTAAGCTTAAATTTAAAGTTGCTCAAGGTTTATGCAAACTTACCAAAATTTTAGTTAAAATTGAGGTGTGGTGTATATTTACTGAATTGGCTAAGGATTTGCCATACAGAATGTAAATCCTGCGTGAGCTCAATTTAAAAGGGTTTAAGGCCATAGCATGGCTTTAAATAAATAAAAGGGCAAAATCCATGCAGAAAGGTGGGACAAAGGAAAAAGACCAAATAGAGCTGGGGTACCCAGCTTTTTGGATCTGCAAGGATTCAATTAAGGTTGTCCACCTGTATTGGAGGATTTTCAACCTTATTTAAACTTTAAGATTAGACTTTGATCCAACCTTAAGGTTTAAACTGGTTTTATCCCAATTTGGACAGGAATGTCAAGCTGCCAAAGGGTAAATCCCAATATGCAGGCTTGAAATCAAGGTTTTAAGAACTGTAAGAGCTTAATTAAGTTTAAAAACCTTAAATAAGCTTAAAACTTTAAAGTTTCAAGCATTAAAACCTTATCAAAACTTAAGGTTTAGTGTGTTTTTGTAAGGTGTGGATATGAAACTTTGATTAAAAATCAAGTACTTTTCCTATCCTCAAAATTTGTATAAGGTAAAATTCTGTTAAAAATAGTATGAAATATTATTTTTAAGAGAAAAACACGCCAATGTTATTGTTTATAACTTTATTAGTATAAAACAATAATATAAAAATTTATTGTTTTACCAACAATAAAGATTTATCCCAAAAAAATACTCTACAAGAGATATTTTAAGGCTACAAAAGAAATTTCTTCAAGAGCAATTTCAATTAGAATTAATTGAGCAAAGAACTGCAAGCAATTAATTAAAGAACAAAGTCTTTAAAAAGAATATTAAAGAGAAAACACGCCCAAAAGTGACCAGAGTGAATTTGGAAACAAAGTGACACAGTTTACAGTGATGAAAGATGCTTTAATTCACTTTTGGGGTGGTTCAGGGGTAAAAATGATTATAAGAGTTACAAACAATGATTATAATGATTTTTTCACGTGGTTTAAAAGGATTAAAATGATTTAAAAGTGGTGGTTGGAATCTTTGATTGATTGGTTTAACAGTTTTAAACTAATTAATAAAAGGAAAAGATTCTAACATGAAGAGAAAAGTGGGGCAAAGAAGACATTCTTTTATAGCCATCAATTCTCTTACTCCAAAAGTAAAATTTACTCTTGTCAGTCGTGAAAAACAGTCTGACAACAGAAAAGCCAATTATGGCATCATTGAACCCTGGTTTAGACCAAAAAAGGGCTGGTTTAAGCCATTTTTAGCCATTTTTAGCCATTTTAGACCCTTAAATCAGCCATTACTATAGCAATACCAGGCCTAGAGCCTTCAAAACACGTCAGAATGTGTGTCAGAGGCGTAGAAACCAGTTAAAACTGTTTTTATTATGATTGTTTTATCTTAAGGGTAGTTTTACCCTCTTGGCAACAGCTAAAACTACCCCAGTTGGTATCAAAACCTCATCATCAATTGAGTCCACAGACCCTGTAACTCAATTCCAGGCCAAAAGTGATGAACTTTTGCGTGAATTTTGACATCCCACGCCTGTCAGCAAGGATTTTGGGGGTCTAGCTCCCCCTTAGAGCTGGAGTTCCTTTCCCCCCCCAAATTTAATCTTTCCAATTTATTTTTCCTTTAATTCCTCATCATGTATTATACTTATACTTTACATATGTAATTCAATTCAATTGTAGAGTACAATACAGTAATAATTGACACCTCATATGTAAATCAAAGTTCACTTATGTAATACACGCGCACATTTTGACATTTCAATTGAATTCAATTGAAAATACTTCAATTCCTCATGCCTTCTAAACTAAACACAACACCTCAATTTTAACACAAAATTTAATGGTTAACACCACATGTGGTGTGAATTAAATTAAGGTTTTGAGGATTTTCAACTTTTGTATTGAAAATACTAAAAACTTAATTTAAGCTTATTTAGAGTTGAGTTACAAGAATTTCACTCAGAGGTGACCCCACCTGATTTTTTATGAGGAATCCAATGGTCAAATAATTTTTATATGTTTATTTATTGGAGAAAAAGTTATAATAATTTTTATTTAACTTTTTTCCAAATTTATTTATTTTTTCACAATTTTGTTAAAATTTCATTTTTACTTAATTTTTTCAAGTATAAATGTAATTTTATACTTACAAAATTTAATGTATTTTTATTTTTAAATTGTAATTAATTTTTTATTTTGAATATAATTTTATATTTATATTTTGATTTTTATCTTAATAATATAAATAAATTTATTTTATTTATATTAATATGTTAATTTTGTATTTGTGGTCTTTTGGGTATATGAAATTACCTCTAAGGCTCACATTCCCTCCCCCTAAAAAGAATATTACTTTGTAATATTGGTGTTTCTAGTGTGTCTGAATCTTCTGAGGAGTTTGGTAGCTTCTGGTATATCTTTTTCTTCTAACCATTCAGCTTCACAAGTTGGGTCACTGTACCTAACAAGGTATTCCCTTACTTTCTTGGTTCTTAATTTCCTTTCTTTAAGAACTTTGGTTATTTTCTTAGTACCAGATGTCTCAATAGGAGGTATAACTTGGGGAACCTTATTCCTCAAGGGAAATTTCTCAGCATTACTATATTTATATGGTTTTATCAAGCTCACTGGAAATGTAGGGTGCTTATTGCTAAGTTCTTCAGATAACTCTACTTCAACAGCATTCTCTCCATGGAGGGCCTGAATCACAAAAGGTCCTGCAAAGGAGTCTTTCAACTTTTTACATCCTTTGATGTTATTGAAGTTAGTGGTGGATACAAGAACTAGGTCCCCCACTTTGAAATATGGAGTTGCATGAGTTTTATCCCATTTGTCTTTAGCATATGCAAAAGAGTCCTCCATGCATCTTACTGCATGCTTTCTAGCTTTGTCTAGCATTCCTTTGAAGCTAGCAGCTGTGGGATGTATTTCAATTAAGTCTTTCCTCAAGGAGTCTTGGGGTAACTTGGGGTTCCATCCTTTTTCTAGAATAGCAGGAGTCTGATTGGTACTAGCATGGATTGATGTTTTATATGCTAATTCCAGTGCTGGTAACAGAGTACACCAATCATGGGTAAATCCATCACAATCTTTGAATTCAAGGCCATATGCACAAAATCTTCTCACCATGTCCTCTAAGGTTTGGATCATTCTTTCAGCCAGGCCATCAGTTTGTGGGTGGTAGGCTGTAGATAAAGACAGTTTAGTGCCAAATAATTGGTGAAGATTTGTCCATAGTGCTGAAGTGAATTTGGGATCTCTATCACTGATGATATTTGTAAATATCCCAGTCCATGACACTACTCTATTCCATATCAGAAGAGCTGTATCCATGGCTGTATCATCTTTGTGACATGGTAAAAAGATTGGAGTTTTACTGAATCTGTCCACAATTACTAGGCAAGCATTATAGCTCCTGTCACCTCCTGGTGGTAGGCCAGTTACCCAATCCATATGGACAATTTCCCAAGGTCTGTGTGGTTCTTGGATTTTCATCATATTTCCAAGTCTTTTGCCAGTGGATTTATTTGCCTTTTGGCATCTGTCACAGGTTTTGCAATACTCTGCAACATCTTTTTGCCACATTGGCCACCATATGCAGGTCTTCACTTTCTCTCTTGTTCTGTCTTCAGAAAGATGTCCTGAAAAGGGACTATCATGGCATTCTTTCAGTACAAGATTGATTAATGACCTGTCTACAACTGTCATGACACATGTGTGCTTGGTTCTGTGGTAAATTATACCATCCAGTAGGTGAAATCTTCCTTCATTATAAGATTTTCTCCATACTTCATCCAAGGCATGTATTAGAGAGTTGTCTTTACAGTCTTTGTTAAGTAATTGGCATAAGATGCTACAATTCTTATCTTGAGTGTAACTATTTTTGACTTCTTCAAAGAAGGTGGTGTTCAAGTCTGTAACACTTATTCCTTCTATTGGAATTTGTGGTGAAGCTTCTTCTGGCACATAAGCAGGATTATCAATATTATTTGGTAATGGCCATCTGCTTAGTCCATCTGCATTCTTATGAATATTCCCATCCTTATGAACAATAGTCATATTTCCTCTGTATTCTTGTATGGCTATTTGCCATCTGAGCATGTGTCTGTTGGGTGTTTTCATGTTCAAAAGTGATTTGACAGCTGTACAATCTGTTATTACTTCAAAAACACATCCCTCTAAGAAGTAGTTCAATTTCTCCAAGGCCCAGACAAGGCATAGACATTCCATTTGACTTGCTCCATATCTGGCTTCAGTTGGTTTGATTTGCCTGGATATGAAACATATGGGTCCTTCTAGAGGCTTATCATTTATGATCTGAACTTGGTGAAGTGCAGCACCCAGTCCATCCCCTGATGCATCAATATACAGTTTGAAAGGCAATTTAAAGTCTGGCATCAGTAAGAGTGGAGCAGTGGTCAATGCTTCTCTTAGAGACTCAAAAGCTTTGACTCTGTCAACAGTCATCTCAAATACTGTGTCTTTGTCACACAACTTATAAAGTGGTCTTGCTATGGATGCAAAGTCTTTAATGTGTTGCCTGTAATATCCTGCAAAACCTAAGAATGACTGAATTTCCTTCTTACTCTGAGGCATGGGTTTTAACAATACTGCTGCAACTTTATTTTTATCAATTCCAAGGGACAAACCAGATACAACATGTCCTAGTGCCTTAAGTTCTTCAAATCCAAAATGACATTTCTTCAAGGAGATTTTCATGTTTACTGATTTGATTTTTGTCAAAACTCTTGATAATCTGTACATGTGCTCCTCCCAATTCTTTGAACAGATAATAATGTCATCAATGTAAATGATTAACCATCCCTCTGAGAGTTCTTCAGGGAAGATTTCATTCATCATTCTTTGGAAGTGTGAAGGTGCATTTTTGATACCAAAGGGCATCCTTAAGTATTCATACACTCCACAATGAACAATAATTCTCAAGTATTTTCTTGCTCTTGGTGTTACCACATTTTGATGGAATCCTTTAAGGGCATCCATAGTGGTTATATACACTGCTTGAGATATTTGGGTAAGGGCAATTTGGATTTTTGGTATTTGGTATCTGTCTGGAACAGTGTAAGTGTTCAGAGCTCTAAAGTCCCCAACCATCCTACATTTTCCATTATGCCACGCCACTATGACTGGTGTAGTTATTTCTACTTCCTCATTGTGGCCTACTTTTCTTATTACACCAAGGTCTAGAAGTTCTTTGATATGAATTTCTAGAGCTTCTCTTGATTTTGGACTTGCTGGATAAGCAGGTCTTCTTAAGAGTGGTGGATAAGGTCTCTCAATGTTAAGAATGATGTCAACTTCATGACCAATAATTGCTCCCAGAGGTTTTTTGTCTGTAGCAAATGCTCCTTTGTGGTCATACAAAAGGGAAGAAAGTTCATTTTCTTGTTTATCAGTCAGATGAAGGCTTATCTCAGCCTCATTTAACTGTTCAGACTTGAATTTTTCTAACTCTAAGTTGACTGGTGATACTTTGTTTACTGTAATTTGTCTTTTAAATGGTAAAAAGGCAAATTTCTGGCGCTTGTTGTCCCCAATTGTAAAGTATCTGTCTTTGTTATTATGTAAATCTATCCCATACATGATCAAATAGTCATTTCCCAATATAAAATGGGTACTAGAGCAATTTTCCATAACAACAAATTCAACTGTGATCCTTAAATTCCCATTTATGTGTGGGAATATGACATTGGTCTCAAAGATCCCCAATGCTTTCATTGGGTTACTTGCACTGTTGAATTTTATACCATCAATTGGTAACAATTGGTCTTCAAAATTTGGCACACAAGTCTTAAGAAAGGATTTTCCAACACAAGAGCAGAAGGCTCCTGGGTCAAGCAAAAGTTTGGTGGGCTTGTTGTCAATCACCACTTCTGTTATACAGGAGTTACCAGCTGTATAACCTTTTCCTCTGTTTGGTTTTGTCTTCATAAGTTGTGCATCTTGAACTTTTGATAAATCAACTTGACCATTGTTCAATTGTGGTAAGTGGGAATAAGATTCCATGATGTCAAAAGTGGCATTGATATTTTCTATATCTTTTGAAGATTCAGAAAATATGGATGACTTATCATCTGAATTGTCTTCAATTATGTCTTCTTTTTCAACATCTGGTTCCTTTTCAATGTCAATTTCATTGATTTTCCCCCTTTTTGGACATGTATTGGCTAAATTGGTGGTGCTTTGGCAAATATGGCATTTTCTGACTGTATCTGCAGATTTATATTTAATATTACTAGAATTTTCTTTGGGGTTTTTGTCCACAAAATCTTTCCAAGGTGTATTAAACCTTGTTTTGAGATTCACCCTACTAGAACCAATTTTAGTTCTGGTGGTTACTTCTTCTAGTATATTGATAATATCCTCTGCTGAAGATTGTTCAGTAGTCCTGCTTTTGACAGCATGCTCTAAGTCACCCCCACATTGTCTCAGAATTTTTCTATGGATCATAAATTCTGACATGTCAGGATATAATGCTGTTAATCTGTCCTTCTGTTGGCAAAACCATGGTAAAGCTTTGTCTTTATCAGCATTAAATTTGGAAGATTCAAAGGCTGTTTCAACTTTAAACCTCCAAGCATCATTTGCCCATTTGTTGATGATTTGGGTTTTCCACCAAGTCCAACTCTGGTGTCCATGTGCTTGTCTTATTTTGATGTACCATCTGTGAGCTGATCTGGTAAACAAGGTGTTAAACCTGGCTGTTACCAATCTGTCTGGTAATTCAAAATCTTCTTTGATCATGTCAATACCTCTAATGAATTCCATATGGTCATACTCTCCTTCACCACTGAAGTGGGGCCATTCTTTAAGTTTTGGAACTTCTTTCAAGAGTGCTTGGCTCATTGATGGTTCCAAGGTATGAAAAGAAGTGGATAATTCATTTTTTAATTGTGAACTATCAGGATCCAATACTTGTGGATTTGGAATTCTTGTGCCCTCATTTTGATTTAGAGGTGTAGACATTCTTGGTAAGGTGTTCAGTATTTGTTCAATGTCATTCATTTTACTGTTGCTACACCTTTGGGAATTTCTGTATTCATGTTGGAAGCTTTGTATTAAATTTATTACTTCAATTTTATACATGTCTTCCTTATGTGTCAGTTCTTGCCATAACTCTGTCTGTCTTGTATTATCAGCAGTGACTTGATTCAATTTCATTGATAATTTTGATACTTCTTCTTGTGAAGCATCAAAACACTTTTTCAAGGCAATGGTATATGTCTTTACTTCAGTAAATGAATTTGAAATGTCATCAAGGACTTTCTTGTTATCTGTCTTGATAATATTTATTGCTTGTTTAATTCTTGTTTCAATTATGTCATCAATATTTAATTTAGAATATTTATCTGTTAATTCTTTAATAATGGCAGATTGTTCATTTATTTTATTATTAGAAGAATTATCATTATTGGAATTTTTAATTGTTCTCAAAACTTTTTCAAAACACATAAGTGTTTCATTAATTTGGCACAGACTCAGGTTGTTTGTTTTAATGTTGTTACAAATGGTGTCATTTTTATCAGAAAGATGTTTTTTCATGTCATTTATAGCATTATACAACTCTGGGATGGAATCAAATATGTCAGAAATCATTTCTGGAACCTTAATCTGGCTTCCTCCTTCTTCTGTAATTCCATCATGGTTCTGGCCATCTGAAATACATTTTCCATGGCATCCTGCTGAATCTTTGGGATTCTGTAGCCCTGGCTGTAAGGTTTTGGGGCTGGTGCCTTCCCTTTGCCCTTGTTTGGAGCTTGTGGCTGCTTTTTCACATTGGAATTGCTGCTGCTGGCCACTGGGGCTGTTTTTGGCACTGGTTTGGCTGGTGGAGGGTTGTTTTTCCTCCATTCTAGTGTCAAAAGCATCATGTTTTTCTTCTCCATCAATAGATGCCATCCATTGAGGAATTTGCAAGTGTTGGGATGGCCCAAGAATTTTCTTACTGTCAGGTAAGAATTCATGCAATTTTTCCACAGGTCTGCAAGGATCTGGTACTCCTTGAATTGAAGTGCATTGTTGTATGCACTGTGGCTGGATTTGTATATGTCCACAGAGGCTTGTTGTGGCGGTGTCAGCTCTTTTTGAAGGTAAAATAGTATTATCAGCTTCAGAATGACCCAATTTAGTTGTTTGGAAGTCATCAACTGACCCTTTTCCTTCTGTACCTGGTTGGCTTCTGTCATAATCACGTCTATTACCTTTTTGGGAGCTGCTTGAGGGGTTGTAGCTGGCTCCTGACCTGGTTGAAGGCATAATTATGGTTAAAAAAGGCTTAAAATAGTATTTTTACGTCAAAAACTTACTATTGGCCAAATTTTTAGCTTTCTGAAGGGTATTACTTATGTCCAAGTTAATCAATTCAGAAGATATTGGTTCAGGCTGGTTATTTTGAGTCACAATAACAGTACTATTATGATCAGAATTAACAGTACTGGCAGGGATAATGCTGGTTACTGTTGAGGCTGTTTCAATGTTTTCTTGTCTTACCACGTTGTCAGACACTAAAATTAATGAAAAAGCCAATTAATTGAGTAAAAAAAGGTTATTTCAAAAAAGAAATAAAAATATAAGCCTCACTTATAATATGAAAAAAAGTTATTTTTTATGGATTTTTTTTGAATTATAAGAATTTTTTCTATGTTTTTAAATTTTTCAATATAAGAAAAAAGATTTAAAAAGAGTAAAAAAAATATATCACAGGTAAAATATCACAGCTGGGCCCCCAAATGTAAGGTGTGGATATGAAACTTTGATTAAAAATCAAGTACTTTTCCTGTCCTCAAAATTTGTATAAGGTAAAATTCTGTTAAAAATAGTATGAAATATTGTTTTTAAGAGAAAAACACGCCAATTTTATTGTTTATAACTTTATTAGTATAAAACAATAATATAAAAATCTATTGTTTTACCAACAATAAAGATTTATCCCAAAAAAATACTCTACAAGAGATATTTTAAGGCTACAAAAGAAATTTCTTCAAGAGCAATTTCAATTGGAATTAAGTGAGCAAAGAACTGCAAGCAATTAATTAAAGAACAAAGTCTTTAAAAAGAATATTAAAGAGAAAACACGCCCAAAAGTGACCAGAGTGAATTTGGAAACAAAGTGACAAAGTTTACAGTGATGAAAGATGCTTTAATTCACTTTTGGGGTGGTTCAGGGGTAAAAATGATTATAAGAGTTACAAACAATGATTATAATGATTTTTTCATGTGGTTTAAAAGGATTAAAATGATTTAAAAGTGGTGGTTGGAATCTTTGATTGATTGGTTTAACAGTTTTAAACTAATTAATAAAAGGAAAAGATTCTAACATGAAGAGAAAAGTGGGGCAAAGAAGACATTCTTTTATAGCCATCAATTCTCTTACTCCAAAAGTAAAATTTACTCTTGTCAGTCGTGAAAAACAGTCTGACAACAGAAAAGCCAATTATGGCATCATTGAACCCTGGTTTAGACCAAAAAAGGGCTGGTTTAAGCCATTTTTAGCCATTTTTAGCCATTTTAGACCCTTAAATCAGCCATTACTATAGCAATACCAGGCCTAGAGCCTTCAAAGCACGTCAGAATGTGTGTCAGAGGCGTAGAAACCAGTTAAAACTGTTTTTATTATGATTGTTTTATCTTAAGGGTAGTTTTACCCTCTTGGCAACAGCTAAAACTACCCCAGTTGGTATCAAAACCTCATCATCAATTGAGTCCACAGACCCTGTAACTCAATTCCAGGCCAAAAGTGATGAACTTTTGCATGAATTTTGACATCCCACGCCTGTCAGCAAGGATTTTGGGGGTCTAGCTCCCCCTTAGAGCTGGAGTTCCTTTCCCCCCCCAAATTTAATCTTTCCAATTTATTTTTCCTTTAATTCCTCATCATGTATTATACTTATACTTTACATATGTAATTCAATTCAATTTTACAGTACAATACAGTAATAATTGACACCTCATATGTAAATCAAAGTTCACTTATGTAATACACGCGCACATTTTGACATTTCAATTGAATTCAATTGAAAATACTTCAATTCCTCATAACTTCTAAACTAAACACAACACCTCAATTTTAACACAAAATTTGATGGTTAACACCACATGTGGTGTGAATTAAATTAAGGTTTTGAGGATTTTCAACTTTTGTATTGAAAATACTAAAAACTTAATTTAAGCTTATTTAGAGTTGAGTTACAAGAATTTCACTCAGAGGTGACCCCACCTGATTTTTTATGAGGAATCCAATGGTGAAATAATTTTTATATGTTTATTTATTGGATAAAAAGTTATAATAATTTTTATTTAACTTTTTTCCAAATTTATTTATTTTTTCACAATTTTGTTAAAATTTCATTTTTACTTAATTTTTTCAAGTATAAATGTAATTTTATACTTAAAAAATTTAATGTATTTTTATTTTTAAATTGTAATTAATTTTTTATTTTTAATATAATTTTATATTTATATTTTGATTTTTATCTTAATAATATAAATAAATTTATTTTATTTATATTAATATGTTAATTTTGTATTTGTGGTCTTTTGGGTATATGAAATTACCTCTAAGGCTCACAGTTTTGCTATTTTACATGGAAAAATAGCAATAACTTCAAAAATTCATTAAAAATCCAATTCTTAATGGATTTGCTTGAAAATCTCACACAACTTAGAATCTAATATTATAAATATATAAATTAAATTTTAAGTATCTTTTATAAATAAATTTCCTGGTTAATTAGCCTGGAAATTTACTCTTTTAATTAAACTCAAAGAAATTTATGATTTCTTTAAAAATTGAGTTTAAGAGATTTCTACTTGAAACTCTATTTTTAAGTTGTTCATGTGATGAACTTTAATATAAGTAAGTTTATTTATATTAAAAACTTAAAATAATTAGTTTAAATGAGGATTAAAGTTACATGGAGTTAAGAATAACACTGGTAACTTTAAATTGGAAGTAAAAATAAGTTGCCTTAAGTTAAGAACTGTATTTTTAAGCATGGCTTTTCAGTTTTGACCTGAGAACGCCCTCTAAATCCATTATGAATCATGAGAGCTGCTCTGAAGACATAAAAAGAGTCTTTTCATCACTGTTTTTGTCCATAATTCATTATTAATCCAATCATATTAGAAATCTAAACAGGTAAAGTTTTATTAAATATAAAATCTTATTATTAAAAGTAATTCTTAAGTTATTTTTATTCTTCATTTATTAAAATTAAAGAATTTAAGTCATAGAATTTATATTATTGTTGTAATTACCAATAATATATTTTATTATATAAAATTATCATTTTAAATATCTTTTAAATCCACAAATTCCTCTCAAAAACTCTTTAATCATAATTTATATTACAAAAAGTTGTTTTATCTTTAAATTTATTGATTTTTGACGTGTTTTTTAACTTATAACCTTTATTTAGTATAATAACTGTTGTATTAGACTTGTTGTATTGAATAAATCTTATAAGTAAGTTTTCTTTAAAGTTCTATATTTTTTTTATCTAAATATTAGTTTTTTTATATAGAATTTTTATTCTAAAAGAATTATTTCTGCACAGTGTGTGTTTAATTCTTTTTATGAATAATACTTATATTATTTATAAGTGGTTAATATTCATATTTTCCATGTGTAATTGTCTCATTAAGAGCTTTACACTTCTTATTGTTATAACTGTCAGTGACTATAACATCAATAGAATAATTATAATTTATTATAATTATTATTATTTTTTTTATTATTATATTATTATAATAATAATTAAATTTATTTTTTTATATATAATTATTTTTAATAATTATATTTAAATTTGTGGTTATAATATTTCATTATATTATATATTTCTATTCAGGACAGTCACAGTACTCTTGATTTTGCTACTATTATCAAGAGTTTCATAGACAAACCTTATAGCCCCCACCTTGAAATGGTGAGCTCCTGAGCACCAATATAAGGTGAAGCCTGTTGAGGCTATTGGAAAGATTTTGAGAAAGTGATTCAAGAGGACTGATTAAGATAGAAAATTTGAAAACTGATATTAAAAATTTGACATTTGATGCAGGACTTGCTTGATCTTCTTTTGACATTGGCTTCATGATTTGAATTGAATTTTAAAATGAATGAAAATTTTTGACGTGATAATTGACATGATAAAAGAAAATTTAAAATGAAAATAAAATAAAAATAAAGAATGAAAATGAAAGTAAGAAAAGAAAAGAAAAGAGAGATGAATTCTGAGGAGGTTCCAATCTTGATCATTAATGTTGACAATTGATTTTGAAAATGGCCAAGGACCTGGAAAGAGAAATTTGATGCCAGGTGCTCACAGAGTGGCCAAGGTGATGTTTTGAAAGATTGTAGACCCCTCAGGGAAGTGCACACCAGGAGAGGAACTTACTTTTGGTAATTAGCACTCCCGCCAGTGCCATAAAAATAAAACAACATTGTTGAAGGAATGAATTTGAATTTGGAAGTCTTGGAAATGAATTGAAAAGTGAATGGCCTATTGTCCCAAGTGAAAATGACCATAAGATTGGAAATGAAGTTAGAAGCCATGCCAAGATCTGTGTCCAAAATTGCAAAGTGCTCACAGAGTGCACAAGGTGATTCTTAACACAAAAAGAACAGTAGAATACCCCTAAAGGTGCATACCAGGAGTGGGACTTACTTTTGGTAATTCCTCTCCCCACCAAGCACCATAATGAATCAAGCTTTTGAAGAATTGGGCCCAGGCTTGTCAGGATATAATGAATGAAAATCTTTGACAAGTTCAGGACAATTCTTGAGGTTTTCGGTTGGTTCCCAAGTGGATCTTTCTGGGTCTTGACTTAAGCCTTTCCATTCCACCAGATACCATAATTTTTCTCTCTTGAGCTTTGAGTCCAGTATTTGAGAGACTTCCCATTCCTCTTCTTCTTCAAGGATAATTGGAGGAGGAGGCTCTTGCTGCCAATTTGGGATTGTTGATGTCTTGACTGGTTGTAAGAGTGAAATATGGAAGACTGGGAAGATGGACTTCCATTGAGATGGGAGCTTGAGGTGGTAGGCATGAGTGCTGACTTACTTCAAGATTGGAAAAGGACCCAACCATCTTTCAGACAGTTTTTTGGTGGGTATAGTTGATTTTATGTTCTTCGAGGAAAGCCATACCATGTCAGCAGGATTGAAAACAGGCGGACTTGCTCTACTTTTATTGGCATACCTCTTAAACTTGTTTATGGCAAATTCAAGTTCTCTCTTGACATCTTTCTGTACTGATTGGATTTTTGTTGATAACTTTCCAGCAGGAGTATCTTGAGTGATGTGAACTGAGTCAAATTGTGGATCTCTTCCATAAACAGTGAAAAACAGTGATTGTTTTGTTGAAGAGTGGTCAGAGTTATTTTAGGCAAATTTAGCCAGAGGGAGCCAGGTGTTCCAATCATCTTGATGATAACTGACATACATCCAAAGGTACTGTTCTAGTATCTGATTTACCCTCTCTGTCTGTCCATCAGTTTCTGGATGATAAGCAGTTGACAGATCTCTTGAAATCTTGAGCTGCTGAAAAAGATTGGTCCAGAAGAAAGAAACAAAAAGAGAACCCCTATCACTGACAATGCTTTGAGAAAATATTCTTGATGAATAAATGGGCCAAATCTAGTGAAGTGATTGAAGAAATTGTTGGAATAAAACTGCTATTTTTGAGAATCTGTCCACTATGACAAGGATTGAGTCAAAGAAATTGGACAGTGGAAATTGAGTGATGAAATCCATTGAAAGAAAAATCCAAGGACCACTTGGAATTGGAAGAGTCTTGAGGAGTCCAAACTTCTTGTGATGAATATTTTTGTTTCTTGAACACTGTTGACAAGATGATACATAATCCTTGATGAATTGAGTCATGCCGGACCAGTGGAAATCACACTTGACAAGTTTGAGAGTCTTCTCTTGGCCAGGGTGTCCAGCTAGAGGAGAGTCATGCTTCTTTTGAAGTATATTGAGCTGAATTGTGGGGTCATTTGGGACCACCACCCAATCTTTGAAAAGGAGAAGTTTGGAAGAAGAATCAAGAGAATAATCTTGGACAGATTTACCTTTACCCAAATCCTCAAGGATACTTCTATATTTAGAATCTTGCCATAATGACTTCTGAATTGAATCAATCAAATTTGAAAAGGAATCCACCTTGACTGCAAAAAACTTTGAGGCTTGAATTTCATCTTGCTTAATTATCTTCTGATAATTCATTGGGTTATTGCTGATGAAATCCTCCCCCCTCTCTGGGTAAACGTTGTCCCGACATGACAAAGCATCTGGAAGGGTGGCCAAACGGCCAGGGCGGTAAGTGATTGAGAAATGAAATTCAGATAAAAATTCAGCCTAGTGGGCTTGACAGCGAATGAGAATCTTGCATGACATGAAGTATTGAAGTGATGAATGATCGGTGAAACTTCAAAAGGGGAAGAAATTGAAAGAAGGAAAGCTCTCCAGCGCTTGAGAGCCCAGCCTATGCCAAGGAGTTCCTTTTCATTACTCTCATAATTAAGCTCAGCTGGGAGAAGCTTGCAGCTATCAAATGCAATGGGATGTTTTCCTGAGTCAGAGACCTGACTCAGCACAGCACCCAAGGCATAATATGATGCATCGGTGTCTACAATGGTGGGTAGAGAAGGATTGAAATGAGAAAGGATTTGAGCAGTGGTGAATTCCTCTTTGAGTTGATGAAACTGTCTAAGAGCTTCCTCATTGAGGGGAAAGTGAGAATCTTTCTTGAGGAAACTTGTGAGTGAACTAATTTTCTTTGAATAATTCTTGATGAAACGGCGGTAGAAATTGGCAAAGCAAAGGAATGATTGAAGAGCCTTGAGGTTTCTTGGAGGTGACCAAATGAGAATTTGCTGGACTTTTGCTTGTTCCATCTTGAGGACTTCATAAGAAACAACATAAACATCAAGAATATCATAAAAAATATTATTGACAAGATTTTGAAAAGAAGCAGGAGCATTGGTAAGCCCAAACGGCATAACCAAGTACTCATAACTACCATATTTGGTTCTACAACAAGTCAAATGTTCATCACCTTCCTTGATTCTGAGCAGGTTATATGCACCACGCAAATCGATCTTGGAGAAGATAGAAGAGCCATTGAAAACAGTGAGAAGCTGATTCATAGGAGGAACGGTATACTTGTTCTTCCTAGTAACAGCATTGAGTTTGTGGTAATCAACACACAAACGGAGACCATCATCTTTCCTTTTGACAAAAAGAACAGGTGCTCCTGTTGAAGAGGAGCTTGGCCAGATGAAACCTTTCTCTACATTCTCTGAAATGTAGGCCCTGAGTGTATCTGACTCTTGGTTTGATAAAGAGTAGATCACGCCAACTGGAGGTAGAGACCCCTCCAGCCCGATATGATGATCACAGGCGCGGTGAGGAGGAAGTTTCTCTGCTTTCACCTTGGAAAATACATCCAAGTATTGGTGATAAACAGAAGGAAAAACCTTCATCACGGTTTCTATTTCTTCTGGCTCTTCCTCTTCATCCCACAACTCCTCCAGGTAGTCATGATAAGATGAAGGAGGAAGGTCCATATTCCCAAAAAAGAGGTGAAGTGAAGCTACAGAATTATTTTCTCCAACGTCTTGAATCTCTTTGAAGACTTCATCTCTAGATAATAGTAATGACTGTGTGGAATCAAGGGAAGGAATATGGACAGAAGATGAAAATGATGGTGTTCTAGAATCACCAACCAGAGCTGCACATGATTTGGCATAAGAAAAGTCATTACTAAAAGAAAATGAAGGATCATTATAATCCTTATGATCAGAATTAAAGGTGATCAATGCTTGCCTCCAATCAATAAACAGATCAAAGTGATTAAGAAAGTCAAAGCCCAATATGAGGTCTTCTCCCTTGGGAGTATCAATGACTAAAAAGTCCCATTCAAAGCTTGGGGAGGAAGGGAGCTCAACCATATATTTAGTATGGTGAGTCACAAATAAAGAAGGAGACTCAGAGGAGTCTAAAATGATGATGGGAATCTTCTCTGGATTTTCTGACGTAGTCAATGAATACTTGTGAACAAACTGCTTTGCAATAATTGAGTTGGTAGCACCAGAATCAATGAGAATGCTGTAAAAAACATCAGAAAGAGAAGAAAAAACAAAGAACTTAAGAGAATTATTGACACCAGTATTCAGAATGCAAAATTGTGCTCTGGATGGAAAACAGTGAAGACCATTGAACACAACATGGTCTTCACTCAGCCTTTTCCCTGGTTGGGAAATTTGCCTGATGGTTGGGTAAGCTTGTTTTGAGGCCTTTTGAAACAGGACTCAAGACTGTTCTTCCCACCACAATAGGTACAAAGACCTTCCTTGATTCTTCTTTCCTTTTCAGAATTCATTAACTTGAAATCTTGATTCAATAAAGAAAAATGGGGTTTGTCCCTCTTCTGAAAATTCTTCTTCTTCTTTTGACTTGAACTTGAAGAATTTTGAGGATGACAAGAACTTGACTTTGAGGCTACTGGCTTCTTCTCTTGATGATGACTCTTTTCATTTTGCCTCTCATGGTACCTGGTATCAAGTTCCAGGGTAACGTCCATTAAGTCTTGAAGAGAGTTGATTCTTGAAGGATGGGAGGCCAATTGATCCAAAATCCTGGATGGCAATCCCTTCCTGAAATTATGGATGAGAGCTCTTTCACCCCAATCCCCGATTCTTGAGACTAAACTTCTGAAATCAGCAATGTATAAGGATACATGCCCACCTTCTTTTGTTCTTAAAGAATCCAACTCAGCTTCTGCTTTTCTGACTCCATTCATATCCCCAAACAAAGTGAAGAGTTGGGATTCAAACAGTTTTCAAGAGTTGAGAAGGTAATTTGAATCTTGATTGGTGAGATTGGAAAGATAAGGCTCAATCCATTTTGCAGCCCTGCCAATAAGAAATGATGTGGCATAGAGAACTTTCTTTCTGTCTTGAGAGAAATTTGCCGGATCATTATGAAATATCAATTGACAAGAATGAATGAAACTTCTAACTTTGAAGGGCTGAGTCCCATCAAAGCATTCCGGTGCCTTCATAGATGGAGTCTTGAAGGCTGGTGGTCTTGATGCTTCTGAATATTGGCCGTAATTTGAGTCATTTGCTGCATGATGGCCAATAAAGATGGTTCAGACTGATGAGAGACAGGCTGATTATACTGGGCTAGAGTTGGCCCTCCAGTACCTTGGGGTGCTTCCACCGGAGCAGGAGCACCTTCAGCACCATCAGACTCTTCCTCTTCCACAGAATTTTCCTCCTCCTTCTCACCATCTTCACCTGGACCTTTGGAAATGGTCCTTGAAAGTCCTGGAAATCCGCCAACTACTCCTGAGAACGAACATTATCTTCTTGGCCCTCTTCCTTCCTTCCTGGATGGTGCTGCTCCTTCCATGCGGGGTCCTTTATCTAATTGGGCCCTCAGTTGAGGAACTGCTGGGGTGCCATCTAGAGGAGCTCTTGGAGTTGGAGTGAGAACAGCTTGAGCTCTGTCCTGAGATCTTGTGTGTCTTGCCGGAGGTGAATGTTGAACAGGCATGATGTCAGGAATAAAATTGGAATAAATGAATTAAAAACAAAATTTGCTTGAAGTGAAAAGAGTCAACAATCAAATCTTGAGGAAAATAAATGAATCAAATGAAAATCTTCAAGTATGTCAATAAATCAAAATCAAATGAAGTCTGGAAGTCAAAATCAAATCAATGTCTTTAAGTAAATCAATGAATCAAATCAAAATGAAGTCTTCAAGTCAATAAATCAATGAATCAAATCAATAAAAATCAAAATCTTGCAAAAATCAATCAATCAAATGAAATCTTAAAGAAAAATCAATTTATGTCAAAATTCTTGATGTGAAAAAATCAGCAGAATCAATGAAATCTTCAGGTCAATCAATTTTCTTGAGGTCAATATCAAATATGTCAAATCAATCAATCAATCAAAATCAAGTGAATTCTTCTTTAAAAACCAAAATTCTTGAAGAATGAATCAATTATGAATCTTGATGTGAAGAATGTGTCTGAATATCTTGATGAAAAATTTGAAAATCAAAGAAAATCAAGATGACGCCTGAATTATGGATGAAATGAGAGTTTGATGATTTGAAAAATATTCTAAAAAGAATAACAAAATAAAAATGGGTCAGCTTTCAATTTTCAAAATGAAGAATGAATGAATGAAAATTGAGAGGTGACGATGAATCATTAAGTTCATAAGTGTAAGAGAATCATAATTTTGATGAAATGAGTGAATGAAATTATAAAGAAAGAATGAACAGAATGAAAAGAAATTATGAGTTAATAAATATAATGTCACAGGGGCTCTAGTGGAAATACAAGAGAAGCCTGGCACTCAGCAATCAGGGAACTTACTTGGAAGACTCCAAAGAATAAAGAAATAAAAATAATAAGAATGAATTCCTCTAAAAGATATGCAGGTACAAGATGAGATGCAATAAGAGGAAAGGGAAGCCAAATGGCCAAAGAGCCAACCAAGTAAGTCCTTAATCACTGTTTCAACCTGCCAAAATGAACAATGGAATTAGTAAGGATATGACCACCAAATATCCATTGACAGGTGAGGAAAGAATAAGAGAAAAGTGCTAAATGACTGACTTAATAATATCACTATTTTCTTAACTAAAATTAAAAGGAAATAAAGATAAAAATAAATCAAAGTATATTAATTACCTGGGGAAAACCGCCCAGGGTGGAAAGGGTAGCTGGTATATGTGAAAAGCTGGGAGCTTGAGTTCTTCAGGCTGAAAACTGATCTGTATTGATCCTTGAGGCTGTATTGATTGTTTTGTGAATTGATACAGCTGGCTAATATTGAAATTGAAATGGGTTGGATGAATTTCCCACACTTGAAAATGAAATACAGTTCTTGATGGATCCAGACTGTATTGAAATGAAGTTGGTTGCCAAGATGGATTGAGTGCAGCTTTGACACTTGACCACTCCTTTTGGCACTGCCTCTTGAATACACCTTGAGAATGAATTGACAGTATTCCCTTGGAAGGAATACTTGGAGTGAGGATAACCAATGACTGCTTGATGGCGTCATTGGTATTTGATGTTTTGACACTTCCCCTTGAGCCTTGATGAATCCTCTTGATGACATGGCTGGATGGCCTGATGGAAGGTTGAAATAACCAGATGGTATTGCCACCAGTGGATTGCTGCTGAAAAAAAGATGAATAATGGTGTATAACACCATATATGGCATTTTGGTTATTGGAGGTTGAAGATGGCCATAAGTCTTTAGAGATGAGGCCAGGAGGATATTGGTGAAATTCGGTTTTGAAGGGCTTCAGAGGTGTCAGAGTGTCTTTTGAGGTATTTGGCCAAATACAGCTCATACAACCTTAAAACTGTATTTGCGCAAAGTGCACAAAAAGTGCGCAAATGCAAAGAAAATGTATTTTAAGCCAAATACAGCTTCTTGGGCTGTATTTCCCCTGTTGACTGGGGAATACCAAAATTCCCCAAAAGTAGAGAAAGGCCAAGAAAGGCCTGATGACAGTGAAGGACCCAAGTTGGGCCCAGATGATGAAATGGCCATAAAAGGCCAAATGACATGAGATGGGCAATTTGGCTAATGATTTATGGATATGGCCAAACTTCCATATATTGGACATGGCATTGATATGCCATATTGAAGTCCAAGGGGATGAATTGCCATGGTTGTGACACACACATGGAACCTGACTTTAAGGAAGGGGACCAAGTGCTAGTGTCTACACTGAACTTTAATAATCTTAAAGGACCCAAGAAGATGAGGGACTCATTTGTAGGGCCTTTCACTATCATTAGGTTGATAGGAAAGAATTCAGTGGAAGTCAAACTTACAAAGGAATTTTCCAGGAAGCACCCAGTCTTCCCAGTAAGTTTGGTTAAACTATACTTCCAAACAGAGGAGGATAAATTCCCCTCCAGGAAGAAGAACCCCACACCACCTGATATAGTGGAAGTGGAGGACTCCCTAGGACCCGTGAGTAAGAACATCAGAGCCAGGAAGATCAGAATTAATGGAAAGGATCAAAGACAATAATTAGTCAGATTCAAGCACCAAACAGCTGATAAATACAAATGGTTGGCAGAAGATGCCATACCAGATGAGAACCTTCATCTAAGGAGATTCAGGGCTTCTAGGAAGACTGAAAAGTCTCATTAATGATGAGCCTTTTTTAGAGGAAGGGTATGTCATCCTGTGACTCAAAACCAGAGCACAAGCATGACAGCCAAAATACCATAAACAAATGGTATAGCGGAGATACCACCAAAACATGGAGCTGAGCCAAATAAGCTCAAAAGGTATCAAAAGAAAGAGGAAACTCACCTCTTTCTGAAAATATAAGTCCCATCACCATAGGACAAAGAATAACAAAGTTATTCCTGCTCAAAGTTATTGCTGAGCATAAAGCTTAATTTTAACCTCTAATCTAAAATCTAGAAGGAGAGGCTTAACCCCATCAAATGGGTACTCAAAATGAAGCTCTAAGCCAGGGATATCCAATGGTACCAGCCAAAATGAGCTAGCACCAATCTTACTGTAGTTATGGTAAATTTCAGGCCAAATGAGGGTGAACAAAACATGCACCTCTCATCTAACTTTTACAGTTTTAGTGTGAGATACTTGAAGTGGGGTCTTTTTGGAAAGAGCACAATCAGGGCTATCTGATGGTGTCATACATTTCCCCATAGCTCAACTACAACAAAGGTTATGGGGCAAATAAGCTCAATACAGCTTTTTGCCTATACCACACAAATGTACAAAATCTTTTACATGGGATAACTTTGCCATATTTAATGATACCTATATCAAATGAGGTACCATTGTGTAGAGAACATACAAGGCTACACACTGAACCATTTTTAAGGTTGATATCTCAAGAATTGACAAAGGTATGGCTGTTTTAAGGTCAGATTCCCACCTCCTGTCATATACAGCCTTGCCATCGTATAATATCCCATAACCATGAATATGAGGTTTCAAATAGACAAAGAAGCTTGTTTTTACTTCAAGACCTCATATGTCAGTCAATACTGGGGTCCCATACAGTTTTTGTACATCATTCTACGCATCATACATGTCAGAATCAGGCTGTGAGGTCCCCAGATGAAAGTTTTCACCCTGTATTGGTCAAAACTGCCCAGATGTGGTTTCAAAACCACATCTGAGCCCAACAAAGGCTATACAGGCTGTTTGCAAACCACAAGCCAGTACTAGAGGGTGAAAAATCTTCACTTCCTCTACGTGGAAAGGTCTAGCACCCTTTCCACCCCATTTCAGGATAAAAAGGAGGCTTTTCACAGCCAGAATTGTTTCCTCATCCTGCTCTTGAATACCCTACGTAGTAAACTGTCAAAAAAAGCTTTACTCTTGGGTAATAATCAGGGTATAATTATAATTTTAATTATTGTAGTTCTTATTATAGTAATCCAATTGGTAAGACTGCACCCAGGGTTCTCAATAGTGCTAACCACCACTATTTTTCAATAGTAGAACCCTGTTATTATATTATAAGCTATTATATCACATTAAAACTCTTATTTTAAAATTATTTCCATGTGTCACAGTCATAGTTCTAGCTGTAAATAGCCTAATTAATGCTTCAACATAGACTCCAGCTGACACCAATACCTTAATCAACTGGGGGAAAAACCCTCAGGTGGGTGAAAGGGGGCTGGTATATGTGAAAAATTTCCAGCCTGGAGTTTGAGTGTTGAGAAACCATGATTGTATGATTGAGAAACCTGTATTTGAGATGGGAAACTTTATTGGTGTATCCAATACAGATATTTGAGTCAATACAGGTAGTTGCACCTGTATTGCAGGAAGGCCTGAATCTGGTGAATCCTGTATCTGGGTTTTGCCTGTATTGAGCTGTATTGAGGTTTGGAACTGTATTTGGTGAGTCTTTCATGAAACCCCTTTCTGATTAGGTGTTGGAAGATTTTCCATTAGTAATGAGTGGTAATGCCCTGCCTGTCTCCACAGCTGTGACATTAACCCCCTGTTGAAAGTGGTGATCTCTGAGCACCATAAGAGTAGTTAGTCTTGATAAGATGAACTGAAGTTTCTTCCCCCCAATTACCCAATTCTCACCCCTCATAATTCCTCTTCAAAAATCATAATTCTCAACACTTTAAACTTCACAACTTGTAGGTCCTTCTTCTTTGACTTGATTCTGATTCTTCTCCCCTTCTTTGGTTTCTCTTCACTTCCTCCTTTTCTTATATTTTGATCTTCTGCTCATTGCAGAGTTCCTCACTCAATTTGTCTTGAGTCCCCATGGCTCATGATGAAATGTGATTTCAGGTCTATGTCCTAAGAACCCACTGCTGTTTTCATCAAATTTTCCTCATTTTGAGGTTGGGCCAAAATTGGCCTTTTTTCTTGCTTTGGACTATTTCATAATTCCTTGAATTTTTCCCCAAATTGTTTTTTATGGGGTTTTCTGGCCAAAAGAGCCAAAATGCCCAAAGTGCGCAAAAGTGCGCAAATATGCCAATACGATTAAAATGGCATACTTTGGTGAATAATTGAATAAAACAAAGTTTTTGAAGGTTGTGAAGCTTTTGAAAGAAACTGAATCCAAAATGTGTCAAAGTGTGCAAAATGCGCAAAAGTGTGCAAATGAATAAAAATTGCCAATTTGGCCTATGAACAGTTTTTTCTAATTATTTTCTTCTGTTTTTCTTGTGCTTCAACCCATTCTTGCAGTTCAAATTTCCATAATGGACTTGCTGACTTGCAATTGTCCATGATTTCTTGGTCTTTACTTTGAAATTTGACTTGAAGATGAGTTCAAGTCTGACTTCCCTTTGTGATTCCAACTACTCTGATTCCCCACCTTCTGTACTTTATGGTCCTGGTGTTTTTGATAACTTGAGGGAGCTTTCTGAAGAGATTATGGCCCCTACAAAGATTTATGACATAACTAGAAATTACAATGGTTTCAAGTCTGTCAGAGTTATCGAGCCACCCTGCATAAATTGTCAGAGGAAAGGGATTCCTTGTGTTGAATCTGCTACTGCTAGGTCCACCAGGTGTCAATTCTGCAATCTTGTGAAAAGAGATTTTTCTCAAGCCAACTATAGCTTTCCTAAAAATCCCAGGAGTTTATGGAGAAGCATCAAGAAGGGTGGAATATTCGGATTGGAGCTCCTGTTGATGAACCCCCAACCTCTGATGCCACCTCTGGTCACTCCAATTGTGATTTGATTGGTCATAAAACTGATGTGTTACTAACTTCTATGGTTTCTTTTCTTCTTCTTCAGTTACTGGCTCCAGGATGAGAGGTGATCAACAATGGAATAATACCAGCTGTTCATGGGACAACATTGGGGGATCCATTCAGCCCCAAGGAAATCCCATTGGAGTGGCCCCAGAGGTTCCCATTTTGGTCACCAGAAAAGATGAAAAACTTGGAAAATTGAAGAGAAATTTGGTGGTTCAAGATGAAATTGATACTGATGCTGAAGGAAGTGATGAGATTGATGGAGAAGAGCTTAAAATGACTACCCTAATCCAGAAAAGAAGAATCCAATCCCCTTCACAATCCCCAGTCCAAGCCAGTACCACCAATCATGAAGTGATCAGGTCCCCCCAACCACCTCAACCTGGAATTAGATCTCCAACCAGGCCATCCACACTTGCCTCTACCTTTACCAGTATGCAACCACCTGTGGCCAGCACTTCCAGAGACCCAATGTCTCCATGTAAGGTGTGGATATGAAACTTTGATTAAAAATCAAGTACTTTTCCTGTCCTCAAAATTTGTATAAGGTAAAAATCAATTAAAAATAGTATGAAATATTATTTTTAAGAGAAAACACGCCAATTTTATTGTTTATAACTTTATTAGTATAAAACAATAATATTATAAAAATTTATTGTTTTACCAACAATAAAAATTTATCCAAAAAATACTCTACAAGAGATATTTTAAGGCTACAAAAGAAATTTCTTCAAGAGCAATTTCAATTGGAATTAATTGAGAAAAGAACTGCAAGCAATTAATTAAAGAACAAAGTCTTTAAAAAGAATATTAAAGAGAAAACACGCCCAAAAGTGACCAGAGTGAATTTGGAAACAAAGTGACAAAGTTTACAGTGATGAAAGATACTTTAATTCACTTTTGGGGTGGTTCAGGGGTAAAAATGATTATAAGAGTTACAAACAATGATTATAATGATTTTTTCACGTGGTTAAAAGGATTAAAATGATTTAAAAGTGGTGGTTGGAATCTTTGATTGATTGGTTTAACAGTGTTTAAACTAATTAATAAAAGGAAAAGATTCTAACTTGAAGAGAAAAGTGGGGCAAAGAAGACATTCTTTTATAGCCATCAATTCTCTTACTCCAAAAGTAAAATTTACTCTTGTCAGTCGTGAAAAACAGTCTGACAACAGAAAAGCCAATTATGGCATCATTGAACCCTGGTTTAGACCAAAAAGGGCTGGTTTAAGCCATTTTTAGCCAATTTTAGCCATTTTAGACCCTTAAATCAGCCATTACTATAGCAATACCAGGCCTAGAGCCTTCAAAACACGTCAGAATGTGTGTCAGAGGCGTAGAAACCAGTTAAAACTGTTTTTATTATGATTGTTTTATCTTAAGGGTAGTTTTACCTTCTTGGCAACAGCTAAAACTACCCCAGTTGGTATCAAAACCTCATCATCAATTGAGTCCACAGACCCTGTAACTCAATTCCAGGCCAAAAGTGATGAACTTTTGCGTGAATTTTGACATCCCACGCCTGTCAGCAAGGATTTTGGGGGTCTAGCTCCCCCTTAGAGCTGGAGTTCCTTTTCCCCCCCAAATTTAATCTTTCCAATTTATTTTTCTTTTAATTCCTCATCATGTATTATACTTATAATTTACACATGTAATTCAATTCAATTGTACAGTACAATACAGTAATAATTGACACCTCATATGTAAATCAAAGTTCACTTATGTAATACACGCGCACATTTTGACATTTCAATTGAATTCAATTGAAAATACTTCAATTCCTCATAACTTCTAAACTAAACACAACACCTCAGTTTTAACACAAAAATTGATGGTTAACACCACATGTGGTGTGAATTAAATTAAGGTTTTGAGGATTTTCAACTTTTGTATTGAAAATACTAAAAACTTAATTTAAGCTTATTTAGAGTTGAGTTACAAAAATTTCACTCAGAGGTGACCCCACCTGATTTTTTATGAGGAATCCAATGGTGAAATAAATTTTATCTGTTTATTTATTGGATAAAAAGTTATAATAAATTTTATTTAACTTTTTTCCAAATTTATTTATTTTTTCACAATTTTGTTAAAATTTCATTTTTACTTAAATTTTTCAAGTATAAATGTAATTTTATATTTACAAAATTTAAAGTAATTTTATTTTTAAATTATAATTAATTTTTTATTTTTAATATAATTTTATATTTATATTTTTTATTTTTATTTTAATAATATAAATAAATTTATTTTATTTATATTAATATGTTATTTTTTATATTTGTGGTCTTTTGGGTATATGAAATTACCTCTAAGGCTCACACTCCAGAACCTGATTCAATCTTTGAAACCCGTTGCCACTGGAATATAACTGGAAATTCACTGATCAGAAAAAGGTGAAAAAGAAGGTGGTCACCTCCTCATTTGCTGTAGTTGATGCTTTGACTGAGGGTTTTGTTGATAAGGCTATGAAGAGTGCTATTTCAGGGCAGCCCACTATTGCTTTGGCCAAGGAGGCAGTTTTTTATCAAGATGCCATGGTTGTTAAGTTTGGAGAAGCCTTGAAGAAATTTGGATGAGGACTATGTATAGCTGGTCTTTACCATTACTACTGTTTTTCTCTTTGATTATTGGATGAATTGACTCCCCAAACATGATATGGGAGTGATGAATACTGCTTTTGAAACAAGAAATAAAAAAAAATCATACAAGTAAAAGAAAATGAAACAAAATAAAAATAAAGAAAGAATTGAGAGAAAAAGAGAGTAAAGAAAATAGAATAAAGGAAAACTTCTGCAGATTGATTTTCTTGTGGTGAGTTGCTTGATTTTGGCCATAATTTTCCTGGAAAGATAAAACCAAACATTTGATGCTTATGAATTGGCCAAGGTGTTGTTTTACAAGAAGTAGAACCCTCAGAGATGCATACCAGGAGATGGTACTTACTTTCATAACTTCCACTCCCCACCAAGCATCATAAAAAAATAAAAAACTTTGCCATAAATTCATTTGAGTTAAAGAATGTCTTGAATAATATTGAATGGCATAATTTGGAATAATAATTATGAAAAAAGGGAAAGAATAAAAAGAAAAGAGGGAATGTGGCCATATCTTGATGAAAGATCCAAATTCAAGGGTACTGATGTTGCAAAGCCTTCTAAACCTGTCCAAAGAAATTGACAAGCAAGCAATAGAAGAACAATTGACCCAGACAGGGCCTACTCAGATTCCTTCAGGTTCACAAGGAGCAGGCCAAATCAGCTCTCCAGTGGCTTCACACCATTCAGAAACCAGCAAATCATTGGCCAAGAGTCACCATTCTTCACAATTCCAGGAAATTTCCAGGAGACGACAAGGAAACAAGTGCAAGAACAAAGCCTCCTTCAACCAGAGGAGGAAAGAGTCAGACCACATGATCCAGAAGCTGTTAGATTTGGTAAAAGAAGTACACAAGAACCAGAAGTAGTTTTAAACCACTCTAGAATCAGTAGTCCTAGTAATAGAAACATTACCCCCACTCAGACTGAAAATAACATTGTCACATCTGAGAGTAACATCAACAGTGATACACTGTGGTTACAAATGTCCCAATATGCTGAACAATCTGCAAAGCAGTTTGCAGAAATTAATGCTATCCAAGAGAGGATGAGACAGACTCAAGCCTCCTTGGAACAGATAGTTAAGAATCTTCAAGAAGGATATGCTCAACTGAGCAAAGCCTCTGAAGAAACCAACAAAAGACTGAATATAGTCTTTGAAGAACAACACCACAGCACAAGGGACAGGGAGCGTCTGGATCAAGACATTAACAAGTTGTTTAATGCCTACCATAGCTTGAAGCCCCAACCACAAGGCCAAGTTATGGAGAATCCATATCAACCAGATGACATCAAACCAGATGCCATGTTGATGAATAAGGCAAGATCTCCATCACGATACCAAGATGGAGATGGCATGTCTTATTTAGAGAAGGAAGCCTTAAAACAGCTTCCTGAGGCCTCAAACTGGCCCAAATTCTCTGGATAAGGAGAATATGATCATATGGAACTCAAAGATTATATTGATGGACTCTTCATTGATGTACCAAGCATACCAGATTACTGGATTACTGCTAGATTAAATAAAGCATTTAAAGGTCATGCTAGTATATGGTACACAGAAATTAAAGAAATCCATGGCAAATGGAAAGTCCATATCAACCAGATGCCATGTTTATGAATAAAGCGAGATCTTCATCACAATACCAGTATGGAGATCACATGTCTTATTCAGAGAAGGAAGCCTTGAAACAGCTTCCTGAGGCCTCAAGCTGGCCCAAATTCTCTGTAAAAGGAGAATATGATCATATGGAACTCATAGATTATATTGATGGACTCTTCATTGATGTACCAAACATACCAGACTACTGGATCACTGCTAGACTGAATACTGCATTTAAAGGTCATGCTAGTATATGGTACACAGAAATGAAAGAAATCCATGGCAGGAGAAACTGGCCGTGGTGGAAGAGTCAAATCATCCAAAATTACAGTAATGGAACTTGGATATGGCAAAAGACCATGTCATTTGAAAATGACAAATACTCTGTGGACAAAGATTGATATGAGTGGTGTCTTAGATAGTCTAAAAGACTTAAAGCCATTGATCCTCAGATGAAGATCAAAATGAGGAATCACAAACTCCTGACACAACTTCCAGGAGAACTAGAGCATGCATTAAAATGCAGATGCAACCAAAATTTCACTCTAGATGACATAGCCAACACCTTACAAGACATAAGGAAGAGGACTAATATAGGGAAATTCACCCCATATAGAAGCAGCAGTTTAAAAGAGAAACAACCACTCAGGGTAGAGCTTAAAGACAAACCCAGAGAAAGAGTGGCAGAAGTGGGTAAGAAGAAGAATTCTTGCCACAATTATGGTTCAACAGACCACTATGCCAACAACTGTCCAAAGGCAAAGAAAAAATTCTATGCCATAAAGAAAGTCCCTGAGGAAGAACCTCCAACAGAGGATTCTGATTCAGACTCTATGGGTGATGCCATCAGAGAACCATCTGAGGATTATCAAGACCCAAGAGAGGAATTTCTAGTGGAATACCAAGAGGAAACCCCACTGGAAATCCAGGACATACAGTTGGAAGCAGGCATGCCATAGGACACTGCTAACAAGAACTTGTACAAACACACACAAGATGCACAAACATTCCTGGTAACACCAACCAAAGGAATGGCATATATACATGGGACAGCCACAAGAATGACTGTTTTTATTGACAATTCTCAGCATCCACTGATCATTGATAGTGGAGCACACTGCTCCATAGTGGCCAGAAACTATCTGGATACTCACTTCCCAAACTGGGAAAAACAGCTATTATCCACTAAGGCAAAGAACTTTAAAAGTGCATCAGGGAAGATGACTTCCATTGGGACAATTATCAAAGAGATAATTATACTCCATAGCAAGGGTAATATCAGACTCAACCCAGAGTTTGTAGTGCTTGATGATTCCCACATCCAAGGGTTCTTACTGGGACTTCTGAATGAATTGAGAGAGGGATAGTATAGCACTACCCTCATCAGTAAACAAAAACTAAGTCTACTGAAGATGCTGAGAAAGAACAGACCAGCATTTTCCATTGGTGAAGAACCATTAGGCAAGATCAAAGGCCATGATATAGAACTATATCTGGATGTGGAAAGGCCTTATCCACCCATGCTGAGGAGACCTCCTTATCCAGCAAGCCTGGAAACCAGGAAAGAAATTGAGAAACATATCAATGAACTCCTGGATATGGATGTCATCAGGAAGATTGGACATAATGAAATAGTGGAAATCACCACCCCTGTCCTAATCACCTGGCATGATGGCAAGTTTATATTGTGTGGAGATTTCAGACCCCTGAATAACTACACAAAAGCAGACAGGTACCCTATACCAAGGATACCCCATGCCTTAGATAAACTGGCCAAGGCCAGATATAAAACCAAAATGGATTGTATGAAAGGCTTCCACCAAAATGGAGTTAAACCAAAATCCATGATAATATGCCATATGGGTATATATGAGTACACCAGGATGCCATTTGGAATCAAGAATGCACCATCCCACTTCCAAAGGATGATGGACACCATATTTCAAGATGAAATAATGGAAGGCTGGATGGTAGTATATATTGATGATATCATTATATACTCAGAGACATGGGAAGACCATGTACAATACATAGACAGAGTTCTAAGTAAATGTATACCCATCAATCTGAAAATTTCACTCAAAAAGTGTAATTTTGGCCAACAAGAGCTACTAGCTCTAGGACATAAAATCTCAGGTCTTGGTTTGTCAATTGACCAGAACAAAGTAGCAGCAGTACTGCAAAAGCCAGTACCAAAGAACATCAAAGAGATGCAATCTTTCCTTGGGTTTGCTAGCTAGTATAGAAACCACAGAAAAATCTTGCCCACATAACTAGTAGTTTATACAAGTTATGTTCAAAGGATGTAGTTTTTGAAATAACCAAGGAAAGGAGGGATGCATATGAGAGGATCAAATATGAACTCACTAATGCACCTGTGCCCATCTTACCTGACTTTGAGCTACCATTCAAGTTATATATAGATGCAGCATGCAGTCAAGGCCTAGGAGCAGCCCTTCACCAAAGACAAATTGTGGATGGTGAACCAAGAGAAGGAGTAATTTGCTACATCTCAAGGCAGCTGAAAGATTCAGAAGCCAGGTATGGGGACACCCAGACTGAATGTCTATGTCTAGTCTGGGCTCTAGAAAAACTCCATTATTATTTGGAGGGTGCAGTCTTTGAAGTCTACACAGACTGCACAGCCTTGAAGTCTTTACTAAACATGAAGACTACAAATAGACATATGCTGAGATGGCAAATAGCCATACAGGAGTATAGAGGGAACATGACCATCATATACAAGGAAGGTAAAAGCCATACCAATGCAGATGGCCTCAGCAGATGGCCACTGGACAATGTCAAAAGCAATCCAGCTTATGACCCAGATTTTGCAGCAAAACTCCCTATCCATTTCATGGAAATAGATAGGAGAAAAAACTTCAGATTATCTGAATGGGCACCAGAAAGTGGTACCCTCGACAGTGGAAACACTGACTCAGAAGGGATAGAAACCCCCATACTGGGAATAAGTTCCTCAGAACTGCACAATGAACTCTTCAGTGCAGTACAGAAGTCTTATGCCAAACACAAACAGTGTAGCATACTACTCCAACTCCTTCAACAAAAGTACAGGAGTCCAGAACTGGAAACCCAGCTGGAAGAGCCCTGGTTGAGGGCCTATAAGGCCAATAAGTATTTTCTTATAGATGGCCTGCTCTACCACAGAGAAAAGCACACAAGTGCACTCACAGTGGTAGACAGAGACCACAACTCATTGATCCTACAAGAATGCCATGACTGCCCCTATATGGGACACATGAGTGAGGACAGGACCAAAGAGAGGGTAGCAAGCACATCTTGGTGGCCCAAGTGGGAACAAGAGTTGAGTGAATACATCAACACTTGTGAAAGATGCCAAAAGGCAAATAGGAAACATGGGAAGAAGTATGCGTTACTTCAACACATAGAGGAACCCAAGCACCCATGGGAAACCATCAACATGGACTGGGTTACAGGACTTGTCCCAGGAGGCAAAGAAAACTATAATGCCTGTTTGATCATAGTTGATAGGTTCAGAAAGAGCATGAGGTGTCTACCATGCCATAAAGAAGACACAGCCATGGATACTTCTCTGTTGTTTTGGAATAACATCATATCTACCTGTGGAGTCCCTAAGATCATTATTAGTGATAGGGACCCAAAATTCACATCTGAATTTTGGACTAACTTATATGACATTCTTGGTACCAAACTTGCTTTTTCCACAGCTTACCATCCACAAACAGATGGCCTAGCTGAAAGGATGATCCAAACAATGGAGGACATCCTCAGAAGATTCTGTGCCTATGGCATGGAATACAAGGACCATGAGGGATACACCCATGATTGGGTTACCCTCTTACCAGCAGTCCAACTGGCTTATAATACAAGCCAGCACTCCACCACACGTAAAACACCTGCACTGGTGGAGAAAGGGTGGAACCCCCTGTTGCCTGTGGATCACTTGAAGAAAAATCTCCTGACTATCCACCCCACAGCCAAAGACTTCCATCATATGTGGAAGAGGGCCTGTGACACAGCTGCCAGATGCATAGCTGAGGGAAAAGAATACAATAAGCAGAGGCGGGACAAATCACATTTGGAACCTGACTTCAAGGAAGGGGACCAGGTGTTAGTGTCTACACTGAACTTTAACAATCTCAAAGGACCTAAAAAGATGAGGGACTCATTTGTAGGACCTTTTAATATCATGAAGTTGATAGGAAAAAAAGCAGTGGAAGTCAAACTCACTGAGGAGTTTTCAAGGAAACATCCAGTCTTTCCAGTGAGTTTGGTCAAACCATACTTCCAGACAGAGGAGGATAAATTCCCCTCCAGGAGAAAGAACCCCACACCACAAGAGATAGTGGAAGTGGAGGACTCCCCTGGACCTGTGAGTAAGATCATCAGGGCCAGGAAGATCAGACTCAATGGGAAGGATTAAAGACAATACCTAGTCAGATTCAAGAACCAGACAGCAGAGAAAGATAAATGGTTGGCAGAGGATCCATACCAGATGGGAACCTTCATTTAAGGAGATTCAGAGCCTCTAGGAGGACTGAACAGTCTCATCAATGATGAGCCTTTTTTAGAGGGAGGGTATGTCAGCCTGTGACTCAAAACCAGAGCACAAGCATGACAGCCAAAATACCATAAACCAATGGTATTGCCAAGATACCACCAAAACATGGAGCTGAGCCAAATAAGCTCAAAAGGTATCAAAAGAAAGAGGAAACTCACCTCTTTCTGAAAATATAAGTCCCATCACCATAGGACTAGAAATAACAAAGTTATTCCTGCTCAAGTTATTGCTGAGCATATACCTTAATTTTCACCTCCCATCTAAAATGTAGAAGGAGAGGCTTAACCCCATCAAATGGGTACTCAATATGAAGCTCTAAGCCAGGGCTATCCAATGGTACCAGAAAAACTGAGCTAGCACCAATATTACTGGAGTTATGGTCAATTTCAGGCCAAATAAGGGTGAACAAAACATTCACCTCTCATCTAACTTCTACAGTTTTGGTGTGGGATACCTAAAGTGGGGTCTTTTTGGAAAGGGCACAATCAGGGCTATCTGATGGTGTCATCCACTTCCTCATATCTCAACTACTGCAGAAGTTATGGGGCAAACAAGCTTAGTATAGCTCATTGCCTAAAACACGCAAATGTACAAAAATCTTGTACATGGGATAACTTTGCCATATTCAATGATACCCATATCAAATGAGGTACCATTGTGTAGATCACATACAGGGCTACACACTGAATCAATGTTGAGGTTGATATGTCAATAATTGACAAAGCTATGGCTGTTTTAAGTTTAAAATCCCACCAGCTGTCATATACAGCCTTACCATGGGATAATATCCCATAATCATGAATATGAGGTGTCAAATAGACAAAGAAGCATGTTTTTACTTCAATACCTCATATGTCAGTCGATACTGGGGTCCCATACAGTTTCTGTACAGCATTCTACGCGTCATACACGTCAGAATCAGCTGTGAGGTCCCCAGATGAAAATCTTCACCCTGTATTGGTGAGAACCCCCCAGATGTGGTTTCAGAACCACATCTGAGCCCAATACAGGTTATACAGGCTGTTTGAAGACCACAAGCCTGTACTAGAAAGTGAAAAATCTTCACTTCCTCTACGTGGAAAGGTCTAGCACCCTTTCCACCCCATTTCAGGATAAAAAGGAGGCTTTTCACAGCCAGAATTGTCTCCTCATCCTGCTCTTGAATAACCTACGTAGTAAACTGTCAAAAACAGTTTTACTCTTGGTTGATAATCAGGTATACTCTTAAATTAAAAGTATTGTAGTCTTTATTATTGTAACCCAACAGGTAAAGCTGCACCCAGGGCTTTCAACAGCGCTCACCACCACAATATATCTATAGTAAAGCCCTTAATATCTTAATTTAAATCATTTATTATCATCTTATCATCTTTTAAAACTATTTTTACCATGTCACAGTCATAGTTAAAGCTTGTAAATACTTATATACACCTTTATCATAGACTCACCCTGACAGCATTATTATAGGCCATTTAAGCCAGAGGGAGCCAGGTGTGCCAGTTGTCTTTATGGTAACTGACATACATCCAAAGATACTGTTCTAGAATCTTATTTACCCTCTCTGTCTGTCCATATGTTTCAGGGTGAAAGGCAGTTGAAAGATCTCTTGATATCTTGAGCTGCTGACACAATCGAGTCTAAAATGATGAAACAAATAATGAACCTCTATCACCAAAAATACTGATTGGAAGACCATCTTTGGAAAAGAAATGACTAATAAGGATTTGAGCTAAGTCCAAAGCTGTGATTGTTGAATAAGTTGGAATAAATATTGCCATTTTTGAGAATCTGTCTACAACTATTAAAATTGAATCAAAGTTTCTTGACAGAGGCAATTGAGTGATAAAGTCCATTGATAGTGAATTCCAAGGACCAGGTTGAATTTGAAGAGGATTCAGTAATCCAAACTTCTTATGATGAATGTTCTCGTTTCTTGAAAATTGATGACATGAGGATAAATAGTCCTTGATAATTTGATTCATGCCAGCCCAATAAAAATCCCTCTTGATGAGCTTGAGGGTTTTCTCTTGGCCAGGGTGGCCAGCCAACGGTGAGTCATGACACTTTTGAAGGATATCCAATTGAAGTTGATGATTGCTTGGGTTTACTGCTCTATCTTTGAATAGAAAACATTTGGCTTGAGGCTCAAGAGTAAAATCTGAGACTAATTCACCTCTTTCTCATTTCTTGAGAATTTCCTTATAATCTTTGTCTTGCCATACTGCCTTCTGAATTTGATGAACTAAATCTGAGAGAAATTCAACTTTGATTGGGAAACATATTGACTCTTTAATTTCATTTTTCTTGGGAATTTGATGAAAGTTGTGAGTATTCTTGCTGATGAAGTCCACCCCTCTCTCTGGTGTCACATCGTCCCAACATGACAAGGCATCTGGTAAAGTGGCCAGTCTGCCTGGGCAGTAAGTGGTAGAAGAGTGTAATTCAGAGAGAAACTCTGCCCAACAGGCTTGACGGCAAGTAAGGACTTTGGAAGACATAAAATATGGAAGGTAAGAGTGGTCTGTAAAGACTTCAAAGGATTCAGAAATAGAAAGAAGAAAGGATCTCCAGCACTTGAGAGCCCAAACTATGCCAAGGAGTTCCTTGTCATGAATCTCATAGTTGAGCTCAGCTGGGAGGAGCTTGCAACTATAAAAAGCAATGGGATGCTTTCCTGAGTCATTCACCTGACTCAGTACAGCACCCAATGCATAATCGAAAGAATCAGTCTCTACAATAGTTGGTAGAGAAGGATTGAAATGGGATAAGATAGGGGCAGTGGTGACAGCTTCTTTGAGTATTCGAAACTGACTACGAGGTTCCACATTGATGATTAAAGGAGAATCCTTTCTAAGGAGGGAATTGAAAGCAGAGATTTTTTGGTATAATTTTTAATGAAACAACCATAAAACTTGGCACATTTAAGTAGACTACAACAAAAATATCCAAGAAGTCTGAAGAGTTATTATTCACAAGATTATGGAATGAAGCAGGAGCATTGGTCAAGCCAAATGGCATAACCAAATATTCATAACTATCATATTTGGCTCTAAAGGCAGTTAAGTGGTCATCCCCCTCTCTGATTCTCAAGAGATTATAAGAACCACACAAATGTATCTTGAAGGATTAAAGACGGTAAGGAGCTGATTTATTGGGGAACAGGGTATCTGTTCTTCCTAGTGACAGCATGAAGTTTGAGGTAGTCAACACACAAAGAAGGGCCACCATCCTTTTTCTTAACAAAAAGGACAGGTGCTCCTGTTTCAGAGGAGCTTGGCCTGATGAAACCTTTCTCCACATTCTCTGAAATGTAGGCCTGCAGTTTTTCTCACTCATTTTTTGATAAAGAGTAGATAACACCAACTGGAGGTAGAAGACCCTCCAGTTCACTATCATGATCACAGGCGCGGTGTGGAGGAAGTTTCTCTGCTTTCACCTTGGAGAATACATCCAAAGATTTGTGATAAGCAGGAGGGACTACCTTCAGCACAGTTTCAATCTCTTCTGGATCTTCCTCCTCATGCCACTGCTCCTCCAGGGAGGCATGAAAAAATTTAGGAGGAAGGTCCATATACCCTTGAAAGAGATGAAGTGAAGATATAGCAACATCTTCTCCAACATCTTTTATGTCTTTGAAGACTTCATCTCTTGCTCAAAGTAATGACTGAGAGGGAATGATGGAAGGGATGTGGACAAAAGGAGGAAGGGAAGGTGTCTTAAGCTCATCAACCAGAGCAACACTGTTGACAGCAGTGGCCAAGTCATTACTAGTGGAAGAAATAATACCACTAGAATCCTTATGAATAAAATCATAGGTGATCAATCCATTTTTCCAATTGATAATGGGATTAAAATGGTAAAGAAAATCATATCCCAATATTAGGTCTTCTCCCTTTGGTGAATCTATGAAAGAAATCCCATTCAAAGCTTGGAACTGAAGGCAAGTAAAAAACTCACTTGGTATAATTGGGGATGAACAGGGAAATGGATTAATTGGAATCCAAGATGAAAGGAGGAATCTTTTCAGGCAGCTCTGACAGGGTCAATTAGAACTTGAGAACAACACTCTTTGCAATAAAAGAGTTTGTAGCACCAGAATAAATGAAAATACTATAAAAAATATCAGAGAGAAAAGAGCAAATAAGAAATTTTATAGATTTCTTGACACTATTCTTCAAAGTGCACAATTGTGCTCTTGAAGAAAATAAGTCAGAACCATTGAACATATCATGATTCCCACTCAGACTTTTCCCTGCTTGCTAGGGAAGCCTTTTGATGACCCCTGCCTATTCTCAGGCCTCTTGAAGCATTTTTCAACTGTATGCTTTCCACCACAATAATTGCACAAGCATTCTTTAATCCTCCTCTCCTTTTCAGAATCAATTAATTTGTTGTCTTTATTGAGGGGAGCAGAATGAGGCTTGTCTTTGGACACTTGAAAATTCTTCCCCTTCTTATTCTTCCTGTGATAAGGCTTCTTTGATGATGAACTTTGAGGGGGCTTTGAGGAGTTGGATCCACTGATTGGAGGCTTCTTCTCTTGATTACTACCCTTTTGCTTCTGCCTCTCATGGTATCTGGTATCTAATTCCAAAGTGATGTCCATGAGTTCTTGAAGGCTATCAAAGTTTTGAGGGTGAGAAGCCGATTGGTCCAACAATCTTGATGCCAAGCCTCTCCTATACACATGAATATAGACCCTTTCCCCCTGTCATCCTGTGACTCAAAACCAGAGCACAAGCAAGACAGCCAAAATACCATAAACCAATGGTATAGCCAAGATACCACCAAAACATGGAGCTGAGCCAAATCAGCTCAAAAGTTCTCAAAGGAAAGAGGAAAATCACCCCTTTCTGAAAATATAAGTCCCATCACCATAGGACAAAGAATAACAAAGTTATTCCTGCTCAAAATTATTGCTGAGCATAAACCTTAATTTTCACCTCCCATCTGAAATAAAGAGGAAAAAGCTTAACCCCATAAAATGGGTATTAAAAATGGAGCTCTAAGCCAGGGCTATCCAATGGTACTAGCCAAACTGAGCTAGCTCCAGTATTACTTGAGTTGTGGCCAAATTCAGGCCAAATAGGGGTGAACAAAACATTCACCTCTCATCTAACTTTTTCATTTTTAGCGTGAGATACCTAAAGTGGGGTGTTTTTGGAAATACAACAATCAGAGCTATCTGATTGTGTTATCCATTTCCCCATAGCTCAGCTAGAACAAAAGTTCTGGGGCAAATAAGCTCAATACAGCTTTTTGCCTAAAGCTGAAAATGTACAAACGTCTTGTACATGGGATAAATTTGCCATATTTAATGATACCCATATCAAATGAAGTACAGTTATGTAGAGAACATACAGGGCTACACACTGAACCAATTTTGAGGTTGATATCTCAAGAATTGGGAAAGGTATGGCTTTTTTAAGGTCAGATTCCCATCTGCTGTCATATACAGCCTTACCATGGGATGATGTCCCATAATCATGAATATGAGGTGTCAAACAGAAAAAGGAGCTTTTTTTACTCCAATACCTCATATTTCAGTCAATACTGGGGTCCCATACAGTTTCCGTACAGCATTCTATGTGTCATACATGTCAGAATCAGGCTGTGAGGTCCCCAGATGAAATTTTCACCCTGTATTGGTGAAAACTGCCCAGATGTGGTTTCAAAACCACATCTGAGCCCAATACAGGCTATAAAGGTCCGTTAAAACCACAAGCCTGTCTCAGAGAGTGAAAGGATATTCACTTCCTCTATGGGGAAAGGTCTAACACCCTTTCCAGCCCATTTCATGATAAAAAGGAGGCTTTTCACAGCCAGAATTGCTTTCCTGATCCTGCTCTTGAATTCCTACGTAGTAAAACTGTCAGAAACAGTTATACTATTGGAAAAAAATAAGTTATAATCTTAATTTAGAAGTATTATAGTCATTACTATTGTAATCCAACAGGTAAAGCTGCACCCAGGGCTTTCACCAGCGCTCACCACCACTATTGCAAAATAGTAAAGCCCTTTTATTTCATCTAAAAACCCATATTATCAATAAATACCTCTATTTTATCACTTTATTTCTGTGTCACAGTCAAAGTTAAAGTTTTAACTAGCCTAATTAATGCTTCTAAATAGACTCAACCTGACATTTTGGGGGCCTGGCTGTGTTTTTTGACCATTTTGGACCTTATAAGTGAGTTTTTTTACTTATTTTCTTTATTTTCTGACACTTTTTCATCTTCTTAGGCGTAAATATTTCCTAAAAATATATATTTATTATATATTTATCCTTATACTCATGTTAAAAAGAGTCCTTGTCATGTGGCTAATAACCACAAGACCCTTATTTTTGGCATGTTTTGTATATAAAAACACTTTTAGCCATTAATACAGTCTTAATTTTTAATTAAATTAAGACACCTCATACTGATAAACCAACAGTTGAGGCGTGGTTGGGCAGATTTTTAACCCAATTACCCTCTTACATACCACTTTTTGACAGTTTATACTTGCTAATTACAAGTTATTCTGTGAGATATTGGTATATAAACAGTATAACAAATATCAGTAAGCTGTATTTCTGACATGAAATTGTTAATTCAATTACACTGTCATTGTACAAGGGCATACTGTAGTAATATACAAGCCCAGAGGCCATTCTTAGACGTGCAAATAGCATTTTAAGAAGTCTTAATTGACATTAAGCCCTCTTTTTCCTGTTTTGTTGCAGTGGAAGATAACTTCATACCACTAGAAAGCCAGTCACAGGCCAACACACCAGTGACACCCTCAGAGCCAGAGGGCAGCAAAGGCAAAGGAAAGAGGCACAGTGAAGGCCTGATAACAGCAAAGAAGTGGACACCCATGCCACACAGAAGAGTAGAAAACCACTAAATTCTGCTTCAATACAAGGTAAACCAACCTTGATAGCTTGTACAGGGAAAATTAAAATAATTCACCCAGTTGTAACCTCTAAAGGTAAATTGCCCAAATCAGCAGACAACAAATTTGTACAAGGAACAGTCAAAGGTGGATACCCTAAGAGCATAAAGTTTTTGACTGATTGCAAACACTAACATGTCACCTGTAAACCACAGAGATCTTGGCTTCCAAAGGAACCAGCCAGAGGACAGAGATGGCTTGTCCAGAACCAGGAGACCTGAAAGAGGACACCTTGGACACAGTCGTGGATGGCAAAACAATGAGGGAGATAATATCAACCTTGCCATTCACACTCCAATTCAACAGCAACCTCAAACCAGAGGAATGGACGGATATGGATCAAGTTCTTCAGCTCCACCAACTCCACAAAGATTTATTTCAATGGAGCATGGACAACAAAAGGTTCAACCTGGAAAGTAACTGGGCAGAACTTTGATCAAGTTGCCAGAAGATCTGTCCCAAAGAGATAGACTTCAGACACCTTATGATAATTATTAAAGGTTGGAATCCTACCAGGCAGTTAAGACTCCTGGAGGCAAGGGCACAGAGGATAAGGGAGAACCAAGCCACTATCCAAGCTACAGAAGAAAGGTTAACCCAGACAGGGCCTACTCAGATTCCTTCAGGCTTACAAAGAGCAGGCCATATCAGCTGTCCAGTGGCTTCACACCATTCAGACACCAACAGATTAATGACCAAGAGTCACCACTCTTCACAATTCCAGGAGGTTTCCAGGAGAAAAAAAGGATACAAGGGCAAAAAAACACCTCTTTCAGCCAAAGGAAGAAAGAATCAGACCCCATGACCCAGAAGTTGTTGGATTTGGTGAAAGAAGTGCACAACAACCAGAAGTAGTTGTAAACCACTCTAGAATCAGTACTGCTAGTAATAGAAACATTACCCCCACTCAGACTGAACATAACATTGTCACATCTGAGAGTAATATCAACAGTGATACACTGTGCTTACAAATGTCCCAATATGCTGAGCAATCTGTAAAGCAGTTTGTAGAACTGGAAGCAAGCCATGAGAGGATGAAGATATTAACAGCCTCCATGGATAAAATAATTAAAAATCTTCAAGAAGGACATGCTCAATTGAGCAAAGCCTCTGAAGAAACCAACAAAACACTGAATCTAGTCTTTGAAGAATAACACCACAGCAGAGGGGACAGGGATTGTCTGGACTAAGACATAAACAAATTGTTTAATGTCTACCATAACTTGAAGCCCCGAACAAGGCCAATTTATGGAAAGTCCATATCAACCAGATGCCATGTTGATGAATAAAGCAAGATCTTCATCACAATACCAGTATGGAGATCGCATGTCTATTTAGAGAAGGAAGCCTTGAAACAGCTTCCTGAGGCCTCAAGCTGGCCCAAATTCTTTGTATCAGGAGAATATGATCATATGGAACTCATAGATTATACTGAAGGACTTTTCATTGATGTACCTAGCATACCAGATTACTGGATTACTGCTAGATTAAATAAAGCATTTAAAGGTCATGCTAGTATATGGTACACAGAAATTAAAGAAATCCATGGCAGATGGAAAGTCCATATCAACCAGATGCCATGTTGATGAATAAAGCAAGATCTTCATCACAATACCAGTATGGAGATCACATGTCTTATTCAGAGAAGGAAGCCTTGAAACAGCTTCCTGAGGCCTCAAGCTGGCCCAAATTCTCTGTAAAAGGAGAATATGATCATATGGAACTCATAGATTATATTGATGGACTCTTCATTGATGTACCAAGCATACCAGACTACTGGATCACTGCTAGACTGAATGCTGCATTTAAAGGTCATGCTAGTATATGGTACACAGAAATGAAAGAAATCCATGGCAGGAGAAACTGGCCGTGGTGGAAGAGTCAAATCACAAAAGTACAGTAATGGAGCTTGGATATGGCAGAAGAGAATTTCATTTGAAAATGACAAATACTCTGTGCACAAAGATCCATATGAGTGGTGTCTTAGACAGTCTAAAATACTTAAAGCCATTGATCCTCAGAGGAACATCCAAATGAGTAATCCTAAACTTCTGACACAACTGCCAGGAGAACTAGAGAATGCATTAAAATGCAGATGCAACCAAAATTGCACTCTAGATGACATTGCTAATACCTTACAAGACATAAGGAAAAGAACTAATATAGGGAAATTCTCCCCATATAAGAGCAGTAGTTTCAAAGGGAAGCAAGCTTTCAGGGTAGAGTTTAAAGACAAACCCAAAGAAAGAGTGGAAGAAGTGGAAAGGAAGAACAATTCTTGTCACAATTGTGGTTCAACAGACCACTATTCCAACAACAGCCCAAAGGCAAAGAAAAGAGTCTATGCCATTGAGGCAGTCCCAGAGGAGGAATCCCCAACAGAGGATTCTGAATTTGACTCTATGGTTTATTCCATCAGAGAACTATCTGATGATGACCAAAACCCAAAGGAATAATTGCTAGTAGAATACCAAGGGCAAACCCCACTAGAAATTCAGGACATACGGTTGGAAGAAGGCATGCCACAGGATGCTGCCAATAAAAACTTGTTCAAACACACACAAGATGCACAAATATTCCTGGTTACACCAACCAAAGGAATTTCATATATACATGGAACAGCAACTAAAATGACTGTCTGTATTGACAATGCTCAACATCCATTGATGATTGGTAGTGGGGCACACCGCTCCATAGTGGCCAGAAATTATCCGGATAACCACTTTTCAAATTGGGAAAAACACCTCTTGCCCACAAAGGAAAAGAACTTTGAAAGTGCCTCAGGGAAGATGACTTCCATTGGTACGATTATCAAAGAGATAATTATACCCCACAGGAAGGGCAATATCAGACTCAACCCAGAGTTTGTAGTGCTTGATGATGCCCACATCCAAGGGTTCTTACTGGGAACAAACTACCAGAGGATTTATGGCATAGATATCTACAACAGGCGAAATAGGGACATCACCATTGGTACCAACAAGGAAAAGAAATTTTCACTTGATATATACCATATATCTTCTCAAGATCCACTAGCAGAACTTCTGAATGAATTGAGAGAGGGATAGTTTAGCACTACCCTCATCAGTAAACAACAGTTAAGTTTACTGAATATGGTGAGAAAGAACAAACCAGCATTTGCTATTGGTGAAGAATCATTAGGCAAGATGAAAGGCCATGATATAGAACTATATCTGGATGTGGAAAGACTTTATCCACCCATGCTGAGGAGACCTCCTTATCCTGCAAGCCTGGAAACCAGGAAAGAAATTGAAAAACACATCAATGAACTCCTGGACATGAATTTCATCAGGAAGATTGGACATAATGAAATATTTGAAACCACCACCCCTGTCCTAATCACCTGGCATTATGGAAAGTCTAGACTGTGTGGAGACTTCCGAGCTCTGAATAACGACACAAAAGCAGACAGGTACCCTATACCCAGGATACCCCATGCCTTGGATAAACTGGAAATAGCCAAATACATAACCAAAATGGATTGTATGAAAGGCTTCCACCAAAATGGAGTTAAACCAAACTCCATGAAATTACTCAGAATAATATGCCATATGGGCATATATGAGTTGTGAGCCTTAGAGGTAATTTCATATACCCAAAAGACCACAAATATAAAAAATAACATATTAATATAAATAAAATAAATTTATTTATATTATTAAAATAAAAATCAAAATATAAATATAAAATTATATTAAAAATAAAAAATTAATTATAATTTAAAAATAAAAAAATACATTAAATTTTGTAAATATAAAATTACATTTATACTTGAAAAAATTAAGTAAAAATGAAACTTTAACAAAATTGTGAAAAAATAAATAAATTTGGAAAAAAGTTAAATAAAATTTATTATAACTTTTTATCCAATAAATAAACATATAAAATTTATTTCACCATTGGATTCCTCATAAAAAATCAGGTGGGGTCACCTCTGAGTGAAATTCTTGTAACTCAACTCTAAATAAGCTTAAATTAAGTTTTTAGTATTTTCAATACAAAAGTTGAAAATCCTCAAAACCTTAATTTAATTCACACCACATGTGGTGTTAACCATCAATTTTTGTGTTAAAATTGAGGTGTTGTGTTTAGTTTAGAAGTTATGAGGAATTGAAGTATTTTCAATTGAATTCAATTGAAATGTCAAAATGTGCGCGTGTATTACATAAGTGAACTTTGATTTACATATGAGGTGTCAATTATTACTGTATTGTATTGTACAATTGAATTGAATTACATATGTAAATTATAAGTATAATACATGATGAGGAAACAAAGGAAAAATAAATTGGAAAGATTAAATTTGGGGGGGAAAGGAACTCCAGCTCTAAGGGGGAGCTAGACCCCCAAAATCCTTGCTGACAGGCGTGGGATGTCAAAATTCATGCAAAAGTTCATCACTTTTGGCCTGGAAATGAGTTACAGGGTCTGTGGACTCAATTGATGATGAGGTTTTGATACCAACTGGGGTAGTTTTAGCTGTTGCCAAGAGGGTAAAACTACCCTTAAGATCAAACAATCATAATAAAAACAGTTTTAACTGGTTTCTACGCCTCTGACACACATTCTGACGTGTTTTGAAGGCTCTAGGCCTGGTATTGCTATAGTAATGGCTGATTTAAGGGTCTAAAATGGCTAAAAATGGCTAAAAATGGCTTGAACCAGCCCTTTTTGGTCTAAACCAGGGTTCAATGATGCCATAATTGGCTTTTCTGTTGTCAGACTGTTTTTCACGACTGACAAGAGTAAATTTTACTTTTGGAGTAAGAGAATTGATGGCTATAAAAGAATGTCTTCTTTGCCCCACTTTTCTCTTCATGTTAGAATCTTTTCCTTTTATTAATTAGTTTAAAACTGTTAAACCAATCAATCAAAGATTCCAACCACCACTTTTAAATCATTTTAATCCTTTTAACCACGTTAAAAAATCATTATAATCATTGTTTGTAACTCTTATAATCATTTTTACCCCTGAACCACCCCAAAAGTGAATTAAAGCATCTTTCATCACTGTAAACTGTGTCACTTTGTTTCCAAATTCACTCTGGTCACTTTTGGGCGTGTTTTCTCTTTAATATTCTTTTTAAAGACTTTGTTCTTTAATTAATTGCTTGCAGTTCTTTGCTCAATTAATTCCAATTGAAATTGCTCTTGAAGAAATTTCTTTTGTAGCCTTAAAATATCTCTTGTAGAGTATTTTTTGGATAAATTTTTATTGTTGGTAAAACAATAAATTTTTATAATATTATTGTTTTATACTAATAAAGTTATAAACAATAAAATTGGCGTATTTTCTCTTAAAAATAATATTTCATACTATTTTTAATTGATTTTTACCTTATACAAATTTTGAGGACAGGAAAAGTACTTGATTTTTAATCAAAGTTTCATATCCACACCTTACATTTGGGGGCCCAGCCGTGATATTTTACCTGTGACATATTTTTTTTACTCTTTTTAAATCTTTTTTCTTATATTGAAAAATTTAAAAACATATAAAAATACTTATAATTCAAAAAAAAACCCATAAAAAATAATTTTTTTCATATTATAAGTGAGGCTTAAATTTTTATTTCTTTTTTTGAAATATCCTTTTTTTTACTTAATTAATTGCCTTTTTCATTAATTTTAGTGTCTGACAACGTGGTAAGACAAGAAAACATTGAAACAGCCTCAACAGTAACCAGCATTATCCCTGCCAGTACTGTTAATTCTGATCATAATAGCACTGTTATTGTGACTCAAAATAACCAGCCTGAACCAATATCTTCTGAATTGATTAACTTGGACATAAGCAATACCCTTCAGAAAGCTAAAAATTTGGCCAATAGTAAGTTTTTGACGTAAAAATACTATTTTAAGCCTTTTTTAACCATAATTATGCCTTCAACCAGGTCAGGAGCCAGCTACAACCCCTCAAGCAGCTCCCAAAAAGGTAATAGACGTGATTATGGCAGAGGCCAACCAGGTACAGAAGGAAAAGGGTCAGTTGATGACTTCCAAACAACTAAAATGGGTCATTCTGAAGCTGATAATACCATTTTACCTTCAAAAAGAGCTGACACCGCCACAACAAGCCTCTGTGGACATATACAAAGCCAGCCACAGTGCATACAACAATGCACTTCAATTCAAGGAGTACCAGATCCTTGCAGACCTGTGGAAGAATTGCATGAATTCTTACCTGACAGTAAGAAAATTCTTGGGCCATCCCAACACTTGCAAATTGCTCAATGGATGGCATCCATTGATGGAGAAGAAAAACATGATGCTTTTGACACTAGAATGGAGGAAAAACAACCCTCCACCACCCAAACCAGTGCCAAAAACAGCCCCAGTGGCCAGCAGCAGCAATTCCAACGTGAAAAAGCAGCCACAAACTCCAAACAAGGGCAAAGGGAAGGCACCAGCCCCAAAACCTTACAGCCAGGGCTACAGAATCCCAAAGATTCAGCAGGATGCCATGGAAAATGTATTTCAGATGGCCAGAACCATGATGGAATTACAGAAGAAGGAGGAAGCCAGATTAAGGTTCCAGAAATGATTTCTGACATATTTGATTCCATCCCAGAGTTGTATAATGCTATAAATGACGTGAAAAAACATCTTTCTGATAAAAATGAAACCATTTGTAACAACATTAAAACAAACAACCTGAGTCTGTGCCAAATTAATGAAACACTTATGTGTTTTGAAAAAGTTTTGAGAACAATTAAAAATTCCAATAATAATAATTCTTCTAATAAAATAAATGAACAATCTGCCATTATTAAAGAATTAACAGATAAATATTCTAAATTCAATATTGATGACATAATTGAAACAAGAATTAAACAAGCAATAAATATTATCAAGACAGATAACAAGAAAGTCCTTGATGACATTTCAAATTCATTTACTGAAGTAAAGACATATACCATTGCCTTGAAAAAGTGTTTTGATGCTTCACAAGAAGAAGTATCAAAATTATCAATGAAATTGAATCAAGTCACTGCTGATAATACAAGACAGACAGAGTTATGGCAAGAACTTACACATAAAGAAGACATGTATAAAATTGAAGTAATAAATTTAATACAAAGCTTCCAACATGAATACAGAAATTCCCAAAGGTGTAGCAACAGTAAAATGAATGACATTGAACAAATACTGAACACCTTACCAAGAATGTCTACACCTCTAAATCAAAATGAGGGCACAAGAGTTTCAAATCCACAAGTATTGGATCCTGATAATTCACAATTAAAAAATGAATTATCCACTTCTTTTCATAACTTGGAACCATCAATGGGCCAAGCACTCTTGAAAGAAGTTCCAAAACTTAAAGAATGGCCTCACTTCAGTGGTGAAGGAGAGTATGACCATATGGAATTCATTAGAGGTATTGACATGATCAAAGAAGATTTTGAATTACCAGACAGATTGGTAACAGCCAGGTTTAACACCTTGTTTACCAGATCAGCTCACAGATGGTACATCAAAATAAGACAAGCACATGGACACCAGAGTTGGACTTGGTGGAAAACCCAAATCATCAACAAATGGGCAAATGATGCTTGGAGGTTTAAAGTTGAAACAGCCTTTGAATCTGCCAAATTTAATGCTGATAAAGACAAAGCTTTACCATGGTTTTGCCAACAGAAGGACAGATTAACAGCATTATATCCTGACATGTCAGAATTTATGATCCATAGAAAAATTCTGAGACAATGTGGGGGTGACTTAGAGCATGCTGTCAAAAGCAGGACTACTGAACAATCTTCAGCAGAGGATATTATCAATATACTAGAAGAAGTAACCACCAGAACCAAAATTGGTTCTAGTAGGGTGAATCTTAAAACAAGGTTTAATACACCTTGGAAAGATTCTGTGGACAAAAACCCCAAAGAAAATTCTAGTAATATTAAATATAAATCTGCAGATACAGTCAGAAAATGCCATATTTGCCAAAGCACCACCCATTTAGCCAATACATGTCCAAAAAGGGGGAAAATCAATGAAATTGACATTGAAAAGGAACCAGATGTTGAAAAAGAAGACATAATTGAAGACAATTCAGATGATAAGTCATCCATATTTTCTGAATCTTCAAAAGATATAGAAAATATCAATGCCACTTTTGACATCATGGAATCTTATTCCCACTTACCACAATTGAGCAATGGTCAAGTTGATTTATCAAAAGTTCAAGATGCACAACTTATGAAGACAAAACCAAACAGAGGAAAAGGTTATACAGCTGGTAACTCCTGTATAACAGGAGTGGTGATTGACAACAAGCCCACCAAACTTTTTCTTGACCCAGGAGCCTTCTGCTCTTGTGCTGGAAAATCCTTTCTTAAGACTTGTGTGCCAAATTTTGAAGACCAATTGTTACCAATTGATGGTATAAAATTCAACAGTGCAAGTAACCCAATGAAAGCATTGGGAATCTTTGAGACCAATGTCATATTCCCACACATAAATGGGAATTTAAGGATCACAGTTGAATTTGTTGTTATGGAAAATTGCTCTAGTACCCATTTTATATTGGGAAATGACTATTTGATCATGTATGGGATAGATTTACATAATAACAAAGACAGATACTTTACAATTGGGGACAATAAGCGCCAGAAATTTGCCTTTTTACCATTTAAAAGACAAATTACAGTAAACAAAGTATCACCAGTCAACTTAGAGTTAGAAAAATTCAAGTCTGAACAGTTAAATGAGGCTGAGATAAGCCTTCATCTGACTGATAAACAAGAAAATGAACTTTCTTCCCTTTTGTATGACCACAAAGGAGCATTTGCTACAGACAAAGAACCTCTGGGAGCAATTATTGGTCATGAAGTTGACATCATTCTTAACATTGAGAGACCTTATCCACCACTCTTAAGAAGACCTGCTTATCCAGCAAGTCCAAAATCAAGAGAAGCTCTAGAAATTCATATCAAAGAACTTCTAGACCTTGGTGTAATAAGAAAAGTAGGCCACAATGAGGAAGTAGAAATAACTACACCAGTCATAGTGGCGTGGCATAATGGAAAATCCAGAATGGTTGGGGACTTTAGAGCTCTGAACACTTACACTGTTCCAGACAGATACCCAATACCAAAAATCCAAATTGCCCTTACTCAAATATCTCAAGCAGTGTATATAACCACTATGGATGCCCTTAAAGGATTCCATCAAAATGTGGTAACACCAAGAGCAAGAAAATACTTGAGAATTATTGTTCGTTGTGGAGTGTATGAATACTTAAGGATGCCCTTTGGTATCAAAAACGCACCTTCACACTTCCAAAGAATGATGAATGAAATCTTCCCTGAAGAACTCTCAGAGGGATGGTTAATCATTTACATTGATGACATTATTATCTGTTCAAAGACTTGGGAGGAACACATGTACAGATTATCAAGAGTTTTGACAAAAATCCAATCAGTAAACATGAAAATCTCCTTGAAGAAATGTCATTTTGGATTTAAAGAACTTAAGGCACTAGGACATGTTGTATCTGGTTTGTCCCTTGGAATTGATAAAAACAAAGTTGCAGCAGTATTATTAAAGCCTATGCCTCAGAATAAGAAGGAAATTCAGTCATTCTTGGGTTTTGCAGGATATGAAAGGCAACACAATAAAGACTTTGCATCCATAGCAAGACCACTTTATAAGTTGTGTGACAAAGACACAGTATTTGAGATGACTGTTGACAGAGTCAAAGCTTTTGAATCTCTAAGAGAAGCATTGACCACTGCTCCACTCTTACTGATGCCAGACTTTAAATTACCTTTCAAACTGTATATTGATGCATCAGGGGATGGACTAGGTGCTGCACTTCACCAAGTTCAGATCATAAATGACAAACCTGTAGAAGGACCAATATGTTTCATATCCAGGCAAATCAAACCAACTGAAGCCAGATATGGAGCAACTCAAATGGAATGTCTATGCCTTGTCTGGGCCTTGGAGAAATTGAACTATTTCTTAGAGGGATGTGTTTTTGAAGTAATAACAGATTGTACAGCTGTGAAATCACTTTTGAACATGAAAACACCTAACAGACACATGCTCAGATGGCAAATAGCCATACAAGAATACAGAGGCAATATGACTATTGTTCATAAGGATGGGAATATTCATAAGAATGCAGATGGACTAAGCAGATGGCCATTACCAAATAACATTGATAATCCTGCTTATGTTCCAGAAGAAGCTTCACCACAAATTCCAATAGAAGGAATAAGTGTTACAGACTTGAACACCACCTTCTTTGAAGAAGTCAGAAATAGTTACACTCAAGATAAGAATTGTAGCATCTTATGCCAATTACTTAACAAAGACTGTAAAGACAACTCTCTAATACATGCCTTGGATGAAGTATGGAGAAAATCTTATAATGAAGGAAGATTTCACCTACTGGATGGTATAATTTACCACAGAACCAAGCACACATGTGTCATGACAGTTGTAGACAGGTCATTAATCAATCTTGTACTGAAAGAATGCCATGATAGTCCCTTTTCAGGACATCTTTCTGAGGACAGAACAAGAGAGAAAGTGAAGACCTGCATATGGTGGCCAATGTGGCAAAAGGATGTTGCAGAGTATTGCAAAACCTGTGACAGATGCCAAAAGGCAAATAAATCCACTGGCAAAAGACTTGGAAATATGATGAAAATCCAAGAACCAAACAGACCTTGGGAAATTGTCCATATGGATTGGGTAACTGGCCTACCACCAGGAGGTGACAGGAGCTATAATGCTTGCCTAGTAATTGTGGACAGATTCAGTAAAACTCCAATCTTTTTACCATGTCACAAAGATGATACAGCCATGGATACAGCTCTTCTGATATGGAATAGAGTAGTGTCATGGACTGGGATATTTACAAATATCATCAGTGATAGAGATCCCAAATTCACTTCAGCACTATGCACAAATCTTCACCAATTATTTGGCACTAAACTGTCTTTCTCTACAGCCTACCACCCACAAACTGATGGCCTGGCTGAAAGAATGATCCAAACCTTAGAGGACATGGTGAGAAGATTTTGTGCATATGGCCTTGAATTCAAAGATTGTGATGGATTTACCCATGATTGGTGTACTCTGTTACCAGCACTGGAATTAGCATATAAAACATCAATCCATTCCAGTACCAATCAGACTCCTGCTATTCTAGAAAAAGGATGGAACCCCAAGTTACCCCAAGATTCCTTGAGGAAAGACTTAATTGAAATACATCCCACAGCTGCTAGCTTCAAAGGAATGCTAGACAAAGCTAGAAAGCATGCAGTGAGATGCATGGAGGACTCTTTTGCATATGCTAAAGACAAATGGGATAAATCTCATGCAACTCCAGATTTCAAAGTGGGGGACCTAGTTCTTGTATCCACCACTAACTTCAATAACATCAAACACCAGGGCGAATCTCGCGTCAATTGTCGGCGATTGACTTCACGTCGCACCGCGGTCAGTATAAAATCTTGCTTCAGTCGCGTTAGTGTCACTTTATAGTCACTGGATTTAGTGGGTCACGTCACGTCAGCGTCAAGACAACGTCAATCGTCACATGTGTCACATGAGAATGTCACTCAAAGCCCAAACCCATTTCAACACTATGCGCAACGTTCGTGTAATTTCACCTCATTGGCTTCCGCCTCCCCGACGCTTAGCATGCTTACGCACCCGCACCGCCCTCCATCCGGATGAGACTCCGACACTGCCCGCCCCTCTCCGTCCTCACCACTCCTTACGCTTTCACACCCCCGCCCCTACCATCCTCACGCTTGTGTAATACCCTCCCGACATGCCTCCGACACCACTGATGACCCTTACGCTTGTGTAGTGCCCTCCCGACATGCCTCCGACACAGCTTACCATCCTTACGCTCATGTAGTGCCCTCCCGACATGCCTCCGACAACAGTTACCCTCCCTCCCGACATTCTCCCGACACTGCTTACCATCCTTACGCTCATGTAGTGCCCTCCCGACATGCCTCCGACAACAGTTACCCTCCCTCCCGACATTCTCCCGACACTGCTTACCATCCTTACGCTCATGTAGTGCCCTCCCGACATGCCTCCGACAACAGTTACCCTCCCTCCCGACATTCTCCCGACACTGCTTACCATCCTTACGCTCATGTAGTGCCCTCCCGACATGCCTCCGACAACGCTTACCATCCTTAAGCTTCCGTACTACATCCATAGTGTGTACGGTGGCTTGTTGGCGTACACAATGGACGCCATCGCCGAAATATGCTGAGTGGCCTTCTCTGCCAACAGGACCTCAGGGGACATTGGTCAGTATATTCACAATGTTGTGGCTAGGGTTTAAATCATGAGACTCACAAATTAAAACCTAATAAGTGGACTATTTAAGACAAGAATTGTGTCTCCTGTTTCGCCGACAAAACCATTTTATTTCATATCAATCAAATGAACACTTTGCTTAGTCCTTACCTCATGAGCATTGAATAGTTCAAAAGTTGACTTTAGTAGGTTTCTCACTAGTCAACTTTATTCAATGTCTCACAGGGAAGTGATTTCATTTGCATGATATGAAATAATTTGCAAAACATCGCCTCCTTCAATTTCCCGACAAATCGCATTTGCACCTTTTTTCTTGAATTTGGATCTTTTATCAAAAAATTTTCAAACAAGTTAGCAATCAACTCGTCACCATCTATTTGCTTAATAAACTACCTCCGCTATGGCCCGAACCCCGGGAAATTCAACAGAATTCAATGAACGACCAACTTCAGCCCCAGAGAGTGGAAGTGAAATCTCTGATATCGCCAGTAGTCGTGAATTAGGCATTGAAGTAGAGAGCCAGTCACATGAAGATAATCAAGATCCACCAGTTCTTCCGGAATGTGAGTATGCATCCATCTTTAATATTTCAAATCTCTCAAAACCTGATATTGTGTCATAGCCTTTATTTCAGGGCAGCCTCCAAGCTCTCAGAAACCGAATTTTAAAAGTTATGAGAAGGAAAAGACTGTTGAACCTTGTGCACCGACAGAAGATGATGGGCAAGATGATGTAATTTTCAGTGGGGAGGTGGAAATTATATCCAAGGAACAATTTGTCTCTAACATTGCTCAAACAATCCCAAGGCTCGAAAAAATCCAAAATGATAGTAAAATTCCTGATTATGTGCGTCAAAAGATTGCTGAAGCCATGAGCCTGCTCAAAATGGATTTGAACCGTAAGTCCATTACTAATTCAAAACAAAATTGATAAAAATAGCTGCTTACAATATATGGGCAGGTGTGGAGGTGGGAGAATCTCTACCTGAAGGATCTCGAGTCGTAATTGGATTTCCAGGCAAAGGATTAGGAAAAAGACCAAATATACATGCGACCAAAAAAACAAACAAAAAACGCCGTACCTTTGAAGCCGCAAACGATTCTCACGATCAAGGTGATGAAATTATCAATGTTGAAGGGGACCATATTGATAATGAACCTCCGCATACTGAACCCCCCCCAATACTCAATGAAACAATCCATGATGAAGCTCCACATACTGAAAGTCCCCCGATACCCAATGAAACAATGCATGATGCAACCCCTCCCGCCTCTCCTCGGAATATTCAAGCCTTTCAAGAAAGGGAAACAATTAAACATGATACAATGGGACGAGATATGACTGATATAATTCCCGACGCTGAGCCCGAAGTGTCATCCGCTGCGAATTTTCAAGGAATATTTTTATCCCGCATGGAAGAGTTTGCAGGCGTTTTGAATTATCATTCCAATATTACTCAACAATCATGGAAAAGGGGGCTTGATAATATCAATAGGATTTACAAAAATAGATGGGACAATTTACCAACAAAGGATGCTCATACATTCCTGCCCGTTGGTATTAAGGTGATCAGTAACCGAGATCTTAAAATGTCGGCTTGGCTGCAGGACCTTGAGATGGCAGGTGAGTTTTTTTTTATCTTTGTGCATGATACTTGATTATTGGCTGTTGACTGGTGATATAAATTGCAATATACAGGGTTAGATTTTTTTAAGCCAACCGAAACAGAAGCGTTTTTTGATCACAACATTTGGAATCTCAAATTGATGAAGGAATCAGCTAAACCTCCAGATAATCTCGCAAAATCTGAACACTCCTTCTTCAAAATGGTTCAGAGCCTTCTTTACCCCGCCAATCCAGTTAAACATTTTTGGGCAAATGTTATGTTTGAATCCATTAGTTTAGTCTCATACGATGTGATTGCACCCAAACCATATGTTGCACCAACATCAAATTCAACCGATCCTCTTGGACTCGAACGGGGAGCAGTTGAATACCTTGCCTCCTGCTTGAGTAAATCGAAGCAACGTGCAACCCAACTCAGCATTGAAGGTGGCGGGGCTGACAATGAGATATCCACAAAGCCGCACAAGAACCTGGAGGATCTAATGGATACAGTTATCCATTTGATGATTGCATACAACATGGTACGTGCACATACAAAGGTCGAAGTTAATGGCATCAAAGGCAAACTCACAAACTCAAAAAAAAATGAGGCCATCAAAGATCTTTTGGCGTGTCACAAGAATCTTGGAATCAATCGAATTTGCTATGGTATATTAGCGGCATTCTGTGCGGCGGGGGTTCGTGGTTTGATGGTATGCTCAGATGACTGGAGAACAAGCTCAGTTAAAGGGGCTTTAGCACTAATTGACATTTCCGCAAAACTTTCAGAGGGTAAAAATCTAGTGGAGCCAGTGTGGCTACGTACTAATAAGTATATATGTAATTTACTGAATAAAAGTTTCTTCTCATCAGAGTCTTTTAACCCCACTGTACCTCTTAGATTTGATTTTGCACGATGCTTAGTATTAGACTTTGGTGATGCCTGGGTGGCGAATCGCGGGCTTGGTTCAAGTGATGAGGTCACCTTGACGGTACCCAGGTCAGCTAAACTCACAACCAGGATTGACCCGTTTTAGATTAGCTTTGTACTAGATAGATTGTAATTTAATTTTGCAAAGTGATTTATGAATTTAATAATCATGACTTCCTATCCTACTACTGCCCGGATGCCACAGTCTGAGTACCAATAGTAATTGTACGGCGGCATGCCTCCGTACATCATTGCGAAGACTCCGACAAGACGCAAGCTGAGTCAGGCGTTGTGCCCGCGAGTAGCACACGCGGGGGCATTGCGGGAGGTCGCGTGTATCACTTCACGCCAGCCCATAATAGGCAAAAGGTTCCTGTGTCTTTCAAGAGGAGTGGGATAACTAGGGATCCGCAGCAGGATGCATATTGCATTTGCGTGTGCTTGCAATATTCCAAATTGCTGGATTGGAAAGTGATTGCATGGGAACATCAATGTGTAAAATTGAATAATGCACTATCCACTGCAATTTTCAGGTTCAGGTATTTGAGATCGTGAATTTGCCAAGGTCAGGCGTGAGCTTTCTTTTTAGCCGCAATTAAAAAAGATTCATCCATCGCAATCCAATTTAGGTGATATTAAGAAATCAGTAATCATTCGGTTTCATTTCATTTTCTGCTGAAAGCATGCCATTCACGAAAAAAGGAAAAGAGCGTAAAAGGGAACTCGCGAGAAAGCGTCGGGCTGAGGAAGGAAAGTGTGAGTTACTCGCTTAATCTCAGTGTATATATATAGATATATATATATGCTTCCACATTTATGTGGCACCCTCATTGGGCCCCACTGAAGAACATGGGCTTTAGTCAGTTCAGATTGTGCCAATGTCATGTGGGCTCCAACAGGGAAGTCAAAGGATGTGTGCTGAAGAAAGCTCCTTGGCAGTATCTGATATCTTGTGTGCTTCAACACATAGTGATCCCGCAACCACTCGGGAATAGTAGCAGATCCCAAAAGACAAATGAGTGCAAAACGACCCGAATGAATAGGTTTTTTTCCTCCTCTCGCCCAACAGCACAAATATCAATGCCAGTATCAGCAAATATCACCCCAAGTGAAATTCGGAGGGTGGTGGATGTCAATCAGATCAAACGCATTCACTTTGGCTGTGTGGCAATTTTCTCTTCAACCGGATTACTCATTGCCCTTGTTGAATTCCGACCATTCACAACAATGAGTGAAGTCGAGGTCAATCAATGGGATGAATTATCACAATTCTTATTTCGCGAAAAGAGGTTCACTGACCCTATTGCAACAAATGGAGCATTACTGGAGGGATTTATGTTCGCGATTGGGTGGCGCAAATGCACCACGAAGAATGAACAATTTGGTCTGTATGGTAGTGCTGGCAAAATTGAAAATGCAAAAGATGAATGGCGGGACCGAGGTGCCAATCTTAGCTCGGTGGGTCGCATTCTAGGTCAATCCTTACGATATGTTGGGGATAATTTATTTCAGAAGATTCAAAATTGCTACAACTCATTGGGGGTTCCGTCTTTTGATCAAGTCAACTATGAAGGCGATATTCCGGCAAATCAGGGTGCATTCGAGTTCGCTTCCGCACTCACTTTCACCATGAATGGATTCAAAAACGCACCTCATGTTGATAAGGATGCATCGCTGTATGCTTTGGGATGGTGGTTTCAAGCTGATAAGCGGACCGGCCAAATTCAAAGAGATGCGTCAAAGCGGTGTACAGGGGGAAAATTGATTTTCCCAAATGAGCATTTTTGGATTGATCTATCCACATGTCATGGGCTCATTCAGGTAGTGTGGGCCAGTAGTACATTTGTTCATTATACTGATCCAGCACAGGACAACGAAAGCACGACACTAGTGGGTATGTCCGCACAATGCTCAAGCAGGTTAGCAAAAACAATGCGGCAAAAAAGCAATGGCTATTATGAGATTGGCGAGAGAGCGGGCTATCAAATCAGGGATGGTAATACAATCTCATGCCGATTCAAAGAATGAGGAGATTTGCAAGTGGGTTGGGTAAGTAATGGTGAGGTAAGGCAGAGGACAATATACACCAGTATTGGATGGATTCGAGTGCGGGAGATGGGGTGTCTCACATGAAAAAGGGGTGAAGTGGATTATGTACGGTGGCATGCCATCGTACATCGGTCCTGGTTTGTTGCTATTGTCCAGGATGCCAATGCTTCACACGCGAATCCTCATGCTTGTGCAGGTTCTGACAATGCTAAAAGTTCCTTACGCCTATGCAGGGGGCCATCGCTACACACGCCAATCCTTATGCCTGTGCAGGCTCCCGAAAGTTTACACGCCAATCCTTACGCCTTTACAGGCTTTCGACGATTCACACGCCAATTCTTACGCTTGTGAAGCTTCCCCACAATGCTGAAATTTTCTTTAGCCTGTGCAGGATCCCAAGAATTCACACGCCAATTCTTACGCCTGTGCAGGCTCCCAACAATTCACACGCTAATCCTTATGCTTGGGGAGGGTCCCAAAAGTGCTAAAATTCCTTACGCCTGTACAGGCTTCCGACGATTCACACGCCAATCCTTACGCATGGGAGGGTTGCCAACAATGCTGACAAATTCTTACGCCTGTGCAGGCTCCCAACAATTCACACGCCAATCCTTATGCCTGTGCAGGCTCCCAACAATTCACACGCCAATCCTTATGCCTGTGCAGGCTCCCAACCATTCACACGCCAATCCTTACGCCTGTGCAGCCTCCCGACAAGTCACACGCCAATCCTTACGCTTGTGAAGGTTCTAGCCAATTTAAACAATTCAATACATGAGTAAGACTAATAGCGTGTGACCATAGGAAAGGCCATGTTTCACGAATCTGGACTCGATTGCTCACATACGGGAACCTCCCGCTTTTTTACAGTTAAGAATGGGTATGCCTCTAAACCATGGGAGAAGAAAATATAGGAGAGGATAACGGCAACTATTGGGGCATTTTGAGAAAAAGAGGGTCACACAAACAAATACTCACTCAAACCTTTGGTAGGGCACTTATAAAACGTTTTCTCATGCAATAGGATATTTGAACCATTGAACAAAATATAACTTAACGTGAGCAAAGAATGTAATAGAAATGGAAAATAACAATCATTCAATACAAAAAATTTATATGAAAGAAAGTATTACAAATAATAAATAGAGGAAATAATGATTTTTTTTTTAAATTTTTTTATTTTTCTAAGTATTTCGAGACTATCCCGGTGATGTCCTCCTTTGGATAAGCCTCCATTGCCTTGCCAAGGAGGGAGTTTAGTTCCTCCCGGAATTCCCGGTGCATCTCATTTCGATGAGTTGCATCCACGAAAGGAATCATGTGGAGCAAGCGACGATGCTCCAACAAGATTCGGTTGATCGAATCGTGGACGATGGCTCGAGGAATCATTAGGGTCGGTCGCAGGTCGGTGAATTCCTGGCGAGCGTCATCGTGAGAATGAGACGAGCTTGGCACCGGGGGGGAGGAGGCGTTGGGGTTCTCGGGGGCACTGGAAGGGATCTCTGGGGAGGGAACCGGGGTTGGAGTGGAAGGGGAAGATGGTGGAGTCGGTGAAGAAGAAGGGGGAGGGGGAGGGGGATGGGGTGATCCCACGGGCGTATCGTCGATGATGATGATTGAGCGAGGAGTGGCGGGACGATCTGGAGACGGTCGAAGAAAAAATGAGGAAAGGTGAATATGGATCGAAGAGAAAGAAGGGGTGACTTACCATAAGGTTCCTCCGTGGATTGCGTAGGAGCCACCTCAGGTTCTGGCTCACGAGTCGTATCGTCCTCAGGTGGTTGGGACGATGGACTCGGGCCAGGAATAGGTGGCTCTTCGGTTCGGGAGGGTTCTAAAAAAGGAGTAAGAGTCAGTTCACTCGACTCGAAAGTGAAAGTGAAAATGAAATGAAACTTTGGCTGCTTACCACGGAATAATTCCTCAGACCATCGGGTGCCACTCGGGCCTGGAGTGGGTTGCCGGGGGGTTTGCTCGCGAGGCAAACTGGGAACGGGAGAGTCGTGTCGGGGGGGATTCCGGGGGTTTGGTTCTATGAGTAATGGAAAAAAGTCAGTATTATTGCGTGAAGAGAAATGAGATAAAGAGGAGAAATAAAACTTACTTTGGCGTTTGAATCCCATCGGTGACAAGACATGGTGACGATCAGCCCAAGCTCGAATGTCCTCTCGCCATCGCCATCCTTCATCGGCCGGATAATCACTTCGCTCCGGTCGAGGAGTGAAGTGACCATCGGATGGTGGCCTAGGAGGGGGAGTGGACAAATCGATACTGGAGGGGACAGGGCTAATCGTCTGGAATCGTTCCCGTTGGCCTGTTTGGGGGCCCGGCGTCCATTCACGCTCGGAAATGGTTTCATCATCGTCGACCACAAAGGAGTCCTCGCGAGGGCGTCTTGGGCGAGAACTCGTCTGGCCTCGTGGGCGGAAGGGGCGGACAACGAACGAACATTTCTTGTGTGCTTGTCGGCAAGCATCACAAGCGTCGTTCGTCGTCGAGGAGCGAATGCAGGGGATACCCCGCTTGGTGCATAACGTGCACAACATCTAAAAACAAAACAAAACAGGTTAGTAACTGAATAGAAAGTAAGCAATCAAGAAAGAAAAGGAAGACATACGATGATTTATATAAATTTAAAACGGAATCAATATAAAAACGCTCTAGTCGGAAGTTTTTAAAAGTCTGGAAGGAAGTCGTGAAGAAAGAAAAATATTAATATCGGTACATAATGTTGACTAAAGTTTAATTGGAGAAAACGTACAAAGTAGATAGAAGTGGGGTTCTGAAAGTATTAGCAGGAAAAACAAAAAGCGAGCAGGAAGGGGAGTGGGGTTAGTCGAGTGCGAAAGAAAAGACTGGAAAGGCAGGAAGACGAGGGGGAATACGCACAAGAAGGACAAACGCGGGTGAGGTTGAGCGAAGTGGAGCGGGTGAGAAAGAAAGTGAAGTGCGTGTCGTGTGAAGATGGTCTTTTATACCAAGGGGAAGCTGAGACGATCTCAGCAGTTGCAGCACCCGCAAAAGTCTCAGCTTCAAGGCGTGTGGGCAAAATTGAAGCTGAGTCTCAGCGAATGCTGCAACTGAGAAGTGAAATGCTCGCGTGAGGCAGAAGAACAATGGGGGTCTGGCTGAGTATTTCAATTTATTGAATTGTCAAGCTGAGTATTGCAATTTATTGAATTGTCATGCTGAGTCAAATCCCCTTTGTTTCCTTAAATTGCCACCCGATCACCCAGGAGGGTGGTCGTGAGGCCCTTATTGATTGTGCATTGTGGGTGCAATGCACAAGTGACCGCGGCAAGATCACCGGCCTTATGGCCTGGTGATAGTCTTTGAACAAAGGGGGGGGCTGTAAGACAAGTGAATACAGCGTGAGCTTGCCTCGACCCATTGCTCAGGTTTGCTTTCGGGTCATAATTGAAATGCTCAGTGGCTGAACATTTTAATTGCACAGTAATTGAACAATTGATATAACAATATCAAATGCACCGCTGAGTATTGCAATTTATTGAATTGTCAAGCTCAGTCACATCCCCTTTGTTTCCTTAAATAGTCACCCGCTCACCCAGGAGGGTGGTCGTGAGGCCCATGTTGAATGTGCATTGGGGGTGCAATGCACAAGTGACCCATGCAGAAAAGCACCCGGTGCATTTGGTCACAAGTGACCGCGGCGAGATTACCGGCCATATGGCCTGGTAATAGTATGTGAACAAAGGGGGGGGCTGTAAGACAAGTGAATACAGCGTGAGCTTGCCTCGACCCATTGCTCAGGTTTGCTTTCGGGTCATAATTGAAATGCTCAGTGGCTGAACATTGGAATTGCACAGTGATTGAACTATAGATATAACAATATCAAATGCACCATGCTGAGCCATTGCTCAGTCGTTTTTGTATGCGCGCACTCTGAGCATTTGGCACAGCATCGGATGACATTTCAGCCAGGTGCAGCATTTCACACGCTTTGGTGAAGTGCTCCAAACTGAGCCTTCCAATGAACTATTGCAAAAGAGTTCATTCCATGGCTTTACTGAGCACTTTCTCACGGTGCGTTTGACCATGACATGCTCAGCTTGCGTGTGCAAATCGGGTGAAACGCAATGCTGAGCATGTGGCACATGAGCTACGTAAATGCAAACGATCGGAAGGTGCATGCACATTTGCTAGATGGATGCAGGCTCAAGTAGTATTACACCTTCCTGATCTGTACAGTACAGTCGACACTGTAGTACGCAGTACACCTTTGTAAATGTACTGCGGGGCAGAGCAAAAAGCTTTTCAACAATGTAACATGCAATAACGTCAAGCCATCGAGTCATATCTCTCACCTGCATCCCTTTGATGCACCTTGTTGGACAGCTCTGCCTAACTACGGCACAGATGCGCATGTAATCCAAATTAATGTAAGTGGGTCTTAATGGGATGACTTAATATTTGGGTCTAACACAAAGAGTTGATTCACTCCGGTGCCATTGTTGGGGCAAACAATGACTGGCCCGCTTGTTCATTGTCGGGCAGCCACACGCTTTCATACGCACCCCTGATGGGTCATACACAGGCAACTTTCACACTCCTGGAAGACATTTTACTGCCAGTCTTCCAGCTGCCTATTTTCTTGGTCGGGTTGTCAGCTTGACTGCAGACGCTCACCCGCTTGCGCGTGGAAACCTGAGGCCAATCAGTGTGGATTCGCTTCAGCCTCATCCACATTAGAATAACAATCCCAGCCTATGATTGCTGAGGCTGGTCATGTTCGCGTGGGTATCTCCCACCGCGGGTCATTTTCTTCACGTTCTCACACGCCCCGCGCAAGTTGTGGCACCTGGCTTGCAGCCAAAAAATTCCTCGGGCGTGTGGCCTCTTTCTCCGGAGTTCTGTACGCGCGTGAGGCAAAGAGGCCAATGCCAATCTCGGTGGATTAGTACTCGCCTCAAACGCCATAGGGGTGAATGTATATGTGGATCACGGCTCACGGCTGGCGCCCCCTTTGATCATCCCAGACATTCCCCCATGAACGCCCAGTATGCATCAGTCAGCAAAAAACTTCAGGCCAAACCAAAGTCATGTTCGGTGGCATGCCACCGAACATATCTCACCCGCCCACACACAAACATCCCCACAGTGAGATTGCCCTTTGAAACTGCCAACATTGCCCAGTAGGTCCCTGTGAATAATTAACCTGGGGAGGATACGCTCATTGTTCGCTGTCACACCAGCGAACATGACTGCATGCCTCTAATATGCCCTCCACAATAAGCTGCTACAACCCACCCAATTTCGGATGTGCTAATGTCAGCCTTGTTCCACCAAAGGTTTTGTAACTCGCTGCAGATCCAGCAGTCAAATGGTGCACCCACATTTTGGCCACCTTGCCTTGATATATGCCCCAAATCGGATATGAAAATTATGAGCCCAAGAGGCCCACCTCCATCAAGACCATGCACGTAACCACAGGCCATCCCCCTTTTGGCCTGTTGCTGCCACTCATATAAGTTCCCCACCTGCGCTTATTCCTCTTCATTCCCTTTAGCTAACCCTTCCCGATCATATAATTCCCAACTGTCCCCAAATAATTCAAAATAGCCATCATGTCAACCCCTTCACAACCACTTTGCATTGGGAAGATTAATATTCGTATTCAAATAAATAGTGATATAACCTTAAAGCCTGAGAATTCCCACTTAGGTTCTTGGATTATCCTATGGCACAATCAACACAACATATTCGTATATCTCCCCAATCACCAGCATGCTATTGGCTCTCTCCCGGGAACCCTTTCCCAAACGTTGATACCATTCCTTGGGGCACCCAAAACGTTCATGCACTGTGGTCCTGGTGGGGCATGGATTGAAAATTGCCAATCCAATCCTACTCAAATATTATTCGTTGAGGGAGTATTTATGACTGATGCCAATGATCCCTCCTCATCTCAGAAACCCAATCTAGCATTGATGTTCTTCACATGGTATCCAAACGTTCTATTCATAATGGAAAGCTTTCGAACACAAGATTTCAAGCTTAAAATGCCCAAAGAATATGACTGTACTACTCATTGTCAATGTCAACTCTTTACTCCGACATTTCCCGCTTCAAACTCGACGCCTGCTTCATATCCTGCTGTTTCATCATTGATTTCCAAGCAAAAACTGATACAATTACCCAGTGGATCAGACCTCCCCATGATGACCCCGCCCCATGCCATTATTCAAACCCCCCTCCTCCCTCATCAAAAGACCGGACTAGCTTTTCTCTGGGATCGAGAAATCCCCAATGGCCAATCAGCCCGTAACCTTTGGGCAACCTCACCCCCAGGATCCACTTTTAATGCCAGGCACATCATTACAAACAAGGTCGTTAGCTCATTTGAATCCCTTTCGACCAATACCCCTCTTGGAGGACTGCTTGCGGATGATATGGGATTAGGTAAAACCATTCAGGCCATTGCTCTAATTGGTACCTCCAAGGAGCGGATGATTGCAAACCCCCATCGCTCCACGCCCACCATGATCATCTGCCCCCCTCGCTTAATTACCAACTGGCAATCAGAAATATCCAAGCATGCTCAGGCTGGAGCACTGCATGCCAAAATCTACCATGGTCCCACTCGTCGCTCATTATCCCAAGCCGACATCTTAAAATATGATATCATCATCACTTCTTACAATACTATCACCCAAGAATTTAAGCAAACCAATCCCTCTACATCATTCATTTTTCAAATCAATTGGCATCGTATAATCTTGGATGAAGCACAGTGAGTGGCTGAGCTTAAATGATTCAAATTACCTTTTATATCCAATAACCCTTGCCCCCTCTTATAGCTATATTCGCTCTCAATACACTGCCACTCACCGTGCCATTAATAGCCTCCTTTCATCCCGTCGAATATGTTTAACGGGCACACCTATTCACAACACCATTTATGACCTTTTGGGCATAATATCCTTCATCACTCAACCCCAGAGTGCCGATCAAGATAACTGGTCACCATTCATCCTGAGTAGTCTTTCAAAAGGTTGCAATGATATTTTGCATTTGGCATTGCGGCATTTAAGTTTGCGCCGCACCAAAACCACACATCTCGAATCTCTCCCCACTATTAGCCATCATTATGAGCTGCTCCCACTCAACCCGACCATGCAGCAAGAATATTCCACATTATATGAAGAATTCCTATCATCCAAAAGCAAAGGACCAGGAGATTTTTTCAGAAATATTAATAAGCTGCGAATATGTTGTAACCATCACATCATGCTTAACACAATTGCGGAGGCGGAGCTGGAAGACCCCGAGGGCAGGAGCACTCAGGATAACTCCCCAAGAATCACACGAACTATTGTGGATGTGGAAACATGCATGATGAGTAGTAAAATTGCACACCTCCTACAAAGCTTAATGAAGAACAAACAAACAAGGTGTGGTCCAACGAAATCGGTGGTTTATACCCAATGGACCCAATTTCTAGATTTGTGCGTTAATTCTAATATGCATCCATTACCAATTGACTCCATCTGACTTTTTTATATTGTAGAATTGGTATTGCTCTTGCCCATCACTCTATCCTTTCAGCACGAATTGATGGAACAATTACACCACGAGCGCAGGACAAGGCGCTTGAGAATTTCTTCAATAATCCTGAATGTGAAGTACTCATTGCATCCATTGCCGCGGCTGGAACTGGCCTCAATATAACTTGTGCTAATGTAGTCTATTTAATGGTGAGGGGCCCCCCAAAATTCTCCCCTGATTTTTGGACCCTGACATCCACATTTCCAGGAGCCCAATTGGAACCCAGCCATTGAGGCTCAGGCTGTTGATCGTCTACATCGTATTGGCCAACAACGACCTGTACAGGTCATCCACTATATCACTCCTCATTCAGTTGAGGTCAACATGCGGAAGGTACCTTTCAAGCTCATCTTTCACTTGATTGTATTACTATTCTGAAATCATTCCTTATGGGAATGCCATATTCCAATTACCAATAGGTCCAAGAAAAGAAAAAATCATTAACTGCGTGAGCCTTACTGATATTATATAATTTGTGATTGACAAAGTTGATAACTCCTGTTGACTCTGGCACAGGTCCACAATTATGAACACCATGAGCTGGATCGAACTTCTTCAATATTTCCTCAATGAAAATGAGCAATAGAGTATTATTGCAAGGGAGACGGTGATACATTTCAATTCATATTGTCTATATTCTAACATATTTAGCAAGTTGTTGCATCCTTAAGAGATAATAATCAGATTTTATTACACCTGCACAAATAATTCACAAAATTTTAATTTGTCACAGTGCTATACCGTGACCAATTACTAAGTTATTGCAGAGCATCACCATTAGGCCTAATAACTGGCATGTCAAGTATCTTGAGGGCGCTAGTCTGCATCTTACTACAGCCTTTGAGCCAATCTTGATCAAATACCTGAAATGATAGGCCTTCCGGAATATCACCATCATCTGTCGATCGTAATTCTGGCAATCTATCAATAGTTTTTTTACCCTTTTTTTTAATCCGATTACAAAACTCTATGTCTCTATCCATTTTCAATACCAAATCATTAAATAACTGGGAGCGCCAGCGTAATCCCACTTTGCGGTAAACTTGACGGCCATTTTCCAGTACCTCCTCAGTATCTGAGCATACTCGAGGGTCATTGAATTGTGATGCTAGGATGGGAAATTTAGCCGTATCACACCATTCACGACGGCGCTCACAGGTCTGCACATAATCAAGTAGATCATCATCAGACTTGGTCCACAATGAAGAAGAGATACAGTAACTAACTCTTTGACGAATCTTTGCGAGCTTTTGATTCTCTTTCTTTTTTACCAAATACTCGGCATCCTTTTGAATAGACTTCCATTCTCTTTTCAAATAAGTGAAATATCGCTCCATTAAAGCCGCCACGACCCCATAGTTGTTATGATCCTTGTTCCAACAGTAGTGATGATACTCAGTGCTGACAAGTGCGAGACGGAATGTACGGTAAAACACCATAGACATCAGCTCGTTGAACGGATGTTGCCATGAGCTCTCCCAGTCCCAAGTGAATCGCTTTAGTCCTAGCTTGTGGAGCTCATTTTCGCAGTAGCTTTGGAAACCCTGAGACTGAACCTGTGTTGATGGCTCATTGAACACATCCTCGGGGACATAACCGAGATGACCAGCCACTTGAATTGCAATTTCACGCTCTTCTGTGCTGGGTGGTGTTGGTAGTGAGGAAAAATCCTTATCCCTAACTTTGAGTAGGAACAGGCAATGTGCGTGTACTGCTGATCTCATTCCATGGACATTCTCTGGAAGTTCTGCCTTCAGCCATTTTTGTTGCTCCTTCTGGCTTGCACGTTTCGCCACATTGTGAGCTTTGCGGGCCTGGTTCCTTTGCTGTCTGACCTCGGATTGTTCAAGCATACTCTGGGCGAGGCCCAGCTGAGGATGGGTGAACTCACTATTTGATTGAGTGCCTTGCTCATGCGCTGTGAAATTGTCCCTCCTTGGTTCATCATTTCTTTCACTTTGAGTCGGAGACATGTTCTCATCCTCATCATCCACCATTGTTTCTCTTGATGTACTGGCATGACCCGTTCTTGGTTTGGAGGCATATGGATGATGACGTCCACTGACTTTCTCTTTATGGACCAGAGGTGAAGACGCATAAAGTTCATCCCCTGCTATGCAAATCATCAGTTAACACATTAAAACATTAATGAAGACTGGTCATCCTCACGATCTTCAATTGGCTCCGGAGATCGGACTGACTTGCCTTTAGGTGCCATATCTAACCCATGAAACAAACATATCAAATCATGAATAAGTTTCTACTCCAAAATTCAAATGACTTACTTTGATGAAGCGTCAATACTGGATTTCCCTCCGACAGACCGCTCCAAGTTACATTTTCCAAAGGTCTTTTTCGTCGCCCCCCATCCACGCGCCTTTCATCACCCACATGAACCTGCGATCCTGATGGAATATTGAGGGTTGGCTGTTTACTTTGGCCAAAGGGATCCTGGGATGCGACTGGACTCCGACCGGGATTAAGGAGGAACTCACGTGGAAATTTTGATTGGGGATTAGCGTGTGAGGAGATTTGAGGTGTGCCTTCTGGCCCCTGAGACACATGAATTTGTGTATTAGTGGGATTCGGGGGAATTGGAGTGACGGAAATATTTGGGATCGACCAAGTGCTTGAAGTTGGAGCCTTTGGATTGCCCACATCAATGTTAAGACCTGATACATTCATTGAGGATGCGATAGGGGTTGTGAGAGGAATGTTGGGACTCAATGGTGACTGTGTTTGAACATATTCTATGCTAGATTCACTATTTGAGTCATGAACAGAACCTGAACGGGATTTATGTGACTTGAAAGATGACATAAGGGCCGAAAAAGTACAGTAATATTTTTAACTAGATAAAACACCTCAGTATTATGATAAAATAGAGTGATATGAGATGAAATCTTTTCAAATTTAGAATAGAGAAATTCTATGAATAGTTGGAACTAAGTGTTGTGTGGAAGTCGGATAAGACTCTTTTGAGGAGAATCCTCCCTGCCTCCTCTTGAGCTCCTCCGCTTTTGTCGGAAACCACCCTGCACGGCCTACCAGCATATAATGTGATATTTCCTTGATCTGAAAGGGGACCCATCATCCATAGGTAATCATATTTGGTAACATTTCCGCCTCCCCATTGTCACATTTTGTGAATTATCCAAACTGCCAATATATGCATTGAAATTCCCCAACATTGTACATCTGTAAAGGGGTATATTCATGAAGGATTTACCCACAAAAGAGACATCACCTTTTCACGAAAGGCAAGACAATCCAAATCACATTCCAACTGATTCAAAGCCCGCCGTACTCAAACCAAATACCAAGACTTTAGCTGCACTCCAACCCCTTATGTAATAGAGTTATATAGTTATGTCTGTAATAAGGTTTAAACCATGTACGATGGCGTGCCAGCGTACATGGATTAAATGTTAATCCCCTCAATTCAATGGTAACACTTCACTAATGGAACCCCCTCAATGGTCAAACCCGCACTATCACAATGTGTAAATAAACTAGAATATGTATGAGCATTGAGCAGCATGGCATTTTACCCAATTAAACGCCTAACCAATTCCGCCATCCAGATGAGACATGTTAAACTTTATCCACTGCAGCTCATGCTCCATTACAAATGGGATAAAATCCTCAGCTGGCTCAAATCATCTCCCGCTTCATAAATAATCACTGAATTTTATTTCCAATTAATAACACTCCTAAACACTTTCACATCAACCATAGATATTTATACACAAACCAACCGTACTCCCAATTCCTGCAACAATGACAACCCGGCCATATTCCTCAATGCGTATATGCATGTGTCAACACTGCTCAACTCAAACACATTCTTCCCCTGAGGGTGATAGGCAAGGAGTTGCCTTCACACCTTTCCAATATAAACAGCACATTAAAAAGCTCAAATCAACCATTGCACCCAAATCCCTTCCAAACATCCCTACTTCTGCATCAGGATCTGGGTGCCCACAAATTCTATTGGATCAAATCTTCCCAGCTGATTATTCACGTTTGACCCAAAGCACTTTCTCAACTCCTGCGGGTCTCAATTCAACTGCACAGAAACCATATAGTGGCAGTCAAACCCTTCCCCCACAAGACCTAGGAATGATAATATCTGCCATTCTATCATTAAGGTATAATTTACCCCGCAGGGCTTCACGCATACTCAACCCCGCCCTGAACCTGCTGATCAAGTCCAGTATCTCAAGCTCAGCTGGTCCCCCCGCTCCTGCATTCCATATACCTCAAGATCTGAGTACCATATTTGAACATCTCCAATTGGAGCCAGTGATTCAAAACTATATATGTTGTCCTCAATGTTTCTCTCTTAATGGCCTTACTGAATCAGTCACAACTGACCAACCCCACTGTCAACGCCATAATGACCCAAATGATCATGATCCCCCTTGCACACAATCATTAGGCAAATTCATCTATTCATCTGAACCCCAAACCCAAAACACAACCAACATGAAGCAAAAATTTATACCAACAAAACATTTCATTTATCAACCATTCAAAAATTGGCTTGCCAGATTCCTCCAGCGGGCTGGAATTATGGACATTCTGCATCAACATCAACAATCCCAAACTCCCGAAGATTCCCCAAAACGTGACGTCTGGGATGGATTGGTCTGGAGACGCTTCACTGGCACTAGAAATATCCATGACCCCCCATTCATGTCCATTCCTGGTGCATTGGCCTTCTCCATATATGTGGACTGGTTTAATGCACATGGAAAGTCAACCCGGTTGGCTAGCATTGGACCTATCATGCTTATTTGTCTTAATCTCCCCCCAAGTGAAAGATTGAAGCCCGAGAATGTCTATGTTGCAGGAATCATCCCTGGTCCGAAGGAGCCAACTGCGCTTCAATTGAATTATCTATTAATGCCACTCATCAACGAGCTCAAAGAGCTATGGCAAGGTTACCATTTTGCACCCACCTCAACAGGTCCATCAGGATCCTTTATCCGTGTTGCCATCCTCACAGCCATTGCGGATGTGGTTGCCATGCGCAAGCTTACTGGATTTATTTCCCATTCAGGAAACCACTTTTGTAATTTTTGCACCATTCACAAAGCTCAAATTGAAGAAATTGGTCCTCAATTTCACTACACGCGCTCATACCAAAGTCATAAATCAACCATTGCCAAATGGCTTCGGGCAACCCCACAACAAAGACAAGCAATTTTCTCTGAGTATGGAGTGCGATATTCAATTTTGGAAGACCTTCCGTATTGGGATGCAACCAGAATGGTTAATCTTGACATAATGCATAATTTAATACTTGGAATTTTGAAGGATCATGCAACTTTCAAATTGTGCATTCCAGAGGCAAAATCAAAAATTTACTTCAGGTCCCGCAGGAAATCCAATGACACCAACAGTTCAGACTCAGATTCCATGACCTCCAACAGCTCTCTTGATAAAATCACATTGAGAGAGGCCCGCTCCCTGAGAAGAGACGCAGCAAAAATAATAAATGAGCCACTCCCCACTACTTCCACCCGAAAAAACTACTTCCCAATGCCCACCCCTAACACAAAACATCCATCTAGTGGTTCTGCGGAGATTCCTTCATTTGATGCCGATTACATCCCCACTTCTGAAATACCCTCTGAATTGGATATCACTGCACTGAGTGATCACCAGATCAAGGGTGAGGCTCTTGAGCATCTCCGACAAATCATATCTGAGACCATAATTCCCTCATCATGGACAAGAGTTCCCCGCAAAATGGGTTCCCCCTCTCATGGTAGCTTAAAAGCCGCTGAATGGGCTCTCTTATATAAGGTCTATATTCCATTTCTAATGCTCAGTCAACAGATGTCATTAGATGCACACCAATCTGCCAACACTCAAAGAAAAATGGGTCAGTCAGAAGAACTTGCAAATGAACTAGCCAAGAATACATTCCATTTGATTAGTGCTATCAACATTGCCACAAGCTGGACTGTTTCAATAGATGATGCGACTGCATTTGCTGAACATTGGAAAAAATTCCGCCTTTCCAATCAACACCTGTTCCCAAAACAGAAAAGTAAACCAAATCATCATTTTGCTGATCATATTCCCGAACTCTTCCAACGTTGGGGCCCAGCACAAGCCTCAGCCACATGGGGTTATGAGCGCTTGATTGGAGTATTTGCAAAGATGCCAACAAATAACAAGATATGTAAGTCAATTAATAAGATCAATATATTCACATTGATTAAACACCTGAACTGAATAAGAATAACTTTTTGCAACTCTGAATAGATGATATAGATAAAACCTTACTTCAACATATCTGTCGATGTTCCAACCTTTCCGTTCTCCTGAAATCCCCATCTGTGCCATGTGAAATAAAACAGCTTTTCAAATCACAGCCACCTGCCGTGTTCAATCACCATAAATATAACAAGCCATCCCGCCATGACCAACAAAATTATGATTGCCTGGTTGAGTACTTACAGACTTTTCATGCAACAAGGGAAATAGTTGATTGGATCAGCTTAGACACTACCGTGCAATCCACAAGTCCTCCCACTTCAAGAATTGTCTCACCTTGGTATTTTCCAGTTTCAAACATTAATATTGGGAACAATATATTTTCAACTGAATCCAAAAATATCAGCAACAGTGTGATATGTTTTCTGAGGGGCAACTCACGACAATTTGGTATTATTGATAGCATTTTCAAAGTCTCTGAGCCATCTAGCATACTGAACAATAACTTTCTGATTTTAAAACCTTTGAAGATTGATGTGAATTTCCTACCAGATTGGCCGCATCTGAATATTTATAAAGCTGTTGGTTTTGATGATGGACACTTGATTATATCTGAAGAAGAAATAGAAGGTAACTGTGGATTGTATGATAACAAAGCTCTGTCATGTGGACTGCTTGTAATGATAAAGCCGTTATTTCATGATATTTAGTCTGCTAAAATGCAAATCTCTCAGATTCATTAGCAATTTTGCTAGTGAAATAATTGCCTCAAAATTTAGTGACAGAGACATGCCATTGTGACAAGCAAAGCCCATTATTTCACATTGCCACAAAGAAGTTACTATTTTGACATTGGGTACAGTGTGAATAAGCCAAGTCCAATGATCAAATGACCCATACACTCACCTTTCACAGCATCCAAAATTTCTAACTGCGCCATCATCATGTTGGAAGCGGAATCGGCTTTTGCGTACCCACACCCGCATGTGCACCCGCACGCGCCAATGCACACGCACACGCACCCGCACACGCACACCCACCGGCACGCGCCAATGCACCCGCACACGCACACCCACCCGCACACGCCAATGCACACGCAAACCCACCCGCACACGCCAATGCACACGCAAACGCACCCGCCCCCACGCATGCACACGCACACTTCATGGATGACCTGGTGAAGTCAAACCCCCCGCCTACATCAAGACTGGCTGAAGGACATCTTTGATGTGTGTGTGTGCAAACAGGCGGGTCTGGTGTAATTTTTACCAATCATCGGACGGTTGTGGGATGATCAGGCGGTGAGGAATCTGAGTTGAAGGCACAGGGGAACCAATATTATTGGATGTCACAGGATTTGGTGTAAGACCAGAGTGTGACGTGTGCTCGACGTTCGCTTGATTTTTGCTTGACGTGAGCTCGACTTTTATCCTGCTTGACGTTTGCTTGACGTGAAGTCAATCGCCGACGATTGACACGAGATTCGCCCCGGTGAAAGGATGTAAAAAGTTGAAAGACTCCTTTGCAGGACCTTTTGTTATTAAGGCCCTCCATGGAGAAAATGCTGTTGAAGTAGAGTTATCTGAAGAACTTAGCAATAAGCACCCTACATTTCCAGTGAGCTTGATAAAACCATATAAATCTAGTAATACTGAGAAATTTCCCTTGAGGGATAAGGTTCCCCAAGTTATACCTCCTATTGAGACATCTGGTACTAAGAAAATAACCAAAGTTCTTAAAGAAAGGAAATTAAGAACCAAGAAAGTAAGGGAATACCTTGTTAGGTACAGTGACCCAACTTGTGAATATGAATGGTTAGAAGAAAAAGATATACCAGAAGCTACCAAACTCCTGAGGAGATTCAGACACACTAGAAACACCAATATTACAAAGTAATATTCTTTTTTAGGGGGAGGGAATGTGAGCCTTAGAGGTAATTTCATATACCCAAAAGACCACAAATATAAAAAATAACATATTAATATAAATAAAATAAATTTATTTATATTATTAAAATAAAAATCAAAATATAAATATAAAATTATATTAAAAATAAAAAATTAATTATAATTTAAAAATAAAAAAATACATTAAATTTTGTAAATATAAAATTACATTTATACGTGAAAAAATTAAGTAAAAATGAAACTTTAACAAAATTGTGAAAAAATAAATAAATTTGGAAAAAAGTTAAATAAAATTTATTATAACTTTTTATCCAATAAATAAACATATAAAATTTATTTCACCATTGGATTCCTCATAAAAAATCAGGTGGGGTCACCTCTGAGTGAAATTCTTGTAACTCAACTCTAAATAAGCTTAAATTAAGTTTTTAGTATTTTCAATACAAAAGTTGAAAATCCTCAAAACCTTAATTTAATTCACACCACATGTGGTGTTAACCATCAATTTTTGTGTTAAAATTGAGGTGTTGTGTTTAGTTTAGAAGTTATGAGGAATTGAAGTATTTTCAATTGAATTCAATTGAAATGTCAAAATGTGCGCGTGTATTACATAAGTGAACTTTGATTTACATATGAGGTGTCAATTATTACTGTATTGTATTGTACAATTGAATTGAATTACATATGTAAATTATAAGTATAATACATGATGAGGAAATAAAGGAAAAATAAATTGGAAAGATTAAATTTGGGGGGGGAAAGGAACTCCAGCTCTAAGGGGGAGCTAGACCCCCAAAATCCTTGCTGACAGGCGTGGGATGTCAAAATTCACGCAAAAGTTCATCAATTTTGGCCTGGAATTGAGTTACAGGGTCTGTGGACTCAATTGATGATGAGGTTTTGATACCAACTGGGGTAGTTTTAGCTGTTGCCAAGAGGGTAAAACTACCCTTAAGATAAAACAATCATAATAAAAACAGTTTTAACTGGTTTCTACGCCTCTGACACACATTCTGACGTGTTTTGAAGGCTCTAGGCCTGGTATTGCTATAGTAATGGCTGATTTAAGGGTCTAAAATGGCTAAAAATGGCTAAAAATGGCTTAAACCAGCCCTTTTTTGGTCTAAACCAGGGTTCAATGATGCCATAATTGGCTTTTCTGTTGTCAGACTGTTTTTCACGACTGACAAGAGTAAATTTTACTTTTGGAGTAAGAGAATTGATGGCTATAAAAGAATGTCTTCTTTGCCCCACTTTTCTCTTCATGTTAGAATCTTTTCCTTTTATTAATTAGTTTAAAACTGTTAAACCAATCAATCAAAGATTCCAACCACCACTTTTAAATCATTTTAATCCTTTTAACCACATTAAAAAATCATTATAATCATTGTTTGTAACTCTTATAATCATTTTTACCCCTGAACCACCCCAAAAGTGAATTAAAGCATCTTTCATCACTGTAAACTGTGTCACTTTGTTTCCAAATTCACTCTGGTCACTTTTGGGCGTGTTTTCTCTTTAATATTCTTTTTAAAGACTTTGTTCTTTAATTAATTGCTTGCAGTTCTTTGCTCAATTAATTCCAATTGAAATTGCTCTTGAAGAAATTTCTTTTGTAGCCTTAAAATATCTCTTGTAGAGTATTTTTTGGATAAATTTTTATTGTTGGTAAAACAATAAATTTTTATAATATTATTGTTTTATACTAATAAAGTTATAAACAATAAAATTGGCGTATTTTCTCTTAAAAATAATATTTCATACTATTTTTAATTGATTTTTACCTTATACAAATTTTGAGGACAGGAAAAGTACTTGATTTTTAATCAAAGTTTCATATCCACACCTTACATGAGTACACCAGAATGCCATTTGGCATAAAAAATGCACCAGCCCACTTCCAATGCATGATGGACACAATATGTCAAGAAGAAATATTGGAAGGCTGGATGGTGGTATATATTGATGATATCATTATATACTAAGAGACATGGGAAGACCATGTACACTAAATAGACAGAGTGCTAAGCAAATGTAACCCATGAATCTGAAGATTTCACTAAAAAATTGTAATTTTTTTGCCAACAAGAGCTACAAGCTCTAGGACATAAAGTCTCATGTCTCAGTCTGGAAATTGACCAGAATAAAGTAGCAGCAGTTGTAAGGTGTGGATATGAAACTTTGATTAAAAATCAAGTACTTTTCCTGTCCTCAAAATTTGTATAAGGTAAAATTCAGTTAAAAATAGTATGAAATATTATTTTTAAGAGAAAACACGCCAATTTTATTGTTTATAACTTTATTAGTATAAAACAATAATATAAAAATTTATTGTTTTACCAACAATAAAGATTTATCCAAAAAATACTCTACAAGAGATATTTTAAGGCTACAAAAGAAATTTCTTCAAGAGCAATTTGAATTGGAATTAATTGAGCAAAGAACTGCAAGCAATTAATTAAAGAACAAAGTCTTTAAAAAGAATATTAAAGAGAAAACACGCCCAAAAGTGACCAGAGTGAATTTGGAAACAAAGTGACAAAGTTAACAGTGATGAAAGATGCTTTAATTCACTTTTGGGGTGGTTCAGGGGTAAAAATGATTATAAGAGTTACAAACAATGATTATAATGATTTTTTCACGTGGTTAAAAGGATTAAAATGATTTAAAAGTGGTGGTTGGAATCTTTGATTGATTGGTTTAACAGTTTTAAACTAATTAATAAAAGGAAAAGATTCTAACATGAAGAGAAAAGTGGGGCAAAGAAGACATTCTTTTATAGCCATCAATTCTCTTACTCCAAAAGTAAAATTTACTCTTGTCAGTCGTGAAAAACAGTCTGACAACAGAAAAGCCAATTATGGCATCATTGAACCCTGGTTTAGACCAAAAAGGGCTGGTTTAAGCCATTTTTAGCCAATTTTAGCCATTTTAGACCCTTAAATCAGCCATTACTATAGCAATACCAGGCCTAGAGCCTTCAAAACACGTCAGAATGTGTGTCAGAGGCGTAGAAACCAGTTAAAACTGTTTTTATTATGATTGTTTTATCTTAAGGGTAGTTTTACCCTCTTGGCAACAGCTAAAACTACCCCAGTTGGTATCAAAACCTCATCATCAATTGAGTCCACAGACCCTGTAACTCAATTCCAGGCCAAAAGTGATGAACTTTTGCGTGAATTTTGACATCCCACGCCTGTCAGCAAGGATTTTGGGGGTCTAGCTCCCCCTTAGAGCTGGAGTTCCTTTTCCCCCCCAAATTTAATCTTTCCAATTTATTTTTTCCTTTAATTCCTCATCATGTATTATACTCATAATTTACACATGTAATTCAATTCAATTGTACAGTACAATACAGTAATAATTGACACCTCATATGTAAATCAAAGTTCACTTATGTAATACACGCGCACATTTCAATTGAATTCAATTGAAAATACTTTAATTCCTCATAACTTCTAAACTAAACACAACACCTCAATTTTAACACAAAAATTGATGGTTAACACCACATGTGGTGTGAATTAAATTAAGGTTTTGAGGATTTTCAACTTTTGTATTGAAAATACTAAAAACTTAATTTAAGCTTATTTAGAGTTGAGTTACAAAAATTTCACTCAGAGGTGACCCCACCTGATTTTTTATGAGGAATCCAATGGTGAAATAAAATTTATATGTTTATTTATTGGATAAAAAGTTATAATAAATTTTATTTAACTTTTTTCCAAATTTATTTATTTTTTCACAATTTTGTTAAAATTTCATTTTTACTTAAATTTTTCACGTATAAATGTAATTTTGTATTTACAAAATTTAAAGTAATTTTATTTTTAAATTATAATTAATTTTTTATTTTTAATATAATTTTATATTTATATTTTTTATTTTTATTTTAATAATATAAATAAATTTATTTTATTTATATTAATATGTTATTTTTTATATTTGTGGTCTTTTGGGTATATGAAATTACCTCTAAGGCTCACAGCAGTACTGCAAAAGCCAGTACCAAAGAGAATCAAAGAGATGCAATCTTTCCTTGGGTTTGCTAGCTACTATAGAAACCACATCAAATATTTTGCACACATAGCTAGTAGTTTATACAAGTTATGTTCAAAAGATGTAGTTTTTGAAATAACCAAGGAAAGGAAAGATTCATATGAGAGGATCAAACATGAGCTCACAAGTGCACCTGTACTCATCTTGCCTGACTTTGAACTACCATTCAAGTTATATATAGATGCAGAATGTAGCCAAGGCTTAGGAGAAGCCCTTCACCAAAGACAAATTGTGGATGGTGAACCAAGAGAGGGTGTAATATGTTACATCTCTAGGCAACTGAAAGATTCAGAGGCCAGGTATGGGGCCACCCAGACTGAATGTCTGAGCTTAGTCTGGGCTCTGGAGAAAGTCCATTATTATCTGGAGGGTGCAGTCTTTGAACTATACACAGACTGCACAGCCTTGAAGTCTTTAATAAACATGAAGACTAAAAATAGACACATGCTGAGATGGCACATAGCCATCCAGGAGTATAGAGGGAACATGACCATCATATACAAAGAAGGTAAAAGTCATACCAATGCAGATGGCCTTAGCAGATGGCCACTGGATAATGTCAAGAGCAATCCAGCTTATGACCCTGAAGTTTCAGCCAAGATCCCTACCCATTTCATGGAAATCGATACGAGGAAGAATTCTGATTTTCTGAATGCGCACCAGAAAGTGGTACCCTTGACAGTGGAAATACTCATTCAGAGGGAACAGAAACTCCTATATTGGGAATGAGTTACTCAGAACTGCACAATGAATTTTTTAGTGCAGTACTAAAGTGTTATGCCAAACACAAACAGTGTGGCATATTACTACAACTCCTTCAAAAAAAGTACAGGAGTACAGAACTGGAATCCCAGCTGGGAGAACCCTGGTTAAGGGCCTATAGGGATAACAAGTTCTTCCTTATAGATGGCCTGCTCTACCACAGAGAAAAACACACCAGTGAACTCACAGTGGTAGACAGGGACGAAATCTCTCTGATCCTGCAGGAATGCCATGACTGCCCCTATATAGGACACATGAGTGAGGATAGGACCAAGGAAAGGGTAGCAAGCACAGCTCGGTGGCCCAAGTGGGAACAAGAGTTGAGTGAATACATCAACACTTGTGAAAGATGCCAAAAGGCAAATACAAAACATGGGAAGAAGTACGGGTTACTTCAACATATAGAAGAACCCAAACACCCATGGGAAACCATCAACATGGACTGGGTTACAGGACTTGTCCCAGAAGGCAAAGAAAAATACAATGCCTGCTTTATCATAGTTGATAGGTTCAGCAAGAGCATGAGGTTTCTACCATGCCCCAAAGAGGATACAGCCATGGATATTGCACTGTTATTTTGGAATAACATCATATCTACCTTCGGAGTTCCTAAGATTGTCATTAGTGATAGGCACCCAAAATTCATGTCTGAATTTTGGACCAACTTGTATGAGATTCTTAGCACCAAGCTTGCTTTTTCCACAGCTGATCATCCACAAACAGATGGCCTAGCTGAGAGGATGATCCAAACAATTGAGGGCATCCTTAGAATTTTCTGTGCCTATGGAATGGAATACAAGGACCATGAGGGATATACAAATGACTGGATTACCCTTCTACCAGCTGTCCAACTGGCTCATAATACAAGTCAGCACTCTACCACAGGAAGAACACCTGGACTGGTAGACAAAGGGTGGAATCCCTTGTTGCCTGTGCATCACTTGAAGAAGAATCTTTTGACCATCCACACCACAGCCAAAGACTTCCATGATATGTGGAAGACAGCTTGTGAGACAGCTACTAAATGCATAGCTGAGGAAAAAGATTATAAAAAGCAGAGGTGGGACAAGACACACATGGAACCTTACTTTAAGGAAGGGGACCATGTGTTAGTGTCTACACCAAACTTAAAAAATCTTAAAGGACCCAAGAAGATGAGAGACCCATTTGTTGGGCCCTTCACTATCATTGAGTTGGTAGGCAAGAATGCAGTGGAAGTCAAGCTCACAGAGGAGTTTTCCAGGAAACACCCAGTCTTTCCAGTGAGTTTGGTCATGCCATACTTCCAAACATGTCAGGCTGAGTCTATATTGAAGTGGTAATAAGGGTATTTACAACTAGAATTATGACTGTGACACGTAGAAAATTGATTTAAAATAAGGGTTTTGGATTTTAAAGATGATTTATAATATAATTAAGGGGTTCTACTATTGGATAATAGTGGTGGTGAGCGCTATTGAGAACCCAGGGTGCAATCTTACCAATTGGGTTACTATAATAAGAGTTACAATAATGAAATATATAACTATACCTGTTTATTACCCAAGAGTAAAACTGTTTTTGACAGTTTACTACGTAGGGTATTCAAGAGCAGGATGAGGAGACAATTCTGGCTGTGAAAAGCCTCCTTTTTATCCTGAAATGGGGTGGAAAGGGTGCTAGACCTTTCCAGGTAGAGAAAGTGAAGATTTTTCACTTTCTAGTACTGGCTTGTGGTTTAAAAACAGCCTGTATAGCCTGTATTGGGCTCATATGTGGTTTTGAAGCCACATCTGGTCAGTTTTCACCAATACAGGGTGAAAATTTTCATCTGGCAACCACACAGCCTGATTCTGACGTGTATGACACGTAGAATGCTGTACAGAAACTGTATGGGACCCCAGTGTTGACTGACATATGAGGTATTGAAGTAAAAACATGCCTCTTTGTCTATTTGACACCTCATATTCATGATTATGGGATATTATCCCATGGTAAGGCTGTATATGACAGCAGGTGGGATTTTAACCTTAAAACAGCAATACCTTTGTCAATTCTTGAGATATCAACCTCAAAATTGGTTCAGTGTGTAGCTCTGTATGAGCTCTACACAATGGTACTTCATTTGATATGGGTATTATTCAATAGGGCAAAGATATCCCATGTACAAGACTTTTGTACATTTGCGCGTTTTAGGCAAAAAGCTGTATTGAGCTTGTTTGCCCCATAATTTCTGCAGTAGTTGAGATATGAGGAAGTGGATTACACCATCAGATAGCCCTGATTTTGCCCTTTCCAAAACAACCCCACTTCAGGTATCCCACACTAAAACTGTAGAAGTTAGATGAGAGGTGAATGTTTTGTTCACCCTTATTTGGCCTGAAATTGACCATAACTCCAGTAATATTGGTGCTAGCTCAGTTTGGCTGATACCATTGGATAGCCCTGGCTTGAAGCTTCATTATTAGTACCCATTTGATGGGGTTAAGCCCCTCATTCTTGATTTTAGATGAGAGGTGAAAATTAAGGTTTATGCTCAGCAATAACTTTGAGCAGGAATAACTTTGCTATTTCTAGTCCTATGGTGATGGGACTTATATTTTCAGAAAGGGGTGGGTTTCCTCTTTCTTTTGATACTTTTATGAGCTGATTGGGCTCAGATCCATGTTTTGGTGGTATCTTGGCTATACAATTGGTTTATGGTATTTTGGCTGTCATGCTTGTGCTCTGGTTTTGAGTCACAGGCTGACAATGTGTGTGTGCAAACAGGCGGGTCTTTTGTAATTTTTACCAACCTTCAGATGGTTGTGGGACAATCAGGTCATGCAGAATCTGAGCCGAAGGCACATGGGAACCAATATTGGTGGATGTCACTGGATTAGGTGTAAGACAAGAGTGTGATGTGTGCTCAACGTTTGCTTTATTTTTGCTTGACGTGAGCTTGACTTTTATCCTGCTTGACATTTGCTTGATGTGAAGTCAATTTCCAACAATTGATAGAAGATTTGCCCTGGTGTGTGTTTATTTGCTTTCCACATGGTTGGTTATAATTTAACCACCACAATACTTATTTTTGGCTTTTTTTACATATTAACACACTTAGAGCCATTAAAACTGTTCTTTCTTTCATTGAAAAGAACACCTCTCTTAATTTAAACCAACAGTATTAAAGGCACAGTTGGGAATATTCATAGCTTCAATTGCCCATTACATAACCACATCTGAGATTACACTTGTTAGTTACTAGCTAATATGTGAAATACTGGTACACAAACAGTGTACCAGAAACCCACTGTCTGTATTTTTGATGTGTGATTAATAATTTCAATTACACCATCATAATAACAGGGTTTAATATAGAAATATATCTCCCAGAGACCATTCTTAGATGTGAAAACAGCACTTGAAGAAGTCTTAACTGACATAAGCCCTCTCTTTCTCTTTGATTCAGTGGAAGAAAACTTCATACCACTTGAAATTGAATCACAAGGCAGTACACCTGTGATACCTGCAGCACCAGAAAGCAGCTGTAAGGCTGAGTCTATGAAGAAGATTTAATAAGGCTATTTAAAGATTTAACTATGAATGTGACATGGTAAAATTAATTTAAAAGAATTTTATAATTTAAAATATAAGTTTAAGATTGAATAATAAGGGTTTTGCTATTGTGAAATAGTGGTGGTGAGTGCTATTGAAAGCCCTGGGTGCAGCCTTATGAGTTGGATTACTAGAATAAGAACTACAAGAACTAAGAATTTAAAGTAAAACCTGATTATTTTCCAAGAGTATAACTGTTTTTGACAGTTTTAGGATGTAGGAATTCAAGAGAAGGATGAGGAAACCTTTTCTGGTGGAGAAAATGCCTTGTTTAATCATAAAATGGGGTGGAATGGACCTCTAGACCATCCACATAAAAGAATTGAAGAGTTTTTCACTTCAGAGTACTAACTTGTAGTTTTCATAGTGCCTGTATGCTCTGTATTGGGCTCAGATGTGGTTTTGAAACCACATCTGGGCAGTTTCACCAATACAGGGTGGAAATTTTCATCTGGGGATGTCACAGGGGCTCTTCTAAATGGAGAGGGCCTGGCACTCAGTGAAAATACTTGTTCATGGAGGGCTGAGAATAAAATACTCAATTGATAAGAGTAATGGAATAAGAGAATAAATTACTAGTCATAAAATAATAAGCATTAAAAGAGATGAGAGAAAAACAAAAGCAATAATAAAGAGCCAACCACAAATAATCCTGTCTCACTGTTTCAACCTGTTCAGAAAAGAGAAAAGGATTTATAAAGGGTATGGCCACCAGGACTCTACTGAACAGGTGAGGGAAGGCAAAGACTAACTTAATAATTAATAAAATAATATTTCTTAATGAGAAATAAAATAATATTAAATAATAAATCCAATATTTTAATTAACTGGGGGAAAACCCCCAGTAGGGTGAAAGGGGGCTGGTATATGTGAAATATTTCCATCATGGAGTTTGAGTGTTGAGAAACCATGATTGTATGATTGAAGAACCTGTATTTGAGATTTGAAACTGTATTGGTGTATCCAATACAGTTTTTTGAATCAATACAGGTGTTTTCACCTGTATTGAGGGAAGGCCAGTATTTTGTGAATCCTGTATTGAGCTGTAAACCCCTTGCTGATTAGGTGTTGGAAGATTTTCCATTAGTAATGAATGTTAATGCCCTGCCTGTCTCCATGGCTGTGACATTATCCCCCTCTTGAAAGTGGTGAGCTCTGATCTTCATAAGTAAGTGAATCTTGATGAGGTCAATTGAGCTTTATTCCCATCAATTATCCAATCTTCATCCCTCATAATTTTTCTTCATCAATCATAATCTCAAACTCCTTCATCTCCACAACTTGTAGGTCCTTCTTCTTTAACTTGATGCTGATTCCTCCTCCCTTCCTTGAAAGTTTTCTCTTCATTTCTTCTGTTTCTTCTATTTTTTTGATCTTTTTCTTATTGCAGTGTTCTTCACCCAATTTTTCTTGAGTCCTCATGGCTCATGATAAATATTGATTCAGGTTTATGTCCTAAGAACTTACTTTCATGGCATCAAATTGTCTTAATTTTTGAGATTGGGCCAAATTGGCCTTTTTCTTGCTTTTGGGTCCTTTCAGGATCAATTGAAATTTTTCCCCAATTATTGTTTTCTGGGTTTTTTTGGCTTATTTGGCCAAAATGCTCAAAATGCAATAGATTGAAGAATTTGATGATGTTTTGATGGAAATGACTGTTTTGGCAGTTTTTCCTGATCTTGAAGAAGTAATAGGTAGAAATGCGCAAAATGCAAAAATATGCCAATATGAATGAAATGGCATATTTTGATGGTTTTTTCAATGAAATCAAGTTTTTGAAGGCTTTGGACATGAATTAGTCAGAAATGCGCAAATGCACAAAAATGCATGAAATGCCGAAATGCAAAAATTTGAGTACTTTCTTTGGGTTTTGGATTTTTTGAAGGCTTTTCACATAATTTGAAGATGATTTGATGGCTTTATGTGCAAAATGTGAAAAAGTGCGCAAATGCCTTAAAATGGCCAATTTGGACAATGACCAGCTTTTGATGATGATTTCTTCTATTTTCTTGTGCCTCACTCTGTTCTTGAAGTTTAAATTACCATATTTGACTTGCATGATTTTGCTGGTCTTGCCTTTGAATCTTGACATGAAGATGAGTTCAAAGCTGACTTCCATTTGTGACTCTGCTCACTCTGATTCCCCACCTTCTGTACTTTATGGGGCTGGTGTCTTTGATAACTTGAGGAAGCTTTCTGAAGAGAGTATGGCCCCTACAGATATTTGGGACATCAATAAAACATATGATGGCTTTAAATCTGCTAGAGTTATTGAACCACCCTGCATCAATTTTTGGAAGAAGGGGGTTCCTCATATTGAATCTGCTACTGCTAGGTCCACCAGGTGCCAATTCTGTAACCCTGGGAAAAGAAATTGCTCTCAGGCCAACCATAATTTCCCAGAAAATTCCAGAAGATTATTAAGCAGAATCAAGAAGTGTGGAATATTTGGGCTGGAAGCTCCTTTAGATGAACCTCCAACTTCTGATTCCACCTCTGGCCACTCCAATTGTGAATTGAATGATCAAAGAATTGCCAAGTTATTGACTTCTGTTATTTTCTTTTCTTCTGCTTCAGTGACTGGGTACAGAACTAGAGGTGTTCAAAAATGGACTAATACCAGAAGTGCTTGGGCCAACACTGGAAGACCCATTCATCCCCAAGGCAACCCCATTGGAGTAGCCCCAGAAGTTCCTATTTTTGTCACCAGAAAGGATGGAAGACTTGGAAAATTGAAGAGAAATTTGGTGGTTCAAGATGAAAATGATACTGATGCTGAAGGCAGTTATGAGTGTGATGGAGAAGAACTGGAAATGACTATGCCCATCCAAAAAAGAAGAATCCAATCCACTTCACCATCCGCAGTCCAAAACAGTACCACCACCCATGAAGTTATCAGCCCTCCCCAACCAGGCCATCCACACTTGCCTCCACCTCCACCAATATTCAACCACCTGTGGGCAGCACTTCTAGAGACCCAATGTCTCCAGAACCTGAATCAATCTTTGACAACAATTTCTGCTTGAATATCACTGGAAACTTCACTTATCAGAAGAAGGTGAATAAGAAGGTGGTTGCCATCCTATTTTCTGAGCTTGATGCTTTGACTGTGGTGTTTGTTAATAAGGCTATGAAGAGTGCTATTACAGGTGAACCCACTATTGCTTTGGCCAAGGAGAAAGTTTCTTATGAATATTCCTTGGTTGTTAAGCTTACAGAATCCTTGAAGAAATTTTGATGAGGATCATATGTAGTTGGTATTTATCATTACTAGTGTTTGCTCTTTTATTATTAAAAAAATTGACTCCCCAAATAAGATATGGGAGATGCCTTCTGCTTTTGAAAACAAGAAATAAAAAATAAAATCATACAAGTAAAAATAAAATGAAATAAAATAAAAGGAAAGAATTGAGATAAAAGAGACTAAATAAAAGAAAATAAAGAAACTTCTGAGGATTGATCTTCTTGTGCTGAGTTGCTTGATTTTGGCCATAGTTTTTCCTGAAAAGATAAAACCAAACTTTTGATGCTCACAGAATGGCCAAGGAGTTGTTTTACAAGAATTAGAAATCTCAGAGATGCATACCAGGAGATGGAACTTACTTTCATAACTTCCACTCCCCACCAAGCATCATAAAAGAATACAAACTTTGGCATAAATAAATTTTGAGTTAAGGAATGTCTTCAATAATATTTAATGGCATAATTTGGAATAATAGAATATGAAAGAAAGAAAAAGAATCAAAAGAAAAGAGGTAATTTGGCCATATCTTGATGAAAGGTCCAAATCGAAGGTCGTTGATGTTGCAAGGCCTTCTAAACCGGTCCAAAGAAACTGACAAGTCCTCACAAAGTGGCCAAGGTGATGCTTACAACATAATTGGGTAGAATACCCCCCTTAAAGGTGCATTCCAGGAGAGGAACTTACTTTCATACACTCCAATCCCCACCAAGCACCATAAATCAAACTCTTGAGGCATTTGGGCCAGGCTTGTCTTTATGAAAGGTGTGAAAATCCTTGACAAGGTCTGAGGAGTTGGTAAAGTTGGAAGCTGGTTCCCAACTTGTTCTTTCTGGGTCTTCATTGAATCCTTCCCACTCCGCTATATACCATAATGTACCTCTCTTGAGTTTTGAGTCCAGAACCTGAGCCACTTCCCATTCTGCTTGCTATTCCACTATTCCTGGTGGTGGTGAAAATTTATGTAAATTTGGGATAGTTGATTTCTTCACTGGTTCTAATAAGGACACATGAGAGACATGATGAACTTACTTCCATTGTTGAGGCAACTTGAGGTGATATGCATGGCTGCCAATCTTCTTCAGAGCTCCAAAGGGTCCCAACCATCTTTCTGAAAGTTCATTGGTGGGTCTTGTTGTCTTGATGCTCTTGAAAGCTAGCCATACTTTGTCCCCAGGTTGGAAATCAGGTGGAATTGCTCTATTTCTATCTGCATATTTCTTAAAATGCTTTATTGCTGACTCTAATTCTTCTTTGACAACTTGATGTACTTATTGGAGTTTTGTTGATAACTTGCCAGCAGGTTTATCTTGAGAAATGTGAATTGAGTCAAAGCTGGGATTACTTCCATAAATGGTCAAAAATGGTGACTGTTTTGTTCATGAATGTTTTGTATTATTATAGGCAAATTCAGCCAGAGGGAGCCAGGTGTGCCAGTCATCTTGATGGTAACTGACATACCTCCAAAGATACTGTTCTGGAATGTGATTTACCCCCTCTGTCTGTCCATATGCGTGAGCCTTAGAGGTAATTTCATATACCCAAAAGACCACAAATATAAAAAATAACATATTAATATAAATAAAATAAATTTATTTATATTATTAAAATAAAAATCAAAATATAAATATAAGATTATATTAAAAATAAAAAATTAATTACAATTTAAAAATAAAAATACATTAAATTTTATAAGTATAAAATTACATTTATACTTGAAAAAATTAGGTAAAAATGAAATTTTAACAAAACTGTGAAAAAAGAAATAAATTCGGAAAAAAGTTAAATAAAAATTATTATAACTTTTTATCCAATAAATAAATACATAAAAATTATTTCACCATTGGATTCCTCATAAAAAATCAGGTGGGGTCACCTCTGAGTGAAATTCTTGTAACTCAACTCTAAATAAGCTTAAATTAAGTTTTTAGTATTTTCAATACAAAAGTTGAAAATCCTCAAAACCTTAATTTAATTCACACCACATGTGGTGTTAACCATCAATTTTTGTGTTAAAATTGAGGTGTTGTGTTTAGTTTAGAAGTTATGAGGAATTGAAGTATTTTCAATTGAATTCAATTGAAATTTCAAAATGTGTGCGTGTATTACATAAGTGAACTTTGATTTACATATGAGGTGTCAATTATTACTGTATTGTACTGTAAAATTGAATTGAATTACATATGTAAATTATAAGTATAATACATGATGAGGAATTAAAGGAAAAATAAATCGGAAAGATTAAATTTGAGGGGGAAAAGGAACTCCAGCTCTAAGGGGGAGCTAGACCCCCAAACTCCTTGCTGACAGGCGTGGGATGTCAAACTTCACGCAAAAGTTCATCACTTTTGGCCTGGAATTGAGTTACAGGGTCTGTGGACTCAATTGATGATGAGGTTTTGATACCAACTGGGGTAGTTTTAGCTGTTGCCAAGAGGGTAAAACTACCCTTAAGATAAAACAATCATAATAAAAACAGTTTTAACTGGTTTCTACGCCTCTGACACACATTCTGACGTGTTTTGAAGGCTCTAGGCCTGGTATCGCTATAGTAATGGCTGATTTAAGGGTCTAAAATGGCTAAAAATGGCTAAAAATGGCTTAAACCAGCCCTTTTTTGGTCTAAACCAGGGTTCAATGATGCCATAATTGGCTTTTCTGTTGTCAGACTGTTTTGCACGACTGACAAGAGTAAAATTTACTTTTGGAGTAATAGAATTGATGGCTATAAAAGAATGTCTTCTTTGCCCCACTTTTCTTTTCATGTTAGAATCTTTTCCTTTTATTAATTAGTTTAAACACTGTTAAACCAATCAATCAAAGATTCCAACCACCATTTTTAAATCATTTTAATCCATTTAACCACGTGAAAAAATCATTATAATCATTGTTTGTAACTCTTATAATCATTTTTACCCCTGAACCACCCCAAAAGTGAATTAAAGCATCTTTCATCACTGTTAACTTTGTCACTTTGTTTCCAAATTCACTCTGGTCACTTTTGGGCGTGTTTTATCTTTAATATTCTTTTTAAAGACTTTGTTCTTTAATTAATTGCTTGCAGTTCTTTGCTCAATTAATTCCAATTGCAATTGCTCTTGAAGAAATTTCTTTTGTAGCCTTAAAATATCTCTTGTAGAGTATTTTTTGGATAAATTTTTATTGTTGGTAAAACAATAATTTTTTATAATATTATTGTTTTATACTAATCAAGTTACAAACAATAAATTTGGTGTGTTTTCTCTTAAAAATAATATTTCATACTATTTTTAACTGGATTTTTCCTTACACAAATTTTGAGGACAGGAAAAGTACTTTATTTTTAATCAAAGTTTCATATCCACACCTTACATTTGGGGGCCCAGCCGTGATATTTTACCTGTGACATATTTTTTTTACTCTTTTTAAATCTTTTTTTTTATATTGAAAAATTTAAAAACATATAAAAAATACTTATGATTCAAAAAATCTATAAAAAATAACTTTTTTTTTTCATATTATAAGTGAGGCCTATATTTTTATTTCTTTTTTGAAATAACCTTTTTTTTACTTAATTAATTGGCTTTTTCATTAATTTTAGTGTCTGACAATGTGGTAAGACAAGAAAACATTGAAACAGCCTCAACAGTAACCAGCATTATCCCTGCCGGTACTGTTAATTCTGATCATAATAGTACTGTTATTGTGACTCAAAATAACCAGCCTGAACCAATATCTTCTGAATTGATTAACTTGGACATAAGTAATACCCTTCAGAAAGCTAAAAATATGGCCAATAGTGAGTTTTTGACGTAAAATACTATTTGAAGCCTTTTTTAACCATAATTATGCCTTCAACCAGGTCAGGAGCCAGCTACAACCCCTCAAGCAGCTCCCAAAAAGGTAATAGACGTGATTATGGCAGAGGCCAACAAGGTACAGAAGGAAAAGGGTCAGTTGATGACTTCCAAACAACTAAATTGGGTCATTCTGAAGCTGATAATACTATTTTACCTTCAAAAAGAGCTGACACTGCCACAACAAGCCTCTGTGGACATATACAAACCCAGCCACAGTGCATACAACAATGCACTTCAATTCAAGGAGTACCAGATCCTTGCAGACCTGTGGAAGAATTGCATGAATTCTTACCTGACAGTAAGAAAATTCTTGGGCCATCCCAACACTTGCAAATTGCTCAATGGATGGCATCCATTGATGGAGAAGAAAAACATGATGCTTTTGACACTAGAATGGAGGAAAAACAACCCTCCACCACCCAAACCAGTGCCAAAAACAGCCCCAGTGGCCAGCAGCAGCAATTCCAACGTGAAAAAGCAGCCACAAACTCCAAACAAGGGCAAAGGGAAGGCACCAGCCCCAAAACCTTACAGCCAGGGCTACAGAATCCCAAAGATTCAGCAGGATGCCATGGAAAATGTATTTCAGATGGCCAGAACCATGATGGAATTACAGAAGAAGGAGGAAGCCAGATTAAGATTCCAGAAATGATTTCTGACATATTTGATTCCATCCCAGAGTTGTATAATGCTATAAATGATGTGAAAAAACATCTTTCTGATAAAAATGAAACCATTTGTAACAACATTAAAACAAACAACCTGAGTCTGTGCCAAATTAATGAAACACTTATGTTTTGGTATTCCATACCATTTTTTTCACCAGGTTCAAGCTCATAGTACCCCAAAACAGCAGTAAATTCAGCCTACAGGCAGATTTACACTCAAATCTTACACCAGAAGGTCAATTTTACAGCAAGAAACTGGATTTAACTCATAAAACCATGGCACAGGCACCAAAGGGAAGTGTATGTGTTTAAATAAATTATTCAATTTCCTTATTAATATGTAAAAATCAAGTTACATATAGTAAACTAGTTACATGAAATAAGGTACCACCCTTTAAATTACACACCCCACCCAGCTTTACACCCCCTTACAGCCACAGGACTCATGCAGGAAGAAAATGACACATGCATTAGTTACACAGCCAACTTGCATTCAAAGTCACATGATGCAAAGCCCAGCCCCATGGAATTCCTGCAATTCATTTACAACACATCCCCAGGAGTACCTTATCTTATATCCACAGTAACCCCACTTAAAACCTTAAAACAGAATCAAAATTATTTACACCACTCATCACCTCATGCAAACTAAAGCTAGTTACAACAGGCTGCATGCAGTACACAATTTTAATTAAATCTCAACCACATGACTATGCACATCATGTGTCAAACTCAAAAATCACATCATCTCATACATAACAGTAAATTCACCAGTACAAGAAATTATCACCTGACTTCATTTTAAAGTTCAAAAAGAAGAAAAACAACCATTACACCTGCATAAATTACACAGCCACTTCTACCAAACCTAAAATAGGACATATGCAAAGGAATTACAAGGTCATCATGTGATACTGCATCCACCAACAGAATATCATGTGACAAGGAAGAGGCTGTGCACAACAAAAATCCCCAGCCAAAATGGAATCACCTCATGTATGCAAGGAAAATTCAAGAATATCACATCATAATTAGTTCACCAAAAGACAATCATGTGATAAATGGAGGCTGTGCAGAGAGAAAATTATCACCAAACCTTAAATCACCTGACCCATGCAAGAAAGGTCCTCACCAAAAACAGAGTCACATGATGAAATCAAGAGGAATTAAAGTGGGAAAAGACAGCTCCCATGGAGGGCCCTCTGGGCTCCCAAAAGGTATAAATAGAGGGGCTCTCCCCCCCAAATTTCAAATTCCCCCCATGCACAATATATCCTCTGCAAATTACAAGCACAGGAATAAGTCATCCCTCACCTGGGAGGTAGTCCAGCAAATTATAGTGAATTTACTTACCCAGTAGCTAAGCTCAGTGGAAGTATAGTGTTGAAGATTACCCAGTAGCTAAGCTCAGTGGAATCTTATTATTATTAAAATAAAAATAAAAATTATCCAGTACCCAATATTAGGGTTACTACTCTATTAAAATACTTTATCCAGTAAAATTAACACCATTATCAAGACTTAAAAAAACAAAAATAACTTACCCCTTTAAAAATTCAATATCAAAGAACCTTACCTCTTAAATTCAACAAATAAAATTTTATCTTATTATTAAACACTCTTAAAAAAAATAACAAACCTTTAAAAAATCATTTTACTCTATTATAACTATACCTTAACAAAATTACCTTTATCAACACCAATCAAATTTTCCAGAAAACCTTAAATAACCCATCCTACCAAGGAATTATAACCAAGAAGAAACAACTCACCTCAATTTCACCAAAAACTATTAAAATTAAAACAGACAAGTATTTCATTAAATCTAAAAATTAACCAAATTACTGACATTATTTTTCATATTATTTATTGAATAGGTCTGATCTGAGACTGCTGAATTTTGTCTTCTGCAGTTGTAAAGCCACTTACTAATTTTATTTTGGTTTGTGAGCTCCAAGGAAGATTTTGTTCAGTATTTTAGGAGGGGCAGGCAATACACCCTTGCCACCCTTGGTCACAGGAGTTATTAGCAATTCAAAACTAGTTACCTGTGATTTCCCCCTCCAGGTACTGCCTCATTTTAATCCCACACAAGAGGAGTTCCCACATCTGGTGTCTCAACAGTGGCAGATAACCTCAACTTCAATAAAAAATCAATTAAATTACAATCAATTACAAAATTCTTAAATACTCCAAAAAAACCTTTCTTATAACAAAAACTGGAGTCAAATAATCAAAATCAGCCAAAACCATCATCTCAATCATCTTAATCATCAGCTCACTCTGACCATTACTATTATCCACCCAAGCAAGAAAAAGAATTAGGAGAGGAATCAGAAAAATATTCTAATTTTCCTATTGCAACACCAAGAACCAATAAAAGGGACTTGAAGGTTGTGGAGAAATTTTTCCTTGATCTCCTTGAAAGAAATAAAATAAATAACTCAATACAAGAATCAAAGGAAGAAATAAACCAATCAAAAATGGATAAACCTTCATCATCAAAATTACCCTCCAGTATTGAAGAAATCCAGGAAGAAAACCTTAATGAAGAAACTGTTGAAGGACAGGAAGAAATGTCTTCAACAGAGAGACTGCAGCAGAAGATGCTAGAAATGCAAGCAGAATTACTAGCACTAATCAAAAAGGAAGGCAAAAATAAATCATCAAGTTATACTCCACAAAATAGTCCACTTGAAGAACAAACCACCCTTCCAAGATCATTTAGGCAGCATGGATCACCTTCACCTTATCCTAGCCCCATGGCCACATCAACACCTTATACAGAACAAAGAAAAAGTACTTTACCAAGAAGAGTAAACATTTCTGCTCAAATCCCAACTCCATTACATCAAGAAACTCCAAGAAACACTACTCCAATAGTGAAAATCAGAGCCAAGGACTATAATCTGTGGTTTGATGGAAAGGATGTGGAAAGATTCATCAAAAAAGTTGAAAATATTGCAGAAATTGAAGGAGCAAGTGGAAGAGACATTGCAAGACAAATAGCATTTTGGACAAAGGATGAAGAAATCAGTTATCATATTGAAGGAATGCCAGGATATGAAACAGCTGATTGGGATCAATTAAAAGTGGATATGAAAAGAAGATGGGGAACAGTCTCACCTGAAAGAAGATACAGATTATCCTCAATCACTGAATTATTCACAAAAACTCAACAAGAAAGTGGAATAAGAAATATGACCCAATACAGAAAATTCATTGGGCAATATGAAGCAATCATCACTTACCTCAAAAGATACCAATATATCCAAGGTGATATCAATCATAACCAGGAAATATTGGCCAGCCTTTCCACTAGTGTTCAAGAATCAATTTACAAAGAAATGATTAAAGACAGAGCTATGGTTCAAGCCTTGGATGGAGGTTACATCATTCCAAGACTGGATATTTTGAAATTATACATTGAACAGGACTTGGAGGCCAAGGTACTTATTCAACAAAAAGAATTTTCTAAACCAAAACCTCCAGAAAAGAAAACAAGATTTGAGGATGAAAGCTGGGATGAAGTTTTAAAACAAGTAAAAGAACTCACCCAAAAGATCAAAAATCCTCCACAACCAGAGCCTCAACCAAGAAATGAGGGAAAAGAATCAGTTAAAGAAGTTTTGAATCAACTTAAAAGCCTCTCAGAAGCAGTGAATCCACCAAGAAGGAACTGGAACAACAATCAAGAGCAAAGATTCCCTCAAAATAACCAGCCATATAGGCCAAGGAATCCTTTACCACCATTTTCATCCAGTTACCAACCATACATACCAGCTCAAATGGCTCCAAGACCACCAATGAAATGTACTTACTGCAAGGAAGAAAGTCATACAGCAACTAGATGCACTCACCTTGCTGAAGATTTGGACAAAAGAATTGTCAGAACCCAAGGAGCATCTTACCTCTTCCCCAATTATCAGAGAGTACCTATGGAAGGAAATGAAAGTGCCAAAAACATAGTCAGAGCTTTTGCAAAGGAACAAGCAGAACTCAACAAGAAATTTATGGAGAAACCTACTGTCAAACCAAAGCCAGAAGAAGAGATTAAGCCCACTGAAAAGAAACCAGAGGATAAATCAACCTCAATTGCACATGTTGAAGATTGGTCAAATTGGAAACCACCTACCATTTCCTCAGCCAATGACCCATTTGAATCACACATTGGATTAAGGCAGACCAAGCAAAGAATGGAAAGACAATCCCAAAGTCAAGAACCAAAGAAGAAAGCAGAAATTCCAGGAACTTACATTGAAGAAGAAAAAGAGGAAGAAAGAGTAATAATTCCCACCAAATTCCAAAATTCAAATATTACAAAACCAGACCAACCTGAGGAGGAAATTGAAAACATTGCCAATAAAAATGAAGATGAAGAAATTCCAAAACAAGAAAAGAAAGTCAGCAAGCCTCAAAAGAAACAAGTTGAAACTAAATTGGAAATTGACAAAATTATCAAGAAAATTATGCAACAAAAGATCAACCTCACCATTGAAGAAATTTTGAGGATGTCACCAAATTTTGTCCATAAATTACAGGAATTATCAGAAAAAGACAAGGAAAAGATTAAATCACTCAACTCAATGGATCTTCAAGAAAGATTATTATCATTTGGATTCAAAGAAATACCCAAGCCCAAGATTCATTATGCCTGTCCTTTGGGATTTATGGAAATATTCATTGGAAAGGAAGAATATCCTATCAGAGCATTAGTGGACACTGGTGCAGAACTCAACATTATACCAGAAGAAATAGCAATCAAAGCGTCACTCACAACAAGAAATCTTAACATGAACCTTAGGGGAATTGGAGGCCATACCACTCCATTGGTGGCACTTTCAGAATTTACTCCAATCATTTTGGCTTCAGGTGAAGACTCTCTAATTCACTTCTTCATTGCAAAAGGATCTTTCCATACAGTACTTGGAAGACCTTTCTTAGCAGAAAATAACATTAGGCTGGAATTTTCCCATAAGCAAGGTGAAATACTGAGCTATCAAGAACCTGATGGAAGAAGATTATGCATGCCAATATGCAAGCCTCAAGCACTTGGATGGCAAACTGGTCCACCTAGAGGAATGGATTTATGCAATATGGCAACATTGGTCAGAAATAACCCAGGAAAGAAGTTTCAAAATGCAAAAAGAGACAATACCATAATCAATTTAACCCAAAAGACCCAAGATTTATCCATATCTCCAAAAAGTGATAAATTTGGTCAAGATTTACAAAATACCCAATGGCCAAACAACCTGAAAAGACAACTTGAAGACTCAACCTCTGAGGATGAATTACCCAATATAATTTACAAGCCAATTAACAGTAAGGAAGAAACTTTCCAGATTTTAGTAGATGGAAATGAGAAAATACATGGAAACCCTTTCAAACCTACACCCAAAAAGAAGAAAGTCAGATTTAGTGAACATCATGAGCTCTCAGATGAAGAAATTATAAATGAAATTGAAGAAGACCTCAAAATTATTGAAGAAAGAGACAAAAATTTAAAAAATACATACCATATCAACTTCTTGGACAGACCATTGAACAACCAAGAAGAACCTTATGAATGGCAACTGGAAAACCCTGAATTCATCCAGCAACCTCCCAATGAAGATGATGAAACAGAATCCATCCTAGAAAATGAATACAACTACATTTACTTGCCATATATCACTTTTGAAGATATTTATGGAGATGAAGCTCAAGAAAGCTTCTGTGAAGATAAATATTTATGTCACCTTCCAGGAGCAAACTTGAACAATGTTCAGTTCCTAGAACTATTAACTGAAGAGGGAATTAAAGGTAACCTTGAAAACAAATGCTGGGATGATATATTTGAAATGGCCACACTACCAAGAAGAGGACTTTACTTCAATCAAATTTGGGCCCAGTGGTACCTTGGATTAAATGGATCAACATATCAAACTGGAAAATTGAAATGGGTTGGAGATGGATATATATTCATTGATGAAGACTTATGGTGGTCAGAATTTCCATCAGAACCAGAAATTGAGGAAAGAAATAACTTTGTGGAAGCCCTCAAAGACCTTATTTTGGCCAGATTACTCAACAGACACCTTCCTTTCCCCCTTGGGGGAGCTCAACTTTAAATAACATCAACAAAATCAAGATTTTTTTCCCTAAAAAATGTACCAGTATCACCCATAAAATGTATCAATAGTTTTTTTATTATTTCATTTTTTTTTCTATAGGGCAGTGACTTCCTGCCTTAACAAAGAAGAAATTCATCAACAAAATATTATTATTAAAATAAAATAAAAACAAAAACAAAAACAAAAACAATTACCTTCACCATGGCCAATTCACCAACTTTTGGATCCTATGGGGAAGAATTAATCTAAGAAGACCCAATTATCAATGAAGAACTTCATTGGTCACCAGAAGATGAAGAGTTCAATAAAGAAAACCTTTGGAACTTTAAGAATACTTCATCAATATCAAGAAACCAAGAAATTGAAGAAATCAAGGAATTTCTGAAAATTTTGGAGGTTTCTGACAAAACCAATGATCAAATTACTGAAGAATTAATGGACCAATTAAATTTCAAACCATCAAGGCCCATCTTGAAGACACATAACAGCTCTAAAAATCAAAAATCAAAGAAAAAAGTGAGGTTCAAAGTTAATCATAAGGCAGTGACCTCCTGCCTTATCAAAGAGATCAACTCTCATCAAATCAAATCAATAATCCCACTCACCAATAAGGAAAAACACAATAACCAACTATAAGATCACTAGGCAGTGACCTCCTGCCTTATCAAAGAGGAAAATCATTTCCTAGCAATCAAAATCACCAATATCACTCACCCAAACCATAAATCATAAGGCAGTGACCTCCTGCCTTATCAAAGAGGAATATCAATTATCATCAAATTAAATCAATAATTCCACTCACCAATAAAAAAACACAATAACTAACCATAAGATCACTAGGCAGTGACCTCCTGCCTTATCAAGGAGGAATATCCAAATTCTTACCCAAAATTACCATCCAAAACCCAATAAATCTACCCTTAAACTATTTTGATTTAATATACTTGATAATATTTTCAATTCTTATTACCATCAACACTTCAAAATACACCAAATCCATCAAAAATGGAATCATGGCCATTACTTGAAGAAAATCCCTGGTCATTGGACACAGATATCACCTGGATAGAAGAAAAAGAAGCTTGGGCCAATTACATTAATCAACAAGAAATAGATGAAAGTCCTGACTGGTTCTTGAAAATGAAACCAGAACCCTGTCCTGATATGTCCACCATAATTCTTCCATATATTGAATTTGAAGACATCTTTAAAAAAGAAGAATCACCATCAGAAACTGTCATTTGTCATCCATGGAAAGAATTACCTGGATACAACCTCACAAAGTATGAATTCTTGGATTTACTGACCTGGGATGGAGTTGAAGGCAACCTTGGAAACAATTACTGGAATGAAATATTTTACATAGATAAACACCTTAGGAAATCACTATTTTGGAGGACCTGGGAATGCCAAGACTGGTTCAACCTTCAGAATTTTGGAATTAAAAATGGATCAATTAGCAAAATAGCAGGGAATTATACTATAAATGATACCACATGGGACTGTCACTGGGAAGAAACACTAATACCAGCAATCCTCACACTTAAAAGTGGTACAACCAAATTTAATACAGTAAATTGGGAATCCTTCTGTCAAGAATACTTGTTCAGAAGTCTGAAAAGAGAAAAGTGGAGGGGTGGAAATGTTATCAAGTATGAAATAGTAAAGAAATTAATTGGTCAAAGCAGTTAATCAATACAAATCTCACCTGCTAAAACAGGAGGTAAATTTCATAGAGATATATCAATTGCTCTCAAACAGATCATTGTCTGGATATCCTCAAAGGATGGCATAAACGTCAAACGATATCATATTTTCTTTATTTTTTTATGTGTACGAAAACGAGACAATGACGATAACAAGGGCGACGGTAAAATCAATTATTATTATTATTTATTTAGTTTTCTTTCCATGTTATCATAAAGGAAAACAAAGCTACTGCCTCTTCGAATACTAAAGAACGCAGTCTTCGTGCAGAATAAACATACAATAGAATTGGGGTTTTTCCGCTATCTCATCCAATTAAACAAAACGTATAAAGCGGCGTCGCAAGTAATATTCAACTATTATCCTAGCTCCCAATACCCCTACAAGTAACCGTAGATGGCTCGATCAAAAATTCCAACACCCTAAAGGGTGACGGTATACAAATATACTATGCAAAGGAATATCAGCGTTAAGAATAAGAGAACAGAAGGAATTAAATACGACTTACCTAATGTTGCTTGGAAGGTTTAATCACTCGGCCACGAAAATCACGGGGACGTAGATCGTAGGAATGGGATGGTTTTTTGAAACTGTTCTTGATTTTTCGAGAGGAAGCGTTCGCAGCTTCCTCGCCCAGGAAGTAGCTTAGGGGGTCCGGAACGAATAAGCGAGGGTCATATTCGCCTTCGATAAATGCGTAAAAAGCCAGTGCGGCTTCAGGAATATCTTTGGAGGAAGGTAAAGGTGACGATACTCTGGACAGAGTTGCTAGAGCAGGAGGGGAAGCCGGAGTAGAATGGGGCTGGGAAGCCCAATCCCAGAAACCCTTGCTTTCAGAAGGGGAAGAAGGGTAGCCGAATAAAAGCTCCTCTAGCTCTTCGTCAGAGAAAACTTTCACAGAATCGGAATAGCCGAACCCGTAGAAATGATTTTGGGGATTCATGAGGAAGGAGACAATTGACGGCAATGGCACTACCAACAAAGGTTCAACCAATCAGCCTATGGAATAAAAAAAAAAGATAATACAGGTCAAAGAGCAAAATTGGATCATAATAACAATAAGAAGAAAAAATTTTTACTAACGAAACCGATCAAAAAAAAAAAAAAAAATTTTCGAAAAAGAACCTTCTCAAACAAGGGTATGAAGGGAATTATTTTTCTCATAGCCTTTGAGTCGGGACTATTTATACCCGTAGCCAGGATACTGGAAAACCTTCAGCCTCCCTCGCTAATCAGAGGCCTAAGACCTTACTAAATGGCCATGCGTCTTCACCGGTAAACCTTGCGAAAAAGATCATCGGCAATAAGGAAACCAGCGGAATTAGTAGTAATAATAATCAAACTAATGCAAAAGAAAGTGACCGTGGAACCCTTAAAAAAAAAAAAAAAAAAAAAAAAAAAAAAAAAACCAACAAAGAAACGTTGGACCCGGAAGTCCCTAGGCCAACTTATTGGACGGTTTATGCTTCTTGAAGTCATGATAGCTTAATGAGGCCCTGTTGGAAAGACGGCGAAAAGGACCACCTGCAAGCTTGTAAAACAGGCAGAGAAAATCGGATATAAAAAATAATAACATACTCATAAACTCCCCTAAAGACACACCAGGAGTTTACTAGAAACTTGGAAAAGCCCTTATCAACATACGAAATGGTGGTGGGAGCCTAGCATCCATTCAAAAACAACCGGCGCCACCTCGCTAAAGCAAAAGAAAGGGACGATCGAAGTCAGAAAACTAATAGGCAGGAAGATGGCCCACCTGAGATTAACGGTTAAAAGCAGAAGACTGACCTTAAAATAACGATTCTCTTGCATGACGCACCATCTAATAAGTACTTGAATAACGACGATACCTGATAAAGCCAAAGGTAGGTTAATTCAACTCTAACACCGCAAGCAAGCGAGCTTCACGTCCGAGGCCTTGGGCGGTGGATTTAGATCGGAAGGAGCCTGAGGAAGAGGTTGATGATATCTGTGAAAAGCCGACTAGGTTAAGAGCACATTTGGGTAACCTGGAAACATACCCAAGTTAATACAAGTGCTAAAAGAACTGGAAAGAACCAATGATCGACTGAAAACTACCCAAACGTCGTAAAAAAAGAAATTAATCAATAAGTTTGAAGAAGAGAGTATATACTATGCGAGATGCAGGAGTTGCAGCAAGGGCTAATCTCAGCTAGCCAATACCGGGCCGTACGACCCGATTAGCTATATGGGACTAAATAGGAGGTCCCGTATAAAACAAAATAAAAAAAATAGAAAATATTTAATAATGAGTTAATTAGGAATGAAAAAAATATATATATTCATATCAAAAAAAACAATACAATAATAATTACAAAAATAATATATTATTAAAATAAAAAAAATAAAATAAAAATAAAAATAAAAATAAAAAAAATAAATAAAAAACAATAAAAAAAGTCCTAGACATGACTTTAAACTGTTTATTTCTTATTCTCTTAATCAAATTTGAGTTTACTAATGATTTTTTTTCTTTTGAAAAAATTATTTTCTAAAAATATTAAAAAATAATAATAAATTGAATTACTGGAGCTGACAAAAGGAAGTTCTTTTGTTTAAAATTAAAATAAAAAAATAATAATAAAAAGTCCTGAACAAGACTTAAAACTGTTTGTTTTTATTTTTTTCCTTATTAAAACTGTATATTACTGATTTTTTTCTTTTGGTCAATTTTTTTTTAAAAAAAAAAAAAATAAATAAAAAAATAAAAAAAAATAATAAAAAAAAAATAATAAAGTAAAATAAAATAGAATATATATAAAAATAAAAATAAATAACAACAAAAAGCCCTCAGCAAGGCTTTAAACTTCTTGTTTTATCTTTTTGAGCTTATTTATCTTTGATATTAAGTAAAGCTGACCTATTTCAATTCTGATGTGCTACAGGGCCATCAATAACAACAAAAGGCCCTCAGCAAGGCTTTAAGCTGCTTATTTCTTTTTTCATTCTTAATTTGTCTTGGATAAAAATGGAGCTGACACATTTAATTGTGCTGCAGGTCTTCAATATACAAATGAGCCCTCAGTATGGCTATAAACTGCTTCTTTTACTTTATTTCTCGTGATCTTTTTATCTTTGATATTAAATTGAACTGACATATTTTACCTTTTATGTGCTACAGGGCCATAAAGGACAATGCAAGCCCTCAGTATGGCTATAAACTGCTTATTTTGTAAAGGGCTACAAATAAAAGATAAAGCCCTTAGCATGGCTTAAAACTGCTTAGTTCTTTTATGAATTATAATTCTGATTTTTTAATTTGCTAATTGATTTTTTATTTTGAAATTCTACAGGGCTATAAACAAGAAAAATGTCCTCAGCAAGACATTAAACTGCTGGAACTTTTGCATTTAAATTGATTTTATTTTTTTTAAATCATACTAAATCAATTTTTTTAAATTCTACAGGTTATCAATATACAAAACAAGCCCTCATCAAGGCTTTAAACTGATGGATTCTTTTATTTTACTCATTTTTTTATTTTTCTTTCATAACTGGTTTTATTGGACATTTTGATTGCTACAGGGCTAGAAATTTAAAGAAAACAGAAATTTCCTCAGCAAGACATTAAACTGCTGGTTTCTGCTTTCATTTTTCATCTTCTGGCTATTTATTTTACTTAAAATGATTTTCTATTTTTTACAGGGCTTTAAAATAATTTCATTAAACAAAATAGTAAAAGCCCTCAGTATGGCTATAAACTGCTGGTTTTCAATTTTTTATATCTTGATTTTTGAGCTGATTCTATTATTTTTAGGGCTACCAATAGCAAAAATAAATAAATAATGATAAGTCCTGAACAAGACTTAAAACTGTTTAATTTCTATTTTTTTTATTATTGAAGCTCAATATTACTGATGTTTTTTTTTCCTTTGATTAATGTATTTTATAAATTAAAGATCAAAAGTCCTCAACATGACTTTAAACTGTTAAATTTTTACTTTAATTATGTTTTGGAAAATCAACAATAGCCCTCATCAAGGCTTTAAACTGATGGTTTTTTTTATTTTTTATTTTGTGTTATAATTATATTTAAACTGACATATCTTATTTTGGTGTGCTACAGGGCATACAAAACAATAAAGGCCCTTAGCATGGCTTAAAACTGCTTAGTTCCTTTAGGAATTATAATTCTGATTTTTCAATTTGCTAATTTATTTTTTATTTTGAAATTCTACAAGGGTTATAAATGAAAAATGCCCTGAGCAAGGCATTAAACTGCTCAATTATAATTTTTATGTCTATTTATTAAATTATTCATTATTGAGTTTACTGATATTTTATATTTTCAGTTAGGAAAAATACCTTAGGAGGGCTTAAAAAAAAAAAAAAAAAAATATAAAAAATTAAATAAAAAGTCCTCAGTATGACTTAGAACTGCTTATTTTCTTTTGCTTCATTCTTAATACAAGAACTGATCTTGTTTTTATTTTTACTATGACTTTATTGACAGATATTTTTAAATTTTGACTATGGAAAATTTATAAAAAATAACAATATGAAAATTACTGTAAAAGTAGACCACATAAAAAATGGGGCTATAAACAACAAAAAGCCCTCAGTATGGCTATAAACTGCTTATTTTGTTTTATTTTTCATTCTTACTTTATTTTTTGGGATATTAAATTAAAACTGATATATTTCATTTTTTTTTGATAGGAGTCCTCAATAAGACTATAAACTGTTTAATTCAACTTACAACTTGGCTTTGAAGATAAATCAAAACCAAGATTCCCAACAAGGACTCAAAGTCAAAAATTAACCAAGAGTCCTCAATAAGACTATAAACTGTTTAATTCAATTTTCAACTTGGCTTTGAAGATAAATAAAAACAAAAAAATTCTCAACAAGAAATCAAGCAGCTATCAACAAAACAAACAACCAATGGTCCTTGGCAAGACCATAAACTGCCCACCATTAGAATTATCAACAAGGACTCAAAGCTAAAACACAAACCACCAATGGTCCTTAGCAAGACCATAAACTGCATATTTAAAGTATTCAAAAAGATTGGAAAAGGACTAAAAAAGGAGGATAAGTCCTAGGCAAGACTATAAACTACCTAAGGTTTTATTTCCTATTTTTTCTAATTTTATTTCATTTTTTTAAAAAAAAAAGAGAATTGGAAAGATATACTGACTTATGCTTTTTGAACATATTTTTATTTTATTTTTTATCCAAAATTCAACTATTTATTTTCACTAAGAATTAGGGGCATATCCCATTCATGATCTCAAGAATATTCTATTTTTTTTCTATTCTAATTTTCCTACTATTACAATAAGAGCCATTAAATTGGCTCAATGTTTCCACTCAAAAATAATAATAATTAAAAAAAAAAAAAAAAACTCTACATCAAGTATTATTTTTTTTAAAAAAAAAATGATCAATTTATTTGAAATATTTCTTCAATTACAAGAGAGTGATTGGAACTTGTTTGAAAAGAAGAAGTATTTGTGCCATGAAGGCATTAATTGAACTCTGAAGGAGTTATTTATATTAAAAACTCATAAATTGATCACATAATTTGGGGAATTTACATATTAATAACACCTCAATGTGCTGTTTATTCCAAATGGAATTTTGAAAGCCCCCCAAAAAGCAAAGAAGAGTTTTTTTCAATTGTACAAATTTTCAATTTCACTGTTTATATTTTTTAACAACTCAAATGCATTTATGGGTAACAGAAAATCTGAACCATAAAGGGGATGGACTTGAAATAAAGTCTGAGTCACAATGATGATTCCAAAAGGAAGAGTTGTGGCATCATAAGGGTAATTATATGATTAAAGGACTCAAATGATGATCATTCAATTATGTCATATTAATTATAAAACCTCTCAAGAGCACCAATTTTTACTGATTGGCACAAATTACCACCTTCAACCAAACAGTTCCATGATCTTAATTGTGATTCAGGTTTATTTCTTTTAAATTGTGATTTTTACTCAGATATCTCACTTAATGGTTATTTTATACTTACATTAAAAAAAAAAAAAAAAACTTATTATTGAATCATCATCAAAATAAAGTTATATAAATTTTGTGTATCATTATTTATCCTTATCAAAATCACTATAAAAAATAAGGGGTGGGTAAACTTATTTCTTACACTATCCCTTATAGTGGAAGTTTTGGGGGAATGAGGATATATCCTCTTCAAAATTTGAAAACCAACTCAAGATTTTTAAATGGAGAGGGGGCCCTCATCCAAACAAATATTATTAAATATATATATATATATATATATCAATAAATTAATATTAAAATCAATTTTCAAATCACCTTATTATTACAATTTTTTATTTTTTCATTTCTTTATAACAGGTATAATTCAGGAATACAAAAGGACAAAAGGACATACATTATTTTTAAGAAATAGCAAGAGAATTTGGAAACAATTTATCATAGGGCAATTATTCACAATACTGAAAATGAAGAAGATTATTTATGAAGAAAAACAGGAGCTCCTTATGGATTGACCTCTGGACAACACAAGACCTTGGACACTCCTTTGATTCTGGATTGAAACTCATTTGGAATTCAAGAATAAGTGGTCAGGATTTATGGACTGAAGGTTGACTCACTGGATTAATTATGGACTCAGGACTCACTCAACATGAAGGACCAACAAGATGATGTAAAACACTCAACTCAAATTGCCCTTGGGATTTTAAAGAAAATTGAAGACTCAAGAGGTCCTCAGCATGACACTAAACTGCTTCCCCTGTGGACTTGGGCAGGGAAACTTATAAAAAATAACAGCCAAGAAGCTGGAGGGGATTGTCCTAGTCAGGAGAAGTGCTGAAGGACCATTTTTGTCCTCAGCACGACAATAAACTGCTCCCTTTGTGAAACAGGAACAAGGGGTTTTGCAGGTGTTTATCATTATCAAATTGGCCAAAATGAACAAAGTGAAGTCTCAAGACCTGAATTAAGACAAGAAAATTCCTCTTCAAGAAATAAAACAACCAGAAGAATCTTGCATCAAGTGGGAATCATGAAGATTGAAGAATAAAACAAGAGTCAAGTGGAATCCAAAATCAAGCCCAAAGGAGCTCAATAATCAAGATAAGCCCTTGGATTAGGCCAGGAGGTCCTTGCATGACTTAAACTGCAGGACTTGTATACCTAATATACAGGGGTTACACACCTAGTTGTAGGTCCTGTATGACCTTAAACTACATTTTTTATGAAAGAAAGAAGAAAGAAGAATTGTGAAGACCTCAAGATTTCAGGACACTAGCAAATTCTTGAAAATAATTAAAAAGAAAGAAGAAGAATCAAAATAACTAATTAAAGATGGATCACCAAATTTTAGCAGCCAAATACAAATCAGTCCTGAAGAAGGTGAGACCAGTCAATGAGCCAATGCCTCAAGACCTTAACCCACCTTTGGAAAGACCACCTTTGTCAAGAGATCCTTATGAAACACCTTTATCACCCAACCCACCTATATTTCAAGAAACATTCAAGGTCACCCATGAAAGACTCCAAGCAGTCAATTTTGGCCCACCAGGATGGTTATCAAATGAAGAAATCAATTTACTCAAAAATGTTATTACCTTAAGGGAAAAAGCAATAGCTTTCTGTGAAGAAGAAAGAGGATTACTCAAACACTCATATGGAAAACCTTACAAGATACCAGTAATACCCCATGAACCTTGGCAGAAGAAACCAATTCCCATTCCCAAATCAATTTTACCTCAGTTTACTGAATTAATCAGAGAAAGAATCAGGACTGGACTCTATGAGCAATCCACTTCAAGCTACACAAGCCCAATATTTTGTGTGGCCAAATCAAATGGAAAACTCAGAATTGTCCATGACCTTCAAGAACTCAACAAAGTCACCATCAAGGATGCTGGCCTACCACCTCATATTGAGGAATTTGTAGATGCCTTTGCAGGAAGAGCATGCTATGGACTAGGAGACATCATGGGAGGATATGATGAAAGAGAATTAGATGTCACTACAAGACCCCTCACAACTTTTGAAACACCCCTTGGAAGGATGCAACTCACAAGACTACCCCAAGGAGCCACCAATTCAGTAGCAGTATACCAAGCCCAAATGACCTGGATACTCCAAGAAGAAATACCAGAAAGTGTAGGAATTTTTATTGATGATGGAGGAATAAAAGGACCAAGATCACTTTACAATCAAGAAACACTACCAGAAAACCCCTCAATCAGAAGATTCATATGGGAATATGCCATAACCTTGGAAAGAATCTTATTCAGGATTGAAGAAGCAGGACTTACTATCTCAGGATCAAAGTTTGCATGCTGTGTTCCAGCTTTGGACATAGTAGGGCATGTTGTATCATTTAAAGGAAGAACAATATCAAAACAAAAGATCAACAAGATTCAAAATTGGCCAACACCTCTCAACAAAAAGGAAATCAGAGGATTTCTTGGTCTTTGTGCCTATGTAAGAATGTTTATTGAAAACTTCTCACAAGTTGCATCACCACTCAGAAGGCTCACCAGAGAAGATGTTGACTGGGACTGGGATCAAAAATGTGAAGAAGCTTTCCATAAGCTCAGAAGAATAGTTGGAGAAGAAATAACTCTCAAGAAATTGGATTATGACAAAGGAGCAGGAAAAATTAAGCTAGCAGTAGATTCAAGCTACATTGCTGCAGGAGCAGTACTCACTCAAGAAGATAAAGAAGGAAAAGACAGACCAGTATTATATGAATCAATAACTTTTTCAAAATTGGAATCAAAATACTCACAACCCAAATTGGAACTCTGTGGAGTTGCAAGAATTCTCAAGAAGCTTCAAACCATACTTTGGGGACAACATTTTGAATTACAGGTTGATGCCAAGGCCTTAATTGAAATGATCAACACCCCTTGCTTACCCAATGCCCCCATGACAAGATGGGTGGCTTTCATTCAACTATTTTCCTTTGATTTGGTACACAAACCAGGGAAAACTTTCACTATGCCAGATGGGCTATCCAGAAGACCAAAAAACTCAGAAGAAGAAGATGAAGATGCACCAGAATTTGATGAAGAAGAAGATTGGATCAAGCCACACCCTGGATTTGGGGCTAAGAATGTAAATTCACTCCATTTTTCAGGAGTACAAGTACCAACCAAACAAGAAGGATTTTGGAAAAGAATGCAAGAATACTTAAGTACAATGAAAAAACCACAATCAAGTAAAGATGAAGAATTTAGAAGGATAAAAAGAAGGTCATCCAACTTTTTCTTGGAAGATGGCCAACTCAAAAGAAGAAATAACCCTAACCCTCAATTGGTGATATCAAGTCAAGAAGTTCAAAATTACATTTTAAAGTCACTTCATGAAGACATGGGCCACAGAGGGGAAAATGAAACTTACAGAAGAATTAAAGCAAGATTTTGGTGGGAAGGAATGAAGAAGTCAGTCAAGAAATGGGTTCAATCTTGCCTAGCCTGCCAAAAGAGAAGTCAAAACTTACAAAGGGAACAAGGGAGGCCTACAGCAACATCAACAATCTTTGAAAGGGTAAGCATGGATGCAGTCCATATCAAATCTGGAAGATGGAAGTATATGGTTGTGGCCAGAGATGATTTTTCAGGATGGCCAGAAACAGTTGGACTAGTCAAATTAACAGCAAAAGTAGTTGCAGAATGGTTCACCTCAGAATGGATATGCAGGTATGGCTCACCAAAAGAAGTAACTGTTGATGGGGGGCCAGAGTTTGGAAAAGAATTGCAAGATGCAGTAAAGAAAGCAGGATCAAAAATCAGAGTCACCACACCTTATTACCCAGAGTCTCAAGGAATGGTTGAAAGGGGCCATAAGCAACTCAAAGATGCATTAGTCAAGATGTGTGGAGAAAATGGAGGAAAATGGAGAAAATATCTACCTTTGGTTACCTTGGCTGACAGAATCTCCACTAAAAGGACAACTGGTTTCTCACCATATGAACTCCAATTTGGGCAACTACCAGTATTACCAATTGACATTGAAACAAAAACCTTTTTAGCAGTAGAATGGCACAAGATATCCACAACTGAGGAATTATTGGAAGCCAGAGCTAAACAATTAAAAGGAAAAGAAGAAATGAGAAGGAAAGCAGCAGAAAAACTCAAAAAATCAAGGGAGGACTCAATGAAATATTGGGATAGAAGAATGGCACATCAACTAAGATCACCACTCAATCCAGGAGATTTGGTCCTGGTTTACAACAAAGCAATAGAAACTAATTGGGGGCTACTTTTCAAAAACAAATGGAATGGACCCTACAGAGTAATCAAACAACTAAACAATGGACCATATGAACTTGAGGAACTTGATGAAACAGAATTAGCAAGAAGATTTGCAGCATCTCAAGTCAAGAGGTTCTACCCAAGAGGAAAGTTGATAAACACAAAAGAAGACACAGAAGAAGAACAAAGTGTAGAAGATGAATCAATAAATGAGGAAGAGGTATTGGAGGAAACCACAGAATCAGATGAAGAATAGAGAGCTCTCACCTGGAATGCTGGGGACAGCATTAAATGGAGAGGGGGATGTGGTATTCCATACCATTTTTTTCACCAGGTTCAAGCTCATAGTACCCCAAAACAGCAGTAAATTCAGCCTACAGGCAGATTTACACTCAAATCTTACACCAGAAGGTCAATTTTACAGCAAGAAACTGGATTTAACTCATAAAACCATGGCACAGGCACCAAAGGGAAGTGTATGTGTTTAAATAAATTATTCAATTTCCTTATTCATATGTAAAAATCAAGTTACATATAGTAAACTAGTTACATGAAATAAGGTACCACCCTTTAAATTACACACCCCACCCAGCTTTACACCCCCTTACAGCCACAGGACTCATGCAGGAAGAAAATGACACATGCATTAGTTACACAGCCAACTTGCATTCAAAGTCACATGATGCAAAGCCCAGCCCCATGGAATTCCTGCAATTCATTTACAACACATCCCCAGGAGTACCTTATCTTATAGCCACAGTAGCCCCACTTAAAACCTTAAAACAGAATCAAAATTATTTACACCACTCATCACCTCATGCAAACTAAAGCTAGTTACAACAGGCTGCATGCAGTACACAATTTTAATTAAATCTCAACCACATGACTATGCACATCATGTGTCAAACTCAAAAATCACATCATCTCATACATAACAGTAAATTCACCAGTACAAGAAATTATCACCTGACTTCATTTTAAAGTTCAAAAAGAAGAAAAACAACCATTACACCTGCATAAATTACACAGCCACTTCTACCAAACCTAAAATAGGACATATGCAAAGGAATTACAAGGTCATCATGTGATACTGCATCCACCAACAGAATATCATGTGACAAGGAAGAGGCTGTGCACAACAAAAATCCCCAGCCAAAATGGAATCACCTCATGTATGCAAGGAAAATTCAAGAATATCACATCATAATTAGTTCACCAAAAGACAATCATGTGATAAATGGAGGCTGTGCAGAGAGAAAATTATCACCAAACCTTAAATCACCTGACCCATGCAAGAAAGGTCCTCACCAAAAACAGAGTCACATGATGAAATCAAGAGGAATTAAAGTGGGAAAAGACAGCTCCCATGGAGGGCCCTCTGGGCTCCCAAAAGGTATAAATAGAGGGGCTCTCCCCCCCAAATTTCAAATTCCCCCCATGCACAATATATCCTCTGCAAATTACAAGCACAGGAATAAGTCATCCCTCACCTGGGAGGTAGTCCAGCAAATTATAGTGAATTTACTTACCCAGTAGCTAAGCTCAGTGGAAGTATAGTGTTGAAGATTACCCAGTAGCTAAGCTCAGTGGAATCTTATTATTATTAAAATAAAAATAAAAATTATCCAGTACCCAATATTAGGGTTACTACTCTATTAAAATACTTTATCCAGTAAAATTAACACCATTATCAAGACTTAAAAAAACAAAAATAACTTACCCCTTTAAAAATTCAATATCAAAGAACCTTACCTCTTAAATTCAACAAATAAAATTTTATCTTATTATTAAACACTCTTAAAAAAAATAACAAACCTTTAAAAAATCATTTTACTCTATTATAACTATACCTTAACAAAATTACCTTTATCAACACCAATCAAATTTTCCAGAAAACCTTAAATAACCCATCCTACCAAGGAATTATAACCAAGAAGAAACAACTCACCTCAATTTCACCAAAAACTATTAAAATTAAAACAGACAAGTATTTCATTAAATCTAAAAATTAACCAAATTACTGACATTATTTTTCATATTATTTATTGAATAGGTCTGATCTGAGACTGCTGAATTTTGTCTTCTGCAGTTGTAAAGCCACTTACTAATTTTATTTTGGTTTTTGAGCTCCAAGGAAGATTTTGTTCAGTATTTTAGGAGGGGCAGGCAATACACCCTTGCCACCCTTGGTTACAGGAGTTATTAGCAATTCAAAACTAGTTACCTGTGATTTCCCCCTCCAGGTACTGCCTCATTTTAATCCCACACAAGAGGAGTTCCCACAATGTGTTTTGAAAAAGTTTTAAGAACAATTAAAAATTCCAATAATGATAATTCTTCTAACAATAAAATAAATGAACAATCTGCCATTATTAAAGAATTAACAGATAAATATTCTAAATTCAATATTCATGACATAATTGAAACAAGAATTAAACAAGCCATAAATATTATCAATACAGATAACAAGAAAGTCCTTGATGACATTTCAAATTCATTTACTGAAGTAAAGACATATACCATTGCCTTGAAAAAGTGTTTTGATGCTTCACAAGAAGAAGTATCAAAATTATCAATGAAATTGAATCAAGTCACTGCTGATAATACAAGACAGACAGAGCTATGGCAAGAACTGACACATAAGGAAGACATGTATAAAATTGAAGTAATAAATTTAATACAAAGCTTCCAACATGAATACAGAAATTCCCAAAGGTGTAGCAACAGTAAAATGAATGACATTGAACAAATACTGAACACCTTACCAAGAATGTCTACACCTCTAAATCAAAATGAGGGCACAAGAATTCCAAATCCACAAGTATTGGATCCTGATAATTCACAATTGGAAAAAGGAATTATCCACTTCTTTTCATACCTTGGAACCATCAATGGGCCAAGCACTCTTGAAAGAAGTTCCAAAACTTAAAGAATGCCCTCACTTCAGTGGTGAAGGAGAGTATGACCATATGGAATTCATTAGAGGTATTGACATGATCAAAGAGGATTTTGAATTACCAGACAGATTGGTAACAGCCAGTTTTAACACCTTGTTTACCAGATCAGCTCACAGATGGTACATCAAAATAAGACAAGCACATGGACACCAGAGTTGGACTTGGTGGAAAACCCAAATCATCAACAAATGGGCAAATGATGCTTGGAGGTTTAAAGTTGAAACAGCCTTTGAATCTGCCAAATTTAATGCTGATAAAGACAAAGCTTTAGCATGGTTTTGCCAACAAAAGGACAGATTAACAGCATTATATCCTGACATGTCATAATTTATGATCCATAGAAAAATTCTGGGACAATGTGAAGGTGACTTAGAGCATGCTGTCAAAAGCAGGACTACTGAACAATCTTCAGCAGAGGATATTATCAATATACTAGAAGAAGTAACCACCAGAACCAAAATTGGTTCCAGTAGGGTGAATCTCAAAATAAGGTTTAATACACCTTGGAAAGATTCTGTGGACAAAAACCCCAAAGAAAATTCTAGTAATATTAAATATAAATCTGCAGATACAGTCAGAAAATGCCATATTTGCCAAAGCACCACCCATTTAGCCAATACATGTCCAAAAAGGGGGAAAATCAATGAAATTGACATTGAAAAGGAACCAGATGTTGAGAAAAAAGACATAATTGAAGACAATTCAGATGATAAGTCATCCATATTTTCTGAATCTTCAAAAGAAATAGAAAATATCAATGCCACTTTTGACATCATGGAATCTTATTCCCACTTACCACAATTGAGCAATGGTCAAGTTGATTTATCAAAAGTTCAAGATGCACAACTTATGAAGACAAAACCAAACAGAGGAAAAGGTTATACAGCTGGTAACTCCTGTATAACAGAAGTGGTGATTGACAACAAGCCCACCAAACTTTTGCTTGACCCAGGAGCCTTCTGCTCTTGTGTTGGAAAATCTTTTCTTAAGACTTGTGTACCAAATTTTGAAGACCAATTGTTTCCAATTGATGGTATAAAATTCAACAGTGCAAGTAACCCAATGAAAGCATTAGGAATCTTTGAGACCAATGTCATATTCCCACACATAAATGGGAATTTAAGGATCACAGTTGAATTTGTTGTTATGGAAAATTGCTCTAGTACCCATTTTATATTGGGAAATGACTATTTAATCATGTATGGGATAGATTTACATAATAACAAAGACAGATACTTTACAATTGGGGACAATAAGCGCCAGAAATTTGCCTTTTTACCATTTAAAAGACAAATTACAGTAAACAAAGTATCACCAGTCAACTTAGAGTTAGAAAAATTCAAGTCTGAACAGTTAAATGAGGCTGAGATAAGCCTTCATCTGACTGATAAACAAGAAAATGAACTTTCTTCCCTTTTGTATGACCACAGAGGAGCATTTGCTACAGACAAAAAACCTCTGGGAGCAATTATTGGTCATGAAGTTGACATCATTCTTAACATTGAGAGACCTTATCCACCACTCTTAAGAAGACCTGCTTATCCAGCAAGTCCAAAATCAAGAGAAGCTCCAGAAATTCATATCAAAGAACTTCTAGACCTTGGTGTAATAAGAAAAGTAGGCCACAATGAGGAAGTAGAAATAACTACACCAGTTATAGTGGCGTGGCATAATGGAAAATCCAGAATGGTTGGGGACTTTAGAGCTCTGAACACTTACACTGTCCCAGACAGATACCCAATACCAAAAATCCAAATTTCCCTTACTCAAATATCTCAAGCAGTGTATAAAACCACTATGGATGCCCTTAAAGGATTCCATCAAAATGTGGTAACACCAAGAGCAAGAAAATACTTGAGAATTATTGTTCATTGTGGAGTGTATGAATACTTTACAATGCCCTTTGGTATCAAAAATGCACCTTCACACTTCCAAAGAATGATGAATGAAATCTTCCCTGAAGAACTCTCAGAGGGATGTTTAATCATTTACATTGATGACATTATTATCTGTTCAAAGACTTGGGAGGAGCACATGTACAGATTATCAAGAGTTTTGACAAAAATCCAATCAGTAAACATGAAAATCTCCTTGAAGAAATGTCATTTTGGATTTAAAGAACTTAAAGCACTAGGACATGTTGTATCTGGTTTGTCCCTTGGAATTGACAAAAACAAAGTTGCAGCAGTATTGTTAAAGCCCATGCCTCAGAATAAGAAGGAAATTCAGTCATTCTTAGGTTTTGCAGGATATTACAGGCAACACATTAAAGATTTTGCATCCATAGCAAGACCACTTTATAAGTTGTGTGACAAAGACACAGTGTTTGAGATGACTGTTGACAGAGTCAAAGCTTTTGAGTCTCTAAGAGAAGCATTGACCACTGCTCCACTCTTACTGATGCCAGACTTTAAATTGCCTTTCAAACTGTATATTGATGCATCAGGGGATGGACTGGGTGCTGCACTTCACCAAGTTCAGATCATAAATGATAAGCCTCTAGAAGGACCCATATGTTTCATATCCAGGCAAATCAAACCAACTGAAGCCAGATATGGAGCAAGTCAAATGGAATGTCTATGCCTTGTCTGGGCCTTGGAGAAATTGAACTACTTCTTAGAGGGATGTGTTTTTGAAGTAATAACAGATTGTACAGCTGTCAAATCACTTTTGAACATGAAAACACCCAACAGACACATGCTCAGATGGCAAATAGCCATACAAGAATACAGAGGAAATATGACTATTGTTCATAAGGATGGGAATATTCATAAGAATGCAGATGGACTAAGCAGATGGCCATTACCAAATAATATTGATAATCCTGCTTATGTGCCAGAAGAAGCTTAACCACAAATTCCAATAGAAGGAATAAGTGTTACAGACTTGAACACCACCTTCTTTGAAGTAAGAAGCAGCTACACTCAAGATAAGAATGGTAGCATCTTATGCCAATTAATTAACAAAGACTGTAAAGACAACTCTCTAATACATGCCTTGGATGCAGTATGGAGAAAATCTTCTGATGAAGGAAGATTTCACCTACTGGATGGTATAATTTACCACAGAACCAAGCACACATGTGTCATGACAGTTGTAGACAGGTCATTAATCAATCTTGTACTAAAAGAATGCCATGATAGTCCCTTTTCAGGACATCTGTCTGAAGACAGAACAAGAGAGAAAGTGAAGACCTGCATATGGTGGCCAATGTGGCAGAAAGATGTTGCAGAGTATTGAAAAACCTGTGACAGATGCCAAAAGGCAAATAAATCCACTGGCAAAAGACTTGGAAATATGATAAAAATCCAAGAACCTAACAGACCTTGGGAAATTGTCCATATGGATTGGGTAACTGGCCTACCACCAGGAGGTGACAGGAGCTATAATGCTTGCCTAGTAATTGTGGACAGATTCAGTAAAACTCCAATCTTTTTACCATGTCACAAAGATGATACATCCATGGATACAGCTCTTCTGATATGGAATAGAGTAGTGTCATGGACTGGGATATTTACAAATATCATAAGCTATAGAGATCCCAAATTAACTTCAGCACTATGGACAAATCTTCACCAATTATTTGGGACTAAACTATCTTTCTCTACAGCCTACCACCCACAAACTGATGGCCTGGCTGAAAGGATGATCCAAACCTTAGAGGACATGGTGAGAAGATTTTGTGCATATGGTCTTGAATTCAAAGATTGTGATGGATTTACCCATGATTGGTGTACTCTGTTGCCAGCACTGGAATTAGCATATAAAACATCAATCCATGCCAGTACCAATCAGACTCCTGCTATTCTAGAAAAAGGATGGAACCCCAAGTTACCCCAAGATTCCTTGAGGAAAGACTTAATTGAAATACATCCCACAGCTGCTAGCTTCAAAGGAATGCTAGACAAAGCTAGAAAGCATGCAATAAGATGGATGGAGGACTCCTTTGCATATGCTAAAGATAAATGGGATAAATCACATGCAACTCCAGATTTCAAAGTGGGGGACCTAGTACTTGTATCCACCACTAACTTCAATAACATCAAAGGATGTAAAAAGTTGAAAGACTCCTTTGAAGGACCTTTTGTGATTAAGGCCCTCCATGGAGAAAATGCTGTTGAAGTAGAATTATCTGAAGAACTTAGCAATAAGCACCCTACATTTCCAGTGAGCTTGATAAAGCCATATAAATCTTGTGATGCTGAGAAATTTCCCTTGAGGAATAAGATTCCCCAAGTTATACCTCCTATTGAGACATCTGGTGCTAAGCAAATTACCAAAGTTCTTAAAGAAAGGAAATTAAGAACCAAGAAAGTAAGGGAATACCTTGTTAGGTACAGTGACCCAACCTGTGAAGATGAATGGTAAGAAGAAAAAGATATACCAGAAGCTACCAAACTCCTCAGAAGATTCAGAAACACTAGAAACACCAATATTACAAAGTAATATTCTTTTTTAGGGGGAGGGAATGTGAGCCTTAGAGGTAATTTCATATACCCAAAAGACCACAAATATAAAAAATAACATATTAATATAAATAAAATAAATTTACTTATATTGTTAAAATAAAAATCAAAATATAAATATAAAATTATATTAAAAAGAGAAAATTAATTACAATTTAAAAATAAAAATACATTAAATTTTATAAGTATAAAATTACATTTATACTTGAAAAAATTAGGTAAAAATGAAATTTTAACAAAACTGTGAAAAAATACATAAATTTGGAAAAAAGTTAAATAAAAATTATTATAACTTTTTATCCAATAAATAAATACATAAAAATTATTTCACCATTGGATTCCTCATAAAAAATCAGGTGGGGTCACCTCTGAGTGAAATTCTTGTAACTCAACTCTAAATAAGCTTAAATTAAGTTTTTAGTATTTTCAATAAAAAAGTTGAAAATCCTCAAAACCTTAATTTAATTCACACCACATGTGGTGTTAACCATCAATTTTTGTGTTAAAATTGAGGTGTTGTGTTTAGTTTAGAAGTTATGAGGAATTGAAGTATTTTCAATTGAATTCAATTGAAATGTCAAAATGTGCGCATGTATTACATAAGTGAACTTTGATTTACATATGAGGTGTCAATTATTACTGTATTGTACTGTACAATTGAATTGAATTACATATGTAAATTATAAGTATAATACATGATGAGGAATTAAAGGAAAAATAAATTGGAAAGATTAAATTTGGGGGGGGAAAGGAACTCCAGCTCTAAGGGGGAGCTAGACCCCCAAAATCCTTGCTGACAGGCGTGGGATGTCAAAATTCACGCAAAAGTTCATCACTTTTGGCCTGGAATTGAGTTACAGGGTCTGTGGACTCAATTGATGATGAGGTTTTGATACCAACTGGGGTAGTCTTAGCTGTTGCCAAGAGGGTAAAACTACCCTTAAGATAAAACAATCATAATAAAAACAGTTTTAACTGGTTTCTACACCTCTGACACACATTCTGACGTGTTTTGAAGGCTCTAGGCCTGGTATTGCTATAGTAATGGCTGATTTAAGAGTCTAAAATGGCTAAAAATGGCTAAAAATGGCTTAAACCAGCCCTTTTTTGGTCTAAAACAGGGTTCAATGATGCCATAATTGGCTTTTCTGTTGTCAGACTGTTTTTCACGACTGACAAGAGTAAAATTTACTTTTGGAGTAAGAGAATTGATGGCTATAAAAGAATGTCTTCTTTGCCCCACTTTTCTTTTCATGTTAGAATCTTTTCCTTTTATTAATTAGTTTAAACACTGTTAAACCAATCAATCAAAGATTCCAACCACCATTTTTAAATCATTTTAATCCATTTAACCACGTGAAAAAATCATTATAATCATTTTTTGTAACTCTTATAATCATTTTTACCCCTGAACCACCCCAAAAGTGAATTAAAGCATCTTTCATCACTGTTAACTTTGTCACTTTGTTTCCAAATTCACTCTGGTCACTTTTGGGCGTGTTTTCTCTTTAATATTCTTTTTAAAGACTTTGTTCTTTAATTATTTGCTTGCAGTTCTTTGCTCAATTAATTCCAATTGAAATTGCTCTTGAAGAAATTTCTTTTGTAGCCTTAAAATATCTCTTGTAGAGTATTTTTTGGATAAATTTTTATTGTTGGTAAAACAATAATTTTTTATAATATTATTGTTTTATACTAATAAAGTTATAAACAATAAATTTGGCGTGTTTTCTCTTAAAAATAATATTTCATACTATTTTTAACTGGATTTTTCCTTATACAAATTTTGAGGACAGGAAAAGTACTTGATTTTTAATCAAAGTTTCATATCCACACCTTACAATATGTTTGAGGGTGAAAGGCAGTTGAAACATTTGTTGATATCTTGAGCTGCTGACACAATTGAGTCCCAAATGACGACACAAATAATGAACCTCTATCAATAACAATACTGATTGAAAGATCATGTTTGGAAAAGACATGGCTGATAAAGATTTGAGGTAAGTCCAAACATTGATTGTCAAATAAGTTGGAATAAATATTGCCATCTTTGAGAATCTGTCTACAACTAGTTAAAGTGAATTAAAGTTGCCTGACAGAGGCAATTGAGTGATAAAGTCCATTGATAAAGAGTTTCAAGGATGAGATGGAATTTGAAGAGGCTTGAGTAATCCGGACTTCTTATGGTGAATGTTCTTGTTTCTTGAACATTTCTCATCTGATTCATGCAAGCCCAATAAAGATCCCTCTTGATGAGCTTGAGGGTCTTCTCCTGGCCAGGGTGGCCAGCCAATGGTGGGTCATGACACTTTTGAATGATATCCAATTGAAGTTCATGATTTCTTGTGATGGCTACTCTTTCTTTGAATAATAAGAATTTGGCTTGATGTTCAAGAGTATAATCTGAGACTAATTAACCTCTTTCCATTTGCTTGATAATTTCCTCATAATCTTTGTCTTGCAACACTGCCTTCTGAATTTGATCAACTAAATCTGAGAAAACTCAAGCTTTGATTGAGAACAATATTGACTCTTTAATTTCATTTTGCTTGAGCACTTGATGAAAGTTTTGAGGATTATTTCTGATGAAGTACACCGCCCTCTCTGGGTACACGCCGTCCTGAAGTGACAAGGCATCTGGTAAAGTGGCCAGTATTCCTGGGCAGTAAGTGATAGCAAAGTGAAATTCAGAGAGAAAGTCTGCCCAATGGGCTTGATGGTGAGTAAGGACTTTGGAAGACATAAAATATTGAAGGGAAGAGTGGTCTGTCAAGACTTAAAAGGAATGAAAAAGAGAAAGAAGAAAGGATCTCCAGTGCTTGAGAGCCCAAATTATGTTAAGGAGCTCCTTGTCATGAACTTCATAATTGAGTTCAGCTGGGAGGAGCTTGCAACTATCAAATGCAATTTGATGCTTTCCTGAGTATTTCACCTGACTCAGTACAGCACCCAAGGCTTAATCAGAAGCATCAGTCTCTACAAGAGTTGGTAGAGAAGGATTGAAATGGGATAGGATAGGATCAGTGGTGCAAGCTTCTTTGAGTAATTGAAACTTACTAAGAGCTTCCTTTTTCAAGATGAAAGGAGAATCTTTTTCAAGGAGGGAAATCAGAGCAGAGATTTTTTTGGAATAATTTTTAGTGAAACAACGATAAAAGTTGGCAAAGCCAAGGAAAGATTAGAGTGCTTTGATGTTCTTTGGCTGGGGCCAATTGAGGATTTGCTTAACCTTGGAAGAATCCATCTTGAGGCCTTCACTTGATACAGCATAGCCCAAGTATTCCACACTTGAGGCATGGAATACACACTTTGAGGCTTTGGCAAACAAATCATTGTCCCTCAGTCTTTGGAGGACAGAGACCACATGTTTGACATGTTCCTCCTGAGAACTAGAGAAGACCATAATATCATTTAAGTAGACTACAACAAAAATATCCAAGAAGTCTGAAGAGTTATTATTCACAAGATTATGGAATGAAGCAGGAGCATTGGTCAAGCCAAATGGCATAACCAAATATTCATAACTACCATATTTAGCTCTAAAGGCAGTTAAGTGCTCATCCCCCCCTATGATTCTAAAGAGATTATAAGAACCACACAAATGTATCTTGAAGGAGATAGTTGAACAGATAAAGACGGTAAGGAGCTGATTCATTGGGGAACAGGGTATCTTTTCTTCCTAGTAACAGCATTGAGTTTGCAGTAATCAACACACAAACGGAGGCCACCATCTTTCTTTTTGACAAAGAGGACAGGTGCTTCTGTTGAAGAGGAGCTTGGCCTGATGAAACCCTTTTCTAAATTCTCTGAAATGTAGGCCCATAGTGTTTGTGACTCATTCTTTGATAAAGAGTAGATAACACCAACTGGAGGTAGAAGACCCTCCAGTTCAATATGATGATCACTGGCGCGGGGTGGAGGAAGTTTTTCATCTTTCACCTTGGAGAATACACCGAAATATTGGTGATAAGAAGGAGGGACTACCTTCAGCACAGTCATGCCACTGCTCCTCCAGGGAGCCATGAAAAGATAAAGGAGGAAGGTCCATATCCCCTTGAAAGAGATGAAGTGAAGATATAGCAACATCTTTTCAAACATCTTTTATCTCTTTGAATACTTCATCTCTTGTTGGAAGTAATGACTGAGAGGGAATGATGGAAGGAATATGGACAGAAGGAGGAAGGGAAGGTGTCTTAAGTTCACCAACCAGAGCAATATTGTTGACAGCAGTGGCAAAGCTGTTACTAGTAGGTGAAGTACTACCACTAGAATCCTTCTGACTAGAATCATAGGTAATCAATCCATTTTTCCAATCAATAATGGGATTAAAATGGTAAAGAAAAAAATAGCCCAACATTAGCTCTTCTCCTTTGGGTGAATCTATGATAAAGAAATCCCATTTAAATCTTGGGAATGAAGGCAAGTCAACAACCCACTTGGTATAATGGGTGATGAACAGGGAAGTGGATTCATTTCAATCCAAAAGAAAAAGAGGGATCTTTTCACGGAGCTTCGACATGGTCAATGAGTACTTGAGAACAAAATTCTTTGTAATAAAAGAGGTTGTAGCACTAGAATAAATGAGAATACAATAAAAAATATCAGAGAGAGAAGTGAAAATAAGAAATTTTCAAGATTTCTTGACAATAGTATTCAGAGTGCAAAATGTTTCTCTTGAAGGAAAGAAGTGAGAACCATTGAACACATCATGATTCCCACTCAGGCTTTTCCCTGCTTGCTAGGGAAGCCTTTTGATGACCCCTGCCTATTCTCAGGCCTCTTGAACCATTTTTCAAATGGGTTCTTTCCACCACAATAATTGCACAAGCATTCTTTAATCCTCCTCACCTTTTCAGAACCAATTAATTTGTTGTCCTTATTGAGGAGAGAAGCATGAGGCTTGTCTTTGGACACTTGAAAATTCTTCCCCTTCTTATTCTTCCTGTGATAAGGCTTCTTTGATGATGAACCTTTAGGGGGCTTTTAGTAGTTGGATCCACTGATTGGAGGCTTCTTCTATTGATAACTACCCTTTTACTTCTGCCTCTAATGGTATCTGGTATCTAACTCCAAAGTGATGTCAATGAGTTCTTGAAGGCTATTAAAGGTTCCAGGGTGAGAAGCCAATTGGTCCAAAATTCTTGATGCCAAGGCTCTCCTATACACATGATTATAGGCCCTTTCCCCCCAGCCTACAATTCTTGACATTACGCTTCTGAAATCTGCTATTTACAAGAAAACTTGACCACTTTCTTTCATCCCGAGATTGTCTAACTCTTGTTCAGCTTGCCTGACTTCATTAGGATCACCAAACAGAGTGAATAACTGGGCTTCAAACAAATTCCAGTTATTGAGGAGAGACGAAGGGTCTTCAATGGAGATATTTGAGAGGTAATGTTCAATCCATTTTCCAGCTCTACCAGTGAGAAATGAGGTTGAGTACAAAACCATGTTCCTGTCAGAGAAGAAGTTTGCTGGGCAATGATGGAAGATTAATTGACAACATTTAATAAAACCTCTCAATTTATAAGATTTAGTACCATCAAAGGAATCAGGTTCCTTCATTGATGGAGTCTTGAATTCTGGGGCTTTTGAAGTGTCCCCTGGGGAAACTGCTTTAGTTAGTTCTCCCATGTATTGAGTCATCCGCTCCATCATTTTGAGAAAATTTGGTTCAGCTTGAGAGACAAGAGGTTGATTAGAATGGGCTAGATTTGGAGCTTCAGAAGCCTCAGGGGCACCTGCCAACGCAGCTGCTACTTCAGTTTATTCAGACTCCTCCTCTTCCCAGGCTCCTCCCTCTTCATCTTCAGCTTCCCCTTATCTACTTCTAGACCCTTGAGAAATGCTTGGTCAGCCACCCAACAAGCCATAGAATGATCTTGATCACCTTGACTTCATACCTCCTCTTCTGGAGGGTGCTTCTCCTTTCATTGGTGGTCCTCTGTCCAAATTTGCACTCAGCTGATGAACTGATGGTGTGCATTCAAGAGGAGCCCTTGCTGTAGGAGTGAGAACAGCTTGATGTCTTTGACATCTTGTATTCTTGGCTGGAGGGCTCTGCTGAACTGGCATTATTCAGGAAAGAACATAAAATTTGATGATACTTGAGAATGAAAAAAGGCTTGACCAAATCAATCAAATGAGAATATTGATGAACTTGAGAAATAATTTAATAGTCTTGAAGTGGATAAATATAAGTCAATCTTGAAGAATGAAGATGACAAAGTCAAATTCTTATGAATAATTGATTTCAATCAATAAGTCGAATCAAGTCAATCAATAAATCAAATCAAATCACTCATGGTAATTCAAAATCAAATCAATTATGTCTTGAGAAATTCAATCAATATCTCCAAAAATCAATTCAATTTCTTGAGGAATCAACTTCAAATCAATCAATGGAATCTACCTTGAGGATAAATCACATATCTCAAGGAATCAAATCAGATCAATCAATTAAATCAAATCATAGTTTTGAGGTAAGGTCACTTTCTTGAATAATCAAATAAAATAATCAATAAATCTTGAGAAATTTCAAAATCAACCAATAAAAACCCCAATTCAATGAGAACTCCTGAAACAATAAATCAATTATCCCCGCATTCCAATCACTTAAACCTGATAAAGAACCTGAATTTAGACAGAAAATGAAAATCAAATTTGATTGAGAATTCAGAAGAAAGTGAAATGGTCAGCAAAATCAAAGAAATGAGAAAGAGAATCAATTTTCATTTAAATGAAATGATAAGAGAGAATGAAATCATAAAAATCATAATTGAGAATGAGAGAAATCAATAAGAATGAATGAAAGAAAAGAAGCAATTATGAGTCAATCAAAATATTATCACAGGGGCTCTTCTAAATGAAGAGCGCCTGGCACTCAGTGAACAGACTTACTTAATAGATAAGAGTGATAAATTACTTTTCATAAAATAATAAGCATTAAAAGATATGAGAGAAAAACAAAAGCAACTATAAAGAGCCAACCACAAATAATCCTGTATCACTTTTTCAACCTTTCCAGAGAAGAGAAAAGGATTAATAAAGGATATGGCCACCAGGACTCTACTGAACAGGTGAGGGAAGGCAAAGACTAACTTAAGAGTTAATAAAATAATGTTAAAAAATAAATCCAGTATTTTAATTAACTGTTGGAAAAACCCACAGGTGGGTGAAAGAGGCCTGGTATATGTGCAAAAGTGCCAGCCTAGAGTTTGAGTGTTGAGAAAACATGATTGTATGATTGAAGAACCTGTATTTGAGATTTAAAACTGTATTGGTGTATCCAATACAGTTATTTGAATCAATACAGGTGTTTCCACCTGTATTGAGGGCAGGCCTGTATTTGGTCAATACTGTATTTGGTTTCTGCCTGTATTGAGCTTTATTTGGTGAATATTCCATGAAACCCCTTTCTGATTAGGTTTTGGAAAATTTTCGATCAGTAATGAATGAAAATGCCCTGCCTGTCTGCATGGCTGGGACAGGGAACCAAATAGCCCTCTTCTGACATGTATGACTCCTAGAATGTTGTACAGAACCTGTATGAGACCCCAGTATTGAATGAATTATGAGATATTGAAGTATAAAGATGCTTCTTTGTCTATTTGACACCTCATAATCATACTTATGGGAGAATATCCCACAGTAAGACTGTATTGGTCAAATTGTGGAATTTTGAGCTTAAAACTGCCATAGCTTTGTCAGTTGTTGAGATATCAAGCTCAAGGTTGGTTCATTGTGTAGCCCTGGATGTGTTCTACACAATGGTACCTCATTTGATATGGCTATCATTACGTTTGGCAAAGTTATTCCATGTACAAGAATTTCTGTACATATATATGTTTTTCTTAAAAACTGTATAGAGCTTGTTTGCTCTTTACCTTTTGTTCTAGATGGGATATGGGGAAATAGATGGCACCATCAGATATCCCTGAATTTTCTCTTTCTAAAAATACACCACTTTAGGTATCTCACACTAAAACTTTAGAAGTTAGATGTGAGCTGAATATTTTAATCATCCTTATTTGACCTTATTTTGGTCATAAATTCTGTAATTCTGGTGCTAGCTCAGTTTGGCTAGTACCATTGAATAGCCCTGACTTAGAGCTCTATTTTGAGTACCCATTTGATGGGGTTAAGCTTCTTCCTCTTTATTTCAGATGAGAGGTGAAAATTAAGGTTTATGCTCAGCAACAACTTTGAGCAGGAATACCTTTGTTATTCTTTGTTGTATGATCATGGGACTTGTAAATTTGGAAAGGGGTGATTCTCCTATTTCTTTTGATGCCTTTAGAGCTGATTTGGCTCAGCTCCATGTTCTGGTGGTATTATGGCTATACCATTTATTTATAATATTTGGCTGCCATGCTTGTGCTCTGGTGTTGAGTCACAGGCTTACATAACCTCCCTCTGAACAAGGCTGATCACTGATGAGACTTTTCAGTCCTCCTAGAGGCCCTGAATCTCCTTAGATGAAGGTTCCCATCTGGTATGGCATTTCCAGCCAACCATTTGTCTTTATCGGCTGTCTGCTTTGTAAAAGTTCTGTCTCTGGTCTTTACCATTAAGTCTAATCTTCCTGGCCTTCATGATTTTCTTCACAGGTCCAGGGGAGTCTTCCACCTCAACTATCTCTGGTGGGGTGGGGTTTTTCTTCCTGGAGGGGAATTTATCCTCCTCTGTCTGGAAGCATGGCTTGACTAAACTCACTGGAAAGACTGGGTGTTTCCTAAAAAATTCTTCTGTGAGTTCGACTTCCAATTCATTTTTTCCTATCAATCCAATAATAGTGAAGGGCCCTACAAATGGGACTGTCATTTTCTTAGGTCTGTTGAGATTATTCAAGTTCAGTGTAGACACTGACACTTGGTCCCCTTCTTTAAAGTAAGGTTCTAAGTGTGATTTGTCCCACCTCTGCTTATTATATTCTTTTGCCTCAGCTATTCATTTGGAAGCTGTTCCATAGGCCTTTTTGCACATAACATGGAAGTCTTTGGCTGTGGGCTCCATGGTTAGAAGATTTTTCTTCAAGTAATCCACAGGCAATAGGGGATTCCACCCTTTCTCTACCAGTGAAGGTTTTTTTCCTGTGGTAGAGTCCTGGCTTGTGTTATAAGAAAGCTGTATTGCTGGTATAAGGGTAACACCGTCATGGATTAACCTTCATGGTTCTTATATCCCATGCCATAGGCAGAAAATCTTCTAAGGATGTCTTCCATGGTTTATATCCTCCTTTCAGCTAATTCATTTGTTTGTGGATTGTAAGCTCTAGAAAAAGAACTTTTAGGACCCAGCATGTGGTAGAGGTCGGTCCAAAATTCTGATGTGAATTTTGGGTCCCTATTACTATTGATAATCTTAGGGACTCCACAGGCAGATATTATTTTATTGCAAAATAACAGTGCAGTATCCATGTCTGTATCCTCTTTGTGACATGGTGGGCAATGCACACTCTTGCTAAGCCTATATACTATTATCAAGAAAGCATTGAATTTATCCTTGCCTCCTGGTACAAGTCCTGTAACCCAGTCCATGTTGACAGTTTGCCATGGGCTCTTGGGTTCTTTTATGTGCTGAAGTGGCCCATATATCTTCGCATACTTTCCGTTTGCCTTTTGAAATCATTCACAACTCTCAATTTTTTCACTTAGCTCTTGTTCCCATTTGGGCCATCAAGCTGTGCTTACTACCCTCTCCTTGGTGCTGTCCTCACTCATGTTTCCCATATAGGGCCAGTCATGGCATTCTTGTAGGATCAAGGATGTATGGTCCCTGCCTACTATGGTGAGTGCACTCGTCTCCTTTTCTCTATGATAGAGAAGGCCATCTATAAGGAAAAACTTGTTATCCTTATAGTCCCTCAACCAGGGTTCCTCTAACTGGGATTCCAGTTATGGGCTCCTGTATTTTTTTTGAAGGAGCTGAAACAATATGCCTGTAAGGTGTGGATATGAAACTTTGATTAAAAATCAAGTACTTTTCCTGTCCTCAAAATTTGTATAAGGTAAAATTCAGTTAAAAATAGTATGAAATATTATTTTTAAGAGAAACCACGCCAATCTTATTGTTTATAACTTTATTAGTATAAAACAATAATATTATAAAAATTTATTGTTTTACCAACAATAAAAATTTATCCAAAAAATACTCTACAAGAGATATTTTAAGGCTACAAAAGAAATTTCTTCAAGAGCAATTTCAATTGGAATTAATTGAGCAAAGAACTGGGAGCAATTAATTAAAGAACAAAGTCTTTAAAAAGAATATTAAAGAGAAAACACGCCCAAAAGTGACCAGAGTGAATTTGGAAACAAAGTGACAAAGTTTACAGTGATGAAAGATGCTTTAATTCACTTTTGGGGTGGTTCAGGGGTAAAAATGATTATAAGAGTTACAAAAAATGATTATAATGATTTTTTCACGTGGTCAAAAGGATTAAAATGATTTAAAAATGGTGGTTGGAATCTTTGATTGATTGGTTTAACAGTGTTTAAACTAATTAATAAAAGGAAAAGATTCTAACATGAAGAGAAAAGTGGGGCAAAGAAGACATTCTTTTATAGCCATCACTTCTGTAAGGTTTGTCTATGAAACTATTGATAATAGTAACAAGATCAAGAGTACTACGACTTTCCTCAGTAGAAAAATATAATATAATAAGATATTACAACCACAAATTTAAATATAATTATTAAAAAGAATTATATATAAAAAGATAATTTTAATTATTATTATAAAAATATAATAATAAAAAAAATATAATAATTATAATAAATTATAATTATTCTATTATTGTTATAGTCACTGACAGTTATAACAATAAGAAGTGTAAAGCTCTTAATGAGACAATTACACGTGGAAAATATGAATATTAACCACTTATAAATAATATAAATATTATTTATAAAAAGAATTAAACACAAACTGTGCAGAAATAATTCTTTTAGAATAAAAATTCTATATAAAAAAACTAATATTTAGATAAAAAAAATATAGAGCTTTAAAGAAATCTTACTCATAAGATTTATTTAATACAACAAGTCTAATACAACAGTTATTATACTAAATAAAGATTATAAGTTAAAAAACACGTCAAAAATCAATAAACTTAAAGATAGAACAACTTTTCATAATATAAATTATGATTAAAGAGTTTTTGAGAGGAATTTGTGGATTTTAAAAGATATTTAAAATGATAATTTTATATAATAAAATATATTATTGGTGATTACAACAATAATCTAAGTTCTATGACTTCAATTCTTTAATTTAATAAATAAAGAATAAAAATAACTTAAGAATTACTTTTAATAATAAGATTTTATATTCAATAAAACTTTACCTGCTTAAATTTCTAATATGATTGGATTGATAATGAATGATGGACAAAAAGAGTGATGAAAAGACTCTTTTTATGTCTTCAGAGCAGCTCTCATGATTCATAATGAATATAGAGGGCGTGCTCAGGTCAAAACTGAAAAAACCATGCTTAAAAATAAAGTTCTTAACTTAAGGCAACTTATTTTTAATTCCAATTTAAAGTTACCAGTGTTATTATTAGCTCCATGTAACTTTAATCCTCATTTTAAACTAATTATTTTAATTTTTTAATATAAATAAACTTATTTATATTAAATTTCATCACATGAACAACGTAAAAATAGAGTTTCAAGTAGAAATCTCTTAAACTCAAATTTGAATTAATTTTTAAAGAAATCATAAATTTCTTTGAGTTTAATTAAAAGAGTAAATTTCCAGGCTAATTACCCCGGAAATTTATTTATAAAAGATACTTGAAATTTAATTTATATATTGATAATATTAAATTCTAAGTTGTGTGAAATTTCAAGCAAATCAATTAAGAATTGGATTTTTAATGAATTTTTGAAGTTATTGCTATTTTCCCACGTAAAATAGCAAAACACACTAAACCTTAAGTTTTGATAAGGTTTTAATGCTTGAAACTTTAAGGTTTTAAGCTTATTTAAGGTTTTTAAGCTTAATTAAGCTCTGACAGTTCTTAAAACCTTGATTTCAAGCCTGCATATTGGGATTTACCCTTTGGCAGCTTGAAATTCCTGTCCAAATTGGGATAAAACCAGTTTAAACCTTAAGGTTGGATCAAAGTCTAATCTTAAAGTTTAAATAAGGTTGAAAATCCTCCAATACAGGTGGACAACCTTAATGGAATCCTTGCAGATCCAAAAAGTTGGGTACCCCAGCTCTATTTGGTCTTTTTCCTTTGTCCCACCTTTCTGCATGGATTTTGCCCTTTTATTTATTTAAAGCCATACTATGGCCTTAAACCCTTTTAAATTGAGCTCACGCAGGATTTACATTCTGTATGGCAAATCATTAGCCAATTCAGTAAATATACACCACACCTCAATTTTAACTAAAATTTTGGTAAGTTTGCATAAACCTTATGCACCTTTAAATTTAAGCTTAATTAAGCTTAAATTTAACAATTTTAAAAAAATGTTAAAAAGTTACATTGGTACTGTGAGACTCTTAAATCTTCCAATAACATAAAAAAGAAGTGGTTTTGGGTATAACACCCTATGGGTGCACCCTAGGTTATTTTTGGTGTAGAATCCAAAAATGACATAATATTTATAACTTTGTTTATCCAAAACAAAGTTATACTTATTTTTTATTATTTTTTATTTTAAATTCAACTAAAAAGTCTGTTTAAGACAGAATTAACTGTTTATAAAATCATTTGTGGCCTTATGGGTATGTCATACATACCTCACAGGCTCACATTCCCTACCACCAAAAAAAATTGTACCACAATTTTTCTTTTTGTTGGTTCCCCCAAGTTATTTGGGGGGGGTATAATCCACTGTCCAACCTCTCTACTTATACTTTCAAGTATGTAAAGCACACAATTCAAACTTTTTATTGAGCAATTGGTCTTCTCTCATGTCTGAATCTTCTGAGAAACTTTTGGGAATCAGGTATTTTGTTTTCTACAATCCACTCATCTTCGTGTTGTGGAGTTTTATACCTGACCAAGTATTCTCTTTCATTTTTTCCCCTAAATCTTCTTTCTTTCAAGACTTTCAGTACTTTTTTCTCCTCACTTAGGTCCAGTGGGGGTACTTCTAAGGGTGTTTCATTTCTTAAAGGAAATGATTCCTTGTCACTTGAAGTGTAATGCTTTACTAGACTGACAGGGAATGTTGGATGTTTATTTTCCAGTTCTCCTGACAGTTCTACTTGTACTGCATTCGTCCCATGAAGGGCTTTAATAATAAATGGTCCTGCAAAGGAATCTTTCAATTTCTTTTGACTTTTAATATTATTAAAGTTCAAGGTTGAAACTAGTATTAAGTCCCCTACTTTGAATTCTGGGGTCTTATGACTTTTATCCCATTTCTGCTTAGCATATTCAAAGGCATCATTTATGCTTTTATTTGCATGGTGTCTCACTTTATCAAGCAACAATTTAAAGCTTGAAGCAGTTGAATGAATATCAACTAGATCTTTCTTCAAAGTATCAACTGGAAGTTTGGGGTTCCATCCTTTTTCTAACATTTCAGGGGTCTTGCCTGTTGAAGCATGGATGGAGGTCTTGTAGGCTAATTCCAATGCTGGTATAAGAGTACACCAATCATGGGTAAAGCCGTAAGAATCTTTAAACTCCAGGCCATAAGCACAAAATCTTCTGATCATGTCCTCAAGGGTTTGAATCATTCATTCTGCTAACCCATCTGTTTGTGGATGGTATGCTGTTGAGAATGATAATTTTGTACCCAAAAACTTATGTAAATTAGTCCATAAGGCTGATTTAAATTTTGGGTCTCTGTAACTAATGATGTTTTTAAAGAGACCAGTATGGCATATTACTCTATTCCAGATTAAAAGAGCTGTATCCATAGCTGTGTCATCTTTGTGACATGGTAAAAAGATTGGTGTTTTGCTATATCTGTCTACAATAACAAGACATGCATTGTAACTCTTATCACCTCCAGGTGGTAATGCAGTTACCCAATCCATGTGAACCACTTCCCATGGGGTACTTGGTTCTTGGATATGGATCATCAGACCAATTCTTTTACCAGTAGCTTTATTGGCTTTCTGGCATCTATCACAACTATGACAGTACTCAATGACATCTTTTCTCCAAGATGGCCACCAGGCACATGTCTTAATTCTTTCCATTGTTCTGTCTTCAGACAGATGTCCAGAATAAATTTTATCATGGCATTCTAGTAGTATTGTGTTAATCAACATTCTACTACATAGGACCATGACACATGTGTGTTTAGATCTATGATATAGTATACCATCAAACAAATGGAATCTTCCATTATCATAAGATGTTTTCCAAATATCATCCAGAGAATTAGCCAATGCTGCATCTTTACAATCTTTGTCAAGTAGAGCAGGAAGAATATGACAATTCTTATCTTGCTTGTAGCTTTCCCTAACTTCTTCAAAGAAATCTGTTCCAACATCTGTGATATTAATTCCTTCAATTGGAATTTGAGGTTCTGCATTTGTAGGAACATAGGCAGGATTATCAGGTGTATTTGGTAATGCCCATCTATTCAAGCCATCAGCATTCTTATGAATATTTCCAGCTTTATGTACTATGGTCATATTGCCTCTATACTCCTGTATAGCAATCTGCCATCTTAACATGTGTCTGTTTGGAGTTTTCATGTTAAGAAGTGATTTAACTGCATTACAATCAGTAATTACTTCAAACACACTACCATCAAGATAGTAATGAAGTTTTTCCAGAGCCCAAACAAGGCAAAGACACTCCATTTGGCTAGCTCCATATCTGGCCTCAGTAGGTTTAATTTGTCTTGAAATGAAACGAATTGGACCTTCATAAGGCTTGTCATTGACAATTTGAACTTGATGAAGAGAAGCTCCTAAACCATCACCACATGCATCAATATACAGCTTGAAAGGAAGTTTCCAATCTGGCATCAATAATAATGGTGCATTGGTCAAGGCATACTTGATTTTATCATATGCTTGAATTCTCTCCTGTGTCATTTCAAAAACAGTTTGTTGATCACAAATTCTGTATAATGATCTGGCATGGATTGCAAAATCTCTAAGGTGTTGTCTGTAATAACTGGCAAACCCTAAGAAAGACATCATTTCTTTTTTGTTCTGGGGCATTTGTTTCAGTAAAACTGCAGCCACTTTGTTTTTATCAACACCAAGGCTTAGTCCTGAGACTACATGTCCTAGAGCCTTTAGCTCATGAAACCCAAAATTACATTTTTGAAGAGAAATTTTCATGTTCACTTGTAGAATTTTCTTAAGTACTAATGAAAGTCTCTCCAAATGTAATTGCCAGGTTTCTGAACAAATGATAATGTCATCAATATAAATGATTAACCATCCCTCTGATAATTCATGTGGGAAGATAGTATTCATCATTCTTTGGTAATGAGAGGGTGCATTTTTAATACCAAAAGGCATCCTCAAATATTCATAAATACCACAATGAGCAATTATTCTCAATAATTTCCTAGCATGAGGTGTCAAAACATTCTGGTGAAAGCCTTTTAGAGCATCCATAGAAGTGATGAATCTTGCTTTGGATAATTGAGTCAAAGTCTCATGAATTCTAGGGATTGGATACCTGTCTGGAATAGTATAGGTATTCAGTGCTCTAAAATCACCAACCATCCTTGACTTATCATTATGCCAAGTAATGATTACTGGAGTTGTGACTTCAACTTCCTCATTGTGCCCAACTTTTCTAAGAACTCCCAGTTTCATTAGTTCATTAATATGATTTTCTAATGCTTCTCTAGCCCTAGGGCTAGCTGGGTAAGCTGGTCTCCTTAATAGTGGCGGATATGGCCTTTCCACATTAAGCATAATGTCCACCTCATGGCCTTTTATAGCCCCAAGTGGTTCATTATCAGAAGCAAAGGCTTCTCTATATTGAAATAAAACTTCAATAAGTTCTTCCTTCATTTCTGGTGTTAATTCAGGACTAATTTGTGCTTCACTTAGCTGATCTGACACAAATTTTTCTTTTTTAACATTGTTTACTTGTTGAATGACAGTAATTTCTTTTCTTTCTAGAGAAAAAGCAAATTTTTGCCTTTTATTTTCCCCTATAGTGAAATACCTGTCCTTATGATTGTTAATATCAATACCATAGATATTGAGATAATCATTTCCAAGTATAAAGTGTTGTAAAGTACAATTGTTCATAACAACAAATTCAGCTTCCAATCTCATACTCCCTGCTGGATGAGGAAATATTATTACTGCTTCAAATATACCCAAAGGGTGCATGTTCTGGCTAGCACTGCTGAATTTTACACCTTCAATTGGCATCAACTTGTCTTGCCAATTGGTATAAATTTTGTCAAGATAATCTTTTCCAACACAAGTGCAAAAAGCACCTGAGTCAAGATGTATCTTGGCTTCTGTGTTATTTATCACAATATTAGTGATACAAGATGACCCAGCTGTATAACCTTTACCTCTAGCAGGTTTGGTTTTTTGCATTTTGGCATCTTGCACATGTATGAGATCCATACATTCATCACTGTACTGTGTTAAGTGAGTATGTACCTCAGTGACCTCAAAAGAAACATTAATATTTTCTATACCAAGTTGCTCTGATGCTTCTTCTTCTTCTGAAGGCTCAGAATCATTTTCATGTAAAGATACATCAGTTTCTTTTGTTTCTTCCACTTTTTCAACATTTATCTCATTGACTCTTGTCTTTTTTGGACAAGTGTTTGCTAAATGAGATGTAATTCCACATTTATGACATTTCAAAGGAGGTCTGTCATGTGGTTTATTTGTTTTTAAAATTGGTTTCCCACTAGTCTTGTTGTCTATTGGGGGTTTATACCAATTTCTTCCAATTTTTGTTCTAGTAGTGATATCCTCCATAGCATTGATATAATCTTCTGTAGAGCAAGGCTCAATACATCTGCTTCTTATAGCATGCTCAAGGTCACCACCACACTTTCTTAACATCCTTTTATGTACCATTGGTTCAGACATATCAGGATGAAGGGCAGTTAATCTGTCCTTCTGTTTAAGAAACCAAGTCATGGGCCTGTCCCTCTCAATATTAAAAATGGCTTCTTCAAAAGAATTTTACGTTCTAAATCTCCAGGAATCATTTTCCCTTTTGGAAATAACTTGTTCTTTCCACCAAGGCCAAGAAAGTTTACCATGGTCTTGTCTCATTTTATAATACCATTTCTTTGCTGATTTGGTAAATAATGAGTGTAATCTGGCACTTATGTATTCATCTGGTATGTTAAAGTCTTCTTTAAACATATCAATTGTTTTCATAAATTCCATATGATTATATTCTCCTTCACCACTGAAGGTTGGCCATTCCTCTAATCTTGGAATGTCCTTATAATTGCAAGCAGTTTCCACATCATGACTTGAAATTTTATGATGTAAATCATTATTCAAGTTAAGGACATTTCTGTCAAGAATTGGTGTGGATTGCCTTGGCAATTCATTTTTCAGTGATATATTATTAATACTTGACTGAATGTCTTCTTCAATTCAAGTCTTGCTTTATCACTTTTTTCCAATTGTTCTTGAAAAAGAGCTGCATTGTGACCAGTTGAATTTTCCAAGTTTTGTACTTGTATTTTCAATTATTTTAGCTGTCCAGTTAGAAAGAAATTGAATGTTCATCTGGTTGATTGAGTAAGGTAACTTTAAACTCAAGTATTTCACAAATTTGCGTCAAAGACAAAATATTTGCCTTATTAACATTTTCAAGGCCAATTATGGTCTTTTGTTGGTCTTTTACTTGTAGTATCTCATTACCCAACTTTTGTTGGACATGATCAAATGCTTTAAATTTTGCCATAATTTCTTTATTACAAGATTCAAAGTAAGTTACAAGTTATACAAGATCTACTTCTTTGGAAAGGATTGGTTCAATCTTTCCTCCTCCTTGTTTTTGAATTCCATCAAAGTTCTTTCCATATTGAACACATTGTCCATGGCTGTCTTTTCCTTCTTTGAGATTCTGTAAATCTGAGGGTAAGGTTTGTTCCACTTGGGCTTTGCCTTTCCCTTTGCCTTTTGCTTGCCCTTCTGGTTGGTCTTTGGGGCTTTCTTGGGCTTGTTTGGCACTTGTTGAGGCGGATTTTTGCTGGTGGATGCTTGAGGAGCTTCCACTGGGCTGTTGTCCTTGCCTTGAGCCAATTTCTTCTTCTGATCCTCTGACAACATGCTTTGGTTTTTCAACCAAGCTTTGATCTGTTGGACTTGTCCTTTGACAGACATTGGTGTCCAACCCAGCAGAAGATCTTCTGTCTTTTCTGGCCCCATGAACTTCTTCACTTGAAGATAAGAGTTCATGGTGCCTATCCAAAGAATTGGGAGGAGTTCCCACTCTTGTTTTTTTGATGCCAGGAACCAGTTTTTCCATTGGGATTGATAACTTTCCACAGCTGCCTGTTGGAAATGGTTCAGGTCTAACAGCAATAGCAGTTATGTCAGCTTCTGGACTCTCAATAAGAGGTTCAAAGGTTCTGGCTAACCTTTGGGAACTGGTGGAAGTTCTGGCATCCTCCATTTGTGCCTCTCCTCTGGGAGGACATTCTTGCCTTTTGGATTTGTGGCTGGAATGTGCTGGTCCAGATCCATTTGATTGGATGGAGTAGTTGCTTCCACTTCTAGTAGGAGTCATTTCACGTCAATTTTAATAAAAAATAGAGTAAAAATTGAATTGAATTCACCTGCAGGACCTTTAATGGGCTTTTTGGTTATTAAACCCCTTGGTGCTGGGCTGGTTTGAATTTCAATACTGGACTCTGAGGCTTCAGAGTCTGAAGAACTTTCTCTGATTGAAGACACTAGAGAAAATTAAAAATATAAGTTGTTTTATTAAATAATAAAAATAACTTATAAACTCAACTTATTAAATAAAGTTGTTTTAATGTAATTATATGGCAAATTACGTCAAAAATAAAGAAAAATGTCTAAGATAAAAGAAAAAATGTTTTTAGTAAAGATTTTTATTTTTTAAAGATTTTTTTTATTTGATTTATTATTTTCTTTAAAGAAATAATAATTATGCAATTAACAAGTTAATTAATCAAAATTGTATTATTATTAACTTTATACTAGAATAACTCAAAGAATAAATTTCAAGTCTGTGATGTGAAAAAGCCACTAGTTAGACAAAAGAAATTTATTCCAAGTCACTCAATAGTATATTGTTTCAAACAATATTCTTAAGAAAAAAATAACTTTATTAATATTATAAAGATTATTTATAAGGGATAAGTGCCAAAAAAGCCAATATTTAGAAAAATATGGCAATTTTACGTCAAAAAAAGTAAAATAAGGTCTAGAGTATGATTTATGTCCCAAAAATTGGTTTAAATTCACGGCCAGGCCCCCAAACGTAAGGTTTGTCTATGAAACTCTTGATAATAGTAACAATATCAAGAGTACTATGACTGTCCTCAGTAGAAAAATATAATATAATAAAATATTACAACCACAAATTTAAATATAATTATGAAAAAAATTATATATAAAAAAATAATTTTAATTATTATTATAAAAATATAATAATAAAAAAAAATATAATAATTATAATAAATTATAATTATTCTATTATTGTTATAGTCACTGACAGTTATAACAATAAGAAGTGTAAAGCTCTTAATGAGACAATTACATGTGGAAAATATGAATATTAACCACTTATAAATAATATAAATATTATTTATAAAAAGAATTAAACAAAAACTGTGCAGAAATAATTCTTTTAGAATAAAAATTCTATATAAAAAAACTAATATTTAGATAAAAAAAATATAGAGCTTTAAAGAAAACCTACTTATAAGATTTATTTAATACAACAAGTCTAATACAACAGTTATTATACTAAATAAAGATTATAAGTTAAAAAACAGGTCAAAAATCAATAAATTTAAAGATAGAACAACTTTTTATAATATAAATTATGATTAAAGAGTTTTTGAGAGGAATTTGTGGATTTTAAAAGATATTTAAAATGATAATTTTATATAATAAAATATATTATTGGTGATTACAACAATAATCTAAATTCTATGACTTCAATTCTTTAATTTAATAAATAAAGAATAAAAATAACTTAAGAATTACTATTAATAATAAGATTTTGTATTTAATAAAACTTTACCTGTTTAAATTTCTAATATGATTGGATTGATAATGAATGATGGACAAAAAGAGTGATGAAAAGACTCCTTTTATGTCTTCAGAGCAGCTCTCATGACTCATAATGAATATAGAGGGCGTGCTCAGGTCAAAACTGAAAAACCATGCATAAAAATAAAGTTCTTAACTTAAGGCAACTTATTTTTAATTTCAATTTAAAGTTACCAGTGTTATTATTAACTCCATGTAACTTTAATCCTCATTTTAAACTAATTATTTTAAGTTTTTAATATAAATAAACTTATTTATATTAAAGTTCATCACATGAACAACTTAAAAATAGAGTTTCAAGTAGAAATCTCTTAAACTCAATTTTTAATTAATTTTCAAAGAAATCATAAATTTCTTTGAGTTTAATTAAAAGAGTAAATTTCCAGGCTAATTACCCAGGAAATTTATTTATAAAAGATACTTAAGATTTAATTTATATATTGATAATATTAAATTCTAAGTTGTGTGAAATTTCAAGCAAATCCATTAAGAATTGGATTTTGAATGAATTTTTGAAGTTATTGCTATTTTTCCACGTAAAATAGCAAAACACACCAAACCTTAAGTTCTGATAAGGTTTTAATGCTTTAAACTTTAAATTTTTGAACTTAATTAAGCTCTGAAAGTTCTTAAAACCTTGATTCCAAGCCTGCATATTGGGATTTACCCTTTGGCAGCTCGAAATTCCTGTCCAAATTGGGATAAAACCAGTTTAAACCTTAAGGTTGGATCAAAGTCTAATCTTAAAGTTTAAATAAGGTTGAAAATCCTCCAATACAGGTGGACAACCTTAATTGAATCCTTGCAGATCCAAAAAGTTGGGTACCCCAGCTCTATTTGGTCTTTTTCCTTTGTCCCACCTTTCTGCATGGATTTTGCCCTTTTATTTATTTAAAGCCATACTATGGCCTTAAACCCTTTTAAATTGAGCTCACGCAGGATTTACATTCTGTATGGCAAATCCTTAGCCAATTCAGTAAATATACACCACACCTCAATTTTAACTAAAATTTTGGTAAGTTTGCATAAACCTTATGCAACTTTAAATTTAAGCTTAATTAAGCTTAAATTTAACAATTTTAAAAAAATGTTAAAAAGTTACATTGGTACTGTGAGACTCTTAAATCTTCCAATAACATAAAAAAGAAGTGGTTTTGGGTATAACACCCTATGGGTGCACCCTAGGTTATTTTTGGTGTAGAATCCAAAAATGACATAATATTTATAACTTTGTTTATCCAAAACAAAGTTATACTTATTTTTTATTACTTTTTATTTTAAATTCAACTAAAAAGTCTGTTTAAGACAAAATTAACTGTTGATAAAATCATTTGTGGCCTTATGGGTATGTCATACATACCTCACAGGCTCACAAATTCTCTTACTCCAAAAGGAAAATTTACTCTTGTCAGTCGTGAAAAAGAGTCTGACAACAGGAAAGCCAATTATGACATCATTGAACCCTGGTTTAGACCAAAAAGGGCTGGTTTAAGCCATTTTTAGCCATTTTTAGCCATTTTAGACCCTTAAATCAGCCATTACTATAGCAATACCAGGCCTAGAGCCTTCAAAACACGTCAGAATGTGTGTCAGAGGCGTAGAAACCAGTTAAAGCTGTTTTTACTATGATTGTTTTATCTTAAGGGTAGTTTTACCCTCTTGGCAACAGCTAAAACTTCCCCAGTTGGTATCAAAACCTCATCATCAATTGAGTCCACAGACCCTGTAACTCAATTCCAGGCCAAAATTGATGAACCTTTGCGTGAATTTTGACATCCCACGCCTGTCAGCAAGGACTTTGGGGGTATAGCTCCCCCTTGGAGCTGGAGTTCCTTTTCCCCCCTCAAATTTAATCTTTCCAATTTATTTTTCCTTTAATTCCTCATCATGTATTATACTTATAATTTACATATGTAATTCAATTCAATTGTACAGTACAATGCAGTAATAATTGACACCTCATATGTAAATAAAAGTTCACTTATGTAATACACGCACACATTTTGACATTTCAATTGAATTCAATTGAAAATACTTCAATTCCTCATAACTTCTAAACTAAAAACAACACCTCAATTTTAACACAAAAATTGATGGTTAAAACCACATGTGGTGTGAATTAAATTAAGGTTTTGAGGATTTTCAACTTTTGTATTGAAAATACAAAAAACTTAATTTAAGCTTATTTAGAGTTGAGTTACAAGAATTTCACTCAGAGGTGACCCCACCTGATTTTTTATGAGGAATCCAATGGTGAAATCATTTTTATTTAACTTTTTTCCAAATTTATTTATTTTTTCACAATTTTGTTAAAATTTCATTTTTACTAAATTTTTTCAAGTATAAATGTAATTTTATACTTACAAAATTTAATGTATTTTTATTTTTAAATTGTAATTAATTTTTTATTTTTAATATAATTTTATATTTATACTTTGATTTTTATTTTAATAATATAAATAAATTTATTTTATTTATATTAATATGTTATTTTTTATATTTGTGGTCTTTTGGGTATATGAAATTACCTCTAAGGCTCACATTCCCTCCCCCTAAAAAAGAATATTACTTTGTAATATTGGTGTTTCTAGTGTGTCTGAATCTCCTGAGGAGTTTGTTAGCTGCTGGTATATCCTTTTCTTCTAACCATTTATCTTCACAAGTTGGGTCACTGTACCTAACAAGGTATTCCCTTACTTTCTTGGTTCTTAATTTCCTTCCTTTAAGAACTTTGGTAATTTTCTTAGTACCAGATGTCTCAATAGGAAAGTATCTGTCTTTGTTATTATGTAAATCTATCCCATACATGATTAAATAGTCATTTCCCAATAAAAATGGGTACTAGAGCAATTTTCCATAACAACCAATTCAACTGTGATTCTCAAATTCCGATTTATGTGTGGGAATATGATATTAGTCTCAAAGATTCCTAATGCTTTCATTGGGTTACTTGTACTTTTGAATTTTATACCATCAAGTAGGTGAAATCTTCCTTTATCATATGATCCTGTCCATACTTCATCCAAGCCATGTATTAGAGAGTTGTCTTTACAGTCTTTGTTCACTAATTGGTATAAGATGCTACAATTGTTATCTTGAATATAACTATTTCTGAAATCTTCAAAGAAGGTGGTGTTCAAGTCTGTAACACTTATTCCTTCTATTGGCATTTGGTTTTCATAAGTTGTGCCCCTTGAGCTTTTGATAAATCAAGTTGACTATTGCTCAATTGTGGCAAGTGGGAATAAGATTCCATTATGTCAAAAGTGGCATTGATATTTTCTATATCTTTTGAAGATTCAGAAAATATGGATGACTTATCATCTGAATTGTCTTCAATTATGTCATCTTTTTCAACATCAGGTCCCTTTCCAATATCAATTTCATTGATTTTCCCCCTTTTTGGACACGTATTAGCTAAATGGGTGGTGCTTTGGCAAATATGGCACTTTTTGACTGTATCTGCAGATTTATACCCAACATTATTAGAATTTTCTTTGGGGTTTTTGTCCACAGAATCTTTCCAAGGTGTATTAAACCTGGTTTCAAGATTCACCCTACTAGAACCAATTTTTGTTCTGGTGGTTACTTCTTCTAATATATTGATAATATCCTCTGCTGAAGATTGTTCAGTAGTACTGCTTTTGATAGCATGCTCTAAGTCACCTCCACATTGTCTCAGAATTTTTCTATGGATCATAAATTCTGACATGTCAGGATATAATGCTGTTAATCTGTCCTTTTGTTGGCAAAACCATGGTAAAGCTTTTTCTTTATCAGCATTAAATTTGGCAGATTCAAAGGCTGTTTCAACTTTAAACCTCCAAGCATCATTTGCCCATTTGTTGATGATTTGGGTTTTCCACCAAGTCCAACTCTGGTGTCCATGTGCTTGTCTTATTTTGATGTAACATCTGTGAGCTGATCTGGTAAACAAGGTGTTAAACCTGGCTGTTACCAATCTGTCTGGTAATTCAAAATCCTCTTTGATCATGTCAATACCTCTAATGAATTCCATATGGTCATATTCTCCTTCACCACTGAAGTGAGGCCATTCTTTAAGTTTTGGAACTTCTTTCAAGAGTGCTTGGCCCATTGATGGTTCCAAGTTATGAAAAGAAGTAGATCATTCATTTTTTAATTGTGAATTATCAGGATCCAATACATGTTGATTTGAAATTCTTGTGCCCTCATTTTGATTTAGAGGTGAGACATTCTTGGTAAGGTATTCAGTATTTGTTCAATGTCATTCATTTTACTGTTGCTACACCTTTGGGAATTTCTGTATTCATGTTGGAAGCTTTGTATTAAATTTATTACTTCAATTTTATACATGTCTTCCTTATGTGTCAGTTCTTGCCATAACTCTGTCTGTCTTGTATTATCAGCAGTGACTTGATTCAATTTCATTTATAATTTTGATACTTCTTCTTGTGAAGCATCAAAACAGTTTTTCAAGGAAATGGTATATGTCTTTACTTCAGTAAATGAATTTGAAATGTCATCAAGGACTTTCTTGTTATCTGTTTTGATAATATTTATGGCTTTTTTAATTCTTGTTTCAATTATGTCATCAATATTGAATTTAGAATATCTATCTGTTAATTCTTTAATAATGGCAGATTGTTCATTTATTTTATTAGAAGAATTATCATTATTGGAACACATAAGTGTTTCATTACTTTGGCACAGACTCAGGTTGCTTGTTTTAATGTTGTTACAAATGGTTTCATTTTTATCAGAAAAATGTTTTTTCATGTCATTTATAGCATTATACAACTCTGGGATGGAATCAAATATGTCAGAAATCATTTCTGGAACCTTAATCTGGCTTCCTCCTTCTTCTCTAATTCCATCATGGCTCTGGCCATCTGAAATACATTTTCCATGGCATCCTGCTGAATCTTTGGGATTCTGTAGCCCTGGCTGTAAGGGTTTGGGGCTGGTGCCTTCCCTTTGCCCTTGTTTGGAGTTTGTGGCTGCTTTTTCTCGTTGGAATTGCTGCTGCTGGCCACTGGGGCTGTTTTTGGCACTGGTTTGGGTGGTGGAGGGTTGTTTTTCCTCCATTCTAGTGTCAAAAGCATCATGTTTTTCTTCTCCATCAATGGATGCCATCCATTGAGCAATTTGCAAGTGTTGGGATGGCCCAAGAATTTTCTTACTGTCAGGTAAGAATTCATGCAATTCTTCCACAGGTCTGCAAGGATCTGGTACTCCTTGAATTGAAGTGCATTGTTTTATGCACTGTGGCTGGCTTTGTATATGTCCACAGAGGCTTGTTGTGGCGGTGTCAGCTCTTTTTGAAGGTAAAATGGTATTATCAGCTTCAGAATGACCCAATTTAGTTGTTTGGAAGTCATCAACTGACCCTTTTCCTTCTGTACCTTGTTGGCCTCTGCCATAATCACATCTATTACCTTTTTGGGAGCTGCTTGAGGGGTTGTAGCTGGCTCCTGACCTGGTTGAAGGCATAATTATGGTTTAAAAAGGCTTAAAATAGTATTTTTACGTCAAAAAACTTACTATTGGCCAAATTCTTAGCTTTCTGAAGAGTATTACTTTTGTCCAAGTTAATTAATTCAGAAGATATTGGTTCAGGTTGATTATTTTGAGTCACAATTACAATACTATTATGGTCTGAATTAATAGTGCTTGCAGGAACAATGCTGGTGACTGTTGAGGCTGTTTCAATGTTTTCTTGTCTTACGACGTTTTCAGACACTAAAATTAATGAAAAAGCCAATTAATTAAGTAAAAAAAGGTTATTTCAAAAAAGAAATAAAAATATAAGCCTCACTTATAATGTGAAAAAAAGTTATTTTTTATGGATTTTTTGAATTATAAGTATTTTTTATATGTTTTTAAATTTTTCATTATAAGAAAAAAGATTTGAAAAGGGTAAAAAAAATATGTTACAGGTAAAATATCACGGCTGGGCCCCCAAATGTAAGGTGTGAATATGAAACTTTGATTAAAAATCAAGTACTTTTCCTGTCCTCAAAATTTGTATAAGGTAAAATTCAGTTAAAAATAGTATGAAATATTATTTTTAAGAGAAAACACGCCAATTTTATTGTTTATAGCTTTATTAGTATAAAGCAATAATATTATAAAAATTTATTGTTTTACCAACAATAGAAATTTATCCAAAAAATACTCTACAATAGATATTTTAAGGCTACAAAAGAAATTTCTTCAAGAGCAATTTCAATTGGAATTAATTGAGCAAAGAACTGCAAGCAATTAATTAAAGAACAAAGTCTTTAAAAAGAATATTAAAGAGAAAACACGCCCAAAAGTTACCAGAGTGAATTTGGAAACAAAGTGACAAAGTTAACAGTGATGAAAGATGCTTTAATTCACTTTTGGGGTGGTTCAGGGGTAAAAATGATTATAAGAGTTACAAACAATGATTATAATGATTTTTTCACGTGGTTAAAAGGATTAAAGTGATTTAAAAATGGTGGGTGGAATCTTTGATTTATTGGTTTAACAGTGTTTAAACTAACTAATAAAAGGAAAAGATTCTAACATGAAGAGAAAAGTGGGGCAAAGAAGACATTCTTTTATAGCCATCAATTCTCTTACTTCAAAAGTAGAATTTACTCTTGTCAGTCGTGAAAAAGAGTCTGACAACAGAAAAGCCAATTATGACATCATTGAACCCTGGTTTAGACCAAAAAGGGCTGGTTTAAGCCATTTTTAGCCATTTTAGACCCTTAAATCAGCCATTACTATAGCAATACCAGGACTAGAGCCTTCAAAACACGTCAGAATGTGTGTCAGAGGCGTAGAAACCAGTTAAAACTGTTTTTACTATGATTGTTTTATCTTAAGGGTAGTTTTACCCCCTTGGCAACAACTAAAACTACCCCAGTTGGTATCAAAACCTCATCATCAATTGAGTCCATAGACCCTGTAGCTCAATTCCAGGCCAAAAGTGATGAACTTTTGCGTGAATTTTGACATCCCACGCCTGTCAGCAAGGATTTTGGGGGTCTAGCTCCCCCTTAGAGCTGGAGTTCCTTTCCCCCCCCAAATTTAATCTTTCCAATTTATTTTTCCTTTAATTCCTCATCATGTATTATACTTATAATTTACATATGTAATTCAATTCAATTGTACAGTACAATACAGTAATAATTGACACCTCATATGTAAATCAAAGTTCACTTATGTAATACACGCGCACATTTTGACATTTCAATTGAATTCAATTGAAAATACTTCAATTCCTCATAACTTCTAAACTAAACACAACACCTCAATTTTAACACAAAAATTGATGGTTAACACCACATGTGGTGTGAATTAAATTAAGGTTTTGAGGATTTTCAACTTTTGTATTGAAAATACAAAAAACTTAATTTAAGCTTTTTTGGAGTTGAGTTACAAGAATTTCACTCAGAGGTGACCCCACCTGATTTTTTATGAGGAATCCAATGGTGAAATAATTTTTATGTATTTATTTATTGGATAAAAAGTTATAATAATTTTTATTCAACTTTTTTCCAAACTTATTTATTTTTTCAAAATTTTGTTAAAATTTCATTTTTACTTAATTTTTTCAAGTATAAATGTAATTTTATACTTACAAAATTTAATGTATTTTTATTTTTAAATTGTAATTAATTTTTTATTTTTAATATAATTTTATATTTATATTTTGATTTTTATTTTAATAATATAAATAAATTTATTGTATTTATATTAATATGTTATTTTTTATATTTGTGGTCTTTTGGGTATATGAAATTACCTCTAAGGCTCACAATGCCACACTGTTTGTGTTTAAAATATGTCTTAATCACTGCATTGAAGAATTCATTATGCAGTTCTGAGGAGCTTATTTCCAGTATGTGAGCTTCTGTTCCTTCTGAATCTTTCTCTCCACTGTTTGGGGTAGCACTTTCTGGTGCCCATTCAGAAAATCTGAGGTTTTTCCTCCTATCTATTTCCATGAAATGGATAGGGATCTTGGCTTCTAGTTGAGGGTCATAAGCTGCATTGCTTTTTACATTATCCAGTGGCCATCTGCTGAGGCCATCTGAATTGCTATGACCTTTACCCTTTTTGTATATGATGGTCATATTGCCCCTATACTCTTGGATGGCTATTTGTGAACTCAACATGTGTCTATTGGTAGTATTCCTGTTCAGTAAAGACTTTGAGGCTGTGCAGTCTGTGTGGAATTCAAAGACTGCACCCTTCAAATAATGGTGGAGTTTCTCTAGAGCCCACACTAAGAATAGACATTCTGTCTGGGTTTGCCAATAGCTGGCTTCTGAATCTTTCAGTTGCCTAGAAATGTAGCATATTACTCCCTCTCTTGGTTCACCATCAACAATTTGTCTCTGGTGAAGGGCTACCCCTAAGACTTGCCTACATGATGCATGTATGTATAACTTGAATGGTAGCTCAAAGTCAGGTAAGATGAGCACAGGTGCATTTGTGAGTTCATATTTGATTCTCTCATATGCATCCCTTGTTTCCTTTGTAATTTCCAAAACTAAATCTTTTGAATATGATGTTTACAGACTACTAGTTATGTGGGAAAAATTTCTGATGTGGTTTCTTCATTAGCTAGCAAACCCAAGGAAAGATTGCATCTGTTTGATGTTCTTTGGTAATGGTGTGGGAACTCCTCTTGTGTGGGATTAAAATGAGGCAGTACCTGGAGGGGGAAATCACAGGTAACTAGTTTTGAATTGCTAATAACTCCTGTAACCAAGGGTGGCAAGGGTGTATTTCCTGCCCCTCCTAAAATACTGAACAAAATCTTCCTTGGAGCTCACAAACCAGTATAAAATTAGTAAGTGGCTTTACAACTGCAGAAGACAAACCTCAGCCATCTCAGATCAGACCTATTCAATATATAATAATAAAAAGAAATGTCAGTAATTTGGTTTATTTTTAGATTATTAATAAAACACTTTTTTGTATAATTTTTATTTTATAGTTGAATTGAGGTGAGTTGTTTCTTCTTTGTGATAAAAGTTTGGTAAGATGAGTTATTTAAGGTGTTCAGAAATATTTAGTGAGTGTTGATAAAGGTAATTTTGTTAAGGTATAGTTATAATAGAGTAAAATAAATTTTTAAAGGCTTGTTATTTTTTTAAGAGTGTTTAATAATGAGATAAAATAGTATTTGTTAAATTTAAGGGGTAAGATTCTTTGATATTGTATTTTTTAAAGGGCAAGTTAATTTTAAGTCTTGATAAATGGTGTTAATCTTACTGGATAAAATATTTTAATAGAGTAGCAACCCTAATCTTGGGTACTGGGTAACTTTTACATTTTTTATATTTTAATAATAATAAGATTTAACTGAGCTTAGCTACTGGGTAATCTTCAACACTATACTTCCACTGAGCTTAGCTACTGGGCAAGTAAACTTTCCATAATATACTGGTTTACCTCCCAGGTGAGGCATGACTTATTCCTGTTCTTGCAATGTGCAGGGCATATAATTTTCCATGCGGGGATTTTGGAATTTGGGGGAGAGAGCCCCTCTATTTATACCTTTTGGGAGCCCAGGGGGGCCTCCATGGGAGCTGTATTTTTCCACGTTAATTCCTCTTGATTTCATCATGTTACTCTGTTTTTGGTGAGGACCTTTATTGCATGGGTCAGGTGATTTAAGGTTTGGTGATAATATCTTCTCTGCACAGCCTCCATTCATCACATGATGGGTTTTTGGTGCACTAATTATGATGTGATATTATTGGATTTTACTTGCATGCATGAGGTGATTTCATTTGAGCTGAGGATTTTTCTTGTTCATAGCATTTTTTTCTGTCACATGATATGCTGTTGGTGGGTGTAGTATCACATGATGAAGTTGAAATTCCTTTGAATATGTCACATTTTAGGCTTGTTAGAAGTGGCTGTGTAATTTATGCAAGTGTCATGGTTGTTTTTCTTCTTTTTGAACTTTAAAATGAGGTCCAGTGTTAATTTCTCGCACTGATGAATTTACTGTTATGTATGAGATGATGTGAGTTTTGAGCTTGACGCATGCTGTGCATAGTCATGTGGTTGAGATTTAATTATAATTGTGTACTGCATGCAGCCTGTTGTAACTAGCTTTGGTTTGCATGAAGTGACGAGTGGTGTAAATAATTATGATTCTGTTTTAAGGTTTTAAGTGGGGTTACTTTGGAGATAGGATAAGGTACTCCTTTGGCTGCGTTGCAAATGACTTGCAGGAATTCCATGGGGTTGAGCTTTGCATCATGTGACTTTTCTATTTTGAGCTCTAGGTTGCTGTGTAATTCATACATGTGTCCCTTTATTTCTGCATGAGTCCTGTGGCTATAAGGGGGTGTAAGGCTGGGTGGGGTGTGTAATTTAAAGCATGGTACCTTATTTGTTGTAACTAGTTTGCTATATGTAACTTGATTTTTACATATGCATAATGAAATCGAATAATTTATTTCAACACATACACTGCCCTTTGGTGCCTGTGCCATGGTTTTATGAGTTAAATCCAGCGTTTTGCTGTAAAATTGACCTTTGGTGTAAACTTTGAGTGTAAGTCTCCCTGTAGGCTGGATTTACTGCTATTATGGGGTGCTGTGAGCTTGAGCCTGGTGAAAAAAATGGTATGGAATACCACATCCCTCTCTCCATTTTATGTTGTCCCCAGCATTCCAGGTGAGAGCTCTCTATTCTTCATCTGATTCTGTGGTCTCCTCAAATAACTCTTCCTCATTTATTGATTCATCTTCTTCACTTTGTTCTTCTTCTGTGTCTTCTCTTGTGTTTATCAACTTTCCTCTTGGGTAGAACCTCTTGACTTGAGATGCTGCAAATCTTCTGGCTAATTGTGTTCCATCAAGTTCCTCAAGTTCATATGGTCCATTTTTTATTTCTCTGATTACTCTGTAGGGTCCATTCCATTTGTTTTTGAAAAGTAGTCCCCAATTAGTTTCTATTGCTTTGTTGTAAACCAGGACCAAATCTCCTGGATTCAGTGGTGATCTTAGTTGGTGTGCCATTCTTCTATCCCAATATTTCATTGAGTCCTCCCTTGATTTTTTGAGTTTTTCTTCTGCTTTCCTTCTCATTTCTTCTTTCCTTTCTAACTGTTTAGCTCTGGATTGCAGTAATTCCCCAGTTGTGGATATTTTGTGCCATTTTACTGCTAAAAAATTTTTTTTTCAATGTTAATTGGTAATACTGGTATTTGTCCAAATTGGAGTTCAAATGGTGAGAAACCAGTTGTTCTTTTAGTGGAAATTCTGTCAGCCAATGTAACTAGTAATAGATATCTATTCCATTTTCCTCAATTTTCCCCACACATCTTGACTAGAGCATCTGTCAGTTGTTTATGGCCCCTTTCAGCCATTCCTTGAGACTATGGGTAATAGGGTGTGGTGACCCTTATCCTTGATCCTGCTTTCTTTACTGCAGCTTGCAATTCTTTTCCAAAATCTGGCCCCCCATCAACAGTTACTTCTTTTGGTGAGTCATACCTTCATATCCATTCTGAGGTGAACCATGCTGCAACTGCTTTTGCTGTCAATTTAACTAGTCAAACTGTTTCTGGCCATCCTGAAAAATCATCTCTGGCCACAACCATATAATTCCATATTCCAGATTTGATATGGACTGCATCCATACTGACCCTTTCAAAGATTTTTGATGTTGCTGTAGATTTTCCTTGTTCCCTTTGTAAGTTTTGACTTCTCTTTTGGCAGGATAAGCAAGATTGAACCCATTTCTTTACTGATTTCTTCATTCCTTCCCACCAAAATCTTGCCTTAATTCTTCTGTAAGCTTCATTTTCCCCTCTATGGCCCATGTCTTCATGAAGTGACTTTAAAATTAAGCTTTGAACTTCTTGACTTGATATCACCAATTGAGGGTTTGGATTATTTCTTCTTTTGAGTTGGCCATCTTCAAAGAAAAAGTTGGATGATCTTCTTTTTATCCTTCTAAATTCTTCATCTTTACTTGATTGTGGTTTTTTCATTGTACTTAAGTATTCTTTCATTCTTCTCCAAAATCCTTTTTCTTTGGTTGGTACTTGTATTCCTGAAAAATGGAGTGAATTTACATTCTTAGCCCCAAATCCAGGGTGTGGCTTGATCCAATATTCTTCTTCATCAAATTATGGTACATCTTCATCTTCTTCTTCTCAATTTTTTGGTCTTCTGGACAGCCCATCTGGCATAGTGAAAGTTTTCCCTGGTTTGTGTACCAAATCAAAGTAAAATAGCTAAATGAAAGCCACCCATCTTTTCATGGGCACATTGGGTAAGCAAGGGGTGTTGATCATTTCAATTAAGGCCTTGGAATCAACGTGTAATTCAAAATGTTGTCCTAAAGTATTGTCTGAAGCTTCTTGAGAATTCTTGCAACTCGAAAGAGTTCAAATTTGGGTTGTGAGTATTTTGATTCTAATTTTGAAAAAGTTATTGATTCATATAATACTGGTCTGTCTTTTCCTTCTTTATCTTCTTGAGTGAGTACTGCTCCTGCCACAATGTAGCTTGAATCTACTGCTATCTTAATTTTTCCTGCTCCTTTGGCATAATCCAAATTCTTGAGGGTTATTTCTTCTCCAACTGTTCTTCTGAGCTTATGGAAAACTTCTTCACATTTTTGATCCCAATCCCAGTCAAAATCTTCTCTGGTGAGCCTTCTGGGTGGTGATGCAAGTTAGGAGAAGTTTTCAATGAACATCCTTACATAGGCACAAAGTCCAAGAAATCCCCTTATTTCCTTCTTGTTAAGATGTGTTGGCCAATTTTCAATTTTGTTGATCTTTTGTTTTGAAATTGTTCTTCCTTTAAATGATACAACATGCCCTACTATGTCCAAAGCTGGAACACAGCATGAGAACTTTGATTCTGAGATAGTAAGTCCTGCTTCTTCAATCCTGAATAAAACTCTTTCTAAGGTTATGGCATATTCTCATATAAATCTTCTGATTGAGGGGTTTTCTAGTAGTATTTCTTGGTTGTAAAGGGATCTTGGTCCTTTTATTCCTCCATCATCAATAAAAATTTCTACACTTTCTGGTATTTCTTCTTAGAGTATCCAGGTCATTTGGGCTTGGTATACTGCTACTGAGTTGGTGGCTCCTTGGGGTAGTCTTGTGAGTTGCATCCTTCCAAGGGGTGTTTCAAAAGTGGTGAGGGGTCTTGTAGTGACATCCAATTCTCTTACATCATATCCTCCCATGATGTCTCCTAGTCTATAGCTTGCTCTTCCTGCAAATGCATCTACAAATTCTTCAATGTGAGGTGTTAAGACAGCATCCTTGATGATGACTTTGTTGAGTTCTTGAAGGTCATGTCCAATTCTGTGTTTCCCATTTGATTTGGCCACACAAAAGGTTGGGCTTGTGTAGCTTGAGGTGGATTGCTCATATAGTCCAGTCCTGATTCTTTCTCTGATTAATTCAGTAAACTGAGGTAAAATAGATTTGGGAATGGAAATTGGTTTCTTCTGCCAAGGTTCATGAGGTATTACTGGTATTCTGTAAGGTTCTCTATATGAGTGCTTGAGTAATTCTCTTTCTTCTTCATAGAAGGCTATTGCTTTTTCCCTTAAAGTAATAACATTTTTGAGTAAATTTATTTCTTCATTTGATAACCATCTTGGTGGGCCAAAATCAACTGCTTCCAGTCTTTCATGGGTGACCTTGAAGGTTTCTTGAAATATAGGTGGGTTGGGTGATAAGGGTGTTTCATAGGGATCTCTTGAAAAAAGTGGTCTTTCCAAATGTGGGTTAAGGTATTGAGGCATTGGCTCATTGACTAGTATCACCTTCTCCAGGACTGACTTGTATTTGGCTGCCAAAATTTGGTGATCCATTTTCAATTAGTTATTTTGTTTCTTCTTCTTCTTCTTTTTTTTAATAATGATTTCTAAGAATTTGCTAGTGTCCTAAAATATTGAGGTCTTCACAATTCTTCTTTCTTCTTTATCCAATAAAAAAATGTAGTTTAAGTTCATACAGGACCTACAACTAGGTGTGTAACCCCTGTATATTAGGTATACAAAACCTGCAGTTTAAGTCACGCAAGGACCTCATGGCCTAATCCAAGGGCTTATCTTGATTCTTGAGCTCCTTTGGACTTTATTTTGGATTCCACTTGTCTCTTTTTTTATTCTTCAATATTCATGATGTCCACTTGATGCAAGATTCTTCTGGTTGTTTTATTTCTTGATGAGGAATCTTCTTCACTTAATTGATGGCTTGGGACTTCACTTTGTTCATTGTGGTCAATTTGATAATTCTAAACCCCTTTGAAAACCCTTATTCCTGTTACACAAAGGGAGCAGTTTATCGGAATGCTAAGGAAAAAATGGTCCTTCAGCACTTCTCCTGACTAGAACAATCCCCTCCAGCTTCTTGGCTGTCATTATTTTTTATAAGTTTCCCTGCCCAAGTCTACAGGGGAAGCGGTTTAGTGTCATGCTGAGGACCTCCTGAGTCTTCAATCTTCTTTAAAATACCAAGGGAAATTTGAGTTGAGTGTTGTACATTATCTTGTTATTCCATCATGTTTTGTGGGTCCTGATCCCATATTTCATATGGTTAGTAATCCTTCAGTTCATAAATATTGACCAGTTATCCTTGAATTCCAAATGAGTTTCAATCATTAATCAAAGAAATTTCCAAGGTCTGGTGTTTTCCAAAGAGCAATCCATAAGGAATTCCTGCTTTTATTTATAAATAATCTTCTTTATTTTCGGTATTCTGATAATTGCTATGTGATATAATGTTTACAAATTATCTTGATGTTTTCTCAAAATAATTTATTTTATTTGGTTCTTCTGTATTCCTAGATTATTCCTGTCATAAAAAATAGAATGAAAAATGAAAAATAATAATAATAAAATGATTTGAAGTTGAATTTAATATTGATTGATTGATTGATTTTTTGTTTTTTAATAATATTCTTTGGATGAGGGCCCCCCTCTCCATTTAAAAATCTTGAGTTGGCTTTCAAATTTTGAAGAGGATATATCTTCATTCCCCCAAAACTTTCACTATAAGGGATGGTGTAAGAAATACGTTTACCCACCCCTAATTTTTTATAGTGATTTTTATGAGAATAAATATTAATACAGGAAATTAACATGAATTCTTTTTTTAAATTGGACTGAATTGTCAGGATGAGTCTATGTTGAAGTGGTAATAAAGCTATGACTGTGACACATGGAAAATGATTAAAAATGCTTTTATATGAGTTAAGGATGGATTAATTTAATAATAAAAGGGCTTTACTACAAGGAATATAGTGGTGGTGAGCGCTGTTGAAAGCCCTGGGTGTAGCTTTACGTGTTGGGTTACAATAATGAAGACTACAATAATTTCAATTAAGAGTATACCTGTTTATTACCAAAGAGTAAAACTGTTTTTGACAGTTTACTACATAGGGTATTCAAGAGCAGGATGAGGAGACAATTCTGGCTGTGAAAAGTCTCCCTTTTATCCTGAAATGGGGTGGAAAGGGTGCTAGCCCTTTCCACGTAGAGGAAGTGAAGATCTTTCACTCTCTATGTAAGGTGTGGATATGAAACTTTGATTAAAAATCAAATACTTTTCCTGTCCTCAAAATTTGTATAAGGTTAAAATCAATTAAAAATAGTAAGAAATATTATTTTTAAGAGAATACACGCTAATTTTATTTTATATAACTATATTAGTATAAAACAAGAATATTATAAAAATTTATTGTTTTACCAACAATAAACATTTATCCATAAAATACTCTACAAGAGATATTTTAAGGCTACAAAAGAAATTTCTTCAAGAGCAATTTCAATTGGCATTAATTGAGCAATGAACTGCAAGCAATTAATTAAAGAGCAGAGTCTTCAAAAATAATATTGAAGAGAAAACACGCCCAAAAGTGACCAGAGTGAATTTGGAAACAAAGTGACAAAGTTTACAGTGATGAAAGATGCTTTAATTCATTTTTGGGGTGGTTCAGGGGTAAAAATGATTACAAGAGTTACAAACAATGATTATAATTATTTTTTCATGTGGTTAAAAGGTTTAAAAGGATCTAAAAAAGGTGGTTGGAATCTTTTATTGATTTGTTTAACAGTGTTTAAACTAATTGATAAAAGGAAAAGATTCTAACATGAAGAGAAAAGTGGGGCAAAGAAGACATTCTTTTGTAGCCATCAATTTTCTTACTCCAAAGTTAAATTTACTCTTGTAAGTCGTGAAAAACAGTCAGAAAACGGAAAATCCAATTATGGCATCATTGAACCCTGATTTAGATCAAAAAGGGCTGGTTTAAGCCATTTTTAGCCATTTCAGACCCTTAAATCAGCCATTACTATAATGATACCTGGTCTAGAGCCTTCAAAACACGTCAGAATGTGTGTTAGAGACGTAGAAACTAGTTAAAACTGTTTTTAATATCATGGTTTTATCTTAAGGGTAGTTTTACCCTCTTGGCAACAGCTAAAACTACCCCAGTTGGTTACAAAACCTCATCATCAATTGAGTCCACAGACCCTGTAACTCAATTCCAGGCCAAAAGTGATGAACTTTTGCGTGAATTTTGACATCCCATGCTTATCAGCAAGGAGTTTTGGGGTCTAGCTCCCCCTTAGAGTTGGAGTTCCTTTTCCCCCCCAAATTTAATCTTTCCAATTTGTTTTTCCTTTAATTCCTCATAATGTATTATACTTATAATTTACATATGTAATTCAATTGAATTGTACAGTACAATACAGTAATAATTGATACCTCATATGTAAATCAAAGTTCACTTATGTAATAAATGCACATTCTAAACTAAACACAAGACCTCAACTCTAACACAAAAATTGATGGTTGACACCACATGTGGTGTGAATTAAATTAAAGTTTTGAATATTTTCAACTTTTGTATTGAAAATACTAAAAACTTAATTTAAGCTTATTTAGAGTTGAGTTACAAGAATTTCACTCAGAGGTGACGCCACCTAATTTTTTATGAGGAATCCAATGGTGAAATAATTTTTATGTATTTATTTATTGGATAAAAAGTTATAACAATTTTTATTTAACTTTTTTCCAAATTTATTTATTTTTTTACAATTTTGTTAAAATTTCATTTTTACTTAATTTTTTCAAGTATAAATGTAATTTTATAATTTCAAAATTTAATGTCATTTTATTTGTAAATTTTAATTAATTTTTTTATTTTGAAAATAATTTTATATTCGTATTTTGATTTATATTTTAATAATGTAAATAAATTTTTTTTATTGATATTAATATATTAATTTTGTATTTGTGGTCTTTTGGGTATAGGAAATTACCTCTAACGCTCACACTCTAGGACTGACTTGTGGTTTGCAAACAGCCTGTATGCCCTGTATTGCGGTCAGATGTGGTTTTGAAACCACATCTGGGCAGTTTTCACCAATACAGGATGAAAATTTTCATCTGGGGACCTCAAAGACTGATTCTGACGTGTATGATGCGTAGAATGCTGTACAGAAACTGTATGGGACCCCAGTATTGACTGACTTATGAGGTATTGAAGTATTAACATGCTTCTTTGTCTATTTGACACCTCATAAACAGAGTACAACTGTATCCTGTCATAATACAGTTGTATTGGTCATATTGTGGGACTATAACCTTCAAATGACGATAACTCTGTCAGTTTTGGAGATATAATGCTCAAAGTTTGTTCATTGAATTAAATATGACAAAGTTATGCCATGTACAAGGTTTTTGTACATAGGCGTGGTTTGGGCAAAAAAGCTGTATTGAGCTTGTTTGCCTCATAACTTCTGTTATAGGTGAGATATGAAGAAGTGGATGGTACCATCAGATAGCCCTGATTGTGCTCTTTCCAAAAAGACCCCAATTCAAGTATCCCACACTAAGACTGTGGAAGTTAGATGAGAGGTGAATGTTTTGTTCACCCTTATTTGGCCTGAATTTGACCATAACTCAAGTAATACTGGTGCTAGCTTAACTTGGATGGTACCATTGGATAGCCCTGACTTAGAGCTTCATGTTTAATACCCATTTGATGGAGTTAAGCCTCTCCTTCTAGATTTTAGATGAGAGGTTAAACTTAAGGTTTATGCTCAGCAATAACTTTGAGCAGGAATACCTTTGTTATTTCTTGTCCTATGGTGATGGGACTTATGTTTTCAGAAAGAGGTGAGTTTCCTCTTTCTTTTGATACCTTTTGAGCTGATTTGGCTCAGTTCCATGTTTGGTGGTATCTTGGCTATACCATTGGTTTATGGTATTTTGGCTGTCATGCTTGTGGTCTGGTTTTGAGTCACAGGCTGACATACCCTCCCTCTAGAAAAGGCTCATCATTAATGAGACTGTTCAGTACTCCTAGAGGCTCTGAATCTCCTTATATGAAGTTTCCCATCTGGTATGGCATCTTCTGCTAACCATTTGTCTTTATCAGCTGTCTGGTGTTTGAATCTGACTAAGTATTGTCTTTGATCCTTCCCATTAAGTCTGATCTTCCTGGCCCTGATGATCTTACTCACAGGTCCTGGGGAGTCCTCCACTTCCACTATGTCAGGTTGTGTGGGGTTTTTCTTCCTGGAGGGGAATTTATCCTCCTCTGTTTGGAAGTATGGCTTGACCAAACTTACTGGGAAGACTGGGTGCTTCCTGGAAAATTCCTCTGTAAGTTTGACTTCCACTGAATTCTTTCCTATCAACCTAATGATAGTGAAAGGCCCTACAAATGAGTCCCTCATCTTCTTGGGTCCTTTAAGATTGTTAAAGTTCAGTGTAGATACTAGCACCTGGTCCCCTTCCTTAAAGTCAGGTTCCATGTTTGTCTTGTCCCACCTCTGCTCGTTATATTCTTTTGCCTTGGCTATGCATTTGGCAGCTGTGTCACAAGCCCTTTTCCACATATCATGGAAGTCTTTGGCTATGGGGTGGATGGTTAGAAGATTCTTCTTCAAGTAATCCACAGGCAACAGGGGATCACACCCTTTCTCTACCACTGCAGGTGTTTTTCCTGTTGTAGAGTGCTTACTTGTATTATAAGCCAGCTGGACAGCTGGTAGAAGGGTAACCCAGTTATGCACAGAACCTTCTAAGGATATCTTCCATAGTCTGGATCATCCTCTCAGCTAGGCCATCTGTTTGGGGATGGTAAGGGGTGGAAAAAGCAAGATTGGTGCCAAGCATGTCATACAGTTTGGTCCAAAATTCTGATGTGAATTTTGGGTCCCTATCACTCATGATGATTTTAGGGACTTCACAGGTAGATATGATGTTATTCCAAAAGAACAGGGCAGTATCCATGGCTGTGCCCTCCTTGTGGCATGGTAGACACCTAATGCTCTTGCTGAACCTATCAACTATGATTAGGCAGGCATTGTAGTTTTCTTTGCCTCCTGGGCCTATTCCTGTGACCCAGTCCATGTTGATGGTTTCCCATGGGTGCTTGGGTTCCTCTATGTGTTGAAGTAACCCATACTTCTTCCCATTTTTCCTGTTTGCCTTTTGGCATCTTTCACAGGTGTTGATGTGTTCACTCAACTCCTACTCCCACTTGGGCCACCAAGCTGTGCTCGCTACCCTTTCTTTGGTCCTGTCTTCACTCATGTGTCCCATATAGGGGCAGTCATTGCATTCCTGCAAGATCAATGAAAGGTGATCTCTGTCTAGCACTGTGAGTGCACTTGTGTGCTTTTATCTGTGGTAGAGCAGGCCATCTATAAGTAAAAACTTGTTATTGTTATAGGCCCTCAACCAGGGTTCTTCCAGCTGGGCTTCCAGTTCTGGACTCCTGTATTTTTGTTGAAGGAGTTATAGTAGTATGCAACACTGTTTGTGTTTGGCATAAGACTTCAGTACTGCACTAAAAAATTCATTGTGAAGTTCAGAGGAACTTATTCCCAATATTGGAGTTTCTGTCTCCTCTGAATCAGTGTTTCTACTGTCAGGGGTACCACTCTCTGTTTCCCATTCAGAAAATCTGAAGTTCTTTTTCCTATCTATTTCCATGAAATGGATAGGAATCTTTGCTGCAACTTCAGGGTCATAAGCTGGGTTGCTTTTGACATTGTCCAGTGGCCATCTTCTGAGGCCATCTGCATTGGTATGACTTCTACCTTCTTTGTATATGATCGTCATGTTCCCTCTATACTCCTGCATGGCTATTCGCCATCTCAGCATGTGTCTATTTGTAGTCTTCATGTTTAGTAAAGACTTCAAGGCTGTGCAATCTGTGTAGACTTCAAAGACTGCACCCTCCAGATAATAATGGAGTTTTTCTAGAGCCCAGACTAGACATAGACATTCAGTCTGGGTGGCCCCATACCTGGCTTCTGAATCTTTCAGCTTCCTTGAGATGTAGCAAATTACTCCTTCTCTTGGTTTCCCATCCACAATTTGTCTTTGGTGGAGGGCTGCTCCTAGGCCTTGACTTCATGCTGCATCTATATATAGCTTGAATGGTAGTTCAAAGTCAGGTAAGATGAGCACAGGTGCATTAGTGAGTTCATATTTGATCCTCTCATATGCATCCCTCCTTTCCTTGGTCATTTCAAAAACTACATCTTTGGAACATAACTTGTATAAACTACTATTTATGTGTTCAAAACCTTTGATATGGTTTCTATAGTAGCTAGCAAACCCAAGAAAGGATTGCATCTCTTTGATGCTTTTTGGTACTGGGTTTTGCAGTACTGCTGCTACTTTATTCTGGTCAATTGCCAGACTAAGACCTGAGACTTTATGTCCCAGAGCCAGTAACTCTTGTTGGCCAAAATTGCACTTTTTAAGTGAAATTTTCAGATTTATGGGTGTGCATTTACTTAGCACTCTGTCTATGTATTGCACATGGTCATCCCATGTCTCTGAGTATATAACAATTTCATCAATATATACCACCATCCAGCCTTCCAGTATTTCTTGCAATATTGTGTCCATCATCCTTTGGAAGTGGGCTGGTTCATTTTTGATGCCAAATTGCATTCTGGTGTACTCATATATGCCCATATGGCATATTATTCTGAGTAATTTCATGGAGTTTGGTTTAACTCCATCTTGGTGGAAACCTTTCATACAATCCATTTTGGTTATGTATTTGGCTTTACCCAGTTTATCCAAGGCATGAGGTATCCTGGGTATAGGGTACCTGTCTGCTTTTGTGTAGTTATTCAGAGCTCTGAAATCTCCACACAGTCTAGACTTGCCATCATGCCAGGTGATTAGGACAGGGGTGGTGATTTCCACTATTTCATTATGTCCAATCTTCCTGATGACATCCATATCCAGGAGTTCATTGATATGTTTCTCAATTTCTTTCCTGGTTTCCAGGCTTGCTGGATAAGGACGTCTCCTCAGCATGGGTGGATAAGGCCTTTCCACATCCAGATATAGTTCTATTTCATGGCCTTTGATCTTGCCTAATGGTTCTTCACCAATGGCGAATGCTGGTCTGTTCTTTCTAAGCATCTTAAGTAAAGTAAGTTTTTGTTTACTTGTGAGGGTAGTGCTAAACTGTCCCTCTGAATTCCTTCAGAAGTTCTTCTAGTGGGTCTTGGGAAGATATCTGGTATATATCAAGTGCAAATTGCTTTTCCTTGTTAGTACCAATGGTGATGTGCCTATTTTTACTGTTGTAAATGTCTATGCCATACATCCTCTGGTAATCTGTTCCCAGTAAAAACCCTTGGATTTGGGCATCCTCAAGCACTACAAACTCTGGGTTGAGTCTGATGTTGCCCTTCCTGTGGGGTATAATTATCTCTTTGATAATTGTCCCAATGGAAGTCATCTTCCCTGATGCACTTTTAAAGTTCTTTGCCTTAGTGGGCAAGAGTTGCTTTTCCCAGTTTGGGAAGTGGGTATCCAGATAGTTTCTGGCAACTATAGAGCAGTGTGCTCCACTATCAATGATCAGTGGGTGTTGAGCATTGTCAATACAAACAGTCATTTTTTGTGGCTGTCCCATGTATATATGCCATTCCTTTGGTTGGTGTAACCAGGAATGTTTGTGCATCTTGTGTGTGTTTGCACAAGTTCTTGTTAGCAGTTTCCTGTGGCATACCTGCTTCAAACTGTATGTCCTGGATTTCTAATGGTGTTTCCTCTTGGTATTCCACTAGAAATTCCTCTCTTGGGTCTTGATAATCATCAGATGGTTCTCTGATGGCATCGCCCATGGAGTCTGATTTAGAATCCTCTGTTGGAGGTTCTTCCTCAGGGACTTTTTCTATGGAATAGACTTTCTTCTTTCCCTTTGGACAGTTGTTGGCATATTGGTCTGTTGAACCACAATTGTGACAAGAATTCCTCCTCTTTGCCACTTCTGCCACCCTTTCTTTGGGTTTGTCTTTAAACTCTACCCTGAAAGGTTGTTTCCCTTTGAAACTACTGCTCTTATATGGGGTGAATTTCCCTATATTAGTCCTTTTTCTTATGTCTTGTAAGGTGTTTCCAATGTCATCTAGAGTGCAATTTTGGTTGCATCTGCATTTTACTGCATGTTCTAGTTCTCCTGGCAATAGTGTCAGAAGTTTGTGATTCCTCATTTGGATGTTCATCTGAGGATCAATGGCTTTAAGTCTTTTAGACTTTCTAACACACCACTCATATGGATCTTTTTCCACAGAGTATTTGTCATTTTCAAATGACATGGTCCTTTGCCATATCCAAGTTCCATTACTGTACTTTTGGATGATTTGACTCTTCCACCATGGCCAGTTTCTTCTGCCATGGATTTCTTTCATTTCTGTGTACCATATACTGGCATGACCTTTAAATGCAGTATTCAATCTAGCAGTAATCCAATAGTCTGGTATGCTTGGTACATCAATGAAGAGTCCATCAATATAATCTATGAGTTCCATATGATCATATTCTCCTGATCCACAGAATTTGGGCCAGCTTGAGGCTTCAGGAAGCTGTTTCAAGGCTTCCTTCTCTGAATAAGACATTCCATCTCCATCCTGGTATTGTGATGGAGACCTTGCCTTATTCATCAACATGGCATCTGGTTTGATGTCATCTGGTTGATATGTATTCTCCATAGCTTGGCCTTGTGGTTGGGGCTCCAAGCTATGGTAGGAATTAAACAACTTGTTAATGTCTTGATCCAGACACTCCCTGTCCCTTGTGCTGTGGTGTTGTTCTTCAAAGACTATATTCAGTCTTTTGTTGGTTTCTTCAGAGGCTTTGCTCAGTTAAGCATATCCTTCTTGAAGATTTTTAACTATCTGTTCCAAGGAGGCTTGAGTTTGTCTCATCCTCTCTTGGCCAACTTTAATTTCTGCAAACTGCTTTGCAGATTGTTAAGCATATTGGGACATTTCTAACCACAGTGTATCACTGTTGATGTTACTCTCAGATGTGACAATGTTATTGTCAGTCTGAGTGGGGGTAATGTTTCTATTACTAGGACTACTGATTCTAGAGTGGTTTACAACTACTTCTGGTTCTTGTGTACTTCTTTTACCAAATCTAACAGCTTCTGGATCATGGGGTCTGACTCTTTCCTCCTCTGGTTGAAGGAGGCTTTGTTCTTGCCCTTGTTTCCTTGTCTTCTCCTGCAAACTTCCTGTAATTGTGAAGAATGGTGACTCTTGGCCACTGATCTGCTGGTTTCTGAATGGTTTGAAGCCACTGGAGAGCTGATTTGGCCTGCTCCTTGTGAGCCTGAAGGAATCTGAGTAGGCCCTGTCTGGGTTAAATGTTCTTCTATAGCTTGGATAGTGGCTTGGTTCTCCCTTATCCTCTGTGCCCTTGCCTCCAGGAGTCTGAACTGCCTGGTAGGATTCCAACCTTTGGTGATTACCATCAGGTCTTTGAAGTCTATCTCTTTGAGACAGATCTTCTGGAAACTTTCTCCAAGTGCTTCCCAGTGACTTGCCAGGTTGAACCTCTTGTTGTCCATGCTCCATTGAAATAAATCTTTGAGGAGTTGGGGGAGCTGAAGAACTTGATCCATATCCTTCCAGTCCTCTGGTTTGAGGTTCCTGTTGAATTGGAGTGTGAATGGCAAGGTTGATATTATCTCCCTCATTGTTTTGCCATCCACCACTGTTTCCAAAGTGTCTTCTTCCAGGTCTTCTGGTTCTGGACAAGCTTTCTCTGTCCTCTGGTTGGTTCCTTTGGAAGCCAAGGTCTCGGAGGTGTACAGGTGACATGTTAGTGTTTGCAAGCAGTCAAAAACTTTATGTTCTTAGGGTATTTCCCTTTGACTGTGCCTTGTACAAATTTGTTGTCTGCTGATTTGGGCAATTTACCTTTAGAGGTTACAACTGGGTTAATTATAGTAATTTTCCCTGTACAAGTTATCAAGGTTGGTTTACCTTGTATTGATGCAGAATTTTGTGGTTTTCTACTCTTCTGTGTGGCAATGGGTGTCCACTTCTTTGCTGTTATCAGGCCTTCACTGTGCCTCTTTCCTTTGCCTTTGCTGCCCTCTGGTTCTGGGGGTGTCACTGGTGTGTTGGCCTGTGACTGGGTCTCAAGTGGTATGAAATTTTCTTCCACTGAATCAATCAGGAAAAGAGGGATTATGTCAGTTAATACTTCTTAAAAGGCTGGTTTTGCACATCTAAGAATGCCCTCTGGGCTTGTATATTATTACAATATGCCCTTGTATTATGACAGTGTAATTGAATTAACAATTCCACGTCAAAAATACAGCTTACTGATATGTGGTATACTGTTTGTATACCAATATCTTACAGAATACTGGTAATTAGCAAGTATAATCTGTCAAAGGTGGTGTATTACAGGGAAATTGAGTTAACAATGTGCCCAAACAGGCCTCAACTGTTGGTTTATCAGTATGAGCTGCCTTGATTCAATTAAGAATTAAGACTGTATTAGTGGCTTAAAAGTGTTTTTATATACAAAACACGCCAAAAATACTGGTCTTGTGGTTATCAGCCACATGACAGATACTCTTTAAAATATGAGTATTTTTAAAAAATAAATAAAAATATATGTTTTATAGAGAAAATGATGCCTAAAAGGATAAAACAAGTGTCAATAAAATGATAAAAAAGAGAAAAACTTACTTGTACTAAGTCCAAAAGGTTTTTAAAACACAGCCAGGCCCCCAAGATGTCAGGATGAGTCTATGTTGAAGTGGTAATACAGCTATTTACAACTAAAACCATGACTGTGACATGTGGAAAATGATTAAAAATGCTTTTATAAGAGTTAATGATGGATTAATTGAATAATAAAAAGGCTTTACTGTAAGGAATATAGTGGTGGTGAGCGCTGTTGAAAGCCCTGGGTGCAGCTTTACCTGTTGGGTTACAATAATAAAGACTACAATACTTTAAATTAAGAGTATACCTCTTTATTACCGAAGAGTAAAACTTTTGTTGAAAGTTTACTACGTAGGGTATTCAAGAGCAGGATGAGAAGACAATTCTGGCTGTGAAAAGCCTCCTTTTTATCCTGAAATGGGGTGGAAAGGGTGCTAGACCTTTCCATGTAGAGGAAGTGAAGATTTTTCACTCTCTAGGACTGACTTGTGGGTTGCAAACAGCCTGTATGCCCTTTATTGGGCTCAGATGTGGTTTTGAAACCACATCTGGGCAGTTTTCACCAATACAGGGTGAAACCTTTCATCTGGGGACCTCACAGCCTGATTCTGACGTGTATGATGCATAGAATGCTGTACAGAAACTGTATGGAACCCCAGTATTGACTGACTTATGAGGTATTGAAGTATTAACATGCTTCTTTCGTTTATATGACACCTCATAATCAGAGTACAACTGTATCCTGTCATAATACAGTTGTATTGGTCATATTGTGGGATTAGAAACTTCAAATGACCATAACTCTGTCAGTTTTTGAGATATCATGCTCAACGTTTGTTCATTGAATAGCCCTGTATTAGCTCTACACAATGATACCCAATTTGGTATGGTTATCATTTAATATGACAAAGTTATCCCATGTACAAGGTTTTTGTACATAGGCGTTGTTTGGGCAAAAAAGCTGTATTGAGCTTGTTTGCCTCATAACTTCTGTTATAGATGATATATGAAGAAGTGGATGGTACCATCAGATAGCCCTGATTGTGCTCTTTCCAAAAAGACCCCACTTCAAGTATCCCACACTAAGACTGTAGAAGTTAGATGAGAGGTGAATGTTTTGTTCACCCTTATTTGGCCTGAATTTGACCATAACTCAAGTAATACTGGTGCTAGCTCAATTTGGCTGGTACCATTGGATAGCCCTGACTTAGAGCTTCATTTTCAATACCCATTTGATGGGGTTAAGCCTCTCCTTCTAGATTCTATATGAGAAGTGAAAATTAAGGTTTATGCTTAGCAATAACTTTGAGCAGGAAAAACTTTGTTATTTCTTGTCCTATAGTGATGGGACTTATGTTTTCAGAAAGAGGTGAGTTTCCTCTTTCTTTTGATACCTTTTGAGCTGATTTGGCTCAGCTCCATGTTTGGTGGTATCTTGGCTATACCATTGGTTTATGGTATTTTGGCTGTCATGCTTGTGCTCTGGTTTTGAGTCACAGGCTGACATGAATGGTATTTTTTTGTTTGATTTTAAGTATAAAATAACCTAAAAATTGAAATTTCTGAGTAAAAATCACATTTCAAAAGAAATGATCCTGAATCACAATCATGATCATGGAACTGTTTGGTTAAAGGTGGTAATTTGTGCCAATCAGTAAGAATTGGTGCTCTTGAGAGTATGTATAATTAATGTTAAATAATTGACTGATCACAATTTGAGTCCTTTAGTCATACAATGACCCTTATGATGCCACAACTCTTCCTTTTGCAATCATCATTGTGACTCAGACTTTATGTCAAGTCCATCCCCTTTATGGCTCAGATATTCTGTTACCCATAAAGGCATTTGAGTCGTTTAAAATATAAACAGTGAAGAATAAAAAATGTGTACAATAAAAAAAACTCTTCTTTGCTTTTTGGGGGATTTCAAATTCCTTTTGGAATAAATAGCACATTGAGGTGTTATTAATATGTAAATTTCCCAAATTATGTCATCAATTTATGAGTTTTGAATATAAATAACTCCTTCAGAGTTCAATTAATGCCTTCATGGCACAAATACTTCTTTCTTTCAAACAAGTCCCAATCACTTTCTTGTAATTCAAGAAATATTTTAAATGAATTGATTGTTTTAACCAATTACTTGGTGTAGAGTTTTTTTTTTAATGATTATTAATATTTTTTTTTGAGTTGAAAAATTAAGCCAATTTGATGGCTGTTGTTGTAATAGTAGGAGAAGTATAATGAAGATAATAAATAAATAAAATATTCTTGAGATCATGAATGGGATATGCCCCTAATTCTTAGGAAAAATAGTTGAATTTGAAGTAAATTAGAAATATGTTCAAAAGGTTTAAGTCAGTAAATCTCTCTAATTCTTGTTTATAATGAAATAAAATTAGAAAAAATAAGAAATAAAACCTTAGGTAGTTTATAGTCTTGCCTAGGACTTATCCTCCTTTGATAGTACTTGTCCAATCTTTTTTGAATGTTTTAAATAGGCAGTTTATGGTCTTTCCAAGGACCATTGGTTGATTGTTTTGCATTTTGAGTCCTTGTTGATAATTCTTTTTTCTTGATATTTAAAGGGGCAGTTTATGAACGACCATATCTTGTGTCCAGGGACCTGATTGTTGCACTTGGGGTTTCATGGCATGTAATTTATCTTTAAGCTTCTAAAATTAGAGAACTATTTTCTTGATGAACACCTGTAGCATTCAGAATCAAATATGTCAGTATAATATATTATAAAACATAAGAAAGAAGCATAAAGATAAAAACTAAAAATAAAAATAGCAGTTTAAAGCCTTGATTGGCGCTGTTATTTGGAGATCCTTGTAAAAATAAAAATAGCAGTTTAAATCCTTGCTTGGGGCTGTTATTTTGAGATCCCCGTAAAAATAAAAAATTATTTTCAATTAATTGAAATAACAGAAGTAACCAGCAGTTTAATGTATTGCTGACGACATATATGTTATTTGTAGCCCTGTAGCATAAAAAATTAATAAAAAAATAATTGAATTAAAATAAGAAAACCCAGTAGTTTAAAGCCATGCTGAGGGCTTTTTTCTTGTTGTGATTTTATTGTTACTTTATCTGTAGCAAAGACTAAAAAATAAAAAATAAATCACAATGGTTAGTCAATTAATTTAATTTTTAGGAAAAAAATGGAAAATAAGCAGTTTATAGCCATGCTGAGGGCCCTTATCCTCTATATGTCTTACTTAAAAGAATAAGAATAAAATCAGCATAAAAAATGCAAGATAGAAAACTTAAAACCAGAAGTTTATAGCCATACTGAGTGCTCTTTTATCTTGTTCCCTTCAAACATTTCATTGAAGTAAAAAAAACAACTAAAAGTTAAGTGAGTTAAATAATCAGTAATTAAAAACAACATAAATAATAAAATTGAGCAGTTTAATGCCTTTCCCAGGGCTTTTTTTATTTTTAGCCCTGTAGCACATCAAAATGAAATATGTAAGCTTCATTCAATATAAAGGAGAAAATGAAAAAAATCCAGCAGTTTAATGTCTTGCTGAGGACATTTTTATGTTATTTATATATATATTAATATTATTTTTATTTTATTATTATCTTATTTTATTTTCTTTTATTTTCTTTTTTCTTCTTAATGCCCTAAAATCAAATAGAAAACAATATTAAATAAGTTAAAATTAAGATAGAGTCTGTCGGTAAATCAAAAAAAATAAAAAAAAGAAAAGAAAAAAAAATTAGAAACCAGCAGTTTAATGTTTTGCTGAGGACATTTGCTTTTGAAAGTCCTCATTAATTGAAAAAAGCTGTAAACAAACTTCAATACATTTATTGATAAAAAGCAAAATAATGAGAATACAAAACATGAGAAGTTTAAAGCCTTTCCCAGGGCTTGTGATTTTTTTAGCTTATAGCCCTGTAGCATTTCAAAATAAAAAAATCAATTAGTGAATTCAAAAATCAGAATGATATTTTATGAAAGAACTAAGCAGTTTTAAGCCATGCTGAGGGCATTTGCTTATTCTTAGCCCTGAAGAGTAAAACAAATTGATAAACTAGATTAAGTAAAAGAAATAAGAAAAAACCAGCAGTTTAAAGCCATGCTGAGGGCTTTTCATTGTCCTTTATAGCCCTGCAGCACATAAAACTAAATATGTCAGCTTCATGTAATATCAAAGGGGAAAATCAAAAAAATCCAGCAGTTTAATGTCTTGCTGAGGACATTTTTGCTTTTTTTGTATCCTGAGGGCTTTTTCCTTTTTAATCCCTCATTGTGTTATATATATATTGATTTTTTTCTTATATATAAATGTATATATGATATATAAACGTAATTTATGTCAGCTTTCAATTCTTTATAAGTACTGCCTAAGAAATAAAAATAAAAAACAAGTTAGCAAAAGAAAACAAGCAGCTTACAGCCATACTGAGGGCTTTTTTTTATTGTTTTATTTTTTTTAAGCCCATCAATTTAAAGACTTGATTAGGGCTTTTATTTTTATTTTTTTTCATTTTATAGCTGTCTTGTTTCCTTCATTCATTTCACTAAACTAAAAAAATACTGAAATTTCAGTAAAATAAAGAATCAGTAATTAAAAAAATAACATAACAATGAAATTGAGCAGTTTAATGCCTTGCTCAGGGCATTTTTTATACACTTTTTACAGCCCTGTAGCAATATCAAAAAAAAAGAAATAGGTAAGCTTCATTTAATATTAATAAGAAAATGAAAAAATTCCAGCAGTTTAATGTCTTGCTGAGGACATTTTTGTCTTTGTTTGATTCGGACCATTTTATGTTGTTTCAATCTTGTTGCAAGTTGACAGTGTGGGAACTCCTCTTGTGTGGGATTAGAATGAGGCAGTACCTGGAGGGGGAAATCACAGGTAACTAGTTTTGAATTGCTAATAACTCCTGTAACCAAGGGTGGCAAGGGTGTATTGCCTGCCCCTCCTAAAATACTGAACAAAATCTTCCTTGGAGCTCACAAACCAAAATAAAATTAGTAAGTGGCTTTACAACTGCAGAAGAAAAAATTCAGCAGTCTAAGATCAGAAATATTCAATAAATAATATGAACAATAATGTCAGTAATTTGGTTAATTTTTAGATTTAATGAAATACTTGTCTGTTTAAATTTTAATATTTTTTTTTGGTGAAATTGAGGTGATTTTTTTCTTCTTGGTTAAAATTCCTTTTGCAAGATGGTTTTTTTTAAGGTGTTCTGGAAAATTTGATGAGTGTTGATAAAGGTAATTTTGTTAAGGTAAAGTTATAATAGAGTAAAATAATTTTTTTAAAGGTTTGTTATTATTTTTTTTAAGAGTGGTTAATAATAAAATTATATTTGTTAATTTTAAGAGGTAAGATTCTTTGATATTGGATTTTTGAAGGGGTAAGTTATTTTTAAGTCTTGATAAGTGGTGTTAATTTTACTGGATAAAATATTTTAATAGATTAGTAACCCTAATCTTGGGTACTAGGTAATTTTTTTAATAATAATTTTTCTTTTAATAATAAGATTCCACTGAGCTTAGCTACTGGGTAATCTCCAACACTATACTTCCACTGAGCTTAGCTACTGGGAAAGTAATTCTTAATATAATATACTGGACTACCTCCCAGGTGAGGGATGAATTATTCCTATGCTCCTACTGTGCAGTGGATATAATTTGCATGGGGGGGATTTTGAAATTTGGGGGAGAGAGCCCCTCTATTTATACCTTTTGGGAGCCCAGGGGCCCCTCCATGGGAGCTGTCTTTTTTCACTTTAATTCCCCTTGATTTCATCATGTGACTCTGTTTTTGGTGAGGACCGTTCTTTCATGGGTCGGGTGATTTAAGGTTTGGTGATAATTTTCTCTCTACACAGCCTCCATTTATCACATGATTATCTTTTGGTGGACTGATTATGATGTGATATTCTTGGATATTCCTTGCATGCATGAGGTGATTTCATTTTGGCTGAGGATTTTTCTTGTGCATAGCCCCTTTTCTGTCACATGATATTCTGCTGGTGGATTCAGTATCACATGATGACCTTGTAATTCCTTTGCATATGTCCTATTTTAGGTTTGGTAGAAGTGGCTGTGTAATTTATGCAGGTGTCATGGTTGTTTTTCTTCTTTTTGAACTTTAAAATAAAGTCAGGTGATAATTTCTTGCACTGATGAATTTTACTGTTATGTATGAGATGATGTGATTTTTGAGTTTGACACATATTTTGCAGTCATGTGGTTGAGATTTAATTAAAATTGTGTACTGCATGCAGCCTGTTGTAACTAGCTTTGGTTTGCATGAGGTGATGAGTGGTGTAAATGAATCTGATTCTGTTTTAAGGTTTTAAGTGGAATTACTGTGGATATAAGATAAGGTACTCCTGTGGCTATGTTCTAAATGACTTGCAGGAATTTCATGGGTTTTAGCTTTGCATCATGTGACTTCTCTATGTTGAGTGCTAGGTTGCTGTGTAATTCATGCAGGTGTCCTTTTATTGCTGCATGAGTCCTGTGGCTGTAATGGGGTGTAAAGCTGGGTGAGGTGTGTAATTTAAAGGGTGGTACCTTATTTGTTGTAACTGGTTTACTATATGTAACTTAATTTTTACATATGCATAATGAAATTGAATAATTTATTTAAACACATACACTGCCATTTGGTGCCTGTGCCATGGTTTTATGAGTTAAATCCAGCGTCTTGCTGTAAAATTGACCTTTTGGTGTTCAATTTGAGTGTAAGTCTGCCTGTAGGCTGGATTTACTGCTGTTTTGGGGTACTATGAGCTTGAGCCTGGTGAAAAAAAAGGTATGTAATACCACATCCCCCTCTCCATTTAATGCTGTCCCCAGCATTCCAGGTGAGAGCTCTCTATTCTACATCTGATTCTGTGGTCTCCTCAAATATCTCTTCCTCATTTATTGATTCATCTTGTTCACTTTGTTCTTCTTTTGTGTCTTCTTTTGTGTTTATAAACTTTCCTCTTGGGTAGAACCTCTTGACTTGAGATGCTGCAAATCTTCTTGCTAATTCTGTTCCATCAAGTTCCTCAAGTTCATATGGTCCATTGTTTATTTGTCTGATTCACCACAGAAAAAGACTGGGGACTTGCATGCAGGTCCTTTACAGTATCTTCAGCTTATGTCTGAGTGTATCTCTGGAAGTATCCCTAGTTTAACTCACATTCATTGTATTCTGAGATTTTCACTCCCCCTTTAATTTTTATTACTATTTTCTCAACCCATTATATACACTGGCAACAAACATAGGTAATGAATATTATTCAATTTTTGAATTGTGAGAACATTGAAATTCCCTCATGATGCTTATAGTTAGTAGAATAATCTTCAAATCCTCTCATCAATTGAGCTCCTTACAAGTCACTTCATGAATGCTTGTGGATTTTGAAAGTTCATCCAGTTATATGGGGAGCCTTGAAAAGGAATTCTTTGATACTTGTAGCATTAATTGCTTCTTTGATCTTATTGTCATTCCACTGCCTTGATTCTTGAATTTATTTGAGTTTAATTTATCTTTCATGTTGGCTTAAAGAATGAGGATAACCTAAGAATTAAGAAATTCTATTTACCAGAATTCTTGTTTTCAGATGAATCAAAAATTAAGCTTGAATTGATTTCACACAATGATAATAATAAGTAATGATGAATTTGAAAATTATAATGGTAATTATTTTGAGGGAATCCTGTCCAAATTTAAATTAAAAATGGGTATTCCTCCTTAAAATTATGAATATTTTGGAAAAATAAGATCTAATAATTTTATAATAAGTAAAATACCTCTCCTTGAGTGATAATTATCATCATAGAAATTGGTGAAAATTATTGGAAAAGATGTTTCCATACAAATTAATATTAATTTATTAGAATAATCTTTGGAAATAAAATATGGATAAATAATAAACTTATAGCTCTTCAAATAGTGAGCCAATGGCCTTCAACATGATTTAATGAATACCTTTGAAATTAGATTCTTGAGAATTTCTGCAAGGGAAAAATAAACAAAGTATAGGAATAATTTGATGAATTAAAAAAGAGTTGGAAAGGTGTTGCATGGGCCACAAGTGAGAAATTTTGTCCAGTTCTGGATATATCTTGGAGGGAATTCCACATTTGGGAAGGAACTTGTCTCCTCATAGATAATTTCTTTTAATATCAAAATCCAAGAATTTGGGACAACAGTAATGAGAAATTTAATTGATCTGCAGATTTGGAATATATTTATGTCCATTAATAAACTAAGTTTCAAAATATAATTCATTTTTTACACTATCAAGAACAAGTCAGGGGCTAAATCTTTAGCTAATCAGAAATCACTTACAAACTCCCCAGGGTCTTTGCACTATATAACCCATGCAATCCTATCATTTAGTTTCCATTTGTCCTATAAATTCATATCACACTGATATAATAAATTTTCATTCTAAAAACTTACAGTATGATTTCAATACTTTGTCTTGGGTTTTTTATTATTCAAATTGAAGAAAAAATCAATATTGAACAATCCTTTCCAACCTCTCTGAGCTCAGTAATATTCAGAAGAGTATTTAATTCTATTCATATACTATTAGAATCTGACTTAAGTCATATTGGGAGCCTTAATTCTTTCCAGAGTTTCCATCTGGGTCCACTGCTTGATATTTTTGGAGGAGTGGCTGAAGGCTTGAATCCTGAAACATATAAAAAATACAAAAACAATAATAAAGTGCTTTTTATAAATTCTTTCATAAATTTCAAGAATAAAGATAAAAATATTCTATTACATGGATGTGTTTTTGTGGATAAAGGGAATATTTTCCAAACAAGAGAGGCTTTCAAGAATGCAAACATGGCTCTGAGACATATTGGAAACTATAGCTCACCTTTATTTATTGATATTCCTCAAGATTGTGATCTTTATCAAGCTTCCAACAAGACAAGTTTAACTAGTTCTGTTACTTCAATACCTAATTGTCAAACCAATCTTTCATTGCACCAAATCCAGGGTATTTCCTTTCTTTTAAATATTGAAAATAATATGGAAAAAATTTGTGAAAATCTATGGAAACATCCAGATAATTTGTGGATTAAAAAAGTGTTTTCTAATGCGGTTGAAAATGGGCTGATACCACAAGATATTGGGTGCAAAAGTAGGGGTGGAATATTGGCTGATGATATGGGACTTGGCAAATCGTTGACAACTTTATGCTTGATTAAAAAAACACAAAATGAAGCATTAAAGTACTCAGCAATATCTAAGGACCATGTCCCAGCTACTTTGATCATTGTACCACTTTCTACTTTGCATAACTGGGAGAATGAAATAAGACTACATTTTCATGCTGGTAGTTTACCATATTCAATATTCCATGGTTCCAATCGTAATTTCATTTCATTCCAAAATTTGAAGCAGAATGCAATTATCATCACCACATATGATGTTATTGCTGGTTATAATGTTGATGATGTTCATGGGATGAGAATAAATCCACTTTTGGTGAATTGGTTCAGAATAGTGTTGGATGAAGCACAGTAAGCTTCTCTTTGTGATTCTTAAATAAAAAAGTACTGAAATCTTTACATCAATTAGCTACATAAAGGAACAATCTACTCATAGAGCATTCACAATATTGAATTTAAAATCTGAAAGAAAGTTATGCCTTACAGGAACACCATTACAAAACAATCTTTGGGATCTACATAGTCTGTTGAGGTTTTTACAAGTAGAACCATGGAATCTCAAGCCTTTATGGGAAAATTGCATAATCAAACAAATATCATCTGGGAATCAAATGGCAATCCAATCATTACAGCTTATAATGCAAACACTCACCTTGAGAAGATTGAAAGCCAACCTACTGGATCTTCCCAAGAAAGTGCAACATGGAGTTGGAATTGAAATCTATGAGCCATGGAAAACAGTTTATTTCAAAAAGCATGAAGAGTTTAGTGCATTGTATGGAAAACAGAGGTCCAAAGCAGTTCAATGGGATTCATCAGAATTTTTCTCCAGATTATCAGATTTGAGGCAGCTTTGCAACCATCCAGCACTAATAGAAAAGGAAGAAGGGGGAAGGAGATATACCTGGAAAGAAGGATCCAAAGTGGTGCATCTTGTTAGCCATCTCAAGGAGTTTTTTCAGAAGGATCCAGGCTTAAGATATCCCAAAGCAGTTGTTTTTTCAGAATACAAAAGGTTTCTTGATATGTGAGCTCAAAGCCTTCTACTACCTGTCATTTGAATGATTTTATTGATCAAATATTGTAAAAAGTATTGAAATTGCACTGGATGAAAGTGGAATATCCAATTTGATGATGCATGGAATGCTCAAAAATGATCAAAGGATCCAAATACTTGAAGAATTCAGAAAAAATCCAAAATCTCAAGTTCTTCTTACAACAAAAGGCACAGGTGGTGTTGGTATTGATCTGAGATGTGCTCAAAATGTCTACATAATGGTAAACAGTATTTAGATACACTTGAAGCTTAATCTAATATTATTCCAATTACTTAAATTAGGAACCAGGTTGGAACCCTTCAACTGATGATCAAGCAGTTGATAGGCTTTATCGGCTAGGGCAAAAGAAAGAAGTTCATGTATTTCATTATATAACTGTTGGTAGTATTGAGGTGAATATTCAGCAAGTTAGAAGGAAGAAACAGCAGCTTCAGATGTAAGATATTTTATACTCAACCAATATTTATCTTTTTTAGTAGCTAAAATTTTTTTATTTCATTTCAGGTTGAGCATTGGACATTTAGGTACTGTGGATCATGAATTGGAAAAATTGATTGTGGAAACAATAGAAAAATAATGAATTATTTTTTTAGGTTTCAGATAGTTGAAGTAAATTATGAATATCTATACATGGCTTTGATTGTAACATTAGCTTCTCATCATTAGTAAGCTTGGAAATATAATCATCTGAATAAAGATTTTCTGGAAGTCCAATTAAAACTTTGGCATCTTTCTCAAAAATACCACTTTGTACTCTTCTACTTTCCAAGACATTTGGAATTCTATTGAATTTACTTTTTTGTATTTGCTTTTGAATTAATAGAGAATCTAATTGACTTGCTAACTTTGAGAATAAAGCTGACCTCCAAGGGGACTTCAATTTTATTAATGATCCATTTTCATCTTCAGTATCAGAGCAGCATCGTGGCTCATCAAATATGGAAGCTTCATCTTGATTAATGTTCAATGATAGCAATGTCTCTGAGCGATTTTATGATAACTGAATATTAAATAACATCAATCGGTGTAAAAATCAATCATAAATAAAATAAAAACATACTTTTTTATGCCACCTTGATTTCTGCTTCTGACTGGCTTTTTTTGAAAGTGCTTCAGGAACCAATTTATCATTCTTAAGATCCTCTTGCTTCCCTCTGAACCAGCGCATTAGTATTAAAGACTTATTATTATGTGTATTATCCTTTGGATTTATCAAGAATATTTTCAATTCTCCTTGTTGGTGTAGATAGTTCCAGTGCTTGAGAACAAATTTTGCAAATATTTGATTCCATTTTGATTCCCAACATTGATTCCAAGCAAAGGTTGACATTGGGAATCCTGATTTGAAGAGATCCTCTAGAAACATAGTTTTGTACATTGGTGAAATTAATATTCTTGGGTTTATAGACAGTCTATCCTCTCCTGAGCTGTGATTATGGGGATTTGTAATTGGATTATCAGTGCAAGAAAAGGGTAAGTTCTCAAAAATTTTGAGACTTTCTTCTGATGGAAGAGATTTCCAACTATTTATAGCAGATGGAGATTGGAAATAGTTGATTTCCATGATCAACCAGCATAATTGATGTATGGATCTTGATATTGCACTGGTAGGTAGTGGGATGATGGGATGTAATATCTTGTTGATAGTCCTGTTTGATTGGGGTATAGAGGTCTCAAAAAAGTAATGTGAAGCTTTAGGCATAGTAAAACAGGTTAATTAAAGTCAGATTTCGGGGTATAGGTGGAAGAATCAAGAGAAAGGCTCCTATTTATCATAAATGAGAGGATTCTGGAGCCCTGTCTTTATTTCTTAAATTTCAAATGAGCCTGGAAGAAGCTATATTGTGTAAAAGGAGCTTATTTGGGAAAGTAAGCAATGAGGTATTGGGTGAAGCAAAGTAATCTTAGCACACTCAAAGATTATTTGAATAGAAATAACCCTGTTTTGAAAGAATAAAATTAAATTACAGAAAAAACTGATCAAGTTAACAAGGTGTTTATATTGGCTTTATCAGAGAGATCTAGTACAGGCTGTCCATCTATGGTATTTTTTTCAAGCCATGCCTCACTGAAGTCTAATACTAAACATTTGGCCACTTCCAATTTTTTTGGAGCAGTGGGAACAAATTCATGGGTTTTTGAGAAAAATGCCTTGTTAAAAATATCCAAAATATATGCATTTGTTCTCTTCCAAATAGGCTCATAAGGCCTTTCCTCAGCAATAACACTATCAGTAATTTCAATCATCTGCAATGCTCCTTTAGCAGAGCTTTTTCTCCAATCTCTTGAGCAAACCATTAAGCCTCTTACCCCAGAAGCAAGAAATGAAGCTAAAATATGATAGCAGGGCTTAACTAAGCCTATTTTTGATTGTAGCTCTGATAAGGTCTTAAGGTGTTCTTTGGACCTTTTATGAGTGAGCACAAATCCATCAGGAATATTGACTGGAAGAACTTTTGAATGTGCTAGTATCAGGACATATGAGATCATAAGATGTAAAATGGAATCATTGAAAGATATTAAGCTATTCATTCCATAATGAATTGGCTGGTTTTCCTCCTTTTCATCAAGGGTATTTTCAATTTGAGATGAATGGGATGGTCTTGTGCTGAGGCAGGACACTAAAAATTCCAGGCTGAGTCTTTGAACTAACAAGGGATCATCTTCTGTTGATTTTGTGATTTCAAACTTTTCAGGTTGTATGAGATCTTGTGCAGAAACTGATATTGACTCCAGTATTAGATTGGCCCAGAACTGTTTCTTTTGAAGATTAGGGACAAAGAGGGATTGTGCCAATTGAAAGAGTGGTTGATGTGATTTGGGAATGTTTTGCATTGAGATTGTAGAATACAAAGTAAAGATAGGGACATTCCAGGCGTCAGGATCATTGAAAGGATCATATTTCTTTGGTGAAAATATATCTAATCCTGAAAAAACAAGCAAATATCAATGTTATGGATGAAACATGAATGAATGTCTTTTGTATTTACCAGATTTATCCAAATCCACTAGCCATTTGCTAATGCTAAGAGATCCAGTACTTTGAAAGTGTATTCCTTTTGGTAGTTTGGTAGAAAATGGCCTTTGGGGAATTTCCTGGAATCGTTCTCTTACTAGATTTTCAACATTAACCTGGCATTTCTTCCATGAGGATACAGAAAGTGGCTGATAATGGCTGATTTTCTCTTCAAAGTGATCTGAGTGAATGGGATTGAATAATCCGGATTGAGGAAGCTTTTTCTTCTTGTGGGATTTTGAAGGCTCTTCATTACTGGTTTGGATTACTTTTGAAGTTGATGGGTTGTTATCTACAAGTATGAAATTGGAGTTAGGTTTTTCTTTTGAGTGTTTGGTAGATGTAGGTTGTATCAAGGGCTCCTCAATTTTGGATTTTTCTTTTTTTGTCATGGTTGAAGCTGGAAAACTTTGTATATTTGATTGATCATTTTGAGAAATGTTATTGACTTCAAGGCTGGAGTTTGACGTGGATAGGGCTTTTTCAAAATCATTTTGAGGTTGAAATAGTCCTGGTTCTAGATTTTGAGAATCTGACTGATTTTGTGGGTGTGATTTCTCAGTATCATAATTGCATTCCAATTTCTAAGAAAAAAAAGATTCAGGGAATACAGTTTAATCTTTGATTAAAGCCTAAAGAAAATATTGAGATATACTTCTTGATTCTTTTCCTTTATACTTTGATAAATTTTGGCCTTTTTATTACTCATACTAGAAGAAGATATGAAATACCTCTTTATTGATGTTTGGGAGGATGCTGAAATAACAACCTTGGCTTCAGGGGGTAATGATCCACCTAGCTGTACACCTAAATTATGATTTGAATTCCAATTAAAAATGGCTCCATATGGGCAAAAGCTGGAAAAACATACGATACAGATCATCTTCAAGTATTTTGGAGACCTCTTGTATTTTTTTTCTTGCATATTCAGGAAAGTGAGAATCGCGGGTTGCAAGCTTGAGAGAAGGAAGAAATTTGGAGATTTTGGAGATGAATTCTGATTTTTCAACTTGCTTTGGCTCTATTTCAAGTAATGGATCCATTTTGAAGCAGTGATTATCTGGAATTGACTGAGGTTTAATTATTATAAATAAGTTTATGAATTTATTTTTGAAATGAAATTGAAAAAAATAGAAGGTGGGGGTTCTTTACAGTGTTCAAGACAGATTGGACTATTATGGAATGTAGGAATTTGGGATGGCATATATCATGATGACTTTTATTAAATGTCTATAGTTTTGTTTGAGCATTGCTCAATATATAATAGCTTGGGGACAAATGAAAACCAAAGCAGGCATAAATAAGAGGCTTATATATTAAATAATTTTGAGAAGCTATAGCACAGTTCAGCTTTGAAAACATTAAATAAATAAAAAATTTATGACTGATGGTCATAATTGTGAAAGCCCACATTGTGGCTAAACTATAAATTCTTACAATGGGTGACTTTTTAAAATATTTTAAATTATGTTTTCTTTTGAAGTACATTTATTACTAAACTCTAAGCTTGGAAAACATATAGGACACTTCAGCTCTCAAATACACTACAAAAATACTAATTTTATGACTGCTAGTCATGATTTTGAAAGGCATCTTTTGACTTGGTTATTAATTCACTCAATTTGTGAATTGTTAACATAAGTTATCTCTAATTATATTTCCAAATACATCTATTACAAAACTCTAAGCTTGGATAAAAAAAAGGACTAGGAGATAAACATTATTCAGGATTCATACGATTATGACTACTTGAACCAGCTTCAATTCCACTGAGAGAAGATCTTCCTGGCCTCTGTATGATGTGACGTCCCCTTTTTGTCTTGGCCTCAATCTCTAATAAAATATTTTGGAGTCCAATTGGTTCTTTTGCCAGTAAGTGGTTTCTTTCAACTTCTGAAATTGTGTTTAAGTATATTGTGGAATAACAATCTAAAGGTAAGCAATGTGGGACATTAGTTAAATCAGAATTATAGTCTAATTTCTCTCCATCCCTATGAAGCATACGTTGAACTCTATTCTTTTCAAGCTGGGTTTTGGCACCAAGGGTCATTGCTAGATCCAATTGCCTTGTACACAAGGTCAAAGCTTCACTACGCCAAACTCCAACAAGTCTTTTGGGTGCTTTTCCAAAGTCAGAATTATCCTCTACATCGGAAGTTGCTTTTATATCAGTATATATTGCAGAGAAATTGTTGTTTTGAGGGAATAATTGACGTGCTATTTTGAAACGGGCAGCTGTCACCTAAATATAAAAGTAATATTAGAGTTTGGTGTATTTCTAACAAAAGAATAAGCACGTACATTCTGCCTCCCTCTAGTGTTTTTGGATTTCTTAGCTTTTTGAAATTTAACCTCCTCTGCAGCCTGGCCAAGTTTTGAAAGCTTTTTCATTTCTTTACCCCTTCCATTGACCCAACGTTCAATTAATAGGTTTAGTTGATAAGGATTGTTGATATTTAAGCTGGGTTGAGTCTGGCTCCAATTGAAAAAATGTTTGGAGATAATGTCGGCTATGGCTGCATTCCAAGTGGAGTTATTGAATGCGGTCCCCCATTGGAAGGTAATTCTCTTGAGGCCTACTAGCTGGCATTCCTTTTCACAAGCACGCTTTTCAACTATGGAGACCTTGATCTTGTTATTGAGAACATCACGACTTGGTTTAAATTCAGGTGGCTGCAATCGTTGAGATATAGAGGTGATTTCTTGTTTGACCAGAATTTGGCGCTCACTAATTGGATGATCTCTCAGTCCATATTCAAAGGTTTCCAAATGGGTCTTGATGTGTTTAGCTCGGTTTTTGACCCAATGAATGTGAAATTCCTCTTCATCATTGGTAGGATTGGGTGGGAAGTGATCTACAGAAGGTGGCATACCCATTAAGAAGTAGATAAATTCTCGCAGGTGGACTGATTCAGTGGATGCCTGACTTGGAAGATTGTTCTTTGTTACCAATCTTGTAATGCGGTTATTTCTCTGTTGCAATATTTTCTTATTATTTCTAGACCTCTGTTGGTCCTCTTCTTGTTGAATCCTGAATTCAACTCCAACAACTGAAAACCAAATCAGTTAGTAATTTTCAATCAGCTTTGGGAAAGATACTCACCACCGGATGTTATTTCCTCTTGTCCCTCCTGACTGGCATTCTGTGAAACAGCATCCTCTATTCCAAGTCTTTCCAAATCTTGCAGAAAGATGGATTTCTGTCCAGTAGAGTCAGTATGGATGCTTTCGTGGTTTTCTTCATCTGAGTGAATTATTGAGTCACCCTCTGTTGGTGGGTTTTGTGATGAGGATCCAGAATTTTCTCCGTGGAATGCGGAGGGGGAACCACTCAGTGCATGGGAAGACATTGTAATATCAATTTAAACAAGTGGAGTTAAATTGAGGAAAATGAGGTAATTATATTAATGAAAATTTGAGTATGTTCAACAGAGTTGGAGTAAGAACTCAACATATGAGAATGAACTTGGTGGATGAGAAAGCTCAGGAAAACTTAAAGCAGTTTGGTGAAGTGAAAATACAGACATTTTGGTGGAGAAGAGATAGTTTATATACACATTTGTTCAAACCTGTTCTATCCAGCACCAAAAAGCCAAATTATGTCTTGAAAGATGGTTGAGAGGCTTAAATATGGTAGATTGACAATTTAAATCTCTTTTAAAAGGGATTGGAGTGAATTTTTCTAAAAAACACTTCATTTAATAGCATATAACAATATCAACAAAGGAAAAAGTATTGTTTTTCCTCCAAAGAAATCTTTAGTGAGCATTGATGAGGAAACCTAAGGCTGAAAGGGGTGCGGTGCTTCAATCACCTATCCATTGCTGGCAAGGTTTGAAAGGGAATGGTAAGAAACTGTTAAAATATATGAGATAATGAGTGGCAGTCCATGGAATCACTTACTGATGAATGTAGAGATACCAAGCAGAGTGTAGCCTGATCAATTCCAAAGCTTCCAGGAGGATTCTTGAGGCTTGCAGCATGACCCAAAACTGATTGGGAGTTGATGATTATGGCATCCTCTGTCTGGTCCAATAGAATAGAACAATTGAGATCTGGAAAAGGATGGAAAGGGTCTTTTTCTATTTCATTGTTTTCAAGCTTCTTGAAAGGTTTGATTATTAGCCACCATATGTCAGGATCACCTCCAACTAATGTGACAATATTATCAATATGGCCCAATGATTTCGCATTATTAATGCTATACTCTATGATACTGTCTTCAACATGTGATTTTACATTACAATACCTTTTTTTTTCAAAAATTATTGACTTTTTGCATTCAAAGAGGTTTACAACATCCCTTAAATCTCTTGAAACTAGTAGTTTCCACTGTTGAAAAATATCATCATGCAATTGAATTGTATGACTGGTACTGATATTTTTTGATTGATGCAGAGAAATGAGGGGATTGTTCCTACCAACTCTTTGTTGAAGATTAGGCAAATTTGACATCCATTGATATTGTACTTTAGATATCCATCTTTTCAGTATTGTTTGGGAGATCTCAGCTACAATTGGTTAGATGTGGGTAAGTATTGTGAGGGTGATTTTTTGACATAAAAATATATAATTCAAACTCAACATGGCTTATTATTCCGTGGTATGTCCCCAAATGTACGGTTCATTCTTTCGTATGCCCACACAGCTAAGCTTCTTGGTGGCCCTAGCTCCTTTATAACCTTTGGTAAATGTTGTGTTAGGTGTAGATTAGGTTTGGAGTTTATCATGGACCAACCCAAACGAAGTGTTTGACAATGGATCTTTGTAGTACTTTCAATCTTATCTAGGTCTTCTTCATGAATGCTTTTTCTGAGTAACATGTTTGTTAATGTAACTAATGAAATTAGCGATTTCAGTAGAAGATCCTTATGGAGATAGTTCCCTGGGCATTTGACCCTTTCCTCCCTGTGAGGTATTTGTGAACTCCATAGTGGTACAAGTGCCAAAGGTAAATACAATGTCATCAAGATTTGCCACTCCGCTGCTTTGAGTGTCTGAAAGTTTTTGAAACCAAATTTTCTGGGTAGACGAGAAAGCCATGACGGGACTCTTGTCTGATTGATGACTTTTTGAAGTACCTCTAATTTGTCTTTTTTTAATCTTGGAGTTTCATCCCCCATTGGATTTAAATACTGATTATCATCAGAAGATAAATCAGAGGGAACCAATGAATCACTTCCATGTGTAAATGGTAATAAGTTGAGTACTGTAGATGTGGTTGTCTGGGATCTAAGGGAATACCTGGAGTTTGAAGTTCTGTTGCTTTTTTCAGTTTGATCACTTTTGGTCCTGGAGGCTTCACTAGAGCCTTTGTGCCTTTGGGATGTACGAGATTGAATGCGGGCAAGGTTAGCTCTTGTAAGGTTTTGTTTCTTGGAACTACTTATTTGGTCAGAATCATTGTCATCTTCATTTTTCCTTTTTCTTGGACGCCCCAATAAACAAAAAGGATATTTGGATGTATTTGAGTGTGCCAAAAAACTTTGCTTTTTCCTTTGAACCTCTAACTCGTGACCAGCCAACCCCACCTTGAGGAATGATAGGCAATAGTCTTTGATATCCCCTAAAATCAAACAATGCATAATATCTATGCCACAAAATTCAATGGGTCTCCAGTAATCTAGTTTATTTAGAATACTCCACCGGACACCATGGGATTTTACAAATTCATCTTGTTCCTTTTTGGTTTGAAGTTGGAGCCATTCATTTGCCTTCAAAATATGATTTTCATGTGTCCTTGTTTCAAATTTTAAAAAATCTATTTCATTGATGTCCACCCTTGTAATATTACAAAAGGAGCAAAATTGATTGGCTGAATGAGAGGCAAATCCAGCCACTTTACGTAGAGCAGGAAGATCTGCTATTAAAGGTAATAAAGCCACTCTAATAAGTCTACCCTGTGGAAAGTCGTGTGTATTGGAAAACCAAATACCATTCCATAGCATTTGAAGCTCAATAACAAGAGGCTCCAAGATTGAATTCATTTGATCAAGAGATGGCTCTTTGGGACCAGGAATTATTGCATATAGAAACATGTTCTCCTCTTTGTGACGTTCACTTGGAGGCAGATTCAAACAAGTGAGAATAATTGACCCAATTGAGATGGATTTTGCAGCCCCTTTGTTACTGAATGGATTGAACCAATCTACGTATAAGCTAAATATCAAATTACCTGTTCTATTGGTGAAAGCTTGTTTACTACGTGGGGAAGATTTGAATGTGTGCCAAATTTTGCTATGCCAAATATCAGAAATAAGTTTAGGGTCTGCTTGAGAATTATGGGTATGGTGAGCATTTAATAGCTTTTCAAAGCCAGGAATCCACATATGGGAGGCCAACCATTTTTTCAAGGATTGGTATGTAAAGGTACAGATTGGTTTTTGAAGTGAAGTATCATTCTTGTCATCAGTTTTAAATAAAAGAGAACCACATTCTTTTCTTGCAAGAGATCCTAATTTGACATTGGAGGAAGGAAAAGGTTGAATAAATTTGGATGTACACTGTTTGTTGATGTGCCCGGTTTCAGTCAGATCATACAAGCTGAAGCATTCTGGACAGCAAATCTTTTTTTCAAAGTCCATGGATATGCCCAGCTGAACAAAAACAGTTTCAATTGAAAGTGGAATTTCTTTAGAAATGGATAATCCATCAAAATTGAATTTGTCTCCAAGGCTGGTTATCTTTTCCCTTTCTGATAGAAGAAATTGTTTGATACTATCTCTGGACATTCCATTTTTGAGGTATAGGCTGGAAGCTTGAACCAAAACTTTAAGAGCATGAGAGTCAATGAATTTGAAGGTCTTGTTTTCATATTTTTTGGTATCAAAAAGTAAATTTCTTTCATTATTCTGATGACATATCTGTTCAATTTGAGAGCATCCAGGGGTTTTCTGTGTTGGCTGCACCGCAGGATTGTGGAAAATTAGATGTAATTAATGATGAATAATTGAAATGGGTGAGGGAAAGAGTCCTTACATTTTCGCTATTTTGGGCTAAAAACATCTGATCAACCAAAGGCTGGGGTCTCCTGAGTTTTGCTAGTTCCAATTGATGTGTCTTCCAAGCTGGGTCAGACATAGGTTTTCCATGCTGAACAATATTGTTCGAATCTTCATAATATTGATTGCAACAGCCAAGCTCATGACAAGTACAAATTTTTTTGGGGCGACCCATTTTTTGCACCATGAAAATTTGTGGGGAATGAGCAAAAAGGGCCCAGAAATTGATATGGGGTAGGGCGGTTATGAGGAATGTTGTGGGGGGCAAAGTGAACTCAAAAGAGCTTTCAAGTGGACACAAGCATAGCTTTATTTATATTTGAGCATCTTTGATTTTGCAAACATAAAAGCCAATTACACCCCTATAGACCTCATTCAGATACAGTTTTTTCTGTATCTGAGTGGGTCTGACAAAATTTCCAAGAGAAAAACCAATTACGGCGGTAATTGGTTTGCATATGGTACAAATTATGACCGGCGGTCATGATTTGACCACCTTTGTATGATTACAGCCAAAGATTCATTGTGGCTGGACCTCATTCAGATACAGTTTTTTCTGTATCTTAGTGGGTCTCATTACAGCCCAAGCTGTATTGTCAGTGGACCTCATTCAGATACAGTTTTTTCTGTATCTGAGTGGGTCTGACAAAATTTCAAAGATAAAAACCAATTACAGCCATAATTGGTTTGCAAGTGGTACAAATTATGACCGGCGGTCATAATTTGACCACCTGTGTACACTTACAGCCCAAGCTGTATTGTCAATGGCCCTCATTCAGATACAGTTTTTTCTGTATCTGAGTGGGTCTGACAAAATTGCAAAGAGACAAACCAATTACGGCCATAATTGGTTTGACAATGGCCCTCATTCAGATACAGTTTTTTCTGTATCTGAGTGGGTCTGACAAAATTGCAAAGAGACAAACCAATTACGGCCGTAATTGGTTTGCATATGGTACAAATTATGACCGGCGGTCATAATTTGACCACCTGTGTACACTTACAGCGCAAGCTGTATTGTCAATGTCCCTCATTCAGATACAGTTTTTTCTGTATCTTAGTGGGTCTCATTACAGCCCAAGCTGTATTGTCAGTGGACCTCATTCAAATACAGTTTTGCTTTATCTGAGTGGGTCTGACAAAATTTCAAAGAGAAAAACCAATTACGGCCGTAATTGGTTTGCAAGTGGTACCAATTATGACCGGCGGTCATAATTTGACCACCTGTGTACACTTACAGCCCAAGCTGTATTGTCAATGGCCCTCATTCAGATACAGTTTTTTCTGTATCTGAGTGGGTCTGACAAAATTGCAAAGAGACAAACCAATGACGGCCGTAATTGGTTTGCATATGGTACAAATTATGACCGGCGGTCATAATTTGACCACCTGTGCACACTTACAGCCCAAGCTGTATTGTCAATGGCCCTCATTCAGATACAGTTTTTTCTGTATCTGAGTGGGTCTGACAAAATTGCAAAGAGACAAACCAATTACGGCCGTAATTGGTTTGCAAGTGGTACCAATTATGACCGGCGGTCATAATTTGACCACCTGTGTACACTTACAGCCCAAGCTGTATTGTCAATGGCCCTCATTCAGATACAGTTTTTTCTGTATCTGAGTGGGTCTGACAAAATTGCAAAGAGACAAACCAATTACGGCCGTAATTGGTTTGCATATGGTACAAATTATGACCGGCGGTCATAATTTGACCACCTGTGTACACTTACAGCCCAAGCTGCATTGTCAATGGCCCTCATTCAGATACAGTTTTTTCTGCATCTGAGTGGGTCTGACAAAATTGCAAAGAGACAAACCAATTACGGCCGTAATTGGTTTGCAAATGGTACAAATTATGACCGGCGGTCATAATTTTACCACCTTTGTATGATTACAGCCAAATATTCATTGTGGCTGGACCTCATTCAGATACAGTTTTTTCTGTATCTGAGTGGGTCTGACAAAATTGCAAAGAGACAAACCAATTACGGCCGTAATTGGTTTGCATATGGTACAAGATATGACCGGCGGTCATGATTTGACCACCTTTGTATGATTACAGCCAAAGATTCATTGTGGCTGGACCTCATTCAGATACAGTTTTTTCTGTATCTTAGTGGGTCTCATTACAGCCCAAGCTGTATTGTCAGTGGACCTCATTCAAATACAGTTTTTTCTGTATCTGAGTGGGTCTGACAAAATTTCAAAGAGAAAAACCAATTACGGCCGTAATTGGTTTGCAAGTGGTACAAATTATGACCGGCGGTCATAATTTGACCACCTGTGTACACTTACAGCCCAAGCTGTATTGTCAATGGCCCTCATTCAGATACAGTTTTTTCTGTATCTTAGTGGGTCTCATTACAGCCCAAGCTGTATTGTCAGTGGACCTCATTCAGATACAGTTTTTGCTGTATCTGAATGGGTCTGACAAAATTGCAAAGAGACAAACCAATTACGGCCGTAATTGGTTTGCATATGGTACAAATTATGACCGGCGGTCATAATTTGACCACCTGTGTACACTTACAGCCCAAGCTGTATTGTCAATGGGCCTCATTCAGATACAGTCTTTTCTGTATCTGAGTGGGTCTCGTTACAGCCCCAGCTGTATTGTCAGTGCACCTCATTCAGATACAGTTTTTTCTGTATCTGAGTGGGTCTGACAAAATTGCAAAGAGACAAACCAATTACGGCCGTAATTGGTTTGACAATGGCCCTCATTCAGATACAGTTTTTTCTGTATCTGAGTGGGTCTGACAAGATTGCAAAGAGACAAACCAATTACGGCCGTAATTGGTTTGCATATGGTACAAATTATGACCGGCGGTCATAATTTGACCACCTGTGTACACTTACAGCCCAAGCTGTATTGTCAATGGCCCTCATTTAGATACAGTTTTTTCTGTATATGAGTGAGTCTGACAAAATTTCCAAGAGACAAACCAATTACGGCCGTAATTGGTTTGCATATGGTACAAATTATGACCGGCGGTCATAATTTGACCACCTTTGTATGATTACAGCCAAAGATTCATTGTGGCTGGACCTCATTCAGATACAGTTTTGTCTGTATCTTAGTGGGTCTCATTACAGCCCAAGCTGTATTGTCAGTGGACCTCATTAAGATACAGTTTTTTCTGTATCTGAGTGGGTCTGACAAAATTTCAAAGAGAAAAACCAATTACGGCCGTAATTGGTTTGCAAGTGGTACAAATTATGACCGGCGGTCATAATTTGACCACCTGTGTACACTTACAGCCCAAGCTGTATTGTCAATGGCCCTCATTCAGATACAGTTTTTTCTGTATCTGAGTGGGTCTGACAAAATTGCAAAGAGACAAACCAATTATGGCCGTAATTGGTTTGCATATGGTACAAATTATGACCGGCGGTCATAATTTGACCACCTGTGTACACTTACAGCCCAAGCTGTATTGTCAATGGCCCTCATTTAGATACAGTTTTTTCTGTATATGAGTGAGTCTGACAAAATTTCCAAGAGACAAACCAATTACGGCCGTAATTGGTTTGCATATGGTACAAATTATGACCGGCGGTCATAATTTGACCACCTTTGTATGATTACAGCCAAAGATTCATTGTGGCTGGACCTCATTCAGATACAGTTTTGTCTGTATCTTAGTGGGTCTCATTACAGCCCAAGCTGTATTGTCAGTGGACCTCATTAAGATACAGTTTTTTCTGTATCTGAGTGGGTCTGACAAAATTTCAAAGAGAAAAACCAATTACGGCCGTAATTGGTTTGCAAGTGGTACAAATTATGACCGGTGGTCATAATTTGACCACCTGTGTACACTTACAGCCCAAGCTGTATTGTCAATGGCCCTCATTCAGATACAGTTTTTTCTGTATCTGAGTGGGTCTGACAAAATTGCAAAGAGACAAACCAATTACGGCCATAATTGGTTTGACAATGGCCCTCATTCAGATACAGTTTTTTCTGTATCTGAGTGGGTCTGACAAAATTGCAAAGAGACAAACCAATTACGGCCGTAATTGGTTTGCATATGGTACAAATTATTACCGGCGGTCTGTCACAATGCTGTCTGCCAGACCTCAGCAAAGGGAACTCTTGCCGAAAAGGCTATTAAACCGGTTGAAAGACCGGTTGATACTGGCAAGTTGTAGATCACATTCCACCATGTGACAGTACCCCCAGGTTTAGAGCACTGCGTCCCGAAGTGCATGTAACTGATGGTATTACCCATGTGACCCTCATGGAGTTACATTAGTCACAACAGGAGCCTACAAGGAACCCCCAAGGGGCGGAACCCTTGTACGCCAATGGAGCGGAAAACCCAGCGATTTCTGGTTGTTTGATTGAGACCTCCTCTTGTCTCCAACCGGAATCAAACCCATGACGTTGGTAAGAACTTCAAAGGGTCCCAACCATCTTTCTGATAATTTCTTGGTGGGTCTTGTTGTCTTGATGTTCTTGGAAGCTAGCCATACTTTGTCCCCAAGTTGGAAATCAGGTGGAATTGCCCTATTTCTATCTGCATACTTCTTGAATCTCCTTATTGCCGACTTTAATTCTTCTTTGACAACTTGCTGTACTGATTGGAGTTTTGTTGATAACTTTCCAGCAGGTGAGTCTTGAGAAATATGGATTGAGTCAAAGCTGGGATTTCTTCCATAAATGGTGAAAAAAGGTGATTGCTTGGTTGATGAATGTCCTGCATTATTATAGGCAAATTCAGCCAGAGGGAGCCAGGTGTACCAGTCATCTTGATGATAGCTGACATACATCCGAAGGTACTGTTCTAGTATCTGATTTACCCTCTCTGTCTGTCCATCTGTTTCAGGGTGAAAAGCAGTTGAAAGATCTCTTGATATCTTGAGCTGCTGACACAATTGAGTCCAGAATGATGAAACAAATAAGGATCCTCTATCACTGACAATACTGACTGGGAGTCCATGCTTGGAAAATACATGGCTAATGAATATTTGAGCTAAATCCAGAGCAGTGATTGTGCCATAAGTTGGAATGAAGATTGCCATTTTTGAGAATCTGTCCACAACTACTAAAATTGAATCAAAGTTGTTGGACAGTGGCAATTGAGTGATAAAGTCCATTGATAAGGAATTCCAAGGACCAGATGGAATTGAAAGAGGCTTGAGTAATCCAAACTTCTTGTGATGGATGTTCTTGTTTCTTGAACATTGCTGACATGAGGACACATAGTCCTTGATGAATTGATTCATGCCAGCCCAATAAAAATCCCTCTTGATGAGCTTGAGGGTTTTCTCCTGGCCAGGATGGCCAGCCAATGGTGAGTCATGACGCTTTTGAAGAATATTGAGTTGAAGTTCTTCATTGCTTGGGATTACCACTCTATCTTTGAATAATAATAACTTGGCTTGAGGTTCAAGAGAATAATCTGGAACTGATTCACCTCTTGCTAGTTGCTTGAGTATTTCTTTATAGTCTTTGTCTTGCCATACTTCTTTTTGAATCTTGTCCACTAAATCTGAGAAAATTTCCACTTTGATTGAGAAGAATCTTGACTCTTGAATTCCATCTTGCTTAAGAACTTGATGAAGATTTTGAGGATTCTTGATGATGAAGTCCACCCCCCTCTCTGGGTACACGTCGTCCCGACGTGACAAGGCATCTGGTAAAGTGGCCAGCCTGCCTGGGCGGTAAGTGATAGTGAAATGAAACTCAGAGAGAAACTCAGCCCAGCGGGCCTGACGACGAGTAAGAACTTTGGAAGACATGAAATACTGCAAGGAAGAGTGGTCTGTCAAGACCTCAAAAGAATTGGAAAGAGAAAGAAGAAATGCTCTCCAGCGCTTGAGAGCCCAAACTATGCCAAGGAGTTCCTTGTCATGAATCTCATAGTTGAGCTCAGCTGGTAAGAGCTTGCGACTATCAAATGCAATGGGATGCTTTCCAGAGTCATTCACCTGACTCAGTACGGCGCCCAATGCATAATCAGAAGCATCAGTCTCTACTATAGTAGGTAGAGAAGGATTAAAGTGAGATAAGATAGGAGCAGAGGTGAAAGCTTCTTTGAGTGCTTGAAACTGACTAAGAGCTTCCTCATTGAAGATGAAGGGAGAATCTTTTTTGAGAAGGGAAGTGAGAGAAGTGATTTTTTTGGAATAATTTTTAATGAAGCGACGATAAAAATTGGCAAAGCCAAGAAAAGATTGAAGAGCCTTGATGTTTTTGGGCTGAGGCCAATTGAGTATTTGCTGAACTTTTGAAGAGTCCATCTTGAGGCCATCACTTGAAACAACATAGCCCAAGTATTCCACACTTGAGGCATGGAATACACACTTGGAGGCTTTGGCAAACAAATTATTGTCCCTCAGTCTTTGGAGGACAGAGGCCACATGTTTGACATGTTCCTCCTCAGAACTGGAAAAGACCATAATATCATCTAAATAAACCACAACAAACACATCCAAGAAATCTGCAAATATATCGTTTACCAGATTCTGGAAAGAAGCAGGAGCATTGGTCAAACCAAATGGCATGACCAAATACTCATAACTACCATATTTGGTTCTAAAGGCATTTAAGTGCTCATCCCCCTCTTTGATTCTCAGAAGGTTATATGCACCACGCAAATCTATCTTGGAGAAGATAGTGGAACCGTTGAATACGGTAAGAAGCTGGTTCATAGGAGGAACAGGGTATCTGTTCTTCCTAGTGACAGCATTGAGTTTGCAGTAGTCAACACACAAACGAAGACCTCCATCCTTTTTCTTGACAAAAAGGACAGGTGCTCCTGTTGAAGAGGAGCTTGGTCTAATGAAACCTTTCTCTACATTCTCTGAAATGTAGGCCCGCAGTGTTTCTGACTCTTGATTTGATAATGAGTAGATAACACCAATTGGAGGTAGAAGACCCTCCAATTCGATATGGTGATCACAGGCGCGGTGTGGAGGAAGTTTCTCTGCTTTCACCTTGGAGAATACATCCAAATATTGGTGATAAGCAGGAGGAACAACCTTCAACACAGTTTCAATTTCTTCTGGCTCTTCCTCCTCATCCCACTGCTCCTCCAGGGATGCATGAAAAGATAAGGGAGGAAGGTCCATATCCCCTTGGAAGAGATGAAGTGAAGATATGGCAACATCTTCTCCAACATCCTTTATCTCTTTGAAGACTTCATCTCTTGATGGAAGTAATGACTGAGAGGGAATTACGGAAGGGATATGGACAGAAGAAGGGATGGAAGGTGTCTTAAGTTCACCAGCCAGAGCAACACTGTTGACAGCAGTGGCTAAGTCATTACTAGTAGAAGGAATAATACCACTAGAATCCTTATGATTAGAATCATAGGTGATCAATCCATTTTTCCAATCAATAATGGGATTGAAATGGTAAAGGAAATCATAGCCCAATATCAGGTCTTCTCCTTTGGGTGAATCTATGATAAAGAAATCCCAGCTTTGACTCAATCCATATTTCTCAAGACTCACCTGCTGGAAAGTTATCAACAAAACTCCAATCAGTACAGCAAGTTGTCAAAGAAGAATTAGAGTCAGCAATAAGGAGATTCAAGAAGTATGCAGATAGAAATAGGGCAATTCCACCTGATTTCCAACTTGGGGACAAAGTATGGCTAGCTTCCAAGAACATCAAGACAACAAGACCCACCAAGAAATTATCAGAAAGATGGTTGGGACCCTTTGAAGTTCTTAAGAAGATTGGCAGCCATGCATATCACCTCAAGTTGCCTCAGCAATGGAAGACAGTTCACCCTGTATTCCATGTGTCCTTATTAGAACCAGTCAGGCATTCAACTATCCCAAATCGTCATCAATTGCCACCACCACCAGTTTTAGTGGAGGAGCAAGAAGAATGGGAAGTGGCTCAGGTTCTGGACTCAAAACTCAAAAGAGGTAAATTATGGTATCTTGTAGAGTGGAAAGGATTCAGTGAAGACCCAGAAAGAACCACTTGGGAACCAGCTTCCAACCTTACCAACTCACCAGACCTTGTCAAGGATTTCCACTCATTGTATCCAGACAAGCCTGGTCCAAATACCTCAAGAGTTTGATTTTATGGTGCTTGGTGGGGAGAAGAAGTTATGAAAGTAAGTTCCTCTCCTGGCATGCACCTTTAAGGGGGTATTCTACCCATATGTTGTTGTAAGCATCACCTTGGCCACTTTGTGAGCACTTGTCAATTCTTTGGACAGGTTCAGGAAGCATACAACATCAATACCCTCCATTTGGACCTTATCAAGATATGGCCCAATGTTTTCTTTCTTTGTGTTTCATTTTCTTTCTTTATTATCATTTCATTTTATGCCATTCATCATAATTCAAGACATTCATTACTTCAAGTCATTTACGGCAAATCCTTTCAGAAGCCATTTATGGCAATTCATTTCAGAAGTCATTTATGGCAATTCATTTCAGAAGTCATTTATGGCAATTCTTTTCAGTTTTATGGTGCTTGGTGGGGAGTGGAAGTTATGAAAGTAAGTTCCATCTCCTGGTATGCATCCCTGAGGGTTCTACTTCTTGTAAAACATCACCTTGGCCACTCTGTGAGCATCAAATGCTTGGTTTTCATTTTTCAGACACTTCTTGGCCAGAATCAAGCAACTCACCACAAGAAGGACCAGCCATCAGGAATTTTTCTTTATTTCTTTCTTTACTCTCATTTTCTCTTATTATTTTCTTTCTTTCTTTACTTGTATAATTTTCTTTCTTTTATTTCTTTAAAGCAGCAGCATCCCCTCCCCAAATCATGTATTGGGAGGTTCCATTATCTTTTTTATTTTTTATTTTTTAGTAGTTATAAGAGTGGGGATAGAAGTCAAACCAAACACAAACAAGGAAAAGGAAACTAGTTATCTCTACCCAAGTCATCAAAAGTTCTCTGGAAATCATTTATCAACTCATCTTCATACCAGGCAAATTTTGCAGCCATTTCTTCAGAAGCAGTACCTGGAATCGTCCTGTCATTCGCATACATAATCACCTCTCTGCTATTTCTGTCAACTCTCCTGAACAATCTGGCCACAGCATCTTGATTTTCACTAGCCGCGTTGGGATCTTCTCTGGTAACCCGGATAGGCCAACGTTCTCTTCTTTGGAATACTTGAGCGGCAGGAAACGGCAAAGGGGACATCCCATCTCTTCTTCTGCTGGAGCTGGCCACAGGTTGGAGTTGACGGGAGGTGTTTATGGGTGAGTTTCTGGGCTGTTGAACTGGAGATGGTCTTACTGCTGGATTCAAGGCAGGCCTGGTGGTGTGGGAAGTAGTTGGTGATGGAGGAGGAAGGGTTGTAGGAATTGAAGCAAGCATTGGTTGGAAGGTTCTTGGAGTGCTGGGAACCACTTGGCTTTGGAATCTGGGGTTGGCAAGAGGTTGAGAAGAGGAATTGCTGGATGGATGGCCACTTGAATGAGGAATAACTTGAACTTCTTCACCATCCAACTCATCACTTCCTTCAGCATCTGGATCTGATGGGGAATCAACAATTCTTCTTAGCTTCTTCACTACTTTCACCACTCCATCAGCATTGGTCCTTGAAATGGGAATTTCTGAGCTGTAGTGGATGGGCCTACCACCAATCGGAATGGGCCCTCCAACATTAGTCCACCTGGCCACATCCCTCTGCCTGGAACCAGTCACTACATCAAAATATCAGCATCAATTCAACCAAGAAATGCAAATCACTCACATTGAAAAAATCCAGAAGTGGCATCAGGGGTAGGTTCCTCAAGAATGGGGAATTCCTGCCCATAAGGCCCATCCTTCCTACTCCACAAGTGTCTCTTGACCCGGGACAAAGTTGATCCGGTACGGCGGCATGGCTTCTTCCCAATAAAGCAGAAATGGCATTTTGACGATCGAGGATTGTAATGTTGAAAGCAATCCTTCCCCCTGGCCAAACACTCAGTACATGCAGGATCAAGAACTTCAACTGCTCTGAACCCATCATATGTTTGGGAGGGGTCAAAATGGCCAGAAGACGCCATGGAGGGAGAAGACAATCGACTGAAGACGCCAGAACCATGAAGAACAGACGGTGGCGGTGCAGAAGGGGAAGATTCAGTGAGTTCAGTCAGTTTGGAACTCATAACTGAAGAAAGTGCAAGCAGAAGATTCAAGACGTCAGAATCAATCCACTCCACATCAAGAAAAAGAAATTTGACTCAAGGAACTGGGGCCATAACTCAATTATGCCCCACCTCAAAGCCTCTAAGGTGAAGGTTCATACCCCTTTGGGGCTGAACTCATCACCCAGGGCCTCCCCTGCAACTTTGGGGAGGCCAAGATCTTGATGGTCCTGGACCCCTTCAATGGATCCAGGCCATATATGGTGAAATTTGGAATTGGGCCATTTTTGGGCCCCTTGGTCACCCTGGGTCCCCAGCAAATTTGGGCCCAGGGGCTTCATTTTGGTCCTGGGGGCCTCCAATAGCCCCCACGGACCGCGGACCGCGGCGTACGGCCCACGGACCACGGACCGCGGCGTACGGGCCGCGGACCGTAGGATCCCAAAACATCAAAAGGCCTATTATGGCCAAAAAACCCAGAAAATCAAAAAAAATTGCCCTAATCACCAAAACACCCAGCAAGGCCAAAAAGGCCATAAAAAGCAAGATACATCAAGATCACTCAAGATGGAGGCCACAGTCCAAAACCCACTGGGAGGGCTGCCTGAGGCCAATTCCTTGGATCATGGGGACAAGACCCCTTGGAGGTTCATTGAATGGATTAAGTCTGGGCCAATGAGTACAAGTCATATACTCATTGGGCACCAATTTTTGAGCACAAGTGCTCAATGGCCTTTATTCTGGGATATATCCCAAGGCCACATCCCAAGACATGGCTGATTGAATCAAAAGAAAGAATTGCATACTCTGGAAGGAATACTCACTCAAATTTGAAAAGAAAGGGGGGAATCAATTGAAATTTGGCAGGGAAGAAGTAATAAAGGATTTTCAGGATAATGGTCAAGAGGAAAGAAATTTAAAAAGAAAATTTTTGAAAAAATGTGGGGATATTGAGATGCCACTCAACAGTGGCAGGGTATTATGGTGTTCAGGAGCCCACCAGTTTCAAGAGGGGGATACTGTAACAACCATCCATCAGGGGTAAGGGTATTCATTCATACACCCACTCAAACACCTCAAATCAGCAAATCCAGTATCTGCATCAGCAGTCAGTTTCAGCAATCTTCATTCTGAAACATGCATACAGTTTGGTACGTCAATACAGCCTGTCAATACTTGTACAGGATGGATTCACCCTAATACAGTTTCAATACACCAGTATGAAACTGTATGATCACTCCAATACACCACACCTCTTGTACAGGTCCTGTACAGCTGTACAGGACCTGTATTGGCCAGACTCAATTCAACAATCAATTATTCTCATGAAAATTCTTCTCTGGATCAGGGCTGGTGATTCTCACATATACCAGCCCCTCTTTCTCCCCCCTGGGGACTTTTCCCCAGTTAATTAATTTAGTTGATTTATTATTATCTGAATATTCTTATCCTTATATTTTGGGTATTATATTTATTTAATCTTAAGTTAGTCTTTGCCTTTTTTCTTGCTTCGCCTGTACAGTATGAGTTGGGTGGCCATATCCTTATTAACCCTTCTCTTTCCATTCTGACAGGTTGAAACAGTGGACTTGGACTTGTTTGTGGTTGGCTCTTCTATTTCTTATTCTTATTTCTTTTGTTGCTGCTTTTCTTATATTTATTCTTTTAGTAATTCATCTTTAACACTTTCAAGTGTATCTCATCTTATCTTATCTTTGAGCCCTCCATAAGTGAGTCCCAGTTTACTGAGTGCCAGGCCCTCTTCACTTCGAAGAGCCCCTGTGACACGGTCATAATTTGACCACCTGTGTACACTTACAGCCCAAGCTGTATTGTCAATGGCCCTCATTCAGATACAGTTTTTTCTGTATCTTAGTGGGTCTCATTACAGCCCAAGCTGTATTGTCAGTGGACCTCATTCAGATACAGTTTTTTCTGTATCTGAGTGGGTCTGACAAAATTTCAAAGAGAAAAACCAATTACGGCCATAATTGGTTTGCAAGTGGTACAAATTATGACCGGCGGTCATAATTTGACCACCTGTGTACACTTACAGCCCAAGCTGTATTGTCAATGGCCCTCATTCAGATACAGTCTTTTCTGTATCTGAGTGGGTCTCGTTACAGCCCCAGCTGTATTGTCAGTGGACCTCATTCAGATACAGTTTTTGCTGTATCTGAATGGGTCTGACAAAATTGCAAAGAGACAAACCAATTACGGCGGTAATTGGTTTGCATATGGTACAAATTATGACCGGCGGTCATAATTTGACCACCTGTGTACACTTACAGCCCAAGCTTCATTGTCAATGGCCCTCATTCAGATACAGTTTTTTCTGTATCTGAGTGGGTCTGACAAAATTGCAAAGAGACAAACCAATTACGGCCGTAATTGGTTTGCAAATGGTACAAATTATGACCGGCGGTCATAATTTTACCACCTTTGTATGATTACAGCCAAATATTCATTGTGGCTGGACCTCATTCAGATACAGTTTTTTCTGTATCTGAGTGGGTCTGACAAAATTGCAAAGAGACAAACCAATTACGGCCGTAATTGGTTTGCATATGGTACAAATTATGACCGGCGGTCATGATTTGACCACCTTTGTATGATTACAGCCAAAGATTCATTGTGGCTGGACCTCATTCAGATACAGTTTTTTCTGTATCTTAGTGGGTCTCATTACAGCCCAAGCTGTATTGTCAGTGGACCTCATTCAGATACAGTTTTTTCTGTATCTGAGTGGGTCTGACAAAATTGCAAAGAGACAAACCAATTACGGCCGTAATTGGTTTGACAATGGCCCTCATTCAGATACAGTTTTTTCTGTATCTGAGTGGGTCTGACAAGATTGCAAAGAGACAAACCAATTACGGCCGTAATTGGTTTGCGTATGGTACAAATTATGAGCGGCGGTCATAATTTGACCACCTGTGTACACTTACAGCCCAAGCGGTATTGTCAATGGCCCTCATTTAGATACAGTTTTTTCTGTATATGAGTGAGTCTGACAAAATTTCCAAGAGACAAACCAATTACGGCCGTAATTGGTTTGCATATGGTACAAATTATGACCGGCGGTCATAATTTGACCACCTTTGTATGATTACAGCCAAAGATTCATTGTGGCTGGACCTCATTCAGATACAGTTTTGTCTGTATCTTAGTGGGTCTCATTACAGCCCAGCTGTATTGTCAGTGGACCTCATTAAGATACAGTTTTTTCTGTATCTGAGTGGGTCTGACAAAATTTCAAAGAGAAAAACCAATTACGGCCATAATTGGTTTGCAAGTGGTACAAATTATGACCGGCGGTCATAATTTGACCACCTGTGTACACTTACAGCCCAAGCTGTATTGTCAATGGCCCTCATTCAGATACAGTTTTTTCTGTATCTGAGTGGGTCTGACAAAATTGCAAAGAGACAAACCAATTACGGCCGTAATTGGTTTGACAATGGCCCTCATTCAGATACAGTTTTTTCTGTATCTGAGTGGGTCTGACAAGATTGCAAAGAGACAAACCAATTACGGCCGTAATTGGTTTGCATATGGTACAAATTTTGACCACCTGTGTACACTTACAGCCCAAGCTGTATTGTCAATGGCCCTCATTCAGATACAGTCTTTTCTGTATCTGAGTGGGTCTCGTTACAGCCCCAGCTGTATTGTCAGTGGACCTCATTCAGATACAGTTTTTTCTGTATCTGAGTGGGTCTGACAAAATTGCAAAGAGACAAACCAATTACGGCCGTAATTGGTTTGACAATGGCCCTCATTCAGATACAGTTTTTTCTGTATCTGAGTGGGTCTGACAAAATTGCAAAGAGAAAAACCAATTACGGCCGTAATTGGTTCGCATATGGTACAAATTATGACCGGCGGTCATAATTTGACCACCTGTGTACACTTACAGCCCAAGCCGTATTGTCAATGGCCCTCATTCAGATACAGTTTTTTCTGTATCTGAGTGGGTCTGACAAAATTTCAAAGAGAAAAACCAATTACGGCCGTAATTGGTTTGCAAGTGGTACAAATTATGACCGGCGGTCATAATTTGACCACCTGTGTACACTTACAGCCCAAGCTGTATTGTCAATGGCCCTCATTCAGATACAGTTTTTTCTGTATCTTAGTGGGTCTCATTACAGCCCAAGCTGTATTGTCAGTGGACCTCATTCAGATACAGTTTTTTCTGTATCTGAGTGGGTCTGACAAAATTTCAAAGAGAAAAACCAATTACGGCCGTAATTGGTTTGCAAGTGGTACAAATTATGACCGGCGGTCATAATTTGACCACCTGTGTACACTTACAGCCCAAGCTGTATTGTCAATGGCCCTCATTCAGATACAGTCTTTTCTGTATCTGAGTGGGTCTCGTTAAAGCCCCAGCTGTATTGTCAGTGGACCTCATTCAGATACAGTTTTTTCTGTATCTGAGTGGGTCTGACAAAATTGCAAAGAGACAAACCAATTACGGCCGTAATTGGTTTGACAATGGCCCTCATTCAGATACAGTTTCTTCTGTATCTGAGTGGGTCTGACAAGATTGCAAAGAGACAAACCAATTACGGCTGTAATTGGTTTGCATATGGTACAAATTATGACCGGCGGTCATAATTTGACCACCTGTGTACACTTACAGCCCAAGCGGTATTGTCAATGGCCCTCATTTAGATACAGTTTTTTCTGTATATGAGTGAGTCTGACAAAATTTCCAAGAGACAAACCAATTACGGCCGTAATTGGTTTGCATATGGTACAAATTATGACCGGCGGTCATAATTTGACCACCTTTGTATGATTACAGCCAAAGATTCATTGTGGCTGGACCTCATTCAGATACAGTTTTGTCTGTATCTTAGTGGGTCTCATTACAGCCGAGCTGTATTGTCAGTGGACCTCATTAAGATACAGTTTTTTCTGTATCTGAGTGGGTCTGACAAAATTTCAAAGAGAAAAACCAATTACGGCCGTAATTGGTTTGCAAGTGGTACAAATTATGACCGGCGGTCATAATTTGACCACCTGTGTACACTTACAGCCCAAGCCGTATTGTCAATGGCCCTCATTTAGATACAGTTTTTTCTGTATATGAGTGAGTCTGACAAAATTTCCAAGAGACAAACCAATTACGGCCGTAATTGGTTTGCATATGGCACAAATTATGACCGGCGGTCATAATTTGACCACCTTTGTATGATTACAGCCAAAGATTCATTGTGGCTGGACCTCATTCAGATACAGTTTTGTCTGTATCTTAGTGGGTCTCATTACAGCCCAGCTGTATTGTCAGTGGACCTCATTAAGATACAGTTTTTTCTGTATCTGAGTGGGTCTGACAAAATTTCAAAGAGAAAAACCAATTACGGCCGTAATTGGTTTGCAAGTGGTACAAATTCTGACCGGCGGTCATAATTTGACCACCTGTGTACACTTACAGCCCAAGCTGTATTGTCAATGGCCCTCATTCAGATACAGTTTTTTCTGTATCTGAGTGGGTCTGACAAAATTGCAAAGAGACAAACCAATTACGGCCGTAATTGGTTTGACAATGGCCCTCATTCAGATACAGTTTTTTCTGTATCTGAGTGGGTCTGACAAGATTGCAAAGAGACAAACCAATTACGGCCGTAATTGGTTTGCATATGGTACAAATTTTGACCGGCGGTCATAATTTGACCACCTGTGTACACTTACAGCCCAAGCTGTATTGTCAATGGCCCTCATTCAGATACAGTCTTTTCTGTATCTGAGTGGGTCTCGTTACAGCCCCAGCTGTATTGTCAGTGGACCTCATTCAGATACAGTTTTTTCTGTATCTGAGTGGGTCTGACAAAATTGCAAAGAGACAAACCAATTACGGCCGTAATTGGTTTGACAATGGCCCTCATTCAGATACAGTTTTTTCTGTATCTGAGTGGGTCTGACAAAATTGCAAAGAGAAAAACCAATTACGGCCGTAATTGGTTCGCATATGGTACAAATTATGACCGCCGGTAATAATTTGACCACCTGTGTACACTTACAGCCCAAGCTGTATTGTCAATGGCCCTCATTCAGATACAGTTTTTTCTGTATCTGAGTGGGTCTGACAAAATTTCAAAGAGAAAAACCAATTACGGCTGTAATTGGTTTGCAAGTGGTACAAATTATGACCGGCGGTCATAATTTGACCACCTGTGTACACTTACAGCCCAAGCTGTATTGTCAATGGCCCTCATTCAGATACAGTTTTTTCTGTATCTGAGTGGGTCTGACAAAATTGCAATGAGACAAACCAATTACGGCCGTAATTGGTTTGCATATGGTACAAATTATGACCGGCGGTCATAATTTGACCACCTGTGTACACTTACAGCCCAAGCTGCATTGTCAATGGCCCTCATTCAGATACAGTTTTTTCTGTATCTGAGTGGGTCTGACAAAATTGCAAAGAGACAAACCAATTACGGCCGTAATTGGTTTGCAAATGGTACAAATTATGACCGGCGGTCATAATTTTACCACCTTTGTATGATTACAGCCAAATATTCATTGTGGCTGGACCTCATTCAGATACAGTTTTTTCTGTATCTGAGTGGGTCTGACAAAATTTCAAAGAGAAAAACCAATTACGGCCGTAATTGGTTTGCAAGTGGTACAAATTATGACCGGCGGTCATAATTTGACCACCTGTGTACACTTACAGCCCAAGCTGTCTTGTCAATGGCCCTCATTCAGATACAGTTTTTTCTGTATCTGAGTGGGTCTGACAAAATTTCCAAGAGACAAACCAATTACGGCCGTAATTGGTTTGCATATGGTACAAATTATGACCGGCGGTCATAATTTGACCACCTGTGTACACTTACAGCCCAAGCTGTATTGTCAATGGCCCTCATTCAGATACAGTTTTTTCTGTATCTGAGTGGGTCTGACAAAATTGCAAAGAGACAAACCAATTACGGCCGTAATTGGTTTGCATATGGTACAAATTATGACTGGCGGTCATAATTTGACCACCTGTGTACACTTACAGCCCAAGCTGTATTTTCAGTGGACCTCATTCAGATACAGTTTTTTCTGTATCTGAGTGGGTCTGACAAAATTGCAAAGAGACAAACCAATTACAGCTGTAATTGGTTTGCAAATGGTACAAATTATGACCGGCGGTCATAATTTGACCACCTTTGTATGATTACAGCCAAACATGCATTGTGGCTGGACTCCATTCAGATACAGTTCTTGCTGTATCTCAATGGGTCTGATTGAATTTCAAGGAGCCTAGTGGTACAGATTATGACTAGAACTCATAATCTCACTCTGATGACATTCTGTGGACACAAATTTATTGCAGTCATAATTGATTTACATTTTGAATAAATTATTACTGGTGGGCTAAATCTCTCACCCACCTACAGGTGTGACTGTACCATCTAACCTAATCACCCATGTATTTGAAGGAGTATTCTAAAGATACACATATCCTGACACACAATTCTTTGCTAAATGTGTAATTTTGTTTTATGTCTAGAGGATCTGCAGCTTTCTTTCCTTTGAAACCACCAAACTCATTTCTGCTCTATTTCGATGGGCTACACCCCCACTTCATTTCATTGGGACCTGCAATATAAATAGAGCTGTTTTTCCTGTGTTTTCCCTAAGTTCCTCTGTTTTTAACTTCTGTTGGCCATTTAAATCCCTCTCCTCCCAATATAATACCCAATACTATGAATCCACCCCAACCACCTGATTCCGATGTCTCATTTGATGAAATTTTTCATAGGTTTTTTTCAAATAACACAGATTTGAATTCATCTTTATCTTCTCAAAATGAGGCACCATCTCATTCATCCATCAATTCATTGTCCACTCCAAACCAAAGTGCTGAACCCCAGGAATGTTACGATCTCTTTCACTACCTCAATTCTCCCAATATAGTCCCACCAGCTCCCATTAGTCATCCTCACATCTTGCCCTGCCCCCCACCAAACAACATAAATAGAAGCCCCTTTCAACTTGGTAAATTTTTTCTTCCCCACGTAATCTCATCCCCAACCTTTATTAATAATATATTTTTGCAAAAATTTCTTAGATATCATAAACACACCAAACATGAGTTTATGTAACCCACCCCCAAATACTCCACGAACCCTTCCACCCCCCTCATTCATAGAATTCGACATGAATAACCCACCAGCTCAAGTACACTCTATCTCACCAATTCTTTCTTCTGAGATAACTCGCCTCTCCCGTGAAGAATTTTCTCTCAATCACCACCGTATCAAGAAAATTCTCAATAATGCCCTTTCCGAAGCTGAAAAGAATCCTGTCTCAATTGAGATTAAGGATTATTTGAAAAAGGGCCTTACATTGATTTCTCAAAAAGAACATGGTAATTATTATTCTTCATGTCTGTCCTCAATTCTGTATTAATTTCATCTCCCTTCTTGTTGAATTGTCTTCATTGCAAGCAATTGGTCTCATAGATGGCAATGTTGAAGTTATTGAGAGAGAAGTTCCTTCCATACGCTCATCCCAATCATCCTCTTTGGAGGAGGTTGTTCCTGATGGAAATCACAAGAAAAAACGGAAAATTCAAAACAAACCACCACCAAATATTTGTAGGTTTATGCAGCAAACTGTTAGCTTTAATAATACTCAAGACGTAGTTTCCATGAATATGTCTTCTACTACATCAAACCTTCGTACCAATTCTACCCCCCCTGAAACGATCAACCCCCAATTGTTATTGAACACCCAATCAAATGACCTCCCCTATTCTTTACCATCTACCATTGTCGAACCCCCTGTTCCCTCAACCATCCCACTTGAGACTCCCACCACCCCCCCAGTTATTACTGAGGAACAAATTCCCGAACATCCACCAAATGTCACCCCCAGCAGATCTCCACAACGTGAATCTCCTCATTTCAACAATGACCACTCTTTGGAAGTAGCAGCCAATAACATCCCCAATTCTCCAGCTCAGGTTCATCCACCGACTCCAACAAATGAAATTATTCAAGAAGAATTACATGTTTCAATAGCAGAAAACAATAGTAGTCCAAATGTTCCTTCCCAAATGCCTTCAAATACACCCACTCCAATTAATTCCACAACACCCCATGTTGTATCGTCACCAATCCAAATTAACCATGTAAAAAGCTCCCATACACTATCTGCTCCTCATCTTGAAAATCCAGAAAACAATCATCTGACCTCTCAATCAAATCCATCTACACCATCTCATGCTCCAACTCCTGGAATTAGGGACCCATCTAATCATCTCTGCCATGTGGGCCCATCTCCACCCGTTTTGCATGAACCTCACCAAAATCCTCCTTCGTCACTCATGCCTGCAGAACCACAGCCTCTTGACTCCCCCAATGATCAATTCTCTATTTTCACTGATGAATTTCGATCAAAATTTTATGAGATTTTCAAAACATTCACCCATGGACGCCCCACCCAGGCCAAATACCAAACCACATTTGAAGCAATTGACTCACTCGTTTCCTGGCGCCACCAAAATTTGGGCTACGAACAGCCTGCAAAGGGGAATTTCAATTTTAAACAGTGCTCTTCCTCATATAGCAAATGGATTGATAAACTCTGCGATAATAGTCAGTTTAAAATTATACTACTCCCATGAACTAATGCTTATAATAAATTTCTCCAGGTGCCCCATTTCTCAATGCCACTAAAGAAGAATTTTATGTTACATCCTGAATCTTTAAGATGCCGATCTTTGACCAAGTCACTGCGCCTGAAATTCAGATTTCACTACCATTTTCACCTGACCCCAGCATTCGTAATGAAAAGCACCCTGAAACTCATTTTGTGCGTCATCTAATCTATATGTCGCAGCCCAGATCATTCACCATCACTGCTTGGGCAAAAGTCATAGCAGCTTCAGTCTCAGCAACCATGGATGAATTTTGCATACCAAAACCTCCTGTACCCCCTCAAGCACAAATTGATGAGGTCAACATTTATCTGGACATGATTTCATACTTCGAAGGCCTCAAAAGACCCTCAATTTCACCAATGGAACTGATTTCCATGGCACATCAAAGTCCAGGTGGCTCAAACAATGCTCAAGAATCATACAATATTTCCTCCGACTCAGATCAACAGTTAAAGATTTTTCAAGACCTCATTTTAGATGTCATGATTTTGTATGTGATATTCAAAGCACAAGCCTCCCTTGACGATGTTTCCCCTAACCACACTGAACAATCTAAACGTGTCAAAGAAGAAAGGCCCTCCGTTCTAAGAACCAAATCTCTTCCGTAATAATTCACTCAGCTCCTCAAGTGGTAACCTCTAATACTGACAATGATCTCCAAGTTAAAACTGCCAAGAAGAAGTTGGTTGAATACCGTAGCCGTCATAATTTCCTTCCTTTTGTTTACTATTTGATATTAGGTGTCAAGGGATTATTCACTGCACAAAAGGATCATCGGAATTTTTCAATTTCCAATGCCATGCTCATACTATGCTCCTTTCATCTTATTCACCAACATGTTAAGCCACCTCCACCCGAAGATCCAGTTTGGAAAAATCTATCTTTTCATCTTAAATCTTTTTTTTCTAAGGGCATGAAACCATTCACTGATGTCCAACTTGTTCACCCACCTTCACGACATCAATTGGCTCAATATCTTACAAGTGATTTTTTAAACCAATGGGAAGCACAAGCCACTGTGACATCATTCCTTCCACCCTCACAAATCTGATGCTTTACCTCCTGTTTCTAATTTACTTACACATGATAATCGAACCATTGTAATTAATTTCCTATTCCAAGAACCTGTTAAATCTTTTTTGGTTTTATAATGTCCATGCTTTTAATTTTAGAATAGTTTTATTTTGAAACTACCTTTTCATTCATTAGCTATGGCATTTGTTTTTAAATAAGACTTGACTCAGTGCAACAAGCAAATCCTGTGTTTTCAACATTCCTCAACAACTCAAATCAAAAATATTATCCTTCACTACAATATACTCATACTAATAACATCCTCACTGTCCTTATTTTCAATTGCCATCCAAAAACCTTGTCTTTTATAATGACAATACCATGCTTACTTTACTTGCATGATTGCCAATAAGTTAAGTTAATTTCATGCTTATGTTTATTTACTTTGTAGGAAAAACTATATTCCCATCTAATATTTCTTGCTATTAAATCTTTACCCTCTTTTCAATATCTTACTCCACATTTTCCAACCCCAAATCAACTTCCAAATAAACTCTGAAATACACCTGTAATTTTTTTGTGTCTAACATTTATTTTCAATAAATCATTAGTACTTTCTCATTTTAAAACAGTTTATTATCATTTTCTTTTAATTAGACCATTAATTTATAATATCTAAAAAATTTTCAATTTTGTTTAAAAAACCATAATGAAACTATTAGTATGATTACTTTAAGTTTATAACAACTCAAATTCATAAATTTAGCATTTCACATAATCAATTCATTTAATTTTTGAATTAATAAACTTAATGAATTCACTTCAATAATTTAAATTAATCCATTTTGATTTAATTTGAATTGTAATGCTCCATTAAATCAATTTATAAAATTTCCTTTTCACATACCCAATTTTTTTTTCAATTACTTACATTTCATTTTCAATTGTTAAATTTCATTTCCAAATAATTAAATTTGATTCTCAATGAATCAATTTAATTACTTAATTGATTTCTTGAAATTAATTAATTAAATTACTTGATTGATTCATTGAAATTAATTAATTAATTGATTGATTCAATGAAGTTCATCAATTAATTAAATTAATTGATTGATTCATTGAAATGAATTAATTGATTCATTGAAATTCATTAATTAATGAAATTAATTGATTGATTCATTGAAATGAATTAATTAAATCCATTAATTAATAGATTCATTGATTTATTCATTGAAATATTCATTAATTAAATCAATTAATTAATTGATTCATTAAAATTAATTAAGTAAATTAATTAATTGCTTCATTGAGATTAATTCATTAATTAAATTGATTAATTGATTTATTGAAATTAATTAATTCATTTTGAAATTTATCTAATTAATTAACTTATTTAATTTAATACAATTTCAAATTGATTGAATTAATTCTATCAATTCAATTTAAAGTTAATACATGTTTGTTATTTCTTTTGGGTTGCTGTATCACCAGTCAGCCAATTTCAGAATATATTTTTTTCTTCCAAACAATACAGTCACCTGGGGCTTGTTACAGAGCCTCCAGGCATGTTTTACAGCCCCCCACTGCCAAAGCCAGTCATACAGAGCAGTGGGGGCCCCTGGAATTCAATTGAGGTATGGTTTCATCATTTTGAAGCTCCGGTGATGACCGCCACCTCAGAACTAACAGATTTCGCACCAAATCATCTTTTTGTGCTATTTCCACCACATCCAGTCCTTCTCTTTGATTTTCAGCCTTCCTACTAGCAAAAAATCTCTTTCCACTAATTTCTTCATTAATTACTACAATAATCTTCATTAAATATATTTTTTAAAACTGAATGGATGCGTGCTAGTCAAAGATTGACTAACTCATAATTTTATGAGGCTATAAGATCGTTATTCAGCCTTTTTAAAATTTATTTTTTGAATTTTATTACTCTTTTCAAATTTCAAAATGCCTAGAGCAATGAAATCAAATAGATATCTCAAAAAACATTTAAACAATTCTCAGATATCTAATCAACTCCACTGTCAAAATAAAAAAAAAATTAGGATGTAGTTATGAAACTTCTTATTTCAGAACATGTAATTTTTTACATGAATCTTTCTTTGATCCAATTCCTCATAATGATTTTGATAGAAAAACTTTAAGACCAATTTTTTTAACAAAAACTCACTCTTACAGAACTTATATTAAAAAAAAATATTTTTCTATAAATTTTGGATTTACAATTTTAGATGATAAATCACTTCTTCATTCACCTGATAAAACTTTTGCAATAATCCAATTTATTCCTTTTAGAAACCTGAATGATTATGAAAAATCTCAAATAAACTTTTTATCCACTTTTTTATTTAAATATAAACTTTTTCTTAACAAATTACAAGAATCTGGAAACAAGATCACCGGTTCCATGTATGCAATTGGATGGAGACCACCTCGACTTGGTGACTTTACGATTGGGCGTTATATCAATTCCACTTCTATTTCTAATAACCCAGAACTTTATAATTCTTTATCACTTCAACTCTCTCAATTACAAATTATTATTCAAAATCTCTTTCAAAAATTATCATCAACAGTTTTTGAAATGAATTCAAATCAAATGAAACAATTCAACATTCCAGGATTTGAGATTTTAGACTTTACTGATTTTTATTCTTCTTCATTTGCAAATCAATTAACATTTACTTTAAATAACTTTTCTAACTTTCCTCATATTGATCAAACAGACTCTTCGGAGTTTGCTTATTTTCTTTCTATCCCAATTTCTACAAGTGATGGCACCTTAATCTTTGATAACTTTGATTTATTTAATGAATTTTTTGTCTTTCCAGACCACTCTATTAATATTGATTTAACAGGTAAAGAACCTGGTATTGTACAAATGGTCTGGAAAGCAAAAAGCACTAGACATTTTACTCTTTATCCAGATGGCGGCAATAGTAACTCTTTTACCAGATTATCCATGTCATTACAAATTTCAAAAAAAGCATACAACTTATTCAAAAACTTACAAAATGGTAAGATTGATAAATTTACAGTAGATGATCATACTTCTATCCTCAACAGGCTTGCTTCAACTTCTAAATAGTCAAAATCATTTTTTTCTTATTACATTAATTTCATTTTCAATATCAGTTCTTCAAAAATTCTCAAAAAAATTCAAATTAATTTTTAATAAAATCAAAAAAAACAATAAATATCAATTTTCGTCATCTTAATTTCTTCATTAAAGTTCAAATTAAAACACAACACATTTCAAAAAAAAATTAAAATAATAATATAAATCTAATTTTATTAAATTAAACATTTCATTTTATAATTGTCATCTATGTACTCTTAATTCCAAAACAAAAACATTTTGACAAAAATAAAATAATGTAGATCCAATCATCAATTGGATTCACACTATTTACATTTTCATATTCTTAATCACCTTTTTATTATCACAATCCTTCATCGTAAAAAAATCTTCCATTTGATATTTTTTTAAACCCTCCCTTTTTTAATTCCAATTTCAAATCTGAAAAATATTTTCATTCCGCCTCTACTTTTGAAAACCAGTTTTTGAAATACAAACAAAAAAAAATTACATCTCCAAACTTTATCCTCATTCTTCATTCTTAAAATTCTTTCACTCCATTCCAAATTAACCTGATAATTCCATTGAAACCAAATCATTTCCTCCTTCAACTCAAATTTCTCATCAATTAATCAACCCTACTCATTTCTATCAAAATTGAGTAAGTTTTGTACTCACTCAATCTTCCTGTTTCTCATCCAATCACTGAATGTCTCAAGTTCATTTGCTTAGTATTTCAAACCAAACAATCGGCATTAATTCCTGATATCTATCAACTTTGAAAATGATTAATTATTGTTGGGTCTTCAAATGCTTGACCAAGATTGGCTTGTAATGAATTTAATATTTTCGGGTATGTTCTTTCACAAACTCATATTTAAACCAATTAAAGTATTATTGACATCTAATCTCCTTTGTCTCACCAACATCCAATTCAAACACTCTCCTCAAGCTTGCAGCAATTTTATTTCCAAATATCGCAATCAAAAAATCTCAAACTCCGAATTTTAAAACTCACACCTTATTACAACTAAACTCTTCATTTATACACAAAAGCAATAATTGAATCTCAATCAGTTTTTACCTCTAAATTTATTTCAATTAAATTCTCATTCATCATCGTAACAAGGTTTGTATTTTCAATTGAATCAATAAACTACATTTGGTTGAGAAACTGAACCTCAACGGTGTTATGGGCTTTTTTTCTGGCGCATGCACAGCACACACCACACACTCACCCAGTGCCCTCCCCTCCGAACATCTCTAGTCAAGTGACCACCTTCTGTATTCAATCAAAATGGGCAGCACATTTCTCTTCTCTTCATCTACGCTTTAATTCCCATAGCTCTGCTCAATCTCACTTTCATCCCTGGCTTGCATCTCTCGCTGGGCAACTCATCCATATCTCAATTTGCCAATTTAGCTAGAGTCCTTATTTCCAGCCATGACTCCATCCAATCCATCAGATCTTTCCCATCAGCGCTCCGGAAATCATCCGACGGCTTCTGAAGATTTAATCAAAATCTCATCTTGTCAGGTTCTTCAGGCAGCCATCACCCATCCCGCTTTGATGACAGTTGATTGATTATCGTTCTACGGAAGGTTCATCATCTTCAGGCCCATCTCTTGTTCACAAAGATTACCATATCCTCACAGTGAGCATGAAATCACTTGTTCATGTATCCAGTGCCATAGCCCAATTGAAACAGTCTGGACCTATTCAAATTAGTGTGAACCCCGACGATGGCCGAGTTCATGGTGCACTAATTAATCCTGACACCGACGCAGTTTCAGTATAGTCTATCAGCTTTGAAAATGAATTGAAAGTAAAGCATTATTTTATGTTGTATTTTAGTATATTTCTTGATTTTTTGGGTCACTAACGAGCTCGGAATATCGTAGAATCAGCCAAAATTATTAGCGACTTTATTACCTGATGAAGCAATTTTGGAGGGAAATGATTTGCATTCTGAATCCGAGGTTACCATCGTTGGACTGAAGCCATTGCCAGAATCTAGCCAAATCTGCCTTATTACATCAGATGGCAGGATTTCACAATCACTTCATTTTTCTTTTATCAATCGGTATTTAGCGGAACTTTGAGTACTTTCCATTTCATACACAGTCCAGCGTTGGGCTAGAAGCAATTATCATTGGTATCTCAAGCACGAAGCTTGAGCTGATTTACATCATCCTTTAGGCTCAGAAGCAGTGCCATCAATGATGTGGCACCCTGAAATACCCCTTTGCCTTTACTTTACTGCCTCAGGTACAACCTCGCCCTTTTCATCAAAGTTTAGCAACTTTACTTACTAGGACACCTTTCACAGGATGCATCGAAATGCGCAAGTTGGCTTGGGAGTCATGGGCTGATGTAGCATCAAAACCAAACGATACAGGCGCGGTTGCGGTCTTAGATGGATGTTCGTAGAAATTTTATTTCGCCAAAAGGCTTCTAGCTTATCGCCTGTTCGGATCATGGCTTGCATTTTGACCTGTTGCGAGTTTGTAGACCAACTACATTTAACACCTTTTAGATATCAGGTCGTGCCACCGCCCATGTCCACCTTTCAGCTATCTCTTTTACCTCCGGGGCCCTCTCCACTGCTCGATCCTAGGCCTCCAACTCATGTGGCTTTCAGCTCTTGTTCATCAATGTTCGCTGTTTTGTTTCCAAATGGACAGGTTATCCTATGTGACTGGCATTTGCCTCACAGAAATCCGTCGCCCAAGTTTCTGTCCCAACCGACGGAAGGTTGCCACTTTAACTTAACCTCTCAAGCAGCTTGCCGCATTCTTTCTCGACAAGTTTGCCTCATGACCCTAGGTTTTGAAGCTGCTGTGTCTGGTTGCGAACAGGCTCTCATAGTCCTTTTTTCTGAATCGCATGGTGGAAAACTCCGCAATGGCGTACTCATACAAACATTTGATGTTGGAAAAAACCAGGAACACAGAGGAGATAATGAGGTTTATCGGGAAAGCGACCCAGTCTATCTGTACGTTGCTAAGGGCTAATTGTGGTCAAAACTCTCAGCCCTACCCAAAAGAGGTTTGATACTCATTCGGACGAGTACAGGCATCCTTAAACAAGGTTTGAAGATTTGATTAATGTGTTTTATTCCTCAAATTGAACTAAAATAATGCTCTCACATTATCTTAGTGTATCATAGATCTAGTGGCTTGGGTAGTTCCTTTGCTACTGAGGACTTTTCAGCTATATTCCCCGAATTTTATACGATTTTTAGGCCATTAAATACAACTTCTTTGAATAATTTGTCCGATTTATACCGTGTGATTGGTTTAAACCAATCGGGAAAACTTGACATTAACCAAGAAATTGTCGCGGGTGACTGCTCCTCAGTCACATTGGACTCGCAATATGTGATCTACTCCACCTTTTCCCACCAATTCAAGTTTATCGAGCTTAGTGAAGCATCATCCACCGATATAACCCAACTGAGTGCGAGCAAAACTTTTTCCATCAAGCCATCCAAAACTCTTGCCACGGTCACCAGAGCCGTTGAAAGGGGTTCTACAATTGTCACTATTGTACCTAGTTGCATGAAAGTAATTTTGCAAATGCCCCGTTGAAATTTGGAAACAATATGTCCTAGACCCATTGTCTTGCAGTCTATCTGTTTAGACTTTTTGGCAGAGGGCCGTTGGGCTGAAGCGTTTATTCAATGACGAAAACACAAGATTGACTTTAACCTCTTGGTCGATTTTGACCCACAAAGATTTCTGGGCGAAGGGGTGCGGGAATTTGTCAAACAAATCAATAGCAATGACCATTTTTTCCTGTTTCAAGTAGTTTGAGGCCAAAAGATGTTACCAAAGAGCTTTATCCAATTACCTCAAGCTGGAAACGTTTAACCGGAAAGGACAATTTAATGTGCAGTAGCAATCACTTGGTTATCTGCACCTGCATTAACTGTTGGGTCATATCAGGTTGGTTGACAGCGATGCTTTTTGCTTGGTTCTATTTGGGACAATAGTGGACGTCAGCAAGATCAATCAAGTTTGCGAGCTCATGGTGCTTGAATTTACCCACAAACAAGTGCAGTGGGAGCACATCAACAGTATTCTGATGGCATTTGTTTGTAAAAAATCACCTGATTATAAATCTGTGTTACAGATATTGTCAAAAATGAAGGGTAAGAGGTTTGTTTTATTGCTCAGAAAACATATGAAGTGAATTATGTGCTTTCTTTCAGCTCAGGATGGCAAGGTTTTAGATGATGCAGTGAAATACATAATCTTTTTGAGTGACGCTAACGAATTGTACAACTTTGCTCTTTCAGTGTATGATTTATCTTTGGTAATTCTTACCGCTCAACATTCTCAAAAGGCACACAAGTATTTCTATTTCCAGTATTGACTATAAAGCGCCTCAGGCTTATATTGTACTTTTTTCCTCAAATTACTGGCGTAATTAACTCAGGACCCCAAAGAATACCTACCATTTTTACAAAGCTTACGGGACCTTGAACCTGAGAGGCGCAAATTTAAAATTGATGACCAATTGGGGAATTATTCTTTGGCAGTGCGACATCTCTCAGCTGCAGGTGAAGATCAGTTTGATGCAGTGCTTAATTATACCACGCTTCATTCTTTATATGCAGAGGCTCTTGATATTTATTCAGGTAATTCGGCTAAGACTAAGGTGAGGCTCGTTGGATTTGATTCAACTCGACAGGTTGTACAACGCTGTGCACCAGTCGACCTTGCAAGGCCATTATTTAACAGCTGATGCATAATCTGCTTTGTTTGAAACCTATGGATGTCATCGTCAGGTTGACCGAGTAAGGCAGATGTATGTCAATGCACATGTTGCATTAGCTTCACTGGGCAGTGTGCCAGCTAGTGACTAAGCTCTCAAATCAATAAGTTGGACAAGAGTTGAAGATATAATGATAATTGCTCTTGCTTATTGTGGATTGCTGGAAGAACTGGCAATCCACAAGAATCTATTAATTAGCAGCAGAGCAGCCCCATCTGCTGATGCTTATGCGGCCATGATTCAACATGCCCATGAAGCCACTGATAATGCTAGTGCAGCTTTAGCTGTAAGCTCTTATCTCTTTATATAAGTATAAATTTTGCTACAGTTTTTGATTCTTGTCATCTTGACTGATATGATTAACACTTTGAAGAGGACATCAAACATCGAGTTACACCCAATACATTTTTATGCAACATGATTATTTCAAAGTTACCTGAAGACAATTAATTTTCATCCCAAAAGCTTTGTCCTTATCCAAAGAAGGGAAGGTGATAGTCCTGGATTACCGGATGCAGTATGTTATCAAGCCCTTTTCAATATATCTGTAGCATTCAAAAGAGTAGATTTGGTCCTGAGATATGTGGCACAAATGGATCAAAACGGTGTACACATGACAGCATATGTAGTCAACACTTTAATCAAAGTGTTGGCAGTAAATGATGATGCTGAATCAGAACAAGAATTCTTCAAATCATTATTAGATCAACCCAGTATCAATAATGAAGGAATAGATACTCTTGACTCTATCAAGAGAAATTATCTGTATGCATTCGACTTTTTTAACTTGTAATAGTAAAGTTAAATCTGAATTTTTCAGATGAATATGTACATATGTAATTTTGAGTGACCCTGCTATTCTTTCTTCGTGAAGCAAAATAATTGACTTGATTCAATTTTGAAGACAAATTTGTTTTCATAAAGCAGGTGTCAGGGTTCTACTGTTAAGAATAGGTTATGAATGCCTTTTTTAAACAAAAGCCATCTTTGGCCATGGAAGTTTTGATTTTTTATAGCTTTTTCATATATTATTCTTGCCAGTGTATGGCTCATTTGTCTCAATTTCATTGATTTAAATGAAGTTATTTTTACGTTGCAATAGAAATTTTATATTATTAATTTTTCCTATGGAAAAAAAGATGTATTTAATGTTTTTTTAAAGAAAATATGTAATAATGTAATTATTCCAAAATAAAAATATAATATAAGCAAAAAAAGCAAAAAAAAATTGAGAGAAAAAAGAATGATAAAAAGTTTAAGAAATAGCTAATTTATTTTGAATTATTGAATGTATTTGTTCTTTTGTAATAAAAAAAATCAAAATAAAGAAAATTAAATAATCAAAGTCTAAGCAAACAAGAAGTAAATAAAATTACAATCAAATTTATGTATTAATTATTGTTTTTTTTTTGACATTTAGTAGAATTGAATTTAATAAATTATTTATATATATAACTCAATGTGAATATATTTGGAAGGGATTTATTCATTTGTATAAGAGCTTGATGAAATAATATAACAATTTATTTAATCCACATTAAAAATTCCTCTTAACCAATTTTAAAAGAGAATAGGCAAAGCTAGGAGAAATGAAGTTAAATATTATTCTCCCCCAAAAGGGAAGCACATTGAAAATCATAAAAAAAACTTACTACTCCAAATTGATTTAATTTTTAACTTTTTATTCACTTGATTGTGAGGATCTTTATACTAAATAAAGTGAATAAATATAAAAACACTAATTAAAATTAAATATCATTCATAATCCCCTGCTTGAATATCCATTTGTAGCACACACCTGAATTCCAAACAGTGAAGGGAGCTTTTGTACAATTCAGCCTTTTTTAACTTGAAAATATTTTCAGGGCGTTGAGAATCATCTGAATCAAGTTTTGGTTTCAAATGGCCCAAACTGTATTACAAAAATTGGGTTTGGTTTGATTTGGCCATAAGATTCTTGATGAGAGTCTTTGAAAGAAAATTCAAAAGAGGATTAATAAAAATAAATTGAAAACTCAATTTGGTTAACCTTATGTTTTCCAAAAAAAATTAATGGAGTGGTATTTGTCCCCAATTTCAAAACAGACCTCTTTTGTGGGATTACAAAAAGAATGCATAAAGATTTGTCATTATACCTTCTCTCAGACTTCCTTTCTCACATGACACATTTTTGTTGAAAAAAACTTTTTGAAATCAATATTTATATCAATTATTTGATAGCCTCCCCCTTTAAAAAATATAGGATTGAAAGCTTCCCAATTGTAACAGTTTTCACACAAAAGAAAGATATTGCAAATTTTAAAGGAATCTTAGATAGCCAGAATTATAATTAAGTCCATTTTAATCTTTTTAATTGATTTTAAAAAACAGGTATTGTGTGAATTTGAAACATTTTCATAATTCCACATAAGGGATTGAATGAATTTGCTAAGATATAAAGGTTTTTTGTAATTTGAATTCAAATAATATTTAAATTTTCACTTACCAAAAGTAATGAAAAATTTAAAAAAAATGATTTCAAAGAGCTCTTTAAACTTGAGAAAATAAGGATTAATTTTTGAAATTTTACTTTGTAATAATTTGCCCCAATTTAGTAAATACTGAGAAAATTTCTTTGATTACTTAGTTACCCAAAATAATCAGTTTAGGAATAAAATATTTACCATGAAATTAATATTTTCAGTATTCTGTTAAGACCTTTTTCTTCTATATGGAATATATTCCATGAACATAAAAGCTCAAAATATTCAATATTTTGAAGAAAACAAATTTAAGTCAATCCACAAAGTTTAAACCAAAAATTCCAGAGATCTTACTTTTATCAATTTTTTGAAGTAAATTTATCCCAAGTTAAGTTAAAAAAAAAATTCAGTTTAGCAAGTTATTCAAGAATTTGAAAATCCCTTGAATTTAATTTTGAATCATTTAATAAATACAGATTTTTAAATTACTTCAATAGAGTTTTGGTGAAAAGTGGGGGGCAGGATTGAATTTTATGTATTTTACTTTGAGATAAAATATAGTTTTTTTTCTTAAAGTCATTAATCATTCACTCACTTGAATACCTAAAAACAGTGATTGATAAGTTTTCAATAAAAAATACAAATAATAAGGCTTATTTGAGTCCATTCAATCCAATTTGCAAAGTAGCCATTCAAGGAGATATAACATAAATATGTTAAGGATTGGAAAGAAGTAAAAACACAGTAAATACTGAGAATTTAAATAGATTTTTTCAATAGAAACGCAATAAATAAAACCAGAATTTTTATTTAACAAAAGAAGGAAATAGCATGAGATTCAAATTGATTCATATTATTCAAAAATTTAAAAAAAAATTATTACATATATTTACATTCTTATCATATTCTCTATATATAATTCTTCAAAAGTGTTCATGTTTATTTGATCTTAAAACCTTATTCCCTGGAGATTTAGGACACAAAAAGTGTGAAATTCTACCATTTTTAATTTTTTAATATTCCATCCAAATTGAAAATCATTTCTGAACACTTATAAATTTATGTTAACTCTGATTCTTAATTAATACTTCAATCCTGAAAAATTAGGATTATCAATAGAATGAATAATTACTATAAATTTATAGAGCTATATATCAAGAGAGAATCAAAATTGGTTTCATTTCTGTATTAAAAAATGAATTTCAAGTGGGTACTCAATCTACATGAATATCTATAAGTCTTGCAACTAAAAGAAATGTTTTTGAATGAAAGTTAAAATTGAAATTAAATTATACTGTGTCTTGAATATAGGTAATATTGCGGGATAATAGGAACAACTATTTTATATAATGATAGCTTCAAACCATATTAAATGAAACACAAAATATTATAAAATGAAATTTATAGCTGATTCTATCAAAGGATAAATTATGATATCATTTTGTACTTCAGAAGTGTATATGATGAGTTGAATTTAATATTATCATTTATAAATTGTATATATATATGGAGTCCTGGGTTCTTGCATAGTAAACAAAGATATTAAAACTTTAATATAGTGAATTTGAAATTTTGAATTAATCTTGAGTTGAAATGAGAGTACAGACTCAGAGAAAATGAAAGTAAGCCTTGAGATAATTTGGTGATACATACTTGGAAACAATCTGACTTAGTTTTGAGTTAAATGAAAGAAAACTGACAGGATTGCCCTAGCACTGTAGGAAATACCCAGTCTAATCACATCAGTGATAAGTAAAGAGTTTGTAAAAGATAATTAACAAGCTTAGATGTAAGCCAAGTAAAGAATAATTCCATTTTGAGATACTAATGAAAATATGACTGGAGTGAATGATAGGTTAGCTTTGAGATAAACATCAAGATATTCCATGAGTCAAATATGGGTTAGCTTGGAAATAGAAATGTAAATATTCCATGAGATAATGATGAGTTCAATTGGAGATAAGATTGGAGATATGACATGAGTTAATGCAGAGTTAACTTGGATATAAAGATATAGATATGACATAAGTTAATGATGAGTTAGCTTGGAGATAAAGATAGAGATATGAAATGAGTTAATGCTGAGTTAACTTTGAGATATAAGTCAATATACTTGTAAGGGACCTGCAGGCAGGTCCAAGTCAGATTCCCCCAGTGATTACTCTGTAGGGTCCATTCCATTTGTTTTTGAAAAGTAGTCCCCAATTAGTTTCTATTGCTTTGTTGTAAACCAGGACCAAATCTCCTGGATTGAGTGGTGATCTTAGTTGGTGTGCCATTCTGCTATCCCAAAATTTCATTGAGTCCTCCCTTTTTTTTGAGTTTTTCTGCTGCTTTCCTTCTCATTTCTTCTTTCCCTTCTAATTGTTTAGCTCTGTCTTCCAGTAATTCCTCAGTTGTTGATATTTTGTGCCATTCTACTTCCAAAAATCTTTTTGTTTCAATGTCAATTGGTAATACTGGAAGCTGTCCAAATTGGAGTTCATATGGTGAGAAACCAGTTGTCCTTTTAGTTGAGATTCTGTCAGCCAATGTAACCAAAGGTAGATATTTTTTCCATTTTCCTCCATTTTCTCCACACATCTTGACTAATGCATCTTTGAGTTGCTTATGGCCCCTTTCAACCATTCCTTGAGACTCTGGGTAATAAGGTGTGGTGACTCTGATCCTTGATCCTGCTTTCTTTACTGCATCTTGCAATTGTTTTCCAAACTCTAGCCCCCCATCAACAGTTACTTCCTTTGGTGAGCCATACCTGCATATCCATTGTGAGGTGAACCATTCTGCAACTGCTTTTGCTCTCAATTTGACTAGTCCAACTGTTTCTGGCCAACCTAAAAAATAATCCCTGGCCACAACCATATACTTCCATCTTCCAGATTTGATATGGAGTGAATCCATACTGACTCTTTCAAAGATTGTGGATGTTTCTGTAGATTTTCCTTGTTCTCTTTGTAAGTTTTGACTTCTCTTTTGGCAGGCTACGCAAGATTGAACCCATTTCTTTACTGATTTCTTCATTCCTTCCCACCAAAATCTTGCTTTAATTCTTCTGTAAGTTTCATTTTCCCCTCTGTGGCCCATGTCTTCATGAAGTGATTCTAAAGTGTAGCTTTGAACTTCTTGACTTGAAATCACTAGTTGGGGGTTTAGGTTGTTTCTCCTTTTAAGCTGGCCATCTTCCAATAAAAAGTTGGATGACCTTCTTTTTATCCTTCTAAACTCTTTATCTTTGCTTGATTGTGGTTTTTTCATTGTACTTAAGTATTGTTGCATTCTCTTCCAAAATCCTTCTTGTTTGGTTGGTACCTCTATTCCTGAAAAATTGAGTGAATTTATAGTCTTAGCCCCAAATCCAGGGTGTGGCTTGATCCAATCTTCTTCTTCATCAAATTCTGGTGCATCTTCATCTTCTTCTTCTGAGGTTTTTGGTCTTCTGGATAGCCCATCTGGAATAGTGAAAGTTTTCCCTGGTTTGTGTACCAAATCAAAGGAAAATACTTGAATTAAAGCCACCCATCTTGTCATGGGGGCATTGGGTAAGCAAGGGGTGTTTATCATTTCAATTAAGGCCTTGGCATCAACCTGTAATTCAAAATGTTGTCCCCAAAGTATTGTTTAAAGCTTCTTGAGAATTCTTGCAACTCCACAGAGTACCAATTTGGGTTGTGACCATTTTGATTCTAATTTTGAAAAAGTTATTTATTCATATAATACTGGTCTGTCTTTTCCTTCTTTGTCTTCTTGAGTGAGTACTGCTCCTGCAGCAATGTAGCTTGAATCTACTGCTAGCTTAATTTTTCCTGATCCTTTGTCATAATCTAATTTCTTGAGAGTTATTTCTTCTCCAACTATTCTTCTGAGCTTATGGAAAGCTTCTTCACATTTTTGATCCCAATCCCAGTCAACATCTTCTCTGGTGAGCCTTCTGAGTGGTGATTAAACTTGTGAGAAGTTTTCAATGAACATCCTTACATAGGCACAAAGTCCAAGAAATGCCCTTATTTCCTTCTTGTTAAGAGTTGTTGGCCAATTTTGAATCTTGTTGATCTTTTGTTTTGAGATTGTTCTTCCTTTGAATGATACAACATGCCCTACTATGTCCAAAGCTGGCACACAGCATGCAAACTTTGATCCTGAGATAGTCAGTCCTGCTTCTTCAATTCTGAATAAAATTCTTTCTAATGTTATGGCATATTCCCATATAAATCTTCTTATTGAGGGGTTTTCTGGTAGTGTTTCTTGATTGTAAAGTGATCTTGGTCCTTTTATTCCTCCATCATCAATAAAAATTCCTACACTTTCTGGTATTTCTTCTTGAACTATCCAGGTCATTTGGGCTTGGTATACTGCTACTGAGTTGGTGGCTCCTTGGGGTAGTCTTGTGAGCTGCATCCTTCCAGGGGGTGTTTCAAAAGTAGTGAGGGGTCTTGTAGTGACATCTAATTCTCTTTCATCATATCCTCCCATGATATCTCCTTGTCCATAGCATGCTCTTCCTGCAAATGCATCTACAAATACTTCAATATGAGGTGGTAAGCCAGCATCCTTGATGGTGACTTTGTTGAGTTCTTGAAGGTCATGGACAATTCTGAGTTTCCCATTTGATTTGGCCACACAAAAGATTGGGCTGGTGTAGCTTGAGGTGGATTGCACATAGAGTCCAGTCCTGATTCTTTCTCTGATTAATTCAGTAAACTGAGGCAAAATTGATTTGGGAATGGGAATAGGTTTCTTCTGCCAAGGTTCATGAGGTATTACTGGTATCTTGTAAGGTTTTCCATATGAGTGTTTGAGTAACCCTCTTTCTTCTTCACAGAAAGCTATTGCTTTTTCCCTTAAGGTAATAACATTTTTGAGTAAATTGATTTCTTCATTTGATAATGGGTGACCTTGAAGGTTTCTTGAAATATAGGTGGGTTTGGTGATAAGGGTGTTTCATAAGGATCTCTTGACAAAGGTGGTCTTTCCAAAGGTGGCTTAAGGTCTTGAGGCATTGGCTCATTGACTGGTCTCACCTTCTTCAGGACTGATTTATATTTGGCTGCTAAAATTTGGTGATCCATCTTCAATTAGTGATTTTTAATTATTTCCAAGAACTTGCTAGTGTCCTGAAATATTGAGGTCTTCACAATTCTTCTTTCTTCTTTCTTCCATAAAAAAATGTAGTTTAAGGTCATGCAGGACCTACAACTAGGTGTGTAACCCCTGTATATCAGGTATACAAGTCCTGCAGTTTAAGTCATGCAAGGACCTCCTGGCCTAATCCAAGGGCTTATCTTGATCCTTGAGCTCCTTTGGGCTTCAATTTGGATTCCACTTGACTCTTGTTTTATTCTTCAATATTCATGATTCCCACTTGGTGCAAGATTCTTCTGGTTGTTTTATTTCTTGATAAGGAATTTTCTTGTCTTAATTGATGGCTTGAGACTTCACTTTGTTCATTTTGGCCAATTTGATAATGCTAAACACCTGTGAAACCCCTTGTTCCTGTTACACAAAGGGAGCAGTTTATTGTCATCCTGAGGACAAAGATGGTCCTTCAGCACTTCTCCTGACTAGGACAATCCCCTCCAGCTGCTTGGCTGTTTTTTTTAAAATTTTCCCTGCCCAAGTCCACAGGGGAAGCAGTTTAGTGTCATGCTGAGGACCTCTTGAGTCTTCAATCTTCTTTAGAATCCCAAGGGCAATTTGATTTGAGTGTTGTACATCATCTTGTTAATCCTTCATGTTGAGTGAGTCCTGAGTCCATAATTAATCCATTGGGTCATCCTTCAGTCCATAAATCCTGACCAATGATTCTTGAATTCCAAATGAGTTTCAATCCAGAATCAAAGAAGTGTCCAAGTTCTTGTGCTGTCCAAAGGTCAATCCATAAGGAACTCCTGCTTTTCTTCATAAACAATGTTCTTTATTTTCAGTATTGTGAATAATTTTCCTATAATGGGTTGTTTCCCAATTTTCTTGCTATTTCTCCAAAATAATTTAGGTTCTTTTGTTCTTTTGTATTCCTGAATTATACCTGTTATAAAGAAATGAAAAATAAAAAAATTTAATAATAAGGTGATTTAAAATTGATTTTAATATTAATTTATTGATATTTTTGTTTCAATAATATTTGTTTGGATCAGGGCCCCCCTCTGCATTTAAAAATCTTGAGTTGGTTTTCAAATTTTGAAGAGGATATGTTCTCATTCCCCAAAAACTTCCACTATAAGGGATAGTGTAAGAAATAAGTTTACCCACCCCTTATTTTTTATAGTGCTTTTGATGAGGATAAATAATGATACAGTAAATATACATAATTCTATTTTAATTATGATTCAATAATAAGTTGCTTTTTTTTAATTTAAGTATAAAATAACCATAAAGTGAGATATCTGAGTGAAAATAACAATTTAAAAGAAATAAACCTGAATCACAGTTAATATCATGGAACTGTTTGGTTGAAGGTGGTAATTTGTTCCAATCAGCAAAAATTGGTGCTCTTTAGAGTATTTATTATTAATATTACATAGCTGAATAATCATAATTTGAGTCCTTCATTCATATAATGACCCTTATGATGCCACAACTCTTCCTTTTGGAATCATCATTGTGACTCAGACTTTATTTCAAGTCCATCCCCTTTGTGGTTCAGATTTTCTGTTACCCATAACTGCATTTGAGTTTTTAAAAAATATAAACAGTGAAATCAAAAATTTGTACAGTTGAAAAAAACTCTTGTTTGCTTTTTGGGGGGCTTTCAAATTCCTTTAGGAATAAATATCACATTGAGGTGTTATTAATATGTAAATTCCCCAAATTATGACATCAATTTATGAGTTTTTAATACAAATAGCTCCTTCAGAGTTCAATTAATGCCTTGATGGCACAAATACTTCTTCTTTTCAAACAGGTTCAAATCACTTTCTTGTAATTGAAGAAATATTTCAAATAAATAGATTTTTTTTTTTAAAAAAATAAAATCAAAAAATACTTGATGTAAAGTTTTTATTTTATTTTTTTAATTATTATTGAGCTAAGAAATCAAGCCAATTGAATGGCTCTTGTTGTAATATTTGGAAAAGTATAATAAAGATGATAAATAAATAGAATAATCTTGAGATCATGAATGGGATATGCCCCTAATTCTTAGGTAGTTTATAGTCTTGCCTGGGACTTATCATCCTTTTATAGTCCTTGTTAAGTCCACTTTTTTTTAATATTTAAATATGCAGTTTATGGTCTTTCCAAGGACCATGTGTCATCTTTGCTTTTGTCCTTGTTGATAATTTTAGTGATTTGTTTTTGACATTTGAAGAGGCAGTTTATGGTCTTTCCAAGGACCATATACTTGTTTTTTCTTGATAATTACTTGATTCCTTGTTGATAATTTTGGTTTTGATTTATCTTCAAAGCCAAGTTTTAAATTGAATTAAACAGTTTAGGGTGTTGTTAAGGACTCATCTTCATTTTAAAAGCACATTTAAGCCTATAAGATAAGAGAAATATTTTCATGATGAACACCTGTAGCATTCAAAATAAAATATGTCAGTATAATATATTATAAAATATAAGAAAAAGCATCAAAAATAAAAAATAAAAAAAAGCAGGTTCAAGCCTTTCTTAGGGATTTGCATTGTCATTTATAGCCCTTTAGCACATAAAAATGAATATGTCATCTTCATGTAATATCAAGGGGAAAATCAAAATAAATCCAGCAGTTTGATGTCTTGCTGAGGACATTTTTTTTGTTTATAGCCCTGTAGCCATATCCAAATTTAAATATGTCAGTTTAATTTAATAACCAAAAAAAATACAGTAAGAATGAAAAATAAAATAAAATAAGCAGTTTATAGCCATACTGAGGGCTCTTTTTTTTATTTTTCACTTTATTTTAAAGCCCAGTAAAAAAACATTTTCAGATCAGTAAAATAAACAGTCAAGATAAAAAATAAAATCAGAAACCAGCAGTTCAATGTCTTGCTGAGGACATTTTTTTTTGTATGCCCTGTAGCATAAAAAATAAACAGATTTAATAAGATAAATAAACAAAACCAGCAGTTTAAAGCCATGCTGAGGGGTTTTATTTTTTTTTAACTTATAGCCCTGTAGAATTTCAAAATAAAAAATCAATTAGCAAATTGAAAAATCAGAATTATAATTCATAAAAGAACTAAGCAGTTTTAAGCCATGCTAAGGGCTTTTTACTGTTTGTAGCCCTGCAGCATAAAAAAAACATGGTTAGTCAAATTAATTAAATCATGATAATAAATGAAATTAAGCAGTTTTATGCCATGCTGAGGGCTCTTTTTTTTATTCATTATTTCCTCTAATTATTAAACTAAAGGGAAAATCAGTAAAAAAACATAAGAAATAAAATTTGAGCAGTTTAATGCCTTGCTCAGGGCATTGCATTGTCCTTTATAGCCCTGTAGCACATAAAAATATTTTTTTTTTCTTTTGTTAATTTGAAATAAAAGGAGAAACCAGAAGTTTAATGTCTTTCTGAGTACGTTTTTATTATTATTCCTTTTAAGGCCTTTGTAAAAAAAATCATCAGTAAATTTAAATGAAATATTGGGTAAGATTAAAAATAAATAAGTATTTTATTTGTATTCTTATATATATATATATTAATCATTATCATCATTTGTTTTATATATATAAAAAAAACAATTAGTAAAAAAATAACATTAACACTAAACAGATAAATAAATTCAACAGTTTGAAGTCTTGTTGAGGACTCTTGGTTGATTGAATTTACTTAAAATAAAAGAAATGTTAGTAATTTAAAGGCCAATAAATGAAAATTAGCCAACATTATCAAAAAAACAAAAAAAAACAAAAGCAAAACAAGCAGGCTAAAGCCTTGCTGAGGGCTCTTACTTTTTTATTTTTAATTTATTGTAAACCCCAGTAAAAAATCAAAAAAAAATCATTTTCAGATCAGTAAAATAAAGAGTCAAGATAAAAAATAAAATCAGAAACCAGCAGTTTAATGTCTTGCTGAGGACTTTTTTTTTTGTTTCTTATAATCACTATAGTCAAAATTGAAAAGATTGGTTAATAAAATCATAAAAAACAGATCAGTCATCATATTTTTAAAAAATGGAGCAAAAGAGAAATGAGCAGTTTTAAGTCTTGCTGAGGACTCATTTTTGGTTTATTTCAACTTCCTTAATTCATGAAATATATATATATATATATACTTTTTTTTGTTTCTTTTGTTTCTCATTAAGATATACCTGTATCAAATTAAAAACATAATATCAGCATTTATAGAGGCAATATTATTCAAATAAAATTAAAACCAAGCAGTTTCAAGCCATGCTGAGGGCTCTTTTTTTTTTAATTTTGTTTTTTTATTTTTCATCTATTTATTGTTTTTGAACCTTGTTTCATGCTTTGGGTGGGTTAGTTCCCAACTCCAATTTCCTTTAAAAGCACTTTAATTGTGCTCTAATAAGCTTCGGGTGAGACCTTTTTATCCTATTGAAAGTGCTGTAAGTGGCTTTTTTTTAGTGCAATGTATTTGATAATTCAGGTAGGGCTAAGCCCTGAATCTATCTCTTAGTTGATTATCAACCACTAGAGGCTTCATAGCCTCATCGGGTGAGTTATTTCAGCTCTTGTGGGTGTTAATATACCCCCAGTAAAGCTTGCATTGAATTCGCGTGGCTTTTTCCTGCTCACAGGGTGTTCCAAAGTTTTTGAAAAGCTTTGGGTTTACCATTTTACTGTAAAGAAAATCATTCAAAACCCTCCAGGTCGCTTAAAAATTGATCGGAAGAGCTCCTTTACTCATAGGGATGCTGTAAAATCCTCTAGACTGCTCAGAAGCAGCTGTTTCTGCTGTATCCCCTTAGTGATCCATGAAGTCACTTTGGTTGATTGTTCTCCCCTTTCAATGGGTCATAGGTAGGATTATAAAATTTAGTCGTTTATTGAGATATTCCCCCGAAAACCTTCAAGTTGAATTGGGTGGGTTATTTTTTTGTTGGTAGACCTTGAATGCCCCCTTTTGGATACTTTAAAGTGAGTCGTTTACATTAGTTTTGAAAAATATAGGGTCCTGCTACCCTTTGACTAGACATTGGTGTTCTCCTGCTACTTTGCTAAGCTGTTGAGGCTTTCTAAAGGCCTTTATTGTTTTGGGGCTGGCCTACAGGTTCCAGGAGTTGATAGTGACCTTCGGAAACAGTTCAAATACCTCTTGGTGAGGCTTCATCACTTGCGGACCTTCAAGAGGTCTTTAGATGTGATCATAACCACATTGACTGTCAGTGGATGGTGTTCAAACTTTCCTCCGATCTAAATACACTGTTTTGATAGTACAGCTTGTTTTCCGGCTAGTTTAATCGTGACTTATCTTCTTTATCCTTCTACCAAGCCAAACTAATAGCGCTACCCAAAGCATCAGACATGGTAGAGTACTGTACATGCTTGTTTTGGGTGATAAAGTTAAGCTGACTCGCAGCTGTCATGTACCACCTGCTGTCGTCGAAATTATTCTTGCTTAAACTTCTGCATGCATTGCATGTACTGGAACTCTTTTGTAATTGTATTAAGGTTCTGAATTGATTTCAAGTCGCTTGTGGAGGTACTAATGCAAAATTGCCTTGCTCCTTATGTCAAAGTTATTTTGTGATGAAATTCTTCTCATTCTTCCTTTGATGCATTAAGAAGGGTGTTTTTTTTCATTATGTTAGCACTAACTCCTCCAATAGCTTTCATGATGGAAGACCAAATTGGATTGGTCAGTTGTTTTCTGTCAAATATTCATGTCGGAGGAGCTATCAGAGCTGATAATGAGGAACTTGAGGGCTTTTATGCCACTTTACTGCTGGAAGCCAGTTTGTTGTTTCACGTGATTTGTTCTTTTTTATTTTAAGATGCCAAGGTGTGCGGCTGATAAACCTTGTTTCTTGTGTCTTTGGTGATCTTAGCATTCCACAGTAACACCAAACTGAGCTAATTCCACCAATAGAATCAAAATAAATCGTCAATAGTGCTTTCCTCAGTGCCCAAAGTCTGGTGATGACCCCATTAATTTATCCTCGCTTGTTCCTTTGGTGTAGTGCTCCTGCCAGCTTCTTTGCCTGTTGTCGTAGCTCCATTTTTTTAAAGACTGCATGTGGTTCTTGAGTACAGTATTGTAATTATTAGTTTAGTTGTTGATATCATCACATATTTCATTTTCTTTCAAAGAAATATGTAAAAAAAATCTTGTTTCGGAGGAATTCGGCTATCAAGGCCTGTGCACAGACTGGTGTGTACTGCAGCCAGGGACTCACATGGTGCATTGTTCTGGTGGTCGTAACTTGATAAGATTTTCTTTTTGTTGAAGCTGTCAAAGCCTTCATTCTCTCTCCTGTTTGTTTTTAGTTTTGTTTTTTCTCGGTATATGTGTTGGAGGAGGCCAAGGAGCTGTCATAACTGTTCCTGCAAATTATTGATTATATACTGGAAGTAAAGGCTTTTAGCACTTATATGTGCTTGGTGAAGCCTACCAATCTCCGGTTTGAGCTACCTCCAGGGTGTAAACATTGGGGAACTATAAATACCCCCCCTCTCTTGCTCGAATTGTCCCTCTTTTCCCTTTTATTTTTTTTTATTTTTTTTTTAAAAAATAAAAACAAAATAAGCTAGTTTTTTAATCATCAAGTTAGATACCTATTTAAGTTAGACAATAGATCAAATAGGATTGATTGAGCTTAAGCGATACATCCCAAGTCCCTTCTTAGAGAAACTTGGTGCAATTGGAAATGAAAATTTAGTTGTTGAGCCCATTTGTCATATTAATTTTACTTTGATATACTAATTTGTCTCTGAAAACAAAAAATCTTTTTAATCGCATTGATATGCATGTCATATTTTTGTTGTGTAATTCCTCCTTTATAATGTTGATGTTTTTAGTTGACACAAGACTTTTGTTTTTGAAAATTGCTATTAATCAGGTCTCGGAGACCCAAAAAAACTCTAGTCAATTTCTCCTTTTTTTTTAAGGATAAAAAAATAAAAAGAAAATTAATAAAACATTGAAATAGTAAAATTAAAAATATCAAGATATTAAGATATTAAAATAGTAAAATAATGAAATAATAAAATAGTGAAATAATAAGATAATAAAGCAGGAAAATATTTAAAATAATAACATAATAAGGCAATGAAGTACTAAAATGGAAAAATGTTAAAATCATAAGACTAACTAATAATAAAGCTGAAATGATATTCTGTGATTGATTTTTTTTTGTTATGATATTTCCATTAGTGTTTTTATCATTTTAGCATATCAAGATGATGATTCTGCTAAGTGTAATTCATATAATTTCTATCGGAACAATAAAGAAAATCCAAATGATTGAATTAATTGAGATGTAGGCTTTATTAATTTATATAAGAAATCAAATATAATAGCATGTAAGTTATCCTTTTTTTACACAAGTTATTTGGTTTGAAGCTAATTTATTTTTTTATTTATATTTTTTTGATAGACTAATTATATATGGAGGATTGACTTAAAATAAAAAGTTCTAAGGAAGCTAGTAGAGAAGTAGTGAATTGAGGACTTAGCAGGCAATTCTTTTTTAAATTAATTCCTTTGCCAAGTATTTCCTTCACTAATTCTTGTTTGAGAAATTTACCTCCCCTCCATTTATCTCTTTTTAGACTTTTAAACAAGTACTTTTGACAGAAAGAACTCCATTCTTCTGTATTTAATTCTGTTACACCAGTCTTAAGGCTGAATATTGCTGGTATAAGGGTTTCTTCCCAGTGACAATTCCAGGCGGAATTTTTTATAGTATATCTTCTTGAGATCTTGCTTATTTTCCCATTTTTAATTTCAAAATCCTGAAGGTTGAACCAGTCTTGGCATTCCCAGGTTTTCCAAAATAATGATTCCCTGAGGTGTTCATCCATTTCAAATATTTCATTCCAGTATGGGTTTCCAAGGTTGCCTTCAACTCCATCCCAGGTCAGTAAATCCAAGAATTCATACTTTGCAAGGTTGAATCGAGGTAATTCTTTCCATGGATGAGGTATGATATTTTCTGATGGTAGTTTTTCTTTTTTGAAGATGTCCTCAAACTCAATTTATGGAAGGACTATGGTGGAAATATTAGGACAGGGTTCTAGTTTTATTTTCAAGAACCAGTCAGGATTTTCAATTAACTCTTGAGGATTAACATAATTTGCCTAGACTTCTTTTTCTTCTAGCCAGCTGATATCTGTGTCCATTGACCAGGGATTTTCATCAAGTAATGGCCATGATTCCATTTTGAAGTATTTGGAGTGTTAAGGTAATAATGATTGAGAATATTTTATTTATCAAACTAGTTTGAGGATAGGTTTAATGGGTTTTGGATGTTGATTTTTGGGTAAGAATTTGAATATTCCTCTTTGATAAGGAAGGAGGTCACTGCCTTGTGATTTTTATGATTTGGGTGAGTGAAATTGGTGATTTTTATTGATAAGAAATTATTTCCCTCTTTGATAAGGCAGGAGGTCACTGCCTAGTGATGCTTGATTTTGGGTAAGACAAATTGGTTATTTTTGGTTGAAAATTGAATTTCCTCTTTGATAAGGCAGGAGGTCACTGCCTCGTAATTTTATGGTTAGTTATTGTGTTTTTTATTGGTGAGTAGAATTATTGATTTGATTTGATGAGGATTGATATTCCTCTTTGATAAGGCAGGAGGTCACTGCCTAGTGATTATTGAAGTTTAAATCTGACTATTTTGTTTGATTTTTGATTTTTAGAGCTGTTATTTGTCTTCAAGATGGGAATTAATGGTTTGAAATTGAATTGGTCCATTAATTCTTGAGTAATTTGATCATTGGTTTTGTCAGAAACCTCCAAAACTTTCAGCAATTCCTTGATTTCTTCAATTTCTTGGTTTCTTGATATTGATGAAGTATCCTTAAAGTGCCAAAGGTTCTCTTTATTGAAATATTCATCTTCTGGTGACCAATGAAGTTCTTCATTGATAATTTGGTCTTCTTTTATTAATTCTTTCCCATAGGATCCAAAAATTGGTGAATTGGCCATGGTGGAGGTGATTGATATATTTTTGTAAGTTTTTTTTTTAATTTCTTATTTTTTATTTTTTAAGAAATAATTTGTTGATGAATGTCTTCTTTGTTAAGGCAGGAAGTCACTGCCCTTTGAGAGAAAAAATGAAATAAATAAAAAAAGAGACTAATGATACATTTTATGGGTGATACTGATACATTTTAAAGAAAAAATCTTGATTTTGTTGGATTTATTCAAAGTTGAGCTCCCTCAAGTGGGAAAGGTGAGTGTCTGTTGAGTAACCTGGCCAAAGTCAGGTCTTTGAGGGCTTCCACAAAGTCATTTCTTTCCTCAATTTCTGGTTCTGCTGGAAATTCTGACCACCATGGGTCTTCATCAATGAATATATATCCATCTCCAACCCATTTCAATTTTCCAGTTTGGTATGTTGATCCATTCAATCCAAGGTACCACTGGGACCAAATTTGGTTGAAGTAAAGTCCTCTTCTTGGTAGTGTGTCCATTTCAAATATTTCATCCCAGAGCTGATTTTCAAGGTTACCTTTAATTCCCTCTTCAATTAATAAATCTAAGAATTGGATATTGTTCAAGTTTGATCCTGGAAGGTGACATAAGTATTTATCTTCACATAAAATTTCTTGAGCTTCATCCCCATAAATGTCTTCAAAGGTGATGTATGGCAGGTAAATGTAATTTTATTCATTTTATAAGATGGATTCTGTTTCATCCTCTTCATTGGGAGGTTGCTGGATAAATTCAGGGTTTTCCAGTTGCCATTCATAAGGTTCTTCTTGGTTGTTCAATGGTCTGTCCAAGAAGTTGATATGGTATGTGTCTTTTAAATTTTTGTCTCTTTCTTCCATAATTTTGAGGTCTTTTTCTATTTCATTGATAGTTTCTTCATCTCAGAGCTCATGATGTTCACTAAATCTGACTTTCTTCTTTTTTGGGTTTAGGTTTGAAAGGGTTTCCATGTATTTTCTCATTTCCATCCACCAAAATTTGGAATGTTTCTTTATTATTGTTAATTGGCTTGTAAATTATATTTGGTAATTCATCTTCAAAGGTTGAGTCTTCAAGTTGTCTTTTGAGGTTGTTTGGCCATTGGGTATTTTGGAAATCTTGACCAAATTCATCACTTTTTGGAGATATGGATAACTCTTGGGTCTTCTGGGTTAAATTGATTATGGTATTGTCTCTTTTTGCATTTTGATCCTTCTTTCCTGGGTTATTTCTGACCAATGTTGCCATATTGCATAAATCCATTCCTCTAGGTGGTCCAGTTTGCCATCCAAGTGCTTGAGGCTTGCATATTGGCATGCATAATCTTCTTCCATCAGGCTCTTGATAACTGAGTATCTTACCTTGTTTATGGGAAAATTCTAGTCTGATATTGTTGTCTGCCAAGAAAGGTCTTCCAAATACTGTATGGACAGATCATTTGGCAATAAAAAAGTGTATTTAAGTTTCTTCACCTGAAGCCAAAATTATTGGAGTAAATTCTGATAGTGCAACGAATGAAGTAGTATGGCCTCCAATTCCCCTGAGGTTCATGTTAAGATTTCTTGTTGTGCGTGAGGCTTTGATTGCTATTTTTTCTGGTATAATGTTGAGTTCTGCACCAGTGTCCACCAATACTCTGATAGGATATTCTTCCTTTCCATAAATCCCAAAGGACAGGCATAATGAATCTTGGGATTTGGTATTTCTTTGAATCCAAATGTTAATAGTCTTTCTTGAAGATCCATTGATCTGAGTGATTTAATTTTTTCCTTGTGTTTTTCTGATAATTCTTGTAATTTATGGACAAAATTTGGTGACATCCTCAAGATTTCTTCAATGGTAAGGTTGATCTTTTGTTGCATAATTTTCTTAATAATTTTGTCAATTTCCAATTTAGTTTCAGCTTTTTTCTTTTGCGGTTTTCTGAGGTTCTTTTCTTCTTTTGGAATTTCCTCATCTTCAATCTTATTGGCAATATTCTCAATCTCCTCCTCAGGCTGGTCTGGTTTTGGAATATTTGAATTTTGGCATTTGGTGGGAATTATTACTCTTTCTTCTTCCTTTTCTTCTTCAATGTAAGTTCCTGGAATTTCTGCTTTCTTCTTTGGCTCTTGATTTTGGGCTTGTCTTTCCATCCTTTGTTTTGTCTGTCTTAATCCAATGTGTGATTCAAAAGGGTCATTGGCTGAGGAAAAGGTAGGTGGTTTCCAATTTGACCAATCTTCAACATGAGCAATTGAGGTTGTTTTATCATCTGATCTCTTTCAGTGGGCTTAATCTCTTCTTCTGGTTTTGGTTTTGCAGTAGGTTTTTCATTGAATTTCTTGTTGAGTTCTGCTTGTTCTTTTGCAAAGGCCCTGACTATGTCTTTGGCACTTTCATTTCCTTCCATAGGTACTCTCTGATAGTTGGGGAAGAGGTAAGATGCTCCTTGGGTTCTGACAATTCTTTTGTCCAAGTCTTCAGCAAGGTGAGTGCATCTAGTTTCTGTATGACCTTCTTCCTTGCAGTAAACACACTTAAATGGTGGTCTTGGAGCCATTTGAGCTGGTATTTATGGTTGGTAACTAGATGAAAATGGTGGTAAGGGATTCCTTGGCCTATATGGCTGATTATTTTGAGGTAATATTTGCTCTTGATTGTTTTTCCAGTTCCTTCTTGGTGGATTCACTGCTTCTGAAAGGCTTTTAAGTTGATTTGAAACTTCTTTAACTGATTCTTTTCCCTCATTTCTTGGCTGAGGTTCTGGTTGTGGAGGATTTTTGATCTTTTGGGTGAGTTCTTTTACTTGTTTTAAAACATCATCCAACTTTCATCCTCAAATCTTGTTTTCTTTTCTGGAGGCTTTGGTTTAGAAAATTCCTTTTGTTGAATCAGTACCTTGGCCTCCAAGTCTTGTTCGATGTATAATTTCAAAATATCCAATCTTGGTATGATGTAAGCTCCATCCAAGGCTTTGACCATAGCTCTGTATTTAATTATTTCTTTGTAAATTGATTCTTGAACACTAGTGGAAAGGCTGGCCAATATTTCCTGGTTATGATTGATCTCACCTTGGATATATTGGTATCTTTTGAGGTAAGTGATGATTGCTTCATATTCCCCAATAAATTTTCTGTATTGAGTCATGTTTCTTATTCCACCTTCTTGTTGAGTTTTTGTGAATAAATCAGTGATTGAGGATAATCTGTATCTTCTTTCAGGTGAGACTGTTCCCCATCTTCTTTTCATATCCACTTTCAATTGATCCCAATCAGCTGTTTCATATCCTGGCATTCCTTCAATATGATAACTGATTTCTTAATCTTTTGTCCAAAATGCTATTTGTCTTGCAATGTCTCTAGCACTTGCTCCTTCAATTTCTGCAATATTTTCAACTTTCTTGATGAATCTTTCAACATCCTTTCCATCAAACCACAAGTTATAGTCCTTGGCTCTTATCTTCACTATTGGATTAGTGTTTCTTGGATTTTCTTGATGTAATGGAGTTGGCATTTGGAAAGAAATGTTGACTCTTCTTGGTAAGGTACTTTGTCTTTATTCTGTATAAGGTGTTGATGTGGCCATGGGTCTAGGATAAGGTGAAGGTGATCCATGCTGCCTGAATGATCTTGGAAGGGTAGTTTGTTCTTCAAATGGGCTATTTTGTGGAGTATAACTTGATGATTTATTTTTGCCTTCCTTTTTGATTAGTGCTAGTAATTCTGCTTGCATTTCTAGCATCTTCTGCTGCAGTCTCTCTGTTGAAGACATTTCTTCCTGTCCTTCAACAGTTTCTTCATTAAGGTTTTCTTCCTGGTTTTCTTCAATACTACAAGGTAATTTTGATGATTAAGGTTTATCCATTTTTGATTTCTTTATTTCTTCCTTTTATTTTGGTGTTGAGTTATTGATTTTATTTCTTTGAAGGAGATCAAGGAAAAATTTCTCCACAACCTTCAAGTCCCTTTTATTGGTTCTTGGTTTTGCAATTGGGAAATTGGGATGTTTGTTTGATTCCTCCCCTAGTTCTGTTTCTTGCTTGGGTGGATAATAGTAATGGTCAGAGTGAGTTGATGATTCAGATTTTTGAGATGATGGTTTTGCCTGATTTTGATTATTTGAATCCAGTTTTTGTTATACAAAATTGTATTCTTGAGTTGATAATAATTTTTCAATTGGTTGTAATTTAATTGATTTTTTTTATTGAAGTTGAGGTTATCTGCCACTGTTGGGACACCAGATGTGGGAACTCCTCTTGTGTGGGATTAGAATGAGGCAGTACCTGGAGGGGGAAATCACAGGTAACTAGTTTTGAATTGCTAATAACTCCTGTAACCAAGGGTGGCAAGGGTGTATTGCCTGCCCCTCCTAAAATACTGAACAAAATCTTCCTTGGAGCTCACAAACCAAAATAAAATTAGTAAGTGGCTTTACAACTGCAGAAGAAAAAATTCAGCAGTCTAAGATCAGAAATATTCAATAAATAATATGAACAATAATGTCAGTAATTTGGTTAATTTTTAGATTTAATGAAATACTTGTCTGTTTAAATTTTAATATTTTTTTGTGGTGAAATTGAGGTGAGTTTTTTTCTTCTTGGTTAAAATTCCTTTTGCAAGATGGTTTTTTTTAAGGTGTTCTGGAAATTTTGATGAGTGTTGATAAAGGTAATTTTTTAAGGTAAAGTTATAATAGAGTAAAATAATTTTTTTAAAGGTTTGTTATTATTTTTTTGAAGAGTGGTTAATAATAAAATTGTATTTGTTAATTTTAAGGGGTAAGATTCTTTGATATTGGATTTTTAAAGGGGTAAGTTATTTTTAAGTCTTGATAAGTGGTTTTAATTTTACTGGATAAAATATTTCAATAGAGTAGTAACCCTAATCTTGGGTACTAGGTAATTTTTGTAATAATAATTTTTATTTTAATAATAAGATTCCACTGAGCTTAGCTACTGGGCAAGTAATTTTTAATATAATATACTGGACTACCTCCCAGGTGAGGGATGAATTATTCCTATGCTCCTACTGTGCAGTGGATATAATTTGCAATAGATATAATTTGCATGGGGGGGATTTTGAAATTTGGGGGAGAGAGCCCCTCTATTTATACCTTTTGGGAGCCCAGGGGGCCCTCCATGGGAGCTTTCTTTTTCCACTTTAATTCCCCTTGATTTCATCATGTGACTCTGTTTTTGGTGAGGACCTTGCTTGCATGGGTCAGGTGATTTAAGGTTTGGTGATAATTTTCTCTCTACACAGCCTCCATTTATCACATGATCATCTTTTGGTGGACTGATTATGATGTGATATTATTGGATTTTCCTTGCATGCATGAGGTGATTTCATTTTAGCTGAGTATTTTTCTTGTGCACTGCCTCTTTTCTGTCACATTGTCAGCCTGTGACTCAAAACCAGAGCACAAGCATGACAGCCAAAATACCATAAACCAATTGTATAGCCAAGATACCACCAAAACATGGAGCTGAGCCAAATAAGCTCAAAAGGTATCAAAAGAAAGAGGAAACTCGCCTCTTTCTTAAAATATAAGTCCCATCACCATAGGACAAGAAATAACAAAATTATTTCCTGCTCAAAGTTATTGCTGAGCATAAACCTTAATTTTCACTTCTCATCTAAAATCTAGAAGGAGAGGATTAACCCCATCAAATGGGTATTCAAAGTGAAGCTCTAAGCCAGGGCTATCCAATGGTACCAGCTAAACTGAGCTAGCACCAATATTACTGGAGTTATGGTCAATTTCAGGCCAAATAAGGGTGAACAAAACATTCACCTCTCATCTAACTTCTACAGTTTTAGTGTGGGATACCTGAAGTGGGGTATTTTTGGAAAGAGCAAAATCAGGGCTATCTGATGATGCCATCCATTTCCCCATAACTCAACTCGAACAAAAATTATGGGGCAAACAAGCTCAATACAGCTTCTTGCCCAAAAACACGCAAATGTACAAAAATCTTGTACATGGGATAACTTTGCCATATTTAATGATACCCATATCAAATGAGGTACCATTGTGTAGAGCACATACAGAGCTACACACTGAACCAATTTTGAGGTTGATATCTCAAGAATTGACAAAGGTATGGCTGTTTTAAGGTCAAAATCTCACCAGCTGTCATATACAGCCTTACCATGGGATAATATCCCATAATCATAAATATGAGGTGTCAAATAGACAAAGAAGCATGTTTTTACTTCAATACCTCATATGTCAGTCAATACTGGGGTCCCATACAGTTTCTGTACAGCATTCTACGCATCATACACGTCAGAATCAGGCTGTGAGGTCCCCAGATGAAAATTTTCACCCTGTATTGGTGAAAACCGCCCAGATGTGGTTTTAAAACCACATCTGAGCCCAATACAGGGTATACAGGCTGTTTGCAAACTACAAGCCTGTCCTGGAGAGTGAAAAATCTTCACTTCCTCTACCTGGAAAGGTCTAGCAGCCTTTCCACCCCAATTTCAGGATAAAAGGAGGGCTTTTCACAGCCAAAATCATCTCCTCATCCTGCTCTTGAATAACCTACGTAGTAAACTGTCAAAAACAGTTTTACTATTGGTTAATAATCAGGTATAATTATAAATTTAATTATTGTAGTCTTTTATTATTGTAACCCAACAGATAAATCTGCACCCAGGGCTTTCAGCAGCGCTCACCACCACTATATCTCTATAGTAAAGCCCTTAAAATCTTAATTTAAATCATCTATTATCAGTTTTATTATCTTTTAAAAACATTTTTACCGTGTCACAATCATAGCTTTAGTTGCAAATAGCCTTATTACTTCTTCAACATAGATTAAGCCTGACATTTTAGGGGCCTGGCCGTATTTTAAATCCTTTTTGGACCTTATAAGTAAGTTTTTTCTCTTTTTATGACTTATTAGCAAGTGTTTTATCTTTTTTTAGGCGTGATTTCTCTATTAAGATATATATTTTATATATCTTTATCCTTTTCTTTATATATACTAATATTATAAGAGTATCATTCACGTGGTTAATACCCACTGAAAGTAACTATTTTTGGCGTGTTTTGTATATAAAAACACATAAGCCATCAATAGGTCCTGTATTCTTGACTGAATAAGGACACCTCTGACTGAAAAACCATCAGTTGAGGCGTGGTTAAGTGTATTGTTAACTCGATAACACTTATATAAAACCACTTGTACAAAATACACTTGAAAACCACAAGTGTATCTGTGGGATACTGACACACAAACAGTGTGACAGGGTACCAAAAGCTGTAATGCTGAAGTGGAATTGTTGATTCAATTACACTGTCATTATACAGGCCACATTGTAGTATCATACAAGCCCAGAGGCCACCCTTAGACGTGCAAAACCAGCATTTTTGAGAATTCTTAACTGACATAAGCTCTCTTTTTTCCTACCTTGATTTCAGTGGAAGAAAACTACATTCCACTTGAGACCCAGTCACAGGCCAACACACCAGTGACACCCTCAGAACCAGAGGGCAGCAAGGGCAAGGGAAAGAGGCACAGTGAAGGTCTCATCACATCCAAGAAGTGGACTCCAATAGCCACTCAGAGGAGTAGAAAACCACGAAACTCTGCTTCAATACAAGGTAAACCAACCTTGACCACTTGTACAGGAAAGATTACAGTTATTAACCCAGTTATAACTTCCAAAGGCAAACTGCCCAAGTCAGCAGACAATAAATTTGTACAAGGCACAGTCAAAGGTAAATACCTTAAGAACATAAAGTTTTTGACTGCTTTCAAACACTGATATGTCCCCTGCATACCTCAGAGATCTTGGTTTCCAAAGGAACCAGCCAGAAGACAGAGAAGGATTGTCCAGAACCAGCAGACCTGGAAGAAGACACCTTGGACACAGTGGTGGATGGCAAAACAATGAGGGAGATAATATCAACCTTGCCATTCACACTCCAATTCAACAGAAACCTCAAACCAGAGGACTGGAAGGATATGGATCAAGTTCTTCAGATCCACCAACTCCTCAAAGATTTGTTTCAATCGAGCATGGACAACAAGAGGTTCAACCTAGCAACTCACTGGGCAGAACTTGGATCAAGTTGCCAGAAGATCTGTCTCAAAGAGATAGACTTCAAAGACTTTATGGAAATCACCAAAGTTTGGAATCATACCAGGCAGCACAGACTCCTGGAGGCAAGGGCACAGAGGATAAGGGAGAATCAAGCCACTATCCAAGCAATAGAAGAACAATTAACCCAGACAGGGCCTACTCAGATTCCTTCAGGTTCACAAGGAGCAGGCCAAGTCAGCTCTCCAGTGGCTTCACCCCATTCAGAAACCAGCAGATCAGTGGCCAAGAGTCACCATTCTTCACAATTCCAGGAAGTTTCCAGGAGAAGACAAGGAAACAAGGGCAAGAACAAAGCCTCCTTCAACCAGAGGAGGAAAGAGTCAGACCCCATGATCCAGAAGCTGTTGGATTTGGTAAAAGGAGTACACAAGAACCAGAAGTAGTTATAAACCACTCTAGAATCAGTAGTCCTAGCAATAGAAACATTACCCCCACTCAGACTGAAAATAACATTGTCACATCTGGAAGTAACATCAACAGTGATACACTGTGGTTACAAATGTCCCAATATGCTGAGCAATCTGCAAAGTAGTTTGCAGAAATTAAAGCTAGCCAAGAGAGGATGAGACAAACTCAAGCCTCCTTGGAACATATAGTTAAAAATCTTCAAGAAGGATATGCTTAACTGAGCAAAGCCTCTGAAGAAACCAACAAAAGACTGAATATAGTCTTTGAAGAACAACACCACAGCACAAGGGACAGGGAGTGTCTGGATCAAGACATTAACAAGTTGTTTAATGCCTACCATAGCTTGGAGCCCCAACCACAAGGCCAAGCTATGGAGAATCCATATCAACCAGATGACATCAAACCAGATGCCATGTTGATGAATAAGGCAAGATCTCCATCACAATACCAGGATGGAGATGGCATGTCTTATTCAGAGAAGGAAGCCTTGAAACAGCTTCCTGAGGCCTCAAGCTGGCCCAAATTCTCTGGATCAGGAGAATATGATCATATGGAACTCATAGATTATATTGATGGACTCTTCATTGATGTACCAAGCATACCAGACTACTGGATTACTGCTAGATTGAATACTGCATTTAAAGGTCATGCAAGTATATGGTACACAGAAATGAAGGAAATCCATGGCAGAAGAAACTGGCCATGGTGGAAGAGTCAAATCATCCAAAAGTACAGTAATGGATCTTGGATATGGCAAAAGACCATGTCATTTGAAAATGACAAATACTCTGTGGACAAAGATCCATATGAGTGGTGTCTTAGACAGTCTAAAAGACTTAAAGCCATTGATCCTCAGATGAACATCCAAATGAGGAATCACAAACTTCTGACACAACTGCCAGGAGAGCTAGAACATGCAGTAAAATGCAGATGCAACCAAAATTGCACTCTAGATGACATTGCCAACACCTTACAAGACATAAGGAAAAGGACAAATATAGGGAAATTCACCCCATATAAGAGCAGTGGTTTCAAAGAGAAACAACCTTTCAGGGTAGAGTTTCAAGACAAGCCCAAAGAAAGAGTGGCAGAAGTGGCAAAGAAGAGAAATTCTTGTCACAATTGTGGTTCAGCAGACCACTATGCCAACAACTGTCCAAAGGCAAGGAAGAAAGTCTATGCCATAGAGAAAGTCCCTGAGGAAGAACCTCCAACAGAGGATTCTGATTCAGACTCTATGGGTGATGCCATCAGAGAACCATCTGAGGATGATCAAGACCCAAGAGAGGAATTTCTAGTGGAATACCAAGAAGAAACCCCACGGGAAATCCAGGACATACAGTTGGAAGCAGGCATGCCACAGGACACTGCTAACAAGAACTTGTGCAAACACACACAAGATGCACAAACATTCCTGGTTACACCAACCAAAGGAATGGCATTTATACATGGGACAGCCACAAAAAATGACTGTTTGTATTGACAATGCTCAACACCCACTGATCATTGATAGTGGATCACACTGCTCCATAGTAGCCAGAAACTATCTAGATACCCACTTCCCAAACTGGGAAAAACAGCTCTTGCCCACTAAGGCAAAGAACTTTAAAAGTGCATCAGGGAAGATGACTTCCATTGGGACAATTATCAAAGAGATAATTATACCCCACAGGAAGGGTAATATCAGACTCAACCCAGAGTTTGTAGTGCTTAATGATGCCCACATCCAAGGGTTTCTACTAGGAAAAGATTACCAGAGGATGTATGGCATAGATATTTAAAACAGTAAAAATAGGCACATCACCATAGATACTAACAAGGAAAAGAAATTTTCACTTGACATATACCAGATAACTTCTCAGGATCCACTGGAAGAACTTCTGAAGGAATTCAGAGAGGGACAGTTTAGCACTACCCTCACCAGTAAACAAAAACTAAGTTTACTGAAGATGCTGAGAAAAAACAGACCAGCATTTGCCATTGGTGAAGAACCATTAGGCAAGATCAAAGGCCATGATATAGAACTATATCTGGATGTGGAAAGGCCTTATCCACCCATGCTGAGAAGACCTCCTTATCCAGCAAGCCTGGAAACCAGGAAAGAAATTGAGAAACACATCAATGAACTACTGGATATGGATGTCATCAGGAAGATTGGACATAATGAAATAGTGGAAATCACTACTCCTGTCCTAATCACTTGGCATGATGGCAAATCTAGATTGTGTGGAGACTTCAGAGCCCTGAATAACTACACAAAAGCAGACAGGTACCCTATACCAAGGATACCTCATGCTTTGGATAAGCTAGCCAAAGCCAAATACATAACCAAGATGGATTGTATAAAAGGCTTCCACCAAAATGCAGTTAAACCAAACTCCATGAAATTACTCAGAATAATATGCCATATGGGCATATATGAGTACACCAGAATGCCATTTGGCATCAAGAATGCACCAGCCCACTTCCAAAGGATGATGGACACCATATTTCAAGAAGAAATAATGGAAGGCTGGATGGTAGTATATATTGATGATATCATTATATACTCAGAGACATGGGAAGACGATGTACAATACATAGACAGAGTTCTAAGTAAATTTATACCCATTAATCTGAAAATTTCACTCAAAAAGTGTAATTTTGGCCAACAAGAGCTACTAGCTCTAGGACATAAAGTCTCAGGTCTTAGTCTGGCAATTGACCAGAACAAAGTAGCAGCAGTACTGCAAAAGCCAGTACCAAAGAACATCAAAGAGATGCAATCTTTCCTTGGGTTTGCTAGCTACTATAGAAACCATATCAAAAATTTTGCACACATAACTAGTAGTTTATACAAGTTATGTTCAAAAGATGTAGTTTTTGAAATAACCAAGGAGAGGAGGGATGCATATGAGAGAATCAAATATGAACTCACCAATGCACCAGTACTCATCTTACCTGACTTTGAACTACCATTCAAGTTATATATAGATGCAGCATGCAGCCAAGGCTTAGGAGCTGTAACAACCATCCATCAGGGGTAAGGGTATTCATTCATACATCCACTCAAACACCCCAAAACAGCAAATCCAGTATCTGCATCAGCATTCAGTTTCAGCAATCTTCATTCTGAAACATGCATACAGCTTGGTACATCAATACAGCCTGTCAATACCTGTACAGGTTGGATTCACCCAATACAGTTTCAATACACCAATATGGAACTGTATGATCACTCAAATACACCACACCTCTTGTACAGGTCCTGTACAGCTGTACAGGACCTGTATTGACCAGACTCAATTCAATCATTCAATCCTCTCATGAAAATTCTTCCTCTGGATCAGGGCTGGTGATTCTCACATATACCAGCCCCTCTTTCTCCCCCCTGGGGACTTTTCCCCAGTTAATTAATTTAGTTATTTATTATTTTATAATTATTCTTATCCTTATAATTGGGTATTATAATTATTTAATTTTAAGTTAGTCTTTGCCTTTTCTCTCTTCGCCTGTACAGTATGAGTTGGGTGGCCATATCCTTATTTACCCTTCTCTTTCCATTCTGACAGGTTGAAACAGTGTACTTGGACTTGTTTGTGGTTGGCTCTTCTATTCCTTACTCTTACTCTTGTTGCTGCTTTTCTTATATTTATTCTTTTAGCAATTTATCTTTGACACTCTTCAGTGTACTCCTTCTTATCATATCTTTGAGCCCTCCATAAGTGAGTGCCATTTTACTGAGTGCCAGGCCCTCTTCACTTTGAAGAGCCCCTGTGACATTAAATTAATTAACTCATATTTGATTCTTTCTTTCATTAATTTTATTCATTTCTCTCATTTTTCAATTATAACCTTTTCATGATTTTATGATTTTTATGATTTTCTATGATTTTTCTCTCTCATCAATTTTCATCTCATTCATTTCATTCAAAATGAAAATTGATTCTTTTTCTCATTTTTAAAAATTCTGCTGACCATTTCATTTTATTTTTTATCACTCTCATTTCTCTTTTTGTCTGAATTCAGGTTCTATCAGGTTATTTGAGTGGAATTATTTGGGTTAATTGATTCATCATTCAGGGATTTTTATTGATTTGGGGTATTCAGTGATTTTGGTTTTGAAATTTCTCAAACCTATTGATTGATTCCTCAAGACATTTATTTCACCTCAAGACTTTGATTTGACTTTGATTGATTTGATTGATTGACTTGATTTGATTCCTCAAGATAGCTGATTTATCCTCAAGATTTGATTTGAATTTGATTCTTCAAGAAAATTGAATTGATTTTTGAAGATATTGATTGAAATCCTCAAGACTTAATTCATTTGATTTTGATTGACTTGATTTGACTTATTGATTGAAATTGATTTTTCATAAGAATTTGACTTGTCATCTTTACTCTTCAAGATTTATTCATATTGATTCACTTCAAGACTATTGATTGATTTCTCAAGTTCATCAAGATTCTCATTTGATTGTTTTGGTCAAGCCTTATTTTATTCAAAGTATCATCAAGTTTTATTTCATTTTATTCAAAATGCCAGTTCAGCATAGTCCCCCAGCCAAAAATACTAGATCCCAAAGAATTTGAGCTGTTCTCACTCCTACAGCAAGGGCTGCTCTTGACCGCACACCATCAGTTTATCAACTGAGTGCAAATTTGGACAGAGGACCGCCAATGGAAGGAGCAGCACCCTCAAGAAGAGGTGGAATGAAATCTAGAAGATCAAGATCTTTCTCTGGACTTTTGGGTGGCTACCCTGGCATGTCTGAAGGTGCAAGAGCAAGACAAGGGGAAGTTGAAGATGAAGAGGGGGAAGAGTCTGTGGAAGAGGAAGATTCTGGGGAAACTGAAGTGGCAGATGCCTTGGCAAATGCTCCAGAGGTGCCTCAGGGTTCTAATCTAGCCCTTTCTAGTAAACCTCTTGTCTCTCAAACTGATCCAAGTCTCCTCAAGATGATGGAGCAGATGACTCAATTCATGGGGCAACTCACTCAAGCAGTTGCTCCCAGGGAAAATTCCAAAGCCCCTGCTTTCAAGACTCCATCCATGAAGGCACCTGATTCTTTTGATGGTACTCAAGCTCATAAATTGAGAGGATTTATCCAATCCTGTCAATTAATCTTCCATAATGATCCGGCAAATTTCTTCTCTGACAGGAAGAAAGTTCTTTACTCAACTTCTTTTCTCACTGGTAGAGCTGGAAAGTGGATTGAACCCTATCTCTCAAATATTTCCAATGAAGACCCTTCCTACCTCCTCAATAATTGGCCATTATTTGAATCTCAATTATTCACTCTGTTTGGTGACCCCAATGAAGTCAGGAAAGCTGAACAAGAGTTGGACAATTTGAGGATGAAGGAAAGTGGTCATGTTTCCTTGTACATTACAGATTTCAGAAGCTTAATGTCAAGAATTGGAGATTGGGGGGAAAGAGCTTATATCCATGTTTACAGAAGAGGATCGGCATCAAGATTATTGGATCAGTTGGCTTCTCACCCTGGAACTTTTGATACTCTTCAAGAACTTATGGATGTCACTTTAGAATTAGACACAAGATATCATGAGAGGCAAAAAGAAAAGGGTGGCAATCAAGAGAAGAAGCCTCCAGTCATTGGATCCAATCAATCTAGGCCTCCTCAAAACTCATCTTCAAAGAGGTCTCACCAGAAGAAGAACAAGAAGGCCAAGCAATTTCAAGCTTCAAAGGACAAACCCCATGCTGCTCTCCTCAATAAGGACAATAAATTAATTGGTTCTGAAAAGGAGAGGAGGATTAAAGAGGGGTTTTGTACTTATTGTGGTGGAAAGCACCCAATTGAAAAAAGCTTCAAGAGACCTCAGAACAAGCCTGGGTCATCATCAAGAGGCTTCCCTAGCAAGCAGGGAAAAGCCTGAGTCGGAATCATGATGTGTTCAATGGTTCTCACTTATTTCCTTCAAGAGCACAATTGTGCACTCTGAATACTAGTGTCAAGAAATCTTTAAAATTTCTTATTTTCTCTTCTATCTCTGATATTTTTATAGTATTCTCATTGATTCTGGTGCTACAAACTCTTTTATTGCAAATAATTTTGTTCTCAAGTACTCATTGACTCTTTCAGAGCTCCCTGAAAAGATTCCTCTTTTCATTTTGGATTCTAATGAATCCCCTGCCTTGTTCATCACCCATTATACTGTGGGAACTCCTCTTGTGTGGGATAATTGAGGAAGTACCTGGAAGGGGAAATTACAATAAAACAGTTTTGAATTTCTGTTCAGGATTGTAACCCTTCCTCTGCTTGTGTGTCAGAATAATCTGAACTGCCCTTCCTGAAAATGCTGAATTATCTTGACTTGAGTTCACAATCAATTTATTTTATTTGATGGTGGCTTGTCAGAAAAGTATATTCAACAGACTCTATCAGACTTTGTTTGATCTGGGAACAATGGTTAGTAGACCTTAACACAAATAAATAAAGATATAAAACTGGGAAAAGACTTTTTCATTCCTTTACTGAGAACAGTAACACCTTGAGGGATTTCCAATTTTGGTGATAACACTGTTGATAATATGATAAATAATAATAACAAACACTTTTTTTTAAGGGTTTAATAATTTTATGATGATAACCTGGGATAACAGACACTACTATTGTTCATTTTACTTCTGATCTTGGCTACTGAGTAAAGAACCTTGTCAATGGGATGGATTTATAAAATAATGTAGACCAACTGTTAACTACTATTATCTATAAAACACCCAGACAATGCTACTGAGCTTGGCTACTGAGCAGATTTAGGGATGGAGGTAGTCAATGAGATGAGTTTATGAATTAAAGTAGACAAACTGTTAACTACTATTAATTATAAATCACTCAGACAGTGCTACTGAGCTTAGCTACTGAGCAGAATTTAGGAATGGGGTAACAATATCAAGGGGATAGTCAATGAGTTTAATTTATAAATCAATGTAGACCAGCTGTTGTCTACTATTAATTATATAAAGAAGACTCAGACAGTGCTTCTGAGCTTAGCTACTGAGCAATAATGGGATGGAGATAGTCAATGAGATGAATTTATAAATTAAAGTAGACCAACTGTTAACTACTATTAATTATAAATCACTCAGACAGTGCTTCTGAGCTTAGCTACTGAGCAAAATTTAGGAATGGGGATAGGATAGCTATACTGCTGAGCTTAGCTACTGAGTATTCCTAAAAAATTAGGATAATGTGGATGGATGGAGGGGATTTCCCTCAGAAAAAATATTAAGAAGTTACGTTTTTGTGATGGACCTCTGTCTAGGCCATGAGGAAAAAAGAATTGAGGGGGGGGAGGGGACCTCTATTTATAGTTTTTGGGCCCCCCATGGGAGTGTCAAAAAAAAGGGGACTTAGAATTTTTCAGGTCTCCAATCTGGGTTTTTGACATATGACCTGTATTATGAAATAAGGTTTGGTGGTGTTGGATCATGAGACCTATATTTTCAATTGAGTTCTTGAAATTGTGGGGAAATGATGTCATTTGATTATGTAATCAATTGAGTTTCCTGGGATGCTTATCTCCTTGATTAGTAATCCTACTTTAATTCCTGTTGATGATGTCATTTATGATGTCATTGATGATGTAATCAATTGAAAGCCCTGGAATTCTTATCTCCCTGACCACTGTACTATAGTTTTCCTGTATTATCCTGTCTTTTTCTGTAACTAGGTGTCCTGTAACTGTAACTGTATTACAGTACAACCTTGTGAAACTTCTGTAATCTTGCTCTGAACCTTCTGTAATACTACTGTGATATCTCTACTGTCTAATCTTGTCTTCCTAGCCTATTTTCTTTCACATTTCACACCATTTTAACATCTCTCTGTACCCTAAATGTTGAATTTCTTCCTTCTAGCATCACAATGACCACCTTATCATAATAATAAAAATTATTACTAAGTGTTTAAATTTGTTTAAATCCTTTTTGTAATGCTAGACTTCCTCAAAGGAGTCAGAGAATACAATACACCTGTGCTTTTCTTGTTTGAATGATATCCTAAGCCTGAATTAAACACTTTTCCTAGATTTAACCCTCTAAATTTAATATTCTGTTCCTTCTCAAAATTAATAGAAAGACTAATTTTCATCTAAATACCCAATTCTACCTTTTTGATATATAAATGAACTTTTAATTAATTTTTATGACCCCTATTATGCTACAACTCTGCCCTGAAATTTAATTCCATGCATCCTCATTGTAACTAGGACCTTCTGTGCTGTAGTATATGTTTGTTGATCTTTTACTACCCACAATATTTAAAGAAAATTGAAGTAAAATAAATTAAGAAAATAAAAAATATATATAAAAATAATAATTGTTTTGGGTCAACCAATCCCTTGAAAGTTAATTCATCTGGGTGGTGCATTGGGGTGTCACATCATAATTGTCAAGTTCATTTATTAACAAAAGGAATTTATTGAGTTTTAATGGTGTTAGTCCTTCTTATAATTTATTTTGAAAAAATGAATACTCTAATATATTGGGAAAAGCCTAAGGAAAATAGAAAAATATTCCTGCTTAATTTTTCCATTAATCCAAACTGGTACAGGTATACCACAATACCAAGTGGATAGTTGACTTGCCTTCCTTCCCAAGCTTTGAATGGGGCTTCTTTATCATAGATTCACCCAAGGGAGAAGACCTGATATTGGGCTATGATTTTCTTTACCATTTTGATCCCATTATTGATTGGAGAAATGGATTGATCACCTATGATTCTAATCATAAGGATTCTAGTGGTATTATTCCTTCTACTAGTAATGACTTAGCCACTGCTGTCAACAGTGTTGCTCTGGTCGGTGAACTTAAGACACCTTCCCTTCCTTCTTCTGTCCATATCCCTTCCATTACTCCCTCTCAGTCATTACTTCCATCAAGAGATGAAGTCTTCAAAGAGATAAAGGATGTTGGAGAAGATGTTGCCATATCTTCACTTCATCTCTTTCAAGGGGATATGGACCTTCCTCCCTTATCTTTTCATGCATCCGTGGAGGAGCAGTGGGATGAGGAGGAAGAGCCAGAAGAAATTGAAACTGTGTTGAATGTTGTTCCTCCTGCTTATCACCAATATTTGGATGTATTCTCCAAGGTGAAAGCAGAGAAACTTCCTCCACACCAGGCTTTTGATCACCATATCGAATTGGAGGGTCTTCTACCTCCAATTAGTGTTATCTACTCATTATCAAATCAAGAGTCAGAAACACTGCGGGCCTACATTTCAGAGAATGTAGAGAAAGGTTTCATTAGACCAAGCTCCTCTTCAACAGGAGCACCTGTCCTTTTCGTCAAGAAAAAGGATGGACGTCTTCGTTTGTTTGTTGACTACCGCAAACTAAATGCTGTCACTAGGAAGAACAGATACCCTGTTCCTCCTATGAACCAGCTTCTTACCGTATTCAACGGTTCCACTATCTTCTCCAAGATAGATTTGCGTGGTGCATATAACCTTCTGAGAATCAAAGAGGGGGATGAGCACTTAACTGCCTTTAGAACCAAATATGGCAGTTATGAGTATTTGATCATGCCATTTGGTTTGACCAATGCTCCTGCTTCTTTCCAAAATCTAGTAAATGATATCTTTGCAGATTTTTTGGATGTGTTTGTTGTGGTTTATTTAGATGATATTATGGTCTTTTCCAGTTCTGAGGAGGAACATGTCAAACATGTGGCCTCTGTCCTCCAAAGACTGAGGGACAATAATCTGTTTGCCAAAGCCTCCAAGTGTGTATTCCACGCCTCAAGTGTGGAATACTTGGGCTATGTTGTTTCAAGTGATGGCCTCAAGATGGATTCTTCAAAAGTTCAGCAAATCCTCAATTGGCCTCAGCCCAAAAACATCAAGGCTCTTCAATCCTTTCTTGGCTTTGCCAATTTTTATCGTCGTTTCATTAAAAATTATTCCAAAAAAATCACTTCTCTCACTTCCCTTCTCAAAAAAGATTCTCCTTTCATCTTCAATGAGGAAGCTCTTAGTCAGTTTCAAGCACTCAAAGAAGCTTTCACCTCTGCTCCTATCTTATCCCATTTCAATCCATCTCTACCTACTATTGTAGAGACTGATGCTTCTGATTATGCATTGGGCGCCGTACTGAGTCAGGTGAATGACTCTGGAAAGCATCCCATTGCATTTGATAGTTGCAAGCCCTTACCAGCTGAACTCAACTATGAAATTCATGACAAGGAACTCCTTGGCTTAGTTTGGGCTCTCAAGCGCTGGAGAGCATTTCTTCTTTCTCTTTCCAATCCTTTTGAGGTCTTGACAGACCACTCTTCCTTGCAGTATTTCATGTCTTCCAAAGTTCTTACTCGTCGTCAGGCCCTTTGGGCTGAATTTCTCTCAGAATTTCATTTCACTATCACTTACCGCCCAGGCAGGCTGGCCACTTTACCAGATGCCTTGTCACGTCGGGACGACGTGTACCCAGAGAGGGGGGTGGACTTCATCAGTAAGAATCCTCATAATTTTCATCAAGTACTTAAGAAAGATGGAATGCAAGAGTCAAGATTCTTCTCAATCAAAGTGGAAATTTTCTCAGATTTAGTGGACAAGATTCAAAAAGAAGTATGGCAAGACAAAAACTATAAAGAAATACTCAAGCAACTAGCAAGAGGTGAATCAGTTCCAGATTATTCTCTTGAACCTCAAGCCAAGTTATTATTATTCAAAGATAGAGTGGTAATCCCAAGCAATGAAGAACTTCAACTCAATATTCTTCAAAAGCGTCATGACTCACCATTGGCTGGCCACCCTGGTCAGGAGAAGACCCTCAAGCTCATCAAGAGGGATTTTTATTGGGCTGGCATGAATCAATTAATCAAGGACTATGTGTCCTCATGTCAGCAATGTTCAAGAAACAAGAACATTCATCACAAAAAGCTTGGATTACTCAAGCCTCTTTCAATTCCATCTGGTCCTTGGAATTCATTATCAATGGACTTAATCACTCAATTGCCACTGTCAAACAACTTTGATTCAATCTTAGTAGTTGTGGACAGATTCTCAAAAATGGCAATCTTCATTCCAACTTATGGCACAATAACTGCTCTGGATTTAGCTCAAATCTTCATTAGTCATGTATTTTCCAAGCATGGACTTCCATCAGTATTTTTGGTGATAGAGGATCCTTATTTGTTTCATCATTTTGGACTCAATTGTGTCAGCAGCTCAAGATATAAAGAGATCTTTCAACTGCTTTTCACCCTGAAACAGATGGACAGACAGAGAGGGTAAATCAGATACTAGAACAGTACCTTTGGATGTATGTCAGCTATCATCAAGATGACTGGTACACCTGGCTCCCTCTGGCTGAATTTGCCTATAATAATGCAGAACATTAATCAACCAAGCAATCACCTTTTTTCACCATTTATGGAAGAAATCCCAGCTTTGACTCAATCCATATTTCTCAAGACTCACCTGCTGGAAAGTTATCAACAAAACTCCAATCAGTACAGCAAGTTGTCAAAGAAGAATCACAGTCAGCAATAAGGAGATTCAAGAAGTATGCAGATAGAAATAGAGCAATTCCACCTGATTTCCAACCTGGGGACAAAGTATGGCTAGCTTCCAAGAACATCAAGACAACAAGACCCACCAAGAAATTATCAGAAAGATGGTTGGGACCTTTTGAAGTTCTGAAGAAGATTGGCAGTCATGCATATCACCTCAAGTTGCCTCAGCAATGGAAGACAGTTCACCCTGTATTCCATGTGTCCTTATTAGAACCAGTCAAGCATTCAACTATCCCAAATCGTCATCAATTGCCGCCATTACCAGTCTTAGTGGAGCAGCAAGAAGAATGGGAACTGGCTCAGGTTCTGGACTCAAAACTCAAAAGAGGTAAATTATGGTACCTTGTAGAGTGGAAAGGATTCAGTGAAGACCCAGAAAGAACCACTTGGGAACCAGCTTCAAAGCTTACCAACTCACCAGATCTTGTCAAGGACTTCCACTCATTGTATCCAGACAAGCCTGGTCCAAATACCTCAAGAGTTTGATTTATGGTGCTTGGTGGGGAGAAGAAGTTATGAAAGTAAGTTCCTCTCCTGGCATGCACCTTTAAGGGGGTATTCTACCCATATGTTGTTGTAAGCATCACCTTGGCCACTTTGTGAGCACTTGTCAATTCTGTGGACAGGTTCAGGAAGCATACAACACCAATACACCCCGATTTGGACCTTATCAAGATATGGACAAACATTCCTTTCTTTGTTTCTTTTCTTTCTTTTCATTTAACATTTCAATTTGTGCCAATAATCATAATTCAAGACATTCATTACTTCAAGTCATTTACGGCAATTCTTTTCAGAAGTCATTTATGGAAATTCATCTCAGAAGTCATTTATGGCAATCTTTTCAATTTTATGGTGCTTGGTGGGGAGTGGAACTTATGAAAGTAAGTTCCATCTCCTTGTATGCATCCCTGAGGGTTCTACTTCTTGTAAAACATCACCTTGGCCACTTTGTGAGCATCAAATGCTTGGTTTTCATTTTTCAGACACTTTTTGGCCAGAATCAAGCAACTCACTACAAGAAGGACCAACCATCAGGAATTTTCTTTATTTCTTTCTTTACTCTCATTTTCTCTTATTCTTTATTTTTCTTTCTTTATTACTTGTATAATTTTCTTTCTTTTATTTCTTAAAGCAGCAGCATCCACTCCCAAATCATGTATTGGGAGGTTCCATTATTTTTTTTTCATTTTTTAGTATTTATAAGAGTGGGGATAGAAGAAAAACCAAACAAAAACAAGGAAAAGGAAACTAGTTATCTCTACCCAAATCATCAAAAGTTCTCTGGAAATCATTTATCAACTCATCTTCATACCAGGCAAATTTTGCAGCCATCTCTTCAGAAGCAGTACCTGGAATAGTCCTGTCATTGGAATACATAATCACCTCTCTGCTATTCCTATCAACCCTCCTGAACAATCTGGCCACAGCATCTTGACTTTCACTAGCCGCGTTGGGATCTTCTCTGGTAACCCGGATAGGCCAACGTTCTCTTCTTTGAAAAACTTGAGCGGCGGGAAACGGCAGAGGGGACAATCCATCTCTTCTTCTGCTGGAGCTGGCCACAGGTTGGAGTTGACGGGAGGTGTTTATGGGTGAGTTCCTGGGCTGTTGAACTGGGGATGGTCTTACTTCTGGATTCAAGGCAGGCCTGGTGGTGTGGGAAGTAGTTGGTGAAGGAGGAGGAAGGGTTGTAGGAATGTAGGCAAGCATTGGTTGGAAGGTTCTTGGAGTACTGGGAATGACTTGACTTTGGAATCTGGTGTTGGAAAGAGTTTGAGAAGAGGAATTGCTGGATGGATGGCCAATGGAATGAGGAATAACTTGAACTTCTTCACCATCCAACTCATCACTTCCTTCAGCATCTGGATCTGATGGGGAATCAACAATTCTTCTTAGCTTCTTCACTACTTTCACCACTCCATCAGCATTGGTTCTTGAAATTGGAATTTCTGAGCTGTAGTGGATGGGCCTACCACCAAATGGAATGTACCCTCCAACATTAGTCCATTTGGCCACATCCCTCTGCCTGGAACCAGTCACTACATCAAGATATCAGCACCAATTCAATCAAAATATGCAAATCACTCACATTGAGAAAATCCAGAAGTGGCATCAGGGGTAGGCTCCTCAAGAATGGGGAATTCCTGCGCATAAGGCCCATCTTTCCTGCTCCATAAGTGTCTCCTGACCTGGGACAAAGCTAGTCCGGTATGGCGGCATGGCTTCTTCCCAACAAAACAAAAATGGAATTTTGATGATCGAGGATTGTAATGTTGAAAGCAATCCTTTCCCTTGGCCAAACACTCAGTACAGGCAGGATCAAGAACTTCAACTGCTCTGAACCCATCATATGTTTGGGAAGGATCAAAATGGCCAGAAGACACCATGGAAAGTGAGGAAAATCGACTGAAGACGCCAGAACCATGAAGAACAGACGGTGGCGGTGCAGAAGGGGAAGATTCAGTGAGTTCAGTCAGTTTGGAACTCATAACTGAAGAATATGCAAGCAGAAGATTCAAGACGTCAGAATCAATCCAATCCATATCAAGACAAAAGAATGTGCCCTCAAGGAAATGGGGCCATAACTCAATTATTCCCCCCCTCAAAGCCTCTAAGGTGAAGGTTCATGCCCCTTTGGGGCTGAACTCATCACCCAGGGCCTCCCCTGCAATTTTGGGGAGGCCAGGATCTTGATGGTCCTGGACCCCATCAATGGGTCCAGGCCATGTATAGTGAACTTTTATGCTTGGGCCAATTCTGGGTCCCCAGCAAATTTGGGCCCAGGGGCTCCATTTTGGTCCTGGGGGCCTCCATTAACCCCCACGGACCGCGGACCGCGGCGTACGGTCCACGGACCATAGGACCCCAGAAGCATGAAAAGGCCAATTTTTGCCAAATTCACCAAAACACCCAAAAAGGCCAAAAGGCCATAAAAAATCAAGATATGTCAAGAAGCATCAGGGTAAAGGCCACAGCCCAAAACAACTTGGAGGGCTGTGGAGGCCATTTCCATGGGTAATGGGGACAAGACCCCTTGGAGGAAATAATTTCAATATTGCAATGGATTAAGCCTTGCCCAATGAGTACACTTCATATACTCATTGGGCATCATTTTTTGAGCACAATAGCTCAGTGGTCCTTATTCTGGGATATATCCCAAGGCCACATCTCAAGGGCATGGTTGATTGAATCAGAAGAAAAGAAATGCATACTTCAAAGTGGAATACTTACTCAAAATTGGAAAAAAGGGGGGAATCAATTGAAATTTGACAGAGAAGAAGTAATGAAGGATTTTCAGGATGATGGTCAAGAGGGAAAGAAAATTAAAAAAAGAAATTTTTTGAAAAAAATGTGGGGATATTGAGATGCCACTCAACAGTGGCAGGGTATTATGGTGTTCAGGAGCCCACCAGTTTCAAGAGGGGGATACTGTAACAACCATCCATCAGGGGTAAGGGTATTCATTCATACACCCACTCAAACACCCCAAACCAGCAAATCCAGTATCTGCATCAGCATTCAGTTTCAGCAATCTTCATTCTGAAACATGCATACAGCTTGGTACATCAATACAGCCTGTCAATACCTGTACAGGTTGGATTCACCCAATACAGTTTCAATACACCAATATGGAACTGTATGATCACTCAAATACACCACACCTCTTGTACAGGTTCTGTACAGCTGTACAGGACCTGTATTGGCCAGACTCAACTCAATCATCAATTATTCTCAAGAAAATTCTTCCTCTGGATCAGGGCTGGTGATTCTCACATATACCAGCCCCTCTTTCTCCCCCCTGGGGACTTTTCCCCAGTTAATTAATTTAGTTATTTATTATTTTATAATTATTCTTATCCTTATAATTGGGTATTATAATTATTTAATTTTAAGTTAGTCTTTGCCTTTTCTCTCTTCGCCTGTACAGTATGAGTTGGGTGGCCATATCCTTATTAACCCTTCTCTTTCCATTCTGACAGGTTGAAACAGTGGACTTGGACTTGTTTGTGGTTGGCTCTTCTATTCCTTACTCTTACTCTTGTTTCTGCTTTTCTTATATTTATTCTTTTAGAAATTTATCTTTGACACTCTTTAGTGTACTCCTTCTTATCATATCTTTGAGCCCTCCATAAGTGAGTCCCAGTTTACTGAGTGCCAGGCCCTCTTCACTTCGAAGAGCCCCTGTGACAGGAGCAGCCCTTCACCAAAGACAAATTGTGGATGGTGAACCAAGAGAGGGTGTAATATGTTACATCTCTAGGCAACTGAAAGATTCAGAACCCAGGTATGGGGCCACCCAGACTGAATGTCTATGTCTAGTCTGGGCTCTAGAAAAACTCCATTATTATTTGGAGGGTGCAGTCTTTGAATTCTACACAGACTGTACAGCCTTGAAGTCTTTACTAAACATGAAGACTACTAATAGACATATGCTGAGATGGCAAATAGCTATCCAGGAGTATAGAGGGAACATGACCATCATTTACAAAGAAGGTAAAAGCCATACCAATGCAGATGGCCTCAGCAGAAGGCCACTGCAAAGTGTCAAGAGCAATCCAGCCTATGACCCAGAAGTTGCAGCCAAAATCCCTATCCATTTTATGGAAATAGATAGGAGGAAGAACTTCAGATTTTCTGAATGGGCAGGAGGAAATGGTATCCTTGACAATGGAAACACTGATTCAGAAGGAACAGAAACTCCCATACTGGGAATAAGCTCCTCAGAACTGCACAATGAATTCTTCAGTGCAGTACAGAAGTCTTATGCCAAACACAAACAGTGTAGCATACTACTCCAACTCCTTCAACAAAAGTACAGGAGCCCAGAATTGGAAACCCAGCTGGAAGAACCCTGGTTGAGGGCCTATAAGGACAATAAGTTTTTCCTTATAGATGGCCTGCTCTACCACAGAGAAAAGCACACAAGTGCACTCACAGTGGTAGAGAGAGACCACATCTCATTGATCCTACAAGAATGCCATGACTGCCCCTATATGGGACACATGAGTGAAGACAGGACCAGAGAGAGGGTAGCAAGCACAGCTTGGTGGCCCAAGTGGGAACAAGAGTTGAGTGAATACATAAACACTTGTGAAAGATGCCAAAAGGCAAATAGGAAACATGGGAAGAAGTATGGGTTACTTCAACACATAGAAGAACCCAAGCACCCATGGGAAACCATCAACATGGACTGGGTTACAGGACTTATCCCAGGAGGCAAAGAAAACTACAATGCCTTTTTGATCATAGTTGATAGGTTCAGCAAGAGCATGAGGGGTCTACCATGCCATAAAGAAGACACAGCCATGGATACTGCTCTGTTGTTTTGGAATAACATCATATCTACCTGTGGAGTCCCTAAGATCATCATTAGTGATAGGGACCCAAAATTCACATCTGAATTTTGGACTAACTTATATGACATGCTTGGTACCAAACTTGCTTTTTCCACAGCTTACCATCCACAAACAGATGGCCTAGCTGAAAGGATGATCCAAACAATGGAAGACATCCTCAGAAGATTCTGTGCCTATGGCATGGAATACAAGGACCATGAGGGATACACCCATGATTGGGTTACCCTCTTACCAGCTGTCCAACTGGCTTACAACACAAGTCAGCACTCCACCACAGGAAAAACACCTGCCTTGGTAGAGAAAGGGTGGAATCCCCTGTTGCCTGTGGATCACTTGAAGAAAAACCTTCTGACCATCCATCCCACAGCCAAAGACTTCCATGATATGTGGAAGAGGGCCTGTGACACAGCTGCCAAATGCATAGCTGAGGCAAAAGAATACAATAAGCAGAGGTGGGATCAATCACATATGGAACCTGACTTCAAAGAAGGAGACCAAGTGCTAGTGTCTACACTGAGCTTCAGCGATCTCAAAGGACCTAAAAAGATGAGAGACTCATTTGTAGGACCTTTCACTATCATTAAGTTGATAGGAAAAAATGCAGTGGAAGTCAAACTCACTGAGGAATTTTCAAGGAAAGATCCAGTCTTTCCAGTGAGTTTGGTCAAACCATACTTCCAGACAGAGGAGGATAAATTCCCCTCCAGGAGAAAGAACCCCACACCACAAGAGATAATGGAAGTGGAGGACTCCCCTGGACCTGTGAGTAATATCATCAGGGCCAGGAAGATCAGACTCAATGGGAAGGATCAAAGACAATACCTAGTCAGATTCAAAAACCAGACAGCAGATAAGGACAAATGGTTGGCAGAGGATGCCATACCAGATAGGAACCTTCATTTAAGGAGATTCAGAGCCTCTAGGAGGACTGAAAAGTCTCATAAATGATGAGCCTTTTTTAGAGGGAGGGTATGTCAGCCTGTGACTCAAAACCAGAGCACAAGCATGACAGCCAAAATACCATAAACCAATGGTATAGCCAAGATACCACCAAAACATGGAACTGAGCCAAATCAGCTCAAAAGGTATCAAAAGAAAGAGGAAACTCACCTCTTTCTGAAAATATAAGTCCCATCACCATAGGACAAGAAAAAACAAAGTTATTCCTGCTCAAAGTTATTGCTGAGCATAAACCTTATTTTTCACCTCTCATCTAAAATATAGAAGGAGAGGCTTAACCCCATCAAATGGGTATTCAAAGTGAAGCTCTAAGCCAGGGCTATCCAATGGTACCAGCTAAACTGAGCTAGCACCAATATTACTGGAGTTATGGTCAATTTCAGGCCAAATAAGGGTGAACAAAACATTCACCTCTCATCTAACTTCTACAGTTTTAGTGTGGGATACCTGAAGTTGGGTATTTTTGGAAAGAGCACAATCAGGGCTATCTGATGATGCCATCCATTTCCCCATAACTCAACTCGAACAAAAGTTATGGGGCAAACAAGCTCAATACAGCTTCTTGGCCAAAACACGCAAATGTACAAAACTCTTGTACATGGGATAACTTTGCCATACTTAATGATACCCATATCAAATGAGGTACCATTGTGTAGAGCACATACAGGGCTACACACCGAACCAATTTTGATGTTGATATCTCAAGAATTGACAAAGTTATGGCTGTTTTAAGGTCAAAATCTCACCAGCTGTCATATACAGCCTTACCTTGGGATAATATCCCATAATCATGAATATGAGGTGTCAAATAGACGAAGAAGCATGTTTTTACTTCAATACCTCATATGTCAGTCAATACTGGGGTCCCATACAGTTTCTGTACAGCATTCTACGCGTCATACACATCAGAATCAGGCTGTGAGGTCCCCAGATGAAAGTTTTCACCCTGTATTGGTGAAAACCGCCCAGTATACAGGCTGTTTGCAAACCAAAAGCCTGTCCTGGAGAGTGAAAAATCTTCACTTCCTCTACGTGGAAAGGTCTAGCAGCCTTTCCACCCCAATTTCAGGATAAAAGGAGGGCTTTTCACAGCCAAAATCATCTCCTCATCCTGCTCTTGAATAACCTACGTAGTAAACTGTCAAAAGAAGTTTTACTCTTGGTTAATAATCAGGTATAATTTTAAATTTAATTATTTTAGTCTTTTATTATTGTAACCCAACAGATAAAGCTGCACCCAGGGCTTTCAGCAGCGCTCACCACCACTATATCTCTATAGTAAAGCCCTTAAAATCTTAATTTAAATCATCTATTATCAATTTTATTATCTTTTAAAAACATTTTTACCATGTCACAATCATAGTTTTAGTTGTAAATAGCCTTATTACTTCTTCAACATAGATTCAGCCTGACACACATGATATTCTGCTGGTGGATTCAGTATCACATGATGACCTTGTAATTCCTTTGCATATGTCCTATTTTAGGTTTGGTAGAAGTGGCTGTGTAGTTTATGCAGGTGTCATGGTTGTTTTTCTTCTTTTTGAAATTTCAAATAAAGTCAGGTGATAATTTCTTGCACTGATGAATTTTACTGTTATGTATGAGATGATGTGATTTTTGAGTTTGACACATGCTTTGCATAGTCATGTGGTTGAGATTTAATTAAAATTGTGTACTGCATGCAGCTTGTTGTAACTAGCTTTGGTTTGCATGAGGTGATGAGTGGTGTAAATAAATCTGATTATGTTTTAAGGCTTTAAGTGGAATTACTGTGGATATAAGATAAGGTACTCCTGTGGCTGTGTTGTAAATGACTTGCAGGAATTTCATGGGTTTTAGCTTTGCATCATGTGACTTCTCTATGTTGAGTGCTAGGTTGCTGTGTAATTCATGCAGGTGTCCTTTTATTGCTGCATGAGTCTTGTGGCTGTAATGGGGTGTAAAGCTGGGTGGGGTGTGTAATTTAAAGGGTGGTACCTTATTTGTTGTAACTGGTTTACTATATGTAACTTGATTTTTACATATGCATAATGAAATTGAATAATTTATTTAAACACATACACTGCCATTTGGTGCCTGTGCCATGGTTTTATGAGTTAAATCCAGCTTCTTGCTGTAAAATTGACCTTTTGGTGTAAAATTTCAGTGTAAGTCTACCTGTAGGCTGGATTTACTGCTGTTTTGGGGTACTATGAGCTTGAGCCTGGTGAAAAAAATGGTATGGAATACCACAACAGTAATTTAATTCCTTGTTATATATTTTGATTTATTTATTTTTTTGATTTTTATTTTACTTTATTTTATTTTTATTTTTTTTAGAAAATTTATCAAAAGAAAAAAAATCAGTAATATCCAGTTTTAACAAGAAAAATAAAAATAAACAGTTTTAAGTCTTTTTCAGGACTCTTTTTTTATTTGTTGCCCTGTAGCATAAATTCAAATGTTAATAATAATTTATTATTATTATTATTATGGTTATCATTATTGTTATTAGTATTGGTTTTTTTTTTTTGATTTAGTTATTGCATTTTTTTGAAAGAAAAATTAGTAACTCAAATTAAAAAATTTTGGTAATAAAAGTAGCTAATTTATATATTTAGCTACTATTGTTATTATTATTGATGTACGGTTGATTTAATTAAGTTACCAGTATGGTTTGAACTTATTTTGGTGGTCTCCATGAAGTTGAGCTGCTGATTTTAGCTGAAGAGGTGGTCTGGCTGCCTCTCGAGGTCTAATTCAGGCTATGTTAAGCTAGTATATCCCAAGTGAGGCTTAATACCACTTTGGGTACTGTTTTCTTTTGGAAAAGACCTCTAGATGGGTTTTACTACCCATCCCCTTTTTTACATTTCTTTTAATTCTTATAATTGCTTATTTATCTATTTAATTATTGCTTATATATAAACAATTCCTTTATAAGCACTTTTATTGTGCTCTAAACCTCTTTGCATTTTTTGCACTTGGTTGATAAGTCCCTTAATCCCTTTTAGAAGCTTTGGATAGGTTAGCTTATTGTTTGGGGATGCTCCAACACCCTTTAGGGTGCTGGAAAGTTAATCAGGTGAGTTTCTATGGATTCCTATACCCTCATTACCACTTATAAGTAAGTTGGTTCTGGTGCCTTTGACTACTAGAGAGTCCTTCTACACTTCTACTAGGTGTTGATGTTGTTTTGCTACTTTTTTAAGCTGTTGGTGCTTTATGTGACATCTATAGTCACTTTAGGTTATTTTTTTTTGTTGAACAGTGATTCCTCCTCCTTACTCAACGAAGTGGTGTACTACTGACTTTTAATTAGTCAGGGGAGGTGTTTTGAGTATGTCAAGGGCAGTAGGATTGTTAGATAAGGACCAATAATTAATCAGCCACACCAGGGGAGGTACTGGCACTTCAAGTGTCTTTCACTTGCTTCACAAGTGGCTTTGGCTGTGCAGTACGTTACTGTAAGGTACAGTAACTTCATTTTCATCGGGTGGGTGGTTTTAGTGAACGGTACTGTTTTACTGGGTCCTAGAGGTAATAGTTTGCGTCGGAAACGATTGAAACGCCTCTGTATGAGGTATTAGCCACTGTCTGACGTCCAAGAGGCCTTTGGATGTGATCATAACCACATTGAATGTCAGTTTTTGGTGTTTAAACTCTCCCTGATCTAAATCCAAGCTTATTATTCAGCCAGTTGCATTTTGGTATTTTATTTTATTTGTTCTTCTACCAAGCCAGGTTAGTAGGCCTATCTAAAGCATTGTACGTGATACTTGATTGTTCTTGGTGATAGAGTTAAGTCAGCTTGCATTAATGTTCATCCCATTGCTTAAAAGACTGCATGCAGTCAGTTTTGTTCTTGTATAATGGCTTTAAGGTGGTTCAGTCCTTTTAAATGTTGAGCTGCTGCTTTATGAGGCTCCAATGCCAGAGTTGTTTCTCCAATCCTGTCACAACCATGGCAATTCACCTCCTTGGATCTGTGTATGGCATATCAAGCCACAGTCCTTTTATGGCCAATTGGCCATATCCATCACCAGTGGCCAATATGGCCATGTCATCATCTTATGGACCATTTGTCTTTTGGGGCCTTCATGGCCCTTCACCTCAATACAGAAGGCATAGCGGCGATTTATGCCCAATTGGGTATTGCTGGTCATTTCCCTCAAAACCAGGGGGAGTGGCCCAAATGGGTGTTTTGGCCATTTGGGCTCATAATACACATTTGCGCATTTTTGCGCACTTTGATGCAAAGTGTCCAAAAGACACTTTCCCGCCCTTTGGCCCAGTTTTTGGCTCAGAGCCCAAAAGTGACCAAAAACCGCAAGGGACCCAGAAACACCTTTCAAAGCTCTGAAGCCATCACATCCATCTTTTCCCCTCTGTCTTGCCATCTCAAGACCTTTGGACGTAATCTTCTTTCCAATGAACCAATATGCCGTAAATGATGTTATATATCATTATGCATCATTTTTCAACAGCAATTCAATGGTGGCAATATCACATGGTCATTTCAATATTACAAAATATCATGACGTCATCAAGGCGCCCAATCATTCAGAGGACTCATCAAGGCTCAAGAGCAAGTGTTTCAGCGTCAAAGACCAATCACGCCATCAAGAGGTCATTGGATAATTTCATTCACAGTATTCCTCCAAGGAAATACTGTTCAACCATTCTCAATGGATTAAAGAGGCAGTTCATTCATTTATCAAGTTTTAAAGCTCCACTCAATCCATCTTGGCAACCACCTTCATTTCAATACAGTCTGGATCCATCAAGAACTGTATTTCATTTTCAAGTATGGGAAATTCATTCAACCCATTTCAATTTAACACCAGGGCGAATCTTGCGTCAATTGTTGGCGATTGACTTCACGTCGCACCGCTGTCAGTATAAAATCTTGCTTCAGTCGTGTTAGTGACACTTTATAGTCACTGGATTTAGTGGGTCACGTCACATCAGCGTCAAGACAACGTCAATCGTCACATGTGTCACATGCAAATGTCACTCAAAGCCCAAACCCATTTCAACACTATTCACAATGTTCGGGTAATTTCACCTCATTGGCTTCCGTATCCCCACCTAATCCGCCACAATGCTTCGCATGCTTACGAGCCCGCACCGCCCTCCAGATGAGACTCCAACACTGCCCCCCCATCTCCGTCCTCACCACTCCTTACGCTTTCACACCCCCGCCCATACCATCTTTATGCTCACGTGGTGCACTCCCGACATGCTCCCGACATCACTTATCCTTACGCTCGCTCAAGTGCCCTCCCGATATGCTCCCGACACTGCTTACGATCATTACGCTTGCGGAGTGCACTCCCGACATGCTGCCGACATCACTTATCCTTACGCTCGCTCAACTGCCCTCCCGACATGCTCCCGACACTGCTTATCCTTACACTTGTGTAGTGCCCTCCCGACACTGCTTACCATCCTTACGCTCGCGGTGTGCACTCCCAACATGCTCCCGACACCACTTATCCTTACACTTGTGTACTGCCCTCCCGACACCACTTATCCTTACGCTTGTGTGGTGCCCTCCCGACATGCTCCCAAAACCACCTATCCTTATGCTTGCGGAGTGCCTCTCAACATTCTCCCAACATGACTTATCCTTACGCTTCCGTACTACATCCATAGTGTACGGTGGCTTGTTGGCATACACAATGAAGGCAATCACCGAAATATGCTGAGTGGCCTTCTCTGCCAACAGGACCTAAGGGGAAATTGGTCAGTATATTCACAATGTTGTGGTTAGGGTTTGAATCATGAGACTCACAAATTAAAACCTAATAAGTGGACTATTTAAGACAAGAGAATTGTGTCTCCTGTTTTGCCGACGAAACCATTTTATTTCATATCATTCAAATGGAACACTTTGCTTAGTCCTTACCTCATGAGCGTTGAATAGTTCAAAAGTTGACTTTAGTAGGTTTCTCACTAGTCAACTTTATTCAATGTCTCACAGGGAAGTGATTTCATTTGCATGATATGAAATAATTTGCAAAACATCGCCTCCTTCAATTTCCCAACAAATCGCATTTTGCAAATGCCATTATTTTACTTGCACCTTTTTTCTTGAATTTGGATCTTTTATCCAAAAATTTTCAAAAAAGTTATCAATCACCTCGTCACAATCTATTTTCTTAATAAACTACCTCCGCTATGGCCCAAACCCTGGGAAATTCAACTGAATTCAATGAACAACCAACTTCAGCCCCAGAGAGTGGAAGTGAAATCTCTGATATCGCCAGTAGTCGTGAATTAGGCATTGAAGTAGAGAGCCAGTCACATGAAGATAATCAAGATCCACCAGTTCTTCCAGAATGTGAGTATGCATCCATCTTGAATATTTCTAATCTCCCAAAACCTGATATTGTGTCATAGCCTTTATTTCAGGTCAGCCTCCAAGCTCTCAGAAACCGAATTTTAAAAGTTATGAGAAGGAAAAGACTGTTGAACCTTGTGCACCAACAGAAGATGATGGGCAAGATGATGTAATTTTCAGTGGGGAGGTGGAAATTATATCCAAGGAACAATTTGTCTCCAACATTGCTCAAACAATCCCAAGGCTCGAAAAAATCCAAAATGATAGTAAAATTCCTGATTATGTGCGTCAAAAGATTGCTGAAGCCATGAGCCTGCTCAAAATGGATTTGAACCGTAAGTCCATTACTAATTCAAAACCAAATTGATATCAATAGCTGCTTACAATATATGGGCAGGTGTGGAGGTGGGAGAATCTCTACCTGAAGGATCTCCAGTCGTCATTGGATTTCCAGGCAAAGGATTAGGAAAAAGACCAAATATACATGCAACCAAAAAAACAAACAAAAAACGCCGTACCTTTGAAGCCGCAAACGATTCTCGCGATCAAGGTCATGAAATTATCAATGTTGAAGGGGACCATATTGATAATCAACCTCCGCATACTGAACCCCCCCCCAATACTCAATGAAACAATCCATGATGAAGCTCCACATACTGAAAGTCCCCCGATACCCAATGAAACCATGCATGATGCAACCCCTCCCGCCTCTCCTCGGAATATTCAAGCCTTTCAAGAAAGGGAAACAATTAAACATGATACAATGGGACGACATATGACTGATATAGTTCCTGACCCTGAGCCCGAAGTGTCATCCTCTGCTAATTTTCAAGGGATATTTTTATCCCGCATGGAAGAGTTTGCAGGCATTTTGAATTATCATTCCAATATTACTCAACAATCATGGAAAAGGGGGCTTGATAATATCAATAGTATTTAAAAAAATTGATGGGACAATTTACCAACAAAAGATGCTCATACATTCCTGCCTGTTGGTATTAAGGTGATCAGTAACCAAGAGCTTAAAATGTCGGCCTGGCTGGAGGATCTTGAGATGGCAGGTGAGTTTTATCTTTGTGCATGATACATGATTATTGGCTGTTGACTGGTGATATAAACTTCAATATACAGGGTTAGATTTTTTTAAGCCAACCGAAACAGAAGCGTTTTTTGATCACAACATTTGGAATCTCAAATTGATGAAGGAATCAGCTAAACCTCCAGCGAATCTCCCAAAATCTGAACACTCCTTCTTCAAAATGGTTCAGAGCCTTCTTTACCCCGCCAATCCAGTTAAACATTTTTGGGCAAATGTTATGTTTGAATCCATTAGTTTAGTCTCATACGATGTGGTTGCACCCAAACCATATGTTGCACCAACATCAAATTTGACCGATCCTCTTGGACTCGAACGGGGAGCAGTTGAATACCTTGCCTCCTGCTTGAGTAAATCGAAGCAACGTGCAACCCAACTCAGCATTGAAGGTGGCGGGGCTGACAATGAGATATCCACAAAGCCGCACAAGAACCTGGAGGATCTAATGGATACATTTATCCATTTTATGATTGCGTACAACATGGTACGTGCACATACAAAGGTCGAAGTTAATGGCATCAAAGGCAAACTCACGAACTCAAAAAAAAATAAGGCCATCAAAGATCTTTTGGCGTGTCACAAGAATCTCGGAATAAATCAAATTTGCTATGGTATATTAGCGGCATTCTGTGCGGCGGGGGTTTGTGGTTTGATGGTATGCTCAGATGACTGGAGAAAAAGCTCAGTTAAAGGGGCTTTATCACTAATTGACATTTCCGCAAAACTTTCAGAGGGTAAAAATCTAGTGTAGCCAGTGTGGCTACATACTAATAAGTATATATGTAATTTCCTGAATAAAAGCTTCTTCTCATCAGAGTCTTTTAACCCCACTGTACCTCTTAGATTTGAATTTGCACAATGCTTAGTATTAGACTTTGGTGATGCCTGGGTAGCGAAACACGGTCTTGGTTCAAGTGATGAGGTCACCTTGATGGTACCCAGGTCAGCAAAGCTCACAACCAGGATTTACCCGTTTTAGATTAGCTTTGTACTGGATAGATTGTAATTTAATTTTGCAAAGTGATTTATGAGTTTAATAATCATGACTTCCTATCCTACTACTCCCCGGATGCCACAGTCTGAGTACCAATAGTAATTGTACGGTGGCATGCCTCCGTACATCGTTACAAAGACTCCGACAAGATGCAAGCTGAGTCAGGCATTGTGCCCCCAAGTAGCACACGCGGGGGCATTGCGGGAATTCGCGTTTATCACTTCCCGCCAGCGCATAATAGGCCAAATGTTCCTGTGTCTTTCAAGAGGACTAGGATAGCTAGGGATCCACATTCCAAATGGTTGGATTGGAAAGTGATTGCATGGTGGGAACATCAATATGTCAAATTGAATAATGCACTATCCACTGCAATTTTCAGGTTCAGGTATTTGAGATCGCCAATTTGCCAAGGTCAGGTGTGATCTTTCTCTTTAGCCGCAATCAAAAAAGATTCATCAACTGCAATTCAATTTAGGTGATATTGATAAATCAGTAATCATTCGGTTTCATTTCATTTTCTGCTGAAAGCATGCCATTCACGAAAAAAGGAAAAGAGCGTAAAAGGGAACTCGCCAGAAAGCGTCGGGCTGAGGAAGGAAAGTGTGAGTTGCTCGCTTAATCTCAGTGTATATATGCTTCCACATTTATGTGGCACCCTCATTGGGCCCCACGGAAGAACATTGGCTTTAGTCGGTTCAGATTGTGCCAATGTCATGTGGGCTCCAACAGGGAAGTTCAAGGATGTGTGCCAAAGAAAGCTCCTTGGCAGTATCTGATATCTTGTGTGCTTCAACACATAGTGATCCCTCAACCACTCGGGAATAGTAGCAGATCCCAAAAGACAAATGAGCGCAAAACAAGCTGAATGAATAGGTTGTTTTCCTCCTCTTGCCCAACAGCACAAATATCAATGCCAGTATCAGCAAATATCACCCCAAGTGAAATTTGGAGGGTTGTGGATGTCAATCAGATCAAACGCATTCACTTTGGCCGTGTGGCAATTTTCTCTTCAACCAGATTACTCATTGCCCTTGTCGAATTCCGACCATTCACAACAATGAGTGAATTCGAGGTCAATCAATGGGATGAATTATCACAATTCTTATTTCGCGAAAAGAGATTCACCGACCCGATTGCAACCAATGGAGCATTACTGGAGGGATTTATGTTCGCGATTGGGTGGCGCAAATGCAGCACCAAGAATGAACAATTTGGTATGTATGGAAGTGTCGGGAAAATTGAAAACGCAAAAGATGAATGGCAGAACCAAGGTCCCAATCTTAGCTTGGTGGGTTGCATTCTAGGTCAATCCTTACGATATGCTGGGGATAATTTATTTGAGAAGATTCAAAATTTCTACAATTCATTGGGGGTTCCGTCTTTTGATCAAGTCAACTATGAAGGCAATATTCCGGCAAATCAGGGTGCATTCGAGTTTGCTTCCGCACTCACTTTCACCATTAATGGATTCAAAAACGCACCTCATCTTGATAAGGATGCATCGCTGTATGCTTCGGGATGGTGGTTTCAAGCTGATAAGCGGACCGGGCAAATTCAAAGAGATGCATCAAAGCGGTGTACAGGGGGAAAATTGATTTTCCCAAATGAGCATTTTTGGATTGATCTATCCGCATGTCATGGGCTCATTCAGGTAGTGTGGGCCAGTAGTACATTTGTTCATTATACTGATCCAGCACAGGACAACGAAAGCACGACACTAGTGGGTATGTCCGCACAATGCTCAAGCAGGTTAGCAAAAACAATGCGGCAAAAAAACCATGGCTATTATGAGATTGGCGAGAGAGCGGGCTATCAAATCAGGGATGGTAATACAATCTCATGCCGATTCAAAGAATGAGGAGATTTGCATGTGGGTTGGGTAAGGCAGAGGACAATATACACCAGGATTGGATGGATTCGAGTGCGGGAGATGGGGTGTCTCACATGAAAAAGGGGTGAAGTGGATTATGTACGGTGGCATGCCATTGTACATCTGTCCTGGCTTGTTGCTATTGTCCAGGATGCCGATGCTTCACACGCGAATCCTTATGCTTGTGCAGGTTCCGCAAATGCTAAAAGTTCCTTACGCCTATGCAGGGTGCCGACGCTACACACGCCAATCCTTACTCCTGTGCAGGCTCCCGAAAATTTACACGCCAATCCTGACACTTGTGAAGGTTCCCAAAAATGCTAAAAATTCCTTACGCCTGTACAGGCTTCCGGCGATTCACACGCCAATCCTTACACTTGTGAAGGTTCCCCACAATGCTGAAAATTTCTTGGCCTGTGCAGGATCCCAAGAATTCACACGCTAATTCTTACGCCTGTGCAGGCTCCCAAAACTTCACACGCCAATCCTTATGCTTGTGAAGGGTCCCAAAAATGCTAAAAATTCCTTACGCCTGTACAGGCTTCCGGCAATTCACACGCCAATCCTTACGCTTGTGAAGGTTCCCCACAATGCTGAAATTTCTTGGCCTGTGCAGGATCCCGAGAATTCACACGCTAATTCTTACGCCTGTGCAGGCTCCCAAAACTTCACACGCCAATCCTTATGCTTGTGAAGGGTCCCAAAAATGCTAAAAATTCCTTATGCTTGTACAGGCTTGCGACGATTCACACGCCAATCCTTATGCTTGGGAAGGTTGCCAACAATGCTGAAAAATTCTTACGCCTGTGCAGGCTCCCGATAATTCACACGCCAATCCTTATGCCTGTGCAGCCTCCCGACAAGTCACATGCCAATCCTTACGCTTGTGAAGGTTCCAGACGATTTAAATAATTCAATACATGAGTAAGATTAATAGCGTGTGACCATAGGAAAGGCCATGTTTCACAAATCTGGAGTGGATTGCTCACATGCGGGAAGCTCCCGCTTTTTTACAGTTAAGAATGGATATGGCTCTAAACCATGGAAGAAGAAAATATAGGAGAGGATAACGGCAACTATTGGCGCATTTTGAGAAAAAGAGGTTCACGAAAACAAATACTCACTCAAACTCTTGGTGGGGAACTTATAAAAATTTTTCTCACGCGAAAGGATATGTGAACCATTGAGGAAAATATAATTTCACATGAGCAAAGAATGTAATAGAAATTGAACATAACAATAATTGAAGACAAATAATTCATTTAAAAGAAAGTATTACAAATAATAAAAAGAGGAAATCATGACATTTTTTTTAAATTTTTATTTTTCTAAGAATTTTGAGACTATCCCGGTGATGTCCTGCTTTGGATAAGCCTCCAGTGCCTGGGCAAGGAGGGAGTTTAGTTCCTCCCGGAATTCCCGGTGCATCTCATTTCGATGAGTTGAATCCACGAAAGGAATCATGTGGAGCAAGCGGCAATGCTCCAACAAGATTCGGTTGATCAATTCGTGGACGATGGCTCGAGGAATCATTAGGGTCAGTCGCAGGTCGGTGAATTCCTGGCGAGCGTCAACGTGGGAATGAGAGGAGCTTGGCACCGGGGGGGAGGAGGTTGTTGGGTTCTCGGGGGCAATGGGAGGGAGATCCTGGGAAGGAACCGGGGTAGGAGAGGAGGGGAAGATGGTGGAGTCGGTGAAGAAGAAGGGGGATGGGGGGATCTGACGGGCGTATCGTCGATGATGATGATTGAGCGAGGAGTGGCGGGATGATCTGGAGACAGTCAAAGAAAAAATGAGGAAAAGTGGATATGGATCGAAGAGAAAGAAGGGGTGACTTACCATAAGGTTCCTCCGTGGATTGCGTAGGAGCCACCTCAGGTTCTGGCTCACAAGTCGTATTGTCCTCAGGTGGCTGGGACGATGGACTTGGGCCAGGAATAGGTGGCTCTTCGGTTCGGGAGGGTTCTAAAAAAGGAGTAAGAGTCAGTTCACTTGACTCAAAAGTGAAAGTGAAAATGAAATGAAATTTTGGCTGCTTACCGGGGAATAATTCCTCAGACCATTGGGTGCCACTCGGGCCTGGAGTGGGTTGCCGGAGGGTTTGCTCGCGAGGCAAACTAGGAACGGGAGAGTCATGTTGGGGGGGATTCGGGGGGTTTTGTTCTATGAGTAATGGAAAAAAGTCAGTATTATGGCGTGAAGAGAAATGAGATAAGGAGGAGAAAGAAAACTTACTTTGGCGTTTGAATCCCATCGGTGACGATCAGCCCAAGCTCAAATGTCCTCTCGCCATCGCCATCCTTGATTGGCCGGATAATCACTTCGCTCCGGTCAAGGAGTGAAGTGACCATCGGATGGTGGCCTAGGAGGGGGAGTGGAGAAATCGATACGGGAGGGGACAGGGCTGATTGTCCAGAATTGTTCCCATTGGCCTGTTTGGGGGCCCGGCGTCCATTCATGCTCGGAAATGGTTTCATCATTGTCGACCACAAAGGAGTCCTCGCGAGGGCGTCTTGGGCGGGAACTCCTCTGGCCTCGTGGTTGGAAGGGGCGGACATTGAACGAACATTTCTTGTGTGCTTGTTGGCAAGCATCACAAGCGTTGTTCGTCGTTGAGGAACGAATGCAGGGGATACCCTGCTTGGTGCATAAAGTGCACGACATCTAAAAACAAAACAATTGAGGTTAGTAACTGCATACAAAGTAAACAATCAAGAGAAAAAATGAAGACGTATGATGAATTATGAATTTAAAACCGAAACAAAATAAGAACACTCTAGTCCGAAGTTTTCAAAAGTCTGGAAAAGAGTTGTGAAGAAAAATAAGTATTAATATTGGTATGTAATGTCGACAAAAGTTTAAAAAAGAGGTAATGCATGAGGTGGATAGAAGTGGGGTTCTGAACGGATCAGAAGAATAAACAAACAGGCAAAAGGAAGGGAAGTGGGTTTAGTGGAGTGCGAAAGACAAAAATAGAAAGGCAGGAAGACGAAGGGGAATACGCACAAGAAGGACAAACGCGGGTGAGAGAGAAAGTGAAGTGTGTGTCGTGTGAAGATGGTCTTTTATACCATGGTGAAGCTGAGACGATCTCAGCAGTTGCAGCACCCGCAAAAGTCTCAGCTTCAAGGCGTGTGGGCAAAATTGAAGCTGAGTCTCAGGGAATGCTGCAACTGAGAAGTGAAATGCTCACATGAGGAAGAAGAACAATGGGGGTCTGGCTGAGTATTGCAATTTATTGAATTATCAAGCTGAGTCAAATCCCCTTTGTTTCCTTAAATAGCCACTCGATCACCCAAGAGGGTGGTCGTGAGGCCCTTGTGTCACAGGGGCTCTTGGAAGAAGAGGGCCTGGCACTCAGGAATCAAGAACTCACTTGGAGGGCTCCAAAGATAGAAGAATAATAAGAATGAATTTCTTTAAGAAAGAATAAAGGGGAAACAAGTATGCCAAAAGATGAGATAAGGAAAAGATGAAGCCAATGACCAAAGATAATAAAGAAGCCAAAAGCCAAGAAGCCAACCAAGTGAATCCTTAATTCACTGTTTCAACCTGCCAGAAAAGGAAATGGAATTAGTATAAGGATATGACCACCAATATCCACTGGACAGGCGAGGAAAATAAAAGAAAAGGGTGCTGAATGACTGACTTAAGATTATCAGTATTAACTTTAATAATGTAAAAGAAAATAAGGATAAAAATAAATCCACTATATTAATTAACTGGGGAAAAAGTCCCCCAGGTGCTGAAAGGTGGCCAGTATATGTGAAAAGCTGGAAGGTTGATCCTGGAAGGTGGATCAATGACTGTATTGTCCGAATCGGGAAATACAGTTCTGGCCATCTTGAAATTTGAACTGTGTGATGGAATTCACACAGTGGAATAAGAAGTGGCCCAATTGGGCCAAGGCCATACAGGTTGATTGAATAAGGCCTGTACGGATGAATTGGGTTGTCCAAGGAGTATTGAATACTTGATGTCTTGACAACTGATTGAATTATGTAATACCTCTTGCGAATTGACCTTAGAATAATCCTGAATGAATTGTACCAACCCAACTCCTGCAGATACAGGTGGTTGGGATCCTTGAATGATCTTCTGAATTACCGCCATGGATTGCCAGACTGATAAGCTGGAAAGTCCTCCTTCGAAAATGGGCGTTGGAATTAGGGACCTTGAAATGGAAAGGTGGAATTGGGTCCTGAAAACGTCACCATTGGATTGCTGAGTAAAAATGGTGCATAATGGTATATAATACCATATATGCACCACACCTGCAATCTTGAGTACGGAGTGCATGAAGGAAAGGAAGGAATTCCCCTTAAGTTGAGGGAAAAGCTTGTTGGGATGATTTGGTGGCCTCTGGTGGTTGCCAGCCATGACGGTGAAGTTGGTCTATGGTGGTCCAGGGCCAAAAATGGGTCCTACGGGATTTATGGCCACAAATGGATCCAAGGTGGTTTTTGGTCCAATTTGGGTCCAAGGGATTGGTGGCCAAAAATGGCTCAGGTGGGCCCAATTGTGGTTTGGGACCCACCTGGCCTTGGGGGCTAGGTGGCTGCCCCCTTTGGCCCCTTTTGGCCTCATTGGATTAGGCCAAAAGGGGCCTAACCCGCTTACGGACCGCGGTACGTGGCCTACGGACCGCGGCGTACGGACCGTACGGACCGCGGACGGCGTATTACGGCCCGCGGAACGTAGAAGCCGTGGGGGGCCTAAATGGCCCAAAAAGGCCATTTAGGCCAAAACCCCCATAATGAAAGGGGGTGGCCAGGAAACCAAGGAAGGTGGTCATGGGGCCTGGAAGCCCCTGGAAGACAAAGGGACCCCCCCAGGCCCAAAAACAGTGATGGAGGCCTGGGGGTTGGTGAGGTGGAAATTGGCCAAGAGGGCCAATGACGCAGGATATGGCCTGAGGCCATAAAGGATGATGGAGGCCATAAGTGGCCAATGGAGTGGGTTATGGCATAAGAGCCATGGAACACCCAAAAGGGGTCAATTGGCCATAAATGGTATGACATGGCCAATTGGCCCCAACTTGGCTCCAGGTTGGATTGCCGCCGCCATCAAGGAGGAGGGTCAAAATACGTGGCTGTGACAGTACCCCCCTACCTTGAATGGTGAGCTCCTGAGCACCAAGATAAGGTAGAGGCCTGTTGAGGCTAATGAGACGGATTTGACGTAAGGATTCCAGAGGCATTGAATCTTGAAAAGAGAAATTGAACTGATAAGCTTGTTGGCATATGAATTGAGGTTGACTTGGTCTTCTCTTGACATTTGGCTTTGACAAAGTTGAAGACATGATTTGACGTAAAGATTTTGGCGTTAAAGAGTTATAAGAAAAGAAATTTTAAAAGAATATAAAGAGTAAAAGAGAAAAGGAAACAGATATAAAGAGAGAAACAGGAAAAATAAAGAAAATGAAAATTTGAGGAGGAATCCAATCTTCATCACGGGTTACGACAATTGATTTTGAAAGTGGCCAAGGACCTGGATAACAGAATTTGATGCCAGGTGCTCACAGAGTGGCCAAGGTGATGTTTTGACAGATTGTAGACCCCTCAGGGAAGTGCACACCAGGAGAGGAACTTACTTTTAGTAGTTGCCACTCCCGCCAGTGCCATAAATAAAAATGCTCTTGATAAATGAATGTGTTGAAAGAATAAAGTCTTGGGAAGGAGAATGAAAAAGGAATGGTCCATTTGCCCAAGTGTAAATGGCCATAAATTTGGAATTCGGATGTTGAAAGCCGGGCCAAAAGGTCTGTGTCCAAATTGAAAAGTGCTCACAGAGTGGCCAAGGTGATGCTTACAACAAAGAAGAGTAGAATACCCCTAAAGGTGCATACCAGGAGTGGGACTTACTTTTGGTAATTCCTCTCCCCACCAAGCACCATAAAAATTCAAGCCATTGAAGAATTGGGTCCTGGCTTGTCAGGATATAACGAATGAAAATCTTTGACAAGTTCAGGACAATTCTTGAGGTTTTCAGCTGGTTCCCATGTGGATCTTTCTGAATCTTGACTGAAACCTTTCCATTCCACCAGATACCATAATTTTCTTCTCTTGAGCTTTGAATCCAGTACTTGAGAGACTTCCCATTCCTCTTCTTCTTCAATAATGATTGGAGGAGGAGGCTCTTGATGCCGATTTGGGATCGTTGATGTCTTGACTGGTTCCAAGAGTGAGATATGGAAGACTGGGTGGATGGATTTCCATTGAGATGGAAGCTTGAGGTGGTAAGCATGAGTACTGACTTTCTTCAGGATTGGAAAGGGACCCAACCATCTTTCAGACAGTTTCTTGGTGGGTCTAGTTGATTTGATATTCTTGGAAGAAAGCCATACCATGTCACCAGGATTGAAAACAGGTGGACTTGCTCTACTTTTATCTGCATACCTCTTAAAACGGTTTATGGCGATTTCAAGTTCTCTCTTGACATCTTGCTGTACTGATTGGATTTTTGTTGATAACTTTCCAGCAGGAGTATCTTGAGTGATGTGAACTGAATCAAATTGTGGATCTCTTCCATAAACGGTGAAAAACGGTGATTGCTTGGTTGAAGAGTGATCAGAATTATTGTAGGCAAATTCAGCCAGAGGGAGCCAGGTGTTCCAATCATCTTGATGATAACTGACATACATCCGAAGATACTGTTCTAGTATCTGATTTACCCTCTCTGTCTGTCCATCAGTTTCAGGGTGATAAGCAGTTGACAAGTCTCTTGAAATCTTGAGCTGCTGACAAAGATTGGTCCAGAAGGAAGAAACAAAGAGTGAACCTCTATCACTGACAATGCTTGATGGAAAGCCATGCTTTGAGAAGATATTCTTGATGAATAAATGGGCCAAATCCAAAGAAGTTATTGAAGACATTGTTGGAATAAAAACCGCCATTTTTGAGAATCTGTCCACTATGACAAGAATTGAGTCAAAAGAATTGGACAGGGGCAGTTGAGTGATGAAATCCATTGAGAGACAAATCCAAGGACCATTTGGAATTGGAAGAGGTTTGAGGAGTCCAAACTTCTTATGGTGGATATTCTTGTTTCTTGAACACTGTTGACAGGATGATACATAATCCTTAATGAATTGAGTCATGCCGGACCAGTGGAAATCCCGCTTGACAAGTTTGAGAGTCTTCTCTTGGCCAGGGTGTCCAGCTAGAGGAGAGTCATGACGCTTTTGAAGAATGCTGAGTTGAATTGTGGAGTCATTTGGGACTACCACCCGATCTTTGAAGAGAAGAAGTTGGGAGGAGGAATCAAGAGAATAATCTTGGACAGATTTACCTTTACCCAAATCTTCAAGGATACTTCTGTACTGAGGATCTTGCCATAATTTATTCTGAATTGAATCAATCAAATTTGAAAAAGAGTCCACCTTGACTGCAAAAAACTTTGAGGGTTGAACTTCATCTTGCTTAATGAGTTGTTGAAAATTCATTGGATTCTTGCTGATGAAATCCTCCCCCCTCTCCGGATAGACGTCGTCCCGACGTGATAAGGCATCTGGAAGAGTTGCTAGGCGGCCAGGGCGGTAAGTGATTGAAAAATGAAATTCAGATAAGAATTCGGCCCAACGGGCTTGACGGCGAGTAAGGATCTTTGATGACATAAAGTACTGAAGAGAAGAATGATCGGTGAGAACTTCAAAAGGAGAGGACAGAGAAAGAAGAAAAGCCCTCCAGCGCTTGAGAGCCCAGACTATACCAAGGAGTTCCTTGTCATGAATTTCATAGTTGAGTTCTGCTGGAATAAGCTTGCGGCTGTCAAAGGCAATGGGATGTTTTCCTGAGTCAGAGACCTGACTCAGTACAGCACCCAAAGCATAATCGGATGCATCGGTCTCTACAATGGTCGGTAGAGAAGGATTGAAGTGGGAAAGGATTGGAGCGGTAGTGAAGGCCTCTTTGAGTTGATGAAACTGGCTAAGAGCTTCCTCATTGAGGGGGAAACAGGAATCTTTCTTGAGGAAACTGGTGAGTGAACTGATTTTCTTTGAATAATTCTTGATGAAACGGCGGTAGAAGTTGGCAAAGCCAAGGAAGGATTGAAGAGCCTTGAGGTTTCTTGGAGGAGGCCAATTAAGGATCTGCTGGACTTTTGCTTGGTCCATCTTGAGGCCTTCAGAAGAAACAACATAACCAAGGTATTCTACACTAGAGACATGAAAAAGGCATTTAGAAGCCTTGGCGAAAAGGTTATTGGCTCTGAGCCTGGAAAGAACAGTGGACACATGGGTGACATGTTCTTCCTCAGATTTGGAAAAGACCATAATGTCATCCAAATAAACCACAACAAAAACATCAAGAAGATCTTGGAATATATCATTGACAAGATTCTGAAAAGAGGCAGGAGCATTGGTGAGCCCAAATGGCATAACCAAGTACTCAAAACTGCCATATTTAGTTCTGAAGCATGTCAAATGTTCATCACCCTCCTTGATTCTGAGCAGGTTATATGCACCACGCAAATCAATCTTGGAGAAGATAGAAGAACCATTAAAGACATTAAGAAGCTGGTTCATAGGAGGAACAGGATATTTGTTCTTCCTAGTGACAGCATTGAGTTTGCGGTAATCAACACACAAACGGAGGCCACCATCTTTCTTTTTAACAAAGAGGACAGGTGCTCCTGTTGAGGAGGAGCTTGGCCGGATGAAACCTTTCTCTACATTCTCTGAAATGTAGGCCCTGAGTGTATCTGACTCTTGTTTGGATAAAGAATAGATCACCCCAACTGGAGGTAGAGACCCCTCCAGTTCGATATGATGATCACAGGCACGGTGAGGAGGAAGTTTCTCTGCTTTCACCTTGGAGAATACATCCAAGTATTGGTGATAAACAGAGGGAACAACCTTCATCACGGTTTCTACTTCTTCTGGCTCTTCCTCTTCATCCCACAACTCCTCCAGGGAGTCATGATAAGATGAAGGAGGAAGGTCCATATTCCCAAAGAAGAGATGAAGTGAAGATACAGAATTATCTTCCCCAACATCTTGAATCTCTTTGAAGACTTCATCTCCAGATGATGGTAATGACTGATGGGAATTATGGGAAGGAATATGGACAGAAGATGGAACTGATGGTGTTCTAGAATCACCAACCAGAGCTGCACATGATTTGGCAGAGGAAGAGTCATTACGGAAGGAATTGGAAGGATCAGAATAGTCCTTTTGATCAGTATTAAAGGTGATCAGCCCTTGCCTCCAATCAATAGAAGGATTAAAATGATTGAGAAAGTCAAAGCCCAATATGAGGTCTTCTCCCTTGGGAGTATCAATGACTAAAAAGTCCCATTCAAAGCTTGGGAAGGAAGGGAGCTCAACCATATATTTAGTATGGTGAGTCACAAATAAGGAAGGGGACTCAGAGGAGTCCAAAATGATAAGAGGAATCTTCTCTGGAAGTTCTGACGTAGTCAATGAGTACTTATGAACAAACTGCTTTGCAATGAATGAGTGTGTAGCACCAGAATCAATGAGAATACTGTAAAAAACATCAGAAAGAGAAGAGAAAACAAAAAATTTAAGAGAATTCTTGACACCAGTATTCAGAATGCACAATTGTGCTCTGGAAGGAAAACTGTGAAGACCATTGAACACAACATGGTCTTCACTCAGGCTTTTCCCTGGCTGGGAAAGCTGCCTGACGGTTGGGTAAGCTTGTTTTGAGGCCTTTTGACACAGGACTCAAGACTATGCTTCCCACCACAATAGGTACACAACCCCTCCTTGATTCTTCTTTCCTTTTCAGAACCTTTCAACTTGAAGTCCTTATTCAACAATGAAGAATGGGGCTTGTCCCGCTTTTGAGAATGAAATTTCTTCTTTGGTCTTGAACTTGAAGAAACTTGATGATGAGAAGAGTGAGACTTTGAGGCTTCAGGCTTCTTCTCTTGATGATGATTCTTTTCCTTCTGCCTCTCATGGTACCTGGTATCAAGTTCCAGGCTGACGTCCATTAAGTCTTGAAGAGAATCAATGTTTGAAGGATGGGAGGCCAATTGATCCAGAATCCTGGAGGCCAAACCCTTCCTGAAATGATGAATAAGAGCCCTTTCACCCCAACCCCCAATTCTTGAAACCAAACTCCTGAAATCGGCAATATACAAAGCAACATGCCCACCTTCTTTCATCCTAAGGCCATCCAATTCAGCTTCTGCTTTTCTTACTTCATTTGGGTCTCCAAATAAAGTGAACAATTGGGATTCGAATAATGGCCAGGAATTGAGGAGATAATTTGAGTCTTGATTATTGAGATTGGAAAGATAAGGCTCAATCCATTTTGCAGCCCTGCCAACTAAGAATGAAGTGGCATAAAGAACCTTCTTTCTGTCTTGAGAGAAGTTTGCCGGGTCATTATGAAAGATGAGTTGGCAAGACTGAATAAAGCTTCTGACTTTGAAGGGCTGAGTCCCATCAAAGCATTCTGGAGCCTTCATAGAGGGAGTCTTGAAGGCTGGTGGTCTTGATGATTCAGAAGAAGAAGCTGCTTGCAGATTGGCCATAATCTGAGTCATTTGTTGCATAATGGCCAATAAAGACGGTTCAGACTGATGAGAGGCAGGCTGATCAGACTGGGCTAGAGTTGGTCCTCTGGTGCCCTCAGATGCTCCCACAGGAGCAGGAGCAGCCTCAGTGCCGTTAGACTCTTCCTCTTCCACAGAACTCTCCTCCTCCTCTTCACCATCTTCACCTTGAACCTTGGGACTGGTTCTTAAAAACCTGGGAATCCGCCAACCACTCCTGATAAAGACATTGACCTTCTTGGCCCTCTTCCTTCCTTCCTGGATGGTGCTGCTCCTTCCATAATGGGTCCTCTGTCCAATCTGGCCCTCAGTTGAGAAACTGCTGGGGTACCGTCAAGAGGAGCCCTTGGAGTTGGAGTCAGAACAGCTTGAGTTCTGGCCTGGGATCTGGTCTGTCTTGCTGGAGGTGAATGTTGAACTGGCATGATTTCAGGGATAATCAACCAAAATAAATGAAATAAAAATCAAAATTTTCTTGAAGTACAAAATCAACAATCAAATCTTGAGGAAATTGGATAATCAATGAATCAAAATTCTTCAAATACGTCAATCAATCAAATCAGAATGAGTCTTGAAGTAAAAATCAATATCAATGAGAATCTTGAAGTCAATAAAAACAATCAATCAAACAATCAAAATCAAATCAAATCAAAATCTTGCAGAAAAATCAATCAATCAAAATGAATTCTTGAGTCAAAATCAATTTATGTCAAAATCTTGATGTGAATAATCAGCAAAATCAATAAAGTCTTCAGGTCAATCAATTATCTTGAGGTCAATTTCAATTATGTCAAATTAGTCAATCAAATCGATTTTCAAGTGAATTCTTCCAAAAAATCAAAAATTCTTGAGGAATAAATCAAAGTGAATCCTGATATGAAGAACGTGTCTGAATAGCCTGATGAATAACTTGAGAACCAAAGATAAAAATGCCTGAATTATGGATAAAAATAGATTGATTAAGATTGAGAATGAGATTGAAAAGATAACAGAAAAAATAAAAAATGGGTCAGCTTTCAATTTTCAGAATGATGAATGAATGAGAGAAAATTGAGAGGTGCCGAAGAATCATAAGATCATAAAACGTCAAAGAATCATAATTTTGATGAAATGAATGAATGAATTTAAAATATAAGAATAAAAGAATGAATGAATGAAGAAGAATTATGAGTTAATTAATATAATGTCACAGGGGCTCTTGGAAGAAGAGGGCCTGGCACTCAGGAATCAAGAACTCACTTGGAGGGCTCCAAAGATAGAAGAATAATAAGAATGAATTTCTTTAAGAAAGAATAAAGGGGAAACAAGTATGCCAAAAGATGAGATAAGGAAAAGATGAAGCCAATGACCAAAGATAATAAAGAAGCCAAAAGCCAAGAAGCCAACCAAGTGAATCCTTAATTCACTGTTTCAACCTGCCAGAAAAGGAAATGGAATTAGTATAAGGATATGACCACCAATATCCACTGGACAGGCGAGGAAAATAAAAGAAAAGGGTGCTGAATGACTGACTTAAGATTATCAGTATTAACTTTAATAATGTAAAAGAAAATAAGGATAAAAATAAATCCACTATATTAATTAACTGGGGAAAAAGTCCCCCAGGTGCTGAAAGGTGGCCAGTATATGTGAAAAGCTGGAAGGTTGATCCTGGAAGGTGGATCAATGACTGTATTGTCCGAATCGGGAAATACAGTTCTGGCCATCTTGAAATTTGAACTGTGTGATGGAATTCACACAGTGGAATAAGAAGTGGCCCAATTGGGCCAAGGCCATACAGGTTGATTGAATAAGGCCTGTACGGATGAATTGGGTTGTCCAAGGAGTATTGAATACTTGATGTCTTGACAACTGATTGAATTATGTAATACCTCTTGCGAATTGACCTTAGAATAATCCTGAATGAATTGTACCAACCCAACTCCTGCAGATACAGGTGGTTGGGATCCTTGAATGATCTTCTGAATTACCGCCATGGATTGCCAGACTGATAAGCTGGAAAGTCCTCCTTCGAAAATGGGCGTTGGAATTAGGGACCTTGAAATGGAAAGGTGGAATTGGGTCCTGAAAACGTCACCATTGGATTGCTGAGTAAAAATGGTGCATAATGGTATATAATACCATATATGCACCACACCTGCAATCTTGAGTACGGAGTGCATGAAGGAAAGGAAGGAATTCCCCTTAAGTTGAGGGAAAAGCTTGTTGGGATGATTTGGTGGCCTCTGGTGGTTGCCAGCCATGACGGTGAAGTTGGTCTATGGTGGTCCAGGGCCAAAAATGGGTCCTACGGGATTTATGGCCAAAAATGGATCCAAGGTGGTTTTTGGTCCAATTTGGGTCCAAGGGATTGGTGGCCAAAAATGGCTCAGGTGGGCCCAATTGTGGTTTGGGACCCACCTGGCCTTGGGGGCTAGGTGGCTGCCCCCTTTGGCCCCTTTTGGCCTCATTGGATTAGGCCAAAAGGGGCCTAACCCGCTTACGGACCGCGGCGTACGGACCGCGGACCGTAGAAGCCGTGGGGGGCCTAAATGGCCCAAAAAGGCCATTTAGGCCAAAACCCCCATAATGAAAGGGGGTGGCCAGGAAACCAAGGAAGGTGGTCATGGGGCCTGGAAGCCCCTGGAAGACAAAGGGACCCCCCCAGGCCCAAAAACAGTGATGGAGGCCTGGGGGTTGGTGAGGTGGAAATTGGCCAAGAGGGCCAATGACGCAGGATATGGCCTGAGGCCATAAAGGATGATGGAGGCCATAAGTGGCCAATGGAGTGGGTTATGGCATAAGAGCCATGGAACACCCAAAAGGGGTCAATTGGCCATAAATGGTATGACATGGCCAATTGGCCCCAACTTGGCTCCAGGTTGGATTGCCGCCGCCATCAAGGAGGAGGGTCAAAATACGTGGCTGTGACACCTTGTTGAATGTGCATTCAACGTGGAATGCACAAGTGACCCATGCAGAAATGCACCCGGTGCATTTGGTCACAACTGACAGCGGCAAGATCACCGGCCGTATGGCCTGGTGATAGTCTTTGAACAAAGGGGGGGCTGTAAGACAAGTGAATACAGCATGAGCTTGCCTCGACCCATTGCTCAGGTTTGCTTTAGGGTCATAATTGAAATGCTCAGTGGCTGAACATTTTAATTGCACAGTAATTGAACAATTGATATAACAATATCAAATGCACCGCTGAGTATTGCAATTTATTGAATTGTCACGCTCAGTCAGATCCCCTTTGTTTCTTTAAATAGCCACCCGATCACCCGGGAGGGTGGTCGTGAGACCCTTGTTGAATGTGCATTGTGGGTGCAATGCACAAGTGACCCATGCAGAAATGCACCCGGTGCATTGGGTCACAAGTGACCGCGGCAAGATCACCGGCCATATGGCCTGGTGATAGTCTTTGAACAAAGGGGGGGCTGTAAGGCAAGTGAATACAGTGTGAGCTTGCCTCGACCCATTGCTCAGGTTTGCTTTCGGGTCATGATTGAAATGCTCAGTGGCTGAACATTTTAATTGCACAGTAATTGAACAAGTGATATAACAATATGAAATGCACCATGCTGAGCCATTGCTCAGTCGTTTTTGTATGCCCACAATCTGAGCATTTGGCACAGCATCGGATGACATTTCAGCCAGGTGCAGCATTTCACACGCTTTGTTGAAGTGCTCCAAACTGAGCCTTCCAATGAACTATTGCAAAAAAAGTTCATTCCATGGCTTTACTGAGAACTTTCACACGGTGCTTTTGACCATGACATGCTCAGCTTGCGTGTGCAAATTGGGTGAAATGCAATGCTGAGCATGTGGCACATGAGCTACGTATATGCAAACGATCAGAAGGTGCATGCACATTTGCTATATGCATGCAGGCTCAAGTAGTATTACAACTTCCTAATCTGTACAGCCAACACTGTAGTACGCAATACACCTTTGTAAATGTATGCTGTGGGGCAGAGCAAAAGCTGTTCAGCAATGTAACATGAAAATCACATCAAGCCATTGAGTCATATATCTCAACTGCATCCCTTTGGTGCACCTTTTTGGAGAGCTCTGCCTAACAATGGCATAGATGCGGGTGTAATCCGAGTTCATGAAAGTGGGTCATAATGGGATGACTTAATATTTGGGTAATACAGAAACAGTGGATTCACTCCGGTGCCATCGTCGGGGCCAACAATGACTGGCCCTGCTTGTTCATTGCGCGTGCTCATTGTCGGGCAGCCACACGCTTTCATACGCACCCCCCAACGGGTCATACACAGGCAGCTTTCACACGCCTGGAAGACATTTTACTGCCAGTGTTCCAACCGGCTAGTTTCTTGGTTGGGTGGTCAGCTTTACTGCAGACGCTCACCTCCTCGCGCGTGGAAACCTGATGCCAATCAGTGTGGATTTGCTTCAGCCTCATCCACATTAGAATAATCCCAGCCTATGATTGCTGAGGCTGGTTATGTTTGCGTGGGTATCTCCCACCGCAGGTAATTTTCTTCACGTTCTCACACGCCCCGCGCAAGTTGTGGCACCTGGCTTGCAGCCAGAAATTCCCTTGGGTGGGTGGCCTCTTTCTCCGGAGTTTTGTACACGCGTGAGGCAAAGACCGTGATCCCAATCTCGGGGGATTAGTAACCTCCTCAAACGCAATAGGGGTGAATTTAGATGTGGATCATGCCTCACGGTCGGTGCCCCGTTTGATCATGCCACACTTCCCCCCCTGAAGCCTAGTTGGAATCAGTCATCAAAAAACTTCACGCAAAACCAAAGTCATGTTTCGTGACACGCCACCAAACATATCTCACCCGCCCACACACATACATCCCCACAGTGAGATTGCCCTTTGAAACGGCCAACATTGCCCAGTAGGTCCCTGTGCGACAATTAACCTGGGGAAGATATATATGCATCCATGTTCGCTGTCACACCAGCGAACATGACTGCATGCCTCTGATATGCCCTCCACAATAAGTTGCTACAACCCGCCCAATTTCGGATATGCTAATGTCAACCTTGTTCCACCAAAGGTTTTGTACCTTGCTGCAGATCCAGCAGTCATATCAGTGCACCCACATTTTGGCCACCTTGCCTTGATATATGCCCCAAATCGGATATGAAGGGTATGAGCCCAAGAGGCCCATCCCCATCAAGACCATGCACGTAACCACAGGCCATCCCCCCTTGACCCCATTGCTGCCTCTCATATAAGTTCCCCATCTGCGCCTATTTGTCTTCATTCCGTTTATCTAACCCCTCCCGATCATATAATTTCCAACTGTCCCCAAATAATTTAAAATAGCCATCATGTCAACCCCTTCACAACCACTTTGAATTGGGATGATTAATATTCGTATTCAAATAAATAGTGATATAGCCTTAAATCCTGAGAATTCCCACTAAGCTTCTTGGATTATCATATGGCACAATCAACACAACATATTTGTTTATCTCCCCAATCACCAGCATGCTATTGGCTCTCTACCTGGAACCCTTTCCAAAACGTTGATACCATTCCTTGGGGCACCAGAAACGTTCATGCACTGTGGTCCTGGTGGGGCATGGATTGAAAATTGCCAATCCAATCCTTCTCAAATATTATTTGTTGAGGGAGTATTTATGACTGATGCAAATGATCCCTCCTCATCTCAGAAACCCAATCTAGCATTGATGTTCTTCACATGGTATCCAAACATTTTATTCATAATGGAAAGCTTTCGAACACAAGATTTAAAGCTTAAAATGCCCAAAGAATATGACTGTAATACTCATAGTCAATGTCAACTCTTCACTCCGACATTTCCCGCTTCAAGCTCGACGCCAGTTTCATATCCTGCTGTTTCATCATTGGTTTCCAAGCAGAAACTGATACAATTACCCAGTGGATCAGACCTCCCCATGATGACCCCACCCCATGCCATTATTCAAACCCCCCTCCTCCCTCATCGAAAGACCGGACTAGCTTTTCTCTGGGATCGAGAAATCCCCAATGGCCAATCAGCCTGTAACCTTTGGGCCACCTCGCCCCCAGGATCCACTTTCAATGCCAGGCACATCATTACAAACAGGGTCGTTAGCTCATTTGAATCCCTTTTGACTAATACCCCTCTTGGGGGACTGCTCGCGGATGATATGGGATTAGGTAAAACCATTCAGGCCATTTCTCTAATTGGTACCTCCAAGGAGCGGATGATTGCAAACCCCCATCGCTCCATGCCCACCATGATAATCTGCCCCCCTCGCTTAATTACCAACTGGCAATCAGAAATATCCAAGCATGCTCAGGCTGGAGCGCTGCATTCCAAAATCTACCATGGTCCCACTCGTCACTCATTATCCAAAGACGACATCTTAAAATATGATATCATCATCACTTCTTACAATACTATCACCCAAGAATTTAAGCAAACCAATACCTCTACATCATTCATTTTTCAAATCAATTGGCATCATATAATTTTGGATGAAGCACAGTGAGTGTCTGATCTTAAATGATTCAAATTACCTTTTATATCCAATAACCCTTGCCCCATCTTATAGCTATATTCGCTCTCAATACACTGCCACTCACAGTGCCATTAATAGCCTCCTTTCATCCCGTCGAATATGTTTAACCGGCACACCTATTCACAACACCATTTATGACCTTTTGGGCATAATATCATTCATCACTCAACCCCAGAGCGCCAATCAAGATAACTGGTCACCATTCATCCTGAGTAGTCTTTCCAAAGGTTGCAATGATATCTTGCATTTGGCATTGCGGCATTTAAGTTTGCGCCGCACCAAAACCACACATCTCAAATCCCTCCCCACTATTAGCCATCATTATGAGCTGCTCCCACTCAACCCGACCATGCAGCAAGAATATTCCATATTATATGAAGAATTCCTATAATCCAAAAGGAAAGGACCCGGAGAATTTTTCAGAAATATTAATAAGCTGCGAATATGTTGTAACCATCACATCATGCTTAACACAATTGCAGAGGCAGACTTGGAAGACCACGAGGGCAGGAGCACTCAGGATAACTCCCCAAGAATCACACGAACTATTGTGGATGTGGAAACATGCATGATGAGTAGTAAAATTGCACACCTCCTACAAATCTTAATGAAGAACAAACAAACAAGGTGGGGTCCAACCAAATCAGTGGTTTATACCCAATGGACCCATTTTCTAGATTTGTGCGTTAATTCTAATATGCATCCATTACCAATTGAATCCATCTGACTTTTTCATATTGTAGAATTGGTATTGCACTTGCCCATCACTCTATCCTTTCAGCACGAATTGATGGAACAATTACAGCACAAGCACAGGAGAAGGCACTGGAGAATTTCTTCAATAATCCTGAATGTGAAGTCCTGATTGCATCCATTGCCGCAGCTGGAACTGGCCTCAATATAGCTTGTGCTAATACGGTCTATTTAATGGTGAGGGGACCCCCAAAATTCTGCCCTGATTTGCGGCCCCTGACATCCACAATCCCAGGAGCCCAATTGGAACCCAGCCATTGAGGCTCAGGCTGTTGATTGACTCCATCGTATTGGCCAACAACAACCTGTAAAGTTCATCCACTATATCACTCCTCATTCAGTTGAGGTCAACATGCGGAAGGTACCTTTCAAGATCATCTTTGACACTAATTGTATTGCTATTTTAAAATCCTGCCTTATGGAAATGCCATTTTCCAAACACCAATAGGTCCAAGAAAAGAAAAAATCATTAACTGCGTGAGCCTTACTCATATTATATAATTTATGTTTGACCAAGTTGATAACTCTTGTTCACCCTGGCATAGGTCCACAATTATGAACACCATGAGTTGGATTGAACTCCTTCAATATTTCCTCAATGAAAATGAGCAATAGAGTCTTATTTTTAAGGGAGACGGTGATACATTCCAATTCATATTGTCTATATTCTGACATATTTAGCAAGTTGTTGCATCTTTAAGAAATCATACTCAGATTGTATCACACCTGCACAAATAATTCACAAAATGTTAATTTGTAACGGTGCTATACATTTATATTACTAAGTTATTGCAGAGCATCACCATTCGGCCTAATAACTGGCATGTCAAGTATCTTGAGGGCGCTCGTCTGCATCTTACTACAGCCTTTGAGCCAATCTTGATCAAATACCTGAAATGATAAGCCTTCCAGAATATCACCATCATCTGTCGATTGTAATTCTGGCAATCTATCAATAGTTTTTTTACCCTTTTTTTAATGCGATTACAAAACTCTATGTCTTGATCCATTTTTAATACCAATTCATTAAATAACTGGGAGCGCCAGCGTAATCCCACAATCCGGTAAGCTTGACGGCCATTTTCCAGTACCTCCTCAGTATCTGAACATACTCGAGGGTCATTGAATTTTGATGCTAGGATGGGAAATTTAGCCGTATCACACCATTCACAACGGCGCTCACAGGTCTGCACATAATGAATTAGATCATCATCAGTCTTTGCTCACAATGAAGAAGAGATACATTAACTAACCCTTTGACGAATCTTTGCGAGCTTTTGATTCTCCTTCTTTTTAACCAAATACTCGGCATCCTTTTGAATAGACTTCCATTCTCTTTTCAAATAAGTGAAATATCACTCCATTAAAGCCGCCACGACCCCATAGTTATTATGATCCTTGTTCCAACAGTAATGATGATACTCGGTGCTGACCAGTGAGAGACAGAATGTACAGTAAAACACCATAGACATCAGCTCATTGAACGGATGTTGCCATGAGCTCTCCCAGTCCCAAGTGAATCGCTTTAGTCCTAACTTGTGGAGCTCATTTTCGCAGTAGCTTTGGAAACCCTGAGACTGAACCTGTGTTGATGGCTCATTGAAAACATCCTCAGGGACATATCCGAGATGACCAGCCACTTGAATTGCAATTTCACGCTCTTCTGTGCTTGGTGGTGCTGGTAGTAAGGAAAAATCCTTATCCCTAACTTTGAGTAGGAACAGGCAATGTGCATGTACTGCTGATCTCATTCCATGGACATTCTCTGGAAGTTCTGCTTTCAGCCATTTTTGTTTCTCCTTCTGGCTTGCACGTTTCACCACATTGTGAGCTTTACGAGCCTGGTTCCTTTGCTGTCTGCCCTCGGATTGTTCAAGCATACTCTGGGCAAGGGGCATTTGAGGATGGGTGAACTCATTATTTGACTGAGTGCCATGCTCATGCGCCGTGAAATTGTCACTCCTTGGTTCCTCATTTGTTTCCATTTGAGTTGGAGACATGTTCTCATCCTCATCATCCACCATTTTTTCTCTTGATGAACTGGCATGAGATGTTCTTGGTTTGGAGGCATATGGATGATGACGTCCAGTGACTTTCTCTTTATGGACCAGAGGTGAAGATGCATAAAGTTCATCAGCTGCCATGCACATCATTAGTTAACACATCAAAAAATTAATGAAGACTGGTCACTGACAATCTTCAATTGGCTCCTGAGATCAGACTGACTTGCCTTTAGGTGCCATATCTAACCCATGAAACAAACATATCAAATGGTGAAAAAGGTTATACTCCGAAATTAAAATGACTTACTTTGATGAAGCGTCAATCCTGGATTTCCCTCTGACAGACCACTCCAAGTTACATTCTCCAATGGTCTTTTTCGTCGCCCCCCATCCACGCGCCTTTCATCACCCACATGAACCTGAGATCCTGATGGAAGATTGAGGGTTGGCTGTTTACTTTGGCCAAAGGGATCCTGGGATGGGACTGGATTCCGACCGGGATTAAGGAGGAACTCACGTGGAAATTTTGATTGGGGATTAGCGTGTGATGAGATTTGAGGTGTGCCTTCTGGCCCCTGAGACACATGCGTTTGTGTATTAGTGGGATTTGGGGGAATTGGAGTGACGGAAATATTTGGGATCGACAAAGTGCTTGAAGTTGGAGCCTTTGGATTGCCCACATCAATGTTAAGACCTGATACATTCATTGAGGATGCGATAGGGGTTGTGAGAGGAATGTTGGGACTCAATGGTGACTGTGTTTGAACATATTCTATGCTAGATTCACTATTTGAGTCATGAACAGAACCTGAACGGGATTTATGTGACTTGAAAGATGACATAAGGGCCAAAAAAGTACAGTAATATTTTTAACTAGATAAAACACCTCAGTATTATGATAAAATAGAGTGATATGAGATGAAATCTTTTCAAATTTAGAATAGAGAAATTCTATGAATAGTTGGAACTAAGTGTTGCGTGAAAGTCCAATAAGCCTCTTTTTAGGAGAATCCTCCCTGCCTCCTCTTGAGCTCCTCCGCTTTTATCAGAAACCACCCGGCACGGCCTACCACCATATAATGTAATATTTCCTTGATCTCAAAGGGGACCCATCATCCATAAGTAATCATATTTGGTAACATTTCCGCCTCCCCATTGTCACATTTTGTGAATTATCAAAACTGCCAATATATGCATTGAAATTCCACAGCATTGTACATCTGTAAAGGGGTATATTCATGAAGGATTTACCCACAAAAGAGACATCACCTTTTCAAGAAAGGCGAGACAATCCAAATCACATTCCAACCGATTAAAAGCCTGCTGCCCTCAAACCAAATACCAAGACTTTAGCTGCACTCCAACCCCTTATGTAATAGAGTTATATTGTTATGTCTGTAAAAAGGTTTAAGCCATGTACGATGGCGTGCCAGCGTACATGGTTTGAATGTCAATCCCCTCAAATCAATGTTGACACATCCCTATTGGAACACCCCTCAAGGGTCAAAACCGCAGTATCTCCATGTGTAAATAAAATAGAATATGTATGAGCATTGAGAAACATGGCATTTTACCCAATTAAACTCCTAACCAATTCCGCCATCCAGATGAGACATGTTACACTCCCTCAGCTGCAGCTCACGCACCATTATAAATGGGATAAAACTCTCAGATGGCTCGAATCATCTCCCCCTTCATAAATAATCACTCAATTTTTTTTCCAATTAATAACACTCCTAAACACTTTCACATCAGCCATAGATATTTATACACAAACCAACCGTACTCCCAATTCCTGCAACAATGACAACCCGCTGCTATTCCTCAATGCGTATATGCATGTGTCAACACTGCTCAACTCAAACACACTCTTCCCCTGAGGGTGATAGGCCTGGAGTTGCCTTCACACCTTTCCAATATAAACAGCACATTAAAAAGCTCAAATAAACCATTGCGCCCAAATCTCTTCCAAACATCCCTACTTCTGCATCAGGATCTCAGTGCCCACAAATTTCATTGGATCAAATCTTCCCAGCTGATTATTCACAATTGACCCAAAGCACTTTCTCCACTCCAGCGCGCCTCAATTCAACTGCACCAAAGCCATACAGTGGCAGTCAAAACCATCCCCCAAAAGACCTTGGAATGATAATATCCGCCATCCTATCATTAAGGTATAATATACCCCGCCGGGCTTCACGCATTCTCAACCCCGCCCTAAACCTGCTGATCAAGTCCACCATCTCAAGCTCCGGTGGTCCCCCCATTCCTGCATTCCATATACCTCAAGATCTGAGTACCATATTTGAACATCTCCAATTGGAGCCAGTGATTCAAAACTGTATATGTTGTCCTCAATGTTTCTCTCTTAATGGCCTTACTAAATCAGTCACAACTGACCAACCCCACTGTCAACGCCATAATGACCCAAATGATCATGATCCCCCTTGCACACAATCATTAGGCAAATTCATCTATTCATTTGAACCCCACACCCAAAACATAACCAACATGAAGCAAAAATTTATACCAACAAAACATTTCATTTATCAACCATTCAAAAATTGGCTTGCCAGATTTCTCCAGCGGGCTGGAATTATGGACATTCTGCATCAACATCAACAATCCCAAACTCCCGAAGATTCCCCAAAACGTGACGTCTGGGATGGATTGGTCTGGAGATGCTTCACTGGCACTAGAAATATCCATGACCCCCCATTCATGTCCATTCCTGGTGCATTGGCCTTCTCCATTTATGTGGACTGGTTTAATGCACATGGAAAGTCAACCCAGTTGGCGAGCATTGGACCTATCATGCTTATTTGTCTTAATCTCCCCCCAAGTGAAAGATTGAAGCCAGAGAATGTCTATGTTGCAGGAATCATCCCTGGTCCAAAGGAGCCCACTTCCCTTCAATTGAATTATTTATTAATGCCACTCATCGAGGAGCTCAAAGAGCTATGGCAAGGTTACCATTTTTCACCCACCTCAACAGGTCCTTCAGGATCCTTTATCCGTGTTGCCATTCTCACAGCCATTGCGGATGTGGTTGCCATGCGCAAGCTTACTGGATTTATTTCCCATTCAGGCAACCACTTTTGTAATTTTTGCACCATTCACAAAGCTCAAATTGAAGAAATTTGTCCTCAATTTCACTACACACGCTCATATCAAAATCATAAATCAACCATTGCCAAATGGCTTCGGGCAACCCCACAACAAAGACAAGCAATTTTCTCTGAGTATGGAGTGTGATATTCAATTTTAGAAGACCTTCCGTATTGGGATGCAACCAGAATGGTTGACCTTGACATAATGCATAATTTAATACTTGGAATTTTGAAGGATCATGCAACTTTCAAATTGTGCATTCCAGAGTCCAAATCAAAAATTTACCTCAGGTCCCGCAGGAAATCCAATGACACCAACAGTTCAGACTCAGATTCCATGACCTCCAACAGCTCTCTTGAAAAAATCACATTGAGAGAGGCCCGCTCCCTGAGAAGAGACGCAGCAAAAATAATAAATGAGCCACTCCCCACTACTTCCACCCGAAAAAACTACTTCCCAATGCGCACCCCTCACATGGAACATACATCTAGTGGTTCTGCGGAGATTCCTTCATTTGATGCTGATTACATCCCCACTTCTGAAATCCCCTCTGAATTGGATATCACTGCACTGAGTGATCACCAGATCAAGGGTGAGGCTCTGGAGCATCTCCGTCAAATCATCTCTGAGACGATAATTCCCTCATCATGGACAAGAGTACCTCGCAACATGGGTTCCCCCTCTCATGGTAGCTTAAAAGCCGCTGAATGGGCTCTCTGATATAAGGTCTATATTCCATTTTTAATGCTCAGTCAACAGATGTCATTAGATGTACACCAATCCGCGAACATTCAAAGAAAAATGGGTCAGTCAGAAGAACTTGCAAATGAACTAACCAAGAATACATTCCATTTGATTAGTGCTATCAACATTGCCACAAGTTGGACTGTTTCAATAGGAGATGCGACTGCATTTGCTGAGCATTGGAAAAAATTCCGCCTTTCCAATCAACTCCTGTTCCCAAAACAGAAAAGTAAACCAAATCATCATTTTGCTGATCATATTCCCGAACTCTTCCAACATTGGGGCCCAGCACAAGCCTCAGCCACATGGGGTTATGAGCGCTTGATTGGAGTATTTGCAAAAATGCCAACAAATAACAAAATATGTACGTCAATTAAAAATATCAATATATTCACATTGATTAAACACCTGAACTGAATAAGATTAGCTTCTTGCAACTCTGAATAGATGATATAGATAAAACCTTACTTCAACATATCTGTCGATGTTCCAAACTTTCCGTTCTCCTGAAATCCCCATCCGTGCCATGTGAAATAAAACAGCTTTTCGAATCACAGCCACCTGCCCTGTTCAATGACCATAAATATAACAAACCATCCCGCCATGACCAAGAAAATTATGATTGCCTGGTTGAGTACTTACAGAATTTTCATGCAACAAGGGAAATAGTTGATTGGATCAGCTTAGACACTACCGTGCAACCCACAAGTCCTCCCACTTCAAGGATTGTCTTACCTTGGTATTTTCCAGTTTCAAACATTAATATTGGGAACAATATATTTTCAACTGAATCCAAAAATGTCAGCAACGGTGTTATATCTTTTCTGAGGGGCAACTCATGACAATTTGGTATTATTAATAGCATTTTTAAAGTCTCTGAGCCATCTAGCATACTGAAGAATAACTTTCTGATCTTAAAAGCTTTGAAGATTGATGTGAATTTCTCACCAGATTGGCCGCATCTGAATATTTATAAAGCTGCTGGTTTTGATGATGGACACTTGATTATATCTGAAGAAGAAATTGAAGGTAACTGTGGATTGTATGATAGCAAAGCTCTGTCATGTGGACTGCTTGTAATGATAAAGCCGTTATTTCATGAAATTTACTCTACAGAAATGCAAATCTCTCAGATTCATTAGCAATTTGGCTAGTGAAATAACTGCCTCAAAATTTAGTGACAGAGACATGCCATTGTGACAAGCAAAGCCCATTATTTCACATTGCCACAAAGAACTTACTATTTTGACATTGGGTACAGTGTGAATAAGCCAAGTTCAATGATCAAATGACCCACACACTCACCTTTCACAGCATCCAAAATTTCTAACTGCGCCATCATCATGTTGGAAGGGGAAGCGGCCCTTGCGCACCCGCACACGCCAATGCACACGCAAGCGCACCCGCACCCACACACGCCAATGCACACGCAAGCGCACCCGCACCCGCACGCGCCAATGCACACGCGGTATTGTGCGGCGGGCTCTACCAGTGTCACCTGCAAAACGACAATCCCGCTCAGGCGGAGTCCTTTTATGGATGACTGGGTGAAGTCAAACCCCCCGCCTACATCAAGACTGGCTGAAGGACCTCTTTGATGTGTGTTTGTGCAAACAGGCGGGTCTTGTGTAATTTTTACCAACCATTGGACGGTTTTGGGATCATCAGGTGGTGAGGAATATGATTTGAAGGCACAGGGGAACCAATATTGGTGGATGTCACAGGATTTGGTGTAAGACAAGAGTGTGACGTGTGCTCGACGTTCGCTTGATTTTCGCTTGACGTGAGCTCGACTTTTATCCTGCTTGACGTGAAGTCAATCGCCGACGATTGACACGAGATTCGCCCTGGTGTAAATATTAGCCAGCTGTATCAATTCCCAAAACAATAAATACAGCCTCAAGGATCAATACAGATCAGTTTTCAGCCTGAAGAACTCAAGCTCACAACTTTTCACATACACCAGCTACCCTTTCCACCCTGGGGGCTTTTCCCCCAGTTAATTAATATATTTTTATTTTACTTATCTTTATTTATCTTATCATTTTTGTTAAGTGAATACTGATATTATCAAGTCAGTCATTTGGCACCTTTTCTCTTCTTCTTTCTTCACCTGTCAATGGATATTTTGTGTTCATATCCTTACTAATTCCATTGCTCATTTTGGAAGGTTGAAACAGTGATTAAGGACTTACTTGGTTGGCTCTTTGGCCATTTGGCTTCTCTTTCCTCTTATTGCATCTTATCTTTGTACCTGCATATTTCTTAGAGGAATTCAATTCTTTATTTTGTTTTCTTTGTTCTTTTGAGTCTTCCAAGTGAGTTACCTGATTGCTGAGTGCCAGGCAACTCTTGTTTTCTGTCCAAGAGCCCCATATGACATTATATTAATTAACTGATAATTTCTTTTCATTATGTTCATTCTTTCTTTATAATTTCATTCACTCATTTCATTGAAATTACGACTTGTTAATGCTTACAAACCTTATGATTCATTGTCACCTCTCAATTTTCTCTCATTCATTCTTCATTCTGAAAATTGAAAGCTGACCCCAATTTTCTTTTTGTTTTTCTTTTTAGATCTTATCTCAAATCATCATTTTTTAATTCATTTGTAATTCAGGCATCATCTTAATTTTCATTTGATTTTTAAATTTTTCATCAAGTTATTCAGACACATTCTTCACATCAAGATTCATAATAGATTCATTCTTCAATAATTTTGATTTTCAAAGAAGAACTCACTTGATTTTGATTTGATTTATTGATTTGACATAAATTGATATTTCCCTCAAGAAAATTGATTGACCTGAATATTTCATTTATTTTGCTGATTTTTCACATCAAGAAATTTGACATAAATTCATTTTGCCTCAAGAATTCATTTGATTGATTGATTGATTTTTCAAGATTTTGATTTTGATTGATTTGACATATTTGATTCATTGACTTCAAGTTTTTATTTGATATTTAATTTATTGATTTACTTGAAGATCTCATTTGATTTCTTAATTTTTATTTATTTTCTTCAAGATATTGATTTTGACTTGGACTTCAAGAATTATTCAAATTGTCTCAAATTTTCATCCTCAAATTTTGATTTTTGTTCATTTTATTTCATTTTTATCCTGAAATCATGCCCATCCAACACTTACCTCCTTCAAGGCAGACAAGATCTCAGCCCAGAACCCAAGCTGTTCTCACTCCAACTCCCAGCTCTCCTCTTGATGGTACCCCAGCAGTTTCTCAACTGAGGGCCAAATTGGACAGAGGACCCATTTTGGAAGGAAGGAAGAGGGCCAAGAAGATCAAGTTCATTTTCAGGAGTAGTTGGCGGATTACCAAGAACTTCAAGGACCACTTTCAGAGGTCCTGGGGAAGATGGTGAAGAGGAGGAGGAGAATTCTGTGGAAGAGGAATGGTCTGATGGTACTGAAGGTGTCCCTGCTCCTGTGGAGGCATCCCAAGGTACTGGAGGGCCAACTCTAGCCCAGTATAATCAGCCTTTCTCTCATCAGTATGAACCATCTTGATTGGCCGTTATGCAGAAAATGACTCAGATTATGGCCAATCTTCATGCAGCTTCATCCTCTGAAGCATCAAGACCACCAGCCTTCAAGACTCCATCTATGAAGGCACCAGAATGCTTTGATGGGACTCAGCCCTTCAAAGTTAGAAGTTTCATTCAGTCTTGTCAATTGATATTTCATAATGATCCGGCAAAATTCTCTCAAGACAGAAAGAAGGTCCTTTATGCCACTTCATTTCTCATTGGCAGGGCTGCAACATGGATTTAGCCTTATCTTTCCAATCTCACCAATCAAGATCCAAATTACCTTCTGAATTCATGGAGATTATTTGAATCTCAATGCTTCACCTTATTTGGGGACCCAAATGAAGTCAGAAAAGCTGAAGCAGAATTGGATTATTTAAGAATGAAAGAAGGTGGGCATGTATCTTTATACATTGCTGATTTCAGAAGTCTTGTCTCAAGAATTGGAGATTGGGGTGAAAGGGCTCTCATCCATCATTTCAGGAAGGGATTACCATCCAGTATTTTGGATCAAATGGCATCCCATCCTTCAATAATTGACTCTTTTAAAGGCTTAATGGATATTACCCTGGAGCTTGATACCAGGTACCATGAGAGCCAAAATTAAAAGAGTCATCATCAAGAGAAGAAGCCAGAAGCCTTAAAGTCAAATTCTTCTCATCCTCAAAGTTTTACAAGCTCAAGTCAAAAGAAAAAGAAGAATTTTCAGAAGAGGGACAAGCCCCATTCTTCTTTATTGAATAAAGATTTCAAGTTGATGAATTCTGAAAAAGAAAGAAGAATCAAGGAGGGTCTATGTACCTATTGTGGTGGGAAGCATAGTCTTGAGTCCTGTTTCAAAATGCCTCAAAACAAGCTTACCCAACCGTCAGGCAAATTTCCCAGCCAGGGAAAAGCCTGAATGAAGATCATGTTGTGTTCAATGGTCTTCACAGTTTTCCTTCTAGAGCACAATTGTGCATTCTGAATACTGGTGTCAAAAATTCCCTTAAATTTTTTGTTTTTTCTTCTCTCTCTGATATGTTTTACAGTATTCTCATTGATTCTGGTGCTACCAGCTCAGTTATTGCAAAGCAGCTTGTTCACAAGTATTCTTTGACCATGTCAGAACTCCCAGAGAAGATTCCCCTTATTATTCTTGACTCCTCAGAGTCTCCTTCTCTATTTGTGACTCACCATACTAAATATATGGTTTAGCTCCCTTCCTTCCCAATCTTTGAATGGGACTTTTTAGTCATTGATACTCCCAAGGGAGAAGACCTCATATTGGGCTTTGACTTTCTCAATCATTTTAATCCATCTATTGATTGGAGGCAAGGGCGTATCACCGTTAATTCTGATCATAAGGACTATTATGATCCTTCAAAATCTTTCAGTAATGACTTTTCTTCTGCCAAATCATGTGCAGCTCTGGTTGGTGATTCTAGAACACCATCATTTATATCTTCTGTCCATATTCCTTCCCTTAATTCCCATCAGTCATTACTATCATCTAGAAATGAAGTCTTCAAAGAGATTTGAGATGTTAGAGAAGATAATTCTGTATCTTCACTTCATCTCTTCTTTGGGAATATGGACCTTCCTCCTTCATCTTATCAGGACTCCCTTGAGGAGTTGTGGGATGAAGAGGAAGAGCCACAAGAAATAGAAACCGTGATGAAGGCTGTTCCTCTTGTCTATCACCAGTAGTTGGATGTATTCTCCAAGGTGAAAGAATAGAAACTTCCTCCTCACCACGCGTGTGATCATCATATCAAGCTGAAGGGGTCTCTGCCTCCAGTTGGGGTGATCTACTCTTTATCAAACCAAGAGTCAGATACACTCAGGGCCTACATTTCAGAGAATGTATAGAAAGGTTTCATCCGGCCAAGCTCCTCTTCAACAGGAGCACCTGTTCTCTTTGTCAAAAAGAAAGATGGTGGCCTCTGTTTGTGTGTTGATTACCACAAACTCAATGCTGTTACTAGGAAGAACAAGTATCCTGTTCCTCCTATGAATCAGCTTCTTACTGTTTTCAATGGTTCTTCTATCTTATCCAAGATTGATTTGTGTGGTGCATATAACCTGCTCAGAATCAAGAAAGGTGTGAACACTTGACATCTTTTAGAACTAAATATGGCAGCTATGAGTATTTGGTTATGCCATTTGGGCTCACCAATGGTCATGCCTCTTTTCAAAACCTTTTTAATGATATTTTTTATGATCTTCTTGATATTTATGTTGTGGTTTATTTGGATGACATTATGGTCTTTTCCAAATCTGAAGAAGAACATGTAACTCATGTTTCCAGTGTTCTTTCCAGACTCAGAGACAATAACCTCTTTGTTAAGGCCTCCAAGTGCCTGTTTCATGTTACTAGTGTAGAGTATTTGGGTTATGTTGTTTCTTCTGAAGGCCTCAAGATGAACCAACCAAAAGTCCAGCAAATTCTCAATTGGCCACCTCCAAGAAACATCAAGGCTCTTCAATCATTCCTTGGCTTTGCCAATTTTTACCACCGTTTCATCAAGAATTATTCAAAGAAGATTAGTTCACTCACAAGTTTCCTCAAGAAAGATTCCCATTTTCCCCTCAATGAAGAAGCTCTTAGACAGTTTCATCAACTCAAAGACGCATTCACCATTGCTTCAATCCTTTCTCACTTTGATCCTTCTCTACCCACCATTGTAGAGACTGATTCATCGGATTATGCCTTGCGTGCTGTACTGAGTCAGATTTCTGACTCAGGAAAACATCCCATTGCATTTGATAGCTGCAAGCTTCTCCCAGCTGAGCTCAATTATGAGATTCATGACAAGGGACTCCTTGGAATAGTCTGGGCTCTCAAGCGCTGGAGAGCTTTTCTCCTTCCACTTTCTTCCTCTTTTGAAGTACTCACCAATCATTCATCACATCAATATTTTATGTCATCAAAGATTCTTACTCGCCGTCAAGCCCACTGGGCTGAATTTCTCTCTGAATTCCATTTTTCAATCACTTACAGCCCTGGCTGCCTGGCAACCTTTCAAAATGCATTGTCACGTCGGAATGACATTTACCCAGAGAGGGGGGAAGATTTCATCACCAAGAATCCAATGAATTATCAAAAAATAATCAAGCAAGATGGAATTCAAGCCTCAAAATTCTTTGCAGTCAAGGGCAAAGCATTGTGAAATTTTATTGAATGAATTCAGAAGGCATTATGGCAAGATTCTCAATATACAAGTATCCTTCAAGATTTGGGTAAAGGTAAATCTGACCAAGATTATATTCTTTATTCCTCCTCCCAACTTCTTCTGTTCAAAGATTGGGTGGTGGTCCCAAATGACCCCACAATTCAACTCAGCATACTTCAAAAAAGGCATGACTCTCCTCTAGCTGGACACCCTGGCCAAGAGAAGACTCTCAAACTTGTCAAGCAGGGTTTCCACTGGTCCGGCATGACTCAATTTATCAAGGATTATGTATCATCCTGTCAACAGTGTTCAAGAAACAAAAATATTCACCACAAGAAGTTTGGAATCCTCAAACCTCTTCCAATTCCAAATGGTCCCTGGATTTTTCCTTCAATGGATTTCATCACTCAATTGCCACTGTCCAATTCCGTTGACTCAATCCTTGTCATAGTGGACAGATTCTCAAAAATGGCAGTTTTCATTCCAACAATGTCTTCAATAGCTTCATTAGATTTTGTCCATTTATTCATCAAGAATATTTTCTCAAAGCATGGCCTTCCTTCAAGAATTGTTAGTGATAGAGGTTCTCTTTTTCTTTATTCTTTTTGGACCAATCTTTGTCAGCAGCTCAAGATTTCAAGAGATCTTTCAACTGCTTATCATCCAGAAACTGATGGACAGACAGAGAGGGTAAATCAGATACTAGAACAGTACCTTTGTATGTATGTCAGTAATCATCAAGATGATTTGAACAACTGCCTCCCTCTGGCTGAATTTTCCTACAATAACTCTGACCACTCTTCAACAAAGCAATCAATGTTTTTCACTGTTTATGGAAGAAATCCACATTTTGTCTCAGCTCACATTACTCAAGATACTCCTGCTGGAAAGTTATCAACAAAAATCCAATCAGTACAGCAAGATGTCAAGAGAAAACTTGAAGCTGCCATAAACAGGTTTAAGAGGTATGCAGATAAAAGTAGAGCAAGTCCACCTGTTTTCAATCCTGGTGACATGGTATGGCTTTCCTCCAAGAACATCAAATCAACTAGACCCCCAAAGCACTGTCTGAAAGATGGTTGGGTCCTTTTCCAATCTTGAAGAAAGTCAGTACTCATGCTTATCATTTCCAGCCTCCACCTCAATGGAAATTCATCCGCCCAATCTTCCATATATCCCTCCTGGAACCAGTAAATACATCAACAATCCCAAATTGGCATCAGGAGCCTCCTCCTCCAATCATCATTGAAGAAGAAGAGGAATGGGAATTCTCCCAAATACTGGACTCAAAGCTTAAGAGAGGAAAATTATGGTATTTGGTGGAATGGAAAGGTTTCAGTCAAGACTCGGAAAGATCCATTTGGAACCAACTGAAATCCTCAAGAATATTCCTGAACTTGTCAAAGATTTTCATTCATTATATCCTGAAAAGCCTGGGCCCAATTCTTCAAAAGCTTGATTCATTATGGTGCTTGGCGGGAAGAGGAATTACCAAAAGTAAGTCCCACTCTTGTATGCACCTTTAGGGGTATTCTACTCTTTTTTGTGTTGTAAGCATCATCTTGGCCTGTCAGGGTGAGTCTATATAGTAGCCATAAAATGTAGTCACAAGCTAGTATTATGACTGTGACACCTCAAAAAACAAATAAATTTAAATCTTCAGGTCCTACTGCTACGTGGTAACAGTGGTGATGAGTCTGTTGAGGACCTGGGTTGCAATACTCTAATATTGTTGACTTTAAAGAAGTACTACAATAATTATATTCTAATTATATCTTTAATGATAATTCAAAGGACACTAATGATTGATAACAGTTTTGTCACGTAAGAATATGGATAATAAGATAAAGATGATGGGTTTTCAAGGAAAGAACCCTTCTTTTTATATCTTTCAGGACTGTCAACAGTTCTTAGCTCTTCATGCGTCAGAGGAGTGGAAATATTCACTCCAATGATCAGTCTGTGGTTCTGGATCATCAATTCGGACATCAATAGAGGCAGAATTGTGATTTTGGAACCACAAATGATCATTCTGGATCAATACAGGGTGAAAAAACCTTTCACCTGCCACATCAGCACTTGGATGACGTTGTTCTGGTGTCTGTATGATCAATAATGATGATTTTAGAGAGTTTATATCTTCATAAGTATATTATTTTGAGTATGAGAGCAATACTGTTTGATTCAAGTTTGATACAGTCATGTATTGCTAGAAAAACCTTCCAATCAAGATATCTCAGTCAGTTCTTAAAATATCAAGAAACCAAGAGCACAGAATTGAATGGCTTAATGCGCTCTTCAATTTGGTATGCTTTATGCTTACCCTTTTTTAAAATAGCAAAAGTTATAAGGGTCTTAAGTTTTTGGATGTATTTTTGTACATCAGTATGAGGCTTCAAAAACTTCCATACCAGATATCTTCTTCAATTTGGAAGATATCTGTATTCTGATGATACAGTCTTGTAGGGCTTGATTAGCTCTACAGTTTGGTATATTACACTGTACAGTTGTATGATTGTATGCCAAAGATACAGGGGTTTGTTTACATTGTTGTTTTTCAGAATATCTAAACCTTTGAACCAACATCCCTCAGTCAATTTAAGAGATACAGAGGTCTAAGGTGTCTCAAATTAAAGCTCTTGTTTAGATCTTGAATTTGGTTATACTTCTGTACAGTTTTGTACAAGCCCTCTTTGACTTTCAGGGGGGTCTTGGTTTTAAAATAAAGGTCATATGGTATCTCCAGTTGTAGTGGTGTTACAGCAACATTGATGATACCATTGTGCAGCTCTCTATGTGAGCTTTAAGAAAAATACAATTTTGGTATAGAATAAATTAAATATGCATAAGTTAGATGAGAGGTGAAAATAAGGGTTTTGACTTGTTTATTCTCCTCTAGGTTTCCTTATTCTGTTTGGATAAGGTTGGTGTTTAATTTAAGAGGAGTTTTTTCCTCTTATTTATTACCTGCATTGACTATGTTTGTTCAATACTTGTCATACCATTACTTATGGTATGTTGGATGTCATGCTAGTGCTCTGTTTTGAGACACAGGCTGACATACCCTCCCTCAAAAGAAGGCTCATCATTGATGAGACTCTTCAGCCCTTCTGGAGGCTCTGAATCTTCTGAGGTGTATTTTTCCATCTGGAATTTCTTTCTCAGTTAACCATTTATCTTTATCTGCTGGTTGATTCTTAAATCTAACCAGATATTGCCTGTTGTCTTTCCCATTAATTCTTATTTTCCTGGCTTTAATGATCTTTTTCACTGGTCCAGGTGAGTCATCTTCCTCTACCAATCTTTCATGGGTGACTGTCTTCTTTCTGTCAGGGAATTTCTCCTCATCTGTTTGGTGATAAGGTTTGACCAGGCTCACAGGGAAAACTGGGTGTTTCCTAGAAAACTCTTTGGTCAGGTTGACTTCTACTGCATTCTTTCCTATTAATTTAATAATGGTGAATGGTCCTATGAATGAGCCTCTCATCTTCTTGAGTCCTCTTAGATTGTTGAAGTTAAGAGTTGAGATTAGAACTTGGTCTCCTTTGAAATCAGGCTCTTGGTGAATTTTATCATATCTCTGTTTGTTGTATAATTTAGCTTCAGCCACACATTGTTCTGCTTTTTCACAGGCAGTTTTCCACATTGTGTGGAAGTCTTTAGTTGTGGGGTGTACTTAGAGGAGGTTCTTCTTCAAGTAGTCTACTGGAAGTAGTGGGTTCCATCCTTTCTCTAATGTGGCAGGGGTTCTTCCTGTCGCCAAGTGTATACTTGTGTTGTATGCTAATTGTACAGCTTGTAGGAGGGTTGCCCAGTCATGTGTATATCCCTCATTGTCTTTATATTCCATGCCATATGCACAAAATCTTCTAATGATGTCTTCTAATGTTTGAATCATTCTTTCTGCTAGACCATCTGTTTGTGGATGGTAAGCTGTGGAGAATGCTAGCTTGGTTCCCAGCATCTCATATAGATTAGTCCAAAATTCTGATGTGAATTTAGGGTCTCTGTCACTAATTATAATTCTTTGAACTCCACAGTTTGCTATCACATTGTTCCAGAACAATATGGCTGTGTCCATTGCTGTGTCCTCTTTGTGACAGGGGAGACATCTGAAACTCTTGCTGTACCTGTCTACTACTACTAGGAATGTATTAAAGCTGTCTTTCCCTCCAGGGACCAGGCCTGTCACCCAATCCATGTTTATTATTTCCCAGGGGTGTTTGGGCTCCTCTATACTCTGGAGTAATCCATATCTTTTGCCATGACCTTTGTTGGCTTTTTGGCATCTGGTACAAGTGTTGATGTATTCACTCAAGTCTTGTTCCCACTTTGGCCACCAAGCTGTGCTAAAGACTCTTTCTTTAGTTCTTTCTTCACTCATATGCCGCATGTATGGGCAGTCATGGCATTCCTGTAGTATCAGGGAAATATGTTCTCTATTTATTATTACCAGGGCACTTGTGTGTTTTTCCCTATGGTAAAGTAGATCATCTATCAGAAAAAATCTATTCTCTTTGAAGTTTTTGAGCCAAGGCTCTTCCAATTGGCTCTCTAGTTCAGGACTCCTGTATTTTTGTTTTAATAGTTGTATCAATATACTACACTGTTTGTGTTTATTGTATGATGATTGTACTATACTAAAGAACTCTGTATTTAGATTAGAGGAGCTGATTCCCAATATGGGTATCTCTTTGCTCTCCCCATAGCTCTGTGCTGGGTTTGATGGGTCATTCCCTAATGCCCAGTTTGATAGTTTGAAGTTCTTTCTCCTATCTATCTCCATGCATTGTATGGGTATTTTGGCCCCATTTTCTGGGTCATATGCTGGATTCTCTTGGTCATTATTCAGTGGCCACCTGCTGAGACCATCTGCATTAGTATGACTTTTCCCTTCTTTATAGATAATAGTCATATTCCCTCTATATTCTTGTATGGCTATTTGCCACCTGACCATGTGTCTGTTTGTTGTCTTCATGTTCAACAGTGATTTGAGGGCTGTGCAATCAGTAAAAACTTCAAATACTGCTCCTTCTAAGTAGTAATGGAGTTTTTCTAATTCCCATACCAAACAGAGACATTCTGTCTGAGTAGCTCCATATCTGGCTTCTGAGTCTTTCAGTTGTCTTGATATATAGCAAATTACTCCTTCTTTTGGTATTCCATCCACTAGTTGCCTCTGGTGTAGTGCTGCTGCTACTCCTTGGCTACATGCTGCATCTATATATAGTTTGAATGGTAGTTCAAAATCAGGCATCATTAGGACAGGGGCATTGGTCAGTTGATATTTGATCTTCTCAAATGCATCTCTTCTTTCTTTGGTAATTTCAAAGACTACATCTTTTGAGCACAGCTTGTATAGGCTACTTGTGATGTGTGCAAAGTTTTCTATGTGGCTCCTGTAGTGACTAGCAAAGCCCAAAAAAGATTGCATTTCTTTAATTTTATTTGGTACTGGTTTCTTCAGTACTACAGCAATTTTATTTTGGTCTATGGCTAGACTTAAACCTGAAACTTTGTGTCCTAGGGCTAGCAGTTCTTGCTGTCCAAAGTTACATTTTTTGAGAGATATTTTCATGTTGATTGGTGTACATTTTCCCAATATTTTATCAATTTTCCTCACATGGTCTTCCCATTCTTCTGAGTATATTATGATATCACCAATGTACACTACCATCCACCCTTCCATTATTTCATCTTGAAATATGGTATCCATCATCCGCTGAAAATGGGCTGGTGCATTCTTAATGCCAAATGGCATTCTAGTATATTCATATATGCCCATATGGCATATAATTCTTAGCAATTTGATGGAATCTGGCTTCACCCCATTCTGGTGGAAGCCTTTCATGCAATCCATTTTTGTAATAAACTTGGCTTTTGCTAGCTTATCTAGTGCATGTGGTATCCTTGGGATGGGGTACCTATCTGCTTTGGTGTAATTATTCAAAGCCCTGAAGTCCCCACATAGTCTGGATTTACCATCATGCCAAGTTATAAGGACTGGTGTAGTGACTTCTACTATCTCATTGTGTCCTATTTTCCTTATGACCCCCATTTCTAGGAGTTCATTGATATGTTTCTCAATTTCTTTCCTAGTTTCCATGCTGGCTGGGTATGGTGGTCTCCTAAGCATAGGTGGATATGGTTTTTCTACATCCAGATATAATTCTATATCATGTCCTTTGATTTTTCCTAGTGGTTGATCTCCTATTGCAAAAGCTCCTCTATGCTTCCTCAATACTTTCAGTAGGCTGAGTTTCATTTTACTGGTGAGTTGAGTGCCATATTGGGCTTCTTTGAATTCTTCCACTAGTTCTTTCAGGGTGTTATCATTTTTTATATGACTTATGTCAAAGGAAAATTTTTTGTCTTTGTTTGTACCTATGGTAAGATATCTATTTTTACTATTGCAAATGTCCATACCATACATTCTTTGTAACTCTGTACCTAGTAAGAATCCTTGTACATGTGCATTCTCTAGAACTACAAATTCAGGTTCTAGTCTGATATTTCCTTTTTGGTGTGGGATAATTATCTCTATGATTATTGTCCCCAGTGATTGCATTTTGCCTGATGCACTTTCAAAGTTTCTAGCTTTTGTTGGGATTATATCCTCTTCCCATTTGGGGAAGTGTTGTTTTAAGTATTCTTTTGCCACTATGGAGCAACTTGCTCCTGTGTCAATGATCATTGGATGTTTACAGTTCTCAATTTAAACTGTCAATTCTGTAGGTGTTCCATGAATGAATCCCATCCCTCTATTTGGGGTTACCAGGAATGTTTGTGCATTCTGTGTGTGCTTACAGAGCTCTTTGTCTGTTGTTATTTGTGGTATTCCTGAATATAATTCAATGTCTTGTATGTCAAGTGAACTTTCTTCATTGCATTCCACTATGCATTCTTCTATGGTATCAGGTTCACTTTGTGATTCTGCTCTCATACCATTTCCCATACTGTCAGAATCAGATTTGTAACCTGTTTTTTCTTCTTCTGATTCTTCATCAATTGCATATATTTTCTTTTTTGGTTTTGTGCAATTGTTGGCATAGTGGTCTGGTGATCCACAGTTGTGGCACACATATTTCTTTTTTGGGGTTTCTTTCCCTTTCTCTTTGTTTGTTTCTTTAACTTCATACTCCTTGTCCTTGTAGTTGGGTTTATAGGATGTGTACCTTCCTATGGAGGTTTTTTTCCTCACATCTTGTATGACATTTGCTATGTCATCAATGCTGCTGATGTTGTTGCATCTGCATTTGACTGCATGTTATAAATCTCCTGGCAATTTTTTTAGGAGTTTATGGTTTCTCATTTCTATTGTCATATTGGGATCAATAGATTTTAGCCTTTTTGTTTGTTTGAGACACCATTCATATGGGTCTTTTTCTGTGGAGTATCTATCACTTTCAAAGGACATGGTCTTTTGCCAGATCCAACTACCATTGCTATACTTTTGTATAATCTGGTTCCTCCACCATGGCCAGCTTTTCCTGCCATGTATTTCTTTCATCTCAGTATACCATATTTTTGCATGGCCTCTGAATGCTGTGTTAAGTCTTGTTGTGATCCAGTAGTCTGGTATCTTTGGGACATCAACAAAGAGTCCATCAATATAGTCAATGATTTCCATATGGTCATATTCCCCAATTCCTGAGAACTTTGGCCAGTTTGCTACTTCTGGTAACTGTTTTAGTGCCTGTTTCTCTTAATAGCTGAGATTTTCCCCATCTTGGTACATTGACTCTGATCTTGACTTTGGAATCTGATATTCAGGTTCCTGGTCATAGTCTTTATCCTCTTCTTTCAATTTTGTAGAGGTAGTGGGTTGACCTTGTGTTGGAGGGTATTGATTGTCTTCTCTGTCATAGAGGTAATCAATTTCTTTATCAAAGCTATCCTGTTGCTGCTGGATACTCCTCAGATCTCTCCTCACAGTTTGTTGTTCTTCTAGAATTGAATTCAACTGTCTGTTAGTTTTTTCAAATTCTGTCCAAATTTTGGCCATATTTGTATTCAAGTCCTTTATGACTGTTTCTTGGAAAGCATTTTCTTCTTTCAATGTTTCCACTTCTGTCCTCATTTTTTCTGAGGTTTCATGTGTCCAATCCATGAATTGGGCCAATTTGGTCCATGTGAATTTGTTTTCAAACTCATGAGTGTGGATTGTAGTCTCAGTTATTAATTCTGGATCAATTGAGTCAGAACTATCAAAACTTCTTGTAGGTACAACTATTTTTTGCTTTTGTGTACTTCTTGGACTAAGTCCATCAGCTTTTTCATCAATGGGTCTTCTTCCTTCTTCCTCTGGTTGAAAGAAGTTTTGTTTCTCCCTTGGGCTCCTTTACTCCTGTTGGAAACTACCTGGAATGGTTGGGGAGCCTTGGATGAAGTTTCTTTTGGCTTGTAAGGCCTGGAACTGCTGGATTGTTGTGGGGAAGATGGGACTTCTCCTTCCATTTCTGGGGGTACCTGAATCTGACTGGGCTCTTGCTTGTGCCAAGATCTCTCTATGGCTTGTATGGCTGCCTGGTTCTCTTTGATTCTGATTGCTCTTTCTTCTAAGAGTTTGAAATTCTTGTTGGGATTCCAACCTTGCATTTCTGTCATAAGTTCCATCCAAGCCATTTGCTTGAGACAGATCTTCTGAGTTGTTATCCCCACTTCTGCCCATGATGCTGCCATAGTGAACATTTTGTTGTCCATGCTCCATGTGAAGAGGTCTTTCAGGAGTTTGTGTATTTGAAGGACCTTTTCTGCATCTGTCCAATCTCCTGGTTGGACTTCTGGGTTGAATTTGATTTGGAATAAGACCTTGGGTAGGAGTTCCCTGATGGTAAGTCCTTTGCTGGTCATTTGATCCAGTGATTGGCTGTCTTCTTCCTCTGTGTCTTCTTGGCAAGTGTTCTGGTTGATTTCTTGGGAATCCAAGATCTCTAAGAAGTGGAGGTGTCATGTTAACAATGTTAAAAAATGACAGACAATGAAAAATGTTGTATGTTTCAAGGTTTATTTACCTTTAGCAGGCCCTTGTACAAATTTATGATCTATACTCTTTGGCAATTTGCCTTTATAGTTTACAACTGGGTTGATAACAGTTATTTTCTGTTTTTCAATTTGTTTTGGTGATCCAACTGGTTTTGTTGGAGCTTTTCTGGGTTTTTTGGCCCTTGGCACGGCTATTGGTGTCCAATCTTTTGAGTTGATTGTCACTTCACTGTGTCTTTTCTGCTTGCCCTTGGTTTTTGGCAGCACCTCTCTGTCTTCTGAGGCTGTCATAGCTGGATTTCCTTGTGACTGGGTTTCTGATGGAATACAGTCTTTTTCCACTATTCAGAAAAGATATTTCAAATTGTATATCAGTATTTTATGATAAAACAAAATGATTTTATTCAATTCTACTGTTATTTTTCGAAATTTTTAAGTATTCGTATTATAATATGTTTTTTATTAAAAAAGAACAGTTTTTGAGTTTTTCACTTATGTTTTATAAGTGAAAACTGTAATATCCAAGTGTTTTGTGAATGATTCACTTGGATATTATTATTTTTTTGTATAAACACGTCAAATTTATTAAATTATAATAAATTTGTCCAAGTGTTTTGTGAATGATTCACTTGGATATTATTATTTTTTTGTATAAACACGTCAAATTTATTAAATTATAACAAATTTGGTTATAAATATTATTACTAATATTTCTTAATGTGAATTTTTATGAATTAAAACTTTAATATCCAAGTGTTTTGTGAATGATTCACTTGGATACTATTGTTTTTCTTCTAAAAAAACATGTCAGATTTATTAAATTATAATAAATCTGATTTGTTATTATAAATATTATAAATAATATTTATTTTAACACATGATTTTTGATGAAAATATCAATCAATTACAAGTTTTCACATCAATTTGAGTGATGTCTTGTTTTAAAGGAAATATTTAATTAAAATATTCCTTATAAATAATAAAAAATTATTTTATTATTTAATATTTATTAATTATTTATTAATAAATGTTTCTTTATTAATTTTCACGCACTTTGGTGAAAAATAATAGTAAAAAAAAATATTATACTGTTTGCATATTATTATTTATATTGAAATTTAAATAATACTGTTGTATTATTATCAAATTTCGTGAAAATTATTGCAATATAATGAAATAAAGAGGATTTGTACTCTTACTCTCAACAAAAATATTTGTAATATATATTTTTGGAGAAAAAAAAATTATGTATATAATATATGATGCTATATTATATATATATATATATATAATGATAATAATAAAAAATAAGGTAAATTCAAAATTTTACTCACTTTCAGTAAAATACATTTCAAAAAACTGAATTTTTACGCCTAATTCAGTTCAAAAAATGTCCAATAAGGTTGAAAAACCATGGCCAGGCCCCCAAAATGTCAGGGTGAGTCTATATAGTAGCTATAAAATGTAGTTACAAGCTAGTATTATGACTGTGACATGTCAAAAAACAAATAAATTTAAATCTTCAGGTCCTACTGCTACGTGGTAACAGTGGTGATGAGTCTGTTGAGGACCTGTGTTGCAATGCTCCAATATCTTTGACTGTAAAGAAGTACTACAATAATTATATTCTAATTATATCTTTAATGATAATTCAAAGGACACTACTGATTGACAACAGTTTTGTCACGTAAGAATATGGATAATAAGATAAATATGATGGTTTTCAAGGGAAAAACCCTTCTTTTTATATCTTTCAAGACTGTCAAGATTTATTAACTCTTCACGTGTGAGAGGAGTGAAATTTTTCACTCCAATGATCAGTCTGTGGTTCTGGATCATCGATTCTGACGTCAATAGAGGCAGAATTGTGGTTTTGGAACCACAAATGATCATTCTGGATCAATACAGGGTGAAAAAACCTTTCACCTGCCACATCAGCACTTGGATGACGTTGTTCTGGTGTCTGTATGATCAATAATGATGATTTTAGAGAGTTTATATCTTCATAAGTATATTATTTGAAGTATGAGAGCAATACTGTTTGATACAAGTTTGATACAGTCATGTATTGCTAGAAAAACCTTCCAATAAAGATATCTCAGTCAGTTCTTAAGATATCAAGAAACCATGAGCACAGAATTGAATGGCTTAATGAGCTCTTCAATTTGGTATGCTTCATGTTTCCCCTTCTTTAAAATAGCAAAAGTTATAAGGGTTTTAAGTTTTTGAATGTATTTTTGTACATCAGCATGGGGCTTCAAAAACTTCCATACCAGATATCTTCTTCAATTTGGAAGATATCTGTATTCTTATGATACAGTCTTGTAGGGCTTGATTAGCTCTACAGTTTTGTATATTACACTGTACAGTTGTATGAGTGTACGCCAAAGATATAGGGGTTTGTTTACATCGTTGTTTTTCAGAATATCTGTATTTTGGTTGTTAAACCTTTGAACCCAGATCCCTCAGTCAATTTAAGAGATACAGAGGTCTAAGGTGTCTCAAATTAAAGGTCTTGCTTAGATATTTAATTTGGTTATACGTTTGTACAGTTTTGTACAAGCTCTCTTTGACTTTCAGGGGGGTCTTGGTTTTAAAATAAAGGTCATATGGTATCTCCAGTTGTAGTGGTGTTACAGCAACATGGATGATACCATTGTGTATCTCTCTATGTGAGCTTTAAGAAAAATAACACTTTGGTATAGAATAACTTAAATATGCATAAGCTAGATGAGAGGTGAAAATAAGGGTTTTGACTTGTTTATTCTCCTCTAGGTTTCCTTATTCTGTTTGGATAAGGTTGGTGTTTAATTTAAGCCACGTATTTTGACCCTCCTTCTTGATGGCGGCGGCAATCCAACCTGGAGCCAAGTTGGGGCCAATTGGCCATGTCATATCAATTATGGCCAATTGACCCCTTTTGGGTGTTCCATGGCTCTTATGCCATAACCCATTCCATTGGCCACTTATGGCCCCCATCATCCTTTATGGCCTCAGGCCATATCCTGCGTCATTGGCCCTCTTGGCCAATTTCCACCTCACCAACCCCCAGGCCACCATCACTGTTTTTGGGCCTGGGGGGTCCCTTTGTCTTCCAGGGGCTTCCAGGCCCCATGGCCACCTTCATTGGTTTCCTGGCCACCCCTTTCATTATGGGGGTTTTGGCCTAAATGGCCTTTTTGGGCCATTTAGGCCCCCCACGGCTTCTACGGTCCGCGGGCCGTAATACGCGGTCCGCAGTCCGTAGGCCACGTACCGCGGTCCGTAGGCGGATTAGGCCCCTTTTGGCCTAATCCAATGAGGCCAAAAGGGGCCAAAGGGGGCAGCCACCTAGCCCCCAAGGCCAGGTGGGTCCCAAACCACAATTGGGCCCACCTGAGCCATTTTTGGCCACCAATCCCTTGGACCCAAATTGGACCAAAAACACCTTGGACCCATTTTGGCCATAAATCCCGTAGGACCCACTTTTGGCCCTGGACCACCATGGACCAACTTCACCGTCATGGCCTCTGGCAACCACCAGAGGCCACCAAATCATCTCAAAAAGCATTTCCCTCAACTTAAGGGGAATTCCTCCCTTTTCCTTCATGTACTCCGTACTCAAGATTGCAGGTGTGGTGCATATATGGTATTATATACCATTATGCACCATTTTTACTCAGAAATCCAATGGTGACGTTTTCAGGACCCAATTCCACCTTTCCATTTCAAGGTCCATAAATCCAACGCCCATTTCGAAGGAGGACTTTTCAGCTTATCAGTCTGGCAATTCCATGGCGGTAATTCAGAAGATCATTCAAGGATCCCAACCACCTGTATCTGCAGGAGTTGGGTTGGTACAATTCATTCAGGATTATTCTAAGGTCAATTCTCAAGAGGTATTACAAAATTCAATCAGTTGTCAAGACATCAAGTATTCAATACTCTTTGGACAACCCAATTCATCCGTACAGGCCTTATTCAATCAACCTGTATGGCCTTGGCCCAATTGGGCCACTTCTTATTCCACTGTGGGAATTCCATCACACAGTTCAAATTTCAAGATGGCCAGAACTGTATTTCCCGATTCGGACGATACAGTCATTGATCCACCTTCCAGGATCAACTTTTCAGCTTTTCACATATACTGGCCACCTTTCAGCACCTGGGGACTTTTTCCCCAGTTAATTAATATAGTGGATTTATTTTTATCCTTATTTTCTTTTACCTTATTAAAGTTAATACTGATAATCTTAAGTCAGTCATTCAGCACCCTTTTCTTTTATTTCCTCGCCTGTCCAGTGGATATTGGTGGTCATATCCTTATACTAATTCCATTTCCTTTTCTGGCAGGTTGAAACAGTGAATTGAGAATTCACTTGGTTGGCTTCTTGGCTTTTGGCTTCTTTATTATCTTTGGCCATTGGCTTCATCTTTTCTTATCTCATCTTTTGGCATACTTGTTTTCCCCTTATTCTTTCTTAAAGAAATCCATTCTTATTATTCTTTTATCTTTGGAGCCCTCCAAGTGAGTTCTTGATTCCTGAGTGCCAGGCCCTCTTCTTCCAAGAGCCCCTGTGACAAGAGGAGTTTTTTCCTCTTATTTACTACCTGTGTTGACTATGTTTGTTCAATACTTGTCATACCATTATTTATGGTATGTTGGATGTCATGCTAGTGCTCTGTTTTGAGTCACAGGCTGACATGGCCACTCTGTGAGCACTTTGCAATTTCGGACATAGATCTTGGCATGGCTTTCAACTTCATTTCCAATCTTATGGCCATTTTTACTTGGGACAATGGGCCATTCACTTTTCACTTCATTTCCAAGAATTCAAAATTCAAATTCATTCCTTCAACATTTTTGTTTTCATTTTTATGCCACTGGCAGGAGTGGTAACTACCAAAAGTACGTTCCTCTCCTGGTGTGCACTTCCCTGAGGGGTCTACAATCTTGTCAAAACATCACCTTGGCCACTTTGTGAGCACCTGGCAGCAAATTTCTCTTTCCAGGTCCTTGGCCCATTTCAAAATCAGTTATCAACCTCTGTGATGAAGATTGGAACCTCCTCAAGATTCAATTCATTTTGCTTTTCTCTTTTCTCTTTCTTTTATTTTCATTTTCATTATTTATATTTAATTTTTTTTACATTTTCCTTTTATCATATCAAAAATTCATCTCAAGGAATATTCATTAATTACAACATCATCACTCATGAAGCCAATTTCAAAAGAAGATCAAGCAAATCCTGCGTCATATGACAAATTTTTAATATCAGTTATTATTTTATTTTGCTCTTACAAGAACTTTCCTCTATCCCACTCTCAATCTTTTCCAATAGCCTCAAGAGGATTCACCTTGTATTGGCTCTCAGGAGCTCACCATTTCAAGGTGGGGGGTACTGTCACAACCATGGCAATTCACCTCCTTGGATCTCTGTATGGCATATCAAGCCACAGTCCTTTTATGGCCAATTGTCCATATCCATCACCAGTGGCCAATATGGCTATGTCATCATCTTATGGACCATTTATGGCCATTTGTCCTTTGCGGCCTTCATGGCCCTTTACCTCAATCCAAAAGCCATAGCGGCAATTTATGCCCAATTGGGTATTCCTGGTCATTTCCCTCAAAACCAGGGGAGTGGCCCAAATGGTTGTTTTGGCCATTTGGGCTCATAATGCTCATTTGCGCACTTTTGCGCATTTCTGCACATTTTTGCGCATTTTGCACACTTTTGTGCACTTTGCGCAATTTTGCGCACTTTGACGCAAAGTTTCTAAAAGACACTTTCCCTCCCTTTGGGCCAGTTTTGGCTCAGAACCCAAAAGTGGCCAAAAACTCCAAAAGACCCAGAAACACCTTTTCAAGCTCTGAAGCCATCACATCCATCTTTTTCCCCTCTGTCTTTCCATCTCAAGCCTTTTGGACGTAATCTTCTTTCCAATGAACCAATATGCCTTAAATGATGTTATATATCATTATGCATCATTTTTCAACAGAAATTAAATGGTGGAAATATCAAATGGTAATTTCAATATTACAACATATCATCACGTCATCAAGACACCCAATTGTTCAGAGGACTCATCAAGGCTCAAGAGCAAGTGTTTCAATGTCAAAGACTAATCACGCCATCAAGACGTCACTGGATAATTTCATTCACAGACTTCCTCCAAGGCAATACTGTTCAACCATTCTCAAGGGATTCAAGAGGCATTTCATTCATTTATTCATTCATTTGTCAAGTGTCAAAGCTCCACTCAATCCATCTTGGCACTGACCTTCATTTCAATACAGTCTGGATCCATCAAGAACTGTATTTTATTTTCAAGTATGGGAAATTCATTCAACCCATTTCAATTTCAATATTTGCCAGCTGTATCAATTCCCAAAACAATCAATACAGCCTCAAAGATCAATACAGATCAGTTTTCAGCCTGAAGAACTCAAGCTCCCAGCTTTTCACATATACTGGCTACCCTTTCCACCCTGGGGGCTTTTCCCCCAGTTAATTAATATATTTTTATTTTATTTTATCTTTATTTATCTTATCATTTTTTAAGTGAGTACTGATATTATCAAGTCAGTCATTTAGCACCTTTTCTCTTTTTATTTCTTTGCCTGTCAATGGATATTTGGTGGTCATATCCTTACTAATTCCGTTGTTCATTTTTGCAGGTTGAAACAGTGATTAAGGACTTACTTGGTTGGCTCTTTGGCCATTTGGCTTCTCTTTCCTCATATTGCATCTCGTCTTTGTACCTGCATATTTCTTAGAGGAATTCAATTCTTTATTTTATTTTCTTTGTTCTTTTGGAGTCTTCCAAGTGAGCTCCCTGATTGCTGAGTTCCAGGCCACTCTTGTTTTCTGTCCATGAGCCCCTGTGATAGATCCAATCAGAAACTTCTGGTTGATTTGGCACCATCTTGCATGGTCCAAAGTAGGATGTACAATGATGTCACCACTGAGAATCAGTTGGTGAAGTACTGAAGCAAGATCCTATCACTAATATCTTTCACTTATAGTGTACTTAGTACAAATTGGTTTTGATTCTTCTGCCCACTGGTTCCTTTTGGTAAAGTAATTTGTTACGCAAGGCCCCATCCTATTGTTTGAGTATTAGACTGTGTTAATATTTAATTTGGCATTCATAAGTTCATGATAGTGCCAGCCAAGGTCCTCCAAACGCATGCAGAGGTTAAAGTGCTGGAGTCCCAACTCCAGATTTTGTGTTCGGTAAATCTCTCCTTATACACTGAATGTCAATTCTTATCTCCGACTGCAGTGTAAATAAGTGTTTGGTGAAGTTGATTTTATCCTCCAATAACTAAAGGCATGCCATTATCATTTGTTGTTTATCTCGTATTCCTGTAAGATGCAGTGCTGTGGTTCCAGCAGCCATTTGAAGCTAGTAGTGGTAAACATGCAATTGACTGCTAGGACTGGTTTGTGCTAGGTTGGGGATTTTCTTCTATTGAGAGCATCCCTCTTTAATTCTATGCCATCAATTATGTGGAGCTAAGAGGTTCTTCCATGAGCCAAGGGAGGGCTGCCGGCTATAAATACCCCTGTTGCTATGGTTGTTTCCCACTTTTTTTTTCTTAGAAATGCACTAGAAGCTCCTGTCTTCTAAATTGGATAATTCTTCTTTGTTTAGATACTTTGTGTTTTAGGTTCTTTCATGATTGGTCATCTTCCCAATTTTTTTTTGATGTATTAATTTTTGAAATGAAAAGTGACTTGAGCTATTGTGGAATTAAATTAGTGATGTAAGTGAATGCATCGCTCTACTGAGCTTTCCAATTACTTTGGGTGGATAGTGTGAGCACATCCATGTGCTAAATATTAAGTTCTTTCTGTGGTTGTAAGTGTTATCACCTTTTATTTGTTGTTTGGGGGGTAAAATGAAGCCTAAATTTCCCTCCTGCTCGGAAAATCTTCATTCTGCTACTTCCTGACTAGGGCAAGTACAGCCTCTTTTGCAATTAAACAAGCTTTCCTGGATAGTCAGTCTGTATTTTCTTAATTTCTGTACCAAGGTAAAAATAATGTCTTGTGGTTTGTTGAATCCACCAAACTGAGGTTTATTCCACTTTTAGGGTTATCCATGTGGCTGCCTCCAGGATTTATTTAACCTTGTGCAAAACCTTTCACAAAATTATTCCAAGTGCACCACCGACTTAAGATAAATTGCTGATCTGAAGGTATTTCAAAATCCTTTATTGCTTTCAAATCATTGTGTCAGAGCTAGTGGATGGAATTTTGTCATGTGGTTGTACTTCCTGTATGTGTGCTTTGCATCAAGTTTGATGTGATTCTTGAGCTGTTCCTGGGATCTTCTTCTCTATCATTTTAGGGTTTGTTTTTTCATTTAATGATTAATCTTTCTTTATTTTGTTACTCTGCACTTCTTTTGAAGTTAACGAAAACTGGAAAATAAGAAATAAATAAAATAGAATTCTCATATCATGTAAGTTTTTTCTATAGCTATCATCTACTGATATAAACTGAACTGAAACTGATCGTGTTTTTAGTTCTTGTTTTATATATTTTATGTTTTTAAGACTAATTATAATTACTTATTTATTTATTTTGGTTAAGTAAAAGAGAGGAAAAAAATTATAAAAGAATCTTCAATATCAAGTAGGTTTATTCTTTTTTTTATTTCATCCTTCAAATCTTATAGGAATTGAGGCTTATTTATTTTGTTTCTCTTTTTTTTAATGGAAAATCTAATTTGTAAAGAGGAAAATTGAAAATAGTAGAAAATAAAAAATTAAAGAGATAAATAATGATAATATCAATGGAAATAGGATGGATTATTAATCCAAGAATTGGGGACTTAGACGGTGAGATTTATTTTGATAAATTCCTTTGCAAAGGGATTCTCTTTAATAATTCTTGTTTGATAATTTTACCTCCCCTCCCTTTTTCTTTTTTAAGGCTTTTAAACAAGTATTTTTGACAGAAAGCATTCCATTCTTCTGTATTCAATTTAGTTTCACAAATTCTCAGACTGAGGATTTCTGGTATAAGTGTTTCTTCCCAGTGACAGTCTTTTCCTTTTTGAATGTGCAAATCCTGGAGGTTGAGCCAGTCTTGGAATTCCCAGGTCCTCCAAAATAGTTATTTCCTGAGGTGTTCATCCATTTCAAATATGTTATTCTAGTATTGGTTTCCAAGGTTTCCTTCAACTCCATCCCAGGTCAGTAACTACAGAAATTCATATTTTGTAAGGTTGAATCCAGGTAATTCTTTCTATGGATGAGGAATGACAATTTCTGATGGGGTTTTTTCTTTTTCAAAGATGTCCTCAAGCTCAATATATGGAAAGATTATTGTGGAGATATCTGGACAGGGTTCTGGTTTTGTTTGTAAGAACCATTTGTGATATTCCCTTGCTTCTTGGCGATTATTGTAATTGACCCAGACTTCTTTTTCTTCTAATCAGCTTATATCTGTGTCCAATGACCAGGGATTTTCTTCCAGTAATAGCCATGATTCCATTTTGCAAGGATTTGGTAAATTTTGTTTTAAGTGTTAAAGGTAAGATGAATTGAAAATAGAATCAGATTTCTTCTGAAAAAATAGTTTTTGAGTAGGTTTAATGGGTTTTGGGTGGTAATTTTGGGTAAGAATTTGGATATTCCTCTTTGATAACGTAGGAGGTCACTGCCTAGTGATGTTTGATTTTGGGGATTATTGGTTATTTAAATTGATAAGAATTCTGTTCCTCTTTGATAAGGCAGGAGTTCACTTCCTAGTGAGCATATGGTTAGTTAGTTTTTTTTATTATTGGTGAGTGAAATTATTGATTTTAATTCATGAGAGTCTATATTCCTCTTTGATAAGGCAGGAGGTTTTTGGGTTTTTGATATTGAGGGAGTATCCTTAAAGTTCCAAGGGTTTCTTTATTGAAATCTTCATCTTCTGGTGACCAAAGAAATTATTTTATTGCTAATTTGGTCTTCTTTTATTAATTCTTCCCCATAGGATCCAAAATTTGGTGAATTGGACATGGTGGAATTGATTGATATATTTTTGTAAGTTTTTTTTTGTTTTTTCTTTTTTTAAGAAATACTTTATTGATAAATTTGTTCTTTGTTAAGGCAGAAAGTCACTGCCCTAATGGGATAAAAAATTGATAAAGGAAACTATTGATACATTTGATGAATGATACTAATAGATTTTAGAGAAGAAAAACTTGATTTTGTTGGTTTTATTCAAATTTGAGCTTCCCCAAGGGGGAAAGGTGAGTGTCTGTTGAGTAACCTGGCCAAAATCAGGTCTTTGAGGGCTTCCAAAAAGTTATTTCTTTCCTCAATTTCTGGTTCTGCTTGAAATTCTGACCACCATAGGTCTTCATCAATGAATATATATCCATCTCCAACCCATTTCAATTTTCCAGTTTGGTATGTTGATCCATTTAATCTAAGGTACCACTGGGCCCAAATTTTATTGAAGTAAAGTCCTCTTCTTTGTAGTGTGGCCATTTCAAATATTTCATCCCAAAATTTGTTTTCAAGGTTACCTTTAATTCCCTCTTCAGTTAATAAATCTAATAATTGGATATTGTTCAAGTTTGCTCCTGGAAGGTGACATAAGTATTTATCTTAACATAAAATTTCTTGAGCTTCATCCCCATAAATGTCTTCAAAGGTGATGTATGGCAGGTAAATGTAATTGTATTCATTTTCTAAGATGGATTCTGTTTCATCCTCTCCATTCGGAGGTTTCTGGATAAATTCAGGGTTTTCCAGTTGCCATTCATAAGGTTCTTCTTGGTTGTTCAATGGTCTGTCCAAGAAGTTGATATGGTATGTGTATTTTAAATTTTTGTCTCTTTCTTCCATAATTCTGAAGTCCTTTTAAATTTCATTTATAATTTCTTCATCTGAGAGCTCATTATGTTCACTAAATCTGACTTTCTTCTTTTTGGGTTTAGGTTTGAAAGGGTTTCCATGTATTTTCTCATTTACATACACCAAAAGTTGGAATTTTTCTTTATTATTGTTAATTGGCTTGTAACATATGTTGCGTAATTCATCTCCAGAGGTTGAGTCTTCAATTTGTCTTTTGAGATTGCTTGGCCATTTGTTATTTTGTAAATCTTGGCCAAATGTATCACTTTTTGGAGATATGGATAAATCTTGCATCTTCTGGGTCAAATTTATCATGGTATTGTCACCTTTTTCATTTTGAAACTTCTTTCCTGGTGTATTTCTGACCAATTTCGCCATATTGCATAAATCCATTCCTCTAGGTGGTCCAGTTTGCCATCCCAGTGCTTGAGGTTTGCATATTGGCATGCATAATCTTCTTCCATCAGGCTCTTGATAACTGAGTATCTCACCTTGTTTATGGGAGAATTCTAGTCTGATATTGTTGTCTGCCAAGAAATCTCTTCCAAGTACTGTATGGACAGATTCTTTTGCAATGAATAAGTGTATTTGATTTTCTTCACCTGAAGCAAAAATGATTGGAGTAAATTCTGATAGTGCAACCAATGAAGTGGTATGCCCTCCAATACCTCTGAGGTTCATGTTAAGATTTCTTGTTGTGAGTGAGGCTTTTATTGCTATTTCTCCTGGTATAATGTTGAGTTCTGCCCCAGTGTCCACTAATGCTCTGATAGGATATTCTTCCTTTCGAATGAAGATTTCCATGAGTCCCAAAGGACAAGCATAATGAATCTTGGGCTTTGGTATTTCTTTGAATCCAAATGATAATAGTCTTTCTTGAAGATAAATTGAGCTCAGTGATTTAATTTTTTCCTTGTCTTTTTCTGATAACTCCTATAATTTATGGACAAAATTGGGTGACATCCTCAAAATTTCCTCAATGGTAAGGTTGATCTTTTGTTGCATAATTTTCTTAATAATTTCGTCAATGTCCAATTTAGTTTCAACTTGTTTCTTTTGAGGTTTTCTGAACTTCTTTTCTTCTTTGGAAATTTCTTCATCTTCATCCTTATTGGCAATATTTTCAATTTCCTCCTCAGGGTGGTCTGGTTTTGGAATATTTGAATTTTGGAATTTGGTAGGAATTATTACTCTTTGCTCTTCTTTTTCTTCTTCAATGTAAGTTCCTGGAATAGCTGCTTTCTTCTTTGGCTCTTGATTTTGAGATTGTCTTTCCATTCTTCGCTTGGTCTGCCTTAGTCCAATGTGTGATTCAAAGGGATCATTGGCTGAGGAAATGGTAGGTGGTTTCCAATTTGACCAATCTTCAACATGTGCAATTGAGGTTGATGTATCCTCTGGTTTCTTTTCAGTGGGCTTAATCTCTTCTTCTGGTTTTGGTTTGAAAGTAGGTTTTTCCATAGATTTCTTGTTGAGTTCTTCTTGTTCTTTTGCAAAGGCCGTGACTATGTCTCTGGAACTTTCATTTCCTTTCATAGGTACTCTCTGATAGTTGGGGAAGAGGTAAGATGCTCCTTGGGTTCTGACGATTCTTTTGTCCAAATCTTCAGCAAGGTGAGTGCATCTAGTTTCTGAATGGCCTTCTTCCTTGCAGTAAGCAAGTTTTTATGGTGGTCTTGGGGCCATTTGAGCTGGTATGTAAGGTTGATAACTGGATGAAAATGGTGGTAAAGGATTCCTTGGCCTATATGGCTGGTTATTTTGAGGTAATCTTTGCTCTTTATTATTGTTCCAGTTCCTTCTTGGTGGATTAACTGCTTCCAAAAGGGTTTTGAGTTGATTTTAAACTTCTTTGACAGATTCTTTTCCTTCATTTCTTGGTTGAGGTTCTGGTTGTGGAGAATTTTTGAGCTTGTTGGTGAGTTATTTTTCTTGTTTTAAAGCTTCATCCCAGCTTTCACCCTCAAATTTTGTTTTCTTTTCTGGAGGTTTTGGTTTGGAAAATTCTTTTTGTTGAATCAGTACCTTGGCCTCCAAGTCTTGTTCAATGTATAATTTCAAAATTTCCAATCTTGGTATGATGTAACCTCCATCCAAGGCTTTAACCATGGCTCTGTCTTTTATCATTTCTTTGTAAATTGGCACTTGAACACTTGTGGAAAAGCTGGCAAATATTTCTTCATTATGGTTGATATCACATTGAATATATTGGTATCTTTTGAGGTAAGTTATGATTGCTTCATATTCCCCAATGAATTTTCTATACTGTGTCATGTTTCTTATTCCACCTTCTTGTTGAGTTTTTGTGAATACTTCAGTGATTGAGGATAATCTGTATCTTGTTTCAGGTGATACTGTTCCCCATCTTCTTTTCATATCCACTTTCAATTGATCCCAATCAGCTGTTTCATATCCTGGCATTACTTCAATATGATAGCTGATTTCTTCATCTTTGGTCTAAAATGCTATTTGCCTTGCAATGTCTGTTCCACTTGCTCCTTCAATTTCTGCAATATTTTCAACTTTCTTTATGAATCTTTCAACATCCTTCCCATCAAACCACAGATTATAGTCCTTGGCTCTGATTTTCACTATTGGAGTAGTATTTCTCGGATTTTCTTGATGTGATGGAGTTGGGATTTGGGAAGAAATGTTTACTCTTCTTGGTAAGGTACTTGGTCTTTGTTCTGTTTAAGGTGTTATTGTGACCATGGGTCTTGGGTAAGATGAAGGTGATCCATTCTGCCTAAATGATCTTGGAAAGGTGGTGTGTTCCTCAAGTGGACTATTTTGTGGAGTATAACTTGAAGATTTGTTTTTCCCTTCTTTTTTGATTAATTCTAATAGTTGTTCTTGCATTTCTAGTATTTTCTGGTGAAGTCTGTCTGTTGAAGACATTTCTTCCTGTCCTTCAACAGTTTCTTTGTTAAGGTTTTCTTCCTGGATTTCTTCAATACTACCAAGTAATTTTGATGATGAAGGTTTATCAACTTTTGATTGGTTAATTTCCTCTTTTGAGATTGATTTATTCAATTTATTTCTTTCAAGGAGATCAAGAAAGAATTTCTCCACAACCTTCAAGTCCCTTTTATTGGTTCTTGGTGTTGCAATTGGGAAAATTGAATATTTATTTGGTTCCTCCCCTAGTTCTGTTTCTTTGGTGGATAATAATAATGGTCAGAGTGAGTTGATGATTCAGATTCTTGAGATGATGGTTTTGGCTGATTTTGATTATTTGACTCCAGTTTTTTTAAAAAAAAAGTATTCTTGGAGTGGTTAAGAATTTTTTAATTGATTGTAATTTAATTGATTTTTTATTGAAGTTGAGGTTGTCTTCCACTGTTGGGACACCAGATGTGAGAACTCCTCTTGTGTGGGATTAAAATGAGGCAGTACCTGGAGGGCGAAATAACAGGTAATGCAAGGTTTGTCTATGAAACTCTTGATAATAGTAACAATATCAAGAGTACTATGACTGTCCTCAGTAGAAAAATATAATATAATAAAATATTACAACCACAAATTTAAATATAATTATTAGAAATAATTATATAAAAAAATAAATTTAATTATTATTATAATAATATAATAATGAAAAAAATATAATAATTATAATAAATTATAATTATTCTATTATTTTTATAGTCACTGACAGTTATAACAATAAGAAGTGTAAAGCTCTTAATGAGACAATTACACGTGGAAAATATAAATATTTAACCACTTATAAATAATATAAATATTATTTATAAAAGAATTAAAACACACACTGTGCAGAAATAATTCTTATAGAGAAAATTCTATATAAAAAACTAATACTAGACAAAAAAATATAGAATTTTTAGAGAAAACTTACTTATAAGATTTATTTAATATAATAAGTCAAACAACAACAGTTATAATATTAAATAATGATTATAAGTTAAAAACACGTCAAAAATCAATAAATTTAAAGATAAAACAACTTTTTATAATATAAATTATGATTAAGGAGTTTTTGAGAGGAATTTGTGGATTTTAAAAGATATTTAAAATGAAAATTTTATATAATAAAATATATTATTGGTGATTACAACAATAATCTAAATTCTATGACTTCAACTCTTTAGTTTTAATAAATAAAGAGTAAAAATAACTTAATAATTACTTTTAATAATAAGATTTTATATTTAATAAAACTTTACCTGTTTAAATTTCTAATATGATTGGATTGATAATGAATAATGGACAAAAACAGTGATGAAAAGACTCTTTTTATGTCTTCAGAGCAGCTCTCATGATTCATAATGGATGTAGAGGGCGTGCTCAGGTCAAAACTGAAAAACCATGCTTAAAAATAAAGTTCTTAACTTAAGGCAACTTATTTTTACTTCCAATTTAAAGTTACTAGTGTTATTCTTAACTCCATGTAACTTTAATCCTCATTTAAACTAATTATTTTAAGTTTTTAATATAAATAAGTTTATTTATATTAAATTTCATCACATGAATAACTTAAAAATAAAGTTTCAAGTAGAAATCTCTTAAACTCAATTTTTAATTAATTTTTAAAGAAATCATAAATTTCTTTGAGTTTAATTAAAAGAGTAAATTTCCAGGCTCATTACCCAGGAAATTTATTTATAAAAGATACTTAAACTTGAATTTATATATTGATAATATTAAATTCTAATTTGTGTGAAATTTTCAAGCAAATCCATTAAGAATTGGACCTTTAATGAATTTTTGAAGTTTTTGCTATTTTTCCACGTAAAATAGCAAAACACACTAAACCTTAAGTTTTGATAAGGTTTTAATGCTTGAAACTTTAAAGTTTTAAGCTTGGTTTTTAAGCTTAAATAAGTTCTGACAGTTCTTAAAACCTTGATTTCAAGCCTGCATATTGGGATTTACCCTTTGGCAGCTTGAAATTCCTGTCCAAATTGGGATAAAACCAGTTTAAACCTTAAGGTTGGATCAAAGTCTAATCTTAAAGTTTAAATAAGGTTGAAAATCCTCCAATACAGGTGGACAACCTTAATTGAATCCTTGCAGATCCAAAAAGTTGTGTGAGCCTTAGAGGTAATTTCATATACCCAAAAGACCACAAATACAAAATTAACATATTAATATAAATAAAATAAATTTATTTATATTATTAAAATAAAAATCAAAATATGAATATAAAATTATATTCAAAAATAAAAAACTAATTACAATTTAAAAATAAAATTACATCAAATTTTGAAATTATAAAATTACATTTATACTTGAAAAAATTAAGTAAAAATGAAATTTTAACAAAATTGTGAATAAATAAATAAATTTGGAAAAAAGTTAAATAAGATTTATTATAACTTTTTATCCAATAAATAAACATATAAAATTTATTTCACCATTGGATTCCTCATAAAAAATCAGGTGGGGTCACCTCTGAGTGAAATTCTTGTAACTCAACTCTAAATAAGCTTAAATTAAGTTTCTAGCATTTTCAATACAAAAGTTGAAAATCCTCAAAACCTTAATTTAATTCACACTACATGTGGTGTTAACCATCAATTTTTGTGTTAAAATTGAGGTGTTGTGTTTAGTTTAGAAGTTATGAGGAATTGAAGTATTTTCAATTGAATTCAATTGAAATGTCAAAATGTGCGCGTGTATTACATAAGTGAACTTTGATTTACATATGAGGTGTCAATTATTACTGTATTGTACTGTACAATTGATTGAATTACATATGTAAAGTATAAGTATAATACATGATGAGGAATTAAAGGAAAAATAAATTGGAAAGATTAAATTTGTGGGGGAAAAGAAACTCCAGCTCTAAGGGGGAGCTAGACCCCCAAAATCCTTGCTGACAGGCGTGGGATGTCAAAATTCACGCAAAAGTTCATCACTTTTGGCCTGGAATTGAGTTACAGGGTCTGTGGACTCAATTGATGATGAGGTTTTGATACCAACTGGGGTAGTTTTAGCTGTTGCCAAGAGGGTAAAACTACCCTTAAGATAAAACAATCATAATAAAAACAGTTTTAACTGGTTTCTACGCCTCTGACACACATTCTGACGTGTTTTGAAGGCTCTAGGCCTGGTATTGCTATAGTAATGGCTGATTTAAGGGTCTAAAATGGCTAAAAATAGCTAAAAATGGCTTAAACCAGCCCTTTTTTGGTCTAAACCAGGGTTCAATGATGCCATAATTGGCTTTTCTGTTGTCATACTGTTTTTCACGACTGACAAGAGTAAATTTTACTTTTGGAGTAAGAGAATTGATGGCTATAAAAGAATGTCTTCTTTGCCCCACTTTTCTCTTCATGTTAGAATCTTTTCCTTTTATTAATTAGTTTAAAACTGTTAAACCAATCAATCAAAGATTCCAACCACCACTTTTAAATCATTTTAATCCTTTTAACCACGTTAAAAAATCATTATAATCATTGTTTGTAACTCTTATAATCATTTTTACCCCTGAACCACCCCAAAAGTGAATTAAAGCATCTTTCATCACTGTAAACTTTGTCACTTTGTTTCCAAATTCACTCTGGTCACTTTTGGGCGTGTTTTCTCTTTAATATTCTTTTTAAAGACTTTGTTCTTTAATTAATTGCTTGCAGTTCTTTGCTCAATTAATTCCAATTGAAATTGCTCTTGAAGAAATTTCTTTTGTAGCCTTAAAATATCTCTTGTAGAGTATTTTTTGGGATAAATCTTTATTGTTGGTAAAACAATAACTTTTTATATTATTGTTTTATACTAATAAAGTTATAAACAATAAAATTGGCGTGTTTTCTCTTAAAAATAATATTTTATACTATTTTTAACTGAATTTTACCTTATACAAATTTTGAGGACAGGAAAAGTACTTGATTTTTAATCAAAGTTTCATATCCACACCTTACATTTGGGGGCCCAGCCGTGATATTTTACCTTTGACATATTTTTTTTACTCTTTTTAAATCTTTTTTCTGATATTGAAAAATTTAAAAACATATAAAAAATACTTATAATTCAAAAAATCCATAAAAAATAACCTTTTTTCATATTATAAGTGAGGCTTATATTTTTATTTCTTTTTTGAAATAACCTTTTTTTTACTTAATTAATTGGCTTTTTCATTAATTTTAGTGTCTGACAATGTGGTAAGACAAGAAAACATTGAAACAGCCTCAACAGTAACCAGCATTATCCCTGCCAGTACTGTTAATTCTGATCATAATAGCACTGTTATTGTGACTCAAAATAACCAGCCTGAACCAATATCTTCTGAATTAATTAACTTGGACATAAGTAATACCCTTCAGAAAGCTAAAAATTTGGCCAATAGTAAGTTTTTGACGTAAAAATACTATTTTAAACCTTTTTTAACCATAATTATGCCTTCAACCAGGTCAGGAGCCAGCTACACCCCTCAAGCAGCTCCCAAAAAGGTAATAGACGTGATTATGGCAGAAGCCAACCAGGTACAGAAGGAAAAGGGTCAGTTGATGACTTCCAAACAACTAAATTGGGTCATTCTGAAGCTGATAATACTATTTTACCTTCAAAAAGAGCTGACACCGCCACAACAAGCCTCTGTGGACATATACAAAGCCAGCCACAGTGCATACAACAATGCACTTCAATTCAAGGAGTACCAGATCCTTGCAGACCTGTGGAAGAATTGCATGAATTCTTACCTGACAGTAAGAAAATTCTTGGGCCATCCCAACACTTGCAAATTGCTCAATGGATGGCATCCATTGATGGAGAAGAAAAACATGATGCTTTTGACACTAGAATGGAGGAAAAACAACCCTCCACCACCCAAACCAGTGCCAAAAACAGCCCCAGTGGCCAGCAGCAGAAATTCCAACGTGAAAAAGCAGCCACAAGCTCCAAACAAGGGCAAAGGGAAGGCACCAGCCCCAAAGCCTTACAGCCAGGGCTACAGAATCCCAAAGATTCAGCAGGATGCCATGGAAAATGTATTTCAGATGGCCAGAACCATGATGGAATTACAGAAGAAGGAGGAAGCCAGATTAAGGTTCCAGAAATGATTTCTGACATATTTGATTCCATCCCAGAGTTGTATAATGCTATAAATGACGTGAAAAAACATCTTTCTGATAAAAATGAAACCATTTGTAACAACATTAAAACAAACAACCTGAGTCTGTGCCAAATTAATGAAACACTTATGTGTTTTGAAAAAGTTTTGAGAACAATTAAAAATTCCAATAATGATAATTCTTCTAATAAAATAAATGAACAATCTGCCATTATTAAAGAATTAACAGATAAATATTCTAAATTCAATATTGATGACATAATTGAAACAAGAATTAAACAAGCCATAAATATTATCAAGACAGATAACAAGAAAGTCCTTGATGACATTTCAAATTCATTTACTGAAGTAAAGACATATACCATTGCCTTGAAAAAGTGTTTTGATGCTTCACAAGAAGAAGTATCAAAATTATCAATGAAATTGAATCAAGTCACTGCTGATAATACAAGACAGACAGAGTTATGGCAAGAACTTACACATAAAGAAGACATGTAGAAAATTGAGGTAATAAATTTAATACAAAGCTTCCAACATGAATACAGAAATTCCCAAAGGTGTAGCAACAGTAAAATGAATGACATTGAACAAATACTGAACACCTTACCAAGAATGTCTACACCTCTAAATCAAAATGAGGGCACAAGAATTTCAAATCCACAAGTATTGGATCCTGATAATTCACAATTAAAAAATGAATTATCCACTTCTTTTCATAACTTGGAACCATCAATGGGCCAAGCACTCTTGAAAGAAGTGCCAAAACTTAAAGAATGGCCCCACTTCAGTGGTGAAGGAGAGTATGACCATATGGAATTCATTAGAGGTATTGACATGATCAAAGAGGATTTTGAATTACCAGACAGATTGGTAACAGCCAGGTTTAACACCTTGTTTACCAGATCAGCTCACAGATGGTACATCAAAATAAGACAAGCACATGGACACCAGAGTTGGACTTGGTAGAAAACCCAAATCATCAACAAATGGGAAAATGATGCTTGGAGGTTTAAAGTTGAAACAGCCTTTGAATCTGCCAAATTTAATGCTGATAAAGACAAAGCTTTACCATGGTTTTGCCAACAGAAGGACAGATTAACAGCATTATATCCTGACATGTCAGAATTTATGATCCATAGAAAAATTCTGAGACAATGTGGGGGTGACTTAGAGCATGCTGTCAAAAGCAGGACTACTGAACAATCTTCAGCAGAAGATATCATCAATATACTAGAAGAAGTAACCACCAGAACCAAAATTGGTTCTAGTAGGGTGAATCTTAAAACAAGGTTTAATACACCTTGGAAAGATTCTGTGGACAAAAACCCCAAAGAAAATTCTAGTAATATTAAATATAAATCTGCAGATACAGTCAGAAAATGCCATATTTGCCAAAGCACCACCCATTTAGCCAATACATGTCCAAAAAGGGGGAAAATCAATGAAATTGACATTGAAAAGGGACCAGATGTTGAAAAAGAAGACATAATTGAAGACAATTCAGATGATAAGTCATCCATATTTTCTGAATCTTCAAAAGATATAGAAAATATCAATGCCACTTTTGACATCATGGAATCTTATTCCCACTTACCACAATTGAACAATGGTCAAGTTGATTTATCAAAAGTTCAAGATGCACAACTTATGAAGACAAAACCAAACAGAGGAAAAGGTTATACAGCTGGTAACTCCTGTATAACAGAAGTGGTGATTGACAACAAGCCCACTAAACTTTTGCTTGACCCAGGAGCCTTCTGCTCTTGTGTTGGAAAATCTTTTTGTAAGACTTGTGTACCAAATTTTGAAGACCAATTGTTACCAATTGATGGTATAAAATTCAACAGTGCAAGTAACCCAATGAAAGCATTAGGAATCCTTGAGACCAATGTCATATTCCCACACATAAATGGGAATTTAAGGATCACAGTTGAATTTGTTGTTATGGAAAATTGCTCTAGTACCCATTTTATATTGGGAAATGACTATTTGATCATGTATGGGATAGATTTACATAATAACAAAGACAGATACTTTACAATTGGGGACAATAAGCGCCATAAATTTGCCTTTTTACCATTTAAAAGACAAATTACAGTAAACAAAGTATCACCAGTCAACTTAGAGTTAGAAAAATTCAAGTCTGAACAGTTAAATGAGGCTGAGATAAGCCTTCATCTGACTGATAAACAAGAAAATGAACTTTCTTCCCTTTTGTATGACCACAAAGGAGCATTTGCTACAGACAAAGAACCTCTGGGAGCAATTATTGGTCATGAAGTTGACATCATTCTTAACATTGAGAGACCTTATCCACCACTCTTAAGAAGACCTGCTTATCCAGAAAGTCCAAAATCAAGAGAAGCTCTAGAAATTCATATCAAAGAACTTCTAGACCTTGGTGTAATAAGAAAAGTAGGCCACAATGAGGAAGTAGAAATAACTACACCAGTCATAGTGGCGTGGCATAATGGAAAATCCAGAATGGTTGGGGACTTTAGAGCTCTGAACACTTACACTGTTCCAGACAGATACCCAATACCAAAAATCCAAATTGCCCTTACTCAAATATCTCAAGCAGTGTATATAACCACTATGGATGCCCTTAAAGGATTCCATCAAAATGTGGTAACACCAAGAGCAAGAAAATACTTGAGAATTATTGTTCATTGTGGAGTGTATGAATACTTAAGGATGCCCTTTGGTATCAAAAATGCACCTTCACACTTCCAAAGAATGATGAATGAAATCTTCCCTGAAGAACTCTCAGAGGGATGGTTAATCATTTACATTGATGACATTATTATCTGTTCAAAGAATTGGGAGGAGCACATGTACAGATTATCAAGAGTTTTGACAAAAATCCAATCAGTAAACATGAAAATCTCCTTGAAGAAATGTCATTTTGGATTTAAAGAACTTAAGGCACTAGGACATGTTGTATCTGGTTTGTCCCTTGGAATTGATAAAAACAAAGTTGCAGCAGTATTGTTAAAACCCATGCCTCAGAGTAAGGAGGAAATTCAGTCATTCTTAGGTTTTGCAGGATATTACAGGCAACACATTAAAGACTTTGCATCCATAGCAAGACCACTTTATAAGTTGTGTGACAAAGACACAGTATTTGAGATGACTGTTGACAGAGTCAAAGCTTTTGAATCTCTAAGAGAAGCATTGACCACTGCTCCACTCTTACTGATGCCAGACTTTAAATTGCCTTTCAAACTGTATATTGATGCATCAGGGGATGGACTAGGTGCTGCACTTCACCAAGTTCAGATCATAAATGACAAACCTGTAGAAGGACCAATATGTTTCATATCCAGGCAAATCAAACCAACTGAAGCCAAATATGGAGCAAGTCAAATGGAATGTCTATGCCTTGTCTGGGCCTTGGAGAAATTGAACTATTTCTTAGAGGGATGTGTTTTTGAAGTAATAACAGATTTTACAGCTGTGAAATCACTTTTGAACATGAAAACACCTAACAGACACATGCTCAGATGGCAAATAGCCATACAAGAATACAGAGGCAATATGACTATTGTTCATAAGGATGGGAATATTCATAAGAATGCAGATGGACTAAGCAGATGGCCATTACCAAATAACATTGATAATCCTGCTTATGTTCCAGAAGAAGCTTCACCACAAATTCCAATAGAAGGAATAAGTGTTACAGACTTGAACACCACCTTCTTTGAAGAAGTCAGAAATAGTTACACTCAAGATAAGAATTGTAGCATCTTATGCCAATTACTTAACAAAGACTGTAAAGACAACTCTCTAATACATGCCTTGGATGAAATATGGAGAAAATCTTATAATGAAGGAAGATTTCACCTACTGGATGGTATAATTTACCACAGAACCAAGCACACATGTGTCATGACAGTTGTAGACAGGTCATTAATCAATCTTGTACTGAAAGAATGCCATGATAGTCCCTTTTCAGGACATCTTTCTGAAGACAGAACAAGAGAGAAATTGAAGACCTGCATATGGTGGCCAATGTGGCAAAAAGATGTTGCAGAGTATTGCAAAACCTGTGACAGATGCCAAAAGGCAAATAAATCCACTGGCAAAAGACTTGGAAATATGATGAAAATCCAAGAACCAAACAGACCTTGGGAAATTGTCCATATGGATTGGGTAACTGGCCTACCACCAGGAGGTGACAGGAGCTATAATGCTTGCCTAGTAATTGTGGACAGATTCAGTAAAACTCCAATCTTTTTACCATGTCACAAAGATGATACAGCCATGGATACAGCTCTTCTGATATGGAATAGAGTAGTGTCATGGACTGGGATATTTACAAATATCATCAGTGATAGAGATCCCAAATTCACTTCAGCACTATGGACAAATCTTCACCAATTATTTGGCATGAAACTGTCTTTCTCTACAGCCTACCACCCACAAACTGATGGCCTGGCTGAAAGAATGATCCAAACCTTAGAGGACATGGTGAGAAGATTTTGTGCATATGGCCTTGAATTCAAAGATTGTGATGGATTTACCCATGATTGGTGTACTCTGTTACCAGCACTGGAATTAGCATATAAAACATCAATCCATGCTAGTACCAATCAGACTCCTGCTATTCTAGAAAAAGGATGGAACCCCAAGTTACCCCAAGACTCCTTGAGGAAAGACTTAATTGAAATACATCCCACAGCCGCTAGCTTCAAAGGAATGCTAGACAAAGCTAGAAAGCATGCAGTGAGATGCATGGAGGACTCTTTTGCATATGCTAAAGATAAATGGGATAAATCACATGCAACTCCAGATTTCAAAGTGGGGGACCTAGTACTTGTATCCACCACTAACTTCAATAACATCAAAGGATGTAAAAAGTTGAAAGACTCCTTTACAGGACCTTTTGTGATTAAGGCCCTCCATGGAGAAAATGCTGTTGAAGTAGAGTTATCTGAAGAACTTAGCAATAAGCACCCTACATTTCCAGTAAGCTTGATAAAGCCATATAAATCTAGTGATGCTGAGAAATTTCCCTTGAGGAATAAGATTCCCCAAGTTCTACCTCCTATTGAGACATCTGGTGCTAAGAAAATTACCAAAGTTCTTAAAGAAAGGAAATTAAGAACCAAGAAAGTAAGGGAATACCTTGTTAGGTACAGTGACCCAACTTGTGAAGATGAATGGTCAGAAGAAAAAGATATACCAGAAGCTACCAAACTCCTCAGGAGATTCAGACACACTAGAAACTCCAATATTACAAAGTAATATTCTTTTTTAGGGGGAGGGAATGTGAGCCTTAGAGGTAATTTCATATACCCAAAAGACCACAAATACAAAATTAACATATTAATATAAATAAAATAAATTTATTTATATTATTAAAATAAAAATCAAAATATGAATATAAAATTATATTCAAAAATAAAAAACTAATTACAATTTAAAAATAAAATTGCATCAAATTTTGAAATTATAAAATTACATTTATACTTGAAAAAATTAAGTAAAAATGAAATTTTAACAAAATTGTGAATAAATAAATAAATTTGGAAAAAAGTTAAATAAAATTTATTATAGCTTTTTATCCAATAAATAAACATATAAAATTTATTTCACCATTGGATTCCTCATAAAAAATCAGGTGGGGTCACCTCTGAGTGAAATTCTTGTAACTCAACTCTAAATAAGCTTAAATTAAGTTTCTAGAATTTTCAATACAAAAGTTGAAAATCCTCAAAACCTTAATTTAATTCACACCACATGTGGTGTTAACCATCAATTTTTGTGTTAAAATTGAGGTGTTGTGTTTAGTTTAGAAGTTATGAGGAATTGAAGTATTTTCAATTGAATTCAATTGAAATGTCAAAATGTGCGCGTGTATTACATAAGTGAACTTTGATTTACATATGAGGTGTCAATTATTACTGTATTGTACTGTACAATTGAATTGAATTACATATGTAAAGTATAAGTATAATACATGATGAGGAATTAAAGGAAAAATAAATTGAAAAGATTAAATTTGGGGGGGGGAAAAGAAACTCCAGCTCTAAGGGGGAGCTAGACCCCCAAAATCCTTGCTGACAGGCATGGGATGTCAAAATTCACGCAAAAGTTCATCACTTTTGGCCTGGAATTGAGTTACAGGGTCTGTGGACTCAATTGATGATGAGGTTTTGATACCAACTGGGGTAGTTTTAGCTGTTGCCAAGAGGGTAAAACTACCCTTAAGATAAAACAATCATATTAAAAACAGTTTTAACTGGTTTCTACGCCTCTGAAACACATTCTGACGTGTTTTGAAGGCTCTAGGCCTGGTATTGCTATAGTAATGGCTGATTTAAGGGTCTAAAATGGCTAAAAATAGCTAAAAATGGCTTAAACCAGCCCTTTTTTGGTCTAAACCAGGGTTCAATGATGCCATAATTGGCTTTTCTGTTGTCATACTGTTTTTCACGACTGACAAGAGTAAATTTTACTTTTGGAGTAAGAGAATTGATGGCTATAAAAGAATGTCTTCTTTGCCCCACTTTTCTCTTCATGTTAGAATCTTTTCCTTTTATTAATTAGTTTAAAACTGTTAAACCAATCAATCAAAGATTCCAACCACCACTTTTAAATCATTTTAATCCTTTTAACCACGTGAAAAAATCATTATAATCATTGTTTGTAACTCTTATAATCATTTTTACCCCTGAACCACCCCAAAAGTGAATTAAAGCATCTTTCATCACTGTAAACTTTGTCACTTTGTTTCCAAATTCACTCTGGTCACTTTTGGGCGTGTTTTCTCTTTAATATTCTTTTTAAAGACTTTGTTCTTTAATTAATTGCTTGCAGTTCTTTGCTCAATTAATTCCAATTGAAATTGCTCTTGAAGAAATTTCTTTTGTAGCCTTAAAATATCTCTTGTAGAGTATTTTTTGGGATAAATCTTTATTGTTGGTAAAACAATAAATTTTTATATTATTGTTTTATACTAATAAAGTTATAAGCAATAAAATTGGCGTGTTTTCTCTTAAAAATAATATTTCATACTATTTTTAACTGAATTTTACCTTATACAAATTTTGAGGACAGGAAAAGTACTTGATTTTTAATCAAAGTTTCATATCCACACCTTACAAGTTGGGTACCCCAGCTCTATTTGGTCTTTTTCCTTTGTCCCACCCTTCTGCGTGGATTTTGCCCTTTTATTTATTTAAAGCCATACTATGGCCTTAAACCCTTTTAAATTGAGCTCACGCAGGATTTACATTCTGTATGGCAAATCCTTAGCCAATTCAGTAAATATACACCACACCTCAATTTTAACTAAAATTTTGGTAAGTTTGCATAAACCTTATGCAACTTTAAATTTAAGCTTAATTAAGCTTAAATTTAACAATTTTAAAAAAATGTTAAAAAAGTTACATTGGTACTGTGAGATTCTTAAATCTTCCAATAACATAAAAAATAAGTGGTTTTGGGTATAACACCCTATGGGTGTACCCTAGGTTATTTTTGGTGTAGAATCCAAAAATGACATAATATTTATAACTTTGTTTATCCAAAAAAAAGTTATACTTATTTTTTATTATTTTTTATTTTAAATTAAACTAAAAAGTCTGTTTAAGACAAAATTAACTGTTTATAAAATCATTTGTGGCCTTATGGGTATGTCATACATACCTCACAGGCTCACATTCCCTACCACAAAAAAAAATTGTACCACAATTTTTCTTTTGTAGTGTACCCCCAAGTTATTTGGGGGGGTATAATCCACTGTCCAACCTCTCTACTTATACTTTCAAGTATGTAAAGCACACAATTCAAACTTCTTATTGAGCAATTGGTCTTCTCTCATGTCTGAATCTTCTGAGAAACTTTTGGGAATCAGGTATTTTGTTTTCTACAATCCACTCATCTTCATGTTGTGGATTTTTATACCTGATCAAGTATTCTCTTTCATTTTTTCCCCTAAGTCTTCTTTCTTTCAAGACTTTCAGTACTTTTTTCTCCTCACTTAGGTCCAGTGGGGGTACTTCTAAGGGTGTTTCATTTCTTAAAGGAAATGATTCCTTGTCACTTGAAGTGTAATGCTTTACTAGACTGACAGGGAATGTTGGATGTTTATTTTCCAGTTCTCCTGACAGTTCTACTTGCACTGCATTTGTCCCATGAAGGGCTTGAATAATAAATGGTCCTGCAAAGGAATCTTTCAATTTCTTTGGACCTTTAATATTATTAAAGTTCAAGGTTGAAACTAGTATTAAGTCCCCTACTTTGAATTCTGGGGTCTTATGACTTTTATCACATTTTTGCTTAGCATATTCAAAGGCATCATTCATGCTTTGATTTGCATGGTGCCTTACTTTATCAAGCAACAATTTAAAGCTTGAAGCAGTTGGATGAATATCAACTAGATCTTTCTTCAAAGTATCAACTGAAAGTTTGGGGTTCCATCCTTTTTCCAACATTGCAGGGGTCTTGCCTGTGGAAGCATGGATGGAGGTCTTATAGGCTAATTCCAATGCTGGTATAAGAGTACACCAATCATGGGTAAAGCCGTCAGAATCTTTAAACTCCAGGCCATAAGCACAAAATCTTCTGATCATGTCCTCAAGGGTTTGAATCATTCTTTCTTCTAAGCCATCTGTTTGTGGATGGTATGCTGTTGAGAATGATAATTTTGTACCCAAAAGCTTATGTAAATTAGTCCATAAGGCTGATGTAAATTTTGGGTCTCTGTCACTAATGATGTTTTTAAAGAGACCAGTATGGGATATTACTCTATTCCAGATCAAAAGAGCTGTATCCATAGCTGTGTCATCTTTGTGACATGGTAAAAAGATTGGTGTTTTTCTATATCTGTCTACAATAACAAGACATGCATTGTAACTCTTATCACCTCCAGGTGGTAATGCAGTTACCCAATCCATGTGAACCACTTCCCATGGGGTACTTGGTTCTTGGATATGGATCATCAGACCAAATCTTTTACCAGTAGCTTTATTGGCTTTCTGGCATCTATCACAACTATGACAGTACTCAATGACATCTTTTCTCCAAGATGGCCACCAGGCACATGTCTTAATTCTTTCCATTGTTCTGTCTTCAGACAGATGTCCAGAATAAATGTTGTCATGACATTCTAGTAGTATTGTGTTAATCAACATTCTACTACATGGGACCATGACACATGTGTGTTTAGTTCTATGATATAGTATCCCATCAAACAAATAGAATCTTCCATTATCATAAGATGTTTTCCAAATATCATCCAGAGAATTAGCCAATGCTGCATCTTTACAATCTTTGTCAAGTAGAGCAGTAAGAATATGACAATTCTTATCTTGCTTGTAGCTTTCTCTAACTTCTTCAAAGAATTCTGTTCCAACATCTGTGATATTAATTCCTTCAATTGGAATTTGAGGTTCTGCACTTGTAGGAACATAGGCAGGATTATCAGGTGTATTTGGTAATGCCCATCTACTCAAGCCATCAGCATTCTTATGAATATTTCCGGCTTTATGTACTATGGTCATATTGCCTCTATACTCCTGTATAGCAATCTGCCATCTTAACATGTGTCTGTTTGGAGTTTTAATGTTAAGAAGTGATTTAACTGCATTACAATCAGTAATTACTTCAAACACACTACCATCAAGATAATAATGAAGTTTTTCCACAGCCCAAACAAGGCAAAGGCACTCCATTTGGCTAGCTCCATATCTGGCCTCAGTAGGTTTAATTTGTCTTGAAATGAAACAAATTGGACCTTCATAAGGCTTGTCATTGACAATTTGAACTTGATGAAGAGCAGCTCCTAAACCATCACCACATGCATCAATATATAGCTTGAAAGGAAGTTTCCAATCTGGCATCAATAATAATGGTGCATTGGTCAAGGCATAATTGATTTTATCATATGCTTGAATTCTCTCCAGTGTCATTTCAAAAACAGTTTGTTGATCACAAATTCTGTATAATGATCTGGCATGGATTGCAAAATCTTTAAGGTGTTGTCTGTAATAACTGGAAAACCCTAAGAAAGACATCATTTCTTTTTTGTTCTGGGGCATTTGTTTCAGTAAAACTGCAGCCACTTTGTTTTTATCAACACCAAGGCTTAGTCCTGAGACTACATGTCCTAGAGCTTTTAACTCATGGAACCCAAAATTACATTTTTTAAGAGAAATTTTCATGTTCACTTGTAGAATTTTCTTCAGTACTAATGAAAGTCTCTCCAAATGTAATTGCCAGGTTTCTGAACAAATTATAATGTCATCAATATAAATGATTAACCATCCCTCTGATAATTCATGTGGGAAGATAGTATTCATCATTCTTTGGTAATGAGAGGGTGCATTTTTGATACCAAAAGGCATCCTCAAATATTCATAAATACCACAATGAGCAATTATTCTCAATAATTTTCTAGCATGAGGTGTCAAAACATTCTGGTGAAAGCCTTTTAGAGCATCCATAGAAGTGATTAATCTTGCTTTGGATAATTGAGTCAAAGTCTCATGAATTCTAGGGATAGGATACCTGTCTGGAATAGTATAGGTATTCAGTGCTCTAAAATCACCAACCATCCTTGACTTATCATTATGCCAAGTAATGATTACTGGAGTTGTGACTTCAACTTCCTCATTGTGCCCAACGTGTCTAAGAACTCCCAGTTTCATTAGTTCATTAATATGATTTTCTAATGCTTCTCTAGCCCTAGGGCTAGCTGGGTAAGCTGGTCTCCTTAAAAGTGGCGCATAAGGCCTTTCCACATTAAGCATAATGTCCACCTCATGGCCTTTTATAGCCCCAAGTGGTTCATTGTCAGAAGCAAAGGCTTCTCTATATTGAAGTAAAATTTCAATAAGTTCTTCCTTCATTTCTGGTGTTAATTCAGGAATAATTTGTGCTTCACTTAGCTGATCTGACACAAATTTTTCTTTTTTAACATTCTTTACTTGTTGAATGACAGTAATTTCTTTTCTTTCTAGAGAAAAAGCAAATTTTTGCCTTTTATTTTCCCCTATAGTGAAATACCTGTCCTTATGATTGTTGATATCAATACCATAGATATTGAGATAATCATTTCCAAGTATAAAGTGTTGTGAAGTACAATTGTTCATAACAACAAATTCAGCTTTCAATCTTATACTCCCTGCAGGATGAGGAAATATTATTGCTGCTTCAAATATACCCAAAGGGTGCATGTTCTGGCTAGCACTGCTGAATTTTACACCTTCAATTGGCATCAGCTTGTCTTGCCAGTTGGTATAAATTTTGTCAAGATAATCTTTTCCAACACAAGTGCAAAAAGCACCTGAGTCAAGATGTATCTTGGCTTCTGTGTTATTTATCACAATATTAGTGATGCAAGATGACCCAGCTGTATAACCTTTACCTCTAGCAGGTTTGGTTTTTTGCATTTTGGCATCTTGCACATGTATGAGATCCATACATTCATCACTGTACTGTGGTAAGTGAGTATGTACCTCAGTGACCTCAAAAGAAACATTAATATTTTCTATACCAAGTTGCTCTGATGCTTCTTCTTCTTCTGAAGGCTCAGAATCACTTTCATGTAAAGATACATCAGTTTCTTTTGTTTCTTCCACTTTTTCAACATTTATCTCATTAACTCTTGTCTTTTTTGGACAAGTGTTTGCTAAATGAGATGTACTTCCACATTTATGACATTTCAAAGGAGGTCTGTCATGTGGTTTATTTGGTTTTAAAATTGGTTTCCCACTAGTCTTGTTGTCTCTTGGGGGTTTATACCAATTTCTTCCAATTTTTGTTCTAGTAGTGATATCCTCCATAGCATTGATATAATCTTCTGTAGAGCAAGGCTCAATACATCTGCTTCTTATAGCATGCTCAAGGTCACCACCACACTTTCTTAATATCCTTTTATGTACCATTGGTTCAGACATATCAGGATGAAGGGCAGTTAATCTGTCCTTCTGTTTAAGAAACCAAGTCATGGGCCTGTCCCTCTCAATATTAAAAATGGCTTCTTCAAAAGGATTTTCCATTCTAAATCTCCAGGAATCATTTGCCCATTTGGAAATAACTTGTTCTTTCCACCAAGGCCAAGAATGTTTACCATGGTCTTGTCTCATTTTATAATACCATTTCTTTGCTGATTTGGTAAATAATGAGTGTAATCTGGCACTTATGTATTCATCTGGTATGTTAAAGTCTTCTTTAAACATATCAATTGTTTTCATAAATTTCATATGATTATATTCTCCTTCACCACTGAAGGTTGGCCATTCCTCTAATCTTGGAATGTCCTTATAATTGCAAGCAGTTTCCACATCATGACTTGAAATTGTATGATGTAAATCATTATTCAAGTTAAGGACATTTCTGTCAAGAATTGCTGTGGATTGTCTTGGCAATTCATTTTTCAGTTATATATTATTAATACTTGACTGAATGTCTTCTTTCAATTCAAGTCTTGCTTTATCACTTTTTTCCAATTGTTCTTGAAAAAGAGCTGCATTGTGACCATTTGAATTTTCCAAGTTTTGTACTTGTATTTTCAATTATTTTAACTGTCCAGTTATAAAAGAAATTGAATGTTCATCTGGTTGATTGAGTAAAGTAACTTTAAGCTCAAGTCTTTCACAAATTTGCGTCAAAGACAAAATATTTGCCTTATTAACATTTTCAAGGCCAATTATGGTCTTTTGTTGGTCTTTTACTTGTAGTATCTCATTACCCAACTTTTGTTGGACGTGATCAAATGCTTTAAATTTTGCCATAATTTCTTTATTACAAGATTCAAAGTAAGTTACAAGCTTTACAAGATCTACTTCTTTGGAAAGGATTGGTTCAATCTTTCCTCCTCCTTGTTTTTGAATTCCATCAAAGCTCTTGCCATATTGAACACATTGTCCATGGCTGTCTTTTCCTTCTTTGGGATTCTGTAATTCTGAGGGTAAGGTTTGTTCCACTTGGGCTTTGCCTTTCCCTTTGCCTTTTGCTTGCCCTTCTGATTGGTCTTTGGGGCTTGCTTGGGCTTGCTTGGCACTTGTTGAGGCGCATTTTTGCTGGTGGATGCTTGAGGAGCTTCCACTGGGCTGTTGTCCTTGCCTTGAGCCAATTTCTTCTTCTGATCCTCTGACAACATTATTTGGTTTTTCAACCAAGCTTTGATCTGTTGGACTTGTCCTTTAACAGACATTGGTGTCCAACCCAGCAGAAGATCTTCTGTCTTTTCTGGCCCCATGAACTTCTTCACCTGAAGATAAGAGTTCATTGTGCCTATCCAAAGACTTGGAAGGAGTTCCCACTCTTGTTGTTTTGACGCCAGGAACCAGTTTTTCCATTGGGATTGATAAATTTCCACAGCTGCCTGTTGGAAATGGTTCAGGTCTAACAGCAATAGCAGTTATGTCAGCTTCTGGACTCTCAATAAGAGGTTCAAAGGTGCTGGCTAACCTTTGGGAACTGGTGGAAGGTCTGGCATCCTCCATTTGTGCCTCTCCTCTGGGAGGACATTCTTGCCTTTTGGATTTGTGGCTGGAATGTCCTGGTCCAGATCCATTTGATTGGATGGAGTAGTTGCTTCCACTTCTAGTAGGAGTCATTTCACGTCAATTTTAATAAAAAATAGAGTAAAAAATTGAATTGAATTCACCTGCAGGACCTTTAAAGGGTTCTTTGGTTATTAAACCCCTTGGTGCTGGACTGGTTTGAATTTCAATACTGGACTCTGAGGCTTCAGAGTCTGAAGAACTTTCTCTTATTGAAGACACTAGAGAAATTTAAAAATATAAGTTATTTTATTAAATAATGAAAATAACTTATAAGCTCAACTTATGAAATAAAGTTGTGTAAATGTAATTTTATGGCAAATTACGTCAAAAATAAAGAAAAATGTCTAAGACAAAAGAAAAAAATGTTTTTAGTAAAGATTTTATTTTTTAAAGATTTTTTATTTGATTTATTATTTTCTTTAAAGAAATAATAATTATGCAATTAACAAGTTAATTAATCAAAATTGTATTATTATTCACTTTATACTAGAATAACTCAAAGAATAAATTTCAAGTCTGTGATGTGAAAAAGCCACTAGTTAGACAAAAGAAATTTATTCCAAGTCACTCAATAGTATATTGTTTCAAACAATATTCTTAAGAAAAAATAACTTTATTAATATTATAAAGATTATTTATAAGGGATAAGTCCCAAAAAAGCCAATATTAAGACAAATATGGCAATTTTACGTCAAAAAATAGTAAAATAAGGTCTAGAGTATGATTTATGTCCCAAAAATTGGTTTAAAATCACGGCCAGGCCCCCAAATGTAAGGTTTGTCTATGAAACCCTTGATAATAGTAACAATATCAAGAGTACTATGACTGTCCTCAGTAGAAAAATATAATATAATAAAATATTACAACCACAAATTTAAATATAATTATCAGAAATAATTATATAAAAAATAAATTTAATTATTATTATAATAATATAATAATAAAAGAAATATAATAATTATAATAAATTATAATTATTCTATTATTGTTATAGTCACTGACAGTTATAACAATAAGAAGTGTAAAGCTCTTAATGAGACAATTACACGTGGAAAATATAAATATTTAACCATTTATAAATAATATAAATATTATTTATAAAAGAATTAAAACACACACTGTGCAGAAATAATTCTTATAGAGAAAATTCTATATAAAAAACTAATACTAGACAAAAAAAATATAGAATTTTTAGAGAAAACTTACTTATAAGATTTATTTAATATAATAAGTCAAACAACAACAGTTATAATATTAAGTAATGATTATAAGTTAAAAACACTTCAAAAATCAATAAATTTAAAGATAAAACAACTTTTTATAATATAAATTATGATTAAAGAGTTTTTGAGAGGAATTTGTGGATTTTAAAAGATATTGAAAATGAAAATTTTATATAATAAAATATATTATTGGTGATTACAACAATAATCTAAATTCTATGACTTCAACTCTTTAGTTTTAATAAATAAAGAGTAAAAATAACTTAATAATTACTTTTAATAATAAGATTTTATATTTAATAAAACTTTACCTGTTTAAATTTCTAATATGATTGGATTGATAATGAATAATGGACAAAAACAGTGATGAAAAGACTCTTTTTATGTCTTCAGAGCAGCTCTCATGATTCATAATGGATGTAGAGGGCGTGCTCAGGTCAAAACTGAAAAACCATGCTTAAAAATAAAGTTCTTAACTTAAGGCAACTTATTTTTACTTCCAATTTAAAGTTACCAGTGTTATTCTTAGCTCCATGTAACTTTAATCCTCATTTAAACTAATTATTTTAAGTTTTTAATATAAATAAGTTTATTTATATTAAAGTTCATCACATGAACAACTTAAAAATAAAGTTTCAAGTAGAAATCTCTTAAACTCAATTTTTAATTAATTTTTAAAGAAATCATAAATTTCTTTGAGTTTAATTAAAAGAGTAAATTTCCAGGCTAATTACCCAGGAAATTTATTTATAAAAGATACTTAAAATTTAATTTATATATTGATAATATTAAATTTTAAGTTGTGTGAAAATTTCAAGCAAATCCATTAAGAATTGGATTTTTAATGAATTTTTGAAGTTTTTGCTATTTTTCCACGTAAAATAGCAAAACACACTAAACCTTAAGTTTTGATAAGGTTTTAATGCTTGAAACTTTAAAGTTTTAAGCTTATTTAAGGTTTTTAAGCTTAAATAAGTTCTGACAGTTCTTAAACCTTGATTTCAAGCCTGCATGTTGGGATTTACCCTTTGGCAGCTTGAAATTCCTGTCCAAATTGGGATCAAACCAGTATAACCCTTAAGGTTGGATCAACGTTTAATCTTAAAGTTTAAATAAGGTTGAAAATCCTCCAATACAGGTGGACAACCTTAATTGAATCCTTGCAGATCCAAAAAGTTGGGTACCCCAGCTCTATTTGGTCTTTTTCCTTTGTCCCACCTTTCTGCGTGGATTTTGCCCTTTTATTTATTTAAAGCCATACTATGGCCTTAAACCCTTTTAAATTGAGCTCACGCAGGATTTACATTCTGTATGGCAAATCCTTAGCCAATTCAGTAAATATACACCACACCTCAATTTTAACTAAAATTTTGGTAAGTTTGCATAAACCTTATGCAACTTTAAATTTAAGCTTAATTAAGCTTAAATTTAACAATTTTAAAAAAATGTTAAAAAAGCTACATTGGTACTGTGAGATTCTTAAATCTTCCAATAACATAAAAAATAAGTGGTTTTGGGTATAACACCCTATGGGTGTACCCTAGGTTATTTTTGGTGTAGAATCCAAAAATGACATAATATTTATAACTTTGTTTATCCAAAAAAAAGTTATACTTATGTTTTATTATTTTTTATTTCAAATTCAACTAAAAAGTCTGTTTAAGACAAAATTAACTGTTTATAAAATCATTTGTGGCCTTATGGGTATGTCATACATACCTCACAGGCTCACAGGTAACTAGTTTTGAATTGCTAATAACTCCTGTAACCAAGGGTGGAAAGAGTGTATTGCCTGCCCCTCCTAAAATACTGAAAAAATCTTCCTTGGAGCTCACAAACCAAAATAAAATTATTAAGTGGCTTTACAACTGCAGAAGCCAAAATTCAGAAGTCTCAGATCAGACCTATTCAATATATAATAATAAAAACAAATGTCAGTAATTTGGTTAATTTTTTGATTTTTAATGAAAACACTTGTCTGTATAATTTTTATTTTATAGTTGAATTGAGGTGAGTTGTTTCTTCTTGGTGATAAAATCTTGGTAAGATGAGTTATTTAAGGTGTTCAGAAAAATTTGGTGAGTGTTGATAAAGGTAATTTTGTAAAGGTATAGTTATAATAGAGTAAAATAATCTTTTACAGGTTTGTTATTTTTTTAAGAGTGTTTAATAATGAGATAAAATAGTATTTGTTAAATTCAAGGCGTAAGATTCTTTGATATTGTATTTTTTTAAAGGGCAAGTTAGTTTTAAGTCTTGATAAATGGTGTTAATTTTACTGGATAAAATATTTTAATAGAGTAGTAACCCTAATCTTGGGTACTGGGTAATTGTTATATTTTTTTATTTAAATGATAATAAGATTCCACTGAGCTTAGCTGCTGGGTAATCTTCAATACTATACTTCCACTGAGCTTAGATACTGGGCAACTAAATTTGCTATAATATACTGGACTACCTCCCAGGTGAGGGATGACTTATTCCTGTGCTTACAATGTGAAGGGCATATAATTTTTCATGTGGGGATTTTGAAATTCGGGGGGAGAGAGCCCCTCTATTTATATCTTTTGGGAGCCAAAAGGGCCCTCCATGGGAGCTGTCTTTTTCCACTTTAATTCCTCTTGATTTCATCATGTGACTCTGTTTTTGTTGAGGACCTTTATTGCATGGGTCAGGTGATGTAAGGTTTGGTGATAATATTTCCTCTGGACAGCCTCCATTCATCACATGATGGGTTTTTGGTGAACTAATTATGATTTGATATTCTTGGATTTTACTTGCATGCATGAAGTGATTTCATTTTGGCTGAGGACTTTTCTTGTGCATAGCATTTTTTTCTGTCACATGATAGGCTTTTGGTGGGTGTAGTATCACATGATGAACTTGAAATTCCTTTGAATATGTCACAGTTTAGGCTTGTTAGAAGTGGCTGTGTAATTTATGCAAGTGTCATGGTTGTCTTTCTTCTTTTTGAACTTTAAAATGAGGTCCGGTGATAATTTCTTGCACTGATGAATTTACTGTTATGTATGAGATGATGTGATTTTTGAGTTTGACACATGCTGTGCATAGCCATGTGGTTGAGATTTAATTAGAATTGTGTACTGCATGCAGACTGTTGTAACTAGCTTTGGTTTGCATGAGGTGATGAGTGGTGTAAATAATTATGATTCTGTTTTAAGGTTTTAAGTGGGGTTACTGTGGAGATAAGATAAGGTACTCCTGTGACTGTGTTGTAAATGACTTGCAGGAACTCCATGGGGTTGAGCCTTGCATCATGTGACTTTTCTATGTTGCTGTTTAATTCATGCAGGTGTCTCTTTATTACTGCATGAGTCCTGTGGCTATAAGGGGGTGTAAGGCTGTGTGGGGTGTGTAATTTACAAGGTGGTACCTTATTTGTTGTAACTATTTTGCTATATGTAACTTCATTTTTACATATGCATAATGCAATTGAATAATTTATTTAAACACATTCCCTGCCCTTTGGTGCCTGTGCCATGGTTTTATGAGTTAAATCCAGCTTCTTGCTGTAAAATTGACCTTTTGGCGTAAAATTTGAGTGTAAGTCTGCCTGTAGGCTGGATTTACTGCTGTTTTGGGGTACTATGAGCTTGAGCCTGGTGAAAGAAAATGGTATGGAATACCACACCGGTTTTTGAAGTATTGCTGCTACTTTTTTCTGGTCCATGGCCAGACTAAGACCAGAGACTTTATGTCCTAGAGATAGCAACTCTTTTTGGCCAAAATTGCACTTTTTAAGTGAAATTTCCAGATTAATGGGTACTCATTTACTTAGCACGGTGGTCTTCTCATGTTTCTGAGTATATAATAATTTCATCAAGATATACTACCATCCAGACTTCCAATATCTCTTCTAGAAATAATGTGTCCATCATCCTTTGGATGTGGGCTTGTGCATTTTTGATGCCAAATGGCATCCTGGTGTACTCATATATGTCCATATGGCATATAATTCTGATTAATTGAATGGAGTGTGGTTTAACTTCATTCTGGTTAAAACATTTCATTCACTCCATTTTGGTTATGTATTTGGATTTTTCCAGTTTGTCTAAGGCATGAGGTACCTTTCAGCTTTTGTATAGTTGTTCAGAGCTCTGAAATCTCCATACAGTCCATATTTACCATCATGCCAGGTGATCAGGACAGGAGTATTGATCTCCACTATTTCATTGTGTCCAATCTTTCTGATGAAGTCCATGTCTAGGTGTTCATTGATGTGTTTTGAAATCTCCTTCCTAGTCTCCAGACTTTCTGGGTATGGAGGTCTTCTGAGCATGGGTGGATAAGGTGTTTCCACCTCCAGATATAGTTCTATTTCATGGCGTCTGATTTTTCCTAGTGGTTCTTCACCAATGGAAAATTCTGTTCTCTTATTCCTCAGCATCTTCAGCAAACAAAGTTTCTGTTTACTGGTGAGGGTAGTGCTAAGCTTGCACTTTCTGAGTTCATTCAGTAGTTCTTCCAGTGGATACTGGAAAGATATTTGGTATATATCAAGTGAAAATTTCTTTTCCTTCTTGTAACCAATGCTAATGTGCCTGTTTTTACTATTGTAAATATCAATACCATACATCCTCTGTTAATCTGTCCCCATTAAGAACCATTGAATGTGGGCATCATCAAGCATTACAAACTCTGGGTTGAGTCTGATATTACCTTTCCTGTGGGGTATAATTATCTCTTTGATAATTGTCCCAATGGAAGTCATCTTCCCTGATGCACTTTTGAAGTTCTTTTCCTTGGTTGGCAAGAGCTGCTTTCCCCAATTTTAGAAGTGGTTGTCCAGATAATTTCTGGCCACTATGGAGCAGTGTGCCCCACTGTAAATGATCAATGGGTGTTGAGCATTGTCAATTCAAACAGTCATTTTTTGGCTTTGCCATGTATGTATGCCACTCCTTTGGTTCGTTTAGCCAGGAATTTCTGTGAATCTTCTGTATGTTTAAAAACATTTTTATTTGCAGTTTCTTGTGGCATGCCAGCTTCCGACCGTATGTCCTGGATTTCTAGTGGTGTTCCCTGTTGGTATTACATTATAAATTCCTCTCTTTTTTCTTGCTCTTTATCAGATTTTTCTCTGATGGCATCTCCGATAGAGTCTGATTCAGTGTCAGCCTGTGACTCAAAACCAGAGCACGAGCATGACAGCCAAAATACCATAAACCAATGGTATAGGCAAGATACCACCAAAACATGGATCTGAGCCAAATCAGCTCAGAAGGTATCAAAAGAAAGAGGAAACTCACCTCTTTCTGAAAATATAAGTCCTATCACCATAGGACAAGAAATAACAAAGTTATTGTTGAGCATTAACGTGAATTTTCACCTCTCATCTAAAATCTAGAAGGAGAGGCTTAACCCCATCAAATGGGTACTCAAAATGAGGCTCTAAGCCAGGGCTATCCAATGGTCCCAGCCAAACTGAGCTAGCCCCAATATTACTGTAGTTATGGTCAATTTCAGGCCAAATAATGGTGAACAAAACATTCACCTCTCATCTAACTTCTACAGTTTTAGTGTGCAATACTTGAAGTGGGGTCTTTTTGAAAATAGAACAATCAGGGCTATCTGATGGTGTCATTCATTTAACCATAGCTCAACTAAAACAAACGTTATGGGGCATATAAGCTCAATACAGCTTTTTGCCGATACTACGCAAATGTACAAAAATCTTGTACATGGGATAACTTTGCCATATTCAACGCTACCCACATCAAATGAGGTACCATTTTGTAGAGCACATACAGGGCTACACACTGGTTCATTTTTCAGGTTGATATCTCAAGAACTGACAAAGGTATAGCTATTTTAAGGTCAAAATCCCACATTCTGACCAATACAGCCTTACCATGGGATAATATCCCATAACCATGAATATGAGGTGTAAAGTAGATGAAGAAGCTTGTTTTTACTTCAATACCTCATATTTCAGTCAATAATGGGGTCCCATACAGCTTCTGTACAGCATTCTACGCATCATACACGTCAGAATCAGGCTGTGAGGTCCCCAGATGAAAATTTTCACCCTGTATTTGTGAAAACTGCCCAGATGTGGTTTCAAAGCCACATCTGAGCCCAATACAGGTTATAAAGGCTGTTTGCAAACAACAGGCCAGTACTAGAGAGTGAAAAAATCGTCACTTCCTCTATTTGGAAAGGTCTAGCACCCTTTCCACCCCATTTCAGGATAAAAAGGAGGCTTTTCACAGCCAGAATTGTTTCCTCATCCAGCTCTTGAATATCCTACATAGTAAACTGTCAAAAGCAGTTTTACTCTTGGGTAATAATCAGGGTATAATTATAATCTTAATTATTGTAGTTCTTATTATAGTAATCCAACTGGTAAAACTGCACACAGGGTTCTCAATAGTGCTCACCACCACTTTTTCCTCATTAGTAGAACCCTTATATTATATTATAAATAATATTATTAAATTAAAATCTCTGATTTTAAAATTATTTCCATGTGTCACAGTCATAGTTCTAGTTGTAAATAGCCTAATTACTGCTTCAACATAGACTCCAGCTGACATTCAGAATCCTCTGTGGGGGATTCTGCCTCTGGGAATTTCTCAATGGTATAGACTTTCTTCTTTTCCTTTGGGCAGTTGTTGGCATAGTAGTCTGTTTCACCACGATTGTGACAAGAATCACTCTTCTTAGTCACTTGTGCCACTCTCCCTTTGGGTTTGTCTTTAAACTCTACCCTGAAAGTTTTTTTCTCTTTGAAGCTACTGCTTTTGTATGGGGAATATTTCCCTATATTTGTTCTTTTCCTTACATCTTGTAATATATTTGTAATGTCATCTAGAGTGCAATTTTGGTTGCATCTGCATTTTACCGCATGTTCTAGCTCTCCTGGCATTTGTGTAAGGAGTTTGTGATTCCTCATCTGAATATTCATTTGAGGATCAATGGCTTTAAGTCTTTTATATTTCCTAAGAAACCATTCATATGTATCTTTGTCCACTGAAGACTTTTCATTTTCAAATGAAAAGGTCTTTTTCCATATCCAAGTACCTTTGCTGTACTTTTGGATGATTTGACTCCTCCACAATGGCCAGTTTCTCCTGCCATGAATTTCTTTCATTTCTGTTTACCAGATAGTAGCATGTCCTTTAAATGCTGTATTAAGTCTAGCAGTAATCCACTAATCTGGTATGCTTGGTAAATAAATGAAGAGTCCATCAATATAATCTATGAGTTCCATATGATCATATTGTCTTGTACCAGATAATTTGGGCCAGCTTGCGGACTCAGGGAGCTGTTTTAAGGCCTCCTTCTCAGAATAAGACATATTATCTCCATCCTGGTATTGAGATGAAGATCTTATCTTATTCACCAACATGGAATCTGGTTTGATGTCCTCTTTGTGATATGGATTATCCATAACATGGCATTGTGGTTGGGGCTTCATGTTATGGTAGACATTAAACAGTTTGTTTATGTCTTGATCCAGAAAATCCCTTTCCCTTTTTTTGTGGTGTTGTTATTCAAAGACTAGATTTAGTCTTTTTTTGGTTTCTTCAGAGGCTTTTCTCAATTTATAATGTCCTTCTTGATGGGCTTTAACAGTTTTGTCTATGGAGGCTATCAACCTTTTCATCCTCTCATGGCTTGCTTCAAGTTCTGAAAACTGCCTTGAAGTTTTCTAGGCATATTGGGACGTTTGCAACCACAGTGCATCACTCTTTAGCTTCCTCCGAGGTGTGACAACATCATTTTCAATCTTAGTGGGGGTAATATTGCTATTAATAGGTCTACTGATTATAGAGTTATGTAAAACTACTTCTGCTTATTCTATACTTCTTTCACCAAATATAACACCTTCTGGCTCATTGGATCTGAATCTCTCCTCCTTTGGTTAGTGATGGTCTTGTTTTTGCCCTTGTATCCTTGTCTTCTCTTGGAAGCTTCCTGGTATTGTGAAGAATGGTGACTATTGGCCGCTGATATCTGGGTTCCTGAATGGTGTGAAGCCACTGGAGAGCTGGTTTGGTCTACTCCTTGTGAGCCTGAAGGAATCTGAGTATTCCCTGTCTGGGCCAGTTGTTCTTCTATATTTTGGATAGTGTCTTGATTCTCCCTTATCCTGTTTTCCCTCACCTGCAGGAGTCTGAATTGCCTGGTGGGATTCCAACCTTTGATGATTCTCATAAGGCCTCTGAATTCTATCTCTTTGAGACAGATCTTCTGGAAACTTGCTCCAAGTTCTGCCCAGGGGGATGCCAGGTTGAACCTCTTGTTGTCCATGCTCCATTAAAAAAGTCCTTTGAGCAGTTGGTGGAGCTGAAGAACTTGATCCATATCCTTCAAGTCCTCTGGTTTGTGGCTTCTGTTGAATTGGAATATGAATGGAAGAGTGGGTTTTATTTCCCTCAATGTATTTCCATCCACCACTGTGTCCAAGGTTTCCTCTCCCAGGTCTTTGGGTTCTGGAAAAGCCTTCTCTGTCCTCTGGCTGGTTCCTTTGGAAACCACGTTTTCTGAGGTGTACAGGTGACATATCAGTGTTTGCAAGCAGTCAAAAACTTTCTGTTCTCAGGTTATTTACGTTTTATTGTTCCTTGTACAATTTTGTTTCCTGCTGCTTTTGCCAATTTACCTTTAGAGGTTACAACTGGGGTATTGACTTTAATCTTCCCTGTGCAAGTTGTTAAGATTGGTTTACCTTGTATTGATGAAGAGGTTTGGTTTTTTCTATTCCTCTGACTGGAAATGGGTGTCCACTTTTTAGCTGTTATAAGGCCTTCACTGTGCCTCTTTCCTTTTCCCTTGGTGCCCTCTGGTTCTGAGTGTGTCAAAGGTGTGTTGGCCTGTGACTGGGTCTCTATTGAGATGTAGTTTTCTTCCACTGAATCAGAAAGGAAAAAGAGTAATTCTTGTCAGTTAAGACTTCTAAAAATGATGCTTTCATGTCTAAGAATGGCCTCTGTGCGATATATTTCTATATCATTCCCTTGTATTATGACATTCTAATTGAATCAACAATTCCAGGTCAGAAATACAGCTTACAGATATCTGGAAGACTGTTTTCATACCAGTATCTCACAGATTAACTTGTCATTAGGAACTATAATCTGAAAAAGTGGTTATGTAAGAGGGTGATTGAAATTAGCAATGTAGCCAACCACGCCTCAACTGTTGGTTTTACAGTAAGAGGTGTGCTTATTTCATTAAAAAAAGGACTCTATTAGTGGCTCAAAGTGCTTAAATATGTAAAACACACCAAAAATAAGGGTTTTGTGGTGATTAAACTATAATAAACCACACAGCAAGACAAAAAATAGAAGAAAACACAGTGGTATGCAGCATATACCACTCAGAAAATAAATAAAAGATATATATTTTATTTATTTTTTAGTAAACTTTACGCCTATAAAACAGAAAAAAAAGTGTCAGAATGAATAAAATAAGAGAAAAAACTCACTTATAAGGTTCAAAAAGTTTTAAAACATGGCCAGGCCCCCAAGATGTCATGCTGAGTTTATGGTGAAGGTGTAATAAGGCTATTTACAATGCCAACTATGACTGTGACATGGTACAATTAATGTAAAAGAAGTTTAGAATGTATAATAAAAGTTCAAGATTGAATAATAAGGGCTTTACTATTGTAAAATAGTGGTGGTGAGTGCTATTGAAAGCCCTGGGTGCAATATTACCAGTTGGATTGCTATAATGAGAACTACAATACTTGAGAATTTCAAGTATAGCCTCATTCTTTGTTAAGAGTATAACTGTTTTTGACAGTTTTACTATGTAGGAAATCAAGAGCAGGATGAGGAAACCTTTTCTGGTGGAGAAAGGGCCTCCTTTTACCCTAAAATGGGGGGGAATGGCCCTCTAGACTATCCACATAGAGGAAGTGAAGGATTTTTCACTTCATAGTACTGGCTTTTGGTTTTCATAGTGCCTGTATGCTCTGTATTGGGCTCAGATGTGGTTTTGAAGCTACATCTGGGCAGTTTCACCAATACAGGGTGAAAACCTTCATCAGGGGACCACATAGGCCTCTTCTGATGTATATGATGCATAGAATGCTCTACAGAACCTGTATTGTACCCCAGTATTGAATTATAAAGATGGTTCTTTGTCTTTTTAACACCTCATAATCATACTTATGGAGGAATATCCCACAGTAAGACTGTATTGGTCTAATTGTGGGATTTTGAGCTTAAAACTGTCATAGCTTTGTCAGTTTTTGAGATATCAAGATCAAGGTTGGTTCATTTTGTCTCCCTTCATGTGTTCTAAAATTTCTACCTCATTTGATATGGTTATCATTAAGTATGGCAACATTATGCCATGTACAAGATTTTTTGTACATATATATGTTTTGCTTAAAAACTGTATAGAGGTTGTTTGCCCCATACCTTTTGTGATAGATGAGATATGGGAAAATATATGGCACCATCAGATAGCCCTTATTGTGCTCTTTACAAAAAGATGCCACTTTAGGTATCTCACACTAAAACCGTAGAAGTTAGATGAGAGGTGAATATTTTAATCACCCTTATTTGACCTTATTTTGGTCATACCTTCTGTAATTCTGGTGCCAGTTCAGTTTGGCTAGTACAATTGGATAGCCCTGACTTAGAGATCCATTTTGAATACCCATTTGATGTGGTTAAGCCTGTTCCTCTGTATTTCAGATGAGAGGTGAAAATTAAGGCTTATGCTCAGCAACAACTTTGATTAGGAATAACTTTGTTATTCTTTTTCCTATGAGGATTGGACTTGTATATTTGGGAAGGGGTGAGTTTCCTCTTTATTTTGAGACTTTTTGAGCTTATTTGGCTCATCTCCATGTTTCTGTGGTATCATGGCTATACCATTCATTTATGGTATTTGGCTGTCATGCTTGTGCTCTGGGTTTGGGTCATCTGCTCATAGCAGCAAGGGCAAAGGAAAGAGGAATAGTGAAGGCCTCATTACAGCAAAGAAGTGGAAGCCAATTACCACCCATAGAAGCAGAAAACCTTGAAAATCCACATCAATAAAAGGTAAAACAACCTTAATCACTTGTACAGGGAAGAATACAATAATTAACCCAGTCGTAACCTCTATGGGCAAATTTCCCAAAGCAGTAGACAATAAATTTGAACAAGGCACATTAAAATTTAAATACCCTGAGAAAATTAAGTTTTTTACTTCTTGAAAGCACTGATATGTCACCTGTACACCTCAGGAAGCAGACAGAGGACAGAGAAGGCTTGTCCAGAACCAGAAGACCTGGAAGAGGACACCTTGGACACAGTGGTAGATGGCAAGACACTGAGGGAAATCATACCCACTTGTCCATTCACTTTTCAATTCAACAGAAATTTCAAACCAGAGCACTGGAACAATATGGATCACATTCTTCAGCTCAACCAACTGCTAAAAGATCTCTCCAATGGAGCATGGACACCAAGAGACTCAACCTAACATGCCACTGGGAAGAACTTGGAGCAAGTTGTCAGAAAATATGTCTCAAAGAGATAAACTTCAAAGACCTTATGGAAATCACCAAACATTGGAATCCCACCAGGAAGTTCAGACACCTGGAGGAGAGGGCAACCAGGATAAGGGAGAATCAAGCCACTATTGTAAGGTTTTTCTATGAAACTCTTGATAATAGTAGCAATATCAAGAGTACTATGACTGTCCTCATTAGAAAAATATATTATAATAAAATATTATGAAAACAGATTGAATATAACTATTTTGAACCTTTGAGATATGACCAAATACCCAAAAAGGTCACAAGAAATATTTAATATAATTATACATTAAAAATAAGTACCTTAAAGCTACAAAAATACCATAAAGTGGTATAAAACTTGGTTTAACTTAAAAAACAATGAATAAACATGTCAACTAAATTACACCATTGGATTCCCCATGGTAAAATACAATATATACCATTTTTATGGCATATCTGTAAAGTAAATATCTAATACGTTATAAGTAATAATACCTTATAAAAGACACAAATCCTTATTTATTTCAAAGGCCAATTAAAAAACATGTGAAATAAAAGGTACCATTGGATTCTCCATGGAATTCCACACATAAAACAATTAATAAGCTAAGATTCAAAACCAATACTTAAGGAATTAACCTGAATATATGCACTTTTTTGGTCAACACATATATTCAAGGATTTTAACTAATATCTCTTGAATTATGCATGATAGAGTGATGAACCAAAAATAAAGTGATCACGTAATTACTGTAGTAATACAGATATGAAGTTTATTTCACAAGTTATAAACAAGGTTAAAATCTGTAAGGAATTATTGATTAAAATCAACAGAGCTGTTGACCACTTTGTTGTTAAAGTGGTCCAAACTTGAAAAAAAGTAGACAGTTGGATTCTACTAGCTCATTCGTGAAGAATGATGTATTTTTTACTATAATATTCAAGGTATAACCACTTGAAATCATAGTTTGAAGTTTAAAATATTAAATTTCGACAGAAAAGTTGAGTTACAAGAAAAATCATCAAAAAAAGAGTTTTGATGATGTAATAAAATGCTCTTGGAAGCATAATACGGTTATGACAAGATATCAGAATTCACTCTCTGAATTGCTGTAGCGTGCAAATCTTAAAAGTTATTAAGGATCAAAGTTTGAGCTTAATTTGATCATTTATGATCACTCACTGTAACCTTAAATTAAGTTTAACAGTCATATAAGTGATAAAATTGGTGAATACTATTAGTTTATGATTAAAACTAATAAAATCCACGAAATTTGGGGTTCTTCCAAGCCTTTGACGTCATCAAACTTAGAGTTATAGTGATAACTCTAAATAATAGCATAATAATGATGTAATGAGGTTTGATCATGATGTAATCATCACCAAACCTTAAAATATTGATCAATTCCAGTGGATATGATCATTACACGTCTACTAGAAGCCTTTTGGACTCTAGGAGGGAGGTATTTACTATAAATAGAGCTCTTTTTTCTCTGTTTTCCCCTCAGACACATCAAAAACATTAAATCAATACAATTAAAAAGGTAATTTCTTTATTCTTTATATATAAAACTTTTATATTATTAAAGACCAAATATCATCTTATTATAATCATCAATTTTGACGTGATTAAATCATTTGTTTAATTGTTTTTGTTAAAAGTCTCTCTAAAACCTCATTTCCACGTAAAAATCAAGAATATTTGTAATTTCTCTATTTTTTATTGTAAATACAATTTGGATAAGTTTTACTTACATTATTTGGTGTAAAATATCTCAAAATTATTATATTAAGTGTTAAAAGTAGGTTATTTTCTCTATATTATTCTTTTAATAATTCTTTAATTAATATAAATAGTATTTATATTAATTTATAACTTTAATATTGGTAATATTATTGTTATTAATTGTTTTTTATTAATAAAAAAACAATTTTTTACACCTTTATTATTTGTTTGTAACAATAATAAAGTGCTATTAAATATATTAATTATTTTATATTAATATATTTATTTTATTTTATTATATTTTTTAATATAAATTATATTATCATATTTCATTGATAATATACTTATTTTTACGCCATAATTATAATAATTCTTTATTATTATAATTATTTTTATCTTATTTATTTTATTTATAAGGACATTCATAGTACAATAAGTAAAATATTTTTAGTTTTTACTTATTGTTTCATAGTCAAGCCTTACATTTGGGGGCCTGGCCGTGATATTTACTATAAAAGACCTTTAAAAAGATTCTAATCTGGCTTATCCAATAATAAATTATACTTATAATCATAAAATTATATAATAATTTTATATTTATTGATTTTAAAAGCTGTTGAGGCATTTGGAAAGCAATTGTCCTGTCTTACATGTGGTTTTTCACATCCTTAGACTTGCAAAAAACTTACTTTGAGTGACTCTAGTGATTAAAAAAGATATTTCATAAATTAAAAATAATTTTATATTATAAATTAATTTTATAAAAAGAATCATATTCTTTTTTTATTTTATTCTTTAAAAATAAAAACATCAAAAATAATAAAAATATTAAAAACCAATAGTAAGGTTATTTTATTCTTTTTAATTCCATTTCTTTAATTATTTTCATTTTTTTTCTATAAAAAAAGATATAAAAGCAATTTTTACATGGAAAATTGCCATATCTTACCAAAAATAACACTTTTATATAAAAGACTTATATTTATTTGTATTTTTTAGTGTTTGAAGACAACCCAGCAGAGGATAACCAAACCACTGTTGAAAGATTGGTGGAAGACACTTGTCAAAGTTCTCCAACACCAATAATTACCAAAAGAAAGAAAGCCAAGAAATTGGACTTTCCAGGACCAACCATTCAGGAATCTGAAGGTGAGTACCTCATTTATAAATTGCCATAAGAAAATTCCTGTTCTGAAAGCCTCTTGTTTCTTATTTTTCTTATAATATGACTACCAGAAGAGGCTACCAATACTCCATCCAATCAGATGGAGCTGGACTCAGAGGTAGAATTGATTCCTCAAAAGGGAAAAGGAAGGGCAATATCCCCAGTGGAACAGAATCCACACAAGCAAGTGCCTTATCCCAAAGGCAAGTCCCAGAAATGCCCATGATATCTGAACCTGAATTGGAACTAAGTATGAGTAATTCAAACAGGTACAAATCACATTCAGAGGGCTCAAATAGACATCTACATGAGCCAATACAAACAGTACTACACAGTGTACAGGGACAAAGATTGGGAAATGCTGCCACAAATACACCAAGGAGTGATGAACTCCTGGCACATCCTGAAAAAGTTCCTCAAAGAGGAGGAAATAGTGAGATACTCCAATGGATGGAATCCACTATCAGCCAAACCTCAAATCAAAAAGATCAATGAGTATCATGCCAAAAAGAAGGAGGCAACCAAGGAAGAAACCCCAGTAGCTTCTACCAGCAAGCCCCAAGTCAACCCACTTGCCCAAGAAGGGAAGAAGAACAAGAAAAAGAATTGGAGAAAACCATATTCCCCAAGCTACAGGATCCCCAAGATCCAAAAAGATGCCATGGACAATGTCTTCAAAATGGCCAGAACTTTGATGGAATTCAAAGACAAAGAGGAACAAAGAATGAGACAACCCCATTTCCCAAAGAAATAACCTTGTCTCCTGATATTGTAAATACTTTAACAGACCTTAAAAATAGTATTTCACCTCTTAAAGACATTAAAAATAGTTTATTATCTTTCCAAGAAATAAATAACAGTTTATCATCTTTAACAAAACTTGTTGCACAAAATAAGAAAGAAATTGATAACATAAAATTTATGATTTAAAATAATAAACCAAAAGTATTAATTGACAATACTCAGAAATTAATACAAGGACAACAAGAGTTGTATAAATACATAAGTGATATTGAAGAAAAAACTTTGACAATCAATTATTATGTGAGTATTGACAATCTTACAGAAAAATTAAACAAATTAAGTATTTCGGTAGAAAAATTTGAAGAAAAGACTTCATCACACCAAAAATTACTTTTGGACCATGTGGAAAACAGTGATCAAGCAAGAATGCATCTGAAAGATGACATTCAAAGTGAAATAAGGCTTATTACTGAAAAAATGGATAAAATTAATGAGGCTAATCTAAATATGCCAAAGTTATCAACACCATTTTCTCACATAAGAAGCCCTGTTAAACCAAAAGAGGAATTAACAAATCCATTCATAACAGACTTGAGTCACCAAGACAATAACCAAGTCTTAATGAAGGAAGCACCTCAATTGAAAGAATGGCCAACATTCACAGGAGAAGGTGAATATGACCACATGTCCTTTATCAAAACAATTGACATGCTGCAAGAAGATTATGCCATACCAGATGAATTAATCACTGCAAGATTACATTCATTGTTTGAAAAATCTGCAAAAAGATGGTATTATGGCATAAGGCAAACAAATGGCAAAAATATCTGGTCTTGGTGGAAACAAGAAATAATCACCAAGTGGGCTAAGGATGCCTGGAGGTAAAAAATAGAAATTGCATTTGAAAATTCTTTCTTTGACCCAGACAAAGACAAACCTTTAACTTGGTTCTTGAAACAAGTTGAAAGACTTAATGCATTGTACCCAGAAATGTCACAAAAAATGGTGCATATGAAAATACTCAAGAAATGTGGAGGAGAGCTAGAACATGCCCTAAGAAGAAGGTGTATAGAACCATGCTCCACAGAAGAGTATATTAATGCACTAGAAGACATAGTGACAAGAACAAAAATTGGCAGGACTTGGAAGAAATTGGACATTAAAAGCCCAAATAAACCATTTATCAAAAAAGATAAATCAAAAGAATCCTTCAAGCCCAATACATACAACAATAATGAGCAACGAAAATACCATAAATGTGGAGGTATTGGACACTTAGCCAATAATTGCCTTAAAAAGGCAAAGCTTAATGAAATTGTGGAAACAGAAAACCACAATGACAAAGAAGAGGAATCTGACTCTGAAAAAGAGACAGAAGAGTCAGAAAGCTCTGAAAGTGATGAAATCAATATAATTATTGCACAAATTAACAATATTGATATAATTTATGAAGTACTGGATGTTAACTCAAACTTACCACAAGTTGGGACATCTGACACAAACCTGACAAACATACAAGATGCCAAAATGTATATGACCAAACCTGCAAGAGGAATGGGATATACAGCTGGAAAATCAAGTATAAGTATTGTTATGGTTGATAACCAAGAAGGAAAAGTTAACTTAGATACAGGAGCATATTACACCTGTGTTGGTAAAAGCTATTTAAAAACCATTGTCCCAGACTGGCAAGAAAAACTTATGCCAATACAAGGTGTCAAATTTAGTAGTGCAAGTGAGAGCATGAAGCCCCTTGGAATAATTGATTTAACACTAATTTTTCCTCATCCCTCACAATGTGTCAGAATCAAAGTAGAGTTTGTAGTAATGGACAACTGTACTAGTAATCACTTCATACTTGGGAATGACTACTTATCAATTTATGGTATATGTAAGGTTTGACTATGAAACAGTAAGTAAAAACTACTAATATTTTACTTATTGTACTGTGAATGTCCTTATAAATGAAATAAATAAGATAAAAATAATTATAATAATAAATAATTATTATAATTATGGCGTAAAAATAAGTATATTATCAATAAAATATAATAATATAATTTATATTATAAAATATAATATAATAAAATAAATATATTAATATAAAATAATTAATATATTTCATAGCACTTTATTATTGTTACAAACAAATAATAAAGGCATAAAAAATTGTTTTTTATTAATAAAAAACAATTAATAACAATAATATTACCAATATTAAAGCTATAAATTAATATAAATACTATTTATATTAATTAAAGAATTATTAAAAGAATAATAATAGAGAAAATTATTATAATAAGAGAAAATAACCTACTTTTAATACTTAATATAATAACTTTTGAGATATTTTACGCCAAATAATGTAAATACAACTTATACAAATTGTATTTACAATAAAAAATAGAGAAATTACAAATATTCTTGATTTTTACGTCAAAATGAGGTTTTAGAGAGATTTTTAACAAAAACAACTAAATAAATGGTTTAATAACGTCAAAATTGATGATTATAATAAGATGATCTTTGGTCTTTAATAATATAAAAGTTTTATATATAAAGAATAAAGAAATTACCTTTTCAATTGTATTGATTTAATGTTTTTGATGCGTCTGAGGCGAAAACAGAGCAAAAAGAGCTCTATTTATAATAAATACCTCCCTCCTAGAGTCCATAAGGCTTCTATTAAACGTGTACTGATCATATCCACTGGAATTGATCAATATTTTAAGGTTTGGTAATGATTACATCATGATCAAACCTCATTACATCATTATTACACCATTATTTGGAGTTATCACTATAGCTCTAAGTTTGATGATGTCAAAGGCTTGGAAGAACCCCAAATTTCGTCTATTTTATTAGGTTCAATCATAAAATAATAGTATTCACCAATTTTATCACTTATATGACTGTTAAACTTAATTTAAGGTTACAGTGAGTGATCATAAATGATCAAATTAAGCTCAAACTTTGATCCTGAATAACTTTTTAGATTTGCACGCTAAAGCTGTTCAGAGAGTGAGTTCTGATAGCTTGACATAACCTCATTATGCTTCCAAGAGCACTTCATTACATCATTAAAACTCTATTTTTGATGATTTTTCTTGTAACTCATCTTTTCTGTCAAAATTTAATATTTTAAACCTCAAACTATGATTTCAAGGGGTTATATGTTGAATATTATAATGAAAAATACATCATTCTTCACGAATGAGCTAGTAGAATCCAAATGTCTACTTCTTTTTAAGTTTGGACTACTTTCACAACAAAATGGTCAACAGCTCTATTGATTTTAATCAATAATTCCTTACAGGTTTTAACCTTGTTTATAACTTGTGAAATAAACTTCATATCTGTATTACTACAGTAATTACGTGATCACTTTATTTTTGGTTCATCACTCTATCATGCATAATTCAAGAGATATCAGCTAAAATCCTTGAATATATGCATTGACCAAAAAAGTGCATATATTCAGGTTAATTCCTTAAGTATTGGTTTTGAAGCTTAGCTTATTAATTGTTTTATGTGTGAAGTTTCATGGAGAATCTAATGGTACCATTTATTTCACATGTTGTTCCATTGGTTTTTAAAATAAATAAGGATTTGTGTCTTTTATAAGGTATTATTACTTCTAACATAGCTACAAGATGCCAAATTTTATAGAACCAAACCAGCAAAAGGGATGGGATATACAGATGGAAAATCAAGCATACGTATTTCCATGGTGGAAAGCCACAAGGTAAAAGTGAACTTAGATACAGGAGCATATTGTACCTGTGTTGGTCAGAGTTATTTGAAAAAAACTGTAACATATTGGGAAGAAAAACTTATACCAATACAAGGAGTCAAATTTAGTAGTGCAAGTGAAATCATCAAGCCCCTTGGAATAATTGACTTAACACTCATTTTTCCTCATCATTCACAATGTATCAGATTGAAAGTAGAGTTTGTGGTAATGGAAAACTGCACTACTAACCATTTTACACTTGCACCAGGGCGAATCGTGTGTCAATCGTCGGCAATTGACTTCACGTCAAGCAAACGTCAAGCAGGATAAAAGTCAAGCTCACTTCAAGCGAAAATCAAGCGAATGTCGAGCACATGTCCTACTCTTGTCTTACATTAAATCCTGTGACATCCACCAATATTGGTTCCCCTGTGCCTTCAACTCAGATTCCTCACCACCTGATCATCCCGCAACCGTCTGACGGTTGGTAAAAATTACACAAGACCCGCCTGTTTTCACAAACACACATCAAAGAGGTCCTTCAGCCAGTCTTGATGTAGGCCAGGGGTTTGACTTCACCAGGTCATCCATGAAAGAACTCCGCCTGAGCAGGATTGTCGTTTTGCAGATGACACTGGTAGAGCCCGCCGCACAATACCGCAGGTGCGGGTGCGCTTGTTTGTGCATTGGCGTGTGCGGGTGTGCTTGCGTGTGCATTGGCGTGTGCAGGTGCAGGTGCGCAAGGCCCAATTCCCCTTCCAAAATGACGATGGCGCAGTTAGGAATTTTGGATGCTGTGAAAGGTGAGTGTGTGGGTCATTTGATCATTGAACTTGGCTTATTCACACTGTACCCAATGTCAAAATAGTAAGTTCTTTGTGGCAATGTGAAATAATGGGCTTTGCTTGTCACAATTGCATGTCTCTGTCACCAAATTTTGAGGCAGTTATTTCACTAGCAAAATTGCTAATGAATCTGAGAGATTTGCATTTTAGTAGACTAAATATCATGAAATAAAGGCTTTATCATTACAAGAAGTCCACATTACAGAACTTTGTTATCATACAATCCATAGTTACCTTCAATTTCTTCTTCAGATATAATCAAGTGTCCATCATCAAAACCAACAGCTTTCTAAATATTCAGATGCGGCCAATCTGGTAAGAAATTCACATCAATATTCAAAGTTTTTAAGATCAGAAAGCTATTGTTCAGTATGCTAGATGGCTCAGAGACATTAAAAATGCTATTCATAATACCAAATTGTCGTGAGTTGCCCCTCAGAAAACATATCACACTGTTGCTGACATTTTTGGATTCAGTTGAAAATTTATTGTTCCCAATATTAATGTTTGAAACTGGAAAATACCAAGGTGAGACAATCCTTGAAGTGGGAGGACTTGTGGATTGCAAGGTAGTGTCTAAGCTGATCCAATCAACTATTTCCCTTGTTGCATGAAAATTCTGTAAGTACTCAATCAGGCAATCATAATTTTCTTGGTCATGGCAGGATGGTTTGTTATATTTATGGTGATTGAACTGGGCAGGTGGCTGTGATTCGAAAAGCTGTCTTATTTCACATGGCACGGATGGGGATTTCAGGAGAACGGAAAGGTTGGAACATCAACAGATATGTTGAAGTAAGTTTTTATCTATATCATCTATTCAGAGTTGCAAAAAGTTAGTCTTATTCAGTTCAGGTGTTTAATCAATGTGAATATATTGATCTTATTAATTGACGTACATATTTTGTTATTTGTTCGCATTTTTGCAAATAATCCAATCAAGCGCTCATAACCCCATGTGGCTGAGGCTTGTGCTGGGCCCCAACGTTGGAAGAGTTCGGGAATATGATAAGCAAAATGATTATTTGGTTTACTTTTCTGTTTTGGGAACAGGTGTTGATTGGAAAGGCGGAATTTTTTCTAATGTTCAGCAAATGCAGTTGCATCATCTATTAAAACAGTCCAACTTGTGGCAATGTTGATAGCACTAATCAAATGGAATGTATTCTTGGTTAGCTCATTTGCAAGTTCTTCTTACTGACCCATTTTTCTTTGAATGTTGGCGGATTGGTGTACATCTAATGACATCTGTTGACTGAGCATTAAAAATGGAATATAGACCTTATATAAGAGAGCCCATTCAGCGGCTTTTAAGCTACCATGAGAGGGGGAACCCATGTTGTGAGGTACTTTTGTCCATGATGAGGGAATTATCGTCTCAGATATGATTTGTCGGAGATGCTCCAGAGCCTCACCCTTGATCTGGTGATCACTCAGTGCAGTGATATCCAATTCAGAGGGGATGTAATCGGCATCAAATGAAGGAATCTCCGCAGAACCACTAGATGGATGTTCCGTGTGGGGGTGGGCATTGGGAAGTAGTGATGAGTGGCTCATTTATTATTTTTAGTGCGTCTCTTCTCAGGGAGCGGGCCTCTATCAATGTGATTTTATCAAGAGAGCTGTTGGAGGTCATGGAATCTGAGTCTGAACTGTTGGTGTCATTGGATTTCCTGCCGGACCTGAGGTAAATTTTTAATTTGGACTCTGGAATGCACAATTTGAAAGTTGCATGATCCTTCAAAATTCCCAGTATTAAATTGTGCATTATGTCAAGATTAACCATTCTGATTGCATCCCAATACGGAAGGTCTTCTAAAATTGAATATCAAACTGCATACTCAGAGAAAATTTCTTGTCTTTGTGGTGGGGTTGCCCGAAGCCATTTGGCAATGGCTGATTTATGATTTTGATATGAGCGTGTGTAGTGAAATTGAGGACCAATTTCTTCAATTTGAGCTTTGTGAATGGTGCAAAAATTACAAAAGTGGTTTCCTGAATGTGAAATAAATCCAGTAAGCTTGCGCATGGCAACCACATCCGCAATGGCTGTGAGAATGGCAACACAGATAAAGGATCCTGAAGGACCTGTTGAGGTGGGTGAAAAATGGTAACCTTGCCATAGCTCTTTGAGCTCGTTGATGAGTGGCATTAATAGGTAATTCAATTGAAGGGAAGTTGGCTCCTTTGGACCAGGGATGATTCCTGCAACATAGACATTCTCTGGCTTCAATCTTTCACTTGGGAGGAGATTAAGACAAATAAGCATGATAGGTCCAATGCTGGCCAACCGGGTGGACTTTCCATGTGCATTAAACCAGTCCACATAAATGGAGAAGGCCAATGCACCAGGAATGGACATGAATGAGGGGTAATGGATATTTCTAGTGCCAGTGAAGCGTCTCCAGACCAATCCATCCCAGACGTCACATTTTGGGGAACCTTGGGGAGTTTGGGATTGTTGATGTTGATGCAGAATTTCTATAATTCCAGCCCGCTGGAGAAATCTGGCAAGCCAATTTTTGAATGGTTGATAAATGAAATGTTTGCTTCTTGTTGGTTGTGTTTTGGGTGTGGGGTTCAAATGAATAGATGAATTTGCCTAATGATTTTTTGCAAGGGGGATCATGATCATTTGGGTCATTATGGTGTTGACAGTGGGGTTGGTCAGTTGCGACTGATTCAGTAATGCCATTCAGAGAGAAACATTGAGGACAACATATATAGTTTTGAATCACTGGTTCCAATTGGAGATGTTCAAATATGGTACTAAGATCTTGGGTTTATGGAATGCAGGAGTGGGGGGACCACCGGAGCTTGAGATGCTGGACTTGATCAGCAGGTTTAGGGTGGGGTTGAGAATGCATGAAGCCCTGCGGGGTATATTATACCTTAATGATAGAATGGCAGATATCATCATTCCAAGGTCTTGTGGGGGAAGGGTTTGACTGCTGCTGTATGGTTTCTGTGCAGTTGAATTGAGACCCGGTGCTGTGGAGAAGGTGCTTTGGGTCAATGGTGAATAATCAGCTGGGAATATTTGATCCAATAGAAGTTGTGGGCACTCAGATCCTGATGCAGAAGTAGGGATGTTTGGAAGAGATTTGGGTGCAAGGTTTATTTGAGCTTTTTAATGTGCTTTTTATATTGGAAAGGTGTGAAGGCAACTCCATTCCTATCACCCTCAGGGGAAGAGTGTGTTTGAGTTGAGCAGTGTTGACACATGCATATAGACATTGAGGAATAGCGGTGGGTTGTCATTGTTGCAGAAATTGGGAGTACGGTTGGTTTGTGTATAAATATCTATGGCTGATGTGAAAGTGTTTAGGAGTGTTATTAATTGGAAAAAAAATTGAGTGATTATTTATGAAGGGGGAGATTATTTGAGCCATATGAGAATTTTATCCCATTTGTAATGGTGCGTGAGCTGCAGCTGATAGAGTGTAACATGTCTCATCTGGATGGCTGAATTGGTTAGGAGTTTAATTGGGTAAAATGCCATGCTGCTCAATGCTCATACATATTTTATTTTATTCAAACATGGCAATACTGCGGTTTTGACCCTCGAGGTGCGTTCCAATAGGGATGTGTCAACATTGATTTCAGGGGATTGAAATTCAAACCATGTACGCTGGCACACCATCATACATGTCTTAAACCTTATTACAGACATAACGATATAACTCTATTACATAAGGGGTTGGAGTGCAGCTAATGTCTTGGTATTTGTTTTGAGTGCAGCAGGCTTTTAATTGGTTGGAATGCTATATGGATTGTCTTGCCTTTCTTGAAAAGGTGATGTCTCTTTTGTGGGTAAATGCTTCATGAATATACCCCTTTACAGATGTACGATGCTATGGAATTTCAATGCATATATTGGCAGTTTGGATAATTCACAAAATGTGACAATGGGGAGGCCGAAATTTTACCAAATATGATTACTTATTGATGATGGGTCCCCTTTGAGATCAAGGGAATATTAAATTATATGATGGTAGGCCGTGCAGGGTGGTTTACAACAAAAGCGGAGGAGCTCAAGAGGAGGTAGGGAGAATTCTCCTAAACAGAGCCTTATTAGACTTCCAATAAGACTCTTTTTAGAAATATTCATAGAATATATCTATTCTAAATTTGAAAAGATTTCATCTCATATCACTCTATTTTATCATAATACTGAGGTGTTTTATCTAGTTAAAAATATTAGTGTACTTTTTCGGCCCTTATGTCATCTTCCAAGTCACATAAATCCCGTTCAGGTTCTGTTCATAACTCAGATAGTGAATCTAGCATAGAATATGTTCAAACACAGTCACCATTGAGTCCCAACATTCCTCTCACAAGCCTTATCGCATCCTCAATGAATGTATCAGGTCTTAACATTGATGTGGGAAATCCAAAGGCTCAAACTTCAATCACTTGGTCGATCCCAAATATTTCCATCACTCAAATTCCCCTTAATCACACTAATACACAAACGCATGTGTCTCAGGGGCCAGAAGGCACACCTCAAATCTCATCAAGCGCTAATCCCCAATCAAAATTTCCACGTGAGTTCCTCCTTAATCCCGGTCGGAATCCAGTCGCATCCCAGGATCCCTTTGGCCAAAGTAAACAGCCAACCCTCAATATTCCATCAGGATCTCAGGTTCATGTGGGCGATGAAAGGCGCATGGATGGGGGGCGACAAAAAAGACCATTGGAGAATGTAACTTGGAGTGGTCTGTCGGAGGGAAATCCAGGATTTATGCTTCATCAAAGTAAGTCATTTAAATTTTGGAGTATAAACTTTTTCACAATTTGATATTTTTGTTTCATGGGTTAGATATGGCACCTAAAGGCAAGTCAGTCCAATCTCAGGAGCCAATTGAAGATTGTGAGTATGACCAGTCTCAATTAACTTTTTGATGTGTTAACTGATGATGTGCATGGCAGGTGATGAACTTTATGAATCTTTACCTCTGGTCCATAAAGAGAAAGTCACTGGACATCATCATCCATATGCCTCCAAACCAAGAACAGCTCATGCCAGTTCATCAAGAGAAAAAATGGTGGATGATGAGGATGAGAACATGTCTCCGACTCAAATGGAAACAAATGATGAACCAAGGAGGGACAATTTCACGGCGCATGAGCATGGCACTCAGTCAAATAGTGAGTTCACCCATCCTCAAATGCCCCTTGCCCAGAGTATGCTTGAACAATCCAAGGTCAGACAGCAAAGGAACCAGGCTCGTAAAGCTCACAATGTGGCGAAACGTGCAAGCCAGAAGGAGAAAAAAAGATGGCTGAAAGCAGAACTTCCAGAGAATGTCCATGGAATGAGATCAGCAGTACATGCCCATTGCCTGTTCCTACTCAAAGTTAGGGATAAGGATTTTTCCTCACTACCAGCACCACCAAGCACAGAAGAGCATAAAATTGCAATTCAAGTGGCTGGTCATCTTGGATATGTCCCCAAGGATGTTTTCAATGAGCCATCAACACAGGTTCAGTCTCAGGGTTTCCACAGCTTCTGAGAAAATGAGCTCCACAAGCTAGGACTAAAGCAATTCACTTGGGACTGGGAGAGCTCATGGCAACATCTGTTCAAGGAGGTGATGTCTATGGTGTTTTACCGTACATTCCGTCTTGCACTGGTCAGCACCAAGTATCATCATTACTGTTGGAACAAGGATCATAATAACTATGGGGTCGTGGCGGCTTTAATGGAGCAATATTTCACTTATTTGAAAAGAGAATGAAAGTCTATTCAAAAGGATGCTGAGTATTTGGTTAAAAACAAGGAGAATCAAAAGCTCACAAAGATTTGTCAAAGAGTTAGTTAATGTATCTCTTCTTCATTGTGAGCAAAGACTGATGATGATCTACTTGATTATGTGCAGACCTGTGAGTGCCGTTGTGAATGGTGTGATATGGCTAAATTTCCCATTCTAGCATCACAGTTCAATGACCCTCAAGTATGTTCAGATACTGAGGAGGTACTGGAAAATGGCCGTCAAGTTTACCGCAAAGTGGGATTACACTGGTGCTCCCAGTTATTTAATGAATTGGTATTAAAAATGGATCAAGACATAGAGTTTTGTAATTGCATTAAAAAAAAGGGTACAAAAACTATTGATAGATTGCCAGAATTACAATCGACAGATGATGGTGATATTCTGGAAGGCTTATCATTTCAGGTATTTGATCAAGATTGGCTCAAAGGCTGTAGTAAGATGCAGACTAGCGCCCTCAAAATACTTGACATGCCAGTTATTAGGCCGAATGGTGATGCTCTGCAATAACTTAGTAATATAAATTTATAGAACCGTTACAAACTAACATTTTGTGAATTATTTGTGCAGGTGTAATACAATCTGATTATTATTTCTTAAAGTTGCAACAACTTGCTAAATATGTCAGAATATAGATGATATGAGTTTGACTGTATCACCGTCTCCCTTAGAAATAATACTCTATTGCTCATTTTCATTCAGGAAATATTGAAGGAGTTCGATCCAGCTCATGGTGTTCATAATTTTGGACCTGTGCCAGGGTGCGCAGGTGTGATCAACCTGGTCAAACGCAAATTATATAATATCAGTAAGGCTCAAGCAGTTAATGATTTTTTCTTTTCTTGGACCTATTGGTGTTTGGAAAATGGCATTTCCATAAGGAAAGATTTTAGAATAGCAATACAATTGGGTTCAAAGATGAGCTTGAAAGGTACCTTCCGCATGTTTACCTCAGCTGAATGAGGATGGATATAGTGGATGACCTTTACAGGTTGTTGTTGGCCAATACAATGGAGTCGATCAACATCCTGAGCCTCAATGGCTGGGTTCCAATTGGGCTCCTGGAAATGTGGATGTCAGGGGCCGCAAATCAGGGCAGAATTTTGGGGGTCCCCTCACCATTAAATAGACCGTATTAGCACAAGTTATATTGAGGTCAGTTCCATCTGCGGCAATGGATGAAATCAGTACTTCACATTCAGGATTATTGAAGAAATTCTCCAGTGCCTTCTCCTGTGCTCATGCTGTAATTGTTCCATCAATTCGTGCTGAAAGGATAGAGTGATGGGCAAGTGCAATACCAATTCTACAATATAGAAAAGTCAGATGGATTCAATTGGTGATGGATGCATATCAGAATTAACGCACAAATCTAGAAATTGGGTCCATTGGATATAAACCACCGATTTGGTTGGACCACACCTTGTTTGTTTGTTCTTCATTAAGTTTTGTAGGAGGTGTGCAATTTTACTACTCATCATGCATGTTTCCACATCCACAATAGTTTGTGTGATTGTTGGGGAGTTATCCTGAGTGTTCCTGCCCTCAGGGTCTTCCAAATCTGCCTCCACAATTGTGTTAAGCATGATGTGATGGTTACAACATATTCGCAGCTTATTAATATTTCTGAAATATTCTCCTGGTCCTTTGCTTTTGGATGATAGGAATTCTTCATATAATGTGGAATATTCTTGCTGCATGGTTGGGTTGTGTGGGAGCAGCTCATAATGATGGCCAATTGTGGGGAGGTATTCGAGATGTGTGGTTTTGGTGCGGCGCAAACTTAAATGCCGCAATGCCAAATGCAAGATATTATTGCAACCTTTGGAAAGACTACTCAGGATTAATGGTGACCAGTTATCTTGATTGGCTCTCTGGGGTTGAGTGATGAATGATATTATGCCCAAAAGGTCATAAATGGTGTTGTGAATAGGTGTGCCCGTTAAACATATTCAACGGGATGAAAGGAGGCTATTAATGGCAGTGTATTGAGAGCAAATATGGCTATAAGATGGGTCAAGGGTTATTGGATATAAAAGGTAATTTGAATCATTTAAGCTCAGCCACTCACTGTGCTTCATCCAAAATTATATGATGCCAATTGATTTGAAAAATGAATGATGTAGAGGTATTGGTTTGCTTGAATTCTTGGGTGATAGTATTGTAACAAGTGATGATGATATCATACTTTATAATGTGGCTTTGGATAATGAGTGACGAGTGGGACCATGGTAGATTTTGGCATGCAGCGCTCCAGCCTGAGCATGCTTGGATATTTCTGATTGCCAGTTGGTAATTAAGCGAGGGGGGCAGATGTTCATGGTGGGTGTGGAGCGATGGGGGTTTGCAATCATCCGCTCCTTGGAGGTACCAATTAGAGCAATGGCCTGAATGGCTTTACCTAATCCCATATCATCTGCGAGCAGTCCTCCAAGAGGGGTATTGGTCAAAAGGGATTCAAATGAGCTAATGACCTTGTTTGTAATGATGTGCCTGGCATTAAAAGTGGATCCTGGGGGTGAGGTGGCCCAAAGGTTACGGGCTGATTGGCCATTGGGGATTTCTTGATCCCAGAGAAAAGCTAGTCCAGTATTTTGATGAGGGAGGAGGGGGGTTTGAATAATGGCATGGGGAGGTCTGATCCACTGGGTAATTGTATCAGTTTTTTCTTGGAAATCAATGATGAAACAGAAGGATATGAAACTGGCGTCAAGTTTGAAGCAGGAAATGTCAGAGTAAAAAGTTGACATTGACTATGAGTATTACAGTCATATTCTTTGGGCATTTTAAGCTTTAAATCTTGTGTTCAAAAGCTTTCCATTATGAATAAAATGTTTGGATACCATGTGAAGAACATCAATGCTAGATTGGGTTTCTGAGATGAGGAGGGATCATTTGCATCAGTCATAAATACTCCCTCAACAAATAATATTTGAGTAGGATTGGATTGGCAATTTTCAATCCATGCCCCACCAGGACCACAGTGCATGAACGTTTTTGGTGCCCCAAGGAATGGTATCAACCTTTTGGAAAGTGTTCCAGGTAGAGAGCCAATAGCACGCTGGTGATTGGGGAGATAAACAAATATGTTGTGTTGATTGTGCCATATGATAATCCAAAAAGCTAAGTGGGAATTCTCAGGATTTAAGGCTATATCACTATTTATTTGAATACGAATATTAATCATCCCAATGCAAAGTGGTTGTGAAGGGGTTGACATGATGGCTACTTTAAATTATTTGGGGACAGTTGGAAATTATATGATTGGGAGGGGTTAGATAAACGTAATAAATACGAATAAGCACAGGTGGGGAACTTATATGAGAGGCAGCAATGGGGTCAAGGGGGGATGGCCTGTGGTTATGTGCATGGTTTTGATGGGGGTGGGCCTCTTGGGCTCAAAATTTTTATAGCCAATTTGGGGCATATATCAAGGCAAGGTGGCCAAAATGTGGGTGCACCGATATGACTGCTGGATCTGCAGCAAGTTACGAAATCTTGGGTGGAACAAGGTTGACATTAGCATATCCAAAATTGGGTGGGTTGTAGCAACCTATTGTGGAGGGCATATTAGAGGCATGCAGTCATGTTTGCTGGTGTGACAGCTAACATGGCTACATATCTTTCCCAGGTTAACTGTTGCACAGGGACCTAATGGGAAATGTTGGCCGTTTCAAAGGGCAATCTCACTGTGGGGATGTTTGTGTATGGGCAGGTGTGATATGTTTGGTGGCATGCCACCAAACATGACTTTGGTTTTGCCTGAAGATTTTTGCTGACTGATACCTACTGGGCTTCCAGGGGGGAATGTGTGGGATGATCAAAGGGGGCGCCCGCCGTGAGCCATGATCCACATATATGTTCACCCCTATTGCGTTTGAGGTGGGTACTAATCCACGAAGATTGGCATCAGGGTCTTTGCCTCATGCGTGTACAAAACTCCGGCGAAAGAGGCCACCCACCCAAGGGGATTTTTGGCTGCAAGCCAGGTGCCACAACCTGCGCGGGGCATGTGAGAACATGAAGAAAATGACCCGCAGTGGGAGATACCCACGCAAACATAACCAGCATCAGCAATCATAGGCTGGGATTATTCTAATGTGGATGAGGCTGAAGCAAATCCACACTGATTGGCCTCAGGTTTCCACGCGCGAGCAGGTGAGCGTCTGCAGTCAAGCTGACCACCCGACCAAGAAAATAGCCGGTTGGAACACTGGCAGTAAAATGTCTTGCAGGCGTGTGAAAGTTGCCTGTGTATGACCCATTGGGGGATGCGTATGAAAGCATGTGGCTGCCCGACAATGAGCACACGCAGTGAACAAGCGGGGCCAGTCATTGTTTGCCCCAACAATGGCACCGGAGTGAATCAACTGTTTGTGTATGACCCGAATATTAGGTCATCCGATTATGACCCACTTACATTAACTTGGATTACATGCGCATCTGTGCCGTAGTTAGGAAGAGCTGTCCAACAAGGTGCATCAAAGGGATGCAGGTGAGAGATATGACTCGATGGCTTGACGTGATTGCATGTTACATTGTTAAACAGCTTTTGCTCTGCCCCGCAGCATACATTTACAAAGGTGTACTGAATACTACAGTGTTGGCTGTACAGATTAGGAAGGTTTAATACTACTTGAGCCTGCATGCACCTTCCGATCATTTGCATATATGTAGCTCATGTGCCACATGCTCAGCATTACGTTTCACCCAATTTGCACACGCAAGCTGAGCATGTCATGGTCAAAAGCACTGTGTGAAAGTGCTCAGTAAAGCCATGGAATGAACTAATTTTGCAATAGTTCATTGGAATGCTCAGTTTGGAGCACTTCACCAAAGCATGTGAAATGTCATCCAATGCTGTGCCAAATGCTCAAATTGTGTGCATACAAAAACAACTGAGCAATGGCTCAGCATGGTGCATTTGATATTGTTATATCAATAGTTCAATTACTGTGCAAGTAAAATGTTCAGCCACTGAGAATTTCAATTATGACCCAAAAGCAAACCTGAGCAATGGGTCGAGGCAAGCTCACGCTGTATTCACTTGTCTTACAGCCCCCCCCTTTGTTCAAACACTATTACCAGGCCATACGGCGAGTAATCTTGCCGCGGTCACTTGTGACTAAATGCACCACATTCTTCTCCGCATGGGGAATTTGGGAATTGCACCCACCATGGATATTCAACGAGGGCCTCACAGCCACCCTCCTGGGTAATCAGGTGGCTATTTAAGGAAACAAAGGGGATTTGACTGAGCTTGACGATTCAATAAATAGCATTACTCAGGCAGAACCCCATTGTTGTTCTGCCTCACACCAGCATTTCCCTTCTCAGTTGCAGCATTCGCTGACGCTGAGCTTCAATTTAGCCCACACGCCTTGAAGCTGAGACTTTTGCGGGTGCTTCAACTGCTGAGATCGTCTCAGCTTCACCATGGTATAAAAGACCATCTTCACAGGACACGCCCTTCACTTTGTTTCTCACCCGCTCCACTTCGTTCAACCTCACCCGCGTTTGTCCTTCTTGTGCGTATTCCCCTTGCTCTTCCTGCCTTTCGCACTCCACTAAACCCACTCCCCTTCCTTTCGCGTGTTTGTTTATTCTGCTGATCCTTTCAGAACCTCACTTCTATCCACCTCGTGTGTTACCTCTTTTTTTAACTTTTGTCGACATTATGTACCGATATTAATACTTATTTTTCTTCACAGCTCTCTTCCAGACTTTTAAAACCTTACAAGTAGAGCGTCTTCATTTTGTTCACGTTTTAAATTTATAATTCATCGTACGTCTTCATTTTCTTTCTTGATTGTTTACTTTCTATTCAGTTACTAACCTCAATTGTTTTGTTTTTAGATGTTGTGCACTTTATGCACCAAGCGGGGTATCCCCTGCATTCGTTCCTTGACGACGACCAACGCTTGTGATGCTTTCCGAAAAGCACACAAGAAATGTTTGTTCGTTGTCCGCCCCTTCCAACCATGAGGCCAGAGGAGTTCTCGGCCAAGACACCCTTGCGAGGACTCCTTTGTGGTCAACGATGATGAAACAATATCCGAGCGCAAATGGACACCGGGACCTCAAGCAAGCCAACAGGAATGATTCTGGATGATTAGCCCTGTCCCCTCAAGCATCGATTTGTCCACCCCCCTCCTAGGCCACCATCCAATGGTCACTTCACTGCTCAACCTGAGCCAAGTGATTATCCGGCCAATGAAGGATGGAAATGGAAAGAAGACATTCGAGCTTCGGCTGATTGTCACCGATGGGATTCAAATGCCAAAGTAAGTTTTCTTTCTCCTCCTTATCTCATTTCTCTTCACGCAATAATACTGACTTTTTTCCATTATTCATAGAACAAAACCCCCTGAATCCCCCCCGACAAGACTCTCCCATTCCTAGTTTGCCTTGCGAGCAAACCCCGCGGCAACCCACTCCAGGCCCAAGTGGCACCCAATGGTCTGAGGAATTATTCCGCGGTAAGCAGCCAAAGTTTCATTTCACTTTCACTTTCACTTTTGAGTCAAGTGAACTGACTCTTACTCCTTTTTTAGAACCCTCCTGAACCAAAGAGCCACCTATTCCTGGCCCAAGTCCATTGTCCCAACCACCTGAGGACAATACGGCTTGTGAGCCAGAACCTGAGGTGGCTCCTATGCAATCCACGGAGGAACCTTTTGGTAAGTCCACATTTCACTTTTTTAACTCTACTCAACTTTTCCTCACCCCTCCTTGGACCATCTCCAGCTTGTCCTGCCACTCCCTGCTCCATAATAATCATTGACGATATGCCCGTTAGATCCCCCCTTCTTCTTACCCGGCTCGCCCACCTTCCCCTTCTGTTCCCCCCAGTGCAAAGCCCCTCTCATTCCCACAATGATGCTTGCCAGGAATTCACTGACTTATGACCAACTTTAATGATTCCTCGAGCCATTGTCCACGAATCCATCAACCGAATCTTGTTGGAGCATTGCCGCTTGCTCCACATGATTCCTTTTGTGGATGCAACTCATCAAAATGAGATGCACCAGGAATTCCGGGAGGAACTAAACTCCCTCCTTGCCCAGGCACTGGAGGCGTATCCAAAGGAGGTCATCACCGGGATAGTCTCAAAATACTTATAAAAATAAAATTAAAAAAAAATCTCATTATTTCCTCTTTTTATAATTTGTAATACTTTCTTTTAAATAAATTATTTGTATCCAATGTTTGTTATTTTCCATTTCTATTACATTCTTTGTTCACGTAAAATTTATTTATTTCCTCCTTAGAGGAAATCCCTGATTGCATGAGAATTATTTTTGTAAGTGCCCCACCAAAAGTTTGAGTGAGTATTTGTTTGTGTGAACCTCTTTTGCCAAAAATGCGCCAATAGTCGCTGTTACCGTCTCCTATATTTTCTTCTGCCATGGTTTAGAGCCATATCAATTCTTAACTGTAAAAAAGCGGGAGGTTCCCGCATGTGAGCAATCCACTCCATATTCGTGAAACATTGCCTTTCCTATGGTCACACGCTATTAATCTTAGTCATGTATTGAATTGTTTAAATTGTTGGGAACATTCACAAGCGTAAGGATTGGCGTGTGAGTTGTCGGGAGCCTGCACAGGCATAAGGATTGGCATGTGAATTGTTGGGCGCCTGCACAGGCATAAGGATTGGCGTGTGAATTGTTGGGAGCCTGCACAGGCGTAAGAATTTGTCAGCATTGTTGGCAACCTTCACAAGCGTAAGGATTGGTGTGTTAATTGTTGGAAGCCTGTACAGGCATAAGGGATTTTTAGCATATTTGGGAGCCTTCACAAGCATTGGCAGCCCGCATAGGCGTCAGGAAATTTTAGCATTGTCGGAACCTGCACAGGCATAAGGATTTGCGTGTGAAGCATTGCACCCTGAACAAGAGCAACAAACCAGGACATATGTATGATGACATGCCACCGTACATAATCCACTTCACCCCTTTTTCATGTGAGACACCCATCTCCCGCACTCGAATCCATCCAATCCTGGTGTCTATTGTCCTCTGCCTTACCCCACCATTATTTACCCAACACACATGCAAATCTCCTCATTCTTTGAATTGGCATGAGATTGTATTACCATCCCTGATTTGATAGCCCGCTCTCTCGCCAATCTCATAATAGCCATGGCTTTCTTGGCACATTGTTTTTGCTAACCTGCTTGAGCATTGTGCGGACATACCCACTAGTGTCGTGCTTTCGTTGTCCTGTGCTGGATCAGTATAATGAACAAATGTACTACTGGCCCACACTACCTGAATGAGCCCATGACATGCAGAGAGATCAATCCAAAAATGCTCATTTGGGAAAATCAATTTTCCCCCTGTACACTGCTTTGACGCATCTCTTTGAATTTGGCCGGTCCGCTTATCAGCTTGAAACCACCATCCTGAAGCATACTGCGATGCATCCTTATCAAGATGAGGTGAGTTTCTGAATCCATTCATGGTGAAAGTGAGTGCAGAAGCAAACTCGCATGCACCCTGATTTGCTGGAATATTGCCTTCATAGTTGACTTGATCAAAAGATGGAACCCCCAATGAGTTGTAGCAATTTTGAATCTTCTGAAATAAATTATCCCCAACATATCGTAAGGATTGACTTAGAATGCAACCCACCGATCTAATATTGGCACCTTGGTTCTGCCATTCATCTTTTGCGTTTTCAATTTTCCCAACACTTCCATACAGACCAAATTGTTCATTCTTTGTGCTGCATTTGAGCCACCCAATCGTGAACATAAATCCTTCCAGTAATGCTCCATTTGTTGCAATTGGGTCGGTGAATCTCTTTTCGCGAAATAAGAATTGTGATAATTCATCCCATTGATTGACCTCAACTTCGCTCATTGTTGTGAATGGTCGGAATTCGACAAGGGCAATGAGTAATCCGGTTGAAGAGAAAATTGCCACATGGCCAAAGTGAATTCATTTGATCTGATTGACATCTACAACCCTCCGAATTTCACTTGGGGTGATATTTGCTGATACTGGCATTGATATTTGTGCTATTGGTCAAGGGTAGGAAAAAACCCTATTCTTTTGGGTTGTTTTGCCCTCATTTTTCTTTTGGGATCTCCCACTATTCCCGAGTGGTTGAGCAATCACTATGTGTTGAAGCAGACAAGATATGAGATACTGCTTCCTGCCATTTGAAGCTAAGGAGTTTTAAGTCCAGAATGGTGCCCAATGCCCAAGGAGCTTTCTTCGGCACACATCCTTTGACTTCCCTGTTGGAGCCCACATGACATTAGCACAATCTGAACCGACTAAAGCCAATGTTCTTCCGTGGGGCCCAATGAGGGTGCCACATAAATGTGGAAGCATATATATATATCTATATATATACACTGAGATTAAGCAAGCAACTCACACTTTCCTTCCTCAGCCCAACGCTTTCTTGCCAGTTCCCTTTTTTTGTGAATGGCATGCTTGCAGCATAAAATGAAATGAAACCAAATGATTACTGATTTATTAATATCACCTGAATTGAATTGCAGTCGATGAATCTTTTTTAATTGTGGCTAAAAAGAAAGATCACACCTGACCTTTGCAAATTTGTGATCTCAAATACCTGAACCTGAAAATTGCAGTGGATAGTGCATTATTCAATTTGACATATTGATGTTCCCATGCAATCACTTTCCAATCCAACCATTTGGAATATTGCAAGCACACGCAAATGCAATATGCCTCCTGCTGCGGATCCCTAGTTATCCTAGTCCTTTTGAAAGACACAGGAACATTTGGCCTACTATGGGCTGGCGCAAAGTGATAAAAGCGACCTCCTGCAATGCCCCCGCGTGTGCTACTCGCGCGGGCAACTGCCTGACTCAGCTTGTGTCACCAGGGCAAATCTTGCGTCAATCGTCGGCGATTGACTTCACGTCGCACCGCGGTCAGTATAAAATCTTGCTTCAGTCTCGTTAGTGCCACTTTATAGTCACTGGATTTAGTGGGTCACGTCACGTCAGCGTCAAGACAACGTCAATCGTCACATGTGTCACATGAGAATGTCACTCAAAGCCCAAACCCGTTTCAACACTATTCGCAACGTTTGGGTAATTTCACCTAATAGCTTCCGCCTCCCCAACGCTTAGCATGCTTACGCGCCCGCACCACCCTCCAGATGAGACTCTGACACTGCCTGCCCCCCATCTCCATCCTCACCACTCCTTACGCTTTCACACCCCCACCCTTACCATCCTTATGCTTGTGTAGTGCCCTCCCGACATGCTCCCGACACTGGTTACAATCCTTGCGCTCGCGCAGTGCCCTCCCGACATGCTCCCGACACTGCTTACGATCCTTACGCTCGCGCAGTGCCCTCCCGACATGCTCCCGACACTGCTTACGATCCTTACGCTCACGGAGTGCCCTCCTGCCATGCTCCCGACACTGCTCACCATCCTTACACTCATGAAGTGCCCTCCTGACATGCTCCCGACACTGCTTACAATCCTTATGCTCACGGAGTGCCCTCCCGACATACTCCCGACACTGCTTACGATGCTTATGCTCGCGGAGTGCCCTCCCAACACTGCTCGTGAAGTGCCCTCCCGACACTGCTTACGATCCTTATGCTCGCGGAGTGCCCTCCCGACACTGCTTACGATCCTTACGCTCGCGCAGTGCCCTCCCGGCATGCTCCCGACACTGCTCACCATCCTTACACTCATGAAGTGCCCTCCCGACACTGCTTACGATCCTTACGCTCGCCTAGTAGGTACCCTCCCGACATGCCCCGACGCCGCTTACCATCCTTAAGCTTCCGTACTACATCCATAGTGTGTACGGTGGCTTGTTGGCGTACACAATGGACGCCATCGCCGAAATATGCTGAGTGGCCTTCTCTGCCAACAGGACCTCAGGGGAAATTGGTCAGTATATTCACAATGTTGTGGTTAGGGTTTAAATCATGAGACTCGCAAATTAAAACCTAATAAGTGGACTATTTGAGACAAGAATTGTGTCTCCTTTTTCGCCGACAAAACCATTTTATTTCATATCATTCAAATGGAACACTTTGCTTAGTCCTTACCTCATGAGCGTTGAATAGTTCAAAAGTTGACTTTAGTAGGTTTCTCACTAGTCAACTTTATTCAATGTCTCACAGGGAAGTGATTTCATTTGCATGATATGAAATAATTTGCAAAACATTGCCTCCTTCAATTTCCCACCAAATCGCATTTTGCAAATGCGATTATTTTACTTCCACCTATTTTCTTCAATTTGGATCTTTTTATTCAAAATTTTCAAACAAGTTATCAATCAACTCGTCACCATCTATTTGCTTACTAAACTACCTCCGCGATGGCCCAAACCCCGGGAAATTCAACAGAATTTAATGAACAACCAACTTCAGCCCCAGAGAGTGGAAGTGAAATCTCTGATATGGCCAGTAGTCGTGAATTAGGCATTGAGGCAGAGAGCCAGTCACATGAAGATAATCAAGATCCACCAGCTCTTCCAGAATGTGAGTATACATCCATCTTGAGTATTTCTAATCTCTCAAAACCTGATATTGTGTCATAGCCTTTATTTCAGGTCAACCGCCAAGCTCTCAGAAACCGAATTTTAAAAGTTATGAGAAGGAAAAGACTGTTGAACCTTGTGCACCAACAGAAGATGATGGGCAAGATGATGTAATTTTCAGTGGGGAGATGGAAATTATATTCAAGGAACAATTTGTCTCCAACATTGCTCAAACAATCCCAAGGCTTGAAAAAATTCAAAATGATAGTAAAATTCGTGATTATGTGCGTCAAAAGATTGCTGAAGCCATGAGCCTGCTCAAAATGGATTTGAACCATAAGTCCATTACTAATTCCAAACAAAATTGATAAAAATAGCTTCTTACAATATATGGGCAGGTGTGGAGGTGGGAGAATCTCTACCTGAAGGATCTCGAGTCGTAATTGGATTTCCAGGCAAAGGATTAGGAAAAAGACCAAATATACATGCGACCAAAAAAACCAACAAAAAACACCGTACCTTTGAAGCCGCAAAGGATTCCTGGGATCAAGGTGATGAAATGATCAATGTTGAAGTGGACCATATTGATAATGAACCTCCGCATACTGAACCCCCCCCCATACTCAATGAAACAATCCATGATGAAGCTCCACATACTGAAAGCCCCCCGATACCCAATGAAACAATGCATGATGCAACCCCTCCCGCCTCTCCTCAGAATATTCAAGCCCCTCAAGAAAGGGAAACAATTAAACATGATACAATGGGACGAGATATGACTGATATAATTCCCAACGCTGAGCCCGAAGTGTCATCCGCTGCGAATTTTCAAGGAATATTTTTATCCCGCATGGAAGAGTTTGCAGGCATTTTGAATTATCATTCCAATATTTCTCAACAATCATGGAAAAGGGGGCTTGATAATATGAATAGGATTTACAAAAATAGATGGGACAATTTACCAACCAAGGATGCTCATACATTCCTGCCCGTTGGTATTAAGGTGATCAGTAACCGAGATCTTAAAATGTTGGCTTGGCTGCAGGACCTTGAGATGGCAGGTGAGTTCTTTTTATCTTTGTGCATGATACTTGATTATTGGCTGTTGACTGGTGATATAAATTGCAATATACAGGGTTAGATTTTTTTAAGCCAACCAAAACAGAAGCGTTTTTTGATTACAACATTTGGAATCTCAAATTGATGAAGGAATCAGCTAAACCTCCAGATAATCTCCCCAAATCTGAACACTCCTTCTTCAAAATGGTTCAGAGCCTTCTTTACCCCTCCAATCCAGTTAAACATTTTTGGGCAAATGTTATGTTTGAATCCATTAGTTTAGTCTCATACGATGTGATTGCACCCAAACCGTATGTTGCACCAACATCAAATTCGACCGATCCTCTTGGACTCGAACGGGGAGCAGTTGAATACCTTGCCTCCTGCTTGAGTAAATCGAAGCAACGTGCAACCCAACTCAGTATTGAAGGTGGCGGCGCTGACAATGAGATATCCACAAAGCCGCACAAGAACCTGGAGGATCTAATGGATACAGTTATCCATTTGATGATTGCGTACAACATGGTACGTGCACATACAAAGGTCGAAGTTAATGGCATCAAAGGCAAACTCACGAACTCAAAAAAAAATGAGGCCATCAAAGATCTTTTGGCGTGTCACAAGAATCTCGGAATAAATCGAATTTGCTATGGTATATTAGCGGCATTCTGTGCGGCGGGGGTTCGTGGTTTGATGGTATGCTCAGATGACTGGAGAACAAGCTCAGTTAAAGGGGCTTTATCACTAATTGACATTTCCGCAAAACTTTCAGAGGGTAAAAATCTAGTGGAGCCAGTGTGGCTACGTACTAATAAGTATATATGTAATTTACTGAATAAAAGTTTCTTCTCATCAGAGTCTTTTAACCCCACTGTACCTCTTAGATTTGAATTTGCACGATGCTTAGTATTAGACTTTGGTGATGCCTGGGTGGCGAAACGCGGTCTTGGTTCAAGTGATGAGGTCACCTTGATGGTACCCAGGTCAGCTAAACTCACAACCAGGATTGACCCGTTTTAGATTAGCTTTGTACTAGATAGATTGTAATTTAATTTTGCAAAGTGATTTATGAATTTAATAATCATGACTTCCTATCCTACTACTGCCGGATGCCACAGTCTGAGTACCAATAGTAATTGTACGGCGGCATGCCTCCGTACATCATTGCAAAGACTCCGCCAAGACGCAAGCTGAGTCAGGCTTTGTGCCCGCGAGTAGCACACTCGGGGGCATTGCGGGAAGTCGCGTTTATCACTTCCCGCCAGCCCATAATAGGCAAAATGTTACTGTGTCTTTCAAGAGGACTGGGATAACTAGGGATGCGCAGCAGGATGCATATTGCATTTGCGTGTGCTTGCGATATTCCAGAAGGTTGGATTGGAAAGTGATTGCATGGGAACATCAATATGTAAAATTGAATAATGCACTATCCACTGCAATTTTTAGGTTCAGGTATTTGAGATCGCGAATTTGCGAAGGTCAGGTGTGATCTTTCTTTTTAGCCGCAATTAAAAAAGATTCATCGTCCGCAATTCAATTTAGGTGGTATTAATAAATCAGTAATCATTTGGTTTCATTTCATTTTCTGCTGCAAGCATGCCATTCACAAAAAAAGGAAAAGAGCGTAGAAGGGAACTCGCGAGAAAGCGTTGGGCTGAGGAAGGAAAGTGTGAGTTTCTCGCTTAATCTCAGTGTATATATATAGATATATATATATGCTTCCACATTTATGTGGCACCCTCATTGGGCCCCACGGAAGAACATTGGCTTTAGTCGGTTCAGATTGTGCCAATGTCCTGTGGGCTCTAACAGGGAAGTCAAAGGATGTGTGCCGAAGAAAGATCCTTGGCAGTATCTGATATCTTGTGTGCTTCAACACATAGTGATCCCGCAACCACTCGGTAATAGTAGCAGATCCCAAAAGACAAATGAGCGCAAAACCACCCGAATGAATAGGTTTTTTTCCTCCTCTCGCCCAACAGCACAAATATCAATGCCAGTATCAGCAAATATCACCCCAAGTGAAATTTGGAGGTTGGTGGATGTTAATCAGATCAAACGCATTCACTTTGGCCGTGTGGCAATTTTCTCTTCAACCGGATTACTCATTGCCCTTGTTGAATTCCGACCATTCACAACAATGAGTGAAGTCGAGGTCAATCAATGGGATGAATTATCACAATTCTTATTTCGCGAAAAGAGGTTCAATGACCCTATTGCAACAAATGGAGCATTACTGGAGGGATTTATGTTCGCGATTGGGTGGCGCAAATGCACCACAAAGAATGAACAATTTGGTCTGTATGGTAGTGCTGGAAAAATTGAAAATGCAAAAGATGAATGGCGGGACCGAGGGGCCAATCTTAGCTCGGTGGGTCGCATTCTAGGTCAATCCTTACGATATGTTGGGGATAATTTATTTCAGAAGATTCAAAATTGCTACAACTCATTGGGGGTTCCGTCTTTTGATCAAGTCAAGTATGAAGGCAATAATCCCGCAAATCAGGGTGCATGTGAGTTTGCTTCGGCACTCACTTTCACCATGAATGGATTCAAAAACGCACCTCATGTTGATAAGGATGCATCACTGTATGCTTTGGGATGGTGGTTTCAAGCTGATAAGGAGACCGGCCAAATTCAAAGAGATGCATCAAAGCGGTGTACAGGGGGGAAATTGATTTTCCCAAATGAGCATTTTTGGATTGATCTATCCGATTGTCATGGGCTCATTCAGGTAGTGTGGGCCAGCAGTACATTTCTTCATTATACTGATCCAGTACAGGACAACGAAAGCACGACACTAGTAGGTATGTCCGCACAATGCTCAAGGAGGTTGGCAAAAACAATGTGCCGAAAAAGCCACGGCTATTATGAGATTGGCGAGGGAGCGGCCTATCAAATCCGGGATGGTAATACAATCTCAGCCCAATTCAAAGAGTGAGGCAGTCGGAATAGTAGCGTGATTGGTAGATAATGGTGGGGTAAGGCAGAGGACAATATACACCAGGATTGGATGGTTTCGAGTGCGGGAGATGGGGTGGCTCACATGAAAAAGGGGTGAAGTGGATTATGTATGGAGGCATGCCATCGTACATATGCCAGGTTTGTTGCTCTTGTCCAGGATCCCAACGCTTCACACGCGAATCCTTATGCTTGTGCAGGTTCCGACAATGCTAAAAGTTCCTTACGCCTATGCGGGGTGCCGACGCTTCACACGCCAATCCTTACGCCTGTGCAGGTTCCCGACAACTCACACGCCAATCCTTACGCCTGTGCGGGTTCCCGAAAGCTCACACGCCAATCCTTACACCTGTGCAGGCTCCCGACAGCTCACACGCAAATCCTTAGGCTTGTGAAGGATGCCAGCAATGCTGACAATTTCTTACGCCTTTGCAGGCTCCCGACAATTCACACGCCAATCCTTTCACCTGTACAGGCTCCCGACAGCTCACACGCCAATCCTTACGCCTTTTCAGGCTCCCGACAGCTCACACGCCAATCCTTACGCTTGTGAAGGTTCCCAACAATTTAAACAATTCAATACATGACTAAGATTAATAGCGTGTGACCATGGGAACGGCAATTTCTCATGAATCTGGAGTGGATTGCTCACATGCCGGAACCTCCCGCTTTTTTACAGTTAAGATTTGATATGGCTCTAAACAATGGAGGAAGAAAATATAGGAGGCAGGAATGGTGACTATTGGCGCATTTTTGGCAAAAGATTTTCTCACATACAAATACTAACTCAAACTTTTGGTGGGGCACTTATGAAAATTATTCTCACCCAATAGTAAATATGAATCATTGAGGAATTATAATAAATTCACGTGAACAAAGAACGCAAGAGAAATTGAAAATATCTTTCATTGAATACAAATAATTTATATAAAGGAGTGTATTACAAAAGGTAAAAAGAGGAAAGAATACGATTTTTTTTGTGGATTTTATTTTTCTAAGAATTTGGAGACTATCCCGGTGATGTCCTCCATTGGATAAGCCTCTATCGCCTCGCCAAGGAGGGAGTTTAGTTCCTCCCGGAATTCCCGGTGCATCTCATTTCGATGAGCTGCATCCACGAAAGGAATCATGTGGAGCAACCGACGATGCTCCAACAAGATTCGGTTGATCGATTCATGGACGATTGCTCGAGGAATCATTAGTATCGGGCGCAGGTCAGTGAATTCCTGGCGAGCGTCATCGTAGGAATGAGAGGAGCTTGGCAACGGGGGGGAGGAGGCGGTTGGGTTCTCGGCGTCAATGGGAGGGATATCCGGGGAAGGAGTGGTGGGAGGGGGAACAGGAGGGGAAGGTGGGGGAGTGGGTGAAGAAGAAGGTGGAAGGGGAGGGGGAGGGGGGATCCGACTGGTGTATCGTTAATGATGATAATGGAGCAGGGAGTTGCGGGACGAGCTGGAGATGGTCAAAGGAGGGGTGAGGAAAAGTTGAGTTGAGTTAAAAAAGGGAAATAGGGACTTACCAAAAGGTTCCTCCGTTGATTGCGTAGGCGCCACCTCAGGTTGAGGCTCACGAGTCGCAATGTCCTCAGGTGGTTCGGAGGATGGACTCGGGCCAGGAATAGGTGGCTCATCGTGCTGGGAGGCTTCTACAAAATGAGGAAGAGTCATTTAACTTGATGCGAAAGTGAAAATGAGAAAAGAGAAAGTTGGCTGCTTACCGCGGAATAAGTCCTCAGACCATCGGGTGCCACTCGGGCCTGGAGTGGGTTGCCGCGGGGTTTGCTCGCGAGGCAAAGTAGGAACGGGAGAGTCTTGTCGGGGGGGATTCGGGGGGTTTGGTTCTATGAGTAATGGAAAAAAGTGAGTATTATTGCGTGAAGATAAATGAGATAAGGAGGAGAAAGAAAACTTACTTTGGCGTTTGAATCCCATCGGTGACGATCAGCCCAAGCTCGAATGTCCTCTTTCCATCGCCATCCTTCATCGGCCGGATAATCACTTCGCTCAGGTCGAGGAGTGAAGTGACCATCGGATGGTGGCCTAGGAGGGGGGGTGGACAAATCGATGCTTGAGGGGACTGGGCTAATCGTCCTGAATCGTTCCCACTGGCCTGTTTGGGGTCCCGGGGTCCACTCACGCTCGGAAATTGTTTCATCATCATCGGCCACAAAGGAGTCCTGGCGAGGGCGTCTTGGGCGGGAACTCCTCTGGCCGCGGGGTCAGAAGGGGCGGACGACGAACGAACATTTCTTGTGTGCTTGTCGGCAAGCATCACAAGCGTCGGTCGTAGTCGAGGAACGAATGCAGGGGATACCCCGCTTGGTGCATAACGTGCACGACATCTAAAAACAAAACAAAACAGGTTAGTAACTGAATAGAAAGTAAGCAATCAAGAAAGAAAAGGAAGACATACGATGATTTATAATTTTAAAACGGAATTCAAATTAAAAAAGTGCTAGTAGGAGGTTTTTAAAAGTCTAGAAGAGAGTCGTGAAGAAAGGGAATTATTAATATTGGATCATAATGTTGATGAAAGTTTAATTGGAGAAAACGTACAAAGTAGATAGAAGTGGGGTTCTGAAAGTATTAGCAGGAAAAACAAAAAGCGAGCAGGAAGGGGAGTGGGGTTAGTCGAGTGCGAAAGAAAAGACTGGAAAGGCAGGAAGACGAGGGGGAATACGCACAAGAAGGACAAACGCGGGTGAGGTTGAACGAAGTGGAGTGGGTGAGAGAGAAAGTGAAGTGCGTGTTGTGTGAAGATGGTCTTTTATACCATGGTGAAGCTGAGACGATCTCAGCAGTTTCAGCACCCGCAAAAGTCTCAGCTTCAAGGCGTGTGGGCAAAATTGAAGCTGAGTCTCAGCAAATGCTGTAACTGGGAAGTGAAATGCTCGCGTGAGGCAGAAGAACAATGGGGGTCTGGCTGAGTATTGCAATTTATTGAATTGTCAAGCTGAGTCCAATCCCCTTTGTTTGCTTAAATAGCCACCCGATCACCCAGGAGGGTGGTTGTGAGGCGCATGTTGAATGTGCATTGTGGGTGCAATGCACAAGTGACCCATGCAGAAAAGCACCCGGTGCATTTGGTCACAAGTGACCGCGGCGAGATTACCGGCCATATGGCCTGGTAATAGTATGTGAACAAAGGGGGGGCTGTAAGACAAGTGAATACAGCGTGAGCTTGCCTCGACCCATTGCTCAGGTTTGCTTTCGGGTCATAATTGAAATGCTCAGTGGCTGAATATTGGAATTGCACAGTGATTGAACTATAGATCTAACAATATCAAATGCACCATGCTGAGCCATTGCTCAGTCGTTTTTGTATGCGCGCACTCTGAGCATTTGGCACAGCATCGGATGACATTTCAGCCAGGTGCAGCATTTCACACGCTTTGGTGAAGTGCTCCAAGCTGAGCCTTCCAGTGAGCTATTGCAGAATTAGTTCATTCCATGGCTTTACTGAGCACTTTCACACGGTGCTTTTGACCATGACATGGTCAGCTTGCGTGTGCAAATCGGGTGAAATGCAATGCTGAGCATGTGGCACATGAGCTACGTAAATGCAAACGATCGGAAGGTGCATGCACATTTGCTATATGCATGCAGGCTAAAGTAGTATTACACCTTCCTGATCGGTACAGTACAGTTGACACTGTAGTATGCAGTACACCTTTGTAAAAGTATGCTGCAGGGCAGAGCAAAAGCTGTTCAACAATGGAACGTGCAATCACGTCAAGCCATCGAGTCATATATCTCAACTGCATCCCTTTGATGCACCATGCTGGACAGCTCTGCCTAACTACGGCACAGATGCGCATGTAATGCAAGTTAATGTAAGTGGGTCATAATGGGATGACTTATTATTTGGGTCATACACAAAGAGTTGATTCACTCAGGTGCCATTGTTGGGGCAAACAATGACTGGCCCGCTTGTTCATTGTCGGGCAGCCACACGCTTTCATACGCACCCCCGATGGGTCATACGCAGGCAGCTTTCACACGCCTGGAAGACATTTTACTGCCAGTCTTCCAGCTGCCTATTTTCTTGGTCGGGTTGTCAGCTTGACTGCAGACGCTCACCCGCTTGCGCGTGGAAACCTGAGGCCAATCAGTGTGGATTTGCTTCAGCCTCATCCACATTAGAATAAGAATCCCAGCCTATGATTGCTGAGGCTGGTCATGTTTGCGTGGGTATCTCCCACTGCGGGTCATTTTCTTCACGTTCTCACACGCCCCACGCAAGTTGTGGCACGTGGCTTGCAGCCAAAAAATCCCTTGGGCGTGTGGCCTCTTTCCTCCGGAGTTCTGTACGCGCGTGAGGCAAAGACCCGGATGCCAATCTCGGTGGATTAGTACTCGCCTCAAACGCCATAGGGGTGAATGTATATGTGGATCACGGCTCACGGCTGGCGCCCCCTTTGATCATCCCACACATTCCACCCTAGAAGCCCAGTAGGCATCAGTCAGCAAAAAACTTCAGGCAAAACCAAAGTCATGTTCGGTGGCATGCCACCGAACATATCTCACCCGCCCACACACAAACATCCCCACAGTGAGATTGCCCTTTGAAACGGCCAACATTGCCCAGTAGGTCACTGTGCGACAATTAACCTGGGGAAGATATGCATCCACGTTCGCTGTCACACCAGCGAACATGACTGCATGCCTCTAATATGCCCTCCACAATAAGTTGCTCCAACCCACCCAATTTTGGATATGCTAATGTCAACCTTGTTCCACCAAAGGTTTCGTAACTCGCTGCAGATCCAGCAGTCATAATGGTGCACCCACAATTCGGCCACCTTGCCTTGATATATGCCCCAAATCGGATATGAAAATTATCAGACCAAGACGCCCACCCCCATCAAGACCGTGCACGTAACCACAGGCCATCCCCCCTTGACCCCATTGCTGCCTCTCATATAAGCTCCCCACCTGCGCTTATCAGTCTTCATTCCGTTTAGCTAACCCGTCCCAATCATATAATTTCCGACTATCCCCAAATAATTTAAAATAGCTATCATGTCAAGCCCTTCACAGCCACTTTGCATTGGGATGATTAATATTCGTATTCAAATAAATAGTGATATAAACTTAAATCCTGAGAATTCCCACTTAGGCTCTTGGATTATCCTATGGCACAATCAACACAACATATTCGTATATCTCCCCAATCACCAGCATGCTATTGGCTCTCTCCCGGGAACCCTTTCCCAAACGTTGATACCATTCCTTGGGGCACCAAAAACGTTCATGCACTGTGGTCCTGGTGGGGCATGGATTGAAAATTTCCAATCCAATCCTACTCAAATATTATTTGTTGAGGGAGTATTTATGACTGATGCCAATGATCCCTCCTCATCTCAGAAACCCAATCTAGCATTGATGTTCTTCACATGGTATCAAAACATTCTATTCATAATGGAAAGCTTTTGAACACAAGATTTCAAGCTCAAAATGCCCAAAGAATATGACTGTACTACTCATTGTCAATGTCAACTCTTTACTCCGACCTTTCCCGCTTCAAACTCGACGCCTGCTTCATATCCTGCTGTTTCAACATTGATTTCCAAGCAAAAACTGATACAATTACCCAGTGGATCAGACCTCCCCATGATGACCCCGCCCCATTCCATTATTCAAACCCCCCTCCTCCCTCATCAAAAGACCGGACTAGCTTTTCTCTGGGATCGAGAAATCCCCAATGGCCAATCAGCCCGTAACCTTTGGGCAACCTCACCCCCAGGATCCACTTTTAATGCCAGGCACATCATTACAAACAAGGTCGTTAGCTCATTTGAATCCCTTTCGACCAATACCCCTCTTGGAGGACTGCTTGCGGATGATATGGGATTAGGTAAAACCATTCAGGCCATTGCTCTAATTGGTACCTCCAAGGAGAGGATGATTGCAAACCCCCATCGCTCCACGCCCACCATGATCATCTGCCCCCCTCGCTTAATTACCAACTGGCAATCAGAAATATCCAAGCATGCTCAGGCTGGAGCACTGCATGCCAAAATCTACCATGGTCCCACTCATCACTCATTATCCCAAGCCGACATTTTAAAATATGATATCATCATCACTTCTTACAATACTATCACCCAAGAATTTAAGCAAACCAATCCCTCTACATCATTCATTTTTCAAATCAATTGGCATCGTATAATTTTGGATGAAGCACAGTGAGTGTCTGAGCTTAAACGATTCAAATTACCTTTTATATCCAATAACCCTTGCCCCTCTTATAGCTATATTCGCTCTCAATACACTGCCACTCACCGTGCCATTAATAGCCTCCTTTCATCCCGTTGAATATGTTTAACGGGCACACCTATTCACAACACCATTTATGACCTTTTGGGCATAATATCATTCATCACTCAACCCCAGAGCGCCGATCAAGATAACTGGTCACCATTCATCCTGAGTAGTCTTTCAAAAGGTTGCAATGATATTTTGCATTTGGCATTGCGGCATTTAAGTTTGCGCCGCACCAAAACCACACATCTCGAATCCCTCCCCACTATTAGCCATCATTATGAGCTGCTCCCACTCAACCCGACCATGCAGCAAGAATATTCCACATTATATGAAGAATTCCTATCATCCAAAAGCAAAGGACCAGGAGAGTTTTTCAGAAATATTAATAAGCTGCGAATATGTTGTAACCATCACATCATGCTTAACACAATTGTGGAGGCAGATTTGGAAGACCCTGAGGGCAGGAACACTCAGGATAACTCCCCAACAATCACACAAACTATTGTGGATGTGGAAACATGCATGATGAGTAGTAAAATTGCACACCTCCTACAAAACTTAATGAAGAACAAACAAACAAGGTGTGGTCCAACCAAATTGGTGGTTTATATCCAATGGACCCAATTTCTAGATTTGTGCATTAATTCTGATATGCATCCATTACCAATTGACTCCATCTGACTTTTTTATATTGTAGAATTGGTATTGCTCTTGCCCATCACTCTATCCTTTCAGCACGAATTGATGGAACAATTACACCACGAGCGCAGGACAAGGCGCTTGAGAATTTCTTCAATAATCTTGAATGTGAAGTACTCATTGCATCCATTGCCGCGGCTGGAACTGGCCTCAATATAACTTGTGCTAATATAGTCTATTTAATGGTGAGGGGCCCTCCAAAATTCTCCCCTGATTTTCGGACCCTGACATCCACATTTCCAGGAGCCCAATTGGAACCCAGCCATTGAGGCTCAGGCTGTTGATCGTCTACATCGTATTGGCCAACAACGACCTGTACAGGTCATCCACTATATCACTCCTCATTCAGTTGAGGTCAACATGCGGAAGGTACCTTTCAAGCTCATCTTTCACTTGATTGTATTACTATTCTGAAATCCTTCCTTATGGGAATGCCATATTCCAATCACCAATAGGTCCAAGAAAAGAAAAAATCATTAACTGCGTGAGCCTTACTGATATTATATAATTTGTGATTGACAAAGTTGATAACTCCTGTTGACTCTGGCACAGGTCCACAATTATGAACACCATGAGCTGGATCGAACTTCTTCAATATTTCCTCAATGAAAATGAGCAATAGAGTATTATTGCAAGGGAGACGGTGATACATTTCATTTCATATTGTCTATATTCTAACATATTTAGCAAGTTGTTGCATCCTTAAGAGATAATAATCAGATTTTATTACACCTGCACAAATAATTTCCAAATTTTAATTTGTCACATTGCTATACCGTGACAAATTACTAAGTTATTGCAGAGCATCACCATTAGGCCTAATAACTGGCATGTCAAGTATCTTGAGGGCGCTAGTCTGCATCTTACTACAGCCTTTGAGCCAATCTTGATCAAATACCTGAAATGATAGGCCTTCCGGAATATCACCATCATCTGTCAATCGTAATTCTGGCAATCTATCAATAGTTTTTTTACCCTTTTTTTTAATCCGATTACAAAACTCTATGTCTCTATCCATTTTCAATACCAAATCATTAAATAACTGGGAGCGCCAGCGTAATCCCACTTTGTGGTAAACTTGACGGCCATTTTCCAGTACCTCCTCAGTATCTGAGCATACTCGAGGGTCATTGAATTGTGATGCTAGGATGGGAAATTTAGCCGTATCACACCATTCACGACGGCGCTCACAGGTCTGCACATAATCAAGTAGATCATCATCAGACTTGGTCCACAATGAAGAAGAGATACAGTAACTAACTCTTTGACGAATCTTTGCGAGCTTTTGATTCTCTTTCTTTTTTACCAAATACTCGGCATCCTTTTGAATAGACTTCCATTCTCTTTTCAAATAAGTGAAATATCGCTCCATTAAAGCCGCCACGACCCCATAGTTGTTATGATCCTTGTTCCAACAGTAGTGATGATACTCAGTGCTGACAAGTGCAAGACGGAATGTACGGTAAAACACCATAGACATCAGCTCGTTGAACGGATGTTGCCATGAGCTCTCCCAGTCCCAAGTGAATCGCTTTAGTCCTAGCTTGTGGAGCTCATTTTCGCAGTAGCTTTGGAAACCCTGAGACTGAACCTGTGTTGATGGCTCATTGAAAACATCCTTGGGGACATATCCGAGATGACCAGCCACTTGAATTGCAATTTCACGCTCTTCTGTGCTGGGTGGTGCTGGTAGTGAGGAAAAATCCTTATCCCTAACTTTGAGTAGGAACAGGCAATGTGCGTGTACTGCTGATCTCATTCCATGGACATTCTCTGGAAGTTCTGCCTTCAGCCATTTTTGTTGCTCCTTCTGGCTTGCACGTTTCGCCACATTGTGAGCTTTACGAGCCTGGTTCCTTTGCTGTCTGCCCTCGGATTGTTCAAGCATACTCTGGGCGAGGCCCAGCTGAGGATGGGTGAACTCACTATTTGATTGAGTGCCTTGCTCATGCGCTGTGAAATTGTCCCTCCTTGGTTCATCATTTCTTTCACTTTGAGTCGGAGACATGTTCTCATCCTCATCATCCACCATTGTTTCTCTTGATGTACTGGCATGACCCGTTCTTGGTTTGGAGGCATATGGATGATGACGTCCAGTGACTTTCTCTTTATGGACCAGAGGTGAAGACGCATAAAGTTCATCCCCTGCCATGCAAATCATCAGTTAACACATCAAAACATTAATGAAGACTGGTCATCCTCACGATCTTCAATTGGCTCCTGAGATCGGACTGACTTGCCTTTAGGTGCCATATCTAACCCATGAAACAAACATATCAAATTGTGAATAAGTTTCTACTCCAAAATTCAAATGACTTACTTTGATGAAGCGTCAATACTGGATTTCCCTCCGACAGACCGCTCCAAGATACATTTTCCAAAGGTCTTTTTCATCGCCCCCCATCCACACGCCTTTCATCACCCACATGAACCTGAGATCCTGATGGAATATTGAGGGTTGGCTGTTTACTTTGGCCAAAGGGATCCTGGGATGCGACTGGATTCCGACCGGGATTAAGGAGGAACTCACGTGGAAATTTTGATTGGGGATTAGCGTGTGAGGAGATCTGAGGTGTGCCTTCTGGCCCCTGAGACACATGAATTTGTGTATTAGTGGGATTCGGGGGAATTGGAGTGACGGAAATATTTGGGATCGACCAAGTGCTTGAAGTTGGAGCCTTTGGATTGCCCACATCAATGTTAAGACCTGATACATTCATTAAGGATGCGATAGGGGTTGTGAGAGGAATGTTGGGACTCAATGGTGACTGTGTTTGAACATATTCTATGCTAGATTCACTATTTGAGTCATGAACAGAACCTGAACGGGATTTATGTGACTTGAAAGATGACATAAGGGCCGAAATAGTACACTAATATTTTTAACTAGATAAAACACCTCAGTATTATGATAAAATAGAGTGATATGAGATGAAATATTTTCAAATTTAGAATAGAGAAATTCTATGAATAGTTGGAACTAAGTGTTGTGTGGAAGTCGGATAAGACTCTTTTGAGGAGAATCCTCCCTGCCTCCTCTTGAGCTCCTCCGCTTTTGTTGGAAACCACCCTGCACGGCCTACCAGCATATAATGTGATATTTCCTTGATCTGAAAGGGGACCCATCATCCATAGGTAATCATATTTGGTAACATTTCCGCCTCCCCATTGTCACATTTTGTGAATTATCCAAACTGCCAATATATGCATTGAAATTCCACAACATTGTACATCTGTAAAGGGGTATATTCATGAAGGATTTACCCACAAAAGAGACATCACCTTTTCACGAAAGGAAAGACAATCCAAATCACATTCCAACTGATTCAAAGCCCGCAGCACTCAAACCAAATACCAAGACTTTAGCTGCACTCCACCCCCTTATGTAATAGAGTTATATAGTTATGTCTGTAATAAGGTTTAAACCATGTACGATGGCATGCCAGCGTACATGGATTAAATGTTAATCCCCTCAATTCAATGGTAACACTGCACTAATGGAACCCCCTCAATGGTCAAACCCGCACTGTCACAATGTGTAAATAAACTAGAATATGTATGAGCATTGAGCAGCATGGCATTTTACCCAATTAAACGCCTAACCAATTCCGCCATCCAGATAAGACATGTTAAACTTTATCCACTGCAGCTCATGCTCCATTACAAATGGGATAAATTCCTCAGCTGGCTCAAATCATCTCCCCCTTCATAAATAATCACTGAATTTTATTTCCAATTAATAACACTCCTAAACACTTTCACATCAACCATAGATATTTATACACAAACCAACCGTACTCCCAATTCCTGCAACAATGACAACCCGGCCATATTCCTCAATGCGTATATGCATGTGTCAACACTGCTCAACTCAAACACACTCTTCCCCTGAGGGTGATAGGCAAGGAGTTGCCTTCACACCTTTCCAATATAAACAGCACATTAAAAAGCTCAAATCAACCATTGCACCCAAATCTCTTCCAAACATCCCTACTTCTGCATCAGGATCTGGGTGCCCACAAATTCTATTGGATCAAATCTTCCCAGCTGATTATTCACGTTTGACCCAAAGCACTTTCCCAACTCCAGCGGGTCTCAATTCAACTGCACAGAAACCATATAGTGGCAGTCAAACCCTTCCCCCACAAGACCTAGGAATGATAATATCTGCCATTCTATCATTAAGGTATAATTTACCCCGCAGGGCTTCACGCATACTCAACCCCGCCCTGAACCTGCTGATCAAGTCCAGTATCTCAAGCTCAGCTGGTCCCCCCGCTCCTGCATTCCATATACCTCAAGATCTGAGTACCATATTTGAACATCTCCAATTGGAGCCAGTGATTCAAAACTATATATGTTGTCCTCAATGTTTCTCTCTTAATGGCCTTACTGAATCAGTCACAACTGACCAACCCCACTGTCAACGCCATAATGACCCAAATGATCATGATCCCCCTTGCACACAATCATTAGGCAAATTCATCTATTCATCTGAACCCCACACCCAAAACACAACCAACATGAAGCAGAAATTTATACCAACAAAACATTTCATTTATCAACCATTCAAAAATTGGCTTGCCAGATTTCTCCAGCGGGCTGGAATTATGGACATTCTGCATCAACATCAACAATCCCAAACTCCCGAAGATTCCCCAAAACGTGACGTCTGAGATGGATTGGTCTGGAGACGCTTCACTGGCACTAGAAATATCCATGACCCCCCATTCATGTCCATTCCTGGTGCATTGGCCTTCTCCATATATGTGGACTGGTTTAATGCACATGGAAAGTCAACCCGGTTGGCTAGCATTGGACCTATCATGCTTAGTTGTCTTAATCTCCCCCCAAGTGAAAGATTGAAGCCCGAGAATGTCTATGTTGCAGGAATCATCCCTGGTCCGAAGGAGCCAACTGCACTTCAATTGAATTATCTATTAATGCCACTCATCAACGAGCTCAAAGAGCTATGGCAAGGTTACCATTTTGCACCCACCTCAACAGGTCCATCAGGATCCTTTATCCGTGTTGCCATCCTCACAGCCATTGCGGATGTGGTTGCCATGCGCAAGCTTACTGGATTTATTTCCCATTCAGGAAACCACTTCTGTAATTTTTGCACCATTCACAAAGCTCAAATTGAAGAAATTGGTCCTCAATTTCACTACACGCGCTCATACCAAAGTCATAAATCAACCATTGCCAAATGGCTTCGGGAAACCCCACAACAAAGACAAGCAATTTTCTCTGAGTATGGAGTGCGATATTCAATTTTGGAAGACCTTCCGTATTGGGATGCAACCAGAATGGTTAATCTTGACATAATGCATAATTTAATACTTGGAATTTTGAAGGATCATGCAACTTTTAAATTGTGCATTCCAGAGGCGAAATCAAAAATTTACTTCAGGTCCCGCAGGAAATCCAATGACACCAACAGTTCAGACTCAGATTCCAAGACCTCCAATAGCTCTCTTGATAAAGTCACATTGAGAGAGGCCCGCTCCCTGAGAAGAGATGCAGCAAAAATAATAAATGAGCCACTCCCCACTACTTCCCAATGCCCACCCCTAACACAGAACATCCATCTAGTGGTTCTGCGGAGATTCCTTCATTTGATGCCGATTACATCCCCACTTCTGAAATCCCCTCTGAATTGGATATCACTACACTGAGTGATCACCAGATCAAGGGTGAGGCTCTTGAGCATCTCCGACAAATCATATCTGAGACCATAATTCCCTCATCATGGACAAGAGTTCCCCTCTCATGGTAGCTTAAAAGCCGCTGAATGGGCTCTCTTATATAAGGTCTATATTCCATTTCTAATGCTCAGTCAACAGATGTCATTAGATGCACACCAATCTGCCAACACTCAAAGAAAAATGGGTCAGTCAGAAGAACTTGCAAATGAACTAGCCAAGAATACATTCCATTTGATTAGTGCTATCAACATTGCCACAAGCTGGACTGTTTCAATAGATGATGCGACTGCATTTGCTGAACATTGGAAAAAATTCCGCCTTTCCAATCAACACCTGTTCCCAAAACAGAAAAGTAAACCAAATCATCATTTTGCTGATCATATTCCCGAACTCTTCCAACGTTGGGGCCCAGCACAAGCCTCAGCCACATGGGGTTATGAGCGCTTGATTGGAGTATTTGCAAAGATGCCAACAAATAACAAGATATGTACGTCAATTAATAAGATCAATATATTCACATTGATTAAACACCTGAACTGAATAAGACTAACTTTTTGCAACTCTGAATAGATGATATAGATAAAACCTTACTTCAACATATCTGTCGATGTTCCAACCTTTCCGTTCTCCTGAAATCCCCATCTGTGCCATGTGAAATAAAACAGCTTTTCAAATCACAGCCACCTGCCGTGTTCAATCACCATAAATATAACAAGCCATCCCGCCATGACCAACAAAATTATGATTGCCTGGTTGAGTACTTACAGACTTTCATGCAACAAGGGAAATAGTTGATTGGATCAGCTTAGACACTACCGTGCAATCCACAAGTCCTCCCACTTCAAGGATTGTCTCACCTTGGTATTTTCCAGTTTCAAACATTAATATTGGGAACAATATATTTTCAACTGAATCCAAAAATATCAGCAACAGTGTGATATGTTTTCTGAGGGGCAACTCATGACAATTTGGTATTATTGATAGCATTTTCAAAGTCTCTGAGCCATCTAGCATACTGAACAATAACTTTCTGATTTTAAAACCTTTGAAGATTGATGTGAATTTCCTACCAGATTGGCCGTATCTCAATATTTATAAAGCTGTTGGTTTTGATGATGGACACTTGATTATATCAGAAGAAGAAATAGAAGGTAACTGTGGATTGTATGATAACAAAGTTCTGTCATGTGGACTGCTTGTAATGATAAAGCCGTTATTTCATGAAATTTAGTTTACAGAAATGCAAATCTCTCAGATTCATTAGCAATTTTGCGAGTGAAATAACTGCCTCAAAATTTAGTGACAGAGACATGCCATTGTAACAAGCAAAGCCCATTATTTCACATTGCCACAAAGAACTTACTATTTTGACATTGGGTACAGTGTGAATAAGCCAAGTCCAATGATCAAATGACCCACACACTCACCCTTCACAGCATCCAAAATTTCTAACTGTGCCATCATCATGTTGGAAGCGGAATCGGCTTTTGCGTACCCACACCCGCATGTGCACCCGCAAGCACCAATGCACACGCACACGCAAACCCACCCGCCCCCACGCATGCACATGCACACTTCATGGATGACCTGGTGAACTCAAACCCCCCGCCTACATCAAGACTGGCTGAAGGACATCTTTGATGTGTGTGTGTGCAAACAGGCGGGTCTGGTGTAATTTTTACCAATCATCGGACGGTTGTGGGATGATCAGGTGGTGAGGAATCTGAGTTGAAGGCACAGGGGAACCAACATTATTGGATGTCACAGGATTTGGTGTAAGACCAGAGTGTGACGTGTGCTCGACGTTCGCTTGATTTTCGCTTGACGTGAGCTCGACTTTTATCCTGCTTGACGTTTGCTTGACGTGAAGTCAATCGCCGATGATTGACACGAGATTCGCCCCGGTGTGTCTTGTCCGAGTCTTTTCAATGATGTACGGAGGCATGCCGCTGTACAATTACTATTGGGATTCATACTGTGGCCTCCGGGCAGTAGTAGGATAGGAAGTCATGATTATTAAATTCATAAATAACTTTGCAAAATTCAATTACAATCTATCTAGTACAAAGCTAATCTAAAATGGGTCAATCCTGGTTGTGAACTTAGCTGACCTGGGTACAGTCAAGGTGACCTCATCACTTCAACCAAGACCTCCCTTTGCCACCCAGGCATCACCAAAGTATAATACTAAGCATCATGCAAATTCAAATCTAAGAGGTACAGTGGGGTTAAAAGACTCTGATGAGAAGAAACTTTTATTCAGTAAATTACATATATACTTATTAGTATGTAGCCACACCGGCTCCACTAGATTTTTACCCTCTGAAAGTTTTTCGGAAATGTCAATTAGTGATAAAGCCCCTTTAACTGAGCTTGTTCTCCAGTCATCTGAGCATACCATCAAACCACAAATCCCCGCCGCACAGAATGCTGCTAATATACCATAGCAAATTCAATTTATTGCAAGATTCTTGTGACACGTCAAAAGATCTTTGATGGCCTCATTTTTTTTGAGTTCGTGAGTTTGCCTTTGATGCCATTAACTTCGACCTTCGTATGTGCACGTACCATATTGTATGCAATCATCAAATGGATAACTGTATCCATTAGATCCTCCAGGTTCTTGTGCGGCTTTGTGGATATCTCATTGTCAGCCCCACCACCTTCAATGCTGAGTTGGGTTGCACGTTGCTTTGATTTACTCAAGCAGGAGGCAAGGTATTCAACTGCTCCCTGTTTGAGTCCAAGAGGATCGGTCCAATTTGATGTTGGTGCAATATATGGTTTGGGTGCAACCACATTGTATGAGACTAAACTAATGGATTCAAACATAACATTTGCCCAAATATGTTTAACTGGATTGGTGGGGTAAAGAAGGCTCTGAAAAATTTTGAAGAAGGAGTGTTCAGATCTTGGGAGATTCTCTGGAGGTTTAGCTGATTCCTTCATCAATTTGAGATTCGAAATGTTGTGATCAAAAAACGCTTCTGTTTTGGTTGGCTCAAAAAAATCTAACCCTGTATATTGCAATTTATATCACCAGTCAACAGTCAATAATCATGTATCATGCATAAATATAAAACTCACCTTCCATCTCAAGGTCCTCCAGCCAGGCCAACATTTTAAGCTCTTGGTTACTGATCACCTTTTTACCAACAGGCAGGAATGTATGAGCATCTTTTGTTGGTAAATTGTCCCATCCATTTTTGTAAATACTATTGATATTATCAAACCCTCTTTTCCATGATTGTTAAGTAATATTGGAATGATAATTCAAAATGCCTGCAAACTCTTCCATGCGGGATAAAAATATTCCTTGAAAATTAGCAGACAATGACACTTCGGGCTCAGGGTCAGGAATTATATCAGTCATATCTCGTCCCATTGTATCATGTTTAATTGTTTCCCTTTCTAGAAAGGCTTGAATATTCCGAGGAGAGGCGGGAGGGGTTTCATCATGGATTGTTTCATTGGGTATCGGGGGGCTTTCAGTATGTGGAGCTTCATCATGGATTGTTTCATTGAGTATGGGGGGGTCAGTATGCGGAGGTTGATTATCAATATGGTCCCCTTCAACATTGATCATTTCATCACCTTGATCCCAAGAATCCTTTGCGGCTTCAAAGGTACGGCGTTTTTTGTTTGTTTTTTTGGTTGCATGTATATTTGGTCTTTTTCCTAATCCTTTTCCTGGAAATCCAATTACGACTCGAGATCCTTCAGGTAGAGATTATCCCACCTCCACACCTGCCCATATATTGTAAGAAGCTATTTTTATCAATTTTGTTTGGAATTAGTAATGGACTTATGGTTCAAATCCATTTTGAGCAGGCTCATGGCTTCAGCAATCTTTTGACGCACATAATCACGAATTTTACTATCATTTTGAATTTTTTCAAGCCTTGGGATTGTTTGAGCAATGTTGGAGACAAATTGTTCCTTGGATATAATTTCCACCTCCCCACTGAAAATTACATCATCTTGCCCATCATCTTCTGTTGGTGCACAAGGTTCAACAGTCTTTTCCTTCTCATAACTTTTAAAAATTGGTTTCTGTGAGCTTGGAGGCTGACCTGAAAGAAAGGCTATGACACAATATCAGGTTTTGGGAGATTAGAAATATTCAAGATGGATGCATACTCACATTCTGGAAGAACTGGTGGATCTTGATTATCTTCATGTGACTGGCTCTCTACTTCAATGCCTAATTCACGACTACTGGCGATATCAAAGATTTCACTTCCACTCTCTGGGGCTGAAGTTGGTCGTTCATTGAATTCAGTTGAATTTCCCAGGGTTTGACCATAGCGGAGGTAGTTTATTAAGCAAATAGATGGTGACGAGTTGATTGATAACTTGTTTGAAAATTTTTGAATAAAAAGATTCAAATTGAAGAAAAAAGGTGCAAGTAAAATAATTGCATTTGTAAAATGCGATTTGTCGGGAAATTGAAGGAGGCGATGTTTTGCAAATTATTTCATATCATGCAAATGAAATCACTTCCCTGTGAGACATTGAATAAATTTTACTAGTGAGAAACCTACTAAAGTCAACTTTTGAACTATTCAACGCTCATGAGGTAAGGCCTAAGCAAAGTGTTCCATTTGAATGATATGAAATAAAATGGTTTTGTCGGGGAAACAGGAGACACAATTCTTGTCTTAAATAGTCCACTTATTAGGTTTTAATTTGTGAGTCTCATGATTTAAACCCTAACCACAACATTGTGAATATACTGACCAATTTCCCCTTAGGTCCTGTTGGCAGAGAAGGCCACTCAGCATATTTCAGAGATTGCGTTCATCGTGTACTCCAACAAGCCACCGTACACTATGGATGTAGTACGGAAGCATAAGGATAAGTCATGTCAGGAGCATGTTGGGAGGCACTCAGCGAGCGTAAGGATAAGTGGTGTCGGGAGGGCACTACACAAGCGTAAGGATAAGTGGTGTCCGGAGCATGTTGGGAGGCACTCCGCGAGCGTAAGGATGAGTGGTGTTGGGAGCCTGTCAGGAGGGCACTACACAAGCGTAAGGATAAGTCGTGTCAAGAGCATGTTGGGAGGCACTCTGTGAGCGTAAGGATAAGTGGTGTTGGGAGCATGTTGGGAGGGCACTACACAAGCGTAAGGATAAGTGGTGTCAGGAGCATGTTGGGAGGGCACTCCGCAAGCATAAGGAGAAGTGGTGTCGGGAGCATGTCGGGAGTGCACTCCACGAGCGTAAGGATAAGTCATGTCGGGAGCATGTTGGGAGGCACTGCACGAGCGTAAGGATTAGTGGTCTTGGGAGCATGTTGGGAGGGCACTACACAAGTGTAAGGATAAGTCGTGTTGGGAGGCACTCCGCGAGAGTAACGATGAGTGGTGTCGGAAGCATGTCAGGAGGGCACTACACAAGCGTGAGGATAAGTCGTGTTGAGAGCATTTTGGGAGGCACTCCACGAGCATAAGGATAAGTGGTGTCGGGAGGGCACTACACAAGCGTAAGGATAAGTGGTGTCCGGAGCATGTTGGGAGGGCACTCCGCGAGCGTAAGGATAAGTGGTGTCGGGAGCATGTCAGGAGTGCACTCCGCGAGCGTAAGGATAAGTGGTGTCGGGAGGGCACGCTGCAAGCGTAAGGATGGTAAGCAGTGTTGGGAGGGCACTACACAAGCGTAAGGATAAGTGGTGTTGGGAGTGCACTCCGCGAGCGTAAGTATGGTAAGCAGTGTTGGGAGGATGTTGGGAGGGCACTACACAAGCGTAAGGATAAGTGGTGTCGGGAGCATGTTGGGAGGGCACTACACAAGCGTAAGGATAAGTGGTGTTGGGAGCATGTCGGGAGGGCAATCCGCGAGCGTAAGGATAAGTGCTGTCGGGAGTGCACCATGTGAGCATAAAGATGGTAAGGGCAGGGGTGTGAAAGTGTAAGGAGTGGTGAGGACGGAGATGGGGGGCAGTGTCGGAGTCTCATCTGGAGGGCGGTGCGGGCGCATAAGCATGCGAAGCGTTGGGGCGGATCAGGTGGGGATGTGCAAGCCAATGAGGTGAAATTACCCAAACATTGAAAATCGTGTTGAAATGGGTTTGGGCTTTGAGTGACATTCTCATGTGACACATGTGACGATTGACGTTGTCTTGACGCTGACGTGACGTGACCCACTAAATCCAGTGACTATAAAGTGACACTAACGCGACTGAAGCAAGATTTTATACTGACCGCGGTGCAACGTGAAGTCAATCCCCTACGATTGATGCAAGATTTTCCCTGGTGTTGAAATTGACTACTTGTCAATTTATGGCATAGATATCTTTAAACAAAAAGAAAGATATTTTACCATAGGAGACAAGAAAAGACAAAAATTTGCCTTCTTAAATAACAAAAAACAAATTACAGTTATTAATAATGAAGAAAAAGACCCAGAAAAGTATTTTTTCATAACTGAACAACTTAAAGAGGCAGAATTCAATGAAGAATTAACAGAAAAAATGAAAGAAAAATTTATTTACCTCTTATTTAAATACAAAAATGCCTTTGCAACTGACAAAGAACCACTAGGTTCCATAATTGGACATGAGATAGACATAATCCTTACTGTGGAAAAGCCTTATCCACCCTTATTCAGAAAACCAGCTTACCCAGCTAACCCAAAAGATAGAGAATCTTTAGAGGTACACATTAAAGAATTAATGGACCTTGGAGTATTAATGAAGGTAGGAAATAATGAACAGGTAGAGGTCACTATACCTGTAATTATAGCTTGTAATTATGGGAAATAAAGCATGGTGGGGGACTTTAGAGCTCTAAACACCTATACTATCCCTGACAGATATCCAATACCCAGAATCCATGAGACATTAACACAATTATCACAGGCTAATTTCATCACACCCATGGATGCTCTAAAGGGTTTTCATCAAGATTTTTTACCAGAAAATTCCAAAGGGCTACTGAGGATAATAGTCTACTGTGGAATTTTTGAACATCTAAGAATGCCATTTGGTATAAAAAATGCACCTTCCCATTATCAAAGAATGATGAATACCATATTTCCTGAAGAATTGTCAGAAGGATGGTTGATTATCTATGTTCATGACATCATATTTTGCTCAGAAACTTGGGATAGTCACTTAACAAGACTAGAAAGAGTATTGCAAAAGATAGTACAAGTAAACATTAGAATCTCCTTGAGAAAGTGTCATTTTGCATACAGTTAACTGAAAGCACTAGGACATGATGTATCTGGACTAAGCTTGGGCATGGATAAGAGCAAAGTAACAGAAGTACTATTGAAGCCAATGCCCCAAAACAAAAAGGAAATGCAATCATTTCTAGGATTTTTTGGTTATTACAGACAGCATATAAAGTACTTTGCAAGAATTTCTAAATCCTTGTATAAGCTCTGTGACCAACAGACAGTCTATCAAATCACTGAAGAAAGAGTCAAGGAATATGAAGAACTGAAAAATTCCTTAACAAATTCCCCATTTCTTGTAATTCCAGATTGGAAATTACCCTTTAAGCTATACATTGATGCTTGTGGAGAAGTACTAGGTGCTGCAATACACCAGAAACAAATAATCAATGAAAAACCTGTTTAAGGACCAATTTTCTTCATTTCAAGACAAATAAAGCCAACAGAAGCAAGTTATGCAGCAAGCCGAATGGAATGCCTCTGTTTAGTGTGTGCTTTAGAAGAATTACACTATTATTTGGATGGGACAGTGTTTGATGTAAGTACAGATTTCAATGAGGTAAAATCTTTATTGAACATTAAAGCTCCAAACAGACATATTCTAAGAGGGCAAATTGCCATCCAAGAATATAGAGGAAATATGACTATAGTTCATAAATCTGGTAATATTAATAAAAATGCAGATGGTCTTAGCAGGTGGGCTCTGGCAGATACACCTGAAAATCCAGCATGGGTACCACAGGAAGAGAACCATATAGAAGGCATATGTGTCACAGATATTGGCACAGAATTCTTTAACCAAGTTAAAGAGAGCTATAAAATGGAAATAAACTGCCATATCTTATGCCAACCTCTAAGGAAAGACTGTAAATACCCATCACTTTCATCAAACCTAGATTAAAAAGGGAAGAAAGCATGTGATAAAGGAAGATTCCATTTCCTTGATGGAATCCTGTATTATGGAAATAAACATACATGTCTTATGGCTCTAACAGATAGAACTCTGATAAACACTATGCTGCATGAATCTCATGATAGTGTTGCAGCTGGACATCTCTCAGAAGACAGAACACTAGAGAGGGTAAAAACCTGCTCTTGGTGGCCAAATTGGAAGAAATATGTTGCAGAATACTGCCAAACCTGTGACAGATGCCAAAACAAAAACAGAGCCATAGGAAAGAAATTTGGGATGATGATCCAAATCCAAGAACCAAAATCCCCTTGGGAAATAGTTCACATGGATTGGGTAACAGCCTTACCTCCAGGAAGAGACACAAGTTATAATGCATGCCTAGTATTGGTTGACAGATACAGCAAAACTCCAATGTTCTTACCAGGTCACAAGGATGATACAGCTATGGACACAGCCATAACTATATGAAATAAAGTTATTAGCCACACAGGCTTATTCCAAAGTATCATAAGTGATAGAGACCCAAAATTCACTTCAGCATTATGGAAAAACCTCCATAACCTGCTTGGAACAAAATTAGCATTCTCAATAGCTGACCACCCCCAAACTGAGGGTCTAGCAGAAAGAATGATCAGGCCTTATAATACATGATCAGAAGATTCTGTGCTTATGGACTAGAATTAAAAGATTCTGATGGTTTTACCCATGATTGGTGTACATTAATACCAGCCCTTGAACTAGAATATAAAACATCAATCCATTATTCAACTGGATAAACACCAGCAATGCTAGAAAAAGCCTGGAATCCAAGACTTCCTTATGATACCCTCCAAAAGGACTTAGTGGATATACACCCAACAGCAAGTAGCTTAAAATCAATTCTTGACAAAGCAAGAAGCCATGCAAACAGATGTATTCATGATTCATTCAAATATGCAAAATAAAGATGAGATAAAAGCCATAAACCACCTGACTTCAAAATAGGAGACTTGGCCTTAGTGTCAACTCTAAATTTCAATAATATAAAAGGCCCAAAGAAATTTAACTATTCCTTTTCAGGACCATTTATTCTAAAAGCACTAAATGGAGCTGATTCTGTGCAACTAAAGCTCACAGTTGAACTAATAAACAAACACTCAACTTTCCCTGTAAGTCTGATAGAACCTTACACCTCAATTTACAAGGAATTATTTCCATTAAGAAATAAGCCTCCACTTTAAATACCCCCTTTAGAGGAGGGAGAAGAAAATACAATTGTAAAAGTCCTTAAAGAAAGAAGGACAAGAGATAAAAAAGAAAGGGAATACCTTGTAAGGTATAGAAACCCAACTCAAGAAGATGAATGGCTACTTGAGAAAAATATAACAAATGCTGATACACTATTAAGAATGTTCAGACATGAAAGAAAACCTAAAGAATAGAAAATTAATCATTATTGAGCTTAAAGAGTAACAAAGTGTATTGAAGAGGTAGGACAGTGGAGGATTCCCTAGTTAGCTATATCAGATTGTGGTGCAATTTTGTTTGGTGGTAGGGAATGTGAGCCTTTGAGATATGACCACATATCCAAAAAGGTCACAAGAAAAACTTAATAATAATTATACTCTTAATAATTATCTTCAAACCAGTGAAAATGCCATAAATAGGTAGAAACTTTGAATTAACTCAGAATCTAATGAGTCAAAATTTGAAATAAATTAAACCATAAGATTCCTCATGGTAAAATACACACATATCTTTAAGGCATATCTCTAAAGTCAATAATCACTGAATACTAAATAATGATACCCTAAAAAAGACATGAAATCTTATTTAACTCAGAATCCAATGAAACAACATGTAAAATAAATTGCACCATTGGATTCCCCATGAGCAACTACACATAAAACCATTTCGGCACAATTCTCTAAAGTCAATACTTAAGGAATTACGCTGAATATATGCAATTTTTTGGTCAATGCATACATTCATGGTTTTTAGCTAATATCCCTTAAAATATACATGATAGAGAGTTAAACCAAAAATAAAGTCAACACTTAATTACTTTATGAACACAGATATGAGCTTTATTTGACAAGCTATAGACAAGGTATAACTTGTAGGGGTTTGTTGAACAAAATTACTAGAGCTGTTGACCACTTTGTTGTGAAATTGGTCCAAACCTAAACCAAGGTGGATATTCAGATTCTAATAGTTAATATGTGAAGAATTATGTATTTTTTATGATAATATTAAAGGTAAAACCCCCTGAAATCAAGGCTTGAAGTTTTAAGTATTGAATTTCAACAGAAAAGATGAGATACAAGGAAAATCATCAAAAATAGATTTTTGATGATTTAATTAAATGCTCTTGAAAGTTTAATAAGGACATTCAAGGCTATCATAATTCATCCTCTGAACAGATGCAGCGTGTTTAACCCAAAAGCTATTAATGATCAAAGTTTAAGCTTAAAATTCATCATTTATGATCACTCACTGTAGTTTTATTTTAAGATTAACAGTTATATAAGTGATACAACTTGAAAATACTATTAGATTATAATTAATACTAACAAAATCCACAACGTTTAGGCTTCTGAAAAGCCTATGACTTCATCAAACTTAGAGCTATAGTGATAACTCTAAATAATGGTGTAATAGTGAGATAACATGGTTTGATCATTACGTAATCATCACTAAACGTTAAAATACTAATCATTTCCAGTGGATACCATCAGTACACGTGTACTAGAAGCCCACTGGACTCTAGAAGGGAGGAATTTACTATAAATAGAGCTCTTTTTACTCTATTTTCCCCTCAGACACATCAACACAATAAAACAATTAAATCAAAAGGTAAAATCTTTATTCTTTATATATGAATATTTTATATTATCAAAGACTAGAGATAATCTCTATTATAATCATCAATCTTGAAATGATTACTCGAATTGTTCATTTTGTTTGTTATAATTATCTTAAGAATCTTATTTCCACGTAAAAATCAAGAATATTTGTAATTTCTTTTATTTTTATGTGTAAATACAATTTAAAAAGTTCTATTTACATTGTTTGGCGTAAAAAATTTCAAAATTATTATATTAAATGTTAAAAGTAGTTTATTATCTCTTATTATAATTTCTCTCTATTATTACTATTAATAATTCTTTAATTAATATGAATACTATTTATATTAATACATAACTTTAATATTAGTAATATTATTGTTATTAATTGTTTTTTATTAATAAAAAAAAATTTATGCCTTTATTATTTGTTGGTAACAATAATGAAGAGCTCTTAAATATATTAATTATTTAAAAATCAATACATTTATTTATTATATTCTTCTTTTATAATATAAATTATATTATAATATTTATTTAATAATATAGTTATTTTTACACCATAATTATGATAAATTGTTATTATTATAATTATTTTTATCTTACTTATTTCATTTATAAGGACATTCAGAGTACAATAAGTAAAATATTAGTAATTTTTACTTATTGTTTCATAGTCAAACCTTAAAGTTGAAGAGGGAGTTCTCAAATTAAGTAGATTATTCTCAAACCAAAATGATAGTTTTAAAATTAATCTGGAGTTCCTTAACCTGTGACAAATTTTCTAAGGTTAATTAAGGCTATATATTAGTAAGTTCAAATTGTGGAATGCTAATTTTGTTTGTTTTTGAATAGCTCACAATATCCCTATAGAAGACAATCTATCTTTTCCAACCAATATTTTCATTTAATTAATATTTGTCATAAATTATAAATGATAATTTTACTTCATAAAACATCATCATGGTAATTAAGGTATAATTTTTACAAAAATTGAAATAGGAAATAACCTTGCAAATTAATTCCCAGAATTTTTTGAAATAAATAATTTTGTTTGAAAAAATGATTCTGAGTCATTTTCTTCTATTTATATATTGAAAGTTAATTTCCTTTTAGTTAATGGCATGCCTAAATTGATATTTAAGCCTATTCAAAGTATGAAAGATCAATTCCTGATATTTGTATCATGTGGATATTATCACATAATTTTATTCCAGAAAATATGATCATTTGTGTGAATATTTGAGATATATCAGTATAACATTGATATGATGAAGAATGGATCTTTTGTTGGAGTAGTAGTAATCTATTCACCTGTTTTTAATATAGAAATGAAATTTTAAAATGGCTTGTTTTTCTTTACAAAATAGAAAAATATGAAGAACATCATTCAGCATGAATTTCCCCCCGAAATTGGTATATAATGAATGTTTTTGTGACAATGTACTTTGTATTAGGTAAATAATATTTCAGAGTATATTTCTATAAATTAGTTGTTTCCTAAACCTTTGAGTACATTACATGTTATGTGATATGGAAAGAGCTTATTTGCAACTCATGAGAGGTCTTAAATTAGTTCTATCATGGTAAAACAGTGTGACAGTTAGTAAATATTAAGTTTTGGAAAGATGAGAATATTAATTCCTCTCAAAGTTCAAAGCAACAAAATTGAGTTCAGGAATAAGATAGATGTACAAATTCTGTGAATGTTTTTTTGGGGATTATTTCTTTTGCATCCAATTTTTGCAAGAGATTCCCGAAATTTTCCACAATTATTAAAATGGAATTATATATTTCAATTTCTATTTTAGCTCCTATAAATCTAGAAAAATCAAGCTTTGAGGAAAAATTTATAACAAAACATACACATTTTAGCTGTTTTTGAGTGAGAAAAGTGATTAGAAGTAATTATTAAAAGAAAAATCAGTTGGTTCACATGTTTTTGAAGCTGAAAATATTGAGCTTTGATAAAATATTTTCCATAAAAAAATTATGACAAGCAAAATATGATAGGCGAAGAGGAAAGAGGGTATTTTGATTTTGAGAACTCTAAAAAGAAATAATAGATGGTTACTGGATTTAATTTTTTTCAAATTACTGGCTTTGGCTTCAAAGAACTTTTCAGTAATTTCAGGAGCTAGATAGTTCAATTACTTTTATGTGAAGTATTTCTGAGTTTGGTAAATCTCCCTTGGAAGATGATAAAATGATAATTGAAAGTTAGAGCCCAGTATGAAGCAAGCTGGAAGCTGGATTGGACCTGCTACCCCTGGCAGTGGGGGTAGCTCTTTTCCATGGTGATAGTTTATGGTGATGCAATAAGGCAGGAAGTGCTTGTTTACAAATCATATTTTGTAGTCTCATAAATCATTTTTGGATATTTATACAAAGAAACTCCACCATTTAAGGAAAATTTTATTAGATATTGGGTATGTAAAGGTCCACATAGACCCATGAAAAAGGTGTTTATTTATCAATATCAGCAGTTTAGCTCCACCTTTGATAAACATAAAAAAGCACTCTAAATACACCAAAAAGGTGATAAATGAATTTTAAAGTCCATATATCTTCACGAATAAGCTGTTAGTTGATCAATAAATGGGTACAAAGCTACTTTCTTATGCAAAACAATGGAATACTAACTTGTTTTTTATTGAATTCACATGTTAAAATCTGGAACAAACCAAACAATATTCTAAAAAGGTCTCCAATCCTTGCATAAAGTGGTTGTTCATCCCTTAACTGAAGGGTATATATTGTCTGAATTATGATTAAAAAAAAGACTTTTAAACTTTCATTGAAGGAATATAACACCATCAACATTGAGAAATATAAAAAACACTGCAAATACAACAAAAAGCTCCAAAATTATAGCTCAATTCCCTATAGGTCAATGAATAAGTTATTCATTCATTTCTAAAAAGGTAAAGAATTTTTTTGGAATATTGAAATATTTCTTTTTATCTTAATTCCAATTGAATGACCGCCTTATACACTGGAAAAAAAATTAAAAAACATAAAAACTACTGCAAAAAGGCCCCAAATTTAGCCAAAATGGCATACATATCCAATAACAAAGTATCCCATTGGGAAATTACAGGGTAAATAGGGACTCCATGATTATTAAAAATAGACTTGGGAAATTGTATTTTGAAGATTCCACACTCTCAACATTCAAATACTCATGAAAAAACACCCCCAAATTGGCAAAATGTGCAAAATTAGTACAAAATTCCATATACCTGCATCAGTTATTTGTGAGTTTGTTGATAGAAGAGAAAATAATTGTGTCATGATTCTGGGAGAATGAATTTGTGCTGCTTTTGCATGCGATCCACACCTTACCAATTGCCAAAAAATGCAACACAAACGTCCCAAATTCATGCAAAATGGCACACATACCCACAAAAAGGGCATTCACTAATCAAAAAACGTAAATAGAATAATCTTTATGATTGAATAAGACCTGGAATATCTTATACCATTAACATGAAAAAACATCTAAAAGAACCCCAAATAAAGCAAACAAATGCAAAATTAACATGGAATTGCATATATCTCCGTGAAGAGGTTGTGCATTTATCAATAAAAAGGTACATAATTGTTCTTAGTTAAAAATTCCTTTTCTCTCTTTTTGCACTTAATGCACAACTTAAACATGGCAAAATCCTTGAAAAACATAAAAATTACCACACAAATGTCCTAAATTCATGCAAAATGGCACACATATGCACAAATAGGTCATTAATTCATCATTAAAAACATACATGGAGGCCTTTTCATGGTCGAAAAAGACTTTGGAACTCTCATTTCAACCAACAACACTCTCAACATTGGAGAAACATTCAAAAAAACCAAATAAAGTAAAAAGGTGTTAAATAAAGGCAAAATTTCATTTCATTTATATCTCCGTGTGGAGGTTGCGCATGGTGAGGAAAAGTGATGAAATGTGGTCACTACACCTTTTTCCATCATTATTTCACCATGAATTCCTACGTCAAAGTCATCAATATACCTGACAAATTGATCAATATGCCTTTGATTACGTTGAATAATATTCATGGTACAAAACATCTATTTTTCGTCGAAAAACTTTTTTTTGCAAAACAACTGTTTTGAGGAAAAATTCATTCCTTTTGCAAAACAAATTTGTCGCAATTGTTTTTTTTTTCGAAAAAGAATTTTTTCCACTAGAAATTAATTTTTAGTGAAGAAAAAGATTTTTTGCTCAAAAATCAAACTTTTTTGGAAAAACAGATGTTTTCGCACACAACTTTCTTTTTCTTTTTTTGTAGAAAAACAAATTTTTCACTAAAAAATAGGTTTTTTCTTGAACCACCAATTTTTTGCCCAAAATTGTTTTTTTTGAATTTTTTTTCTTTTTCCAAAATTTATTAAAACTGCTATCTGCCATGCGCTCAAAAATGACTGATTTTATGGACGTAATAGCAGTTTAGCTACGTAGTGAGTGGTAGTGTACAGGAGCTCTATTTGCCCGTCATGATCGCAATTAAGATTTTCAGTGAGTGCGACGGCGAGGATATTTAGAGGCCAGGAAGACAGACTGGAGACATGGAACCCGCTTTAGCTCACCCAGCTTGTATCATCAACACCGTCTATACACCATGCTCGGTCGAATTCTGTCCCGTTCGTCCAAATCTCGTTACCTGTGGTCTTTACCAAACCCAACAAGTGCAGCAAGACGCTGGAGATGAATTCCAGGATCCGCCAATAGAACGACTGGGAAGATGCTTGCTATTCGATGTTACAACCGACCGCCAAGGTTCGGATAGGTCTTCGGACCCTTTGGTAGATGCTCCGATTGTTTGGTTGGCTCTTAATCGAAATAGTCCAAGTCTCTTTTGGCGTCGATGACTAATTTGGCCGTTTGGCTTTCGGTTGTTTGCAGTCAAGAACTACAGCAAATTGATTGCGCTGCTATACTGGATCAAAGATGGTAGCCTGTCATTTTTGCGAATGAAGTATCTTTAATCATAACTACCATTTTACCTCTGTGTTGATCAACGCTCTGTTTACTTGATTTTTTGGGCACAACAGGACACAATCTCTTGCGCCAGTTCTGATTGTGGCTGATGCTGACGGCGATTTGAGATCATACCAACTGAGGCAAGAAGACGTAAAAACAATCGAAGCTTTGTCCAGCGGAAATCGCGTCATTTTGCTCATCGCCTCATGTTTTTTTGGATTGGCTTGTTAATCCAGGAACGTACCCAGCTTCATTTTTTCGATACCGTCTCTTGTGCATCCAATGGTGCATTATGTCTTGCACTTGATATTTCAGATAGACTCCATAGGTATTCATCCATTGAATCACATGCTTCAAGCGGCTTTGTGTTTGAATGAACTATGACATTTCTGCGTTTTGTCCTAGTACTCAATCTCCCAAGGTAGTGACCACGCTATCAAATGGCGAAATTGTTTTGTTGGACCAAACTTCATCTTCTAAAAAATTAGTTGAAAACATTCGCTGGCACGGGCATACTTTTGAGCCTTGGACTTGCGGATTCGACTATTGGCAACCAACCACTGTTTTAACAGGTTGGTTTTGCCCATTCCGAGCAAACAATCCTGGTATCACATAATAGATGTTTGAACATCTTTTCATGTTTTTTCTTCGTTTGCGACAAGGTGGTGACGATTGTACACTTAAAGTATGGGATGTGCGCAGCCTTCCTGGTCAACCGGTACTGATCAACAAAAAGTTAGTGTCCTCTTTTTTTCATCTGTTTCCTTCTGGTTGTTGGTTCCCAAACATACTATCCATGCTTCCTATAAAATCGGCTCTTAGGTTTGGTGGTGGGGTTACTGCCGTCCGGAGTCATCACCTCAAAGAGCACGTCTTTGCCGTTGGCAGGTCAGACTTGATTCATTCGCTACGGAAACAACTTTTTAACTCCTATTTAAACTTTGCCCTCTCATTTGATATTGGTTGGTTATATAAATAGCTATGACTCGGCGCTTCGGGTATATGATAAACGTAACTTTTCTCAGCCTGTTTGGACGCAAACCGTAGGAGGTGGCATTTGGAGATTGAAATGGCATTCCGACCAACCCGACAGACTTTTGATTGCGGCCATGCATGACGGTTTCAAAGTAGTCGAAGTATTCAACGAGTCTAGTGACACGCCCCCGCGGATTCATACAACTTTCAACGAGCGGGCATCTTTGGCTTACGGTGCAGATTGGGGGCCTGCTTTGACTCAGGAGGATTTGAAGCAAACTTTGGTCGCTTCATGCTCCTTTTATGACAAAGCATTGCACTTTTGGTACGTGAGCTGAAGCCTTAAAGTTGTCGATTGCAGCTTAGGTGCCGGCTGGGTAACCAGCCATAGCAAGAGGTTTCATAGATGAATTTTCAATAAAGTGGGTTCTCTCCTGGTTCCACCTATTGTGACATAATATTCATCATACTCATTGTCATTGAATGGGACAAACAGCCCGCTTTTTTATTTGTATTGTCTGCACCCTCGAAGAATCGGCTGGGAAGACTTCTTGTCTGATTTCCAGTTTTGGAACCAACTGGAACAAGTGGAAACAATATGATTTTTCTCACCCTAATTACAAATGAAAGTTAAAAAATGTACATTTGAAATAGGTATGCCTACAGAATGTACAGCTGTGCGTTGAGCCCCAAGTAGTGAAAAATGGTCATCACCAAAGAAAAATATTGTCAGTTGATGGCTCATTTTGATGCAAGCCATAGCTCAAAAAAATGACAAATTAGACACATTTCAGAGTTGTAAATGACATCAAGCAATGAAACCCCTTCATAAAATTCAAATATATTGATAGAAAAATGCTCTTCTATCAATTCACTACTATGTAAAACAAGCCAAAAAACTGTATATTTTTGAGCTAGAGTGTCAGACTATGATTGCATAAAGTTTTGAACTATAGAGATGTACAGTTATTTATTCAACTTTATTGTTACAGAAAAATATTCTGCAGCTTATACTTGAACACTTTTTCATAAAAAGAAAACAGGATTGTGTGCACCCATTGTTTATTTATTTTTTATTCATAGGTTTCAAGCTTTTGTCAATGCAGAAAATTTGAAAAATAGATACAATTGACGGTTTCCAAATTCTTAATACTTGTTCTATTTGTATTTGTGTCATTGAATTATAATCACAAAATCAAAAAATTGAATTAATCATTTTCCTTGTGCTAGTCACCAGCAAAAACAATGCAGACCCTGAGGGAAAAGCCTGTAGGTTCAACATAGACATTGAGATTGGTACCATTCAGAATGAAACATGGATCAAATATGGGTTCAACGTTGAAATTATTTGTACATCCTCTCAGCCACAACCGAATAAGCCTCAAGCCACTAAAAATGATTACTAATAATTACTCCTAGCCTGTTTGGATTGTATACAATGATTGGATGAGCGTAGAAAGCTGATACAAGTAGTTAATAAATGATTATTAACCTTGGATATTATAAAAATGAGTATTTTCAAATTTTAGTTCTGTTTTCCAGCCAAAATTTTGAGGAACATATTTCTCAGATAGTAAATAATTGCTCTGTATCACTCAAGTCAAGCTTTAGGAATCTATAATTAAAATTTATCTTTGAAGTTTTTGTGTCCTCCTAGATTATATCATAGCTTATACACTAATGTGGTACAGCTCATACCATAAACTTAAGTATTTATTGTCTGAAATACAATCAGAAAAACCTTTTGTATATATTCTGTGAGCACTATTGAGCTGTGTTTAATTCTGTGAAGGTATTGTTCTCTGTAAAGTATAGCCTTAAGCATTTTTTTATAGTATTGTTCAGATTGAAATCGTCATCAAGTCATGCTAAATTTTTTCGTCTTTTATATACATATTTGGCTTAAAACCTCATAATATAATGCTCTATAAAGAGCTTGGTAAATTTAAGATCTCTGAATTAAAAATCAAAATTAAGAAAGTTCTTTTCTATTAAGTATCATTTGTTGTACCTCTCAAGAGGAATGAAATAAGGCTTCTCCTACTGATGTGCTTATAATATGATTTTATTTAGTCAAAATGAGAAAAGCTATTATCAAACACCAGGGCAAATCTTGCATCAATTGTCAGCGATTGACTTCACGTCACACCGCGGTTAGTATAAAATCTTGCTTCAGTCGTGTTAGTGTCACTTTATAGTCACTGGATTTAGTGGGTCCTGTCACGTCTGCATCAAGACAACGTCAATCGTCACATGTGTCACATGAGAATGTCATTCAAAGCCCAACCCCATTTCAACACTATTCCCAATGTTTGGGTAATTACACCTAATGGTGCTACCCAGCAGTTTGGCATGCTCATATTTGTGCATGAGAAGACTTCCACCTCACCCCTTTACCATGCCTACTCTCACGCTTGAATTGACTTCTGCATCCACACCTAATCATCTCTGACGCTGAGCATGCTTATGTGCCTGCACCCCCCTCCAGATGAGATTCCAACACTACCCTCACCACTCCTTATGCTTCTGCACCCCTGCCTCATCTTCTCCTTGTCTTACAATCCTTATGCTCCTGTGGGGCCCTCAAGTCATGCCTCCGACGCCACCCTCACCCCCCCCTTACGCCTCCTCTCACCCGCTTCTTACCATCCTTACGCTTGTGGAGTGCCTTCCCGGAATGCCTCTCTCCGCCGCTTACCATCCTTACGCTTGTATAGTGCCCGCCCAACATGCCTCCAATACTGCTTACCATCCTTATGCTCGCAGTGCCCTCCCGACATGCCTCCGATGCCCCCCTCACACTGGCCCAATCCTCAAGGCCCCTTATGATCCTTACACTCCTACAGCCCCCTCAAGATGAGACTAAAATGCCGCCCCCCATCTCTGCCCTCACCACCCCTTACGCTCCCACTGTGCCCTCAAGATATGCCTCCGACGCCACCCTCAACCCCCCTTATGCCTAATCCTCTCTCTGCCACTTACCATCCTTACGCTCAGGTACTAGATCCATAGGGTATGGTGGCTTGTTGGTGTACATGATGAACACAATCAGGGAGATATGCTGAGTGGCCATCTCTGCCAACAGGTTCTGTGACAAAACCATTTTATTTCATATCATTCAAATGGAACACTTTGCTTAGTCTTAACTCATGAGCATTGAATAGTTCAAAAGTTGACTTTAGTGGGTTTCTCACTAGTCAACTTTATTCAGTTTCTCACAGGGAAGTGATTTTATTGGAATGATATGAAATAATTTGCAAACCATCACCTCCTTAAATTTCCCAACAAATCATATTTTGCAAATGCAATACAACAAGCTCAATAGATATTGATGGAAGGTTCCAAGGCCATCAATGGGAAGGTTTCTTTTGGTCAGCTTGTGGTTCTCAAATTTTCTTTTTCTAGAAAATTCACCAATATTTAAATTGCTATTTAAGTTCTTTAAAACTTTCCAGAATTCTCCAATATTGATATTACCTAAAAAGGAATCAATAATTAATATCTTAAGCTTATCTTCATTCAAACACTTTCAGAACTCCCACATTTTTTGGTCAATTTTGATATTTTTAATCAAATAATTTCAATCAAGTTATCCATCAACTTGTCACCATCTCTTCACTCAATAAAGTACCTCTGCTATGCCCCAAACCCTGGGAAATTCAACTGAATTCAATGAACTACAAACTTCAGCCCCAGAGAGTGGAAGTGAAATATCTGATATGGTCAGTAGTCATGAATTAGGCATTGAAGTAGAGAGCCTGGCACATGAAAGTAATCCAGATCAACCAGTTCTTCCGGAATGTGAGCATAGATTTTTCTTGAATATTTGTAGTCTCTCCAAGCCTGATACTTTTGTCATATCCTTTATTTCAGCTCAGCCTCCAAGCTCTCAGAAAACAAATTTCAAAATCTATGAGAAGGAAAAGACTGTTGAACCTTGTGCACCCACAGAAAATGCTGGGCAAGATGACGTAATTTTCAGTGGGGAGGTTAAAATTATATCCAAGGAACAATTTGTCTCAAACATTGCTCAAAAAAATTCAAAATGATAGTAAAATTCCTGATTATGTGCGTCAAAAGATTGCTGAATCAATGAGCCTCCTCAAAATGGATTTGAACAGTAAGTCCATTACTAATTAAATACAAAAATGTTAAAATGGCTGCTTACAATATATGGGCAGGTGTGGAGTTGGGAGAATCTCTACCTGAAGGATCTTGAGTTGTAATTGGAGTTTCAGGCAAAGGATTAGGAAAAAGACCAAATATAAATTCCACCAAAAATACCAACAAAAAACGCCGTAACTTTGAAGCCGCAAAAGATGCCCGGGATCAAGGTGATGACATGATCAATGTTGAAGTGGACCATATTGATAATGAACCTCCGCATAATGAAAGCCCCCCATACTCAATGAAAAAATACATGATGAAACCCCTCCCGCCCCTCCTCAAAATATTCAAGCTTTTCAAGAAAGGGAGACAATTCAACATGAGACATTGGGACAAGATATGACTGATATAATGCCTGACCCTGAGCCTGAAGTGTCATCCTCCACTAATTTTCAGGGAATATTTTTATCCCGCATTGAAGAGTTTGGAGACCTTTTGACTTACCATTCCAATATTACTCAAGAATCATGGAAAAGGGGGATTTATAATATCAATAGTATTTACAAAAATTGATGGGACAATTTACCAACAAATGATGCTGATACATTCCTTCCTGTTGGTATTAAGGTGATCAGTAACCAAGAGATTGAAATGTAAGCCTGGCTTGAGGAGCTTGAGATTGCATGTGAGTTTTATCTTTGTGCATGATGCATGATTATTGCCTGTTGACTCATGATATAAATTGCAATATACAGGGTCAGATTTTCTTAAGCCAACAGAAACAGAAGCATTTTTAATAACAAAATTTGGGATCTCAAATTGATGCAGGAATAAGCTGAACCTCCAGATAATATCCCAAAATCTGAACACACCTTCTTCCAAATGGTTCAGAGCCTTATTTACCCCTCCAATTCAATCAAAAATTTTTGGGCAAATGTTATGTTTGAATACATTACTTTAGTCTGATATAATGTGATTGCACCCAAACCATATGTTGCACCAATATCAAATTTGACTGATCCTCTTGTACTCGAACGGGGAGCAGTTGAATACCTTGCCTCCTGATTGAGTAAATTGAAGCAATTTGAAACACAGCTTAGAATTGAAGGTGGCGGGGCTGACAATGAGATATTGACAAAGCCTCACAAGAACCTGGAGGATCTAATGGATACAGTTATCCATTTGATGATTGCCTACAACATGGTACGTGCACATATGAAGGTTGAAGTCTATGGCATGAAAGGCAAACTCACGAGCTCTAAAAAATGGGCCATAAAAGATCTATTGACATGTCACAAGAATCTTGGAATAAATTGAATTTGCTATAGTATATTAGCAGCTTTCTGTGCGGTGGGCGTTTGTGGTTTGATGGTATGCTCAGCTGACTGGAGAAAAAGCTCAGTTAAAGGGGCTTTATCACTCATTGACATTTCCAAAAGACTTTCAGAGGGTAAAGATCTAGTAGAGCTGGTGTGGCTATGTACCAATAAGTATATATATAATTTACTGAATAAGAGTTTCTTCTCATCAGAGTCTCTTAACCCCACTGTACCTCTTAGATTTTAATTTGAACGATGCTTGGTATTAGACTTTGGTGATGCCTGGGTGGAGAAGTGGGGTCTTGGTTCAAGTGATGAGGTCACATTGACTGTACCCAGGCCAGCTAAAGTTACAACCACGATTGATCCATTTTAGATTAGCTTTGTACCAGATAGATTGCAATTTAATTTTGCAAAGTCATTTATGAATTTATTAATTATGAATACCTATCATACTACTGCCTGGATGCCACAGTATGAATACCAATAATAACTTCCTTGTACAGAGGAAGGCCTCAGTACACCATTAAAAATACTCCAACAAGACCCAAACTGAGTCAGGCCGCTGTGCCCGCAATTAGTACATGCAGGGGCATCACAGGAATTTTGTTTTATCACTTCCCGCGAGCTCATAATAGGCCAAAAGGCACTGGTTCTTTCATAGAGGAATAGGATGATGAGGGATCCGTAGCAGAGTGCTTATTGCATTCACCCATGCTTGCAATATTCCACAAGGTTGTATTTGAACCTCATTGAATGGGAATATGAATATATCAAATTGATTAATTCAGTATCCGCTGCATTTTTCAGGTTCAGGTAATTGAGATTGCCAATTTGCGCAAGTCAGATGTAATCTTTCATTTTTAGCCGCAATTAAAAAAGAATCATTGACCAAAATCAAATTTAGTTGGAATTAATATTTCACACAACAGTCAGTAATCATTTGGTTTCATTTCATTTTCCACTGCAAGCATGCCATTCACAGAAAAAGGAAAGGAGTGTAAAAGGGAACGCACGGGAAAGTGTTGGGGTGAACCAGGAAAGTGTGAGTGGCTCACTTATTCTCAGCATATATATGGGTCGGCATTCATGTGGCACCCTCATTGGGCTTTGGGAATCATTCTGGACTCAAAAGGCCTTAGGTCCAAATGGGAGGACGCAGTATCTGATATCTTGTCTGCTTCAAGGCAAAGTGATCCCTCACCCACTCAGGAATAGTGGGACATCCCAAAAGAAAAATGAGGCCAAAACCACCCTAAAGAATACGTTTTTTTCCTCCACTCAACCAACAGCACAAATATCAATCCAGTATCAGCAAATATGAACCCAAGTGAAATTCAGAGGTTTGTGGATGTCAATCAGATCAAATGCATTCACTTTGGCCATGTGGAAATTTTCTCTTCAACCAGATTACTCATTGCCCTTGTCAAATTCAGACCATTTACAATAATGAGTGAAGTAGAGGTCAATCAATGAGATGAATTATCAAAATTCTTATTTCATGAGAGAAAATTTACCGGCCCTATTGCAACAAATGGGGCATTACTGGAGGGATTTATGTTTTTGATTGGGTGGCACAAATTCAGCACGAAGAATGAACAATTTGGTCTTTATGGAAGTCTTGGGAAAATTGAAAATGCAAAAGATTAATGGCAGACCCGAGGGGAAAATCTTAGCTTGAGTGGCTGAATTCTAGGTAAATCCTTACAATATGTTGGGGATAAATCATTTCAAAAGATTCAAACATGCTACAAGTCATTGGGGGTTCTGTCCTTTGATAAAGTTAACTATGAAGCCAATATCTCCGCAAATCAGGGTGCATTCAAGTTTGCTTCCGCACTCACTTTCACCATGAATGGATTCAAAAACTCACCTCATCTTGATAAGGATGAATCGTTGTATGCTCCAGGATGGTGGTTTCAAGCTGATAAGCAGACAGGCCGAATTCAAAGAGATGTGTCAAAGCAGTGTACAGGGGGAAAATTGATTTTCTCAAATGAGCATTTTTGGATTGATCTATCTGAATGTCATGGGCTCATTCAGGTAGTGTGGGCCAGCAGTACATTTTTTCATTATACTGATCCAGCACAACACTAGTGGGTATGTCCGCACAATTCTCAAGGAGGTTGGCAAAAACTTTGTGGCAGAAAAGCCACAGCTATTATGAGATTGGCAATGGAGTGGGTTATCACATCAGGGATGGTAATACAATCTCATCCCAATTAGAAGAATGAGGGAGTGTGGATGCATCTGGGAGTTAGAGATTGATTGGTGAATAAGGGTGTGATAATTCACAGGACAGTATACACCTGGTTTTGATGGGTTGGAATTGGGGTTATATGGTGGATCACATGAAAAAGAGGTGAAATGGCTCATGTACGGTGGCATGCCACCGTACGCTTGTCCTGGATCCCAACACGTCACACACAAATCCTGATGCCTGTCCAGGATCCCAACGCTTCACATGCAAAGCCTTATGCCGGGGCAGCCTCCTGACAATGCCAACAATTCCTTACGCCCGTCCAGGCTCCCAATGCTTCACACGCAAAATACTTACGCCTGTACAGTTTCCCAACAATTCAAATAATTGCCTACGCCAGGGCAGCCTTGCAATAGCTCCAACACTTCCTTATACAGGTGCAGGTGACCAGTGCTTCACACGCAAATCCTTACACTTGTGCAGTTTCCCAAAAATTCAAACAATTGCTTATGCCAAGGCAGGCTTCTGAAACTTCACACGCAAATCCTTACGCTTGTACAGGTTCCCAACGCTTCACACGCAAATTCCTGACGCTTGTACAGGTTCCCAACGCTTCACACGCAAATTCCTGACGCTTGTACAGGTTCCCAACAATTCAGACCATTCCTTATGCCTGGGCAGCCTCCCCACAGCTCCAAAAATTGCTTACACAACTAAGATTAATAGCATGTGACCATAGGAAAGGCAATAGCTCATTAATCTGGAGTGGATTGCTCACATGGGGGAACCCCCAAATTTTTACAGTTAAGATCTGAGGTGGTTGTAATCCCTGGAATAAGAAAATATAGGAGGGGTAATGCTGACTATTGGCACATTTTTGGCAAAAGAGGTTCTTACAAACAAATACTAACTCAAAAATTTGGTGGGGCACTTACAAAAATTATTCTCACGCAATAGGATATTTGAACTATTGAGGAAAATATAATTTTACATGAACAAAGAATGTAATGCAAATTGAACATAACAATCATTGAATACAAATAATTTATTTAAAAGAAAGTATTACCAAAGATAAAAAGAGGAAAGAATGCATTTTTTTCTAAGTATTTTGAGACTATCCCAGTTATGTCCTCCTTTGGATAAGCCTCCAGTGCCTGGGCAAGAAAGGAGTTTAGTTCCTCCCGGAATTCCCTGTGCATGTCATTTTGATGAGCTGCATCCACAAAGGGAATAATGGGGAGCAATTGACAATGCTCCAACAAGATTTGGTTGATGGATTCGTGGACAATGGCTCAAGGGATCATTAAGGTCAGTTCTAAGTTGGTAAATTACTGGCAAGCCTCATTGTGGGAACAAGGGGAGATTGGCACCAGGGAGGGAGGAGGAACATGAAGGGAAGGTGGCGGAGTCGGGGATCTGACGGCCGTATTGTCGATGATGACAGAGTGCGGTGGAGTGGGACAAGCTGGAGATGGTCAAAAAAAAGGTGAGGAAAAGTTGGGAAGAGTAAAAAAAGTGAAGTTGGGACTTGCCAAAAGGTTCCTCCATGGATTGCGCCGGAGCCAACTCAGGTTCAGGCTCACAAGTCGGAATGTCCTCCTGTGGTTTGGAGGATGGACTTGGGCAAGGAATAGGTGGCTCATTGGTTTGGGAGGGCTCTACAAAAGGAGGAAGAGTCAGTTCACTTGAGTCAAACATGTAACTTAAATGAAGCTTTGTCTGCTTACCGTGGAATAAGTCCTCCAACAATTGGGTGCCACTTGGGCCTGGGGTCAGTTGCTGCGGAGTTTGCTCCCAATGCAAACTAGGAATGGGAGAGTCTTGTTGCCGGGGATTTGGTTGGTTTTGTTCTATGCGTAATGGAGAAAAGTCAGTATGATTGCGTGAAGTGAAATGAGTAAAGGAGGAGAAAGAAAACTTAATTTGGGATTTGAATCCCATGGGTGAAAAGAAATGGTGACGATTATCCCAAGCTTGAATGTCCTCTCGCCACCCTTCATTGGCTGGATAATCACTTCACTCCAGTCAAGGAGGGAAGTGACTATTGGATGGTGGCCTAGGAGGGGGGTGGACAAATCAATACTTGAGGGGACTGGGCTAATTGTCCAGAATTGTTCCTGTCTTCCTGTTTGGGATCCAGGAATCCATTCCTGCTGGGGAATGCTTTCATCATTGTCAACCACAAAGGAGTCCCCGCAAGGGCATCTTGGTCAGGAACTCCTCTGGCCGCATGGCCGGAAGGGTCAGACAACAAACAAGCATTTCTTGTGTGCTTGTCAGCAAGCATCACAAGTGTAGGTTGTTGTTGAGGAGTGGATTCAGGGGATACCCCGCTTAGTGCATAAAGTGCAAAACATTTAAAAACAAAACAATTTAGGTTATTAACTGAATAGAAAGTAAACAATTAAGACATACAATGAATTTTAAATTTAAAATGGAATTAAAATATGGATGCTCTAGTTGGAAGGTTTTAAAAGTCTGGAAGAAAGACATGAAGAAGAATTAGGATTAATATTGCAACATAATATCCGCAAAAAGCTCAAATGATGGAGACACAAAAGGTGGATAGAAGGGGGGTTCTGGATGTATAAGTGGGAAAACAGACAGCAAAAAGGAAGGGGAGTGAGGTTAGTGGAGTGCAATATAAAAGAGTGGAAAGGAAGGAAGACAATGGGGAATATGCACAAGAATGAGAAGAGCAGGTCAACTAGGAAAAGGTAAAGTGGAGGGTGTGTCGGGGGAAGATTGTCTTTTATACCATGGTGAAGCTGAGCCAATTGCAGCAGTTGCAGCACCCGCCAACGTCTCAGCTTCAAGCCATGTCAGGAAATTTGAAGCTCAGTCGCAGCATTGGCTGCAATTGAGAAGGTAAATGTCCGTGTGAGGCAGAGAAACAAAGGGGTTCTGGCTGAGTATTGCAATTGATTGAATTGTCAGACTCAGTCAAATCCGCTTTTTTGCGTTAAATAGCCACCCAATTGCCCAGGAGGGCTTTTGTGAAGGAATTGTTGAAGGTGCACGGTGGGTTCAAGCCACAAATTCCCCATGCAGAAAAGCACATGGCACATTTGCTCACAGGTGACTGCGGCGAGCATACTGGCCTTATGGCTGGGTGATAGTGTTTGATCAAAGGGTCACGTGGCTGTATGACAAGTTAATACAGCATGAGCTTGGGTCTGCTTTGGGTTCATAATTGAAATGCTCAGTGGCTGAACATTTGAATTGCACAGTTATTGAGCTATTGATATAACAATATCAAATGCACCATGCTGAGAAATTGCTAGGTCATTTTTGTAAGCACGCAATCTGAGCATTTGGCACAGCATTGGATGACATTTCAGCCAGGCGCAGCAGATCACACGCTTCGGTGAAGTGCTCTGGACGCCTTGCGATGAACTATTGCAAAAAGGGTTCCGACCATGGCTCTACCTAAAACTTCCACACAGAGCTTTTGACCATGACGTGCTCAGCTTGTGTGTGAAAATCGGGTGAATCACAATGCTGAGAATGTGGCACATGAGCTATATATATGCCAACAATTGGAAGGTGGATCCCAATTGGTAATATGCATGCAGGCAGAAGTAGTATTACACCATCCTAGTTTGTACATACACCTTTGTTCATGTATGCTGTGGGGAAGAGCAAAAGCTGTACAATAATGTAACATGCAATCATGCCAAGCCATTGAGTCAAATTTCTCAAATGCATCCCTTTGATGCACCTTTTTTGAGAGCTCCTCCTAACTACCGCACAAATGCTGGTGTAATCCAAGTTAATGTAAGGGGTGCATAATGGGATGACTAATGATTTGGGACATACGTAAATGGAGGATTCACTCTGGTGCCAAGGTCAGGGAAAACAATGACCGGCCCCGCTTGTTTTTCACGCCCCCACACGCTTCCATATGCACCCCCATGGGTCATACGCAGGGAATTTTCACATGCCTGTCTTCCGACCAGCTAATTGCTTGTACAGGTGGATTGCTTAACTGCAGATGCTCACCTGCCTGCGTGCAGATACCTGAGGCCCATCAGTGTGGATTTGCTTAAGCCTCATACACATTACCATAACCCCCGCCTATGATCCCTGAGGCTGGTTATTTATGGGTGGGGATCCACCACCGCGGGTCATATACCAGACATTCTCACACACCCCGTCAAATTTTTGGTGCCTGGCTTGCAGCCAAAAAATACCTTGGGCAGGTGGCCTATTCCTCCGGAGTTTCTCACAGGCGTGAGGGAAATACCCTTATGACAATCTGGGTGGATGAGTAACAGCCATAAACACAATAGGGGTGAATGTGTAAGTGGATCACGGCTCACGGCCAGTGCCCCCTTTGATCAAGCCACACATCTGCCACTGGAATTCCAGTAAGTGTCAATCCACAAGAAGTTTCAGGCAAAACCAAACTCATGTTTGGTGGCATTCCACCAAAAATACCTCACCCGCCCACACAAAAAGATCCCCACATTGAAATTTTCCTATCCACTCCCACCAATGCCCAGTAGGTCACTGTACAACAATTAACCTGGGTAAAATACACTTATTGTTTGCTGTCACACCAGCAAACATGGCTGCATGCCACTCATATGCCACTGCACAATAAGCTTCTACAACACACCCAATTTCTGATATGCTAATGTCAAACTTGGTCCACCAATCCTTGTGTAATATGCTGCAGATCCCGCAGTCATATCTGTGCACCCACATTCATGCCACCTTGCCTTGATATATGCCCAAAATTGGATATGAAAATTATGAGGCCAAGAGGCCCATCTTACTAATGGCCATGCACGTAACCACAGGTCACCCCCCTTTGAGCCCATTTCTGCCTTTCATATAAGTTCCCCACCTGTGATTATTGGTCTTCATTCCATTTAGCTACCCCTTCCTGATCATTTAATTTCCAACTGTGGACAAATAATTCATAATAGCCATCAGGTCAACCCCTTCAAAACCACCTTGCATTGGGATGATTAATATTTGTATTCAAATAAACTGTGATATAACCTTAAATCCTGATAATTATCACTTAGCTTCTTGGATTATCCTATGGCACAATCAACACAACATATTTGCATATCTCCCCAATCACCAGAATACTATTGGCTCTCTCCCTGGCACCCTTTCCAAGACGTTGATACCATTCCTTGGGGCACCACAAACATTCATGCACTGTGGTCCTGGTGGGTCATGGATTGCAAATTGCCAATCCAATCCTACTCAAACATTATTTGTTGAGGGAGTTTTTATGAATGATCCAAAAGATCCTTGCTCATCTCAGAAAACCAATCTAGCATTGATGTTCTTCACATGGTATCCAAACATTCTATTCATAATTGAAAGGTTTTGAAAACAATCCTTTAAGCTTGAAATGCCTAAAGAATATGACTGTAATACTCACAGTCAATGTCAACTTTTTACTGCCACATTTCACGCTTCAAACTCCATCCCACCCTCATATCCTGCTCTCTTTTCATTGACTTCCAAGCAAAAACTGATACAATTAACCAGTGGATCCGACCTCCCCATGATTACCCCGCCCCATTCCATTATTCAAACCCCCCTCCTGCCTCATCAAAAGACAGGACTAGCTTTTCTTTGGGATAAAGAAATCTCCAATGGACAATCAGCCTGTAACCTCTGGGCCACCTCACCCCCTGGATCCACTTTTAATGCCAAGCACATAATTACTAACAAGGTTGTCAGCTCATTTGAGTCCCTTTCGACCAATACCCCTCTTGGAGGACTGCTCGCAGATGATATGGGATTAGGTAAAATCATTCAGGACATTGTTCTAATTGGTACCTCCAAGGAGCGGATAATTGAAAACCCCATTGCTACACACCCACCATTATCATCTGCACACCTTGCTTAATTACCAACTGGCAATATGAAATATCCAAGCATGCTCAGGCTGGAGTGCTGCATGCCAAAATCTACCATGGTCTCACTCATCACTCATTATGCAAGTCCAACATCTTAAAATGTGATATCATCATCACTTCTTACAATACTACCACCCAAGAATATAAACAAACCCATACCTGTACATCATTCATTTTTAAAATCAATTGGCATTGTATAATTTTGGATGAAGCACAGTGATTGTCTGATATTTGAATGATTCAAATTACCTTTTATATCCAATAGCCCTTCCCCCATTTTATAGCTATATTTTCTCTCAATACACTGCTACTCACCATGCCATTAATAGCCTCCTATCATCCTGTGGAATATGTTTAACAGGCACACCTATTCACAACACCATTTATGACCTTTTGGGCATAATATCATTCATCACCCAACCCCAGAGCTCAGATAAAGATAACTGGTCACAATTCATCCTGAGTAGTCTTTCAAAAGGTTGCAATGATATTTTGCATTTGGCATTGCGGCATTTAAACTTGTGCCGCACCAAAACCACACATCTCAAATCACTTCCCACTATTAGCCATCATTATGAACTGCTCCCACTCAACCCAACAATGCAGCAAGAATATTCCACATTATACAAATAATTCCTATCATCCAACAGCAAAGGACCAGGAGATTTTTTCCAAAATATTAATAAGCTGCCAATATGTTATAACCATCACATCATGCTTAACACAATTTCGGATGCGGATTTGAAAGACCACAAGGGCAGGAGCACTCAGGATAACTCCTCAACAATCACACAAACTATTGTGGATGTTGAAACATGCATGATGAGTAGTAAAACTTCCCACTTCCTAAACAGCTTACTGAAGAACAAAAAATTAAAGTGTTGTCCAACCAAATGGACCCAATTTCTTGATTTGTGAGTTAATTCTGATATTCAGCCATTACCAATTGAATGCATCTGACCTTCTCTTTATGGTAGAATGTGTATTACACTTGCCCATCACTCTATCCTTTCTGCACAAATTGATGGAACAATTACAGCACAAGCACAGGAGAAGGCCCTGGAGAATTTCTTCGATAATCCTGAATGTGAAGTACTCATTGCATCAATTGCCGCAGCTGGCACTGGCCTCAATATCACTTGCACTAATATTGTCTATTTGATGGTGAGGGGACCCCCAAAATTCTACTGTGCTTTTTGGACACTTACATCCACATTTCCAGAAGCCCAATTGGAACCCAGCCATTGAGGCTCAGGCTGTTGATCAACTCCATTGTATTGGCCAACAATGAACTGTGAAGGTCATTCACTATATCACTCCTAATTCAGTTGAGGTCAACATGGGGAAGGTACCTTTCAAGCTCATCTTTTTCCCTGATTGTATTACTATTCTGAAATCTTTCTTTATGGGAATCCCATATTCAAATCACTAATAGGTCCAAGAAAAGAAAAACTCATTAACCGTGTGAGCCTTCCTGATATTATCTAATTTGTGTTTGACAAAGTTAATAATTCCTTTTCACCCCGTCACAGGTCCACAATCATGAACACCATGAGCTGGATTGAACTTCTTCAATATTTCCTCAATGAAAATGAGCATTAAAGTATTATTTCTAAGGGAGATGGTGATACATTCTAATTCATATGGTTCATATTCTAACATATTTAGCAAGTTGTTGCATCTTTAAGAAATCATAATCAGATTGTATTACCCCTGCACAAATAATTCACAAAATGTTAATTTGTAGCTGTGCTATACATTTATTTTCCTAACTTATTGCAGAGGATTGCCATTCATGCTAATACCTGGCATTTCAAGTATTTTCAGGGAAATAGTCTGCATCTTACTACAACCTTTGAGCCAATCTTGATCAAATACCTGAAGCAATAGCCCTTTAGGAATATCACCATCATCTGTTGATCGTATTTCTGGCAGTCTATCAATAGTTTTTTTACCCTTTTTTTAATTCCAATACAAAACTCTATGTCTCTATCAATTTTTAATACCAACTCATTAACTAGGCCTGAGCACCAGCATAAGTCCACTTTGTGGTAAACTTGACAGCCATTTTCCACTACCACCTCAGTATCTGAGCAAACTTGAGGGTCATTGAATTGTGATGCTAGAATTGGAAATTTAGCTGTATCACACCATTCATGACGGCGCTCACAGGTCTGCACATCATCAGATTTACTTCACAATGAAGAAGAGATACAGTAACTAACCCTTTGACAAATCTTTGCGAGCTTTTGATTTTCCTTCTTTTTTATGAAATACTCCGCATCCTTTTGAATAGACTTCCATTCTATTTTCAAATAAGTGAAGTATTTCTCCATTAAAGCCGCCACAACCCCGTAGTTATTATGATCCTTGTTCCAACAGTAGTGATGATACTCGGTGCTGACAAGTGCAGGACAGAATGTACAGTAAAACACCATAGACATCAACTTGTTGAATGGACATTGCCATGAGCTCTCCCAGTCCCAAGTGAATCACTTTAGACCCAACTTGTGGAGCTCTTTTTGCAGTAGCTTTGGGAACCCTGAGATTGAACCTGTGTTGATGGCTCATTGAAAACATCCTTGGGGACATATCTGAGATGACCAGCCACTTGAATTGCAACTTCATGATCTTCTGTGCTGGGTAGTGCTGGTAGTTAGGAAAAATCCTTATCCCTTACTTTGAGTAGGAACAGACAATGGGCATGTACAGCTGATCTCATCCCATGGACATTTTCTGGAAGTTCTGCTTTCAGCCATCTTTGTTGCTCCTTCTGGCTTGCACGTTTTGCCACATTGTGAGCTTTGCAAGCCTTGTCCCTTTGCTGTCTCATCTCAGATTGATCAAGCATACTCCGGGCAAGGGGCATTTGAGGATGGGTGAACTCACTACTTGACTGAGTGCCTTTCTCATGCACCTTGAAATTGTCCCTCCTTGGTTCATCATTTCTTTCACTTTGAGTCAGAGACATGTTCCCATCCTCATCATCCACAATTCTTTCTCTTGATGAACTGGCATGGCCCATTCTTGGTTTGGAGGCATATGGATTATGATGTCAAGTGACTTTTTCTTTATGAACCAGAGGTGAAGATGCATAAAGCTCCTCACCTGCCATGCAAATTATCAGTTAACACATCAAAAAATTAATAAAGACTGGTCATACTCACAATCTTCAATTGGCTCCTGAGATCAGACTGACTTGCCTTTAGGTGCCATATCTAACCCATCAAACAAACATATCAAATTGTGAAAAAGTTTATACTCTGACATCAAAATGACTTACTTTGATGAAGCATCAATCCTGGATTTCCCTCCAACAGAACACTCCAAGTAACATTTTCCAATGGTCTTTTTTGTTGCCTGCCATCAACCTGCTTTTCATCAACCACATGAACCTGAGATCCTGATGGAATATTGAGGGTTGGCTGTTTACTTTGTCCAAAGGGATCCTGGGATGTGACTGGATTCCGACCAGGATTAAGGAAGAACTCACATGGAAATTGCTATTGGGGATTAGCCTTTGATGAGATTTCAGGTGTGCTTCCTGGCCCCTCAGACACATTCATTTGTGTATTAGTGGGATTTGGGGGAATTGGAGTGACGGGAATATTTGGGCTTGACCAAGTGCTTGAAGTTTGAGCCATCACATTTCCCACATCAATTTTAAGACCTGATACATTCATTGAGGATGCAATAGGGGTTGTGAGAGGAATGTTGGGACTCAATGGTGACTGTTTTTGAGCATATTCTGTGCTAGATTCACTATCTGAGTCATGAACAGAACCAGAACGGGATTTACATGGCTTGGAAGATGACATAGTGGCTAAAAAAGTACAGTAAGTTTTTTAACTTGATAAAACAGCTCAGTATTATGATAAAATAGAGTTATTTCAAAGGTATAATAGAGAAATTTTATGAAACATGGGAACCAAGCCTCTTGTGGAAGTCTAATAAGACTATTCTTAGGAGAATTATCCCTGCCTTCTCTTGATCTCCTCTGCTTTTGTCGGAAACCATCCTTCCCCGCCTACCAGCATATAATGTGATATTTCCTTGATCTCAAAGGGGACACATCATCCATAAGTAATCAGATCCGATAAACATTTCCCCCTCCCCATTGTCACATTTTGTGAATTATCCAAACTGCTAATATCTGCATCAAAATTACACAGCATTATATATCTGTATAAGGGTATATTAATGAAGGATTTACCCACAAAAGAGACATCACGTTTTCAAGAAAGGCAAGACAATCCAAATCACATTCCAACCAGTTAAAAGCCCACTGCACTCAAACCAAATAACAAGACTTAAGCTCCACTCCAAACACTTATGTAATAGTGTTATATTGTTATGTCTGTAATAAGGTTTAAACCATGTACAATGGTGTTCCAGCATACATGGTTTGAATGTTAATTCCCTCAATTCAATGTTGACACATCCCTAATGGAATGCCCATCAAGGGTCAAAACCGCAGTATTACCATGTGTAAATAAAAGAGAATATGTATGAGCATTGAGCAGCATTGCATTTTACCAAATTGAACTCCTAACCAATTCTGCCATCCAGATGAGACATGTTACACTTTATCCCCTGCAGCTCAGCCACCATTACAAATGGGATAAAATGCTCAGCTGGCTCAAATAATCTCCCCCTTAATACATAAACATTCAATTTTTTTCCCAATGAATAACACTCCCAAACACTTTCACATGAACCATAGATATTTATACACAAACCAACCTTACTCACAATTCCTGCAAAAATGACAACCCACCGCTATTCCTCAATGCGTATATGCATGTGTCAACACTGCTCAACCCAAACACACTCTTCTTCTGAGGATGATAGGCAGGGAGTTTCCAATATAAACAGCACATTAAAAAGCTCAAATAAACCATTGCGCCCAAATCTCTTCCAAACATCCCTACTTCTGCATCAGGATCTCAGTGCCCACAAATTTCATTGGATCAAATCTTCCCAGCTGATTATTCAAAATTGACCCAAAGCACTTTCTCCACTCCAGCGCGCCTCAATTCAACTGCACCAAAGCCATACAGTGGCAGTCAAAACCATCCCCCAAAAGACCTTGGAATGATAATATCTACCATTCTATCATTAAGGTATAATATACCCCGCAGGGCTTCACACATTATCAACTCCGCCCTGAACCTGCTGATCAAGTCCAGTATCTCAAGCTCAGGTGGTCCCCCACTCCTGCATTCCATATACCTCAAGATCTCAGTACCATATTTGAACATCTCCAATTGGAGCCAGTGATTCAAAACTATATATGTTTTCCTCAGTGTTTCTTTTTCTTAATTGCCTTACTGAATCTGTCACAACTGACCAACCCCACTGTCAATGCCATAATGACCCAAATGATCATGATCCCCCTTGCACACAATCATTAGAAAAATTCATCAATTCATTTGAACCCCACACACAAAACACAACCAACATCAAAAAAAATTATAACAACAAAACATTTCATGTATCAACCATTCAAAAATTGGCTTGCCAGATTTCTCCAGTGGGCTGGAATTATGGAAATTCTGCATCAACATCAACAATCCCAAGCTCCCAAAGGTTCCCCCAAATGTGACATCTGGGATGGATTGGTGTGGAGATGCTTCACTGGCACTAGAAATATTAACAACCCCCCATTAATGCCCATTCCTGGTGAATTGGCCTTCCCCATTTATGTGGACTGGTTTAATTCATATGGAAAGTCAACCCGGTTGGCCAGCATTGGACCTATCATGCTCATTTGTCTTAACCTCCCCCCAAGTGAAAGATTGAACCCAGAGAATGTCTATGTTGCAGGAATCATCCCTAGCCCAAAGGAGCCAACTGCCCATCAATTGAATTACCTATTAATGCCACTGATCAAGGAGCTCAAAGAGGTATGGCAAGGTTACCATTTTTCACCCACCTCAACAGGTCCTTCAGGATCCTTTATCTGTGTTACCATTCTCATGGCCATTGCGGATGTGGTTTCCATGCGCAAGCTTACTTGATTTAATTATCATTCAGGAAACCACTTTTGTAATTTTTGCACTATTCACAAAGCTCAAATTGAAGAAATTGGTCCTCAATTTCACTACATGCCCTCATACAAAAATCATAGATCAACTATTGTGAAAGGGCTTCGGGCATCCCCAAAACAAAGACAAGCAATTTTTTCTGAGTATGGAGTGCTATATTCAATTTTGGAAGACCTTCCATATTGGGATGCAACCAGAATGGTTAATATCGACATATTGCATGATTTAATACTTGGAATTTTGAAGGATCATGCAGCTTTGAAACTGTGCATTCCAGAGTCCAAATCAAAAATTTACTTCAGTTCCTGCAGGAAATCCAATGACACCAACACTTTATACTCAGATTCCATGACCTCCAACAGCTCTCTTGATAAAATCACATTGAGAGAGGCCTGCTCTCTGAGAAGAGACACAGCAAAGATAATAAATGAGTCACTCCCCACTACTTTGACCCAAAAAAACTACCTCCCAATGCCCACCCCTTACAGGCAACATCCATCTAGTGGTTCTGCAGAGATTCCCTTATTTGATGCCAATTAAATCCCCTCTGAATTGGATATCAGTGCACTGAGTGATCACCAGATCAAGGGTGAGGCTCTGGAGCATCTCCGACAAATCATATCTGATACCATAATTCCCTTTTCATGGACAAGAGTACCCCTCAAAATGGGTTCCCCCTATCATGGTAGTTTGAAAGCCTCTGAATCAGCTCTCTTATACAAGGTCTATATTCCATTTTTAATGCTCAGTCAACAGATGTTGTTAGATGAACACAAATCCACCAACACACAAAGAAACATGGGTCAATCAGAAGAACTTGCAAATGAACTAACCAAGAATACATTCCATTTGATTAGTGCTATCAACATTGCAAAAAGTTGGACTGTTTCAATGGATGATGCAAATGCATTTTCTGAATATTGGAAAACATTCTGCCTTTCCAATCAACACCTGTTCCCAAAACAGAAAAGTGAACCAAATCCTCATTTTTCTGATCATATTCCGGAACTCTTCCAATGCTGGGGCCCAGCACAAGCATCAGCCACATGAGGTTATGAGCGCTTGATTGGAGTATTTGCAATGATGCCAACAACTAATAAAATATGTACGTCAATTAATAAGATCAATATATTCACATTGATTAAACATATGAACTGAATAAGACTAACTTCTTGCAGCTCTGAATAGATGATTTAGATAAAACCTTACTTCAACATATCAGTCAATGTTCCAACCTTTCTGTTCTCCTGAAATCCCCATCTATCCCATGTGAAATAAAACAACTTTTCAAATCACAGCCACCTGCCCCTTTCAATCACCAAAAACATAACAAACCATCCCACCATGACCAAGAAAATCATGATTGCCTGGTTGAGTACTTACAGAATTTTCATTCCACAAGGGCAATAGTTTAATGGATCAGCTTAGAAACTACCATAAGATCCACAAGTCATCCCACTTCAAGGATTGTCTCACCTTGGTATTTTCCAGTTTCAAACATTAATATTGGGAACAATATATTTTCAACTGAATCCAAAAATGTCAGCAACAGTGTGATATGTTTTCTGAGGGGCAACTCACGGCGTTTTGGTGTTATTAATAGCATTTTTAAAGTGTCTGAGCCATCTTGCATGCTGAACAATAACTTTCTAATATTAAAAACCTTGAAGGTTGATGTGAATTTCTTACCAGATTGGCCACATCTCAATATTTATAAATCTGTTGGTTTTGATGATGGAAAATTGATTATATCTGAAGAATAAATAGAAGTCAAATGTGGATTGTATGATAACAAAGTTATGACATGTGGACTGCTTGTAATGATAAAACCGTTATTTCATGATAGTTAGTCTACAAGTATGCAAATCTCTCAGATTCATTAGCAATTTTGCTTGTGAAATAACTGTCTCAAAATTTGTTGACATGAGACATGCCATTGTGACAAGCAAAGCCCATTATTTCATATTGCCACAAAGAAATTACTATTTTGACATTGGGTACAGTGTGAATAAGCCAATTTCAATGATCAAATGTCCCACACACTCACCTATCACAGCATCCAAAATGTCCAACTGCGCCATCATTAAATTGGAAGGGGAATTGGCCCTTATGCACCCGCCCCCGCGCATGCACACGCACACACCAATGCAGCTGCACCGCACCCGTGGTATTGTGTGGTGGGCTCTACCAGTGTCATCTGCAAAATGACAATCCGGTGGAGGTGGAGTCCTTTCATGGATGACCTGGTGAGGTCAAACCCCCCCTCTACATCAAGACTGGCTGCCGGACCTCTTTGATGTGTGCGTATGGAAACAGGCAGTTCTTGTGTAATTTTTACCACTTTTTGGATGGTTGAGGGAGGATCCGGTCGTGAGGAATATCAGTTTAAGGCACAGTGGAACCAATATTGGTGGATGTCACAGGATTTGGTGTAAGACCAGAGTGTGACGTGTTCTTGACATTGGCTTGAATTTTATCCTGCTTGACGTGAAGTCAATTGCTGACGATTGACGCAAGATTTTCCCTGGTGATCACATGAAGCAGTGAAGAAACCAGGATTACCACACCCTACTACCCAGAAGCCTAAAGACTGGTTTAAAGAGGACACAAACAACTCAAAGAGGTATTAGTCAAGATGTGTGGAGAAAATGGGGTGAAATGGATGAAATACCTACTGTCAATTATCTTTTCACAAGGGAGATCTGCATTTTTCACCCTATGAACTACTACTTTGAAAACAAGGATTATTAAAAATTTGCCTTTAAAAAACAAATTTTTGGCCACAGATTGAGATAAATTTTCTAACAATGAACACCTACTGGAGGCCAGGATCAAAAACATGGAAGTTGAGGAGAAAATGAGAAGGAAATAAGCAGAAAAAATGAAGAAAGAAAGAGAGGAATCCCCAATATATTTGGATATTAGATAGGCAAATTGACTCAGATCACCACTCAATCCAGGGGACTTTGTCTGGGTCTACAGAAAGAAACAGAAATTCACTTTGGAATCCTTATTTAGGAGAGAATGGAATTGAACCTAAAGTATCATAAAAAATAAAAATGGACTTCATGAGCTACAGGAACTGGATAAAATCAATTTATCCAGAAGTTTTTAATACAGAACCTTTCTAATTGCTCTTGACTAGCTTGTGGAAGGTGAAAATTGGGCTCCAAGGGAGTGGCTACTGATCAAGAGTAACTTATTCCATTAAGCTCTGGCAGGGAGTCAGCAGGATTATTTCAATAGAGAGAGAAAAAGGTATATCCATGAGCTACCTTCATTTCAAGAATTAAGTCAGTCAATGCAATGTCTCTGATTTCAAAGTCCTTAGCAATCTCTTTTTTTAAATTTGATACATCTTCTCCAAAGATGGTAACATCATCAACATGTATGTACAACCATGTTGATATGTCATTAAGTCTAAAGAAAGCACATGGGTCAAGAATACATTCCAAGAAACCCACTTCTAACAACCATCCCTTGAGACATTTATCTTGGGCAACAAGCACCTGCTCAAAAATTGAACCTGTCCGGATTTATCCTTGAGGTATGGAGAGGTAAACAATCTCAGAAAGAGGTTTATTCAAAAAGAAACTCCCAATGACAATTTGATTAAATTGAAGGCCCCTTGAAGAATCAAAGGCTATTAATGAGGGAAGTAAATTTAACCAACCTATCAGAGCATACATATTGTGGAGGTCCAATCCCAGGGCTTAAGTAATTTCTTGAGCACAAAGATGAGTCTTGGATGCAATAATTTCGTTCAAGTGATCATTTTTGACTCTAAAGAGACAGGTATTTTTGACAAACTTGTAGTTTGTCTACAATAAATTACATCCCAAACTTTCAGTTTTTTGATTCACTATGAAAAAATGTAGCACTTTATGGTAGGTTCCATAGTTTTGACCTTGGTCAAACTTAGATTGAACTTTCTTGAACAATAGTATAACCCTGCCTCAACAGAAAACAAATCTTGTTATATTACAAGCCACAATTTCATGAAGTTACACCAACTGGATTTCCATTTCATACAGAGGCATGTAATGAAGTTCTTAGTATTCCAAGATTCTTCAGCTCTCCAATATTTGTGGATAAAATCCTTTCTGTTCCCCTTCATCTTTGAAACGTATAACTTTCAACAAAATCCATTTTATTGATGTTTTTTCTGTAAGTTTATTCTTCACACCAGCCTTCTTACATGATACTAAAATCACAGCCAAACCCTTTGGATTTCATATCTTTGAATATTGGCCAAAATTAATCCTTATGGATTTGTCACAAAAATAACAATACTTGATGGAAGTGGCTTCAACTTAGCTTACACATGACTTAATGAGTTCATCAGAAAAGATCTTCAAGGTGATGCTGCTTGAATTATTTTTTAAATGGAAAAAACTCTAATGATAAATTATAGAATTTCCAGCTTCCTCTACACCTCTCACAATGAAAATTGCCAAAATATTCAGAAAAGAAATCAAAAACCAAGTGAATAATTGGATTTTCTGGCATCAATTCAAATCAATTAACAATTCTTATTGTGGTGGTGGTTTTTTGTGACATATTTGTGATTAAAATAGACCATAAACTTCAGAGATCAAAATTAAAGGAAAGGATATATTAAACACTTAAAAGAAAAAAAATATTACATTTTCTTTTGTGTTTTTTGGTCTTTTGGATACAAAAATTGTTCCAGAGGGTTGAGAGCTCCCTAAGGTATTTTCAACTACCCAGAAGTTGATTGCAGATTTTGGGGGGGCCAACAAGCTTAGAGGTTTTTACACCCCTGTAGGACAACGTTAAAATTAAAAAAAAAAAAGATTTAATATTTATAAAAATAGATCAATTCTTTTCTTTTTCTCTTTTGTTTATTTTCTGTTTTTATAGGAAATTTCGATAATATAGGTGCCAAAAGAATAATTATAATAATAATAGCTATTATTATTATCATTTGTGATAAGCAAAGAAGTCTTTTTCATAAGATCTAACTGTGTCTAAGGCCTTTTTAAATCTTTTCCCACTTTTGATAATAAATTTGCTAAAATATCTAGAATGGCAATGTAAAGAATTTTACAGATAAAAAATAATAGAAATATTATAAATACTATATTAGGCTCATATTATTTTTTTATTAGGAGAATTATGTTTTTTCAAAAATATTATTATTATCCGAAATTCCATAGTTTTTAGTAATTTCATTTTTTCTTTTTGAACCGTATTTTATCCAAAGAGGCCTTTAAAGAAAAATGATTAGAATGATGCTGATTTTTTTGTTATTTAATATAAAGTATATTTATATTTCACTATTCACAGTTTGTAATTGGTAAGTAAAGATTACATAATCTATAGAATAATTAATAAGTCATTTATGTACCTGTGAAGAATATTTTGATACTTCAATGCCTGCTTCTTTGACAAATATGAAGCCCTACTAGGGCCAAAATAATCACAAAATTTCACAAAAACTCAAAAATGAATTTCTTTCTCTCAAATGAGACAACAATTGGTTCAGTGGAGAAAATAAAAAGAGCCTTAATGAAAAATGTACTTGTAGGATTGTGATTATTTGTAATTTTTCACTATATTGTGACCTACTCAGAATCCATTACATTTTTTAAAAACAAGGTTTTCCAAATATGGCAATTGATATTATATCACCATCTTCAGAAAAGGGAAGAAATTTTATAGAAATAAACATATGAATTTCAACTTGTGTTTTTATAATTTTTACTTCAATACTTTCACTTCAGATTTGGGAAGGAATATCCAATTGGGAAAAAGAACCATGTATTTAACTGAACTTCTTGTTTGATTTGATTCATAAATTTAATTTATTTGGTATAAAACCAGTAAGCAGGATAAACCTTCTTCTTTTGGACATCTGTACATAACAAAACATCTTCCTAATTCCAAAGTATGGAGGATGCACATTCATTTACCAATTATAATACATGACTTATTTAATATAAGTATATGCATAAAACTCAAAATCCACTTGTTGAAAAGGTCACATAAGACTCAAAAAACACAGAAATTAGACAAATAATGGATGGCTTGTGTATCTGTATTTTTTTCAAAAAACGAATTAATTTCCCTCAAACAGGAATTTTGATTCCAATTATTATTTAATTAATTAAAAAAGCTCAAAAAAGTTCTTGAAAAGGTATTTTTCATGATTATGTCAACATCATATCTATGTTGAGTAAAGTTTCCTGGATAATATGAGCTTTTCAGGTGTTGTTGAACAGAAAAAATTCTTCACAAAATGAAACAGCTTACATATAAAAATTAATATTTTTATACAATGAATTTTCATATAAACTTAAATACAGAATTGCATAAATTAAGCTTAAGTGTAATCCAAGTTCAACTGTGCTACAATGTTTCCCTATGGTCAGGTCAGGGCTCTTTCAGAATAAGATTAGAATAGGGTTTTATCTTAAGTTTTCCTTTCTTCAAAATTTAATTAAAGTTTTTTAAAAACTATGGCAACTATTGTGCTTTAAAATATCTCTGCTTAAATATCCTTGAATGAAAAACAATTACAAGTTAGGTGTTCAAAAAAAGTATTTCTGACTTCTCAAGACATAACTACTTAATTAATATTTCAATTGAAATACTTATGCAAAAGAAACTTACTAAGGCTCCTAGGATTATATTTTTTATGTATAATTAATCATAAAATATTCATAAATTCTGAATTATTATTTTGAATGATTTTTATTTTAGTAATACTTGAATTGAATACCTTCTTATTTTAAGTTTTTGATTTTTGTCTTTTTTTCAATGAGAAATCTTATTTGATTTCCAAAATTCAAGATTCTATTATTACTTTATTTCTTTCCAATTTCATTTTGCATCAATGATGCAATTTTATATATTTCCCTAGAAACCAGTTTAGATTGATGATAGTTTTTGAGAAAATACTCAGCTTAATTATTAAATTTTCTTATATAAATAATCTTATAGATATTAAGAAAATAATTCCATTTAGCAAAAGGAATTTTGATGGACAACTTTTTTTGAGAAATAAATGTAAAAGTTTTGAGCTCTTAAGGAATCATTAAATGAATGATCTTTTGCATTTAGGAACAAAGGCAATAATTTTGTGTTAAGTTTTTCTTTTATGGAAAAATACACCTCTTCTTGTCTGAATGATCACAAAAAGTGTTTTCATTTACTTTTTTGAAAGAATTATTGGAGGTTAATCCATACCTTTTTATGAAAATTATTATATTCTATTTATTTTTTTGAAAGGATATACTTGTGTTATCAGGCCAAAGCCTCTTGGAGGGGAAAATTATATTGAAGATTTATGATCAAATATTATGATCTTTTTGGTAATTAAGGATTTCAAGACCAGATAATGAATATTAAGATTCAAACTACAAATAGGAAAAATATTTTATATGATTCTATTTAGATATATGTTTGATTTGATTTTTAATACAAACTTCAAAATTCGGTTATGATTTTATAGCTCAAATAGAACTATAGCAGTTAAGAATACAAACAAGAAGTTATGTTAGCTTGGAGAACAGGAAAAAGAATTGAAATAATATAGTTTGTACCATTTCAATTTCATTCCTGGAATTGTTTTTTATTTTTTCAGAAACTGCTTTTTTCATTTTAGAAAAACAAAAAAAAAGGATTTATTCAAATTTTGGTAAAATCCTTGGGAAGCTGTTTTTTTTTCATTAGGAATGAAATCATTTTCAATAGGAATCATACTCTTCCAACATTTTTCAAACAATTTTTCCCAAGTGCCTCTGTTGTTTCACAAAGAAAGCTTTCAAATAATTTTTTAGAACATTATAGACTATTAAGACAAAAAGAGCTTATTCAATACACATATATTTCTTTATTGATTTGTTATTTCTAAAAAATAATTCAAAAGACCAAGAAAAATGAAGCACTAGTACCCTTCAGTATCATAAATTGGTTTTCAAAATCGCATTCAGCATATGAACCACTTCAAATCTCAATGGGACAGATAATTAATATTTGAAAAATTCACACTAGGCACAAAAAGAAATTTAAAATGTTGATCTTCAATTCAATCACAAAGATATTTTTGTAAAAAAAAAAATTTGGCAGAGAATAAGGCAATAAGTTGAGGCTAAAATTACTGGTAAGTCTTTTTGAAATTAAGAATTAGCCAATAGCCATGCATGCTAAGTTGTATTAGCTTCCCCTCAAAAAAATACTGAATAGTCAGCCTACAGAGGCTCACAAAATAAGATAATATTTGTGGCTTGAACAGATATAGAAGACTTCTTGAAAATCTCTAAATCAGACCTATCATTCACACTACAGTCAAAACTCTTATTTAAAACTAAAATTTCTCATAAAATAAAACCAACGTTTTCTATTATTTTAATAAGACTAATAAGATCATTTTTTGATGGCTTTATGTTGATGATCATAATGATCTTTTTATTACAATGCTAATAGCAAGACTAATTTATCTTATACTAATAATATTTCTTTAAAAGGCTTTTTCAACACTATTTTTATATAAATATTACTTTCTTTAATAATACTAAGTGTCTGAGAAAGACTACTGAGCTCAACTACTATTATACTATTAGCTTCTTAGTAATACTAAGCTTTTAAATATGATTTTACTACTTTTCTTTTAATAATACTAAGCTACTGATAAAGGTTACTGGGCTTTCCACAACAAAAAAACACTAATAATACACCCAATATCCTGCCATTTCACGGATGGGTGTGATACTGGATAGTGAGAACTTGTTCCATGATTATTGGGAAGATGAGGGATATAGGGCCTCTATGGAGCTTTTCAAAACAGGGTACTTGGAAAAATCCTTGTTTAGAGGTTTTACCTGGTGAGACTTGTAGGTTTGGTGTAGAAATGCATTTTCTGAGAGAGTTTTGCCAGTGTTTATTTTTAAATCAGGAAAGTTTTATTAGAGTGAGATAATTCTTTTTGAAAAAATTTCATTTTCTCCAAGAAAATGGAGAAAATACAGATTCTGACAATTGAACTTTCTTCTAGTCATATGATATGTTTGAGAGAATTTGGCTGGTGAAATGTTTTTTTTTGGTGAATTTTTCATGTGTTTCCTGAGAGAATTATGCTGGTGGGGCTTTTTCTTATCAAAATAAGGTGATTTAATTAAGATGATTTGTCTGGTGATATCTTATTTTTTCCAAAAAAGTTGAGAAAATAAAGCTTCTGACAATTGAAACATCTTCTAGTCATACATATGATATCTTTAAGACAATTTGACAGGTGAGTTTTTCATTTTTTGTGAATTTGTTATGTTTTTGCTGAGAGAAGTGTGCTGGTGGTTCTTTTTCTTATCAAAATCATGTGATTTCATTGAGCTAATGTGTCTTGTGAGATATTATTTTTGTCACAAAAGTGGAGAAAATGCAGCTTCTTCCAAGGAGGATTATCCCTTGTGATATGATACTTTGAGAAAATTATGCTGGTGGAACTTTTTTTAAGGTTGGGAATGTATTTTTCTATTTTCCTCTATTTAATTAATTACTAATTTTAACCTTGATATTCAGTCTTGAGAAAACCTTTCTGGTAGTTTTGTTTTAGGATTGTATCATTCCACATGGGGATTCCATAATTTTTATCAAGTTTTATGTCTGTTATTATTACTAAGACAACATTTGCTCTTGGAGAATGTATTCAAATTTTCAATTTATCCTTGAGATATTTCTTCTTTCAATTCAATCATGGTGGGTAAAATAATTTTCTGATTCTATGGTTTGTCTAAATATATCTGTATTTAGATTAACTCCTTTGAATTGCATAATTTGTTTTTTATGATTCAATGAGGTGGATAATTTTGTGATAATATACTGTTTTAATAGAGATTCTCCCACATAAAACTGCATGCTTGAGTTTTTTCAGATACTTGTGGGAATAATAATTTCCTGGTAGGGAGAAACCATGTGATTTTGTATTGTTTTAATGAGATCATGATGCTGTGTATTGTATATGTCTGTGTGAAATTTTTACCTGTAACATGTAAATATGTTTTACATAATTTTTGTTTTAATTTTTTTTGTTTTATTGGTAAGCTCAAAATTGGGATAATTGGTGTGGAATACCACAAGGTGAATGATAAAAGTATTTCAAGTAATTAGAAAATCATTTAAAAGATTAAGCCATATGATTAGATTAATGAGAAAAGCTATATTAAAATATTTTATGTAAGAATTCATGTTTTTGGAATTATATTTGGAAAGAAAAGAAAAAAAAGGAAATAAGGAAAAGAATATCCTTCCAAAAACATGCTATGAAGATATTCCTTTGGGATTTGTGTTCAAAATAGCTTTAGTAGCTATTTATTCTATATTTTCAAATAGTTGTTTAATCTTGTGGAGAAAATAAAATCAAATTTGACTTGATTATTATAGTATGTGTTTTTAACAACTTGAAAGAAATTACATGTGGAGCTCAAATTGACATTTTTTCCAACTGGGGGTATGACATTGATAGTTCAACTTAGTATATCTAAGATAAATTAAGATTCCTTCAGAATATCAAATAATGCAGCTTTCTTATGAGTAATTTAGGAAAAATGTTTTGTGTTTAAAATTCTATTCAATTTCAATTTAGTTCATCAAAGTTCTAAATGACCAAAGCTGCAAGCTGTGATGTATAAAGAAGCATGTTACAGTCAAGGGGCAGATTTAAGGCAAGTTATATCAGCGTTGGATCTGGGTTCAACCTAATCTACCTGCCAGAAGGTCCTGCTTTTTTTCAAAGTGATTTATGATATTTCATTCTCAATGAAGTTGAAGGCTTTGCAAAGAGCTTGTAGTCGTCTCACAGATGAGTTGACAAGGGTTCTTAGAGGCCTTTGAAAAGCTCAACATTTCTCAGGAAAAACACCATTGAAGCTAAAGGTTGAATTTATGGGTCTAATGATGTGAATTTGAAAGGGATTGGAAGTAAAAGAACTGGATGAATTCCAAGGGTCATTTGTGGAAAATTGGATTTCATCTACCATTTTTGAAGTGGCCTTCAAGGAAAAGTTGATTTTATACCTTTGGATTTCATCTACCAAAAGGGATCTTTTTGAGCAGAATCCATTTACTGTGGAATTCATTGCAGTAACTCCATTCAAAAGAATGATACACACTTCATTTGAAGATGAGGCACCCAAGGCATGAGGGGAATTTTTTTTATTCAAATTTGAAGTGCTTTGAAATGAAAATATTCAAATTGGAAAGGAAAAGGATGAAATAGATAGTGTTGTCATTTTCATAACCTCAAAACACTCCTTCATTTACAATGGGTTCCAATTTCCAACCCTACTGGCTTTTTGGAATGGAAACCATTTCCCAACACCCAAATAAGTGTACTTGTTTGCTCCTGGGATGAACATTTCTCCAGATGGAATAGGGACTAATCTTGTTTCTGGATGCAGTATGAGCGAGCTTGAATAGATATATTTTGGTTCTGATCTCCTGGATCAATATATTTTTAGACAATCTGAGCCATTAAGGTGACATCTTTCTCTTTCAATAATGGTTCAATTGGCTCTTTTGGAAACCCCAATTTGTTTGGTAATTTCAGCTGCTGACAAGATGTGATTGAGGCCATCAGTTTTGGAAATTATTTTAAATTTTTCTTTAAAAGTTTACCTCCTTTACCTGAGACCAGAGTTTTCAGCATCCAATTGTTGAGGTTCTCCATGTACCCTCTGGTAATTAAAAATGGTCAAATACATAAGGATTTAGTTTTAAAATTTGAATGGTAGTGAATGAGGTGGCTTGTTCCACTATAGAGAAAGTGTCAAAAACCCGAGATTGGGGAAGGGGAGATGGTTCTTTTAAGGTTGAGATGGACACATTAAAGAGGTTCACCTAAATGTTCAAAGTGATATCTAAAAGTAAGAATATGAATTTTGTTTAAATCACATGTAATTAATGTTGAATCAGAGATAGGGAATGCCATCCACTTAAGACCTTGACTACTAGGATGTCCCAACCTTAGGTGCAATGAGATTATACCTTTGGTTTTAAAATGAGATTCTGGGGTTTAGTATTCAACATGAATTAGATTATTAGAAGTTTTTCATTTTATTAAATCTTTGCCATTGGATTCAAGAGTGAATAGGTCTTTTTTTGATTGATGACTACTTTCTTGAGACCAAGAGAGAGAATACTAACTATATTGCAATTGAGTCTTGAGATAAAGAGTGATTTTCAAGAGAAAACAATTTTCTACCACAAAGAATAACATTGGTACCTATTCCTACTAACACAAGATTAATTTCTGGTCTTTTAGTGAGATAAGTGGGATATTTTTAAGAGTTGAACATGTGGTCAGTTGCACCACACTCAATGATTAAGCCATGAGGTTTTCCAAAGGAGTTACTCCCAGTAACAAGGGCATGAGCAATGGACAAGTGAGCTAGGGCTTGGGTTTTTCTCTTATTGTTACAACAAGGAGTTCATAGATGTGGAGTCTCAGTTTAATTTTTTTTTCTGTACGTTGTGCACATTGGATTTTGTTTCCCATTTGAACAGAATTAAGTAATCTTGTAAGGATGAGCTTATTCAGATATCAGAGCGGAGGCTAGAGCAGTATTTTCCCTACTTTGCAATGAGGAATCATTGTGAAATTCTTTCAGTTTGACTAGATTAGGTTAGAGTTTACATTGGCTTTATTTTTGAAATTCATAGCAAATTCAGAAATCCACCATTCCTGGGATTCCATTTGATATTTGAGACTGTAAATCTGTTAGTGATCAAAACTAAACAATAAAATTACATATAAGAGAGTAGCAGCAAGTGATTGAATAAATAAGAATATACCTAAATGGTGGACTAAAGACAACTAAGTAGACAAAGATGACAGAAACAACGCAGGGTAAAAAGTAGGCAGTCTGCTAATTAATAGTAAGTTAGTGTTTTAAGATAGTTAATGAAAAGTTAGTTTTGCGAGACAAAAATACCTGAAGCAAGCAGGTTTGGTATAACAATCACAAAGAAAGAGTGAAGAAGAGATAAGAGAAGCGGAAGTAATGATAGTTTGAGATTAAGATGAGAATGAAAAGAAACAAGAGAGGGAAAAGGAAAGTAAGATCACTAAGGAGAGTGTTCGAAAAGAAAAGAGGAATTCGATGATTGATTCAGGAGGGGCGCGCGTTGATCCAGGAGTGGCACGGTGTCGCTCAGTCTGACCCTGTTGTTACGACTGGTCTTGATCGTAATTTTCAACAGTTGTATTACTTTCGTTACCACTTGCCTAGCCAGTTTGTTTTGTTGTGACAATCCTGTGAGCCTAACTGAGGAGAGCTAGGACTTCACCGTCTTGACTTCTCTTTGAATAGCAATGCTTCTCATTTCCATCACTGCTTTCTCCTCTTGTCCGACGGTGTTTTCTTACTTTTTATCCTATATCTCCTCATCATGTTGTTGGAATTACTACCTTGTGTGTGCCTTTGTCCTAAAACCATAGATCTATCTTACTGCGTTGTTCACCTTTAGGTACATCTCATTTCTTTTGTATATTACGCTTCTAATTGATTAGTACATTGATATAAAACCTTATTTCTTCTACGCTTTCAGTTCTGATACTTGGGTACCACACTGAGTGACATTTTATCTGCCTGCTAAACGATGAATGACTAATTAATGAGAAAATTCAAAACACTCAGTCAAAATAAATAAATAAGTACATGAAACAACAAACTTACCCATACTCATCAATAAAGTTTCTGTTGAATGACCGTCTTGCCTTTGTATCAATATGCGATTTGAATCGTTAAATTACTCAAACCTAAACTTGATTTTGGTTTTAAAAGCAACAATGACTCTTGATTTTTGGGGCTCTTGACGAATTTTCCCAAACTAGATGAAATACTCCATTGCTAATTTTTCTAATTGTTCCTTAAAAATCAAAAAACAAATATTCTTTGAAACCTACTTGACGTCTTTTGATATTTGATTGGAAAATTTATGGATTTTCAACAAAAGGTGACCATCTTTCAGGTCGTTATTAAAATCACATTCAAACCCTTAGCGCCTTAATTTGAGAAATATCTTGGATCGATAAGTGGACGTTTTGATAAAAATCCATATAGAATTTTAGGATGTTTGGCAACAAGGAAACTGAAAAAAACAATCTTTCCAGTCAGCCAATAAAAATCAAAGAGGATAAAAAGCCTAAGATTCACGAATGAGAAACCCACGTACGATCATTAAAGCAAAATTCTTTATATTTGCACAAATATTCTAACGGTTCAAAAGGAGCTGTGGTTTCGCAATCTTGATCAAGTTCATTGCAGTGTTGGTTTTAAATTGATCACTCAAAAAGGCCGAGCTCTCGGATGACAAATTGATTAGGCTTGATTGGTTTCAATGTTTGAAGGACCAGTATTCCCAGATTTTTATGAGTTCTGCGGTTGTTCTTGGTTTTTGAACCTATGTGGCTTGCTTGGGCAAGGACGATTTGATGAATCAGAGCTGGCTTTGCCAGGTCGGGTGAAGAAGCATGACTGTCAACAATCGGAACAGATTTTGTAGAATCTTTGAAGGATAGTAAAAGATGTGATGTATAGTTTTTTTTATATTCTTTCAACTAATGTAAAATGTACGTAAAAGCATAAGAATTAGATTTATGAAGGAGTCGTTTCACTGAAATAGCATGTTAAGACTGACCTTGACAGCACGTTGGGAGGCTTTAGTCTGGAAAATCTAGATGCCTTCGTTATCAGAGATAGAAGTTCTCTTGGGATTATTCTATATCTTTTGCCTTTTCGAAAATGCCTTCACTTTTGTGAATCAGATATTAAAAACTCATCGAAGGAACTGGAAAGACTACAGGGCTCTGAGGTATTGATAGGAGAAGAAGGATCTGATCTTGCTGCGCGTCTCAAACGAGGTTGAGGTAGAGGAAGATAATGACTTGAGGATGATGAGCTAGATCGATGACAGCCCCAATATGATCAAATAAATAATCATTGATCACTACCAAAAAGTTTTATCTTTGGACCCGTAACCAGTTGACTCGCTGTGCGCTTCAGCGTTGTTTCGAGATTAATTTCAGTTGATCTTGCCTTTAATTAATTGTATTACTATTATCATTCTTATTATTTAAATTTTCATTTTGATTTATCAAATTTCACAACAAGGTAATATATTTTTTTGCGCTGCATGTTTAAGCCATGCCAGGAAAAAAAGTTGATCACCTCAAGCAAGCTCAAAACGTAACTGCTATATGTTAGAGCGTATAGGAAAGCAGTTACATTTTGTAGTGAAATGAAGTAGAGCGGTAGGTTGATCACAGAGGCAGAGAATACTTTATACTTATATATATTTTTTGGTATTTGTTGCTATTTTTTCAATTTTTTTCTATCTTTTTTATTTTTTTTACATTGTTTTATATTTTATATTTTTTTGGGTCGGGTTATACTTTTAAAAGGAAAGAGTCGAAAGAGAATTTGGTAGGTTTTAGAAAGAGAAAGACGAGAGTGTTTGATTTATTTATTTTTTGATGTAAAATTCGAAAAAAGAAAAGAGTGGACAGATTAGGAGTATAAGAAAATATTAAGGGAATGGATTGAAGATCCGATGGTTGCTCGTAGCCGATATTGATTTGGTGATGTCCAGCCAATAATCAAGTATTGCTGATTGTAGGCTCTTTTAGTTGAAGCACTTTTTACAGCAAGAGCGAATGGCTTCAGAGATCCCACAAGTCAGATAGCACCAAAAATTTGGGGACGTTTCTTCTTTAGTTAGCCCCGAGCCATTAAATGGCATAGGTAAACCAGCCGTTGGCACAGAGTATATCAACAACATACTGATGAGAATAATCTGCATGGCTGCGATCAACTTCATATCTCGTCTATCTTTCAAGAAATGGGTGCTATATTGGCTCTGCAACAGTAGTCACCAATCACTTCCAACAGTTACAATGAGTACTGGGAAAAGTACCAAGCAGATTAAAAAAATGATGAAATCGAGGTTTGCTGATTAAAAAACTCGTCGTGTTGATTCCTTATGAGGGGCGAGAAATACGGTCTGTCACCTTGGGTTGGCATTGATTATATATATGTTCAAGTCACCAGCTTGGCTTCGGCATACTATTGCAAGCGTGCCGTCACACGCAGTGTCAATTTATGATAGACACAGGTGAAGTGTGCAGTAATTAGTAATCATCAACTTGTAGTCTGATCGAGGCAAGCGACTATCTAGCGGAGATGGACTTTCGGATAAATTTGATTACTCATCCTGGAGGTGCCGCGTCCGAATCCTACCACAGGCCATAACTGCGGCCCTTTGGCGAGTGACTAATAAAACAAACCGGTTTGATAACGAGTACCTGGCCCTTTGATCGGACGCTGGCAACAAGGGGAAGGAGCTTGACAAATTCTTGAGAGATGAAGTATCAAGAAAATTTCCAAAAGGAAACCCCAAAGAGCCATGGGGCCAGGAGTCCCATCAGGACAAATTGTCAATTCTAGCCATTATTGCAGGAAAAAGGTTGACATTGCAAATGCAACGTCGCGCTGACGTTTCAATTCATTTTGCTTGCAATGTCACCCTGCTGGTTTTACACTCCTTTGTCTATTTGACTTGAAATCTTTTGTCTTCTACCCAACTTCGTATATACAATATCTGAAGCTTCATTAGAATAGAAAAGATGAGCATATTCCAACTCAAAGTTTTTCGTTGGAAATTTGCAAGAGTAAATAGACATAATATCAACTTTTGTCAACATTTCAGCTGATATGAATTCTTTTGACTTATCACATCTTTTTTTTTAAGCAGGCATGGGTAGAATCGATAGAAATTTTCTAGGATTCAAAAAGGTCATATGACCTTTATCAGTTGCAGAAGGACTAGTTATAGGAACCACACATGAGCTAGAAAACAATGGTAAATACTAATACTACAATAAGACTATATTTTGATCAAAAGATAAGTAATCTAACAAAGTGGGCTATATGTGACTAAAGCAACTAAAATTTTACTAAGGAATGAGTAACATAACCATTCAGAATTCATTGTTTATTTAAACATAAGAGAGTATTGGGAATATTGATTTATATAAATATTTTAGTGTTAAAAAGAGCTTCCGTTATGGTTTTTAGCCATAGCTTGAGACATTAATTTAGGTGCTGTAGTAAAGACGGAGATTTAGAAACATACACATGAAGCGAAGATAATAGAATTAATTTTGTAAGGATCAAGTATGATGATAGTAAAAGTTCTACATTTTGTACTGAACCAAGTGAAGATAAAGAGTCTTACATTTATAGAGGGTCAGTTGTGGACAAGTGAAGAGATGATGAAAAACTGGTAGGGTTCATATCCACATCTTGTTCTTGCTCATGCTCACATAAGCTTTTTCTCATTGTCTTTTTTCAGCCATATATCTTAAGACTCTTAACGGAGCTCATGAGCTGCTTCATGACCAATTGGCTACTTGCACAGACAAGCAATCTCAGCACTAGCCCCAATCATCTTGATTCCAAATGGCACCAGATTCCCACTACCTGGTGGACTTCCTTTCAATTTGAAGGATTTTGATTTGTCATTTGACCTCCCCCTCTTAGCCCAACTATGATATCACTTACCCTTTCAAATTAACCACTCACCATTTATCCCCATTGTCTTTCTGCCTGAACACACACTCATAGTGGCATTCTCCATTTTTGTTTCCCCATTATCATGTCTGGTTGATGTAATTTTAAATGGCAATTCCAATCAATCCAACCAAAGGCCCATCTTAATGCCAGTGGAAGAAGTGGTATATTTCAATGAAACTCAATGTCATCAGCCTCATATAGCCTACAATCAAGGACAACTGGTTCCTGGAATGGGAAAAGTTGGTTTAGCAAGATTTCTGGATATTCCACCAATATCATGTGTCCCATGGAATACATTACAGCATTAGGATAGGTTGTGGGGGGAGTCATCAAATCCAAAATGATGTACTAAAATCACAGAGGAGAAATCTTCACTGAAATTTGAAATTACAACATATTTAGTTCCTCCATCTTCAAATTATTCAGCAAAAGTGCCCTCACATTCCTCACCAGTGAGGGCATCCAATACTCATGGCATTCCAATAGAGATCCATATAATGGACAGGTGAAATCTGAAAGGATAGGAACTGCTATTATTTCCCAAAAAGATAGAAAGAATTTGAAGAGGATGCCAAAAAAAGTCATTTTGAAATCCAAAACCATCCATTCAGGGTTAAAGGTGATTGGAATATCCTGTTTGGGCAATCTTATTTTAAACATATGTATACATATTTGGAATATGAGGAGAAATATCATGGTGAGTTTTCTACCACTGAATTTTGGTTTTTTTTAGTAAACACTTATATTTTGTGTGGAAGTTTCTTTTATAGTAAAAAAATGTTTTGGGGAAAAAAGAAACACATGCAAACTCAGGCTTTTAATCACTTTACAATGTATCTCACTAAACAGCATGAAAGGGGTACCCGACATCTCAATGGGAACAATATTCAGCAGAATTGAAGGACCTAGAAACTCAAATTTGTGGATAATTTGGAATTCACAAATAAAACAGGAGCAGAACAATTAATCTACCAGAGGAAAGAAATAATTTATTCCTATGTTTTGATTTCATGCAAAGGATATTTGGGAAGAAGAAAAACATTTCTGAGAATAATGTGTATGATAATTCCTATGAGCCTTGGAGGATATTTTAAACACCCAAATAGGCCAAAATCAATATTAAAATAGGCTCTGAACTATGCATAACCCATAAGTCATGCGTATATCCAAAATTTATTATTTTTCATTTAAGAAAAGATGACTAAACTTTTTGTTAGGAAGTAAATCCATAGATTTGAGGCCAGATTTGGATTCTACACAAAGTTTAACCCATGGTAGTTCCATAGAGTGAATAAGCTCAGATTGGCTCTATGAGATGGTAATATGGAAAATACTTTGACACCACATCATCAATATCACATAAAAGAATTGTGAATTTTCTTCTTTTTCTCAATTTCACACTAAAATCATGGGAATGTGAGAATTCTCATGTTGCATATACACTAAGAATAGTTTTATGCATGTTTGGGGCACTTAATATTAATGTATTCCTACATAAATTTTTAATACACCCATAGTGGATATCAGTATTGCAGCCCAAATTACTATTTTTGATGAGAGAAAAGCCAAGGGGAACAAAAGACATCAAAGAGAGCCAGGGAACCCAGCTTCTGGGCCTCTGAAGTGTTGATAGTGATAAAGCTTGGATCCATTGCTTATCATGGCCCAATTTGTATAATAAAACCTTATGGGAACTTGGTTACCAAGTCAAAGTTCCATTCAGTCATAAGAAAATAGCAAATAAGCCGCTATTTTGACATGACAAGGAGGTAATGAGCAGCTATTACTCCTGTAACCATGTCAATTATGTATTATCTTCCATGAATAAGCCATAAAAGAGTAATTCAAACTCCTTTTAGTCTATTATTCATGCATTTATCCCATGGAAACCGGCTATTACTGTGCAATTCACTTTTTTACCTAGAAATAAGGTCAAAAATTCAAAAATTCATTAAGAATACAATACTTAATTAATCATTCTGAATATCTTGGGACCAATTGAGAAAGGGTTAATAAATAGAAAAGCTAAGATTAATTATGACCTCATCATTAAAATTAAAAGTTTTACTTACAGTCCATTTTTGATGATTCCACATGACACACTGAATCTTCAAAAATTCCCAGAAAATACAATCTCTGATAAAATTTACAATAAAATCAATAACTTGGAAAAATTGGTTTTTATTATGAAATGAAAGAATATGGAAAGTTTTTATTACTTTCTTTCTTAACCATGAATGGGTTGGTAGTAACATAAAGTAACATAATTAAGTAATTATATTAATCTGACATGAAAACAGGTGATTTAACCAATAATCCAAAGAGGATGAATTTCTTCTCACTAACTTTCTTTAAATTTTCTCCATTCAATGCTTCAGTGAGCTTTTGTAGACTTAAAAGATGCTTCCTCTTGCTTTTTTTTCCAAATCATCTTATTATTCAATCATATCATTAGTACCAACAAGTATATATTGGTTAAATATTTTATTAAGTGTTTTAATTCTTTCAGCATCAATCAGAAAGACATGAAATAATAGAAATAAACTATTTCCAATAGAATTTAACTTTTATATTGTTGTACTACTGTTAGAAATCAATTTTGATCCTTTAAATCCACAATTAATCCATCAAGCCACTCTACCAATTCTTTTCAAGGTATTATTGGAATATTAGTGATTGTTTTCACTGAATTATTAATTTTTCCTTCTATTAATAGCTTTCTTCAATAATTATCTTTATTATTCTTCTTGAAAAATATAATTATATATTAAAATAATTTTATATTACCTTGATAAGTTTTATTATTGATATTTCTTGTAATTAATTCTAATAGAAAATTACTGATTACTGTTATAAGCATTAGTAGTATACAAAAAGTCAAACAAACAATCAAGTAATGAATTATTTAATTGTGGTTATGATGAATTTATTTATTATATTTAATAAGACTAGCCGTAGAGCTCATGGTTTATAGTAATATTATCAAGAGTTTCATAGAAACATCTTACAGTTCCCTATCTGTGGGAATGAGCATGATTCTGAAAATATTGACTCAGATGTTCTGGATGAACATTTTTCTATTTCAAATCTCACCAATAAAAATAGTGAGGAAGACTAGGCATAATATCACAATCATTCCTCTTCCCCACTACTTTTATAGTTGAATACTCAGGATTCAAGACTTTGAATTTCCTAAACACTCTTTTAAATGGAAATATTCAAAGAAAAACAAGCTCTGGTCCACCATTCTCATTATTCAAGAAAAACTTGTAACATAGTGGTCAAATTTAGAGGCTGGTTTCCTTGAAGGAAAACTTTATACACATGACAATTGCATTATTAATAAAATTACAAAAAAAATTGAAATAAAATAAAAAAATAATGATGATAAAGAAGGGAGAATAAAACTATTTTAATTCAAAGAGACCAAAGCCATCCAAATTCTTGAATTAGACTTTCAAAGAGAAGTAACTTTGAAAAAAGCAGGAAATGCCAGCAGGTATGTTAGGTTGAACCTTCTCAAAAAATGTCCTTTAACTGTAACTTTCACCATGAGGAAATTGGCTGCACTTGAGAGCAGGTGTTGCATTTGGGAAGCTACAAGGGAGATTTAAACCTTAGAGCTATTTTTATATACCCAAAATGTAAGGTGTGGATATGAAACTTTGATTAAAAATCAAGTACTTTTCCTGTCCTCAAAATTTGTATAAGGTAAAAAATCAATTAAAAATAGTATGAAATATTATTTTTTAAGAGAAAACACGCCAATTTTATTGTTTATAGCTTTATTAGTATAAAACAATAATATTATAAAGATTTATTGTTTTACCAACAATAAAAATTTATCCAAAAAATACTCTACAAGAGATATTTTAAGGCGACAAAAGAAATTTCTTCAAGAGCAATTTCAATTGGAATTAATTGAGCAAAGAACTTCAAGAAATTAATTAAAGAACAAAGTCTTTAAAAAGAATATTAAAGAGAAAACACACCCAAAAGTGACCACAGTGAATTTGGAAACAAAGTGACAAAGTTAACAGTGATGAAAGATGCTTTAATTCACTTTTGGGGTGGTTCAGGGGTAAAAATGATTATAAAAGTTACAAACAATGATTATAAAGATTTTTTCACGGGGTTAAAAGGTTTAAAATGATATACAAAAGGTGGTTGGAATCTTTTATTGATTGGTTTAACAATGTTTAAGCTAATTATAAAAGGAAAACATTCTAACATGAAGAGAAAAGTGGGGCAAAGAAGACATTCTTTTATAGCCATCAATTTTCTTACTCCAAAAGTAATGTTTACTCTTGTCAGTCGTGAAAAACAGTCTGACAACAGAAAAGCCAATTATGAAATCATTGTACCCTGGTTTAGACCAAAAAAGGGCTGGTTTAAGCCATTTTTAGCCATTTTTAGCAATTTTAGACCCTTAAATCAGCCATTACTATAGCAATACCAGGCCTAGAGCCTTCAAACACGTCAGAATGTGTGTCAGAGGCATAGAAACCAGTTAAAACTGTTTTTACTATGATTGTTTTATCTTAAGGGTAGTTTTACCCTCTTGGCAACAGCTAAAACTACCCCAGTTGGTATCAAAACCTCATCATCAATTGAGTCCACAGACCTGTAACTCAATTCCAGGCCAAAAGTGATGAACTTTTGCGTGAATTTTGACATACCATGCCTGTCAGCAAGGATCTTGGGGGTCTAGCTCTCCCTTAGAGCTGGAGTTCCTTTCCCCCCCCAAATTTAATCTTTCCAATTTATTTTTCCTTCAATTCCTCATCATGTATTATACTTATAATTTACATATGTAATTCAATTCAATTGTACAGTAAAATACAGTAATAATTGACACCTCATATGTAAATTAAAGTTCACTTATGTAATACACGCGCACATTTTGACATTTCAATTGAATTCAATTGAAAATACTTCAATTCCTCATAACTTCTAAACTAAACACAACACCTCAATTTTAACACAAAAATTGATGGTTAACACCACATGTGGTATGAATTAACATAAGGTTTTGAGGATTTTCAACTTTTGTATTGAAAATACTAAAAACTTAATTTAAGCTTATTTAGAGTTGAGTTACAAGAATTTCACTCAGGGGTGACCCCACCTAATTTTTTATGAGGAATCCAATGGTGAAACAATTTTTATATGTTTATTTAATGGATAAAAATTTATAATAATTTTTATTTAACTTTTTTCCAAATTTTTTTTATTTTTTCACAATTTTGTTAAAATTTCATTTTTACTTAATTTTTTCAAGTATAAATGTAATTTCATACTTACAAAATTTAATGTATTTTTATTTTTAAATTGTAATTAATTTTTTATTTTTATTATAATTTTATATTTATATTTTGATTTTTATTTTAATAATATAAATTTTATTTATATTAATATGTTATTTTTGTATTTGTGGTCTTTTGGGTATATGAAATTACCTCTAAGGCTCACACAAAAGACCACAAAGAATAAAAGACTATAATTATAAATAAAATAAATTTATATATATTTTAAAAAAAATTAAAAAAAATATAAAATTCATATATAAAATTAAAATTTTGATTATAATTTAAAATTGTGAAAACACCTTTTGACTTGAAAAAAATAAGTAAAAATGAATTTTCAACAAAAATCTTAAAATCAAAATATTTTTGGAAAGAAGTTAAATAAAAATTATCATAGCTTTCTATCCAATAAATAAGCATATGGACATTATTTCATCATTGGATAACTCATAAAAATGAAGGTGGGGTCACCTCTGGGGAAAATTTCTGTAGCTCAACTCTAGATAAGCTTAAAATAAATTTTTAGTATTTTATGTATAAAAATTGAAGATCCTCAAAACCTTATTTCAATTCACACCACATGTGGTGTTAACACTAAATTTTTTATTGAAATTGAGGTGTGATGTGTAGCTTAGAAGTTGTGAGGAAATGAAATATTTTCAATTGAAATGTCAAAATGTGCATATGTATTACATAATTGAACTTCGATTCAAATATGAGGTATCAATTATTACAGTAGTGTACTATAAAAACTCAATTGAATTACATATGTAAATTACAAGTATAGTACATGATGAGGAATTAAAGGAAAAATAAATTGGAAAGATTAATTTTGAGGGGGAATGGATAATTGGCTTCAAGGATGCCAGAATCACCCAAATTCCTTTCTGACAGGCATGGGTTGTCAAAATTAATGCAAACGTTCATCAATTTTGGCCTGAAATTGAGCACAGGGTCTGTCACTCAATTGATGATGAGATTTTGATACCAACCAGGGTGGTTTTAACTGTTGCCAAGAGGGTAAAACTACCCAAGAGTTAAAGCAATATTAGTAAAAACAGTTTTAACCGGTTTTGACATCTATTACACACATTCTTATGTGTTTTGAAAGCTTGAAACAAGTTATTACTATAGAAATGGCTGATTTAAGGGTCTAAAATGGCTAAAACCAGCCCTCTTTTGGTCTAAACCAGGATTCAACAATTCCATAATTGGATTTTTTTCTGCCAGAGAGTTTTCCACTACTGAAAAGAGTAAATTTTACTTTTGTAGGAAGAAAATTGGTGGCTGAAAAGAATGTCTTTTCTTCCCATTTTTCTCTTCATGTTAGAATCTTTTCCTTTTATAATTAGTTTAAACACTGTTAAACCAATCAATAAAATATACTAATAACCCTTTTTGAGTCATTCTAAGCCTTTTAACCACGTGAAAAAATCATTTTTACCCTTGAACCACCCCATAAGTGAATTAAAGCATCTTTCATCACTGTTAACTTTGTCACTTTGTTTCCGAATTCACTCTGGTCACTTTGGGAATGTTTTCTCTTTAATATTATATTTAAAGGGTTTGTTATTATAAAAATTACCTGCAGTTCTTTGCTCAATTAATTACAATTGAAATTGCTCTTGAAGAAATTTCTTTTGTAGACTTAGATATCTCTTGTAGAGTATTTTTGGATATGTTTTTATTGTTGGTAAAGCAATGAATCTGCGTAATATTATTGTTTCATACCTATAAGGATAAAAAAGTTCATTTAAAGTGTTTTCTCTTAAAATCTTAAATCTTAATATTTTTAATCATATTGCACCTTATACAAATTTTGAGGAAAGGAAAAGTACTTGATTTTATTCAAAGTTTCATATCCACACCTTAAATTTGAGGGCCCAGCCATGATATTTTACCTGTGACATCTTTTTTTTTACTTTTCAATCTTTTTCTTATATTGAGAAATTTAAAAACCCCATAAAAATACTTATAATTTCAAAAATTCATAAAGAATAAAACTTCTTCATACTTTAAGTGTGGCTACATTTTTTCATATATATTTTGAAAAACCCTTCTTTTTACTCAATTAATTACTTTTTTCATTAATTTTAGTGTCCAAAAACATGGTAAGACAAGAAAATATTGAAACAGAATCAACAGTTACTAGTATTATCCCTGCAAGCACTGTCAATTTTGAGCATAATAGTACTATTATAAAAGCTCAGAAAAATCAACAACAACCAATTTATTCAGAATTAATCAATTTGGAAATAAGTAATACTTTCCAAAAAGCTAAGAATTGGGCCAATAGTAATATTTTCAATGTAAAATTACTATTTTAAGCTCTTTTAATCATAATTATTCCTTTAACCAGATCAGGAGCAAGCTATAACCCCTCAAGAATCCCCCAAAAAGGCTATAGAAATGATTATGGCAGAAGCCAATCAGTTACAGAAGGACAAGGGTCAGTAAATGACACCCAAATTGACAAATTATGCAATTCTGATGATGATAACACTTCTTTACCTTCAAACAGAGCTGAAAACTCCACAAGAAGCCTCTTTGAAAATATAAAAAGACAGCCAGAAGGATTACAACAATGCCCTGCAGCACAAAGAGTACCAGATCCTTGTAGATCTGTGGAAAAACTGCATGAATTCTGACCTGACTGTGAGGAAGTTTCTGGGGAATCACAACACTTTCAAGTTACTCAATGGATGGAATCCATTTATTGAAAAGAAAAACATGATGCTTTTAACAGCAGAAGGGAGGAAAAACAACCCTTCAACACCCAATCAAGCGCCAAAAACAGCCCCAATAGCCAGCAGAAGCAATTTCAAAGTGAAAAAGCAGTCACAAGCACAGAACAAGGGCACAGGCAAGGCACCAGCCACAAACCCATAAATCCAGGGAGAAAGAATCCCAAACATACAGCAGGATGACATAGAAAATGTATTTCAGATAGCCAGAACTAGGATGGAATTACAGAAAAAGGAGAAATCCAGATTAAAATATCAGAAATTATTCCTGAAATTCTGTATGGCATTCCAAAATTTTACATAGCTATAAATGAGGTAAAAAGTCATATTTCTGATAAACATTCATCAATTTGTAACAGTCTTAAGACAAATAATCTAGGTTTGAGCCAAAAAATAAAACACTCATGTTTTTTGAAAAAGTTTCAAGAGAAATTAGAACTTCCAATAATGACAGCCCATTTGGTAATAAGATAAATGAACAATCTGACATTATTAAGGAATATACAGATAAATATTCTAAATTAAATATTGATGGCATAATTGAAACAAGAGTTAAACAAGCCATAAATATAATAAAATCAGATAATAAGAAAGTCTGTGATGATATTTCAAATTAATTTACAGAAGTAAAGGCATATGAAATTTCCTTGAAAAAGTATTTTAACACCTCACAAGAGGAAGTATCAAAATTAACGATGAAATTGAATCAAGTCATTCCTGATAATACTAGAAAAACAGAATTATGGCAAGAATTGACACATAAAGAAGAAATGTATAAAATTGAATTAATAAGCTTAATACAAGCCTTCCAAAATTAATTTAGGAATTACCAAAGGTCTAGCACCATTAAAATGAATGAAATTGAATAACTACTGCACACCTTACCAAGAATTGCTACACCTTTAAATAAAAATGAGGGTACAGGAAATTCCAACCCACAAGTATTCAATTTTGAAAATTCAAATTTAAATAATGAATTTTCCACTCATTTCTATAACTTGTAACCATCAATAGGCCAAGCACTTTTGGAGAAGTACCAAAACTTAAAGAATGGCCTCATTTCAGTGGTAAAGGAGAATATGACCATATTTAATTCATTAAAGGTGTTGAAATGATTAAAGAAGATTTTGAATTACCAGAAACAGTGGTAACAGAAAGATTTAACACCTTATTTACCAAGTCAGCTCATACATTGTATATCAAGTTAAGACAAGCACATGGACACCAAAGTTGGACTTGGTGGAAAACCCAAATTATTAATAAATGGGAAAATGATTCTTGGAGATTTAAGGTAGAAACCGCCCTTTCAATCTGCCAAATTTAATGCTGACAAAGACAAAGATTTACCATGATTCTTCCAACAGAAATAAAGATTAACAGGATTATATCCTGACATGTCATAATTTATGATTAACAGATAATCTCTGAGGCGATTTGGAGGTAAGTTAGAGGATTATGTCAAAAGCAGGGAAACTGAAAAATCTTCAGCAGAAGATATTATAAATATAGTGGAAGAAGTAACCAAAAGAACCAGAATTGGTTCTAGTAGGGTAAATCTTAAAACAAGGTTTAACACACCTAGGAAAGATTCTGTGGACAAAAATCCTAAAGAAAATGCTAATTATATGAAGTATAAATCTGTAGATGTAATCACAAAATTCCATATTTGCCAGAGAACCACATATTTAGCTAACACATGTCTCAGAAAGGGAAAAATGAATGAAATTGACATTGAGAAGGAACCTGATGTTAAAAAAGATGATGTAAGTGAAGAAAATTTGGATCATAAATCATCAATATTTTCTTAATCTTCAAAAGAAATAGAGAATATCAATCTCACATCTGACATAAAGGAATATTATTCCCACTTTCCACAATTGGGCAATGGTAAACTTGATTTGTCAAGATATCAAGATGCACAACTTATGAAAACCAAACCAAAGAGGGGAAAAGGCTATACAGCTGGTCATTCCAGTATAACAGAAGTAGTAATTGATGAAAAACCCCTAAACATTTACTTGACCCAGGAGCTCTCTGCTCTTGTGTTGAAAAATATTTTCTTATTAATTGTGTACCAAATTTTTAAGATCAATTATTATCAATTTATGGCATAAAATTCAACAGTACCAGTAATCCAATGAAGGCATTGGGCATATATTAAGCTAATGTGATATTTACACATATCAATGGAAATTTAAGATTGGCTGTTGAATTATTTGTTATGGAAAACTGCTCTAATACCCATTTTATATTGGGAAATGATTACTTAATAATTTATGGCATAGATCTAAATAACAACAACGACAGATACTTTCCTATTGGGGAAAATAAGTTTCAAAAACTTTCCTTTTTACCTTTCAAAAGACAAATTAAAGTAAGTAAAGTATCACCAGTCAACCTGGAATTGGAAAAATTCAAGTCTGAACAGTTAAATAAAGCTGAAGTAAGGCTTCATTTTACTGATAAACAGGAAAATGAAATGTCTACCCTTCTATATGATGACAAAGAAGCCTTTTCCTCAGATAAAGAGCCTTTGGGAGAAATTATTGGTAATTAAGTGGAAATTATTATAAATATTGAGACCTAATCTACCACTCTTGAGAAGGCCTGCATATCCATCAAACCCAAAATCAAGGGAAGCCCTGGAGCTACAAATTAAAGAGCTTCTGGACTTTTGTGTAATAAGAAAGGTTTGCCACATTGAGGATGTAGAAATAACTACAACAGTCATAGTGGCATTGCATAATGGAAAATCCAGAATGTTTGGGGACTTTAGAGCTCTGAACAGTTACACCGTCCCAGAGAGATATCCCATACCAAAATTCCAAATTTCCCTCCCTCAAATTTCTCAAGAAGTGTACATAAGAAATATGTAGTCCCTTAAAGGGTTCCAACAGAATGTGGTTACACCAAGAGCAATAAAATATTGAAGAATCATTTTTCATTTTGGGGTTTATAGATATTTTAGCATGCCTTTTTGTATCAAAAATGCACATTAACACTTCCAAAGGATGAGGAATGAAATATTCCCTGAAGAGCTTTCAGAATAATGGTTAATAATTTACATTTATGACATTATTGTCTGCTCCAAGACTTGGGAGGATTATATATACAGATTATCCAGAGTTTTGAGAAAAATTCAATCTGTGAACATGAAAATTTCTTTAAAGAAATGCCACTTTGGATTTAAAGAACTAAAATCACTGCGAAATGTGGTATCTGGTCAATCCCTTGGAATTGACAAGAACAAGGCTTTAGAAGGACTACCAAAGCCAATTCCTCAGAAAAAAAGGATATTCAGTCATTTTTGGGATTTTTGGGATACTAAAGTCAGCACATCAAAGACTTTGCATCCATAGCAAGAGCTCTTTATAGATTGTGTGACCAAGAAGCATTATTTGAGATGACTGTTGATAGAGTCAAAGCATTCCAATTTTTGAGACAATCCTTGAGCACTGCTTCACTCACTGATTCCAGATTTTCAACTTCCCTTTAAACTTCATATTGATGCATCAGGGGATGGGCTAGGTTCTGCACTTCATCAATTCCAGATTATAAATGACAAGCCTGTAGAAGGACACATATTTTTCATATCTAGGTGGATTAAACAAGCTGAATCCAGATATGGGGCAAGTCAAATGAAATGCTTATGCCTTTCCTGGGACTTAGAGAAGCTTAATTACTTTCTGCAAGGATGTGTTTTCAAAGCTATAATAGATTGTACTGCTGTTAAATGAATTTTAAGCATGAAAACACCCAAAAGACATATGCTCAGATGGCAAATAGCCATACAAGAGTATAGGGGTAGTATGACCAATGATCACAAAGATGGGAATATTCACAAAAATTCAGATGGAATAAGCAGATGGCCATGACCGAATAACATTGATAATCCTGCTTATGTAACAGAAGAAGATTACCCACAGCTCCCAATAGAAGGAATTAGTTTCCCAGACCTAAACAACACCTTCTTTGATGAGGTAAGAAACAGTTAAACTCAGGATAGAAATTTTAGCATCCTATGCCAATTAATTACTAAATACTCTAAAAATAACTCCTTGATACATGCCTTAGATGAAATTTGGAATAAATCATATGATGAAGGAAGATTTCATTTTCTGGACAGCATAATTTACCACAGGACTAAGCACACATGTGTAATGAAAGTTGTAGACAGATCCTTGATCAATATTGTACGGGAAGAATGTAATGACAGCCCCTTCTCAGGACACCTATCTGAGGACAGAACAGGGGGGAAATTCAAGACCTGTATATGGTGGCCAATGTTGCAAAAAGATTTTTCAGAGTATTTATAAATCTGTGACAGATGTCAAAAGGCAAATAAATCCATTGGCAAAAGACTTGGAAATATGATCAAAATCTAAGAACCCAGCAGGGCTTGGGAAATTGTCCATATGGATTAGGTAACTGGTCTGCCACCAGGGGGTTATAAAAGCTATAATACAAGCCTAGTGACTTTTGGAAGGTTCAGTAAGAGTCCAATCTTTCTTCCATGTCACAAAGATGATACAGAAATGGATACAGCTCTTGTGTTATGGAATAGAGTAGTATCATTGTCTGGAATTTCCAAAAACATCATTAGTGACAGGGATCCCAAATTTACCTCGGCCCTCTGGACAAACCTTCACCAATTATTTGAAACAAATTTTTCCTTCTCTACAGCTTACCACCCACAATCTGATGGTTTATCTGAAAGAAGGATCCAAACCTTGGAAGACATGGTCAGAAGATTCTGTGCTTATGGCCTAGAGCTCAAAGATTGTGATGTATTCACACATGATTGGTGTACCCTTTTACCTGCAATAAAGCTGTAATATACAGCATCCATTCATGCCAGTACCAATAAAACTCCTTCTATTCTAGAAAAAGGATGAAATCCCAGACTACCCCAAGATTTCTTGAGGAAAGATTTGGTTGAGATACATCCCAGAGCTGGTAGCTTCAAAGGAATGCTAGAAAAGTCTATAAAGAATGCAGTAAGGTGCATTGAGGACTAATTTGAATATGCCAAAGACAAATGGGAAAAATCACATGCCATTCCAGAATTTAAGGTAGGAGATTTGGTACTTGTAATTAAAACTAACTTTAATAACATCAAGGGATGTAAAAATGTCAAAGACTCCTTTGGAGGACCTTTTGTGTCACAATCATGGAAATTCATACTCTTTGACCTCAATATTGCATATCCATGCCATATCAAATATATGTCATTTTGGCTATATCCATAATCCTTTGCCAAATTGGTTGTTTCATATTTCCTGGACTTTTATGGCCATTTCACTATTGGGGCCAACTTGGCCCTTCATCAAAATCAGGCATTTCCCGGCCAGTCTTTTCTTTTGGGAACTCTTAGTTAATTTCCAGTCAACAGGGAAAATACAGCCCAAAATCCTGTATTTGGCTTCTTAAGCTTTAAATACAGTTTTGTGCATTTTGCTGTATCCAGTCCTTTTATGCCATTTTCCCATGTAATATGGGAAATATGCCAAAATAGCCATATTAGGCCATTTGGGGCTTAATTGCTAGTTTTGTGCACTTTTTGGGAACTTTGCACAAATATAGTTTTAAAGCTGTATAGCTGTATTTGGCCAAAAAACCAAGACACTTTGTCACCTCTGAAGCCACCCAAATCCCATTCTTCACTTATATCCTGCTGGCATCTTTCCAAAAGACCTGTGGCCACTTTCTCCCTCCAATGACCAATAGTGCCATCAATGGTGTTATACACCATTATGCATCATTTTTCACCAGAAATCCAAAGGTGCCAATATCAAAGGGTTATTTCAATATTCCATAAGCTAATGAAGGCATCACATCATCCAGAAGATTAATCAAGGCTCAACAACAAGTGTCACTCTCAAATATCAATGACACCATCAAGCAATCATTGAATATTCTCATTCACAGTATTCCTCCAAGGGAATAATGGAAGTTCATTCTCAAGTGATATTCAAGAGGTAGACCCAAAACAATCTTTCAAGTGTCAGTTCTCCATCAATCCACCTTGGCAACCACATTCATTAAATACAGTCTGGATTCATCAAGACCTGTATTTCAATCATACACCATGGGAAGATCATTAAACCAAGTTCATTTCTCAATTTGGCAAGGTATAAATTCTATCAGAAAATCAATACAGATTCCAGTATTCAAAAAAGATCACCTGAAAGCCTGAAGGAGTCAAGCTCTCAACTTTTCACATATACCAGCCTTCTTTGACCCTGGGGGGTTTCCCCCAGCTAATTAGTATATTTTGGCTTTATTTTATTCTTATTTATCTTTCACTTTGTTAAGTGAATACTGATATTATCAAGTCAGTCATTTAGCACCTTTCTTCTTTTCTTTCCTTGATTGTAAGTTGATATTGGTGGTCATATCCTTTACTAGTTCCATTGGTCATTCTGGCAGGTTGAAACAGTGATTAAGGACTTACTTGGTTGGCTCTTTGGCCATTTGGCTTCTTATTTCTCTTATTGCATCTCATTTTTGTATCTGAATATTTCTTGGAGAAATTCATTGCTTTTATTTTTATCTTTATTCTTTGGAGTCTTCCTAGTGAGCTCCCTGATTACTAAGTGCAAGGCCACTCTTGTTTTTCCCAAGAGCCCCGGTGAAATTATATTAAGTAACTCATAATTTATTTTCATTATCTTCATTCATTCTTCATAATTTCCTTCACTCATTTAATATAAATTATGACTCTTTAATGCTTATGAGCTTTATGATTCATTTTCACCTCTCAATTGTCTCTCACTCATTCTTCATTTTGAAAATTGAAAGCTGACCCATTTTTATTTTTGTTTCTTTTTTGAACTTTATTCAAATAATAAAATTTATTTCATTGATAATTCAGGTTTTAATTTCATTTTATTTTCAAATTTGTCATCAAAATTCATTCAGAAACATTATTCACATCAAGATTTACTTTGCTTCATTCTTCAAGAATTTCTATTTTTAAGAAGAACTCACTTTATTTTATTTTATTGATTCATTTGACATAAAATTGATATTTACATCAAGAAAATTGATTCACTCAAAGAATTATTGATCCTACTGATTTTTCACATCAAGATTTTATGACATAAATTTATTTTTCCTCAAGAATTAATTTTATTGATTTATACTCTGCAATATTTGAATTATGATTAATTTGACATATTCATTTATTGACTTCAAGTTTTCATTTTAGATTTTATTGATTGAAATCCCTTAAGATTTCATTTGATTCATTGATTTTTCTTCAAGACAGTGATTTTCATTTTGATTGTGGACTTAAAGCATTCCTTTGAGCTGCCTCAAGTTTTCATCTTCAAATTTTTGATTCTATTCATTTAATTCAATTTTTATCCTGTAAATGATGCCAGTCCAGCACTCAACTCCTGCAAGAAAGACAAGATCTCAGGCCAGAGCTAAATCTGGTCTTACTCCAACTCCAAGAGCTCCTCTTGATGGCACCCCAGCAGTTCCTCAACTGAGGGCCCACTTATACAGAGAACAAAATTTGGAAGGAGAAGCACCATCCACCTAGGAAGGAAGAGGGCCAAGAAGATCAAGTTCCTTTTCAGGAGTAGGAGGTTTTCCAGGACTTTCAAGGGTCCTGGTGAGGATGGTGAAGAAGAGGAGGAGAATTCTGTGGCAGAGGAAGATTCTGATTGTACTGAAGGTGCCCCTGCTCCTGTGTGGGAATCCCAAGGTACTGGTGGGCCAATTCTAGCCCAGTCTTCTCAGCGTGTTTCTCATCCGTACGAACCATCCTTATTTCCCATCCTGCAGAAAATGACTCAGATTATGGCCAATGTTCAAGAAGCTTCATCTTCTGAAGCATCAAGACCACCAGCCTTCAAGACTCAATCTATGAAGGCACCAGAATGCTTTGATGGGAATCAACCCTTCAAAGTCAGAAGTTTCATCCAGTCCTGCCAGCTCATCTTTCATAATTATGCAGCCAATTTCTCTCAATACAGGAAGAAATTCTTCTATTCCACTTCATTTCTTATTGGCAGGGCTGCAAAATGGATTGAGCCTTATATTTCCAATCTCACTAATCAACATCCTAATTACCTTCTCAATTCATGGACTTTATTTAAATCTCAACTCTTTACTTTGTTTGAGGACCCAAATGAAGTTAGAAAAGCTGAATCAGAGTTGGATTCCTTAAGAATGAAAGAAGGTGGACATGTTTCACTATACATTGCTGATTTCAGAAGTTTGATTTCAATAATTGGAGATTGGGGTGAAAGAGCTCTCATCCATCATTTCAGGAAGGGATTGGCCTCCATAATTCTGAATCAATTGGCCTCTCATCTTTAAAGAATTGACTCTCTTAAAGACTTAATTGATATTACCCTGGAGCTTGATACCAGGTACCATGAGAGACAAAAGTAGAAGGGTCATCATCATGAGAAAAATCCTGAAGCCTTAAAGTCAAATTCATCTAATCCTCAAAGTTCTTCAAGCTCAACTCAAAAGAAGAAGAATTTTCAGAAGAGGGACAAGCCCCATTCTTCTTTGTTGAATAAGGACTTCAAGCTGATGGGTTCTGAAAAAGAAAAAAGAGTCAAGGAGGGCTGATGTGCCTATTGTGGTGGGAAGCATGGTCTTGAGTCTTATTTTCAAAAGGCCTTAAAACCAGCTTACCCAACCATCAGGAATATTTCCCAGCCAGGGAAAAGCCTGAGTGAAGATCATGTTGTGTTCAATGGTCTTCACAGTTGTCCATTCAGAGCACAATTGTGCATTCCGAATACTGGTGTCAAAAATTCTCTTACATTTTGTTCTTTTCTTCTCTCTCTGATGTGTTTTACAGTATTATCATTGATTCTGGGGCTACCAACTCATTTATTGAAAAGCAGTTTGTTCACAAGTATTCTTTTGCCATGTCAGAGCTTCCAGAGAATATTCCACTTATTATCTTGGACTCCTCTGAGCTGCCTTCTCTATTTGTGACTCACAATACTCAATATATGGTTTACCTTCCATCATTCCCAAGCTTTGAATGGGATTCTTTAGTCATTGATACTCCCAAGGGAGAAGACCTCATATTGGGGTTTGACTTTCTTCATCATTTTAATCCATCTATTGATTGGAGGTAAAGGCTGATCACCTTTAATGCTGATCATAAGGACTATCATTATCCTTCTTGATATTTCAGTAATGACCTTTCTTCTGCCAAATCATGGGTAGCTCTGGTTGGTTATTCTAGAACACCATCATTTCCATTGTCTGTCCATATTCTTTCCTTAGACTCCCATCAGTCATTACTCTCCTCTATAGATGAAGTTTTCAAAGAGACTAAAGCTGTTCGAGAAGATAATTCTGTTTCTTCAATTCATCTCTTCTTTGGGAATATGGACCTCCCTCCTTCATCTTATCATAACTCTTTGGAGGAGTTGTGGGATGAGGAGGAATAGCCAGAACAAATAGAAACTGTGATTAAGGTTGTTCCTTCTGCTTATCACCAGTATTTAGATGTATTCTCCAAGGTGAAAGCAGAGAAACTTCATCCTCACCGCACCTGTGATCATCATATTGAGCTGGAAGGGTTGCTACCTCCAGTTGGGGTGATCTACTCTTTTTCAAACCAAGATTCAGATACACTAAGGGCCTAAATTTCAGAGAATGTAGAGAAAGGTTATATCTTTCCAAGCTCCTCTTCAAAGGGAGCACCTGTCCTATTTGTCAAAAACAAAGTATGGTGGCCTCCGTTTGTGTGTTGATTACTGCAAACTCAGCACTGTTACTAAGAGGAACAAATATTTTTTTCCTCCTGTGAATCAGCTTCTTACTGTCTCTAATGGTTCTTTTATCTTCTGCAAGATTGATCTGCATGGTGCATATAACCTGCTCAGAATCAAGGAAGGTGATAAAAATTTGACATGTTCTAGAACTAAATATGGCAGTTATGACATTTGGGCTTACCAATGCTCCTGCCTCCTTTCAAAACCATGTAAATGATATCTTTTATTATATTTTTTATTTTTATGTTGTGGTTTATTTGGATGACATTATGGTCTTTTCCAAATCTGAGGAAGAACATGTAGCTCATTTGTCCACTGTTCCTTCCAGACTCAGAGCCAATACCCTCTTTGCTAAGGCCTCTAAGTGCCTTTTTCATGTTTCTACTTTAGATTATTTGGGTTATGTTGTTTCTTCTGAAGGCCCAAGATGGACGAAGCAAAATTCCAGCAAATTCTCAATTGGCCACCTCCAAGAAACATCAAGGCTCTTAAATCTTTCCTTGGCTTTGCCAATTTTTACCTCCATTTCATCAAAAATTCTTCCAAGAAGATTAGTTCACTCACCAAGTTCCTCAAGAAGAATTCCTTTTCCCCCCTCAATTTGAAAGCTCTTAGAAAGTCTCATCAACTCAAAGAGGCTCTCACCACTGCTCCAATCCTTCTCTACCTACTATTATAGCGACTGATGTTTCTGATTATGCCTTGGGTGCTGCACTGAGTCAGATCTTTGACTCAGGAAAAAATCCCATTACATTTGATAGCGACAGTCTTCTTCCAGCAGAGCTCAACTATGAGATTAATGACAAGTAACTCCTTGGCATAATCTGGGCTTTCAAGCATTGGAGAGCTTTTATTCTCTCTCTTCCCCTTTTAAATTTCTCACCAATAACTCTTAAATGAAATAATTCAAGTCTTCCAAATTTCTGACTTTCTGTCAAGCCCACTGGGCTGAATTCCATTTCTCACTAGCTTACTGCTGTAAGCTGGGGTCTCTTTCATGACTTCCATTTTATATAGAAGGAATTTAATGAATCAATTAAAAGTGGAATACCATTTTATAATAAAAATAGAGACGTCACTGTAAGTGTTTAATGAAGTACTGTTGGAATTTAAGCTTCAACAGTATAGTAAAATGTAAAAATGAATTAAATCACTTATTTGTGAGAGCACTAATATTTTCAGAATAAAAATGTAAGTAATTTTAATTTTTAAAAATGTAATGTGTTGGAGCTCTGAGGTATCATTCAAAGGTAAGAATTATCCTCTTAAATATTGTAAATAAAAAAATATAAATGATGTCATAGTAAGATTTTTATGACATCATCAAAAGAAATCAAGAATGATTTATTTACCAAATTAAATTATGTCATATAATATTTTATGACATCATTAAGATTTAAAATAATAAATTTCAATTTTCAAGTTAAATTTTGAGCCTAATAATTGGATAAAAGAAAAATTTAAGATGGAGACAATGTAGCAGGTAAGCCATTAAATGCTTGCAGGCTCAAACTTCATAACACTAAAAAAAGCAATGAAAAAAATGATGCAAAGAAATAAATAATTAATAATAACAACTGTATTGATTTATAATTTTCATAATAATATTTTGAGTTTTTGAATTATTAAAACAAAGTTTATTTCTTTTTGTATATTCTGAAGCATAGAAATTGTTACAAGTTTGTAATTCTTCTTCATTTAGAGATTCAAAATAAAATGACTTTTTGCGTTTTTTCATTTCTTCAATCTAAATTTTCAATTTGTTGTAGTCTTCATTTGGAAAAAATAACTTATTGATGTTTATTGCACTATCTATGTTTGTTGTAAAGCTTTTTAAATCTTTAAATATTGTTTCCTTCAGTGTTGTAGATTTCCCAGTTGTCTTCTTCGCTATAAATCTTTGAATTTCATTTTGTATTTTACTTGCATCGACAGTCTCTTTCTTTTGTTTATCTTTGATTTTAGTTGGTAAACTACTACTATTATATATTGTATTCAGATCACAGATATTAATACTATTATTTTTACTTTTAATGGTGTTTTCAGTAGATTTTGTGTCAATATCTTTATAAAAGCAGTTACTTATTTTACTACTACTAATACGTTTACTTTCACTTCTGTCTGTAGCAGATTTCAACTATGGATCTTCATCAATCTCTTCATTCATACTGTGATCCTCCCTAGAAACAATCTTCTTGTTCTGAAAAGAATCCCCAATAGATTTAAGAGCCGGGGTACCTTGTGGGGTTCCAGCATTGTAAAGGGAGTGAGATTGTTTGTTATTATCATATGTATTAAGAAGGGAGTTAAACAGAGTTTGGTAAGCTGTATTTGATGAGTTTTTAAAAGTGCTATTACCACTTCTATTGTTGAAAACTGTATTAGTTGTTATATTTTCTTCTGAACTGGATTGATAATCATCTTTTTACTTCCTCACTATGATTCTTCGATTGCTTCTAACATGTTGAGGGGCTAGATGTCAAGTGGGCATCAACGCACAATCATTGGTAGTTGTATAGCTTCCAGCCTTAATATTTGCATTAGCATACAACAGTAAGCTGGTATTCTTCGAGTTTGTATTGTCTGTATGATTCTCAAATTTCTTTTTCAATTCTTCAGATTGATTTGTAGGTTTTACATGCTGACAACAAGATGTATAGTTGTTGAATCTACACATATTGGTCATAATCATGGATAGATTATGACTGAAAGTACTCATTTCTTTTATAAGTAAAGAAACGCTATTAAAAAGTAATACTGCAGAGCAATCAAAAGTAGTGTTATTTTAATTTTTCATGTTAGACAAATTAACAGATGGGTCTAGCTATATAAGATAGTATCAATAAAAGAGATTTCAAATGAAATCTTCAAATCATTGTTGATTATTGTAAGCAGAAAAATCAGAAAAGTCTTTGATTTTTTCAGATGACCGAGTAAGAATAAATATAAATTTAATTAGGTAGTATCCAATGTCTAATCAATTTATTAGCAGTAATTAGCTAAAAAATTATTTCTAATGATAATTTTAATATGGGGTCTCTTTTGTGACCTCCAGTTTATATAGAAGGAATTTAATAAATCAATTAAAAGTGGAATACTATTTTATAATAAAGATAGAGAAGTCACTGTAAGTTTTTAATGAAGTACTGTTGGAATTTAAGCTTCAACAGTATACTAAAATGTAAAAATGAATTAAATCACTTATTTGTGAGAGGGCTGACATTTTTAAAATAAAAATGTAAGTAATTTTAATTTGTAAAAATATAATGTGTTAGAGCTCTGAGGTATCATTCAAAGGTAAGAATGATCCTCTTAAATATTGTAAATACAGAAATATAAATGATTTCATAGTAGGATTTTTATGAAATCATCAAAAGAAGTTAAGAATGATTTATTTACAAAATTAAATTATGTCATATAATATTTCATGATATCATTAAGATTTAAAATAATAAATTCCAATTTTTAAGTTAAAGTTTGAACCTAATAATTGAATAAAATAAAAATTTAAGATGGAGACGGTGTAGCAGGTAAGCCAGTACATGCTTTAAGGCTCACAACTGCCATGGCTACTTGGAAAGCCTTCCAGATGTACTGTCACTTTGGGAAGACATTTACCTAGAGAGGGGGGAGGATTTAATCAGCAAGAATACAATGAATTATCAAAAAATAATGAAGCAAGATGAAATTAAAGCATAAAAATTCTTTGCAAAAAAGATTAATTCATTTTCAAATATGATTGACTCAATTTAGAAGGAATTATGGAAATATTCGTATTAAAGAAGTATTCTTCAAGATTTGAGTAAAGGTAAATCTATCCAAGATTATTCTCTTGATCCCTCTTCCCAACTTCTTCTATTCCAAGATTGGGTGGTGGTTCTAAATGACCCCAAAATTGAACTAAGCATACTTCAAAAGAGGCATGACTCTCCTCTAGCTGGACACCCTGGCAAGAGAAGACTCTCCAAATTTTCAAGCAGGATTTTCACTGGTCTGGCATGACTCAATTTATCAAGGATTATGTCTCATCCTGTGAACATTGCTGAAGAAACAAGAATATGGACTCCTCAAACCTCTTCAAATTCCAAATGGTCCTTGGATTTGTCTTTCAATGGCCTTCATAACTCAATACCCACTGTCCAATTACTTTGAATCAATCTTTATTATAGTGGACAGATTCTCAAAAATGGAAGTTCTTTATTGAAACAATGTCTTCAATAACTTCACTGGATTTTCCCCATTTATTCATCAAGAATATCTTTTCAAAGCATGGCCTTCCCTCAAGCATTGTCAGTGATGGCGGTTCTCTTTTTTTTTCTGCCTTTTGGACTGGTCTTTGTCAGAAGCTCAAGATTTCAAGAGATCTGTAAACTTCTTACCATCTAGAAACTGATGGAGAGACAAAGAGGGTAAATCAGATATTACAAAAGTACCTTTGGACTTATGTCAGTTATCATCAAGATGATCAGAACCCCTGGCTCCCTCTGGCTCAATTTTCTTACAACTCTGACCACTCTTCAATGAAACAATTACCAATTTTCACTGTTTATGGAAGAGATCCTTGATTTCACTCAGTTCACATTACTAAAGATACTCCTTCTGGAAAGGTTTAAAGAAAATCCAATCAGTACAGCAAGATTTCAAGAGAGAAGTTGAAGTTGCCATAAACAGATTTAAGAGGTATGCAGATAAAATTAGAGCAAGTCCAACTGTTGTCAATCATGGTGACATGGTATGGCTTTCTTCCAAGAATATCAAATCAACTAGACCCCCAAAAAAACTGTCTGAAAGATGGTTGAGTCCTTTTACAATATTGAAGAAAGTCAGTACTAATGTCTACCATCTCAATGGAAGTCCATCCACCCAGTGTTCCATATTTCCCTCTTAGAATCAGTCAAGACTTCAAAAATCCCAAATTGGCATCAAGAGCCTCCTGCTACAATTATCATTGAAGAAGAAGAGGAAGTTGGAAGTCTCTCAAATACTGGACTCAAAGCTCAAGAGAGGAAAATTATGGTATTTGGTGGAACAGAAAGGTTTCACCCAAGACCCAGAAAGATCCACTTGGGAACCAGCTGAAAAGCTCAAGAATTGTCCTGAACATTTGCAGGATTTTTATTCTTTATATCCTGACAAGCCAGGACTCAAATCTTCAAGAGCTTGATTATTCACGGTGCTGGCTGGGTGAGGAATTATCAAAAAGAAGTTCCACTTCTGGTATGCACCTTTAGAGGTATTCTACCCTTCTTGTTGTAAGCATCACCTTGGCCACTCTGTGAGAACTCTGCAATTTTTGGACACAGATCTTTGGAAAGGTGTCCTGCAACATTTCCAAAATTATGGCCATTTTCACTTACGCAAATGAACCATCCCTTTCTTAATTCTTTTCAAAGTCTCTACCCTTTCCAATTCATTCATTCAACAATTATTTTCAATTTATGGCACTGGCAGGAGTGGTAACTACCAAAAGTAAGTTCCTCTCCTGGTGTGCACTTCCCTGAGGGTCTACAATCTGTAAAAACATCACCTTGGCCACTCTGTGAGCACCTGGAAGCAACTTTTTCTTTCCAGGTCCTTGGCAAAGTTCAAAATAAATTACAAACCTCTTTGATGAAGATTGGAACCTCCCCAACATTCATTTCTCTTCATTTATTTATTTTTCTTTCTCTTATTTTCATGTTCATTCTTTTATTTTTATTTCAAATTTTCCTTTATCATGTCAAATTTTATGTCACAAAATCATTGATCATTTATGTCATAATCAATCATGAAGCCAATTTAAAAATAATATCAAGCAAGTTACATGTGATATGCCACCATTTTAATATCAGTATCAATTTCTTGGATCTCAAAAGAACTTCCCCTTATCCCTCTCTCAAAATTCTTTCCAATAGCCTCAACAGGATTCACCTTGTAGTGGTACTCAGGAGCTCACCATTTCAAGGTGGGGGGTACTGTCACAACCATGGCAATTCACCCTCTTGGACCTCCATATGTAATATCCATCCTATATCCAATTTATGTCAATTTGGCCATATCAATAATCCTTGGCCAAATTGGCGATATCCATAATCCTTGGGCAAATTTGCCATATTCATAATCCTTGACCAAATTGGACAGTTAATCTTTCCTGGCCTTTTATGGCCATTTCACTATCTGGGGACAACTTGGTCTCTTCATCATCATCAAGCCTTTCCTGGACAGTCTTTGCTTTTGGGCACTCTTAGGTATTTTTAAGTCAACAGGGAGAATACAGCCCAAGAGCCTGTATTTGGCTTTTTAAGCTTAAAATACAGTTTTGTGAATTTTTCTGTATTCAGTGATTACAAGAATAACAATGAAATAAGGAAAAGCTAAGGAAAAGGTATGAAAAATCTTAAAGTTACCAATGGAAGAGGTAATGCAATACTCAAGTTACCCTAGTACTGATAAACATTTGGATTACTAAGCAATGCAGTTATTGAATTGAGGCAATTTTAATGAGAAATAAATGAAAGCTGTATTAATTAAGAGTCACAAGACAGCAAGAAAAATACATCAAAACCTTGAATCAAAAATAATATATGTGAATATACAAGCACAGCCACCTGATAATCCAAAAAACATAAATTAAAAAAATAAATTTAAATTAAGTACAATTAAATCTAATACAGGAAAAATAGAATACCCACAATACACAGAATTTTTAAACTGCAGTTCAAACAGTGCACAGACCTGTGGTGCAATAGATGTACAAAATCACCCCATCCCACCAAAAATGGTGCAATAACTGCAAGAAATGAGACCATCCAAAATTCCTGAGCAAAGACAGTATATTAGCTAATCATGCATGAAAATGTCACAATCAGCATGAATATATGCTGAAATACATCCAAGAAATGACACAATCTCAAAATTACTCACCAGAAAAAACATCTCAGATTACATAATCATAATTAAAAATGGTGTGCTCAATCAAACAAATTGTATCTCACAGCTATAAAGAATTATCCCAGCCAAAAGAAGTGAAAAAATTCTGAGTTCCTTGTTTTTTAGTGTCTCTATGGAGAGCCAAGGGAATATAGATGAAGGGCCCCTCTCCCTAATTTTCTCCTTATCCCCATGCAATTAATTTCATACCAAGAAGGAGAATAATTATTCATCCCTCACTGGTAGGCAAATGTAGTATTATTTTTAAATGAGAATTATATACAAAGAAGGAGAATACTTCAGCCTTCCCTTACTAGTAGGATAATCTAGTTATTTTGTTGAAGTATTATAGACCTATAAGTTTAATTCACAGTGATTTCGAATTAGCGGGAGTTAACCAAAGGTCTAAGTTATATTATTGACCCACCCTATGCTTAAATCATTAGTATTGTAATTATAACACTATCAAGTATACCAATACTAATGAGGTTATCCCCATAAAATCCATATTATAAAGGAAAAATATTCATATTTCAGCTTTATATCAAATAAACCCTCAAAAATATACATTATTATATAGAAAACTCTACAATTCTATTATATCACTCATATTTAAAAAATATCCCTTCTATATTAAGAAATACATTACCACTTATACTATATTAACCATCACCCTCTAAAGCCATTAAGTATTATAAATGATTTAACAGCATATTCAACTTACTCTTATACTATATATTGCTACTGTCATATTAAATCAACCTATTGGAATATCAACGTCTTACACTTATGTCATTTCATATTATCATTTGAGCATTATATTTTGTATGTTTTTTGACATTTAAGTTACTCATTTGATTATTGATTAGGTATGATAGAGACTGCTGAAAAATAATCTCTAGTGGTAAAGCCACAGTCTTAAAATTGATTTGTGAGCTCTGTAGAGAGACCTTTCATTATACTCAAAGGGGCAGCTAGAATACCATTAGCACCATTTATTACAGAATTATCTCAGCAATTCAAAACTGTTTACCTGTGATTTCCCCCTCAAGGACTTCCTTATTCAATCCCACACTAAAAGGAGTTCCACATCTGGTGTCTGAAAGGTGGTTTGCTTAACTTCAACACCTCATAAGCAGTCAATCATCAATAAATAAGAAAAAAAAACCAGCCTACCTCACAGAATTTCATTATTGATAAAGAAATAAGCATCAACACATCTATACAATCTGGAACCTGGAAACAAATCACATTCCAAATCAGAATAATCATCATCACAATCCTCAAATAAATAATACCATTTTTATTATCCAGTGAATGAAAAAACACCAGAAAACCAAAAACCTAATTACATTGCTTTACTTATTGCAACACCAATAACAGAACAAAAAGAAAAGGAAGAATTAAGGATATTTTTCTTAAAGCTAATTCAAGAAGCAAAGAAAAGAAAAAAAGTATAAAATAATTAAAAGAATAAGTTTACCAAGTAAAAATCAAGCAAAAATTAACATCTGAATTACAACCATTACATGACAATACCTTAGAAAGACAGTATGCAGAAGAAATTTAAGAAGAGGATCAAACAGTAAAGATAAAGAGTCTTAAGAAGAAAATGTAATATTTTTTATTAACATAAAGCAAAAAGAAAGAAAAAAGAAGAGAACAATAACTATACCCACCTGGGGCTAGTCCATGTGAACCCATCTTACAAAGGAATGTTAGGCCTGAAGATTCACCAATATCACCTACACCTGTCCCTAGAGCAAAATCTACACCCAAAACAGAACAAATATCACAGATTATTCCTAAGAAGGTTATTTTTCACACGCCAAACCATTCAAGTCTATTGCAAAAGTAAATTAATAAGGTAACCTCTCCTATTTTTAATATAAGGGCTAAAGATTAAATTTTTTTGATGGTAATGAAGTACAAAAATCTATCAAGAGAGTGGAAGAAGAAGCTTAAATTGAAGGCACCAGTGGATAAGATATATCAATAGAAGTTATTTTTATTTCAGCATCTGAGGAAGTGACAGACAAAATTGAGGCCATGCAAGTTTATGAAGAGAATAACTGGAAAAAACTCAAAGAAGAACTTACCACAGAATGGGGAAGAGTAGAGCCAGAAAGAGGATATCTACTAGAAGCTTTGGGGAATCTTTTCAATGATACAAAAAGAGCAAGAGGAACTAGAAACTTAGCCTAATACTAGAGAGGTATTGGATAATATGAAAAGATAAAAAATTATCTTTATAAATATGGATATATTTGAAGGGAAGTTGAGCATAATGAAGAGCTCTATGCCAGTCTTTCACCAGAAATTAGGACTTCAATAATGAAGAAGATTAGTATAGATAAGTTTATTATCCAAGCAAGGGATGGTGGATATGTTTTACCTGAAACTAAAGCCTTTAAGCGCTATATAGAGAAAGAGCTAGAAAAAGTGATCATATCAAGGGACAGAGTTGAAGACAAAATTCTCAGCATGAATTCAACCATCCTCATTTAGATAAGGCACAAGCAAAAAAAGTTAAATTTGAAGAGGAAAACAAGGAAAATTCCTTGGACTAACTGAAATATTGTAATAATAAAAGTAAATGACAACAAATACCCAAGATTCAGTATCAAGAGTAAAAGAAGAAATTGAAGGATTTCATTCATCAAATTGAGAAATTGACAGAAGCAGTACTACCTAACAGTAAAAAATCTCAGGTATCCAAACAGGAAGATTAAACAAGGTACCCATGAGAGAGCTTACCACCTTTCCCACAAAGTCATTTTCCCTAATGACAAGCACAAAATTTTCCAAAACCATATCTGAAGTGTTATTATTGTTTGGAAGAAGGAAATTCATAAAATATGTGTAATTAGCTAATTGAAGATAAAAAAAAAGAGCTTGTCAATATAAAAGGATGTGGATTTTTATTTCCCAATCTGCAAAGATCTCTACCTGATTGAAAAACTTTCAAAGGAAGTTGGTTGAAGAATTTGAAAAAGAGCAAAAATAACTTACAAAGAAAATGAAGGAATATGAAGCTAAAGAGTAATTACCCAAATGTAAATAAATGAACCAAATACAATTAAAGAAAGATAATAGTGCAACTGCTATAGCCAACATTGCAAACTGGGGGATTTTCAAACTATCAAATATATCATCAGAAAATGAGCCACTTTTGATCATTATGTAGTAAGAAATACTAAACAGAGAGCCTCAAGAACAGAAAATACCAACCAGGATGCTTCAATATCACATCCAAAAGTGAAAGACCCCATAAAGAAAAGACCAAACATAACTCCAGCTTATATCAAAGATGTGAAAAAGGAAGAGAAGAAAATTATTCCAGTCAAAGAAAAAAAACCTCAACAGGTGAAAAATGAAAAGGAAATACCTGCACAGGAAACTAAATGTGACAACACTGAGACTACTCAATAATCAATCCAGAAATTTACTGAAAGGAAAATGTTTAAGGGAGAAAAATTAGATATTCAAGAAATGATGGGACAAATTATTAAAAATGCATCGGAGCAGAAAATAAATCTTACCTTAGAAGATATTTTAGTCATGTCACCAAAGATCTTTGATAAATTAATGAATCTTCAAGAATAAGAGAACCACTCCATTCAATATATTTACACAAAGGAAGCTCAAACCAAACTCATAAACCATTATCTGGGTAATTATGAATAGCCCAGATTATATTATGCCTGGATATTGGGATTTATGCAAGTATATTTAGGAGAAGAAGGACATGGAATAATGGCATTAGCAGATACAGGATGAGAATTTAATAAAATACCAGAAGATTCAGAAATAAAAGCAGTGATTACCACAAGATTCCTTCACATAAATCTTAGGGGAATTGGAGCTCACTGTACCTCATTAGTTGGATTAGCATAGTTTACCCCAGTAAGCTTAGTTACTAGGGAAGTGTGAGCCTTGAGGTATATTTTACATACCCAAATAGGCCACAATTATCTTAAAAAGAAATTTTGAATTATGCAAAACTCATAAGTCATGCATATATCCAAAATTCATCATTTTCAATTTCAGAAAAGATGAATAACTTTTTATTGAGTAAGTAAATCCATGGATTTAGGACCAGATTTGGATTCTACACAAAAATTCACCTAGGGTAGCTCCATAGAGTGAATAAGCTCAATTTAAGTATTTGAGCTGGTAAAATGGAAAATACTTCAATACCACATCATTAATACCACATAAAAGATCCGTGAAAATTTTTGTTTTTCTTGATTTTTAGCCAAAATAATGGGAAAGTGAGAAATCCCATGTTACATATACACTAAGAATAGTGTTATGCATGTTTTGAGCACTTAATATCATGGTATTCTTACATGGACTTTTGGTACACCCATAGTGGATATCTCACTTGAAGCTTAAATTACTATTTTGACATAAAAATTAGGCAAGGGGGACAAAAGACATCAAAGAGAGCCAGGGTACCCAACTTCTGAGGCCTCAGAGGCGTGGATAGCTCCAGAGCATGGATCCATGGCTTATCTTGGCCCAATTGGTAAACTAAAACTCTTTGGGAACTTGGTTACCAAGTTACACCTACTGTAATCATAAGAAAAATAGCAAATAACCTGCTATTTTGACGTGCCAAGGAGGTAATAAGCTACTTAGGCTCCTGTAACCACGTCAATTCTTGAAGACTTTCCATGACTAGACCCTAAAAGAGTAATTAAACCCTTTTGGGATGCATATTCATTGATTTACCTCATAGCAACCAGCAAAATACTGCTATTTGCAATTCTACGTAGAAATGAGGTAAAAACTTCAAAAATTCATTAAAAATACCATTCTTAATGAATCTTCCTGAAACTTTCAGGACCAATGAAGAACTGTATTATCTATGGTACAACCAAAAAGAATTATGGTTTTACTAGTAAAATTAAAAGTTTTACTTACAGTCCATTTTTGACCATTCTACGTGAAACACTGAATCTTCAAAAATTCACAGTAATTACAACCTGTGATGAAATTGGCAATAACATTGATAACTTTGAGAAATCAATGATTATTTTAGAATAAAAGAAGATTTACAGATTTTACTCCTTTTATTCTTAACCATATTGGGGTTGGTAGTCACATAAAAGCATCAATTAAGTAATTATGATAATCTTACGTGACAACAGATGATGCAATCATTAATCCAAAAGGGTTTATTGTTTTCTCACTCACTGGTTTTTCAGTTTGCTCCATGGCACGCCTCTGTGAGCTGTTGTTGACTTAAAAGAAGCCTATTCTTGCTGTTTTTTCCGTATCATCATCTTATCAATTTATTAAATCATTATTACCAACAAGTAAGTATTAGTTAAAGCTATTCTTAAGTGTTTTAAATCTTTCCAAATCATCCAGAAAGACGTGAAATCCTAGAATCCAACTATATATTTTTGTAATACTGTTATAAATCCTTTTGATCCCTTAAATCCACAATTCCACGTCAAATTTCTCTACTCTTATCTATCAATAAGTTCTTTGGAGTATTAGTGAGTCATTTATTCTTAATTCTTAAAGTTTTTCTCTAGTAATAGTTTTCTTCAAGAATTATCTTTATAATTATTCTTGCAAAAGATAATTATATATTAAAATAATTTTATTATTTTAATAAAGAAGTTTTTATTATTAAATTATTCTTGTAATTGATTCTAGTAGACAATTACTTGCTCACTGTTAAAATCACTAGTAGTGCTTAACACGTGAAAGAAATAATTTTTTAATTATTTATTTGTGGTTATAATAATACTTTATTATTATATTTCATAAGAACAGACATAGTACTGTTGATTGATAGTAATATTATCATCAGTTTCATAGTCACATCTTACATTTGGGGGCCTGGCCGTGATTTTATCCATAGACTTGGCTTTAATCATATTCTAGACTTCATTTTTGTGTTCTAAAAAACCACCATACCTACCACATCTTACATTTGTTGGCCTGGCCGTGTTTTTTGAACCTTGTACCCTTAATTAATATATTTTTAAGCTCTAAAATATATTAATTTAATAATTTTTTCTTTCATTTTAAAGTTAAAATAATTCTTATTTTTGAAATTGTTTTGAAAATCTTTTCATTGAGGAATTTGGTTTAATTTTATACTGTTTTTACACGTGGCTTTTTCACATCCAAAAACTTATAAAATTATTCTTTGAGTTACTCTGAATTAATTTTCATTCAAAATCTTAAATTTTAATTTTTTCTTTAAAAAGAATAATTTTTTTAATATTAAAAAATAATAAATTTCATAAAAAATCTTTTAAAAATATCTTAAAACACAAAAATAATTTCTTTTATCATATTTTTTCTCTTTAAGTGTCTTTAATCAAATACTGTGCAGCTGGTAACAGACTCAGTAAAAGATAGATCAATAGTCCAGAATCTGAAGACAGTATTGAGGTGCAGATTGCTAAAAGAGGCACCTTATTCAACTCAGAAAAAGCTAAATTGCCACCAAAAGGTGTGTATTTTATCTTATATTTTCACCTTTTATCTTTAAATTGACGTGAAAATGGTGCATACCAGAAATGGAAGCAACTATTCAGTCCAACCAGATGGATGTGGACAAGGAAGAGGCAAGACCAAATCCAGAAGTGCCAAATCTTCCACAAGAAAGACACATCTGGAGGATGCCATAGTTGCCCCCCATTCCCCAAGGTCTGTACCAACAGATTTTGACGTAAATTCTGAGCCTGAACTGATTTATGGTAATATTTCCAGGGCTGAACCACTTTCAGGTGGCAGCAATAGAAATATATCAATGCCAGTACAAAAACTGGTTCAGAGAAGCCAAGGAAGAGGAGTGGGAAATCTGCCCAAGCCTTTGGCAGGGGGCCATGAACTCTTACTTACACATCAAGAGCTTTCTGGGTCAGGAGAAGACCATAGAACTCTTAGGAGGATGGAGCCCCCTGTCTTGCAAAGACAAGGTCAAAAAGATAAATAATTGGTTGAAGAACCAAAGTCTTTTATCCATAGACCAGAAGAAAGAGTTGGAAATGACTCCAGCTTTGGAGACAGAGGCACCAGTGGCATCTACCAGCTCCAAACCAGCTCCAGAAGTGCCCAAGGACAAGCCCAAAGGACCTCAAAAGAAACAGAGAGGTCCCAAGAACCATCAAGGAAAGGGCAAAGGCAAAGCCAATTGGCACAGACCTTACCCACAAGGGTACAGGATCCCCAAATTGGAGCCTTCAGCCGTGGACAGTGTCTTCATTATGGCCAGAACTCTTATGGAATTCACAGCCAAGGAGCAGGAAAGGATGAACAGGACTTTTCCACGCAAATAAATGATGTACATAGAAGTATTAGTGTAGAAATTGGCAAACTTGAGTCAAAGCTGAAGCAAATTACATTAGAAATCAATGATTTAAAGAAAAATGACAAGCAACATTCTGATTGGCATCAATTGACAACTGTCACCCTTGAGTCAATTAGCAATGCTTGTGAAAGAATTGAGACCCAATGTCAAAATAATGACACAGAGGATCCTTCCATTTTTAAAGTAAATGATAGACTTAAAACTCTTGAAGACCATGTCTTACAAATAGTTAAGAACACCAATCAATTTGCTATACATTTAGCAAAAAGTGACAGTGAGAGGCAGAAATTGAAGAATGATATAATTGCAAGTGTGGAGAAAATTCATAAGAATCATGAACCACATATGCAAAGACATTCCACACCTTTGACTGAAGAAAAACTTTCTGTTAAAGAAAGTTTGACTCCATTCTTAGGAGAAAATGCCTACTCTGCAAGAGATATTCCCAAAATAGAAGAATGGCCAACATTCTCTGGTGAAGGAGAATACAACCATATTGAATTCATCAGGACTATTGATATGTTGCAAGAGGACTTTAATATACCTGATGAAATCATAGTGGGAAAATTACACTGTTTGTTTACCAGAACTGCAAAGAAATGGTATTACAAAATGAGGATTGATCATGGTAAACATGACTGGTCTTGGTGGAAATCTGAAGTGATTACCAAATGGGCCAATAATTCTTGGAGGTTTAAAATGGAGAATGCTTTTGAAAGTGCCATTTTTAACTCAGAAAAAGACAAACCACTTACTTGGTTCTTCAAACAAAAAGACAGATTATCTGCTTTACACCCAGATATGTCTGACACTATGATTAATATGAAAATATTAAGAAAGTGTGGAGGAGAACTGGAACATGCTATCAAAAGCAGATGTGTGGAACCTTGTTCAACAGAGGACTACATTAATGCTATGGAAGATATCATTACCAGGACAAGAATTGGTAAGACTTGGATTAAAAACCCAATAGAGTCCAAAATAGTCTCAAAGATTCCTAGAGAGGAAAGAAGACCAGAAAGACCTGTCTTGAAGTGTCATAAATGTGGAAGTACTTCACATTTAGCCAACACTTGTCCTAAGAAGACAAAAATCAATGAAGTTCAAGTCATTGAAGAAATTAAGTGTACTGAAGAGAAAGAGGAGTCTGATCAAGATTCTGCAGTCTCTGAAGATACACCAGTGGAGGACTATCCTATTGAAAACATTTCAGCTTTCTTTGAGGTCACAGAAGTCCATACCCACTTGCCACAGTACAGTGAAGATTGCTGCAACCTGATCAATATCCAAGATGCCAGAATGTGTAAAACAAAACCTGCTAGAGGAAAGGGTTATACTGCTGGAGCATCCTGTATCACATCAGTTCTGATGAGTGATATTGAAGCCAAAGTAAATTTGGATACAGGGGCATTTTGCACTTGTGTTGGCAAAGATTATCTCCAAATTATACTTCCTGAATGGAAAAACCATCTATTACCAATAGAAGGTGTACAATTCAGTAGTGCCAGTAACAATATGTACCACTTGGGCATATTGGACACTAATATTGTATTCCCACATCCAGCAGGAAGTGTAAGAATGAAAACTGAGATTGTAGTAATGGATAATTGCACATCTCAGCACATCATTCTTGGAAATGAGTACTTGAATATTTATGGTATTGATATAAATAACAATAAAGACAGATATTTCACAATTGGAGATAACAAGAGACAAAAATTTGCTTTCTCCAATATGCCAAAACAGATATCTGTAGTATCTTCTGTCAAGGATACTTACAAAGATGAATTTGTGACTAATCAACTTGTTGAAGCACAAATTAATCAATCATTGTCACCAAAGATGAGGAATGAGCTTATTAATGTGTTATACACATATAAAAATGCATTTGCCTCTGATAATGAACCATTAGGCGCTATAAGAGGACATGAAGTTGATATTACTCTTAATATTGACAGACCATATCCTCCAGTACTTAGAAGACCAGCTTATCCAGCCAGTCCCAGAGCTAGAGAGGCCTTGGAAAAACATATCCAAGAGTTGATCCAACTTGGTGTGCTAAGGAAAGTAGGCCATAATGAGGAAGTTGAAGTGACAACACCTGTTATTATTGCATGGCATAATGATAAGTCAAGAATGGTTGGAGATTTTAGAGCTTTGAATACCTACACAGTTCCAGATAGGTATCCAATCCCTAGAATTCAAGAAACCTTGACTCAATTGTCTAAAGCAAAGTATATAACATCAATGGATGCATTGAAAGGCTTCCATCAAAGTGTTTTGATGCCTAAAGCTAAGAAATTACTTAGAATTATCACTCACTGTGGCATTTTTGAGTATCTTAGAATGCCATTTGGCATTAAAAATGCTCCATCTCATTATCAAAGAATGATGAATACCATCTTCCCCACAGAATTGTCTGAAGGATGGCTTATCATTTATATTGATGATATTATTATATGTTCTGACTCATGGTCTTTGCACCTTGAAAGACTTGCAAGAGTACTTCATAAAGTTGCAGAAGTGAACATGAAAATTTCACTTAAGAAATGCAATTTTGGTTTTGAAGAACTCAAAGCATTAGGACATGTTGTTTCTGGTTTGAGCTTGGGTATTGACAAGAATAAAGTAGCAGCAGTGTTACTTAAGCCAATACCCCAGAATAAAAAAGAATAGATGTCTTTTCTTGGATTTGCTAGTTACTATAGGCAACACTTGAAAGATTTTGCAATTCTAGCCAAGTCACTCTATAGAATATGTGATCAACAGACTGTATTTGAGATGACACAGGAAAGAATTAAAGCTTATGAGAAGATAAAGAAAGCCCTTACAGAAGCACCTTTACTCCTCATGCCTGACTGGAATATTCCTTTTAAATTGTACATTGATGCATGTGGAGATGGACTAGGGGCAGCCCTACATCAAGTCCAGATTATTGATGACAAGCCTACAGAAGGACCAGTTTGTTATATCTCAAGACAAATAAAACCAACAGAAGCCAGATATGGTGCAAGCCAAATGGAGTGCATATGTTTGGTATGGGCACTTGAGAAACTACACTATTATCTTGATGGCAGTGTTTTTGAAGTGATAACTGACTGTAATTCCGTAAAATCACTTCTTAACATGAAAACTCCCAACAGACATATGTTGAGATGGCAAATAGCCATTCAAGAATATAGAGGAAACATGACTATAGTTCATAAAGCAGGAAACATTCACAAGAATGCTGATGGACTTAGTTGGGCTTTAGCCAACACTCCTGATAACCCAGCTTATGTACCTTTGGAAGATGAACCACAGATTCCAATTGAAGGAATTAACATAACTGATATTGGGACTGAATTCTTTGAAGAGGTCAGAGAGTCTTATAAACAAGACAAGAATTGCCATATCTTGACTTCTTTATTAGATAAAGACTGCAAAGATACATCTTTAGTTAATGCACTTGATGAAGTTTGGAAAAATTCCTATTCTGAAGGAAGATTTCACTTGTTTGATGGGATTATTTACCATAGAACAAAGCATTCTTGTGTGATGACACTGTGTAGTAGATTGCTTATCAATACCATTCTTCATGAATGCCATGATAGCATTTACTCTGGACACCTATCAGAAGACAGAACACTTGAAAAAGTGAAGAACTGTGCATGGTGGCCATCTTGGAGAAAAGAAACCATTGAATATTGCCATACCTGTGATAGATGCCAAAAAGCAAACAGGAGTACAGGCAAGAAATTTGGATTGATGATCCATATTCAAGAACCAAAATCCCCTTGGGAAGTTGTTCACATGGATTGGGTCACAGCACTTCCTCCAAGTGGTGACAAACGTTATAATGCTTGTTTAGTCATTGTAGACAGAAATAGCAAAACTCCCATATTCTTACCATGTCATAAAGATGACACTGCTATGGATACAGCTCTTCTTTTATGGAGTAGAGTTATTTCTCATACAGGGTTATTTAAGAATATCATAAGTGACAGAGATCCCAAATTCACATCTGCACTTTGGACCAATCTTCATAGATTGTTTGGGACTAATTTATCATTCTCTACAGCATATCACCCTCAAACAGATGGGCTAGCAGAGAGGATGATTCAAACTTTAGAAGACATGATCAGGAGATTTTGTGCTTATGGATTAGAATTGAAAGACTCAGATGGCTTTACCCATGACTGGTGCACTCTGATACCTGCATTAGAATTGGCATACAAGACATCAGTCCACTCTTCCACAGGACAAACTCCTGCTATGTTAGAAAAAGGATGGAATCCAAGACTCCCAGCAGACACACTGAGGAAAGACTTGATTGACATTCATCCTACAGCTTCCAGCTTCAAATTAATTCTAGATAAAGTAAAACACCATGCAAAACAGAGTATGGATGATGCTTTTGATTATGCAAAACAGAAGTGGGACAAGAGTCATAAAGTACCAGACTTCAAAGTAGGGGACTTAGTTCTAGTTTCAACCTTGAATTTTAATAATATCAAAGGCCCAAAGAAACTTAAAGATTCTTATGTAGGACCTTTTGTTATTGTTGCTTTACATGGAACCAATGCAGTTCAAGTGGAATTGAGTGGTGAATTGGAAAATAAACACCCCACATTTCCAGTCAGCTTGATAAAACCTTATCAACCAGCTGATAAAGAATTGTTTCCTTTAAGAAACCCAACTCCTTTAACTGTACCACCTGTGGAACAGAATGAAGACAAAAAGATAAAGAAAGTCATTAAAGAAAGGAGACTTAGGGGTAAAAATCAAAGAGAATATCTTGTCAGATATAGAAATCCAGTACATGAAGATGAATGGATGGCAGAATCAGAAATACCTGACTCAGATAAACTCTTAAGAAGATTTAGACATGAAAGAAGGCCACAAGCCTGAATATGTCTATAAATGTGCTTTAAATTACTTGATCTGAGTAATGTGAAGAGGTTGGACAGTGGACATTACCCCCTTTGGGGCCTTATTCTTTTTTCACTAATAAAATTGTAGTACAATTTTATTTTTTGGTGGGAGGGAATGTGAGCCTTGAGGTATATTTTACATACCCAAATAGGCCACAATTATCTTAAAAAGAAATTTTGAATTATGCAAAACTCATAAGTCATGCATATATCCAAAATTCATCATTTTCAATTTCAGAAAAGATGAATAACTTTTTATTGAGTAAGTAAATCCATGGATTTAAGACCAGATTTGGATTCTACACAAAAATTCACCTAGGGTAGCTCCATAGAGTGAATAAGCTCAATTGAAGTATTTGAGGTGGTAAAATGGAAAATACTTCAATACCACACCATTAATACCACATAAAAGATCCGTGAAAATTTTTGTTTTTCTTGATTTTTAGCCAAAATAATGGGAAAGTGAGAAATCCCATGTTACATATACACTAAGAATAGTGTTATGCATGTTTTGAGCACTTAATATCATGGTATGCTTACATGGACTTTTGGTACACCCATAGTGAATATCTCACTTGAAGCTTAAATTACTATTTTGACGTAAAAATTAGGCAAGGGGGACAAAAGACATCAAAGAGAGCCAGGGTACCCAACTTCTGAGGCCTCAGAGGCGTGGATAGCTCCAGAGCATGGATCCATGGCTCATCTTGGCCCAATTGGTAAACTAAAACTCTTTGGGAACTTGGTTACCAAGTTACACCTACTGTAATCATAAGAAAAATAGCAAATAACCTGCTATTTTGACGTGCCAAGGAGGTAATAAGCTACTTAGGCTCCTGTGACCACGTCAATTCTTGATGACTTTCCATGACTAGACCCTAAAAGAGTAATTAAACCCTTTTGGGATGCATATTCATTGATTTACCTCATAGCAACCAGCCAAATACTGCTATTTGCAATTCTACGTAGAAATGAGGTAAAAACTTCAAAAATTCATTAAAAATACCATTCTTAATGAATCTTCCTGAAACTTTCAGGACCAATGAAGAACTGTATTATCTATGGTACAACCAAAAAGAATTATGGTTTTACTAGTAAAATTAAAAGTTTTACTTACAGTCCATTTTTGACCATTCTACGTGAAACACTGAATCTTCAAAAATTCACAGTAATTACAACCTGTGATGAAATTGGCAATAATATTGATAACTTTGAGAAATCAATGATTATTTTAGAATAAAAGAAGATTTACAGATGTTACTCCTTTTATTCTTAACCATATTGGGGTTGGTAGTCACGTAAAAGCATCAATTAAGTAATTATGATAATCTTACGTGACAACAGATGATGCAATCATTAATCCAAAAGGGTTTATTGTTTTCTCACTCACTGGTTCTTCAGTTTGCTCCATGGCACGCCTCTGTGAGCTGTTGTTGACTTAAAAGAAGCCTATTCTTGCTGTTTTTTCCGTATCATCATCTTATCAATTTATTAAATCATTATTACCAACAAGTAAGTATTAGTTAAAGCTATTCTTAAGTGTTTTAAATCTTTCCAAATCATCCAGAAAGACGTGAAATCCTAGAATCCAACTATATATTGTTTTAATACTGTTATAAATCCTTTTGATTCCTTAAATCCACAATTCCACGTCAAATTTCTCTACTCTTATCTATCAATAAGTTCTTTGGAGTATTAGTGAGTCATTTATTCTTAATTCTTAAAGTTTTTCTCTAGTAATAGTTTTCTTCAAGAATTATCTTTATAATTATTCTTGCAAAAGATAATTATATATTAAAATAATTTTATTATTTTAATAAAGAAGTTTTTATTATGAAATTCTTCTTGTAATTGATTCTAGTAGACAATTACTTGCTCAATGTTAAAATCACTAGTAGTGCTTAACACGTGAAAGAAATAATTTTTTAATTATTTAATTGTGGTTATAATAATACTTTATTATTATATTTCATAAGAACAGACATAGTACTTTTGATTGATAGTAATATTATCATCAGTTTCATAGTCACATCTTACAGGAAGAAAGAAATATACACATTTTTGTAGCAAGGGGAGTGGCTCACACAGTACTGGGAATAGCCTTGCTTTTAGATAATAACATAACATTAGACTTTTCTCAACAAAAAGGGGAAATATTCAGCTATATAGCGCTGGCTGGAAGAGAAGTTTAATTACCAATTTTTTCACCATAAAAAAGTAGGATAAAGAGAAGAACCACAAGCAGGAATGGAAATATGTGCAACCTCTAAGCTGGAAGCTTGGAAAGAAGTACCAATCCAGGAAGAATAAATCTCTTAGAATCAAGAAATTTTAGAGTAAAATTCTCATCAATTACTTGATAGTGAAGAGGTGAAAGATTATAAAGGCAAACTGAAAATAAAGGAGATGTTGGCTCCAATTCATACAGAAAATGTCAACTTAAAGTCTAAAGAAAGTAGTCTTACAAGAATTTGAACCTCACAAAAATAAAATGGTAATACTTAGAGTAAAATATCTCAAGCCATAAAAAGTCATAACCTCATGAATCCTGAAGACATCAGAAGAAAACCATCAACAATAATTTTCTCACCTGTCAAATCTTTAAATTCCCTTTCAAAGGGCAGATTTAGAAATAATTGGAATTCAAGCATGTAGCCAGTTTTAACAATAGTTAGTGTTGCCTCAGAAGCTGAAGGTTTAAGTTCTCAACTTGATAAATCAGAAGTAAATTCATTAAAAGAAGTTTCTCTAAAATATGATATATCCTGAAATGATGGTCTCATATCTCAGAATAATTTTAGGGCTCAAGAGGAACATATAGAAAAAAATCTAAAATCTGAAGAAACCTCAGGATTGAATGAAATTTTGAACAAAAATATTGAAAACTTACACAATAAAAAATACTTATTCTAAAGAAATTTCAACATGTAATGAAGGATACAGTAAAAACATTTTGAAACATAATTACCATCATATTAAACCAGTTTTACCACAAGAGTAAGTTTATTTATTACTCAGATTCAATCAAGTACCTATGACAGGAGCTACACACAAAAATAAATATATTCATTTTGAGAAGTCACAACCTTCTGTTCCCTTAAATTTTGAAATCATTTATCCTATAATTCTTATAAAATAAATTAATGTACAATATGAGTCATACTAGAATGTAGAAAATATTGATCCAAGGCTTATAATGGAAGAAGTTGAATTAGCTACTGCCTGCATTATACCATCACTAAGGTCCATGTGATTTAACATCACATGGACCTTAGTGATTGTATAATGCAGGCAGTTGGCCTAATTCAACTTCCTCCATAATATGTATTGGATTTATATTTTATATATTCTAGAATGATTCATTTTTTACATTTAGATCAACCTATGGTTGATATTAAATCAGCAACCTTGGGTTCATGAAGAATAAACCATACCACTGTTTATGTAATAAAAATTATTTCATCCTATCTATCTTGGTTAATTTAAGATCACATGGGGAACATATCAACAAGTAGGCGTGATTTAACATAAACCAAGAATTTTTGATGTGAAATCACATGGACATTAGTGATGGAAGAAAAACCCATAGGGGTAAGTGAACAAAATAAAGTGAATGATATACCTTTTTGTCTAGAAGAGGAACTTTTGAAAATAGAATTCCATTTTTATACCTCCACAAGAGAAGATATTGAATACAGTTAAAGAAAATTTCAGAATATCAATGAAGCTAACATTGAGGAGTCAAAATATTAAAATTAAATAAGCTCATTGTCTCAATTGACAATTGAAAGGGAATTAAATCAAAAAAAACCCTTACCCCCTGAGAATAAATGCTCTGTGAAAGTTCATAATAACTTGAACATTTAAAAAGGAATCTATTAAAGATTCAAAAAGCTTCAATCTATCAGGAAGCCTTCCAGAAATGATCTCATAAAAGATACAATACACTCACCAAATATCTTAGAAAAACATCTCCCTGAATCAGAATATGAGAATGAAGCAGGATTATTTTGTCAAATGGAAATAAAAAAAGAAGCAAAAGATGTACAGAAACTTATACTTACTGAGGAAGAATTCCATTGGGGGGGATATAAAATTTGGAAACCTCTAGAAAGTTCCAGCCTTGTGGACCACAACAATAAAAACTCCAGGGACAGCTATGAATGTGCAAACCAACAGATTAACTGGCTGGAAGATATGAATAAAGCTAAGAATATATCAGAGGGAATAAAAGATTAAAGTATTAAAAAGAAGAAGAAGACTAAGAAGGAAACGAATATTTTTGGATTACTCAGAATAAAAAGCTATTCCCAAGCTTGTAAGCCCATTTTCAAAGGCAATATCAAATTTTAACAAAAAATGAGGACTGGAAAGAACATGATAATAGAAATGAAAATCTTCTCCAGGATTACTCTCATGACAATAAGGAGTTTCAAGATAAATCTCTCAATTAAGAAAGAATAAATGAGATTACAGCTAGGAAGGCCAAATGAAAGAATAATCTTGACAACAAATTTTCACATCCTCAATGATTCTTTTTATCTCATCAATTTAGATTTATTTTAGTCCCTAATATCCATAAAAAAATAAAGAAATAACCCAATTAAAAAATTAGGGCAGGTGTCTCATTCTTAAATCCATGCTTCATGATTTAAGTTTTTGGGATGAAATTCTGAGGAATTTTCATTTTATTATATAGTATTATTCTCATTAATAGTCACTATAGTAATTAATAATATCACCACACTCAATAATTTCATCCAAGCTGAAGAAAAAATAAACAAAATAATATATATCTGAAAGTTTTAAAGAAGCCAAATAATAGGAAATAAACTTTAATAAGATACGAATAAAGCCAGACAAAATACACAACCTCACAACAAACATAGGGAGAGGGGGACAATTTTTGTTTTTGATTATTATTCTACAAATTTGTTTTTTAATTGGTTCATTTTCTTTGAAAAAAAAATACTAATCACCCCCCTTTCTTACAAGAAATATCAGAAAACAATCAAGATAATAAAGGGAGAATAAATAATAAAAATTATATCACCTCATTAAAAGCTATTCTGAAGAATATCAAAGTCAAGAATAAAAAATAATAAACAAATCAATTTAGGCAATTCTATGGGTTTAATATCCCCACATAATAGAATTACCATATTAAGAGAAAGAATATATAATCAAAGGTATGACTGGCAAGGTTAAACCCAAATGAAAATATTTCTTTAAAAAAATATTTCTTTCTTCATTAATTTACTTTATATATTCAAAATATTCTATTATAAGAGATATCAATTATTTTTTTTACTGGGAATTGGTAGAAAAGACCTCCTTTTATGTTAAAAAATGGAGCAAATTTCTTGAAACCACAGTTTAGTCCTCAAATACTTTATATATTAAGAGCTATTCAAAGCTCTAAATATACTGTCTATCAACTTTAAAACCCCATTCAAAATTTAATTCATAAAAAATAGATTTCATAAATTAAATCAATGATATGTTGAAAAGCTTAATTAGTTTAATCTTATTTTATTTGTTCAAATTAGTTCTTAACTCAACTAAATTAAGAAACCATCAAATTTAGATCAATTCAACTGAATTAATTGATACTTAAAATTCATTTTGAAATTATTCAATTCCATGAATAAGATCAGAATTCTCAAAGAGCCAATTCTTAAATTTAATTTAAAAAAGGTATAATTTTAACTTCTTTATATTTCTATCTCAAAAAGGGAAATTTGGAATATAGTATTTGGATCAATATTCATTTTATAAACTTTAATACTCAATCATATGAATATTTAATATTAAAATATCTAAATATTATTAAGTCATTGAAAGAAATAGATATATATTAGTTTTATTTCACGCTTAATTCAATAAGCTCTTATATCTGTGCTTTAGTTTTACTAGAACAGGGTTGAAAGTCACATATCACTGCTTAAAACCATGATTCTTAGTATTTTAACTATTTATAAAAATTCACTAACCTTCTTGAAAAGTCAATTTATATTATTATCACCTTTTTTGGTCTTTTTTCATTCTTTTCTTTTTATTCCTCTTTTTTTTTTCTTTATTGTTTTTGTTGAAAAATTAAGATAATAATTTATTGTTATTAAAAAAGTATCATTAAAAAATATAATTGCATTTTATCTCTCTCAAAAAAAAAACTAAGAAAACACAGTTGATCAATTCAAAAAAGAATTAAGAAAAAAAATGACTGAAAAAATATATAATTTCTAAAAAAAGAAATCAGAACAATGCAAAACACAAACTCTGAAAGAGAAAAAAAATAAACAAAAACTAGAAAAAAAGATGATTTTTTTGGTTCATAATAAAAATCATAATCAAAAAATTAAAACAAGATAAAGAAGAAAAAGAGCATTGGAACGATGCAAAAAAAGCAAACAAGTCAAACAATGAAAACAATAACCAAAAAAGCAAAAAAATCAATCACAGACAAAAAAACAGAAAAACAAAAAGACTATATACAGTACAGGATGTCCAATAAAAAATCCATATTAATTTTAATTTAATTTTTATTTTTTTTAAAAAAATTCAAAAGAATAAACAATAAAAACAAGAAAAAGGAAAATGATTTATTGTGATTAAAGAGGAGGAGTGGTACATTACTATACTGGTATGGTACACTTAAACAAAAAAACAAGAAAAAAAAGCTAACTTTAATTATTTTTTAATTAAGTTCAATTTATTTTGAAGATGAGGCAATGGTTAAATTAAATTTTGAAAAAACCAATAAATGACCCATGGTGAGTGGAGATAATATGTAAACCTGGTTAATTATGAATTATTCACATCCAGCCAATTTAAAAAAAATAATATATAAACAAAATAGATATACATTTATATACTTTTAAAGTAATATTATTAATATTAATCAAAGAAGGCTACCTACGTCATTTATTTTAAGATGATAAAAATAAAAAACAAAATGAAGTAAATATATCATTAATTTAGTTTTGTTTTAATCAAGATTATATATTTTCTTCATTACTATAATTGAAAAAAATTGAAAACTTCAATTAAATTAAATAGAAATAAAATGATAGAATATAACATCATTGGGTTTATTATATTATTACTTTAGTATAGTTAATTCAAAGAAAAAATTAAATAAAGAAAAGAAAAGATTTAATAATTATATATTTATATTAAGCTGAGCTTATTATTATCAAAAGTGAAATTATGGTGAAATTATTAAATGGAGAGGGGAAATTAACCCTCAACAATAAAAAGGAAGGGCACCCACCAAAAATATTCATAATAAACCAAAAAATAAAAAAAATAAAAGAGTGATTGAAGATATCAACAATGACCTCAAAATTGTTTTATTCTCAGAGGTATTTAAATAATCTACTTTACTTTTATTGTTTTATCATCTACATTACTTGATATCATTTTTATAATCAGTTTTTCATTCTTTAATTATATCATTATTTATATTTATTTATTATTGGAATTTTATTTTCTTTTTATCCATTTAATAAATTCTATTATAAAAAAATAAAAAATTCATATTATTTTATTAATAGTTTACATTATTTAATATTAATAATCAGTTATATATATATATATACTTTTTATTTAAGATTACTCACATTATTCAAAGGAACTTTTCTATATCTTTTGGTTAAAGATAAAACAAAATAAATTAATAAAGATATATATATTTAATTAATTTAGAGTTTGTGCTTGATTATCTGGATGTTTTCTACTGTAATTCAATAAAATTACACAAAAAGAATTGTAAATTTATAATAAATTATAGCTATTATTATTCAAATGCATACTTGTGATACAATTATTAAATGAAGAGGGGATGAACCAACCATTTAAGCTCAATTTTGGGAAACAAAGAGAAAATAGAAAGATCAACTCAAACAATATTGCAAAAATAATAGGTCCTAGACAAGACTTTAAAATCTCCCAATACTTTATTCTTTTGAATTTATTAACAAAATTATCTCAATAATAGATCCTAGAAAAGACTTTAAACTGTCCAAATTTTTCATTTTTATATTTCAAAAACATAATTAGCTGAAAAAAATGTCCTTGAAAGCACCTAAAGCTGCCTAAATATTTCTTTTCTTTTTACAACAAATAACTCAAGATATTATCCTAAGTATGACCTCAAGCTGCATAAGTATTAATCCAAAAAATGTTTTTATTATAAGAATACTTTCTGGACTAAAAAAAGGGAAATTAAAAATAAAAATCAACCCAGAGATCAAAATCAAATATCTCAATATTGAAAGAATCAAAATTATCAATTAGTGGGATCAGATCTCTTTATTGATTAATCTTATATTTATTATATTCATCTTGGAAGAGAAAAATTATGTGATTTCCATTGATAAAAGAAAAAATTCAAAAAATACCAAATAAGATTACTAGACAATAAAATCAAATCAAAAGGAATAAAACAAATAACACAACACAAAAGAAGAAACAATGGAGATTAAAAATCAATATAAAAGCTACAAACAGAAAATATCAAGTGAATTTACTAGAATAAGGATTTAAATAAAGAAATTTTTGATGAATGAACAAAGAATATTTGTCTTGAAACTGGACTTCTGGGGACAGCCTTCAATGAAGACAGGGATGTGGTATTCCATACCTTTCATGGCTAAGCTTTAAGTGAAGCTTATAAGGCTATCAATTGAAGAATAAAAAAATAAAAATAATTAATTGATTGATCGAAACAAAGGAATTAAGCAGTAAAATGGATTTAAATTCATAAGTATTTATAATCCCATAAGAAAAATCATAAAAGAATGGTCTATTTGATTAAAATAATAACAATAAAATAAGGAAAAGCAAAGGAGGTGATATCAAAAATGTCAAATTTACCAATGGAAGAGGTGGGGCAACATTCAAGTGACCCTAGTTCTGCTCAGCTTTTGGATTACTTAGAAATGCAGTTATTAGATTGAGTCCACTTCAATAATAAATAAATTAATACTTTATTAATCAACAGTCACAAGACAGCAAGAAAAAGAAATTAATTTATGCAAGGAAAATCCATTAAAACCTTAAATTACACAGAATATCTGTGGAAATACAGGCACAGAAACCTGATAAGCCAGAAAAGATAAATTAGAAAACAAACATAAAGTTAAATTAAGTACAATTAAATCCAATACAGCTCAAATAGAATACTCACAATACACAGAATTCTTAACCTGCAGTTCAAACAGTTCACAGACCTATGGTGCAATAAATCTAAAAAATCACCTCATCCCACCAAAGATTATGCAAAAACCAAAACATGGTGCAATGACTTCAAGAAATGACACCATCCAAAATTAATCAGCAAAGAAGTTTTAGCCATCTTACATAATAATTAATTAGAATGCTGCAATACCTTCAAGGGATGACCCCATCTCAAAATTCCTGGACAGCAAAAATTTCTCACATTACATAATGATATATGAAAATGTTGCAATCAACCAAACACTTGGTATCTCACCACTATGAAAAATGTTATACCAGCCAAAAGTGGAAAACTCAGAGTCCCTTGTTTTTGAGTAACTCTATGGAGAGCCCAAAGAATATAAATAGAGGTCTTCTATGCCTTGTTTCCTCCATTTTCCTGATGCAATTACTTATATACCAATAAGAAGAATAATTATTCATCCCTCACTACTAGTTCAATCTAGTATTATTATTAAAACGGAACTATATACCAAGAAGGACAATGATGAATACTTCCTTTACCAGGAGGATAGTCTAGTCATTTTGATAAGGTATTATTGACTTATAAGTTTGATTCACAGTGATTTGCAATTAACAGCAGTTAACAGAATTTCTACATGATATCATTGATCCACTCTATGTTTAAATTATTAGTTTTGAAATTATATACTATCAATAATAATCATAATATTGAGTTTCTCCCCATAAACTCCTTATTATGAAGGAAAAATATTAATTTTTTAGCCTTATATCAAAAGACCCCTTCAAAATATATATTGCTATATACAAAAAACCTTACACTTATATTATCTTATATCACTCCTATGTTTATCAAGTATACCTTCTATATTAAACAATTCCTTATCCTTTAGTTATTAAATCTTTAATAGTTATAGTATATTAACAATCACCCTTTCAAGCTATCAAGTATTATACATGATACTACAATAAATTCAGCTTACCCTTATACTATATATTTTTACTATTTTATGAAATCAACCTCTTGTACCATTAAGGTCTTACCCTTATATCTTTTTTATTATTATTTGAAAGTTATAATTTATAAGGTTTTTACCTTATAAGTTACTTATCTGATTATTGTTTAGGTTTCAGCTTGTGACTGAAAGCCAGAGAAAAAGCATGACAGCCAAATTACCATAAACCAATGGTCGAGTAAGATACCACCAAAACAGCTCAAAATGTATCAACAGAAAGAGAAAGGTAACCTCTTTTCAAATATAAAACTCTTATTATAATACAAAGAATAATAACAAATTTATTCAAGCTCAAAGCAGTTTCTGAGCATAAAATTACTTTTCACCTCCCATCTAAAATACAGAGAGATGCTGAAAACCATAAAATAGGTGTTTTAATTGAATCTCTCACCAAGGCCTATCCAATGGTACTAGCCAAACTGAGCTAGAAGCCAAACTACAGACGTTATGGCCAAATTGAAGCCAAATAAGGGTGGATAAAATATTCACCTCTCATCTAACTTCTACATTTTTGGTGGGAGATTCTTAGAGTGGGGTGACTTTAGAAAGAGAACAATCAGGACTATCTGATAGTGCAAGGACTTCCCAATAACCCATCCATAACCAAAGGTATGTAGCAAACAAGTTCCATACAGGATTTGAGAAATATCCATATTTGAATAATTGCAATTACAAATGGTATAGCTTTGCAATATGTCATGTTATCCCTACCAAATGAGGTAACATTGTGTATAACCCATTTAGGGCTACACAAAAAGCCTACCCTGAGCTCAATATATTGAGAACTGACAAATTTATGATAGTTCCAAGGTTAAAATCACACAGTTTGGCCAATACACCTTTACTGTGGGATACTTTCCCATATGCTTGAATATGAGGTATCAAATATACAAAGGAGCTTGTATACTCCTCAAGACCTCACATTTTGGTCAATATTGAGTACTCATACATGTTCTGCACAGCATTCTACACATCATTAACCTCAGAAGAGGGGTGTGTGGTCCCCAAATGAAAGTTTTCACCCTTTATTGGTTAAAACTGCCCAGATGTGGTTTCAAAATAACATCTGATCCCAATAAAGCTTATACAGGCATGGTAATAACCACACAAAATTCCTTGGAAGTGAAAAACCTTCACTCTTCCTATGTTAACAGGTCTAGAGGACCTCTTCACCCATTTTCAGGATAAAAAGGGACCTTTCTCTTCCCAAAAGAGGAATCACCATCAAGCTCTTAAATTCCAACAGAGTAAAGCTGTCAAAAACAGTTACACTCTTGGAAAATCATCAGGTTATATTCTAATAATAGTATTGTATTTCTTATTATAGCTAACCAACTGATAGCCAGTGAATCCTGGGCTTTTACCATTGCTCACCACCACTATAGTTCCTAGTAAAGTCATTAGTATTACTATTAAGCCTACATTTCATTAACAGTTAGTGTGTAAAAGTAATAATTAAATCAGGAAAAACTCTTATTATAGCTTTATCATAGACTCAGCCTGGCATTTTGTGGGGCTGGCCATGTTTTTGAATCATTTTTGGTACTTTTTGCAAAAAAGGTGAGTTTTCTCCTATTTTCTCTATTCTAATTATGTCATTTTTCTTTTTAGGTGTACAAATACCTTGAAAGAAAAATAATAATATATTTATTACCATATATTATTTTCTTGAGTGGTATATAATCACATACCACCATGCTTTTTTTGAGGTGGTATGTTTCAATTGAAATACCACAGTTTCATTTTTGGCATATTTTTGAGATAAAACCAAAAATACCATTTTTTTTCTTTTAACATTCATGAAAGAGCCCTCTGAACCGTAAATAACAGATTCAAAAGGTGTGGTTGAACATATTGAAAGTTTCAACTTTTCATATTTAACCACTTTATACAGTTATTTCTGTTAATCACAGAATATCTTTGGGAGATATTTTTTACAGTAGTAACCAAACATCTGTCAAAAAAGTACTTTTGAGGTGGTAAGTTGGTATTATCAACCCAAAGTCACAGTACAGAAGTGTAATACAGCCATATAATACACCAAAGGCTATTCTTTGATGTGCAGAAGCATTGGTAAGAGTCAAAACTGAGATTAAGACATTATAGTTTTGCACTAGTGGAAGAAAATTTGATACCACTAGAAGAAAAGTCACAGGAAAGCCCACCAGTGACCCCTTCAGACACAGAACACATGCAGAAAGGAAAAAGGAAGAGGAAAAGTGAAAGCCTCACCTCAAAAACAAGTGGACATCCTTTGCCACTCAGAGCCCTAGATAACCATGAAGTTCTGCCTCCATACAAGGTATACCAATCTTGATAACTTGTAAAGGGAAGATAACAATTATTAACCCAGCTGTAACATCCAAAGGAAAATTTCTCAAAGCCTCAGAAAAAATGTTTGTACAAAGCACATTCAAAGGTAAATGCCCTAAGAAAAAGAAGTTTTTGAATGATTGCAGACACTGATATCATGTCCCCTGTACACCTCAGATACCATGGAATCCCAAGGAACCAGAAAGAGGAAAGGGAAGGACTTTTCAGGTCCAGAAGATCAGGGTTTGGACAGCATGGTGAATTGCAAGAAACTCAGGGAGATCATGCCCACATTTCCATTCAACTTCCAATTTAACAGAGACCCCAAACCAGAGGACTGGACAGGCATGGATCATATACTTCAGCTCCAATAACTCCTCAAAGATCTGTTCCAATGGAGAATCGAAAACAATATTTTCAACCTGGCTCCACACTGGGCAGAACTTGGGTAAAGCTTCCAGAAGATATTTCTCAAAGAACTTATCAAAATCATAAAAGGTTGGAATCCAAACAGGAAATTAAAACTCTTAGAAGAGTGGGCGGCCAAAATAAGGGAGAAGCAAAAAACAATCCAGGATTTAGAGGAGAAATGAATCCAGAAAGAGCATATTCTGAATCCTTCATGCTCATAAGGAGTAGGAAAACCCAACTCTCCAGTGGCTTCATACCACTAATAATCCAGCAAAGCATTGGCCAAGAGTCACCACTCTTCACAATTTTAGGAAGTTTTCAGGAGAATACAAGGATCAAAGGGCAAGAAAAAGACTACTTTAAGCCAGAGGAAGAACAAATCAGACCCCATGATACATAAATTGTTGGACTTAGTGAAAGAAGTGCACATAAGCCACAAAAAATTGTAAAAAAACCTGATAGAATCAGTAAACCTACAATTAGAAATGATATCCCCACCCAGAATGAAGATAGTGTTGTTACACCTAAGAGTAACATAAAAAGTAATGAACTGTGGTTCAAAATGTCCCAATTTTCAGAGAAAACACAAAAAGAGTTTGGAAAGCTTCATAAAGACAATGTAAGGCTACAAGAATTGATAACCTTACAAAATACAACCATTCATGCTCTTCAAGAGGTCTTTGCTAAACTAAGTAAAGAATCAAAAGAGACTAACAGAGGACTAAACCATGTCTTAGAGAAGAAACACCACTGAAAGAGGGACAGGGAATAAATGGATAAATACATAAAAAAAATTAATTTATTCCAGAAAATGAAGCCACAGAGTCAGGGCCATATTTTTGGCAATAATCCAAAACTCCAAGAGGAAATTAAACCATATGCCCCAAGGGAGAATAAGCACAGAGCCCCATCACAATATCAATACATAGATAATATGACTTACTCAGAGAAGGTAGCTTTGCAACAGCTTCCAGAAGGTACAAGCTTCCCAAAGATTTCTGGTGTAGGATAATATGATCACATGGAGCTCATTGATTATATTGATGGACTCTTTATTTATGTGCCAAGTATAGCAGACTACTGGATAAAAGCTATACTGGACATGTCAGGGTGAGTCTATGTAGAAGCTTAAAAACAGTAAATACAAGCTAGTACTATGACTGTGACACGTCAAAATAAGTAATAAAAAAAAATCTTCAGGTCCTACTGCTACGTGGTAACAGTGGTGATGAGTCTATTGAGGACCTGGGTTGCAATGTTCTAATATCTTTGACTGTAAAGAGACACTACAATAATTATATTTAATTATATCCTTAAGTATTCTAAGGACACTACTGATGATTAACAGTCTTGTCACGTAAGAATATATAATAAAAAGATAAGATGAGGATTTTTGAAGGCAAAAACCCTTCTTTTTATATCTTTCAAGACTGTCAAGAGTTATTTACTCTTCACACGTCAGAGGAGTGAAAATTTTCACTCCATTGGCCAGTCTGTGGTTCTGGATCCTCAATTCTGACGTCAGTAGAGGCAGAATTGTGGTTTTGGGACCACAAATGATCATTCTGGATCAATACAGGATGAAAAAACTTTTCACCTGCCACGTCAGGACTTGGATGACGTTGTTCTGGTGTTTGTATGACCAATACTAGTCATTCTGGGCCGGTTTAAGCTTTGAACAACCATTATTTTGAGTATTAAGACTTGTACTGGTTGGTACAGGTTTGGTACAGGCCAGTATTGGCCAAAATTCTTCCAACCAAGATATCTTGGTCAGTTTTTGAGATATCAAGAAACTAAGGGCACAGAATTGAAGGGCTTAATGAGCTCTTCAATTTGGTATGCTTCATGTTTACCCTTCTTCAATATAGCAAAAGTTATAAGGGTTTTAAGTTTTTGGATGTATTTTTGTACATCAGTATGAGGCTTCAAAAACTTCCATACCAGATATCTTCTTCAGTTTGGAAGATATCTGTATTCTGATGATACAGTTTTGTAGGGCTTGATGAGCCCTACAGTTTGGTATATGACACTGTACAGTTGTATGAGTGTATGCCAAAGATACAGGGGTTTGTTTATTTTCTTATTTTCAGAATATCTGTATTTTGGTTATTAAACCTTTGAACCAAGATCCCTCAGTCAATTTAAGAGATACAGAGGTCTAAGGTATCTCAAATTAAAGCTCTTGTTGAGATCTTTAATTTGGTTATACTTTTGTACAGTTTTGTACAAGCCCTCTTTGACTTTCAGGGGGACTTGGTTTTGAAAATGAGGTTATATGGTATCTCCAGTTGTAGTGGTGTTACAACAACATGGATGATATCATTGTGTAGCTCTTTATGTGAGCTTTAAGAAAAATACCATTTTGGTATAGGATAACTTAAATATGCATAAGTTATATGAGAGGTGAAAATAAGGGTTTTGACTTATTTATTTTCCTCTAGGTTTCCTTATTCTGTTTGGATAAGGTTGGTGTTTAATGTAAGAGGATTGTTTTCTCTTAATTATTACCTGTATTGACTATGTTTGTTCAATACTTGTCATACCATTATTTATGGTATGTTGGATGTCATGCTAGTGCTCTGTTTTGAGTCACAGGCTGACATACCCTCCCTCAAAAGAAGGCTCATCATTGATGAGACTCTTCAGCCCTCTTGGAGGCTCTGAATCTTCTGAGGTGTATTTGTCCATCTGGGATTTCTTTCTCAGTTAACCATTTGTCTTTATCTGCTGGTTGATTCTTAAATCTAACCAGGTATTGCCTGTTGTCTTTCCCATTGATTCTGATCTTCCTGGCTTTAATGATCTTTTTCACTGGTCCAGGTGAGTCATCTTCCTCTACCAATCTTTCATGGGTGACTGTCTTCTTCCTGTCAGGGAATTTCTCCTCATCTGTCTGGTGATAAGGTTTGACCAGGCTCACAGGGAAAACTGGGTGTTTCCTAGAGAACTCTTTGGTCAGGTTGACCTCTACTGCATTCTTTCCTATCAATTTAATAATGGTGAATGGTCCTATGAATGAGTCTCTCATCTTCTTGGGTCCTTTTAGGTTGTTGAAGTTAAGAGTTGAGATTAGAACTTGGTCTCCTTCTTTGAAATCAGGTTCTTGGTGACTTTTATCATATCTCTGTTTGTTATATAATTTGTCTTCAGCCACACATTGCTCTGCTTTTTCGCAGGCAGTCTTCCACATTGTGTGAAAGTCTTTGGCTGTAGGATGTACTGAGAGGAGGTTCTTGTTCAAGTAATCTACTGGAAGTAGTGGGTTCCATCCTTTCTCTAATGTGGCAGGGGTTTTTCCTGTCACTGAGTGTATACTTGTGTTGTATGCCAATTGCACAGCTGGTAGGAGGGTTACCCAGTCATGGGTATATCCCTCATTGTCTTTATATTCCATGCCATATGCACAAAACCTTCTAATGATGTCTTCCAATGTCTGGATCATTCTTTCTGCTAGACCATCTGTTTGTGGATGGTAAGCTGTGGAAAATGCTAGTTTGGCTCCCAGCATCTCATATAGATTAGTCCAAAATTCTGATGTGAATTTAGGGTCTCTGTCACTAATTATAATTCTTGGGACTCCACAGTTAGCTATCACATTGTTCCAGAACAATATGGCTGTGTCCATTGCTGTGTCCTCTTTGTGACAGGGGAGACATCTGACACTCTTGCTATACCTGTCTACTACTACTAGGCATGCATTAAAGCTGTCTTTCCCTCCAGGGACCAGGCCTGTTACCCAATCCATGTTTATTATTTCCCAGGGGTGTTTGGGCTCCTCTATACTCTGGAGTAATCCATATCTTTTGCCATGACTTCTGTTGGCTTTTTGGCATCTGGTACAAGTGTTGATGTATTCACTCAAGTCTTGTTCCCACTTTGGCCACCAAGCTGTGCTAAAGACTCTTTCTTTAGTTCTTTCTTCACTCATATGTCCCATGTATGGGCAGTCATGGCATTCCTGTAGTATGAGGGAAATGTGTTCTCTACTTATTATTACCAGGGCACTTGTGTGTTTTTCCCTATGGTACAGTGGGTCATCTATCAGAAAAAATCTATTTTCTTTAAAGTTTTTGAGCCATGGCTCTTCCAATTGACTCTCTAGTTCAGGACTCCTGTACTTTTGTTTTAGTAGTTGTATCAATATACTACACTGTTTGTGTTTATTGTATGCTGATTGTACTATACTAAAGAATTCTGTATTCAGATTAGAGGAGCTGATTCCCAGTATGGGTATCTCTTTAATCTCCCCATAGCTCTGTGCTGGGTTTGATGAATCATTCCCTAATGCCCAGTTTGATAGTTTGAAGTTCTTTCTCCTGTCTATCTCCATGCATTGTATAGGTATTTTGGCCCCATTTTCTGGGTCATATGCTGGATTTTCTTGGTCATTCTTCAGTGGCCACCTGCTGAGACCATCTGCATTAGTATGACTTTTCCCTTCTTTATAGATGATAGTCATGTTCCCTCTGTATTCTTGTATGGCTATTTGCCACCTAAGCATGTGTCTGTTTGTTGTTTTCATGTTCAACAGTGACTTGAGGGCTGTGCAGTCAGTAAAAACTTCAAATACTGCTCCTTCTAAGTAGTAATGGAGTTTTTCTAATGCCCATACCAAGCATAGACATTCTGTCTGAGTAGCTCCATATCTGGCTTCTGAGTCTTTCAGTTGTCTTGAGATATAGCAAATTACTCCTTCTTTGGGTATGCCATCTACTAGTTGCCTCTGGTGTAGTGCTGCTCCTAGCCCTTGGCTACATGCTGCATCTATGTATAGTTTGAATGGTAGTTCAAAATCAGGCATCATTAGGACAGGGGCATTGGTCAGTTCATGTTTGATCTTTTCAAATGCATCCCTTCTTTCCTTGGTAATTTCAAAGACCACATCTTTTGAGCACAGTTTGTATAGGCTACTAGTGATGTGTGCAAAGTTCTTTATGTGGCTTCTGTAGTAGCTAGCAAAGCCCAAAAAAGATTGCATTTCTTTGATGTTCTTTGGTACTGGTTTCTTTAGTACTGCAGCAACTTTGTTTTGGTCTATAGCTAGACTTAAACCTGAAACTTTGTGTCCTAGGGCTAGCAGTTCTTGCTGTCCAAAGTTACATTTCTTAAGAGATATCTTCATATTGATTGGTGTGCATTTTCCCAATACTTTATCAATTTTCTTCACATGGTCTTCCCATGTTTCTGAGTATATGATGATATCATCAATGTACACTACCATCCACCCTTCCATTATTTCATCTTGAAATATGGTATCCATCATCCTCTGAAAATGGGCTGGTGCATTCTTAATGCCAAATGGCATTCTGGTATATTCATATATGCCCATATGGCATATAATTCTTAGCAATTTGATGGAATCTGGTTTTACCCCATTCTGGTGAAAACCTTTCATGCAGTCCATTTTTGTAATGAACTTGGCTTTTGCTAGTTTATCTAGTGCATGTGGTATCCTTGGGATGGGGTACCTATCTGCTTTGGTGTAATTATTCAAAGCCCTGAAGTCACCACATAGTCTGGATTTACCATCATGCCATGTTATAAGGACTGGTGTAGTGACCTCTACTATCTCATTATGTCCTATCTTTCTTATTACCCCCATTTCTAGGAGTTCATTGATGTGTTTCTCAATTTCTTTCCTAGTTTCAATGCTGGCTGGGTATGGTGGTCTCCTAAGCATAGGTGGATATGGTCTTTCTACATCCAGATATAATTCTATATCATGTCCTTTGATTTTTCCTAGTGGTTCATCTCCTATTGCAAAAGCTCCTCTATGCTTTCTCAATACTTTCAGTAAGTTGAGTTTCATTTTACTGGTGAGTTGAGTGCCATATTGGGCCTCTTTGAATTCTTCCACTAGTTCTTTCAAGGTGTTATCATTTGTTATATGATTAATGTCAAAGGAAATTTTTTTATCTTTGTTTGTACCTATGGTAAGATATCTGTTTTTACTATTGCAAATATCCATACCATACATTCTTTGGTACTCTGTACCTAGTAAGAATCCTTGTACATGTGCATTTTCTAGAACTACAAATTCAGGTTCCAGTCTGATATTTCCTTTTTGGTGTGGGATAATTATCTCTTTGATTATTGTACCTAGTGAGTGCATTTTGCCTGATGCACTTTTGAAGTTTCTGGCTTTTGTTGGGATTATATCATCTTCCCATTTGGGGAAATGTTGTTCCAAGTATTCTTTTGCCACTATGGAGCAACTTGCTCCTGTGTCAATGATCATTGGGTGTTTACAGTTCTCAATATAAACTGTCAATTTTGTAGGTGTTCCATGAATGAATCCCATCCCTTTATTGGGGGTTACCAGGAATGTTTGTGCATTCTGTGTGTGCTTACAGAGCTCTTTGTCTGTTGTTATTTGTGGTATGCCTGAATCCAATTCAATGTCTTGTATATCAAGTGAACTTTCTTCATTGCATTCCACTATGTATTCTTCTATGGTATCAGGTTCACTTTGTGATTCTGCTCTCATACCATTTCCCATGCTGTCAGAATCAGATTTTTCACCTGTTTGTTCTTCTTCTGATTCTTCATCAATTGCATATATTTTCTTTTTTGGTTTTGTGCAATTGTTAGCATAATGGTCTGGTGAACCACAGTTGTGGCACACATATTTCTTTTTTGGGGTTTCTTTCCCTTTTTCTTTGTTTGTCTCTTTAACTTCAGACCTCTTGTCTTTGAAGTTTGGTTTGAAAGATGTGTACCTTCCTATGGAGGTCTTTTTTCTCACATCTTGTATAACATTTGCTATGTCATCAATGCTGCTGATGTTGTTGCATCTGCATTTGACTGCATGTTCTAGATCTCCTGGCAATTTTGTCAGGAGTTTATGGTTTCTCATTTCTATTGTCATATTGGGATCAATAGCTTTTAGCCTCTTTGTTTGTTTGAGGCACCATTCATAAGGGTCTTTTTCTGTGGAGTATCTATCACTTTCAAAGGACATGGTTTTTTGCCAGATCCAGCTACCATTGCTATACTTTTGTATAATCTGGTTCCTCCACCATGGCCAGCTTTTCCTGCCATGTATTTCTTTCATTTCAGTATACCATATGTTTGCATGGCCTCTGAATGCTGTGTTGAGTCTTGTTGTGATCCAGTAGTCTGGTATCTTTGGGACATCAACAAAGAGTCCATCAATATAGTCAATGATCTCCATATGGTCATATTCCCCTATTCCTGAGAACTTTGGCCAGTTTGTTACTTCTGGTAACTGTTTCAGTGCCTGTTTCTCTGAATAGTTGAGATTTTCCCCATCTTGGTACACTGACTCTGATCTTAACTTTGGAATCTGATATTCAGGTTCCTGGTCATAGTCTTTGTCCTCTTCTTTTAATTTTGTAGAGGTAGTAGGGTGACCTTGTGTTGGAGGGTATTGATTGTCTTCCCTGTCATAGAGGTAATCAATTTCTTTGTCAAGGTTATCCTGCTGCTGCTGGATATTCCTCAGATCCCTCCTCACAGTTTGTTGTTCTTCTAGAATTGAATTCAACTGTCTGTTGGTTTTTTCAAATTCTGTCCAAATTTTGGCCAGATTTGAATTCAAGTCTTTTATGACTGTTGCTTGGAAAGCATTTTCTTCTTTCAATGTTTCCACTTCTGTCCTCATTTTTTCTGAGGTTTCATGTGTCCACTCCATGAATTGGGCCAATTTGGTCCATGTGAATTTGTTTTCAAACTCATGAGTGTGCATTGTAGTTTCAGTTATTAATTCTGGGTCTATTGAGTCAGAACTAGAAAAACTATTTGTAGGTACAACTATTTCTTGTTTTTGTGTACTTCTTGGACTAAGTCCATCAGCTTTTTCATCAATGGGTCTGCTTCTTTCTTCCTCTGGTTGAAAGAAGTTTTGTTTTTCCCTTGGGCTCCTTTTCTCCTGTTGAAAACTACCTGGAATGGTGGGGGAGCTTTGGATGAAGTTTCCTTTGGCTTGTAAGGCCTGGAACTGCTGGATGGTTGTGGGGAAGATGGGGCTTCTTCTTCCATTTCTGGGGGTGCCTGAATCTGACTGGGCTCTTCCTTGTGCCAAGATCTCTCTATGGCTTGTATGGCTGCCTGGTTCTCTTTGATTCTGGTTGCTCTTTCTTCTAAGAGTTTGAAATTCTTGTTGGGATTCCAACCTTGCATTTCTGTCATAAGTTCCATCCAAGCCATTTGCTTGAGACAGATCTTCTGGGTTGTTATCCCCACTTCTGCCCATGATGCTTCCATGGTGAACATTTTGTTGTCCATGCTCCATGTGAATAGGTCTCTCAGGAGTTTGTGTATTTGGAGGACCTGTTCTGCATCTGTCCAATCTCCTGGTTGGACTCCTGGGTTGAATTTGATTTGGAACAAGACTTTGGGTAGGAGTTCCCTGATGGTAAGTCCTTTGCTGGTCATCTGCTCCATTTCTTCTTCCTCTGTGTCTTCTTGGCCAGTGTTCTGGTTGATTTCTTGGGAATCCAAGATCTCTAAGAAGTGGAGGTGTCATGTTAACAATGTTAAAAAATGACAGACAATAAAAAATGTTGTATTTTTCAAGGTTTATTTACCTTTGGCAGGCCCTTGTACAAATTTATGATCTATACTCTTTGGCAATTTGCCTTTGGAGTTTACAACTGGGTTGATAACAGTGATTTTCTGTTTCTCAACTTGTTTTGGTGATCCAACTGGTTTTGTTGGAGCTTTTCTGGGTTTTTTGGCCCTTGGCACAGCTATTGGTGTCCAATCTTTTGAGTTGATTGTCACTTCACTGTGTCTTTTCTGCTTGCCCTTGGTGTTTGGCAGCGCCTCTCTGTCTTCTGAGGCTGTCACAGATGGGTTTCCTTGTGACTGGGTTTCTAATGGAATGTAGTCCTTTTCCGCTATTCAGAAAAGATATTTCAGATTGTATATCAGTATTTTATGATAAAACAAAATGATTATATTCAATTCTACTGTTATTTTTCGAAATTTTTAAGTGTTTTTATGTTTTTTATTGTTTTTATATGTTTTTTGTTTGAAAAATAACAGTTTTGAGTTTTTCACTTATGTTTTATAAGTGAAAAAACTGTAATATCCAAGTGTTTTGTGAATGATTCACTTGGATATTATTGTGTTTTTGTGTAAACACGTCAAATTTATTAAATTATAATAAATTTGATTTTTTATTATAAATATTATAAATAATATTTATTATAAGACTTTGATATTAGTTAAATATCAAGTAATTACAAGTTTTCACGTCAATTTGAGTGATATCTTGTTTTAAAGGAAATATTTAATTAAAATATTCCTTGTAAAATAATAAAAAATTATTTTATTATTTTATATTTATTAATTATTAATTAATAAATGTTTATATATTAATTTTCACGCACTTTGGTGAAAAATAATAGTAAAATAAATAATATACTGTTTGTATATTATTATTTATATTGAAATTTAAATAATACAGATGTATTATTATGAAATTTCGTGGAATTTATTGCAATAAAAAAAAATAAAGAGGATATGTACTCTTATTCTCAACAAAAATATTTTATAATATATATTTTTGGAGTAAAAAAAAGAATTTTATAAAAAAAAATGATAATAAAATAAAAATTTTACTCACTTGTAGTGAAATACCTTTTAAATAGCTGAATTTTACGCCTAATTCAGTTCAAAATACGTCCAATAAGGTTGAATAACCACGGCCAGGCCCCCAAATTGTCAGGGTGAGTCTATGTAGAAGCTTAAAAACAGTAAATACAAGCTAGTACTATGACTGTGACACGTCAAAATAAGTAATAAAAAAAAAAATCTTCAGGTCCTACTGCTACGTGGTAACAGTGGTGATGAGTCTATTGAGGACCTGGGTTGCAATGTTCTAATATCTTTGACTGTAAAGAGACACTACAATAATTATATTTAATTATATCTTTAAGTATTCTAAGGACACTACTGATGATTAACAGTCTTGTCACGTAAGAATATATAATAAAAAGATAAGATGAGGATTTTTGAAGGCAAAAACCCTTCTTTTTATATCTTTCAAGACTGTCAAGAGTTATTTACTCTTCACACGTCAGAGGAGTGAAAATTTTCACTCCATTGGCCAGTCTGTGGTTCTGGATCCTCAATTCTGACGTCAGTAGAGGCAGAATTGTGGTTTTGGGACCACAAATGATCATTCTGGATCAATACAGGATGAAAAAACTTTTCGCCTGCCACGTCAGCACTTGGATGACGTTGTTCTGGTGTTTGTATGACCAATACTAGTCATTCTGGGCCGGTTTAAGCTTTGAACAACCATTATTTTGAGTATTAAGACTTGTACTGGTTGGTGCAGGTTTGGTACAGGCCAGTATTGGCCAAAATTCTTCCAACCAAGATATCTTGGTCAGTTTTTGAGATATCAAGAAACTAAGGGCACAGAATTGAAGGGCTTAATGAGATCTTCAATTTGGTATGCTTCATGTTTACCCTTCTTCAATATAGCAAAAGTTATAAGGGTTTTAAGTTTTTGGATGTATTTTTGTACATCAGTATGAGGCTTCAAAAACTTCCATACCAGATATCTTCTTCAGTTTGGAAGATATCTGTATTCTGATGATACAGTTTTGTAGGGCTTGATGAGACCTACAGTTTGGTATATGACACTGTACAGTTGTATGAGTGTATGCCAAAGATACAGGGGTTTGTTTATTTTCTTATTTTCAGAATATCTGTATTTTGGTTATTAAACCTTTGAACCAAGATCCCTCAGTCAATTTAAGAGATACAGAGGTCTAAGGTATCTCAAATTAAAGCTCTTGTTGAGATCTTTAATTTGGTTATACTTTTGTACAGTTTTGTACAAGCCCTCTTTGAATTTCAGGGGGACTTGGTTTTGAAAATGAGGTTATATGGTATCTCCAGTTGTAGTGGTGTTACAACAACATGGATGATATCATTGTTTAGCTCTTTATGTGAGCTTTAAGAAAAATACCATTTTGGTATAGGATAACTTAAATATGCATAAGTTATATGAGAGGTGAAAATAAGGGTTTTGACTTATTTATTTTCCTCTAGGTTTCCTTATTCTGTTTGGATAAGGTTGGTGTTTAATGTAAGAGGATTGTTTTCTCTTAATTATTACCTGTATTGACTATGTTTGTTCAATACTTGTCATACCATTATTTATGGTATGTTGGATGTCATGCTAGTGCTCTGTTTTGAGTCACAGGCTGACAGGATACAGAATTCAAAGGACATGCTAGTAGTTGGTACACAAAAATTAAAGAAATACATGGCAGGAGAAACTGGCCATGGTGGAAGAGTCAGATAATCCAAAAGTAAAGCAATGGTACTTGGATATGGCAAAAGAACTTATCATTTGAAAATGAAAAATACTCAGTGGAAAACAATCCTTATGAGAAGTGTCTTAAACAGTCTAAAAGACTTAAAGCCATTCATCCTCATATGAAAATTAAAATGAGGAATCAGAAACTCCTGACAAGACTTCCCGGAGAGCTATAAAATGAAATAAAATGCAGGTTCAACCAAAGCTAACTCTAGATGAGCTTTCCAACACCTTTCCAGAGGTAAGGAAAAGGACAAAAATAGGGAAATATTCCCCACATAGAGGCAATAGGTTTAGAGAGAAACAGCCTTTCAGGGTTGAAAATAGAGAAAAACACAGAGAAAAAGTGGCATAAGTTACTAAGGAGAAGAAATCTTGTCACAATTGTGGGTCAACAGACAACTATTCTAAAAACTGTACAAAGGCAAAGAAGAAAATTTATGCCATTGAAAAAGTCCCCAAGAAAAAAATCAAAGTAGAGGATTCTGACTCTGACTCTATGGGTGATGTCATTAGAGAACTCTCTGATGATGAGCAAGACCCAATAGAGGAATTACTGGTGGAGTACCAAGAGGAAACACAATTAAAAATTCAGGAAATACAGTTGGAAGTGGGATTACCACAAGACACTGCAAAAAAAATTCAAAGACCTTCCTAGTCACATCAACAGAAGGAATGGCATAAATTCATGGGAAAACCTCTAATTTGACTGTTTGTATTGACAATTTGCAACACCCAGTGATAATTTAAAGTGGGACACACAGCTCAATAGTGGCCATAGAATATATGGAAAAACACTTCCCAATTCAGGAAAAGAAACTCTTTCCAACTAAGGCAAAGAATTTCAGAAGCTCATCAGGAAAGGGGAAATCCATTTGGACTTTTATAAAAGAGATAATTGTACCCCATAGAAAAGGTAATATAATACTTAACACAGAGCTTGTATTGCTTGAAGATGCCCACTTCAAATGTTTCCTACTGGTAAAAGACTACCAAAGAATATATTGCATTAATATTTACAATAGTAAAATTAGGCATATGACCCCAGGTACAAACAAGGAAAAGAAACTATAACTTGACATATACCAGTTTTCTAATCAGGACTCCTTAGAAGAATTAATTGATGAATTCAAAGAGGGAAAATTCAGTGCTAACCTTACTAGTAAACAGAAACTTAGTTCACTAAAAATTCTGAGGAAGAATAGACCAGCTTTTACCATAGGGTAAGAAACCTTGGGCAAATTAGAGGATATTATATAGAATTATATCTGGATTTGGACAGATCTTATGAAAATATAATTAGAAGACCTACATATTCAGAAATCCTGTAAAATAGGGAAGAAACTGAAAAACATTTCAGCAACCTCCTAGATATAGATGTCATCAGGAAGATAGGACACATTGAGGTAGTGGAAGTAACCACACCTGTCCTTATCACTTGGCATGATGGAAATTCTAGATTGTGTGGGGACTTCAGAGTACTGAAGAAATATAACAAAGCTGACAGTCACCCTATACCAAGGATACCTCATGCTCTAGATAAGCTGGAAAAATCCAAAATACATCACAAACCTGCATTGTATGAAAGGCTTCCACCAAAATGGAGTTAAACCAAGCTCCATGAAGTTACTCAGAATCATGTTTCACATTGGTATATATGAGTACACCAGTATTCCATTTGGAATACAAATTGCACCAATACACTTTTCAAGGATTATGGGCACAATATCTCAACAAGAGATATTGTAAGGCTGGATGGCAGTATATATTTATGATACCATTATATACTCAGAAAAGTGGGAAGAACATATGAAATACAAAGACAGATTCTTGAGTAAATTAACAACCATTCATCTGAAAATTTTGCTTAAGGAGTGTAATTTTGGCCAACAGGAGCTATTAGAACTGGGAAATAAAGTTTCAGGCCTTAGCCTGGCCATAGATCAGAAGAAAGTAACTGAAGTACAGCAAAAGCCATTACCAAAGAGCATAAAAGAGATGTAATCATTCCTTGGGCTTGCTAGCTACTACAGAAACCATATGAAAAAACATTCCCACATAACTAGTAGCTTATACAAGTTATGTTCAAAAGATTTAGTTTATGAGATTATCAAGGAGAGGAGGGAGTTATATGAGAGGCTCAAGAATTAACTCACTAATGCACCTGTCCTTATGATACCTGACTTTTAAATACTATTTGAGTTTTACATAGATGCATCTTGTAGTAAAAGATTGGGAGAAGCTCTACACCAGAAACAAATTGTAGATGGTGAACCTAGAGAAGAGGTAATCTGTTATATCTGTAGGAAACTGAAAGATACAGAGGCCATATCTGCAGCAACTCAGACAGAATTCTCATTTTTTGTTTGGGCTCTGGAAAAACTCCATTAAAATTTGGAGGGTTTGGTATTTGAATTATACATAGACTGCACTGAACTCAAGTCTTTTTTCAACACAAAGACCAAAAATAGACACATGTTGAGATGACAAATAGCCATCCAAGAGTATAGAGGAAACATGAGCATCATATAAAAGGAGAAGAAACCTCATACTAATGCAGATGGCCTCAGTAGATGGCCATTGGACAATGTCAAAAGCAATGAAGCCTACAAACTAGAAATAGCTGCCAAAGCTCATATCCATTCCATGAAAGTAGATATGAAGAAGAACTTCATATTTTCTGCATGGACACCAGAAAGTGGTGCCCCAGGTAATAGCTGAAGTGGACCATAGGAGACAGAAACTCCCATATTGGGGTTAAGTTCCTCTGAACTTCATAATTAGTTTCTTCAATTCAATTATTAAATATCATGCCAAACACAAACAGTATAGAATATTTTTGCAACTCATTCAACAAAAATACAGGATCCAACAATTTCAATCCCTGTTAAAGGAACCCTGGTTGTGGGATTATGAGTAAAATGAATTTTTCCTTATAGAGGGACTCCTTGATCACAGAAAAAAGCACACTTGTTTCCTCACAGTGATAGACAGGGACTATATCTTCTTGATCCTTCAAGAATTCCATAACTGCCCCTACATGGGACACATGAGTGAAGATAGGACAAAAGAGAGGGTAACCAGCATAGCGTGATGGCCTCATTGGGAGCAACAGTTGAGTGAATACCTCCACACTTGTGAGATGTTCCAGAAGGAAAACAGGAAAAATGGGAAGAAGTAGGGACTACAACAATAAATATAGGAGCCCAAGCACCCATGGGAAACCATCAAAATGCACTGGGTAACAAGACTTCTCCACAGAGGCAAAGAGAGCTTCAATGCTTGCCTATTAATAGTGGACAGGTATAGAAAAACTTTCAGATGATTACCATTTCAAAAATAGGACACAGATTTGGACATAGAATCGCTATTCTCAAATAAAATCAAAGCTACATGTGAAGTCCCTAAAATCATCCTTAGTGAAATGTAACCAGAGTTTACATCAGAATTTTGGACTAAGGTCTATGATATGCTGGGAACTACAGTTTCATTTTCCACAGCTTACCATCCACAGACAGATTGATTAGCTCAAAAGATGATCCAAACAATGGAGAAGATCATCAAAAGATTCTGTGCATATGGCATAAAATACAATGACCATGAAGGTTACACTTTTAACAGCTATCCAACTGGCTTATAATACAAGTCAGAACCTCACTAAAGGGAAGTAACCCCCACTGGTGGAAAAAGGGTGTAATTCCTTATTGCTTGTGGATCACTTGAAGAAGGAACATTTTAATATCCACCCAACAGCAAGAGACTTCCATGATATGTGGAAGAAGGAATGTGATACAGCTGCAAAAAGCATAGATGAGGAAAAGGAATACAAAAAGCGGAATTTTGAAAAAACTCACAAGGACCCAGACTTCAGAGAAGGGGACCAAGTGCTAGTGTCTACTCTAAATTTCAATAACCTCAAAAGCCCCAAGAAAATGAGAGACTCACTTGTGGGACCATTCACTATCATTAGATTCATAGGTAAGAATTCAGTGGAGGTAAGACTCTGTGAGCCTTGAGGTATAATTTACATACCCAAATAGGGCACAATTGATATTAAAATAAATTCTGAACTATGCATAACCCAAAAGTCACACATATATTCAAAATTAACCATTTTCCATTTACGAAAATCTGAATCAGTTCTTTGTGAGTAATTAAATCCATATATTTGAGGTCAGATTTGGATTCTACACAAAACTTCACCTATGGTAGCTCCATAGAGTGAATAAGCTTAAATTAACTCTATTAGGTGGTAATATGGAAAATACTTCAATACCACATTGTCGATACAATGTAAAAGCATTGTGAAAATTTTTGTTTTTCTCAATTTCATGCCAAAATAACTGGAATGTGACAAATCCCGCGCTACATACACCATGAGCAAAATGGCTACACCTGTGAGCAGGTGTTGCATTTGGAAATCAGCTTGGACACAGCTTATATTGAGCTTGGTCCCTGCCTCTGAACTAGGTTGGTACCAGGATTTAACTGTTTGTAAATATTCCCAGTCCTTCTATGCCACTGAAATATTTAAGAAGCTCCAATTTTGATATTCTCTCCTTTCAATGGGATAGAATGAAGCTGTATTACATTATCTTTAATGCTTCCAAATATTGGGATAGGTTAAAAACGCCTTTTTATCAATTATTTAATCTTCATTGAAAGCTCCAGTGCTATAAATTATTTAATTTACACCTATATTACTGATTAAAACACTCTATTTTCTCTTTTGAAGTCCACAATAGCTCAAGATCACCTTCCAGAGTTAAGAAACCCTTTATTACAATTTTCTGGTTATTCATTATTGAAATATGTTAATATCAATTCTTATTTTTTATTAAATATATGAATCACAAATGAACTATTCTCAATTAGACCCTTTCTTCAAATTCTTTATAATTGCAATTTCTTTGTGATTAATGTTTTTGAATTGAAAAAATACTTTTTTTGGGTTTTTTGGAAGAAAAGGCTGAAAAAACATAGAATATTGATATATTTCTTATCTTACTAACTTGAATATTTTCAATTACAGCATTATTTTTGATCATTTTCATTTTGAAGTTTTGCTTCTATTTTTCCTAAAATTCAGTTAACTCATTTTCATCAGTAAGGTAAATATAGAGTTTTTTTGTAAAAAAAGAAAATTCTTGACTTTTTTTTGATTGGTGCTTTGGAATTTTTTTTTGATTCATATAGCCTAATTATTTGAGGTTATATTTTGATAGTTTTTGAAATTTAATATAAATTAATCAGGATTTCACTGTGAGCAAATCAAGGTTAATCACTTGTTACAATAATGTACAGTTAATTCTGTAATTGTAAAATTGTCGACAATTGTCAAAGGTTTTAAAGTAGAACTAATTACAGGACACATACTGTAAAAAAAGTAACAAGTGTAAATTCATTTACAAAAGCAGGCCTTACAGGACCTTAAGCTGTAATTTTCAATTGAGAAAAAAAGACATAAAATAAATTCAAAAGCTATTACACAAATAAATGAGCAAGCTCAAAAAAGTGTGAAAAGGTATCAAAAAAAGGTGAATGAATTATTCAAATAAAATATCACTCTAAAATAAAGAATAATAAAACTCAAAAAATATATATAAAATAAATAAATAAAATATTTCAGAGTAGCAGGAAGACAGTTTCTTCTACTTCTTTCTTTCAAAAATTCTACAAAAAAAGCCCAATTGTAATAATAATAAAAAATTAAGCTCAAAACTTGTAAATTTTTTATTGATTTTTTTCTTTTAGGCCACTCTATCCTTCTATTTTAATTTTTTTCTTAATAAAGTCTTAAGAATATGTACTGAATATTTTGGGTGAGTTTTGTATTTCTTTTCTCTTTCCAAAATCAAGGAAAATAGTTCAAATCAACAAAAAAGTATGTGGGAAGACAAAAAGGAGATATATGAGCTCAGTATGATATTGATAAAACTAATTCAAGATATAATATACTTTTTATTTCAATAAACGAGGCCAAAGTTCCTAGATCTCTGGGGGCTATATCCCCATATTATGCATAGGGGTTTGACATAAATATTTCAAAAAGCCTGATTCCCCTATAATTCTATTCAAGCATGGTAAATATCCAAATTAATATTAGGCTTAACAGAAATTTTCATTAATTTTCACAATATATAATTTTCAAAATTTACGTTAAATTTTACAGATCGAAGCATATTAATCATCATATAAGTGCATATTGAATACAGTTTTGAAAACCCATTTCATTTTAAGCTTTAAAATTTTGTTTTGAGACACTATTCATGTATCCCCATCAAAAAATAGATTATCTGTGTCAATTGATTGAGATGTTTCCAATAATAAGAATTGAATCCTTGAAATGTGGGTTTGACCAAATTTTGACTCTAATTGGAAATTCCTTCCAAGTAATATTTTTCTTACTTCAATATTACTTCCTAAAAGTTTCCATCTCATTTCTGTGGTCCCTTTCTTTTGAATATTACCCTATTAAACAATTTAATATTTTTGTTAAGAATCCATATCTAAAGAGAGAAAGAACACTTCTGATGTTCTATTTCAGAAAGATTCAAAACAGCTACATGTGTAACTTAATTGGCTACAATTCATAAACACCTTATTTTTCCCAATTTATTATTTTTCTAGGCTAAATAGGCTTATCAAAGGAATTTCAACTTCACAGACCTCCCAGAAGCTTTATAAATCAATTTTGAGGAATAAATTTGATAAAAGAGCTTCTTTATTTCATCTTTTTTGACTTGATACTACATATAATTCCAATTATATGAAATGAATTGGCTTAAATGTTTTATTTCCTCATGAAGATTTAGATCTTAGTTTCTCTAAAATGCTATTTAATATGTGTATCTGGCTTAATTCAAGTAATAATAAGGATTAATAAGCTTAAGAAGAATTATATTTAGATAAATTTTAGAATTATTTCCACCAATAAATACAACCTTAGATTACTGATTTTTCAGTGCATAGACAGCCCTCCATATTTACTAGAAATTAGAAAACTTAATGAAGTTCAAGTGTGTTAAAGGGAACATGGAAACCTCTTATTAATTACAACAATCACAAGTTGGAAATGAACGACTTAGCCAGCTACTATAATGTTTCTTTTTTGAATCATATTAGGATCTATGAAAATGTGGGTCAACCATATTGATACATGAAGATTAACTTTTCTTAGAATCCACACATATACTTGAATTGATGCCCTAGAGGTAGTATTTATTAGAGATGTGTTTTACTTCTTGAAAAAGCTCTTACCCTTTCTTATTTGAGATTATAAATTACATTATATCAGCTTTTTATATATAAAATTAATATAGAAAATCCAGATGTTTAATTCATACAACATTATTTTTTGACAGGAATATTCAAAATAAAGGAAAATTGCTACCAAAAAACAAAAACATTGAATTTTTCAAAAAAATGGAGAGCCTGAAAAGTTTGATATTTATGAAAATTAAATATGCTATAAGTATGAAATTTATTTTATGATTATCAGAATTATTTGCATTTTACAACATGGGATTGGATAATGAAAAAGTCCCTAATTCTTTATCCAAGACCAAATATTCTACTTTGAATATATATAGCTTCCAGCTATACGTCTAAAGCACTCCTCTAAGAAGCTTCATGGGCTGAAATACTGGTTAAATCCATTTAATTTACCTGTAATTTTGGTGAGCCACTCCTTAAAATGACTTTGTATCATAGATCTTGAAAGCTTGTTTCAGCTTGAATTAAGGACTATATTTAAGAAGGGATGGGAGTAATGAATACAATTTCTCACAAAATACATCCCTTCATAAGATCAAAAACCTTGATGGTAGGGTATCTTGCTATAATACCAATCTGTTCAGAAATTAATAAAGTTCACAAACCATTTTCTCATTAATGAAAAGCTTATTGCAAAATACAATGGTCTCAAAATAAATAATATTGATCCATGAATTCCTGTAAGTGAGCTTGAGGGAGAATTCACATTTCAATTGTAATCTGTATGTAAAAAACTCAAAGGATGACCTCAAAAGCTGAAACTTTCGGTTCACTAAATTATAGAAAATGATGATAAGGATTAAAAAAGAGGTAATGGAAATAATTCTTTTTATCATGTGTTGTTAAATTATTGAGCTTTGTATATCCTGACAAAACACTGGGATCAAAAAGATTTAATTGATACTTTTGGGCTTGCATATGTGGCTTGAATTTCTTCCAAAACTTCTATTTCCAAGTTTCATTTCTTCCCTAACTCCAACCTGAATCCAATGTATCTCCAATAACAGATTCCAAATGAAACACCTGCTGTCAGGTGTTGTCAGTTTGCTCATGGTGATATAAACTAAGATTAGTGTTATGCATGTTTGTGGAACTTCAAATTACATTATTCTTACATCACGTTTTGGTACACCCATGGTGGATGTCAGTATTTATGTCTGAATTACTATTTTGGATGTGAAAATAGCTAAGGGAGACAAAAGACATCAGAGAGAACTGGGGTACCCAACTTCTGAGGCCTCTGAGGTGTGGATAGCTCTAAAGATTGGATCCATGGCTGATCATGGCCCAATTGGTATACCAAAAACCTCTGGGAACTTGCCTACCAAGTTAAACTCTCAGTAAATCATAAGAAGATTGCAAACAAGCTGCTATTTTGATGTGACAAGGAGGTAAAGAGCAGCTTAGACTCCTGTAACCATGTCAATTATTCAGGATTTTCCATGGATAAACCTTTAAAGAGTAATTAAAACCCTTTTTTGACTATTATCCATTCTTTTACCTCATAACAACCTGCTATACTGTGCTATTTGCAATTCTACATAGCAATAAGGTAAAAACTTCAAAAATTAATTAAAAACAAAATTTTAAATGAATATTTCTGAAACATTCAGAAGAAACGGAGAATGGCATAATCCATACAGAAACCAAAAGATACTTACAGTTTTACTTACAGTCCATTTTTGATAATTCCATGTGAAACACTGGATCTTCAAAAATTCACAGAAAATACAACCTGGGATTAAATTTCCAGTAACATTGATAGTTTTGGGAAATTAATTTTCAATTTGAAATGAAATAATATTCACAGTTGTTATCCTTTTTATTATTAACCATGAATGGGTTGGAAGTCATGCAAAAGCTTTAATTAAGTAATTATGATAATCTTAAATAACAAAAGATGATGCAATGAATAATCTACAGTGGATAATTGTTTCTTCACTCACTATTTTTTCAGTTTTCTCCTTGAAATGCCTCTGTGAGCTTTTATTCACTCAAAAGAGGCCTCCTCTTGCTGTTTTTCCCAAATCATCTTATTATCCAATTATACCTTTATTACCAACAAATAAGTATTAGTTGATGATTTTATTAATTGTTTTAAATTTTTAATAATTAATAAGAAAGATGTGAGATCATAGAAATAAAGTAAAGTTTTGTTTTAGTACTTTTATAAACCAATTTTGATTGTTTAAATCCACAGTTTATCGTTCAATTCTCTCTACCAATCCTTTTCAAGGTTTTATTGGAGTATTAGTGAGGGGCATTAATTAATTCTTGAACTTTTTCTCTAGTATTATTTTTCTTCAAAAAATATATTTATAATTATTCTTAAAAAAGATAATTTTATATTAAAATAATTATATAATTTCATAAAGAAGTTTTATTATTAAATAATTCTTGCAATTGATTCTTTTAGACAATTTCTGCTTACTGTTATAATAACTAGTGGTGTATAACAAGTAATAGAATGAATTAACCAATAAGCTAGTTCATTAATCAATTGTTTAATGGTGGTTATAATGAATTCCTTTCATTATATTTCATGATAAACGTCATAGTAATGTTTCTTCATAGAAATATTATCAAAAGTCTCATTGCCACCTCTTGAATCCTCACAGAGGAATTATCTAGGAAACACCCAGTGTTCCCAGTGAGTTTAGTCCAACTTTACCCCCAAAGAGCATAGGATAAGCTCCCCTCTAGAAACAAGAGGCACACTCCACAGGACATAGTGTAAGTAGAGAACTACCTTGTCCCAAAGAAAAATATCATGAAGGAAAGGAAGGACCATAGACAATATTTGGTTGAATTTAACAACCAAAGGGCTGATAAATATAAAGGGTTGGCAGAAGATTCCATACCAGATAGTGAGCTTCACCTGAGAAGATTCAGATAAATTAGGAGGGCGGAAAATTCACATCAATGATGAGAATCTTTCAGGGTGAGCTTGTGAGCCTGTGAGGTATGTACAACATACCCATAAGGCCACAAATGACTTTATACAGAGTTAAATTTGTCTTTAACAGACTTTTTAATTGAATTTAAAATAAAAAAAACAAAAAATAAGTATAACTTTCTTTGGATAAACAAAGTTATAAATATTATGTCATTTTTGGATTCTACACCAAAAATAACCTAGGGTACACCCATAAGGTGTTACACCCAAAAATACTTATTTCTTATGTTATTGGAAGATTTAAGAAGGTCACAGTACTAATGTAACTTTTTTTAACATTTTTTTAAACTTTTGAATTGAAGCTTAAATAAGCTTAAATTTAAAGTTGCATAAGATTTATGCAAACTTACCAAAATGTTAGTTAAAATTGAGGTGTTGTGTATATTTACTGAATTGGCTAAGGATTTGCCATACAGGATGTAAATCCTGTTTGGTCTCAATTTGAAAGGGTTTAAGGCCATATTATGGCTTTAAATAAATAAAAGGGCAAAATCCATGCAAAAAGGTGGGACAAAAGAAAAAGACCAAATACAGCTGGGGTACCCAGCTTTTTGGATCTGCAGGGATTCAATTAAGGTTGCCCACCTGTATTGGTGGATTTTCAACCTTATTTAAACTTTAATATTAGACTTTGATCCAGCCTTAAGGTTTAAACTATTTTTATCCCAAATTAGACAGGAATTTCAAGCTGCCACAGGGTAAATCCCTATATGCAGGCTTGAAATGAAGGTTTTAAGAACTGTCAAAACTTAATTAAGCTCAAAAAGCTTAAGTAAGCTTAAAACCTTAAGGCTACAAGCATCAAAAGCTTATCAAAAATTAAGGTTTAGCATGTATTGCTATTTTACGTGGAAAAATAGCAATAACATCAAAAATTCATCAAAAATCCAATTCTTCATGGATTTTCTGAAACATTTCACACAGCTTAAAATATAATATTATCTTTGTATAAATTAAAGGTTAAGTATCTTTTATAAATAAATTTCCTGGGTAATTAGCCTGGAAGTTTACTCTTTTAATTAAGCTCAAAGAAAATTATAATTTCTTTAAAAATTAATTAAAAATTGAGTTTAAGAGATTTCTGATTGAAACTCTATCTTTAAGTTGTTCATGTGATGAAATCTAATATAAATAAACTTACTTTATATTAAAACTCAAAATGATTAGTTTAAATGAGGCTTAAAGTTACTTGGAGTTAATAATAATACTGGTAAATTTAAATTGGAATTAAGAAGAAGTTGCCTTAAGTTAAGAACTTTATTTTTAAGCATGGTTTTTCAGTTTTGACTTGAGCACGCCCTCTATACTCATTATGAATCATGAGAGTTGCTCTGTAGACATAAAAAGAGTCTTTTCATCACTGTTTTTTTCCATAATCAATTATCAATCCAATTATATTAGACATTTAAACAGGTAAAGGTCTATTATATATAAAATTTTATTATTAAAATATATCTTAAGCATTTCATTCTTTATAAATCTCACAACAAAAAATTTAAATCATAGAAATTAGATTATTTTTGTAATCATCTATAATATATTTTATTTTATAAAATTATTGTGTTTAACATATCTTTTAAAACCCACAAATTCCTCTCAAAACTCTTTAATCCTATTTTTTATTATAAAGAATTGATTTTTGGTGTGTTTTTAACTTATAATTCATATTTAATATAATAACTGTTGTTGTTTGACTTGTTGCATTAAATAAATATTTTAAGTAAATTTTCTCTACAATTCTATATCTTTTTAATCTATTATTAGTTTTTTTATATAGAATTTTTCTATAAGAACTATTTCTGCACAGTGTGTGTTCCAATTATTTTCTAAATAATATCTATATTATTCATAAGTGGTTAAATATTTTTCTATTTTCCATGTGTAATTGTCTCATTAAGAGCTTTACACTTCTTATTGTTATAATTGTCAGTGACTATAACAATGATAGAATAATTAGAATTCATTATAACTATTATATTTCATAATAATAATTAAATTTATTATTTTTATATAATTATTTTTGATAATTACATTTAAATTTGTGGTTATAATATTTTATTATATTATATTTCTCTACCGAGGACAGTCATAGTACTCTTGATATTGTTACTATTATCAAGAGTTTCATAGACAAACCTTACAGAGCTCATATCAGCCTGTGACTCAATACCAGAGCACAAGCATGACAGCCAAAATACCATAAACCAATGGTAGAGTGAAATACCACCAAAACAGCGCAAAAGGTATCAACAAAAATAAAAAAGTTTCCACTTTGAAAATATAAAACTCCCATAAGCATGGGGCCAAGAATGACAAAGTTATTCAGGCTCAAAGCAGTTTCTGAGAATAACCCTTAATTTTTACCTCTCATCTTAGATCCAGAGAAGGGGGCGGAGGTGAATCGAATGGGTGTTCAAATTGAAGCTCTCAAGCAGGGGTATTGAATGCAACTAGCCAAAATGAGCTAGCATCAAGACTACAGAAGTGATGGCCAAGTTAAAGCCAAATAAGGGTGAATAAAAGATTCACCTCTAATATAAATTCTCAAGTTTTATTGTGAGATTATTAAAGTGCGGTCATTTTTGGAATGTGCACAATCAGGGATTTCTGATGGTGCCATCCACTTCCCCATAAATCATCCAGAAAGTAAGTTACAGAGCAAACAAGTTTTATACAGGATTTGACAAAACTCCATATCTGCATAATGGAAATTCAAAATGGTTTAACTTTGCCATATTTAATGTTATCCAGACCAAATGAGGTACTATTGTGTAATACCCATCTTGGGATACACAATGAATCAAATTTGAGCTCAATATATGCAAAACTGACAATGTTATGGTAGGTTTATGATTAAAATCCCACAGTTTAGCCAATAAATCTTACCTATGGGAGTGTTTCCCATATCCTTGAGTATGAGGTGTCAAACCTACAAAGGAGCTTGTTTATTCCTCAATATCTCATAGTTTGGTCAATATAGGGTCCACATACAGGTTCTGTACAGAATTCTATGTGTAAGGTTTGACTATGAAACAATAAGTAAAAATTACTAATATTTTGCTTATTGTACTATGAATGTCATTATAAATGAAATAAATAAGATGAAAATAAGTATCATAATAAAGAATTATTATAATTATGGCGTAAAAATAATTATATTATTGAATAAATATAATAATATTATTGAATAAATATAATAATATAATTTATATTATGAAAAAATAATATGATAAATAAATATATTAATGTAAGATAATTAATATATTTTAAAAGCACTTTATTATTGTTACCAACAAATAATAAAGGCGTAAAAAATTGTTTTTTATTAATAAAATCAATTAATAACAATAATATTACTAATATTAAAGTTATAAGTTAATATAAATACTATTTATATTAATTATAGAATTATTTAAAGTAATAATAAAGAGAAAATTATTATAATAAGAAGAAATAACCTAATTTTGATGCTTAATATAATAATTTTGAATACATTTACGCCAAAAAATATAAATACAACTGATTTAAATTGTACTTACAATAAACTTTAAGAGAAATCACAAATTCTCTTAATTTTACATGGAATTGAGGCTTTTAAGAGAATTTTAAGCAAAAAAGTTAAATAAATGTAATAATAACGTCAAAGATTATGATTATAATAAGATTATATTTGGTATTTAATAATATAAGAGTTATATATATAAATAATAAAGAAATTACCTTTTGATTTAAATATTTTAGTGTTTTGTAAGCGTCTGAGGGGAAAATAGAGTAAAAAGAGCTCTATTTATAGTAGATACCTCCCTTCTAGAGTCCAGCAGGCTTCTAGTAGACGTGTACTGATGCTTTCTACTAGAATTGATCAATATTTTGAGGCTTAGTGATGATTACATCATGATCAAACCAACTTACATCATTATTATGCCATTATTTAGAGTTATCACTGTAGCTTTAAGTTTGATGACGTCATAGGATTGGCAGAAGCCTAAAGTTTGTGGTTTTTATTAGGATTAATCATAATCTAATATTATTCATCAATTTCATCACTTATATGACTGTTAAACGTAAAATAAGATTACAGTGAGTGATCATAAATGATCAAATTTAAGCTTAAACTTTGATCATTAATACCCTCAAGTTATACACGCTACAGCTATCCTGAGAGTAGATTCTGATACCTTGGCATGTCGTTATTACACTGCCAAGAGAATTTCATTACATCATCAAAACTCTATTTCTAATGATTTCTCTTGTAACTCATCTTTTCTGTCTAAATTTGATATTTTAAACTGCAAACCATGATTTCAAGGGGTTATACCTTGAATATTATACTAAAAAAAATGTAATTTTTCACAAATGAACTAGTAGAATCTGACTGTCTATTTTTTTCAAGTTTTGACCACTTTCACAACAAAGCAGTCAACAGATCTATTGATTTTAATCAATAATCCATTACAGGTTTTAACCTTGTTTATAACTTATGAAATAAAGTTCATTTCTGTGTTCCTATTACACCATTACTTAGAGGTATCACTGTAACTTTAAGTTTGATGACGTCATAGGCTTGGCAGAAGCCTAAGCTTTGTGGATTTTATTAGTATTAGTCATAATCTAATAGTATTCATCAATTTTATCACTTATATGACTGCTAAGCTTAAAATAAGATTACAGTGAGTGATCATAAATGATCAAATTTAAGCTTAAGCTTTGATAATTAATAAATTTTAAGTTATACACGCTACAGCTATTCTGAGAGTGGATTCTGATAGCTTGGAATGTCCTTATTACCATTTCAAGAGAATTTAATTACATAATCAAAAAAAAGATTTGTGATAATTTTTCTTGTAACTCATCTTTTCTGTTGAAATTTAATATTTTAAACTTCAAACCATGATTTCAAGGGGTTATACCTTGAATATTATAATAACAAATACATAATTTTTCACGAATGAACTAGTAGAATCTGACTGTCCTCTTCTTTCTAAGCTTGGACCACTTTCACAACAAAGTGGTCAACAGCTCTATTGATTTTAATCAATAATCCATTACAGGTTTCAACCTTGTTTATAGCTTGTGAAATGAAGTTCATTTCTGTGTTTCTACTTTTATTACTTGGTGACTTTATTTTTGGTTTATCACTCTATCATGTATATTTCAAAAGATATTGGCTAAAATCCTTGAATATATGCATTGACCAAAAAAGTGCATATATTCAGCTTAACTCCTTAAGTATTGACTTTGGAGAATAGCTTCTTAATTGTTTTTGGTGTAGGATTCTATGGGGAAACCAATGGTTCAATCTATTTCACATGTTGTTCCATTGGCATTTGAAATAATTAAGGATTCATGTTTTTTATAAGGTGTTATTACTTATAACTCATTAAATATTGACTTTACGGATAAGCCATAAAAATGGTATATGTGTATTTTACCATGAAGAATTCAAGTGGGTAATTCATTTCACATTTTTATTCATTGGCTTTTAAGTTAAACCAAGTTTTATGCCTATTTATGGTAGTTTTGTAGGTTTAAGGTAATTATTTTTAAGGTATAATTATTTTAAATATTTCTTGTGACCTTTTTGGGTATGTGGTCATATCTCAAAGGTTCACACTATGCATCATACATTTCAGAAGAAGGCTGTGTTGTCCCCAAATGAAATTCTTCACCATTTATTGGTAAAAACAGCCCAGATGTGGTTTCAAAACCACAGCTGATCCAAACATAGGCTAAACAGGTGTGTTATGACCCACAAGACAGTCCTTTGAAGTGAAAAATCTTCACTCTTCCTAAATGAACTGGTCTAGAGGATATTTTCACCCAATTTAAGGATAAAAAGGGACTTTTCTTTTCCCCAAAGAGGAATCACCATCCTGCTCTTACATTCCAACATAGTACAGCCGTCAAGAAAAGCTATACTTCTGCAAAAGAATCAGGTTATACTATAATCCTAGTATTTATTGCTTATTATAATTAATAAGCTAATAACCAGTGCATCCTGGGCTTTTAGCAGCGCTCACCACCATTATAATTCATAGCAGAGTCCTTAGTACTACTATTGAATCTGGTTTTACTATAAATTACTGTGTCACAGTCATAGTTAGATCTTCAATACTCTTATGACATTAGGCCTTATAGAGACTGCTGAGAATTCTTCTCTAGTTGTAAAGGCACAGCTGTAAGATGGATATGTGAGCTCTATGGAGAGATTTTTTATTATATTCAGAGGGGAAGCTAAAAGCTATAAGCACCCTGTCCTACAGGCTTACCCCAGAAACTCAAAACTGTTTACCTGTGATTTCCCCCTCAAGGACTCCTTTATCTGATCCTACACGAAAAGAAGTTCCACAGTAGTAGGGACCTCATTCACATGTATTACCAGCTTAAAGGAGTCTTTATATTAAATAGCTATTGGTAGGAGATATTGACTTCCTCATTCTGACAGGAAATAGAATTGAAGATTTCCCTTTCAAATGATTTGATATTTCTGTGGCCTTCAAAGATAGGGGTGGAACAAGTATTTTCCTCTATTTTACTTTCTTTCTTAACATATATTCAGACTTCTGATTTGAAGATTATTGGATCTTAAAGGAATCATTAGCTATCTATGATTGAAAAGAACAAAGTAAAAAGCTTCATACACTCTTTATAGATTATGTTTCCCTAAATTTTATATCCAGCTTATTTACATAATTACAAAATGTATCATAATTTGATTTCATACCTTCAGCTTTTTAATTATTGATATTTGGCTTAGAATTATGTAGATTAAGAAGAAGATTTGGGCTGTAAATGAATTGGAAGTAAGGTTTAATTGTTAGAAATATTAATTCCCAGATACACCTACTTATCTTGAGAATATAACCAGAATTATTTACAAATTTCACACTCTCAATATTCAAAATAACCTAAATGGTTCAAAATAATTGTATTCTACTAAATATAGTATCAGTAGATATCCTCTTCCAAAAGTTCGAAAAATATTATTTCAGAAAATTCTTGTATAATTCATATTTAGGAAATTTGAATACATTCTTGTGCTATTGGATGGGTTGAAGCCGCTTATATTCTGTGAGAATATAGTTTAGGATTATTTGTAACTTTTGAGCCTACAAGGAGTAATTCCATATTTAATAATATCTCTTAATATTTTCTTTCCCATGATACAAGCCAATCTTTTTGGGTTATTGTTTGCTTCAAATCAATAAAAACCTTTCAGAAAGCTGTTATAATGTGAGCTATTTCCTCTTCAGTTCTTGATATTAAACACAAGCTCAAGCTCTACAACTTCAAAGCTGAGTAAGACATAAAGTTTTCCTCTCTAGTAGCCCTCCCAGAAACTTTCATTTTTTAGACCTACATTTTTCATATTTTATGTTTAAGGAAATGGAATTTCACAAGGTAAATAAAATATAATAAGTTGAAAAAAGATTTCCTACTAAAAATAATGATAATAAAATAAAAGGAATTTCACAAGAAGTTATATAATCTTCAATGAGAGACTTTGAATATATGATCTGTATGTCTCTTTTATAACATCCATGATCATGCATGTATTATTTTGAAACACTTCTTTTGGTATCTCTTTATTTCTGTTTAATTTTTTATCCTGTTTCCAATATGCTTAGAGTAACTAATTGGCTTTTTTTGAACAAAAGAATCATTTAATAATAGTAATGATTTCTCCATATAACAAGGATTTTGTTTATCTATTATATTTTGCAACACTTTCATTGGAATATTTTTTATTTTATTTTTATCATTATGTTGTGAAATAAGCTTAAGTTTATGAATTGGATCTAATTTAAGATATTTTCTTTCTTTTTTGTTATTTTTGTTGGGAAAACTACAGTAGCAGTGCTGTATAGTTGTGAGCCTTAGAGGTATTTTCATATACCCAAAAGACCACAAATAATAAGAATATATAATTAAAAATAATAAATTTATTTTTATTGTACAAACACAAAATTGAAATTTAAATATAAAAATTTAGTTTATGATCATAATTTCACATCAAAATTGTATTGAAAGTTAAAAATGTGAAAATGTATTTTTACAGGAAAAATTTAAGTCAAAATAAATTTTAATCAAAAATATTCAAATCACAATATTTTTTCATGAAATGTTAACAAAAATTGTTATAACTATTTTCCCATGGATAGCCCTCTGAGAATTATTTCACCATTCAATTATTTCTTGTGAAACATCAGGTGGGGGCACATCTGAGCTAAAATTCTGTAACTTGACTCTAAATAAGCTTAAATTAAGTTTTCTGTACTTTATATAAGAGAATCTCAAAATCCTCAAAAATTTACTTTAAAAAACACCACCTTTGGTGTCAATTATCAATTTTTGTTATAAAATTGAGGTGTGGTGTATAGTTCAAAAGTCATGAGAACTTGAAGTGTTCTGAATTGAAAGGTCAAAATGTGCACATTTATTAAATAATTGAACTTTGATTTACATATTTGGCATCAATAATTACAGTTTTGTACTGTAAATTTTCAATTCAATTACATATGTAAATTTTTATTATAATACGTGATGAGAAATTAAAGGAAAAATAAATTGGAAACAGTAAGTTTTGAGGGAAAGAGAAAACTTGGCTCCAAGGGTGGCAAACTCCCCCAAATTCCTTGATGACTAGCATGATATGTCAAAATTCACACAAACGTTCATCACACACCATGGAAAATCAGGCTTCAAGTGCTGGCAGTTGACTTCAAGTCAAGGAGGTCTAAGTATAAATTCTTTCTCATGTAAGTCAGTGGGAGGTCTTATTTCAGGGTTAATCAACATGCCCTTCAAACTGATATAAAGGAGCTATCAAGGAATTGAAATACTCTGATATATGGAATACTTATGTAACTATGGCTGAGATTCTATTTCTGAAGATAATTTAGGAACCTAATTTTAATCACTCAAATTAACATCATTTTGAAATAAGATAAATAACTCGTAAAATTTTAAAAAGATTACTCTTGTAATGAAGCCAAAATCATTCCTTATTGGTATCAAATAAATTCCCAAATGAGATCCAAATTTTCCACAATTTTAACAAAACAATTCCTTATTCCAGAAGAAACTAATGCACATTGGTATTGAATCAATCCCACATTTTTGTTAAGATAATTTACCTATTGGAGAAAAAGAAAAAGTCTTATCGGTAGCCAAAAAATTCCATTTTGAAAGAAGAAAATCCCTAATCCAGAAAAGAAAGGAGGCACAGGAGGACTGAAGAAATCCCGCACATTCCTATCAAAAAGATTTCCCTAATAAGGCAAATAAGCTTGAATTATTTGTATTAAAATCCCATTCTAACAAAATAGGTTTCCAGATGGAACAAGAAGAAAGCACATTGTATTTCATTTTTGAAAGGATTGTTTCCCAAGCCAATGCAAGAAAATTCCCTAAGACAGAAAAAACATAATGCACATTGGTACTGAAAAAAGCTTGTATTTTTAACTAAATGATTCCATAGGTGAAGAGAGGAAATTCCATTTTAACAAGATGAAGTTCTTAACTCAGAAAAAACACAATTTACAATGCTACTGAATAAATTACCCATTTTTATCTCAGTCATGAAGCCAAAATTATCCCTTTTTGGTATTGAGTAAACCCTGCCATCTTAAAAAAATGATGTCCTAACTTTTTTAAATTAATGTACCAATTTCATAATTTTTATATTGATTTGAAACATATGTATTCATCTCATACTTAATTTATCAATTTAATTTAATAATTAATTTAACATTTTTATGATGAGTATATTAAGTTAATAATGAGTTAATTAATTTGATATTTTATTTTTTAATTTGATGAGTAATACATCAATGTTATACTGGAACTATTAGCTTTATAGTTGATTTATTAAATTTATAATCCACCCACTAATTTTTGATTAATTAATCAATTTTATGATTTATTTAATTAATTTTAGGATTCATTTACTAATTTAATAAGGAATTTCTGAATCTTACAATTTACTTACTAAAATTATAGCTGTTTGATTAATTTATCAATTTTATAATTTATATATTAATTTTTTCATTAACTCAAGAATTTTATAATTAATTTGACAGCTTTACACTTAATCTATCAATTCTATGATGAATTTTTTAATTTTCTATCCAATTGATTAATTTTATAATTAATTTATGAGATTGATAATTAATTAATTAATTAATTTTATCTTTACTTTCTTAATTCTTTAAGTAATTTCTTAATTTCATGATGGTGTTATTAATTTTAAAGCTAATTTGTTTATTTTATAATTAATTTATTAAACCTAGAATTAATTCCGTAAACTCAAAAATAAACTTAAAAGTTCTATGATTAGTTCATTAATTTTAGAATTGATTTATAAATTTTATAATTAATTTCAAAATCCAATACTTGATTTGGAGATCTTATGATTAATTTATTAATTTTATACTCAATTTCTTCATTTTATAATTAGGTTTTTTGATCTTATAGCTAATTCAATAATTCTAAAAGCAATTTACAAGTTTTATAATTCATTGTTTAATTTTATAGTGAATCTATGAATTTTATAATTGAGCTATCAATTTTGTAATTAATTTAGCAATTTTTGAATTAATTCATTAATTTTGTAATTTATTTCTTAATCTTGAAGTTAATTTCTCAACTTCAAAATCAATTTCTTAGTTCAATGATTGTTTTTTTAATTCAGAATTTATTTTAAAATTTTATAAGTAATTTTAAAACTTTAGAATTATTTTACTAATTTTATATTCAATAAGGGGTGTCAAAGTTACCAAATCCCACACTCAAAATCCCGAGTTTTTTCCTTTTCCAAATCCTGAATTAGCTTTTTAGGATTTGGGCAACTCCACACCTCAGGAGGTGAGGTATTTTGAGGTAAAAAAACCCAAGTTTTTGGCACCAAATCCCATGTTTACATACTCAACTCCAGCCTTTAGCTTCAGCTAAAGGCTCAGTTTTACAACACACAACTCAGTAAGGGCATCTTAAATTGCATAAAAATTTCCTTCTATTGCATGGAATCTGAATATACCAGTTATTTATTAAATTATTTGATTTCAAATTGCATTTTCTATAGATCTTTTCTTCATTTACCGGGCCAAAGGCATCACAAAGGCTACCTTTACTTCAGACCTTAAACTCACTGCAGTTCATCAATGCTCTCAACTCTGATAGTGATTCTGATATTCTCAAAAATATAATATTATTAGATATGATAACATCAAAAACATGCATCAATTCTTGTAGAAGATATCCATCACATTACATGTATACAATGAATTATTTACAAACATTATCAGCTGAAATGTTTCACCAGCTATGTAGTACCACAAATGAATCATTTGAAAAATTGGTTGCACAAATTCAAAATGATAAAACCTTTCAAAAGTCATCACAAAACAAAAAAATGCAATCCTGCCATACAATTGGCTGTGGCACTATCAAGGCTAGGATCAAATGGCAATGGGGCTTCTTTGGGAAAGATTGGGATGCTATTCAGAATTAGCCATGGGGCTATTGGGTTGTACACTTAAAGATTTATCAATATATTAATAAAGTTTAAGTGAAAAATGATTGTGTGGCCAACAATATAACAATGCAGAGAGATGTCCCAAGTTATTCAGGAGGAAGGCTTCCCTGGGTGCATTGGATTTATTGATGGGAGTCTCATACCATCATTAAAAATTCCCCCCAATGATGGTGAAGCCTATTTTTATTGTAAAAAGAGGTAAGCTGTTGAATGTTTATTGTTTATTTTATTTATACTGATTGTTTTAAATTAAGGTATTGTATGTCAATACAACTGGTATGAAAAATAAATGAATAGTTCATTGCTCTACATGTTGGCTTTACTGGGTCACTTAATGATTAAAATGTCTATCAACATATGAAATCAGCACAAACACCTCAAGATTTTTATAAAAAGGATCACTCCTTACTTTCCGATTCTGCATATGCAAGCTCTCCTTGGGTTGTTCCAGCATATAAGGGAGTTTTAGCACAGAATGAAGACAACAGTTCTTTCAATTACTGTCTAGCAAAATCATGGGTCAGAATCAAGCATGCAATTGGAATTTTGAAGGGGTGGTGGTTTTCTCTAAGGGAAATGCAAAATAAAATGAGGGATAATCATTAAATTGAATACTTTGTTAGCTGGGTTGTTTCTTGCACAATTTTACATAATATGTTATCACAAATTAGAGGTGAATGGTTTGATTTATATGGAGTTGATGATCCACCACATGTCAAAAATCTGTCCAATAGCAAAATTGGGAAAGATGTGGTAAATATGGATGAAAAACTCAAACCAAATTAGTTTGGCATGGGAAGATAGTCAATTATGAATCTCATCAGGACAATTGATTTATGTACTTAGTTTAATGGCATACCATGGAGTGGAGATTTTATTGGTAAAATAAAACAATTTACAATTAATACTTTTTAGTTCTTTTTTTGGTCCTGAACATGTATTTCAAAGTACCCATTGAATTTTGAATTAATTTTGGTGGGTGTCATTTCCAATAATTTGTCACCTATACTAAATAATTTATGGTTTATTTGAAAAGAACATCCAAAAAGAGTTATTTTGTTATGATTGATAATTTTGGGAGTTTTTGTTTTATGATGAACCATTGTTGATGTCTTCCAAAGGATTTCCATGATTCCAGATTTTCTGAAAAGTCAATCCCCATTTTCAATTCAGGGAAGTGCAAGCCATGTCAAGAGGGGGTCAAGACAGTTGGAAGGGGATGGAAATATTTTTTCAACACAAAAGAAAATGTACCATAAGTCCAGGAATTAAGATCATATAAATCTTGGTGTGGCTTATTGAAAAATCCATCTTTAGTGACAATGACATTGGTAAGAGATTTTAATTCTTTTCTTGTGTTGGCAGAAGTCCATTCAAGTTGACTGAAATTTGGTAAGCTGGCTGCTTCCATTAATGACTGATTTTCATTTTTAGCTAATTTCCAAAAAGGGGATATCCTTGAGTAAAAGAATTTGTCATATTTAAGAATTTTGGTCCATTACTTATTATCTGTTTTAATTTGATTAGGAGTCAGACCAGGCTTTTGGGAGTAAACACCTGAAATTTTTGAAATAAATTATGAAGTCTTAAAGTAATAAGCACAAAAGATAACACACCTGCATATTTGCCAGAATCAGAATCAGGAAAAAAGCCAATAGATTTCATAATTCCACCTAGGATCTGTTTATTGGTTTTTATTTCTTGTAAATTTTGTGATAACGACATTGATTTAATAATGAGGTCTTTGAGGATTTGAGAGTGGCCAGAAAGAAGGTCAAAAGGGGTTATTTCATAAATGATGACAGGTAAAAATGGCTTGTGTGTGTTATCAATGAGTACATAAGTGTGGAATAAAGTCTTTACTGAGTGAAGCTTTAACCATGAGGCATTGGCTGATTTCTTGTCAATTGAAATGGTTGAAAAGTTCTTATATTCTGTGTTTCAATGGCCAAGGTGAGACATGATTTGTTTTGAATCATGGATAAGCTGTTTCTGGATTTGGGTAAGTTTGCTTTTATCATTTGTTTCAGTATTATTATCCTCATGATTTTATATATTTGGTTTAGTCCTAACCATGACATCAAGAGGAGGAAGAGTAGTTTTAACATCATTCAAATCCTTCTGATGATATGCTGATTCTTGTTTAGTCCTGACCATGACATCATCAGAATGATTTTCAGAGTGAGAGAGAGGAGGAGATTTTTTTGAATTTGAATGATGAGGGAAGGGGGATGAAATTAAATGACATTGCAAAAGGAGCCCTTATGAATGATCCAGCCCTATATTAACAAAGAATTAAAAAAGATTCAAAAAAATATAGAAGAAAAAAAAGAATAAAGAATCATAGGTCAGCTATGATGAAGATAAAAAAAATGAAAAAAAGAGATGATCAGTAATGATCATCATTGATTCAAAAAAAAGATCATCCGTGATGATCAACAGAAAATCAAAAAATAAACCAACCAAAAAATAAAGATAGCATGTTAATTCATCATGATGATCAAAAAGAAATTAATAAAGTAAAAAAAAACCAGTAGTTAGTACTTCTATGACTGACTATTGCAATTAGATTTTAAAAAGAATAGTAATAATGAGTTTTTATTAATGGCCTGCAAGAGGCCATTAAGAACTGAAAATTGATAAACCAATAGCTCAAATTTATTTGGAATTGATTTGGGAGGAATTCTGAATTTATTCCAAATCAATTTGGAATGATTGCAAGCGATTAAAGCCTGGAACCTCCCAGGAGCATTTTTGGGAGGTTCCAGGTTGAGTGAGGGGTAGCTTGGGTTGGATCAGAGGGAGTGGGTGGTAAATAGGATGATTGTGGAGTTGGGTGAATGGGTGGTGATGGTGTATAATGTTCTGGTTGATGGGTTCTGAGTTTGAGGTAATGATGGAGATTATGGGGCTTTTGAATGACAGAATTGAAAAAAAATGCACCTACTTTCAAAAAAAAGAGTTAAAAATAAACTTACTAAGCTAAAAAAAATTTAGAGAGAAAATTCAGTTAGAAAGAAAAACTTGGAGTGAAGCAGTAAATACTTTACCAGGATGAGATTTTCCAGAGATGAATTTGTTTGGAGATGAAAAAACCCAAGAAAAGTATTTAAAAAAATAAAAAAAATCCAAATAAAAATCAGCCCAGTAAAAAAAATGTAAAAAATTCCTTGAAAAAAAAAAGTTCAAAAAAATGAGGGAAGAAAAAGACACATAAAAATGAATTATAAAAATTAAAACAAAATCAAAAAAAAGGAGAAAAAAAATTCCAAAAGTTTTTTTAAAAAAAGGAATCATACATAAAAGTTAAAAACAAAAATAAATAAAAGTCACAAAAAGACAAAAAATAAAGTTAAATGAAATGAAATAACAGAGAAAAAGATAATAAGTCAAATGAAAACATACAAAATGAATTTTTCAAAAAGAAATAAGTAACAAAAATGAAGATAAACAAAGACACAAAAAAATAAATAAAATTAAGTAATAAAATTAAACTAAAATTTAATAAAACTCATAAAAAATGCAAAGAAGGAAAACAAACCAAATCAAAGAAAGTAAAAAAAATAAAGTAAAATGAAGAGAAATAAATAAAATTAAAAAAGAGGATAAGTCAAAAAGGGAAAAAAAGGAACATAAAGAAAACCATGCAGAAATTAAATGAATCCAAAAAACTTGAGAGGAGTTTAAAAAAAGAAAATATCATAAGATAAATTTCTTAAAAAAATCAAAAACAAGAACAAGAAAAAAAGGAAAAAAAATATAGTAAAATGAAGACAAATAAGCCAAAATAAAAACAAGGATAATAATAAAGGAAAAAAATAGAGAAATAGGAAAAATCAAAAAAAATAATAAATAATAAAGAAAAGCAAAAAATAAGAAATAACATAAAATATTTTTAAAAAAAAAAGTAAAAAGTGGCAATCCACTAGTTTTTGGAATACATTTCAAAAAAAAGAGATATGAGGTGGGAACCTTCATTTTCAATTGGAACAGAATTCAACATTGGTATTTGGCACATAGAATCTTGATGCAAATCTTCATCAAATTTTAAATCTTGTAATAAATTGAAATTCAATTTCAAAACATAATATCAATTGCAATTTGGTGCCCCAATTGCAAATAAACATCAATTTCATCTGACAAATCACCATGTATAAAATGATCACAAGACAAATACCTAAAAAGTTATTTATTATTGATTAATGTCAGAATTTGTTCCAGCTCTGAAATTGGACTCATTGATCACAATGCCACTATAGTGAGATCCATCTGGAATTGCTTTTATTTAAATTACAATTCCTGATTCCACTTTTGTTTTTCAAATTCATATTTCTTGGTGTGTTGCTTCTAATAAAACTCCATTTTCTTTGAAACTTGACTTCAAACCATTTCTTTCCCATGTTGCTCACTTTCTCTTCATTCCACCTCTCCCTGTCCCACTCCAAACAAGCATTCTCACTGGATTCACAGGCTAAGAATCATGACTTTTGTCAGTAGGATTGATCAGGGTAACCATAATTTCAAGTCATACCCTTTTTCCATGATTCAAGCAAAGTCACATAATTAGGTGCAAACATATCATTTGACATTTTATTAAAACCACTCTTATCATTCAAGTTGGGTGACAATGCTTGATGAGGCTTTTGTGTTGAATGCACTATGGATTTACTTTACTGGTCAAAGGAGGAAAATAAACATTGGGTTTAATAAATATCAGCCTTAAACACACTTACTGATTCATCTTGAAGGTTTTTTGCTTGAGCCAAGTCATCTTGATTATTAAGGAAAGGATCAAGATTGAGAGTTGATTACAAACAATAATTCTCTGATAAAATGCAAATGATCTTGATTATCTCAGGTAAAGACAGAAAGAGATGATAGCTCACCTTATAAATCAAAAAATCATCATCACCATTCAAGCTGTCTTTTTCTTATAGATAATAGCTTGCAATGGGAGTGACATTGGGCTTGTGGCTAAAGAGGGCCTCCATTTCAAAATAGAAAGTACACATACTTTCAATATTTTCACTCATTGATTTTATACCTTTACTCTCCTTTTATTTTGTTAGTCCAGCCCCAGTTAAGTTTTCAAATTTTTTTGCTGCCATATACTTCTTTTTATATGTTTGCCATCAATCTCGTATACTGCTGCAGCTAATTTTTAGGAAATTTTGTGATTTTTTGTTGACCTCAATGGCCATAAGCTGAAAACCATGCTGCTTTGATGAAGGAGGCCTTTAAATTCATGTTAAAACACTGGTATCAAAACATGACTCAAAGTTGCATTTGAGTGAAAGCCAATTAATCATGGTTAAATAATTGGTACAGATTAAGTGACCTTATGGATGAGGCAGTCCAGAGGTGATTTTAATATCTGTATTTATGTGCTTTTCCTTGGAACAAGGCATTATTATATGGATGAAGAAATATAAATGTACTGTAACCTTTTTGGTCAGATTGTGCAAAATGGAGTGTAGAAGAATATGTTGTACAGTTGTGAATTGTATATACCCATTCGGGTTAGGTTTCAAACTTAAATACCAGATGCATGGGATTTGATCAAATTACCAGGGGACTCGGTTAAAATACCGTGGGATTTACACATAAAAAAACCTGGGATTTAGTGTTGGTATTTGGCAGCCAAATCTCATCCTATTTTAAGGTGTAATTTGGTGACTTTGACACCCCCTACTCTATTCATTTCATGATAAATTCTTTTATTTTATAATACTACAATTAATTTACTAATTTTATAATGAATTTTTTTGCTTTTATGACTGATTCAGTTATTTTTTCATTAATCTCTTAGTTTTGTCATTGGTTTCTTAATTTTATAATAAGTTTATTGATTTGTGATCAACTTATTAATTTTATAATTAAATAAATGATTCTAAAATGAATTTATTAATTTTAAAATTAAATCAATAATTTTGTAATTAATTTATTGATGTTATAGTTAATTTATTAATTTTATAGCTTACTTATTGATTTAATAATTCATTTATCAATTTTACAATTAATTTCTTAATTTTATAATTCATTCACTAATTTTGAAATTTATTCATTAATTTTAAAATTGATTTATTCACTTTATAAGTCCTTTATTAGTTTTATTATTAATCTATTGATTTCATAATTATTTTATTAATTTTGGAAATGATTTATTTATTTTATAATTATCTTAATAATTTTATCTCTATTTTATTACTTTTCTAATTAATTTATTGATTTGATAATCAATTTATTAATTTTATAATTCATTTAACACTTTGTTACATGATTTATATATTTTATAATTAATTTCTCAATTTTATAATTAATTTATTAATTTTATAATTGATTCAATCATTTTGTATTTATTATGTGATTTATTAATTTCATAATTATTTTATCAATATCATAATCAATTGATTAATATTATAATTTATTAAATATTTTTATAATCAATTTATTAATTGGATAATTCATCTATGACTTTTAAGCCAATTTGAGAATATTGTCATTAATTCTATAAGCTGATTAGTAACTCCATAGTTTCATAGCTAGCTTAACAAATTTATAATGAATTAAATACTTTTAAAATTTAATTATCAATTTCATAACTCATTAAATATTTCATATTTAAATTTTTCATTATATAATTAATATATTAGTTTTATAATTGATTTATTAGTGTCATAATTGATTTGATAATTTAACAACTCATCCATTAGTATTATAAGTATATTCAGAATTTTCTGAGTGATTTATTAATTCTACAATAGGTTTCTTCAGTTAATAATTAGATTGATAGGTAATTAGTTTAATAATTTTCTAATTAATTCAAGAACTTTATATATAAATCATAGATTCTATAATTAATTTATTTCTTAATAAAATTATTAATTCTATAGCTAATATATCAAATTTATGATTAATTTTTCAATTTTATAGTTGCACCATTAATTTTAAAACTAAACTGATAATTTCATAACTAATTCAATCATTTTATATTTAGTTTATCAATTTTATAATTAAATTCTTAAATTCAAAGCTCATTGATTAACGCTACAATTAATTTATGAGCTTTATAAGTAATTTATTAATTTTATAAGCAAGTTCTGTATTTTTTAATTCATATATTAATTTTATAATTCATACATCAATTCCATAATTGATTTATAAATTTAATATCAGCTTATTAATTTAAAATTAACTTAGTAATCTTATGATCCACTTATCAATTTTATAATTAATTCAATAATTTGATAATTAACTTATCAATTTTCTAATTGATTTATTAATTTTCTAATTGATTTATTAATTTTCTAATTAGTTTTTTCAATTTATAATTAACTTATTAGTTTTATAATTTATTTATAAAATTAATAATTGATGATGTATTAATTTAATAATTAATCTTGTAATTTTATAATCAGTTTATCAATTTTATCATTGATTTGTTGATTTTTTAATTTATCTATTAATATTACAATTAATTCATTAATGTATAAGCATCATTCTTGATATTGTCATCATGTACCTCATTTATTAAACTTTCAATTAGTTTATGAAATGTCTAATTAATTTCTTAGATTTGAAATGAAACTATTAGCTTTATAATTAATACCTGAATTCCAAAAAATGAACATGATATAACAGGAATAGACTTTTAACAAGAAATCCTATTTTAAAGTAGAGGCTAATCTAGTCACAGTTTGGGTATGATGATCTAAACTGAAAGTAGATATTTTTTTCTCATCTGATTTTTTTGAAGATTTTGTAAGTCTATCTGGAAATTTGTAATGACATTGATAATCTTGTTAAAAATACAGAGGATCCACCTTCTGGATAAAGTGTCAAATGGGGAAAACCTTTTGCTTTCCACACCATTCAAACAATTCCTGTTTGTACTCCTGTTAAGTTGAGATTTATTGAATAGTGTGGAAATTCAAAGAATTAATTAAAAAGATCATAATTACTCCAAATAATACTATCATTTTCTTTGGAGATTGGAAATAAAAAATTCAGAATGATAAGTTTGATCACAATGTGGAAAGTTAGAAAAATTAAATTGATTTGCAAAAGATTCTGTTTGAGAATCAAATAAATCCAACACTTCAAAAGCAGTAATGCCAACTTCAGTCATATCTTTTTTAGTTTTTGAAAGATTGTTGAATAGAGGTTTTGGAGAAATTTCTGGAGGATTTTGGCCACTTCAGGAACTTTGTTGCTTAGGTGAGCATGAATTGGGATTTGTGTTAAAATTTTGGAAGAAGAGATATACCAGCCAATATTTACTTTGCCAAGTCTTGGTGGACACCAGTCAATAGCAGAAATAGAACCAGTGATTTTGCTTCCTGATTCTTGAAGCTTTGATATGGAAGGGATGTATTCAGTTAAAAAGTGAGAAACAAAATTTCATTTATATTTCTCATTATCATTTGTTCCATTAAATAGAATTCAATTAATAATATAAAACACTTGATCTGAGGAAGGAGAGATTGATTTATAGTAAAGTATTGTAAGTCCTCAATCAAGATACTGATAGTAGCTTTTAATAAAATATCTAAAAACACTTTTTTTTCTAAAAAAAGGATCTCAAGTCTTTTCTTTCAAGCTCATTAGAAGGAACTGGCTTGAAAGAGCCTTCAACAAAAATTGACAAGATGTAAAATAATGATTCAAAGCTGAACAAACTATTGTTTTTTATTCAGAAGTTGCAATTGATGCCAAGATTGAGAATGGCTCTTTTGATTTCCCTGATAAAACTGCTCTTTTCTTTGAGCCATAGCTCTAAAGAAGGCACAATTTTTGAGACAAAGTGTTTTTTTGAAATTAATTTGAAGATATGAAGGAGCAGTAATGAAGAAATGAATATTAGTGGTAAGTTAAAGCTGAGATGCAGGGCTCCAATTGATATTTAAGGTTGAAGCTATGTTTACCTGGTAGAAAATGCAGTAAAGATGTTTAAACAAAAGCACAACAAATTGAAAAAATTATCAAATTAGTGTTACTATTCCTGATGTGAGGAAATTATTGACTTTCATTGTGGGTAATGTCTTAAATATTCAAAAATGGGTTTGGCAAGTATTTCACAGGAAAGCATCCACCCAGAATCAATGAAGAAAGGGGTGAAGAGAATGGGACTAAAAGCTGTATAGGTAATCAAGAAGAATTTTGTTAAGTTATCAATTTTTGAAAAAAGTGGCTTTTTTGAAATTACTTTTGAGACAGAGAGGAGTTATTGTGGACAAACGTGCATTTATCATAATTGATTTAGCTGCAAAGCAGGAGTAAAATTTCAATTTCAGTCAAAGAGTAGGCTTAGATGGTAGGCAGGGAAGTATAGGTGTCTCAAAAAAAGGGCAAAAAAATTCCAAAAATTTCAATATAGACCAGCTGGTGTAGTTATGATAAAACCAATCAAGAAGGATAAATTACCTTCTTGCAAAATGGCTGATATGGTTAAATTAAGAAATAAACGGCTGGAAAGTAATTTCAATAACAAAAAAAATGAATTGGTAGTTGTGAAAAAAGAAAGTAAGCAGAAATAATAAGATAAGCAAGCAATTTTCTCAGAAAGGTGGTTTTTTTTGAAATCCTTTTGCATCTATGAAGAAGATGTTGTGGGGAAGGGTGAATTAATGATAGAATTTAGCTGAGAAACAAGGGCTACAATTGCTATTTAAGTCCAAAAGTATGTTTAATTGGTAGGTAGGGAGACTTGTTTGGAAAGTTGTTTTGGACTATCACCTTCATCAACACTTCTGATTGCCAGAACACAGCTTAGAAACTGTTTATTCTTCTCCTCCTTTATGCGGAATCCCATTAAAATTTCTTAATAAATATTTTTAATCAGCTTAGTGAAGAAATCTGAGCATCATTTAACACCAATCTTCTGCAAAACTATTTTTACATCTTGCTTAAATTCCTCCGTATCTGAACAAATCCTTGAGTTATTAAGCTGTGACACTAGACTAGCTAATTTGGAATTATCACACCATTTTTCTCATGACCTTTATCCCTATAGGTCATAATTCAATTCATTCTTCAGAAAAATCTTAAATTACCAATATTAAAAATATACGTAACTTGTCCCAAATGGTTTATACCCTTTGCTTCTCCCTTTCTGTAGTAATATTTTCCACATTTCATTCAATTTCATTCAATTATTTTTTCAAATATGAGAATAATTATATCAAGCTTGAAACTACTCCATGGGTGTTGTGATCTTTGTCCCAACAAAAATGATGGTATGCTGTGCTGACCAGTGAAAGACCAAAGGTATGGGTAAAGAGAAAAGTCATGAGTGCATTGAATGGATTTTGCCATAAGATTTGCCAATCCAATGGAAATATTTGAAGGCCAAGCTTATGAAGCTCATTTTGAAAATAACTATGGAAATATTGTGATTGAATTTCTTTGGATGGGTCTTCAAAGGCCTCTTCTGTCAAGTAGCCCAAATGACCTGAAACTTCAACTACCACTTTCCTTTCTTCAGGGGCCAGTTGTACTGGAATTTTTTCCAAATATTTGTCAGGAACATTGAGGAGGAACAAGAAATTCTTATAGACTGCTGATCTCATACCATGAGCATTTTCTCAAATCTGACCCTTCAGAAATTTTAGCCTTTCCTTTTTGGGTGAAGCTTTTGAGATCCTTTGATTTTTTTTGTTTTTTTTCTGAAAATGGCGCTTCAATTGGCCAAACAACTGATATGCAAATCATGTTGGAGACGCCAACTTGAACCTGGATCTTCCAACCCTCCAGATGTGCTTGGTGAATATCCTGGATGATTTAAATTCTCTCATAATTCTTCTGTTTGCATTTGATCATCAGTGTGTATACTGGCTTTGTCACATGCATTTTGATTGGGACTTTTGAATTGATTTGGATTGACCCTCTGGCTTTTTTCATAAGAATGTGCCTGGCCTTTTCCATTTCACTTATTCCCCAATAGTGAAGAAGTAATGGATCCTGAACAGTACAGGTCATCATCTTTATTGAAAAAATGAAACATTTATTTCCAGATGATTTTGAAGATCTCAATTACAAATATACTCACACCAACCTATAACTCCCTTGTTGTGATAGTTTTCAACACAAGAGGAATCTCAGCTTGTTAGAAAAATTTGAAGCAAATTAGTTGTCCTTCCTTATGAATAATTAATTGAGAAAGAACCTCTTACCTGGAATAACTCTACCATCCTTTCCTACCTCAGAAATATTCCTCTTTTCAGAATTCCCAGGTCTTTAGATTTCCTTTTCATGTGTCCCAGATACCATATACATGCACCATGGCAAATGTTGCGTCAATTGCTGGCAATTGACTTCACATCCCCCACTCTCAGTATAAAATCCTGCTTCAGTTGTGTTAGTGTCACATTATGGTCACTGGATTTAATGGGTCACGTCATGTCTGCGTCAAGACAATGTCAATTTTTACATGTATCACATGAGTATGTCACTCAAAGCCCAAACCCATATCAACACCATTTGCAAGGTTTGGGTAATTAAACCTCATGGTGCAAGCCAGCAGTTTGGCATGCTCATATTTGGGCATGAGATGACTTCCACCCCACCACCTGATCATCTCATCCCTTTACCATGCCTACTCTTATGCATGAATTGGCTTCCACATCCCTGCCTAATCCTCTCCAAGCCTTAAAATTCTTACAATCCTGCACCTCCCTCTAGATATGCCTATGCGGTGGCACCCCCATATCCCCCCTCACCCACCGTGCCGCTTAACATGCTCACATTCCAGCTGCACCCGCCGCTTACCATCCTTACACTCACATCATGCCTCCAATGTCTCCCTCACACCAGCATAATCCTCAACGCTCCTGCAGCACCCTCACAATGTGACTCCAATGCTTTGGCCCCAGGTCTGCCCTCACCACTCCTTACGCCTCTGCACCCCCGCCGCTTACAATTCTTACACTCCCCCGGAGCCCTCAAGATAAGCCTCCGACGCCGGCACCTCATCTCTGCGCTCACCCCTGCCTTGTCTTCTCCGCTGCTTACCATCCTTATGCTTCTGTATTAGATACATAGGGTATGGTGGCTTGTTGGCATACACAATGAATGCAATCACAGAAATATGCTGAGTGGCCTTCTCTGCCAACAGGTTCTCAGGGGAAATTGGTAGGGATATTCAAGATTTTGTGGTTAGGGTTTAAATCATGAGACTCACAAATTAAAAACTAATAAGTGGACTATTTAATACAAGAAATGTGTCTCCTGTTTCCCCAACAAAACCATTTTATTTCATATCATTCAAATGGAACAGTTTGCTTAGTCCTTACGTCATGAGCGTTGAATAGTTCAAAAGCTGACTTTAGTAGGCTTCTCACTAGTCAAATTTAATCAATTTATTACAGGGAAGTAATTTCATTTTAATGATATTAAATAATTTGCAACACATCACCTCCTTGAATTTCCCAACAAATCATATTTTGCAAATCCATTACCAGCTCAATAGATATTGATGGGTGGGTTTCTTTTGGTGAGCTTGTGGTTCTAAAATGTCCTTTTTTCTAAAAGATTTACTAACTATTGAACTGATTTAAATTGACATTCAGCTTCTTTCACACTTTCCAAAATTCTCCAATCTTGATCTTACATAAAAAAGAATCAATTATCTTAAGCTTATTTTTCTTCCACCACTTTCAGAACCCCCGCCTTTTTTTGTCAATTTTGATCTTTTTATTCAAAGAATTTCAATCAAGTTATCCATCAACCAATAACCATCTCTTTATTAAATGAACTACCTCTGCTATGCTCCAAACCCTGGGAAATTCAACTGAATTCAATGAAAAAATAACTTCAGCCCCAGAGAGTGGAAGTGAAATCTCTGATATGGTCAGTAGTCATGAATTAGGCATTGAAGTAGAGAGCAATTCACATGAAAATAATCAATATCCACCAGTTCTGCCAGAGCTTGAGCATCCTTCCATCTTGAATATTTGGAATCTCTCAAGACTTGATATTGTGTCATAGCCTTTATTTCAGCTCAGCCTCCAAGCTTTCAAAAACTGAATTTTCAAAGCTATGAGAAGGAAAATACTGTTGAACCTTGTGCACCAACAGAGGATTCTGGGCAAGATGATTTGACTTTCAGTGGCAAGGTTGAAATTATATTCAAGGAGCAATTTGTCTCAAACATTCCTCAAACAATCCCAAGGCCGGAAAAAATTCAAAATGATAGTGAAATTCCTTATTATGTACCTCAAAATATTGCTGAAGCAATGAGCTTACTCAAAATAGATTTGAACCATAAGTCTATTACTATTTCAATACAAACACGTTAAGATGGCTGCTTACAATATATGGGCAGGTGTGGAGGTGGGAGAATCTCTACCTGAAGGGTCTCAAGTGGTAATTGGAGTTCCAGGAAAAGGTTTAGGAAAAAGACCAAATATAAATGTGACCAAAAAACCACCAAAAAACACCTTAGCTTTGAAGGTGCAAAAGATTCCCTGGATCAAGGTGATGACATGATCAATGTTGAAGTGTAACATATTTATAATGAACCTCTGCATACTGAAAGTCCCTGAATACTCAATGAAACAATCCATGATGAAACCCCTCCCACCTCTTCTCAAAATATTCAAGCTTTTCAAGAAAGGGAGACAATTAAACATGATACAATGGGTCAAGATATGACTGATATAATGTCTGACCCTGAGCCCAAAGTCTGATCCTCTGCTAATGTTCAAGGAATATTTTTATCCCACATTGAAGAGTTTGGAGACATTTTGAATTATGATTCCAATATTACTCAAGAATCATGGAACAGGGGCTTGATAATATCATAGTATTTACAAAAATTGATGAAGCAGTTTACCAACAAATGGTGCTGATACATTCCTGCCCATTGGTGTTCAGGTGATCAGTAACCAAGAGCTTAAAATGTTGGCATGGTTTGAGGAGCTTGAGATTTCAGGTGATTTTTATCTTTTTGAATGATAAATTATGATCTAAATGATGACTCACATGAGATAAATTGCAATATATATAGTGTTTGATTTTTTAAGGCAACAGAAACAGAAGTGTTTTTCAAGAAGAACATTTGGCATCTCAAATTGATAAAGGAATCAGCAAAACCTCCAGATAATCTCCCAAAATCTGCACACTCCTTCTTCAAAGTGGTTCAGAGCCTTCTTTACCCTTCCAATCCAATTAAACTTTTTTGAGAAAATGTTATGTTTGAATCCATTAGTTTAGTCTCATACAATGTGATTGCACCCAATCCATATGTGGCACCAACATCAAATTTGACCAATCCTCTTTCAAAGTCTATGGCATGAAGAGAAAACTCACAAGCTCTCACAAAAATGAGTCCATCAAAGATCTTTTGGCATGTCACAACAGTCTTGGAATAAATCAAATTTGCTATGGTATATTAGCAGCATTCTGTGTGGCAGGGATTTGGGGTTTGATGGTATGCTCAGAGGACTGGAGAAGAAGCTCAGTGAAAGGGGCTTTATCACTCATTGACATTTACAAAAGCCTTTCAGAGGGTAAAAATCTAGTAGAGCCAGTGTGGCTACATACTAGTAATTATGTATTCAATTTACTGAATATGTGAGCCTGTGAGGTATGTATAACATTCCCATAAGGCCACAAATCACTTTCTACAGAATTAAATTTGTCTTTAACAGACTTTTCAATTGAATTTAAAATAAAAATAACAAAATATAAGTTTAACTTTTTTTTGGATAAACAAAGTTATAAATATTATGTCATTTTTGGATTCTATACCAAAAATAAGCTAGGGTACACCCAGAGGGTGTTACACCAAAAAATACTTATTTCTTATGTTATTGGAAGATTTAAGAAACTAACAGTACTAATGTAACTTTTTTTACCATTTTTTTAAATTGTTAAATTTAAGCTTAAATAAGCTTCAATTTAAAGTTGCTTAAAGTTTGTGCAAATTTACCAAAATTTTAGTTAAAATTCAGGTGTTGCGTATATTTACTGAATTGGCTAAGGATTTGCCATAAAGGATGTAAATCCTGCGAGGGCTCAATTTAAAAGGGTTTAAGGCCATAGTATGGCTTTAAATAAATAAAAGGGCAAAATCCACACAAAAAGGTGGGACAATGGAAAAAGACCAAATAGAGCTGGGGTACCCAACTTTTTGGATCTGCAAGGATTCAATTAAGGTTTTCTGCCTGTATTGGTGGATTTTAAACTTTATTTAAGCTTTAAGATTAGACTTTGATCCAAAATTAAAGTTTAAACTGGTTTTATGCCAAATTGGACAGGAATTTCAAGCTGCCACAGGGTAAATCCCTATATGCAGGCTTTAAATTAAGGTTTTAAGAACTTTCAAAACTTAATTAAGCTCAGAAAGGTCAGATAAGCTTAAAACTTTAAGGTTACAAGCATTAAAAACTTATCAAAAGTTAAGGTTTAGTGTGTATTGCTATTTTACGTAGAAAAATAGAAATAACTTCAGAAATTCATTAAAAATCCAATTCTTAATGGATTTTCTTGAAAATTTCACACATGTACAGCTTAAAATTTAATATTATCTATTTATAAATCCAATTTTAAGTATATTTTATAAATAAATTTTCTGGGTAATTAGCCTGTAAATTTACTCTTTTAATTAAGCTCAAAGGAAATTATAATTTCTTTGAAAATTAATTAAAAATTGACTTTAAGAGATTTCTGTATGAAACTCAATTTTTAAGCTGTTCATGTGATGAACTTCAATATAAATAAGCTTCTTTTATATTAAAACTTAAAATAATTAGTTTAAATGAGGATTAAAGCTACTTGGAGTTAAGAATGACACTGGTAACTTTAAATTGGAATTAAAAAAAAGTTTCTTTAAGTTAAGAACTTTATTTTTAAGCATGGTTTTTTAGTTTTGACCTGAGCACGCCCTCTATATTCATTATGAATCATCGGACTTGGCCTGTAGACATAAAAAGAGTCTTTTAATTACTGTTTTTGTGCATCATCATTGATCAATCCAATTATATTAGACATTTAAACAGGTAAAGGTTTATTATATATAGAATCTTAATATGAAAATATTTCTTAAGCATTTTATTCTTTAGAAATCTTAAATCAAAAAATTGAAATCATAAAAATTAGATTATTTTTGTAATCATCTATAATATATTTTATTTTATAAAACTATTGTCTTTAAAATATCTTTTAAAATCCACAAATTCCTCAAAAAAGCCTTTCATCATATTTTTTATTATGAATTTTTTTTTTATCTTTTGAAATATTGAATTTTGGCATTTTTTTAACTTATAATTATTATTTAATATAATAACTATTGTTTTTTGACTTGTTGTATTAAATAAATATTATAAGTAAGTTTTCTCTAGAGTTCCATATTTTCTTATCTATTATTAGTTTTTTTTATAGAATTTTTCTATAAGGATTATTTCTGCACAGTGTATGTTTCAATTCTTTTCTAAATAATATTTATATTATTTATAAGTGGTTAAATATTTATATTTTCCATGTGTAATTGTCTCATTAAGAGCTTTACACTTCTTATTGTTATAATTGTCAGTGACTATAACAATAATAGAATAATTATAATTCATTATAATTATTATATTTTTTTATTATTGTATTTTATAATAATAATTGAATTTATTATTTTTATATAATTATTTTTGATAACTATATTTAGATTTGTGGTTATAATATTTTATTATATTATATATTTTTACTGAGGACAGTCATAGTACTCTTGATATTGTTACTATTATCAAGAGTTTTGTAGAAAAACCTTAAATTTGGGGGCGTGGCCGTGATTTTAACCAATTTTTGGGACAGAAATCATCTTCTAGACCATATTTTACTGTTTTTTGAAGTAAAATTTCCATATTTACTTTTATATTGGCTTTTTTGGGACTTTTCCCTTATAAATAATCTTTATAATCTTAAGAAAGTTATATTTTTTTCTTAAGAATATTGTTTGAGAGAATATACTATTGAGTGACTTGGAATAAATTTCTTTTGTCTAACTAGTGGCTTTTTCACATCACAGACTTTAAATTTATTCTTTGAGTTATTCTAGTATAAAGTGAATAATAATATAATTTTGATTAATAACTTATTAATGGCATAATTATTATATCTTTAAAGAAAATACTAAACAAAATAAAAAATTTCTGAAAATAAAAGAATCTTTACTAAAAAACATTTGTTCTTTCATCTTAGACATTTTTCTTTCTTTTTGATGTAATTTTCCATAAGTTACATTTAACAAAATTTATCCAATAAGTTGAGTTTATAACGTATTTTTATTGTTTGATAAAATAACTTATATTTTTATTTTTCTCCAGTGTCATCACTCAGAGAAAGTTCTTCAGACTCTGAAACCTCATAATCTAGTATTGAAATTTAAACTAGCCCAGCACAAAGGGGTTTAATAAACAAAGAACCCTCCAAAGGTCCAGCAGGTTTGTAAGGTTTGTCTATGAAACTCTTGATAATAGTAGCAAAATCAAGAGTACTATGCCTGTCCTCAGTAGAAATATATAATATAACAAAATATTATAACCACAAATTTAAATATAATTATGAAAAATAATCATATATAAAAAAAAAAATTTAATTATTAATATAGAAATATAATAATAAAAAAAAATATAATAATTATAATAAATTATAATTATTTTATTATTGTTATAGTCACTGACAGTTATAACAATCAGAAGTGTAAAGCGCTTAATGAGACAATTACACATGGAAAATATGAATATTAACCACTTATAAATAATATAAATATTATTTATAAAAGAATTAAACACACACTGTGCAGAATTAACTCTTATAGAATAGAAATTCTATATAAAAAAAACTAACACTAGATAAAAGAAATATAAAGCTTTAGAGAAAAACTTACTTATAATATTTATTTAATACAACAAGTCAAACAACAACAGTTATTATATTAAATAATAATTATAAGTTAAAAACATGCCAAAAATCAATAATTCTAAAGATAAAAGAACTTTGTATAATAAAAATTAAGATTAAAGAGTTTTTAAGAGGAATTTGTGGATTTTAAAAGATATTTAAGATGATTTAATTTTATATAATAAAATATATTATTGGTGATTACAGCAATAATCTAAATTCTATGATTTCAATTCTTTGATTTTAATAAATAAAGAATAAACTAACTTAAGAATTATTTTAATAATAAGATTTTATATTTAATAAAACTTTACCTGTTCAAATTCCTAATATGATTGGATTGATGATGAATGATGGACAAAAACAGTGATGAAAAGACTCTTTTTATGTATTCAGAGCAGCTCTCATGATTCATAATGGATATAGAGGGCGTGCTCAGGTCAAAACTGAAAGACCATGCTTAAAAATAAAGTTCTTAACTTAAGGTAACTTAATTTTAATTCCAATTTAAAGCTAACAGGGTTATTCTTAACTCCATGTAACTTTAATCCTCATTTAAACTAATTATTTTAAGTTTTTAATATAAATAAGCTTATTTATATTAAATTTCATCACATGAACAACTTAAACATAGATTTTCAAGCAAAAATCCTCTAAACTCAATTTTTAATTAATTTTTAAAGAAATTATAATTTTCTTTGAGCTTTCATTAAAAGAGTAAATTTCCAGGCTAATTACCCAGGAAATTTATTTATAAAAGATACTTAAAATTCAATTTATATGTAGATACTATTAAGTCGTGAGCTGTGTGAAAGTTTCAATAAAATCCATTAAGAATTGGATTTTTAATGAATTTTTGAAGTTATTGCTATTTTTCCACGTAAAATAGAAATACACACTAAACCTTAAGTTTTGAGAAGGTTTTAATGCTTTTAACCTGAAGGTTTTAAGCTTATTTAAGCTTTTTAAGCTGTATCAAGCTTTGACAGTTCTTAAAACCTTGAATTCAAGCCTGCATATTGGGATTTACCCTCTGGCAGCTTGAAATTACTGTCTAATTTGGGATAAAACCAGTGTAAACTTGGATTTTGGATCAAAGTCTAATATTAAAGCTTAAATAATGTTGAAAATCCTCCAATACAGGTGGACAACCTTAATTGAATCCTTGTAGATCCAAAAAGTTGGGTGCCCCAGCTCTATTTGGTCTTTTTCCTTTGTCCTACCTTTTTGCGTGGATTTTGCCCTTTTATTTATTTAAAGCCATACTATGCCCTTAAACCTTTTTAAATTGAGCTCATGCAGGATTCACATTCTGTATGGCAAATCCTTAGCCAATTCAGTAAATATACACCACACCTCAATTTCAACTAAAATTTTGGTACGTTTGCATAAACCTTATGCAACTTTAAATTTAAGCTCATTTAAGCTTAAATTTAACAATTTTAACAAAATCTTAAAAAAGTTACATTAGTATTGTGAGATTCTTAAATCTTCTAATAACATAAGAAATAAGTGTTTTTGGGTATAACACCTTATGGATGTACCCTAGGTTATTTTTGGTGTAGAATCCAAAAATAACATAATATTTATAACTCTGTTTATCCAAAAAAAAGTTGTACTTATTTTTTGTTATTTTTCATTTTAAATTCAATTAAAAAGTCTGTTGAAGACAATTTTAACTGTGTATAAAGTTATTTGTGGCCTTATGGGTATGTTATACATACCTCACAGGCTCACAAGGTTAATTTAATTCATTCTTAGTCTGTTTCATTCTTAAAATTGACATGAAATGACTCCTACTAGAAGTGGAAGCAATTACTCCATCCAATCTAATGGATCTGGACCAGGACATTCCAGTCACAAATCCAAAAGACAAGAATTTCATCCCAGAGGAGAGGCACAAATGGAGGATTCCAGAGCTTTCACCAGTTCCAGTGTCAGTACAAAAACTGGTTTATGGAAGCAAAACAGCACAAGTGGGAACTTCCCCCAAGTGTTTGGATAGCCACCATGAACTCATATCTTCAAGTGAAGAAGTTCATGGGGCCAGAAAAGACAGAAGAACTTCTGAAGGGTTGGAAACCCATTTATTGCAAAGGAAAATTTCAACAGATAAAAGCTTGGTTGAAAAAACAAAGCATGTTTTCAGATGATCAGAAGAAGAAGTTGGCCCAAGGCATGGACAAAACCCTAGTGGAAGCTCCCCAAGCATCCACCAGCAAAAGTCCGCCTCAACCAGTGCTAAACAAGCCCAAGAAAACCCCAAAGACCAATCAGAAGGGCAAGCAAAAGGCAAAAGGAAAGGCAAAGCCCAAGTGGAACAAGCCTTACCTTCAGAATTACAGAATTCCCAAGAAAGAGAAGACCGCCATGGACAATGTTGTCAATATGGCAAGAACTCTGATGGAATTCAAAAACAAGGAAGAGGAAAGATTGAACCAATCTTTCCCAAAGAAATAGATTTTGTAAAACTTGTAACTCAATTTGAATCTTGTAATAAAGAAATGATGACAAAGTTTAAAACATTTGAGTATATCCAACAGAAGTTTGGTAATAAGATATTACAAGTGAAAGAAACACAAAAGACCATTGTTGGCCTTGAAAATTTTAATAAAGACAATATTCTTTCTTTGATGAAAATTTGTGCAAGAATTAAGTCTAAAGCTACCTTACTCAATCATCCACATGACAATTCAATTTCTTTTATAACTAGACAGTTGAAAGAATTAAGAATAAAAGTTCAAAACTTGGAAAACCCAACTGGGCACAATGCAGCTCTTTTCCAAGAACAATTGGAAAAAAGGGACAAAGCAAGAATTGAATTGAAAGAAGATATCAAATCAAGTATTAATGATATATCACTGAAGAATGATTTTACAAGACAGTCCACACCAATTTTTGACAGAAATGTGCTAAACTTGAATAATGACTTACATCATACAATTTCAAGCAATGCAGAAGTGGAGACTGCCTGTAATTTTAAAGACATTCCAAGATTAGAGGAATGGCCATTCTTTAGTGGTGAAGGAGAATATAATCATATGGAATTTATGAAAACAGTTGATATGTTCAAAGAAGACTTTAACATTCCAGATGAATACATAAGTTCCAGATTACACTCATGATTTACCAAATCAGCAAAGAAATGGTATTATAAAATGAGACAAGACCATAGTAAACATTCTTGGCCTTGGTGGAAAGAACAAATTATTTCCAAATGGGCAAATAATTCCTGGAGATTTAAAATGGAAAATCATTTTGAAGAAAATATTTTTAATATTTGGAGGGACAGGCCCATGTCTTGGTTTCTTAAACAGAAGGACAGATTGACTGCCCTTCATCCTGATATGTCTGAAACAATGGTACATAAAAGGATACTAAGAAAGTGTGGAGGTGACCTTGAGCATGCTATAAGAAGCAAATTTATTGAGCCTTGCTCTAAAGAAGATTATATCAATTCTATGGAGGACATCACTACTAGAACAAAAATTGGAAGAAATTGGTATAAATCCCCAATAGAAAACAAGACTAGTGGGAAACCAATTTCAAAACCAAATCAACAACAAGACAGAATTCCTTTGAAATGTCATAAGTGTGGAAGTACATCTCATTTGGCTAATACTTGTCCCAAAAAGACAAGAATCGATGAGATAGAAATTGAAAAAGATGACACAAAAGAAACAAATGATGTACATGTACATGAAAGTGATTCTGAGCCTTCTGAAGAGGAGGAATTACCAGATGAACTTAGTATAGAAAATATTAATGTTTCCTTTGAAGTCACAGAAGTGCATACTTACTTACCACAGTACAGTGATGAATGTATGGATCTCATACATGTACAAGATGCTAAAATGCAAAAAGCCAAGCCTGCCAGAGGTAAAGGTTATACAGCTGGATCATCTTGTATCACTAATATTGTGATAAACAACACAGAAGCCAAGATACATCTTGACTCAGGTGCTTTTTGCACTTGTGTTGGGAAAAATCATCTTGACAAGACTTATACCAGCTGGCAAGACAAGATAATGCCAATTGAGGGTATAGAATTCAGCATAACTAGCCAAAATATGCACCCCTTGGGTATATTTGAAGCAGAAATGATATTTCCCCATCCTGCAGGAAGTATCAGATTCAAAGTTGAATTTGTGGTTATGAATAATTGTACTTCACGACACTTTATACTTGGAAATGATTACCTTAATATTTATGGTGTTGATATTAATAATCATAAAGACAGGTATTTCACTATAGGGGAAAATAAAAGACAAAAATTTGCTTTTCCTCTAGAAAAAAGAGAAATAACTATCATTAAACAAATGAAAAATTTTAATAAAGACAAATTTGTGTCAAATAAATAGATTTAAGCACGAATTAGTCCTGAATTAACACTGGAAATGAAGGAAGAACTTATTGAAATTTTATTCCAATACAGGGAAGCCTTTGCTTCAGATGATGAGCCACTTGGAGCTGTAAAAGGCCATGAAGTGAACATTATACTTAATGTGGAGGGACCTTATCCTCCACTATTAAGAAGACCACCTTACCCAGATAGCCCTAGGGCTCAAGGAGCATTGGAAAGTCATATTAATGATCTAATGAGACTGGGAGTTCTTAGAAATGTTGGACACAATGGGAAGTAGAAGTCACAACTCCAGTAATCATTACTTGGCATAATGATAAGTCAAGGAGGGTTGGTGATTTTAGAGCACTGAATACCTATACTATTCCAGACAGGTATCCAATCCCTAGAATCCATGAGACTTTGACTCAATTATCCAAAGCAAGATTCATTACTTCCATGGATGCTCTTAAAGGCTTCAATCAGAATTTTTTGACACCTCATGCTAGGAAATTATTGAGAATAATTGCTCATTGTGGTATTTATGAATATTTGAGGATGCCTTTTGTTATGGAAACGCACCCTCTCATTATCAGAGAATGATGAATACCATCTTCCCACATGAATTATCAGAGGGATGGTTAATAATCTACATTGATGACATTATCATTTGTTCAGAAACCTGGCAATTACATTTAGAGAGACTTTCATTATTACTTAAGAAGATCCTTAAAGTGAACATGAAAATATCTCTTAAGAAATGTAATTTTGGGTTTCATGAGTTGAAGGCTCTAGGACATGTAGTCTCAGGACTGAGCCTTGGTATTGATAAGAGCAGAGTGGCTGCAGCTTTACTGAAAAAAATGCCCCAGAACAAAAAGGAGATGATGTCTTTCTTGGGGGTTGCCAGTTATTACAGGCAACACCTTAAGGATTTTGCTATCCATGCCAGATCATTATACAGAATTTGTGATCAACAAACTATTTTTGAAATGAAACAGGAGAGGATTCATGCATATGATAAAATCAAATATAACTTGACCAATGCACCATTATTATTGATGCCAGACTGGAAACTTCCTTTCAAGCTGTATATTGATGCAGGTGGCGAAGGTTTAGGAGCTGCTCTTCATCAGGTTCAAATTGTCAATGACAAACCCTATTAAGGTCCAATTTGTTTTATTTCAAGACAAATCAAACCTACTGAGGCCAGATATGGAGCTAGCCAAATGGATTTCCTTTTCCTTATTTGAGCTCTGGAAAAACTTCATTACTGTATTGATGGTAGTGTGTTTGAAGTAATTACTGATTGTAATGCAGTAAAATTACTTCTTAACATGAAAACCCCAAACAGACACATGTTAAGATGGCAGATTGCTATACAAGAGTATAGAGGAAATATGACCATAGTACATAAAGATAGAAATATTCATAATAATGCTGATGGCTTAAGGAGATGGGCATTACCCAATACACCTGACAATCCTTCCTATGTTCCTACAAGTGAAGAACCCCAAATTCCCATTGAAGGAATTAACATCACAGATGTTGGAACAGAATTCTTTGAAGAAGCTAGAGAAAGCTATGGGCAAGATAAGAATTTTAATATACTTACTGCTTTACTTGACAAAGATTGCAAAGATGAAGCATTGGCTAATTCTCTATATGATATTTGGAAAGCATCTTATGACAATGGAAGATTCCATTTATCTGATGGTATATTATATCATAGATCTAAACACACATGTGTCATGGTCCTATGTAGTAGAATGTTAATTAACACAATACTACTATAATTTCATGATAAAATTCATTCTGGACATCTGTCTGAAGACAGAACAATGGAAAGAATTAAGACATGTGCCTGGTGGTCATCTTGGAGAAAAGATGTCATTGAGTATTGCCATAGTTGTGATAGATTCCAGAAAGCCAATAAAGCTACTGGCAAAAGATTTGGTTTAATAATCCATATCCAAGACCCAAGTACCCCATGGGAAGTGGCTCACATGGATTGGGTAACTGCCTTACCACCTGGGGGTGATAAAAGCTACAATGCATGTCTTGTTATTGTAGACAGATATAGAAAAACACCAATCTTTTTACCATGTCATAAAGATGACACAGCTATGAATACAGCTCTTCTGAGCTGGAATAGAGTCATATCCCATACTGGTCTCTTTAAAAATATTCTTAGTGATAGAGACACAAAATTCACATCAGCCTTATGGACTAATTTACATAAGATTTTGGGTACAAAACTATCATTCTCAACAGCATACCATCCACAAACAGATGGATTAGCAGAAAGAATGATTCAAACCCTTGAGGACATGATCAGAAGATTTTGTGCTTATGGCCTGGAGTTTAAAGATTCTGATGGATTTACCCATGTCTGGTGTACTCTTATACCAGCATTGGAATTAGCCTACAAGACCTCTATCCATGATTCAACAGGAAAAACTCCTGCAATTTTGGAGAAAGGATGGAACCCCAAACTTCCAGTTGATACTTTGAAAAAGATCTGGTTAATATTCATCCAACTGCTTCAAGCTTTAAGTTATTACTTGATAAAGTAAGACATCATGCAAATCAAAGCATGAATGATTCCTTTGATTATGCTGAACAGAAATGGGATAAAAGTCATAAAACCCCAGAATTCAAGATAGGGGACTCAATACTAGTTTCAACCTTGAACTTTAATAATATTAAAGGTCCAAATAAATTGAAAGATTCCTTTGCAGGACCATTTATTATTAAAGCCCTTCATGGGACTAATGCGGGACAAGTAGAACTATCAGGAGAATTAGAAAACAAGCATCCAACTTTTCCTGTTAGTCTGGTAAATCATTACACTTCAAGTGATAAGGAATTATTTCCTTTAAGGAATGAAACACCCTTAGAAGTACCCCCACTGGATCAAAGTGAGGATAAAAAGGTACTAAAAGTCTTGAAAGAAAGAATAATTAGGGGAAAAAATGAAAGAGAATACTTAGTCAGGTACAAAAATCCACAACATGAAGATGAATGGATTGAAGTAAAATACCTGATTGCCAAAATTTTCGCAGAAGATTCAGACATGAGAGAAGACCAATTTCTCAATAAAAAGTTTGAATTGTGTGCTTTACATACTTAAGAAGTATAAGTAGAGAGGTTGGACAGTGGATTATACCCCCCAAATAACTTGGGGGTATACTGCAAAAGAAAATTGTAGTAATTTTTTTTGGGTGGTAGGGAATGTAAGCCTGTGAGGTATGTCTAACATACCCATAAGGCCACAAATGACTTTATACAGATTTAAATTTGTCTTCAACAGACTTTTTAATTGAATTTCAAATAAAAAAACAAAAAATAAGTAGAACTTTTTTTTGGATAAAAAAAGTTATAAATATTATGTCATTTTTGGATTCTACACCAAAAATAACCTAGGGTACAGCCATAGGGTGTTTGTGAGCCTTAGAGGTAATTTCATATACCCAAAAGACCACAAATATAAAAAATAACATATTAATATAAATAAAATAAATTTATTTATATTATTAAAATAAAAATAAAAATATAAATATAAAATTATATTCAAAATAAAAAATTAATTATAATTTAAAAATAAAAAATACATTAAATTTTGTAAATGTAAAATTACATTTATACTTGAAAAAATTAAGTAAAAATGAAACTTTAACAAAATTGTGAGAAAATAAATAAATTTGGAAAAAAGTTAAATAAAAGTTATTATAACTTTTTATCCAATAAATAAACATATAAAATTTATTTCACCATTGGATTCCTCATAAAAAATCAGGTGGGGTCACCTCTGAGTGAAATTCTTGTAACTCAACTCTAAATAAGCTGAAATTAAGTTTTTAGTATTTTCAATAAAAAAGTTGAAAATCCTCAAAACTTTAATTTAATTCACACCACATGTGGTGTTAACCATCAATTTTTGTGTTAAAATTGAGGTGTTGTGTTTAGTTTAGAAGTTATGAGGAATTGAAGTATTTTCAATTGAATTCAATTGAAATGTCAAAATGTGCGCGTGTATTACATAAGTGAACTTTGATTTACATATGAGGTGTCAATTATTACTGTATTGTACTGTACAATTGAATTGAATTACATATGTAAATTATAAGTATAATACATGATGAGGAATTAAAGGAAAAAATAAATTGGAAAGATTAAATTTGGGGGGGAAAAGGAACTCCAGCTCTAAGGGGGAGCTAGACCCCCAAAATCCTTGCTGACAGGCGTGGGATGTCAAAATTCACGCAAAAGTTCATCACTTTTGGCCTGGAATTGAGTTACAGGGTCTGTGGACTCAATTGATGATGAGGTTTTGATACCAACTGGGGTAGTTTTAGCTGTTGCCAAGAGGGTAAAACTACCCTTAAGATAAAACAATCATAATAAAAACAGTTTTAACTGGTTTCTACGCCTCTGACACACATTCTGACGTGTTTTGAAGGCTCTAGGCCTGGTATTGCTATATTAATGGCTGATTTAAGGGTCTAAAATGGCTAAAAATGGCTTAAACCAGCCCTTTTTGGTCTAAACCAGGGTTCAATGATGCCATAATTGGCTTTTCTGTTGTCAGACTGTTTTTCACGACTGACAAGAGTAGATTTTACTTTTGGAGTAAGAGAATTGATGGCTATAAAAGAATGTCTTCTTTGCCCCACTTTTCTCTTCATGTTAGAATCTTTTCCTTTTATTAATTAGTTTAAAACTGTTAAACCAATCAATCAAAGATTCCAACCACCACTTTTAAATCATTTTAATCCTTTTAACCACGTGAAAAAATCATTATAATCATTGTTTGTAACTCTTATAATCATTTTTACCCCTGAACCACCCCAAAAGTGAATTAAAGCATCTTTCATCACTGTAAACTTTGTCACTTTGTTTCCAAATTCACTCTGGTCACTTTTGGGCGTGTTTTCTCTTTAATATTCTTTTTAAAGACTTTGCTCTTTAATTAATTGCTTGCAGTTCTTTGCTCAATTAATTCCAATTGAAATTGCCCTTGAAGAAATTTCTTTTGTAGCCCTAAAATATCTCTTGTAGAGTATTTTTTGGATAAATTTTTATTGTTGGTAAAACAATAAATTTTTATAATATTATTGTTTTATACTAATAAAGTTATAAACAATAAAATTGGCGTGTTTTCTCTTAAAAATAATATTTCATACTATTCTTAATTGATTTTTACCTTATACAAATTTTGAGGACAGGAAAAGTACTTGATTTTTAATCAAAGTTTCATATCCACACCTTACATTTGGGGGCCCAGCCGTGATATTTTACCTGTGACATATTTTTTTTACTCTTTTTAAATCCTTTTTCTTATATTGAAAAATTTAAAAACACATAAAAAATACTTATAATTCAAAAAACCCATAAAAAATAATTTTTTTCATATTATAAGTGAGGCTCAAATTTTTATTTCTTTTTTTGAAATATCCTTTTTTTACTTAATTAATTGGCTTTTTCATTAATTTTAGTGTCTGACAACGTGGTAAGACAAGAAAACATTGAAACAGCCTCAACAGTAACCAGCATTATCCCTGCCAGTACTGTTAATTCTGATCATAATAGTACTGTTATTGTGACTCAAAATAACCAACCTGAACCAATATCTTCTGAATTAATTAACTTGGACATAAGTAATACTCTTCAGAAGGCTAAGAATTTGGCCAATAGTAAGTTTTTGACGTAAAAATACTATTTTAAGCCTTTTTTAACCATAATTATGCCTTCAACCAGATCAGGAGCCAGCTACAACCCCTCAAGCAGCTCCCAAAAAGGTAATAGACGTGATTATGGCAGAGGCCAACCAGGTACAGAAGGAAAAGGGTCAGTTGATGACTTCCAAACAACTAAAATGGGTCATTCTGAAGCTGATAATACCATTTTACCTTCAAAAAGAGCTGACACCGCCACAACAAGCCTCTGTGGACATATACAAAGCCAGCCACAGTGCATACAACAATGCACTTCAATTCAAGGAGTACCAAATCCTTGCAGACCTGTGGAAGAATTGCATGAATTCTTACCTGACAGTAAGAAAATTCTTCGGCCATCCCAACACTTGCAAATTGCTCAATGGATGGCATCCATTTATGGAGAAGAAAAACATGATGCTTTTGACACTAGAATGGAGGAAAAACAACCCTCAACCACCCAAACCAGTGCCAAAATCAGCCCCAGTGGCCAGCAGCAGCAATTCCAACGTGAAAAAGCAGCCACAAGCTCCAAACAAGGGCAAAGGGAAGGCACCAGCCCCAAAACCTTACAGCCAGGGCTACAGAATCCCAAAGATTCAGCAGGATGCCATGGAAAATGTATTTCAGATGGCCAGAACCATGATGGAATTACAGAAGAAGGAGGAAGCCAGATTAAGGTTCCAGAAATGATTTCTGACATATTTGATTCCATCCCAGAGTTGTATAATGCTATAAATGACGTGAAAAAACATCTTTCTGATAAAAATGACACCATTTGTAACAACATTAAAACAAACAACCTGAGTCTGTGCCAAATTAATGAAACACTTATGTGTTTTGAAAAAGTTTTAAGAACAATTAAAAATTCTAATAATGACAATTCTTCTAACATTAAAATAAATGAACAATCTGCCATTATTAAAGAATTAACAGATAAATATTCTAAATTCAATATTGATGACATGATTGAAAAAAGAATTAAACAAGCCATAAATATTATCAAAACAGATAACAAGAAAGTCCTTGATGACATTTCAAATTCATTTACTGAAGTAAAGACATATACCATTGCCTTGAAAAAGTGTTTTGATGCTTCACAAGAAGAAGTATCAAAATTATCAATGAAATTGAATCAAGTCACTGCTGATAATACAAGACAGACAGAGTTATGGCAAGAACTGACACATAAGGAAGACATGTATAAAATTGAAGTAATAAATTTAATACAAAGCTTCCAACATGAATACAGAAATTCCCAAAGGTGTAGCAACAGTAAAATGAATAACATTGAACAAATACTGAACACCTTACCAAGAATGTCTACACCTCTAAATCAAAATGAGGGCACAAGAATTCCAAATCCACAAGTATTGGATCCTGATAATTCACAATTAAAAGATGAATTATCCACTTTTTTTCATAACTTGGAACCATCAATGGGCCAAGCACTCTTGAAAGAAGTTCCAAAACTTAAAGAATGGCCTCACTTCAGTGGTGAAGGAGAGTATGACCATATTGAATTCATTAGAGGTATTGACATGATCAAAGAGGATTTTGAATTACCAGACAGATTGGTAACAGCCAGGTTTAACACCTTGTTTACCAGATCAGCTCACAGATGGTACATCAAAATAAGACAAGCACATCGACACCAGAGTTGGACTTGGTGGAAAACCCAAATCATCAACAAATGGGCAAATGATGCTTGGAGGTTTAAAGTTGAAACAGCCTTTCAATCTGCCAAATTTAATGCTGATAAAGACAGAGCTTTACCATGGTTTTGCCAACAAAAGGACAGATTAACAGCATTATATCCTGACATGTCAGAGTTTATGATCCATAGAAAAATTCTGAGACAATGTGGAGGTGACTTAGAGCATGCTGTCAAAAGCAGGACTACTGAACAATCTTCAGCAGAAGATATTATCAATATACTAGAAGAAGTAACCACCAGAACCAAAATTGGTTCTAGTAGGGTGAATCTCAAAACAAGGTTTAATACACCTTGGAAAGATTCTGTGGACAAAAGCCCCAAAGAAAATTCTAGTAATATTAAATATAAATCTGCAGATACAGTCAGAAAATGCCATATTTGCCAAAGCACCACCCATTTAGCCAATACATGTCCAAAAAGGGGGAAAATCAATGAAATTGACATTGAAAAGGGACCAGATGTTGAAAAAGAAGACATAATTGAAGACAATTCAGATGATAAGTCATCCATATTTTCTGAATCTTCAAAAAGATATAGAAAATATCAATGCCACTTTTGACATCATGGAATCTTATTCCCACTTACCACAATTGAGCAATGGTCAAGTTGATTTATCAAAACTTCAAGATGCACAACTTATGAAGACAAAACCAAACAGAGGAAAAGGTTATACAGCTGGTAACTCCTGTATAACAGAAGTGGTAATTGACAACAAGCCCACCAAACTTTTGCTTGACCCAGGAGCCTTCTGCTCTTGTGTTGGAAAATCCTTTCTTAAGACTTGTGTGGCAAATTTTGAAGACCAATTGTTACCAATTGATGGTATAAAATTCAACAGTGCAAGTAATCCAATGAAAGCATTGGGAATCTTTGAGACCAATGTCATATTCCCACACATAAATGGGAATTTAAGGATCACAGTTGAATTTGTTGTTATGGAAAATTGCTCTAGTACCCATTTTATATTGGGAAATGACTATTTGATCATGTATGGGATAGATTTACATAATAACAAAGACAGATACTTTACAATTGGGGACAATAAGCGCCAGAAATTTGCCTTTTTACCATTTAAAAGACAAATTACAGTAAACAAAGTATCACCAGTCAACTTAGAGTTAGAAAAATTCAAGTCTGAACAGTTAAATGAGGCTGAGATAAGCCTTCATCTGACTGATAAACAAGAAAATGAACTTTCTTCCCTTTTGTATGACCACAAAGGAGCATTTGCTACAGACAAAGAACCTCTGGGAGCAATTATTGGTCATGAAGTTGACATCATTCTTAACATTGAGAGACCTTATCCACCACTCTTGAGAAGACCTGCTTATCCAGCAAGTCCAAAATCAAGAGAAGCTCTAGAAATTCATATCAAAGAACTTCTAGACCTTGGTGTAATAAGAAAAGTAGGCCACAATGAGGAAGTAGAAATAACTACACCAGTCATAGTGGCGTGGCATAATGGAAAATCCAGAATGGTTGGGGACTTTAGAGCTCTGAACACTTACACTGTTCCAGACAGATACCCAATACCAAAAATCCAAATTGCCCTTACTCAAATATCTCAAGCAGTGTATATAACCACTATGGATGCCCTTAAAGGATTCCATCAAAATGTGGTAACACCAAGAGCAAGAAAATACTTGAGAATTATTGTTCATTGTGGAGTGTATGAATACTTAAGGATGCCCTTTGGTATCAAAAATGCACCTTCACACTTCCAAAGAATGATGAATGAAATCTTCCCTGAAGAACTCTCAGAGGGATGGTTAATCATTTACATTGATGACATTATTATCTGTTCAAAGACTTGGGAGGAGCACATGTACAGATTATCAAGAGTTTTGACAAAAATCCAATCAGTAAACATGAAAATCTCCTTGAAGAAATGTCATTTTGGATTTAAAGAACTTAAGGCACTAGGACATGTTGTATCTGGTTTGTCCCTTGGAATTGATAAAAACAAAGTTGCAGCAGTATTGTTAAAACCCATGCCTCAGAATAAGAAGGAAATTCAGTCATTCTTGGGTTTTGCAGGATATTACAGGCAACACATTAAAGACTTTGCATCCATAGCAAGACCACTTTATAAGTTGTGTGACAAAGACACAGTATTTGAGATGACTGTTGACAGAGTCAAAGCTTTTGAATCTCTAAGAGAAGCATTGACCACTGCTCCACTCTTACTGATGCCAGACTTTAAATTACCTTTCAAACTGTATATTGATGCATCAGGGGATGGACTAGGTGCTGCACTTCACCAAGTTCAGATCATAAATGACAAACCTGTAGAAGGACCAATATGTTTCATATCCAGGCAAATCAAACCAACTGAAGCCAGATATGGAGCAAGTCAAATGGAATGTCTATGCCTTGTCTGGGCCTTGGAGAAATTGAACTATTTCTTAGAGGGATGTGTTTTTGAAGTAATAACAGATTGTACAGCTGTGAAATCACTTTTAAACATGAAAACACCTAACAGACACATGCTCAGATGGCAAATAGCCATACAAGAATACAGAGGCAATATGACTATTGTTCATAAGGATGGGAATATTCATAAGAATGCAGATGGACTAAGCAGATGGCCATTACCAAATAACATTGATAATCCTGCTTATGTTCCAGAAGAAGCTTCACCACAAATTCCAATAGAAGGAATAAGTGTTACAGACTTGAACACCACCTTCTTTGAAGAAGTCAGAAATAGTTACACTCAAGATAAGAATTGTAGCATCTTATGCCAATTACTTAACAAAGACTGTAAAGACAACTCTCTAATACATGCCTTGGATGAAGTATGGAGAAAATCTTATAATGAAGGAAGATTTCACCTACTGGATGGTATAATTTACCACAGAACCAAGCACACATGTGTCATGACAGTTGTAGACAGGTCATTAATCAATCTTGTACTGAAAGAATGCCATGATAGTCCCTTTTCAGGACATCTTTCTGAAGACAGAACAAGAGAGAAAGTGAAGACCTGCATATGGTGGCCAATGTGGCAAAAAGATGTTGCAGAGTATTGCAAAACCTGTGACAGATGCCAAAAGGCAAATAAATCCACTGGCAAAAGACTTGGAAATATGATGAAAATCCAAGAACCAAACAGACCTTGGGAAATTATCCATATGGATTGGGTAACTGGCCTACCACCAGGAGGTGACAGGAGCTATAATGCTTGCCTAGTAATTGTGGACAGATTCAGTAAAACTCCAAGCTTTTTACCATGTCACAAAGATGATACAGCCATGGATACAGCTCTTCTGATATGGAATAGAGTAGTGTCATGGACTGGGATATTTACAAATATCATCAGTGATAGAGATCCCAAATTCACTTCAGCACTATGGACAAATCTTCACCAATTATTTGGCACTAAACTGTCTTTCTCTACAGCCTACCACCCACAAACTGATGGCCTGGCTGAAAGAATGATCCAAACCTTAGAGGACATGGTGAGAAGATTTTGTGCATATGGCCTTGAATTCAAAGATTGTTATGGATTTACCCATGATTGGTGTACTCTGTTACCAGCACTGGAATTAGCATATAAAACATCAATCCATGCTAGTACCAATCAGACTCCTGCTGTTCTAGAAAAAGGATGGAACCCCAAGTTACCCCAAGACTCCTTGAGGAAAGACTTAATTGAAATACATCCCACAGCTGCTAGCTTCAAAGGAATGCTAGACAAAGCTAGAAAGCATGCAGTAAGGTGCATGGAGGACTCTTTTGCATATGCTAAAGACAAATGGGATAAATCTCATGCAACTCCAGATTTCAAAGTGGGGGACCTAGTTCTTGTATCCACCACTAACTTCAATAACATCAAAGGATGTAAAAAGTTGAAAGACTCCTTTGCAGGACCTTTTGTGATTAAGGCCCTCCATGGAGAAAATGCTGTTGAAGTAGAGTTATCTGAAGAGCTTAGCAATAAGCACCCTACATTTCCAGTGAGCTTGATAAAACCATATAAATCTAGTGATGCTGAGAAATTTCCCTTGAGGAATAAGGTTCCCCAAGTTATACCTCCTATTGAGACATCTGGTACTAAGAAAATAACCAAAGTTCTTAAAGAAAGGAAATTAAGAACCAAGAAAGTAAGGGAATACCTTGTTAGGTACAGTGACCCAACTTGTGAAGATGAATGGTTAGAAGAAAAAGATATACCAGAAGCTACCAAACTCCTGAGGAGATTCAGACACACTAGCAACACCAATATTACAAAGTAATATTCTTTTTTAGGGGGAGGGAATGTGAGCCTTAGAGGTAATTTCATATACCCAAAAGACCACAAATATAAAAAATAACATATTAATATAAATAAAATAAATTTATTTATATTATTAAAATAAAAATAAAAATATAAATATAAAATTATATTCAAAATAAAAAATTAATTATAATTTAAAAATAAAAAATACATTAAATTTTGTAAATGTAAAATTACATTTATACTTGAAAAAATTAAGTAAAAATGAAACTTTAACAAAATTGTGAGAAAATAAATAAATTTGGAAAAAAGTTAAATAAAATTTATTATAACTTTTTATCCAATAAATAAACATATAAAATTTATTTCACCATTGGATTCCTCATAAAAAATCAGGTGGGGTCACCTCTGAGTGAAATTCTTGTAACTCAACTCTAAATAAGCTTAAATTAAGTTTTTAGTATTTTCAATACAAAAGTTGAAAATCCTCAAAACTTTAATTTAATTCACACCACATGTGGTGTTAACCATCAATTTTTGTGTTAAAATTGAGGTGTTGTGTTTAGTTTAGAAGTTATGAGGAATTGAAGTATTTTCAATTGAATTCAATTGAAATGTCAAAATGTGCGCGTGTATTACATAAGTGAACTTTGATTTACATATGAGGTGTCAATTATTACTGTATTGTACTGTACAATTGAATTGAATTACATATGTAAATTATAAGTATAATACATGATGAGGAATTAAAGGAAAAAATAAATTGGAAAGATTAAATTTGGGGGGGAAAAGGAACTCCAGCTCTAAGGGGGAGCTAGACCCCCAAAGTCCTTGCTGACAGGCGTGGGATGTCAAAATTCACGCAAAAGTTCATCACTTTTGGCCTGGAATTGAGTTACAGGGTCTGTGGACTCAATTGATGATGAGGTTTTGATACCAACTGGGGTAGTTTTAGCTGTTGCCAAGAGGGTAAAACTACCCTTAAGATAAAACAATCATAATAAAAACAGTTTTAACTGGTTTCTACGCCTCTGACACACATTCTGACGTGTTTTGAAGGCTCTAGGCCTGGTATTGCTATAGTAATGGCTGATTTAAGGGTCTAAAATGGCTAAAAATGGCTAAAAATGGCTTAAACCAGCCCTTTTTGGTCTAAACCAGGGTTCAATGATGCCATAATTGGCTTTTCTGTTTTCAGACTGTTTTTCACGACTGACAAGAGTAAATTTTACTTTTGGAGTAAGAGAATTGATGGCTATAAAAGAATGTCTTCTTTGCCCCACTTTTCTCTTCATGTTAGAATCTTTTCCTTTTATTAATTAGTTTAAAACTGTTAAACCAATCAATCAAAGATTCCAACCACCACTTTTAAATCATTTTAATCCTTTTAACCACGTGAAAAAATCATTATAATCATTGTTTGTAACTCTTATAATCATTTTTACCCCTGAACCACCCCAAAAGTGAATTAAAGCATCTTTCATCACTGTAAACTTTGTCACTTTGTTTCCAAATTCACTCTGGTCACTTTTGGGCATGTTTTCTCTTTAATATTCTTTTTAAAGACTTTGTTCTTTAATTAATTGCTTGCAGTTCTTTGCTCAATTAATTCCAATTGAAATTGCTCTTGAAGAAATTTCTTTTGTAGCCCTAAAATATCTCTTGTAGAGTATTTTTTGGATAAATTTTTATTGTTGGTAAAACAATAAATTTTTATAATATTATTGTTTTATACTAATAAAGTTATAAACAATAAAATTGGCGTGTTTTCTCTTAAAAATAATATTTCATACTATTTTTAATTGATTTTTACCTTATACAAATTTTGAGGACAGGAAAAGTACTTGATTTTTAATCAAAGTTTCATATCCCCACCTTACAGTGTTACACCCAAAAATACTTCTTTCTTATGTTATTGGAAGATTTAAGAAAATCACAGTACTATTGTAACTTCTTTTAACATTCTTTTAAATTGTTCAATTTAAGCTTAAATAAGCTTAAATTTAAAGTTGCATAGGTTTTATGCAAACGTACCAAAATTTCAGTTAAAATTGAGGTGTTATGTATATTTACTTAATTTGCTAAGGATTCGCCATACAGGATGTAAATCCTGGGTGGGCTCAATTCAAAAGGGTTTAAGGCAATAGTATGGCTTTAAATAAATAAAAGGGCAAAATCCACACAAAAAGGTGGGACAAAGGAAAAAGACCAAATAGAGCTGGGGTACCCAAATTTTTGGATCTGCAAGGATTCAATTAAGGTTGTCCACCTGTATTGGTGGATTTTCAACCTTATTTCAACTTTAATATTAGACTTTGATCCAACCTTAAAGTTTAAACTGGTTTTATGCCAAATTGGACAGGAATTTCAAGCTGCCACAGGGTAAATCCCTATATGCAGGCTTGAAATTAAGGTTTTAAGAACTTTCAAAAATGAATTAAGCTCAAAAAGCTTAAATAAGCTCAAAACTTTAAGGTTACAAGCATTAAAACCTTATCAATAGTTAAGGTTTAGTGTGAGCCTTAGAGGTATTTTTATATACCCAAAAGACCACAAATGATAAATTAAAATACAAATATAAATAAAATAAATTTATTTATATTATAAAAATAATAATATAAATACAAATATATATTAAAAAATGAATATTTAATTATAATTTAAAAGTAAAATTACAATAAAATTCAAAATTATGAAAATTCATTTTTACTTGTAAAAATTAAGTAAAAATGAATTTTTAATAAAAATTATGAAATTAAGATATTTTTGGTAAAAATTTATATAAAATATATCAAAGCTTTTTATCCAATAAATAAAAATATAAAATTTATTTCACCATTTGATTCCTTTTAAAAAATTAGGTGGGGTCTTCTCTGAGTGAAATTTTTGTAACTCAACTCTAAATAAGCATAAATTAAGTTTTCAGTATTTTCAATACAAAAATTGAAAATCCTCCACAATTTAATTTATTTCACACAACATGTGGTGTTAACCATCAATTTTTGTGCTAAAATTGAGGTGTTTTGTTTAGTTTAAAAGTTATGAGGAACTGAAGTATTTACAATTGAATTCAATGGAAATGTCAAAATGTGCGCGTGTATTACATAAGTGAACTTTGATTTACATATGAGGTATCAATTATTACTGTATTGTACTGTACAGTGCCCTCCAACAAACCTTTGAACACTTTTTTTTCTCACAATTGTTTCTCATGTGTTTCACAAGGCTATATGGGAGAGTCAAGAATTATTTTTTATATGATTATGCATGTTTTGTTTTTAAATCAAACTAATAATAAAAAATCGTGTATAAATAGTAATACAATAAAATTGAGTAATATCAAAATAAAGCTCAATTTTTATCCAGGACTATTCGCATTCTTGCAGGCATGGATACAAGTAATGCCTCTAAGTGATCAAAAGGCATTGTATCCCAAATGATGTGAATGGCTTTGCTCAACTCGTCCATCGTTTTTGGGTTGAAAAGGTTGGTAACGACAAATTTCATTTTAAACCAAAGGTTTTCAATTGGGTTGAGGTCAGATGAGTTGGGAGGCCAAGCAAATATTTGAATATGATGATCTTGACGCCATTGTTGGCTGGCAAGGGCAGTATGGATGGGAGCTCCATCCTCCATTAATGTGAGCTCTTCACAATTGGCTGCTACACCAACCTCGACCAATTCGTTCATAAATGGCAATAGGCCAGGTTTGTAAACATTATCGATAAAGTCTAATTACCTATGTTGCCCTGGGGGCATTGTAATAAGCTCGGATTGAATTGGTCCACAGATGGCCCCCCAAATCATCATTGATTTACAACCTGATCAATGATTGACTGCCATTGAATCAAAGTTGTATTTTTGTTCAGGTGTTTTCCAAACTTGCTTTTGGGTTATGGGCTCGCCTAGTTCAAATGAATATTTGTCCATCCAAAAAACTCGGGACCAATTCTTCATGGTCCAATGGAGGTGAGCACGGGCAAGTTCTAGCCATTGTTCTATGTGACAAGGACTGAAATAGGGTTTCTTGACGGCAATACAGGACCTTTTACCAAGGTGATGTATTGCCTTGCAAATAGTATTGAGAGAAACATCAGCCGTGATGAAGTTTTTGATTGAGACAAGTGTCTATTGACGATGTTGCTGAAGGACTTGGGCAAGTTCTCATAAGTCACTATTGTTTAATTTTGGAGGTCGTCCAGGTATTGGGAGGTTTTCTAAATGACCTTGCTCTTGAAATTTTCAGATGGTATCATGGACAGTTGTTGGAGGAACACCTAGAAAGTTGGCAATTGTTAGGATTGATCCCCTGCATCACGCATCCCAATGATTCTCCCTTGGTCTATAGGATTGCAATATGGTGGCATACTTATAAATTGGGTATCTAGGATGTTGTCCAAGATTTCAAATGAGAGTATTAAAAAAAACTCACCATTCATTTTGGTGACTGGTATAAATAGGCATAACGCAAGGCAACAGCCAGACAAAGACAAGAAACTGAAGTGATCCACAAAGATGATTGATCCAAAAAACCAATTAATCTCATTGGTTAGAAAAAAGATAACCAATCGTTGATTCTGATTGGTTAGAAAAAACAAGATCGCAACAAAAAATAAAACAAGAAGAGAAGAAAGGAGGTGAGATGAGTGCAAGATGATGGTGGAAGTCAGGAGAAAGAGTCCACAAGCTCAGAAAAAAAACTGAAAAAATTGTGAGAAAAAAAAACTGAACAAGAAAAAATTAGAAAAAAAAGTGTTCAAGGGTTTGTTGGAGGGCACTGTACAATTCAATTGAACTACATATGTAAATTACAAGTATAATACATGATGAGGAATTAAAGGAAAAAATAAATTGGGGGGGGGGGAAAGGAACTCTAGCTCTAAGGGGGAGCCAGACCCCCAAATTCCTTTCTGACAGGTGTGAGATGTCAAAATTCATGCAAAAGTTCATCACTTTTGGCCTGTAATTGAGTCACAGGGTCTGTGACTCAATTGATGATGAGGTTTTGATACCAACCAGGGCAGTTTTAACTGTTGCCAAGAGGGTAAAACTACCCTTAAGTTAAAACAATGTTAGTAAAAGCAGTTTTAACTGATTTCTACGCCTCTTACAAACATTCTGACGTGTTCTCAATGCTCTAGACCAGGTATTGCTATAGTAATGGCTGATTTAAGGGTCTAAAATGGCTAAAAATGGCTTAAAACAGCCCTTTTTTGGTCCAAACCAGGGTTCAATGATGCCATAATTGGCTTTTCTGTTGTCAGACTGTTTTTCACGACTGAAAAGAGTAAATTTTGCGTTTGGAGTAAGAAAGTTGACTGCTATAACAGAATGTCTTCTTTGCCCCACTTTTCTCTTCATGTTAGAATCTTTTCCTTTTATAATTAGCTTAAACACTGTTAAGCCAATCAATAAAATATTCCAACCACCTTCTTTAAATAATTTCAAACCTTTTAACTACCTTCAAAAATAATTATAATCATTTTTACCCCAAACCACCTCAAAAGTGAATTAAAGCATCTTTCATCACTGTAAACTTTGTCACTTTGTTTCCAAATTCACTCTGGTCACTTTTGGGCTTGTTTTCTTTTTTAATATTCTTTTTGAAGACTTTGTTCTTTAATTCATTGCTTGCAGTTCTTTGCTCAATTAATTCCAATTGAAATTGCTCTTGAAGAAATTTCTTTTGTAGCATTAAATATCTCTTGTAGAGTATTTTTGGGATACATTGTTATTGTTGGTAAAACAATAAATTTTTATAATATTATTGTTTTATACTGATAAAGTTAAAAGCAATAAAATTGGAGTTTTTTCTCTTAAGAATAATATTTCTCACTATTTTTAATTGATTTTTACCTTATACAAATTTTGAGGACAGGAAAAGTACTTGATTTTTAATCAAAGTTTCATATCCACACCTTACATTTGGGGGGCCCAGCCGCGATATTTTACCTGTGACATATTTCTTTACTTTTTTTAACCTTTTTTCTTATATTGAAAAGTTTAAAAAACATATAAAAAATACTTATAATACAAAAAACCCATAAAAAATAATTTTTTCATATTATGAGTGAGGCTTATATTTTTATCTCTTTTTTTGAAATAACCTTTTTTCTACTTGATTAATTGGCTTTTTCATCAATTTTAGTGTCTGACAACATGGTAAGACAAGAAAATATTGAAACAGCCTCAACAGTCACCAGCATTATTCCAGCCAGTAATGTTAATTCAGACCATAATAGGACTGTCATTGTGACTCAAAATAGCCAACCTGAACCAATATCTTCTGAATTGATTAACTTGGATATAAGTAATACCCTTCAGAAAGCTAAGAATTTGGCCAATACTAAGTTTTTGATGTAAAAATACTATTTTAAGCCTTTTTTTATTCATAAAATATGCCTTCAACTAGATACGGAGCCAGCTATAACCCCTAGAGCAGCCCACAAAAAGGTAATAGACGTGATTATGGCAGAAGCCAACCAGGTACAGAAGGAAAAGGGTCAGTTGATGACTTCCAAACAACTAAAATAGGTCATTCTGATGCTGATAATACCATTTTACCTTCCCAAAGAGCTGACACCGTCACAATAAGCCTCAGTGGACATATACAAAGCCAGCCACAAAGCTTACAACAATGCCCTGCAGTACAAGGAGTACCAGATCCTTGCAGATCTGTGGAAAAACTACATGAATTCTTACCTGACTGTGAGAAAATTCCTGGGCCATCCCAATACTTGCAAATTGCTCAATGGATGGCATCTGTTGATGGAGAAGAAAAACATGATGCTTTTGGCACTAGAATGGAGGAAAAACAACCCTCCACCACCCAAGCAAGTGCCAAAAACAGCCCCAGTGGCCAGTAGCAGCAATTTCAACGTGAAAAAGCAGCCACAAGCTCCAAACAAGGGAAAAGGAAAGGAACCAGCCACCAAACCTTAAAGCCAGGGCTACAGGATGCCATGGAAAATGTGTTTCAGATGTCCAGAACAATGATGGAATTACGAAAGAAAGAGGAGGCCAGATTAAAATATCAGAAATAATTTATGATATTTTTGATTCTATTTGAGAGTTGTATGAAGCTATAACTGACGTAAAAAGTCATCTTTATGATAAAAATACATCAATTTGTGACAATCTTAAAACACATAACTTGGGTCTGAGCCAAATAAATGAAACACTTGAATTTTTTGAATAGGTTTTAAGAACAATCAAAGCTTCCAATAATGATAGTTCTTTTGGCAATAAGATAAATGAACAATCTTCCATTATTAAAGAATTGATAGACAAATATTCTAAATTCAATATTGATGACATGATTAAAAGAGGAATAAAACAAGCCATAAATACTATCAAAGAGGATAATAAGAAAGCTCTTGATAATATTTTAAAATCATTTGCTGAAGTAAAAACACATATAATTGCCTTGAAAAAGTGTTTTGATACCTCAAAAGAGGAAATATCAAAATTAAAAATAAAGTTAAATGAGGTTATATCTGAGAATACTAAACAAACAGAATTATGGAATGAGCTGACATATAAAGAGGATGATCATAAAAAGAATTTCATAGCCTCTATAAAAAGCTTACAACATGAATTAAGAAATTCACAAAGGTGTAACAACAGTAAAGTGAATGATATTGAACAACTACTAAACACCTTACCAAGAATGTCTACACCTCTGAATCAAAATGAAGGTACAGGGATTCCCAATCCACAAGTATTGGATATTGAAAATTCTCAATTAAAAAATGAATTTTCTACTTCTTTTCATAACTTGGAACCATCAACGGGCCAAGCACTCTTGAAAGAAGTTCCAAAACTCAAGTAATGGCCTCACTTCAATGGTGAAGGAGAATATGACCATATGGAATTCATCAGAGGAATTGACATGATTAAAGAAGATTTTCAATTACCAGACATATTGGTAACAGCCAGGTTTAGCACCTTATTTACCAAATCAGCTCACAGATGGTATATCAAATTGAGACAAGCACATGGACACCAAAGTTGGACTTGGTGGAAAACCCAAATTATCAACAAATAAGCCAATGATGCTTGGAGGTTTAAAGTGGAAACAGCCTTTGAATCTGCCAAATTTAATGCTGATAGAGACAAAGCTTTACCATGATTTTGCCAACAAAAAGACAGATTAACAGCATTATATCCTGACATGTCAGAATTTATGATCCATAGAAAAATTCTGAGACAATGTGGAGGTGACTTAGAGCATGCTGTCAAAAGCAGGACTACTGAGCAATCTTCAGCAGAGGATATTATCAATATATTAGAAGAAGTAACCACCAGAACCAAAATTGGTTCTAGTAGGGTGAATCTCAAAACAAGATTTAATACACCTTGGAAAGAGACTGTAGACAAAAACCACAAAGAAAATTCTAATATTGTTAAGTATAAATCTTCAGATACAGTCAGAAAGTGTCATATTTGCCAAAGCACCACCCATTTAGCCAATACATGTCCAAAAAGGGGGAAAATAAATGAGATTGATATTGAAAAGGAACCTGATGTTGAAAAAGATGACATAATTGAAGACAATTCAGATGATAAGTCATCCATATCTTCTGAATCTTCAAAAGATATAGAAAATATCAATGCCACTTTTGACATCATGGAATCTTATTCCCACTTACCACAATTGAGCAATGGTCAACTTGATTTAACAAACGTTCAAGATGCACAACTTATGAAAACCAAACCAAACAGAGGGAAAGGTTATTGTAAGGTTTGTCTATGAAACTCTTGATAATAGTAGCAAAATCAAGAGTACTATGACTGTCCTCAATAGAAATATATGATATAATAAAATATTATAACCACAAATTGAAATATAATTATTAAAAATAATTATATATAAAAAAATAAATCTAATTACTATTATAAAAATATAATAATAAAAAAAATATATAATAATTATAAGAAAATTATAATTATTCTATTATTCTTATAGTCACTGACAGTCATAACAATAAGAATTGTAAAGCTCTTAATGAGACAATTACACATGGAAATATAAATATTAACCACTTATAAATAATATAAATATTATTAATAAAAGAATTATAACACACACTGTGCAGAAATAATTCTTATAGAATAAAATTCTATATAAAAAAACTAATACTAGATAAAAAAATATAGAACTTTAGAGAAAAACTTAGTTATAATATTTATTTAATACAACAAGTTAAACAAAAACAGTTATTATATTAAATAATGATTATAAGTTAAAAACACGTCTGAAATCAATAATTTTAAGGATAAAACAACTTTTTATGATAAAATTTAAGATTAAAGAGTTTTTAAGAGGAATTTGTGGATTGTAAAAGATATTTAAGATGCAAATTTTATAATATAAAATATATTATCGATGATTACAACAATAATCTGAATTCTATGACTTCAATTCTTTAATTTAAAATTAATAAAGAATAAAATAACTTAAGAATTACTTTAATAATAAGATTTTATGAATAATAAAACTTTACCTGTTTAAATTTCTAATATGATTGGATTGATAATTAATTGATGGACAAAAACAGTGATGAAAACACTCTTTTTATGTCTTCAGAGCAGCGCTCATGATTCATAATGAATATACAGGGCGTGCTCAGGTCAAAACTGAAAAACCATACTTAAAAACAAAGTTCTTAACTTAAGGCAACTTGTTTTTAATTCCAATTTAAAGTTACCAGTGTTATTCGTAACTCCATGTAACTTTAATCCTCATTTAAGCTAATTATATTAAGTTTTTAATAAAAATAAACTTATTTATATTGAAGTTCATCACATGAACAACTTAAAAATAGAGTTTCAAGCAAAAATCTCTTAAACTCAATTTTTAATTAATTTTTAAAGAAATCATAATTTTCTTTGAGCTTAATTAAAAGAGTAAAGTTCCAGGCTAATTACCCAGGAATTTGATTTATAAAAGATACTTAAAATTTAATTTATATATAGATAATATTAAATTCTAAGCTGTGTGAAATTTTCAAGCAAATCCATTAAGATTTGGATTTTTAATGAATTTTTGAAGTTATTACTATTTTTCCACGTAAAATAGCAATACACACCAAACCTTAGCTTTTGATAAGGTTTTGATGCTTGTAACTTTAAATTTTTAAGCTTATTTAAGGTTTTTAAGCCTGATTAAGCATTGACAGTTCTTAAAACCTTGATTTCAAGCCTGCATATTGGGATTTACCCTTTGGCAGCTTGAAATTCCTGTCCAAATTGGGATAAAACCAGTTTAAACCTTAAGGTTGGATCAAAGTCTAATATTAAAGCTTAAATAAGGTTGAAAATCCTCCAATACAGGTGGACAACCTTAATTGAATCATTGCAGATCCAAAAAGTTGGGTACCCCAGCTCCATTTGGTCTTTTTCCTTTGTCCCACCTTTTTGCATGGATTTTGCCCTTTTATTTATTTAAAGCCATACCATGGCTTTAAACCCTTTTAAATTGAGCTCACGCAGAATTTACATTCTGTATGGCAAATCCTTAGCCAATTCAGTAAATATACACCACACCTCAATTTTAACTAAAATTTTGGTAAGTTTGCATTAACCTTATGCAACTTTAAATTTAAGATTATTTAAGCTTAAATTTAACAATTTTAAAAAAATCTTAAAAAAGTTACATTAGTACTGTGAGATTCTTAAATCTTCTAATAACACAAGAAATAAGTGTTTTTGGGTATAACACCTTATGGATGTACCCTAGGTTATTTTTGGTGTAGAATCCAAAAATGACATAATATTTATAACTTTGTTTATCCAAAATAAAGTTATACTTATTTTTTGTTATTTTTTATTTTAATTTCAACTAAAAAGTCTGTTTAAGACAAAATTAGCTGTTTATAAAATCATTTGTGGCCTTATGGGTATGTTATACATACCTCACAGGCTCACAGTTATACAGCTGGTCACTCCTGTATAACAGAAGTGGTGATTGACAGCAAGCCCACTAAAATTTTGCTTGACCCAGGATCTTTCTTCTCTCGTGTTGGTAAATCCTTTCTTAAAACTTGTGTACCAAACTTTGAAAATCAGTTCTTGCCAATTGATGGCGTAAAATTCAATAGTGCAAGTAATCCAATGAAAGAATTGGGAAAATTTGAAACTAGTGTCATATTTCCACATATAAATGGAAATTTAAGAATCACTGTTGAATTTGTTGTTATGGAAAATTGCTCTAGTACCCATTTTATATTGGGAAATTACTATTTAATCATGTATGGAATAGATTTACATAACAAGAAAGACAGATACTTTACTATTGGAGACAATAAGCATCATAAATTTGCCTTTTTACCATTTGAAAGAAAAATTACAGTAAATAAAGTATTACCAGTCAGCTTACAATTGGAAAAATTCAAATCTGAACAGTTGAAGGAGGCTGAAATAATCCTTCATCTGACTGATAAACAAGAAAATGAACTTTTTTCCCTTTTTTATGACCACAGAGGAGCATTTGCTTCAGACAAAGAACCTCTAGGAGCAATTATTGCTCATGAAGTTGATATCATTCTTAATATTGAAAGACCTTATCCACCACTCTTGGGAAGACCTGCATACCCAGAAAGTCCCAAGTCAAGAGAAGCTCTGGAAACTCATATCAAAGATCTTCTAGACGTTGGTGTAATAAGAAAAGCTGGCCATAATGAAGAAGTAAAAATAACTAAACCAATCTTAGTGGCATGGCATAATAGAAAATCCAGAATGGTGGGAGACTTTAGAGCTCTGAACACTTACACTGTTCCAGATAGGTACCCAATACCAAAAATCTAAATTGCCCTTACTCAAATATCTCAAGCAGTGTATATAACCACTATGGATGCCCTTAAAGGATTCCATCAAAATGTGGTGACACCAAGAGAAAGAAAATATTTGAGAATTATTGTTCATTGTGGAGTGTATGAATACTTAAGAATGCCCTTTGGTATCAAAAATGCACCTTTACACTTCCAAAGAATGATGAATGAAATCTTCCCCAAAGAACTTTGAGAGGGATGGTTAATCATTTACATTGATGACATTATTATCTATTCCAAGACTTGGGAAGAGCACATGTACAGATTGTCCAGAGTTTTGACAAAAATTCAATCAGTAAACATGAAAATCTCCTTGAAGACATTCCATTTTGGATTTAAAGAACTTAAAGCACTAGGACATGTTGTATATGGTATGTCCCTTGGAATTGACAAAAACAAAGTTTCAGAAGTATTGCTAAAACCCATGCCTCAGAAAAAAAAGGAAATTCAGCCATTTTTAGGTTTTGCAGGATATTACAGGCGACACATTAAAGATTTTGCATCCATAGCAAGACCACTTTATAAATTGTGTGACAAAGACACAGTATTTGAAATGACTGTTGACAGAGTCAAAGCTTTTGGGTCTCTAAGAGAAGCCTTGACCACTGCTCCACTCTTACTGATTCCAGACTTTAAATTGCCTTTTAAATTGTATATTGATGCATCAGGGGATGGACTGGGTGCTTCACTTCACCAAGTTCAGATCATAAATGATAAACCTGTAGAAGGACCCATATGTTTTATATCCAGGCAAATCAAACCATCTGAAGCCAGATATGGAGCAAGTCAAATGGAATGTCTATGCCTTTTCTGGGCCTTGGAAAAATTAAACTACTTCTTAGAGGGATGTGGTTTTGAGGTGATAACAGATTGTACAGCTGTCAAATCACTTTTAAACATGAAAACACCCAACAGACATATGCTCAGATGGCATATAGCCATACAAGAATACAGAGGCAATATGACTATTGTTCATAAGGATGGGAATATTCATAAGAATGCAGATGGACTAAGCAGATGGCCATTACCAAATAATATTGATAATCCTTCTTATGTTCCAAAAGAAGCTTCACAACCGATCCCAATAGAAGGAATAAGTGTTACAGACTTGAACACCACCTTCTTTGAAGAAGTAAGACACATTTACACTTAGGATAGGAGTTGTAGCATCTTATGCCAATTACTTAAAAAAACTGTAAATACAGCTCTCTAGTACATGCCTTGGATGAAGTATGGCAAAAATCTTATAATTAAGGAAGATTTCCCCTACTGGATGGTATAATTTATCACAGGACCAAGCACACATGTGTCATGACAGTTGTGGATAGGTCATTAATCAATCTTGTACTGGAATAATGCCATGACAGCCCCTTCTCAGGACATCTGTCTGAAGACAGAACAAGGGAAAAGGTAAAAATCTGTATATGGTGGCCAATGTGGCAGAAAGATGTTGCAGAGTATTTCAAAACCTGTGACAGATGCCAAAAGGCAAAGAAATCCACTGGCAAGAGACTTGGAAATATGATCAAAATCCAAGAAACCAGCATACCTTGGGAAATTGTCCATATGGATTGGGTAACTGGCCTACCACCAGGAGGTGACAGAAGTTATAATGCTTGCCTAGTGATTGTGGACAGATTCAGTAAGACTCCAATCTTTTTACCATGTCACAAGGATGATGCAGCCATGGATACAGCTCTTCTGATATGGAATAGAGTAGTGTCATGGAATGGAATATTTACAAATATCTTTAGCAATAGGGATCCCAGATTCACTTCAGCACTATGGACAAATATTAACCAATTATTTGGCACTAAGCTTTCTTTCTCTACAGCCTACCACCCACAAACTGATGGTCTGGCTGAAAGGATGATCCAAACCTTAGAGGACATGGTAAGAAGATTTTGTGCATATGGCCTTGAATTCAAATATTGTGATGGATTTACCCACGATTGGTGTACTTCATTGCCAGAACTGGAATTAGCATATAAAACATCAATCCATGCAAGTATCAATCAAATTCCTGCTATCCTAGAAAAAGGACAGAACGCCAAATTACCCCAAGATTCCTTGAGGGAAGATTTGATTGAAATACATGCCGCAGCTGTTAGCTTCAAGGGTATGCTAGACAAAGCTAGAAAGCATGCAGTAAGGTGCATGGAGGAATCTTTTACATATGCTAAGGACAAATGGGATAAATCACATGCAACTCCAGATTTCAAAGTAGGGGACTTAGTTCTTGTATCCACCACTAACTTCAATAACATCAAAGGATGTAAAAATCTGAAAGACTCCTTTGCAGGACCTTTTGTTATTAAGGCCCTCTATGGAGAAAATGCTGTTGAAGTAGAGTTATCTGAAGAACTTAGCAATAAGCATCCTACATTTCCAGTGAGCTTGATAAAGCCATATAAATCTAGGGATGCTGAAAAATTTCCCTTGAGGAATAAAATTGCCCAAGCTATACCTCCTGTTGAACCATCTGGTAGTAAGAAAATTACCAAAGTTTTCAAAGAAAGAAAGTTGAGAACCAACAAAGTAACGGAATACCTTGTTAGGTACAGTGACCCAACTTGTGAAGATGAATGGTTGCCAGAAAAGGACATACCTGAAGCTACTAAACTTCTCCGAAGTTTCAGACATAATAGAAATAACAATATTACAAAGTAATATTCTTTTTTAGGGGGAGGGAATGTGAGCCTTAGAGGTATTTTTATATACCCAAAAGACCACAAATGATAAATTCAAATACAAATATAAATAAAGTGAATTTATTTATATTATAAAAATGAAAATATAAATACAAATTTATATTTCAAAGTCAAAATTTAATTATAATTTAATAATAAAATTACAATAAAATTTAAAATTATGAAAATTTATTTTTACTTGTAAAAATTGAGTAAAAATGAATTTTTGATAAAAACTATGAAATTAAAGTATCTTTGGTAAAAATTTATATACAATATATTGTAACTCTTTATCCAGTAAATAAAAATATGAAATTTATTTCATCATTTGATTCCTTATAAAAAATTAGGTGGGGTCTCCTCTGAGTGCAATTATTGTAACTCAACTCTAAATAAGCTTAAATTAAGTTTTCAGAATTTTCAATACAAAATTGAAAATCCTCAAAACTTTAATTTAATTCACACCACATTTGGTGTTAACCATCAATTTATGTGTTAAAATTGAGGTGTTGTGTTTAGTTTAGAAGTTATGAGGAATTGAAGTATTTTCAATTGAATTCAATTGAAATGTCAAAATGTGCGTGTGTATTATATAAGTGAACTTTGATTTACATATGAGGTATCAATTATTACTGTATTGTACTGTAAAATTCAATTGAATTACATATGTAAATTATAAGTATAATTCATGATGAGGAATTAGAGGAAAAATAAATTGGAAAGATTAAATTTGGGGGGGAAAAGGAACTCCAGCTCTAAGGGGGAGCTAGACCCCCAAGATCCTTTCTGACAGGCGTGGGATGTCAAAATTCACGCAAACGTTCATAACTTTTGGCCTTGAATTGAGTTACAGGGTCTGTGGACTCAATTGATGATGAGGTTTTGATACCAACTGGGGTAGTTTTAGCTGTTGCCAAGAGGGTAAAACTACCCTTAAGATAAAACCATCATAGTAAAAACAGTTTTAACTGGTTTATACGTCTCTTACACACATTCCTATGTCTTTTGAAGGCTCTAGACCAAGTATTGCTATAGTAATGGCTGATTTAAGCGTCTAAAATGGCTAAAAATGGCTTAAACCAGCCCTTTTTGGTCTAAATCAGGGTTCAATGATGCCATAATTGGCTTTTCTGTTGTAAGACTGTTTTTAACGACTGACAAGAGTAAATTTGACTTTTGGAGTAAGAAAATTGATGGCTATAAAAGAATGTCTTCTTTGCCCCACTCTTCTCTTCATGTTAGAATCTTTTCCTTTTATTAATTAGTTTAAACACTGTTAAACCAATCAATAAAAGATTCCAACCACCTTTTTTAAATCCCTTTGAACCTTTTAACCACGTTAAAAAATCACTATAATCATTGTTTGTATCTTTTATAATCATTTTTACCCCTGAACCACCCCAAAAGTGAATTAAAGCATCTTTCATCACTGTAAACTTTGTCACTTTGTTTCCAAATTCACTCTGGTCACTTTTGGGTATGTTTTCTCTTTAATATTATTTTTAAAGACTTTGCTCTTTAATTAATTGCTTGCAGTTCTTTGCTCAATTAATTCCAATTGAAATTGCTCTTGAAGTAATTTCTTTTGTAGCCTTAAATATCTCTTGTAGAGTATTTTTGGATACATTTTTATTGTTGGTAAAACAATAAATCTTTATAATATTATTGTTTTATACTAATAAAGTTAAAAGCAATAAAATTGGCGTGTTTTCTCTTGAGAATAATATTTCTTACTATTTTTAATTGATTTTTACCTTATACAAATTTTGAGGACAGGAAAAGTACTTGATTTTTAATCAAAGTTTCATATCCACACCTTACATTTAGTGTGTATTGCTATTTTACATGGAAAAATAGAAATAACTTCAAAAATTCATTAAAAATCCAACTCTTAATGGATTTGCTTGAAGATTTCACACAGCTTACAATTTAATATTATCTATGTATAGATCAAATTTTAAGTATCTTTTATAAATAAATTTTCCCGGTAATTAGCCTGGAAATTTACTCTTTTAATTAAGCTCAAAGAAAATTCTAATTTCTTCGAAAATTAATTCAAAATTAAGTTTAAGAGATTTCTGCTTGAAACTTTATTTTTAAGTTGTTCATGTGATGAACTTTAATATAAATAAACTTATTTTATATTGAAACTTAAAATAATTAGTTTAAATGAGGATTCAAGTTACTTGGAGTTAAGAATAACACTGGTAACTTTAAATTGGAATTAAAAATTAGTTTCCTTAAGTTAAGAACTTTATTTTTAAGCATGGTTTTTCAGTTTTGACCTGAGCACGCCCTCTATATTCATTATTAATCATGAGAGTTGCTCTGTAGACATAAAAAGAGTCTTTTCATCACTGTTTTTGTCCATCATCATTTATCAATCCAATTATATTACACATTTAAACAGGTAAGATTTTATTATATATGAAATCTTATTATTAAAATATTTCTTCAGCATTTTATTCTTTATAAGTCTTAAATTAAATAATTGAAATAATAGAAATTAGATTATTTTTATAATCATCTATAATATATTTTATTTCTAAAATTATTTTCTTTAAAATATCTTTTAAAATCCACAAATTCCTCTCAAAACTCTTTAATCATATTTTTATTATAAAAAATTGCTTTATCTTTTGAAATATTGATTTTTGGTGTGTTTTTAAGTTATAGTTTTTATTTAATATAATAACTGTTGTTGTTTGAATTGTTGTATTAAATAAATATTATAAGTATGTTTTCTCTAGAACTCTATATTTCTTTTATCTATTATTAGTTTTTTTATAGAATTTTTCTAGAAGAATTATTTCTTCTCAGTGTGTGTTTTAATTCGTTTATAAATAATATTTATATTATTTATAAGTGGTTAAATATTTATATTTTCCACATGTAATTGTCTCATTAAGAGCTTTACACTTCTTATTGTTGTAATGTCAGTGACTATAACAATAATATAATAATTATAATTCATTATAATTTATCATAGTTCATTATAATTCATTATAATTATTATATTATTATTATTATTATTATATTTTATAATGATAATTAAATTTATTATTTTTATATAATAATTTTTAATAATTATATTTGAATTTGTGTTTATAATATTTCATTATATTATATTTTTCTACTGAGGACAGTCATAGTACTCTTGATATTGCTACTTTTTTCAAGAGTTTCATAGACAAACCTTACAGAATAAGAGTCTCTTCTCATCAGAGCCTTTTAACCCCACTGTACCTCTTAAATTTGAATTTGCGTGATGCATGGTATTAGACTTTGGTGATGCATGGGTAGATAAGTGCGGTCTTCGTTCATGTGATGAGGTCACATTTACTGTACCCAGGTTGGCTATACTTGCAACAAGGATTGACCCGTTTTATAATTACTTTGTATGTCAGCCTGTGACTCAAAACCAGAGCACAAGCATGACAGCCAAAATACCATAAACCAATGGTATAGCCAAGATACCACCAAAACATGGAACTGAGCCAAATTAGCTCAGAAGGTATCAAAAGAAAGAGGAAACTCACCCCTTTCTGAAAATATAAGTCCCATCACCATAGGACAAGAAATAACAAAGTTATTCCTGCTCAAAGTTATTGCTGAGCATAAACCTTAGTTTTCACCTCTCATCTAAAATCTAGAAGGAGAGGCTTAACCCCATCAAATGGGTATTCAAAATGAAGCTCTAAGCCAGGGCTATCCAATGGTGCCAGCCAAACTGAGCTAGCACCAGTATTACTTGAGTTATGGTCAAATTCAGACCAAATAAGGGTGAACAAAACATTCACCTCTCATCTACCTTTTACAGTTTTAGTGTGAGATACTTAAAGTGGGGTCTTTTTGGAAAGAGCACAATCAGGGCTATCTGATGGTGCCTTCCATTTCCTCATAACTCAACTACAACAGAAGTTATTGGCCAAACAAGCTTAATACAGCTTTTGACCAGACCACGCCACTGTACAAAAATACTTGTACATGGGATAACTTTGTAATATTTAATGATAACCATGTCAAGTTGGGTACCATTGTGTAGAGCCATACAGAGCTATTCAATGAACCAACTTTGAGCTTGATATCTCAAAAACTGACAGAGTTATGACCATTTTAAGGTCAAAATCCCACCTGTTGTCAGATACAGCCTTACCATGGGATAATATCCCATAACCATGAATATGAGGTGTCAAATAGACGAAGAAGCATTTTTTTACTTCAATACCTCATATGTCAGTCAATACTGGGGTCCCATACAGTTTCTGTACAGCATTCTACGCGTCATACACGTCAGAATCAGGCTGTGAGGTCCCCAGATGAAAATTTTCACCCTGTATTGATGAAAACTGCCCAGATGTGGTTTCAAAACCACATCTGAGCCCAATACAGGGTCTACAGGTTGTTTGCAAACCACAAGCCTGTCATAGAGAGTGAAAAATCTTCACTTCCTCTACGTGGAAAGGTCTAGCAGCCTTTCCACCTCAATTTCAGGATAAAAGGAGGGCTTTTCACAGCCAAAACCCTTTCCTCATCCTGCTCTTGAATAACCTACGTAGTAAACTGTCAAAAACAGTTTTACTCTTGGTTAATAATCAGGTATAATTATAATCTTAATTATTGTAGACTCTATTATTGTAATCCAACAGATAAAGCCTGCACCCAGGGTTCTCAATAGCGCTCACCACCACTATTCCTCAATAGTAGAACCCTTTTATTTTATTATAAAACCCTTATAAACCTTTTTTAAATCATTTTCTGCCGTGTCACAAACACAGTTAAAGTTGTAATTAGCCTAGTTATACCTTTATCATAGTATCATCCTGACATTGTATCAGATAGATTGTAATTTAATTTTAGAAATTCATTTATGAATTTAATAATTGTGACTACCTATCCTACTACTGCCCAGATGCCTCAGTATTAATGTCAATAATAACTACCTTTGTATGGAGGCCTGCCTCCATAAACCATTGAAAATACTCCGACAAGATGCAAAATGAGTGAGCCAGCTGTGCTCCCAATTATCACACGCAGGGGCATTGCAGGAAGTGGGTTTTATCACTTCTTGCCAGCTCATAATAGGCCAAATGGCACTGTTTCCTTCAAGAGGACTAGGATAATTAGGTATCTGCAGTGGAGTGCATATTGCATTCACGCATGCTTGCTGTGAGCCTGTGAGGTATATATGACATACCCATAAGGCCACAAATAACTTTATACATGGCTTATTTAGTCTTGAACAGAATTTTCAGTTGAAATTAAAATGAAAAATAACAAAAATAATTATAACTCTTGTTTGTATAAGCAAAGTTATAGCTATTATTTCATTTTTGGATATTAAACCAAAAATAATCTAGGGTACACCCATTGGGTGTTATACCCAAAAATGCTTATTTATTAAGTTAATGGAAGAGTTAAGAATCTCACAGTACTAATGTAACTTTTTTAAAAAAATTAAGATTGTTAAATTTAAGCTTAAATAAGCTTAAATTTAAAGCTGCATAAGGTTTATGCAAACTTACCAGAATTTTAGTTAAAATTGAGGTGTTGTGTATACTTACTGAATTGGCTAAGGATTTTCCGTAAATAATGTAAATCCTGTGTGAGCTCAATTTAAAAGTGTTTAAGGCCATAGTATGGCTTTAAATAAACAAAAGGGCAAAATCCAAGCAAAATGGTGGGGCAAAGCAAAAAGACCAAACAGAGCTGGGGTACCAAGCTTTTTGGATCTGCAAGGATTCAATTGCAGCTTTCCACCTGTATTAGAGGATTTTCAACCTTATTTAAGCTTTAAGATTAGACTTGGATCCAACCTTAAAGTTTAAACTGGTTTTATCCCAATTTGCACAGGACGTTCAAGCTGCCAAATGGTAAAACCCAATATGCAAGCTTGAAATTAAAGTTTCGAGATCTTTCAGAGCTTAATTAAGCTTAAAAAGTATAAAAAGCTTAAAACTTCAAAGTTACAAGTATCAAAACCATATCACGAGTTAAGGTTTAGTGTGTATTGCTATTTTAGGTGGAAAAATAGCAATAACTTCAAAAACTCATTAAAAATCCAAATCTTAATGGATTTGCTTGAATATTTCACACAACTTACAATTCAATGTTATTTGTGTATAAATTGAATTTTAAGTCTCTTTTATAAGCAGGCTTATTGGTAACTAGCCTGGAAAATTACTCAGAGATGTGTACTTAAAACTTCATTTTTAAGTTTTGAATGTGATTAAATTTAATATAAGTAAGCTTATTTTCAATTAAAACTCAAAATAATTAACTTAAATGAGGATTAAAGTTACTTTCAGTTCAGAATAACACCAGTAATTTTAAATTAGAATTGAAAATAAGTTACCTTATTTTTAAGCATTGCTTTCCAGTTTTGACCAGAGCATGCCCTCTAAATCCATTATTAATCATGAGAGCTGCTCTGCAGAGATATAAAGAGTATATTCATCACTGTATATAAAACGTTATTATTAAAGTATTTATTAAGTAATTTATTCTTGATAAATCTTAAATTAAAGAATTGAAATCATAGAAATGAGATTATTTTTTTAATCACCAGTAATATATTTCATTTTATAAAATTATTGTCTTAAAATATGTTTTAAAATCCACAAATTCCTCTTAAAAACTTTTTAAATCATATTTTTTTATAAAAAGTTGTTTTATCTTGTAAAATATTGATTTTTGGCATGTGTTTAGCTTATAATAATTATTTAATATAATAACTGTTGTATTTGAGTTGTTTTATTAATTCTATATTATAAGTAAGTTTTCTCTAAAATTCTATAATTGTTTTATCTATTACTAGTTTTTTATATAGAATTGTTTTATAAGAATTATATCTAAAAAGTGTGTGTCATAATTTCCTATTTAGAAATAATATTTATATTATTTATAAGTGGTTCGATATTTATATTTTCCACATGTAATTGTCTCCTTAAGAGCTTTACACTTCTTATTTCTATAAGTTTCAGTGACTATAGCAATAATAGAATAATTATAGTTGATTATAATTATTAATGTTTTTTACTATTATATTATATAATAATAAAATTTATTTTTTTTAAAAATTATGTTTAATTTTTGGTTATAATATTTTGTTACATTATATTTTTCTACTGAGGACAGTCATTGTACTCTTGATATTGTTCCTATTATCAAGAGTTCCATGGAAAAACTTTACATTTGGGAGCCTGGCCATAGTTTTAATCAATTTTTGGGTTATATATCATATTCTGGACCTTATTTTACTTTTTTTGACATAAAACTGCCATATTTATCTCAATATTGGCTTTTTTGGGACTTATCCCTCATAAATAATCTTTATGATATTAATAAAGTTATTTTTTATTAAGAATATTGTTTGAAACAATATAATATTGAGTGAGTTGGAAAAAATTTATTTTGTCTAACCGGTGGCTTTAAAATCACAGACTTTAAATTTATTCTTTCAGCTATTCTAGTATAAAGTTAATAATGATACAATTTTGATTAATAACTTATTAATTGCATAATTATTATTTCTTTAAAGAAAATATAAAATCAAATAAAAAATTTAAAAATCTTTATTACAAACATTTTTTCTTTTATGTTTAGACGTTTTTTCTTTTATGTTTAGACATTTCTTCTTCATGTTGACGTAATTTGCCATAAATTACAGTAAAAAAACTTCATTCAATAAGTTTAGTTTACAAGTTATTTTGATTTTTGGATAAAATAGCTTATAATTTTACTTTTCTTTAATGTCATCCATCAGAGAAAGCTTTTCAGACTCTGAGGCATCAGAGTCTAGTATTAAAATACAAACCAGCCCAGCACCCAGGGGTTTAATTACCAAAGAACCCTTTAAAGGTCCAGTAGGTGAATTCAATTCATTTCTTAGTCCATTTTTACTTAATTGACTTAAAATTACTCCTACTAGAAGTGGAAGCAATTACTCCATCCAATCGAATGGATCTGGACCAGGACATTCAAGTCAAAAATCCAGAAGACAAGAATGTCAGCCCAGAGGAGGCACAAATGGAGGATGCCAGAACTCCAACCAGTTCCCAAAGGTTAGCCAACACCTTTGACACTCTTATTGAGAATCCAGAATCTGACATAACTGCTATTCCTGTTGTCAGACCTGAATCATTTCCAATAGGCAGCCATAGAGATATACCAGTCTCAGTACAGGAACTAGTTTATGGTGGAAAAGCAGGAGGAGTGGGAACTTCTGCCAAGTCTTTGGATAGGCACAATGAACTCTTATCTTCAAGTGAAGAAGTTCATGGGCCCACAAAAGAAAGAAGAGCTTCTGAGGGGTTGGACACCCTTTTCTTGCAACGGACAAGTCCAACAGATAAAAGCTTGGTAGAAAAACCAAAGCATGTTGTCAGAGGACCAGAAGAAGAAGTTGGCCAAAGGAAAGGACAAAAGCCGAGTGGAAGCTCCCCAAGCCTCCACAAGCAGAACTCTGCCTCCACAAGTTCCAAACAAGGACAAGAAAGCCCCAAAGTGCAATCAGAAGGGCAAGCAAAAGGCAAGGGGAAAGGAAAAATCCAAGTGGAACAAGCCTTACCCACAGAATCACAGAATTCCCAAGAAAGAGAAGACAGCCATGGACAATGTGTTCAATATGGCAAGAGCTCTGATGGAATTCAAAAATAAGGAGGAGGAAAGATTGGACCAATAATTTCCAGAGAAGTAGACCTTGTAAGGCTTGTAACTCATTTTGAAACTTGTAATTAAGAAATTTTAGCAAAGCTTAATAGTTTTGAGTATATCCAACATAAGTTGGGTAGAGAGATATTGCAATTACAAGAGTCACAAAAGACCATAATTGGTCTAGAAAGTGTGAATAAAGATAACATCTTGTCTTTGAGGCAAATTGGTGCAAGAATTGAGTCTAAAGTTACCTTACTCAATCAACCAGATGACAATTCTATTTCTTTTAGGACTAGACAGTTGAAAGAATTAAGAATACAAGTTCAGAACTTGGGAAACTCAACTGGCCACAATGCAGCAAGACTTGAATTGAAAGAGGATATCAAATCAAGTATTAATGATATATCACTTAATAATGATCTTACAAGACAGTCCACACCAATTTCTGACAAAAATGTGCTAAACTTGAATAATGACTTACATCATACAATTTAAAGCAATGCAGAAGTGGAGACTGCCTGTAATTTTAAAGACATTCCAAGATTAGAGTAATGGCCAACCTTTAGTGGTGAAGGAGAATATAATCATATGTAATTTATGAAAACAATTGAAATTTTTGAAGAAGACTTTCAAATACCAGATGAATACATAAGTGCCAGATTACACTCCCTGTTTACCAAATAAGAAAAGAAATGGTATTACAAAATGCGGCAAGACCATGATAAACATTCTTGGCCTTGGTGGAAAGAACAAATTATTTCCAAATGGGAAAATGATTCCTGGAGATTTAAGATGGAAAGTTCTTTTTGAAGAAGCCATTTTTAATATTGAAAGGGACAAGCCCGTGTCTTGGTTTCTCAAACAGAAAAACAGATTAACTGCTCTTCATCCTGATAGGTCTGAAACAATGATTCATAAAAGGATATTAAGAAAATGTGGTGGTGACCTTGAGCATGCTATAAGAAGCAGATGTATTGAGCCTAGCTCTATAGCAGATTATATCAATGCCATGGAACACATCACAATTAGGACAAAAATTGGTAGGAATTGGTATAAACCCCCAGTGGATAACAAGACCAATGGGAAACCAATTCCAAAACCCAACAAACCACATGACAAAGCTACTTTGAAATGTCATCAATGTGCAAGTACATCTCATTTGGCAAACACTTTCCCTAAAAAGACAAGAATATGAGATAGAAATGGATAAAGTTGAAGACAAAAAAGAAAAAAATAATTTATCTTTAAATGACAGTGATTCTGAGCCTTCTGAAGAGGAGGAAGTACCAGATGAAGTTAGTATAGAAGATATTAATGTTTCCTTTGAAGTCACAGAAGTACATACTCACTTACCACAGTACAATGATGAGTGTATGGATCTCATACATGTGCAAGATGCTAAAATGCAGAGAACCAAACCTGCCGGAGGTAAATGTTATACAGCTGGAGCATCTTGTATCACTAATATTGTGATAAACAACAGAGAAGCCAAATTACATCTTGACTCAGGTGCGTTTTGCACTTACGTTGGAAAAGATTACCTTGACAGGATTTATACCAATTGGAAAGAAAGCTTAATGCCAATTGAAGGTAGAAAATTTAGCAGTGCTAGCGAAGATATGCACCCCTTTGGCATTTTTGAAGCAGCAAAAATATTCCCTTATCCTGCAGGAAGTATCAGATTGAAAGTTGAATTTGTTGTTATGAATAATTTTACTTCACAACACTTTATAATTGGAAATGATTATCTCAATATTTATGGAATTGATATTAATAATCATAAAGACAGATATTTCACCATAGGGGAAAATAAAAGGCAAAAATTTGCTTTTACTCCAGAAAAAAGAGAAATAACTTTCATTAGACAAGTCAAGAATGTTAGTAAAGAAAAATTTGTGTCAGATCAGTTAATTGAAGCACAAATTAGTACTGAATTAACATTAGAAATGAAGGAAGAACTTATTGAAATTTTATTTTAATACAGAGAGGCCTTTGCTTCTGATAATGAACCACTTGGGGATATCAAAGGCCATGAAATTGACATTATGCTTATTGTGGAAAGACCTTACCCTCCACTATTAGGAAGAACACCTTACCCAGCTATCCCTGGGGCTAGAGAAGCATTAGAAAGTCTTATTAATGAGCTAGTGAAACTGGGAGTTGTTAGAAAAGTTGGGCACAATCAAGAAGTAGAAGTCACAATGCCTGTAATCATTACTTGACATAATGATAAATCAAGGATGGCTGGTGAATTTAGAGCATTGACTACCTACACTTTTCCAGACAGGTATCCAATCACTAGAATCCATGAGACTTTAGCTCAATTATCCAAAGCAAAGTTTATCACTTTTATGGATGCTCTCAAAGTTTTCCATCAGATTGTTTTAACACCTCATGCTAGGAAAGGTTTGAGTATTATTGCTCATTTTGGTATTTATGAAGACTTGAGGATGCCTTTCAGTATTAAAAATTCACCCTCTCATTACCAAAGAATGATGAATACAATTTTACCACATGAATTATCAGGGGGATGGTTAATCATTGATATTGATGACATTATCATTTGTCCAGAAACCTGGAAATTGCATTGCGAGAGACTTTCATTAGTAATTAGGAAGATTCTTCAATTTAACATGAAAATATCTCTTGAAAATGTAATTTTGGGTTTCATGAGCTGAAAGCTCTAGGACATGTAGTATCAGGACTGAGATTTGCTTTTGATAAAAACAAGGTTTCTGCAGTTTTACTGAAACAAATACCCCAGAACAAAAAGAAATGAGGTCTTTCTTAGGGTTCGCCAGTTATTACAGACAACACCTTAAATATTTTGCAATCCATGCCAAATCATTGTACAGAATTTGTGATCAACAAACTGTATTTGAGATGACACAGGAAAGAATTCAAGCATATGAAAAATCAAGTATTCCTTGACTGATGCACCATTATTATTGATGCCAGATTGGAAACTTCCTTTCAAGCTGTATATTGATGCATGTGGTGAAGGCCTAGGTGCAGCTCTTCATCAAGTTGAAATTGTCAATGACAAGCCTTATGAGGGTCCAATTTGTATTATCTCAAGACAAATCAAACCTACTGAGGCCAGAGATGGAGCTAGCCAAATGGAGTGCCTTTGCCTTGTTTGGGCTCTGGAAAAGCTTCATTATTATCTTGGTGTAGTGTGTTTGAATTCATTACTTATTTTAATGCAGTAAAATTGCTTCTTAACATGAAGACTCCTAACAGACACATGTTAAGATGGCAGATTGCTAATCAGGAGTATAGAGGCAATATGACCATAGTACATAAAGCTGGAAATATTCACAAGAATTCTGATGGCTTGAGTAGATGATCATTACCCAATACACCTGACAATCCTGCCTATGTTCCTACAAGTGAAGAAACCCAAATTTCAATTGAAGGAATTAACATTACAGATGTAGGGACAGAATTCATTGAATAAGTTAGAGAAAGCTATAAGAAAGATAAGAATTTTCATATTCTTACTGCTCTACTTGACAAAGTTTGCAAAGATTCATCCTTGGCTAACTTCCTGGATGATATTTTGAAAACATCTTATGACAATGGAAGATTTCATTTGTTTGATGGTATCTTATATCATAGGCCTAAACACACATTTGTCATGGTATTATGTAGTAGAATGTTGATCAACACTAAACTACTGTAATTCCATGATAAAATTTATTCTGGAAATCTGTCTGAAGACAGAAAATGGAAAGAAGTAAGACATTTGCCTGGTGGCCATCTTGGAGAAAAGATGTCATTGAGTACTGTGATAGTTGTAATAGATGCCAGAAAGCCAATAAAGCTACTTGTAAATGGTTTGGATTAATCATTCACATCCAAGGACCAAGTACCCCATGGGAAGTGGTTCATAAGGATTGGGTAACTGCCTTACCACCTGGAGATGATAAAAGCTACAATGCATTCCTTGTCATTGTTAACAGATATAGCAAAACCCCAATATTTTTACCATGTCATAAAGATGACACAGCTATGAATACAGCTCTTTTGATTTGGAACAGAGTCATATCCCATACTGGTCTCTTTAAAAATATCATTAGTGATAGAGACCCAAGATTTACATCAGCTTTATGGTCTAATGTACATAAGCCTTTGGGTACAAAACTATCATTCTCAACAGCATACCATCAGCAATCAGATGGGCTAGCAGAAAGAATGATTCAAACACTTGAGGACATTATCAGGAGATTTTGTGCTTATGGCCTGGAGCTTAAAGATTCTGATGGCTTTAACCAGGAGTGGTTTACTCTTATAACAGCATTGGAATTAGCCTACACAACTTCTTTCCATTCTTCAAAAGGCAATAATGCTATACTGCTTCAAGCTTTGAGTTGTTGCTTGATAAAGTAAGGCATCATGCAAAACAAAGCGTGAATGATGCCTTTGAATATGCTACAAAGAAATGGGATAAAATTCATAAAAACCCACAATTCAAAGTAGGGGACTTAATACTAATTTCAACATTGAACTTTAATAATAATAAAGGTCCAAAGAAATTGAAAGATTCCTTTGCAGGACCATTTATTATCAAAGCCCTTCATGGGACAAATGCAGTACAGGTAGAAATTTCAGGAGAATTGGAAAACAAACATCAAACTTTTCCTGTTAGTCTAGTAAAGCATTACACTTCAAGTGATAAGGAATTATTTTCTTTAAGAAATTAAACACCTGTAGAAGTACCTCCACTTTATCAAAGTGAAGAGAAGAAAGTACTGATAGTCTTAAAAGAAAGAAGACTTAGGGGAAAAGATGAAATAAAATACTTAGTCAGGTACAAAAATCCACAGCATGAAGATGAATGGATTGTAGCAGAAAAGATACCTGATTCCCAAAAGTTTCTCAGAAGATTCAGACATGAGAGAAGACCAATTCTTCAAAAATATTTCTGAATTGTGTGTTTTACATACTTAAAAGTATAAGTAGAGAGGTTGGACAGGGGATGATACCCCCCCAGTTTATTTGGGGGTATACTACTAAAAGGAAATTGTGGTAAAATTGTTTTTGGTGGTAGTGAATGTGAGCCTGTGAAGTATATATGACATACCCATAAGGCCACAAATAACCTTATATACAGCTGATTTAGTCTTGAACAGACCTTTCAGGTGAATTTAAAATGAGAAATAACAAAAAATAAGTATAACCTTTTTTGGATAAACAAAGTTATAATTATTAAGTCATTTTTGGATTCTAAACCAAAAATAACCTAGGATATACCCAAAAATGCTTATTTCTCAAGTTCTTGGAAGATTTAAGAATCTCACAATACCAATTCAACTTTTCAACATTTTTTCAAAATTGTCAACTCTAAGCTTAAATAAGCTTGAATTTAAATTTGCATAAGGCTTATGAAAACTTATTAAAGTTTTAGTTAAAATTGAGGTGTTGTGCATATTTACTGAATTGGCTAAGAATTTTCCATAAATAATGTAAATTCTGCATGAGATAAATTTAAAAGTGTTCAAGGCCATAGTATGGCTTTAAATAAATAAAAGGGAAAAATTCACGCAAAAAGTGGGACAAAGGAAAAAGACCAAACAGAGCTGGCGTACCCAGCTTTTTGGATCTGCAAGGATTCAATTAAGGTTGTCCACCTGTATTGGAGAATTTTCAACCTTATTTAAACTTTAAGATTAGACTTTGATCCAACCTTAACGTTAAGCTGGTTTTATCCCAATTTGGACAGGAATTTCAAGCTGCCAAAGGGTAAATCCCAATATGCAAGTTAAAACTAAAGTTTTGAGAGCTTTTGGAGCTTAATTAAGCTTAAAAAGTTTAAATAATCTTAAGCCTTTAAAGTTACAAGTATCAAAGCCTTATCAAAAGTTAAGGTTTAGTGTGTATTCCTATTTTATGTGGGAAAATAGCAATAACTTCAAAAATTCATGAAAAACCAAATCTTAATGGATTTGCTTGAACGGTTCACACAGCTTACAATCAAATGTTATCTGTGTAAAAATTGAATTTTAAGTATCTTTTATAGGCAGGTTTTATTGATAATTAGCCTGGAAAATTACTCTTTTAATTATACTCAAAGAAAATTAATAATTATTTAAACATTAATTAAAAATTGAGTTTAAAAGATTTTGACTTGAAACTTCATTTTTAAGTTGTTCATGTGCTTAAATTTAATATAGATAAAATTATCCTATATTAAAATGCAAGATAATTAACTTAAATGAGTATTAAAGCTACTTGGAGTTAAGAATAACACCAGTAACTTTAAATTAGAATTGAAAATAAGTTACCTTAAATCAAGAATCTTATTTTTAAGCATTGTTCTTCAGTGTTGACCTGAGCACGCCCTCCATATCCATTATTAATTATGAGAGCTTCTCTGAAGACATATGAAGAGTCTATTAATCACTGTTTTTGTCCATCAATTCAATCCAATCAGATTATATTAGAAATTTAAACAGCTAAAGGTTTAGAATACATAAAATCTTATTATTAAAGTATCTCTTAAGTAGTTTATTCTTTATAAATCTTTGATTAAAGAATTGAAATCATAGAAATTAGATTATTGCTGTAATCAACAATAATATATTTTATTTTATAAAATTATTGTCTTAAAATATCTCTTAAAATCCAAAAATTCCTCTGAAAAACTCTTTAAATCATATTTTTATTATAAAAAGTTTTATCTTTTAGAATATTTATTTTTGGCGCATTCTTAACTTATCATAATTATTTCGTATAATAAATGTTGTATTTGACTTGTTGTATTAATTATATATTATAAGTAAGTTTCCTGTATAATTCTATATTTTTCTGTCTATTACTTGTTTTTTTATATAGAATCTTTTTGTAAGAATTATATCTACACAGTGTGTGTTATAATTTCTTATTTAGGAATAATATTTATATTTTCAACATGTAATTGTCTCATTAAGATCCCTACACTTCCTATTGTTATGACTGTCAGTGACTATAACAATAATATAATAATTATAGTTTATTATAATTATTGATATTTTCGTCATTATTATATTATATAATATTAATTAAATTTATGTTTCTTAATATAATTATTTTAATAATTATATTTAATTTGTGGTTATAATATTTTGTCATATTATATTTTTCTACTGAGGACAGTCATAGTAATCTCGATATTGTTACTATTATTAAGAGTTTCATAGACAAACCTTACACTTGCAATATTCCACATGGCTGGATTTGAAACTCATTGAATGGGAACATCAATATATCAAATTGAATAATGCAGTATCCACTGAACTATATTAGGTTCAGCTACTTGAGAATTCCAATTTGCAAAAGTCAGGTGTAATATTTCTTTTTTAGCGGAAAATAAAAAACATTAATTGACCAAAATCAAGTGAAGGTGAAATTAGTAATTCACGCAATGGTCACTAATCCTTTGGTTTCATTTCATTTTCCTGTGCAAGCATGCCATTCACACAAAAAGGAAAGGAGCATAAAAGGGAACTTGCAGGAAAATGTGAGTGGCTCACTTATCCTCAGTGTATATATATATATGGGTCAGCATTTGTGTGGCACCCTCATTGGGCCCCATAGAAGAACATTGGCTTTAGCTGGGTTAGATCAAGCCAATGCCATGTGGGCTCCAACAGGGAAGTCAAGGATGTGTGCCAAATAAAGCTCATTGGGCATTGGGAACCATTCTGGATTCAAGACGCCTTAGCTTCAAATGGGAGGAAGCAGTATCTGATATCTTGTCTGCTTCAACACAAAGTGATCCCTCAACCACTTGGGAATAGTGGGAAATCCCAAAAGACAAATGAGGCCAAAACCACCTGAAAGAATAAGTTTTTTTCCTCCACTCAACCAAAAGCACAGATATCAATACCAGCACCCAAAAATATGGCCCTAAGTGAAATTTGGAGGGCTGTGGATATCAATCAGATCAAATTCATTCACTTTGGCCATGTGGAAATTTTCTCTTCAACTGGATTACTCATTTCCCTTGTTGAATTCAGACCAATCACAACAATGAGTGAAGTTGAGGTCAATCAATGGGATGAATTATCACAATTCTTATTTTTCAAAAAGAAATTCACAGACCCAATTGCAACAAATGGGGCATTACTTGAGAGATTTATGTTTGCTATTGAGTGGCGCAAATATAGCATGAAGAATAAACAATTTGGGATTTACAGAAGCCTTGGGAGAATTCAAGATGCAAAAGATGAATGATGGAACCAAGGGGAAGATCCTTTCTCAGTGGGTTGCATTCTAGTTCAATCCTTACAATATCTTGGGGATAAGTTATTTCAAAAGATGTAAACTTGCTACAAGTCATTGGTGGTCCCCTCCTTCAATCAAATCAACTATGAAGCCAATATTTCCACAAATCAGGGGGCATCCAATTTTGCTTCCACACTCACTTTCACCATGAACAGATTTAAAAACTCACCTCATGTTGTATGCTTCAGGATGGTGACTTCAAGTTGATAAGTGGACTGTCCAAATTCAAAGAGATGCGTCAAAGTGTTGTACAGGGGGAAAATTGATTTTCCCAAATGAGAATTTTTGGATTTATCTATCCAAATGTCATGGGCTAATTCAGGTATTGTGGGCCAGTAGTACATTATTTTACTATACTGATCCAGCACAGGACAACTAAAGCATGACCCTAGTGGGGATGTCTGTGCAATGCTCAAGGAGGTTAGCAAGAACAATCTGGTGGAAAAGCCACAGCTATTATGAGATTGGCAAGGGAGTGGTCTATCACAGCAGGGATGGTAATACAATTTCATCTCAATTACAAGAAGGAGGGGATTTGGATGCATCAGGTAGTCAGAGCATGTGGTAATGTGCAGTACAGTATACACCTGGTCTTGATGGGTTTGAATTTTGGAGATCCAGTGGCTCCAATGACAAAGGGGTGAAATGGCTCATTTACGGTGTCATGCCACCGTAAATGGGCATATAATGAGGTTATTAAGGCTATTCTCACTTGTTGTCAATAATGGGACCAGCTGGTCATCCTGGCAATTGGGAGTTACCCCCAATGATTCTTGTATGCTTCATGGTCACAAACAGGGATTTCAAAACATTTGCATTCCCAGTATCCTGGTCCTTCACATGCAAATACTAACGCTTGTCCTGGCTCCTTGCTCCTCTTTGCACACAAATCCTTGCACTTGTCCATGATCTCAAGGCTTCATATTCACCCAGACAGAATGTCTATGCTTAGTCTGGGCTCTAGAGAAACTCCATTATTATTTTGAGGGTGCAGTATTTGAAGTCTACACAGACTGCACAGCCTTTAAGTCTTTACTGAACATGGAGACTACTATTAGACACATGCTGAGGTGGCAAATAGCCATCCAGGAGTATAGAGGGAATATGACCATCATATAAAAAGAGGGTAAAAGTCATACTAAGGCAGATGGCCTCAGCAGATGGCCACTGGATAATGTCAAAAGCAACCCAGCTTATGACCCTGAAGTAGCAGCTAAAATTCCTTTCCATTTCATGGAAATAGACAGGAAGAAAAACTTCAGATTTTCTGAGTGGGCACCAGAAAGTGGTACACCGTACACTTGTCCAGGATTGCAGCTGTTCACATGCAAATCCTTATGCCTGTCCAGGTTCCCAAAAATTTAAACTCCTTATGTTGGGGAAGGCTCCCAACAATTCCAGAAATTCCTTAGGCTTGTCCAGGCTCCCTCCTCTTCACACGCAAATCCTTATGCTTGTACAGGCTCCCAAAAACTCCAACAACTCCTTATGCCGGTGCAGGCTCCCGATTCTTCACATGCAAATCCTTACACCTGTACAGGTTCCAGACAATTCAAACAATTCCTTAGGCTGGTTTAGGCTCTCAATGCTTCACATAATTCCTTACACGACTAAGATTAATAGCATGTGACCATAGGAAAGGCAATGACTCATGAATCTCCGGTGGATTGCTCACATGCGGGGAACCTCAGGTTCCTTATGGCTAAGAGCTCATATGGTTTAGAACCATGGAAGCAGAGAATATAGGAGGTGGTACTGGTGACTATTTGCACATTTTCTGCAAGAGGTTCACACAGAGAAATACTGACTGAAACATTTAGTGGGGAACTTACACAAACTATTTGCACACAATAGGTGATTTGCACAATAGGCAAAAAAGGAAATCTCACAGGAAGAAGGAATATAACAAAAATGGAAAAAATGGTGTATTGATTACAACTAACCTATTTGAAAGAGTGCATTACAAAAGAAAATAAGTGAAAAGAATGTGATTTTTTTATTATTTTTTTGAGGAATCTTGAGACTATCCTGGTGATGATCTCCTTTGGATAAGACTTCAATGCCTGGCCAAGGAGGGGTGAGGAAAAATTGGTAAGAGTAGAAAGAGTAAAGTGGGGACTTACCAAAAGATCTGTGGATTGCATCTGAGCCACCTCAGGTTCAGGATCACAAGGAAAAGTGTCCTCATGTGATGGGAGTTGAGACTTGGAGGATTGACTTGGGCTTGGAATAGGTGGCTCATTGTGTTGGGAGGGTTCTACAAAAGGTGGAAGGAGTCAGTTCACTTGAGTCTAAAGCTTAAACTAGCAAAGGAATGGTTTTCTGCTTACTTCAGAACAAGTCCTCCAACCATTGGGTGCCACTTGGGACTGGAGTTGGTTTCCACAGAGTTTTCTCGCAAGGCATACAAGTAACAGGAATGTCTTGTTGTGGGGGAGCTGGTGGGTTTTGCTATATTTGTAAAGAAAAATAGTTAGTATAATTGCATGAAGACAAATGAGTCAGAGAGGAGAAATAAGAGCTTACTTTGACATTTGAATCCCAAGGGTGACAATCAGCTCAAGCTCAAATGTCCTCTTGCTATTGCCATTCTTCATTGGCAGGCTAATCACTCCACTCTGGTTGAGGAGTTAAGTGAACATTGGATGGTGGCCTTGGGGGGGGTGGACAAATCAACATTGAGGGCATGGGGCTAATTGCCCGGAAGCATTCCCATCTGCCAGCTTGCGGTCATGGAGTCCATTACTGCTCAGGAATGCTTTCATCATTGTTGACAACAAAGGAGTCCTCAAGAGGGGGTCTTGGCCCGGATCTCCTCTCGCCATGTGGTCTGAATGGTTGCACAACAAACAAGCATTTTTTGTGTGCTTGTCGGCAAGAATCACAAGCATTGGTTGTTGTGGAGGAGCAAACACAGGGGATACCCTGCTTAGCACACAAAGTGCATGACATCTAAAATAAATACAAATTATGTTAGTATCCATATAGAAAGTAACATGTGAAGAAAAAAGGAAGATGTAAAATTAATTAAAAATTTACAATGTGATCAAAATAATAAAAAAGCTCTACAGTGAGGTGTTGAAAAGTCTAGAAGAAAGTCATGATTAAGATTTAGTATCAAGAACAGAAAATAATATGGACAAAACTTTTAAATGGAAAATATGACACACAATACAGATAGAAGGGGTTTCTGAAAGTATAATTGGCAGAAAAACAGCAAAAGGGGAGGGAGGGGAGTGGTTAGTTTGGTGTGATATGAATGAGTGGGGAGGGAGGAAGACCAAGGGGAATATGCACAGGAATGAGAAGAGTTTTTGAACTGGGAAAAAATGAAGTGGGTGAGAAAAAAATAGAAGGGAGCATTGGGAAAAGATGGTCTTTTATATAAGGAAGAAGGTGAGCCAATTGCAGCAGTCGCAGCACCTGCCAAGGTCTCAGCTTCAAGGCCTGTTGGAAAAATGAAAGCTCAGTCACAGCATTGGCTGCAACTGAGAAGGGAAATGCCTATGTGAGGCAGGGGAACAAAGGGGTTTGGTCTGAGTATTGAAATTTATTGAATTGTCATACTCAGTCATATCCCCTTTGTTGTGTTAAAAAGCCACCGATTGCCTAGGAGTGCTTTTGTGATGGCATTGTTGAATCTGCATGGTGTGTGCAATCCACAAATTCCTCATGCAGAAAATTACAGGGTGCATTTGGTCACAGCTCACCGCAATAAGCATACCACTATTATGGCCAGGTGATACAGTTTCAACAAAGGGTTGGGAGGCTGTGTGAAAAGTGAATACAGCATGAGCTTGGGTTGACCAATTGCACAGGTCAGCTGTGGGGTCATAATTGAAATGATCAGTGGCTGAAAATTTGAATTGCACAGCTGTTGAGATATTCATATAGCAATATCAAATGAACCCCTGCTGAGCAATTGCTATTTCATCTTTGTAAGAATGCATCCTGAGAATGTTGCACAACATTGGAAGACATTTTGGACAGGCTGAACATTTCACACACTTAGGTAAAATGCACAGAAGTGGGCTTTCTGATGAACTATTACAAAAAGTCCTCCAAACATGGAGTTCCAAAAATCTTCCTTCCAGAGCTTTTGACCATGACATGCTGAGCTGGCGTGTGCAAGTCAGGTGAATCACCATTCTGAGCATGGGGCACATGAGCTACACCTATGCAAATAATTGGAAGGTGGATACCCATCAGTAATATGAATTGAGGCTGAAGTAGTATCACACCATCCTAATCTGTAGATCAGCCAACATTTTAGTATGTACACCTTTGGTGTTCATTTTTGCTGCGGGGCTGAGAAAATGCTTTACAAGAATGTAACATGCAATCAGGCCAAGGAATTGAGTCAAATTTCTCAAATGCATCCCTTTGATTAAGATTTGAGAGCTCGGCCTAACTACTGCAGAGATGCTGGTGTATTTCAGCTTATGGTAAGGGGGTCATCTTGGGATGAGGAATGATTCAGGTCATACACAAATGGTCAATTCACCCAGGTACCAAGGTTGTGGCAAACTATGACTGAGGACCGATTATGAATTTCATACCCACAAATTGTTGGGCCAACACACGCTTTCAGATGCACCCCTCCATGGGTCATATGCAAGAAATTTTGACCTGCTTGGCAGACCTTTTACCGCCTGTCCTCCCACCAACAATTCCTTTGTGAGGGTGGCCCTCGTATCTGCAGATGCTCACCTGCCTGCATGTGCAAACCTGAGGCCCATAAGCATGGATTATCTACAGCGTCATACCCATTAAAATATTCCGCTCCTATGATCCCTAATGCTGAATTGTTTTGCATGGGGACCTGCCACCGTGGGTCATACCCCTGACATTTGCACATGCACTGCAGAACCTTTGGCGCCTGTCTTACAGCCAACAGTCACACATTCCCCCTGGAATCCCAGTATGTTTCAGTCCAAAAGAATTTTTGCACACAAAATAACTCATGTTTGGTGGCACGCCACCATACATATCTCACCTGCCCACACAAAAAGATCCCCACATTCAAATTCTCCTCTCCACCACCAAAATTGCCCAGAAGGTCACTGTAGGACAATTAAACTTGGGAAGATACACTTACTGTTTGCTGTCACACCAGCAAACATGGCCCCAGGCTTCCAATATGCCACTATACAAGAAGTTGCTACAACCCACCCAGTTTTGGGTATGTTGATGTGAACCTTGGTTAACATGCAGAAGATCCAGCATTCATATTGGTTCACCCACACTCTTGCCACCTTTCCTTGATATAGGCCCCAAATTGAATATGAAAATTATAAATCCAAGAGGCCCATGTTCCAAACAACCATACACATAACCCCAGGCCACCCCCCTTTGGGCCCATTGCTGCCACTCATATAATGTCCACCACCTGAGCTTTTTGCTCTTCATTCACTTTAGCTAACCCTTCCTTATCAGATCATTTCCCACTGTCCCCAAATGATTCATAATAGCCATAATGTCAACCCCTTCACAACCACTTTTCCTTGGGATTATTAATCTTTGTATTCAAATAAATAGTGATATAACCTTAAATCATGATAATTTGCATTTACCTTCTTGAATTATCCTATGGCAAAATAAAAATAATCTATTTCCATATCTCCCCAATCAGCTGAATCCTATTGGCTCTCTCCCTGAAGCTCTTGCTAAAACATTGATACCATTCCTTGGGGCACCATGAACTTTCATGCACTGTGGTTCTTGTGGGGCATGGATTGAAAATTTCCAATCCAATCCTACTCAAACATTATTTGTTGAGGGAGTATTTATGACTGATCCAGATGAACATTCCTCATTTCCAAAACCCAATCTAGCATTGATGTTCTTCACATGGTATCCAAACATTCTATTTATAATTGAAAGTTTCAGAAAACAAGACCTCAAGCTTTAACTGCCTAAAGGATATGACTTTCATTCTCATAGTTAATGTCAACTCTTTACTCCCACAACTCCCACTTCAATCTCCACTCCCCCCTCATATCCAACTGTGTTTTCTTTGTCTTCCAAGCAAAAACTGATACAATTACCCAGTGGATCAGACCTTCCCATGATGACCCTGCCCCAATCCATGATTAATAGGCCCTCCTCCCTCATCAAAAAACTGGACTAGCATTTCTCTGGGATAAATAAATCTCCAATGGACAATCTTCCTGTAACCTTTGGACCACCTCACCCCCTGGATCCACTTGTAATGCCAGGCACATCATTAAAAACAAGTTCGTCAGCTCATTCAAATTGCTTTTGACCAATACCCCTCTTGGATGACTGCTTACAGATGATATGGGATTAGGTAGAACCATTCAGGCTATTGCACTAATTGGTACTTCCAAGGAGCAGCTAATTACAAACCCCCACTTCTCCACACCCACCTTGCTTAATCACCAACTGGCAATCAGAAATATCCAAGCATGCTCAGGCTGGAGCACTGGAAGCCAACACCAACAATGGCCCCACTTGTCACTCGTTATCTGAGGCTGACATCTTAAAATGTGATATCATCATTTCTTCTTACAATACTATCACCCATGAATTCAAACAAACAAATACCTCTACATCATTCATTTTTAAAATCAATTGGCATTGTATAATTTTGGATGAAGCACAATGAGTGTCTGATCTCTTAATAATTCAGATTTCTTATTCTGTACAATAACGCTTCCCCCATCTTATAGCTATATTTTACCTCTACACTGCCACACACCGTGCCATTAATAGCCTCCTATCATCCTGTCAAATATGTTTAACAGGCACACCCATTCACAACACCATTTATGACCTTTTGGGAATAATATTATTCATCACCCAACCCCAGAGCTCAGATTAAGATAACTGGTCACCATTAATCCTGAATAGTATTTCCAAAGGTAGCAATGATATTTTCCATTTGGCATTGTGCCCCACCAAAACCTCCCATCTCAAATCCCTCCCACTATTAGCCATCACTACAAACTGCTCCCACTCAACCCAAAAATGCAGAAAGAATATTCTGAATCATATGAATAATTCCTATCATCCAAAACAAAAGGATGAGGGAAATTTTTCAGAAGTTTTAATAGGCTGTGGATATGTTGTAACCATCATATAATGCTGAACAGTATGGCAGATCGTGATTTGGAAGACCATGAGGGTGGGAGCACTCTGAATAACTCAACAATCACCCAAACTATTGTGGATGTGGAAACATTCATGATGAGTAGTAAAATTGCACACCTCCTCAAAAGCTTACTGAAGAACAAAAAATCAAGGTGTGGTCCAGCCAAATCAGTGGTTTACACCCAATGGACCCAGTTTCTTGATTTGTGAGTTAATTCTAATGTGCATCCATCTGACCTTTTTTTTATGGTAGAATTGGTATTGCACTGGCCCATCACTCTATCCTTTCAGCACAAATTGATGGAACAATTACAGCATGAGTGCAGGGGAGTGCCCTGGAGAACTTCCTCAATAATCCTGAGTGTGAAGTGCTCATTGCATCAATTGCCGCAGCTGGAACTGGGGTCAACATAACTTGTGCTAATATTTTCTATTTAATGGTGAGGGGACCCCAATTTTATGACACTGACGTCCACTTTTCCAGGAGCCCAATTGGAAGCCAGCCATGGAGGCTCAAGCTGTTGATTGACTCCATCGCATTGGCCAACAACAACCTGTGAAGGTCATTCCCTATATCACTCCTCATTCAGTTGAGGTCAACATGCGGAAGGTACCTTTCAAGATCATCTTTGTCCTTGATTGTATTACTATTCTGAAATATTTCTTCATTATAATCCCATATTCCAATCACCAATAGGTCCAAGAAAAGAAGCACTCATTAACTGTGTGAGCCTTCCAGATATTATCTAATTTGTGTTTGATAAAGTTGATAACTCCTTTTTACCCTGTCACAGGTCCACAATTATGAACACCATGACCTGGATTGAACTTCTTCAATATTTCCTCAATAAAAATAAGCAATAGAAAAATCTTGATGAGGGACACCATAGTAAATTACTACGTACAAAATCATATTGTTTATATTCTAACTTTTTTAGCAAGATGTTGCTTATTTCAGAAATAATAATCAGATTGTATTACACCTGCGCAAACAACTCACCAAACCTTAATTGGTAGCTGCACTTTGAATTCATTTTACTCATTTATTGGAGAGCATCCCCATTTGCGCTAATAACTGGAATTTCAATCATCTTGAGGGCAATAGTCTGCATCTTACTACAGCTTTTGAGCCAATATTTATCAAATACCTGAAAAGAAAGCCCTTCAGGAATATCACTGTAATCTATTGATCTAATTTCTGGTAATATATCAATAGTCCTTTTACCCTTGTTTAAGCCAATTACAAAACTCTATGTCTTTATCAATTTTTAATACCAACTCATTCAATAAGCATGAGGGCCACCATAATCACATTCTGCAGTAAACTTGATGTCCATTTTCCAGTACCTTGTCATTATATGCGCATACTTGAGGGTCATTGAATTGTGATGCTAGGATGGGAAATTTAGCCATATCACACCATTCCAAATAGCGCTCATAGGTCTGCACATAATCATTTAGATTATCATCAGACTTACTTCAAAGTGAAGAAGAGATACAGTAACTAACCCTTTGAAAAATCTTTGCAAACTTTTTATTCTCCTTCTTTTTTACCAAATTCTTTGCATCCTTTTGAATAGACTTCCATTCTCTTTCCAAATAACTCAAATATTGCTCCATTAAAGCTGCCAAGACCCCATAGTTATTACGATCGTGGTTCCAACAGTAACAATGATACTTGGTGCTGACAAGTGCAAGACAAAAGGTAGGGTAAGACATCATAGAAATCAACTTGTTTAACAGATGTTTCCATGAGCTCTCCTAGTCCTAACTGGTGGAGCTCATTTTTGCAGTAGCTTTGGAAATCCTGAGACTGAACCTGTGTTGATGGCTCATTGAAAACATCCTTGGGAACATATCTGAGATTACCAGATACTTGAATTGCAATTTCACGCTCTTCTGTGCTGGGTGGTGCTGGTAGTGAGGAAAAATCCTTATCCCTTACTTTGAGTAGTAACAGGCAATGGGTGTGTACAGCTGATTTTATCCCATGGACATTTTCTGGAAGTTCTGCTTTCAGCCATCTTTGTTTCCCCTTCTTGCCTGAAAATTTTGCCAAATTGTCAGCTTTGAAAGCCTTGTTCCTTTGCTGTCTCATTCCAGATTGATTGAGCATACTCTGGGAAAGGGGCATTTGAGGATGGGTGAACTCACTATTTTACTGAGTGCCCTTCTCATGGGTCATGAAATCATCCCCCTTGGTTCATCATTTGTTCCACTTTGAGTTGGAGACATGTTCTCATCCTCATCATCCACGATTTTTTCTCTTGATGAAATGGCATGACCCGTTATTGGTTTGGAGGCATATGTATGATGATGTCCAGTGACTTTTTCTTTATGGACCAGAGGAGAAGATGCATAAAGTTAATCACCTGCCATGCAAATCATCAGCTAAAAAATTGAAAAATTAATAAAGACTGGTCATACTCATGATCTTCAATTGGCTCCTGAGATTGGACTGTCTTGTTTTTAGGTGCCATATCTAACCCATGAAACAAACATGTCAGATTTTAAAAAAGCTTATAGTCCAAAATCAAAAAGACTTACTTTGATGAAGTGTCAATCCCGGATTTCCCCCCAAAAGTCCACTCCAAGTAACATTTTCCAATGGTCTTTTTTGCCGCCCACCATCAACCCACTTTTCATGGCCCAGATGAAGCTGAGATTCCGTTGGACTCTTGAGGGTTAGCCTTTCACTTTTCCCTGGGATGCCACCAGATTCTGGACAGGATTAAGGAGGAAGTCTTGTGGAAATTTGCACTGTGGATTAGCCTTTGATGAGATTTCTGGTATGCTCCCTGGCCCCTCAGACACAAGCATTTGTGTATTAGAGGGATTTGGGGGAATTGTAGTGACAGAAATATTAGGAATGGACCAAGTGCTTGAAGTTTGAGAAATGGCATTTCCCACATTAATGTTGAGACCTGACACATTCATTGAGGATGCAATAGGGGTTGTGAGTGGAATGTTGGGACTCATTGGTGACTGTGTTGTTTGAACATATTCTATGCTAGAGTCATTATCTGAGTCATGAACAGAACCTGAATGGGATATACACAGGTTGAAAGATGACATGAGGGCTAAAAAAACTACAGTAATGTTTTCAACTTGATAAAACAGCTCAGTATTATGATAAAATGGAGTGATCTCAAGTGAAGGATTCCAAATTTATAATCGAGAAATTGTATGATTGGTGGGAAAAATGTCTCTTGCGGAAGTCTGATAGAACAATTTTTGGGATAATTTGCCTGGCCTATTTTTGGGTTCCTCCTCTTTCGTCAGAAACCACACTGCACTTTCATCAGAAACCACACTGCAAGGCCTACCAGCATATAATTTGTTGTTTCATTGATCTCAAAGGGGATCCATCATCCATAAGTAATCAGATTGAATAAACATTTCCCCCTCCCCATTGTCCCATTCTGTGACTTATCCAAACTGCCAATATATGCATCAAAACTACCCAGCTTTCTATACCTCTATAAGGGTACATTCATGAAGGTTTTACCCACAAAAGAGACATCACCTTTTAAAGAAAGGCAGGAAATTCCAAATCACATTCCAACTGATTAAAAGCCCACTGCACTCAAACCAAATACAAATACTTTAGCTCTACTCCAAATCCTTATGTGATAGAGCTATATCATTATGTCTGTAATAAGGTTTAATCCATGTATGATGGCATTCCAGCATAGTTGGATCAAATGTTAATCCCATCAGCTCAATGGTGACACTTCACTAATGCAACCTCCTCAATTGTAAAACTGGCTGTATCACGATGTGTAAGTAAACTAGAATATGTACAAGAATTGAGAAGCATGGAATTTTATGCAAGTAAACTCCTAACCAATTCCCCCATCAAGATGTGACATGTTACACTTTATCCCCTGCAGCTCGGCCATCATTACAAATGGGATAAAATCCTCAACTGGCTCAAATCATAGCCCCCTTCATAAATAATCACTTAATTTTTTCCCAATTAATCACACTCCTAAAAAGTTGCACATCAACCATAGATATTCATAAAAAAAACCAAGATTATTCACAATTCCTGCAACAATGTCAACCCTCCGCTATTTCACAATGTGTATGTGAGGGTGTCAACACTTCTCAACTCAAACACAATCTTCCCTTGAGGGTCATAGGAAGGGAATTGCCTTCACACCTTTCCAATATATACAGCACATTAAAAAGGTCAAATCAGCCATTCAACCCAAATCTCTTCCAAACATCCCTAATTCAGCATTAGAATCTGAGTGCCTGAAAACTATATTGGATCAAATTTTCCCAGGGTATTATTCTCAATTGACCCAAAGCACATTATTCACACCACTAGGTCTCACTTCAACTGCACAGAAACCATACAGCGGCAGTCCAAACCTTCCCCCACAAGACCTTGGAATGATTATATCTGCCATTCTATTATTAATGTATGATATACCCCGCAGGGCTTCACACATTCTCAACCCTTCCCTGAACCTGCTGATCAAGTCCAGTATCTCAAGCTCAGGTGGTCACCCCACTCCTGTATGCAATATACCTCAAGATCTCAGTACCATATTTGAACATCTGCAATTGGAGCCAGTTATTCAAAACTATATATTTTGTCCTCAATGTTTACTTCTTAATGGCCTCATTGAATCTGTCACAACTCAACAGCCCCACTTTCAATGCCATAATGAACCAAATGAACATGATCCCCCTTGCACACAATCATTAGGCAAATTAATCAATTTATTTGAACCCCACACCCAAAACAAAACCAACATCAAGCAAATCTTTATACCAAAAAAACATTTTATTTATAAACCATTCAAAAATTAGCTTGCCAAATTTCTCCAGAAGGCTAGAGTTATGGAATTTCTGTATCAACATCAACAATCCCAAATGCCTTAAGGTTCCACAAATGTGAGATCTGGGATGGATTGGTCTGGAGATGCTTCACTGGGACACGAAATATCAATGACCCCCATTAATATCCATTCCTTGTGCATTGGCCTTCTTGATTTATGTGGACTGGTTTAATGCACATGGAATGCCAACCTGGTTGGCCAGCATTGGACCTATCATGCTTATTTGTCTTAATCTCCCCCCAATTGAAAGATTGAATCCATCTGTGTTTCAGGAATCATCCCTGGTCCAAAGGAGCCAACTTACCTTCAATTGAATTTCCTATTAATGCCCCTGATCAAGGAGCTCAAAGAGCTGTGGCAAGGTTACCATTTTTCACCCACCTCAACAGGACCTTCAGGATCCTTTTTCTGTGTTGCCATCCTCATAGCCATTGCAGATGTGGTGGCCCTGCACAAGCTAACTGGATTTATTTTTCACTCAGGAAATCACTTTTGTAATTTTTGCTCTATTCACAAGGCTCAAATTGAAGAAATTGGTCCTCAATCTCACTGCACACGCACATACCCAAATCATAGATCAACCATTGCAAAATGGCTTTTGGCATCCCCATAACAAAGAAAAGCAATTTTCTCAGAGTATGGAGTGTGATGTTTAATTTTGGAAGACCTCTCCTATTGGGATGCAACCAGAATGGTTAATCTTGACATAATGCATAATTGAATAATTGGAATTTTGAAGGATCATTCAGCTTTCAAACTGTGCATTCCAGAGTTGGAATAAAAAATATAATTCAGGACCTGCAGGAAATCCAATGACTCCAACCGTTCAGACTCAGATTCCATGAGGTCCAAAAGCTCTCTTGATCAAATCATATTGAAAGAGGTCTTCTTCCTGAGAAGAGACGCAGCAAAAACAATAAATGAGTCACATCCTACTACTTCCCATTGCCCACTTCTCACAAACACAACATCCATCTAGTGTTTCTGTGGATATTCCCTCATTTGATGCAGATTAAATCCCCACTGAATTGGATATCAGTGCACTTAGTGATCACCAGATCAAGGGTGAGGCTCTGGAGCATCTCCAAAAAATCATATCTGATACAATAACTCCCTCATGATGGACAACAGTACCCCGCAAAATGGATTTCCCCTCTCATGGTAGTTTAGAAGCCTCTGATTGGGCTCTCTTATACAAGGTCTACATTCCATTTTTAATTCTCAGTCAACAGATGTCATTAGATGAACACCATTCCCCCAATACTCAGAGAAAAATGCATAAATAAGAAGAACTTGCAAATGAACTAACCAAGAATACATTCCATTTGATTACTGCTATCAAACAGCCCACAGGTTGGACTGTTTCAATGGATGATGCGACTGCATTTGCTGAACATTGGAAAAAATTCCGCCTTTACAATCAACACGTGTTCCCAAAACAGAAAATTAAACCAAATCATCATTTTGCTGATCATATTCCAGAACTCTTCCAATTCTGGGGCCCAGCACAAGCCTCAGCCATATTGGGTTATGAGCCCTTGATTGGAGTATTTGCAAAGATGCCAACAAGTAACAAAATGTTTACATTAATTAATAAGAGAAATATATTCACATCAATTAAACACATGAACTGAATAAGACTAACTTCTTGCAGCTCTGGATAGATGATATAGATAAAACCTTACTTAAACACATTTGTCAATGTTCCAACCTTTCCATTCTCCTGAAATCCCCATCTGTCCCATGTGAAATAAAGCAACTTTTTGAATCACGGCCACCTGCCCTTTTCAATCACCAAAAATATAACAAACCATCCTGCCATGACCAACAAAATTATGATTGCCTAGTTGAGTACTTACAGAATTTTCATTCAACAAGGGAAATAGCTGCATGTATCAGCTTAGACACTACTGTCCAATCCACAAGTCATCCCACTTCAAGTATTGTCTCACCATGTTATTTTCCAGCTTCAAAAATTGATATTGGGAACAATATATTTTCAACTGAATCCAAAAATGTTGACAACAGTGTTATATGTTTTCTGAGGGGCAAATCAAGAGGATTTGGTATTATTAATAGAATTTTTGAAGTCTCTGAGCCATCTTGCATGCTGAACAATAACTTTCTGATCTTGAAAACTTTGAAGATTGATGTGACTTTTTTTACCAGATTGGCCGCATTTCAATATTTATATAGCTGTTGGGTTTTGATGATAGACACATTATTATATCTGAAGAAGAAAGAGAAGTTCTCTGTGGATTGTATGATAACAAAGTGATGTCATGTGGGCTTCTGGTAGTGATAAAACTGTTATTTTATGATATTTAGTCTGCACTTTTAGCTGAAAATATAGTGATACAGTCATGCAATTCTGTCAGCTTCATTAGACGTTTTTCCACAGAAATAACTTCCTCAGGATTTGGTGACAGTTACATGCCATTGTGACAAGCAAAGACTATTATCTCACATGGTCACAAAGAAATTACTATTTTGACATTGGCTACGGTGTGAATAGGCCAACTGAAATGACTCACATATCACAGGATCTAAAATGACACAGCTTCACCATCATCACATTGGAAGGGAAATAGGCACATCATCCAAGTGGGCCTCAGAATTACATTGCGTTCATGAGAGTTTGGATCTTTGTAAGCCACATGGAGCTGGTCACATGCCCTAATGAGTGCTTTGTGCAGGTAGGTTTCAGAAGCTTACATCTGCACATGCTTTTTCCTTATTTCCCATGTCTTGCACTTACGCACCCACACTTGCGGTATTGTGTGGCGGGCTCCACCAGTGTCACCTGCAAAATGTCAATCCCACTAAGGCAGAGTCCTTTCATGGATGGCCTGGGAAGTCACACACCCCTTCTATACATCCAGACTGGCTGAAGGACCTCCTTGATGCATATGTGGAAACAGGAAGGTCTTGTGTTACTAACCTTCAGATGGTTGTGGGAGGATCAGGTGGTGAGAAATCTCAGTTGAAGGCACAGAGGAACCAATATTGGTGGATGTCACAGCATTTGGTGTAAGACCAGAGTGTGACATGTGCTCAACGTTTTCTTGATTTTTGCTTGACATGAGCTTGACTTTTATCCTGCTTGATGTTTGCTTGACATGAAGTCAATTTCCGACAATTGATGCAAAGTTTTCCCTAGTGATGTTTAGAATTGGTTGTTTGTTGAGCCTCATAATTTCACTCAGGATTTTTTCATTTGATTTGGATTTAACTGAAGGAGTGAGTTAAAAATTCCTCAGATAAGAGATTTTCTCAATGGGAGCTTGAATATTTGTAGGATCCGGAGTTGAGCTAATTGTTTTTCTGGTAATTCCTTTTGAAGAATCAGTTACAGGCGCATCTTCTTGATTTTGGAGAGAAGGAATATTCATTGATGAGGCCACTGGTGTTGTAAGTGATAAATTAGGGCTTGAAGGAGAATTTTATTTAATGAGCTCAACATACTCATTAATATCTGAATCAGATTGATTTTATGCAGCCTTGAATGAACTTGAAGATGACAGTGACCAGAAAAAGTCCAATAAAAATTGAAAGTTTATAGTGAAAGAATAGATTGTAGATGAGGAGTAGCCTCCTTATTTTTATTATTTAGAATAATGAAAAGGAGGTTTTTGACTTTGAAAAATTTATGAAAAAGCCAATTAGAGGCTACCCAAAAAATCAACTCTAAAGAAAGTCTTATCAAGTTCTGTGTTGAAACATCAACATAGAGGTAGGTAGTAAATATACAATATAAAGATTGAAACTTGAAAACACATAGCTTGTCTACAAAACCTCACAAAGGGATAATAGAATCAAGCTACTAAAATTAAATTTGTCCATTTTCATTACTTGGATTTGAAAATTTGATCTGTTGCAGAATTAAATCGATTATGTTTCACCAAGGAACACATACTTGTGAACTACTGAGCCCCATTCATTTTGTTGAGTTCATTATACTTTTGAATGGAGTTAAAATAATTATAATTACCCACATTTGATAAAGTACTTACAAAGAAACCCCTCCTTTACTCACCATTATGGAGCATAGAATCATATTCTCAGGAATTTCTTTTCAATGAAACTCATCAACATTTTAACACCACTAGTATGTGTTTAAAATTATGTTATCTAAATCCTTATCTGACAAAACTTAACTTCCTTTTACTTGAGAATTTCTTTATTCAATTGCACTGAAGCTTGAAAACCCCTACAACAAGATTCTTACAGCTCAGTAATACTATGTATTTATGAAAGATATAATATAAATTTCACAAAATAATAAATTCAGAAAAACACCAAAGACATTGATGAAGCTACAAATAGTATATAATGTTGCAATGAAATCATTTAAGCTGAAGAAATTCCCTATGAAGAATTGACTCAATACAGAATCAAGCACCCTCTATATTGGTAATCAAGTATGCAATAGCTTCTTCATTAATTATTTCTCCATACTCCAAATAAAAACTTTGGAGTAATTCCTCACACCTCCGAGGACTCATCCAAACAAGATTTTGGTTAATTCCCAGAAACCTATTTCTTAGAGCCAGTAAGCCAAAACCCATTGCAGTTTTTGAACTAAATTGTTTTGGTGAAGCTGTTTGGAACTCAGGAATTCCATTTTCATGAAATGAATCAATTGACTTACTTGAAGATCAACCTCTTTCATATTCATGAGAATTAGGAATTTTATCTTCATCATTGGTCTCAAAATTATTAGTGCCTTAATTATTTTCATGGTCTGAACTTGGGATATCTTAAAAAGTTTCTGGTTTTGTTTTTCTATATTGGGATCCCTTTAAATCTGATGAATTCTTTTTTTAATCCCGATGAGAGATAGAACCCTGATGTGCTGGTAATGTTTCACCACACTCCAATTTCAATGGTGATGGTCCTGAAAAAGTATTCTGAGATGACTTGAGAGGAGTTGGAATGGAAGATGAGAGTGTTTTTTGTTTTTGAAACTTTGGGGGTAACATTGTGAGAATATTATGATTTTTGGTAGTTCAAGTCATTTGGAGGATTATTATCTTCATTATTTGACAATTTAGTATCCATTGTATTTGCTTTCAAACTCACACTTGGTCCGTAAGCAGGTGGTGGTGTTTTATGTGTTTTGCTTTGACCTGTAAGGGGCTTTCAAGTGACTGCTGAGGTAGTCTTTTTGTGTTTTGAAGCAGGAGCAGAGGAATTTACAGACAAAAGTTTTGGTAAAGAAAGCTCAGATACTGTGTGGATCTGTGGTGGATTTAAGCCTAGCATAAAATGGGTTAATTTGGAATGAGAAAGCCAAGAATTTTGAAAAAGATAAAACAAAACCACCAGATCTTTTAGATACCTTCATTTCTTAGAGGATTATATATTCAATCTTTGACAGCCCATTCATTCACATCTTTCCTGTATGCTTGTGCATTTTTAAAGCTGGATCCTAATGGCCTGGGCTTCATTGGGTCAGAGTCAGTGTTGTAAGTACCCCAACCAGGACATAGTACTAGTGGAGATCTAGGGGCCTTTTTGTGACCACCAGAAAGGGATAGTGATGTAAAATTCTGTTTTGGTATTGGCTAATAATCAGGATCCAAAAATTGATTAGTATTTCCAGCCATGAGAAGGTGGGTGGCCTGCTTGGCCTCCTTGTCCTTGAACAAGAGAGAAAGATTGGTGGGAGGTGGAACATTGGTCACAGGCCAGCCCACCTAGGTAAGAAGTGCAAAATACATGCCTCTGGTTGCAGGTATCACATGTGGGAGAATTCTCATTATAAAATTCAAACTTTAGTATTGATGTCAGTCAAAAAAATGGTGTGTAAAAATTTGAAGTGTAGAACTAGCTATGAGGAATTTTACATTGTACCATATTCAGAGAAGAGAGCTTGGATTCAGGTGGGATGTTAAGACTTTTCACTGAAAGATATTTCAATTTTGTTCAATTAAAGATTACCCGGAAAGCTTTTATGTGGATAAATTCATGTCATAGAATTTAGGTAGCTATAATGTAGCCTCCCACTGAATTTTCCTCCTGTGAGCCTTTGAAAAATGACAACATATCCATAAAGGTCACAAAATAACTTTACAAGACTTATTTTAATAATAGGAACTGAAATTATTCTCTCAAAATAAGTAAGAATGCCTTAAGAAGTATAAAAACTTGATTATCTGGGAAACCAATGACTAAACATGTGAAATCAGCTGCACCATTGGATTTTTCAAGAAAAACTAAACATATAGAGTCTTTATGTCATATCTGAAATGTCAATACTTTATGAGATAGCTTGGATCTATGCACTTTTCTGATCAGTGCATATATTCATGGTTTTCAGCTCATATCTTTCAGAATATGCATGATAGAGATTTGAACCAAAAATAATTTTACCATGTAATTACTGTAATAATACAGATATAAGCTTTATTTGGCAAGTTATAAATGGTTATAAATTACAAGGGTCTATTGATCAAAAGAGTTATAGCTGTTGACCACTTTGTGGTGAAAGTGGTCAAAACTTAAAACAAGTGGATATTCAGCTTCTAATAGCTCATACGTGAATAATGATGTAATTATAATCAATTATTTTAGTTATAACCCCTTGAAGTCGTGGTTACAAGTTTAAAATAGTGAATTTCAACAGAAATGATGGGTTACAAGAAAAATCATCACAAATGGAGTTTTGATTATGCAATGAATTTCTCTTAACAGCTTGGTGAGGAATTTTAAATCTATCAGAATTCATCCTCTGGATGGCTGTAGCATGTATAACTCAAAAAGTATTAATGATAAAATTTTAAGCTTAAAATTGATAATTTATGATTACTCGCTGTAATCTTATTTCAAGTTTAACAGCAATATAAGTAATATAGTTAGTTTATACTAGTTTATTATGATTAAAACTAATTAAATCCACAAATCTTAGTCTTCTTCCAAACTTATGATGTCAGCAAACTTAGAGTTACAGTAAAAACTCTATATAATGGTGTAATAATGAGATAAGATGGTTTAATTATAATTGAATCATCACTAAACCTTATAACAATAATCCGTTCCAGTGGATACCATCATTAAAAGTCTTTTAGAAGCCTTCTGGACTATAAATAGGGCTCTTTTTCCTCTATTTGCCCCTCAGAGGCATCAAAAACATTAAAAATATTAAGTTCAAAGGTAATAACTTTATTATTTTCATATAATTCTATTATATTCTTAAATAATCAACTTTATCTTGATAGTAATAATCAATTTTTGATTCTGATTACACCAATATTGGATTGTTTTTTGTTGGATTCTCTCTAAAATCTCCAATTCCACATAAATTCAGGATATTAGTAATTTCTTCTATTTTTCTTTGTAAATAAAAATTAAAGAAGTTGTATTTACATTATTTGGTTTAACTCTACTCAGAATTATTATATTAAGTGCTAAAAGTAGGTTATTTTCTCTTTTTATAATAATTTCTCTTTCTTCTTCTTCTTAATAATTCTGTTATTGATATAGATAGTATTTATATTAATATATAGCGTTAATATTGGTAATATTACTGTTATAAATTGTTTTTCATTATTAAGAAGGTTTTTTTCAGGAATTAATTATTTTTTGTAACAATAATAAATTGCCATAAATATATTAATTATTCAATATTAATATATTTATTTTGATGATATTATTTCTATGATACAATTTATATTATTTCATTTATTCAAAAAATATAAACATTTTTATTCCAGAATTATAATTATCATGTATCTTGTTTCTTATGTTAATAAGGAAATTCAGACTATAATAAGTAAAATGTTAGTGATATTTACTTAGTCTTTCATAGTCAAACCTTACACTTCCTTTGAAACTCCAATTCAAGATCCTGTACAATCTACATGATTTATGGAAACACCCTGTTTCCAGAAATAAACCTTCACATATCAAAGAATTATCCTCTCTCCAAGAATCTGAACTGCCATGAAATCATCTCACATCAGCCTCAAAATTACTTTATTGTAATTTATACTTTAATTGAAGCTGTAAAGTACAGCTAAATTATGTTTAGTATAGGTATAGGCAGTAGAAAACATAGCCAGCCTGTTGTACAGGAATTTTTTAGTATCCCCAATCTCCAACTCAGGAGAGCTGTAAAGCATTTAAGTGTACAATACAATTATTCTTGAATATTCCAAGGCCAATGGATAGGCATATCCAAATTCACAGATTCCTGCAGTCATTGGATATTTTTAAGTTAAAAATAGCCTATTTTTATGCAATTTGTACATTAAAGTACATATGATTTGAAAATCAATGTGTATATTCTGTACATCTGTACAGTACACTGAAATAAAGCTTGAACCAGGGCAAATTTTGTGTCAATCGCCAGAAATTGACTTCACGTTGCACTGGGGTCAGTATAAAATCTTGCTTCAGCTGCATTAGGGTCACATTATAGTCACTGGATTTAGTGGGTCATGTCAAGACAACATCAATTGTCAAATGTGTCACATGAGTATGTCACTCAAAGGAAAACCCATATCCACACCATTTTCAAGGTTCAGATAATTACACCTCATGGTGCAAGGTAGCAATTTTGCATGCTCAGGTTTGTGCATGAGATGACTTCCTCCCCGCTGGCCGATCATCTCACCCCTTTGCCATGCCTACTCTCACGCATGAATTGGCTTCCACACCACCCACTAATCATCTCCACCAGCAGCGAATGATTACACTTAGGCCAAGATATGCTTCCACTCCTGCAACTGTATCTCTGAAATCACCCCCCCTCCGCACCCCCGCCACTTAGCATGCTCACGCTCCCACTGCGCGCTAATGATATGCCTCCAATGCTACCACCCCATATCCAGCCTTACCCCTCCTTATGCTTCCACAATCCCACAGCTTACCATGCACATGCCCCTGCCGCGCCGTCACAATATGCCTCCAATGCTGCCACCGCATGTCCACCCTCACCAATTCTTACCCTCCCATAGGACCCTCAAGATACGCCTCTGATGCCGCCACCCAATTTCTTCCCTCACCCATCCTTATGCTCCCGCAGCAACCCCATGTCTGCCCTCACCCATCCTTACGCTTCAGCACCCCCACCACTTACCATTCTTATGACACTGCCACTCATCCTTGCGCTTCTGCACCCCCGCCACCTACCATACTTATGCTCCCGCAAGACCCTCAAGATATGCCTCCGATTCTTCTATCCAATGTCTGCCCTCACCAATCTTTATGCTTCTGCCCGTCCGCCACTTACCATCCTTACACTCCCATATTAGATCCATAGGGTACAGTGGCTTGTTGGCGTACATGATGAACCCAATTGCAGAAATATGCTGAGTGGCCTTCTCCGCCAACATCTTCTGGGGGAAATTGGTGGGGATATTCACATTGTTGTGGTTAGGTTTTAAATCATGAGACTCACAAATTAAAGCCTAATAAGGGGACTATTTAAGACCAGAATTCTGTCTTGTGTTTCCCCAACAAAACCATTTTCTTTCATATCATTCAAATGGAGCACTTTGCTTAGGTCTTACCTCATGAGCATTGAATAGTTCAAAAGTTTACTTTAGTAGATTTCTCACTAGTAAACTTTATTCAATTTCTCACAGGGAAGTGATTTCATTTTAATTATATAAAATAATATGCAACACATCACCTCCTTTAATTTCCTGACAAATCATATCTTGAAAATGCAATACAATTTCAATAGATATCGATGGAAGGTTCCAAGGCTGTTGATGGGAAGGTTTCTTTTGGTCAGCTTGTGGTTGTAAATTTCTTTTTTCTAGAAGATTCACGAACTATTGAACTGATTTAAATTGATATTTAACTTCTTTCAAACTTTCCAAAATTCTCCAATATTGATATCACCTAGAAAATAATCAATCATCTTAAGCTTATTTTACTTCCACCACTTTCAGAACTCCCTCATTTTTTCTTCAATTTTGATCTTTTTATTCTAGAATTTTCAATCAAGTTATCAATAAGCTCATCACCATCTAGTTACTTAAGAAACTACCTCCACAATGCCCCAAACAACACCCAAACCCCAGAAAATTCAACTGAATTCAATGAACAAAGACCTTCAGCCCCAGAGAGTGGAAGTGAAATCTCAGATATGGTCAGTAGTCATTAATTAGGCATTGAGGTAGAGAGCCCGGCACAGGAAAGTAATCCAGATCCACCAGTTCTTCCAAAATGTGAGCACATATTTATCTTGAATATTTGTAATCTCTCCAAACCTGATAGTGTGGGAACTCCTCTTGTGTGGGATTAAAATGAGGCAGTACCTGGAGGGGGAAATCACAGGTAACTAGTTTTGAATTGCTAATAACTCCTGTAACCAAGGGTGGCAAGGGTGTATTGCCTGCCCCTCCTAAAATACTGAACAAAATCTTCCTTGGAGCTCACAAACCAATATAAAATTAGTAAGTGGCTTTACAACTGCAGAAGACAAAATCCAGCAGTCTCAGATCAGACCTATTCAATAAATAATATGAAAAATAATTTCAGTAATTTTGGTTAATTTTTAGATTTTAATGAAATACTTGTCTGTATAATTTTTATTTTTAGTGAAATTAGGGTGAGTGGTTTCTTCTTGGTGATAAAAGTTTGGTAAGATGAGTTATTTAAGGTGTTCAGAAAAATTTGGTGAGTGTTGATAAAGGTAATTTTTGTTAAGGTATAGTTATAATAGAGTAAAATAATTTTTTAAAGGTTTGTTATTTTTTTAAGAGTGTTAATAATGAAATAAAATAGTATTTGTTAAATTCAAGGGGTAAGATTATTTGATAGTGTATTTTTTTAAAGGGGTAAGTAATTTAAAGATCTTGATAAATGGTGTTAATTTTACTAGGTGAAATATTTTTAATAGAGTAGTATCCCTAATCTTGGGTACTGGGTAATTTTTATTTTTATTTTAATAATGATAAGATTCCACTGAGCTTAGCTACTGGGTAATCTTCAACACTATACTTCCACTGAGCTTAGCTACTGGGTAAGTAAATTTACTATAACTTTCTGGACTACCTCCCAGGTGAGGGATGACTTATTCCTGTGCTTGTAATCTGCAGAGGATATATTGTGCATGGGATATAATTTGCATGGGGGGATTTTGAAATTTGGGGGAGAGAGCCCCTCTATTTATACCTTTTGGGAGCCTAGAGGGTCCTCCATTGGAGCTGTCTTTTTCCACTTTAATTCCTCTTGATTTCATCATGTGACTCTGTTTTTTGTGAGGACCTTTCTTGCATGGGTCAGGTGATTTAAGGTTTGGTGATAATTTTTTCCCTGCACAGCCTCCATTCATCACATGATTGTTTTTTGGTGAACTAATTATGATGTGATATTCTTTAATTTTCCTTGCATGCATGGGATGATTCAATTTTGGCTGGGGCTTTTTGTTGTGCACAGCCTCTTTCCTGTCACATGATATTCTGTTGGTGGATGCATTATCACATGATGACCTTGTAATTCCTTTGCATATGTCCTATTTTAGGTTGGGTAGAAGTGGCTGTGTAGTTTATGCAGGTGTCATGTTTGTTTTTCTTCTTTTTGAACTTTTAAAATGAAGTCAGGTGATAACTTCTTGTACTGGTGAATTTACTGTTTTTTATGAGATGATGTGATTTTTGATTTTGACACATGCTGTGCATAGTCATGTGGTTGAGATTTAATTGGAATTGTTTACTGCATGCAGACTGTTGTAAATAGCTTTGGTTTGCATGAGGTGATGAGTGGTGTAAATAATTTTGATTCTGTTTTAAGGTTTTAAGTGGGGTTACTGTGGATATAAGATAGGGTACTCCTGGGGCTGTGTTGTAAATGAATTGCAGGAATTCCATGGAGTTGAGCTTTGCATCATGTGACTTTTCTATGTTAAGTTCTAGGTTTCTGTGTAATTCATGCAGGTGTCCTTTTCTTTCTGCATGATTCCTGTGGCTGTAAGGGGGTGTAAGGCTGGGTGGTTGTGTAATTTTAAAGGGTGGTACCTTATTTGTTGTAACTAGTTTGCTATATGTAACTTTATTTTTTACATATGCATAATGAAATTGAATAATTTATTTAAACACATACACTTCCCTTTGGTGCCTGTGCCATGGTTTTATGAGTTAAATCCAGCTTCTTGCTGTAAAATTGACCTTTTGGTGTAAGATTTGAGTGTAAGTCTGCCTGTAGGCTGGATTTAATGCTGTTTTGGGGTACTATGAGCTTGAGCCTGGTGAATAAAATGGTATGGAATACCACATCCCCCTCTCCATTTAATGCTGTCCCCAGCATTCCAGGTGAGAGCTCTCTATTCTTCATCTGATTCTGTGGTCTCCTCAAATACCTCTTCCTCATTTATTGATTCATCTTCTTCACTTTGTTTTTCTTCTGTGTCTTCTTTTGTGTTTATCAACTTCCCTCTTGGGTAGAACCTCTTTACTTGAGATGCTGCAAATCTTCTTGCTAATTCTGTTCCATCAAGTTCCTCAAGTTCATATGGTCCATTGTTTATTTGTTTGATTACTCTGTAGGGTCCATTCCATTTGTTTTTGAAAAGTAGTCCCCAATTAGTTTCTATTGCTTTGTTGTAAACCAGGACCAAATCTCCTGGCTTAAGTGGTGATCTTAGTTGGTGTGCCATTCTTCTATCCCAATATTTCATTGAGTCTTCCCTTGATTTTTTGAGTTTTTCTGCTGCTTTTCTTCTCATCTCTTCTTTTCCTTTCAACTGTTTGGCTCTGGCTTCCAGTAATTCCTCAGTTGTGGATATTTTGTGCCATTCTACTGTTAAAAATGTTTTTTTTTCAATGTCAATTGGTAATACTGGTAGTTGTCCAAATTGGAGTTCATATGGTGAGAAACCAGTTGTCCTTTTAGTCGAGATTCTGTCAGCCAATGTAACCAAAGGTAGATATTTTTTCCATTTTCCTCCATTTTCTCCACACATCTTGATTAATGCATCTTTGAGTTGCTTATGGCCCCTTTCAACCATTCCTTGAGACTCTGGGTAATAAGGTGTGGTTACTCTGATCCTTGATCCTGCTTTCTTTACTGCATCTTGCAATTCTTTTCCAAACTCTGGCCCCCCATAAACAGTTACTTCTTTTGGTGAGCCATACCTGCATATCCATTCTGAGGTGAACCATTCTGAAACTGCTTTTGCTGTTAATTTGACTAGTCCAACTGTTTCTGGCCACAACCATATACTTCCATCTTCCAGATTTGATATGGACTGCATCCATAATGACTCTCTCAAAGATTGTTGATGTTGCTGTCGATCTTCCTTGTTCCCTTTGTAAGTTTTGACTTCTCTTTTGGCAGGCCAGGCAAGATTGAACCCATTTCTTGACTGATTTCTTCATTCCTTCCCACCAAAATCTTGTTTTAATTCTTCTATAAGTTTCATTTTCCCCTCTGTGGCCCATGTCTTCATGAAGTGATTTTAAAATGTAGTTTTGAACTTCTTGACTTGATATCACCAGTTGAGGGTTTGGGTTATTTCTTCTTTTAAGCTGGCCATCTTCCAAGAAAAAGTTGGATGACCTTCTTTTTATCCTTCTAAATTCTTCATCTTTACTTTATTTTGGTTTTTTCATTGTACTTAAGTATTCTTGCATTCTCTTCCAAAATCCTTCTTGTTTGGTTGGTACTTGTATTCCTGAAAAATGGAGTGAATTTACATTCTTAGCCCCAAATGCAGGGTGTGGCTTGATCCAATCTTCTTCTTCATCAAATTCTGGTGCATCTTCATTTTCTTCTTCTGAGTTTTTTGGTCTTCTTGATAGCCCATCTGGCATAGTGAAGGTCTTCCCTGGTTTGTGTACCAAATCAAAGTAAAATAGCTGAATGAAAGCCACCCATCTTGTCATGGGGGCATTGGGTAAGCAAGGGGTGTTGATCATTTCAATTAAAGCCTTGGCATCAACATGTAATTCAAAATGTTGTCCCCAAAGTATGGTTTGAAGTTTCTTGAGAATTCTTGCAACTCCACAGAGTTCCAATTTGGGTTGTGAGTATTTTGATTCTAATTTTGAAAAAGTTATTGATTCATATAATACTGGTCTGTCTTTTCCTTCTTTGTCTTCTTGAGTGAGTACTGCTCCTGCAGCAATGTAGCTTGAATCTACTGCTAGCTTAATTTTTCCTGATTCTTTGTCATAATCCAATTTCTTGAGGGTTATTTCTTCTTCAAACATTCTTCTGAGCTTATGGAAAGCTTTTTCACATTTTTGATCCCACTCCCAGTCAACATCTTCTCTGGTGAGCCTTCTGAGTGGTGATGCAACTTGTGAGAAGTTTTCAATAAACATTCTTACATAAGCACAAAGACCAAGAAATCCCCTTATTTCCTTCTTCTCAGAAGAATATTTGAAGAAGAAATAACCCTCAAGAAATTGGATTATGACAAAGAATCAGGAAAAATTAAGCTAGCAGTAGATTCAAGCTACATTGCTGCAGGAGCAGTACTCACTCAAGAAGACAAAGAAGGAAAAGACAGACCAGTATTATATGAATCAATAACTTTTTCAAAATTAGAATCAAAATACTCACAACCCAAATTGGAACTCTGTGGAGTTGCAAGAATTCTCAAGAAACTTCAAACCATACTTTGGGGACAACATTTTGAATTACATGTTGATGCCAAGGCTTTAATTGAAATGATCAACACCCCTTGCTTACCCAATGCCCCCATGACAAGATGGGTGGCTTTCATTCAGCTATTTTACTTTGATTTGGTACACAAACCAGGGAAGACCTTCACTATGCCAGATGGGCTATCAAGAAGACCAAAAAACTCAGAAGAAGAAAATGAAGATGCACCAGAATTTGATGAAGAAGAAGATTGGATCAAGCCACACCCTGCATTTGGGGCTAAGAATGTAAATTCACTCCATTTTTCAGGAATACAAGTACCAACCAAACAAGAAGGATTTTGGAAGAGAATGCAAGAATACTTAAGTACAATGAAAAAACCAAAATAAAGTAAAGATGAAGAATTTAGAAGGATAAAAAGAAGGTCATCCAAAAGGGGTGTTGATCATTTCAATTAAAGCCTTGGCATCAACATGTAATTCAAAATGTTGTCCCCAAAGTATGGTTTGAAGTTTCTTGAGAATTCTTGCAACTCCACAGAGTTCCAATTTGGGTTGTGAGTATTTTGATTCTAATTTTGAAAAAGTTATTGATTCATATAATACTGGTCTGTCTTTTCCTTCTTTGTCTTCTTGAGTGAGTACTGCTCCTGCAGCAATGTAGCTTGAATCTACTTCTAGCTTAATTTTTCCTGCTCCTTTGTCATAATCTGATTTCTAAAGGGTTATTTCTTCTCCAACTATTCTTATGAGCTCATGGAAAGCTTCTTCACATTTTTGATCCTAGTCCCAGTCAATGTTTTCTCTGGTGAGCCTTCTGAGTGGTGATGCAACTTGTGAGAAGTTTTCAATAAACATTCTTACATAAGCACAAAGACCAAGAAATCCCCTTATTTCCTTCTTGTTAAGAGGTGTTGGCCAATTTTGAATCTTGTTGATCTTTTGTTTTGAGATTGTTCTTCCCTTGAATGATACAACACGCCCTACTATGTCCAAAACTGGAACACAGCATGCAAACTCTGATCCTGAGATAGTAAGTCCTGCTTCTTCAATCCTGAATAAAATTCTTTCTAAAGTGATGGCATATTCCCATATAAATCTTCTTATTGATGGGTTTTGTGGTAGTGTTTCCTGGTTATAAAGTGATCTTGGTCCTTTTATTCCTCCATCATCAATAAAAATTCCTACACTTTCTGGTATTTCTTCTTGAAGTATCCAGGTCATTTGGGCTTGGTATACTGCTACTGAGTTGGTGGCTCCTTGGGGTAGTCTTGTGAGTTGCATCCTTCCAAGGGGTGTTTCAAAAGTGGTGAGGGGTCTTGTAGTGACATCTAATTCTCTTTCATCATATCCTCCCATGATGTCTCCTAGTCCATAACATGCTCTTCCTGAAAATACATCTACAAATTCTTCAATGTGAGGTGGTAAGCCAGCATCCTTGATGGTGACTTTGTTGAGTTCTTGAAGGTCATGGACAATTCTGAGTTTCCCATTTTATTTGGCCACACAAAAGATTGGGCTTGTGTAGCTTGAGGTGGATTGCTCATAGAGTCCAGTCCTGATTCTTTCTCTGATTAATTCAGTAAACTGAGGTAAAATTGATTTGGGAATGGGAATTGGTTTCTTCTGCCAAGGTTCATGAGGTATTACTGGTATCTTGTAAGGTTCTCCATATGAGTGTTTGAGTAATCCTCTTTCTTCTTCACAGAAAGCTATTGCTTTTTCCCTTAAGGTAATCACATTTTTGAGTAAATTGATTTCTTCATTTGATAACCATCCTGGTGGGCCAAAATTGAGTGCTTGCAGTCTTTCATGGGTGACCTTGAAGGTTTCTTGAAATATGGGTGGTTTTGGTGATAAGGGTGTTTCATAAGGATCTCTTGACAAAGGTGGTCTTTCCAAAGGTGGGTTAAGGTCTTGAGGCATTGGCTCATTGACTGGTCTCACCTTCTTCAGGACTGATTTATATTTGGCTGCTAAAATTTGGTGATCCATCTTCAATTAGTGATTTTTAATTATTTCCAAGAATTTGCTAGTGTCCTGAAATATTGAGGTCTTCACAATTCTTCTTTTCTTCTTCCTTCCATAAAAAATGTAGTTTAAGGTCATACAGGACCTACAACTAGGTGTGTAACCCCTGTATATTAGGTATACAAGTCCTGCAGTTTAAGTCATGCAAGGACCTCCTGACCTAATCCAAGGGCTTATATTCATTCTTGAGCTCCTTTGGGCTTGATTTTGGATTCCACTTGACTCTTTTTTTATTCTTCAATCTTCATGATTCTCATTTGATTCAAGATTCTTGTGGTTGTTTTATTTCTTGATGAGGAATCTTCTTTTCTTAATTGATGGCTTGGGACTTCACTTTGTTCATTTTGGCCACTTTGATAATGATAAGCACCTGTAAAACCCCTTGTTCTTGTTACACAAAGGGAGCAGTTTATTGTCATGCTGAGGACAAAAATGGTCCTTCAGCACTTCTCCTGACTAGGACAATCCCCTCCAGCTTCTTGGCTGTTATTTTCTTTATACATTTCCCTGCCCAAGTCTACAGGGGAAGCAGTTTAGTGTCATGCTGAGGACCTCTTGAGTCTTCAATCTTCTTTAAAATCCCAAGGGCAATTTGAGTTGAGTGTTTTACATCATCTTGTTGGTCCTTCATGTTGAGTGAGTCCTGAGTCAATAATTAATCCAGTTAGTCATCCTTCAGTCCATAAATCCTGGCCAGTGATTCTTGAATTCCAATTGAGGTTCAAACAAGAAAGAAAGAAATTTCCAAGGTCTGGTGTTGTCCAAAGGTCAATCCATAAGGAACTCCTGTTTTTCTTCATAAATAATCTTCTTCATTTTCAGTATTCTGAATAATTTTCCTATGATGAGTTGTTTCTCAATTCTCTTGCTGTTTCTTCAAAATAATTTAGGTTCTTTTGTTCTTTTGTTATAAAGAAATGAAAAATAAAAAAATTGTAATAATAAGGTGATTTAAAATTGATTTTAATATTAATTTATTTATTTTCTTTTTGTTTCCTAATAATATTCTTTTGGATGAGGGCCCCCCTCTCCATTTAAAAATCTTGAGTTGGTTTTCAAATTCTGAACAGGATATGTTCTCATTCCCCCAAAACTTCCACTATAAGGGATAGTGTAAGAAATAAGTTTACCCACCCCTTATTTTTTTATAGTGATTTTGATAAGGATAAATAATGATACAGTAAATTTACATAATTTTATATTCTGATAATGATTCAATAATAAATTTTTTTTTTTTTTTTTTTTTTTTTAAATTGGACTGAATGGTATTTTTTTTTGTTTGATTTTAAGAATAAAATAACCTTTTAAATTGAAATATCTGAGTAAAAATGACACTTCAAAGGAAATAATACTGAATCACAATCAAGATCATGGAGCTCTTTGGTTAAAGGTGGTAAGTTGTGCCATTTAGCAAGAATTGGTGCTCTTGAGAGTATTTATAATTAATATGACATAATTGAATGATCATAATTTAAGTCCTTTAATCATATAATGACCCTTATGATACCACAACTCTTCCTTTTGGAATCATCATTGTGACTCAGACTTTATTTCAAGTCCATCCCCTTTATGGTTCAGATTTTTTGTTACCCATAAATGCATTTGAGTTGTTAAAAAATATAAACAGTGAAATTGAAGATTTGTACAATTAAAAAAAAACTCTTCTTTGCTTTTGGGGGGCTTTTTCAATTCCATTTGGAAGAAACAGCACATTGAGGTGTTATTAATATGTAAATTCCCCAAATTATGTCATTAATTTATGAGTTTTTAATATAAATAATTCCTTCAGAGTTCAATTAATGTCTTCATGGCACAAATACTTCTTCTTTTCAAACAAGTTCCAATAACTCTCTTGTAATTGAAGAAATATTTCAAATAAATTGATCTTTTTTTTTTTTAATAATTTTTGTTATTATTGAGCTGAAAAATTAAGCCAACTTAATGGCTCTTGCTGTAATAGTAGGAAAAGTATGATAGAATGTTCTTGAGCGTATTAATGGGATACGGCCCTAATTCTTAGTGAAAATAAATAAATGAGTTTGAAATAAAAAATAAAAAGTAAAAAATAAAATAAATAAAATATGTTAAGAACATTCAAGTCAGTAAATCTTTCTAATTCTTCTTTATAATGACATAAAATTAGAAATTAAAAAAAATAAGAAATGAAACCTTAGGTAGTTTATAGTCTTGCCTAGGACTTATCCTCCTTTTGTAGTCCTTTTCCAATGTTTTTGAATACTTTAAATAGGAAGTTTATATTCTTGCCAGGGACTATTGGTTGATTTTTGTTTATTTTTGAGTCCTCGTTGAGAATTTTAGTGGTGGGCAGCTTATGGTCTTTCCAAGGACCATTGATTGATTGTTTTGCATTTTGAGTCCTTTTTTAGAATTCTTTTTTTTCTTGATATTTAAAGGTATTTATTGATGTTTGAAGGGGAAGTTTATGGTCTTGCCAAGGACCATTGGTTTATTTTTGATTATTGTTAATAATTGGAGTGGGCAGTTTATGGTCTTTCCAAGGACCTTGCCTGTTCAATTTTTCTTGACTTTTGTTGATAATTTGAGTGGGCATTTTATGGTCTTGCCAAGGACCATATCTTCTGTACAGGCACCTGATTGTTGCACTTGGGGTTTCCTGGCATGTAATTTATCTTCAAAGCCAAGTTGTATAGTTATCTTAAACAGTTTATAGTCTTATTGAGGACTCATCTTTATTTTAAAAGCACATTTAAGCCTATAAAATAAGAGAAATATTTTATTAATGTTGCATACCTGTGGAAGCCAAATCAAATATGTTAGTATAGTTATCATTCAAAATGAGAAAGCATAAAAGATAAAATAGCAGTTTAAAGCCATGCTTAGGGCTCTTTTTTTTTGTTTGTAGCCCTTCTTAAATCATTAAATATATATATATATATATATACTATTTTTTGTTTTGTTTTGAAATATTCCTGTATCAAAAATAGAAAAATAATGTTAGCATTGATAAAGGAAACAAGAATAAAATAATGAATAAAACCAAGCAGTTTTAAGCCATGCTGAGGGCTTTTCATTTTCCTTTATGGCCCTGTAGCATAAAAAATTAATAAAAAAATAATTCAATTAAAATAAGCAAACCCAGCAGTTTAAAGCCATGCTGAGGGATCCTTTTTTTGTTTATTCCTTTTAAGGCCTTTGTAACATAAAAATCATCAGTAAATTTTCAGATATTGAAGAAAGTCAAAAATAAATAAGCAGATAATTTATCTTTTTTATTGTTCTCATTATCACTATAGTAAATAATTTAAAATAGCTGTCAGTAAAGTCATAATAAAAGGAAAAAAAACAAAATCAGTTATTATATTGAAAAATGAAGCAAAAGAGAAATAAGCAGCTTTAAGTCATGCTGAGGACTTCCTGTGTTTAAGCTTTTAGCCCTGTAGCAAAAAATGTCCAATAAAATCAGTTATGAAAGAGGAAAAATGAAAAAAAAATAAAAGAATCTATCAGTTTAAAGCCTTGATGAGGGCTTTTTCAATGTATTAGCTGAAAATAGAGAAAATGTTAGTAATTTAAAGGCCAATAAATGAAAATTAGCCAACATTATCAAAAAAAAAAACAAAAGAAAAGCAAAACAAGCAGTTTAAAGCCTTGCTTAGGGCTCTTTTTTTTTGTTTTATTATCATTTTCCAAAACATAAAAAAAATTTCAACAGTTTAAAGTCATGTTGAGGACTTTTATTTTATTTTTTTTATTTTTATATTTTTTTTTTATTTTTTATTATTATTTTTTTTTTTTTATTTTTTTTAAATTCTCTTTTTTTACTGTGGTCATATATATTTTTAGATATTTATATATATTTTTTCATATATGAGAGCCTTTCATCGCCGGACTTATTAATTGAGTCCTGACATGACTAACCGGGTCGTACGGCCCGGTTCTGACTATGCAAGGTTAGATTATAATAGACTCATTACGACTCTTGCCATCCACCTTTCTCTCCTCTTTTTTTATTATTATTGGTTACTGTATATTGTTCGCATCCTACTTCTAAGGTTCCCCCTTCATGAGTTTTTTTTTCTCTTTTTTTTTAATTTATTTTTTTTTTTTAATCAAGCCGAGTGGTCCCGGAGATAATCACGTTTCTCTTCCTTGAATCTTCCACTAATTCCATGTGCAAAAAAAAAGAAAAAAAAACGGACTTCCTTCAATTATTATTACTAGAGGGTAAGTACGGACCCTTCTTTCTTGATTTCTAAACCACAATGTTTGTTTTAACGCCCGATTTATTGAAGTCTGCTCGATGTATCCCTTTCAACGTTTTAGCAAAAGAAGATGCCATGGCAGAAAAGAAATGGTATTTGGGCTTCATTGGGATCTACACCTCACCAAAATCTTTTCCAACTGTGACCTTAACTGTACCACTGCCCTTATCAAGTTTGTCATAACGTTAGTACCCCCCCTTTTTTTTACTTCGCCGATTTCGGATGCTGATGGTTTGATCGTAGCTCCCTCTTTTTTACTTTTTGTTTTGAATTCCCTAATTACTTTTGGGAGTTTGAAGGCATTTAGGAAGTGTCGATCCTTCGGCCACTGTTCTCTGGTGCTGCTTTCTTTGGGACATTGCCTGATTCTTTGGTACGTTACTGATATTTCTTTACTTGCCTTGTTTGGATTGATTCCTGCCCTATTGGTCTCAGTTGTTCGTATTTTTTTTTTAGTATAAATAGCTTGGGCAATGCTCAAATCGAATCGTACTTTGCCAACAACTTCTTACTCTCTTTTTTTTTATATTATTTATATATTCTCATTTTTGCCAAACCTTGATACATTTGTAGGCTTGGATCCATTGCTTGACTGTGATTTTTGTTACTTAATACTGACTCTCATGTTTCATTTGATTTTTTTTTGCTTTAGTTATCAGCTCCCTGTAGTTTTTTTTTTTTTTAAAAAAAAGAAACAAATGAGCTCTTCCAATTACTCCTACAGGTCAGGTTACTCTGATCTCGTAAAAGCTTTTACCACCAGCGAGATCAAAGAGCTTCTATTTGTCAATCCATTGCCTTCTTTCTACGAGACAATAGCCCATCCCTCCAGTCCTTTGCAATCCCCTCCTGCACTAGCTCCTCTTTCCCGAGCCTCCTCTGTGTCTTCTGACACTGAGTCAGTCCCTTAGGCCGCATTAGCCTTTTACGCCTTTATTGAAGGCAAATTTGATCCAAGACTCTTTGTCGCGGACCCAGAGGCTTATTTTTTAACCAACAATCCTCCCGTCGTTGCAAGGAAGAAAAGGAACCGCTGCCTTCCCAAGAGGTTGGTGCCAATGACCTACCAATTACGCCCTCGAAACTCTAAGGGTCGGGCTATTACTTCGTATAAAAGTAACTAGGTTAGTTCAATTTGATACACATATTTTGTTTATTAACCCGTTACTTTGTTTTTTTTTTTATTAATATTCACTATATGTCTACTTTTTTATATTTATTTATTTATTTGTTGATATTTAGCTATTAGTTGCTGTATATTACCGTTTTCCCTATATTTCTCTGTAAGGGGAGATTCCCCAAAAAAAGAAAAAAAGAAATAAAAAAAATTTTGTCTTGTTTCTTTTTCCCTTTTTTAAAGCTAAAAGTTCTGGGATGTTGTATTATGTACGAATTTACGCTTCATTCTAGTTGGGTGCTATTGTTTTTTTATTTTTTACTACTATTATTATTATTTATATTTTTTATTTATTTATTTATTTATATTATTTTTTTTTATTTTTTAAGGAATGAAAAGAAAAAAAGAAAACTATTGTTTTATATTGACCGAGCTGAGAGACTAAGTTGATAATTAACAATAACACCCTTAATTAAAAGGCAATACAATAATAAGGTACTAAGTTAATAAGTGTTAAGATGTTAAGATATTAAAATTATAAACTGTAATGTGAACTACCACAGATGATATTAATAGTTTGTAATAGAATCTTTGTAGTATTTCCCTCAGTGCTTTTCTTTTCTTTTTTTTTTTTTTTTATATTTTATTTTATTTTTATTTTTTTTATTGTTATATCTAGATGATGAGTATTTCAAACCAAATTTAACAAAATAAAATGAAAGAACCTTTAACCTAGTATTTTCTTCACTAATTCTTGTTTAATAACTCTTTGTCCCCTCCATTTCTCTCTTTTGAGAGCTTTAAACAGGTATTCTTGACAGAAAGAGTCCCAATCCTTTGATTTTAATTGAGTTGAACCACCTTTGAGAATGAGGATTGCTGGTATAAGTGTTTCTTCCCAATGGCAATCCCAGGTGGAATTATTAATAATATACCCTCTTGAGATCTTGCTTATTTTACCATTTTCAATTTCAAAATCCTGGAGGTTGAACCAGTTTTGGCATTCCCAGGTCCTCCAAAATAGTGATTTCCTGAGGTGTTCATCCATTTCAAAAATTTCATTCCAGTATTGGTTCCCAAGGTTGCCTTCAATTCCATCCCAGGTAAGTAACTCTAAAAATTCATATTTTGTAAGGTTGAATCCAGGTAGTTCTTTCCATGGATGTGAAAATACAGTTTCTAATGGTGATTCTTCTTCTTCAAAGATGTCCTCAAACTCAATATATGGAAGTATTATGGTGAAGATATCAGGACAGGGTTCTGGTTTTATTTTCAAGAACCAGTCAGGATTTTCATCAATTTCTTGTGGATTAATGTAATTGTCCCAGAATTCTTTTCCTTCTAGCCAGCTGATATCTGTGTCCTTTGACCAGGGATTTTCATCAAGTAATGGCCATGACTTCATTTTGAAGGATTTGGTGGGATTTGATGTGTTAAAGTAAGATGAATAGAGAATAGTATCAAATTTATTTATCAAAAATAGTTTGAGGGTAGGTTTAATGGGTTTTCAATGGTAATTTAGAGTAAGAATTTGAATATTCCTCTTTGATAAGGCAGGAGGTCACTGCCTTGTGATTAATTGAGTTGAAATCTGACTATTTTATTTGATTTTTGATTATTAGAGCTTTTATGTGTCTTCAAGATGGGCCTTGATGCTTTGAACTTTAATTGGTCCATTAATTCTTGAGTAATTTGTTCATTGGTTTTGTCAGAAATCTTCAACCTTTTCAGCAATTCCTTGATTTCTTCAATTTCTTGACTTCTTGATATTGATGAAGTATTCTTAAAGTGCCAAAGGTTCTCTTTATTGAAATCTTTATCTTCTGGTGACCAATGAAGTTCTTCCTTGATAATTTTGTCTTCTTTTATTAATTCTTCCCCATAGAATCCAAAAGCTGGTGAATTGGCCATGGTGGAGGTGATTAATATTTTTTTTTGTAAGTTTTTTCCTTTTATATTTATATTTGTTTTTTAAGAAATAATTTGTTGATGAATTTCTTCTTTGGTAAGGCAGGAAGTCACTGCCCTTTAGAGAAAATTAAAAAAAAGAAACTAATGATACATTTTATGGGTGATACTGATACATTTTAGAAAAAAACCTTGATTTTGTTGGTTTTATTTAAAGTTGAACTCCCCCAAGTGGGAAAGGTGAGTGTCTGTTGAGCAATCTGGCCAAAATAAGGTCTTTGAGGGCTTCCACAAAATTATTTCTTTCCTCAATTTCTGGTTCTGCTGGAAATTCTGACCACCATAAGTCTTCATCAATGAATATATATCCATCTCCAACCCATTTCAATTTTCCAGTTTGATATGTTGATCCATTTAATCCAAGGTACCACTGGGCCCAGATTTGATTGAAGTAAAGTCCTCTTCTTGGTAGTGTGGCCATTTCAAATATATCATCCCAGCATTTGTTTTCAAGGTTACCTTTAATTCCCTCTTCAGTTAATAATTCTAGGAATTGAACATTGTTCAAGTTTGCTCCTGGAAGGTGACATAAGTATTTATCTTCACAGAAACTTTCTTGAGCTTCATCTCCATAAATATCTTCAAAAGTGATATATGGCAGGTAAATGTAATTGTATTCATTTTCTAAGATGGATTCTGTTTCATCCTCTTCATTGGGAGGTTGCTGGATAAATTCAGGGTTTTCCAGTTGCCATTCATAAGGTTCTTCTTGGTTGTTCAATGGTCTGTCCAAGAAGTTGATATGGTATGTGTCTTTTAAATCTTTGTCTCTTTCTTCCATAATTTTGAAGTCTTTTTCAATTTCATTTATAATTTCTTCATCTGAGAGCTCATGATGTTCACTAAATCTGACTTTCTTCTTTTTGGGTTTAGTTTTGAAAGGGTTTCCATGTATTTTCTCATTTCCATCCACCAAAATTTGGAATGTTTCTTTATTATTGTTAATTGGCTTGTAAATTATGTTGGGTAATTAATCTTCAGAGGTTGAGTCTTCAAGTTGTCTTTTGAGATTGCTTGGCCATTTGTTATTTTGTAAATCTTGGCCAAATTTATCACTTTTTGGAGATATGGATAAATCTTGGGTCTTCTGGGTCAAATTTATCATGGTATTGTCTCTTTTTGCATTTTGAAACTTCTTTCCTGGGGTATTTCTGACCAATTTTGCCATATTGCATAAATCCATTCCTCTAGGTGGTCCAGTTTGCCAGCCAAGTGCTTGAGGTTTGCATATTGGCATGTATAATCTTCTTCCATCAGGTTCTTGATAGCTCAGTATTTCTCCTTGTTTGTGAGAAAATTCCAGCCTAATGTTATTGTCTGCCAAAAAGGGTCTTCCAAGTACTGTATGGACAGATCCTTTTGCAATGAAAAAATGAATTTGAGTTTCTTCACCTGAAGCCAAAATTATTGGAGTGAATTCTGATAGTGCAACCAATGAAGTAGTATGGCCTCCAATTCCCCTGAGGTTCATGTTAAGATTTCTTGTTGTGAGTGAAGCTTTGATTGCTATTTCTTCTGGTATAATGTTGAGTTCTGCACCAGTGTCCACTAATGCTCTGATAGGATATTCTTCCTTTCCAATGAAGATTTCCATGAATCCCAGAGGACAAGCATAATGAATCTTGGGCTTTTGTATTTCTTTGAATCCAAATGATAATAGTATTTCTGGAAGATCCATTGAGTTGAGTGATTTAATTTTCTCCTTGTCTTTTTCTGATAATTCTTGTAATTTATGGACAAAATTTGGTGACATCCTTAAGATTTCTTCAATGGTAAGGTTGATCTTTTGTTGCATAATTTTCTTAATAATTTTGTCAATTTCCAATTTAGTTTCAACTTGTTTCTTTGGAGGTTTTCTGAACTTCTTTTCTTCTGTGGAAATTTCTTCATCTTCATTCTTATTGACAATATTCTCAATTTCCTCCTCAGGTTGGTCTGGTTTTGGAATATTTGCATTTTGGAATTTGGTGGGAATTATAACTCTTTCTTCCTCTTTTTCTTCTTCAATGTAAGTTCCTGGAAGAGCTGTTTTCTTTTTTGGCTCTTGATTTTGGGATTGTCTTTCCATTCTTTGCTTGGTCTGCCTTAGTCCAATGTGTGACTCAAAAGGGTCATTGGCTGAGGAAATGGTAGGTGGTTTCCAATTTGACCATTCTTCAACATGAGCAATTGAGGTTGTTTTATCATCTGCTTTCTTTTCAGTGGGCTTAACCTCTTCTTCTGGTTTTGGCTTGACAGTAGGTTTTTCCATAAATTTCTTGTTTAGTTGTGCTTGTTCTTTTGCAAAAGCCCTGACTATCTCTTTGGCACTTTCATTTCCTTCCATAGGTACTCTCTGATAATTGGGGAAGAGGTAAGATGCTCCTTGAGTTCTGACAATTCTTTTGTCCAAATCTTCAGCAAGGTGAGTGCATCTAGTTGCTGAATGGCCTTCTTCCTTGCAGTAAGCACATTTTAATGGTGGTCTTGGAGCCATTTGAGCTGGTATGTATGGTTGGTAACTGGATGAAAATGGTGGTAAAGAATTTCTTGGCCTATATGGCTGGTTATTTTGAGGGAATCTTTGCTCTTGATTATTGTTCCAATTCCTTCTTGGTGGATTAACTGCTTCTGAAAGGGTTTTGAGTTGATTTAAAACTTCTTTAACTGACTCTTTTCCCTCATTTCTTGGTTGAGGTTCTGGTTGTGGAGGATTTTTGATCTTTTGGGTGAGTTCTTTCACTTGTTTTAAAACTTCATCCCAGCTTTCATCCTCAAATCTTGTTTTATTTTCTGGAGGTTTTGGTTTAGAAAATTCTTTTTGTTGAATAAGTACCTTGGCCTCCAAGTCTTGTTCAATGCATAATTTCAAAATATCCAATCTTGGAATGATGTAACCTCCATCCAAGGCTTGAACCATAGCTCTGTCTTTAATCATTTCTTTGTAAATTGATTCTTGAACATTAGTGGACATGCTGGCCAATATCTCCTGGTTATGATTGATATCACCTTGGATATATTGGTATCTTCTGAGGTAAGTGATGATTGCTTCATATTCCCCAATGAATTTTCTGTATTGAGTCATGTTTCTTATTCCACCTTCTTGTTGAGTTTTTGTGAATAAATCAGTGATTGAGGATAATCTGTATCTTCTTTCAGGTGAGACTGTTCCCCATCTTCTTTTCATATCCACTTTCAATTGATCCCAATCAGCTGTTTCATATCCTGGCATTCCTTCAATATGATAACTGATTTCTTCATCTTTTGTCCAAAATGCTATTTGCCTTGCAATGTCTCTTCCACTTGCTCCTTCAATTTCTGCAATATTTTCAACTTTCTTGATGAATCTTTCAACATCCTTTCCATCAAACCACAATTTATAGTCCTTGCCTCTGATTTACACTATTGGAGTAGTGTTTCTTGGAATTTCTTGATGTGATGGATTTGGGATTTGGGAAGAAATGTTGACTCTTCTTGGTAAAGTACTTTGTCTTTGTTCTGTATAAGGTGTTGATGTGGCCATGGGTCTAGGATAAGGTGAAGGTGACCCATGCTGCCTGAATGATCTTGGAAGGGTGGTCTGTTCCTCAAGTGGACTATTTTGTGGAGTGTAACTTGTTGATTTATTTTTCCCTTCCTTTTTGATTAGTGCTAGTAATTCTGCTTGCATTTCTAGCATCTTCTGCTGAAGTCTCTCTGTTGAAGACATTTCTTCCTGTCCTTCAACAGTTTCTTCATTGATGTTTTCTTCCTGGATTTCTTCAATACTGGAAGGTAACTTTGATGATGAAGGTTTATCCATTTTTGATTGGTTTATTTCTTCCTTTGATTCTGGTATTGAGTTATTGATTTTATATCTTTCAAGGAGATCAAGGAAGAATTTCTCCACAACCTTCAAGTCCCTTTTATTGGTTCTTGGTGTTGCAATAGGAAAATTAGAGTATTTATTTGATTCCTCTCCTACTTCTGATTCTTGTTTGGGTGGATAATAGTAATGGTCAGAGTGAGTTGATGATTCAGATTCTTGAGATGATGGTTTTGGCTGATTTTGATTATTTGACTCCAGTTTTTGTTATAAGAAAGGTTTTCTGGAGTATTTAAGAATTTTTTAATTGATTGTAATTTAATTGATTTTTCATTGAAGTTGAGGTTATCTGCCACTGTTGGGACACCAGATGTGGGAACTCCTTTTGTTTGGGATTAAAATGAGGCAGTACCTGGAGGGGGAAATCACAGGTAACTATTTTTGAATTGCTAATAACTCCTGTAACCAAGGGTGGCAAGGGTGTATTGCCTGCCCCTCCTAAAATACTGAACAAAATCTTCCTTGGAGCTCACAAACCAATATAAAATTAGTAAGTGGCTTTACAACTGCAGAAGACAAAATTCAGCAGTCTCAGATCAGACCTATTCAATAAATAATATGAAAAATAATTTCAGTAATTTTGGTTAATTTTTAGATTTTAATGAAATACTTGTCTGTATAATTTTTATTTTTAGTGAAATTAGGGTGAGTGGTTTCTTCTTGGTGATAAAAGTTTGGTAAGATGAGTTATTTAAGGTGTTCAGAAAAATTTGGTGAGTGTTGATAAAGGTAATTTTTGTTAAGGTATAGTTATAATAGAGTAAAATAATTTTTTAAAGGTTTGTTATTTTTTTAAGAGTGTTAATAATGAAATAAAATAGTATTTGTTAAATTCAAGGGGTAAGATTATTTGATATTGTATTTTTTTGAAGGGGTAAGTAATTTAAAGATCTTGATAAATGGTGTTAATTTTATTAGGTGAAATATTTTTAATAGAGTAGTATCCCTAATGTTGGGTACTGGGTAATTTTTATTTTTATTTTAATAATGATAAGATTCCACTGAGCTTAGCTACTGGGTAATCTTCAACACTATACTTCCACTGAGCTTAGCTACTGGGTAAGTAAATTTACTATAACTTTCTGGACTACCTCCCAGGTGAGGGATGACTTATTCCTGTGCTTGTAATCTGCAGAGGATATATTGTGCATGGGATATAATTTGCATGGGGGGGATTTTGAAATTTGGGGGAGAGAGCCCCTCTATTTATACCTTTTGGGAGCCTAGAGGGCCCTCCATTGGAGCTGTCTTTTTCCACTTTAATTCCTCTTGATTTCATCATGTGACTCTGTTTTTGGTGAGGACCTTTCTTGCATGGGTCAGGTGATTTAAGGTTTGGTGATAATTTTTTCCCTGCACAGCCTCCATTCATCACATGATTGTCTTTTGGTGAACTAATTATGATGTGATATTCTTTAATTTTCCTTGCATGCATGGGATGATTCAATTTTGGCTGGGGCTTTTTGTTGTGCACAGCCTCTTTCCTGTCACATGATATTCTGTTGGTGGATGCAGTATCACATGATGACCTTGTAATTCCTTTGCATATGTCCTATTTTAGGTTGGGTAGAAGTGGCTGTGTAGTTTATGCAGGTGTCATGTTTGTTTTTCTTCTTTTTGAACTTTTAAAATGAAGTCAGGTGATAACTTCTTGTACTGGTGAATTTACTGTTTTTTATGAGATGATGTGATTTTTGATTTTGACACATTCTGTGCATAGTCATGTGGTTGAGATTTAATTGGAATTGTGTACTGCATGCAGACTGTTGTAACTAGCTTTGGTTTGCATGAGGTGATGAGTGGTGTAAATAATTTTGATTCTGTTTTAAGGTTTTAAGTGGGGTTACTGTGGATATAAGATAGGGTACTCCTGGGGCTGTGTTGGAAATGAATTGCAGGAATTCCATGGAGTTGAGCTTTGCATCATGTGACTTTTCTATGTTAAGTTCTAGGTTGCTGTGTAATTCATGCAGGTGTCCTTTTCTTTCTGCATGATTCCTGTGGCTGTAAGGGGGTGTAAGGCTGGGTGGTTGTGTAATTTTAAAGGGTGGTACCTTATTTGTTGTAACTAGTTTGCTATATGTAACTTTATTTTTTACATATGCATAATGAAATTGAATAATTTATTTAAACACCTACACTTCCCTTTGTTGCCTGTGCCATGGTTTTATGAGTTAAATCCAGCTTCTTGCTGTAAAATTGACCTTTTGGTGTAAGATTTGAGTGTAAGTCTGCCTGTAGGCTGGATTTAATGCTGTTTTGGGGTACTATGAGCTTGAGCCTGGTGAATAAAATGGTATGGAATACCACAATAGTTTTGTCATAGCCTTTATTTCATCTCAGCCTTTAAGCTCTCAGAAACCAAATTTTAAAATCTATCAGAAGGAAAAGCCTGTTGAACCATGTGAGCCAACAGAAGAGGCTGGGCAAGATGACATAATTTTCAGTGGCAAGGTTGAAATTATATCCAAGGAAAAATTTGTCTCAAGAATTTCTCAAACAATCCCAAGGCTGGAGAAAATTCAAAATGATAGTAAAACTCCTGATTATGTACGTCAAAAGATTTCTGAAGCAATGAGCCTCCTCAAAATGGATTTGAACCATAAGTCCATTACTAATTCAATACAAAAACATTAAAAATGGCTGCTTACAATATATGGGCAGGTGTGGAGGTGGGAGAATCTCTACCTGAAGGATCTTGAGTTGTAGTTGGAGTTCCAGGCAAAGGTTTAGAAAAAAGACTAAATATACATTCCACCAAAAAAACCAACAAAAAATTTCATACCTTTGAAGCTGCAAAAGATTCCGAGGATCAAGGTGATGACATTATCAATTTGGAAGTGGACCATATTGATAATGAACCTCCACATACTGAAAGCCCCCATACTCAATGAAACATTCCATGATGCAACCCCTCCCACCTCTTCTCAAAATATTCAAGCATTTCAAGAAAGGGAGAAAATTAAAGATGATACAATGGGTCAAGATATGACTGATATGATGTCTGACCCTGAGCCCAAATTCTGATCCTCTGCTAATGTTCAAGGAATATTTTTATCCCACATTGAAGAGTTTTGAGACATTTTGAATTATGATTCCAATATTACTCAAGAATCATGGAAAAGGGGCTTGATAATATCAATAGTATATACAAAAATTGATGGGACAGTTTACCAACAAATGGTGCTGATACATTCCTGCCCATTGGTGTTCAGGTGATCAGTAACCAAGAGCTTATAATGTTGGCGTGTCTTGAGAAGATTGACATTGCAGGTGATTTTTATCTTTGTGATTGATATATTATGATTTGGCTGATGACTCAAGTGATATACATTGCAATATATAGGGTTAGATTTTTTTAAAGGCAGCAGAAACAGAAGAATTTTTTAATGATAAAATTTGGAATCTCAAATTGATGAAGGCATTGGCTAAACCTTCAGATAATCTCCCAAAATCTGAACACTCATTCTTCGAAATTGTGAGCCTGTGAGGTATGTATAACATACCCATAAGGCCACAAATGATTGTATATACAGCTTATTTAGTCTTCAACAGACTTTTCAATTAATTTAAAATAAATAATAACAAAAAATAAGTATAATTTTTGTTTGTATAAACAAAGTTATAAGTATTATGTCATTTTTTGATTATACACCAAAAATGACCTAGGGCACACCCATAGGGTTTTATACCCAAAAAAGCTTATTTCTTATGTTATTGGAATATTTAAGAGTCTCACAGTACTAATGTAACTTTTTTGACATTTTTTTAAAATTGTTAAATTTAAGCTTAAATAATCTTAAATTTAAAGTTACATAAGGTTAATGCAAACTTACCAAAATGTTAGTTAAAATTGAGGTGTGGTGTATATTTAATGAATTGGCTAAGGATTTGCCATACAGAATGTAAATCCTGCGTGTGCTCAATTTAAAAGGGTTTAAAGCCATGGTATGGCTTTAAATAAATAAACGGGCAAAATCCACGCAAAAAGGTGGGACAAAGGAAAAAGACCAAATAGAGCTGGGGTACCCAACTTTTTGGATCTGCAATGATTCAATTAAGGTTGTCCACCTGTATTGGAGGATTTTCAACCTTATTTAAACTTTAAGATTAGACTTTGATCCAACCTTAAAGTTTAAACTGGTTTTATCCCGATTTGGACAGGAATTTCAAGCTGCCAAAGGGTAAACCCCAATATGCAAGCTTGAAATTAAAGTTTTGAAAGCTTTCAGAGCTTAAATAAGATTAAAAATTTAAGGTTAAAAGCATCAAAACCTTATCAAGAGTTAAGTTTTAGTGTGTATTGCTATTTTACATGGAAAAATAGCAATAAATTCAAAAAATTCATTCAAAATCCAATTCTTAATGGATTTGCTTGAAATTTTCACAGAGCTTACAATTTAATATCATCTGTATATAAGTTAAATTTTAATTATCTTTTCTAAACAGATTTCTTGGGTAATTAGCCTGGAAATTTACTCTTTTAATTACACTTAAAGAAAATTAAGATTTCTTTAAGTTTTGATTGAAAATTGAGTTCAAGATATTTATGCTTGAAACTCTGTTTTTGAGTTGTTCATGTGATGAAATTTAATATAAATAAACTCATTTTATATTAAAGCTTAAAATAATTAACCTAAATGAGGATTAAAGTTACTTGGAGTTAAGCATAACACTGGTAACCTTTAACTGGAATTGAAAATAAGCTACCTTAAGTTAAGAACCTTATTTTTAAGCATGTTTTTTCATTTTTAACCTAGGAATGCGCTATATATCCATTATTAATCACAAGAGCTGCTCTGTAGACATAAAAAGAGTCTTTTCATCACTGTTTTTGTAAGGTGTGGATATGAAACTTTGATTAAAAATCAAGTACTTTTCCTGTCCTCAAAATTTGTATAAGGTAAAAATCAATTAAAAATAGTAAAGGATATTATTTTTAAGAGAAAACACACCAAATTTATTGTTTATAGCTTTATTAGTATAAAAAAATAATATTATAAAGATTTATTGTTTTACCAACAATAAAAATGTATCCAAAAATACTCTACAAGAGATATTTAAGGCTACAAAAGAAATTTCTTCAAGAGCAATTTCAATTGCAATTAATTGAGCAAAGAACTGCAAGCAATTAATTAAAGAACAAAGTCTCTAAAAAGAATATTAAAGAGAAAACATACCCAAAAGTGACCAGAGTGAATTTGGAAACAAAGTGACAAGGTTTACAGTGATGAAAGATGCTTTAATTCACTTTGGGGTGGTTCAGGGGTAAAAATGATTATAAAAGATACAAACAATGATTATAGTGATTTTTTCACGTGGTTAAAAGGTTCAAAGTGATTTAAAAAAGGTGGTTGGAATCTTTTATTGATTGGTTTAACAGTGTTTAAACTAATTAATAAAAGGAAAAGATTCTAACATGAAGAGAAAAGTGGGGCAAAGAAGACATTCTTTTATAGCCATCAATTTTCTTACTCCAAAAGTAAAATTTACTCTTTTCAGTCGTGAAAAAACAGTCTGACAACAGAAAAGCCAATTATGGCATCATTGAACCCTGATTTAGACCAAGAAGGGCTGGTTTAAGCCATTTTTAGCCATTTTAGACCCTTAAATCAGCCATTACTATAGTAATACCTGGTCTAGAGCTTTCAAACCATGTCAGAATGTGTTTAGGAGACGTAGCAACCAGTTAAAACTGTTTTTACTATGATGGTTTGATCTTGAGGGTAGTTTTACCCTCTTGGCAACAGCTAAAACTACCCCAGTTGGTATCAAAACCTCATCATCAATTGAGTCCACAGACCCTGTAACTCAATTCCAGGCCAAAAGTGATGAACCTTTGCATGAATTTTGACACCACATGCCTGTCAGCAGGGAGCTTGGGGGTCTATCTCCCCCTTAGAGCTGGAGTTCCTTTTCCCCCCCAAATTTAATCTTTCCAATTTATTTTTCCTCTAATTCCTCATCATGCATTATACTTATAATTTACATATGTAATTCAATTGAATTGTACATTACAATACAGTAATAATTGATACCTCATATGTAAATCAAAGTTCACTTATGTAATACATGCACACATTTTGACATTTCAATTGAATTCAATTGAAAATACTTCAATTCCTCATAACTTCTAAACTAAACACAACACCTCAATTTTAACACATAAATTGATGGTTAACACCAAATGTGGTGTGAATTGAATTAAAGTTTTGAGGAATTTCAACTTTTGTATTGAAAATACTAAAAACTTAATTTAAGCTTATTTAGAGTTGAGTTACAAGAATTTCACTCAGGGGTGACCCCACCTGATTTTTTATGAGTAATCCAATGGTGAAATAATTTTTATATGTTTATCTATTGGATAAAAAGTTATAATAATTTTAATTTAACTTTTTTCCAAATTTATTTATTTTTTTACAATTTTGTTAAAATTTCATTTTTACTTAATTTTTTCAAGTATAAAAGTAATTTTATAATTCCAAAATTTAATGTAATTTTATTTTTTAAATTGTAATTAAATTTTTTATTTTGAATATATTTTTATATTTATATTTATATTTTTATTTTAATAATATAAATGAATTTATTTTATTTATATTTATATGTTAATTTTGTATTTGTGGTCTTTTGGGTATATGAAATTACCTCTAAGGCTCACATTCCCTCCCCCTGAAAAGAATATTACTTTGTAATATTGGTGTTTCTAGTGTTTCTGAATCTCCTGAGGAGTTTGGTAGCTTCTGGTATATCTTTTTCTTGTAACCATTCATCTTCACAAGTTGGGTCACTGTACCTAACACGGTATTCCCTTACTTTTTTGGTTCTTAATTTTCTTTCTTTAAGAACTTTGGCAATTTTCTTGGTACCAGATGTCTCAATAGAAGGTATAACTTGGGGAATCTTATTCCTCAAGGGAAATTTCTCAGTATCACTAGATTTATATGGCTTTATCAAGCTCACTGGAAATGTAGGGTGCTTATTGCTAAGTTGTAAGGTGTGGATATGAAACTTTGATTAAAAATCAAGTACTTTTCCTGTCCTCAAAATTTGTATAAGGTAAAATTCAATTAAAAATGATATGAAATATTATTTTTAAGAGAAAACACGCCAAATTTATTGTTTATAACTTTATTAGTATAAAACAATAATATTATAAAAATTTATTGTTTTACCAACAATAAAAATTTATCCAAAAAATACTCTACAAGAGATATTTTAAGGCTACAAAAGAAATTTCTTCAAGAGCAATTTCAATTGGAATTAATTGAGCAAAGAACTGCAAGCAATTAATTAAAGAACAAAGTCTTTAAAAAGAATATTAAAGAGAAAACACGCCCAAAAGTGACCAGAGTGAATTTGGAAACAAAGTGACAAAGTTAACAGTGATGAAAGATGCTTTAATTCACTTTTGGGGTGGTTCAGGGGTAAAAATGATTATAAGAGTTACAAACAATGATTATAATGATTTTTTCACGTGGTTAAAAGGATTAAAATGATTTAAAAGTGGTGGTTGGAATCTTTGATTGATTGGTTTAACAGTTTTAAACTAATTAATAAAAGGAAAAGATTCTAACATGAAGAGAAAAGTGGGGCAAAGAAGACATTCTTTTATAGCCATCAATTCTCTTACTCCAAAAGTAAAATTTACTCTTGTCAGTCGTGAAAAACAGTCTGACAACAGAAAAGCCAATTATGGCATCATTGAACCCTGGTTTAGACCAAAAAGGGCTGGTTTAAGCCATTTTTAGCCATTTTTAGCCATTTTAGACCCTTAAATCAGCCATTACTATAGCAATACCAGGCCTAGAGCCTTCAAAACACGTCAGAATGTGTGTCAGAGGCGTAGAAACCAGTTAAAACTGTTTTTACTATGATTGTTTTATCTTAAGGGTAGTTTTACCCTCTTGGCAACAGCCAAAACTACCCCAGTTGGTATCAAAACCTCATCATCAATTGAGTTCACAGACCCTGTAACTCAATTCCAGGCCAAAAGTGATGAACTTTTGCGTGAATTTTGACATCCCACGCCTGTCAGCAAGGATTTTGGGGGTCTAGCTCCCCCTTGGAGCTGGAGTTCCTTTTCCCCCCCAAATTTAATCTTTCCAATTTATTTTTTCCTTTAATTCCTCATCATGTATTATACTTATAATTTACATATGTAATTCAATTCAATTGTACAGTACAATACAGTAATAATTGACACCTCATATGTAAATCAAAGTTCACTTATGTAATACACGCGCACATTTTGACATTTCAATTGAATTCAATTGAAAATACTTCAATTCCTCATAACTTCTAAACTAAACACAACACCTCAATTTTAACACAAAAATTGATGGTTAACACCACATGTGGTGTGAATTAAATTAAAGTTTTGAGGATTTTCAACTTTTGTATTGAAAATACTAAAAACTTAATTTAAGCTTATTTAGAGTTGAGTTACAAAAATTTCACTCAGAGGTGACCCCACCTGATTTTTTATGAGGAATCCAATGGTGAAATAAAATTTATATGTTTATTTATTGGATAAAAAGTTATAATAAATTTTATTTAACTTTTTTCCAAATTTATTTATTTTTTCACAATTTTGTTAAAATTTCATTTTTACTTAAATTTTTCAAGTATAAATGTAATTTTATATTTACAAAATTTAAAGTAATTTTATTTTTAAATTATAATTGATTTTTTATTTTTAATATAATTTTATATTTATATTTTTTATTTTTATTTTAATAATATAAATAAATTTATTTTATTTATATTAATATGTTATTTTTTATATTTGTGGTCTTTTGGGTATATGAAATTACCTCTAAGGCTCACATTCCCTCCCCCTAAAAAAGAATATTACTTTGTAATATTGGTGTTTCTAGTGTGTCTGAATCTCCTCAGGAGTTTGGTGGCTTCTGGTATATCTTTCTCTTCTAACCATTCATCTTCACAAGTTGGGTCACTGTACCTAACAAGGTATTCCCTTACTTTCTTGGTTCTTAATTTCCTTTCTTTAAGAACTTTGGTTATTTTCTTAGTACCAGATGTCTCAATAGGAGGTATAACTTGGGGAATCTTATTCCTCAAGGGAAATTTCTCAGCATCACTAGATTTGTATGGCTTTATCAAGCTTACTGGAAATGTAGGGTGCTTATTGCTAAGTTCTTCAGATAACTTTACTTCAACAGCATTTTCTCCATGGAGGGCCTTAATCACAAAAGGTCCTGCAAAGGAGTCTTTTAACTTTTTACATCCTTTGATGTTATTGAAGTTAGTGGTGGATACAAGAACTAGGTCCCCCACTTTGAAATCTGGAGTTGCATGAGATTTATCCCATTTGTCTTTAGCATATGCAAAAGAGTCCTCCATGCATCTCACTGCATGCTTTCTAGCTTTGTCTAGCATTCCTTTGAAGCTAGCAGCTGTGGGATGTATTTCAATTAAGTCTTTCCTCAAGGAATCTTGGGGTAACTTGGGGTTCCATCCTTTTTCTGGAATAGCAGGAGTCTGATTGGTACTGGAATGGATTGATGTTTTATATGCTAATTCCAGTGCTGGTAACAGAGTACACCAATCATGGGTAAATCCATCACAATCTTTGAATTCAAGGCCATATGCACAAAATCTTCTCACAATGTCCTCTAAGGTTTGGATCATTCTTTCAGCCAGACCATCAGTTTGTGGGTGGTAGGCTGTAGAGAAAGACAGTTTTGTGCCAAATAATTGGTGAAGATTTGTCCATAGAGCTGAAGTGAATTTGGGATCTCTATCACTGATGATATTTGTAAATATCCCAGTCCATGACACTACTCTATTCCATATCAGAAGAGCTGTATCCATGGCTGTATCATCTTTGTGACATGGTAAAAAGATTGGAGTTTTACTGAATCTGTCCACAATTACTAGGCAAGCATTATAGCTCCTGTCACCTCCTGGTGGTAGGCAAGTTACCCAATCCATATGGACAATTTCCCAAGGTCTGTTTGGTTCTTGGATTTTCATCATATTTCCAAGTCTTTTGCCAGTGGATTTATTTGCCTTTTGGCATCTGTCACAGGTTTTGCAATATTCTGCAACATCTTTTTGCCACATTGGCCACCATATGCAGGTCTTTACTTTCTCTCTTGTTCTGTCCTCAGAAAGATGTCCTGAAAAGGGACTATCATGGCATTCTTTCAGTACAAGATTGATTAATGACCTGTCTACAACTGTCATGACACATGTGTGCTTGGTTCTGTGGTAAATTATACCATCTAGTAGGTGAAATCTTCCTTCATCATAAGATTTTTTCCATACTTCATCCAAGGCATGTGTTAAAGAGTTGTCCTTACAGTCCTTGTTAAGTAATTGGCATAAGATGCTACAATTCTTATCTTGAGTGTAACTGTTTCTGACTTCTTCAAAGAAGGTGGTGTCTAAGTCTGTAACACTTATCCCTTCTATTGGAATTTGTGGGGAGGCTTCTTCTGGTACATAAGCAGGATTATCAATATCATTTGGTAATGGCCATCTGCTTAGTCCATCTGCATTTTTATGAATATTGCCATCTTTGTGAACAATAGTCATATTGCCCCTATATTCTTGTATGGCTATTTGCCATCTAAGCATGTGTCTGTTGGGTGTTTTCATGTTCAGAAGTGATTTAACAGCGGTACAATCTGTTATTACTTCAAAGACACATCCTTCTAGAAAGTAATTTAGCTTTTCTAGAGCCCAAACAAGGCATAAACACTCCATCTGACTTGCTCCATATCTGGCTTCAGTTGGTTTGATTTGCCTAGATATGAAACATATGGGTCCTTCTACAGGTTTATCATTTATAATCTGAACTTGGTGAAGTGCAGCACCTAGCCCATCTCCTGATGCATCAATATAAAGCTTAAAGGGCAGCTTAAAGTCTGGCATCAGTAAGAGTGGAGCAGTGGTCAATGCTTCTCTTAGAGACTCAAAAGCTTTGACTCTGTCAACAGTCATCTCAAATACTGTGTCTTTGTCACACAACTTATAAAGTGGTCTTGCTATGGATGCAAAGTCTTTAATGTGTTGCCTGTAATATCCTGCAAAACCTAAGAATGACTGAATTTCCTTCTTATTCTGAGGCATGGGTTTTAACAATACTGCTGCAACTTTGTTTTTATCAATTCCAAGGGACAAACCAGATACAACATGTCCTAGTGCCTTAAGTTCTTTAAATCAAAAATGACATTTCTTCAAGGAGATTTTCATGTTTACTGATTGGATTTTTGTCAAAACTCTTGATAATCTGTACATGTGCTCCTCCCAAGTCTTTGAACAGATAATAATGTCATCAATGTAAATGATTAACCATCCCTCTGAGAGTTCTTCAGGGAAGATTTCATTCATCATTCTTTGGAAGTGTGAAGGTGCATTTTTGATACCAAAGGGCATCCTTAAGTATTCATACACTCCACAATGAACAATAATTCTCAAGTATTTTCTTGCTCTTGGTGTTACTACATTTTGATGGAATCCTTTAAGGGCATCCATAGTGGTTATATACACTGCTTGAGATATTTGAGTAAGGGCAATTTGGATTTTTGGTATTGGGTATCTGTCTGGAACAGTGTAAGTGTTCAGAGCTCTAAAGTCCCCAACCATTCTGGATTTTCCATTATGCCACGCCACTATGACTGGTGTAGTTATTTCTACTTCCTCATTGTGGCCTACTTTTCTTATTACACCAAGGTCTAGAAGTTCTTTGATATGAATTTCTAGAGCTTCTCTTGATTTTGGACTTGCTGGATAAGCAGGTCTTCTTAAGAGTGGTGGATAAGGCCTCTCAATGTTAAGAATGATGTCAACTTCATGACCAATAATTGCTCCCAGGGGTTCTTTGTCTGTAGCAAATGCTCCTCTGTGGTCATACAAAAGGGAAGAAAGTTCATTTTCTTGCTTATCAGTCAGATGAAGGCTTATTTCAGCCTCATTTAACTGTTCAGACTTGAATTTCTCTAACTCTAAGTTGACTGGTGATACTTTGTTTACTGTAATTTGTCTTTTAAAGGGTAAAAAGGCAAATTTCTGGCGCTTATTGTCTCCAATTGTAAAGTATCTGTCTTTGTTATTATGTAAATCTATCCCATACATGATTAAATAGTCATTTCCCAATATAAAATGGGTACTAGAGCAATTTTCCATAACAACAAATTCAACTGTGATCCTTAAATTCCCATTTATGTGTGGGAATATGACATTGGTCTCAAAGATTCCTAATGCTTTCATTGGGTTACTTGCACTGTTGAATTTTATACCATCAATTGGTAACAATTGGTCTTCAAAATTTGGTACACAAGTTTTAAGAAAAGATTTTCCAACACAAGAGCAGAAGGCTCCTGGGTCAAGCAAAAGTTTGGTGGGTTTGTTGTCAATCACCACTTCTGTTATACAGGAGTTACCAGCTGTATAACCTTTTCCTCTGTTTGGTTTTGTCTTCATAAGTTGTGCATCTTGAACTTTTGATAAATCAACTTGACCATTGCTCAATTGTGGTAAGTGGGAATAAGATTCCATGATGTCAAAAGTGGCATTGATATTTTCTATATCTTTTGAAGATTCAGAGAATATGGATGACTTATCATCTGAATTGTCTTCAATTATGTCTTCTTTTTCAACATCTGGTTCTTTTTCAATGTCAATTTCATTGATTTTCCCCCTTTTTGGACATGTATTGGCTAAATGGGTGGTGCTTTGGCAAATATGGAATTTTCTGACTGTATCTGCAGATTTATATTTAATATTACTAGAATTTTCTTTGGGGTTTTTGTCCACAGAATCTTTCCAAGGTGTATTAAACCTTGTTTTAAGATTCACCCTACTAGAACCAATTTTGGTTCTGGTGGTTACTTCTTCTAGTATATTGATAATATCCTCTGCTGAAGATTGTTCAGTAGTCCTGCTTTTGATAGCATGCTCTAAGTCACCTCCACATTGTCTCAGAATTTTTCTATGGATCATAAATTCTGACATGTCAGGATATAATGCTGTTAATCTGTCCTTTTGTTGGCAAAACCATGGTAAAGCTTTGTCTTTATCAGCATTAAATTTGGCAGATTCAAAGGCTGTTTCAACTTTAAACCTCCAAGCATCATTTGCCCATTTGTTGATGATTTGGGTTTTCCACCAAGTCCAACTCTGGTGTCCATGTGCTTGTCTTATTTTGATGTACCATCTGTGAGCTGATCTGGTAAACAAGGTGTTAAACCTGGCTGTTACCAATCTGTCTGGTAATTCAAAATCCTCTTTGATCATGTCAATACCTCTAATGAATTCCATATGGTCATACTCTCCTTCACCACTGAAGTGAGGCCATTCTTTAAGTTTTGGAACTTCTTTCAAGAGTGCTTGGCCCATTGATGGTTCCAAGTTATGAAAAGAAGTGGATAATTCATTTTTTAATTGTGAATTATCAGGATCCAATACTTGTGGATTTGAAATTCTTGTGCCCTCATTTTGATTTAGAGGTGTAGACATTCTTGGTAAGGTGTTCAGTAATTGTTCAATGTCATTCATTTTACTGTTGTTACACCTTTGGGAATTTCTGTATTCATGTTGGAAGCTTTGTATTACATTTATTACTTCAATTTTATACATGTCTTCTTTATGTGTAAGTTCTTGCCATAACTCTGTCTGTATTGTATTATCAGCAGTGACTTGATTCAATTTCATTGATAATTTTGATACTTCTTCTTGTGAAGCATCAAAACACTTTTTCAAGGCAATGGTATATGTCTTTACTTCAGTAAATGAATTTGAAATGTCATCAAGGACTTTCTTGTTATCTGTCTTGATAATATTTATGGCTTGTTTAATTCTTGTTTCAATTATGTCATCAATATTGAATTTAGAATATTTATCCGTTAATTCTTTAATAATGGCAGATTGTTCATTTATTTTATTGTTAGAAGAATTATCATTATTGGAATTTTTAATTGTTCTCAAAACTTTTTCAAAACACATAAGTGTTTCATTAATTTGGCACAGACTCAGGTTGTTTGTTTTAATGTTGTTACAAATGGTGTCATTTTTATCAGAAAGATGTTTTTTCACGTCATTTATAGCATTATACAACTCTGGGATGGAATCAAATATGTCAGAAATCATTTCTGGAACCTTAATCTGGCTTCCTCCTTCTTCTGTAATTCCATCATGGTTCTGGCCATCTGAAATACATTTTCCATGGCATCCTGCTGAATCTTTGGGATTCTGTAGCCCTGGCTGTAAGGTTTTGGGGCTGGTGCCTTCCCTTTGCCCTTGTTTGGAGTTTGTGGCTGCTTTTTCACGTTGGAATTGCTGCTGCTGGCCACTGGGGCTGTTTTTGGCACTGGTTTGGCTGGTGGAGGGTTGTTTTTCCTCCATTCTAGTGTCAAAAGCATCATGTTTTTCTTCTCCATCAATGGATGCCATCCATTGAGCAATTTGCAAGTGTTGGGATGGCCCAAGAATTTTCTTACTGTCAGGTAAGAATTCATGCAATTCTTCCACAGGTCTGCAAGGATCTGGTACTCCTTGAATTGGAGTGCATTGTTGTATGCACTGTGGCTGGCTTTGTATATGTCCACAGAGGCTTGTTGTGGCGGTGTCAGCTCTTTTTGAAGGTAAAATGGTATTATCAGCTTCAGAATGACCCATTTTAGTTGTTTGGAAGTCATCAACTGACCCTTTTCCTTCTGTACCTGGTTGGCCTCTGCCATAATCACGTCTATTACCTTTTTGGGAGCTGCTTGAGGGGTTGTAGCTGGCTCCTGACCTGGTTGAAGGCATAATTATGGTTAAAAAAGGCTTAAAATAGTATTTTTACGTCAAAAACTTACTATTGGCCAAATTTTTGGCTTTCTGAAGTGTATTACTTATATCCAAGTTAATTAATTCAGAAGATATTGGTTCAGGTTGATTATTTTGAGTCACAATAACAGTACTATTATGATCAGAATTAACAGTACTGGCAGGGATAATGCTGGTTACTGTTGAGGCTGTTTCAATGTTTTCTTGTCTTACCACGTTGTCAGACACTAAAATTAATGAAAAAGCCAATTAATTAAGTAAAAAAAGGTTATTTCAAAAAATAAATAAAAATATAAGCCTCACTTATAATATGAAAAAAATTATTTTTTAAGGATTTTTTTGGATTATAAGTATTTTTTATATGTTTTTAAATTTTTCAATATAAGAAAAAAAGATTTAAAAAGAGTAAAAAATATGTCACAGGTAAAATATCACGGCTGGGCCCCCAAATGTAAGGTGTGGATATGAAACTTTGATTAAAAATCAAGTACTTTTCCTGTCCTCAAAATTTGTATAAGGTAAAATTCAATTAAAAATGATATGAAATATTATTTTTAAGAGAAAACACGCCAAATTTATTGTTTATAACTTTATTAGTATAAAACAATAATATTATAAAAATTTATTGTTTTACCAACAATAAAAATTTATCCAAAAAATACTCTACAAGAGATATTTTAAGGCTACAAAAGAAATTTCTTCAAGAGCAATTTCAATTGGAATTAATTGAGCAAAGAACTGCAAGCAATTAATTAAAGAACAAAGTCTTTAAAAAGAATATTAAAGAGAAAACACGCCCAAAAGTGACCAGAGTGAATTTGGAAACAAAGTGACAAAGTTAACAGTGATGAAAGATGCTTTAATTCACTTTTGGGGTGGTTCAGGGGTAAAAATGATTATAAGAGTTACAAACAATGATTATAATGATTTTTTCACGTGGTTAAAAGGATTAAAATGATTTAAAAGTGGTGGTTGGAATCTTTGATTGATTGGTTTAACAGTTTTAAACTAATTAATAAAAGGAAAAGATTCTAACATGAAGAGAAAAGTGGGGCAAAGAAGACATTCTTTTATAGCCATCAATTCTCTTACTCCAAAAGTAAAATTTACTCTTGTCAGTCGTGAAAAACAGTCTGACAACAGAAAAGCCAATTATGGCATCATTGAACCCTGGTTTAGACCAAAAAGGGCTGGTTTAAGCCATTTTTAGCCATTTTTAGCCATTTTAGACCCTTAAATCAGCCATTACTATAGCAATACCAGGCCTAGAGCCTTCAAAACACGTCAGAATGTGTGTCAGAGGCGTAGAAACCAGTTAAAACTGTTTTTACTATGATTGTTTTATCTTAAGGGTAGTTTTACCCTCTTGGCAACAGCTAAAACTACCCCAGTTGGTATCAAAACCTCATCATCAATTGAGTTCACAGACCCTGTAACTCAATTCCAGGCCAAAAGTGATGAACTTTTGCGTGAATTTTGACATCCCACGCCTGTCAGCAAGGATTTTGGGGGTCTAGCTCCCCCTTGGAGCTGGAGTTCCTTTTCCCCCCCAAATTTAATCTTTCCAATTTATTTTTTCCTTTAATTCCTCATCATGTATTATACTTATAATTTACATATGTAATTCAATTCAATTGTACAGTACAATACAGTAATAATTGACACCTCATATGTAAATCAAAGTTCACTTATGTAATACACGCGCACATTTTGACATTTCAATTGAATTCAATTGAAAATACTTCAATTCCTCATAACTTCTAAACTAAACACAACACCTCAATTTTAACACAAAAATTGATGGTTAACACCACATGTGGTGTGAATTAAATTAAAGTTTTGAGGATTTTCAACTTTTGTATTGAAAATACTAAAAACTTAATTTAAGCTTATTTAGAGTTGAGTTACAAAAATTTCACTCAGAGGTGACCCCACCTGACTTTTTATGAGGAATCCAATGGTGAAATAAAATTTATATGTTTATTTATTGGATAAAAAGTTATAATAAATTTTATTTAACTTTTTTCCAAATTTATTTATTTTTTCACAATTTTGTTAAAATTTCATTTTTACTTAAATTTTTCAAGTATAAATGTAATTTTATATTTACAAAATTTAAAGTAATTTTATTTTTAAATTATAATTAATTTTTTATTTTTAATATAATTTTATATTTATATTTTTTATTTTTATTTTAATAATATAAATAAATTTATTTTATTTATATTAATATGTTATTTTTTATATTTGTGGTCTTTTGGGTATATGAAATTACCTCTAAGGCTCACATAAGTTCTTCAGATAACTCTACTTCAACAGCATTTTCTCCATGGAGGGCCTTAATCACAAAAGGTCCTGCAAAGGAGTCTTTCAAATTTTTACCTCATTTGATGTTATTGAAGTTAGTGGTGGATACAAGAACTAGGTCCCCCACTTTGAAATCTGGAGCTGCATGTGATTTATCGCATTTGTCTTTAGCATATGCAAAAGAGTCCTCCATGCACCTTACTGCATGCTTTCTAGCTTTGTCTAGCATTCCTTTGAAGCTAGCAGCTGTGGGATGTATTTCAATTAAATCTTTCCTCAAGGAATCTTGGGGTAACTTGGGGTTCCATCCTTTTTCTAGAATAGCAGGAGTCTGATTGGTACTGGCATGGATTGATGTTTTATATGCTAATTCCAGTGCTGGAAACAGAGTACACCAATCATGGGTAAATCCATCACAATCTTTGAATTCAAGGCCATATGCACAAAATCTTCTCACCATGTCCTCCAAGGTTTGGATCATCCTTTCAGCCGGGCCATCAGTTTGTGGGTGGTAGGAAGTAGAGAAAGACAGGTTAGTCCCAAATAATTGGTGAAGATTTGTCCATAGTGCTGAAGTGAATTTGGGATCCCTATCACTAATGATATTTGTAAATATCCCAGTCCATGACACTACTCTATTCCATATTAGAAGATCTGTATACATGGCTGTATCATCTTTGTGACATGGTAAAAAGATTATGCTTTTACTGAATCTGTCCATAATTACTAGGCAAGCATTATAGCTTCTGTCACCTCCTGGTGGTAGGCCAGTTACCCAATCCATATGGACAATTTCCCAAGGTCTGCTTGGTTCTTGGATTTTTATCATATTTCCAAGTCTCTTTCCAGTGGAGTTATTTGCCTTTTGGCATCTATCACAGGTTTTGCAATACTCTGCAACATCTTTCTGCCACATTGGCCACCATATGCAGGTCTTTACTTTCTCTCTTGTTCTTTCTTCAGACAGATGTCCTGAAAAGGGACTATCATGGCATTCTTTCAGTACTAGATTGATTAATGACCTGTCTACAACTGTCATGACACATGTGTGCTTGGGTCTGTGGTAAATTATACCATCCAGTAGGTGAAATCTCCCTTCATCATAAGATTGTCTCCATACTTCATCCAAGGCATGTATTAGAGAGTTGTCTTTAAAGTCTTTGCCAAGTAATTGGCATAAGATTCTACAATTCTTATCTTGAGTGTAGCTACTTCTGACTTCTTCAAAGAAGGTGGTGTTCAAGTCTGTAACACTTATGCCTTCTATTGGAATTTGTGGTGAAGCTTCTTCTGGCACATAAGCAGGATCATCAATATTATTTGGTAATGGCCATCTTCTTAGTCCATCTTCATTATTATGAATATTCCCATCCTGATGAGCAATGGTCATATTGCCTCTGTATTCTTGTATGGCTATTTTCCATCTGAGCATATGTCTGTTGCGTGTTTTCATGTTTAAAAGTGATTTGACAGCTGTACAATCTGTTATCACCTCAAAGACACATCCCTCTAAGAAGTAGTTAATTTATTAATTTTATAATTAATTTACTAATTTTATAATTAATTTTGTAATTAATTTACTAATTTTATAGTTCATTGATTAATTTTATAATTAATTTATTAATTTTATTATTAATTTATTAATTTTATAATTAATTTATTAATTTTATAATTAATTTATTAATTTTATAATTAATTTATTAATTTTATAATTAATTTATTAATTTTATAATTAATTTATTAATTTTATAATTGATTTATTAATTTTATAATTGATTTATTAATTTTATAATTAATTTATTAATTTTATAATTAATTTATTAATTTTATAATTAATTTATTAATTTTATAATTAATTTATTAATTTTATAATTAATTTATTAATTTTATAATTAATTTATTAATTTTATAATTAATTTATTAATTTTATAATTAATTTATTAATTTTATAATTAATTTATTAATTTTATAATTAATTTATTAATTTTATAATTAATTTATTAATTTTATAATTAATTTATTAATTTTATAATTGATTTATTAATTTTATAATTGATTTATTAATTTTATAATTAATTTATTAATTTTATAATTAATTTATTAATTTTATAATTAATTTATTAATTTTATAATTAATTTATTAATTTTATAATTAATTTATTAATTTTATAATTAATTTATTAATTTTATAATTAATTTATTAATTTTATAATTAATTTATTAATTTTATAATTAATTTATTAATTTTATAATTAATTTATTAATTTTATAATTAATTTATTAATTTTATAATTAATTTATTAATTTTATAATTAATTTATTAATTTTATAATTAATTTATTAATTTTATAATTAATTTATTAATTTTATAATTAATTTATTAATTTTATAATTAATTTATTAATTTTATAATTAATTTATTAATTTTATAATTAATTTATTAATTTTATAATTAATTTATTAATTTTATAATTAATTTATTAATTTTATAATTAATTTATTAATTTTATAATTAATTTATTAATTTTATAATTAATTTATTAATTTTATAATTAATTTATTAATTTTATAATTAATTTATTAATTTTATAATTAATTTATTAATTTTATAATTAATTTATTAATTTTATAATTCATTTATTAATTTTATAATTAATTTATTAATTTTATAATTAATTTATTAATTTTATAATTAATTTATTAATTTTATAATTAATTTATTAATTTTATAATTAATTTATTAATTTTATAATTAATTTATTAATTTTATAATTAATTTATTAATTTTATAATTAATTTATTAATTTTATAATTAATTTATTAATTTTATAATTAATTTATTAATTTTATAATTAATTTATTAATTTTATAATTAATTTATTAATTTTATAATTAATTTATTAATTTTATAATTAATTTATTAATTTTATAATTAGTTTATTAATTTTATAATTAATTTATTAATTTTATAATTAATTTATTAATTTTATAATTAATTTATTAATTTTATAATTAATTTATTAATTTTATAATTAATTTATTAATTTTATAATTAATTTATCAATTTTATAATTAATTTATTAATTTTATAATTAATTTATTAATTTTATAATTAATTTATTAATTTTATAATTAATTTATTAATTTTATAATTAATTTATTAGTTTTATAATTAATTTATTAATTTTATAATTAATTTATTAATTTTATAATTAATTTATTAATTTTATAATTAATTTATTAATTTTATAATTAATTTATTAATTTTATAATTAATTTATTAATTTTATAATTAATTTATTAATTTTATAATTAATTTATTAATTTTATAATTAATTTATTAATTTTATAATTAATTTATTAATTTTATAATTAATTTATTAATTTTATAATTAGTTTATTAATTTTATAATTAATTTATTAATTTTATAATTAATTTATTAATTTTATAATTAATTTATTAATTTTATAATTAATTTATTAATTTTATAATTAATTTATTAATTTTATAATTAATTTATTAATTTTATAATTAATTTATTAATTTTATAATTAATTTATTAATTTTATAATTAATTTATTAATTTTATAATTAATTTATCAATTTTATAATTAATTTATTAATTTTATAATTAATTTATCAATTTTATAATTAATTTATTAATTTTATAATTAATTTATTAATTTTATAATTAATTTATTAATTTTATAATTAATTTATTAATTTTATAATTAATTTATTAATGTTATAATTAATTTATTAATTTTATAATTAATTTATTAATTTTATAATTAATTTATTAATTTTATAATTAATTTATTAATTTTATAATTAATTTATTAATTTTATAATTAATTTATTAATTTTATAATTAATTTATTAATTTTATAATTAATTTATTAATTTTATAATTAATTTATTAATTTTATAATTAATTTATTAATTTTATAATTAATTTATTAATTTTATAATTAATTTATTAATTTTATAATTAATTTATTAATTTTATAATTAATTTATTAATTTTATAATTAATTTATTAATTTTATAATTAATTTATTAATTTTATAATTAATTTATTAATTTTATAATTAATTTATTAATTTTACAATTAATTTATTAATTTTATAATTAATTTATTAATTTTATAATTAATTTATTAATTTTATAATTAATTTATCAATTTTATAATTAATTTATTAATTTTATAATTAATTTATCAATTTTATAATTAATTTATTAATTTTATAATTAATTTATTAATTTTATAACTAATTTATTAATTTTATAAATAATTTATTAATTTTATAATTAATTTATTAATTTTATAATTAATTTATTAATTTTATAGTTAATTTATTAATTTTATAATTCATTTATTAATTTTATAATTAATTTATTAATTTTATAATTAATTTATTAATTTTATAATTAATTTATTAATTTTAAAATTAATTTATCAATTTTATAATTAATTTATTAATTTTATAATTAATTTATTAATTTTATAATTAATTTATTAATTTTATAATTAATTTATTAATTTTATAATTAATTTATTAATTTTATAATTAATTTATTAATTTTATAATTAATTTATTAATTTTATAATTAATTTATTAATTTTATAATTAATTTATTAATTTTATAATTAATTTATTAATTTTATAATTAATTTATTAATTTTATAATTAATTTATTAATTTTATAATTAATTTATTAATTTTATAATTAATTTATTAATTTTATAATTAATTTATTAATTTTATAATTAATTTATTAATTTTATAATTAATTTATTAATTTTATAATTAATTTATTAATTTTATAATTAATTTATTAATTTTATAATTAATTTATTAATTTTATAATTAATTTATTAATTTTATAATTAATTTATTAATTTTATAATTAATTTATTAATTTTATAATTAATTTATTAATTTTATAATTAATTTATTAATTTTATAATTAATTTATTAATTTTATAATTAATTTATTAATTTTATAATTAATTTATTAATTTTATAATTAATTTATTAATTTTATAATTAATTTATTAATTTTATAATTAATTTATTAATTTTATAATTAATTTATTAATTTTATAATTAATTTATTAATTTTATAATTAATTTATTAATTTTATAATTAATTTATTAATTTTATAATTAATTTATTAATTTTATAATTAATTTATTAATTTTATAGTTAATTTATTAATTTTATAATTAATTTATTAATTTTATAATTAATTTATTAATTTTATAATTAATTTATTAATTTTATAATTAATTTATTAATTTTATAATTAATTTATTAATTTTATAATTAATTTATTAATTTTATAATTAATTTATTAATTTTATAATTAATTTATTAATTTTATAATTAATTTATTAATTTTATAATTAATTTATTAATTTTAAAATTAATTTATCAATTTTATAATTAATTTATTAATTTTATAATTAATTTATTAATTTTATAATTAATTTATTAATTTTATAATTAATTTATTAATTTTATAATTAATTTATTAATTTTATAATTAATTTATTAATTTTCTAATTAATTTATTAATTTTATAATTAATTTATTAATTTTATAATTAATTTATTAATTTTATAATTAATTTATTAATTTTATAATTAATTTATTAATTTTATAATTAATTTATTAATTTTATAATTAATTTATTAATTTTATAATTAATTTATTAATTTTATAATTAATTTATTAATTTTATAATTAATTTATTAATTTTATAATTAATTTATTAATTTTATAATTAATTTATTAATTTTATAATTAATTTATTAATTTTATAATTAATTTATTAATTTTATAATTAATTTATTAATTTTGTAATTAATTTATTAATTTTATAATTAATTTATTAATTTTATAATTAATTTATTAATTTTATAATTAATTTATTAATTTTATAATTAATTTATTAATTTTATAATTAATTTATTAATTTTATAATTAATTTATTAATTTTATAATTAATTTATTAATTTTATAATTAATTTATTAATTTTATAATTAATTTATTAATTTTATAATTAATTTATTAATTTTATAATTAATTTATTAATTTTATAATTAATTTATTAATTTTATAATTAATTTATTAATTTTATAATTAATTTATTAATTTTATAATTAATTTATTAATTTTATAATTAATTTATTAATTTTATAATTAATTTATTAATTTTATAATTAATTTATTAATTTTATAATTAATTTATTAATTTTATAATTAATTTATTAATTTTATAATTAATTTATTAATTTTATAATTAATTTATTAATTTTGTAATTAATTTATTAATTTTATAATTAATTTATTAATTTTATAATTAATTTATTAATTTTATAATTAATTTATGAATTTTATAATTAATTTATTAATTTTATAATTAATTTATTAATTTTATAATTAATTTTATAATTAATTTATTAATTTTATAATTAATTTATTAATTTTATAATTAATTTATTAATTTTATAATTAATTTTATAATTAATTTATTAATTTTATAATTAATTTATTAATTTTATAATTAATTTATTAATTTTATAATTAATTTATTAATTTTATAGTTAATTTATTAATTTTATAATTAATTTATTAATTTTATAATTAATTTATTAATTTTATAATTAATTTATTAATTTTATAATTAATTTATTAATTTTATAATTAATTTATTAATTTTATAATTAATTTATTAATTTTATAATTAATTTCTTAATTTTATAATTAATTTATTAATTTTATAATTAATTTATTAATTTTATAATTAATTTATTAATTTTATAATTAATTTAGTAATTTTATAATTAATTTATTAATTTTATAATTAATTTATTGATTTTATAATTAATTTATTAATTTTATAATTAATTTATTAACTTTATAATTAATTTATTAATTTTATAATTAATTTATTAATTTTATAATTAATTTATTAATTTTATAATTAATTTATTAATTTTATAATTAATTTATTAATTTTATAATTAATTTATTAATTTTATAATTAATTTATTAATTTTATAATTAATTTATCAATTTTATAATTAATTTATTAATTTTATAATTAATTTATTAATTTTATAATTAATCTATTAATTTTATAATTAATTTATTAATTTTATAATTAATTTATTAATTTTATAATTGATTTATTAATTTTATAATTAATTTATTAATTTTATAATTGATCTATTAATTTTATAATCAATTTCTTAATTTTATAATTGATTTATTAATTTTATAATTAATTTATTAATTTTATAATTAATTTATTAATTTTATAATTAATTTATTAATTTTATAATTAATTTCTTAATTTTAGAATTCATTTTATAATTCATTTATTAATTTTAGAATTCATTTTATAATTACTTTATTAATTTTATAATTAATTTATCAATTTTATAGTTAATTTATCAATTTTATAATTAATTTATTAATCTTATAATTAATTCTATAATTAATTTATCAATCTTTTAGTTAATTTATTAATCTTATAATTAATTTATCAGTTTTATAATCAATTTTATTAATTTTATAATTAATTTGTCAATTTTATAATAATTTATTAATTTTATAATTAACTTATTAATTTTCAATTAATTTATTAATTTTATAATTAATTTATTAATTTTAAAATAATTTATTCATTTTATAGTTAATTTATTAATTTTATAATTGGTTTATTAATTTTATAATTAATTTATTAATTTTATAATTAATCTATTAATTTCATAGTTAATTTATTAACTTTATAACTAATTCATTAGTTTTATAATTAATTTATTAATTTTATAATTAATTTATTAGTTTTATGATTGATTTCTTAATTTTATGGACAATTCATTAATTTTATAACTAGTTTATTAATTTTATAATTAATTGATGAATTTTATAACTAACATATTAATTTTATAATGATTTTATTAATTTTATAATTGATTTATTAACTTTATGTTTAATTTATTAATTTCATAATGATATGATCAATTTTATATTTAATTTATTGATTTTATAGCTATTTTATTGAATATCCAATTAATTTCCCAATTGCACCATAAATTTATCAATTTATAAGCATTATTATTGTTATATTTATCATGGACTGAATTCCTTAATCTTATAATCAGTTGAAGAAATTTCTAATTAATTTTTGAAATTTTAATTACAATAATCAAATTTATCATTGTTTTATCAATTTTAAAATAAGAAAGTGACTTAATAGGAATATATTGTTAAGCAGAAATACTATTTTGAAGTGGGGGCTAATCTAGTTACAATTTGGGCATGATTATCTACAGTAGAATTAGATATTTTCACCTCATCTCATCCTTTGAAGATTTTTTAAGTCTTTCTAGAAATTTGTAATGACATTGATAATATTTTAAGAAAACAGAGGAGCCACCCTCTGGATTAATTGTAAAATGGCACACACTTCTTCTTTTCCACACAATTTGAAAAACTCCTGGTTGTCTTCCTGTTAAGTTGAGATTCATTTAATAATCTGGAAAAACAAAAAATTCATTAAAAAGATCATATTATTGAAAATAATACTACCATTGTCTTTAGAGATTGGAATAGAGAGAAAATAAGCAAATTTAGAATTATCAGTTTTACCACAATGTGGAAAGCTAGAAAAATTATTGATTGTATATGTTAATTGATTTGAAAAGGATTCAGTTTCACAATCACAAAAATGCAATATTTCAAAATCAGGAATACCAACTTCAGTCATATCTTTGTTGTTACTTTTGAAGATTGCTAAAGAGAGGTTTTCGAGAAATTTCTGGAGAATTTTGGCCACTTCATAAATTTTGTTGGTTAAGTGACCATAAATTAGGATGTCTTTTGAAATGTTAGAAGAAGAGATATACCAGCCAATTGTTACTTGACCAAGTCTTGGAGGATTCCAGCCAATAGAAAACATAGAACCAGTGATTTTGTTTCCTGATTCTTGAAGCTTTGATAAGAAGGAATTTATTCAATTAAAAACTGAGAGACAAAATTTAATTTTTCTTTCTCATTATCAGTAATTTCTCTAAATGGAATGAAATGGATAATAGAAAATACTTGATCTGAGGAAGGAGAGAGTGATTTATCATAAAGTATTGTAAGGCCTGAATTAATAGAATGATAATAGTTTTTAATGAAATCTCTAAAAACAGCGGTTTTTCTCAAAAAGACCATTTCAATATTTTCTTCAAAGCTCATTAGAAGGAACTGGGTTGAAAAAACTTTCAACAGAAAATTGAAAAGATCTAAAATAATTATTTAAACTTGAACAGCCTAGTTTTTTTATTAAGAAGTTAAGATTGGTGCCAAGATTGAGAATGGCTCTTTCCTTTTCCATGATATCTACCTGCTTTTTGCTTTCCAGCCATAGCTCTCAGGAAGGGACAATTTTTGTGATAAAGTGGCTTTCGTAGAAATACTTTTAAGATATGAAGGGGAGATATTGGAGAGATGTGTATTAATTTAAAGTTGAAGGCAAAATGCAGGGCCAAAATTGATGTTTAAGTCCCAAAGTATGTTTAGCTTTAGGGTAAGGCACTAGAGCTGTTTGAACAAAATAGACAAAAAATTCCAAAAGATTTTAAGTTAGTATAACTATTCCTAAAATTAGGGAAGGATTCAATTTTATTTTGGGTAATGTCTTACAGCCCCAAAAATTGGTTTAGAAAGTCTTTCACAGGCAAGCATCCACCAAGAATCAATGAATAAGTTTATGAACAGAATGGGACTAACAGCTTAAAGGTAACAAAGAGGAAGTTTGTTGAGGTATAAATTTTTGAAAAAAGTGGTTTCCTTAGAAATAATTTTGAGAGATGAAGGAATCATATTGGAGAGCTGTGTGTTAATTGAAAGCTGAAGACAGAATGAAAAGCTAAAATCAAGATGTAAGTCCCAAAGTGTTCTTGGCTGGATGGTAAGGCACTAGAGCTGTTTGAACAAAATAGACAAAAAATTCCAAAAATTATCAAGTTAGTATTACTATTACTGACATGAGGGAAGGATTTAGTTTTATTCTGGGTAAGGTCTTACAGCCCCAAAAATGGGCTTGGAGAGTCTTTCACAGGAAAGAATCCATCCAGAACAAATGATTAAGTTTATGAACAGAATGTGACTAACAGCTAAAATATAGTATAATATTATTAAGGTCTTAATTTCTGGAGAGAAGTGGGTTTTTGAAAAGGTTTTTTAAAATTGGAAGATGACATCTGAGAACAGCATAGCTTTTTGAAAATGTGTCAAATTTTAAGGGTCATCAAGAATTCAATATCGAATTTCCATCATGACCCAATATTCAGAATCAAATTTCACCTACCTTTGAATATTTGAAATCAAATATTCAAAAGCAAATTTTGAATTTTCATGAACACCTTCATTTATATATAATTAACCCTTTTGGGCCTTTGGTAAAACCATCAAAACCCATTAGCCCCTAAGTTTTTTTTCCATAAATTATTAAATACACATAAAAAACACTATGGGCTCCTTTTTTATGAAATAAATGGAATTCTTATTCCATAAATGGTTCTGTGAATCCAATTTATGGTATTGTTACTTCCCTTCAAGCCATTAATTTTATGTATGAATTTTTGATTCCATTAATTTCATTTATATTATTGATGATACCAATAATATTACTTATGAAATTGTTGATTCTATTCATGTTACTTATGGAATTGTTGATGCTATTCATAGCATTTATGGCATTTTTCATGAAATTCATGTGATTTATGGCATTTTAACAATTATTCAACCCAATAAGTTTCCAAAAAATATAGACTTCTTGTTTTTGATTGTTAAGATTGAATTCATTTTTTAAAAATAATGATCAAATTCATAAGGGGCATTTTTTGAAAGAAATTATCAGCCAAAAAAATACTAAAAAACACAATGCAATAAATATGGTTAAACAAAAATTACAAATTCCTTAAAACATTTCATTTCCTAAGGATTTTTTTTAAAAAAAGATGTCACTTATATGATTTTACATAAAATTATGTGTTGTAAGAAATACACCTAAAAAAAATCCAGGTTGCTATGATGCAAACCAAACTACATAAAAATATATATTTTTCACCATCATAATGTTGCAAAACAAGGCAATCAAGTTAACAGATTTGTGTTAATTTTTGATTTCAAAAATAAAATTTGAACAGAAAGGATAATTTGTTTCAAAAATAGAATTCAAACAGAAAGGATTATTTATTTCAAAAGTATAATTGTGATTTTTTGTCAGCAAACACTTATATCACTTAAATTGTAATTAAAGCAATTACTCAATAATGACGTTCTGATCTATAGATTCAATCTAAAATCACTATAATAATAAGGAAAAATATTTTAATTTGCATAATTCTTGGATTTATTAAATTTTTTGATTTCAAGAGAAATTCATTTAATGAGTAAAAATAAGAAATGGAATTACTGAAGATTATCATACCAAGCATACATAATTTCATAAATTCCATTATTTAACCAAGAACGTAAACACATATTTGCCTCCACAGAATCACAGGAAAGTGATGTGCATTTGTTAGTAATCAAGTTTCCAGCTTCCAAAAATAAATGCTCACCAGGTGCTGAGGTTTCAGGTATTCCAAGGTAGTCTCTTGCAATTTTGGATAATATTGGAAACCTATTTGTGTGTCTTTTCCACCATTAAATAATGCATATTGAATAATGGGGTGAATAAGTTTGTAAATATTCAAGAATTTCATTAGTTTTATTTTTTCTTTTAGACATTCTTTCTTCAAAACAATGCAATTGCTTCAGATTACTTGAGGTTCTTGTGAAACGTTGATTGTGTATTCAGAAGAATATTCAGCATCTACTTCTTTGAGATTTCTGAGTGCTTTGTCCTTATATCTTATTGGATTGGTATCACTGTTTCTTTCATCTTCTTGCAACAAATCATGCTGAGTAAACCATGTAAGCTTGAATAATGGGTCAATAATCAAGCACATAGCACAGGAATTTGATCTAATATTGTAATAACTTTCAAGCTTTGAATATGCTTGATCAGCTGCATCAAATAGTTGGGATTCCCTTGATACTTCATTTTTTGTTTTTTGACACATTTCAAGGAGTAGTTGGTACCAAGGCATTACTAACCCAAGTGAAGGATAAGAATCATCTTGAACTTCATCAGTTGCAGTGGCAAAGACCTTTAGAAATTCTGATATTTGGTGAAAAAAAGGTTCAGTCCTCTTCCAAAATTACTTTCAGAATAGTTAGAAAGGAATGAAGTGAGATTTATTTTGCAGAAAGATAATCAAGTAGGCAGACGTACAAGGCATATATTATGATTAATGTCAGCTTTTTCTATTTCCTGGGAAATGGTTTTCTGTTTTTTGCTACTAAACATTTTTTGGCTTGAACTGTTAAAGTGATTTGTTTTTTGTTTTAATGTTTGAGACTTATTGTACTCACAAATAAAATCATCAAAAGAGCTCTTCTGCTTTAATTCTGAACAAAGCAATGAATATGTTGAGTTCCATCTGGTGCTGTTGTCCGCCATTGGCCGGTTTTGTGGCTCTTTATTTTTTTCACAAATGCTTTTGAAGTGTTCCCATGAGGTGTTTGATCAACATATTCAATTTAACACCTTCTTGACCTTATCAATTGATCCATCAAGCTCCTACAAAGAATCCTTTGCTGCTAAATTAAGAATATGTGCAAAAAATTGAATGTGTGAGTCAAAACCTTTCAGAAAATGATTTTTAACAACAAGATCCATAAATCTTGTATTTGAGGAAGCATTATCCAATTTTATGGCCATGATTCGATTACCAATGGATGAGATATCCAAACTATACAAATCATTTGAAGAATTGGATAAATCACTTTTGGTTTTTGAGGATGAATCACTGAGGTATCTATTGGAATTGCATCACGCTTTGATCCCCTTGGCTTTTGAGAGTGTTCAATAAAGAAATCATTAAGCATATCCACAATTTTTGTGTATATGTTTTTACCAGTATGAGCTTCAGTCAACTTGGAAAATCTAATGGTTTCAGTGAATTGTTTCCAATCAGATGATATGTAATGAGCTGTGGGAGTAATATACAAAATTCCACCTGGACCAGACCAAATGTCAGTAGAAAATGAGAACTGTGATGCTTGTGAATTGATAAAGGTAAATATATGTTCTTTATCATTTAGAAACTTTTTCTTGATCTGTTTGGAAATTGTGGTTTCAGAAATTAAGTTAATGTCCTTGTTGAGGGTATGAATAAGCTTTTGAAATGATTTTGATTTAACTAACGCAAATGATTGTTGATCTTGAATTATGAAGCTGACATGATTATCAGTGAAATTATTCTGCAAGTCAGAATTCATAATTTTTATTATGCTGCTTCCATGTGAGTCTGATAAATTACTTTGTCCTTCAGTTTTCTTTTTGGCAATTGCTTCAGCCCATATTTCCTTATGAAATGCTTTCAAATGAGATACCAGGTTTTGCTTAGTTTGTTCATGTTGCTTAATTTTCTTTGAGAATCCATCAACTAAGAATAACTGGTATCCATTCTTTGCTTGGGAAAAATAACATTGTGTGATCTGACTTTGGTTTACTTTGGAGCTTGAAGAGTGATTTTTTGGGAAAGACGGTGAAATTTGACTGGCTGATTCATTGGAATCTATTAGGGAGCTGATTTGACTCATATTGAGAATTCGATAAAGATGTGTTAGTTAAAATTAATATTAATTTGAAGAGAGTGGATTGAAAAAGAGATTGAACAAGGCCAAGCCATGTAAAATAATTAGGGTTAGAATGTATTTAATATTGAAATTTATTAATTATGCACAAATTTGTATGAGATTTAATATAACTGATTGACCAATCACTATCACAATTGAAGAATTTCATAATGATTCATTGATTTTTTATTATTTATTGCTTGATTACTTATTAATTCGTATAAATAAAACAAAAAAACTAAAAAAATGAATAAAAATCAAATAAAAGATCATAAATATACAGGAATAATAACCTTAAGGCCAAAATAAACATTATAATGATATTTGGTTTGATTATGTAATTTCCCTTAGAATAATAATTAATTTTATCAGATAATTTTGACATATATAAAGGTAAATAATCAAAATAAAAACAATAATAACTCAATAAAATGATCAAATTCAAATTCAAATGAAAGACATTATTAAATCCCAAATAGAAATGAAATAGGAAATATTAATAAAATATAATTAAATTAAATTAAAAATTATACCACCACAAAAATAACTGAAATACCAAGTACTAAAACAATCAATTCAAGGTATACTCAAAACAACTTATGATTTATACAACATAAATGCAATAAACACTCAATTGGAAGTTGAATTATTTTCATAATACCATATTGATTCATTTGGATTATTTCCATTATGTTTATTATGGTTTTTCATTTTTTATTTTTTAATGCTTTATTTGTTATTATTGAAGAAGAGACAGTTTATTCATATTTCAATGATAACTTATTCATTGCACTTCTCAATTACAAATTATACATGAATTTTAATGTAGCATATTGATGATTCACTATTAGAATTGAATAATTTAATAATGACTCATTATTAGTTTATGCTTTATATTTTATGTATTTAGTTTTTGGTTATTATTTATTCATTTATTGATTAGTTACTTCCTTTCTTTGGGTTATCTCATTTTATTATTTATGTATATTTGTAGTGATTATTTTCATTGTTGAAATAATCTTTTGGAATTTATTCCTTTGTTAACCATGTGTTTTTTGTTTAAATTTATTATATATGCTTTTTGGATTAAATGTTTTTTATTACATTTGATTATTTATTTATATTTTTATAATTAATTAGTTATTGAAGCCAAGAATTATAAGTAAATCATTAATTTGAATATAACCCATTTTATTTATTAATTTATTTATTATTTATGCATATTTATTATCATAATTGATTAAAAAGAATTTAAATTAAAAAACAAAAAACAAAAATCATTGAATTTGAATAAAATTTGCTAAGATCTGTTAAAACTAGTTTTAAAAATTGACATTCATTAAGAATTTTAGAAAATCAATCAGTCTTAATTAAGATTTTGTTTAATAAAAATGCATACACTTCAATAAAATGAAATGAAAAATCTACACTTTTAATTAAATTTAATTAAATTGAAATAAATTGAGAGTAATTATAGCTAATTAGAACTGTTTAAAATTGATTACCGTGAATTTTTGAGGTTTTATTATTTGTTTAGTACTAAATTTTTACTTTTTTGATTTTTTGTATATTTTTAATCTTTATTGATTAATTTTTTGTTTTGGGCTTTCTATATTTATTTTGTAATTATAATTTATTATTTCTTTGTATTAAAAATATTACTTATTCATTTGATGATTTAATGATCATTTCTAGTTTATTCATTCATAATTTATTATCTCTGGATTCTTGAAGTATTATTTATCTATTTTTGATTGATTAACTCATTTATTTATTTATTCTATATTATATGAATCACAATTGTAATTTCATAATTAGAAAATGATTCATGGGCTTTTTTATTATTTATATCTTATTGATTAGTTCCTTCCTTTTTTTGATGTTTTTATTGTTTGATTTTTATTATTTATGGGTTAATTTTTAGTTATCTTATTTTATTATTTATTTATATTTTTAGTGGTTATTTTTATTCGTGAAATAATCTTTTGGGATTTTTTCCTTTATTAAGAATTTGTTTTTTGTTTGGATTTATTATATATCCTTAATGGATTAGATGTTTTTGATTACATTTGAATATTTCTTTATATTTTTATAATTAAGTAGGTATTGAAGCCAAGAATTATAAGTAAATCATTAATTGGAATATAACCCATTCTATTTGTTTATTTATTATTATAATTGATTAAAAATGATCTAAATTACAAAACATAAATTAAAAATCATCGAATTTGAATAGAATAAAATTTACTAAGAATTTTGGGCAGCAATTCCCCCATGTTGGCTATTAAAATTAAATACAAATACTGGTCATGGTGTGGGCCCCCACCATGACCAGAGCTTATTCTAATTATAATGATAAAAAATATTTTTTAAAGATGTGTAGTTCATCTAATTTTATAGTGTTATTTCACTATTTATTGTGCAGGGAACCAGCCCTATTGGCCTTGACAGCTCCTCTTTTGTGGATGAAATGACCCAAGCCCTCAGTTTTTTAGTCTCCACATAATATTACAGCCTCAAGCCGTCTCTATGCATGTGCACCCACATAGAGAGGCAAAGGCTTAAGCAACACCTTGCTTTGACAAAGTCCGCTGAGGGCTGCCTTGGAGATGTTGGTTTAAATTTGCATCGCAGCAATGTGTCTTTCAAGAAATCCAAATACTTGACAAGATACGCTGTTATCTGCTCAGGTAATGGCACTGCACGGATTGTGAAGTTGACCAAGTCTCCCAAAACAGATCGTTTAATGGTACCTCAAGGATGCTCCTTTGTTTTTGGCAGTGGCATATCTTAAATTTGGAGGAATGTGAGATGACATAGCTAGCTTACTCTTTCATGCCATCCATAACTGACCTATGCCTTGAACAGCACTTTCTCTAAATGGTATAATTGGCTTCAAGGCTTGAATGGGAGCTGGTATTGCTCGTGACTGTTGATGGTGTAGCCCCTGAAGATCTTACTAGCTTTGTTTTCTTTGTATTCAACAATCCTTGAGAGTGTCGAATTGGACTAGATGGCTGTTTGGTTGGAGGACCATGAGAGCCGGGTTGTCACATTGTCCTGAAATGTATTTATTTAGATTGACAAAAAGTAAGTAAGCTGCTGAGGCCATAATTCTAAAACACTTAATTGCTCAAGAAAACAAGTGCATAATTTAGCTCTTGTCTCACTCAGCATGGGAGTGAATCTATGGATGGTAAAGATATCGTGACAAAAAAAACTCGGATTTTGCTTTGGTGTGGTCACTGTGTGAAATGAATATTTGGATTGAAGAAGTGGCTGACCAGTTTGGTATTGACCTCAATTTTTTGATTGATCAACATTGAAGGAGGTACCATTGGAAAGTCAAAAAATGAGAAGTGAATTTGAGTCTCATGACTGTTGAGAAGGTTTTTGTTCTTGAGTTTCAATAAGATCTTGTGGGGGAACAGTTTTGGTAAGGTTATAAAGGGTTGGGGGCAAATGGAGTTCAGAAAGTGCTTGGCAAGCCAAGAAGGCAACTTGTTGCTTTGCTTCGCATTTTGAGCTGAAAGCTACAGAAGTGGTGAAAGAGTTGAAGCCAATTGGTAAAACCAAATCAATGGGTGGTAGAGAAAGTGTGGCAATAAAACTCAGATTTCAATTAGGTTTATTGATGGTTTGAAATGAGTACGTTGGCCACAGGGGTGTTCCTCTCACCGGGGCGAATCTCGTGTCAATCGTCGGCGATTGACTTCACATCAAGCAGGATAAAAGTTGAGCTCACGTCAAGCACACGTCACACTCTGGTCTTACACCAAATCCTGTGACATCCAATAATATTGGTTCCCCTGTGCCTTCAACTCAGATTCCTCACCACCTGATCATCCCACAACCATCCGATGATTGGTAAAAATTACACCAGACCCGCCTGTTTGCACACACACACATCAAAGATGTCCTTCAGCCAGTTTTGATGTAGGCGGGGGGTTTGACTTCACCAGGTCATCCATGAAGTGTGCGTGTGCATTGGCGTGTGCGGGCGCGTTTGCGTGTGCATTGGCGTGTGCGGGTGGGTTTGCGTGTGCATTGGCGTGTGCGGGTGCGGGTGGGTGGGCGTGTGCATTGGCGTGTGCGGGTGGGTTTGCGCGTGCATTGGCGTGTGCGGGTGGGTGGGCGTGTGCATTGGCGTGTGCGGGTGGGTTTGCGTGTGCATTGGCGTGTGCGGGTGGGTGGGCGTGTGCATTGGCGTGTGCGGGTGCGTGGGCGTGTGCATTGGCGCGTGCGGGTGCACATGCGGGTGTGGGTACGCAAAAGCCGATTCCGCTTCCAACATGATGATGGCGCAGTTAGAAATTTTGGATGCTATGAAAGGTGAGTGTGTGGGTCATTTGATCATTGGACTTGGCTTATTCACACTGTACCCAATGTCAAAATAGTAAGTTCTTTGTGGCAATGTGAAATAATGGGCTTTGCTTGTCACAATGGCATGTCTCTGTCACTAAATTTTGAGGCAATTATTTCACTAGCAAAATTGCTAATGAATCTGAGAGATTTGCATTTTTGTAGACTAAATATCATGAAATAACGGCTTTATCATTACAAGCAGTCCACATGACAGAGCTTTGTTATCATACAATCCACAGTTACCTTCTATTTCTTCTTCTGATATAATCAAGTGTCCATCATCAAAACCAACAGCTTTATAAATATTGAGATACGGCCAATCTGGTAGGAAATTCACATCAATCTTCAAAGTTTTTAAAATCAGAAAGTTATTATTCAGTATGCTAGATGGCTCAGAGACTTTGAAAATGCTATCAATAATACCAAATTGTCGTGAGTTGCCCCTCAGAAAACATATCACACTGTTGCTGATATTTTTGGATTCAGTTGAAAATATATTGTTCCCAATATTAATGTTTGAGACTGGAAAATACCAAGGTGAGACAATCCTTGAAGTGGGAGGACTTGTGGATTGCATGGTAGTGTCTAAGCTGATCCAATCAACTACTTCCCTTGTGGAATGAAAATTCTGTAAGTACTCAACCAGGCAAGCATAATTTTGTTGGTCATGGCGGGATGGCTTGTTATATTTATGGTGATTGAACACGGCAGGTGGCTGTGATTCGAAAAGATTTTTTATTTCACATGGCACAGATGGGGATTTCAGGAGAACGGAAAGGTTGGAACATCGACAGATATGTTGAAGTAAGGTTTTATCTATATCATCTATTCAGAGTTGCAAAAAGTTAGTCTTATTCAGTTCAGGTGTTTCATCAATGTGAATATATTGATCTTATTAATTGACGTACATATCTTGTTATTTGTTGGCATCTTTGCAAATACTCCAATCAAGCGCTCATAACCCCATGTGGCTGAGGCTTGTGCTGGGCCCCAACGGTGGAAGAGTTCGGGAATATGATCAGCAAAATGATGATTTGGTTTACTTTTCTGTTTTGGGAACAGGTGTTGATTGGAAAGGCGGAATTTTTTCCAATGTTCAGCAAATGCAGTCGCATCATCTATTGAAACAGTCCAGCTTGTGGCAATGTTGATAGCACTAATCAAATGGAATGTATTCTTGGCTAGTTCATTTGCAAGTTCTTCTGACTGACCCATTTTTCTTTGAGTGTTGGCAGATTGGTGTGCATCTAATGACATCTGTTGACTGAGCATTAGAAATGGAATATAGACCTTATATAAGAGAGCCCATTCAGCGGCTTTTAAGCTACCATGAGAGGGGGAACCCATTTTGCGGGGAACTCTTGTCCATGATGAGGGAATTATGGTCTCAGATATGATTTGTCGGAGATGCTCAAGAGCCTCACCCTTGATCTGGTGATCACTCAGTGCAGTGATATCCAATTCAGAGGGTATTTCAGAAGTGGGGATGTAATCGGCATCAAATGAAGGAATCTCCGCAGAACCACTAGATGGATGTTCTGTGTTAGGGGTGGGCATTGGGAAGTAGTTTTTTCGGGTGGAAGTAGTGGGGAGTGGCTCATTTATTATTTTTGCTGCGTCTCTTCTCAGGGAGAGGGCCTCTCTCAATGTGATTTTATCAAGAGAGCTGTTGGAGGTCTTGGAATCTGAGTCTGAACTGTTGGTGTCATTGGATTTCCTGCGGGACCTGAAGTAAATTTTTGATTTTGCCTCTGGAATGCACAATTTGAAAGTTGCATGATCCTTCAAAATTCCAAGTATTAAATTATGCATTATGTCAAGATTAACCATTCTGGTTGCATCCCAATACAGAAGGTCTTCCAAAATTGAATATTGCACTCCATACTCAGAGAAAATTGCTTGTCTTTGTTGTGGGGTTGCCCGAAGCCATTTGGCAATGGTTGATTTATGACTTTGGTATGAGTGCGTGTAGTGAAATTGAGGACCAATTTCTTCAATTTGAGCTTTGTGAATGGTGCAAAAATTACAAAAGTGGTTTCCTGAATGGGAAATAAATCCAGTAAGCTTGCGCATGGCAACCACATCCGCAATGGCTGTGAGGATGGCAACACGGATAAAGGATCCTGATGGACCTGTTGAGGTGGGTGCAAAATGGTAACCCTGCCATAGCTCTTTGAGCTCGTTGATGAGTGGCATTAATAGATAATTCAATTGAAGCGCAGTTGGCTCCTTCGGACCAGGGATGATTCCTGCAACATAGACATTCTCAGGCTTCAATCTTTCACTTGGGGGGAGATTAAGACAAATAAGCATGATAGGTCCAATGCTAGCCAACCGGGTTGACTTTCCATGTGCATTAAACCAGTCCACATATATGGAGAAGGCCAATGCACCAGGAATGGACATGAATGGGGGGTCATGGATATTTCTAGTGCCAGTGAAGCGTCTCCAGACCAATCCATCCCAGACGTCACGTTTTGGGGAATCTTCGGGAGTTTGGGATTGTTGATGTTGATGCAGAATGTCCATAATTCCAGCCCGCTGGAGAAATCTGGCAAGCCAATTTTTGAATGGTTGATAAATGAAATGTTTTGTTGGTATAAATTTTTGCTTCATGTTGGTTGTGTTTTGGGTGTGGGGTTCAGATGAATAGATGAATTTGCCTAATGATTGTGTGCAAGGGGGATCATGATCATTTGGGTCATTATGGCGTTGACAGTGGGGTTGGTCAGTTGTTACTGATTCAGTAAGGCCATTAAGAGAGAAACATTGAGGACAACATATATAGTTTTGAATCACTGGCTCCAATTGGAGATGTTCAAATATGGTACTCAGATCTTGAGGTATATGGAATGCAGGAGCGGGGGGACCAGCTGAGCTTGAGATACTGGACTTGATCAGCAGGTTCAGGGCGGGGTTGAGTATGCGTGAAGCCCTGCGGGGTAAATTATACCTTAATGATAGAATGGCAGATATTATCATTCCTAGGTCTTGTGGGGGAAGGGTTTGACTGCCACTATATGGTTTCTGTGCAGATGAATTGAGACCCGCTGCAGTTGGGAAAGTGCTTTGGGTCAAACGTGAATAATCAGCTGGGAAGATTTGATCCAATAGAATTTGTGGGCACCCAGATCCTGATGCAGAAGTAGGGATGTTTGGAAGAGATTTGGGTGCAAGGGTTGATTTGAGCTTTTTAATGTGCTGTTTATATTGGAAAGGTGTGAAGGCAACTCCTTGCTTATCACCCTCAGGGGAAGAGTGTGTTTGAGTTGAGCAGTGTTGACACATGCATATACGCATTGAGGAATAGGGCCGGGTTGTCATTGTTGCAGGAATTGGGAGTACGGTTGGTTTGTGTATAAATATCTATGGTTGATGTGAAAGTGTTTAGGAGTGTTATTAATTGGAAATAAAATTCAGTGATTATTTATGAAGGGGGAGATGATTTGAGCCAGCTGAGGATTTTATCCCATTTGTAATGGAGCATGAGCTGCAGTGGATAAAGTTTAACATGTCTCATCTGGATGGCGGAATTGGTTAGGCGTTTAATTGGGTAAAATGCCATGCTGCTCAATGCTCATACATATTCTAGTTTATTTACACATTGTGATAGTGCGGGTTTTACCATTGAGGGGGTTCCATTAGTGAAGTGTTACCATTGAATTGAGGGGATTAACATTTAACCCATGTACGCTGGCACGCCATCGTACATGGTTTAAACCTTATTACAGACATAACTATATAACTCTATTACATAAGGGGGTGGAGTGCAGCTAAAGTCTTGGTATTTGGTTTGAGTGCGGTGGGCTTTGAATCAGTTGGAATGTGATTTGGATTGTCTTGCCTTTCGTGAAAAGGTGATGTCTCTTTTGTGGGTAAATCCTTCATGAATATACCCCTTTACAGATGTACAATGTTGTGGAATTTCAATGCATATATTGGCAGTTTGGATAATTCACAAAATGTGACAATAGGGAGGCGGAAATGTTACCAAATATGATTACTTATGGATGATGGGTCCCCTTTCAGATCAAGGAAATATCACATTATATTCTGGTAGGCCTTGCAGGGTGGTTTCCGACAAAAGCAGAGGAGCTCAAGAGGAGGCAGGGAGGATTCTCCTCAAAAGAGTCTTATCCGACTTCCACACAACACTTAGTTCCAACTATTCATAGAATTTCTCTATTCTAAATTTGAAAAGATTTCATCTCATATCACTCTATTTTATCATAATACTGAGGTGTTTTATCTAGTTAAAAATATTAGTGTACTTTTTCGGCCCTTATGTCATCTTTCAAGTCACATAAATCCCGTTCAGGTTCTGTTCATGACTCAAATAGTGAATCTAGCATAGAATATGTTCAAACACAGTCACCATTTAGTCCCAACATTCCTCTCACAACCCCTATCGCATCCTCAATGAATGTATCAGGTCTTAACATTGATGTGGGCAATCCAAAGGCTCCAACTTCAAGCACTTGGTTGATCCCAAATATTTCCGTCACTCCAATTCCCCCGAATCCCACTAATACACAAATTCATGTGTCTCAGGGGCCAGAAGGCACACCTCAAATCTCATCACATGCTAATCCCCAATCAAAATTTCCACGTGAGTTCCTCCTTAATCCCGGTCGGAATCCAGTCGCATCCCAGGATCCCTTTGGCCAAAGTAAACAGCCAACCCTCAATATTCCATCAGGATCTCAGGTTCATGTGGGTGATGAAAGGCGCGTGGATGGGGGGCGATGAAAAAGACCTTTGGAAAATGTCTCTTGGAGCGGTCTGTCGGAGGGAAATCCAGTATTGACGCTTCATCAAAGTAAGTCATTTGAATTTTGGAGTAGAAACTTATTCACAATTTGATATGTTTGTTTCATGGGTTAGATATGGCACCTAAAAGCAAGTCAGTCCGATCTCAGGAGCCAATTGAAGATCGTGAGTATCACCAGTCTTCATTAATGTTTTGATGTGTTAACTGATGATTTGCATGGCAGGGGATGAACTTTATGCGTCTTCACCTCTGGTCCATAAAGAGAAAGTCACTGGACGTCATCATCCATATGCCTCCAAACCAAGAACGGGTCATGCCAGTACATCAAGAGAAAGAATGGTGGATGATGAGGATGAGAACATGTCTCCGACTCAAAGTGAAAGAAATGATGAACCAACGAGGGACAATTTCACCGCGCATGAGCAAGGCACTCAATCAAATAGTGAGTTCACCCATCCTCAGCTGGGCCTTGCCCAGAGTATGCTTGAACAATCCGAGGTCAGACAGCAAAGGAACCAGGCCCGCAAAGCTCACAATGTGGCGAAACGTGCAAGCCAGAAGGAGCAACAAAAATGGCTGAAGGCAGAACTTCCAGAGAATGTCCATGGAATGAGATCAGCAGTACACGCACATTGCCTGTTCCTACTCAAAGTTAGGGATAAGGATTTTTCCTCACTACCAGCACCACCCAGCACAGAAGAGCGTGAAATTGCAATTCAAGTGGCTGGTCATCTCGGTTATGTCCCCGAGGATGTTTTCAATGAGCCATCAACACAGGTTCAGTCTCAGGGTTTCCAAAGCTACTGCGAAAATGAGCTCCACAAGCTAGGACTAAAGCGATTCACTTGGGACTGGGAGAGCTCATGGCAACATCCGTTTAACGAGCTGATGTCTATGGTGTTTTACCGTACATTCCGTCTCGCACTTGTCAGCACTGAGTATCATCCCTACTGTTGGAACAAGGATCATAACAACTATGGGGTCGTGGCGGCTTTAATGGAGCGATATTTCACTTATTTGAAAAGAGAATGGAAGTCTATTCAAAAGGATGCGGAGTATTTGGTTAAAAAGAAGGAGAATCAAAAGCTCGCGAAGATTCGTCAAAGAGTTAGTTACTGTATCTCTTCTTCATTGTGGACCAAGTCTGATGATGATCTACTTGATTATGTGCAGACCTGTGAGCGCCGTCGTGAATGGTGTGATACGGCTAAATTTCCCATCCTAGCATCACAATTCAATGACCCTCGAGTATGCTCAGATACTGAGGAAATACTGGAAAATGGCCGTCAAGTTTACCGCAAAGTGGGATTACGCTGGCGCTCCCAGTTATTTAATGATTTGGTATTGAAAATGGATAGAGACATAGAGTTTTGTAATCGGATTAAAAAAAAGGGTAAAAAAACTATTGATAGATTGCCAGAATTACGATCGACAGATGATGGTGATATTCCGGAAGGCCTATCATTTCAGGTATTTGATCAAGATTGGCTCAAAGGCTGTAGTAAGATGCAGACTAGCGCCCTCAAGATACTTGACATGCCAGTTATTAGGCCTAATGGTGATGCTCTGCAATAACTTAGTAATTTGTCACGGTATAGCACTGTGACAAATTAAAATTTTGTGAATTATTTGTGCAGGTGTAATAAAATCTGATTATTATCTCTTAAGGATGCAACAACTTGCTAAATATGTTAGAATATAGACAATATGAATTGAAATGTATCACCGTCTCCCTTGCAATAATACTCTATTGCTCATTTTCATTGAGGAAATATTGAAGAAGTTCGATCCAGCTCATGGTGTTCATAATTGTGGACCTGTGCCAGAGTCAACAGGAGTTATCAACTTTGTCAATCACAAATTATATAATATCAGTAAGGCTCACGCAGTTAATGATTGTTTCTTTTCTTGGACCTATTGGTGATTGGAATATGGCATTCCCATAAGGAAGGATTTCAGAATAGTAATACAATCAAGTGAAAGATGAGCTTGAAAGGTACCTTCCGCATGTTGACCTCAACTGAATGAGGAGTGATATAGTGGATGACCTGTACAGGTCGTTGTTGGCCAATACGATGTAGACGATCAACAGCCTGAGCCTCAATGGCTGGGTTCCAATTGGGCTCCTGGAAATGTGGATGTCAAGGTCCGAAAATCAGGGGAGAATTTTGGGGGGCCCCTCACCATTAAATAGACTATATTAGCACAAGTTATATTGAGGCCAGTTCCAGCCGCGGCAATGGATGCAATGAGTACTTCACATTCAGGATTATTGAAGAAACTCTCAAGCGCCTTGTCCTGCGCTCGTGGTGTAATTGTTCCATCAATTCGTGCTGAAAGGATAGAGTGATGGGCAAGAGCAATACCAATTCTACAATATAAAAAAGTCAGATGGAGTCAATTGGTAATGGATGCATATAAGAATTAACGCACAAATCTAGAAATTGGGTCCATTGGGTATAAACCACCGATTTCGTCGGACCACACCTTGTTTGTTTGTTCTTCATTAAGCTTTGTAGGAGGTGTGCAATTTTACTACTCATCATGCATGTTTCCACATCCACAATAGTTCATGTGATTCTTGGGGAGTTATCCTGAGTGCTCCTGCCCTCGGGGTCTTCCAACTCCGCCTCCGCAATTGTGTTAAGCATGATGTGATGGTTACAACATATTCGCAGCTTATTAATATTTCTGAAAGATTCTCCTGGTCCTTTGCTTTTGGATGATAGGAATTCTTCATATAATATGGAATATTCTTGCTGCATGGTCGGGTTGAGTGGGAGCAGCTCATAATGATGGCTAATAGTGGGGAGGGATTCGAGATGTGTGGTTTTGGTGCGGCGCAAACTTAAATGCCGCAATGCCAAATGCAAAATATCATTGCAACCTTTTGAAAGACTACTCAGGATGAATGGTGACCAGTTATCTTGATCGGCGCTCTGGGGTTGAGTGATGAATGATATTATGCCCAAAAGGTCATAAATGGTGTTGTGAATAGGTGTGCCTGTTAAACATATTCGACGGGATGAAAGGAGGCTATTAATGGCACGGTGAGTGGCAGTGTATTGAGAGCGAATATAGCTATAAGAGGGGGAAAGGGTTATTGGATATAAAAGGTAATTTGAATCATTTAAGCTCAGCCACTCACTGTGCTTCATCCAAGATTATACGATGCCAATTGATTTGAAAAATGAATGATGTAGAGGGATTGGTTTGCTTAAATTCTTGGGTGATAGTATTGTAAGAAGTGATGATGATATCATATTTTAAAATGTCGGCTTGGGATAATGAGTGACGAGTGGGACCATGGTAGATTTTGGCATGCAGTGCTCCAGCCTGAGCATGCTTGGATATTTCTGATTGCCAGTTGGTAATTAAGCGAGGGGGGCAGATGATCATGGTGGGCGTGGAGCGATGGGGGTTTGCAATCATCCACTCCTTGGAGGTACCAATTAGAGCAATGGCCTGAATGGTTTTACCTAATCCCATATCATCCGCGAGCAGTCCTCCAAGAGGGGTATTGGTCGAAAGGGATTCAAATGAGCTAATGACCTTGTTTGTAATGATGTGCCTGGCATTGAAAGTGGATCCTGGGGGTGAGGTGGCCCAAAGGTTACGGGCTGATTGGCCATTGGGGATTTCTCGATCCCAGAGGAAAGCTAGTCCGGTCTTTTGATGAGGGAAGAGGGGGGTTTGAATAATGGCATGGGGCGGGGTTATCATGGGGAGGTCTGATCCACTGGGTAATTGTATCAGTTTTTGCTTGGAAATCAATGATGAAACAGCAGGATATGAAGCAGGCATCGAGTTTGAAGCGGGAAATGTCGGAGTAAAGAGTTGACATTGACAATGAGTAGTACAGTCATATTCTTTGGGCATTTTAAGCTTGAAATCTTGTGTTCGAAAGCTTTCCATTATGAATAGAATGTTTGGATACCATGTGAAGAACATCAATGCTAGATTGGGTTTCTGAGATGAGGAGGGATCATTGGCATCAGTCATAAATACTCCCTCAACGAATAATATTTGAGTAGGATTGGATTGGCAATTTTCAATCCATGCCCCACCAGGACCACAGTGCATGAACGTTTTTGGTGCCCCAAGGAATGGTATCAACGTTTGGGAAAGGGTTCCCGGGAGAGAGCCAATAGCATGCTGGTGATTGGGGAGATATACGAATATGTTTTGTTGATTGTGCCATAGGATAATCCAAGAACCTAAGTGGGAATTCTCAGGCTTTAAGGTTATATCACTATTTATTTGAATACGAATATTAATCATCCCGATGCAAAGTGGTTGTGAAGGCGTTGACATGATGGCTATTTTAAATTATTTGGGGACAGTTGCAAATTATATGATCGGGAAGGGTTAGCCAAAGGGAATGAAGCGCAATAAGCGCAGGTGGGGAGCTTATATGAGTGGCAGCAACAGGCCAAAAGGGGGATGGCCTGTGGTTACGTGAATGGTCTTGATGGAGGTGGGCCTCTTGGGCACATAATTTTCATATCCGATTTGGGGCATATATCAAGGCAAGGTGGCCAAAATGTGGGTGCACCATTATGACTGCTGGATCTGCAGCGATTTACGAAAACTTTGGTGGAACAAGGTTGACATTAGCACATCCGAAATTGGGTGGGTTGTAGCAACTTATTGTGGAGGGCATATCAGAGGCATGCAGTCATGTTCGCTGGTGTGACAGCGAACATGGATGCATATATATCTTCCTCAGGTTAATTGTCGCACAGGGACCTACTGGGCAATTTTGGCGGTTTCAAAGGGCAATCTCACTGTGGGGATGCTTGTGTGTAGGCGGGTTAGATATGTTCGGTGGCGTGCCACCGAACATGACTTTGGTTTTGCGTGAAGTTTTTTGCTGACTGATGCATACTGGGCTTTCAGGGGGGAATGTGTAGGATGATTAAAGGGGGCGCCATCCGTGAGCCGTGATCCACATATACATTCACCCCTATGGCGTTTGAGGCGAGTACTAATCTACCGAGATTGGCATCAGGGTCTTTGCCTCAGGCGTGTACAAAACTCCGGAGGAAAGAGGCCACATGCCCCAGGGATTTTTTGGCTGCAAGCCAGGTGCCACAACTTGCGCGGGGCGTGTGAGAACGTGAAGAAAATGACCCGCGGTGGGAGATACCCACGCAAACATGACCAGCCTCAGCAATCATAGGCTGGGATTGTTATTCTAATGTGGATGAGGCTGAAGCAAATTCACACTGATTGGCCTCAGGTTTCCACGCGCAAGCGGGTGAGCATCTGCAGTCAAGCTGACAACCCGACCAAGAAAATAGGCAGCTGGAAGACTGGCAGAAAAATGTCTTCCAGGCGTGTGAAAGCTGCCTGCGTATGACCCATCGGGGGTGCGCATGAAAGCGTGTGGCTGCCCGACAATGAACAAGCGGGCCAGTCATTGTTTGCCCCAACAATGGCACCGGAGTGAATCAACTCTTTGTGTATGACCCAAATATTAAGTCATCCCATTATGACCCACTTACATTAACTTGCATTACATGCGCATCTGTGCCGTAGTTAGGCAGAGCTGTCCAACAAGGTGCATCAAAGGGATGCAGGTGAGAGATATGACTCGATGGCTTGACGTGATTGCATGTTACATTGTTGAACAGCTTTTTGCTCTGCCCCGCAGTACATTTACAAAGGTGTACTGCGTACTACAGTGTCGACTGTACAGATCAGGAAGGTGTAATACTACTTGAGCCTGCATGCATACAGCAAATGTGCATGCACCTTCCGATCGTTTGCATTTACGTAGCTCATGTGCCACATGCTCAGCATTGCGTTTCACCCGATTTGCACACGCAAGCTGAGCATGTCATGGTCAAAAGCACCGTGTGAAAGTGCTCAGTAAAGCCATGGAATGAACTAATTCTGCAATAGCTCACTGGAAGGCTCAATTTGGAGCACTTCACCAAAGCGTGTGAAATGCTGCACCTGGCTGAAATGTCATCCGATGCTGTGCCAAATGCTCAGATTGTGTGCTTACAAAAATGACCTAGCAATTGCTCAGCATCGTGCATTTGATATTGTTATATCAATAGTTCAACAACTGTGCAATTAAAATGTTCAGCCACTGAGCATTTCAATTATGACCCGAAAGCAAACCTGAGCAATGGGTCGAGCCAAGATTACGCTGTATTCACTTGTCTTACAGCCCCCCCCTTTGTTCACATACTATTACCAGGCCATACGGCCGGTAATCTCGCCGCGGTCACTTGTGACCAAATGCACCCGGTGCATTTCTGCATGGGGCACTTGTGCATTGCACCCACAATGGACATTCAACAAGGGCCTCACGACCACCCTCCCAGGTGATCGGGTGGCTATTTAAGGAAAGAAACGGGATTTGACTCAGCTTGACAATTCAATAAATTGCAATACTCAGCGGTGCATTTGATATTGTTATATCAATTGTTCAATTACTGTGCAATTAAAATGTTCAGCCACTGCGCATTTCAATTATGACCCGAAAGCAAACCTGAGCAATGGGTCGAGGCAAGCTCACACTGTATTCACTTGTCTTACAGCCCCCCCTTTGTTCAAAGACTATCACCAGGCCATACAGCCGGTGATCTTGCCGCTGTCACTTGTGACCAAATGCACTGGGTGCATTTCTGCATGGGTCACTTGTGCATTGCACGTTGAATGCACATTCAACAAGGGCCTCACGACCACCCTCTTGGGTGATCGGGTGGCTATTTAAGGAAACAAAGGGGATTTGACTCAGCTTGACAATTCAATAAATTGCAATACTCAGCCAGACCCCCATTGTTCTTCTGCCTCACGCGAGCATTTCACTTCTCAGTTGCAGCATTCGCTGAGACTCAGCTTCAATTTTGCCCACACGCCTTGAAGCTGAGACTTTTGCGGGTGCTGAAACTGCTGCGATCGTCTCAGCTTCACCTTGGTATAAAAGACCATCTTCACACGACGCGCACTTCACTTTCTCTCTCACCCGCTCCACTTCGTTCAACGTCACCCGCGTTTGTCCTTCTTGTGCGTATTCCCCCTCGTCTTCCTGCCTTTCCAGTCTTTTCTTTTGCACTCGACTAACCCCACTCCCCTTCCTGCTCGCTTTTTGTTTTTCCTGCTGATAATTTCAGAACCCCACTTCTATCTACTTTGTACGTTTTCTCCAATTGAACTTTTGTCAACATTATGGTCCAATATTAATCATTTTCTTTCTTCACGACTCTCTTCTAGACTTTTAAAAACCTCCTACTGGAGTCTTTTTAATTTGAATTCCGTTTTAAAATTATAAATCATCGTATGTCCTCCTTTTCTTTCTTGATTGCTTACTTTCTATTCAGTTACTAACCTGTTTTGTTTTGTTTTTAGATGTCGTGCACATTATGCACCAAGCGGGGTATCCCCTGCATTCGTTCCTCGACGACGACCGATGCTTGTGATGCTTGCCGACAAGCACACAAGAAATGTTCATTCGTCGTCCGCCCCTTCCGACCCCGCGGCCAGAGGAGTTCCCGCCCAAGACGCCCTTGCCAGGACTCCTTTGTGGCCGATGATGATGAAACGATTTCCGAGCGTGAGTGGACCCCGGGACCCCAAACAGGCCAGCGGGAACGATTCAGGACAATTAGCCCAGTCCCCTCAAGCATCGATTTGTCCACCCCCCCTCCTAGGCCAACATCCGATGGTCACTTCACTCCTCGACCTGAGCGAAGTGATTATCCGGCCAATGAAGGATGGCGATGGAAAGAGGACATTAGAGCTTGGGCTGATCGTCACCATGTCTTGTCACCGATGGGATTCAAACGCCAAAGTAAGTTTTCTTTCTCCTCCTTCTCTCATTTATCTTCACGCAACAATACTCACTTTTTTCCATTACTCATAGAACCAAACCCCCCTAATCCCCCCCGACAAGACTCTCCCGTTCCTACTTTGCCTCGCGAGCAAACCCCGCGGCAACCCACTCCAGGCCCGAGTGGCACCCGATGGTCTGAGGACTTATTCCGCAGTAAGCAGCCAACTTTCTCTTTTCTCATTTTCACTTTCGCATCAAGTTAACTGACTCTTCCTCCTTTTGTAGAAGCCTCCCAGAACAATGAGCCACCTATTCCTGGCCCGAGTCCATCCTCCGAACCACCTGAGGACATTGCGACTCGTGAGCCTCAACCTGAGGTGGCTCCTACGCAATCAACGGAGGAACCTTTTGGTAAGTCCCTATTTCACCTTTTTAACTCAACTAAACTTTTCCTCACCCCTCCTTCGACCATCTCCAGCTCGTCCCGCAACTCCCCGCTCCATTATCATCATCGACGATACGCCAGTCGGTTCCCCTCCTCCCCCTCCCCCTCCACCTTCTTCTTCACCCACTCCCCCACCTTCCCCTCCTGTTCCCCCTCCCACCACTCCTACCCCGGATATCCCTCCCATTGACGCCGAGAACCCAACAGCCTCCTCCCCCCCGGTGCCAAGCTCCTCTCATTCCTACGATGACGCTCGCCAGGAATTCACCAACCTGCGCCCGATACTAATGATTCCTCGAGCCATCGTCCACGAATCGATCAACCGAATCTTGTTGGAGCATCGTCGGTTGCTCCACATGATTCCTTTCGTGGATGCAACTCATCGAAATGAGATGCACCGGGAATTCCGGGAGGAACTAAACTCCCTCCTTGGCGAGGCGATAGAGGCTTATCCAATGGAGGACATCACCGGGATAGTCTCCAAATTCTTAGAAAAATAAAATCCACAAAAAAAATCGTATTCTTTCCTCTTTTTACCTTTTGTAATACACTCCTTTAGATAAATTATTTGTATTCAATGAAAGATATTTTCAATTTCTCTTACGTTTTTTGTTCACGTGAATTTATTATAATTCCTCAATGATTCATATTTACTATTGGGTGAGAATAATTTTCGTAAGTGCCCCACCAAAAGTTTGAGTTAGTATTTTTGTATGTGAGAAAATCTTTTGCCAAAAATGCGCCAATAGTCACCATTCCTGCCTCCTATATTTTCTTCCTCCATTGTTTAGAGCCATATCAAATCTTAACTGTAAAAAAGCGGGAGGTTCCGGCATGTGAGCAATCCACTCCAGATTCATGAGAAATTGCCGTTCCTATGGTCACACGCTATTAATCTTAGTCATGTATTGAATTGTTTAAATTGTCGGGAACCTTCACAAGCGTAACAATTGGCGTGTGAGCTGTCGGGAGCCTGAAAAGGCGTAAGGATTGGCGTGTGAGCTGTCGGGCGCCTGCACAGGTGAAAGGATTGGCGTGTGAATTGTCGGGAGCCTGCACAGGCGTAAGAAATTGTCAGCATTGTTAGCATCCTTCACAAGCCTAAGGATTCGCGTGTGAGCTGTCGGGAGGCTGCACAGGCGTAAGGATTGGCGTGTGAATTTTCGGGAGCCTGCACAGGCATAACAAATTGTCAGCATTGTTGGCAACCTTCACAAGCCTAAGGATTGGCGTGTGAGCTGTCGGGAGCCTGCACAGGCGTAAGCATCGGCGTGTGAGCTTTCGGGAGTCTGCACAGGCGTAAGGATTGGTGTGTGAGCTGTTGGGAACCTGCACAGGTGTAAGGATTGGCGTGTGAGTTGTTGGGAACCTGCCCAGGCGTAAGGATTGGCGTGTGAAGCCTCGGCACCCCGCATAGGCGTAAGAAACTTTTAGCATTGTCGGCACCTGCACAAGCATAAGGATTCGCGTGTGAAGCGTTGGGATCCTGGACAAGAGCAACAAACCTGGCATATGTACGATGGCATGCCTCCGTACATAATCCACTTCACCCCTTTTTCCTGTGAGACACCCTATCTCCCGCACTCGAATCCATCCAATCCTGGTGTATATTGTCCTCTGCCTTACCCCACCATCATCTACCAATCACGCTGCTATTCCGACTGCCTCACTCTTTGAATCGGCATGAGATTGTATTACCATCCCTGATTTGATAGCCCACTCTCTCGGCAATCTCATAATAGCCATGGCTTGTTTGCCGCATTGTTTTTGCCAACCTCCTTGAGCATTGTGCGGACATACCCACTAGTGTCGTGCTTTTGTTGTCCTGAGCTGGATCAGTATAATGAACAAATGTACTACTGGCCCACACTACCTGAATGAGCCCATGACATGCGGATAGATCAATCCAAAAATGCTCATTTGGGAAAATCAATTTTCCCCCTGTACACCGCTTTGACGCATCTCTTTGAATTTGGCCGGTCCGCTTATCAGCTTGAAACCACCATCCCGAAGCATACAGCGATGCATCCTTATCAACATGAGGTGCGTTTTTGAATCCATTCATGGTGAAAGTGAGTGCCGAAGCAAACTCACATGCACCCTGATTTGCGGGATTATTGCCTTCATAGTTGACTTGATCAAAAGACGGAACCCCCAATGAGTTGTAGCAATTTTGAATCTTCTGAAATAAATTATCCCCAACATATCGTAAGGATTGACCTAGAATGCAACCCACCGAGCTAAGATTGGCACCTCGGTCCCGCCATTCATCTTTTGCATTTTCAATTTTGCCAGCACTACCATACAGACCAAATTGTTCATTCTTCGTGGTGCATTTGCGCCACCCAATCGCAAACATAAATCCCTCCAGTAATGCTCCATTTGTTGCAATAGGGTCAGTGAACCTCTTTTCGCGAAATAAGAATTGTGATAATTCATCCCATTGATTGACCTCGACTTCACTCATTGTTGTGAATGGTCGGAATTCAACAAGGGCAATGAGTAATCCGGTTGAAGAGAAAATTGCCACACGGCCAAAGTGAATGCGTTTGATCTGATTGACATCCACCACCCTCCGAATTTCACTTGGGGTGATATTTGCTGATACTGGCATTGATATTTGTGCTGTTGGGCGAGAGGAGGAAAAAAACCTATTCATTCGGGTCGTTTTGCACTCATTTGTCTTTTGGGATCTGCTACTATTCCCGAGTGGTTGTGGGATCACTATGTGTTGAAGCACAAAAGATATCAGATACTGCCAAGCAGCTTTCTTCGGCACACATCCTTTGACTTCCCTTTAGAGCCCACAGGACATTGGCACAATCTGAACCGACTAAAGCCAATGTTCTTCCGTGGGGCCCAATGAGGGTGCCACATAAATGTGGAAGCATATATATATATCTATATATATACACTGAGATTAAGTGAGAAACTCACACTTTCCTTCCTCAGCCCGACGCTTTCTCGCGAGTTCCCTTTTACGCTCTTTTCCTTTTTTCGTGAATGGCATGCTTGCAGCAGAAAATGAAATGAAACCAAATGATTACTGATTTATTAATATCACCTAAATTGGATTGCGGTGGATGAATCTTTTTTAATTGCGGCTAAAAAGAAAGCTCACGCCTGACCTTGGCAACTTCACGATCTCAAATACCTGAACCTGAAAATTGCAGTGGATAGTGCATTATTCAATTTTACACATTGATGTTCCCATGCAATCACTTTCCAATCCAACCATTTGGAATATTGCAAGCACACGCAAATGCAATATGCATCCTGCTGCGGATCCCTAGTTATCCCAGTCCTCTTGAAAGACACAGTAACAATTTGCCTATTATGGGCTGGCGGGAAGTGATAAACGCGACTTCCCGCAATGCCCCCGAGTGTGCTACTCGCGGGCACAAAGCCTGACTCAGCTTGCGTCTTGGCGGAGTCTTTGCAATGATGTACGGAGGCATGCCCCCGTACAATTACTATTGGTACTCAGACTGTGGCATCCGGGCAGTAGTAGGATAGGAAGTCATGATTATTAAATTCATAAATAACTTTGCAAAATTAAATTACAATCTATCTAGTACAAAGCTAATCTAAAACGGGTCAATCCTGGTTGTGAGTTTAGCTGACCTGGGTACCGTCAAGGTGACCTCATCACTTGAACCAAGACCGCGTTTCGCCACCCAGGCATCACCAAAGTCTAATACTAAGCATCGTGCAAATTCAAATCTAAGAGGTACAGTGGGGTTAAAAGACTCTGATGAGAAGAAACTTTTATTCAGTAAATTACATATATACTTATTAGTACGTAGCCACACTGGCTCCACTAGATTTTTACCCTCTGAAAGTTTTGCGGAAATGTCAATTAGTGATAAAGCCCCTTTAACTGAGCTTGTTCTCCAGTCATCTGAGCATACCATCAAACCACGAACCCCCGCCGCACAGAATGCCGCTAATATACCATAGCAAATTTGATTTATTCCGAGATTCTTGTGACACGCCAAAAGATCTTTGATGGCCTCATTTTTTTTTGAGTTCGTGAGTTTGCCTTTGATGCCATTAACTTCGACCTTTGTATGTGCACGTACCATGTTGTACGCAATCATCAAATGGATAACTGTATCCATTAGATCCTCCAGGTTCTTGTGCGGCTTTGTGGATATCTCATTGTCAGCCCCGCCACCTTCAAGGCTGAGTTGGGTTGCACGTTGCTTCGATTTACTCAAGCAGGAGGCAAGGTATTCAACTGCTCCCCGTTCGAGTCCAAGAGGATCGGTCGAATTTGATGTTGGTGCAACATATGGTTTGGGTGCAATCACATCGTATGAGACTAAACTAATGGATTCAAACATAACATTTGCCCAAAAATGTTTAACTGGATTCGCGGGGTAAATAAGGCTCTGAACCATTTTGAAGAAGGAGTGTTCAGATTTGGGGAGATTATCGGGAGGTTTAGCTGATTCCTTCATCAATTTGAGATTCCAAATGTTGTAATCAAAAAACGCTTCTGTTTCAGTTGGCTTAAAAAAATCTAACCCTGTATATTGCAATTTATATCACCAGTCAACAGCCAATAATCAAGTATCATGCACAAAGATACAAAAAAACTCACCTGCCATCTCAAGGTCCTGCAGCCAAGCCGACATTTTAAGATCTCGGTTACTGATCACCTTAATACCAATGGGCAGGAATGTATGAGCATCCTTTGTTGGTAAATTGTCCCATCTATTTTTGTAAATCCTATTGATATTATCAAGCCCCCTTTTCCATGATTGTTGAGAAATATTGGAATGATAATTCAAAATGCCTGCAAACTCTTCCATGCGGGATAAAAATATTCCTTGAAAATTCGCAGCGGATGACACTTTGGGCTCAGCGTCGGGAATTATATCAGTCATATCTCGTCCCATTGTATCATGTTTAATTGTTTCCCTTTCTTGAGGGGCTTGAATATTCCGAGGAGAGGCGGGAGGGGTTGCATCATGCATTGTTTCATTGGGTATCGGGGGGCTTTCAGTATGTGGAGCTTCAGCATGGATTGTTTCATTGAGTATGGGGGGGGTTCAGTATGCGGAGGTTCATTATCAATATCGTCCCCTTCAACATTGATCATTTCATCACCTTGATCCCGGGAATCCTTTGCGGCTTCAAAGGTACGGCGTTTTTTGTTGGTTTTTTTGGTCGCATGTATATTTGGTCTTTTTCCTAATCCTTTGCCTGGAAATCCAATTACGACTCGAGATCCTTCAGGTAGAGATTCTCCCACCTCCACACCTGCCCATATATTGTAAGCAGCTATTTTTATCAACTTTGTTTTGAATTAGTAATGGACTTATGGTTCAAATCCATTTTGAGCAGGCTCATGGCTTCAGCAATCTTTTGACGCACATAATCAGGAATTTTACTATCATTTTGGATTTTCTCGAGCCTTGGGATTGTTTGAGCAATGTTGGAGACAAATTGTTCCTTGGATATAATTTCCACCTCCCCACTGAAAATTACATCATCTTGCCCATCATCTTCTGTCGGTGCACAAGGTTCAACAGTCTTTTCCTTCTCATAAGTTTTAAAATTCGGTTTCTGAGAGCTTGGAGGTTGACCTGAAATAAAGGCTATGACACAATATCAGGTTTTGAGAGATTAGAAATACTCAAGATGGATGTATACTCACATTCTGGAAGAACTGGTGGATCTTGATTATCTTCATGTGACTGGCTCTCTGCTTCAATGCCTAATTCACGACTACTGGCCATATCAGATATTTCACTTCCACTCTCTGGGGCTGAAGTTGGTCGTTCATTAAATTCCGTTGAATTTCCCAGGGTTTGGGCCATCGCGGAGGTAGTTTAGTAAGCAAATAGATGGTGACGAGTTGATTGATAACTAGGTGGAAGTAAAATAATCGCATTTGCAACATGCGATTTGGCGGGAAATTGAAGGAGGCGATGTTTTGCAAATTATTTCATATCATGCAAATGAAATCACTTCCCTGTGAGACATTGAATAAAGTTGACTAGTGAGAAACCTACTAAAGTCAACTTTTGAACTATTGAACGCTCATGAGGTAAGGACTAAGCAAAGTGTTCCATTTGAATGATATGAAATAAAATGATTTTGTCGGCAAAAAAGGAGACACAATTCTTGTCTTAAATAGTCCACTTATTAGGTTTTAATTTGCGAGTCTCATGATTTAAACCCTAACCACAACATTGTGAATATACTGACCAATTTCCCCTGAGGTCCTGTTGGCAGAGAAGGCCACTCAGCATATTTCGGCGATGGCGTCCATTGTGTACGCCAACAAGCCACCGTACACTATGGATGTAGTACGGAAGCGTAAGGATGGTAAGCGGCGTCGGAGGCATGTCGGGAGGGTACCTACTAGGCAAGCCTAAGGATCGTAAGCAGTGTCAGGAGCATGTCGGGAGGGCACTTCATGAGCGTAAGGATGGTGAGCAGTGTTGGGAGTATGTCGGGAGGGCACTCCGCGAGCGTAAGGATCGTAAGCAGTGTCGGGAGCATGTCGGGAGGGCACTTCATGAGCGTAAGGATGGTGAGCAGTGTCGGGAGTATGTCGGGAGGGCACTCCGCAAGCGTAAGGATCGTAAGCAGTGTCGGGAGCATGTCGGGAGGGCACTTCATGAGCGTAAGGATTGTAAGCAGTGTCGGGAGTATGTCGGGAGGGCACTCTGTGAGCGTAAGGATGGTGAGCAGTGTCGGGAGCATGGCGGGAGGGCACTTCATGAGCGTAAGGATCGTAAGCAGTGTCGGGAGCATGTCGGGAGGGCACTGCGCGAGCATAATGATCGTAAGCAGCGTCGGGAGCATGTCAGGAGGGCACTGCGCGAGCGTAAGGATTGTAACCAGTGTCGGGAGCATGTCGGGAGGGCACTACACAAGCGTAAGGATGGTAAGGGTGGGGGTCTGAAAGCGTAAGAAGTGGTGAGGACGGAGATGGGGGGGCAGGCAGTGTCAGAGTCTCATCTGGAGGGTGGTGCGGGCGCCTAAGCATGCTAAGCGTCGGGGAGGCAGAAGCTATTAGGTGAAATTACCCGAACGTTGCGAATAGTGTTGAAACGGGTTTGGGCTTTGAGTGACATTCTCATGTGACACATGTGACGATTGACGTTGTCTTGACGCTGACGTGACGTGACCCACTAAATCCAGTGACTATAAAGTGACACTAACGAGACTGAAGCAAGATTTTATACTGACCGCGGTGCGACGTGAAGTCAATTGCCGACGATTGACGCAAGATTCGCCCTGGTGTCTGAGTCTGATCAAAATTGTAAAAATGGGATGGGTTTAATAATTTAGAGAGAAGAAAAGATTCAGCCAACAAATGAAAGATTCTTGAGAAAAATGATGAATTGAGATGATTGAAAGAGGATTTCCTACTTGGGCATATTGCAAGCCAAATCATGCCAAACCAATGACTTGACTACCATGGACGACACTTCAATGACCAATCAAGCACTTTATCCTTTGCTTTAAAGCCTGTTTTGATGATGGCAAAAACAAAAACTTAGCTTGGTTTGGGCAAGAATATAGAATGAGACTATCGCAAAGAAAATTTTAAGGATTTCACTCATAAGTTAATAACGAAACATGTAATAAGGCTTACTGAAAGATTTTTTATGGTATAATCAGTTGGGACTGAATAAGGAGTTTGATGTTGTTAAATTTGAAAGTACTGACTACAATCACAGGGCTTGGTTGTATGGATCAAGGTTTTGTTTGGCTTTCTTCTAGTCTGGATTGCTTTGTTTGTCCTGCTTTTCCTTAGCAGATGATTAGATTTCTGGACTACAGTAAGTCACAAATTGATAGTCCGACCTTAGCAGATCATCATCCGTTGTTGGAGGGGATTGGAGAAAATAGGCATGAGAAGACATCGCCAAGAGACCAGAGATGGGCCCCAATCCATTGGTGATCCCAGATTTGATTGAATTCATTGGTAAAATGAAACGCTTTGAGTACTTTAGGGAATAGCCAGTAAAAGTCTTTCTCTGTTGTTGGATTTGATAGGATTGGAGGATTGATGAACTCCTTTGGCTCTGTAACACCATTCAAGAGCAGCAGCCTGAGCCTTCTGAGCCAAAATGTATCACTTCATACCCTAATGTAGTGATACATAATCAGTTACATCATGCAAGATTGTGTATACCATAGTGAATAATAATAAAAAACTAAGAATAAGGCAAAAATGAATAAATAAAATATAACATAAATAAATAGGAAGAATCATTAATAGGAATAATAAATAAATAAATAAAATATGAAATATAATTAATAAAAAAAGAATAAATAATTAATAAAAATAAATAATAAGAAATATATATAAAAATAATGAAAAAATGAATATATAAAATATGAAATATAATTAATGAAAAACAATAAATAATAAATAAAATATAAAATATAATTAATAAAAAAAACAATAAATAATAAATAAAATATAAAATATAATCAGTAAGAAGAAATAATAAGAAATATATATAAAAATAAGTCAAAAATGAATATATAAAATATAAAATATAATTAACAGAAAAAACAATAAACAATAAATAAAATATAAAATATAATTAATAAAAAACAATAAATAATAAATAAAATATCATATATAATTAGTAAAAATAAATAATAAGAAATATATATAAAAATAAGGAAAAAATGAATATATCAAAGATAAAATATAATTAATAAAAGAAACAATAATAAGAGATATATATAAAAATAAGGCAAAAATGAATATATAAAAGATAAAATATAATTAATAAAAAAAACAATAAATAATAAATAAAATATAAAATATAATTAGTAAAAATAAATAATAAGAAATATATATAAAAATCATGCAAAAATGATATAAAATATAAAATATAATTAAGAAAAATAAATAATATGAAATATATATATTGAATATGTTATTTATTAGTCATTTTTATTAATCCATACTTGATTTCATATTAAATTGCACTAATTGAAATATAAAATATAATTAATAAAAATAAATAATATGAAATATATATATTTAATATGTTATTTATTAGTCATTTCTATTAATCCATACTTATATTTTATACTAGGTGAAATAATAAGAAGCTCTAGACAAATGAGCTTCAGTCATATCAATTACTACTCTCTCCCAAACGAACACCTTTATCAGCAACATTTTTGAACTATCCCAATCCCTGATTATACTTGCTATAAGCCAAAGATAATTTATTTGCAATCTGGCATGATAATGCCAGCCTAGTATTGTTTTCAAATCTCTTTTCCACAAAATTCCTCAATGTTTGGTGTCCACACTCCCTTGGTTGCCAAATTATCTCATAAACCCCATTTACCTTTGAGAAATGTATTCCACATTTGGTGCTTGGAAACACAAAAGGCCCCCCTTTAACCCCATATGACTCTTTGTTTTTGACCAAATTGAATTTTTCTAATTCTACCGGCATCCATATTCCATAGGAATAATTTGAGAAATATTCATCCTTGTGATAATTATTATGAAAATCCTCAAAGGTAAATGTCATATTGCTTGAAAATTGATGAGACTTGATGGACTCTTGATGTGTTATTTCTCCAAAGCTACTAGCCCCAATGGATTCCAATTTTCTGTGGAATTCTTCAAAAGCCTTATTTGCAATTAATTGAAACCTGTTGCCTACAAATAAGTCTATTGATTTTACCTCCTCATTCATTTCATTATATTTCACTCTATTCTGTGGGACTTTGAGGTCAATTTTGATGGGTTTGTATCTTCCAAATGCCTCCGTGTCTTGAGATTTCCTCCATCCATCAGCTATCATTTTGCCACCTTGAGTTCCATTCCCAGTTATATTCCCATACACACTAGAGGCCTTCTTCAGCCAATGTGCCACCTTCTGGAAATCTTCAATCAATTTCAAATTAAATTCTTCTTCAAAGGAGGTGAATTTAACAATAGCTACAATATTGTGTTTCGTGGAAGAGTCAACAAAAATAAAATTATTTCCACCAAAAATTTTGACATTATGAAAATCTAATTGATTTTGACTAATAAGAAAATCATGGCTAAATATTATTGGTACTTTAAGGTCTATGACTTCATGGTAATAATAATTTTGTCTATTTGACATAACATTTTCAATAATATTGCTTCTGTTTTTATTCTTTCTTTGTCTATCTTTTAATCTTTTTTGAATTAAGTAGTTATTTCTATGTGATTCAGAATTATTTCTATTATCCATTGAGATTATTAATTAAATTATCGTATAAAATACTTCAAATGTTTTAATATGAGAATTTAAGAACAGGATGAGGAAACATTTTCTGGTGTGGAAAAGGCCTCCTTTTATCCTAAAATGGGGTGGAATGGTCCTCTAGACCATCCACATAGAGGAAGTGAAGATTTTTTCACTTCAGAGTACTGGCTTGTGGTTTTCACAAAGCCTGTAGACTCTGTATTGAGCTCAGATGTGGTTTTGAAACCACATCTGGGCAGTTTTCACCAATACAGGGTGAAAATTTTCATCTGGGGACCAAACAGCCTGATTCTAACATGTATGACATGTAGAATGCTGTACAGAACCTGTATGGGACCCCAGTATTGAAGTATAAACAGCCCTTTTTGTCAGTTTGACACCTCATAATAATGGTTGTCGGATATTATCCCATAATAAGGCAGTATGAGTCAAACTGCAGGATTTTGACCTTAAAACTGCCATAACTTTGTCAGGTCTGGAGATATCAACATAAAGGTTGGTTCAGTATGTAGCCCTGGATGCTTTCTACACAATGGTACCTCATTTGATATGGCTATCATTAAGTACAGCAAAGTTATGCCATGTACAAGAGTTTTTGTACATATGCATGGTATGGCAAAAAGCTGTATGGAGTGTGTTTTCTTCATAACTTCTGTTCTAGATGAGTTATGGGAAAATGAATGGCACCATCAGATATCTCTCATTGTGCTCTTTTCAAAAAGACCCCACTTTAAGTATCTCACACTAAAACTGTAGAAGTTAGATATTTTATTCACCCTCATTTGGCCTGAATTTGGCAATAACTTCGGTAATACTGGTGCTAGCCCAGTTTTACTTGTACTATTGGATAGCCCTGACTTAGAGCTTCATTTTGAATACCCATTTGATGGGGTTGAGCCTCTTACTCTGTATTTCAGATAAGAGGTGAAAATTAAGGTTTATGCTCAGCAACAACTTTGAGTAGGAATAACTTTGTTATTATTTTTCCTATGGTGATGGGACTTGTATATCTGGGAAGGGGTGAATTTCCTCTTTACTTTGATACCTTTTGAGCTAATTTGGCTCAGATCCATGTTTTGTTGATATCTTGGCTTTACCATTAGTTTATGGTATTTGGCTGTCATGCTTGTGCTCTGGTTTGGAGGCACAGGTTAATTTTAATTAATTTTAATTTTAATTAATTTCAATTTATTTGAAATAATTTCAATTAATTAAAATTAATTAAAATTAATTTTAATTAATTGTGATCAATTTTAATTAATTTTAATTAATTTTAGTGAATTTTAATTGATTTTAATTAATTTTAATTAATTTTCATTAATTTTGATTAATTGTTATCAATTTTAATTAATTTTAATTAATTTTAATTAATTGTAATTAATATTAATTCGTTTTGATTAATTTTGATTAATTTCAAGGAATTTTTATTAATTTTTATTGATTAATTTCAATTAGTTTAAGTTCTTTTAATTCATTTCACGTAATTTTTATTAATTTTAATTAATTTTCATTAATGTTTGGCATTTTTATTTAATTTTCACCAATTTCAGTAATGCTCATCCTTTTTATTACTTCCAATTAGCTTGCAATAATTTCTGTCAAGCTCTATTTATTTGAATTTATTTGAAGTGATTGTAATTCATTTTAAATTTTCAACAATTCTAATTAATTTTTACTAGTTTCAACTAATGCTCATCAATTTTGTTGTTTTCAATTAGCTTGAAAAAATGTTTATTAAGTTTCATTGATTTCAATTCACTTTAATTAATTAATTTAAACCAGTTCTAAAAACTCATAATTAAGATGGGTTATTGGTAAACACACATAAGTAATTTGGCAAAAACATATATGCCCTTATGTAGATTTGCCATAAATTGGCAAAATCATGTAATTATTTAGTAAAAAAAATAAGGTATGTTTTCTAATTAAAGTTTAGCTTAAAAATACCTAGGTTGGTAAAAGCCCACTTTATGGAATTTTTGGTTCCATAAATGGCATAGATGGAATTATTTATGCCATTGTTGATGCCATAAATATTTTTTCAATACCATTTATGGCATGGTTATGCTGTGGTTGATGCCATAAGTAGTATTTTTCACTTCTTTTAATCAGAGCATAGCTTTTTGAAAATTCGTTGAATTTTAAGGGTCATCAAATATTCAATATCGAATTTCTGTCATGACTGAATATTCAGAATCGAATTTCGCCTACCTTTGAATATTCAAAATCGAATGTTCAAATATTTGAATATTCGGAAGTGAATTTTGAATTTCCATGGACACCTTCATTTATATATAATTAACCCTTTTGGGCCTTTGGTAAAACCATAAAAACCCATTGGCCCTTAAGTGTTTTTGCCATAAATTATTAAATACACATAAAAAAACACTATGGGCTCCTTGTTTATGAAATAAATGGAATTCTTATTCCATAACACAGTTTATGGTATTTTTAATTCCCTTCAAGCCATTAATTTTATGTATGCATTTTTTATTCCATTAATTTCATTTATATTATTGATGATACCATTAATATTACTTATGAAATTGTTGAGGCTATTCATGTTACTTATGGAATTGCTGATGCTATTCATACCACTTTTATGGCATTTTTCATGAAATTCATGTGCTTTATGGCATTTTAACAATCATTCAACCCAAGAAGTTTCAAAAAATATAGGCTTCTTGTTTTTGATTCTTAATATTTAATGGATTTTTTAAAAATAATGATGATTATTTATTTCAAAAATAGAACTCAAACAGAAAGGATCATTCATTTCAAAAATATAATTCAAACAGAAAGGATTTTTTATTTCAAAAATAGAATTCAAACAGGAAGTATTATTTATTTCAAAAATAGAATTGTGATTTTTGGTCAGAAAACACTTATATCACTTGAATTTTAATTAGAGCAATTGCTAAATAATAATGTTCTGATTAATAGATTGAATCTAAAATCACTATAATAATAAGAAAAAATATTTTAATTTGCATAATTCGGGGATTTATTAGATTTTTTGATTTCAAGAGAAATTCATTTAACAAGTAAAAATAATAAATGGAATTATTGAAGATTATCATACCAAGCATACATACTTTCATAAATTCCATTATTTAACCAAGAACGTAAACACATATTTGCCTCCACAGAATCACAGGAAAGTGATGTGCGTTTGTTAGTAATCAAGTTTCCAGCTTCTGAAAATACATGCTCACTAGGTGCTGAGGTTGCAGGTATTCCAAGGTAGTCTCTTGCAATTTTGGATAAGATTGGAAACCTATTTGCGTGGCTCTTCCACCATTCAAGAATACATATTGAATAATGTGGTGAATCAGTTTGTAAATATTCAAGAATTTCATTATTTTATTTTTTCGTTGGGACATTCTTTCTTCAAAAGGATGCAATTGCTTCAGATTAGTTGGAACTGTTTCAGAAACCTGAGGTTCTTGTGGAAAGTTGATTGTGTATTCAGAAGAATATTCAGCATATACTTCTTTGAGATGTTTGAGTGCTTCGTCCTTATATCTTATTGGATTGGTATCACTGTTTCTTTCATCTTCTTGCAACAAATCATGCTGAATAAACCATGTAAGCTTGAATCGTGGGTCAAGAATCAAGCACATAGCACAGGAATTTGATCTAATATTGTAATAACTTTCAAGATTTGAATATGCTTGATCAGCTTCATCGTAAAGTTGGGATTCCCTTAAGACTTCATTTTTTGTTTTTTGACATTTTTCAAGGAGTAGTTGGTACCAAGGCATTACTAACCCAAGTGAGGGATAAGAATCACCTTGAATTTCATTGGTTGCAGTGGCAAAGACCTTCAGAAATTCTGATATTTGTTAAAAAAATGTCCAGTCCTCTTCCAAAATTACATCCTGAATAGTTAGAAAGGAATGAATTGAGATTTATTATGCAGAAAAATAATCAACTAGGCAGACGTACAAGGCGTATATCATGATGAATGTCTGCTTTTTCTATTGCCTGGGAAATCGTTTTCTGTTTCTTGCTGCTAAATGTTTTTTGGCTTGAACTTTTAAAGTGATTTGTTTTTTGCTTTTATGTTTGAGACTTATTGTACTCATAAATAAAATAATCAAAAGAGCTCTTCTGCTTTAATGCTGAACAAAGCATTGAATATGTTGAGTTTCATCTGGTGGAATTGTCAGCCATTGGCCGGTTTGGTGGCTCTCTATTTTTTTCACAAATGCTTTTGAAGTGTTCCCATGAGGTGTTTGATTGACGTATTAAGTGAACCACCTTCTTAACCTTATCAATTGATCCATAAAGCTCCTTTAAAGAATCCTTTGCAGCTAAATTAAGAATATGTGCAAAACATCAAATGTGTGAGTCAAAACCTTTCAGCAAATTATTTTTAACAGCAAGGTCCATAAATGTTGTATTTGAGGAAGCATTATCCAATGTTATGGCCATGATTCAATTACCAATGGATGAGATATCCAAACTATAAAAATCATTTGACAAATTGGACACATTGCTTTCAGTTTCTGAAGATGAATCACTTGAGGTATCTATTTCAATTGCATCACGCTTTGATCCCCTTGGCTTTTGAGAGTGTTCAATAATGAAATCATTAAGCATATCCACAATTTTTGTGTATATGTTTTTACCAGTATGGGCTTTTGTGAACTTGGAAAATCCAACGGTTGCAGTGAATGGTTTCCAATCAGATGATATGTAATGAGCTGTGAGAGTAATATACAACATTCCACCTGGACCAGACCAAATGTTAGTAGAAAATGAGAACTGTGGTGCTTGTGAATTGATAAAGGCAAATATATGTTCTTTATCATTCAGAAACTTTTGCTTGATCCGTTTGGAGATTGTGGTTTCAGAAATTAAGTTAATGTCCTTGTTGAGGGTGTGAATAAGCTTTTGAAATGATTTTGATTTAACTAATGCATATGATTGTTGATCTTGAATTATGAAGCTGACAAGATTATCAGTGAAATTATTCTTTAAGTGGACATTCATACTTTTTATTATGCTGCTTCCATGTGAGTTTGATAAGTTACTTTGTCCTTCAGCGTTCTTTTTGGCAATTGCTTCAGCCCATAGTTCTTTATGAAATGCTTTGAAATGAGATACCAGGTTTGGCTTGGTTTCTTCATGTTGCTTAATTTTCTTTTAGCATCCATTGACTAGGAATAACTGGTATCCATTCTTTGCTTGGGAAAAATAACATTGTGCGATCTGAATTTGGTTTACTTTGGAGTTTGAAGAATGATTTTTGGTGCAAGACCGTGAAATTTGACTGGCTGATTCATTGGGATTTATTAGGGAGCTTATTTGACTCATATTAAGAATTAGATAAAGATGTATTAGGTAAAATGAATATTAATTTGAAGAGAGTGGATCAAAAACGAATTCAACATGCCCAAGCCATATAAAATAATTAGGGTTAGGATGTATTTAATGTGGAAACATATTCATTATGCATAAATTTGCATGAAATTTAACAAATCACTATCAGACTTGATTAATTTCATAATGATTCACTCATTATCTATTATTTATTGTTTGATTACTTATTAATTTATATAAATAAAGCAAAAATACAAAATAAATGAATAAAAATCAAATAAAAGATCATAAAAATAATGAATGTCATTAATTGTCATTCATTATAATTAATTTCAATTCATTATCATTAATGGTCATTAATTATAATTAATTTTCATTAATTCTCATTAATTATATTTTAATTATTATTTATAATTAATGAAAAATAATGAAAATTAATTAAAATTAACTATAAATAATGGCAATTAATGATAATTAATTAAAATTGATTTAATGATAAGATAATAATAATTAATTAAAATTAATTAAAATTAATTATAATTAATAATAGTTAATTCAAATTAATTATAATTAAAATATAATTAATAAAAATCAAATGAAATTAATTATAAAATGAGAATTAATTATAATATAATTAATGAAAATTAATGAAAATGAATTAAAATTACTGATAATGAATTAAAATTAATTATACCTAATGACATTTAATGATAATTAATTAAAATGAATTATATTTTCATTAATTATCATTAATTTTCATTTTATAATTAATTTTGTTTAATTTTCATTAATTATATAATTCATAATAATTAATTTTATTTAATTATTATTAATTTTAATTAATTTTAATTAATTATCATTAATTATAATTAATAATAATTCAATTAATTTTAATTAATTTATGAATTTTAATTAATTATCATTAATTATAATTAATTTTAATTAATCTTAATTAATTATCATTAATTATAATTAATTTTAATTAACTACCATTAAATTACTTATAATTAATCTTAATTAATTATCATTAAATCTCATGAATGATAATTAATTTGAATTAAGTTTCATTATAAATTAATGATAATTAATTAAACTTAGTTATAATTAATTTTCATTAAATTAATTATAATTAAAATCAATTATAATCAATGACATTTAATGATAATCAAATAAAATTAATTAAAATTCATTATAATTAATTATAATTAATAATAATTATTATTAGTTTTAATTAATTATAATTAATTTTAATTAATAATTAATTGATAATTAATTATAGTTAATTTTAATTAATTATAATTAATTAGAATTATAATTTCTTTTAAATTAATTTTAATTCTGATTATAATTAATTTTAATTAATTATAATTAATGAAAATTATTCAAAATGAATTATAAATAATTATAATTAGTTTCAATTAATTATAATTAATAATTAATTAATAAATAATTATAGTTAATTTTAATTAATTATATTTAATTATAATTAATTCTAATTATAATTTACTTTAATTAATTATAAATAATTTTCATCAAATAATATTAATTATAACTAATTATAATTAATGAAAATTATATCAAATTAATTATAAATAATTATTATTACTTTTAATCAATTAAAATTAATAATTAATTAATATATAATTATGGTTAATTATATTTAATTATAATTACTTTTAATTATAATTAATTCTAATTATAATTTACTTTAATTGATTATATAATTAATTTCAATTAATTATAAATAATTTTCATCAAATAATATTAATTATAATTAATTATAATTAATGAAAATTATATCAAATTAATTATAAATAATTATTATTAGTTTTAATTAATTATAATTAATAATTAATTAATAAATAATTATAGTTAATTATATTTAATTATAATTAATTCTAATTATAATTTACTTTAATTAATTATAAATAATTTTCATGAAAATTATATCAAATTAATAATAAATAATTATTATTAGTTATAATTAATTATAATTACCCCTTGATTAAAAATTCACCACATGTTTTTTGTATAAGATTACTAAATTCTTCATTTGGGTAATTTTTTTCAACAGTCTTTCTTTTTAAAACAGTTCCTCAAGTTTTGATTGATCAATTCATTTCAAAATTATTTTTTTTGGAAGCTGTAGGTGCATACACTGCAACTGATCTTAACCTTCTTGCACTGATTTTCTTTCATTCTGCACAGATAGTACTTTTGAAAAAAAAAACATGTTGGGGGGCTTTTTTTTAATAGCAACGGTAAGCCCTTTCTTTTGTTGTATTTACGCAGTAGTCATTAAGGTACTGACTACTGCTTACTGTCCCACCACCTCCACCACCTCCTCCTCCATCGATCCAACACCTCCACCACCACCGCCAACCGGCCACTACCACCACCAACACCGGCCGACTACCACCACCACCACCAACGCCGGCCGACTACCACCCGCCCCACCGTCAACCGGCCACTACCACCCCCACCCCCACCGTCAACCGGCCACTACCACCCCCACCCCCACCGTCAACCGGCCACTACCACCACCACCACCGACCAACCACCCACTACCCTCACTGCGGATTGGCCACCACTAGCACTACCTCCTACCGGCCACCTCCCCCCAACTGTTATTACTGACGCCACACCACCGCTGCAACAACATATACCACTGGTATATTTTTTTTTTGAAATTTAGGGGAGGAATTAAAATTTTGGAATATATTATATCTGCAATAATGACATCACCTTGAAACAACCAACTCCCCCTTTCTTTAGCCATTTCTCATCAATCATCTGATCATTTGACTGTTGGGACTCAACCAAATGACCAGATGATTGTCAATGAGCTGAATGTGCCCAAACTCTCTTTAATTACTCATGATGTGAAGCCTGTTGGGACTCAACCTCACAATCAGAATGATATAACAGAAGAGAATTCTCTTAATCATAATAACTCAAATACCAGACAACAAAGAAGAATGCTTTCTTATATGAACCAAACAGCAGGCCAGCTTGGCCTTTACAATCCCAACTTCTCCATAATTACACTTGACAAGAAGAACAATGAGAATGCCTCCTGGTTAAAGCTTCCTCCACACAAACTTCTGCCCAGACCCTATGTACTTATCAATAGACATAACAAGCCTTATTTACCTATTTTCATGTATCAAATTCACCCATTCAGCAGTCCAACACCAGTCTTCCATAAACTTCAAAAATTGATCATAACATTAAATAAGCTTTCAAAGAACCGTCAAAATATCACCACTAACTCTGATATGCTTTATGGCATTATGAAAGGAATAGGATTTCGTCAGGGTTCTGATTCTGGTAAATCTTCCGGGGTTTATGCAAGGAAAGCAGGCTTGACTAAAAGAACAATTGATTAAGATAATGAGCAATGGTCAACACTTCAAGAATTTGATGAATTCATTCACTCCCAAATTCAAGGTTTTTCACATAATGCACTTAAAGACAATTAAGAAATCATGAATGCAGCCGATTTGCCAAACTTCAGCCAACTTGAATGGCATTCCAACAAATCACCGAATTTCAAAACTTATTCAAATGTTATAGTTACTTTCAATGGCTTCCACAATAAACCACATACTGATAATAAGGACATCAATTCATGGACATATTGTATATTCTCTTTTATCAATAAAAACAATATCATTCCAATTCCTACAGATTTCACACCCTCTGGGCATGGATTATCATTTCCCAACCACAAATTCATTTTTGATTTTTCAAAAAAAGAAGGCATTGTTGAAATACTCTGGAAAACGTCTGAACTTCTTCATCAAACAACCAAGCCAGCAAAAGAATTGCTTGAACACCAATCCATCGCACACTTTGGTTGTTCTTTTCAAATAAACAAGAAATTATTTCTCACAGGACAAAAATTCAAACAACTCAGCTCTTCAGAAATTGAAACAAAAGTCAACAGTCAAATCATGCGGAATGAACAGGATAACAAAAGATTATGTAAAAATAATTTTTTTTAAATATTTTAGATTATATATATTTACACATTTGATAATTATGATTCAATTCCAGTCTTAACATTTACCATTCCATAGATATGGATTGAAAATGTAATACAAATATTAGTCTTCAGATAATTCTCTTTGAAAATAAACATGTTTTATTAATCTTAAAACATTGTCAGCACTTGTAATTCATCTATTCATTTATTCCTGAACCAATATAAAGTGTAGGGCTTGACTATTTCATGCATATTCAAATGGCCATTTTCATCATCTTGTTGTGTGATATTTTGGAGCTTGGGGGGTCATTATCCTCATATAAATCACTCCATTGGTCACCTACTTGTGCTAATAGATTATGCAATATAACACAGGTTACCACCCACTGTACAAATAATTGTACCTCTTTCACATTATGCATTTGATTTTGCATAATAACCATTATTTCAAGCCTGGTTATTCAGTTTTATTGTCTTCAATTGAGTTCAATTACCTTCAATTTATTGAAATTCATTTGAATTAATTGAAATCATTTTTAAATACTCATATTCATCTGGGTTATTGGTCAACCCATGTAAGTAATTTGGCAAAAACATTTGATCCCTTATGTGGATTTGCCATAAATTGCCAAAATTATGCAATTATTTAGTAACAAAAATAAAGTTTTTCTTCTAGCTGAAGTTAAGCTAAAGAATACAACAGTTGGTAAAAGCCCAATTTATGGCATTGTTGGTTCCATAAATTGCATAAATGGAATGATTTATGCCAGCAATAGGATAAGTGCCATTGTTGATGGCATAAATATTTTTTGAATACCATTTATGGCATGGTTATCCTGTGGTTGATGCCATAAATATCATTTTTCACTTTTTTTAACTGATTGATTATAATCATAAAGATTTTTTTCAACCAAAATTTGAGCTTTTTGTTTTGAATTTTGATTTTGAGGTTGAAAAATTCGAATGGATCCTTTTTGCATAATTTTTTATTCTAATTTTTGGGTTTTCATTTTGCAGTTCAAAAATTTGAATTTGAAGACGAATTTTTTGAATAGTGAAAATCGAATTGTTCCAATAGCTTTGCATTGCTTTTAATTAATGAATTATATTCACAAATCAGTTTTTTAACCAAAATTCAAGATTTTTGTTTTGAATTTTGATTTGGAGGTTGAGAAATTTCAAATGGTTCCTTCTTTCATAATTTTTTAATCAAATTTTTTGGTTTTAATTTTGTGGTTCAAAAATTCAAATTCGAAGACAAATATTTTGAATAGTGAAAATCAAATTTTTTGAATAGCTATGCATTGCATCTGAGAAAGAGACAAATTGTTGATAAGATGTAGCTAATCAGCAGGGCTACAATTGATATGTAAGTCCAAAATTATGTTCACTTGGTAGAAAAAACACTAGAGATATCTGAAAAAAAGAGCAAAAAGTTCTGAAAATTTCAATCTAGAGTAGCTGGTGTATCCAACATCAAACCAATCAAGACAAATACAATACCTTTTCAAGGAATGGCTGGGCTGTTTCAACTATGAGAGAAAGGGCTGGAAGAAATTCAAAAAGAAAAAAATAAATTGAGTTGGGGTTGTGAAGAAAAATGACTAAGAAGAGGTGATAAGCTAAGCCAAGAGACCAATTGTCAGAAAAAATGAGTTTTTTGAAATACCTTTTGAGATAGGAAGATGGCGTCTGAGAAAGTTACCAATTATTAAGAAAATGTAGCTAATCCGCAGGGTTACAGTCGATATTCAAGCTCAAAAGTATGCTCACTTGGTAGCTAAGACACTAGAGCTGTTTGAAAACAAAGGGCCAAAAATTTGAAACATTTCAATCTAGACTAGCTGGTGTATCTAACATCAAACCAATCAAGAAAAATACACTACCTTTTGGAAAAATGGCTGGGCTGGAAGAAATTTAAAAAGAAAAAAATAAATTGAATTGGGGTTGTTATGAAAAATAACTTAGAAGAGATCATAAGGTAAGCTAAGAGATCAAATTTCAGTAAAAATGGGTTTTTTGAAATCCTTTTTGAGATAGGAAGATGAATTCTGGAAAAAAATGTATTAATGATAAAATGTAGCCAAGCAGCATTGCTACTATTGGTGTTTAAGTCCAAAAGTATGTTCACTTGGTGGTTCAGACACTAGAGCTGTTTGAAAAAAACAGAAAAAAATTCCAAAAATTTCAATCTAGGGCAGCTGGTGTAGCTCAAATATAGCTGTGAGCCTTAGAGGTAATTTCATATACCCAAAAGACCACAAATACAAAATTAACATATAAATATAAATAAAATAAATTCATTTATATTATTAAAATAAAAATCAAAATATAAATATAAAATTATATTCAAAATAAAAAATTTAATTAAAATTTAAAAAATAAAATTACATTAAATTTTGGAATTATAAAATTACTTTTATACTTGAAAAAATTAAGTAAAAATGAAATTTTAACAAAATTGTAAAAAAATAAATAAATTTGGAAAAAAGTTAAATAAAAATTACTATAGCTTTTTATCCAATAAATAAAAATATAAAAATTATTTCACCATTGGATTCCTCATAAAAAATCAGGTCGGGTCACCTCTGAGTGAAATTCTTGTAACTCAACTCTAAATAAGCTTAAATTAAGTTTTTAGTATTTTCAATACAAAAGTTGAAAATCCTCAAAACTTTAATCTAATTCACACCACATGTGGTGTGAACCATCAATTTTTGTGTTACAATTGAGGTGCTGTGTTTAGCTTAGAAGTTATGAGGAATTGAAGTATTTTCAATTGAATTCAATTGAAATGTCAAAATGTGCGCGTGTATTACATAAGTGAACTTTGATTCACATATGAGGTATCAATTATTACTGTATTGTACTGTACAATTCAATTGAATTACATATGTAAATTATAAGTATAATACATGATGAGGAATTAAAGGAAAAATAAATTGGAAAGATTAAATTTGGGGGGGGAAAGGAACTCCAGCTCTAAGGGGGAGCTAGACCCCCAAACTCCTTGCTTACAGGCATGTGGTGTCAAAATTCATGCAAAAGTTCATCACTTTTGGCCTGGAATTGAGTTACAGGGTCTGTGGACTCAATTGATGATGAGGTTTTGATACCAACTGGGGTAGTTTTAGCTGTTCCCAAGAGGGTAAAACTACCCTCAAGATAAAACCATCATAGTAAAAACAGTTTTAACTGGTTTCTACGTCTCTTACACACATTCGTATGCCTTTTGAAGGCTCTAGACCAAGTATTTCTATAGTAATGGCTGATTTAAGCGCCTAAAATGGCTAAAAATGGCTTAAACCAGCCCTTTTTGGTCTTAATCAGGGTTCAATGATGCCATAATTGGCTTTTCTGTTTTCAGACTGTTTTTCACGACTGACAAGAGTAAATTTTACTTTTGGAGTAAGAAAATTGATGGCTATAAAAGAATGTCTTCTTTGCCCCACTTTTCTCTTCATGTTAGAATCTTTTCCTTTTATAATTAGTTTAAACATTGTTAAACCAATCAATAAGAGATTCCAACCAACTTTATGAAATCATTTTAAACCCTTTTAACCACGTGAAAAAATCATTATAATCATTGTTTGTAACTCTTATAATCATTTTTACCCCTGAACCACCCTAAAAGTGAATAAAAGCATCTTTCATCACCATAGACGTTTTCACTTTGTTTCCAAATTCACTCTGGTCACTTTTGGGCATGTTTTCTCTTTAATATTCTTTTTAAAGACTTTGTTCTTTAGCTAATTGCTTGCAGTTTTTTGCTCAATTAATTTCAATTGAAATTGCTCTTGAAGAAATTTCTTTTGTAGCCTTAAATATCTCTTGTAGAGTATTTTTGGATAAATTTTTATTGTTGGTAAAACAATAAATATTTATAATATTATTGTTTTATACTAATAAAGTTATAAACAATAAATTTGGCCTTTTGTATCTTAAAAATAATATTTGTTACTATTTTTAATTGATTTTTACCTTATACAAATTTTGAGGACAGGAAAAGTACTTGATTTTTAATCAAAGTTTCATATCCAAACCTTACATTTGGGGGCCCAGCCGTGATATTTTACCTTTGACATATTTTTTTTACTATTTTAAAATCTTTTTTCTTATATTGAAAAATTTAAAAACATAAAAAATACTTATAATTCAAAAAAAACCCATAAAAAATAATTTCTTTCATATTATAAGTGAGGCTTATATTTTTATTTTTTTGAAATAACCTTTTTTTACTTAATTGATTGGCTTTTTCATTAATTTTAGTGTCTGACAACGTGGTAAGACAAGAAAAAATTGAAACAGCCTCAACAGTAACCAGCATTATCCCTGCCAGTACTGTTAATTCTGATCATAATAGTACTATTATTGTGACTCAGAATCTTCAACCAGAGCCAATTTCTTCTGAATTAGTCAACTTGGAAATAAGTAATACTCTTCAGAAAGCCAAAGATTTGGCCAATAGTAAGTTTTTTGACATAAAATTACTATTTTAAGCCTTTTTAACCATAATTATGCCTTCAACCAGGTCAGGAGCCAGCTATAACCCCTCAAGCAGCTCCCAGAAAGGTAATAGACATGATTATGACAGCGGCCAATCAGGTAAAGAAGGAAAGAGTTCAGTTGATGACTTCCAAACAACTAAAATGGGTCATTCTGAAGCTGATAATACCATTTTACCTTCAAAAAGAGCTGACACCGCCACAACAAGCCTCTGTGGACATATAAAAAAGCCAGCCACAGTGCATAAAACAATGCACTCCAGTTCAAGGAGTACCAGATCCTTGCAGACCTGTGGAAGAATTGCATGAATTCTTACCTGACAGTGAGAAAATTCCTGGGCCATCCAATACTTGCAAATTGCTCAATGGATGGCATCCATTGATGGAGAAGAAAAACATGATGCTTTTGACACTAGAATGGAGGAAAAACAACCCTCCACCACCCAAACTAGTGCCAAAAACAGCCCCAGTGGCCAGCACCAGCAATTCCAACATGAAAAAAGCAGCCACAAACTCCAAACAAGGACAAAGGGAAGGCACCAGCCCCAAAACCTTACAGCCAGGGCTACAGGAAGCCATGGAAAATGTATTTCAGATGGCCAGAACCATGATGGAATTACAAAAGAAGAAGGAAGCCAGATTAAAATATAAAAAATGATTTCTGATACTTTTGATTGTATTCCAGAGCTGTATAAAGCCATTATTGACGTAAAAAATCATCTTTCTGATAAGAATACATCAATTTGTGACAATCTTAAAACAAACAACTTGAGTCTCAGTCAAATCAATGATACACTTAAATGCTTTGAAAGAGTTTTAAGAACAATAAAAACTTCCAATAATGATAATTCTTTTGGCATTAAGATAAATGAATAATCTGCCATTATTAAAGAATTAACAGACAAATATTCTAAATTCAATATTGATGACATAATTGAAACAAGAATAAAACAAGCCATAAACACTATCAAAGAAGATAATAAAAAAGCTCTTGATGATATTTCAAAATCATTTGCAGAAGTAAAGACAAATACAGTTGCCTTGAAAAAGAATTTTGATACCTCAAGAAAGGAATTATCAAAATTAACAATAAAGTTAAATGAAGTTATATCTGATAATACTAAACAAACAGAATTATGGAATGAGCTTACATATAAAGAGGATGATTATAAAAAGAATTTCATAGACTCTATACAAAGCTTACAACATTAATTAAGAAATTCACAAAGGTGCAACAACAGTAAAATGAATGATATTGAACAACTGCTAAACACCTTGCCAAGAATGTCTACACCTCTGAACCAAAATGAGGGAGCAAGAATTCCTAATCCACAAGTATTGGATATTGAAAATTCAGAGTTAAAAGATGAATTTTCTACTTCTTTTCATAACTTGGAACCATCAATGGGCCAAGCACTCTTGAAAGAAGTTCCAAAACTTAAAGAATGGCCTCACTTCAGTGGTGAAGGAGAATATGACCATATGGAATTAATTAGAGGTATTGACATGATCAAAGAGGATTTTGAATTACCAGACAGATTGGTAACAGCCAGATTTAACACCTTGTTTACCAGATCAGCTCACAGATGGTACATAAAAATAAGACAAGCACATGGACACCAGAGTTGGACTTGGTGGAAAACCCAAATAATTAACAAATGGGCAAATGATGCTTGGAGGTTTAAAGTTGAAACAGCCTTTGAATCTTCCAAATTGAATGCTGATAAAGACAAAGCTTTACCATGGTTTTGCCAACAAAAAGACAGACTAACAGAATTATATCCTGACATGTCAGAATTTATGATCCATAGAAAAATTCTGAGACAATGTGGAGGTGACTTAGAGCATGCTATCAAAAGCAGGACTACTGAACAATCTTCAGCAGAGGATATTATCAATATATTAGAAGAAGTAACCACCAGAACCAAAATTGGTTCTAGTAGGGTGAATCTCAAAACAAGGTTTAATACACCTTGGAAAGATTCTGTGGACAGAAACCCCAAAGAAAATTCTAATAATATGAAGTATAAATCTGCAGATACAGTCAGAAAGTGCCATATTTGCCAAAGCACCACCCATTGAGCCAATACATGTCCAAAGAAGGGAAAAATCAATGAAATTGATATTGAAAAGGAACCTGATGTTGAAAAGGATGACATAATTGAAGACAATTCAGATGATAAGTCATCAATATTTTCTGAATCTTAAAAAGATATAGAAAATATAAATGCCACTTTTGAAATCATGGAATATTATTCCCACTTGCCACAATTGAGCAATGGCCAACTTGACTTATCAAAAGTTCAAGATGCACAACTTATGAAAACAAAACCAAAAAGAGGAAAATGCTATACAGCTGGTAACTCCTGTATAACAGAAGTGGTGATTGACAACAAGCCCACCAAACATTTGCTTGACCCAGGAACCTTCTTCTCTTGTGTTGGAAAATCTTTTCTTAAGACTTGTGTACCAAACTTTGAAGACCAATTGTTACCAATTGATGGTATAAAATTCAACAGTGCAAGTAATCCAATGAAAGCATTAGGAATCTTTGAGACTAATGTCATATTCCCACACATAAATGGGAATTGAAGAATCACAGTTGAATTTGTTGTTATGGAAAATTGCTCTAGTACACATTTTATATTGGGAAATGACTATTTAATCATGTATGGGATAGATTTGTATAACAAAAAAGAAAGATACTTTACTATTGGAGACAATAAGCGCCAAAAATTTGCCTTTTTACCATTTAAAAGACAAATTACAGTAAACAAAGTATCACCAGTCAGCTTAGAGTTAGAGAAATTCATGTCTGAACAGCTAAATGAAGTTGAAATAAGCCTTCATCTGACTGATAAACAGGAAAATGAACTTTCTTCCCTTTTGTATGACCACAGAGGAGCATTTGCTTCTGACGAAGAACCTCTAGGAGCAATTATTAATCATGAAGTTGACATCATTCTTAACATTGAGAGACCTTATCCACCACTCTTAAGAAGACCTGCATATCCAGCATGTCCAAAATCAAGAGAAGCTCTAGAAATTCATATCAAAGAACTTCTGGACCTTGGTGTAATAAGAAAAGTAGGCCACAATGAAGAAGTAGAAATAACTACACCAGTCATAGTGGCATGGCATAATGGAAAATCCAGAATGGTTGGGCACTTTAGAGCTCTGAACACTTACACTGTTCCAGACAGATACCCAATACCAAAAATCCAAATTTCCCTTATTCAAATATCTCAAGCAGTGTATATAGCCACTATGGATGCCCTTAAAGGATTCCATCAAAGTTTGGTGACACCAAGAGCAAGAAAATACTTGAGAATTATTGTTCATTGTGGAGTGTATGAATACTTGAGGATGCCCTTTGGTATCAAAAATGCACCTTCACACTTCCAAATAATGATGAATGAAATCTTCCCTGAAGAACTCTCAGAGGGATGGTCAATCATTTACATTGATGACATAATTGTCTGTTCCAAGACTTGGGAGGAGCACATGTACAGATTGTCCAGAGTTTTGACAAAAATTCAATCAGTAAAAATGAAAATCTCCTTGAAGAAATGTCATTTTGGATTTAAAGAACTTAAAGCACTAGGACATGTTGTATCTGGTTTGTCCCTTGGAATTGACAAAAAAAAAGTTGCAGCAGTATTGCTAAAACCCATGCCTCAGAATAAGAAGGAACTTCAGTCATCCTTAGGTTTTGCAGGATATTACAGGCAACACATTAAAGATTTTGCATCCATAGCAAGACCACTTTAAAAATTGTGTGACAAAGACACAGTATTTGAAATTACTGTTGACAGAGTCAAAGCTTTTGAGTCTCTAAGAGAAGCCTTGACCACTGCTCCACTCTTACTGATGCCAGACTTTAAATTAACTTTCAAGCTGTATATTGATGCATCAGGGGATGGACTGGGTGCTGCACTTCACCAAGTTCAGATCATAAATGATAAACCTGTAGAAGGACCCATATGTTTCATATCTAGGCAAATCAAACCAACTGAAGCCAGATATAGAGCAAGTCAAATGGAATGTCTATGCCATGTCTGGGCCTTGCAAAAATTAAACTACTTCTTGGAGGGATGTGTTTTTGAGGTGATAACAGATTGTACAGCTGTCAAATCACTTTTAAACATGAAAACACCCAACAGACATATGCTCAGATGGCAGATAACCATACAAGAATACAGAGGCAATATGACTATTGTTCATAAGGATGGGAATATTCATAAGAATGCAGATGGACTAAGCAGATGGCCATTACCAAGTAATATTAATAATCCTGCTTATGTGCCAGAAGAAGCTTCAACACAAATTACAATAGAAGGCATAAGTGTTACAGACTTGAACACCACCTTCTTTGAAGAAGTCAGAAGTAGCTACCCTCAAGATAGGAATTGTAGCATCTTATGCCAATTACTTGGCAAAGACTTTAAAGACAACTCTCTAATACATGCCTTGGATGAAGTATGGAGAAAATCTTATGATGAAGGAAGATTTCACCTACTGGATGGTATAATTTACCACAGAACCAAGCACACATGTGTCATGAAAGTTGTAGACAGGTCACTAATCAATATTGTACTGAAAGAATGCCACGATAGTCCCTTTTCAGGACATCTGTCTGAAGACAGAACAAGAGAAAAAGTAAAAACCTGCATATGGTTTCCAATGTGGCAGAAAGATGTTTCAGAGTATTGCAAAACCTGTTACAGATGCCAAAAGGCAAATAAATCCACTGGCAAGAGACTTGGAAATATGATAAAAATTCAAGAACCAAGCAGACCTTGGGAAATTGTCCATATGGATTGGGTAACTGGCCTACCACCAGGAGGTGACAGAAGCTATAATGCTTGCCTAGTAATTGTGGAAAGATTCAGTAAAACTCCAATCTTTTTACCATGTCACAAGGATGATACAGCCATGGATACAGCTCTTCTGATATGGAATAGAGTAGTGTCATGGACTGGGATATTTACAAATATCATTAGTGATAGGGATTCCAAATTCACTTCAGCACTATGGACAAATCTTCACCAATTATTTGGCACTAAACTGTCTTTCTCTACAGCCTACCACTCACAAACTGATGGCCTGGCTGAAAGGATGATCCAAACCTTAGAGGACATGGTGAGAAGATTTTGTGCATATGGCCTTGAATTCAAATATTGTGATGGATTTACCCGTGACTGGTGTACTCTGTTGCCAGCACTGGAATTAGCCTATAAAACATCAATCCATGCCAGTACCAATCAAACTCCTGCTATTCTAGAAAAAGGATGGAACCCCAAGTTACCCCAAGATTCCTTGAGGAAAGATGTAATTGAAATACATCCCACAGCTGCTAGCTTCAAAGGAATTCTAGACAAAGCTAGAAAGCATGCAGTAAGGTGCATGGAGGACTCATTTTCATATGCTAAAGACAAATGGGATAAATCACATGCAACTCCAGATTTCAAAGTGGGGGACCTAGTTCTTGTATTCACCACTAACTTCAATAACATCAAAGGATTTAAAAATTTTAAAGACTCCTTTGCAGGAACTTTTGTGATTAAGGCCCTCCATGGAGAAAATGCTGTTGAAGTAGAGTTATCTGAAGAGCTTAGCAATAAGCACCCTACATTTCCAGTGAGCTTGATAAAGCCATATGAATCTAGTGATGCTGAGAAATTTCCCTTGAGCAATAAGATTCCCCAAGTTATACCTCCTATTGAGACATCTGCTACCAAGAAAATTACCAAAGTTCTTAAAGAAAGAAAATTAAGAACCAAAAAAGTAAGGGAATACCTTGTTAGGTACAGTGACCCAACTTGTGAAGATGAATGGTTACAAGAAAAAGATAGACCAGAAGCTACCAAACTCCTCAGGAGATTCAGACACACTAGAAACACCAATATTACAAAGTAATATTCTTTTCAGGGGGAGGGAATGTGAGCCTTAGAGGTAATTTCATATACCCAAAAGACCACAAATACAAAATTAACATATAAATATAAATAAAATAAATTCATTTATATTATTAAAATAAAAATATAAATATAAATATAAAATTATATTCAAAATAAAAAATTTAATTACAATTTAAAAAATAAAATTACATTAAATTTTGGAATTATAAAATTACTTTTATACTTGAAAAAATTAAGTAAAAATGAAATTTTAACAAAATTGTAAAAAAATAAATAAATTTGGAAAAAAGTTAAATTAAAATTATAATAACTTTTTATCCGATAAATAAACATATAAAAATTATTTCACCATTGGATTCCTCACAAAAAATCCGGTGGGGTCACCTCTGAGTGAAATTCTTGTAACTCAACTCTAAATAAGCTTAAATTAAGTTTTTAGTATTTTCAATACAAAAGTTGAAAATCCTCAAAACTTTGATCTAATTCACACCACATGTGGTGTGAACCATCAATTTTTGTGCTAAAATTGAGGTGTTGTGTTTAGTTTAGAAGTTATGAGGAACTGAAGTATTTTCAATTGAATTCAATTGAAATGTCAAAATGTGCGCGTGTATTACATAAGTGAACTTTGATTTACGTATGAGGTATCAATTATTACTGTATTGTACTGTACAATTCAATTGAATTACATATGTAAATTATAAGTATAATAGATGATGAGGAATTAAAGGAAAAATAAATTGGAAAGATTAAATTTGGGGGGGAAAAGGAACTCCAGCTCTAAGGGGGAGCTAGACCCCCAAACTCCTTGCTTACAGGCATGTGGTGTCAAAATTCATGCAAAAGTTCATCACTTTTGGCCTGGAATTGAGTTACAGGGTCTGTGGACTCAATTGATGATGAGGTTTTGATACCAACTGGGGTAGTTTTAGCTGTTGCCAAGAGGGTAAAACTACCCTCAAGATAAAACCATCATAGTAAAAACAGTTTTAACTGGTTTCTACGTCTCTTACACACATTCTTACGTGTTTTGAAGGCTCTAGACCAGGTATTGCTATAGTAATGGCTGATTTAAAGGTCTAAAATGGCTAAAAATAGCTCAAACCGGCCCTTTTTGGTCTTAATCAGGGTTCAATGATGCCATAATTGGCTTTTCTGTTGTCAGACTGTTTTTCACGACTTACAAGAGTAAATCTTACTTTTGGAGTAAGAAAATTGATGGCTATAAAAGAATGTCTTCTTTGCCCCACTTTTCTCTTCATGTTAGAATCTTTTCCTTTTATAATTAGTTTAAACATTGTTAAACCAATCAATAATAGATTCCAACCACCTTTATTAAATCATTTTAAACCTTTTTAACCACGTGAAAAAATCATTATAATCATTGTTTGTAACTCTTATAATCATTTTTACCCCTGAACCACCCCAAAAGTGAATAAAAGCATCTTTCATCACTGTAAACTTTGTCACTTTGTTTCCAAATTCACTCTGGTCACTTTTGGGCATGTTTTCTCTTTAATATTCTTTTTAAAGACTTTGTTCTTTAGCTAATTGCTTGCAGTTCTTTGCTCAATTAATTCCAATTGAAATTGCTCTTGAAGTAATTTCTTTCGTAGCCTTAAATATCTCTTGTAGAGTATTTTTGGATACATTTTTATTGTTGGTAAAACAATAAATCTTTATAATATTATTGTTTTATACTAATAAAGCTATAAACAATAAATTTGGCGTGTTTTCTCTTAAAAATAATATTTCTTACTATTTTCAATTGATTTTTACCCTATACAAATTTTGAGGACAGGAAAAGTACTTGATTTTTAATTAAAGTTTCATATCCACACCTTACAATATCCCATACAGACAAGATACATTACCCTTTTGGTAATGGCTGAGATTCTTAAATTAGGAAATGAAGGGCTTTAAAATTAGAAACAAGGAAATGAACAATAAAATAAAATATGAAGTCATATGCTAAAAATATGATTTTTGTTAAAAATAAGGTTTTAGAATAACCTGTGTCAAAGTTGAAGGTAATTTTTTGGAAAATTGTGTATCAAAAAAAAAGATTAATAGGAAGGGGCCTTTAATTAATACTTTTTTGACACCCAAACCTGCTAATATTTATCCTTTTCATGAACACTTGAGGTCATCCCATTAAAATGAGAAATATTGCATTAAGTATATACAGTTCATTCAATGGACTAGATGTTAAGAATCCAACTATGACAATTACATCAATATATACAGTGAAAAATACCTTATACTTCCCAAATAAAAAAATCCCTGTCACAAACATAAGATAAAACGGTATACACAATTAAAAGTTATCTATACAATAATACGTTATTGAAATGCATCCCCATTTGAATTGACAATTGGAATGTCTAACATTTCAAGGGCCTGTATATTTGGTTTTCTCAAAGGATGTAGCCATTCAGGGTTAAAGGCTTGTTTGGAAAGCTGTTTTGGAATATCACCCTAATCAACACTTCTGATTGCGGGTAGGTGGCTTAGAAACTGGGGCTTCTTCTTTTTCTTTATGTGGAATCCCATGGAAATATCTTTATCAATCTTTTCAATCAACTTATTGAACAAATCTGAGCACCATTCCACTCCAATCTTTGGCAAAAATATTTTTCCATATTGTTCAAATTCCTCAGTATCGGAACAAATCCTTGGGTCATGAACCTGTGAGGCCAGAATAGGTAATTTGGCATTGGAATTCCTATAACTTATAATTAAATTCATTTTTCAGACCCATTTTAAATCACCAATATCACAAAGGTACATACCTTTTCCCAAATGTTTGATATCCTTTTCTTCTCCCTTTTTGTGGTCACATGTTCTGGATTTTGTTCAATTGCCTTCCATTACTTTTGCAAATATGAAAATGATTGTTCCATTAAGCTTGAAACTACTCAATGGGTGTTGTTATCTTTATCCCAGCAAAAATGATGGTATTCAGTGCTGACCAGTGCAAGGTGGAGGGTAGGATAAAAGATAATTGTCATGAGCTGATTGAATGGGTGTTGCCATGAGATTTCCCAATTCCATATGAATATTTAAAGATCAAGCTTATGAAGCTCATTTCAACAATAACTGCAGAAGGCTTGTGATTGAATTTCTTTGGATGGGTTATTGAAGGTATCTACTGTCAAGTAGCCCAAATTACCAGCAACTTAAACTGCCACTTTTCTTTCTTTGGGGGTTGGTGGTGCTGGAAGCTTTGCCAAATGTTTGTTAGGAGCATTCAGGAAGAACCAGAAATTCTGATGAACTGCTGATCTCATACCATGACATGATCTGGAATCTGACCTTCAACTATAATGAGGATATTAAGGCTATTCTCACTTGTTGTCAATAATGGGACTGGCTGGTCATCCAAGTAATTGGGAGCTACGCCCAATGATGCATGTATGCATCATGGTCACAAAAAGGGAATGGAAGTCACGCAGGAATTTGGAGGCATTTGCATTTCCAGTATCCTGGTCCTTTAAGTGCAAATCCTTACACTTGTCCTGGTTGCTTGTTCTTCTTCACACAAAAATCCTTGCGCTTGTCCAGCATCCCAATGCTTCACACTCAAATCCTTATGCCTGTCCAGGATACTGGCCATTCACAGGCAAATCCTCATGCCTGTCCAGGTTCCCAACAATTCAAAAGACTCCTTACATGGGGGCAGGCTCCCAACATTTCCAAAAATTCCTTACACTTGTACAAGTTACCCACAATTCAAACAACTCCTCATGCTTTTACAGGTTCCCGACCATTCCAACAACTCCTCCCTCTGGTGCAGGCTTCCAACACTTTAAATGCAAATCCTTACACCTGTACTGGTTCCCAACAATTCAAACAATTCCTTATGCCGGTGCAGGCTCCTGATTCTTTAAATAATTACTTACACGACTAAGATTAATAGCATGTGACCATAGGAAAGGCAATGACTCATTAATCTCCAGTAGACTGCTCACATGCGAGGATCCCCAGGTTTTTTACAATGAAGATCTCATATGGCTTAAAACCATGGAAGCAGATAATTTAGGAGGTGGTAATGGTGACTATTTGCACATGTTCTGCAAAAGACAATCACAAAAAGAAATACTTACTGAAACATTTGGTGGGGCACTTACACAAATTATTCACACACAATAGGCAAAAAAGGAAATCTCACAGGAAAAATGAATATAAAAAAATGGTGTATTGATTACAACTAACTTATTTAAAATAGTTTATTACAAAAGCAAATCAGTGAAAATAATGCAATTTATTATTATTATTTATTTTTCAGGATGCTTGAGACTATCCCAGTGATGTCCTCTTCTGGATATGCCTCCAATGCCTGGCCAAGGAGGTAGTTTAGTTCCTCCCGGAATTCCCAGCGCAGCTCATTTTCATAAGTTGCATCCACGAAGGCAATCATGTGGAGCAATTGGCAATGCTCCAACAAGATTTGGTTGATTGAGTCATGGACAATTGCCTGAGGTATCATTAGGGCCGGTTGAAAGTCAGTAAATTCCTCCCAAGCCTCATTGTGGGAATGAAGGGAGCTGATGGGCATATTGTTGATGATAATGATGGAGTGGGTAGTAGCGGGACAAGCTGGAGATTTTCAAAGGAGGGGCAAGGGAAAGTTGGTAAGAGTAAAAAAAGTAAAGTGGGGACTTACCAAAAGGTTCCTCTGGGGATTGTGTTGGAGCCACCTCAGGTTCAGGTTCACAAGTTGAAGTGTCCTCATGTGATGGGACTTGAGATTCAGAGGATTGACTCCGACTTGGAATAGGTGGTTCATTGTGTTGGGAGGGTTCTACAAAAGGAGGAAGGAGTCAGTTCACTTGAGTCAAAAGTTGAATCTAGCAGGGGAATGGTTTTCTGCTTACCACGGAACAAGTCCTCCGACCATTGGGTGCCACTTGGGCCTGCAGTTGGTTCCCGTGGAGTTTGCTTGCAAGGCATACCAGGAATGGGAGTGTGTTGTCGGGGAGATTTGGTGGGTTCTGTTCTATGGTTAAAGAAAGATAGTTAGTATGATTGTGTGAAGAAAAATTAGCCAGAGAGGAGAAATAAGAGCTTACTTTGACATTTGAGTCCCATGGGTGACAAGACATGGTGACGATCAGCCCAAGCTCAAATGTCCTCTTGCCATCACCATGCTTCATCAGCCGGATAATCACTTTGCTCAAGTTGAGGAGTAAAGTGACCATTGGAAGGGGGGTGGACAATTTGATACTTGAGGGCATGGGGCTAATCATCTGCCAGCTTGGGGTCAGGGAGTCCATTCCTGCTTGGGAATGCTTTCATCATTGTCGACAACAAAGGAGTCCTCACAAGGGCATCTTGCGCCAGATCTCCTTTCATTGCATGGTCGGAATGGTTGCACAACGAATGAGAATTTTTTGTGTGCTTGTTGGCAAGCATCACAAGCATCCTTTGTTGTGGAGGAGCAAATTCAGGGGATACCCCACTTAGCACACAAAGTGCACAACATCTAAAATAAATACAAATTATGTTAGTATCTATATACAAATTAACATGTGAAGCAAAAAAGGAAGATGTACAATAAATCAGAAAATCAAAACAGAATTCAATTATTAAAGCTCTATAAGTGAGGTTTGAAAAGTCTGAAAGAAATTCATAATGAAAATTTAGTATGAAGAGTGGAACATAACATTGATGGAACTTTCAAATGGAGAAGATGACACACAATGTAGATAGAGGGGGATTTCTGAAAGGATGATTGTCAAAAGAACAGTGAAACGGGAGGGAGGGCAGTGGTTAGTTTGGTGCAATAGAAATTAGTGGAATGGGAGGAAGACAAAGGGGAATACACACAAGAATAAGAGCAGGTGAGCAGGGAAAAAGTGAAGGGCATGTTGGGGGAAGATGTTCTTTTGTACCAGGGAGAAGCTGAGCCAATTGCAGCAGTCGCAGCACCTTCCAAGGTCTCAGCTTCAAGGCCTGTTGGAAAAATGAAAGCTCAGTTGCAGCCAATGCTTCAACTGAAAAGGGAAATGCCCATGTGAGGCCAAGAAATAAAGGGGTTGGGGCTGAGTATTGCAATTTATGGAATTGTAATACTCAGTCATATCCCCTTTTGTTGCATTAAAAATCCACCCAATTGCCTAGGAGTGCTTTTGTGAGGGCATTCTTGAATGTGCACAGGGCTTCAAACCACAAATGCACCATGCAGAAACATTCATGGTGCATTTGGTCACAGCTCACTGCTGCAAGCATACCACCATCATGGCTGGGTGATACAGTTGGAACAAAGGGTTGGAAGGCTGTATGAAAACTGAATACAGCATGAGGTTGGGCTGACCAATTGTGCAGGTATGCTTTGAGTTCATAATTCAAATTCTCAGTGGGTGAACATTTGAATTGCCCAGCTGTGGAGCTATTGATATAAAAATATGAAATTCACCTCTGCTGCGCAATTGCTATTCCATCTTTGTAAGCACACATACTGAGAATTTTTCACAACATAAGAAGACATTTTGGCCAGGCTGATAATTTAAAGCACTTAGGCAAAGGGCACAGAAGTGGGCTTTCCAATGAACCATTGTGAAAAGTCCTCTTATCATGGCAGTCCAAAAATCTTCCGTAGTGAGCTTTTGACCATTACATGCCAAGCTGGAATGTGCAAATCAAGTTCATCACCATTCTGAGCATGTGGCACATAAGCTACATCTATGCAAATGATTGAAAGGTGGATACCCATCAGTAATATGCATTGAGGCTGAAGTAGTATCACACCATCCTAATTTGTAGATCAGCCAACATTTTAGTATGTAAAACTTTGGTGTTCATTTTTGCTGCGGGGCTGATAAAATGCTTTACAAGAATGTAACATGCAATCAGTCCAAGGCATTGAGTCCAATTTCTCAAATTCATCCCTTTGATGCAGGTTGGAGAGCTCTTCCTAACTACAACACAGATGCTGGTGTATTCCAAGTTATGGTAAGGGGTGCCTCTTGGGAGGAGGAATGATTAGGGTCATACGCAAACCGTTGATTCACTCCAGCTCTGAGTTTGCGGCAAACTATGACTTGTGCCCACTTATGAATTTCAAAGCCACAAATTGCTGGGACACCACACTCTTTAAGATGAACCCCTCCACGGGTCATACACAGGCAATTTTCACTTGCTTGGTGGACCTTTTACTGCCTGTCCTCCAATCCAAAATTTTCTTGTGCAGGTGGCCTGCTTATCCTCAGATACTCACCCGGCTGCATGCGCAAACCTGAGGCCCAGCCGAGCAGATTATATGAAGCCTCATACCCATTAAAATACTCCATGCCTATGACCCCTGACACTGGATCATTTTGCGCTATGACCTGCCACCGCAGGTCATACACCAGACATTTGCACATGCACTGAAGAAGTTTTGGCGCCTGTCTTCCAGCCCAAATTAACACATTCCCCCTGATATCCCAGTATGTTTCAGTCCCCAAGAATTTTTGCACACAAAAAAACTCATGTTTGGTGGCACACCACCATACATACATCACCCGCCCACGCAAAAAAATCTCCACAGCCACCATTGCCCAGTAGGTTAATGTACGAAAATTAACCTGCGGAAGATCCACTTAATGTTTGCTTTCACACCAGCAAACATGGCCCCAGGCCTCCAATATCCCACTGTACAAGAATTTTCTACAACCCACCCAATATTGCATATGTTAATGTGAACGTTAGACCACCAAACCTTGGGTAATCCAGCATTCATATTGGTGCACCCACATTCTTGCCACCTTGCCTTGATATATGCCCCAACTTCAATATGAAAACTATAATTCCAAGAGGCCAATGTTCCAATGACCATGCACGTAACCACCAACCATCCCCCTTTGGGCCCATTGCTGCCACCCATATAATGTACACCACCTGCACTTCTTGCTCTTCATTCCCTTTAGCTAACCCTTCCTGATCAAATCATTTTCCACTTTCCCCAAAAAATTCATAATAGCCATAATGTCAACCCCTTCACAACCACTTTGCATTGGGATGATTAATCTTTGTATTCAAATAAATAGTGATATAACCTTGAATTATGATAATTTCCACTTACCTTATCTTTAGCTAACCCTTCCTGATCAAATCATTTTCCACTTTCCCCAAAAAATTCATAATAGCCATAATGTCAACCCCTTCACAACCACTTTGCATTGGGATGATTAATCTTTGTATTCAAATAAATAGTGATATAACCTTGAATTATGATAATTTCCACTTACCTTCTTGGATTATCCTATTGCAAAATCAGCATAATCTATTTTTATATCTCCCCACTCAGCCGAATGCTATTGGATTTCTCCCTGAAACTCTTGCTAAAACATTGATACCATTCCTGGGGGCACCACAAACCTTCATGCACTGTGGTCCTGGTGGGGCATGGATTGAAAATTGCCAATCCAATCCTACTCAAACATTATTTGTTGAGGGAGTATTTATGACTGATACAGATGAACCTTCCTCATCACAGAAACATAATCTGGCGTTGATGTTCTTCACGTGGTATCCAAACATTCTATTCATAATTGAAAGTTTTAGAAAACAAGACTTCAAGCTTCAACTGCCTAAAGGATATGACTGTCATTCTCACAGTCAATGTCAACTCTTTACCCCCACAACTCCCACTTCAATCTTGACTCCCCCCTTGCATCAAACTGTCTTTTCTTTTTCTTCCAAGCAAAAACTGATACAATTACCCAGTGGATCAGACCTTCCAATCATTACCCCGCCCCAATCCATGATTAATACCCCCTCCTCCCTCATCAAAAAACTGGACTATCTTTCCTCTGGGATCAACAAATCCCCAATGGACAATTGGCCTGTAACCATTGGGCCACCTCAACCCCTGGATCCACTTTTAATGCCAAGCACATCATTACCAACAAAGTCATCAGCTCATTCAAATCACTTTTGACCAATACCCCTCTTGTAGGACTGCTTGTGGATGATATGGGATTAGGTAAAATCATTAAGGCCATTGCACTAATTGGTACCTCCAAGGAGATGCTTATTACAAACCCCCCACCTTGCTTAATCACCAACTGGCAATCAGAAATATCCAGGCATCATCAGGCTAGAGCACTGCAAGCCAACACCTACCATTGCCCCACTAGTCACTCATTATCTGAGGCCAAGATCTTAAAATGTGATATCTTCATCACATCTTACAATACTATCAACCAAGAATTCAAACAAATGAATACCTCTACATCATTCATTTTTAAAATCAATTGTCATGGTATAACTTTGGATAAACCACAGTGAGTGTCTGACCTCTTAATAATTCAGGTGCCCTATTATGTCCAATAAAGCTTCCCCCATCTTATAGCTATTTTTGCTCTCAATACACTTCCACACACTGTGCCATTAATAGCCTCCTATCATCCCATTGAATATGTTTCATGGGAAAACCCATTCACAAGACTATTTATGACCTTTTTGGCATAATATCATTTATCATCCAACCTCAGAGCTCAGATCAAGATAACTGGTCACCATTCATCCTGAATAATCTTTCCAAAGGTAACAATTATATTTTGCATTTGGAATTGCGCTGCACCAAAACCTCTCCACTAATAGCCATCATTACAAACTGCTCCCACCCAACCAAACATTTTAGAAAGAATATTCTGCATTATATGAAGAATTCCTATCATCCAAAACAAGAGGACCAGGTCAATTTATCAGAAGTGTTAATAAGCTGCAGATATGTTGTAACCATCATATAATTATTAACAGTATGGCAGATCCGGATTTGGAAGACCATGAGGGAGGGAGCACTCAAAATAACTCAACAATCACCTGAACCATTGTGGATGTGGAAACATGCATGATGAATGGTAAAATTGAACACCTCCTCAAAAGCTTACTGAAGAACAAACAGTCAAAGTGTGGTACATCCAAATCAGTTGTTTACACCCAATGGACCCAATTTCCTGATTTGTGAGTTAATTCTAATATGCATCCATTATAAATTGAATCCATCTGACCAATTTGTATGGTAGAATTGGTATTGCACTTGCCCATCACTCTATCCTTTCAGCACAAACTGATGGAACAATTACAGCCTGAGTGCAGGAGAAGGCCCTAGAGAACTTCTTCAGCAATCCTGAATGTGAAGTACTCATTGAATCCATTGCTGAAGCTGGAACTGGCCTCAACATAACTTGCGCTGATATTGTTTATTTAATGGTGAGGGGACCCCCAAAGGTCTACCCCAATTTTCCGACTCTGACATCCACCTTTCCAGGAGCCAAATTGGAACCAAGCCATTGAGGCTCAGGCTGTTGATTGACTCCATTGTATTGGCCAACAATGACCCATGAAGGTCATTCACTATATCATTACTCATTCAGTTGAGGTAAACATGAGGAAGGTACCTTTCAAGCTCATCTGAGTCCCGGATTGTATTACCATTCTGAATTCTTTCTTTATGGGCATCCCATATTCCAATCACCAACAGTTCCAAGAAAAGAAACACTCATTAACTGCATGAGCCTTCCCAATATTATCTAATTTGTGTTTGACAAAGTTGATAACTCCTTTTCACCCTGTCACAGGACCACAATTATGAACACCATGAGCTGGATTGAACTTCTTCAATATTTCCTTAATCAAAATGAGCAATAGACAAATCTTGATAAGGCACACCATAGCAAATTACTACAAACAAAATCATATTGTTTATACTCTAACTTATTTAGCAAGATGTTGCATATTTGAGAAATAATAATCAGACTGTATTACACCTGCACACACAATTCACAAAAGCTTAATTGGTAGCTGTGCTTTTTTATTTATTTTACTCAATTATTGGAGAGAATTCCCATTTGCACTAATAACTGCCATTTGAAGTATTTTGAGGGCAATATTCCGCATCTTACTACAACCTTTGAGCCAATCTTGATCAAATACCTGAAAAGATAGCCCTTAAGGAATATCCCCATCATCTGTTGATTGTATTTCTGGCAGTATATCTATAGTTTTTTGACGCTTTTTTTAATCTGATTACAAAACTCTATGTCTCTATCAATTTTTGATACAAACTGATTAAATAAGGGTGAGTGCCAGCATAATTGCACCCTGCAGTAAACTTGACGTCCATTTGCCAGTACTTACTCAGTATCTGAGCATACTCAAGGGTCATTGAATTGTGATGCTAGAATGGGAAATATAGCCATATCACACCATTCACAACGGAGCTCACAGTTATGCACATAATCAATTGGATTATCATCAGACTTTGTTCACAATGAAGAAGAGATACAGTAACTAACCCTCTGACAAATCTTTGCAAGCTTTTTATTATCCTTCTTTCTTACCAAATACTCCACATCCTTTTGAATAGACTTCCATTCTATTTTCAAATAAGTGAAATATTGCTCCATTGAAGCTTCCACAACCCCATAGTTATTATGATCCTTGTTCCAACAGTAATGATGATACTTGGTGCTGACAAGTGCAAGACAGAAGGTACAGTAAAACACCATATAAATCAACTCTTTGAACAGATGTTGCCATGCACTCTCCCAGTCCTAAGTGAATCGTATGAGTCCTATCTTGTGGAGCTCATTTTTGCAGTAGCTTTGGAAACCCTGAGACTGAACTTGTGTTTATGGCTCATTGAAAACATCTTTGGGGACATATCTGAGCTTACCAGCCACTTGAATTGCAATTTCATGCTCTTCTGTGCTGGGTGGTGCTGATAGTGAGGAAAAATCCTTATCCCTTACTTTGAGTAGGAACAGGCAATGGGCATGTACAGCTGATCTCATCCTGTGAGCCTGTGAGGTATGTATAACATACCCATAAGGCCACAAATGATTTTATAAACAGCTAATTTTGTCTTAAACAGACTTTTTAGTTGAAATTAAAATAAAAATAACAAAAAATAAGTATAACTTGATTTTGGATAAACAAAGTTATAAATATTATGTCATTTTTGGATTCTACACCAAAAATAACCTAGGGTACATCCATAAGGTGTTATACCCAAAAACACTTACTTCTTGTGTTATTAGAAGATTTAAGAATCTCACAGTACTAATGTAGCTTTTTTAACGTTTTTTAAAATTGTTAAATTTAAGCTTAAATAAGCTTAAATTTAAAGTTGCATAAGGTTAATGCAAACTTACCAAAGTTTTAGTTAAAATTGAGGTGTGGTGTATATTTACTGAATTGGCTAAGTATTTGCCATACAGAATGTAAATCCTGCGTGAGCTCAATTTGAAAGGGTTTAAAGCCATGGTATGGCTTTAAATAAATAAAAGGGCAAAATCCACGCAAAAAGGTGGGACAAAGGAAAAAGACCAAATGGAGCTGGGGTACCCAACTTTTTGGATCTGCAATGATTCAATTAAGGTTGTCCACCTGTATTGGAGGATTTTCAACCTTATTTAAACTTTAAGATTAGACTTTGATCCAACCTTAAGGTTTAAACTGGTTTTATCCCAATTTGGACAGGAATTTCAAGCTGCCAAAGGGTAAATTCCAATATGCAGGCTTGAAATCAAGGTTTTAAGAACTTTCAAAGCTTAATCAGGCTTAAAAACCTTAAATAAGCTTAAAACTTTAAAGTTACAAGCATCAAAACCTTATCAAAAGCTAAGGTTTGGTGTGTATTGCTATTTTACGTGGAAAAACAGTAATAACTTCAAAAATTCATTAAAAATCCAAATCTTAATGGATTTGCTTGAAAATTTCACACAGCTTAGAATTTAATATTATCTATATATAAATTAAATTTTAAGTATCTTTCATAAGTCAAATTCCTGGGTAATTAGCCTGGAAATTTACTCTTTTAATTAAGCTCAAAGAAAATTATGATTTCTTTAAAAATTAATTAAAAATTGAGTTTAAGAGATTTCTGCTTGAAAATCTATTTTTAAGTTTTTCATGTGATGAAATTTAATATAAATAAGTTTATTTATATTAGAAACTTAAAATAATTAGTTTAAATGAGGATTAAAGTTACATGGAGTTAAGAATAACACTGGTAGCTTTAAATTGGAATTAAAAACAAGTTGCCTTAAGTTAAGAGCTTTGTTTTTAAGTATGGTTTTTCAGTTTTGACCTGAGCACGCCCTCTATATTCATTATGAATCATGAGAGCTGCTCTGAAGACATAAAAAGAGTCTTTTCATCACTGTTTTTGTCCATCATTAATTATCAATCCAATCATATGAGACATTTAAACAGGTAAAGTTTTATTATTTATAAAATCTTATTATTAAAGTAATTCTTAAGTTATTTTATTCTTTATTAATTGTAAATTAAAGAATTGAAGTCATAGAATTCAGATTATTGTTGTAATCATCAATAATATATTTTATATTATAAAATTATCATCTTAAATATCCTTTAAAATCAACAAATTCCTCTTAAAAACTCTTTAAATCTTAAATTTTATCATAAAAAGTTGTTTTATCTTCAAAATTATTTATTTTAGGCGTGTTTTTAACTTATAATGATTATTTAATATAATAACTGTTGTTGTTCAACTTGTTGTATTAAATAAATATTATAAGTAAGTTTTCTCTAAAGTTCTATATTTTTTTTATCTAGTATTAGTTTTTTTATATAGAATTTTATTCTATAAGAATTATTTCTGCACAATATGTGTTGTAATTCTTTTATAAATAATATTTATGTTATTTATAAGTGGTTAATATTCATATTTCCACGTGTAATTGTCTCATTAAGAGCTTTACAAGTCTTATTGTTATAACTGTTAGTGACTATAACAATAATAGAATAATTATAATTTATTATAATTATTAGTATTTTTTTTATTATTATATTTTTATAATAATAATTAAATTTATTTTTTTATATAATTATTTTTAATAATTATATTTAAATTTGTGGTTATAATATTTTATTATATTATATATTTCTATTGAGGACAGTCAAAGTACTCTTGATTTTGCTACTATTATCAAGAGTTTCATATACAAACCCTACACATCCCATGGACATTTTCTGGAAGTTCCACTTTCAGCCATTTATGTTGCTCCTTCTGGCTTGCATCTTTTGCCACATTGTGAGCTTTGCGTGCCTGGTTCCTTTGCTGTCTCATCTTGGATTGATTGAGTATACTCTGGGCAAGGGGCAATTGAGGGTGGGTGAGCTCACTATTTGACTAAGTGCCCTGCTCATGTGCCGTGAAATAATCCCTCCTTGTTTCACTTTGAGTTGGAGACATGTTCTCATCCTCATCACCCACAATGCTTTCTCTTGATGAACTGGCATGACACATTCTTGGTTTGGAGGCATATGGATGATGATGTCCTGTGACTTTTTCTTTATGGACCAGAGGTTAAGATGCATAAAGTTCATCACCTGCCATGCAAATAATCAGTTAACACATCAAAAAAACTAATAAAGACAGGTCATATTCACAATCTTCAATTGGCTCCTGAGATCAGACACTCTTGCCTTTAGGTGCCATATCTAACCCATGAAACAAACATGTCAGATTTTGAAAAATTTTATATTCCTAAATGTAAAAGACTCACTTTGATGACGTGTAAATCTGGGATTTCCCTCTGAAAGTCCACTCCAACTAACATTTTCCAATGGTCTTTTTCACCACCCACCATCAACCCTCTTTTCATGGCCCACATGAAGCTGAGATTCTGTTGGAATCTTGAGGGTCGGCTGGTTACTTTTCCCAAAGGGTTCCTGGGATGCCACCAGATTCCAACTAGCATTAAGGAGGAAGTCTTGTGGAAATTTGGATTGTGGATTAGCCTTTGATAAGATTCCAGGTGTGCTTCCTGGCCCCTCAGACACATGCATTTGTGTATTAGTGGGACTCAGGGGAAGTGGAGTGATGGAAAGGTTTGGTATTGACCAAGTGCTTGAAGTTTGAGAAGTCGCACTTCCCACATCAATGTTGAGACCTGATAAATTCATTGAGGATGCCATAGGGGTTGTGAGTGAAATTTTGGGACTCATTTGTGACTGTGTTGTTCAAACATATTCTATGTAAGATTCACTATCTGAGTCATGAACAGAACCTGAATGGGATTTACGTGGGTTGAATGACATGAGGGCTAAAAAACTACAGTAATGTTTCAACTTGATAAAACAGCTCAGTATTATGATAAAATAGGGTTACCTCAAATGAAGGATTGCAAACATATAGTAGAGAAGATTTATGAATAGTGGGAACAAAGTCTCTTGTGGAAGTCTAATAAAACAATTTTTGGGAGAATTTGCCTGGCCTATTTTTGAGCTCCTCCACTTTTGTCGGAAACCACACTGCACAGCCTACCAGCATATAATGTGAGATTTTCTTGATCTCCAAGGGACCCATCATCCATAAGGAATAATATTAAATAGAAATTTACCCCTCCCCAATGTCATATTTTGTGAATTATCAAAACTGCCAATATATGCATCAAAACTCCCCAGAATTCTATATCTGTATAAGGGTATATTCATGAGGGATTTACCCACAAAAGAAACATCACCTTTTCAGCAAAGGGAAGACAATCCAAATCACATTCCAACCAATTAAAAGACTGCTGCACTCAAACCAAATACCAAGACTTTAGCTCCACTCCAAACCCTTATTTAATAGAGTTATATTTTTATTTCTGTAATAAGGTTTAAACCATGTACAATGGCATGCCAGAATACATGGTTTAAATGTTAATCCCCTCAATCCAATGGTGACACTTCACTCATTTAACCCCCTCAAGGGTCAAACCCGCAGTATCACCATTTGTAAATAAACGAGAATATGTATGAGCATTGAGAAGCACGGCATTTTACCCAAGAAAACTCCTAACCAATTCCCCCATCAAGATGAGACATGTTACACTTTATCCCCTGCAGCTCAGCCAACATTAAAAATGGGATAGAATCCCAAACTGGCTCCAATCATCTTCCCCTTCATCAATAATCACTCAATTATTTTCCCAATTAATCACCTTCCTAAACACTGGCACATCAACCATAGATATTTATAAACAAACCAGCCTTATTCATAATTCCCGCAACGATTTCAACCCCCTGCTATTCCTCAATGCATATATGCATGTTTCAACACTGCTCAACTCAAAAGCACTCCTTCCCTGAGGGCAATAGGAAGGCAGTTTCCTTCACACCTTTCCAATATAAACAGCACATTAAAAAGCTCCAATAAGCCTTTGCACCCAGATCTTTTACAAACATCCCTTCTTCAGCATCAGGATCTGAGTTCCCACCAATTCTATTGGATCAAATTTTCCCAGTTGACCCAAGGCACATTCTCCACACCACCGGGTCTCAATTCAACTGCACAGAAACCATACAGCAGAAGTCAAAACCTTCCCTCACAAGACCTTAGAATGATAATATCTGCCATTCTATCATTAAGGTATAATATACCCCGCGGGGCTTCACACCTTTGTAACCCTGCCCTGAAACTTCTTATCAAGTCCAGTATCTCAATCTCAAAAGGTCATTCCACTCCTGCATTCTATATACCTGACAATCTCAGTACCATATTTGAACATCTCCAATTGGAGCCAGTTATTCAAAACTATATATTTTGTCCTCAACGTTTCTTTCTTAATGGCCTTACTGAATCTGTCACAACTGACGAACCATACTGTCAATGCCATAATGACCCAAATGATCATGATCCCCCTTGCACATAATCATTCGGCAAATTCATCAATTCATTTGAACCCCACACCCAAAACACAACCAACATGCAGCAAGAATTTACCCCAACAAAACATTTCATTTATCAACCATTCAAAAATTGGCTTCCAAGATTCCTCCAGCGGGCTGGAATTATGGAAATTTTACATCAACATCAACAATCCCAAATTCCTGAAGGTTCCCCCAAATGTGACATCTAGGATGGATTGGTCTGGAGATGCTTCACTGGGACACAAAATATCAATGACCCCCATTCATGTCCATTCCTTGTGCATTGGCCTTCTCTATTTATGTGGACTTGTTTTAATGCACATGGAAAGTCAACCCGGTTGGCCAGCATTGGACCTATCATGATTATTTGTGTCAATCTCCCCCAAAGTGAAAGATTGAATCTAGAGAATTCCTATGTTGCAGGAATCATCCCTGGTCCAAAGGAGCCAACTGCCCTTCAATTGAGTTGCCTATTAATGCCCCTGATCAAGGAGCTCAAAGAACTGTGGCAAGGTTACCATTTTTCACCCACCTCAACAGGACCTTCAGGATCCTTTATCTGTGTTGCCATCCTCACAGCCATTGCAGATGTGGTGGCCCTGCACAAGCTTACTGGATTTATTTCTCACTCAGGAAACCACATTTGTAATTTTTGCTCTATTCACAAGGCTCAAATTGAAGAAATTGGTCCTCAACTTCACTATGCACGCACATACCCAAATCATAAATCAACCATTGAAAAATGGCTTTGGGTATCCCCACAACAAAGACAAGCAATTTTCTCTGAGTATGGAGTGTGATATTCAATTCTTGTAGACCTTCTGTATTGGGATGCAACCAGAATGGTTAATCTTGACATAATGCATAATTTAATACTTGGAATTTTGAAGCATCATGCAGCTTTCAAAATGTGCATTCCAGAGTCCAAATCAAAAATATCCTTCAGGACCTGCAGGAAATCCAATGACACCAACAGTTCAAACTCAGATTCCATGACCCCTAACATCTCTCTTGATCAAATTACATTGAGAGAGGCCCGCTCCCTGAGAAGAGACACAGCAAAAATAATAAATGAGTCACTCCCCACTACTTCCCAATGCCTTCCCCTCACATGCAACATCCATCTAGTGGTTCTGCAGAGATTTCCTCATTTGATGCCAATTACATTCCCACTTCCAAATTTCCCTCTTAATTGGATATCAGGGCACTTAGTTATCACCTGATCAAGGGTGAGGCTCTGGAGCATCTCCCAAAGATCATATCTTACACCATAATTCCCTCATCATGGACAAGAGTACCCTGCGTAATGGGTTTCCCCTCTCATGGTAGTTTAAAAGCTGCTGAATGAGCTCTCTTATACAAGGTTTACATTCCATTTTTAATTCTGAGTCAACATATGTCATTAGATGAACACAGTTCCCCCAATACTCAAAGAAAAATGGGTAAATCAGAAGAACTTGCAAATGAACTAACCAAGAATACATTCCATTTGATTACTGCTATCAACATCGCCACAAGTTGGACTGTTTCAATGGATGATGTGACTGAATTTGCTGAAAATTGGAAAAGATTCTGCCTTTCCAATCAACAGCTGTTCCCAAAACAGAAAAGTAAACCAAATCTTCATCTTGCTGATCATATTCCAGAACTCTTCCAACTTTGGGGCCCAGCACAAGCCTCAGCCACATGGGTAAATGAGCACTTGATTGGAGTATTTGCAAAGATTCTAACAAATAACAAAATATGTAAGTTAATTAATAAGAGGAATATACTCACAGTGATTAACCAAATGAATGGAATAAGACTGCCTTCTTGCAACTATTAATAGATGATATAGATAAAGCTTACTTCAACATATCTGTTGATGTTCCAACCTTTCCGTTCTCCTGAAATCCCCATCTGTCCCATGCAAAATAAACAACTTTGCGAATCACAGCTGCCTGCCCCATTCAATCACCAAAAATATAACAAACCATCCCGCCATGACCAATAAAATTATGATTTCATGATTGAGTACCTACAGAATTTTTATTCCACAAGGGAAATAGTTGAATGGATCAGCTTAGACACTACTGTACAATTCACAAGTCATCCCACTTCAAGTATTGTCTCACCTTGGTATCTTCCACCTTCAAAAATTAATATTGGGAACAATATATTTTCAACTGAATCCAAAAATCTTAGCAACAGTGTGATGTGTTTTATGAGGGGAAAATCACAGCAATTAAGTATTATGAATATCATCTTTAAAGTCTCTGAGCCATCTAGCATGCTGAAGAATAACTTTCTGATCTTAAAAACTTTGAAGATTAATGTGACTTTCTTACCAGATTGGCCGCATCTCAATATTCATAAAGCTGTTGGTTTTGATGATAGACACTTGATTATATCTGCAGAAGAGATAGAAGGTCACTGTGGATTGTATGATATCAAAGTGATGTCATGTGGGCTGCTAGTAATGATAAAATTGTTATTTCATGATATTTAGTCTCCACTTTTTGCTGAAAATATAGTGATACAATCATGCAATTCTGTAAGCTTCATTAGGCTTTTTTCCAGAGAAATAAGTGTCTCAAGATTTGGTGACAGTGACATGCCATTGTGACAAGCAAAGCACATTAGTTCACATAGCCACAAAGAGATTACCTTTTTGAAATTGGTCATGGTGTGAATAAGCCAATTGCAATGATCAAATGACGCACACACACATATATCACAGGATCTAAAATGACACAACAGCACCATCATCACGTTGGAAGGGGAATAGGCCTATCATCCAAGTGGGCCTCAGCATTACATTGCATCCATGAGAGTTTGGATGTTTGTAAGTCACATTCCCTAATGAGTGCTTTGTGGAGGTAGGTTCAGAAAAACTACATCCGCACATGCTCCTGCCTTCTTGCACATGTCTCACACTTACACACCTTCAACTGCCGCAAGGGGTTCCACATGTGTCACCTGCAAATGGTTGATGGCACTTGACATTAGGCCCTCACATTCTTTGCCTTTGTGTGCATGTGTCACACCCATGCACCCACTGAATTGTGTGGCAGGCTCCAACTATGTCACCTGCTCATACTGAGCTGATTCATGGCTACACAGAATTAGGACGACACATCATTTGCCTTTGGTGTTGTGGTATTCCATACCTTATTAGCCAATTTTCAAGTGAAATTTAATTTATAAGGCTATAAATTGAAGAAATAACCAAGAAGAATCAATAATTAATCAACTATAATAGAGGAATTCAGCAATAGAAGTTAAGAATCCAACTATGACAATTACATCAATATATACAGTGAAAAATACCTTATACTTCCCAAATAAAAAAATCCCTGTTACAAACATAAGATAAAACGGTATACACAATTAAAAGTTATCTATACAATAATACGTTATTGAAATGCATCCCCATTTGAATTGACAATTGGAATGTCTAACATTTCAAGGGCCTGTATATTTGGTTTTCTCAAAGGATGTAGCCATTCAGGGTTAAAGGCTTGTTTGGAAAGCTGTTTTGGAATATCACCCTAATCAACACTTCTGATTGCGGGTAGGTGGCTTAGAAACTGGGGCTTCTTCTTTTTCTTTATGTGGAATCCCATGGAAATATCTTTATCAATCTTTTCAATCAACTTATTGAACAAATCTGAGCACCATTCCACTCCAATCTTTGGCAAAAATATTTTTCCATATTGTTCAAATTCCTCAGTATCGGAACAAATCCTTGGGTCATGAACCTGTGAGGCCAGAATAGGTAATTTGGCATTGGAATTCCTATAACTTATAATTAAATTCATTTTTCAGACCCATTTTAAATCACCAATATCACAAAGGTACATACCTTTTCCCAAATGTTTGATATCCTTTTCTTCTCCCTTTTTGTGGTCACATGTTCTGGATTTTGTTCAATTGCCTTCCATTACTTTTGCAAATATGAAAATGATTGTTCCATTAAGCTTGAAACTACTCAATGGGTGTTGTTATCTTTATCCCAGCAAAAATGATGGTATTCAGTGCTGACCAGTGCAAGGTGGAGGGTAGGATAAAAGATAATTGTCATGAGCTGATTGAATGGGTGTTGCCATGAGATTTCCCAATTCCATATGAATATTTAAAGATCAAGCTTATGAAGCTCATTTCAACAATAACTGCAGAAGGCTTGTGATTGAATTTCTTTGGATGGGTTATTGAAGGTATCTACTGTCAAGTAGCCCAAATTACCAGCAACTTAAACTGCCACTTTTCTTTCTTTGGGGGTTGGTGGTGCTGGAAGCTTTGCCAAATGTTTGTTAGGAGCATTCAGGAAGAACCAGAAATTCTGATGAACTGCTGATCTCATACCATGACATGATCTGGAATCTGACCTTCAACTATAATGAGGATATTAAGGCTATTCTCACTTGTTGTCAATAATGGGACTGGCTGGTCATCCAAGTAATTGGGAGCTACGCCCAATGATGCATGTATGCATCATGGTCACAAAAAGGGAATGGAAGTCACGCAGGAATTTGGAGGCATTTGCATTCCCAGTATCCTGGTCCTTTAAGTGCAAATCCTTACACTTGTCCTGGTTGCTTGTTCTTCTTCACACAAAAATCCTTGCGCTTGTCCAGCATCCCAATGCTTCACACTCAAATCCTTATGCCTGTCCAGGATACTGGCCATTCACAGGCAAATCCTCATGCCTGTCCAGGTTCCCAACAATTCAAAAGACTCCTTACATGGGGGCAGGCTCCCAACATTTCCAAAAATTCCTTACACTTGTACAAGTTACCCACAATTCAAACAACTCCTCATGCTTTTACAGGTTCCCGACCATTCCAACAACTCCTCCCTCTGGTGCAGGCTTCCAACACTTTAAATGCAAATCCTTACACCTGTACTGGTTCCCAACAATTCAAACAATTCCTTATGCCGGTGCAGGCTCCTGATTCTTTAAATAATTACTTACACGACTAAGATTAATAGCATGTGACCATAGGAAAGGCAATGACTCATTAATCTCCAGTAGACTGCTCACATGCGAGGATCCCCAGGTTTTTTACAATGAAGATCTCATATGGCTTAAAACCATGGAAGCAGATAATTTAGGAGGTGGTAATGGTGACTATTTGCACATGTTCTGCAAAAGACAATCACAAAAAGAAATACTTACTGAAACATTTGGTGGGGCACTTACACAAATTATTCACACACAATAGGCAAAAAAGGAAATCTCACAGGAAAAATGAATATAAAAAAATGGAAAAAATGGTGTATTGATTACAACTAACTTATTTAAAATAGTTTATTACAAAAGCAAATCAGTGAAAAGAATGCAATTTATTATTATTATTTATTTTTCAGGATGCTTGAGACTATCCCAGTGATGTCCTCTTCTGGATATGCCTCCAATGCCTGGCCAAGGAGGTAGTTTAGTTCCTCCCGGAATTCCCAGCGCAGCTCATTTTCATAAGTTGCATCCACGAAGGCAATCATGTGGAGCAATTGGCAATGCTCCAACAAGATTTGGTTGATTGAGTCATGGACAATTGCCTGAGGTATCATTAGGGCCGGTTGAAAGTCAGTAAATTCCTCCCAAGCCTCATTGTGGGAATGAAGGGAGCTGATGGGCATATTGTTGATGATAATGATGGAGTGGGTAGTAGCGGGACAAGCTGGAGATTTTCAAAGGAGGGGCAAGGGAAAGTTGGTAAGAGTAAAAAAAGTAAAGTGGGGACTTACCAAAAGGTTCCTCTGGGGATTGTGTTGGAGCCACCTCAGGTTCAGGTTCACAAGTTGAAGTGTCCTCATGTGATGGGACTTGAGATTCAGAGGATTGACTCCGACTTGGAATAGGTGGTTCATTGTGTTGGGAGGGTTCTACAAAAGGAGGAAGGAGTCAGTTCACTTGAGTCAAAAGTTGAATCTAGCAGGGGAATGGTTTTCTGCTTACCACGGAACAAGTCCTCCGACCATTGGGTGCCACTTGGGCCTGCAGTTGGTTCCCGTGGAGTTTGCTTGCAAGGCATACCAGGAATGGGAGTGTGTTGTCGGGGAGATTTGGTGGGTTCTGTTCTATGGTTAAAGAAAGATAGTTAGTATGATTGTGTGAAGAAAAATTAGCCAGAGAGGAGAAATAAGAGCTTACTTTGACATTTGAGTCCCATGGGTGACAAGACATGGTGACGATCAGCCCAAGCTCAAATGTCCTCTTGCCATCACCATGCTTCATCAGCCGGATAATCACTTTGCTCAAGTTGAGGAGTAAAGTGACCATTGGAAGGGGGGTGGACAATTTGATACTTGAGGGCATGGGGCTAATCATCTGCCAGCTTGGGGTCAGGGAGTCCATTCCTGCTTGGGAATGCTTTCATCATTGTCGACAACAAAGGAGTCCTCACAAGGGCATCTTGCGCCAGATCTCCTTTCATTGCATGGTCGGAATGGTTGCACAACGAATGAGAATTTTTTGTGTGCTTGTTGGCAAGCATCACAAGCATCCTTTGTTGTGGAGGAGCAAATTCAGGGGATACCCCACTTAGCACACAAAGTGCACAACATCTAAAATAAATACAAATTATGTTAGTATCTATATACAAATTAACATGTGAAGCAAAAAAGGAAGATGTACAATAAATCAGAAAATCAAAACAGAATTCAATTATTAAAGCTCTATAAGTGAGGTTTGAAAAGTCTGAAAGAAATTCATAATGAAAATTTAGTATGAAGAGTGGAACATAACATTGATGGAACTTTCAAATGGAGAAGATGACACACAATGTAGATAGAGGGGGATTTCTGAAAGGATGATTGTCAAAAGAACAGTGAAACGGGAGGGAGGGCAGTGGTTAGTTTGGTGCAATAGAAATTAGTGGAATGGGAGGAAGACAAAGGGGAATACACACAAGAATAAGAGCAGGTGAGCAGGGAAAAAGTGAAGGGCATGTTGGGGGAAGATGTTCTTTTGTACCAGGGAGAAGCTGAGCCAATTGCAGCAGTCGCAGCACCTTCCAAGGTCTCAGCTTCAAGGCCTGTTGGAAAAATGAAAGCTCAGTTGCAGCCAATGCTTCAACTGAAAAGGGAAATGCCCATGTGAGGCCAAGAAATAAAGGGGTTGGGGCTGAGTATTGCAATTTATGGAATTGTAATACTCAGTCATATCCCCTTTTGTTGCATTAAAAATCCACCCAATTGCCTAGGAGTGCTTTTGTGAGGGCATTCTTGAATGTGCACAGGGCTTCAAACCACAAATGCACCATGCAGAAACATTCATGGTGCATTTGGTCACAGCTCACTGCTGCAAGCATACCACCATCATGGCTGGGTGATACAGTTGGAACAAAGGGTTGGAAGGCTGTATGAAAACTGAATACAGCATGAGGTTGGGCTGACCAATTGTGCAGGTATGCTTTGAGTTCATAATTCAAATTCTCAGTGGGTGAACATTTGAATTGCCCAGCTGTGGAGCTATTGATATAAAAATATGAAATTCACCTCTGCTGCGCAATTGCTATTCCATCTTTGTAAGCACACATACTGAGAATTTTTCACAACATAAGAAGACATTTTGGCCAGGCTGATAATTTAAAGCACTTAGGCAAAGGGCACAGAAGTGGGCTTTCCAATGAACCATTGTGAAAAGTCCTCTTATCATGGCAGTCCAAAAATCTTCCGTAGTGAGCTTTTGACCATTACATGCCAAGCTGGAATGTGCAAATCAAGTTCATCACCATTCTGAGCATGTGGCACATAAGCTACATCTATGCAAATGATTGAAAGGTGGATACCCATCAGTAATATGCATTGAGGCTGAAGTAGTATCACACCATCCTAATTTGTAGATCAGCCAACATTTTAGTATGTAAAACTTTGGTGTTCATTTTTGCTGCGGGGCTGATAAAATGCTTTACAAGAATGTAACATGCAATCAGTCCAAGGCATTGAGTCCAATTTCTCAAATTCATCCCTTTGATGCAGGTTGGAGAGCTCTTCCTAACTACAACACAGATGCTGGTGTATTCCAAGTTATGGTAAGGGGTGCCTCTTGGGAGGAGGAATGATTAGGGTCATACGCAAACCGTTGATTCACTCCAGCTCTGAGTTTGCGGCAAACTATGACTTGCGCCCACTTATGAATTTCACAGCCACAAATTGCTGGGACACCACACTCTTTAAGATGAACCCCTCCACGGGTCATACACAGGCAATTTTCACTTGCTTGGTGGACCTTTTACTGCCTGTCCTCCAATCCAAAATTTTCTTGTGCAGGTGGCCTGCTTATCCTCAGATACTCACCCGGCTGCATGCGCAAACCTGAGGCCCAGCAGAGCAGATTATATGAAGCCTCATACCCATTAAAATACTCCATGCCTATGACCCCTGACACTGGATCATTTTGCGCTATGACCTGCCACCGCAGGTCATACACCAGACATTTGCACATGCACTGAAGAAGTTTTGGCGCCTGTCTTCAAGCCAAAATTAACACATTCCCCCTGATATCCCAGTATGTTTCAGTCCCCAAGAATTTTTGCACACAAAAAAACTCATGTTTGGTGGCACACCACCATACATACATCACCCGCCCACGCAAAAAAATCTCCACAGCCACCATTGCCCAGTAGGTTAATGTACGAAAATTAACCTGCGGAAGATCCACTTAATGTTTGCTTTCACACCAGCAAACATGGCCCCAGGCCTCCAATATCCCACTGTACAAGAATTTTCTACAACCCACCCAATATTGCATATGTTAATGTGAACGTTAGACCACCAAACCTTGGGTAATCCAGCATTCATATTGGTGCACCCACATTCTTGCCACCTTGCCTTGATATATGCCCCAACTTCAATATGAAAACTATAATTCCAAGAGGCCAATGTTCCAATGACCATGCACGTAACCACCAACCATCCCCCTTTGGGCCCATTGCTGCCACCCATATAATGTACACCACCTGCACTTCTTGCTCTTCATTCCCTTTAGCTAACCCTTCCTGATCAAATCATTTTCCACTTTCCCCAAAAAATTCATAATAGCCATAATGTCAACCCCTTCACAACCACTTTGCATTGGGATGATTAATCTTTGTATTCAAATAAATAGTGATATAACCTTGAATTATGATAATTTCCACTTACCTTCTCTTTAGCTAACCCTTCCTGATCAAATCATTTTCCACTTTCCCCAAAAAATTCATAATAGCCATAATGTCAACCCCTTCACAACCACTTTGCATTGGGATGATTAATCTTTGTATTCAAATAAATAGTGATATAACCTTGAATTATGATAATTTCCACTTACCTTCTTGGATTATCCTATTGCAAAATCAGCATAATCTATTTTTATATCTCCCCACTCAGCCGAATGCTATTGGATTTCTCCCTGAAACTCTTGCTAAAACATTGATACCATTCCTGGGGGCACCACAAACCTTCATGCACTGTGGTCCTGGTGGGGCATGGATTGAAAATTGCCAATCCAATCCTACTCAAACATTATTTGTTGAGGGAGTATTTATGACTGATACAGATGAACCTTCCTCATCACAGAAACATAATCTGGCGTTGATGTTCTTCACGTGGTATCCAAACATTCTATTCATAATTGAAAGTTTTAGAAAACAAGACTTCAAGCTTCAACTGCCTAAAGGATATGACTGTCATTCTCACAGTCAATGTCAACTCTTTACCCCCACAACTCCCACTTCAATCTTGACTCCCCCCTTGCATCAAACTGTCTTTTCTTTTTCTTCCAAGCAAAAACTGATACAATTACCCAGTGGATCAGACCTTCCAATCATTACCCCGCCCCAATCCATGATTAATACCCCCTCCTCCCTCATCAAAAAACTGGACTATCTTTCCTCTGGGATCAACAAATCCCCAATGGACAATTGGCCTGTAACCATTGGGCCACCTCAACCCCTGGATCCACTTTTAATGCCAAGCACATCATTACAAACAAAGTCATCAGCTCATTCAAATCACTTTTGACCAATACCCCTCTTGTAGGACTGCTTGTGGATGATATGGGATTAGGTAAAATCATTAAGGCCATTGCACTAATTGGTACCTCCAAGGAGATGCTTATTACAAACCCCCCACCTTGCTTAATCACCAACTGGCAATCAGAAATATCCAGGCATCATCAGGCTAGAGCACTGCAAGCCAACACCTACCATTGCCCCACTAGTCACTCATTATCTGAGGCCAAGATCTTAAAATGTGATATCTTCATCACATCTTACAATACTATCAACCAAGAATTCAAACAAATGAATACCTCTACATCATTCATTTTTAAAATCAATTGTCATGGTATAACTTTGGATAAACCACAGTGAGTGTCTGACCTCTTAATAATTCAGGTGCCCTATTATGTCCAATAAAGCTTCCCCCATCTTATAGCTATTTTTGCTCTCAATACACTTCCACACACTGTGCCATTAATAGCCTCCTATCATCCCATTGAATATGTTTCATGGGAAAACCCATTCACAAGACTATTTATGACCTTTTTGGCATAATATCATTTATCATCCAACCTCAGAGCTCAGATCAAGATAACTGGTCACCATTCATCCTGAATAATCTTTCCAAAGGTAACAATTATATTTTGCATTTGGAATTGCGCTGCACCAAAACCTCTCCACTAATAGCCATCATTACAAACTGCTCCCACCCAACCAAACATTTTAGAAAGAATATTCTGCATTATATGAAGAATTCCTATCATCCAAAACAAGAGGACCAGGTCAATTTTTCAGAAGTGTTAATAAGCTGCGGATATGTTGTAACCATCATATAATTATTAACAGTATGGCAGATCCAGATTTGGAAGACCATGAGGGAGGGAGCACTCAAAATAACTCAACAATCACCTGAACCATTGTGGATGTGGAAACATGCATGATGAATGGTAAAATTGAACACCTCCTCAAAAGCTTACTGAAGAACAAACAGTCAAAGTGTGGTACATCCAAATCAGTGGTTTACACCCAATGGACCCAATTTCCTGATTTGTGAGTTAATTCTAATATGCATCCATTATAAATTGAATCCATCTGACCAATTTGTATGGTAGAATTGGTATTGCACTTGCCCATCACTCTATCCTTTCAGCACAAACTGATGGAACAATTACAGCCTGAGTGCAGGAGAAGGCCCTAGAGAACTTCTTCAGCAATCCTGAATGTGAAGTACTCATTGAATCCATTGCTGAAGCTGGAACTGGCCTCAACATAACTTGCGCTGATATTGTTTATTTAATGGTGAGGGGACCCCCAAAGGTCTACCCCAATTTTCCGACTCTGACATCCACCTTTCCAGGAGCCAAATTGGAACCAAGCCATTGAGGCTCAGGCTGTTGATTGACTCCATTGTATTGGCCAACAATGACCCGTGAAGGTCATTCACTATATCATTACTCATTCAGTTGAGGTAAACATGAGGAAGGTACCTTTCAAGCTCATCTGAGTCCCGGATTGTATTACCATTCTGAATTCTTTCTTTATGGGCATCCCATATTCCAATCACCAACAGTTCCAAGAAAAGAAACGCTCATTAACTGCATGAGCCTTCCCAATATTATCTAATTTGTGTTTGACAAAGTTGATAACTCCTTTTCACCCTGTCACAGGACCACAATTATGAACACCATGAGCTGGATTGAACTTCTTCAATATTTCCTTAATCAAAATGAGCAATAGACAAATCTTGATAAGGCACACCATAGCAAATTACTACAAACAAAATCATATTGTTTATACTCTAACTTATTTAGCAAGATGTTGCATATTTGAGAAATAATAATCAGACTGTATTACACCTGCACACACAATTCACAAAAGCTTAATTGGTAGCTGTGCTTTTTTATTTATTTTACTCAATTATTGGAGAGAATTCCCATTTGCACTAATAACTGCCATTTGAAGTATTTTGAGGGCAATATTCCGCATCTTACTACAACCTTTGAGCCAATCTTGATCAAATACCTGAAAAGATAGCCCTTAAGGAATATCCCCATCATCTGTTGATTGTATTTCTGGCAGTATATCTATAGTTTTTTGACGCTTTTTTTAATCTGATTACAAAACTCTATGTCTCTATCAATTTTTGATACAAACTGATTAAATAAGGGTGAGTGCCAGCATAATTGCACCCTGCAGTAAACTTGACGTCCATTTGCCAGTACTTACTCAGTATCTGAGCATACTCAAGGGTCATTGAATTGTGATGCTAGAATGGGAAATATAGCCATATCACACCATTCACAACGGAGCTCACAGTTATGCACATAATCAATTGGATTATCATCAGACTTTGTTCACAATGAAGAAGAGATACAGTAACTAACCCTCTGACAAATCTTTGCAAGCTTTTTATTATCCTTCTTTTTTACCAAATACTCCACATCCTTTTGAATAGACTTCCATTCTATTTTCAAATAAGTGAAATATTGCTCCATTGAAGCTTCCACAACCCCATAGTTATTATGATCCTTGTTCCAACAGTAATGATGATACTTGGTGCTGACAAGTGCAAGACAGAAGGTACAGTAAAACACCATATAAATCAACTTTTTGAACAGATGTTGCCATGCACTCTCCCAGTACTAAGTGAATCGTATGAGTCCTATCTTGTGGAGCTCATTTTTGCAGTAGCTTTGGAAACCCTGAGACTGAACTTGTGTTTATGGCTCATTGAAAACATCTTTGGGGACATATCTGAGCTTACCAGCCACTTGAATTGCAATTTCATGCTCTTCTGTGCTGGGTGGTGCTGATAGTGAGGAAAAATCCTTATCCCTTACTTTGAGTAGGAACAGGCAATGGGCATGTACAGCTGATCTCATCCTGTGAGCCTGTGAGGTATGTATAACATACCCATAAGGCCACAAATGATTTTATAAACAGCTAATTTTGTCTTAAACAGACTTTTTAGTTGAAATTAAAATAAAAATAACAAAAAATAAGTATAACTTGATTTTGGATAAACAAAGTTATAAATATTATGTCATTTTTGGATTCTACACCAAAAATAACCTAGGGTACATCCATAAGGTGTTATACCCAAAAACACTTATTTCTTGTGTTATTAGAAGATTTAAGAATCTCACAGTACTAATGTAGCTTTTTTAACGTTTTTTAAAATTGTTAAATTTAAGCTTAAATAAGCTTAAATTTAAAGTTGCATAAGGTTAATGCAAACTTACCAAAGTTTTAGTTAAAATTGAGGTGTGGTGTATATTTACTGAATTGGCTAAGTATTTGCCATACAGAATGTAAATCCTGCGTGAGCTCAATTTGAAAGGGTTTAAAGCCATGGTATGGCTTTAAATAAATAAAAGGGCAAAATCCACGCAAAAAGGTGGGACAAAGGAAAAAGACCAAATAGAGCTGGGGTACCCAACTTTTTGGATCTGCAATGATTCAATTAAGGTTGTCCACCTGTATTGGAGGATTTTCAACCTTATTTAAACTTTAAGATTAGACTTTGATCCAACCTTAAGGTTTAAACTGGTTTTATCCCAATTTGGACAGGAATTTCAAGCTGCCAAAGGGTAAATTCCAATATGCAGGCTTGAAATCAAGGTTTTAAGAACTTTCAAAGCTTAATCAGGCTTAAAAACCTTAAATAAGCTTAAAACTTTAAAGTTACAAGCATCAAAACCTTATCAAAAGCTAAGGTTTGGTGTGTATTGCTATTTTACGTGGAAAAACAGTAATAACTTCAAAAATTCATTAAAAATCCAAATCTTAATGGATTTGCTTGAAAATTTCACACAGCTTAGAATTTAATATTATCTATATATAAATTAAATTTTAAGTATCTTTCATAAGTCAAATTCCTGGGTAATTAGCCTGGAAATTTACTCTTTTAATTAAGCTCAAAGAAAATTATGATTTCTTTAAAAATTAATTAAAAATTGAGTTTAAGAGATTTCTGCTTGAAAATCTATTTTTAAGTTTTTCATGTGATGAAATTTAATATAAATAAGTTTATTTATATTAGAAACTTAAAATAATTAGTTTAAATGAGGATTAAAGTTACATGGAGTTAAGAATAACACTGGTAGCTTTAAATAGGAATTAAAAACAAGTTGCCTTAAGTTAAGAGCTTTGTTTTTAAGTATGGTTTTTCAGTTTTGACCTGAGCACGCCCTCTATATTCATTATGAATCATGAGAGCTGCTCTGAAGACATAAAAAGAGTCTTTTCATCACTGTTTTTGTCCATCATTAATTATCAATCCAATCATATGAGACATTTAAACAGGTAAAGTTTTATTATTTATAAAATCTTATTATTAAAGTAATTCTTAAGTTATTTTATTCTTTATTAATTGTAAATTAAAGAATTGAAGTCATAGAATTCAGATTATTGTTGTAATCATCAATAATATATTTTATATTATAAAATTATCATCTTAAATATCCTTTAAAATCAACAAATTCCTCTTAAAAACTCTTTAAATCTTAAATTTTATCATAAAAAGTTGTTTTATCTTTAAAATTATTTATTTTAGGCGTGTTTTTAACTTATAATGATTATTTAATATAATAACTGTTGTTGTTCAACTTGTTGTATTAAATAAATATTATAAGTAAGTTTTCTCTAAAGTTCTATATTTTTTTTATCTAGTATTAGTTTTTTTATATAGAATTTTATTCTATAAGAATTATTTCTGCACAATGTGTGTTGTAATTCTTTTATAAATAATATTTATGTTATTTATAAGTGGTTAATATTCATATTTCCACGTGTAATTGTCTCATTAAGAGCTTTACAAGTCTTATTGTTATAACTGTTAGTGACTATAACAATAATAGAATAATTATAATTTATTATAATTATTAGTATTTTTTTTATTATTATATTTTTATAATAATAATTAAATTTATTTTTTTATATAATTATTTTTAATAATTATATTTAAATTTGTGGTTATAATATTTTATTATATTATATATTTCTATTGAGGACAGTCATAGTACTCTTGATTTTGCTACTATTATCAAGAGTTTCATATACAAACCCTACACATCCCATGGACATTTTCTGGAAGTTCCACTTTCAGCCATTTATGTTGCTCCTTCTGGCTTGCATCTTTTGCCACATTGTGAGCTTTGCGTGCCTGGTTCCTTTGCTGTCTCATCTTGGATTGATTGAGTATACTCTGGGCAAGGGGCAATTGAGGGTGGGTGAGCTCACTATTTGACTAAGTGCCCTGCTCATGTGCCGTGAAATAATCCCTCCTTGTTTCACTTTGAGTTGGAGACATGTTCTCATCCTCATCACCCACAATGCTTTCTCTTGATGAACTGGCATGACACATTCTTGGTTTGGAGGCATATGGATGATGATGTCCTGTGACTTTTTCTTTATGGACCAGAGGTTAAGATGCATAAAGTTCATCACCTGCCATGCAAATAATCAGTTAACACATCAAAAAAACTAATAAAGACAGGTCATATTCACAATCTTCAATTGGCTCCTGAGATCAGACACTCTTGCCTTTAGGTGCCATATCTAACCCATGAAACAAACATGTCAGATTTTGAAAAATTTTATATTCCTAAATGTAAAAGACTCACTTTGATGACGTGTAAATCTGGGATTTCCCTCTGAAAGTCCACTCCAACTAACATTTTCCAATGGTCTTTTTCACCACCCACCATCAACCCTCTTTTCATGGCCCACATGAAGCTGAGATTCTGTTGGAATCTTGAGGGTCGGCTGGTTACTTTTCCCAAAGGGTTCCTGGGATGCCACCAGATTCCAACTAGCATTAAGGAGGAAGTCTTGTGGAAATTTGGATTGTGGATTAGCCTTTGATAAGATTCCAGGTGTGCTTCCTGGCCCCTCAGACACATGCATTTGTGTATTAGTGGGACTCAGGGGAAGTGGAGTGATGGAAAGGTTTGGTATTGACCAAGTGCTTGAAGTTTGAGAAGTCGCACTTCCCACATCAATGTTGAGACCTGATAAATTCATTGAGGATGCCATAGGGGTTGTGAGTGAAATTTTGGGACTCATTTGTGACTGTGTTGTTCAAACATATTCTATGTAAGATTCACTATCTGAGTCATGAACAGAACCTGAATGGGATTTACGTGGGTTGAATGACATGAGGGCTAAAAAACTACAGTAATGTTTCAACTTGATAAAACAGCTCAGTATTATGATAAAATAGGGTTACCTCAAATGAAGGATTGCAAACATATAGTAGAGAAGATTTATGAATAGTGGGAACAAAGTCTCTTGTGGAAGTCTAATAAAACAATTTTTGGGAGAATTTGCCTGGCCTATTTTTGAGCTCCTCCACTTTTGTCGGAAACCACACTGCACAGCCTACCAGCATATAATGTGAGATTTTCTTGATCTCCAAGGGACCCATCATCCATAAGGAATAATATTAAATAGAAATTTACCCCTCCCCAATGTCATATTTTGTGAATTATCAAAACTGCCAATACATGCATCAAAACTCCCCAGAATTCTATATCTGTATAAGGGTATATTCATGAGGGATTTACCCACAAAAGAAACATCACCTTTTCAGCAAAGGGAAGACAATCCAAATCACATTCCAACCAATTAAAAGACTGCTGCACTCAAACCAAATACCAAGACTTTAGCTCCACTCCAAACCCTTATTTAATAGAGTTATATTTTTATTTCTGTAATAAGGTTTAAACCATGTACAATGGCATGCCAGAATACATGGTTTAAATGTTAATCCCCTCAATCCAATGGTGACACTTCACTCATTTAACCCCCTCAAGGGTCAAACCCGCAGTATCACCATTTGTAAATAAACGAGAATATGTATGAGCATTGAGAAGCACGGCATTTTACCCAAGAAAACTCCTAACCAATTCCCCCATCAAGATGAGACATGTTACACTTTATCCCCTGCAGCTCAGCCAACATTAAAAATGGGATAGAATCCCAAACTGGCTCCAATCATCTTCCCCTTCATCAATAATCACTCAATTATTTTCCCAATTAATCACCTTCCTAAACACTGGCACATCAACCATAGATATTTATAAACAAACCAGCCTTATTCATAATTCCCGCAACGATTTCAACCCCCTGCTATTCCTCAATGCATATATGCATGTTTCAACACTGCTCAACTCAAAAGCACTCCTTCCCTGAGGGCAATAGGAAGGCAGTTTCCTTCACACCTTTCCAATATAAACAGCACATTAAAAAGCTCCAATAAGCCTTTGCACCCAGATCTTTTACAAACATCCCTTCTTCAGCATCAGGATCTGAGTTCCCACCAATTCTATTGGATCAAATTTTCCCAGTTGACCCAAGGCACATTCTCCACACCACCGGGTCTCAATTCAACTGCACAGAAACCATACAGCAGAAGTCAAAACCTTCCCTCACAAGACCTTAGAATGATAATATCTGCCATTCTATCATTAAGGTATAATATACCCCGCGGGGCTTCACACCTTTGTAACCCTGCCCTGAAGCTTCTTATCAAGTCCAGTATCTCAATCTCAAAAGGTCATTCCACTCCTGCATTCTATATACCTGACAATCTCAGTACCATATTTGAACATCTCCAATTGGAGCCAGTTATTCAAAACTATATATTTTGTCCTCAACGTTTCTTTCTTAATGGCCTTACTGAATCTGTCACAACTGACGAACCATACTGTCAATGCCATAATGACCCAAATGATCATGATCCCCCTTGCACATAATCATTCGGCAAATTCATCAATTCATTTGAACCCCACACCCAAAACACAACCAACATGCAGCAAGAATTTACCCCAACAAAACATTTCATTTATCAACCATTCAAAAATTGGCTTCCAAGATTCCTCCAGCGGGCTGGAATTATGGAAATTTTACATCAACATCAACAATCCCAAATTCCTGAAGGTTCCCCCAAATGTGACATCTAGGATGGATTGGTCTGGAGATGCTTCACTGGGACACAAAATATCAATGACCCCCATTCATGTCCATTCCTTGTGCATTGGCCTTCTCTATTTATGTGGACTTGTTTTAATGCACATGGAAAGTCAACCCGGTTGGCCAGCATTGGACCTATCATGATTATTTGTGTCAATCTCCCCCAAAGTGAAAGATTGAATCTAGAGAATTCCTATGTTGCAGGAATCATCCCTGGTCCAAAGGAGCCAACTGCCCTTCAATTGAGTTGCCTATTAATGCCCCTGATCAAGGAGCTCAAAGAACTGTGGCAAGGTTACCATTTTTCACCCACCTCAACAGGACCTTCAGGATCCTTTATCTGTGTTGCCATCCTCACAGCCATTGCAGATGTGGTGGCCCTGCACAAGCTTACTGGATTTATTTCTCACTCAGGAAACCACATTTGTAATTTTTGCTCTATTCACAAGGCTCAAATTGAAGAAATTGGTCCTCAACTTCACTATGCACGCACATACCCAAATCATAAATCAACCATTGAAAAATGGCTTTGGGTATCCCCACAACAAAGACAAGCAATTTTCTCTGAGTATGGAGTGTGATATTCAATTCTTGTAGACCTTCTGTATTGGGATGCAACCAGAATGGTTAATCTTGACATAATGCATAATTTAATACTTGGAATTTTGAAGCATCATGCAGCTTTCAAAATGTGCATTCCAGAGTCCAAATCAAAAATATCCTTCAGGACCTGCAGGAAATCCAATGACACCAACAGTTCAAACTCAGATTCCATGACCCCTAACATCTCTCTTGATCAAATTACATTGAGAGAGGCCCGCTCCCTGAGAAGAGACACAGCAAAAATAATAAATGAGTCACTCCCCACTACTTCCCAATGCCTTCCCCTCACATGCAACATCCATCTAGTGGTTCTGCAGAGATTTCCTCATTTGATGCCAATTACATTCCCACTTCCAAATTTCCCTCTTAATTGGATATCAGGGCACTTAGTTATCACCTGATCAAGGGTGAGGCTCTGGAGCATCTCCCACAGATCATATCTTACACCATAATTCCCTCATCATGGACAAGAGTACCCTGCGTAATGGGTTTCCCCTCTCATGGTAGTTTAAAAGCTGCTGAATGAGCTCTCTTATACAAGGTTTACATTCCATTTTTAATTCTGAGTCAACATATGTCATTAGATGAACACAGTTCCCCCAATACTCAAAGAAAAATGGGTAAATCAGAAGAACTTGCAAATGAACTAACCAAGAATACATTCCATTTGATTACTGCTATCAACATCGCCACAAGTTGGACTGTTTCAATGGATGATGTGACTGAATTTGCTGAAAATTGGAAAAGATTCTGCCTTTCCAATCAACAGCTGTTCCCAAAACAGAAAAGTAAACCAAATCTTCATCTTGCTGATCATATTCCAGAACTCTTCCAACTTTGGGGCCCAGCACAAGCCTCAGCCACATGGGTAAATGAGCACTTGATTGGAGTATTTGCAAAGATTCTAACAAATAACAAAATATGTAAGTTAATTAATAAGAGGAATATACTCACAGTGATTAACCAAATGAATGGAATAAGACTGCCTTCTTGCAACTATTAATAGATGATATAGATAAAGCTTACTTCAACATATCTGTTGATGTTCCAACCTTTCCGTTCTCCTGAAATCCCCATCTGTCCCATGCAAAATAAACAACTTTGCGAATCACAGCTGCCTGCCCCATTCAATCACCAAAAATATAACAAACCATCCCGCCATGATCAATAAAATTATGATTTCATGATTGAGTACCTACAGAATTTTTATTCCACAAGGGAAATAGTTGAATGGATCAGCTTAGACACTACTGTACAATTCACAAGTCATCCCACTTCAAGTATTGTCTCACCTTGGTATCTTCCACCTTCAAAAATTAATATTGGGAACAATATATTTTCAACTGAATCCAAAAATCTTAGCAACAGTGTGATGTGTTTTATGAGGGGAAAATCACAGCAATTAAGTATTATGAATATCATCTTTAAAGTCTCTGAGCCATCTAGCATGCTGAAGAATAACTTTCTGATCTTAAAAACTTTGAAGATTAATGTGACTTTCTTACCAGATTGGCCGCATCTCAATATTCATAAAGCTGTTGGTTTTGATGATAGACACTTGATTATATCTGCAGAAGAGATAGAAGGTCACTGTGGATTGTATGATATCAAAGTGATGTCATGTGGGCTGCTAGTAATGATAAAATTGTTATTTCATGATATTTAGTCTCCACTTTTTGCTGAAAATATAGTGATACAATCATGCAATTCTGTAAGCTTCATTAGGCTTTTTTCCAGAGAAATAAGTGTCTCAAGATTTGGTGACAGTGACATGCCATTGTGACAAGCAAAGCACATTAGTTCACATAGCCACAAAGAGATTACCTTTTTGAAATTGGTCATGGTGTGAATAAGCCAATTGCAATGATCAAATGACGCACACACACATATATCACAGGATCTAAAATGACACAACAGCACCATCATCACGTTGGAAGGGGAATAGGCCTATCATCCAAGTGGGCCTCAGCATTACATTGCATCCATGAGAGTTTGGATGTTTGTAAGTCACATTCCCTAATGAGTGCTTTGTGGAGGTAGGTTCAGAAAAACTACATCCGCACATGCTCCTGCCTTCTTGCACATGTCTCACACTTACACACCTTCAACTGCCGCAAGGGGTTCCACATGTGTCACCTGCAAATGGTTGATGGCACTTGACATTAGGCCCTCACATTCTTTGCCTTTGTGTGCATGTGTCACACCCATGCACCCACTGAATTGTGTGGCAGGCTCCAACTATGTCACCTGCTCATACTGAGCTGATTCATGGCTACACAGAATTAGGACGACACATCATTTGCCTTTGGTGTTGTGGTATTCCATACCTTATTAGCCAAGTTTCAAGTGAAATTTAATTTATAAGGCTATAAATTGAAGAAATAACCAAGAAGAATCAATAATTAATCAACTATAATAGAGGAATTCAGCAATAGAATGGATTTAAATTTATCAAAAATGTATAATCCCATAATCAAATCCTGGAAGAATAGACCATTTGATTACAAGAATAACAATAAAATAAGGAAAAGAAAAAGACAAACTAGCAAGAATGTTAATGTTACCAGTGAAAGGGGTAGTGTAACACTCAAGTTACCCAAGCTCTGCTCAACCTTTGGATTAATCAGCAATTCAGTTATTAACCTGAGGACAATTCAACAAGGAATAAATTAAAGCTGTATTAATCAACAGTCACAAGACAGAAAGAAAAGAAAGCAATAAATTTATGCAAGGAAAATCCATCAAAAACCTTAAATTACACAGAATATCTGTGGAAACACAAGCACAGCCACCTGATAAGCCAGTAAATATAAATTAAAAGCAGAATTGAGTTAGATAAAGAAAAGAATAAACTCATACAGGACAAATAGAATCCCCACAATACACAGCATTCTCCACCTACAGTTCAAACAATGCACAGACCTATGGTGCAATAACTGTACAAAATCATCTCATACCACCAAAAATTGTGCAACAAACCAAACAAATGGTGAAATACCTTGAAGAAATGACACCATCTCAAAATTACTCACCAGCTAAAATTCCTCAAGGCTGTGCAAAATAGTATTAAAGTTTAATCAAAATATGAATAAAGCTTCAGAAATGGTGCAATATACCAAACATATGGTGCAATATCTTGATCAAATGACACCAGCTCAAAATTCCTCACCAGCAAAAACATCTCAGCTTACATAATCATACATATTAATGGTGCAACCAACCAAACAAATGATATCTCACCACTATAAAGAATTATCCCAGCCAAAAGAAGTGAAAAAATTCTAAGTCCCTTGTTTTTGAGTGCCTCTATGGAGAGCCCAAAGAATATAAATAAAGGTCCTCTCTCCCTCATTTTTTTCCTCTTTTCCCCATGAATCCAATTAGTTATATACCAAGAAGTAGAATAACTATTCATCCCTTACTAGTAGATTAATCTAGTTATTTTATTAAAGTATTATAGACTTATAAGCTTAATTCATAGTGATTTCTAATTAGTAGTAGTTAACAGAAGGTCTACTTAATATTATTAATCCACCATATGTTTAAATTATTAGTCTTATAATTATAATACTATCAATAATACTCATAATATTGAGTTTATCCCCATAACTTTTACATTATAAAGGAAAAATAGTCTTATTATACCTTCATATTAAAAAAACCAGCCTTACAACTATATATTATTATATATAAAAAACCCTACCCTTATATTATATTATATCATTTAGATATCTAACAAACGTCCACTCTATATTTAACAAAATCTTACCAATAAATTATTAAAGGTCTTATTATTATATTATGTTAACAATTACCCTCTAAAACCATTAAGTATTATAACATTTATAACATCAAATTGAACTTACCCCTTAAAATATAAATTATTACTATTATATTAAATCAACCTCTTATACTATTGAGGTCTTACCCTTAAAATTATCTTATATTATTATTTGAAAATTATATTTTATATTTTATTTAACTTATAAGTTACTTATCTGATTATTGAATAGGTCTGATAGAGACTGCTGAAAAGTCTTCTCTAGTTGTAAAGCCACAATCTTAAATATTGATTTGTGAGCTCTGTAGGGAGATTGTTTAGTATATTCAGAGGGGCAGCTAAAACACCATTAGCACCCTTGGTTACAGGATTATTTCAGCAATTCAAAACTGTTTACCTGTGATTTCCCCCTCAAGGACTGCCTTATCCAATCCCACACTAAAAGGAGTTCCACATCTGGTGTCCCAACAGTGGCTATTTCAACTTCAACATTCAACAATCAGTCAATGATCAAGAAAGAAGATAATCAAATCAACATAACTCACAAAATTAATTATCATTATCAAGAATTAACAATCAAAACTCTCATACAATCTGGAATCTGGAAACAAATCACATTCCAAATCATCATCACCATCACAATCCTCAAATCAATCATACCATTTTTATTATCCAGTAAAAGAAGGAACACCAGAAAATCAAACACCTCAGGATATTGATTTACTCATTGCAACACCAAGAACAGAACAGAAGGAAAAGGAAGAATTAAGGAGATTTTTCTTCAAGTTAATTCAAGAAGCAAAGAAAAACAAGAAAAGTACAAAAGAATTTAAAGGATCAGTTTATCAAGTAGAAATGAATCAACAATCAACATCTGACTTACCACCATTACCTGAAGATACTGTAGAAGGACAGTATGCAGAAGAAAGTGAAGAGGAAGATCAAACAGTACAAATACAAAGTCTTATGAAACAAATGCAAGATTTATTATTAATACAAAGTAAAAAGAAAGGAAAAAGAAGGGAACAAACATCTTACACACCTGGAGGCAGTCCAAGTGAACAAACATTACCAAGGCATGTTAGGCCTGAAGACTCACCAATATCACCTACACCTGGTCCTAGAGAAACCTCTACTCCAGTAACAGAACAAAGATCACAGAGTATCCCAAAGAAGGTATTTTTAACTACACCAAGCCATCCAAGTCCATTACAAAAGAAAATTCCTAAGGTAACATCTCCTATTGTTAAGATAAGAGCTAAAGATTATAATCTTGTTTTTGATGGTAATGAAGTAGAAAAATTCATAAAAAGAGTGGAAGCAGCAGCTGAAATTGAAGGAGCTAGTGGAGAAGATATAGCAAGACAAGTTATTTTTATGTCAGCATCTGAAGAAGTTAAGGAGAAAATTGAAGCAATGCAAGGTTATGAAGAGAAGAACTGGACAAAACTCAAAGAAGAGCTTACTACATAATGGGGAAGAGTAGAGCCAGACAGAAGATATAGACCAGAATCTTTGGAGAAGCTTTTCAATAATACCAAAAGAGGAGGGGGAATTAGAAACTTAGCTGAATACAAGAGACTTATTGGAGAATATGAAAAGATCACAAATTATCTGTATAAATATGGATATATTAGAAGAGAATTTGAGCATAATGAAGAACTCTATGCAAGCCTTTCACCAGAAATTAGGACTTCCATAATTAAGGAGATGAGAAGAGATAAGGTCATGATCCAAGCAAGGGATGGTGGATATATTGTACCAGAAATGAAAGTATTGAAGAGCTATATAGAGCAAGAGCTAGAAACTGTGATCATATCAAGGGACAGAGCTGAAGACACAAACTCCCATTATGAATTAAATCAACCACATATAGATAAGACAAAAGCAAAGAAAGTTCAATTTGAAGATGAAACCATGGAAAATGCCTTAAATCAACTGAAGGAGCTCAATAATAAAATTAAAGATCAACAAAGACCCAGGATTCAGGCTCAAGAAGAAAAGAAAGAAATAAAGGACATCATTAAGAAAATTAAGGAATTGAAGGAAGCAGTAATACCTCAAAATAAAACAGGACAGGTATTCAAGCAGGAAAATCAAGCAAGGTACCCAAAAGATAGCTTACCACCCTTTTCACAAAGGCATATTCCTTATACACCAGCACAAAAGACACCAAAACCATATCTCAAATGCTATTATTGTTTGGAGGAAGGACATTCAGTTAATAGATGCAACTACCTCTTTGAAGATCAAAATAAGAAATGGGTCAGCAGACAAGGAGGTGGATTTTTATTTCCCAATTGGCAAAGAGTTCCAACTGATGGTAAAATAGCTCCAAAGAAGCTAGTTGAAGACTTTGCAAAATACCTAGAAGAACTCACAAAGAAAATGAAAGAAGATGAAGCTAAAGAAGCACTACCCAAACCTAGTCCAATGAACATAATACAATTAAAGAAAGATGATAGTGCAACTGCTATAGCTAAAGTTGAAAACTGGGGAAGCTGGCAACCACCAACTATTTCATCAGCCAATGAGCCACTTTCAAATAATTATGGATTAAGAAATACTAAAGAAAGAAACTCAAGAGTAGAAAATACCAATCAAGATGCCTTAAGATCACATTCAAAAGTGAAAACACCATTAAACAAAAGACCAAATATACCTGGAGCTTATATTGAAGATGAGCAAAAAGAAGAAGAGAAAACAATTATTCCAACTAAATATAAGAAGCCTCAATTGGTGAAAAATGAAAAGGAAATACTTCCACAGGAGCCTAAAAATGATCACACTGAAAATACTCAAGAACCAATCAAGAAAGTCAATGAAAGGAAAATCATAAAAGAGGTGAAATTAGATATTCAAGAGATTATGGCACAAATTATAAAAAAGGTATTGGATCAGAAAATAAATCTTACCTTGGAGCAAATTTTAGTCATGTCACCAAAGTTTTTTAATCAATTAAAGAATCTTTCAGAAGAAGAGAAGAACTCTATTAACTCAATTGATACAAAGGAAATTCAAACCAAGCTCATAAATCATCATCTGGGTAATTATGAACAACGAAAATTACATTATGCCTGTCCATTGGGATTTATGCAATTATATTTGGGAGAAGAAGGACATGAAATAATGGCATTAGTTGACACAGGATCAGAATTAAATATAATACCAGAAGATTCAGCAATCAAAGCAGGACTTACCACAAGATGCCTTAACATGAATTTAAGAGGAATTGGTGGTCATTGTACCTCAATAGTTAGATTAGCAGAATTCACTCCAATCACTTTAGTCACTGGGGAAGAAAGAAATATACATCTCTTTGTAGCAAGAGGAGCAGTTCACACAGTATTGGGAAGGCCTTTCCTTGCAGATAATAACATAAGATTAGACTTTTCTCAACAGAAAGGGGAAATATTCAGTTACAAAGAGCCAGATGGAAGAAGACTTTGCTTACCAATTTGTTCACCACAGAAAGTAGGATGGAGAGAAGAACCACCAGCAGGAATGGAAACATGTGCAGTTTCTAAATTGGAATATTGGAAAGAAATACCAATAGAAAAAGAGTCAAGATCCAAAAATCAAGCACATTCAGATAAAAGTCCTCATCAAAGTTTTGATAGTGAAGAAATGAAAGAATCCAAAGACAAAGTGGAAATGAAGGAGGAATTTTCAATAGAAAATGAACAAATTATTCAGGAAAGAACACATTCACAAGAGATAAATCCTCAGGAGTACCACAAGGAAATGAGAAAAACTGACAAGACCATAAATGAAGAAAAATTAAGATCACATAGTTTATCTGACAAACCTGAATTGAAAGGAGTTGATATGCCTTATACAGAAGAAAATTTACTTATTTCTGACATCAATGAGACCAAGAAAATGGAAGTTCATAGTGAAATTTTTAGGGAATCAAAACAGACTGCCAAGGAAGAAACTCATATTGAAAGTAACGACTGTAGTTTTAATCCCAAGGAAAATGTTTTTTATGAGAAGTCCTCAAAGAAATTCACACCTTTAAAATCATTGAACTCAATTTCAAAAGGAATCAAGAGTATGAAAAAATCATTCACACAAAAATAAAAATCATTGGAGAATTTATTGGAACCTAAAAAGAAAGAAAAGTTTATTTCAGAGTCAAATTCTGAGATTGCAAATGAAGAAAAAGGCTCATTAAAGAAGGATACTTACAAAAGTGAAAAGGCCAAGAACTTTGAAGTAAAATTTTTAATTAACAATATGATCATCAATTCAATTAAGAAGATTAAGGTGAATCCCTCCAATTCAAAATACCATAATAAAATTCAAGAAAAGAATACAGAATCTTTAGTAATACCTAGCATATTCAGTAAAACAAATTCAAGTGATCACATACAGAAGGTTTCAAGCTCACCCTCAATCCTAGAAGATAGAATTATCATACATATTTCCAATATCAACTCTCAGATCACTTCAGCAAAGAGTAACTTCCCAGAAAAAGAGGATAACTCAGAGAATAACATATCATTCAAAGAATAAGTTTCACATGAAGAAAAAAATGACCAAGATCAAGTAAAAGATATACCTTTTTGTATAGAAGAAGAACCTTTAAAAATGGAATTCCCTTGTTATACATCAACAAGAAAAGATATAGAATGTAGTTTCAGTACAGTTCATAATATCAATGCAGCTAACACTGATGAGTCAACATATGAAAATTCAACCAATTCACTGTCACAAATTGACATACAACAGGAATTAAATCAACAAAAAACCTTACACCCTGAAGACAAATCCTCTGGGGAAGCTTATAATAACTGTAATATTGAAAACAAAATTAATTCAAGATTCAAAAAACTTCAGTATATCAGGGACCATGCCAGAAATGAGCTCATAAAAAATACAATACACTCACAAAATATTTTAGAAAAACATCTTTCTGGACCAGCATATGAGAATGAAGCAGGATTATTTTGTCAAATGGAAATACAAGAAGAAGCTGAAGATGAACATCAATTTATACTTACTGAAGAAGAATACCCTTGGGAAGGTTATACAAATTGGCAACCTCTTAGAAATGCTAACCTTGAGGATCACAATGAAAATAATTTTAGGGACAACTTTGAATGTGCAAACCAACATGTCAAGTGGTTGGAAGATATTAGTACCCCAAAGAAGAATGAGTCAAATAGAATCAAAGATAAAAGCAGCAAAAAGAAAAAGAAGACCAAGGAAGAAAAGGAATATTTTTGGATTAATCAGAATAAAAAGATATGCCCAAGCTTGCAAGCCCATTTGGCAAGGCAATATAAGACCTCAACACAAAAAGGGGATTGGACAGAAAATAATGATGGAAATGAAAATATTATCCAGGATTACTCTAATGAGAATGTAGATTTTCAAGATCAATATCTCAATGAAGAAAGAATAAATGAGCTTACAGCTAAGAAGGCCAAATTCAAAAATGGTCTTGACAACAAATTTTCACATTCTCAATGACTTTTTTTATTATAATAATAAATTTTCTTTTTCTTATATCATGAATTTTAGTTTTATTTTAGTATAAAAAATATAAAAAATATAAAAAAAAGATATCAAACATCAAAATAAATAAAAAAACAGTTTCAAGTGTATCAGTATCATTATTCCATGTTATCTTATGTATAAAAAAAAAAAAAAAAAAAAAAAAACTCCGCAAAAAAAATTAGGGTGGGTGTCTATTTCTTAAATCCATCCTTTATGATTTAAGTTTTTGGGATGAAATTCTGGGGAATTTCAATTTTACTCTATAATTTAACCCTCATCAATATTAAATATCATAATTAATAATATCAACTCACTCAAGAATTCAAGGCAAGGTGAAGAATCAAAGAAATAACTCAAGGATGTATATCTGCAAGATTTAAAGAGTCAAAAAAAATAAAATACAAAATTGAAGGAATATACAAATATGGCCAAACAAAACAAACAGCCTCACAATACACATAGCAAGAGGGGTGACCAGTTTTGTTTATGGTTATTTTTTATTTATTCAAATTATATTTTTTATTGGTTCATTTTTTTAGAAATTACTAGTCACCCCCTGCTTACAAGAGTAATTTTGAAAATAATCAAGAATAATAAAGCAAGATTAAATAACAATAACAAAAACAGTTTATAAAAAAAAAGCATCAAAAAAATAAAGTCATCCAGAAAATAAATCAATAAAATATCTCAAGAAATCTTATTGGTTTATATTTCTTTAAATAATGATTATATCATAATAATAAAAGAAAGAAGATATAATCAAAGGGATAACTGGCCAGGTTAAACCCAGATGAAAATATTTCTTTATACAATTAATTCTTTTTTTTATTATAAATTAACTTTGAATATTTAGAAAAAAAAAATCATATTATAAAGACACAAAATTATTATTTTTTTCTGGGGACAAGGGAGAAAAAGACCTCCTTTTATATTAAAGATGGACAATCTTCTTCTACCCACAATTTGGCCCTATAAACCTTTCATATATCAAAGGCTATGCAAGCTCTAAAAAATACATCTTATCAACCATTTAACCCCAATTAGAATTCAATTTAAAAAAAAAATAAGTTTCATATATTAAATCAATAATATATTGATTGGATGAACCAAACAAATTAATCTTTAATTTAAAAATTCAGACTCTTAATTAATTTGATCTTATATTATTTGGGCAAATTAAAATTTTAACTCCACTTCATATTTAATTAAAAAAAAATAAATGTTTTGCACAAATTTAATCAATTTTATATTGATTGAGTTGCAAGTTTAGTTAAAACCTTAATTTCATTTCAAGAATTTTAATTAAGTTAATCTTATGGTATTTGGCTAAATTAATTCTTAATTTAACTAAAACCAATACTTAAAAGCATAACAATGAATCAAAGTGATTTAGTTCATTGATACGTCTGCCTTAATAACTTTGATCATAATGATTTCCTAAAGCAGTAAATTCAAATATTTTGAATTTCTGAATTGCAATAAAAAAAAAATAAAAATAAATAACAAATATAAAAAAAAAAAGAGAAAACGTTTAAATAGTTTTTTTTCTTATTATTTATTTTTCTTTTAGCCCTTTACCATATTTCACGCATAGAGATTTACAATAGATTTGTAACACCCTAAGTTCGGGTTGTTCTTACTTTCTCTTATTTTATTTTTTTGCTTTTATTTAATTATTTTTGAATTTTTTTTATTTATTTTTATGTATTTTCCTTTTGTTTACTATTTCCAATATATATTTAAAAAAAAAAAAGAAAAGAAAAGCGATCGTTAGAATCAGTTATGAAGAAAAGAACAATAAGCCAAAGTCTCACCAAAATAGCTTGGTTTGGAGGTTAATCCTTGTTTACTCCTCATCGTCAAAGGTACTAGTGAAGATATCAAAACACACATAAATAAAATAAAAAAATAAAATAAAAAGTACAATAAATAAATAGCTAAAACTTACTCCACCAAATCGTTTAACACCTCCACTAATGCTCGTAAAGAAGCTCGTAGGCCAGAGAGGGAACCGTAATCATGCGCGTCATTAGGATGGTTTTGGACGTAGTCGTAGAAATCGCGGCAATAGCAGCGAAATAGACGGTCAAAAACATCAAAGAGTTGCCGTAACTTGGAGGAATGATTGGAGTCTGTTGTGGCGGAAATAGATATACTGTCCTGAATAGGATTGTTGATAGAGGAGGCAGCCGGTTGGGAGATGACACGTTCAACTAATGCTGGAGGAGAGTGATGGCCATTGGTCGTCGGTAAAGGGTTATTGGAATTAGGCCAGGCAAGAGCCGACCCAGAGAAAGGGGTAATTGAGGTGGGCGGTGAAGGTCTAGTCGCGCTCGAGTTCGAATCAGTGGTGGATATGCATTGAATGGTATAGCGATATCCCCCGTGAAGAATTGCTATAACTTCACGACCATTCTCATCAATATAAATGGATAAAGCAAAAGAAGACATATTGCGTTAGGTTCTCTATTTAAAAAATAAAAAATAAAAAAAAAAAAAGCAAAACAATAATAGTAATAGTGATTTATATAAAATAAAAAAAAAAAAAAAAGGGTGAAAGTGACGATGGACAAACCAAATCGCTCTTGAATACATCATTCCTCCCGACGATCAAACTCCGAAGCTGCTTACTGTGATCATGCAGTTTGATTGGTCTGTTGGAATAAAAATAAAAAAAAATAAAAAATAAACAGAAGTATTAAAATAAAAAAATAATAAAAGATAAGAAGCCAAAGCGACAAAAGATAACCCAAAAGACAAATATCAGCCACGGTAGATACAGTAAACGGAGAAGCAGAAGCGACAAGAAAAACAGTGACTCACCCAGATACGGTCACTTGCCAGCCAAAAGAGTGCCAAAAAGGGCGCAACGTAAGGATTGGGGAGCAGGCGGCGTCGAAGGGAATTTAAGCAAGTGACAGGAAGGATATGAAGACAGATAGAGGATGGAGGCGCAAATTCAATGAGGCGTAATTAAAATTGAAGAAGATTAATAAATATATATAATTAATATAAATATAGAGATACAAACAAATAATAATAAAAAAAAATATATAAATAATAACAATAAATAAATAAAATAAAATAAAGAGTAGAGAAGAAAAAAGAAAACCCCAGCGAGTGGAGATAAGAAGTAGAGCTGGTTTATTTTGAAGTATCCACACCCAGCTACTTCAAAAAAAAAAAAAAAAAAAAAAAATTATTTAATTTATTTAAAAGAGATTATTATTATTTGTATTAAATTAATTTTATTATTATTATTAAAAAAATAAATAAAGAAAGAAATAAAATAAATACCATAGTTATTTATATTAAATTTAATTTATTACTTAAAACAAACAAAATAAATAAATTTATTATAATTATTAACAATAAACCAAAAATATTATTATTCATTTTAAATTAAATATATTATCATTATTTATATTAAATTAAATTTATTATTATTTAAATTAAATTAAAATTTATTATTATTACAAAAAAAAAAATAAAAAATAAAAAAAATAAATAAATAAATAATTATTATTTATATTATATTAGATTTATTATTATCATTTATATTATATTAGAATTGATTATTATTCATCATAAAATAAACATATCAATATTAAATAATAATATTATTATTTATAGTAAATTAAATATATTATTATTATTTAAAAAAAAAAAAAAAATATTAAATCTATAATTATTAATTAAACCAAAATAAACTTATAATTATTATTTAAATTAATTAAATTTATAATTATTATTTATATTAAATTCAATCTATTATTATAAAAAATAGGATAAATAAATTAAAATTAGGTTATAATTATTAAATGGAGAGGGGGGTGTCAATCAGCAATGACAATAACCATATAAAAGGCCACCCACCATTAATAATAATTAATATAATGACATAATATACCTTATTATTATATTTTATCATCTATATGACTTGATATCAGTTTTATTAGTAGCTTTTATTACTTACCTATATTATTATTATTATTTATTATTATCTTACTATTATTATATTATTATTTCTTTAATAAATTATATTTAAAAAAAAAAAAAAAAAAAAACCATATCATATATTGATATAAAATTACATTTATTTTAATTATTATATAAAGTAGATATGATGGTACAATTATTAAATGGAGAGGGGATGGCCCCACCATTTAAGGTTAATTTCAGCAAAAAACAAAAACAAGAAGAAAGAACAACCCAACCAGAAAAACAAAATAAAAGAAGAGAGGTCCTAGATAAGACCTTAAACTGTCCAAATATTTCATTTTTTATATTTTACCAACAAAAATTCCTTCAAGAATAGGTCCTAGATAAGACCTTAAACTGTCCAAATATTCTTATATCTTATCACCAAAATTAATTCAAGAATAGGTCCTTGATAAGACCTTAATCTGTCTGAAGAAATTATTTATTATTTTTTTTATCAATTATTACTTCAAATAACTCAAGCAATGGTCTTTAGTATGACCTTAAAACTGCATTATTATTCATTAAAAGAAAAGAAAAGAAAGAAAATAACTTTCTTTTATGATCAAAATAGTCTTTAACAAAGAAAGAAATAAATAAAATGAAAGATGAAGATCAACCAATAAAACAAAATCAACTATATCAAGATGAAAATGATCAAAATAGTTATATTTCAAACCAAAGTCAAGAAGACAACACAAAAATAAGAAGCTATGGAGATTCAAAATCAATATAAAGAGCTACAAACAGAAAATATCATTTGAAATTAGTAGAATAAATATTTAAAGGAATAGAATATAGCTAAATGGAACCAAAATATTTCCCTTGAAACTGGAATGCTGGGGACAGCATTAAATGGAGAGGGGGATGTGGTATTCCATACCTTATTAGCCAAGTTTCAAGTGAAATTTAATTTATAAGGCTATAAATTGAAGAAATAACCAAGAAGAATCAATAATTAATCAACTATAATAGAGGAATTCAGCAATAGAATGTATTTAAATTTATCAAAAATGTATAATCCCATAATCAAATCCTGGAAGAATAGACCATTTGATTACAAGAATAACAATAAAATAAGGAAAAGAAAAAGACAAACTAGCAAGAATGTTAATGTTACCAGTGAAAGGGGTAGTGTAACACTCAAGTTACCCAAGCTCTGCTCAACCTTTGGATTAATCAGCAATTCAGTTATTAACCTGAGGACAATTCAACAAGGAATAAATTAAAACTGTATTAATCAACAGTCACAAGACAGAAAGAAAAGAAAGCAATAAATTTATGCAAGGAAAATCCATCAAAAACCTTAAATTACACAGCATATCTGTGGAAACACAAGCACAGCCACCTGATAAGCCAGTAAATATAAATTAAAAGCAGAATGGAGTTAGATAAAGAAAAGAATAAACTCATACAGGACAAATAGAATCCCCACAATACACAGCATTCTCCACCTACAGTTCAAACAATGCACAGACCTATGGTGCAATAACTGTACAAAATCATCTCATACCACCAAAAATTGTGCAACAAACCAAACAAATGGTGCAATACCTTGAAGAAATGACACCATCTCAAAATTACTCACCAGCTAAAATTCCTCAAGGCTGTGCAAAATAGTATTAAAGTTTAATCAAAATATAAATAAAGCTTCAGAAATGGTGCAATATACCAAACATATGGTGCAATATCTTGATCAAATGACACCAGCTCAAAATTCCTCACCAGCAAAAACATCTCAGCTTACATAATCATACATATTAATGGTGCAACCAACCAAACAAATGATATCTCACCACTATAAAGAATTATCCCAGCCAAAAGAAGTGAAAAAATTCTAAGTCCCTTGTTTTTGAGTGCCTCTATGGAGAACCCAAAGAATATAAATAAAGGTCCTCTCTCCCTCATTTTTTTCCTCTTTTCCCCATGAATCCAATTAGTTATATACCAAGAAGGAGAATAACTATTCATCCCTTACTAGTAGGTTAATCTAGTTATTTTATTAAAGTATTATAGACTTATAAGCTTAATTCATAGTGATTTCTAATTAATAGTAGTTAACAGAAGGTCTACTTAATATTATTAATACACCCTATGTTTAAATTATTAGTCTTATAATTATAATACTATCAATAATACTCATAATATTGAGTTTATCCCAATAACTTTTACATTATAAAGGAAAAATAGTCTTATTATATCTTCATATTAAAAAAAACCAACCTTACAACTATATATTATTATATATAAAAAACCCTACCCTTATATTATATTATATCATTTAGATATCTAACAAACGTCCACTCTATATTTAACAAAATCTTACCAATAAATTATTAAAGGTCTTATTATTATATTATGTTCACAATTACCCTCGAAAACCATTAAGTATTATAACATTTATAACATCAAATTGAACTTACCCCTTAAAATATAAATTATTACTATTATATTAAATAAACCTCTTATACTATTGAGGTCTTACCCTTAAAATTATCTTATATTATTATTTGAAAATTATATCTTATATTTTATTTAACTTATAAGTTACTTATCTGATTATTGAATAGGTCTGATAGAGACTGCTGAAAAGTCTTCTCTAGTTGTAAAGCCACAATCTTAAATATTGATTTGTGAGCTCTGTAGGGAGATTGTTTAGTATATTCAGAGGGGCAGCTAAAACACCATTAGCACCCTTGGTTACAGGATTATTTCAGCAATTCAAAACTGTTTACCTGTGATTTACCCTTCAAGGACTGCCTTATCCAATCCCACACTAAAAGGAGTTCCACAGTGTGTGCGTCACACACACACCCACACCTGCGGTATTGTGCGGCAGGCTCCACTAGTGTCACCTGCAAAATTTCAATGCTGCTGAGGTGGAGTCCTTTCATGGATGACCTGGGGAATTCACACACACCGCCTTTACATTAAACTGGCTGAAGGACCTCTTTGATGTGTGTGTGTGGAAACATGCAGCTCTTTTGTAGTTTTTGCCAACCTTTGGATGGTTGTGGGACAATCAGTTGGTGAGGAATCTCAGTTGAAGGCACAGAGGAACCAATATTGGTGGATTTCACAGGATTTTGTGTAAGACCAGAGGGTTACATGTGCTTGACGTGAGCTTGAATTTTATCCTGCTTGACGTTTTCTTGATGTGAAGTCAATTGCCAACAATTGACGCGACATTTGCCCTGGTGTAGGTTCATATGACAAAATCAACAATTAACGGTTCAATTTAAGTGCTTAATTGATCATTAAAGTATCTTGATCAATTAAACATGATGAAATGCAAAGGACAAACTCCAAAAAAGTGTTTTTCATTACTTTTAATCCAACAGGCCCCTGCCTCAGAGTATGTTAACACAAATTCTACAATGAATACAAATTCCGGTATCATATTTCTCAGGGTTGGCTTTTTGGTATACTATTGGACCATACTCATTACTTAATCTATCCCCCTTAAGCAATAATTTGATACCAGGAGGCTGAATTCACATGTACTCTGCATAGAATTTTTAGAGCTATCAAACACATTTTTTGTGAGCCTTAGAGGTATTTTCAGATACCCAAAAGACAACAAATAATAAAATAATATAAAATTATGAATAAAATCAGTTTATTTACATTATAAAAACAAACATTAATATATAAATATAAATTTATACACAAAAATTGAAAATTCAATTATAATTCCAAAATAAAATTACATTGAATTTGAAATTTATGAAAACACATTTTTACTTGAAACAATTAATTAAAAAGGAATTTTCAACAAAAATACCAAAATTAAAATATTTTTGGAAAAAAGTTAAATAAAAATTATCATAAATTTCTATCCTACAAATAAACATAGGAAAATTATTTCACCATTGGACTCCTCATAAAAAATAAGGTGGGGTCACCTCCGGGGAAACTTTCTGTAACTCAACTCTAAATAATCTTAAAGCAAGTTTATAGTATTTTCTGTACAAAGTTAAAGATCCTCAAAACCTTAATTTACCTCACATCACATGTGGTGTTAACCATAAATTTTTGTGTTAAAATTGAGGTGTTGCGTGTAGTTTAAAAGATATGAGGAATTGAAATATTTTCAATTGAAATGTCAAAATGTGCGCATGTATTACATAAGTGAGCTTTAATTTACATATGAGGTGTCAATTATTACAGCTTTTTCCTGTAAAAACTCAATTAAATTACATATGTAAGGTATAAGTATAATACATGATGAGGAATTAAAGAAAAAAATAAATTGGAAAGATTGAATCTGGGGCAAAAGGAATCTTGGCTCCAAGGGGGAGCCAGACCCCCAAATTCCTTGCTAACAGGCGTGAGATGTCAAATTCAACCCAAAGGTTCATCACTTTTGGCCTGGAATTGAGTCACAGGGTCTGTTTCTCAATTTATGATGAAGTTTTAATACAAACCAGGGCAGTTTCAACTGTTGCCAAGAGGGTAAAACTACGCTTAAGATAAGAAAACATTGTGAAAACAGTTTTAACTGGTCTTGACGTCTCTTAAACACATTCTGACATGTTTTGAAGGCTTAAAACCAGGTATTACTATAGAAATGGCTGGAAATAGCAAAAAATGGCTAAAGCCAGCCCATTTTGGTCTAAACCAGGGTTCAATGATTCCATAAATGGCTTTTCTGTTGTCAGAGTGTTTTTTTCCACGACTGACAAGAGCAAATTTCACTTTTGGAGTAAGAGAATTGGTGGCTATATAAGAATGTCTTCTTCACCCCACTTTTCTCTTCATATTAGAATCTTTTCCTTTTATAATTAGTTTAAACACTGTTAAACCAATGAATAAAAGATTTCAACCACCCTTTTTAAGCTATTTTAAACCTTTTAACCATGTGAAAAAATCATTATAATCATTTTTTGTAAATCTTATAATCATTTTACCCATTGAACCACCCCATAAGTGAATTAAAGCATCTTTTATCACTGTTAGCTTTGTCACTTTGTTTCAAAATTCACTCTGGTCACTTTTGAGTGTGTTTTCTCTTTAATAATCTGTTTGAAGACTCTGTCCTAATATTAATTGCTTGCAGTTCTTTTCTCAATTAATTCCAATTGAAATTACTCTTGAAGAAATTTCTTTTGTAGCCTTAAATATCTCTTGTAGATTATTTTTGGATAACTTTTTATTGTTGGTAAAACAATAAATATTTATAATATTATTTTTTTAAGCTAATAAGGTTAAAAGCAATAAAATTGGCATTTTCTCTATTAAAAATCTTATTTCATACTATTTTTAATCAATTTTTACCTTAAAAAACAAATTTTGAGGACAGGAAAAGTACTTGATTTTTAACAAAGTTTCATATCAACACATTACATCTTTCTATGTATGTAGGTGCTCATTTTCCTGGGTTTGTTAAATTTAAGTAATTACTGACAGGGTACCAATTAGCCTGCCTTGATGCAGCTAATTTCTGAATTGCAATTGAAGCTTGTGTGATTGGTATAAATAGTGGACCTAACTTTTTAAATAATCATGTGGATATGCACCAGAAGGTTCTGAACAGTAAATTAACAATCAAAAGCTGTTTTTTCAACCCTTGTGCCTTGAAATTGTGTCAATCTCATGAAACTGCACAATATACAAAGCCGGTCTCTCAATAGGCTTTTGATTCTTCCAAAATGAAATTGTGACAAATTTTTTCTTAAATGAATAATTCTGGGACTAGATAGATTTCTATTCAGTACTTTTACTACCTCATTCATCTCAACAGATAATTATTTTGGTAATTTCTGAAAACCTAAAAAGGAACAAAAGATGGTGAAAATTTCAAGTGCCACTGTATTTATGCAGTCTTTGACATTTCAGAGCTAATGAGTACAAATTTATTAAATGTTTATTTGGTAAAAGCTATCACAGTTAGTGGAACTGTGAACTATAATACCAGAAGAAGATAAAGGAAAATCAAACTTGATCTTTTAGCCTTTTCTTCTCATTTGTGATGATTGTGCAATAAAGCAGGGTCTAGTCATGGTGGTCATGGGAAACGTCCTGTTCTGAAATGACCGTGATTGGAGAGCTTAAGTTCTTGTTGATGGTTTCAAACTGTCACAAGGTAGAATTTGATCTACAACTTGCCAGTATTGACCAGTCATTCAACTGGTTTAATAGTCTAGTCAGCAAGATTTCCCTTTGTTTGTTGAGGTCTGGCATACAGCATTTTGACAATAAACCGGTTACATACATCATGGGTTTGATTCCCATTGGAGACAAGGGAGGTATCAATCAAACAACCAGAAATCACTGGGTTTTCCGTTCCATTGGCATACAATGGTTCTACCCCTTGGGGGCTCCTTGTAGACTCCTGTTGTGACTAGTGTAGCTCCATGAGGGGGACATGGGTAATACCATCAGTTACATGCACTTTGGATGCAGTGCTCTAAACCTGGGGTTACTTTCACATAGTGGAATGTGATCTACAACTTTCCAGTATTAACCAGTATTTCAACCACTTTGATAGCCTTTTTGGCAACATTTCCCTTTTTTTGAGGTCTTGCAGACAGCATTTCGACACAAGTATGCACCCCCTTAAATCATATTCAATCTTTATTTCAAAATTTCAACAATAAATTAGTGAATAATAATGCAACTATCTGATGACCCAGCCTTGGCACAAAGTAATTATTTTTTGTTTCTTTGGAAATTACTCTGGAACTTGCCAAAGTAGAATCAAAAAAGAATATCCTTGGGTAGGGATTCCATTCAAAACTTTTCCTGTCAGAATCTGGCATGGGACTTTTGATATTACAGAATTTATTTGGGCCTTACCATGTTTCTTTCTTATATCATATTTGAAATTCTTTAATATAAATGACCAATTTCCCAAATAATTGTGAATGTTAATTACTCATTTGGAATAATGCAAAATAATAGAAAGAACAAGCAAATTAATAATCATTTTGAAGCAACCATGTAAATACAACATTCCAATAAGGTACTATTACTCTGATATATGCCCAAAAATACATTAATATACAAGAATTCACACTCTTTAAGCCTACTACTTGCTTATGTATTCTCTTTAAGCTAAAAAAACTCTCATTTTGATTTTTAATATGAGTCCAAAGTACTCTGCCATGTGGATTCATACCTGTTCTTCCTGTTCTAGTAAAACCCATGTTTCTCCATATGAAGAACAAAGTGGGGTTGGATTTAAAACATACCAATATCCTCAACACACCCAAAAGCAATGGCCATTACTGAATTCCCAACTCTCTACAGCTCCACAGGATAATCAGGCTATCCCAGTGCAATCCACAAGTACAGCTATAAATTTTGATGATGTATTTCAACAAGAAAGCCCAAATGTCTCTTATGAGCCACCTTCAAATGTTAACCACTTTGATACAAGTAAATGGAATCCATAGCAATAGAATCAATAGGCTTTACCTCAAAACCTTGCAATGGCCATCTAAGCCATATTGGATGTTAATTGTAAAATATCCTGCAGAGCCTCCTGCATTCTCAATAACCCTTCAAAAATTTTAATGAAGACTAGTATGGGCCACTGTGGTGGAACATTTTATTCCAAACTCAATATACCCAGTGAAGCTACATCCATTTGTACCCCTTTTTGGGTTGGACCCCACACTTGAAGTTTATGTTTTGTTTCCTCACTTTTTTTTCTCCATGGCCTCTCCCACACTGTTATGGACCCAAATTTACAATTGAAAAGCCATAAACAACCATATAACCACCATCCACCATGCAACTTACCTTTGGGACAAATGAAGGATTTTTTTTGAAAACACCTGACCTGCATCACCCAAATATGTTCCAAAAGTCCATTCCAGCAAAGCATTTCATCTATCAATCATTCATAAATTGGATTTCTTGCTTCCTTTAAAGACAAGGGATGGTTGATAAATTACTTCAAATTCAACACCTATGTTTTGGCTAGGAAAGGATTGTAACTGATATTTGGGTTGGTATCATGTGGACAAAATTTTCCAGTACCAGGAAGCAAAATGTCCCACTCTTCATGTCACTTGAAGGCTCCTTGAGGCTTGAAATCCACATTTGTTGGTTCAAGGCACATGTAAAATCAAGCAGGCTTGCAAGCATCGGCCCAATCTTGTTGGTTTTTCTTAATATTCCTCCAAATAAAAGACTTACACAGAAAACTCTGATTTTTCTGCCATAATCCCTGGACAAAAGGAGTCTACTTTAATCCAGCTGAATTATATTCTGATGCCATTAATTTCTGAGCTGAAAGAGCTTTGTGAAGGGACCAATTCATTCAAACCTCATCAGGCCCTTCAGGTTCATTTATCAGAGTGGCTATCCTAACAGTCATTGCTGATATAGTTGCCATGGGGAAGTTCACTGGATTTATCTCCCATTGTGGAGGTTCATTTTCAATTTTTTCTCAACTCATAAAATTAAAATAGAGCAGGTTTTTTCAACCTTTTCACATACTGTGAGCCTGTGTGTTATGTATCACATAACCATAAGGACACAAATGACTTTATATAAAGTTCATTTAGTCTTCAACAGACTTTTCAATTGAATTTAAAATAAAAAACAATAAAAAAAAGTATAACTTTTTTTGGATAAACAAAGTTATAAATATTATGTCATTTTTGGATTCTACACCACAAATGACCTAGGGTACACCCATAGGGTGTTATACCCAAAAAGGCTTATTTCTTATGATATTGGAAGATTTAAGAATCTCACAGTGATAATGTCACTTTTTAACCTTTTTTAAAAATTGTTAAATTTAAGCTTACAGAAGTTTAAATTTAAAGTTGCATAAGGTTTATGCAAACTTACCAAAGTTTTAGTTAAAATTGAGGTGTTGTGTATATTTACTGAATTGGCTGAGGATTTGCCATAAAGAATGTAAATCCTGTGTGAGCTCAATTTAAAAGGGTTTAAGGACATAGTATGGCTTTAAATAAATAAAATGGCAAAATCCACGCAAAAAGGTGGGACAAAGGAAAAAGACCATACAGAGCTGGGGTACCCAACTTTTTGGATCTGCAAGGATTCAATTAAGGTTTTCAACCTGTGTTGGAAGATTTTCAACCTTATTTAAGCTTTGATATTGGACTTTAATTCAACCCTAAGGTTTAAACTGTTTTTAAGCCAATTTGGACAGGAGTTTCAAGCTTCCAAGGGGTAAATCCCAATATGCAGGCTTGATATTAATTTTTTGAGACCTGTCAAAGCTTAAATAAGCTTAAACGTTTAAGTCTGCAAGCATTGAAACCTTATCAAAAGTTGAGTTTTAGTATGTATTGCTATTTTACATTGAAAAATGGTAAAAACTTCAAGAATTCATTAAAAATCCTATTCTTAATGTATTTGCTTGAACGTTTCACACAGATTACAATCCAATCTTATCTATATATAAATCAAATTTTAAGTATCTTCTATAAATAGAATTCCTGTGTAATTAGCCTGGAAACTTACTTTTTTAATTATTCTTGAAGAAAATTAAGATTTCTTTAAAAATTAATGAAAAGTTGAGTTTAAGAGATTTCTGCTCGAAACTCTATATTTAAGCTGTTCAGGTGATGAGCTTTAAGATAAATAAACTTCTTTTATATTAAAACTTGAAATCATTAATTTAAATGAGAATTAAAGCTGCTTGGAGTTAAGAATAGCACTGGTAACTTTAAATTAAAAAAATAAGTTACCTTAAGTTAGGAACCTTATTTTTAAGCTTGGTTTTTCCAGTTTTGACCTAAAAACGCCCTCTATATTCATTATGAACCATGAGAGCCTCTGTGTAGACATAAAAAGGGTCTTGTCAATAATCAATTAATAATCAAATCATATTAGACATTTAAACAGGCAAAGTTTCATTATATATGAAATCTTATTATTAAAATATTTCTCAAGTATTTTATTCTTGATAAATATTAAAATTAAACAATTGAAATCATAGAAATTAGATTATTGTTGTAATCACCTATAATATATTTCATTTTGAAAATTCTTGTCTTTAAAATATATTTTAAAATCCAAAAATTCCTCTCAAAAACTCTTGAATCATATTTTTTTATCATTTAAAATATTAATTTTTGGCTTGTTTTTAACTTGTAATAATTATTCAACAAAATAACTGTTTTTGTTTGAATTGTTGTATTGAATAAATATTATAAGTAAGTTTTCTCTAAAATTCTATATCTTTTTTATCTATTATTAGTTTTTTCATATAGAACTTTTCTATAATAGTTATTTCTGCACAGTGTGTGTTTGAATTCTTTTATAAATAATATTTATATATTGTTTATAAGTGGTTAAATATTTATATTTTCCATGTGTGATTGTCTCATTCAGAGCTTTACACTTCTTATTGCTATAATTGTCAGTGACTATAACAATAATAGAATAATTATAATTTATTATAATTATTATATTTTTTTATGCTTATTTTATATGATAATAATTAAATTTATTTTTTTATATATAATTATTTTTGATAATTATATTTAAATTTGTGGTTATAATATTTTATTTTATTATATTTTTCCACTGAGGACAATCATAGTACTCTTGATATTGTTACTATTATCAAGAGTTTCATAGACAAACCTTACATTTGGGGGCCTGGCAAAGATTTTAACCAATTTTTGGGACATAAATCATATTATAGACCTTATTTTACTGTTTGTTGACGTAAAATTTCCATATTTACTTTAATATTGGCTTTTCTAGGACTTATCCATTATAAATAATCTTTATAATATTAATAAAGTTATTTTTTCTTAAGAATATTGTTTGAAACAATATACTATTGGGTGACTTGGAATAAACTTCTTTTGTCTAACAAGTGGCCTTTTCACATCACAGACTTGAAATTTATTCTTTGAGTTATTCTAGTATAAAGTGAATAATAATACAGTTTTGATTAATGACTTATTAATTGCATAATTATTATTTCTTTAAAGAAAATATAAAGTCAAATAAAAAATCTTTACTAAAAACATTTTTTCTTTAATCTTAGACATTTTTCTTTATTTTTGATGTAATTTGCCATAAATTAAATTAAAACAACTTTATCCACCAAGTTTAGTTCGTAAGTTACTTTTATTGTTTGATAAAATAACTTATATTTTTTTCTCTAGTGTCATCCACCAGAGAAAGTTCTTGAGACTCTGAAGCCTCACAGTCTAGTAGTGAAATTCAAACTAGCCCAGCACCAAGGGGTTTAATTACCAAAAAGCTCCTTAAAGGTCCTGCAGGTGAATTCAATTCATTTCTTAGTCCATTTTTTCTTAATATTGACGTGAAATGACTGCTACTAGAAGTGGAAGTAACTACTCCATCAAATCAAATGGATCTGAACTAGGACATTCCAGTTATAAATCAAAAAGACATGACTGTCAGCCCAGAGGAGAGGCACAAATGGAGGATGCCAGAACTTCCACCAGTTCCCAAAGGTTAGCCAGCACCTTTGAACCTCTTATTGAGAGTCCAGAAGCTTACATAACTGCTATAGCTGTTGTTAGACCTGAATGACTTTCAACAGGCAACAATGGAGATATACCAGTCTCAGTACAAGAACTGGTTTTTGGAAGCAAAACAAAAAGAGTGGGAACTTCTCCCAAGTCTTTGGATAGGAACCATGAACTAATATCTTCAAGTTATAACGTTCATGGGGCCAGAAAAGACAGAAGAACTTCTGAAGGGTTGCATACCAATGTCTTGTAAAGGACAAGTCCAACAGATAAAAGCTTGGTTGAAAAACCAAAGCATGTTATCAGAGGATAAGAAGAAGAAGTTGGCCCAAGGGAAGGAAAACAGCCCAGTGGAAGCTCCCCAAGCATCCACAAGCAAAAATCTGCCTCAACAAGTACCAAAAAAGCCCAAGACAACCCCAAAGACAGACCAGAAGGGCAAGCAAAAGGCAAAGGGAAAGGCAAAGCCCAAGTGGAACAAGCCTTACCCGCAGAACTACAGGATTCCCAAGAAAGAGAAGACAGCCATGTAAAATGTGTTCAATATGGCAAGAACTCTGATGGAATTCAAAAACAAGGAAGAGAAAATATTGAACCAATCTTTTCCAAATAAGTAGACCTTGTCAAGCTTGTGAACCAAATTGAAACTTGTAATAAAGAAATTATAACAAAGCTTAAAACATTTGAGTATATCCAACAAAAGTTGGGTAATGAGATACTGCAAGTGAAAGAGTCACAAAAGACCATGATTGGCCTTGAAAATATTCATAAGGACAATATTTTGTCTTTGAAACAACTTTGTGCAATAGTTGAGTCTAAAGTTACCCTACTCAATCAACCAGATGAAAATTCTATTTATTTTATAACTAGAGAGCTAAAAGAATTAAGAATACAAGTTCAAAACTTGGAAAGCTCAACTAGGAACAATGAAGGTCTTTTCCAAGAAAAATTGGAAAAAATTGATAAAGCAAGACTTGGAAGAAGATATTCAATCAAGTATTAACAGTATATGACTGAAGAATGATTTTCCAAGACAGTCTACACCAATTCTTGACAGAAATGTGCTAAAATTGAATAATTACTTACACTATACAATTTCAAGCAATGCAGAAGTAGAAACTGCTTTCAATTTTAAAGACATTCCAAAATTAGAGGAATGGCCAACGTTCAGTGGTGAAGGGGAATGTAATCATATGGAATTTAAGAAAACAACTCATATGTTTAAAGAGGAATTTAGCATACCAGATGAATACATAAGTGCCATATTACACTCCTTGTTTACTGTGAGCCTGTGAGGTATGTATAACATACCCATAAGGCCATAACTAACTTTATACACAGTTAAAATTTTCTTCAACAGACTTTTTAATTGAATTTAAAATAAAAAAAATAAAAAAAAGTATAACTTTTTTTGGATAAACAAAGTTATAAATATTATGTCATTTTTGGATTCTACACCACAAATGACCTAGGGTACACCCATAGGGTGTTATACCCAAAAAGGCTTATTTCTTATGATATTGGAAGATTTAAGAATCTCACAGTGATAATGTCACTTTTTAACCTTTTTTAAAAATTGTTAAATTTAAGCTTACAGAAGTTTAAATTTAAAGTTGCATAAGGTTTATGCAAACTTACCAAAGTTTTAGTTAAAATTGAGGTGTTGTGTATATTTACTGAATTGGCTGAGGATTTGCCATGAAGAATGTAAATCCTGTGTGAGCTCAATTTAAAAGGGCTTAAGGCCATAGTATGGCTTTAAATAAATAAAAGGGCAAAATCCACGCAAAAAGGTGGGACAAAGGAAAAAGACCAAATAGAGCTGGGGTACCCAACTTTTTGGATCTGCAAGGATTCAATTAAGGTTGTCCACCTGTATTGGAGGATTTTCAACCTTATTTAAACTTTAATATTAGACTTTGATCCAACATTAAAGTTTAAACTGGTGTTATCCCAAATTAGACAGGAATTTCAAGCTGCCAAAGGGTAAATCCCAATATGCAGGCTTGAATTCAAGGTTTTAAGAACTGTCAAAACTTAATTAAGCTTGAAACTTCAAGGTTACAAGCATTAAGACCTTATCAAAACTTAAGGTTTATTGTGTATTGCTATTTTACGGGGAAAAATAGCAATAACTTCAAAGATTCATTAAAAATCCAATTCTTAATGGATTTGCTTGAAGAATTTCACACATCTTACAATTTAATATTATCTACATATAAATTCAATTTTAAGTATGTTTTATAAATAAATTTACCGGGTAATTAGCCTGGAAATTTACTCTTTTAATTAAAGCTCAAAGAAAATTATAATTTCTTTAAAAATTGAGTTTAAGAGATTTCTACTTGAAACTCTATTTTTAAGTTGTTCATGTGATGGACTTTAATATAAATAAGCTTATTTATATTAAAAACTTGAAATAATTAGTTTAAATGAGGATTAAAGCTACATGGAATTAAGAATAACCCTGTCAACTTTAAATTGGAATAAAAATTAAGTTACCTTAAGTTAAGAACTTTATTTTCAAGCATGGTTTTTCAGTTTTGACCTGAGCACGCCCTCTATATCCATTGAGAATCATGAGAGCTGCGCTGAAGAAATAAAAAGAGTTTTTTCATCATCAATCCAATCATATTAGAAATTTAAACAGGTAAAGTTTTATTAAATATAAAATCTTATTATTAAAATAATTCTTAAGTTATTTTATTCTTTATTTATTAAAATCATAGAATTTGGTTTATTTTTGTAATCACCAATAATATATTTTATTATATAAAATTAAATCATCTTAAATATCTTTGAAAATCCACAAATTCCTCTTAAAAACTCATTAATCTTAATTTTTATTATAAAAAGTTGTTTTATCTTTAAAATTATTGATTTTTGGCATGTTTTTAACTTTTAATTATCATTTAATATAATAACTGTTGTTGTTTGACTCGTTGTATTAAATAAATATTATAAGTAAGTTTTTCTCTAAAGTTCTATATTTTTTTATCTAGTATTAGTTTTTTTATATAGAATTTTTATTCTATAAGAATTAATTCTGCAAAGTGTCTGTTTAATTCTTTTATAAAGAATATTTATATTATTTATAAGTGCTTAATATTCATATTTTCCACGTGTAATTGTCTCATTAAGAGCTTTACACTTCTTATTGTTATAACTGTCAGTGACTATAACAATAATAGAATAATTAGAGTTTATTATAATTATTATATTTTTATTATTATTATATTTTTATAATAATAATTAAATTTATTTTTTTATATATAATTATTTTTAATAATTATATTTAAATTTGTGGTTATAATATTTTGTTATATTATATATTTCTACTGAGGACAGTCATAGTACTCTTGATTTTGCTACTATTATCAAGGGTTTCATAGACAAACCTTACATTTGGGGGCCTGGCAGTCATTTTAACAAATTTTTGGGACATAAATCATATTCTAGACCTTATTTTACTGTTTCTTGACGTACAATTGCCATATTTTACTTAATATTGGCTTTTTGGGGACTTATCCCTTATAAATAATCTTTATAATATTAATAAGGTTATTTTTTCTTAAGAATATTGTTTGAAACAATATACTATTGGGTGACTTGGAATAAACTTCTTTTGTCTAACTATTGGCTTTTTCACATCACAGACTTGAAATTTATTCTTTGAGTTATTCTAGTATGAAGTGAATAATAAAACAATTTTGATTAATAAACTTGTTAATTGCATAATTATTATTTCTTTAAAGAAAATAAAAAATCAAATAAAAAATTAAAAAATTAAAAATCTTTACTAAAAACTCTTTTCTCTTTAATCTTAGACATTTTTCTTTCTTTTTGATGTAATTTTCCATAAATTACATTAAAACAACTTTATCCACAAAGTTTAGTTCATAAGTTACTTTTATTGTTTGATAAAATAACTTATATTTTTTTCTCTAGTGTCATCCACCAGAGAAAGTTCTTCAGACTCTGAAGCCTCACAGTCTAGTATTGAAATTCAAACCAGCCCAGCACCAAGGGGTTTAATAACCAAAGAACCATTTAAAGGTCCAGCAGGTGAATTAAATACACTCTTAGTCTATTTTTCTTAAAATTGACGTGCAATGACTCCTACTAGAAGTGGAAGTAACTACTCCATCCAATCAAATGGATCTAGACCAGGACATTTCAGTCACAAATCAAAAAGACAAGAATGTCAGCCCAGAGGAGAGGCACAAATGGAGGATTCCAGAACTTCCACCAGTTCCCAAAGGTTAACCAGCACCTTTGAACCTCTTATTGAGAGTCCAGAAGCTGACATAACTGCTATTTCTGTTAGACCTAAATCATTTCCAACAGGCAGCAGTGGAGATTTACCAGTCTCAGTACAAGAACTGGCTTATGGCCACCAAACAGCAAGAGAGGGAACTTCTCCCAAGTCTTTGGATAGGCACCATGAACTCTTATCTTCAGGTGAAGAAATTCATGGGGCCAGAAAAGACAGAGGATCTTCTGAAGAGTTGGACACCAATGTCTTGCAAAGGAAAAGTCCAACAGATAAAAGCTTTGTTGAAAAACCAAAGAATGTTATCAGAAGATCAGAAGAAGTTGGCCCAAGGCAAGGAAAACAGCCCAGTAGAAGTTCCCCAAGCATCCACTAGCAAAACTCCACCTCAACAAGTGCTAAGCAAGCCCAAGCAAGCCCCAAAGACCAATTAGAAGGGAAAGGCAAAGCCCAAATGGAACCAGCCTTACCTGCAGAATTACAGAATCCCAAAGAAAGAAAAGACAGCCATGGACAATGTGTTCAACATGGCAAGAACTCTGATGGAATTGAAAAACAAAGAGGAGGAAAGATTGAGCCAATCTTTCCCAAAAAAATAGATCTTGTTAAAATTGTAACTCAATTTGAATCTTGTAATAAAGAAATTATAACAAAGCTTAAAACATTTGAATATATCCAACAAAAGTTGGGTAATGAGATATTACAAGTGAAAGAACAACAAAAGACCATTATTGGCCTTGAAAATGTCAATAAAGACAATATTGTGTCTTTGACGCAAATTTGTGCAAGAATTGAGTCTAAAGCTACTTTTCTCAATCAACCAGATGACAATTCAATTTCTTTTATAGCTGGACAGTTAATAGAATTGAAATTACAAGTTCAAAACTTGGAAAATTCAACTGGTCACAATGCAGCTCTTTTCCAAGAACAATTGGAAAAAAGTGATAAAGCAAGACTTGAATTGAAAGAAGACATTCAATCAAGTATTAATAATATATCCCTCAAAAATGAATTGCCAAGGCAATCCACACCAATTCTTGACAGAAATGTGCTTAATAATTTACATCATACCATTTCAAGTAATGAGGTGGAAACTGCTTGCAATTTCAAAGACATTCCAAAATTAGAGGAATGGCCAACCTTCAATGGTGAAGGAGAATATAATCATATGGAATTTATGAAAAAAATTGATATGTTCAAAGAAGACTTTAACATACCATATGAATAAATAAGTGCCAGATTACACTCATTATTTACCAGATCAGCAAAGAAATGGTATTACAAAATGAGACAAGACCATTGTAAACATTCTTGGCCTTTGTGGAAAGAACAAATTATTTCCAAATGGGCTAATGATTCCTGGAGATTTAGAATGGAAAATTCTTTTGAAGAAGCCATGTTTAATATTGAGAGGGACAGGCCCATGTCTTGGTTTCTTAAACAGAAGGACAGATTAACTGCCCTTCATCCTGATATGTCTGAAACAATGGTACATAAAAGGATATTAAGAAAGTGTGGTGGTGACCTTGAGCATGCTATAAGAAGTAGATGTATTGAGCCTTGCTCTACAGAAGATTATATCAATGCTATGGAGGACATCACTACTAGAACAAAAATTGGAAGAAATTGGTCCAAATCCCCAATAGAAAATAAGACTAATGGGAAACCAATTTCAAAACCAAATACACCACAAGACAGAATTCCTTTGAAATGTCACAAATGTGGAAGCACATCTCATTTAGCAAACACTTGCCCAAAAAAGACAAGAATCAATGAGATAAATGCTGAAAAAGTGGAAGACACAAAAGAAACAACTGATGTATCTTTACATGAAAGTGATTCTGAGCCTTCAGAAGAAGAAGAAGTACCAGAGGAGCTTAGTATAGAAGACATTAATGTTTCTTTTGAAGTCACTGAGGTACACACTCATTTACCACAGTATAGTGATGAATGTATGGATCTCATACATGTGCAAGATGCTAAAATGCAAAAACCAAACCTGCCAGAGGTAAAGGTTATATAGCTGGTTCATCTTGTATCACTAATATTGTGATAAACAGCACAGAAGTCAAGGTACACCTTGACTCAGGTGCTTTTTGCACTTGTGTTGGAAAGGATTATCTTGACAAGATTTATACCAATTGGCAAGACAAATTAATGCCAATTGAAGGTATAACATTCAGCAGTGCTAGCCAAAATATGCACCCCTTGGGTATATTTGAAGCAGCAATCATATTCATTCATCCTGCAGGAAATATAAGATTGAAAATTGAAATTGTTGTTATGAATAATTGTACTTCCAAACACTTTATACTTGGGAATGATTATCTCAATATTTATGGTATTGATATTAATAATCATAAAGACAGGTATTTCACTATAGGGGAAAATAAAAGACAAAAATTTGCTTTTCCTCTAGAAAAAAGAGAAATTACTGTCATTAAACAAGTGAAAAATGTTGATAAGGAAAAATTTGCGTCAAGTCAATTAATTGAAGCACAAATTAGTCCTGAATTAACACTGGAAATGAAGGAAGAGCTTATTAAAATTTCATTTCAATACAGGGAAGCCTTTGCTTCAGATAATGAACCACTTGGGGCTATAAAAGGCCATGAGGTGGACATTATGCTTAATGTGGAAAGGCCTTATCCGCCACTATTAAGAATACCAGCTTACCCAGCTAGCCCTAGGGCTAGAGAAGCATTAGAAAATCATATTAATGAACTAATGAAACTGGGAGTTCTTAGAAAGGTTGGACATAATGAGGAGGTAGAAGTCACAACTCAAGTAATCATTACTTGGCATAATCATAAGTTAAGGATGGTTGGTGATTTTAGAGCACTGAATACCTATACTATCCCAGACAGGTATCCAATCCCTAGAATTCATGAGACTTTGACTCAATTATCCAAAACAAGATACATTACTTCCATGGATGCTCTAAAAGGCTTTCACCAGAATGTTTTTACACCTAATTCTAGGAAATTATTGAGAATAATTGCTCATTGTGGGATTTATGAGTATTTGAGAATGCCTTTGGGTATTAAAAATGCACCCTCTCATTATCAGAGAATGATGAATACCATCTTCCCACATGAATTGTAAGAAGGATGGTTAATCATTTATATTGATGATATTATCATTTGTTCAGAAGCCTGGCAATTACATTTACAGAGACTTTCATTAGTACTTAAGAAAATTCTTCAAGTGAACATAAAAATATCTCTTAAAAAATGTAATTTTGGGTTTCATGAGCTAAAAGCTCTAGGACATGTAGTATCAGGACTGAGCCTTGGTGTTGAAAAAAACAAAGTGGCTGCAGTTTTACTGAAACAAATTCCCCAGAACAAAAAAGAAATGATGTCTTTTTTAGGGTTTGGCAGTTATTACAGGCAACACCTTAAATATTTTGCTATCCATGCCAGATCATTATACAGAATTTGTGATCAACAAACTGCTTTTGAAATGACACAGGAGAGGATTCAAGCATATGAGGAAATCAAGTATGCCTTGACCAATGCACCATTGTTATTGATGCCAGACTGGAAACTTCCTTTCAAGCTGTATATTGATGCATGTGGTGAAGGCTTAGGAGCTGCTCTTCATCAGGTTCAAATTTTCAATGACAAACCTTATGAAGGTCCAATTTGTTTTATTTCAAGACAAATTAAACCTACTGAGGCCAGATATGGAGCTAGCCAAATGGCGTGCCTTTGACTTGTTTGGGCTTTGGAAAAACTTCATTACTATCTTGATAGTAGTGTGTTTGAAGTAATTAATGATTTTAATGCAGTAAAATCACTTCTTAACATGAAAACTCCAAACAGACACATGTTAAGATGGCAGATTTCTATACAGAAACATAGAGGCAATATGACTATAGTACATAAAGCTAGAAATATTCACATGAATGCTGATGGCTTGAGTAGATGGGCATTACCCAATACACCTGATAACCCTGCCTATGTTCCTACAAGTGCAGAACCTCGAATTCCAATTGAAGGGATTAATATCACGGATGTTGGAACAGAATTCTTTGAATAAGTTAGAGAAAGCTATAAGAAACATAAGAATTGTCATATTCTTACTGCTCTACTTGACAAAGATTGCAAAGATGTAGCCTTGGATAATTCTCTGGATGATATTTGGAAAACATCTTATGATAATGGGAGATTCCATTTGTCTGATGGTATACTATATAATAGATCTAAACACACATGTGTCATGGTCCGATGTAGTAGAATGTTAATTAACACCATACTACTAGAATGCCATGATAACATATATTCTGGACATCTGTCTGAAGACAGAACTATGGAAAGAATGAAGACATGTGCCTGGTGGCCATCTTGGAGAAAAGATGGCATTGAGTACTTTCACAGTTGTGATAGATTCCAGAAAGCCAATAAAGCTACTGGTAAAAGATTTGGTTTAATGATCCATATTCAAGAGCCAAGTACCCCATGGGAAGTGGTTTACATGGATTGGGTAACTGCCTTACCACCTGGAGGTGATAAAAGTTACAATGCATGTCCTCTTATTGTGGAAAGATATAGCAAAACACCAATATTTTTACCATGTCACAAAGATGACACAGCTATGGATACAGCTCTTTTTATCTGGAATAGAGTAATATCCCATACTGGTCTCTTCAAAAACATCATTAGTGACAGAGACCCAAAATTTACATCAGCATTATGGACTAACTTACATAAGCTTTTGGGTACAAAACTATCATTCTCAACAGCCTATCATCCACAAACAGATGGACTGGCATAAAGAATGATTCAAACCCTTGAGGACATGATCAGAAGATTTTTTGCTTATGGCTTGGAGTTTAAATATTCTTATGGCTTTACCCATGATTGGTGTACTCTTATACCAGCATTGGAATTAACCTACAAGACCTCCATCCATGCTTCAACAGGAAAACTCCTGCAATGTTGGAAAAAGGATGGAACCCCAAACTCCCAATTGATACTTTGAAAAAAGATCTTATTGATATTCATCCAACTCCATCAAGCTTTAAGTTATTTCTTGATAAAGTAAGAAATCATGAAAATCAAAGCAGGAATGATGCCTTTGAATATGCTAAACAGAAATGGGATAACAGTCATAAGACCCCAGAATTCAAAGAAGGGGACTTAATAATAGTTTCAACGTTGAGCTTTAATAACATTAACGGCCCAAAGAAATTGAAAGATTCCTTTGCAGGACCATTTATTATTAAAGCCCTTCATGGGACAAATACAGTACAAGTAGAACTGTCAGGAGAACTGGAAAACAAACATCCAAATTTCCCTGTCAGTTTAGTAAAGCATTACACTTCAAGTGATAAGGAATGATTTCCTTTGAGAAATGAAACACCCTTAGAAGTACCCCCACTAGATCAAAGTGAGGTGAAAAAGGTACTAAAAGTCTTGAAAGAAAGAAGACTTAGGGGAAAAAATGAAAGATAATACTTAGTCAGGTATAAAAATCCACATTATGAAGAGGAGTGGATTGTAGAAAGCAAAAAACCTGATTCTTAAAGGTTTCTCAGAAGATTCAGACATGAGAGAAGACCAATTGCTCAATAAAGTTTGAATTGTGTGGTTTACATACTTAGAAAAGTATAGGTAGAGAGATTGGAAAGTGGATTATACCCCCCCAAAATAACTTGGGGGTATACTACAAAAGAAAAATTGTGGTACCATTTTCTTTTTGGTGGTAGGGAATGTGAGCCTGTGAGGTATGTATAACATACCCATAAGGCCACAAATAACTTTATACACAGTTGAAATTGTCTTCAACAGACTTTTTAATTGAATTTAAAATAAAACATAACAAAAAATAAGTATAACTTTTTGTGGATAAACAAAGCTATTAATACTATTTCATTTTTGGATTCTACACCAAAAATAACCTAGGGTACATCCATAAGGTGTTATACCCAAAAACACTTATTTTTTATGTTATTAGAAGATGTAAGAATCTCACAGTACTAATGTGACTTTTCTAACATTTTTTTAAAATTGTTAAATTTAAGCTTAAATAAGCTTAAATTTAAAGTTGCATAAGGTTTATGCAAACTTACCAAAATTTTAGTTAAAATTGAGGTGTGGTGTATATTTACTGAATTGGCTGAGGATTTGCCATAAAGAATGTAAATACTGCGTGAGCTCAATTTAAAAGGGCTTAGGGCCATAGTATGGCTTTAAATAAATAAAAGGGCAAAATCCACGCAAAAAGGTGGGACAAAGGAAAAAGACCAAATAGAGCTGGGGTACCCAACTTTTTGGATCTGCAAGAATTCAATTAAGGTTGTCCACCTGTATTGGAGGATTCTCAACCTTATTTAAACTTTAAGATTAGACTTTGATCCAACATTAAAGTTTAAACTGGTTTTATCCCAAATTAGACAGGAATTTCAAGCTTCCAGAGGGTAAATCCCAATATGAAGGCTTGAATTCAAGGTTTTAAGAACTGTCAAAACCTAATTAAGCTTAAAACCTTAAGGTTTGAAGTATTAAAACCTTATCAAAACTTAAGGTTTAGTGTGTATTGCTATTTTATGTGGAAAAATAGCAATAACTTCAAAAATTTCTTAAAAATCCAATTCTTAATGGATTTGCTTGAAACTTTCACACAGCTTACAATTTAATATTATCTACATATAAATTCAATTTTAAGTATCTTTTATCGATAAATGTTCTGGGTAATTAGCCCGGAAATTTACTCTTTTAATTAAAGCTCAAAGAAAATTATAATTTCTTTAAAAATTAATTAAAAATTGAGTTTAAGAGATTTCTGCTTGAAACTCTATTTTGAAGTTGTTCATGTGATGAAATTTAATATAAATAAGCTTATTTATATTCAAAACTTAAAATAATTAGTTTAAATGAGGATCAAAGTTACATGGAGTTAGGAATAACCCTGTTAACTTTAAATTGGAATTAAAATTAAGTTACCTTAAGTTAAGAACTTTATTTTTAAGCATGGTTTTCAGTTTTCACCTGAGAACGCCCTCTATATCCATTATGAATCATGCGAGCTGCTCTGAAGACATAAAAAAAGTCTTTTCATCTCTGTTTTTATCCATCATTCATCAACATTCAAAACATATTAGAAATTTAAACAGGTAGAGTTTTATTAAATATAAAATCTTATTATTAAAATAATTCTTAAGTTATTTTATTCTTTATTTATTAAAATCAAAGAATTGAAATCATAAAATTTAGATTATTGTTGTAATCACCAATAATATATTTTATTATATAAAATTAAATCATCTTAAATATCTTTTAAACTCCACAAATTCCTCTTGAAAACTCTTTAATCTTAATTTTTATTATAAAAAGTTTTTTTCTCTTTAAAATTATTGATTTTTGGCGTCTTTTTAATTTATAATTATTATTTAATATAATAACTGTTGTTGTTTGACTTGTTGTATTAAATAAATATTATAAGTATCTTTTTCTCTAAAGTTCTATATTTTTTTTATCTAGTATTAGTTTTTTTATATAGAATTTTTATTCTATAAGAATTAATTGTGCACAGTGTGTGTTTAATTCTTTAAAAAATAATATTCATATTATTTATAAGTGGTTAATATTCATATTTTCCACATCTAATTGTCTCATTAAGAGCTTTACACTTCTTATTGTTATAACTGTCAGTGACTATAAAAATAATAGAATAATTATAGTTTATTATAATTATTATATTTTTATAATAATAATTAAATTTATTTTTTTATATATAATTCTTTTTAATAATTATATTTAAATTTGTGGTTATAATATTTTGTTATATTATATATTTCTACTGAGGACAGTCATAGTACTCTTGATTTTGCTACTATTATCAAGAGTTTCATAGACAAACCTTACATTTACCAAATAAGCAAAGAAATGGTATTACAAAATGAGACAAGACCATGGTAAACATTCTCGACCTTGGTGGAAAGAAAAAATCACTTCCAAATGGGAAAATGATTCCTGGAGATTTAAAAAGGAGAATTCTTTTTGAGAAGCCATTTTTAATATTGAGAGGGACAGGCCCATGTCTTGGTTTCTTAAAAAAAAGGACAGATTAACTTCCCTTCATCCTGATATGTCTGAAACAATGGTACATAAAAGGATATTAAGAAAGTGTGGTGGTGACCTTGAGCATGCTATAAGAAGCAGATGTATTGAGCCTTGCTCTACAGAAGATTATATCAATTCTATGGAGGACATCCCTACTAGAACAAAAATTGGAAGAAATTGGTATAAATCCCCAATAGACAACAAGACTAGTGGGAAACCAATTTCAAAACCAAATAAAACACAAGACAGACTTCCTTTGAAATGTCATAAGTGTGGAAGTACATCTCATTTGGCTAATACTTGTCCCAAAAAGACAAGAATCAATGAGATAGAAATTGAAAAAGATGACACAAAAGAAAAAAATGATGTCCATGTACATGAAAGTGATTCTGAGCCTTCTGAAGAGGAGTACTTAACAGATGAACTTAGTATAGAAAATATTAATGTTTCCTTTGAAGTCACAGAAGTGCATACTCACTTACCACAGTACAGTGATGAATGTATGGATCTCATACATGTGCAAGATGCTAAAATGCAGAAAACCAAACCAGCCAGAGGTAAAGGTTATACACATGGAGCATCTTGTATCACCAATATTGTGATAAACAATAGAGAAGCCAATATACATCTTGACTCAGGTGCTTTTTGTACTTGTGTTGGAAAAGATTATCTTGACAATATTTATACCAATTGGCAAGACAAGTTAATGCCAGTTGAAGGTATAAAATTCAGCAGTGCCAGTCAAAATATGAATCCCTTGGGTATATTTGAAGCAAAAATGATATTCCCTAATCCTACAGGAAGTATCAGATTAAAAGTTGAATTTTTTGTTATGAATAATTTTACTTCATAACACTTCATACTTGGAAATGATTATCTGAATATTTATGGTATTCATATTAATAATCATAAAAACAGATATTTAACTATAGGGGAAAATAAAATGCAAAAATTTGTTTTTCCTCCAGAAAAAAGAGAAATAACTATCATTAGACAAGTAAGAAATGTTAATAAAGAAAAATTTGTGTCAGATCAATTAATTGAAGCACAAATTAGTCCTGAATTAACACCAGAAATGAAGGAAGAACTTATTGAAATTTTGTTTCAATACAGGGAAGCCTTTGCTTCTGATAATGAACCAATGGGCGTTATCAAAGGCCATGAAGTGGACATTATTCTTAATGTGGAAAGACCTTACCCTCCACTTTTAAAAAGACCATCTTACCCAGCTAGACCTAGGGCCAGAGAAGCATTAGAGAGTCATATTAATGAACTAATGAAACTGGGAGTTGTTAGAAAAATTGGTCACAATGAAGAAGTAGAAGTCACAACTCCTGTAATCATTACTTTGCATAATGATAAATCAAGTATGTTTGGTGATTTTAGAGCATTTAATACCTACACTATTCCAGATAGATATCCAATTCCTATAATCCATGAGACTTTGACTCAATTGTCCAAACCAAAGTTTATCACTTCTATGGATTCTCATAAAGGTTTCCATCAGAATGTTTCAACACCTCATGCTAGGAAATTATTGAGGATTATTTTTCATTGTGGTATTTATGAATACTTAAGGATGCCTTTTGGTATTAAAAATGCACCCTCTCATTCCCAAAGAATGATGAATGCCATTTTCCCACATGAATTATCAGAGGGATGATTAACTATTTATATTGATGACATTATCATTTTCTCAGAAACCTGGCAATTGCATTTAGAGAGACTTTCATTAGTACTTAAGAAAATTATTCAATTGAACATGAAAATATCTCTTAAAAAATGTAATTTTGGTTTTCATGAGTTGAAAGCTCTAGGACATGTAGTATCAGGACTGAGCCTTGGTGTTGATAAAAACAAAGTGGCTGAAGTGTTACTGAAAAAAATTCCCCAGAACAAAAAATAATTGATGTCTTTCTTAAGGTCTGCCACTCATTACAGGCAACACCTTAAATAGTTTGCAATCCATGCCAGATTACTGTACAGAATTCGTGATCAAAAAGCTGTATTTGAAATGACACAGGAAAGGATTCAAGAATATGAAAATATCAGATATGCCTTGACCAATGCACTATTATTACTGATGCCAGATTGGAAACTTCCTTTCAAGATGTATACTGATGCATGTGGTTGGGGCCTAGGTGAAGCTCTTAATCAAGCTCAAATTGTCAATGACAAACCTTATGAAGGTCCAATTTGCTTTATTTCAAGACAAATCAAACCTACTGAGGCCAGATATGGAGCTAGCCAAATGGAGTGCCTTTGCCTTGTATGGGTTCTGGAAAAACTTCATTATAATCTTGATGGTAGTGTGTTTGAAGTAATGACTGATTGTAACTCAGTGAAATCACTTCTTAACATGAAAACTCCAAACAAACACATGTTAAGATGGCAGATTTCTATACAGAAACATAGAGGCAATATGACTATAGTACATAAAGCTGGAAATATTCACACGAATGCTGATGGCTTGAGTAGATGGGCATTACCCAATACACCTGAAAATCCTGCCTATGTTCCCAAAGTTGAAGAACCTCAAATTCCAATTGAAGGAATTAACATCACAGATGTTGGAACAGAATTCTTTGAAGAAGGTAGAGATAGCTATAAGCTGGAAAAGAATTGTCATATTCTTCCTCCTCTACTTGAAAAAGATTGAAAAGATGCAGCTTTGGCTAATTCTCTGGATGGTATTTGGAAAACATCTTATGACAATGGAAGATTCCATTTATTTGATGGTATCTTATATCATAGATATAAACACACATGTTTCATGGTCCGGTGTAGTAGAATGTTAATTAACACAATACTGCTAGAATTCCATGATATTATCTATTCTGGACATCTGTCTGAAGACAGAACAATGGAAAGAATTAAGACATGTGCCTGGTGGCCATCTTGGAGAAAAGATGTAATTGAGTACTGTCATAGTTGTGATAGATGCCAAAAATCCAATAAAGCTACTTGTAAAAGATTTGGTTTGATGATTCATATCCAAGAACCAAGTACCCCATGGAAAGTAGTTCATATGGATTGAGTAACTGCCTTACCACCTGGAGGTGATAAAAGTTACAATTCATGTCTTGTCATTGTAGAAAGATATAGCAAAACGCCACTCTTTCTACCATGTCATAAAGTTGACACATCTATGGATACAGATCTTTTGATTTGGAATAGTGTCATATCCCATACTGGTCTCTTTAAAAATATCATTAGTGATAGAGACCCAAAATTCACATCAGCCTTATAGAAAAATTTACATAAGCTTTTGGGTACAAAATTATCATTCTCAACAGCATACGATCCACAAACAGATAGGTTAGCAGAAAGAATGATACAAACCCTTGAGGACATGATCAGACGATTTTGTGCTTATGGCCTGGAGCTTAAAGACTCTGATGGCTTTACCCATGATTGGTGTACTCTTATACCAGCATTGGAGCCAGTTTATAAGACCTCCATCCATGCTTCAACAGGCAAAACTACTGCAATGTTGGAAAAAGGATGGAACCCTAAACTTCCAGTTGATGCATTGAAGAAAGATTTAGTTGAAATTAATCCAACTTCTTCAAGCTTTAAGTTATTGATTGATAAATTAAGACATCATTCAAATCAAAGAATGAATGATGCCTTTGAATATGCTACACAGAAATGGGATAAAATTCATAAAACCCCAGAATTCAAAGTAGCAGACTTAATACTAGTTTCAACCTTGAGATTTAATAGTATTAAAGGCCCAAAGAGATTTAAAGATTCCATTGCAGGACCATTCATTATTAAATACCTTCATGGGACAAATGCAGTACAAGTAGAACTATCAGGAGAATTGGAAAATAAACATCCAAGTTTCCCTGTTATCCTAGTAAAGCATTACACTTCAAGTGATAAGGAATTATTTCCTGTGAGAATTGAAACACCCTTAGAAATACCTCCACTTGATAAAAGTGAAGAGAAAAAGGTACTAAAAGTCTTGAAAGAAAGAAGACTTAGGGTGAAAAATGAAATAGAATACTTGGTCAGGTACAGAAATCCACCACATGAAGATGAATGGATTGTAGCAGAAAAGATACCTTATTCTTAAAGGTTTCTCAGAAGATTCAGACATGAGAGAAGACCAATTACTCAATATAACATCTGAATTGTGTGCTTTACATACTTGAAAGCATAAGTAGAGAGGTTAGACAGTGGATGATACCCCCCCAATTAACTTGGGGGTATACTAATAAAAGAAAGTTGTGGTACAATTTTTTTTTGGTGGTAGGGAATGTGAGCCTGTGAGGTATGTATAACATACCCATAAGACCACAAATGACTTTATATAAAGTTGATTTAGTCTTCAAAAGACTTTTCAATTGAATTTGCAATAAAAAATAATAAAAAATAAGTATAGCTTTTTTTGGATAAACAAAGTTATAAATATTATGTCATTTTTGGATTCTACACCAAAAATGACCTAGGGTACACCCATAGGGTGTTATACCCAAAAAGGCTTATCTCTTGTGTTATTGGAAGATTTGATAATCTCACAGTGATAATGTAACTTTTTTAACCTTTTTGTGAAATTGTTAAATTTAAGCTTAAATAAGCTTAAATTTAAATTTGCATAAGGTTTATGCAAACTTACCAAAATCTTAGTTAAAATTGAGGTGTTGTGTATATTTACTGAATTGGCTGAGGATTTGACATACAGAATGTAAATCCTGTGTGAGCTCAATTTAAAAGGGTTTAAGGCCATAGTATGGCTTTAAATAAATAAAAGGGCAAAATCCATGCAAAAAGGTGGGACAAAGGAAAAAGACCATACAGAGCTGGGGTACCCAACCTTTTGGATCTGCAAGGATTCAATTAAGGTTGTCCACCTGTGTTGGAATATTTTCAACCTTATTTAAGCTTTAATATTACACTTTGATCCAACCCTACGGTTTAAACTGGCTTTAACCCAATTTGTATAGGAATTTCAAGCTGCCAAAGGGTATATCCCAATATGCAAGCTTGATATTAATGTTTTGAGACCTTTAAAGGCTTGAATAAGATTAAACCTTTCATTTTAAAAGCATTTAAACCTTATCAAAAGTTAAGGTTTGGTTTGTATTGTTATTTTACATTGAAAAATAGTAATAACTTCAAAAATTCATTAAAAATCCAATTCTTAATGGATTTTCTTGAACATTTCACACAGCCTAAAATTTAATATTATCTATATTTAAATTAAATTTTAAGTATACTTTATAGTCAGAATTTCTGGGTAATCAGCCTGGAAATTTACTTTTTTAATTATTCTTGAAGAAAATTAAGATTTCTTTAAAAATTAATTAAAAGTTGAGTTTAAGAGATTTCTGCTTGAAGATCTATTTTCAAGTTGTTCATTTGATTAAATTTAATATAAATAAGCTTATTTCAAATTGAAACTTAAAATAATTGACTTGAATGAGGATAAAAGTTACTCAGTGTTAAGAATGACACTGGTAATTTCAAATTAAAAAAATAAATTACCTCAAGTTAAGAGCCTTATTTTTAAGCATGGTTTTTCAGTTTTTACCTGAGCACGCCCTCTATATCCATTATGAATCATGAGAGCTGCTCTGTAGACATAAAAAGAGTCTTTTTATCACTGTTCTTGTCAATAATCAATTATCAATCCAATCATATTAGAAATTTAGACTGGTAAAGTTTTATTATATATAAAATCTTATTATTAAAATATTTCTTGAGTATTTTATTCTTTATAAATCTTAAAATTAAGGAATTGAAATCATAGAAATTAGATTATTGTTTTAATCAACTATAATATATTTTCTTTTATAAAATTATTGTCTTTAAAATATCTTTTAAGATCCACAAATTCCTCTCAAAAACTCTTTAATCATATTTTTTATCATAAAAAGCCGTTTTATCATTTAAAATATTGATTTTTGGCATATTCTTAACTTATAATAATTATTTAATATAATAACTGTTGTTGTTTGACTTGTTGTATTAAATAAATATTATAAGTAAGTTTTCTCTAAAATTCTATATCTTTTTTATCTACTATCAGTTTTTTCATATAGAATTTTTCTAAAAGAATTATTTCTGCACAGTGTGTGTTTTAATTCTTTTCTAAATACTACTTATATATTATTCATAAGTGGTTAAATATTTATATTTTCCACAGGTAATTGTCTCATTAAGAGCTTTATATCTCTTATTGTCATAATTGTCAGTGACTATAGCAATAACAGAATAATTATAATTTATTATTATTATTATTTTATATAATAATAATTAAACTTATTTTTTATATATAATTCTTTTTAATAATTATACTTAAATTCGTGGTTATGATAATTTATTATATTATATTTTTCTACTGAGGACAGTCATAGTACTCTTGATATTGTTACTATTATCAAGACTTTCACAGACAAACCTACAATCATCACAAATAAACCATTAAAAAATGGCTTAAGGGATCACCAAAAGAACCGCAGAAGCTTTTCATGGAATATGGAGTTCAATATTCTATCCTGGAGAATTTTCTATATTGGGATGCTATGAGAATGATTAATCTTGATATAATGTACAATATTATACTAGGAGCATTGGAGGAGCATGTAGCTTACAAAACTTTCATTCCTGAGTCATCCACAAAAAAATTGAATCCTCTGACTCTGACTCAGATACCTCAAGTGCTTCCAATGCAGAAATCTCAGAGAGAGCAGTGTGGTCCCTTCAAAGAGATATATAAAAAAAGCTAAAGATGCCCTTCCATCCTCATCAAAGCCACCTGGTGACTAACAAATTCATTATGCGCAATTAAAACAACCTGCAGAAGATCCTTCATAACATCTTTCCTTGTTTGATCCCGATTATGTTTCTACATCAAATTTCTCATCAGAATTTGATGTTAACACACTATGTAACTATCAAATAAGGGGGGAAATTTGAAATTCCTACCAATGATAATCCAAAGTACTAGAATCCTTACATCATTGACCTGTGCTCTTGGGAAAATTGGAAGCCCTTCTCATGAAAGTCTCAAAGCTTCTGAGTGGCATTATCATACAAATCCTACATTACTTTACTATTTTTCACTCAACAAATGTCTACTAGCTCTTGGAAATATCCATACCAAAATCCAAACAAAACAGCAAAGTCAAGATTCATTTCCCATGAGCTTTTTAAAAACAAATTTCATTTCATTAGTGCAATAAAAATTGAAACCATCTGGAAAATTTCCACAGCTGAAATCAATGCATTCTAACAGCATTTGAAGAAATTCCAAATTTCTAATCAAAAGCTTTTTCCAAAAAAAAAGTAAACCCAATAATTATTATTCAGAGCAAATTCCTGAACTGCTTTGTTGCTGGGGTCCAGAACAAGCTTCAGAAGCTTGGGGATATGAGCGCTTGATTGGTATTTTTGGCTAAATTCCCTACAAAGAATAAGATATGTAAGCTGAATTAACTGCTTTTTTTGATGAAATTCACACTTGAAATTTTTTTTATTAGATGACATTTATCGAGCTTTAAATTTGCATTTCTGTAAGAGCACCAACATTTCTACTCTTATCAAATCACCCCGGGTAACAAAAGAAGTATCAAATATGTTGAAACCCATCAATTAAGAAATTCCCACGTTGAAAATTAAGAGAAAACCCATCCTTCTAACAGATGATGTTGATTTACTTGTGATTGATTATTTGCAAAACCTTACACACATCAAAGGATGCTGCCTTTTGGCATGGTATTCATGATATATCACAAGATACTAGCACCAGGAATTCAATTGCTATCTCACCATGGAATATTCTTGTAGAAAGTATCAATATTAACAATGAAGTATTTCCTTCTGAAGAACAAAATATTTCAAACAGAATGATTTGTTTCCAAAGTAAGGTGTTACATTCCTTTGGAATAATCAAAGGAATTTTTGAGCTTTCTGATCCTTATAATCAATTTACAAGCAAATTCCTTCAAATGGTTCCTTTAAGGTTGATTCCACATTTTTTAATGACTGGAAATACCTTGGAATATTTAAAGTAAATGGGATTGAAGATTCACAATTCATTATCTCTGAGAATGATATATAAACACACTGTGGCTTATATGGTGATACTGAACACTCTTGTAGACTCCTTATATTGCTCAAATCTATGTAATATGGGGAGTAATTTCATTTCTAGATGGTCTTTTGAGATTTGGGAAGTAATACTTTCTGAGAATTTTCCCTTCTCATTTGAAAATTATCACTATTTGTTGGTACACAAGTTTAACACACATCATTAGTGAATATTCCTTCAATTTCACCAGAATTATTATTTAAGGTTCCTTAAAGTACAAAATCATGGTTACTAAAAGTTCCTTAAGCTCCAAAATTGTTGTTATTGACTGAGCCTTGAATCCCCAAAGCTCCATTTAGTCTTGCTTATATTTCTTTGACATTTAATACTCAATATTTCTCAATTACCAAATTATTATTATTTATTGTTCCCTAAATTCCACATGCAATTTTGTTGAAACTGATATGAATTGGTGAATAATTATTACTATTAAAGATTCCTTAGCTTACCAAAGCATCATTATTCAATCTTTTTTGAATTCCACAACTGAAACTTATTTTACCTAAAATTCCTCAAGAACTCTTCTTAAATAATTTCAATTTCACTAGGTATCACTATTGATTGTTTAAGAATATTTTCCCCAAAAATTATTCTTAAATGTCATATAATTCACTCAAGTATTGGTAATATTAAATATTACTTGAGTTTCAACAAAATTCTTCATTCATGTGCCTTAAATTAAATAATCATTATTTTTGAATCTATTCTAAGTTCTAAACCTGGTATTCACTCTACCTAAGATTCATCAAGACTTATTATTTAATATTTAGAAATACCCCAGCTATTACTATCTCTTTTTCCTTAAATTCTGAAAAAAAAAATTGATTTGATACAAATCCCCCAATTATGATTACTATACAGTATTCTGCAAGTTTTGCTATCCTTATTAATATATATTCCGGAAATTCCACAAGTGAAATTATTAAATCTGCTTTAAATTCCTCAAGTGTTACCTAGCCTGCTCAAAATTCCTGGAGAACTATTATTTAATCTTTATAAATTAACTAGTTATTTTGATTGATTTTCCCTTGAATTTTACAAGGAGTAGGGTTTCTCAAAAATGTCAAATTCCCCATTAAGAAACTATGGGATCTCAAAGAAAATCCCACATGGAAAAAACTAGTTTTTACAATCCATATTTTCAATTGTATTAATTGAGGAATTGTGAATTTTGACCCCATTTGAGGCTCCCAAAAATGGTTTGATTTCCAATTTCAAATCTAATTCCTATAATTTTGATTTTCAAAATTTTCAGTAATTTACGGATCCCATTGTTTTTAATATTTTACATTCCCATAAAGCAAAACATAACCATCACTAATAATCAGCAAAATTATTGGAAACCTTTTTGAACATTTATCTTCATCACTCTTCAGTTTTTTAATAATTAATTTGTGAATTTATTTAGCCAAATGAACATGCTGTGAAATATTCCACCTCTCAAAACTCACAGGGTTTATCCATCACAAATAGAAACCTCATCGCCATCACAGAAATCTGGGAATATAAACCAGGTGGATTATCAATGTATCATCAATTGATTAAAGAAAAACTGTAATTATAATGCTTGTTTTGGGACAATTGGTTCAATTTAAGTCAGAAGGCCACCTTCCAGAAAACAAAATGGCTTCCAACTGATGTCTCTTGAAGTCAACAAGAAATGCCACAACAACTTAAATCTTAATTCAGCCAGTATGCATTGCTGATGGTGAACATATAAGAGGAAATATACTTTGGCCAAGCAGTTTTAGAGTGCAACTGAATCAGGGGGTCACAGAAGGTGATGAGAAAAAGTGTTTCAAGAAAATGGATGATAAGCTGGAAAGTAATTTGGCTTTTTACAATGAAATGGATTATTTCTTTGGTCAAAATCCAAACATCACACCAATCAAAACTGTTTATTCACAGGATTATGAGTGTGTTTCAGCTTTTGGGCACCAAATTAATCCAAACCTAGGGGCTTGCTTGTATTGTTGATATGTGGGTTTCCATACTGATAATGTATCTTATTGTGTTAAAATTTATAATTCCAACATAAAAGAAAATAATAATTAAACACCTTTATCAAATCCAGTGGATCAATATGTAAACTTCATAGTGATTGACCAATTTCGTGATTCCTGATGGGTTGACAGGCTTTTATAGTGACAAAATTCAGATAATTCTCCTTCTGAAAAGAATAATAGTATGGGAAATTTCAACCACAATAATTTTAGTGAAGGGCATTAAAAACCATTCATTTATTGTCACCTCATCATAGGAATGTTTTGGGAATTTGCAGAGATAGCGGGTTGTTATTATTACCAATTGAGGTAAAATACTCATTTCATTTTTAATCTGGTAGGCTATGAACCTGACCAGATTTTACAATTGGAATGGGATAAGGAAAAGTGGAAAGATAAAAACATGGAAGAACTTGAGAGAATCAAAAAAAAAGGATGTGAAGGAGATGCAAGTAAGGTTTTCAAAGGAGAAAAGATTTAAAAATCAGCTTTTTGGAGAAATATTTCAGCATCAAATCTTATTTGAAGAGAGAAAACATCAGAGAACAATGGATTATGAGAAGGAAAATCTTGCAAAGAAAATGGAGCTCAAAGGAAAGAAAACGCAGATGGATTTGACAATTGTGCCAAATAGCCTCTTCACAGTGGCTGTTATAGGTGAAGTGAATTTCATCTTGAATTAATAATTATCTCTTTCTATACTGAAAAAATCCTCATTCTCGAAGATCATGTGATTAAATATATTTTAAAATTTATGGAACAGGTTCAAAGGTTTGAAGTTAGGAACGTATGATTCCACATTAGTCAGTTTGGTTTGGTGAAATGTGACTGATTTTATGAAGAATTGGGTGCCACTCTGACATTTCCAATCAAATTGGTTTTACAATATTCAATTTTAATATTTTATTTTCTAATTAAGCTTGATTCTAATCCAGCCAGAATTTTTAGAAGAAAAATCATTTTTGTCAAACACTCCATTTTTTTCAATATATATTCTTTTTCATTTTCACCCTCATCAAAAGTTTATTATCAAACTTACTTGACAGGCTAAATAATTCATTCAAATCTTCTTTCTAAAAATCATCAACCTTCAATCAAGATCCTTAGTAATGTATTTTTCTTTTCACTGCTGATATCTCAAATCTTAACTAATATTTTTTTATGATATTACATTATAAGATATTTTTTTTGGTGTAATGAATAAGGTTAGAATTGTTTTGAAATTTATTTTTAATGTTCTTCATTTTACTATTCTTCTCACAAAACCCATCCTACAATTATTAATATCACCTCCAACCACCTCAGAAGATTTCCCATTTGCTTTGGCATTGCTTCCCATGCAAATTGGAGACTATTTTATGCTCTTTAATTCAATTTTCATAATTTTTTAAATATTAATAATTAAAATAACTCAAAAAACCCATTTATTTTCTTCTTAATTTTTTTTTCCCTAAAATCATTCCTACTAGCCCCAAATAAATTCTTATTCACTTCTGAAATAATTCTGTATTTTTATTTATTTGGTTTTGATATTTTGAATTTTTCTTTCAAAGATTAATAATTCTAGAACTTCTAAAAAAAGAAGAATATTTTTAATTGTTTTTTTTGAAAAACAATTTTTACTACTCCAAAACACATTCAGAATCACTTCTGAAATGATGCTGGCCTTTTTTCAATTCTATTTAAAAAACAAATTTTACTACCTATTTCCTTTTTTAATTATTTTTCAAAATACATCCTACTAGCCCAAAATCAAGCCAGAATCACTTTCTAAACCATTTTGGGATATTTATGTATTTAATGTTAACATTTTCATTATTTCTCAAAATATAAATCATAATAAAAACTTAAATAATATAATCACTCAGCCTCTAAAATGATTTGGATTCAATGCCAACTAAATTTACATTTTTTTTATTTTACTAATAATTTTTAATATCAATCCAAGTAGAAAAAAATAAATTTTGAATCACTTCTGAACTGATTCTGTGTTTATTTCCAATGATTCACTTTCAATATTTCTCCCCTCACACCGCTTCTAATGCTAACCAATATTTTTTTAATTTTTCACTTTGTTTTTTGGTATGAATCTAAGGGTGGAATTAATAAAATCTGCAAAATTATTTCTTCATCATGTTTCCAATTCTCCCAAAAAATGAGATTTTATTTGAAGACCAACCCTCCTGCTCTAATAATGAACAAATAAAATCACAACCAATCTTCCTCTGCCCTTGATAATCTGTTGAATGTGACTCATGATGGCTTGGTTAAACCAAAACCAATCTTGGTCAACCATAAGTTAGTTCCGTATGATTCAATTCAAGGAACTTCTTCCAATAAACCATCTTATACCTCAGCTACAAGAGAAAAAGGAAGATTAGTGAAAGTTCAAGACAAGTCTTATGAAAATGTGTGTCACAGGGGCTCTTCTAAGTGAAGAGGGCCTGGCACTCAGTAAACTGGGACTTACTTATGGAGGGCTCAAGATATGGTAGACTGGAATACACTTAAGAGTGTAATAAGATAATATTACTAATAAAAGAAATATAAGAACAAGGAGCAACAAATAATACAAGTAAGAAAATAAATAAGCCAACCACAAACAAGTCCAAGTCCACTGCTTCAACCTGTCAGAAGGAAAGAGAAGGGTTAATTAGGATATGGCCACCACGACTCATGCTGTACAGGAAAAGAAGAAATGCAAAGAGTAACTTAAATCCAATAAATATATCACTCAAAAATAAGGGTAAGAATATTCATAAAATGATAAATCAACTAAATTAATTAAGTGGGGAGCAAGAGGGGCTGGTACATGTGAGAATCACCAGCTCTGATCCAGAAAGAGAACTTTCATAAGAGGAATTGGTTATTGAATTGAGATTGAACAATAAAAGTCCTGTACGGCTGTACAGAATCTGTACAACAGTGGTGGCGGTATTGAGTGATCATACAATTTCAGACTTGTGAATCCAAAGCCGTTTTGGGTGAATCCAACCTGTACAAGAGTTGAAAGGCTGTATTCATGTTTCAGAAAGGAAGATTGCTGAACCTGATTACTGATACACACAATGGACTTGCTGGTTTGAGGTTTTTGAGTGGGTGTAAGATTGAATTCCCTTACCCCTGAATATTGGTTGTTAAAATCTGGAACAAAGCACAAGAAGATGAAGAATGTCTCAGTCTTGTCAATAAGAGCCAAGAAAGATAATAAAACCTTTTTTAAGCTTTCTCCCATGAATTCTTACAGAAATCCTTACTTATTAATTAATGCTACCATTCCATATGAATTACCAGTAATAATTTTTCAAGTCCATTGTTTCAATAATCCCACCTTCATTTGTCAAACTCTCAAAGATCTGATGATTTATTTGAATAATTTGGCCAAAATTAAGCAAAAAATCACAACAAGAATATTTTGGCTGGGACCATGAGAGGTATTGATTTTGAACAGGGTTCAGATGAAGGGAAATCTGCTGGAGTATATGCAAGGAAGCGTTTATCAACCTACAAAGAAGTTGAAGATGATAATAATCAAAGGGATCGGCTTAGAAACATGACCCATTTCTTCAATAAAGAATTCAAACTTTATCCAAGATTGTGCCTGAAAATAATCTTCAACTGATGAATGAAGCAAACCTTCCCAACTTTAGTCAAACCAAGTGGACAACCTCAAATGAGCTCAAATCCTTCTCCAATGTCATTATTACCAAGAATTGATTCCATAATAAACTTCATATAGCTGAAAATGATTGCAATACATGGAAATATGGCAGTTTCTCTTTCAGACAAAAAGATAGCTTTAATCCAGTTCCCACTCCAATCCCCAAAACTGGCCATGGACTTGATTTTCAAGATTTGAAAGCTGAAATAGATTTCTCAAACTAGAAAGACTAATGCAAGTACTTAGGAAAACATCATAAATCAGAGATGAAACCACAAAACCATCAACTGAAGTACAAACTCATCCAATGACTACTCATTTTGGATGGTCATTTCAAATCAACAAGAAAAAAATTTTAACATTGGTAAGCACTTATTAGATTTAATCCCACATAAACTTCCAAAAGAATATTTAAAAAGTCAGGAAGAAATCAAAAAGATTTCAAAAGCGCCAAAAAGTGTAAAATTTTGTCAATAGTTTACTTATTTTTTTTGTTTCTTAAGATCATTAACTGAAATATTTCGGATACTTTCAATTTTAAAGCAAAAGTTTTTTTCACAATAATTGTGCATTCCAGTATATAATTTTGATAATCAAAAAGGAATTAATTATAAAGAATAAGGATAATTATAGGTATTTATTTAGTGCTTTTTTTGATCAGAAATTAAAAAAAATTTATCTGAAATAATACCTAAAACATATATTTTTCCTTAAAGTCCATGGCAAATGTTTTCAATTTGATATAAATACCTCACTCAGCATTTGTATTGAATATTCCTTAAATTCCAAATGAATTATTTATTAATGTTCCTAAAATTCTGCACTGATTATTATTCAATATTCAAGGTCATTCCACAATTTGTATTCACTTTGCTTTCAATTCTGCAAGAGCTCTCATTTGATATTTCTATTTTCCCTAGGTATTATTATTGCTTGTGTATTAAATTCTGAAAAAATATTGTTAAGCTTAATATAAATACCTTAATTAATATTTACAATTGAATATTCTGCAAATTCCTCAAGAATTATCAATGAAATTTCTGAAAGCATGTTTTCGAATCTGCTCTGAATTCCACAACATGCATTCACTCTACCTGAGGTTCCTGAAGAACTTTTTTTTAAGATTTAGAAATTTCCGTGGTATTATTATTGATTTTTCTTAAATTATGCATAAAATAATGTTTATTTTGATAAAGATCCCTCAATTATTACTACTATTTAATATTCCCTAAGTTTCCAAAGAATTATAATTAATGTTACTGAGATTCTAAAAGCATGCTTCTCCAATATTCCCTAGATTCCACAGGTGTTATTCACTCTACCTAAAGTTCCTGGAGAACTATTATTAAATATTTATTAATTTCCTAGGTATTATTAATAATGATTTTGCCTTGAATTCTGACAAAAATATTTTTTAAATTGATAAAAATCCTGCAATTACTATTATTATTATTTAATATTCCTCAAATGACTCAAGAATTGGAAATAAATTTCCCCAAAGTTCTGTAAGAATGATTATTAAATATGCTTCAAATTAAAAAACTGGCATTCACTCTACCTAAAATACCTCAATAACCATTATTAGATATTTAAAAGTTTTCTAGGTACTACTATTGATTTTTTCTTGAATTCTCCAAAGAATAATGTTCAATTTGATACAAATACCTCAATTGTTATTAATTTGTAGTATTTACTACATTTCCAAAGAAGTATTAATTGAGGTTTCTGAAGCTCTAAAATCAGGATGATATAATCTGCTCTAAGTTGCACAAGTGTTATCCACTATGGTAAAAATTCCTCAAGAAATATTATTCAATCTTTATGAGCTCCCTAGGTATTATTTTTCATCTTGGCCTAAATTCTGCAAAAAACATATATCAAATTGATATAAATCCTTCAATTATTATTAGTATTGAATTCTTCTCAAATTCCCAAATAACTATTAATGAATGTTCCTGAAATTTTACAAGCATCATTATTGAATTTGTATTAAATTCTGCAATTGCTATTTACTTTTCCTCAACATTCCTCAAAATTTATTATAAATATTTATAAACTCCTTCATTATTATCATGAATTTTCCCTTGAACTCCACAAACAATATTGATCAATTTGATCTCAATCCCTCAATCATCATTTTTATTTAACATTCCTTAAACTCCCCCTGCATCATTAATGAATTTTCAGATAATCACACAAGCATGATTATTTAATCTGCTTTAAATTCCACAATGGCTACTTACTTTGCCTCAACATTCCTCAAAATTCATTATCAGTATTTATAAATTTGTTAAGTATGATTGTGAATTTTCCCTGACATTCCACAAACAGGTTTGATTGATTTGTCATAAATATCTCTATCACCATTTTTATTTAATATTCCTTATGCTTCCCTTGCATTATTAATGAATTTTCAGATAGTTCTGCAAGTGTGATTATTGCATATGCTTTAAATTATGCAATGGCTACTTCCTTTGCCTCAACATTCCTCAAAATCAATTATCAATATTTATCAATTACCTAAGTAATATTGTGATTTTCCCCTCATATTCCACAAACAATGTTGATCAATTTGTTATCAATCCCTCAATCAGCATTTTCATTGAATATTCCTCAAATTTCCCCTGCATTATGAATAGATTTTCCCAAAATTTCACAAGCATGATTATTCAACTTGATTCAAACTCCACAAGGGCCATTTACCTTTCCTCAAAATTCCTCAAGAGTTATTATATAATATTTATGAATTCCTTTATTATTTTTCTTAATTTCTATTACAGTAGTAAAATTTCAGTTGGATTCCCAAGTACCTGCAAAAGAATTGGTTTTTTTGTGGATTTTGTGTAAACTTCAATTATCTCAACAAGATTGCATTCTTTTTTAATGAATTTGGATGTGGGCTCTATTATTTCCACAGGCATGGAAGAACATTTTGATTTCGCCACAATGTGTTTCTTCTTAGTCAATGTGGGTCAAGTATAGTAAGTATTTGAAAGATGTTATATGTCCACAATAAATGCAATTGGTGAAAGATTTTAATAAGACTTACCTAAGAATACTTCTGATGAATGACTCCCTCATGGAAAGTGACTTAAATTCTCTTGAGTTCTTCCTCAAAATTTGGTGGCTTTCTCGAACTTGATGGTAGAATGACTCCAATTAAAACTCTGGCACTTGAAGCCTGATCTGCCCTGGTGACAGGGTCTGTGACTCAATTTATGATGAGGCTTTGATACCAATTATTACTATAGAAATCGCTGGTTTAAGAGACTGGAATGGCTGAAACTAGCCCTTTTTTGGTCGAAACCAGGGTTCACTGATGCCATAATTGGCTTTTATATTTTAAGTGTGTTTCCCAAAACTGATTAAAGCAGATACTACTTTTGGAGTAAGACCATTTGCTTCTATAAAATAATTTCCTCTTTGCCCCACTTTTCTCTTCATGTTAGAATCTTTTCCTTTTATAATTAGTTTAAACCCTGTTAAATCAATCAACAAAATATTCCACTCAATCTTTTTAAACCATTTTTAACCTTTGAACCAGGTGAAAAATTATTATCATCATTTTTTGTAGCCCTTATAAGAATTTTTACCCTTAAGACACCCCAAAAGTGAATTAAAACATCTTTCATCACTGTCAGCTATATCCCTTTGTTTCCACAGTAAGTCTTGTCACTTTTGAGCATATTTTTTCTTTAATATTCCTTTCTGAGACTCTTTTCTCATATTAATTGCCTGCAGTCGTTTTCTCAATTAATTTATATGGAAGTCCTTCTTGAAGAAATTTCTTTTTTAACCTCAAAGATCACTTTTGAGTATTTTGGGTAAATTTTCATTGTTGGTAAAACAACAAGTCTTTATAATTAGAATTTTTCATACTCAAAAATTTAAAAACAATAAATTTGGCATTTTTTCTCTTAAAAATCTTCAATATTACTCCTTTTCATTGAATATTACCTTAGACAAATTTTGAGGACAGGGAAAGTACTTGATTTCCAATCAAATTTTTTTATCCACACCTTACAACCGCATAATACTATAAAATTCTTGACAATAATCAACAAAGCTAAATAAGCAGACTGTACAGAGCTCCTACTGTAATTTTATAGAGTTGCAACTTCAAAAAGGAAACTAAGATCATTGAATAAGCTTCATTAACTACAAAGATAATAAAATAAAATAAATATTATGGCAAAGAAATTCAGAATTAATAATATACCAAAAAATAACTATAAGAGTGAAGCCTATTGATGATAGTAATGCACCAGGAGATCATATTATAGCAAATTCTAAAAATTCAAAGTCGTTCAATAAGCTGAAAGAGTAATTGATTTTCTACGTGTTTTTGAGGCATCTTTTGATATAAAAAAACTGGATACTTATAATTTGTATTTTTGAATATTAATAGAGTCTTTATCACATATATAGGAAAGCTAAAAGAGTTTGTGAAGTGATGTGAGAGATTGACTCAAAATAGTCTTCTATTTATGATATATATTATGTGACTTATACAGTTCTAAAAATTCTAGTCTTAACTATATACAATTAGAAAGTGAAAAAAATCTTCCTTTATATAAAAACAGGGTTAATATTTACAAAAATATTTAAAATAAATAAGTTCTTCTCCGAAGTTACTATATAGTTAAAATCTTGAAGCTCAATAAAAAATAGAGTATTACTCAATCTTTTAAGGCAAATTTAATTCATCTGTCATCTATACTAAATATTAAATATCATATAGAAAAATTAGCTTATATTTAAAGACATCAAATAAAATAACAAGTAAAAAGATAAAGCTTATTTAATATTCCGGTGGCTTAGAATGTCTTGCAATATCACAAAAAATTAAAATCAGTTGTCCAACTCAGTTCAAGGTACATGTTCAAGCTCAGATTCAGATGGGTGGAAGACATTGTCCAAATGCAACACCTGCTGCCAGGTGTTAGCATCTTGCTCATAGTGATGTTATCTCATGCATCAAAGCTCACAGATTTGGTCATTTTCAATTCAAATAAGCTAAATTGGTATTTAATTGAATTTTTAAGATAGAAAAATTGCTTATGAATTATTAACAAGAAGTCTTATTTACCACATCTTTGAAAGAAATCTAAGTTTTTCTTTCTCATAATAAACAAATATTTTGATTTTATACCTCAAATTGTCAAAAAGAATAATGAATGTTGTTTTGCCACTCAATTTCATTCAAGTCAGTCAACAAAAAGAGAAAAATATATCAATAAAATATGTTTTGATTTCTTCCAAAATATTCAAACAAAATTTGTAAATATATGAAAAAAGGGTTTTGATAGATTTTTGAAAACTAATTCATCAAAGGAAATGGTATGAATGGTTTTTTACTGATCTTTTTTAATTATTAATTGGAAAGAAAGTGAATGAGAATTATTTTTGTGTCTTGAATTCCCTACCTTTTTCTATATGATTTTCTGGTGATTGATATTTTTAAATTATTAGCAGAAATATTTATTTTATTCAAAGTTGAGAATAATTTCAATATATTGGGTAAAAGACTATTGAGCAAATTTCACATAAAAGGGAACAATTTCTAATATTTTGGAAGTCATATTGTATTTAATTTTCTGAAATAAAGAAGACACTTGGATAAAAGATATTTGTATAAATGATGAAAAAGAGTATAGCTAATAAAAACAGTTAAGTTCTCATCAAAAGAAAGCTACAAATAAGCTTTGGCCAATTTTGGAAGCTTATTGATTTTTTTGTTTTCAACAATTAAAAAATATTATATTTATGGAAAGCTGTGATGTAGCTCAATAAATTTAATTATATAAATTCAATCCTTATAATATTATTATTTTTTGAAAAACCTGTTCAAAGTATTTTCGCTAACCTTTCTAATCATCTTTCGAAAATAACTACTACTGTGGAAACTCCTCTTGTGTGAGATAAAATGAGCCAGTACCTTCAAGAGGAAATTACAAGAAAACAGTTTTGAAATTCTGTTCAAGCTTTTGTGTCAGAATAATGTGAACTTCCCTTCCTAAGAATTCTGAATTATTTTGACTTGAGTTCCACAAGCAATTTATTTTATTTGATAATGGATGGGTCAGAAAATTATAGTCAAAAGACTCTATCAGAATTTTTTGATCCGGAAACAATGGTTTAGTAAACCTTAAAAAAAATAGAGAGATAAAACTGGGGAAAATAAATTTTAATTCCTTTACTCAGAACAGTCACACCTCGAAGAAGTTCCAATTTTTATGATAACACTGTTGATGATATGCTAAATAATAATAATAAAGACTACTATTTATTTCTTAAGGGTTTCATAATTTTCTGGTGATAACTTGGGATAATCAACAATACTATAGTTCAATTTACTACTGAGCTTGGCTAGTGAGTAAAGAGCTTTGTCAATGGCATGGAATTATAAGATAATTTAGACCAACTGTTAACTACTATTATTTATAAAATATCCAGAAAATGCTACTGAGGAGTTTTAGAAATGGAGGTAGTAAAAAGATGAGCTTATGAATTAATGTGACCCTTGAGGTTTCTTTTACATACCCAAATAGGCCACAATTAATATTAAAATAAAATTTGAACTATGCATAACCCATAAGTCATGCATTTATCCAAAATTTATTATTTTTGATTTGAGAAAAGATGAATAGCTTTCTTGTGGGTAAGTAAATCCATGGATTTAAGGACAGATTTTGATTCTACACAAAATTTCACCTAGGGTCGCTCCATAGAGTGAATAGGCTTAAATTAACTCTCTATGAGGTGGTAATATGGAAAATAATTCAATACCACATAAAAGAATTGTGCAATTTTTTATTTGTCTCAATTTCACACCCAAATAATGGGAATGTGAGGACTCCCATGTTACATATACACTAACATTAGTGTTATGCATATTTGTGGAACTTAAAATTACAGTATTCTTACCCACAGTTTTGAAACACCCATAGTGGATATAAGTCTTGAAGCCTGAATTACTATTTTTAACATGGAAATAGCTAAGGGGTCAAAAGAAATCAAACAGAGCCAGGGTACTTAACTTCTGAGGCCTCTGGAATGTGGATAGCTCTAAATCTTGGATCCATGGCTAACATGGCCCAATTATTGTACCAAAACCTTTTGGGAACTTGGTTACCAAGTTAAAGTCCCATTAAATCATAAGAAAATAACAAATATGCTGCTATTTTGACATCAAAAGCAGGTAATGAGTTACTCTGACTCTTGTAACCATGTCAGTTCTTGATTATTTTTCATGGATAAACCTTCAAAGACTAAATAAAACTCTTTTCAGACTGGTATTCATGCATTTACCTCAAGGAAACCAGCTACAACTGTGCTGGTTGCAATCCTACATATAAATAAGAGGTAAAAACTTCAAAAATTAATTGAAAATATAATTCTTAATTAATCCTTCTAAAGAATTAAATACCAATGGAGAAAGGGATGATACATAAGAAACAAAAGATAATCATTAGTTAGTGATTCCAATTGAAAGTCTTACCTAGAGTCCATTTTTGATGATTCCACTTGAAACACTGAATCTTCAAATATTCATAGAAAATACACTCTGTGAGGAAATTTCCAATAAAATTGATAAAATTGATAAATTGATTTTTATTTTGAAAGAAAAAAAAATTTACATTTTTTACTCCTTTCCTTCTTAACCTTAAATGGGTTGGTAGTCATGTAAAATGACTTAATTATGTGATTATGATAATACTATGTGATCACAAGTGATGTAACTAATTATCCAAAGAGGATTAATGATTTCTCACTCACTGGTTTTTTGGTTTTATCCGTGGCACACCTCCTTGAGCTGTTATTAACTTAAAAGAGGCCTCCTATTGATGTTTTTTCCAAATCATCTTATCATCCAACTATAGCCTTAGTACCAACAACTAAGTATTAGTTAATTATTCTTTTGAGTGATTCAAGTCTTTCAGAATCAATCAGAAAGAGGTGAAACCATCAAAATAAACTATGTCCAAGATTATTTAACTATAAATTGCTGTATTAATGCTCTCAATCAGATTTTTATCTTTTAAACTCCAAAATTAATCAGTAAAATCACTCTACCAATTTTTTACAAGGAATTATTGGAGTATTTGTGATTGTTTTTACTTAATTCTTGAAGTTTTCTCTAGTGATAACTTTCCTCAAGAATTATCTTTATAATTATTCTTGCAAAAGATAATTTTATACATTCAAATAATCTATATTCTTTTCATAAAGAAGTTTTATTATTATATACTTCTTTTAATTTATTCTTGTAGAAAATTACTGATTAATGCTATAATCACTAGTATTGTATAACAAGTAAAAGAAATAATTAAGTAATTACTGATTTAATTGTGGTTATAACGAATTTTTTTATCATATTCTAATAAGAGGAGTGATAGTACTTTTGATTAATAGTGATATTATCAACATTTTCATGGACACATCTTACATTTAAGGTCCTTGATGTGTTTTTTGAAACTTTTACCTTCAATTAATATACTTTTAAGCTCTAAAATATATGAGTTTTAATAATTCCTTTCTTTCAATTTAAAGTTAAGAAATATTTTATTTTTGAAATTTTTTTATAAATCTTTTTTCATTGAGGAATTTGGATTAATTTTGTATTTTTTTACACATGGCTTTTTCACATCCAAAAACCTATAAAATTCTTCTTTGAGCCACTTTGAATTCAATTTTGATTGAAAATCTTCAATTTTGTTTTTTTTCTCTAAAAAGAATAACTTTCTTAATAATATATAAAGAAAATAAATTTCTTAAAAATATTGAACACATTTGAACAGTATAAAAAATAATTTTTCTTTAATCAATTTTTTCCTAGAGTATTTAATCAAGTATATTAAAGCTGGTAACAAACTCAAGAAGAGATATATTCCAAGGTCAGATTCTTCAGAAGCAGAATCTGAAGAAAGAATTCAAGCAAAAGTTCCTAAAAGAGGTACTCTATTTAAATCAGAGTTATCCAAAAAAATACCAAAGGGTGTGTTTTATTTGTCTTCATTCTTTATTTTCTCTTCTATTGGTCTTAAAATGGTGCATGCCGGAGATGAAAGCAACTATTCAGTCCAGCCAGATGGATCTAGAAAAAGAAGAGGCAAGACCAGGGCCAGACCTGGCGGACCTTTCTCAAGAAAGGCACACTTGGAGGATACTAGAGTTTCCCCCCATTCCCCAATGTGTGCACCAAAAAAATTTGACAATACCTCTGAGCCTGAACTTATTGAAGGTAATTTTTTAAGGGTTGAACCACTTTCAGTGGAAGCCATTGAAATATATCAGTCAAAGTACAAAAAGAGGCACAAATAAGCCAAGGAAGAGGAGTGGGAAACATTTGCAAGCCTTTGGCAGGGGGATATGAACTCCTACTTACACATCAAGAGCTTTCTTAGTAAGGAAAAGACCATAAAGCTCCTAGGAGGATGGAGTGCATTGTCTTTCAAATACAAGGTCAAAAAATAATGAATTGGTTGAAGAACAAAAGTCTTTTATCCATAGAGAAGAAGAAAGAACTGGAAATGACCCAAGCCTTGGAGAAAGAAATATAACTAGTGGCAACAACCTCTGAACCAGCTTAAGAACAGCTCAAAGACAAGCTCAAAGGAACTCAGAATAAACATTGAGGCTCCAAGAACAATCAAAGAAAGGGCAAAGCCAAAGTCAATTGGTACAGAACTTACCCAAAAGGGTACAGGATTCAAAAATTGGAACCTTCAGCCATAGACAGTGTGTTAAATATGCCCAGAACCCTTATGGAATTCACAGCCAAGGAGCAGGAAATAATGAACAGGACTTTTCCACAGAAATGATGGATGAAATTAGATATATTGAATCCATTATTTATGTTAAAATTCTAAACATCATAAAGAGTTAAGAAAATTAACATCAAATGTTAATGACTTCAGAAAAGATGAGAGAACTTTCACTTAATGGTGTAAAGTAACTGATTCAATACTTGAGTCAATTTCCAATACATGTGACAGAATTGAGAGTAAATGCCAATAGAAGGATGATAAAATGGACACGTTTTCCATTAATAACATCAATCACCAACACATGAGCTTGAAGAAACATGTTTTTGACATAGTTAAAAAGACAAATCTTTTTGAAACAAATGTACAAAGAAGTAATAATGAAAGAAAAAAGTTGATGGATGAAATAATTGCACAAGTGACAATACCTCATAAGAATTATGAACCAAACTCACATGTTCCCAGACATTCCACACTTTTAAATGAAGAAAAGCTCTCTGTGACAGAAAGTTTCAACCCTTTTCTAGGAGAAAAGGAAATCTTTTCAAGGAATATTCCCAAACTAGAATAATGGCCAAAATTCTCTGGTGAAGGTGAATATAGCCATATTGAGTTCATTAGACCAATTGATATGTTTCAGGGAGATTGTCATATACCTGATGAAGTGATAGTGGGAGAATTACAATCTTTGTTTACCAGGAGTTCAAATGAATTTCATTACAAGATGAGACAAGAGCATGGAAGAAATGATTGGCTTTGGTGGAAATCTGAAATAATCACCAAGTTGGCCAACAATTCCTGGAGGTTTAAAATAGAGAATGCCTTTAACATTGCCATTTCTAACTTGGAAGAAGATAAACCACTTACTTTGTTCCTCAAACAAAAGGAAAAAATATTTTCTTTACACTCAGATATGTCTTACTCAATGATTAATATGAAAATATTGAGAAAATTTGGAGGATAACTAGAGAATGCTAGCAAGTGTGGATGTGTAAAGCCCTGTTCAGAAGAGGAATGTATTCATTCAATGGAAGATATCATTACTAGGATAAAAATTGGTAAAACCTGGACTAGGAACCCTATAGAGTCCAGAATTGTCACCAAAACTTCTAAAGAAGATGAAAGACATGAAAAATGGGTCTTAAAGTGCCAGAAATTTGGGAGCACCTCAAATTTATCCAGCATTTGTACCAAGAAAACTAAAATCAATTAAGTTCAAATCATTGAAGAGGTTCAGTGTGCTTAATAGAAAGAGGAATCTGACCAAGATTATACAATATCTGCAGACACAACAGCATATGAATAGCCTATTGAGAACATTACAGCTTTCTTTCAAGCCAATGATGTCCTTACTCACTTGCCACAATATAGTGAAGATGGCTACAACCTAATCAATATCCAGGAGGCCAGAAGGTATAAAGCTAAACCTGCTAGAGAAATGGGTTACAATGCTGGATAATCTTGTATCACATCAATCCTGATGAATGCTGTTTAAGCCAAAGTCAATTTTGACACAGGGGAATTCTGAACTTGTGTGGGCAGAGACTATCATCAACTCATACTTCCCCAATGGAAAAACCCTGTATTACCAATAGAAGGTGTACAATTCAGTAGTGAAAGTGATAATATGTACCCTTGAGGCATATTGGACACTAGCCTTGTAGTTACACACTGTGAGACTTTGAGATTTGGCCACATATCCAAAAAGGTCACATAACAACTTTACAATATTTATTCTAATAATAAGAATTAAAATTATTATCTCAAAATAAATCCCAATGCCATAGAAAGGCATAAATTCTTGATCAAATCTGGATCTAATGAATAGAAACATTGGGTAAATTTCACCATTGGATTCACAATGGTAAAATACACACATTAAATTTTTATGTCATATCTGTAAAGACAATTTCTACTGAGCAATAAGTAAGAATGCCATAAAGAAGAATAAATCCTTGATTATATCAGAAACCAATGAATTGAAATTTAAAATAAATTGCAAAATTGGATTTCCCAAGGAAGTTTACACATATCACATATTTATTTCATATTTTTAAAGTCAATATTTAAGGACATAACCTGAATATATGCACTTTTATGATAAGCACATATATTCATAGCTTTAGCTCATAGCTCTTGAAATATACATGATAGAGAGTTCAACAAAAATACCATTACCATTTAATTACTGTGAAAAAGCAGATATAAATTTTATTTGACAAGCTATAAACAAGGCTATAACTTGTAAGGGTTTATTGAACAAAATTGTTATAGCTGTTGACCACTTCATTGTGAAAGTGGTCCAAACTAAAAGAAAAGTGGGGATTAATGTTCTATTAGCTCATACATAAATAATGATGTAATTTCTATCATTATATTCAAGGTATAACCCCTTGAGATCATGGCTTGAAGTGTAAAATAGTAAATTTCAACAGAAAAGATGAGTTACAAGAAAAATCATCAAAAATGGATCTTTAATGATGTAATAAGATTCTCTTGACATTTTAATAGTGACACTCCAAGGTATTTTAGCTCACTCCATAAATGCTGTAGAATGTATAGCTCAAAAGTTATTAATGATCAAAGTTTCAGCTTAAAATTCATCATTTACAATCACTCACTGTAATCTTAATTTGAGTTTAACAGTCAGATAATTGATAAAAGTAGTGAATACTAGCTTACTATGATCAAAAGTAAGAAGATACACAAAATTTAGTCTTCTTCCAAATGCATGATGTCAGAAAACTTAGATTTATAGTGATAACTCTAAATAATGGTGTAATAATGAGATAAAATGATTTGATTATGATGTAATCATCACTAAGCCTTAAAATACTGATCCAATTCCAGCTTTTGCCATCTGCACACATATACTGGAAGCCTTCTGTACTCTAGGAGGGAGTATTTTACTATATATAGAGCTCTTTTTACTTCTATTTCCCCTCAGATGCAAAAAAACATTAAATTACTAAAATCAAAGGTAAAAGATTTATTCTTTTTATATGAAAATTTTATATATTTGAATAATGAAGTTAATGTTTTTTTCAATCATCAATCTTGAAGCTATTAAATTTATTTTCCATTGTTTTTGTTAAATTTCTCTCTAAAAATCTCCAATTTCATGTAAAAATAAGATTATTTGCAATTCTTTTTATTTTTAATTATAAATATGATTTAAATAAATTTTATTTACATTCTTAGGGGTAAATTGATTCCAAATCCTTATATTAGGTGTCAAAAGTAGGTTATCCCCATCTTTCATAATATTTTTCTCTTTATCATTATATTTAATAATTCTTTAATTAATATAAATAGTATTTATATTAATATATAGCTTCACTATTGGTAATATTATTGTTATAAGTTGTTTTTCATTATGAAATAAAAATCTTCCATTCCCTTAGCATTTGTTTGTAACAATAATAAAGTGCCATAAATATATCAATATTATATATCAATATATTGATTTTTTTGATATAATTTATGTTATTCTATTTATATAATAATATAAATATTTTATACCATAACTATAATACTTTCTATCTTATCCTTTAATTTGATAAGGACATTAATAGTACAATAATTAAGATATTGGTAATATTCACTTATTGCTTCATAGTCAAAAGTTACATTTTGGGGGCTAGCCATGATATTTATTTAAATAACCTTTAAAAAGGGTCCAAATTGGATTTATCCAATAAACAATTATATTTCTAATCATAAAATTATATAATAATCTTATATTTGTTGGTTTTGAAAGCTATTGAGGCATTTGGAAAGCAATTGTACTGTCTTACATGTGGTTTTTCACATCCTTAGACTTGCAAGAACTTTCTTTGAGTGATTATAGTGATTAAAAAGTATATTTAGAAATTAAAAATCTATTCATACTATAATTTAATCTTCAAAGAAAGAATCATCTTAAATTTTTTATTTTTACTCTTTGAAAAAAAAATCACAATAAAAAATCATTTTTATTCCATTTTATTCACTTATTTCACTCATTTCATGTATTTTATTAGATATAAAAGCACTTTTATGTGGAAATTGCCATATCTTCTCAAAAAAACACCTCTTATAGAAATTCTGATATTTATTTGTCTTTTTTAGTGTTTGAAGACAACCCAACAGAGAAAAATCAAACCACTGTTGCAAAATTGTAGGGAGAAACTTTTCAAAGCTCTCCAAAACCTGTTTCTAATAAGAAAAGAAATTCCAAACAATTAGTCTTTCCAGGACCCACTATTCCGGACTCTTAAGGTGAGCACCTCTCTTAAATTGCAATTAGAAGACTTCTTTAGTGTTCTGAAATCTTTTTATTGCTCATTTCTTAATTATTACTACTAGAAGAGGATCCAAATACTCCATCCAATCAGATAGAGCTGGACTCAGAAGTAGAATCAGTCCCTCAAAAGGTAAAAGAAAGGTAAAAATATGCAGTGGAACATAATCTGCACAATGAAGTGCCAGAAATGTCCACAATATCTGTGAGAGAGATGGAACTAAGTATGAGTAACTCTAAAAGGTAAAACCATATTCAGAGGGCTCAGATAGACATATACATGAGCCAGTACAAGAAGCTCTACACAGTGTACAAGGAAAAGCATTGGGATATGTTGCCAAAACTCCACAAAGGAGTGATTAACTCCTGGCACAGCCTGAAAAAGTTCCTCAAAGAGGAGGAAATAGTGAGATGTTCCAATGGATGGAATCTGCTATCATCCAAACCTCAAATCAAAGAAATAAAGGAGTACAATGCCAAAAAAGAGGGAGGAAAGCATGTAAGAAGCCCCAGTAGCTTCTACCAGAAAGCCTCAAGTAAGACACCCTCTCCAAGAAGGGAAGAAGAATGAGAAAAAGAATTGGAGGAAACCATATCCCCCAAGCTACAGGATTCCAAGAATGAAAAAAGGTCCCATGGGAAATCCCTCAAATTCTCCACAACCTTGATGGAATTCAAGGACAAAGAGTAAAAAATAATGTGACAAACCCAATGCCCAAAGAAATAAATTTGTCTCCTATTTCTTTAAATAATTTTTTCTGACAGAAATCAAGAATAGTATAGTACCTCTAAAAGAAATCAAAAATAGTTCATTATCTTTAAAAGAAATTAATAATAGCTCGTTATATTTAACACAAATTGTTATACAAAATAAAACAGAAATTGACAGCATTAAATCCATGGTTCAAAATGATCAACCAAACATCTTGATTGATAATGCTCAGAAATTGATACAAGTACAACATGAATTGTATAAATACATAAGAGATATCAACAAAAAGACTTTGACAATCAATTATGACATGAGTATTGACAATCTGACACAAAAATTAAACAAACTAAGTATTTATGTTGAAAAATTTGAAGAAAAGACTTTATCACATCAAACTTTACTTCCAGACCATGTATAAAAGAGTGATGAAGAAAGAATAAGGCTTAAAGATGTTATTCAAAGTGAAATAAGACTTATTACTGGGAAAATGGATAAAATAAATTAAGCTAATTTAAATATGTCAAATTTATCAACCCTATTTTCTCACATAAGAAGTCCTGTTAAACCAAGAGAGGAAATAAGAAATGCATTCATAACAGAATTGAGCCATCAAGAAAATAATCAAGTATCAATAAAGGAAGCAACTCAATTACAATAATGGCCAACATTCACAGGTGGAGGTGAATATGACCATATGTCCTTTATTAAAACAATTGACAGTTTACAAGAGGATTCTACCATACCAGATGAATTAATCATGGCAAGCTTACATTCATTATTCAAAGAATCTTAAAAAAGATGGTAGTATAGCATAAGACAAACAAATGGCAAAAATATCTTGTCTTGATGGAACAATGAAATGATCACCAAGTAGCTAACTGATCCCTGGTGGTACAAAATAGAAAATGCATTTAAAAATTCCTTTTTTGACCCAGATAAGGATGAACCTTTGACTTGGTTTTAAAAGAAGTTGAAAGATTAAATGCACTGTACGCAGAAATGTCACAGAAAATGGTAAATATTAATATACTCCAAAAACATGAAGGAGAACTGGAACATTCCCTGAGAGGCAGGTGCATAGAGACATGGTCCACAGGGAAGTACATTTATGAACTAGAGGACATGGTAACAAAAACCAAAATTGGCAGAACATGGAAAAAATTGGATATTAAAAGTCCAAATAAACCATTTATTAATAAGGATAAGCCAAGAGAGCCTTTCAACCCAATACACCCAACACTCATGAGAAACAAAAATTCCATAAATGTGGTTGTATTAGACACTTAGCAATAATTTCCTAAAAAAGGCAAAAATCAATTAAATTGTGGAAACAAAATACCACAATGATGAAAAATATTAATCTGATTCTGAAAAAGACACTGAAGAGCCAGAAACCTCTGAAAGTGATGAAACAAATATAATTAATGCACAAATTAATAATATTGTTTTAATATATGAAGTACTAGATTTAAATTTAAACTTACCAGAAGTTGGAACATCTGATACAGGCCTCACAAACATAAAAGATGCCAAACTGCATAGAACCAAAGCTGCAAAAGGAATGGGATATACAACCGGAAAGTCAAGTATAAGTACTGTCTTGGTTGAAAACCAAGAGGAAAAATTAAACCTGGAAACAGGAGCATAATGCACCTGTGTTGGTAAGGGTTATTTGAAAACAATTATACCATATTGGGAAGAAAAACCTATACCAATACAGGGGTAAAACTTAGTAGTGCAAGTGAAAGCATGAAGCCTCTTGGAATAATTGACTTGGAACTAATTTTTCCCCACCCTTCCCAATGTATAAGAGAGAAAGTATAGTTTTTAGTAGTGGAAAATGTTACTAGTAAACATTACATACTAGGAAATGATTCCTTGTCAATTTATGGTATAGACATCTCTAACCAAGAAGATGGATATTTTTCCATAGGAGACATTAAAAGAAAGAAATTTGGTTTCTTTGAATGTCATAAAAAATGAAGCAAAAGTCCCCAAAAGACATTAATTTTTTAGTGAACAACTTATAAAGGCAGAATTCAATCAATAATTAACAGAAAAATGAAAAAGATTGATTTATCTCTTATTTAGATAAAAAAGTGCCTTTGCAACTGCAAAAGAACCACTAGGTGCTATCATTGGAAAGCAGGTAGATATTATTCTTAATGTGGAAAAACCTTACCCACCCCTATTAAGAAGACCAGCTTACCCAGCTAGCCCAAGAGCTAGGGAAGCCTTAGAATTACATATTAAAGAACTAATGGACCTTGGAGTGTTAAGGAAAGTAGGACATAATTAATAGCTAGAAGTCACTACACCTGTTATTATAGCTTGGCATAATGGCAAATTAAAAATTGTAGGGGACTTTAGAGCTCCAAATACCTACACTATCCCTGACAGGTATCCAATACCCAAAATCCATGAGACATTAACACAATTGTAACTGGTTAAGCTTATTACAGCCATGGATCTCTAAAGGAGTTTCACCAGAATTTCTTAACAGAAAATGCCAGAAAACTACAAAGGATAATAGTCCATTGTGGCACATATTGATATTTAAGGATTCCTTTTGGTATAAATAATTCCCCTTCTCATTATCAAATAATGATTAACACCATATTCCCCAAAGAATTATCAGAATAATGGTTAATAATCTATATTGATGATATCATAGTTTTCTCAGAAAGTTGGGAAAATCACTTAAAAAGACTGGAAAGGGTCTTACAAAAGATAGTTCAAATATATGAAAATTTTGTTGAAAAAATATCATTTTGCATATAGTGAACTAAAAGCACTGGGATATGTTGTATCTGGATTAAGTTTGGGAATAGGCAAGAGCAAAGTAGCAGCAGTACTACTGAACCCAATTCCCCAAACCAAGAAATAAATTCAATCATTTCTAGGATTTTCTGGATATTACACACAGCATATAAAAGACTTTTCCAAAGATCCAACTCTTTGTAAAGCCTCTGGGACCAACAGAAAGTCTATGAAATAGCTGAAGAAAGAGTTAACCCATATGAGGAACTAAAAAAGCCCTCACAAATGCCCCATTTTTTCTAATGCCAGATTGGAAACAACCTTTAAAAATGTATATTGATGCTTGTGGAGAAGTACTAGGTACTGCACTACACCAGAAAAAATCATAAATGATAAACCTGTTGAAGGACCAATTTGCTTCATTTAAAGACAAATTAAGCCAACAGAAGCAAGATATGGAGAAAGCCAAAGGACGTTTTTTGCTTATTGTGCGCTCTAGAAAAATTACACTACTATTTGGATGGAACATTTTTTGATGTAATCACAGACTTTAATTCTGTGAAATCCTTATTGAACATGAAGACACCAAATAGACAAATGCTAAGATAGAAGATTGCTATCCAAGAATATGGAGGAAATATGACCATAGTTGCTAAATCTGGAAATATACACAAAAATTAAGATGGTCTTAGCAGATGGGCTTTGGAAAATACACCTGGAAACCCAGCATGGGTACCACAAGAAGAACATCATATAGAGTGCATATGTGTTACATATATTGCCACAAAATTCTTCAATCAAGCTAAAGAAAGGTACAAGATGGACAAATATTGTCATATCTTATCCCAAATTTTAATCAAAGATTTCAAAGATCCATAATTATCCTCCAAACTAAATAAATGATGGAAAAAATCATATGATGAAGGAGGTTTCCACCTCCTTGATGGAATCCTTTATCATAGGATTAAACATGCATGCCTCATGACCTTGATAGAAACTATACTACATGAATGCCATGATATTATTGTATCTGGACATCTCTCAGAAGATAGGACACTGGAGAGAGTGAAAACCTGCTCTTGGTGGCCAAATTGTAGAAACAGTGTTTCAGAGTATTTCCAAACCTGTGACAGATGTTAAAAAGGAAACAGAGCCACAGGAAAGAAATTTGGAATGATGGTCCAAATACAAGAACCAAAATACCCATGGGAAATAGCTCATATCAATTCGGTAACAGCCTTACCTCCAGGAGGAGACATGAGTTTCAATTCATGCCTAGTACTAGTTAACAGGTGCATAAAAACCCCAATTTTCTTACCATGTCATAAATGTGACACAGCTATGAGCACAGCCATAATGATATGGAATAGAGTCATTAGTCACAAAGGCTTATTCCAACACATCATAAGTGATAGAGATCCAAAATTCACTTCAGCATTATGGAAAAATCTTCATGACTTGTTTGGGACAAAATTCTCATTCTGAACAGCTTACCACCCTCAAAAATATGGTTTAGCAGAAATAATGATACAAAATTTGAAAGACATGATCAGAAGATTCTGTGCTTATGGCCTAGGACTCAAAGACTCTGATGTGTTTACCCATTATTGGTGTACCTTAAGAGCAGCTCTTGGACTGGAATATTAGACATCAATCCATTCTTCAACTGGAAAAAAACCAGAAATGCTAGGAAAAGGTTGGAATCCAAGACTTCCTTATGATACTCAAAAGAAGGACTTAGTAGATATAAATCCAACAGCAAGACATTTCAAAATAATGCTTGACAAAGAAAGACATTATTCCAACAGAGGTATGCAAGATTCTTTCAAATATGCAAAAGAAAGATGGAGCAAAATTCACAAGCCATTCAAATTTTGAACTAGGAGACTTGGTCTAAGTATCACCTCTAAGCTTTAATATCATTAAAGGCCCAAAGATATTGAGAGATTCCTTTGCAGGACCCTTTATAATAAGAGCACCACATTTCTGTAGTTCTGTGCAACTAAAACTCACAGGTGAATGAATGAATAAACACCCACCTTTCCCTGTAATTCTGATAAACACTTACACCTCAAGTGACAAAGAGTTATTTCACCTAAGAAGTAAACCAAAAATTGAAGTTCCCCCTCTAGCAGAAGGAGAATAAAAGAAAATTTTAAAAGTCTTTAAAAAACGAGGACAAGAAACAAAACAAAAGAATACCCTGTAAGGTATAGAAACTCAACTCAAGAGGATGAATGACTACTTGAGAAGGATATTAATAATACTGATAAGCTATTAAGAAGGCTCATACATGAAATAATACCTAAATAATGGAAAAGTTAAGCATTATTGAGCTTCAAGACTAATAAGGTCTATTTAAGAGGTAGAACAGTGGATGATACCCTAATTAACTATATCAGATTGCGGTGCAATCTTTTTTGGTGGTAGGGGATGTGAGCCCTTGGGATATGACCTAATATCTAGAAATTTTGCAAAAAAACTTTAAAATATTTATTCTAATAATAAGAATTAAAATTATGATCTTAAAATAAATCAAAATGCATAAAAAGGTATGAATTCTTGATTAGCTCTGAATCTAATGATTTAACATGTGAAATAAATTGCATCATTATATTCACCATTGTAAAATACACATATAATATCTTTATGTCATATCTTTAAAGACAATACTTACTGAGCAATAAGTAAAAATGCCATAAAAAGAGTAAATCCTTGATTATATCAGAAACCAATGAATAAAAATGTGAAATAGAAAATCATAAATCTTTGATTATATCAGAAACCAATTAATCTTCATGTATAATAAATTGAATAATTGGATTACCCACAAATAATTACACATATAACATTTTCATGTCATATCTGTAAAGTCAATATTTAAGCAAATAACCTGAATAAATGCACTTTCATGATGAGCAAATATATTCATGGTTTTTAGCTCATAACTCTTGAAATTTACATTATGGAGATTTGAACCAAGAATAAGGTTACCACATTATCACTGTACCAAAACAAATAGAAACTTTAGCTGACAAGTTATAAACAAGGTTATAGCTTTTAAGGATTTATCAAACAAACTTGTTATAGCTGTTAGACAATTTGTTGTGAAAGTGGTCCTAAATTAAAACAAAGTAGATATTCAGGCTCTAATAGCTCATACGTGAGGAATGATGTAATTTTTTTCATTATATTCAAGGTATAGCCACTTAAAATCATCGTTTGAAGTTTAGAATAGTAAATTTCAACAGAAAGGTGGGTTACAAGAGAAATCATCAAAAATTAATTCTTGATTATTTAATAAAATTCTCTTGGTAGTTTGGTAATTACATTCCAAGCTATCAGAATTCTCTCTCTGAATGTCTGTAGCATTTATAACTCACAAGCTATAAATGATCAAAATTTAAACTTTAAATTGATTATTTACAATCACTCACTGTAATCTTACTTCAATTTTAACAGTCACATAAGTGATAAAAGTGGTGAATAATAGTTTATTATAATCAAATTTAATAAAATCCACAAATCTTACTATTCTTACAAACCTATGATGTCAGCAAACTTAGATTTATAGTGATAACTCTCAATAATGGTGTAATAATGAGTTAAGAGGGTTTGATTATGATGTAATAATCACTAAGCCTTAGAATACTGATCAATTCCAGTGGATCCCATCAGTAAAAAATCTACCACATTCTTTCAGTACTATAGGAGGGAGGATTTTACTATTCATAGAGTTCTTTTTACCTGTATTATCCACTCAGACACAAAAAACCATTAAATAATTAAAATCAAAGGTAAAATATTGATTCTTTTTATATAAAACTATTATATATTTGAAGACTGAAGTTAATCTTTATTGTAATCATCAATCTTGACATTATTAAGCAAATTTTTAGTTTTTTTGTTAAATTTCTCTCCAAAAATCTCCAATTCCATGTAAAAACAAGAATACTGGTAATTATAAAAACAATTTAAATAAGTTTTGTTTACATTTGTAGGTGTATAATAATTCAAAATTATTATATTAAATGTCAAAAGTAGGTTATTTTTATCTTTTATAATAATGTTATCTTTATTCTTGTTTTGAATAACTGTTTTATTAATATAAATGGTATTTATATTAATATATAACTCTAATATTGGTAATCTTATTGTTATAAATTTTTTTTATCATTAAATAAGAGTTTTCCACATCTTTGTGTTTTTTTTGTAGCAATAATAAAGTGCCATAAATATATGAATTATTATATATTAATGTATCTATTTTGCTTATATCAATTTTTTTAATATAATTTATATTATTAGATTTATTTAATAATATAAATATTTTATGCCATAATCATGATAATCATAATAATTTATTGTTATAATTTTTCTTACTTATTATTTAATTGAATGAGGACAATAATAGTACAATAATCAAAATATTGGTAATATTTCCTTATTGTTTCATAGTCAAACTGTGAGCCTTAGAGGTAATTTAATATACCCAAAAGACCACAAATAATAAATTAAGATACAAATATAAATAAAATGAATTTATTCATATTATCGGAATAAAAATATAAATACAAATCTATATACAAAAATAATAAACTTAATTATAGTTTAAAATTAAAGTTACATTAAATCTTAAAGTTATGAAAAAGCATTTTTACTTGAAAAAATTAAGTAAAAAATGAATTTTTATTAAAATATTTTTGGTAAAAGGTTACAAAAATATATTATAGCTTTTTATCCAATAAATAAACTTGAGGAAATAATTTCACCATTGGATTCCTCATAAAAAATAAGGTGGGGTCACCTCTGGGTAAAATTTCTGTAACTCAACTCTAAATGAGCTTAAATTAATTTTTTAGTATTTTCTGTACAAAAGTTGAAAATCCTCAAAGCATTGATTTAATTCACACTACATGTGGTGTTAAAAATCAATTTTTGTGTTACAATTAAGGTGTTGTGTGTAGTTTAGAAGTTATGAGGAATTGAAGTATTTTCAATTGGAATGTCGAAATGTGCGTGTGTATTACATAAGTGAACTGTAATTTACATATGAGGAATCAATTATTACAGTTGTGTATTTCAAAACTCAATGGAATTTTATGTGTAAATTGCAAGTGTATCAAATGATGAGGAATTTACGAAAAAATCAATTGGAAAGATTAATTCTGGGGGGGAAAGGTACTCTAGCTCCAATAGGGAAGCCAGACCCCCAAATTCCTTTCTGACAGCCATGGGATGTCAAACTCCACACAAATGCTCATCATGTTTGGCCTGGAATTGAGCTACAGTGTCTGTGACTCAATTGATGATGAGGTTTTGATACCAACCAGGGCAGTTTTAACTGTTGCCAAGACAGTAAAATTACTGTTAATTTGAAAGAATCTTATTAAAAACAGTTCTAACTGGTTTCTACGTCTCTTACACACATTCTGACCTGTTTTAAAGGCTCTAGACCAGGTATTACTATAGTAATGGCTGATTTAAGGGCCCAAAATGGCTAAAAATAGCCAAAAATGGTAAAATCAGCCCTTTTTTGGTCTAAACTGTGGTTAAATGATGCCATAATTGGCTTTTCTGTTTTCAGAGTGTTTTCCACGAATGACAAGAGTAAATTTTACTTTTGGAGTAAGAAAATTGATGGCTATAAAAGAATGTCTTCTTTGCCCCACTTTTCTTTTCATGCTAAAATCTTTTCCTTTTATAATTAGCTTAAACACTGTTAAGCCAATCAATGAAAGATTCCAGCCACCCTTTTCAAAATAATTTTAAGCCTATTGACCATGTGAAAAAATTATTATAATCATTTTACCCCTTGAACCACCCCATAAGTGAATTAAAGCATCTTTCATCACTGTTAGCTTTGTCACTTTGTTTCAAAATTCACTCTGGTCACTTTTGGGCATGTTTTATCTTTAAATACCTTTTTAAAGACTTTGTTCTTGAATTAATTTCTTGAAGTTCTTTTCTCATTGAATTCAAATTGAAATTGCTCTTGAAGAAATTTCTTTTGTAGCCTTAAATATCTCTTGTAGAGTATTTTTGGATAAATTCTTATTGTTGGTAAAACAATAAATATTTATAATATTACTGTTTTATACTTATAAAGTTAAAAAAAGGCATGTGTTCTTCTAAAAATACTGTTTTATACTATTTTCCATCATTCTTTACCTTATACAAATTTTCAGGACAGGAAAAGTACTTGATTTTTTATCAAAGTTTCATATCCATACCTTACATTTGGGGGCCCAGCCGTGATATTTTACCTGTGACATAGTTTTTTACTCTTTTTAAATCTTCCTTTCTTATATTGAAGAATTTCAAAACATATAAAAAATACTTATAATTCAAACAAATCCATGAAAAATAATTTTTTCATATTATAAGTGAGGCTTATATTTTTCAATTCTTTTTTTGAAATACCTTTTTTAACTTGATTAATTGGCTTTTTCATTGATTTTAGTGTCTGACAACATGGTAAGACAAGAAAATATTGAAACAGCCTCAACAGTAACAAGCATTATTCCTGCAAGTACTGTTGATTCTGACCATAATAATACAATTATCATAACTTGGAATAACCAGCCAGAACCAATTTCTTCTGAATTAATTAGCTTGGATATAAGTAATACCCTTCAGAAGGCTAGGAACTTGGCAAATAGTAAGCTTTTTTAATCATAAAACATGCCTTTAACCAGATCAGGAGCCAGCTATAACCCCTCAAGCAGCTCCCAAAAAGGGCATAGACGTGAATATGGCAGAAGCTAATCAGTTACAGAAGGACAAGGGTCTGTTGATGACTTCCAAATTAGTAAATTATGTCATTCTGAAGTTGATAATACTGATTTACCTTCAAACGGCGCTGAAACCTCCACAAGAAGCCTCAGTAAACATTTCCAAAGCCAGTCAGAAGGCTTACAACAATGCATTGCATCACAAAGAGTAACAGATCCTTGCAGATCTGTGGAAAAACTGTATGAATTCTTACCTGACCGTGAGAAAATTCCTGGGCCATCCCAACACTTATAATTTACTCAATGGAATGCATCCATTGATGGAAAAGAAGAAAATGATGCTTTTAACAGCAGAATGGAGGAAAAACAACCCTCCAGCACCCAAGCAAGTGCCAAAAAACAGCCCCAATAGCCAGCAGCAGCAATTCCAAAATGAAGAAGATGCCACAAGCTCAGAACAAGGGAAAAGGAAAGGCACCAGCCACAAAAACTTACAGCCAGGGCTACAGAATCGGAAACATTCAGCAGGATGCCATGGAAAATGTATTTCAGATGGCCAGAGCAATGATGGAATTGCAGAAAAAGGAGGAAGCCAGATTAAAATATTAAAAATAATTTCTGACATTTTTGATTCTATCCCAGAGCTGTATGAAGATATAAATGATGTAAAAACTCATGTTTCTGATAAAAATTCATCCATTTGTAACAATCTTAAACAAACAAATTAAGTCTGAGCAAAATAAATAAAACACTTATGTGTTTTGAAAAAGTTCTAAGAGCAATTAAAGCTTCCAATAATGACAATTCATTTTTGGAATAAATTAAATGAACAATCTGACATTATGAAAGAATTAACAGACAGATATTCTAAATTCAATATTGATGACATAATTGAAACAAGAATAAAACAAGCCATAAGTGCTATCAAAGAGGAGAATAAAGTTGTTCTTGAGAATATTTCAAAATCATTTACTGAAGTAAAGACATATACAATTGCCTTGAAAAAGTGTTTTGACACCTCACAAGAGGAAATATCAAAATTATCAATGAAGTTGAATCAGATCACTTATGATAATACTAGAAAAACAGAACTATGGCAAGAATTAACACAAACAGAAGATGATCATAAAACTAATGTAATAAATTCAATACAAAGTTTAAAACATGAATTCAGAAATTTCCAAAGGTGTAACAATAGTAAAATGAATGATATTGAACAATTACTTCACACCTTACCAGAAATATCTACACCTTTGAATCAGAATGAGTGTAAGGTGTGGATATGAAACTTTGATTAAAAATCAAGTACTTTTCCTGTCCTCAAAATTTGTATAAGGTAAGAATCAATTAAAAATAGTAAAGAATATTATTTTTAAGAGAAAACACACCAAAATTATTGTTTATAGCTTTATTAGTATAAAACAATAATATTATAAAGATTTATTGTTTTACCAACAATAAAAATTTATCCAAAAATACTCTACAAGAGATATTTAAGGCTACAAAAGAAATTTCTTCAAGAGCAATTTCAATTGGAATTAATTGAGCAAAGGACTGCAAGCAATTAATTAAAGAACAGAGTCTTCAAAAAGAATATTAAAGAGAAAACATGCCCAAAAGTAACCAGAGTGAATTTGGAAACAAAGTGACAAAGTTTACAGTGATGAAAGATGCTTTAATGCACTTTTGGGGTAATTCAGCGGTAAAAATGATTATAAAAGTTACAAGCAATGATTATAGTGATTTCTTCACGTCGTTAAAAGGTTTCAAATGATTTAATAAAGGTGGTTGGAATATTTTATTGATTGGTTTAACAATGTTTAAACTAATTATAAAAGGAAAAGATTCTAACATGAAGAGAAAAGTGGGGCAAAGAAGACATTCTTTTATAGCCATCAATTTTCTTACTCCAAAAGTAAAATTTACTCTTGTCAGTCGTAAAAACCAGTCTGACAACAGAAAAGCCAATTATGGCATCATTGAACCCTGATTTAGACCAAAAAGGGCTGGTTTAAACCATTTTTAGCCATTTTTAGCCATTTTAGACCCTTAAATCAGGCATTACTATAGCAATACCTGGTCTGGAGCCTTCAAAACACGTCATAATGTGTGTAATAGACGTAGAAACCAGTTAAAACTGTTTTTACTATGATGTTTTTATCTTAAGGGTAGTTTTACCCTCTTGGCAACAGCTAAAACTACCCCAGTTGGTACTGGCATGGATTGATGTTTTATATACTAATTCCAGTGCTGGCAACAGAGTACACCAATCATGGGTAAATCCATCACAATCTTTGAATTCAAGGCCATATGCACAAAATCTTCTCACCATGTCCTCCAAGGTTTGGATCATCCTTTCAGCCAAGCCATCAGTTTGTGGGTGGTAGGCTGTAGAGAAAGAGAGTTTAGTGCCAAATAATTGGTGAAGATTTGTCCATAGTGATGAAGTGAATTTGGGATTGCTATCACTAATGATATTTGTAAATATCCCAGTCCATGACACTACTCTATTCCATATCAGAAGAGCTGTATCCATGGCTGTATCATCTTTGTGACATGGTAAAAAGATTGGAGTTTTACTGAATCTGTCCACAATTACTAGGCAAGCGTTATAGCTTCTGTCACCTCCTGGTGGTAGGCCAGTTACCCAATCCATATGGACAATTTCCAAAGGTCTGCTTGGTTCTTGGATTTTTATCATATTTCCAAGTCTCTTGCCAGTGGATTTATTTGCCTTTTGGCATCTGTCACAGGTTTTGCAATACTCTGCAACATATTTCTGCCACATTGGCCACCATATGAAGGTCTTTACTTTCTCTTTTGTTCTGTCTTCAGACAGATGTCCTGAAAAGGGGCTATCATGGCATTCTTTCAGTACAAGATTGATTAATGACCTGTCTACAACTGTCATGACACATGTGTGCTTGGCTCTGTGGTAAATTATACCATCCAGTAGGTGAAATCTTCCTCCATCATAAGATTTTTTCCACAGTTCATCCAAGGCATGTATTAGAGAGTTGTCTTTACAGTCTTTGTTAAGTAATTGGCACAAGATGCTACAATTCTTATCTTGAGTGTAACTACGTCTGACTGCCTCAAAGAAGGTGGTGTTCAAGTCTGTAACACTTATTACTTCTATTGGAATTTGTGGTGAAGCTTCTTCTGGCACATAAGAAGGATTATCAATATTATTTGTTAATGGCCATCTGCATTCTTACAAATGTTCCCATCCTTATGAACAATAGTCATATTTCCTCTGTATTCTTGTATGGCTGTTTGCCATCTGAGCATATGTATGTAGGGTGTTTTCATGTTTAAAAGTGATTTAACAGCTGTACAATCTGTTATCACCTCAAAAACACATCCCTCCAAGAAGTAGTTTAATTTTTTCAGGGCCCAGACAAGACATAGACATTCTGTTTGACTTGCTCCATATCTGGCTTCAGTTGGTTTGAGCTGCCTGGATATGAAACATATGGGTCCCTCTACAGGTTTATCATTTATGATCTGAACTTGGTGAAGTGCAGCACCCAGTCCATCCCCTGATGCATCAATATACCGTTTGAAAGGCAATTCAAAGTCTGGCATCAGTAAGAGTGGAGCAGTGGTAAATGCTTCTCTTAGAGACTCAAAAGCTTTGTCTCTGTCAACAGTCATTTCAAATACTGTGTCTTTGTCACACAATTTATAAAGTGGTCTTGCTATGGATGCAAAATCTTTAATGTGTTGCCTGTAATATCCTGAAAAAGCTAAGAATGACTAAATTTCTTTCTTGTTCTGAGGCATGGGTTTTAGCAATACTGCTGCAACTTTGTTTTTGGCAATTCCAAGAGACAAACCAGATACAACATGTCCTAGTGCCTTAAGTTCTTTAAATCCAAAATGGCATTTTTTCAAGGATATTTTCATGTTTACTGATTGAATTTTTGTCAAAGCTCTGGACAATCTGTACATATGCTCCTCCCAAGTCTTGGAACAGACAATAATGTCATCAATGTAAATGATTAACCATCCCTCTGAGAGTTCTTCAGGGAAGATTTCATTCATCATTCTTTGGAAGTGTGAAGGTGCATTTCTGATACCAAAGGGCATCCTCAAGTATTCATACACTCCACAATGAACAATAATTCTCAAGTATTTTCTTGCTCTTGGTGTCACCACATTTTGATGGAATCCTTTGAGGGCATCCATAGTGGTTATATACACTGCTTGAGATATTTGAGTAAGGGCAATTTGGATCTTTGGTATTGGGTATCTGTCTGAAACAGTGTAAGTGTTCAGAGCTCTAAAGTCCCCAACCATTCTAGATTTTCCATTATGCCATGCCACTATGACTGGTGTAGTTATCTCTACTTCTTCATTGTGGCCTACTTTTCTTATTACACCAAGGTCTAGAAGCTCTTTGATATGAATTTCTAGAGCTTCTCTTAATTTTGGACTTGCTGGATATGCAGGTCTTCTTAAGAGTGGTGGATAAGGTCTCTCAATGTTAAGAGTGATTTCAGCCTCATGACCAATAATTTCTCCTAGAGGTCCCTTGTCTGAAGCAAATGCTCCTCTGTGGTCATACAAAACAGAAGAAAGTTAATTTTCTTGTATATAAGTCAGATGAAGGCTTATTGTAGCCTCATTTAACTGTTCATACTTGAATTTCTCTAACCCTAAATTGACTGGTGATACTTTGTTTACTGTAATTTGTCTTTTAGATGGTAAAAAGGCAAATGTTTGGCGCTTATTGTCTCCAATAGTAAAGTATCTATCTTTGTTATTATGTAAATCTATCCCATACATGCTTAAATAGTCATTTCCCAATATAAAATGGGTACTAGAGCAATTTTCCATAACAACAAATTCAACTGTGATTCTTAAATTCCCATTTATGTGTGGGAATATTACATTGGTCTCAACGATTCCTAATGCTTTCATTGGGTTACTTGCACTGTTGAATTTTATACCATCAATTGGTAACAATTGGTCTTCAAAATTTGGTACACAAGTCTTAAGAAAAGATTCTGCAACACAAGAGCAGAAGGCTCCTGGGTCAAGAAAAATTTTGGTGGGCTTGTTATCAATCACCACTTCTGTTATACAGGAGTTACCAGCTGTATAACCTTTTCCCCTGTTTTGTTTTTTTCATAAGTTGTGCATCTTAAACTTTTGATAAATCAAGTTGACCATTGTTCAATTGTGGCAAGTGGGAATAAGATTCCATGATGTCAAAAGTGGCATTGATATGTTCTATATCTTTTGAAGATTCTCTGAATTGTCTTCAATTATATCATCTTTTTCAACATCAAGTTCCTTTTCAATATCAATTTCATTGATTTTTCCCTTCTTTGGACATGTATTGGCTAAATGGGTGGTGCTTTGGCAAATATGGCACTTTCTGACTGTATCTGCAGATTTATACTTAATATTATTAGAATTTCCTTTGGTATTTTTGTCCACAGAATCTTTCCAAGGTGTATTAAACCTTGTTTTGAGATTCACCCTACTAGAACCAATTTTGGTTCTGGTGGTTACTTCTTCTAGTATATTGATAATATCCTCTTCTGAAGATTGTTCAGTAGTCCTGCTTTTGATAGCATGCTCTAAGTCACCTCCACATTGTCTCAGAATTTTTCTATGGATCATAAATTCTTACATGTCAGGATATAATGCTGTTAATCTGTTCTTTTGTTGGCAAAACCATGGTAAAGCTTTGTCTTTATCAGCATTAAATTTGGCACATTCAAAGGCTGTTTCAACTTTAAACCTCCAAGCATCATTTTCCCATTTGTTGATGATTTGGGTTTTCCACCAAGTCCAACTCTGGTGTCCATGTGCTTGTCTTCTTTTGATGTACCATCTGTGAGCTGATCTGGTAAACAAGGTGTTAAACCTGGCTGTTACCAATCTGTCTGGTAATTCAAAATCCTCTTTGATCATGTCAATACCTCTAATGAATTCCATATGGTCATACTCTCCTTCACCACTGAAGTGAGGCCATTATTTAAGTTTTGGAACTTCTTTCAAGAGCTCTTGGCCCATTGATGGTTCTAAGTTATGAAAAGAAGTAGAAAATTCATTTTTTAACTGTGAATTTTCAATATCCAATACTTGTGGATTGGGAATTCTTGCATCTTCATTTTGATTCAAAGGTGTAGACATTCTTGGTAAAATGTTTAGAAGTTGTTCAATATCATTCATTTTACTGTTATTACACCTTTGTGAATTTCTTAACTCATGTTGTAAGCTTTGTATAGAGTCTATGACATTCTTTTTATGATCATCTTCTTCATATGTAAGCTCATTCCATAAGTCTGTTTGTTTAGTATTATCAGATATAACTTCATTTAAATTTATTGTTAATTTTGATATTTCCTCTCTTGAGGTATCAAAATTCTTTTTCAAGGCAACTGTATTTGTCTTTACTTCTGCAAATGATTTTGAAATATCATCAAGAACCTTTTTATTATCTTCTTTGATAGTATTAATAGCTTGTTTTATTCTTGTTTGAATTATTTCATCAATATTGAATTTAGAATATTTGTCTGTCAGTTCTTTAATAATGGCAGATTGTTCATTTATCTTAATGCCAAAAGAATTATAATTATTGGAAGTTTTGATTGCTCTTAAAACTCTTTCAAAGCATTTAAGTGTATCATTTATTTGGCTCAGACTCAAGTTGTTTGTTTTAAGATTGTCACAAATTGATGTATTCTTATCAGAAAGATGATTTTTTACGTCAATAATGGCTTTATGCAACTCTGGAATACAACTAAAAGTATCAGAAATCATTTTTGATATTTTAATCTGGCTTCCTCCTTCTTTTGTCATTCCATCATGGTTCTGGCCATCTGAAATACATTTTCCATGGCATCCTGTTGAATCTTTGGGATCCTGTAGCCCTGGCTGTAAGGTTTTGGGGCTGGTGCCTTCCCTTTGCCCTTTTTTGGATTTTGTGGCTGCTTTTTCACGTTGGAATTGCTGCTGCTGGCCACTGGGGCTGTTTTTGGCACTGGTTTGGGTGGTGGAGGGTTGTTTTTCCTCCATTCTAGTTTCAAAAGCATCATGGTTTTCTTCTCCATCAATGGATGCCATCCATTGAGCAATTTTCAAGTATTGGGATGGCCCAGGAATTTTCTCATTGTCAGGTAAGAATTCATGCAATTCTTTCACAGGTCTGCAAGGATCTGGTACTCCTTGAACTGGAGTGCATTGTTGTATGCACTGTGGCTGGCTTTGTATATGTGCACAGAGGCTTGTTGTGGCGGTGTCAGCTCTATTTGAAGGTAAAATGGTGTTATCAGCTTCAGAATGACCCATTTTAGTTGTTTGGAAGTCATCAACTGACCCTTTTCCTTCTGTACCTGATTGGCCTCTGCCAAAATAATGTCTATTACCTTTCTGGGAGCTGCTTGAGGGGTTATAGCTGGCTCCTGACCTGGTTGAAGGCATAATTATGGTTAAAAAGGCTTAAAATAGTAATTTTACATCAAAAAACTTACTATTGGCCAAATCTTTGGCTTTCTGAAAAGTATTACTTATTTCCAAATTGACTAATTCAGAAGAAATTGGCTCTGGTTGAATATTCTGAGTCACAATAATAGTACTATTATGATCAGAATTAACAGTACTTGCAGGAATAATGCTGGTTACTGTTGAGGCTGTTTCAATGTTTTCTTGTCTTACCACATTGTCAGACACTAAAATTAATGAAAAAGCCAATTAATTAAGTAAAAAAAGGTTATTTCAAAAAAGAAATAAAAATATAAGCCTCACTTAGAATATGAAAAAAAAATATTTTTCATTGATTTTTTGAATTATAAGTATTTTTTATATGTTTTTAAATTTTTCAATATAAGAAAAAAGATTTAAAAAGAGTAAAAAAAATATGTCACAGGTAAAGTATCACGTCTGGGCCCCCAAATGTAAGGTGTGGATATGAAACTTTGATTAAAAATCAAGTAATTTTCCTGTTCTCAACATTTGTATAAGGTAAGAATCAATTAAAAATAGTAAAGAATATTATTTTTAAGAGAAAACATGCCAAAATTATTGTTTATAACTTTATTAGTATAAAACAATAATATTATAAAGATTTATTGTTTTACCAACAATAAAAATTTATCCAAAAATACTCTACAAGAGATATTGAAGGGTACAAGAGAAATTTCTTCAAGATCAACTTCAATTGTAATTAATTGAGCAAAGAACTGCAAGCAATTAATTAAATAGCAGAGTCTTTAAAAAGAATATTAAAGAGAAAACACGCCCAAAAGTGACCAGAGTGAATTTGGAAACAAAGTGACAAAGTTTACAGTGATGAAAGATGCTTTAATTCACTTTTGGGGTGGTTCAGGGGTAAAAATAATTATAATGATTTTTTCACGTGGTTAAAAGGTTTAAAATTATTCAAGAAAGGTGGTTGGAATCTTTTATTGATTGGTTTAACAATGTTTAAACTAATTATAAAAGGAAAAGATTCTAACATGAAGAAAAAAGTGGGGCAAAGAAGACATTCTTTTATAGCCATCAATTTTATTACTCCAAAAGTAAAATTTACTCTTGTCAGTTGTGAAAAACAGTGTGACAACAGAAAAGCCAATTATGGCATCATTGAACCCTAATTTAGACCAAAAAGGGCTGGTTTAAACCATTTTTAGCCATTTTAGACCCTTAAATCAGCCATTACTATGGCAATACCTGGTCTAGAGCCTTCAAAACTCGTCATAATGTGTGTAAGAGACGTAGAAACCAGTTAAAACTGCTTTTACTACGATGGTTTTATCTTAAGGGTAGTTTTACCCTCTTGGCAACAGCTAAAACTACCCCAGTTGGTATCAAAACCTCATCATCAATTGAGTCCACAGACCCTGTAACTCAATTCCAAGCCAAAATTGATGAACGTTTGCGTGAATTTTGACACCACAGGCCTGTCAGCAAGGATTTTGGGGGTCTAGCTCCCCCTTAGAGCTGGAGTTCCTTTTCCCCCCCAAATTTAATCTTTCCAATTTATTTTTCCTTTAATTCCTCATCATGTATTATACTTATAATTTACATATGTAATTCAATTGAATTGTACAGTAAAATACAGTAATAATTGATACCTCATATGTAAATCAAAGTTCACTTATGTAATACACACGCACATTTTGACATTTCAATTGAGTTCAATTGAAAATACTTCAATTCCTCATAACTTCTAAACTAAACACAACACCTCAATTTTAACACAAAAATTGATGGTTAACACCACATGTGGTGTGAATTAAGTTAAATTTTTGAGGATTTTCAACTTTTGTATTGAAAATACTAAAAACTTAACGTAAGCTTATTCAGAGTTGAGTTACAAGAATTTCACTCAGAAATGACCCCACCTGATTTTTTATGCAGAATCCAATGGTAAATTGATTTTTATATGTTTATTTATTGGATAAAAAGCTATAATAATTTTTATTTAAATTTTTTCCAAATTTATTTATTTATTTACAATTTTGTTAAAATTTCATTTTTACTTAATTTTTTCAAGTATAAATGTAATTTTATAATTCCAAAATTTAATGTAATTTTATTTTTAAATTGTAATTAATTTTTTTTATTTTGAATATAATTTTATATTTATATTTTGATTTTTATTTCAATAATATAAATAAATTTATTTTATTTATATCTATATGTTAATTTTGTATTTGTGGTCTTTTGGGTATATGAAATTACCTCTAAGGCTCACAATCAGGGCACAAGAATTTGAAATCCACATGTATTGGAGGTTGGAAACTCATAGTTAAAAAATGAATTTTCCACTTCTCTCCATAACTTGGAGCCATCAATGGGAAAAGCATTTCTGAAAGAAGTATCAAAACTTAAAGAATGGGATCACTTCAGTGGTGAAGGAGAATATGACCATATGGATTCCATCAGAGGTATTGACATGATCAAGGAAGATTTTCAATTACCAGAAAGATTGGTAACAGCAAAATGTAACACCTTGTATACCAAATCAGCCCACAGATAGTGTATCAAATTAATACAAGCACATGGACACCAAAGTTGGACTTGGTGGAAAGCCCAAATTATCAAAAAAATTGGCCAATGATGCATGGAAGTTTAAAGTGGAAACAGCCTTTGAATCTTCCAAATTTGATTCTGATAAAGACAAAGCTTTACAATGGTTTTGCAACAAAAAGACAGATTAACAGCATTGTATCCTGAAATTTCAGAATTTATGATCCACAGAAAGATTCTGAGACAATTTTGAGGTTACTTAGAGCATTCTGTCATAAGCAGGAGTACTGAAAAATCTTCAGCAGAAGATATTATTAATATATTAGAAGAAGTAACCACCGGAACCAGGATTGTTTCTAGTAGGGTGAACCTCAAAACAAGGTTTAATACACCTTGGAAAGATTCTGTTGACAAAAATCCCAAACCAAATTCTAATAATGTTAAGTATAAATCTGCAGATATAATCAGAAAGTGCCATATTTGCCAAAGCACCACCCACTTAGCCAATACATGTCCAAACAGGGGGAAAATTAATGAAATTGACATTGAAAAAGATGATAATTTAACTGAAGGAAATTCAGATGATAAGTCATCAATATTGTCTGAATCTTTAAAAAATATAGAAAATATCAATTTCACTTTTGACATCATGGAATCGTATTCCCACTTGCCACAATTAAGAAATGGTCAACTTGATTTGTCAAAAATTCAAGATGCACAACTTATTAAAACCAAACAGGGGAAAAGGTTATACAGAAGTGGTAATTGAAAACAAACCCATAAGACTTTTATTTGACCCAGGAGCCTTCTGCTCTTGTGTTGGAAAATCTTTTATTAAGACTTTTGTACCAAGTTTTGAACACCAATTGTTACCAATTGAGAGCATAAAATTCAATAGTGCAAATAATCAAATGAAATCATTTGGAATGCTTGAGACCAATGTCATATTTCCACATATTAATGGAAATTTAAGAATCACTGTTGAATTTGTTGTTATGGAAAATTGCTCTAGTACCCATTTTATATTGGGAAATGACTGTTCAATCATTTAGGGAATAGACTTACATAACAACAAGGATAGATACTGTACTATTGGAGACATTAAGCATGAAAAAAAAAGCCTTCATGCGACTGATAGTCAGGAAAATGAACTTTCTTCCGTTTTATATGACCACAGAGAAGCATTTGCATCAGACAAAGAATCTTTAGGGGAAATCATTGGTCATGAAGTTGACATCATCCTTAATATTGAGAGACCTTATCCACCACTCTTAAGAAGACCTGCAGATCCAGCAAGTCCTAAATCAAGAAAAGCTCTGGAAATTCATATTAAAGAAATTCTAGACCTTGGTGTAATAAGAAAGGTTGGCCATAATGAGGAAGTAGAAATAACTACACCAGTCATAGTGGCATGGCATAATGGAAAATCTAGAATGGTTGGTGACTTTAGACCTCTGAACACTCACACTGTTCCAGACAGGTACCCAATACCAAAAATCCAAATTTCCCTTACCCAGATATCTCAAGCAGTGTATATAACCACTATGGATGCCCTTAAAGGATTTCATCATAATTTAGTAACACCAAGGGCAAGAAAAGAATTTAGAGTTATTGTTCATTGTGGAGTATATGAATATTTGAGGATTCCTTTGTCAGCCTGTGACTCAAAACCAGAGCACAAGCATGACACCCAAATACCATAAATCAATGGTATAGCCAAGATACCACCAAAACATGTAGCTGAGCCAAATCAGATAAAAAGATATCAATAGAAAGAGTAAAATCATTTCTTTCCAAATATACAAGTCCCATCATCATAGGACAAAGGATAACAAAGTTATTCTTGCTCAAAGCTATTGCTGAGCATAAACCTTAATTTTCACCTCTCATCTGAAATCCAGAGGAAGAGGATCAACACCCTCAAATGGGTATTCAGATTGAAGCTCTAATTCAGGGCTATTAAATGGTACTAGCCAAACTGAGCTAGCACCAGTATTACAGAAGTTATGGTCAAATTCGGGACAAATAAGGGTGAACAAAATATTCACCTCTCATCTAACTTTGACAGTTTTAGTGTGGGATACCTAAGGTGGAGGTTTTTGGAAAGGGCAAAATCAGGGCTATCTGATGGTGTCATCCATTTCCCCATATCTCAACTAGAACAAACGTTATGGGGCAAACAAGCCCAATACAGCTTTTGGCCAAAACATACAAATGTACAATAAAACTTGTATATGGAATAGCTTTGCCATTTTTAATGATAGCCATTACAAATGAGGTACCATTGTGTAGAAAACATTCAGGGCTTCACACTGAACAAATTTTGAGGTTGATATCTCAAAAACTGACAAAGTTATGGCTGTTTTGAGGTCAAAATCCCACAGTTTGGCCAATACAGCCTTATAGTGGGATACAATCCCATAAGTATGATTATGAGGTGTCAAACAGACGCAGAAGCTTATTTATACTTCAATACCTTATAGTTAAAACAAATGCAGAGGTCCATACAGGTTCTGTACAGTTTCTGATGTGTCAGAAGCACCAGAACACACCTGTAAACTTCATTGATGAAAACCTTCACCCTGTATAGGGTAAAAATGACTAGTTGTGGCTCTAAAGCCATATTTCAACCCAATAATAGTCTTTATTGAGTGTGTAGAACCACAAATCAGCCCACAGTAGTGAAAATCTTCACTCTGTGGTCGTGTGCAGAGGTAAATCACCTCCCACTACCCCAGAACAAGATAAGAGGAGCCTTTTCCTCACCAGGAAGCTAATCCAGCATCCTGTTCTTGATATTCTTAAATGGTATAGCTTCTCAAAAGAAGTGGCACTCTTAGAATTTAACAGGTATACTTATAAATTATAATTATTGTAGGGTTTATTATTTTAAACCAACAGATAAACACTGCACCCAGGGCTATCAACAGTACTCACCATCACTAAGTTCATTTAGTATAGCCCTTTTAACCATCTATTATCTTAATTCTAATCTTTATTTTCGTGTCACACCCATAGTCATAGCTTTTTTTGTCATTTTAAAGCTATATCATAGAGTCACCCTGACATTTTGGGGGTCTGGCCAGGGTTTTTTACCTATTTTAGACGAAATTCTAGCTTGATTTCACTATTTTTAGCTAATTTTCATACCTTTTGAAGTTATTACACTTGTTTTCTTGCTTATTTTAATCTTTTTTGAACCATAAGAAGCCCTGAAGGGGATTAATTTTGTGGTCTTTCTCTATTCTGATTTTCTTTACTCAAAAATATAAAAAAAATAAAAAATAAATAAATAAAAAATAAAAAAAAACTGTATACATATTCTTTTTGAAAAATAATATTTTTCATCATTTTTTTTTGAAGAGTTATAAATATATAATTTATATTTATAAAATATTCTCTTTTTATAATAAAATAAAAACCATATTTTATTATTGGTTTTTTTTCATAATATATACAAAGTATATATTATTTCAATTTTTTTCTTGAAGAAAAACTCTGATAATTCATTTTTTCACCCAAATTGGCGTGACAACTTGATTATTATCATTATTATTGATAATACCAATAGTAATACTTCATAATAAAATGGAAACCTTATTTTATTATTGTTTTTTTTCATAATATATACAAAGTATATATTATTTGAATTTTTCTTGAAGAAAAACTCTGATAATTCTTTTTTTCACCCAAATTGGCGTGAAAAGCTGATTATCATCATTATTATTGATAATACCAATAATAATACTTCATAATAAAATAAAAACCATATTTTATTATTGTTTTTTAATATATACAAAGTATATATTATTTGAATTTTTCTTACAGAAAAACTCTGATAATTCATTTTTTCACCCAAATTGGCGTGAAAAATTGATTATTCTTATTATTATTAATAATAATTTCAATAATAATACTCAATAATGAAATACAAATAATATTTTATTATTGATCCTTTTCTCATAATATATACAAAGTATATATTGTTTGAATTTTTCTTGCAGAAAAACTCTTATAATTCATTTTTTCACCCAAATTGGCGTGAAAAATTGATTATTATCATTTTTATTGATAATTTCAGTAACAATACTTCATCATAAAATACAAACCATATTTTATTATTAATCTTTCTTTTAATATATACAGAGTATATATTGGGGAGAGTTGATTGATATTTATTATTGATATTTTCAATAATAACTTGTCCAAAGTGACTTATAAATTCCTAACAAAAAAGGGATTCAATCAACTAGCTGAAACTCTCACTTTACAAATCAGAAATGATACCACCTTATTCCAAAGATTTTGGATTTCTAAGGGATTATTCCTTACAAAGAGAAACAACCATCAGTTGGAATAGAGGCCTGGAAAAGAGAGAAGTTGAAGCTGTTCAAAGTCATAATACATGGCAAAATGAAGCTTTCTACACCTTCCAACATGGGTTTCAAAAGCAAACCTTCAGGAATGGCTTGCATAGAAAAGTTTGTTTTAACCCATAAAATCTTCCAAGAACTTCTCCAATGGGGAATGGCAGACAGGGAATTCAAACCAGATTCCCACTACAAAGAACTTGTAGAAATTATTCAGAAGATTTCCCTCAAAGAGATATTCTTCAAAGAGCTTATCATAGACAAGAAATAGAACAAGAGATAACACACTCTGACCCTTTAAGGCTCATGAGGACTGGTAACCCAACCAGACTCCCTAGTGGCTTCACACCACTCAGGCAGCAGCAGATCAGTGACCAAGAGTCACTATACTTTCCAATCCAAGATTGAATCCAGGAGAGGAAGAGGATCATAAGGAAAGAACAAGCCTTCTTTCAACCAGAGGCTGAAAAAGTCAGATCCTATGATCCAGAAATTTTTGGACCTGTTGCAAGAAGTACAAAGAAACAACAAACAGTTGTAAATACTTCTAATGCACCTAGCAGTCCTATGATAAGGAATGATATCTCCACTCAGATGAAACACAATGTTGTGATACCTGAGAGTACCATAAGTAGTAATACTCTATTGTTTCAATTTTCCCAATTTGTAGAAAAAACTCAAAAAAAGTTTGAAAGACTCCATGAAAGTACTTCAAGGTTACAAGAGGTTTATACCTTACAAACCAAAACTATTCATACTCTTCAAGAGGACTATATTGAATTGTATAAAGTCTCAGAAGACTCCAAAAGAAGAAGACTAAATCATGTCTTAGAGGAGCAAAATCATTGCAAAAGGGACAGGGAATACCTGGCTCAAGATATTGACAAATTGTTCAATTTCTGCCAAAAAATGAAACCCCAATCACAAGGCATGTTTCTGGAAACACCTCATACCACCAGGAAGACATCAAACCAGATTCTTTATTGGTGAATAAGGCAAGGTCTCCATCAAAATACCAGGATGGAGATAATATGTCTTATACTGAAAAGGAAGCCTTGAAACAGCTTCCTGAGGCCTCAAGCTGGCCCGAATTCTCTGGAACTGGAGAGTATGATCATATGGAACTCATACATTATATTGATGGACTCTTCACTGATGTACCAAGTATACCAGATTACTGGATTAATGCCAGATAAAATACAGCTTTTATAGGACATGCTAGTATTTGGTACACACAAATGAAAGAAATCCATGGAAGAAGAAACTGGCCATGGTGGAGGAGCCAAATAATCCAAAAGTACAGAAATGATACATGGATATGGCAGAAAACCCTTTCATTTGGAAATGATAGATACACAGTGGACAAAGATCCTTATGATTGGTGTCTGAGACAGTCAAAAAGGCTAATAGCCATTTACCCTCACATAACAACAGAAATGAGAAATCACAAACTGTTGACCAAACTACCAGGAGACTTAGAACATGCATTAAAATTCAGATTCTCCAAAGAATCAACCTTGGATGAAATATCCAATACTTTGGAAGAAGTAAGGATTAGAACATGTATTGGTAGATACAATAACCATAGTACTGTTGATAACAGGGAGAATCCAATCCTGGAAGCCAAAGAAACTCATGTTTCAAAATCTGAAATCACAACAGGATTTCACAACTGTGAATCACCCAATCACTGTGCAGAAAATTCTCCCAAAGACAGGGATGAGATATTTGCAAGGGAGGAAGAAACAAGAAAAGACCAAGAAGGTCATGAATATGACTCTGATAGTGTGGGGAATGGGTGTGTAGATAATTCATACAGTGAACCCAACCCCCATGAGGAGTATTTGGTGGAATTTAAGAACCATGGAACAGAGGAAATTGGTTCAGTCTACTCCCAAAGGAGGAAACCAATGACCAAACACCTGGATGGTTTGAAACATAAGCCACCAGACAGGGAGGGTATGACAACAAGAAAGTTGTTGGCTCAAGGTCACATGAACCATGCTCATACCTCAGAGAAGAGAGGAAAGTCTCATCAATGATGAGCCTTTTTTTAGAGGGAGGGTATGTCAGCCTGTGACTCAAAACCAGAGCACAAGCATGACAGCCAGATACCATAAATCAATGGTATAGCCAAGATACCACCAAAACATGGAGCTGAGCCAAATCAGATCTAAAGATATCAATAGAAAGAGGAAAATCACCCCTTTCCAAATATACAAGTCCCATCATAATAGGACAAAGGATAATAAAGTTATTCCTGCTCAAAGCTATTGCTGAGAATAAACCTTAATTTTCACCTCTCATCTGAATTCCAGAGGAAGAGGCTTAACCCCATCAAATGGGTATTTAAATTTAATCTCTAAGTCAGGGCTATTCAATGGTACCAGCCAAACTGAGCTAGCACCAGTATTACAGAAGTTATGGTCAAATTCAGGCCAAATAAGGGTGAACAAAATATTCACCTCTCATCTAACTTCTACAGTTTTCGTATGGGATACCTAAAGTGAGGTCTTTTTGGAAAGAGCACAATCAGGGCTATTTGATGGTGTCATCCATTTCCTCATATCTCAACTAGAACAAACATTATGGGGAAAACAAGCCCAATACAGATTTTGGCCAAAACATACATATGTACAAAAAACCTTGTACATAGAATAACTTTGCCATTTTGAATGATAGCCATATCAAATGAGGTACCATTGTGTAGAAAACATTCAGGGCTACACACTGAATCACTTTTGAGGTTGATATCTCAAAAACTGATAAAGGTATGGCTGTTTTAATGTCAAACTCCCACAGCTTGGCCAATACAGCCTTATAGTGGGATACTATCCCATAAGTATGATTATGAGGTGTCAAACAGATGAAGAAGCTTATTTATAGCTCAATACCTCATAGTTAAGTCAGATACAGAGGTCCATACAGGTTCTGTACAGTTTCTGACGTATCAGAAGCACCAGAACACACCTGTAAACTCCATTGGTGAAAACTTTCACGCTGTATAGGTTAAAAATGACTAGTTGTGGTTCTAAAACCACATTTCAACCCAATACTAGTCTGTATTGAGTGTGTAGAACCACAAATCAGCCCACAGTATTAAAAACTTTTACTCTGTGGTCATGTGCAGAGGTAAACCACCTCCCACTACCCCAGAACAAGATCAAAGGAGGCTTTTCCTCACCAGGAAGCTAATCCAGCATCCTGTGCTTGATATTCTTACATGGTATAGCTTCTCAAAAGGAGTGGTACTTATAGAATTTAACAGGCATAACTATAAATTATAATTATTGTAGGTTTATTATTGCAAACCAACAGATAAACACTGCACCCAGGGCTCTCAACAGTACTCCTCATCACTAAATTCATTTAGTATAGCCCTTTTAACCATCTATTATATTAATTCTCATCTTTATTTTCGTGTCACACTCATAGCTATAGCTTTTATTTGTCATTGTAAAGCTATATCATAGAGTCACCCTGACAGCCTTTTGGTATCAAGAATGCACCTTCACACTTCCAAAGAATTATGAATGAAATCTTCCCTGAAGAACTTTAAGAAGGATGGTTAATCATTTACATTGATGACATTATTTTTCATTCCAAAACTTGGGAAGAACATATGTACAGATTATCCAGATTTTTGACAAAAATCCAATCTGTAAACATAAAAATTTCTTTAAAGAAATGCCATTTTGGACTTAAAGAACTTAAAGCACTCGGACATGTAGTATCTGTTTTATCCCTTGGAATTTACAAGAACAAGGTTGCAGCAGTATTGCTGAAACCCATGCCTCAGAACAAATTCAGTCATTTTTGGGGTTTTCAGGATATTACGGGCAACATATTAAAGATTTTGCATCCCTAGAAAGACATTTTTACAAATTATGTGACAAAGACACAGTATTTGAAAAGACTGTTGACAGAGTCAAAGCCTTTTAATCTTTGAGACAAGCCTTGACCACTGCTCCACTCTTACTTATGCCAGACTGAAAGCTGCCTTTTAAGCTTTATATTAATGCATCAGGAGATGGGCTTGGTGCTTCACTTCACCAATTCCAGATTATCAATGATAAACCTGATGAAGAACCCATATGCTTCATATCCAGGCAAATCAAACCAGCTGAAGCCAGATATGGAGCCAGTCAAATGGAGTGCTTATGCCTTGTCTGGGCCTTGGAGCAGCTGAATTACTTTCTAGAAGGATGTGTTTTTGAAGTAATAACAGATTGTACTGCTGTTAAGTCACTTTTAAACATGAAGACTCCTAAAAGGCATATGCTCAGATGGCAAATAGCCATACAAGAGTATAGGGGCAATATTACCATTGTTCTTAAAGATGGGAATATTCATAAAAATGCAAATGGACTGAGCAGATGGACATTACCAAATAATATTGATAATCCTGCTTATGGGCCAGAAGAAACTTCCCCACAAATCCACATAGAAGTAATCAGTGTTACAGATCTGAACACCACTTTCTTTGAGCAGGTAAGAAACAGTTATACTCAGGATAAAAATTGTAGCATTTTATTCCAATTACTTACTAAGGACTGTAAAGACAATTCTTTGATACATGCCTTAGATGAGATATGGAAAAAATCATATGATGAAGGAAGATTCCACTTACTGGATGGTATAATTTACCCCAGAACTAAGCATACATGTGTCATTACAGTTGTGGACAGGTCCTTAATGAATCTTGTACTTAAAGAATTCCTTGACCGGCTTTTCTCAGGACATCTGTCTGATGACAGAACAAGAGAAAAAATAAAAACCTGCATATGGTGGCAAATGTGGCAGAAAGATGTTGCAGAATATTGTTAAAACCTGTGACAGATGTCAAAAATCAAATAAATCCACTGGCAAAAGACTTGGAAATATGATCAAGATCCAAGAACCCAGCAGACCTTGGGAAATTGTCCATATGGATTGGGTAACTGGCCTGCCACCAGGGGGTGACAGAAGTTATAATGCTTGCCTAGTGATTGTTGACAGATTTAGTAAGACTCCAATCTTTCTACCACATCACAAGGATGATACAGCCATGGATACAGCTCTTCTAATATGGAATAGAGTAGTATCATGGACTGGCATATTCACAAACATCATTAGTGACAGAGATTTAAAATTCACCTAAGCACTATGGAAAAATCTTCACCAACTATTTGGGACAAAATTATCCTTCTCTACAGCCTACCACCCACAAACTGATGGTCTGGCTGAAAGGATGATTCAAACCTTAGAAGATATGGTAAGAAGATTCTGTGCATATGGCCTTGAACTCAAGGATTGTGATAGATTTACCCATGATTGGTGTACTCTTTTACCAGAACTAGAATTGGCATATAAGACATCCATTCATGCCAGTACCAATCAAACTACTGCTATCTTAGAAAAAGGATGGAATCCCAAATTACCTCAAGATTCCTTGAGGAAAGAATTGGTTGAAATACATCCTACAGCTGCTAACTTCAAAGGAATGCTATACAAAGCTGGCAAGCATGCAGTGGGGTTAATGGAAGACTTTTTTGCATATGCTAAGGACAAATGGTACAAGTCACATACCACTCTAGATTTAAAAGTGGGGGATTTAGTACTTGTATCCACCACTAACTTCATTAGCATCAAATAATGTAAAAATCTCAAAGATTATTTTTCAGGACCTTTTGTTATTAAGGTCCTCCATGGAGAAAATGCTGTTTAAGTAGAATTATCTGAAGAACTTAGCAATAAGCATTGTACATTTCCAGTGAGCTTGATAAAGCCATATAAATATAGTGAGGCTGAAAACTTTCCTTTGAGGAATAAAGTTCCCCAAGCTAAACCCCCTATGCAATCATCGGTTTTTAAGAAGATTATCAAAGTTCTCAAATAAAGGAAGTTAAGAACCAATCAAGTAAGGGAATACCTTGTTGGGTACAGTGACCCAACCTGTGAAGATGAATGGTTAGCAGAAAAAGACATACCTGAAGCTACTAAAATTCTCAGAAGGTTCAGACACACTAGAAATAACAATATTACAAAGTAATATTCTTTTTTAGGGGGAGGGAATGTGAGCCTTAGAAGTATTTTCATATACCCAAAAGACTACAAATAACAAATTAAGATACAAACATAAATCAAATAAATTTATTTATATTTTCAACATAGAAATATAAATAAGGATTTATATACAAAAATAAAAAAGTAATTATAGTTCAAAATAAAAATTACATTAAATTTCAAAATTATGAAAAAGCATTTTTACTTGAAAAAATTGAGTAAAAAATGAATTTTTATTAAAATTAATGAAATTAAAATATTTTTGGTAAAATGTTACATAAAATGTATTATAGCTTTTTATCCAATAAATGAAGTTGAGAAAATAATTTCACTATTGGATTCCTCATAAAAATAAGGTGGGGTCACCACTGGGTAAAATTTCTGTAACTCAACTCTAAACAAGCTTAAATTAAGTTTTTAGTATTTTCTGTACAAAAGTTCAAATTCCTCAAAACCTTAATTTAATTCACACCACATGTGGTGTTAACCATCAATTTTTGTGTTAAGATTGAGGTGTTGTGTGTAGCTTAGAATTTATGAGGAATTGGAATATTTTCAATTGAAATGTCAAAATGTGTGCATGTATTACATGACTGAACTGTAATTTATATATGAGTTATCAATTATGACAGTTGTGTACTTTAAAAATAAATTGAATTGTATGTGTAAATTACAAGTGTATTAAATGATGAGGAATTAAAGAGAAAAATAAATTGGAAAGATTAATTCTGGGGGGGAAAGGTACTCTAACTCCAAGGGGGAGCCAGACCCCCAAAATCCTTGTTGACAGCCATGGGATGTCAAAGTTCGTGCAAACGTTCATCACATTTTGCCTGGAATTGAGTAACAGGGTCTGTGACTCAATTTATGATGAGGTTTTGATACCAACCAGGGAAGTTTTAACTGTTGCCAAGAGGGTAAAACTACCCTTAAGCTAAAACAATCTTAGTAAAAGCAGTTTCAACTGGCTTCTACGTCTCACACACACATTATGACGTGTTTTGAAGGCCCTAGACCAGGTACTACTATAGTAATGGCTGATTTAAGGGCCCAAAATGGCTAAAAATAGCCAAAAATGGTAAAATCAGCATTTTTTGGTCTAAAATGTGGTTCAATGATGCCATAATTGGCTTTTCTGTTGTCAGAGTGTCTTTCACGACTGACAAGAGTAAATTTTACTTTTGGAGTAATAAAATTGATGGCTATAAAAGAATGTCTTCTTTGCCCCACTTTTCTCTTCATGTTAGAATATTTTCCTTTTATAATTAGTTTAAACACTGTTAAGCCAATCAATAAAGAATTACAACCACCCTTTTTAAAATGATTTTGAGCCTTTTAACCACATGAAAAAATCATTATAATCTTTGTTTGTAACTCTTATAATCATTTTACCCCTTGAGCCACCCCATAAGTGAATTAAAGCATCTTTCATCACTGTTAGCTTTGTCACTTTGTTTCAAAATTCACTCTGGTCACTTTTGGGCATGTTTTCTCTTTAAATAACTTTTCAAAGACGTTTTTCTTTAATTAATTGCTTGCAGTTCTTTGCTCAATTAATTCCAATTGAAATTGCTCTTGAAGAAATTTCTTTTGTAGCCTTAAATATCTCTTGTAGAGTATTTTTGGTAAAAAAATAAATCTTCATAGTATTATTGTTTGATACTTATAAAGCTAAAAACAATAAAATTGGTGTTTTTTCTCTTAAAAATACTGTTTTATACTATTTTTAATCATTTTTTACCTTGTACAAAGTTTGAGGACAGGAAAAGTACTTGATTGTTTTTCAAAGTTTCATATCCACACCTTATGCAAATCTTAAACACCTTGGAGGAAGTGTAGGAATGAAAACAGAGCTAGTAGTTAGGAACAACTGTACTTCTCAACATATAGTTGTTGGAAATAAATACTTGAATATTTATGTTATTTAAATCAATAACAATAAAGACAGATATTTCACAATTAAAGAAAATAAAAGAAGGAAATTGCTTTTCCCAATATGGCCAAAAAAATATCAGTAGTATCTTTAAATAAAGATAAAGAGAGTTTTGTGTCAAGTAAGCTTAGTGGCGCACCAATTAATCTAAAATTATCATAAAAAATGAGGCAAGAGCTTAGTGATGTTTTATACACATACACAAAAGCTTTTGCTTCAGATAATGAACCATCAGGTGCTATTAGAGGGTATAAAGTTGGTATTACTCTTAATATTGATAGACCTTAGCCCCCAGTACTTAAAAGACCAGCTTACCCAGAAAGGCCAAAAGCAAGAGAAACTTGGAAAAACATATCAAAGAGCCAATAAAACTTGGTGTACTAATAAAATTAGGCCATAATGAGGAAGTTGAAGTGACAACTCCTGTCATTATTTCTTGTAATAATGATGAATCCAGGATGGTTGGATATTTTAGGGAGTTTAACACCTACACAGTTCTAGATAGGTATCCAACTCCTAGAGTCCAAGAAACCTTGACACAATTATCTACAAAAAAATACATAGCCTCAATGGATGCATTAAAAGGCTTTCACCAGAACCTTTTGACAACCAAAGCCAATAAATTACTTATAATTATCACTCACTGTGGTCTTTATGAGTATCTTAGAATGCACTTTGGAATTAAAAATGCTCCATCTCCTTATCAAAGAGCAATGAATATCATATTCCCCACAGAATTATCTGAAGAATGTCTCAATATTTATATTGATGATATAGCTATATGTGAAGACTGATGGTCTTTGCACCTTGAAAGACTTACAATAGTACATCAAAAAGCTTCAGGAGGGGATATAGGAATATTTGACTCAAGGAATGCAGTTTTGGGTTTGAAGAACTGAAAACATTAGGAAATATTGTTTCTGGCTTAAGCTTGGTTTATAGACAAAAGCAAAGTAGAAACAGTGTGACTTAAGCCAATACCCCAGAACAAAAAAAATTATATCTTCTCTTCTATTTTCCAGTTATTATGGGAAACACTTGAAATATTTTTCAATTATAGCCAAGTCACTCTATAGAACCAGCGCTCAACAGACAGTATTTGAGATGACACAGGAAAGACTCAAAGCTTATGAGAAGATAAGGAAATCTCTTACAGAGGTTCCTTTATTTCTAATTAATGCATGGAATATACCTTTCAAGCTATACATTGATGCATGTGGAGATTGATTTGGAGCAGCCCTGCATCAATTTCAAATTATCAATGATAAAACATCAGAAGGGCCATATTTTTATATCTCAAGACAAATAAAACAACAAATGCTTATGTTTAGTGGAAGAACTTGAGAAATTACACCATTTTCTTTATGGAAGTGCTTTTGAAGTTATAACTGACTCTAATGCAGTAAAATCACTTCTGAACATGAAAAATCCCAGCAGGCACATGTTAAGATGTCAAATATCCATTAAAGAATATAGGGAGAATATGACTCAAGCTCATAAGGCAGGGAATATACATAAGAATTCTGATAAACTGAGCAGGTGTTCATTAGCCAATAGCCCTGATAATGCAGCTAATGTGCATTTAGAAGAAGAACTACAGATCCCAATTAAAGGAATTAAAAAACTGATATTAGGACTGAGTTCTTTGAAGTCAGAGAATCATATACAAAAAATAAGAATTGCTATACCTTGAAGTTCTTACTGGACAAAGTTTAAGGTGTGGGCTTTAACCTTTGATAAAAATGAAGTACTTTCCTGTCCTCAAATTTGGTATAAGGTAAAGCTTGATTAAAAATGGTAAATTTTAATATTTGTAAGAGAAAACATTCCAATTTTATTTTTTTTGAATGTTTTAGTATAAAAAAATAATATTTTAAGGATCTATAGGTTTACCAACAATAAAAATTTATCCAAAAATAATCTACAAGAGATATATAAGCCTACAAAAGAGATTTCTTCAAAAGCGACCAGAGTGAATTTGTTAACAAAGTGACAAAGCTAACAGTGATGAAAAATGCTTTAATTCACTTATGGGGCGGCTCAAGAGTAAAATGATTATGAGTATTTTTTCATGTGTTTAAAAGGCTTCAATCAATATAAAATTGGTGGTTGGAATCTTTTTTGATTTTTTTAACAGTTTTTAAGCTAATTATAAAAGGAAAAGATTCTTAGATGAAGAGGAAAGTGGGGCAAAGAAGACATTTTTATAGCCACAAATTTTCTTACTCCAAACTCAAAATTCACTCTTTTCAGTTGTGAGAAACACTTCGAAAAAAGAAAGGCCAATTATGGCATCATTGAATCCTGGTTTGGACCAAAACAAGGGCTGGGTTTAGCCATTTGTTGCTATTTTCAGTCATTTTAGACCCTTAAAGCAGCCATTGCTATGGTAATACCTGGTTTCACACCTTAAAAACATGTAGGAATCACTGGGGTGATTTCACTAGGACCTGCATGCAGGTCCCTTGGAAGATTCTTGGGTTATCTCTCCATGTTAACTCAGCATTAACTCCCGTCATATCAACATTCTAATCTCCAATTTAGCTCATCATTATGTCATGGAATATCTAAATTTTTATCTTCAAGCTAGCTCATAATTAGCTCATGATATATCTTTATGTTTATCTCAAAGTTAATCTATTATTCACTTCAGTCATATATCCATTTTTATCTCCAAATAGAATTATTCTTTCCTTGGCTTATATCTCAGCTTTTGCATGAGCTTTTCCAAATTGTTTACTTATCACTGGTGTTATTAGAGTGAGGAATTCCTGAAGTGCAAAGGCAATCCTGTCAGGTTTCTTCCATTTAACTCAAAACAAAGTCACATTGTTTCCTGGTATGTATCACCAACTTATAACAAGGCTTACTTCCATTTTCTCTGAGTCTTTATTCTCATTTCAGCTCAAGATTAATTCAAAATTTCAAATTAACTATATGGAATTTTTCATATATTTTTGTGCTATTCAAGAACCCAGGACTCCATATTTATATAAATTTTATAAATAATAATATTAAATTCAGCTCACCATATTTATTTCTGAAGCAAAAAATAACATTAGAATTTATCTTTTGATGAAATTGGCTATACATTAAATTTGATAATATTTTGTGTTTCATTTAATATATTTTGAAACAATCATTTTATAAAATATTTATTCCTATTATCCCATCATACTACCCATATTGAAGACACATAGTATGATTTAGTTTCAATTTGAATTTTAATTCTCAAACATTTTTTACTTGGAAGATTTATAGATGTTCACTCATATGAAGTGAGTGCCCCCTCAAAATTTATTTGTAAATATATAAATAAATCCAATTTTTATCCTCTCTTGATATATAGCTCTATAAACTTATATTAATTCTTCTTTACATGGATAATCTTAATTATTCAACATTGAAGTATTAATTAATAATCAGAGTTAATATAAATTGATAAGTCTTCAAAAATGTTTTTTGAATTGAATGGAATAGTAAAGAATTGAAAATGGTAAGATTTCACACATTTTGTGCCCTAAATCTCCAGGGAACAAGCTTTTATGATCAAATAAAGATGCAAACATTTGAAGGATTATATATAGAGAATATAATGAAAATTTGAGTATATTTGATAAAAATTCTAAACTTCTAAATAATATCAAACAATTTGAATCTCAATCCATTTTCTTCTTTTAGGAAATCAAAATTCTGATTTTTACTTCTTGAGTTTCTATTTTAAAAATCTATTTGTATTCTAAGTATCTACTTCCTTGTTACTCCTTTCAATGTTTTAACATATACATGGTATATCTCCCTGAATGGCTACTTTGAAAATTGGATTGAATGGACTTAAAGAAGCCTTATTATTTGTGTTTTTCATTAAAAATATATGCATCACTGTTTTTAAAAACTTGAGTGAGTGAAAAATCAATTACTTTAAAGAAAAAACTTGTTTTATCTCAAAGGAAAATAAATACAATTTAATCCTGCCCCCCACTTCCCACCAAAACTCTATTGAAGTAATTTAAAAATTTGTATTCATTAAGAAGATTCAAAACTCAATTGAAGTGACTTTTAAATTGCTGAATAAGTTGCTAGACTGAAATTTTTCTACCTTAACTTGGTAGAAATATACTTCACAAAATTGATTAAAAGGAAGCTTTTTGAATTTTTTGGGTTAAGCTTTGTCCTTCTTTTCCCAAGTTTTAAAAGATCTTTTAAATTAACTTTCTAAGTTTTTCATCACTTTTGGTTAGTGAAAATTCAAATATTATTTCAATTAAAATTACAAAACACCTTTATATCTTGGAAAAATGATTAAATCTTGTGTGAAATTGCAATAATGGTTCAAATTCACATAATACCTGTTTTTTAAAATCCATTAAGCAGATTAAAATGGATTTTAAAATTGAGAAGATTTCCATCTTCTATTTTTCTGAGGGGGAGGTTATCAAATAATTAATATGAACATGGGTTTCAAATAGGTTTTCCAACAAAAATGTGTCATGTGAGAAAGGAATTCTGAAAGAAGGTATAGTGACCAATCTATATGTATACCTTTTTTAATCCCTTGAAAGGGGTCTGTTCTAAAATTGCAGCCAAATACAATTCCTTTAATTTTCTCCTTTGAAAACATAAGGTTAACCAAAATGAGTTTTTCAATTTGATTTTATTAATCCTCTTTTGAATTTTCTTTCAAAAACTCTCATCAAGAATCTTATGGCCAGATCAAGCCAAACCCCATTTTTGGAATACAGCTTTGGCCATTTGAATCCAAAACTTTATTCAGATGATTCTCAACCCCATGAAAATACTTTTAAGTTAAGAAAGGTTCATTTGTACTAAAGCTCCCTTCACTGTTTGAAATTCAGGTGTGTGCTTCAAATGGACCTTGAAGCAGGATATTATTGATTGTATTCAATTTTAACTAGTGTGTTGATATTTGTTCACTTTATTTAGTATAAATATCCTCACAATTAAGTAAATAAAAGATTCAAAAGTAATTCAATTTAGAGTAGTAAATACTTTTTGATGATTTTTGGTGTGTTTCCCTTTTGGGGAGAAATAATATTTCAACAGCTTCATTTCTCCTAGCTTTGCCTATCCTCTATTGAGAATTGTTAAGAGGAATTTCCAACATGGATTAAATTACTTATTAAATCATTTCATCAAGCTCTTATGAAGATGAATCAATCCCTTCCAAAATTATTTACATTAAGCTGTATATATAAATAATTTATTAAATTAAATTTTATTCAATGTCAAAAAAAAACAATAATTAAAAAATTAATTTAATGCTATTTTTATCGAATTCTTTTTTCTTAGACTGTCATCTTTATTGTTATTTATTTTGTTTTTTTTAAAACAAAACAACAAAAACATTCAATGATTCATAATAAATTGAATATTTCTTATTTACAATTTTTATTTTTATTTTCTCTGTCAAGTCTATTGTTTGTTTGCTTTTTTTTGCTTATAATAAATTTTTATTATGAAATAATTACATTATTACATATTTTCTTCAAAAAAATATCACATACACCTATTTTTCTGCAGGAAAAAATAAGAATACAAAGTTGTTAATGTGGGGGGAAAATAAACTTACTTAAATGAATAAAATTAAGAGAAATAATTCATACACTTGCAACAACAATAAATTTAAAAGCTATAAAGAATCAAAGCTTCCATGGCCAAAGATTGATTTTGTTGAAAAAAGGCATTCATAACATATTTTTAAGAGTGGAACCCTGAAACCTGCTTTATGAAAACAAATTCATCTTCAAAATCAAATAAATTCAATGATTTTTCTTCACAAAGAAAAAATAGCAGAGTCACTCAAAATTACATATGTACATATTCATCTGAAAAATTCATGTCTAACTTGACTATTACAAGTTAAAAAAGGAAAATTCATACAGATAATCTATCTTGAAGAGAGAGTCAAAAAATATCTGCATTATTAATACTGGCTTTCTCTAATTATGATTTTAATAATTCTTGTTCTGATTCAATATTTTCAGTTAATGCATACACTTTGATTGAAGTGTTGACTATATATGACGTCATGAGTACCCCTTTTTGAGCCATTTGTGACAAAATATCCGCTTTTGAATGCCACAAATAAATCAAAAGGGATTCATAAAATACTGCATCCAGTAACCCAGGACCATTGCCTTCTGCTCTTTGGACAAGAGAAAATTTTGTGGGATGATTCTGAATCGTCTCAAACAAGGCCAAAGCACCTTCAAGCTCTTTCTCAACACATCCCTCCACATTAATCAATGTTGAACAATGAGAACTGTTAATCATCACATTGCATTCATTGCACGCTTGTTGAAAGACCTGTTGCATTAATGCTGGGTGACAAGGTTCAATGAGGCCATATGCTTGTATTAACAGGATATAAGCTAGGAGATGTAAGCAAGTAAGAAAAATATTGAAATTGAAATCACAATTTTTCTAAAGAAATTTTTTTAACTTAGTGTGATCTGAAGGTGATAAATTCTGCCAACACATTAAGTCATAATACATTTGTCCAGGCCAAGTGATTAGGGTGGCTGAGTAAGATGCCAAAATATAAATTTTGATTTGATTGGAAAAGATTGGAATTGTTTTCAAGTTTCAAAGTAATCCGCAAAGAAAGGGGAAAATGACCAGTTTTACAAAAACAAAAAATTCCCACTTTGGCAATCAAAATTTGTTGTTGCATTCCTTTCACAATTGCCTCACTTACAAATCTGGCTTGTTGTTTATCCAAGCTAGATGATAACTAGAGAAGACTTAGTAAAACTAATTCAAAATAACCAAGTAAAATGGTTAGTGTTCAATTCATTGGTTTGGAACCATAAGCAATACTATTTAGCTGACCTCCCCCAAATTCAACTGATTGATGCCAAAGGGTACAGAAGGAAGTTAATCTTGGAGTAAATTGTTGAACTTGATTTATAAAAGGTATATCCAATTCTAAAGACTTGATAAAATATTGGTGGACCAAACGAGCGAACCCTTGAGCCTCCTTTTCTTCTATGCAAATGAGGGCCCAAAAGCATCCTATCAGAATAGTGAATTGAATTCTTTGGAGAAGTTGCAAACAAACATAGTCAGATGTATAGTCTAATAGACAATGAACTAAATGTTGAGGTATAAATAATCCTTTTGAAGGTGGTTTCAAAGGTCTATGAGCTCTTGACTGGAAAAATATTGCAAGAGGATATTAGTGGGGTTAAACCAGCTTTACAGAAAAAAGAAAGACTGACAAAGACTGTGATTTTACCAATAATATGTGGTAGATGAACAAATGCAAGCAGTGATAAGGATAATAGTATGGTCATTATTCTGAAATTTTGGGCCAACATTAAGACACTGCCTTTCATTCCAATCAATTCTAGGATTCCATCACTGTCTTCTGCCATCATTTCATCATCAACAGCATTAACACCAAGATCATTCAGGACTAATCCTCCAGCTAAACCATCACAAATTTGTCAAATAACATTGCAAGCCATGGTTTGGGGTACATGTTCAGGTAAGAAATCATCTTGTGCTTGTCCAACCAGGTGGTTCTCAATAAGGCATGTCTCATTGTTTTTTGTTGGTTTAGAATTCTTCTTCACCAGCTGTGAGTAAGCTTGTAATTGTTGATCAACAAGTGGTTGAATTGAGGGTAAGGAGCAATTAGTTTCATCTATAGGGGAACTTGAGATTTGAGAGATAGATTATGATCAGTTTGTGAAATAAAATCAGCAAGAGAAATTTGAGGATCAAGAGTAAGATGATTAACCGGAATAACCAAGTCATTTGATTTTATCAACAAATCAACATTTTCAAGTTGATCAGGTATTGATGATTGGGCTTGAAAACCAAAAAATCTTGATTTTTAATATCTTTAATCTTATCAGTATCTTCATTAATTGTTCTAGCTGTTAACTTCAGTTGACCCTTATCAATTTTTGAATTGTTCAAGTCCTCTTCATTTTCTATGAATTGACCTAAATTTGACACTGAAGGCAAAAGCTATTGAAAAAATAAATTGGGGTCATGAAGCTATCATTTATAGAGCAAAGAAAAAAACCATAGTATATAAATTAGTTTTATGGATCATCCTGACTTGGAAAAGACATTGCAAAAGCAAACTATTTTAAGGGTAGCTTCAATAAACTTTTGATATTGAATAACTGAATACAAAACTTTTTGATGTATTGAAATTTCAAAAATTTCTATATTAATCTTTTGAATCAATATTGAGAAAGCTTTCAAATCATTACGATTGTCACAATGATTTCTTAGAGTTTGGTAATGGCTTAATGACTTGAGAGATTTTACTAAATTTTGTAATTTGTGAATTCTTTGGGAAACTTTGAAAGAACTTTCTGATCTATAATTCAATTGAAATTATTGTTTTAATTGAATTAAATCTTTCTTTAAAATTCTGATTAAATTTTTATGATCATGGTCAAAAAGAAAATGAAATTCTGATTAGATAATTTGTTGCTGATGGAGCTGAGAGTTAATTTGGAAAAGAAAAGTAACCAATAGTGTGAGATTAGAGATTAATTTTAGGATAAGCTATTTCAAGATTTGGTTGATTTGGTCTTGGAATTTTGCAGATTAATGAATAAAGTTCAAATTTGAAATAATTAATTTGATGATTAATGGCTCAGTCAATAATTGTGAGAATCAATCAATTTCTAATCTCTTGAAGTGAAATAATTCATTTCTCTCAAATGAGCTTTCAGTTTGTTGATTTAAGAAGTTTTATCTAAATCTTTGCAATTTTTCATTTAATCAAGTTGTACAATTATTGACTGATGTTATCAAAAGCTTCAACAATAGTGCTTATTTATCTTTTTCTTTAGCCTTGCGATTCAAAAAATTGATTAAATTGAGATTTTGAAGTATTGGAATAGGATTTTGACTTTCCAAACTGGTTAACAAATTGAATCCAGTCATTAAAATGTTTCTCTCAAAAGTTAGATTATTAATCAAATTTTCATGTTTCAAATTTGATTTTTGTTTAATTGGACATAAATTTCTGGATACTTTTTTAAATCCATTAATTGATTTATGCCTTCAATGAAATTATGACTGAAATTAATCCTGCTGTTATTTGAAAAAGAAAGAGGTTGTTGCAAACACTAATTTGTATATGAATCATTATTGAATTCCTTTTCATGATCAATCAAAAGATTATAATTAGCCAAAAAACAACCTTTTAGATAGGGCATGATTGACAAAAAGCAATATAAACTTACCACTGAGAAAATTAATATATGGAATGTTGAGCCACTAATCAAGGTTTGAATAAGTTTATGTTTTACTGATATCTTGGTAGTGTGTTTTTTTAACATTTCAATTGGTGTTACATAAATTGACAAATTCTTTTGATGGTTTTTGATCAACTGAGCAGAAAGGATTTGTTGAATGATTTTTTATCATTAAAAACACAAGTTTAATGTCAAATTTCTGAATGTAATTTCTTTTTCTTTTTTGTATTAATATTTTAGATTTTCTATATCTTGATGATTCCCTTTATATTTGTTAATATTGTCATATTTTGATATTCTTTCTATTTTTTAGCCTTGCATAGAATATCTTTTTCATATTAATTTGCACTTGCATTTATTTCTTGAATAATTGGTAATTTGGAGTAAGCTTTAAGTGATCTCAATAAGAAGTCTTTTAGTAGTTGAGCTAACAATTCATCTATGTTCCACATTCTACCAGCACATTAAATAATTCTTAGGGCTCTAATTTCATTGATAAACTATCTTGATTTAATTTTATTTCTGTTTGAAAAAATGATTAAAGTTGCAAGGCAAACTTCAAAATGATTGATTTTGATCAAACTTGTAATGTTTTTTCTCTCTAAAAAAAGGAGATTGTTTTAGGGAAATTGAACTGATTTCCAGTTATATTTACTGAGATATTTTGTATCATCTTTCTTGGATATATTCATTTTATTTGTTTAGATAATATGAATTAATTGAGAAAAGATTGTTGCAGGTTTCCAGTAAGTCAAGGTTTGAAATTTAATAGGAATTACTTGTGAAAATTCTATTTTTATTGGAAACTTGTTACTGAAAAAAGAATTTGTCAGTATTAGCTCTCCTTGAATGCTTCGATTGATATAGCTGATGTTGAGATATTTTTGAGAGGTCTGATTGGAGGACCGGGCTTGCAGACCTTTTAAAAACTAAAATGAGAGCCACAAACCTTGCAAGTTAGTTTATTTGAGTGAGATAACCAGGTTGAAAGACATTCTTCATGAACATGAGCAATTGAACCTGTGCAGAAACAAGGATGAAAGAGTGGACCAAGGCTTGAGTCATCAGAAAGAGATACTCCACAGAGCATCAGAGGATTGAGGTCAGGCTGAATGGATTGGATGATAAGCTGATAAGTTGATTTAATAATATTTGAATAAGAAGATGAAGTTGATTGAATGGAATTGAGATTTAGATAAGAAATGAAAGAATCTTACTTTTAAGCTGATGAAATTTGATGATCAGTTGAATTAGGTTTAATATTGATTGAAGAGGATGAATTTTGAAAAGAATCTAATGACCAAAGGAGGAATGCAAAAGATTTTCTAACCAACAACCAGGATCAACAGAACCAACACTGGAACATCAATGACCCTGATTGTTTCTGTAGCATGGGAGTGTGTGAAAGAGTAGGTGAAAGTAAGGATGAGGATACAATCAGTAAAAAAAATGAGGTGATGAAAAAAAGCTCGGAGGAGTGATGATATTTAATAATTGAGAAACAATGAAATTAGGTTTGAGGAAGAATGAAATTTGGATTATAAAGAAGAAGAGGAATGAAGCAGGTGGAAATCTTCAAATTGTAAATCTGTATTTCTTTTGATGTTACTATTCCCAGTATTACAATAACATATTTTTTTAGTATTACAAGATTTTCTTTCTTTATGATGAATGAAAATAGCTGTAATAAAAGGGCTCATAGAGACAAATGCTTAAGCCATTCATTCCCAAAGAAAAAAGGAATTAATGAAGAACAAGGATATTATAAGGAAATGGAAGAAGGTGAAATTTCTGAAGAAGATGAACAAGGTGAAATTATTGAAGAAGAAGAACATGGTGAATTTCTTGAAAAAGCTCCAAATTACTTAAAAATAATAACAATCCAAGTCCAGAATCAAAAGAAGTTTCATATTCAGCTTAATAATTATAATTATATATTTTACAAATATAAAAACAAAAGATTTGGTTTGTATAGTTAAATTCCATTCACTTGAAAAAGCCAAAGATCAAAATTCAGTAGCTGTTCAATTATCAAATATAATACAAGATTTTCATTATATGGCACGAAACTAACATATTCTTAATTGGTGGGAAAATGAAATTTTTTGGGTTTAGATGTGGATATGATAATGAAAAAAGTGAAGGTGATTGATATTATTTTCTTATTGGAAACACCAGGGCAAATTTCGCGTCAATTGCCAGTGATTGACTTCATGTCACACTGTGGTCAGTATAAAATCTTGCTTCAGTTGTGTTAGTGTCACATTATAGTCACTGGATTTAGTGGGTCACGTCACATCTGCGTCAAGACAATGTCAATTGTCACATGAGAATGTCACTCAAAGCCCAAACCCATTTCAACACTATTCACAAGGTTTGGGTAATTACACCTGATGGTGCAAGGCAGCAGTTTGGCATGAGAAGACTTCCTCCCCACCACCTGATCATCTCAGATCTTTACCATGCCTACTCTCACGCATCCCTGCCTAATCCTCTCTGACCCTTAGCATGCTTACACACCCGCAATGCCCTCCAGATGTGACTCCGACACTGCCCCCCATATTCGCCCTCCCCACTCCTTACGCTTCCACACCCCAGCTTCTTTTCATGCTAATGCTCCCATGGCACCCTCAAGATATGCCTCCGACACCGCCCTTCTCCCACCTGCCTCATCCTCTCTGCCACTTACCATCCTTAGGTTTGCATAGTTCCCTCCAAACATGCCTCTGACACCGCCCTCAACCCCCCTTACACCTAATCCTCTCCGCCACTTACCATGCTTACACTCATGTATTAGACTCATAGAGTACGGTGGATTGTTGGCGTACATGATGAATGCAATCACAGAAATATGCTGAGTGGCCTTCATTGCCAACAGGTTCTGGGGGAATTGGTGGGGATATTCACAATGTTTTTGTTAGGGTTTAAATCATGAGGCTCACAAATCAAAGCCTAATAAGTGGATTATTTAAAGCCCAAATTGTATCTTCTGTTTTTTCAACAAAACCATTTTATTTCATATCATTCAAATGGAATACTTTGCTTAGTCCTTACCTCATGAGCATTGAATAGTTCAAAAGTTGACTTTAGTAGGTTTCTCACTAGTCAGCTTTCTTCATTTTCTCACAGGGAAGTGATTTCATTTGAATGATATGAAATAATTTGCAATACATCACCTCCTTGAATTTCCCAACAAATCATATTTCGCAAATCCATTACTATGTCAATACATATTGATGGAAGGTTCCAAGGCTGTTGATGGGTAGGTTTCTTTTGGTCAGCTTGTGGCTCTAAAATGTCTTTTTTCTAGAAGATTCACTAACTATTGAATTGATTTGTATTGATATTTAAGCTCTTTCAAAATTTCCAAAATTCTCCAATATTGACATTACCTAAAAAAAGAGTCAATTATCTTAAGCTTATCTTACTTCCACCACTTTCAGAACTCCTTCCTTTTTTCAATTTTGATCTTTCTATTCAAAGAATTTCAATCAAGTTATCCATCAGCCCATCACCATCTCTTCACTCAATAAACTACCGCCACTATGCCCCAAACCCCAGGAAATTCAACTGAATTCATTTAACTACAAACTTCAGCCCCAGAGAGTGGAAGTGAAATATATGATATGGTCAGTAGTCATGAATTAGGCATTGAAGTAGAGAGGCTGGCACATGAAAGTAATCCAGATTCACCAGTTCTTCCAGAATTTGAGCATAGATTTCTTTTGAATATATGTAATATCTCCAAACCTGATACTTTTTTCATAGCCTTTATTTCAGCTCAGCCTCCAAGCTCTCAGAAACCAAATTTGAAAAGCTATGAGAAGGAAAAGACTGTTGAACCTTGTGTGCCAACAGAAGAGGCTGGGCAAGATGATGTAATTTTCAGTGGGGAGGTTCAAATTATGTCCAAGGAACAATTTGTCTCAAACATTGCTCAAACAATCCCAAGGCTGGAACAAATTGAAAATAATAGTAAAACTCCTTATTATGTGCATCAAAATATTGCTGAAAAAATGAGCCTCCTCAAGATGAATTTGAACCATAAGTCCATTACTAATTCAATGCAAAAATGTTAAAAATGGATGCTCAAAATATATGGGCAGGTGTGAAGGTGGGAGAATCTGTACCTGAAGGATCTCAAGTAGTACTTGAAGTTCCAGGAAAAGGTTTAGGAAAAAGACCAAATATAAACACCACCAAAAAAACCAGCAAAAAGGGCCATACCTTTGAAGCTGCAAAAGATTCCCAGGATCAATTTTTAGGTGGACCATATTGATAATAAACCTCTGCATACTGAAACTACCCCCATAATCAATGAAAAAATCCATGATGAAACCCCTCCTGCCTCTGCTTGAAATATTCAAGCTTTTCAAGAAAGGGATACAATTAAACATGATACAATGGGTCAAGATATGACTGATATAATGCCTGACACTGAGCCCAAAGTCTCATCTTCTGCTAATTTTCAAGGAATATTTTTATCCCGCATTGAAGAGTTTGGAGACATTTTGAATTATCATTCCAATATTACTCAAGAATGATGGAAAAGGGGGCTTGATAACATCAATAGTATTTACAAAAACTGATGGGACAATTTACCAAAAAATGATGCTGATACATTCCTGCCTGTTGGTATTGAGGTGATCAGTAACCAAGAGTTTGAAATGTTGGCATGGCTTGAGGAGCTTGAGATTTCAGGTTATTATTATCTTTGTGAATGATAAATTATGATTTGGCTGATGACTCACACAAGATAAACTGCAATGTATATAGGGTTAGACTTTTTTAAGGCATCAGAAATGGAAGCCTTTTTTAATAATAACATTTGGAATCTCAAATTGATGAAGGAACCAGAAAAACCTCCAGATAATCTCCCAAAATCTAAACACTCCTTCTTAAAAATGGTTCAGAGCCTTCTTTACCCCTCCAATCTAATTAAACATTTTTTGGGAAAATGTTATGTTTGAATCCATTAGTTTAGTCTCATACAATGTGATTGCCCCTAAACCATATGTGGCACCAACAACAAATGCCTCTGATCCTCTTGGACTCAAAAGGAGAGCAGTTGGATACCCTTCCTCCTGCTTGAGTAAATAGAAGCAACGTGCAACACAACTTAGCATTGAAGGTGGTGGGGCTGACAATTAGATATTGAAAAAGCCGCACAAGAGCCTGGAGGATCTAATAAATACAGTTATCCACTTGATGATTGCGTACAACATGGTATGTGCACATACAAAGGTCAAAGTCTATGGTATAAAAGGCAAACTCACCAGCTCAAAAAAAATGAGGCCATCAAAGATCTTTTGGTGTGTCACAAGAATCTGGGAATAAATTGAATTTGCTATGGTATATTAGAAGCATTCTGTGCAGCAGGGGTTTGTGGTTTGATGGTATGCTCAGATGACTGGAGAACAAGCTCAGTAAAGGGGGATTTATCACTCATTGACATTTCCAAAAGACTTCCAGAGGGTAAAAATCTAGTGGAGCCCATGTGGTTATGTACTAATAAGTATATATGTAGTTTACTGAATAAGAGTTTCTTTCCATCAGAGTCTTTTAACCTCACTATACCTCTTAGATTTGAATCTTCACACTGCTTGGTATTAGAATTTGGTGATTCCTGGGTGGAGAAGCAGGGTCTTGGTTCAAGTGATGAGTTCACATTGACTGTACCCATGTCAGCTAAGCATACAGCCAGGATTGACCTGTTTTAGATTAGCTTTGTATCAGATAGACTGTAATTTAATTTTGGAAAGTGATTTATGAATTTAATAATTGTGAATACCTATTCTACTACTGCCCAGATGCTTCAGTAAGAATGCCACATAACTACCTTTGCAGAGAGGCATGCCTCTTTACACCATTGAAAATACTCTGACAAGATGCAAACTGACTCAGGCAGTTGTTTCCACAATTAACGCATGCAGGGGCATTGCGGGAAGGGGGTTTTATCATTTCCCCCAGCTCATAATAGGCAAAATGGCACCGGTTCTTTCAAGAGGACTAGGATAATTAGGGATATGCAGCAGAATGTATATCACATTTGCACATGGTTGGATTTGAAACTCATTGAATGGGAACATCAATATATCAAATTGAATAATGCAGTATCCACTGAATTATTTCAGGCTCAGGTACTTGAGATTGTCAATTTGCAAAATTTGGATGTAATCTTTCTTTTTTAGCAACAAATAAAAAACATTCATCAACCAAAATAAAATTTAGGTGAAATTAATAATTCACACAGGGGTCACTAATCCTTTGGTTTCATTTCATTTTCCTATGCAAGCATGCCATTCACAAAAAAAAGGAAAGGAGTGTAAAAGGGAACTCATGGGATAGTGTTGGGGTGAGGAAGGAAAGTGTGAGTGGCTCACTTATTCTCAGTGTATATATATGCTTTGGCATTCATGTGGTACCCTCATTAGGCGCCATGGAAGAACATTGGGTTTAGTCATTTTAGATCAAGCCAATGCCATGTGGGCTCCCACAGCAAAGTCAAAGATGTGTGCCAAATAAAGCTCATTGGGCATTGGGCACCATTCTGGATTCAAATGAGAGGAAGCAGTATCCAATATCTTGTCTGCTTCAACACAAAGTGATCCCTCAACCACTTGGGAATAGTGGGACATCCCAAAAGACAAATGAGGCCAAAATTTCCCAAAAGAATAATTTTTTTCCTCCACTCAACCAACAGCGCAAATATCAATGCCAGTATCAGCAAATATGGCCCCAAGTGAAATTTGGAGTGTTGTGGATGTCAATCAGATCAAACGCATTCACTTTGGCCATGTGGCAATTTTCTCTTCAACCAAATTACACATTGCCCTTGTTGAATTCAGACCATTCACAACAATGAATGAAGTCAAGGTCAATCAATGGGATGAATTATCACAATTTTTATTTTGCAAAAGAAAATTCACCAACCCAATTGCAACAAATTGGGAATTACTGGAGGAATTAATGTTTGCAATTGGGTGGTGCAAATGCAGCACAAAGAACAAACAATTTGGGATTTACAGAAGCCTCAGGAGAATTGAAGACGCAAAAGATGATTGGCAGAACTGGGGCACAAATCTTAGCTCAGTGGGTTGCATTCTAGGTCAATCCTTACAATATGTTGGGGATAAATTGGTTCAAAAGATTCAAACTTGCTACAAGTCATTGGGGGTTCCATGCTTTGATCAAGTCAACTATGAAGCCAATATTTCTGCAAATCAGGGAGCATTCAAGTTTGCTTCTGCACTCACTTTCAACCTGAGTGTATTCAAAAAATTGCCTCATGTTAATAAGGATGCATCATTGTATGCTTTGGGATGTTGGTTTCAAGCTGATAAGCAGACCGGCCAAATTCAAAGAGATGTGTCAAAGCGGTTTTTTCTGGATTGATATATCCAAATTTCATGGGCTCATTCAGGTAGTGTGGGCCAGTAGTACATTTGTTCATTATACTGATCCAGCACAACACTAGTGGGTATGTCTGCACAGTGCTCAAGGAGGTTAGCGAAAACAATGTGGCAGAAAAGCCACAGCTATTATGAGATTGGCTAGGGAGCGGGCTATCACATCAGGGATGGTAAGACAATCTCATCTCAATTAGAAGAATGAGGGGATTTGGATGCATCTTGGAGAATAAGGGTGTGATAATGTGCAGGAAATTATACACCTCAAGTTGATGGGTTGGAATTGGGATTATATGGTGGCTAACATGAAAAAAGGGTGAAATGGCTCATGTACGGTGGCATGGTTTTGTGCTCTTCTTTGCACAAAATTCCTTGTGCTTTTCCAGGATCCCAACACTTCACATGCGAATCCTTACGCTGTGGAACTCCTTTTAGTGTGGGATTGGATAAGGCAGTCCTTGAGGGGGAAATCACAGGTAAAAAGTTTTGAATTGCTGAAATAATCCTGTAACCAAGGGTGCTAATGGTGTTTTAGCTGCCCCTCTGAATATACTAAAAAATCTCCCTACAGAGCTCACAAATCAATATTTAAGATTGTGGCTTTACAACTACAGAAGACCTTTCAGCAGTCTCTATCAGACCTATTCAATAATCAGGTAAGTAACTTATAAGTTAAAAAACAGTATAAAATATAGTTTTCAAATAATAATATAAGATGCTTTTAAGGGTAAAACCTTAATAGTATAAGAGGTTGATTTAATATAATAGTAATAATATATATTTTAAGGGGTAAGTTCAATTTGATGTTATATATGTTATAGTACTTAATGGTTTGAGAGGTTAATTGTTAATATAATCTAATAATAAGACCTTTAATAATTTATTGGTAAGATTTCATTCAATATAGAGTGGATGTTTGTTATATATATAAATGATATAATATAATATAATATAAGGGTAGGGTTTTTTATATATAATAATAATATATAGTTGTAAGGTTGTTTTTGTTAATATGAAGATATAATAAGACTATTTTTCCTTTATAATGTAAAGGTTATGGGGATAAACTCAATATTATGAGTATTATTGATATTATTATAATTATAAGACTAATAATTTAAACATAGGGTGGATCAATAATATTGAGTAGACCTTCTGTTAACTACTATTAATTAGAAATCACTATGAATTAAGCTTATAAGTATATAATACTTTAATAAAATAACTAGATTATCCTACTAGTAAGGGATTGATGAATTATTCTCCTTCTTGGTATATAATTCCTTTTTAATAATAATACTAGGTTGACCTACTAGTGAGGGATGAATAGTTATTCTCCTTCTTGGTATATAACTAATTGGATTCATGGGGAAAAGAGGAAGAAATGAGGGAGAGAGGACCTCTATTTATATTCTTTGGGCCCTCCATAGAGGCACTCAAAAACAAGGGACTTAGAGTTTTTCCACTTCTTTTGGCTGGGATAAATCTTTATAGTGGTGAGATATCCTTTGTTTGGTTGGTTGCACCATTAATATGTATGATTATGTAATCTGAGCTGTTTTTGCTGGTGAGGAATTTTGATATGGTGTCATTTGATCAAGATATTGCACCACATGTTTGGTTTGTTGCACCATTTCTGAAGCTTCATTTATATTTTAACTAAACTTTAATAATATTATGCACAGCCTTGAGGGAATTGAGCTGGTGAGTAATTTTGAGATGGTGTCATTTGATCAAGATATTGCACCATATGTTTGTGCACTGTTTGAACTTTAGGTGGAGAATTCTGTATATTGTGGGGATTCTATTTGTCCTGTATGAGTTTTTTCTTTTCTTTATCTAACTTAATTCTGTTTTTTAGTTTATATTTACTGGCTTATCTGGTGGCTGTGCTTGTGTTTCCACAGATATGCTGTGTAATTTAAGGTTTTGATGTATTTTCCTTGCATAAATTACTTGATTTTTCATTCTTTTCTTCCTGTCTTGTGACTGTTGGTTGATACAGTTTTAATTTATTCCTTATTGAAGTGGCCTCAGTTTAATAACTGAATTGCTGAGTAATCCAAAGGTTGAGCAGAGCTAGGGTAACTTGAGTGTTACATTACCCTTTTTACTGGTAACTTAAACATTCTTGCTAACTTGTCTTTTTCTTTTCCTTATTTTATTGTTATGCTTGCAATCAAATGGACCATTCTTCCAGTATTTGCTTATGGGATTATACATATTGATGAAGTTAAATCCATTATATTGCTGAATTCCTCTATTTTAATTGATTAATTATTGATTTTACTTTCTTCAGTCTTCAAATTATAGTCCTATAAATGAAATTTCACTTGAAACTGGGCCATTAAGGTATGGAATACCACATCCCCCTCTCCATTTAATGCTGTCCCCAGCATTCCAGTTTCAAGAGGAATATTCTTGGTTCATTCATCAAAACTTCATTTATTTGAATTTCTATTTTAATAACTTCACTTGATATTCTCTGTTTGTAGCTCTTTATATTGATTTTGAATCTCCGTGGTTTCTTCTTTTGTGCTGTCTTCTTCTTTTCTTGTCTTTATTTTAAAGTATGACTATTTTGATCATTCCAATATTGATATATTTGATTTTGATTTATTGGTTTATTTTAATCTTTTATTTTATTTATTTATTTATTTGTTAAAGAGGATTTTGATAATAAGAGAAAATTATTTTGTTTTGTTTTATTTTGATGACTAATAATGCAGTTTAAGGTCATACTCAGGACCATTGCTTGAGTTATTTGAAGTAATAATTGATAAAAAATAATAAATATTTTATTCAGAAATTTTAAGGTCTTATCTAGGACCTCTTCTTGAAGTAATTTTGTTGGAAAAATATATATAAAAAAAAGAAAATATTTGGACAGTTTAAGGTCTTATCTAGGACCTCTCTTCTTTTTATTTTGTTTTTCTGGTTGGGTTGTTCTTTGTTCTTGTTTTTTTTGCTGAAATTAGCCTTAAATGGTGGGGCCATTCCCTCTCCATTTAATAACTATACCATCATATCTACTTTATAAAATAATTAAAATGTATATAATTTTATATCAATATATGATATGTTTTTTTTATTATAATTTATTAAGTAAATAATAATATAATAATAGTAAAAGAATAATAAATAACAATGATGATAATATAATTAAGTAAGAAAATAACTAATAATAAAATTAATATCAAGTAATACAAATCATGACACAATAATAATAAAATAGATTACTTTAGTATCTCCGAGAATTAAAACTAATTTAAGGTCTTTAGTGGACCTCTTGAATTATCTATTTATTTTTTATTTGTTTGGTATATTAATTAATATTAATGGTTAGTGGATTATCTTTTTTATTGTTATTAAAGATTAACATCCCCCTCTCCATTTCATAATTGTAACCTAAGTTTAATTTATTTATTCTATTTGACTTTTATAATAATAAATTTAATTTAATATAAATAATACTAATAAATTTAAATTAATCTAAATAATAATTATAAGTTTAATTTAGTTTAAATAATAATTATAAATTTAATTTAATATGAATAATAATGATAAATTTGAATATAATATAAATGATAATAATAAATCTAATATAATATCAATAATAATACTATTTATTTATATTTTTTATTTTTATTTTTTAAGAATAAATTTAATTTAATATAAATAATAATAATAAATTTTAATTTAATTTAAATAATAATTATAAATTTCATTTAATTTAGATAATAATAAGTTTGATTTAATATAAATAATGATAATATATTTAATTTAACATAAGTCATAATAGTAAATTTAATTTAATTTATATAATAATTGTAAATTTAATTTATTTTATATAATAATTTTTTAATTTTTTTTTTTTTCTTTTTCAAGTTCCCAGTGTTAATACTCTAAAATTAATTAATTCTACTTCTTATCTTCCCGCGGGTGATGGATCTTCTTCCAACTTTAATTTTAACCCTCTTCCCACATATATCAAAATAAAACTAAATAAAAATAAATACAAACAAAAAATAATAATTGAAGTTTTTTTATTTTTTTATATTTTTTTTTTTACAGTACAGTGCAGTACAGTGTTGTACTGTACTCCTCTCCTTCAATCACAATCGCTCCTTTTCTTTTCTTTTCAATTCTTTTTTTTATTTTTTTAGGAAAAATAAAATAAAAAAATAAAAAAGAGTAATTTATATTTTTTTACATATTTATAAGAAAAAAAATAACAATAAAAAAAATAATGATTTAATTTTTTTTTTATTGTTTTTGTGGTTTTTGTGTTTTTTTTGCTGTTTTTGCATTGTTCCAATGCTTTTTTTTTAGAAAAAAAATTAAAAATAAGTAAATAAATATAAAAAAAATTAATATTTTTTTTTGTTGTTGGTTCTTTAATGTACAGTACTGTACTCTTTGTTTTTAGTCACGATCGATCGTTTTTTTTTATCAATCATTCTTTTTTTTAATAAAAAAAACACGAATAAAAAAAAAAATAAAAAAAAATAAAAAAATAAAAATACAAAATTAATAAGACTTGTTTTATTTCACAGTACAGTTGTACTGTTTTTTTTTACTTTAATTTAGTTGACCATTAATTTGACCAAATAAAGTGAGATTAAATTAATTAAGATTTGAAAATTAAACTAAAGTTCAATTGATTCAAATTTATTGTTTGTTTTAGTTAAGTGAATTAAGAATCAATTTAATCAAATAATATAAGATATAAATTAATTTTTTTTTTTTTTAGTTGAGTGAAGCTAAGAATTAATTTAACCAAATAATTATGAGAAATAAATTAATTAAACTTCTTAAGATTAAATTAAAGTTTTGATTAATCTTGAAACTCAATCAATATAAAATTGATTAAATTTGTGCAAAACATTTTTAATTAATTAAATTTGGAGTGTGGTTAAGATTTAATTTGACCAAATAATATAAGATCAAATTAATTAATATTTTTGTTTATTTTTATTTTTATTTTTGGTTTTAAATTAAATTAAAGCTCAATTAATTTGAATTTAATTTTTTTTTTTTAGTTGAGTGAAGTTAATAATTAATTTAACCAAACAATATGGGATTAAATTAATTAAATTTTTGTGTTAAAATTAAAATTGAAGTTTAATTTAATCATGTAAATCAATCAATTTAAGGTGGATTTAATTTATGTATTATTATTACTATTATTTCAATTAAATTTAGAGTGGGGTTAAGATTTAATTAACCAAATAATATGAGGTTAAATTAATTAAATTACTATGTTGAAATTAAAATTGTAGCTTTAATTCAATCTATAAAATCAACCAACATAAGGCTAATTTAATCTATGCAATTTATCTTTTATACCCTAAATTGTAAAAGGAATTAAAGAGCTGATAAGATATATCATTTGAGTCTTGCATAGCCTCCAATATATGAAAAATTTGAGGGCTAAACTGTGGGTGAAAGAAATTTGCTCCATATTCAATATAAAAGGAGGTCTTTTTCTCCCTTATCCACAGAAAAAATTAAGATAATTTGTGTTTCTTTTATAGAATATTTTGAATATTCAAAGTAAATTAATTAAAAGAAAAATAATTTTATGAAGAAATATTTTCATCTGGGCTTAACCTGGCCAGTTACCTCTTTGATTTTATATTATTTCTCCCATTATTATGAAAACCTAATAATTATAAGAGGATATTAAAAACCATAACATTTCTTGATATCTTGTTGAATTATTTCTTTATAGCTTTGATCTTCCTAATGCCTTTGTTTTATAAGGTATTATTATTATGGTTGTTATTGATCCTTGCTTTATTATCTGTATTTGTTTATTTACTTCTTCACCTTGACTTTAATTCTTGAATGGGTTGATATTGAATATTGATAAGGATAAAATTAAAGAATAAATTTGAAATTCCCCAGAATTTCATCCCAAAAACTTAAATCATAAAGGATGGATTTAAGAAATAGACACCCACCCTAATTTTTTAGTTGAGTATTTTTTTTTTAATATTAATACATAAGATAACATAGAATAATGATACTGATACACTCGAAACACTCTTTTTTTTATTTTTGATGTTTGATATTTCTTTTTTCATATTTTTTTATATTTTTATATATTTTTTATAGATATTTGGTACTAAAATAAACTAAAATTCATGATATAAGAGAAAGAAACTTTATTATTATATAAAAGAATCATTGGTAATGTGAAGATTTGTTGTCAAGACCTTTCTTGAATTTGCCCTTCTTAGCTGTAAGCTCATTTCTTCTTTCTGCATTAAGATATTTATCTTGAAAATCTTCATTATTATCACTGTAATCCTGGATAAGTTTTCCATTTCTATCATTATTTTCTGTCCAATCCTCTTTTTGTGTTGAGGTCTTATATTGCCTTGCCAAATGGGCCTGCAAGCTTGAGCATATCTTTTTATTCTGAGTAATCCAAAAATATTCCTTTTCTTCCTTAGTCTTCTTTTTCTTTTTACTACTTTTATCTTTGATTTTCTTTGATTCATTCTTCTTTGGGGTACTAATATCCTCCAACCACTTGACATGTTGGTTTGGACATTCAAAGTTGTCCCTAGAATTATTTTCATTGTGATCCTCAAGGTTGGCATTTCTAAGAGGTTGCCAATTTGTATAACCTTCCCAAGGGTATTCTTCTTCAGTAAGTATAAATTTATGATCATCTTCAGCTTCCTCTTGTATTTCCATTTGACAAAATAATCCTGCTTCATTCTCATATTCTGATCCAGAAAGATGTTTTTCTATAATATTTGGTGAGTGTATTGTATTTTTTATGAGCTCATTTCTGGCATGGTTCCTGATAGACTGAAGTTTTTTGAATCTTGAATTAATTTTGTTTTCAATATTAAAGTTATTATAAGCTTCCCCAGAGAATTTGTCTTGAGGGTGTAAGGTTTTTTGTTGATTTAACTCCTGTTTAATTGTCAATTGAGACAGTGAATTGGTTGAATTTTCATATCTTGACTCATCAATTTTAGCTTCATTTATATTCTGAACTGTACTGAAACTGCATTCCATATCTTTTCTTGTTGATGTATAGCATGGGAATTCCATTTTTAAAGGTTCTTCTTCTATCCAAAAAGGTATATCTTTCACTTGATTTTGTTTATTTCTCCTTATAGGGCTTTCAATTACTCTTGTTAAGTCTAATTCTTCTCTAATAAGTCTTGGATCAATATTTTTCATATTAGGGTATAATTTATTTTCACCACTAATTCCTTCCATCAGAATTCTAGGATCAATGTTTTCAAAATTTGAGGGAAAAGAAGGTTGTGACTTTTCAAAATTATTAAATTGCTTTTTGTGGGTAGCTCCTGTCATAGGTACTTGGTTGAATCTGAGTGATGGATCAATTAACTCTTGTGGAAGAACTTATTCACTTTGATGAAAATTATGTTTATTAATTGTCTTACTTGCTCCTTCATTAGATGCTGAAATTTCTTGAGGATAGGTATTTTTATTATGGTGTGAATTTTCAATAGTATCTTTCAAAATTTCATTTAGACTTGCATACTCTTCAGGTTTTGGAATTACATCAACATTTTCCTCCTGAATTTTGAGGTGGTTTTGAGTAGTAATGTCCTTCTTTTTGGAAATGTTATATTTGAGGGAAACTTCTTTCAATAAGTTGAGTACTGGTTTATCAATTTGAGAACTTAAACCTTTAGATTCTGAGCTGACACTAACTATTGTTACAACTGGCTTGATACTTGACTTCCAATTATTCTTAAATATTCCCTTTGAAAGGGACTTCAAAGCTTTAATAGGTGAGATAATCTTTGTTAATTTTTTTCTTTTGATGTCTTCAGTATTCTTGAAGTTATAGCTTTTGATGGCTTGAGCAATTTGGCTACAAGTATTTCCATTTCCTTTTCTTGAGGCTAAAATTCCTGAAGGGTTTTGTTCTTTAAGCTTTGAATTGAATTCTTCTGTATTAATTGAAGCTAATTCCTCATGAATTTTCACTTTTCCTTTAGAATCCTTCACTTCTTCACTATCAAGTACTTGATGAGAATTTTCCTGAAGCTTGTCTTGGTTTTTGGGCTTTAATTCATTCTCTTTTGGTAGTTCCTTCCAATCTTCCAATTTAGAAACTGCACATGTTTCCATTCCTGCTGGTGGGTCTTCTCTCCATCCTACTTTCTGTGGTGAACAAATTGGTAAACAAAGTCTTCTTCCATCTGGCTCTATGTAGCTGAATATTTCCCCTTTTTGTTGAGAAAGGTCTAGTCTTATGTTATTATCTGCAAGGAAAGGCCTTCCCAATACTGTGTGAACTGCTCCTCTTGCTACAAAAAGATGTATATTTCTTTCTTTCCCCGTAACTAAAGTGATTGGGGTAAGTTCTGCTAATCCAACTATTGAGGTACAATGCCCACCAATTCCCCTTAAATTCATGTTGAGGCATCTTGTGGTAAGTCCTGCTTTGATTTCTGAATCTTCTGGTATTATATTCAATTCTGATCCTGTATTAACTAATGCCATTATCTCATGTCCTTCTTCTCCCAAATATACTTGCATAAATCCCAATGGACAGGCATAATGTAATTTTGGCTGTTCATAATTACCCAAATGATGATTTATGAGTTCGGTTTGAATTTCCTTTGTATCAATTGAATTAATAGATTTTTTCTCTTCTTCTGTCAGGTTCTTTAATTGATTAAAAAACTTTGGTGACATGACTAAAATTTGTTCCAAGGTAAGATTTATTTTCTGATCCAATACCTTTTTGATAATTTGTGCCATAATTTCTTGAATATCTAAGTTTTCTTCCTTTATGACTTTCCTTTCATTGACTTTCTTCATTGGTTCTTGAGTATTTTCAGTTTGATCACTTTTAGGTTCCTGTGGAGGTATATTATTTTCATTTTGCACCATTTGAGGCTTCTTATATTTAGTTGGAATAATTGTTTTCTCTTCTTCTTTTCGCTCATCTTCAATATAAGCTCCAGGTATATTTTGTCTTTTGTTTAATGGTGTTTTCACTTTTGAATGTGATCTTAAAGCATCTTGATTGGTATTTTCTGCTCTTCAGTTTCTTTCTTTAGTATTTCTTAATGCATAATTATTTAAAAGTGGCTCATTGGCTGATGAAATAGTTGGTGGTTTCCAGCTTCCCCAGTTTTCAACTTTGGCTATAGCAGTTGCACTATCATCTTTCTTTAATTGAATTATGTTCATTGGATTAGGTTTGGGTAATGATTCTTTAGCTTCATCTTCTCTCATTTTCTTTGGAAGTTCTTCTAGCTCTTTTGAAAAGTATTCAACTAACTTCTTTGGAGCTACTTTATCATCAGTTGGAACTCTTTGCCAATTGAGAAATAGAAATCCACCTCCTTGTCTGCTGACCCATTTCTTATTTTGATCTTCAAAGAGGTAGCTGCATCTATTCACTGAATACCCTTCCTCCAAACAATAATAGCATTTGAGATATGGTTTTGGGATGTTTTGTGCTGGTGCATAGTGAACATGCCTTTGTGAAGAGGGTGGTAAATCATTTCTTGGCTTGAACTGTTGATTATTGGATTGATTATTGGTAACCCCACGAATTTGAGGTTTGGATAGACTTTTAAATTCTTCCAGTTGAGTCATAAATTTCTTGAAATCTTCATTTTCCCCTTGTGCCTGCTTTCTAGTTTCCATTTTTTGTTCTTTGAGGGATTCAGTAATTTCCTTCATCTTATTAAAAGCTTCATTCATTCCTGGAAAAACCTCTTCCTTGAAGTGAACTTTCTTTTTATTTTCAGTAACATTCCTTCCTGTATCTCTTGATGATGAGAATCTTTTGGTTACTAATATTCTGGCTTCCAATTCTTGTTCAATGTACTTCTTGAGAATCTTCATAGGTGGTATAAGGTATCCTCCATCTTCTGCTCTAACCATGACATTATCTTTAATCATTTCTTTACTTATGGCTCCTTCAATATCAGCTGAAAGACAATCAAATAAGTCTTCATGGAACATGTTATCTTGAGGAATATACCTGTATCTTAATAAGTAAGTAACAATAGTTTCATATTCTCCCATAAATTTATTATATTGTGATAGACTACCAATTCCTCCATCTTCTTGAGTTTCAGAAAAAAGCTTCATTAGTGAGTCTTTTCTGTATCTTCTTTCAGGTTCAACTCTTCCCCATTTTGTTATGAGATCTTTCTTGAGCTGTGTCCAATTTCCTTCTTCATAACCTGGCATAGCTTCAATTGCATCACTCACCTTTTGGTTTGTTGTCCAAAATGCCATTTGCATTGCTAGGTCTTCATCTGTTGCTCCTTCAATTTGAGCTATTCTTTCCACTTTCTTGATAAATTTCTCTACTTCTTCTCCATCAAAATTTAGATTGTAATCTTTTGCTTTAATTTTAACTACAGGTCTTTCTTGTCTTGGAAATTTCTGCTGTAATGGACTCTCCTTGGAATATTTTGAGTTCTTGGTTCTGTGACTGGAGTAGAGGTTGCTCTTGCACCAGTTGTAGGTGATATTGGTGAGTCTTCAGGCCTAACATGCCTTGGTAATGTTTGTTCACTTGGACTGGCTCCAGGTGTGTAAGATGGTTGTTCCCTTCTTTTTCCTTTCTTTTTACTTTGTATTAATAATAAATCTTGCATTTGTTTCATAAGACTTTGTATTTGTACTGTTTGATCTTCCTCTTCACTTTCTTCTCCATACTGTCCTTCTACAGTATCTTCAGGTAATGGTGGTAAGTCAGATGTTGATTGTTGATTCATTTCTACTTGATAAACTGATCCTTTAAGTTCTTTTTTACTTCTCTTGTTTTTCCTTGCTTCTTGAATTAACTTGAAGAAAAATCTCCTTAGTTCTTCCTTTTCCTTCTGTTCTGTTCTTGGTGTTGCAATGAGTAAATCAATATCCTGAGGTGTTTGATTTTCTGGTGTTCCTTCTTTGACTGGATAATGAAAATGGTATGATTGATTTGAGGATTGTGATGGTGATGATGATTTGGAATGGGATTTGTTTCCAGATTCCAGATTGTATGAGAGTGTTGATGGTTAATTCTTGATAATGATAATTATTTTTGTGAGTTATGTTGATTTTGGTTTCTTCTTTTATTGATGATTGACTGATTATTGAATGTTGAAGTTGAAATAGCCACTGTTGGGACACCAGATGTGGAACTCCTTTTAGTGTGGGATTGGATAAGGAAGTCCTTGAGGGGGAAATCACAGGTAAACAGTTTTGAATTGCTGAAATAATCCTGTAACCAAGGGTGCTAATGGTGTTTTAGCTGCCCCTCTGAATATACTAAACAATCTCCCTACAGAGCTCACAAATCAATATTTAAGATTGTGGCTTTACAACTACAGAAGACTTTTCAGCAGTCTCTATCAGACCTATTCAATAATCAGGTAAGTAACTTATAAGTTAAAAAACAGCATAAAATATAGTTTTCAAATAATAATATAAGATGATTTTAAGGGTAAAACCTTAATAGTATAAGAGGTTGATTTAATATAATAGTAATAATATATATTTTAAGGGGTAAGTTCAATTTGATGTTATATATGTTATAGTAATTAATGGTTTGAGAGGTTAATTGTTAATATAATCTAATAATAAGACCTTTAATAATTTATTGGTAAGATTTCATTCAATATAGAGTGGATGTTTGTTAGATATATAAATGATATAATATAATATAAGGGTAGGGTTTTCTATATATAATAATAATATATAGTTGTAAGGTTGGTTTTTTTTTAATATGAAGATATAATAAGACTATTTTTCCTTTATAATGTAAAGGTTATGGGGATAAACTCAATATTATGAGTGTTATTGATAGTATTATGATTATAAGACTAATAATTTAAGCATAGGGTGGATTAATAATATTGACTAGACCTTCTGTTAGCTACTATTAATTAGAAATCACTATGAATTAAGCTTATAAGTCTATAATACTATAATAAAATAACTAGATTATCCTACTAGTAAGGGATTGATGAATTATTCTCCTTCTTGGTATATAATTCCTTTTTAATAATAATACTAGGTTGACCTACTAGTGAGGGATGAATAGTTATTCTCCTTCTTGGTATATAACTAATTGGATTCATGGGTAAAAGAGGAAGAAATGAGGGAGAGAGGACCTCTATTTATATTCTTTGGGCCCTCCATAGAGGCACTCAAAAACAAGGGACTTAGAATTTTTCCACTTCTTTTGGCTGGGATCAATCTTTATAGTGGTGAGATATCATTTGTTTGGTTGGTTGCACCATTAATATGTATGATTATGTAATCTGAGCTGTTTTTGCTGGTGAGGAATTTTGATATGGTGTCATTTGATCAAGATATTGCACCACATGTTTGGTTTGTTGCACCATTTCTGAAGCTTCATTTATATTTTAACTAAACTTTAATAATATTATGCACAGCCTTGAGGGAATTGAGCTGGTGAGTAATTTTGAGATGGTGTCATTTGATCAAGATATTGCACCATATGTTTGTGCACTGTTTGAACTTTAGGTGGAGAATTCTGTATATTGTGGGGATTCTATTTGTCCTGTATAAGTTTTTTCTTTTCTTTATCTAACTTAATTCTGTTTTTTAGTTTATATTTACTGGCTTATCTGGTGGCTGTGCTTGTGTTTCCACAGATATGCTGTGTAATTTAAGGTTTTGATGTATTTTCCTTGCATAAATTACTTGATTTTTCTTTCTTTTCTTCCTTTCTTGTGACTGTTGGTTGATACAGTTTTAATTTATTCCTTATTGAAGTGGCCTCAGTTTAATAACTGAATTGCTGAGTAATCCAAAGGTTGAGCAGAGCTAGGGTAACTTGAGTGTTACATTACCCTTTTTACTGGTAACTTAAACATTCTTGCTAACTTTTCTTTTTCTTTTCCTTATTTTATTGTTATGCTTGCAATCAAATGGACCATTCTTCCAGTATTTGCTTATGGGATTATACATATTGATGAAGTTAAATCCATTATATTGCTGAATTCCTCTATTTTAATTGATTAATTATTGATTTTACTTTCTTCAGTCTTCAAATTATAGTCCTATAAATGAAATTTCACTTGAAACTGGGCCATTAAGGTATGGAATACCACAACTCCTAGCCAGGATCCCAACACTTAAATGGCAAATCCTTATGCTTGTACAGGTTCCCAACAATGCACACACACAACATTATGCTTGTACAGGTTCCTGACAATTCTAAATATTCCTTACACAACTAAAGATCAATAGTGTGTGACCATAGAAAAGGCAATGACTCATGAATCTCTGGTGGATTGCTCAAATGCTGGGAACCCCCTCATTTTTACAGTTAAGATTTGATATGGTTGTATACCATGGAAGAAGAAAATATAGGATGCAGTAATGGTGACTTTTTGCACATTTTCTACAAAAGAGGTTCACACAAAGAAACACTGACTGAAACATTTGGTGAGGCACTTACAAAAATTATTCTCACACAATAGGTGATTTTCCCCCTTGAGGAAATAAAATATTTTCATGTCAACAAAGAATTTAATATAAATTGAAAAAATCTTTCATTGCATACAGATAACCTATTTCAAGGAGTGTATTACAAAAGGTAAAAAGTGAAAACAATGCACAATTTTTTTTCAAGGAATCTTGAGACTATCCTGGTGATTTCCTCCTTTGGACAAGCCTGCAGTGCCTGGCCAAAGAGGGAGTTTATTTCCTCCTGGAATTCCCAGTGCATCTCATTTTGATAAGCTGCGGCCACAAAGGGAATCATGTGGAGGAATCAGCAATGCTCCAAAAAGATTTGGTTGATTGATTTGTGGACAATTTCTCAAGGAATCATGAGGGTCAGTCACAAGTCTGTAAATTCCTGCCAAACCTCATTGTAAGAATGAGGGGAGCTTGGCTCCAGGGGTAGGAGAGTGGAGGGAGGGGGGGATCCAATGGGTGTATTGTCAATGATGAATACAGAAGCAGGTGTAGCGGGACGAGCTTGAGATGGGCAAAGGAGGGGTGAGGAAAAGCTGAGAAGAGTGAAAAAAGTGAAGTGGGGACTTACCAAAATGTTCCTCTATGTATTGAATCAGAGCCACCTCAGGTTCAGGCTCATGTGGTTCTGAGGACTGACTTGGGCCTGGAATAGGTGGCTCATTGTGTTGAGAGGGTTCTACGAAAGGAGGCAAATTCAGTTTGCTTGATGCAAAAGTTAAAATGAGAAAAGGGAAAGGTGGCTGCTTATTGCGGAATAAGTCCTCCAAAAATTGGGTGCCACTCAGGCCTGGAGTGAGTTGCCGTGGACTTTGCTTGCAAGGCAAACTAGGAATGGGAGAGTCTTGTTGCGGGAGATTTGGTTGGTTTGGCTCTATGTGTAATGGAAGATAGTCAGTATGATTGCATGAAGAGAAATGAATTAAGGAGGAAAAAGAAAACTTAATTTGAAATTTGAATCCCATGGGTGACAATTGGCCCAAGCTCAAATATCCTCTTGCCATCACCATCCTTCATTGGCTGGATAATCACTTTGCTCTGGTCAAGGAGTGAAGTGACCATCAAATGGTGTCCTAGGAGGGGGGGTAAAAATCAACACTAGATGGAACTGAGCTAATTGTCCGTAATCATTCCTGTCTGCATTTTCGGGGTCCCAGTGTCCATTCCAGCTCAGGAATGGTTTCATCATTGTCAACCACAAAGGAGTGCTCACAAGGGCGTCTTGGGAAGGAACTCCTCTGGCCACATGGTCAGAAGGGTTGCACAACAAAAAAGAATTTCTTGTGTGCTTCTCAGCAAGCATCAAAATCATTGGTTGTTGTGGAGGAGCGGATGCAGGGGATACCCCGCTTAGAGCACAAAGTGCACAACATCTAAAAAGAAGACAAATGAGGTTAGTAACTGAATAGAAAGGAATTTTTTAAGCAAAGAGGAAGACCTACAGTGACTTATAAATTTAAAATTGAATTAAAAAATGCTCTAGTTGGAGGTTTTTAAAAGTCTGGAAGAAAGTCATGAAGAAGATTTAGTATTAATATTGGAACATCATATCAACAAAAGTTTTAAATGGAGGAGAGACATGAGGCAGATAGAAGAGGAGCTCTGGACATATAAGCAGGAAAAAAACAGCAAAAAGGAAGGGGAGTGCAATAGAAAAGAGTGGAAAGGCAGGAGACGAAGGGGAATATGCACAAGAATGAGAAGAGCAGTTGAGGTGGGAAAAAGTTGAGTGGGTGAGAAAAAAAGTGAAGGGTGTGTTGGGCAAAGATGGTTTTGTATATCAAGGTGAATCTGAGCCAATTACACCAGTTGCAGCACTCAACAGAGTCTCAGATTCAAGGTGTGTTGGAAAAATGAAAGCTCAGTGGCAGCCAATGCTGCTACTGAGAAGGGAAATACCCATGTGAGGCAGAGGAATAAGGGGGTTCTGGCTGAGTATTTCTATTGATTGAATGGTCAGATTCAGTCATATCCCCTTTCTTGCCTTGAATAGCCACCCAATTGCCCAGGAGGGCTTTTGTGAGGGCATTGTTGAATATTCATGGTGAGTGCAATCCACAAATTCCCCATGCAGAAAAGGATGTGGGGCATTTGCTCACAGGTGACCACGGAGAGCATACCAGTGTTGTGGCTGGGTGACAGAGTGTGAACAAAGGGTCAGGCAGCTGTATGACAAGTGAATACAGGATGAGCTTGGGTCAACCCATTGCAGAGGTCTCCTTTGGGGTCATAATTGAAATGCTCCGTGGCTGAACATTTGAATTGCACACCTGTTGAGCTATTAATACACCAATATCAAATGCACCCCTACTGGGAAATTTTTATTTCATCTTTGTAAGCATGCATCCTGAGCATTTTGCACAACATTGGAAGACATTTTGGCCAGGCTGAGAATTTCACCTGCTTAGGTAAAGTGCACAGAAGTGGGCTTTCCAATCAACTATGGTGAAAAGTCCTCTGATCATGGCATTCCAAAAATCTTCTGTAGTGAGCTTTTGACAATGAAATGTTAAGCTGGCATGTGCAAATCAAGTGAATCACCATACTGAGCACATGGAACATGAGCTATACCTATGCAAACAATAGCATTCAGGCTGAAGTAGTATTAAACCATCCTAATTTGTACAGCCAACATTGTAGTACATACACCTTTCTACATGTATGCTGCGGGGAAGAGCAAAAGCTGTTCAAAAATGGAACATGCAATCATTCCAAGCCATTGAGTTAAATTTCTCAAATGCATCCCTTTGATGCACCTTGTTGGAGAGCTCCACCTAGCTACCGCATAGATGCTGGTGTATTCCAGGTTACCATAAGGGGTGCTTATTGGGATGAGTAATGCTTTGGGTCATACACAAATGGTGGATTCACTTCAGTGCTGAGCTCGGGCAAACTATGAGTGGCATATGATTTTCACGCCAACACATTGTCAGGCCGCCACATGCTTTCATATGCACCCCCCCATGGGTCATACATAGGCGATTTTCACATGGCTGGCGGACCTTTCACAGCCTGTCTACCAACCAGCTATTTGCTTATGCCGGTGGCCCGCTTAACTGCAGATGCTCACCTGAGGCCAATCAGCATGGATTTCCTTGAGAGTCCTATGCATTAGCATAACCCCCGCCTATGATTGCTGAGGCTGGATATTTTTGCGCAGGGATTGGCCTCAGCGGGTCATACGCCGGACATTCTCACATGCACCATGGAATTTTTGGCGCCTGTCTTCCAGCCAAAAATTACCTTGGGTGGGTGGCCTATTGTGCTGGCAATTCTCACACACATGAGGGAAAATGGCTGATGCCAATCTGGGTGGATGACTATTACCCTCAAATGCAATTGGGGAAAATGTGTAAGTGGATCATGGCTCACGGCTGGCACCTCCTCTGATCAAGTCACACATTCCCCCCTGGAATCCCAGTAGGTGTCAGTCCACAAGAATTTTTGTGCAAAACCAAACTCATTTTCAGTGGCACTCCACCATACATACCTCACCTGCCCACACAAAAAGAAACCCACAGTGAAATTTTCCTTTCCACTGCCACCATTTCCCAGTAGGTCACTGTACATTGATTAACCTGGGGAAGATACACTTATTGTTCACTGTAATACCTGCAAAAATGGCTGCATGCCTCTAATATGCCATTGTACAAGAAGTTGCTACAACCCACCCAATTTTGGATATGTTAATGTGAACCTTGGTCCACCCATCCTTGCATAATATGTGGCAGATCCAGCAGTCATATTGGTGCACCCACATTCTTGCCACCTTGCCTTGATATATGCCCCAAATTGGATATGAAAATCATAAGTCCAAGAGGCCCATCTTCCTGACAACCATGCGTGTGACCACAGGCCATCCCCCTTTGAGCTGATTGCTGCCTCTCATAGAGGTTCCCCACCTGCGCTTATTGGTCTTCATTCCCTTTAGATAACCCTTCCTGATCGTATCATTCCCCACTGTCCTCAAATAATTCATAATAGCCATCAGGTCAACCCCTTCACAACCATTTTTCATTGGGATGATTGATATTTTTATTCAAATAAATAGTGATATAAACTCAAAAGTTGATAATCACCACTTAGATTCTTGGATCATCCTATGGCACAATCAGCACAACATATGTTTATATCCCCCCAATCACCAGCATACTAATGGCTCTCTCCCTGGAACCCTTTCCAACATGTTGATACAATTCCTTGGGGCACAACAAACTGTCATGCACTGTGGTCCTAAAGGGGCATGGATTGAAAATTGCCAATTCAATCCTACTAAAACATTATTTGTTGAGGAAGTATTTATGACTGATCCAAATGATCCTTCCTCATCTCAAAAACCCAATCTAGCATTGATTTTCTTCACATGGTATCCAAACATTCTATTCATCATTGAAAGTTTTTGAAAACAATACTTCATGCTTAAAATGCCTAAAGAATATTACTGTAATACTCATAGTCTATTTCAACTTTTTACTCCCACATTTCACACTTCAAACTTGATTCCACCCTCATATCCTGCTCTCTTTTCATTGACTTCCAAGCAAAAAATTGATCCAATTACCCAGTGGATCAGACCTTCCCATGATTCAAACCCCCCTCATGCCTCATCAAAAAAACGGATTAGCTTTTCTCCAGGATCAAGAAATCCCCAATGGAAAATCTGCCCGTAACCTTTGGGCCACCTCACCCCCTGGATCCACTTTCAATTCCAGGCACATAGTTAAAAACAAGATTGTCAGCTCCTTCAAATGCCTTTTGACCAATACCCCGCTTGGAGGACTGCTCACAGATGATATGGGATTAGGTAAAACCATTCAGGCCATTGCACTAATCAGTAACTCCAAGGAGTGGATAATTACAAACCCCCAACGCTCCATGCCCACGTCGCTTAATCACCAACTGGAAATCAGAAATATCCAAGTATGCATAGGCTGGAGCGCTGCAAGCCAAAATCTACCATTGCCCCACTTGTCACTCATTATCTGAGTCCAACATCTTACAATGTGATATCATCATCACTTTGTACAATACTATCACCCAATAATTTAAACAAACCAATACCTCTACATTATGAATTTTCAAAATCAATTTGCATTGTATTATTTTGGATGAAGCACAGTGAGTGTCTGATTTTTTGATAATTCAAATTGCCTATCATATTCAATCACCCTTCACCCATCTTATAGCTATATTTTCTCTCAATACAGTGCCACTCATCATGCCATCATTAGCCTCCTATCATCCTGTCAAATATGTCTAATGGGCACACCTATTCACAACACCATTTATGACCTTTTGGGAATAATATCATTCATCAACCAACCCCAGATCTCAGATCAAGATAACTGGTCACCATTCATCCTGAATATTCTTTCCAAAGGTAGCAATGATATTTTGAATTTGGCATTGTGGCATTTAAGCTTGCGCCGCACCAAAACCACACATCTCCAATCCCTCCCCACTGTTAGCCATCACCATGAACTGCTCTCACTTAACCCAACAATGCAGCAAGAATATTCCACATTTTAAAAAGAATTCCTATCATCCAAAAGCAAAGGACCAGAAGAATCTTTCAAAAATATTAATAAGCTGTGAATATGTTGTAACCATCATATAATGTTTAACAGTATGGCAGATGCAGATTTGGAAGACCATGAGGGCAGGAGCACTCAGGATAACTCCTCAACAATAACCCAAAATATTTTGGATGTGGAAACATGCATGATGAGTAGTAAGATTGCATACCTCCTAAAAGGCTTACTGAAGAACAAACAATAAAAGTTTGGTCCAACCCAATCAGTGGTTTACACCCAATGTACCCAATTTCTTGATTTTTGAGTTAATTCTAATATGCATGAATTACCAATTGAATCCATCTGACCATTTCTTTATGGAAGAATTGGTATTTCACTTGCCCATCACTCTATCCTTTCAGAACAAATTGATGGAACAATTACAGCACAAGCACAGAAGAAGGCCCTGGAGAACTTCTTCAATAATCCTGAATTTTAACTACTCATTGCATCCATTGCTGCAGCTGGAACTGGCCTCAACATAACTTGGGCTAATATTGTCTATTTAATGGTGAGGGGACCCCCAATTTTTGAACTCTGACATCCACCTTTCTAGGAGCCCAATTGGAACCCAGCCGTTGAGGCTCAGGGTGCTGATTGACTCCATTGTACTGGCCAACAATGACCTTTAAAGGTCATTCACTATATCACTCCTCATTCAGTAGAGGTCAACATGCGTAAGGTACCTTTCAAGCTCAGCTTTGTCCCTGATTTTATTGCCATTCTGAAATCTTTCTTCATGGGAATCCCATATTCCAATCACCAATAGGTCCAAGAAAAGAAAAACTCATTAACTGCGTGATCCTGCCTGATATTATCTAATTTGTGTTTGACAAAGCTGATAACTCCTTTACACCCCGTCACAGGTCTACAATTATGAACACCATAAGCTGGATCAAACTTCTTCAACATTTTCTCAATAAAAATGAGAAATATAGTATTATTTATGAGGGAGACAGTGATACATTCTAATTCATTTCATTTATATTCCAACTTATTTAGCAATTTTTTGCATTTTTAAGAAATAATAATCAGATTGTATTACATCTGAACTAATAATTCACAAGATGTTAATGTGTATCTGGGCTATACATTTATCTTACTCAGTTATTTCAGAGCATCCCCATTTGCGCTGATAACTGACATTTCAAGTATCTTGAGGGCAATAGTCTGCATCTTACTATAACCTTTGATCCAATCTTGATCAAATACCTGAGAAGATAACCCTTCAGGAATACCACCATCTTCTATCAATATAATTTCTGGTAATCTATCAATAGTATCTTTACCCCTTTTCTAACCTGATTACAAAACTCTATGTCTCTACCAATTTTTAATACCAGCTCATTAAATAAGAATGTGCACCACCATAATCTCACTCTGCAGTAAACTTGACATCCATTTTCCACTAACTCCTCAGTATCTGAGAATAATCGAGGGTCATTGAATTGTGATGCTAGAATGGGAAATTAAGCTGTATCACACCATTAATGACAGCACTCACAGGTCTGCACATCATCAGAATTATTTCTCAATGATGAGAAAGATAATATGACTCACCCTTTGATGTATCTTTGCAAGCTTTTGATTCTCCTTCTTTTTTACCAAATACTCTGCATCCTTTTGAATAGACTTCCATTCTCTTTTCAAATAAGTGAAATATTGCTCCATTAATGCTGCCACAACCCCATAGCTATTATGATCCTTGTTCCAACAGTAATGATTACACTCAGTGCTGAAAACTGCAAGACGGAAGGTATGGTAAGACACCATAGACATCAGCTCGTTGAATGGATGTTGCCACGAGCTTTCCCAGTTCCAAGTGAATCGCTTTAGTCCTAACTTATGGAGCTCATTTTTGCAGTAGCTTTGGAAACCCTGAGACTGAACCTGTGTTGATGGCTCATTAAAAACATCCTTGGGGACATATCCCAGATTACCAGCAACTTGAATCGCAATTTCACGCTCTTCTGTGCTGGGTGGTGCTGGTAGTGAGGAAAAATCCTCATCCCTCACTTTGAGTAGGAACAGGAAATAGGTGTGTACAGCTGATCTCATTCCATGGGCATTGTTTGGAGGTTCCGCTTTTGGCCATCTTTGTTTCTCCTTCTGGCTTGCACATTTTGCCACATTGTGAGCTTTGCTATGCTGGTTCCTTTGCTGTTTGATCTCAGAGTGCTCAAGAATACTCTGGGTGAGGGGCGTTTGAGGGTGGGTGAACTCACTGTTTGACTTAGTGCCCTCCTCATGTGCTGTGAAATTGTCCCTCCTTGGTTCATCAGTTGTTTGACTGTGATTGGGAGACATGTTCTCATCCTCATCATCCACAATTTTTTCTCTTGATGAACTGGAATGAGCTGTTCTTGGTTTGGAGGCATATGGATGATGACATCCAGTGACTTTTTCTTTATGGACCAGAGGCAAAGATGCATAAAGTTAATCACCTGCCATGCAGAACATCATCTAACACATCAAAAAATTAATAAAGACTGGTCATACTCATGATCTTCAATTTGATCCTGAGATTGGACTTACTTTCCTTTAGGTGCCATATCTGACCCATGAAAAAACATATCAAATTGTGAAAAATTTTATACTCCGACATCAAAATGACTTACTTTGATGAAGTTTTGATCCCGGATTTCCCTCCGACAGACCACTCTGAGTAACATTTTCCAATGGTCTTTTTTGTCTCCCCCCATCAACCTGCTTTTCATTGCCCACATGAACCTGAGATCCTGATGAAATATTGAGGGTTGGCTGTTTACTTAGCCCAAAGGGCTCTTGGGATGCAACTGGATTCTGACCAGGACTAAGGAGGAAATCACATGGAAATCTTGATTGGGGATTAGCCTTTGATGAGATTTCAGGTGTGCTTCCTGGCCCTTCAGACATATGCATTTTTGTATTAGTGGGATTTGTGGGGATTGTAGTGATGGAAATATTTGGGATTGAGCAAGTGCTTGAAGTTGATGCCGTCGGATTTCCCGCATCAATTTTGATACCTGATACATTCATTGAGGATGAACTAGGGGTAGTGTGAAGAATTTTGGGACTCATTGGTGACTGTGTTTGAACATATTCTATGCTAGATTCACTATCTGAGTCATGAACAGAACCTCAATGGGACTTATGTGGCTTGAAAGATGACATAAGGGCTAAAAAACTACAGTAATATTTTCAACTTGATAAAACAGCTCAGTATTATGATAAAATAGAGTGATATGAGATGAAAGCTTTTAAAACTTATAATATAGAAGCTCTATGGATAGTGGGAACCAAGTCTCTTGTGGCAGTCTAATAAGACTATTTTTAGGAGAATTCTCCCTGCCTACTCTTGAGCTCCTCCGCTTTTGTCGGAAACCACATTGCACGGCCTACCAGCATATAATTTGATATTTCCTTGATCTCAAAAGGGACTCGTCATCCATAAGTAATCAGATTCAATAAACATTTCCCCCTCCCCATTTTCACATTGTGTGAATGATCCAAACTGCCAATATATGCATCAAAATTCCCCAGCATTCTATATCTGTATAAGGGTATATTCATAAAGGATTTAACCACAAAAGATACATCACCTTTTCAAGAAAGGCAAGACAGTTAAAATCACATTCCAGCTGATTAAAAGCCCACTTCACTCAAACCAAATACCAAGACTTTAGCTCCAATCCAAAGGCTTATTTAATAGACTTATATCGTTATGTCTGCAATAAGGTTTAAGCCATCACCGGGGCGAATCTCGTGTCAATCGTCGGCGATTGACTTCACGTCAAGCAAACGTCAAGCAGGATGAAAGTCGAGCTCACGTCAAGCGAAAATCAAGCAAACGTCAAGCACACGTCACACTCTGGTCTTACACCAAATCCTGTGACATCCAATATAATATTGGTTCCCCTGTGCCTTCAACTCAGATTACTCACCACCTGATCATCCCACAACCGTCCGATGATTGGTAAAAATTACACCAGACCCGCCTGTTTGCACACACACACATCAAAGATGTCCTTCAGCCAGTCTTGATGTAGGTGGGGGGTTTGACTTCACCAGGTCATCCATGAAGTGTGCGTGTGCATGTGCGGGGGCGGGTGCGTTTGCGTGTGGGTTTGCGTGTGCATTGGCGTGTGCGGGTGGGTGGGCGTGTGCATTGGCGCGTGCGGGTGCACATGCGGGTGTGAGTACGCAAAAGCCGATTCCGCTTCCAACATGATGATGGCGCAGTTAGAAATTTTGGATGCTGTGAAAGGTGAGTGTGTGGGTCATTTGATCATTGGACTTGGCTTATTCACACTGTACCCAATGTCAAAATAGTAAGTTCTTTGTGGCAATGTGAAATAATGGGCTTTGCTTGTCACAATGGCATGTCTCTGTCACTAAATTTTGAGGCAATTATTTCACTAGCAAAATTGCTAATGAATCTGAGAGATTTGCATTTTTGTAGACTAAATATCATGAAATAACGGCTTTATCATTACAAGCAGTCCACATGACGGAGCTTTGTTATCATACAATCCACAGTTACCTTCTATTTCTTCTTCTGATATAATCAAGTGTCCATCATCAAAACCAACAGCTTTATAAATATTGAGATACGGCCAATCTGGTAAGAAATTCACATCAATCTTCAAAGTTTTTAAGATCAGAAAGTTATTCTTCAGTATGCTAGATGGCTCAGAGACTTTAAAAATGCTATTAATAATACCAAATTGTCGTGAGTTGCCCCTCAGAAAACATATCACACTGTTGCTGACATTTTTGGATTCAGTTGAAAATATATTGTTCCCAATATTAATGTTTGAAACTGGAAAATACCAAGGTGAGACAATCCTTGAAGTGGGAGGACTTGTGGGTTGCACGGTAGTGTCTAAGCTGATCCAATCAATTATTTCCCTTGTTGCATGAAAATTCTGTAAGTACTCAACCAGGCAATCATAATTTTCTTGGTCATGGTGGGATGGTTTGTTATATTTATGGTCATTGAACAGGGCAGGTGGCTGTGATTCGAAAAGCTGTTTTATTTCACATGGCACGGATGGGGATTTCAGGAGAACGGAAAGGCTGGAACATCGACAGATATGTTGAAGTAAGGTTTTATCTATATCATCTATTCAGAGTTGCAAAAAGTTAGTCTTATTCAGTTCAGGTGTTTAATCAATGTGAATATATTGATCTTATTAATTGACGTACATATCTTGTTATTTGTTGGCATCTTTGCAAATACTCCAATCAAGCGCTCATAACCCCATGTGGCTGAGGCTTGTGCTGGGCCCCAACGTTGGAAGAGTTCGGGAATATGATCAGCAAAATGATGATTTGGTTTACTTTTCTGTTTTGGGAACAGGTGTTGATTGGAAAGGCGGAATTTTTTCCAATTTTCAGCAAATGCAGTCGCATCATCTATTGAAACAGTCCAGCTTGTGGCAATGTTGATAGCACTAATCAAATGGAATGTATTCTTGGCTAGTTCATTTGCAAGTTCTTCTGACTGACCCATTTTTCTTTGAGTGTTGGCAGATTGGTGTGCATCTAATGACATCTGTTGACTGAGCATTAGAAATGGAATATAGACCTTATATAAGAGAGCCCATTCAGCGGCTTTTAAGCTACCATGAGAGGGGGAACCCATGTTGCGAGGTACTCTTGTCCATGATGAGGGAATTATTGTCTCAGATATGATTTGACGGAGATGCTCAAGAGCCTCACCCTTGATCTGGTGATCACTCAGTGCAGTGATATCCAATTCAGAGGGTATTTCAGAAGTGGGGATGTAATTGGCATCAAATGAAGGAATCTCCACAGAACCACTAGATGGATGTTCTGTGTTAGGGGTGGGCATTGGGTAGTAGTTTTTTTGGGTGGAAGTAGTGGGGAGTGGCTCATTTATTATTTTTGCTGTGTCTCTTCTCAGGGAGCTGGCCTCTCTCAATGTTATTTTATCAAGAAAGCTGTTGGAGGTCTTGGAATCTGAGTCTGAACTGTTGGTGTCATTGGATTTCCTGCGGGACCTGAAGTAAATTTTTGATTTGGACTCTGGAATGCACAATTTGAAAGTTGCATGATCCTTCAAAATTCCAAGTATTAAATTATGCATTATGTCAAGATTAACCATTCTGGTTGCATCCCAATACGGAAGGTCTTCCAAAATTGAATATCGCACTCCATACTCAGAGAAAACTGCTTGTCTTTGTTGTGGGGTTGCCCGAAGCCATTTGGCAATGGTTGATTTATGACTTTGGTATGAGCGCGTGTAGTGAAATTGAGGACCAATTTCTTCAATTTGAGGTTTGTGAATGGTGCAAAAATTACAAAAGTGGTTTCCTGAATGGGAAATAAATCCAGTAAGCTTGCGCATGGCAACCACATCCACAATGGCTGTGAGGATGGCAACATGGATAAAGGATCCTGATGGACCTGTTGAGGTGGGTGCAAAATGGTAACCTTGCCATAGCTCTTTGAGTTCATTGATGAGTGGCATTAATAGATAATTCAATTGAAGCGCAGTTGGCTCCTTCGGACCAGGGATGATTCCTGCAACATAGAAATTCTCGGGCTTCAATCTTTCACTTGGGGGGAGATTAAGACAAATAAGCATGATAGGTCCAATGCTAGCCAACCGGGTTGACTTTCCATGTGCATGAAACCAGTCCACATATATGGAGAAGGCCAATGCACCAGGAATGGACATGAATGGGGGGTCATGGATATTTCTAGTTCCAGTGAAGCGTCTCCAGACCAATCCATCCCAGACGTCACGTTTTGGGGAATCTTCGGGAGTTTGGGATTGTTGATGTTGATGCAGAATGTCCATAATTCCAGCCCGCTGGAGAAATCTGGCAAGCCAATTTTTGAATGGTTGATAAATGAAATGTTTTGTTGGTATAAATTTTTGCTTCATGTTGGTTGTGTTTTGGGTGTGGGGTTCAGATGAATAGATGAATTTGCCTAATGATTGTGTGCAAGGGGGATCATGATCATTTGGGTCATTATGGCGTTGACAGTGGGGTTGGTCAGTTGTGACTAATTCAGTAAGGCCATTAAGAGAGAAACATTGAGGACAACATATATAGTTTTGAATCACTGGCTCCAATTGGAGATGTTCAAATAAGGTACTCAGATCTTGAGGTATATGGAATGCAGGAGCGGGGGGACCAGCTGAGCTTGAGATACTGGACTTGATCAGCAGGTTCAGGGCGGGGTTGAGTATGCGTGAAGCCCTGCGGGGTAAATTATACCTTAATGATAGAATGGCAGATATTATCATTCCTAGGTCTTGTGGGGGAAGGGTTTGACTGCCACTATATGGTTTCTGTGCAGTTGAATTGAGACCCGCTGGAGTTGAGAAAGTGCTTTGGGTCAAATGTGAATAATCAGCTGGGAAGATTTGATCCAATAGAATTTGTGGGCACCCAGATCCTGATGCAGAAGTAGGGATGTTTTGAAGAGATTTGGGTGCAATGGTTGATTTGAGCTTTTTAATGTGCTGTTTATATTGGAAAGGTGTGAAGGCAACTCCTTGCCTATCACCCTCAGGGGAAGAGTTTGTTTGAGTTGAGCAGTGTTGACACATGCATATACGCATTGAGGAATAGGGCCAGGTTGTCATTGTTTCAGGAATTGGGAGTACGGTTGGTTTGTGTATAAATATCTATGGTTGATGTGAAAGTGTTTAGGAGTGTTATTGATTGGAAATAAAATTCAGTGATTATTTATGAAGGGGGAGATGATTTGAGCCAGCTGAGGATCTTATCCCATTTGTAATGGTGCATGAGCTGCAGTGGATAAAGCTTAACATGTCTCATCTGGATGGCAGAATTGGTTAGGCATTTAATTGGGTAAAATGCCATGCTGCTCAATTCTCATACATATTCTAGTTTATTTACACATTGTGATAGTGCGGGGTTGACCATTGAGGGGGTTCCATTAGTGAAGTGTTACCATTGAATTGAGGGGATTAACATTTAATCCATGTACGCTGGCATGCCATCGTACATGGTTTAAACCTTATTACAGACATAACTATATAACTCTATTACATAAGGGGTTGGAGTGCAGCTAAAGTCTTGGTATTTGGTTTGAGTGCGGCGGGCTTTGAATCAGTTGGAATGTGATTTTGATTGTCTTGCCTTTCGTGAAAAGGTGATGTCTCTTTTGTGGGTAAATCCTTCATGAATATACCCCTTTACAGATGTACAATGTTGTGGAATTTCAATGCATATATTGGCAGTTTGGATAATTCACAAAATGTGACAATGGGGAGGCGGAAATGTTACCAAATATGATTACTTATGGATGATGGGTCCACTTTCAGATCAAGGAAATATCACATTATATGCTGGTAGGCTGTGCAGGGTGGTTTCCGACAAAAGCAGAGGAGCTCAAGAGGAGGCAGGGAGGATTCTCCTCAAAAGAGTCTTATCCGACTTCCACACAACACTTAGTTCCAACTATTCATAGAATTTCTCTATTCTAAATTTGAAAAGATTTCATCTCATATCACTCTATTTTATCATAATACTGAGGTGTTTTATCTAGTTAAAAATATTAGTGTACTTTTTCGGCCCTTATGTCATCTTTCAAGTCACATAAATCCCGTTCAGGTTCTGTTCATGACTCAAATAGTGAATCTAGCATAGAATATGTTCAAACACAGTCACCATTGAGTCCCAACATTCCTCTCACAACCCCTATTGCATCCTCAATGAATGTATCAGGTCTTAACATTGATGTGGGCAATCCAAAGGCTCCAACTTCAAGCACTTGGTCAATCCCAAATATTTCCGTCACTCCAATTCCCCCGAATCCCACTAATACACAAATTCATGTGTCTCAGGGGCCAGAAGGCACACCTCAAATCTCCTCACACGCTAATCCCCAATCAAAATTTCCACGTGAGTTCCTCCTTAATCCCGGTCGGAATCCAGTCCCATCCCAGGATCCCTTTGGCCAAAGTAAACAGCCAACCCTCAATATTCCATCAGGATCTCAGGTTCATGTGGGTGATGAAAGGCGCGTGGATGGGGGGCGATGAAAAAGACATTTGGGAAATGTAACTTGGAGCGGTCTGTTGGAGGGAAATCCAGGATTGACGCTTCATCAAAGTAAGTCATTTGAATTTTGGAGTAGAAACTTATTCACAATTTGATATTTTTGTTTCATGGGTTAGATATGGCACCTAAAGGCAAGTCAGTCCGATCTCAGGAGCCAATTGAAGATCGTGAGGATGACCAGTCTTCATTAATGTTTTGATGTGTTAACTGATGATTTGCATGGCAGGGGATGAACTTTATGCGTCTTCACCTCTGGTCCATAAAGAGAAAGTCACTGGACGTCATCATCCATATGCCTCCAAACCAATAACGGGTCATGCCAGTACATCAAGAGAAAGAATTGTGGATGATGAGGATGAGAACATGTCTCCGACTCAAAGTGAAAGAAATGATGAACCAAGGAGGGACAATTTCACAGCGCATGAGCAAGGCACTCAATCAAATAGTGAGTTCACCCATCCTCAGCTGGGCCTTGCCCAGAGTATGCTTGAACAATCGGAGGTCAGACAGCAAAGGAACCAGGCCCGCAAAGCTCACAATGTGGCAAAACGTGCAAGCCAGAAGGAGCAACAAAAATGGCTGAAGGCAGAACTTCCAGAGAATGTCCATGGGAAGAGATCAGCAGTACACGCACATTGCCTGTTCCTACTAAAAGTTAGGGATAAGGATTTTTCCTCACTACCAGCACCACCCAGCACAGAAGAGCGTGAAATTGCAATTCAAGTGGCTGGTCATCTCGGTTATGTCCCCGAGGATGTTTTCAATGAGCCATCAACACAGGTTCAGTCTCAGGGTTTCCAAAGCTACTGCGAAAATGAGCTCCACAAGCTAGGACTAAAGCGATTCACTTGGGACTGGGAGAGCTCATGGCAACATCTGTTCAACGAGCTGATGTCTATGGTGTTTTACTGTACATTCCGTCTCGCACTTGTCAGCACTGAGTATCATCACTACTGTTGGAACAAGGATCATAACAACTATGGGGTTGTGGTGGCTTTAATGGAGCGATATTTCACTTATTTGAAAAGAGAATGGAAGTCTATTCAAAAGGATGCGGAGTATTTGGTAAAAAAGAAGGAGAATCAAAAGCTCGCAAAGAGTTAGTTACTGTATCTCTTCTTCATTGTGGACCAAGTCTGATGATGATCTACTTGATTATGTGCAGACCTGTGAGCGCCGTCGTGAATGGCGTGATACGGCTAAATTTCCCATTCTAGCATCACAATTCAATGACCCTTGAGTATGCTCAGATACTGAGGAGGTACTGGAAAATGGCCGTCAAGTTTACTGCAAATTGGGATTACGCTGGCGCTCCCAGTTATTTAATGATTTGGTATTGAAAATGGATAGAGACATAGAGTTTTGTAATCGGATTAAAAAAAGGGTAAAAAAACTATTGATAGATTGCCAGAATTACGATTGACAGATGATGGTGATATTCCGGAAGGCCTATCATTTCAGGTATTTGATCAAGATTGGCTCAAAGGCTGTAGTAAGCTGCAGAATAGCGCCCTCAAGATACTTGACATGCCAGTTATTAGGCCAAATAGTGATGCTCTGCAATAACTTAGTAATTTGTCACGGTATAGCACTGTGACAAATTAAAATTTTGTGAATTATTTGTGCAGGTGTAATAAAATCTGATTATTATCTCTTAAGGATGCAACAACTTGCTAAATATGTTAGAATATAGACAATATGAATTGAAATGTATCACCGTCTCCCTTAGCAATAATACTCTATTGCTCATTTTCATTGAGGAAATATTGAAGAAGTTCGATCCCGCTCATGGTGTTCATAATTGTGGACCTGTGCCAGAGTCAACAGGAGTTATCAACTTTGTCAATCACAAATTATATAATATCAGTAAGGCTCACGCATTTAATGATTTTTTCTTTTCTTGGACCTATTGGTGATTGGAATATGGCATTCCCATAAGGAAGGATTTCAGAATAGTAATACAATCAAGTGAAAGATGAGCTTGAAAGGTACCTTCCGCATGTTGACCTCAACTGAATGAGGAGTGATATAGTGGATGACCTGTACAGGTCGTTGTTGGCCAATACGATGTAGACGATCAACAGCCTGAGCCTCAATGGCTGGGTTCCAATTGGGCTCCTGGAAATGTGGATGTCAGGGTCCGAAAATCAGGGGAGAATTTTGGGGGGCCCCTCACCATTAAATAGACTATATTAGCACAAGTTATATTGAGGCCAGTTCCAGCCGCGGCAATGGATGCAATGAGTACTTCACATTCAGGATTATTGAAGAAATTCTCAAGCACCTTGTCCTGTGCTCGTGGTGTAATTGTTCCATCAATTCGTGCTGAAAGAATAGAGTGATGGGCAAGAGCAATACCGATTCTACAATATAAAAAAGTCAGATGGAGTCAATTGGTAATGGATGCATATTAGAATTAACGCACAAATCTAGAAATTGGGTCCATTGGGTATAAACCACCGATTTGGTTGGACCACACCTTGTTTGTTTGTTCTTCATTAAGCTTTGTAGGAGGTGTGAAATTTTACTACTCATCATGCATGTTTCCACATCCACAATAGTTCGTGTGATTGTTGGGGAGTTATCCTGAGTGCTCCTGCCCTCGGGGTCTTCCAACTCCGCCTCCGCAATTGTGTTAAGCATGATGTGATGGTTACAACATATTCGCAGCTTATTAATATTTCTGAAAAACTCTCCTGGTCCTTTGCTTTTGGATGATAGGAATTCTTAATATAATGTGGAATATTCTTGCTGCATGGTCGGGTTGAGTGGGAGCAGCTCATAATGATGGGTAATAGTGGGGAGGGATTCGAGATGTGTGGTTTTGGTGCGGCGCAAACTTAAATGCCGCAATGCCAAATGCAAAATATCATTGCAACCTTTTGAAAGACTACTCAGGATGAATGGTGACCAGTTATCTTGATTGGCGCTCTGGGGTTGAGTGATGAATGATATTATGCCCAAAAGGTCATAAATGGTGTTGTGAATAGGTGTGCCCGTTAAACATATTCAATGGGATGAAAGGAGGCTATTAATGGCACGGTGAGTGGCAGTGTATTGAGAGCGAATATAGCTATAAGAGGGGGCAAGGGTTATTGGATATAAAAGGTAATTTGAATCATTTAAGCTCAGCCACTCACTGTGCTTCATCCAAGATTATACAATGCCAATTGATTTGAAAAATGAATGATGTAGAGTGATTGGTTTGCTTAAATTCTTGGGTGATAGTATTGTAAGAAGTGATAATGATATCATATTTTAAAATGTCGGCTTGGGATAATGAGTGACGAGTGGGACCATGGTAGATTTTGGCATGCAGTGCTCCAGCCTGAGCATGCTTGGATATTTCTGATTGCCAGTTGGTAATTAAGCGAGGGGGGCAGATGATCATGGTGGGCGTGGAGCGATGGGGGTTTGCAATCATCCGCTCCTTAGAGGTACCAATTAGAGCAATGGCCTGAATGGTTTTACCTAATCCCATATCATCCGCAAGCAGTCCTCCAAGAGGGGTATTGGTCGAAAGGGATTCAAATGAGCTAACGACCTTGTTTGTAATGATGTTCCTGGCATTAAAAGTGGATCCTGGGGGTGAGGTTGCCCAAAGGTTACGGGCTGATTGGCCATTGGGGATTTCTCGATCCCAGAGAAAAGCTAGTCCGGTCTTTTGATGAGGGAGGAGGGGGGTTTGAATAATGGCATGGGGAGGTCTGATCCACTGGGTAATTGTATCAGTTTTTGCTTGGAAATCAATGATGAAACAGCAGGATATGAAGCAGGCGTCGAGTTTGAAGCGGGAAATGTCGGAGTAAAGAGTTGACATTGACAATGAGTAGTACAGTCATATTCTTTGGGCATTTTAAGCTTGAAATCTTGTGTTCGAAAGGTTTCCATTATGAATAAAATGTTTGGATACCATGTGAAGAACATCAATGCTAGATTGGGTTTCTGAGATGAGGAGGGATCATTTGCATCAGTCATAAATACTCCCTCAACGAATAATATTTGAGTAGGATTGGATTGGCAATTTTCAATCCATGCCCCACCAGGACCACAGTGCATGAACGTTTTTGGTGCCCCAAGGAATGGTATCAACGTTTGGGAAAGGGTTCCCGGGAGAGAGCCAATAGCATGCTGGTGATTGGGGAGATATACAAATATGTTGTGCTGATTGTGCCATAGGATAATCCAAGAACCTAAGTGGGAATTCTCAGGCTTTAAGGTTATATCACTATTTATTTGAATACAAATATTAATCATCCCAATGCAAAGTGGTTGTGAAGGGGTTGACATGATGGCTATTTTAAATTATTTGGGGACAGTTGGGATATATATGATCGGGAAGGGTTAGCTAAAGGGAATGAAGAGGAATAAGCGCAGGTGGGGAACTTATATGAGTGGCAGCAACAGGCCAAAAGGGGGATGGCCTGTGGTTGCATGCATGGTCTTGTTGGGGGTGGGCGTCTTGGGCTGATAATTTTCATATCCGATTTGGGGCATATATCAAGGCAAGGTGGCCAAAATGTGGGTGAACCATTATGACTGCTGGATCTGCAGCGAGTGACGAAACCTTTGGTGGAACAAGGTTGACATTAGCATATCCGAAATCGGGTGGGTTGTAGCAACTTATTGTGGAGGGCATATTAGAGGCATGCAGTCATGTTCGCTGGTGTGACAGCGAACATGGATGCATATCTTCCCCAGGTCAATTCTCCCACAGGGACCTACTGGGCAATGTTGGCAGTTTTAAAGGGCAATCTCACTGTGGGGATGTTTGTGTGTGGGCGGGTGAGATATGTTTGGTGGCATGCCACCAAACATGACTTTGGTTTTGCCTGAAGTTTTTTGCTGACTGATGCCTACTGGGCTTTCAGGGGGGAATGTGTGGGATGATCAAAGGGGGCGCCAGCCGTGAGCCATGATCCACATATACATTCACCCCTATTGCGTTTGAGGCGAGTACTAATTCACCGAGATTGGCATCCGGGTCTTTGCCTCATGCGCGTACAAAACTCCGGAGAAAGAGGCCACACGCCCAAGGGATTTTTTGGCTGCAAGCCAGGTGCCACAACTTGCACGGGGCGTGTGAGAACGTGAAGAAAATGACCCGCGGTGGGAGATACCCACGCAAACATGACCAGCCTCAGCAATCATAGGCTGGGATTATTCTAATGTGGATGAGGCTGAAGCAAATCCACACTGATTGGCCTCAGGTTTCCACGCGCAAGTGGGTGAGCGTGTGCAGTCAAGCTGACAACCCGACCAAGAAAATAGGCAGTTGGAAGAGTGGCAGTAAAATGTCTTCCAGGCATGTGAAAGTTGCCTGTGTATGACCCATCGGGGGTGCGTATGAAAGCATGTGGCTGCCCAACAATGAACAAGCGAGCCAGTCATTGTTTGCCCCAACAATGGCACCGGAGTGAATCAACTCTTTGTGTATGACCCAAATATTAAGTCATCCCATTATGACCCACTTACATTAACTTGGATTACATGCGCATCTGTGCCGTAGTTAGGCAGAGCTGTCCAACAAGGTGCATCAAAGGGATGCAGGTGAGAGATATGACTCGATGGCTTGACGTGATTGTATGTTACATTGTTGAACAGCTTTTGCTCTGCCCCGCAGCATACATTTACAAAGGTGTACTGCGTACTACAGTGTTGACTGTACTGTACAGATCAGGAAGGTGTAATAATACTTGAGCCTGCATGCATATAGCAAATGTGCATGCACCTTCCGATCGTTTGCATTTACGTAGCTCATGTGCCACATGCTCAGCATTGCGTTTCACCCGATTTGCACACGCAAGCTGAGCATGTCATGGTCAAAAGCACTGTGTGAAAGTGCTCAGTAAAGCCATGGAATGAACTAATTCTGCAATAGCTCACTGGAAGGCTCAGTTTGGAGCACTTCACCAAAGCGTGTGAAATGCTGCACCTGGCTGAAATGTCATCCGATGCTGTGCCAAATGCTCAGAGTGCGCGCATACAAAAACGACTGAGCAATGGCTCAGCATGGTGCATTTGATATTGTTATATCTATAGTTCAATCACTGTGCAATTCCAATGTTCAGCCACTGAGCATTTCAATTATGACCCGAAACCAAACCTGAGCAATGGGTCGAGGCAAGCTCACGCTGTATTCACTTGTCTTACAGCCCCCCCTTTGTTCACATACTATTACCAGGCCATATGGCTGGTAATCTCGCCGCGGTCACTTGTGACCAAATGCACCGGGTGCTTTTCTGCATGGGTCACTTGTGCATTGCACCCACAATGCACATTCAACAAGGGCCTCACGACCACCCTCCTGGGTGATCGGGTGGCAATTTAAGGAAACAAAGGGGATTTGACTCAGCTTGACAATTCAATAAATTGCAATACTCAGCCAGACCCCCATTGTTCTTCTGTCTCACGCGAGCATTTCACTTCTCAGTTGCAGCATTCGCTGAGACTCAGCTTCAATTTTGCCCACACGCCTTGAAGCTGAGACTTTTGCGGGTTCTGAAACTGCTGAGATCGTCTCAGCTTCACCATGGTATAAAAGACCATCTTCACACGACACGCACTTCACTTTCTCTCTCACCCGCTCCACTTCGTTCAACCTCAACCGCGTTTGTCCTTCTTGTGCATATTCCCCCTCGTCTTCCTGCCTTTCCAGTCTTTTCTTTCGCACTCGACTAACCCCACTCCCCTTCCTGCTCGCTTTTTGTTTTTCCTGCTAATACTTTCAGAACCCCACTTCTATCTACTTTGTACGTTTTCTCCAATTAAACTTTTGTCAACATTATGATCCAATATTAATAATTCCCTTTCTTCACGACTCTCTTATAGACTTTTAAAAACCTCCTACTAGCGCTTTTTTAAAATTATAAATCATCGTATGTCTTCCTTTTCTTTCTTGATTGCTTACTTTCTCTTCAGTTACTAACCTGTTTTGTTTTGTTTTTAGATGTCGTGCACGTTATGCACCAAGCGGGGTATCCCCTGCATTCGTTCCTCGACGACGACCGACGCTTGTGATGCTTGCCGACAAGCACACAAGAAATGTTCGTTTGTCGTCCTCCCCTTCCGACCCCGCGGCCAGAGGAGTTCCCGCCTAAGACGCCCTCGCCAGGACTCCTTTGTGGCCAATGATGATGAAACCATTTCCGAGCGGGAATGGACCCCGGGACCCCAAACAGGCCAGCAGGAACAATTCAGGACGATTAGCCCAGTCCCCTCAAGCATTGATTTGTCCACCCCCCCTCCTAGGCCACCATCCGATGGTCACTTCACTCCTTGACCTGAGCGAAGTGATTATCCGGCCGATGAAGGATGGCGATGGAAAGAGGACATTCGAGCTTGGGCTGATCGTCACCATGTCTTGTCACCGATGGGATTCAAATGCCCAAGTAAGTTTTCTTTCTCCTCCTTATCTCATTTATCTTCACGCAATAATACTCACTTTTTTCCATTACTCATAGAACCAAACCCCCCGAATCCCCCCCAACAAAACTCTCCCGTTCCTACTTTGCCTCGCGAGCAAACCCCGCAGCAACTCACTCCAGGCCTGAGTGGCACCCGATGGTCTGAGGACTTATTCCGCGGTAAGCAGCCAACTTTCTCTTTTCTCATTTTCACTTTCGCATCAAGCTAACTGACTCTTCCTCCTTTTGTAGAAGCCTCCCAGTACGATGAGCCACCTATTCCTGGCCCGAGTCCATCCTCCGAACCACCTGAGGACATTGCGACTCGTGAGCCTCAACCTGAGGTGGCTCCTACGCAATCAACGGAGGAACCTTTTGGTAAGTCCCTATTTCACTTTTTTAACTCAACTCAACTTTTCCTCACCCCTCCTTCGACCATCTCCAGCTCGTCCCGCCACTCCCCGCTTGATTATCATCATCGACGATACGCCAGTCGGATCACCCCCTCCCCCTCCCCCTCCACCTTCTTCATCACCGACTCCGCCACCTTCCCCTCCTGTTCCCCCTCCCACCACTCCTACCCCAGTTCCTTCCCCGGAGAACCCAACCGCCTCCTCCCCCCCGGTGCCAAGCTCCTCTTATTCCTACGATGAGGCTCGCCAGGAATTCACCGACCTGCACCTGATACTAATGATTCCTTGAGCCATCGTCCACCAATCGATCAACCGAATCTTGTTGGAGCATCGTCGGTTGCTCCACATGATTCCTTTCGTGGATGCAACTCATCGAAATGAGATGCACCGGGAATTCCGGGAGGAACTAAACTCCCTCCTTGGCGAGGCGTTGGAGGCTTATCCAATGGAGGACATCACCGGGATAGTCTCAAAATTCTTAGAAAAATAAAATCCACAAAAAAAATCGTATTCTTTCCTCTTTTTACCTTTTGTAATACACTCCTTTAGATAAATTTTTTGTATTCAATGAAAGATATTTTCAATTTCTCTTACGTTCTTTGTTCACGTGAATTTATTATAATTCCTCAATGATTCATATTTACTATTGTGTGAGAATAATTTTCGTAAGTGCCCCACCAAAAGTTTGAGTTAGTATTTGTATGTGTGAAAATCTTTTGCCAAAAATGTGCCAATAGTCACCATTCCTGCCTCCTATATTTTCTTCCTCCATTGTTTAGAGCCATATCAAATCTTAACTGTAAAAAAGCGGGAGGTTCCGGCATGTGAGCAATCCACTCCAGATTGATGAGAAATTGCCGTTCCTATGGTCACACGCTATTAATCTTAGTCATGTATTGAATTGTTTAAATTGTCGGGAACCTTCACAAGCGTAACAATAGGCGTGTGAGCTTTTGGGAGCCTGCAAAGGCGTAAGGATTGGCGTGTGAGCTGTCGGGAACCTGCACAGGCCTAAGGATTGGCGTGTGAATTGTCGGGAGCCTTCACAGGCGTAAGAAATTGTCAGCATTGCTGGCAACCTTTACAAGCCTAAGGATTGGCGTGTGAGCTGTTGGGAGCCTGCACAGGCGTAAGGATTGGCGTGTGAGCTTTCGGGAGCCTGCACAGGCGTAAGGATTGGCGTGTGAGATGTCGGGAACCTGCACAGGCCTAAGGATTGGCGTGTGAGTTGTCGGGAACCTGCACAGGCGTAAGGATTGGCGTTTGAAGTGTTGGCAGCCTGCATAGGCGTAAGGAACTTTTAGAATTGTCGGAACCTGCACAAGCATAAGGATTTGCGTGTGAAGCGTTGGGATCCTGGACAAGAGTAACAAACCTGGCATATGTACAATGGCATGCCTCCGTACATAATCCACTTCACCCCTTTTTCATGTGAGACACCCCATCTCCCACACTCAAAACCATCCAATCCTGGTGTATATTGTCCTCTGCCTTACCCCACCATTATCTACCAATCACGCTGCTATTCCGACTGCCTCACTCTTTGAATTGGGCTGAGATTGTATTACCATCCCTGATTTGATAGGCCGCTCCCTCGCCAATCTCATAATAGCCGTGGCTTTTTTGGCATATTGTTTTTGCCAACCTCCTTGAGCATTGTGCGGACATACCCACTAGTGTCGTGCTTTCGTTGTCCTGTGCTGGATCAGTATAATGAAGAAATGTACTGCTGGCCCACACTACCTGAATGAGCCCATGACAATCGGATAGATCAATCCAAAAATGCTCATTTGGGAAAATGAATTTCCCCCTGTACACCGCTTTGATGCATCTCTTTGAATTTGGCCGGTCTCCTTATCAACTTGAAACCACCATCCCGAAGCATACAGCGATGCATCCTTATCAAGATGAGGCGAGTTTTTTAATCCATTCATGGTGAAAGTGAGTGCCGAAGCAAACTCACATGCACCCTCATTTGCGGGATTATTGCCTTCATACTTGACTTGATCAAAAGACGGAACCCCCAATGAGTTGTAGCAATTTTGAATCTTCTGAAATAAATTATCCCCAACATATCATAAGGATTGACCTAGAATGCGACCCACCGAGCTAATATTGGCACCTCGGTCCCGCCATTCATCTTTTGCATTTTCAATTTTGCCAGCACTACCATACAGACCAAATTGTTCATTCTTCGTGGTGCATTTGCGCCACCCAATCGCGAACATAAATCCCTCCAGTAATGCTCCATTTGTTGCAATAGGGTCAGTGAACCTCTTTTCGCGAAATAAGAATTGTGATAATTCATCCCATTGATTGACCTCGACTTCACTCATTGTTGTGAATGGTCGGAATTCAACAAGGGCAATGAGTAATCCGGTTGAAGAGAAAATTGCCACACGGCCAAAGTGAATGCGTTTGATCTGATTGACATCCACAAGGCTCCGAATTTCACTTGGGATCATATTTGCTGATACTGGCATTGATATTTGTGCTGTTGCTCGAGAGGAGGAAAAAAACCTCTGCTTTCGGTTGGTTTTGCCCTCATTTATCTTTTGGGATGTCCGACTATTCCCGAGTGGTTGAGGGATCACTTTGTGTTGAAGCAGACAAGATATCAGATACTGCTTCCTGCCATTTGAAGCTAAGGAGTTTTGAGTCCAGAATGGTGCCCAATGCCCAAGGAGCTTTCTTCGGCACACATCCTTTGACTTCCCTGTTGGAGCCCACATGACATTGGCACAATCTGAACCGACTAAAGCCAATGTTCTTCCGTGGGGCTCAATGAGGGTTCCACATAAATGTGGAAGCATATATATATATCTATATCTATACACTGAGATTAAGCGAGAAACTCACACTTTCCTTCCTCAGCCCGACGCTTTCTCGCGAGTTCCCTTTTACGCTCTTTTCCTTTTTTCGTGAATGGCATGCTTGCAGCAGAAAATGAAATGAAACCAAATGATTACTGATTTATTAATACCACCTGAATTGAATTGCGGACGATGAATCTTTTTTAATTGCGGCTAAAAAGAAAGATCACACCTGACCTTCGCGAATTCGCGATCTCAAATACCTGAACCTAAAAATTGCAGTGGATAGTGCATTATTCAATTTGACATATTGATGTTCCCATGCAATCACTTTCCAATCCAACCATTTGGAATATTGCGAGCACACGCAAATGCAATATGCATCCTGCTGCGGATCCCTAGTTATCCCAGTCCTCTTGAAAGACACAGTAACATTTTGCCTATTATGGGCTGGCGGGAAGTGATAATCGCGACTTCCCGCAATGCCCCCGCGTGTGCTACTCGCGGGCACAACGCCTGACTCAGCTTGCGTCTTGTCGGAGTCTTTGCAATGATGTACGGAGGCATGCCGCCGTACAATTACTATTGGTACTCAGACTGTGGCATCCGGGCAGTAGTAGGATAGGAAGTCATGATTATTAAATTCATAAATCACTTTGCAAAATTAAATTACAATCTATCTAGTACAAAGCTAATCTAAAACGGGTCAATCCTGGTTGTGAGTTTAGCTGACCTGGGTACCGTCAAGGTGACCTCATCACTTGAACCAAGACCGCGTTTCGCCACCCAGGCATCACCAAAGTCTAATACTAATCATCGTGCAAATTCAAATCTAAGAGGTACAGTGGGGTTCAAAGACTCTGATGAGAAGAAACTTTTATTCAGTAAATTACATATATACTTATTAGTACGTAGCCACACTGGCTCCACTAGATTTTTACCCTCTGAAAGTTTTGCAGAAATGTCAATTAGTGATAAAGCCCCTTTAACTGAGCTTGTTCTCCAGTCATCTGAGCATACCATCAAACCACGAACCCCCGCGGCACAGAATGCCGCTAATATACCATAGCAAATTCGATTTATTCCGAGATTCTTGTGACACGCCAAAAGATCTTTGATGGCCTCATTTTTTTTTGAGTTCGTGAGTTTGCCTTTGATGCGATTAACTTTGACCTTTGTATGTGCACGTACCTTGTTGTACGCAATCATCAAATGGATAACTGTATCCATTAGATCCTCCAGGTTCTTGTGTGACTTTGTGGATATCTCATTGTCAACCCCGCCACCTTCAATGCTGAGTTGGGTTGCACGTTGCTTCGATTTACTCAAGCAGGAGGCAAGGTATTCAACTGCTGCACGTTCGAGTCCAAGAGGATCAGTCGAATTTGATGTTGGTGCAACATATGGTTTGGGTGCAATCACATTGTATGAGACTAAACTAATGGATTCAAACATAACATTTGCACAGAAATGTTTAACTGGATTTGCGGGGTAAAGAAGGCTCTGAACCATTTTGAAGAAGGAGTGTTCAGATTTTGGGAGATTATCTGGAGGTTTAGCTGATTCCTTCATCAATTTGAGATTCCAAATGTTGTGATCAAAAAACGCTTCTGTTTCCCTTGCCTTAAAAAAATCTAACCCTGTATATTGCAATTTATATCACCAGTCAACAGCCAATAATCAAGCTTCATACACAAAGATAAAAAAACTCACCTGCCATCTCAAGGTCCTCCAGCCAAGCCGACATTTTAAGATCTTGGTTACTGATCACCTTAATACCAACGGGCAGGAATGTATGAGCATCCTTTGTTGGTAAATTGTCCCATCTATTTTTGTAAATCCTATTGATATTATCAAGCCCCCTTTTCCATGATTGTTGAGAAATATTGGAATGATAATTCAAAATGCCTGCAAACTCTTCCATGCGGGATAAAAATATTCCTTGAAAATTCGCAGCAGATGACACTTCGGGCTCAGCGTCGGGAATTATATCAGTCATATCTCGTCCCATTGTATCATGTTTAATTGTTTCCCTTTCTTGAAAGGCTTGAATATTCCGAGGAGAGGCGGGAGGGGTTGCATCATGCATTGTTTCATTGGGTATCGGGGGGCTTTCAGTATGTGGAGCTTCAACATGGATTGTTTCATTGAGTATGGGGGGGGTTTAGTATGCGGAGGTTCATTATCAATATGGTCCACTTCAACATTGATCAATTCATCACCTTGATCCCGGGAATCCTTTGCGGCTTCAAAGGTACGGTGTTTTTTGTTGGTTTTTTTGGTCGCATGTATATTTGGTCTTTTTCCTAATCCTTTGCCTGGAAATCCAATTATGACTCGAGATCCTTCAGGTAGAGATTCTCCCACCTCCACACCTGCCCATATATTGTAAGCAGCTATTTTTATCAATTTTGTTTTGAATTAGTAATGGACTTACGGTTCAAATCCATTTTGAGCAGGCTCATGGCTTCAGCAATCTTTTGACGCACATAATCAGGAATTTTACTATCATTTTGGATTTTTTCGAGCCTTGGGATTGTTTGAGCAATGTTGGAGACAAATTGTTCCTTGGATATAATTTCCACCTCCCCACTGAAAATTACATCATCTTGCCCATCATCTTCTGTTGGTGCACAAGGTTCAACAGTCTTTTCCTTCTCATAAGTTTTAAAATTCGGTTTCTGAGAGCTTGGAGGTTGACCTGAAATAAAGGCTATGACACAATATCAGGTTTTGAGAGATTAGAAATACTCAAGATGGATGTATACTCACATTCTGGAAGAACTGGTGGATCTTGATTATCTTCATGTGACTGGCTCTCTGCTTCAATGCCTAATTCACGACTACTGGCCATATCAGATATTTCACTTCCACTCTCTGGGGCTGAAGTTGGTCGTTCATTAAATTCCGTTGAATTTCCCGGGGTTTGGGCCATCGCGGAGGTAGTTTAGTAAGCAAATAGATGGTGACGAGTTGATTGATAACTTTTTTGAAAATTTTGAATAAAAAGATCCAAATTGAAGAAAATAGGTGGAAGTAAAATAATTGCATTTGCAAAATGCGATTTGGCGGGAAATTGAAGGAGGCGATGTTTTGCAAATTATTTCATATCATGCAAATGAAATCACTTCCCTGTGAGACATTGAATAAAGTTGACTAGTGAGAAACCTACTAAAGTCAGCTTTTGAACTATTCAACGCTCATGAGGTAAGGACTAAGCAAAGTGTTCCATTTGAATGATATGAAATAAAATAGTTTTGTTGGGGAAACAGGAAACACAATTCTTGTCTTAAATAGTCCACTTATTAGGTTTTAATTTGTGAGTCTCATGATTTAAACCCTAACCACAACATTGTGAATATACTGACCAATTTCCCCTGAGGTCCTGTTGGCAGAGAAGGCCACTCAGCATATTTCGGCGATGGCGTCCATTGTGTACGCCAACAAGCCACCGTACACTATGGATGTAGTACGGAAGCGTAAGGATGGTAAGCGGCGTCGGAGGCATGTCGGGAGGGTACTTACTAGGCGAGCGTAAGGATCGTAAGCAGTGTCGGGAGCATGTCGGGAGGGCACTTCATGAGCGTAAGGATGGTGAGCAGTGTCGGGAGCATGGCGGGAGGGCACTCCGTGAGCGTAAGGATGGTGAGCAGTGTCGGGAGGGCACTGCGCGAGCATAAGGATCGTAAGCAGTGTCGGGAGTATGTTGGGAGGGCACTCCGTGAGCAGTGTTGGGAGGGCACTGCGCGAGCATAAGGATCGTAAGCAGTGTCGGGAGTATGTCGGGAGGGCACTCCGCAAGCATAAGGATCGTAAGCAGTGTCGGGAGTATGTGGGGAGGGCACGCCGTGAGTGTAAGGATCGTAAGCAGTGTCGGGAGCATGTTGGGAGGGCACTGTGCGAGCATAAGGATCGTAAGCAGTGTCGGGAGCATGTTGGGAGGGCACTGCGCAAGCGTAAGGATTGTAACCAGTGTCGGGAGCATGTCGGGAGGGCACTACACAAGCGTAAGGATGGTAAGGGTGGGGGTGTGAAAGCGTAAGGAGTGGTGAGGACGGAGATGGGGGGGCAGGCAGTGTCAGAGTCTCATCTGGAGGGTGGTGCGGGCGCGTAAGCATGCTAAGCGTTGGGGAGGCGGAAGCTATTAGGTGAAATTACCCGAACGTTGCGAATAGTGTTGAAACAGGTTTGGGCTTTGAGTGACATTCTCATGTGACACATGTGACGATTGACGTTGTCTTGACGCTGACGTGACGTGACCCACTAAGTCCAGTGACTATAAAGTGACACTAACAAGACTGAAGCAAGATTTTATACTGACCGCGGTGCGACGTGAAGTCAATCGCCAACGATTGACGCAAGATTCGCCCTGGTGCATGTATGATGACATGCCAGCATACATGGTTTAAATGTTAGTCCCCTCAATTCAATGTTGACACATCACTAATGGAATTCCCCTTCAAGGTCAAACCTGAAGTATCACCATGTGTAAATAAACTAGAATATGTACAATCATTGAGAAGAATGGAGTTTTACCCAAGTAAACTCCTAGCCAATTCCCCCATACAGATGAGACATTTTACACTTTATGCCCTGCGGCTCAGCCACCATTACAGATGGGATAAAATCCTCAACTGGCTCCAATCATCTTCCCCTTCATAAATAATCACTCAATTTTTTCCCAATTAATCACACTCCTAAGCACTTGCACATCAACCTTAGATATTTATAAACAAACCAACCTTATTCACAATTCCTGAAACAATGTCAACCCCCTGCTATTCCTCAATGTGTATATGCATGTGTCAACACTTCTCAACTCAAAAACACTCTTTCCCTGAGGGTGATAGGCAGGGAGTTGCCTTCACACCTTTCCAATATGAACAGCACATTGAAAAGATCAAATCAGCCATTTCACCCAAATCTCTTCCAAACATTCCTACTTATGCATCAGGATCTGAGTTCCCGCAAATTCTATTGGATAAAATTTTCCCAGATGATTATTCTCGATTGACCCAAAGCACATTCTCCACACCACTGGGTCTCACTTCAACTGCACAGAAACCATACAGCAGTGGTCCAAACATTCCTCCACAAGGCCTTGGAATGATTATATCTGCCATTATATTATTAAGGTATAATATGCCCCACAGGGCTTCACACATTCTCAACCCCTACCTGAACCTGCTGATCAAGTCCAGTATCTCAAGCTCAGGTGGTCACACCACTCCTGCATTCCATAAACCTCAAGTTCTCAGTACCATATTCAAACATCTTCAATTGGATCCAGTGATTCAAAACTTCTTTATTAATGGCCTTACTGAATTTGTCACAACTGACCAAACCCACTTTAAATTCCATAATGACTCAAATGATAATGATCCCCCTTGCACACAATCATTAGGCAAATTCATCAATTCATTTGAACCCCATACCCAAAACACAACCAACATCCAAAAAAATTTATCCCAACAAACCATTTCATTTATCAGCCATTCAAAAATTGGCTTGCCAGATTTCTCCAAGGGGATTGAATTATGGAAATTCTGCATCAACATCAACAATCCCAAATTCCTTTATGTTCCCCCAAATGTGACATCTGAGATGGATTGGTCTTGATACGCTTCACTGGCACTAGAAATATCAATGACCCCCATTCATGTCCATTCCTAGTGCATTGGCCTTCTCAATCTATGTGGACTGGTTTAATGCACATTAAAAGTCAACCTGGTTGGCCAGTTTTGGATCTATCATGCTTATTTGTCTTAATCTCCCCTCAAGTGAAAGATTGAAGCCAGAGAATTTCTATGCTGCAGGAATCATCCCTGGTCCAAAGGAGCTGACTGCCCTTCAATTGCATTATCTATTAATGCCACTCATCAAGGAGCTCAAAGAGTTATGGCAAGGTTGCCATTTTTCACCCACCTCAACAGGTCCTTCAGGATCCTTTATCAGTGTTTCCATCCTCACAGACATTGCATATGTGGTTGCCATGTGCAAGCTTACTGGATTTATTTCTCATTCAGGCAACCACTTTTCAAATTTTTGCACTATTAACAAAGCTCAAATTGAAGAAATTGGTCCTCAATTTCACTACACACACTCATACCAAAATCATAAATCAACCATTGCGAAATGGCTTCAGGCATCCCCACAACAAAGAAAAGCGATTTTCTCTGAGTATGGAGTGCAATATTGAATTTTGGAAGACCTTCCATATTGGAATGCAACCAGAATAGTTAATCTTGACAAAATGCATAATTTAATACTTGGAGTTTTGAAGGATCATGCAGCTTTAAAATTGTGCATTCCAGAGTCCAAATCAAAAATTTACTTCACATCCCACAGGAAATGCAATGACACCAACGGTTCAAGCTCAGATTCCATGACCCCCAACAGCTCTCTTGATCAAATAACAATGAGTGAGGCCCACTCCCTGAGAAGATAGGCAGTGAAAATAATAAATAAGTCACTCCCCACTACTTCCCAATGCTCACCCCTCACATGCAATGTGAGCCTTAGAGGTAATTTCATATACCCAAAAGACCACAAGTACAAAATTAACATATAAATATAAATAAAATAAATCTATTTATATTATTAAAATGAAAATCAAAATATAAATATAACATTATATTCACAATTAAAAATTTAATTACAATTTAGAAATAAAATTACATTAAATTTTGAAATTGTAAAATTACATTTATACTTGAAAAAATTAAGCAAAAATGAATTTTTAACAAAATTGCAAAAAAATAAATAAATTTGGAAAAAATTTAACTAAAAATTATTATAACTTTTTATCTAATAAATAAACATATGAAAATCATTTCACCTTTGGATTCCTCATAAAAAATCAGGTGGGGTCACCTCTGAGTGAAAATTTTGTAACTCAACTCTAAATAAGCTTAAATTAAGTTTTTAGTATTTTCTGTATGAACATTGAAAATCCTCAAAACTTTAGCTTAATTCACATCAAATGTAGTGTTAATCACCAAAACTTGTGGTAAAATTGAGGTGTTGTGTATATTTTAGAAGTTATGAGGAATTAAAGTATTTTCAATTGAATTCAATTGAAATGTCAAAATGTGGGCATGTATTACATAAGTGAACTTTGATTTACATATGAGGTATCAATTATTACTGTCTTGAACTGTACAACTCAATTGAATTACATATGTAAATTATAAGTATAATACATGATGAGGAATCAAAGGAAAAATAAATTGGAAAGATTAAATTTGGGGGGAAAGGAACTCCAGCTCTAAGGGGGAGCTAGACCCCCAAAATACTTGCTGACAGGCATGTGGTGTCAAAGTTCACGCAAAAGTTCATCACTTTTGGCCTGGAATTGAGTTACAGGGTCTGTGGACTCAATTGATGATGAGGTTTTGATACCAACTGGGGTAGTTTTAGCTGTTGCCAAGAGGGTAAAACTACCCTTAAGATAAAACAATCATAGGAAAAAAATGTTTAACTGGTTTCTACGTCTCTTACACACAGTCTGACGTGTTTTGAAGGCTCTAGACCAGGTATTGCTATAGTAATGGCTGATTTAAGGGTCTAAAATGGCTTAAAGCAGCCCTTTTTTGGTCTAAACCAAGGTTCAATGATGCCATAATTGGCTTTTCTGTTGTCAGACTGTTTTTCACGACTGAAAAGAGTAAATTTTACTTTTGGAGTAACAAAATTGATGGCTATAAAAGAATGTCTTCTTTGCCCCTCTTTTCCCTTCATGTTAGAATCTTTTCCTTTTATAATTAGTTTAAACATTGTTAAACCAATCAATAAAAGATCACAACCACCTTTCTACAATAATTGTAAACCTTTCAACCACTTGAAAAATCATTATAATCATTGTTTGTAACTCTTATAATCATTTTTACCCCTGAACCACCCCAAAAGTGAATTAAAGCATCTTTCATCACTGTAAACTTTGTCACTTTGTTTCCAAATTCACTCTGGTCACTTTTGGGCGTGTTTTCTCTTTATTATTCTTTTTAAAGACTTTGTTCTTTAATTAATTTCTTGCAGTCCTTTGCTCAATTAATTCCAATTGAAATTGCTCTTGAAGAAATTTCTTTTGTAGCCTTAGATATCTCTTGTAGAGTATTTTTGGATAAATATTTATTGCTGGTAAAACAATGAATCTTTATAATATTATTGTTTTATACTAATAAAGCTATAAACAATAAAATTGGCATGTTTTCTCTTAAAAATAATATTTCTTACTATTTTTAATTGATTTTTACCTTATACAAATTTTGAGGACAGGAAAAGTACTTGATTTTTAATCAAAGTTTCATATCCACACCCTACATTTGGGGGCCCAGCCATGATATTTTACCTGTGACATATTTTTCTTACTATTTTCAAATCTTTTTTCTTATATTGAAAAATATAAAAGCATATAAAAAATACTTATAATTCAAAAAATCAATAAAAAATATAATTTTTTAATATTATAAGTGAGGCTTATATTTTTATTTCTTTTTTGAAATATTCTTTTTTTTACTTAATTAATTGGTTTTTTCATTAATTTTAGTGTCTGACAACGTGGTAAGACAAGAAAACATTGAAACAGCCTCAACAGTAACCAGCATTATTCCTGCCAGTACTGTTAATTCTGATCATAATAGTACTATTATTGTGACTCAGAATATTCAACCAGAGCCAATTTCTTCTGAATTAGTCAACTCGGAAATAAGTAATACTCTTCAGAAAGCCAAAGATTTGGCCAATAGTAAGTTTTTTGACGTAAAATTACTATTTTAAGCCTTTTTAACCATAATTATGCCTTCAACCAGATCAGGAGCCAGCTATAACCCCTCAAGCAGCTCCCAGAAAGGTAATAGACGTGATTATGGCAGAGGCCAATCAGGTACAGAAGGAAAAGGGTCAGTTGATGACTTCCAAACAACTAAAATGGGTCATTCTGAAGCTAATAATACCATTTTACCTTCAAAGAGCTAACACCGCCACAACAAGCCTCTGTGGATATATACAAAGCCAGCCACAGTGCATACAACAATGCACTTCAGTTCAAGGAGTACCAGATCCTTGCAGACCTGTGGAAGAATTGCATGAATTCTTACCTGACTGTGAGAAAATTCCTGGGCCATCCCAATACTTGCAAATTGCTCAATGGATGGCATCCATTGATGGAGAAGAAAAACATGATGCTTTCAACACTAGAATGGAGGAAAAACAACCCTCCACCACCCAAACCAGTGCCAAAAACAGCCCCAGTGGCCAGCAGCAGCAATTTCAACGTGAAAAAGCAGCCACAAACTCCAAACAAGGGCAAAGGGAAGGTACCAGCCCCAAAACCTTACAGCCAGGGCTACAGAATCCCAAAGATTCAACAGGATGCCATGGAAAATGTATTTCTGATGGCCAGAACCATGATGGAATTACAAAATAAGGAGGAAGCCAGATTAAAATATCAAAAATGATTTCTGATACTTTTGATTGTATTCCAGAGTTGTATAAAGCTATTTCTGACATAAAAAGTCATCTTTCTGATAAAAATACATCAATTTGTGACAATCTTAAAACAAATAACTTGAGTCTGAGCCAAATAGATGATACACTTAAATGCTTTGAAATAGTTTTAAGAACAATCAAAACTTCTAATAATGATAATTCTTTTGGCATTAAGATAAATGAACAACCTGCTATCATTAAAGAATTAACAGACAAATATTCTAAATTCAATATTGATGACATAATTGAGACAAGAACAAAACAAGCCATAAGCACTATCAAAGAAGATAATAAAACAGCTCTTGATGATATTTTAAAATCATTTGGTGAAGTAAAGACAGATATAGTTGCCCTGAAAAAGAATTTTGATACCTCAAGAGAGGAAATATCAAAATTAACAATGAGTTTAAATGAAGTTATATCTGATAATAATGAACAAACAGAATTATGGAATGAGCTAACATATAAAGAGGATGATCATAAAAAGAATGTCATAAACTCTATATAAAACTTGCAACATGAATTAAGAAATTCACAAACGTTTAACAACAGTAAAATGAATGATATTGAACAACTGCTAAACACTTTACCAAGAATGTCTACACCTCTGAATCAAAATGAAGATGCAAGAATTCCCAATCCACAAGTATTGTATATTGAAAATTCACAGTTCAAAAATGAATTTTCTACTTCTTTTCATAACTTAGAACCATCAATGGGCCAAGCACTCTTGAAAGAAGTTCCAAAACTTAAAGAATGGCCTCACTTCAGTGGTGAAGGAGAGTATGACCATATGGAATTCATTTGAGGTATTGACATGATCAAAGAGGACTTTGAATTACCAGACAGATTGGTAACAGCCAGGTTTAACACCTTGTTTACCAAATCATCTCACAGTTGGTACATCAAAATAAGACAAGCACATGGACACCAAAGTTAGACTTGGTGGGAAACCCAAATGATTAACAAATGGGCCAATGATGCTTGGAGGTTTAAAGTAGAAACAGCCTTTGAATATGCCAAATGTAATGCTGATAAAGACAAAGCTTTACCATGGTTTTGCCAACAAAAAGACATATTAACAGCATTATATCCTGAAATGTCAGAATTTATGATCCATAGAAAAATTCTGAGACAATGTGGAGGTGACTTAGAGCATGCTATCAAAAGCAGGACTACTGAACAATCTTCAGCAGAGGATATTATCAATATATTAGAAGAAGTAACCACCAGAACCAAAATTGGTTCTAGTATGGTGAATCTCAAAACAAGGTTTAATACACCTTGGAAAGATTGTGTGGACAAAAACCGTGAAGAAAATTCTAATAATGTTAGGTATAAATCTGCAGATACAGTCAGAAAGTGCCATATTTGCCAAAGCACCACTCATTTAGCTAATACATGTCCAAAAAGGGTGAAAATCAATGAAATTAATATTAAAAAGGAACCTGATGTTGAAAAGATGACATAATTGAAGAAAATTCAGATGATAAGTCATCCATATTTTCTGAATCTTTAAGAGATATAGAAAATATCAATGCCACTTTTGACATCATGGAATCTTATTCCCACTTGCCACAATTGAGCAATGATCAACTTGATTTTCCAAAAGTTCAAGATGCACAACTTATGAAAACCAAATCCCAATAGAAGGGATAAGTGTTACAGACTTGAACACCACCTTCTTTGAAGAGGTCAGAAATAGTTACATTCAAGATAAGAATTGTAGCATCTTAAGCCAATTAGTGAAAAAAGACTGTAAAGACAACTCTCTAATACATGCCTTGGATAAAGTATGGAAAGGATCTTATGATGAAGGAAGATTTCACCTACTGGATGGTATGATTTCTCACAGGACCAAGCACACATGTGTCATGACAGTTGTGGACAGGTCATTAATCCATCTTGTACTAAAAAGAATGCCATGACAGCCCCTTCTCAGGACATCTGTCTGAAGACAGAACAAGAGAAAAAGACATACCTGAAGCTACTAAACTTCTCAGAAGGTTCAGACACACTAGAAATAACAATATTACAAAGGAATATTCTTTTTTTAGGGGGAGGGAATGTGAGCCTTAGAGGTAATTTCTTATACCCAAAAGACCACAAATACAAAATCAACATATAAATATAAATAAAATAAATTTATTTATATTATTAAAATGAAAATCAAAATATAAATATAGAATTATATTCACAATTAAAAATTTAATTACAATTTAAAAATAAAATTACATTAAATTTTGAAATTGTAAAATTACATTTATACTTGAAAAAATGAAGTAAAAATGAATTTTTAACAAAATTGCAAAAAAAGAAATAAATTTGGAAACAAGTTAAATAAAAATTATTATAACTTTCTATCTAATAAATAAACATATGAAAATCATTTCACCATTGGATTCCTCATAAAAAATCAGGTGGGGTCACCTCTGAGTGAAAATTTTGTAACTCAACTCTAAATAAGCTTAAATTAAGTTTTTAGTATTTTCTGTATGAAAATTGAAAATCCTCAAACCTTTAGCTTAATTCAGATCACATTTAGTGTTAATCACCAAAATTTGTGTTAAAATTGAGGTGTTGTGTATATTTTAGAAGTTATGAGGAATTAAAGTATTTTCAATTGAATTCAATTGAAATGTCAAAATTTGGGCATGTATTACATAAGTGAACTTTGATTTACATATGAGATATCAATTATTACTGTATTGAGCTTTACAACTCAATTGAATTACATATGTAAATTATAAGTATAATACATGATGAGGAATTAAAGGAAAAATAAATTGGAAAAATTAAATTTGGGGGGGAAAGGAACTCCAGCTCTAAAGGGGAGCGAGACCCCCAAAATCCTTGCTGACAGGCGTGTGGTGTCAAAGTTCACGCAAAAGCTCATCACTTTTGGCCTGGAATTGAGTTACAGGGTCTGTGGACTCAATTGATGATGAGGTTTTGATACCAACTGGGGTAGTTTTAGCTGTTGCCAAGAGGGTAAAACTACCCTTAAGATAAAACAATCATGGTAAAAAACTTTTTAACCGGTTTCTACATCTCTTACACACATTATGACGTGTTTTGAAGGCTCTAGACCAGGTATTGCTATAGTAATGGCTGATTTAAGGGTCTAAAATGGCTAAAAATGGTTTAAACCAGGGTTCAATGATGCCATAATTGGCTTTTCTGTTGTCAGACTGTTTTTCACGACTGAAAAGAGTAAACTTTACTTTTGGAGTAACAAAATTGATCGCTATAAAAGGATGTCTTCTTTGCCCCTCCTTTCTCTTCATGTTAGAATCTTTTCCTTTTATAATTAGTTTAAACATTGTTGAACCAATCAATAAAAGATTCCAACCACCTTTCTTAAATCATTTTAAACCTTTTAACCACGTGGAAAAATCATTATAATTATTGTTTGTAACTCTTATAATCATTTTTACCCCTGAACCACTCCAAAAGTGAATTAAAGCATCTTTCATCACTGTAACCTTTGTCACTTTGTTTCCAAATTCACTCTGGTCACTTTTGGGAATGTTTTCTCTTTAATATTCTTTTTAAAGACTTTGTTCTTTAATTCATTGCTTGCAGTTCTTTGCTCAATTAATTCCAATTGAAATTGCTCTTGAAGAATTTTCTTTTGTAGCCTTAAATATCTCTTGTAGAGTATTTTTGGATAAATTTTTATTGCAGGTAAAAAAATAAATCTTTATAATATTATTTTTTTATACTAATAAAGTTGTGAACAATAAAATTGGCGTGTTTTCTCTTAAAAATAATATTTCTTACTATTTTTAATGGATTTTTACCCTATACAAATTTTGAGGACAGGAGAAGTACTTGATTTTTAATCAAAGTTTCATATCCACACCTTACACCCAACATCCATCTAGTGGCTCTGCCGAAATTCCGTCATTTGATGTGGATTACCTCCCCTCTGAATTGGATACCAGTGCACTCAGTGATCACCAGATGAAGGGTGAGGCTCTGGAGCATCTCCAACAAATCATATCTCATACCATAATTGCCTCATCATGGAAAAGAGTACCCCACAAAATCGGTTCCCCCTCTCATAGTAGTTTAAAAGCTGCTGAATGGGTTCTCTTATACAAGGTCTATATTCCATTTTTAATGCTCAGTCAACAGATGTCATTAGATGAACACAATTCCCCAACAGTAAAAGAAAAATGGGTCAATAAGAAGAACTTGCAAATGAACTAACCAAGAAGAATACATTCCATTTGATTAGTGCTGTCAACATTTCCACAAGTTGGACTGTTTCAATGGATGATGCCACTGCATTTGCTGAACATTGGAAGAAATCCCGCCTTTCCAATCAACACCTGTTCTTAAGACAGAAAAGTAAACCAAATCATAATTTTGCTGATCATATTCCAGAGCTCTTCCAATGTTGGGGCCCAGCACAAGCCTCACCCACATGGTGTTATGAGTGCTTGATTGGAGTATTTGCAAAGATGGAAACAAATAACAGAATATGTACATTAATTAATAAGAGAAATATATTGAAATTGATTAAACACATCAACTGAATAAGACTAACTTCTTTCAACTCTGAATCAATGATATAGATAAAACCTTACTTCAACATATCTGTTGATGTTCCAACCTTTCTCTTCCGCTGAAATCCCCATCCGTCCCATTTAAAATGAAATGACTTTTTGAATAACAGCTGCATGCCCCAGTCAACCACCAAAAATATAACAAACCATCCCTCCATGACAAATAAACTTATGATTGCCTGGTTGAGTACTTACAGAATTTTCATTCACCAAGGTAAATAGTTGAATGGATCAGCTTAGACACTACTGTCCAATCCACAAGTCATCCCACTTCAAGGATTTTCTCACCTTAGTATTTTCCAGTTTCAAACATTAATATTGGGAACAATATATTTTCAACTGAATCCAAAAATGTAAGCAACATTGTGATATGTTTTCTGAACAGCAACTAACAATGATTTGGTATTATTGATAGCATTTTTAAAGTCTCTGAGCCATCTTGCATGCTGAACAATCACTTTATGATCTTAAAAACTTTGAAGATTAATGTTACTTTCTTACCAGATTGGCTTTGATGGACACTTGATTATATCTGAAGAAGAAATAGAAGGTCACTGTGGATTGTATGATGCCAAAGTGATGTCATTTGGGCTGCTTGTAATGCTAAAACCATTATTTCATAAGATTTAGCATCCACTTTTTGCTGAAAATATAGTGACACAAAAATGAAAATATCTCAGATTCGTTAGGAATTTTGCTAGAGAAATAACTGCCTCAACATTTGGTGACAGTGACATGTCATTGTGACAAGAAAAGCCCTTTATTTCAAATTGCCACAAAGAAGTTACTACTTTGACGTTGGGTACGGTGTGAATAAGCCAATTGCAATGATCAAATGACCCACACACTCACATATCACAGGATCAAAAATGACACAGCTGCACCATAATCAAGTTGGAAGGGGAATAGGCACATCATCCAAGTGGGCCTCAGAATTATATTGCGTCCATGAGAATTTGAATGTTTTTAACTTTCATGGAGCTTGTCACATGCCCTGATGAGTACTTTTTGCAGGTAGGTTTCAGAAAATTACATCCCCAAATGCTCTTGCCTTATTGCACATGTCTCACATTTACCCACCCACCCCTGCCACTGCACAAGCATGCACACATGCACACAGCTGCACCCACACCCGCCACAAGGGGTTCCACATGTGTCACATGCAAATGATTTATTCCACTTGACATTAGGCCCTCACATGCTTTCCCTTTGTGTTCATGTGTCACACCCATGCACCTGCTGCATTGTGTGGTGGGCTCCAACCATCTCACCCACTCATTCTGAGCTGACTCATGGCTACACAAAATGAGGATGACACATCCTTTGCCCTTGGTGTGTGCATCACATACACACCAGCACCCGTGGTATTGTGCAGCAGGCTCTACCAGTGTCACCCGGAAAATGTCAATCCCACTGAGGCAGAGTCCTTTCATGGTTGACCTGGGCAGTCACACACCCCTTCTCTACATCAAGACTGGCTGAAGGACCTCTTTGATGCGTGTGCAAACAGGCGGGTCTTGTGTAATTCTTACCAACCTTTGGATGGTTGCGGGATGATCAGGTGGTGAGGAATATCAGTTGAAGGCACAGAGGAGCCAATATTGGTGTAAGACCAGAGTGTGACCTGTGCTCAACATTTGCATTTTTTTTCTTGATATGAGCTTGACTTTTATCCTGCTTGATGTGAAGTCAATTTCCAATGATTGAAGCAACATTTGCCCTGGTGAAAATTAAAGCATAAGTTTTTTTCTTTGTGTTTAGGAGTATATACACTAGATACAAAGTCTTCATCTGAAAGAAAAGAAAAAGAAGAATTATGGAACAAGTTACCAAGTTATGATAGTTTTCTCTCTCATAGATTTTATTTATTGACAAAAGATTTTTCTACTGATAATGAACGTTTGATGAAACAATGGCAGTTACCAAGTTGAGACAACTCTGAATGGAATGTTAGGAACAAAATTGAAAATAAAAGATTATTCTCAAATGTATCAATCACTTATAATTATGCTCATAACCATGCTCATTGTGAAAACAATTCAAACACTCTTAAATATGGCTTATTCAGTTACTTTGATATCAAAAATGGAAATCTGGTATGACCACCAAGCAAATGTATATGTCATAGTTTTTCTTTTCCAGATTATACCTTGAATTTTGAATTTGGATTGTACAATGGTATTATAGACTTAATATGGCCTTCAAAAAGTATCTTACATCAAACACCCAAACCTCCTCTTGAAGTAGCAACCAATCATACAACAACTCACTTTGGTTGCTCATTTCAAATTTCTGATAAATTGATTAGACAGGTGAAGAAACATGAGAGAGAGGTAACCAAAGAATTTTCAGATAAAAACATTGGAAGAGCACAAAGATGTTTCTAATATCAAAAAAATTGTGATTACTATTTTGAATATAGGATATTGTTGTGGTATATATTGATTTCAAAGATATCTTAAAAATTTTAACAACAAAATCAAGCTAAACTTCACTTTTTAAATCATTATTCTTATTAAGGACAAGTATTGCTTATTCCTGAATGTAGTAATATATCCATAATTTAAGTTGGGATGTTTTATTAATTATGAATTTTGGGAAATTTGAAATATATCTTGTTTTAAGAACTTTTTTGTTTCACTTTGGATCAATTTAAATAACCCATATGCAATTTATCATGTACACATTCAAAAATTATCTTTTCAAGTTGAAGTAATATTATAATACTAGCTCAGTTGCAAATTGCACTTTTCATATCTTCTAATCATACACACTCAGAAGCATGAATATAAAAATTCAATCATACCAGGCTGTCAAATACCTTTTCAATGGAATTATGAATGGAAAGAACCTCTTATGTTATTTATAAGTCAGAATACAATATTACACTTCATTTTGACTTTTAACTTTCTTAAATTAAATGTGGTCCACAAAAACTATAATTGAAAAAAGAGATATATTTCAATGAATTAGTAAATGATATTATAAGAAGATTCATCTATAAAGATGATATCAGAAGAACATTTGGAAATTATAATGAGATTTTACTTAACTAATAGTAGCCCAAAATACTTTCAAAACTCATGCAATTTCAAATGTTTACATAATATGGAAAGGTAAAGTTTGAAAGTTATATTCATAATATTTTCCACCATATGTGCTCACCAGTAATATATTATTGTTTAATTCTTCTTCAAAAAAAGATGAGCTTTTTTTATATTTGAGTAGTGGGAAAAGGTTTAATATTCAAATTTGAAAGCAATAATATTTTCTTAAATCTTAATTACAAGAGGGAATTTCTAAATCAAAAATACTTATGGGAAGATGTTCTACTATCTTAAGGTTATTATAATAGAATAATAATTAAATACTATAGCTAAGTACCTGACAAGAGGTCACCAACATAATATGTTTTAAGTGGGGGAGCATGGTAGAGATGAACAATAAGAGTAAAGATTTGAAAAATTTGCAATTGCAAAGGATCCATAAAAAACATGATGTATTTACACCTAAGTCAAAGGAGATCTTTGACTAGTAGGAAGAAGGGATGTCACTGCTGCTTGAGCTTCCCATTGATGTAAGAAATTTCTGGTGATATATTGTGCTAGTAGATGTTGGGAGGGGGGATGAACAAGTTGAAAATCATTGATTGGATTAATGCCTTTAGAAGAAAAGTAGTTGAGGTGAAAAGATAGATTTTTCCAGAAAGGCTCCTCTGGAGGTGATGGCTTAGAAAGCTGATGAGATATGTTAAAAGAACATAATATAAGCATAGCATTTAAGATAGAAAAATTTTGATGATCTTTTTGAGCAGTGAATAAATCCTTAACACCTAATATTAAGAAATGAACAAATGGAAGAAAATTATGTCAACTATGATATTCACTCAATTTCTTTTTAGGTTGGTCCAATTGTGATGCTTGATTTTCCAACAGAGTGATTCTTTGAGGTCTCTGGTTAATGATTAATGAGGAAATTTTATCCCTTACAAGATGTTTGTTCTTTGTATTTTTGGCACTTTTACATTGTTCTGTTTGGTTGGGAGGGGAAATTTCCTCTATGTTTGGCTGTGCTTTGAAAATGATGTATGAAATCATAAAATCCAAAATTAAATCTTGAAACTATTTGATTTGTTGATCAGAATTGGCACCCAAATTTTTTTCAGTGTCTATATTGCTAACAGATGAGTTTGGATTTGGTGGGATTGTTGACATAATTTGACCCTGTGAGGTATATATGACATACCCATAAGGCCACAAATAACTTTATATAGAGCTGATTTAGTCTTGAACAGACTTTTAAGTTGAAATTCAAATGGAAAAGGAAAAAAGTATAGATTTTGTTTGGATAAACAAAGTTATAATTATTATGTCATTTTTGGATTCTACATCCAAAATAACCTAGGGTACACCCATAGGGTGTTATACCCAAAAATTCTTATTTTATAAGTTATTGGAAGATTTAAGAATCTCACAGTACTAACGTAGCTTTTTTCACATTTTTTAAAATTGTTAAATTGAAGCTTAAATAAGCTTAAAATTGAAGTTGCATAAGGTTTATGCAAACTTACCAAGATGTTAGTTAAAACTGAGGTGTTGTGTATATTTACTGAATTGGCTAAGGATTTTCCATACAGGATGTAAATCCTGTGTGGGCTCAATTTAAAAGTGTTTAAGGTCATAGTATGGCTTTAAATAAATAAAAGGGCAAAATCCATGCAAAAAGGTGGGACAAAAGAAAAAGACCAAACAGAGATGGGGTACCCAGCTTTTTGTATCTGCAAGGATTCAATTAAGGTTTTCCACTTTTATTAGAGGATTTTCAACCTTATTTAAGCTTTAAGATTAGACTTTGATCCAACCTTCAAGTTTAAACTGGTTTTATCCCAGTTTGGACAGGAATTTCAAGCTGCCAATGGGTAAATCCCAATATACAAGCTTGAAATTAAAGTTTTGACAGCTTTCAAAGCTTAAATAAGCTTGAAAATTTAAAGTTATAAGTATCAAAACCTTATCAAAAGTTAAGGTTTAGTGTTTATTGCTATTTTACGTGGAAAAATAGCAATAACTTCAAAAATTCATTAAAAATCCAAATGTTGATGGATTTGCTTGAATATTTCACACAGCTTACAATTCAATGCTATCTGTGTATACATTTAGCTTTAAGTATCCTTTATAAACAGGATTTATTGTTAATTAGCCTGTACAATTACCCTTTTAATTATACTTAGAGAAAATTAAGATTTCTTTAAAAATTAATTAAAATTGAGTTTTAGAGATTTTTACTTGAAACTTTATTTTTAAGTTGTTCATGTGATAAGCTTTAATATAAATCAACTTATTTTATACTAAAACTTGAAATAATTAACTCAAATGAGGATTAAAGGTATTTCAAGTTAAGAATAACACCAGTAACTTTAAATTGGAATTAAAAATAAGTTACCTTAAGTTAAGAACCTTATTTTTAAGCATTATTTTTCATTTTTGACCTGAGTACGCCCTCTACATATATTATGAATCATGAGAAATGCTCTTCAGACATGAAAAGAGTCTATTTATCACTGTTTTTGTCCATCAACTCAATCCAATCCAACTATATTAGACATTTAAACAGGTAAAGTTTTAATTATATATAAAGTCTTATTATTAAAGTATTTCTTAAGTATTTTATTCTTTATGGATCTTAAATTGAAAAATTTAAATCATAGAAATCAGATTATTGTTGTAATCACCAATAATATATCTTATTTTATAAAATCATTGTTTTTAAATATCTTCTTAAATCCACAAATTCCTCTCAAAAACTCTTTAATCATAGTTTTTATTATAAAAAGGTTTTTTATCTTTAAAAATATTTATTTTTGGTGTGCTTTCAACTTATAATAATTATTTGATATAATAACTTTTGTATTTGACTTGTTGTATTAAATATATATTATAAGTAAGTTTTTCTCTAAAATTCTATATTTTTTTATATAGAATTTTTCTATAAGAATTATATCTGCACAGTGTGTGTTAGAATTTCTTTTTATAAATAATAGTTATATTAATTATAAGTGGTTAGATATTTATCTTTTCCACATGTAATTGTCTCATTAAGAGCTTTACACTTCTTATTGTTATAACTGTCAGTGACTATAACAATAATAGAATAATTATAATTTATTATAATTATTAATATTTTATTATTATTATATTATATAATAATAATTAAGTTTATTTTTTTAAATATAATTATTTTAATAATTATATTTAATTTGTGGTTATAATATTCTGTTATATTATATTTTTCTACTGATTACAGTAATAGTACTCTTGATATTGCTACCATTATCAAGAGTTGCATAGACAAACCTTACACATAAGCTCCATTGGTGGAATTGAAGGTTGCTTCAATCCTTCAAAGTATGTAAGCATATCCAAATAATCATGCACCTTGTTAGGAGTGGTTGGAGCTTTCATGGGGGTTTAGGGATACAAAATTCATCCATTGTTGCATATATAGTTTCAGAAATGAGTTTTTCCCAAGTGATGATGGTGAATTGGCTTGGCTGGGCCATATAAATGAGATGACAAACAAAAATGGCTTCAGGGTTCTTTTCATTACAAACATTCAGAACCGGAGAAAAAGGAATAGATATATTTATTTCTGTTGATGTAATGTCATCATATATTTGAATGTTAAAAATTTGAGGGGAGACATAAAATTTGGCTTTGGTGGAATTCAAAATTGGTGAACCTGTGCAGAAATAGCATAAAAGTCAATATTTTTGAATTACTAATTATTATAATACAAATAACTATGATCACTTAGTTTTTCAATCCATTTTGTATATGAAGATGAGCATTGGTTGAAGTAAAAATTGCCTTGTGCAGGTTTTTCACCACCCAAAGATTGAAGAGGCCATCTAACCAAATATTTGATTGCTTCACACGTTGTTTAATATTTTGCTTGAGCTTGTTGTCCTGAACTAAGCATTTGGAGCATATTATAAAATTGGGGATTAAATTCATCAGAAAAGGTGGAAAATTCACCATTGGGCGTAGAGGTGGGTTGGGAAATGGGAGCTTGTTCAGTCTCTACCAATATAGGGGGATTGTGAGTATGACAATCAACTTCTTGATTGAAATTATTGAGACCTGGGGTTGGGCATGTAATGGAGGGGATGAGTTTAATTCAGTTGATTAAGGAGGAACATCATCACATGAGGGGTGTGGTGGGTAAATAATGGTATCATGTGGGGTTGACCTTACACAAGGAGTATGTGCATTTTGTGGTGTTTAAATAGTGGACTGAATTTCCTGGGTTTTAATTGTAACATTAAGGCCTTCTGCTAAAATAATTGGAGATACCTGATGAACATCTTCTCTTGAGTGGATAGGTGTCTCATTTGAAATAGGTAAATTTGATGAGCTCTCACAAATGTTGCTGTGGTCACTTTGTGCAGAAGGGTTGTTATGTGGGTTTTCCATGTTGGGTAAATTCTCTTCATGAGTTTGTTCTTCCTCAGTGATTATTGGTAAGGAAATCAGACCCATGAGATTGGGAAACCATTGAAGGAGGTGAATGACATGGAGTATCAGGGGATGGAATAACATTTGGGTGTGCTTTCAATAGAAATTGAGGATTGATATATTGGGGTAGGCTGGAAACAATGGGAAAAAAGGTGTAGCTGTGAGAGGAATCATGGAGAGAACCTGTTGAGTATTATTAATAGTGACAGATTTTTGCATGAAACAACAAATATTTGGTGGGGGTTTATTTTGAGGTAAATTTACAGGATGCTCTTCAGATGATTGTATCAATGCAGCTTATTTTTCAAGGACTTGAATGTTACCATCTATCAGGCCAATGGTTCTTACTGAAGACAATTCTAAATAATGAAGGAAGGAGTATTAACTTAAAGTAGGGTTTTCCAGCAAGAAATATGAATTGCCTTGTTCTTTTTGAGCAATCAATGTAAGGATTTTGTTTAAATAATCACTTATTTTAACTGATATGGGATTTTCTCAGCTTCAGAAAGCACATTATGAATTATTTTCTTGATATGATTGTGATTTAGGGAAAACTCTTCACAGGAGATACAAGTGAGTTCTGAGGAGAGTACTGGTGAAATTGATTGTATTTGGGGGGTGGATTATTCATGTCAAACTGGATGAAAGTTGGAGGGGGATGCATTGGTTAAAGCTTTCTTTGTGGAGTACAAATATTCATATTTGGGGTATGTGAGATTTCTAATATTTTTTCAAATTAATTGATTCAAAAAGTGCTTATGCTGAGGTGAGGATGGAAGAAGATATTTACAAAGGTGAAAGGGGGTTCTATTTATGTTATTTGGTGGCTGGTTGCTGATTGATTATTCTTCATCATGTCAGGTGTTTGAGATTTTTGTGTAGAATTTAGGCAGCTGAAGAGGTCATATGACTCTTGCACTTCATTTATTGAATTGGGAATACAAAATGGGTCAAATTAAATAGCAGAGGGGGGTCATTTTGATCGACGGATGAAGGAGTGGGATCAATGTTATTTGAAAAACAATTATGAAGCATTTCATCATAAGATGAATTTTAGTCTGGGGGTTGAGGAAAGCTCATGATAATGGTTATAGAACTGGAAGATAATGAATGGGAGCTTGGATTGGGGTGCACCTTTGGGGGTGAATGCACTTGCGATTAAAATGGCACTATTTGTATTGCAGGACCAAGCCAAGTAAATTTGTGGGAGACACCATAGAATTTATAAATGGAACATTATAAAAATGTCAGAAAGGTGGTTTTGAGGGTGAAAACGTAATGTGTATGAAGATCCTCTAAATATAAAACTAAATTACACATTTGGCATGAAAAAACTGCAGGGAATTTCTCATTTCAAATGTCTTCTTCAATGAAATGCCCTCAAATGCAGGTTGGGAGGGAATTAAAAGGTGGTGAAATTATGACAGCTACTCAAATTTTGTATCATATGAAATTCAATTTCCATTATACCTGGCTGGCCAACCTTCCAAATGATTGGAATGCAATCAGATGCAGTATACCTTGACTAAGATACATAGAAAACTGTATCAGAATGAGGTCAAAATGTAATATGAACTATTGCAAAGGGAGCTGTATGTGGATTTTTAAGTGGTCAAGTTATGCCTGCCAGTCCTAATTTGTGCCATATACAAAACAATTGCAGCCAAAAATCATGACCACATGCAAACCAATTATGGCTGTGATTGGTTTGCATCCTTCAGAGAATGATCAGCCCCACTCAGATGCAGAAAAAGCTGTATTGGAGTAAGGTTCTTAAATAACTAAAGCCCCCCCCAAATACAGGTTGGCTGTCATTTTGACATAGTCAAAAGGGAAAATCATGACCATAAGTCATAATTTGTCCACATGCAAACCAAGTATGGCGGTAATTGGTTTGTCTGCTTGGAATATCACCAGACCCACTCAGATACAGAAAAACCTGTATATAAATGAGGTCCAACACCAATACAGCTTGGCTGTAATGGTTAACAGGTGGTCAAATTGGTCAGAATTTGTGCCACATGCAAATCAATTATTGCTGCAATTGGTTTGTCTGCTTAGAATCTCATCAGACTCACTCAGATACAGAAAAGACTGTACCTGAATGAGGTCCAATACAAATACAGCTTGTCTGTAGTGGTAAACAGCTGCCAAAATTTGTGCCAAATGCAAACCAAATATGGCTCTAATTGGTTTGTCTGCTTGGAATCTCATCAGACCCACTCAGATCTAGAAAAAACTGTATCTAAATGAGGTCCAACACCATTACAGATTGTCTGTAATAGTTAACAGGTGGTCACATCATGATCCCCGGTCATAATTTGACCACATTCAAACCAATTAGGGCTGAAGTTGGGTTTTATGCTGTAGAAAATGATCTGCCACCCTCAGATACAGAAAAAGCTGTATCTGAGTGGGGTTCATGAGTAACTAAACCCACACCAAATACAGGTTGGCTGGAATTTTGACATGGTTGAATTAAGACCACCAGTCATAATTTGGCCACATGCAAACCAATTGCAGCCATTATGGGTTTGTCTCCTTAGAATTCCATCAGAGCCACTCAGATACAGAAAAAACTGTATCTGAATGAGGTCCAATAACAATACAGCTTGGCTGTGATAGTACCGATGTGGTCATATTCTGAAAAACAGTAATAACTTGTAACACATGTGACCCAAGGCATGGCTTCAATGTTAAATGTGGTCAAACTATGATTCTGGTTGTAATTTGTACCCCATGCAAACCACTTAGGGGAATAACTGCTTTGCATCCTTTGCAACAAAAAGATGCTCAAATATAAATAAAGCCATGTTTGTTTCCACTTAGAAGCTACTTTGAGTGCACTCAGCCCCCAAAAACTTTCCTCATCACCACACTACTCCATTTCAATTTATTGAACCCTTTTTGTTCATTCCCCACAAAATTTCAAGGCACCAAAAATGGGCCACCATAAAATAATTTGCACTTGTCACAAGCTTGGTTGTTACAATTAATATTATGAATATTTGAACAATATTTTCCAGAATGGAAGACCCATGTCTGACCCACCTTAGAAGACACATCAATTGGCACTACTATAACTCAAGAAACACCAGCCTTTGCTTGATAAGATGTTTTTAGCCCCAAAAAGTGAAATTTTAAGCACTATTTCCTTAATTCCTTCCAATTCTTCATCATTACATAATCCAATTTTACATAATTGTTTTGCTTAGCCAACCCAAAAAACCCCTGGATGCTCTTAAATTGAACAGATGTGTGGTCATAATAATGAAACAAATTTACTTTTTGATACCAAAAAATATGGAAACAAGAACTTTTAATTCATTGATTCCCATGCTCTTAAAGGTTTGGATCAAGCTTCCAGCCTATACCTCAAAAATGGAATTTCCAGAGATAGTATCAAAAACTCTCTTTTATCATAAAGGGAAAAGATAACTAGCCTTGGAGAGAAATTCAATTTTGATGGATTATCCATTGCTGAAGAAATTCCACTTTCAATTAAAACTCTTTTTGTCCAGCTGGGTATATCCATGGACTTTGAAGAAAAGATTTGCTGTTCAGAATGCTTCAGCTTGTATGATCTCACTGCAATGGGGCACATTAGGAAATACTGTACATCCAAATTGATTTAACCTCTTACTTCCTCCATTAGTGAATTAGGACCACTTTCAAGACAATAATGTGGCTCTTTTTCATTTAAAACTGATTATAAGAGTGACATTTTACTTCAAAAACCAATCTTCACCTTTGCATATCAATCCTTGAAAAAATGGTTGGCCTCCCATATGTGGATTCCTGGCTTTGAAAAGCTATTTAATTCTCACAATACCCAGAATTTTCAAACAGACCCTAAAGTCATATATGATATTTGGCATAGCAAAATTTGGCACAAACTCAAATCTTCCCCATGTAGTAAACAAGCATTTACAAATAGACCAGGGAATTTAGTATTTAGCTTATATGTAGATTGGTTTGATCCATTCAGTAACAGAGGGGTTGCCAAATTGATCTCAATTGGGTAAATTCTTCTCACTTGTTTGAATCTTCCTCCAAGTGAACATCACAAAGAGGAGAACATTTCTTTGTATGCAATAATTCCAGGACCCAAATAGCCATCTCTTCATCAATTGAATTCAATTTTAGAGCCTCTTTTGATGGAGCTTCAAATTCTATGGAATGGACCTTTGTTTTCCAATACCCATGACTTTCCACAGGGCAGACTTATTAGAGTGGCTTTATTCCCTTTAATTTCAGATCTTCCTGCTCTACATAAAGACGCTGGATTTGCCTCTCATTCCACCAACAAATCTTTCTCCTTTTGTAATATTACAAAAGCTGACATCGATGAAATAGATATGTAGAAATTTGCGCCAAGGACACATGAAACTAATATTTCCAAAGCAAATGAATGGTTCCAACTTCAAACTAAAAAGGAACCAGATGAATTTGTAAAATTACATGGTGCCCAGTGGAGTATTCTAAATAAGCTATATTACTGGAGAACAATTGAATTTTGTGGAATAGATATAATGAATTGTTTTATTTTAGGGTATATCAAAGACTATTGCATATTATTTCTCAAGGTGGGGCTGGATGGTCATGAGTTAGAGCTTCAAAGGAAAAAGAAAAGTATTTTGGCAGACTCCAATCCATCCAAATATCTTTTTTCTTTATTGTGGCATCCAAGAAAAAGGAAAAATAGATATTATAATGATCCTCCACAACTGAATAGGCCAAAGAAACAAAACCTTACAAAAGCTAATCTTGCCCAAATTCAGCCTCCTACTTCCCAAAGACACCAATGCTGCAGTGAAGCCTCCAGGAGCAAAATTGATCAAACTGAAAAAAGCAACAGAATCAAAAGTAGCAGACCTTCCAACTCCAGGTATTCACTTAGATCCCAGAGAGCCAATTCTACCATATTGAGCTTATTACCTTTCACAAATGATAGCAATTCATTGGTTCCTTCTGAGTGCTCTTCTACTTATAATAAGGATTTGAAGCCAATGGGGGATGAAGCTCTAATATTGAATAAAGATGAATTGGAGGTATTACAAAAACTCATTACTCAAACCAAAGTCCCACCATGGTTTTCTCATCTTCCCAGAAAACTTGGTTTCAAAAACTTCCAGACACTCAAAGCAGCAAAGTGGCAAATCTTCATGACATTATATTTAGCTTTGGAACCTGTACCAATATTGAGCTCACAAATACCTCATAGGGAGTGTAAGGTGTGGATATGAAACTTTGATTAAAAATCAAGTACTTTTCCTGTCCTCAAAATTTGTATAAGGTAAAATTCTATTAAAAATAGTAAGAAATATTATTTTTAAGAGAAAACACGCCAATTTTATTGTTTATAAATTTATTAGTATAGAACAATAATATTATAAAAATTTATTGTTTTACCAACAATAAAAATTTATCCAAAAAATACTCTACAAGAGATATTTTAAGGCTACAAAAGAAATTTCTTCAAGAGCAATTTCAATTGGAATTAATTGAGCAAAGAACTGCAAGCAATTAATTAAAGAACAAAGTCTTTAAAAAGAATATTAAAGAGAAAACACGCCCAAAAGTGACCAGAGTGAATTTGGAAACAAAGTGACAAAGTTAACAGTGATGAAAGATGCTTTAATTCACTTTTGGGGTGGTTCAGGGGTAAAAATGATTATAAGAGTTACAAACAATGATTATAATGATTTTTTCACGTGGTTAAAAGGATTAAAATGATTTAAAAGTGGTGGTTGGAATCTTTGATTGATTGGTTTAACAGTGTTTAAACTAATTAATAAAAGGAAAAGATTCTAACATGAAGAGAAAAGTGGGGCAAAGAAGACATTCTTTTATAACCATCAATTCTCTTACTCCAAAAGTAAAATTTACTCTTGTCAGTCGTGAAAAACAGTCTGACAACAGAAAAGCCAATTATGGCATCATTGAACCCTGGTTTAGGCCAAAAAAGGGCTGGTTTAAGCCATTTTTAGGCATTTTTAGCCATTTTAGACCCTTAAATCAGCCATTACTATAGCAATACCAGGCCTAGAGCCTTCAAAACACGTCAGAATGTGTGTCAGAGGCGTAGAAATCAGTTAAAACTGTTTTTATTATGATTGTTTTATCTTAAGGGTAGTTTTACCCTCTTGGCAACAGCTAAAACTACCCCAGTTGGTATCAAAACCTCATCATCAATTGAGTCCACAGACCCTGTAACTCAATTCCAGGCCAAAAGTGATGAACTTTTGCGTGAATTTTGACATCCCACGCCTGTCAGCAAGGATTTTGGGGGTCTAGCTCCCCCTTAGAGCTGGAGTTCCTTTTCCCCCCAAATTTAATCTTTCCAATTTATTTTTCCTTTAATTCCTCATCATGTATTATACTTATAATTTACATATGTAATTCAATTCAATTGTACAGTACAATACAGTAATAATTGACACCTCATATGTAAATCAAAGTTCACTTATGTAATACACGCGCACATTTTGACATTTCAATTGAATTCAATTGAAAATACTTCAATTCCTCATAACTTCTAAACTAAACACAACACCTCAATTTTAACACAAAAATTGATGGTTAACACCACATGTGGTGTGAATTAAATTAAGGTTTTGAGGATTTTCAACTTTTTTATTGAAAATACTAAAACTTAATTTAAGCTTATTTAGAGTTGAGTTACAAGAATTTCACTCAGAGGTGACCCCACCTGATTTTTTATGAGGAATCCAATGGTGAAATAAATTTTATATGTTTATTTATTGGATAAAAAGTTATAATAAATTTTATTTAACTTTTTTCCAAATTTATTTATTTTTTCACAATTTTGTTAAAATTTCATTTTTACTTAATTTTTTTAAGTATAAATGTAATTTTATATTTACAAAATTTAATGTATTTTTATTTTTAAATTATAATTAATTTTTTATTTTTGATATAATTTTATATTTATATTTTGATTTTTATTTTAATCATATAAATAAATTTATTTTATTTATATTAATATGTTATTTTTTATATTTGTGGTCTTTTGGGTATATGAAATTACCTCTAAGGCTCACAGGGAGGAAAGGGCAAACTGCCCAGGGAACTTCCTCCATGAGGATCTTTTACTCAAATACCTGATCTCATTAGCTACATTAACAAATATCTTACTCAAGACAAGAATTCGTGAAGAAGACCTAGATAAGATTGAAAGTACTACACAGATCCATTGTCAAACCCTGCATTTGGGTTGGTTCATGATAAACTCCAAACCTAATTTACACCTAACCCAACATTTACCAAAGGTCATCAAGGAGCTAGGCCCCCCAAGATTCTTACCTGTTTGGCCATATGTGAAAGGATGAGCTGTATGTTTGAGGAAATACCACAAAATAATAAGCCATGTTGAGTTTAAATTAATTTCTTCTTGTTTCCAAAAAACACCCTCCTTCCATACTTACCCACATATAACCAATTGTAACTCAGATCTCCCAAGCAATAATGAAAAGATGGATATCTAAAGTACAATATCAGTGGATTTCCCAATTTCCTAATCTTCATCAAAGCATTGGTAGAAACAGTCCCCTAATTTCTCTGCATAAATCCAAAAATATCAGTGCTAGTCATACAATTTAATTGCATGATACTATGTTTCAACAGTGGAGACTCCTATCATCAAGAGATTTAAGGGTGGTTGAAAATATCTTTGAATCTAAAAAGTCAGTAATTTCTGAAAAAAAAGTAGTGTAATGTAAAATCTCATGTGGAAGACAGTATCATAGAGAATAGCATTAATAATGTCAAATCATTGGGCCATATTGATAATATCATCTCATTTGTTGGAGGTGATCCAGAAATATTGTGGCTAATAATCAAACCTTTCAAGAAGCTTCAAAATAATCAATTAGAAAAAGACCCTTTCCATTCTATTTGACAAGACAGATGATTCCATAATAATAAACTCCCAATCAGTTTTTGGTCATGATGCAAGTCCAAAAAATCCTCCTGGAACCTTTGAAATTGATCAGGCTACACTCTGTCTGGTATCTCTACATTCATCAGTAAATGATTGAGTCAACTGCCCTCATTACCTCATTTATTTTGAAAGTTTCTTACCGCTTTCTTTCAAACATTGACAGTCATGGATAGGTGATTGAAGCACCACATCTCTCTCACCGTTAGATATCCTATCAAAGCTGAAAAAATTTCCTTTTGAAGTCTTCTTTACAATAATTCACTCAAACCCCTTTGAAATAAGTTTTAACTTGTAAAATTGGAATCTTGAAGCTTCCCAAAGATATTTCAAGACTGCATTTGGCTGGTTTGTGATTGATGGAAAAGGTTTGAAAAAAGGGGATATAAAGAATCTCTTCTCAACTATAGATTCTGTATTTCTGCTTCACCAAGCTGTGTGAATCTTTCCTGAGATTTCTAATCCATCAAAGTAATTCTCATACCTTGAATCCTTCCTCCAACTCTGTTGAACATCCTAAAGCTTTAATTAGTATAAATATCTCATTTTCTTGAATTCTTCTCAGCTTGTTTGAATTCATTCAGCAATGTCCTCCAATCCAATGGATGGCTCTCCCCCTGAATTCCACAGAGAAGATTCTGGATCCTCATCACAAAACCTCCCAAGAGAGGGTTACTCAATTATCAAATCAGATAAAGAGAACAACAAAAGCATCCATACTGACTCTACTGGAAAGAAATCCATCTTTATTCAAGATTTGGAAAGACTTGGGATAGAGGATGCAGGTGTACATAATGCAAGTCGGGAGGCACAAGAGGAAATAATGTCAGTTGGTGAGTATCTTTCCAGAGTCTGATTGAAAATTACTCACTGATTTGTTTCTCAGTTTTTGGAGTAGAATTCAAGATTCAACAAGAAGAGAACCAACAGAGGGCTAGAATTAATAAGAGAGCTTTGCAAGGAAGAAATTACCAAATTACAAGATTGGTAACCAAGAAAAATCTTCTAAGTCAGGCATCCACTGAATCAAACCAATTGTGCAAATTTATCTACTTCTTTCTGGGTATTCCACCATCTTTAGATGACTTCCCACCCAATCCTACTCAGGATAAAGAGGAATTTAATATTAATTGGGTCAAAATACGTGCTAAACACATAAAGACCCATTTGGAAACATTTGAATATGGATTGAGAGATCATGCAATTAGTGAGAATAAAGTTCTGGTCAAACAAGAAATTGCCTCTATATCTCAAGGATTGCAGCCACCTGAATTTCAACCAAGCCATGATATTCTCAAGAAACAAGAACAAGGTCTCAATAGTTGGAAAGTGTGGGTATGAGAAGGAATGCCAACTAGTAGGCCTCAATAGGATTACCTTAATATGGGTCTCCTCCTTCAATAACTCCACTTGGAATGCAGCCATAGCAGATATCATTTCCAAACATTTTTTCAATTGGAGCCAGACCCAACCCAATTTGAATATCAAAAATACCAATCAACTAAGCCTATTAACTGAACATTGGGTGAATGGAAGGGGTAAAGAAATGAAAAAGCTTTCAAGACTTGGCCAGGCTTCAGAGGAGGTTAGACTTTCAAAAGCTAAGAAATCCAAAAACACTAGAGGGAGGCATAATTCACATGCTTATTACTTTTTTAGATATACATCAAAATCTACTATCAATTTCATATTTAGGTTACAGCTGTTCATTTAAAAACAGCACATCAATTATTACCTCAAAACAACAATTTCTCTGCAATATATACTGATATCAAAGCCACTTCAGATGTAGAGAATAATTCTGACATGGGAAAAGCACCAAAGAGACTTGTTTCAGTATGGAATAGAAAATATTTGAAATTGTGTACAATGCAATTGGATCTAGCAATGACCTTTGGTGCAAGCACCCAGCTTGGGAAGAATAGAGCTCACCATATGCTACAAAGAGATGGAGAAATATTTGACTACAATTCTGATTTAACCCATGTCCCAAATTGCTTAACTTTAAATTTTCATTCCAAAAGATACTTAAATACAGTTTAAGAAGTTGAAAGAAATCACTTAATGGCTAAAGAACCAATTGGCCTCCAACATATTTTATCAGATATTGAGGCCAAGACAAAAAGGGGACACCAAATCATGCAGAGGCCAGGCAGATCTTCTCTAATCAGAATAGAAGATGGTTCAAGTAGTAATAATGGTATGGATCCTGAATAATGTTCATCTCTTGGTATTTTTTTGTATCAAAGTTTAGAGTCTTTCATTAGACATGTATGGAAATAAAATTTGAGCTAAATTATTATAAAAATCCAACCATTGAGAGAATACATAACTAAGTCACAAGATGAGTTTCAAAATTATGACCAATGTTCATAATTTTGACATTACTGTAGTGTATTTGAGGGCCAAAGTGTCCTATATGTTCTCAATGCTACTTAACATATAAATCCTGTATAGTGTTAATATCTTAGTCTCTGTTTGGATCCAAGTTAAGAATCTAATACTGGATGCATTTGGAAATAAAACATGAGGAAAATATCTTAGAAATTCACCCATTGAGAGAATTAATAATTTATCCACAATGTCCCCTTTCACAATTACAACTACTAGTAATGAATTTGTTGTTATTTTAATGTTTTCAGAGCTGAACCTTCCTATAGGATCCCAAAATAATTGAATATATAAGCCTCTTATGTATGCCTTCTCTGGTCTCTAAATTTTTCCCCGATTTATTCTATCTTGCATAATGCTCAAATACAAACATTAACATTTATAAAAAGTCATCATTATAATTGGCTTCCCAAAATCCTAAATTCCATAAGAATCCCTTCTGTCTTGCAAGCTGAAAATAACTTGGGCTTTCTATTTTTTTCAACTTTATTTCAAAAATAAATTTAAAAAATAATATATAAGAATCAAATCCCAGCCAATTTTAGATAATCTCTCCTCCAAAATGGATCCATTACCTGAAATAGAGCCAAAGCAAGTTGAAAAATCAGAATTTATATCCAAAATCTCAAAATTTCTTGCCTCTCTCAAGCTTGCTACTTGTGATGGTCACTTTCCTGAATATTCAAGAAGAAATATTCAGGAGGTCTCTAAGATACTTGAAGATGATTTTTATTGTATTTTTTTCCAGATCTTTCTGATATTTAGCTATTTTTAATTGGAATTTAAACCATAATTTAGGCGTACAATTAGGTGGATCATTACCCCGTGAACCCAATGTTGTGATTTAAGCATCCTCCCAAAAATCAATCCAGAGGTGTTTCATATCTCCTTCTAATATGACTAATAAAAAGGCCAAAATTTATCAACGTATAAAGGAAAAGAATGAAGAAGTATGTTTCAATATTTTATTTTGGATTTACTCAAAAATTCAACTGTATTCCCTGAATTATTCCTTTCTTAGACATTAGAAGCCAATTATGATACTGAGAAAGCCAACCCACAACACCAGTCAGATTCTCAAATTTTAGAACCAGGACTATTCCCACCTGAAAATGATTTTGGAAAACCCTATCCACCACCAACTCCAGCCCTGAAGTCAATAATACTTCTCAAATTATTGCTCAAATATACAAATTTTTCCAGCTTACACAACAAGAAAAAAAGCAAAATAACCAATAGAGAAACCCTTGATACAGCCTAGATCTACCAAAAAACTCAAAAGAAAACTTAACTCCAATTTCAATATGGTAGATAATAGCCCACCAACCTCAAAAGTAATGCAAACCAGTAATTAAAAGCCTTCAACATCTCAAAAGAATAAAAGTCTTCCTCAATCTGGATTATTCAATCCTCTTCACTCGGATCACTTTGAATAAAAAATCAGCCATTATCAGCCACTTTGTGTATCCTCATGGAAGAAATGCAATGTTAATGTTGAAAATCTAGTGAGAGAAAAAGTCCAGGAAATTCCCCAAATGCCATTTTCTAAGAAACTACCCAAAGGAATGAACTTTCAAAGTATTTGTTCTCTTAGAATAACCAAATGGCTAGTGTATTGGGATAAATCTGTTCAATAAGAAGGACATGCATTCATGTTTCATCTGTAAAACTGATATTTATTTGCTTTTTTAAGGATTACATATCCTTTCACCAAAGAAAAATTATCCTTTCAATGATCCTGAATCCTGGAATGTCCCTCTCTTTACTTCTAATAATACAATTTCAATGAAAAAAATTCCCAAATCACACCGATCCCTCTTTGTCCCTACTTTGTACAAGAAACAGTTCTGGGCAAATCTAATCCTGGAGTCAATATCAGTTGCTGCACAAGATCTCATGCAACCTGAAAATTTGGAATCACCAATTCAACAGAAGATGATCCCCTGTTAGTTCAATGACTAAGCCTGGAATTTCTAGTGTCCTGCCTCAGCTCAAATTAAAGATTCCCTGGATGAAAAAGAGGAAAGCCAGCCAATTAATTATGGAATGAATAGTTTTATATCTCTCAATGATTCCATTTTACATTTTATGATTTCATATGTACTGATACTAGTACATTCAAAAATCCTTCCAGTCAATATTCCTGATGGATTGGTGCTCACTCATAAAAAGGAAAAAGAACACCTTAATACCTTATCAGAGCTACAATCAAAAATAGGATTAGTTAAGCCATGCTATCATATTTTAGCTTCATTTTTTGCATCTGGTGTAATAGGCTTAATGATTTGCTCCAGAGATTGGAGGAAAAGCTCAGCCAAAAGAGCATTGCAGATGATTGAAATTCCTGATAGTCTTATTGCTGAGGAAAGGCCTTATGAGCCTATTTGGAAGAGAACAAATGCATACATTTTGGATATTTTTAACAAGACATTTTTCTCAAAAACACATGAGTTCATTCCCATTGCTCCAAAAAAATTGGAAGTGGCTAAATTTTTAGTACTTGACTTTAGTGAAGCATGGCTTGAAAAAAAAACCATAGATGGACAACCTGTACTAAATCTCCTTGATAAAGCCAATATACACACCTTATTTATTATATCAGTTTTTTCTGTAATTTTATTTGATTAATTCAAAGCAATGCTTCTTCAAATCATATTTTAGTTTGCTAAGACTACTTTGTTTCACCTGATACCTCATTTCTTACTTTCCCAAATAAGATCCTTTTACACAAGATAGTTTTTTTCAGGCTTATTCAAGCTGCAAGGAATAGCCACAGGGATCCATAATCCCCTTCTTCATGATAGATAGGGGCCTTTCTTTTTGATTTTTCCACCTATCTCCACAAATCTTACTTTCATTAACCTGCTTTACTATTCCTAAAGCTTCACATCACTTTTTTGAGACATCTATACCCCAATCAAACAGGACTATCAACAAGATATTACATCCTATCAGCCCACTACCTACCAGTGCAATCTTGAGATCCATAAATCAATTATGCTGGTTGTTCATGGAAATAAACTATTTCCAATCTCCAAGTAATATCAATAGTTGGAAATGTCTTCCATCACAAGAAAGTCTGGAAATTGTTGAGAACTGACCCTTTTCTTGCACTGATAATCCAATTATAAATCCCCATAATTCACAGCTCGGGAGAAGATAGACCTCTTATAAACTCAAGAATATTAATTTCACCAATCTACAAAACTATTTTTCTAGAGGATCTCTTAAAATCAGGCTTACCAATGTCAACCTTTGCTTGAAATCAGTTTTGGGAATCAAAATGGAATCAAATGTTTGCAAAATTTGTTCATGAGCACTGACACTATTTACACCAACAAGGAGCATTGAAAATATTCTTTATAAGTCCAAAGTATAATACACACACTAATAAGTCATTAATACTAATGCGCTGGTTCAGAGGGAAACAAGAGAATCTTAAGAATGATAAATTGGTACCTGAAGCACTTTCAAAAAAGCCAGTCAGAAGCAGAAATCAAGGTGGCGTAAAATAGTATGTCTTAATTTTATTTGTGATTGATTTTAACACAACTTAATGTCACTTTTTATTCAGTTATCATCAAATTGCTCAGGGACCCTACTATCATTCAAAATTAATCAAAATGGAGCTTCCATATTTGATGAGCCACAATTATGCTCTGATACTGAAGATGAAAATGGATCCTTAATAAAACTAAAGTCCCCTTGAAGGTCAGAGTTATTCTCAAAGTTAGCAAGTCAATTAGATGCCTTATTAATTCAAAAGAAAATTGAAAAAAGTAAATTTAATAGAGTTCCAAAGGTCTGGGAAAATAGAAGACTACAGAGTGGTATTTTTGAGAAAGAGGCCAAAGTTCCAATTGGACTTCCAAGAAATCTTTATTCACCTGATTATATTTCCAATATTACTAATGATGAGAAGCTAATGTTACTGTGAGCCTTAGAGGTAATTTCATATACCCAAAAGACCACAAATATAAAAAATAACATATTAATATAAATAAAATAAATTTATTTATATTATTAAAATAAAAATCAAAATATAAATATAAAATTATATTAAAAATGAAAAATTAATTACAATTTAAAAATAAAAATACATTAAATTTTGTAAGTATAAAATTACATTTATACTTGAAAAAATTAAGTAAAAATGAAATTTTAACAAAATTGTGAAAAAATAAATAAATTTGGAAAAAAGTTAAATAAAAATTATTATAACTTTTTATCCATCAAATAAATACATAAAAATTATTTTACCATTGGATTCCTCATAAAAAATCAGGTGGGGTCACCTCTGAGTGAAATTCTTGTAACTCAACTCTAAATAAGCTTAAATTAAGTTTTTAGTATTTTCAATACAAAAGTTGAAAATCCTCAAAGCCTTAATTTAATTCACACCACATGTGGTGTTAACCACCAATTTTTGTGTTAAAATTGAGGTGTTGTGTTTAGTTTAGAAGTTATGAGGAATTGAAGTATTTTCAATTGAATTCAATTGAAATGTCAAAATGTGCGCGTGTATTACATAAGTGAACTTTGATTTACATATGAGGTGTCAATTATTACTGTATTGTACTGTACAATTGAATTGAATTACATATTTAAATTATAAGTATAATACATGATGAGGAATTAAAGGAAAAATAAATTGGAAAGATTAAATTTGGGGGGGAAAAGGAACTCCAGCTCTAAGGGGGAGCAAGACCCCCAAAATCCTTGCTGACAGGCGTGGGATGTCATAATTCACGCAAAAGTTCATCACTTTTGGCCTGGAATTGAGTTACAGGGTCTGTGGACTCAATTGATGAAGAGGTTTTGATACCAACTGGGGTAGTTTTAGCTGTTGCCAAGAGGGTAAAACTACCCTTAAGATAAAACAACCATAGTAAAAACAGTTTTAACTGGTTTCTATGCTTTTTAAACACATTCTGACGTGTTTTGAAGGCTCTAGGCCTGGTATTGCTATAGTAATGGCTGATGTAAGGGTCTAAAATGGCTAAAACTGGCTTAAACCAGCCCTTTTTTTGTCTAAACCAAGGTTCAATGATGCCATAATTGGCTTTTCTGTTGTCAGACTGTTTTTCACGACTGACAAGAGTAAATTTTACTTTTGGAGTAAGAGAATTGATGGCTATAAAAGAATGTCTTCTTTGCCCCACTTTTCTCTTCATGTTTGAATCTTTTCCTTTTATTAATTAGTTTAAACACTGTTAAACCAATCAATCAAAGATTCCAACCACCATTTTGAAATCATTTTCATCCTTTTAACCACGTGAAAAATCATTATAATCATTTTTACCCCTGAACCACCCCAAAAGTGAATTAAAGCATCTTTCATCACTGTAAACTTTGTCACTTTGTTTCCAAATTCACTCTGGTCACTTTTGGGCATGTTTTCTCTTTAATATTCTTTTTAAAGACTTTGTTCTTTAATTAATTTCTTGCAGTCCTTTGCTCAATTAATTCCAATTGAAATTGCTCTTGAAGAAATTTCTTTTGTAGCCTTAGATATCTCTTGTAGAGTATTTTTTGGATAAATGTTTATTGTTGGTAAAACAATAAATTTTTATAATACTATTGTTTTATACTAATAAAGTTATAAACAATAAAATTGGCGTGTTTTCTCTTAAAAATAATATTTCATACTATTTTTAATTGATTTTTACCTTATACAAATTTTGAGGACAGGAAAAGTACTTGATTTATAATCAAAGTTTCATATCCACACCTTACAGTTACACTCAAAGCCATGCATAGATATGCACCATTTACTTCAACTATCTGAAACCTAAAAATATAATTCATGATTTTTCTATTTTTTCTGCAAGCAATTTTTCCAATTCATGATCCACGGTACCTCAATTTTGAATGCTCAACCTGCCATTAAATAAAAATTCTTCAGCTACTAAAAAAGATAAAGATTGGTTGAGTATAAAATATCCTACATTTGAAGCTGCTGTTTGTTTCTTCTAGCTTGCTGAATATTCACCTCAATACTACCAAGACTTATATAATGAAATACATAAACTTCATTGTTTTGCCCTATTAATTAAAGCCTATCAACTGCTTGATCATAATTTGAATGGTTCCAACCTGGCTCCTAATTTAAGTGTTTGCAATGATATTTTATTAAGTTTAGAGTGTAACTAATACTGTCTTACCATTATATAGACATTTTGAGCACATCTCAGATCAATACCAACACCACCTGTGCCTTTTGTTGTAAGAAGAACTTGAGATTTTTGATTGTTTCTCAATTATTCACGGATTTGTATCCTTTGATCATTTTTGAGCAATCCATGCATCATCAAATTGGATATTCCAATTTCATCCAGTGCAATTTCAATACTTTTTACAATATTTGATCAATCAAGTCATTCAAATGACAGGTAGTAGAAGTACTTGAGCTCACATATCAAGAAACCTAATTTATTCTGAAAAAATAACTTCTTTGGGATATCTTGAGCCTGACCCCTTCTGAAAAAACTCCTGGAGATGGTTAACTAGATGCACCACTTTGGATCCTTCTTTCCAGGTATATTTCCTTTGCCCTTCTTATCTTTCTGTTAGTGCTGGATGATTGAAAAGCTTCCTCAAATCTCATAATATGGAAAAAAATTCTGATGAATCCCATTGAAATGTTTTGGACCTTTGTTTTCCATATAATGCACTAAACTCTGCATGCTTTTTTAAATAATGAGTTTTCCATGGTTCATAGATCTCAATTCAAATTCCATTTGGCACTTTTTTGGGAAGCTCCAGTAGGCTGGCTTTCAATCTTCTCAAGGTGAGTGTTTGAATGATAAGCGGTGATGATTTGATTGCCATTTGATTCCCAAATGATGTTTGTTTAATTATGCAATTTTCCCATAAAGGGTTGGGATTCCATGGTTCTACTTGTAAGAACCTCAATGGACTATGAAGATCCCAAAGATTGTTTTGTAATTGTGTTCCTGTAAGGCATAACTTTTTTTGGATTTGAAATTCAATATTCTGAATGCTCTATTAGTAGATTGTCCTTTCATGTAGCTAATTGATGTAAGAATTTCATTAATTTTATATTCCAAAAGACAAAGGAGAAGCTTACTTTGCCTCATTCAACACTATTCTGAACCAATTGACCAAAAGAGGATTTATTCTCATTGCATGGACATCATCAAAATTATGACCAGAACTAACATCATATGTGGTGATGATAACTGCATTCTGCTTCAGATTTTGGAATTACATGATGTTACAATTGGAACCATGGAGTATTGAATATGGTAAACTGCCATCATTAAAATATACTCTTATCTCATTCTCCCAGTTATTCAAAGTCAAAAGTGGTACAATGATCAAAGTAGCTAGGACATGATCCTTGGATATTTTGTAGTACTTTAATGCTTCATTTTGTGTTTTTTGAATCAAGCATAAAGTTGTTAAAGATTCTCCAAGTCCCATATCATCAGCAAATATTCCACCCCTACTTCTGCACACAATATCCTGTGGTATCAGCCCATTTTCAGCAGCATCAGAAAATACTTTTTTAATTCATAAATTATAGGAATGTTTCCATAGGTTTTTGCAAATTTGGTCCATATTATTTTCAATACTTAAGAGAAAAGGAATTTCCTGGAGCTGGTGTGATGAAAGCTTGGTTTAACAATTAGGTATTGAAGTCACAGAACTATTGAAACATCTATGGTTTGAAGCTTGATAAAAATCACAATCTTGAGAAATATCAATAGATAAAGTCAAGATATAGTTTCCAATGGGTCTCAGAGGCATGTTTGAATTCCTGAAAGCCTCTCTTGTTTGAAAAATATTCCCTTTATCCACAAAAGCACATCTATGTAAAAGGATATGGTTATCTTTACTTTTGAAATTCATGAAAGAATTTATAAAGAGAACTTTATCATTATTTTTGTATTTTTTGTATGATTCAGGATTCAAGCCTTCAGCCACTCCTTCAAAAATATCAAGCAGTGAACCCAGATGGAAACTCTGGAAAGAATTAAGACACACAATATGACTCAAGTCAGATTCTAATAGTATAGGAATAGAATTTAATCCTCTTCTAAATATTTCTGAGCTCAGAGAGGTTCAAAAGAATTGTTCAATATTCATTTTTTTCGATTTTAATAATAAAAAACCCGAGACAAGATAGCAAAATCATGCTGTAAATTTTTAGAATGAAAAATTGAATGTTGATTTTTTTAGGGACAAATGGAACCTAAAAAAAGAAAATGCATGGATTATATAGTGGAAAAACCCCAGGAATTTTGTAAGTGATTTTGATAAGCTAAAGATTTATCCCATGAATTTGTGTTCATGATGTAAAAAATTAATTATATTTAGGATCTTGTCTATTAAAGGACAGAACTATATTCCAAATCTGAGGATCAATCAAAACTCTTATTACTGTTGTCCTGAATCCTTGGATTTTGATTTCAAAAGAAATTATCTATTAGGAAACAAGTGTCTTTTCAAATGTGGAGCTCCCTCCAAGATACCTCCTAGCACTGAACATAATCTTTCTGTTGTGTCCCATGAAACCCCTTTCCAAATTCTCTTCTCTTCAATTGATCAAAGTATTCCTATACTTTTTTTATCTTTCATGCTCAAAAATTCTAACAAATCTAATCTCAAAATCATTCATTAAATCATTTTGAGGACCATTGGCTTACTATTTGAAGAGCTTCAAGTTTATTTTATTTTATTTATTTATTCATTTTTGATTTTGAAAAATCATTCTGATAAATTAAGATTCATTTTAATTGAAACATCCTTTCAAATACTTTTTCTCAACTTCTATGATGATAATCATCACTGAAAGTGAAGTATTTTACTCATCATGGTTTTTTTGGTTCTTATTTTTCTGAAATATTCATCTTTTTGAAGAGGAACACCAAGTTTTAATCTAAATTTTGACATGATACCCTCAAAATAATTTCCATTATAAGTTTGAAATTCTTTATTACTTATCATGATAATTGTGGAAAATAAATTCAATTTTAATTTCTGAATCATCTGAAAACAAGAATTCTGGTAAATAGAATTCCTTAATTCTTAAGTTATCCTCATTTTCAAAGCCAATAAGAAAGATGAATTAAAATAACAGACATTCAAGAATCAAGGTAGCTGAATGAAAATAAGATCAAAAAAGCAATTAATGATACATATATCAAAGGATTCCTCTTCAAAGCTCCCCACATATCTGGATGAAATTTCAAAATCCTAAAGCATTCATGAAATGAACGGTAAGGAACTCAATTGATGGGAGGATTTGAATATTTTTCTATTAACTAAAAGAATCATAAGGGAATCTTAATGTGTTTAAAATTCACAAATTATATAGGATTCATTACATATATGTTTTGCCATAGTATATATCTAGTTGAATAAATATTAAGAGCAACTAAAGGGGAGTAGAAATGTCAGGATACAACGGATGTGAGTTAAACTAGGGATACTTTCAGAGATACTCTCAGACATAAGGTGAAGATACTGTAAAGAACTTGTATGCAATTCCCCAGCTTTTTTCTGTGGTGAATGTGTGTAAGAGACGTCAAAACCAGCTGAAATGGTCTTTACGAAGATTGTTTTAATGAAGAGGAAGTCTTACCCTCTTGGAAACAGTTAAAACTGCCCTGGTTGGTATCATAACCTCATCATCCATTTATTCACAGACCCTGTGACTCAATTCCAGGGAAAAAGTGATGAGCTCTTGCATGAATTTTCACATACCACACCTGTCAGCAAGGATTTTGGGGGAGTCTGGCACCCTTGGCACCAAGATTCCTTTCCCACCCAGAGTTAATATTTCTGATTTATTTTTTCTTTAATTCCTCATGATTTATTATACCTGTAGTTTACATACGAAATCTGATTTAGTTTTTACAGTTGGCAACTGTAATAATTGATACCTCATATTTAAGCCAAAGTTCACTTATTTAATATGCACACACATTTTATCATTTCATTTGAGAATACTTCAATTCATCATAGCTTCTAAACTACACACCACACCTCAATTTTAACACAGAAATTGATGGTTAACGCCACATGTGGTATTAATGTAATTGAGGTTTTGAGGATTTTCAAGTTTGATACAGAAAATATGAAAAACTTAATTTGAGCTAATTTGGAGTTGAGTTACAGAAATTTCATGCAGAGGTGACCTTACCTTATTTTTTATGAGGAATCCAAGGGTCAAATGATGTTCATAAATTGATATATTGGATAAAAAGTTATAATATCTTCATTCAGCTTTTTTCCAAAAATATGTTACTTTTAATATTTTTGTTGTAATTTTTTTTTACTCAATTTTTTCAACTAAAAGTGTGTTTTCACTATTTTAGCTTTCAATGTAATTTTAATTTTATATTATAATAACCTTTTTATATTTTTATAGAAATCTTATAGTTATATCTTAATTTTTTTTGTATAATATAAATAGGGTGTTGGTAAACACACATAATCCCATATGTGTTTTTACCAATTTATGGCCAAAACATGTAAGTGACCTTTTTTGAAAAAAATTCCTCAGGCTCAGTTTTGAGCCTTTTTGTAATATTTTTCCCATATTTTTTCTGACATGGGATGTAAATATCCCAAAATTTTCTGGAATATTTTTTTGGCCAATTTGATGAAATGGCATGTTTTTTGAAAAAAATTATTAAACATGTTCCCACTTATTAATTTCCATATTTTTTTCAAAATGGAGGGTTTAGTCTTGAAAATGAAAAACTAGAAGCCCATAATTTTGGGTAATTTTTTTGGAGGGACAAGTAAATGCACAAAAAGGTTTTTTTTCATGTTTGTAATATGACTATTTTTGAGTACAATAGTGCCACATGTTTGATAGAAAGTGAGACTGAGGTGTGATTTAAGCAATAAATAAAACTGAGGAGGGTGATAAATGACATACGTTGTATATACAAAAATCAACCAATCTGAATCAACCTTCAAAAAAGTTGATTTTTTCTGAGGGGGGAGGAATATTGGACAAATATAACATTCTGCGTTTCTTAAATTTATCTGTCACCCCAGCGCTTGTCATTGGGAATTAAATTCACAATTAACAGTAATTGGGGGACTGGATAAACTTTATAAATGATGATATCCAATGGGACAGAATGAGAATAGCTATCCAAGAAGCAGATGAAAATGGTTGTATTATCATTTGGAGGACAGAAATAAGGGAAAAAGAGAAAGATTGGGCTGTGGAATAAAAAACTGGTCTTTGATACTTATTTGAAATTTGATCCTCCATATCAGGAATAGACATCCACTAACTCTTTGGATCCTAGCCAACATCTTCATACCACTGAATTCTGTCCAAATAGGAGGTTATTGAGGGAATCAAAGTGTTCATGGATTCATAAAGGTCTTGATTTCTTTGAATTTCCTCAGCAAATTAACCTCTGACATCAGCCCATTGATCTTGAGTCTTGTAAATGTAGTAGGATACTGTTCTGTAGCCATAGTTTCCATCACCTTGGACATTGATGGCCTTGAAGGTGCATTTTAATATAAACTTGGGCAAGTCTTCTGAGCCAGGTACCTGATAAAATGTGGTCAAAAAATGGATAAATATCCAAATAAACGAAAAAACATTAAAAAGAATCAGAAACCCACAAAGAGCTTGGAGCATTCATAAATTTTGTGATAATTGCTTTGAAAATGCTCACAGGTCAACTCAATTGCACCATAAATCTTCAAACTTGTGGCAGTCTTGTGGAACTTTCTTTGTGTGGTTTTGCTACACATTTCCAATCTTCTGGACCTTGAAAGGGTTACTCCTGATTTGCCATATTCATTTAAATTGGTTGCTGAGGGTAGTGAATCTAATGAGCTTATTGATTTTGATAATGAGGCCTCAGAATATTCAGATGAATTCACTTCCATTATTAGAGAGGGTGAATATGACTGTGATATTGATGTTTTTGTGCTGGTCACTTTTGATGGGGTCTTTCTCTTCTCTTGGATTGACTTTCAATAATTTTTAATTTTGATGTTTCTCTTTTATTTTTATTTTTATTCTTATTCTTGGCTCCTTGAGGTTTTCCACGGATATTCTTGCATGCAAGTGTGTCTTCATAGTATTAATCATCCTCTTTACTCTTTGGAATTTGATCAAATAGTACTTTTCCAATCAAAAAGCCTTGCAAATGTTGAAGAATTGGGGTGATTTCTGTGATTGGTCTTTGAAAAAGGTCTTCCCCAATATCTTCAAAAATTCTTTTGGCTTTATTATTCCTTTCTTTCCTAACACTTTGGTCATCACCTTGATAGCCAGTCAGAGAAGAACATGAAAAATAAAATCAGTTAATAAGAAAAAATAAGAATTTGAAGTTCAAAAATCCTCACTGGAAAATTCAAATACCACTGAGGACGGAAGTCTGATATCTGAAGCCTTTGGCACATTGCAAATACCTGTTGAGTATCATGCTGCCAAAAAATTCCTTGATAATTGTTGTATTTATTGGTGCATTTTTCATTGGGAGGAAATTTGGTTTTGAAATTGTCAAAGATGATTTGAAGGGAATGATGAGACATCTTGCCATTGAGAGCACAGATGTGTGGAGGAAGATTCTTGACATGGATAAGCATTTCTTTGGATATTCTGTTGATTATTTCCATAAATTGTTTTCTGAAAGCCATGTGCAGAGTACCAGTGGACTTTTGGAGCCAAAGTTTAACCATTGCATGGGAACCTTCAAATCTTGAGGTGGAGCCCACACCCAGGTAGCAATGGTGGCTGGTCCTGGCTGGCATATAATACTCCTTTAGAGGAAGCCAGGTATTTTCAAAGTATTTCAAGACTTCAGAATTTTTGACTCGCTTTTGAAGCTTCTTCCAGTTGTCTTTGAAAGACTTTTCAGTGGATGAATACATGACCTGAGAAATGAATCCTAATGTCATTAATAAAAACAATAGTAAGAATAAAAGTAGAGTTAAAAGTATATTGATTGATTCCAAAGGCCCATAAAAGCTTCAGACTCAGTGCCATGAACAATTTTCTTCATGAAATGGGAAGATACATTTTTATTGATGTGCAAAATTTATAATATAAATTGTGAGTCTGGGAAGAGGTTCTTAAGAGATATTTCAAGGCCAGATCCCTGTCAATAACAATAAAAGGAGGGGGAAAAATATTGGTGTTTTTGAGGACTTTTTCTATGTATTGATTTAATGCCCAAGTATATGAGGGTTAAGTTCCATTCTTCATCAAACCAAAAGTCCCAGAAAAGGTCTTATTGGTTGAGCTGAATCCAACAATATGAAAAAGGGGGATTTTTTACTTATTGGTCTTATAAGTTTAATCCATAAGAATGACATGAGGAAAGCCACGGAGGGGTTTTATGGCAAGAGGGTGTGTGAAAACAAGGAGGTAATGTGTCCCTCAGCATCCCTTGCAGAGGACCAAACAAATTTTTCTTCTTTGTGGGTGTCAATAAGAGCATCAATGGGCCTTCTTCCTTGCAGTTTATCGTTCTTGATTTTCTTGACGTAGTTGTAAATGTCTTGAGGGATTACAGGCCTGTCAGACTCTCTCTGGCTGCATAATTGGGCCTGTATTTTCCTTGGCATGAGCAGTGATTCAGAAATTTGAGCAATTTGGGATATTTCTTGCTCATTGAATTTCCCAAAAGCAGGATGTGCCGTGATATTTGCAGTAGCATCATGCCTATGTTCAGGATTTTAGACTTTAAGAGTCCAAGTGGTACTCTTGGCATATTTTCTGGCATGAAGTCTAAATGGACAGTCAAGCTTTCTTGAAGTGACTGTTTTGGAGAAGTTTTTGTTGGTATTTGGGGTCCCAGACCTGTCACAACCTCTTTCAATTTGGTTTTGGGTCCTATTGGACCTCAAGGTGGACACACAATACCCCTGAATTCTGGCAACATTATGCACATGCTGCCAAAGAAGCTCAAGGGTCTGAAATTCACCTTTAGTTGGGGGTTGAAGCATTATGGGGTCAAAAATATGTATATTTGGAAAGATAGAATTTTGGGGTTTGGAATGAGGAAATAAGCTTTCAAAATTTGAAGAAGTGATTAAAGGTGTAAAAAAATAAAAAGTGGGTAAAACTGAAATAAAGTGGTTGAAATCTGGGATTAATAGATGAGGGAAAGTGAAAAATTAGAATTTTAGAGGCTTGTAACCAGGTTGTTGGGGAGGAAAATGTAGTCTTTGGGGGAAAAAAGAAATCAAAGTGTCAAAAGCTTTGAAAAATTGCTTTGGTAATGCTGTTTTTCAAAAAAAAATATTTTTTGGGGGGAGAATCTGGATTATTTGGGTGTTTGGTCTTTTTTGGGGGGATGTGCAAAAAAATGAAACAATTGGGTTAGATGGGTTTTGTGGGGTAAAAAACCTTTTTTGGCAGTTTTTGGCCCAATACAGGTTTTTTGGTATTTCATTTTTAGTTAAAAATGGGCCCAGGGCACCCCTTACGTGTTTTTACCAATTTATGGCAAAAACACATAAGTCTTTAGTAAAAAATGTAGGAGTTTATGTGGGTTTACAAATACCCTATAAATAAATTTCTTTATTTAGAACTATAACATAATTTGTTACGTGGTGGTCTTTTGGGAATATAAAGATACCTCTAAGGCTCACACAAAGACTTAAAAGACACATATTTGGTCAGTTCACTGGATGAAATATGGGAAGAATCCTATTCTGAAGGAAGATTTCACTTGTTTCATGGAATAATCTCCTACAGAGCCAAACATTCTTGTTTAATGAAACTATGAAGTAGATTGCTTATTAATACTATTCTTCATTAATGTCATGATAGAATCTATTCTGCACACCTTTCAGAGGACAGAACACTTGAAAGGATAAAAACTGAGCATCGGTGGCCATCTTGGAGGAAGGAAACCATTGAACATTGGCTTATTTGTGACAGATGCCAAAAGCAAAAACCAAAGTACAGGGAAGAAATTTGGACTTATGATCCATATTCAAGGACCAAAATCCCTTGGGAAGTTTTCACATGGATTGGGTCACAGCATTTCCTCCAAATGGTGACAAAAGCTATAATTCTTGTTTAGTCATTGTAGAGAGATACAGAAAGACTCCCATATTCTTACCATGTCATAAAGATGACACTTCTTGTGCTACAGCTCTTCTTCTATGGGATATATTTATTTATCATACAGAATGATTCAAGAATATCATAAGGGATAGAGACCCTAAGTTCACATCTGCGCTTTAGACCAATATTTATAGATTGTTTGGGACCAATTAATAATTTTCTACACCATACTATCCTCAAACTGATGGGCTGGCAGAGAGAATGATTCAAAATTTAGAATACATGATAAGAAGATTCTGTGCCTATGGATTAGAAATTAAATACTCGTACAGCTTTACCCATGACTGGTGCACTCGGATACCTGCATTAGAACTGACATATAACAAATCAGTTCATTCTTCTACTGGTCAGACTCCTGCTATGTTAGAAAGAAGATGGAATCCAAGAGTCCCAGAAGACACACTGAGGAAAGACTTAATTTACATCCATCCTACAGCTTCTAGCTTCAAAATTATGCTTGATAAAGTGAAAAATCATGAAAAACAAAGCATGAATGTTGCTTTTTACTCTGCAAAGCAGAAGTGGCACAATAGCTATAAAGTACCAGACCTCAAAGTAGGGGATTTGGTTCTAGTTTCAACCTTCAGCTTTAATAATATCAAAGGCCCAAAGAAACTCAAAGATTATTATGTGGCACCTTTTTCATTGTTTCCTTACATGGAACCAATGCAGTTGAAGTGGAATCAAGGGGTGAATTGGAAAAAAACACCCCGTCTTTCTAGTCATTCTGAATAAACCTTATCAACCAGCTGAAAATAAATTGTTTCATTTAAGGAACCCAACTCCTTTAACTATACTACCAGTGGAACAGAATGAAGACAAAAAGATAAAGAAAGACAAAAGGAAAGGAGACTTGGGGGTAAAAATCAAAGAGAATATCTTGTCAGATATAGAACCCCAGTTCATGAATATGAATGGCTGAAAGAATCAGAAATACCTGACTCAGATAACATTTTGAGAAAATTCAGGCATGGAAGAAGGCTAGAAGCCTGAATATACCCATAAATTTGCTTTGAATTACTTGATGTGAGTAATATAACAAGGTTGGGAAGTGGAAATTCACCCCCTTTGGAGCCTTTTTTCTTCTTAATATCATTGATAAAATTGTAGTAAAATTCTTTTTTTGGTGGGAGGAAAAGTGAGCTTTGAGGTATAGCTTACATATCCAAATAGGCAAAAATTAATATAAAAATAAATTTTGAAATATGCGTAACCCATAAGTCATTTATATATAAAACATTTATGATTTTTTATTTAGGAAAAGAGGAATAACTTTTTTGTGAGTGAGTAAATCCACAGATTTAAGGCCAGATTTGGATTCTAAACAACAATTCACCCAGTGTAACACCATTGAGTGAATAATCTTAAATTAACTCTATGACGTGGTAATATGCAAACTACTTCAATACCACATAAAATAATTTTGAAAGATTGTGTTTTTCTCAATTTCATGACAAAATAATGGGAAGGTGAGAAATCCCATGTTACCTATACACTAAGATTATTGTTATGCATGTTTGCGGCACTTAAAATTACAGTTTTTATCCATACAGTTTTGTTACACCCATGGTAGATATTAGTATTTAAGCCTGAATTACTATTTTTAACATGAAAACAGCTAAGGGGGACAGAAGACATCAAGGAGAGCCAGGGTACCCAGCTTCTGAGGCCTCTGAGGCATAGATAGCTCTAAAGCTTGTATCCATGGCTAAAATGGCCCAATTATTATACTAAAGCCTCTTGGAACTTGGTTACCCAGTCAAAACTTCATTATATCATAAGAAAATAGCAAATAAGCTGCTATTTTGATGTGCCAAGGAGGTAAAGAGCAACTTAGACTCCTGTAACCATGTCAATTCTTAATGATTTTCCATGGATAAACAGTAAAAGAGTAATTGAAACCCTTTTTAGACTAGTATCCATGCATTTACTTCATGGCGACCAGCTACAACTGTGCTCTTTGTAATTCCATGTAGCAATAAGGTAAAAACTTCAAAAATTCATGAAAAATACAATTATTAATGAATCCTTCTTAAACCATCAGGACCAATTGAGAAAGGTATAATCCATATAAAAATCAAAAAATTATGACTTCATGATAAAAATGAAATTTTTGCTCACAGTCTATTTTTGATGATTCCACATGAAACACTGAGTCTTCCAGAATTCACAGAAAGTACAATCTGGGATAAAAGTTCTGTAATTGAGAAATCAATGTTAAGATTGAAATAAAATAAGATTTACAGTTGTTAGTCCTTTATTTCTTAACCATCAATGGGTTGGTAGTCACATCAGATGACTTAATGAAGTGATTATGATACTCTTATGTGACAAAAAGTTGTTTAAATAATTATAAAAAAAGGATTAATGGTTTCTCAGTTTGCTCCATGGCACACCTATGTGAGATGGTATTGACTTAAAAGAGGCCTCCTCTTGATGTTTTTTCCAAATCATCTTATTATCCACTTATATCTTTAGCACCAACAAGTATTAGTTAGCTCTTTTATTAAGTGTTTTAAATCTTTCAGAATCAATCAGAAAGACGTGAAATCATAGAAACAAACTATTCCCAATATTATTTAGCTATAAATTGTTGTATTACTGCTATAAACCAGGTTTTGATCTTTTAAAATCCTTAATTAATCCATCAAATCACTCTACCAATTCTCTACAAGGTATTATTGGAGTATTAGTGACTTCTTTAATTGAGTCTTGAAGTTTCTCTCTAGTAATATTTTTCTTCAAGAATTATGTTTATAATTATGATTTTAAAAAAAACATACATTCAAATATTTTATACTTTCTTAATAAAGAAGTTTTATTATCAAATACTTCTTCCTTTTAGACAAGTAATCCATACAGTTATAATCACTAGTAGTGTATAACAAGTAGATGAAACTAGTAAATAATTAATTATTTAAGTGTGTTTAGAATCAATTTATTCATTATATTTCATAAGGACAGTCATAGTACCTTTTAGTAAGAGTGATATTATCAACAGTTTCATAGACACATTTACAATTATTGTAGACCAACTGTTAACTACAGTGCTATTGAGCCTGGCTACTGAGGAAATCAGGTATGGGATAGTCAATGAGTTTACTTCATAAGTTAATGTATAGCAGCTGTTATCTACTATTAATCATAAAATAGACTCAGACAGTGCTTCTGAGCTTAGCTACTGAGCAATAAGGGGATGGAGATAGTCAATGAGATGAGTTTATGAAATAAAGTAGATCAACTCTTGCCTATTATTGATTATAACTCACTCAGACAGTACTACTGAGGCTGGCTACTGAGAAACGTTTAGGAATGGGGATAGGATAGCTATACTTCTGAGCTTAGCTACTTAGTATTCATAAAAATCAGAATAGTGTGGATGGATTGAAGGATTTACCTCAGAAAAGAATATTAAAAATTTATGCTTTTGTAAAGATCCTCTTTCTAGGTCATGAGGAAAAATGAATTGAGGGGGGGAGGGGACCTCTATTTATAGTTTTTGAGGCCTCCATGGGAGTGTCAAAAAAGGGGACTTGGAATTTTTGAGGTTTTTTGTACAGGTTGGGGCTGTGTAGTTGATTATGTAATCAATTGAGTTTCCTGTGATACTTATCTGAATAATTAGTAATCCTAGTTTGTTTCCTGTTGATGAGTGAATTTATGATGTCATTGATTATGTAGTCTCTTGAGTTTCCTGGAATATTTATCTCCATGATTGGTGATCCTAGTTCAATTCCTGTTTATGATGTCATTGATTATGTAACAAATTGAAAGCCCTGGAATCCTCATCTCCATGGATACTGTGTTGTAATTTTCCAGTATTATCCTGTCTTTTTCTGTAACTAGGTTTCCTGTAACTGTAACTGTATTACAGTACAACCTCGTGAAACTCCTGTAATATTGCTTTGAACCTTCTTTAATACTACTGTGTCATTTTAACTATATAATTTCTTCCTCCTAGCATTTTTTATTTCCACCTTTCAGACCATTTTACCATCTCTCCACACTCTAAATCTATAATTTCTTTCTTCTAACATCATAATTCCCACCTTATCATGATCTTGAAATTATCACTAATTTCTTTCTTTTTCAAAAATTTCTTTACTCCAGTTCATAATGATAGACCTCCCCAAAAGAATGAGAGACCACAATAAAGAAATATTTTTCTTGTTTAAATGCTATACTGAGCCTGAATTAAACAATTTTCCCAGACTGTTATTTCTAAAAGAAAGATCTACCTCCTCCCAAAAAATAATAGAAAGCCTGATCTTCATACAAATACCAAGTTATACCTCTTTATGAAGAAATGAATACTTAATTCATTTGCTATCGACTCTACTTGACTAAAACTCTTCCCTGAAATATATTTTTATGCATCTTCATTGCAGCCAAGACCTCCTGTGGTGTAGCAAATGCTTAAATTTATATTTTTCTATTTTTATCTCTTTATTTTACTACCCACATCATTTAATTTTATTTTGAAAATAAAATTAATTGATAGATAAATCAAGATAAACAAATTTTTATCTAGTTCTACAAACCTCTTCTACACATTAGTCTTTTTGATGTGGAGTGGTTCTCTGGGTGTCATATTATCTCAATTAAGTTCATTTCTCCATTAAGAGAGTTTAATACAAAATTTAATTGTTTTGGAGCTTCATACATCTTTAAGAAGGAGCTCAATACTTCAAATTGGAAGCAAAAATACACAACATAACATGAAAGATTACCTGCTTAGTTTGTCCATTAATCCAAACTGGTACAGGTATACCAGATCCCCCTCTCCAGTTAATGCTTTGCCAAGAATTTCCAGTTAGGATTAAGGGACAAATTCCCTTTCTTCATTTATTTTCTCAGTTTTAATTGAGTGAAATGATTTTTTTTATATTTTAAGTATATTATCATTAGCCCAGGATAAAGCTAGTCCTTGCTGTTCTTCCTCCTTTTTTCTTTAAAATTGTAATTTTGTTTAGCTTGCTGTGATCTTATAAGGAGAAGTTAGCCCAAAGGAAAAACTGCAACTTCCATGGAAGAATGTTTTGTTTTCTGATTTCAAATCTTTATACTGGTTTTTCCTCATTCTTCTGCATTCATTTTTACTTCAAATATATTCATTTCCTTTTATAATATCCTTATCTCTTAACTTGCTGGTTTCTGGTTTTCCTTCCAATTTTTTATCTTCTTTCTTCTTCTTCTTCTTCTTCTTCTATATTCTTATATATTATTAAAATATTTTTGATGAATGTCTTGAGTGATACAGTATACCAAATAAATTTTGAGGTAAAATAATAAATTCCCACTGTTCCCCTATAACTTCAATCCACCAGGAGTGATAATAAGAAATAAGTTACCACCCTGTATTGTTGAATATTGAGAGGTCATTCTTCCATATATATCTAACTGAAGAATCATTATTGTGTTATTATTTTTGTTTGGAAACATTCAGTTGTAAAGTTTTTGTTAATTCCAATTACCACAATTTATTTCTTGATGCAATTAATGAGGTTGAAAAATCATGATGAAGCAGTTTGAGGTCATACTCAGGACCATTCTTTGAATCTTGATTTTTTTGATAATTATATCAAAGGGTGATTTTTACAGTTTAAGGTCATGTCCAGGACCATTTATTCCATTTTATTTCTTGATTAAGATATATGAAAAATATTCATTGGAGAGTTTAAGTTCTTATCAAGGAAAATTCCTTGAGAGTCTTGATTTTTTGATTAATAAAATAAAATGTGGTTGTTACAGTTTAAGGACATTTCAGGGACCATTTCTTTAAATTTTTTTTCTTGATGAATATATATATGGAATATATACTTTCTGGAAAGCTTAGGTTGTAATCAAGTACTATTGATGATGTAGCTTTAGGTCATACTCAGGACCATTCCTTGAGTCTTTATTTGATTTTTTTATTATGTTATCTCTCAAGTGCTGGGAGCTAGAAGGGTTTGAGCCCCTCATCATTGAAAAACCATATTTTAATATACAAAAAATATTAAAATACTTTTCATTCCTTACATGGCCCAGAAATGAATCTTTTTTTCTGGGGAAATAAATCCATTTAATTTAATATAAACTTTGAAATTCAATACTCAATTGAATTAATTCTTTTTATTTTTATTTTTATCGTTTTATTTATCTTTCAGAAGTAAAATTAATTAATTTGATTTTAACTAATTCAATTGAATTAAATTAAATTAATTCAATATTATATTAAATATATATATAATTTGTGATTCAATTTATTTTGATTTACTCTAATTCAATACTCTATTTATTTAATTTATTTATTATCCTTAATTTTATTTATTTTAATTTTAATTTCTTTTTCAATTTATTCTTTAATCGTTTTAATTCAATTTAAATTTATTTAGTCTTAATTTTAATATTGTGAAATTGAAAAATATCAATACCAAAAAAACCACAAGGAATTTGTATCATTGAATATGCATTCAGCTGTGCAACTGCACAGCTGACTTGTATTTTAAATCCCCAAAGCCATCAGCACTTTGTCATTGTCATTTCTGTCTCTTTTTTTTCATATCTTATTCTTTAAAGAAAAATCAATTTCTAATTTAAATAATTAGCTAATTATATCATTTTGGAATTTTCTTATTGAATTTTCTTTGGTCACTCCTCACAATTGAAGAGTGGTGTTTTCTTCCATCCTTTTGCTGATCAGTTCTGTTGCTAGGTATGCTGTTCCCATCTTCTTTCTCTTTTCTATACACAATCAGCTGATGATTGCTTCTTCCATCTTTTTTATGTTTATGGTCCTGCCACTCTTCACAAGTGCAGAGTAGTATTTTTAATTAGTTTCCAGGTGAGTCACAGCATTTTCTCCCTTTTTTTAGATATGATCAGCTTACAATCATTTTTTTGAACTAATCCATTTTTGGTGTTGAATCTGTGTAACAAACAAATTTGTTTTCACTTTCATTCATTTTTGATAGGTCTTCTTTTTTTTCTCTCTCATTTTTTTTGGACATATAAGGAAAGGAGTAAATCCCCCTTTTTTATAACCCTCCTCTGACATACCATCTTAACATACTGTTTTTTATGGAAATAGTGCAAAGTATTGATGGCTGTCATTGGGTCCTTTTTTGACTTAGATGATAAAATCTATCCTTTTATTCTGCCATTGACTGGAATTCCAACTTTCAGCCTGAAGGTTCATTACGAGCAAATTGACCCTAGTTCTGTTCACTTATTTTTTCCTGATTCACCTCCAGCACTCAATTCCATCTCCATTTTTTTATCATAATTCTCCCTCAGCTAGCCCTATCCAACATTCTTGTTCCAGTAATGCCCCTTCTACTACTACCTCAAATCATACCACCAATTCCTCCTCTCCCTGTCCTTCTATTCCTTCTGTGGAAACAACCCAAATAGACTGCTTTGAAGAAAGCTTGCAAATGGAATTCTGTTATTATTTCCACTTGTTTGATCACAAAATGAAAAATTTACATCATCACATGGAGAGGGTTTTTCTTCATAGATCACCCAGCTTCTTCTTGTTTGAACAGGAGAACCAGATTATCTGAAAGTCCATCCAATCCTTCCTCAACTGGTATCACCATATTGTCCAGTAATTCTTTTTAACAAGGCTGAAATTGGTTATCATTTTGAACACTTTGATTACTTTATATATCCTCCTGTTAGTGCTTTGGTTCAACTCGCCAAGTCACACAAGACTATTCCACCTTACTATTGTTAGCCAACAATAAGTTTTTTCTTCTTTTTTTAAAAAATTGCTATTGATGTTTTTTTTCTTTTTTTATATATGTAGGCCAAGTTTGTTACAAGGGGTTCAGCCCACTATATTTTTTTTTACAATTTGTTGGAGGATTTTTCTTATGTTATGCTGTTAGTTAGAAAAATGAAATAAGTACAAAGGAAAAAAAAGTTTTTTATTATTTTTTACTTTTATATATATATATTTATTTTATGTTTGGCTTCAGGATTTTGGGCTGAAAAAATTAAAAACTGAAGCATTGAAAAATTGTTTATGAAAAAAACAATTTGTGCCCCCCAAAAAATGTGTGAGAGAGTTTTTAAAATTGATCAACAATTAACGGAGAAAAAAATTAAATTAAATGAATAAAATCCTAATTAAATAAATTGATCAACAAAAAATTGAAATCTAAAATTAAGTTAATTTGAACTAGAATGACCACTAGCAAAGCAAACCATACTTATGAAAATCATAAAATTAAATTCAACAACAGCATACTTATATATAAAAGTTATGCTTTATATTTGAGAATATTTTATTTATTGATTTATGTTGTTTTTTATTATGATTATTATTATTATTATATTTTATTTATTTTATGTTTTTCTTATTTATATATATATCAATGATAAAATCATTAATATTATGTATATTATTTTATCTTTTCATATATAGATAGTTATTTATTTATCTTAATTAAGTAAAAAAACTCATAAAACAATTCAAGAAGAAAGCCAGAAATAAAACCACAGCAATCCAAAATAAACTAAAAAAATAAAAAGTAAACTAAAATATAGAAATAAAAAAGAAAGCAAAAATGAAGGAAGAAAGTAAGAAAGAAAGAAAGAAAAGAATTGGGCTTAAGTATTAAGCCAGGATGAACATGTCCTGGATTTATACTTAACCCTTCTGTTCCTTTTCCTCCATTTTGGTTTTCATTAGTCTTGGAGAGTAATTTATTTAAACAACTTAGCAGTTCCCCTTTTATTCTTCTATGATCCATAGAAATTCTTTTGTTGATGCACCCATTCATACCTCAAGTAAATTCAAAATTCAATTTAGCATGCTTTAGTGTAAAATTCCCTTTTTCTTCTGTTTTTATTAATTTGCTTTTGTTTCTGCACCTTAGAAACCTTTTTGTCTGAAATTTATAATATTCTTTTTGCTTATATGAATTTCCTTCTTTGATTTTATTCTCTTCATCAAAGAATTGGGTAGGTTTCTTCAGAATTTATCTGAATGGTTTCTCTTGAATATAGTTCTTCTTTAATAAAGTTTCTGATTGTTTTGTAATTGCTTCATTTGGCTCTTTATTGAGAGAGATTGCTGAAGGGGTGATAATCCTTGAGTATTCCTTACAAAGTCATAAATATGGGATAAATGCTCAGATTCTAAACTGAATATGTCTTCTGGTGATTTCATTTGAGGAGGAATGTTTTGGCTGGTATCAAAACTAGGGTTTTCCAAAGATCAATTTGGAATTTGAGGGGTATTCAGGTTCTCATTAGAATTTTCCTCATTATTGAACTATTCCCCAAAAATAAACTTTCAAAGTGTTGGTAGTGGTTCTTCAAAATTTTCAGTTAACATAATTTCATTATTCACTAAAGGTGCTTCAATTACATCTTTGATAGGTTTATTTGTTGGTAATGTGAAGCTTGAGTGAATTTCTTGTATCAAGGAATTCATAAATGGTGAGAATGTTTGGGTATACTTTTTATTGACAGTCTTCTTTATTTGGATGGCTAGTACATTCTGGAATCAAGATATTTTATGTAGTAAGCTGTGAAACAATAGAAAAGATGTTTTGAAATCCTTGTTGAACAACTGCTGGAGTTATGGGATATTCATCTGAACCAATTTTTTCCCTGTTTAAATATTCATCATGGAGTAGGTATCCTAGGGTAAATTGTTCTTCTTCATGAAATGGTGTGAGAGGAATTGAAGAAATATAAGGAGATCCTTCTCTTCTAGTCATTATTGCAAGGAATTCTTTTTGGGTAAAGCTCATTATTCCTATAATAAACACTTGCATCCCTTCATATGGGTCCTCTACAGATTGATTTGTATTTTTAAGGGTCATGAACCTTGATTTAATGATTTTTGATATTGATTTGATTCTTCTTCTTTGAAAATTGAGGGTATTAAATTCCATAATTGAAGCCAATTGAAATAATCACAAAAGTTTTTTCCCAGGACTATGTGACCTTAATTTCCCTTTACCATTAATATTAAGTACAGTGTCTCATTAGTAGGTAAGACAACTTGAGCTTTTTTCATGATCTTCTTGTTGAACTTATTATTTTCATTCATTTTTTTAATTTCTTTGATATTTGTCTCATCCCCATTTCTGCTTCCATTTTAAGAGGTATGCAGTTGTATTCCAAGGTTTGGTCCATGAGAGCCATCACAGGGTATTCCTCCCATCCTATTATAACATATATACCTGATGCTGATCCAGAATTTAGTAAAGAATTAGCAAAGGGATTATTTTGAGAGTTGTAACTGCTAGTGGATGCTGTGTTGCTGTTCATTTCTTATTGCATGAAATTTAACTTCTTAATTACTTGGTTTAAGCCCAGAGGCTCTTGAGTTTGCATTGATTCTTCCTCTGATAAGTTTTTTCTAGGATTGAATTTTTTGGTTCCATTTCAGGTGTAGTAAAGATATTTTGAATTTCATTTGGATTGATTCCTTCTGTAAGGGTTAATTGAGCTCCCAAGGATTGAAAGTCCCATTGAACTTGAGATTTAAGATGATTTTTTTATTTAGCAATTATTTTTAAAAAATATCTTTTGACTTTATAAGACCCCCTTACTCTTGAATCATCGGAGATTGAATCCTTTTCCTTTTTCCGGTAAGTACCATTCCTTCCATATTTATTTGAAACACTTTTAACTAGCTTTTTTGGCCTTAAGCCTTTCTTTTGTACTGGTTCCACTATTAAAGTGAAAGCTTCCATATTAGAGCTATAAGTTTTTTCCAAATTTTTGATGGGGAGTAGAGCCATTATGGTCTATATTGCTAATTCTGTGAAGATACCAATAATTGTTTGATTTATTCAGGTTCATCTTCCTTGAAATCATATATTGTTTCATCTATTTTCTTGCTAATATAATTGTTTTTTGCTTCAGTATCAATTCAAACTTTCTTGAAGGGTGATTTTGATTTTGGTGCTCCATTTTTTGGCTCTGTTATTATAGTCATGTTACACATTTTTGTTCTTCTGGGTGGCCCTGTGTGCCATCCTTTTGATTCTGGTGTACATATTGGTATGCAAAATCTTCTTCCATCCAATTCTTCATAGCTGAGGATTTCACCTTGTTGCTTAGAGTGTTCAAGTCTAATACCATTATTAGAAAGGAAAGGTCCACCAATGACTGTGTGGACAGCACCTCTGGCTACAAAGAAGTGAATTCTTCTTTCATCACCAGAGGGTAAAAGGACAGTGTTTTCTGATAAAAAAACAATTTCTGTTCTGTGACCTCCAATGCATTTAAGCCTCATGTTTAGAACCCTCATTGGTAGTCTTGCTTTGATAGATTCCACTTCTGGTATTATACTGAGTTCAGCTCCAGGATCTACTAATGCTTTGACTATATGTCCTTTTCGTCCAGCTGAGAACTCAATCATTCCAAGGGGAAAAGAGTAATGCATTTTATCTTGAATGATTATTTCCTCAGTTGTTGTTTTCTCCTTACTGTTAATTGATTTGGAAGATAATAGGTTTTCCTTTCTTTTTCTGAGGGAAATTTTAATTCTTGCATAAACTTGGGTGAAGCGGTGAAAATTTCTTCTAAGGTAAGAGTAATTTTCTGACCCATGACCTTCTTCCTGAATTTTTCAATTATTGATCCTTCTTCGTCAATTGAAAGCTTTTTTTTCACTTCCACCTTTGGTAGCTGGGTTAGAGCTCTTCTATCAATATCCTTCTCTTTAGCTGGTGTAGAAAACTTTGGTTGAGTTAGTTCTGGTTGTTTAACAGCTTCTTCTGGTTTTAATGACTTATACCTTGTAGTTATTATCACCTTTTCTTCTTCAATGAATCCACCAGGAATGCTAGTTTTCTATTTTTATAGTGTCTTTGAGTTGAATCATCTCTTTTGAGGGAAGGGGTCGAGCCTTAGATTTCTCTTGATTTTCAATCATTTGCTTTGTGTTCCTTCAACCAATAGCATAGCCAAAAGGTTCTTCTAATCCTGTTTAAATACATGGTGGTTCCTGATAACCCAAATTATCCATTGACAGAAAAGCATTCAATTTTCTTTTTTCTTTTGTTCATCTTCTTTGTTCTATTCCTCTAACTTTCTTTTCAGTTCCTCTTGTTCCTTCTGAAATTCCCTGACTAAATCTTTTGGTGAAAATTTTCCATCATTTGTGTGAACCTTTGAGATATGACCACATACCCAAAAAGGTCACAAGAAATATTTTATATAATTATAAGTACCTTAAAAACTATAAAAATACCATAAACTGGTACAAAATTTGGTTTAACTTAAACACCAATGAATAAACATGTGAAATAAACTACAAAATAGGATTTTCCATGGTAAAATACACATATACCATCTTTATGGCATATCTGTAAAGTCAATATTTAATAAGTTATAAGTAATAATACCTTATAAAAACCACAAATCCTTATTTATTTCAAAACCTAATGAAACAACATGTAAAATGAATGGTACCATTGGATTCTCCATACAAATACACACATAAAACAATTAATAAGCTCAGCTTCAAAACCAATACTTAAGGAATTACCCCGAATATATGCACTTTTTTGGTCAACGCATATATTCAAGGATTTTAGCTAATATCTCTGCAGTTATACATGATAGAGTGATAAACCAAAAATAAAGTCATCACGTAATTACTGTAGGAGCACAGATATGAAGTTTATTTCACAAGTTATACACAAGGTTAAAACCTGTAAGGAATTATTGATTAAAATCAATAGAGCTGTTGACCACTTTGTTGTGAAAGTGGTCCAAACTTGAAAAAAAGCAGACAGTTGGATTCTACTAGTTCATTCGTGAATAATGATGTTTTTTTATTACAATATTCAAGGTATAACCCCTTGAAATCATGGTTTGAAGTTTAAAATATTAAATTTCAACAGAAAAGATGAGTTACAAGAAAAATCATCAAAATAGAGTTTTGATGATGTAATGAAATGCTCTTGGCAGAATAATACGTTTATGCTAAGCTATCAGACTTCACTCTCTGAATTGCTGTAGCGTGTAAAGCTTAAAATGTATTAAGGATCAAAGTTTGAGCTTAATTTGATCATTTATGATCACACACTGTAACCTTAAATTAAGTTTAACAGTCATATAAGTGTTGAAATTGGTGAATACTATTAGTTTATGATTAAAACTAATAAAATCCACGAAATTTGCGGTTCTGCCAAGCCTTTGACGTCATCAAGCTTAGAGTTATAGTGATAACTCTAAATAATGGCGTAATAATGATGTAATGAGGTTTGATCATGATGTAATCATCACCAAACCTTAAAATATTGATCAATTCCAGTGTTTATGATCAGTAAACGTCTACTAGAAGCCTGTTGGACTCTAGGAGGGAGGTATTTCTTTTAAATAGAGCTCTTTCTGCTCTGTTTCCCCCTCAGATGCATCAAAAACATTAAATAAATACAAAAAAGGTAATATCTTTATTCTTTATATATAAAACTTTTATATTATCAAAGACCAAAGTTCATCTTTATTATAATCATCAATTTTGACGTGATTAAATCATTTGTTTAGCTGTTTTTGTTAAAAATCTCTCTAAAACTGATTTCCACGTAAAAAAATCAAGAATATTTGTAATTTATCTATTTTTTATTGTAAATACAATTTGTATAAGTTGTATTTACATTATTTGGCGTCAAATATCTCAAAATTATTATATTAAGTGTTAAAAGTAGGTTATTTTCTGTTATATTAATAATTTCCTCTATATTATTCTCTTAATAATTCTTTAATTAATATAAATAGTATTTAAATTAATTTATAACCTTAATATTAGTAATATTATTGTTATCAATTGTTTTTTATTAATAAAAAACAATTTTTTACGCCTTTATTATTTGTTTGTAACAATAATAAGGTGCTTTTTAAATATATTAATTATTTTATTATATTATATTTTATAATATAAATTATATTATTATATTTTTACTAATAATATAATTATTTTTACGCCATAATTATAATAATTCTTATTATTATAATTATTTTTATCTTATTTATTTCATTCATAAGGACATTCATAGTACAATAAGTAAAATATTAGTAGTTTTTACTTATTGTTTCATAGTCAAACCTTACAATTTGGAACCCTTTCCCAGTTTGGATATAAATAATTGAAACCTTTTTGATAACACATTTCTTTTTTTGATCATCCACTATAGTTCATCAAATAAACCTTGGTACATTCTTTTTGGGGGCATACACCATGAAAAAAAGCTATCCCTGCCAGCAGGGACAGCAGGTCCAACCTGCTTTCAACCTGGGTACTAACCTTGGTTTCAACCTTGAAATATTTTTGTATATACCTTCAGCAACATCTTTTTTCATTGAGAAATTTACTCAATTGAAACAGAAGAGTATGTATTTTTCATGATTTTTATTTTTTACTATTTTATTACATATAGACTACCCACTAATGAATAAAGTAATTGGATACATTTTATCACTAACAAGTAAAGACAATTTTTCCAGAGAAATAGGGGAATTTATTTAATCACTAATTTTTTTTCTATTTGAAATAATGGACCTATATCACATGTACCCACCATTGCAAACTTTTAATATGTAGCACTATTTGTAAATCAACCATTAAATATTTCAAAAATAATTTATACAAAAAGAACTTCTATTTGAGGTGAATAATCAACCACAAAATTACTTTTTCTGTATACTTAAATACTTAGCATACCTTCAAAGATGAATCTGAATAATTTTAAATTTTGTTTCAAGAAATAAACAATATTTTTTTTCATGAGCTAAACATCACAGAAAAAGGCTGGGGACTTGCATACAGGTCCTTTACAGTATCTTCAGCTTATTTCTGAGTGTATCTCTGGAAGCATCCCTAGTTTAACTCACATTCATTGTATTCTGACATTTTTACTCCCCCTTTAATTTTTATTAATATTTTCTCAACTTAATATATACACTGGCAACAAACATAGGTGATGAATCTTATTCAATTTTTGGATTGTTAGATCATTGAAATTCCCTCATGATGCTTATAGTTAGTAGAATAATCTTCAAATTCTCTCATCAATTGAGCTCCTTAAAATTCACTTCATGAATGCTTGTGGATTTTGAAAGTTCATCCAGCTATATGGGGAGCCTTGGAAAGGAATTCTTTAATACTTGTAGGATTAATTGCTTCTTTCATTTTAATTTATCTTTTATGTTGGCTTAAAGAATTAGGATAACTTAATAATTAAGAAATTCTATTTACCAGAATGCTTGTTTTCAGATGAATCAAAAATTAAGCTCACCACAGAAAAAAGCTGGGACTTGCATACAGGTCCTTTACAGTATCTTCAGCTTATGTCTGAGTGTATCTCTGGAAGTATCCCTAGTTTAACTCACCTTCATTGTATTCTGACATTTTTACTCCCCCTTTAATTTTTATTAATATTTTCTCAGCTTAATATATACACTGGCAACAAACATAGGTGAGGAATCTTATTCAATTTTTGGATTGTGAGAACATTGAAATTCCCTCATGATGCTTATAGTTAATAGAATAATCTTCAAATTCCATCAATTGAGTTCCTTACAATTCACTTCATGAATGCGTGTGGATTTTGAAATTTCATCCAGCTATATGGGGAGCCTTGAAAAGGGATTCTTTGATAATTGTAGAATTAATTGGTTCTTTGATCCTATTGTCTTCCGCTGCCTTGATTCTTGAATTTCTCTGATTTTAATTTATCTTTCATGTTGGCTTAAGCAATGAGGATAACTTAGGAATTAAGAAATTCTATTTACCAGAATGCTTGTTTTCAGATTAATCAAAAATTAAGCTTGAATTGATTTCCCACAATGATAATAATAAGTAATGAAGAATTTGAAAACTATAATGGTAATTATTTTGAGGGAATCCTTTCCAAATTTAAATTAAAAATGGGTGTTACTCCTTAAAATTATGAATATTTTGGAAAAATCTGTTCCAATAATTTTATAATAAGTAAAATACCTCTCCTTTAGTGATTATTATCATCATAGAAATTGGGAAAAATTATTGGAAAGGATTTTTCCATACAAATTAATCTTAATTTATTAAAATAATGTTTCAAAATGAAAAATGAATAAATAAAGAGAATAAAATAAACTTGAAGCCTTGAAATAGTGATTCAATGGCCTTCAACATGATTTAATGAATACTTTTGAAATTATATTCTTGACAATTTCTGCAAAGGGAAAATAAACAAAGTATAGGAATACTTTGATGAATTTAAAAAAAAATTGGAAAGGGGTTGCATGGGCCACAACTCAAAAATTTTGATCAGTGCTGGATATATCTTGGAGGGAACTCCACATTTGGAAAGGAACTTGTTTTCTCATATATATGTTCTTTTAAAATCAAAATCTAAGGATTTGGGACAACAGTAATAACAAATTTAATTGATCTTCAGATTTGGAATATATTTATGTCCATTAATAAACTAAGTTTCAAAATATAATTCATTTTTACACTATTAAGAAAAATTCAGGGGCTAAATTGTTAGCTTATCAAAATCACTTAAAAAATCCCGGGGGATCTTTCCACTATATAACCCATGCAATCCTATCATTTATATTCCATTTTTCCTAAAAAAAAATCATATCACACTGATATATTAAATTTTCAATCTAAAAATTTACAGTATGATTTCAATATTTTTTCTTGGGTTTTTTATTATTATAATTGAAAAAAAATAAATATTGATCAATCCTTTCCAACCTCTCTGAGCTCAGTAATATTCAGAAGAGTATTTAATTCTATTCATATACTATTAGAATCTGACTTGAGTCATCTTGGGAGCCTTGATTCTTTCCAGAATTTCCATCTGGGTCCACTGCTTGATATTCTTGGAGGAGTTGCTGAAGGCTTTAATCCTGAAACATATAAAAAATACAAAAACAGTAATAAAGTTCTTTTTATAAATTCTTTCATAAATTTCAAGAATAAATATAAAAATATCCTATCACATGGATGTGTTTTTGTGGATAAAGGGAATATTTTACAAACAAGAGAGGCTTTCAAGAATGCAAACATGGCTCTGAGACATATTGGAAACTATATCTCACCTTCATTTATTGATATTCCTCAATATTGTGATCTTTATCAAGCTTCTAACAATACAAGCTTAACTAGTTCTGTCACTTCAATACCTAATTGTCAAACCAATCTTTCATTGCACCAAATCCAGCGTATTTCCTTTCTCTTAAATGTGGAAAGAATTTGTGAAAGCCTATGGAAACATTCAGACAACTTATGGATTAAAAAGATTTTCTCTAATGCTGTTGAAAATGGGCTGATACCACAAGATATTGTGTGCACAAGTAGGGGTAGAATATTGGCTGATGATATGGGACTTGGAAAATTGTTGACAACTTTATGCTTGATTAAAAAAACACAAAATGAAGCATTAAAGTACTCAGAAATATCTAAGGACCATGTCCCAGCTACTTTGATCATTGTACCACTTTCTACTTTGCATAACTGTGATAATGAAATAAGACTACATTTTCATGATGGTAGTTTACCATATTCAATATTCCATGGTTCCAATCGTAATTTCATTTCATTCCAAAATTTGAAGCAGAATGCAGTTATCATCACCACATATGATGTTATTGCTGGTTATAATGTTGATGATGTTGATGGGATGAGAATAAATCCTCTTTTGGTGAATTGGTTCAGAATAGTGTTGGATGAAGCACAGTAAGCTTCTCTTTGGGATTCTTAAATAAAAAAGTACTAAAATTTTTGCATCAATTAGCTACATAAAGGAACAATCTACTCATAGACCATTCACAATATTGAATTTAAAATCTGAAAGAAAGTTATGCCTTACAGGAACACCATTACAAAACAATCTTTGGGATCTTCATAGTCTGTTGAGGTTTTTACAAGTAGAACCATGGAATCTCAAGCCTTTATGGGAAAATTGCATAATCAAACAAATATCATCTGGGAATCAAATGGCAATCCAATCATTACAGCTTATAATGCAAACACTCACCTTGAGAAGATTGAAAGCCAACCTACTGGATCTTCCCAAGAAAGTGCAACATGGAGTTGGAATTGAGATCTATGAGCCATGGAAAACACTTTATTTCAAAAAACATGAAGAGTTTAGTTCATTGTATGGAAAACAGAGGTCCAAAGCACTTCAATGGGATTCATCAGAATTTTTCTCCAGATTATCAGATTTGAGACAGCTTTCCAATCATCCAGCACTACTAGAAAGGGAAGAAGGGGGAAGGCAATATACCTGGAAAGAAGGATCCAAAGTGGTGCATCTTGTTAGCCATCTCAAGGAGTTTTTTCAGAAGGAGCTAGGCTTAAGATATCCCAAAGCAGTTGTTTTTCCAGAATACAAAAGGTTTCTTGATATGTGAGCTCAAATCCTTCTACTACTTTCATTTGAAAGATTTTATTGATCAAATATTGTACAAAGTATTGAAATTGCACTGGATGAAAGTGGAATATCCAATTTGATGATGCATGGAATGCTCAAAAATGATCAAAGGATACAAATCCTTGAAGAATTAAGAAAAATCCAAAATCTCAAGTTCTTCTTACAACAAAATGCACAGGTGGTGTTGGTATTGATCTGAGATGTGCTAAAAATGTCTACATAATGGTAAGACAGTATCTAGATACACTTGAAGCTTAATCTAATATTATTCCAATTACTTAAATTAGGAACCAGGTTGGAACCCTTCAATTGATGATCAAGCAGTTGATAGGCTTTATCAGCTAGGGCAAAAGAAAGAAGTTCATGTATTTCATTATATAACTGTGGGTAGTATTGAGGTGAATATTCAGCAAGTTAGAAGGAAGAAACAGCAGCTTCATATGTAAGATAGTTTATACTCAATCAATATTTATCTTTTTTAGTAGCTAAACAATTTTCATTTCATTTCAGGTTGAGCATTGGAGATTTAGGTACTGTGGATCATGAATTGGAAAAATTGATTGTGGAAACAATAGAAAAATCATGAATTATTTTTTTAGGTTTCAGATAGTTGAGGTAAATGATGAATATCTATACATGGCTTTGATTGTAACATTAGCTTCTCATCATTAGTAAGCTTGGAAATATAATCATTTGAATAAAGATTTTCTGCAAGTCCAATTGGCACTTTGGCTTTTTTCTCAAAAATACCACTTTGTACTGTTCTACTTTTCAAGACATTTGGAATTCTATTGAATTTATGTTTTTGAATTTGCTTTTGAATTAATAAGGAATCTAATTGACTTGCTAACTTTGAGAATAAAGCTGACCTCCAAGGGGACTTTAGTTTTATTAATGATCCATTTTCATCTTCAGTATCAGAGCAGCATTGTGGCTCATCAAATATGGAAGCTTCATCTTGATTAATTTTCAATGATAGTAATGTCTCTGAGCGATTTGATGATAACTGAATATTAAATAACATCAATTGGTGTAAGCATCAATCACAAATAAAGTAAAAAAATACTCTTTTACGCCACCTTGATTTCTGCTTCTGACTGGCCTTTTTTGAAAGAGCTTCAGGAATCAATTTATCATTCTTAAGATCCTCTTGTTTCCCTCTGAACCAGCGCATTAGTATTAAAGACTTATTAATATGTGTATTATCCTTTGGATTTATCAAGAACATTTTCAATTCTCCTTGTTGGTGTAAAGAGTTCCAGTGCTTGGGAACAAATTATGAAAATATTTGATTCCATTTTGATTCCCAACATTGATTCCAAGCAAAGTTTGACATTGGGAAGCCTGATTTGAAGAGATCATCTAGAAATATAGTTTTGTACATTGGTGAAATTAATATTCTTGGGTTTATAGACAGTCTATCCTCTCCTGAGTTGTGATTATGGGGATTTGTAATTGGATTATCAGTGCAAGAAAAGGGTAAGTTCTCAACAATTTTGAGACTTTCGTCAGATGGAAGAGATTTCCAACTATTTATATCAGATGGAGATTGGAAATAGTTGATTTCCATGATCAACCAGCATAATTGATGTATGGATCTTGATATTGCACTGGTAGGTAGTGGGATGATGGGATGTAATATCTTGTTGATAGTCCTGTTTGATTGGGGTATAGAGGTCTCCAAAAAGTAATGGGAAGCTTTAGGCATAGTAAAACAGGTTAATTAAAGTCAGATTTCTGGGTATAGGTGGAAGAATCAAGAGAAAAGCTCCTATTTATCATAAATGAGAGGATTCTGGAGCCCTGTAGTCATTTCTTACAGCTTGAATGAGCCTGCAAAAATCTATCTTGTGTAAAAGGAGATTTTTTGGGAAAGTAAGCAATGAGGTATCAGGTGAAGCAAAGTAATCTTAACACACTCAAACATGATTTGAATAAAAATAACCCTTTTTTGAAAGAATAAAATTAAATTACATAAAAGACTGATCAAATTAATAAGGTGTTTATATTGCCTTTATCAGGGAGATCTAGTACAGGTTGTTCATCTATGTTATTTTTTTCAAGCCATGCCTCACTGAAGTTCAATACTAAAAATTTGGCCACTTCCAATTTTTTAGGAGCAGTGGGAACAAATTCATGGGGTTTTGAGAAAAATGCCTTGTTAAAAATATCCAAAATATATGCATTTGTTCTCTTCCAAATGGGCTCATAAGGCCTTTCCTTTGCAATAACACTATCAGTAATTTCAATCATCTGCAATGCTCCTTTAGCTGAACTTCTTCTCCAATCTCCTGAGCAAACCATTAAGCCTCTTACCCCAGAAGCAAGAAATGAAGCTAAAATATGATATCAGGGCTTAACTAATCCTATTTTTGATTGTAGCTCTGATAAGGTCCTAAGGTGTTCTTTGGACCTTTTCTGAGTGAGCACAAATCCATCAGGAATATTGACTGGAAGACCTTTTGAATGTGCTAGTATCAGGATATATGAAATCATAAGATGGAAAATGGAATCATTGAAAGATATTAAGCTATTAATTCCATAATGAATTGGCTGGTTTTCCTCCTTTTCATCAAGGGTATTTTCAATTTGAGCTGAATGGGATGGTCTTGTGCTGAGGCAGGAAGCTAGAAATTCCAGGCTGAGTCTTTAAACTAACAAGGGATCATTATCTGTTGATTTTTTCATTTCAAACTTTTCAGGTTGTATGAGATCTTGTGCAGAAACTGATATTGACTCCAGTATTAGATTGGCCCAGAACTGTTTCTTTTGAAGATTAGGTACAAAGAGGGATTGTGCCAATTGAAAGACAGGTTGGTGTGATTTGCAAATTTTTTGCATTGATATTGTAGCATCCAGAGTAAATATAGGGACATTCCAAGCATCAGGATCATTGAAAGGATCATACTTCTTTGGTGAAAAGATATCTAATCCTGAAAAAAGCAAGTAAATATCAATGTTCTGGAAGAAACATGAATGAATGTCTTTTGTATTTACCAGATTTATTCAAATCCACTAGCCATTTGGTAATGCTAAGAGATCCAATACTTTGAAATTGTATTCCTTTGGGTATTTTGGTAGAAAATGGCCTTTGGGGAATTTCCTGGAATTGTTCTCTTACTAGAGTTTCAACATTAACCTGGCATTTCTTCCATGAGGATACAGAAAGTGGCTGATAATGGCCGATTTTTTCTTCAAAGTGATCTGAGTGAATGGAATTGAATAATCCAGATTGAGGAAGCTTTTTCTTCTTTTGGGATGTTGAAGGCTCTTCATTACTGGTTTGCATTACTTTTGAATTTGATGGGTTGTTATCTACAAGTATGAAATTGGAGTTAGGTTTTTCTTTTGAGTGTTTGGTAGATGTAGGTTGTATCAAGGCCTCCTCTATTTTTGATTTTGCTTTTTTTCTCATGGTGGAATCTGGAAAACTTTGTAGATTTGATGGATCATTTTGAGAAATACTATTGAATCCAGGGCTGGAGTTTGAGGTGGATAGGGCTTTTTCAAAATCATTTTGAGGTTGGAATAGTCCTAGTTCTAGATTTTGAGAATCTGACTGGTTTTGTGGGTGTGATTTCTCAGTATCACAATTGCATTCCAATTTCTAATAAAGAAATGATTCAGGGAATATAGTTTAATCTTTGAGTAAAGCCTAAATAAGATATTTAGACATACTTCTTGATTCTTTTCCTTTATACTTTGATAGATTTTGGCCTTTTTATTACTCATACTAAAAGAAGATATGAAATACATCTTTATTGATGTTTGGGAGGATGCTGAAATAATAACCTTTGCTTCAGGGGGTAATGATCCACCTAGCTGTACACCTAAATTATGATTTGAATTCCAATTAAAAATGGCTCCATATGGGCAAAAGCGGGAAAAACATACAATACAGATCATCTTCAAGTATTTTGGAGACCTCTTGAATTTTTTTTCTTGCATATTCAGGAAACTTAGTATTGCTGGTAGCAAGTTTGAGAGAAGGAAGAAATTTGGAGATTTTGGATATGAATTCCAATTTTTCAACTTGCTTTGGCTCTATTTCAAGTAATGGATCCATTTTGGAGCAGTGATTATCTGAAATTTACCGAGGGTTAATTATTATAAATAAATTTCTAAATTTACTTTTGAAATGAAATTCAAAAAAATAGAAGGTGGGCGTTCTTTACAGTGTTCAAGACAGATTGGACTATTATGGAATGTAGGATTTTGGGAAGGCATATATAATGATGACTTTTGAAAAATGTATATAGTTTTGTTTGAGCGTTTCTCAATATATAATAGCTTGGGGAGAATTGAAAACCAAAGCAGGCATAAATAAGAGGCCTATATATTGAATAATCTTGAGAACCTATAGCACAGTTCAGCTTTGAAAACATTAAATAAATAACAAATTTATGACTGATGGTCATAATTGTGAAAGCCCACATTGTGGCTAAATTATAAATTCTCACAATGGGTGACTTTTTAAAATATTTTAAACATGTTTTCTTTTGAAGTACATTTATTACTAAGCCCTAAGCTTGGCAAACATATAGGACACTTCAGCTCTCAAATACACTACAAAAATACTAATTTTATGACTGCCAGTCATGATTTTGAAAGGCATCTTTTGACTTGGTTATTAATTCACTCAATTGGTGAATTGTAAAAATAATTTATCTCTAATTATATTTCCAAATACATCTATTACAAAACTCTGAGCTTGGATACCAAAAAGGACTAGGAGATAAACATTATTCAGGATTAATACGATTATGACTACTTGAACCAGCTTCAATTCCACTGAGAGAGAATCTTCCTGGCCTCTGTATGATGTGATGTCCCCTTTTTGTCTTGGCCTCAATCTCTAATAAAATATTTTGGAGTCCAATTGGTACTTTACCAGTAAGTGGTTTCTTTCAGCTTCTGAAATTGTGCTTAAGTATATTGTGGAATAACAATCTAAAGGTAAGCAATGTGGGACATTAGTTAAATCAGAATTATGTCTAATTTCTCTCCATCCATATGAAGCATACGTTGAACTCTATTCTTTTCAAGCTGGGTTTTGGCACCAAGGGTCATTGCTAGATCCAATTGCCTTGTACACAAGGTCAAAGCTTCACTACGCCAAACTCCAACAAGTCTTTTTGGTGCTTTTCCCAAGTCATAATTATCCTCTACATGTGAAGTTGCTTTTATATCAGTATATATTGCAGAGAAATTGTTGTTTTGAGGGAATAATTGATTTTCTATTTTGAAACAGGAAGCTGTAACCTGAATATAAAAGTAATACTAGAGTTTGGTTTATGTCCAACAAAAGAATAAGCACATGCATTCTGCCTCCCTCTACTGTTTTTGGATTTCTTAGCTTTTTGAAATTTAATCTCCTCTCCAGCCTGGCCAAGTTTTGAAAGTTTTTTCATTTCTTTACCCCTTCCATTCACCCAAAATTCAATTGATAGGTTTAGTTGATATTTAATCTGGGTTGAGTCTGGCTCCAATTGAAAAAATGTTTGGAGATAATGTTGGCTATGGCTTCATTCCAAGTGGAGTTATTGAATGAGGTTCCCCATTGGAAGGTAATCCTCTTGAGGCCTACTAGCTGGCATTCCTTTTCACAAGCACACTTTTCAACTATTGAGACCTTGATCTTGTTATTTAAAACATCACAACTTGGTATAAATTCAGGTGGCTGCAATAGTTGAGATATAGAGGTGATTTCTTGTTTGACCAGAATTATGTGCTCACTAATTGGATGATCTCTCAGTCCATATTCAAAGCTTTCCAAATGGGTCTTGATGTGTTTAGCTTGGTTTTTGACCCAATGAATATGAAATTCCTCTTTATCATTGGTAGGATTGGGTGGGAAGTGATCTACAGAAGGTGGCATACCCATTAAGAAGTAGATAAATTCTTGCAAGTGGACTGATTCAGTGGATGCCTGACTTGGAAGATTGTTCTTTGTTACCAATCTTGTAATGCGGTGATTTCTCCCTTGCAAAATTCTCTTATTATTTCTGGCCCTCTGTTGGTTCTCTTCTTGTTGAGTCCTGAGTTCTACTCCAACAACTGAAAGCAAAATCAGTCAGTAATTTTCAATCAGCTTTAGGAAAGATACTCACCACCAGATGCTATTTCCTCTTGTCCCTCCTGACTGGCATTCTGTGCAACTGCATCCTCTATTCCAAGTCTTTCCAAATCTTGCATAAAGATGGATTTCTGTCCAGTAGAGTCAGTATGGATGCTTTTGTGGATTTCTTCATCTGAGTGAATTATTGAGTCACCCTCTGTTGGTGGGTTTTGTGATGAGGATCCAGAATTTTCTCTGTGGAATGCGGAGGGGGAGCCACCCATTGCATTGGAAGGCATTGTAATATCAATCTAAAGAATTGGAGTTAAATTGAGGAAAATGAGTTAATTATATTAATAAAAGTTTAAGGATGTTAAACAGAGGTGGAGTGAAGATTAAACGTATGAGAATGAATTTGGTAGATGAGAAAGCTCAGGAAAGCTTAGAGCAGTTTGGTGAAGTGGAAATACAGACATTTTTGGTGGAGAAGAGATAGTTTATATACACATTTTTTCAAACCTGTTCTATCCAGCACCAAAAAACCAAATTATGTCTTGAATGATCTTTGGGAGGCTTAAGTATGGCAGATTGACAATTCAAACCTCTTTTAAAAGGGATTTGAGTGAATTATTCTGAAAAAACTACATTTAATAGCATATAACAATATCAACAAAGGAAAAGTATTGTTTTTCCTCCAAGGAAATCTTTAGTGAGAATTGATAAGGAAACCTAAGGCTGAAAGGGGTGCGATGCTTCAATCACCTATCCATTGCTGGCAAGGTTTGAAAGGAAATGGTGAGAAGCTGTTAAAATATATGAGATAATGAGTGGCAGTCCACTGAATCACTTACTGATGAATGTAGAGATACCAAGCAGAGTGTAGCCTGATCAATTCCAAAGGTTCCAGGAGGATCCTTGAGGCTTTCAGCATGACCCAAAACTGATTGGGAGTTGATGATTATGGCATCCTCTGTCTGGTCCAATAGAATAGAACAATTGAGATCTGGAAAAGGATGGAAAGGGTCTTTTTCTATTTCATTATTTTCAAGCTTCTTAAAAGGTTTGATTATTAGCCACCATATGGTGGGATCACCTCCAACTAATGAGACAATATTATCAATATGGCCCAATGATTTGACATTATTAATGCTATACTCTATGATACTGTCTTCAACATGTGATTTTACATTACAATACCTTTTTTTTCAAAAATTATTGACTTTTTGCATTCAAAGAGGCTTAAAACATCCCTTAAATTTCTTGAAACTAGTAGTTTCCACTGTTGAAAAATAGCATCATGCAATTGAATTGTATGACTGGCACTTATATTTTTTGATTGGTGCGGAGAAATGAGGGGATTGTTCCTACCAACTCTTTTTTGAAGATTAGGCAATTTGGAAATCCATTGATATTGTACTTTAGATATCCATCTAGTCAGTATTGTTTGGGAAATCTCAGCTACAATTGGTTATATGTGGGTAAGTATTGTGTGAGGGTGATTTTTTGACATAAAAATATATAATTCAAACTCAACATGCCTTATTATCCTGTGGTATGTCCCCAAATGTACGGCTCATTCTTTTGTATGCCCACAAAGCTAAGCTTCTTGGTGGCCCTAGCTCCTTGATAACCTTTGGTTAATGTTGTGTTAGGTGTAGATTAGGCTTGGAGTTTATCATGGACCAATCCAAATGAAGTGTTTGACAATAGATCTTTGTAGTACTTTCAATCTTCTATAGATCTTCTTCATGAATGCTTGTTCTGAGTAGCATGTTTGTTAATGTAGCTAATGAAATTAGTGATTTAAGTAGAAGATCCTTATAGAGGTAGTTCCCTGGGCATTTTACCCTTTCTTCCCTGTGAGGTGTTTGTGAACTCCATAGTGGTACAAGTGCCAAAGGTAAATACAATTTCATCAATATTTGCCACTCCGCTGCTTTGAGTGTCTGAAAGTTTTTGAAACCAAATTTTCTGGGTAGACAAGAAAACCATGACGGGACTTTTGTTTGATTGATGACTTTTTCAAGTACCTCTAATTTGTCCTTTTTTAATCTTGGAGTTTCATCCCCCATTGGATTTAAATACTGATTATCATCAGAAGATAAATCAGAGGGGACCAATGAATCACTACCATGTGTAAAAGGTAATAAGTTGATTACTGTAGAAGTGGATGTCTGGGATCTAAGGGAATACCTGGAATTTGAAGTTCTGTTGCTTTTTGCAGTTTGATCACTTTTGGTCCTGGAGGCTTCACTACAGCCTTTGTGCCTTTGGGATGTAGGAGGTCAAATGCGGGCAAGGTTAGCTTTTGTAAGGTTTTGTTTCTTTGGTCTACTTCATTTGTCAGAATCATTGTCATCTTCATTTTTCCTTTTCCTTGGACGCCCCAATAAACAAAAAGGATATTTGGATGGATTTGAGTCTGCCAAAAAACTTTGTTTTTTCCTTTGAAGCTCCAACTCATGACCAGCCAACCCCACCTTGAGGAATGATATGCAATAGTCTTTGATATCCCCTATAATCAAACAATGCATGATATGTATGCCACAAAAGTCAATTGGTCTCCAATAAGCTAGTTTATTTAGAATACTCCACCGGACACCATGTGGTTTTACAAATTCATCTTTTTCCTTTTTGGTTTGAAGTTGGAGCCATTCATTTGCCTTGGAAATATGATTTTCATGTGTCCTTGTTTCAAATCTTGAAAGATCTATTTCATTGATCTCCACCCTTGTAATATTACAAAAGGAGAAAAATCAATTGGCTGAATTGGAAGCAAATCCAGCCACTTTACGTAGAGCAGGAAGATCTGCTATTAAAGGTAATAAAGCCACTCTAATAAGTCTACCCTGTGGAAAGTCATGGGTATTTGAAAACCAAATACCATTCCATAAAATTTGAAGCTCAATCACAAGAGGCTCCAACATTGAATTCATTTCATCAAGAGATGGCTCTTTGGGACCAGGACTTATTGCATATAAAAACATGTTCTCCTCTTTGTGACATTCACTTGGAGGAAGATTCAAACAAGTGAGAAGAATTGACCCAATTGAAATGGATTTTGCAGCCCCTTTGTTACTGAATGGATTGAACCAATCTACATATAAGCCAAATATCAAATTACCTGTTCTATTTGTGAAATCTTGTTTACTACATGGGGAACATTTGAATGTGTGCCAAATTTTGCTATGCCAAATATCAGAAATAACTTTAGGGCCTGTTTGAGAATTATGGGTATTGTGAGCATTTACTAGCTTTTCAAAGCCAGGAATCCACATATGGGAGGCCAACCATTTTTGCAAGGATTGGTATGTAAAGGTACAGATTGGTTTTTGAAATGAAGTATCATTCTTGTGATCAGTTTTAAATAAAAGAGAACCACATTCTTTTCTTGCAAGAGAGCCTAATTTGACAATGGAGGAAGGAAAAGGTTGAATAAATTTGGATGTACACTGTTTGTTGATGTGCCCCGTTTCAGTCAGATCATACAAGCTGGAGCATTCTGGACAGAAAATCTTTTTTTCAACGTCCATTGATATGCCCAGCTGAACCAAAATAGTTTCAATTGAAAGTGGAATTCCTTTAGCAATGGATAATCCATCAAAATTGAATTTCTCTGCAAGGCTAGTTATCTTTTCCCTTTCTGATAGAAGAAATTCTTTGATACTATCTCTGGACATTTCATTTTTGAGGTATAGGCTGGAAGCTTGAACCAAAACTTTAAAAGCATGAGAGTCAATGAATTTAAAGGTCTTCTTTTCATATTTTTTGGTATCAAAAAGTAAATTTCTTTCATTCTTCTGATGACATATATGTTCAATTTGAGAGCATCCAGGGGTTTTCTGAGTTGGCTGCACCAAAAGATTGTGGAAAATTAGATTTAAGTAATGATGAATAATTGAAATGAATGAGGAAAAGAGTCCTTACATTTTCACTATTTTGGGCTAATAGCATCTGATCTACCAAAGGCTGGGGTCTCCTGAGTTTTACTAGTTCCAATTGATGTGTCTTCCAAGCTGGGGAAGACATAGGTCTTCCATGCTGAACAATATTGATCAAATCTTCATAATATTGATTGTAATGGCCAAGCTCGTGACAAGTGCAAATTGTTTTAGGGCGGCCCATTTTTTGCACAATGAGATTTTGTGGGGAATAAACAAAAAGGGCCCAAGAAATTGATATGGAGTAGTGCGGTTATGAGGAAGGTTTTGGGGGGCAAAGTGAACTCGAAAGAGCTTTCAAGTGGACACAAACATAGCTTTATTTATATAATGGTACAAATGATGACCAACAGTCATAATTTGATGACCTGTGTACAATTACAGCCAAAGTTGTATTGTCAATGGACCTCATTTAGATGCAGTGTTTTCTGTATCTGAGTGGGTCTGATTAGATTTCAAGGAGAAAATCCAACTACAGCCGTAATTGGTTGGCAAGTGGTACAAATTAAGACTGGTGGTCATAATTTGACGGCCTGTGTATGATTACAGACAAGCCTTATTGTGGATGGACCTCATTCAGATACAGTTTTTTCTGTATCTGAGGGGTCTGATTAGATTTCATGGAGACAAACCAATTACGGCCATAATTGGTTTTCATATGGTACAAATTATGACCGCCAGTCGTAATCTGACGACCTGTGTATAATTACAGACAAGCTGTATTATCAATGGACCTCATTCAGATACAGTTTTTTCTGTATCTGCGTGGGTATGATTAGATTTCAAGGAGACAAACCAATTACAGCCGTAATTGGTCTGCAAGTGGTACAAATTATGACCAGTGGTCACAATTTGACCACCTGTGTATGATTACAGGAAAGCTGTTATGTGGCTGGACCTCATTCAGATACAGTTTTTTCTATATCTGAGTGGGTCTGATTACATTTCCAGGAGACAAACGAATTACGGCTGTAATTGGTTGGGCTATGGTACAAATTATGACCGGAAGTCATAATTTGACCACCTGTGTACAATTACAGCCAAATCTGTATTGTCAATGGACCTCATTCAGATACACTTTTTTCTGTATCTGAGTGGGTCTGATTACATTTCCAGGAGACAGCCAAATTACAGCCATAATTGGTTTGGATATGGTACAAATTATGACCAGCAGTCATAATCTGACCACCTGTGTAAAATTACAGCCAAAGCTGTATTGTCAATGGACCTCATTTAGATACAGTTTTTTCTGTATCTGAGTGGGTCTGATTAGATTTCAAGGAGAAAATGCAACTACAGCCATAATTGGTTGGCAAGTGGTACAAATTAAGACTGGCGGTCATAATTTGATGGCCTGTGTATGATTACAGACAAGCGTTATTGTGGATGGACCTCATTTAGATACAGTTTTTTCTGTATCTGAGTGGGTCTGATTAGATTTCAAGGAGACAAACCAATTACGGCCGTAATTGGTTTGCAAGTGGTACAGATTATGACCGGTGGTCATAATTTGACCACCTGTGTATGTTTACAGACAAGCTGTATTGTGGCTGGACCTCATTGAGATACAGTTTTTTCTGTATCTGAGTGGGTCTGATTGCATTACCAGGAGCCAAGTGGTACGGATTATGACCAGCGGTCATAATCCAACTCTGATGACATTCTGAGGACACAAATTCATTGCAGTCATAATTAATTTACATTTTGAAGAAATTATACTGGTGGGCTGAATCTCTCACCCACCTAGAGGTGTGACTGTACCATCCAATCTAATCACCCATGTATATGAAGGACGATTTTAAAGATACACATCTCCTGACACTTATTTCTTCCCTCAATGTGTAATTGAGGTTTATTTCTAGAGGATCTGCAGCTTTCTTTCCTTGGAAACCACAAAACCCATTTCTGCTCTATTTCTATGTGCTATACCCCCACTTCATTTCATTGGTTCCTGCAATATAAAGAGAGCTGTTTTTCCCGTGTTTTCCTTAAGTTCCTCCATTTTTAACTTGTTTTGGACATTTGAATCCTCCTTCTCCCAATATAATACCCAATACTATGAATCCACCCCAACCACCTGATTCAGATGTCTCATTTGATGAGATGTTTCATAGGGTTTTTTCAAATACCACAGAATTTAATTCATCATTATCTGATCAAGATGAGGCACCATCTCATTAATCCATCAATTCATTGTCCACCCCAAGCCAAAGTACTGAACCCCATGAATGTTACAATCTTTTTCACTACCTCAATTCTCCCAATATATTCCCGCCAGCTCCCATTACTCATAATCACATATTGCCCTGCCCCCCACAAAACAACAGAAATAGCAGCCCCTTTCAACTTGATAAATATTTTCTTCCCCACTTAATCTCATCCCCAACCTTTTTTAATAATATATTTTTACAAAAATTTATTGGATATCACAAACACACCAAACATGAGTTTATGTAGCCCACACCCAAATACTCCATGAACCCTTCCACCCCCTCATTCATAGAATTTGACATGAATAACCCCCCCACTCAAGTACAATCTATCTAACCAATTCTTTCTTCTGAGCTAACTCGCCTCTCCCATGAAGAATTTTCTCTCAATCACCACCATATCAAGAAAATTCTCAATAATGCCCTTTCTGAAGCTGAAAAGAATCCTGTATCAATTGAGATTGAGGATTATTTGAAAAAGGGCCTTACATTGATTTCTCAAGAAGAACATGGTAATTATTATTCTTCATTTCTGTCCTCAATTTTGTATTAATTTCATCTCCCTTCTTGTAGAATTGTCTTCATCACAAGCAATTGGTCTCATAGATGTCAATGTTGAAGTTATTGAGAGAGAAGTTCCTTCCATACGCTCATCCCAATCATCCTCTTTAGAGGAGGTTGTTCCTGATGGAAATCAGAAGAAAAAACGGAAAATTCAAAACAAACCACCACCAAATATTTGTAGGTTTATGCAGCAAACTGTTACCTTTAATAATACTCAAGAGGTAGTTTCTATGAATATGTCTTCTACTACATCAACCCTTCATTCCAATTCTACCCCCTCAAACAATCAACCCCCAATTGTTATTGAACACCCAATCAAATGACCTCCCTTATTCTTTACCATCTACCATTGTCGAACCCCCTGTTCCCTCAACCAGTCCACTTGAGACTCCCACCACCACCCCAATTATTACTGAGGAGCAAATTCCCAACCCTTCCATACCCAAACATCCACCAATTGTCACCCCAGCAGACGTTCACAACGTGAATCTCCTCATTTTAACAATGACCACTCTTTCAAAGTACCAGCCAATAGCATCCCCAATTCTCCAGCTTAGGTTCATCCAATGACTCCAACAAATGAAATTTTTCAAGAAGAATTACATGTTTCAATAGCAGAAAATAATAGCAGTCCAAATGTTGCTTCCCAAATCCCTTCGAATACTACCACTCCAATTAATGCCCTGACACCCCATGTTGTATTATCACCAATGCACATTAACCATGTAAAAATCTCCCACACACTATCTGCTCCTCATTTTGAAAATCCTGAAAACAATCTTCTGACTTCTCAATCAAATCCATCTACACCATCTCATGCTCCAACTCCTGGCATTAGAGACCCATCTAATAATCTCTCTCATGTGGGCCCATCTCCACTCGTTTTGCATGAACCTCACCAAAATCCTCCAGAATCACAGCCTCTTGACTCCCCCAATGATCAATTCTCTATTTTCACCAATGAATTTTGATCAAAAGTTTATGAGCTTTTCAAAACATTCACCCATGGATGCCCCACCCAGGCCAAATATCAAAACACATTTGAAGCAATTGACTCACTGGTTTCCTGGCGCCACCAAAATTTGGGCTCTGAAAAGCCTGCAAAAGGGAATTTCAATTTTAAACAGTGCTCTTCCTCATATAGCAAATGGATTGAGGAGCTCTGTGACAATAGTTAGTTTAAAATTATACCCCTCCAATGAGCTCAAGCTGATAATAGATTTCTCAATGCCACTAAAGATGAATTTTATGTTACATCCTCAATCTTTAAGATTCCGCTATATGAACAAGTCACTGCACCTGAAATTCAGATTTCACTACCATTTGCACCTGACCCCAGCATTCGTAATGAAAAGCACCCTGAAACTCATTTTGTGTGTCATCTAATCTATATGTCACAGCCAAGATCATTCACCATCACTGCTTGGGAAAAAGTCATTGCAGCTTCAGTCTCAGCAACCATGGATGAATTTTGCATCCCAAAACCTCCTGTACCCCCTCAAGTACAAATTGATGAGGTCAACATTTACCTGGACATGATTTCATACTTTGAAGGCCTCAAAAGACCCTCAATTTCATGATTGGAACTGATTTCTATGGCACGTCAAAGTCCAAGTGGCTCAAACAATGCGGAAGAATCATTCAATATTTCTTCCAACTCAGATCAACAGTTAGAGACTCTTCAAGACCTCATTTTAGATGTCATGATTTCTTATGTCATATTCAAAGCACAAGCCTCCCTTGATGATGTTTCCCCTAACCACACTGAACAATCTAAATGTGTCAAAAAGAGAAAGGCCCTCCATTCTAATAACCAAATCTCTTCAGTAATAATCCACTCAGCTCCTCAAGTGGTGCCCTCTAATGCTGACAATGATCTCCAAGTTGAAACTGCCAAGAAGAAGTTGGTTGAATACTGTATCCATCATAATTTCCTTCCTTTTGTTTACTATTTGATATTAGGTGTCAAGGGATTATTCACTGCACAAAAGGCTCATTGGAATTTTTCAATTTCCAATTCCATGCTCATACTATGCTCTTTTCATCTTATTCACCAACATGTTAAGCCACCTTGACCCGAAGAGCCAGTTTGGAAAAATCTATCTTTTAATCTTAAATCATTTTTTTCTAAGGGTATGAAACCATTCACTGATTTCCAGCTTGTTTTCCCACCTTCACAATATCAATTAGCTCAATCTCTTACAAGTGATTTTTTGAACCAATGGGAAGCACAAGCCACTGTGACATCACTCCTTCCACCCTCACAACTCTGATGCTTTACCTCCTGTTTCTAATTTACTTACACATGATATTTGAACCATTGTAATTAATTTCCCATTACAAGAAAAAGTTAAATCTTTTTTTCTTTTATATTTTACATGCTTTTAATTCTAGAATAGCTTCATTTTAGAACTCCCTTTTCATTTTCAATTGCAATAAAAAACCTTGGCTTTTCTAATGACAATACCATGTTGACTTGACATGCATTATTCCCGATAAGTTAAGTCAATTTCATCATTATGTTTATTTACTTTGTAAGAAAGATTATATTCCCATTTAATCATTCTTTCTATTAAATCTTTAACCTTTTTTCAATTTCTTAAGCCACATTTGCCAACCCCAAATCAACTTTCAAATCAACTCTGAACCAATTTTTCCCACCCATTTATCTTTATTTGTTTTTTTCTTACTTATATCTTATTTTGTTTTTATTATATTTTACTTTTTTTTCATTCCAAATGAATCTTTTTTTTGATTAAATTGAAGTAATTCTGAAACTTTATTTTTCATAAAAACAATTTCTTAACAATTTTTTCCCACCCCAATACCCATGTAATTTTTTTTCTAACATTCATTTTCAATAAATCCTTAGTACTTTCTCAATTTCAATCCGTTTTTTATTATTTTATTTAAACCATTAATTTATAAGATCTAAATATTTTTCAATTTCCCACAAAAAAACCTTAATTAAACTATTAGTATGATTACTTTCAGTTTATAAAAACTCAAATTTATCAATTTAGCATTTAACATAATCAATTCATTTATTTTTGAAATTAATTAATTTAATGAATTCACTTTCAATAATTTAAACAAATCCATTGTGATTCAATTTCAATTATAATTATCGATTACATCAATTCGTAAAATTTATTTTTCACATAACCAAATCTTTTTTTTTCAATTAATTAAATGCCATTTTCAATAGTTAAATTTCATTTCCAATTTACATAAATTTGTTTCTCAATTAATCAATTTAATTGATCAATTGATTCATTGATATTAATTAATTAATTGATTCATTGAAATTAATTAATTCATTCATTGAAAGTAATTAATGAATTAAATTGATAAATTGATTCATTGATTAATTGAAATTAATTGATTTATTCATTGAAATTAATTAATTAGTTTGATTTGAATTTTAACTAATTAATTAAATTAATTCTTTCAATTCAATTTCAAATCAAGTAAATTAATTAATTAAATTAATCTGTCAAACTAATTATTTCAAATTCAATAATTCATACTTTCCAACTCAAGTTTCTTTTAGATTTCATTTGAAATTAGTTCAATTACTTTAAAGTGTTTTAATTTTTTTGGAAATGATTTTTCTATTTTATTTCTAAAACTCATCTATCAAATCTCATACTAACCAGAATCATAGCATTTTTTTAATTCTATACTCTTAATTAATTTTTTTCCAACTATCTAATGATTTCATCTATTACTCTTTTATCAAATAATTAAATTAAATTATTTTTTTAAAAAAAAACTGAATGTATGGGAGTATGTCAAAGAGTGGCTAAACTCATTGTAAAATGGGGCTAACGTTATTCAGTTCTTTTTAAAAAAGTCATTTCTCTTAATTATTCTTTTTAGTTATTTCCAACTTTTTAGTTTTTAATTTCCATTATCATGCCTAGAAAATTAAAACAAAAATCTTCTAGAATGAAAAATAGAAAGGCTATTATTTCTGATTCTCAAAGATATCATCAACACTCCCACCAAAAAGAAACAAAACAATTAGGTATTTATTTACAAATCCCTTATCTTAGAAAGTGCAAATTTATATATGATGATTACTTCAATCCCATTCCTCTCAATGATCACAGTAGAAAAATTCTAAGACCTATCTTTCTAACTAAAACTCCTATCCATAGAAAATATATTCAAGAAAACCATTTTTCTTTAGATTTTGGTTTTACAATTTTGAATGATAATCATCTTTCAGATTCTCCTTTTAAAACGTTTGCAATAGTACAATTTATACCTTTCAAAAAGCTTAATAAATCTGAAAAGAATGAAATTAATTTTTTATCTACCTATTTATTTCAATATAAATATCTTTTAAATAAACTCCAAGAATCAGGAAATAAAATTTCAGGCACTATGCATGCTATTGGATGGAGACCTCCTAGGCTTAGGGATTTCACTATTGGAAAATATATTAATTCCACTACTATTTCTAAAAGCTTGGAAACTTATAATACATTAACATTACAACTTTCTAAAATTCAGACTATACTCAAAAATTTGTTTCAAAAGTTTTCCTCAACACTTTTTCAAAATAATTGTAATAAGATGCAAGAATTTAACATTCCTAGTTTTGATGCATTAGATTTTGCTGATTTAAATTCCACTTCATTTGCTAATCAATTAACTTTTCCTTTTGATAATTTTTCTAATTTTCCTCATGTTGATAAAACTGATTGTTCTGACTATGCTTATTTTTTATCTATACCTATTTCAAAATCAGACGGTAGTTTGATTTTTTCTCATTTTGATTTTTTTAATGAGTTCTCTGTTTTTCCTGACTACTCTACAAACATTAATCTACCTGGTAAAGAACAAGGCATAGTACAAATGGTTTGGAAAGCTAAAAATACAAGACATTTCACTTTATATCCTGAAGGTGGTAGCAGTAATTCCTTTACTCAATTATCTATGTCCTTGCAAATTTCACAAAAAGCATATAATATTTTTAAAAATCTACAAGAAGGAAAGATTAAGAAATTTAAAGTAGATAATCATTCTTGTATTATTGAAAGACTTTCTTTGACTTCTACATAGTACATCTTATTAAATAATTTTTTTTTCTATAACCCATTTTATTTTTAACAATTCTTTACTATAAATTCAACAAAAAAAACAAAAACTTCATCTCCATCAACCATCTTAGCAATCATCACACCATCAACATCTTCAAAAAAATCAAATTATTTCAGCTCAACCTCAATCACTTCAAAAATCTCAACCCTTACAACCACAAAATCAACTTTAAAAATAAAAATTCAAATCATGAAATTGATCTCAATTGTTTGGATCTCAAGCTTGATTTTGATTGTTTGAATTTGTCAATCTACGCTTAGGATAAATTAAATCTTTAAGAAATTCCAATCATCTTCTTTTTAGCAATATCTCTTCATTCAACCATTAATACTAACAAAAACTATCCTCCTGCAATTTTGATCACCAACCATCCCTATCACCACCTCAAATATTAACAATATTGCCTACATCATTAAATCTACTATAACTCAAATTATTAACTTCATCATCCATATCACCATCATCATCATCATTGCTAGAATAACATTTCAAACAAATCCTATTTCAGAAATCTCTTGCAAATCTAAATCTAAATTTATCCATCTATCCATCTGTAGCTCAAACCGTAGCATTAATATTCAATCATCATGTTCCTCCACCAACAATTTCAAATCGTCATAAGTCTGGTAAGCCAATTGGCTGTAACTCGCAGCTCTCTCAACCATCCTCTTCATGCTCATCTCACAGCTGATTTTATCATCAATTTGTTGTACTTGTCCTCTTCCTCCTTCTTTACTTTCTTTGCTTTATATACCTAATCAATCACATTGGTCCTTTCTCAATATCCTGCTTCTTCTAATCTTAACACAAAGGATCTTCTAATCCTTAATCAAAAACCTGTCATTCATCCAGATCATAACCTCTAAGATCAAATTCAGCAACAATAATGTCCATTACAAACAACTCAACAGGAACAACATTATTAACAATTATCACACCATCAACTTCCTCAACAAAATCCAAACATTCAAGCTGAACCTCAATCTCAAATGCCATTCAGCCCCTCAAAACCCTCAGAGATTGGTGAGTCTGTTATTGTTAGCATGAAAGATCATTATCATCTAATGAAACACTTACTATATCCAGCCAAATCTCATAGACATTGTTTAGATAAGGATCTGATGATTCCAACTGATTCTCAATCATCTTCACCACCACTGTCAGCCAATGAACAGACTGAAACTGAAACTGATATTTTAGTGATGCATCATGTTGATTGGACAACATCATTGGTGATTTTAGGGTTTTGTCATCTGCACTCAGCTTTGCTCCCAACTTCAACCAAAAAATTTAATTCTTGTTTTTGGGAAATTTCACACTGCTGGCCCATCTGGTTGACATTCAAATCAAGGACTTGCTCCAACAGTTTGTGGCTCAACTGGATTCTTCGGGCATTTCCACACTATTTCCACTTAGGTTTAATTTTATGGTCACATATTTGTTTTGGAAATTTCCATAACTCTTCTTTGTGAAAATGGGTGCTTTTCTTTTTCAATTAAATTTTTGATATTTCTATTGAGATTCTTGGTACATTCAATAATAAACAAATATATTCGTCAATGCGATCTAATCAATTATATGTGTTAATACTTGTGTCATGTCCAAAGTCTTTGTCAAATTATTTTCATTGTATATAGTTTTTTCTCTAACAAAATATCTTTTCATTTTTGTTCTTTGTGCTTTATATCTTATACAGTGTGTTCAAAAATGATTTAATGTTTCTGGTATTGGACATTTCTCACTTAGTGCATTGCTACATAATCCCAGTTGAAACATATGATCATTCAGTGTTGAGTGTCCTGATCTCAATTGATAAAAAATTGATTTTTGGGCCTTTTCTAATTTGTTTAGTTCTCTTGCTAATACTTTTTTACTGCATTTATGTAGTGCACAAATTAGCCAAACAGGGAATCTGAGATGTTGTCCCTTATTGGGATGAAGACTCAAAATGACAGTTGCATGTCATAGGCAACCTTGGACAGATGGTTCCACTCAAATTTGAGCTTGTAAACAATTGGTCAATCAATTAATGTAATTGGAATTCTCATGTGGTCTATAATTTGATTGCAAGAGAGCATGAAGCCAAGAATTACAAGATTAATCGACTTTTTGTTGAAGGGGCTACAAAAGTCACTACAGCTGTCAACGACCACCAGATCTGCCAATTAATAATTCTGGTGGAAGATCATCATGGTGATCAGCTAATTCTCAGCTACAATCAATCAGCAGAAAACTCATATTTGATAGTTGAACTTAATTCACCCAACCTTATTCTTCCATTGGATTTCCTATTTGACATCAGTGCCTTCTTTACTCAACCCCATTCTCAATCATCCAATTCACAAAGGATTTGTGTTTCTCATCAAAAGACTTCCAAATCAACACCGCAGGATGATCAACTGGCATCTAATTTTTCATATCGCATTGACGCAATCAAGCCAAAGCTTATGCTCATTTCTGATTCTGAATAGAGCGATAGAAATGCTGTGTATTTGATAATTGAGAAAACTTCAGTTGATCAACAAAATTCTTTAATTGCTGCAATCTCAGACATGAACATGTCTTTTGGAACCATGAATGACAGGCAGAGTAGTGTGAACTTTCTAGACGGTTGTACAATGAGTTTTTCAATGTCCAATGTGTCTCCAGCAAAAATGCTTCAATCTTGATTCAGGCTCATACCATGCCACTAGTACTTGGACTTTTGTACCAACACTTTTTATTAATATATTCAGTCTACTGTAAAGCCCTTGATTGCTTGCATGCACCTCACCAAGTAAAAATCCAAAAGGATTCAAGGCCCACAGCACCCAAAACCATTTCCGGAAGCTTGTCTCTTTGTTTGACCTCACAGCCTACAGCAGCTACTAATATCACCACCTACTCACAAAAGGTGTGAAACTTTCTTTTTTTAAACTTTTGAAGAATAATTACAGCTGAATCATTAAAGGGCTTAAGCTTTCTTTAAAGGTTGATAAGCTCCAAGCTGTACTCATTGGGGACCTTTATGAGCAACCACCATTTGACCTTAATACACAAACATTCAAGCCCAATGCATGCAAATGGTCTGACCAGGTGAGCAGCTTATGTTTTTTGAAATTTCCCGGTATGGCACCTCTGTTTTTTTTTGACAGAAACTGAACACCAATTGATTCAGCTTTCTCTAGATACTTCAATCATATTAGCAATCAATTGTTTGTTTATTCAATTAACTTTTCTAAGTTCTGAACTAATGAACTAATGCTTCTAAAGACTATAATTTAACAACACTCATTGGGAACCGTTGATGGAAGCCTGGCCAATCACATTTAAGGTATGTGCATCAAATGTTTGAAGGCGCCATAGCTCATGTTTTCTGCCTTTATGCTTTAGATATCTTGTCTTGGTTGCCCCTCATATCATTCTGTAGCTCTGGAGTCTAAAAGAAGGTTGGAGATGAACATTACAGCTACTTTCATTGACCTAATAATGACTGGTACCAATATTCGGGGACGGGAAGGCAAAAATGTTTTGCATCAGAAGTGTGGCATAGTGTTGGCGTATTTGATTAATAATCTCACCAGTTATCCTCTAAAAGTCTTGGCAGATTTTGAGGATGAATCTCACAAAGGCAAGTAATACCTAGTAGAAGATGGTAAAAGTATCTCGTGGCGATTTGAAGATTGGAAATTAATGCACAAGGTGAGAGTTTATAAACTTTTTATATGCTATGATGGTGAATTGACTTCACTTTTTCAGAGCATCATGTCTCCTACTCAAAGCAAATTGTGCATTGTATTGGACAGGGCAAGATGGGAAGCTGTGAGTGGCATTTTGGTGGTCAGGGAGAGTGATGAAGTTTACCCTCTTCGTCCATCATTGAATGGAGTTACCCACTGTTTACTATGTCATGTGGCAATCCGAGATACTGTCAAAGAGGTAACCTTTTGGTCAGCTTTTCAAGTTCCAAATAGTACCTCGCTCCCCATTGAAATGTGCGTTGTTGGTGATGTGGGCTCCATCATATGCCAGCACTACAACATTGGTAAATGATGATGTTTTTTTGTCAATGTTTTCAATACACTAATTAACTATGATAGTTCCTGGCGGCTTATTTTCTGTACCCATTGAGGCGGCATATCCTCAAAGAATCAAGATTCCGCCCAATTGTCAGTTCTCACACAGCGACTTTTATAATAGAGATTGCTGACTGATATTTAATATCTGTATTAGCTGGATTTGGCTTTAAGTGGTGCAAAGAAGCATTGGCTTGGAAAGACCTAGTGAAACATCCACTCCGCACCATAGCATGTCAATCTATTGACCTTGAAGAACCTGCCCGGTGTTTTACTGCGACTACCATTTATGACAAAGAAGATAGAACTGTTTGGTAAGCAATTTGAAAAACTTAAGCCTCTCACGTTAGCTGCAAAGATAAGTAGAAATTGATAGGTATTATCCAAAAATAACTTTGCGTTTGCGGGCTCCAATTGAAATTGAAAATTTGCTACTGTTTAATATTCAATTTTATTTATTATTACTGTGGGTTGAATTCCAGGATGATGGTGTTGTGGGCTTGAAGTGCAGTGAATATGCCATTGTCAATACAAACAACCCTGAATATTTCCCTGTAGGGAATTAGTTGATAATGAAAGATGAAGATGGCCTCAAAATTAAATTAGGTCTTCATTTTATGCGGGTTCCCTTATGCCACTAAATCTACATGATCCAATTCTGACATTCCTTTGTTTTGAGGGCTTTTTAGGTGTTACCCTGTCTCAGGAGGAACTTTTAAGATCCAAATTTATTGCCCTTATGCAATTATTAGTGAGCACCTATGCTCCCATTGTTATTTGTCTGTTTCTTAGTATTTGTTTATCATTGGCTGTGGCAATTTTTAGATAAAACAGGGCTCAAGTATTCAATAGGGTCTAAGCCTTTTATGTGTTCACCCAAAAGCGTAGCTGGTCAAACCCTTTGTGGCAGTAAGTGAAATTTTGCTCATTGAATAGATGCCAAAAATGTTGAAAAAGACATTGATACAAACTCACAATAGATGCCAGCCATTGTCAATAGCCGCATCTTTTTCTATTTTAGCATCTAGAAGATGACAAAAGGAATGGTGCTGTTTTGCAAGTGGGATTTCAAATGGTCAAATGTTGGGGACTATTCTTATAAGCAAAAAAATATTTAATGACCTACTTTTAATCAAACAGGTTATTAACTTTGATTTTGTGGGAGCAAATCAGAAGCTTATGCTGAAAACTTCAACTAAAAGATCAGAGTACCATGTTGGCTTGAATGTCTCGGAGGGACTTGGAAAGGTAAGCAACACTTAGTTCGGTTATTATCAAGTTAGGTAAATGTCTTGCTGAAATGTTTTAACAATAGCTCCAATCTACATGAAGAAAGCCAGTTGCATAAAGAATATAGGGCTATCAACACAGCTCATGTTTTGAACAATGATAGTGAGCCGCTCAATACTTGAGCTTAAGTCAAGTCCTGCATTGTGAATTTAGTTTTGGTTTTGACAGAAAATTTAACTATTGCTACAAAATTAGACAAAAAAGATTAACGGTAATTCATTATTAATGAATGATGAATTAAAGAAAAACAATGTCAGACACAATGGTATACATATCTTGCATTCTAAATTCAAGGTAGCCTTTCTAAAACTCAGAATGTTACTATATATTAAACTGATCATTGTCGCATCACATCAAATTTTAATGAAATGGTAATAGAAATTATATACAAGCTTAAATATTGCTTAAGGAGTAAGTAAGTTGATGAAAACCAAAAAGACATGTTAAGAAAACATGGAATTTTTCTGAAAATATAGTAATTGGGTTTTTGAAAGGCAAAAAATTTGATATTACAAACAAACATACCTTAAAAATGTTTTAGTATAAATATGGGTCATCTGAGAACAACATAGAACCATTTCTGGTATTGATGAAAATTATTCTCACATAAACAAATCTCAGAATCAAAAGCATTAGGAGCAATTACATTGATAAGCTTATAAGACAGCCATGGAGCTAGTTTTTATATGAAAAGAATTTTCCCTTTAAAAAAGGAATTAATCTCCTGTTCTCAAGTCCTATGTAGTTAATTCAGGGACTCTTGCTATTTCATTTATTACTTCATTTTTAAAAACAATAATGACAATGATACAAAAAAAGGCTCAATAATATAAATACAAGATTAATCTTTTTAAATATCTTTCATGAAGAGAGAATTTACAGATAAAATTAATATTTCTCTAAGAAGCTGAGGGTAACCACAATTCCACTCTTCAACCACTTTTTGAAATGACCTTTTTAGGATGGTAAGCTAATTTTGAATAAGAAATATATATATTTAATTTGTGATATTTTTTAGTCATTTTGCTTAGTGAATACTTATATTTCATATTGAATGGCACTACTTGAATTGAAAAATATAAAATATAATTAATAAAAATAAATAATTATGGAATATATATATTTAATATTTTATTTATCAGTTATTTTTACTAAGAATAATATAACATTAATTTAATAAAAATAACTAATAATTCAAATATAAATAATACTAAATAATAATGAATAATAAGAATATAAAATATATAAATAATAAGAATAAATAAAATATAAAACATGATTAATGGAAATAAATAAGTATTGAAGTATTTTCAATTAATTTAAATTAATTTTAATTAGTTTTTATTGAATTTATTTAATTGTAATGAATTTTATTTAATTTTAATTAATCTTAATTAATTATAATTAAATTTCATGCATTTTGATTAATTTGAATGGATTTTGATTAAATTTAATTCCTTTTAAGTAATTGTAAATAATTGTATTTAATTCTCATTAAGATTAATTAATATAAATTAATTTTAACAAATTTTGGGTAATTTTACTGAATTTTAATTAATTGTCATGAATTTTCATTCATTTTCAGATTCATTTTGATTGATTTTAATTAATTCTAAGTAATTTCAATTAATTTTCAAAATTGTAAAATTAATTTTAATTAAATTTGATTAATTGCAAGTAATTGCTTTCAATATTATTTAAATTCTTAATTTTAATTGAATTAAGAACTGTTGGTTCATTTTACTTAGTTGTAATTAATTTTGATTAATTTTGATTAAATTTTATTAATTTTATTTAATATTAATTAATTTTAATTCATTTCAAGTAATTTTAATTGATTTTAACTAATATTAATTGTCTTTCATTAATATCAATTAATTTTTTTTAATTCAATTAATTATGATTTATTTTGATTAATATTGATTCATATTAATTAACTTTGATTATTTTTAATCAAAATTAATTAAGACTGATGGATTTTCATTGATTTTACATAATTTTAATTAGTTTTAATTAAATTTGATTAATTATAATTCATTTTGATTAATTTTAAAATTAATTTTAATTAATTTTGATTGGTTTTATTTTTTTTTAATTTGGCTTATTTAGCATTTATGTTATTAATTTCAATTAATTTGAATTTATTTTGATTAATTTTAGTTAATTCTCATTAACTTTAATTAGTTTTAATTAATTTTAATTAATTTGAATTTATTTTGTTTATTTTGTTTTTTTAGATTTGGCTTATTTTCTATTTATTTTATTAATTGCCATTAATTTGACTGATTTTTAATTAATTCAGATTAATTTTGAATAATTTTTATTAACTGAAATGGGTTTTAATTAATTTCAATTCATACCAATTATTTAGTTTGTTTGGTAGGTGAAATAATGAGAATAAACCACATAGAATTATGAGTTTGTTTACTAGGTGAAATAGTAAGAAGCTATAGACAAATGAGGTTCAACCATATCAAATACTACTCTCTTCTAAATGAACACCTCTATAAGTAACATTTTTGAACTTTCCCAATCCCTGATTATACTTGTTATAAGCCAAAGCTAATTTATTTGCAATCTGGCATGATAATGCCAGCCTAGTATTGTTTTCACATCCCTTTTCCACAAAATTCCTCAATGTTTGGTGTCCATGCTCCCTTGGTTTCCAAATTATCTCTTAAAACCCATGTACCTTTGAGAAATCTATTCCACATTTGTACCTTGGAAACACAAAAGGCCCTCCTTTAACCCCATATTATTCTTTGGTTTTGACTAAATCAAATTTTTATAATTCTACTGGCATCCATATTCCATAGGAATAATTTGAGAAATCTTCATCCTTGTGAATGGCATCAATGGAATTATTTGTGCCATTTTTGATGCCATAAATATATTTTTAATACCATTTATGGCATGGCTATTATGTGGTTGATGCCATAAATAGCATTTTCCACTTATTTTAATTAATGAATTATATTCATAATTCATTTTTTCAACCAAAATTTGAGATTTTCATTTTGAATTTTAATTTGGAGGTTGAAAAATTCGAATGGATTTGTTTGTCATGATTTTTTATTTGAATTTTTGGGTTTTCATTTTGTGGGCCAAAAATTCGAATTTGAAGACGAATTTTTCGAATAGTGAAAACCGAATTCTTCGAATAGCTATGCCTTGATAGTTAAATTGGATACATCAGCTAATATCCTTGTAAGGGACCTGTAGGCAGGTCCAAGCACAATTGCCTCAGTGGCTTGAATTGATTTCCCACAATGATAATAATAAGTAATGATGAATTTGAAAATTATAATGGTAATTATTTTGAGGGAATCCTGTCCACATTTAAATTAACAATGGGTTTTCCTCCTTAAAATTATGAATATTTCAGAAAAATAAGATCTAATAATTTTATAATAAGTGAAATACCTCTCCTTGAGTGATGATTATCATCATAGAAATTGGGCAAACTTATTGGAAAAGATGTTTCCATACAAATCAATCTTAATTTATTAGAATAATGTTTCAAAATAAAAAATTAATAAATAAAGAGAATAAAATAAGCTTGAAGCTCTTCAAATAGTGAGTCAATGGCCTTCAACATGATTTAATGAAGACTTTTGAGATTAGATTCTTGAGATTTTCTGTGAAGGAAAAATAAACAGAGTATAGGAATACTTTGATGAATTAAAAAAAGTTGGAAAGGGGTTGCATGGGCCACAACTGAAAAATTTTGTTCAGTGCTGGATATATCTTGGAGGGAACTCCTTATTTAGAAAGGAACTTGTTTCCTCATAGATAATTTCTTTTAAAACCAAAATACAAGGATTTGGGACAACAGTAATAAATAATTTAATTGATCTGCAGATTTGGAATATATTTATGTCCATTAATAAACTAAGTTTCAAAATATAATTCATTTTTTACACTATCAAGGAAAATTCAGGGGCTAAATCTTTAGCTTATCAAAATCACTTACAAAATCCCTGGGGATCTTTCCACTATATAACCCATGCAATCCTATCATTTAGGTTCCATTTGTCCTAAAAATCATATCACACTGATATATTGAATTTTCATTCTAAAACGTTGCAGTATGATTTCAATATTTTGTCTTGGGTTTTTTATTGTTCAAATTGAAAAAAAATCAATATTGAACAATACTTTCCAGCTCTCAGAGCTCAGTAATATTCAGAAGAGTATGTAATTCTATTTATATACCATTAGAATCTGACTTGAGTCATCTTGGGAGCCTTAATTATTTCCAGAGTTTTCATCTGGGTCCACTGCTTGATATTTTTGGAGGAGTGGCTGAAGGCTTGAATCCTGAAACATATAAGAAATACAAAAATAATAATAAAGTGCTTTTTATGAATTCTTTCATAAATTTCAAGAATAAAGATAAAAATATCCTATTAAATGGATGTGTTTTTGTGGATAAAGGGAATATTTTCCAAACAAGAGAGGCTTTCAAGAATGCAAACATGGCTCTGAGACATATTTGAAACTATAGCTCACCTTTATTTATTGATATTCCTCAATATTGTTATCTTTATCAAGCTTCCAACCTTACAAGTTGAACTAGTTCTGTTACATCAATACTCAATTGTAAAACCAATCTTTCATTGCACCAAATCCAGGGTATTTCCTTTCTCTTACATATTGAAAATAATATGGAAAAACTTGTGAAAACCTATGAAAACATTAAGATAATTTCTGAATTAAAAAAGTGTTTTCTAATGCTGTTGAAAATGGGCTAATACCACAAGATATTGTGTGCAAAAGTAGGGGTGGAATATTGGCTGATGATATGGGACTTGGAAAATCATTGACAACTTTATGCTTGATTAAAAAAACACAAAATGAATCATTAAAGTACTCAGAAATATCAAAGGACCATGTCCCAGCTACTTTGATAATTGTACCACTTTCTACTTTGCATAACTGGGAGAATGAAATAAGACTACATTTTCATGATGGTGGTCTACCATATTCAATATTCCATGGTTTCAATTGTAATTTCATTTCATTCCAAAATTTGAAGCAGAATGCAGTTATAATCACCACATATGATGTTATTTCTGGTTATAATGTTGAGGATGTTCATTGGATGAGAATAAATCCTCTTTTGGTGAATTGGTTCAGAATAGTGTTGGATGAAGTACAGTAAGATTCTCTTTGGGATTTTTAAATAAAAAAGTACTGAAATTTTTACATCAATTAGCTACATAAAGGAACAGTCTACTCATAGAGCATTCACAATATTGAATTTAAAATCTGAAAAAAATTTATGCCTTAAAGGAACACCATTACAAAACAATCTTTGGGATCTTCATAGTCTGTTGGAGTTTTTACAAGTAGAACCATGGAACCTCAAGCCTTTATGGGAAAATTGCATAATCAAACAAATATCATCTGGGAATCAAATGGCAATTCAATAATTACAGATTATAATGCAAACACTCACCTTGAGCAGATTGAAATCAAGCTTACTGGATATTCCCAAGAAAGTGCAACATAGAGTTGGAATTGAGATCTATGAGCCATGGAAAACATTTTATTTCAAAAAAGCCTGAAGAGGTTGGTGTATTGTATGGAAAACAGAGGTCCAAAGCATTTCAATGGGATTCATCAGAATTTTTCTCCATATTATCAGATTTGAGGCAGCTTTGCAATCATCCAGCACTAATAGAAAGGGAAGAAGGGGGAAAGAGATATACCTGGAAAGAAGGATCCAAAGTGGTGCATCTTGTTAGCCATCTCAAGGGGTTTTTTCAGAAGGAGCCAGGCTTAAGATATCCCAAAGCAGTTTTTTTTCAGAATACAAAAGGTTTCTTGATATGTGAGCTCAAATTCTTCTACTACCTGTCATTTGAATGATTTTATTGATCAAATATTGTAAAAAATATCAAAATTGCCCTGGATGAAAGTGGAATATCCAATTTGATGATGCATGGAATGCTCAAAAATGATCAAAGGGTACAACTCCCTGAAGACTTCAGAAAAATCCAAAATCTCAAGTTCTTATTACAACAAAAGGCACAGGTGGTGTTGGTATTGATCTGAGATGTCCTCAAAATGTCTACATAAGGGTAAGACAGTATTTAGATACACTTGAAGCTTAATCTAATATTATTGCGATTACTTAAATTAGGAACCAGGTTGGAAACCTTCAGCTGATGATCAAGCAGTTGATAGGCTTTATCGGCTAGGGCAAAGGAAAGAAGTTCATGTATTTCATTATATAACTGTTGGTAGTATTGAGGTGAATATTCAGCAAGTTGGAAGGAAGAAACAGCAGCTTCAGATGAAAGATAGTTTATACTCAACCAATATTTATCTTTTTTAGTAGCTAAAATTTTTTTATTTCATTTCAGGTTGAGCATTGGACATTTAGGTACTGTGGATCATGAATTGGAAAAATTGATTCTGGAAACAATAGAAAAATCATGAATTATTTTTTTAGGTTTCAGATAGTTGAGGTAAATGATGAATATCTATACATGGCTTTGATTGTAACATTAGCTTCTGATCATTAGTAAGCTTGGAAATATAATCATTTGAATAAAGATTTTCTGGAAGCCCAATTGGAACTTTGGCTTCTTTCTCAAAAATACCACTTTGTACTCTTCTACTTTCCAAGACATTTGGAATTCTATTTAATTTACTTTCTTAAACTTGCTTTTGAATTAATAAGGAATCTAATTGATTTGCTAGCTTTGAGAATAAATCTTACCTCTAAGGGGACTTTAGTTTTATTAATGATCCATTTTCATCTTCAATATCAGAGCAGCATTGTGGCTCATGAAATATGGAAGCTTCATATTGATTGATTTTCAATGATAGTAATGTCTCTGAGCAATTTGATGATAACTGAATATTAAATAAAATCAATTGGTGTCAAAAACAATCACAAATAAAATGAAAACATACTCTTTTATGCCACCTTGATTTCTGTTTCTGACTGGCTTTTTTTGAAAGTGCTTCAGGAACCAATTTCTCATTCTTAAGATCCTCTGGTTTCCCTCTGAACCAGAACATTAGTAATAAGGACTTATTAATATGTGTATTAACCTTTGGATTTATCAAGAATATTTTCAATTATCCTTGTTGGTGTAAATAGTTCCAGTGCTTGAGAACAAATTTTGCAAATATTTGATTCCATTTTGATTCCCAACATTGATTCCAAGCAAAAGTTGACATTGTGAATCCTGATTTGAAGAGATCCTTTAGAAAATTAGTTTTGTAAATTGGTGAAATTAATATTCTTGGGTTTATAGATGGTCTATCCTCTCCCGAGTTGTGATTATGGGGATTTGTAATTGGATTATCAGTGCAAGAAAAAGGTAAGCTCTCAGAAATTTTGAGACTTTATTCTGATGGAAGAGATTTCCAACTATTGATATCAGATGGAGATTGTAAATAGTTTATTTCCATGATCAACCAGCATAATTGATGTATGGATCTTGATATTGCACTGGTAGGTAGTGGGATGATGGGATGTAATATCTTGTTGATAGTCCTGTTTGATTGGGGTTTAGAGGTCTCCAAAAAGGAATGTGAAGCTTTAGACATAGTAAAACAGGTTAATTAAAGTCAGATTCTTGGTTATAGGTGGAAGAATCAAGAGAAAAGCTCCTATTTGTCATAAATGAGAGGATTCTGGAGCCCTGTAGTTATTTCTTACAGTTTGAATGAGCTTGAAAAAAGCTATCTTGTGTGAAAGGAGCTTATTTGGGAAAGTAAGCAATGAGGTATTAGGTGAAGCAAAGTAATCTTACCACACTCAAAGATTCTTTGAATAAAAATCACCCTGTTTTGAAAGGATAAAATTAAATTACAGAAAAAACTGATCAAATTAATAAGGTGTTTATATTGCCTTTATCAGGGAGATCTAGTACAGGTTGTCAATCTATGGTATTTTTCTCAAGCCATGCCTCACTGAAGTTCAATACTAAACATTTGGTCACTTCCAATTTTTTGGAGCAGTGGGAACAAATTCATGGGTTTTTGAGAAAAATGCCTTGTTAAAAATATCCAAAATATATGCATTTGTTCTCTTTCAAATAGGCTCATAAGGCCTTTCCTCAGCAGTAACACTATCAGTAATTTCAATCATCTGCAATGCTCCTTTAGCTGAGCTTTTTCTCCAATCTCTTGAGCAAACCATTAAGCCTCTTACCCCAGAAGCAAGAAATGAAGCTAAAATATGATAGCAGGGCTTAACTAATCCTAAGTTTGATTGTAGCTCCAATAAGGTCTTGAGGTGTTCTTTGGAACTTTTATGAGTGAGCACAAATCCATCATGAATATTAACTGGAAGAACTTTTGAATGTGCTAGTATCAGGACATATGAAATCATAAGATGTAAAATGGAATCATTGAAAGATATTAAGCTATTCATTCCATAATGAATTGGCTGATTTTCCTCCTTTTCATCAAGGGTATTTACAATTTGAGCTGAATGGGATGGTCTTGTGCTGAGGCAGGACACTAGAAATTCCAGGCTGAGTCATTGAACTAACAAGGGATCATCTTCTGTTGATTTCGTGATTTCAAACTTTTCAGGTTGTATGAGATCTTGCGCAGAAACTGATTGTGACTCCAGTATTAGATTGGCCCAGAACTGTTTCTTTTGAAGGTTAGGTACAAAGAGGGATTGTTCCAATTGAAAGAGGGGTTGGTGTGATTTGGGAATGTTTGGAATTGAAATTGTAGAATCCAAAGTAAAGATAGGGACATTCCAAGTGTTAGGATCATTGAAAGGATCATATTTCTTTGGTGAAAAGATATCTAATCCTGAAAGAAGCAAGTAAATATCAATGTTCTGGATGAAACATGGATTAATGTCTTTTGTATTTACCAAATTTATCCAAATCCACTAGCCATTTGGTAATGCTAAGAGATCCAATACTTTGAAATTGTATTCCTTTGGGTATTTTGGTAGAAAATGGCCTTTGGGGAATCTCCTGGAATTGTTCTCTTACTAGAGCTTCAACATTAACCTGGTATTTCTTCCATGAGGATACAGAAAGTGGCTGATAATGGCCGATTTTCTCTTCAAAGTGATCTGAGTGAATAGGATTGAATAATCTGGATTGAGGGAGCTTTTTCTTCTTTTGAGATGTTGAAGGCTCTTTATTACTGGTTTGCATTACTTTTGAAGCTGATGGGCTATTATCTACAAGTATGAAATTGGATTTAGGTTTTTCTTTTGAGTGTTTGGTAGATGTAGGTTTTATCAAGGGCTCCTCTATTTTTGATTTTGCTTTCTTTCTCATGGTGGAAGCTGCAAAACTTTGTATATTTGATTGATCATTTTGAGAAATACTATTGACTTCAGGGCTGGAGTTTCTCATGGATAGGGCTTTTTCAGAATCATTTTGAGGTTGTAATAGTCCTGGTTCTATATTTTAAGAGTCTGACTGGTTTTGTGGGTGTGATTTCTCAGTATCATAATTGCATTCCAATTTCTAAGAAAGGAATGATTCAGGGAATATAGTTGAATCTTTAAGTAAAGCCTAGATAAAATATTGAGACATACTTCTTCATCCTTTTCCTTTATAATTTAATTTTTTTTGGCCTTTTTATTACTCATACTCAAAGAATATATGAAAAACCTCTTTATTGATGTTTGGGATGATGCTGAAATAATAACCTTGGCTTCAGGGGGTAATGATCCACCTAGCTGTACACCTAAATTATGATTTGAATTCCAATTAAAAATGGCTCCATATGGGCAAAAGCTGGAAAAACATACAATACAGATCATCTTCAAGTATTTTGGAGACCTCTTGAATTTTTTTCTTGCATATTCAGGAAATTGAGTATTACAGGTAGCAAGTGTGAGAGAAGGAAGAAATTTGGAAATTTTGGATATGAGTTCTGATTTTTCAACTTGCTTTGGATCTATTTCATGTAATGGATCCATTTTGGAGCAGTGATAATCTGAAATTGAATTAGGGTTAATTATTATAAATAAGTTTTGAAATTAAATTGAAAAAATAGATGGTGGGTGTTCTTTACAGTGTTCAAGACAGATTGGACTATTATGGAATATAGGATTTTGGGAAGGCATATATAATGATGTCTTTTAATAAATGTCAATATTTTTGTTTGAGCATTGCTCAATATATAATAGCTTGGGGACAAATGAAAACCAAAGCAGGCATAAATAAGAGGCTTATATATTAAATAATTTTGAGAACCTATAGCACAGTTCAGCTTTGAAAACATTAAATAAATAACAAATTTATGACTGATGGTTATAATTGTGAAAGCCCACATTATGGCTAAATTATAGATTCTCAAAATGGGTGACTTTTTAAAATATTTTAAACATGTTTTCTTTTAAAGTACATTTATTACTAAACTCTAAGCTTGGCAAACATATAGGACACTTCAGCTCTCAAATACACTACAAAAATACTAATTTTATGACTGCCAGTCATGATTTTGAAAGGCATCTTTTGACTTGGTTGTTAATTCACTCAATTGGTGAATTGTTAAAATAATTTATCTCTAATTATATTTCCAAATACATCTATTACAGAACTCTAAGCTTGGATACAAAAAAGGACTAGGAGATAAACATTATTCAGGATTAATATGATTATGACTACTTGAACCAGCTTCAATTCCACTGAGAAAAAATCTTCCTGGTCTCTGTATGATGTGATGTCCCCTTTTTGTCTTGGCCTCAATCTCTAATAAAATATTTTGGAGTCCAATTGGTTCTTTTACCAGTGTGAGCCTGTGAGGTATGTATAACATACCCATAAGGCCACAAATGATTTTATAAACAGTTAATTTTGTCTTAAACAGAATTTTTAGTTGAAATTAAAATAAAAAATAACAAAAAATAAGTATAACTTTTTTTGGATAAAAAAAGTTATAAATATTATGTCATTTTTGGATTCTACACCAAAAATGACCTAGGGTACATCCATAAGGTGTTATACCCAAAAACACTTATTTATTGTGTTATTAGAAGATTTAAGAATCTCACAGTACTAATGTAGCTTTTTTCACATTTTTTAAAATTGCTAAATTGAAGCTTAAATAAGCTTAAATTTAAAGTTGCACAAGGTTAATGCAAACTTACCAAAATCTTAGTTAAAATTGAGGTGTGGTGTATATTTACTGAATTGGCTAAGGATTTGCCATACAGAATGTAAATCCTGCGTGAGCTCAATTTAAAAGGGTTTAAAGCCATGGTATGGCTTTAAATAAATAAAAGGGCAAAATCCATGCAAAAAGGTGGGACAAAGGAAAAAGACCAAATAGAGCTGGGGTACCCAACTTTTTGGATCTGCAATCACTCAATTAAAGTTTTCCACCTGTATTGGAGTATTTTCAACCTTATTTAAACTTTAAGATTAGACTTTGTTCCAACCTTAAGGTTTAAACTGGTTTTATCCCATTTTGGACAGGAATTTCAAGCTGCCAAAGGGTAAATCCCGATATGCAGGCTTGAAACCAAGGTTTTAAGAACTGTCAAAGCTTAATCAAGCTTAAAAACCTTAAATAAGCTTAAAACTTTAAAGTTACAAGCATCAAAACCTTATCAAAAGCTAAGGTTTGGTGTGTATTGCTATTTTAGGTGGAAAAATAGCAATAAATTCAAAAATTCATTGAAAATCCAAATGTCAATGGATTTGCTTGAAAATTTCACACAGCTTAGAATTTAATATTATCTATATATAAATTAAATTTTGTGTATCTTTTATAAATAAATTCCCTGGGTAATTAGCGTGGAAATTTACTCTTTTAATTAAGCTCAAAGAAAATTATGATTTCTTTAAAAATCAATTAAAAATTGAGTTTAAGAGATTTCTGCTTGAAACTCTATTTTTAAGTTGTTCATGTGATGAAATTTAATATAAATAAGTTTATTTATATTGAAAACTGAAAAATAATTAGTTTAAATGAGGATGAAAGCTACATGGAGTTAAGAATAACACTGGTAACTTTAAATTTGAATTAAAAACAAGTTGCCTTAAGTTAAGAACTTTGTTTTTAAGTATGGTTTTTCAGTTTTGACCTGAGCACGCCCTCTATATTCATTATGAATCATGAGAGCTTCTCTGAAGACATAAAAAGAGTCTTTTCATCACTGTTTTTGTCCATCATTCATCATCAATCCAATCATATTAGAAATTTAAACAGGTAAAGTTTTATTATTTATAAAATCTTATTATTAAAGTAATTCTTAAGTTATTTTATTCTTTATTAATTGTAAATAAAAGAATTGAAGTCATGGAATTCAGATTATTGTTGTAATCATCAATAATATATTTCATATTATAAAATTATCATCTTAATTATCTTTTAAAATCCACAAATTCCTCTTAAAAACTCTTTAATCTTAAATTTTATCATAAAAAGTTGTTTTATCTTTAAAATTATTGATTTTAGGCGTGTGTTTAACTTATAATCATTATTTAATATAATAACTGTTGTTGTTTTACTTGTTGTATTAAATAAATATTATAAGTAAGTTTTCTCTAAAGTTCTATATCTTTTTTTATCTAGTATTAGTTTTTTTATATAGAATTTTATTCTATAAGAATTATTTCTGCACAGTGTGTGTTATAATTCTTTTATGAATAATAATTATATTATTTATAAGTGGTTAATATTCATATTTCCACATGTAATTGTCTCATTAAGAGCTTTACAATTCGTATTGTTATAACTGTCAGTGACTATAACAATAATAGAATAATTATAATTTATTATAATTATTATTATTATTTATTATTATTATATTTTTATAATAATAATTAAATTTATTTTTTTATATAATTATTTTTAATAATTATATTTAAATTTGTGGTTATAATATTCTGTTATATTATATATTTCTATTGAGGACAGTCATAGTACTCTTGATTTTGCTACTATTATCAAGAGTTTCATAGACAAACCTTACAACCAGTAAGTGGTTTCTTTCAACTTCTGAAATTGTGTTTAAGTATATTGTGGAATAACAATCTGAAGGTAAGCAATTCGGGACATTAGTTAAATCAGAATTATAGTCTAATTTCTCTCCATCCTTATGAAGCATATGTTGAACTATTCTTTTCCAGCTGGGTTTTGGAACCAAGTGTCATTGCTAGATCCAATTTCCTTGTACACAAGGTCAAAGCTTCACTACGCCAAACTCCAACAAGTCTTTTTGGTGCTTTTCCCAAGTCATAATTATCCTCTACATCCAAACTTGCTTTTATATCAGTATATATTGCAGAGAAATTGTTGTTTTGAGGGAACAATTGACGTGCTATTTTGAATGTAACCTAAATATAAAAGTAATATTAGAGTTTGGTGTATGTCTAACAAAAGAATAAGCATGTACATTCTGCCTCCCTCTAGTGTTTTTGGATTTCTTAGCTTTTTGAAATTTAACCTCCTCTGCAGCCTGGCCAAGTTTTGAAAGCTTTTTCATTTCTTTACCCCTTCCATTGACCCAATGTTCAATTAATAGGTTGAGTTGATCAGGATTGTTGATATTCAAGCTGGGTTGAGTCTGGCTCCAATTGACAAAATGCTATGGCTGCATTCCAAGTGGAGTTATTGAATGAGGTTCCCCATTGGAAGGTAATCCTCTTGAAGTCTACTAGCTGGCATTCCTTTTCACAAGCATGCTTTTCAACTATTGAGACCTTGATCTTGTTATTGAGAAAATCATGACTTTGTTTAAATTCAGGTGGCTGCAATCATTGGGATATAGAGGTGATTTCTTGTTTGACCATAATTTTGAGCTCACTAATTGGATGATCTCTCAGTCCATATTCGTAGCTTTCCAAATGGGTCTTGATGTGTTTAGCTTGGTTTTTGACGCAATGAATATGAAATCCCTCTTCATCAGTGGTAGGATTGGGTGGGAAGTGATCTACAGAAGGTGGCATACCCATTAAGAAGTAGATAAATTCTGAAAGTGGACTGATTCAGTGGATGCCTGACTTGGAAGATCGTTCTTTGTTACCAATCTTGTAATGCAGTGATTTCTCCCTTGCAAAATTTTCTTATTATTTCTGACTCTCTGTTGGTCCTCTTCTTGTTGAACCCTGAATTCTACTCCAAAAGCTGAAAACCAAATCAGTGAGTAATTTTCAATCAGATTTAGGAAAGATACTCACCACCTGATGTTATATCCTCTTGTCCCTCCTGACTGGCATTCTGTGCAGCTGCATCCTCTATTCTAAGTCTTTCCAAATCTTTCAGAAAGATGGATTTCTGTCCAGTAGAGTTAGTATGGATGCTTTTGTGGTTTTCTTCATCTGAGCTAATTATTGAGTCACCCCCTGTTGGTGGGTTTTGTGATGAGATTCCAGAATTTTCTCTGTGGAATGCAGAGGGGGGCCACCCATTGCATTGGAAGACATTGTAATATCACTTTAAAGAAGTGGAGTTAAATTGAGGAAAATGAGGTAATTATATTAATGAAAGTTTGAGGATGTTAAACAGGGTTGGAGTAAGGATTCAACATATGAGAATGAATTTGGTTGATGAGAAAGCTCAGGAAAGCTTATAGCAGTTTGGTGGAGTGGAAATACAGAAGTTTTTTGGCTGAGAAGAGATAGTTTATATACACATTTTTTCAAACCTGTTCTATCCAGCCCCAAAAATCCAAATTATCTCTTGAAAGATGTTTGGGAGGCTTAAATATGGCAGATTGACAATTTAAATCTTTTTTAAAAGGGATTTGAGTGAACTATTCTAAAAAAAATTCATTCAATGGCATATAACAATATCAACAAAAGAAAAAGTATTTTCCTTTGTCCAAGGAAATATTTAGTGAGCATTGATAAGGGAATTTAAGGCTGAAAGGGGTGCAGTGTGTCAATCACCTATCTATTTCTGGAAAGGTTTGAAAGGAAATGGTAAGAAGCTGTTAAAATATATGAGATAATGAGTGGCAGTCCACTGAATCACTTACTGATGAATGTACAGATACCAAACAGAGTGTGACCTGATAAATTCCAAAGCTTCCAGGAGGATATTTGAGGCTTGCAGCATGACCCAAAACCAATTGGGAGTCGATGAGCATGGCATCATCTGTCTGTTCCAATAGAATAGAACAATTGAGGTCTGGAAAAGGATGGAAAGGGTCTTTTTCTATTTCATTATTTTCAAGCTTCTTAAAAGGTTTGATTATTAGCCACCATATTTTGGGATCACCTCCAACTAATGAGACAATATTATCAATATGGCCCAATGATTTGACATTATTAATGCTATACTCTATGATACTGTCTTCAACATGTGATTTTACATTACAATACCTTTTTTTCAAAAATTATTGAATTTTTGCATTCAAAGAGGTTTACAACATCCCTTAAATATCTTGAAGCTAGTAGTTTCCACTGTTGAAAAAGAGCATCATGCAATTGAATTGTATTACTGGTACTGATATTTTTTGATTGATGCAGAGCAATGAGGGGATACTTCCTACCAACTCTTTGTTGGAGATTAGGAAATTTGGAAATCCATTGATGTTGTACTTTAGATATCCATCTTTTCAGTATTGTTTGGGAGATCTTAGCTACAATTGGTTATATGAGGGTAAGTATTGTGTGAGGGTGATTTTTTGACACAAAAATATATAATTCAAACTCAACATGGCTTATTATTCCGTGGTATCTCCCCAAATGTACAGTTCATTCTTTTGTATGCCCACACAGCTAAGCTTCTTGGTGGCCCTAGCTCCTTGATAACCTTTGGTAAATGTTGTGTTAGGTGTAGATTAGGTTTGGAGTTTATCATTGACCAACCCAAACAAAGTGTTTGACAATAGATCTTTGTAGTACTTTCAATCTTTTCTAGGTCTTCTTCATGAATGCTTTTTCAGAGTAACATATCTTTTAATGTAACTAATGAAATTAGTGATTTGAGTAGAAGATCCTTATGAAGGTAGTTCCCTGGGCATTTTACCCTTTCCTCTCTGTGAGGTATTTTTGAACTCCATAGTGGTACAAGTGCCAAAGTTAAATACAATGTCATCAAGATTTGCCACTCTGCTGCTTTGAGTGTCTGAATGTTTTTGAAGCCAAATCTTCTGGGTAGACAAGAAACCATGACGGGACCTTTGTTTGATTGATGACTTTTTGAAGTACCTCTAATTTGTCTTTTTCTAATCTTGGGGTTTCATCCCCCATTAGATTTAAATACTGATTATCATCAGAAGATAAATCAGAAGGAACCAATGAATCACTACCATATGTAAAAGGTAATAGGCTGAGTACTGTAGAAGTGGTTTTCTGAGATCTCAGGGAATACCTGGAGTTTAAAGCTCTGTTGCGTTTTGCAGTTTGATCACTTTGGGTCCTGGAGGCTTCACTAAAGCCTTTGTGCCTTTGGGAAGGAGGAGGTTGAATGCGGGCAAGGTTAACTTTTGTAAGGTTTTGTTTCTTGGGTCTACTTATTTTGTCAGAATAATTGTCATCTTCATTTTTCCTTTTTCTTGGATGCCCCAATAAACAAAAAGTATATTTAGATGTATTTGAGTCTGCCAAAAAACTTTGCTTGTTCCTTTGAAGCTCTAACTTGTGACCAGCCAACCCCACCTTGAGGAATGATAGGCAATAGTCTTTGATATCCCCAAAATTGAACAATGCATAATATCTATGCCACAAAAGTCAATTGGTCTCCAGTAATCTAGCTTATTCAGAATACTCCACCAGACACCATTTGGTTTTACAAATTCATCTTGCTCCTTTTTGGTTTGAAGTTGGAGCCATTCATTTGCCTTGGAAATATGATTTTCATGTGTCCTTGTTTCAAATTTTGAAAGCTCTATTTCATTGATCTCCACCCTTGTAATATTACAAAAGGAGCGAAATCGATTGGCCAAATGAGTGGCAAATACAGCCACTTTACGTAGAGCAGGAAGATCTGCTATTAAAGGTAATAAAGCCGCTCTAATAAGTCTACCCTGTGGAAAGTCATGGGTATTGGAAAACCAAATACCATTCCATAACATTTGAATCTCAATCACAAGAGGCTCCAAGATTGAATTCATTTGATGAAGAGAGGCTCTTTGGGATCGGGAATCATTGCATACAGAAACATGTTCTCCTCTTTGTGATATTCACTTGGAGGAACATTCGAACAAGTGCAAAGAATTCGCCCAATTGAAATTTAGTTTGCATCCCCTTTGTTACTGAATGGATTGAACCAATCTACATACAAGCTAAATATCAAATTACCTGTTCTATTTGTAAATGCTTGTTTACTATGTGGGGAAGATTTGAATGTGTGCCAAATTTTGCTATGCCAAATATCAGAATACCTTTAGGGTCTGTTTGAGAATTATGGGAATTGTGAGCATTTAATAGCTTTTCAAAGCCAGGAATTCACATATGTGAGGCCAACAATTTTTGCAAGGATTGGTATGTAAAGGTACAGATTGGTTTTTGAAGTGAAGTATCATTCTTGTGATCAGTTTTAAATAAAAGAGAACCACATTCTTTTCTTGCAAGAGAGCCTAATTTGACAATGGAGGAAGGAAAAGGTTGAATAAATTTGGATGTACACTTTTTGTTGATGTGCCCCATTGCAATCAGATCATACAAGCTAAAGCATTCTGGAAAGCAAATCTTTTTTTCAAAGTCCAAGGATATGCCCAGCTGAGCCAAAATAGTTTCAATTGAAAGTGGAATTCCTTTAGCAATGGATAATCCATCAAAATTGAATTTCTCTGAAAGGCTAGTTATCTTTTCCCTTTCTGATAGAAGAAATTCTTTGATACTATCTCTGGACATTCCATTTTGGAGGTATAGGCTGGAAGCTAGAGCCAAAGCATTAAGAGCATGAGAGTCAATGAATTTAAAGGTCTTTTTTTTATATTTTTTGGTATCAAAAAGTAGATTTCTTTCATTATTCTGATGACATAACTGTTCAATTTGAGAGAATCCATGGGATTTCTGTGTTGGGTGTGCCAAAAGATTGTGGAAAATTTGATTTAAGTAATGATGAATAATTGAAATGAATGAGGCAAAGAGTCCTTACATTTTCACTATTTTGGGCTAAAAAAATCTGATAAACCAAAGGCTGGGTTCTCCTGAGTTTTACTTGTTCCAATTGATGTGTCTTCCAAGCTAGGTCATACATAGGTCTTACATACTGAGCAATATTGTTCAAATCTTCATAATATTGATTGTAACAGACAAGCTCGTGACAAGTGCAAATTGTTTTAGGGCAACCCATTTTTTGCACCATGAAACTTTGTGGGGAATGAACAAAAAGGGCCCAAGAAATTGAAATGGAGTAGTGTGGTTATGAGGAAGGTTTTGGGTGGCAAAGTGAACTCGAAAGAGCTTTCAAGTGGACACAAACATAACTTTATTTATATTTGAGCATCTTTGATTTGGCAAAGATAGAAGCCAATTATACCCCTATATGGTGCATGGGTATAAATTTTATACAGAAGTCATAGTTTTACCACTTTAAAGATTACAATTAAGATGGGTGGTGATGATTTGACCACCTTTGTATGATTACAGCCAAAGCTGTATTATCTCTGGGCCTCAGTCAGATACAGTTTTTTCTGTATCTGAGTGGGTCTGACTACATTTCCAGAAGACAAACCAATTATGGCCATAATTGGTTTACAAGTGGTAGAAATTAGGACTGGCAGTCATAATTTGACCACCTGTGTATGATTACAGCCCAAGCTGTATTGTCTCTGGGCCTCATTTAGATACAGCTTTTCTGTATCTGAGTGGGTCTGATTGGATTTCAAGGGGACAAACCAATTATGGCCATAATTGGTTTGCAAGTAGGACAAATTATGACTGGGGGTCATAATTTGACTTCCTGTGTATGATTACAGCCAAAGCTGTATTGTCTCTGGGCCTCATTTAGATACAGCGTTTCTGTATCTGAATGGGTCTGATTGGATTTCTAGGAGACAAACCAATTATGGCCATAATTGGTTCACAAGTGGTAGAAATTATGACCAGCAGTCATAATTTGACCACCTGTGTACAATTGCAGACAAGCTGTATTGTTGCTGGAGCTCATTCAGATACGGCTTTTCTGCATATGAATGGGTCTGATTGGATTTCAAGGAGACAAACCAATTACAGCCGTAATTGGTTTGCAAGTGCTACGAATTATGACTGGTGGTCATAACTTGACCACCTGTGTATGATTACAGCCAAAGCTGTATTGTGTCTGGGCCTCATTCAGATACAGTTTTTTCTGTATCTGAGTTGGTCCGATTGGATTTTAAGGGGACAAACCAATTACATCCGTAATTGGTTTGCAAGTGGTACAAATTATGACTGAGGGTCATAATTTGTCTTTCTGTGTATGATTACAGCCAAAGCTGTATTGTCTCTGGGTGTCATTCAGATACAGTTTTTTCTGTATCTGAATTGATCTGATTGGATTTCAAGGAGACAAACCAATTACGGCTGTAATTGGCTTGCAAGTGGTACAAATTATGACTGGCGGTCATAATTTGACCTCCTCTGTATGATTACATCCAAAGCTGTATTGACTCTGGGGCTCATTAAGATACAGGTTTTGCTGTATCTCAGTGGGTCTGATTGGATTTCAAGTAGACAAACAATTCACGGCCGTAATTGGTTTGCAAGTGGTACAAATTATGACCAGCAGTCATACTTTGACCACCTGTGTATGATGACAGTCAAAGCTTTATTGTCTGTGGGCCTCATTCAGATACATTTTTTTCTGTATCTGAATGGGTCTGATTGGATTTCAAGGAGACAAACCAATTACAGCCGTAATTAGTTTGCAAATGGTACAAATTATGACCAGCAGTCATAATTTGACCACCTGTGTCCAATTTCAGACAAGCTGTATTGTGGCTGGACCTGATTCAGATACAGTTTTGTCTGTATCTGAGTGGGTCTCATTGTATTTCAAGGAGAAAAACCAATTACAGCCGTAATTGGTTTGCAAGTGGTGCAAATTATGACCGGCGGTGACCACCTGTGTATAATTACAGCCAAAGCTGTATTGTCTCTGGGCCTCTTTCATATACAGGTTTTCCTGTATATGAATGTGTCTGATTGGATTTCAAGGAGACAAACCAATTACAGCTGTAATTGGTTCCCAAGTGGTAGGAATTATGACCGGCAGTCATAATTTGACTACCTGTGTATGATTACAGCCAAAGCTGTATTGTTTCTGGGCCTCATTCAGATACAGTTTTTTCTATATCTGAGTGTGTCCAATTGGATTTCAAGGGGACAAACCAATTACGTCCGTAATTGGTTTGCAAGTGGTACGAATTATGACTGAGGGTCATAATTTGTCTTCCTGTGTATGATTACAGCCAAAGCTGTATTGTCTCTGGGTGTCATTCAGATACAGTTTTTTCTGTATCTGAATTGATCTGATTGGATTTCAAGGAGACAAACCAATTACGGCTGTAATTGGCTTGCAAGTGGTACAAATTATGACTGGCGGTTCTAATTTGACCTCCTCTGTATGATTACATCCAAAGCTGTATTGACTCTGGGGCTCATTAAGATACAGGTTTTGCGGTATCTCAGTGGGTCTGATTGGATTTCAAGTAGACAAACAATTCACGGCCGTAATTGGTTTGCAAGTGGTACAAATTACGACCGGCAGTCATACTTTGACCACCTGTGTATGATGACAGTCAAAGCTTTATTGTCTGTGGGCCTCATTCAGATACATTTTTTTCTGTATCTGAATGGGTCTGATTGGATTTCAAGGAGACAAACCAATTACAGCCGTAATTAGTTTGCAAATGGTACAAATTATGACCAGCAGTCATAATTTGACCACCTGTGTCCAATTTCAGACAAGCTGTATTGTGGCTGGACCTGATTCAGATACAGTTTTGTCTGTATCTGAGTGGGTCTCATTGTATTTCAAGGAGACAAACCAATTACAGCCATAATTGGTTTGCAAGTGGTACAAATTATGACCGGTGGTGACCACCTGTGTATAATTACAGCCAAAGCTGTATTGTCTCTGGGCCTCATTCAGATAGAGTTTTTTCTGTATCTGAATGGGTCTGATTGGATTTCAAGGCAACAAACCAATTGCAGCCATAATTGGCTTGCAAGTGGTACAAATTATGACCAGCAGTCATAATTTGACCACCTGTGTATGATTACAGCCAAACCTGTATTGTCTCTGGGCCTCATTCAGATACAGTTTTTTCTGTATTTGAGTGGGTCTGATTGGATTTCAAGGAGACAAACCAATTACGGCTGTAATTGGTTTGCAAGTGGTTCAAATTATGACTGGCTGTCATGATTTGACCGCCTGTGTATGATTACAGCCAAAGCTGTATTGTCTCTGGGCCTCATTCAGATACAGTTTTTTCTCTATCTGAATGGGTCTGATGGATTTCAAGGAGACAAACCAATTACGGCCGTAATTGGTTTGCAAGTGGCACAAATTATGAATGGCAGTCATAATTTGACCACCTGTGTATGATTACAGCCAAAGCTGTATTTTTTCTGGGCCTCATTCAGATACAGTTTTTTCTGTATCTGAATGAGTCTGATTAGAATTCAAGGAGACAAACCAATTACGGCCATAATTGGCTTGCAAGTGGTACAAATTATGACCGGAAGTCATAATTTGCCAACCTGTGTATGATTACAGCCAAAGCTGTATTGTCTCTGGGTGTCATTCAGATACAGTTTTTTCTGTATCTGAATTGATCTGATTGGATTTCAAGGAGACAAACCAATTATGGCTGTAATTGGTTTGCAAGTGGTTCAAATTATGACTGGCTGTCATGATTTGGCCGCCTGTGTATGATTACAGCCAAAGCTGTATTGTCTCTGGGCCTCATTCAGATACAGTTTTTTCTCTATCTGAATGGGTCTGATGGATTTCAAGGAGACAAACCAATTACGGCCGTAATTGGTTTGCAAGTGGTACAAATTATGAATGGCAGTCATAATTTGACCACCTGTGTATGATTACAGCCAAAGCTGTATTTTTTCTGGGCCTCATTCAGATACAGTTTTTTCTGTATCTGAATGAGTCTGATTAGAATTCAAGGAGACAAACCAATGACGGCCATAATTGGCTTGCAAGTGGTACAAATTATGACCGGCAGTCATAATTTGCCAACCTGTGTATGATTACAGCCAAAGCTGTATTGTCTCTGGGTGTCATTCAGATACAGTTTTTTCTGTATCTAAATTGATCTGATTGGAGTTCAAGGAGACAAACCAATTACGGCTGTAATTGGCTTGCAAGTGGTACAAATTATGACTGGCGCTCATAATTTGACCTCCTCTGTATGATTACATCCAAAGCTGTATTGACTCTGGGGCTCATTAAGATACAGGTTTTGCTGTATCTCAGTGGGTCTGATTGGATTTCAAGAAGACAAACAATTTACGGCCATAATTGGTTCACAAGTGGTACAAATTATGACCGGTGGTTGTAATTTACCACCTGTGTATGATTACAGCCAAAGCCGTATTGTCTCTGGCTGTCATTCAGATACAGCTTTTTCTGTATCTGAATGGGTCTGATTGGATTTCAAGGAGCCAAGTGGTATGGATTATGACCAGCGGTCATAATCTCACTATGATGACATTCTGAGGGCACAAATTTATTTCAGTCATAATTGGTTTACATTTTGAAGAAATTATTATTGTTGGCTAAATCTCTCACCCACCTACAGGTGTGACTGTACCATCCAATCTAATCACCGATGTATTTGAAGGAGGATTCTAAAGATACACATATCCTGACACTTAATTCTTTGCCAAATGTGTAATTGTGTTTTATGTCTGGAGGATCTGCAGCTTTCTTCCCTTTGAAACCACAAAACTCATTTCTGCTCTATTTCTATGCACTACACCCCCACCTCATTTCATTGGGACCTGCAATATAAATAGAGCTGTTTCTCCCGTGTTTTCCCTAAGTTCCTCTGTTTTTAACTTCTGTTGGCCATTTAAATCCCTCTCCTCCCAATATAATACCCCATACTATGAATCCACCCCATCCACCTGCCTCTGATGTCCCCTTTGATGAAATGTTCCATATGTTTTTTCAAATAACACAGATTTTAATTCATCTTTATCTTCTCAAAATGAGGCACCATCTCATTCATCCATCAATTTATTGTCCACCCCAAACCAAAGTACTAAACCCCAGGAATTTTACAATCTTTTACACTACCTCAATTCTCCCAATATAGTCCCACCAGCTTCCATTAGTCATCCTAACATCTTGCCCTGCCCCCCACCAAACAACATAAATAGAACCCCCTTTCAACTTGCTACATTTTTTCTTCCCCACGTAATCTCATCCCCAACATTTTTTAATAATATATTTTTTCAAAAATTTATTAGATATCACAAACACACCAAACATGAGTTTATGCAACCCACACCCAAATACTCCATGCACCCTGCCACCCCCCTCATTCATAGAATTCAACATGAATAACCCACCCACTCAAGTACACTCTATCTCACCAATTCTTTCTTCTGAGCTAACTCGTCTCTCCCATGAAGAATTTTCTCTCAATCACCACCATATCAAGAAAATTCTCAATAATTCCCTTTCTGAAGCTGAAAAGAATCCTGTATCAATTGAGATTAAGGATTATTTGAAAAAGGGCCTTACATTTATTTCTCAAAAAGAACATGGTAATTCTTATTCTTCATGTCTGTCCTCAATTTTGTATTAATTTCATCTCCCTTCTTGTAGAATTGTCTTCATTACAAGCAATTGGTCTCATAGATGGCAATGTTGAGGTTATTGAGAAAGAAGTTCCTTCCATATGCTCATCCCAATCATCCTCTTTGGAGGAGGTTGTTCCTGATGGAAATCCCAACAAAAGAAGGAAAATTCAAAACAAACCACCACCAAATATTCGTAGGTTTATGCAGCAAACTGTTACCTTTAATAATACTCAAGAGGTAGTGTGGGAACTCCTCTTGTGTGGGATTAAAATGAGGCAGTACCTGGAGGGGGAAATCACAGGTAACTAGTTTTTAATTGCTAATAACTCCTGTAACCAAGGGTGGCAAGGGTGTATTGCCTGCCCCTCCTAAAATACTGAACAAAATCTTCCTTGGAGCTCACAAACCAAAATAAAATTAGTAAGTGGCTTTACAACTGCAGAAGAAAAAACTCAGCAGTCTCCGATCAGACCTATTCAATAAATAATATAAAAAATAATGTCAGTTATTTTTGGTTAAATTTGAGATTTAATGAAATACTTGTCTGTTTAATTTTAATATTTTTTGGTTAAATTGAGGTGAGTGGTTTCTTCTTGGTGATAAATCCTTGGTAAGATGGGTTATTTAAGGTTTTCTGGAAAATTTGATTGGTGTTGATAAGGGTAATTTTGTTAAGGTATAGTTATAATAGAGTAAAATAATTTTTTAAAGGTTTGTTATTTTTTTTAAGAGTGGTTCATAATGAGATAAAATATTATTTGTTAAATTTAAGTGGTAAGATTCTTTGATATTTGATTTTAAATGGGTAAGTTAGTTTTAAATCTTGTTAAATGAAGTTAATTTTACTAGTTAAAATATTTTAATAGAGTAGTAACCCTAATCTTGGGTACTGGGTAATTTTTATTTTTTATTTTGATAATAATAAGATTCCACTGAGCTTAGCTACTGGGTAATCTTCAACACTATACTTCCACTGAGCTTAGCCACTGGGCAAGTAAATTTACTATAATATACTGGACTACCTCCCAGGTGAGGGATGAATTATTCCTGTGCTTGCAATGTGCAGGGGATATAATTTGCATGGGGGGAATTTGAAATTTAGGGGGAGAGAGCCCCTCTATTTATACCTTTTGGGAGCCTAGAGGGCCCTCCATGGGAGCTGTCTTTTTCCACTTTAATTCCTCTTGATTTCATCATGTGACTCTGTTTTTGGTGAGGACCTTTCCTGCATGGGTCAGGTGATTTAAGGTTTGGTCATAATTTTCTCTCTGCACAGCCTCCATTCATCACATGATTGTCTTTTGGTGAACTAATTATGATGTGATATTCTTGAATTTTCCTTGCATACATGAGGTGATTCAATTTTGGCTGGGGAGTTTTGTTGTGCACAGCCTCTTTCTTGTCACATGATATTCTGTTGGTGGATGCAGTATCACATGATGAACTTGTAATTCCTTTGCATATGTCCTATTTTAGGTTTGGTAGAAGTGGCTGTGTAATTTATGCAGGTGTCATGATTGTTTTTCTTCTTTTTGAACTTTAAAATGAAGTCAGGTGATAATTTCTTGTACTGGTGAATTTACTGTTATGTATGGGATGATGTGATTTTTGAGTTTGACACATGGTGTGCATAGTCATGTGGTTGAGATTTAATTGAAGGTGTGTACTGCATGCAGCTTGTTGTAACTAGCTTTGGCTTGCATGAGGTGATGAGTGGTGTAAATAAATTTGATTCTGTTTTAAGGTTTCAAGTGGGGTTACTGAGGATATAAGATAAGGTACTCCTGTGGCTGTGTTGTAAATAACTTGCAGGAATTCCATGCAGTTGAGCTTTGCATCATGTGACTTTTCTATGTGGAGTTTTAGGTTGCTGTGTAATTTAAAGGGTGGTACCTTGTTTGTTGTAACTAGTTTACTATGTGTAACTTGATTTTTACATATGCATAATGAAATTGAATAATTTATTTAAACACATACACTGCCCTTTGGTGCCTGTGCAATGGTTTTATGAGTTAAATCCAGCTTCTTGCTGTAAAATTGACCTTTTGGGTGTAAATTTGAGTGTAAGTCTGCCTGTAGGCTGGATTTACTGCTGTTATGGGGTACTATGAGCTTGAGCCTGGTGAAAAAAAATGGTATGGAATACCACAGTAGTTTCCATGAATATTTCTTCTACTACATCAACCCTTCATACCAATTTCACCCCCCAAAAACAATAAAATGACTTCCCCTATTCTTTACCATCTACAATTGTCAAACCCCCTGTTTCCTCAGCCATCCCACTTGAGACTCCCACCATGCCCCCAATTATTACTGAGGAGAAAATTCCCAAACATCCACCAAATGTCACCCCCAGAAGATCTTCACAATGTGAATCTCCTCATTTCAACAATGACCACTCTTTGGAAGTAACAGCCAATAACATCCCCAATTCTCCAGCTCAGGATCATCCACTGACTCCAACAAATGAAATTATTCAAGAAGAATTACATGTTTCAATAGCAGAAAATAATAGTAGTCCAAATGTTCCTTCCCCAATCCCTTCAAATACAACCACTTCAATTAATGCCACAACACCCCATTTTGTATTGTCACCAATGCAAATTAACCATGTAAAAAGCTCCCATACACTATTTGCTCCTCATTTCAAAAATCCCAAAAAAAATCTTCTGACCTCTCAATCAAATCCATCTACACCATCTCATGCTCCAACTCCTGGAATTAGGGACCCATCTAATCATCTCTGTCATGTGGGCCCATCTCCACCCGTTTTTCATGAACCTCACCACAATCCTCCTTCATCACTCATGCCTCCAGAATTACAGCCTCTTGACTCCCCCAATGATCAATTCTCTATTTTCACTGATGAATTTTGATCAAAATTTTATGAGCTTTTCAAAACATTCACCCAGGCCAAATACCAAACCACATTTGAAGCAATTGACTCACTCGTTTCCTGGCGCCACCCAAATTTGGGTTTGGAACAGCCTGAAAAGGGTTATTTCAATTTTGAACAGTGCTCTTCCTCATATAGAAAATGGATTTACAAGCTCTGCGATAATAGTTAGTTCAAAATTACACTACTTTCATGATCTAATGCTTATAATAGATTTCTCCAGGTGCTCCATTTCTCAATGCCACTAAAGAAGAATTTTATGTTACATCCTCAATCTTTTATATGCCAATCTATGACCAAGTCGCTGTGCCTGAAATTCAGATTTCACTACCATTTTCACCTGACCCCAGCATTTGAAATGAAAAGCACCCTGAAACTCATTTTGTGTGTCATCTAATCTATATGTCACAGCCCAAATCATTCACCATCAATGCTTGGGAAAAAGTCATTGCAGCTTCAGTCTCAGCAACCATGGATGAATTTTGCATACCAAAGCCTCCTGTACCCCCTCAAGCACAAATTGATGAGGTCCACATTTATCTGGACATGATTTCATACTTTGAAGGCCTCAAAAGACCCTCAATTTCACCAATGGAACTGACTTCCATGGCACATCAAAGTCCAAGTGGCTCAAACAATGCTGAAGAATCATTCAATATTTCTTCCAACTCAGATCAACAGTTAAATATTTTTCAAGACCTCATATTAGATGTCATGATTTCTTATGTCATATTCAAAGCACTAGCCTCCCTTGATGATGTTTCCCCTAACCACACTGAACAATCTAAATGTGTCAATAAGAGAAAGGCCCTCCGTTCTAATAACCAAATCTCTTCAGTAATAATCCACTCAGCTCCTCAAGTGGTTCCCTCTAATGCTGACAATGATCTCCAAGTTGAAACTGCCAAGAAAAAGTTGGTTGAATACCATAGCCTTCATAATTTCCTTCCTTTTGTTTACTATTTCATATTAGGTGTCAAGGGATTATTCACTGCACAAAAGGATCATCGGAATTTTTCAATTTCCAATGCCATTCCCATACTATTCTCTTTTCATCTTATTCACCAACATGTTAAGCCACCTCCACCCAAAGATCCAGTTTGGAAAAATCTATCTTTTCATCTTAAATCATTTTTTCTAAGGGTATGAAACCATTCACAGATGTCCAACTTGTTCTCCCACCTTCACAACATCAATTGGCTCAATATCTTAAAAGTGATTTTTTAAACCAATGGGAAGCACAAGCCACTGTGACATCACTCCTTCCACCCTTGCAACTCTGATGCTTTACCTCCTGTTTCTAATTTACTTACACATAATATTTGAACCATTGTAATTAGTTTCCTATTACAAGCAAAAGTTGAGTCTTTTCTTGTTTCATATTTTCCATGCTTTTAATTTTATAATATTTTCATTTTAAAACTCCCTTTTCATTCATTAGCCATGGCATTTGCTCTTAAATAAGACTTGACCCAGTGCACCAAGAAAATCCCTTGTTTTCAATATTCCTCAACAACTCAAACCCAAACTATTATCCTTCACTACAAATAATTTCAATTTTTTTTCCATCAAAGAACAACCTATTTCTGTTTTATTCTCAATAATATTTATAAAAAATTAAATAAACTGTGTTTTATTTCCTATCTGAATATACTCATACTAATAACATCCTCACTTTCCTTATTTTCAATTGCCATCAAAAAACCTTCTCTTTCCTAATGACAATACCATGCTGACTTGACTTGCATGATTGCCAATAAGCTAGGCTACTTTCATGCTTATGTTTATTTACTTTGTAGGCAAAACTATATTTCCATCTCATCTTTCTTTCTATTGAATCTGTACCCTCTTTTCAATATCTTAATCCACATTTTCCAACCCCAAATCAACTTTCAAATAAACTCTGAACCAATTTTTCCCACCCATTTATCTTTATTTGTTTTTTTCTTGCTTATATCTTGTTTTTTTTTATTATATTTTCCTTTTTTTCATTCCAAATGAATGTTTGTTTTTAATGAAATTGAAGAAATTCAGAAACTTCATTTTTCATAAAATGAACTCTTTACCAATTTTTTTCCACCCCAATACACATGTAATTTTTGGGTCAAACATTTATTTTCAATAAATCATTAGTACTTTCTCATTTTCAAAAATTTTATTATTATTTTCTTTTAGTTAAACCATTAATTTATAATATCTAAACATTTTTCAATTTTGTTCAAAAAACCATAATTAAACTATTAGTATGATTACTTTAAGTTTATAACAACTCAAATTCATAAACTTAGCATTTAACATAATACATTCATTTATTTTTTGAATTGATAAATTTTATGAATTCACTTTCAATAATTCAAATGAATCCATTGTGATTTAATTTGAATTGTAATGATCAATTACATCAATTTATAAAATTTCCTTTTCACATACCCAATTTTTTTTTCAATTAATTACATTTCATTTCCAATTAAATAAATTTGATTCTCAATTAATCAATTTGATTAATTAATGAATTAATTAAATTACTTGATTTATTCATTTAAAATTGATTGAATTAATTCTATCAATTCAATTTAAAATTAACACATGTTTGTTATTTCTTTTGGTGGCTGTATCACGAGTCAGGAAATTTCAGAATATATTTTTTTCTTCCAAACAATATAGTCACCTGGGGCTTGTTACAGAGCCTCCAGGCATGTTCTACATCCCCCCACTGCCAAAGCCAGTCATACAGAGCAATGGGGGCCCCTGGAATTCAATTAAGGTATGGTTACATCATTTTGAAGCTCCGGTGATGACCGCCACCTCAGAACTAGCAGCTTTCACACCAAATCATCCTTTTGTGTTATTTCCACTAGTTCCAGTGCTTCTATTTGATTTTTAGCCTTACTATTAGCAAAAAATATCTTTCCACTCATTTCTTCATTAATTACTACAATAATTTTCATTAAATAAATTTTTTAAAACTGAATGGATGCGTGCTTGTCAAAGATTGACTAAACTCATAATTTTATGAGGCTATAAGATTGTTATTCAGCTTTTTTGAATTTTATTACTCTTTTCAAATTTCTAAATTCCTAGAGCAATGAAATCAAATAGATATCTAAAAAAAATTTGAACAATTCTCAGAAATCTAATCAACTCCACCATCAAAATAACAAAAAATTAGGATGTAGTTATGAAAATCCTTATTTCAGAACATGTAATTTTTTACATGAATCCTTCTTTGATTCAATTCCTCATAATTATTTTGATATAAAAACTTTAAGATCAATTTTTTAACAAAAACTCACTCTTACAGAACTTATATTAAAAAAAATATTTTTCTATAAATTTTGGATTTACAATTTTAGATGATAAATCACTTCTTCATTCACCTGATAGAACTTTTTCAATCATCAAATTTATTCCCTTTAGAAACCTGAATGATTATGAAAATTCTCAACTCAACTTTTTATCGACTTTTCTATTTAAATATAAACTTTTTCTTAACAAATTACAAGAATCTGGAAACAAGATCACCAGTTCCACCACCTTGACTTGGTGACTTTACAATTGGGCGTGATATCAATTATACTTCTATTTCTAATAACTCATAACTTTATAATTCTTCATCACTTCAGCTTTCACAATTACGAAATATTATTCAAAATCTCTTTCAAAAATTATCATCAACAGTTTTCGAAATGAATTCAAATCAAGTGAAGCAATTCAACATTCCAGGATTTGATATTTTAGACTTTACTGATTTTTATTCTTCTTCATTTTCAAATCAATTAACATTTACTTTGAATTACTTTTGTAAATTTCCTCATATTGATCAAAAAGACTCTTCAGAGTTTGCTTATTTTCTTTCTATCCCAATTTCTACAAGTGATGGCACCTTAATCTTTGATAATTTTGATTTATTTAATGAATTTTTTGTCTTTCCAGACCACTCCATTAATATTGATTTAACAGGTAAAGAACCTGGTATTTTACAAATGGTCTGGAAAGCAAAAAACACTAGAAATTTTAATCTTTATCCAGATGGCAGTGATAGCAACTCTTTTACTGTAAGGTTTGACTATGAAACAATACGTAAAAATTACTAATATTTTACTTATTGTACTATGAATGTCCTTATAAATGAAATAAATAAGATAAAAATAATTATAATTATGGCGTAAAAATAATTATATTATTGGATAAATATAATAATATAGTTTATATTATAAAAAAATAATATAATAAATAACTATATTAATATAGGATATTTAATATATTTAAAAGCACTTTATTACTGCTACCAACAAATAATAAAGGCGTAAAAAATTGTTTTTTATTAATAAAAAACAATTAATAACAATAATATTACTAATATTAAAGTTATAAATTAATATAAATACTATTTATATTAATTATAGAATTATTAAAGTAATAATAGAGAAAGATTATTATAATAAGATAAATAACCTACTTTTAATACTTAATATAATGATTTTGAATATGTTTACGCCAAAAAAATGTAAATACAACTTGTTTAAATTGTATTTACAATGAAGTTTAAGAGAAATTACAGTTTATCTTGATTTTACATGGAATAGAGGTTATTAAGAGAAATTTAAACAAAACAATTAAATAATTGTAATAATCACGTCAAAGATGATGATTATAATAGGATTATCTTTGTTCTTTAATAATATGATATTTTTATACATAAAGAATAAAGAAATTATGTTTTGATTTAATGATTTAGTGTTTTGTAAGTGTCTGAGGGGAAAACAGAGTAAAAAGAGCTCTATTTATAGTAAATACCTCCGTCCTAGAGTCCACCAGCCTCCTAATAGACGTGTACTGATGCTTTCTACTAGAATTGATCAATATTTTAAGGTTTGGTGATGATTATATCATGATCAAACCATCTTACCTCATAATTATGCCATTATTTAGAGTTATCACTATAACTCTAAGTTTGATGACATCATAGGCTTGGCAGAAGCCTAAGCTTCATGGAGTTTATTAGTATTAATCATATTCTAATAGTATTCACCAGTTCTATCACTTATATGACTGTTAAACTTAAAATAAGATTACAGTGAGTGATCTTAAATGATCAAATTTAAGCTTAAACTTTGATCATTAATAGCTTCTAAGTTATACACGCTACAGCTACTCTGAGAGTAGATTCTGATATCTTGGCATGTCCATATTACACTTCCAAGAGCATTTCATTACATAATCAAAACTCTATTTTTGATGATTTTTATTGTAACTCATCTTTTCTGTCAAAATCTAATATTTTAAACTTCAAACTATGATTTCAAGGGGTTATACCTTGAATATTGTGATAAAAAATATGTCATTCTTCACGAATGAACTAGTAGGATCTGAATGTTTTTTTTAAGTCTGGACCACTTTCACAACAAAGTAGTCAACAGCTCTATTGATTTTAATCAATAATCTATTACAGTTTTTAACCTTGCTTATAGCTTATGAAATAAAGCTCATTCATGTGTTCCTACAGTAATTATGTGGTGACTTTATTTTTGGTTTATCACTTTATCATGTATATTTCAAAAGGTATTAGCTAAAATCCTTGAATATATGTGTTGGCCAAAAAAGTGCATATATTCAGCTTAACTCCTTAAGTATTGACTTTGGAGATTAGCTTCTTAATTTTTTTATGTGTAGAATTTCATGGGGAATTCAATGGTACAACTTATTACACAGGTTGTTTCATTGGTATTTGAAATAATTAAGGATTCATGTTTTTTATAAGGTGTTATTACTTATAACTCATTAAATATTGACTTTACAGATATGCCATAAAAATGGTATATGTGTATTTTACCATGAGGAATCCAATGGTGTAATTTCTTTCACCTGTTTATTTATTGGCTTTTAAGTTAGACCAAGTTTTATGCCTATTTATGGCAGTTTTGTAGCTTTAAGGTAATTATTTTTAAGGTATAATTATTTTGAATATTTCTTGTGACCTTTTTGGGTAAATTGTGATATCTCAAAGGTTCACATTACCTACCATAAAAAAAGATTGTACTACAATCTGATATGTGTAATTAGGGTATCATCCACTGTCCTACCTCTTCAGTAGACTTTATTAGTCTTGAAGCTCAATAATGCTTGATTTTTCTATTCTTTAGGTTTTCTTTCATGTCTGAACCTTCTTAGTAGTTTATCAGCATTTGTTTTATCTTTCTCAAGTAGCAATTCATCTTCTTGAGTTGACTTTCTATAACTTACAAGGTATTCTCTTTCTTTTTTGTTTCTTGTCCTTCTTTCTTTAAGGACCTTCAAAATTTTCTTTTCCTCTCCTTCTTCCAAGGGGGGTATTTCAAGTGGGGGTTTCTTTCTTAGTGGAAATAGTTCCTTATCACTTGAGCTGTAAGTGTTTATCAGACTTACAGAGAAAATTGGGTGTTTGCTCATTAATTCAACTGTGAGTTCCAATTGCACAGCACTGGGTCCATGAAGTGCTTTTATCATAAATGGTCCTGCAAAGGAATCTTTCAATTCCTTTGGGCCTTCTATGTTCTTAAAATTAATGGTTAATACTAGGACCAAGTCTCCTATTTTGAAATCAGGTGGCCTATGACTTTTATCCCATCTTTCTTTTGCATGTTTGAAAGAATCTTGCATACATCTGTTTGCATGGTGTCTTGCTTTTTCAAGCATTATCTTAAAACTGCTTGCTGTTGGATGTATATCCACTAAGTCCTTTCTGAGGGTATCATAAGGAAGTCTTGGATTCCAACCTTTTTCTAGCATTTCTGGTGTTTTGCCAGTAGAAGAATGGGTTGATGTTTTATATGCCAGTTCAAGGGCTGGTATTAGTGTACACCAATCATTGGTAAAACCATCAGAATCTTTGAATTCTAGTCCATAACCACAGAATGGTCTGATCATGTCCTCCAAGGTTTGTATCATTATTTCTGCTAAACCATCAGTTTGAGGATGGTAAGCTGTTGAGAATGATAGCTTTGTCCCAAAAAAGTTATGGAGATTTGTCCATAATGCTGAAGTGAAATTTGGGTATCTGTCACTTATGATATTTTGGAATAAGCCTGTGTGGCTAATGACTTTATTCCATATCATTATGGCTGTGTCCATAGCTGTTTCATCTTTGTGACATGGTAGGAACATGGGAGTTTTGCTATACCTGTCAACTAATACTAGGCATGCATTATAACTTCTGTCTCCTCCTGGAGGTAATGCTGTTACCCAATCCATATGAACTATTTCCCAAGGGGATTTTGGTTCTTGGATTTGGATCATCATACCAAATTTCTTTCCTGTGGCTCTGTTGGCTTTTTGACATCTGTCACAGGTTTGGCAGTATTCTGCAACATCTTTCTTTCAATTTGGCCACCAAGAGCAGGTTTTCACCCTTTCTAGTGTTCTATCTTCTGAGAGATGTCCAGCTGCAACACTATCATGACACTCATGTAAAATAGCATTTATCAGGGCTCTATCTATTAAGGCCATAACACACGTGTGTTTTGTTCTATGGTAAAGGATTCCATCAAGGAGGTGGAATCTTCCTTCATCATATGCCTTTTTCCATTTTTCATCTAATTTTGATGAAAGTGATGGATCTTTGCAGTCTTTCATTATAAGTTGGCTTAAGATATGGAAATTCTTGTCTATCTTATAGCTTTCTTTAACTTGGTTAAAGAATTCTGTGCCAATGTCTGTAACACATATTCCTTCTATATGTTGCTCTTCCTGTGGTACCCATGCTGCATTGTCAGGGGTATTTGCTAGAGCCCATCTGCATTTTTATGAATATTACCAGATCTATGAACAATAGTCATATTTCCTCTATATTCTTGGATAGCAATTTGCCATCCCAGCATATGTCTATTTGGAGTTTTCATATTTAATAGAGATTTTACGGAATTACAGTCTTTGATCACATCAAATACTGTTCCATCCAAGTAATAATGTAATTTTTCTAAAGCCCACACTAAGTAGGGGCATTCCATTTGGATTGCTCCATATCTTGCCCGTGTTGGCTTTATCTGTCTTGAAATAAAACAAATTGGTCCTTCCACTGTTTTATCATTGATAATTTGTGTCTGGTGTAGTGCAGCACCTAGTCCTTCTCCACAAGCATCAATGTAAAGCTTAAAGGGTAGTTTCCAATCTGGCATTAAAAGAAAGGGGGCATTTGTTAAGGAATTTTTCAATTCTTCATATGCCTTGACTCTTTCTTCTGTCATTTCATAGACTGTTTGTTGGTCGCATAGCTTATACAAGGATTTAGCAATTTTTGCAAAGTCCTTTATATGCTGTCTATAGTAACCAGCAAATCCTAGAAATGATTTCATTTCTTTTTTGGTTTGAGGCATTGGCTTAAGTAGTACTGCTGCTACGTTATTTTTGTCTATGCCTAGACTAAGTCCAGATACAACATGTCCTAGTGCTTTTAGTTCACTAGATGCAAAATGACACTTTTTCAAGGAAATTTTCATATTCACTTGCACTATTGTTTGTAGTACCTTTTCTAGTCTTTTAAGGCGATTTTCCCAAGTTTCTGAGCAAACTATGATATCATCAATATAGATAATTAACCATCCTTCTGATAATTCTTCAAAAAATATGGTATTAATCATCCTTTGATAATGGGAAGATGCATTCTTTATACCAAATGGCATTCTTAAGTATTCAAATATCCCACAGTGGACTGTTATCCTTCATAGTTTCTTGGCATTGTCTGTTAAGAATTTTGATGGAAACCCTTTAGAGAATCCATGGTTATAATAAACTTAGCTTATGACAATTGTGTCAATGTCTCATGGATTCTGGGTATTGGATATCTGTCTGGAATGGTATAGGTGTTCAGGGCTCTGAAGTCTCCTACCATTCTTGATTTTCCATTATGCCAAGTTATAATGACAGGTGTAGTGACATCTACCTGTTCATTATGTCCTACTTTTCTTAATACTCCAAGGTCCATTAATTTTTAATGTGTACCTCCAAGGCTTCTCTAGCCCTTGGACTAGCTGGGTAAGCAGGTCTCCTTAGTAAAGGTGGGTAAGTTTTTTCCACATTAATAATTATATCCACCTCATGCCCAATTATGGCACCTAGTGGCTCTTTGTCAGTTGCAAAGGCATTTTTGTACTTAAATAAGAGGTCAATCAATTTTTCTTTCATTTTTTCTGTTAATTCTTGATTGAATTCTGCCTCTTTGAGTTGTTCAGATATGAATAGTTCCTTTTCTGTACTTTTCTCTTCATTCTTAATAACTGTAATTCGTTTTTTGTTATTTAAGAAGCCAAACGTTTGTCTTTTGTTGTTTCCTATGGTAAAATATCTATCTTTTTGGTTAGAGATATCTATACCATAAATTGACAAGTAGTCATTTCCAAGTTTGAAGTGATTACTAGTACAGTTGTCCATTACTACAAGCTTTACTTTAATTCTGACACATTGTGAGGGGTGAGGAAAAATGAGTGTTAAATCAATCATTCCAAGGGGCTTCATGCTCTCACTTGCACTGGTTTTTAAATAACTTTTACCAACACAGGTATAATATGCTCCTGCATCCAAGTTCACTTTTCCCTCTTGGTTATCAACCATAACAATACTTATACTTGATTTTCCAGCTGTATATCCCATTCCTTTTGCAGGTTTGGTTCTGTACATTTGTCAGGTTTGTGTCAGATGTTCCAACTTGTGGTAAGTTTGAGTTAACATCTAGTACTTCATGAACTATATCAATATTATTAATTTGTGCATTAATTATATTAATTTCATCACTTTCAGAACTTTCTGACTCTTCTGTTTCTTTTTCAGAGTCAGATTCCTCCTCTTTATCATTGTGGTTTTCTGGTTCCACAATTTCATTAATCTTTGCCTTTCCGAGGCAGTTATTGGCTAAGTGTCCAGTAACTCCACAGTTATGGCATTTTCTTTGCTCATTATTGTTGCATGTATTGGGCTTGAAAGCTTCTTTTGATTTATCTTTTTTGATAAATGGCTTATTTGGACTTTTAATATCCAATTTCTTCCAAGTCCTGCCAATTTTTGTTCTTTTCACTATGTCCTCTAGTGCATTGATATACTCTTCTGTGGAGCATGGTTTTATACACCTGCTTCTTAGGGCATGTTCTAGCTCTCCTCCACATTTTTTAAGTATTTTCATGTGCACCGTCTTTTGTGACATTTCTGGGTACAGTGCATTGAGTCTTTCAACTTGTTTTAATAACCAAGTTAAAGGTTTGTCTTTGTCTGGGTCAAAGAAAGAATTTTCAAATGCATTCTCTATCTTGTACCTTCAGGCATCATTAGCCCACTTGGTGATTATTTCTTGTTTCCACCAAGACCGGGTGTTTTTGCCATTTGTTTTTCTTATGCCATAATACCATCTTTTTGCAGATTTTTCAAGCAATGAATGTAATCTTGCAGTAATTAATTCATATGGTATGGCATAATCTTCTTTTAGCATGTCAATTGTCTTGATAAATGACATGTGGTCATATTCACCTTCTCCTGTGAATATTGGCCATTCTTTTAATTGAGGTACTTCCTTCATTAAGACTTTGTTATTGTCTTGGTGACTGAAGTCTGTTATGAATGGATTTGTTAATTCCTCTTTTGGTTTAACAGGGCTTCTTATGTGAGAAAATGGGGTTGATAACTTTGGCATATTTGAGTTAGCCTGATTAATTTTATCCATTTTTTCAGTGATAAGCCTTATTTCACTTTGAATTTCATCTTTCAGATGCATTCTTGCTTCATCACTTTTTTCCACATGGTCCAAAAGTAATTTTTGGTGTGATGAAGTCTTTTCTTCAAATGTTTCTACATAAATACTTAGTTTGTTTAATTTTTCTGTAAGATTGTCAATACTCATGTCATAATTGATTGTCAAAGTTTTATCTTTGATATCTTTTATGTATTTATACAATTCTTGTTGTCCTTGTATTAATTTTTGAGTGTTATCAATTAAAATTTCTGGTTTATTATTTTCAACAATAAAATTAATGTTGTCAATTTCTTTTTTATTTTGTACAACAATTTTTGTTAAAGAAGATAAGTTATTGTTTGTTTCTGGTAATGATAATAAACTGTTTTTAATTTCTTTTAGAGGTAATATACTATTTTTAATTTCTGTTAAAGTATTTACAACATCTTTGGAAAAGGTTATTTCTTTGGGAAATGAGGTTGTCTCATTCTTTGTTCTTCCTTGTCCTTGATTTCCATCAAGGTTCTGGCCATGTTGAATATATTGTCCATGGCATCCTTTTGGATTTTTGGAATCCTGTAGCATGGGGAATATGATTTTCTCCAATTCTTTTTCTTGTTCTTCTTCCCTTCTTGGGGAAGTGGGTTGGCTTGGGGCTTCTTCCTTGGTTTCCTCCTTCTTTTTGGCATGGTACTCCTTGATATTTTTGATTTGAGGTTTGGATGATAGTGGATTCCATCCATTGGAGTATCTCACTATTTCCTCCTCTTTGAGGAACTTTTTCAGGATGTGTCAGGAGCTCATCACTCCTTGGTGTATTTGAGGCAACATTTCCCAGTCCTTGTCTTTGTACACTGTGTATTACTGTTTCTACTGGCTCATGTAAATGTCTATTTGAGCCCTCTGAATGTGATTTGTACCTGTTTGAGTTACTCTTACTTAGTTCTAACTCTGGTTCAGATATCATGGGCATTTCTGGGACTTGCCTTTGGGATAAGGCACTTCCTTGTGTGGGTTCTGTTCCACTGGGGATATTGCCCTTCCTTTTCCCTTTTGAGGAATCAATTCTACCTCTGAGTCCAGCTCCATCTGATTGGATGGAGTATTGGGAGCCTCTTCTGGTAATCATGTTTTAAGAAAAAAATAACAAATAGGAGGATTTCAGAACAGGAATTCTTCTTATGGCAATTTATAAATGAGGTACTCACCTTCAGAGTCCTGAATAGTGGGTCCTGGAAAGTCTAATTTCTTAGCTTTATTTTTCTTAGTGATTATTGGTGTTGGAGCACTTGGACAAGTTTCTTCCACCAATCTTTCAACAGTGGTTTGGTTGTCCTCTGTTGGATTGTCTTCAAACCCTAAAAAAGACAATTAAAATAAGTCTTTTATATAAGAAGTGTTATCTTTGGTAAGATATGGCAATTTTCCATGTAAAAATTGCTTTTATATCTTAAAAATGAAAATAAATAAAGAAATGAAATTAAAATGAATAAAAATAACTTTTTTTATTTTTAAAGAATAAAATAAAAAATGAATATGACTCTTTATAAAATTAATTCATAATATAAAATTATTTTTAATTACTAGAGTCACTCAAAGAAAGTTCTTGCAAGTCTAAGGATGTGAAAAACCACATGTAAGATAGTACAATTGCTTTCCAAATGCCTCAAAAGTATTTAAAATCAATAAATATAAAATTATTATATAATTCTATGATTTTAATTGTAATTTATTAATGGATAAACCCAATTAGAATCTTTTTAAAGGTACTTTAGAGTAAATATCACGGCCAGGCCCCCAAATGTAAGGTTTGAATATGAAACAATAAGTAAAAATTACTAATATTTTACTTATTGTACTATGAATGTCCTTATAATTGAAATGATTATAATAATAAAGAGTTATTATAATTATGGCGTAAAAATAATTATATTATTCAATAAATATAATAATATAATTTATACTATAAAAAAATAATATAATATAATAAATAAATATATTAATATAGGATATTTAATATATTTAAAAGCACTTTATTATTGCTACCAACAAATATTAAAAGCATAAAAAATTGTTTTTTATTACCAAAAAACAATTAATAACAATAATATTACTAATATTAAAGTTATAAATTAATATAAATACTATTTATATTAATCATAGAATTATTAAAGTAATAATAGAGAAAAATTATTATAATAAGAGAAATAACCTACTTTCAATACTTAATATAATAATTTTGAATAATTTTATGCCAAAAAATGTAAATACAACTTGTTTAAATTGTATTTACAATGAAGTTTAAGAGAAACTACAATTTATCTTGATTTTACATGGAATAGAGGTTTTTAAGAGAAATTTAAACAAAACAATTAAATAATTGTAATAATCACGCCAAAGATGATGATTATAATAAGATTATCTTTGTTTTTTAATAATATAAGAGTTTTATATATAAAGAATAAAGTAATTACCTTTTGATCTAATTATTTAGTGTTTTGTAAGTGTCTGAGGGGAAAATAGAGTAAAAAGAGCTCTATTTATAGTAAATACCTCCCTCCGGGAGTCCAGCAGGCTTCTAGTAGACGTGTACTGATGCTTTCTACTAGAATTGATCAATATTTTAAGGTTTGGTGATGATTACATCATGATCAAACCATCTTACCTCATAATTACGCCCTTATTTAGAGTTCTCACTATAACTCTAAGTTTGATGACATCATAGGCTTGGCAGAAGCCCAAACTTTGTGGACTTTATTATTATTAATCATATTCTAATAGTATTTTCCAGTTTTATCACTTATATGACTTTTAAACCTAAAATAAGATTACAGTGAGTGATCTTAAATGATCAAATTTAAGCTTAAACTTTGATCATTAATAGCTTTTAAGTTATACACGCTACAGCTATTCTGAGAGTAGATTCTGATAGCTTGGCATGTCCTCATTACACTCCTAAAAGAATTTCATTACATCATCAAAACTCTATTTTTGATGATTTTTCTTGTAACCCCTCTTTTCTGTTGAGATCTAATATTTTAAACTTCAAACTATGATTTCAAGGGGTTATACCTTGAATATTGTAATAAAAAATATGTCATTCTTCATTCATGAACTATTAGAATCTTACTTTCTACATTTGTTCAGGTTTGGACCACTTTCACAACAAAGTGGTCAACAGCTCTATCGATTTTAATCAATAATTTATTACAGTTTTTAACCTTGTTTATAGCTTATGAAATGAAGTTCATTTCTGTGTTCTTACAGCAATTAAGTGCTGACTTTATTTTTGGTTTATCACTCTATCATGTATATTTCAAAGGATATTAGCTGAAATCCTTGAATATATGCATTGGCCAAAAAAGTGCATATATTCAGCTTAACTCCTTAAGTATTGACTTTGGAGATTAGCTTCTTAATTGTTTTATGTGTAAAATTTCATGAGGAGTCCAATGGTAAAGCTCATTTCACATGTTGCTTTATTGGTATTTGAAATAATTAAGGATTCATGTTTTCTATAAGGTGTTATTACTTATAACTCATTAAATATTGACTTTACGGATATGCCATAAAAATAGTATATGTGTCTTTTACCATGAGTAATCCAATGGTTTAATTCCTTTCACCTGTTTATTCATTGGCTTTTACGTTAAACCAAGTTTTATGCTTATTTATGGCAGTTTTGTAGTTTTAAGGTAATTATTTTAAATATTTCTTGTGACCTTGTTGGGTATGTGGTCCTACCTCAAAGGTTCACATTTACCAGATTATCCATGTTATTACAAATTTCAAAAAAATAATACAACTTATTCAAAAACTTACACAATGGAAAAGTTGATAACTTTACAGTAGATGATCATACATCTATCATCAGCAGGCTTGCTTCAACTTTTAAATAATCAAAATGTTTTTTTTCTTATTACATTCATTTATTTTTTAATATCAGTGCTTCAAAAATTTCTAAACAAATTCAAATGAATTTTTAATATAATGGGAAAAACATAAATCTCAATTTTTGTCATCTGAATCTCTTTATTAAAATTCAAATGAAAACACAAAAAAAATCAAAAATAATAAAAAAGGCCAAAATAAATATTCATTAGATTTAAAATTTCATTTTATAATCATCATCTATATATTTTCAATTTTAAAACCCACAGATTTCAACAAAAATTAAAAAATGTAAATTCAACTATCAATTGGATCTACAATTTTTAGATTTTCATAATTTTATTTAACTTCCTATCATCACAATTCATCTTAATCAAAAATTTTCCCTTAATTTTTAATTTTAAACCCTCACCCTCAAATATTAAATATCTGATACTCAATTCAATCTGCCCATAGTTTTTAAAAATCAAAATTCTTCTTTCTTTCATATTTTTATAATTTTTAAACAATTTAATTTCAAAAATCACCATTTCATGACTCAAATCCTTTTACAACAGATCTCTTCATGTTAACACTCAAACTCTACTCTGATTTCAAACACTCCTTTTCCCTAAATTCAATTCAACTCAATCTTTATACATCATCATGAATAGGTTTTTTTAATCTTAAAAATAAATTTCATTTAGTTAACAATGTGAACCTCAAAGGTAATTTCTCATAACTCACATTATTAATTGTATCTCTTCTCATTTGAATTTGAACTGATAAGATTTCAAATTTTGAACTTTTATTTTTTTTGCTTTTTTTTAGTCACATCACAGTTCTCACAATTTTTTAAGAATTTGAATCCAAGATAAATTTATTTTTACATTGGTTAAATAAATCGATTAAAATTCAAAACTCATCATCATAACTATGCCAAACAAGAGCCTGTTAAAATCCTGTCTAAATCTAGAACCATGCATGTTGAGGAGCCAAGTAGTTATCTTGAACATAAATTAGTCAATTGGCCACAAAGCTCATTATCCAAAGGATTGCATGAAGCTCAAGATCTGTTCAATAAAGAACCAACTGCAGCTCACTCAAAAATTTTAGCAAAACCTGCCTAAGCACCTTATTGCATGCCACAAATCCTTTCTCAAGGTTCCAAACCTCATCTACAAGAAGTCAGCTCTTCCCATGACTAGCTCACAGCCTGGCTGCAATCTTTCAATGTCCGAGAAGCTCAGCATTCTAATTTACAAAGTGTTTCTGAAAACAAGCCTGTGGAGGATACAGTGCTATTACCACAACATTCTTCCATGGAAGGCGCTGCCCAGCTTTCTAATCAGCATTGGTCTTTTGCAGAAACTAAGCCAGCCAAAGACTTGCCATCAGCGCATTCAGAGTCTTTGCATTCCAATCAAGCCCTGTCCTTGGAACATAAATGCTCACATGAAGGAGACAAAGGTGTTGAAGAAGCCTTTTCAGCGCATTTAGACTATTCAAATCACACTGCAGCTCAACCCACACATCAGCTATGCGCTCCCACAGAACAGGATCCATTCATGCACTTGGTGACACTTCCTAAGAATTCACTGCATCTTAATGTCGCCCAGCTTTGTGATCAGAAGCGCTCACTTTGGGAGGATCCAGCTATGTACTCACTAGTAGACAACCAGGAAGCAGTATGTTTAAAGTCAGTTCAAATGGAAGAACAGGTTGGCGCACTTGTAACAACAATGGCACTGCATGGTAATTCCTTCTTCCTTTTTGGCCAAGGGTTTTGTTCTTAAATCTCATGAAATGAATTTTCTTTTGCGTTCGTCCAACTAATATTCCAAGGTCTCACTGAAGCACCCCCATCTTCAAGGCATCCGCCTTTACTCAAGGAAATTTAAACCTGCCATGAAAACCCCATCAAACAGTTGCCTTTATTTGTTGCTTTGGGACAACTTGAGTCAGGCCATGCTACTGATCCTCAGACCTCACCTTGTGGGTTGTACTAAATTTAAATCAATTAACCTCAGTCTGATAGCCACTTCATAAAGAGGAACTGGCATCCAGCTTGTTGAGCTGAGTTCTTTTGTGCATTCTGCTACTCCAAAATTCTGGTAATTGTGCTCAAAGAACCAATAGCTGAAAGCCTTGCCAATCTTGATCCAACAGTTACAACCAACATTCCTGAAGATAATGCCATGGATTGGCCTTGCAAAGCCATCATCTCAGGGGTCCTTGTAAATTCATGTGCAATCACAAAGCGTTGCGACACCAGCTTGAAGCTGCATTACACCCACCAAATTCTATTTCAAACACACCTGTCACCACCGTTTCAGTTGAATCCCACACTTTTCAACCCAACAACAATCAGGTCAAACTACTGATCAAAGATGACCCTAAACAAATTCAGATGCCTGACAGCATTCTCATTACAGAAGTCAAGGTTGCCTCTGCACAAGACTCTGTGTCCCACCAATGCAAGACTGAAATCAGGGGAGTCACAGGAGCCTGCTGAATCTGATTACAATGTCAAGGAAGATACCACAGTGGGCAGAAAAGTGGACCAAAACCTTGAGGTTGTCACCCACATCAATGATGCTCAACCCATCCCACGGCTATCTGAAGCCATGGAGGACCCAAAAGCCAAACTACCCATTGACTTACTGGATCAATCAGAGCAGCACCAGCCCACAGCCCCTTCTTCCCACCAATGGTCTGAAGTGCTCCTTTCTAGGGCAAGACTTCCACCAAAACAGATCACCTTCATGCAGTACTGCCTGATCAAGAGACCCAGTCAGTCAGTGCCACTGGTGATATCCATGACAACCCACTTACTGAGCAAGTAGCTTCACCTGAAGCCTCATTTCCTATTCAAAATATCTTGGTGGAACAAGACCAACCGCAAGCCCAACCAGTTTCTGGTGTTGTCAAAGAAGCACCTATATCTTCTGGCCTAGTGATGCTATTGCAAACCTCCAAGCCCTATGAACAGCCAGCTAAAACAGAGGAAACAGCCTTTAATGTTGTTTCAGAAGATCACGCCGACTGCAAAATATCTTAAGCCATTGCATTAGAGACAATGGCTGAACCTAAATCTGTCCCACCCACTAACATGCCTGTTCCTTGTACAGTGTCTGAGGGAGTGACTTCATCAAACTACAACCAACAACCTCCAAAGCTTTCTGGAGAGGGGTTGGCATCGGCTAAGGCTGTTGCTGATATCAATGTAAACAAACCAACAGACAGAACTTTCACTCTGCAGCCAATTGCCTCACCTGGAGCCTTAATGCCCAAAGACACACATACTGAGAAAGCTCAGCAGCCCGTTGTTTCAGAAAGCTCAAGATCCATGGTACTTACTTTGATAGAAGCAGACAAGTCCCTTGACACACCATTGGAAAAATCGGAGCAGCCAGTCAAGGCTCATACTGGTGTCAATGAACCCCATATCACTGTCTCAGTGTCTTTGCCTGAAACCTGGATGACCAACTATGCCCAATCTGAACAGCTTCAAGAGCAAGACCAGACTGTTTTTGCTCTCAATGTAGGTATGCCACCCAAAGTAGCGACTGTACTTCATGCTGACAAGTCCTGTGGCCTGTCGTGTGAACAAGTGGGACTGCCAGCCAATGCTGTTGAAGATGCAAAGGCTGATCTGCTCTTGCAATTACTTTCTGACACCACCTTTTTGGGTACAGTAAATTATTCCAAATGCCCAGTGGATGTCACTCTTGTTGAACTGGATCCTCACCAAATCCAATTGGAAAATCCTCTGCACACACAGACATTGACAGAAATGGGCAAATCATTCAACATGCTGGCTGAAGCGGTGGGAGAGCCAGTCACTGATGTCTATGGAGATTCATCCAACCATGTTCCACTGCAGCTGGAGCAGCATTAAGATGATGCTGTTGCTAAACCCAAGCATATGGCCTTGATCCAACAACTTTTGGGGGGTACTGCTCTTGAATTTGAGACCACCTCCAAAGCGGACAAACCAAACCCATTGGGCAGCTAAAGCCCTCTGACACCCCATCTTTGGAGATAACTTCTCAACCTGAATGCTCAAAACCCAACCCACCCATTGCGCAAGAGCAAATTTTATTGAGCAGCACAATGTTTGAGTCAGCCAAGTCAAAAGAAGCGCCAATAAAGATCACTATTGAGGTCAGTGAAAACCATGCCACTGATACTGCCGCACTGGCTGAAGCCTCAATTCCCACTGATATTCAGATTGAGCCGGAATGGCCATCAACTCCAATTGTGGTCAATGCCGTTGAAGAAGAATCCTCTCAGCCTTTAGACTGCACATTTCAAGACTGAAAAAGAGACTGGGGAAGATCAAAAGCTGGTTGATTCAGTCTTGGAAGGATTTTTTTGTTTATCTTTGTGGGATTTTGACATGTCTGTTGAAATCACATTGTCTTCAATGTATATCTCTGATGGATTAATACAAAGATGCAACTCTACACACCCTGCTTTCAAGAGTTTGGTTTTGTCCAAAATCCTCAAGGGTTCTTCTGATGACAAAAACAATTTGGTAAAATTTAAATTCACTCAAGTGCTAGCTAATCATCCCGAGTTTATGTTGGCATACAAAGGAATAAGCAAAGTGAGCTTGTAATATTACGTTTTCTTATCCAAAGACATATCATTTTACTTGTTTCTATTTCATTTTCACTATTTGTATTTCTATTATTCCCAAATGTATTTGATCCTTTTCAGAAAAGGAAGAAGTAACACCACAGCATTTTTTCATACTAGTAGTATCATTGAACAAATATATATTTTTCAAAAAATTATAGTATTGCCCATTTGTCATAAGAAGCCTGAATCCTCTCATCTTATTGAACCAACAGGAGTACCAGAATGTATTTAGTTCTTTAATCAAACCTGCATAGCATTAGGTAAAAGAACTAATTTATGAAAAGAAAGGTACCCAATATGCTTATTCTTGGTTTAAAGTTTAATTAATTGCTCTTGTTCCACATAGTCTTACTCCTCACAGATCATTAAATACAAAGCTGATTTTTGGATTGATACTGAGGTATTTGTAGCTATTTTTTCTAGCTTAATATGGTATCTTAAATATGGATAATTTCCAGTTAAGCTCTAAGATAATTTGGGGATACACATGGAGATAGTTCTGAAGTTACTGATAAGTTAAAATTAAAATGAGGAATGAATCCTGTAAGGGAATGAACAGTTTTTGCATAATTCAAACTTGTTCCCATTACATTGCATAAAATTGATCCAGAATTAATACCTTTTGAATAAAATAATCAAATTCTTAGTATGTATCTCCTCCTATATATTACATATATATATGTAGGCTTCCTGAAAAGCTAAAAGAACAAAACATGATTAGCACAAGTAAAAAACAAACAGTAAATCTCAATATTTATATATAGTTTTGTTTGTTTCCACAATTCAGTTCAATTTAAAAAGATCATATTCAAAAAACCATTCCAAAGATTTCAAACAATGAAATACTATAAAGATTGAAGGGATAAAACCTTAAAAGAATGATTATTTAATTTCAATTTAATTCATTTCTTCATTTAATACACCAATTATATTTTTCTGTTGATTAAATAAATCAATAATCTATTCCTGAATCCTTTAAAAAAAATTTGAACCTTGACATAACTAAAATTATTCAAAATGGAAGAATTACAAACTGAAATTAAAAGAATATAAATAAAAATATCTACTTTAAAGCTACATATGTATCAACTAAAATCTTACATTTCAGTCTTGTAATGTCAAATTTTTTGGAATTTGTTTTAAAAAGAGCAAGAAAATTAATTTTCACATCTCCTTCAATTAGTCCAAAAGCTTGCAAAGACTCTTTTACAGTAAAAGTAAAGTTAATGTTTTGTCAATGAATCATAATAAAATGCTTATCAGCTTGATTGATACTGGAAGATAACTCCGATTAATTTAGCTGGTATTTATGTATCATCAAGGTATTGACTTATAATAGCTTGGAAAACTCATTGAATTTATTATTGAAATATATATAGTATGTATAATAAGGATTAACAAGCAGTAACAAGGAAGTAGACACTTAAAGGTTGAAGAGGTTCTCCTGAGCTCAAATTGTCATCTTTTTTTGATTATAAAACCTAATTTTAAAATAAATATAAGACACAGAAATCAAAAAAGGGGAATATTTGTAATATTTTGATATGGTCTCAATTTAAACAAATAATTTGTGAAAATGTGTGAATTCAAATAACTTATATATTTCCAAATCAATTTTAACTGGGGAATCAATTCAAATTAATATCTATACAAATTAAAAATAGAAAAAGGATAATGTAATGCAACAAAGATCCAAATTTAAATTGACATATAAAATGTGTATTTTATCTATTTAATACTTTGGGTAATAATAATGAATTAATTTATATAATTACTGCTTAAAGCTATGTTAAGTGAAGAAAAAAACCTTATCAGCTCTATCCAACAGCTGAATGCATGAGAAGTTATTTGATTAGATGCTTATTTTCTGGAAAGGAAAATTTACCAAATTACCTTCGATATTATTATGTATAATTAAATGATAGATAGGATATTATAAGCTTGTGAATACCACACATAGATGTGAAAACATTAATATAGTGGAATGAAGTGGCTTTGATCAATGTTGAGTTGTTATTGAGATACAGCCTGTGAGAAAATGAAATTAACAGTTGAGACAAAGTGGTAATTAATATAATAATCTAATTTCCACAGTTTGAAGTTAAATTCAAGATATCTGACAGTATTACTTTATAATTTTAGGAGAAAAATTCTCTCTTCACCCCAGTGATAATGTGTAAGAGATCTACTTAGATATGAACAAAGTGAAGAATGGATTCATTTGGAGATACATGTGGAGATATGACTGAAGTTGAGGATGAGTTAACTTTGAGATACACATGTAGATATTCTATGAGCTGACTCTGCATTAATTTGAAGACTTTAGCCAAACTCCTTGTAAGAGACCTTCAGGCAGGTCCAAATGAAATCCCCCTGGTGTAAATGCCATATTAATTTTGTATATTTGAGAAGGTTTGGAGCTTCAATTTTTTCCATAAACTCACATAAATCATAAATATGATTTCTTTTCTTAAAAGATTTTACTTTCTTCTTCATTATGCAATATATTTATGATAAATGAATATTATTATCATTTCAATAGCTTCTCACATATTTTTCATCTTCACCTGACATAAGGAGCAATTCTCATCATAAAAGTTATATCTCATTTTAAAATTCCTTGGCTTTGGACTTTTGTACATCTCACAATCATGCATTCTGATACTTCTGAATATTTTATTGCAGTTTTTGGTAAAATTAATCAATGGTTTGGAGAACACCTAATCATTTTTACTGCATTTTTCTTCTTAAAAATCATATATAATTAAGGTTAATAAATCAAGGGATTCAATTTTCTCATTTTTCATACCTTGTTTGACCTTCTCTATCATTTGGCTTTCTTTTGTATTGCTCAAAATCTTGATTTTTCTTTTCAATGTGTTCAATATCTCAAATTTCAAAAAAATTTCAAAGATAATTTAAAGAAAAAATCAAACATCATTCAAGCTTACTTTATTTGAAAAATTATGTAACACATTTTCTTTCATATCTTCAATTATCCTTTTTATATCTTGAATTTTTTTCCATGACTATTTTGATTTTTTTCTAATTTTTTGAATATTTTAATAGGTTTTGTTTATAATTTTATCTTAGTTTCCTATTCATTTTTTTAATTCTTATGTCTTATTTCTCTTTTGTTCATTATTCTTTTTTGTTGCTTTCTGTGGGTTTTTTTTCTTTTTTGTTGCTTTCTGTCGTTTTTTTTTTCTTTTTTGATCTTTTCTATCATTGTTTTATTTTCTTTTCAGTTATTTTTATTTGATTTTTTATCCACTTTTGTGTTTGATTTGGAATTGTATTTTTTTTGTTTTTCATCTATTGTTTTACTTTGGTTTTTGTCAAATTTCAATTTTTTTTGTTGATTTTTCTTTAATTTTAATTTGAATTTTCATTTGAATTTTTTTTTAATTTTTTTTCTTTTTTTTGAAGTTGAGGGGTGGGAAAGCATTGTAATCAGAGTTATTACACTGATTCCAGTGTACTAGTAATTTTTTGTTCATGATAAGCTTAGCACAAACAAATAATTACTATTTACTATTACACTTGAATCAGTGTAATAACTCTGATTCCATTGTATCTCCACCCCAAAGTTAAAGATTAAAAAATTAAAACAAAAAAAAACAATTAAAAAGTCAGGAAAAATTGAAGAAATATCAAAATGAAGAAATTGACAAAGGACAAAATTATAAAAACAAAAAATTAAAAAAATGGGAATCAATTGAAATAAATGAAATTCATAAAAGTTCAAATTTTAAAATTAAATAAACATTAAATTGAAGCTGAAGGAAACAATTATATATATAAATATGAATAAAACTAAAGTTTGTTTGCAACATTTAAAGAAAAAAGACTAAAATAAAGCTAAAAAGAGAAAAGGAAATTTAAAAAAGAATACTAAAATCAAGATAATAATCACAAAAAATGGGAAAAGGAACCAACAACCCAGCAGATTGTAAATTTGGTAAATTACAAAAAACAGTATGATTGTAAACCAAAGTAAAAGATTTTAAAACCTATAAAACATAAAATCAAGTAAAAGGAAAGGAAATCAAAAATCTATAGTATATACAGTGTATAGATCAGACTGCACAGAGGTGCCATGGAGGAAAATACAGGAATATTGCTTTAGAAATTGATACATATAGAAGAAACCATACATTTTGGTGTAACACATCCATGAAGATCAGAAGGTGAAGGATTGAATAGTCATTAAACATTCTATAGCCATTTTACACCTAATTCAAACACCTTTTGCCAACCATGAAGGCCAAATATATGATTATTTTCACAATTATTCATAATTCAATAGAAAATATCTCCATAAAATGATTGAACCCATGCTATGTATAATTCATTTTAATTCATATTGTAATTTTCTTACATGTGTCAAGTTTATTACAGTACAGGCACTGTAATTCCTGCTTATGTAATATTGACAATGATCATCAGCAAATTACAGTAGCTGCCATTATGGGCCCTTTACTGTAATTTTCAAAGAAAATTACTGGTTTCCACCAGTAGTGGGAGCTTTATTGCATAGAGCCCACTACTTCTCTTTTGAGTTGATAAAGAACACCTCCAAACAATACAAAGTAAAGGACTATCTCTTTCCAAATAACAAATTTTGGTGATAATAGTGGAAATTGATGCATGTAATTAATGATAAAAAGGAATCAGAAAAAAAATAAGAATAAGAATTAATACCTCCAAATTTTAATCAACAAAGAAAACAATATATATAATTTTTTGTATATTTAGGGAAAGAATAGTATTCAAAAAATACAACAGCCTTTATCTTTTCTTTCTGAGGATTAAACAATTTAAACATATCAGAAATAAAAATTCTCACTAATACAGTTTCTTCAGAAGAGGATTTGATTTAATATAGCGTATTTTCATGTTTTTGAGAAATTTTTTTGAATAAAAAATAAGAATTCATATTGCTTGAAAGTAATAATAAGTCATAAATGAAGATAGATGAAGGCTTTTCTCATCCTTAAGAGTGGCCTTGAATTCTTTTGTACTTTAATAAAACTTGAATTGTTTAAATGGAAAATGAATGTTGAGATGAAATTGTTATCTTGAAAAATAATGATTTGAAGATTAAAATTTAAATAGAAATTATTTTCATATAATATATTAGCTACTTACTCCATTTACCATGAGAAAAATGGCTACACCTGACAGCAGGTGTTGCATTTGGAAAATGACATAGGAAATAAGCTGGATATATGTTTCAACCTGAATTGAAATTGAAATTTTAAAATAGAATATTTGGAAGAAAAAAGCCACACCTGAAAGCCTCAAAATTTCAAACCCTTATTATTATTTTTCCATGATTGATAGTTCAAAATATCAGCAAGACTGATTTTTAAAACAAGCCATGTCTTCTAGCCTCAGCTAGCTATTTCTATGTCTAAGCTCATTATTTTAAAATCATAATATATGTTACTATAGAAATTTGCAACTCAAGAATGATATTTACTTTTTTGAATTATTGCATAGGATGAGAACACAGTATTAGCTAAATAAACTATCCTGAGAATTTATGATAAGATAGGATTACTCCAAAGCTTCACTATCTTCAGAAGTAATTTTGAATTCCCCATGAGATCCTTGAGTTTTTGTATCCCCCTCCTTAAAATGTAGGAGTATTTCTCAGGAATTTGAAAAAAAAATCCTTTTTAATGGACATTCAACTCAAAATCTTGCTGTTTATTTCCTTTAAGATTCTTTGAAGTCCAAAAAATTAAATATATTGAGACATAAAAGTCCCTCATTCTTTGTAGGAAAGGTATTTTTCAAGATCAAATTCTGCTACAGAATGGGGTATTTTATTTTAGTAGTGATAAATTTTAGCTAATAAACCTTAGTAAAGAAATATATATATCATTGATATCCATTTCTCAAAGCTAGGGGGTACAAGATATTCATCTTTATTGGAAAATCTTGGAGCAGGCATTTGAAAGGTCAGAAAATTGGATTGAATAATAATTTATCTTCTCCCCTAGTAATATACCAATGATATTTTGGCCTCATATCTTAATATTCCTATCATTTAATTCCTCCATACATAGTCCATGTAAAAATGTACTCAATGTCTAATTTTTTTGTTATTGATCTTAATCCTTCATCACAATCAGCTATTGAAAAGCATTAAGTTAAGAAACAACCAATCCAGGATATACATTTTTCAATTATTAATTTTAATTCTCACATAATAACTGAAATATATTTATCTGGAAATTTTTGTAATTAATACTTGAGAAATGAACTGAGAAGTTTCAAGAATGAGAATTGAAATGCACTTTACAGAATCTCAGAAATTTTGATATAAGATTTCAAATGTTGGATCCTTAACTTTTATAAAGATTTCTTTACTCATTGACTTCATTAAGCTTTTTCTTTACATTTTTCTTGATTGTAAATACTCTTTGTGTAATATCAATAGGCAATATCTCCAACCTTTGAATATACTTTTTCTATTGATACCTTACATGAATAACTGGAAAAGTATTCATAGGGAGTATATATTCTTCATTCAGAATGGGTATTTATATATAACTACTCATAATTTGATAATTTTCTCTTGTCAATTCAAGTTTTTTATTGATAAGAGTTTGTGATATCACAAGTAGGACTTGATATTTGAATTAAATATGACCCATGGATCTGCTGAAAATTATTTGACAAACTTCAAGAGTTTATTAATGAAGATTATGTCATTTACATTTAATAAAGAATACTAATCTGATCTTTCCAATATTGTATTCTTCAGTCTTAATTAAGTTGTTGCTTTTGTAATTACTTTGGTTGAGCTAATTATTATGGGATATATCATTTAGAAATGGTGAATAATCTTCATTTCAGGAGATATAATAATGTGAGACAGTAAGATATCCTTCATGAATAATCTTTTTAATTTCATCTTGAAATATCCATCATTTAAATGCAGTTCTCTTATGATGTACAAAAGCATAACTTGATACAACAATAAATTTTGACATCATCATTCAAATCATTATAAAGGGAAAGGCTTTTGAGAATTTGGAGATCAAACTGAATGAAGCTTAAAAAAGAATATTTTCCTGTATTTGGAAGTAAATTGTCTGTTAGTAAGTGATATCCAGTAAGACAACTCATAATTTCATACTTACAACTTAATTTATATGGCAACAGAAAAAAGAAATTCATCATCTGAATCCAAAAGTTTTGATGAGCTCTTTTAGCTTACAAAATGACCTTGAATATTGTCTTGAGTTATCAAAATGAATCTTTCATATGTAGTCAAGAATACTCTTGCATTCAAGTAATTAAGCTCTTTGTAAGGATCTTCATGCTTATTGAAATGTGGTAGTGGAGTGAGTATTCTTAACAATAAGAAGTATGTTTTTGAAACTTCCTCCCAAATTATTTCCTCAAAAATTGCAAATTTTAATGAGGGACTACCACCTTCTTGCATAAATGTGATCTGAGAGTTCCCAAGGTTTGATGATTTAGGGGAAATGGTATTCCCCTTGAACTTCATAGATGCACACAAGGTCCACATGCAAAAACCATATTCAGGAAAAGAATTCCCTGACAATTTTTCAAGGAAGCTTTTCAAAAGATTGAGCATTTTTGATGAAATTGAATCTGATTTTGGTGATACTTTTGTATTTTTGCCATACAGTATTAAGCTCACATCTGGAAAATCTGATGATGATTTGAAGTATTTTGATTTGGGTAGCTTTTCACCTATTCCATCCACAATCTCTCTTAAGATTATCTTTTGAAGCAGTTTTTGGAAGACTGACTTTTCAAGATGTGCTGGAATTTTTCATCAAGGTTAATATGTATTAATAATAATTCAAATCAAATCAAAAAAACTCTTACCTGTGTTGTTATTTTTATTTTCCAGGGTCACAAGGTGATTTATTCTCTCTCCTGCCCAGCATGAATAAACTGAGGGTGGTCTATAGCTCAAAAAACCTTCAGATAAATGTTGAGAAATGAATATTGGGTTATGGATTTATATTTAGGTCCCAATTTTGCAATAAGCTCTGGCAATAGTGAACTAATAACTTTTCAAATCAAGCTATTTGAGACTTTTAAATTGAGTGGGACATTGCAATTTTAGATAAAGAGACTAAAGTGGAAGTGGTTGAAAGAAGTATTTCTTTGGAGGGATTTTGATCCTTCTCATGATTCCATTTTGGTATGAGTAATAAGACTTTATGTATTGTATATAAGATGAGCCAAACAGCAGCCTTTGGGGTTCCATATGAGTGCATTCCAATATTTCTGGGTATATGTGTTATCCATGATGGAAGGATAATTTTCTGGTTACTGTCATGTAGAAATTCAAGCTCCTTGGTGTTTATATTCAGTTTTGTCTTGGATTGACCCAAGGGTGGTTAAGAAGCAGATATTCCTTTTTGATGGAAGGGAGATGAGGAGGCCTGTGGGAAAAATCTGATTAAGTTAGGATTATTCATTCCATCTGAGTCCTTTAAAAATGTACCAGGTGAACATTTCAAAATTTCTTGGGATAATGATGAAGTGGAACTTGGGTAAACTTCCTTTTCCTTTCCTTTACAAGATGATTTTTTCAGTATTTGCTCAGGAGCACTTTTTGATGAAATTTGTGCTGATCTTATTAGTTGATAGATTGATGGAGGGTGAGGGCTTGACAGAAGGCTTGAGCCCTGGGGGTTTCTTGAATAATCCTTGGAGCTTGGCTTGTGTACCACTTGACCATTGGGTGATGGACTTGATATCTGAATTTGACTCTCTTGCCATTCTTGAATTCTTTCAGTGGCACTGTATAATCATTGAGATCCTGAGTTCTTTGAGGGTGCAGTGAGTGTTAACCTATATTTTTTGGAAGTATCAGGGTTTTCAATTGTTTCAGTGTCCTTCCTTTTTTAGTTTTTTTGAATTTGATTCTGAAGTTCAAAATGATGAAGTATTGATGTTTCTTTTTGTGGTTCTTTCCTTTAAGGATGAGGTTTCTCCAGCATTTTGAATTCTCAGATATGTTAGGCTATAACCCCTCGGAAGACCCAATAAAAAAGTATGCATAACATCAATAGTCATCATTTGGGAATGGTTCCAGTAAGGAAGGTCTCCCAAAATAGTGTAATGAGGCATGTTCTGCTAAAATTTTTTATTTTTGGTTAGTTGTGGTTGCTTGAATCCATTGATTAATTGCTGATTTTTGCTGATCTTGATCCCTTGGGCCCAAGAGATTTTGTCAATATTTTGAATATTTTCATGAGTAAATTACAATGTGCATAAAAGAGACTTTCTGAGTGAGATGCTAAACCTCCAGTTTTTCAGAGGACTGGAATATTCCCAATCAAAAAGAGCAGGGAAGCTTTAATGAGACATCCATTGTTGAATCTTCCTGTTGGAGTAAAATGGACACCTATCCACAGTTCCTGGAGTTCAGAAACAAGAGGCTTCAATAAGCTCTTCAATTGATCAGAGGTGGGCTCTTTAGGAGCTGGAGTGAGCCTGTAGATAAATAGGTTTTGATACTGATATCTTTGTTCAGGAGGAGTATTGAAGCAAATCAAAATAATAACCCCTGTTGAAATACTCCTTGAGCCAATCTTGGATCCATGTGGGTTGTTCCAGTCAATATACAAGCCAAAAACCAAGTTTGCAGGATTATCAGTGAGCTTCAAGTCTTCATTATTTACAAATGTTTTCCAAACATGGCCATCTGATATGTCAGAAAAAAATTCTTCTTTTCCATAACTTGATTTCTTGGGTGATTCCAGTGCATTTTCAAAGGTAGGAATCATAAGCTTGTGTGAGATCCATTTTTTAAATATTGAAAGTGGAACTGTTTTGTGGGTTGGAGTTTTTGGTTGTTTATATTTTGATTATATAAGAAGGTGTTGCATTTTTTTTGGTGTCTGTATTTTCCATAAAAAGGCTGTATAAATTGTGGTATTTTCAAATCTTCATGACATTTGGTTCCAAAAACATGTTTTTCTCTAAATCTGAATATAGGAAAAAACATTTTTGGCAACATATGTGGGTCTTGAAGGTACTCAAGAGGTGAAATCTTTTTTTGAGAGTTTTCAGACCTTTGGGAATTTGAACATTGAAATCTGGTGTTTGTTGAATTTTGACACTTGTTTCAATCTTTTTTTGTTCCAATTTGATACTTTTTGTGCAGTTATGGTCACTAATGCTTTTGCAAATGTTTTCATGTACAATTGTAATAGTAGATAAGAGTATTGTGGGATTCTGATACAGGAAGGAGGGGAATGGAATGTTAGTTGAATAATAAATGTTCTCAATATTGTGTGGTAGGTTGGGGATTTTCTGTGCATTGATAAAAAGGTGTGGATGTTTCTCAACTAAAGATAGCATGCTGGATATCTGTGTAAAATTGATAAATAAATAAAAAAACAATGATATTAATATAAGCTGAATAATCATCCATGGTGAATAGGTTTAAAACTTATGGAATTGGGTATCATTATTTGATTTGTATGATGATAAATGTAAAGGTTATAGATTCAATTTAGATTTGTAACTTGGAAATTTTTGAAAGGGATATGATCTTTATTAGAATGCTTATCTATATAATGTTTGGTTCAAGCCAATTATTAAATTTAATTGTGAAGGAATTCAAATATTTTGATGAAATATTTTATCAAAGGTAAAATAAGTTTGCAAAGTTCCCATTGATATTGAATCTAGACTTTCAAAGGAATTCATGACATCTTTCATCAATTTTGTTAGTATTAGTGAAATATATATAGTAAATGTCTGCTCATTGATTATGCTTCCATTTTCACAAGGCTTTCGGCTCTTTATTTTCTTGTTTCAGGTATTTAATGATATTGATTCATATAAAAGATTCATGGATAGCTAGTTATATGTCAATCCAAAAACTTCTAACTATTTTTTTGAATAATTTCACTCAAAAAATTTGGATAAAGCTCACCTTGTTTCAATTTTCTGGCATACGCCTTTGGGATTCAAGTGGAAATCTTTTTAGCTGTGGGTAATTGGGAATTTCAGTTTCAATATGACTTTATCTTGGAACTGATATGTGGAAGAAAACAGTAAAGAAAAATTGGGACAAAAAAGATTGTTTTTGTAAGGAAGAAATTACAAAAAATAGTTGGTTTTTTATGTTGGGAAATGTTTTCAAGAGTGGAAATTAGGAATCATGTATGTTTGAATATATGAGAACTGGGTAACAGTTGGACTTCTACTCATAGATCTAAGTTTATCAATCACAAGTGAGAGGTCAACAGGTTCTTGAGCTTTATTCCCCTTCTTTCCACATCTGTTAATGATGCCAAAGCATCTGGTGCTACCAAATTGGATGGAGTTTTATTGGGTATATTTCCAAATCCTCGAGCTTTGGTGATATGAGGGTCTGGTGTAAGTTTTTTTTATTTTGTTATTGTGGTCTGTTTTGGCTCTTGTATTATTGGCAAGCTGTTTGTAGCCCTCATCAAGAATTTTGAAAAGCTCACCTATTTGATTGGATCTCCAAGACATTGAGGGAAGTGGCTGGCCAAGAGATTCTGGCTTGACATTAGAAATCATTCCATCTACCAAAAAGACTGCATCTGCTCTTGGTAGATCCTTGAGGATGAGTTCTGATGCCACTTCTTGGTGAATCTTCTTTTTTTTATTCTATGATTTTAGATATGGTAAGTTTATTTAAGTTTATATTACACTTGATGGAATCTGATAGAAAAAGATTGAGTACCTTCCTCTCAGAATTGCTCAAGCTACCAGTTTTCCTACTTGTGGTGGATTCCATTAATTCAGGTGTGTTTTGCTTCTTCCATATAAATTTCCTTCCAAGGAGCCATATATCAACAATCACAATTCAGTTGACCTGGTTATTTAGCTCCGCTTCAATTTGGTAGTTTCTTGTACCACCATGCCAATAACCTAACTCCCAAGAATGAAGAAGAATAGCTGTGGTGGATGTATTCCAGGGTGATGAGGGGGAGAGTTCCAAGAAAATGTACATTGGCTGAATCCACACTTTTTGAAAAGGGAATGCCCAAAGGAAAGCCATTCTTGACTGTGTGAATTGATGGCATGTGCTGAAGAGCTTCCAACTGAGTACTGACTAGGAGGAAATATTCTGTCCATTTCTTTCAATGAAACTTTTTGAATGAACTCCTTTTCATTTTCAATAAGGTTTCCATATGCCCTTTCAGGTGAATCCAAACAGCCTTTCATGTGGACTATGTATTTCTCCTTAAAAGCTGAAAAGTAGTTCTCAAAACTTTGAATCTCTTCTTCAGTGGGTGGAGTTGGAAGTGAGAAGGAGGGGGGTTGGATTCCCAACATAGCCTTAACCCAATCTGAAATTGATCTGGCCAATCCTGTATTGGCAGATGGATCCCCCAATTTCCTAGCATGTCTTGGTAGACTTTGTGATAATTGGGAATTTTTCTTTTTTTTGATTGTGATATTGACCAAGAATCAAAAGGGCAGCTGCATAGTATGAATTTGGATTTGCTGGAGAAAGAGGAACTTCTATGGGGCCGGTTGATGTTTTTGGAGCTAAAAATTCAGTTTTGAATGGAATAAAGATTAGGTGAAGAAAAATGAGATGGTCATATTACAATGAGAATAATAAATGAAATGAAATCTTACTTACCCTCTGAAATTGGTCTTTCAGACATTTTTGAAAGATTCACTTTTCAAATCAGCTTGCTGATCATATTAGCTTTATTAATGTAGGTTTGTTGCAAACAAGATAATAATTTGTTAATGAGGAATCTGATCTAACAGGTTAATCATATTTCATAAATGATCAATGGGGATGATTTTTAATCCCTCTCTGTGATATTTGAACACTCACTTTCTCAAGAATGAAACAGTTTAATATTCAAATGAAATTGGGTTTTGTTAAACTTTTGAGAAAAATTTAAATAAAAAGGCAGGTAGTATATATTTGAAATGCAAAAAATTGGGAGATTGAATTGTGTTTTTGGGCAATTTTGTAGGGGGGGTGTAGGAATATGATTGGTAAATTTGATGAAAGGAATTGAGTTTTCACTGTTGGATCTGTAATGACTTACATTAGTGCATATAATAAGCTAAATTTTGAATGATGAAATTTCTGTCAACATTAAAATTGTCTGTTTGGGGAGGATTTCACTATCATTCCAACTTAATGAACCTCAAAGTGCAAAATTAAATGATGAAATATTTGAGTTCAATACACAGAATTCGAAGATTTCCCTTTAAATCAAAACACAATGATGGATGTGGGCTGTGATAATAAATCGTATTACATATATGTATATTCTAATATACTTTTAATATCATCAATGAGGTCTATAGTCACAAAATATTTGTCAAAAGTATTCAGGTAAGCTAAATTTGGGAGGGCAATGTAAGGGATTCATCTTAGATTCAGCTTTGAAACAAATTGAAAATGAATTTGGCCTTATGACCACATCATGTCAAGCTGAGCTCCAAGCTACCTCCACACCATTTTTTTAGCCCATATATATATTCCAAGAGATTTCTGCTTTTTTCAAATTTGTCTTTGCCAATTTGGCACTTTGTGCATGAAATTTCTCAATATGAAATGGGGCAAAGTGAAAATACTATCTTGAATTTTGTACTTAATATTATAAATTGTATCAAATATCTGACTGATGACTTGGAATATCCACATCTTTGAATTAGAAATTATTTTGTAAATAAAATAAAAACTTAATTATAATCAAGTCAGAAATGAAAGTTTTAGAATATCTTTGCTTGTGGGAAAATCCATAGTTTAAGTTTGAGATACAAAGTTTTTGTATAAAAAGAGTTTCAGAACACCTTTCTCACCATTTTCTCAAAACCCTCAAGTTTGAAATTCATTTCCAAAGGTTATTTTCTTTGTGTTTACAGAACTAGGCCAATATGTGGCCGAATACCCACTCACCAAAGATTGAAAGAGTATTGGAAAATGATTTTGGGGATTATTCACACCAAGGCATAACTGGTAAGCAAATTCAATAAAAAATGTCAAATTTGTGCTATTTTTCAAATTATTGGCAGAATAAGTGCAGAAAGAATCTTTTCAAAAAGCTTCTTTCCTTTCTTTAAAACAAATTTTGCGCTTGATTTTTAAATTCCCATTGAATTTAAAAATTATCATGTAAAAAACTAATGCAAATTGAATTTTAACTTTGGCCCAGGCTCAAAACTCCATTTATTGATGTTCAAACATCACTGCTTGTGAAACACCTTCTAATTGTACAAGGAAAACTGTAAATTTTTCTTTAAACTCAAATATCTGCATGAAATTTTGAAAAATAAAAATAAAAAGCTTAAATTAATTTTTTAAAAAAAGTTTTTTTTAAAATTTCCAACCATATTTGTTCATTGAAAAAATTAAAGTATGAGCTCTCAATTATAAGTGGCTAGAGCTGAGAGCTCTAACTGCTTCCACAAGCATTGTACTGCAGTAGCAAGAGCCACTCATTAACTATCTGCTTATGTAAGATTGTTTACAATTGTCAAAAATCATTTAAATCTTACTCCTGATACCTACATTGAGCTGGAACTAATTGCTAGCAAGTAATAAAAATGCAAAAGATCCATTTCCTCCTAGTTCAACTATTGACTTTTCTAAATATGGCTATAATTGGAAAATCTCAGATTATTATGGATAATGATAAAAATATTCTTTGATTAACCTTATTAAGTCCTTTATAAGATGAAATTTTGTGATAATTGAGTCCCTTTTAAATAAAAAATGAATCATTTTTCTTATACATTGAAGAGGAATATGAAATTTCATGCATCAATTTCTGTCTTATAATGATCAAAAAAACCAATTCATTACTAAAACATAGCAAATCACATCTGTTTTTTAAATATAATTGGTTTTTGTTTTATGTTAAATAGATAGCTAAAAATTTATTACTAAAATTTTATTTTAATAATTCCCCTATATTTTTGAGCTTTACTTATCAGAAGAGAATTGTTTAATTGATTATTGTGTGTTGAAAAATCACTTGAATCTTTTCTAGTGGCTAAAGTATTCTGTATTTGTATCATAAAAGACAGGGAATTGCCAAATGGTAAATAGAATATATGAGGTATCAATCAATAAGCGATATAAAAGAGATACAGGTTCCAAACATTCAAAACAATGTGATTATTGCTGAACATAATTTTTGATAATTTAACTCATTCCTAGATTTTGAAATTCAAGCACCTAAATCAGAAAATCAGAGCCTTTGCAGATCCTTTATATTCATTTTTTTGGAGACAAATCAAGAAAATAATAGGGTTTGGCTTATTTCTTATTGGGACTACTGAGGAGCCATACTCTTTTGACTTAACAAATTTAAATATCTAGACCAATTGAACTGCATTGTATAAAATAAAAAAATATGGTGAAATGATCATGTCAATAATAGAATTGATTGAAATTTGGAAGTGGATAATGGTCCAAAATAATGTTTTGTTATATTCCATAATTCTCAAATGTTTTTGGGAAGCTTATTTCCATATATGCAGACTTTAAAAACCTACAACCTGATGATTTGTCACATTATTTTCATTTGAAATCTGTCAAGGCAGTGATAAAATATTCCATTAGATTGAATATATCAATCTAATTGTGTAAAATTTGTTATCAAATTTGAATAAAGAAAGTGAATATATTTACAGATTTGAATTATTTGATAACTGTTTTGGATTTTGCATTCATTTGCAACTTAACATTACCAAAAAATAGATATATAAAAGTTGACATTAGCTCATATTTACCAATATTCAACAAGCAAACTCAATCCACTTCCTTCCTCAATTTTAACAAATAAATTCAAAAAATTTACTGTTCACAATTTTTCTCATGTTGTCATTATTCAATATTGATTGAATGTCTGCTGATCCTTTTTACTGTCTCTTGACATTTTGTTTGTATATTAAATTTTTGCACATAACATTGTATATCCTTGAAAATCTTCACTTCAAAACTGACAATAGATTTCAAAGTAGCCAATTATATACAATATTAAGAATGTAATATAATTCTAATGAAAGAAGAATTATGAGGAAATAAAGAACTGATATCTTGTGATGATGAATGGAAGGAGAATAATAAAAAAAGCATTAAAATGAGACAAATAAGAAATAATTGCATATTCAATATAACTGGAAAATCTCTTTTAAACCAAATAGGAAATATTTTTTCTAATATGAAGTTTATGATACATCTATAATATTAAAAGCTGAATGATTGTCAATATTGCTATCAAACTATAATAGATTGAAGGATTGAATGTAGAAGGGGATAAAGAGAGGTAGACGCAGAAAAATGGAAGGAAAAAAGTAAAAATCTCAAAGGCAGCCTGTAAGACTAATGCCTGGTTTTTGAATTTGAAATACTCCAAAATAGGAAGCTGAATGATATGATATGTATCAATTTTATTCATTAAAGATCAAAATTAAAGATAAAGATCAGTTAAATTAATTCTTAATCTACGAATATTTTGCACTCTCACCTTTGAGGTTGGTCATTTCAAGATAATTTCTTTGAAATTTTTGAAACTGTATAACAAACTATGGTCATTTCTCAATACAATTCAGTCAATGGAGACATATAAATTAACTAGGGTCAGACCTAGCATACTCTTGAAAGATTATATAGATCTATGATCAACATTTTTTCATTGAGAAATACACCTTCTGGTAGTACCCTTCAAGAAAACTCATTATCAAACTTAAAAGCCTTTTGGATTTTGGATTTTCTCTTCTCAAGTCAGTAACCTTTGTTATGTTCAATGCAGAATTGAAATCTTGGGGTATAGTTATTGAAAAACAAAAAAAACAGGAAATCTAATTTGATAATTGGTGTTTTGATTGAAAATCTGAAAATATAAGAATTTTTCTATGTCCTGGAGTTTCAAAGCTGAAATAAGAATGTGACTCGAAGTAGGTAAGGAATACAAACAACTATGATTGTCTGTTCTTGATATTTCTATAATCTTCTTGTGACCAATAAGATATAAGAATTTGTACAAACAGAGATAGTCATGGTTCAACTCATTTCAGAAGAACAGTCAAAGCCCAGCCTGAGCTGGGTCCAAGCTGAATTCCAAATGGTGCAGCCAATTTGACATGATGATTCAGTTGGAAATGGAAGAAAATATTGGAAATTTTGTAATATTTCTGTGGCTTGGAAGAGCTTGCAATATTAACAAACAATTGAATCCTGGGTCTAACCTATCCCACAGGAAGGGTTCAAGCTAATTTCTAAATGCAGCACCTGCTGTTAGGTGTAGCCATTTTGCTCATGGTAAATACTTAAAATAAATCATTTTAGCTGGTGAATTAAAAGAGCAAGAGAGAATGGGGTATTTAAAACTAAAATATAAGAACTGTAGAAATTGCAGGATTTGGTTTCTTTCAAAGTCAAGTCTGCTTAATTTATGAAATTGGTGATGATTTGTGAGAAATTATGAGGTAATCTCCAAACAATTCAAAAAGAAGAAAAATATGAATGAATTTCTTTAAAAAAACTATGTAACAAAACTTTATAAGGAAGGAAGCTTGAATTGACAGAATCTTGCAATAATCATTTTTCTTCATGGCCTCAATGAGAGCTGTTTAATATTCAAAATTTAATCTCAGAGATAGCAGATATTTAATAGTGAAGCTCATAGTGCATATCTATATATATGGCACAAAGGGTAGTATTGTGGACTCCCATCAATTCATGGCTTAGCTTTCAGCTCCCAAATCTTAGTTTAACATTTAGATGTGGGGATAATATGTTCCAGAAGGATATGGGAGCCAGTTGTGGAATAATAGCAACATTATATCCATATTTAAGAAATGATTAAGCCTCCGGATCTCTATTTTTAAGCTCTGTGAACTTTTCAAGAGTCAGCAAAAAGCTGCAAGGAGAATATTCTATTTCTGTAGGACTTATCTTTTATACATTCAGTTTTGTACTTCAAAGGAAGTAAAGATTAATGATTTGGAATGATGTTGCACCACATGAGGAATAGATCAGGTACTTCAAGAAAAAAAATTAATCCATTCCCTGGGAAATTACTTCAGATCCCTTTGGAAGAAGGTTTTTTGCTTGTTGAAAACAATTTTCATTAAAGAATGAATTTATACAAACAAAAATCATGGGAAACATGTACTATTCCATTTCAATTGAGTAAAATTATGAATGTCAAAAGCTTTAGCTGACATTATGTAATAAAATATTCCAAGCTTAGAAACAAGGCTGAGGCACCAGCTGAAAGCAGGTTGAACATGGGTTTCCTACCCCTTCCAGAGGGAAAAACCCTTTTTTCATGTTAAATCTTTTTCAAGAAGGGCCAAGCTATTATTACATAGAGGAATGACTTATTGTTTGGCGATGAGAAATATATTATTTGATCATCAGAAAGCTATCTTTTAATGTTTGCAAAGCAATCATGAACAAAATGACAAAATAAATCCTGTTAATCATAACAAACTCATTATTTTAAGAATACAAATGTAATGGATGTTATATTCCATTAATATAACAAAATCTATTTATATCATGCTGAAGATTAAAAATACAAAATTAATAATATCAAATTTATTCTTTTAATGTGGACAAATTTATCAAACTATCAATGTCAAATTAACACCAATTTTATTATTTCAACAATAATTGTAAGATGTGTCTATGAAACTGTTGATAATATTACTATTAATCAACAGTACTATGACTGTTCTTATGAAATATAATAATAGAAATTATTATAACCACAATTATATAATTCATTAATTATTTCTTTTATTTTTTATACACTACTAGTGATTATAACAGTAATCAGTAATTGTCTACTAGAATCAATTACAAGAAGTATTTAATAATAAAACTTTTCTATTAAAATAATAAAATTATTTTAATATATAATTATCTTTTGCAAGAATAATTATAAATATAATTCTTGAAGAAAACACTTACTAGAGAAAAACTTCAATAATTAAGATAAATCACTCACTAATACTCCAAAGAACTTATTAAAGATAAAAGTAGAGAAATTTGATGGATAATTGTGGAATTAAAGGATCAAAAAATGGGTTTATAGAAGTATTACAACAATATATAGTTTATTTCTATGATTTTCCGTCTTTCTGATTTATTCTGAAAGAATAAAACACTTAAGAAAAAATTTTAACTAATACTTACTTGTTGGTAATAAAGGTATAATTGAATAATGTGATGATTTTGAAAAAACAGCCAGAGGAGGCATCCTTTAAGTCTAAGAAAGCTCACAGAGGCATGCCATGAATCAAAATGAAAAACCAGTGAGTTAGAAAGCAATAAGCCTTTTTGGATTATTGATTGCATCATCTGTTGTCACGTAAGATTATCATAATTACTTAATTGATGCTTTTATGTGACTACCAACCCATTTATGGTTAAGAATAAAAGGAGTAACAACTGTAAATCTTCTTTTCGTCCAAAATAATCATTCATTTCTCAAATTTATCAATGTTATTGGAAATTTCATCACAGCATGTATTTTCTGTGAATTTTTGAAGATTTAGTATTTCACATGGAATCATCAAAAATAGACTGTAAGTAAAACTTTTAATTTTACTTTTAAAAGCAAAATCCTTTTTGGTTTTTATATGAATTATACAGTTCTAAATTGGTCCTGAAAGTTTCAGAAAGATTAATTAAGAACTGTATTCTTGATGAATTTTTGAAGTTTTTACCTTATTTCTATGTAGAATTGCAAATAGCACTATATGGCTGGTTGCTATGAGGTAAACCAATGGATACTAGTCCAAAATGGGTTTTAATTACTCTTTTAGGGTGTATCCATGGAAAATAATTAAGAATTGACATGGTTACAGGAGTCTAAGTTGCTCTTTACCTCCTTGGCACATCAAAATAGCAGCTTATTTGCTATTTTCTTATGATATAATGAAGTTTTGACTGGGTAACCAAGTTCCCAAAAGGTTTTAGTTTACTAATTGGGCCAAGATCAGCCATGGATCCAAGCTTTGGAGCTGTCCACACTTTAGGGGCCTCAGAAGTTGGGTACCCTGGCTCTCTTTGATGTCTTTTGTCCCCCTTGACTATTTTCTACATCAAAATAGGAATTCAGGCTTCAAGTGAGATATCTACTATGGGTTTACCAAAAGTGTATGTACAAATACCATATTATCAAGTGCCAAAAACATGCGTAACACTACTCTTAGTGTATATGTAACATGGGATTTCCCACATTCCCATTATTTTGGCATGAAATTGAGAAAAACAAAAATTTTCACAGATCTTTTATGTGGTATTGAAGTATTTTCCATATTACCACCTCAAAGAGTTTATTTAAGCTTATTCACTCCATGGAGCTACCCTAGGTGAAATTTTGTGTAAAATTCAAATCTGGCCTCAAATTCATGGATTTACTTAATCAATAAAAAGTTATTCATCTTTTCTAAAATCAAAAATGATGAATTTTGAATATATGCATGATTTATGGGTTATGCATAGTTCAGAATTTATTTTCAAGAGAATTGTTACCTATTTGGGTATGTAAAATATACCTCAAGGCTCGCAATAATAAACCTAATCTGTGAAAAGTTATTTGTTTTTTCATCTTAATAGAAAAAAGAATTCATCTTAATAACAATGATCCTCTTTGAACAATGGCAAAGAAATTATGTCAAGGGCTTACATGTAATAAATTATCAAACACATTTAAGGAATTTCCTGGGGCCAAAATAAATGAATTTTACTTATTTTCCACTCTGCTGCTTAATCAAAAAATCTATTAATAATAAGCCCATGAATCCCCCTCTCATTTATTTATATAAGAAAATGCATAATAAAAATTGAAAATAAACATGAAAAATTCCCACCCTGACCATAAATTATTTTCCTTCCAATTTAGCATTACATCTTTGAAAATTGATCATTAAAATTTTTCATCTTCTGTGAAAATCCTTCCTTTTATTCCATATATAATATTTACCCTTAACCCCATTTTCTTAGCTTCCTGGCTCTCCAGATTTCCCACTATATCTGTTTGTTTATTTTTCTCCTTCATTTCCACAAAAGCCCCCTTTTACCTGGATAATTCTTTTGCAAATATCTTCATAAAGCTTCCAAAGGAGAAGACTATTATTTGGCCACTATAGGGTAAAATATGACTTACAACCAGATTAATATTGGCTGTGATAGATCTGGAACCCCCAGTTCTCACAGTAGCCAATTTAAAACACAACACAAGGAAATTCAACTGTACTCTCAGACTGCATGCCAAGGACTTTTGAGCCCTTGAAGTCAAAATTCCCAAAACCAATCACTCTCACACCTGAAATTGCTTGCAAAAGTCTGGATCCTAAAATTTTTAGAATTCAATCCCCAGGAAAATTAATGCCCATTCATGTAGCCAAAGGGAAAATAAATTACAGAGGGACCATTGATGCCATTTTTGATACTACCAAAAACAAAAGCTTCAAGTGGGCTAGTGATGTAGACACAAATAGCCATGTCAAATATCTTTCATTTCTCACTCCCCAATGGCCATAAAACTGAGTCAAGGAATCCACAATGCTGTTATTATGGCTTTTTAACTCTACAAAGCCAATTTATACATTAAATTAATTGAAGTGATTGGTTTGCCCTCAAAAAACAAGACTTAGTGAGAGTCTGTCTAATGAAAAAAGAAACCCAAAGACACTATCCCTGGGCTCTCACAAAATTTACTGCAGTAATCTCTCAGATTGACAATATTGCTCACTCACCTGTTGTGGTAATTGAAAAATATTTGGCCCTAAAGAATTCTTCAGAGAACATACTATCAAGCACCAAAGTGACTGTCTTTATTTAGCACATAACCAAAGCTATCACTTCTTATTGAATAAAGAATTCTTTGATAACTTCATGAAACATTGGAATCAAGTCAATATTTTGTTTTTCAAAAAATTGATTTACTCATCATATACTTTGTTACACTATAAATAAGCTCATGTATTTTAAGGATGAAAACAATTTCCAAAATAACTGGAATAAAATGAAGAAAATAGTCACAAATACTGAATTAATCAGATATTTGGAGAAAACATGAATTCCTGTAAAAGAAAAATCCATTATTGCATGAACCAACAATTCATTCCATCTGGGCACTGCAGCCACATCTAGGGCTGAAGTTGCCATGTGATTCTCAAAGTATGGCTTCCAAAATCTTCCAGGTCACTTCTGGAGATATTAAGGGCCCTTAAAATGACCTTCAAGAATCAGCTTATAGAAATTAGTAATAGATGTGAAGAACTACATTCCTCAATTTCAAGATTTCTCATTATGCTGTTCAAAGGCCTTTGGAAATCATCAGACTTGATTTCCTCTCACTGACAAATTCACCCACAGGTACCTGAAATATCAAGCTATTCCTTGCAAACACTACACTAAATACTTTATATTAGTAACTGTCACTCATAGTGACATCCATTGTTAACAATAAGTTTCTTATTCCTAATTTCAATGTCTTCTTTTTCTTTTGGTGTAGAATAGCTATCATTCTGATGATTTCAGTGTTTAGTTGGAACAAAAGAGCAAGCCAATAAGATTTTGGATTGTGTTGTTGAGTAGGTTTTTCAAATACTCATGGCTAAAATGCTCCCCTTCTTGAGCATTTTCTAGAAATTTGAACAAGAGAAATGGCCTTCCAACCCTCACCTTCTTCAAAAGAGGGAAAAAAGTATTCACTATAAAGATCACTGAAATTACAAAGGTAAAAGGAAGAAGCACAGGGATCCATCAAAATGTGAATTTATTTGGAAAAATTTCAAACCCAGAGGCAGGCCTCCATTAATTGAATCCAGTCCCAGGTCTTCAAGAGCCCCATAGCCAAGTCTTCCGCCTGCCAGGAAATGGATAATGAAGAATAATAGATACTCTTCTTTTTCATCATCACCCTCAATGTCCCAAGAAAAAACCAAAAATCATTTCAAAATGTCATTTTTACTAAAAATATTCAGTCAAATACAATGTTCCAACAGCAGATCAATGGATGTGAAAATTTTGGAATAAATGTGCTAGCTCCACAATAGAATTATTTATGAAACCTTTTAGGTATGAGTGGGAAGACTTATCAACCCAGGAACTTGCTCTCCAAAGCTTTTTCAAAATCTTCCTTACATGGGAGGAGATTTCTTGATAGATACCTCTTGCATCTTAGTCATTGGTTGACTTCTTGTTGAGCTGTTTAAGAGCAGGTTTACAGCCTGTGAGGCTAACCCTGCAAAATCTTGGGGTTTGAAGCATCTTTTGGCACTTCTCTATTGTTTTTCATCACATAATAATTTTATTTGGAGTAATGAGGCAAATAATTATCCTTTCAGAGCATTTTCTTTTCAAATCATGTTTTTTTATCTTCTCAGAAGCTCCTTGTAGCTTATTGATGCACTTATATTCAGCTAGATGTGTCATTTTAAAAGTCTATATATGAGCTATCATGGAGTTTTCCTTTGTGATATCAAAAAAAAGTTCAAAAATTATATTAATCTCTTGATTTTTTCAAATAATAGCCATGAAATCAGGTATTTGTATATCTTGAAGTTTGGAATTATATAAATCTTCAGCTTCAGCTTAATGATAGTGTAAGAAAGTTTGGTCTAGTCCCTAAATCAAGTTGAAACCTCTTATAATACCTTCAAGTTTCCTCAAGTGTTACAATTAAATAAAAGAAACATTTGAAATATCTACAGAAGAGGGAAACCACATTTTTGAAGGCAGATGCTTTCAACATATTTTCCAGCATCACTGTAATAGAAATAAATCATTTCAAGGCAAAAATATTTCATTTGTTACAAAGTAAATATTCTAATAAAATTCAGGAAAGGTCCTCAGCTCAGGTTAAAGTATAATACTTTATATGGAATTTTCTCTTTCAACTTATATATATATTATATTTAGAGTCTGTTATGAAGAATCTTTGATATTTTGAAAATGACATTGATTGATTTTATGTTTTGACACTTTTTGTGGCATTTTCTTGTGGGGGAGTACTTATAAATTCTTTGAGAAATTCCTGTAGTGCTTTGAACCACAGAAGAGCTAAAGTTGTTTGCTTAAAATAAGTTTATGTTTTTCAGCTTTTGTGATTTTTTGTTCTTTTTCTCATATCTCAAAGAAATTTTCTTATATTTTTAGTTTTTTTAATATTTGCCTTTCTGTCTTGATATCACTTTTCCACAGAAGTGGTATTTTGAAAAAATTAGGAAGTTGCAAAGTTTTATGAAAATATGTTTCTTGGAATTTTTCTTAATAATTTCAAGGAACAGAGATATAAAATTCCATTTTCAAACAGCATTCAATTTTTACAGAAAAATATGGAAGCCAAAGAAATAGTGAAAAAGACAAAAAGACCAATTCTTCTGAATTCTTTTTCCTGTCAAATTACATTGAGTGAATATTTCTCAGCATTATATTATTGCTGAGAAGTACTTTATATACAAAGAAAGAAGTTTACCATAATATAAGAAAATGTTCAACTCAATTTCACATTCTCTGCACTCCTGATCTTGGGAAAATGGATTGATGTAGGAGCCTTTATTATTTAATCAGAAAAAATATCTAAATTCAAATTTTGAGTCTGTTATGTGAAAATTGAAACATAATGTATTGTTGTTAAAATTGATATAAGTACTAATTTATTCTTTTGGGATTTTGGGTGTGAAATTAATGAAATTCCAGATTAGTCAAAGGAATGAAGAAAATTCATGTATTAAGAAATCCTTTTGGCATATGAAATACTTATATTTTCTCTTCTTACAATTAATAGAGTGATTTTCAAAGAACTCCTGTTTTAAATAAATAAAATCTCATTATACAAAAAACTGTGATTAAAAAAAAGCTGGAGTTTGATTCCTTGCTTGTATCATGCTGAACCAATGGAGAAAATTTATTTGTGAAGCAACCTCCCAATTGTTATAAAATGAGACTTGAAAATATTTGGAAGGTTTCTTCAAGGTACACATCTCCTAAGTGCATCAATATTTGGTTTATTAACCAGCAGGCTGTTGAAATTCAATATTCTTTGCCACCTCTCACCAATTCAATTGGGTTAATTCAATCTATTAAAGTATTTTTATTTGAATATGAAATGATCCTTCATTGACAAAAAATATTTCAAGTGGAGGAAAAAGATTTTCAGAAGCTATATAATCTGCTATACAACACATTTCTTTGTGTGATTTTGGGATAATTGAAGCAAGAATTTCTAATACTAAGTAATGAAAAAATGAAAAGCCTATTAGGATTTGGTAATGTGATGAAAAGGGAGATTTAGGGTGCATTAAATAGAGGAATCAAAATTTCAAAGAACCTTCATCATATCTAAAATGCAAATGTTAATATATTTCAAAAATCTTCACTATAGTGAGTTTAATGAAAGGATTAGATATATATTGAGACCTACAATTTGTTTATCTAAAAAACTACAGACATAATAATAAGATTGTATTACTTGAGATTAATTTTAATTGAATAGAATTTTTATTATTTGAAAAAGTCAAGATAAAAAAAATCATTTAGAGATCTATTTGAAATTTCATGAAAGTGTTTTTAAGCTTATATAGAGAATTCTTTTCCAAAGATAAAATTCAAATAAAAGTTTGAAATTGGAATAATTTTAAGAGAAGCTGTGTAAGTGTTATGATGTTTTACAAATTATAAACTAAACATTTTGCTTGAATTTCTCCTTTTGGTGAATAGGAATAGCTATTGGTCATGCTATGAAAAGTAGAAAGTCAATTTTGAAGCTTATCTTTTGGACAAATTATTGTAAAAAAAGAAAGCATGAAATTTTTTCTTTAAACATATCAATATTTAAAACCAATTTACCAATAATTCTTCTGCTCAAGCCTCTGAAAGAATGAATATTCATCACAAGCACTAAAATGTTATTTGATTAAGCTGCAATCAGTTGATGATATTTATAAATAAGATATTCCTTTCAGATCTGCTTAAAGTTTTCTTGAACTTTAGCCAATAAAGTACTCTAGATCATTTGAAGCTTGTCTCAAATAATTGATCTCCACATTAAATCTATTTAAAATTATTATATTGTGGTTTGATAATAGATTTATGGGATTTATTGGAATGATCATAAGTAAGTCAAACTCTCCTCAAAAATACTGTTGGTAAGGCAGTTATAGTGAAATAAATACAATCTCTAGTAATTATGACTCTTGTTGACTTCATGGGATCTGGTCTATGTTCCCAATACTGTTCTTTCAAATTCTGTCTAGGTTAATAATCATTTTAAAAATTGTAATTCAAATATTTTTTCTTACCAAAGTCACAGAGAGGAAACTATATTTGATATTCAAGAAACTCCCTAAAGTACATCATCTTTAACCTATATACCATCCTCAAATATCTCAAAGGCTAGAGAAATTCTTCATGTATTTCCCAAATGTCAAGTTTGAAGTGGTGAAGCTATATTGAGTACATATCTTCTTTTGCACTGCTTTGAAGTGATAAATATCTGTAAGGCTAAATTGTATTGTCATTGAGGCTTTGGAATAACCAAGCTTGAGCTCTGAATAAAATCAGGTATTGTTCCAGCTTTATAGTGTAGCTCACAACACCTGATATCCAAGGTACTAATTGGTAGTTAGCTTAAAATTTGAAACTCCAATTACTCTCTCCTAGATGATGGATTAGGATTCATAGAATCCCCTCAAGAGTTAATAGTGAAACCTCAATAGGGCTCTGTGAAATGAGGATGGATTTTTGAGCATATCAAGCTCAAGAATGGGAAAAATTAGCTTCATTCAAAAATATAAATTTTTTTTGAATTATATAAAGCTTTGATCCATCTTGAATAGTTTCAATAATCTTTTAAGAAATTTTTGCTATTATATCTTTTTTAGTTATCTATTTAATCTTCAAATAAAAAAAATTTTACTCTTCCAAATATTCCAGCTTATATCCTTCTTATTTCATGTTGGCACCAGGTTCTACCTCTTTTTTTGATGGTGAAGAGAATGAAACATGTTGATATCTAGTAAAATGTTGTCCAACAATTATCAAATCTGCAGGGATAAAGCTGCAGTACATGCTGACAGGAAAAAATAATGTGAATTTTTAGACAAAAGATGTCAAAAGAGGTGAACTAAAAAACCCTGTAAAGTCACCTGAGCATTAGGAAACTAGGGATGGTGGGGAGGCTGAAGTCAGCCAAAAAGAGCATGTAAACAAACTTACCAACAAAAGAGATGGTGAGCCAATATTGTCACTACTTGTGTAAAGAAATTGAACAAAGCAACTGATTCTATCATAAAAGCACAGACTCACATTGAAATGCCAAATTGCCTTTATAACATTTGTACCACTAACTTCTATTCAGTTTTTTTCATATTGATATTTTCTATTCACTTATTCCCTCAAAACACTATGCTCTTTTACTACTTATTCTATTATAACTACATAATTAATTCATCTTCCATAATATTAGACTTGATTACCTCAAAGGTAAACTACATTTAACTTACTCAGATTATGAAGGTGGAAGAGACTAACTCATTGTTTAGCATGAAGGAAATGGTGTCCTCACTAATTATCCATGTTTGTCCAGTTCTTTTTTTTGAAGAACCCCACTTTTGAGGTACTTGACTACTGTTTTGTATTTCTTACAGTATTTCTAATTGCTGAAGAAATACACCTTTGAGTTTCTCAAAATTTTGAAACTTCCTTCTTTATTTAGCAATTTGAATCTCTTGGGCATTATCCAATCTGGAGGAGTCTGATGTGACTCAATAATTAGCAGATAACAAATCAATTTTCTTAGCTGCCATTTTCTTTCCTATCAAAAACCATGTGATCCATACCTTTGACTGTTCCACAAAACAGAAAGGTTAGTGGTAGTGAAAAATTCAAAAAAACAGACTCAAAATAGCTAGCTATAGGCTTAATGTCATCTGAAATGTGGGTCCTAGTAACTGCTATATTTCATTTTTGTTTCTCATTGTTCAGGCTGATCAAAGCAAGTGGAAAGAGAAGTGAAGGCTTTGCTTGCACCAAACAACACCACTTAATCACTTAGCACTTCAATAAAAAAGGCAGTTCCTTGCTTCCATTTCTACTCTGTTTTGTGTTTAAATTTCTTGAGTATTATTCTCAATCTTGGGCTGTCATGTGAATCAAGATTGAGAAAATAACAAATATCTCAGATTAGCTTGACATTTTGGTTTCAAGTTCAGACCTGATTAATGAATAGAAAAAGTCCCTGGGACAATTTTGGAATGCTCCCTCCAGATAAAAATACTCATCTGAGCTGATCCAGTAGCTTCAACTCATCCAGATTTCTGCAAATTTTCACTCCTCATAATAGACATCAACATATTCAAACTTCCTTTTGCCAAATTGAAAACAAATTTGCAAGCATAAAATCAAGAAAGAAAAAATACATTACTGTTTTGAAGAAGATTGGTTTGCTGATCTTGCATTACCAAATTAAATAATAATCCATCCCCAATATCTTGATATTAACTTGAGGTTTTGTTTGTTTGTCTCTTCTATGAAATTTGTGATTTAATACCAGTTTTTGAAGCATGTTTTCTTGCTTTGGTTCCCATTATGTTTTTTCTTTCATGATAATTTTTTAAAGACTTAATCCAATAATTCCCAATGCTATCACGTGATGTTTGAAGGATTATGTCCTGCAATTAATTAGACTTCCTTTTTTAATCCCTCATATTCTTCTTGAGTCCAATGTCCATTGTTATAAAAACCTCCTTGTGCAGCTCTATAAATCACCTTCCACACAGCTTTCCAAGGTCTTCCATCAGGTTGAAGTGTTGGAATTATCAGTTTTTGACATTTTTTTTTCTTTCTGTGGTTTTTGGGTTGTATAGAAAGTAATAAATATCAATTTTTACTTCACCATTCCATTGAGCATATAAGAATTGTCTGCATTTTCTACCATGTTAATTTTGGTTTCTGAAGAATTCCTTTTTTTATATTTTTACCATTTTTTTGAAAAATTTTCAAGTGGAAAGTATTTTTCCATATGCTTCCAAATAAAAAATGGAATAGACAATTTCTATATACTCAATTAATGGAATTGTGCATTCATAATTCCACTTCTCACTATAGGGAAGAAAAAATTATTAAAAATGGTGGAAATCATGACAATTCAACTTGATGGAAGATGAAATATAGAGCTGAAAAAGGAAATCCTCATAGCAATGGACATTTTATTCAAGAAGAAGATGTGCTTAATCAAAGGAAAAAATGGAGTAAAATCGGTAAAATCTTTCAAAGCTTACCTGATAGCCCTCATTGGATAAATTCTTTAAGAAATGATTATACAAGAAAAACCAAACAAGGAAAAAGAGATTCAAAAACTGGAATCAAATCACAAACTTTATAAGAGAGATAAAACAAACACAACCTCCAGTTAATATTATGATATTGGTAGCAAATTAGAATTGCCTTTGGTAATGCAACATTAGGAATACAATTTCATTAAGATTGATAAACTAGTTTTTCTCTATTAATTTTATTCCTGAGAATTTGTCTTCAATTTGGGAATGAATTTCTTTTGTTATTTTGAATAGTGAATAATCTGGAGAAACAAGGATGAGCTGAGGCTATCAGAAGAGTTGAGCTGAATTTGTTTCATTTTTTAAAAAAGGGCTGCTTATTCAAAGTTACCAACTTGAAGCTTTTGATTTGAATTCTAAAAAAATATTCAATTTTTGAAGAGTGGAATTGAACTTCTCTAGATTATCTGAAAAGAAGACAATGTGATCTTATAAATAAAGTGAAAAATCCAGATGCATTTCTTTTGTAAGTGATGCAGAAAAGGTTTACTAGAGTTAATTTGATTGAATTTTGTTCTTTAAGATAAGAAACTTTTAAAAGAGTTGGTAGTTCAAAAAATCAGCCTCCAGTGCCTATCCTCACAGCAGACACTGAGTACAAGGTACTATGTGACTTGAGCTCAAAATTATTATGGCCAAAGCAATGGGGAGAGGAAGGTCAAATTTTCAAAGACCTACTGAGAACAGTATGGAAGAATAACCAAAGTTACCTCAGCACCACCTCTAAAGCAAAGAAACTTGAACCACCAGAGCATGGAATATGTTAACATTCAGTTAAGATTTGTCAAACAATCACAAAATGCCAGAACAGATAAACCCACAGTAAATCAAAAGAGACAATATTGCAACTCTTCACACAAAATTCCCCAATAGATGTGAGATAAAATAATTCCCAGAGTCAATGCAATTCAAGAATCTGGAGAGAAGTGGTGAGGTTTAAAATAGCCATAAAGAGCATGTGGACAACTTTACTCACAACAGAAAGTGGCCAGCATAAGAGGAATTGAAAACAATATCCTTCATCTATTTTGGCACAATGGACTAGGTCATGCTTGAATTTCCATACCAAAAGTTTTGGTCTTAGCTGGTGAAGAAGAAATCAACTGCCTCACTTTCCAAACAAGCAAGAGCCAAAACTCACCTTTTGAAAAACCTCATTTACCATTGGATTGCATTCATTTAGATGTAGTAGGTCCAACACCACTACCATCAGTCTTCTGTAGATACTTTCTTACTATTGAAGATGAAGCATTGTCAGTCAAGAGAGAGATTTGTAAAAGGAAAGTCTGAGTGCTCCTCTCCATGTCTAAGACAATTCTTGAGAACTAAAAAGTCTTGTATTGGATTAAGGTAGAAGATTGATGGACAAGAAATTCCAGGGATCAGCCACTAAAGACTGATTCATTCACCTTTTGTCACCAGCAGAAACATCACAGCACAATGAGTTTGGAGAGAGAGAGAACTACACATTCCTGGAAAAAGAACACTCTCTCCTTAACTCAACAAATCTACACTGTATATACTGGGAAGAGGTTTTCCACATGGGAGCATTTTATCAAGACAAAAGCTATCCCCTTACTACCTTGGACAAAACCAAAATTCTCTCAGCTAAGGGCAATAAGTCATATCTTAAGAAAGTAAATTCAAATTAGGCATAACAGGACCAAAAAGTGTCCTTCTGAGGTATGAGAATGCGATTACCTCTTTTACAAAGGACTACAGCTGAAAGATAAAAAAATTCTTACAAAATATTCCAAACAGTGTTTCCAGGGGATGAAATACAACAAAAAAATGGAAATTGGTGATTTCAGTAGCCTATATCACTTCTGAGTTGTTAGATGAAATCAACTCTGAAGAAGGAGCAGCAGAAAATCAGACTTCAGCTCACAGCCCTCACCAGTTAGTAATTGACATTTTCTGCAGGAAGAATAGAGCACTGCTCATGAAAACACAGACAACAACATTGAATGTTGAGTCATGGTCCTCAGAACATGACCACCAGATTTATTGAGCTCAAACAAATAAATTACCATACTCACAGAAGACAGAAGCTCTAGTAACAGTGCACCACAAGACACTCTCAACGTAAAAAAGGGCCATTGAGTAACAAGACAAGGAAAATTGGACTCATGTAATAGAAAAAGAAGTGGAGAACATAAATTCACTGAGATTTTGTGAGGTTTGAAACCTGAAAGAAAACTACAAATTAGGTGGCACCATGTGGGTGTTCAAAATCAAGAGAGAAAACTTGAGCTTATTAATGGAGTAAAAAGCCTACCTATTTGTGCAGGCCCTTTCAACAAGTCAACACCATTGCTTATGTAAACTGATATATAGCACAAACCATCAAATCATTATATATCTTAATGCTTCTCTTAAAGAAACAATATACCCAACCATGCCACAAGGGGTTGAACTAAGTTCACCATGAAAAAAAGACTATCCCCACCAGCAGGGGTAGTGGGTCCAACTCAGCTTCAACCTTGCTCCATACCTAGCTCTAACTTGCTATTTCTATTTGGTAATCTTCTCAGCCATATCTTCAAGATTGGAAGAATCTATATATCAAATGTAGATTATTTTTAGCATGTTACATTGCTGTTTTCAAATATCTTCCTCTGAAGAGCTTGATAGCCGGATTGCAAACAAAAAATTGAAAAAAAATGAAATCCAACCCAATCCAGAATTCAGTTCTTCCCTTTTCTAAATTCACTTATCTTTCTTCTATTCAATTTTTTCATTTCTCACAAAATCTGTTTTATGTATTGTGTAAGCCTACTTTCATCTTCCAGATAAATCTACAAACATTACACAATTGTTATTTATTTTATGTTCAAAGCAAAATTCTTCATTACAGAATATGTGATATTTCACTATTATATTATATGAATTTTTTGAAAGATTGATTTTGCCTCAGAAAGTTCCTTAAAAATTTAGAAAAAATAGATATTGTGAATAACATGCTTAAGTTTTAAAATTAATCATGTGACTTTAATGATTGAATAAAATATTTGTGAAAATTGGAGCTATTCAATTCATTCAAAATTATTTCATATCATGATCGTGCCTATACTATCCAAGCAATATTCCTTTTTGTGAAAATCTCAGAGGGAGTTAGCATATCAAGTGAGTTAAAAATTAAGCAAGAGCAAATATTTTCCTTTCCTATTGGGATATATCAGAGGGAAGACTACTCCACAGAAGTCAAAATACTATACAGCTGTTGAATCATTCAGATTCCTCCTCCTAAAAACTGCAAAATCATTTGTGCAAACTGAAGAATATCAGATTTTTGGCTTTTTTTCCAGTAATAGATTTATCAAACAAATCATATCAAATCTCAGTTACCTTGGAATAAATATCAAGGGAAGTATTATATAAATATAAATTGATAGTTTCCATTTGTACTTGATCCTTACACCAAAGATAATGCTTTCAAAGAAATTATTAAAATCTTGAAATTGAACCATATAGACCAAAGTATTTCATGTTTGATATTCATTCCTGTAAGAACAATATGAATTGGAATTCTATTTCATTTTCTTCATCTTTTCAAGACAAATTAATTTTAGCTCAAAAATACTGGAATATCCTATATTCCAATATAAGCACTGAGGCTTGAGTGAGATTGGATTTGTGTCCCATATTAGTTAAAAGTTATTGCTTGTTCTGGGGGCTGTTTCTTACCCATGAGAAAATCACAAATCTCAAAAAATAGGGTGCTATCCTTTGGAAGGTTACCTAAAAGAAACTGCCATATTCTATCTTTAAAGCTATATCCTTGAGTAAATTTGATGCCTCCATTAACATAATTCCAGCAAGATTATTATTTTATGTTGTAAAAACAAATTCTCTTGCATCAAAAACTGAAAATTGATTCAAAACCTGTGTTTAATGGACTAAGTTAGCACTAAAATTCTCCTAGCTGAATTAGCAAGATCTACAGTCACATAGAAATTTTCTCCTTTTATCATATTATCATAGTTAGATTACATCAAAAATTCATACTAAAATAATTTTCTCTTATATTCTAGTGCTCTTTACACCTATCATTGTGTTTTTCAGTTTTGATTACAACTCAATTGTGGAAAGCACATGGTTGTTAAGATCCATTTTCACCTCAAAAACTTACCTAGAGAATAATTGTAACTCTTCACATTTGAGATTGAATTTATTCCCAGATCTATTCATATTTTAAATATTGTGAAGTTTTATAAATGAATTTTATCAAAAGAGGTTAACAGAAGTAACATAAATTCCCGCTCTTTACTCATTCATTTCAATTTTTTTTCATTAAAAGTATCTTCCTCAATATCTTATCATTTGTTTTCAAGTAAAAAATGGCTTTCCTATGTGGAGAGCATAATATAAATCATGAGATCTACTTGAGTTGAACTCAAAAATTAATGATAAGCTCCAGAAAGGATTCTTAATTATCTTCATAAGTTACGGCAGATTTATTTTACTTTTGAATCTAAATCAATTTTTACACATAACATCTACAACATTTTAGTAAAGGTGCTTTTAACTATATTTTCTATATGGAGAAAAACTGAATTGAGTGTTAAGCAGAATATCAGGGAAAATCTAAGTACAAACTTTCTCCAAAAGATATGCAAGTCCAAGATGAGAAATTTCAAAAATCTAAAATTAACATTATTGCAAAATTAAAAATCTTCAGCTAAATTGGATATTTGAGTAGAAAATTCCTCAGAGGGTTCCAGACAAAAAAATGTTATAGAAATTTTGATTTTTATATGAGCATAATATTTGGAGACATATATGGTGGGAAAAATAAGTTTATAGAATATATATACAGTCATTCTGAGCTTAATTGAATTCTCAATGCATTGAGACTTTATTTTTCTTAGGTCTCCATATTAAGCCAATTATTTTTATTATAAACAGATCATGACAATGTTTTCTATGGATATAACATCTCTCAATTTTGTAAGCTCTACTTTAATTTCATATAAAAACTATTACTACATCAATTGGGAAACAATTGCTAAGCTCTTCTGTGGATATTGTTTTCATTGAGCTATGTGAATTCATTCACTACAGTCAATTCCATGAGATATTTTTAACAAAATAAATATTCAAAGACCTATATTTTTCAAAATGGAAAACATGCTGAACCTAAAAATCTTTCTGATTTGCTTGAAGAAGCTATGTGGGCTACAAGATGGACTTCTTGAAAAATAAACTTAAAGCTTCCAAAATACAGTTTATGAGTCATGAATGGAAGTATTTTCTTCATCGTATGTTTGAGATTCTTCTTGAACTATTTTATTCTTCAAAAAGGATTTTTCATAGGAATATTAATAGTAGTTCATATTTTCTGTGGGATTTCAAGTCTGGAAATCTTTTTCTTATATTCTTTGTATTCTTAGAGAAGATGTCAAAAGAATTTGGGGAGGATATGGGAGAGAAATGAAAAACAAAGTTGGAATGTTAATATAATGTAGTATTTAATAACCTTTTATGTCAAGTATGCCTTCAATTGAAAATTTTGAAAGTTTATTCCACATTTTTCTTTTCAAATTGTAACTCAATGAAGAATCCTGATATATTTATTGAAAAAAATATAAATTATTGATTCCTCAAATTTCTGTGGTACACCTTTTTTGAGGTATAATCAAATTCAAATTCAAGCTTAGTGGAATCAATTGTAAAACATCTTATAATCTTGCCAAATATTTATTTTTGTTAGAAATTTTTGCATTGATTCAATTCACTAGTAGGGGAAATTCTTCTCAGCAGACATCAAAATTTAATTCCTATTTTCTTGTTTCCTTGCTAAAGAATACTTCCTGAATCTGAGAAATTCTGTATCAAAATATGAAACAAATATATGGCTGAAAAATGAAAAAATTCTATTATTAGCACTAAGTAGGATTATCACATTCATAAAAGAATATGAGAATTATTTTCAAGGTATCCCCCATAAATAACAGAAATTTCAGTTTTTGATCAGATTTTTCTTATTGTTTCAAATAATAGAGTATTCAAAGCAATGGGTTTTGGTATAGATTCAAAGAAATCAACATTTGAATATTATATCTTAGGTCTCATATTATCTTTACAAGTAATTATTTCTCACATATTTCTCACCATTCCCTTCTAATAATTAAAGAAAGAATGATTTCATTTGAAAACATATTTCCCAAACCAAGGGCATCTAAATAGAAATTAAAACAGATTATTAAATTATTGGCTTCCTTGTGAAAAAAATTTGAGGGCAGAATAAGAAAGGATAAGCTGAGGTTAAATTGTTAATGCCTTAAAAGAGTAAGTTTTCTGACAAATTACTCCTCTTTTTTAGGAAGAAAGTAAAACACAAAATATTTGAATGTATCACAAGTATTCTAACCAATTCCTCTATTTGTCAAACCTGCCAACAAGCTTCATATCTATACATTTATACATTACAATCCATAAACCAGAATGCTTTGGTTAGAGTTTGGGCAGAGAAGGGTAAATAAAATATTTCCCCTTGCATATTTAGGTGTGTAAAGAATTATTCCTTTTATTCAGCTTTATTGTCTTATCTTCCCCAGTAATTATTTCTGGCTTGGTGAAGGATGTCAAAGATTGAGTGTTTCACTCAGTTGAGCTTCTTGGGAAGAACTTTGTGATTGGATATGTTTTGATTCCCTTTTTCTGGGGAAATATAAGGGTTTAGCTCAAAACATATAGCTGAATATTGCACAATTATAGATTTAAATGATTACATGTAAAATTTTGATAAATTATTTTGGACATTAATTTGCTTATTATTCCTTTATATAGCATCTTGAAAGTCACTGACAATATACTTCAGGGATATTTGGAACACAAATGTGAGTTTTTATGAAAATGATTATGAGGCTAATACTAAATGGATGAGGAGTAGATTGGTGATTGTTTTGAAAGATCTGACAAATGATTGATATATTGTGTTAAAAGGCATGAAAGCAGTACTCTCTGCATTTCACTGATCTCTCATATCTCTCAATTATGAAAAGAAGAGCTGATCTCAATGAATTGTGTATCAAGAAAGGAAAGTTGCAATAATACTTATGTTAACAAATATTTATACTTAATTAAACTCAGAGAAAACCTTTTTCCAAATTTAATTTTGCAGGTCTGGAGTCAATCAAGGTTGATACTAGTGAGAGCAAAATTATGGAAATATTTGAAATTGGTTATTTCCTCTGATAAATCAATCAATAGATATTTCTGAGGGAAACTTTTATCCCCTGAATTAAACATATACAATATTCTGCTTCCAGGGGTGTGATATTTTTAAAAGACAATTGGGGAAAAGTTGACAAAGTAACTCATATTGAGCTAAAAGGTTTCTATTGAATGGCATTGAATTTTATCAGAAAAAACATTGAATCCATTGTACTTTCAAAGTGAATAACCCTTTAATACATTAAATTTGATTGATTCAAATTATAATATGTTTCTTTTAATGCAAATACTTTGATAATTTGAAAATAAAATGATTACTTCAATTCAGCTCATGGGAAACTGGGGAATTATTCTCTTCTCCAAAACAATGATTATTATGAACTGTACTTGGATTGATAATTGAGCAATGTTCTTACATAAATCAATGTATCTTAAATTTTTCAGGAAGAATTAATTGCAGTTTTGTTGAAAAAGTCCTTCCCTCATTTTTTTTCCAGTTTTTTTTCTTAAATTCAAGAAACTTCTCTGAAAAATGGTGATATTGCAAAAAATGACAATAAAAAAATACTACCAATCTCTTTCTCTGAAAAATGATTTGTAAAGAAACCTAACAAAATCAAAAACTAAAATGAAAAAAAATCCGACTGAATTTCATTTTCCAAAAGGACATTATTAATTGCTTGAGGGCTCTCATGACCTTTTAACCCCTTTGTAATTTAAATAAAGCAAAAATAAAGCCAAAGATTCCTCATCTTCCCCCATGTGTACTTCCAAAATTAGTGTGAAATGGAGATATTAACAAATGCCTAGTTTCCAGCTTGAAAGCTACATTGCTCTTCTAGTAAAAAACAATGGTAATAGATTATTTTAACTATATTTATATGTAAAATTAATGAGTGAAAATTCAGAAGCTTTCAAAGCAAGTTTTTAAAGCTTTACATTTGGAATGTTTTATTCCTCAAGTATTCTCCCAAATAGGTTTAACATAAGTTCCTGACTTTTTAATGGAGATAACAGATCATCTGTTTCCTTGCTTCACTGATTTGAATAGACTATATTTTGTATGTCTATTTTTGAAGCATCTCAGGGCTTTCCTCAATTTTGTTTCAATAGAAAAGATAAAATGCTTTCCTTGTATAAAACAGACAGCATTCCCAAGGGGTAATAACATGAAGTTACTTTTCTGTGAGATAAATCAGAATTTTGATTTGAAAATCAAATGATCCAGATATGTCATATTATTACTCTATGAAATCAAGCTGTAAGAGATCCATGGCAAAAATCAACCCCTCAAAGCTGGAGAATGACTGGTTGATTTTGGATAGAATCAAAAAAATAGGTCTTGCTTTGTTGTGATCCTTATTTTAATACATTAGATATGAAAATGAAATTTGGCTGGAGATGGAGTTGAAAAGACTTTGATTTTAGGAAATCATTGTATGTGTCCCAGTGCAAAGGTCAATTGAGAAGAAGGGCTTATTCTTTGTTTTTCATAGTAAGATAGAAACATACAGGTGAGGTAAATTCTCAATTGATAAGCTTAACAGTCTTTTTATGATGAATAAAGTTACATTAATCCTATATAGCACATACAGCTAGAGGAGATTGATGGCAAGGAATTACTTGATTTTGAATATAGATATTTATACTGAGCGGAATTTAAGAATGATGGAGACATAAAAGCATTTGTGGAATTTGGTGGTGAAAAAAATTTCAGTTCTGTTATTTTGTCAACCAGACAAGAAAACATGTTCAAAGATTTGTTTTTATCACCTGAAAACAATATATTGGGGTGAGGGATTTTTTACAACATTAGTTTTGAAAAAGGATCACAAAAAGTATCCTGAAGATTTCATGAATTTCTCATTCAATTTAAAAAGATTCCTAATGTCCAAATCTGTGGCTGAAAGTATCTGCCAAAATAACGGAAGGTTAAGACCCAGGTTAAAAGTAGCTTAGACCTTGGTTGGACCTGCTATGCCTCCCAATGGGGATAAAGTTTCCTTTTATGGTGATTGATGTAAGAAATGCCCAAGATTAAACAAAGCAACACTTCCTTGGTATGAATAATTGAAATAGTTCTGTTCAAAAGTGTTCTAGCAGAAGGGTAAACATCCTTTGTGGCTATAAATTCCCATGGATGAGTAGTGACAAGCTTTCAAAATGATCTTATGCTGGGAATAGAAATTTGTCACAAAAAATGGAAATAGCCATGGGCCAAAAACATGTCATAGAATCATTGTTGAGGCTATTTAGCATAGAAATGTGAGGCTGTAGCAAAACCATGCCACCACATGAGCAATGGACACCAGAAACAATAGAGGAGGTGGAAATATTCAAATAACTCAAGATAAGCATCAAAAGTGCCAGACCAGAACTGGCATTTAAAGTAAGTAGCCAGCCACAGTAACTTAAGGTCCCAGCTACTAAAAATCAGCTGAAAGCATTGTTTTGTTCATTGATGCTGATTAGGAGGCCAAAGAAGCACAGAAAGGTGGGTAACAGCTTATATCTCACTATGTTTCAGAACTGGCTAATCAACCAGAAAACCATAAAACAGCCTTTGGTATCTGTCTCTGCAGGAGAGGCCATACCTCAAAATTTCTATGGCCAGAACAATGGAGGGGAAGAAGATCAACTTGTAAAAACCTGCCAATAAGAGGATGAGAAGACAACCAAAGGTAATTTCAACTTCAACAACTGGAGAATGAAATGTGTTGATATTCAGTTACACTTTATAAAACAGATGGTAAATGCCAGAGTGGCCAGCAGAATAATTGTGAATTTTTCACAATATCTGTCAATAGTGTTGAGCTAAAACAGCCCCAAAGCCACTGAACATTGAGCAGGTATGAGTGAGGGGCATGTATAAAAAGATCATGCAAAAAGTGAGGGCATTTTTCTTGGAACATGGGTTCAACCCTGGCATTTTTGGTTAACTTCTCAGCCACACTTTCAGAAAATGTAGATCTATGCAAACTTTATTCACAGCTTTGTTTCAGGATTGGATGACACACAGGTATTGGAGTGGTCAATCCACATTGTTCAAAGAAATGGAAGACAAATACAAGCAAAACTTTGTATAAAGCTGTCATAAACAGCCATGAAAAGGCTAATTTCAGGCTCAGACAAGTTTGGTTCATTTGTAAAATTAGTTGAAATATACTTGAATTTTTTCCTCTTCCTCTAAATTATACTAGTGGCTCTTATAAATTTCACAAACTGATCCATATTTTGAGTGTACAAGTCAATAAATAGAAGGATTTTGGTAAAAACACCTAAGGAATTACACTTTTTTGTACATGATTTGGTATAAGTACATAAGTCTAGCTACATTGTTATCTTTATGAAATTCATAAAGTGATGAAATACAATAATAAAATATGAGACAACAACACAGAAGAAAAAGGTTTTGCTGTAGTAAAAAGCTTTGAAAATCAAAAATTGAACTCTGAATTGCTTTTGGCAGTTTTAAAACCCGAATACAATTTTTGGAGATCAGAGGAGAAACTCATTGGATATAATTGCAAAAATGAAGCTTTATGGACTGATATTTAGCCCCTTGATATAATTCTTATGAGTTAAATTTACAAAGTAACAGTAATTTATTCTGTATTTTCCTCTATTTTATGAAGAGGAATATAAGCTTCTTCCTTAATCATTGAATTTGGAGGGTCAATTGTCCTGAAATTCATTAGTTTATATTCCCAACAATATTAAATATAATCTTCATGGAAGATTGAAATTTGGATAATCTTGGAAGCATGCTGTATTCCACTCTATTTTTGTATTTAGAGGAGGTCAAATGCATCAAATAGTAATTTATAATTGAAATCACATAACTATTAGGTTCTTGTAGGACAAAAATAAAAGAGGAGAAATAATCTTTAGTAAAGAAAATTTACTGTAGCAGGATATCTCTTCAATGAATGAAAATAGATGAATTTGAATAAATATATTTTAATTAGATTTTAGAAGAGGTCTTCAATTCGGGCTCTATGCATTTTCTGACCACATAAATTCTTAAAAAATTATTGCATCTTTCTTCAGTATTTTGATCAAATGAATTCAAACTGATAATTCTCTATTAGTAGATTCTGCTAGTTCATGTATATATTCATATCTTATTTAAGCTTCATTTTCTCCCAAAAATTGCAATAAAGAACTTTTACAATCATTTTGTTTTGACCTTCATGGAAGCTGGGAAGAATTTATAGAAGAAAACAAATCTCTGTCTTGACTATCACTTTAGTTATTAAAATGATGATGGAAAATCCCAAAGATTGAAGAATAAAAAAATGAATTAATTATGGACCTTTTCAGTAGCTTTCAGAGAGTCTTAATGTGTAATCCAATATTAAAACTTCTAGTTAAGATGTGTTTGCCATCATAGAATTAATCAAAATTAAATCAAGGATATTCTCCTCTTCTGACAATCATAACAATTGAAATTAAGAGGGAATATTCATAAGTCAAAAGGCTTTTCTTGATTAGCAGCAAAACAAATTTTATATCCCTTTCCAACATCAACTTGGAGTTCTTTACAAATTTACTTGAAGCATTAAAATGAAAATAATGCACTTTAGTATAAGAAATTCTAGTTTTTAATATAGGAATAATTATCTTCTGAAATTTTGACATTTATTCTCTGTCTCTTATTTGTGTGTATTAAACTTATAGCTTTAGCTTGCTTAAAGTTACTATGACAATACTCTTGAATTTATTAAATGCTTTCATAAAAGAATGTGATTAGTTGTGAAGTAAACTGGGTAAAATCTTCACCTTTTTTCAATTGTCTTTGTTCTGGAACAAACTTTGACAAACATATATCATGTTCTAATAGTCAATCCAGTCATTAGTAAGCTTTGGATATTACTAAACCAATAATATTCCATTAATCAAAGCTCAGATATAGCTATTATGGTCGGCAATAGTACAGAAAGGTGTCATAGTATCAGAGATTATCCCTTATTGATATATCATTCTTACAGAATTCTCAAAATCCATTCTTGGGTAATACTTCTGCATTCTTTGAATCTCTTTTACAGTTTTTAATGATTTAATGTATGTATAAGAAAGGAGCTTCAAGTAATTTTGTGGATCATAATTACTGTCTAAATACAAAAGACCAGAAGGATTTTGATTGGTTTTGGATAAAGGAATGTTATTATGGGAATAGAAATAACTTATTCATAAAGTATTTGAAGATGAAATTGTCAATCATAATTTTGAATTACTTTCAGCTTCATTATGGCCCATGATTTATCATTTTGGGTTAGAGAATAGCCAAATAAGCTTTCAATACAAACAAATTAGAACTTACTCATATATCATATAAGTCCTTCAAAATTTGAAACCTTTCTTGCATCAATGTCCATAAAAATAAATATTGTGTGAATAAACTATAAAACTTCTCATGAAGGAATAAAGCTTTACAACCATCATTTCTACATAAATATGTTTCAAAATTATGAATTACATTTTTGATAACTCTTGATATTCAAAATTTGGACTTTTTATAGCAAATTTGTACCTATGAGAAAATGTAGCTCAACAAAGCCCCACTGATTTCAAGTGAAAAATTCAGGGACAAAATTTTTTCAATGATGCTTTATATAAAATTAAGAAGATTATGAAATTGTGTATATGTGATTTTTTTTCTGTATTTATTCAAATTATACTCTTTTCATATACCAAATGAATAAATAAGAGTAGTTTCTTTCTTTCCTTGTGATTGGCATGAATTGTAAACCAGAATCTCCTTCCAATTAAATGTACAAATTAAATAAATTGGAGGAATTTTTCAATGCACATTGACACTAGAAACTCCCAATTATTATTTAAAACAAACCTTTGATTGAGATTGTTTAGTCATTCATACTGTATAGGTGTAAGCATTTTGTTCATAATTGGCCATGTCATCTCTTAAGACCAGAAAAGCATGTTTTTGCCCTAATATACTTTTAATAATTCAATTCTTTAAAAGTGAAACCTTCACTTTAACCAAGGTTTTTATTGCTTCTTTTGGAGTTAATTAATCATTCTATAATTCAAAATCTCATGCTATATCTCATTAATGCAAGGTAATTTTAGGTTTAATTCTTTCTTAGCTAGCCCAAGAGTGATGAATATCACATATTTCATGGTAAATTAAATTTTTCAGAGCAGGAACAACCAAAATATTTTTTCGGGCTGAATAGGTTTTGCAAAGCTGAAAGAATACCTTCAAAATTTGGATTACAACACAAAAAGGTGCACTTGACTTGCTTGATGCCACATTAAAGTTTTCTTTGCTATTACACAGCAATTTGCAATGAGAATACGAAGAAGGCTTTCATATAATGGAAGCTAAATATTGTTATGAAAATTCATTTCTTTGTTCTCAAAAAATCATCATTCAGTTTGAGATGAAAATCATGAGATTTTCAAAAGATCAAATTTTATTCTTTTAGTTTTAATAAAATTCCACTTACTCCTACTAATACGTTTCTGACTTATATTTTAGGATTTTGGATTTAACTTCTACTTTTTTATTGAACTCCTTCCAAATGGAATGAGAAATTGATTTTGGCAACTCAAGCCCCTTTTGTCTGTGAATGATTTTTCCCTTTGAAAAGTTGTTGTTTTTATAATTTCTACCATGTTTTTGGATTTTCTTCAATTTTCCCAAGAAGCTATAAGAAAGATATATAAAGTCTTATTTTGTGAGGTATTTGAGGGCTCTAATTTGCATCTTCTTGCATTTATTGGTCTCAAAATATTTGGAACTCCTTACATTTTCTGAATCTTTCTTCTGAAACATCAAGAGAATGTGTTACTTGAGGAGCTCCTGGTTCATTGAACCTGAAACAATTGGTGGTTTTCCTGTTTTATTTGTTTGCAAAAGTAAATATTCCCTATCAGAAGGCACTCTTTTTCTGCTTTGTATGATAATTAATTTCACTCCTCTATTCTAACCTTCTGAAGATAAATGATGGATATTCATGTTTACATGATTTCCTCTTCATTGGAGACCTTCAGAACAATATATTTAGCCATTTATGAGTGAAAACAAGGTTTAGTATGCATTTCCCTATTGGAATAATTGGTAATTAAATGAATCCTGATGATTCCCAAAAATATCAATAATAACAAAACAAAATCTTACATCCTCTATGTGTTACCAGGAAAATATGTTATAAAAGGTTGCTCCAGTAATTATATTGGAATATTTGGTGTCTGAATTATTCGATCATTTTTGCATGGATTTGAACCAACAACTAAGTAATTTATTTTTTTTAAAAGCTTATTAAATTAATATCTTGAATGAAGCATACCCTAAATAAAATTGAACTCCAGAAAAGGCTCATACACTGAATGTTTTAAGCATTTTCTAGAGTAACAGATGAAACCAATATGCTACTTACATCTTATATTAGATTTGCTTTTCAATGTAGCCCAAGTTTTTGAATCATCTCAATTGAGTAAATTGAATTCATAGACTTGATATTTTATTTCCTTTGTTAGAAAATTACATCAGGATATTTTTCAAAATATTCCCACATTATCATTTTTCTAGTTGCCAAGATTTCAATGATGAATATTTGTGTGTCCTTTTGTTGCATTTTTGAGTCAATTTAGCTAATGCCATTTTCAACTCTATCAATAGAGAGTTTTTACCATCACTTCTGGCCTATATAATTTTGAATCAATAAGGGGTCTTTGAAGATTAGACTATGGTTGTTTATTGAAATAATTTTCAACTTAAAGATGAAAGTAAAAGTTTTCTCATTTAATTTGATTGATTATGATTATAAAATGGAAATTCATTATTATCGTCATAAAAGTGACAATAGATATGTTGGGAAATGTTTCTATTCCAAAGATTTCCATAATTTTTAGGTTTAAAAAGGATAAAAAGCTCCCCAAACAAAATATACAGATAGCTAGAATACTCAATTTCAATAACACTTCATGGTCTAAAGGATTAACTCCCTTCTCAATAGCAAAGACATCATGTTTGACACCTGATGTACTTTCTGAATATCCAATACTTGCAAAATGACCCAGTAGGAATTTTTTCCTGAATTGCAATTAGGTTCCTTCTATCTCTGAATGAAATGAAAACATTCAGCATTTCTAAGCTTTGATATGGGTCCTTCCCAGGTCTTCATTTTTCAGTGGCTTGAGCTTTTCAATCATCAAATAGTGTCTCTTTGATTTTCCTTCTATTGAAATTTATATAACCCTACCAGCATGAAAAAAGGGTCTAACAGCCTCTTGTTTGCTGAAGTATTTCTGGGAGTTGTCTACATGCTATTTCTCTTTCAAAATCACTTTGCTTTGAAATATCCTGGATTTTCAGTTACTCCATGTGGTGTGAGGTTCTTGTATTTGAGATATAGATGGATTGCTTTTTCTAGAATAGTTTTTCAGAAGATTCAAATCATCCTAGCCCAATGCTTCAAAAAATAACAGCTATCCATCTCCTTATTGTAAAGCATATGAGACAAATCAGGGAGCTGCTTCCAAGGTAGTTCTCCATAATCTTAGTAGCTGTTCAACAGGTCCTTGAAGCCGTGCTTTTTCCCACAATCCCTTCAATAAAGTTTTATCCAGAAGTCCCAAAATAAATAATCTCAGTATTAACCACTTTTTTTATGTAAGAAGATTTCCTTACTTGGATTGGTATTTTTCCCTATCAAAGTCAGAATATGTTCCAAATGATCTTTAAACCAGCAAGAAATATTGATGGGGGTCCATATAGCTTGATTAGGTTAGAGAAGTGCTGGAAGAAGTGCAAATTAGGATTTTGAATTAATAGTTTTATATTCCAATTAGTCATTACTTCACCTCTGTATTGTTCAAGGAGCTTTTCCAGAAGAATTATATAAATTTCATATATCTGATGAAAAATGACTCTATTTGTAATTCCTATGATAAGCTTATATATTTCTGAACTAATTTTGAATCTTCTATTAGAGGTGCTTATAGGATTCCAGTTCAAGTGAGGAAAAAAATATCAGAACAAAATAAACTATATGCAGAATGAGCCATTTGCCTTTGGCATTCCTGCTGATGGAATTCCAACATTTTCTGGAAAGCATGTTAGCAGGGTAGAGCTATAATTCTTGTGGAGAGAATTTGTAGGAGTTTTGCTTCTTTATACATCTTCACCAAAAAATGATAATTTGGGGTTTTAATCTTTAGAGCCACTATGAATATGAAGGCTTTCATTTACTTGAGTGATGATTCTAAAAGGTGTTCAAAGTTTGGAAAAAGGTGTTTTGATGCAATCCAACTCTTCAAATTTGGATAATAGAATGTTCTTAATCCATCTTAATTGCATTTGTTAGGATCCTTCTCTTATAGCTTTTGATTGCAAGTTTCCTTTAGAGCATTTGTTTGAAAAATGACTTCTTTGCAGGTCAAATTATTATAAAATATGCTTCTTTTGGTATTAAATTGAATTTTTAGGTGAGTTAGCTTCAAATTTGGGTTTGATGAATGGTCACTTGGATTATTCTCAATACTCTATTTTATGTAACTTGAATCATGATGGAAATAGAACTGTGGGGCTGCATTGTGAAAGAATTATGGATATGAACTTTCTGTTGCTAAATCAAAAGGGGAATAGGGGTGGAACTTTCAGATGCAATAGCTGTGGGAATGGTTCTTGTAAATGATGAGGGCTTGAAATTATTGAATATATTATGAATGGTCAGGACATTAGTAATATATTTTATGACTTTGATCAATTGAACTCAAACTCACTACATTCTGACTTTCTGAGGTTGAGTGACCAGGAGCCATGGAATCTAGCATTGAAAGTTAAGGGCTATAAGACTTCTTGTGTTAATTGTGCTAAACAGTTAAGTTGTATTTTTGAAAGTTCATATTCATCAGAACTTTGTTTGGTAGTATTTAAAAAATCACAAATTCTGGCATACACTTTTCTAAGAGCTTTGACCAAAAGATTCAGTGTGGGTCTTGTATGCGTTTTGTGCTCTTGTGGAAATGGGATTAACACTTGGGAATTCTCAAATCAGGTTCAAGGCAAGAGTTATCACTTTATAATATAGAAAGTACCCCTAATTACATTTTGCAATGACCATAATTTGAATGTCAGGACAGCCTGTAAGTGTATGGGATGGACTACAAGTGAGGAATGGTCAACAGTGTCCTGATAGTCTACATTCAGCCAAAATATCAAAGGGAAAGACTGAAAAGATCCCTACTAAATTATCAATCCCAATTGATTACATAAACAAAACACTGGAAATCCACTTTACTCATGAGAAACACCATTAATTGATTTAAACCTTACTTTTGGAAAATATCAGGGTTCTAAATCTCCCTTTCTATTTCCTCTTGCATGTACTAGCAAATGCACTGTAAACCTTCAAAAATATGGACAAAATTATTTCCATGAAACCTTCTCAGCCAATATAGGAATAATCAAAGATGCAAAGTCACATGCTCAAAGATATCAATAAAGCCTTCTAAGGCTTTATATTGCTCTTTTTTATTTTTAAAACTGCAAATACTTTTTCTACATGGTTGCCTAAATTTCTTGGGGAATGCCCCAGCCAAGGGTCCTACCTCAGAAGTAAATATATTGACAGAAAAAAGATCCAAATCCAATGAAGTTATCAGATTCTTCATTCACTATAAACTTCAGTATGGAAAACATACATGCATATTTTGGATTTGTGAAGTTTAATAGATCTGCTTGATTCAATGTTGTTTGCCAGAAACAATATTTTTCTGAAATACATGATCCCCCAGATCAATGGTTACTATCGGTTACTCCAATCATTTCATTATGGAGCACATATTCTTATTGTTGATCACATTTGAAGGTCTTTGAAAATAACATTTTACCACTTCTAAGTGCCTTGTCTTCTAAATACCTCCTCCCTTAATACTTTATTGGCATGGGACATGCATCTTTGAATATGGACAGGAGTTTTTTCCCTTTATATGGTACACAAGGGAAATTGTTTTTTGGAGAGTCTATATGTATCTTATTACTACTTTTAAAATGTGGTATTTGTGGGAACTCCAACATATGCAGCTTTGATGGGACCCACTTAACTTCTATCAAGCTTGTTTCCTGTCCAGCTAAAGACCTATGTCACCCAGTATACTGAAAAATGATTGGACCCATGAGGCAATATTTTAATATACTCACACTTGCTCCTTTTCTGTGAGATGTATTGGAAAGCTCAATTTTCTTGTGTAAATTGAGGTTTTGGTATTTTCCATGAATTGGTGTTTTTCTATGCTTTTCTTCTTAATCCCCTTGGAAATTTGCCAAGTTGCAAAAAAATTCATTTTATGATTCTTGCCACCACAAGGAATATTAATAATAAACTGTACTAATTGGAAATTAAAACTTCAGCTGAAGGGAAGTAATAAGGTAATTAAGATTTTCAAATTTTTGAAAATAATCCTTCAAAAACTACAGAAGAGTCTTTAGCAAGGCTGTGAGGTTGTCTTTTAGAGTTTTTCCAACAGCTATTAATAAAAACAGGGAATGAATAGTCAAATCATTCCTTCAATATATCTAGGTATATTCAAAATCCCTCAATAAATCTTATTCATGGGAAAGTATTTTCAATATGAGAAAACACAATTTTCTACATCTGTATAGCTTTCCAAAAGGAAATCGATTGCCTCTCAAGTATGGCATTTTGTACAATTTTTAAAAAGACCTTCCCTCTGCCTTCTTTAGGAGATAAGTCTTTCAACCATAAAAAATTAATATGGTATCTTGAGGAAACATAAATACTGCCCCTCTTTAAACTTGATGTAAGGGAAAAATATTATGGGCTAGCATTGGTGCTCAATTTTCCCAACTTGAAACACATTAGAAGTGATATTGTTAAAGTGGAATAATGTACATAATTCACAGCAGCTGGAATTTATGCAGAGATAATAATTTCAAAATCCAAATTTCAACTGTCAAGAGTAACTATCATTACACTTGGAAATAATAGATCCAAAATAATGTTTCATCTCCTCAAACTATTCTCCAGAGAACAGATATTGCCATAAAGAAAATTGGGTTTTATTTCTAGGACTTCCCAGCTTGATGTTGGAGTTTGAATCCGATTGTAGGTACACATGAGAAATCCAGACTTTTGAAGCAAAAAATATTCATACTCCAGCAATTGAGAACCATAATAAGAAGATCCACCCAAAATGCTCTGAGGAACCTTAAAATTTGAGTTTATTGAAAATGATTTTTTGAGCTCTTGTTTGATGATCTAATTTCTTTAAGGGGATTGAACTTCTTCCTCATGTGTTCCTAAGCTGGTTAAACTATCCCTTATTTGTGTTTTCAACCTTTCCTTCTTGGATAAAATAAGATTTCTAAAGCTTTCTTCCTCCTGGAGGGTAGGGATTCCAGGAAGCTTGGAAAAATATGAAGCATTACTTTACTCCAATCCAAAATAGACTTCCCTGACGCTGAAGTGGCTTTTGGAACATCAATTTCTTTTGTTTGGCAAGCTAGGCTACGTGTCAGCTGAGATTACTTCAATTTTGTGGGTTTTTTCTTCCTGTAATCCTTAATGAATCCCTTTCACCAGGGGGATTTCACTTGGACCTGCCTGTGGGTCCCTTACAAGCATTTCAGCTAAAGTCTTCAAGTTAACTCAGAATTAACTCATAGAATATCTACAAGTGTATCTCAAAGTTAACTCATCCTTAACTTCAGTCCTATCTCCACATATATCTCCAAATGAATCCATCCTTCACTTTGTTCATATCTCTGTAGAGTTCTTACACATTCTCAATGGGGTGAGAAGGGCAGGTTTTCCCTACAGTTCTAAATTAATACTGTCAGATATTTTCAATTTAGCTTCAAACTGAGGAAATTAGACCTTTCTATTAACTACCACATTGTCTCAAGTATTTATTTCATTTTCTCTCAGCCTGTATCTCAATGTCAGCTAAATATTGATCAAAGCTATTTTATTCTACTATTTGAATGTTTTCACATCTATTTGTGGCATTCAAGAGCTTATAATATCCTATCAATAATTTAGTTATACATAATAATATCAAAGGGGACTTAGTAGATTTAATTTTCCATAAAAAAAGCATCTGAACATATAGCTTCTCATAAATTCAGCTTTTTGATAGAGATGATAAGGTTTTTTCCTTCAATTAATTTAGCTTTAAGCAATCACTATATGGATTAATTAATTATTATTATCCAAGCTATTGTACATATCAATTACACATACAAGCTGATTTGATTTTGATTTTTTACATTCAATTCTCCTTTTTCTACTTGGAATTTGTATAGATACTAATTTGGATTTATTCCCCAGTCAAAATTGATTTGGAAATACATAAGCTAATTGAATTCTCATTCACTCTTGAGATATATATTTCTAACTACACATGAATATGACTTTATCTAGATAAAACTACCTATTATTCTTATAGTATTAATTAATCATCATATTGAGTAAAAACTTAACAATTTTCAGAAGTTTTTTCTTTAAACTGAGACCGTATCAAAATATTACAAATATTCCCCTTTTTTTAATTTTTGGAAGTTAGGTTTTATAAGGCAAAATATGAACCCTTCCAAAAGATTTTATATAAAATATTCATGAAGAATATGAATGTTTTATATAAGTAATAATCAATATTTTATCTCACAAACCAAGCTAAATCTAATTCAATATTCTACTTTTAGTATTATTTAATTCTCAATATTATTTCTTTTCTTGAGCTCAGGAGAACCTCTGTAACCTTCAAGTGCCTGATTCCTTGCTACTGATTGTCAATCCTTATCATGTTAATTGTATATCCCTCAATACTAAATTCAATCGTCTTAAACAAGTTCATTGAGTTTTTCAAGCTATTATTAGCCAATACACTGATGATAAATAGATACCAGCTAGATTTATGAGAGTTATTTTCCAGTACCAATGAAGATGATAAGAATTTTTTTCAAAAAATTCACAATAAATCAAATTTACTTTTACTGTAAAAGATCCTTTGCCAGATTTTTGACTAATTGCAGGAAAAGTGGAAATTAAATTTCGCACTCTTTTTAAAGAATTTTTACCAATAGAATTGATCATAAAAAAATTAAAAGTGCTCTTTGGATTGATAAATATCAAAATTAACCCAAGACAAGGTCCTTTGAGATTTATCTTTTCTCAATGAAGACTATATTTTGATATATAATTTTTAACTAGATCTTTTCATTTAAATTCCTTCAATTTCAGTTTCTAATACTTCAATTTTGAATAATTCTAGCTATTTCAATGATCAAAACATTCATTGAAAGTATTGAGGAATACATTATTGTTTTCTTTAATCAAATAAAAAATAGAATTTGTGTCTTAAATGAAGAAATGAATAAAATTAAAATTGAAAAATCCTTCCTTTAATGGTTTATCTCTTCAATCTCTATAATATTTCTTTTTTTAATTCTTTGGAATGGTTTTTTGAACATGATATTTTTCAATTGAATGGAATTTTGGAAAGAAAGAAAGCATTATATGAATATTGAGCTTTACTCTTTATTTGTTTATTTATGCTAATCACATTTTGTTATTTTATTTTTTCAGGAAAACTATATATAAAGATGTAATAAACAGGAGATACATACTAATAATTTGAATCTTTTATTCAAAAGTTATGCATTAATTGTTTTGTTTAATTTAATGGAGACAAATGCAAACTATGATGAAAACATGTGTGTTCCCTTACAGGAGTCCTTCTTCATATCTACATTTTAACTTTTCAGTAGCTTCAGAACTATCTCCATGTGTATCCAAAAATTATCTTAGAGGAAAAAAGTTACAAATAACTCAGTATTAATCCCCAAATCAGCTTATTATCAACTGAGCTGTGATGAGATAGACTATATGTAACAAGAGTAATAAATTCAACTTTGAAATTAAGAATAATAATGTTGGTAGCTTTCTTTTCAATAAAAGTATTTGTTTACCTAAATTACTTCCTTTTACCTAGTGTTATGAAATTTTCATTAGAAAACTCAATACATGCTGGTACTCTTTCTGGTTCAATCAATGAGAGGATTTAGACTTCTGATGACAAATTGGAAATACTATAAATTTTTTGGAAATACATAGATTTCCACATTGAAACTACAAGTATGAAAAAAAGCTGTTGTGCTACTTCATCCTTTTTTGAAAAGGATCAAATACATTTGGGGGTAATAGCAATACAAATAGTGAAAATAAGAGTGAAATAAGAAAATGTGTAGTTGGATATGAAAAGGCAATACTCAGCTTTAAAGCCAAAAAGATAAATATAAGAAATGAGTATCCCAATTGATTTCACAGAGGGATTTACATAGCATAACACATTCTCACAAGCATGTAGAACCAAAATATACCAAGAGATAATGCAAATAAAAAAAGGTGAAGTTAATGAAATAATACCCAGTAAGATCACTCTAAGAATAACTATGAGATTTATACCAAAGTGGAATATATATATTCCAGAAAAAGGTTATTTGATAGTTCAGCCCTTACCCTCAGCTTTGAATTTTGACTCAAATAGACCAAATATTTGCGAATGAATCATATTTTTAATTATTGAAATTAAAATTTATTCACTTTAAAAAAGATAAGGATTGTGGAAATCTCATATTCCAATCACTGTTCATTTTCAATTGAACCAGTAACCAGATACTTACAAAACAAAAAATCATTACAAAGTAAAGAAAGATTTTTCACATTTGAAGAACATGGTGAATCACAAAATTGAAACAATATAATTACAGTTTTTTCTCCTAATAAGTAGATGATGTGATACCTCAAAGGTTTGGTTAAAATATGTAGAGAAGGTCATGATTTCTCAGAAAGACAATGTGCTCAACTACTAAAATGGGTCAGTAGCTGAATCTTTCAAAGAGATTTTATTTTGAAGGTCTCAATGGGTGTCAAAAAGATATTAATAGAGGTCCCTTGTCCCTCATTCCCCCCAATAATTACAACTCAGAGTCTTATATTAAACATAAATCCATCCCTTCTATACTAAAGCATTCTAGGATCATACAAAAAACATCAATAGCCAGGCTCATTATTTTTAAAGCTGTTATTTATTATAACTTGATTGAACTATATTCAAAATATCATCAAAACAATTCACTATCAATACAGAACCTCACTATTGAAATACCATTGCTTTTGAGGATATTATTCTTATGAATCTTATTAAAGGTCTTATATGCTAAAATTCTTGATGAATAATAAAACATTATTGTTGAAATTGGAATTATTATTAGTATCAATAATAATTTGGAAAACTTAATCTTTATATAATTTCATTCTAAAATGAAAAATGATTTTTTTTCTTAAAAACATCTATTCAAATTTAAAAAACAAGGCTTGGTAGTTTTGTTTTATAATATTATTAAATACCATTACATTATTCAATTGGATGATTTTTTTCTTATCCTTTTTTTTGGAATAAACTTATAAAAGCTTTGTAATCAAACTCAATTAGTTTAATGATTAAATGAACATCAAAAATTCAAATCTTTTAATTTCAATTTTATATTAAAAGAATATATTTATTAAGATATTTTTATTTATAGATGATAGATAAACTAATATACAATTTATAATAAATGTAGATTGAGGAGATTTTGAACTTTTAATTACTATTCATTTAATAGCAGAAACAGCAGCAAAGCTTCAATTATTTCAATGCAATATGAACAATTAGATGCCAGTTGATCATTTTGCAACCAATGTAAATTGAATACTACCAGACCTCAAGTAAGCCATTGAATCATAACAAGGATAGTTTACACAGCTGACCCAAAAAAACGTCTCATATTGAAGGTCAGCCAAATCATTGCCTTGTATTTCTACTAGGATTCTAAATTTTTCATGCTGAGTTTGAGCAGTATCATCATGTACTGTTAAGTTCCTCAATCGAGTTTAACCCACAATGTGGAGCTGTTAAACAAGATAGAAAAATCGGCAGAATTCAACAAAAGTGTTGCTATTCTGGCATCATCGTCGTTCAAAAGAAACACCATTGTGCGCATCTTGATTTTGATTCTCATTTTATCGGAACTCATATCATGTGGGGGAGAAACAGCTTGAAAAGCAGTTTCAGTTGTCGGCGGTGCGACTTCAGTAGCTTGAGCACTAGTCGATGAATTAGTAAAGGTGGAAATGATCCAATCAAAAGGTTCCAGCTGATTATTCAAGAACGTGACATTAGCTAGGTTTACATGTCAAACAAAACATATGAGAACTCCTTACAATTGTGGGTCGTGTTACAGATATGTTGATGGTACACAAATCTACATCAACAATCTAAAAGTTTTCTGGGAAATATTAGTAACAATTTGCTTGCAAATCTGTTTATTACAAGCTCACTTTTCTTATTCCTTTGTATGCCAACATAAACTCAGGATGATTAGCTTGCACTTGAGTGAATTTAAATTTTACCAAATCGTTTTTGTCATCAGAAGAACCCTTGAGGATTTCGGACGAGACCAAATTGTTGAAAGCAGGGTGTGTAGTGTTGCATCTTTGTATTAAGCCATCAGAGATATACATTGAAGACAACGTGATTTAAACAGACATGTCAAAATCCCGCAAAGTTAAACAAAAAAAAATCCTTCCAAGACTGAATCAACCAGCTTTTGATCTTCCCCAGTCTCTTTGTCAGTCTTGAAAATCGAAAGAATGAGCTTTCCCACAGTGAATTGAAGCTGAAAGTTATTACGTCTAAAATTGAGAGACTATAGCAAAGAAATAGAAATCATATTTCATAAACAATATCACAATTCATCTTTGACAAATTCCTCACCTGCTCCTCCTGTAAAAGCTTGGGAACCTCAAAAAATTCATCTTCTTGGGCAGCGTTTGTTGTTTGTTGAATACTCTCATTTCCTTGCACATCCTCACTCAAATCAAACGAGGAGCTAGAATCATCTAAAAAGAATGATGACATTCCAAAGCCTGCTTTTTTGCTCTGGGTTGATTTAAGAGGGGCGTTGTTTGGGTCTGCTGGAAAGTTTTCAAGTTTATTCAAAGATTCATAACCAGCGCTACCTTGACTAGATGTAAACCAGGGGAGAGCAACCTCAATCATAGACATTAAAATTCGATACTTGTTATCTGAAAAGTTGACGCGCAATTGAGGCAAATCCCCTTGGACCTTGAAGCGAGTGAGGCTGGGTGTATTGTCAACGATACAATTGAATACGTTCAATATAAAATAAAGAAGTTTACCTAGATCATCTAAACTACGTTGAGGTCTGGCAGCCATTGAATGATCATAAACTTGCTCAGCTTCACAAGGATCCCATCCGCGAAAGCACATTGGAAGGTTTACATATTGGCATATACTCTATTCGATTGTTTGTGTATCTGTTAGGATTTTGATAGGATTCTATTATGTAATTGATGTATTAGTAATTGTCCAAAAAAAATAATGAGAGAGATGAATTTCACCTTTTAAAAGATTGGATCCAGTTGGATTAGAGCCATTAATAGGTTTGGTCGCTGGTTGTGCTGTCAGATCTGAAATTGGGTCATGACTTGGATTGAGATCTTGAGATGAACTAGATTGTTGTAGGTCAGTTGAAGAAATTGACTTTTGTGAATTAAGAATTGGATCAGAAGAAGAGGTAGTTGTAGGGTTGGTAGTTGGAGCATCAGGATTAGATGACAATGATCAGAGATTACTTTGTGCTTGAATAGTGGGATGGTTGATTGAAATTTAATTAGATCGATTATCTAAATTTGGATTTTGAGATTCAGGTGGAAGAGTAGCAGTTAAAACTAATGGTGAGCTGTATTCACGTCCTGTTCTTTAAAAAAAAAGAAGAATTTTAAAGATCAATATGACATTTAAAGAATTAAAAAACATCCAAATATGCTGTGGCCTGCAAAGAAAAAAATGGTTTGCCTTGTTTTGATCGTTTCTTTTTGCTGTTATCAAAATGATGACCAATTGAACTATTACTGCTGTTAATATTAGCTTTAGTACTTAGGTTTTACGAAGGCAAAGTACTTCATGAGCTGATAAAAGGAGGTGATGTAGAGTTTTCTCATTGATTATTACGGGATGACTTTGTATTATTAGTTTTTGATGATCTAATCCTTTTACCATTTTGATGGTGCTGTTGGTAATTACTTTGTATATTTGGATTAGTTAAATTATTTGGAATCTACGTTTTTTGTTTTTGATGAAAAATAAATGATTAGAATGTATAAAGATTATTGAATAATCAAGAGAAAAAAGAAAAGTAAGCCCAGGTTTGTTTTTTTTGAAAAAAAGCGGATTTAAGGAGGTTTTGGTTAAATAAGGGCCTAATTGACGCGATAGATCATAACTAGATGGCAGCCGAACATTTTCACTACTGACACTACCAACAACACTACCAGGACTTCCAGCTCGACTGTCGAGTGGGGTGCTAACACCTTGAACAAGATTATGAACACCACTATTGGGTTGCTGTGATTGAGGTTGATGTTGTGGCTGCTGTTGGTGTTGTGATGAGTGATGCTGTTGAAGTTGCTGTTGGTGATTGAAATAATGTTGAAGATGAGCTTCTTGATTGAGTTGATTGACAAAAGTTGTTGTTGATGTGGGGGATGGTCCTATGATAAAAGCTACAAGTTGATAGTCGGTAAAAACTATTGTGAGAAAGAAAAGATGTGGGTGACAGACCAACAAGGTTAAGGCCAGTTCCAATGACAGGAGAACCATGATTACTACTGTTACTTGCACCATTAAGTGCGTTACTAGGGCCAGAATTGTTAAGGGTATTAGCGTAAGGGATTGGCTGAGTGACAGCTAGAAATCCAACATGGCCACTACTGGTAATCAAGTTGGTGTGAAGATTTGGCATAGAAGGGTGTTGATTATAAAGATTTGAAACGACATTTTTAGGACCGTAAGATGGATTAGGATTAGGGATTGAAACAGATTGATTAGGAGTAGGAGCAGTTGGACTATTATCGGTGTTGCAACTAGTTAGATGAGTAGTATTTGAAGATTGATTAGTTGGAATGTTTGGATGGTTGAAGATAGTTGCAACTGGTGAGGTGATTAAAGTGTTGTTAGGGTTATTAGGCCAATTCTTTGAAGATGATTAAATATTCTACAAGATGAAGATGATATTTAAAATTTTAAAAGAGAAATATGAATTTGATGACTGACTTATCAAGAGATATCCAAATTATTTGATTTAATGATAAAAAATGACCATCGATTAAGATTGAATTAATAATTGGATTTAGATTAAAATCGGTTTTGGCAACTAAACTTTTATCAATGATCAAATACACATTAGCCACAGGAGAAATTCCAGGAGTTAAATTAGCAGGAGCACTAGCAGCAGTCATGAAGCTTATTAGAAAAGCAAAATTATATGCAATAGGTTAACAGGTATCATGAAGATAAACACTCACATCAGTGTCTAAAACTTGGTCCAAAAGCTTCAAGAAGAAAAACAATTAAAAAAGTGAGTGATGAAGAATGACCTTTTAGCTTCATGTTGTTAACCAAATGGAATGTAATGTTTAAACAAAAAAAACCATTTATGATTATGTATAAAGATTGAATTGAATTGAGTGTCAAGGAAAGGAGTGATTGAAAGTTGAGTAGAGTGTGAATGTAAACATGATGAGTTTAGTTGAAAAAGCATTTGAGTCGCGAAGCTATGATTTTCAAAATTAAATTGTTGAAAAATTATAAAAATATTGAAAAAAAAAGAATTTTGGTTTTTTAATACTATGGGCGGATTGAATGGAGCATCAAAGATTTAATGTTTGAGGAGGAGGGTTTAACATCAAAAATTAAGCGGAAAATTTTCTATTAAGATGAATTGTGATTAGAGAAAGTGAACCAAAGTTATGAAAATCTAAATCTTGTAGATCCAATTGATAATTGGATTGACATTTTCCAATTTTCGTCAAAATATTTTGGTTTTGAAATTAAAACAATATAGATGATAATTGTAAAATGAAATTTTGAAATTAAGGAATCTTGTTTGATATTGTTTTTATTACTTTGATTTTTGTATATATTTTTGAAGCTTTTTGTGTTTTAATTTGAAGTTGAATGAAGAGATTTAGATGACGAAAATTGTTTTTTTTCCATTATATTAAAAATTAATTTGAATTTTTTTGAGAATTTTTGAAGAACTGATATTGAAAATTAGATTAATGTAAGAAGCAAAAAAAGATGTTGACTATTTAGAAGTTGAAGCAAGCCTGTTGAGGATAGAAGTATGATCATCTACTGTAAATTTAGCAATCTTACCATTTTGTAAGTTTTTGAATAAGTTGTACGCTTTTTTTGAAATTTGTAATGACATGGATAATCTGATAAAAGAGTTACTATCACCGCCATCTGGATAAAGAGTAAAATGTCTAGTGCTTTTTGCTTTACAGACCATTTGTACAATACCAGGTTCTTTACCTGTTAAATCAATATTAATAGAGTGGTCTGGAAAGACAAAAAATTCATTAAATAAATCAAAGTTATCAAAGATTAAGGTGCCAGCACTTGTAGAAATTGTGATAGAAAGAAAATAAGCAAACTCTGAAGAGTCTGTTTGATCAATATGAGGAAAGTTAGAAAAGTTATTCAAAGTAAATGTTAATTGATTTGCAAATGAAGAAGAATAAAAATTAGTAAAGTCTAAAATCTCAAATCCTGGAATGTTGAATTGTTTCATTTGATTTGAATTCATTTCGAAAACTGTTGATGATAATTTTTGAAAGATATTTTGAAGAATATTTTGTAATTGTGGGAGTTGAAGTGATAAAGAATTATAAAGTTCTGGGTTATTAGAAATAGAAGTCAAATTGATATAACGCCCAATCGTAAAGTCACCAAGTCGAGGTGGTCTCCATCCAATTGCATACATGGAACCGGTGATCTTGTTTCCATATTCTTGTAATTTGTTAAGAAAAAGTTTATATTTAAATAAAAAAGTGGATAAAAAGTTGATTTGAGATTTTTCATAATCATTCAGGTTTCTAAAAGGAATGAATTGAATGATTGCAAAAGTTTTATCAGGTGAATGAAGAAGTGATTTATCATCTAAAATTGTAAATCCAAAATTTATAGAAAAATATTTTTTTTAATATAAGTTCTGTAAGAGTGAGTTTTTGTTAAAAAAATTGATCTTAAAGTTTTTCTATCAAAATCATTATGAGGAATTGGATCAAAGAAAGATTCATGTAAAAAATTACATGTTCTGAAATAAGGAGTTTCATAACTACATCGTATTTTTTTTTTTGACGGTGGAGTTGATTAGATATCTGAGAATTGTTTAAATGTTTTTTGAGATATCTATTTGATTTCATTGCTCTAGGCATTTTGAACTTTGAAAAGAGTAATAAAATTCAAAAAATAAATTTTGAAAAAGCTGAATAACGATCTTATAGCCTCATAAAATTATGAGTTAGTCAATCTTTGACTAGCACGCATCCATTGAGTTTTAAAAAATTTATTTAATGAAAATTATTGTAGTAATTAATGAAGAAATTAGTGGAAAGAGATTTTTTGCTAGTAGGAAGGCTGAAAATCAAAGAGAAGGACTGGATGTGGTGGAAATAGCACAAAAAGATGATTTGGTGCGAAATCTGTTAGTTCTGAGGTGGTGGTCATCACCGGAGCTTCAAAATGATGAAACCATACCTCAATTGAATTCCAGGGGCCCCCACTGCTCTGTATGACTGGCTTTGGCAGTGGGGGGCTGTAAAACATGCCTGGAGGCTCTGTAACAAGCCCCAGGTGACTGTATTGTTTGGAAGAAAAAAATATATTCTGAAATTGGCTGACTGGTGATACAGCAACCCAAAAGAAATAGCAAACATGTGTTAATTTTAAATTGAATTGATCGAATTAATTCAATCAATTTGAAATGGTATTAAATCAAATAAGTTAATTAATTAGATAAATTTCAAAATGAATGAATTAAATTCAAAGAATCAAATAATTAATTTATTTAATTAATTCATTTCAATGAATAAATCAATTAATTTAATTAATTAATGAATTTTAATGAATCAATTAATTCATTTCAGTGAATCAATCAATTATTTTAATTAATTAATGAATTTCAATGAATCAATTAATTCATTTCAATTAATCAATTAATTAATTTCAATGAATAAATTAATTAATTTTAATGAATCAATTAATTAATTTCAAGGAATCAATGAATTCATTTCAATGAATCACTCAATCAATTTCATTAATTAATGAATTTTAATGAATCAATTAATGCATTTCAATGAATTAATCAATTATTTTAATTAATTAATGAATTTCAATAAATCAATTCATTCATTTTAATGAATCAATCAATTAATTGAATTAATTAATGAATTTCATTGAATCAATTAAATAATCAATTAATTTCAATGATTCAATCAAGTAATTTAATTAATTAATGAATTTCATTGAATCAATTAAATAATTAATTAATTTCAATGAATCAATCAAGTAATTTAATTCATTAATTTCAAGAAATCAATTAATAAATTAAATTGATTCATTAAGAATCAAATTTATTTAATTGGAAATGAAATTTAACAATTGAAAATGAAATGTAATTAATTAAAAAAAATTGGGTATGTGAAAAGGAAATTCTATAAATTGATTTAATGGATCATTACAATTCAAATTAAATCACAATTGATTCATTTGAATTATTGAAAGTGAATTCATTAAATTTATTAATTCAAAAAATAAATGAATTGATTATGTGAAATGCTAAATAAATGAATTTGAGTTGTTATAAACTTAAAGTAATCATACTAATAGTTTAATTATGGTTTTTTAAGCAAAATTGAAAAATACTTAGATATTATACATTAATGGTTGAATTAAAAGAAAATAATAATAAACTGTTTGAAAATGAGAAAGTACTAATGATTTATTGAAAAGAAATGTTAGACCCAAAAAAATTACAGGTGTATTTCAGAGTTTATTTGGAAGTTGATTTGGGGTTGGAAAATGTGGAGGAAGATATTGAAAAGAGGGTAAAGATTTGATAGCAAGAAAGATTAGATGGGAATATAGTTTTTCCTACAAAGTAAATAAACATAAGCATGAAATTAACTTAACTTATTGGCAATCATGCAAGTCAAGTAAGCATGGTATTGTCATTAGAAAAGACAAGGTTTTTTGATGGCAATTGAAAATAAGGACAGTGAGGATGTTATTAGTATGAGTATATTGTAGTGAAGGATAATATTTTTGATTTGAGTTGTTGAGGAATGTTGAAAACACGGGATTTTCTTGGTGCACTGAGTCAAGTCTTATTTAAGAACAAATGGCATAGCTAATGAATGAAAAGGGAGTTTCAAAATAAAACTATTCTAAAATTAAAAGCATGGAAAATGTAAAACAAGAAAAGATTCAACTTTTTCTTATAATAGGAAACTAATTACAATGGTTCAAATATCATGTGTAAGTAAATTACAAACAGGAGGTAAAGCATCAGAGTTGCGAGGGTGGAAGGAGTGATGTCACAGTGGCTTGTGCTTCCCATTGGTTTAAAAAATCACTTGTAAGATATTGAGCCAATTGATGTTGTGAAGGTGGGCAAACAAGTTGGACATCAGGGAATGGTTTCATACCCTTAGAAAAAAATGATTTAAGATGAAAAGATAGATTTTTCCAAACTAGCTCTTCGGGTGGAGGTGGCTTAACATGTTGGTGAATAAGATGAAAAGAGCATAGTATGAGCATGGCATTAGAAATTGAAAAATTCCGATGATCCTTTTGTGCAGTAAATAATCCCTTGACACCTAATATCAAATAGTAAACAAAAGGAAGGAAATTATGACAGCTACGGTATTCAACCAACTTCTTCTTGGCAGTTTCAACTTGGAGATCATTGTCAGTATTATAGGTTACCACTTGAGGAGCTGAGTGAATTATTACAGAAGAGATTTGGTTATTAGAACAGAGGGCCTTTCTTCTTTTGACATGTTTAGATTGTTCAGTGTGGTTATGGGAAACATCGTCAAGGGAGGCTTGTGCTTTGAATATGACATATGAAATCATGACATCTAAAATGAGGTCTTGAAAAATCTTTGACTGTTGATCTGAGTCGGAAGAAATATTGTATGATTCTTGAGCATTGTTTGAGCCACCTGGACTTTGATGTGCCATGGAAATCAGTTCCATCGGTGAAATTGAGGGTCTTTTGAGGCCTTCAAAGTATGAAATCATGTCCAGATAAATGTTGATCTCATCAATTTGTGCTTGAGGGGGTACAGGAGGTTTTGGTATGCAAAATTCATCCATGGTTGCTGAGACTGAAGCTGCAATGACTTTTGCCCAAGCAGTAATGGTGAATGATCTGGGCTGCGACATATAGATTAGATGACGCACAAAATGAGTTTCAGGGTGCTTTTCATTACGAATGCTGGGGTCAGGTGAAAATGGTAGTGAAATCTGAATTTCAGGGGCAGTGACTTGGTCATAGATCAGCATCTTAAAGATTGAGGATTTAACATAAAATTCTTCTTTAGTGGCATTGAGAAATGGAGCACCTGGAGAAATCTAACATAAGCATTAGTTCATGGGAGTAGTATGATTTTAAACTAACTATTATCGCAGAGCTCGTCAATCCATTTGCTATATGAGGAAGAGCACTGTTTAAAATTGAAATTCCCCTTTTCAGGCTGTTTGGAGCCCAAATTTTGGTGGCGCCAGGAAACGAGTGAGTCAATTGCTTCAAATGTGGTTTGGTATTTGGCCTGGGTGGGGCGTCCATGGGTGAATGTTTTGAAAAGATCATAAAATTTTGATCGAAATTCATCAGTGAAAATAGAGAATTGATCATTGGGGGAGTCGAGAGGCTGTGGTTCTGGAGGCATAATTGATGAAGGAGGATTTTGGTGAGGTTCATGCAAAATGGGTGGAGATGGGCCCACATGAGAGAGATGATTAGATGGGTCCCTAATTCCAGGAGTTGGAGCCTGAGATGGTGTAGATGGACTTGATTGAGAGGTCGGAAGAGTGTTTTCTGGATTTTCAAAATGAGGAGCAGATAGTGTATGGGAGCTTTTTACATGGTTAATTTGCATTGGTGACGATACAACATGGGGTGTCATGGTGTTAATTGGAGTGGTTGTATTCGAAGGGATTTGGGAAGGAACATTTGGACTACTATTATTCTCTGCTATTGAAATGTGTAATTCTTCTTGAATAATTTCATTTGTTGGAGTCAGTGGATGAACCTGAGCTGGAGAATTGGGGATGTTATTGGCTGGTACTTCCAACGAGTTGTCATTGTTGAAATGAGGTGATTCATGTTGTGAAGATCTGCTGGGGATGACATTTGGTGGATGTTCAGGAATTTGTTCCTCAGTAATCATTGGCGGGGTGGTGGGATGGTTGAGGGAACAGGGGGTTCGACAATGGTAGATGGTAAAGAATAGGGGAGGTCATTTGATTGGGTGTTCAATAACAATTGTGGGTTGATTGTTTCGGGGGGGGTAGAATTGGTACAAAGGGTTGATGTAGTAGAAGACATATTCATGGAAACTACCTCTTGAGTATTATTAAAGGTAACAGTTTGCTGCATAAACCTACGAATATTTGGTGGTGGTTTGTTTTGAATTTTCCGTTTTTTCTTGTGATTTCCATCAGGAACAACCTCCTCCAAGGAGGATGATTGGGATGAGCGTATGGAAGGGACTTCTCTCTCAATAACTTCAACATTGCCATCTATGAGACCAATGGCTTGTGATGAAGACAATTCTACAAGAAGGGAGATAAAATTAACACAAAATTGAGGACAGACATGAAGAATTATAATTACCGTGTTCTTTTTGAGAAATCAATGTAAGGCCCTTTTTCAAATAATACTTAATCTCAATGGATACAGGATTCTTTTCAGCTTCAGAAAGGGCATTATTGAGAATTTTCTTGATACGGTGGTGATTGAGAGAAAATTCTTCATGGGAGAGGCGAGTTAGCTCAGAAGAAAGAATTGGTGAGATAGAGTGTACTTGAGTGGGTGGGTTATTCATGTCGAATTCTATAGATGAGGGGGGTGGAAGGGTTCGTGGAGTATTTGCAGGTGGGTTACATAAACTCATGTTTGGTGTGTTTATGATATCTAATAAATTTTTGCAAAAATATATTATTAAAAAATGTTGGGGATGAGATTACGTTGGGAAGAAAAAATTTACCAAGTTGAAAGGGGGTTCTATTTATGTTGTTTGGTGGGGGGCAGGGCAAGATGTGAGGATGAATAATGGGAGCTGGTGGGACTATATTGGGAGAATTGAGGTAGTGAAAAAGATCGTAACATTCCTGGGGTTCGGTACTTTGGTTTGGGGTGGACAATGAATTGATGGATGAATGAGATGGTGCCTCATTTTGAGAAGATAAAGATGAATTCAAATCTGTGTTATTTGAAAAAAACCTATGAAACATTTCATCAAATGAGACATCAGAATCAGGTGGTGGGGGTGGATTCATAGTATTGGGTATTATATTGTTAGGAGAGGGATTTAAATGGCCAACAGAAGTTAAAAACAGAGGAACTTAGGGAAAACACAGGCAAATCAGCTCTATTTATATTGCAGGTCCCAATTAAGTGAAGTGGGGTGTAGCCCATAGAAATAGAGCAGAAATGAGGTTTGTGGTTTCAAAGGAAAGAAAACTGCAGATCCTCTAGACATAAAACACAATTACACATTTAGGGCAGGATTATGTGTCAGGAAATGTGTATATTTAGAATAATCCTTCAATTACATGGGTGATTAGATTGGATGGTACAGTCACACCTATAGGTGGGTGAGAGATTTAGCCCACAAGTAATGATGGACACAGGTGGTAAAATTATGACCGCCGGTCATAATTTCTACCACTTGCCAACCAATTACGGCCGTAATTGGTTTGTCTCTTGGGAATTGCATCAGACCCACTCAGATACAGAAAAAACTGTAGCTGAATGAGGTCCAGGGACAATACAGCTTTGGCTGTAACCATATACAGGTGGTAAAATTATGACCTCCGGTCATAATCTCTACCACTTGCAAACCAATTACGGCCGTAATTGGTTTGTCCCCTTGAAATACAACCAGGCCCACTCAGATACAGAAAAAACTGTATCTTAATGAGGTCCAGAAACAATCCAGCTTTGGCTGTAACCATACACAGGTGGTCAAATTATGACCGCCGGTCATAATTTGCACCACTTGCAAACCAATTACGGCCGTAATTGGTTTGTCTTTTGGGAATTTTGTCAGACCCACTCAGATACAGAAAAACCTGTATCTGAATGAGGGCCATTGACAATACAGCTTGGGTCGTAAGTGTACACAGGTGGTCAAATTATGACCGCCGGTCATACTTTGTACCACTTGCAAACCAATTACCGCCGTAATTGGTTTGTCTCTTGGGAATTTTGTCAGACCCACTCAGATACAGAAAGCACTGTATCTGAATGTGGTCCAGCCACAATACAGCTTTGGCTGTAGTCAAAAACAGGTGGACCATTTATGACCGCCGGTCATAATTTGTACCATATGCAAACCAATTACGGCCATAATTGGTGTGTCTCCTTGAAATCCAATCAGACCCACTCAGATACAGAAAAAACTGTATCTGAATGAGGGCCATTGACAATACAGCTTGGGTCGTAAGTGTACACAGGTGGTCAAATTATGACCGGCGGTCATAATTTGTACCACTTGCAAACCAATTATGGCCGTAATTGGTTTGTCTCTTGGGAATTTTGTCAGACCCACTCAGATACAGAAAGCACTGTATCTGAATGTGGTCCAGCCACAATACAGCTTTGGCTGTAGTCATAAAAAGGTGGACTATTTATGACCGCCAGTCATAATCCATACCATATGCAAACCAATTACGGCCGTGATTGGTTTGTCTCCTTGAAGTCCAATCAGACCCACTCAGATACAGAAAAAACTGTATCTGAATGAGGTCCAGGCACAATACAGCTTTGGCTGTAATCATAAACAGGGGGTCAAATTATGACCGCCGGTCATAATTTGTACCATATGCAAACCAATTACGGCCGTAATTGGTTTGTCTTTTGGGAATTTTGTCAGACCCACTCAGATACAGAAAAACCTGTATCTGAATGAGGGCCATTGACAATACAGCTTGGGTCGTAAGTGTACACAGGTGGTCAAATTATGACCGCCGGTCATACTTTGTACCACTTGCAAACCAATTACCGCCGTAATTGGTTTGTCTCTTGGGAATTTTGTCAGACCCACTCAGATACAGAAAGCACTGTATCTGAATGTGGTCCAGCCACAATACAGCTTTGGCTGTAGTCAAAAACAGGTGGACCATTTATGACCGCCGGTCATAATTTGTACCATATGCAAACCAATTACGGCCGTAATTGGTGTGTCTCCTTGAAATCCAATCAGACCCACTCAGATACAGAAAAAACTGTATCTGAATGAGGGCCATTGACAATACAGCTTGGGTTGTAAGTGTACACAGGTGGTCAAATTATGACCGCCGGTCATAATTTGTACCACTTGTCATCCAATTACGGCTGTAATTGGTCTGTCTCTTGGGAGTTTCATCAGACCCACTCAGATACAGAAAAACCTGTATCTGAATGAAGTCTATAGGGGCATAATTGGCTTCTATGTTTGAAAAATCAAATATGCTCAAATATAAATAAAGCTATGCTTGTGTCCACTTTGCCCCCCAAAACATTCCTCATAACCGCCCTACTCCATATGAATTTCTGGGCCCTTTTTGCTCATTCCCCACAAATTTTCATGGTGCAAAAAATGGGTCGCCCCAAAACAATTTGCACTTGTCATGAGCTTGGCTGTCACAATCAACATTATGAAGATTTGAACAATATTGTTCAACATGGAAGACCTATGTCTGACCCAGCATGGAAGACACATCAATTGGAACTATTCCAACTGAGGAGACCCCAGCCTTTGGTTGATCAGATGGTTTTAGCCCAAAATATTGAAAATGTAAGTACTCTTTCCCTCATTCATTTCAATTATTCAACATTACTTCAATCTAATTTTCCACAATCTTTTGGCACAGCCAACACAGAAAACCCATGAATGCTCTCAAATTGAACAGATATGTTGTCAGAATAATGAAAGAAATTTACTTTTTGATACCAAAAAATATGAAAACAAGACCTTTAAATTTATTGACTCTCATTCTCTTAAAGTTTTGGTTCAAGCTTCCAGCCTATACCTCAAGAATGGAATGTCCAGAGATAGTATCAAAGAATTTCTTCTATCAGAAAGGGAAAAGATAACTAGCCTTGGAGAGAAATTCAATTTTGATGGATTATCCATTGCTAAAGAAATTCCACTTTTAATTGAAACTATTTTGGTTCAGCTAGGCATATCCATGGACTTTGAAAAAAAGATTTTCTGTCCAGAATGCTTCAGTTTGTATGATCTGACTGCAATGGGGCACATCAACAAACAGTGTACATCCAAATTTATTCAACCTTTTCCTTCCTCCATTGTCAAATTAGGATCTCTTGCAAGAAAAGAATGTGGTTCTATTTTATTTAAAACTGATGACAAGAATGATACTTCACTTCAAAAACCAATCTGTACCTTTACATACCAGTCCTTGCAAAAATGGTTGGCCTCCCATATGTGGATTCCTGGCTTTGAAAAGCTATTAAATGCGCACAATACCCATAACTCTCAAACAGACCCTAAAGTTATTTCTGATATTTGGCATAGCAAAATTAGGAACACATTCAAATGTTCCCCACGTAGTAAACAAGCATTCATAAGTAGACCAGGTAATTTGATATTTAGCTTATATGTAGATTGGTTCAATCCATTCAGTAACAAAGGGACTGCAAAATCCATTTCAATTGGGTCAATTCTTCTCACTTGTTTGAATCTTCCTCCAAGTGAACGTCACAAAGAGGAGAATATGTTTTTGTATGCAATAATTCCGGGTCCCAAAGAGCCACCTCTTGATCAAATGAATTCAATCTTGGAGCCTCTTGTGATTGAGCTTCAAATGTTATGGAATGGTATTTGGTTTTCCAATACCCACGACTTTCCACAGGGTAGACTTATTAGAGTGGCTTTATTACCTTTAATAGCAGATCTTCCTGCTGTACGTAAAGTGGCTGGATTTGCCTCTCATTTGGCCAATCAATTTTGCTCCTTTTGTAATATGACAAGGGTTGACATCAATGAAATAGATATTTCAAAATTTGAAACAACCACACATGAAAATCACATTTCCAAGGCAAATGAATGGCTCCAACTTCAAACCAAAAAGGAACAAGATGAATTTGTAAAATCACATGGTGTCCGGTGGAGTATTCTAAATAAGCTAGATTACTGGGGACCAATTGACTTTTGTGGCATAGATATTATGCATTGTTTGATTTTAGGGGATATCAAAGACTATTGCATATCATTCCTCAAGGTGGGGTTGGCTGGTCACAAGTTAGAGCTTCAAAGGAAAAAGCAAAGTTTTTTGGCACCCTCAAATCCATCCAAATATCCTTTTTGTTTATCAGGGCAACCAAGAAAAAGGAAAAATGAAGATGACAATGATTCTGAAAAAACAAGTAGACCCAAGAAACAAAACCTTAAAACAGCTAACCTTGCCCGCATTCGACCTCGTACATCCCAAAGGCACAAAGGCTCTAGTGAAGCCTCCAGGACCAAAAGTGATCAAACTTCAAACTCCAGGTATTCCCTTAGATCCCAGACAACCACTTCTACAGTACTCAACTTATTACCTTTTACACATGGTAGTGATTCATTGGTTCCTTCTGATTTATCTTCTGATGATAATCAGGATTCAAATCCAATGGGGGATGAAACTCCAAGATTAGAAAAAGGCGAATTAGAGGTACTTCAAAAAGTCATTGATCAAACAAAAGTCCCATCATGGTTTTCTCGTCTACCCAGAAAATTTGGTTTCAAAAACTTTCAGACACTCAAAGCAGCGGAGTGGCAAATCTTGATGACATTGTATTTAACATTGGCACTTGTACCACTATGGAGTTCACAAATACCTCACAGGGAGGAAAGGGTAAAATGCCCAGGGAACTACCTCCATAAGGATCTTCTACTCAAATCACTAATTTCATTACTTACATTAACAAACATGTTACTCAGGACAAGCATTCATGCAGAAGACCTGGATAAGATTGAAAGTACTACAAAGATCTATCGTCAAACACTTCGTTTGGGCTGGTCAATGATAAACTCCAAACCTAATTTACACCTAACACAACATTTACCAAAGGTTATCAAGGAGGGGGTAGATAACAACCTATCAAATTCAAAATTAATGCAAACCAGTAATGAAGAGCCTTCAACATCCCAAAAGAAGAAAAAGCATCCTCAATCCGGATTATTCAATCCCATTCACTCAGATCACTTTGAAGAGAAAATCAGCCATTATCAGCCACTTTCTGTATCCTCATGGAAGAAATGCCAGGTTAATGTTGAAACTCTAGTAAGAGATAGAATCCAGGAAATCCCCCCAAGGCCATTTTCTACCAAACTACCGAAAGGAATACACCTTCAAAGTATTGGATCTCTTAGCATTACCAAATGGCTAGTGGATTTGGATAAATCTGGTAAATACAAAAGACATTCATTCATGTTTCATCCAGAGCATTGATATTTACTTGCTTTTTTCAGGATTAGATATCTTTTCACCAAAGAAATATGATCCTTTAAATGATCCTGACGCTTGGAATGTCCCTATCTTTACTTTGGATTCTACAATTTCAATGCAAAACATTCCCAAATCACACCAACCCCTCTTTCAATTGGCACAATCCCTCTTTGTCCCTAATCTTCAAAAGAAACAGTTCTGGGCCAATCTAATACTAGAGTCAATATCAGTTTCTGAACAAGATCTCATACAACCTGAAAAGTTTGAAATCACAAAATCAACAGAAGATGATCCCTTGTTAGTTCAAAGACTCAGCCTGGAATTTCTAGTGTCCTGCCTCAGCACAAGACCATCCCATTCAGCTCAAATTGAAAATACCCTTGCTGAAAAGGAGGAAAACCAGCCAATTCATTATGGAATGAATAGCTTAATATCTTTCAATGATTCCATTTTACATCTTATGATTTCATATGTCCTGATACTAGCACATTCAAAAGTTCTTCCAGTCAATATTCCTGATGGATTTGTGCTCACTCATAAAAGGTCCAAAGAACACCTTAAGACCTTATCAGAGCTACAATCAAAAAAAAGATTAGTTAAGCCCTGCTATCATATTTTAGCTTCATTTCTTGCTTCTGGGGTAAGAGGATTAATGGTTTGCTCAAGAGATTGGAGAAAAAGCTCAGCTAAAGGAGCATTGCAGATGATTGAAATTACTGATAGTGTTATTGCTGAGGAAAGGCCTTATGAGCCTATTTGGAAGAGAACAAATGCATATATTTTGGATATTTTTAACAAGGCATTTTTCTCAAAAACCCATGAATTTGTTCCCACTGCTCCAAAAAAATTGGAAGTGGCCAAATGCTTAGTATTGGACTTCAGTGAGGCATGGCTTGAAAAAAATACCATAGATGGACAACCTGTACTAGATCTCCCTGATAAAGCCAATATAAACACCTTATTAATTTGATCAGTTTTTTCTGTAATTTAATTTTATTCTTTCAAAACAGGGTGATTTTTATTGAACCTGATATCTCATTGCTTACTTTCCCAAATAAGATCCTTTTACACAAGGTAGCTTTTTTCAAGCACATTCAAACTGTAAGAAATAACTACAGGGCTCCAGAATCCTCTCATTTATGATAAATAGGAGCCTTTCTCTCAATCCTTCCACCTATACCCAGAAATCTGACTTTAATTAACCTGTTTTACTATGCCTAAAGCTTCACATTACTTTTTTGAGACCTCTATACCCCAATCAAACAGGACTATCAACAAGATATTACATCCCATCATCCCACTACCTACCAGTGCAATATCAAGATCCATACATCAATTATGCTGGTTGATCATGGAAATCAACTATTTCCAATCTTCATCTGGTATAAATAGTTGGAAATCTCTTCCATCAGAAGAAAGTCTCAAAATTGTTGAGAACTTACCCTTTTCTTGCACTGATAATCCAATTATAAATCCCCACAATCACACCTCAGGAGAGGATAGATTGTCTATAAACCCAAGAATATTAATTTAACCACTGTACAAAACTATGTTTCGAGAGGATCTCTTCAAATCAGGCTTCCCAATGTCAACCTTTGCTTGGAATCAATGTTGGGAATCAAAATGGAATCAAATATTTGCAAACTTTGTTCTCAAGCACTGGAACTATTTACACCAACAAGGAGAATTCAAAATATTTTTGATAAATCCAAAGGATAATACAGATGTTAATAAGTCTTTAATACTAATGCGCTGGCTCAGAGGGAGACAAGAGGATCTTAAGAATGATAAATTGGTTCCTCAAGCACTTTCAAAAAAAGCCAGTCAGAAGCAGAAATCAAGGTGGCGTAAAAAAGTATGTTTTTATTTTATTTGTGATTAATTTTTACACAAATTGATGTTATTTAATATTCAGCTATCATCAAATCGCTCAGAGACATTGCTATCATTGAAAATTAATCAAGATGAAGCTTCCATATTTGATGAGCCACGATGCTGCTCTGATACTGAAGATGAAAATGGATCATTAATAAAACTAAAGTCCCCTTGGAGGTCAGCTTTATTCTCAAAGTTAGCAAGTCAATTAGATTCCTTATTAATTCAAAAGCAAATTCATAAACATAAATTCAATAGAATTCCAAGTGTTTTGGAAAGTAGAAGAGTACAAAGTGGTATTTTTGAGAAAGAAGCCAAAGTTCCAATTGGACTTCCAGAAAATCTTTATTCAAATGAGTATATTTCCAAGCTTACTAATGATGAGAAGCTAATGTTACAATCAAAGCCATGTATATATATTCATCATTTACTTCAACTATCTGAAACCTAAAAAAATAATTCATGATTTTTCTATTGTTTCCACAATCAATTTTTCCAATTCATGATCCACAGTACCTAAATGTCCAATGCTCAACCTGAAATGAAATAAATAGGTTTTAGCTACCAAAAAAGATAAATATTTGTTGAGTTTAAACTATCTTACATCTGAAGCTGCTGTTTCTTCCTTCTAACTTGCTGAATATTCACCTCAATACTACCAACAGTTATATAATGAAATACATGAACTTTGTTCTTTTGACCTAGCCGATAAAGCCTATCAACTGCTTGATCATCAGTTGAAGGGTTCCAACCTGGTTCCTAATTTAAGTAATTGGAATAATATTAGATTAAGCTTCAAGTGTATCTAAATACTGCCTTACCATTATGTAGACATTTTGAGCACATCTCAGATCAATACCAACACCACCTGTGCCTTTTGTTGTAAGAAGAACTTGAGATTTTGGATTTTTTCTGAATTCTTCAAGTATTTGGATCCTTTGATCATTTTTGAGCATTCCATGCATCATCAAATTGGATATTCCACTTTCATCCAGTGCAATTTCAATACTTTTTACAATATTTGATCAATAAAATCATTCAAATGACAGGTAGTAGAAGGATTTGAGCTCACATATCAAGAAACCTTTTGTATTCTGAAAAAACAACTGCTTTGGGATATCTTAAGCCTGGCTCCTTCTGAAAAAACTCCTTGAGATGGCTAACAAGATGCACCACTTTGGATCCTTCTTTCCAGGTATATCTCCTTCCCCCTTCTTCCCTTTCTATTAGTGCTGGATGGTTGCAAAGCTGCCTCAAATCTGATAATCTGGAGAAAAATTCTGATGAATCCCATTGAACTGCTTTGGACCTCTGTTTTCCATACAATGCACTAAACTCTTCATGCTTTTTGAAATAAACTGTTTTCCATGGCTCATAGATTTCAATTCCAACTCCATGTTGCACTTTCTTGGGAAGATCCAGTAGGTTGGCTTTCAATCTTCTCAAGGTGAGTGTTTGCATTATAAGCTGTAATGATTGGATTGCCATTTGATTCCCAGATGATATTTGTTTGATTATGCAATTTTCCCATAAAGGCTTGAGATTCCATGGTTCTACTTGTAAAAACCTCAACAGACTATGTAGATCCCAAAGATTGTTTTGTAATGGTGTTCCTGTAAGGCATAACTTTCTTTCAGATTTTAAATTCAATATTGTGAATGCTCTATGAGTAGATTGTTCCTTTATGTAGCTAATTGATGTAAACATTTCAGTACTTTTTTATTTAAGAATCCCAAAGAGAAGCTTACTGTGCTTCATCCAACACTATTCTGAACCAATTCACCAAAAGTGGATTTATTCTCATTCTATGAACATTATAACCAGCAATAACATCATATATGGTGATGATAACTGCATTCTGCTTCAAATTTGTGAATGAAATGAAATTACGATTGGAACCATGGAATATTGAATATGGTAAACTACCATCATGAAAATGTAGTCTTATTTCATTCTCCCAGTTATGCAAAGTAGAAAGTGGTACAATGATCAAAGTAGCTGGGACATGGTCCTTAGATATTTCTGAGTACTTTAATGCTTCATTTTGTGTTTTTTTAATCAAGCATAAAGTTGTCAACGATTTTCCAAGTCCCATATCATCAGCCAATATTCCACCCCTACTTTTGCACACAATATCTTGTGGTATCAGCCCATTTTCAACAGCATTAGAAAACACTTTTTCAATGCATAAGTTATCTGAATGTTTCCATAGGTTTTCACAAATTCTCTCCATATTATTTTCAATATTTAAGAGAAAGGAAATAGCCTGGATTTGGTGCAATGAAAGATTGGTTTGACCATTAGGTATTGAAGTAACAGAACTAGTTAAACTTGTATTGTTGGAAGCTTGATAAAGATCACAATCTTGAGGAATATCAATAAATAAAGGTGAGCTATAGTTTTCAATATGTCTCAGAGCCATGTTTGCATTCTTGAAAGCCTCTCTTGTTTGGAAAATATTCCCTTTATCCACAAAAACACATCCATGTAATAGGATATTTTTATCTTTATTCTTGAAATTTATGAAAGAATTTATAGAAAGGACTTTATTATAGTTTTTGTATTTTTTATATGTTTCAGGATTCAAGCCTTCAGCCACTCCTCCAAAAATATCAAGCAGTGGACCCAGATGGAAACTCTGGAAAGAATTAAGGCTCCCAAGATGACTCAAGTCAGATTCTAATAGTATATGAAGGGAATTAAATACTCTTCTGAATATTACTGAGCTCAGAGAGGTTGGAAAGGATTGTTCAATATTGATTTTTTTTTCAATTTGAATAATAAAAAAACCAAGACAAAATATTGAAATCATACTGTAAATTTTTATAATGAAAATTCAATATATCAGTGTGATATGAATTTTTAGGACAAATAGAACCTAAATGATAGGATTGCATGGGTTATATAGTGGAAAGAGCCATGGGGATTTTGTAAGTGATTTTGATAAGCTAAAGATTTAGCCCCGAATTTTTCTTGATAGCGTAAAAAATGAATTATATTTTGAAACTTAGTTTATTAACGGACATAAATATATTCCAAATCTGCAGATCAATTAAATTTCTTATTACTGTTGTCCCAAATCCTTGGATTTTGATTTTAAAAGAAATTATCTATGAGGAGACAAGCTCCTTTCCAAATGTGGAGTTCCCTCCAAGATATATCCAGCACTGGACAAAATTTTTCATTTGTGGCCCATGCAACCCCTTTCCATCTTTTTTTAATTCATCAAATTATTCCTATACTTCGTTTATTTTTCCTTTGCAGAAATCATCAAGAATCTAATTTCAAAAGTATTCATTAAATCATGTTGAAGGCCATTGGCTCACTAGTTGAAGAGATTCAAGTTTATTATTTATCCATATTTTATTTTAAAACATTATTCTAATAAATTAAGATTAATTTGTATGGAAACATCCTTTCCAATGATTTTTGCCAATTTCTATGATGATAATCATCACTTAAGGAGAGGTATTTTACTTATTATAAAATTATTGGATCTTATTTTTCCGAAATATTCATCATTTTAAGGAGGAACACCCATTTTTAATTTAAATTGGGACAGGATTCCCTCAAAATGATTACCATTATGATTTTTAAATTCATCATTACTTCTTATTATCATTCTGTGAAATTGATTCAAGCTTAATTTTTGATTCATCTGAAAACAAGCATTCTGGTAAATAGAATTTCTTAATTCTTAAGTTATCCTCATTCTTTAAGCCAACATGAAAGATAAATTAAAATCAAATAAATTCAAGAATCAAGGAAGCAGAATGGCAATAAGATCAAAGAAGCAATTAATGCTATAAGTATCGAAGAATTCCTTTTCAAGGCTCCCCATATAGCTGGATGAACTTTCAAAATCCACAAGCATTCATGAAGTGAATTGTAAGGAACTCAATTTATGAGAGGATTTGAAGATTATTCTACTAACTATAATAATCATGAGGGAATTTCAATTTTCTCACAATCCAAAAATTGAATAAGATTCATTACCTATGTTTGTTTCCAGTGTATATATTGGGTTGAGAAAATATTAATAAAAATTAACGGGGGAGTAAAAATGTCAGAATACAATGAATGTGAGTTAAACTAGGGATACTTCCAGAGATACACTCAGACATAAGCTGAAGATACTGTAAAGGACCTGTATGCAAGTCCCCAGTCTTTTTCTGTGGTGTTTGAGATAAAAGTGGATCATAATGCACTTGGGCTCTTGGGCATGATGTGCTTCCTCATGTTTTTGATGGAATTTTGAAAGGGTCTTATGTATCAGAGGAGCTATCTAGTTATTTATTCAAGGGAGAACAAGTTCCACAAAAATATTAGAGCAATTAAGCTGAAAATACCCCACCAGATTGCACAAGAAACAGCTTTGCCATTTAGAACTTTTTCCAAATAATTCCAAAGGCCCAAAAAAAGATTCTCAAGTCCTGTTGTCTCACTCTAAGATCTGTTTACAGTTTCATATTCAGAGTTAATCATTCACATTAAGATGTTGGCCCACTCCCTGTGTCATCAACTCAGCTAACCTCTCCAAATTACATATCATAATAAGAAGACTTTGTGATTGCTGCAGTACCACCACAATTTCACCAAACAAATCCAAAGCTAAAACCATCACTATATGATCTTTCTAGCCAAACTACTCAACCTAACCTTTCAAATTCATGATTATATCTTTGCATTTTTCAATCAAGAGTCATCCAACACTTTCTGAATTCTAAATTTCACACCAAGACATATCCAAAAATGCTCTCAAAATGCACAACTATTGTTCCCAAATTTTACTAATTCAATTATTTTCATCTTTTTGTCTTGCAAGTTTCTCTTGTTTGATTCCAATCAAATTGAAACAAATAATTAAGTAATTCCATATTTCAAAATGTGGTTTCCAATGATTTCTTTTTTGTTCATTCAATTTTATTAAGCCTCAAAGATATAAAAATTCAAATTCACTCTAAAATCTTTGGAACAAAAAGAGCATTTGATTTCTTTACCACTCTCAGAAATTATAACCAGCCATATTGTCAGAAAACTATCCAAATCTCAGTAAAAAATTCTTCTCTTCTGAAACCATTATGTACCTTTTCTCACTCTTGCACCATTAATCTTTGCAGCACATACTAAGCACTCCCACCTTTTCAAATTTCAATTGATATAATAATTAAGATCACTCAGGGAATTGTATTCTATGATGTCTTGTTGTAAGCACTTGAAAGTGAATATTATGCTGATCAATATTTAACTCAATAATTGTCTCAATTTATTCAAAAATAGATATATCATTGAATGAAGGGTTATTAAACTCAATAGACCCAAATTCTACCTTATTATCCATATGATACAAATTTTGTGTGCCAAATAATCTTACCTGACCATGTTTTGAAAATTGAAAGGTATTATATTGTAATTATATGTGAAAGGCACTTAAAGTAGCATTCTAACCAATGAATGCAAAATTTTCTTCTTCATGTAGCAACTTCCTTTCTAAAAGAATACAGTTATTGAAAGCTCTTGTGTTGCCAAAGCTGCCCTATGTAGGTTATTTTTTCTTTTGAATATTATTCTCAACCACCAACCTTCCAACTTGCCCAGTCATAAAGCACTTTCAAGCTGGAATTTTCCTTCTATCAGATGTAAATGAAAACAAGCCAGATGACCAGAAACCAAAAGAGTTTACAAAGCTATATAGCTTTTCCCAAGAACATGATTCAGAATTTTACTCAATCAAAGTAGAAGATTCTGGATATTCCATGAATTTTATTTGTGAGCTCATTGAGAGTATATAAATTTCACACTGAACAAATATAAAACATATTCTTGAGTTAACATTCCCTTTAACAGGCAAGAAAATCTTTTTCACAAAATATACAAATAAATGTCACTTATTTGATTTTTTTGTTTCTCTTTCTAAAAAAAACTAATTTGCATATATGCACACAACTGAGAAAATTACATCTTTACATTATCTCTCATGCAAATAAAATATACAAGGAATAGTTCTTACAGAAATCTGACATTTTCCAACCCAATGCAATTTAAAATTGTGAATTTTCCTTGTTATCATGTTTTTTTCATTTTACACAAGTTTGACAAAAGATATCCCAGGGCTTGAATATTTTCCAAGAGGAATATCTGATGCTTAAAACACTTGCCTACTCCCCATATTTATTCTTGAAAAGTAGTATTTTCAATTATTTTAATTCAAAAGAAATTTCCCCTTTTCCTATACAAAGATTTATATCTTATTGAACTTGATTTTTTCCATTTTCACAATTCAAATTGAGTAGGCTTTGAAAAACAAATCTTTCAAAAAATCATCACAAATGCTCTGGGGGCAAACTTTAACCTTCCCATTTATTTAAAGAAGATATAATATATCAAGAATCATTTGACATATTCATCAATGTAGACTCTTATTTGGACAATTTGTTTGCAAATTTGTACTTATTTGTTTACACTATACCTGAATTCTTCTTTCAAATTTGATGTAAACTTGTTTTTTAATATTCAAGTAATTTTGAATTTTCCTCTCTGCTGGGCCCACTTAGTCATCCATTTCTTATATAATTGTTTAACTTTCACAAACCTTGCCTCATCAAATTTTTACAAACAATATGTTGTTTATCTTTATGGGTCATGCTCTGACTCACTCACAAATTTCTGATTTTTTAAGTTTCTTTTTGAAAAAAAAATTAAAAAAGCAGAAAAGATCATGTGCAGAAATTTTGTTTCAATATAACAAAGATGTCTTTTTGAAATTGAATTGATTTATCTTTGAAAATTTAAAATTTTAATTTCCTTTTTATGATACCTTTTATTTTCTTTTGCTTATTTCATTTCTTCAATTTATTTGTTTTATTTATTTTTATTTTTGTTATTTTTTGAAGTTTTGGATTTATTTCTTTATTTTATTTTAATTTCATTTGATGTTTCTTTCTGGTTGGTTTTGTTACACTTTTACAGTGTATCTACACCTATGAAAACAAAATAAAGTGAAAATAGAAAAATTCAAAAAATTATGATTAAATCAATAAAACAAAAATAAAATGAAAAAATTGAAAAAAAAATACAAGAAAAAGCAAATAAATAAAATAATTGATTGAATACAAAAAAATATTTAAAAAATAAATTGATTGATGAAAAAATCAAACTAAGAAAAAATTGAAAATAAAAACAATGAAAAAATAGCAAAAAAAGTAAAGAAAATGAAAAAACTATGAGAATGAAACTGAAAAAAATGGAAAATTAAATCTTGGGAAAAATGTAATATTGAGATCAAAATTCCTTCAAAAATAAGCATAAAGCATGAAAGAAAAGAAAAAGTGGTGGGAAAAAATAGACTTTCAATACAAAGAGAAAACCAAATGAAACATGCAACAAAGGGATTTCCCAATTATGAAAAATTGCTTAATGTGTTTCAATTGATATTTTTTGAATTTCAGCTTCAAAATATTAATGAACATCCCCTTTTTTCAAAAGATGTAATAATGCTGTTTAATGTTTTCAAATTGAATTTATTTCAAAATGCAAACAACAAAGGGAATAGAACACCACAGAACAGAATCAATTAAAGGATTTCATTCCTTTCTTCATTAAAGGTAGGATAATAAACTACAAAAATTTTCAAGTTTTCTGTTACATTTTAATTGCAGAAATAGATATCACACATTAATCTCAGGTGATTCTTAAATAAAATAGTTTATCTGATCAAAAGAGGAATATTCAAAGCTTTAAGACTGGATATAGCCATAATACAAACTGAAAACAAAACAGAAACAATGATTTTTTCCATGCAAAATGCCAATGTAGCAATCTGGTAATGCAATATATTTGAATTCAAAAATCCCCATAATTCAACTATCATGAGTGAGTTTGTTAATATTTGTGATGTTCTTGGTTCTTTCCTTACAATATATTAGTGAAATACTATGCATTTTCTCTTGAATGATATAATTAAAGTCAAGTAATCCATAGTGAAGAAGATATTATAGTAAGGAAGTTTACTTTCATAATTCTGGTTCTATTATGTGCTAGCTTAACTAGTAAGAGGGGTGGCTTAAATAAATAAAGTATGTTAGGGTATGCCTATAAGAGGCAAGAAATGTGAAATTGTTCAAATTAGGGATTTTGAAAATAAAGTGGTCATATTGCCTTACATTTTTGAAAGATAGAATGCTTATGGAGGCATAATAGGAATCAACAATTATAATCAATGAATATTTCTTTTCAAAATAATGTTTGTTAACACTGGATTCAAAATTTGATTTTCAAATGACAAGGAGGTAACATCTTTTCATTGAGATTAAATTCCTCTCAATGAGGATAATTTATGTAAGTTTCAAGGACAAAGACAGGATAAAAAATATGTATGTTTATAATTCCCAGGACCCTTAGGTACTGATAATGAGGGTCTCAAAAAATGAATGTCTTGTGATTTTCCTTCATGTTTGGTAATATCCAAATTCATGATTGCAGTATTTTCTTGATGAAAGATAATTCAAAGATTGGAGGTCATAAGTGACAAGGCAGAAACATAATTTAATGTAAAGTGATATTCAAAATGATAAGAATGTCATTGATGGCTCAAAAGGCCATTGGTGACCAAGAAAACATACTTTGAAAATTCAAAAAATATCAAAAAAAAACAAAAACTGATGAAAAGGGCCACAAGAATGCAGTTCATCCTTAAAAATTGAAATAAAAAGCCATAAAAATGACAAATATTCAATAAAATTAAAAACAAGATGAAAACCACAAAATACCAACTGGAAATAAACTCCCCAACATTCAATGAAAAAAGGGGTTCAATTCATAAAATTATAAAAAATGGCCAAAGAAATAAAAAACAGATGAAGAATATGAAAAAAGTGTGCTTGTAAAAGCAGATTTGATTTTGGTAAAAACAGCCAAGTGTTGTTTTTGTTAAAAAAATATGTGTTTTGCAGACAATTTGTTAAAAAAATCTTATCCATGTGCCAAAATCATTGGTTTGGTAAAGTCACTGTAAAGCCATCCAAAAGATAATGAAAAACATACCTTTTAGAATAATAACAGCTGGTTATGGAATCAAAGAGATTATTATTTTTCAAATTGACACAAAAACCATTCTGTCATGCAAGAGTTTATTCATTTCTTCTTCAACAATGAATTCCATCATTATTTTTTGCTATATTTGGAATTGAAACCATCATTAGTGCCAGTGTAAAAGTTCCATATTTTGCATTGAAACAGTTCCATACATGGCATCAAACAATACCATGTTTTTCACAAAAGGATGTTACCTTTTTAATTGCAACAATACAATCTGTGAATTCTAACCATGAGAGTTGCCTATAAAGCCCGTTGAAACCATGCTTTAATTTCTATTATGATGCTTCCTGGACTCAATATGAGCAATGGCATTTGTGGGCTGGCAAGATTTACATCAAGATATAATGGGTTTTTGAGGAAAGCTCCCAAACCTGCACCTTTTTAGAAAAAAAAACCATTGAGATCAATCAGATAAACCATTAAAAAAAGGCTATCCCCACCAGCAGGGGTAGCAGGTCTAACCTGCTTCCAACTTGGGTCCTAACCCTGGTTTCAATCTTGAAATATTTTTGCAGATACTTTCAGCCACACATTTGGTTATTTAAAGCTTTACTCAATTGAAATGGAATATTGGAGATTTACCATGGTATTTGTTTGTTTACATTCACTACACACCATTCACCAACACAATCAATTAGTGAATGAAGATTATTCTTTGTAGGGAAATTAACATCTTACACAGACATATGTCAATCAACTTCAGAGCTATTCAATTTTGCATAAGCTTACAATGGCTGACCCATGTCACAGGTGCCTATAATCGCAAACTATTTGTCTATCCATTTGTGTTTTGCATGCAAAACCTAAACAGATAAAGAGTATGTATAAACTATTCAGCTGATTACCCATGACATAGCTTGTGTGTTGTTCATTTAGGTAGCTTTACAAACTGTTGAAGGAGGATACCCAGGGGGTTGCATCATTTTTTGATTTATGTACCATACTTTTTTTATTCCTTGCTTATATAGCAAATTCATATTCAATTGACTGTTTCCAGAAGCTTCAAAAAATTTGATTTTAGCTCATACTTTGCATAAAGAAAAGTTGTATTATTTTGTTCAAATATGTTTAATTTTGTCTTGATTATTTAAAATATCTACAAGGAAAGAATAATTTCTTCTCTATCAAGTGAATTCTTAAAATTTCATAAGATGCTCTCCACACAATGAAAAGAACTAATTATAGAGGGGTATTTTTCCATTTAGACTCCCTCGTCTATGAAGCTTCTTCACTCTTGAAATAAATCATTTCATTTCTTATGAAATTTTCCTACAATGTTCTTTTTTATTGTCTAATTGTGCAAAGAAAATCTTTTAATTTATTCTCTCTGTAAAATCATCTAAGCTTAAAATTGAAAAAACTTAAGCATTGGCATTTTACAGTTCTTATATTTTGATTTGACCTACTTCATGTTTGGGGTAAGACACTTACTGCCCAAAATGGAATTGCATCTTTTATCCATTTTTCACATTAAACACAATTTTAAGCTTAAGAAAATGGGAAAAATAAAAATAAAACTAAAAACCTCAATAACTTTCATTTTTATTCAAGGCAACAATAACATCATTTGCTCCAATTTTAGTTGAATTTTTGTGTTTTTTTAAAGGGATGTGAAAACTCCAAATCACTGCTCTTATACTGGCTTGGAGTTTTCACACCCTTCTCAAAAGTTAAAAAAATCAAAAAAAAGTCAAATAAAAACATCAATATTCCAAAAAGACAAAACAAAGAAAAAAAAAGGAAATATTCATGGAAAAATTCAAAAAGAAATTGGATGAAAAGGAAGTATTAATATCAGAAAAAAGAAGCTAATTCCTTGTTAAAATCATTGAACAAATGAACAAAGCCCCCAAACATTAGAAAAACAATTTAACCAGATTTCAAAATCAAGAAATTGACCAATAAACAAAAAAGGGGGAAAAGTAAAAAACAAATGCAAGGAAAAGAAACCAAAAAAAAACTCTTACAAAACTAGTACAAAGTTAAGAATTTCAAAAACTCATCAAATTAGGAAATAACAAAATTTCAACATGAAAAGAATACAATCAAAAATTGAAAAAATAAATATGATTTGGATTAATTCTGATAAAATATCAAAATTTTGTCATAAAAAGGTATTTGAGAAGGAATAGAATAAAAAATAGAAATTACATGAAATAAAAATTAAACTCAACAGGAATAACACCAAAGAATAAGCAAGGATGTTGGCCCAGTACTCTTACATCTTCTAAATGACCAAGGGCTCAGTCAGTGTAATAAGTCCCTAATGATCAAAATCAAATTAATTTGGAATTCATTATAGATTTAAGCATCATTCCTCAACATCATTTGAAGATTTTGCAAAAAAATGGCTGGCCAAACATATTATTAGTTTCACAGTTATTAAAAAGGTTGTGGAGCATATTTCTGTCAAATGATTGAATCCATGTTTCAGGAAGGTTATTTCAATTTATGGACTGCAAGATACTTCCAGGAACTTGATAATCAAGGTGTGTAGAAAAGTATTCCAACCCAGCCAGTGTAGGTGGGTTGGGCAAAGGTTTGAGCATAATTTGAAATAGGTTTAGAATAAGTTGAAGACAAAAAATAAGATAAACTTAAAAAACCCACAGAAAGCTTCATCAAAGTTATTTTTTGAAAATGAGCACTTTTTGATAAATCTTATTTTGTTAATAAAAGAAGATTGTGGGTCACTTGGTGGTGTATACATTATATTCTGTGGAATTACCTGAAAAAACTTTGACTTCTATTGGAAGAGATAGCTTTATGATTTATAATAAGAATCTTCATGAATATCAAAGGTTCATATCACATAATTATTTATGATATACAAACAATAATGGGAATAACACATTTTCAAATTACAGCAAATCAGATACTTCAAAGGTTTGTGCCACAAACTGTATTGAAAGGTTCAATTGGAACTGGGGCGTACATTGGTGGGCATCTTATTGTTTTGTTTTTAGCCTCATCAAAGACTTGAGAATTGACTCCTTTTTTTATATTATCTCAACCTTAGTAGATACATTAATTGGAAAGATTATTATTACATATAAAAACAAGTGCAATAGATAAAATTAAGATTTATTTGGGAAATTTGTGTTTTGATTATGAAATATTGAATCATTCCCCTCTTTTGATTAGAAAATATTATTTTAAAAATACTTTTTCATGCTGTAAAATAAAAGAAAATATCAAGAAATTGATGAAATTCTCTATTTCCTACAATAGTAGGATATAATAAACATTTTTGAAATGAGACCTTTATTATTGAGGAAATACAATTTTATGTTATATTCATATCAATTGGTTTATATTAAGACTTTTGGATGTATTATGTGTTACAAAACTGTTTGGAGAGACAATATTTGAGAAATCCAAGGACTCAGGTTGTTTGGTCATGAATAATCGCATGAAAAGTATTCAATATTAGATTTTGTAAAAAGTAGAATAATATCTCTGCTCATTAAATCAAAGAAAATCAATTTTTAGGAATAAGAGCCATATTAAGCTATCATAAGTAAAAAATTTTCAAAAAAAAACTCCATTTCAAATGGAATGATTGATGCATCCTGATTCTTCCAATTATGAATTTCTGACAGGAAAATATTTTTAAGTTGGAAATATTCAAATCTCATAAGAGACTATTAGAAGGGAAGACCTGTGAAGGGTATTGTGCAACAAACAGTAGATGGGAAAATTTTTTCTTTGATATTGCAAAATATAGATGTGAAATTCTCTGGTTTGGGCTTCAAAGAACTTCCCAGGATTTCCTGAAGCGTCATAATTCAATTGATTTTATGTAAATTATTTATGAACCTTGAAAGTGCAGCTTAGAAGATAACCAAATAATAATATCAAGTTAGAGCCAAGTATGAAGCAAACTGGATTCTGGGTTGGACCTGTTACCCCTGCTGGTGGGGATAGCTTCTTTTTACGGTAATTGATATACTTCAATAAGTTTGTGAATAATTTTTCTATTTCGACAAATTTGGTATTTAGAAAAATATGCTTAAACGACCAAATAATATTGAAAGTATTCACCCTTCTTGAAAAGCCACAGCATACCAAAGAAATGAAAGAACTCACCCAAAGATTATTAAGGAGTTTTTTCAAAGAATAGCTTGTTCATGTTTTTTCTAAAGCTGGGTGAAAGCCCATGAGGGCATATATAATTAAATCAACATAAGACATGTGGTTTTTAGCTCCCTGACAGTTAAACCAAAATTCAAGATAATTTCTAAGGGCATTCCTGAAATATCCCAAGACCTTTTGAAAAAATATTAAAAATTGTAGGATAATCTAAAGTTATGAAGAAGGTTTAAAAAAGAAAAATATGAATAAAGTCAGAAAAAATAACAAATCTTTGGCAAGAATAAGGATGAATAAGAATTCAAGCTCATCAAGATAAATAAATTTGAAATTTCTGCCAAATAGTAAAAATTGATAAAAAAACTAAGAATCATGCAAAATGACAAACAATTCCAATAGAAAGAAGGCTAATTTTGGGATTGAATGACCCTCAGTTATCATAATAAGCATTTTGGTTGGCACACCCATAAGAGCCATAAATTATTTAATGTAGGTGACAAATTCTTAAAAGTGACACCTACCAAAATTAATCCTAATTCCAATAGGTACTTTGAAAAACATGTGCAGGACTAAAAATTATTAATTGTAAATAGTTTTATTTTCTCAATAACATCTTCACTCCATTGTATGCCATTAAGCTAAATACATAATTCAATAGTCCTGATGAAATTCACAATTGATTATCTTCAAATGCCAAAGTAATTGGTTTAATTTTTCCAAACATATTTACCACATCTTCCCCAATGTTGTTATTCGACAGATTTTTTGCATGTAGTGGAGGATCATCATCTTCATATAAATCAAACCATTCATTGCCAATTTGTGCTAACATATTATGTAAAATTGTGCAAGAAACCATGCAACTAACAATGTATTCAAATTCATGATTATCCCTCATTTGATTTTGCATTTCCCTTAGAGAAAACCAACACCCCTTGAAAATTCCAATTGGATGCTCAGTTCTGACCCTTGATTTTGCAAGACAGTTGTCTTCAATCTGTGCCACAACACCCTTAAAGGTTGAACAACCCAAGGAGAGCTTGCATATTCTACATCACCAAGTAAGTACCGATCTTTTTCATAAGATTCTTGAGGTGTTTGTCCAATTTTCACATGATGATATATACATTTGAATCATGAAGTGACTCAGTACAACCCACATGTAGAGAAGTGAACTGTCTTTTCATATTGCTAACCAGTTGTATTGACATAGAATACCTTAATTTTAAACAATCAGTGGGGACATTGTGATAATGGTATGAGACTGCCATCAATAAATTAAATGCACCCAGAGAAGCCTTCTGCCTGCATAACTTGAAAAATATCTCTGTTTCTTTCTATTGTCAGCCACACAATCATTTTCCACTTCAACTTCATTAATATCTGGATCTCTCTTTCAGTGTACAACACAATAATAGCCCAATGGCTAATTCTGAATAACATTCCAATCCTTCCCAAAGTGGCCCCATTGCCATTTGATCCTAAGCTTGATAGTGCCATAGCCAATCATATGGAAGGAGTGTGATGAGTTTTGAAAGGTTTTATCATCTTGAATTTGTGAAACCAATTTTCCAAATGATTCATGCGCTGTCCTACAGATCTGGTATAAATTTTCAGATGATAATGTTTGTAAATAATTCATTGTATACATGTGATGTGATGGATTGATGTATCCACATGATGGTATCATCTTTAATAAGATTATATCTTCCTGGTTATCAGAGTTGAAAGCATTGATGAACTGCAATGAGTTTAATGTCTGATGTAATAAAGATAGCCTTTGGAATGGTAAATTAAGAAAATATCTATAGCAAATGCAATTGGAAATCAAATTAATAAATGACCAGTATATTAAGATTTTATACAATTTAACATGCCCTTACTGAGTTGTGTGGTGTGAAAATGTGCCTTTAAGTAAAACCAAAGGCAGGATTTTAGCTCCTATACATGGGATTTGGTACCTCAAAATACCACACCTCTTGAGGTGTGGGATTGCTCAAATCCAAAAAACTTAATGTGGAATGTGGCAAAAAAAAGTTGTGATTTTGAGGGTGGGATTTGGTAACTTTGAGACCCCCTATTGTGATGAAAGTGGAAGAAATAGATTCATATTATAATAATTAAAAGTTTGAACTCACATTAATCCGAGTATTATTTTAAATGAGAAAATTAATGGTAATAGGATTTAATTATCTTGTATATGCTGATTTTTTGAAAGTAAATTAATTCATATTAGTGAGAATTCCCAAATATCTTTGGAAAAGATATTCATCCTTTCAATACCTACCTTTAACGTTAGCAGATTATTTACAAAATGTTTATGCTTTAATTTTAATAAACAACCTTGATCCAATAGATATAAATATATCAAAATTAATTGAACACTGTTTTGAAAAATCCTCAAAAACTCATTCTCAGAATAAAAAGGAAGATTTGAAATGAGTCCAGTAAGAAAGCTTGATTCTGAAGATTTCTCTTGAAAATATACTAAAATTATTCTCAATATTACTATTTTTATCCATGACTCAAATTAAACTGTTTATGATTTCAGTGGTGTTGGAAAATACCATATGCTGACTTCTCATAATTTTTCCAGAAAAAGTTAAATGTTTTGGAAAATCTCATTTCTAGAAAAATCCAAAAGCTCAAATGTTTTTTATATTCATTATTGATTTAAACTCCAACTTTTTTTTGAACTCAGTCCCCTTAAACATTCTTGCAACATCAAGTTGTTTGAATCAAGGGTTTTAGTCAGGAAACAGCTAATTGTTTGTTATGTACATTTGAAGAAAGTTTGATAAGCTCCTCATTAAGAACTCTGAAATTTTTAGGTCATTATCTGAGGTTTTCATTTGTCAATTTTAGACTATTGATAAATGATAAACTGAGGAGACTGAAAATTATATCAAAATTAACTATGTCAATTAGATAATCCTTCCATTCTCAATTTAATGCTTTACAAATTGGAAGAAAAGTTGAGATAATCTTATGCCTCATCTTTATTTATTTCAGGTAGAAGATCTCTTTAATAACTCCAACATGCATATTTCAATGTATTCAAGGGATTAAATCTCTATTTGAAATAAAAGGTTTGATACCTATTCTTTCTTTATTTTTGTTTCATGATAATTTTATAAAAATCTGAATTACATAAAACTGATATTGGAAATTTGGAGAATAAACTCTCTCAATTTCCCAAAAGGATATTATATTTTTGTTTTAAAATGGAGCTACTTTTTTTGTCTCATATTGAATGATGACACTAATGTCTTCAAGATAAAATAAAGCTTTATTATTCATTTTTTCAATTGTTTTGATAATGAATTACATGCTACAGATTGACTTGGGCATTATTTCCTGAAATTAAGGAATTATTGTTGAAAAGATATTTGTTTTGTGTAAAGACTTCACCCCTTTTCACTCTTCAAGAGTTAAATGTTTGAATTTAGTTTTGAATGTATTTTCCTGTGTATGATTCATGTAAGTGCTGTGATTTTACTTAAGATATCAAAATAATAGACAGAGTCTTCATACAACAGTTTTAATATTAATAATGCAATATACATCTTTTGTCATTCTTGTAATGTTTTTTCATATTCAAGACTTGCAACTTGCCCATATATCTGATCTTCTTCAATTACAAGTGTCTCCAAAGGCTCTGTGTACATAACATAAGAATTTAAAAGATTGGAATAAGAGAATGGATCCTTTTTTCTTTATCTGTTTCATTCAGCTTTGTAAATTTTTTAATTTGGAATTTTCCTCCCTTGCGATTGCTCTCACTTTCTCAAACTGAAGTCTTTCTACATTTGAGCTTTTATGCATCAAGGAGATTTGTGCGTTTCCTATATTTCTGGTTGAAATTGAGCTCTTTTGGAGCTTCATTGAGTTGTAATTAGACCATGTCATTGGAACATTACTTCTTGAAGATTCCAATCTTCTTTGAGAAGTAGTAAAGTAAGACTGAAAAGATACCAATTTATCTGATGTGTGCCAAATTTTATCTACAGAAGAGGATTCATTTGTTGAATATAATATCTTGGAAGGATCAGGAAGGCTCTCTCTAGGAATATTTGGTGAGGCCCATATTGAGGAAAGCTTTTCTACCAAGCCTTCTAGATTAGCCCTTTCTAGAAATCCAAGCAATAGTGATTTGTCAAGTGATTCTGGAAAGAAATGATTAAGCTTATTGCTATATCTTGTAATGCAAATATTACAAAATATACTTACTTGGCTGTTGGTTTTTCTTTATTAATGTCAGCAAGTGGCACAAATGCTCCCTAGACTGACAGCAATCAACTGATGGTGAACCAAAGAGAGGAATAATTTCAGCCATATGATGTGAAAAATGTCTGGTTGTTTTTGGTTGAATATTGGAGTCCCAATTTGACAATTTTTATCAAGCCTTGCTATTTGTCTCCTATCTAAAGTGTTAGACATGACCGTATTTGTTATTCCTATGAGCTTAGAGATAGCTGAAATAAACTTTTGAATATGTGGTTTTTTTGTTTCAATTCACCTTTAATGAGGAAATAGTATAAGTGGTAAATTGATGGTGAAGAGAACTAGCCATTCAGCTGCCTTTGGAGTTCCTTCTGATGCCATATCAAAGCTCTTTGGTAGCCTAGTAAGTGAGGATGGAGCCAGTATCTTTGTTGAAAAAAACTGTAGAAGCTGTAGCTCTTCAGGTAGAATTGATAATTCATTGTGATTAAAGTATGAATGATTTTCAAAGAAACCTGAAATATCAAAGCTGGCTCTTAACCTTTCTTCCCTTTCTGGGTCACCTTGTTCTTTATGAGAAGATAGAGACTTTCCAGATAAGCTTCTACTATGGTTAGTTTGAGACATGAATTTTATTTCCCTTTCAGGAATAAAGACTGATGATATTTCTTTTCCTTTTCCTTTAATTTTTGTCATTTGAAGCAATTGGTGTGTGCTGGGTGTGGAGCCTTGTGAAGATAATATTTCAGATTGGCATAATGGGACATGAGATTTTGGTGTTATTCTTTCTTGAGAGCTTTCAAATGATCTTGACTGTTCAACTGCCTCATCTTCTGTTACTTTGGCCTTTTCTTTACCTTTGGGATTTTTCTCTTAACTTTTTTGTTGGGCTTGCCATTGGGATACCTTGTCCAAAGTTGCTGGGGGCTCAAGGTTGATTAGTGGTGGAAATGGAGACAATGGTACCTTCTTTTGCTTTTTTTATAATGTCTTTTCCATTTGGACAAGCTCTTCTCTCATCCTTTTCCTTTATGTCTGGGAATCACTTTGCTGACTCAAGCTTTCTGTCTTGAAAGGATTCTTCTTTCTTTCAATTGCTTTTCCTGCCAGGGGAATTGCCAGATATGTGGTGCTTAAATCCCTTCAAAGACCTAGAAGAAATGTGTGCACAACATAGATTGTCATAGGCCCTATTATATGCCAATAAGGAAGTTTTTGTAATATGGAATATCTTGCACCATGCTCTTTGAAAATATTCTTTTGTTGAGAAAGGTTTTTGGCACAGTTCCATTTGTCTGCTCATGAAAGATGCTCTTGAAGGGACTTTGAAGGCCATGAGAGTTTATCACAATTTCCAATGTCCTTTTGTTGAAGATTACAGTGACAACAAAATATGTTTGCTGAATTTTACATAGTGCAATTGTATCACCATGAAAAAGTAGGAGTGCAGCTTTAATGGGATAGCCATTTGAGCATTTGAAGGTTTTGGGGTAGTGAATCCCATTCCACAGTTCTTGAAGTTGTTCTACTAGGGGTTTCAGGATATTATTATGCTGAGGTGAAGTTGATGTGAATCCATACACAAATAAGACTAGGTGCTTCTAATTGGTATTTGAATGTTGGTGTAAGTATGCTTGATGCACTGCAGCTCTTCAAACTCTGGTGGTTGAACCTTTTGAAGGGGATGAGGTGGTCTTTATTCTGGTCTCCCTTGTAAATAGGAGTGTTGCAAGCTTGATAGATTCCATAATTCTTCAACACTATTGTGACAAATTTGAGGGTGTCAAAGATATCATTTGTTGGGGGGTTATTCAAAAGGGAAACTGCAGGTTACAAGAGTGAAAAGCAATTGGGACAACAAATCTTTTCTATAAAAGTTGGGTTCATGCAAACAATTTTATTCACAGTTGTAACTGATTTTGGTATTTGGTGATTGAAATAAAGTTTCTTCTCCATCAAACAGCTGAGGCATATCTTCTCATGTTTTAGCTGTAGTGTTTGATTACATAGCTTATGACTAACATTTTTTTCAATTCTATCATGAGCAACATGAATGAGTGATATTAATGCAGATAGATGATGAAAATGAAATTGTGGTTGTTAAATTCCTTAAACATTAAAAAGAGGAAGTATGTATTGTTCAGTTCTTGATGAGAAATTTTCTATTGGATACTGTGATGTACTTTGGGATGGTTGTCTTTGCATAGATTGGGAATTGAGTGTTACATATAAAACATGAAGAAAAAGGGTTCTTATTTAATATCCATGAAATTTGAGAGATAAAGTGGATATTATTGAGAGCCATTACTCACCCTATATGTGGAGTAAGATGTATTTCCAACCTCAATTGGCAATATTATAGCTTCCTGAATAGATGAAATAGTGTTATTCTAGTGAGATTTTCAGGTCAAGAAGGAAAAATATGGTATATCTATAGTGTTTATAGTATGAATTTAGAGTGATGAATAAATATTATTTTATAGTTGTATTCAAATATTATGTGCAATTGGGTTGAAAATTTGGCAAAATGTACCTGAAGGAGAAAGTGTGGGATTAGAGCAAAACAGAACCGAATTGAAAATAAAAATTTTGTAAATTCAAACCATAAACATAAGAATATAAATATGCATTTTGCTTCACCTACTAGAGTATTCTGAAGCTATATGCTTTTGCAAGCCAGTTTTTTTTCCTATTCAATAAATCTTTTTAAGCTCTCATTATTATGGAAATTGGAAATCTCATGTATCTTATAGCAGAGCAAGGAGGATTCTTCACAAATTATCTTTTCATGCAAAAACTCAAGGACTTAGATATTAAATTGAAAATTCATCCTTTAATTAAATTATGAATAATATTTGTCTTGCCCTCATGCATGATTCATAAGATTGTCTGATGACAAATACACTTGTCTTTCTCAAGGGTCTGAGCCTTTTATTCAAAAAGAACTTTACAATTTGTAGAAAATTGGCCTAAATAATTTACTTTTGGAAGTATTGTTTTGCCAAACTAAATCATCTTTATTTATTTAAATTGAATTCAAATACTTTCTGAAAATAATTTGTAGGGACAAACAATACCAGGGTGCTGATTGTTTTTGTACTTTCACATCACTTCTTTTTGTGGGTCTTCCTGAGGATGATAGCTATGCATAATTAAGCAGGTTGTTACAAAAAAGGATATTTCATGGGAAATTGTGCAAAAATAGATGTAAGGAAAATGCAATATATGAAAATTTGACAGGTTGTGCATTAATTTGGGAATAGTAATTTGAATAAGACATTTTGTGGAGCCAGGAGCTTAAAATATTTTGGTCAGAGATTTTGAAACAATGATTTCTATTTCATTCAGTATATTCAGTTGTATTTTGGAATGAGGAGTAGCAAATATTCAGGTTTTTCAGAATATTATTATTTGGTTCATGAAAATTCATATAAAATCAATTCTGCAATAGTTTGTGACTTATGGAGTGGATTACACATCTGGAAAGGTTTATCTGTTAAGAAAGTGCATGATTGAATTCACATTTATATGCATATTGTCAAGTCCTCCTGAGCTGAAAATTTTGGTGAAATTATCAAGAAAAGCTGAAGACCTGGGTCAGCAATGTATTCCCTAAGGCTTGGGAAAAACTGGAATTAATGAGAAATATCCCTCAATCTGATGGGCATATAGTTGAAATTATTTTTCCATTTATGTTTGGCACTCTATCAGAATTAGAATTCTTTTCTTAGTGACTTGTAACACTTTATTCTGCAATATTTGTTCAAGGACATATTTTCTTTGGGAGATTGATGAATTGTGTTCATCACAATTATAAATAATTCATCAATCTCCCAAATGGAATATGGTGTCAAAAATCAGTTTGGATTTAATACAAAAAGGAAATTATTAAGAGTTCTTATCAACAATTGATAAAAACTCTGACAGGAAATCTATTCACATGAAAAGTGCATTAAATTTTAAATTAACTATTTCACCAGTTTGGATCATATATATTTGAAGTGCCAAAAGGAATAGATAGTTAATGTTTCAGACTCAGTGATGTAGAGAAATGCTTTGTGATGCAAGGAAAGAAATTGTATATTTTAAACACTCTTTTTATGGTGAATAAAAAGCATATAGCTCAAAACTTTACAAATTTATATATGTATATGACAAAATGAAATAAAATTGGTTTTGGGAACACTTTTGAAAAGGTTTCTGATTGTATTTTATGCAAAATATCTATCCAATACTTATTAATTACATAAACTGATAATATCAATGGTCAATATTCACCAAAAAAAGAAAGATTAGTCCATTTATTCTGGCAAAAATTCTTTATTTTCCAGCTTAAACAATGGAGTCAGTATGCATTAAAGGAAAGGGGCTAGGGGAATGTCTATTAATTGGAAATTTTAATTATATACAAGATGATGTTTATATCATTATTAAAAACCCATTGGTAAGTTATATGCACAAAAAACAGCTAAATACTTGGTCAGAAGAATTAGCCATGTAATTTATTTGAATGATTAAGCTTCTTTGAAATTCACATTTAAAAGACAATTTTTTGTAGTCATTCAAAGCTGACTGCCTTTTTTTATTTTGGTGAGAGTCATATTCATGAGGGGTATCAATGTTATGAGATGAAAAGGTTCAAGCTTAATCTCTGCAAAGGGAATATTCTTTGTTTGCTTTTCATTGAAAATTAATCAGGTATAATTTGGATTGCAAGTTGGGCAATAAAACAAAAAATTTTAAAGGTTCTTCATTAAGGTAAGCATACTTTGAGTGACTCAAATTACTTGGTCATCAGGAGACCTGGAATGTTTCTTCACTTCAAAATAGAAGGTTATTATAATTTGAAATAAACAAAGTTGACATTACAACCCACTCTCAAGAGAAAGATTCTAAGTTCATGAGAACAGAAGCTATGGAATACAGTAATGTCCCTTGGCAGGATACTTTTCAAATGAAAAGTTCAAACCACATTTGGATAGTAAGAATATGATGAATATTTTGTTACAAAGCATCCCATGAAGTCAAAAAGGAAAAATGGTTGAAAGATATGAAAGGGTCTTTTTCATTGGTTCGAGTGCTTGAATCCACAATAATACAGATATCCTCAAAAAACTTTATACAAAAAAATTGGAGATTCATTTAGTAAAATACAGCTATGGCTTAGCTGTGAAATCCTTTAAATATTGATGTATTGGTGCCAAAACAGCTTCATCTTGAAAATCCAGGGAAATCTGTTCAGCTCTACTTAGGGTTTGGATCACTTCTTCAGTTACCCAGTTTCTAGGGATTTTGGGGGGAATGTTCCCAAAATCTTGTGTTGAGAGAAATAAAGGTGAATTTGCTTTGAGTTGATTTATCTTTTGTCTCTGATCTTGTTTGGGCCTTGGGCTGGGATCCAGTTGGACCCAAGCTTCATCAAGAAGGTGAAGGAGCTCAACAAGTGTTTGAGAGCTCCATGAAGAAGAGCTGCTACCCTGCAAATTATTTTGATCTTCAGACTTGGACAATAATTCCATCTGAAAAGAATACTTCAGCAATGCCTGGACGAGCCTTTATAAGAAGTTTCACTTCTTGATGTAACATTTTTTTCTCATGCTATGAGACAGAATGACAATATCTAAGGGCTGAGTGAATGCAGAGGACCAGGAATCAAGAAGTGATGAACATACCTTTTTAATCCTTATTTATCCTCTGCTGCTCAACCCCTGTTGCAGCCCCATGTGAGAGTGCAACTCTCTTAATTGTTTTCTTCATATGGGCATCCTAGAGTTGAACCACTTTGTTAGGATTAGTAACCTGTTGGAGACAGTATTCCATTCTTCCTCAATATTACATAATGAAGTGCCTCCATTAATGTTGCAAATACTCCATGTCTCCAAAATAACTGCATTCATACACATGTTCCAGGTTGATGAGACATTTTGGTCCTGATGGTGGGTGCAACAGGGAAATCCAGATTATTCAACCAAGGCATGGGAGAGCCATTGGGCACCATAAGAGCTAAATGAATCAATCCAATGGGGGCTGAGGCTGTATTTTTTGGGAGTTGGTAAGTATGAGATTTTCTTGAAAGTCTGTTTGATGATGTAACTCCTCTCAATATCACCAACTTCCTCCTCCTTGCTTCCAAAACCTTCAAAATATTCCTTGATTTTTTGAGAGATGGCTTCTTTTTTTAATTTGAGGAAGTCTTTCAAATTGAGCTCTTCATATGGAGTGGTGATTTCAGGAAGTTTTTCATTGGAGGGGGGAATTGATGACATAGCTTTGGCCAGTCTAATATTGATTTTCCCAAGCCAGATGTGACATTTGAAGTGCCTAAAGATCTAGCATGTCAAGACACACTTTGCAACTGTTGTGATTTTTTGAGTCTTTCTTTTCTTTCATTTGAAGATTTGGCCATTTCTTGTGCAACAAGTGAAAGCAGTGGCTGGTGAGAGTGAAAAGGACCAGGTCTTGATGTATTGGCTGCAGTAGACAGTTACAAGTGGGATATGTGAGTAGATTAAATCCATTATCCCCAAAATGAAAACAAAGAGAACAAACAATCTTGGATAGTGGCATCTAGCATTTTGCACTAAATTTGAAACTGTGGTTGGTTTGAAAATAAGTGCTCTCAATGATGTAACTATTACTTGAATGTTGATGGTGAGAAATTTATGAAATTTAAAGGGAATTGAATTATTGTATAAATGTACCAGGTTAATTGATGCGTGAAAAAAGTGATTGTCTTCCTGTGGTTAGCCTTTGAATGATAAGGTTCAGACTATGACAGATGAAAAAAGAAAAATCACACTATTAGTAATCAGTGAAAAATGTATACTGAGTTTAATTTAAAGTCTGAGGTCCCCTACAAAAACCTTATTTATATCACCATGAGCAAACTGGCTACACCTGACAGCAGGTGTTGCATTTGTAGAATGACATAGGTTTCAACCTGAATTGAAATTGTAATTCTAAAATAGAAGATTTTGAAGAAAAAAGCCACACCTGCAAGGCTCCAAACTCCAATTGAAAACCCTAATTATTGCTTGGCCATGATTGGTAGTTCAAAATATCAGCAAGGCTGAGTTCCAAAATGAGCCATGATTTCTGGCCTCAGCTGGCTATTTCTATATCTAAGCTCATTATTTCAAAATCATAATACAAGTTACTGTAAAAAACTCCAACTTAAGAATGATATTTAATTTTTTAAATTATTGCATAGGATGAGACCACAGTATTAGCTAAATACACTATCCTTCAAATTCATAATAAGATAGGATTACTCCAAAGCTTCACTATCTTCAGAAGTAATTTTGAATTCCCCATGAGATCCTTGATTTTTTGTATCCCCCCCTCAAAATGTAGGAATATTTCTCAGGAATATGAAAGTTTATATTTTTCCTTTTTAATGGACATTCAACTCAAAACCTTACTGTTTATTTCCTTTAATATTCTTTGAAGTCCAATTGAATATATCAAGCCATAAAAGTCCCTCATTTGTCATAGGAAAAGTCATTTTCAAGATCAAATTCTGTTACAGAATGGAATATTTAATTTTAGTAATGATAAATTTTTATTAATGAACCTTAGTAAAGGAATATATATCTTCTTGATTACCATTTTTAAAAACTAGGTGGTACAAGATATTCATCTCTATTTGTGAATGTTGAAGCAGGGTATTTGACAGGTCACAAAATCAGATTGAATAATAATTCATCTTCTCCCCTAGTAATATACCAATGATATTTCTGGCCCTATATCTCAATATGTCTATCATTTAATTTCTCCATACATAGGCCATGTAAAAATGTACTCAATGTATGATTGTTTTGTTATTGATCTTAATCCTTCATCACAATGAGCTATCAAAATAATTGCCTTAAGAAGCTACCAATCCAGGATATATATTTTTCAATTATTAGTTTTGATTACCACATAATAACTCAAATAAATCTATTTGGACATTTTGGTAATTGATACTTGAGAAAATAACTGAGAATGAAAATGCACTTTACAGAATCTCAGAAATGTTGATATAATGTTTTAAAGGCTGGATCCTTACCTTTTATAAAAAGCTCTGTACTCATTGACTTTATGAAACTTCTCCTTTACATTTTGCTAGATTGGAAAGACTCTTTGTGTAATATCAATATGCAATATCTCCAAGATTGCAATATACTGCTTTCTATTGATATTTTTTACACCAATAACTGGAAAAACATCAGAGGGAGTATATACTCCTCATAAAAAATGGGTAATATATATATAGCTACTCATGATTTGATAATTTTCCCTTTTCATCTCAAGTTTTTTATTCATAAGAGTTTGTAATATCACAAGTAGGATTTGATTTTCAAATTGAGTATGACCCATGGATCTGCTGACTATTTGTTGACAAACTTCAAGAGTTGATGAATGAATATTAACTCATTTACATTCAGAAATCAATACTAATCTGAGCATTCCAATATTGTATTTTTCATTCTTAGTTAAGTTGTGGTTTTTAAAATGACTTTGGTTGAACAAATTATTATGGGATATATCATTTTAAAATGATGAATAATCTGTATCGCAGGAAATTTAATGATGTGAGACAGTAATATATCCTTAATGAGGAATGTTTGTGATGTTATCTTGAAATATCCATCATTGAAATGCAATTCTCCCATAATGTACAACAGCATAACTTGATACAACAATAAATTTTGAGATCATCATTCAAATGATTATAAAGTGTCTGTTTTTTTTTGAGAGTTTGGAGATCAAACTAATTTCAAAAACTGGATTTATGGCAACAGCAAAAAGCACTTCATCATCTGAATCCCAAAGTTTTGATGAACTCTTGTAGCTGGCAAAATGACCTTGAATATTTTCTTGAGTTATCAAAATGAATGTTTCATATTTAGTCAAATATACTCTTGCATCCAATTAATAGTTCTTTGCAAGGATCTTCATGTGTATTGAAATGCCTTAATGGAGTGAGTATTCTTAACAATAAGAAGTATGTTTTTGAAACTTCCTCCCAAATTATTTCCTCAAAAATTGCAAATTTTATTGAGGGACTACCACCTTATTGCATAAATGTGATCTGAGAGTTCCCAAGGTTTGATGATTTAGGGGAAATGGTATTCCCCTTGAACTTCATAGATGCACACAAGGTCCACATGCAAAAACCATATTCAGGAAAAGAATTCCCTGACAATTTTTCAAGGAAGCTTTTCAAAAGATTGAGCATTTTTGATGGAATTGAATCTGATTTTGGTGATACTTTTTTTTTCCCATACAGTATTAAGCTCACATCTGGAAAATCTTATGATGATTTGAAGTATTTTGATTTGGGTAGATTTTCCCCTATTCCATCCACAATCTCTCTTAAGCTTATCTTTTGAAGCAGTTTTTGGAAGACTGACTTTTCAAGATGTGCTGGAATTTTTCATCAAGGTTAATATGTATTAATAATAATTCAAATCAAATCAAAAAACTCTTACCTGTGTTGTTATTTTTATTTTCCAGGGTCACCAGGTGATTTATTCTCTCTCCTGCCCAGCATGAATAAACTGAGGGTGGTCTATAGCTCAAAAAACCTTCAGATAAATGTTGAGAAATGAATATTGGGTTTTGGATTTATATTTGGGTCCCAATTTTGCAATAAGCTCTGACAATAGTGAACTAATAACCCTTCAAATCAAGCTATTTGAGACTTTGAAATTGAGTGGGACATTGCAAATTTAACTAAAGAGACTCAAGTGAAAGTGGTTGAAAGAAATATTTCTTTGGAGGGATTTTGATCCTTCTAATGATTCCATTTTAGGATGAGTAATAAGACTATATATACTGTATATAAGATGAGCCAATCAGCAGCCTTTGGGGTTCCACATGAGGGCATTCCCATATTTCTGGGTATATGGGTTATCCATGATGGAAAGATAATTTTCTGGTTACTGTCATGTAGAAATTCAAGCTGCTTGGTGTTTATATTCAGTTTTGTCTTGGATCCAACCAAGGGGGGTTAAAAACAGTTATGTCTTTTTTGATGGAAGGGAGATGAGGAGGCCTGTGGGAAAGATCTGATTAAGTTAGGATTATTCATTCCATCTGAGTCCTTTGAAAATGTACCAGGTGAATATTTCAAAATTTCTTGGGATAATGATGAAGTGGAACTTGGGTAAACTTCCTTTTCCTTTCCTTCACAAGATGATTTTTTCAGTATTTCCTCAGGAGCACTTTTTGATGAAATTTGTGCTGACCTTCTTAGTTGAGAGATGGATGGAGGGTGAGGGCTTGACAGAAGGTTTGAGCCTTGGGGGTTTCTTGGATAATCCTTGGAGCTTGGCTCGTGTACTGCTTGACATTTTAGTGATGGACCTGATATCTGAATTTAACTCTCTTGCCATGCTTGAATTCTTTCAGTGGCACTGTATAATGATTGAAACTCTGAATTCTCTGAGGGTGCCATGAGTGTTAACTTATATCTTTTGGAAGTATCAGGGTTTTCAATTGTTTCAGTGTCCTTCCTCTTTTAGTTTTGATTAATTTGATGCTGAAGTTCCAAATGTTGAAATATTGATGTTTTTTTTTGTGGTTCTTTCCTTTAAGGATAAGATTTCTCCAGCATTTTGAATTTTCAGATATGTTAGACTATAATCCCTCAGAAGAACCAATAAAAAAAGTATGCATAACATCAATAGTCATTATTTGGGAATGGTTCCAGTAAGGAAGGTCTCCCAAAATAGTGTAATGAGGCATTTCATGCTAAAATTTCCTTCTTTTTGGTTAGGCGCAGTTGCTTGAATCCATTGATTAATTGCTGATTTTTGCTGATCTTGATCCCTTGGGGCCAAGAGATTTTGTCAATATTTTGAATATCTTTAATGAGTAAATTACAATGTGCATAAAAGAGATTTGCTGAGTGAGATGCTGAACCTCCCGTTTTTCAGAGGACTGGAATATTCCCAATTAAAAAGAGCAGGGCAGCTTTAATGAGACATCCATTGTTGAATCTGCCTGTTGGAGTAAAATGGACACCTATCCACAGTTCCTGGAGTTCAGAAACAAGAGGCTTCAATAAGCTCTTCAATTGATCAGAGGTGGGCTCTTTGGGAGTTGGAGTGAACCTGTAGATAAATAGGTTTTGATACTGATATCTTTGTTCAGGAGAAAGATTGAAGCAAATCCAAAGAATAACCCCAAGTGAAATACTCCTTGAGCCAATCTTGGATCCATGTGGGTTGGCCAGTCAATATACAAGCCAAAAACCAACTTTGCAGGATTATCAGTGAGCTTCAAGCTTTCATTATCTACAATTTTTTTCCAAACATGGCCATCTGATATTTCAAAAATAAATTCTTCTTTCCCATAACTTGATTTCTGGGGTGAGTCCAAGGATTTTTCAAAGAGGGGAATCATAAGCTTGTTTCAGATCCATTTTTAAAGATTGGAAGTGGAACTATTTTGTGGGTTGTAGTTTTTGGTTGTTTATCTTTTGATGATATAAGAGGGTGTTGCATTTTTGTTGGTGTCTGTATTTTCCATAAAAAGGCTGTATACACCAAGGTATTTTCAAATCTTGATGACATTTGGTTCCAAAAACCTGCTTCTTCTCCAAATCTGCATATAGGAAAAAGCATGTTTGGCAACATATGTGGGTCTTGAAGGTGCTCAACAGGTGCAATCTTTTTGCAACAGTTTTCAGACTTTTGGGAATTTCAACACTGAAATCTGGTGTTTGTTGAATTTTGGCACTTGTTGAAATCTTTTTTTGTTCCAATTTGATACTTTTTGTGCAGTTATGGTCACTAATCCCTTTTGAATGTTGTCATGTACAATTTGAATAGTAGATACAGTTACTGTTGGTTACTGATACAGGAAGGAGGGGAGTGGAATGCTAGTTAAATAATAAATGTTCTCATATTATGTAGTAGGTTGGGGATTTTCTGTGCATTGATAAAAAGGTGTGGATGTTTCTCAACTAAAGATAGCATGCTGAATATCTGTGTAAAATTGATAAATAAATAAAAAAAACATTCAGCTGAATATAAGTTGAATAATCATCTGTGGTGAATAATCGGATTAAAGAAAAACAACCACCACTATAATTCGAGTTGTTTTCCTGAGATGGAAGTCTCTATTCCTGTGGGGTAGATGATAAACGTTCTCATTCTAAAATATAAAATATGAAATATTTTTGAACAGGGTAATCCTTTAAATAGTGATGAATTTTTCATTTGATTTTGCTGTGATGTACACTCACCTGGAGGCTTTCAGTTAAGGACTCCTGATGATTTGAATGAGCCTTTTTGGATCTCCCAACTCCTTGTTATGTATTACCCCCAATTTGGCAAACCTTTAGGATACAAGTAGGGCATTTGCAAATATAAATTTTTCCAACTCTTTGTTCATCTATTTAGGGAATTGGGTATTATTATTTGATTTGTTTGATGATGAATGTAAAGTTTGTAGATTCAATTGAAATTTCAAACTTGGAAGTTTTACAAAGGGATATGATCTTTATTGAAATGATTATCTATAATGTTTGGCTCAAGCCAGTTATTAGAATTAATTGTACAAGTATTCAAATATTTTGGTGAGATATTTTATCAAAGGTAAACTAGGTTTGCAAAGTTCCCATTGATATTGAATTTAGACTTTCAAAGGAATGTATGACATCTGTCTTCAATTTTGTTAAGATTAGTGAAATTTATATAGCAAATGTCTGTTCAAAGATTATCTTTCCATTTTGAAAAGGCTTTTGGCTCTTTATTTTTCTGTTTAAGGTAGCCAATGAGATTGATTCAAGAAAAGGTTTATGGATGGTTATTTATATGTCAATTCAAAATATTTTAACTATTTTTTTTGAATAATTCCGCTCAAAAATTTAGATAAATGTCACATTCTTACAATTTTCTGGCATGTGTCTTTGGGATTCAAGTGGAAATCTTTCTAGCTGGGGGTAAATGGGAACTTCAATTTCAATATTATTTTTATACTGATATACAATTTAAAGTATATAGCTTATATCTTGGATCTGATATGTGCAAAAAAACAGTAAAAAAATATTGTTTTTATAAGGATGAAATTACAGAAAATAGTGGGTTTTTTTTATGTTGGGAAAGATTTTCAAGAGTGGAAATTAGGAATTGTTTATATTTGTAGATATGAGGACTGGGTAACAGTTGGACTTCTAGTCATAGATCTAAGCTTATCAATCACAAGTCAGAGGTCAACAGGTTCTTGAGCTTTATTCCCCTTCTTTCCACATCTGTTAATGATGCCAAAGCATCTGGTGCTACCCAATTGGATGGAATTTTATTGGGTATATTTCCAAATCCTCGAGCTTTGGGGATATGAGGGTCTGGTGTAAGTTGTTGTATTTTGTTATTGTGGTCCCTTTTGGCTCTTGTATTATTTGCAAGCTGTTTGTAGCCCTCATCAAGAAGTTTGATTGGATCTCCAAGACATTGAGAGAAGTGCCTGGCCAGGAGATTCTGGCTTGACATCAGATATCATTCCATCTACTAAAAAGACTGCAGCTGCTCTTGGTATATCCTTGAGGATGAGCTCTGATGCCACTTCTTGGTGAATCTTCTTTTTGTTATTCTATGATTTTAGATATTGTAAGTTTATTCAACTTTATATTATACTTAATGAAATCTGAAAGAAAAAAATTGAGTACCTTTTTCTTGGAATTGATCAAGCTACCAGTTTTCCTACTTGTGGTGGAATTTTTGTCAACATTAAAAATATCTTTTTGAAAGAGATTTCATTATCACTCCAACTTAATTGAATTTTAAAGTGCAGAATTTAATAATGAAATATTTGAGTTCAATACACAGAATTTGAAGATTTTACTTTAAATCAAAGCAAAAGGTGGATGTGGGCTGTGATAATAAATGGTATTACATATATATATTCATGTATATTTTCCACATCAATGAGGGAAATAGTGGAAAAATATTTGTCAAAAGTATTCAGGTAAGCTGGTTTTGGGATGGTAATGAAAGGGAGTCAACTTGGATTCAGCTTTGAAACAAATTGAAAAGACTTTGGCCTTATGACCACATTATATCAAGCTGAGTTCCAAGCTACATCCACATTTCTTTAACTCATGTATATATATTTCAAGAGATTTTTCCAATTCATCATTGCCAATTTGGCACTTTGTGAATGAAATTTATCAATATTCAATCAGGCAAAATACTATGTTAAATTTTATACTTAATATTATGAATTGAATCAATTATCTCACTGATGATTTGGAATACCCACATCCTTAAATTGGAAATTCTTTTGAAAATACCATATTGCTCACGGTGAAATTTGAGAAAATTAAAGTAGAAGCTATATCAAGGAGTCAAATATAGCTCTAATAGCTGATGCCTATATAGATTATATGAAGCCAATGCAAATATATCTGTAGTATCTTAGTAAATCTGACAACCTTTATTTATTCATATGTTTAAGCTTGATGTTTATCAATTTTTTCATATTTGCAAATATTACATTCATCTCATGTTACATGAATTTTACCTTTTGCTTGCTATATTGAATGGAAATTCCTTTCTTTGGATTTAATTAGTTTCCAAGTGATATTTTAACTTTTCCATCTATGGAGGGCAATTTTTTTTGAGAAATGAGAATTATCTTTTTACTTCATTCTCTTATGAACTTAATCATTCCAAATGGATATTTTGCTCCTCCTACTAATAATAAAAAACTGAAACCCTTAAATTAGATAATAATTTTGAACTTCTCAATTAAACCTTCCTCAAATTCAGGGAAAAAATTTGTGCAAATTCTTCTCAAGAACTAAACAAAGAAATAAGTGAATAATGAATACCTATTAGGAATAATTAAAAAAGTTTTATTTTTGATTGAATGGAGGATATTTTTGTTTTTCAATAACAAAAATCCTTATGCTATTGCCCCAATTTGATTTGGATACAAAAAAAATTGTTAAACTGAATTAAAGAATTTGTACTATAAGTGGTTGGAGCTGATAGCTCCAACCACTTCCAAATGGATTGTTGACAATGCCTTGGACTGAATTATGTGGTTAAGGAATCATTGAAAATCTTACATAAGCAGATTAACCACATAATAATTTTTTTTGCTATTACTCATTTTTGAGTAATCATTGACTGTGACAGTCAACAATTACTTAAAAATTTCAGTAACCACCAATCAGAGGTGGTTACTGCAATATAGCATGATTTTCAATGATCATCAACAATCATATTAATGTTGGATAAATCCCTGCTCCATCTAAGCCAACATATGTATTTTTTATTTCATTTGTCTCTCTTGTATTAGCCATCAAGAGAATATGAAATTTTTTTCAACTTTGATATTTCTTTTTTAAAAAAAGGTCAATTAAGTTTAACTTTATAAATTGGCTCAAAATGCCCATACTGGTATTTTTACCAAAGAAATTTGTGTTACACTACTTACAGAAAGATGTTTTGTAGTGTAATTTAAGATATGTTGAATTTTGCATAAAACCTTGTAATTCATGAGAAATTACTCAATTTATTTTCAATGAATAGGTTTCATGTTGAGATGAACCTGTTTCATTAGAATATTGAGTTTTAATGCCCTTCATTAGGCCATGTCTTCATACATGAATTACTGAAGCTCTAACAAGTGTTTGGCACAAATTAAAGTTTCCAATGATTGAATTACCCTCTAAATAAGTGTCAATTGCCAAATATTTACATAAAACTTTCATATTTTATGTTAACCTTCATCTATTTTTGGCCTTTGACTTTCCCCCCCTAAAATCCAATTTCTATTGAATTTTGCTCACTCGTTATAGCCATTATATTGATTTTGAGTTAAATCTAACTTCAATTCAAACAACCTTGTTATCTTCATCATGGCAGACCTTTCAGGTGAGCTTACACTTCTCAAAAACCACACATCCTTCTAAATTGAGACTCATATTCACCAACACAGAATCCCTTATCATCCACCACCTTGAAAGTGCCCAAACCATTCCCACTTTCAAGAAAAAGCATCAAAAACTTACTGATGAAATAAAATCAGAGTACCTTTCAGCTCTCAAACTTAAAAGACAAACATTTATTGAAGATCAAGTAAAACAAATGGACCATGAAACTACCATTATCACTCAGAGACTTCTGGCAAAACTCTCTCTTATAAATCCAATCAAATCTTTTGAAAGCCACTCCTCAAAAACTTGAAAGATCCACATTTGTTTCACCTGAAGCAGATTTGTCATTGAGAAGACAAACCCTTACTTCCAAGAATTTATTCAGAAGTCCTTCACCAACAGTTCAAAGGCAGAGGTTCCACTCAGAAGAATTAATTGGTGAGTTTGATATGATAAAAATCTAATATGATGTTCTTTTCTCAACCTTTTACCTTGATTAAACAACTGCTACTTCAAACTGAAAAAAAAATTATCATTCAAACCTCTACAGACCCAAGTGTAATCCCACTACTCCCATATCCACACCCAAGCCCCCTCCCCCGCCCAAACAAATCAACATAGCTTTTTGTGCAGATCCAAAGGAATCCAAGAGCAAAGTGTTTCCAAAAAATGTCTCATTATTCCTGATTCCCCTCCTTGTCAAATCCTATCACTTGCCAAAGCTCTATATGAAGATCCCCCTCAAGAATCATCATTGGTACTTAATTTGGAATCAACAACATCCCATCAACCAATACAATCCCCACAAACCACTCCCATTGACTTACCACTTGTACCTTTGATCAAAAGTGGATCCCTATTGCCCAAGAACCCTTCCAGCTTAACTCATCAGAATTCACCCACACCAACACTTTCTTTTGCTTTTGAATTTGAAAATCCTCCAGAGATCTCTCAAACATCTTCACTTACTTTGCCCCAATTCAAGCATCTTCCAATTGGTGCTCCACAACAAGAATATCCAAATCACCCTAGCCTACCAAATGTCTATGTTCCTAAGTCCAAAGGTACACCTTATCAAGCCTCATCCAATATCCCACTGGTTCTTCAAAGTCCTCCTGAAAGTAAGTAATCATCCTTTTAAAGTACAAATCAAGCATACTAATGATGATTGTTGAACAGACACAGCTATGAAGATGCTTTCTGAAAGTCCCATGAGAAGAATTACACAATGTCACCCCCAAATGACTGGCAATGAAGATTATAAAAATGCCCTTTGGAATATTTTTGCATTATGAAACACCTTCCCAAAGTCTTAGGCTATAAGGTTCCCATGGTACCTGTTACTGATAAACTCCTCACAGCATATATTGAGACTGTTCTTTTGAGGGTAAAAAATGGCCCATGAATTTTGAAATAGTTACATTATTACCAACATTCTTTCTGATCATAGTGATGTTTTTGTTGGTGATCAAATAATAGACCACAGCCTCATCAATAAATCACAAAAAATTGAAGTAACTGCAAGGTCAGATACAAGTTGTCATCAAATCCATATTGGAGCCCCTTCACATACCTGTAAATACTTGCTGGCCAAGGCTTCAGGGGCAATTCAGGATCTTTCAATGTTTATTGGACAACAGGAGTTCCTAAATTCCTCTGACCCGTTAGGAAATATGGATCCTAGTTCTGAAATGGCCTTCATTGTGGTTCAAAAAATCTTCCAGAATCTTCACAATGGCACATCTGTAACCCAAGAATTTCCTGACAACAAAAGGCCCAAAATCAAGGACAACCAAAGTTATGATGAATACAAATCATATCATGGTGGAATAAGAATAGTACAATGAATACATTACTGCCGCAATGGTTGGAATTATGTCCATAGCATCTGATTCAAAAGATGGACTTCTACCAAAGGATAATCACACTGTCAAGAGGGCTTATCATCACAGACCAAAGATGATGGTAGCAATCTCAAACCTCCTTCTTCTGGGTCCAGCTTCAATGTTTATACAACATGGAACAATATAATACTTGGAGTTATTACAAAGCACTGGCTTCATGCAATTAATATAGGGTCTTCCAAAAATTATGCCCTTGATCCATCTCAATGTCAGCATGAAACAGTTATGGGAATTTCTGAAAGATGGCTGAGAGGACAAAGCCTCATGTAAGATCACATTTATATAATCATTCAATAGGAATAGGAATATAGGAACAATGTAGTCATGACTGATCCAATCATCTGAAAGTTATTTAAACATAGAGTCTGCATATTAAAAAGGTACCTTGGACAAGTAATAACCTCAAAAATTTTCCCTCTGCTGATGGTTTCTCTGAGACTGAAGAGGATCCTGAGGGAAATTATTCTTCAACAATCCTTAACTCAAGGACTGAGGCATTCAAGGTGCTGTCACGTAGCTTGGAGTCCCATTGCTTAAGGTACTTTTATGAAGTTAAAAATAAGAACAAGGCTGAAAGAACTGTTGAATACAACCAAAAAGAAGGAACAAACACAATAGAATGTCAAGCACACCCCTCATTCCTATCAAACTGCTATACAAATTCTTATAAAAACTCAATTTCCAATACTAAATGAATATTCACAAATATTCAGCCACCATGGGATGATCTTGATTCCAAGGTTTTAAATCTTACTCCTGATACCTACATTGAGCTGGAACTAATCTCTAGCAAGTAATAAAAATGCAACAGATCCATTTCCTCTTAGTTCAGCCATTGACTTTTCTGAATGTGGCTATATTTGGAAAATCTCAGGTCATCCTGGATAATAATAAAGATATTCTTTGATTAACCTTATTAAGTCCTTTATCAGATGAAATTTTGTGATAATTGAGTCCTTTTTAAATAAAAAATTAATCATTTTTCTTATACATTCAAGAGGAATATAAAATTTTATACATCAATTTCTGTGTTATCATGATCAAAAAACCAATTCATTTTTAAAAAAGTAGAAAATCACCTCTGTTTTTTAAATATAAATGTTTTTGTTTTATGTTAAATTGATGGCTAAGAAATGCATTACTGAAATTTTATTTCAACAAGTCCCCTATATTTTTGAGCTTTACTTATCTGAAGAAAATTGTTGAATTGACAATTTTGTGTTAAAAAAAAATCACTTGAATCTTTCCCAGTGGTTCAAGAATTGTGTATTTTTATCTCAAAATACAGGGAATTGCCAAATGTTCAATAAAATATATGAGGTATACATCAATAAGCTATATAAATAGGAGAGATATAGGTTACAAACATTCAAAATAATGTGATTATTGCTTAACAGAATTTTTGATAATTGGACTCATTCCCAGATTGCAAAATTCAAGCACCCAAATCAGAAAATCAGAGCCTTTGCACATCCTTTATATTCATTTTTATGGATAAAAATCAAGAAAATAATAGAAATTGGATTATTGCTTATTAGGAGTAATAAGGAGCCATACTTTTTGACTTAAGATATTTAAATATCTAGACCAATTAAATTGCATTTTATAAAAGAAAAATGTGGTGAAATAATCATGTCAATAATAGAATTGATTGAAATTTGGAAATAGATAATGTTCCAAAATAATTTTTATTACATTTTGGAATTCTCAAATGTTCTTGGGAAGCTTATTTCCATATTCCAATTTATTCCTTCCATATATGCAGGCTTTAAAACCTAAAACATGATGATTTATCACAATATTTTGATTTGAAAGCTGTCAAGGAAGTGATGAAATATTCAATTAAATTGAATATATCAATCTAATTCTGTAAAATTTATTATCAAATTTGAATAAATAAAGTGAAGATATTTTAAGATTTAGATGATTTAATAACTGTTTTGGATTTTACATTCATTTTCAACTCAACATTCCCAAAAAATGGATAAATAAAAGTTGAAATTAGTTCATATTTACCAATATTCAACAAGCAAACTCAATCCACTTCCTTCCTCAATTTTAACAAATAAATTCAAAATCTTTGTCACATTGTCATTACTCAATACTTATTGAATGTCTGCTTATCCTTTTTTACTGTCTCTTGACAATCTGCTCTTAGATTAGACTTTTTTCACAGCAAATTATATCTCCTTAAAAGTCTTCAATTTAAAATTGAAAATAGATTTTGAAGTAGCCAAATATATAACAGATTAAAAATGCAATATAATAATGGAAGAAAAATTTTCAGGAAATAAAGAATTGATATCTTTTGATGATTAATGGAAGGAGAATAATGAAAAAAAGAAATAATTGCATATTTAATATAATTTGAAAATCTCTTTTAAACCAAATAGAATTTTTTTTTGTGATTTGGAGTTTATTATACATCTAGAATATTAAGAGTTAAATGATTTGTAATATTTTTATCAAACTATAAAGAGTGAATGATTGAATGTGGAAGGGCATAAAGAGGGTTAGAGGCAGAAAAATGGAAGGAGAAAAGTAAGAATCACAAATGCAGCCTATAAGACTAATGCCCAATTTTTGAATTTGGAATACTCCATAATAAGTAGCTAAATGATATAATATGTATCAAGTTTATTCATTAAAGAACAAAATAAAAGATAAAAATTAGTTACATCAATGCGTAAGCTATGAATAGTGGAATTCTCACCTTTGAATTTGGTTCTTGCAAGATGATTTCCCTGAAATTCTCAAAACTGTATAACAAACTATGGTCATTTCTCAATACAATTCAGTCAATGAAGCCATATATAATAAGTAGAGTCAGACCTACAATACTCTTCAAATATTGTATAGAGCCTCTTGGATTTTGGATTTTCTCTTCAAAATTCAGAAAACTTAGTTATCTTCCATGAAGAATTTAAATGTTGGGGTATAGTTATTCAAGAACAAAAAAAGAAAGTCTAATTTGAGAATTGGTGTTTTCATCAAAAATCCGAAAATGTAAGGATATTTCTATATGCTGGAGTTTCAAAGCTGAAATGAGAATGTGGTTTAAAGTAGGCAAGGAATACAAACAACTATGATTATATTTCCTTGATGTTTCTATAATCTTCTTGTGGCTGAGAAGATATGAGAAGTTGTCCAAACAGAGATAGTCATGTTTCAACTCATTTCAGAAGAACAGTCAAAGTCCAGCTGAATTCAAAATGGTGCACTTGCTGACAGGTGCAGCCAATCTGCTCATGGTGTATATATTGTGTTGAAATAGGCTTGGGAGTTTCCCAGGACTTAATGCATAATTCATATTGCATACTGAAAGGAATTTTCTGTCCACACTAGAAGCAGTGGGACAATCACATGTGCATAAATGTGCTGATGAAGTATCAATTTGTGATCATTCTCTCTGAGTACCAATTCTTTCATCAATAAAAAGGCTTATCATAATTTAAAATACATCACACAAAGTATTATCTCAGTTATTCTAAAGAGAAAAAGCTGACAGCATTAAAATCCGATGTGGATTTTTTTGGGAATCATCACCAATTTTTTTTTATACAGACCATCCAGGAGACCCCTCTAGATCAAGTTCTCTCAGTAAGATAGTTTTTTGAAAGTGAATTTGGTTACCAAAAATGAAGGACAGGATTTTAATTGCCGCCCCAGGGGGGTCCCCTATGGTTAAGAATTTCACCCAGTAAACACTCGCCCCATCATCCTGCCCCTTGGGGCCTGGATTGTGGCATACCATTAGGAAGGAGTGAGCCATCACATCATTCTAGCATTTAAGGTTTGGAGTTGGGTTTTGGTAAAAATAGAAATTATTCTGTTGATCTTTGGAAATATATGAAGTAATTAACTCCAAGTTATTTGAAGGTAATTTTTGGTTACTATTTTTCCTTCACATAGCAAAAGATATATAGTAGCTTCTTGATAGGGTTTGTTCCAAATTTGGGAGTTCTCTCCATCTTTGAGTTTGGCTATATTTGTAATTATGGTTCTTAACAAATTATTTTTGTGTGAACATGTCTAATGAGCTGAAGTATGCAAGACATGTACATGTGGGGTGAATTTTCAGATTCACATTGTCCTTTTATTCATCATGTCAAAAATTATTGGAAAGTAATGTCTGTCTATAAAGAAAAAAAGTGTTTCCTTGTAAAGTTTTTATTTTCATAATGAGATGTTGCCAATACATTTAAATGTGTTTGAGTTCTTCATATTCTTATTTTATGGTAATCCTATCAAAATTAGATTATGTTGAATATGAAGAATGAGAGGGAGCCAATTCAAATGGTAAAACATTTTCTCTTTGTATAAATTATATTGATGGCTTGCCAGAGTCATTATTGGTACCATCTTACATGTGGCACTTTTTATGTCATTTCTTTGGTTGAGTATGTAATAAGGCTAAATAGTTCCATTTTATTTGATACTTTTTTTCTCTTCTTGTGCTGAAAATTGCAAAAGGCAATTTCAAACATCCTTTCTTACAATGACAAATATTCCATAGGATGATGTGATTCATTGTTCAAATTGAATGTCTCAGGGGTTTCCCTCCATGTTGGAACTTCATGTATTGAATGACCAAAAGGGTTGGATGCAGATTTCTCATAGCTAAGTATGATTAATACTGAAAGGTTTTGATATTCTATATGAACCTGGATCAAAATGGCTTGGGGAAGATTTTGGCATATGTTGATGGTGTGATTGAAAGCAATACAATTTTTGGTCATATATGGCTAAAACATGCTGGAAACCTTCCTTACACTTGGCTCAAAGATGGAGTAAACATGCCTGCAAGGGAGTGGCAACATGAAGCCAACAAAGCCCCAACTCATGGGTTCAGGCCAGGTTGGAGAGGAGTTAGATCCAAGCTGCCATACAGTTCACATCACATTTCAAATGTCACTATTAAAGCATTAATCACCTGATTAATCATATCACCAAATTACTTGATTGTGCCTATTTTTGTAAGTCATATTGATTTGAATATACAATTTGTCACCTTAATTGAATCTTCTAATAGACTTACTCTTTATGCCTTCATACCCTTTCCTCATATCATTATTCATGCAAGAATTATTCTCATAAAGGAAGCAAATGCCCATCTAAAAAGCCATAGGATCTCATTTGAACTTCCTCTTATTATCCGAACTAATGTTTTCAAAGTTTAAGTCACTGAATAAATGCCATGTTCCAAAACCACCTCATTTCTCTATTTACCATTGCTTCAAACATCACAGTCTGAATTCCATGTACTACCAAACCCATTTTTTCTTTAATCCTTTTCATTCCTTGTGGTTATGATAATCTTCCTTAAAGCCTTGATTGCCTTTAAAAATGCAGCTTTCCATTTGAGCCATATGTTTCACTTGATATTTCCCTTCCACTTTATGTAATCAAGACTTCCTTCATCAATTTCTTTTTCCATGTTTTTCTGGTCTCTTTTTTTGACTTATTTTTACAGTATTTTTATCAGAAATAATCATATTCCATAAAAATACAATTTCAATTTTTTTTTCTGTTTTTTCCCCAAGATGGTGTCTTGGGTGTGGATACACTGTAACAGTGTATATGTAATTATTTTTTTGCATTAAGCTTATTGCAAACAAATAATTACATACACACTGTGTCCACACCCCACACTCACAAAAAACAAAAAAATAAGAACTTTCTTCTCCAAAAAACCACCCAAACATTCAAGAAAACCAAAAGAAAGAAATAATTCTTTGGGCCTTCCAAAACTGCCAAAAGACACACATCAGGTATTTTGCTGTGAAAAACAACTGTTATTGGTGTTTTTTTCAAAGACCAATGAGAGTTGATAAAAAACATATTTGAATTACATTAAATGTGAAGAATTCAATGAAAAGGAGAAATTACAGCAAAAATTCCCAAAAATCATGTCATTGGTTTTTTTGAAAATCCATTTTTCCAAAAGTGGTGCATCATGGGCCCTGAGAATAAAATGACATGGCCAAAATATCAAGACATAAGTCTAACGGAAAATATGACAAAATAAAAACAAGCATTAGGAAGAGCAACTCGATGTCAAACTTTAATGACAAGACTACTCAAAGTTTATGGATGAAATGGTGACTGCTCAGTGGCAGCATCATATTTAATGCTTATGAGGACAAATATGTGTTGATAAAGGTAATTGGTCAGATATGCAAAATGAAATTCATTTTGCATGTGCCATTCTTTTTGTATTTCAATTTTCAAATTTCCAAATTTGAAAAGACAAAAATCCAAAAGCATTTCTTTTTCTAAAATCTTGCCTCCCAGAACAAATTACATCTTTACATACTGCATAAAATGGATAACCTCAATGGCATTGTCTTTTGTCATGCTTTTTGGGTTACCAGAATATACTGTGACTGTTAAGCTTTTCAGACTCGCAAATGATGCAAAGAGCTCAAGGAATGCTTTCCAATGTCCACTGCAAGCCTGCTCATAGAGATGTTTTGAGGCAGTGGGTTGAAGAGTATGAAGGTTAGCAATCTGAGGCCCAAAGGCAAATGCAGCAAATTAGAAGATACTCCAGTGAAATTTCCAGCCTCAATCCTGTCAGCCCAACCCAATTTTGATGAAAGCCCCCAATCAAGCTCTAGAGTCCAACATCATCAAGAAACACAAATTTCCCCAATAACTTCTCAATACCTTCAGCTCATCATCCACTAATCTTTCTACATTCCTGCCTAGCACCTTTATCTCAACACCCTATGTGTACCCTAGGTTATTTTTGGTGTAAAGTCCAAAAATAAAATAATATTTACAACTTTGTTTATCAAAAATAAAGTTATGCTGATTTTTTGTTATTTTTTGTTTTAAATTAATTTGATAGGTGTTTTTAAGATCAAATCAACTTTATAAAAAGCTATTTGTGACCTTATGAGTATGTCATGAATAACTCACAGAATTACAATAGCTTTCAGGTGTTGCATGGCTTGATTCCACAGTTCAGGTGTGTTGGAGTTAAAAGCATAACTTCTTTAGCAAAATACTTGTGGATTCCTGAAAAAATATTTTATTCATTGATTTTACTATAAATATTATTTGGAGAAACAATAGGTGTATTTTCCATCACCCATGCTTTTGGCAATGTTGGAGAAGACAAATTGTTCAACAAATTCTCAAGAGTTTCAGAAATGGATGAGGAACTGCTGTTACAATAAGTTGCATTTGAATTGTCACACGGGTATGGTATATTGAACTAGGCATTCCCTCATGAGAAATTTCTCAAACAGGATCTTTGGTTGCAAGGTTAATATCAGGTGATTCTTGAGTATTATACAAATTCTTGCAAAGATAATCAGGAAACAATAGTTTCTGATTTTTGTATTTGGGGAATAAAGGAGCTATTGATTTGAATTTAAAACTCTTGAGGAAATTCAGTTGGTGGAAATGAATTACCATCAAAAATACAGGCATCAGCTTTCTGTACCCTTCTTGTTACTAAGGTAAAAAGTTTGAAATTGTGATGATCATCAGAATAAACCAAAAAAACCCTCTCAGATTTTTGTTACATTTAGTGACATTGATATATACAATACATCCAAAAGGATGAATATCCATAATTGTTGGTTTCTTCTTAAATAAGACTTCAACAGGTGTTTTAAACTGCAAGGTAGTAGAAGGGGTTCTGTTTAACAAGTAAGCAGAAGCTTCTCCGCACCATAAGTGTGAAGGAGACAGCTGATTCTCTCAGGGAGTGTCCTATCTTGCTTGTTCCAAAACAGGGTTCTGCTGGAGTGTATGCAGAGCTGCAAACAGAATTTTTATCCCTTCATGAAAGTGGAGCCAATGAATTCACCACCATTCTATTTATTTTAAAACCCATCTGTCTTTCAATTACATTTTTTAAAAATAAAAAGGTTTCAAAACAATTCAATTTGTGAGAAATAGAATACACAAATTGGAATTTAGAGAAACCATCCACAAGTTGGAAGAGCTAATTGTTCCCTCCTTTGAAAATGGGCTCAATAAGGCCACAGAAATCCATATTGATGATTTTCAAACAATTAAGAGTAGGAGGGAATGATCCAGAGAAAGGGAGCCTATGAAATTTTTATACAATACAAGAATCATATTTGAGAGTAGGCAATAAACAACAAGGGTATTTGTTTCTCAGATGCCCCAATGACCTATGAATATTTGGGGGATTATATAAAGACCTTGGGAAGTTTATGAGAGGAATCATCTTGTCACAAAGAGCTCATTAAAGGAGAAGTAAATCATTTTTGTTGTAAAAGAGAACATTGTTACCTTTTCTGGAATAAGTGCAGTTATTACACAAAGAAGGAGCAAGAGAAATAAGGGTAGTGAATATTGGTGTAACTAGCAGAGAATTTTTAAGTATAGGAGAACCATCCTCAGAAGTAATTATGGCAGTACCAAATCCTACATCATGAATATAAGTTCCATCTGCTTTATTTAGTGCTACTCAAGTCTCAGTGAATGAGGAAAAGCTTTTGGAATCTTTTGAAGAAATAGTGAAAGGAACCATTGTCAAAGATAGCATATTCTTCTCTAACAAGCTTAATAAAATGACGCTCTAGGGTGTTGCAAAAGACCCTAGGATTTGATTTAGGAGAATCTAGATCATTTTCCTCATATTTTTCTGCTTCCTTTTCAAGTTTCTGCTTATTCCTTCTTTCACAAAATTCTTTTAATAAAGGTGGATGTAACTAAAAGAACTTTTCCTCAGTGTGAGTAGAATTAAGTGAGTGTTTCCCATTTTTGCGACAAATTCCTTTTTTTACAAGATGATGAGCTTGTCCTTCAGGGATTGAAACATCCTATTCTCTAGCTACTTCTAGCTCAATATCATCAAGCAAGCTCTGAAGTGTTGGGAACTTTTTTGAGATTTAATTTCCTGATAGATGTTTTTTTGACCAGTGAGAGGCTGGTAGGAAGGTGTTGATTGAAAAGGAAGCATTCTTTACATGGGCTCTTTCTTCAAAGAGATCTTGAACCATGTTTTTTAATAGTTGAGCTTGATGTTTTATGCTTACAACTGACTGAACTATACTGCCATCATCAATTTGTATTCCAAAAAGCTTTTTTATGATGATTCTACATAGTAGTCCCTTACAGAGACCCAAAAAGGTGTATTATGAAGAAAGAACCTGTTTTAGCTCACTTTATCAAGAGGATTTCCTAACCAAAAATGGATTTGTCAACAGCTATTATAGAAGTTTATTTATTTTTCAGGAGAATCATCTGGAAGAGAACTCATCTAGTCAGTTTTAAGGAAGACATAAATTTTCTCAATAGTTAAAGCCATTCATACTTTGATTCTCCAAGCGGAGGAATTTTTCAATGCGAGTGGCTCAATATTAGTTTTGTCAAGAGTTTCTAAAAGGCTTTGAGTAGTCAAATCCCTAAACTGGTTAGATCTGAGAAGTCTTTATGATAGATTTGGAGTTCTTAGTAATAAGTGACTGGAATTCCTACGATTTGAAGATGGTTAAATATGGGAGATTTGTGAGTAGCTGATGGAGAGTGATGATGGTTCATATTGATTTAATGTGCTTTGTCTTGATAGGGATGAATGATGGTTTTTGTTTGGGTTGAAAAGGTATTTTATAGCTTTTTGGTTTACTTAAAGGAATAATCTCTTTGAAATATTTTTTCAGTTGAATTCTGGGCCTATGACCTCAGAAGTTTAAGGATACACAATAGAAAGAAAACACCATTAATTAAGAGGAAGAAACAATCATTGTGAGCAAAGTGGCTACATCTTTCTGCAGGTATTCCATTTGTAATGTGACTAGGATATAGATTAGACTTAGGTAGGAGCTGGGACAGAAGTTAGATTTAGAAAAAGAAGTTTTGGAAGAATTTCAAGCCACAAAGGTTCAATTCAAGTGGCTTGATATAAGTGTTTGCTATGAATTTTCAAAGCTCAATAATCTAACAATACATGATAAGATTAATTACTTTCATTCCTCCTTATTTTAATTTTTTCATTTTGGATCCTTTCATGAACAAAAAATGCAAAAATTGAATTCTGCCCTATATATTTTTACATAAATGTTACAGATTCAATATGAATAATCTCTACATATCACATATCTGAATATACAGATAAGTGATCCTGATGCTTGGCTCCTTGTAATTCAAAATGAGCTTCTATCAATGAGAACTGTCTGCACACATATACTACAAAAGAGATACCCTGATATAAAACTATTCTCTCTTGAAAAAATCAATATCAATTACTTTTATTCTTTTGTTAACTAAATTTTTCTTTCAACTAAGGAAAATCATGAAGCTGAATGTCACAAATTTACTTTGAGAAAATGCTCGCCAAGGTAAAGTGGATAATGAGTGGGATTAACTATCATTAAGGACCATATGCAGCTGTAGAAAAGGTATTCTCATTTCTATTGAGAAGACCTGAATATTTAAATTAAAATATTTGGATTGATCTTTTCATTTTACAAGAACAAGATTTGAATTAGCAAAAATAATGAGCTTCATGAAAGAAGTATGGATTGGTGACTGCATAGTTGATTCTCATAAGCAGCTATAATATTAAGTGCCTTGATTTTTTGGCCTATTCAATTGTTTTATTTCTGAATAAAACATCTCATATCACCCTATATATCCTTTCTGAGTTCAGCCACTTGATATTGTTTGTTATTTGAAATTTTAAAATGGTAGCTTAAAAAATCATTGATATTGTGAGTTTTGATTTCATGAAGCTTGGAGGGAAGCCATATTGATAAGTGTAATAAATCTCAAAAAACTAATATCTATACAGCCTATATGGAGTCAATGAAAATGTATGATTTAATTGTAAGAAGAGGGTAAGTTTATTCTCATCAAGAATTACCTTATTTCAAGATATTTAATTTAAACCACTTGCTATGTCTTTTTTGTTGAATTATGTTGATTATATTGTATAGCCATTTCCCCTTTTTTCAAGTTGATTAATTTTGGATCCCTTATTTAATTATTACAATGTATGAAGAGCCCTCCATGTTTCAAAAAATTGAAAATTTTGTCTACACTGAAGGGGTTGGAAGCTCAGCTACTATGAAAGTGATTTTGTTATTTCATAATGGATAAAAATGAGAAAAACTAAGCTGTCAAAATTAATTGTGAAGTTCTTTCAGAATTTCTCAAAATTGAGTTTTTCTCAAAGATATTTGGGACATGTTTGTGTACTCTTACTAACCATTTAAGCATAGCTAATTCTCATATCAAATATCTATTTCAAAGAATAAGCCACTAATAATGTTTGAAGAAATAGAAAATTGATCTAATTTTTATGTGATTATTGAAATCCATTGTAATATAGAAACAAAAAATAACTGTGATAAAAATTTTCTTTTATAAGAAAAAATTTTTCAAAGTGTATCTATAAGAACTATTAGAAGCCTTTAGAGTTTAGTTGAAACTTATACATGCATAAAACCTAAAAAATGTCCAAATGAGGATCATGAGCCATTTAAAAGTTGAAGCTGATTGAAATAGATATATAGCTCACTTAATTTTCTACCAGATAGAGGATTTGAATCATTCTTGTTTTTATGTTTGGATTTATGCTGAAAAGGGGGCTTGAGATTTGAATAAAGCAATATTTTGGAAAGAGAGGATATAAAAATAAGGTGGAACCCTTTGAGAAATAGAATTGGAGAAGTACCAACTTTACTTCAGATCCATGTCAAACCAACTTCCCAATATAGTCTAAATCACTCTTTAAATATTTTCATTTATTTATTGAACATTGACCAATCAATGCATTCACATTTATTTGACTTTTCTTTTACATTAAGTTACAAAAATTTTCATCTCATATAGCTTTCAAGCTCATAAATAGAGCTTTTGTTCATAAATTTGAGTCATTTTCCAGTTGAATCATAAAAATATTCAATAATAATTGAAATTCTGAGCAAATTTAGAACAAATATTGTTTTGAAAACCCCCAAAAATGTTTAAGCCTTTTTAAAATTAAAATTCAATTCTGAAAGAAAGAAAAGAAAAATTTATGTATGTTTTATATTTAATGAGAAGTGAGAGAAAAAGCAGAGCTAAAGTTTATGATATTTAATTAATAAATTATTTTTATAGCTGTCTTTAATTTCTTCTAGAATTATATTTACTTGGAAATAAATTTACAAGATACAATTCAATAAAAAGGGGGGCTAATGCATCAATATAAGGTGAATTTGAGCACTATTTCCCTAGTGAATTATGCCATCACACCAGGCTCTGGGAAATAGGAAAAGAAATAAAATTCTGCAAGTTTCATAAACAAAAAAGTATTTCATTCCTGTAACAATATCAGGATACTTCTTATATTGATATTGGAATTAAAATATAGCTATCAGGAGCCTCTGTTGATATAAAAGGATGGTGTATTTTGGAGATACCAAAAAATTTCTATTATTGAACATGGTGGAATTTCTCTTCTTTTGATTATATAATATTGTGGGCTCTCACAAGAACTAAAATAATTTTCAATTACACAGAAAGAATTATTGAAAGTATATATACAATTTGTCTTTGTCTTTAAAGGTCCCTAAAATCTTTATCTGTGAGTAGGCTTAGTATGACTTGGTCCTCATTTCTTGAAATAAAGCAGAATATTGAGGTCTGTAATCAATATTATCAGGAGTATATTCAAGTCAGACATTTACTATTAACACCTCTGACATTTTTACTCACTTAATTAAGTAGTAACTCTTATTTTATAAGGATAAAACAGAAAACAGGAAACCAAAAAAGAATGAATTAGAGAAAAATCACAAAGTTTTCAGCTAATGTAAGGACAACTTGAGAAAATTAAGAAAATTATTTTCTGAAAATGGGGTATTTCTCTTTTTATTATTATTAATGGCATTCTTTTTTTCAATTTTTTTTGAAGAGATACAGTATAAAAAAACTGAACTCCTTTAAATATGGAAGGAGGTTTTTTCTGTAATTAAATTCAGTTTTGTGAGCTGTAATATATACTGTTTTTTGATCATATGATCTTCTATTATACCATTATTTTTATTTTATTTTTCAGTTTTCCCCAAATTTATAGGAGGTTTTACTTCAATTATTTTTCTATTCTTGTTTTGATTTTGAGATGTGTTTAATTCATTTGAAACTTTAATCTTTGATTCAAGGTTGGAGTAGTAGCTCTGTAAGGCTGCTACTGTAAAATTGTTGATGATCATCAACAATTTTGCATGACAGGTCCTGCAACACCTGCTCCTGCAAAATATCTTAAAACTTTCATCAAATTTACAGTAGTGGGATTCCAAATTCCTGAAATTTCAATTTCCACACATCTCAGCTCTTTTCCAGTAGCAGGTTCTGTACTGCACAACACCTGCTACTGATATTTCAATGAGAAAAAAATTAATTACAAAGGCAAACAATAAAGAACTGTTTTCTCTTTCAAAAAGTGAGATAAGATTATAATTGATAAAAAGACCTATTAGTTTCATAAAAGATATAATTATAGAACAAAAAAGAATCAAAATTAGAATGAGACTAAAAAAACCTCATCAATAAGAAACAAAGGATTTGGATTATATATATTTTTTTTTGAAAATGAATGACTAGGGATGAATATTTGAAATATTTCATATTTAATTTTGAGATTACATAGATTTGAATATAAAAGTCACAAAAGAGCTTAAATGATTTTTTTTAATACATGGCTTTCATTAAAAATGGCTAATTCTGTAAGACAGATTCTAGGAAATGAATAAGTAGTCCTATTGCTATAAAGTGAAAGAAATTATCCAATGAATTAATAGAAAATATTTCTCCATTTTTAAAAATGTATTTGTATTGTTATGGCCTTTCAAAGGCAAGTAGAAGTGTTTTAATTAAGAGTATAGCTGTAAAGTTAAATTTTCATAGTAAGTGATATTCTAATGAAGTAGTAAATTGAAAGGGAGAGAAATTAAATATTAAATACTATTGTTGTATTCTTTCACTTGAGAAAAGAAACAAATCTTTTATATTTGTTGATATTCCAGTGGCTTGGAATAACCTGGAATTTGAACAAACAATTGAATCTTGGGTTCAATTCAGTTCAGAGGGAGGGCACAAGCTCATTATAAGCTAAGTCAAAGCTTATTTCCAAATGAAACACCTGATTTCAGTTGTGACCACTTTTCTCATAGTGAATAAGAGCACTTTGTGCTCTTATATATACTTAAGATCTTATTCAATAGTGATAACTTTAAACCTCTCAGTAGCAGACTATATATACAATAGTGGAAAGTGATACTAGAAAACCTTTAGAGGAACTGGATATGAAAGAAGGGAAAAGAAAAGAAAATGGTTTAAGACCCTTTTCTTTCCCTAAAAGTTTTTGCTACCAAACAACAGTAAAATCATGATTCCTTAGGTTTTACATAGATATCTTAGCATGAAGAGCTCAAGATTCCTCCCACCCAGCTCAATTAAAAAGGAAGTTTTTTCTTAATTAATTGTGACAATTTCAGAAATCTTTGACAATGAATATTTGTCAGGGTTAGTATTATGTGTAGACAGATCTTATGACCATTTCATAGCTTATATTTGTTCTTTTCACATGCAAATTGATTTGATGTATGAATAAAAAAGGGCAATATAAAGCTTACCAAATGAATGGAGAAGTTCATAGCCAAAATCATGAAATATACTTATGCCAGCTTTTTTTTGAGAATCATATCCTTCAAGAACAGCCCTTTCCCTTGAGAATATGGTAAACTATACATATCTGCTATTCAAAGCAAAACTAAAAATAAAAACTTAATTAGCTTCACTGAATCAATATGGCCTCAAAGAGTGGTATTTAACTACCTGAAAAGGATGTCTTCTGGGCTGAAAGAAAGGTTTAGGGGATTCCAAAATGTATAACTAGTGGTAATTGCACACATGAGAATGTTATTATAGCCTGTTGGGTGAGGAATTCAGGTAAGAAAAGAAATTCCATATGGCTGAAACAAATGGTAATTTGTTAAGCATTTATTCTCCTATTTCTGAGTGTTTTTTGTATCCAAAATCATTTTTCAAAACTCAATCTTCACCTATCATCATAATTGGTTTACTCCAAAAATTTATGTACAGCTTTTAAAAGACCTTTGATGAAGATATTTTTCTGAACTGAGAAATCGGAAAGAGAAAATATTTTCACTGGAACCATCATTTTATTTTTTTCATTAATCTTCTTGAAATGGTGTAAGCAAATGTAGCAAGATTCATGTGAATGAACTCATGGCTTTCAGAACAAATCCTTTAGATTATTTCAATTAAAGTTTAGAATCACAAATTCAAATACATTTCTAAGAACTAAAAATATATTGCATAAGGATTTCATTTCTTTTTAGTCCCATTATTTGGCACATGAACTAGAGAATATTTCATTTCTGATAAAATACGATTGCAAATATGTGTTTTCTGTTATCTTTTGATTTGATTCGGCTGATAGGTGGGGGTAACACTCTTTCTTAAGAATTATTTTTGAGCAGAAATGTAGAAATATTTTATTCATTATCAATTCCATCAACTCTGTAAGAAATGGTTCTAGTGGTGCAATTTAGAAAGGAAATTTTGATAGGATTATCCACATTAATATTTGCAGTTCAAAAAAAACAATTATGATCCTTCTCAGCAAAAGTATTCCCACATATAGTTTCAAAGATCAAATTATTTTCTCACATGTTCCCCAAAGGAAATTTCTATCCTAAGGACAAATGTTCATCTTGGTTAATTTGCAGAATTTAATTCACAAAGGTTTTAATAATTTGCTCTTGTAATATAAAAGAGTTCTTCTTTAATTATCTGATGGTTCAAGCTTTTCTTTGATACTTGAGTGAATATTTTCTTCTAGTTAAATATCCCATTCCTAATTAGTGAATTCTTTGGAACAGAATGATGAGAAATATATATATGTTTTCAGGAGAATTCTGTTTAAAATTAGACTTTGAAAGAATATCACCCATGAGATTGATTGGAGAAGTAACCTCAAGTAATTCTGGTTCTTGAATAGTTTCTTCATGAATTTTCAGAGATATTTGTATTTTTCATGATTCTTTGGAACTAATATGTGCTCAGTAGAAATTTCAATCCCTCATGCTTTAAAAATATATCCTAATATGGTCATTTGAAAAATAATGCATAGAAATAAATTCCTTCAGATCACTTACAAAAAGAATTTAAGAGGAGTTATTCTATGTTCATAAAGATAAAATTGGAATTATTGGGTCTTCAAAACAATCAAAGAAAATTTTATCTCCATTTTTGTAAATATTATGGTACAAATAAATCTCTGCTTACATTCTCAATAAAAAGAACCACCATGGTAATGAAATTTGCTTTTTAGAAAGTGGAGAGTTTCATCTCATAGTAATAGTCAGGTTTTAAGTAAGGGAAGCTGAATTTAATCTCCCTACTATCTCCCATATAAGAGTTTGAAAAGATACCCAAGCCCACTAAGCTCCCAAACTAATTCTCTCTGAGAAAATAGGAAATAATATGCCAAGAAGCTTTTTATTATAATATTTGATATTAATCTACCATGACAAAGAGCTATCACCACTGGAAGGGGTAGCAGGTTCAACAAAGGTTCAACCTTTTTTGAGAAGGAGCGTTAACCTTGTTTCTAACCTTAAAATATTTTTTTCAGATACTTTCAGCCACCCATTTGGGCATTAAAAGCTTGACACAATTGAAATAGACAATTTTTGAATACCAATGACTCTGTTTTGACTATTAATACATAACTCATAGATTCTATTCCAAATAAATAATTCTAACACAAATATCCTTCCTCCAATATAATCAATTAATTCGCCCCAAAACATTCAATCTTCTTTCTAGCACAGATTCTTTTTTTGGATATGCTTTACACCACAAAAAATAACTCAATGAGTCTTTGTCTATCTCCCATATTTGGTTTCAAGAAATACAAGACATATAATTTCACTTTCATATTCCTCTACATATAGATTCTTACAGCTATTGAGTTCTTCATTAAATACCATTTTTATTATTTTATTAATTAAATGAAATTTTAAATTTCCAATCCTAATCTTTTCAAAAATAAGATAATGAAGATATAATTCAGGAGTTGAGACTTTCCCTGTTCATTTATTGTATCAGGTGTTGTATATTTTCAAGATATTCATAGACTTGTATTTTTGTCATCCAATTCATCATCATAGAGGTAATAATGTTAGGTTCATTGAGCAAAATGGGAGGAAAGAATCAAAAGCTCACATAGAACATATCACTATGCCAATAATCTTAAATTCTTACAATTTATTCTCCATTCCAGTGAATTTATTACAACAACAGGAAGTTTTATCCCTTTTGATTGCACGTTTGGCTTGATATATTAACAACTCCAGCCAATTAGTGAGTTTGTATAGGTTGAAAAAAATTATAGATTTGAAGCCATCACCACTGGTCCTTTTTGAAATTTTGGATGTCTATTATTTGGCACTTGATTAAAATTTACAATTAAATATTAAGCATCCCTTTTACTGTAACCATAGGAATCAATGATTGAAAATTGGTGTCCAAGTGTGTAAAATTTCCAATTCTGAGTGAAGTGAATATTTCATAATATATGCAACAAATTGATTCAATTCATATTTTTGCATTGAGCTTTTCTTAAATAAATCCTACACTTGGAAAAATGAAATTCATTGTTTTAAAATTCTCAAGAAACTAGTGTATATGTAACCTTTTAGTATATATAAAAACTGATTTTGAAATAAAATTAAATCTCCAAAAATAATTAGATTCAACATGCATGTACCTGCATAATAATAAATTATATTCTTTGAACACTTTGTTGATAGATTGGAAAAATGAGAAATTTATCATTATTTTGCAGTTACATAGCTACTATCATTGAATGTGTATCAAATAATTTGTCTTAGTTTACAAATTAAATTAATGCAAGTCCAAAAAATGCTTTTCTCTTTTGGATTTCTCTTTATAAATGAATTAGTTGTAATTTGGCTGAATATTTTGAACACAGAAAACCATAATTACTATGAGGAAACAACCATTTGAAAACAGAAATGTGTTGAGATTTATCCATTTTATGTTAATTTTTATTACTCAAAAAGAAAATAATTTGAAGTAATTTTTTCAGATTGATGTCATAATCAAAAAAGTATTAATATGATCTCTGAGAACCTATGCTAAAGAAATGCAAGAACCAGTGTAGTAAGCTCTATTAATAGATAAATTTGACAAAATTTCTGAAAGAAAGCATCTTGATTCCAAGAAGAGTTGGGATAAAACTGTGGTATTCATTTGGTTCTTCCTGACTCTCCGAGTTGAGGGATATGTTTAATTATTGTTGAATTTCAAGAAGAATCCATGAATTATTAACTCACATAAGTAATGCAAACATGTAAAATTCTGAACACAAGAGTTGTTTCAGTTCGTCCTACCAAGAATTATCTTATTTTTTAGCTTAAGTGAGAATCATAAAATGCAGTTCTTTCAATAAGAATTTCCCTACAAAAAGGAGACTGTAACTTCAGTTTTTTCTTCAAACAGGGTTAAGGGAAAAAGAAAGGCTTATAAACACTTTTTTCACTTTTTGATTTATCAAAGTCAAAATTCCTGAAGCTAACTAATATTAGATCTTGAAAATGAGGAATTGAAGGATTCCAAGCCACAATGATTCAAAAAATCAATTTGTGGAGTATCTTCTATCCCATTTAACTGAGCAATGGCCAGCTTCCTAGCTGTCTTTTCAAAATAATCTCATTCCATGGAGTTCTTGTTGAAATTATCTTTCATTTTTGAATGGGATTTTGTTGATGGTACTTTTGAAATGACTACATTCCAACACCCAAGCTTACAGGGAGATATTTAATGGATATTAAAAAAGAGTTACTCTCATTTTGTAAATTGAGAAACAAATTGTGGGTTCCCAAAACATAAAATGAAATTATGATAGAGGAGGAGTGAAATTAAGAATAATATCTTAATTGAAAATTCTGAACTTTCCAAAGGTCCGATTTTGTAGGAAATGATAGATAATGGCAATACTTTGAATTGTGTTCCTTTTACAAAGGGAAATTTCTCCTTAATAATGATAGTATTTATAATTAATTTTCAGAGATGAATATATATCAATGGCATAAGATTAATAATTCCTCACCAAGATGCTATAGTGAGAAACTGATTGATTGCATTTGATTTTATTATCAGATATTTTGGTAAGTAGAAGATTGCTTTGGAATATATGAATTTGAACTACTTTGGAACATGAAGATAGAAGCTCCTTTTTTGATGGAAATCCTTTTTACATCTCATTTAAGGAACAGGAAATTTTTGTAAGATCTTTGTTTCAGATATTTCTTAGCGCATATAATTCAAATTCATGCTGTATTTCATTGCTGATGAAGTAATTTCCATATTTAGAAGTGAATTATCTCAAATGTAACTTAATTTTTTTGGTTTTATTGAAATAAAGAATAGTGAACATTATTCTTGTGAGTGTGAAAAATGGAAGTACACCACTATCAGTTTTTTTTATTTGTACTTAATTTATTACTGCAACACCATATATGGCTAGCCATTTTACCAAATAATCATAGATTTTCATAGAAAAAGCTGAATTATTATTTCTTTGATGTATGCCATTGACAAAATTTCCAGCCAAAAATTGATATTATTTATTCCATAAGAGAACTGTTTAATGTATTAAGATTTGAGATTCTACTGTGAAAGGGTTTTCCATTCTCCAAGAAAATTACCATTATTTTGGTAACCCATCTCTATTGGAAAAGGGAGAATATTTTGAGTGGTTAATAATTCTCAAATCATCTATGAGAATATTGATTTATTGTTCAATTGAGATAAAATGAAATCTCTCATCACTGTTCAAAATTAGAACTTCTTGATTTATAACACATAGAAGACATTCTTAGAGAGGTATGTTCTATATAAACATTTTTTCATGAGAAAACAGATTATGTTATTAATTTCTTCTCCTTTTGAATGATTGAAATTTTTTATCATCTCCTCAAAGCATCTTACAAGAAACCTATTTCTATGAAGTATATACAAAAAGCCTTCAACTCCAAAGAAGTACTTTCAACACCACAGAAAAAAGCTGGGGACTTGCATACAGGTCCTTTACAGTATCTTCAGCTTATGTCTGAGTGTATCTCTGGAAGTATCCCTAATTTAACTCACATTCATTGTATTCTGCCATTTTTACTCCCCCTTTAATTTTTATTGATATTTTCTCAACCTAGTATATACACTGGCAACAAACATAGGTAATGAATCTTATTAAATTTCTGGATTGTAAGAACATTAAAATTCCCTCATGATGCTTATAGTTAGTATAATAATCTTCAAATTCTCTCATCAATTGAGTTCCTTACAATTCACTTCATGAATGCTTGTGGATTTTGAAAGTTCATCCAGCTTTATGGGGAGCCTTGAAAAGGAATTCTTTGATACTTGTAGCATTAATTGCTTCTTTGATCTCATTGCCATTCTGCTGCCTTGATTCTTGAATTTCTTTGATTTTAAATTATCTTTCATGTTGGCTTAAAGAATGAGGATAACTTAAGAATTAAGAAATTCTATTTACCAGAATGCTTGTTTTCAGATGAATCAAAAATTAAGCTTGAATTGATTTCCCAAAATGATAATAATAAGTAATGATGAATTTGAAAATTATAATGGTAATTATTTTGAGGGAATCCTGTCCAAATTTAAATTAAAAATGGGTTTTCCCCCCTAAAATTATGAATATTTTGGAAAAATGAGATCCAATAATTTTATAATAAGTAAAATACCTCTCCTTGAGTGATGATTATCATCATAGAAATTTGGAAAAATTATTGGAAAGGATGTTTCCATACAAATTAATCTTAATTTATTAAAATAATGTTTCAAAATAAAATATGGATAAATAATAAACTTGCAGCTCTTCAAATAGTGAGCCAATGGCCTTCAACATGATTTAATGAATACTTTTGAAATTAGATTCTTGAGAATTCCTGCAAAGGAAAAATAAACAAAGTATAGGAATAATTTGATGAATTAAAAAAAAGGTTGGAAAGGGGTTGCATGGGCCACAACTGAAAAATTTTTTTCAATGCTGGATATATCTTGGAGGGAACTCCACCTTTGGAAAGGAACTTGTTTCCTCAGATAATTTCTTTTAAAGTCAAAATCCAAGGATCTGGGACAACAGTAACAAGAAATTTAATTGATCGGCATATTTGGAATATATTTATGTCCATTAATAAACTAAGTTTCAAAATATAATTCCTTTTTTACACTATTAAGAAAAATTCAGGGGCTAAATGTTTAGCTTATCAAAATCACTTACAAAATCCCCAGGGGTCTTTCCACTATATAACCCATGCAATCCTATCATTTAGGTTCCATTTGTCCCAAAAAATCATATCACACTGATATATTAAATTTTCATTCTAAAAATTTAGAGTATGATTTAAATATTTTGTCTTGGGTTTTTTATTATTCAAATTGCAAAAAAATCAATATTGAACAATCCTTTCCAACCTCTCTGAGCTCAGTAATATTCAGAAGAGTATTTAATTCTATTGATATACTATTAGAATCTGACTTGAGTCATCTTGGGAGCCTTAATTCTTTCCAGAGCTTCCATCTGGGTCCACTGCTTGATATTTTTGGAGGAGTGGCTGAAGGCTTGAATCCTGAAACATATAAAAAATACAAAAACAATAATAAAGTGCTTTTTATAAATTCTTTCATAAATTTCAAGAATAAAGATAAAAATATCCTATTACATGAATGTGTTTTTGTGGATAAAGGGAATATTTTACAAACAAGAGAGGCTTTCGAGAATGCAAACATGGCTCTGAGACATATTGGAAACTATAGCTCACCTTTATTTATTGAAATTCCTCAAGATTGTGATCTTTATCAAGCTTCCAACAATACAAGTTTAACTGGTTCTGTTACTTCAATACCCAATTGTCAAGCCAAACTTTCATTGCACCAAATCCAGGGTATTTCCTTTCTCTTAAATATTGAAAATAATATGGAAAAAATCTGTGAAAACCTATGGAAACATTCAGATAACTTATGGATTAAAAAAGTGTTTTCTAATGCTGTTGAAAATGGGCTGGTACCACAAGATATTGTGTGCAAAAGTAGGGGTGGAATATTGGCTGATGATATGGGACTTGGAAAATCATTGACAGCTTTATGCTTGATTAAAAAAACACAAAATGAAGCATTAAAGTACTCAGAAATATCTAAGGACCATGTCCCAGCTACTTTGATCATTGTACCACTTTCTACTTTGCATAACTGGGAGAATGAAATAAGACTACATTTTCATGATGGTAGTTTACCATATTCAATATTCCATGGTTCCAATTGTAATTTCATTTCATTCCAAAATTTGAAGCAGAATGCAGTTATCATCACCATATATGATGTTATTGCTGGTTATAATGTTCATAGAATGAGAATAAATCCACTTTTGGTGAATTGGTTCAGAATAGTGTTGGATGAAGCACAGTAAGCTTCTCTTTGGGATTCTTAAATAAAAAAGTACTGAAATTTTTACATCAATTAGCTACATAAAGGAACAATCTACTCAGAGCATTCACAATATTGAATTTAAAATCTGAAAGAAAGTTATGCCTTACAGGAACACCATTACAAAACAATCTTTGGGATCTTCATAGTCTGTTAAGGTTTTTAAAAGTAGAACCATGGAATCTCAAGCCTTTATGGGAAAATTGCATAATCAAACAAGTATCATCTGGGAATAAAATGGCAATCCAATCATTACAGCTTATAATGCAAACACTCACCTTGAGAAGATTGAAAGCCAACCTACTGGATCTTCCCAAGAAAGTGCAACATGGAGTTGGAATTGAGATCTATGAGCCATGGAAAACACTTTATTTCAAAAAGCATGAAGAGTTTAGTGCATTGTATGGAAAACAGAGGTCCAAAGCAGTTCAATGGGATTCATCAGAATTTTTCTCCAGATTATCAGATTTGAGGCAGCTTTGCAATCATCCAGTACTAATAGAAAGGGGAGAATGGGGAAGGAGATATACCTGGAAAGAAGGATCCAAAGTGGTGCATCTTGTTAGCCATCTCAAGGAGCTTTTTCAGAAGGAGCCAGGCTTAAGATATCCCAAAGCAGTTGTTTTTTCAGAATACAAAAGGCTTCTTGATATGTGAGCTCAAATCCTTCCACTACCTGTCATTTGAATGATTTTATTGATCAAATATTGTAAAAAGTATTGAAATTGCACTGGATGACAGTGGAATATCCAATTTGATGACGTATGGAATGCTCAAAAATGATCAAAGGATACAAATCCTTGAAGAACTCAGAAAAAATACAAAATCTCAAGTTCTTCTTACAACAAAAGGCACAGGTGGTGTTGGTATTGATCTGAGATGTGCTCAAAATGTCTACATAATCGTAAGACAGTATTTAGATACACTTGAAGCTTAATCTGATATTATTCCAATTACTTGAATTAGGAACCAGGTTGGAACCCTTCAGCTGATGATCAAGCAGTTGATAGGCTTTATTGGCTAGGGCAAAAGAAAGAAGTTCATGTACTTCACTATATAACTGTTGGTAGTATTGAGGTGAATATTCAGCAAGTTAGAAGGAAGAAGCAGCAGCTTCAGATGTAAGATAGTTTATACTCAAACATTATTCATCTTTTTTAGTAGCTAAACAATTTTTATTTCATTTGAGGTTGAGCATTGGACATTTAGGTACTGTGGATCATGAATTGGAAAAATTGATTGTGGAAACAATAGAAAAATCATGAATTATTTTTTTAGGTTTCAGATAGTTGAGGTAAATGATGAATATCTATACATGGCTTTGATTGTAACATTAGCTTCTGATCATTAGTAAGCTTGGAAATATAATCATTTGAATAAAGATTTTCTGGAAGCCCAATTGGAACTTTGGCTTCTTTCTCAAAAATACCACTTTGTACTCTTCTACTTTCCAAGACATTTGGAATTCTATTGAATTTACTTTTGAATTAATAAGGAATCTAATTGACTTGTTAGCTTTGAGAATAAATCTGACACCCAAGGGGACTTTAGTTTTATTAATGATCCATTTTCATCTTCAGTATCAGAGCAGCAGCGTGGCTCATCAAATATGGAAGCTTCATCTTGATTAATTTTCAATCATAGTAATGTCTCTGAGCGATTTGATGATAACTGAATATTAAATAACATCAATTGGTGTAAAAATCAATCACAAATAAAATAAAAACATTCTCTTTTACACCACCTTGATTTCTGCTTCCATTTTGATTCCCAACATTGATTCCAAGCAAAGGTTGACATTGGGAAGCCTGATGTGAAGAGATCCTGTAGAAACATAGTTTTGTACATTGGTGAAATTAATATTATTGGGTTTATAGACGGTCTATCCTCTCCCGAGTTGTGATTATGGGGATTTGTAATTGGATTATCAGTGCAAGAAAAGGGTATGTTCTCAACAATTTTGAGACTTTTTTCTGATGGAAGAGTTTTCCAACTATTTATATCAGATGGAGATTGGAAATAGTTGATTTCCATGATCAGCCAGCATAATTGATGTATGGATCTTTATATTGCACTGGTAGGTAGTGGGATGATGAGATGTAATATCTTGTTGATAGTCCTGTTTGATTGGGGTATAGAGGTCTCACAAAAGTAATGGGAAGCTTTAGGTAGAGTAAAACAGGTTAATTAAAGTCAGATTTCTGGGTATAGGTGGAAGAATCAAGAGAAAGGCTCCTATTTATCATAAATGAGAGGATTCTGGAGCCCTGTATTTATTTCTTACAGTTTGAACTAGCCTGAAAAAATCTATCTTGTGTAAAAGGAGATTATTTGGGAAAGTAAGCAATGAGGTATCAGGTGAAGCAAAGTAATCTTAGCACACTCAAACATGATTTTAAGAAAAATAACCCTGTTTTGAAAGAAAAAAATTAAATTACAGAAACAACTGATCAAATTAATAAGGTGTTTATATTGGCTTTATCAGGGAGATCTAGTACAGGTTGTCCATCTATGGTATTTTTTTCAAGCCATGCCTCACTGAAGTCCAATACTAAACATTTGGCCACTTCCAATTTTTTTGCAGCAGTGGGAACAAATTCAGGGGTTTTTGAGAAAAATGCCTTGTTAAAAATATCCAAAATATATGCATTTGTTCTCTTCCAAATAGGCTCATAAGGCCTTTCCTCAGCAATAACACTATCAGTAATCTCAATCATCTGCACTGCTCCTGTAGCTGAGCTTTTTCTCCAATCTCTTGAGCAAAACATTAAGCCTCTTACCCCAGAAGCAAGAAATGAAGCTAAAATATGATAGCAGGGCTTAACTAATTGTATTTTGAATTGTAGCTCTGATAAGGTCTTAAGGTGTTGTTTGGACCTTCTATGAGTGAGCAGAAATCCATCAGGAATATTGACTGGAAGAACTTTTGAATGTGCTAGTATCAGGACATATGAAATCTTAAGATGTAAAATGGAATCATTGAAAGATATTAAGCTATTCATTCCATAATGAATTGGCTGGTTTTCCTCCTTTTCATCAAGGGTATTTTCAATTTGAGCTGAATGGGATGGTCTTGTGCTGAGACAGGACACTAGAAGTTCCAGGCTGAGTCGTTGAACTAACAAGGGATCATCTTCTGTTCTTCTTTTGGAATGTTGAAGGCTCTTCATTACTGGTTTGCATTAGTTTTGAAGTTGATGGGTTATTATCTACAAGTATGAAATTGGAGTTAGGTTTTTCTTTTGAGTTTTTGGTAGATGTAGGCTGTATCAAGGGCTCCTCTATTTTTCATTTTGCTTTTTTTCTCATGGTGGAAGCTGGAAAACTTTTTATATTTGATTGATCATTTTGAGAAATACTATTGACTTCAGGCCTGGAGTTTGACATGGATAGGGCTTTTTCAAAATCAGTTTGAGGTTTGAATAGTCCTGGTTCTACATTCTGGGAATCTGACTGGTTTTGTGGGTGTGATTTCTCAGTATCATAATTGCATTCCAATTTCTAAGACAGAAATGATTCAGGGAATATAGTTTAATATTTGAGTAAAGCCTAGATAAGATATCAAGACATACTTCTTGATACTTTTCCTTTATACTTTGATAAATTTTGGCCTTTTTATTACTCATACTAGAAGAAGATATGAAATACCTCTTTATTGATGTTTGGGAGGATGCTGAAATAACAACCTTGGCTTCAGGGGGTAATTTATAATCCACCTATCTGTACACCTAAATTATGTTTTGAATTCCAATTAAAAATGGCTCTATATGAGCACAAGCTGGAAAAACACACAATACAGATCATCTTCAAGTATTTTGGAGACCTCTTGAATTTTTTTTCTTGCATATTCAGGAAAGTGGGTATTACAGGTAGCAAGCTTGAGAGAAGGAAGAAATTTGGAGATTTTGGATATGATTTCTGATTTTTCAGCTTGCTTTAGCTTTCAAGTAATGGATCCATTTTGGAGCAGCAATTATCTGAAATTGACTGAGGGTTAATTATTATAAATATTTTTTTAAATTTATTTTTGAAATGGAATTGAAAAAAATAGAAGGCGGGTGTTCTTTACAGTGTTCAAAACATATTGGACTATTATGGAATGTAGGATTTTGGGAAGGCATATATAATGATGACTTTTGATAAATGTCAATATTTTTGTTTGGGCATTGCTCAATATATAATAGCTTGGGGGCAAATGAAAACCACAGCAGGCATAAATAAGAGGCTTATATATTAAATAATGTTGATAACCTATAGCACAGTTCAGCTTTGAAAACATTAAATAAATAACAAATTTATGACTGATGGTCATAATTGTGAAAGCCCAAATTGTGGATAAATTATAAATTCTCACAATGGGTGACTTTCTAAAATATTTTAAATCATGTTTTCTTTTGAAGTACATTTATTACTAAATTCTAAGCTTGGCAAACATATAGGACACTTCAGCTCTCAAATAAACTACAAAAAGATTAATTTTATGACTGCCAGTAATGATTTTGAAAGGCATCTTTTGACTTGGTTATTAATTCACTCAATCAGTGAATTGTTGAAATGTTTATCTCTAATTATATTTCCAAATACATCTATTATAAAACCCTAAGCTTGGATACAAAAAAAGACTAGGAGATAGACATTATTCAGGATTCATACAATTATGACTACTTGAAACAGCTTAAATTCTGCTGAGAGAAGATCTTCCTGGCCTCTGTATGATGTGACATCCCCTTTTTGTCTTGGCCTCAGTTTCTCACAAAATATTTCGGAGTCCAATTGGTTCTTTTACCAATAAGTGGTTTCTTTCAACTTCTGAAATTGTGTTTAAGTATATTGTGGAAGAACAATCAAAAGGTAAGCAATGTGGAACATCAGTTAAATCAGAATTATACTCTAATTTCTCTCCATTGCTATGAAGCATACGTTGAGCTCTATTCTTTTCAAGCTGGGTTTTGGCACCAAGGGTCATTGCTAGATCCAATTGCCTTGTACACAAGGTCAAAGCTTCACTACACAAAACTCCAACAAGTATTTTTAGTGCTTTTCACAAGTCAGAATTATCCTCTACATCTGAAGTTGCTTTTATATCAGTATATATTGCAGAGAAATTGTTGTTTTGAGGGAATAATTGATGTGCTATTTTGAAACGGGAAGCTGTAACCTAAATATAAAAGTAACATTAGAGTTTGGTGTATGTCTAACAAAAGAATAAGCAGGTGCATTCTGCCTCCCTCTAGTGTTTTTGGATTTCTTAGCTTTTTGAAATTTAACCTCCTCTGAAGCCTGGCCAAGTTTTGAAAGCTTTTTCATTTCTTTACCCCTTCCATTGACCCAAAATTCAATGAATAGGTTTAGTTGATCAGGATTGTTGATATTTAAACTGGGTTGAGTCTGGCTCCAATTGAAAAAATGTTTGGAGATAATGTTGACTATGGCTGCATTCCAAGTGGAGTTATTGAATGAGGTTCCCCATTGGAAGGTAATGCTCTTGAGGCCTACTAGCTGGCATTCCTTTTCACAAGCACACTTTTCAACTATTGACACCTTGATCTTGTTATTGAGAACATCACAACTGGGTTTAAATTCAGGTGGCTGCAATTGTTGAGATATAGAGGTTATTTCTTGTTTGACTAGAATTTCGCACTCACTAATTGGATGATCTCTCAGTCCATATTCAAAGGTTTCCAAATGGGTCTTAATGTGTTTAGCTTGGTTTTTGACCCAATGAATATGAAATTCCTCTTCATCATTGGTAGGATTGGGTGGGAAGTGATTTACAGAAGGTGGCATACCCATTAAGAAGTAGATAAATTCTCACAAGTGGACTGATTTAGTGGATTCCTGAATTGGAAAATATTTCTTTGTTACCAATCTTGTAATGCAGTGATTTCTGCCTTGAAAAATTATCTTATTATTTCTAGCCCTCTGTTGGTCCTCTTCTTGTTGAATCCTGAATTCTACTCCAACAGCTGAAAACCAAATCAGTGTGTAATTTTCAATCAGATTTAGGAAAGATACTCACCACCTGATGTTATTTCCTCTTTTCCCTCCTGACTGGCATTCTGTGCAACTGCATCCTCTATTCCAAGTCTTTTCAAATATTGCAGAAAGATGGATTTCTGTCCAGTAGAGTCAGTATGGATGCTTTTGTGGTTTTCTTCATCTGAGTTAATTATTGAGTCACCCTCTGTTGGAAGACATTGTAATATCAACTTAAAGAAGTGGAGTTAAATTGAGGAAAATGAGGTAATTATATTAATGAAATTTTGAGGATGTTAAACAGGGCTGGAGTAAGGATTCAACATATGAGAATGCTCAGGAAAGCTTATAGCAGTTTGGTGAAGTGGAAAGACAGAAGTTTTTGGTGGAGATGAGATAGTTTATATACACATTTTTTCAAACCTGTTATATCCAGCACCAAAAAACCAAATTATGTCTTGAAAGATCTTTTGGAGGCTTAAATATGGCAGATTGACAATTTAAATCTCTTTTAAAAAGGATTTGAGTGAATTTTTCTAAAAAAAACTTCATTTAATAGCATATAACAATATCAACAAAGGAAAAAGTATTGTTTTTTCTCCAAGGAAATCTTTAGTGAGGATTGATAAGGAAATTTAAGGCTGAAAGGGGTGCGGTGCTTAAATCACCTATCCATTGCTGGCAAGGTTTGAAAGGAAATGGTAAGAAGCTGTTAAAATATATGAGTTGATGAGTGGCAGTCCACTGAATCACTTACTGATGAATGTAGAGATACCAAACAGAGTGTAGCCTGATCAATTCCAAAGGTTCCAGGAGGATTCTTGAGGCTTGCAGCATGACCCAAAACTGATTGGGAGTTGATGATTATGGCATCCTCTGTCTGGTCCAATAGAATAGAACAATGGAGGTCTGGAAAAGGATGGAAAGGGTCTTTTTCTATTTCATTATTATAAAGCTTCTTAAAAGGTTTGATTATTAGCCACCATATTTTGGGATCACCTCCAACTCATGAGACAATATTATCAATATGGCCCAATTATTTGACATTATTGATGCTATACTCTATGATACTGTCTTCAACATGTGATTTTACATTACAATACCTTTTTTTTTCAAAAATTATTGACTTTTTGCATTCAAAGAGGTTTACAACATCCCTTGAATCTCTTGAAACTAGTAGTTTCCACTGTTGAAAAATAGCATCATGCAATTGAATTGTATGACTGGCACTGATATTTTTTGATTGATGCAGAGGAATGAGGGGATTGTTCCTACCAACTCTTTGTTGAAGATTAGGCAATTTGGAAATCCATTGGTATTGTACTTTAGATATCCATCTTTTCAGTATTGTCTGGGAGATCTCAGTTACAATTGGTTATATGAGGGTGATTTTTTGACATAAAAATATATAATCCAAACTCAACATGGCCTATTATTCCGTGGTATGTCCCCAAATGTACAGTTCATTATTTTGTATGCCCACACAGCTAAGCTTCTTGGTGGCCCTAGCTCCTTGATAACCTTTGGTAAATGTTGTGTTAGGTTTAAATTAGGTTTGGAGTTTATCATGGACCAACCCAAACAAAATTTTTTGATGATAGATCTTTGTAGTACTTTCAATTTTATCTAGGTCTTCTTCATGAATGCTTGTTCTGAGTAACATGTTTGTTAATGTAACTAGCTAATGAAATTAGTGATTTGAGTAGAAGATCTCTATGGAGGTATTTCCATGGGCATTTTACCCTTTCCTCCCTGTGAGGTATTTGTGGACTCCATAGTTTTACAAGTGCCAAAGGTAAATACAATGTCATCAAGATTTGCCACTCTGCTGCTTTGAGTGTCTGAAAGTTTTTGAAGCCAAATTTTCTGGGTAGACGAGAAAACCATGATGGGACCTTTGTTTGATTGATGACTTTTTGAAGTACCTCTAATTCGTTTTTTTTAATCTTGGAGCTTCATCCCCCATTGGATTTAAATACTGATTATCATCAGAAGATGAATCAGAAGGAACCAATGAATCACTACCATGTGTAAAAGGTAATAAGTTGAGTACTGTAGAAGTGGTTGTCTGGGATCTAAGGGAATACCTGGAGTTTGAACCTCTGTTGCTTTTTGCAGTTTGATCACTTTTGATCCTGGAGGCTTCACTGCAGCCTTTGTGCCTTTGGGATGTAGGAGGTTGAATGCAGGAAAGGTTACCTTTTATAAGTTTTTCTTTCTTGGGTCTACTACTTATTTTGTCAGAATCATTGTCATCTTCATTTTTCCTTTTTCTTGGATGCCCCAATAAACAAAAAGGATATTTAGATGGATTTGAGTGTGCCAAAAAACTTTGCTTTTTCCTTTGAAGGTCTAACTCGTGACCAGCCAACCCCACCTTGAGGAATGATATGCAATAGTCTTTGATATACCCTAAAATCAAACAATGCATAATAACTATGCCACAAAAGTCAATTGGTCTCCAGTAATCTAGCTCATTTAGAATACTCCACCGGACACCATGTGATTTTACAAATTCATCTTGTTCCTTTTTGGTTTGAAGTTGGAGCCATTCATTTGCCTTGGAAATATGATTTTCATGTGTCCTTGTTTCAAATTTTGAAATATCTATTTCATTGATGTCCACCCTTGTAATATTACAAAAGGAGCAAAATTGATTGGCCAAATGAGAGGCAAATCCAGCCACTTTACATAGAGCAGGAAGATCTGCTATTAAAGGTAATAAAGCCACTCTAATAAGTCTACCCTGTGGAAAGTCATGGGTATTGGAAAACCAAATACCATTCTATAGCATTTGAAGCTCAATCACAAGAGGCTTCAAGATTGAATTCATTCGATCAAGAGATGGCTCTTTGGGACCAGGAATTATTGCATACAAAGAAATGTTCTCCTCTTTGTGATGTTCACTTGGAGGAAGATTCAAACAAGTGAGAAGAATTGGCCCAATTGAAATGGATTTTGCAGCCCCTTTGTTACTGCATGGATTGAACCAATCTACATATAAGCTAAATATCAAATTACCTGGTCTATTTGTAAATGCTTGTTTACTACATGGGGAAGATTTGAATTTGTGCCAAATTTTGCTATGCCAAATATCAGAAATTACCTCAGGGTCTGTTTGAGAATTATGGGTATGGTGAGAATTTGATAGCTTTTCAAAGCCAGGAATCCATATATGGGAGGCCAACCATTTTTGCAAGGATTGGTATGTAAAGGTACAGATTGGTTTTTGAAGTGAAAAATCATTCTTGTCATCAGTTTCAAATAAAAGAGAACCATATTATTTTCTTGCAAGGCATCCTAATTTGACAATGGAGGAAGGAAAAGGTTGAATAAATTTGGATGTACACTGTTTGTTGATGTGCCCCATTGCAGTCAGATCATACAAGCTGAACCGTTCTGGACAGCAAATCTTTTTTTCAAAGTCCATGGATATGCCCAGCTGAACCAAAATAGTTTCAATTGAAAGTAGAATTTCTTTAGCAATGGATAATCCATCAAAATTGAATTTCTCTCCGAGGCTAGTTATCTTTTCCCTTTCTGATAGAAGAAATTCTTTGATACTATCTCTGGACATTCCATTTTTGAGGTATAGGCTGGAAGCTTGAACCAAAGCTTTAAGGGCATGAGATTCAATGAACTTAAAGGTCTTGTTTTCATATTTTTTGGTATCAAAAAGCAAATTTCTTTCATTATTCTGATGACAGATCTGTTCAATTTGAGAGCATCCAGAGGTTTTCTGTGTTGGCTGTGCCAAAAGATTGTTGAAAATTAGATTTAAGTAATGTTGAATAATTGAAATGAATTAGGGAAAGAGTCCTTACATTTTCACTAGTTTGGGCTAAAAACATCTGATCAACCAAATGCTGGGGTCTCCTGAGTGTTAGTAGTTCCAATTGATGTGTCTTCCAAGCTGGGTCAGACATAGGTCTTCCATGCTGAACAATATTTTTCAAATCTTCATAATATTGATTGTAACAGCCAAGCTTGTGACAAGTGCAAATTTTTTTAGGGTGGCCCATTTTTTACACCATGAAATTTTGTGGGGAATGAACAAAAAGGGCCCAAGAAATTGAGATGGAGTAGTGTGGTTATGAGGCAAGTTTTGAGGGAAAAGTGAACTCAAAAGGTATTTCAAGTGGACACAAACATAGCTTTATTTATATTTGAGCATCTTTGATTTTGCAAAGATAGAAGCCAATTATGCCCCTATATGGTTTGCATGGGGTACAAATTTTACACAGCAGTCATAGTTTGACCACTATTAAGATTACAGCACCTTGATACAGTTTTTTCTGTATCTGAGTGGGTCTGATTGCATTTACAGGAGACCACCCATGTACAATTACAGACAAGCTGTATTGTGGCTGGACCTCATTCAGATACAGTTTTTTCTGTATCTGAGTGAGTCTGATGAATTCCCAGGAGACAAACCAATTACGGCCATAATTGGTTTGCATATGGTACAAATTATGACCACCAGAGTTTCTGTATGGTGTCTGGGCTTCATTCAGATACAGTTTTTTCTGTATCTGTGTGGGTCTGATTGTTTTCCAGGAGACAAATAATGACCCCCTGTGTTGCTGTATGGTGTCTGGGCCTCATTCAGATACAGTTTTCTCTGTATCTGAGTGGGTCTGATTAGACTTCCACAAATTATGCCTGTAATTGGTTTGCATGTAGCCCCAATTATGACCGGCAGTCACAATCTCACTCTGATGACATTCTGAGGACACAAATTTATTGCTGTTATAATTGTTTTGCATTTTGACTAAATTATGACTGGTGGACAAATTTTCTTATCAAGTTACACAGGTGTGACTCTACCAGACAATCCAATCAGCCATGTATTTGAGGGGGGAGTCTAAAGATACACATCTCCTGACACTTATTTCGGCCCTCTATGTGTAATTGAGTTTGATTTCTAGTGGATTTGCAGCTTTCTTTCCTTGGAAACCACAAAACTCATTTCTGCCCTATTTCTATGTGCTATAACCCCACTTCATTTCATTGGGACCTGCAATATAAATAGAGCTGTTTTCCCATGTTTTCCTTAAGTTCCTCCATTTTAACTTGTTTTGGCCATTTAAATCCCTCACCTCCCAATATAATACCCAATACTATGAATCCACCCCAACCACCTGATTCAGATGTTTCAAAGGGTTTTTTCAAATACCACAGAATTGAATTCATCATTATCTTATCAAGATGAGGCACCATCTCATTCATCCATCAATTCATTATCCACCCCAAACCAAAGTACTGAACCCCACAAATGTCATGATCTTTTTCAATACCTGAATTCTCCCAATATAGTCCCACCAGCTCCCATTACTCATAATCACATCTTGCCATTCCCCCCACCAAACAACATAAATAGAAGCCCCTTTCAACTTGGTAAATTTTTTCTTCCCCATGTAATCTCATCCCCAACATTTTTTAATAATATATTTTTACACAAATTTTTTAGATATCACAAACACACCAAACATGAGTTTATGTAACCCACACCCAAATACTCCACAAACCCTTCCACCCCCCTCATTCATGGAATTTGACATGAGTGACCCACCCACTCAAGTACAATCTATCTCAGCAATTCTTTCTTCTGAGCTAACTCGCCTCTCCTGTGAAGAATTTTCTCTCAATCACCACCATATCAAGAAAATTCTCAATAATGCCCTTTCTGAAGCTGAAAAAAAACCTGTATCAATTGAGATTAAGGATCATTTGGAAAAGGGCCTTACATTGATTACTCAAAAAGAACATGGTAATTGTTATTCTTCATGTCTGTTCTCAATTTTATAGTAATTTCATCTCCCTTCTTGTAGAATTGTCTTCATCACAAGCAATTGGTCTCATAGATAGCAATGTTGAAGTTATTGAGAGAGAAGTTCCTTCCATATGCTCATCCCAATAATCCTCTTTGGAGGAGGTTGTTTCTGATGGAAATAACAAGAAAAAACGGAAAATTCAAAGCAAACCACCACCAAATATTTGTAGGTTTATGCAGCAAACTGTTCCCTTTAATAATACTCAAGAGGTAGTTTCCATGAATATGTCTTTTAATACATCAACCCTTTGTACGAATTCTACCCCCAATTGTTATTGAACACCCAATCAAATGACCTCCCTTATTCTTTACCATCTACCATTGTCAAACCCCCTGTTCCCTCAACCATCCCACCACCCCCCCAATTCTTACTGAGGAACAAATTCCCAACCCTTCCATACCCAAGCATCCACCAAATGTCACCCCCAGCAGATCTTCACAACATGAATCTCCTCATTTTAACAATGACCACTCTTTGGAAGTACCAGCCAATAGCATCCCCAATTCTACAGCTCAGGTTCATCCACTGACTCCAACAAATGAAATTATTCAAGAAGAATTACATGTTTCAATAGCAGAAAATAATAGTATTCCAAATGTTCCTTCCCAAATCCCTTCGAATACAGCCACTCCAATTAATGCCATGACACCCCATGTTGTATCATCACCAATGCAAATTAACCGTGTAAAAAGCTCCCATACACTATCTGCTCCTCATTTTGAAAATCCCAAAAACAATCTTCTGACTTCTCAATCAAATCCATCTACACCATCTCATGCTCCAACTCCTGGAATTAGGGACCCATCTAATCATCTCTTTCATGTGGGTCCTTCTCCACCCGTTTTGCATGAACCTCACCAAAATCCTCCTTCATCACTCATGCCTCAAGAATCACAGCCTCTTGATTTCCCCAATGATCAATTCTCTATTTTCACTGAATTTTGATCAAAATTTTATGAGATTTTCAAAACATTCATCCATGGACACCCCACCCAGGCCAAATACCAAACCACATTTGAAGAAATTGACTCACTGGTTTCCTGGCGCCACCAAAATTTGGGCTCCGAACAGCCTGCAAAGGGGAATTTTAATTTTGTACAGTGCTCTTCCTCATATAGAAAATGGATTGACAAGCTCTGTGATAATAGTTAGTTCAAAATTTTACCCCTCCAATGAACTCAATGCTGATCATAGATTTCTCCAGGTGCTCCATTTCTCAATACCACTAAAGATGAATTTTATGTTACTTCCTCAATCTTTAAGATTCGGCTCTATGAACAATTCACTGCACCTGAAATTCAGATTTCACTACCATTCTCACCTGACCCCAGCATTTGTAATGAAAAGCACCCTGAAACTCATTTTGTGTGTCATCTAATCTATATGTTGCAGCCAAGATCATTCACCATCACTGCTTTGGCAAAAGTCATTTCAGCTTCAGTCTCAGCAACCATGGATGAATTTTGCATACCAAAACCTCCTGTACCCCCTCAAGCACAAATTGATGAGGTCTACATTTATCTGGACATGATTTCATACTTTAAAGGCCTCAAAACACCCTCAATTTCACCAATGGAACTGATTTCCATGGCATATCAAAGACCAAGTGGCTCAAACAATGCTGAAGAATCATTCAATATTTCTCCCAACTCAGATCAACAGTTAAAGATTTTTCAAGACCTCATTTTAGATGTCATATTCAAAGCGCAAGCCTCCCTTGACAATGTTTCCCCTAACCATACTGAACAATCTAAACATGTCAAAAAAAGAAAGGCCCTCCGTTCTAATAACAAAATCTCTTTCGTAATAATTCACTTAGCTCCTCAATTGGTAACCTCTAATGCTGACAATGATCTCCCAGTTGAAACTGCAAAGAAGAAGTTGGTTGAATACCATAGCCATCATAATTTCCTTCCTTTTGTTTACTATTTGATATTAGGTGTCAAGGGATTATTCACTGCACAAAAGGATCATCAGAATTTTTCAATTTCCAATGCCATGCTCATACTATGCTCTTTTCATCTTATTCACCAACATGTTAAGCCACCTCCACCCGAAGAGCCAGTTTGGAAAAATATATCTTTTTGTCTTGAATCATTTTTTTCTAAGGGTATGAAACCATTCACTGATGTCCAACTTGTTTGCCCACCTTCACGACATCAATTCGCTCAATATCTTACAAGTGATTTTTTAAACTAATGGGAAGCACAAGCAACTGTGACATCACTCCTTTCACCCTTGCAAATATGATTCCTTACCTTCCGTTTCTAATTTACTTACACATGATATTTGAACCATTGTAATTAATTTCCTATTACAAGAAAAAGTTAAATCTTTTCTTGTTTTATATTTTACATGCTTTTAATTTTAGAATAGCTTTATTTTAAAACTCCCTTTCCATTCATTACTCGTGAAATTTGTTCTTAAATAAGACTTGACTCAGTGCACCAAGAAAATCCCTTGTTTTAAATATTCCTCAACAACTCAAATCAAAACTATTATCCTTCACTACAAATAATTTCAATTTTTTTCCCATCAAAGAACACACTATTTCTGTTTTATTCTCAATAATATTTAGAAGAAATTAAATAAATCGGGTTTTATTTCTCATCTGAATATACTTATCCTAATAACATACTCACTGTGCTTATTTTCAATTACAATCAAAAAACCTTGTCTTTTCTAATGACAATACCATGCTGACTTGACCTGCATTATTGCAAATAGGTTAAGTTAATTTGATCCATATGTTTATTTACTTTGTAAGAAAAATTATATTTCCATCTAATCTTTCTTGCTATTAAAGCTTTACACTATTTTAAATTTCTTAATCCACATTTGCCAACCCCAAACCAACTTTAAAATCAACTCTGAACCAATTTTCCCCACCCATTTCTCTTTTTTTTTCTTGCTTATATCTTATGTTGTTTTTATTATATCTTCCTTTTCTTTCATTCCAAATGAATCTTTCTTTTCGATGAAATTGAAGTAATTCAGAAACTTTATTTTTCATAAAATCAATTCCTTAGCAATTTTTTTCCACCCCAATACCCATGTAATTTGTTTTTGTCTAACATTTATTTTCAATAAATCATTGGTACTGTCTCATTTTCAAAGAGTTTATTATTATTTTATTTTAATTAAACCATTAATTTATTATATCTAAATATTTTTCAATTTTGTTTAACAAACCCTAATTAAACTATTAGTATGATTACTTTCAGTTTATAACAACTTAAATTCATCAATTTAGCATTTAACATAATCAATTCATTTATTTTTTCAATTAATAAATTTAATTAATTCACTTTCAATAATTCAAATGCATCCATTGTGATTTAATTTCAATTGTAATCATCAATTACATCAATTTATAAAATTTACTTTTCACATACCCAAATCATTTTTCCTCAATTAATCACATTTCATTTTCAATAGTTAAATTTCATTTCCAATGAAATAAATTTGATTCTCAATGAATCAATTTAATTAATTAATTGATTCATTGAAATGAATTAATTAATTAATTGATTCAATGAAATTAATGGATTGATTCAATGAAATTGATTAATTAATTAAATCAATTGCTTGATTCATTGAAATGAATTAATTGATTATTTAATCCCATTTGAAATTTAACTAATTAATTGAATTATTTGATTCAATTCCATTTCAAATCTCATTAAATTAATTCATTCAATTCAATTTCAAATTAAGTAAATTAATTAATTGAATTTTACTTAATTAAATTAATCTGTCACACTAATTATTTCAAATTAAATAATTCATACTCTCTCACTCAAGTTTATTTTTGATTTCATTTGAAATTAGTTGAATTACTTTGATTTTTTTTTCAATTTTTTTGGAAATGAGTTTTTCTATTTTAATTCTCAAACTTATCTATCAAATCTCATACTAACCGGAATCATAGCTTTTTTTTAATTCTTTACTCTTAATTAATTTTTTCCAACTATTTAATAATTTCATCTATTACTCTCTTATCAAATAATTAAATTAAATGATTTTTTTAATAAAAACTGAATGTATGGGAGTACGTCAAAGAGTGGCTAAACTCATTGTAAATTGGGGCTAACTTTTTTCAGTTTTTTTTAAAAGAAATCATTTCTTTTAATTATTCTTTTTAGTTATTTTGAACTTTTTAGTTTTCAATTTCTACTATCATGCCTAGAAAGTTAAAACAAAAATCCTCTAGAATGCAAAATAGAAAGGCTATTATTTCTGACTCTCAAAGATATCATCAACACTCCCACCGAAAAGAAACACAAAAATGAAGCATTGATTTACAAATCCCTTATCTTAGAAAATGTAAGTTTTTACATGATGATTACTTCAATCCCATTCCTCTCAATGATAACAGTAGAAAAATTTGAAGACCTATCTTTTTAACTAAAACTCCTCTTTATAGAAAATATATTCAAGAAAACTATTTTTCTTTAGATTTTGGTTTTACAATTTTGAATGATAATCATCTTTCAGATTCTTCTTTCAAAACTTTTGCAATAGTACAATTTATACCTTTCACAAATGTAAGGTGTGGATATAAAACTTTGATTAAAAATCAAGTACTTTTCCTGTCCTCAAGATTTGTATAAGGTAAAAATCAATTAAAAATAGTAAGAAATATCATTTTTAAGAGAAAAAAATGCAATACTTATTGGTCATAACTTTATTAGTATAAAACAATAATATTATAAAGATTTATTGTTTTACCAACAATAAAAATTTATCCAAAAATACTCTACAAGACATATTTAAGGCTACAAAAGAAATTTCTTCAACAGCAATTTAAATTGGAATTAATTGAGCAAAGAACTGCAAGCAATTAATTAAAGAACAGAGTCTTTAAAAATAATATTAAAGAGAAAACATGCCCAAAAGTGACCAGAGTGAATTTGGAAACAAAGTGACAAAGTTTACAGTGATGAAAGATGCTTTTATTCACTTTTGGGGTGGTTCAGGGGTAAAAAATGATTATAATGATTTTTCACGTGGTTAAAAGGTTTAAAATGATTTAATAAAGGTGGTTGGAATCTCTTATTGATTGGTTTAACAATGTTTAAATTAATTATAAAAGGAAAAGATTCTAACATGAAGAGAAAAGTGGGGCAAAGAAGACATTCTTTTATAGCCATCTATTTTCTTACTCCCAAAGTAAAATTTACTCTTGTCCGTCGTGAAAAACAGTCTAACAACAGAAAAGCCACTTATGGCATCATTGAACCCTGATTTAGACCAAAAAGGGCTGGTTTAAGCCATTTTTACCCATTTTAGATCCTTAAATCAGCCATTACTATAGCAATACCTGGTCTAGAGCCCTCAAAACACGTCAAAATGTGTGTAAGAGACGTACAAACCAGTTAAAACGTTTTTTAATATGATGGTTTTATCTTAAGGGTAGTTTTACCCTCTTGGCAACAGCCAAAACTACCCCAGTTGGTATCAAAACCTCATCATCAATTGAGTCCACAGACCCTGTAACTCAATTCCAGGCCAAAAGTGATGAGCTTTTGTGTGAATTTTGACACCACACGCCTGTCAGCAAGGATTTTGGGGGTCTAGCTCCCCCTTAGAGCTGGAGTTCCTTTTCCCCCCCAAATTTAATCTTTCCAATTTATTTTTCCTTTAATTCCTCATCATGTATTATACTTATAATTTACATATGTAATTCAATTGAATTGTACAGTACAATACAGTAATAATTGATTCCTCATATGTAAATCAAAGTTCACTTATGTAATACACGCGCACATTTTGACATTTCAATTGAATTCAATTGAAAATACTTCAATTCCTCATAGCTTCTAAACTAAACACAACACCTCAATTTTAACACAAAAATTGGTGGTTAACACCACATGTGGTGTGAATTAAATTAAAGTTTTGAGGATTTTCAACTTTTGTATTGAAAATACTAAAAACTTAATTTAAGCTTATTTAGAGTTGAGTTACAAGAATTTCACTCAGAGGTGACCCCACCTGATTTTTTATGAGGAATCCAATGGTGAAATGATTTTTATATGTTTATTTATTGGATAAAAAGTTATAATAATTTTTATTTAACTTTTTTCCAAATTTATTTATTTTTCTACAATTTTGTTAAAATTTCATTTTTACTTAATTTTTTCAAGTATAAATGTAATTTTATTTTTAAATTGTAATTAAATTTTTTATTTTGAATATAATTTTATATTTATATTTTGATTTTTATTTTAATAATATAAATAAATTTATTTTATTTATATTCATATGTTAATTTTGTATTTGTGGTCTTTTGGGTATATGAAATTACCTCCAAGGCTCACATTCCCTCCCCCTAAAAAAGAATATTACTTTGTAATATTGGTGTTTATAGTGTGTCTGAATCTCCTGAGGAGTTTGGTAGCTTCTGGTATATCTTTTTCTTCCAACCATTCATCTTCACAAGTTGGGTCACTGTACCTAACAAGGTATTCCCTTACTTCCTTGGCTCTTAATTTCCTTTCTTTAAGAACTTTATTAATTTTTTTAGTACCAGATGTATCATCAGGAGGTATAACTTGGGGAATCTTATTCCTCAAGGGAAATTTCTCAGCATCACCAGATTTATATGGCTTTATCAAGCTCACTGGAAATGTAGGATGCTTATTGCTAATTTCTTCAGATAACTCTACTTCAACAGCATTTTCTCCATGGAGGGCCTTAATCACAAAAGGTCCTGCAAAGGAGTTTTTCAACTTTTTAAATCCTTTGATGTTATTGAAGTTAGTGGTAGATACAAGAACTAGGTCCCCCACTTTGAAAGCTGGAGTTGCATGTGATTTATCCCATTTGTCTTTAGCATATGCAAAAGAGTCCTCCATGCACCTTACTGCATGCTTTCTAGCTTTGTCTAGCATTCCTTTGAAGCTAGCAGCTGTGGGATGTATTTCAATTAAATCTTTCCTCAAGGAATCTTGGGGTAACTTGGGGTTCCATCCCTTTTCTACAATAGCAGGAGTCTGATTGGTACTGGCATGGATTGATGTTTTATATGCTAATTCCAGTGCTGGAAAAAGAGTACACCAATCATGGGTAAATCCATCACAATCTTTGAATTTAAGGCCATATGCACAAAATCTTCTCACCATGTCCTCTCAGGTTTGGATCATCCTTTCAGCCAGGCCATCAGTTTGTGGGTGGTAGGCTGTAGAGAAAGACAGTTTAGTGCCAAATAATTGGTGAAGATTTGTCCATAGTGCTGAAGTGAATTTGGGATCCCTATCACTAATGATATTTGTAAATATCCCAGTCCATGACACTGCTCTATTCCATATCAGAAGAGCTGTATCCATGGCTGTATCATCTTTGTGACATGGTAAAAAGATTGGAGTTTTACTGAATCTGTCCACAATTACTAGGCAAGCATTATAGCTTCTTTCACCTCCTGGTGGTAGGCCAGTTACTCAATCCATATGGACAATTTACCAAGGTCTGCTTGGTTCTTGGATTTTTATCATATTTCCAAGTCTCTTGCCAGTGGATTTATTTGCCTTTTGGCATCTGTCACAGGTCTTGCAATACTCTGCAACATCTTTCTGCCACATTGGCCACCATATGCAGGTCTTTACTTTCTCTCTTGTTCTGTCTTCAGACAGATGTCCTGAAAAGGGGCTATCATGGCATTCTTTCAGTACAAGATTGATTAATGACCTGTCTACAACTGTCATGACACATGTGTGCTTGGTTCTGTGGTAAATTATACCATCTAGTAGGTGAAATCTTCCTTCATCATAAGACTTTTTCCATACTTCATCCAAGGCATGTATTAGAGAGTTGTCTTTACAGTCTTTGTTAAGTAATTGGCATAAGATGCTACAACTCTTATCTTGAGTGTAACTACGTCTGAATTCCTCAAAGAAGGTGGTGTTCAAGTCTGTAACACTTATTCCTTCTATTGGAATTTGTGGTGAAGCTTTGTCTGGCACACAAGTAGGATTATCAATATTATTTGGTAATGGCCATCTGCTTAGTCCATCTGCATTTTTATGAATATTCCCATCCTTATGAACAATAGTCATATTGCCTCTGTATTCTTGGATGGCTATTTGCCATCTGAGCATATGTCTGTTGGGTGTTTTCATGTTTAAAAGTGATTTGACAGCTGTACAATCTGTTATAACCTCAAAAACACATCCCTTCAAGAAGGAGTTTAATTTTTCCAAGGCCCAGACAAGACAGGGACATTCCATTTGACTTGCTCCATATCTGGCTTCAGTTGGTTTGATTTGCCTGGATATGAAACATATAGGTCCTTCTACAGGTTTATCATTTATGATCTGAACTTGGTGAAGTGCAGCACCCAGTCCATCCCCTGATGCATCAATATACAGTTTGAAAGGTAATTTAAAGTCTGGCATCAGTAAGAGTAGAGCAGTGGTCAAGGCTTCTCTTAGAGACTCAAAAGCTTTGACTCTGTCAACAGTCATTTCAAATACTGTGTCTTTGTCACACAATTTATAAAGTGGTCTTGCTATGGATGCAAAGTCTTTAATGTGTTGCCTGTAATATCCTGCAAAACCTAAAAATGACTGAATTTCCTTTTTATTCTGAGGAATGGGTTTTAGCAATACTGCTGCAACTTTGTTTTTGTCAATTCCAAGGGATAAACCAGATACAACATGTCCTAGTGCCTTAAGTTCTTTAAATCCAAAATGGCATTTCTTCAAGGAGATTTTCATGTTTACTGATTGGATTTTTGTCAAAACTCTGGACAATCTGTACATGTGCTCCTCCCAAGTCTTTGAACAGATAATAATTTCATCAATGTAAATGATTAACCATCCCTCTGAGAGTTCTTCAGGGAAGATTTCATTCATCATTCTTTGGAAGTGTGAAGGTTCATTTTTGATACCAAAGGGCATCCTCAAGTATTCATACACTCCACAATGAGCAATAATTCTCAAGTATTTTCTTGCTCTTGGTGTCACCACATTTTGATGGAATCCTTTAAGGGCATCCATAGTGGTTATATACACTGCTTGAGATATTTGAGTAAGGGCAATTTGGATTTTTGGTATTGGGTATCTGTCTGGAACAGTGTAAGTGTTCAGAGCTCTAAAGTCCCCAACCATTCTGGATTTTCCATTATGCCATGCCACTATGACTGGTGTAGCTATTTCTACTTCTTCATTGTGGCCTACTTTTCTTATTACATCAAGGTCCAGAAGTTCTTTGATATGAATTTCTAGAGCTTCTCTTGATTTTGGACTTGCTGGATATGCAGGTCTTCTTAAGAGTGGTGGATAAGGTCTCTCAATGTTAAGAATGATGTCAACTTCATGACCAATAGTTGCTCCTAGAGGTTCTTTGTCTGAAGCAAATGCTCCTCTGTGGTAATACAAAAGGGAAGAAATTTCATTTTCTTGTTTAGCAGTCAGATGAAGGCTTATTTCAGCCTCATTTTACTGTTCAGACTTGAATTTCTCTAACTCTAAGCTGACTGGTGATACTTTTTTTACTGTAATTTGTCTTTTAAATGGTAAAAAGGCAAATTTTTGGCGCTTATTGTCTCTAATAGTAAAGTATCTGTCTTTGTTATTATGCAAATCTATCCCATACATGATTAAATAGTCATTTCCCAATATAAAATGGGTACTAGAGCAATTTTCCATAACAACAAATTCAACTGTGATTCTTAAATTCCCATTTATGTGTGGGAATATGACATTGGTCTCAAAGATTCCTAATGCTTTCATTGGGTTACTTGCACTGTTGAATTTTATACCATCAATTGGTAACAATTGGTCTTCAAAATTTGGTACACAAGTCTTAAGAAAAGATTTCCCAACACAAGAGCAGAAGGCTCCTGGGTCAAGCAAAAGTTTGGTGGGCTTGTTATCAATCACCACTTCTGTTATACAGGAGTTACCAGCTGTATAACCTTTTCCCCTGTTTGGTTTTGTTTTCATAAGTTGTGCATCTTGAACTTTTGATAAATCAAGTTGACCATTCCTCAATTGTGGCAAGTGGGAATAAGATTCCATGATGTCAAAAGTGGCATTGATATTTTCTATATATTTTGAATATTCAGAAAATATTGATGATTCATAATCTGAATTGTCTTCAATTATTTCATCTTTTTCAACATTAGGTTCCTTTTCAATATCAATTTCATTGATTTTCCCCTTTTTTGGACATGTATTGGCTAAATGGGTGGTGCTTTGGCAAATATGGCACTTTCTGACTGTATCTGCAGATTTATACTTAATATTATTAGAATTTTTTTTGGTGTTTTTGTCCACAGAATCTTTCCAAGGTGTATTAAACCTTGTTTTGAGATTCACCCTACTAGAACCAATTTTGGCTCTGGTGGTTACTTCTTCTAGTATATTGATAATATCCTCTGCTGAAGATTGTTCAGTAGTCCTTCTTTTGATAGCATTCTCTAAGTCACCTCCACATTGTCTCAGAATTTTTCTATGGATCATAAATTCTGACATGTCAGGATATAATGCTGTTAATCTGTCCTTTTATTGGCAAAACCATGGTAAATCTTTGTCTTTATCAGCATTAAATTTGGCAGATTCAAAGGCTGTTTCAGCTTTAAACCTCCAAGCATCATTTGCCCATTTGTTGATGATTTGGGTTTTCCACCAAGTCCAACTCTGGTGTCCATGTGCTTGTCCTATTTTGATGTACCATCTGTGAGCTGATCTGGTAAACAAGGTGTTAAACCTGGCTGTTACCAATCTGTCTGGTAATTCAAAATCCTCTTTGATCATGTCAATACCTCTAATGAATTCCATATGGTCATACTCTCCTTCACCACTGAAGTGAGGCCATTCTTTAAGTTTTAGAACTTCTTTCAAGAGTTCTTGGCCCATTGATGGTTCTAAGTTATGAAAAGAAGTAGAAAATTAATTTTTTAACTGTGAATTTTCAATATCCAATACTTGTGGATTGGGAATTCTTGCATCTTCATTTTGATTCAGAGGTGTAGACATTCTTGGTAAAGTGCTTAGCAGTTGTTCAATATTATTCATTTTACTGTTATTACACCTTTGTGAATTTCTTAACTCATGTTGTAAGCTTTTTATAGAGTCTATGACATTATTTTTATGATCATCCTCTTTATATGTAAGCTCATTCCATAATTCTGTTTGTTTAGTATTATCAGATATAACTTCATTTAGCTTTATTGTTAATTTTGATATTTCCTCTCTTGAGGTATCGAAATGCTTTTTCAAGGCAACTGTATTTGTCTTTACTTCTGCAAATGATTTTGAAATATCATCAAGAACTTTTTTATTATCTTCTTTTATAGTATTAATAGCTTGTTTTATTCTTGTTTCAATTATGTCATCAATATTGAACTTAGAATATTTGTCTGTTAATTCTTTAATAATGGCAGATTGTTCATTTATCTTAATGCCAAAAGAATTATCATTATTGGAAGTTTTGATTGTTCTTAAAACTCTTTCAAAGCATTTAAGTGTATCATTTATTTGGCTCAGACTCAAGTTATTTGTTTTAAGATTGTCACAAATTGATGTATTTTTATTAGAAAGATGACTTTTTACATCAGAAATAGCTTTATACAACTCTGGAATACAATCAAAAGTATCAGAAATTATTTTTGATATTTTAATCTGGCTTCCTACTTCTTTTTTACTTCCATCATGGTTCTGGCCATCTGAAATACATTTTCCATGGCATCCTGTTGAATCTTTGGGATTCTGTAGCCCTGGCTGTAAGGTTTTGGGGCTGGTGCCTTCCCTTTGCCCTTGTTTGGAGTTTGTAGCTGCTTTTTCACATTGGAATTGCTGCTGCTGGCCACTGGGGCTGTTTTTGGCACTGGTTTGGGTTGTGGAGGGTTGTTTTTCCTCCATTCTAGTGTCAAAAGCATCATGTTTTTCTTCTCCATCAATGGATGCCATCCATTGAGCAATTTGCAAGTATTGGGATGGCCCAGGAATTTTCTCACTGTCAGGTAAGAATTCATGCAATTCTTCCACAGGTCTGCAAGGATCTGGTACTCCTTGAACTGAAGTGCATTGTTGTATGCACTGTGGCTGGCTTTGTATATGTCCACTGAGGCTTGTTGTGGCGGTGTCAGCTCTTTTTGAAGGTAAAATGGTATTATCAGCTTCAGAATGACCCATTTTAGTTGTTTGGAAGTCATCAACTGACCCTTTTCCTTCTGTACCTGATTGGCCTCTGCCATAATCACGTCTATTACCTTTCTGGGAGCTGCTTGAGGGGTTATAGCTGGCTCCTGATCTGGTTGAAGGCATGATTATGGTCAAAAAGGCTTAAAATAGGAATTTTACATCAAAAAACTAACTATTGGCCAAATCTTTGGCTTTCTGAAGAGTATTACTTATTTCCAAGTTGACTAATTCAAAAGAAATTGGCTCTGGTTGAATATTCTGAGTCACAATAATAGTACTATTATGATCAGAATTAACAGTACTGGCAGGAATAATGCTGGTTACTGTTGAGGCTGTTTCAATGTTTTCTTGTCTTACCATGTTGTCAGACACTAAAATTAATGAAAAAAGCCAATTAATTAAGTAAAAAAAAGGTTATTTCAAAAAAAGAAATAAAAATATAAGCCTCAGTTATAATATGAAAAAAACTTATTTTTTATGGATTTTTTGAATTATAAGTATTTTTTATATGTTTTTAAATTTTTCAACATAAGAAAAAGATTTAAAAAGAGTGAAAAAAAATGTCACAGGTAAAATATCACGGCTGGGCCCCCAAATGTAAGTTGTGGATATGAAAATTTGATTAAAAATCAAGTACTTTTCCTGTCCTCAAGATTTGTATAAGGTAAGAATCAATTAAAAATAGTAAGAAATATTATTTTTGAGAGAAAAACACGCAAGACTTATTGGTCATAACTTTATTAGTATAAAAAAATAATATTATAAAGATTTATTGTTTTACCAACAATAAAAATTTATCCAAAAATACTCTACAAGAGATATTTAAGGCTACAAAAGAAATTTCTTCAAGAGCAATTTCAATTGGAATTAATTGAGCAAAGAACTGCAAGCAATTAATTAAAGTACAGAGTCTTGAAAATAATATTAAAGAGAAAACATGCCTAAAAGTGACCAGAGTGAATTTGGAAACAAAGTGACAAAGCTTACAGTGATGAAAGATGCTTTTATTCACTTTTGGGGTGGTTCAGGGGTAAAAAATGATTATAAAAGTTACAAACAATGATTATAATGATTTTTTCACGTTAAAAGGTTTAAAATGATTTAATAAAGGTGGTTTGAATCTCTTGTTGATTGGTTTAACAATGTTTAAACTAATTATAAAAGGAAAAGATTCTAACATGAAGAGAAAAGTGGGGCAAAGAAGACATTCTTTTATAGCCATCAATTTTCTTACTCCAAAAGTAAAATTTACTCTTGTCCGCCGTGAAAAACAGTCTGACAACAGAAAAGCCACTTTTGGCATCATTGAACCCTGATTTAGACCAAAAAGGGCTGGTTTAAGCCATTTTTACCCATTTTAGACCCTTAAATCAGCCATTACTATAGCAATACCTGGTCTAGAGCCTTCAAAACACGTCAGAATATGTGTAAGAGACGTAGAAACTAGTTAAAACTTTCTTTACTATGATGGTTTTATCTTAAGGGTAGTTTTACCCTCTTGGCAACAGCCAAAACTACCCCAGTTGGTATCAAAACCTCATCATCAATTGAGTCCACAGACCCTGTAACTCAATTCCAGGCCAAAAGTGATGAGCTTTTGTGTGAATTTTGACACCACACGCCTGTCAGCAAGGATTTTGGGGGTCTAGCTCCCCCTTAGAGCTGGAGTTCCTTTTCCCCCCCAAATTTAATCTTTCCAATTTATTTTTCCTTTAATTCCTCATCATGTATTATACTTATAATTTACATATGTAATTCAATTGAATTGTACAGTACAATACAGTAATAATTGATTCCTCATATGTAAATCAAAGTTCACTTATGTAATACACGCGCACATTTTGACATTTCAATTGAATTCAATTGAAAATACTTCAATTCCTCATAGCTTCTAAACTAAACACAACACCTCAATTTTAACACAAAAATTGGTGGTTAACACCACATGTGGTGTGAATTAAATTAAAGTTTTGAGGATTTTCAACTTTTGTATTGAAAATACTAAAAACTTAATTTAAGCTTATTTAGAGTTGAGTTACAAGAATTTCACTCAGAGGTGACCCCACCTGATTTTTTATGAGGAATCCAATGGTGAAATGATTTTTATATGTTTATTTATTGGATAAGAAGGTTTTCCTCAACACTTTCTCAAAATAATTGTAATAAAATGCAAGAATTTAAAATTCCTAGTTTTGATGCATTAGATTTTGCTTATTTTAATTCCACTTCATTTGCCAATCAATTAACTTTTACTTTTGATAATTTTTTGAACTTTCCTCATGTTGATAAAACTGATTGTTCTGACTATGCTTTTTCTTATCTATACCTATTTCCAAATTAGATGGTAGTTTGATTTTTTTAATTAGTTCTTTGTTTTTCCTGACTACTCTACAAACATTAATCTAACTGGTAAAGAGCAAGGTATAGTACAAATGGTTTGAAAAGCTAAACATACAAGAAACTTTACATTATATCCTGAAGGTGGTAGTAGTAATTCCTTTACTCGATTATCTATGTCCTTGCAAATTTCACAAAAAGCATATAATATTTTCAAAAATCTACAAGAAGGAAAGCTTAAAAACTCTACTGTTGATAATCATTCTTCTATTATCAACCAACTTGCTTCTACTTCCAAATAAATCTTCATATTCTATCTTCTTATTTGCTTCATTTAATAAAACCTCTTTCTAATTCATCAATAATTTAAAAAAAATAACTTTATATTATAATTAATCTCAAAATCAAAATTTTCATCATAAAAAAAACTATTTTTATCATTTTATCAGAATTTCCTGATATCCAAATTTTTCAAAAATTCATTAGATAATCTTAATTTTTCCTCTTCTTCATCATCATTCAAATTCTCAAAACCATCTCATTACATCTTTACTAAATTTCAATCCACTCCAAAGCTTCAATCTTCTAATCACTCAACATGAATCTTTATCCTCTCAGCTTCCTCAGCACATTGTTTCAATTTGTTACTCTTATCATATAAACAAATATCACTAAATACTTTCATTCAACTCAAACCATTAGTCTCCTTCTCTCATTGACAACACAAGCTTGCCTTGGATTCAAATCTCCAATATTCAGGCTTATACCACACTACTATTCCTTGGTTTTTCATACCAGCTTTTATTTTGATGTATTCAGCCTACTGTAAACCCCTCAATTTCTCCCATGCACCTCACCATGTATATCAACAGTGGCTCCCCAGTATGAACCAACTGGGAAGGTTTCTTAATTTTCACCTCCCAAATAATTCTGGTACCAACATTTACTCAACCCAGTACATACCCAGATCTAAGACAAACATTGTTGGTAAGTGCCAAATAACTATTTACCCAATAAGCACCTCCCAGATATAATTACCACCCAACTATCATTCTCAACTCTCATCTGTTCTTCCTCCATGTTCTTTTGCTTGCATCTCAATATCCATTATAGCTCACTTGCCCACCATCTTTTATCTGGACATTCAGCTGTCAAACACATCCTTATTGCACTCACCCACTTTCTTTCATCCTGTTGTTCTCCTGCCAAACACGTCCATATTATTCACAAATGCCTCAACACATTTGTTATTGGTCCAATCTAATGCAAACACAATAACTAAAACGTTTTGTAATTGCCACTCTAGCAAGCAATGGCACCTTGCATCATTCAACACCACACCTATCTCTATTTAAACTGCTCATGTTTCTCATTGATTAACTGTGATCAGTATCAAAACAAAATAAATGACTTACCCTCTCTTTTGAAGCTACATTTTCCACCATCTTCACTGATTTCTATAGACCCAGCTGCTCATTTAACTTGCAAACATCTGTTGTAAATCGTAATGAATACCACTTATGGCTCATCTGGGGAAGAGTATGGTTCACAAGATGATTACAATGTCACCCTTGAAATCACCAATTATCAAGAAAATGATATGCCTTCACCAGCTGTTACAAGGACTCACAAACATTGTCACAAACAATCAGACATTTACAAATACTTCAAAGTAAGTTTTTGCTGAGCTTCATATGCATGTGGTGCTTCTATCTAATCAATGTTGAATGGCAGACACTGATGGAGACAGGAGTGTGGGTACCCAAAAAGAACAAATATCAGCTTAACTACAAATGTAGGTATTGCAGGTAGGCATTTTGAAGAATATAATAATTCATTTGGTTGACATATTTCTTTGTTACTGTCATCCTGGGAAGGAGAAAATACCCTGCACAAAAAGAATTGCATAGTGTTTTTGTAGTTAATCAAGAATCTCACCTGTTAGCCTTCAAACCTCTTGGAAACTTTATTAGTAATTTCAATAAGGAAACCAATAGTTAATTGAAGAATTCACAACTATCCTGTTGCAGTCATAATATTGGGTATTCATCTGCAAGGTGAGAGTTGATATTCCTTTTCTAAGCTGTGAGTCTGAATCAACTTGACATTTTCAGAGTTACAATGCAAACTTCCACTAAAACATAAGAGTACCATGTTGGCTTGCATGTCTCAGAATGACTTGGAACAGTAAGCAAAGTTTAGCACATTACTTTATCAAACCTTTTTTTTGAATCATGGCTCATGACAATTTCTTGCTTTTAGGGTAATCTCACTAAAGCCATCATAATTTATCCTTGATTTCACATAAAAAAAATGCCGATTTGCCTCAGAGAAGACATTTCCGATAATTGTTTGTTTATTATCAAGCCAGGTAAACATATCTTACTTGGCCTTTGCAACAATTTTGCCAATCTACAGTTGGTCAATCACATTCAAGTCACTCAGAGCTGCTAGTCAATGTAGAAATTTTACTTCAGGGACCTTTGCTTTTTATTCAACTCAACATAAAGCAGAAAAATGCCTGTTTTTAATTTGCAATAAAATTTGCAGTTGGTCATTGCATTTGAGTCACTTGTGGGAAAACAGTGGTCAGTAATAAACATGCAGTGTTTGATTACCAAAAATGTTAACATGACAGTAACTTGATAGGTCAAAACCTTTCCAAATTCAAGATGTTGGCAAAGTCTATGTTCGAGTACTTTTTTACTAGATTGTCTTTTTGTTTTTCAGGTTAGGTCACATCATTAAAGCTGATGTTTTTAATCCTGTTTGCAATTAGCCAACTGACTATGGAGCCTGAGCTGATACCTGAACCAGATTCAGAGGCTTGTTGACTCAATTTATCTTTTGAGTTTTTGCACTTACAGCCATGTGTGATTGTAATTTCATTTTAATGTCAAGAAAGTGTTGATGTTGCTAAACGGTAAATATTTTTCCATCTACTCTTATGTAGCTGTATTCCTAAAAGGGTTGTCTTTTCTCGCAGCACTTTTGATTCTCATAATCCTTTATGCTTTCTTCTGAATGCGGTTACAATGGCCATTGGAACTATTAGTGGCGCTCCTTTAACTCTGAACTAACTGAAGGTCAAAAATGCACAAATGTCTCAAGGCCAGCTCATCACCAGGCTGATGAAACATTATCAAAACAAAGGGTTGTCTCAATTATACCGCGTTATTGCATCTACAGATTTCCTTGGTAACTTGGCAGGTCTTTTCAATAGCACCACAAAAAAAGACTGGGGACTTGCATACAAGTCCTTTACAGTATCTTCAGCTTATGTCTGAGTGTATCTCTGGAAGTATCCCTAGTTTAACTCACATTCATTGTATTCTGACATTTTTACTCCTTTTTTAATTTTTATTAATATTTTCTCAACCCAATATATACACTGGCAACAAACATAGGTAATGAATCTTATTAAATCTTTGGATTGTGAGAGCATTAAAATTCCCTCATGATGCTTATAGTTAGTAGAATAATCTTCAAATTCTCTCATCAATTGAGTTCCTTACAATTCACTTCATGAATGCTTGTGGATTTTGAAAGTTCATCCAGATATATGGGGAGCCTTGAAAAGGAATTCTTTTATACTTGTAGCATTAATTGCTTCTTTGATCTCATTGTCATTCCGCTGCCTTGATTCTTGAATTTATCTGATTTTAATTGATCTTTCATGTTGGCTTAAAGAATGAGGATAACTTAAGAATTAAGAAATTATATTTACCAGAATGCTTGTTTTCAGATGAATCAAAAATTAAGCTTGAATTGATTTCAAACAATGATAATAATAAGTAATGATGAATTTAAAAATTATAGTGGCAATTATTTTGAGGGAATCCTGCCCAAATTTCAATTAAAAATGGGTGTTCCTCCTTGAAATTATGAATATTTCGGAAAAATAAGATCCAATAATTTTTTAATAAGTAAAATACCTCTACTTGAGTGATGATTATCATCATAGAAATTGGCAAAAATGATTGGAAAGGATGTTTCCATACAAATTAATCTTAATTTATTAGAATAATGTTTCAAAATAAAATATGGATAAATAATAAACTTGAAGCTCTTCAAATAGTGAGCCAATGGCCTTCAACATGATTTAATGAATACTTTTGAAATTAGATTCTTGAGAATTCCTGCAAAGGAAAAATAAACAAAGTATAGGAATAATTTGATGAATTAAAAAAAAGTTGGAAAGGGGTTGCATGGGCCACAAATGAAAAATTTTGTCCAGTGCTGGATATATCTTGGAGGGAACTCCACATTTGGAAAGGAACTTGTCTCCTCATAGATAATTTCTTTTAAAATCAAAATCCAAGGATTTGGGACAACAGTAATAAGAAATTGAATTGATCTGCAGATTTGGAATATATTTATGTCCATTAATAAACTAAGTTTCAAAATATAATTGATTTTTTACACTATTAAGAAAAATTCAGGGGCTAAATGTTTAGCTTATCCAAATCACTTACAAAATCCCCGGGGGTCTTTCCACTATATAACCCATGCAATCCTATCATTTAGGTTCCATTTGTGCTAAAAAATCATATCACACTAATATATTGAATTTTCATTCTAAAAATTTACAGTATGATTTCAATAGTTTGTCTTGGGTTTTTTATTATTCAAATTGAAAAAAAATCAATATTGAACAATCCTTTCCAACCTCTCTGAGCTCAGTAATATTCAGAAGAGTGTTTAATTCTATTGATATACTATTAGAATCTGACTTGAGTCATCTTGGGAGCCTTAATTCTTTCCAAAGCTTCCATCTGGGTCCACTGCTTGATATTTTTGGAGGAGTGGCTGAAGGCTTGAATCCTGAAACATATAAAAAATAAAAAAACAATAATAAAGTGCTTTTTATAAATTCTTTCATAAATTTCAAGAATAAAGATAAAAATATCCTATTACATGAATGTGTTTTTGTGGATAAAGGGAATATTTTCCAAACAAGAGAGGCTTTCAAGAATGCAAACATGACTCTGAGACATATTTGAAATCATAGCTCACCTTTATTTCTTGATATTCCTCAAGATTGTGATCTTTATCAAGCTTCCAACAATACAAGTTTAACTAGTTCTGTTACTTCAATACCTAATTGTCAAACCAATCTTTCATTGCACCAAATCCAGGGTATTTCCTTTCTCTTAAATATTGTAAATAATATGGAAAAAATCTGTGAAAACCTATGGAAACATTCAGATAACTTATGGATTAAAAAAGTGTTTTCTAATGCTGTTGAAAATGGGCTGATACCACAAGATATTGTGTGCAAAAGTAGGGGTGGAATATTGGCTGATGATATGGGACTTGGACAATCATTGACAGCTTTATGCTTGATTAAAAAAACAAAAAATGAAGCATTAAAGTACTCAGAAATATCTAAGGACCATGTCCCAGCTACTTTGATCATTGTACCACTTTCTACTTTGCATAACTGGGAGAATGAAATAAGGCTACATTTTCATGATGGTAGTTTACCATATTCAATATTTTTCCCTGGTTCCAATCGTAATTTCATTGCATTCCAAAATTTGAAGTAGAATTCAATTATCATCACCACATATGATGTTATTGCTGGTTATAATGTTGATGATGTTCATGGGATGAGAATAAATTCTCTTTTGGTGAATTGGTTCAGAATAGTGTTGGATGAAGCACAATAAGCTTCTCTTTGGGATTCTTAAATAAAAAAGTACTGAAATTTTTCATCAATTAGCTACATAAAGGAACAATCTACTCATAGAGCATTCACAATATTGAATTTAAAATCTGAAAGAAATTTATGCCTTACAGGAACACCATTACAAAACAATCTTTGGTATCTTCATAGTCTGTTGAGGTTTTTACAAGTAGAACCATGTAATCTCAAGCCTTTATGGGAAAATTGCATAATTAAACAAATATCATCTGGGAATCAAATGGAAATCCAATCATTACAGCTTATAATGCAAACACTCACCTTGAGAAGATTGAAAGCCAACCTACTGGATCTTCCCAAGAAAGTGCAACATGGAGTTGGAATTGAGATCTATGAGCCATGGAAAACACTTTATTTCAAAAAGCATTAAGAGTTTAGTGCGTTGTATGGAAAACAGAGGTCCAAAGCAGTTCAATGGGATTCATCAGAATTTTTCTCCAGATTATCAGATTTGAGGCAGCTTTGTAATCATTCAGCACTAATAGAAAGGGAAGAAGGGGGAAGGAGATATACCTGGAAAGAAGGATCCAAAGTGGTGCATCTTGTTAGCCATCTCAAGGAGCTTTTTCAGAAGGAGCCAGGCTTAAGATATCCCAAAGCAGTTGTTTTTTCAGAATACAAAAGGATTCTTGATATGTGAGCTCAAATCCTTCCACTACCTGTCATTTGAATGATTTTATTGATCAAATATTGTAAAAAGTATTGAAATTGCACTGGATGACAGTGGAATATCCAATTTGATGATGCATGGAATGCTCAAAAATGATCAAAGGATACAAATCCTTGAAGAATTCAGAAAAAATACAAAATCTCAAGTTCTTCTTACAACAAAAGGCACAGGTGGTGTTGGTATTGATCTGAGATGTGCTCAAAATGTCTACATAATGGTAAGACAGTATTTAGATACACTTGAAGCTTAATCTAATATTATTCCAATTACTTAAATCAGGAACCAGGTTGGAACCCTTCAACTGATGATCAAGCAGTTGATAGGCTTTATTGGCTAGGGAAAAAGAAAGAAGTTCATGTATTTCATTATATAACTGTTGGTAGTATTGAGGTGAATATTCAGCAAGCTAGAAGGAAGAAACAGCAGCTTCAGATGCAAGATAGTTTATACTCAACCAATATTTATTTTTTTTGGTAGCTGAAATTTTTTTATTTCATTTCAGGTTGGGCATTGGACATTTAGGTACTGTGGATCATGAATTGGAAAAATTGATTGTTGAAACAATAGAAAAATCATGAGTTATTTTTTTTAGGTTTCAGATAGTAGAAGTAAATGATGAATATCTATACATGGCTTTGATTGTAACATTAGCTTCTCATCATTAGTAAGCTTGGAAATATAATCATTTGAATAAAGATTTTCTGCAAGTCCAATTGGCACTTTGGCTTCTTTCTCAAAAATACCACTTTGTACTGTTCTACTTGCCCAGACATTTGGAATTCTATTGAATTTATGTTTTTGAATTTGCTTTTGAATAAATAAGGAATCTAATTGACTTGCTAGCTTTGAGAATAAAGCTGACCTCCAAGGGGACTTTAGTTTTATTAATGATACCTTTTCATCTTCAGTATTAGAGCAGCATTGTGGCTCATCAAATATGGAAGCTTCATCTTGATCAATTTTCAATGATAGCAATGTCTCTGAGCAATTTGATGATAACTGAATATTAAATAACATCAATTGGTGTAAAAATAAATCAAAAAATAAAATAAAAACATACTTTTTTACACCACCTTGATTTCTGCTTCTGACAGGCTTTTTTTGAAAGTGCTTGAGGAACCAATTTATCATTCTTAAGATCCTCTTGTTTCCCTCTGAACCAGCACATTAGTATTGAAGACTTATTAATATGTGTATTATCCTTTGGATTTATCAAGAATATTTTCAATTCTCCTTGTTGGTGTAAATAGTTTCAGTGCTTGAGAACAAATTTTGCAAATATTTGATTCCATTTTGATTCCCAACATTGATTCCAAGCAAAGGTTGACTTTGGGAAGCCTGATTTGAAGAGATCCTCTCGAAACATAGTTTTGTAAAGTGGTTAAATTAATATTCTTGGGCTTATAGACGGTCTATCCTCTCCTGAGTTGTGATTGTGGGGATTTGTAATTGGATTATCAGTGCAAGAAAAGGGTAAGTTCTAAACAATTTTGAGACTTTCTTCTGATGGAAGAGATTTCCAACTATTTATACCAGATGGAGATTGGAAATAGTTGATTTCCATTATCAACCAGCATAATTGATGTATGGATCTTGATATTGCACTGGTAGGTAGTGGGATGATGGGATGTAATATCTTGTTGATAGTCCTGTTTGATTGGGGTATAGAGGTCTCAAAAAAGTAATGTGAAGCTTTAGGCATATTAAAACAGGTTAATTAAAGTCAGATTTCTGGGTATAGGTGGAAGAATCAAGAGAAAGGCTGCTATTTATCATAAATGAGAGGATTCTGGAGCCCTGTAGTTAATTCTTACAGTTTGAATGAGCCTGAAAGAAGCTATCTTGTGTAAAAGGAGCTTATTTGGGAAAGTAAGCAATGAGGTATCAGGTTGAATAAAAATCACCCTGTTTTGAAAGAATACAATTAAATTACAGAAAAAACTGATCAAATTAATAAGGTGTTTATATTGGCTTTATCAGGGAGATCTAGTACAGGTTGTCCATCTATGGTATTTTTTTCAAGCCATGCCTCACTGAAGTCCAATACTAAACATTTGGCCACATCCAATTTTTTTGGAGCAGTGGGAACAAATTCATGGGTTTTTGAGAAAAATGCCTTGTTAAAAATATCCAGAATATATGCATTTGTTCTCTTCCAAATAGGCTCATAAGACCTTGCCTTAGCAACAACACTATGAGTAATTTCAATCATCTGCAATACTCCTTTAGCTGATCTTTTTCTCCAATCTCTTGAGCAAACCATTAAGCCTCTTACCCCAGAAGCAAGAAATGAAGCTAAAATATGATAGATAGCAGGGCTTAACTAATCCTATTTTTGATTGTAGCTCTGATAAGGTCTCAAGGTTCTCTTTGGACCTTTTATGAGTGAGCACAAATCCATCAGGAATATTGACTGGAAGAACGTTTGAATGTGCTAGTATCAGGATGTATGAAATCATAAGATGTAAAATGGAATCATTGAGAGATATTAAGCTATTAATTCCATAATGAATTGGCTGGTTTTCCTCCTTTTCATCAAGGGTATTTTCAATTTGAGCTGAATGGGATGGTCTTGTGTTGAGGCAGGACACTAGAAATTCCAGGCTGAGTCTTTGAACTAACAAGGGATCATCTTCTGTTGATTTTGTGATTTCAAACTTTTCAGGTTTTATGAGATCTTGTGCAGAAACTGATATTGACTCCAGTATTAGATTTGCCCAGAATTGTTTCTTTTGAGGATTAGGGACAAAGAGGGATTGTGCCAATTGAAAGAGGCATTGGTGTGATTTGGAAATGTTTTGCATTGAAATTGTAGAATCCAAAGTAAAGATAGGGACATTCCAAGCATCAGGATCATTGAAAGGATAATATTTCTTTGGTGAAAAGATATCTAATCCTGAAAAATGCAAGTAAATATCAATGTTCTGGATGAAACATGAATGAATGTCTTTTGTATTTACCAGATTTATCCAAATCCACTAGCCATTTGGTAATGCTAAGAGATCCAATACTTTGAAAGTGTATTCCTTTGGGTAGTTTGGTAGAAAATGGCCTTTGGAGGGTTTGCTGGAATTGTTCTCTTACTAGAGTTTCAACATTAACCTGGCATTTCTTCCATGAGGATACAGAAAGTGGCTGATAATGGCTGATTTTTTTTCAAAGTGATCTGAGTGAATGGGATTGAATAATCTGGATTGAGGAATCTTTTTCTTCTTTTGGGATGTTGAAGGCTCTTCATTACTGGTTTGCATTACTTTTGAGGTTGATGGGTTGTTATCTACAAGTATGAAATTGGAGTTAGGTTTTTCTTTTGAGTGTTTGGTAGATGTAGGTTGTATCAAGGGCTCCTCTATTTTTGATTTTGCTTTTTTTCTCATGGTGGAAGCTGGAAAACTTTTTATATTTGATTGATCATTTTGAGAAATACTATTGACTTGAGGGCTGGAGTTTGATGTGGATAGGGCTTTTTCAAAATCATTTTGAGGTTGGAATAGTCCTGGTTCTAGATTTTGAGGATCTGACTGGCTTTGTGGGTGTGATTTCTCAGTATCATAGTTGCATTCCAATTTCTAAGAAAGAAATGATTCAGGGAATATAGTTTAATCTTTGAGTAAAGCCTAAACAAAATATTGAAACATACTTCTTGATTCTTTTCCTTTATACTTTGATAAATTTTGGCCTTTATATTACTCATACTAGAAGAAGATATGAAATACCGCTTTATTGATGTTTGGGAGGATGCTAAAATAACAACCTTGGCTTCAGGGGGTAATGATCCACCTAGCTGTACACCTAAATTATGTTTTGAATTCCAATTAAAAATGGCTCCATATGAGAAAAAGCTGGAAAAACATATGACACAGATCATCTTCAAGTATTTTGGAGACCTCTTGAATTTTTTTTCTTGCATATTTAGGAAAGTGAGTATTGCAGGTTTCAAGCTTGAGAGAAGGAAGAAATTTGGAGATTTTGGATATGAATTCTGATTTTTCAACTTGCTTTGGCTCTATTTCAAGTAATGGATCCATTTTTGGAGCAGTGATTATTTGAAATTGACTGAGGGTTAATTATGATAGATAAGTTTTTAAATTTATTTTTGAATTGAAATTAAAAAAAATAGAAGGTGGGTGTTCTTTACACTGTTCAAGACAGACTGTACTATTATGGAATGTAGGATTTTGGGAAGGCATATATAATGATGACTTTTGATAAATGTCAATATTTTTGTTTGAGATTTGCTCAATATATAATAGCTTGGGGGCAAATAAAAACCAAAGCAGGCATAAATAAGAGGCTTATATATTCAATAATGTTGATAACCTATAGCACAGTTCAGCTTTGAAAACATTAAATAAATAACAAATTTATGACTGATGGTCATAATTGTGAAAGTCCACATTGTGGCTAAATTATAAATTCTCACAATGGGTTGATTTTTAAAATATTTTAGATCATGTTTTCTTTTGAAGTACATTTATTACTAAGCTCTAAGCTTGGCAAACATATAGGACACTTCAGCTCTCAAATACACTACAAAAATACTAATTTTATCACTGCCAGTCATGATTTTGAAAGGCATCTTTTGACTTGGTTATTAATTCACTCAATTGGTGAATTGTTAAAATAATTTAGCTCTAATTATATTTACAAATACATCTATTACAAAACTCTAAGCTTGGATACAAAAAAGGACTAGGAGATAAACATTATTCAGGATTCATATGATTATGACTACTTGAATCAGCTTCAATTCCACTGAGAGAAGATCTTCCTGGCCTCTGTATGATGTGACATCCCCTTTTTGTTTTGGCCTCAGTCTCTAATAAAATATTTTGGAGTCCAATCAGTTCTTTTACCAGTAAGTGGTTTCTTTCAACTTCTGAAATTGTGTTTAAGTATATTGTGGAAGAACAATCTAAAGGTAAGCAAGGTGGGACATTAGTTAAATCAGAATTATAGTCTAATTTCTCTCCATCCCTATGAAGCATACATTGAACTCTATTCTTTTCAAGCTGGGATTTGGCACCAAGGGTCATTGCTAGATCCAATTGCCTTGTACACAAGGTCAAAGCTTTACTACGCCAAACTCCAACAAGTCTTTTTGGTGCTTTTTGCAAGTAAGAATTATCCTGTACATCTGAAGTTGCTTTTATATCAGTATATATTGCAGAGAAATTGTTGTTTTGAGGGAATAATTGATGTGCTATTTTGAAACAGGCAGCTGTAACCTAAATATAAAAGTAATATTAGAGTTTGGTGTATTTCCAACAAAAGAATAAGCAGGTGCATTCTGCCTCCCTCTAGTGTTTTTGGATTTCTCAGCTTTTTGAAATTTAACCTCCTCTGCAGCCTGGCCAAGTTTTGAAAGCCTTTTCATTTCTTTAGCCCTTCCATTGACCCAACGTTCAATTAATAGGTTTAGTTGATTGGGATTGTTGATATTTAAGCTGGGTTGAGTCTGGCTCCAATTGATAAAATGTTTGGAGATAATTTTGGCTATGGCTGCATTCCAAGTGGAGTTATTGAATGAGGTTCCCCATTGGAATGTAATGCTCTGAAGGCCTACTAGCTGGCATTCCTTTTCACAAGAGCGCTTTTCAACTATTGAGAACTTGATCTTGCTATTGAGAACATCACAACTTGGTTTAAATTCAGGTGGCTGCAATCATTGAGATATAGAGGTGATTTCTTGTTTGACCAAAATTTGGCGCTTACTAATTGGATGATCTCTCTGTCCATATTCAAAGGTTTCCAAATGGGTCTTTATGTGTTTAGCTTGGTTTTTGACCCAATGAATATGAAATTCCTCTTTGTCATTGGTAGGATTGGGTGGGAAGTGATCTACAGAAGGTGGAATACCCATTAAGAAGTAGATAAATTCTTGCAAGTGGACTGATTCAGTGGATGCCTGACTTGGAAGATTGTTCTTTGTTACCAATCTTGTAATGCGGTGATTTCTCCCTTGCAAAATTCTCTTATTATTTCTAGCCCTGTGTTGGTCCTCTTCTTGTTGAATCCTGAATTCTACCCCAACAACTGAAAACCAAATCAGTTAGTAATTTTCAATCAGGTTTAGGAAAGATACTCACCACCGGATGTTATTTCCTCTTGTCCCTCCTGACTGGCATTCTGTGCAACTGAATCCTCTATTCCAAGTCTCTCCAAATCTTGCAGAAAGATGGATTTCTGTCCAGTAGAGTCAGTATGGATGCTTTTGTGGTTTTCTTCATCTGAGTTAATTACTGAGTCACCCTCTGTTGGTGGGTTTTGTGATGAGGATCCAGAATTTTCTCTGTGGAATGCGGAGGGGGTGCCACCCATTGCATTGGAAGACATTGTAATATCAATTTAAAGAAGTGGAGATAAATTGAGGAAAATGAGGTAATTATATTAAGGAACGTCTGAGGATGTTAAACAGAGTTGGAGTAAGGATTCAACATATGAGAATGAATGTGGTGGATGAGAAAGCTCAGGAAAGCTTAGAGCAGTTTGGTCAAGTAGAAATACGACATTTTTGGTGGAGAAGAAATAGTTTATATACACCCTTTTTCAAACCTGTTCTATCCAGCACAAAAAAAACCAAATTATGTCTTCAGAGATCTTTGGGAGGCCTAAATATGGCAGATTGACAATTTAAATCTCTTTTAAAAGGGATTTGAGTGAATTATTCCAAAAAAACTTCATTTAATAGGATATAACAATATCAAGAAAGGAAAAAGTATTGTCTTTTCTCCAAGGAACTCTTTATTGAGCATTGATAAGGAAACCTAACGCTGAAAGGGGTGCAGTGCGTCAATCACCTATCCATTGCTGGCAAGGTTTGAAAGGAAATGGTAAGAATCTGTTAAAATATATGAGATAATGAGTGGCAGTCCACTGAATAACTTACTGATGAATGTAGAGATACCAAACAGAGTGTAGCCTGATCAATTCCAAAGGTTCCAGGAGGATTCTTGAGGATTGCAGCATGACCCAAAACTGATTGGGAGTTGATGATTGTGGCATCCTCTGTCTGGTCGAATAGAATAGAACAATTGAGGTCTGGAAAAGGATGGAAAGGGTCTTTTTCTATTTAATTATTTTCAAGATTCTTAAAAGGTTTGATTATTAGCCACTATATGTTGGGATCACCTCCAACTAATGAGACAATATTATCAATATGGCCCAATGATTTGACATTATTAATGCTATACTCTATGATACTGTCTTCAACATGTGATTTTACATTACAATACCTTTTTTTTCAAAATTATTGACTTTTTGCATTCAAAGAGGTTTAAAACATCCCTTAAATCTCTTGAAACTAGTAGTTTCCAACTTTGAAAAATAGCATCATGAAATTGAATTGTATGACTGGCACTGATATTTTTTGATTGATGAAGAGCAATGAGGGTATTGTTCCTACCAAGTCTTTGTTGAAGATGAGTAGATTTGGAAATCCATTGATATTGTACTTTAGATATCCATTTTTTCAGTATTGTTTGGGAAATCTCAGCTACAATTGGTTATACGAGGGTAAGTATTGTGTGAGGGTGATTTTTTGACATAAAAATATATAATTCAGACTTAACATGGCTTATTATTCCATGGTATGTCCCCAAATGTATGGTTCATTCTTTTGTATGCCCACACAGCTAAGCTTCTTGGTGGCACTAGCTCCTTGATAACCTTTGGTAAATGTTGCATTAGGTGTAGATTAGGTTTGGAGTTTATCATGGACCAACCCAAATGAAGTGTTTGATGATAGATCTTTGTAGTACTTTCAATCTTATCCAGGTCTTCTTCATGTATGCTTGTTCTCAGTAACATGTTTGTTAATGTAACTAAGAAATAAGTGATTTGAGTAGAAGATCCTTATGGAGGTAGTTCCCTGGGCATTTTACCCTTCCCTCCCTGTGAGGTATTTGTGAACTCCATAGTGGTACAAGTTCCAAAGGCAAATACAATGTCATCAAGATTTGCCACTCTTCTGCTTTGAGTGTCTGAAAGTTTTTGAAGCCAAATTTTCTGGGTAGACGAGAAAACCATGATGGGACTTTTGTTTGATTGATGAATTTTTGAAGTGCCTTTAATTTGTCTTTTGTTAATCTTGGAGTTTCATCCCCCATTGGATTTAAATACTGATTATCATCAGAAGATAAATCAGAAGGAACCGATGAGTCACTACCATGTGTAAAAGGTAATAAGTTTAGTACTGTAGAAGTGGTTGACTGGGATCTAAGGGAATACCTGGAGTTTGAAGTTCTGTTGCTTTTTGCAGTTTGATCACTTTTGGTCTTGGAGGCTTCACTAGAGCCTTTGTGCCTTTGGGATGTACGAGGTCGAATGCGGGCAAGGTTAGCTTTTGTGAGGTTTTGTTTCTTGGGTCTACTTATTTTGTCAGAATCATTGTCATCTTCATTTTTCCTTTTTCTTGGACGCCCCAATAAACAAAAAGGATATTAAGATGGATTTGAGTGTGCCAAAAAACTTTGCTTTTTCCTTTGAAGCTCTAACTCGTGACCAGCCAACCCCACCTTGAAGAATGATATGCAATAGTCTTTGATATACCCTAAAATAAAACAATGCATAATATCTATGCCACAAAAGTCAATTGGTCTCCAGTAATCTAGCTTATTTAGAATACTCCACCAGACACCATGTGATTTTACAAATTCATCTTGTTCCTTTTTGTTTTGAAGTTGGAGCCATTCATTTGCCTTGGAAATATGATTTTCATGTGTCCTTGTTTCAAATTTTGAAATATCTATTTCATTGATTTCAACCCTTGTAATATTACAAAAGGAGCAAAATCAATTGGCCGAATATGAGGCAAATCCAGCCACTTTACGTAGAGCAGGAAGATCTGCTATTAAAGGTAATAAAGCCACTCTAATAAGTCTACCCTGTGGAAAGTCGTGGGTATTGGAAAACAAAATACCATTCCATAACATTTGAAGCTCAATCACAAGAGGCTCCAATATTGAATTCATTTGATCAAGAGATGGCTCTTTGGGACCTGGAGTTATTGCATACAAAAACATGTTCTCTGTAAGGTTTGACTATGAAACAATAAGTAAAAATTACTAATATTTTACTTATTGTACTATGAATGTCCTTATGAATGAAATAAATAAGATAAAAATAATTATATTATTAATAAAAATATAATAATATAATTTATATTATAAAATATAAAAGAAGAAAATAGAAATATTAATATAAAATAATTAATATATTTAAAAAGCACTTTATTATTGTTACAAACAAATAATAAAGGCGTAAAAAATTGTTTTTTATTAATAAAAAACAATTAATAACAATAATATTACTAATATTAAAGTTATAAATTGATAAAAATACTATTTATATTAATTCAAGAATTATTAAGAGAATAATATAGAGAAAATAACCTACTTTTAACACTTAATATAGTAATTTTGAGATATTTTACGCCAAATAATGTAAATAAAACTTATACAAATTGTATTTACAATAAAAAATAGAGAAATTACAAATATTCTTGATTTTTTACGTGGAAATGAGTTTTAGAGAGATTTTTAACAAAAAAAGTTAAACAAATGATTTAATCACGTCAAAATTGATGATTATAATAAAGATAAACTTTGGTCTTTGATAATATAAAAGTTTTATATATAAAAAATAAAGATATTACCTTTTTGTTTGTATTTATTTAATGTTTTTGATGCGTCTGAGGGGAAAACAGAGCAGAAAGAGCTCTATTTATAGTAAATACCTCCCTCCTAGAGTCCAACAGGCTTCTAGTAGACGCGTACTGATTATATCCACTGGAATTGATCAATATTTTAAGGTTTGGTGATGATCAAACCTCATTACATCATTATTATGCCATTATTTAGAGTTATCACTATAGCTCTAAGTTTGATGACGTCAAAGGCTTGGCAGAACCCCAAATTTTGTGGATTTTATTAGTTTCAATTATCAACTAATGGTATTCACCAATTTTAACACTTATATGACTGTTAAGCTTAATTTAAGGTTACAGTGTGTGATCATAAATGATCAAATTAAGCTCAAACTTTGATCCTTAATAACTTTTAACAATTACACGCTACAGAAATTCAGAGAGTGAATTCTGATAGCTGAGCATAACCTTATTATGCTTCCAAGAGCATTTCATTACATCATCAAAACTCTATTTTTGATGCTTTTTCTTGTAACTCATATTTTCTGTCAAAATTTAATATTTTAAACTTCAAACCATGATTTCAAGGGGTTACACCTTGAATATTGTAATAAAAAATACATCATTATTCACAAATGAACTAGTAGAATCCAACTGTCTACTCTTTTTTTTAGTTTGGACCACTTTCACAACAAAGTGGTCAACAGCTCTATTGATTTTAATCAATAATTCCTTACAGGTTTTAACCTTGTTTATAAATTGTGAAATAAACTTCATATCTGTGTTTCTACAGTAATTACATGATGACTTTATTTTTGGTTCATCACTCTATCATGTATAATTCAAGAAATATTAGCTAAAATCCTTGAATATATGCGTTGACCAAAAAAGTGCATATATTCGGGTTAATTCCTTAAGTATTGGTTTTGAAGCTTAGCTTATTAATTGTTTTATGTGTGGAGCTCTATGGAGAATCCAATGGTACCATTTATTTTACATGTTGTTTCATTAGGTTTTGAAATAAATAAGGATTTGTGGTTTTTATAAGGTATTATTACTTATAACTTATTAAATATTGACTTTACAGATATGCCATAAAAATGGTATATGTGTATTTTACCATGGGGAATCCAATGGTGTAATTTATTTCACATGTTTCTTCATTGGTTTTTAAGTTGAACCAAATTTTGTACCAGTTTATGGTATTTTTATAGTTTTTAAGGTACTTATAATTATATAAAATATTTCTTGTGACCTTTTTGGGTATGTGGTCATATCTCAAAGGTTCACATTCCCTACCACCAAAAAAGATTGTACCACAATCTGATATGTGTAATTAGGCTATCATCCACTGTCCTACCTCTTCAATAGACTTTGTTAGTCTTGAAGCTCAATAATGCTTAACTTTTCTATTTTTCAGGTTTTCTTTCATGTCTGAACCTTCTTAGTAGTTTATCAGCATTTGTTATATCTTTCTCAAGTAGCCATTCATCTTCTTGAGTTGAATTTCTATACCTTACAAGGTATTCCCTTTCTTTTTCGTTTCTTGTCCTTCTTTCTTTAAGGACTTTTACTATTTTCTTTTCCTCTCCTTCTTCCAAGGGGGGAATTTCAAGTGGGGTTTTATTTCTTAGTGGAAATAACTCCTTGTCACTTGAACTGTAAGGTTTTATCAGACTTACAGGGAAAGTTGGGTGTTTGTTCATTAGTTCACCTGTGAGTTCCAATTGCACAGCATTGGGTCCATGAAGTGCTTTTATCATAAATGGTCCTGCAAAGGAATCTTTTAATTTCTTTGGGCCTTTTATGTTATTAAAATTAAGGGTTGATACTAGGACCAAGTCTCCTATTTTGAAATCAGGTGGCTTATGACTTTTATCCCATCTTTCTTTTGCATATTTGAAAGAATCTTGCATAAATCTGTTTGCATGGTGTCTTGCTTTGTCAAGCATTATCTTAAAGCTGCTTGCTATTGGATGTATATCCACTAAGTCCTTTTTGAGGGTATCATAAGGAAGTATTGGATTCCAACCTTTTTCTAGCATTGCTGGTGTTTTGCCAGTAGAAGAATGGATTGATGTTTTATATGCCAGTTCAAGATCTGGTATTAGTGTACACCAATCATGGGTAAAACCATCAGAATCTTTAAATTCTAGCCCATAAGCACAGAATCTTCTGATCATGTCCTCTAAGGTCTGTATCATTCTTTATGCTAAAACATCAGTTTGAGGATGGTAAGCTGTTGAGAATGATAACTTTGTCCCAAACAAGTTATGGAGATTTGTCCATAATGCTGAAGTGAACTTTGGGTCTCTGTCACTTATAATATTCTGGAATAAGCCTGTATGGCTAATAACTTTATTCCATATCATTATGGCTGTGTCCATAGCTGTGTCATCTTTATGACATGGTAGGAACATGGGATTTTTGCTATACCTGTCAACCAATACTAGGCATGCATTATAGCTTCTGTCTCCTCCTGGAGGTAATGCTGTTACCCAATCCATATGAACTATTTCCCAAGGGGATTTTGGTTCTTGGATTTGTATCATCATTCCAAATTTTTTTCCTGTGGCTCTGTTGGCTTTTTTACATCTGTCACAGGTTTGGCAGTATTCTATAACATCTTTCTTCCAGTTTGGCCACCAAGAGCAGGTTTTCACTCTCTCTAGTGTTCTGTCTTCTGAAAGGTGTCCAGCTACAACACTATCATGACACTCATGTAGAATAGTGTTTATCAAGGTTCTATCTGTTAAGGCCATAACACATGTGTGTTTTGTTCTATGGTAAAGGATTCCATCAAGGAGGTGGAATCTTCCTTCATCATATGCCTTTTTCCATATTTCATCTAGTTTTGATGAAAGTGATGGGTCTTTGCAGTCTTTCATTAGAAGTTGGCCTAAGATATGGCAATTTTTGTCTATCTTATAGCTTTCTTCAACTTGGCTAAAGAACTCTGTGCCAATGTCTGTGACACATATTCCTTCTATATGGTGTTCTTCTTGTGGTACCCATGCTGGATTGTCAGGGGTATTTGCTATAGCCCATCTGCTAAGACCATCTGCATTTTTGTGAATATTACCAGATTTATGAACAATAGCCATATTTCCTCTATATTCTTGGATAGCAATTTTCCATCTCAGCATATGTCTATTTGGAGTTTTCATATTTAATAGATATTTTACAGCATTACAATCTGTAATCACATCAAATACTGTTCCATCCAAATAGTAATGTAATTTTTCTAAAGCCCACACTAAGCATAGGCATTCCATTTGGCTTGCTCCATATCTTGCTTCTGTTGGCTTTATCTGTCTTGAAATAAAACAAATTGGTCCTTCCACTGGTTCATCATTGATAATTTGTGTCTGATGTAGTGCAGCACCTAGTCCTTCTCCACAGGCATCAATGTAAAGTTTGAAGGGTAGTTTCCAATCTGGCATTAGAAGAAATGGGGAATTTTTTAAGGAATTTTTCAATTCCTCATATGCCTTGACTCTTTCTTCTGTCATTTCATAGACTGTTTGTTGGTCACATAGCTTATACAAGGATTTAGCAATTTTTGCAAAGTACTTTATATGCTGTCTATAGTAACCAGAAAATCCTAGAAATGATTGCATTTCTTTTTTGGTTTGAGGCATTGGTTTAAGTAGTACTGCTGCTACTTTATTTTTGTCTATGCCTAGACTAAGTCCAGATACCACATGTCCTAGTGCTTTTAATTCACTGTATGCAAAATGACACTTTTTCAAGGAAATTTTCATATTCACTTGGACTATTTTTTGTAGTACCCTTTCTAGTCTTGTAAAGTGACTTTCCCAAGTTTCTGAGCAAACTATGATATCATCAATATAGATGATTAACCATCCTTCTGATAATTCTTCAGGAAATATGGTATTCATCATTCTTTGATAATGGGAAGGTGCATTTTTTATGCCAAATGGCATTCTTAAGTATTCAAAAATTCCACAGTGGACTAATATCCTCAGTAGTTTTTTGGCATTGTCTGTTAAGACATTTTGATGAAAACCCTTTAAGGCATCCATAGCTGTGATGAACTTAGCTTGTGACAATTGTGTCAATGTCTCATGGATCCTAGGTATTGGATACCTGTCTGGAATGGTATAGGTGTTCAGGGCTCTAAAGTCTCCTACCATCCTTGATTTTCATTATGCCAAGTTATAATGACAGGTGTAGTGACTTCTACCTGTTCATTATGTCCTACCTTTCTCAATACTCCAAGGTCCATTAATTCTTTAATGTGTACCTCTAAGGCTTCTCTAGCCCTTGGACTAGCTGGGTAAGCAGGTCTTCTTAATAGAGGTGGGTAAGGTTTTTCCACATTAAGAATTATATCCACTTCATGTCCAATTATGGCACCTAGTAGCTCTTTGTCAGTTGCAAAGGCATTTTTATACTTAAATAAGAGGTCAATCAATTTTTCTTTCATTTTTTCTGTTAATTCTTGATTAAATTCTGCCTCTTTAAGTTGTTCAGATATAAAAAGTTCCTTTTCTGGAATTTTTTCTTCATTCTTAATAACTGTGATTTGTTTTTTGTTATTTAAGAATCCAAACTTTTGTCTTTTGTTGTCTCCTATGGTAAAATATCTATCCTTTTGGTTGGAGATATCTATACCATAAATTGATGAGTAGTCATTCCCAAGTATGAAGTGATTACTAGTACAGTTGTCCATTACTACAAACTCTACTTTGATTCTGACACATTGTGAGGGATGAGGAAAAACTAGTGTTAAATCAATTATTCCAAAGGGCTTCATGCTCTCACTTGCACTACTAAATTTGACACCTTGTATTGGCATAAGCTTTTCTTGCCAGTCTGGGACAATGATTTTTAAATAACTTTTACCAACACAGGTGCAATATTCTCCTGTATCTAAGTTAACTTTTCCTTCTTGGTTATCAACCATAACAATACTTATACTTGATTTTCCAGCTGTATATCCCATTCCTCTTGCAGGTTTGGTGCTATACATTTTGGCATCTTGTATGTTTGTCAGGTTTGTCTCAGATGTCCCAACTTGTGGTAAGTTTGAGTCAACATCCAGTACTTCATAAATTATATCAATATTATTAATTTGTGCATTAATTATATTGATTTCATCACTTTCAGAGCTTTCTGACTCTTCTGTCTCTTTTTCAGAGTCAGATTCCTCTTCTTTGTCATTGTGGTTTTCTGTTTCCACAATTTCATTAATCTTTGCCTTTTTAAGGCAATTATTGGCTAAGTGTCCAATACCTCCACATTTATGGCATTTTCTTTGCTCATTATTGTTTGATGTATTGGGCTTGAAGGATTCTTTTGATTTATCTTTTTTGATAAATGGTTTATTTGGGCTTTTAATGTCCATATTCTTCCAAGTCCTGCCAATTTTTGTTCTTGTCACTATGTCTTCTAGTGCATTAATATACTCTTCTGTGGAGCATGGTTCTATATACACCTGCTTCTTAGGGCATGTTCTAGCTCTCCTCCACATTTCTTGAGTATTTTCATATGCACCATTTTTTGTGACATTTCTGGGTATAATGCATTAAGTCTTTCAGCTTGTTTCAAGAACCAAGTTAAAGGTTTATCTTTGTCTGGGTCAAAGAAAGAATTTTCAAATTCATTTTCTATTTTGTACCTCCAGGCATCATTAGCCCACTTGGTGATTATTTCTTGTTTCCACCAAGACCAGGTATTTTTGCCATTTGTTTGCCTTATGCCATAATACCATCTTTTTGCAGATTTTTCAAACAATGAATGTAATCTTGCAGTGATTAATTCATCTGGTATGGCATAATCCTCTTGTAGCATGTCAATTGTTTTGATAAATGACATGTGGTCATATTCACCTTCTCCTGTGAATGTTGGCCATTCTTTCAATTGAGGTGCTTCCTTCATTAAGACTTGGTCATTGTCTTGGTGACTCAAGTCTGTTATGAATGGATTTATTAATTCCTCTTTTGGTTTAACAGGGCTTCTTATGTGAGAAAATGGTGTTGATAACTTTGGCATATTTAAATTAGCCTCATTAATTTTATCCATTTTTTCAGTAATAAGCCTTATTTCACTTTGAATGTCATCTTTCAGATGCATTCTTGCTTCATCACTCTTTTCCACATGGTCCAAAAGTAACTTTTGGTGTGATGAAGTCTTTTCTTCAAATTTTTCTACAGAAATATTTAATTTGTTTAATTTTTCTGTAAGATTATCAATACTCACGTCATAATTGATTGTCAAAGTTTTTTCTTTGATATCACTTATGTATTTATACAACTCTTGTTGTCCTTGTATTAATTTCTGAGTATTGTCAATTAATACTTTTGGTTTATTATTTTCAATCATAAATTTTATGTTATCAATTTCTTTCTTATTTTGTACAGCAAGTTTTGTTAAAGATGATAAACTGTTATTTATTTCTTGGAAAGATAATAAACTATTTTTAATGTCTTTAAGAGGTAAGATACTATTTTTAAGCTCTGTTAGAGTATTTACAACATCAGGAGACAAGGTTATTTCTTTGGGAAATGGGGTTGTCTCATTCTTTGTTCCTCTTTGTCTTTGAATTCCATCAAAGTTCTGGCCATGTTGAAGACATTGTCCATGGCATCTTTTTGGATCTTGGGGACCCTGTAGCTTGGGGAATATGGTTTTCTCCAATTCTTTTTCTTGTTCTTCTTCCCTTCTTGGGGAAGTGGGTTGACTTGGGGCTTGCTGGTAGAAGCTACTGAGGCTTCTTCCTTGGTTGCCTCCTTCTTTTTGGCATGATACTCCTTGATCTTTTTGATTTGAGGTTTGGATGATAGTGGATTCCATTCATTGGAGTATCTCACTATTTCCTCCTCTTTGAGGAACTTTTTCAGGATGTGCCAGGAGTTCATCACTCCTTGGTGTATTTGAGGCAACATTTCCCAATCTTTGTCCTTGTATACTGTGTAGTACTGTTTGTACTGGCTCATGTAGATGTCTATTTGAGCCCTCTGAATGTGGTTTTTACCTGTTTGAGTCACTCATACTTAGTTCCAATTCAGGTTCAGATATCATGGGCATTTCAGGGACTTGCCTTTGGGATAAGGCACTTCCTTGTGTGGATTCTGTTCCACTGGGGATATTGCCCTTTCTTTTCCCTTTTGAGGAATCAATTCTACCTCTGAGTCCAGCTCCATCTGATTGGATGGAGTATTGGGAGCCTCTTCTGGTAGTCATTTTATAAGAAAAATAAGAAATAAGAGTATTTTAGAACAGGAAATTTCCTATGGTAACTTATAATTGAGGTACTCACCTTCAGAGTCTTGAATGGTGTGTCCTGGAAAGTCCAATTTCTTGGCTTTCTTTCTTTTGGAAATTATTGGTGTTGGGGAACTTTGACAAGTTTCTTCCACCAATCTTTCAACAGTGGTTTGGTTATCCTCTGTTGGGTTGTCTTCAAACACTAAAAAAGACAAATAAATATAAGTCTTTTTATATAAAAGTGTTATTTTTGGTAAGATATGGGAATTTTCAACGTAAAAATTGCTTTTATATCTTTTTTTATGGAAAAAAAATGAAAATAATTAAAGAAATTAAATTAAAAAGAATAAAATAACTTTTTTATTGGTTTTTAATATTTTTAATATTTTTTATGTTTTTTATTTTTAAAGAATAAAATAAAAGATGAATATGATTATTAAAATTAATTTGTAATATAAAATTATTTTTAATTTATAAAATATCTTTTTTTTAATCACTAGAGTCACTCAAAGAAAGTTTTTGCAAGTCTAAGGATGTGAAAAACCACGTGTAAGACAGTACAATTGCTTTCCAAATGCCTCAATAGCTCTTAAAATCAATAAAATATAAAATTATTATATAATTTTATGATTATAAGTATAATTTATTATTGGATAAGCCCAATTAGAATCTTTTTAAAGGTCTTTTAGAGTAAATATCACGGCCAGGCCCCCAAATGTAAGGTTTGACTATGAAACAATAAGTAAAAATTACTAATATTTTACTTATTGTACTATGAATGTCCTTATGAATGAAATAAATAAGATAAAAATAATTATAATAATAAGAATTATTATAATTATGGCATAAAAACAATTGTATTATTGATAAAAAAATAATAATATAATATAATAAAATAATTAATATATTTAAAAAGAACTTTATTATTGTTACAAACAAATAATAAAGGCATAGAAATGTGTTTTTCATTAATAAAAAACAATTAATAACAATAATATTACTAATATTAAAGTTATAAATTAATATAAATACTATTTATATTAATTAAAGAATTATTAAAAGAATATTATAGAGAAAATAGCCTACTTTTAACACTTAATATAATAATTTTGAGATATTTTATGCCAAATGATGTAACTACAACTTATACAAATTGTATTTACAATAAAAAATAGAGAAATTACAAATATTCTTGTTTTTTTACATGGAAATGAGTTTTAGAGAGATTTTTAACAAGAAAGTTAGACAGATTATTTCATCACGTCAAAATTGATGATTATAATAAAGACGAACTTTGGTCTTTGATAATATAAAAGTTTTATATATAAAGAATAAAGATATTACCTTTTTGTTTGTATTTATTTAATGTTTTTGATGCGTCTGAGGGGAAAACAAAGCAGAAAGAGTTCTATTTATAGTAAATACCTCCCTCCTAGAGTCCAAAAGGCTTCTAGTAGACGTTTACTGATCATATCTACTGGAATTGATCAATAGTTTAAGGTTTGGTGATGATCAAACCTCATTACATCATTATTACGCCATTATTTAGAGTTATCATTATAACTCTAAGTTTGATGACGTCAAAGGCTTGGCAGAACCCCAAATTTTGTGGATTTTATTAGTTTGAATCATAAACTAATAGTATTCACCAATTTTAACACTTATATGACTGTTAAACTTAATTTAAGGTTACAGTGTGTGATCATAAATGATCAAATTAAGCTCAAACTTTGATCCTTAATAACTTTTAAGATTTACACGCTACAGAAATTCAGAGAGTGAATTCTGATAGCTGAGCATAAGCTTATTATTTTGCCAAGAGCATGTCATTACATCATCAAAACTCTATTTTTGATGATTTTTCTTGTAACTCATCTTTTCTGTCAAAATTTAATATTTTAAACTTCAAACCATGATTTCAAGGGGTTATACCTTTAATATTGTAATACAAAATACATCATTCTTCACGAATGAACTAGTATAATCCAACTGTCTACTTTTTTAGTTTGGACCACTTTCACAACAAAGTGGTCAACAGCTCTATTGATTTTAATCAATAATTCCTTACAGGTTTTAACCTTGTTTATATCTTGTGAAATAAACTTCATATCTGTGTTTCTACAGTAATTACGTGATGACTTTATTTTTGGTTCATCACTCTATCAAGTATAATTCAAGAGATATTAGCTAAAATCCTTGAATATATGCATTGACCAAAAAAGTGCATATATTCGGGTTAATTCCTTAAGTATTGGTTTTGAAGCTTAGCTTATTAATTGTTTTATGTGTGGAGCTCTATGGAGAATCCAATGGTACCATTTATTTTACATGTTGCTTCATTAGGTTTTGAAATAAATAAGGATTTGTGGTTTTTATAAGGTATTATTACTTATAACCTATTAAATATTGACTTTACAGATATGCCATAAAAATGGTATATGTGTATTTTACCATGGGGAATCCAATGGTGTAATTTATTTCACATGTTTCTTCATTGGTTTTTAAGTTAAACCAAATTTTGTACCAGTTTATGGTATTTTTATAGTTTTTAAGGTACTTATAATTATATAAAATATTTCTTGTGACCTTTTTGGGTATGTGGTCATATCTCAAAGGTTCAAATTCTCCTCTTTGTGAAATTCACTTGGAGAAAGATTCAAACAAGTGAGAAGAATTGACCCAATTGAAATGGATTTCACAGCCCCTTTGTTACTGAATGGATTGAACCAATCTACATATAAGCTAAATATCAAATTACCTGGTCTATTTGTAAATTCTTGTTTACTATGTGGGGAAGATTTGAATGTGTGCCAAATATCAGAGATTACTTTAGGGTCTGTTTGAGAATTATGGGTATTGTGAGCATTTAATAGCTTTTCAAACCCAGGAATCCACATATGGGAGGCCAACCAGTTTTGCAAGGATTGGTATGTAAAGGTACAGATTGGGTTTTGAAGTGAAAAATCATTCTTGTCATCAGTTCCAAATAAAAGAAAACCATATTCTTTTCTTGCAAGAGATCCTAATTTGACAATGGAGGAAGGAAAAGGTTGAATGAATTTGGATGTACACTGTTTGTTGATGTGCCCCATTGCAGTCAGATCATACAAGCTGAAGCATTCTGGACAGCAAATCTTCTTTTCAAAGTCCATGGATATGCCTAGCTGAACCAAAATAGTTTAAATTGAAAGTGGAATTTATTTAGCAATGGATAATCCATCAAAATTAACTTTCTCTCCAAGGCTAGTTATCTTTTCCCTTTCTGATCCAAGAAATTATTTGATACTATCTCTGGACATTCCAATTTTGAGGTATAGGCTAGAAGCTTGAACCAAAACTTTAAGAGAATGAGAGTCAATGAATTTAAAGGTCTTGTTCTCATATTTTTGGTATCAAAAAGCAAATTTCTTTCATTATTCTGACAAGAGATCTGTTCAATTTGAGAGAATCCAGGGGTTTTCTGTGTTGGCTGTGCCAAAAGATTGTGGAAAATTAAATTGAAGTAATGTTGAATCATTGAAATGAATGAGGGAAAGAGTCCTTACATTTTCACTATTTTGGGCTAAAAACATCTGATCAACCAAAGGCTGGGGTCTCCTGAGTTTTAGTAGTTCCAATTGATGTGTCTTCCAAGCTGGGTCAGACATAGGCCTTCCATGCTGAACAATATTGTTCAAATCTTCATAATATTGGCTGTAACAGCCAAGCTCGTGACAAGTGCAAATTTTTTTAGGGCGACCCATTTTTTGCACAATAAAATTTTGTGGGGAATGAGCAAAAAGGGCCCAAGAAATTGAAATGAAGTAGTGTGGTTATGAGGAAGGTTTTGAGGGGCAAAGTGCACTCAAAAAGAGCTTTCAAGTGGAAGCAAACATAGCTTTATTTATATTTGAGCATCTTTGATTTTGCAAAGATAGGAGCCAATTATGCCCCTATGTGGTTTGCATGGGGTACAAAGTTTATACAGACGTCATAGCTTTCACACTATACAGTTTTTTCTGTATGTGAGTGGGTCTGATTGGATTTCAAGGAGACAAACCAATTACGGCCATAATTGGTTTGCAAGTGGTACAAATTATGACTGGCGGTCATAATTTGACCACCTGTGTATGATTACAGCCAAAGCTGTATTGTCTCTGGACCTCATTCAGATACATTTTTTTCTGTATCTGAGTGGGTCTGATGAAATTCCCAGGTGAAAAACCAATTATGGCTGTAATTGGTTTGCAAGTGGTACAAATTATGACCACCTGTGTATGATTACAGCCAAAGCTGTATTTTATCTGGACCTCATTCAGATACAGTTTTTTCTGTATCTGAGTGGGTCTGATTGAATTTCAAGGAGACAAACCAATTACAGCCGTAATAGGTTTGCAAGTGGTACAAATTATGACCAGCGGTCATAATTTGACCACCTTTGTATGATTACAGCCAAAGATGTATTTTCTCTGGACCTCATTCAGATACAGTTTTTTCTGTATCTGAGTGGGTCTGATTTAATTTCAAGGAGACAAACCAATTACAGCCAAACTAGGTTTGCAAGTGGTACAAATTATGACCGGCGGTCATAATTTGACCACCTGTGTATGATTACAGCCAAAGCTGTAATTTCTTTGGACCTCATTCAGATACAGTTTTTTCTGTATCTGAGTGGGTCTGATTGGATTGCAAGGAGCCAAGTCTTACGGATTATGACCAGCCGTCATAATCTCACTCTGATGACATTCTGAGGACACAAAGTTATCGTGTTCATAATTGATTTACATTTTGACAACATTATTACTGGTGGTCTAAATCTCTCACCCACCTACAGGTGTGACTGTACCCTCCAATCTAATCACCCTTGTATTTCAAGGAGGATTCTAAAGATAGACATATCCTGACACTTAATGCTGGCCTAAATGTGTAATTTTGTTTTATGTCTATAGGATATGCAGCTTTCTTTCCTCTGAAACCACAAAACTCATTTCTGCTCTATTTTTATGGGCTACACCCCCCCTTCATTTAATTGGGACCTGCAATATAAATAGAGCTGTTTCGCCTGTGTTTTCCCTAAGTTTCTCTGTTTTTAACTTCTGTTGGCCCCTCAAATCCCTCTCCTCCCAATATAATACGCAATACTATGAATCCACCCCAACCACCTGATTCTGATGTCTCATTTGATGAAATTTTTCATAGGGCTTTTTCAAATAACACAGATTTGAATTCATCTTTATATTATCAAAATGAGGCACCATCTCATTCATCAATCAATCTATTGCCCACCCCAAACCAAAGCACTGAACCCCAGGAATGTTATGATCTTTTTTACTACCTCAATTCTCCCAATATAGTCCCACCAGCTCCCATTAGTCATCCTCACACTTTACCCTGCCCCCCACCAAACAACATAAATAGAACCCCCTTTCAACTTGGTAATTTTTTTCTTCCCCACGTAATCTCATCCTCAACATTTTTTAATATTAGATATCACAAAAACACCAAACATGAGTTTGTGTAATCCACACCCAAATACTCCATGAACCCTTCCACCACCCTCATTCATAGAATTTGACATGAATAACCCACCCACTCAAGTACAATATATCTCAGCAATTCTTTCTTCTGAGCTAAATTGCCTCTCCTGTGAAGAATTTTCTCTCAATCACCACCGTATCAAGAAAATCCTCAATAATGCCCTTTCTGAAGCTGAAAAGAATCATGTATCAATTGATATTAAGGATTATTTGAAAAAGGGCCTTACATTGATTTCTCAAAAAGAACATGGTAATTATTATTCTTCACGTCTGTCCTCAATATTGTATTAATTTGATCTTGCTTCTTGTAGAATTGTCTTCATCGCAAGCGATTGGTCTTGTAGATGGCAATGTTGAAGTTATTGAGAGAGAAGTTCCTTCCATACGCTCATCCCAATCATCCCTTCTGGAGGAGGTTGTTCCTGACAGAAATCACAAGAAAAAAAGGAAAATTCAAAATAAACCACCACCAAATATTCGTTGTTTCATGCGACAATCTGTCACTATTTATAATACCCAACAGGTTGTCTCCATGATTCCTCCCACAAATACACCTTTTGTCCCCATTGTTTCCAGCCCACCCCAATCTATCAATCCTCAATTGTTATTGCAAGCACATCCCAATGACCTTCCATCTCCTGATACTCCTTGTCATTCACCTACTTTAATGGTTTCCCAATCTCATGGGCATGATTTCCCACCAATATCAACTGAGGAAGAACAAACTCATCAACATAACTTACCTAATACAGAAAGCCCACGTAACAGACCTTCTGCACAAAGTGGCCACAGCAACATTTGTGAGAGCTCATCAAATTTACCTATTTCAAATGAGACACATATCCACTCAAGAGCAGATGTTCATCAGGTCTCTCCAATTATTTCAGTAGGAGGAATTAATGTTACAGCTAACACCCAGGAAATCCAGTCCACTATTTCAACACCATAAAATGCACATACTCCTTGCGCCCAGTCATCCCCACATGATACCTCAATTGAACCACCACCCCCCTCATGTGATGATGTTCCTCCTCAATCAATGGAATCAAGTTTGTCCCCTCCATTACATGCCCCAACACCAGGTCTCAACAATCTCAATCAAGAAGTTGATTGTCCAACTCAAAATCCTCCCACATTGGAAGAGACTGAACAATCTCCCATTTCCCAACCAGCCTCTCCCCCCAATATTGAATTTTCCATCTTTTCCAATGAATTTCGTCCTCAATTTTCCAAATTTTTAATTCAGGATGACCAACTAAAGCCAAATATTAAACAACATTTGAAGCAATCAACTCTTTGGTAAAATGGCGTCTTAAATCTTTGGGTTGTGAAAAACCTGCACAAGGGAATTTTGACTTCAACCAATGCTCATCTTCATATACCAAATGGATTGATGAACTAAGTGATCATAGCTAGTTGCCTTATAATAATTAGTCATTACAAAATATTAAAGATTATCCTATTTCTGAACAGGATCACCATTTTTGAATGCCACCAAAGCTGAATTTTATGTCTCCCCTCAAATTTTTAACATGCAAATATATGATGACATTACATCACCTGAACCAAGTATATCTATTCCTTTTTCTCTGGAGCCCCACGTTCGTAATGAAAAGCACCCTGAAACCATTTTTGTTTGTAATCTCATTTATATGGCCCAATCACACCACTTCACCATCATTGCTTGGGAAAAACTCATTGCTGCATCTATATCTGCAACAATGGATGAATTTCGTATCCCTAAACCCCCCATGACAGCTCCAACCACTCCTGGAAAGGTACATGCTTATTTGGATATGCTTACATACTTTGAAGGATTGAAGCAACCTTCTATTCCACCAATGGAGCTTATGTCAACCATCCCCCCAAATCCAAACCCATCTATTAGCAATATAGACACCAAACAGAATTTGGGTGCTAATTCTGATCAACAACTCAAGTCGTTTCAAGATTCAATTTTGGATGTTATTATTTCATACATCATTTTCAAAGCACAGGCAAACATAGAGGAGCTTTCCCCCCCTAACCAATCAGAAAAACGTAAACATCCCAAAAATACAAAGAATCAACATCTTGGAAGAGATGAAATTTCCTCATTAATAATTAACCACAGACCTCAAAGCATCACTCTGTTGGGCAATCAAGCATCACAATTGGACCAAGCTAAAAAGAAATTGAGTGACTCTCGTAGTTGGCATAATTTTCTTCCATTTGCTTATTTCTTAATATTAGGTGTTAAGGGTTTATTCACTGCTCACAAAGATCATCGCCATCTTTCAATTTCCAATGCTATGCTTATATTATGTTCTTTTAACATATCTCATCAGCTTGTTAAGCCATCACCTCCAGAGGAGCCTGTCTGGAAAAATCTATCTTTTCACCTCAACTTGTTTTTTTTTAAAGGCATGAATCCAATTAGTGATGTTCAACTTGTTCATCCCCCCTCCCGGCATCAACTAGCACAATATATCACCAGTGATTTCTTAAATCAATGGGAAGCTCAAGCAACAGTGAAATCACTTCTTCCTCCTAGTCAAAGATCTTGTTTGACTTAGTTTTAAATGAATCATGTTTTTAGTAACTCTTTTGCACTTTCCATTTTTCAATCCTTACTCTTTTTGGGCATCTCCAACATTCTCGGCCACTCAAAACACATTATGTCTGTGATTTCTTCTCAGGTCTTGAATTATACTACTTGATCATCATTCTATTACAATAATCTTAAGATAGTAGGAAATTCCCCCTTGTGATTGAGATTTAATACAATATGATAGCTTTCAAATTTAAATATTAAACTTCTTTCACACTATAAAGATGAAAGGCAAGTTTCATGATTTTTGGCCAATAAATTGAACAATCAACTCTTACTAGTGAGCACAAATAACAGAGAATATGATGAATATAACTTTGAAACTTGACCATTCTATATTATATAAACATTTGGGGTCAGCTGAAAGGTATTTGTGGCAACTATCAGTCAAACATAATATCATTAGCCTTTATAACTGTTCTTATGATTATATTCTCATAATATAGTATTACTTATTCATTAAGTGAAATTAATCTCAATTTTCAACCATACCTTTTGTGGACCACATTGATTTTAAGAGAATTCAACCTCAAAATGAAACTTTGTATTATAGTACAATTTATAAATGACATAAGAGGTTCTTTCCATTAAGAATTCTACTTGACAGAAATTTGAAATTTTTATATAATTGAATTTTTCTATTCATGTTTCTGAACATGTACAATTAGTTGATATGAAAAGTACACTTTATTACTGAACTAGTAGTTTAATAGTTCTTCAACTTGAAAAGATACTCCTTAAATTTGTAGATAAATCCATTGCATATGGATTTTTTAAAATGATGCAAAGTCAAACATCCAAAATTATTACTACAAGATATATTAAGAGTTTCCCAAACCTCATAATTAATACAAAAATACCAATTTAAATTATTAATATATAATACTACATTCAAAAATGAGTAATAATTGATTTTAATAAGAATAATAATCCACAATGTGAGGTTGAGCTTTTTTTTTGTGAAAATATTTCAGATTTCTGTGAGATGAATGACAGTGAAAACAATATCCTATTTGTCAAATACTAATTACAATTTTTTTGATATTTGGCACATTGTTGTGCTCTTCCAATTGTTTTATCTACAAAATCTCCTGTTCCCTCTCTCATGTTTCTTCACCTGTTTAATTAATTCATTAGAAATTTGGAATGATCAACCAAAGTGAGTCGTTGTATTGTTGGTTGATACTTCAAGAGGAGGTTTGGTTTTTTGATGTAAGATCTTTTTTGAAGGCCATATTAATTTTATAATACCATTTTTCAATCCAAATTCAAAATTCAAGTTGTAATCTGGAAAAGAAAAACTATGACCTATAAATTTGGTTGGTGGTGATACTGGATTTCCATTTTCGATATCTATGTAACTGAATAAGCCATATGTAAGATTGTTTGAATCATTGTCACAATGAGAATGGTTATGAAAATCATTATAAGTGATTGATACATTTGAGAATAATCTTCTATTTTCAATTTTGTCTTTATGATTCCATTCAGAGTCGTCCCAACTTCTTAATTGCCATTGTTTCATCAAACATTCATTATCAGTAGAACCATATTTTGTGAATAAATAAAATCTATGAGAGAGAAAACTATTATAATTTGGTAACTTGTTCCATAATTCTCCATATTTTACTTTTCTTTCAGACAAACACCTTTTATCTAGTGTATATACTCCTAAAAACAAAGAGAAAAAATTAATGTTTTGTTTTTTTAAATTCAAAATTTAATATTACTTACCTGCACTTTTTCCTTTATTATATCCACCTCTAAATCCAAGACATTTCATTTGCCCACCAATTAAGAATTTGTTAGTTTTTTGATGCAGATGGTTTTGTGCCATATAATAAAAATCTTGTATTATATTTGATAATTGGAAGGCTACTGAATTTTGATCTTTGGTTTTTTCAAGTGAATGGAATTTAATCATACAAACTAAATCTTTTGTTTTTTCATCTTGGTAGAATCTATAATTATCATTGTTAAACTGAATATGAAGCTTCTTTTGATTCTGGACTTGAATTCTCTTGATTTTTAAGTTATTTGAAGCTTTTTCAATAAATTCACCTTCTTCTGCTTCTTCAACAATTTCACCCTCTTCAGCTTCTTCAGAAATTTCACCTTCTTCTATTTCTTCATGATATTCTTGTTCTTCATAACTTCTTTTTTTGGAAAATGAATGGTTTAAGCGTTTGTCTCTGTGAGCCCTTTTACTGAGACTATTTTGATTCATTATAAAGAGAGAGAATCCTCTAATACCAAAAAAATATGATACTGTAATACTGGAAATAGTAATGTCAAAAGAAATCAAGATAATGAATTTGAATATTTCCACCCGCTTCATCCCTCTTCTTTCTTATAATCCAAATTTCATTCTTCCTCAAACCTAATTTCATTGTTTCTAATATCATCACTCCTCCTAATTTTTTTCATCACCTTACTTGTTTTTTACTAATTGTATCCTCATCCTCAGTTTCACCTGCTCTTTTGCACTCTCCAATGCTATGGAAACAATCAGGGTCATTGACGTTCCAGCGTTGGTTCCGTTGATCCTGGTTGTTGGTTAGCAAATCTTTCACATTTCAAAATTCATAATTGTTGAAACATCTTCAAAAAATTAACTCATCATCATCATCCTCATCGTCAATCAATCTTAATCAAAATTAAAATCAAGCCATCATCATTAATACCAATCAATCATCAAGCATTAATTCATTGTAAGCTTGAAGCAATTCCACTTTAAGCAAAAATCCTTCAAATCTTGATAATCTTCATCCTCAAAGCTTAAGCAATGGATTTTCAAACATTGAAATTCAAAATCTCAAATCTTTTGCCAATTGTAGAGCATTCAGTCACTTGTCAAAAAAGCTCAATCCAATAACTTGAACTCAATTGCTTTTCAATCAACTCAAGCCAACTTTCCATCAATGATCAAATCATCCCCGAACTCAATCAAAATACCTAAGCACCGTTCAATCAATCATCAAAGTAGATCATTCTCTAACTCTTTACCAACTTCATCAAATGAATTAAATTCACCAATGAAAATTCCTTCTAAATCACTCAATTGATGAAATCACCAATTCCCACTATTTTAAAATCTCAAAATCTTCCTTCCTCAACCCAACAACAGATTCAATCATGTCATCAAACCAACTCAGTTCAAATATGTATTTCATTGATTCATTCATTAATCCCTTTCTGCCCATCACTACTTCACCTTTCACCTCGCCAACTCATCATCACCATCATTTTAATTCACACTATCATCATCAGCAACACTCCCTTGGATTGGTTCAATTGATTTCCCGCAACAAAGGATGATGAGCATGTAAATGCTAGGTGAGGGTTAATGGGGGGGTGAAGGATGATGAGCAAGGCTAGGTGATGATGAATGTCATTTGGGATGGGGGTGAAGGTATGCTTTATGAGGTATAGTAATAAATGAGCAGATAATCTTGGAAGATTGACCAATCTGTAAAGTTGGTGCAGTATTGCTAAGTGAGTTCAATTCTCTCCTGCTCAAAGAGAAGGTCTAATGTCTAATATATAATATGAATAGGATTTAAGATAAAGGGCAGGATATGTTAGATATAAGGTTTTGGTGGGAGTATGGAGATAATGCCGATAAGTGACGCTGCAGCCACGGCATCACGCCGACACCAAAGCCAGCGTTGCTTTTGCTGCTGGGGCCACATTACGCTGCAGTTGACACTGCGCCCCCACAAAAAACATAATAGTATGATGAGGGTACACCAATCAATATGGCTCTCTCCCAAGAATCCTATGGCTAAACAAGGAAAACAAATCTAAGATTAACAAAACACTACAACTAATATTCAAAAAAGCCGCAAGACTAATAATGGGATTCCAAAATAGCACACCGGTGGCATTCCTTAAGAAAGACAGTGGCCTAAAACCATTCCTTCAAGTCCACACAGAGAAAACACACAAGCTGATACTGTGTCTACACACCAAAGATAACAACCCAGTCCGACTAATTGTCAAAAAAGAACTACATGAAAACAGAAATGAGTTCAAGTCAACGATCAACAAAATGATATGCAAGACAATGCTCACCACTAAACTAGAAATTCCCCTAGAAACAATCAAATGATTTCCAATCACACCCTGGAACCAGACCCACCCAGTCTTCAATTCAGGAAAGGAGAAAGACAAAGCAAGGAAAGCATTCCAGGACTTGCTCTCCCAGCTAAAACCCAAAGATATCATGATTTTTTCTGATGGCTCAGACATCCAAAACAAAGGTAAAGGATCAGCAGCAATAGTAGAGAAGGAGAACATCATAATAAGCAAACATATACCTCCCTCGACAAAAACAACAAACTATGAAGCTGAATTAGCAGGCCTCATGCTGGCCATGGAGGCAGCAAGACAGGTAATGATCAGAAGAAAAATCAGAAAAGAGAAACTGGACACAGTTACATAATGTGCGACAACCAAGAAGCCTTACAGAAGTCAGCAAAACCTTTCAAACCCTCTGCCAGCCAATACCTATACTTAGAAGTCTACCACAGCATCAACACCCTGAAGAAATCCACCCAAATACAATTGTGGTGGTGCCCAGGACACCTAGAAATAAAAGGCAATGAATTAGCAGACACGATGGCCAAGAGCAGCCCTAAATTCAACCACACCATGGTTCAACACCAAACCAAGCCTAGCAAAACTCTTCCAAGAAATAACAAGAGAAGTAGAGACCAACCCATTATCAGAGGGGGAAATCTTGAAAACTAGGAACTTCAGAGGTAAAACAAAACTGCTCACCAAAGAAATGGACAAGCTAGAAGAGGCCCAGTCCTCCATCATTCACCAACTATGATCAAGCCATGTCCTGTTGAATGAATATCTGAAACGCATACATTTAAGGGGAGACCCTTTATGCAAAACGTGCAACAGACCAGAATCAGTCAATCACTTCTTGACACACTGCAAGCAATACAAAGCTCAGAAAAAATGAATGAAAACTGACATTATAAAAAATAAGATCTTCTATAATGAGACCAACCTAGACCTACTTCTAGATACCCCACAATCATTTGAGATACTGGCAAACTACATCAAAGAAACAGAGAGATTTAAACACTTGAAGACATACCTTTCCAACTAGAGAACTGAATACATGAATTGAAATGGTAGATAGCCGTAGGAATGAGGTTAAATTTTTTTTTATTTTTTAACAGTGCATTGTGTTTTAAATTCCGCACTATGTCTATACTGAATAGGGGGTTTAGGGTTACTGTTAGGTTTTGGTACCTTTATTTTTTGCCATTGTGTAAGGCCGTGTTCTCCTTTGCAACTTTATTCTTATTTCTTTATCATCTTGGTTTTCGTCAATTACAGTATGTTATTTATTGTTGATTTGAGGTACGTCATATCACTGTTTTTGGTCTCTGTATAATAGTAGGTGTGTGAATCTACCTGAATCTAATATAAACTTGCATATATGCGCTATCACTCCTGGATTCTCTAGGGTTCCTCTCATGTCTTCCGATTTAAATCTGATTTTGTTGAGTTGTAAGTCTGTTTTCATCTTCTTCCTCTGTGCTTTATATCTACGGCAGTGCAATAGGAAGTGTCTCACTGTTTTGGCTTGATTGCATTCTTCGCAAAGGGGATCTCCTCATACCCCTATTCAGTGTAAATATGCATTTAATACTACATGCTTGCTCCAAAGCTGGTTTATCACTGAGGTAATTGCTCTCTCTTTTGTGCTCAGTGCCTTGTTAAGTTTATTTGGGCAGAATTTTACTCGCAGTCTTTTACACTCTTCAGGCGTGAACTTTTGTAGTTTGTTACCTTACATGATCTTTTGTTTAATTTTGGCTCTGCTTGTAGGTAATGCTTGTCGTTGGGTCAATGGGTTGGATGTAGCTTTCTTCGCCTCAGTGTCTGCCTTCTTGTTGCCTTCTATTCCTTTATGGCCAGGACACCATGTTAGGTTGATTGTCATCAGTTGGGATAGGGATAACAGCTGATTACTAATTTGGAGATACAAATGTTGTCCCGTTGATGGTATTGTTGGGTTTGCCACCTTCCTTAATGCTCCCTGATTGTCACAGAAGATATGTACTTTACCTATTGTTTCTTGTCTCTCTCTTTTTGAGTATAGCACTCTCCTTATTAGTTCTATTGCTAACTTAAGGCCCACCAGTTCAGATTCAAAGTTGGTTGACAGGGTTGTTTTTGTGATGTGTCTGTTTACTGCTGGTCCTGTTGGCATTATGACTGCTTCCGCCCCTTTACTTTTGTTCGGTATATCTGACCCATCCATAAAAATTTGAACGTCCTGTGGTTTCCTATCTTTTACTAATTGTTTGACTTTGTCTATGGATGAGGTACAAAAACAACCAGTAAACACACCCCACCCTCAGAAACAAGTTGCGCATGCACTCCTCCAAAGAAAGGAACCGAAGGAGGAAATGCGGCTCCAGGAATGAGCCGCTTCATCATTTCGAGGGATAATTTGATTGAAATCCTAAAATTTCCAAGGAACTTCTTGGAATGGGACCAAATCATCTTTTCAGGGCTCAAAAACTACTTGCTTCTTAGCACGTCCTTCAGCTTGCCATCTGCATGTCTTTGCTCCACAAGCTCGATCGAACACTCTTAAAACTTCAGCCTTACCATCCTTGGTGGTTTCCCAGCCATGTGGACCACCTTCTTATTGCAATCAAAGCACACTAGCATACTCTCAGGATATCAATGTGTGTAAATCTAATTGAAAACAGGTGTCCTTGAAAAGAAAAAAACAAAGCAAAGAATCATGACTCAAGGCTGATGGTAACATCTTCCAATGGCCGTATTTCACATTCAGTCCTCCAAGCTAATTGTCAGACTGACGTTGTGGTATTCCATACCTTAATGGCCCAGTTTCAAGTGGAATTTCATTTATAGGACTATAATTTGAAGAAATAACAAAGAAAAATCAATAATTAATCAACTATAATAGAGGAATTCAGCAATAAAATGGATTTAAATTCATAAAAATGTACAATCCCATAATCAAATCCTGGAAGAATGGACCATTTGATTACAAGAATAACAATAAAATAAGGAAAAGAAAAGACAAAATAGCAAGAATGTTAAAGTTACCAGTGAAAGGGGTAATGTAACACTCAATTTACCCTAGCTCTGCTCAACCTTTGGATTACTCAGCAATTCAGTTATTAAACTGAGGCCACTTCAATAAGGAATAAATTAAAATTGTATCAATCAACAGTCACAAGACAGAAAGAAAAAGAAATCAATCAATTTATGCAAGGAAAATCCATCAAAAACCTTAAATTACACAGCATATCTGTGGAAACACAAGCACAGCCAACTGATAAGCCAGTAAATATAAATTAAAAGCAGAATTAAGTTAGATAAAGAAAAGAAGAAACTCATACAGGACAAATGGAATCCCCACAATACACAGCATTCTCCACCTAAAGTTCAAACAACAAACCAAACATATGGTGCAATATCTTAATCAAATGGCACCATCTCAAAATTACTCACCAGCTCAATTCCCTCAAGGCTGTGCATAATAATTTTAAAGTTTAATTAAAATATAAAAGAAGCTTCAGAAATGGTGCAATATACCAAACATATGGTGCAATATCTTGATCAAATGACACCATCTCAAAATTCCTCACCAGCTAAAACATCTCAGATTACATAATCATACATAAATTGGTGCAAAAAACCAAACAAATGGTATCTCACCACTATAAAGAAATTATCCCAGCCAAAAGAAGTGGAAAAATTCTAAGTCCCTTGTTTTTGAGTGCCTCTATGGAGAGCCCAAAGAATATAAATAAAGGTCCTCTCTCCCTCATTTCTTTCCTCTTTTCCCCATGAATCCAATTAGTTATATACCAAGAAGAAGAATAACTATTCATCCCTTACTAGTAGGTTAATCTAGTTATTTTATTAAAGTATTATAGACTTATAAGTTTAATTCATAGTGATTTCTAATTAATAGTAGTTAACAGAAGGTCTACTTTATATTATTAATCCACCCTATGTTTAAATTATTAGTCTTATAATTATAATACTATCAATAATACTCATAATATTGAGTTTATCTCCATAACCTTTACATTATAAAGGAAAAATAGTCTTATTATATCTTCATAAAAAAAACCAACCTTACAACTATATATTATTATATATAAAAAAAACCCTACCCTTATATTATATTATATCTTTTATATATTTAACAAACATCCTCTATATATTGAACAAAATCATACCAATAAATTATTAAAGGTCTTATTATTATATTATATTAAGAATTAACCTCTAAAACCATTAAGTATTATAACATTTATAACATCAAATTGAACTTACCCCTTAAAATATAAATTATTACTATTATATTAAAGCAACCTCTTATACTATTGAGGTCTTACCCTTAAAATTATCTTATATTATTATTTGAAAATCATATTTTATATTTTATTTAACTTATAAGTTACTTATCTGATTATTGAATAGGTCTGATAGAGACTGCTAAAAAGTCTTCTCTAGTTGTAAAGCCACAATCTTAAATATTGATTTGTGAGCTCTGTAGGGAGATTGTTTAGTATATTCAGAGGGTCAGCTAAAACACCATTAGCACCCTTGGTTACAGGATTTTTTCAGCAATTCAAAACTGTTTACCTGTGATTTCCCCCTCAAGGACTGCCTTATCCAATCCCACACTAAAAGGAGTTCCACAACGTAACCTCCAACAACAAAACTAGCTGCTTCAGAATTGGTATTTGGCAAGACCTTTACTGATCACATATTGGTTTTCAAGTGGCTAGATGGCAAGGTTTGAACATCACCCAAAATCAAGCCTTATGTCAATCTTGAAATTGATCCTTCAGCCGGCGTATTACACCATGCGACTTGTCTTTTTGAAGGCATTAAAGCTTACAAATCTCACAATGGTACTATAAGACTATTTCGGCCTGAGGCAAACATGCAAAGAATGAACCAAAGTGCCCAGTGACTAGCTTTTCCAGTTTGCTCACTTTCAAACTCTGCCTTCATTCTCTCTTTTCTTCTCTTTGTGCTAAAAAATGACATTTATGATTATTTTTGAAATTTTTCTTACTAACTTTAATTTTTAATTTTGGTCTTTGAAAACCACTTTATTCTTTCAAATGTCTCTTTAGAACATTCATGGTCATACTCTAATCGAGCTGATCAAGAAACTAGTCAAATTGGACAGTGATTGGATTCCTGATGAACCCGGTTACTCTTTCTATACTTTACCCTTTATGATCGGGACAGGACCAGGTTTGGGCTCAGATTTAAACCTTTTCATCAGAATTATAAATGAAATATTATTAAGATGAGCTTTTGAAACCTTATCACTGCTTCCATATTCTCCATTAAAGCTGAATTATCTTCCTAATTTGACATTACTCACCAAATCTTTTTATGGGAGGTCTGTCAATAACTAAATGAGAGGATCTCCATGGCAAAAAAGACTGGGTTTGTGGTAGATATAATGTTGTTCTTTTTCTTTTTATTTCTCTTCTTCAATTTAGTTTCTTTAAATATGTAAAGCCATTTAATTAAGTAATAATACTAGTATCTATGTAGTTCCTGCTTTTTTTAGAGTAAGCTGAAATGAAAATCATTTCAAAATGTTCAAGTAAGGTGTATGCCTATTAATATTCTAAATGGTTTACAATATGATCAGCATTTGAGAAAAAGCCTGAAGATAATAGCTCAATAAGTATTATTGAATGAAGAAGAGTTTTGTTAAAAATTCATAAGTCTCGGAAAGGACCAGAAATAGATTTTTGGTGCAAAACAATTATGAGAAACCAAAATTTGGACTTTAATGGACAAATCAAATAGATTGTACCATTATAATGATGAAATCATTTCTTATTCCCTAAATTCTCTTTCTAAGCCAATAATTTTGTTAAATTTGATGGCACTTGTAAGCTTCTTTGAATTCATCCTTTTGACAAAAGCCAAATCATTACATATAAGTAATTTGAAGCTCTATTGAGACTCTAGGGCTTACCATTGTAAAGGATACACTTCAAAGCACCTTCTTCTGAGCTTAATTTAGTTGTACATATGAATCGGAAGCTTATATTTCATTATTTTAAAATCAATTTATTTGTAAACAGTCCTTCATAAAAGAGAACGTCTTCCTTTATACATTTAATTCAATTAGTAGGCTAGCTGGTAAAGGATCTTTTGAAGTAATAGAAGAGCTTATATATTTGATTGATCTGTGACTTAAAACAATTACTCAAGGAGGATTCTTATCAGATTCATTGTTAATGGTAAAGATCTCCCATAAATTCAGCTGGAATCTATTTATTCCAAGTCCCATTGTCTTATAATAAGCTGAAAAACCCATGAGTCTTATTTATCCCCATTAAATTTATTGTTTAAATACATTATTAAAGTATGTATACTATATATATAAAAAACATCTACAGGAAGTAACAAGGAAAGTAAATACAGAAAGGTTACAGGAGCTCTACTGAGCACAACAGAAGAAATAAGGCCCAGAATCCCAATGTACTGAAAGAATGTTTCTTGGGATTCATCTTGGTTTTTAATATCAAGTCATTGATGATTATTTAATTAATATATATTTTTCTAATACATATTTTGCATAAAATACTTTGTAAAGGTTCTTTTTTTATTAGAAGACCTCATTTTGAAGAAATTGAAGACAAGAAAATAAAAAATGGGAATATTTGAAATAATTTGATATGGTCTCAATTTGAGAAAAACTTCACTGAATATTGATTAGTTTTTATTAAATATGATTAGCAAACAATAATATAAGCTTAAATAGTATTATTTAGCTAAATACAAATTCATGTATACATTAATATCTATAACTCAAGAGAGGATTTAAATTCAATTGATTTATGTATTTCCCAACCAATTTTCATGGGGTAATCAATCAAAATATATATATATGTGCAAACTTCAACTAGGAAGATAAAAACCTCATAGAAACAAAATACAAATTAAATTTAAATCATCCTATGTGTATTTAATCAATCTATATGATGATTTATTTAAGATATATTAGAATATCTGTGAAGAACTTCATATAGTGGGTTGAAATAATTTTGACCAATCTTGTGTTGAAATTGAGATAAAGGGTGAGAGAAAATGAAAATAAGCCTTGGGACGAGTTGGTAATAAATTTAAAGATCTTATGTACTCAGTTTTAAGTTAAATGTAAAATATCTGAGAGTATTACTTAAACAATTTGAAAAAGGCCAACCCTAATAAGTCCAGCTCTAAGTAAAGAAAGGGAAAAAACTATATGGAGATATGAACCAAGTGAAGAATCAAATAATTTGGAGATACATATGGAGATATGACTGAAGCTAATGATGAGTTAATTTTGAGCTAAATATAGAAATATGTTATGAGTTAATTCTGAGTTAACTTGGAGACATGAGACAAAATCCTTGTAAGGGACCTGCAGGAAAGTCCAAGTGAAATCCCCCCAGTGCAATAATGAATCCCCATGTTATACAGTTTTGTTCAGGTTTGAGCTACATTGAATGGAAATTCATGGTATGAACGTACACCTGCTGATTCAATTTTCATTATAATTTCTTGATGTATTGGTAAAAATGAATTTTCTACACTTTTGAGGATAAAAAATGTCATTCTAGTTATTCTGTATAACAAGATATGTTTTTTCATACAAAAATTAGTAACACAAACATTTTACAAAACTAAGAATTGTATGTGACAGAAGAGTAAATTATTTGTTTTTGATAACAAAGAGGAGTTAATTGAAAGATGCAAAATGTTTCAATCAAAACTTTAAAATCCAAATTGAGCCTTATATTCCCAAAAAGCCTTTTGAGAATATAAAATATTTCTTTGGAAGTGAATTTAATTTTTTCTATGAGTTCCAGTAAGATAAAAAAATTATCCTACATCTTTTTACAATTTTTTTAAGATCTGTGAATATTTTATCTCCAAATACATTCCTGTAAATGTATATCTACAATGATAGGTATCAGAGTCATCTGCCATAGCTTGTCAAATGAGAGGCTTGATACATTTCCAAAGTATTTGATGCCTCTATCTAGATTTCTAATTTCTCTAAAAATTATATATTGTCTTTAAAACCCACTAAGAAATCTAACATAACCAATATTAATGGATATCATATGGGATTGGTTTATCTCTTGGAAGACTATTATTTTTATAAAGTACAAAGGTATGTTCTTGTAAAGAAAATTCCTCTATAATTATTGATTTCTAGTAAAGTACAGTAATTGTACAAGTATTGATAAATACAAAAAATATCTTACATTTCACTTTTAAGTATTTGATATCAGCTAGCATAGCTTTCTTGACCTCCAAACAAGTTGTGAATAAACCTGTATATTCAAAAAGATATAAATTGAGCAAAATTTAGATCTGCATGAGCAGTTAACCACTGGGTGTCATGTTCAATGCATCTTCATTTCAGAGTCAAGCTGTGTCTGATCTTAATCTCCATCAATAAGGGCTTTCCAATTGTTTAGGGTGCTTAATTCTTTTGAGCTATTTCTCTTCTTAATTTCATTCTATAAGCTAGAAATCCCCTTTTATCTGACACTTATATAGCCCATTTATTAAACCTTTATTCTTTTTGATAAAATGATTGGCCAGTATTTTTAAGGAATAGATTTTTGGCAGAAATAGCTATAAGATCTCTGGGATTGGTGATCTCAAATAGTTTCTCATTGTTTTAAGCTTTCTCAGTAATCATACTGCCTCATTCAATTATATTTGTGATTTTTTTATTTTCATAAGCTAGAATTTTGAGAAAAGAACTTGAAAGTATAAATAGATCTTTACATACTTGAATTTTCTTCAGAAATATCCTTGGAATACATGATGTTTTTATAAATCTTAATTGAATTTTCATTTTAAAATGAAGCAACAATGAATTTCTAAACAATAGTCACATCAATCGGTAGTAAGTAGTAAATTGTGTTTTAAATTCATTTAGAAGAATCATGAAAATAATTCTTTACTATTATTATTAGATTGCCCCAGCTGGGAAAATATACAAATCAAGAATAATTTGGGGATGACTGGACTTGGCTCACAGATGAGTTTTCATCATATGTCCAAAAAAGGATTTTACAGATCTTACAAAAAAGAATTTTTTGTATAATTTTGGCAACTTCTTATGAGCTAAGTAAGAGCCACTCTTTGAGTAATTAATTGGAATTTTCAGACTATATCCTTCAAAAATACTCTTATTTTAATTTATAGAAGTGTATCAAGATTTCTAAAAAACTAATATCCACTCTTGAATCCTGTTGGGCACTGCTCAGATAAGGTAAGTACAGGTATGGGAATTATTTCCCATTTCAATGATTGTATCCACAGAAATGTTGCATTATGAGCCTTAAACTATTATGCTAGGTGTTACAGAGAGGCTCCAGAAAGATTACATGATTTATGGTGTGGCAAGTGCATTCATGTGAAAGTATTTCAAGGAGGTGTCAAAGGTTTGTGTACCTATAAGCCTTGATGCAACAGGTGCAGATGTTTTCTGTGACAAATTGAAGGTATTTTGGGTGTATTAGGACACTTTATTCACCTCTCACAATACAATGTATATAGCTTATAAAGCTTCATGATTATTTCCCAAAACACAAGAAGCAACAATCAAGTGAATTGAAAATAACTCAAAATAATTAAATGAAGTTGAGATAAATTAATAAAAACAAAATAACTAGGAAGAACTAGTGATATTGGAAATAAAAAATAAAAATTTGAAAGAGATTTTAAAAATCATGAAAAATGATGAAAAATAAAACTAAAATGAAAATAACCCATTCTGAAGGCACCAGATGGCTACAGGTGTCTATACAGAACCTTTATTTACTGGTGGCCTCAATGAAGGCCACAGATGATATCAAGGGCCTATGCAGCTTCTCAGAGCATGAACCATGTTTTCTTTATTGTTTCCACAATTTTGACATCCAAATAAGACATACAGGCCCTCCACAGTTGTTGAGACCTTTTATTGCCTCCCAGAGCATGGATGATTCTATCTTTAACTTTTTGGAATAATTCTCACAGCTACTCTCTCAGAGAATCAAGGATTAATTTCTTGATGCTATAGGAGCAATTAGTAAGATAACAAAGGGCTCAAATGGTAGTTGAGCCTATGCATGGACTCAGTGGCTATTGATTGAAGCTCTGACTGCTCCATATCACTTTTAAGCACCTGCACCCACTTGGTAGCTGCCTTCTTGATTTATTTTTTCCTTTTTACTAATTTTTTTTGGGTTTTGGAAATTCTTTTATTATTTTTGGAGTTTTGAAAGTTTTTTTACATTTGTGAATTCTTTTCTTATTTATTTAATCTTATTTTCACTTTTTTTGCCCTTGATTTTTCAAATAAAGCTCTTCTATAAGTAAGTGACATGAAAAGTAAAAATATCTCCAATATTCATTCCAATTGATTTTTGCATTCAAAAGAACATTAAGACAAAAACACATCTACAGGCTTTTTAATTGTTTTAGTTCCATAATGGGTTATGAATTCATATAATTCTTCAAGTGAAAAATAATGATTTTTACTATGAATTAATCTCTTAACAACAAGATGGAATAAACATTTCAATTATCAATTTAACCCATGTTTTTGGATACATTTTCAGCTTAAAACAATGAATTTGAAGAAATACTCTTGATAGATACTTTAGTATATCAGAAGGAAGTAGATTTAATTAATTCCAAGCTATTTTATACAAATAAAAACATTTAGTTTCAAAAAGATTTTATCATTGAACAATTTATTGATTTGAAGACTACATGGATTGATAGAATGAAAAATCAAAACAAGGTATTACACCTCAAAAAATCTTTATAATTAGAAGATAAAATCAACATCCTCATAGCATAACTGTCAACCTCATTAGATATCTAAATAATCAAGTCAGATTATTGTGTGAGAGAGTATTTCAGAAGCATGAAAAACACGAAAATCTCAATATCCACCCATATCAAAGCCATTTCTGATCTGAACCAGCTATCAGATAAATCAAAGCTCTATGCATCTGAAATCTGAATCTCATCAACATTCAATATGAGATCCAATGCTAAACTTGATTAAAGAGGCTCATTTTTTGCTTATGGTGAATAATATTCCACTTTATTTTGGTTTCAGATTTTTCTATTTCAAAAATTTACAATGAAAACAATTCATGCCCTGTGGGAAGAAGATTAAGGTCAAAAATGGATTTAACCTGAAATAAAAATTAATTGAATATTACTCCAAAAATGGACATCTTTATTCAGACAAATATTTGGTACAGATTTTGTAGTCCTAAATTATCACTGATTTGAAGAGGAACCTAAAAAAAGGTATGAGAGTTGTGTTCTGATTAATTTGATTTTCTCTCATTTAACATCAAATGCTATGTATTATGACTCAAAAATTGAAAATTCTATTTTCATTACTTACTGATAAAGCTGACTTGTCAAGCTTTGGTTGTGGAATTTCATCTTTGATGAACACATATCTTGTGTGTCACAAAGGAGATATTTCAACAACCCCCAAATTTCCTAACCTCAAAAAATTATGTATAAAAAATACCTCACAGAAGAATTTTCATAATTCATCAAAATGACACCTTTAGAAGACATACATTAGAATAAGAAAGAACATAGAAAGAGTTGATTGCTTTATAAATAGGCTATTAACGGGGTCATTTCAAATTGATAAGATTTTGAATAAGAAGAAATAGAAGCCTGAAGTTTGGTTAAAACAAATGGGTTGGTTTTACTTTGAAGTGTAATTGTTTGGAGTATATTGTAAGAAGCACTTAAAGCCTTCCAAATTGGTAAAATTGCCACCTTAAATGTTATGATTGCATATGTCAAATATTCAAGCTCCAAGCTTTAACACAGATATTGACTCCTCAAAAAAAGATCAATATCATATACCTTCTGAGTGTCTTAATGCTGGCTGGAAGTAAATAAAAGCCAGGCTCTTCAAGAGAGTGTAGTATTTAAGATCTTTGTGCAAGCAATTTTCCAAATTTATTAAGGAAGATATTTTTACTGAAAATAAAGAAAAAAGATTTTCCAAAGATTATGCCAGCTCATCAAAAAATGTTTTTGAAAAATAAATAGACATTTTCTTCCATTTGGAGATCAGTTGAAAAAGATATCATAAAACTGAAATTCTGAATATCTTTTGAATCAAATGACCAATTAATTAAATGCTCCTCTGGTTACAAAAAATTTGTATTTAGCTCTTCACCTTCTTAATAACAACATGATAGATACTTTAAAAGGCTGATAAGTTCCCAATTGTCTCAAAAACACATATGTGAAGGACAATCCATGATACATGAAATAAATTTCTTTTTTGTGGAGTATGGAAGCCTCAAATAACTGAAAATCTTTTCAAAACTCTTCTTGATGGAATTGGCCCCTATCATCCAAGATCCAAGATATATATACCCCTAAAATCCAATATATTTAACCATATCGTATCCAATATAGATGTGATATGAAATTACATTGAAAATGTGCTAAAATTATGTATTTATCTTGTCAAACATTCTTCTAAGCCCTTCAGAAAATCATAAAAGCTTAGAAAGAAACATAAATCATTAAAGTAGTAAACTCCCTTAATCAAATTTAGAAACTACCTGAACATAAAGATAAAGTCCTTTCAAGTAATTTCTAAATTTCCTTTTTGAAATTTGAATTGGATACCTTTTCAAATCTCAATCCCAAAAGTACCAGCTCAAATCTCTTTTAAAACTGAGTGCATCAGCCAATATATAATATCTGCATACATCCCTGATTCTTACGCTTCCTATTTGATTGTGTTTAATTATGAAAAAGAAAACCAATTATCTCACACTTTTCAGAGAAATGTAGCTGAATCTAAAACACCCCAAAGCTACTCAAGGAGTAGCCAGATCAATAATTTATTTGTTCAAGGAATTCCTTGGGGCTATCAATTAATATTTTGATATATCTTCTCCACCATGCTTTGGGGAGCTGTAAATGCTTCAGAAAAAGGTGAGTATTCACAAATCCCAATTTCAAGAACATATAAATGATACAGCTCAGGAATATCAGAAAGACAAAAACTGCTTTTTGGAGAGGGAAAGAGTTTGAATCAACAAGATATCAATCAAATTAATGTATGAAGTAGCTAGAACTCACGGATATAATGTTGGTAGCTCCTCTGTCAAGCCATAAGTTTTTATATTCAAGAATGGCTAGTATATAGTCATAAAATGCTTGAGATATCTGATTCTTCAAGATGTAATTATTCCAGGAATTCCCAAACATTTTAGCCATGGAGATCATCAGCTACTTGTATGCTTATAAATCCCTTAGACCTATGTCATTTTCAGGGTGAAACATATTAATACTGTATTTAAGATCAAAATAATCATAAAAGTACAATTGACAAGTAATTCAATTTTGAGAAAGAAGAACCATCTGAGAATACCAACAGATGAAAGGAGAGAAAGTCAAAGATCACAGTGAAGGACCACAAGTTATCAGTTATATTTCTTCCTTTTCTCAGCTAAGAATAAATTCAGGGATCACCTTATTTATTACTGTCATATTTCTTGAAAGAATAAAAAACAAATTTGAGAAAAAGTTGCCATTTATCCTATATTGAATGAACGTCTTGATAAAGCCTCAATTTTCTCAATATATTGTAGAGTTTTTAGATGTGGAACAAGAGTTGTAATTCAAAGGTATCTGATAGATGGCTTTCCATGCAAGAAAAGTTACTTAGCTTTTGATATTTGCTAGATGAAGCTTTAGAAAATTGGCAATAGAGAAATTCAAAAACAGATTTCCCAAATAAAATCAATGACCACCTGGAAAATTATGAGGAAAAATGGCTAAGGTAACATTCCCTCAAATATTTCTAGAAATTCAATATCAACTGAAGTGTTAACCTTTCCTTAAAAAGGTATGAAATGGGTCTATTGATATTAAAGAGCCTATTAAGCTTAGCCAAGAAATTCATAAGTATATGCAAATGGCCAGATGTTCTTGATTCCATCAAATTAATTCCCTGAATCTATGCGTCAATGTGTATTTGCATTTTCATTTTTTAGCATAAAATCTTTTTTATATAAAGAAAAACAGAATGAATTTCTCATATTTTCTTCTTTGGCTATAAATATGTTATATAGTGAACAAATTAAGGCAATGAAATATAGGATCAACAAGGTTTTTCAAAAGATGGTGAGGTATAGCATTTTTCAAGCTTTACTATAAGTCTTTATTTCAATCTACCTTAAATATTGCTTTAAAAAATAAACCAATTATTATTATTCATATTTTGACCAAACTTCTTTTCCCTTTATGTGAATAATTTTACATTTTATATTGGCTATAAGCCTTGTTTAAAATAAAACAGCTTCAATTGATTCAGCTTATATGAGTAGTTATCAATTTAATTCAAAATATATTCATATCATCAAGCTTAAATTCAGTAGAATATATTTTATTGCTTTTATGAATTTTTCTTTCTAATTTTGAAATTTTAAGTAAATAAGCTTAATATTATGCACATGTATTTATAAAGAATAAAAAATATATCTCTATGATATGTAAAGCTCTAGATATATGACTAACCAAAATGATTCAGATTCCAAATATCTCATCATTTCACAAATAATTCCTCATTGAAGCTCTAAGCCTCATATGAAATTTATTTCAAATATAGGAAAGCTTTTTTATCAGTCTCATTTCTACTATAATTTGATAAAATAATCTTTCTAGTTTACAGAATTACCTTCAATATTGAAGTTTGAATTTGAATCCACTCAATATTTATTTCAATATTTCTTTTTGAAGACTAATAATCTTGTAGATCTGTAAGTGTAAACAATGCACTCAAAGAAGTAATGGGTAAGCTTAAATATATATATGGAAATATTTCATCTTATTCTTAAATACCTAGAGATATATGTTTAGTTTTTAAAAGAGAAATGAATTCTGATAAGATCAAAAATCCAAAAGTAATATTGAAATATACAAATTGCAATTATAATTCAATTTTGTATGAAAACATTCCACTATATAAGAAATTTCAATTTAACCAAATCAATAGAAAATAAGATAATTTTTGGAAAATTTGAATGTAGAGTATATAAATACTTCTATTCAAAAGGTATATTTATTAGGTAGAAATATGTTGGGATATACTTCTGAATGATTATTGAGTTAGCTGCAGCTATCAAGCCAAGTATTGAGTATTTTCAAATGAATATTCATTACTCGCAAAAAAGGCTGATGTATTCTAAAACTTTCAATATAAAATTGAAATTCTGGATAATGATGAACCCCAATTTGTCTCAAATCTCTTTATTTCCATCAAGAACTCAGCATAGTTCAAACTTCAGTACAGTATCAGATCCCAAATGCTACACCTCCTATCAGTTGTATAAGTTTTGCTCATGGTAATATTGGTGTTAATGTTTAGGCCCGTATTATTTTGAAGATTCTCCCAATAAAATTTCATCAATTTTTAGTCTTAGTGTGAGGTGATTCAAATTTTGTCTAACCAAATAATGATAAAGGAAAATTCTCCCCTCATATAGAGGACTTTAGGGAAAGCATATTTTCTAGCTCAGATAAACATAAAAATTTACTCATGCTCAACATTTTACTCAGTTGAGCCATTGTTGTGGCTGGCTCATTATGGTACATGAGCTGTCTTGATCTCACTTGAGCCCCATGGTTCAACCTCACAAAAATACCTCAAAGGCAGAAGCAAGAACTTACTCAACTCAACTGTCCCATTTTACTTTTGCATGTATGTGCTTATTTGCTTGAATGAACACTTATCTCAGCTATTTGTTTAAAATTCTACCTTTTTTAAAACAATCTTGCAGAAATAAGTGATTAACAGTTATTTCTGAAATTCACTCAAAGATTATTATGCATTAATCTTTGTTCATATTGCCATTGTCAAGGATGGGTTTTAGAATTCTCAAAAACAATTACAATAACCATGTGGCACCTGATAATCAAATAACCCCACATCAAGTGATTTATTTGAATGAATTTCATTATCAACAGAGTCATTCAATCCATTCTAAAGTGCCTTCCAGCCAGTATTGGACTATTTATGGAGAATATATAAGCCCTCACAACCATCAATATTCTTGCAACAAGCCCTCAGAATTTGGTGGAAGTCAAGATTCATCCTCTAGTACAACCATAAGTTAACCCTCATTAGGCACAAAAACAAATTTTAAAGTTCAAGTAGCTGCAACAGAGGCTATACAAAAAGCAAAAAAGGATTTAAATGATCTTTCAGTGCAAAATAAGAAAAGGGCTTGTTGGACCAAGAAGAAAATACAAGAGGGCTCACTGAAGAAACTCTCTGCTAAGAGTGAAATTTCCAAGAACTGTAAGAATGGTGATGATTTCAATCATGGTTCTGTGTTATTAGCTTATCAAAACATATGGACTCACATCAAAATTGAAGAAAACTATCATGGTATGTATAGCTTTTATTGCAGCTTCCTAAGTGTATTGAACACTGACAATTTTGGAAAATTTATCACATTCATTTTGGGATAGTAAGAAGACAAGGTAAGGAATCAATAATCATACAAGAGCTCAGGAATTAAGACTAATTGCAAAGTAAACCTTAAAAATGTGGAGGGAACTTCAAATCTGAGTGGATTTAATCTTCCGAAATGATGGTATATAAGCAAAAATTCATGGAAGCAAACCAATTTCTTAAAAGTACTTGTGCTGTTACAGATGAGGGATTTCAAAAGCCATTGAAAGAGGAAGTTGAACATTCATATCCATGCTTCAATTTTTTGTTACAGATATTAGGTGACAAACAGAATGTGGTTGGGCATAACACTTATGAAACTAGTGGGTAGAAATGCAAATAGTGAAGATCATAGTGACACAAGGAATTGAGACCAAGCTGGACTTCTACAAAGAAGCTTGACTTTATCAGAAGCCTCCTCTGGGACAACAAGTGTGCATGATGGGGTTCACATTCAGACTATGACCAGTAATGATGGAAAATCCACTGAAACATCCATTGAAATGGGAATTGAGGGAAATTCAATTAATCATCATTTCACAGTTCTAAAGGGAAAGGGATATAGAAGAAAACTTGACCAAGAAACACAGGCCCACAATGTACATTCTAACCTTTCCCCTAAGAAAACCCAGTCAATGTTTGGGGTGTTGGAACCCAGGATTTCTAGGCTTAAGGAACATTTGAAAATTCATCAAGATTTGAAATTATTAGAAATGAATACTAAAAAAGAAGAATTAACCCTTCAACATTAAGAAAAAAAAGAAGAATTCAATTTTTATAGGGAGAGACAAGAAAAGAAATTCAGGCCCAAAATTGAACAAGATCAGTGATTAAAATAATTACACTCCCTTCAGATAAGGAAATCAATATGAATCAGAATCTAAGAAAGCTGACTGTGAGCTAGAATATTAATCATTTTCAATCAAATGGTAACATGAGCTGGATCAGAAGGGCAGATCTAAAGAGAAAGAGCTTGAACAAAATAAAAAAAATACATTAAATTAGAGTTTCTACATGCCAAACACTCATCAATTATTAAGGAATTGCATGAGAAGGGCATTAAAACCAAGGAAAGCACTATTTATTTGAGGCTTTTGAAATTTTCTATATTATTTTTTTGTCACTTCTTGTCTTCCTATCATTAAGGCACTCCTCAATCACAGCATATTAATTCTTCTACTGATTATTTTGCTCACTAATCTTGAAATACTTTTCCATTTCTTTTATGTTCTGTGACTTGAAGATTTGCAAATTAAATATAACTAAGAAAATGTTTTACCAATGAATTGGAAACACACCAATTTGATAATTATGTGACACACATATATCAATCACTTGTTCTTGTAATTGTTCTGCTTTTGGTGAAGGTATGTCATGTGGAATGCAATTAAGTAGTTCTTGGTGTGCATCTTCACTCAACTCTACCCACAAGTCCTTTATTTGGGAGAGTATGATGTTGTGTAGCACACAGCATGCTTGAATCCAAGTAATGTACTCCTTTACATGATCATGTGAATTCAGCTGAAGACACGTCTGCCTGACTGAGGTGCATAATCCCTTCAATATACCAATTGTATACCCATTACACACTCTGGAGTTTTTGAGGCAATAGTTGAAGTCAGAATTTAATTGTGAATTGGCTCTTGGAGCCCTCAGTGCAGGTATCAGATTCACTGATAATGGGTATGCAGAGTCCAACAATAAATATTAACCTCCAGGCTATGAGGAAAAGAAAATTGACACCCTTTGTTTTTCATAGATTCATCATGAATCAAAATTATCACCTTTATCAAAAAAGTCAAAGGATTTTTATAGATCCCCACATTTTGACATACCATAGAATCAGTGCAGGAGCTGGGCAACTCAGTGATGAAGCCAATTATTTTCTTGTCACAGTCACAGATTATCTGAGCATTGATAGAGTAGGTTTTCTCCCTTTCAAAAAATACCTCCCCTTGCTACCCTGGTTTCTGTGCAAGAGGGAAATTTGTCCCATCAATAAACCCCACACTATTTGGAAAACCTTTTTCCCTCATAACTTGTGAGATTTCCCTCTGCCTATATATTTACATCAGACCATTTCATGTAATCTTGTTCAAGTTTACTAATGTATTTTATGACCCTCTGTGTAATGTAAATAACAGTACCCCTGCCAACATTGAAATTTTGTGCAAATCTCTCTACTAAAGCACTGTTACTGTTAGACCCAAGACACTCAAGTGTTAAGGCTAGTTGACAAGCAATCAGAACCTGTTTCTATGTACTATGATTTTGAAAAAATTTGTTGTGTTTAATTCTATTGTAGATATGGAAACCCTCAGGTGATGTGGGCATTCCTTGCTTGAAATCATTATGTTGCATGTTGAAAAGTATTTCAAGGCTGTACTCTTCATATGCAGAATAGTTAATTGTCCTCTCCATCTAGCAACATTTAACTACTTAGAGCAATGATTCTATGTAGAGCCTTGAGGCTCTGAAAATCAAGCCTAAATTCAAGGTTGTATCATTGTCATGTGGTGTAGTAAGTGATGCAAATGTTGAAAAGGTTGTGATTCCATTTAGTTGGTCTATCATAGTCTGATTCTCCTCTATTCAAGACTAACCATAATATATATAACTCCTTCTGTGCTCGTTTTTTGACTAACACTTTTGGCATCCTAAAAAGCTGAAAGCAAGATGAGAGAAATATTGCCACTATTTCTCCATTTGATAGCGACATGACAAAATGTCAGGGAATGTTGTGTGCACTGACAGAGACAAGTGCCTGAGCTCAAGAGCACAGATCCTTGGTAGATTGATGTGATCTGGGGGGAAAAAAACTTAAATTTATGGCTTGTGAGCTAGGCCGTGAGTCAGCTCATGAGGTTATTTAACTGGTAAAATCTGACTCATCGGAACTAAACGCAGTATTCTGATCTCGACGCATTGAACCGCCTTCTTTTAATCAAGATCAAAGCGCGCCGCAAACCTTTATTCCTAGCGGGCCGTTTCACAAAGCGAAAAGCGAGGTCGAAGCCCCTTTAAAACAATTAGCCTTCGATCAACAAGAAATAAAGAAAATGAATAATGAAGATCAAGAAAATGTTCCTTCAAATGATTTAAAACAAAAAAGGTTACAAATAGCTTTAAATGACTCATTGAATTATAAACCAATTTCAATTTTGACTGTGTGTAGTGTGTACTGTACAACAAAAAAATGAGAAAAAAATTATTTTTTATGAAATACTCTGTTTTTTACCACTTGAGAAAAAAAACTAATATATTTGTTTTTTTTTTTCAATTTTTTCAATTTTTTTATTTTTAGTGGTTTCATTTTGAAAATAATTTTAAAATTGAAAATAATTCAAATTCTTTTAAAGAATTTTTTAAAATTAATCAAGAAAATTTTTTTAATAATGAAATCCTTTTAAATTCAAATCAAGAAATTTTTTTTGCTTTAATTCATTTTAATTTTTTTAATTCAAATTATTTTAAAACAATTCTTTTATCCAATTTATTATTAAAAAATTTAAATTTAGATCATCATAAAGTATCATTTTTATTAGAAACAATTTTGATCTCATTTAAAAAAATATTTTTAATAGCAAATTCGAATTTTAAGGATGATCAAGAGCTTATCGAAATTTTGAATGGTTTCTTAATCTTGAGTAAATCGAAGGTAAGAAACAAATTTCATTCGATTTGACTAAAAGATTAAATTTCTTACTGATCTTGCAAATTCCGTGTGGGCTTTTTTAAAAAAAATATAATTCAACGCATTTTGGCCTGCAAGTGGTCTTCACCTTCTCTTGGTTATGCTGCTGCTACCTTACTTATCAAGGTTAATCGTCATGAAGGTATTAATAATTCTTTGCAATCTCCTGTCAACTTGATGACGTTGATCTCAACATGATTCTTGTTCAGAGGCTTTGACAGCAGTCATCCCTGCTCTCATTCACACCGCTTACCCCAAAATCAGACAAATCGTCCATGAGGCTTTAACTGCTTCCAACGAACCAAAAGCCACCGCTAAAGCTTTTGTACAGCAAATATCACAGAAAACTTCAAACATGAAAATCGTCGCAAACCATTTAGGGATAAACATGAGCGAGACTTCCGATAGTATCAATCAGCCTTGCTATTATTTAATTCAGGCCCTAAGGAACACTGGCCTGTTTGATGAAAATCAACTAGTCAAGTAAGGCCTGCTCAAGAAGCGAGCAGCCCATCAAGTTGGCAACTAACAATTGTATTGAATACAAGAGGATAACCCAATTGGTTGTCAAGTTGATTTGACGCAACATTGCAGGGTATTTATGCAAGATGATTGGTTTGTCAGTTTGATCTGACCGGAGCATCTTTAACATTCAAATTTAACTTCTTGGATTCATTAACAACAATGATATTCATGTAGACCCTCAAATACCTGTGTAATGTTAAGCGAATCAGGAATCTCGCTTTCTCAAGTGAGGCGCTCGCAACCTTAGCTGAAAATCTGCTATGCAGATGCGTCCTGAGCCAAGAGGGGGGTTTAAGATTGAAAGGACCTAGCAACATTGAGTTAAGTATAAAAACCCCTGGTAATTTTGCTTGAAGAATTGACTTGAGGTAAAACATTTGGAAGCGATGAATACTCAGATGAAGCATCCGGTTTTGCGATCCCTGGAAAAAGTTTTTGAACAGTCCAATCGACCAATCTAAAACTCCAGCCAGTGCATACCACAATCCCTCCCACCATTCCAGCCAATCTGACAAGGAATTGAATCAATGAGGTTGCTCGTTCGTTAACAATAAGATGCATCGCTTCGATATCTATAAACCCATTTTCAAAGTCAAGGACCATAAGCCTTAATCTGGGTCAGGTCAAATTGATGTCAAGCTCTTCCTACTGACCATACTTGAAAAAAATTCCTGGAACGCCACTTCCATGTTCTATAGAGCGTGACATATCAGTGACTGAATACTGATTCGTCCGAAGTTTTCGTCCTGATCGATCAACGTATGTAGTAGGTACTACGCTGATGAAGTATTGCTGTTAAATGTTACATTTAAAGCCGTTAACTGAAAATCCTACCCATGAAACTAAGGCTTGAGCGCTTACAAAAACATGAAAAGCTGCATATTCCATTTTAGGTCAGTCTCTTTAGCACTTGAATTTTTTTATTGACCATACCATACTATTACACTCACGCTTATCTGTGATTTCTAAACTATTGTCCAAGGGCTGAACAATCTTAGGAAAGAACTCCCCAAAGCTAAACTCGGTGATGACATGACTCAAATTCATCACTAACAACCGAACGTGATCAGATCGGCAAAGGCAGGTTTGAGTGGAACTATCGACAGCTCACATTTATGATCGGTATGCTCCCAACTAAGATATCCATGACCTAAGGTAGTCTTGAAAGATTGAAGGCAAGTAAGACGGGGTGTTTGAAAAAAAGCACAATGAAAAAAATGCTCACTATATGTAAGTTACCAGTGACCTTTTTAACAAACGTGTTTCCGTATATTCGACAGGCAGGTCCATCTGGAAGAAGGGGTTTGGTCTTCGGAAAAGAGTGACCTTTGCGAGAATCATGAAGCATTCGAGAGGCTGAGATTTCAGATGCTGAGTTGTCATCACTTTTTTAATTAAAAGATAATCCTTTTGGTCTAGGTCAATAATTGGCAATAAAAATTCAAAGACAATTTATAATAAAGGTAACGCCGAAAATAAGCCTAATCAACTCACCCAATTTGTTTAGCCTTGCCGATTTTAAATTCAGTCTGCGAGAGAATTCAGGGTAATTTCAATTTTTCAAATAAGATTGAGGTAGCAAGCACGTCAAGTGACAAACTCCTTCTTTCGTAAACTCTTGAATCATATGCATTCGATCACCGACTGCATCCTTAATATCAACACTTAGATCTAAAAAGAAAGGAAACAGTTGGGCGATTAGAAAGTCTTGCTTTTATTTTATTTTTCGCAAAGTTAAAAAGAAAGGGAGAACTCACAATGACAAGGCATTGAAATCGTTAAATCTAAATTAATCTTTAAAGTATGATCAATTAATTGATCAACTTTAAATGAAAATTTTTGATTATTCGAAAAAAAGTCTTTAAATTCAAAATACAATAAATTTAATAAGAAAAAGCTAATTAAAACTGTTAAAATTCCACCAAAATTCGATGATCTTTTGAAGTTTTTAGGGGTTTTTGGAAATGCATCAAATTCTTTAATTGGTGGTAAATCTAAAAACTTTTTAAAATTATTGTCATTATTATCTTCTTCCATATTTTAGAATTTGTTTATATTGTACTATTTTCTTTTCGAAAACAAGATAACATAAATATTAGTTTGTTTTGTTTTCTACAAAATTCTATATTGATACAAAAAACACAAACAACACTTAACTTTTTTGATTATTTGTCCTTAGTTCGATTTTGGCGAAAATAAAATTTGGGGTGGTTAATGAATTGAAGAGTAGTTTTTTTTGAAAAGGGTCATTCTCAAGAAATATAAACTTGTCAGAAATTTTATAAAACTTTTTGGTTTAAGCTCGATACTAGGTCTCCGCAGCTTCGCAAGAAAACCTGACACTCATTCTCTGCACTGTACAATTCAATTGCAATATGCGGTACTAAAGATTTTTGAATCCATGTAAACCCAAGCTCACTTCCATACTCAAACCACCTCAAGTTAATGCTTTAATTACATTACTTTTTTCTCAAAACTTTGAATTATTTAGTTTGATTTTAGAGGAATTGATTATTTATCTATTTGAAAAAGTTTTTAGTAAACTGTTGATTTGAAATATCCTTAATAAGAAGGTTCTTTTTCTTGGTTTCAATTTTGTTTTTACAAAAAACCTCAAAAAGCATTGAGATGATTATTTATAACAATAATATCAACTGAAGGGAAAATAAACAAGAAATCAATATGTAAGCTTCAAAGAATATTGTCCATTTTGAAATAATAAGTTTCAATGTTAAATAGAATGTGCCTCGTAAAGTATTAATTAATATAAATAAAAATTCTGTACCTTTGTGAATTAAGATTTTGAATTACAATTAAAGAAAATAAAAAATTCCTGAAAAAATAATATTGAATAAGAAATTCTTGAAAATTTCAATATTTTTAAAATGAAGAACTCAAATTCAATTCTGAAAGAAAGAAAAGAAAAATTTATGTATGTTTTATATTTAATGAGAAGTGAGAGAAAAAGCAGAGCTAAAGTTTATAATATTTAATTAATAAATTATTTTTATAGCTTTCTTTAATTTCTTCATGAATTATATTTAGTTTGAAATAAATTAATCAAATAAATTTACAAGATACAATTCAATAAAAAGAGGGGCTAATTCATCAATATAGGGTGAATTTGAGCACTATTTCCCTGGTGAATTATGCCATCACACCAGGCTCTTGGAAATAGGAAAAGAAATAAAATCCTGCAATTTTCATAAACAAAAAAGTATTTCATTCCCGTAAAAATATCAGGATACTTCTTATATTGATATTGGAATTAAAATATAGCTATCAGGAGCCTCTGTTGATATAAAAGGATGGTGGATTTTTGGAAATACCAAAAGATTTCTATTATTGCACATGGAAGAATATTTCTTCTTTTGATTATATAATATTGTGGGCTCTCTTCAAAAGAGTAAAGAAATTATATTTTTATTAAATTCACAAGAACTAGAAAAATTTTCAATTACACAAAAAGAATTATTGAAAGTATATATACAATTTGTCTTTGTCTTTAAAGCTCCCTAAAATCTTTATCTGTGACTAGGCTTAGTCTAATGGTCAGAGAGTATGATGATTTTCTTTGGATTAAACACATATAAAGACACATTCTATTAATATAAAAGCTTTTAGAAAATGATTATATCCAATAAAATCTAAATTGAGGCTGAATTTTTTTGATTTATTTTAAATTTTGTGTGATATTTTTGGTATTTTGAATATGTGATATATTTTTTTGGCCAAATTTAAATTTTCCTTATTTTTTTTATCTGAATATTTTCATCTTTTAACTACTAAAAATAATTATTGAAAATGTTGATCCATTAAAGAAAATAGAAATGGAGAAATATGGAATTACTTGAAATAAAAAATTCCTTGATTTTTCTAAAAATTAAACTACATGCAACAATTCTTTCAAGAGCTTTAAAAAAAACTTTCATCAGTCCATATTTTTCTTTGAGGTATTCATTACCTAAATTAGATTAAGACATATATTAGATATATGATCAATAGAAAAAGAAAAAGAATTTATCACATAAATACATTAATAGATTTGAGCTCTCAAATATTTGGATTATATTGTTTCAATTTCTTATGATGTAATATTTTAAATCTTGGTTACCAATATGATAATTCTATACTGGATATTCTAAGTTTTCAATGAGGATTGATTCAATATTAATATAATATATGGTGGATGTTTATGAAGGAATTCATATAATGCATAAAGACTAGATATGTCAATTTTAGTAAACAATGGATTAATGATTTATCTTTTGAAACCCCATATTACAAAAGTCATAATAATTATGTTCCAAGACATCCCATAGCCTAATTGAAAATTCATAAGAGCAAACTTTGAGATAAAATATGTCATTCAAAGCTCACATGAGGTTTTTAGAATCACTTGAATAAATCATAAAATCAAATCCGAATCTCATAATTGGTATTTTCACTGTCTTTTTTGAAGTAAAAAATGAACCTTACAAATACAATTTTATTTTACATTTACTTCAGGAACAAAACCATAAAAATTCAATTGAGAAGAAATTTATAGGCTATGGGGCTTCCAGACCGTACAAGACCTATTGTTTCCTCATTTTTCCAATAATCAGAATAATATATAACAACAAAATTAATAGAGTTGATCAAATTGATCATTCATATCTTCTTAAATGAGCTAATTTTTTAAACCTTAAATTCTTTTATTGTGAAACCTGAATCCCATCTTACAAGGGTGATTAAGAATTTTTTTTGTTAGATTTTCTTAGTGTCAGTTTCAATCTATTAAATAGCCATGACAAAGCTAAAGGAATTTAGAACTATGACTGTGATGCATTAAAATGGCTCAGAATTATAATAAAAACACTTTAATATTGAGAAATAGTGGTGATTGGTCTACTGAAAGCCTTGTTTTCCATGATTTTCAGTTATATTAGTATACTAATTAGATGAATAAGTAAAAATATTATCATATATTAGTACTCTCAGGGTTACTTATGTGTAAGAAAGTGTAACCACATAGGATTAATTCTTTTTTTGGTGAGAAAAAGGCCTCCTCTTATCTTACTCCAAGGAATTGGTAGTTTATCTGCCTGTGAAAATGGCCAAAGATCAAAAGGCTTTCATACTATGCCTCATCTTTGGACTTAAAGTATGAAAAAAGCATTTGTTTGAGTCAAAAGTTGGCTTTTAAACTAAAAGTAGTCATCTTTACCCCATAAGCATTGAAATCTTCTATGGACCTTCCAGACATGTTCTGGGGCTTCTGACACTTAAGAAACTGTAAATAAATTATCTATGGGTGTCTTATTTGTCATTTTATGATTAGATGAAGTATAAAAGTCCTTTGAGGAAGTTTGAAACCTAATAATTCAATTATATTTCCAAATGTCTAGCCTAATAAACCCACACATGTAAATGTGGGATTTTAACATCAAAGTCCTTATATCTCTGTCAGTTGTTGAATTAAAGCTCTGTAAGCTGTCTCACAGTGTAGCTCTGAGTAAGCTTTACAAGTTGGTTGGACTTTTGCCACACTCATTAATTATTATTTTAAAGCTATGTATGAAAAAAGTATCTTTTATGTTTTGTAAAATTATAATTTCCTAGTTTTGAGGGAAATCTCTCAGTAAATATAATTATTAATTGACAAAAGTATCTGGGTGGTATTATTAAATAGCCCCTCTGTAGCCCTTTCAGAAAACATGCTACTTGGTGGGCCTATTATCAGAACTGTAGGTTAAATGAGGGGGAAAAATAACATCATTTATTTTCTTGGTGATTTGAGTGAGAGTAATCTGTTAGCTTTTGTTCTAATGATGCTAAGCCTCAAATATACTACCATTTGATATCCTTATTTAATTTTTTTCAATAAATTTTCCCACACAATGTGTCTGTCATATAAACTAAGACTTCTAAGTGGGACGTGAAAATCAAGGTTTATGCTCAGTAAGAGCTTAAAACCCTCAAAAATTTGCTGATTAATTTTTGGTGATGAGAATTTTGAACCTTTGAGATATGACCACATACCCAAAAAGGTCACAAGAAATATTTGAAATAATTATACATTAAAAATAATTACCTTAAAACTACAAAAATGCCATAAATTGGCATAAATCTTGGTTTAACTTAAACACCAATGAATAAACATGTAAAATAAATTATACCATTGGATTCCCCATGGTAAAATACACATATACCATTTTTATGGCATATCTGTAAAGTCAATATTTAATGAGTTATAAGTAATAATACCTTATAAAAAACATAAATCCTTAATTATTTCAAAAACCAATGAAACAACATGTGAAATAAATGGTTCCATTGGATTCTCCATAAAATTCCACATACAAAACAATTAATAAGCTAATCTCCAAAGTCAATACTTAAGGAGTTAAGCTGAATATATGCACTTTTTTGGTCAACGCATATATTCAAGGATTTTAGCTGATATCTTTTGAAATATGCATGATAGAATGATTAACCAAAAATAAAGTCATCACGTAATTACTGTAGGAATACAGAAATGAAGCTTACTTCACAATCTATAAGCAAGGTTAAAACCTGTAAGGGATTATTGATTAAAATCAATAGAGCTGTTGACCACTTTGTTGTGAAAGTGGTCCAAACTTAAAAAAAGTAGACAGTTGGACTCTATTAGTTCATTCGTGAAGAATGATGTATTTTTTATTATAATATTCAAGGTATAACCCCTTGAAATCATGGTTTGAAGTTTAAAATATTAAATTTTGACAGAAAAGATGAGTTACAAGAAAAATCATCAAAAATAGACTTTTGATGATGTAATGAAATTCTCTTGGAAGCATAATAAGGTTATTACAAGCTATTAGAATTCACTCTCTGAATTTCTGTAGCGTGTACAAATTTAAAGTTATTAAGGATCAAAGTTTGAGCTTAATTTGATCATTTATGATCACTCACTGTAGCCTTAAATTAAGTTTAACAGTCATATTGTTGTATTCCATACCTTTTTTTTTCACCAGGCTCAAGCTTATAGTACCCTATAACAGCAGTAAATCCAGCCTACAGGCAGATTTACACTCCAATTTTACACCGAAAGGTCAATTTTACAGCAAGAAGCTGGATTTAACTCATAAAACCATTGCACAGGAACCAAAGGGCAGTGTATGTGTTTAAATAATTTATTCAATTTCATTATGCATATGTAAAAATCAAGTTACATATAGCAAACTAGTTACAACAAATAAGGTACCACCCTTTAAATTACACACCCCCTTATAGCCACAGTACTCATGCAGCAAGAAAAGGACACCTGCATGAATTACACAGCAACCTAGAGCTCAACATAGAAAAGTCACATGATGCAAAGCTCAACTCCATGGAATTCTGGCAAGTCATTTGCAACACAGCCACAGGAGTACCTTATCTTATATTCACAGTAGCCCCACTTAAAGCCTTAAAACAGAATCATAATTATTTACACCACTCATCACCTCATGCAAACCAAAGCTAGTTACAACAGGCTGCATGCAGTACACAATTCTAATTAAATCTCAACCACATGACTATGCACAGCATGTGTCAAACTCAAAAATCACATCATCTCATAAATAACAGTAAATTCATCAGTGCAAGAAATTATCACCTGACCTCATTTTAAAGTTCAAAAAGAAGAAAAACAACCATGACACTTACACAGCCACTTTTACCAAGCCTAAAATATGACATATGCAAAGGAATTTCAAGTTCATCATGTGATACTCCATCCACCAACAGAATATCATGTGACAGAAAAGAGGCTGTGCACAACAAAAATCCTCAGCCAAAATGAAATAACCTCATGCATGCAAGGAAAATCCAAGAATATCACATCATAATTAGTTCACCAAAAGACCATCATGTGATGAATGGAGGCTGTGTAGAGAAAAAATCATCACCCAACCTTAAATCACCTGACCCATGCAAGAAAGGTCCTCACCAAAAATGGAGTCACATGATGAAATCAAGAGGAATTAAAGTGGAAAAAGACAGCTCCCATGGAGGGCCCCCTGGGCTCCCAAAAGGTATAAATAGAGAGGCTCTCTCCCCCCCCCATGAAAATTATATACCATGCACATTATATCCTCTGCACTTTAGAGGCATAGGAATAATTCATCCCTCACCTGGGCAGTAGTCCAGAAAATTATAGTAAATTTACTTTCCCAGTAGCTAAGCTCAGTGGAAGTATAGTGTTGAAGATTACCCAGTAGCTAAGCTCAGTGGAATCCTATTATTATTAAAATAAAAATAAAAATTATCCAGTACCCAAGATTAGGGTTACTACTCTATTAAAATACTTTATCCAGTAAAATTAACACCATTTATCTAGACTTAAAAATAACTTACCCCTTTAAAAATCCAATATCAAAGAACCTTACCTCTTAAATTTAACAAATACAATTTTATCTTATTATTAAACACTCTCAAAAAAAATAACAAACCTTTCAAAAATTATTTTACTATATTATAACTTTACCTTAACAAAAAAATTACCTTTATAAACACTCACCAAATTTTTCTGAACACCTTAAATAACTCATCTTACCAAAATTTTTTAGCCAAGAAGAAACCACTCACCTCAATTTAACCAAAAAAAAAATATTAAAATTAAAACAGACAAGTATTTCATTAAATCTAAAAAATTAACCAAAACACTAACATTATTTTTCATATTATATATTGAATAGGTCTGATCTGAGACTGCTGAATTTTGTCTTCTGCAGTTTTAAAGCCACTTACTAATTTTATTTTGGTTTGTGAGCTCCAAGGAAGATTCTGGTCAGTATTTTAGGAGGGGCAGGAAATACACCCTTGCCACCCTTGGTTACAGGAGTTATTAGCAATTCAAAACTAGTTACCTGTGATTTCCCCCTCCAGGCACTACCTCATTTTAATCCCACACAAGAGGAGTTCCCACAATATGAGTGATAAAATTGGTAAATACTGTTAGTTTATGATTAAAACTAATAAAATCCACAAATTTTGGGGTTCTGCCAACCCTTGACGTCATCAAACTTAGAGTTATAGTGATAATTTTAAATAATGGCATAATAATGAGATAATATGGTTTGATCGTGATGTAATCATCACCAAACCTTAAAATATTGATCAATTCCAGTGGATATGATCAGTGCATGTCTACTAGAAGCCTGTTGGACTCTAGGAGGGAGGTATTTACTATAAATAGAGCTCTTTTTACTCTGTTTTCCCCTCAGACACTTACAAAACATTAAATCATTAAAGAAAAAGGTAATTTCCTTATTCCTTATATATAAAACTTTTATATTATTAAAGAACAAAGATAATCTTATAATAATCTTCATCTTTGACGTGATTATTGCAATTATTTAATTGTTTTGTTTAAATTTCTCTAAAAAACCTCAATTCCACATAAAACCAAGAAAATTTGTAATTTCTCTTAAATTTTATTGTAACTACAATTTAAATAAGTTGTATTTACATTTCTAGGCGTAAAATTATTCAAAATTATTATATTAAGCATTAAAAGTAGGTTATTTCTCTTATTATAATAATTTTTCTCTATTATTACCTCTAATAATTCTATAATTGATATAAAAAGTATTTATATTAATTTATAACTTTAATATTGGTAATATTATTGTTATTAATTGTTTTTTATTAATAAAAAACAATTTTTTTACACCTTTATTATTTTTTGGTAACAATAATAAAGTGCTTTTAAATATATTAGTTATCTTATATTAATATATTTATTTTATATATATTATTTTTTATAATATAAATTATATTATTATATTCATTTGATAATATAGTTATCTTACGCCATAATTATCACAATTCTTTATTATTATAACTATTTTTATCTTATTTATTTCATCTATAAGGACATTCATAGTACAATAAGTAAAATATTAGTAATTTTTACTTATTGTTTCATAGTCAAACCTTACAAGAATGGTTTTTTATGGAAGAGAAATTTGTCATCTTTCAGATGGTCACTGTACAGGTTATATTTTGACAATACTGTTTTGAGTTTTCATGACCTCATTTCTCCTCTATTTGGTTTAATAAAGGAAAAAGGTGTGTGTTCCAATATTTTGATTGGATACCATATTTCACTGTATTTTGGGTGTCATGGTTCTTCTCTGGCTTTGAGGAAAATTGTGACAGTTAGGAAATTGCATTGAAGGTTAAAATTTCTTTATATGAAATATAATTAAAAAAAATAGCAAAATTTTTGAACTATGAAATGGAATAGAGAATTATAGATTCCCTATAACATAGATATAATGAATTATACCTGATCAATAACCACGTTGAACTATTCTATTATTTATCCAAATTAGTGAATTAGGTGAGAGTTTTCAAATTATGTGATAGCATTCTATTTAATTGAGCCAAATTCTTGAAGGATGGAATTTATTAAATCCTGGGTCAGGTATCTCAGTAATTCATGATACTTTAAGTAAATTATTTTCTCAGAAAGCAAGGCAGGCTGTGGCTAATCTCATCAAGGCCTCCAGTGTGGAATGTAATTTTGGCGAGATATCCTTCATATATATGTGATTTCATTTTAATTTGCATTTACATTGGGGCTTTCCATAATCTTATCAAATTTAGTTAGATTGTCTATTCAAAATACTTTCTACGTTTTATATAATGTGCTAGTCTCAATATATCAGTTATAATGGTGTGTTTTTCCCAAACCAAATACCTTTAGCCCTCCTGTTCTTGATTTCAATTCTCTAATAAGCTTCCAAATATTATTCCTGAAAGATTAATTTGGTTCAAGAGAAAAGTTTGCCCAAGATTCCCCTACCATAACCTCAATAATCAGGATTCAAACTAATAATCTCAATAGGGTTTCTTGTTTTATCCCCGTAACCTTCTTTCAGCCCTTTTGACCTCCTCAAGTGTATGAAATATCAAGGCTTATAGTTCAGAAACTCTTCAATTACTATTTGAGTTAACATGACCCCAAAACCTGTAAATAAGACTTCAAATTCCAGTCCTAAGGCAAAAAACCAAAATATTTACATCTAGGAATTGGATTACTCCCCTTATTTTTCAGCTTCCAGGAATACCCAGATTCAAAACTCACATAAAAAATAGATCTGGATTCTAAAACTTACTTCAATCTGGTACCACTTCTGTATTACCATTCCAGGAAGACAAAATGAATGAATATATGAGAGCTTCTTCACTAATTGAATTTATTATTTTGGGTGAAAGTGAAAATTCTTGGAACATCTCCTTGAAATATGATAGATTTAGCAACATTCAATTTCAGAAATAATATCTTTTTATGATTATATTATGATATTTTGAAATCAGTTCAAGAGTATTTTGAGCTGCATTGACCAAAGATTTTTTTTTCAATTGAAGACCTTGAATATTATTGAGTGATAATAAGAAACTATTCAGTTTCATTTAATACATTATGAAAAGAAATAGCTGCATAGATTATTGATAAATTATTTAATAAAATAAATAAGATTTATTGAGGTGAATTATCTTGAAAAGAGATAAAAATTCATCACTTGATGATATTTCTAGATGAAGCTCTAAATCTTATCCAGATTCCAGATTTTAATCCTTCTGGTGGAAAAAATAATTGAAATAATGAATTTCAATGCTTATTGCAAGCTTTTAAGGATAAACCACTTGCTAATTTACATGAAAAAACTTCTTCATTATTAAAGGTTGGAATAATTTGGTGAAAAAGGACCTTTGAGAAGCTTGAACTAGCCTTTCATGAGGAAAAAATGAGCTTCCTTTTTGGGATTTTCTATCATTTTGACTATTGTAACAGATGACTTTTGAGTTGAAGAGTGGCCTGGATCTTAGTGAGTAAGAACTCAATTGGACTTACTAAAATGTGAGAAGGGAAAGATCAAAGATAGAAGCTTTTGAACAGAGATTAAGTATAGAATCACATGAAGAGCAAAAAAATTCATAACAAGTCTCTAAATCATTGTTCCAAACTTTCTGAAAAAATAGAGGAGCTATTCACCATAAAAAAAAGCTATCTCCACTGGTGGGGGTAGCAGGTCCAACCCAGCTTTCATCTTGCTTCATACTGGGTTCTAACTTGCTATTTTTATTTGGTCATCTTCTAAGCTGGATCTTTAAGTCTGGAAGATCTTTTACATTGAGCTCAATTGAAGTGTTTTAGATGAAAATATTCTTAACAGTAAGTTCTTCCAGTCAATGAATTGAATTCAGAAATAGAGAAACAAACTCCATGCTAAGGCTGCTCTCAGCTAAAGAGTACATCCAAAATCACTATTCCTCAGTTTCCTCTTTGCCCATCTCCAATAACATGAGTTATTGAAAACTATTCTCCTCACCAAATCTCAACTTTAGTCACTGAACTGAATTGAATAATCATAATTATTGAATATTTTCATCATTATTACCTTCTATTGAATAGATGTTTGCCGTAACACTGCAAATTAAAATATATTCTTGTTTTCCCTGAATTTAATTCAATCTTCATTTTATGGAATTCAACAAATGAAATGAAATAAGCTCTATTTTTAATCTTTCAAATTTTTCGAAAGATTTTTCCATGCACATATAATCAAAGACACCCTTTTAAAAGTAAATTTTCTCATAATGATTATTGGATCATCATATTCAAAAGATAACTTTTCTTTATACTGATATAGGAGGAAACATTCCCATACCTTTCTCAAAGAGAAGAGTTTCAACACCTTTTGAGTTTTTCTGTATGATAAATATACTCAAATAATCATTACTTTTGAGCAATCCAATCACTCTGTGATATAAGAGCTACTTTATCAATGTATAGCTGAAAAGTATTGTCATGAAATTTTCCTTTTATGTGAAAGTTTCATTTTTTAGGAAAGGAATTGATTCAATGTGTTTGGAAGAGCCTACATCTCTTCAAAATGGCAATTTAACAGCTCTTTTGGTGATCATATTTGGTTTATCTTGTACAAAAATGATGAAATCACATCATATATTCTGGATCAAAATACTGAAATACTTATGATATCTCCTATTCAAGTATTGATTTCTAGTTGTATTTATCAATATACTATTGGTATACAGAAGTCAATAAAATCAAATTTAATTCCTGAAATCTATTCATGATACTTTGAGCAAAGTTGTAGAAATGGAGGGATCTTATAATGATTAAAATTTTCAATTAACCTTACTCTGATCATTTTTTTCAATAAAAAAATTAATGATATTAGGAGTGAATTAATTTGTCTATTCTTATTCTGTCCAACAAAGTTAATTAATGTAAGTGAAAATTTCTAAATTGCTTTGGAAAAGATATCCATTCTTTCAATAACTACCTTTAAGTTTAGAAGATTGTTTTCCAAAGTTGGATTAATTACAAAACATTTATGCTTTCATTTTCATAAGCAACTTTGATATGACTTAAATAAACTTAATCATTGATAGATATAAAAATATATAAAAATTGAAAAGAAATTATAAACTAAAAGTTAAATTCACAATTTCATACATCCAATTAATTTGTTCAATATTTAGCCCTTATTGAAGAGTTTTTATAATAATATGTAAACACAAATCTTTCATTTTGATGCCATACTAATATATTCAATAGCAGAACTCTCAATCCAATTAATAAGTTTTAATGAATGATTTATTCATAAACCAAATTTTCAGAACCATTCTGAGATGATAGTTTGATCTATATAATAAACTTAAATTAATGGTAAAACTCATCTCTATTAATACTTTCATTTAATTCTCAAATTTAAACATCTGTTACATGATATATATGTCTTCAGCCTTAAAGGTGTAAAATGTGATGCTTCCAAAAATACCCTAACAGATATTTCAAAGGATTAATACCCTTTGGGTGTTTTTTACAGGTTTATACTTTTAATCCATTCTTTCCTTCCCTTTTTTAAAATGAAAGATAAATTCAAAAGTACAATTTGAATAACTATAAAGGTCAACAGAATCACTGATCTCTAGAAGAGATAATACACAACCTCTTGACCTCCTCTGAAGAATATGGAAAGAAAATATTTGAATTGGGGTTTTCTCCTGAGTTTTTTCAAGGATTCCTTCAAATTATAAGTCTGATTCAGAATTTGAAGTATTTATGTACATATGAATTTACACATATTCTTATGTTACAACTTGATGCTAGTCCTTCATTTGGCAATTTTTTCATAAACTATGAATTCAGCCCATATTTATGAAAGTCTTTGATTTCTTGAAAATGAATCTTACTATCTTGATGAATAAAACAATATTTCCTATTAATATTCTTAAAAATAGAATATTTGAAGCTGAAAAAGTGGCTTTTCACTTCATACAATTGGCTCAATCTCAATTATCTTTTCATAAACACAAAAGGATAATTTTCTCTTGTATAAGGAATTTTTTTTCAAATTTTATTTTACTTAATGGTTGAAAAATGCAAAATAATGCTACATAAATTCTCTATGGGCATTGTCTTTTGGTTGAGAGGCAAAATCATGAAACTGTGGAAATAACTGCTGAATTATAGCTCTTATAGCTCTTATTCTCAGATATTTTCAGAAAATATATGTTAAGAATATTTAAAGTTCGCTGTTTGTCAAATTTTTCCATATTTATATTGTTGTGAATCCCTCTATCTAGTATTTCTTAATCTTATGCAAATAGATTATATTTCAAAAAGGGCTTGCTACAAAACATTCAGATATTGTATTCAAAGAGAATCAGAAATTTCTTTGTCATTTGCTTAGCATATATCAAATAAAGTGTGAAATGGGATAAATGTTTGTTAACTTTCAAAAATATGAACTCCTTGAGAGGTGATGATATGAAAAAATGGGTCATTCACACCTTTTTGTGGTAGTTGGTGTTCTCTTTGGAGTTTTATATGAAGCTTATGTGCACCTTAATTGAAGCTTTGATCAACCCTTTGTTAAACCCACTATCACTGGCCAGGTTGCAACCAAGTTGGAAGGCAGTTTAATATTAAAAGACTTCACAATTCACTGCTCTTATAAACTCCTCAATTACAAAATGTCTGAGACTATATATATGTTAATTTACTTGTATCACTGATACATAAAATGAACTGCCCAAATTTACAGAAAGAGTCCATATCACCTTATCAATGATGCTTAAATTAGAGAAATTTCTGACTCACAAATATTGCTCAATGTCACTGAATGATATTAAGGGACTTCCATCAAGTATTAATCCAATTTCAAATGTAATTTGTTTTTATCCACAGTGATTTCTTGAATCAAAAATTTTTTGTGATACATATGGACCAATTCTTGAACCAAAAGCCTTTTTTGTGCTTCAGAAATATTTTTGATCAGTTTGTTTTGTATTTTTATTTTTTCATTTTTTTCTTTTTATCTAATTTCTTGTCTCATTATTTCCATATTTGACCAATATAATCCAAATCTTAATGATGTTTTGAATTATTTATGTATATTTGTAACCATTTTTCTGGTTTTTTTTTGAATTTTAATGATGATATTTTGTTTTTTTGGTAATTTTTCTTATTTTGAGATTTTGGCTTCTTTTGATATTTTTTATTTTTTTGTTTGATTTTTATGTAATTTTGAATAACATTCAGCCTGCATATTCAATTTTGTTTGAATGTTTAGCTTCAAGTATTTTTTGTTTTTTAATTTTTTACTCTTCTTCACTTTTTGGTTCTTTTTGTTAGTTTTTTCAATTTTTCATTCATTCATTTTCATTATAGTTCTTCTTTTTCAATACTGTTTTTACTTTAAATTTTTCCCAATTATAGATTTTTTCAAATTCTTTGTCATTTTGTGGTCTTTTGTTAATTTTTTATATATTTTTTTATCTTTTTATCTTTTTTTTCTTGGATTTTTTTCACTAATTTTTTATTGATTTGATTTTTTTTATTTTTTTGAATTGTTTTTGGAATTTTTCTTAATTTTTCTGGGGGTGGAAACACTCCAAATCCACCCCCAAAAAAATTTAAAAAAAGTCAATGAAAAACCAAGATAAAAAAAGATCCAAAAATATACAAAAATGAAAATAAAAAGTGAGAAAAAATTAGAATTAAATAAATAATAAAAGGAAAAATGAAATGAAAAAAATCAAATAGACAAAATTCAAAAAATGAAGAAACAATGGGAAAATAAAAAATAACAATTTCAAAAAGCCAGATAAAATCATAAACACTGGGAATGATAGGAAAAAATCCAAAAATCCCTCCATTTCAATGATCAACAAAATAATTAAGGAAAACCACAAATTGAGCAAAAAAATAAAATTTGAAAAAAAGCATCAAAAAAAAAGAAAAAATAATATCCTTGTTTTTTGTGATGAAAATGAATTCAAAAGAGATGCCAAAATGACAAGATTTTGACCAATAAAACAAATTTATATTCCTGGGAATACATAAATGAGATGAAATATCAAGAGGGACAAAACAGAAAGGGGAACTTCTAAAATCAAACAATATCAGAATTTCAAATTTTGTTTATAGAAAATTAAGGAAATTATCGAGTATGAATATAATGAAATATTAAAAAATATTAAGCAATTGAAAAATATTAATTAATCTTATTCTAAAACTTCAAAGATGGTAAAGCTCAACATGTAAGGAAATTAACTTCGGAAAAGACTTTTTATAATCTTAATATTCTATTAAATGTGAGAAACATACAGAAATGCAAAACTAGACTTTACATGAATATCTCCAAAACTCAAGGGAAGAATAAAATAATTTAAAAACAGAATTTTGAACTGGATTTATATATATGAATAGCTTGAAACTTAGATAAAAATAATTTCAGAAATAATGTTTTAATATTTAGATGTTGTCATATACCCTTCCAAAGGTATCTGAAGTATGTAAGACATGAAAAAACACACTATAATGGTTTATTTGCATTAAAAATCTTCACTCTTACATATGGATGTTTTTGTCTAAAATGAAGTTCCTTCAAAGAAACTTTTGAAATTGATAGCTTGTGATGGTGAAAAAATGAGGAGTGAATTATTACATATAGAAAAGACAATAAAATTTATGAGAAATTTTTCAGACATTGTAATGAATTAAGTCTTTTTCAATGTTGTAAATTACTATAGCTCCAGAATCTCTTGTATTAATGAATAATGGATATGTAATGTATGACAAAACAAACAAAAGTAATAGGAAATTTATTATTATCTTCCATTCAATTTGAGTAGAATTCTCAATGACCAAATATGTGGCTGAAAGTATCTGCAAAAATATTTCAAGGTTAGAACCAAGGTTGGACCTGCTACCCCCACCAGAAGGGATAGCTTCTTTTTTCATGGTGATTAGGGCAATGAACCCAAATATACCCCAAAAAGGAACAGGATAATGCATATATGCCAGAATCAAAATGATGGGTTTTCAAAAAAAAGATAGAAAAGAGATCTGAGTAGATTAAGTCACTCAGGGGAAAAACCCCCAGAGATGAAAGAGAGGCTGGTGCATGTAGAAAAGTTTGAGCTTAATCACTTCATGACAAAATATGGGCAGTATGGACCCCTTGAGAAATATTCATATTTTATGAAAGTAAATCTTTCCACATTGAGGAATGAATTGTGTAAGGTTTGTCTATTAAACTCTTGATAATAGTAGTAAATATCAAGAGTACTATGACTGTCCTCAGCAGAAAATATAATATAATAAAATATTATAGCCATAAATTTAATATAATTATTAAAAATAATTAGAAGAAAAAAGAAATTTTATTATCATTAAATAATTTGATAATAAAAGAAAACTTAATAATTATAATAAACTATAATTATTCTATTATTGTTATAGTCACTGACAATTATAGCAATAAGAAGTGTAAAGATCTCAATGAGACAATTACACATGGAAAATAATAATATTTATCCACTTATAAATAATGTATGACCATTCTTTATAAAGGAAATTATCACACATACTGTTCAGAGATGATTCCTATAGGAAGATTCTTTATAAAAAAACTAATAATAGATAAAAAAATATAGAATTTTTAAGGAAACTTACTTATAATATTTATTTAATACAACAAGTCAAACAACAAAATTTATTATATTAAATAGTTTTTATGAGTGAAAACATGCCAACAATCAATATTTTTAAAGATAAAGACAGCTTGTTCATGATAAAATAAGATTGACGAGTTTTTAAGAGGAATTTGTGGATTCAAAAAGATATTTAAGACAATAATTTTATATAATAAAATATATTATTGGTTATTACAACAATAATTTGATTTCTATGATTTCAATTATTTAAATTAAAATTGATAAAGAATAAAATACTCAAGAAATTACTCTAATAATAAGATTTTATTATTAATAAAATATTACTTGTTTAAAATGTCTAATTGATTGGAATGATTATTGGTTCTTGAAAAAAATGATGTGTAGGCTCTTTTTATGCCTTCATAGAAGCTCTCATGATTCATAATGGATATAGAGGGTGTTATAAGGTCAAAACTGAAAAACCATGCTCAAAGCTAAGGCTTTTAAGTTAAGGTAGCATATTTTTAATTCCAATTTAAAGTTAACAGTGTTATTCTCAACTCCAAGTAACTATGATCCTCTTTTGGGTTGATTATTTTAATTCTTGATATAAAATGAGTTTATTTATATTGAATTTAATCACATGAACAACTTAAAAAATAAAGTTTCAAGAAAAAATCTCTTAAACTGAAATTTTAATTATTTTCAAAGAAATCTTAATTTTCTTCAAGAATAATCAAAATTTTTAGTTTCAAGTCTAATTAGCAATTAAAACTGTTTATGAAAGATACTCAGAATTTGATGTACACACTGTGTGAAATTTTCAAGCAACTCCATTAAGAATTGGATTTTGAATGAATCTTTGAAGTTATTGCTATTTTTTCATGTAAAATAGGAATAGACACCAAACATAAACTTTTGATACGGTTTTGAGACTTGTAAATTTAAGGTTTTAAGCTTATTCAAGCTTTGAAAGCTCGTAAAACCTTGATTTCAAGCTTGCATATTGGGATTTACCCTTTGGCAACTTGAAATTCCTGTCCAAATTGGGATAAAACCAGTGTGAACTTGAAGGTTGGATCAAACTCTAATCTTAAAGTCTGAATAAGGTTGAAAATACTTCAATACAGGTGGAAAACCTTAATTGAATCCTTGCAGATCCAAAAATTTGGGTACCCCAGCTTTGTTTGGTCTTTTTGCTTTGTCCCACCTTTCTGCGTGGATTTTTTGCTTTTATTTATTTAAAGCCACACTATGCTCATTCAGGATTTACACTCTGTATGGCAAATCCTTAGCCAATTCAGCAAATATTCACAGGACCTCAATTTTGACTAAAATTTGGAAAGATTTCATAAACCTTATACAATGTTGAATCTAAGCTTAAATGAGATTAAATTTAAAAGATTCAAAAAATGTTAAGAAAAGTTGCAATTGAACTGTGATATTCTTAAATTTTTCCTCATTCAGAACATATACACTTTGTATTAATCAGATATCAAATAAGTTGTTTAATGGAAATCATTTTTAACAGGAAAAAGCTTTTTTGCATAAATAGATGAATCAGTGTAACAGATTGTGGTTTTATTATTAGAATTAAACAGGATACTTTTTCTCATGTGCATACAATTGCAAAAAATTTATCTTCACCACCTTTTTAAGTAAAGGCTAAAATTTTGAAAGATAATTCTTACCAAAATTAGGTGTTTTCCAGCCCAATGATGATGACAGCAATTATTTACCCTTCCTTTCATTTATTTCAAATGAATTCACTATTAAATTCTTAAGATATTATTTTATAATTAAAAAATCTCCAGAAAAGCTTTGGTGTGTTGAATTTAGGCCATCAATTCCTCTAAGTTAGATATAGTATCTTTGGGTCAAAATATCTAAGTATCATCACAGTTAAGAAATGTACTAATCAATGGTATTTCATGTATTCAAAATTAATCTTTGTAAATTGGGTTTGTGAATCTAAAGTTCCTTGTTGATGAAGCTTTGTTATTATTAAGATATACCTGTTTTTTTGATTTAAAATCCTATTTAATTGTTTTCATTTAATTTTTGAGTTGTGTTGAAATGGTCTCAGTGGATCTTTTACTTCTGTTATTTTCTCTGTAATCTCTCAACTGTTACTCAAACTGTGACATTGAAATTTTACAATTGAAGCTTTTTGGTTTGTTATTGCTCATTTTTGGCTCAACCACATGAGCTGTGTGCTTTGAATGTTCTTTATAATTTCGATACAGCCATTTATGGGAAGAATATTAAAAGGATTTGAATCATAATCTTCAGTGATTCTATTTGAAAAAAAATAGAACATTTTCTCTTAACTTTGTTTCATTTCTTCTTGGTTTGTTAAAGATTATTGGTCTATTTATTTTTATATTTTTCACTTAATTTTTATGTAGTTGTTTTATTTTTATCTTTACTGTTTCCTATATATTCCATTCCATCTTTGTTTATTTTTATTTATTTTTGTTTATTTTTACTTTTTATATTGTTTTTTTTGATTTTCTTGAATTTTAAATTTTTTGGTTTTATTTTTCCATTTTATTATTTCTTTCAATTTCTGGCTTTGGTAAACCCACATAAGGGGTGCCCTGGACCCATTTTCAATTGAAATGAAAACCAACAAAACTTTCCAAAACCCCCCAAAAATGTCTACTCACAAAATATGGCATTCTTGATGCCATAGATGGAATATTTAGTTCCATCAATGGTATTTTTGATTTACTCATAAACATGAATAAGAATATATGAAAAACAATTTTTGGGGATACAATTGTGCCACCAAGAATTTTTTTTCCAGAAATATGGGCTTCTGGTTTTTAATTTTCAAGATTCTCTCCTTCATTTTCCCAAAAATTATGGAATTTCATACACCAGTTCAAATGTCACACCACTTTCAGTATAAAATCCATTTTAAGTCAATTCAGTGTCACATTATTGTCAGTGGACTTTGTGGTTTCATCATTTCTGTGTCAAGACAATGTCAATTTTCAAATATGTCCCTGAAAGGAACAACCTTTATCAACATCATTTGCAATCCAGTGAGTATGCTTTATGGTAAAAGCTAGAAACTTTCTATGCTAATTCTCATGCAAAAATTGGACCATGCACCACTGGTTGATCAACTCCACAATCTACCATTCTTACGCTCATTCACAAATTGGCTGATCACTGCCACCATTTACCATGCTTATTCTCACACAAAAATTTTCTTACAACATTCTGGCTGATTATCTCTGCATTTTACCATGCTCATGCACACAGGAAGTCTGGCTTATGAAAAGTTGGCTCATCATCTTACCATGCTTATGCATCATTTCCACTTGCCATCAAAATATGCATGAACCAACACTGGAGTGATTTCCTTTGGACCTGCCTGCAGGTCCCTTACAAGGATGTTGTCTGATCTCTTCAAGTTATCTTGGAGCTAACTCATGGCATATCTTTATGTTTATTTCTACGTTAACTCAGCTTTAACTCATGGAGTAACTATATTTTTATCTCCAAGTTAACTCAGAATTAACACATGGCATATCTATAATTTGATCTTCAAGCTGGCTCAGCCTTAAATCATGGAGTAACCATATATTTATGTTCAAGTTAGCTCATCCTTAACTCATGGAATATCTATGTGTTTATCCCCAGGTAACCTCAGCCTTAACCCTTGGAATAACTATATGTTCATCTCCAACTTAGCTCAGCCATAGCTCATGAAATATCTATATGTTTCTTGCAAAGTGAACTCAGAACTAACTAATGGAATATCTATATCTTTATCCCAAAGTTAACTCATAATTAGCTCATTGCATACATATATGTTTATGTCTAACTTAACTCAGAATTAGCTTATGAAATATCTATGTTTTGCTCTTAAAGTCAACTAATCATCAAATTCAGTCAAATTTCCATGTTTATCTTCAAATTAATTCAGTCTTTACTTGATTCATATCTCAGCTTTTGTCTTAATTTTTACCTTTCCTTTACTTACCATTGTGGCTATTACGGAAGGATTTTGCTACAGTATTAAGGTAAAAATTTCAGATATTTTTCATTTATCTTGAAACTAAGTAAAATGATATCTTTATATGTATCACCACATTATCTCAATGCTATCAAAACCATATTTTATGGCTTGATTCAATTTTCCCTCAGATTAAATCTCCGTTCCAATCCAAAATTAATTTAAATTATTTCATTCCACTATATGGAGTCTTTAATATTTCTGTGTGGTATTGAAGATCTTAGGATTCCTTATCCATTTGAAGTTATAAATAATAATATCACAAGTAGCTTAATGTCTATAGATTTAAGCACAAAATAATTCTTTAATGTAATCTTCAATAGAACCAGATCTTTGATTCAGTTAATAACATTTTGTGCTTTAGTTAATATAACTTAAATAAATCATTAAATTCAATAATCATTGATAATTATCCCAAAATATCAACAATATTCAAGACAAATAGTATAGCTATATATGAATTTGATTTTTTTTGAGAAAAATATTCTTTCTTTTTTTAATTAAAGGTTCTATGAATTTTAATTTTGATTGATTACTAAGTCAAAATTGATTTGTAAAGACATAAATAATCTCATTATTCTTTCTCTCTTGATATATAAATTTGTGAATTGATATGAATTTTTCATTTATCTTCATAATGTAATTTATCAAGTCTTATAATATAAATTAATAGCTATATTGAAACGGAATTGAAAAATATGCATAACAGCAGGTACCTTACAAGGATGTTGGCCCATATCTTGAATTTAACTCAGTATTAACTTGTTTCATATCTAAAGTCTTATATTCAAGTTAGCTCAGAATTAACTCATGGCATATCTACATTTTGATCTCCAGGCTAACTCAGAATTAACACATTATAAACCTATATTCTTATCTAAAATTTGACTCAGAATTAGCTTTAGTCATATATCAAATTGTATCATTAAATGAAATTATTCTTAAGTGGCTTCATATCTCAGCTTGTGAAATAGTTTGTACCCATCCTTTACTTATCACTCCAGTCACCGGGGTTGGGAGTTCCAAAAGTTCTTAAGTGATAGTGTCAGCTATTTTCCATATTCATATTTTATCTGGGTATGTATCACCACCTTATCTCAAGGATTAATTCAATTTTCTCTCAGGCTGTATCTCCATTTCAACTGCAGATTAATTTGAGTTTTTTGAATACACTATATGAAATTTCTCATATCTATGTGCATTATTGAAAATATTGAGATTCCATATTCTTGTTTAAATCATAATTTATGATATTGAAGGAGCCTCAAGATATTTAATTTTTCAGCCAAAAATCCAATTATAGTTTACTTCCTACTAAAGTAAGCTATCCAATTCAGTTGATGATATATTGTGCCTCATTTAATAAAACCTAAAGTAATTTTTATAAAAGATAATTTTTCCTTTTAATTCATTATATTACATATATTAAAGATGCAGTGTATCGTTTCATTTAAATTTGAATTCTCATTATTCATGGTTTATCCGTTTTTACTTTTAATCTTCATAGATATTCATTGGGATTGATTACCTAGTCCAAATTGATATAGAAATACATAAATCAATTCAATTCACATTCTCTCTTGATATATACATGAAAATTTCACAGTAGTTGTTCTTTATCTTTATAATCCTGATTGTTCAAGATTTCAGTATGAATTGATACTCACAGTGAATATAAATTGAAACTCCTCATAATTGTTTCTCAATTGGATGGAATAGTAAAGAATTACAAATAGTAACATTGAATAATTTTTGTTTTTTAAATATGTGGAAATTAGGATTTCTAATAAAAAAAAGCTCCCTTTTGGAAGAGTGTTGTAGTTAAAGCATATACTACACTACAAACATGAATATATTAAACTAATACATCTAAATTTCTCAATAATACTAACCAAGCTGAATTTCAATCAACCTTTTTTGTTACAGTTCAATTATTATTTCTACTTCTTGAGTTTCTCTTGGAAACATTTCTTTAAGTGTTCAGAATCTACTGCCTTGATACTGCTTTTCAGGCCTTCATATATACATACATAGTATATCTCTGTGAATGGGTAGTTTGAAAATTTGATTGAATGGGATCATATAAGCCTCATCATTTGAATTTTTCTTTTAAGACCTACCCATCACTTATTACACTAAATTTGGTGAAATATTAATTTGATTCAAGGAAAACAAACTATATTTGAGCTCAAAAAATGTTAATGAATAGTAATCTGAAATAAATTAAATTAAACTTAATTCCGCTGCTTCTCAAGAAAAAAATTTATTGGAGTCATCTCAAACATTATCTGCATTAAAGAGATACAAGATTTAATTGAAGAGATTTACAAATTAGTTAGTTCAATTTTTAGATGTCAGTTGGGTGAACTTACCTTGGGAGAAATATGCTCCCCAAAATTGATAGTTGTAAAATTTTTGGCATTTTTGGGGAGAATTTTGTTCATCATCCTTTATTCTTTTTTGGCTTAGCAAATATTTTGAGTTCTTGATTTTGTGGAATAGAACTAATTTTATAGAGATAAACAATTTTTCAACAAAATGTTGCCTATATCTTTTTAATGGTAGATATGTGATTCTTAAACTGATCAATTTGGGTCACTACTTCAAGGAAAGAAATTCTGTATTTTCTTGATTTGTGAAAGTTGGAAAAATTCAAGCTTCTTTTCCCAAGCTCTCAGGAAAGTTTGAAATAACTTATTAAGTTTTTCATTACTTTTGGTAAATGAAGATGTAAAGGTTATTTTCAATTCAAAACTCAAAAAAATCAAAGATGTTTGGTGGACTACTTATTTGAATTATTCTATATATATAATTCAGCTACATTATTTTTGACTCTGTATAGTATTTTGGTCAATTCACTTAATCCCTTATGTGAATTTACCAATATGGTCCAAGCCTCCATAAGGATTGTTTTCAAAAACATAGAACAGCTCCAAATTTAAATGAATTTGATTATCAATTTTGCAATCAAACATGCCCTTAGTACTTTCAATATTTTCTTTTGTGTAAAAACTGATCAAATTTGATAATTTGCCAAGTTCATTTTTCATCATTCATCAAAATGTTGTTATTTTTAAGTATGTGATCCTTGAGCTTTGACCTGTTATTTTAATTTTTGATGATTGTAAGCTCACTTCACAATTGTGAATGCTCTTAGTAAAAGCTTCTTTCACTAAGCAATATTTCACATGAATAAATCCAAAATTTTATTATGAAAATTTGAATTAAACTCAAACTTGAATTTTATTAATCTCACAAAAGGGGAGTTTTTTATTATGACTTGGAGTATTATTTAAAAATAGCAAATGAAAACATATTATAAACTTATAGTTTTTTTTGTCCTAAATAAATTTTGCATCAGCCACATTTACACATGAAAAATGAGCCACCAAAGAATATCAAAAAACTTTGAAAAATTCTCTACATTTAAATCTTATTAATGAAGGAAAAAAACCATCAGTAGCTGTTGTGAAGCCCATATAGACAGCGTTGATAGTATCTTTGGCTAATGTTGGTGATATGACGCCTAAGTGGCATAGTAGATAAATGGTACCAGAGCTGAAGAGTATTAAAATGTAATTTTAAGTCAGTCAACTCCTCTAGCTTGACAAACCCCAGATAGCCTGACCTACACTACCACACTCAATAAACATTTGCAAGGGTCTGGGCACCATTCAAGGGAATGTACTGGCTTAGAATAATTGATGCCTAAGCTCCATTTGAATGTGCAACAACCAACCTTGCACTCCCATACTCGAACTTGGCCGTCATTGGATCCCGTGGAAACCCACATTCTGCTGGGATCAATTGACAATGTTCTCATCCAAGTACCGTTTTCGTGGATGTATTTAATTGCACAAACTGAAGGGAAGGGTCGCAAATCTTTGGGTGAGGGAAGCTTGGGTAAAAGTTTGGAAGGATCTGATATGTCTAGCTTAGGTCTCCGCCTTAACATTTGGGGAGCCAGATAAAGGTCTAAGCAACAATCAAAGCATTGTTGCACAAAATCTGAGTATTCTGGGACTAGTCTCAGACTAGGGTATTTAGCCGGTATGAAATCAATCTTCCGGTTTCTTGGATCAGCCTGTTCCCAGGTTTTGCTCTCATCCTCATCAAAAAATATTCTGTGGGAAGATTGTAGCTTTCAATATGACCAGGAAGTTTGAGCTTAGGTGCTGGCATATACATTGGTCCCATTGCTTGTGGCTGATCCTCACTTTACCAAATTCCATAAAATTGAGGTTTTTCCACCTTGGGTTTATTAGGCACAATGCGACCTTGGCAAATAGCTCTGACAATTTTCATAACTTTTTTGTGTTCCCATTTTGAGGGAATGAACCTCCACTTAGCTTAAAGACAAAGATATTTTGATGTGGATACTGTCATAACAGTCTACAAAACAGTGAAGCTTGGAGACTTTTAAGCTTATGCTCTGGTTTTCCTGACAAAGGCATAGTCATTTGCTTGTCTTTTCCAGTAAAAAACTCTATGGTGGGTTCATAGGGATCAAATTTGGCATCAGGCTAATAATAATATTTGAATTGAGCATACAACAAATTAGTTCGAGAAGGAAATCTAAGCATGTTTGGGCTGAAGTTTGGTGGGCATTACATTTTCGGCCTTGGAAAGTTTATGAATTATTTCCAGTTCTTTGTCAGTCAATTTCACATCTTTTTGCAAAAGTTTGTCTTGCACACTTGTCCTAAGGTAAAGGTTTGTGAATATTGATATGATAAATGTAAGAATTATGGTCAATACTCACAAAACTTTCAGTTAATTAAACAGCTAACCATGATGAAGGGTCTTCAATGCCAGCTAAAAATTTATGCAACTCATCTCCCTTGGCTGGCCATAAGATTTTTGACCATTAATAGCATAACCAATGTGTGGCATATCATCATAAAAGTGGGCAGGAATGTTCCCTATTCGATTAGAAACCTGCATGTTGGAGTGATTTTTTTGGAGAAAACCATTTTAAAAAGAGCACAAAACATAAGCTTTCAAGAATTTTGGGGATATAGGTCCAATTTTGTTAACAAAACACATTAAACGCAACTTCTTCTGTCAAGCTTTCAATTCCATATCCCAGTTTGATATCATCCCAAACATTAATTTTGACGCCTTGAACAAAAGCTGAGGGCTTTGATCTAGCTCGACTCAGGAAGCCAGTGTCCTTTTTGAGTATGAAAGTGGGATCAGAAGCTATCTTTGAATCAACTTCTATAGGCTTTGAAGATGAGCAAGCAATAAGCGCATCCAGTTCTTGTGGTGACTTGTCATCATAAGTAGAATCATCCAAGAGACTTCCTAGTTCTGCGTCATTGACATCATCTGAAGGATACTTGCTTTCATCACCTTCTTCTTCTTCTTGTACTTGATTGTCAGAGCCTAAAAAACTACAATTTTCTTCTTGATTGCTAAAGGGGATTTCTGGGATTGGATCTTCATTGTCAAAATCTTGAAACAACTGATTGTCAACTAACCCATTAGAAGTCTCTTTGGTTTGATTCAAGTTATTTCCACGCAAGAGACCATCATTTTTCTCATTAGCCTTTTGCTTTGATTCAACCTGTGAATCAGGGATAGGGGTGATTGATTAATAATTATTAGATGACTTTTGCTTTTGATTTTTTGAAGATTTGTTGGCCAAGTTGGGATTTTGATCTGATGATGATTTAGGCTGAAGAGGTTCCATTTGAAACGTGGTTGGGTCTATATGATTTGTCTTAATTTCTTGTTTATGATTATCTTAATCTTGAAGAAACTCATAATCATTCAGAGTTGCTTTTGGGATTTCTAGAAAATTTAAATTAATTTTTCAAACATTAACCACATTTTGAATTCTATCAGCCAACAGGAAAAAGGATGCTGAAAAACCTAAGCTTGCGCTCAAATAAACAAACTGAAAAGCTGCCAAGTCATTCACTATGATGATGGTATAATACTCAAGTCCACATACAAAAGTGTTGTCGACTGATGAGAGCAAACACATTCTTTTGAGCGGCGGTCTTCCATCTTGGCTTGGAAAAATCATTTTGAAGAAATTTTAGCATGTGTGGTTGGTCAGGGTGACCATACGCTACTTTCCAAAGACCTAATAAAAGCTGTTTTTTGCCCAAAGCCATATAAAACACACTAAAAGGGGTTGGGTAAAGTTCTTTTGAGTCAGAAGCACCATTCTTTAAATAGTTAACACCACCAACGTATTCGGATTGAGCGACTGTTTTCAAATAAAGCTGAATATCCTCCTTTGAATTAAGCCAAAGAAAAAGCCCAATTGCTCAGGCAGTATTCCAGCTAAGTTGGGGTCCTACTCTTGTTTGTTTAAATGAGTAACTTGTTAAAAGCAACATTGTTTCCTGAGCAAGGAGATGTTGACAGGTGCAAAGTGGAGCAAACAAAACACCCGGATTTTGAGTCAGGTCAAACCCTATACTGCATTTGTATTGAGAAGGATCATCAAGAAAATGTAGAAGTGAAAAAAGATATTGGCAGCCATGTAGATCTACACCATGGGCTTTTGCGTTTTTCAACTACGTCAAGGAGAAATTAAATAGGAAAATAAGTCAAAGATATCAATGAGGTGGGAGAATTGTGGAACATACTTGGAAGACTTGATGCGCTAGTTGCTCTATTCTAGCTTGTTCATCCTTTGATAACAAAGGTATTTAGGCTTTGACTTCTGCTTCCAAAAGTTCCAAAGGAAAATTTGCCACAATTTTAGGTGAGTTAAGTGGTCTGGATAATGTTGAAACACTATGATGAACATGACAAAGAGTTGGCTGTGTGAACTTTTGATCTTGAAGGGCAGAGATAGCATGAGGACCTCGATGAAGGTTATAAAAATGGCTTGAAAACCCAAAGACTGGGTTGAAAAGATTAATTGCTAAAGATTTTGATGATGAATTGATTGATTTCAATGATCCAAGCCTAGATAAATAAAGAAAGGTAAGATGATGAGAGTTAAGTTGAGAAGATAAAAAACTCATGACAAGATTCAATTCACTAACTTGTTCAGCCCAAACTGTGGTTAAATCTCTAACTTGAGGGAATTGTTCCAGGTATTTTTCTTTTAATTTGATACTTAGATCTTCATGACCTCTAAAAATTCCTTCATTGACAATATTAAAGATGATTTTGAAAGATTCAGGTCAGAGGTGTTCAAAATTGGCATGATTCATTAAAGCTGATTGATTATTAATACAAGATTGTTTATGAAGTTTGTTTGGAGGATTAGGAGGTTTTAAATAATGAAGAATTTCACAAAGAGCATGTGAACCTTGATGAATTGTATTCCAACCAGATTTAACTTCAGAATTTGAAGGATTATTACGATTATGAGTTGTAGTAGGAGGATCAGAAGTTGGATTTTTTTCTTCTTGAGGAATTAAAGAATTATGTGATGAACTAATCCACAATGAAAAATGAAAAAAGATGAATGATATTTAATCAAGAATGATTTGATGAAAAAAAAGTAAGCTTACAACTAATTCAGACACATATCTTTCTTCACTTGCTACAATTTCCCATAAGATTTCTTGACGAGTTCTTTCTCTACCACTTAAATTTTCTACTAGATCTAAATGTGTTATTTCACTCCAAGTCATTGGTTGAAAGATTTCTTCACCTAATTTACTACCGATCAGATTACCACCCCAAGTATCAGCGGGACCAATTAAGCCAGTTGCGCTTCTTCTAGTATGATAAGCTGAACTAAGAAAGATAGAGGACTAGTAGGACGATGAAAGGTATTTGGAGTTGAAGTTCTTTGATTGAAATATTCACAAGAAAGATCAGGAGAGGGATAAGATGAGGAAGTGTGACCTAATTGAATACCTGAATGAGATGGGTCTAATTTTAAGCCAGTAGAAGTACAATGAGGAGATAACAAATTAAATCATAATTCATGATGAAAGGATGAATTATGATTGATTAAAGGGTTAGGACTATTTTATGACAATCTTAAAGAAGGATGAGAAAGCTGAGGTAAAGGTGAAGTAGGATTTAAGATTTTTAAATAAGAGAATAACACAGATTGAATAAAATGAAAGCAATTTGAGTTATTGACGTGAGAAGAAACGTTCGAGTCAGCTAAAGATGTACGATTATGGAAAGATTAAAAGGAATATGAGGGTGAGGGTTTAAAATCAAAAATTAAGCAGAAATTTTTGGATTAAGATGAATTGTGATGATAGAAAGCTATATAAAATTATGAAAATCTAAAAATTGTAGATCCAATTGAGAGTTGGATTTACATTTTCTAATTTTTGTCAAAATCTCTGGGTTTTGAAATTGAAAATATATAGATGATGATTATAAAACAAAATTTTAAATCTAATGAATCTTGATTTATATTGTTTTTGTTTTTTTTTGTGTTTTTGTTTGAATTTTAATGAAGAAATTATGATGACAAAAATTGAGATTTATTGTTTTTTTCCATTATATTAAAAATTAATATGAATTTTTCAAAATTTTTTGAATAACTGATATGGAAAATTAGATTAATGTAAGAAGAAAAAAATGATTTTGACTATTTAGAAGTTGAAGCAAGCCTGTTGAGGATAGAAGTATGATCATCTACTGTAAATTTATCAATCTTACCATTTTGTAAGTTTTTGAATAGGTTGTATGCTTTTTTTTGGAATTTGTACTGACATGGATAATCTGGTAAAAGAGTTACTATCACCGCCATCTGGATAAAGAGTAAAATGTCTAGTGCTTTTTGCTTTCCAGACAATTTGTACAATACCAGGTTCTTTACCTGTTAAATCAATATTAATAGAGTGGTTTGGAAAGACAAAAAATTCATTAAATAAATCAAAGTTATCAAAGATTAAGGTGCCATAACTTGTAGAAATTGTGATAGAAAGAAAATAAGCAAACTCTGAAGAGCCTGTTTGATCAATATGAGGAAAGTTAGAAAAGTTATTTAAAGTAAATGTTAATTGATTTGCAAATGAAGAAGAATAAAAATCAGTAAAGTCTAAAATCTCAAATCCTGGAATGTTGAATTGTTTCATTTGATTTGAATTCATTTTGAAAACTGTTGATGATAATTTTTGAAAGAGATTTTGAATAATATTTTGTAATTGTGAGAGTTGAAGTGATAAAGAATTATAAAGTTCTGGGTTATTAGAAATAGAAGTGGAATTGATATAATGCCCAATTGTAAAGTCACCAAGTCGAGGTGGTCTCCATCCAATTGCATACATGGAACCGGTGATCTTGTTTCCAGATTCTTGTAATTTGTTAAGAAAAAGTTTATATTTACATAAAAAAGTTGATAAAAAGCTGAGTTGAGATTTTTCATAATCATTCAGGTTTCTAAAAGGAATAAATTGGATGATTGCAAAAGTTTTATCAGGTGAATGAAGAAGTGATTTATCATCTAAAATTGTAAATCCAAAATTTATAGAAAAATATTTTTTTTAATATAAGTTCTGTAAGAGTGAGTTTTTGTTAAAAAAATTGATCTTAGAGTTTTCCTATCAAAATCATTATGAGGAATTGGATCAAAGAAAGATTCATGTAAAAAATTACATGTTCTGAAATAAGGAGTTTCATAACTACATCCTAATTTTTTTTTATTTTGACGGTGGAGTTGATTAGATTTCTGAGAATTGTTTAAATTTTTTTTGAGATATCTATTTGATTTCATTGCTCTAGGCATTTTGAAATTTGAAAAGAGTAATAAAATTCAAAAAATAAATTTTAAAAAAGCCGAATAACAATCTTATAGCCTCATAAAATTATGAGTTTAGTCAATCTTTGACAAGCACACAACCATTCAGTTTTAAAAAAATTATTTAATGAAAATTATTGTAGTAATTAATGAAGAAATTAGTGGAAAGGTAGTTTTTTGCTAATAGTAAGGCTAAAAATCAAAGAGAAGTGCTGGAATTAGTTGAAATAACACAAAAAGATGATTTTGTGTGAAAGCTGCTAGTTCTGAGGTGGCGGTCATCACCAGGGCTTCAAAATGATGAAACAATACCTCAATTGAATTCCAGGGGCTCTGTAAGGTGTGGATATGAAACTTTGATTAAAAATCAAATACTTTTCCTGTCCTCAAAATTTGTATAAGGTAAAATTCAATTAAAAATAGTAAGAAATATTATTTTTAAGAGAAAACACGCCAAATTTATTGTTTATAACTTTATTAGTATAAAACAATAATATTATAAAGATTTATTGTTTTACCAACAATAAAAATTTATCCAGAAATACTCTACAAGAGATATTCAAGACTACAAAAGAAATTTCTTCAAGAGAAATTTCAATTGGAATTAATTGAGCAAAGAGCTGCAATCAATTAACTAAAGAACAAAGTCTTTAAAAAGAATATTAAAGATAAAACATGCCCAAAAGTGACCAGAGTGAATTTGGAAACAAAGTGACAAAGTTTACAGTGATGAAAGATGCTTTAATTCACTTTTGGGGTGGTTCAGGGGTAAAAATGATTATAATGATTTTTTCATGGGGTTAAAAGGATTAAAATTATTTAAAAATGGTGGTTGGAATCTCTTATTGATTGGTTTAACAATGTTTAAACTAATTATAAAAGGAAAAGATTCTAACATGAAGAGAAAAGTGGGGCAAAGAAGACATTCTTTTATAGCCATCAATTCTCTTACTCCAAAAGTAAGATTTACTCTTGTAAGTCGTGAAAAACAGTCTGACAACAGAAAAGTCAATTATGGCATCATTGAACCCTGGTTTAGACCAAAAAGGGCTGGTTTAAGCTATTTTTAGCCATTTTAGACCCTTAAATCAGCCATTACTGTAGCAATACCTGGTCTAGAGCCTTCAAAACACGTCAGAATGTGTGTAAGAGACGTAGAAACCAGTCAAAACGTCTTTTACCATGATTGTTTTATCTCAAGGGTAGTTTTACCCTCTTGGCAACAGCTAAAACTACCCCAGTTGGTATCAAAACCTCATCATCAATTGAGTCCACAGACCCTCTAACTCAATTCCAGGCCAGAATTAATGAACTTTTGCATGGATTTTGACACCACATGCCTGTCAGCAAGGACTTTGGAGGTCTAGCTCCCCCTTAGAGCTGGAGTTCCTTTCCCCCCCCAAATTTAATCTTTCCAATTTATTTTTCCTTTAATTCCTCATCATGTATTATACTTATAATTTACATATGTAATTCAATTGAGTTGTACAGTTCAATACAGTAATAATTGATACCTCATATGTAAATCAAAGTTCACTTATGTAATACATGCGCACATTTTGACATTTCAATTGAATTCAATTGAAAATACTTCCATTCCTCATATCTTCTAAACTAAAAACAACACCTCAATTTTAACACAAAAATTGATGGTTAACACCACATGTGGTGTGAATTAAATTAAAGTTTCGAGGATTTTCAACTTTTGTATTGAAAATACTAAAAACTTAATTTAAGCTTATTTAGAGTTGAGTTACAAAAATTTCACTCAGAGGTGACCCCACCTGATTTTTTAAGAGGAATCCAATGGTGAAATAATTTTTATATGTTTATTTATTGGATAAAAAGTTATAATAATTTTTATTTATTTTTTTACAATTTTGTTAAAAATTCATTTTTACTTAATTTTTTCAAGTATAAATGGAATTTTATAATTCCAAAATTTAATGTAATTTTATTTTGAAATTGTAATTAAATTTTCAATTTTGAATATAATTTTATATTTGTATGTTGATTTTTATTTTAATAATATAAATAAATTTATTTCATTTATATTCATATGTTAATTTTGTATTTGTGGTCTTTTGGGTATATGAAATTACCTCTAAGTCTCACAGGCCCCCACTGCTCTGAATGACTGGCTTTGGCAGTGGGGGGCTGTAAAACATGCCTGGAGGCTCTGTAACAAGCCCCAGGTGACTGTATTGTTTGGAAGAAAAAAATATATTCTGAAATTGGCTGACTGGTGATACAGCCACCAAAAAGAAATAACAAACATGTGTTAATTTTAAATTGAATTGATAGAATTAATTCAATCAATTTGAAATGGCATTAAATCAAATAAGTTAATTAATTGGATAAATTTCAAAATGAATTAATTAATTTCAATGAATCAATTAATTAATTTAATTAATGAATTCATTTCAATGAAGCAATTAATTAATTCCAATGAATCAATTAATTAATTTAAATGAATCAATCAATTAATTTCATTAATTCATGAATCTCATTGAATCAATTAATTAATAAATTAATTTCAATGAATCAATCAAGTAACTTAATTAATTAAATTCAAGAAATAAATTAATTAATTAAATTGATTCATTGAGAATCAAATTTATTTAATTGGAAATGAAATTTAACAATTGAAAATGAAATGTAATTAATTGAAAAAAAAATTGGGTATGTGAAAAGGAAATTTTATAAATTGATGTAATTGATCATTACAATTCAAATTAAATCACAATGGATTCATTTGATTTATTGAAAGTGAATTCATTAAATTTATTAATTCAAAAAATCAATGAATTGATTATGTGAAATGCTAAATTTATGAATCTGAGTTGTTATAAACTTAAAGTAAGAATACTAATAGTTTAATTATGGTTTTTTAAACAAAATTGAAAAATATTTAGATTTCATAACTTAATGGTTTAATTAAAAGAAAATAATAATAAACTGTTTGAAAATGACAAAGTACTAATGATTTATTGAAAATAAATGTTAGACCCAGAAAAATTACATGTGTATTTCAGAGTTTAGTTGAAAGTTGATTTGGGGTTGGAAAATGTGGAGTAAGATATTGAAAAGAGGGTAAAGATTCAATAGCAAGAAATATTAGATGGGAATATAATTTTTCCTACAAAGTAAATAAGCATAAACACGAAATTAACTTAACTTATTGGCAATCATGAAAGTCAAGTCAGCATGGTATTGTCATTAGAAAAGACAAGGTTTTTTTGATGGAAATTGAAAATAAGGACAGTGAGGATGTTATTAGTATGACTATATTGTAGTGAAGGATAATATTTTTGATTTGAGTTGTTGAGGAATGTTGAAAACAAGGGATTTTCTTGGTGCACTGAGTCAATCCTTATTTAAGAACAAATGCCATGGCTAATGAATGAAAAGGGAGTTTTAAAATAAAACTATTCCAAAATTAAAAGCATGGAAAATATAAAACAAGAAAAGATTCAACTTTTTCTTGTAATAGGAAACTAATTACAATCGTTCAAATATCATGTGTAAGTAAATTAGAAACAGGAGGTAAAGCATCAGAGCTGCAAGGGTGGAAGGAGTGATTTCACAGTGGCTTGTGCTTCCCATTGGTTTAAAAAATCACTTGTAAGATATTGAGCCAATTGATGTCATGAAGGTGGGCAAACAAGTTGGACATCAGTGAATGGTTTCATACCCTTAGAAAAAAATGATTTAAGATGAAAAGATAGATTTTTCCAAACTAGCTCTTTGGGTGGAGGTGGATTAACATGTTGGTGAATAAGATGAAAAGAGCATAGTATGGGCATGGCATTGGCAATTGAAAAATTCTGATGATCCTTTTGTGCAGTGAATAATCCCTTGACACCTAATATCAAATAGTAAACAAAAGGAAGGAAATTATGATGGCTACAGTATTCAACCAACTTCTTCTTGGCAGTTTCAACTTGGAAATAATTGTCAGAATTAGAGGTTACCACTTGAGGAGCTGAGTGAATTATTACGGAAGAGATTTGATTATTAGAGCGGAGGGCCTTTGTTTTTTTGACACGTTTAGATTGTTCAGTGTGGTTAGGGGAAACATTGTCAAGGGAGGCTTGTGCTTTGAATATGACATCTAAAATGAGGTCTTGAAAAATCTTTAACTGTTGATCTGAGTCAGAAGAAATATTGTATGATTCTTGAGCATTGTTTGAGCCACTTGGACTTTGAAGGGCCATGGAAATCAGTTCCATTGGTGAAATTGAGGGTCTTTTGAGGCCTCCAAAGTATGAAATCATGTCCAGATAAATGTTGACCTCATCAATTTGTGCTTGAGGGGGTACAGGAGGTTTTGGTATGCAAAATTCATCCATGGTTGCTGAGACTGAAGCTGCAAGGACTTTTCCCCAAGCAGTAATGGTGAATGATATGGGCTGCGACATATAGATTAGATGACGCACAAAATGAGTTTCAGGGTTCTTTTCATTACAAATGCTGGGTCAGGTGAAAATGGTAGTGAAATCTGAATTTCAGGTGCAGTGACTTGGTCATAGATCGGCATCTTAAAGATTGAGGATGTAACATAAAATTCTTCTTTAGTGGCATTGAGAAATGGAGCACCTGGAGAAATCTATTATAAGCATTAGTTCATGGGAGTAGTATAACTTTAAACTAACTATTATTGCAGATCTCGTCAATCCATTTGCTATATGAGGAAGAGCACTGTTTAAAATTGAAATTCCCCTTTGCAGGCTGTTTGGAGCCCAAATGTTGGTGGCGCCAGGAAACAAGTGAGTCAATTGCTTCAAATGTGGTTTGGGATTTGGCCTGGGTGGGGTGTCCATGGGTGAATGTTTTGAAAATCTCATAAAATTTTGATCGAAATTCATCAGTGAAAATAGAGAATTGATCATTGGGGGAGTCAAGAGGCTGTGGTTCTGGAGGAATGATTAATGAAGGAGGATTTTGGTGAGGTTCATGCAAAATGGGTGGAGATGGGCCCACATGAGAGGGATTATTAGATGGGTGCCTAATTCCAGGAGTTAGAGCATGAGATGGTGTAGATGGATTTGATTGAGAGGTCAGAAGATTGTTTTCTGGATTTTCAAAATGAGGAGCAGATAGTGTATGGGAGCTTTTTACATGGTTAATTTGCATTGGTGACAATACAACATGGGGTGCCATGGTGTTAATTGGAGTGGTTGTATTCGAAGGGATTTGGGAAGGAACATTTGGACTAATATTATTCTCTGCTATTGAAAAATGTAATTCTTGTTGAATAATTTCATTTGTTGGAGTCAGTGGATGAACCTGAGCTGGAGAATTGGGGATTTTATTGGCTGGTACTTCCAAAGAGTGGTCATTGTTGAAATGAGGAGATTCACATTGTGAAGATCTGCTAAGGGTGACATTTGGTGGATGTTCAGGAATTTGTTCCTCAGTAATAATTGGGGGGGGGGGGTGGTGGGATGGTTGAGGGAACAAGGGGCTTGACAATGGTAGATGGTAAAGAATAGGGGAGGTCATTTGATTGGGTGTTGATTGTTTCAGGGGAGGGGTAGAATTGGTACAAAGGGTTGATGTAGTAGAAGACATATTCATGGAAACTACCTCTTGAGTATTATTAAAGCTAACAGTTTGCTGCATAAAACTACGAATATTTGGTGGTGGTTTGTTTTGAATTTTCCGTTTTTTCTTGTGATTTCCATCAGGAACAACCTCCTCCAAAGAGGATAATTGGGATGAGTGTATGGAAGGGACTTCTCTCTCAATAGTTTCAACATTGCCATCTATGAGACCAATTGCTTGTGATGAAGACAGTTATACAAGAAGGGAGATAAAATTAATACAAAATTGAGGACAGACATGAAGAATAATAATTACCATGTTCTTTTTGAGAAATAAATGTAAGGCCCTTTTTCAAATAATACTTAATCTCAATTGATACAGGATTCTTTTCAGCTTCAGAAAGGGAATTATTGAGAATTTTCTTGATATGGTGGTGATTGAGAGAAAATTCTTCATGGGAGAGACGAGTTAGCTCAGAAGAAAGAATTGGTGAGATAGAGTGTATTTGAGTGGGTGGGTTATTCATGTCGAATTCTATGAATGAGGGGGGTGGCAGGGTGTGGGTTGCATAAACTCATGTTTGGTGTGTTTGTGATATCTAATAAATTTTTGAAAAAATATATTATTAAAAAATGTTGGGGATGAGATTACGTGGGGAAGAAAAAATGTAGCAAGTTGAAAGGGGGTTCTATTTATGTTGTTTGGTGGGGGGCAGGGCAAGATGTGAGGATGACTAATGGAAGCTGGTGGGACTATATTGGGAGAATTGAGGTAGTGAAAAAGATCGTAGCATTCCTGGGGTTTGGGGTGGACAATGAATTGATGGATGAATGAGATGGTGCCTCATTTTGAGAAGATAAAGAAGAATTCAAATCTGTGTTATTTGAAAAAAAACCTATGAAAAATTTCATCAAATGAGACATTGGAATCAGGTGGTTGGGGTGGATTCATAGTATTGGCTATTATATTGTGAGGAGAGGGATTTAAATGGCCAACAGATGCTAAAAACAGAGGAACTTAGGGAAAAAACAGGAAAAACAGCCTCTATTTATATTGCAGGTCCCAATGAAATGAAGTGAGGGTGTAGCCCATAGAAATAGAGCAGAAATGAGTTTTGTGGTTTCAAAGGAAAGAAAGCTGCAGATCCTCTAGTCATAAAGCACAATTACACATTTAGCAAAGAATTAAGTGTCAGGATATGTGTATCTTTAGAATCCTCCTTCAAATACATGGGTGATTAGATTAGATTGTACAGTCATATCTGTAGGTGGGTGAGAGATTTAGCCACCAGTAATAATTTATTCAAAATGTAAATCAATTATGACTACAATAAATTGTGTCCACAGAATGACATCAGAGTGAGATTATGACTTCTGGTCATAATCTGTACCACTTGGCTCCTTGAAATCCAATCAGACCCATTCAGATACAGAAAAAAACTGTATCTGAATGGGGCCCAGAGACAATACATCGTTGGCTGTAATAATACACAGGTGGTCAAATTATGACCGCCAGTCATAATTTGCACCACTTGCAAACCAATTACGGCCGTAACTAGTTTGTCTCCTGGAAATGTAATCAGACCCACTCAGATACAGAAAAAACTGTATCTGAATGAGGCCCAGAGACAATACAGATTTGGCTGTAATAATACTTAGGTGGTCAAATTGTGACCGCCAGTCATAATTTGTACCACTTGCAAACCAAAGATGGCTGTAATTGGCTTGTCTCCTGGAAATGTAATCAGACCCACTCAGATACAGAAAAAAATGTATCTGAATGAGGTCCAGCCACACTACAGCTTGTCTGTAATCATAAAAAGATAGTCAAATTATGACCCCCGGTCATAATTTGGATTATACGCAAAGCAGTTACGGCCATAATTGGTTCGTCTCCTTGAAATCCAACAAGACCCACTCAGATACATGAAAACCTGTACCTGAATGAGGTCCAGCCACAATACAGCTTTGGCTGTAATCATACACAGGTGGTCAAATCATGACCGGCGGTCATAATTTGTACCATATGCAAACCAATTACGGCTGTAATTGGTTTGTCTCCTTCAAATCCAATCAGACCCACTCAGATACAGAAAAAACTGTATCTGAATGAGGTCCAGCCACAATAAAGCTTTGGCTGTAATCATAAACAGGTGGCCAAATTATGACTGCCAGTCATAATTTGTAACACTTGCAAACCAAATACGGCCGTAATTGGTTTGTCTCCTGGAAATGTAATCAGACCCTCTCAGATACAGAAAAAACTGTATCTTAATGAGGTCCAGGCACAGTACAGCTTTTGCTGTAATCATACACAGGTGGTCAAATTATGACCGCCGGTCATAATTTGTACCATATGCAAACCAATTTTGGCCATAATTGGTTTGTCTCCTTGAAATCCAATCAGACACACTCACATACAGAAAAACCTGTATCTGAATGAGGTCCCCCCCACAATACAGCTTTGGCTGTAATCATACACAGGTGGTCAAATTATGACTGCCAGTCATAATTTGTACTATATGCAAACCAATTACAGCCGTAGTTGGTTTGTCTCCTTGAGATCCAATCAGACCCACTCAGTTACAGAAAAAACTCTATCTGAATGAGGTCCAGCCACACTACAGATTGTCTGTAATCATACACAGGTAGTCAAATTATGACTGACAGTCATAATTTGTACTATATGCAAACCAATTACGGCCGTAATTGGTTTGTCTCCTTGAAATACAATCAGACCCACTCAGATTTGGAAAAAACTGTATCTAATGAGGTCCAGCCACAATACAGCTTTGGCTGTAATCAGACACAGGTGGTCAAATTATGACTGCCGGTAATAATTTGTACCATATGCAAACCAATTACGGCCGTAATTGGTTTGTCTCCTTGAAATACAATCAGACCCACTCAGATACAGGAAAAACTGTATCTGAATGAGGCCCAGAAACCATACAGCTTGGCTGTAACCATATTGTTTTACAGGTGCTGTAATTTTAAAAGTGTTCAAACTATAAATGCTGTATAAAATTTGTTCCCATGCAAACCATATAGGGGCATAATTGGCTTCTATCTTTGCAAAATCCAAGATGCTCAAATATAAATAAAGCTATGTTTGTGTCCACTTTGCCTGCCAAAAGCTTCCTCATAACCACACTTCTCCATTTCAATTTCTTAGACCCTTTTTGCTCATTCGCCATAAATTTCATGGTGCAAAAAATGGGTCGCCCTATAAATATTTGCACTTGTCATGAGCTCGGCTTTCACAGCCAATATTATGAAGATTTGAACAATATTGTTCAGCATGGAAGACCTATGTCTGACCCAGCTTGGAAGACACATCAATTGGAACTACTAAAACTCAGGAGACCCAAGCCTTTGGTTGATCAGATGTTTTTAGCCCAAAATAGTGAAAATTTAAGTACTCTTTCCCTCATCCATTTCAATTATTCATCATTACTCAAATCTAATTTTCCACAATCTATTGGCGCAGCCACCAAAGAAAACCCCTGGATTCTCTCAAATTGAACAGATTTGTTGTCAGAATAATGAAAGAAATTTACTTTGTGATACCTAAAGATATCAAAACAAGACCTTTAAATTCATTGACTCTCATGCTCTCAAATTTTTGGTTCAAGCTTCCAGCCTATACCTCAAAAATGGAATGTCCAGAGATAGTATCAAAGAATTTCTTCTATCAGAAAGGGAAAAGATAACTAGCCTTGGAGACAAATTCAATTTTGATGGATTATCCATTTCTAAAGAAATTCCACTTTCAATTGAAACTATTTTGGTTCAGCTGGGCATATCCATGGACTTTGAGAAAAAGATTTGCTTTCCAGAATGCTTCAGCTTGTATGATCTGACTCCAATGGGGCACATCAACAAACAGTGTACATCCAAATTTATTCAACCTTTTCCTTCCTCCATTGTCAAATTAGGCTCTCTTGCAAGAAAAGAATGTGGTTCTCTTTTACTTAAAGCTGATGACAAGAATTATACTTCACTTCAAAAACCAATCTGTACCTTTACATACCAATCCTTGCAAAAATGGTTGGCCTCCCATATGTGGATTCCTGGCTTTGAAAAGCTATTAAATGCTCACAATACCCATAATTCTCAAACAAACCCTAAAGTTATTTCTGATATTTGGCATAGCAAAATTTGGCCCACATTCAAATCTTCCCCATGTAGTAAACAAGCATTTACAAATAGAACAGGTAATTTGATATTTAGCTTATATGTAGATTGGTTCAATCCATTCAGTAGCAAAGGGGCTGCAAAATCCCTTTCAATTGTGTCAATTATTCTCACTTGTTTGAATATTACTCCAAGTGAATGTCACAAAGAGGAGAACATGTTTTTGTATGCAATAATTCCTGGTCCCAAAGAGCCATCTCTTGATCAAATTAATTCAATCTTGGAGCCTCTGGTGATTGAGCTTCAAATGTTATGGAAGGGTATTTGGTTTTCCAATACCCACGACTTTCCACAGGGTAGACTTATTAGAGTGGCTTTATTACCTTTAATAGCAGATCTTCCTACTCTACGTAAAGTGGCTGGATTTGCCTCTCATTTGGCCAATTGATTTTGCTCCTTTCGTAATATTACAAGGGTGGACATCAATGAAATAGATATTTCAAAATTTGAAACAAGGACACATGAAAATCATATTTCCAAGGCAGATGAATGGCTTCAACTTCAAACCAAAAAGGAACAAGATGAATTTGTAAAATCACATGGTGTCCAGTGGAGTATTCTAAATAAACTAGATTACTGGAGACCAATTGACTTTTGTGGCATAGGTATTATGCATTGTTTGATTTTAAGGGATATCAAAGACTATTGCATATCATTCCTCAAGGTGGGGTTGGCTGGTAACAAGTTAGAGCTTCAAAGGAAAAAGCAATGTTTTTTGGCACACTCAAATCCATCCAAATATCCTTTTTTGTTTATTGGGGCGTCCAAGAAAAAGGAAAAATGAAGATGACAATGATTCTGACAAAATAAGTAGACCCAAGAAACAAAACCTTACAAAAGCTAACCTTGCCCGCATTTGACCTCCTACATCCCAAAGACACAAAGGCTCTAGTGAAGCCTCCAGGACCAAAAGTGATCGAACTGCAAAAAGCAACAGAACTTCAAGCTCCAGGTATTCCCGTAGATCCCAGACAACTACTTCTACAGTACTCAAGTTATTACCCTTTACACATGGTAGTGATTCATTGGTTCCCTCTGATTTATCTTCTGATGATAATCAGTATTTAAAGCCAATGGGGGATGAAACTCCAATATTAAAAAAAGATGAATTAGAGGTACTTCAAGAAATCATCAATCAAACAAAATTCCCGTCATGGGTTTCTTGTCTACCCAGAAAATTTGGTTTCAAAAGCTTTCAGACACTCAAAGCAGCGGAGTGGAAAATCTTGATGACATTGTATTTACCTTTGGCACTTGTACCACTATGGAGTTCACAAATACCTTACAGGGAGGAAAGATTAAAATGCCCAGGGAACTACCTGCATAAGGATCTTCTACTCAAATGACTAATTTCATTAGTTACATTAACAAACATGCTACTCAGAACAAGCATTCATGAAGAAGACCTAGATAAGATTGAAAGTACTACAAAGATCTATTGTCAAACACTTCATTTGGGTTAGTCCATGATAAACTCCAAACCTAATCTACACCTAACACAACATTTACAAAAGGTTATCAAGGAGCTAGGGCCACCAAGAAGCTTAGCTGTGTGGGCATAGGAAAGAATGAACCGTACATTTGGGGACATACCATGGAATAATAAGCCATGTTGAGTTTGAATTATATATTTTCATGTCAAAAAATCACCCTCACACAATACTTACCCACATATAGCCAATTGTAGCTGAGATCTCCCAAAAAATACAGAAAAGATGGATATCTAAAGTACAATATCAATGGATTTCCAAATTGCCTAATCTTCAACAAAGAGTTGGTAGGAACAATCCCCTCATTGCTATGCATCAATCAAAAATTATCAGTGCCAGTCATACAATTCAATTGCATGATGCTATTTTTAAACAGTGGAAACTGCTAGTTTCAAGAGATTTAAGGGATGTTGTAAACCTCTTTGAATGCAAAAAGTCAATAATTTTTAAAAAAAAGGTATTGTAATTTAAAATCACATGCTGAAGACAGTATCATAGAGTATAGCATTAATAATGTCAAATCATTGGGCCATATTGATAATATTGTCTCATTAGTTGGAGGTGATCCCAACATATGGTGGCTAATAATCAAACCTTTTAAGAAGCTTTAAAATAATGAAATAGACAAAGACCCTTTCCATCCTTTTCCAGATCTCAATTGTTCTATTCTATTGGACCAGACAGAGGATGCCATAATCATCAACTCCCAATCAGTTTTGGGCGATGCTGCAAGCCTCAAGAATCCTCCTGGAACCTTTGGAATTGATCAGGCTACACTCTGCTTGGTATCCCTACATTCATCAGTAAGTGATTCATTTATCTCATATATTTTGACAGCTTCTTACCATTTCCTTTCAAACCTTGCCAGCAATGGATAGGTGATTGGAGCACTGCACCCCTTTCAGCCTTAGGTTTCCTTATCACTGCTCACTAAAGATTTCCTTTGAGAAAAAACAATACTTTTTACTTTGTTGATATTGTTATATGCTATTAAATGAAGTTTTTTTAGAATAATTCACTTAAATCCCTTTTAAAAGAGATTTATATTGTCAATCTGCCATATTTAAGCCTCTCAAAGATCTTTCAAGACATAATTTGGTTTTTTGGTGCTGGATAGAACAGGTTTGAAAAAATGTGTATATAAACTTTCTCTTCACCACCAAAAATGTCTGTATTTCCACTTCACCAAACTGCTTTAAGCTTTCCTGAGCTTTCTCATCCACCAAATTCATTCTCATATGTTGAATCCTTACTCCAACTCTGTTTAAAATCCTCAAACTTTCATTAATATAATTACCTCATTTTCCTCAATTTAACTCCACTTCTTTAAATTGATCTTACAATGTCTTCCAATGCAATGGGTGGCTCCCCCTCCGCATTCCATAGAAAAAATTCTGGATCCTCACCACAAAACCCACCAACAGAGGGTGACTCAATAATTAACTCAGATGAAGAAAACCACAAAAGCATCCATACTGACTCTACTGGACAGAAATCCTTCTTTCTGAAAGATTTGGAAAGACTTGGAATAGAGGATGCAGGTGCACAGAATGCCAGTCAGGAGGGACAAGAGGAAATAACATCTGGTGGTGAGTATCTTTTTTAAAGCTGATTGAAAATTACTAACTGATTTGGTTTTCAGTTGTTGGAGTAGAATTCAGGATTCAACAAGAAGAGGACCAACAGAGGGCTAGGAATAATAAGAGAATTTTGCAAGGAATAAATCACCGCATTACAAGATTGTTAAAAAAGAACGATCTTCTAAGTCAGGCATCCACTGAATCAGTCCACTTGCGAGAATTTATCTACTTCTTAATGGGTATGCCACCTTCTGTAGATCACTTCCCACCCAATCCTACCAATGATGAAGAGGAATTTCATATTCATTGGGTCAAAAACCAAGCTAAACACATCAAGACCCATTTGGAAACCTTTGAATATGGACTGAGAGATCATCCAATCAGTGAGCACAAAATTCTGGTCAAACAAGAAATCACCTCTATATCTCAACGATTGCATCCACCTGAATTTAAACCAAGTTGTGATGTTCTCAATAACAAGATCAAGGTCTCAATAGTGGAAAAGTGTGCTTGTGAAAAGGAATGCCAGCTAGTAGGCCTCAAGAGAATGAACTTTCAATGGGGAACCTCATTCCATAACTCCACTTGGAATGCAGCCATAGGCAACATTATCTCCAAACATTTTTTCAATTGGAGCCGGACTCAACCCAGCTTAAATATCAACAATCCTGATCAACTAAACCTATCAATTGAATGTTGGGTCAATGGAAGGGGTAAAGAAATGAAAAAGCTTTCAAAACTTGGCCAGGTTGCAGAGGAGGTTAAATTTCAAAAAGCTAAGAAATCCAAAAACACTGGAGGGAGGCAGAATGTACGTGCTTATTCTTTTGTTAGACATACACCAAACTCTAATCTTACTTTTATATTTAGGCTACAGCTTCCCATTTCAAAATAGCATGTCAATTATTCCCTCAAAACAACAATTTCTCTGCAATATATACTGATATAAAAGCAACTTTAGATGTAGAGGATAATTCTGACTTGGGAAAAGCACCAAAAAGAATTGTTGGAGTTTGGAGTAGTGAAGATTTGACCTTGTGTACAAGGCAATTGGATCTAGCAATGACCCTTGGTGCCAAAACCCAGCTTGAAAAGAATAGAGTTCAACATATGCTTCATAGGGATGGAGAGAAATTAGACTATAATTCTGATTTAACTAATGTCCCACATTGCTTACCTTTAGATTGTTATTCCACAATATACCTAAACACAAGTTCAGAAGTTGAAAGAAACCACCTACTGGTAAAAGAACCGATTGGACTCCAAAATATTTTATTAGAGATTGTGGCCAAAACAAAAAGGGGACGTCACATCATACAGAGGCCAGGAAGATCTTCTCTCAGTGGAATTGAAGCTGGTTCAAGTAGTCATAATCGTATGAATCCTGAATAATGTTTATCTCCTAGTTCTTTTTCGTATCCAAGCTTAGAGTTTTGTAATAGATGTATTTGGAAATATAATTAGAGATAAATTATTTTAACAATTCACCAATTGAGTGAATTAATAAAAAAGTCAAAAGATGCCTTTCAAAATCATGACTGGCAGTCATAAAATTAGTATTTTTGTAGTGTTTTTGAGAGCTGAAGTGTCCTATATGTTTGCCAAGCTTAGAGTTTAGTAATAAATGTTCTTCAAAAGAAAACATGATTTAAAATATTTTAAAAAGTCACCCATTGTGAGAATTTATAATTTAGCCACAATGTGGGCTTGCACCATTATGACCATCAGTTATAAATTTGTTATTTATTTAATTTTTTCAAAGCTGAACTGTGCTATAGGTTCTCAACATTATTTAATATATAAGCCTCTTATTTATGCCTGCTTTGGTTTTCATTTGTCCCCAAGCTATTATATATTGAGCAATGCTCAAACAAAAATATTGAAATTTATCAAAAGTCATCATTATATATGCCTTCCCAAAATCCTACATTCCATCATAGTACAATCTGTCTTGAACACTGTAAAGAACGTCCACCTTCTATTTTTTTCAATTTCATTTCAAAAATAAATTTAAAAACTTATTTATAATAATTAACCCTCAGTCAATTCCAAATAATAACTGCTCCAAAATGGATCGATTACTTGAAATAGAGCCAAAGCAAGTTGAAAAATCAGAATTCATATCCAAAATCTCCAAATTTCTTCCTTCTCTCAAGCTTGCTACCTGAAATACTCACTTTCCTGAATATGCAAGAAAAAAAATTCAAGAGGTCTCCAAAATACTTGAAGATGATCTGTATCGTATGTTTTTACAGCTTTTGCCCATATGGAGCCATTTTTAAATGGAATTCAAATCATAATTTAGGTGTACAGCTAGGTGGAACATTACCCCCTGAAGCCAAGGTTGTTATTTCAGCCTCCTCCCAAACATCAATAAAGAGGTATTTCATATCTTCTTTGATTATGAGTAATAAAAAGGCCAAAATTTATCAAAGTATAAAGGAAAAGAATCAAGCAGTATGTTCCAATATTTTATTTAGGCTTTACTCAAAGATTAAACTATATTCCCTGAATCATTTCTTCCTTAGAAATTGGAATGCAATTATGATACTGAGAAATCACACCCACAAAACCAGTCAGATTCTCAAAATCTAGAACCAGGACTATTTCAACCTCAGAATGATTTTGAAAAAGCCCTGACCTCAATAGTATTTCTCAAAATGATCAATCAAATATACAAAGTTTTCCAGCTTCCACCATGAGAAAAAAAGCAAAATCAAATATAGAGGAGCCCTTGATACAACCTACATCTACCAAACACTCAAAAGAAAAACCTAACTGCAATTTCATACTTGTAGATAACAACCCATCAACCTCAAAAGTAATGCAAACCAGTAATGAAGAGCCTTCAACATCCCAAAAGAAGAAAAAGCTTCCTCAATCCGGATTATTCAATCCCATTCACTCAGATCACTTTGAAGAAAAAATCAGCCATCATGAACCACTTTCTGTATCCTCATGGAAGAAATGCCAGGTTCATGTTGAAGCTCTAGTAAGACAACAATTCCAGGAAATTCCCCAAAGGCCATTTTCTACCAAACTACTAAAAGAAATACATTTTCAAAGTATTGGGTCTCTTAGCATTACAAAATGGCTAGTGGATTTGGATAAATCTGGTAAATAAAAAAGACATTCATTCATGTTTCATCCAGAACATTGATATTTACTTGATTTTTTCAGGATTAGATATATTTTCACCAAAGAAATAGGATCCTTTCAATGATCCTGATGCTTGGAATGTCCCTATCTTTACTTTGGATTCTACAATTTCAATGCAAAACATTCCCAAATCACACCAACCCCTCTTTCAATTGGCACAATCCCTCTTTGTCCCTAATCTTCAAAAGAAACAGTTCTGGGCCAATCTAATACTGGAGTAAATATCAGTTTCTGCACAAGATCTCATACAACCTGAAAATTTTGAAATCACAAAATCAACAGAAGATGATCCCTTCTTAGCTCAAAGACTCAGACTGAAATTTCTAGTGTCCTGCCTCAGCACAAGACCATCCCATTCAGCTCAAATTGAAAATACCCTTGATGAAAAGGAGGAAAACCAGCCAATTCATTATGGAATGAATATCTTAATATCTTTCAATGATTCCATTTTACATCTTATGATTTCATATGTCCTGATACTAGCACATTCAAAAGTTCTTCCAGTCAATATTCCCGATGGATTTGTGCTCACTCATAAAAGGTCCAAAGAACACCTTAAGACCATATCAGAGCTACAATTAAAAATAGGATTAGTTAAGCCCTGCTATCATATCTTAGCTTCATTTCTTGCTTCTGGGGTAAGAGGATTAATAGTTTGCTCAAGAGATTGGAGAAAAAGCTCAGCTAAAGGAGCATTGCAGATGATTGAAATTACTGATAGCATTATTTCTAAGGAAAGGCCTTATGAGCCTATTTGGAGGAGAACAAATGCATATATTTTGGATATTTTTAACAAGGCATTTTTCTCAAAAACCCATGAATTTGTTCCCACTGCTGCAAAAAAAATTGGAAGTGGCCAAATGTTTAGTATTGGACTTCAGTGAGGCATGGCTTGAAAAAAATACCATAGATAGACAACCTGTACTAGATCTCCCTGATAAAGCCAATATAAACACCTTATTAATTTGATCAGCTTTTTCTGTAATTTAATTTTATTCTTTCAAAGCAGGGTGATTTTTATTCAAATCATGTTTGAGTTTACTAATATTACTTTGCTTCACCTGATACCTCATTGCTTACTTTCCCAAATAAGCTCCTTTTACACAAGATAGCTTTTTTCAGGCTCATTAAAACTGTAAGAAATAACTACAGGGCTCCAGAAACCTATAATTTATGATAAATAGGAGCCTTTCTCTTGATTCCTCCACCTATACACAGAAATCTGACTTTGATTAACCTTTTTTACTATGCCTAAAGCTTCACATTAATTTTTTGAGACCTCTATACCCTAATCAACAAGATATTACATCCCATCATCCCATTACCTACCAGTGCAATATCCAGATCCATACATCAATTATGCTGGTTGATCATTGAAATCAACTATTTCCGATCTCCATCTGATATAAATTGTTGGAAATCTCTTCCATCAGAAGAAAGTCTCAAAATTGCTGAGAACTTACCCTTTTCTTGCACTGATAATCCAATTACAAATCCCCATAATCACAGCTCGGGAGAGGATAGACCGGCTATAAACCCAAGAATACTAATTTCACCAATGTACAAAACTATTTTTCGAGAGGATCTCTTTAAATCAGGCTTCCCAATGTCAACCTTTGCTTGGAATCAATATTGGGAATCAAAATGGAATCAAATATTTGCAAAATTTGTTCTCAAGCACTGGAACTATTTACACCAACAAGGAGAATTGAAAATATTCTTGATAAATCCAAAGGATAATACACATAATAATAAGTCTTTAATACTAATGCGCTAGTTCAGAGGGAAACAGGAGGATCTTAAGAATGATAAATTGGTTCCTGAAGCACTTTCAAAAAATCCAGTCAAAAGCAGAAATCAAGGTGGCGTAAAAAGGTATGTTTTTATTTTATTTGTGATTGATTTTTACATCAATTGATGTTATTCAATATTCAGTTATCCTCAAATTTCTCAGAGACATTGCTATCATTGAATGTTAATCATGATGAAGCTTCCATATTTGATGAATCATGATTCTGCTCTGATACTGAAGATGAAAATGAATCATTAATAAAACTAAAGTCCCCTTGGAGGTCAGCTTTATTCTGAAAGTTAGCAAGTCAATTAGATTCTCTATTAATTCAAAAGAAAATTCAAAAAAGTAAATTCAATAGAATCCCAAATGTCTTGGGAAGTAGAAGAGTACAAAGTGGTATTTTTGAGAAAGAAGCCAAAGGTCCAATTGGACTTCCAGAAAATCTTTATTCAAATTACTATATTTCCAAGCTTACTAATGATGAGAAGCTAATGTTACAATAAAAGCCATGTATAGATATTCATCATTTACTTCAGCTATCTGAAACCTAAAAAAATAATTCATGATTTTTCTATTGTTTCCACAATCAATTTTTCCAATTCATGATCCACAGTACCTCAATGTCCAATGCTCAACCTGAAATGAAATGAAGAATTTTTAGCTACTAAAAAAGATAAATATTGGTTGAGTATAAACTATCTTACATCTGAAGCTGCTGTTTCTTCCTTCTAACTTGCTGAATATTCACCTCAATACTACCAACAGTTATATAATGAAATACATGAACTTCTTTCTTTTGACCTCGCTGATAAAGCCTATCAACTGCATGATCATCAGTTGAAGGGTTCCAACCTGGTTCCTAATTTAAGTAATTGGAATAATATTAGATTAAGCTTCAAGTGTATCTAAATACTGTCTTACCATTATGTAGACGCTTTGAGCACATCTTAGATCAATACCAACACCACCTGTGCCTTTTGTTGTAAGAAAAACTTGATATTTTGAATTTTTTCTGAATTATTCAAGGATTTGTATCCTTTGATCATTTTTGAGCATTCCATGCATCATCAAATTGGATATTCCACTTTCATCCAGTGCAATTTCAATACTTTTTACAATATTTGATCAATAAAATCATTCGAATGACAGGTAGTAGAGGGATTTGAGCTCACATATCAAGAAACCTTTTGTATTCTGAAAAAACAACTGCTTTGGGATATCTTAAGCCTGGCTTCTTCTGAGAAAACTCCTTGAGATGGCTAACAAGATGCACCACTTGGGATCCTTCTTTCCAGGTATATCTCCTTCCCCCTTCTTCCCTTTCTATTAGTGCTGGATGATTGCAAAGCTGCCTCAAATCTGATAATCTGGAGAAAAGTTCTGATGAATCCCATTGAACTGCTTTGGACCTCTGTTTTCCATACAATGCACTAAACTCTTCATGCTTTTGGAAATAAAGTGTTTTCCATGGCTCATAGATCTCAATTCAAACTCCATGTTGCACTTTTATCAGCCTGTGACTCCAAACCAGAGCACAAGCATGACAGCCAAAATACCATAAACCAATGGTATAGCCAAGATACCACCAAAACATGGAGCTGAGCCAAATTAGCTCAAAAGGTATCAAAAGAAAGAGGAAACTCACCCATTTCTGAATATATAAGTCCCATCACCATAGGACAAGAAATAACAAAGTTATTCCTGCTCAAAGCTGTTGCTGAGCATAAACCTTAATTTTCACCTCTCATCTAAAATCCAGAACAAGAGGCTTAACGCCATCAAATGGGTACTCCAAATGAAGCTGTAAGCCAGGGCTATCCAATGGTACTAGCCAAAATGAGCCATCACCAGTATTACTTGAGTTATGGCCAAATTCAGGCCAAATAAGGGTGAACAAAACATTCACCTCTCATCTAAATTTTGCAGTTTTAGTGTGAGATACCTAAAGTGGGGTCTTTTTGGAAATTTCACAATCAGGGCTATCTGATGGTGTCATCCATTTCATCATATCTCAACTATAGCAGAAGTTATGGGGCAAACAAGCCCAATACAGCTTTTTGCCTAAACCACGCATATTTACAAAAATCTTGTACATGGCATAACTTTGCCATATTTAATGATAACCATATCAAATAAGGTACCATTGTGTAGAACACATACAGGGCTACACACTGATTCAGCTTTTGAGGTTGATATCTCAAGAACTGACAAAGTTACAGCTATTTTAAGGTCAAAATCCCACATTCTGACCAATACAGCTTTACCATGGGATAATGTCCCATAATCATGAATATGAGGTGTCAAATAGACGAAGAAGCTTGTTATTACTTCAATAACTCATATGTCAGTCAATACTGGGGTCTCATACAGTTTCTGTACAGCATTCTACGCGTCATACACATCAGAATCAGGCTGTGAGGTCCCCAGATGAAAATCTTCACCCTGTATTGGTGAAAACTGCCCAGATGTGGTTTCAAAACCACATCTGAGCCCAATACAGGTTAACACAGGTCTTTGCAAACCACAAGCCTGTCTCAGAGAGTGAAACATCTTCACTTCCTCTACGTGGAAAGTTCTAGCACCCTTTCCATCCCTTTTCAGGATAATAAGGAGGCTTTTCACAGCCAGAATTGCTTTCCTCATCCTGCTCTTGAATACCCTATGTAGTAAACTGTCAAAAACAGTTTTACTCTTGGGTAATAAACAGTTATAATCATAATTTCAATTATTGTAGTCTTTATTATTGTACCCCAACAGGTAAAGCTGCACCCAGGGCTTTCAACAGCCCTCACCACCACTATACTCAATATAGTAAAGCCCTTTTATTCTTAAATTAAACTCTTTTTAATCCTCATAAATTGTTTTAATCCTTTTTACCATGTCACAGTCATAGTTAAAAGCTGTAAATACATTTATAATACTTTTATCATATACTCAGCCTGACATTTTGGGGGCCTGGCCATGTTTTTAAACCTTTTTTGGACTTTACAAGTAAGTTTTTTCACTTATTTTCTTTATTTCTGACATTTTGTTTTACATTTTTAGGCGTATTTTTTCTAAATATATATATATATTATATATTTTACTTATTAAATTGGTCTATGCACCATTTCATACTCGTATTATAAGATTATCTGTCATGTGGCTAATACCCACAAGACCTTTATTTTTGGTGTGTTTTACATATAAAAACACATAAGCCATCAATAAGTCCTGTATTTTTGATTAAATAATGACACCTCTGACTGTCAAACCAACAGTTGAGGCGTGGTTAAGTGTATTGTTAGCTCAATTACACTTATACAGATTAAGCTTGAAAACCACAAGTGTATCTGTGGGGTACTGGCACACAAACAGTGTAACAGGGTACCAAAAGCTGTAATTCTGACATGGAATTGTTAATTAAATTACAATGTCATTATACAGGGCATCTTGTAGTAACATACAAGCCCAGAGGCCATTCTTAGACGTGAAAACAGCATTTTAAGAAGTCTTAACCTACATAAGCCCTCTTTTTCCTACTTTGATTCAGTGGAAGAGAATTATATCCCACTTGAAACCCAGTCACAGGCCAACACACCAGTGAAACCCTCAGAACCAGAGGGCAGCAAGGGCAAAGGAAAGAGGCACAGTGAAGGCCTGATTACAGCAAAGAAGTGTGCACCAATAGCCACCCAGAGAAGTAGAAAACCACAAAACTCTGCATCAATACAAGGTAAATCAACCTTAACAACTTGTACAGGGAAGATTACTATAATTAACCCAGTTGTAACCTCTAAAGGTAAATTTCCCAAATCAGCAGACAACAAATTCGTACAAGGCACAGTCAAAGATAAATACCCCAAGAACATAACGTTTTCGACTGCTTGCAAACACTGATATGTCACCTGTATACCTCAGAGACCTTGGCTTCCAAAGGAACTGGCCAGAGGACAGAGAAGGCTTGTCCAAAACCAGAAGACCTGGAAGAGGACACCTTGGACACAGTGATGGATGGCAAAACAATGAGGGATATGATATCAACCCTTCCATTCACACTCCAATTCAACAGGAACCTCAAAACAGAGGACTGGAAGGATACGGATCAAGTTCTTCAGCTCCACCAACTCCTCAAAGATTTGTTTCAATGGAGCATGGAAAAAAAGGGGTTCAATCTGGCATCTCACTGGGCAGAACTTAGAGCAAGTTTCCAGAAGATCTGTCTCAAAGAGATAGACTTCAAAGACCTTATGATAATCACCAAAGGTTGGAATCCTACCAGACAGTTCAGACTCCTGGAGGCAAGGGCACAGAGGATAAGGGAGAATCAAGCCACTATCCAAGCTATAGAAGAACAGTCAACCCAGACAGGGCCTAATCAGATTCCTTCAGGCTCACAAGGAGCAGGCCAAATCAGCTCTTTAGTGGCTTCACACCATTCAGACACCAACAGATCAACGACCAAGAGTCACCACTCTTCACAATTCCAGGAGGTGTCCAGGAGAAGAAGAGGATACAAGGGGAAAAACAAGACCTCTTTCAGCCAAAGGCAGAAAAAATCAGACCCCATGATACAGAAGCTGTTGGACTTGGTGAAAGAAGTGCACAAGAGCCAGAAGTAGTTGTAAACCACTCTAGATTCAGTAGTCTTAGTAATAGAAACATTACCCCCACTCAGACTGAACATAACATTGTCACATCTGAGAGTAACATTAACAGTGATACACTGTCCTTACAAATGTCCCAATATGCTGAGAAATCTTCAAAACAGTTTGCAGAACTTGAAGCAAGCCATGAGAGGATGAAGAAATTAACAGTTTCCATGGATAAAATAATTAAAAATCTTCAAGAAGGACATGCTCAATTGAGAAAAGCCTCTGAAGAAACCAACAAAAGACTGAATCTAGTCTTTGAAGAACAACACCACAGCAGAAGGGACAGGGATTGTCTGGACCAAGACATAAACAAATTTTTTAATGTCTACCATAACTTGAAGCCCCAAGAACAAGGCCAAGTTATAGAAAATCCATATCAACAACATGACATCAAACCAGATGCCATGTTGATGAATAAGGCAAGATCTCCATCACAATAACAGGAAGGAGATGGCATGTCTTATTCAGAGAAGGAAGCCTTGAAACAGCTTCCTGAGGCCTCAAGACAGCCCAAATTCCCTGGAACAGGAGAATATGATCATATGGAACTCATAGATTATATTGATGGACTCTTCATTAATGTACCAAGCATACCAGACTACTGGATTACTGCTAGATTAAATACTGCACTTAAAGGTCATGCTAGTATATGGTACACAGAAATGAAAGAAATCCATAGCAGAAGGAACTGGCTATGGTGGAAGAGTCAAATCATCCAAAAGTACAGTAATGGAACTTGGATATGGCAAAAGACCATGTCATTTGACAGTGACAAATACTCTGTGGACAAAGATCCATATGAGTGGTGTCTTAGACAGTCTAAAAGACTTAAAGCCATTGATCCTCAGATGAATATCCAAATGAGGAACCACAAACTTCTGACACAACTTCCAGGAGAGCTAGAGCATGCAGTAAAACGCAGATGCAACCAAAATTGCACTCTAGATGACATTGCTAATACCTTACAAGACATAAGGAAAAGAACTAGTATAGGGAAATTCACCCCATATAAGAGCAGTGGTTTCAGAGAGAAACAACCTTTAAGCATAGAGTTTAAATACAAACCCAAAAAAAGAGTGGCAGAAGTGACAGAGGAAAAATTCTTGTCACAATTGTGGTTCAACAGATCACTATGCCAACAACTGTCCAAAGGCAAAGAAAAAAGTCTATGCCATTGAGAAAGTCCCAGAGGAGGAATCCACAATAGAGGATTCGGAATCAGACTCCATGGGTGATGCCATCAGAGAACCATCTGATGATGACCAAGACCCAAGAGGAAACCCCACTAGAAATTCAGGACAGACAGTTGGAAGCAGGCATGCCACAGGATACTGCCAATAAAAACTTGTGCAAACACACACAAGATGCACAAACATTCCTGGTTACACCAACCAAAGGAATGGCATATATACATGGAACAGCCACTACAATGACTGTCTGCATTGACAATTCTCAACATCCATTGATCATTGATAGTGGGGCACACTGCTCCATAGTGGCCAGAAATATCTGGATAACCACTTCCCCAATTGGGAAAAACAGCTCTTTCCCACCAAGGCAAAGAACTTTAAAAGTGCCTCAGGGAAGATGACTTCCATTTGTACAATTATCAAAGAGATAATTCTACCCCACAGGAAGGGTAATATCAGACTCAACCCAGAGTTTGTAGTGCTTGATAATGCACACATCCAAGGGTTCCTACTGGGAACAGACTACCAGAGGATGTATGGCATAGATATTTACAACAGTAAAAATAGGCACATTACCATTGGTACCAACAAGGAAAAGAAATTTTCACTTGATGTATACCATATACCTTCTCTAGATCCACTGGAAGAACTTCTGAATGAACTCAGAGAGGGACAGTTTAGCACTACTCTCACCAGTAAACAAAAACTAAGTTTAATGAAGATGCTGAGAAAGAACAGACCAGGGTTTGGCATTGGTGAAGAACCATTAGGCAAGATCAAAGGCCATGATATAGAGCTATATCTGGATGTGGAAAGACCTTATCCACCCATGCTTAGGAGACCTCCTTATCCAGAAAGCCTGGAAACCAGGAAAGAAATTGAGAACCATGTCAATGAACTCTTGGACATGGATGTCATCAGGAAGATTGGACATAATGAAATAGTGGAAATAACCACTCCTGTCCTGATCACCTGGCATGATGGCAAGTCTAGACTGTGTGGAGACTTCAGAGCTCTGAATAACTACACTAAAGCAGACAGGTACCCTATACCCAGGATACCTCATGCCTTGGATAAACTGGCAAAAGCCAAATACATAACAAAGATGGATTGTATGAAAGGTTTCCAAAAAATGGAGTTAAACCAAACTCCATGAAATTACTCAGAATAATATATATGAGTACACTAGGATGCCATTTGGCATCAAAATGCACCAGCCCACTTCCAAAGAATGATGGACACAATATTTCAAGAAGAAATATTGGAAGGCTAGATGGTACTATATATTGATGATATCATTATATACTCAGAGACATGGGAAGACCATGTACATTACATAAACAGAGTGCTAAGCAAATGTACACCCATCAATCTGAAAATTTCACTAAAAAAGTGTAATTTTGGCCAACAAGAGCTACTGGCTCTAGGACATAAAGTCTCAGGTCTTAGTCTGGCAATTGACCAGAATAAAGTAGCAGCAGTACTGCAAAAGCCAGTACCAAAGAGCATCAAAGAGGTGCAATCTTTCCTTGGGTTTGCTAGCTAATATAGAAACCACATCAAGAATTTCGCCCACATAACTAGTAGTTTATATAAGCTGTGTTCAAAAGATGTAGTTTTTGAAATTACCAAGGAAAGGAGGGATGCATATGAGAGGATCAAATATGAACTCAAAAATGCACCTGTGCTCATCTTACCTTACTTTGAACTACCATTCAAGTTATACATAGATGCAGCATGTAGTCAAGGCTTAGGAGCAGCCCTTCACCAAAGACAAATTGTGGATGGTGAACCAAGAGAGGGAGTAATATTTTACATCTCTAGGCAGCTGAAAGATTCCGAAGCCAGGTATGGGGCCACCCAGACTGAATGTCTATGTCTAGTCTGGGCTCTAGAAAAACTCCATCATTATCTGGATGGTGCAGTCTTTGAAGTCTACACAGACTGCACAGCCTTGAAGTCTTTACTGAACATGAAGACCACAAATAGACACATGCTGAGATGGCAGATAGCCATCCAGGAGTATAGAGGGAACATGACCATCATATACAAAGAAGGTAAAAGTGGTACCAATGCAGATGGCCACTGGATAATGTCAAGAGCAATCCAGCTTATGACCCTGAAGTTGCAGCCAAGATCCCCATCCATTTCATGGAAATAGATAGGAGGAGGAACTTCAGATTCTCTGAATGGGCACCAGGAAGTGGTACCCTTGACAGTGGAAAAACTGATTCAGAGGGAACAAAAACTCCCATATTGGGAATAAGTTCCTCAGAACTGCACAATGAATCTTTTAGTGCAGTACTAAAGTCTTATTCCAAACACAAACAGTGTGGCATATTACTAAAACTCCTTCAACAAAAGTACAGGAGTCCAGACCTGGAATCCCAGCTGGAAGAACCCTGTTTGAGGGCCTATAAGGATAACAAGTTCTTTCTTATAGATGGCCTGCTCTACCACAGAGAAAAACACACAAGTGCACTCACAGTGGTAGACAGGGACTACATATCTCTGATCCTGCAGGAATGCCATGACTGCCCCTATATGGGACACATGAGTGAGGACAGGACCAAAGAGAGGGTAGCAAGCACAGCTTGGTGGCCCAAGTGGGAACACGAGTTGAGTGAATACATCAACACTTGTGAAAGATGCCAAAAGGCAAATAGGAAACATGGGAAGAAGTATGGGTTCCTTCAACATATAGAAGAACCCAAACACCCATGGGAAACGATAAACATGGACTGGGCTACAGGACTTGTCACAGGAGGCAAAGAAAACTAAAATGCCTGCTTGATCATAGCTGATAGGTTCAGAAAAAGCATGAGGTGTCTACCATTCCACAAAGAGGACATAGCCATGGATACTGCTCTGTTATTTTGGAATAAAATCATATCTACCTGGGGAGTCCCTAAGATTATCATTAGTGATAGGGACCGAAAATTCACATCTGAATTTTGGACCAACTTGTACAACATGCTTGGCACCAAGCTTGCTTTTTCCACAGCTTACCATCCACAAACAGATTGCCTAGCTGAAAGGATGATCCAGACTATGAAGGATATCCTTAGAAGGTTCTGTGCCTATGGCATGGAATACAAGGACCATGAGGGATACACCCATGACTGGGTTACCCTTCTACCAGCTGTTCAACTGGCTTATAATACAAGTCAGCACTCTACCACAGGAATAACACCTGCAGTGGTAGAGAAAGGGTGGAATCCCCTGTTGCCTGTGGATCACTTGAAGAAAAATCTTCTAACCATCCACCCCACAGCCAAAGACTTCCATGATATGTGGAGGAGGGCTTGTGACACAGCTGCCAAATGCATAGCTGAGGCCAAAGAATATAATAAGCAGAGGTGGGACAGGACACACATGGAACCTGACTTCAAGGAAGGGGACCAGGTGCTAGTGTCTACACTAAACTTTAATAATCTTAAAGGACCCAAGAAGATGAGAGACTCATTTGTAGGGCCCTTCACTATCATTAGGTTGATAGGAAAGAATGCGGTGGAAGTCAAACTTACAGAGGAATTTTCCAGGAAGAACCCAGTCTTTCCAGTGAGTTTGGTCAAGCCATACTTCCAAAAAGAAGAGGGTAAATTCCCCTGCAGGAAGAAGAGCCTCATACCACCAGAGATAGTGGAAGTAGAGGACTCCCCAGGACCTGTGAGTAAAGTCATCAGGGCCAGGAAGATCAGACTTAATGGGAAGGATCAAAGACAATACTTGGTCAGATTCAAGAACCAGACAGCTGATAAAGACAAATGGTTGGCAGAAGATGCCATAACAGATGGGAACATTCATTTAAGGAGATTCAGAGCCTCTAGGAGGACTGAACAGTCTCATCCATGATGAGCCTTTTTTAGAGGGAGGGTATGTCAGCCTGTGACTCCAAACCAGAGCACAAGAATGACAGCCAAAATACCATAAACCAATGGTATAGCCAGGATTCCACCAAAGCATGGAGCTGATCCAAATTAGCTCAAAAGGTATCAAAAGAAAGAGGAAACTCACCCCTTTCTGAATATATAAGTCCCATCACCATAGGACAAGAAATAACAAAGTTATTCCTGCTCAAAGTTGTTTCTGAGCATAAACCTTAATTTTCACCTCTCATCTAAAATCCAGAACAAGAGGCTTAACTCCATCAAATGGGTACTTCAAATGAAGCTCTAAGCCAGGGCTATCCAATGGTACTAGCCAAACTGAGCCATCACCAGTATTACTTGAGTTATGGCCAAATTCAGGCCAAATAAGGGTGAACAAAACATTCACCTCTCATCTAAATTGTGCAGTTTTAGTGTGAGATACCTAAAGTGGGGTCTTTTTGGAAGGAGCAAAATCAGGGCTATCTGATTGTGTCATCTATTTCCTCATATCTCAACTATTGCAGAAGCTATGGGGCAAACAAGCCCAATACAGCTTTTTGCCTAAACCACGCATATGTACAAAAATCTTGTACATGGCATAGCTTTGCCATATTTAATGATAGCCATATCAAATAAGGTACCATTGTGTAGAACACATACAGGGCTACACCCTGATTCAGCTTTGAGGTTGATATCTCAAGAACTGACAAAGTTAAAGCTGTTTTAAGGTCAAAATCCCACATTCTGACCAATACAGATTTACCATGGGATAATGTCCCATAATCATGAATATGAGGTGTCAAATAGAAAAAGAAGCTTGTTATTACTTCAATAACTCATATGTAAGTCAATACTGGGGTCTCATACAGTTTCTGTACAGCATTCTACGTGTCATACACGTCAGAATCAGGCTGTGAGGTCCCCAGATGAAAATTTTCACCCTGTATTGGTGAAAACTGCCCATATATGGTTTCAAAGCCACATCCGAGCCCAATACAGGTTAACACAGGTCTTTGCAAGCCACAAGCCTGTCTCAGAGAGTGAAAAATCTTCACCTCCTCTACATGGAAAGGTCTAGCACCCTTTCCATCCCATTTCAGGATAAAAAGGAGGATTTTCACAGACAGAATTGCTTTCCTCATCCTGCTCTTGAATACCCTACATAGTAAAATTTCAAAAACAGTTTTACTCTTGGGTAATAAACAGGTGTAATTATAATTTTAATTATTGTAACCCAAAAGGTAAAGCTGCACCCAGGGCTTTCAACAGTGCTCACCACCACTATATTCAATATAGTAAAGCCCTTTTATTCTTTAATTAAACTATTTTTAATCCTTTTTTACTGTTTCACAGTCATAGTTAAAAGTTGTAAATACATTTATAATACTTTTATCATAGACTCAGCCTGACAACTTTCTTGGGAAGATCCAGTAGGTTGGCTTTCAATCTTCTCAAGGTGAGTGTTTGCATTATAAGCTGTAATGATTGGATTGCCATTTGATTCCCAGATGATATTTGTTTGATTATGCAATTTTCCCATAAAGGCTTGATATTCCATGTTTCTACTTGTAAAAACCTCAACAGAATATGAAGATCCCAAACATTGTTTTGTAATGGTGTTCCTGTAAGGCATAACTTTCTTTCAGATTTCAAATTCAATATTGTGAATGCTCTATGAGTAGATTGTTCCTTTATGTAGCTAATTGATGTAAAAATTTCAGTACTTTTTTATTTAAGAATCCCAAAGAGAAGCCTACTGTGCTTCATCCAACACTATTCTGAACCAATTCACCAAAAGAGGATTTATTCTCATCCCATGAACATCATCAACATTATAACCAGCAATAAGTTCATATGTGGTGATGATAATTGCATTCTGCTTCAAATTTTGGAATGAAATGAAATTACAATTGGAACCATGGAATATTGAATATGGTAAACTGCCATCATGAAAATGTAGTCTTATTTCATTCTCCCAGTTATGCAAAGTAGAAAGTGGTACAAGGATCAAAGTAGCTGGGACATGGTCCTTAGATATTTCTGAGTACTTCAATGCTTCATTTTGTGTTTTTTTAATCAAGCATAAAGTTGTCAACAATTTTACAAGTCCCATATAATCAGCCAATATTCCACCCCTACTTTTGCACACAATTTCTTGTGGTATTGGCCCATTTTCAACAGCATTAGAAAACACTTTTTTAATCCATAAGCTATCTGGATGCTTCCATAGATCTTCACAAATTTTTTTATATTATTTTCAATATTTAAAAGAAAGGAAATACCCTGGATTTGGTGCAATGAAGGATTGGTTTGACAATTAGGTATTGAAGTAACAGAACTAGTTAAACTTGTATTGTTGGAAGCTTGATAAAGATCACAATCTTGAGGAATATCAATAAATAAAGGTGAGCTATAGTTTCCAATATGTCTCAGAGCCATGTTTGCATTCTTGAAAGCCTCTCTTGTTTGGAAAATATTCCCTTTATCCACAAAAGCACATCCATGTAATAGGATATTTTTATCTTTATTCTTGAAGTTCATGAAAGAATTTATAAGAAGCACTTTATTATTGTTTCTGTATTTTTTATATGTTTCAGGATTCAAGCCTTCAGCCACTTCTCCAAAAATATCAAGCAGTGGACCCAGATGGAAACTCTGGAAGGAATTAAGGCTCCCATGATGACCTAAGTCAGATTCTATTATTATATGAATAGAATTGAATACTCTTCTGAATATTACTGAGCTCAGAGAGGTTGGAAAGGATTGTTTAATATTGATTTTTTTTTCAATTTGAATAATAAAAAACCCAAGACAAAATATTGGAATCATACTGTAAATTTTTAGAATGAAAATTTAATATATCAGTGTGATATGATTTTTTAGGACAAATGGAACCTAAATGATAGGATTGCATGGGTTATATAGTGGAAAGACCCCCAGGGATTTCATAAGTGATTTTGATAAGCTAAAGATTTAGCCCCTGAATTTTTCTTGCAAGTGTAAAAAATGAATTATATTTTGAAACTTAGTTTATTAATGGACATAAATATATTCCAAATCTGCAGATCAATTAAATTTCTTATTGCTGTTGTCCCAAATCCTTGGATTTTGATTTTAAAAGAAATTATCTATGAGGAGACAAGTTCCTTTCCAAATGTGGAGTTCCCTCCAAGATATATCCAGCACTGGACAAAACTTCTTATTTGTGGCCCATGCAACCCCTTTCCAACTTTTTTTCAATTCATCAAATTATTCCTATACTTTGTTTATTTTTCCCTCGCAGAAATTCTCAATAATCTAATTTCAAAAGTATTCATTAAATCATGTTGAAGGCCATTGGCTCACTATTTGAAGAGCTTCAAGTTTATTATTATATATCCCTATTTTATTTTGAAACATTATTCTAATGAATTAAGATTAATTTGTATGAAAACATCTTTTCCAATAATTTTCACCAACTTCTATGATGATAATCATCACTCAAGGAGAGGTATTTTACTTATTATAAAATTATTGGATCTTATTTACCCAAAAAAATCATAACTTTAAGGAGGAACACCCATTTTTAATTTAAATTTGGACAGGATTCCCTCAAAATAATTACCATTATAATTTTCGAATTCATCATTACTTATTATTATCATTGTGTGAAATCAATTCAAGCTTAATTTTTGATTCATCTGAAAACAAGCATTCTGGTAAATAGAATTTCTTAATTCTTAAGTTATCCTCATTCTTTAAGCCAACATGAAAGATAAATTAAAATCAAATAAATTCAATGCATAGCTATTTGAAAAATTCGATTTTCACTATTCAAAAAATTTGTCTTCAAATTTGAATTTATGAACTGCAAAATGAAAACCCAAAAATTCGAATAAAAAATTATGCAAAAAGGATCCATTCAAATTTTTCAACCTCAAAATCAAAATTCAAAACGAAAAGCTCGAATTTTGGTTGAAAAAAATCTTTATGATTATAATCAATCAATTAAAAAAGTGAAAAATGATATTTATGGAATCAACCACAGGATAACCATGCCATAAATGGTATTCAAAAAATATTTATGGCATCAACAATGGCACTTATCCTATTGCTGGAATAAATCATTCCATTTATGCAATTTATGGAACCAACAATGCCATAGATTGGGCTTTTACCAACTGTTGTATTCTTTAGCTTAACTTCAACTAGAAGACAAACCTTATTTTTGTTACTAAATAATTGTATAATTTTGGCAATTTATGGCAAATCCACATAAGGGATTAAATGTTTTTGCCAAATTACTTACATGGGTTGACCAATAACCCAGATTAATATGAGTATTTAAAAATGATTTCAATTAATTCAAATGAATTTCAATAAATTGAAGGTAATTGAAATCAATTGAATACAATAAAACTGAATAACCAGGCTTGAAATAATGGTTATTATGCGAAATCAAATGCGTAATGTGAAAGAGGTACAATTATTTGTACAGTGGGTGGTAACCTGTGTTATATTGCATAATCTATTAGCACAAGTAGGTGACTAATGGAATGATTTATATGAGGATAATGACCGCCCCGAGCTCCAAAATATCACACAACAAGATGATGAAAATGGCCATTTGAATATGCATGAAATAGTCAAGCCCTACACTTTAGATTGGTTCAGGAATAAATGAATAGATGAATTACAAGCGCTGACAATGTTTTAAGATTAATAAAACATGTTTATTTTCAAAGAGAATTATCTGAAGACTAATATTTGTAATACATTTTCAATCCATATCTATGGAATGGTAAATGTTAAGACTGGAATTGAATCATAATTATCAAATGTGTAAATATATATAATCTAAAATATTTACGTAATCTTTTGTTATCCTGTTCATTCCGCATGATTTGACCATTGACTTTTGTTTCAATTTCTTCAGAGCTGAGTTGTTTGAATTTTTGTCCTGTGAGAAATAATTTCTTGTTTATTTGAAAGGAACAACCAAAGTGTATGATGGATTGGTGTTCAAGCAATTCTTTTGCTGGCTTGGTTGTTTGATAAAGAAGTTCAGACGTTTTCCAGAGTATTTCAACAATGCCTTCTTTTTTAGAAAAATCAAAAATGAATTTGTGGTTGGGAAATGATAATCCATGCCCAGAGGATGTGAAATCTGTAGGAATTGGAATGAAATTGTTTTTATTGATAAAAGAGAATATACCATATGTCCATGAATTGATGTCCTTATTATCAGTATGTGGCTTATTGTGGAAGCCATTGAAAGTAACTATAACATTTGAATAAGTTTTGAAATTCGGTGATTTGTTGGAATGCCATTCAAGTTGGCTGAAGTTTGGCAAATTGGCTGCATTCATGATTTCTTGATTGTCCTTAAGTGCATTATGTGAAAAACCTTGAACTTGGGAGTGAATGAATTCATCAAATTCTTGAAGTGTTGACCATTGCTCATTATGTTCATCAATTTTTTTTAGTCAAGCCCACTTTCCTTGCATAAACCCCGGCAGATTTACCAGAATCAGAACCCTGACAAAATCCTATTCCTTTCATAATGCCATCAAGCATATCAGAGTTAGTGGTGATATTTTGACGGTTCTTTGCAAGCTTATTTAATGTTATGATCAATTTTTGAATTTTATGGAAGACTGGTGTTGGACTGCTGAATGGGTGAATTTGATACATGAAAATAGGTAAATAAGGCTTGTTATGTCTATTGATAAGTACATAGGGTCTGGGAAAAAGTTTGTGTGGAGGAAGCTTTAAACAGGAGGCATTCTCATTGTTCTTCTTGTCTAGTGTAATTATGGAGAAGTTGGGATTGTAAAGGCCAAGCTGGCCTGCTGTTTGGTTCATATAAGAAAGCATTCTTCTTTGTTGTCTGGTATTGGAGTGATTATGATTAAGAGAATTCTCTTCTGTTATATCATTCTGATTGTGAGTTTGAGTCCCAACAGGCTTCACATCATGAGTAATTAAAGAGAGTTTGGGCACATTCAGCTCATTGACAATCATCTGGTCATTTGGTTGAGTCCCAACAGTCAAATGATCAGATGATTGATGAGAAATGGCTAAAGAAAGGGGGAGTTGGTTGTTTGAAGGTGATGTCATTATTTCAGATATAATATATTCCAAAATTTTAATTCCTCCCCCAAATTTCAAAAAAAAAATTATTAGTGGTATATGTTGCAGCGGTGGAGGAGGAGGTGGTGTGGCGTCAGTAATAACAGTTGGTGGTGGAGGTGGCCGGTAGGCGGTAGTGGTAGTGGTGGCCAATCCGCAGTGAGGGTAGTGGGTGGTGGTGGTGATGGGAATGGTGGATGGGTGGAGGGGGAGGTGGTAGTGGTAGTCGGTTGACGGTGGGGGTGGTGGTGGTAGTTGGTCGACGGTGGGGGTGGTGGTAGTCGGTCAACGGTGGGGGTGGTGGTAGTCGGCCAGCGTTGGTGGTGGTGGTGGAGGAGGAGGTGTTGGATTGATGGTGGAGGTGGTGGGACAGTAAGCAGTATTCAGTACCGTAATGACTACTGTGTAAATACAACAAAAGAAAGGGCTTACCGTTGCTATTAAAAAAAAAGCCCCCCAACACGTTTTTTTTTCAAAAGTACTATCTGTGCGGAATGAAAGAACATCAGTGCAAGAAAGTTAAGATCAGTTGCAGTGTTTGCACCTACAGCTTCCAAAAAAACCTAATTTTGAAATGAATTGATCAATCAAAACTTGAGGAACTGTTTTAAAAAGAAAGACTGTTGAAAAAAATTACCCAAATGAAGAATTTAGTAATCTTATACAAAAGACGTGTGGTGAATTTTTAATCAAGGGGTAATTATAATTAATTATAACTAATAATAATTATTTATTATTAATTTGATATAATTTTCATGAAAATTATTTATAATTAATTAAAGTAAATTATAATTAGAATTAATTATAATTAAAAGTAATTATAATTAAATATAATTAACTATAATTATTAATTATAATTAATTAAAACTAATAATAATTATTTACAATTAATTTGATATAATTTTCATTAATTATAATTAACTATAATTAATATTATTTGATGAAAATTATTTATAATTAATTAAAATTAATTATATAATTAATTAAAATTAATTATATAATTAATTAAAGTAAATTATAATTAGAATTAATTATAATTAAATATAATTAATTAAAATTAACTATAATTATTTATTAATTATAATTAATTGAAACTAATTATAATTATTTATAATTAATTTTGAATAATTTTCATTAATTATAATTAATATTAAATTTAGAAAATTAATTATAATCAAAATTAAAATTAATTTAAAAGAAATTATAATTCTAATTAATTATAATTAATTAAAATTAACTATAATTAATCATTAATTAATTATTAATTATAATTAATTATAATTAGTTAAAACTAATAATAATTATTATTAATTATAATTAATTATAATGAATTTTAATTAATTTCATTTAATTATCATTAAATGTCATTGATTATGATTGATTTTAATTATAATTAATTTAATGAAAATTAATTATAACTAAGTTTAATTAATTATCATTAATTTATAATGAAAATTAATTCAAATTAATTGCAATTCATGAGATTTAATGATAATTAATTAAAATTAATTATAATTAATTTAATGATATATAATTAAAATTAATTATAATTAATTTAATGATAATTAATTAAAATTAATTATAATTAATGATAATTAATTAAGATTAATTAAAATTAATTATAATTAATGATATTTAATTAAGATTAATTAAAATTAATCAAAATTAATTATAATTAATGATAATTAATTAAAATTAATAAATTAATTAAAATTAATTATAATTAATAATAATAATTAATTAAAATTAATTAAAATTAATTATAATTAATAATAATTAATTAAAATTAATTAAAATTAATTATAATTAATAATAATTAATTAAAATTAATTATAATTAATAATAATTAATTAAAATTAATTAAAATTAATTATAATTAATGAAAATTAAACAAAATCAATTATAAAATGAAAATTAATGATAATTAATGAAAATATAATTCATTTTAATTGATTATCATTAAATGTCATTAGTTATAATTAATTTTAACTCATTATCAGTAATTTAAATTTTAATTAATTTTAATTAATTTTCATTAATTATATTATAATTAATTCTCATTTTATAATTAATTTTATTTGATTTTTATTAATTATAATTAATTTTAACTAACTATTATTAATTATAATTAATTTTAATTAATTTCAATTAATTATTATTATATTATCATTAAATCAATTTTAATTAATTATCATTAATTGCCATTATCTATAGTTAATTTTAATTAATTTTGATTATTTTTCATTAATTATAAATAATAATTAAAATATAATTAATGAGAATTAATGAAAATTAATTATAATTAATGACCATTAATGATAATGAATTGAAATTAATTCTAATGAATGACAATTAATGACATTCATTATTTTTATGATCTTTTATTTGATTTTTATTCATTTGTTTTGTATTTTTGCTTTATTTATATAAATTAATAAGTAATCAAACAATAAATAATAAATAATGAGTGAATCATTATGAAATTAATCAACTCTGATAGTGATTTGTTAAATTTCATGCAAATTTATGCATAATGAATATGCTTCCACATTAAATACATCCTAACCCTAATTATTTTATATGGCTTGGGCATGTTGAATTTGTTTTTGATCCACTCTCTTCAAATTAATATTCATTTTACCTAATTCTTAATATGAGTCAAATAAGCTCCCTAATAAATCCCAATGAATCAGCCAGTCAAATTTCATGGTCTTGCACAAAAAATCACTCTTCAAACTCCAAAGTAAACCAAAGTAAGATTGCACAATGTTATTTTTCCCAAGCAAAGAATGGATACCAGTTATGCCTAGCCGATGGATGCTCAAAGAAAATTAAGCGACATGAAGGAACCAAGCAAAACCTGGTATCTCATTTGAAAGCATTTCATAAGGAACTATGGGCTGAAGCAATTGCCGAAAAGAACACTGAAGGACAAAGTAACTTATCAAACTCACATGGAAGCAGCATAATAAAAAGTATGAATGTCCACTTACAGAATAATTTCACTGATAATCTTGTCAGCTTCATAATTCAAGATCAACAATCATATGCATTAGTTAAATCAAAATCATTTCAAAAGCTTATTCACACCCTCAACAAGGACATTAACTTAATTTCTGAAACCACAATTTCCAAACGGATCAAGCAAAAGTTTCTGAATGATAAAAAAAATATATTTGCCTTTATCAATTCACAAGCACCACAGTTCTCATTTTCTACTGACATTTGGTCTGGTCCAGGTGGAATGTCGTATATTCCTCTCACAGCTCATTACATATCATCTGATTGGAAACCATTCACTGCAGCCATTGGATTTTCCAAGTTCACAGAAGCTCATACTGGTAAAAACATATACACAAAAAACGTGGATATGCTTAATGATTTCTTTATTGAACACTCTCAAAAGCCAAGGGGATCAAAGCATGATGCAATTGAAATAGATACCTCAAGTGATTCGTCTTCAGAAACTGAAAGCAATTTGTCCAATTTGTCAAAAGATTTTTATAGTTTGGATATCTCATCCATTGGTAATCGAATCATGGCCATAACATTGGATAATGCTTCCTCAAATACAACATTTATGGACCTTGCTGTTAAAAATAATTTGCTGAAAGGTTTTGACTCACACATTCGATGTTTTGCGCATATTCTTAATTTAGCTGCAAAGGATTCTTTAAAGGAGCTTGATGGATCAATTGATAAGGTTAAGAAGGTGGTTCACTTAATACGTCGATCAAACACCTCATGGGAACACTTCAAAAGCATTTGTGAAAAAAATAAAGAGCCACCAAACCGGCCAATGGCTGACAATTCCACCAGATGGAACTCAACATATTCAATGCTTTGTTCAGCATTAAAGAAGAAAATCTCTTTTGATGATTTTATTTATGAGTACAATAAGTCTCAAACATCAAAGCAAAAAACAAATCACTTTAAAAGTACAAGCCAAAAAACATTTAGCAGCAAGAAACAGAAAACAATTTCCCAGGCAATAGAAAAAGCAGACATTCATCATGATATACACCTTGTACGTCTGCCTAGTTGATTATTTTTCTGCATAATAAATCTCACTTCATTCCTTTCTGACTATTCAGGATGTAATTTTGGAAAAGGACTGGACATTTTTTCAACAAATATCAGAATTTCTGAAGGTCTTTGCCACTGCAACCAATGAAGTTCAAGGTGATTCTTATACCTCACTTGGGTTAGTAATGCCTTGGTACCAACTACTCCTTGAAACATGTCAAAAAACAAAAAATGAAGTCTCAAGGGAATCCCAACTTTACGATGCAGCTGATCAAGCATATTCAAAGCTTGAAAGTTATTACAATATTAGATCAAATTCCTGTGCTATGTGCTTGATTCTTGACCCACAATTCAAGCCTACATGGTTTACTCAGCATGATTTGTTGCAAGAAGATGAAAGAAACAGTGATACCAATCCAATAAGATATAAGGACGAAGCACTCAGACATCTCAAAGAAGTATATGCTGAATATTCTTCTGAATACACAATCAACTTTCCACAAGAACCTCAGGTTTCTGAAACAGTTCCAACTAATCTGAAGCAATTGCATCCTTTTGAAGAAAGAATGTCCCAATGAAAAAATAAAACTAATGAAATTCTTGAATATTTACAAACTGATTCACCACATTATTCAATATGTATTCTTGAATGGTGGAAGAGCCACAAAAATAGGTTTCCAATATTATCCAAAATTGCAAGAGACTACCTTGGAACACCTGCAACCTCAGCACCTAGTGAGCATGTATTTTCAGAAGCTGGAAACTTGATTACTAAAAAACGCACATCACTTTCCTGTGATTCTGTGGAGGAAAATATGTGTTTATGTTCTTGGTTAAATAATGGAATTTATGAAAGTATGTTTGCTTCATATGATAATCTTCAATAATTCCATTTATTATTTTTACTCGTTGAATGAATTTCTCTTGAAATCAAAAAATTTAATAAATCCCAGAATTATGCAAATTAAAATATTTTTTCTTATTATTATAGTGAGTTTAGATTCAATCTATTAATCAGAACATTATTATTTAGCAATTGCTCTAATTAAAATTCAAGTGATATAAGTGTTTTCTGACCAAAAATCACAATTCTATTTTTGAAATAAATAATACTTCCTGTTTGAATTCTATTTTTGAAATAAAAAATCCTTTCTGTTTGAATTATATTTTTGAAATAAATGATCCTTTCTGTTCAAATTCTATTTTTGAAATAAATAATCATCATTATTTTTAAAAAATCCATTCAATCTTAAGAATCAAAAACAAGAAGCCTATATTTTTTTGAAACTTCTTGGGTTGAATGATTGTTAAAATGCCATAAATCACATGAATTTCATGAAAAATGCCATAAAAATGGTATGAATAGCATAAGCAGATCCATAAGTAACATGAATAGCCTCCACAATTTCATAAGTAATATTAATGGTATCATCAATAATATAAATGAAATTAATGGAATAAAAATGCATACATAAAATTAATGTCTTGAAGGGAATTAAAAATACCATAAATTGTGTTATGGAATAAGAATTCCATTTATTTCATAAACAAGGAGCCCATAGTGTTTTTTGATGTGTATTTGATAATTTATGGCAAAAAAACTTAAGGGCCAATGGGTTTTCATGGTTTTACCAAAGGCCCAAAAGGGTTAATTATATATAAATGAAGGTGTCCATGAAAATTCAGAATTCACTTCCGAATATTCGAATATTCAAAGGTAGGTGAAATTTGATTCTGAATATTCGGTCATGACAGAAATTCAATATTGAATATTTGATGACCCTTAAGATTCGACAAATTTTTGAAAAGCTATGCATTGAATAAATTCAAGAATCAAGGCAGTGGAATGACAATAAGATCAAAGAAGCAATTAATGCTACAAGTATCAAAGAATTCCTTTTCAAGGCTCCCCATATAGCTGGATGAACTTTCAAAATCCACAAGCATTCATGAAGTGAATTGTAAGGAACTCAATTGATGAGCGTATTTGAAGACTATTCTACTAATATCAGCATCATGAGGGAATTTCAATGTTCTCACAATCCAAAAATTGAATAAGATTCATTACCTATATTTGTTGCCGGTGTATATATTGGGTTGAGAAAATATTAATAAAATTCAAGGGGGAGTAAAAATGTCAGAATACAATGAATGTGAGTTAAACTAGGGATACTTCCAGAGATACACTCAGACATAAGCTGAAGATACTGTAAAGGACCTGTATGCAAGTCCCCAGTCTTTTTCTGTGGTGCAAGTGATGAGCCACCAACTATGAGGGCTCATGAAGGGCTCATCAGACATGTGGATTACTCCCACCCCTAAATTAATCACCCAATTAATAACAAAATATATAATACTAATTTAGACTGTCAAAATTTTCCCACACAATTATTTCATTCAAGGAGCTTCCTGTTCCACCTCATCCCCAATGATCTCCCGCAATGAGATTTCATTACATGGCATATGGAGAAAGGGGGATATGAGTGTCATTTCATCATATTAAGTGTTGAGATACATAGGATACAGTGAAATTATGGCATACATTATGAACACAATCACAGAAATATGCTGAGTGGCCTTCTCCCCCACATGTTCTGGGGGTCAATTGGTGGGGATATTCACCATTCTTCAGTTAGAGTGTAAACCATGATACTTTTGAGTTGAAGCCTAATAAGTGGACTATTCCAAGCATAAATTTTGTATTTTGCTATGCCTGGAAAACTATTTCATCTTATATCATTCAAATGAAACAATTTAATTAGTCCTTACGTCAGGGGGGTTGAATAGTACAAAAATTGAATTTAGTGGGTTTCTAATTGATCAATTTTATTCAATTTCTCATAGGTAAGTGATTGCATTTGAATGATATGATGTAATTTTCAACACATCAACTCCTTGAATTTCTCAGAAAACAAATATGTAACATGCATTACAAGTGCAATACATATTGATGGAACACTCCAAGGCTGTGGATGGGAAGGTTGCTTTTGGTGAGCTTGTAATTCTAATTTGTTTCTAGAAAATTGACTAAATTTTGAACTAATTTGAATTAATTTTTGACTTCTTTGTTGCCCTCAACCTTTCTGCATTTATCCAATATTGATATTACCTAAAAAATAATGAATCAATGATATCTTTAATTTAATTTTTTTGCAATAATATCATAACTATCATCTTTTTCTTCAATTTTTATCTCTTATCATACAATTTTCATTAAAGTTGGAAATCCATTTATCACCATCTAAATACTGAATAAATTTCCTACTGTATGCCCCAATGAATGTGAAAAACCACAAGATTTTCAACAAAATTAAATCAACTACTGACTTCCACCCCAGAGAGTGGAAGTGAATCATCTGATACAGAAAGTAGTAATGAATTAGGAATTGAAATAGAAAACTTGGCACCTGAAAATAATCAAGATCCAAAAGTTCTTTCAAAATGTGAACATGATTTCAATTTAGATATTTGTAATCTCTTGGAACCTCATAGCTTTTTTGTAGCCCTTATTGTGGCTCAGCCTCCAAGCTCTCTAAAACCTAATTTGAAAAGCTATGAGGCCAAAAAACTGTAGAGCCTTGTGCACAAACAGAAGTTGTTGGACAAGGTGAAGTATTTTTCAGTTGCTAGTTTGAGATTCTTGCAAAAGAAAGATTTGTCTCAAACATAATGCAAACAATCCCCAGGCTGGAAAATTCCAAAATGATAGTGAAATTTCTGATTATGTATGTACACAGAGTGGTGAAGCATGGAGCCTCCTGAAGATGTATTTGAATCATAAGTCCATTAGTAAGTGCATACCAAATTGAAAGCAACAGCTAACTAAAATATATGGATGGATAGGTATGAAGGTGGGAGAATCTCTACCTCAAAGATTTCAAGTTGTCATTGGAGTTAAAGGCAAAAACAAAATATTAATTCCACAAAAAAAACAAAAAACATGGTACCTTTGAATCCACAAACAATTACCTTGATCAAAGTGATGAAATTATCAATCTTGAAGTTGATCATAATGAGAATGAAGGTGCACAAGCTGGAAGCCCCTAGAGCTCAATGATATGATCCACAATGAGGAAGCCTCTGCCTCTCCTCACAATATTCAAGAATCTCAAGAAAGTGATAATCTTAAACATGGTACAATGGGTGCCCTGGAACTTAATCCAAAGTATTAGCCTCAGCTAATGATCAAGGAACATTTGTATCACACATTGAAGACTTTGAGAATACTTTTAATTATCATTAAATTATTGCTCAAGGATAATGGAAAATAGGGATTTATAATATTAATAGTATTCAAAAAATAAATGGGAAATTCTACCAATAAAAGATACCAATAAGCTCTAGCCTGTTGGTATTGAGGTGATCAGTAACCAAGAGCTTAAAATGTTAGCCTGGGCTTAGGATCTTAAGAATGCAGGTGAGTTTTAGATTTGTGAATGATTATAAATGATTATTTGGCTGTTGACTCATGTGATATTGTAAGGCTTGAATGTGAAAAAATAAGTAAATATTAGTAATAGTTTACTCATTTTACTCTGAATTTCCTTATCAAAGTAATGAATAAGATTAGAAATGATTATTATAATGAAGAAATATTATGATTATGGCATAAATATATATATTATTTAAATGAATAAAATAATATAAGAAAAATAAATATATTAATATTCAATAACTAATATATTTAACAAAATTTATTATTGTTACAAACAAATGATGAATGTGTAAAAATGTTTCATTTAATAATAAAAGACAATTTATAGCAATATTACCAGTATTGAATTTATATATCAATATAAATACTATCTATATTAAGAAAAGAATTATTAAAAATGAGAATAAAGAGAAAATAACCTACTTTTAACACTTAATATAATAATTTTGGAAGAATTTATGCCAAATAATATGAATAAAACATATTTAAATTGTATTTACAAATCAAAATAAAAGAAATTACAAATATTCTTGATTTTACGTGGAGTTAAAGATTTTAGAGATAATTCAACAAAAACACAAAACATTGAGTGAATCACCTCAAGGCTGTTGATTATAATAAAGGTGATTTTTGGTCTTTGATTAGATAATAAATTCAGAGAATGGTAATATTATCGGGATTCCAATAGACATATCTTACAGTAATGTTTCTGGATCCAAATTGGCTTAATGCCCACATTACCATCCTCTCCTGTAATGCATGCTTCACTGGAATTTGTTTGGTCTCGCAGCTTACATTCAAGCAATGTATCTGTAAATTCCTCCTCTTTTTGACATATTTTATCCGTATTATTTGAAAAAAAACCCTATTAGAAGCTTTTTATATCACTTAGAAGAGAAAAAAATCATAAGCGGTCATTGAATTTACCTCAGAAGCTGAACTAAAGGCATAGGCACTTTGCATGCTTGAAGTTGTTATTGGGAGGCCCTCAATTAAATGATCTTTAGCTTGATTTAATTAATTATATTAAGGCTTACAGGATTTGTGGAATTCCAATACTTGGTGTTTGTGGTCCCCATCATTTAACAATAACCTTCCACCCTTGATTCATGAGGAATTATTTTGCCATTGATTTTTTTAAGCTGGTTTGTGTATAAAAATATTTAGTAATTACCTCTTGGTAGGGTATTTTTTTAGATAATGGTTATTTTAATATTTCTAAGCTTGTGTTAAGTCATATGGTCTTCAGTTCTTGAACATTTATCCCCTTGCAAAGCTGAAGGATCAGTATAGCTATATTTTCAAATGAATTCTTCTGAGAAAATTGAATTCTTTGAGATGAAGGATGTAGTAAAAATGCAATTATGTAAATACTGTTATCAAGTTACTTGTCCCATTGATGCAAGGAATCAATAAATCTCTGCTTAAGTTTCCAATATCTAGGATTTATCTAAATTAATGTGGGCTATAAGTATATTTCTGAAACCTCCTTCCAAATTTCTGAGAGGTAGGTTTTGAATTGATCAAGGTGAGATGAGATATCTACCAATGGCTTCATAAGGGAGAATAGAAGTTCATGATATGCTTACTGATTCCCATTCTGAATTATATTGACAACTTTTGTTTTAATTTTTGGTGTATCAATTACTTGGCTATTGCTCATTGACAATCATTTCTTGAAAACTTCCTCATTAAATGGAATTCTGAGACAATTTTGCCATGGAATTCAATGTTGTATAACAGAAAGCATAAGAAAAGCTCCCCCAAATGGGGATAGCAAGTCCAACCCAGCTTTAAACAACTGTTATCAGAAGTCTTAAGCTCTGTCCTAACCCTAGAATATTCTGAAAGATAGTTCCAGCCACAGCTTTGTATATCATATTAACTTTATTAAATTGAAAAATAAAGCCATGGGATATCCAAGAGACTTATTTGTATCATTTTTCAAAAAAATAATGTGTAAGAAACCTCAATTGTCCATATATAGAATTGTTTTTGGGGAATCAACTACAATTTTTAAATAAAATTATATATGTGGCTAAGAAAATGACAGAATCTTCATTTGTTTCACCAACAAATTCCACAAATTCTTTCATTAATCCCTAATTTTTAGCTTCAGCTCAATATATATATCTACATCAAAAATCAAAGAATTTATTTTCATAAATATCTTCTATCCATATGTGCTATAAGGCCCATGTGGCTTTATTTATCAGAACCAATTTTATGAAGCTTACCAATAAAGAATCAATATCTTACTTCTATTCCACTATCTCATTGTGAATAAAAAAACATAATCTTTTATTCTCCATTAACCTTTGCATCAGTACCCATGGAGTAATCTTATAAGGTAAAATTACTCTCACATCCTTATCTCCAAGCCTTTGAGTTAGAAAACTTCAATTTTATCCAGATTATATTGAAATCAGGAGCACAGAAAAACAAAACCTATTTTCTCTCATCTCTCCAAACTCAGAAAACCATATTTTTTGAGCAAGATAACTTTGAAATATTTCAGTGAAATTGTGGAAATATACATTCTTAATATTTTAGTGTCATTTCTCCTTGGAATTGATTTCAACTCTTATTATTATTAGAAACCAAAGACTGTAGCACCAGTATAGAACTGGAAATTTTCTGTACTGTATCTTACAAGTGGATTTCTTCTTTGAAAAAGCGTGAAATAAAGTAGGTTCCCCATTACGTAATTATACAGAAACCTGACTTGAAATCAGATGTCTTCAAACTTGGAAATCCCAAACTAGTATGCATGTTCAAGCACTCATAAAAGATTGAATCTTCCTTAAATTTTTTCCAGGATCTATACATGATATTGCATTATAAACTTGAGAGAGGAATCAAGCTTTCTGAAAAATTTCTTTTCCCCCAAATTCACTTAAAACCTTTCCTTTATAGCTGAAAAGATTGAAGTTTTCTCTCCTCAAACAATCTTTATACTGACACAAGAAAATATGTCCCATATTGGAAATTTTTCCTCCTTATAGTAGCTCTAAAGAATATTTGTTTCATCTTCATTTCAAATAGGTTAATTTTGATTTTCATATCAGTTTTATTCAATATCTAAGTTCTTAATATTTAATTCATAGAAAGAGCTTGTATTATGTGATAAATGGGATTTGTATGGCAGAAATTTCAGTTTTGATGAAAGCCTTCTGATAAACATAATGATATTTAGCTATTATAGCCTGTTCAAAGATAAAATTACAGAATTCTTTTTGTATATAGCATAACAAAAGATACAAATTATGCCTTAGGAAAGATAATAGCTTTTATTATCTTTCTCAAATAATGAAAATTCATATCTTTCACCTTCAAATAATGCAAAGAAAAGCCATATTTTTTGTAAAAATGGTTTGAACTTTTGGCCAGAGACACAGCTTTTAGGATAGGTTTTCAAGATAAAATCTCTCTATGAAGACAAATTTTACTAAAAAGTATTTACCAAATTACATTCATAAAGATCAAAAAATTCTTTTTTAAAAAAGAAACCCCAAATTTTTGGTAGTGTACAAATCATAACACCGAATGTGGAATATTTCTAAATTTGATCATATGTCAAAATCTCCAAGGAATATATAATTTCAATATTTTCATCATCTTTCTCAATTTTTAGGCTGCTAAAGGTGTAAAAATTAAGTTTTATTCTGTTCTTGCATGAAATATGGAATAAGAGGAGCAAAAGGGTAAGTAAAAACTATGATATCTTATCTCAACACAATCAACCAATTCCCTATTAAGAAAATATGGAGTTCTCAGAGAGAATATTTTCGACATGAAATTAGAAAGAAATATTACTCTTCCATCAAACTAGCTCTGTCCCACAACACTTTGAATTCATATTCTTAACAAAAAAACAGACTTGACAACTACAAGATTCCTGCCAAATACTAATCCTACAGTCTATAGTGGTTTAAGTTTTCTATAGAGCTATCATCAAATTGATTTGATAAAATTATAACATGAAATATCTTATTTTTTTCCAAAAATATCTCTTATTACATTCAAAGCACATTAGCCTCATACTTTTCTCCTTCAAGAATTGTCTGTGTTCTAAAAGCCAAGCATCATATCTTTCATGTTATAAAAAATATTTAAATCCCACAAATGTTTGAACAAAAGGACATGTAACAGATAGTAGCTTGAAATTTGGGCATCTGAGAAAATCTATTTTGTTATAGAAACCAATAAATGAGTAAAAGCCCCTGATGATAGACTTATATTTGGGAAATTTCGAGGATATTATTTCTCTAGATAGAAAGATTTGAAAAATTCCTTTGAAATTGGCTTGAATTTCATCCATATAGTTTACATATAGATATATTACCATTCCTGATCAGTTTTAAAACTATATAGCTTTCCAAACGGAATCTCAACATTTACTTTTTTATGAGTTCATGTTTAGTTTGAGAAGGGACTTGTGGCAAAATCAAAAAGTTATGACTTCATCTTCCTTCTATTCATATGTGGTAGGGGTAGAGAGGCCATGAGAGCCTTCAAAAATATAATGATTTCTTTTTTTGGAGAATAAAATCTAGCCAAGTTATGATCTTACTAAATTAAACTCACTTTTTTTGAATATTAGATGCTAAAGCTCTAATTTTATATGTGAATTTTGAAAGAGATGAATTCAAGTGTTTTCATTTACTCAAAATAATAAATACATCCACATATACACACATTTCTCTCTTGATTTTTTCATGGCTTCTATTATAAAAAGAAGAATAACACCTCTCAGGTTTAGCTTTTTGAATAGCTCATATTTTGCAATTTGAGGTTTTTTAAGAATAGAATATCTCCTGTTATCCACCTCTGGTGACTTGTATCTTGAATTATATCATGTAGTACTTACTGAACTTCTACAAATATTGCATTACTGAAGAAACAACAGCTCACTAGACTATTCAAGAAGACATTATGAACCAAAAAAGATTCTTCATTTTTTTCAATTTTGTGTGGGAGTTTGATAATAAGAGAATCTTAAATATTTAAACAAACTATTTCAAAAAGATCAGCTCATTAATTTGTTTTGGTCACCAATATCAAAAATGCAAATTTGAAAATTCTATTTGTCAGTGCAGATTAATGTTCTATAATAATGAAATAAAAATAACATAAATAAATACTCAGCTTTTCAAATACAGTAATTAGGAGGGGGAAATTTTGAAGCCTCCTAATACACCTGAGTATAATGTATTTATATTTGAAATACCTTTCAAAATAACAACCTGACCCAAAATTAATTCTGTGATGAATTCAATGGGAAGACTGATTACTCAAAAAACTACAGGAATTTTGCTATTTGAAAATTATGTGAGGCTTATATTCCATGGATACTTTTTTGAAAACTCTATTAATCATAAAAGAGCTGCAGTTTTTGGAAAAAAATTAAGAGGATTTCTTTCTATATCACATATTTTTGGCCCAAAAATGATACAATTTCACTTGTAAGAGATACAATATTTTTCAGCTTTGCTCAAAAAAACTACTTTAGAAAACCAATATTTCAACAGGAAGATTTTGGAAATCAATTTTTTATTGAGAAAATATTTTGGAAAGTTCCTTGAAGAAATTGCAAAAAGTTTTAGTATGAATAAAATGCAAAAAGCAGTTAAAAAGGAAGCTCACAAAAGTGAAACAAATAGGAGAAAATTCAAAAAAAATCTACTTTTAATTTTCTAATTCTGTTTGCATTTTATTTCATTTCTTCATTGCTTGGTTCATTTATTTGATTTTATTGAGTTTTTTAAAAAATGGCATTGATATCATTTTTCATTTTCTTGTCTTTATTCCTTTTTCCCAATCTTTTCAAAGAATTTCTTTTGCTTCAACAAAACATGGCCTTGGAAAAGATGATGTTTTATTAAAAAGGACTGTATGATGGGTGGAAATGGCTTTCATATGAAGAAGGCCTAAAATCACTTCTTTGAATTAATGATTATGAAAGGTTTCTGCAGAAAAGGAAGACATTTTTGAAATAAAAAGAATCCCATGCAAAAAAGAGATAATAGAAAGTCTTTTAGAATAGAAATGGAAAGAGGTTCTACTGAAAAAGAGAAAATACAACCATGTATGTAAGAAAAACTAGAATTTAAAAAAGGAGAATATTGTAGCCTTTGGGATTCCTTGATAATAAACAGGTGAAAATGATTTATCCCTATAGCTTCTGTAGCTATTTGTTGGAGTGTTTTGTGGATTACACAATTTTGTGGAATTTTTCTGTGGATTCATAATTAAATGTGAATATAAAACATGAAAATTTGAAGAACCTATTACAAATAAAGAAAGAAATATTTTTATATCACTATAATGGAGAGGTCTGTGGGAAATGACCTTAAATAATACATACTTAAGAATTGATAAGCATGAAAATAAAAGAGTTTTTTGATATTTCAATTGTATAAAAATTATGTTGTTCATTAATTACTCTGGAATCTCTAGCCCCCAACAGCAGATAGTCACCTATTGTGGTGGATAAAATTGGTTTCAAAGTAATTAACTGCAAGCCAAGAGGCCAAAAAAATCAAAATCAATATCTCCTTCTCATTTCAAAAAAATATACCAAAAATTCTGCATAAATAACTATTTATTTGACATCCAAATAGACACCCAAAACTCTTTTTGGCACAAATGTTTTGATTTTGCAGGGTTTTCAATTAGTTTTCCATGTTAAAACCCACTGGGTTAAGTATCCCATAGGCTCATGTGTCTGTTTTAAATAGTCCCAGCGCACAAAAGTCATTTTGGCCATTTTTAGGAGAATTTATAAAATTGGCCATATTTAGCTGTAAGGTTTGACTATGACACAATAAGCAAACATTACTAATATTTAGCTTATTTTAAACTGCATTTCCTAATAAAATATAATCAAATAAGATGTAAAGCAATTACAATCATAAAATGTTAATTTACTTGTGGTGTGACATATATTATATTTTTTATAAAGAATAAATAATATGAATTATCTCATAAAGAGAATAAAATCAAATAAATAGTAATTTGATATTCAATATATCTATCCTAATTATTAGAGCTACCCAAAAATAATAATGGTGTAAAAAGATTCTAGGTCATAGAAAATAACAATTTATGTCTAGAATATTATTAATATTAAGGTTATATATCAATATAAATACCATTTATATTGTTAAAAATAGTTTTAGAGAGAAGTTAAGAGAGAAATAATTATGATAAAATAAAGATAAACTACTCTCAGAACTGAATATAATCCTTTTGAGCTATTATATTCCCAAAGAATTAATTAACACTTTTTTCAGAATTTAGTTACAATTAGAAATATTAAGAACTACATTTTTTCCATTTTTGTGGATTCAGATATTGTAAGAGAATTTTACATGCTTAAAACAATATTAATCTAACCACTAAAGATTAAGTGATTATTACAGGATATAGCTTCAGTCTTTTTCCATTAAGAGTTTTGTGAAAAAGAAAGAGGTGTTTTACCTTAGTATTCAATATTTTATTGAATTGAATGCATTTGAGGGAGAAAAAGAGGAAGAAAGTGTTTTTATATAGTAAATATCCTTTATTTAATTGATCACATATCCTATAAACTTTGGGAATTTATTCTATATACTGAAAATGATAATTATTTTAAGGTTTAATGATGATTAAATCATTATTAAACCACCACAGAAAAAAGCTGGGGACTTGCATACAGGTATTTTACAATATCTTCAGCTTATGTCTGAAATTATCTCCAAAAGTATCCCTAGTTTAAATTACATTCATTGTATTCTGACATTTCTACTCCCCTTTTAGTTGTTCTTAAAATTGATTAAGCTTGATATATACACTAGTAACACATGTAGGTAATGAATCTTATTTGATTTGTGAATTTGCAACACATTAATATTCCCTTATGATTCTTATATTTAGTAGAAAAAAATTCAAATTCTCCCATCAATTGAGTTACTTACAATTCACTTGATGAATGCTTTTGGATTTTGAAAGTTCATCCAGCTATGTGGGGAGCTGTGAAGAGGAATTCTTTGATATCTGTATCATTCATTGATTTTTTGATCCTATTGTCATTCAGCTATGTGGGGAGCTTTGAAGAGGAATTCTTCGATATCTGTATCATTCATTGATTTTTTGATCCTATTGTCATTCAGCTACCTTGATTATTAAATTTCTTTGGTTTTCATTCATCTTGCTTATCAGCTTCAACAATGAGGATAACTTAAGAATATAGGAATTCTATTTACCAGAATGCTTGTTTTCAGATGATTCAAAAATTAAACTTGAATTAATTGCCCAAAATGATAATAATAGATAATTAAGAATTTCAAAATTATAATGGAAATTATTTGGAGGGCATCATGTCCAAATTTAGATTGAAAATTGGTGTTCCTCTTGAAAAAGATTAATATTTCAGAAAAATAAGAACCAAAATTTTCATGATAAGTGAAATACTTCACCTTTAGTGATGATTATCATCATAGAAATTGAGCAAAATTATTGAAAAGTATGATTCAATAAGAATGAATCTTAATTTATTATAATAATGTTTGAAAATTGAAAAAGAATAAATAAATAAAATTAAATAAAGTTGAAGCTCTTTAAATAGTGAGTCAATGGCCTTCAACATGACTTAATGAATATTTTTGCAATTAGATCATTGAGCATTTTTGAGCGGGAAAAATAAACAAAGTATAGGAATACCTTGATGAATTGAAAATCAAAGAAGCTTGAAAGGGGTTGCATGGGACACAACTGAGAAATTGTATTCAGCTCTAGGATGCATCTTGGAGGGAGCTCCACATTTGAAAAGGCACTTGTTTCCTCATAGATAATTCATTTTAAAATCAAAATCCAAGGAGTCAGGAAAAAAATAATATAAATCTCAATTTATCTTCAGATTTGGAATATATTTATGTCCTTTAATAGACCAAGTTTCAAAATATGATTCATTTTTTACACTATGAACACAAATTCATGGGATATATTTTTAGCTTATCAAAATAACTTACAAAATCACTGGGGATTTTTCAACTATATAGCCCATGCCTTTTTATCAGTTAGGTTCCATTTTTCCCTAAATAATTCCTAGTACACTGATATATTCAATTTTCATTCTAAATAATTACAGTATGGCTTCAATATTTCTTCTTTGTTTTCTTATTATTCAAATTGAAACAAAATTTAATATTGAACAATCCTGCCAAATCTCTCATAGATAACTAATATTTAGAAGAGTATTGAATTTTATTCATATACTATTAGAATCTAACTTGAATCATATTGGGAGTCTTAATTCTTTGCAGAGTTTCCATCTGGGTCCACTGATTGATATTTTTGGAGGATTAACTGAAGGCTTGAGTCCTGAATAATATGAAAAATACAAAAATAATGATCAAGTTCTGTTTATAAATTCTTTTATAAGTTTCAAAAATAACGATAAAAATATCCTTTTATAGGGATGTGTTTTTGTGGATAAAGAAAATATTTCTCGAAAAAGAGAGGCTTTCAAGAATTCAAACATGCCTCTGAGACCTATTGGAAACTATAACTCACCTTTATTTATTGATATTTCTCAACATTGTGATCTTTATAAAGCTTCCAACCATAAAGGTTTAGCTAGTTCTGTGACTTCAATACCTAATAGTCAAACCAAGCTTTCATAACACCAAATCCAGAGTATTTTCTTTCTCTTAAATATTCAAAATCATATGGACAAAATTGGTGAAAACCTATGGAAACACTCAGATAATATATGGATTAGAAAAGTATTTTATAATTCTGTTGAAAATAGGCTGATACCACAGGATATTGTGTGAAGAAGTAGGGGTGGAATATTGGCTGATGATATGGGGCTTGGAAAATCTTTATCAACTTTATGCTTCATTCAAAAAACACAAAATGAAGAATTAAAGTACTCAAAAATCTCTAAGGACCTTGTCCCAGCTACTTTTCTCATTATACCACTTTTGACTTTGAATAACTGGGAGAATGAGATAAGACTATATTTTCATGATGGCAGTTTACCATATTCAATATTCCATGGTTCCAATTGTAATTTCATTTAATTCCAAAATTTGAAGCAGAATGCAGTTATTATCACCACATATGATGTTATTGCTGGTTATAATGTTGATGATGTCCATGGGATGAGAATAAATCCTCTTTTGGTCAATTGACTCAGGATAGTGACGGATGAAGCACAGTAAGCTTCTCTTTTGGCTTTTGAAATATAAAAGTACTGAAATTTCTACATAAATTAGCTACATAAAAGAACAATCTACTCATAGAGCATTCACCATATTGAATACAAAATCTGAAATAAAGTTATGCCTTGCAGAAACACTATTAAGAAAAAATATTTGGGATATTCATAGTCTGTTAAAGTTTTTACAAGTAGAACCATGGAATCTTGAGCATTTATGGGAGAATTGCATAATTCAACAAATATCATCTGGTAATCAAAGGGAAATTCAATAAGTACAGCTTATAATACAAATGCTCACCTTGAGAAGATTGAAAGAAAACCTACTGGATCTTCCCAAGAAAGTGCAACATGGAATTGGAATTGAGCTCTATGAGCCATGGAAAACTCAATATTTCAAAAAATGAAGAGTTTAGTGCATTATGTGGAAAACAGAGGTTTAAAGCAGTTCAATGGGATTCATCAGAGATTTTTTCCAGATCATCAGATTTGAGGCAGTTTTTCAATCATCCAGAACTAATATAAAGAGAAGAAGGGGGAAGAAAATCCACTTGGAAAGAAGGATCCAAAGTGGTGCATCTGGTTGACCATCTCAAGGAGTTTTTTCAGAAGGGGTCAGGCTTAAGATATCCCAAAGAAGTTATTTTTCAGAATAAAAAAGGTTTCTCGATATGTGAGCTCAAATATTTTTCAATTATTAATATTAAGAAAATATAATTATTTTATTCAAAAAAAAGAAAAAAAAATAATTAAAAAAAATTACAAAAAAAATCAATAAATCTTTTTTTTGAAATATTCATAAAATAGCCAATAAAATCTCAAATTATGCATCCCATTCTTGTAAATAACTCTCTTGAGTATTCCATGTATGTTCATCTTTTTCTATCCTTTTTGAAAGTTTAAAGTTATTTTGATTGAGTAGATTGATATTAGGCTTAAAATTCCCACATAAAACTATTCAAACTACCTGTAATTTGAATGATTTGATTGACAAATGTTGTGAAAAGTATTGAAATTTCACTGGATGAAAGTGGAATATCCAATTGTATGATGCATGGAATGCTCAAAAATGATCAAAGGATACAAATACTTGAATAATTCAGAAATAATCCAAAATCTCAAGTTTTTACAAAAAAGGTACAGGTGGTGTTGGTATTAATCTGAGTTGTGCTCAAAATGTTCACATAATGGTAAGACAGTATTTAGTTACACTTCAAACTTAATCTAATATTATTTGCCAACTCTTCAATTAGGAACGAGGTTGGAACCCTTAAAATGATGATCAAGAAGCTGATAGGCTTTATTGACTAGGGAAAAAATGAAGTTCATTCATTTCATTATATAGCTGTTGGTAGTATTGAGGTGAATATTGAGTAAGGTAGAAGGAAGAAACAGCAGCTTCAGATGTAAGATAATTTATACTAAACCAATATCCATCTTGTTTAGTAGCTAAAGAATTTTTATTTCATGGAAGGTTGAGCATTGGACATTTAGGTACTGTGGATCATGAATTGGAAAAATTGATTGTGGAAGGAATAGAAAAATAATTGATTATGTTTTTTTAGGTTTCAGATAATTGAAGTGAATAATGAATATCTATACATGTATTTGCTGTTAACATCAGCTTCTTGTCATTAGTAAGCTTGGAAATATAATCAGATGAATAAAGATTTGATGGAAGTACAATTGGAACTTTGGCTTCTTTCTCAAAAATACCACTTTGTACCCTTCTGCTTTCCAAGACATTTGGAATTATATTAAATTTACTTTTTTCAATTTGCTTTTGAATTAATAAGGAATCTAATTGACTTGCTAACTTTGAAAATAAATCCAACCTCCAAGGGGACTTGAGTTTTATTAATTATCCATTTTCATCTTCAGTATCAGAGCAGAATAATGGCTCATCAAATATGGAAGCTTCATCTTGATTAATTTTCAACAATAGTAATGTCTATGAGCAATTTGATGATAAATGAATAAAAAATAACATTAATAAGTGGGAAAGAATCACAAATAAAATAAAGACATACTCTTATACACCACCTTGATTTCTGCTTCTGACTGGCTTGTTTTGAAAGTGCTTCAGGTACCAATTTATCATTCTTAAGATTCTCTTGTTTCCCTCTGTGCTAGTGCATTAGTAGTAAAGACTTATTGGTGTGTGTATTATCCTTTGCATTTTTCAAGAATATTTTCAATGCTCCTTGTTGGTGTAAGTAATTCCAGTGCTTGAGAACAAATTTTGCAAATATTTGATTCCATTTTGATTCTCAACACTGATTCCAACAAAGGTTGACATTGGGGAGCCTGATTTGAAGAGAACCTCTAGAAACATAGTTTTGTAAACTCATTAAATTAAGATTCTGGAGTTTATGGAAGGTATATCTTCTTCACAGTTGTTATTATGGGAATTTGTAATTCAATTATCAGTGCAAGAAAAGGGTAAGTTCTCAAAAATTTCCAAACTTTCTTCTGATGGAAGAGATTTCCAATTATATATATTAGATGGAGATTGGAAATAGTTGATTTCTATGATCAACCAGCATAATTAATGTATGGATCTTGAGATTGCACTGGTAGGTAGTGGTGAGATAGGATGTAATATTGTGTTGATAGTCCTGCTTGTAATGTGAAGCTTTAGGAATAGTAAAGCAGGTTAATCAAAGTCAGATTTCTGGGGATAGGTGGAACAATCAAAAGCAAGGCTCCTATCTATCATGAAGAAGGGGATTCAGGAGCCCTTTAGTTATTTTTTACCGTTTGAAGAATCCAAAAAATCTATCTTGTGTAAAAGGAACTTATTTTGGAAATTAAAAAATGAGGTATCAGGTGAAGCAAAGTAGTCTTAGCAAAAATAAATATGAATTGAATGAAAATCAGGTTTTTTTGAAAGAATCAAAAAAAATACAGAAAAAACTCATCAAATTAACAAGGTGTTTATATTGGCTTTATCAGGGAGATCTAGTACAGGCCGCCCATCAAGGGTATTTTTTTCAAGCCATGCTTCACTGAAGTCCAGTGCTAAACATTTAGGCACTTCCAATTTTTTTGGTGCAGGGGGAACAAATTAATGTGTTTTTGAGAAAAATGCCTTGGTAAAAATATCCAAAATATATGCATTTGTTCTCTTCCAAATAGGCTCATAAGGCCTTTCCTCAGAAATAAAAGTATCAGTCATTTCAATCATCTGAAATGCTTCTTTAGCTGAGATTTTTCCCCAATCTCTTGAGAAAACCATTAAGCCTCTTACACCAGATGCAATAAATGAAGCTAAAAAATTATAGAATAATTAATCCTAGTTTTCATTGCAGCTCCAATAAGGTCTTAAGGTGTTCTTTGGACTCTTTATGAGTGAGCACAAATCCATCACAAATATTGACAGGGAGAATGTTTGAATGTGCTAGTATCAGGACATATGAAATTGTAAGAGGTAAAATGGGATTATGGAATGATATTAAGCCATTCATTCCATTATTAATTGGATGGTTTTTCTCTTTTTAATCAAGAGTATTTTCAATTCAAGCTGAATGGGATGGTCTTGTGCTGAGGCAAGACACTAGAAATTCCAGGCTGAGCTGTTGAACTAGCAGGGGATCATCTTTTGTTGAATTGGTGATTTCAAACCTTTCAGGTTGCATGAGATCTTGGGCAGAAACTGATTTTGACTCTAGGATTAGATTTTCCCATAAGCTTTTCTTGTGATAAGTAGGGAAAAAGAGGGATTGGGCCAATTGGAAGAGGGGTTGGTGTGATTTGGGATTTTTTCTCATCAAAATGGTAGCATTGGAAGTAAAGAGAGGGAAATTCCAGGCTTCAGGATCATTGAAAGGAGGTTATTCATTTGGTGAAAAGATATCTAATCCTGAAAAAAGCAAATAAATATCAATTTTCTGGATGAAACATGTTAGACTGTCTTTTTGTATTGACCAGATTTATCCAAATCCACAAGCCATTTGCTTTTGCTAAGAGACTAAATACTTTTAAAGTATATTCCTTTGGGTAGTTTTGTAGAAAATGGTGTTTGTGGAATTGACTGGACTCATTCTCTCACTAGAGTTTTAACATTAAGCTGGAATTTCTACCATGAGGATACACAAAGTGGCTGATAATGGTTTATTTTTTATTCAAAGTAATCTGAGTGAATAGGATTGAATAATTTGGATTGAGAGAGCTTTTTCTTTTGAGATTTTGAGGGTTTTTCATTACTGGTTTGCCTTACTTTTGAGGTTGATGGGTTACTATCTACCAGAATGAAATTGGAGTTAGGTTTTTCTTTTGAGTTTTTGGTAGATCTAGTGTTTATGATGGGTTCCTCTATTGTTAATTTTGCTTTCATTCTCATGGTGGAAGCTGGAAAGCTTTGTATGTTTGAATGATCATTTTGAGAAATATTATTGAGTTTAGGGCTGGAATGGGTGGTGGATAGGGGTTCTAAAAAATCATTTTGAGGTGGGAATAGTCCTGGTTCTAAAGTTTGAGAATCTGACTGGTGTTGTGGGTGGGCTTTCTCAGTATCATAATTGCCTTCTGATGTCTAAGAAAGGAATAATTCAGGGAATACAGTTTAACTGTTGAGTAGAGCCAAAATGAAATATTGAAACATGATTCTTGATTATTTTCCTTTATACTTTGATAGATTTTGGTCTTTTTATTACTTTGATCAGAAGAAGATATGAAATACCTTTTGATTGATGTTTGGGAGGATTCTGAAGTCACAACCTTGGCTTCAGGGGGTAATAATCCACCTAGTTGTACAACTAAATTATGATTTTAATTCCAATTGAAAATAGCTCTATATGGTAAAAGCTGGAAAAACATATAATACAAATCATCTTCAAGCATTTTGGAGACCTCCTGAATTTGTTTTCTTGCATATTCAGGAAAGTGACTATCACAGGTGGCAAGCTTGAGAGAAGGAAGAAATTTTGAGATTTTGGATACAAATTCTGATGTTTCAATTTGCTTAGGCTCTATTTCAATTGATGGATCCATTTTGGAGGAAATATTATCTAAAATGCACTGGGGTTTGAATATTATAAATAATTTTTAAATTTATTTTTGAAATGGAATTGAAAAAATATGAAGCCAGGGCTCTTTACAATTTGCAAGAAAGAAGGGATTATCATGGAATGTGGAATTTTGGGAAGGAAAATATGATTATTACTTTTGATAAATGTTAATATTTTTGTTGCAGCATTTCTCAAGATAGAATAAATTGGGGAAACATTTAAAGACCAGAGCCGGCATAAATAAGAGGCTTATATATTAAAGAATATCCAGAACCTATAGCAATTTTCAGCTCTGAAAAAATTCAAATCATATCAAATGTATGACTGGTAGTCATAATTATGAAATGCCATATTGTGTCTGAATTATTTATTCCCTCAATGGGTGATTTTTTAAAATATTTTACCTCTTGTTTTATTTCCAAATACATTGGATACCAAACTCTGAACTTGGATACAAAACAAGACTAAGATATGAATGCTATTCGGGATTTATATGTTAAATGACTTTGAGAACATGTAGGACACTTCTGCCCTCAAATACACTACAGTAATCTCAAAATTAGGACCAACTCATCTTTTGACTTGGTTATGTATCCTCTCAAAGGTTGTATTTTTAAATTAATTTAGCTCAAATCTTATTTCCATACACATCTAATACAAAAATCTCAACCTGAATACAAAATGAGTCTAAGAGATAACCATTATTCAGGATTCATTCCATTATTACTACTTGAACCAGTTTCCATTCCACTGAGAGAAGATCTTCATGGCCTCAGGATAATGGGATGTCCCCTTTTAGTGTTGTACTCAAGCTATGAGAAAATATTTTGAAGTCAAATTGGTTCTTTTACCATTAAGTGGCTTCTTTCAACTTTTGAAAATGTATTTAAGTAAATTTTATAATAGCAATCTAAGGGTAAGAGATGTGGGACATTGGTTAAATGAGAATTTTAGTATAATTTCTCTCCATCCCTTTGAAGCATATGGTGAACTCTATTATTTTCAATCTGGGTTTTTGCACCAAGGGTCATTGCTAGAACCAATTTTCTTGTAAACCAGGTGAAAGATTTGCTATGCCATACTCCAAAAAGTCTATTTGGTGCTTTTCCCATGTCAGAATTATCCTTTAAATCCAAAGTGGCTTTGATATCAGTATAGATTGCAGAGAAATTGCTGTGTTGAGATAATAATGGATGTGCTGTAACCTAAATATAAAATTAATATTAAATTTTGATTTATGTCTAAAAAAAGAATAAGCACATGCATTCTTCCTCCCTCTAGTGCTTTGGATTTCTTAGCTTTTTGGAATTTAACCTCTGCAGCCTGGCCAAGTTTTGAGAGCTTTTTTATTTATTTACCCCTTCCATTCACCCAAAGCTCAATTGATAGGTTTAAATAATTGGGATTGTTGATATTCAAACTGGGTTGAGTCTGGCTCCAATTGAAAATGCTTTGGAGATGATATTGGCTATGGCTGCATTCCAAGTGGAGTTATTGAATGAGGTTCCCCATTGAAAGGTAATTCTCTTGAGGCCTACTAGTTGGAATTCCTTCTCACAGGCATGTTTTTAAACTATTGAGACCTTGATATTGTTATTTAGAATATCATGGCTTGGTTGAAATTCAGGTGGCTGCAATCGTTGAGATATAGAGGTAATTTCTTGTTTAACCAGAATTTTGCACTCAATAAATGGATAATCTCTCAATTCATATTCAAATATTTCCAAATGGGTCTTGATGTGTTTAGTATGGTTGTTGACCCAATGAAGATGAAATGCCTGGCTCTTCATCATTAGTAAGATTTGGTGGGAAGTCATCTACAGAAGGTGGCATACCCATTAAAAAGTAGATGAATTCTTTCAGGTGGAGTGATTCAGTGGATGGCTGACTTGGAAGATGGGTTTTTGTTACCAATCTTGTAATTTTGTGATTTCTTCCTGGGGAAATTCTCTTTAATTCTAGCATGATGTTTGTTCTCTTATTGTTGAATCTTGAGTTTTATTCCAAAAACTGAGAAAAATCAGTGATTCATTTTAAATGGGGTTCAGAGAATATACTCACCACCTGTGGTTATTTCATCTTTTCCCTCCTGACTTGCATTCTTTGCAGCTGAATCTTCTATACCAAGTCTTTCCAGATCTTTTCAAAAGATGGATTGCTTCCCAGTAGATTCAGTATGAATGCTTTTGTTGTTCTCTTAATCTGAGTTGATCATGGAGTAACTCTCTCTTGGGGCATCTTGTGATGAGGATCCAGAATTTTCTCTATGGAGCACAGGGGGAGTGCCATGCATTTCATTGGAAGAAATTTTAATATCAATTTAAAACAGCTCATAAAAACTCAAGAAAATGAGGTATCTATACTAATTGAAGGTTGAGGATGTTCTCAAGAGTTGGAGGAAGGATTCAAGCTTTGTAGTTACTTTTATGGATCAGAAAGAAGAGGACACAGTCAAGAAACATGGTGAAGGGGAAATACAGAATCTATAGTGGAGAGAAGATTTTTTATATAAAAATTTGTTGAAACCTGTTCTATCAAGCCCAACCCAGCCAAGTGCAGTCTTAAAAGATCTGTGGGAGGCTTAAATATGCCAATTTCAAAATTCAAGACTCTTTTCAAAGGGTTTTGAGTGAATTATTCTGAAAAGTCTTCATTGAATAGAAAATAAAAATATCAACAAAGTAAAATAATTTTTTTTGTTCAAAGGAAATATTTTGGAAGATTTGATAAGATAGCTAAGGGCGAAAGAGATGTGGTGCTTCAATCACCTATCCATGACTGTCAATGTTTGAAAGAAAGGGCTAAGAAGCTTTCCAAATTTATGAGGCAATGAGTGGAAGTTGACTGAATAGCTTACTGATGAATATAGATGTAGCAGACAGAATGTAGCCTGATAAATTCAAAAGGTTCCAGAAGGATTTTTGAGGCTTGCAGCATGACCCAAAACTTATTGGGAGTTGATAATTATGGCCTCCTCTTTCTTGTCCAATGGAATAGAAAAATTGAGGTCTGGAAAATAATGGAAAGGGTCCTTTTCAATTTCATTATTTTCAAGCTTCTTGAAAGTTTTGATTATTAGCCACCATGTTTCTGAATCACCTACAACTAAGGAGATGATATTATCAACATGGCCCAACAGTTTGACATTATTAATTATATACTATATGATACTGTCTTAAACATGAGATTTTCAATTAAAATACCTTTTTTTGCAAAAATTGTTGACTTTTTGGATTAAAAGATATTTTCAACATCCCTTAAATCTCTTGATACTAGTAGTGTCCACTGTTGAAAAATAGTATCACGAAATTGAAGTGTATGACTGGTACTAATATTTTTTGATTGATTCAGATAAATTAGGAAACCTTTCCCACCAATGCTTTGTTAAAGATTAGGCAATTGGGAAATCTACTTATATTGTACTTTAGATATCCATCTTTTCATTATTGTTTGGAAGATCTGAGCTACAGTTGGTTATATGTGGGTAATCATTGTAGGAAGGTTTTTCAAAATAAGAAGAAATGAATTCAAAATTAACATGGCTTATTATTTTGCACTATTTACCCAAATGTATGGTTCAGCCATACATATGCCCAAGCAGCTAAGCTTCTTGGGCGCCTAGCTCCTTGATGATTTTTGGTAAATATTGAGTTAGGTGTAAATTAGGTTTGGAGTTCATTATGATGGACCAACCCAAACAAAGGTTTTGACAATAGATCTTTGCAGTCCTTTCAATATTATCTAGGTGTTCTGCATGAATGCTTGTCTTGAGTAACATATTCATTAATTTAACTAATGAAATTAGGGATCTGAGTAAAATATCCTTTTGACCCTTTCCTCCCTATGAGGTGTTTGTGAACTTTATATTGGTACAAGTGCCAAAGGTAAATAAAATGTCCTCAAGATTTTCCATTCTGCTGCTTTGAATGTCTGGAAGTTTTTGAAACCAAGTTCTATGAGAAGACGAGAAAACCATGATGGGACTTTTGTTTGAGTAATGAATTTTTTCAGTACCTCCAATTCATCTTTTTTTAATATTGGAGTTTCATCCCCCATTGACTTCAGATCCTGATCATCATCAGAAGGAACCAATGAACCAATATCATGTGTAAAAGGTAATATGTTCAATGTGGTCAAAGTGGCTGTCTGAGATCTAAGGGAATACCTGGAGTGTGAAGTTCTGAAAGCTTTGGTTCTGTTTTTTTTCAGTTTGATCACTTTTTGTCTTTGAGGCTTCACTAGAGCATTTGTGCCTTTTGGAAGTATGAGGCCAAATTTAGGCAATATTAGCTGTGGTAAGGTTTTATTTTTTGAGCCTACCAATTTTTTTCAGAATCATTGTAATCTTCATTTTTTGTTTTTCTTGGACACCCAAATAGAGAAAAAGGATATTTGGATGGATTTGAGTCTGCCAAGAAACTTTTACTCATGACAAGCCAGCCCCACCTTGAGGAATGATATTAAATAGTCTTTAATATCCCCTAAAATAAAACAATGCATTATATCTATTACACAAAAGTCAATTGGTCTCCAGTAATATAGCTTATTTAGAATGCTCCACCGCACACCAAGTGATTTTACAAATTCATCTTGTGCCTTTTTGGTTTGAAGTTGGCACCATTCATTTGCCTTGGAAATATGAGTTTCATGTGTCCTTGGTTCAACTTTTGAAATATCTATTTCATTAATGTCATCCTTTGTAATATTACGAAAGAAGCAAAATGTATTGGAGGAATGAGAGGAAAATCCAGCCACTCTAAATAGAGCAGGAAGGTCTGAAATTAAAGGTAATAAAGCCACTCTGATAAGTCTACCCTGTAGAAATTCATGAATATTGAAAAACTAAATACCATTCTGTAGCATTTGAAGCTAAGTCAAAAGAGGCTCCAACATTGAATTCATTTTATCAAGACACCAGTGCAAATTTTGCATCAATTGTTGGCGATTGACTTTGCGTTGCACCACTTTCAGTATAAAATCTTTCTTCAGTCATGTCGGTGTCACATTATAGTCACTGGAATTAGTGGGTTATGTCACGTATGCGTCAAGAAAATCTCAATTGTCATATGTGTCACATGAGTATGTCACTCAAAGCCAAAACCCATATCAACACCATTGGCAAGGTTTGAATAATTACACCTCATGGTGCAAGGCAGAAGCTTAGCATGCTCATATTTGTTCATGAGATGACTTCCGTCCTTCTTCCTGATCATCTCACCCCTTTACCATGCCTACTCTCACACATGAATCAGCTTCCGCAGCCCACCCCTTCCCATACTTACGCTCCTTCAGTGCCCTCAAGATATGCTTCCACCCTCACCCTCACTCCCTAATCCTCTCTGCCACTTACGATCCTTGAACTCCTGCAGTAGGCTCAACATATTCCTCCAAGGCCACCATCCCATGTCTGCCCTCACCCCTCCTTATGCTCCTTCAGCGCCCTCAAGATATGCCTCCAAAGCTGCCCCCACCACTCCTTATGCTTACCATCCTTACCCTCAAGATATGCCTCCAATGCTTCCACCCCATCTCTGCCCTAACCCCTGCCGCTTACCATGCTTGGGCTCCTGCATTAGAGCCATAGGGTACAGTGGCTTGTTGGCATACATGATTAACCCAACCACAGAAATATGATGAGTGGCCTTCTCTGCCAACATCTCCTGGGGGAAATTGGTGGGGATATTCAAAATGCTGTCATTAAGGTTTAAATCATGATACTCACAAATTAAAACCCAATAAGTAGTGTATTTAAGACCAGAATTTTGTCTTTTTCCCCAACAAAACCATTTTATCTCATATCATTCAAATGGAACACTTTGCTTAGTCCTTACCTCATTAGTGTTGAATAGCTAAAAGTTAATTATAGTAAGCTTCTCACTATTCAACTTTATTCAATTTCTCACAGGGAAGTGATCTCATTTGAATGAGACAAAATAATTTGCAAAACATCACCTCCGTGAATTTCCTGACAGATCATATTTTGCAAATTCAATACAAGTTCAATAGATATTGATAGAATGTTCCAAGGCTGTTGATGGGAAGGTTTCTTTTAGTCAGCTTGTGGCTCAAAAATGTCTTTTTTCTAGAAAATTCACTAACTACTGAACTCATCTATATTGATATTTAACTTCTTTCAAACTTTCTAAAATTCTCAAATATTTATATTACCTGAAAAACAATCAATCATTAATATCCTAAGGTTATTTTACTTCCACTACTTTCCAAATTCCCACCTTTTTTTGTCAATTTTGATCTTTTTATTCTACAATTTTCAAGCAAGTTATCCATAAACTCATCACCATCTCTTTACTCAATAAACTACCTCTGCTATGCCCCAACCAATTCCACAAACCCCAGGAAATTCAACTGAATTCAATGAAATGAAAACTTCAGCCCCCAAGAGTGGAAGTTGAATCTCTGATATGGTTGGTAGTCATGGATTAGGAATTGAAGTAGAGAGCCTGTCACATGAGATTAATCTAGATTCCCCAGTTCTTTGGGAATTTGATCATAGATTCATCTTGAATATTTGTAATATTTCAAATCCAAATAGTTCTTTCATATACTTTATTTCAGCTCAGCCTTCAACCTCTCAGAAGCCAAATTTAAAAATCTATGAGAGGGAAAAGACTGTTAAACCTTGTGCACCAACAGAAGATTCTGGGCAAGATGATGTAATTTTCAGTGGCAAGGTTGAAATTATATCCAAGGAGAAATTTGTCTCAAACATTACTCAAACAATCCCAAGGTTGGAAAAAATTTAAAAAGACAGTAAAGTTCTTGATTATGTGCTCCAAAAGATTGATGAAGCAATGAGCCTCCTCAAGATGGATTTTGTAAGGTTTTTCTATGAAGCTCTTGATAGTAGTAGCAATATCAAGAGTACTATGACTGTCCTCAGTAGAAAAATAGAATATAATAAAATATTATAACTACAAATATATATAATCATTGAAAGTAATTATATTAAAAAAACTAATAATAGATAAAAAATAGAACTTCAAAGGAAAACTGACTTATAATATATACTTAATACAACAAGCTAAATACAAGAGTTGTTATATTAAATAATCATTATAGGGTAAAAGAACACCCAAGAATCGATATTTTAAAGATAAAACAGAATTTTCTAATAAAAAATTGATTTAAAGAGTTTTTAAAAGGAATTTGTGGATCTTAAAAGATATTTAAGATTATAATTTTATAAAATAAAATATATTATTGGTGATTACAACAGTAATCTGAATTTCATGATCTCAATTCTTTTATTTTAAGATTAATAAAGAATAAAATAACCTAAGAACTACTTTAATAATAAGATTGCATATGTAATAAAACTTTACCTGCTTAAATGTCTAATATAATTGGATTGATAATGAATGATTAACAAAAACAGTGATGAATAGACTCTTTTTATGTCTGAAGAGCAGCTCTCATGATTCATAATGGATATAGAGGGCGTTCCTATGTCAAAACTGAAAGACCATGCTTAAAAATAAGCTTCTTAACTTAAGGTAGCTTATTTTTAATTCCAAGTAACTTTAATCTTCATTTGGGTTAATTGCTTTAGGCTTTGGTATAAGAGAAGTTTATTCATATTAAATTTCATCACATGAACTGATTAAAAATAATGTTTCAAGCAAAAATCTCTCAAAGAAAATTAAGAGTATGATTAAAAGAGTAAATTTCCAGGCTGAATACCAAAAAAACCTGTTTATAAACAATAATCAAAATTTAATTTATACACAGATCACATTAAGTTGTAAGCTGTGTGAAAATATCAGGCAAATCCATTAAAAATTGATTTTTGATGAATTTTTGAAGTTATTGCTATTTTTCCACATAAAAGAACAATACACACCAAACCTTAACTTTTGATAAGGTTTTAATGCTTGTAGCTTTAAAGTTTTCACATTAATAAAGCTTTAACAGTTCTTAAACCCATGATTTCAAGCTTGCATATTGGGATTTACGCTTTGGCAGCTTGAAATTCCTGTCCAATTTGGGATAAAACCAGTTTAAACTATAAAGTTGGATAAAAGTATAATCTTAAGGTTTAAATAAGGTTGAAAATCCTTCAATACAAGTGGTAAACCTTAATTTAATCCTTGCAGATCTAAAACGCTGGGTACCCCCGCTCTGTTCAGTATTTTTCCTTTGTCCCACCTTTCTGCATGGCTTTTGCTGTTTTATTTATATAAAGGTATACTATGGCCTTGAACCCTTTTAAATTGAGCTCATTCAGGATTCACATTCTGTATGGAAAATTCTTAGCCAATTCAGCAAATATACACAACACCTCCATTCTAACTAAGATTTTGGTAAGCTTGCATAAAACTTATGCAACTTTAAATTTAAGCTTATTTAAGCTTAAATTTAACAATTTTCTTTAAAAAAAAGAATTTTGATTGTACTGTGAGATTCTTAAATCTTCTAATAACATAAGAAATAATCATTTTTGGGTATAACACCCTATGGGTCTACCCTAGGTCATTTTCAGTGTAGGATTCAAAAATGACATAATAATCATAGCTTTGTTCATCCAAAAAAATTTATACTTACTTTTTTTTATTTTAAATTCAATTGAAAAGTCTGTTCAAGACTGAATCAACTGTATATAAAGTTATATGTGGCCTCATTGGTAAGTCATATATACCTCACAGGCTCACAGATTTGAACATTAAGTCCATTACTAATTCAATACAAAGTTGATAAAGAAAGCTTCTTACAATATATGGATAGGTTTGGAGGTGGGAGAATCTCTACCTGAAGGATCTTGAGTGGTAATTTTAGCTCCAGGAAAATGCCTAGGAAAAAGACCAAATATAAATTCCACCAAAAAATGTTGTATCTTTGAAGCCACAAAAGATTCCCAGGATCAAGGTGATGACATGATCAATGTTGAAGTTGAAAATAATGATAATGAACCTCCACATACCAAAAGCCCCCCATACTCAATAAAAAAATCCATGATGAAACCCCTCCCACCTCTCCTCAAAATATTCAAGCATTTCAAGAAAGGGAGAAAATCAAACATGATACAATGGGTCAAGATATGACTGATATAATTCCTGACCCTGAGACCAAAGTGTCATCCTCCACTAATGAGCAAGAAATATTTTTATCCCGCATTGAAGAGTTTGGAGAAATTTTGAATTATCATTCCAATATTACTCCAAAATCATGTAAAAGAGGGCTTGATAATATCAATAGTACTTACAAACATTGATGGGAAAATTCACCAAAAAATGATGCCAATACATTCCTTCCTGTTGGTCTTAAGGTGATCAGTAACAGAGAGCTAAAAATGTTGGCCTGGCTTGAGGAGCTTGAGATTGCTGGTGATTTTTATCTTTGTGAATGATACATTATGATTTGGCTGATGTCTCAAGTGATATAAATTGCAATATATAGGCTTAGATTTTTTTAAGGCAATGGAAACCAAAGCATTTTGTGATAATAACATTTGGAATCTCAAAATGATGAAGGAATTGGCAATACCTCCAGATAATATCCCAAAATCCAAACACTCCTCCTTCAAAATTGTTCAGAGCCTTCTTTAAACCTCCAATCCAATTAAACATTTTTGGGAGAATTTTATGTTTGAATCTATTAGGCTAGTCTCATATGCTGTGATTTCACCCAAACCATATGTGGCACCAACAACAAATTTGGCCAATCCTCTCGGACTCAAATGGGGAGCAGTTGATCACCTTGCCTCCTGCTTGAGTAAATTGAAGCAATGTGCAACAAAAATTGGCATTGAAGGTGGCGGGGCTGACAATGAGATATTGACAAAGACACAAAAGAACTTGGAGGATCTAATGGATACAGTTATTTGCTTGATGATTGGGTACAACATGGTATGTGTACATACAAAGGTTAGAGTCTATGGCATGAAAGGCAAACTCACAAGTCTGAAAAAAATAAGGCCATCAAAGATCTTTTGGAATAGTACAAGAATCTTGGAATAAATAAAACTTGCTATGGTATATTAGCTGCATTCTGTGCCGCAGGGGTTTGTGGTTTGATGGTATGCTCAGATGACTGGAGAACAAGCTCAGTGAAAGGGACTTTATCACTCATTTACATTTCTAAAAGACTTTCAGAGGGAAAAAATCTAGTAGAGCCAGTGTGGCTACATACTAATAAGTATATATGTAATTTACTGAATGAGAGTTTCTTCTCATAAGAGTCTTTTAAGCCCACTGTACCTCTTAGATTTGAGCTTTCCCAATGCTTGGTATTAGACTTTGGTGATGCCTGGCTGGAGAAGTGTGGTCTTGGTTCAAATGAAGAGGTCACATTGACTGTATCAAGGTCAGCTAAACTTACAACCAGGATTGACCCATTATAGATTAGCTTTGTATCAAATATATTCTGATGTAATTTATTAATTTCATAATTTTGACTACCTATCCTACCCCCTGGATGCCTCAGTATGAATTTCAATAATAAAGGACGTTGTACAGAGGCATGCCTCCATACAAAGTCAAAAATACTCCAACATGAGAAAAACTCAGTCAGGCAGTTGTGCCTGCAATTACCACATGCAGGAGCATTGCAGGCAGTGGATATTTTCATCTACAGCTCATAATAGGCCAAATTACACTTTTGCTTTCAAAAGGACTAGCAGGATCAGGGATCTGCAATGGGGTACATGTTCCACCCGTGCTTACTTGAAATATTCTGATTGTTTGATTCAAAAGTCATTTAATGGGTGCATTAATATGTTAAATTAAATAATGCAGTATCCACTGCATTATTTTTGGTTCAGGTACTTTATGTTGCCAATTCGCAAAAGTCTCATGTGATATTTCATTTTTTAGCAGGCAATAAAAAGTATTCATCGACCAAAAACAAATTCAAGTGAAATTTGTACTCCACACAACAGTCACTAATCTTTTGGTTTCATTTCATTTTCCTTTGAAAGCATGCCATTCACAAAGAAGGAAAGGTGCATAAAAGGGAGCTTGTGGGGAAACATCGGGGGAGGAAGGAAAGTGTGAGTTTCTCAGTTATTTTCAAGTTATATATAGATATATCCATGGGCTGGAAATCATGTGGCACCCTCATTGGGCCCCATGGAGGAACATTGGCTTTAGTCAGTTTAGATGGAGCCAATGCCATGTGGGCTCCAACAGGGAAGTAACGGATGTGTGCCAAATAAAGCTCAGTGGGCATTAGGAACCATTATGGATTCAAATGGGATTCAGCAGTGTCTGATATCTTGTTTGCTTCAACACCAAGTAATACCTCAACAACTTGGGAATAGTGGCACATCCCAAATGAAAAATGAGGCCAAAACACCTGAAGGAATAAGTTTTTTTCCACCAGTCAACCAAAAGCCCAAATATGACCCCCAGTGAAATTAGGAGGATTGTGGATTTCACTCAGATACACACATTCACTTTGGCCATCTGGCAATTTTCTCTTTGGACAGATTACACATTTCCCTTGTAAAATTCAGAGGATCCACAACAATTAGTGAGGTTGAGGTCAATTAATTATCACAATTCTTATTTTGCAAAAGAAAATTTACAGACCCAATTGCAACAAATAGGGAATTACTGGAGGGATTTATGTTTGCCATTTGGTGGTGCAAATGCAGCACAAAGAAAACAAAGTTGGTATTTATGGAGGTCTTGGGAAAATTGAAGATGCAAAAGAAAAATGGCAGAACTAAGGTGAAAATCTTAGCTTGGTGGGTTGCATTCTAGGTCAATCCTTACAATATGCCAATGCATAGCTATTCAAAAAATTTGTCTCCAAATTTGAATTTTTGAACCACAAAATGAAAACCTGAAAATTCAAATAAAAAATTATGAAAAAAGGATCCATTCAAATTTTTCAACCTCCAAATCAGAATTTGAAACAAAAATCTTGAATTTTGGTTGAAAAAATCATTTATGAATATAATTCATTAATTAAAAGAAGTGAAAAATGCTATTTATGGCATCAACCACAGAATAACCATGCCATAAATGGTATTAAAAATATATTTATGGCATCAACAATTGCACAAATAATTCCATTTATGCCATTTATGGAACCAACAATGCCATAAATTGGCCTTTTACCAACCTAGGTATTTTTTAGCTAAGCTTTAATTAGAAAACACACCTGATTTTTTTTACTTAATAATTACATAATTTTACCAATTTATGGCAAATCCACATATGGGCATACATGTTTTTGCCAAGTTACTTCCATGAGCTTACTAATAACCCAGATTAATTCTGAGTATTTATAGCTTATTGGAATTAATTGAAATGGATTTCAATAAATTGAAGGTAATTGAAATTGAGTGAAATAAATGAAACTTAATAACCATTATTTGAAGCTAATTGAAACCAACCAAATTGATGAGCATTAGTTGAAACTAGTAAAAATTAATTAGAATCGTTTAAACTTTATAATGAATTACAATAATTTCAAATAACTTCAAATAAATAGAACTTGACACAAATTATTGCAAGCTAATTGAAAGTAATAAAAAGGATGAGAATTACTTGAATTGGTGAAAATTAAATAAAACTGCTAAAAATTCATGAAAATTAATCAAAATTAGTAAAAAGTAATTATAATTTATTGAGATTAATTAAAATTAATTAAAATTAATTACAATTAATTGAAATTAATTAAAATCAATTGAAATTGATTCAAATTAATTAAAATTGATTGAAATTAATTAAAATTAATTGAAATTGATTCAAATTAATTAAAATTGATTGAAATTAATTAAAATTACTTACAATGAATTACAATTAATTGAAATTAATTAAAATTAATTAAAATTAATTACAATTGATTAAAATTAATTAAAACTAATTAAAATTAATCAAAATGAATTAAAATTAATTAAAATCAATAGAAATTGATTGAAATTAATTAAAATTGATTCAAATTAATTAAAATTACTTACAATGAATTACAATTAATTGAAATTAATTCAAATTAATGAAAATTAATTGAAATTAATTCAAATTAATTGAAATTAATTCAAATTGATGAAAATTAATTAAAATTAATTGAAATTAATTAAAATTAAGTACAATTGATTAAAATTAATTAAAATTAATTAAAACTAATTCAAATTAATTAAAATTAATTAAAATCAATTGAAATTGATTGAACTTAATTTGAACTAATTTAAATTAATTAAAATTAATTGAAATCAATTGAAATTGATTGAAATTAATTAGAACTAATTCAAATTAATTAAAATTAATTAAAATCACTTGAAATTGATTGAAATTAATTAAAATTGATTCAAATTAATTAAAATTACTTACAATGAATTACAATTAATTTAAATTAATCCAAATTAATTAAAATTAAGTACAATTGATGAAAATTAATTAAAATTAATTAAAACTAATTAAAACTAATTAAAATTAATCAAAATTAATTCAAATTAATTGAAATTGATTAAAATTAATTAAAGTTAATTAAAGTTAATTAAAGTTAATTTTGATTAATTAAAATTAATCAAAATTAATGAAAATTAATGAAAATTAATTAATATTTAATTAAAATTAATTAAGATTAATTAAAATTAATTAAGATTAATTAATATTTAATTAAAATTAATTAATATTTACTTAAAATTAATTAAAATTAATCAAAATTAATTAAAATTAAGTGATATTTAATTAAAATTAATCAAAATTAATTAAAATTAATTAAAATTAATTAAAATTAAGGGTATTGGTAAAAACACGTTCGCAAATTGGTAAAAACATGTAAGGGATGGTTTTTAAATGAAATATGGCTATTTACGGCATTTATGATGCCATTAATGACATTTGTGGCATTGAAAATTCAATTTATGGCATTAACAGTGCCATTAATGGCATTATCAATGCAATATTTCTGATGCCATTAATACCATTTATTGAATCAAAAATGCCATAAATGGCATTAACAATTCCATTAATGGCATTAACAATGCCATTCATGGGATTAACAGTGCCATAAATGGCATTAACAATGCCATTTATGGGATTAACAGTGCCATAAATGGCATTAAAAATTCCATTAATGGCATTAACAATGCCATTTATGGGATTAACAGTGCCATAAATGGCATTAACAATGCCATTAATGGCATTATCAATGAGATATTATTGATTCCATTAATTCCATTTATGGCATCAACAATGCCATTTGTGGCATTAAAACTGCAACATTTCTGATGCCATTAATGCCATAAATGCCATAAATGGCATGAATAATGCCACATTAACAATGCCATTAATGGCATTACTAATACCATGATTGGCATTATCAATGCAATAAATGGCATAATGCCATTTATGTAACACCATAAATGGAATTGTTAATTCCATTTATGTAATGCCACAAATGGAATTTTTGATTCTATAAATGGCATTTTTGATGCCATTTATGTTATAGTTAAGGCCATTAATTCCATCTTTAAGGCCAATGTTAACGCCATTCATGCCATTTTTAAGGCCAATGTTAAGGCCATTAAATTCAATTTATGGCATTGCTGTAATGCCATTTATGCCAATTTTCTGGCCATAAATGGCATCTGTATATCATTCTTGATGCCATTTATGGCATTATTATGTCATTAGTGATGCCATTTATGGCACTTTTGATGTGATAAATGGCACTGTTAATGCCAAAGATCAAATTTTAACTTCCACTCATCATACATCACATTTTGAATTCAATTTATGTCATAAATGGCATTTTCAATTTAATTACAAACATGAACAAAAAAACATAAAAAACATGGACTTTTTGGGCCTACAAATGTTCTTGCAAAAAAAAATACCAAAATGTTGGGCTTCTGGTTGATTATTCTCAACATTCTCACCTTCATTTTAAAAAAAATATTGAAATTCATAAGTGGGAACATTTTTAATGAATTTTTTCAAAAAAAATGGGCCATTTTACCAAATTGCCCAAAATAGAAAAATTGGGCAAAAAGAAAATTGAAAAAAATTTGGGGACCTTCACATCCCATGTTGGAAAGAATATGGCAAAAAAAAGTTAAAAATTTTCAAAACTGAGCCTGAGGAATTTTTATAAAAAAATTAGGTCACTTACGTGTTTTGGCCATAATTTGGTAAAAACACGTAAGGGCTTACATGCTTTTACCAACACCCAAAATTAATTAAAATTAATTGAAATGATTTGGATTTCAAATATTTTTCATTTGACCTTAATTATTTTGAATTGATTCAACTAGTTTTTATTCTAATTGAATTAGTTGAAGTTTAGTTCATTTTAATTGGATTTAATCCAATTTAAATATCTTAAAATGAATTGATTCCAATGCGTTGAATTTGAATTCATTTATATCAAGTGCATTATCATTGATTTGATTTAATTCAAATTATCTTATTATGAATTTAATTAATTCAGGTCAAATGTAATTGAAAGTGATTATTACAAATCTAATCAAAATGAAATTGAATTAATTCAATTTGATTTCAATTGGACTGAAATAATTCAATTTACTTGGAATGACACTGAGATAATTGAATTTAATCTCAATTGATTTGAATGTAATGAATTAAATTGACTTTAATTCTAATGGCATTGAATGGATTCAATTGGTTTTCAATTGAAATGAACTTATTCAATTTGATTTCAATTGAAATGAATTGATTCAATCTGAGCTCAATTGAATCTAATTAATTCCATTTAGCTTTAATGAAATTGAACTAATTCAGTTTGATTTCAATTGGAATGAATTGATACAAATTGATTTTGGTTCAATTTAATTATTTAAATTCAATTTTAATTGAATTGATTTAATTCAATTTGATTTTAATTACATTGATTTCATTCAATTTGATTTCAATTGGAATTAATTGATTGAAATTGATTTCAGTTGAATTTAATGAATTCAATTTAAAACTAATTGAATTGATTTAATTTAATTTCATTTTAAGTAAATTGATTTAATTAAATGTATCTAATTCAATTCCATTTTAATTAAATTGATTTCATTCAATTTGATTTTAATTAAATTGATTTCATTCAATTTGATTTTAATTAAATTGATTTAATTCAATTTGATTTTAATTAAATTGATTTAATTCAATTTAATTTTAATTAAATGGATTTAGTTCAATTTGATTTCAATTGGAATAAATTCATTCAAATTGATTTCAGTTGAATTTAATTAATTCAATTTGATCTCAGTTTAAATGAATTAATTTAATTTAATCTTAATTGAATTTAATTAAGTCAATTTCATTTCAATTTAATTGATTAAATTCATTCAAATTACTTTTAATTTAATTCACTGAAATAAAATTAGCTTGAGTTAATCAAATAAATATTAATTTGACATGAATCAATTTGAATTTATTTGTTCAATTTGAATTGATTCAATAAAATTCATTCAATTTGAATGGAATTAATTCAAATGTATGTCATTTGAATTGAATTAATTCATATTCATCTCAATTGAGGTAAATTGAATTAATTTCAATTCAATTTGATCTGAATTAATTGAAAATAAATTGATTTAAATTGACTCAATTAAGATTATTTCAAATTGATCCAAATTCATTCCAAATATTGGTAATGAATTTGATTTGAATCAAATTTATTCCAATTAGTGCTAGTTAATAAACCAAATTTTTGCACCAAAATAAGGAGTTGTTTACATCATTTCCAAAGAAATTATCTTTTCAAGATAAATAGATCCTTTCATTGCTATCCAGAACATTATTAAACATATCATTTAAATAGTTATTAAAACATTTCAAGTATTTTATATCATAAATTTATTAATAATCTCAATTAATAATAGAAATAATTCTTAATCACTTAATTAAAAGAAGATTTAAAGATAGACAAAGGGAGAATAAAGCCAGAGGCAATATTATTGATATTATTGATAATTTTATGTCAAATAGAAAATATTATTATCACCATGAAGTCGGAGATCTCAAAGTACAAATAATTTCTAGCCATGATTTTCTTACTAGTCAAAATCAATTAGCTTTTCATAATTTCAACCTTTTTGGTGGAAATAGTTTTATTTTTGTTGGCTCTTCCACAAAACACAATATTTTTTCCATTGTTAAATTCACCTCCTTTGAAGATGAATTGATTTTGGACTTGATTGAAGATTTCCAGAAGGTGGCGCATTAGCTGAAGAAGGCCTCTAGTGTGTATGGGAATATAACTGGTCATGGAACTCAAGGGGGTAAAATGATAGCTGATGGATGGAGGAAATCTCAAGACAAAGAGGCATTTGAAAGATACAAACCCATCAAAATTGACCTCAAATTCTTGGAGAATAGAGTCAAATATATTGAAATGAATAAGGAGGTAAAATCAATAGATTTATTTGTAGGCAACAGGTCTCAATTAATTGCAAACAAGGATTTTGAAGAATCCCACAGAAAATTGGAATCCATTGGGGCCAGTAGCTTTGGAGAAATGACACATCAAGCGTCCATCAAGCCTCATCAATTTTCAACCAATATGACTTTTACCTTTGGGGACTTTCATAATAATTATCACAAGGATAAATATTTCTCAAATTATTCCTATGGAATATGGATTCCAGTAGAATTAGAAAAATTTAATTTGGTCAAAAACAAAGAACAAAATGGGGTTCAAAAAGGGTCTTTTGTGTTTCCAAGATACAAATGTGGAATAGATTTCTATAAGGTAAATGGGGTTTATGAGACAATTTTGAAACCAAGGGAGAATGGACCCCAAACATTGAGGCCTTTTGTGAAAAAGGGATTTGAAAACAATACTAGGCTGGCATTATCATTCCAGATTGCAAATAAATTAGCTTTGGCTTAGAGAAAGTATAATCAGGGAGTGGGAAAGCTCAAAAATGTTACTGATAAAAGTGTTCATTTGGGAGAGGGTAGTAGCTGATATTACTGAAGCTCATTTGTCTAGATATTCTTATTATTTTACGTAGCAAAAAAATTCATAATTATAGGTGGTTTATTTTCATTATCTGGGGAAATGTCTACTGTTCCCATGTGTTACACCTTTTGAGGAGTGAAAATGTAAAGCATAAAAGTCAACATGGCAAATGATTTATTTATGCATCTGGTAAGCATAAATCAAAAAGGAGCTCCTATTATGATTTATTTTAAATCTCTTAAGTGAGTATTAATTTTAATTATTCTGTGAAATTTTTCATGGCAAAGCTATATAAATTTAAGAAACTAAATTAAAAAGGAAAATTCTATAAACAAAATACTTGGTTCATTGTGATTCAATTGAATTATCTTGAGATTGATCAACATTAATAAGAATTAATTTGAGCTGATATGCCATTGATGATGAATAATTATAAATAATTGTCATGTCTTAAAATCCTTTTTGTACAATTATAATTAATTACAGTTCATTAAAAATAATTCAAATAAAGGATAATTGATTATAATCAGTAATAACTAATTCTAATTAATGAAAATTTATTAGAATGAAGCCTAATTAATCAATATAAATTTTAATTGATGAATATAATACTTAATTAATTGAACTCAATACTCATTTACTATATACAATCTTAATTAATTAAAATCAATAGTTGTTTATTATAATAAAAAAGAATTAATTATAATTAGGATTAGTTATATAAATTGAAATGAATTTAACTCAATTTAATCTTATTCAATTTGAGTCATGTTCTTTCTCAAAACTGATTTAAATTAACTGAAATAAGTAATTTATACTTGAAATTGGTAATTTTGTTATGTTGATTATATCTATTATTTTTATCATTTCTTCTATTGACTTTTTATTTTTTAATGTTGATGATTGATGATTGGTTCATTATCCATTTAATTATTTATTTTCATTATTTTTGATGCAATTTTCATGTTTTATTTATTTATTCATTATTCTTTATTGTTCATGAGTCACGTTTGAGTATTTATATGTGAATCACTGATATTTTATAAACCAACTCATAATTTTCATGAGTGAGTAGTTATTTAGCTATTATTATATATTTTTTATTTCCTGTTCTTTTCTTTTTGTAATTTTTTGATTTATTCATTTTTCATTTACCTTTGTATTTTGATCATTCATGATCCATTTGTAATTATTTATACCTTAGGAGTTACTTTTTTGTTTTCAATTGTTTATAATTCATTTTTTATGATTCATCTTTCATGAATTTTGTTTTTTGATTTTTCTTTTGGTTTTTATTATTTGTTTTTCTTATTGCTTCTGTGTTGATTTTTGTTTGTTAATTTTGATTATTGATGATTAATTCATTGTTAATTTAATTCTTGTTTTTTATTATTTATGATGCAATTTTTATGTTTTGCTTATTTATTTATCTATTAGGTTTTGTTGTTCATTAGTTATTTTTGAATATTTATAATTGAATCATTGATATTTTATAATTCCATTCATAATTTATATGAGTTACTAGTTATTTAGTTATTATTATTTTATTTTTCAGTTTATTTTGTTTTATTTTTCAATTTTTTAATTAATTCATTGTTCATTTACCATTGTATGCCAATCATTTATTATCCATTTAATATTGTTTATACCTTATGAATTACATATTTGTTGTTTTGAATTGTTTATAATTCATTTTTTATGATTTGTATTTGATGATTTATGTTTTTTATTTATATAATTCATTTTATTTAATTATTTTCAGCTTCAATTATTGAAGATTCTTTTTTAATATTCTATCTTATATGATTTATCTATTATTCATTTATTTATGAGATTTAATTGTTAATTACTCCTTTGGGTCATTTAACATCACAATCTATTATTCAATGAATTTGTTATTTTTTTATATATTACTTATGATTTATTTTTTATGACTTATTATTTACTAATTTAGTCTTTCATTTGTAATACTTAGTTTTAATAGATTTTTTTCATGCTAAATATATCACCTTTTTAATGTTTAAATGATTTTCAATTTTTAATGTTTACCTTTCTTTAATGATAAATTTATCATTTGTTTAATATTTAATACTTAGTTATTCATTGTTATTCTTCATTCTTTATTTTATTATGCATTATTCTGCAGCTGTTTATGAATATGCCTTATTATTTATCACTACATTAGGGTATGTATCTGTTTATAACCTCTTCCTATGCGCTTATTCTTATCAATTATCAATTTTAAAGAATTTTTGATTCTAATATTCAATTTTTAATTTTTTACAGTCATAGGGCTCTTTTTCTATTTCTCATCACACCATCACCCTCATTTTCACCTGATCAATTACCTTCAGCTTACTTAATGAGTCATTTAGGATTAGGTCCTGTCTACCAATAAAGCACACCCTCATCAGGCCAAATCCCAACTCAGTTTCTAGGTTACAATATATCTGATCAGGCTGTTGAACATTCTTCAAATCCATTAGTTGAATTAGGTCAAGATATTTACATGAAATTCATTGCCAAGGCCAGTTTGCTTTCACCAATGATTACTAACTTACAAAGCTGGTACAATCTAGACAGGTCTCAGGCGCTTGATGCCATGTCTAATGATGGTTTACAGCCAACTTTAAGCTCTGATGAGTCCTTAGAAAATTTCATGAAAACCACCATAGCACAGAATATTAGGATAGATTCAGAACTGAGACAACCTGATCAGATCACATTTATTGATTCAACAGATTTTTTGAAAAATCAAATCAATCAACATAATCATGAAATTTCTGAAAAACAGGATTTTGTGTTGGAGACCAATCATGAAAAGGTTATTGACATTATTAGGGAAATTTCAATCAACTCAAGCACACAGCATGACCATAATGAGCTTCCATTTAGAAAATATCTGATGCTTGACTTGTTACAACTCAATCGATTGCAAACTTTAGCGGAAATGGATCAACTTGATATGCTTGCGGAGCCTAGGTCACTGGATCCTTTACCCTCACCCAGTTTGGCAGAACAACTATTGCTAACACCCACCAATTCATCTACAACAACTAAACTATTCCCTAATTATCATAGCCCTTCCAAGGTCTAAGGCAAGAACCTTGATTATCCAGTTGTGGTAGAAGTGGATTATTGCTTTTCTCAATTACCTCTTTCAGAGGTCACTGACTTATTATCTCCTCCCAGAGAAGAGAAAACTTTAATAACAATAACAAGATATAACAATGATGCTATAGCAGCAGGTTCTCAAAATCCTTTGAAAAGATTGCAAGAAATTGCAGCATTTGAAAAACTGTATCTGAATGAGGTCCAACAACAATACGGCTTGGCTGTAAATGTAAACAGGTGGTCAAATTATGACTTCTGGTCATAATTTGTACCACAAGCAAACCAATTATGGCCTTCATTGGTTTTCATGCTTATAATCTCATCAGACCCACTCACATAGAGAAAAAACTGTATCTGAATGAGGTCCAACAACAATACAGCTTGGCTGTAAATGTTAACAGGTTCTAAAATTATGACCGTCAGTCATAATTTGTATCACAAACAAACCAATTACAGCTGTAATTAGTTTGTCTGCTTAGAATGTCATCAGACCCACTCAGATACAGAAAAAAATGTATCTGAATGAGGTCCAACAACAATACAGCTTGGCTGTAAATGTAAGCAGGTGGTCAAATTATGACTGCAGGTCATAACTTGTACCACAAGGAAATTTATTATGGCCATAATTGGTTTTTCTCCCGGGAATCTCATCAGACCCACTCAGATACAGAAACAACTATATCTTAATGAGGTCCAACAATGATACAGAATGGCTGTAATTATACACAGGTGGGTAAATTATGATTTCTGGTGATATTTTGTGCCACATAAAAACCAATTACGGCTGTGATTGGTTTGTCTCCTGAGAATCTAATCAGACCCACTCAGATACAGAAAAGACTGTATCTGCATGAGGTCCAACAACAATACAGCTTTGAGCTATGACTGTCCGTCATCATTTGTGTCACATCCACACCAATTCATGGCTGTAATTTTATATGTGAACAAACTATAACTGCTGGTTGTAATTTGTACCCATGCAAACAAATTAGGGGCATAATTGGTTTTCATCCTTGGCAGATTGAAGATGTTCAAATATAGATAAAGCGCTGTTTGTGTCCACTTGAAGGCTCTTTTGAGTTCACTCAGCCCCCAAATACTTTCCTCTTCCCCACACTACTCCATTTCAATTTCTTGGGTTCTGTTTCTTCATTCCCTCCAAAATTTCAACATGCCAAAAATGGGAACCCCTAAACAATTTGCACTTGTCATGAGCTTGGTTGTTACAATCAATATTATGAAGATTGGAACAATATTGCTCGCCATTGAAGAACTATGTCTGACCCAGTTTGGAAGACACATCAATTGGAATTACTGAAACTGAGGAGAACCCAGCCTCTGGTTTATAAAATGTTTTTAGCCTGAAGCAGTGAGAATGGGAGGACTTTTTTCCTTATTCATTTCAATTATTCATCATTACTTACATCTATTTTTCCACAATATTTTGGCACAGCCAACACAGAAAACCCCTGCATGCTCTCAAATTTAACAAGCTTGTGGTCATAATGTGGTATTCCATACCATTTTTTTCAACAGGCTCAAGCTCATAGTACCCCATAACAGCAGTAAATACAGCCTACAGGCAGACTTACACTCAAATATTACACCAAAAGGTCAATTTTACAGCAAGAAGCTGGTTTTAACTCATAAAAACATGGCACAGGCATCAAAGGGAAGTGTATGTGCTTGAATAAATTATTAAATTTCATTATTCATATAAAAAAATCAAGCTACATATAGTAAACTAGTTACAACAAATAAGGTACCACCCTTTAAATTACAAACCCCACACAGATTCACACCCCCTTATAGCCAAAGTACTCATGCAGCAAGAAAAGGACACCTGCATGAATTACACAGCAACCTAGAACTCAACATAGAGAAGTAACATGATGCCAAGCTCAACTCCATGGAATTCCTGTAAGTCATTTACAACACAGCCACAGGAGCACCTTATCTTATATCCACAGTAGCCCCACTTAAAGCCTTAAAAAAGAATCATAATTATTCACACCACTCATCACCTCATGAAACCCAAAGCTAGTTAAAACAGGCTTCATGCAGTACACAAGTCTAATTAAATCTCAACCACATGACTATGCACAGCATGTGTCAAACTCAAAAATCACATCATCTCATACATAACAGTAAATTCATCAGTGCAAGAAATTATCACCTGACCTAACTTTAAAGTTCAAAAAGAAGAAGAACAACCATGACACTTGCATAAACTACACAGCCACTTCTACCAAGCCTAAAATATGACATATGCAAAGGAATTTCAAGTTCATCATGTGATACTCCATCCACCAACAGAATATCATGTGACAAAAAAGAGGCTGTGCATAACAAAAATCCTCAGCCAAAATGAAATAACCTCATTCATGCAAGGAAAATACAAGAATATCACATCATAATTATTTCACCAAAAGACCATCATGTGATGAATGGAGGATGTGCAGAGAAAAAATCATCACCCAACCTTAAATCACCTGACCCATTCAAGAAAGGTCCTCACCAAAAATGGAGTCACATGATGAAATAAAGAGGAATTAAAGTGGAAAAAGACAGCTCCCATGGAGGTCCCCCTGGGCTCCCAAAATTTATAAATAGAGGGGCTCTCTCCCCCCAAATTTCAAATTCCTCCCATGCACATTATATCCCCTGCACATTGAAAGCACAGGAATAAGTCATCCCTCACCTGGGAGGTAGTCCAGAAAATTATAGTGAGTTTTACTTGCCCAGTAGCTAAGCTCAGTGGAAGTATATTGTTGAAAATTACCCAGTAGCTAAGCTCATTGGAATCTTATTATTATTAAAATAAAAATGAAAATTACCCAGTACCCCAGATTGGGCTTACTACTCTATTAAAATATTTTATCCAGTAAAATTAACACCATTTATCAAGATCTTGAAACTACTTACCCCTTTAAAAAATACAATATCAAAGAATCTTACCTCTTAAATTTAACAAATGCTAGTTTATCTCATTATTAAACACTCTTAAAAAAATGAAAAACCTTTAAAAAATTATTTTACTATATTATAGCTATACCTTAACAAAATTACCTTTATCAACACTCATCAAATTTTTCTAAAAACCTTAAATAACTCATCTTAACAAAATTCTATCACCAAGAAGAAACCACTCACCCCAATTTCACTAAAAAAATTAAATTATACAGACAAGTATTTCATTAAAATCTCAATTAACCAAAATCACTGACATTATTTTTTTATATTATTTATTGAATAGGTCTGATCTGAGACTGCTGATTTTTGTCTTCTGCAGTTGTAAAGCCACTTACTAATTTTATTTTGGTTTGTGAGCTCCAGTGAAGATTTTGTTCAGTATTTTAGGAGGGGAAGGCAATACACCCTTGCCACCCTTGGTTACAGGAGTTATTAGCAATTCAAAACTAATTACCTGTGATTTCCCCCTCCAGGTACTGCCTCCTTTTAATCCCACACAAGAGGAGTTCCCACATCTGGTGTCCCAACAGTAGCAGACAACTTCAACTTCAATAAAAAAATCAATTAAATTACACCAAAAAAAAACTAACTACTCCAAGAACACTATTTTTATAAAAAGAAACTGGATTCAAATAATCAAAATCAGCCAAAACCATCATCTCCATAATCTGAATCATCAACTCACTCTGATCATTACTATTATCCACCCAAGCAAGAAGCAGAACTAGGGGAGGAATCAAATAAATATTTCAATTTCCCAATTGCAACACCAATAACCAATAAAAGGGACTTGAAGGTTGTGGAGGAATTCTTCCTTGATCTCCTTAAAAGAAATAAACTCAATAAATCAATCTCAAAAGAGGAATTTAACCAATCAAAAATGGATAAATCTTCATCATTAAAATTACCTGGTAGTGTTGAAGAAATCCAGGAAGAAAACATTAATGAAGAAACTGTTGAGGGACAGGAAGAAATGTCTTCAACAGACAGACTTCACCAGAAAATGATAGAAATGCAAGCAGAATTACTAGCACTAATCAAAAAGGAAGGAAAAAATAAATCATCAAGTTATAATCCACAAAATAGTCCACTTGAGGAACAGACCACCCTTCCAAGATAATTCAGGCAGCATGGATCACCTTCACCTTACTCAAGACCCATGGCCACATCAAAACCTTTTACAGAACAAAGACCAAGTACTTTACCTCGAAGGGTAAACATTTCTGCTCAAATCCAAACTCCATTACATCAAGAAATTCGAAGAACTACTAATCCAATAGTGAAAATCAGAGCCAAGGACTATAACTTGTGGTTTGATGGGAAGGATGTTGAAATATTCATAAAGAAAGTTGAAAATATTGCAGAAATTGAAGGAGAAAGTGGAAGAGACATTCCAAGATAAATAGCATTTTGGACAAAAGATGAAGAAATCAGTTATGATATTGAAGGAATGCCAGGATATGAAACAGCTGATTGGGATCAATTGAAAGTGGATATGAAAAGAAGATGGGGAACAGTCTCACCTTAAAGAAGATACAGATTATCCGCAATCACTGAATTATTCACAAAAACCAAGCAAGAAGGAGGAATAAGAAACATGACTCAATACAGAAAGTTCATTGGGGAATATGAAGCAATCATCACTTACCTCAAAAGATACCAATATATCCAAGGTGATATCAATCATAACCAGGAAATATTAGCCAGCCTTTCCACTAGTGTTCAAGAATCAATTTACAAAGAAATGATTAAAGACAGAGCTATGGTTCAAGCCTTGGATGGAGGTTACATCATTCCAAGATTGGATATTTTGAAATTATACATTGAACAGGACTTGGAGGCCAAGGTTCTGATATAACAAAAAGAATTTTCTAAACCAAAACCACCAGAAAAGAAAACAAGATTTGAGGATGAAAGCTGGGATGAATTTTTAAAGCAAGTAAAAGAACTCACCCCAAAGATCAAAAATCCACCTCCACCAGAGCCTCAACCAAGAAATGAGGGAAAAGAATCAGTTAAAGAAGTTTTAAATCAACTTAAGACCATATCAGAATATTTTAATCTACCAAGAAGGAATTGGAACAATAATCAAGAGCAGAGAATCCCTCAAAATAATCAACCATACAGGCCAAGGAGTCCTTTAGCACCATTTTCATCAAGTTACCAACCATACATACCAGCTCAAATGGCTCCCAGACCACCATTAAAATGTGTTTACTGTAAGGAAGAAGGCCATTCAGCAACTAGATGCACTCACCTTTCTGGAGGTTTGGACAAAAGAATTTTCAGAACTTAAGGAGCATCTTACTTACTTCCCAACTATCAGAGAGTACCTATGGAAGGAAATGAAAGTGCCAAAGACATAGTCAGGGCTTTTGCAAAAGAACAAGCATAACTCAACAAGAAATTTATGGAGAAACCTGTGGTAAAACAAAAACAAGAAGAAGAGGTTAAGCCCACTGAAAAGAAATCAGAAGATAAATCAACCTCAATTGCACATGTGGAAGATTGGTCAAATTGGGAACCACCTACCATTTCCTCAGCCAATGACCCTTTTGAAACACACATTGGATTAAGACAGACAAAACAAAGGATGGAAAGACAAGCCAAAGAAGAAAGCTGCTATCCCAGGAGCTTATATTGAAGAAGAAAAGGAAGAAGAAAGAGTAATAACTCCCACCAAATTTCAAAATTCAAATATTCCAAAACCAGACCAACCTGAGGAGGAAATTTAGAATATTGCAAACAAGAATGAAGATGAGGAAATTTCTAAAGAAGAAAAGAAGCTCAGAAAACCTCAAAAGAAACAAGTTGAAACTAAATTAGAAATTGACAAAATTATTAAGAAAATTATGCAACAAAAGATAAACCTCACCATTGAAGAAATTTTGAGGATGTCACCAAATTTTTTCCATAAATTACAGGAATTAACAGAAAAAGACAAGGAAAAGATTAAATCGCTCAACTCAATGGATCTTCAAGAAAGACTATTAACATTTGAATTCAAAGAAATACCAAAGCCCAAGATTCATTATGCTTGTCCTTTGGGATTTATGGAAATCTTCAATGGAAAGGAAGAATATCCTATCAGAGCATTAGTGGACACTGGGGCAGAACTCAACATTATACCAGAAGAAATAGCAATGAAAGCCTCACTCACAACAAGCAATCTTAACATGAACCTGAGAGGTATTGGAGGGCATACCACTTCATTGGTTGCACTATCGGAATTTACTCCAATCATTTTGGCTTCAGGTGAAGAAACTCAAACACACTTCTTCATTGCAAAAGGAACTGTCCATACAGTACTTGGAAGACCTTTCTTGGAAGACAAAAATATTAGACTAGAGCTCTCCCATAATCAAGGTGAGATTCTCAGTTATCAAGAGCCTGATGGAAGAAGGTTATGCATCCCAATATGCAAACCTCAAGCACTTGGATGGCAAACTGGTCCACCTAGAGGAATGGATTTTTTGCAATATGGCAAAATTGGTCAGAAATACCCCAAGAAATAAGTCTCAAAATAAGAAAAGAGAAAATAACATAATCAATTTGACCCAGAAGACCCATGTAAGGTTTGTCTATGAAAATTTTGATAATAGTAGCAAAATCAAGAGTACTATGACTGTCCTCAGTAGAAATATATAATAGAACAAAATATTATAACCACAAATTTAAATATAATTATTAAAAATAATTATATAAAAAAAATAAATTTAATTATTATTATAAAAATATAATAATAAAAAAAAATAATTATAATAAATTATAATTATTCTATTATTGTTATAGTCACTGACAGTCATAACAATATGAAGTGTAAAGCTCTTAATGAGACAATTACACGTGGAAAATATGAATATTAACCACTTATAAATAATATAAATATTATTTATAAAAGAATTAAACACACACTGTGCAGAAATAATTCTTATAGAATAAAAATTCTATATAAAAAAACTAATACTAGATAAAAAAGATATAGAATTTTAGGGAAAACTTACTTATAATATTTATTTAATACAAGTCAAACAACAACAGTTATTATATTGAATAATCATTATAAGTTAAAAACATGCCAAAAATTAATAATTTTAAAGATAAAACAACTTTTTATAATAAAAATTAAGATTAAAGAGTTTTTGAGAGGAATTTGTGGATTTTAAAAGATATTTAGGATGATTTAATTTTATATAATAAAATATATTATTTGTGATTACAACAATAATCTAAAGTCTATGATTTCAATTCTTTAATTTTAATTAATAAAGAATAAAATAACTTAAGAATTACTTTAATAATAAGATTTTATATTTAATAAAACTTTACCTGTTTAAATTTCTAATATGATTGAATTGATAATTGATGATGGAAAAAAACAGTGATGAAAAGACTCTTTTTATGTCTTCAGAGCACCTCTCATGATTCATAATGGATATAGAGGGCGTGCTCAGGTCAAAACTGAAAAACCATGCTTAAAAATAAAGTTCTTAACTTAACGTAACTTCATTTTAATTCCAATTTAAAGTTAACAGGGTTATTCTTAACTCCATGTAGCTTTAATCCTCATTTAAACTAATTATTTTAAGTTTTGAATATAAATAAACTTATCTATATTAAAGTACATCACATGAACAACTTAAAAATAGAGTTTCAAGCAGAAATCTCTTAAACTCAATTTTTAATTAATTTTTAAAGAAATTATAATTTTCTTTGAGCTTTAATTAAAAGAGTAAATTTCCAGGCTAATTACTCAGGAAATTTATATATGAAAGATACTTAAAATTGAATTTATATGTAGATAATATTAAATTGTAAGTTGTGTGAAATTTTCAAGCAAATCCATTAAGAATTGGATTTTTAATGAATTTTTGAAGTTATTGCTATTTTTCCATGTAAAATAGCAATACACACTAAACCTTAAGTTTTGATAATGTTTTAATGCTTGTAACCTTAAAGTTTTAGCTTATCTTGCATATTGGGATTTACCCTCTGGAAGCTTGAAATTCCTGTCTAATTTGGGATAAAACCAGTTTAAACTTTAATGTTGGATCAAAGTCTAATCTTAAAGTTTAAATAAGGTTGAAAATCCTCCAATGCAGGTGGACAACCGTAATTGAATCCTTGCAGATCCAAAAAGTTGGGTACCCCAGCTTTATTTGGTCTTTTTCCTTTGTCCCACCTTTTTGCATGGATTTTGCCCTTTTATTTATTTAAAGCCATACTATGGCCTTAAACCCTTTTAAATTGAGCTCACGCAGGATTTACATTCTGTATGGCAAATCCTTAGCCAATTCAGTAAATATACACCACACCTCAATTTTAACTAAAATTTTGGTAAGTTTGCATAAACCTTATGCAACTTTAAATTTAAGCTTATTTAAGCTTAAATTTAACAATTTTAAAAAAATGTTAAACAAGTTACATTAGTACTGTGAGATTCCTAAATCTTCTAATAACATAAGAAATAAGTGTTTTTGGGTATAGCACCTTATGGATGTAGCCTAGGTTATTTTTGGTGTAGAATCCAAAAATGACATAATATTTATAACTTTGTTTATCCAAAAAAAGTTATACTTATTTTTTGTTATTTTTTTATTTTAAATTCAATTAGAAAGTCCATTGAAGACAAATTTAACTGTGTATAGAGTTATTTGTGGCCTTATGGGTATTTTATACATACCTCACAGGCTCACAACCAAAGAGTTATCCATATCTCTGAAAGGGATACATTTGGTCAAGATTTATAAAATAACCAATGGCCAAACAACTTCAAAAGACAACTTGAAGACTCAACCTCTGAAGCTGAATCACCCAGCATAGTTTACAAGCCAATTGATAACAGGGAAGAAACCTTCCATATTCTAGTAGATGGAAATGAGAAAATACATGGAAACCCTTTCAAACCTAAACCCAAAAAGAAGAAAGTCAGATTCAGTGAGCATCATGAGCTCTCAGATGAACAAATTATAAATGAAATTGAAAAGGACCTCAGAATTATGGAAGAAAGAGACAAAAATTTAAAAGACATATACCATATCAACTTCTTGGACAGACCATTGAACAGCCAAGAAGAACCTTATGAATGGCAACTGGAAAACCCTGAAGTTATCCAGAAACCTCCCAATGAAGAGGATGAAACAGAATCCATCTTAGAAAATGAATACAATTACATTTACCTGCCATACATCACCTTTGAAGACATTTATGGGGATGAAGCTCAAGAAAATTTATGTGAAGATAAATACTTATGTCACCTTCCAGGAGCAAATTTGAACAATATCCAATTCTTAGGTTTATTAACTGAAGAGGGAATTAAAGGTAACCTTGAAAACAAACTTTGGGATGAAATATTTAAAATGGCCACACTACCAAGAAGAGGACTTGACTTCAATCAAATTTGGGCCCAGTGGTACCTTGGATTAAATGGAACAACATACCAAACTGGAAGACTGGAATGGGTTGGAGATGGATATATATTCATTGATGAAAACCTATGGTGGTCAGAATTTCCATCAGAACCAGAAATTGAGGAAAGAAATAACTTTGTGGAAACCCTCAAAGACCTGATTTTGGCCAGGTTACTCAACAGACACTCTCCTTTCCCACTTGGGGGAGCTCAACTTTGAATAAAACCAACAAAATCAAGATTTTTTCTTTAAAATGAATCACTATCACCCATAAAATGTATCATTAGTTCCTTTTTTATATTTCATTTTTCTCTCTATAAGACAGTGACTTGCTGCCTTAGCAAAGAAGAAATTCATCAACAAATTATTCCTTAAAAATTAACAAAACAAAAAAAAAACTTACAAAAATATATCAATCACCTCCACCATGGCCAATTCACCAATTTTTTGATCCTATGGGGAAGAATTAATAAAAGAATATCAAATTATCAATGAAGAACTTCATTGGTCACCAGAAGATTAAGATTTAAATAAAGAGAACCTTTGGCACTTTAAGGATACTTCATCAATATCAAAGAACCACAAAATTGAAGAAATCAAGGAATTGCTGAATATTTTGGAAGTTCCTGACAAAACCAATGATCAAATTACTCAAGAATTAAGGAACCAATTAAATTTCAAACCATCAAGGCCCATCTTGAAGACACGTAACAGCTCTAAAAGTCAAAAATCAAACAAACAGTCAGATTTAAACTCAATTGATAAATAGGCAGTGACGTCCTGCCTTATCAAAGAAAAAATTCCATTTTATCAACCAAAATCACCATTTTTCTTCACCAAAACCCAATCATCACTAGGCAGTGACCTCCTGCCTTATCAAAGAGGAAAAAAATTTCTTATCAACCAAAATAACCAATTTCACTCACCCAAATCATAAAAAACATTAGGCAGTGACCTCCTGCCTTATCAAAGAGGAATATCAACTCTCATCAACTCAAATCAATAATCTCACTCACCAAGAAAAAGAAAAAACAACCAACCATAACATCACTAGGCAGTGACCTCCTGCCTTATCAAAGAGGAATATCCAAATTATTACCCAAAATGACCATCCAAAACCCAATAAACCTACCCTAAAACTATTTTGATAAATCAATCTGATAAAATTTTCAAATATTATTACCTTTTAACACTTCAAAAATCCACCAAATCCTTCAAAATGCAATCATGGCCATTACTTGAAGAAAATCCCTGGTCATTGGACACAGATAACAGCTGGCTAGAAGAAAAAGAAGTCTGGACCAATTACATCAGTCCACAAGAATTAGATGAAAATCCTGACTGGTTCTTGAAAATAAAACCAGAACCTTGTCCTGATATTTCCACAATAGTCCTTCTATATATTGAGCTCAAGGACATCTTTAAAAAAGAAGAATCACCATCAGACACTGTCATATCTTATCCATGGAAAGAATTATCTGGATTCAACCTTACAAAGTATGAATTCTTAGAGTTACTATCCTGGGATGGAATTGAAGGCAACCTTGGAAAAAATTACTGGAATGAAATATTCTACATGGATGAACACCTCAGGAAATCACCATTTTGGAGGACCTTGGAGTGCCAAGATTGGTTCAACCTTCAGAACTTAAAAATTAAAACAGGATCAATCAGCAAGATCTCAAGAGGCTATATGGTAAAAAATGCCATATGGGATTACCACTGGGAAGAAAAAATTATACCAGCAATCCTCAGCCTTAAAGGTGGTGCAACTAATCTTAATACAGAAGATTGGGACTTCTCTGTCAAGAATACCTTTTTGAAACCCTTAAAAAAGAACAAGGGAGGGAAGGAAACTTCACCAAACAAGAATTAGTAGAGAAAATAATTTGTCAAAAGAATTAATCAAAATAGATCTCACCTGCTAAGTCCCTAATTCTTTGATTTTCATCCATCTTTCTTCATTAATATTATTATTTATTTTCTTATTTACTATTTTTTCATTTTTTTATTATTATTGTTTTTTTGTTTTTTTTTCAACCTAAAAAAAAAGCTTCAATTCATATAAGCTTAGAAGGAAGAATTAAAATAGAAACCTACTTGATATTGAATATGTTTTACAATTAAATTTCTCTTTTCTAAAGATGAAGAAAAAAATTCTATATAAAATAAGAATAAATAAATAACAAATTACTTAATAGTTTCAAGCCAAATCATTTTAGATGATATATAGAAAAGTGACAGCTTAAATGCTATTTTATGTTTTATTTCTTAGATATAAATAATGAATAATATATCTCCAAATCACTCTACAAAATAGCATATAATTAGAGAAATATGACTTCAGCATTATTATTGTCAATAATTATTTCAGCTGTCAACCACAGTTTATTTGTTTATTTTATTCAATATAATATCATTTCTATTTCTTCAATTGTTTCATTTTATCTCATATTTATTTTTATTTCTTATTTCAAATCAATTGATATGGCTAACTGAATGATTTTCTTTGGCCTCTATATACTGATCACTCAGAGCTCATAGAAACAAAAATAATCTTTTTATATTTTATTTTATATCACTATTTCACATGAGCAACTTACCTGCTTGATTATAAGCTAAATGAAGTTTTTTTTCTCAAAGTTCTGATTGATGACCATATTGTAAAAACAAAAAAACACCAATAGGCAACTTAAAATAAAATTTGAATCAAAGACTCGCAATGAAGGATCATCTAACCAAAACACTAAGGCTTAACATTCACCATTGAAAATAAATGTAGTACTACAATAGCATATGAAAACAGGGAGGCTGTTCAGCAATAAAACAATCAGAAAAGTGTTTTCATAAGAAAGGGTACAAGAACCGAGAGAAATGTGTTGAAGAAAAAACAAAGCAAAAAGAAACGTTACATTTAATTGCACTTGAAAGGTATATCATCAGAAATAGTAATGATTGTAAAAAAACCATGGACAGACTGGGGGATCACAGTGAAGGCCTAGGCTATTTATAGCTGTATCACGACCTCACTAACACCTTCTGCCTCACATGATCAATAAACAAGTCAAGAAAACTGTGAAACACTATCACACTATTTCAATCAACACAAATTATTACCAGCCGATAAAGCTAACCACCTAAAATTAACCACAGTATCTTTGGATCTAGATAGATTAAGCCAAAAGCTGAATGCATCTAAAAATTGGATCTTGCATCCAGTTTTAGAATATAAACCAGAGCCGCTAACAAAAAATGCATCGCTAAATGATGCCAGAGAAGCCCTAGTGCTCGTTGATACATTGGCAATCAAGCACAAATGTTACTTCATGGAAAGGCGTAGGAGATACAGTACCTAGCCTCCCATATAATTTATTGTACAGTAAAGTCAAGGTGGGAAATATAGTAGTAGGTTCCGAGAAGTGGCTGCAAGCAGAATCAACTCTGTAGCTCAGGACAACAATATAACACGTCAAAAAAAAAGGATTTAAATCGGTTATTGTTACTGAAGTTTTTTTAGCACCCAGTAAATGAACGTCAAGGCTAAAGTGGAATTAAAATTACTTTAAGGCCTTTCATTACTCTTTTCCATACTACCTTCACAAGAAGGAAATAGTATAGAAGAAATCAGAATAATTGCCACTCTCTCAGCGCCTTTCGTGCCCGGAGGAGAATGACTTATTAATGAATAAATATCACAATCTTGGTTTTGAGAAGCTTAGTTTATCATACCCTGACTCCTCTTCCCCAACTCTTGATATATAATGCTAAAAGACACCAGCAAGGCAGGACAAAATCAGCAGTTTAGCTGGGACCTCTCTTGCAATGCCCCATTTATTGGAGGAAATTCGCTTAACACAGGCCCAAATATGAATCATCTCTCATAAAAGAAATAAATAATTCAATAAAACAAGACAAATAAAAAATGAAATCTTGAATTGGCACCTCATCAAGGATCCTGTCAATTTTCAACATCAGTCAACTCCCTCAATACCATGCTAAAATAACAATGTCACTGCAGTGTGCATGGTATTTTAATCAAGCGGATTAAATGAAAACAAAAGGAAGCCAGAGGAAGGTTGAATATGATAGCTCCAAATAGACGTAACTCCATCACAAAAGACATTCAGATTTCACATCAGCAAGTCTTCGCATATCCGCTGTGCCCCTTCACTCCCTGATGCATAGCAAAAGGAAGAAAGAAAATTATATCCATTAGCAGCACCGCCTTGGAATGCCACATTTGGACTATGATATTAACTCGGGGAAAGAACCTAGGCTAACTGTAACCACTGGTATACCTCGTTAGGATCACATTGGAAGCTTTGGGAACACTCGGAAGGTGATTGAAACCCCACCAAATGGGCTTTTGACTGTTTTCGAGGGCCACTATCAACTCCTGGAACCTGGAGGCTATCCCTGACTCATCTAAACTTGTGAAAATCACATTTAGAAGAGAAATAATTGGGCAAATTGATTCATCATAAAGGTACTCTACCACCTTGTACACTACTAACTAAGAACTAGCCTACCCAACCTCAGTAGACCATGAGGGTCCACTCTAAACAACCAGGACCACTGACACGACTTGAGCTGAAGCAAAGATATATCCACTAAGCACAAAAATACTCCAAACCAAGCCATTATCAAGCTAATGGGGGCATCTGGAGGCTATTTAACTAGAAAGACATCAATATGAAGTCCTTCTAAGAGCAGTAGAGGGTGTTAGACACCTTCCCACTACCCAAGCACCCAACACAACTAAATTCTAAAGTACTGCAGAGGTCTAATAACACCTGCACCCCCCCAAAATTACTACCGGATGAGGTATGGAACCTTACAGGGGAGGTCAAAGTACTGTAGCTTTATAGCTACAAATCACCCACCCAAAGTGCTTTTGAGCACTACAAATGATATATTAGACTTAAATAATTTCAAAGAAGTGGAACCAAAGCTACTTGAGCTAAAGAGACATAGGAAAGGTCATTTTAAGCTCATTGGGCGACAAAGTCTCCACCTGAAAAGGCCTCTGTAAGCAAGAAACAACCACCTGAATTCAATGCAAGCTTCACTTGGGGTATATGAACACCCACCAAGACTAAAATAGCTCCCTCAAAATCCTTCTGAGGAGATATAGAGGATTTATAAAGCCTATCTCATTGGAAGAAACCAGAGCCTCCCAAAAGAGTAAAAAACAAATACATTAAAACAAAAAACAAAACAATAATGACAAATTATTATTAGCATTTGAATTCAAGCTACAGGTCTAAACAATAAATAACAATAAATGCCCTGAGCAAGGCCTTAAACTGCTCACTTTTATTTGTTATCATTTGTCAAATTTCTTATTTCTTACTAACATATTTTTTTATTTTTACAGTTTTTTTATATATGAATCAATATATATATATAACAGAATGGATTTACAATAAACAAAAAAAAGAACAGCCCTCAGTATGGCTATAAACGGCTGGTTTCCTTTTGTTAACCTGACTTTATTTCTTTACTTCTTGGGTAGTACTTATAAAGAATTTAAAACTGACATAAATTTCATTTATATGTATATATAAAAAAAGAAATATTGATATATTATAGAATGAGGGCTAAAAAAAAGCCCTCAGCATGGCTTTAAACTGCTGGGTTTTCTTATTTTAATTCAATTATTTTTTTATTAATTTTTTATGCTACAGGGCTACAAAAAGAAATAAAAAGTCCTAGGCAAGACTATAAACTACCTGAGGTTTTATTTTACTTTATTTTTTCTACCTTCTAATTTTATGTCATTATAAAAAAGAATTGGAGAGATGTACTGACTTAAGCTTTTGAACATATTTTTTATTTTATTTTTTATTTTATCCCAAAATTCAACTATTTATTTCTTTTCCCTAATAATTAGGGGCATATCCCATTCATGATCTCAAGAATATTCCATTTATTTATTATTTTTATTATACTTCTCCTACTATCACAACAAAAGCCATTAAATTGGCTTAATTTTTCAACTCAATAATAATAATAATTGAAAAAAAATCAATTTATTTTAAATATTTCTTCAATGACAAGAAAGTGGTTGGAACTTGTTTGAAAAGAAGAAGTATTTGTGCCATGAAGGCATTAATTGAACTCTGAAGGAGTTATTTCTATTGAAAACTCATAAATTGATGAAATAATTTGGGGAATTTACATATTAATAGCACCTCAATATGCTATTTATTCCAAGAGGAATTTTAAAAGCCCCCCAAAAGCGAGCAAGAGTTTTTAAAAAAAACTGTACAAATTCTTATTTTTCACTGTTTATATTTTTTCAACAACTCAAATGCATTTATGGGTAACAGAAAATCTGAACCATAAAGGGGATGGACTTGAAATAAAGTCTGAGTCACAATTATGATTCTAAAAGGAAGAGTTGTGGCATCATAAGGTTCATTATATAATTAAAGGACTCAAATTATGATCATTCAATTATGTCATATTAATTATAAATACTCTAAAAAGCACCAATTTTTGCTAAATGGCACAAATTACCATCTTCAACCAAACAGTTCCATGATCTTAATTGTGATTCAGGTTTATTTCATTTGAATTGTGCTTTTTACTCAGATATCTCAGCTAAAGGTTATTTTATACTTATAGTAAAAAGAATAAAAAATAAAATAAAAAGTATATAATTATTGAATCATCATTAAAATAAAATTATGTATATTTACTGTATCATTGTTTATCCTCATCAAAATCACTATAAAAAATAAGGGGTGGGTAAACTTATTTCTTACACTATCCCTTATAGTGGAAGTTTTGGGGGAATGAGAGCATATCCTCTTCAAAATTTGAAAACCAACTCAAGATTTTTAAATGGAGAGGGGGGCCTTCATCCAAAAAAACATTATTAAAAATTATCAAACAATTAAAATTAAAATAAATTTTGAATCATCTTATTACAATTTTCAATTTTTTATTTTTTATTTCTTATTTTTCATTTCTTCTTAAAAGGTATAATTCAGGAATACAAAAGAACAAAAGGAAATACATTGATTTGAAGAAAAGAAAGAGTTCCTTATGGATTGACCTTTGGGCAACACAAGACCTTGGATATTTCTTTGATTTTGGATTGAAACTCATTTGGAATTCAAGACTCACTGGCCAGGATTTTTGGACTGAAGGATGGCTCACTGGATTAATTATTGAGTCAGGACTCACTCAACATTATGGACCAACAAGATGATGTAAAACACACAACTCAAACTTCCCTTGGGATTTTAAAGAAGCTTGAAGACTCAAGAGGTCCTCAGCATGACACTAAACTGCTTCCCCTGTAGACCTGGGCAGGGAAACTTATACAAATAACACCCAAGAAGCTGGAGGGGATTTTCATAGTCAGGAGAAGTGCTGAAGGACCATTTTTGTCCTTAGCATGACAATAAACTGCTCCCTTTGTGTAACAGGAACAAGGGGTTTCACAGGCGTTTAGCATTATCAAATTGGCCAAAATGAACAAAGTGAAGTCTCAAGCCATCAATTAAGACAAGAAAATTCCTTGTCAAGAAATAAAGCAACCAGAAGAATCTTACACCAAATTGGAATCATGAAGATTGAAGGATAAAACAAGAGTCAAGTGGAATACAAAATCAAGTCCAGAGGAACTCCAGAATCAAAATAAGCCCTTGGATCAGGCCAGGAGGTTCTTGCATGACTTAAGCTGCAGGACTTGTATACCTAATATACAGGGCTTACACACCTAGTTGTAGGTCCTGTATGACCTTAAACTACATTTTCTATGGAAGAAAGAAGAAAGAAGAATTTTGAAGACCTCAATATTTCAGGACACTAGCAAATTCTTGGAAATAATTAAAAATCACTAATTGAAGATGGATCACCAAATTTTAGCAGCCAAATATAAATCAGTCCTGAAGAAGGTGAGACCAGTCAATGAGCCAATGCCTCAAGACATTAACCCACCTTTGGAAAGACCACCTTTGTCAAGAGATCCTTATGAAACACCCTTATCACCCAACCCACCTATATTTCAAGAAACCTTCAAGGTCACCCATGAAAGACTGCAAGCAGTTAATTTTGGCCCACCACAATGGTTATCAAATGAAGAAATCAATTTACTCAAAAATGTTATTACCTTAAGGGGAAAAGCAATAGCCTTCTGTGAAGAAGAAAGAGGATTACTCAAGCACTCATATGGAAAACCTTACAAAATACCAGTAATACCTCATGAACCTTTGCAGAAGAAACCAATTCCCATTCCCAAATCTATTTTACCTCAATTTACTGAATTAATCAGAGAAAGAATCAGGACTGGACTCTATGAGCAATCCACCTCAAGCTACACAAGCCCAATATTTTGTGTGGCCAAATCAAATGGAAAACTCAGAATTTTCCATGACCTTCAATAACTCAATAAAGTCACCATCAAGGATGCTGGCTTACCACCTCACATTGAAGAATTTGTAGATGCATTTGCAGGAAGAGCATGCTATGGACTAGGAGACATCATGGGAGGATATGATGAAAGAGGATAAGATGTCACTACATGACCCCTCACCACTTTTGAAACACCCCTTGGAAGGATGCAACTCACAAGACTACCCCAAGGAGCCACCAACTCAGTAGCAGTATACCAAGCCCAAATGACCTGGATACTTCAAGAAGAAATACCATAAAGTGTAGGAATCTTTATTGATGATGGAGGAATAAAAGGACCAAGATCCCTTTACAGCCAAGAAACACTACCAGAAAACCCCTCAAACAGAAGATTTATATGGGAATATGCCATAACTTAGAAAGAGTTTTATTCAGGATTGAAGAAGCAGGAGTTACTATCTCAGGATCAAAGTTTGCATGCTGTGTTCCAGCTTTGGACATAGTACAGCATGTTGTATCATTTAAAGGAAGAAAAGTTTTAAAACAAAAGATTAACAAAATTCCGAATTGGCCAACACCTCTTAACAAGAAGTAAATAAGGGGATTTCTTGGACTTTGTGCCTATGTAAGGATGTTCATTGAAAACTACTCACAAGTTGCATCACCACTCAGAAGGCTCACCAGAGAAGATGTTGACTGGGACTGGGATCAAAAATGTGCAGAAGCTTTCCATAAGCTCAGAAGAATAGTTGGAGAAGAAATAACCCTCAAGAAATTGGATTATGACAAAGGATCAGGAAAAATTAAGCTAGCAGTAGATTCAAGTTACATTGCTGCAGGAGCAGTACTCACTCACGAAGACAAAGAAGGAAAGGACAGACCAGTATTATATGAATCAATAACTTTTTCAAAATTGGAATCAAAATACTCACAACCCAAATTGGAACTCTTTGGAGTTGCAAGAATTATCAAGAAGCTTCGAAAAATACTTTGGGGACAACATTTTGAATTACAGGTTGATGCCAAGGCCTAAATTGAAATGATAAACACCCCTTGCTTACCCAATGCCCCCATGACAAGATGGGTGGCTTTGTTTCAGCTATTTTCCGTTGATTTGGTAAACAAACCAAGGAAAACTTTCACTATGCCAGATGGGCTATCCAGAAGACCAAAGGTCTTAGAAGAAGATGATGATGATGCGCCAGAATTTGATGAAGAGGAATATTGGATCAAGCCACACCCTGGATTTGGGGTTAAGAATGTAAATTCACTCAATTTTTCAGGAATACAAGTACCAATAAAACAAGAAGTATTTTGGAAGAGACTGCAAGAATACTTAAGTACAATGAAAAAACCACAATCAAGTAAAGCTGAAGAATTTAGAAGGGTAAAAAGAAGGTCATCCAACTTTTTCTTGGAAGATGGCCAGCTCAAAAGAAGAAATAACCCAAACCCTCAATTGGTGATATCAAGTCAAGAAGTTCAAAGCTACATCTTAAAGTCACTTCATGAAGACATGGGCCACAGAGGGGAAAATGAAACTTATAGAAGAATTAAAGCAAGATTTTGGTGGGAAGGAATGAAGAAATCAGTCAAGAAATGGGTTCAATCTTTCCCAGCCTGCCAAAAGAGAAGTCAAAGCTTACAAAGGGAACAAGGAAAATCTACAGCAACATCAACAATCTTTGAGAGGGTCAGTATGGATGCAATCCATATCAAATCTGGAAGATGGAAGTATATGGGTGTGGCCAGAGATGATTTTTCAGGATGGCCAGAAACAGTTTGACTACTTAAATTAACAGCAAAAGCAGTTGCAGAATGGTTCACCTCAGAATGGATATGCAGGTATGGCTCATCAAAAGAAGTAACTGTTGATGGGGGGCCTGAGTTTGGAAAAGAATTGCAAGATGCAGTAAAGAAAGCAGGATCAAGGATCAGAGTCACCACACCCTATTACCCAGAGTCTCAAGGAATGGCGGAAAGGGGCCATAAACAACTTAAAGATTATCTAGTCAAGATGTGTGGGGAAAATTGAGGAAAATGGAAGAAATATCTACCACTATTTACATTGGCTGACAAAATTTCCACTAAAAGACCAACTGGTTTCTCACCATTTGAACTCCAATTTGAAAAAATACCAGTATTACCAATTGACATTGAAACAAAAACATTTTTATCAGTAGAATGGCACAAAATATCCACAAATGAGGAATTATTGGAAGCCAGAGCTAAACAATTAGAAGGGAAAGAAGAAATGAGAAGGAAAGCAGCAGAAAAACTCAAAAAATCAAGGGAGGAATCAATGAAATATTGGGATAGAAGAATGGCACACCAACTAAGAGCACCACTCAATCCAGGAGATTTGGTCCTGGCTTACAACAAAACAATAGAAACTAATTGGGGACTACTTTTCAAAAAGAAATGGAATGGACCCTACAGAGTTATCAGAAAAATAAACAATGGACCATATGAACTTGAGGAGCTTGATGGAACAGAATTAGCAAGAAGATTTGCAGCATCTCAAGTCAAGAGGTTCTACCCAAGAGGAAAGTTGATGGAAACAAAAGAAGACACAGAAGAGGAACAAAGTGAAGAAGATGAATCAATAAATGAGGAAGAGGTATTTGAGGAGACCACAGAATCGGATGAAGAATAGAGAGCTCTCACCTGGAATGCTGGGGACAGCATTAAATGGAGAGGGGGATGTGGTATTCCATACCATTTTTTTTCACCAGGCTAAAACTCATAGTACCCCATAACAGCAGTAAATACAGCCTACAGGCAGACTTACAATCAAATCTTACACCAAAAGGTCAATTTCACAGCAAGAAGCTGGTTTTAACTCATAAAAACATGGCACAGGCATCAAAGGGCAGTGTATGTGTCTAAATAAATTATCCAATTTAATTATGCATATCAAAAAATCAAGCTACATATAGTAAACTAGTTACAATAAATAAGGTACCACGTTTTAAATTACACACCCCACCCAGCTTCACACCCCCTTATAGCCACAGTACTCATGCAGCAAGAAAAGGCCACCTGCATGAATTACACAGCAACCTAGAGCTCAACATAGAGAAGTAACATGATGCCAAGCTCAACTCCATGGAATTCCTGCAAGTCATTTACAACACAGCCACAGGAGTACCCTATCTTATATCCACAGTAGCCCCACTTAAAGCCTTAAAACAGAATCATAATTATTTACACCACTCATCACCTAATGCAAACCAAAGCTAGTTAAAACAGGCTTCATGCAGTACACAAGTGTAATTAAATCTCAACCACATGACTATGCACAGCATGTGTCAAACTCAAAAATCACATCATCTCATACATGACAGTAAATTCATCAGTGCAAGAAATTATCACCTGACCTAACTTTAAAGTTCAAAAAGAAGAAAAACAACCATGACACTTGCATAAATTACACAGCCATTTCTACCAAGCCTGAAATATGATATATGCAAAGGAATTTCAAGTTCATCATGTGATACTCCATCCACCAACAGAATATCATGTGACAGAAAAGAGGCTGTGCAAAACAAAAATCCTCAGCCAAAATGAAATAACCTCATGCATGCAAGGAAAATACAAGAATATCACATTATAATTAGTTCACCAAAAGACCATCATGTGATGAAGGGAGGCTGTGCAGAGAAAAAATCATCACCCAACCTTAAATCACCTGACCCATGCAAGAAAGGCCCTCACCAAAAATTGAGTCACATGATGAAATAAAGAGGAATTAAAGTGGAAAAAGACAGCTCCCATGGAGGGCCCCCTGGGCTCCCAAAAGGTATAAATAGAGGGGCTCTCCCCCACCAAATTTCAAATTCCCCCCATGCATATTATATCCCCTGCATATTGCAAGCACAGGAATAAGTAATCCCTCACCTGGGAGGTAGTCCAGAATATTATAGTGAATTTTACTTGCCCAGTAGCTAAGCTCAGTGCAAGTATAGTGTTGAATATTACCCAGTAGCTAAGCTCAGTGGAATCTTATTATTATTAAAATAAAAATAAAAATTACCCAGTACCCAGGATTGGGATTACTACTCTATTAAAATATTTTATCCAGTAAAGTTAACACCATTTATCAAGATATTGAAATTACTTACCCCTTTAAAAAATACAATATCAAAGAATCTTACCTCTTAAATTTAACAAATACTATTTTATCTCATTATTAAACACTCTTAAAAAAATGAAAAACCTTTAAAAAATGATTTTACTCTATTATAACTATACCTTAACAAAATTACCTTTATCAAAACTCATCAGATTTTTCTAAACACCTTAAATAACTCGTCTTAACAAAATCCTATCACCAAGAAGAAACCACTTGCCCCAATTTCACTAAAAAAAATAAATTATACAGACAAGTATTTCATTAAAATCTCAATTAACCAAAATTACTGACATTATTTTTTTATATTTCTTATTGAATAGGTCTGATCTGAGACTTCTGAATTTTGTCTTCTGCAGTTGTAAAGCCACTGACTAATTTGAGTTTGGTTTGTGAGCTCCAAGGAAGATTTTGCTCAGTATTTTAGGAGGGGCAGGCAATACACCCTTGCCACCCTTGGTTACAGCAGTTATTAGCAATTCAAAACTAGTTACCTGTGATTTCCCCCTCCAGGTACTGCCTCATTTTAATCCCACACAAGAGGAGTTCCCACAATAATAATGAAATAAATTGACTTTTTAATACAAAAAATAGGAAAACAAGACCTTTAAGTTAATTGACTCCCATGCTCTCAAAGTTTTGGTTCAATTTTCCAGCCTATACCTCAAAAGTGAAATGTTCAGAGATAGTATCAAAAAGTATCTCCTATCAGAAAGGGAAAAAATAACTATCCTTGAAGAAAAATTCAATTTTGATGGATTATCCATTGCTGAAGAAATTCCACTTTAAATTGGAACTATTTTTTTTCAGCTGGGCATATCCATGGACTTTGAAGAAAAGATTTTCTGTCCAGAATGCTTCAGCTTGTATGATCTCACTGCAATGGGGCCCATGAATAAACACTGTACATCCAAATTTATCCAACCTCTTCCTTCCTCCATTAGTAAATTAGGACCCTTTTCATGAAAATAATGTGGTGCTTTTTTATTTAAAACTGATGACAAGAATGATATTTCACTTCACGAACCAATATGTACCTTTAAATACCAATCCTTGAGAAAATGATTGGCCTCCCATATGTGGATTCCTGGATTTGAAAAGCTATTAAATGCTCACAATACCCATAATTCTCAAACATACCCTAAAGTCATCTCTGATATTTGGCATAGCAAAATTTGGCACAAATTTAAATCTGCCCCAGGTAGTAAACAAGAATTTACAAATAAACCAGGGAATTTAGTATTTACCTTATATGTAAATTGGTTCAATCAATTTAGTAACAAAGAGGCTGCCAAATCAATCTCCATTGGGTCAATTCTACTTAATTGTTCGAGTATTCCTCCAAGTAAATGTTACCAAGAGGAGAACATGTTTTTGTATGTAATAATTCCAGGTCCCACAAAGGCCTCTCTTGATCAAATGAATTCAATATTGGAGCCTCTTGTGATGGAGCTTGAAATCATATGGAATGGTATTTGGTTTTCCAATATGCATGACTATCCACAGGGTAGGCTTATTAGAGTGGCTTTATTTCCTTTAATTGCAGATCTTCCTGCTCTACATAAAGTGGCTGGATTTGCCTCCCATTCAGCCAATAAGTTTTTCTCCTTTTGTAATAGTACAAAGGTTGAAATCAATGAAATAGATACTTCCAAAGTTGAAAAAAGGACACATGAAACTCATATTTCCAAGGCAAATCAATGGCACCAGCTTCAAACCAAAAAGGATCAAGATGACATTGTAAAATCACATGGTTTCTGGTGAAGTATTCTAAATAATATATATTACTGGAGACCAATTGACTTTTGTGGCATAGATATTATGCATTTTTTGATATTAGGGGATATCAAAGACTATTGCCTATCATTCCTCAAGGTGGGGTTGGCTGGTCATGAGTTAGAGCTCCAAAGGAAAAATAAAAGTTTTTTGTAGACTCCAATCCATCCAAATATCCTTTTTCTTCATTGGGGCTTCCAAGAAAAAGGAAAAATGATGATGAAAATTATTATCAACAAATGAGTGGGCCTAAGAATCAAATCCTACCAAAAGCTAACCTTTCCCGCATTTGGCCTCCTACTTCCCAAAGGCACCAATGCTCTAGTGAAGCCTCTCAGACCAAAAGTGATCAAACTGATAAATGCAACAGGACAAAAAGTAGTAGAACTTCCAACTCCAGTTATTCCCTTAAATCCCAGACAGCCACTTCTACAATTTTGAGCTTGTTACCTTTTACAAATGATAGCAATTCCTTGGTTCCTTCTAATTTCTCTTCTGCTGATAATCAGGATTTGAATCCAATGGGGGATGAAGCTCCAAGATTAAATAAAGATGACTTGGTGGTACTGCAAAAAGTCATTACTAAAACTCAAGTCCCATCATGGTTTTCTCATCTTCCCAGAAAATTTGGTTCCAAAATTTCCAGACACTCAAAGCAGCAGAGTGGAAAATCTTGATAACATTTTATTCACCTTTGAAGCTTTTACCAATATGGACAAAAGGGTAAAATTCCCAGGGAGCTTCCTCCATAAGGATCTTTTACTCAAATATCTAATTTCATTAGTTACATTAACAAATATTTCACTCAAAACAATTATTAATGAAGAAGACCTAGATAAGATTGAAAGGATTACAAACATCTATTTTCAAACACTTTGTGTGGGTTGGTCCATGATAAACTCCAAACCTAATCTACACCTAACCCAACATTTATCAAGGATTATCTTGGAACTAGGGCCACCAAGAAGTTTAGCTGCTTACAAATATGAAAGAATGAATAGCACATTTGGAAATATACCATGAAATAATAAGCCATGTTGAGCTTGAACTAATTTATTTTTATGTTAAGAAACACCCACCCATAACACTTACCCACATATAGCCAATTGTAGCTCAGATCCCCAAGCAATACTGAAAAGATGGATATCTAAATGGATTTCCCAATTGCCAAATCTCAAACAAAGAGTTGGTAGTAGCAATACCCTCATTTCTCTGCATCAAACAAAAAAATGAGTGCCAGTCATACAGTTTAATTGAATGATACTATTTTTCAACAGTGGAATCTACTAGTATCAAGAGAATTAAGGGATGTTGTAAACCTCTTTGAATGCAAAAAGTCAATAATTCTTGACAAAAAAAGGTATTTTAATGTAAAGTATGATGTTGAAGACAGTATCATAGATTACAGAATCAATAATGTCAAAGCTTTGGGCCACATTGAGAATATTGTCTCATTAGTTGGAGGTGATCCAGAAATATGGTGGCTAATAATAAAACCCTTCTAGAAGCTTGAAAATAATGAAATAGAAAAAGACCCCTTCAATTCTTTTCTAGACCTCAATTTTTCTATTCTATTAAACCAGAAAGAGGATGCCATAATCATCAACTCCCATTCAGTTTTGGGTCATGCTGAAAGCCTCAAAATCCTCCTGGAACCTTTGGAATTCATCATGCTACACTCTGCCTGGTATCTCTAAATTCTACAGTAGGTGATTCAATGTACTTCCACTCATTATCTCATATACTCTGACAGCTCCTTACCATTTTCTTTCAACCCTTGACAGTCATGGATAGGTGATTGAGGCACCACACCTTTTTTAGCCTTAGGTATCTCAACAAAGCACACTAAAAATTCTTTTTGAGCCAAAACATTATTTATTCCTTTTTTAGTATTGCTATACCCCTATTCAATGAATTATTTTTAGAATAGTTTACTCAAATACCTTTGAAAAGAATTTTAAATTGTCAATTTTCCATACTTAAGCCTCTGAAATATATTTCAAGACAGAATTTGGCTGCTTGGGCCTCAATCGAATAGATTTGAAAAAATGTGTATATAAGCTATCTCTTCTCCACCAAAAATTTCTGTATTTTCACTCCACCAAGCTGCTTGAATCTTTCCTGAGCTTTGTAATCCACAAAAATAATTCCCATACCTTGAATCCTTCCTTCAACTCTGTCAAACATCCTCAAACTTTAGTTAGTATAAATAACTCATTTTCTTGAATTCCTCTCAGCTTCTTCAAATTGATTCAATAATGTATTCCAATGCAATGGATGGCTCTCCCTTTGCATTCCACAGAGAAAATTCTGGATCCTCATCACAAAACCCCCCAAGAGATGGTGACTCAATGATGAACTCAGATGAAGAGAACCACAAAAGCATCCATACTGACTCAACTAGAAAGAAATCCATCTTCCCTCAATATTTAGAAAGACTTGGAATAGAGGATGCAGGTGTACAGAATTCAAGTCAGGAGCCACAAGAGGAAATAACATCAGGTGGTGAGTATTTTTCCTGAATCTCATTGAAAATTACTCACTGACTCTCTTTTGAGTTGTTGGAGTAGAATTCAAGATTCAACAAGAGAACCAAAAGAGGGCTAGAATTAATAAGAGAACTTTGCAAGGAAGAAATCACCAAATTACAAGATTTTTAACTAAGAACAATCTTCCAAGTCAGGAATCCATTTAATCAGTCCACTTGCGCAAATTCATCTACTTTTTAATGGGTTTGCCACCATCTGTAGATGACTTCCCACCCAATCCTACTAAGGATGAAGAGGAATTTCATATTCATCGGGTCAACATACATGCTAAACACATCAAGACCAATTTGGAAAAATTTGAATATGGATTAAGAGATCATCCAATAAGTGAGCGCAAAATTCTTGTGAAACAAGAAATCACCTCTATATCTCAATGATTGCAGACACCTAAATTTCAATCAAGCCATGATAATCTCAATAGCAAGATCAAGTTCTCAATAGTTGAAAAGGGTGCTTATGAGAAGGAATGCCAACTAGTAGGCTTCAAGAGGACTACCTTCCAATGGGGAACCTCATTCAATAACTCCATTTGGATTGCAGCCATAGCCAATATCATCTCCAAAAATGTTTCCAATTGGAGCCAGACCCAACCCAATTTGAATATAAAGAATCTCAATCAACTAAACCTATTAATTGAATTTTGGGTTAATGGAAGGGGTAAAAAATGAAAAAGCTCTCAAGCCTTGGCCAGGCTGCAGAGGAGCTTAAATTTTAAAAAGCTAAGAAATCCAAAAACACTAGAGGGAGGCAGAATGCACATGCTCATTTTTTTAAATATAAATCAAAATCTAATATTAATTTTATATTTAGGTGACATGTGCCCATTTCACAAAAGCACATCAATTATTCCCTCAAAACAACAATTTCTCTGCAATATATACTGATATCAAAGCCACTTCAGATGTAGAGGATAATTCTGACTTTGGAAAAGCACCAAATAGACTTGTTGCAGTATGGCATAGGGAAGCTTTGACCTTGTGTACAAGGCAATTGGATCTAGCAATGACCCTTGGTGCAAAAACCCAGCTTGAAAAGAATAGAGTTCACTGTATGCTTCAAAGAGATGGAGATATATTAAACTATAATTCTGATTTAACCAATGCCCCACATTGCCTACCTTTAGATTTTTATTCCAAAATATACCTAAATACAATTCCAGAAGTTGAAAGAAACTAATTAATGGTTAAAGAACCAATCTGACTCCAAAATATTTTATCAGAAATTGAGGCCAAGACAAAAAGGGGACCTCACATCATCCAGAGGCCATGCAGATCTTCTCTAATTGGAATTAAAACTGGTTCAAGTAGTGATAATGGTATGAATACTGAATAATGTTTATCTCTTGGCCTTTTTTTGTATCTGAGGTTAGAGTTTTGTAATGGATGTATACAGAAACAGAATTAGAAATAAATTATCTTCAAAATTCACCCATTGAGAGAATTCATAACTAATTCACAAAATCCGTTCAATAAATATGACTTCTGGTCATAATTTTGGGATTATTGTAGTGTGTTTGAGAACTGAACTGTCCCAAGCTTATTTAATATATAAACCTCTTGCTTCTTTCTGCTCTGGTCTTTCCTTTCTCCTCCATTTATACCATCCTGACAAATCTCACACAATATCATCACCTTGATCAATTTACTCCTCAGTAAATATTAGATCATTCCCCTTGCAAAATGGATCCATTATTTGGAATTGAGCCCAAGCAAGTTAAAAAATCAGAGTTCATATCCAAAATCGCAAATTTTCTTCCTTCTCTCAAGCTTGCTACCTCTGATAGTCACTTTCCTTAATATGCAAGGAAAGAAATTCAGGAGGTCTCCCAAATTCTTGAATATGACCTGCATTGTATGTTTTCCTTGGTCTTTTACACATGGCCCCATTTTTAATTGAAATTAAAATCCTCATTTAGGTGTACAACTAGGTGGATCCTTACCCCCTGAAGCCAAGATTGTGATTTCTGAAACCTCCCAAGCATCAATCAAGAGGTATTTCATATCCTCTTCTAATACAATTAATAAAAAAGCCAAAATTTATCAAAGTAGAAATGAAAATAATAAAGAAATATCTCTCAATATTTCATTTTGTCTTCATTCAACAATTTAGATGTATTTTTTGAATACGTTTTTCTTATAAATCACAAACAAATTATGATATTGAAAAGGCTTTCCCACAACACAAGTAAGATTGCAAAATTTTGGAATCAGAACTTTTCCGACCTGAAAATGATTTTGACACATCCAAAGACCTAAATACAAGAAATCCACCAGCTACTAGTTCCAGCCCTGAATTCAATAACCTTTCTCCCAATGATAATTCAAATACATCAATTTTACCATTTTTCACAACAAGAACAAAAGGTAAATCAATAGTAGAGGAAAACCACCTCCAACCCAACTTTATCAAAAAATCAAAATAAAAATGTAATTCTCATTTTATTACTGCATATGATATGCAATCAAGCTCAAAAGTAATCCAAACAAGTAATGAAGAATTTTCACCATTTAAAAAGGAAAATATCCCTCATTCTGGATTATTCAATCCCATTCATTCAGATTACTTTGAAGAAAAAATCAGCCATTATCAGCCACTTTGTGTATCCTCATGAAAAAATGTCATGTAAATGTTGAAGCTCTACTCAGAGAAAAAGCTCAAGAAATCCCCAAAAATCCATTTCCTAAAAAGATACCCTATGGAATACACTTCCAAAGTGCTGGGATCCCTTAGCATAAGCAAATGGCTAGTAGATTTTAATAAATCTGGTAAGTACCAAAGCCAATTGATTCAAATCTGATCCAGCACAGTGATCTTAATTTGTCATTTTCAGGGTTAGATAATTTTCACCAAAGAAAACTGATCCTTTCAATAATCCTTATTCCCAGAATGTCCCACTATTCACTTCTGATCCTAACATTTCAATGAAACAAATTCCCAAATCACACCAACTCCTCTTCCAATTGGCCCAAGCCCTCTTTGTCCCTACTTTGCACAGGAAAAACGTTTTTGGCCAATCTAATACTGGAGTCAATATCAGTTGCTGCACAAGATCTCATACAATCTGAAAAGTTTCAAATCACCAATTTAACAGAAGATTATTCCCTGTTAGTTCAATGACTCAGCCTGGAATTTCTAGTGTCTTGCCTCAGCACAAGACCATCCTATCCAGCTCAACATGAAAATAAAAATGATCAAAATAATGAATTCCAGCAGCTGAATAATGGATCAAATATCTTACTATCCTTCAACGATTCCATTATACATCTTATGACTCCATATAACCTGATATTGGCACATTCAAAAGTTCTTCCAGTCAATATTCCTGATGGATTTGTGCTCACTCACCAAAAGTCAAAAGATCACTTGAAAACCTTATCAGAACTAAAATCAAAACTTGGACTAGCTAAACCTTGCTATCATATCCTGGCTTCATTTCTTGCTTCTGGTGTAAGAGGCTTAATGGTTTGCTCAAGAGACTGTAGAAAACGCTCAGTTAAAGGAGCATTTCAGATGATTGAGATTACTGAAAGTGTTATTGCTGAGAAAAGGCCTCATGAGCCTATTTGGAAAAGAAAAAAATCCTATATATTGGACATTTTCAACAATTCATTCTTCTCCAAAACACATGAATTTGTTCTCACTGCACCAAAAAAATTGTAGGTAGCTAAGTGTTTGGTACTAGACTTCAGGGAAGCATGGCTTGAAAATAATAGCATAGATTGACAAATTGTACTAGGTCTTCCTCATAAAGCCAACATAAACACCTTACCAATGTGAAAAGCTTATTTGGAATTCCATTTTATTCCTTTAACACACCCTGATTTTTATTTGTATCATGTTTGAGCTAGCTCAGACTACTTCCCTTCACCTGAGACCTCATTGACTCCTTTTTCAAATGAAAACCTTTTCCCGGAGATAAATTTCTCAGCCATATTAAAGATTTAGGAAGTTACACAGGACTCCAAAAACCTCTTCTTCATGATAAATAGGAGCCTTGCTTTTGATTCTTCCCCCTCTCCCCCAAAAATTTGACTTTAATTAACCTGCTTTACTATGCCTAAAGCTTCACATTACTTTTTGGAGACCTCCATCCCTCAATCAAATAGAGCAATAAACAAGATATCACATTCTATCATACCATTACCCACAAGTGCAATATCAAGGTCTATACATCAATTATGCTGGTTAATCATGGGAATTGACTCTTTCCAATCTCTATCTGGTATAAATAGCTGGAAATCTCTTCCATCAGGAGAAAGTCTGAAAATTGTTTATAATTTACCCTTTTATTGCACTGATAATCCAATTATCAATTCCTATAATCACAACTCAGAAAAAGATAGACCTTCTATAAACTCAAGAATATTAATTTCACCAATGTACAAGACTATTTCCTTGCAGGACCTCTTCAAATAAGTATTTCCAATTACAACCTTTGCTTGTAACCAATGTTTGGAGTCAAAATGTAATCAAATATTTTCAAAATTTGTTTTCAAGCATTGGAGTTATTTACACCAACAAGAAGCATTGAAAATATTTTTGATAAATCCAAAGGACAATACACAATCCAATAAGTCTTTAATATCAATGAGCTGGTTCAGAGGTAAACAACAAGATCTTAAGCATGATAAACTGGCCCCAAAAGCCCTTTTCAAAAATGCTAGTCAGAAGCATAAATCAAGGTGGCATAAAAGAGTATGTCTTTTTTCTTTGTGAATTTTTATCAAACCAAATAATGATATTTTGTCTTCAGCTATCATCAAATGGCTCAGAGAAATTAATATCAATGAAAATTAATAAAGATGAAGACTGCCTATTTGATGATCCAAGATGTTGCTCTGATACTGAAGATGAAAATGGATCATTAATAAAACTCAAGTCCCCTTGGAGGTGAGAATTATTTTCAAAGTTAGCAAGTCAGTTGGATGCATTATTCACTCAAAAGCAAGTACAAAGAATTAAATTTAATAGAACTCCAAATTTCTTGGAAAGAAGAAGAGATCAAAGTAATATTTTTGAGAAGAGAGAAAAAGTTCCAATTGGAATTCCAGAAAATCTTTATTCCGCTTATTTTACTTCCAGGCTTAATTATGATGAGAAACTAATGTTACAACCAAAGCCATGTATAGATATTCATCATTTACTTCAATTATCTGCACCCTAAATTAAGACAGTTCATGATTTTTTTATTGCTTCTACTATTAATTTTTCCAATTCACAATCCACACTACCTAAATGTCCAATGCTCAACCTGCCATGAAATTCAAATTTTTTAACTACCAAAAATGACATATATTGGCTGAATATAAACTATCTTACATCTGCAGCTGTGGTTTCTTCATTTGAACTTGCTGTATATTTACCTCAATACTACAAACAGTTATATAATGAAATACATGAACTTCATTTTTTTTCCCTAGTCAATAAGGGCTATCAACTGCTTGATCATCATTAGAAGGGTTCCAACCTGGTTCCTAATTTAAGTGTGGGTAAAAATATCAGATTGAGCTCAAAGTGTAATTAAAGGATGTCTTACCATTTTTTGAACATTTTGGGCACATCTCAGATCAATCCCAACACCCCCTGTACCTTTTTTTCTCAGAAGAACCTGAGAATTTGGATTGTTTCTGAATTATTCAAGGATTTGTATCTGTTGATTATTTTTAGCATTCCATGTGTCATCAAATTGGAGATTCAACTTTCATCCAGTGAAATTTCAATACTATTGACCATATTGGGTCAAACAAATCATTAGAATGCTAGGTAGTAGAAGGATTTCAACTCACATATCAAGAAACCTTTTGTATTCTGAAAAAATAACTGCTTTAGGATATCTTAATCCTTACCTCTGTTGAAAAACTTCCTTGAGATGGTTAACCAGATGTACCACTTTGGCTCCTTCTTTCCAGGAATATTTCCTTTCCCCTTCTTCTCTTTCTATTAGTGCTGGATGATTGCAAAGCTGCCTCAATTCTGATAATCTGGAAAAAAATTCTGATGAATCCCATTGAACTTCTTTGGAACTCTTTTTTCCAAATAATGTGGTAAACTCTTCATGCTTTTTGAAATAATGAGTTTTCCATGGCTCATACATTTCAATTCCAACTCCATGTTGAGCTTTCTTAGGAAGATCCAAGATGTTGGCTTTCAATCTTCTCAAAGTGAGGGTTTGGAATATAAGCTGTAATGATTGAATTGCTGCTTGATTCCCAAATGATATTTGTTTGATTATGAATTTTTCCCACAAAGGCTTGAGACTCCATGGTTCTACTTGTAAGAGCTTCAACAGACTATAGAGATCCCAAAGATTGTTTTTTAATGGTGTTACAGTAAGGCATAACTTTCTTTCAGATTTCAAAGTCAATATTGTGGTTTCTATATGAGTAGATTGTTCTTTTATGTAGCTAATTGATGCAGAAATTTTAGCACTCATATATTTCACAATTCAAAGGAGAAGCTTACTGTGCTTCATCAAACACTATTCTGAACCAGTTAATTAAAAGAGCATTCATTCTCATTCCACAGAAATCATCAACATTATAAGAAGCAATATCATCATATGTGGTGATAATCACTGCATTCTGCTTCAAAATTTTCAATTAAATGAAATTATGATTGGATCCATAGAATATTGAATATGGTAAACTACCATCATGGAAATGGAGTTTTATTTTATTCTCCCAGTTATGCAAAGTAGAAAGTGGTACAATTATCAAAGTAGCTGGAACATGGTTTTGAGATATTTGTGAGTATTTTAATGCTTCTTTTTGAGTTTTTGGAATCAAGAATAAAGTTTTTAAGTACTTTCCAAGTCCCATATAATCAGCCAATATTCCACCCCTACTGTTTCAAACAACATCTTGTGGTATCAGCCCATTTTAAACAGCATTAGAAAACACTTTTTTAATCCATGAACTATCAGAATGGTGCCATAGGCTTGCACAAATGTTGCCCATATTATTTTCAATATTTAAGAGAAAGGAAATACCCTGAATTTGGTGCAATGAAAGCTTGGTCTGACAGTTAGCTATTGAAGTCATACAACTAGATGAGCTGGTGTGGTTGGAAGCTTGATAAAGATCAAAATATTTTGGAATACCAAGAAATATATGTGAGCTATAGTTTGCTATAGGTCTAAGAACTATGTTTGCATTCTTGAAAGCCTTAATTGTTTGAGAAATATTCCCTTTATCCACAGAAACACAACCATGTAAAAGAATATTTTTATCATTATTTTTGAAATTTATGAGAGAATTTATAAACAGAGCTTTATTATTATTCTTGTACTTTTGATATGATTCAGGATTCAAGCCTTCAGACATTCCTCCAAAAACATCAAGCAGTAGACCCAGATGAAAACTCTGAAAAGAATTAAAAGCTCCAATATTACTCAAGTCAAATTCTACTATTATATGAATAGAATTCAACCCTTTTCTAAATATTACAGAGCTCAGAGAGGTTAGAATGGATTTATCAAATCTCAAACTTTTTTCTATTTGGCTAATAAAAAAACCAAGACAGAATATTGAAATCATATTGAAATTTTTCAAAATTAAAATGAATGAATCAGTGTAATTGAATTTTTTGGGACAAAAAAGGAACCTTAATGACAAACATGCAAGGGCTATATAGTGGAAAAAACCCTTTCAATTATTTAAGTGGTTTTTGTATGTTACAGATTGTTTTGATGAATTAGTGTTTATAGTGTAAAAATGACTCATATTTTGAAGCTTTGTTTATCAAAGGACTTAAGAATATTCCAACTCTGAAGCTCAATTAAGCTTCTCATTATAATTTCTTTTAATTTTTTTATTTTTATTGCAAAAGAAATTATCTGTGAGGAAACACAATCCCTTTTCAGATATGGAGTCCCTCCAAGATACATCCTAAGAATGAACACAATTTTCAGCTGTGGCCCATGCAACCCCTTTTACACTTTCCCCTTTTTCATGGCATCCAAGTATTTCCATACTTGGTTGATTTTTCCTGCTAAAAAAATGTTCAAGAATCCAATCTCAAAAGGATTTATCAAATCATGAAGAATTTCATTGACTCACAATTTGAAGAGCTTCAAGTGTTTTTGGATTCTCTCTATTTATTCATTTTTGATTTGAAAGCATTACTTTAATTACTTGAATTTATAATTAAAACCAAAAGAAATTATTTTAACATTTGAGAAAAATTGATATTTTCCTTACTTGAATTCATCAGCAAGTAGCTATAAAACATTACATCACTTGCCAAATTAATGAAGTATCAATTTAAGGAGTTAAAGCTATAAAGTTTCAAGCAAGCCATATTTGAGAAACAGGATCTAAAAATAAAAGCAGATAGATAACTCCCTGAGGCATTTTTTGAGTATTTCTTTTAAGGCACTTTACAGTGGGCTACAAGTATGCAAAAAAAATTCATTTGGAAATGTTTGAATTTACAGTTAATTTAACTTGCACAGGATATTTACTCCAAAATTTGATGATGGGATTATTTTAATCAACACTTAAATTTTTTGTTAAAAATACTATAGGATTTTTTCTGAAATAAGAAATTAAATTGTTAAATTTATCATAAAACTCTTTCGAAAAAACAATGGAATCAGAGTTTTTTTCAATATCAGTCCTACCATCATAATGAAGCACCATTTTTATTGAAAATTCAACTTAATCAATTAACAATAGCCACTTCTAAAAATATTATATATCTTCATACAAAAGAAGCTTAATTGACAGAACCAATCAACTAGTTTAATTTTCAATAATCTAAAAGCAAGCATTGTGGTAAATAGGCTCATGTATGTTCTTAGGTTATCATCATTATTTCACCCAATAAGCAAGATCAATGAAAATCAAAGAAAGTCAAGCATAAATATAGCTTAATTGCAATAAGATAAAAGAAACAATAAACAATACAAAAATCTAAGGATCTATCCTCAAAGCTCCAAATATAACTGGATGAAGGTTTACAATCCAGCAATTTCAATGAAGTGAATTGGAAGGAACCCAATTCAGGAGAGGATAGGAATATACTCCAGCTAGCTATAAGGATTATAAAGGTTTTTTAAGGTGTTGAAAATCAACATATTAATTAAACCTGCTTACCCATGTGTGTTTTCAGCCTCCATATTCATCTGGATAGATATTAAAAACCATTCAGGGGAGTAAAATATCAAGATAATATGAATGTGAGTTAGACTAGGGATACTTTCAGAGATACTCTCAGACATAAGATGGAGATACTGTAAGGGACCTGTATGCAAGTCCCCTATTTTTTTCTGTGGTGATAGCACTTATTTTACAGGATTCATTGTATAGTGAATCTAGAGCTTCATTGAGGTCAGGACACCAAATGCAAATCACCAATATTGCAAGAATTGCATTGGTGTATTGTATACAGAATTCAGAAATATGAACAATTGCATGGCCAACTTTTTTACACCCAATACAAACTCCCTTCAGAATGACAATTTTGTGAGGATTTATGAGTCTTGCGGCTGACCTATTACTGGAAACTGTTTCTGCATTATGTGAAAATCAATGATAATATTCTCACAATAATGCTGGATCAGGGGTTTGTGGACTTTATTTGTCATCAGTTAGGCCCCATAAGATCTTGATGTTATTAAAGAAAGCTTCCTAAAACATTAAGTATTATTAATTTGTTTTGTTTTCTTATTAGACCAAAATTAAAGTAAATTCTAACCCTAGTTTTCAAAAGTCCTTCAAGGGTCTCAAGAAACAGGAGCTGATGAGGGCTCCTTTTAGACATTGATTTTGTTTGATTAACCTTGGGGTTGTGTGTATTTGGAGCTCTCATGTTACAATGTCCTTTTTATTTCAACAAGCTTTTTGGATGTTTTTTGGTGTTTGGAAGCTTCTGGTTAAGGTTTCACATTTAGAATTTTCTTTGCCTTTTTTTGGCGTCTTTCTTGAAGAAGAAGCAGTAGCAGGAGTATGTTGTTCAACGTGAAGGGTTCCAACTTTGAGAAGTAATTTTCTCAACATATCATTGCAAGAAGACATAGCTTTTCTAAGCTTACTAATATGTTAATTTGGTTCAATTATTGCAGCAGAGACTGCAGCTTGAAGTTCTTCATTCATTTTTAACAATTACACATTTGAATAAACTAAACTGACCAAAAGTAAAATCAATTAAATATATAACATAGCTTCAAAAATGATATAAAGAAAACAAGAACTGAAGGAAAGTTACTAGAAATCAGTTGAGATTTTATTATTTAGGAAAGGTAAAATAGAATGACTTACCAAGAAGTGTACAGTACAAAGTGAGTGATGAATTGCATCACCAGGTGATGATGGTGGCGTAACAAATGTTTGGGAATCACTTGATGTAGCAGACTTTGCCATGATGCTGTATATGTCCATTTGATGTTGCATATGCAGTGTCACACCCTTGCACATAGTGTAAAGGGAACCCCTGGCTTTGAAGATTTGATGTAGGCATGTCCTGGGTTCAAGCCACATGGCAGACACACTCAAAATTTAGGATAGGGTGGAATTAAAATCTCTGGAACTTTTGAGTCATTTTAAGAAGATTTTACAGAATGAGGGTAATACAGGTAATGATTCATACATGTATTTTCAGATAAATTTAAAATCCTACCAATTCATCCCTGAAAGACCAGACAACAAAAAAAGTAAATCACCTGACTGATTAGTAATCAATTGAGTACCACATAGAAATAAGGGCCCTAAGGACCAAATAAAGGTTTGGTTGTATTTCACAGCCACAAAGCACATGAGCATGTTAGATTAAAATGAAGCAATCTCATTGGTCAGAAACATGTCCTGATAAAATTCAGTGAAGAGATTTGATTGGTCAGAAGTATAGACTTGTGTCATTTCACAACACATTGTCCCTCCAAATCCAAATATAAAATCTACAATTCTTTTCACAGCCACCAGAGGCTGATAATTTCTCTAAGTACCTTATTTGGAAAGCCCCAATGGGTATAAATACAGGTCCTCTCTCCTTATTTAGGAATTATAACATGAATCTATTTTTTCTGATTCCTCCTTCAAAAGGTTATACCAAAAAACTTTATTTTGATAAATTAAGCCAAGTAACTGAGGTTTATTTATGAAAGAGATAAATAGAAAAAATATTGTCAAAAGACTTTAATTCATCCCTCACTTGTAGGTAGACAGGTAAATTTATTAAATGAATTAGGATCTCAAAGCTTGAATATTATGAGCAAGGTGTATCCAGAGTTTAGTTTTCAAACATTAAAAGTAATTTTTACAGAGTTTTGAAAGGAAGCCATAACCGCGAAGTAATTTTTTAGTATTTCAAATAGAACTTCATCCTTTTCAATTCATTTTGAGCTAGTGTTTTTTTAAACTTCCTTCAAGAGAGTGGTTTGACCAGTTTTGAAAGAAAACTTGTACAAATGGACTGATCTTACTACTTTCAAAAGAAAATTGGATATGTACTTATTAGCTAGTACCCAAAAATTATCAACAAGGAGAAGAAAAAGATCAAATAAAATTCAGGATTTCAGTCTTCAGTTGGAATTATTATTCAATCTCTAGCACCTAGCTAGTAGTATTATCAAGAATTCAGAAGAAACTATACAGTTTATTTTTAAAATGTAACACTACAATTGAAGCTCACTTACCTATATTATACCTTATTATTGAAGCCTTCTGGGGAAGTAGCCTATCCACAGAACCACAAAAGTCTTTGAAGATATTTTTATTCTTTCAAGTCTGTTATCTTGTCAAATTTAATATTATTGTTATTTTATTTGTTATGTTTACTGAAAAATCATCAAGAAAAGAAGATTTTTTAGTTTTTGTATTATAAGGAGTGTCTCTGTTATTGTTCTTATTATTTTAAATATATATTATTCCTAGAGCTTTTTGCATAATTAGTTTTTGAAATCCAATCATCCTGCTGAAAGTTTTAAAAAGAATTTATTTGTTAAGGTTTTCAATAACCATTGTTTCAAGTAGAGAAAATTTTGATCAAATATTGTGAAGTAAAATGTTTTCTGATAAAGCCACTATCAATAGTAAAATTGATTGGTGAAATCAGTAAAGATATCTTAGAATATTAGAAAGGGAAGTCTAGATTATTCTAGCACACAAGTAGAGCAAGGGTTGCAAGTCCCAAACAGAAATGAAAAACCTTTTACATTAAATTTCCCCTTCCAGTTGCTGCTTCATTTTATCCCATAAACAGAAGAGTGTTCACAGTACATTATATGAAAAAATATCTCTCATCAAAAGAAATATCAAAGTAGACAGGACCACAAAGTAAACATCTCTTTTTAGAGAACCCTTTTCAAATTCCTGGTATTTCTCTCTTTATTGGCATATTTTTGATCATAAAATTCAATATCATTTCAAAAGAAGTTCATTATTATCAAAAAATTAAAAAATAGGAAAAAATGGCTTTTTGATTTTTTGATAAACACAGTTTAAGGGGGAATCTATATGCATATATGGGTTTCTGATATCAAAAACCATTGAATGCCTAATCCTCCTACTCAGTATTTGGCAGATTGGTTATCTACTCAGACCAAACCAGACAATAAAGTATTTTCATCATGTGCTTAAGGATTTTTTCTATTCACATTTAGCCTGAAAACTGAACCTATCACACATGGTTGTTCCCTCTGAAAAGAAGTCCCTCTATAGTCTGGCAGATGGTGTTGAAATTGGAGTGGTGATTAGTTTGATTGGGCTATCTCATAGGAGATATCTAATGATCTGAAAAAATACAAATATCAAATAAAACAGCCTTTTTGATAGTTTTTTTGATATTTTTTGTAAGTCAAAGGGAAGGTAAAAAGGGAGAGACAAAAATATAAATGAAAGCAAGTGTAGTAATGGGAAATTGGCCTATTTTATGTTATTTTTTCTCTAAAACGAGGAGGCTTGGATCTTCCTGCCAGCCCTGAAGCCCCCAGGAACATAGGGTGCATTGCAATAGTTACATCCAACATGAAAAACTCCAGGTATATTAAAGGAGGATTGGGGGTTAATACAAACCTGCTATATATTTTTCCTCTTTTCATCACCACAAAGTGAATTTTTCTTCTATATAACTCTTCAACATTATTTAAGATTCCTCAAAAGGAGAATTTATTGTTTCTTTCAAGATCATTTCAAGATTTACCTACGGGGAGAATCCCTTCCTTTGGTATTTTGGACTTATTGTGTGTCCTCTTCTTATTCATATACCCAGATATAATCTGTGGGTTTCTCTGTCCAAGAATAATTTTTCATAAACCATTGGGTTGTGGAAGACTTTTGGGCTTGTGGTAATTCTAAATATTAATTCCCCTTATTAAAGTTTTTCAATGACATATAGCATTTTTTGCTCAATTTGTGTGATTATTCTCCCTCAAATCACTATCCCTCTTGTAAGAAATAAAGTTCTCATTATTTTTCCAAGATTGAATTTCTTGATTATTTTAGCTAGGCCTGTCTTGAGTCTTTATCTGTGGCCATTAACAAATCATTTGCTAATGCTCAAAATGTACCCTTCAAAAAGCAAAACTTCTCCCCTGGACCTACAGGTTTTACAAATATCTGTAACCAGGAAGAAATCAAATAGTGAAGTAAGTTTTAAGATCAACATTAATTAGATCCTCATTTATATTTTAAGATATGCTGTGAAATATGTCCTATTCAGTCTCAGCTGATGGTATTCAGTTTGAAATTGAACTCTCTTGTAAAATAAAGAAAGGGTGAGCTGTTTGGGAGTAAACCCCACATCTTCTTGCAGGTGCTTAGGTGGTTTGATCACAATTTAGCCTCAATTATTCTTCCAACTTTAATATCTTAAAATCATCTCTGAGAGCTGAGGAAAAAGGATGATTGCCACCTCTAGTCTACTATTACTTTTAGTCTTTTTTTGAGATATTGTAATGATATCAATTTTTAATACCTAATATAATCACTAAATACCATTCATTATAGCATCTTTAGAGTTATATTCCAAAACTCACTTCACCTCCTATGGTAGATAACAAAACCTCAATACTTATTCAACCTATGACATTCCAACATCTTAAACTGGAATACTTGCATCAATTCTGCATACCATCAGAATTACTTCACCTCCTTTACTCATAGGAGTTTGGAATTCTCTTTCCCTTTCAATCAGTCTCCTGTGACCAATGCTACACTTCCCACTGATCCTTCTCTTTTGGAAAATAGAATGGAGATGAACATTAAGAAATAAATCATAAGGAGCACAGAAATGATTTTTTGGTTTCCCCTGATTATTCACCCATTCCTGAGACATAATGAGCCCCACCAACTGAATCACCTCCACATCATTGTGAAGAAGCTCCCCAGTTTCACTGTGGTATTCAGGAACTAACCAATCTATCCACATGAGCCCATGAACCATACAGGAAAAACATAAAGATGCCACTAATTACAAGAAAGATTTATATTCCTGAGGTTTTAATTATTAGGTTTTCACTCTTCTAAGAAATGGAGTTAAGCAAGAATTTTTAAGGAATTTCACCTGTTCAAAGTTGTATTTTAGATGACAAATCCTTGCTTCTCTTTTTTCAATTACTTTGGGCCTCTAGCCCATTATTGAAGCCTCCATGTATTTCTTTAACAATTCTTGTGTAGATGAAACACAATTCCCTACTGAGAAGCTTACCTCAGCTCCATCTAAGTATGAGAAAAAACTTAACCAGCCACTAATAATCTCATGCCTTCTTGTAGAAATCACCCTGTATCTCAAACTCTACCTGGAAAAGTCACTCCTAATTCATGATCTAAGTTTTTAACTTCAAGCTCTTCTATTTTTGGTGCAATTCATCCCTCTCACTCTATTCCCAGGTCAAATCAGGTGGTTTAATGATCAATCAAATTCTTTGACTAAAATATCTCCCTTCTTGACCAATATCTAAGATTTTTCGCACTTGGAACACTTTAATTGCTCTACTAAATCTACTTTCTATGTCATCTTCCCAATCATTTGGCCCTCATTCACAATACATGATTCAGATAGTATTTATAGTATTGGCCTTTTAGCACAATTTCCTTCTAGTCCAAATTTCTCACTTACTCAACCATTTGCATATTAAACAAATTCCAAGGGACTAATCACTCAGAAATTGCTAGAAACAGTCACTAAATCCACTACAAATATTCTCAATAGTACAATCAGTGAGACATCTGATGCTTCAATCCTCAGCCCAACCCCTATTTTACAGACATGCAGTTAAATATTTAATCCACTCCATGCCCACATATTTCTTCATAAACCCTTTTTCAAACCAATCAATCAAATTAGATACAATTATTCCTGAAGAAATAGGCAATCAGCCATTGCTCACTACCCCAACTGTAGCAGAAGCTTTCAAATGATATCTTCCAAGAAAAGTTTCTTGGGAGGGGTCCTTTTGAGGGTGTCTGGTCAGCTGATTATAAAATTGAACCTAATTTGTATCACCCGCACAATACCAAGGTGTCAAAATTTGGTTTTTAAGTGGTTCCTCCAATTCAATAAGCAATTTTTTCCAGGGAGTCAATTTCTGAGTTAGTATATTTTATACCAAAAAAAGTATTTTTTTAAATAATTTTTTTTGATTAGATGATCAAATGTATTCATTTTCAACAGCTTCTTAATAGCCACTTATTCTTAAGTGAAAGCACAAAAACCACTCCTATCCTTATAAAATTAGCTATAGGTTCTTCACCAATCATATGACAAGGACTTGTGGAAGTAATATTGAAGAAAATTCAAAAATATAATCATTATGGTATTGTTAAGAAATTCTATTTGAGGGTACACAATGAGAAAGAGAGGTACCTCTCAAAAATTCAATACTATTGAGATAATCAATTAAGAATCAACTCTGAAATACAATCCACATGCTGAAATACTGGGACCAGAACAGAATGTGTTTCACCCTCTAAATTAACTGGCAGAAAATTTTGTTGAGGAATACAATTCACATCAGGAGGAAGTAAATCAAAGAAGACTGAAAAATTTGGCAAATTGTATATCTCAAAAGGAATGGCAAAAGATACTCAAAGGGAAGATTCCTAGCTAGTTTCTTGCAGTGAAATAAGTAGTTAATTAACATTACTGGCTTATTCCTAAGTTAAAAGAGGAATACTTATCTAAGATACCCACTTCACCAACTACTGAAGAATGACAAGTTGCAGTGGAGGGAGAAGGCCATTTAGGATACCATCCAGAGGAAACTCTCAATGGGTCATCAATTAATATTCAGTCTCACAGCTTCTGAATTTACTCTGATAAAAAAGGTCACAAATTTGGTCTTCAATTTTTCACATGGAATTTGAAAATCTCTGAGACACCTCCTTTTGATTATTTGCTTAAAATGTTTTTTTGCCACAACTTCTGGCTTGCACTTGTGAAAACTGAATATGATTAATTTCTTTTGAAACAAGATAAAAACATCCATGGAGTTTTTCAGCCCTAATGGAAAAAGATTTTCCTTACCTGAAGAGAGAGGGGAAAAGAAATACAAAATAACCCTGAGAATTTGTAGACAAAAATAGAAAAGAAAATATTTTTAAATTTTCATAAAAGTGCAATTAATTTTGATTTCATCTGTAGAAATATTTCTGAGACCTTTAATTCCACTCCCTTATTTAAACATGTGATTCTTAAAGATAATGGTGTACTAAATCCAAATTTCCAATATTTGCCTCATAATTTGAGCTCAGATGAATATTTTTAATATTCCAAGGAATTTGAGAAGGATTTAAAGCCAGTATTGCATACAATTTGGATTCTATGGACTTATTATTTACTCAATTGTTTTGGTAGAAAGCTTTTTGCATCATATTCAAAAAATGTAACCCTCAATTTTTTATTTAGGTACCTGAAATTAAAAATGTGGATGAAGGAGAAATCTGCAAAACCACCTTTCAAAAAAGGAATTCATCCCTTCATGACTAGTATCCTTAAGAAAATATAATATTGAATTTCTGGATATTCCAATAATGAACTCAACAGGTGATTTAATTTATTTCCCATTTTGTATTCAAATAGTGCTTTACTCTTTATCAATTCAACAGTGTTGATTATTCAGCTCCATGGATGATTTAATTTAGCTTTTGTAAATTTTGGTGTTAGAGTAATGATATTAGAGACCCAACTGCTCTTCACTTACATCATACTTACTTTCAAAAATACGCATAAATCCAATTATTTCAAGATGCAGCTTTGAAAACAAATTGTGAGATAAATTTAATGTGAAAAGAATGAGGAATGCAAATATTATAACTATTTTGTGCTTAGCTTTTTGAATGAAGGTATTTCCTGAGTGACAGAACCAAAAAAATGAATATACTTATTAAATTCTATGGTAACAATTTGTGAATTTATATGAAATTCTAAGTGAATTGCATGAAGAAAAAAGTTTACTTCTCTTTCATGTAGATAATAATAGTTTGGAAAAACTTCCTCATTTATCCTCATGCCACTCTATTTCCTTGATCCATAAAGTGAACGTCTTTCTGGGATTACCAATAAATCTTAGTCCTTTCTCCTTGCTCCGTTTTGAACTTGATCCACTATTATTCAATATTTTTCCTTCATACCTTAAAGCTTCGTTTAAAAATCTGTTTTTTCTGATAATTGTTATTCTTAACCTATCAATTAATTTGTAAAAACATTTGATCTTTTAGTTTATTATAACCAATTACATATTTTTGTTCCTGATTTCCCCCTTTCTCAAGCAATTTGCTCTTTATTTTAACCATTATAGCCATTTCCCAAATAAATGATAATAATTCCTCTTCATTTGATATTCTTACCAAACCAGCTTGTCTATATTGATATTTTGGGAATTTTTTATCCTTTTTTCTGAAGCCACTTCAGTTCCTTACTTATAAGATAAAAATTATTGCAGACTTAAATGGAAATTTTATTTGTCCTTTTTGGCTTAATTTTATAGTTAATTCAATTTTCTTTTGAGATCTCTCCTTCATATCTAAAAACTTCTTTCAAAATATCCAAGCCCTTCCAAATATTCTGCAATCAAGTACCTTCTCACCCAATATTGACACAATCTCTAGTATTATTCTTGAAACTTATTGTGGTACAATGCTTTCCTGTGAGAGACTTGCTGAGCCCATTTTGGAGCTGTAAGATGTAACCCAGAGTAAAGTTAATCTATTCCCTCATGTAATAAATGTTAATAATAATTATGTATTTTTTGTAATTTTCTCTCCTTTCTTCCCAAGCCACTCTAGCACTTTACCCACAAATTAAGCATCATTCTGGAGTTAAGTAGCAATTCGATCCCTGCTTCCTGCTCACTTTTATCATTGATCACTTTTCCCAAATACCTCTCTTTCATAAATCAAAGAAACCTTGAAAATTACCATTTTCCTCCAAAACAGATTCCTATTTTAGAGTTATAGCTAGAAAACATACAGCAGGTCAATATTCTGCAAAAAATGTGACCCATTCTCAAACTTGGCATCAGTCTCAATTCTAGGGGAAACAATTAGGTTGTTTTTCTTTAAATCATTATTTTGAATCTTTCAATTTTCCTTCTTCAATCTTTTTAACTCAATTTCTTCTAGTGAACTTTAAATAAATAATTTAGATATTTTTTTACAAAAACTACCCTAATTTAGGGATTTTATTAGAAACTATTATAATTTTATTGATTCAGGACATAATTCTCTTGATGATTAATGTAGATTCCCTTCCTCAGATTAAGTATTTTCAATTATTATTTTTTTCCATTCCATGAGATTAATGATAATGAGAAAAAATGATTTTTGTTTCTGAATTCTTAAATGAATATATCCCTTTTCTGTTAAAGCTTCAATAGTCAGGACACAAAGTAAATGGTTCTCTCCTTGCAGTTGAATGGTGTCCTCCAAGGTCTGGTGATTTAAAAATTGGAAGTTAAATCTCTTACCCCAAAATTTCCAAATACATCCCAATTTATGATCAACTGAGACAAAGACTTCCTGAAGTGGCGTAAATTACTCAATAGTTTCTCAAAATACTTTCTCTAACCATTTTTCAAAAAAAAAGATATGGCTGAAATTGGAATTAATGGTTTTGGAATTTTGGCTTTTTCTGATTCTGAATCTGACTCTTTTGAAAATGAACTCATATATGAAATTAAAAAAATCTAAATTTCCACATTGTGATAAAGCTGATTATTCTAAATTTTCTTTCTTTATCTCTGTTTCAATCTCAAAATAACAAGCAAAATAATATTTTCAATAATTATAATTTTTTCAATTAGTTTTTTTTACTTCCAGAATATTAAAGAAGTCTCAACTTGGAAGGAAGACAGCCTGAGCTTTCCAAATGGTGTGGAAAGCAGGAAGTATTTGTCATTCTACCCTTCATTTGTAGGTTGGATCCTCTGTGTTATTCACAAGGCTATCAATCTCTAAAGAATTTGATGATGAGAATATATCTAATTTCACCGTAGATGATCATAAAAACACTTTAACCAGGCTAGCCCCTACTTTTGATATTATTTCCATTTAGCAATTTTCATTCCTGGAAGTATTACTCCAATTCTTATTTTAAAATGAATATATTTCCTGTAATTGATACATCAAATAACAAATCACAACTAAACCTAATTTGGAACTTCTTTTAGTGTGGTATTTCATAAGGCAGTTCTTGAGGGGTGAATCACAGGTAATATGCTCCAAATTTCTGAAATTCCCTTTAACCAAGGGTGCTAATGGTTTTTCATCTGCCCCTCTGTGTATACCAAACCAATATTCCTACTGATCTCACTAACAAAAAATTATATTGTGGCTTTAAAACTAGAAAAGACTGATTTTCCGGTCTCTTATCAGACATAATCAAAAACCAGATTAAATATAAATAAAGAAAGCTTGAGGTAATTTATAAATTTTAGTTTCTGGTGATATTAAAATAAGACTAATTTTCTTGAATAAATAAATCTGATAGAATAAAGATAAGTGAGTGGGGATAATATCTTTGAAATTTTATTTTAGATTTTATATTGGGTTATTTGTAATTAATAATAATGAAAAAGCTAGTTCTTAATGTTTATTCAATATAAATAATGATCATCAACTAGAATAAAAGGTATTCTTAATTTAATAGAATATTTTTGATTACTATTAATAATATGAACTAATAATAGGGGTAATGTTAATAATAAATAACAAATAATAATAAATTTCTTCTCCTTTTTTAGCTACTGAGCTTTGCTAATTGGCATAAAATACTATAATAATAAGGTCTAGACTACCTTTTAGTTTCCTTAATGGCTTCATCTTATATATGTATCTGTAAAAAAACACTTAATAGTATTAAATAACATCAATTTTCTTGTTTATGCTACTGAGCTTAACTACTGGGCATAAAAGAAAATAATATAATAAGGTCTAGACTACCTGCTGGTTTCAGGGATGGTTCTACCTGAAATAGTTAGCTTTAAATAATCATTTAATAGTTTTAACTACCATTAGTAAGGGAAAACAAAATTGGGTGAGAGAGAAGCTCTATTTATGTTGTTTGAGGTACCCCTTTTTCTCCGTGGGGACCTCATTTTTTCACTGTAAACTGTAAGTTTACCACTTCAGAAACTCCCGATTTTGTGAGTTTTCTAAATAGGCTATTTTATTAAGGTTCTGCATTTAATTAGAAAACTTTCACAGCCTTGAGTGATTATATATTGCTATTAATTTATCTGATGATGAAAGGTCATGCTGATTTTCAGTTGACTGTTGAACTAATTCAAGGTGGTTGAACTTCCAAGTCTATGACTTAACAGGCCATTTCATGGTTTTTAAGCTCTATAATGGCTGTTGTTTGGATTTTGAACTTCTATTCTTTGACTGTTGAGCTTAAGCAAGGATTTTGGAGGATTTTGGAGGATTTTGGAGGAGGTTAGGCATCCTCATTCAGGTGATTAAACAAGTGTATGCAGGTGATTTCTTTTTGCTTACTGATTAGCTCATGCAGGGGTTTTTATGTTGCATGAAGGATATTTATCATTTAAGCTGACTTTTGGAAGACTGTTTTTTATGCAAGGAGTTTTTTCTTTTACATAATAGAAGTAACTGTTAGATTTCAAAGTGTGAACTGGTTGTGTTTGTTGAAATTAAACTCTTATTTCCTTTTTGAGTCTTTTTTTTATGTTTCATACTGTATGGGAGGTTAGAGGGTTTCTGAGGAAGTTAAAGTGTATATAATGATTCTTTTTACAATCTTTCTGGTTTTATTCTTAGATCTTAATTTTTTGAAGTGTATTCTCTAGGATATGAGTGCCATTGGGTGTACCTTTTGGCTTCAGGCTACTATTATCCGATTTCTTTCCAATTTATTGAGTTAAATTACTCAATTATAGTAGCTTCTTTCGGGTGTATAATGCTTATTTTTACAATATTCCCTGATTCATTTGCTTACTTAGAACCTTTTTGATGTAAAAAAATCTTATGTGGGCTTGAAGCCAAAAGAAGGTATGGAATTCCACATCAACAATGATAAATCATTAATCAATTGATAATATGGCTAATATATGAGAATTTCATTGACAAATTATGAATCAATTAATGGCTTAAAAGCCAAATATCAAATTATTTAAAATTCAATAGCAAAACAGGGATAGAAGTTTTAACTATTGAGCTCCAAAAGGGCATCTTTTGTGTGACTGGATAGCCAGTGAGATCATTTTTTCTTGAATTGACCCTCAAAGATACTTTTTTAGAGCTCTCTATTCTCTGAAATTATGATGAGATATATCTTCTGAAATTTTCCTGATATAGCTTTATTCTTGATTTTTCTAAAATAGTTGACAAAATATTTTCATGGTTCACCAGAGAATTTAAAGTGCATAGAGCTAGATATTCTCAAGAAGCTGTTTGATTCATAAAAGATCCCTTGCATGAGTTAAAAAGCAATAACTTCAAGAAAATATGGAAATAAATTTAAAACTTTGATTGGAGCATGAAATTTTTTATTTTGAAAATGTGCCTTAAACAAGTCAAAATACCTATTCATTCCGATGGGTTAACTATGAAGCTGATATCTAAATCCCGTAACAATTAAATTATACAATAAATACAATACAATTATTATATACAGTCAGATTTTTTTGTAATAAATAATTCATTCAAATACCTATGCTATTATGATAACATTGTAAGTTACTCATTTATCATTGTTTGAAGTCTTTTATTTGATTATAGCACCAACATTGTTTGAACAATATGATTTTCTACTGATTAAGATTAAAGACATGAACCCATTTCTTTCAAAGACTTTTTTTAGTAAAAGCATATTAATTTGGAATCATGGAAAGAAAAGAAAACAGACTATATGTAGAGCAGACTTCTGTTAAGGGTTCTACTATTGAAAACTCAGTGAAAAGCCCATGAAATCGCCAAATGTGTGCTGTAAAATTGAATTAGGAGCTTTAAATGTCTTTCAAATACAGAATCATTAAAACATAACTGTATGGAAAATTTATCTTGGGGGGTTTACTTTGGTCAAGTGAGTAAAGACTTACAAAAATTGTGAAAAATAGCTATTTGGGACCCTGGGCTAAAACAGCATTCGGAGAATTTTTCAAAGCTACTTCAAGAATCCCCCAAAGCCTTGAAAGAGCTTCCTCATGTGGATTTACTATTGAAAAATGAGTGAAACCCCGGTGAATGGCCACATTTGTGCCATAAAATTTGTTTTGTGGGTCTAGATAGCTGACAAATACAGAATAACTTTCATATTATTTCATGGCATATTTATTAAAGGAAATGATACATTTCTTTTGAGGTGTACTATGGCCAATTGAGTGAAATCCCTAGAAAGCTATCAAAAATGGCTTTTTTTGACCCTGGGACATCAACCTAGTCTATATTCTCATGCTTTTGGTAACTAGTTTCCTCCAAATAGGGCAAAGAACCCTCTATACCTGTCGGGAACCTTATTCAAGCATCTTTTCTATTCACAACTTGTGAAAAACCTTGTGAAATAGCACATTTTTGGTCTTAAAATGGGTCTTGGGAGCCCAAATGGCTATCAGCTACAGAATAACTCTTACAGTATCTCATAGAATATTTCCTTCAAAATTCAACATTTCTCTTTGAGTGTTTACTTTGGAAAATTCAGTAAAACCCCAAAGAACTGTGTTCTATGGGCTTTTTGTAACCGGGGATGTCCTCTTCCACTCTTGTCCCATAACGTTTGGGCCTGTTTTCCTCAGATACTAAAAACAACTCCCCAAACCTGTGGTAGACCCTCTTTAAGGGGTTTTTCTATGAAAAGGTGGGTTAAAATACTGTTAAATGGCGAAAATTGGGCTGAATGATGGCTTTTCAGGGCCTAAACACCTTTCAAATATGAAATGATTCTCAAATTTTTGTATATAATAGTAATTTTATAAAATTTAACATTTTTGGGTCTACTGGGTCCAATTGAGTAAAAGATTCAAAAAACTGTCTGAAATAGCTATTTTAGGCCCCAGGATATCAGCCTGGTATTTACCCACATTTTTGGGAGCTTGTTTTCCAAAGATACTCTAAAACAGCCCTAATCCTGTGAGAGACCTCTGTTAGGGGTACTTCATATGGAAAACTCAGTGAAACCCCCATGAAAGTCAAATTGGTATGGGTTTGGGGGGTCTAAATAGCTGTAAAATACAGAATTATTATCCAATAACTTTAGGAAGTATCTATTTTTGATATCCTATTGGTAAATTATGAATCAAGAATATTATGCTATAAAAATCTCCTACAAAGTACTGAAGTTGTTTGGAAGTTTGGCAGGAAGTTAATCTCCCCCAACCCAGTTTTATCAACACAAACATGTGATTTCATTTTTCCTAGGTATGTTAGAGGCTTTTATTTATTACTCAGATATTAAATCACTGAAAAATTCAATCCTTGTTTCTTTTTTATCTTAATGCATTTTCTCATTACAGTGTATTTAAGGTTATTGGCTGAAGATTTCTGATTTATAGTGATCTCAATAGATGCCTTTTATACATTTAATAACTTTGGGTTTTTTCATGGTTCTTATGATACTCAATTATGCACTTCCAAAATACTTCCACAAAACTATATTATTCCTAAGAAGCTCTAAATAATGCTAGAAATCAGAGTGATAAGCAATTGAGACTCTTACTCTCAAACAAAGAATTTCAAAATATATTGTATTTTCATTTCACCATCATTTCAAGTACACAAATTTTGAGCCTTTCAATTGAATCTAATAAGAATTAGTGTAAAGATCACTATCATGTAATTTTAAAAACATCTCTTTGTTCTATTATAGTTATATCTTAGTAATATAATAGGGGGTTATATTCCACACTTCAGGAACTAATAAGCATTATTTGAAGTGTATTTGAGGAATAAGGTATGATTGAAAAGCTGGTCGCACAATAGATTCCCCTGTTCTCATTATTTCTCAAAAGCTCAATACATAATTAATTTAGCCCTCAGTAATTAATGAGGCTATTTAAAATTAACAAATTGTGAAATAATCCATAGATTCAGTAGCTATCAGGCAAGCTTATTATTTTTCAATGATTTACAATTGAGTTATAACTGGGATATAAATGGCTTTATTATTTATATAAACAAACACAAGCATTCTCAAATTCACTTACCAATGGAGTAGATGTGTAAAGCCACTATAGCTATAGCCGCAGAAAAATGAAAGGGGGGACCTGATTTGATGCTATTTAAATAAGAATTGGGTATTTTGAATATAATTCTCACAAACTCAGTCATGAACTCATTATTTTCAGCTTATTAATTGTAAGTAATATTAAGCAGTGGGTATCATTGTATGATTCAAAAAATGAGTTTAACACTCTCATCACCTTTCTCATGAATTAATATGATGAATATACTCAGTTAAGATCTTTGGAACCAAGATATTCAATTTCAAAAGAAATGACAAGTAAAAAAATTTCTATTTATTGCTAAATTAAAGCTTCAATTTACTTCATGAACAAAGTAGTTGTAAACCTTCAGACTTTTTTTCTCAAGATTCTAGTTAAGATTCATTATGTCTAGAGTACTGAAAAACAAGAGAAATTATGAATAGTTTTTCCAACCATCAATAACTTAATTTTGAAATAAATATATTTTTCAATATGGGTATTGATGAAGAGATTCTTATTTTTCCATCCTGGAATTGGTTTTGACTAGATTATATGTATTTATTTCCATTTATGCATTTCTTAGCATGTTTCAGAGCCCAATGCAAAAAGTATTTAAGGTACCATTATTTTGAGGCCCACAGAACATAAAAGTCTTATAATATCAAAAAAAAGTCCCAACTGATATTATTGTAAAACCTACCATTTTATAATATGATTTATATTCCCAAAAAATAATGACTGGTTTATCTTTCTTTCTGAAAGTTGAAAGTAATCATTTCTTAAAACAGACCCCCATTTAAATCATAATACCACTGTGATTCACGTAGAAAAATACCATAGAATTAGAGGCTTAAGGAGAGATATAAGATCCAAGAATCTTAATTACTTAATATATTCATTGTAAAATATATATATCTATTCTCCCATCCTAAATTTCACATGTATAGGAAGACATGTGTAGCCTTTAGCTTTTGTATATTGCGCTGAGATACTATGATCTGAAACTGAATTTTTGAAACATTACTATTTTGAAATACTCAAGCTTTTGAAATAGTATAGCTATATTTTCCCAGATTAGGGGGTGTCAAAGTCACCAAATTCCACCTTGAAATAATGCGGGATTTGGAACCCAAATCCCAACACTAAATCCTGGGTTTTTTATGTGTAAATCACATGGCATTTTAACTGAGTCCCCTGGTATTTTGATAAAATCCCATGCATCTGGGATTTCAGTTTGAAACCTAACCCAAATGAGTATTTACAATTCATAGCTGTACAACATATTCTTCTACACTCCATTTTGGACAATCTGACCAAACAGCTTACAGTACATTTATACTTCTTCATCCATATAACAATTCCTTGTTCCAAAGCAAGACACATAAAGTCAGATATGAAGATCACCACTGGCCTTCTGCCTTGATAAGGTCACTCAATACGTACAGATTACTTAACCATAGTTAATTGGCTTTCAGTAAAATCTAATTTTGAGTCATGTTTTGGTACTAGTGGTTCAACATCTATTGGAAGACCTCCTTCATCAAAGCAGCATGGATTTCAGCTTATGGCCATTGAGGTCAACAAAAAATCACAAAATTTCCTAAACCTTAGCTCAAGAAGCATCCAAGATCAATGGCGAACATATAAAAAGAAGTATATGGCAGAAAAGAAATTGAAAATTTAACTGGGGCTGGAATAACGGAAGAATATGAGAGTAAAGGAATCAAATCGATGAGTGAAAATCTTAAAAGTATGTGTCCTTTCTATGCTGAAATGGATGTGCTCTTTGGCCACAAGCCCAATGTCACTCCCATTGCAAGCTATGATTTGCAAGAAAAAAGACCACTTAAATGGTGATGGTGATGATGATGTTTTGCTTGATAAGGTAAGTTATCATCTCTTCCTTTTTTACCTGAAAGAATCAAACCTCATTTGCTTTTCAAAGGAGAATAATGGTTTGGAATCACCTCTCAATCTGGTTCCTTTGCCTCATAATGAAGATGACTTGGTTCAAGTGGAAAACCTTCAAGATGAATCAGTAAGTATGTTTAAGCCTGATACTTATTAAGTTCATTGTTGATTATTTCTCACTTGACCAGCAAAGAAAATCCTTAACACATTCAACACAAAAGCATAAACAAGCATTGACACCCAACTTGAATGACAAGAGTGGTTCTAGGAAAAGGCCAATGGATATGTTTGCACCGACCTATGCAAATTTGCTTGAATCATGGTAAAAGGGTATGATTTGTATTGATGGTTACTCTGATCAATCCTACTGACAAAATGCATGATTTGTAGCCTGTGAAACCAGTGAAAATGCATGTTTGGAGTGGGACAGGGGGAGGTGGAATGAAGAGAAAGCAAGCAACAGTTTGAAGAAGTCAATTTGCAAAAGCAAATGGAGTTTGAGGAGAAGCAACAAACAAAGAAATATGAATTTAAAAAGAAAGGTTGAATTGTGAATTGGAATTTAAGGAAAAGCAATGCCAGATGGAGCTCACTATAGCAGCATTGTCATCAAGTAGGCCAATTACCAAGCTGGAACGCATTCTGACATTTATTAATAAAAAATAACATATTAGGTATACATCATGTGATCATTTTATGTGTGGTGATTTGTTAAATAAAACATATGTTTATGCATAATTATTGATCTTATGTCATGAAATTTAATTGCAATTTATTACAAAAGTCAAAATTTGGGCAAGTTTTGCATCAATATTTTATGCGAAGTCTGTTCCAATTGAAATTGGAGGCTCCCTCTGTATTTCCTTTCTTTTGTATTTTTTTCCAAATACAAGTTGATGGCCACTTTTTTCCTTTTTTTGAAATTGTATTTTATGTCATTTTATTGTTTTTGATTTTTTCTTTCTTTTCTATATGTTTCTTATTTTGTATTTTTAATTGTTAATTTTGATTTATTTTTTATTTTGAATGTTTTCAAATTTGGATTTTGAACTTTTGTTTTTGATTTTTAATTTTTAATTTTTTTATTTTTGAATTTTGAATTTTGTTTTTTTTAGTTTTTATTTTTTATTTTCACCCCTCACACTTCAATTTTATTTTATTTTTTTAAGATTATTCAAAAATAACTCACTCTTCTTTTTTAATTGAGGTAAGTAATTTTTTTGTTTTTTTTAACAGATTCTAATAATTTTTATGTATTTATTTTTTACAGCTTTAATCCACCTCCAATATACCTCCAACATCCCCCCCCCAATCACCCTGGAACCTCCCAAAAAGGCTCCTGAGAGGTTCCAGGGTTTAATTGCCTTAAACACTTCCAAATTGATTTGGAAGCTTTTTTTTATTTTTTTATTTTTTGATTGATCCTGTATTGATGTTGATTATTTTTATCGTTTTTTTTAATAATAATAATATTTATGATTATTTTAATTTTTTAATTGATGATTATTAATGAATCACTTATGTTTTTTTTTTGGTTTTTTTTAATCATAATTATCATTATGATTATTTTTTTATTTTATTTTATTTTGAATCATAATCATGTTTAACTTATGACTATTTCTGTTTTCTTTTTTTGATGAATATCATTACTGACCTATCATTGTTTTTTATTTTAATTTTTTGTTTGATCTTTTTATTTATTTGTTAATATAGGGGTGGATTATTTATCAGGGTTTATTGTGCAATGTCATTCCATTTCAGCCCCCTTCCATCTTCTTTGAAATTTTAAAAAAACCTGCTCCTCCTCTGTCTCACTCTTCAAATAATTCTGATAATGTCATGGCTAGGACTAAACCAGACTCAGCACATCATAAGAATGATTTGAATGATGTTGATTGTTCTATTCCTCCTCTTGATGTAATGGTTAGGGCTAAACCAAATATAGAACATCATGAGGATAATGATACCAAATCAAATCATGAAAGAAGAATCATCTGAAGCCAAAGATAACACATCCATGATTCAAAACAAATCATGTCTCACCTTGGCCATTCAAACACAGAATATAAGAACTTCTCAACCATTTCAATTGACAAGAAATCAGCCAATGCATCATGGTTAAAACTTCCATCACTCAACACTCTACCCCATCCTTATTTACGCATTGATAAAACCAAAAAAGCCCTTTTTACCTGTCATCATATATGAATGAACTCTTTTTGATGATTCTTCTGGCCACTCTCAGATTCTCTAAAACCTCATCATGACATTAATGTCCTTATCTCAAAATAAACAAGAATTTAAAACCAATAAGCAACTCCTAGGTGGCATTATGAAAGGTATTGGGTTTTTTCCTGGTTCTGATTCTGGCAAATCTGCAGGTGTGTGATCTTTTTTGCTTATTATTTTAATACTTGCTAATTAATCACAGAACTTTTAGGTGTTTACTCCAGAAAACCATTCTTAACTCCTCCTCAAATTGAAAAATATAATAATCAATGGCCCAAACTTCATCAATATGACAAATTTGTTTACTCAAGAATCACCCATTTTTCAAAATGGGCTGAAAATGAAAATCAGTCATTAATGGAAGCAGCCAAATTACCAAATTTCAGTCAGCTTGAATGGACTTCTGCCAATCAAAAGGAAGAATTCAAGTCTTTTACAAATGTCATTGTCACAAAAGATGGATTTTTCAATAAGCCACAGCAAGATTTAAACAATCTCAATGCCTAGACTTATGGTATATTTTCTTTTGTATCAAAAAAAGGATTTCCATCCCCTTCCAACTGTCTTCACCCCCTCTGGACATGGCTTGCACTTTGCCAAATTGAAAATGGAGATCAATTTTTCAAAAAAAACCTGGCATCATCAAAATTCTTTGGAAGACATCAACAATGGTTCATCATACAACAAAACCTCCTCCAGAAATTATTAATCATGACAAAATAACTCATTTTGGATATTCTTTTCAAATCAATCATAAATCATTTAATGTAGGTTACAAATTCTTGAAAATGAAACCCACCAAAATTAATTCAAAAGTCAATGAGTACTTTGAAAGAAATATGCAGGACCAAAACAGAACTAAAGAATATTAATTGTGAATGGTTTTATTTTATCAATAACATCTCCACTCCATTGTATGCCATTAAATTAAGTACATAAATCAATGGTCCTGATGAAATTCACAATTGACTATTTTTCCATTCCAAAGTAATTGGTTTAAGTTTTCACACATATTTAGCACATCTTCCCCAATGTTGTTATTGGACAGAATTTCTGCATGTGGTGTATCATTATCCTCATATAGATCAAACCATTCATTGCCAATTTGTGCTAACATATTATGTAAAATTTTGCAAGAAACAACCCAACTAAGAAAATATTCAATTTCATGATTATCCCTCATTTGGTTTTGCATTTCTCTTAGAGAAAGCCATCACCCCTTCAAAATTCCTATTGCTTTCTTTATTATTACCCTTGATTTTTCTAGACAGTAATTGAAAGAACGGTTGTCTTTATTCTGTGCTACAACTCCCTTATATGCTGGAACAAGGCAAAGAGAGCTTGCATATGCTGAATTGGCAAGTAAATACTGAGCCTTTTCATAAAACGCTTGAGGTGTTTGTGCTATTTTCTTATGTGGATAGACATTTGAATCATGAAGTGACCCAGTACAACCAACATGTAGAGAAGTGAACTGTTTTTTTATATTTCAAATCAGTTGTATTGAGATAGAAAACCTGAACTGTGAACAATAAGTAAAAATGAAATAAAGAATAAAAACCCAACAGCTTACCTCTTTTTGTGAGCAAAATAGGCTTCACCATCATTCGGGGGGTGTTGTGATAATGGTATTTTGGTATTCCATACCATTTTTTTTACCAGGCTCAAGCTCATAGTACCCTATAACAGCATTAAATCCAGCCTACAGGCAGACTTACACTGCAATTTTACACCAAAAGGTCAATTCTACAGCAAGAAGCTGGATTTAACTCATAAAGCCTTTTCACAGGCACCAAAGGGCAGTGTATGTGTTTAAATAAATTATTCAATTTCATTATGCATATGTAAAAATCAAGTTACATATAGTAAACTAGTTACAACAAACAAGGTACCACCCTTAAAATTAAACGCCCCACCCAGCTTCACACCCCATTATAGCCACAGGACTCATGCAGCAATAAAAGGACACCTGCATGAATTACACAGCAACCTAGCACTCAACATAGAGAAGTCACATGATGCAAAACTAAAGCCCATGGAATTCCTGCAATTCATTTACAACACAGCCACAGGAGTACCTTATCTTATATCCACAGTAACCCCACTTGAAACCTTAAAACAGAATCAAAATTATTTACACAACTCATCACCTCATGTAAACCAAAGCTAGTTACAACAGGCTGCATGCAGTACACAATTCTAATTAAATCTCAATCACATGACTATGCACAGCATGCGTCAAACTCAAAAATCACATCATCTCATACATAACAGTAAATTTATCAGTGCAATAAATTATCACCTGACCTCATTTTAAAATTCAAAAAGAAGAAAAACAACCATGACACTTGCATAAATTACACAGCCACTTCTACCAAGCCTAAAATATGACATATGCAAAGGAATTTCAAGTTCATCATGTGATACTCCATCCACCAACAGAATATCATGTGACAGAAAAGAGGCTGTGCACAACAAAAATCCTCAGCCAAAATGAAATAACCTCATGCATGCAAGGAAAATCCAAGAATATCACATCATAATTAGTTCACCAAAAGACCATCATGTGATGAATGGAGGCTGTGCAGAGAAAAAATTATCACCCAACCTTAAATCACCTGACCCATGCAAGAAAGGTCCTCACCAAAACTGGAGTCACATGATGAAATCAAGAGCAATTAAAGTGGAAAAGAACAGCTCCCATGGAGGGCCCCCTGGGCTCCCAAGAGGTATAAATAGAGGGGCTCTCTCCCCCAAATTTCAAAATCCCCCCCCATGAAAATTATATCCCCTGCACATTACAAGCACAGGAATAAGTCATCCCTCACCTGGGAGGTAGTCCAGTATATTATAGTAAATTTACTTGCCCAGTAGCTAAGCTCAGTGGAAGTATAGTGTTGAAGATTACCCAGTAGCTAAGCTCAGTGGAATCTTCTTATTATTAAAATAAAAATAAAAATTACCCAGTACCCAAGATTAGGGTTACTACTTTATTAAAATATTTTAACTAGTCATATTAACTTCATTTAACAAGATTTAAAGTTAACTTACCCATTTAAAATCAAATATCAAAGAATCTTACCTCTTAAACTTAACAAGTGATATTTTATCTTATTATTAACCACTCTTAAAAAAAATAACAAACCTTTAAAAATTATTTTACTATATTATAACTTTAACTTGACAAAATTACCTTTATCAAACTCATCAAATTTTTCAGAAAACCTTAAATAACCCATCTTACCAAGGATTTATCACCAAGAAGAAACCACACACCTCAAATTAAACAAAAAAATATTAAAATTAAACAGACAAGTATTTCCTTAAAATCTCAAATTACCAAAATTACTGACATTATTTTTCATATTATTTAATGAATAAGTCTGATCTGAGACTTCTGAATTTTGTCTTCTGCAGTTGTAAAGCCACATAACAATATTATTTTGGTTTGTGAGCTCCAAGGAAGATTTTGTTCAGTATTTCAGGAGGGGCAGGCAATACACCCTTGCCACCATTGGTTACAGGAGTTATTAGCAATTCAAAACTAGTTACCTGTGATTTCCCCCTCCAGGTACTTCCTCATTTTAATCCCACACAAGAGGAGTTCCGACATCTGGTGTCCCAACAGTGGCTTGAAACCTCAAATTTCAATATAAAAAAATTAATTCAAATTACAATAAAAAATCCTTAACTACTCCAAGAACACTATTTTTATAGCAAAAAACTGGATTCAAATAATCAAAATAAGCCCAAACCATCATCTCAAGAATCTAAATCATCAACTCACTCTGACCATTATCATTATCCACCCAAGCAAGAAACAGAACTAGGGGAGGAATCAAATAAATATTCAAATTTCCCAATTGCAAAACCAAGAACCAATAAAAGGGACTTGAAGGTTGTGGAGAAATTCTTCCTTGATCTCCTTGAAAGAAATAAACTCAATAAATCAATCTCAAAAGAGGAAATTAACCAATCAAAAATGGATAAACCTTCATCATCAAAATTACCTGGTCGTATTGAAGGAATCCAGGAAGAAAACCTTAATGGAGAGACTGTTGAAGGACAGGAAGAAATTTCTTCAACAGAGAGACTTCAGGAGAAGATTCTAGAAATGAAAGCAGAATTACTAGCACTAATCAAAAAGGAAGGAAAAAATAAATCATCAAGTTATACTCCACAAAATAGTCCACTTGAGGAACAGACCACCCTTCCAAGACCATTCAGGCAGCATGGATCACCTTCACCTTATCCTAGACCCATGGCCACATCAACACCTTATACAGAACAAAGACAAAGTACCTTACCCAGAAGAGTCAACATTTCTTCCCAAATGCCAACTCCATTACATCAAGAAATTCCAAGAAACACTACTCCAATAGTGAAAATCAGAGCCAAGTACTATAAATTGTGGTTTGATGGAAAGGATGTTGAAAGATTCATCAAGAAAGTTGAAAATATTGCAGAAATTGAAGGAGCAAGTGGAAGAGACATTGCAAGGCAAATAGCATTTTGGACAAAAGATTAAGAAATCAGATATCATATTGAAGGAATGCCAGGATATGAAACAGCTGATTGGGATCAATTGAAAGTGTATATGAAAAGAAGATGGGGAACAGTCTCACCTGAAAGAAGATACAGATTATCCTCAATCACTGATTTATTCACAAAACCTCAGCAAGAAGGAGGAATAAGAAACATGACTCAATACAGAAAATTCATTGGGGAATATGAAGCAATCATCACTTACCTCAAAAGATACCAATATATCCAAGGTGATATCAATCATAACCAGGAAATATTGGCCAGCCTTTCCACTAGTGTTCAAGAATCAATTCACAAAGAAATGATTAAAGAAAGAGCTATGGTTCAAGCCTTTGATGGAGGTTACATCATTCCAAGATTGGATATTTTGGAATCATACATTAAACAGGACTTGGAGGCCAAGGTACTCATTCAACAAAAAGAATTTTCTAAACCAAAACCCCCAGAAAAGAAAACAAGATTTGAGGATGAAAGCTGAGATGAAGTTTTAAAACAAGTAAAAGAACTTACCCATAAAATCCAGAATCCTCCACAACCAGAACCTCAACCAAGAAATGAGGGAAAAGAATAAGTTAAAGAAGTTTGCAATCAACTCCAAACACTTTCAGAAGCAGTTACTCCACCAAGAAGGAATTGGAACAATAATCAAGAGCAAAGATTCCCTCAAAATAATCAACCATACAGGCCAAGGAATCCCTTACCACCATTTTCATCCAGTTATCAAATTTACATACCAGCTCAAATGGCTCCAAGACCACCATTAAGATGTGCTTACTGCAAAGAAGAAGGCCATTCAGCAACTAGATGCACTCACCTTGCTGAGGATCTGGACAGAAGAATCATCAGAACACAAGGAGCATTTTACCTCTTCCCCAACTATCAGAGAGTACCTATGGAAGGGAATGAAAGTGTCAAAGACATAGTCAGGGCTTTTGCAAAAGAACAAGCAGAGCTCAACAAGAAATTTATGGAGAACCCTGTGGTAAAACAAAAACAAGAAGAAGAGATTAAGCCCACTGAAAAGAAACCAGAGGATAAATCAACCTCAATTGCACATGTTGAAGATTGGTCAAATTGGAAACCACCTACCATTTCCTCAGCCAATGATCCATTTGAATCACACATTGGACTAAGGCGGACCAAGCAAAGAATGGAAAGACAATCCTAAAGTCAAGAGCTAAAGAAGAAAGCTGCTATCCCAGGAACTTATATTGAAGAAGAAAAGGAAGAAGAAAGAGTAATAATTCCCACCAAATTTCAAAATTCAAATATATCAAAACCAGACCAACCTGAGGAGGAAATTGAGAATATTGCAAATAAGAATTAAGATGAGAAAATTTCCAAAGAAGAAAAGAAGCTCAGAAAACCTCAAAAGAAACAAGTTGAAACTAAATTAGAAATTGACAAAATTATTAAGAAAATTATGCAACAAAAGATCAACCTCACCATTGAAGAAAATTTGAGGATGTCACCAAATTTTGTCCATAAATTACAGGAATTATCAGAAAAAGACAAGGAAAAGATTAAATAACTCAACTCAATGGATCTTTAAGAAAGACTATTAACATTTGTATTCAAAGAAATACCAAAGCCCAAGATTCATTATGCCTGTCCTTTGGGATTTATGGAAATCTTCATTGGAAAGGAAGAATATCCTATCAGAGCATTAGTGGACACTGGGGCAGAACTCAACATTATACCAGAAGAAATAGCAATAAAAGCCTCACTCACAACAAGAAATCTTAACATGAACCTCAGAGGTATTGGAGGGCATACCACTTCTTTGGTGGCACTTTCAGAATTGACTCCAATCATCTTCGCTTCAGGTGAAGAACCTCAAATTCACTTTTTTATTGCCAAAGGATCTGTCCATACAGTACTTGGAAGACCTTTCTTGGCAGACAAAAATATCAGACTAGAATTCTCCCATAAACAAGGTGAAATACTAAGCTATCAAGAACCTGATGGAAGAAGATTATGCATGCCTCAAGCACTTGAATGGCAAACTGGTCCACCTAGAGGAATGGATTTATGCAATAGGGAAAAATTGGTCAGAAATACAACAGGAAAGAAGGATCAAAATGCCAAAAGAGACAATACCATAATCAATCTGACCCCAAAGACCCAAGAGCTGTTCATATCTCCAAAAAGTAATGACTTTGGTCAAGATTTACAAAATAACCAATGGCCAAACAACCTCAATAGAAAACTTGAAGACTCAACCTCTGAAGATGAATCACCCAGCATAGTTTACAAGCCAATTGATAACAAGGAAGAAACCTTCCAGATTTTAGTAGATGGAAATGAGAAAATACATGGAAACCCTTTCAAACCTAAACCCAAAAAGAAGAAAGTCAGATTTAGTAAGCATCATGAGCTCTCAGATGAAGAAATTATAAATGAAATTGAAAAGGACCTCAGAATTATGGAAGAAAGAGACAAAAATTTAAAAGACACATACCATATCAGCTTCTTGGACACACCATTGAACAACCAAGAACCTTATGAATGGCAACTGGAAAGCCCCTGAATTTATCGGGAAACCTCCCAATGAAGAGGATGAAACAGAATCCATCTTATAAAATGAATACAATTACATTTACCTGCCATACATCACCTTTGAAGATATTCATGGGGATGAAGCTCAAGAAAGGTTATATGAAGATAAAGATTTATGTCATCTTCCAGGAGCAAACTTGAACAAAATCCAATTCCTAGAAGTATTAGCTGAAGAGGGAATTCAAGGAAACCTCTCAAATCAATTCTGGGATAAAACATTTGAAATGCAAATTTTACCAAGAAGAGGACTCTACTTCAATCAAATTTGGGCCCAATGGTACCTTGGATTGAATGGATCAACATACCAGACTGGAAGACTGAAACGGGTTGGAGATGGATATATATTTATTGATGAAGACTTATGGTGGTCAGAATTTCCATCAGAACCAGAAATTCAAGAAAGAAATGCCTTTGTGGAAGCCCTCAAAGACCTGATTTTGGCCAGGTTACTCAACAGACACTCTCCTTTCCCACTTGGGGGAGCTCAACTTTGAATAAAACCAGCATAATCAAGATTTTTTCTCTAAAATGTATCAGTATCATTCATACAATGTATCATTAGTTTCTTTTTTCACTTTCTCTAAAAGAAGGCAGTGACTTCCTGCCTTAACAAGCAAGAAATTAATCAACAAATTATTCCTTAAAAATTAACAAAACAAAAACAAAAAAAACTTACAGAAATATATAAATCACCTCCACCATGGCCAATTCACCAATTTTTGGATCCTATGGGGAAGAATTAATAAAAGAAGACCAAATTATCAATGAAGAACTGCATTGGTCACCAGAAGATGACTATTTCAATAAAAAGAACCTTTGGCACTTTAAGGATACTTCATCAATATCAAGAAACCAAGAAATTGAAGAAATCAAGGAATTGCTGAAAGTTTTGGAGGTTTCTGACAAAACCAATGATCAAATTACTCAAGAATTAATGGACCAATTAAATTTCAAACCATCAAGGCCCATCTTGAAGACACATAACAGCTCTAAAAATCAAAAAACAAACAAAATAGTCAGATTTAAACTCAATTGATCACTAGGCAGTGACCTCCTGCCTTATCAAGGAGAAATACTAATTTTATCAAATCCAATACTCAAATTCACTCACCCAAAATCAAAAAGCACTAGGCAGTGACCTCCTGCCTTATCAAAGAGGAATTTCCAATTCTTACCCCAAAATTACCATCCAAAATCCATTCAACCTACCCTCAAGCTATTTTGATAAATAAATTTGATACTATTCTCAATTCATCTTACCTTAACACTTCAAAATCCACCAAATCCTTCAAAATGGAATCATGTCCATTACCTCAAGAAAATCCCTGGTCAATGGACACAGATATCAGCTGGATAGAAGAAAAAGAAGTCTGGGTCAATTACATCAATCCACAAGAATTAATTGAAAATCCTGACTGGTTCTTGAAAATAAAGCCAGAACCCTGTCCTGATATTTCCACCATTGTCCTTCCATATATTGAGTTTGAGGACATCTTTGAAAAAGAAAAATCACCATCAGAAACTGTCAGATCTCATCCATGGAAAGAATTACCTGGATTCAACCTTACAAAGAATGAATTCTTAGAGTTACTGACCTGGGATGGAATTGAAGGAAACCTTGGAAACCAATACTGGAATGAAATATTCCACATGGATGAAAACCTCAGAAAATCACTTTTTTGGAGGACCTGGGAATGTCAAGACTGGTTCAACCTCCAGGATTTTGAAATTGAAAATGGTAAAATAAGCAAGATCTCAAGGGGGAAAATAATTGAGAATTCCACCTGGGATTGACACTGGGAAGAAACACTTATACCAGCAATCTTCAGTCTAAAAGGTGGTTCAACTCAATTAAATACAGAGGATTGGAGGTCTTTCTGTCAAGAATGCCTTTTCAAAAGTCTGAAAAGAGAAAAATGCAAGGGAGGAAATTTCATCAAGAATGAATTAGTAAATAAAATGCTTGGTCAAAGGAATTAACCAAAAGAAATCTCACCTGCTAGGTCCCTATTTCTTTGTTTTTTCTCAATCCATCTTAATTCCATCAATATCATTATTATTTATTTCTTCTATTTATTATTTTATTCTTATTTCATTACATTTCTTATTATTTATTTTTTTAAGAATTGACCAAAAAAAAGAAATAATAATAATAATAATATATGTATAAAAATATATAAAAAATAAATAAATAAATAAATAAATAAATAAATAAAAATAAAATACAATAAACAAAAAAACAAAACAAAAATAGCTTCAGATTGTATAATCTTAGAAGGAAAAGATAAAGTATAAGCTTACTTCATATTGAAGATCTTTCTTATAAATATACTTTTTTCTTTTATTTGTTTATCTTTCTTTCAAAAATCAAACAGAACAAAAAAATTATTCCAATCAATTCTAGAATATAAAAAAACAGAATCAATAAAATCACAATCAGTTTCAATTCACTTCATGTCAGTAGATGATAACTAAAAAAACCCTACATGATTTTGAAGAGTTATTCATTTAATTATTTGACTTCTTTTTTATTTCACTATTCTATATTATCTTTCCTTTTTTGTTTTTATTCATAAAAAATAACTAAATAAATAGCTCTAAAAATTAAAATTTCAAATTAGTCTCCACTTCATTCACACTCAGTAAATTATAAATATAAAATATTAAATATAAAATAAATAAAAATAAAAAAAATTACATTATCTTTAGTTTTTTGAAACTATAAAGAATTTACTACACAGATAGTCATCTAGATATTCTAAAAAGATAAAATCACTCATTGAAATATCACTAAGAGTCAATTACAGAATATAAATTCAGCTATTATATTATTTCATCTTATTGTTTTTATTATTTTATCATCTTATCCTTTATCATTATTTTATTATTTTATTATCTTATTATGTTATTATTATATTATTTTATTATTTTATTACTATTATTATTATTTTTATTTTTATTTTTTTATTACTTTATTACTTTTACTTTTTTTTATTTTTTTATTTTTTTTTATTTTATTTTATTTTTTTCTGTTTTTATTTTTATTCTATTTATTTTTAATTTACTTTGTTTTATCATAAAAAAAAGAGAGAAATTAACTGTCTTTGTTGTTGAATTTAACCTAGATAATCAACTTCTCCTCTCAACTACCATCTCAATGATGTTCTCTTTGGGTCTCAAAGCCCCAATAAATAACACTCCTTAAAAAAAAGCGGGGGCTTTTGGCAACTAACAATAACATCAGGATTAAAATGAAGAATCACACAACAAAACATTAAACCTAACAAAAAAAAACGACCGGAACATGAACTCAACATGACTGAAGTAGATGTGGACTAAAGGTTTCTTTCCAGAGACAACATAGTATATCAAATTTAACTTAATATTCCAAACTGGCTCAACAACTAAATTTTCATTTCCAATTTCACCAAGTTTCTCTAAGAAGAAACTTGGGCTGTATTGCTGCAGAGCCTAGAACAAGTACCTTGGCTCTTTCATCCATGGAATATTTGACGTATTCAATGCATTAGCATCACAAAAAAAAATCATTAGTCAGCAATTGATTGCAGACAATTAAGCAGCTACAGCAACAGTGCATGGAGTCATAGCTTGAGTGGTCAATGTAACTAAGATAACCAAGCTGCCTAGTAATTACAACAGATAAAGGATGAGGACATAATTAAATTAAACCAAAGGAACAAATTAGCTTTATGCCAGCATAATCTCTACTTAGTCTCTACAAAAACAATAAAACAAACAAATTGTTGGCTTACTTATTATTTGGAATGGGAAGTTATTGCACAACCATCTGGACCATGAGGTCGCAATTGATACGTATAGGTAGCTGGGTTCTTGGACCCTTGAGAGTTGGAAGCAGGTCTGATTGAAAAGAATGTCTCTGGATCATTCACAAAAAGCTGAGGATTGTAATCTCCATTTATGAGGGTGTAAAATGCCAACTCTGAAGATGGAGGCTCCTCCTCCGGCGACGAGGCTCTGGTGGAGCTGGGGTTGAAGGGGGAGTCATAGAGGTAACCCACTCCCATATGGATCGTTTAATGGGTGTGGAGGGAGTACCAAAAACCAATTCCTCAAACTCTTCAATTGTAAAAGGCTCAATGGCCTTTAAGAAGATGGACAAGTATACGGGGTTATCAGAGCTCATTTTGAAACAGGATGGGAGACTGTAAAAGAGGAGTTCTCCCATCTCAGTAAGGGCCACTCTACGCAATTAGATTAAATTAAGCTAGAACGAGATCATACCTCAAGTGTCAAGTTAACACAACAATCCAATAAAATCAACTGGTGGATTAGTGGGAATGGGGAAAATAGGAAGCTCAGAGTCCTATTTATATTATTTTTGTAGGGATCCAAACCAGCTTGGTATGGAAGGTACTCTCGAGACAGCATCAAACAATAACCCTGGTATCTCTTCTACTGCGCTCCGATAATACTGGGGTTCACCTTATGGGAAGCTCTCAAAATCCTACGTCAGCTGATACCTATACAAAGTAAAAAATAATAATGGATCAAAGCATCAATAGATAAAGCTGCAGGTAGTTCAATGGCAACCGATTTGAGCTAGCGTTAAATCCATTAAACATTCCACTTATTGGGTGCAATCAGAGGCAGTGCCACTACCTTGCAGAATTTCTGATGGTACCAGTCACATAAAATACGGATCCGATGACTGAGCTATACTGAAAATTAGTAAGGCTACATTACTTACCAACAGCCATAATACAACAAGTGAAACGATAGAGAAAATTAGTCAACCAATAAAATGACAAATACCACTTTGGGTCGGAGGAAGGGTGTTAAGGCATGAAATCAGCAAACAAAAGTTCTATAATTGTTGAAGAATCACAAATGCAGCGTACTTGGGAAGCAAATGCAACTATCAGGAAGTATAGGAAGAATGAATCAACTAACTCCACAACGGACTGATGAACTACTCCGATTAGAGCAGATTTAGCTCGCTTTGCTCAGCGTTACCTAGGAATTATAAGATCACAGAAGTTAAATAAGCCACACTCCGAGAGCAGAATTAGCTAGGGAAACTCCCTTACACTGCTTGTCACTACCTGACTTGGCTTGCTAACCGCTTCCTGAAATACGTTGAGGGGGAATACTACACCAACGAGTAGTGTTTGAGGTGCTCACAAGGCCAGTAGTCATCTTCAGGGACCTGTTCTTGAAGGAAAAGATTTTTGGAGAAACTTGCATTGTAAAAGATTCATAACGCAAAGATAAATCACTAAAAAAAAGAGAAAATTATCAAAAAAAAATAATAAAAATGATAAAAAATATAAAGAAGGTAGAATGAATAAGTTGAAAAGCAGGAGTTGCAGTGAGGATATAGGAAGCCGACCTCCTATAGCCAGTACTGGGCTGTACGACCCAAATAGGCTATAAATAATAATAATAAAAAGAAGAACAACAAAAATGAAAAAGCCCTCATCAAGGCTTTAAACTGATGATTTTCTTAATTTTAACATTAAGTTATTTTTTTATGAATGTTTCAATTTAAAACTTCTGATTATTGATTTCTACAGGAAATTTAAAAAGGAAAACAATTAAAAAAAAGGGCTATAAATTAAAAATAACAAAAAATAAATAACAAATAAACCCTCAGAATGGCTTTAAACTGCTTCTTTTATTCTTTTTTTGAATTATATTATCATTTATGAGCTTATTTAAATTACTGACAAAAAATTGATTTGAATTTACCAGGGTTTGAAAACATAAAAATAACAAAAATGTCCTCAGCAAGACATAAAACTGCTGGTTTCTATTTTTTTCTATTTTCTATTTTATTTTTTATTTGTTTGACTTGCTGACAGAATCTATCTGAACTTTAACTTATTTAATATTGTTTTCTATCTGATTTCAGGGAATTAAGAAGAAAAAGAAAATAAAATAAAATAATAATAACAAAAAAATAATAGTAATATATATATAGAACAGAATATGGCTTAAAAACAACAAACAAAGAGAGCCCTCAGCATGGCTTTAAACTGCTGGGGTTGCTTATTTTAATTAAATTATTTTTTATGAATTTTTCATGCTACAGGGCTAAAAATAACAGAAAAGCCCTGGGAAAGGCTTTAAACTGCTCAATTTTATATTATTTTATCATTTTATTTACTTAATTATTTTACTGACCATTTTATTTTATTTTTTTACAGCTTTCATCAACCAATATATATAAAATAACAAAAGAAAGATAAATATATATATCATAATTAGGGTTGAAAATAAAGAAGAGCCCTCAGCATGGCTTTAAACTGCTGGTTTTTCTTATTTTAATTGAATTATTTTTTCTAGGCTACAGGGCTACAAATAACAAAAACAAAGAAAAAAGAAACAAAAAGCCCTCAGTATGGCTTTAAACTGCTGGTTTTCTTTTGCTAAATTGTTTTTTATTTTCATTTCTTAGGTAGTACTTATAAAGAATTGAAAGCTGACATAAATTACATTTATTTATTTTTATGAATTAATATATAAATTTATATATAAGAAAAAAATCAATATATATAATAGAATGAGGGATTAAAAAGGAAAAAGCCCTCAGGATACAAAAAAATAACAAAAATGTCCTCAGCAAGACATTAAACTGCTGGATTTTTTTTGATTTTCCCCTTGATATTACATGAAGCTGACATATTTATTTCTATGTGCTACAGGGCTCTAAAGGACAATGCAAAACCCTAAGAAAGGCTTTAAACTGCAATTTTTTTATTTTTTATTTTTTACGCTTTGTCTTATATTTTATAATATATTATACTGACATTTTATTTTTAATGCTACAGGTGTTCATCATGAAAATACTTTCATGATTTTATAAGCTCAAGAAAATACTTTTAAAATGAAGATGAGTCCTCAATAAGACTATAAACTGTTTGAACTACTTATACAGCTTGGCTTTGAAGATAAATCACATGCCATGAAGCCCCAAAGGTAAACAATAAGGTTCCTGGACACAAGATATGGTCCTTGGCAAGACCATAAACTGCCCCTTCAAATATCAACATGAAATCAAGCCAATATCAACAAAAACAACAAAAGGAAAATCTGACGTCCTTGGCCAGACCATAAACTTCCTCTTCAAATATTGATTATAAATCACTCAAATTATCAACAATAATCAGGAAAAAGTAATCAATGGTGCTTGGCAAGACCATAACCTGGCTATTTAAAGTATTCACAAAGATTGAACAAGGACTAACAAGGCAGGATAAGTCCTAGGAAAGACTATAAGCTACCTGAGGTTTTATTTTACTTTATTTTTCTACTTTCTAATTTTATGTCATTATAAAAAACAATTGGAAAGATGTACTGACTTAGACTTTAGAACATATTTTTTATTTTATTTTATTTTTTATCCCAAAATTCAACTATTTATTTATTTTCCCTAAGAATTAGGGGCATATCCCATTCATGATCTCAAGAATATTCCATTTATTTATTATCTTTATTATACTTCTCCTACTATTACAACAAAAGCCATTAAATTGGCTTAATTTTTTAACTCAAAAAAAAGCTCTACATCAAGTAATTTTTTTGAAATGATCAATTTATTTGAAATATTTCTTGAATTGCACGAAAGTTATTTGAACTTGTTTTAAAATAAGAAGTATTTGTGCCATGAAGAAATTAATTGAACTCTGAAGGAGTTATTTATATTAAAAACTCATATATTGATGACATAATTTGGGGAATTTACATATTAATAACACCTCAATTTGCTATTTATTCCAAAAGGAATTTGAAAAGCCCCCCAAAAGCAAACAAGAGTTTTTTAAAAACTGTAAAAATTCTTATTTTTCACTGTTTATATTTTTTTCAACAACTCAAATGCATTTATGGGTAACAGAAAATCTGAACCATACAGGGGATGGACTTTTAAAAAAAGTCTGAGTCACAATGATGATTCCAAAAGGGAGATTTGTGGCATCATAAGGGTCATTAAATGATTGAAGGACTCAAATTATGATCATTCAATTATGTGATATTACTTATAAATACTCCCAAGAGCACCAATTTTTACTGATTGGCACAAATTACCACCTTTAACCAAACAGTTCCATGAACTTGATTGTGATTCAGGATTATTCCCTTTGAAGTGTCATTTTTACTCAGATATATCAATTTTTAGGTTATTTTATACTTAAAATCAAACAAAGAAATACTGTTCAGTTCAATTTATAAAAGAAATTATGTGGCTTTACTTTATTATTATTTATTCTTGTCAAAATAACTATAAAAAATAAGGGTTGGGAAAAACTTATTTCTTACACTATCCCTTATAGTGGAAGTTTTGGGGGAATGAGAACATATCCTCTTCAAAATTCAAATACCAACTCAAGATTTTTAAATGGAGAGGGGGGCCCTTATCCAAAACAAATATTATTAAAAAAATATCAATAAATTAATATTAAAATCAATTCCAAATCACCTTATTATTACAATTCTTTATTTTTCATTTCTTTATAACAGGTATAATTCAGGAATACAAAAGAACAAAAGGAAATAAATTATTTTGAAGAAATAGCAAGAGAATTTGGAAACAACTTATCATAGGATAATTATTCAGAATACTGAAAATGAATAAGATTATTTATGAAGAAAAGCAGGAGTTCCTTATGGATTGACCTTTGGACAACACAAGACCTTGGACACTTCTTTGATTCTGGATTAAAACTCATTTGGAATTTAAGAATAAGTGGTCAGGATTTATGGAATGAAGGATTACTCACTGGATTAATTATGAACTCAGGACTCACTCAACATGATGGACCAACAAGATGATGTAAAACACTCAACTCAAATTGCCCTTGGGATTCTAAAGAAGCTTGAAGACTCAAGAGGTCCTCAGCATGACACTAAACTTCTTCCCCTGTAGACTTGGGCAGGGACAATTATAAAAAAAGAAAAATAATAGCCAAGAAGCTGGAGGGGATTGTCCTAGTCAGGAGAAGTGCTGAAGGACCATTCTTGTCCTTAGCATTACAATAAACTGCTCCCTTTGTGTAACAGGAACAAGGGGTTTCACGGGTGTTTAGCATTATCAAATTGGCCAAAATGAACAAAGTGGAGTCCCAAGCCATCAATTAAGACAACAAAATTCCTCATGAAGAAATAAAACAACCAGAATAATCTTGAATCAAATGGGAAGCATGAAGATTGAAGAATAAAACAAGAGTCAAGTGGAATCCAAAATCAATCCCAAAGGAGCTCAAGAATAAAGATAAGCCCTTGGATTAGGCCAGGAGGGCCTTGCATGACTTAAGTTACACACATAGTTGTAGGTCCTGTATGACCTTAAACTACATTTTTATGGAAGAAAGAAGAAAGAATAATTGTGAAGACCTCAAGATTTCAGGACACTAGCAAATTCTTAGCAATCATTAAAAAAAGAAGAAACAAAATAACTAATTGAAGATGGATCACCAAATTTTAGCAGCCAAATACAAATCAGTCCTGAAGAAGGTGAGACCAGTCAATGAGCCAATGCCTCAAGACCTTAACCCATCTTTGTCAAGAGATCCTTATGAAACACCCTTAACACCAAACCCACCTATATTTCAAGAAACCTTCAAGGTCACCAATGAAATACTGCAAGCAGTCAGTTTTGGCCCACCAGGATGGTTATCAAATGAAGAAATCAATTTACTCAAAAATTTTATTACCTTAAGGGAAAAAGCAATAGCCTTCTGTGAAGAAGAAAGAGGATTACTCAAGCACTCATATGGAAAACCTTACAAAATACCAGTAATACCTCATGAACCTTGGCAGAAGAAACCAATTCCCATTCCCAAATCAATTTTACCACAGTTTACTGAATTAATCAGAGAAAGAATCAGGACTCGGCTCTATGAGCAATCCACCTCAAGCTACACAAGCCCAATATTTTGTGTGGCCAAATCAAATGGAAAACTCAGAATTGTCCATGACCTTCAAGAACTCAACAAAGTCACCATCATGGATGCTGGCTTACCACCTCACATTGAAGAATTTGTAGATGCATTTGCAGGAAGAGCATGCTATGGACTAGGAGACATCATGGGAGGATATGATAAAAGAGAATTAGATGTCATTACAAGACCCCTCACCACTTTTGAAACACCCCTTGGAAGGATGCAACTCACAAGACTACCCCAAGGAGCCACCAACTCAGTAGCAGTATACCAAGCCCAAATGACCTGGATACTCCAAGAAGAAATACAAGAAAGTGTAGGAATTTTTATTGATGATGGAGGAATAAAAGGACCAAGATCACTTTACAACCAAGAAACACTACCAGAAAACCCATCAATCCAAAGATTTATATGGGAATATGCCATAACCTTAGAAAGAGTTTTATTCATAATTGAAGAATCAGGACTTACTATCTCAGGATCAAAGTTTGCATGCTGTGTTCCAGCTTTGGACATAGTAGGGCATGTTGTATCATTCAAAGGAAGAACAATTTCAAAACAAAAGATCAACAAAATTCAAAATTGTCCAACACCTCTTAACAAGAAGGAAATAAGGGGATTTCTTGGACTTTGTGCCTATGTAAGGATGTTCATTGAAAACTTCTCACAAGCTTCATCACCACTCAGAAGGCTCACCAGAGAAGATGTTGACTGGGAATGGGATCAAAAATGTGAAGAAGCTTTCCATAAGCTCAGAAGAATAGTTGGGGAAGAAATAACCCTCAAGAAATTGGATTATGACAAAGGAGCAGGAAAAATTAAGCTAGCAGTAGATTCAAGCTACATTGCTGCAGGAGCAGTACTCATTCAAGAAGATAAAGAAGGAAAATAAATACCAGTATTATATGAATCAATAACTTTTTCAAAATTGGAATCAAAATACTCACAAACCAAATCAGAACTCTGTGGAGTTGCAAGAATTCTCAAGAAGCTTCAGACAATACTTTGGGTACAACATTTTGAATTGCAAGTTGATGCCAAGGCCTTAATTGAAATGATCAACACCCCTTGCTTACTCAATGCCCCCATGACAAGATGGGTGGCTTTCATTCAACTATTTTCCTTTGATTTGGTACACAAACCAGGGAATACTTTCACTATGCCATATGGGCTATCCAGAAGACCAAAAAACTCAGAAGAAGAAGATGAAGATGCACCAGAATTTGATGAAGAAGAAAATTGGATCAAGCCCCACCCTGGATTTGAGGATAAGAATGTAAATTCACTCCATTTTTCAGGAATACAAGTACCAACCAAACAAGAAGTATTTTGGAAGAGAATGCAAGAATACTTAAGTACAATGAAAAAACCACAATCAAGTAAAGATGAAGAATTTAGAAGGATAAAAAGAAGGTCATCCAACTTTTTCTTGGAAGATGGCCAACTCAAAAGAAGAAGTAATCCAAACCCTCAATTGGTGATATCAAGTCAAGAGGCTCAAAGCTACATTTGAAAGTCACTTCATGAAGACATGGGCCACAGAGGGGAAAATGAAACTTACAGAAGAATTAAAGCAGGATTTTGGTGGGAAGGAATGAAGAAATCAGTCAAGAAATGGGTTCAATCTTGCCTGGCCTGCCAAAAGAGAAGTCAAAACTTACAAAGGGAACAAGGAAAATCTACAGCAACATCAACAATCTTTGAAAGGGTCAGTATGGATGCAGTCCATATCAAATCTGGAAGATGGAAGTATATGGTTGTGGCCAGGGATGATTTTTCAGGATGGCCAGAAACAGTTGTACTAGTCAAATTAACAGCAAAAGCAGTTGCAGAATGGTTCACCTCAGAATGGATATGCAGGTATGGCTCACCAAAAGAAGTAACTGTTGATGGGGGCCCAGAGTTTGGAAAAGAATTGCAAGATGCAGTAAAGAAAGCAGGATCAAGGAGCAGAGTCACCACACCCTATTACCCAGAGTCTCAAGGAATGGTGGAAAGGGGACATAAAAAACTCAAAGATGCACCAGTCAAAATGTGTGGGGAAAGTGGAGGAAAATGGAAAAAATATCTACCACTAGTGACATTGGCTGACATAATCTCCACTAAAAAGACAACTGGTTTCTCACCATATGAGCTCCAATTTGGACAACTACCAGTATTACCCATTGAAATTGAAACAAACACATTTTTAGCAGTAGAATGGCACAAAATATCCACAACTGAGGAATTATTGGAATCCAGAGCTAAGCAATTAGAAGTAAAAGAAGGAATAAGAAAGAAAGCAGCAGAAAAACTCAAAAAATCAATGGAGGGCTCAATGAAATATTGGGATAGAAGAATGGCACATCAACTAAGATCACCACTAAAACCAGGAGATTTGGTCCTGGTTTACAACAAAGCAACAGAAACTAATTGGGGGCTACTTTTCAAAAACAAATGGAATGGACCCTACAGAGTAATCAGACAAATAAACAATGGACCATATGAACTTGAGGAGCTGGATGGAACAGAATTGGCAAGAAGATTTGCAGCATCACAAGTAAAGAGGTTTTACCCAAGAGGAAAGATAGACACAAAAGAAGAGACAGAAGAAGAACAAAGTGAAGAAGATGAACCAATAAATGAGGAAGAGGTATTGGAGGAAACCACAGAATCAGATGAATAATAGGGAGATCTCACCTGGAATGCTGGGGAAAGCATTAAATGGAGAGGGGGATTTGGTATTCCATAACATTTTTTTTACCAGGCTCAAGCTCATAGTACCCTATAACAGCATTAAATCCAGCCTACAGGTAGACTTACACTCCAATTTTACACCAAAAGGTCAATTCTACAGCAAGAAGCTGGATTTAACTCATAAACCCATTGCACAGGCACCAAAGGGCAGTGTATGTGTTTAAATAAATTATTCAATTTCATTATGCATATGTAAAAATCAAGTTACATATAGTAAACTAGTTACAAAAAACAAGGTACCACCCTTTAAATTACACACCCCATTATAGCCACAGGACTCATTCAGCAATAAAAGGACACCTGCATGAATTACACAGCAACCTAGCACTCAAAATAGAGAAGTCACATGATGCAAAACTAAAGCCCATGGAATTCCTGCAATTCATTTACAACACAGCCACAGGAGTACCTTATCTTATATCCACAGTAACCCCACTTGAAACCCTAAAACAGAATCAAAATTATTTACACAACTCATCACCTCATGCAAACCAAAGCTAGTTACAACAGGCTGCATGCAGTACACAATTCTAATTTCCTCTCAACCACATGACTATGCACAGCATGTGTCAAACTCAAAAATCACATCATCTCATACATAACAGTAAATTCATCAGTGCAATAAATTATCACCTGACCTCATTTTAAAGTTCAAAAAGAAGAAAAACAACCATGACACTTGCATAAATTACACAGCCACTTCTACCAAGCCTAATATATGACATATGCAAAGGAATTTCAAGTTCATCATGTGATACTCCATCCACCAACAGAATATCATGTGACAGAAAAGAGGCTGTGCACAACAAAAATCCTCAGCCAAAATGAAATAACCTCATGCATGCAAGGAAAATCCAAGAATATCACATCATAATTAGTTCACCAAAAGACCATCATGTGATGAATGGAGGCTGTGCAGAGAAAAAATTATCACCCAACCTTAAATCACCTGACCCATGCAAGAAAGGTCCTCACCAAAAATAGAGTCACATGATGAAATAAAGAGGAATTAAAGTGGAAAAAGACAGCTCCCATAGAGGGCCCCCTGGCCTCCCAAAAGGTATAAATAGAGGGGCTCTCTCACCCAAATTTCAAAATCCCCCCCATGAAAATTATATCCCCTGCACATTACAAGCACAGGAATAAGTCATCCCTCACCTGGGAGGTAGTCCAGTATATTATGGTAAATTTACTTGCCCAGTAGCTAAGCTCAGTGGAAGTATAGTGTTGAAAATTACCCAGTAGCTAAGATCAGTGGAATCTTATTATTATTAAAACAAAAATAAAAATTACCCAATACCCAAGATCAAGGTTACTACTCTATGAAAATATTTTAACTAGTAAAATTAACTTCATTTAACAAGATTTAAAATTAACTTGCCCATTTAAAATCAAATATCAAATAATCTTACCTCTTAAACTTAACAAGTGATATTTTATCTTATTATTAACCACTCTTAAAAAAATAACAAACCTTTAAAAATTATTTTACTATATTATAGCTTTAACTTAACAAAATTACCTTTATCAAACTCATCAAATTTTCCAGAAAACCTTAAATAACCCATCTTACCAAGGATTTATCACCAAGAAGAAACCACTCACCTCAATTTAACCAAAAAAAAATATTAAAATTAAACAGACAAGTATTTCCTTAAAATCTCAAATTACCAAAATTACTGACATTATTTTGCATATTATTTATTGAATAGGTCTGATCTGAGACTGCTGAATTTTTTCTTCTGCATTTGTAAAGCCACATAGCAATTTTATTTTGGTTTGTGAGCTCAAAGGAAGATTTTGTTCAGTATTTCAGGAGGGGAAGGCAATACACCCTTGCCACCCTTGGTTACAGGAGTTATTAGCAATTCAAAACTAGTTACCTGTTATTTCCCCCTCCAGGTACTGCCTCATTTTAATCCCACACAAGAGGAGTTCCCACAGTATGAGACTCCCATTAATAAACCCAATGCACCCAGGGAAGCCTTCTGCCTGCATTACTTGAGACATCCCTCTTTGTTGTTCTATTTTTGGCCACACAATCACTTTGGGCTTAAACTTCATTAATATCTGGATCACTCTTTGAGTGTACAACACAATAGTCCCATGGCTAATTCCAAATAACATTCCAATCTTTCCCAAAGTAGCCCCATTGCCATTTGATCCAAGCCTTGATAGTGCCACAGCCAATTGGATGGCAGTATTTCATTGTTTGTTTTTTTGATTATTTTTGAAAGGTTTTATAATCTTGAATTTGTGCAACCAATTTTTCAAATGATTCATGTGTGGCCCTACATAGCTGTTGAAGCTTTTTGGATGATAATGTTTGTAAATCATTCATTGTATACATGTAATGTTATGGATATCTTCTATGAGGATTGATGTATCTTTGTGATGTTATCATATCTAATAAGATTATATCTTCCTGGATATCAGAATCTCTATCAGAGTTGAGAGCATTGATGAACTGCAGTGAGCTTAACGTCTGAAGTAAAGGTAGCCTTTTCAATGCCTTTGGCATGGTAAATGAAGAAAAGAGGTATAGAAAATGCAATTTTAAATCAAATAACTTAATGAATGACCAATATATGCAGATTCTATGCAAGAGAAGGGGAGTTTCATGCAATTTAACATGCCCTTACTGAGCTGTGTGTTGTAAAAATGTCCCTTTAAGTGAAGCTAAAGGCGGGATTTTAGTATCAAAACATGGGATTTAGTACCAAAAAATCTGGGTTTTTGTATCTCAAAATACCTCACCTCTTGAGGTGTGTGATTTCCCAAATCCCAAAAAGTTAATTCAGGATTTGGAAAAAAAAACTTGGGATTTTGAGTGTGGTATTTGGTAGCTTTCACACCCCCTATGGATTTGGATTAGTTTTGAGAAAACTGATGAATGTTTAATACTATCATGTTTCTCATTAAATTAATTAGATGTTTTTTCCATCAATAATTTCAGGTTAAAAGGATTTATTTTCCAGAAAATATACTAGTAGGTGACAGTGACAGAGTGATATTTTTCACAATGCAATAAAATACCCCAATAATATTTTTAGAGTTTTCTCAGGTATCCCAGAAAAAGTATCTATCTTGTCTCCAGAATTGAACAATTATCATTTTTCAAAAATTTAAAAGAGCAAAAATCTTTACATACTTTTCAATATCTATTTCTATCAGGAAACCTCTCTCCATGAAAAATTTGACAGTTTTTGAACATATTGTTTACAAGAACTGAAGAAATTTTAGAAACCAACTTGGCTCCTGTAGTCCCAAAGTAATTGGGAGAAAGAGATGACTTATCAGGACATAAATGTGATTCAGCAGTGGCTTCTCATGATATATAGTCCAAATGAAATTGTATATTTTTCTTTTAATTACCTATTCCTTCAGAAATTGGGTATCAGTGATTCCATTTGTAAGCTCCATCAAGCCTCTGAAATGGATGTCTAGTCCTATAGTCCTTCAAAAAATTTGGATTGAACTCTTAATGCCTTTTTTGTCCAAAAAATAGAAGAATTTTATCTCAATTCCCTATCTCAATAAACGGAGTTTTATATCTCTATCACCAGGACTGTTGGCTGATTTATTATTGCATAGTTCCACAGGAATTGTGTATTTGAGCTTTCATTACAGAGCTTGGGGAAGCAAGTGCACAAAGTATATTTAATTTGGACTCAATATGAATGAGGAAGGAGAAGAAGCTGTGTTCCATTACATAATTCCAGATAAATATTGGAATTGAATGGTAATTTTTTACATATAAAGGAAGTTTGAAGTTTGTTTCTAATTTTCATGTATAAATGAAATTGTTTTCAATTTAAAGTACTTGAATTTCTGAAATAGACCCTAATTATGTCATTTCAGCTGTAGTAATTGACATTCCCCTGATTTGACCTTATATTTTATCTCAAAAGTCCACATGCTAACACTAGTGGTAATCCAAAAGGATGCCAGCTTCATGCAAAATTGATATCTAGAAACTTCCATCCAATCTTCACTGGTGCTTCCATATGAGAACTATGGTTTGAGTGCACCAATATATTGGCCATTTGAAGGGCATCAAATCAATTACCTTTGTATTCAGACTCCTTAAAGAAGACATTGGGATAAATATTTCAATAAGATCAATTCAAAAAAATGACTCAAAATAATTTGATTCTGTCAAACAAAACAAGTTGAATTCAAGATTATGGATAGCCACTGTAGAATTCTGTGGCCGATAATATTATTCAGGTAAATCTAAAAGTAGTTCAGCTATTATCAACTTAAATTTTAATGAAAAGTGGAGAGGATGAGCTCATGTTTATGTTTCCTTCAGTGAAATACACCAAAATATCAATCATATATGTATTTCAAAAATATTATTTGCATCCACAATCTTTTCTCAGCACTCATTCTTGAGCATTCAGTGCTTTTATGCATACTAGGAACTACTCTCACTCAATCTACACATGAATCAAATTCCATATCTTTCCTTCACAAAGACTAACCCAATTTCAAACCTGGTATATCTACCCTTGTGTATTCAATTGAGCTATTATCTAATATCATTATTCCAAGATCTATATTGATAAGCTAGAGAAGAATTTTTCATCTCACGTGAGTCCTTAAAATCAGAAACTAAGTGAAATCCATCTTTTACTGACTCTTATTTAATCAATTAGACTCATGGGCATACAAATCTTCTTACAATGTAATCATATCAATAAATTATCTCTCCAGACACAAAGGGAATTCTTCCTTGCATATTTTTTCATTTAAAGCTGAAGGCTGGAATCTGGGATGAATTATTTGTTAATATAGAAGGATTCCCACTTTCTTGTATTTCTCAGGAAAAAAATTCTAAATTGCTTTACTATTGGTTCGCATTCCTTCTTATTCCTAGAACTCCTCTTTTTTTGACTATATACTTTCCTTTCCTCTATATTCCTCTTTCCTTAATCACTTCAAGAATTTATCAAATATTGAATAAGGCTATTTTTCATTATGTGAAAAATCATACCACATATAGAATTTACCTTGAATATCAAACAATCATTTTCACCAAGCCCATAGGCAAGTTTAAATTACAATCGTCCTAACCCATCCGTTTTTTGAGCACTTGAAATAAATGAAAATCTTTTCCTAACCGGTTTCAATAAATAAATTTCTGAAAATTTCTTTGATCAGTATTATATATCAAATTTCCTTTGGCAATATTCCCCGGAAAATATTCCAGTGGAGCTTGGATAATATGAAAACATCTGGTCATGGGTACCCCATCCAATATCCTTACCAGCTCCTATCTCTGAAATAATAAAATGGAATCTTAATTCATAGATCAAATAGTAGGATTAAAACTGTATCAATTTCACGCCCAATTGGACACAATTCCAATCTTAATCTTAAGTTAAATTTTTCCACTTTGAGACATAAAAAAATGAATTTAAGTTAGAAATAGTGAAAATGGTCAATTCAGGCCATTATATCACTGTGCTCATAGAGTATTTAAGCTTCTCTGAGTACATAGGAACTAATAAAGATAACTTTAAAGTTTAGAAACCCTTTTCAAAACATTGTGAATAATCAAAATCAACCCTATCTCATCCAATTTCCAATTATCGTGCAATTCAACAATAAACATTGTAATTCATTGGCCTGAATTGCCAATTTTGAGCATAACATATTCCTAGAATCTCCCCCAAAAAATATTTTGTAAGGAATTACTCCAGCACTGGGAAATATTAGAAAAAGAGAGGTTTAAAATATTGAAGTTAAAGTTTTTGGGAATTCCAACTTTACCAATTGTCAGCTCAATACTGCCACCAAATAATAGCACAAATAAAAGCAGTTGGTATATGAAAGACAACAAGGCGGATATTTATGGGAACACATTTCTGAAAATCATTGGATGAAGATACCTTGAAAGAAATAAGATATACAAAAGTTCTGAACCATCTGATATTTAAATTTAATTTTCCATAGGAGATGAGTATTTCAAAAACTCTGTCAAGACATCCAAGGAAGGATAAATTCACTTATTGTCAGAAATCAGAGATAATTTATTTTTTAAATTTAAGTTTTTCAATGAGAAATTGGCCATCACCCTAGAAAGAATGGGATCAAATGGCAATGGATCTTTTGAGGGAAAAATAGCAAGGAATTTGAAAATAGGTAGAGGTAAAGTCATTTTTATTTCAAGAAGGGTTATCCATGCCATACACTAATTGTATAAAGAGGATCTCAGATGGCCCAATTGGGAAAGAAGGCAGAAAATGTTACAGATTATAAAAAATGAGGTATTTGAAGGTTGTATTGGTTTTATTGATTGAACAACCAGGAACAGATGGTCAAGAAAAATTACAGAAAGAAAATATACTCTATTAATGAAAAATTAGTGTGTGATTCAGATAAAAGAATAATATATATGACTGGATGTCCAGGGTCATGTTGTGAATAAGAATGCTACAAGGGGATGATAATCAATTTTTGAAGCAGGTGGGCCCATTATTATTTTATTGAGTTTTTTCATAGAAACTGACCTCTTCTTAGGTAAATATTTATTTTAAGACTCAGAATATTTCCTGAATTAACACCTCATTCCAGAATACAAATCACCTGCATCAAGTCTCCCAGGAAACAGGGAGTTCAATTATTTCTTGGCACGCTCAAGGGTACACAATGAGCATTTTAATGGCATGCTCAAGGGAATTTGGGTCTCACTAAAGGAGCTACACCTAATACTCTATGAAATGAGCACTTGAATTAAATTTTGAATTGGCTCAAAGGATTCTATGATTTGCACAATATTATATCACATTTTAATTAAAGGTGGGAAGATTTAGCACTTGATAACCAAGATGTAAATTTGAAAAATTCACACATAAAGCATCCCAATGCTGAAAATCAGCTCTTATGGGAAAGAGTCCAGAAATTTTGTTTGGCACATAATTGATCAAATTTGTTTTTCCAATATGATGGCTGGTTTATAAACAATGTCATTGCTTGTTGAATTTGAATGAAATAAACCTATAGTGGCAATTTCAAGTGATTGATGAATTAGATGAAGAATTTTGTTTTCTTCATATCAAAGTTACTTACACCTCTGTAAATAAAAGAAATTCATATCAATTAAATTACACCAGGATCAATACTACAAGCTTTCCTTTTTTGAAACAATCTTTTTGGGGGGGAAATGTATTCAAGAATTGTTTTTACAATTTTGTGATTTTTTATTTATCTTTTTGTGATATTTTCTATTTTATTTAAAGCTTATTATTTTATTTTATTTCAGTTTACATAATTGAGACAAAGGCTCATTTAAGAACAATATGGCTTAGCCATTCATGCCAATCCAGTTCTGATAATTTGATACATAATCCTATTATTGGACCAGATTTGTCATATATTAGTTACCAATTGATTTTAAGATAAAACAAAATAGTAAAAAACATACCAATATATTCAGGGTTCATCCAAATGTGTACTTGAGAAGCTTCTCAATATTGTCAGGGATTCATTCCTGTTCAAGCCACACAATCTGCTTGTAAGGCAGTATTGGCATTCATGACCAGCTTATTGTGCCAGTGCCCAAAATCCATCATTCAAAATTTATCCTACTTTTTAGCATGGGCACATTGAAACTTGTACCTCTCAAGATCAATGTCCAACTTGTTCTCAGAAATCTCCCGCTGAGATTTCTGATAAATCTCGTCTTTATCAAACTGATATTTAAATTTCTTTAAAAACACAATATCTTGTGAGGAAATGGCATTATTGATTGAATCCATAATTGAAATCTTCTCTGTCTTCTTGATGTGAGATTGCAAGTCCTACTTGGGTAAACCTGTCAGAGAAAAGGATATCTTATTTTTAAATGGGATTGAAGGTGATGGAGTTTGTGTTAGAAAGGCAGGAGGATTGATATGTTCAACCTCCCCTATATGATTTTGCATTTCATCTTCAGAGGATTCTTGATCCATCGATTAAAATGTTGCACTTTTTGGGGAGAACTCAGGACCTTCTGAGATTGATTGGAAATGATTTTCAGATCGAGTGCTCATTGTCTTAAATTGGGCCACTAGTCTTAATGAGACCTCTGGTACATCCATGAATTGTATGGTTTCTACCCGTGCGTTTACCTCCTTCATACCATAATCATAAATGCTGAATGGGAAGACATTTGCTTTATCCCCAAATATTGAACTCATGCATTCAAAGCAGGGGAACTTGATCTCAAGAAAGTCGGGGAGATTATCTTGCTCCTCCATTGTGAGGTCGGAACCTGTGTTACTTTCTCATGAAACTTCTTCTTGAACATGAACCAGAATTGTTGTAGCTTACAACAATCAAGATTGAGATGGAAACTGTTGTTTTTCTCATTGAAGAACCTTGCAAACTTACCAAAGTGCTGTGTACAAGTGAGTTTTTTGTTTCCCCAAGATGACTTTTTGGGATCTCCCAATAAATCTAAAATAAGCAAAAAAAGGTGAGTAGAGTGATAATATTATTATTAGATCAGAAGACTCACCATTGTAATTCTTCTCATTCTCGATATAGGAGCAGATGCAATCATAATCATCTTTGGTAAATTGAGCACTTCTGATCAGATTTAATGATTCACGCAACTAGTTTTTTTGGATCTTCTCTCTTTTCTGTTGTTAATGATAAGTTAATATTTGAGCTTTTGTAAGTCATTTTCCTTTGGGCTTGTTTATGATATCTGGTAAGCTTCCATCTGCCAAATTCCTTGTTCTAATGTGTTGAGATTGATTGAGAAATGTTGGTTCCAACTGCAATTCTGGTCCTTGACTCATTATTACTGAATATGTTGGTGGAAGCAATCTTGTTTTGTGATGAAAAAAACTAAACTGATTAAGAAAAAAAAATGAATTAATCTTTTTGTTGGATTTTTTTATAAAGTTTGAGATTGAAAAAAAAGTAGAAATCAAGAAATCAACAAAGACACGCAGGCATAACCACTGATACCTGTGCAAACAGATGATGAATAATTTTTTGGGAAAGGAAAAAAATGGCTAAAATTTGTGAAATGAAATTACAATTAAATTAGAAATAAAATTAATGGGAATTTTGTCAAAATAATTTTATTTTAATTTGTTTAATTAGGGGAGTTCATTTTAAATGAAATTATTTTTGAAATTAATAAAATTTTAATCCTACTAGATTAAATTTAATAAAAAATAGCCATGACCTGAGGCTATAATCTAAGTGTAATCTTTTCCAAAAATGGTAGCAGTTCCTTGCAACGGCTTCAGGAAAAGGTGAATAATCATCACTAGTGAGTAGTCCATGTGAGTCCGTGCCAATGTCAGTTCAGTTTGTTTTGACAGGAGCTCGGGTATCAGCCCGACACCCGCCAGATTGAGCTCAGGTAGCCCGACTACAGCCCGCCCAAAGCAAACAGTCCAGACCAAAATGGGTTGTATTTTTTAATAATTTTGATATTTTCTTTCCGAAATCTGTAAAAAATTCTGAGGAAAACGATCATCACAAATCAACCTGAAGAAGGAAGGTATTAACTGAGGATAAGAATAAAGATGATTACCAGAAGACAAAAAGCTGCTACTGATTCATCTCTTTTAAATTCAAATACATCACAAGAAAGGAAAAATTCAAAACGAAATCAAAATCAAATCAAATCATCAAAAATCGAGTCAAACAATATATTAAAAGATCAAATTGAACTGTTTGGAATAGTTACCGATGGATTCTTGAAAGAAGTCATATCAGTTCCAGAAAACCAAAGAAAAACTTTTTATCAAGGTAGATCGTTAACCCCAACCGAAAAAGCCACTTGGGACACAGTTGTCGGTCAGTAAAATGATATTAATTTTGAAACTTGAATGTGTCTTGGCTTGATTCATTTTAATCTTTCAAGATTTAAATAATTCAAGATCTTTTGAAGTGGTCTTAACCTTTATTCGTTGGTTTAGGATGCAAGAACAAGCTGTGGCCTAATCAAACTTATCTCGTTCAGGATTTCTCTTATCATCAAGATCAAATCAGAATCATCCATAAATACAATTTCGCTTACTTTCTTGTTCAAACCATCGAAAATCCTGATCATTTATTGAATGAATTTATTCCCATCTTCTTACATTCTTTATTGCTCGTTGATCCAATTACAATTAACTCCAATACCATCAATGAGGGGGTTTTAGATTTGATTATTGAGCTTGAGGTTCGAAAACTGTTGTGTTGTTTGCGAAGTAATAGTGAAATTAATCATCATCAAAGCTGTCTTTTTACATCTACTGGTCAAGCTCAAGTGAACCCTTTAATTTACCTTAAACTACAAACTGAAACATCAATCAGCGATCTCGTCTCAAAACTCCATAGTCGCTCAAGGAGAATTCAAGATTATGTTGGGTTTTTTATATTGACCGGCTCTATCTATTCTATCTTCATCAAGCTTGTGCGTTTACTAAAACCTTAATCACTTATTTTGGATTATTGTCTAGATTGTTGAAGCCGGTGGGAATCTCGAAAGCCTTGAACAGCGTTTTCCTCTGACAAATCTACTCGATAGGTGTTTGAAATTTATTTATGCATTTTACCCAACTTCTTCTCCTAGCAAAGCTCAGACTATCCGACCAGTATCATTGGTGAGTGACAGGGCAACGGATAATTTTGAAGGTGTCTAACTCCTTGATTGCTATTTAGGCCGACGATTATATTCAGCGTGCATCACAGCGTGCAAAGAGCGCCGCCGCAGACAAAGCGACTAGAAGGAATCTTCAAGTCAGCCCCTCTCGACTTGTCTCAAGCGGCATGTCCCCGAATTTACTCAACGGAGACAAGACATCGGATCTTCAATCACATATAGCTGGCTTTCAAGATAGACATCACACTACCATCGCGTGAGTCGCTCACACAATCATACGTTTGTCTTTGTTTCTCATTCCTCTTGGATTTTCTCTGTAAACTTGAATCTTTGTAGTCCACAGAGCGAACAAGCCGGAAAAATCTATAGGAAACTGATGGAGTGTCTGAACAAAGATCCCAATGTGTTTGGTCCCAAGCATGACAAGCATCTCTCTACCAATAATTCTTCAAGTATTACTCCCAAAAGACTAACAGAGCCGACGATTGAATCTAGTCAGAATGACCGTAGCACTCCAACTCCAATAATAGCAATGAACACGTCCATTTTTTCTCCCCATGGAACCTCATCTCCCTCAATTTCTAAAGGCTCTTCCAGTAAACCGGAAAAGCATATGCTTCCAGGAGCGCCATTCTGTTGGAATAAAACACAAGAAGATGCAAGCCAAATTGAGTTTGATACACCCTTATCAGAACACGACCTTGGCGTCCAAGATGGATCCTTGAGCTTACAACAGGGAGCTAACTGCGATGAAAATGCCTTTTCTCACCAATCCGATGATCTAGCCGATATATCCCGATATTTTAATGCGCATACCAATCAGACTGATACCCCACAGGCAGATTGCAACCAGGTTGAGCAGGCGAAAGAAGACCAGCTCCAGCCTTTGTTAGGCAAAAATAATGGAAAACTCGTCGCGCCGTCGATGGTAGCAGTTGAGCCGCACGATATGCAGAATTCTTCCAAAAGTCGAACTACCAATAGGTTTTTGTCTCCTTCGAGTGACGCAGAAACCAGCTCTGACTTTGGCCGAGCTGGTAAAAAAAGATCGTCACGTCAGCACGCCGTCTACCCACCAAATCGAGGACATCGAGCGCAACATGAACATCATGAAAAGCAGTCAAACACTTGGAAAAAAGACCTCCGCTCAAGGCGCTTTATTTGCACCATGGACGGGCAGATATATGAGCAAAGTCAACCCAAAGCCGCAGGCCCTAAATTGCCCTTATCATGTGGTAAGAAATACAGGTGCCCTTCGGAAAATGGATACATCAGTCCTGAGAACAAAAATGGTCCAGACTCTGACGCACGTTCTCCAAGCCGGATGTGGAGCTCTCGTAAGGGCAAGCAACATACTGAAAAACAAGGTGATCGTGTCAAACATCAGCGTCAATGCTCCGATGATTCTTCATCTTATTCAAGTCACGCGAGCGGATTTGCCATGAAAAAAAAACATATTGGAATACAGCGCAGCCCTACCAAACGGCACCGTAAACACTCGGATGATTCATTCTCTAGCTCAAGTCGTATGGACAAATCCAGCAAGAATAGGAAAAGTTCCCGCAAGAAACGAACTGCTTGGACATGGGAAGAAACCGAGTTATTAATTGAAGAAGTAGAGAAATTTTATGAAGAACCAAATTGTATGGCTATAATACTTCGTCGGCATGGTCGAAATGGAACTGTTAGCGAAACATTCGCCAATCGAACCAGCGTCATGTTAAAAGATAAAGCTGTGCATGTGAGTCAAAACTATCATTATTTTCAACCACGACGTTATCTTGACACAAACTAACCAAATGATTCATTAGTTATCAACTACTTGGTGGAAAATAAAGTCGCAGTTGAGCGATGAGAGGAAAAAAGCTTTCAAAAGATTTCCAGCCAAAAAAAACAGTTCAGCTATATCCTCAGATAATGACACTTAATCAGAAATTTCAAACAAACAATTTGAACGAAATGAAAATTCGAGGTGAAAGAATCAAAGTTGAACGTGTGAAATTTTCATCTTTTATTAAATACTTTTTCCGTTACATGCCTTCACAGTACCCTAAAATATTGATTTTGCAAATGAAACTTCAGTTTCGTATTAAATCTGTAACCCTAAATTCTTTCATTTCTATGATGAATTGTAATTCTACAGTTGTTTCTTAATTAAGTATGTGTGTCTCAATTGTATTTAAAAAACTGCCCCTGTCTACCTGATGAGAGCAATCTAGTGTATACATGTGTTTTTTTGTGACAAGTCATGAAGATTTGTATGCTGTATTTTTGAAATTGATAAAAATGTTATTTTGGAAATAATCAAAACTTGCAAGCCTTCAAGAGCTGAGATCTTTAATGGGAGGTTTTTGTAAGTTGATGAGTTATTTGTATTGTTTCCTTTTTATCTTGAGCATGATAAGGCTTTCTCTTACCAACAGATACATCACTATTTAAAGGTAATATTGAATCGAATAATATATATATATATATACTAGGGTGTTAACACCTGCCTGGCCATGTGGCCCAGTTGCATCAATTCTTAAATGGGAAAAAAGGGCTGGATTTTTAATTTGAAAAAAAATATGAAATAATTTTATTTCAGCTTAGGTGATAAAAAAAATTGTGAAACAAGTTCCAGCTAGCCCGTAATATATTTTCCTGCCCAAAAATGCTACAAGTAAATAATAATAAAAAGATTAAATGAAGCATATGCCTATTTATAGCCTATTCATGAAGACTTCTTTGAATACCACATTTCTTTTTTCTGCCTTTGGAATATTAATCATTCTTGTGTGTAACCATAACCTTTGATGTAGCTCTTGATCCACTCAATGAAAATGGATCATATATTTACCCATGTGAGAATACTGCCTCTTGATAGTTGCTTCCAACTATTCCTATAGTTTGCCCTTGAGACTTATTATTCAATGTAGACTAATTTTCCTTCTTTCCTTCCAACAAAGACCATAGCCTCAATGATTTTTTCTCCCAATCTCTTACAAATTGAGTATGCTACGTTACGGAGGCCATTTTTTGGTCTATTTTTCACAAAAGGATTATTGGGAATCCTTTCTTGAGCTTTAAAAGATGGAGTGAAAGTCCTGAAATTTTTAGTGGGTTTGGAAATCCATCTTGGTATAGGCTTTGTGAATCCTCATCAACTGAATCAAAGCTGGTGTATGAAAATTCCTGTACAGGGAGAGTGTCAGGTATTTCTTGGCTCAAAAGGTCACAGAGAAATTTTCTATTTATTCAGAGAAGCCTTCATCATTATTATATCTTTTTTAATCTCTGAAAAAGTATGTTGAATCAAAATTTTCAATTCATCCTACTTGCAGTTTTAAGTAATTGCCATTTTTTCTATTCCAATTTTGATCAAAAACTGTTAATATTCTATGTCTTGTGCAGAATTCATATATGATTAAAGCTTGAGAATATTAAGGTTTTTCAAAAATTTGAACTTAACAATACATTCTTTAAAAATAAGTGGATGTGTTCCTTTCCATATTACTGACAAGAATTTCTTGAAATCTCTATAAATTACTACAAGATTTCCACTAAATGCTTATTCATTTTCTATGAATTCCTTGAGAAATTTATCTACCAGCTAAAAGCCATTTTTGTGACCCATTAGTGTGTCAGTCCAAATAATTATTTAATCCACCCTTAATATACTTGCATTTTGACTATTTTTTGGGATTGAAGAGAGTTAATTGGAAGAAATCACAAGTGGGGTTCCAAATTTTGGGTTGGAATCTTTTCCATTTATAAAGTTTATTATTGCACTCCCTAAATTTTAAACCTGTTATCATATATTTTCTCTTTCAATACTAAAATCACTTACCACTTGAAGAATATGCAACTGCCACACATCCCAATGATCTTATATGTGCCAAGATAAAAGTATATAAAAAGTTTCTGTCTGTTCTACCAGGGTCATCTAAGAAGAAACATCCACCTAAATTATTAGTATAACAGTTCATTATAGCTTCAAATGAAACCTTTTTTGGAAAATTCAGAATTGATATATTATCGAGAGCAAACTTTGAGACTTATAAATTTCCTTCAGATTTTTCTAACTAATTATATTATTATGCAACTTCACCATTACTCACTTAGTTGTATTTTGGGAGTTCTAGAAAAACCTCATCTATGATATATCCATGTTAAAGTAAAATCAGCTGTGTAGTGTGTATATAATGTTGTTTTGTTTTATTTTTTTCACTTTCAATTTTATCATTTTCAAAATCTTCAACCATATATTTTTAAAACTCTTTTCCATAAGCTCTATGAATTTCCTTTTTGAGTTATAAAAATTAAGACTCCAAACATATTCTGGAGGGTTTGTGATCATCATTTTGACAGAGACCTAATTCAAGGGATGCCAATATCAAGGAGTTCATAGCCTTTCCATTGAACCTTTACAAGTTTTCAAATGATTTTAATCATAACGGTCAAGTAATAGAATTCAAAAACACCACATTTATGCATCTAATGGATACAATTTATAGATTCTACCAACAACATCATGGGATCTCCTTTTGTGAAATAAATTCTATTTTTTAAATCAGGTATAATTATCTTTTTTTTATTATATGAAAAGTATTCTTTGTAAGTAAAGTTTACTTCACATGAATAGTTATCAATTTTAATTATTCTTTCATCCTGAATAAATATTATGCTATTTTATTTGAAATTTTAATATAAAGAGATATTACTGATGAATATATTGCACTCAAGCTTAAAGGTATTATCCTCCATGCAGCCATAGTAGATCCTACCCATCTTTCATTCTTAACCTTTTTTTCCCTATAATCAAATTATCCAGCTTTCATCTTTACCCTATCAAGTCCTTTTTATATCCACTTATAGAGGCACTATACTGAGAAAAATTCTGCACCAATTTCTACATTTATATGAAAGTTCTGCTTTGCTAAAAGAAAGGGATTATATGGATAAATCTATTAGCTTTCATCTGTATACCTTCCTGTTATACATTTTACTCCATTATTTCTTCTTTGATATATTGGGTATTAATTATCTGGAAGCTTTTTTGAATGGTTTTTTGAAGATTCCCAATTCACCTTGTAATTTGCATTTAAATGTAAGGATCAACAGGGTCTATGAACATTTTTTTATTCTTGAAAAAAGAGTTGTCTATTTGGTTTTTAAGGTATTTTTACCTTCATGGAAGAATTTCATTATTTAAGGAAATCTGCAAAATGACTTGGGTATTTTCAAAACCTCACAAAATGGGCTTGGAAAATGATTTTTTTAAATTGAATTTTTGAGATTATCATCACATGACTTCAAATTTGATTGAAAAAATCTTGCAATGATATTGGGATAGTGTGGTATTTTTTGAACTAAAATGAACTTTTTTTACTTAAGGCCATTCAGGATTGCATTTAATAGTAATATGTAGGTTTGTTTTCCCATAATTTTGAGCTAAACTGCTTGAATATTGATATTTGGATTTCATGTTACCTGGGTTTGGAATAAACGATTCAGGAAAGTATATATTATTCCCAATATTATTTCCTCCAGTCAATTCATTATAGATTTTATGCATGACACATTGGAAATGATGTGTATTGATTTCATTTTTATATAGATGTATATATGAAAGCCATTAAGATTAAGTGTTATTTTATTGGTCCAAGATATATTGCTGAAATAAGAACCTACCTCATATCATAAGGCCATATTCTTCAGACCTAAATTTTAATCAATAATAATAATCTTATTTTGAAACCTTGTGACTTTTCCTCTTCACCTCTAGTGACAGATCAATTTAACCATGTGAATCTGGGAGTAAATAACACAGGGAATCATAAACCTCATTAAGATTCAATATTATTTTTTCTCTGGCTGTTTTTGGATTGAGAATGACTCTCCTAAAATTTCCCTCTGAGGTTTCTTCATTTCATAGTAAAAAAGGATAGAATTTTATTATGTTAGAAATAAATAATCCAACTAAAAGTTTAAATAAAATAACATAACCCAAATATAATTTTTTTCAAACTAATCTGAAATTGGCTTGTATCTGTTTTATGTAAATACAACGCTCCACTATTTATGGAAATTTATTCTTTCTGGAGATTCTTCATCAATGCAAACCTTTTGAATTTAGTTAAGGATTAATTTATTTCTGTCAATATATCTGAATATTTTATCATGACCTCCAATCTTAGTTTTCTTACCAGATTAGTTACAGTCACTTGATTCACTTTATCTTTTATAAATGCAAAGCTGAATAAAGTTTGGCTCTCAATCATTTGCGAAAAAATACCTGATGTTTTGGTTACAAAAACCATTTACTAAAGATTCATATTCCCCCCTTTTTTGTATTAGCCAGTTTGTGATAATAATAAGAAACCAGTTTAAGAACACAGTTCTCTCAAATTATAACTGCAAGTAATCATTTGAAAGATCAATTGTCTTTTGAAATGCATCCAAAGCTTAATTTATTTATCTATTTGATAATGTATGTATCTATATTTATAACACTTTATAATGTTAACCATCAATAATTGTGAAAAAAAACAGGACCTGCTGGTAGGTAGGTTAGTTTGAACCCTTCTACAGCCAAGATCCAGCTTGCCTCAAGCCTTTCCCTCAAATGTAAAATGTCATTTCAAGTATTAAAGGTTACATATTTGGTCATTTAGAATATTAATTAAGTAAATTGAAACTTACTGGAATTTTTAACATAAAAACGTTCCCCACATTACTCATAACAAAGCTGTATTATTGAATATTCTTAAAAGCTCTCATTTTATCTCACATATAATATATTGAATTATTATTTTCATATTCAAATTCAAGAAAAAAAGTGAATGTGAGTTCAACATTCAATTTGGTTCAAGCTGGTCAAAACTAGATATCCAAATATGAAAAGAAAATTTTCTTTTACTTTTTCCACAACATCTGAACATTCTTTTCAAAGATAGAAGATATGGCTGCTAAAAGTGTTTTGAAAAAAATTTCCAAATATCTTTAAAGAATTTTTTTGAAAGGATATTCCTGTCTTGATAATATTTACTTCATTTTATTTCTAAAAATAATCCCAAAACCATTTATTCTTGCATACAAGCTTCCAATGAAAAGTTTTCTTATTAATCTGATTATAAAACTAAACTTTCTAAAGAATTTTCTAGTTCCTTGAAATAATTTTATAATTCCAATTATTTCTTATGGATAAAAAAAAGATTTTTGATTTTCATTACAATTGAAATTTCAAACTTTCTCTATACCTAGTGTGAGTTATGAAAAATTTCCTGTCCCAGCTGGTTTTTGATCTGTTTATCTACTGAATGCCAGTTTTAAAACTAATTCATGAAATTAAATGGTACTAGTGTTTCATTTTACTTCTTAATTTAAATTTTCTTAACAAGCAAAATGCAAGAAAGAAATAGATGTGTCTTGAATAAAATATTTTTGTTTCTATCATTTTTCATGAGTTGATTTTTTGAATGATAATTGGACATATTCATTTTGATCAAAGTGCCAAAAAATTGAAATACATTTAGTAAACAGGTATTGAAAAAACTTCACATACACTTTAATAGTTTATAATGTGTTAAAGCATTTTGTTAGAAAATAGCAGAGGCATTTTGAGAAATTTTTTTCTAATAAGTGCTGAAAATTATGATCCTTATTGGAAAGAATTTATTTTGTCATGAAGAAGAAAGTTCCTAATGATTTTACATCAATTTTAAGAAATCTTTCCATCTTTGTTTTTATAAAATAAAGAAATCAGTTTCTTAAAAAATACAAAATAATTTCAGAAATAAAAAGTTTTCACATTTTCAGAAACTCACATGAAGCGTTTTTGGTATTTTTCTGAGTTATAGTCCTATTTTAATTATAAAATCACATCAAAATATATTTCAATTTGTATTGAAAATCCAATTCTTCCCATCTTTTTCCCTTAAAGTATTTTTTAGTCAAAAAAAGTCATATCAATTTATTAAAAATAAAAATTTAAATTTACATTGAAATAACATATAAAATATTTCTTCTTATTTGAAATTTAAATAAAAAAAATATTATCTGGTCTTGAAAACCTTCAACATGAAAAAGATAATAATATTTTCTCAAGAATGCTTAATATAATTTTCTCTTCTAGGAGGCTTTGGACTGATAACATATGTATATCCTTTTAGAAAGATAAATATAATATCATATTTTTTATGGGAAGGGAAAGAAATAACCACCCATAATTCCTTTGAAAAAGCCAATGAAAAAACTTGACTGATAATTTAATGAAGAAGTAGTGTATTTTTCCATAAAAGCCAAAATTAAAACACGACTATTCCATTTTTAAAAAAATTCAAAAATAGTATATATTCAATAATTGAACAAAAACTTAAAAGTTCTTCATTTAATTATTAAAACAAGTTAGCCATTGAATTCTCTTTTCTAATGGAACTTTTTTTTGAATTTCTATACAATTTTTCATATAAGAAAATCTTGTAAGTAAGTTAAATATTTTTCTCAACAATTAGTTTGAATTAAAATTTGTTCTTGGTAAAAGCTATAAACGTGAATTTTAAATGAAAGATGCAATTGGGAATAAGTGAAGTAATAATATAATTTTGAATTAAAAAAACCAAATAAAATCCTCATTTGAAAAGAAGACAAATATTAACAACTTGAAATATAAAGTTATTCAATCCATTAATTTCTAAGAAACAAATTGTTAAAAATATTAATTCAGGATTCATAAAAATTTCATGATTACTTGAAGACAGATAAAGAATATATACTTCTATTACAACTAGTAAGTTTCCTTTTAAAAAATATTTAAATTAAATTATGAATAAAGTGGCTATATCTTGAGAGGTCTGAAATACTTTGTTTGAACATGAATTGTTTTTTATACAGGGATATGGATGCAGAAATATTTGATAAAGGCTTTGATGATTGACTCATGCCAAAATATATTTCAATATCCATACATTATTTCATTTTATTAAAAGAAGTGGGAAATCAAAACTTTGTATAATCAAATTTTTTGAAGGATAGGGAATGACAGGATAAAAATTGGTATAGTTTTTCAATATCTCAAATTAAATTTCAAAGAAAGAAAAACTTCAGATACAGCCTTATTTTAATATCAATCTTACAGGGCCCTGGCCTGACCCTGGGGGAAATCTGGGGCACAGTTGAGCTTGGATTTTACTTAAGCTGAGTGATGCTATTTTGTATTTAATTTTAAATCAAAACATTATTTTATGAAAATATTAATTTTTTTATAGAATTATTCTTCTTTTATGAAGAATTTTTGCTGTTTAGCAAAACCTAAAAGTCTTATATATTCCAGGAACATGTACTCCACATTGATGTGACATAGACATAATTATGCCAAATACCTATTCAAGAACATTTTTAAGCTTTCTTGATTCATTCAAAAATTATGGGAGCCAAAATTCCTGTTTTATATTCATCTTTTCCAAAGAAATGGGAACAAAAAAGACATCCATAATTTCTATAAATTTCAGTATGCTTTGAGTCTTATGAAATTTTCTGCACAAGTAGATTCAAATTTGTATGCATATCTTCATATTAAACTAACAATCCATTTTAATTGAGAAATTAATGTGGATCCTAAATATCAGGAAAAATTATTTAAAATGAATATCATGGGGAATATTGAAGATTCTTTTCTATATATAAATATCTAGATTAACCACCTTTATCCAGCTGACCAGTTTAATACCAAATTAATCAGAATTTTGGCTCAAATAAGAAAAATCAGATCAATATCTAGTTATTTTTCACTACTAGGAATTCCTCTGCAAATATCAAGGAAAATTATTCAAATTAAAACTGTCAACACTCAAGATGGAATGCATGTGTTCATTATTATAGAATGTTGCTCCCTTTTCCAAATATTTTAACAAATTATCAATTACCACATTTTTCCAGATTTGTTTATAAAAAGCTAAATTAATTTTGAGAAATTTGAAACATAATGAAAAATTACCAATAATCTAAATCCTAAAATCACATTTTTCATTGATTTTATTTTTATTTTCTCCATTGAACCCATTTTTTCCTTATTTGGGATACTTAAATATATTTTGAATTTTGGGAAGATTTTAAGATCATTTTCCCCTCACTAGGGCTTCATATTTGTCAAAGAATAAGGTATTGAATCATCAACATATTCTTGAAAAATAAATCAGTGACCTATTAATTATGCTATAGCTGATATAATTATTATTCACCAATTTAAAACTGTAAATAATAAAAGATACATAATTTATACATTGAAAAACAAGAAAAATCAACATAATGATAGTTATTTCTTGCTTGTATTCTTTGATGGCCTTTTTTGATCAAATAGGGAGAAAAAAAGGAAAAAATGAAAAAAACAAAAAATATGAAATTATTATCATTGATGTTCATATTGAAATAGAATAATACTCATAAGAATAATAATAATATGAGCATAATATAATTTTAATCTTAATATTAATGTTATTTTTATTATTTTTATTCTTTTGAAACATTTATTATCAAAAGTGGGGGAAAAATTGCAAAAATAAATAAATACAGCAAACCATTATGTAAAAAACCTTTTTGGTTATCACAAAAAAAATATTATCATGATCATTTTTTTGAACACTTATGATCAAGATGGACTTCAAAGACAAGAATAAAACAGAAATAAAAAATAAAAAAATCTGCATAATTTGAATAAATATTAACTCTCTATATTTTGTGCTGCTTTAGAATTAAAGTTGCTCCAGGGGGTACTCCTAAAATCTTCAATAACCCTGAAGTGTTTCTAGGTGATGAGAGATCCCCTAAGTGACTCCCTGTGGGCTTTAGGGTGTTCAAAACTCTCTGAAATACATTTTGGGCCTGAAATAAACAAAAACTGTAAGGTTTGAATATGAAACAATAAATAAAAATTACTAATATTTCACTTATTGTTCTCCAAATTTCCTTATTAAACTTGAAGAATAAGATAAAAGATAATTATAATAATAAAGAATTATCATAATTATGGTGTAAAATATTTAAAATATTGAATGAATATAATAATATAGATTATGTATCAAAAAAGGTCAATATCATAAAATAAATATATTAATATATTTATAGCACTTTTTTATTGTTACAAAAAAATAATAAAGGCCTAAGACATTGGTTTTTGATAATAGAAAACAATTATAACAATAATATTACTAATATTAAGGTTATGAATTAATATAAATACTATTTATTTTAATTTAAAAATTATTGAAAAAATAATAATGAAGAGAAAATAACCTAATTTTAACGCTTAATACAATAGTTTTGAATTACTTTAGGCCCAAAATATAAATACAGCTTATTTAAATTGTATTTACAATGAAAATTAAAAGAAATTACAAATATTCTTTTTTTTATGTGGAATAAGAGATTTTTAAAAAAATTTAACAAAAAAAATTAGAAATTGATTGAATCACGTCAAAATTGACGATTATAATAAAGATGAACTTGATTATTTGAATATAAAACAGTTTTATATAAAAAGAAGAAAGATTTACCTTTGGTTTGAATAATTTGATGTTTTTGTTGTGTCTGAGGGGGAAATAGAGTAAAAATATTCCCTCCCAGAGTCCAAGAGGCTTCTAGTATATGTGTACCAATTTTATCCACTGGAATTCATCGGTATTTTAAGGCTTAGTGATGATTATATCATAATGAAACCATCTTATCTCATTATTATGCCATTATTTACAATTATCCCTATAACTCTAAGTTTGATGAAATCATAGGATTTGAAGAAGCCAAAGCTTTGTACATCTTATTAGTATCAATCATGATCTAATAGTATCTACCAGGTGTATTACTGTTAAACTTAAAATAAGATTACAGTGAGTGATCATAAATGATGAATTTTAAGCTTAAGCTTTGATCATTAAGAATTTTTAATTTATACATGCTACAGCCATTCAGAGATTGAATTGTAATATATTGATATATCATTATTAAACTTCCAAGAGCATTTTATTACATCATCAAAATTCCATTTTTGATGATTATTCTTGTAGCTCATCCTTTCCGTCAAAATTTACTATTTGAAATATGAAACCATGATTTCATGTGGTTGTACCTTGAATATAATGATAAAAAAGGACATTCTTCACATATTAACTGGTAGATCCTGAATATAGAGTTATTTTTAAGTTTGGACCATTTTCACAACAAGTGGTCAACAGCTATAGAAACTTTATTCAATAAACCCTTACAAGCTATAACCTTGTTTATACCTTGTCAAATAAAGTTCATATATTTATTACTACAGTAATTATGTGTAAATTCATTTTTGGTTCAACTCTCTGTCATGTATATTTCAAGATACATAAGCTAAAAACCATGAATATATGTGCTAATCATTGAAGTGCATATATTCAGGTTATTTACTTAATTATTGAATTTAAAGATATTAAATGAACATTCTATATGTGCAGGTTTTCACGGGGAACCTAATGGTTCAGTTTATCTCACATGTTGTTTCATTGGTTTATAAGATAACCAAGAATTTATACCTTTTTATGGCATTTTTGCTTATTACACAGTAAGTATTATCTTTACAGATACTAAATAAAAATGTTATATGTGTATTTTATCCTGAGGAATATTATGGTATACTTTATCTTACAGTTTTATGCAGTATATTCTGAGTTAATCAATAATTTATGCCTATTTATGGCATTTTTACCTATTTTAAGATAATATTTTTAATTCTTATTATTAGAATAATTATTATAAGGTTATTTTGTGACATTTCTGGATATATGGTCATATCTTAAAGGATCACATTCCCTAACACCAAAAAGGATTGTACCACAATCTGATATAGTTAATTAGGGTATCATCCACTGTCCTACCTCTACATTAGACTTTATTAGTCTTGAAGCTCAATAATTCTTAACCTTTCTATTCTTTAGGTCTTCTGTCATTTCTGAACCTTCTCAATAGCTTTTCAGAATTAAAAATATCTTTTTCAAGTAGCTATTCATCTTCATGAGTTGGGTTTCTATACCTCACAAGGTCCCTTTCTTTTTTGTTTCTTGTCCTCCTTTCTTTAAGGACCTTTATAATACTCTTTTCTCTCCTTCTTTCAAAGGGGGAATTTCAAGTGTTAATTCATTTTTTAGGGGAAGTAACTCTTTATCACTTGAGCTTTAAGGCTTTATCAGGCTTACAGGGAAATCTGGGTGTTTATTAATTAATTCACCTGTGAGTTTTAGTTACACAGAATTAGGGAAATGTAGTTCTTTTATCATAAAGGGTACTTCAAAGGAATCTTTCAATTTCTTTGGGCCTTTAATGTTATTAAGTTTTAGAGTTGATACTAAGTCCAAATCTCCTACTTTAAAATCAGGTGGCTTATGAATTTTGTCCCATCTTTTGTATATTTGAAAGAATCTTGCATGCATCTGTTGGCATGATTTCTTTCCTTGTCAAGCATGATTTTAAAATTTCTAGCTGTTGGATGTAAATCTACTAGGTCCTTTTTGAGAGTTTCATAAGCAAGTATTGGATTCCAACCTTTTATAGAATTGCTGGTGTTTTTCCAGTTGAAGAATGGATTGACTCCTTATATGCCAGCTCAAGAGCTGGTAATAAGGTACACCAATCATGGGTAAAACCATCAGATTCTTTAAATTCTATGCCATAAGCACAGAATATTCTGATCATGTCTTCTAAAGTTTGTATCATTCTTTCTTCTAAACCATCTGTTTGAGGGTGGTAAGCTTTTGAGAATGATAATTTTGTCCCAAACAAGTTGTGAAGGTTTTTCCATAATGCTAAAGCAGATTTCGGATCTCTATAGCTTATGATGTTTTGGAATAAGCCAGTATGACCAATGACTTTATTACATATCATTATCGCTGTTCCCATAGCTGTGTCATCCTTATGAAATGGTAAGAACATTGGGGTTTTACTGTACCTATCAACTAGTACTAGGCATTAATTGAAGCTCCTGTCTCATCCTGGAGGCAAGGCTGTTACCCAATCCATGTGAACTATTTCCCATGGGAATTTTGGTTCTTGGATTTGGATCATCATTCCAAACTTCTTGCCTGTGGATCTGTTTGCTTTTTGACATCTTTCACAGATTTGGAAATACTCTGCAAAATATTTTCTCCAATTTGGCCACCAGGAGAAGGTCTTTAGCCTCTCTAGTGCCATATCTTCTGAGAAATGTTCAGATACAACACTATCATGTCATTCATGTAGTATATTGTTTATCAGAGTTCTATCTGTAAGGTCATAACACATGTGTGTTTGGTTCTGTGGTAAAGAATTCCATCAAGGAGGTGGAATCTTCCTTCATCATATTCCTTTTTACAGATTTGATCTAGTTTGGAGGATAGTGATGGGTCTTTGCAATCCTTCATAAAAAGTTGGCATAAAATATGACAATTTTTGTCCATCTTGTAGCTTTTTTTAACTTGATTAAAGAATTCTGTGCCAATATCTGTAGCAAATATGCCTTCTATATGATGTTCTTCCTGTGGTACCCATGCTGGGCTTTCAGGTGTGTTTGCTAAAGCCCATCTGCTAAGGCCATATGAATTTTTATGAATATTTTCTGATTTATGAGCTATAGTCATATTTCCTCTATATTCTTGGATGGCAATATGCCATCTCAGCATGTGCCTATTTGGTGTTTTCATGCTTAATAGGGACTTTAAAGAATTGCACTCTGTAATTACATCAAACACTGTTCCATCCAAATAGTAGTGCAATTTTTCTAGAGCCGACACCAAGCAAAGACATTCCATTTGGCTTGCTGCATATATTGCTTCTGTTGGTTTAATTTGTCTTGAAATAAAGAAAATTGGTCCCTCAACAGGTTTGTCATTGATGATTTTTTTTTGGTGTAGTTCAGCGCCTAATCCTTCTCCAAAAGCATCAATGTACAGCTTGAAAGATAGTTTCAAATTTAGAATTAGAAGAAATGGGGAATTTGTGAAGGCATTCTTCAATTCCTCATATGATTTTACCCTTTCTTCACTCATTTCATAAACTATCTGTTGGTTGCAGAGCTTATATAAGGATTTGGAAATTATTGCAAAGTCCTTTATATGCTGCCTGTAATATCCAGAAAATCCTATAAATTATTGTATTTCTTTATTGGCTTGGGGCATTTGCTTTGGTAATAATGCTGCTACTTTGTTTTTGTCTATTCCCAAGCTTAATCCAGATACAAAATGTCCTAGTGCTTTTAGTTCATTATGTGCAAAGTGACATTTTTTGAAGGAAATTTTTATATTTACTTGAACTATCTTTTGGAAGACTCTTTCCAGTCTTTTTGAGTGTTTTTCCCATGTTTATGAGCAAACTAAGATATCATCAATAAAGATGATTAACCATCCTTCTGTTAATTCTTCAAGAAATATGGTGTTCATCATTTTATGATAATGGGAAGGTGCATTCTTAATACCAAATGGAATCCTTAGATATTCATATATTCCACAGTGGACTATTATCCTAAGTGGTTTCCTGGCTTTGTCTGTTGAGACATTTTTGGTTAAAATCCTTTATAGCATCCTTGGATGTAATGAGCTTAGCCTTTGACAACTGTGTTAATGTAACAGGGATTCTGGGTATTGAATATCTGTCAGGGATAGTATAGGTATTCAAACCTCCAAAGTCCCCTACCGTCCTTTATTTTCTCTTGTGCCAAGCTATAATAACAGGTTTAGTGACTTCTACCTTTTCATTATGTCCTACTTTTCTCAACACTCCAAGGTGCATTTATACTTTAATGTGTACCTCCAAGGCTTCTCTAGCTCTTGGAATGTCTGGGTAAGATTTTCTTCTTAGTAGAGGTGGATAAGGCTTTTCCGCATTAAGAATAATGTCTACCTCATGTCCAATGATTGAACCTAATGGTTCTTTATCAGTTGCAAAGGCATTTTTGTATTTGAATAAGAGGTCAATCATTTTTTCTTTCTTTTTTTCTGTTAATTTTTGATTGAATTCTTCCTCAGTAAGTTGTTCACTTATGAATGAATGCTTTTCTTAGTTTGGATCTTCATTATTTATTACAGTAATTTGGTTCTTATTGCTTAAAAAACCAAATTTCTGTCTTTTATTGTCTCCTATGGTAAAATATCTGTCTTTCTTGTTAGAGATATCTATGCCATAGATTGAAAAGTAATAATTTCCTAGTATAAAATGCTTACTAGTACAGTTGTCCATTACTAAAAGCTGTACTTTCACTCTTATACATTGGGGAGGGTGAGGAAAGATTTATGTTAAGTCAATTATTTCAAGGGGCTTCATGCTTTCACTTGCACTACTAAATTTAACCCCTTGTATTGGTATAAGTTTTTCTTCCAAATCTGGTATAATTGTTTTCAAGTAACGTTTGCCAGCACATGTGCAGTATGCTCCTGTGTCCAGTTTTACTTTTTGCTCTTGCTTTTAAACAATGACAATACTTATATTTGACTTTCCAGCTGCATATACCATTCCTTTAGAATGCTTGGCTTTATGCAGCTTGGCATCTTGTATTTTTGTCAGGCTTGTATCAGATGTTCCAACTTGTGGCAAGTTTGAATTTACATCCAGTACTTCATCTATTGAATAAATATGATTAATTTGTGCATGAATTATATTAATTTCATCACTTTCAGAAGTTTCTGATTCTTCAGTGTCTTTTTCTGAATCAGATTCATCTTCTTTATCATTGTGGTCTTCTGTTTCCACAATTTCATTGATTTTTGCTTTCTTGAGGCAATTATTGGCTAAGTGTCCAATAACACCACATTTATGGCATTTTATTTTCTCATTTGTGCTGGGTGTATTGGGTTTGAAAGGGCTCTTTTGGTTTATCCTTCTTAATAAATGGGTTATTTGTAGTTTTACTATCCAATTTTTTCCATTTTATGCCAATATTAGCTCTTTTCACTATATCCTCTGTTTCATTGATGTAATCTTCTGTGAAACATGGCTCTATGCACCTGCTCCTCAATGCATGCTCCAGTGCTGCTCCACATTTTTTGAGTATCTTCATATGCACCATTGTTTGTGACATTTCCGGGTACAGTGCATTTAATATTTCACCTTGATTGAAGAACAAAGTCAGAGTTTTATCCTTATATGGATCAAAGCAGGAATTTTCAAATGCATTTTCTATTTTGCACCTCCAGGCATCACTTTCCCACTTGATGATGATTTCATTTTTCCACAAAGACCAGGTATTTTTGCCATTTGTTTGTCTTATGCCATAATACCATCTTTTTTGAGATTTTTCAAATAATGAATGTAATCTGGAAGTGATGGGATAATTCTCTTGTAGCATTTCAATTGCTTTAATCAATAAAATAGGGTCATATTCCCCTTTACCTGTGAATGTTGACCATTCTTTTAATTGAGGTGTTTCCTTCATTAAGACTTTATTGCTATCTTGATGGCTTAAGTATCATATGAATGGAATTTTTATTTCCTCTTTTGGCTTTACAAGACTTCTCATTCTCCATTTTCTCAGTAATGAATCCTATTCCACTTTGAATGTCATATTTAATATTCATTCTTGCTTCATCACTGTTCTCTACCTGGTCTAGAAGTAATTTTTGATGTGATGAAGTCTTTTCTTCAAGTTTCTCAACAGAACTGCTTAATTTGTTTAACTCTTCTGTCAGATTATCAATACTCACATGATAATTGATTTTCAAAGTTTTTTCTTTTATATCTCTTATGTATTTATAAAATTATTGTTGTCCTTGTATTGATTTCTGAGTATTGTCAATTAAGACTTTTGGTTTATTATTTTCAACCATAAATTGAATTCTGTCAATTTTTTTTATTCTGTACAACAATTTGTGTTAAAGATAATAAAGTATTATTTCCTTCTTGTCAAGATAATAAACTACTTTTAATCTTTTGTAGAGGTAAAATACTATTTTCAATTTCTGTTAAAGTACTTAAAACATCAGGAGACAAAGGTATTTGTTTGAGAAATGGGGTTGTCTCATTATTTTTTCCTCTTTTTCCTTGAATTCCATCAAGCTTCTAGCCATGTTGAAGACATTTTCCATGGCATATTTTTGTATTTTTTTGATCCTGTAACTTGGGAAATATGGTTTCCTCAAATTCTTTTTCTTGTTCTTCTTTTCCTCTTGGGGAGGTTGCCTAACTTGTGGCTCGCTGGTAGAAGCTACAGGGGCTTCTTCCTTTCTTGCCTCCCTCTTTGTGGCATGGTATTCCTTTTTCTTTTTTGATATGAGGTTTGGATGATAGTGGATTTAATCAATTGGAGTATCTCACTATTTCCTCCTCTTTGAGGAACTTTTTCAGGATTTTCCAGGAGTTCATCACTCCTTGGTGGATTTCTGGCAGCATTTCCCAATCTTTATCCTTGTACACAGTGTAGTACTGCTTTTACTGGCTCATGTTTATGTGTATTTGAGCCCTCTGGATGTGATTTGTACCTGTTGTAGTTGCTCATACTTAGTTCCAACTCTGGCTCAGATATTATGGAAATTTCTGGGACTTCCTTGTGTGGATTCTGTTTCACTGCAGATTTTTCTCTTTCTTTTCCCCTTTGAGGGATCAATTCTACTTCTGAGTCCAGTTCTGTCTGATTTGATGAAGTATTTGGAAACTCTTCCAGTAGTAATAATTAAGAAAAATAAATAAAAAGAAATTTCAGGACACTAAAAATCTTTTTATGGAAATTTAAAGATAGTTACTTACCTTCAGAGTCCTGAACAGTGGGTCCTGGAACAACTAATTTCTTGGCCATTCTTTTCTTATTGACAACGGGTGTTGGAGAACTTTCAAAAGTTTCTTCCACCAATCTCTCAACAGTAGTCTGGTTGCCTTCTGTTGGGTTGTCTTCAAACACTAAAAAAGACAAATAAATATAAGTCTTTTTATAATAAGTGTTATCTATGAGAAAATATTGCAATTTCCACGTAAACATTGCTTTTATATCTTAAGAAATAAGAGAAATGAAAAAACTGATTTTTTATTGTATTTTTTATTTTTAAAGAATAAAATAAAAATTAAGATGATTTTTTTGAAATTGAATTATAATATGAATTTATTTTTAGTTTATAAATATCTTTTTTAATTACTAGAGTCACTCAAAGAGGTTTTTGCAAGTCTAAGGATGTGAAAAACCATGTGTAAGACAGTACAATTGCTTTCCAAATGCCTCAATAGCTTTTAAAATCAATAAATATAAAATTATTAAATACTTTTATTATAATATTTATAATTTTCATTGTATAAACCCAATTTGAATCTTTTTTCAAAGGTCTTTTTAAGTAAATATCATGGCCAGGCCCCCAAATTTAAGGTTTGACTATGAAACAATAAATAAAGATTACCAATATTTTACTTATTGTACTATGAATGTCCTTATGAAATTGAAAGAATAAGATAGAAGATAATTATAATAATCAAAAATTATTATAATTATGGCATGAAATATTTATGCTATTAAATGCATATAATAATATAAATCCTATATTAAAAAATATTAACATAATAAAATAAATGTATTAATATATGATAATTAATATATTTATAGCACTTCATTATTGTTACAAAAAAATAATAGAGGCCTAGGGAATGGTTTTTTAATAATAGAAAACAATTATAACAATAATATTACTAATATTAAAGTTATGAATTAATATAAATACTATTAATATTAATTTGAGAATTATTAAAAAAATAATAATAAAGAGAAAATAACCTACTTTTAATATTTAATAGAATATTTTTTGAATAATTTTACACCAAAAAATATAAATAAACTCTATTTAAATTGTATTTAAACTAAAAATTAAAAGAAATTACAAATATTTTTGTTTTTATGTGGAATTAGAAATTTTTAGAGAAATTTAATAAAAAAAATTAGAAATTGATTTAATCATGTAAAAATTGATGATTATAATAAGTATTAAATTGATTCTTTGAATATATAGCAGCTTCATATAAAAAGAAGAAAGCTTTTACCTTTGGTTTTAAAAATTTAATGTTTTTGTTGCTTCTGAGGGGGAAATAGAGTAAAAAAAGCTCTATCTATAGTAAATTCCTCCCTCCTAGAGTCCAACAGGCTTCTAGTAGATGTTTAATGATTTTATCCACTGGAATTCATCAATAGTCTAAGGTTTAGTGACAATTACATCATAATTAGACCATATTATCTCATTATTACACCATTATTTAGAGTTATCACTATTCCTCTATGTTTTATGAAATCATAGACTTGGAAGAAGCCTAAAATTTGTGGATTTCAATATTATTAATCATAATAGAATAGTATTCACCAGTTTCATCACTTATATGACTGTTAAGCCTAAAATAAGATTACAGTGAGTGATCATAAATGATCAATTTTAAGCTTAAACTTTGATCATTAATACCTCTTAGGTTATATGCTCTACAGAAATTCAAAGAGTGTGTTCTTATAGTTTGGAATTTCATTATTAAACTTCCAAGAGAATTTTATTACATCATCAAAACTCCATTTTTGATGATTTTTCTTGTAGCTCATCTTTTCTGTCAAAACTTACTATTTTATACTTCAAACCATGATTTCAGGGGGGCTGTACCCTGAATATAATGATATAAAAAAGCTATTCACGTATGAACTGGTAGAGCTTGAATATCCAGTTACTTTTGAGTTTGGACCATTTTCACAACAAAGTGGTCAACAGCTGTAGCAATTTTATTCAATAAACCCTTACAAGCTATAACCTTGTTTATATCTTGTCAAATAAATTTCATATCTTTATTCCTACAGCAATTAAATGTAAGCTTTTTTTTGTTCAACTCTCTATTATTTATATTTAAAGATATATAAGCTAAAAACCATGAATATATGTGCCAATCATAAAAGTGCATATATTCAGGTTATTTACTTAAGTATTTACTTTACAGATATGACATAAAAATGTTATATGTGCAGGCTTTCGTGGGGAACCCAATGGTGCAATTTATTTCACATGTTATTTTATTTTTTTCTGAAATAAACAAGAATTTATTCCTTTTTATGGCATTTTTGCTTATTACACAGTAAGTATTATCTTTACAGATATGACATAAAAGAATTATATGTGTATTTTATGCCACAAAATGTAATTGTATAATTTCTTCCAAATGTTTATTTATTAGGTTCTGAGTTAATAAATAATTTATGCCTATTTATGGCATTTTTACCTATTATAAGATAATATTTTTAATTCTTATTATTAGAATAATTATTATAAGGTTATTTTGTGACCTTTTTGGATATGTGGTCATATCTCAAAGGCTCACAGAAACACACAAACAAATTTAAAAAAATTATTCTCAGTTTTTGACACTTTTTTCCTTTTTTTCTGTACTGTAGTTTTATGGCCTATTTTGTTCACAAATAGGACACAAAAAGCAAGCATTAAAATAACCATGATTAATTTTTTTCAATTAATGTGAAATTGTTTGAATTTTTTACTTTTTCATTGATTTCTTCCTTACTCTTTTCTAAATTCCAAGCATGTGAGGCCCAAAGGAACTTCTAAAAGCATTGTATTTTTTAAAAAAAATCAATGGAAGCAGAATTAGCTTTGAAAAACTGTAAGATAAACTAATGAAAATATTCTTAAGCTCTGTTCAAACCACTTTCATGAATTATCAAAGAATTTTTATGAGTAATCTATAAGACTTCATAATTTCCAAGACCTGTACAGGTGAAATCCAAAGTATTTACATGCAATTTTGGAATCATGTAAGCAGGCTTGTTTTAAAAAGAAATTTACAAAAAAATTCATAATACAATGCATTTTTTGAAGTTTTTAGACTACATAGATTAACAGGAATAACAAAGAATTTTATTCACAATAATTGGAAAGCTGAAGAATATTTGAAGTTAAATAATTTCATTTCATTCTGCTGTATAAAATTGTAATTCAATTTGTCCAAATGTATAAAACTTGTGGCTTGGAATATGACCAAATTTTTTTTCCATTGAGGCAAGGTTTGACTATGGTTTTAAGAAGGTTTGAAAAAGGTTGAAACTATGGAAAATTCCAGAAGGTGCTACCTTTTTTCATAGTAAATGTTGCTTAATTGAATTATAAATATAGATCATATTCCACATTTACAACACATACCCCCTTGACATATGCTATCCAAGTTCATGACTAGCTATTTATAAAACAGATCAAAGCTTTTCCTTAGCTTAAATTTCACCTTTTCATGGAATATTGTCAATTCATCTAAAGAAATTCTTTCGCTGATTTAAACTAAATTTTAGTTTCACTCACCACTATCTTTTTCCATCCATCAAGAAGAATTCCACAGTAATTTTTTAAAAATACATATTGTAAAGTTTTTCTATAAAAATCTTGATAATAGTATAAGATATAAAGAGTACTATGAATTCCCTCAGTAAAAAATATAAGATAATTAAATATTATAACCACAAATTAATACAATTATTAAAGATAATTATGTAAGGAAGGAATTGACTTATAATAAAATATAATAATAAAAAAATCTTAAGAATTATAATAAATTAGAATTATTCTATAATCATTATAGTCACTGACAGTTATAATAATGAGAAATAAAAAGGTCTTAATGAGACAATTATATGTGGAAAATAATATTATTTATAAAGGACATATCACATACACTGTTCAAAGATAAATGTTATAGAGGAATTCTATATAAGAAAAACTAATACTAGAAAAAAAAGATATAGAAATTCAGAGAAAGCTCACTTAAAAGATTCATTTAATACAATAAGTCAGAAAACAACAGTTATAGTATGAACTACTTTTTATGAGTGAAACATACCCCAAAAAGCATGATTTCAAAAGATAAAGACAACTTTTCTATGATAAAAGAAGACTTAACAGTTTTTAGATGAAATTTGTGGGTTTAAAAGATATTTTAAGAGAAAAATTTGATATAATAAAATCTATTATTGGCTATTAAAAAAATATAATCTGAATTCTATGATTTTAATTCCTTATTCATAATTTATAAAAAGTAAAATAACTTGAGGATTACTTTAATAATATAATATTTGATATTAAATAAAATAATACCTTTTTAAAATGTCTAATTGAATGGATGATTATTATTGTTATTACTGTAAAAAATGGTAATTTAAAGGCTCTTTTTATTCCTTCAGAGAAGCTCTCATGATTAATAGTGGATATAGAGGGCATGCCCAGGTAAAAACTGAACACCTATGCTTAAAAGAAGGTTCTTAACTTATTTTTCATTCCAATTTAAAGTTACCAGTGTTATTCTTAACTCCAAGTAGCTTTAATCCTTCTTTTAATTAATTATGATAAGCTCAAATAAAAAATAAGTTTATTTATATCAAAGGTAATTACATGAGCAACTCAAAAATAAAGTGTCAAGTGGAAATATGTAAAACTGGATATTTAATCAATTTTTAAAAAAATCTTAATGTTCTTTCAGAATAATTAAAAAAACAATTTTAAGGCTAATTACCAATTAATTGTCAGGCTAAGTCTATGATAAAGAGCTAATAAGGCTATTTACAACCTTAACTATGACTGTGACATGGATAAAAGTATTTTAAAAAGGGCTTTACTAATGAGAATTAGGGGTGGTGAGCGCTATTGAAAGCCCTGGGTGCAGCTTTACCTGTTGGGTTACAATAATAAAGACTACAATACTAAGATTTAAATTATAGCTGTTTTTGACAGTTTTACTACATAGGAATTCAACAGCAGGATGGGGATTCCTTTTCTGGCATTGAAAAGGCCTCCTTTTATCCTAAAATGGGGTGAAAAGGCTTCTAGACCTTCCCATGTAGAGGAAGTGAAGATTCTTCACTCCCAATTACTGGCTTGTGGTTTTTACAAAGCCCGTATAGCCTGTATTGGGCTCAGATGTGGTTTTGTAACCACATCTAGGTAGTTTTCACCAATACAGGGTGAAAATTTTCATCTGGGGACCACATAGCCTGATTCTGATGTGTATGACACATAGAATGATTTACAAAACCTGTATGGGACCCCAGTACTTAATTAACTATGAGGTATTGAAGTAAAAACAAGCTTATTTGTCTATTTGACACCTCATATTCATATTTATGGAATATTATTCCATGGTAAGGCTGTATTGGCCAAACTGTGGGATTTTGATGTTAAAACAGCCATGACGTTGTCAGTTTTTGAGATATCAACCTCAAAATTGGTTCATTGTGTAGCCCTTTGTGTGTTCTACAAAATGGTACCTCATTAAATATGGCTATCATTTAATATGGCAAAGTTATGCCATGTGAAAGAGTTTTGTACATATGTGTGGTTTAGGCAAAGAGCTGTATTGGGCTTGTTTGCCTTATAACTTTTGTTCTAGATGAGATATGGGGAAATGAATGGAACCATCAGATATCCCTGATTTTTCTATTTCCAAAAAGGCCTGACTTTGGGTATCTCACACTTAAACTGTAGAAGTTAGATGAGAGGTGAATATTTTATTCACCCTTATTTGGCCTGAATTTGGCCATAACCTCTGTAATACTGGTGCTAGCTCAGTTTGGCTGGTCCCATTAGATATCCTTGACTGAGGGCTTCATTTTTAATACCAATTTGATGGGCTTAAGCCTCTTACTCTGTACTTCAGATGAGAGGTGAAAATTAAGGTTTATGCTCAGCAACAACTTTGAGCAGGAATAACTTTGTTATTCTTTGTCCTATGGTGATGGGACTTATATATTTGGAAAAGGGTGAGTTTCCTCTTCCTTTTGATACCTTTTCAGCTTATTTGGCTCAGATCCATGTTTTGGTGGTATCTTGGCTCTACCATTGATTTATGGTATTTGGCTGTCATGCTTGTGCTCTGGTTTTGAGTCACAGGCTGACATACCCTCCCTCTAAGAAAGGCTCATCAATGATGAGAATGTTCAGTTCTCCTCTAGGCTCTGAATCTCCTTAAATGAAGGTTCCCATCTGGTATGGCATCCTCTTCCAACCACTTGTCCTTATCAGCTGTCTGGTTCTTGAATCTGACTAAGTACTTTCTATGATATTTACCATTAAGTCTGATATTCCTGGCCTTGATAATTTTCTTCACAGGTCCAGGGGAGTCCTCCACTTCCACTATTTCTGGTGGGGTGAGGTTCTTCTTCCTGGAGGGGAATTTATCCTCCTTTTTCTGGAAGTATGGCTTGACTAAACTCACTGGAAAGACTGGGTGTTTCCTGGAAAATTCCTCTGTGAGTTTGACTTCCACTGCATTTTTCCCTATAAATTTAATGATGGTGAAGGGCCCTACAAATGAGTCTCTCATTTTCTTAGGTCCTTTGAGATTATCAAAGTTCAGTGTAGACACTAACACTTGGTCCCCTTCTTTAAAGTCAGGTTCCATGTGTGATTTGTCCCACCTCTACTTATTATATTATTTTGCCTCAGCTAGGCATTTGGCAGCTGTGTCACAAGCCCTCTTCCACATTTCATGGAAATCTTTGGCTGTGGGTTGGATGGTCAGAATATTTTTCTTCAAGTGATCCACAGGCAATAGAGGATTCTACCCCCTCTCTACCAGTGAAGGTGTTTTTCCTGTGGTAGGGTGCTGACTTGTGTTATAAGCTAGTTGGACTGCTGGTGGAAGGGTAACCCAGTCATGGGTGTAACCTTCATGGTCCTTATATTCCATGCCATAGGAACAGAATCTTCTAAGGATGTCCTACATTTTCTGTATCATCCTTTCAGCTAATCCATCTGTTTGTGGATGGTAAGCTGTGGAAAATGCAAGCTTGGTGCCAAGCATGTCATACAAGTTTGTCCAAAATTCAGATGTGAACATTGGGTTCCTATCACTGATGATGATCTTAGGGACTCCACAGGTATATATAATGTTGTTCAAGAATAACAGAGAAGTATCCATAGCTGTTTCCTCCTTGTGACATGGTAGGCACCACATATTCTTTCTGAACCTATCAACTATGATTAAGCAGGCATTAAAGTTTTCTTTGCCTACTGGGACAAGTACTGTAACCCAGTCCATGTTGATGGTTTCCCATGGGTGTTTGGGTTCTTCTATATATTGAAGTAGCCCACAATTCTTCCCATGTTTCCTGTTTGCCTTTTGGCATCTTTCACAAGTGTTGATGTATTGACTCAACTCTTGTTCCCATTTGGGCCACCAAGCAGTGCTTGCTACCCCCTCCTTAGTCCTGTATTCACTCATGTGTCCCATATAGGGGCAGTCATGGTACTCCTGCAGGATCAAGGATATATGGTCTCTGTCTATTATTGTGAGTGCACTAGTGTGCTTCTCTCTATAGTAGACCAGGCCATCTATAAGGGAAAATTTATTGTCCTTATAGTCCCTCAACCAGGGTTCCTCTAACTGGGATTCCAGTTCTGGGCTCCTGTATTTTTTTTGAAGGAGTTGCAACAATATGCCACACTGTTTGTGTTTGGCATATCTCTTCACCACTGCATTGAGGAATTCAGTGTGCAGTTCTGAGGAGCTTATTCCCAATATAGGAGTCTCTGTTCCTTCTGAATCAGTGTTTCCACTGTCTGGGGTACCACTTTCTGGTGCCCATTCAGAAAATCTGAATTTTTCTTCCTGTCTATTTCCATGAAATGGATAGGAATTTTACCTGCTACTTCAGGGGCATAAGCTGGGTTGCTTTTGACATTATCCAATGGCCATCTTCTGAGGCCATCTGCATTGTTATGGCTTTTACCTTCTTTGTATATGATGGTCATATTCCCTCTATACTCCTGGGTGGCTATTTTCTGCCTCAGAATGTGTCTATTTGTAGTATTCATGCTTAGTAGAGACTTCAAGGCTGTGCAGTCTGTGTAGAATTCAAATACTGCACCCTTCAAATAATAATGAAGCTTCTCTAGAGCCCAGACTAAGCATAGACATTCAGTCTGGGTGACCCCATACCTGGCTTCTGAATCTTTCAGCTGCCTAGAGATGTAACATCTTACTCCCTCTCTTGGTTCACCATCCACAATTTGTCTCTGGTCAAGTGCTTCTCCCAAGCCTTGGCTGCATGCTGCATCTATGTATAACTTGAATGGTAGTTCAAAGTCAGGCAAGATGAGCACAGGTGCATTTTTGAGTTCATGTTTGATCCTCTCATATGCATCTCTTCTTTCCTTGGTAATTTCAAAAACTACATCTTTTGAACATAGCTTGTAAAAACTACTAGTTATGTGGGCAAACCTTTTGATGTGGTTTCTATAGTAGCTAGCAAACTCAAGGAAGGATTGCATCTCTTTGATGCTTTTTGGTACTGGTTTTTGTATTACTGCTGCTACTTTGTTCTGGTCAATTTCCAGAAAAAGACCTGAGACTTTATGTCCTAGAGCCAATAGCTCTTGTTTGCCAATATTGCACTTTTTGAGTGAAATTTTCAGATTGATGGGTGTGCATTTACTTAGTACTCTGTCTATGTACTGCACATGGTCTTCCAATGTCTCTGAGTATATAATGATGTCATCAATATATACTACCATCCAGCCTTCCAATCTTTCTTCTTGAAATATGGTGTCCATCATCCTTTGGAAGTGGGCTGGTGCATTCTTGATTCAAAATGGCATCCTGGTGTACTCATATATGCCCATATTGCATATGATTCTGAGTAATTTAATGGAGTTTGGCTTAACTCCATTCTGGTGGTTCTGGTGGAAGCCTTTATACAATCCATTTTGGTTATGTATTTGGCTTTTGCCAGTTTGTCTAAGGCATGAGGTATCCTGGGTATAGGGTACCTGTCAGCTTTGGTGTAGTTATTCAGGGCTCTGAAATCTCCACACAGCCTATACTTTCCATCATTCCAGGTGATCAGGACAGGTGTTTTAATTTCCACTATTTCATTGTGTCCAATCTTTCTGATGAAATCCATGTCCAGGAGTTCATCAATATGTTTTTCAATTTACTTCCTGGTGTTCAGACTTTCTGGGTAAGGAGGTCTCCTGAGCATGGGTGGATAAGGTCCTTCCACATCCAGATATAATTCTGTATCATGGCCTCTGATTTTGCCTAATGGTTCTTCACCAATGGCAAATTCTGGCCTATTCTTTCTCAGCATTTTCAGTAAACTTAGTTTCTGTTTACTGGTGAGGGTAGTGCTAAATTTTCCCTCTCTGAATTCATTCAGTAGTTTTTCAAGAGGATCTTGGGCAGATATTTGGTATATATCAAGTGAAATTTTCTTTTCCTTGTTGGTAACAATGGTAATGTGCCTGTCTTTACTATTGTAAATATCTATACCATACATCCTCTGGTAATCTATTCTCAGAAAAATCCCTTGGATGCAGGAATCATCAAGCACAACAAACTCTGGGTTAAGTCTGATGTTACCTTTTTTATGGGGTATAATTATCTCTTTGATAATTGTCCCAATGGAAGTCATCTTCCATGATGCACTCTTGAAGTTCTTTGCCTTGGTGGGCAAGAGCTGGTTTACCCAGTTTGGGAAGTGGTTTTCCAGATAATTTCTGGCCACTATGGAGCAGTGTGCTCCACTGTCAATGATCAATGGATGTTGATCATTGTAAATACAAACAGTTTTTTTTGTGGCTTTTCCATGTATGTATGCCATTACTTTGGTTGGTGTAACCAGGAATGTTTGTGCATCTTGTGTGTGTTTGCACAAGTTTTTTTTGGAAGTATCTTGTGGCATGCCTGCTTCCAACTGTATGTCTGGGATTTCTAGTGGGGCTTCTTCTTGGTATTCCACTAGTAAATCTTCTCTTGGGTCTTGGTCATCATCAGATTGTTTTCTGATGGAATCACCCATAGTGTCTGATTCAGAATCCTCTGTTAGAGATCCCTCCTCTGGGACTTTCTCATTGGCATACACTTTTTTTTTGCCTTTGGAAAGTTGTTGCCATAGTGGTCTGTTGAACCACAGTTTTGACAAGAATTTTTCTTCTTTGCCACTTCTGCCACCCCTTCTCTCTTTTTGTCTTTAAACTCTACCCTGAAAGGTTGTTTCTCTTTGAAACCACTGCTTTTATATGGGGTTTATTTCCCTATATTAGTTCTTTTCCTTACATATTGTAAGGTATTTGCAATGTCATCTAGAGTGCAATTGTGGTTGCATCTGAATTTTACTGAATGCTCTAGTTCTCCTGGCATTTGTGTCAGGAGTTTGTGATTCCTCATCTAAATGTTCATTTGAGGATCAATGTCTTTGAGTCTTTTAGACTGTCTAAGACACCACTAATATGGATCTTTGTACAAAGAGTATTTGACATTTTCAAATGACATGGTCTTTTGCCATATCCAGGTATTATTACTGTACTTCTGGATGATTTGACTCTTCCAGAATGGCCAGTTTCTTCTGCCATAGACTTCTTTCATTTCTGTGTACCAAATACTAGCATGTCCTTTAAATGCTGTATTAAGTCTAGCAGTAATCCAGTAGTCTTGTATGCTTGGTACATCAATGAAGAGTCAATCAATATAATCTATGAGCTCCATATAATCATATTCTCCATTTCCAGAGAATTTGGGCCAGCTTGAGGCCTCAGGAAGCTGTTTCAAAGCTTCCTTCTCAGAATAAGACATATTATCTCCATCCTGGTATTGAGATGGAGATCTTTCCTTATTCACCAACATGGCATCTGTTTTAATGTCATCTTGGTGATATGGATTATCCATAACATGGCCTTGTGGTTGGGGCTTCATGTTATGGTAGACATTAAACAGTTTTTTTATGTCTTGATCCAGACAATCCCTGTCCCTTTTTTCTGTGGTGTTGTTCTTCAAAGACTGGATTCAGTCTTTTGTTGGTCTCTTAAGAGGCTTTGCTCAATTGATCATGTCCTTCTTGAACGGTTTTAACAATTTTTTCCATGGAGGCTGTGAATTCTTTTATCCTCTCATGGCTTGCCTCAAGTTCTGCAAACTGCTTTTGAGTTTGCTCAGCATATTGGGACATTTGTAACCACAGTGCATCACTGTTTAGGTTACTCTCAGGTGTGACAACATTATGTTCAATCTGAGTGAGGGTAGTATTTCTATTGATAGGAATTCTGGTTCTTGTGCAATTCTTTCACCAAATCTAACAGCTTCTGGATCATTGGGTCTGACTCTCTCTTCCTCTGGCTGAAGGTGGTCTTGTTTTTGCCCTTGTATCCTTGTCTTCTCCTGGAAACTTCCTGGGATTGTGAAGAATGGTGACTCTTGGCCACTGATCTGTTGGTTTATGAATGGGGTGAAGCCACTGGAGAGCTGATTTGGCCTGCTCCTTGTGAGCCTGAAGGAATCTGAGTAGGCCCTGTCTGGGTTAACTGTTCTTCTATAGCTTGTATAGTGGCTTTATTCTCCCTTATCCTGTTTGCCCTCACCTCCAGGAGTCTGATCTGCCTGGTGGGATTCCAACCTTTGGTGATTACCATAAGGTCTTTGAAGTCTATCTCTTTGAGACAAATCTTCTGGAAACTTGCTCCAAGTTCAGCCCAGTGGGATGCCAGGTTGAACCTCTTGTTGTCCATGCTCCATTGAAATAAATCTTTGAGGAGTTGGTGGAGCTGAAGAACTTGATCCATATCTTTCCAGTCCTCTGGCTTAAGGTTCCTGTTGAATTGGAAAGTTAATGGCAAGGTGGGTATGATTTCCCTCAGTGTCTTGCCATCCACCACTGTGTCAAAGATGTCCTCTTCCAGGTCTTCTGGTTCTGGACAAGCCTTCTCTTTCCTCTGGTTGGTTCCTTTGGAAGCCAAGTTTTCTGAGGTGTCCAGGTGACATATCAGTGTTTGCAAGCAGTCAAAAACTTTATGTTCTTAGGGTATCTACCTTTGACTGTGCCTTGTACAAATTTTTTGTCTGCTGATTTTGGCAATTTACCTTTAGAGGTTAAAACTGGGTTAATTATGGTAATCTTCCCTGTACAAGTGGTTAAGGTTGGTTTACCTTGTATTGAAGCAGAGTTTTGTGGTGCTCTATTCCTCTGAGTGGCAGTGGGTGTCCACTTTTTTGCTGTCATGAGGCCTTCACTGTTCCTCTTTCCTTTGCCCTTGCTGCCCTCTGGTTCTGAGGGTGTCACTGGTGTTTTGGCCTGTGAATTGGTCTCTAGTGGGATGTAGTTTTCTTCCACTGAATTCAAACAGGAAAAGAGGGCTTACTGTCAGTTAAGACTTCTCAAAAATTGCTGTCTGCACATCTAAGAATGGCCTCTGGGCTTGTATGTTACTACAATATGCCCTTGTATAATGGCAGTGTAGCTTAATTAACAATTTCACCCCAGAAATACAGCTTAAATATATCTGGTACACTGTTTGTATGCCAGTATCTCACAGATTAACTTGTAATTAGCAAGTATAATCTGATAAAAAGTGGTATTCAATAGGGTAATTGATTTAAAATACACCCAACCATGCCTCAACTGTTGGTTTTACAGTAAGAGGTGTCCTTATTTCAATTAAAAAAAAGGACTTTATCAATTTCTTAAAGTGTTTTTATATGTAAAACACACTAAAAATAAGGGTTTTTGTGGTGATTAAATTATAATCAACCATGCCACAATGTAATTAAAGAAGATAAATAATGGTGGTATATGACATATACCACTGTGAATATATATATAAGATATATATTATATATATATTTATTAAAAAGCAACACCTAAAAAGATAAAAGAATTTTTCATAATAAAGAAAATAAGAGAAAAAACTCCCTTATAAGGTCCAAAAAGTGAAAAAAAAACACAGCCATGCCTCCAAACTGTCAGGCTGAGTCTATGATAAAGAGGTGATAAGGCTATTTACAACCTTAACTATGACTGTGACATGGATAAATTTTTTTAAAAAGGTTTCATCAAAGATAAAAAGGGCTTTACTAATGAGAATTAGTGGTGGTGACTGCTATTGAAAGCCCTAGGTGCAGCTTTAGCTGTTGGGTTACAGTACTAATATTTATAGTATAACCTGTTTATTTTCCAATAGTATAGCTTTTTTTGACAGTTGTACTACATAGGAATTCAAGATCAGGATGGGGATTCCTTTTCTGGAAGTGAAAAGGCCTACTTTTGTCCTAAAATGGGGTGAAAAGGCTTCTAGACCTTTCCATGTAGAGGAAGTGAAGATTTTTCACTCCCAAGTACTGGCTTGTGGTTTTTACAAAGCCTTCATAGCCCGTATTGGGCTTAGATGTGGTTTTGAAACCACATCTGGGCAGTTTTCACCAATACAGGGTGAAAACTTCCATCTGGGGACCACATAGCTGTCTTCTGATGTGTATGACGCATAGAATGCTGTACAGAACCTGTATGGGACCCCAGTTTTGAATGAACTATGAGGTATTGAAGTAGAAACAAGCTTTTTTTGTCTATTTGACACCTCATAATCATAGTTATGGGATATTATCCCATGGTAAGGCTGTATTGGCCAAACTGTGGGGTTTTGACCTTAAAACAGCCATAGCTTTGTCAGTATTTGAGCTATGAACCTCAGAATTGGGTTGGTGTGTAGCCCTGTATGTGTTCTACACAATGGTAACTCATTTGATATGGTTATCATTGCATATGGAAAAGTTATGCCATGTACAAGATTTTTGTACATACGCGTGTTTTAGGAAAAGATCTGTATTGGGCTTGTTTGCCTTATAGCTTTTGTTCTAGATGAAATATGGGGAAATGAATGAAATCATCAGATAGCTCTGATTGCTTTCTTTCCAAAAAGACCCCACTTTAGGTATCTCACACCAAAACTGTAGAGGTTAGATGTGAGGTAAATATTTTATTCACCCTTATTTGGCCTGAATTTGGCCATAACTTCTGTAATACTGGTGCTAGCTCAGTTTGGCTGGTACAATTGGATAGCCCTACCTTGGAGCTTCATTTTGAATACCCATTTCATGGGATTAAGCCTCTTACTCTGTATTTTAGATGAGAGGTTAAAATTAAGGTTTATGCTCAGCAACAACTTTGATCAGGAATAACTTTTTTAGTCTTTGTCCTATGGTGATGGGACTTGTATATTTATAAAGGAGTGAGTTTCCTCTTTCTTCTGATACCTTTTTAGCTTATTTGGCTTAGCTCCATGTTTTGGTGGTATCTTGGCTATACCATTGATTTATGGTAATTGGCTGTCATGCTTCTGCTCTTGTTTTGAGTCACAGGCTGACATTAATCCTCTTTTAAAATTATGCTAAAAATTTTATTTATACCCAGATAGAATTTGAATTCAAGCTTCATGAAAGTTTTAAGGAAATCCATCAAGAATTGGATTTTTAATGAATTTTTGAAGTTATTGCTATTTCTCTACATAAAATAAAAATACACACAAAACCTTAAGTTTTGATAAATTTTTAACGCTTATAACTTTAAATCCTAAGCTTATTCAAACTTTAACAGTTCTTAAAATCTTGATCCCACATCTGCATATGGAGATTTACCCTTTGGCAGCTTATAGTTCCTGTCCAAATGGGGATAAAACATGGTTGAACTTTAATGTTCAATCAAAGTCTAATATTGAAGTTCAAATAAGATTTAAAAACCTTAATTGAGTCCTTTCAGATCCCAAAATTGGGCCACCCTGGCTTTTTTCCTTTGTCCCACCTTTCTACATGAATTTTTCCCTTTTTTTTATGAAAGCCATACTATGACCTTGAATCAATTTGAATTGAGCCCAAGAAGGATTTACAGCCTATATGGCAAATCCTTATTCAATTCAGTAAAACTACACCACACCTCAATTTTAACCAAATGTTTGCTAATTTTGCATAAACCTTATGCAAATTTAAATTTAAGCTTAAATTTAACAATTTTTTTGAAAAACGTTTAAATGCCACAATTGTACTGTGAGATTTTTAAATCTTCTAATAACATAAGAAATAGCCATTTTTGGGTATAACACCATATGGGTCTACCCTTGGTTACTTTTTGTGTAGAATTCAAAAATGAAATTTTCTTATCAAAAATAAAGTTATTCTTATTTTTTGTTATTTTTTATTTTGAATTCACTTGATAAGTCTGTTTAAGCCTGAAGAAACTGTATAAAAATTATTTTTGGAATTAGTGAAATGTCATACATACAACACAGGCTCACATTCCCTACCACCAAAAAAATTGTACTCCAATTTTTTATTAAATAGTATAACCCCAATTGAATTGGGGTGGGTATAATTCATTGTCAATGCTCTCTATTGATACTTTCAAGTATTTAAAGCACACAATTCAAACTTCCTCTTGAGGAATTGGTCTTTTCTTATGTCTTAATATTCTGAGAAACCTTTGGGAATAAGATATTATACTTTCTGAAAGCAACTAATCTTCATTCTGTGGGCTTCTGTATCTGACTAAGTATTCTTTTTCATTTCTTCCCCTAAGCCTTCTCTCTTTCAAGACTTTCAGTAGCTTTTTCTCTTCAATTTGATCAAGTGGTGGTAACCCTAAGGGTGTTTCATTTCCCAAAGGAAATAATTCCTTATCACTTGAATTTTAATTCTTTACCACACAATAGGGAAAGCTAGATGTTTATTCTCCACACCTTCTGTCAGTTATACTTGTATTGCACTTTTCCCATGAAGGTATTTAATAATGAATGGTCCTGCAAAGGAATATTTTAATTTCTTTGGACCTTGAGTATTATTAAAGTTCAAGCTTAAAACTAATATAAAGTCCCCTACTTTGAATGCTGGGTTCTTATGACTTTTATCCAGTTTTTTTGTTGAATATTCAAAGTCATCAGTCATGCTTTTACTTGAATTATGCCTCACTTCATCAAGCAGGAATTTTAAGCTTGAAGCAGCTGGGTGAATATCAACTGAATGTTTCTTCAAGGTATTAGCTTGAAGATAGTGGTTCCATCCTTTTTCCAACATTTCAGGAATTTTGCCTGTTGACAAATGGATAAAAGTCTTGTAGGCTAACTCCAATTCTTGTATAAGTGTACATCAATCCTTGGTAAAGCCATCAGAATCCTTAAAATTCAGGCCATAAGCACAAAGTCTTCTGATAATTTACTCAAGGGTCTGAATCATTCCTTCTGCTAATCCATCAGTTTGTGGATTGTAAGCTGTTGAGAATGATAGTTTTGTGCCCAAAATCCTATCTAAATTTGTCCATAAGGCTGATGTAAATTTTGGGTCTCTATCATCAATAATATTTTTGAAGAGAAAAGTATGAGATATAACTCTATTCCAAATTAAAAGAGCTGTATCAATAGCTGTGTCATCTTTATGAAACCATAAAAGGATTTAAGCTTTTCTATATCTGTCCACAATAACAAGACCTTCATTTTAATTTTTCTCCCTTCCAGGTGGTAAGGCAGTAGTCCAATTCATGTGAACCGCTTTCCATGGGGTACTTGGTTCCTGGATATTAATCATCAAACCAAATCTTTTACTAATAGCTTAATTGTCCTTCTGGAATCTTCCACAACCATGACAGTACTCAATGACATATTTTCTTCAATATGGCCACCAAGCACATTTCTTAATTATTTCCATTTTTCTGTCTTCAGACATAATTTCAGAATAAATTGTATCATGGAAGTCTAGTAATAGTGTGTTAATCAGCATTATACTACATAAGACCATTCCAAATGTGTCTTTAGACATGTGGTATAAGATAACATCAAATAAATGGAATCTTTTATTATCATATGATGTTTTTGATATATCATCCAAAGAGTTAGCCAAGGCTGCATCTTTGCAATTTTTTTCAAGTAGATTAGTAAAGATACGACAGTTTTTATCTTGTTTGTAGCTTTTTTTAACTTCCCCAAATAATTCTATTCCCAAATCTGTGATTTTAATTTCTTCAATTGGAGTTTGAGGTTCTGCATTTTCAGGAACATAGGCAGGGTTGTTAATTTTATTGGTTAATTCCCATCTACTCCAGCCATCAGCATTATTGTGAATATTTCCAGCTTTATGTACTATAGTAGTATTTCCTCTATACTCCTGTAGTACAATCTGCCATCTTAACATGTGTCTGTTTGGAGTTCTCATGTTAAGAAATGATTTTACAGAATTACAATCAGTAATTCTTTCAAACACACCACCATCAAGATAATAATGAAGTTTTTCCAACACCCATAAAAGGAAAAGGTACTCCATTTGGCTTGCTTCATATCTAGCCTCAGTAGGTTGTATTTCTCTTGAGATGAGCAAATTAGACCTCCTTAAGGCTTTTCATTGACAATTTGGACTTGATGAAGAGCTGAACCTAAATCTTTGTCACATTCATTAATATACAGCTTGATAGGAAGTTTCTAGCCTGTCATCAATAATAATTATGCATTGGTTGAGGCATACCTGATCTTTTTATATGCTTGAATCCATTCTTGTGTCATTTCAAAGACAATGTGTTGATCACAAATTCTATACAATGATCTGGTATGGATTTCAAAATCTATAAGGTGTTTCCTGGAATAACTAACAAAACAAAATAAAGACATCATTACTTTTTTTTTCTTGAGAATTTGTTACATCAAGAGTGCAGCCACTTTGTTCTTATCAACACCAAGGCTTAGTCCTGAAACTACATGTCTCCTAGCCTTCAGATAATGAAACCCAAAATTACATTTTGTAAGAGGTATTTTCATGCTCACTTGAAGTATTTTCTTAAGTAATAATAGAAGTCTCTTTGAATGCAATTTCCAGGTTTCTGAACAAATTATAATGTCCTCAATATAAATAATTAACCATACTTCTGATAATTCATTTGGGAAGATGGTATTCATTATTCTTTGAGAATAAGAGGGTGCATTTCTTATTCCAAAAGGCATCCTCAAATATTCATAAATTTTAAAATAAGAAATTACCCTCAATAACTTCCTAAAATGAGGTGTCAAAACATTCTTATGAAAACCTTTAAGGTCATCCATGGAAGTGATGAATCTTGCTTTGGATAATTGAGTCAAAGCTTCATTAATTCCAGTAATTGGATACCTATCTGTAATTGTATATTGATTCAATGCTCTAAAAGTACCAACCATCCTTGATTTTGAATTATTCCAAGTAATGATAACAGGGGTTTCTACTTCTACTTCTTCATTATATCCAACTTTTATGAGAACTCCAAGCTTTATCAGCTCATTAATACAAGTTTCCAATTCTTCTCTAGCTCTAGGGATACATGGTTAAATTGGTCTTCTTGATAGTGGGGGATAATTTCTTTCCAAATTGAGAATAATATCCACTTCATGGCCTTTAATAGCCCTTAGTGGTTCATTATCATAAGAAAAGGCTTCTCTGTATTGAAATGATATTCCAATAGGGTCTTCCTCCATTTCTAATGATAACTCAGAACTGATTTGTGCTTCAATCACTCAAACTGTCACAAATATTTCCCTGTTTACATTTTTTACTTTTCTAATGAAAGTTATTTCTTTTCTTCCTAGAGGAAAGGAAATTGTTTGTTGTTTATTTTCCCTTATATTTAAATATTTATATATATGATTATTAATATCAATACCATAAGTATTAAGCTAATAATTTCCAAGGATAAAATTTTTTGAAGTGCAGTTATTCATAACAACAAGTTCAACTTTCAGTCTGATACTTCCTGAAGGGTGAGGAAATATTATTTCTGCTTCAAGAATGCCCAAAAGGTGCATTTTTTGAATCAATTCCTCTTTATAATTGGTATAAGTTTTTTTAAGATAATTTTTCCTAACACAAGTGCAGAAAGCACCTGATTCAAGATGTATGTTGGCGTTTTTGTTATTTATCACAATATTGGTGATACAAGATGATCCAGCTGTATGACCTCTACCTCTAGCAGGTTTGGCTTTCTGCATTTTAGCATCTTGCACATGTATGAGATCCATGCATTCATCACTATATTGTGGTAAGTATTCACTTCTTTTAATTCAAATAATACCTTAATATTTTCTATACCAAGTTGATCTAGTAGTTCTTCCTCTTCAGAAGGCTCAGAATCACTTTTATGTACAGCTACATCATCTGTTTCTTTTTTTCAGTTTTTTCAATTTCTATCTCATCAATTCTTGTTCTCTTTGGCAAAAGTATTAGCCAAATGAGATGTACCTCCACATTTATGACATCTTAAAGGAGCTCTTTCTTGTGATTTATTTGGTATTTAAATTTGCTTCCACTAGTCTTATTGTCTATTGGGGGTTTATACCAATTTCTACAAGTTTTTTTTCTGGTAGTGATGTCTTCCATGGAATTGACATAATATTCTGTAGAGAAAGGCTCAATACATCTTCTTATTATATAATTCTCAAGGGCACCACCACATTTTCTTAATATCCTTTTATGTACCATTGTTTCAGACAAATTAGAATGAAGGGAAGCTAATATGTCCTTCTGCTTAAGAAACCAGGACATGGGCTTATCTCTTTCAATATTGAAAATGGCTTCTTCAAAAGAATTTTCCATTCTAAATATCCAAAAGTAATTATTCCATTTGGGAATAATCTTTCCTTTCCACCAAGGCCATAAGTGTTTACCATGGTGTTGTCTCGTCTTATAATACCATTTTTTTGCTTATTTGGTAAGTAATAAGTTCAATATGGCACTTATTCATTCATCTTGTATTCTAAAGTCTTGTTGAAACATATCAACTGTCTTTATAAGTTCCATATGATTATATTCTCCTTCACCACTGAAGGTAGGCCATTGCTCTAATCTGGTGATGTCTTTGAAGTAAAAGGAAGTTTCCACTTCTGCATTGCATAAAATTTTATCATGTAAAGAATTATTCAAGTTCAACACCTTTCGGTCAAGAATTGGTGTAGACTCTCTTGGTAATTCACTTTTCAATGATTTATTGTTGATACTTGATTGAATATCTTCTTTCAATTGAAGTCTTTCTTTATCACTTTTTTCCAAATGCTCTTGGGAAAGAGCTGCATTATGGCCAGTTGAATTTCCCAAGCTCTGAGATTTTAATCTTCATCCTTTTAGCTCTTTGGTAATAAAAGAAATAGAACTTTCATCTGGCTGATTAAGAAATCTAACTTTGGACTCGAATCTTTCACAAATGTGGGTCAAAGACAAGAGATTTTCCTTATTTACATTTTATAGACCCATGATGGTATTTTGTGACTCTTTCACTTGCAAGATTTCTCTACCCAACCTTTGTTGGATGTACTCAAAATTGTTGAGCTTTGTCAAAATTTCTTCATTAAAAGCTTCAAAGTGAGATACCATATTTACAAGGTCTATTTCTTTGGAAAGAATTGGTTCATTATTTCCTCCTCATTGTTTTTGAATTCCATTGAATTTATTTCCATATTGAACAAATTTTCCATGGCTGTCTTCTCCTCTGTTGAGATTCTGTATTTCTGGAGTAGGTCTTGTTCCATTTGGGTTTTCCCTTCCCCTTCTTGTTGATATTTGGGGCTTGGTTGCCTGTTTTTGGCATTTGTTGAGGTAAATTCTTGCTTGCGGTGGCTTGGGGAGATTCCACAGGGCTTTTTTCCTTCTTTTTGGCCAACTATTTTTTCTCATCCTCTGACAAAACCCTTTTGTTTTTTAACCAAGATTTAATCTTTTGGAATTGTCACATGCAAGGCATGGGTGTCCAGACCTTCAGAAGCGCTTGTGTATTATCTAGGCCCAAGAGCTTCTTCACTTGAAGGTGGGAGTCCATTTTCCCTATCCACAAGCTGGGAAGGAGTTTCCACTGCTGCTTCTTTGCCGCCATAAACCAGTTCTTGTACTGAGACTGGTATATCTCTACTCCTGATTGTTGGAAATTTTTAAGATCTGAGAAAAGGAATAGCAGTTGTGTCAGCTTCTGAACTCTCAATGAGAGTTTAAAAGGTTCTGGATAACCTTTGTAAGCTGATGGACGTTCTGGCATCCTCCATTTGTGCCTCTCCTCTGGGCTGACATTCTTTTCTTTTGGATTTATGAATTGAATTTCCTGGTCCAGATCCATGTAATGGATTGTGTAGTTGCTTCCACTTCTAGTAGGAGTCTTTTCACATAAATTTAAAGCAAATTATACTAAGAAATAGATTGAATTCACCTCCTGGGCCTTTAAAGGATTCTTTTTTAAGTAAACCTCTGGGTCTTGGGCTAAATTTAATTTCAACATTTGACTCTGAGATGCTAGAGTAAGAAGAGCTTTCTCTGATAGATGAAACTAGAATCAAAAATTGATATAAGTTATTTTTATCAAAAAATAAAAAGAATTTATCAACTCAGCTTATTGAACAAAGTTGTTTTAAAGTAATTCATGGAAAATTAAATCAGAAATAAAGAAAATAATCTAAAGAGTAAAGAAAAATATTTTAAATTAAAGATTTTAACTTTTGATTTTTTTACATGATTTTTTCTTTTATTTGAAGAAATAATAATTATTCAATTAATAAGTTATTAATAAAAGTTATATTATTATTCACTTTATACTAGAATAACCCAAAGAATAAATTTCAAGTCTTTGATGTGCAAAAGCCACTAGTTAGACAATAGAAATCTATTCCAAATTTCTCAATAGTATATTTTTTCAAATAATATTCCTATGAAGAATAACTTCATCAATACTATAGAGATTATTTATCAGGTATAAGTCCCAAAAAAAGCCAAAATTTCAAGTAAATATGGAATTTTGCTTCAAAATAGAGTAAGATAAGATCTACACCATGATTTATTTCCCAAAAATGCTTTAAAATAATGGCCAGGACCTCATATGTAAGGTTTGTCTATTAAACTCTTGATAATAGTAACAAATAGCAAGAGTACTATGACTGTTCTCAGTATAAAATATAATATAATTGAATATTATAACCACAAATTAATATAATTATTGAAAAAGAACTAATTATCATTAAATAATTTAAGAATAATTAAATATCAATAATTAAAATAAATTATCATTATTATCTTATCATTATAGTCACTGAAAGCTATAGTAACAAGAAATATAAAAGCTCTTAATGAGAGAATCATAAGTGGAAAATAATAATATTTATCCACTTGAAAATAATGTAAATATTATTTACAGGACAAATATAACACACAATGTCATAGGCCAATATTATAGAGAAATTTTATATAAAAAAACTAATACTAGATAAAAAAAATCTAGAAATTCAGATAAAACTTGCTTATAATATTTTTTTAGTACAATAAGTCAAACAACAACAGTTATAGTATTAGGTAATTGTTATAATTTGAAATCAAACCAAAAAAGAATATTTTAAAAGACAAAAACAGCTTTCTTATAATAAAAGAAGTTTTAAGAGTTTTTAGCCAAAATTTGTGTATTTACAAGATATTTTAAGAGAGCAATTTGATATAATAAAATCTATTATTGGTGATTAAAACAATATAATCTTGTTCATATTATTTCAATTCTTTATATAAAGCTTAGAAAGAGTAAAATAACTTAAGAATTACTTCAATAATATAACATTTTATATTGAATAAAATATTACCTCTTTAAAATTCCTAATTTATTGAATTATTATTATTGTGATGGTCAAAAAAACAGTGATCCAAAGTCTCTTTTTTGCCTTGAGAGAAGCTCTCATGATTCTGTTGCAACCATTTCAATAACCCTCTTGGACCTTCATATGGCATATTAATGCCATATCCATCACCCTTGGCCAAATTGGTGATTTCATCTTTCCTGGACTTTCATGGCCATTTCACCATCTGGGGCCAGCTTGACCCCTTCACCATCATCAGGCCCTTTCTGGCCATTCTTTCCTTTTGGGAAATTTTGGGTATTTTTCAGTCAACAGGTAAAATACAGCCAAAAAGCCTGTATTTGGCTTTTTAAGCTTTAAATACAGTTTTGCACATTTTTGTGTATATAGCCCTTTTATGCCATTTGTCCACATTATATGGGAATATATGCCCAAATCAGGCATAATTTCCAGATTTGGGAACTTTTTGCAAATACAGTTTCAACACTGTATAAGCCTGTTTTGGCCAAAAAACTCAAAAAAAACTTTGAAGCCTCTGAAGCCATTCAAAACCAAAATTTCATGCATGATCCTCCTGGAACCCTTTCAAGACCTTGGGCTACTTTCATCCTTCAATAACCAAAAGTGCCATAAATAGTGTTATTCACCATTATGCATCTTTTTTCACCAGTAATCCAATGGCTCCAATATCAAAAGGTTATTTCAACAGTTCATAAAGTCATCAAGGCATCACGTCATCAAGAGGACTCATCAAGGCTCAAGGGCAAGTGTTACTCTCAAATACCAATGAAACCATCAAGCAGTCATTGGATATTCTAATTCACAGTATACCTCCAAGGGAATACTGGCAGTTCATTCTCAAAGAATATTCAAGAGGTAGTTCCAAAACAATCTGTTAAGTGTCAATGCTCCATCAATCCACCTTGGATACCACATTCATTCAATACAGCCTGTTTCAATAAAGACATTTATTTCAATCATACACCATGCGAAGATTGTTCAACCCAGTTCATTTCTAAATTTTGCAAGGTATACATTTCATAAGACAATCAATACAGCTTCTGGTATTCAATAAAGATCAGCTGCCAGCCTGAAGGAGTCAAGCTCTCAACTTCTCACATATACCAGCCTCTCTTGACCCTGGGGGGTTTTTCCCCCATTCAATTAATATATTTTTATTTTATTTTATCTTTATTTAGCTTTTCATTTTTGTTAAGTGGATACTGATATTATCAAGTCATTCATTTAGCACCATTTCTTTTCTTTCCTCACCTGTTAGTGGATATTGGTGGTCATATCCTTTACTAATCCCGTTGTTCATTCTGTAATGTTGAAACAGTGATTAAGGACTTACTTGGTTGTCTCTTTGGCCATTTGTCTTCCTTTTCTCTTAATTCATCTCATCTTGTACTTGCATATGTCTTAGAGATATTTATTCTTCTTTTATTTTGTCTTCTTCAATCTTTGGAGTCTTCCATGTGAGTTCCCTTATTACTTAGTTCCAGGCCACTCTTATTAGCCCCAAGAGTCCCTGTGACAGTTTCATAATGTATATAGAGGGTTTTTCCAGGTCAAAGTTGAAATACCGTGATTAAAATAAAGTCCTTACCTTATTTTTCCTTCCAACTTAAAGTTGAAAGTATTATTCTCAACTCCAAGTAACCTTAATCCTCTTTTTGATTCATTATTTTAAGCTGAAATCTAAAGTAAGGCTATTTATATTCAATTTAATCACATGAGAAACTTTAAAATAAAGTTTCAAGTGAAAATCTCTTAAAGTGGATATTTAATTAATTTTTAAATAAATCTTAATTTTCTTTAAGAATAATTGAAAAACAAATTGCAAGGCTAATTACCAATTAATCCCATTTGAAAACAATACTCAAAATTTTATTTATACACAGATAGCATTGGAATGAAAGTTGTGTGAAATGTTCAAGGAAATCCATTAACAATTGGATTTTTAATAAATTTTTGAAGTTATTTCTATTTCTCCACCTAAAATAGCAGTACACACCAAAACTTAACTTTTGATAAGTTTTTAACACTTATAAATTCAAATATTAAGCTTATTGAAGCTTTTACAGTTCTCAAAACCTTGATGACAAGTCTTCATATGAGGATTTAACCTTTGGCAGCTTTTAATTCCTGTCCCAATTGGGATAAAGCCCATTTGAACTTTAACATTCAATAAAAGTCTTATCTTAAAGCTTAAATAAGATTGAAAATCCTCCTATACAAGTGGAAAACCTCAATTAAGTCCTTTCAGATCCCAAAAGCTGGGTACCCTGACTCTATTGGGCGTTTTTCCTTTGTCCCACCTTTCTACATAAATTTTGCCCTTTTCTTTATTTAAAGCCATACTATGACCCTTGAATCAATTTAAATTGGGCCCATGCAAATTTTAAATCTTGTATGGAAAGTCTTGATCCAATTAAGTAAAGCCACACCACACCTCAATTTTAACTAAATTTTTGGTAAGTTTGCATAAACCTTATGCAACTTGAAATTTAAGCTTATTTAAGCTTCAATTTGAAATTTTTTTAAAAGATGTTTAAATGGTGCAATTTTACAGTGAGATTCTTGAATCTTCCAATAACATAAGAAATAGCCATTTTTGGGTATAACACCCTATGGCTCTATGCTAGGTTAGTTTTGATGTAGATTTCAAAAATGAAATTCGTTTATCAAAAATAAATTTATATTTTTTTATTTTGAATTTGCTTTATAATTCTGTTAAAGACTGAATCAACTGTATAAAAAGTTATTTGTGGCCCTATGGGTATGTCATACATACCTCACATGCTCACACATATTCAATTCCAATAACTGGAAAATTATATTGGATATTATGGACTAAATGATTATTTCAAATTTCAAAAATCTTTGGAATAATTTTAACTATTTATATTAAGCCTTATAGCTGTGAGTAATGATTTAGAAATTCAAACTCTGTGAGCCCAAAATTTTAAAAATTCCTTGTGTTCATTTTACTAAAACCATTTGAAACACAAAAACTCATAAATTCTCCTTTTCATCTTCAAGTAATATCAGTATATTCAGAAATTGTGGGAAGATACACCTTTTCATTCTTCTATAAGCTTGTTCAATTTGCCCTTTTCCATATTCAAAATTGATTTTCAAAACTCTGCAGTAAAAAATCAATGATTCTTTCAATTAAAATTAAGGTAAATGACTAATTATTTGTTTTTTAATCAATTCTCCTTGTTATTTTGTGAAATCCAAATTAGGAATATCATTGCACTATCAACTATTTTCATTAATTTTTTATGTAACTTTTTCTTTTAGTTTTATTCCCTCACTTTCAATATTTTTTGGCCCAGCTCAGATGAGATGAAATCTCCATATATTTATTTCAAAGCTTTCCAGGAAATTAATATTTTGGCTTTCTCTAAATCCTGTGCATATTCTGAATATATACTTTTGGTTTGGTCATACCTTCTGGTTGCTTTGTTTCACAAAATTATGGCCATTTTTTTAATTTTTCCATGAGACCAAAAATTTGTGTCTAAAAGCACTTCAAAACTTTCAAGAAAGAAATTACACAAAAATACCTTAAAATTGTTTTTAAAACCTCAAGAATGGGATTAAAGTATTAATCATTAAGCATATTTCTTTGAAAAAGAATACTAATAATAAAGACCAAAAATATCCAAAAAATAAAGTTCTTGAAGATAATATGGCCAAATTGACCTTGGAATTACATCACCCCCTTGAAACAGAAAAAACCATATTCTCAAATTTGTTAGAGAAATAATACTTGAAAACATAAACAAAATATTTGTTATGTCCCAAAACATTGTTTTTATCACTTTTTTTCAAACTCTACCAAGATTAAGAGTATGATGTGAAGTACAAGTACACATGTAAAATAACTTCAAAATCTGTGAGAAAGTTATTCAATTTGAAGTCTACTTTAAAAGCCCCATCTAATTTCTTCCAATGCTTATCCATGTAATAAACATTTTTGAAGTCAAAGGGAAGAATCTTTGTTTTGTTTCCACTTGAGTAAAATTAAATTTTCCAAGTATTTTAATTGATACTCTATGGGAAATCTTTTTTTTAAATTTAAGCTCCAAGCTAACAATTCCTTCCTTTAAATAATTGTTTGAATTTTTTCAGTTCAAGCTTTATTTTCTTGGGATATCTGCATATCTCCCTTTGAATCAGATGAAAAACAATTAAATCTGTAATATTTTTTAAAAACCCCCATAAAATTGGGATTTCTTGGCTGAGAAGGCTATAAAAATTATTTCACCAAATTCAATTGGGAAAACTCTTTTATGTGAATTCAGATTGGAAGAATATTCTCATATAACTAATAGTTCCTCTGGCTTTTGAAAAGAAAAAAGGGCTTATTTGAAACAATTTTCATTTTAATACTTTGAGAACATTATTACAACAAAATCAACTCTCTCTCTCTCTACTTTCTAAATTTATTTCATGTGAAATTTTGGATTAAATGGAAATCTTTTCATATTTTTTTTTAATTACTATCTCCTACAATATAAGAATAATTCAAATAATTCTTCCTTTTCAAAAATACTAAAACAAAATGAAATTTTTGATGGGTAATTATAATAACATTTACAAAATTCTTCCTGTATTTTACTATTCTATCACTGAATTGAAAAAACATTTTCTAATATTATGTACCTGGGATTAATAAGTTACTATGAGGAGGAAGAATAGATCTGAAATAAATTTTGATAGATATGATAATTATCAAAATGATTTGTTTTTTACAGATATTTTTGAGGAAAATAAAAAAAATTTCAATACTTCTTTGAGTCCTCAAAAATCCAATCATGTTTAATCAAATCGAAATCTGATAGATATCACACAAAATTATTTGAAATACCCTAGTTCCTTTCAAAAAATAAAAAAAGAAATAAGAAAATTTCTTCCCTTCAATGAATTTTAACTCTGAAACATCAAAAAAGTCTATTTTAACATTTTTTTAAATTTGAATTATACACATCTTAAGAGAAATATATAAAAAACCATTTTTATTGTAATTCATTTTTATCCTTGAAGAAACACAATCCTCAAAATACAAAATTCCCATAGAAATTTAACTGTAAAGATATTTTTGCATTTCAAAAGGTTTCTCCTCAAGGGACTCATTAAATTTAAGACTCTTTCAATTCTCTTAAATATTATATTGAAAGACACTTTAGCCATATTAATTAGGAAAATTTGAGCTTATATTAACAAACTGGTGAAAAAATCAAAAGGGGCTATTCAAAGGATGTTTCTAGTGTATTTTGGAGCCAACATATAATAATTTAAACAGAAATTAATAAGAGTCTCTACTAAGAAGTCTCCAAACACTTCCCAAAATTGAGCATAAACAAGTGGAATGAGTTTCCTCATTTTTGGAAAGAAAATATTTTGAATCAGGAATTAATTAAAGGTTGGAGTGATTGTATATTTCTAAGATGTTTAAATATAAAAATTCCATTCATTTCAAAATTTAATGTATTTTTTATATCATGATTAAAATATTTGATATGTTTTATGAATTAAAATATCTTCAATTTTGAAGAATATAATTTGACATAAGATTTTCTCAATTCATTTCAAAACATTCAGTATATCTTATTTTTTTGATTTAATATCAAAGGCTTTCATATCTTTTCTGAATTTTTCCTCATTTCTTCTATTATAAAGTCCCAGCTTCAACTCAAAGGCCCAAATCAATAAGTTATAGCTTTAAGCCTGAATTCAACCTTACTCAAAGCCTAGATTATGATTTAAATTAAGGGTGTTGGTAAACCCACACAAGCTTTTAGTAAAAACACAGAAGCCCTTGCGTGTTTTTACTAAAAATGTTAAGGCCATTCATTCCATTTTGAATGGCCTTAACAATGCCATTTATGGCATTTTTAATGTCATTAATAGCCTTAACAATTTCCTAAATGGCACTGTTAATGTCATTTGTGGCCTTAACAATGCCATTTATGGGATTAATAATGCCATTAGTGGCATCAAAAATTCCATCTGTGGCATTAAAAATGCCATTTATAGCATTAATAATTCCCTTTATTGCATTGATAATGCCATTTATGGCATTAATGATTACCTCTATTGCATTTATAATGCCATTTATGGCATTAATAATGACATTTATGGCATTTATAATTCCATTAATAGCCTTCAAAATGCCATAAATAGCCATATTTCATTTAAAAACCACCCCTTATGTTTTTTTACCATACAATTATGTGTTTTTACCAATTTATGGAAAAACACGTAAGTTTTGGTAAAAACACGTAAGTGCTTATGTTTTTTTTACTAAAAGCTTACATGGGTTTACCAACACCCTAAATTAAATATTACTTCAGCTTGAGTACAAATTTGACTTCAAAATGAATCCAATCTAATCTTATAAAAGTGTAAGGTTTGTATATTAAACTCTTAATAATAGTAGCAAATATTAAGAGGACTATGACTGCCCTCAGTAGAAAATATAATATAATTAAATATTACAACCACCAATTTATATAATTATTAAAAATAATAAAAAAAAGAAATTTAATTATTATTGAATAATTTGATAATAAAAAAATATCTTAATAATTATAATAAATTATAATTATTCTATTTTTGTTATAGTTACTGAGGAATATAGCAATAAGAATCTTAAATCTCTTAATGAGAAAGTTAAACCTGGAAAATAATAATATTTATCCACTTGGAAATAATATAAACATTATTTATGAAAGAAATTATCAAACACACTCTGCAGAGATAATTCTTATATAAAATTCTATATAAAGAAACAAATAATAGATAAAGAAATATAGAGCCTTAGAGAAAACATACATATAATATTTATTTAATGCCACAAGTCAAACAAAAACATTTATTATATCAAATAATTATTATCAGTTAAAAGCATGCCAAAAATCAATATTTTAAGATATAAAACAGCTTTTTATGATAAATCTCTTAATGAGACAACTACATGTGGAAAATAATAATATTAATCCACTTATAAAGAATATAAATATTATTTATAAAATAAATTATCACACACACTGTTCAGAGATAATTCTTATAGAAAATTCTATATAAAAAAACCAATAATAGATAAAAAATATAGATCCTTAGAGAAAACTTACTTAAAATGTTTATTTAATACAACAAGTCAAACAACAGCAGTTATTATATTAAATAATGATTAGAAGCTAAGAGAATGCCAAAAATTAATATTTCAAAAGATGAAAAACCTTTTCATGATAAAAAATATGATTAAAGAGTTTTTAGAAGGAATTTGTGGATTTTAAAAAATATTTAAGACAATAATTTTATATAATGAAATTTATTTTTGGTGATTAAAACAATAATCTTTATTCTATTATTTCAATTCTTTAATTTTGATATGGATAAGAAATAAAATTACTCAAGAATTACTTTAATAATAAGATTCTATATTTACTAAAGCTTTACCTGTTTAAATGTCTAATATGATTGGAATGAATAATTGTTGTTGGCAAAAACAATGATGTGTAGGCTCTTTTTAGGCCTGCAGACCCGCTCTCATGTTTCATAATGGATATAGAGGGTGTTCTCAGGTAAAAACTGAAAAACAATACTTAAAAATAAGGTTCTTAGCTTAAGGTAACTTATTTTTAATTCCAAGTCAAAGCTACCAGTGTTATTCTTAAATCCAAGTAACTTTAATCCTCTTTTGGATTGATTATTTTGAGCTCATTTCAATTGAGGTTCATCACATGAAAAACTCAAAAATAATATTACAAACAAAAATCTCTTAAACTCAATTTTTGATTAATTTTACTAGAAATCTCAATCATCTTCAAGTATAATTAAAAAAGTAAATTTCCAGGCTAAATACCAATAAAACCTGTTTATAAAAGATACTTAAAATTCAATGAATACACAGATAACATAAATTTGTAATATGTTTAAAATATTTAAGCAAATCCATTCAGAATTGGATTTTCAATGAATTTTTGAAGTTGTTTCTATTTTCCCAGGTAAAATAGCAATACACACCAAACGTTGGCTTTTGATAAGCTTTTAATTCTTGTAACTATAAATGTTTAAGTTTAATTAACCTCTGAAAGCTCTTAAAACCTTGATTTAAAGCTTTCACATTGGGATTTACCCTTTGGCAGCTTGAAATTCCTATTCAAATTGGGATAAAACCAGTTTAAACCTTAAGGCTGGATAAAATTCCAATATTAAAGTTTAAATAGGGTTGAAAATCCTTCAATACAGGTGTAAAACCTTAATTGAATTCTTGCAGATCAAAGGAGCTGGGTACCCCAGCTCTATTTGGTCTTTTTGGTGTGCCACCTTTTTGCCTGGATCTTGCCCTTTTATTTATTTAAAGCTATACTATGGCTTAAAACTCTGTTAAATTAAGCTCATGCGGGATTTACATTCTGTATGGCAAATCCTTAGCCAATTCAGTGAATATACACAACACCTCAATTTCAACTAAAATTTCTGTAATTTTACATAAACCTTATGCAACTTTAAATTTAAGCTTATTTAAGCTCAAATTTAAAATTTAAAAATGTTAAAAGAAGTTGCAATTTTACTGTTAAATTCTTCAATCTTCTGATAACCTATGAAATAATCATTTTTGGGTATGACACTCTATGGGTCTAGCCTAGGTTATTTTTGGTGTAGAATCCAGAAATGACATAATAATTAGAACTTCGTTTATCCAAAAAAAGTTATATTTATTTTTTGTTATTTTTTATTTTTAATCCAATTGATAAGTCTGTTAAAGAATAAATAAACTGTGTATAAAGTTATTTGTGGCCTTATGGGTATGTCATACACACCTCACAGGCTCACATTCCCTACCACCAAAAAAGTTGTATTACAATTTTTCCTTAGTAGTATACCCCCAATTGAATTGGGGGGTATAATCCACTTTCCAACCTCTCTACTTATACTTTCAATTATGTAAAGCACACAATTAAAACTTTTATTGAGGAATTGGTCTTCTCTCATGTCTGAATCCTCTGAGAAACCTTTGGGAATCAGGTATTTTACTTTCTGAAAGCCACTCATCTTCATGTTGTGGATTTCTGTACCTGACTAAATATTCTCTTTCATTTTTTCCCCTAATTCTTCTTTCTTTAAATACTTTCAGCACCTTCTTATACACACTTTGATTAAGTTTTGGTACTTCTAGGTGTGTTTCATTTCTTAAAGGAAATAATTCCTTATCACTTGAAGTGTAATACTTTACTAAACTGACAGGGAAAGTTGGATGTTTGCTTTCCAATTCTCCTGACAGTTCTACTTGTACTGAATTTTCCACTGAAGGGCTTTAATAATAAATGGTCCTGCAAAGGAATCTTTGAATTTCTTTGGTCCTTTAACATTATTAAAGCTCAAGGTTGAAACTAGTATCAAGTCCCCTACTTTGAATTCTGTGGTTTTATGACTTTTATCCCACTTTTTTTAGCATATTCAAAGGCATCAGTCACCCTTCTATTTTCATGATGCCCCAATTTATCAATCAATAGCTTAAAGTTTGAAGAAGTTGGATGAATATCAACTAAATCTTTCTTTAAAGTATCAACTGGAAGTTTAGGGTTCAATCCTTTTTCCAACATTGCAGGAGGGTTTCCTGTTGAAGGATGGATAGAAGTCTTGTAGGCTAATTCCAATGCTGGTATAAGTGTACAAAAATCATGGGTAAAGCCATCAGAATGTTCAAACTCCATTCCATAAGCAAAAAATCCTCTCATAATTTCCTCAAGGATCTTAATCATTCTTTTTGCTAATCCATCTTTTTGTGGATTATAAGCTGTTGAGAATGATAGTTTTGTACCCAAAAGCATATGTAAATTTTTTCATAAGGCTTAGGTAAATTTTGGGTCTGTATCACTAATGATGTTTTCAAAGAGACCAGTATGAGATATTACTCTGTTCCAAATTAAAAGGCCTGAATCCATAGCTGTGTCATCTTTATGACATGGTAAAAATATTTAGGTTTTTCTGTACCTGTCTACAATAACAAGACATGAATTGTGTCCTTTTTCACAACCAGGTGGTAAGGCAGTTACCCAATACATATGAAACACTTCCCATGCAGTACCTGGCTCTTGGATATTAATCATTAAACCAAATCTTTCATCAGTCGCTCTATTGGCCTTCTGGCACCTGCCACAACTATGACAGTACTCAATGACATCTTTTCTCCAAGATGGCCACCAATCACATGTCTGAATTCTTTCCATTGTTCTATCCTCAGACAGATGTCCAGAATAAATGTTGTCATGGCACTCTAGTAATAATGTTTTAATGAATATTCTACTACATAAGACCATGAGACATGTGTTTTTAGACCTGTGATACAAGAAACCATCAGAAGAAGAAATCTTCCATTGTCATATGATGTTTTCCATACATCATCCAAAGAATTAGCTAAAGCTTTATCTTTGGAATCTTTGTCAAGGATAGGATTAAAAATATGACAATTTTTATCTTTCTTATAGATTTCTCTAACCTCTTCAAGTAATTCTGTTCCTACATCTGGGATATTAATTTCTTCAATTGGAATTTGAGGTTCTGCATTTTCAGGAACATAAACAGGATTATCAAGTGTATTGGTTAATGCCCATCTACTCAAGCCATCAGAACTCTTGTGAATATTTCTAAATTTATGTACTGTCAGGGTGAGTCTATATAGTAGCTATAAAATGTAGTTACAAGCTAGTATTATGACTGTGACACGTCAAAAAACAAATAAATTTAATTCTTCAGGTCCTACTGCTACGTGGTAACAGTGGTGATGAGTCTGTTGAGGACCTGGGTTGCAATACTCTAATATCTTTGACTGTAAAGAAGTACTACAATAATTATATTCTAATTATATCTTTAATGATAATTCTAAGGACACTACTGATTGATAACAGTTTTGTCACGTAAGAATATGGATAATAAGATAAAGATGATGGGTTTTCAAGGAAAAAACCCTTCTTTTTATACCTTTCAAGACTGTCAAGAGTTATTAACTCTTCACACGTCAGAGGAGTAAAACTTTTCACTCCAATGATCAGCCTGTGGTTCTGGATCATCAATTCTGACGTCAATAGAGGCAGAATTGTGGTTTTGGAACCACAAATGATCCTTCTGGATCAATACAGGGTGAAAAGACTTTTCACCTGCCACGTCAGCACTTGGATGATGTTGTTCTGGTGTCTGTATGATCAATAATGATGATTTTAGAAAGGTTATATCTTCATAAGTATATTATTTTAAGTATGAGAGCAATACTGTTTGATACAAGTTTGATACAGTCATGTATTGCTAGAAAAACCTTCCAATCAAGATATCTCAGTCAGTTCTTAAGATATCAAGAAACCAAGAGCACAGAATTGAAGGGCTTAATGAGCGCTTCAATTTGGTATGCTTCATGTTTACCCTTCTTTAAAATAGCAAAAGTTATAAGGGTTTTAAGTTTTTGGATGTATTTTTGTACATCAGTATGAGGCTTCAAAAACTTCCATACCAGATATCTTCTTCAATTTGGAAGATATCTGTATTCTAATGATACAGTCTTGTAGGGCTTGATTAGCTCTACAGTTTGGTATATTACACTGTACAGTTGTATGAGTGTATGCCAAAGATACAGGGGTTTGTTTACATTGTTGTTTTCAGAATATCTGTATTTTGGTTGTTAAACCTTTGAACCAAGATCCCTCAGTCAATTTAAGAGATACAGAGGTCTAAGGTGTCTCAAATTAGAGCTCTTGTTCAGATCTTTAATTTGGTTGCACTTTTGTACAGTTTTGTACAAGCCCTCTTTGGCTTTCAGGGTGGTCTTGGTTTTAAAATAAAGGTCATATGGTATCTCCAGTTGTAGTGGTGTTACAGCAACATGGATGATACCATTGTGTAGCTCTCTATGTGAGCTTTAAGAAAAATACCATTTTGGTGTAGAATAACTTAAATATGCATAAGTCAGATGAGAGGTGAAAATAAGGGTTTTGACTTGTTTATTCTCCTCTAGGTTTCCTTATTCTGTTTGGACAAGGTTAGTGTTTAATTTAAGAGGAGTTTTTTCCTCTTATTTATTACCTGTATTGACCATGTTTGTTCAATACCTGTCATACCATTATTTATGGTATGTTGGATGTCATGCTAGTGCTCTGTTTTGAGTCACAGGCTGACATGTACCATGGTCATATTGCCTCTATACTCCTGTATAGAAATCTGCCATGTTAACATGTGTCTGTTAGGAGTTTTCATGTTAAGGAGTGATTTTAAAGCATTAAAATCAGTAATTACTTCAAACAAACTACCATCCCAATAATAATGAAGTTTTTTCAAATCCCAAACAAGGCAAAGGCACTCTATTTGGCTTGCTCCATACCTATCCTCTGTAGTTTCAATTTGTCTTGAAATAAAACAAACTGGACCTTCATAATGCTTGTCATTAACAATTTGAATTTGATGAAGAGCCGCACTTAAACCTTAACCACATGCATTGATATAGAGCCTTAAAGGAAGTTTCCAGTCTGGAATCAATAATAATGGTGAATTGGTTGAGTCATACTTGATTCTATCATATTCTTGAATAATTTCTTGTGTCAATTCAAAGACAGCTTGTTGGTCACAAATTCTGTACAATGATCTGGCATGGATTGCAAAATATTTAAGTTGTTGTCTGTAATAACTGGCAAACCCTAAGAAAGACATCATTTCTTTTTTGTTATGGGGCAGTTGTTTCAGTAAGAATGCAGCCACTTTGTTTTTATTGACACCAAGGCTTAGTCCTGAAACTATATGCCCTAGAGATTTTAATTCAAGAAGCCCAAAATTGCATTTTTAAAGAGATATTTTCATTTTCACTTGAAGAATCTTCTTAAGGACCAATGAAAGTCTCTCTAAATTCAATTTCCAGGTTTCTGAACAAATAATAATGTCATCAATATAGATGATCAACCATCCCCCTGATAGCTCATGTGGTAAGATGGTATTAATCATTCTTTGATAATGAGACAGTGCATTTTTAATACCAAAAGGCATTCTCAAGTATTTATAAATACCACAATGAGAAGTCTTTCTCAATAAATTCCTATCATGAGGTTTCACAACATTCTGATGGAAACCTTTAAGGGAATGCATGGAAGTGATGAATCTTGCTTTGGATAATTGAGTCAAAGTCTCACAAATTCTAGGAATTGGATACCTTTCTGGAATAGTATAGGAATTCAATTCTCTAAAATCACCAACCATCCTTGATTTATTATTATGCCAAGTAATAATTACAGGGTTTGTGACTTCTACTTCCTCATTTTGTCTAACCTTTCTAAGGACTCCCAGCTTCATTAGATCATGAAGATGAGTTTCCAATGCTTCTCTAGCCCTGAGGCTAGCTGGGTAAGCTGGTATTCTTAATAGTGGAGGTTAAGGCCTTTCCACATTAGGAATAATTTCCACTTCATGGCCTTTAATATCTGCTAGTGGCTCATTATTGGAAGCAAAGGCTTCCCTATATTGGAATGAAATTTCAATAAGGTTTCCCTTCATTTCTAATGTTAATTCAGCACTAATTTGTGCTTCAATTAACTCATCTGACACAAATTTTTCCTCATTAACATTTTTTACTTGTCTGATGATGGTTATTTCTTTCTTCTCTGGAGGAAAAGCAAATTTTTGTCTTTAATTCTCCCCTATAGTGAAATATCTGTCTTTATGATTATTAATATCAATATTTTAAATATTGAGATAATCATTCCCAAGTATAACATTCTGTGAAGTGCAGCTATTCATGACAAAAAATTCAAATTTTAGTCTGATACTTCCTGCAGGGTGAGAAAATATCATTTCTGCTTCAAGAATTCCCAAAGGGTGAATATCTTGGCTAGCAGCACTTCTGAATTTTATACCTTCAATTGGCATTAATCGTTCTTGCCAGTTGGTATAAATTTTTTAAAGATAATCTTTGCTAACACAAGTGCATAAAGCACCTTAGTAAAGATGTATCTTGCCTTCTTTGTTGTTTATCACAATATTAGTGATACAAGATGATCCAGATGTATAGCCTTTTCCTCTGGAAGGCTTGGCTTTCTGCATTTTAGCATCTTGCACATTTATGAGATCCATGCATTCATCACTATATGTTGGTAATCATTCACTTCTTTGACTTCAAATAATACCTTAATGTTTTCTATACCAAGTTGATCTAGTAGTTCTTCCTCTTCAGAAGGCTCAGAATCACTTTCATGTACAGCTACATCATCTATTTCTTTTTTTTCAGTTTTTTTGATTTCTATCTCATCAATTCTTGTTCTCTTTAGCAAAGTATTAGCTGGAAATTATTCTTCTTCAGAAGGCTCAGGATCACTTTGAGGTAAGGATACATCAATTGTTTCTTTTGTGTATTCAGCTTTTTCCACTTCTATCTCATTGATTCTTGTCCTTTTTGGAAAAATACTGGAAAAATGAGATTTACTTCCACATTTATGAAATTTCAAAGGAGTCTTGTTTTGTGGCTTATTTGGTCTTGAATTTGGTTTTCCTCCATTCTCATTGTCTACTGGGGGTTTATACCAATTTCTACCAATTTTTGTTCTGATAGTGATGTCTTCCATGGCATTGATTTAATCTTCTGTAGAGAAAGGCTCAATACATCTGCTTCTTATAGCATTCACAAGGTCACTAACACACTTTCTTAGTATCCTTTTATGAACCATTTTCCCAGACATATCAGGATGAAGGGCAGCTAACCTATCTTTCTGTTTAAGAAACCAGGACATGGGCCTGTCCCTCTCAATATTAAAAATGGCTTCTTCAAAAGAAATATCTATTCTAAATCTCCAGGAATCATTTGCCCATTTGTAAATAATTTCTTATTTCCACCAAGGGCAAAAATGTTCTACCATGGTCTTGTCTCATTTTATAATACCATTTCTTTGCTGATTTGTTAAATAATTAGTGTAATCTGACACTTATGTATTCATCTGATATGCTAAAGTCTTCTTTGAACATATCAATTTTTTTCATAAACTCCATATTATATCCTGCTTCACCACTGAAGGTTTGCCATTCCTTCAATATGGGAATTTCCTTAAAATTACAGGCAGCATCCACTTCTGAATTTCTTGAAATCGTGTGATGTATGTCATTATTCAAGTTCAACACATTTCTGTCAAGAATTGGTGTGTACTGTCTTGGTAATGCATTCTTTAGTGATATATTGCTGATACTTGATTGAATATCTTCTTTCAATTCAAGTCTTTCTTTATCACTTTTTTCCAATTTTTCTTGAAAAAGAGTTATGATGTGACCAGTTAAATTTTCCAAGTTTTGTACTTGTATTCTTAAATGTTTTAATTGCTTTGTAATAAAAGATATAGAATTATTATCTTTCTGATTGAGGAAAGTTACTTTGGACTCAATTCTCTCACCAATATGCATCAAAGACAAAACCTTGTCTTTATTTACATTTTCTGGACCAATAATGATCTTTTGTGCCTCTTTTACTTGTGAAGTTTCTCTTCCCAATTTTTGTTGGGGATACTTAAAATCATTAAGTTTTTCCAAAATTTCTTTATTAAAAGTTTCAAAGTGAGTTAAAGATTTTACAAGATCCATTTTTTTGGAAAGGGTTGGTTCATTCTTTCCTCCTCCTTGTTTTTGAATTCCATCACAGTTCTGGAAATATTGAACATATTGTCCATGGCTGTTTTTTCTCTCTTTGGAATTTTGCAATTGTGTGGGTAAGGGTTTTTCCATGAAGGACTTTTGCTTGCACTTCTGATTGCTCTTTGGGTCTTTCTTGTCCTTGTTTGGCACTTGTTGAGGAGTATTCTTGCTTGTGGAGGCTTGAGGAGCTTCCACTGGGCTGTTGTCCTTTCCTTGGGTCAGCTTCTTCTTCTGGTCCTCTAACAAAATATTTTGGTTTTTCAACCAAGCTTTTATCTTTTGGACTTGTCCTTTGCAAGACATGGGTGTGAAACCCCTCAGAAGATCCTCTGTCTTTTCCGGGCCCATGAAATTTTTCACTTGAAGATAATGGTTCATTTTTCCTATCCAAAGACTTGGCAGAGGTTCCCACTCCTGTTGCTTTGCTGCCATAAACCAGTTCTTGTACTGATACTGGTATATCTCTATTGTTTCCTGTTGGAAATGGTTCAGGTCTGACAACAGTAATAACAGCTATTTCACCTTCTGGACTGTCAATAAGATTCTAAAAGGCTTTGGCTCACCTTTGGGAACTGGTGGAAGTTCTTGAATCTTCCATCTGTGCCTCTCCTCTGGGCTGACATTCTTGCCTTTTAGACTTATGACTTGAATATCCTGTTCCAGATCCATTTCATTTGATGTAGTAATTGCTTCCACTTCTAGTAGGAGTAATTTCATGTCAATTTAAAGAAAATTAGACTAAGAAATGGATTGAATTCACCTCCTGGGCCTTTAAAGGGTTATTTAGTAATTAAGCCCCTTGTTTCTGGGCTGTTTTTAATTTCAATACTTGACTCTGAGATACTAGAGTCAAATGAGCTTTCTCTGATGGATGACACTAGAGAAAACAGAAACAAATAAGTTATTTCATTCAAAAATACAAAATAACTCATCAACTCAACTTATTGGATAAAGTTGTTTTAATAAGATTTATGGAAAACTATGTCAAAAATAAAGAAAAATGTCTAAAGAGTAAAGAAAAATATTTGTAAGTCAAGATTTTTAGCTTTGGAAATTTTTCATTTTATTTTTTATTTTATTTAAGGGAATAATAAATATTCAATTAATAAGTTATAAATAAAAATTCTATTGTTATTTACTTTATGCTAGAATAACTCCAAGAATGAATTTCAAGTCTGTGATGTGAAAAAGCCACTAGTTATACAGTAGAACTTGTTTTAAATCACTCAATAGTACATTTTTTCAAATAATATTCTTAATAAAACTATCTTTATTAATATTATAAAGATTATTTATAAGGGATAGGTCCCAAAAAAGCCAATATTAAAGTAGATATGGCAATTTTTTGTCAAAGAACAATAAAATGAGGTCTAAAATATGATTTATGTCCCAAAGGTTGGTTCAAATCATCGCCAGGCCCCAAAATGTAATTTTTGTCTATGAAACTCCTGATAATAGTAGCAAATATCAAGAGTACTATAGCTTTCCTTGGTAGAAAACATAGTATGATTAAATATTATAGCCACAGATTTATATAATTATTGAAAATAATTATAATAAAAAAGGGATATTGAATTATTATTATTAAATCTAATAATTATAATAAATTATAATTATTCTATCATTGTTATAGTCACTGACAATTATAACAATAAGAAGTGTAAAGCTCTCAATGAGACAATTACACATGCAAAATAATAATATTTATCCACTTATAAACAATATAAATATTATTTATATAAGAAATTATAACACATACTGTGAATAGATAGCTCTTATAGAAAATTCTATATAAAAAAACTAATAATAGTTAAAAAAATATAGAGCCTTAGAGCAAACTTAATTATAATATTTATTTAATACAACAAGTCAAACAACAACAGTTATTATATTAAGTAATTACTAGAAGCTAAGAACATTCCAAAAATCAATATTTCAAAAGATAAAACACCTTTTCATGATAAAAAATATGATTAAAGAGTTTTTAAAAGGAATTTCTGGATTTTAAAAGATATTTAAGACAATAATTTTATTTAATATAATGTATTATTGGTGATTACAACAGTAATCTGTATTCTATCATTTCAATTCTTTAATTTCAATATTAATAAATAATAAAATAACCTAAAATTCATTTTAATAATAATATTTTATACTCAATAAAAATTTACCTGTTGAAATGTCTAATATGATTGGAATGAATAATTGTTGTTGGCAAAAACAGTGATGTGTAGGCTCTTTTTAGGCCTACAGGGCAGCTCTCATGATTCATAAGGAATATAGAGTGCATTTTCAGGTCAAAACTGAAAAACAATACTTAAAAAGAAGGTTCTTAACTTAAGGTAACTTCTTTTTAGTTCAAATTTAAAGTTACCAGTGTTATTCTTAACTCCAAGTAATTTTAATCCTCTTTTGGATTGATTATTTTAAGTTTTGATATTAATTAATTTTATTTACATTAAATTTAATCACATTAACAGCTTAAAAATAGAGTTTCAAGTAAAACTCTCTTAAACTCAACTTTTAATTGATTTTTAAAGAAATCTTAATTTTCTTTAAGTATAATTAAAAGGGTAAATTTCCAGGCTAGTTACCAATAAAACCTGTTTATAAAAGATACTTAAAGTTTAATTTATACACAGATAAAATCAATTTTCAGCTGTGTGAAATTTTCAAGAAAGTCCATCAAGAATTGGATTTTTGATGAATTTTTGGAGTTATTGCTATTTTTCCATGTAAAATAGTAATGCACACTAAAACTTAGATTTTGATAAGGTTTTAATGCTTTTCACTTTAAATTTTTAATCTTATTTAAGCTTTTACAGTTCTTAAAACTTCAATTTCAAGCTTGCATATTGGGATTCACCCTTTGGCAGCTTGAGCTTCCTGTCTAAATTGGGATAAAGCCAGTTTAAACCTAAAGGTTGGATCAAAGTCTAATCTTCAAGATTCAATAAGGTACAAAATCCTTTAATGCAGGTGGAGAAATTTAATTTGATTCTTTCAGATCCAAAGAGCTGGGTACCCCAGCTCTGTTTTGTCTTTTTCATGGATTTTTCCCTTTTATTTATTCAAAGCCATACTATGGCCTTAAACCCTTTTAAATTGAGCTCATGCAGGAGTTAAATTCTGTATTTCAAATCCTTAGACAATTAAGTAAATAAACACAACACCTCAATTTTAACTAAAATTTTGGTAGGTTTGCATGAACCTTATGCAACTTTAAATTTAAGCTTATTTAAGCTTAAATTAAAAAATTAAAAAATTTTGAAAGAAGTTGCAATTTTACTTTGAAATTCTTGAATATTCTAATAACTTATGAAATAATTGTTTTTGTGTATAACACTCTATGAGTCTACCCTAGGTTATTTTTGGTGTAGAATCCAAAAAAGAAATAATAATTACAACTTTGTTCCTCCAAAAAAGAATTATACTTATTTTCTGTTATTTTTTATTTTGAATCCAATCTATAAGTCCGTTAAAGATTAAATCAACTGTGTATAAAGCTATTTGTGGCCTTATGGGTATGTCATACATAACTCACAGGCTCACAAAACAAGAACATGCTAGTAGGTTCTCTGAATTTTCTCATACTTATTTGAGATTCATCTGAATTGGGTTGCTTTTTGGAAAATCATTTTCTTAGTCTAAAGTGTGCGTGGGCTTATTTATCCATAATTTTTGGCTATTTTGAGCTTCAACTCTGATTTTTCCAACTTGGAAAATTTATTTTCATCCCCAGAAACTTTAGTGAAGGCTAATTTCCTATGTCAAGCATATACTCATATCACCAAAATGAGAGATTGCTCAAATATTTGGTATCTAGATTTTAATTATAAATAACTACATAAATTTTGAGCTTTTAGAATCATGACCCTTTCAAAATCCAATATATTTCATAATTCGACAAGAAACATCATCATTTTTGGTCATTCTGTGTCTATTCTTAGGTAATTTAGTTAATTATATGGCTTATTTTTTCAATTAAACAAATTTAGGAGTTTGTTTTTCAGAAGGGTGGATTTCATAGATATAAACAGGTAATAATGGCTTTGATTATTATAAATTAATATCTATAGGAGTGATAGGCTTATCAGAGAAGGTAATATAATCTTACATAGGTTCTATGCAAATTTTTTAAAGTGTTACATTTGAAGAAGTTTTACCTTCTTCGATTGCTGAGGAAACATATACCTAGAGGCCCAAAAAATCCTCTTATAAATACTATATGGTTCATTCTAATTATTATTCTTATCTTTCTAAGAGCTGATCTTTGTAATATTCGTATTGGAGAATCCTGGTTTAGTAATATCCAACATATTATTCTCATCAAGAATTTTGAGTTATGATGAGTTATTAACTGGAATATTTGGATCCACTTTTGTTTTGATAATTCAAAATAATTAATCCTGAATTAATGAAGTAATAAACAAGAAAAGTATCCATCATTTAGTTCAATTTATAATGCTTGACCTCAAGGAATTCCGTATTTCATCATAGAAGAGGCTAAAATATGGGTTCATATATGTTTCTTAATTATGAGCATCTATAATAAAAAGCTTTCAGAACAATTCAATAGGAAATTTTATTCTTTATCTTCCCTATCACTTCAAAAGGGAATGTATCCATGGTTCTTTTGGTAAGCCATTAGTCCAAGCAGATTTTTTAAGATTTGATACAGGCTGTGAGATTTGCTTGAGATAACCATCATAATTAGAGCTTCTCTTGGTTATATTTCCAAATTTTTTTGAATATTTTAATAAATTAAATATAGTTTGGTTTTAATTCCAGAACAGATTCTTAATACAAAAATGTTTCATTTAAAGCATTCTAGCATGAGTTTCCGGCCATAAATTTGTGCAAACACACTTGGAATATTAGGCTGAAAAATTTCTGGGGTTTTTTAGGTTTATTATTTTTACTAAGTCCAATTTTATGAAGTTTATAAGAGATTTTATTTTTGAAACCATTTTAATATCTTAAAGAACTTTTTTATCTTGAAGGTGGAAGATATTTTAATTCAGAAGGTTATTTTCGCAAATCAATCCCATTGAGTAGATATTTAAGGATAATTTCATTGTGTTTTTAGATTTGTTTTTATTAGATGAGTCTATTATTAAAGATATTAAAATTTATATACAAGGAAATGATATATTGAGTAGTTGAAGATGGAGAATTTCTTAAAGAATTAGAGAGGTTGAGGATGATTTTTGGAGGAATAGGCTTATAAATCGAGTAATAATTATTTAATCAAGAAGTTTAACTTTAAACTAAACCAAAACCACTATTTTTCCACAGTGAATATTGGCCAGCTATATTATTGGATAACTGATATGGTCTTTCAAATGCCTTTACAGCAGGAATTTGAATTTCCTGTGAATAAACCCAATTGAACTGATATAAATTAATAATAAACATAATTAAAACTAATACTTTTGAGTTATATCTGATAAGAAGAATGGCTACCAGGACAAATACCTATTTTACATTAATTGGTTGAATCCATTTTTTTATCAAAAGCTAAATCTTCCCAAGCCAAGTTAATCTCAAGCTGAGAATATTACTTACTGTATTACTTCATTAAAAAAACATATTTTGAAATTCTTTATAGTTCGGGATTATATGAGGCAGTCCTTGACAGGGAAATAACAGGCTGTTGGATTTAAATTGTTGAGAGCTTTAGGGGTGCTTTGGCTATGCCACTTAATGTACCAAAATAATCTTCTTACTGATCCCATCAATAAAAAATTGATATTGTGGCTTTACAAATAGAGAAGACTAAATCAAAAGTCTATTATCAGACCTAATCAAAATTAGACTATAAATAAAGAAAATAAACTTTATGCAATGTATGAATTTTTGTTTGTAATTTATTAATGGAGCTATTTGTTTGTTGATATATTTTTGAAGATTAAAATGAATAAATGAATTTGATAAAATGATAGTAAGTTAGTAGGGATAATAAGCTGTAAGTTTCTGTCAAAATTTAATTTTTTACAATTTTAAAATAATGATTTTAACTAATTTTTTATTTTGTTATTCAATTAATATCAATATTGGGTATTGACTAGGATGGAGTTTCATTTGATTTTGTTATACTATGTCTGATTAATACCTTTAGTATGAAATAATAATAGTGGTAAGTATAATAATAAAAAATAATAATGGTATTTTTCTTTTTCTTAGCTACTGATATTGGCTAATTAGCTTATTAGTTTTCAATTTTTAATGGACTACCTTCAAATTTTCAGGAGTAATTGCATAGTTCCTAAACTGACTGCTATATTTGGGGATGTTTTAATATTATTTATTTATTTCTAAATAATAATTTAATATTATTAACTACCATAAGCAACTAAAAAGGAAATTGGGTGGGAGAGAGGCTCTATTTATTTTGCTTTTTGCACCCCCTTTTCTCCATGGGGACCTTCTTTTTCCTCCTTTTAAGCCTTGATTTTCCCCTCCAGGAATTCCAGATTGTGCGCTTTTCCAAAATAGCCTATGTGATTGATTTTCTTAATTGAATCAGTAAGATTGTACAGCCTTGAGTGATTATTTTTGGTAATAATTTCCTTGAATTATGCCAGGTGACTTTGTTTTTCTGGCATATTTCTAGTTTTCAGTTATGCAGAGATCTAAATTTCATTGAATATGACTTTTTATTGTGTAATTCTTTTCCTCTTATTTTACTGTTTGCTTTAGTGAAAGGAAATGAATTTCTAAAAGAGGTATTATGTGATAATGCATCTGTCTGTTGAAATTAAAAATTGTGTTTTGGGGCTTTTGAAAGGGGCTCTGAACTCTAATTCAGGTGATTATGCATGTTTATTCAAGTTTATTTATTCCCATGATGTTAATTTTGATTTATTTTCAAGCTCCTTCAGGATTATCTGTGGCTACTGTAATTTTATGCTGACTGTTGGACTAATTCAAGGAGGCTTACAGCTGTTAAAAGAGCTTATGAAGCTCAATCTATGTTACCTTGATTGTTTGACTGTTGTATTTGGCTTTCATAAAGGCTTTTTGGTTATTCCTTTATGAAATTGAGCTTACTGGTTTACTTGTGAGCTCATTCAAGGGTTTGTAATTTGCATAAACGAGCTTTTTCAGTTTATCTTACTGTTAATATAGGTTTTTGTTTATGTAAGGTGGATCCCCTGTGAATCAGATAGATAATGATTAAATCTTAAAGTTTGAAATGTTTTATCCTGTTGAAACTCAATTCAACAATCATTTTTTAGTAATTTACTTGAACTTTATACTATATTTAGAGTTGAAGCGTTCCTGTGGTAGTTAAAGTGGGAATACTAGTCCTTCTTAAGAGTTTCACTGGTTTGGCTCTTGTATTTTTTTTAAAGGAGAATTTTTTCTTTTTGAGGCTTTTCCTAATTTATTTTCCTGATTAGAGTGATTTTGAGTGACAATAAAGGCTGAGGTGGGCTTGAACCCCAAAAAATTAGGTATGCAATATTACACTATGTGATATCAAACTGCACTAACCAGATTCATTACTAAAAAGACTCATTATTTTTCTTCATTGAAATGTGAATCTAAGATAAATTGTGAATGTTTTGATTCCATTTTTTGATTTAATATAGACCACAGCTTTATTTCAAATCAAACCAGGGTTGATTCAATATTAAGAGTATGAGTAATGAGCTTCACATAATGAAGAGCTTATTCAATCATGCTTAGGAATAAATTATACAATATGAGGAATTTACTCAATATCAAGTAGGATTAACTTCCCATAATTATCAAATCAATTCCTCATTTTTCTTGATATATAATCAATTCTTTGTTGATATTAACTAAGCTTAGTTTTGAAATCAAAGTATCCTATATTTGAGTTTAAATAAACTTATTTTATCACAAATTTTCTAGTTTATTTTGGATAAGCAACATAATACCTAAACATAATAATTTTTATTCAAAATGAATCAGGTTGGTGTGACTTGAGTACACATAGGTACCGTTGATAAGATAATGGATTCAGAGATTCAGATTCATTTGATGAATTGATTTCTCAAAAAAGCATGAATCTAGGAAAATGAATTTATCTTTTCTTTAAGTTTATATATTTTAAGATGAGATTCAAAGAAATAAGAAATCTTATAATCTGACTTTATCAAATGAATTAAAATTCACAAAGCAAAATTTGATAGGGATCTTCTTTCAGAAAGGTTAATATGAAATAATTGAGTCACTTATACTGCTAAGAATATATAAAAAGGGTCTATCATCAATGAATTGGTAGTAATCACTTCTCAAAATAATCTAATATAAAGCTTTGAAGGAATAAGAATGGAGTTGGTAATAAAGTTAAATATGATATTTATATTACAAAGTTGCAACTGACAAACAGGCTTCCAAAAGTAATATCCTATATTAAATGATAATTACCACAGGGAACATGGAAGAGGTATTAGAAGCTCAAGTACTTGACTGGTTGGGGAGATCCATTGATCTCCATCTCAGAAAAAAAGGAGGAATAGCACTGAGAAGGGAAATTTAAGAGCTTCCAACTGCCAAGTCTGGTGTCCATCAATGCACCAAGAGGGGTGACACTGATAGCATTTTGAAAAGGATAGGAAGTAAATGCAGAAGCCAAGAATGAAAAGGAAGTTCAATTTAAAGCATCTATAATTTTCTAAGAAATAATGGTGATTGTTAAATCATTCAAAAGCTTTCAGAATCAAAAAAATGAAAGTTTGAGATAATTATTTGAATTTAAACGCAACAGGTTAAGTGAATAATCAGTATCTATGATAGTGGATCATCCACTTGTGTTTCCAGAAAAAAGTAAGAATAAAAAAAGTAACTCCATCACTTAAACAACCTAAAATTTCTAGTAAATGCAGAAAATTGAAAACGCATAAAATTATTGATAACTTACATAAAAAAATTCCAAAGTTGTTTGAAATAATTGGAATACTCAGAATAATTGAAAATTACTAGAAAAATGAAGAAATTCCATTTGTTGAAATGAAATCTATAAAATTTTAAATGACTAATAAAACCCAATATTATAAGACTATCAAGATTCAAAAGTAAATCTCAAGTGGTTATTCACATTGCTGGTTAGAGCTAGAAAAATAAGTAAGCACAGGTGAAATTGAATATCAAAAACTTATAAAAAATAAATTGAAGATGAAATTACTCATTACAGAATCAATTCATATTAAATACTGTAATTTTAGAATTTTAGAAAAGTTAACTTTATCTAAGCTGAACTATTAAAAAAAGAAATTGAAAGCATAAAAATTAATAGAATGATCAAAGTTTAAAGTAATGTTTTATTTCTCACACCAAGGAAATTATAGACAAAAAGCTAAAGAGAAAATATAAATTCAACTAGAAAAATTTATTTTAATAAGTAGACTGTAAGTTTGGGAGCTTAATGATATAGAGATATTCTCACCTTATTAGGTAGGCTTGGAAAATTGGTTTTTTGAAAAAAAAAGTAGTGTAAGAAATGAGAAAGGATGATAATGAAGGTACTAATTGAAATAAAAAACAACCAATAATGATTAAAGATAAAAAACTAGGGTAAAAATCTAATAAAATTTTAGTGTGATTAAACAGACCGCTCAAAAAGAAAGCTTTGTTCCAACAATTGAAAAAAGCCAAAAAAACTCTTAAAGAAAGACACAGAAGGAGATAAATAAACTATTGATGAAAAAAATCATTTTCTAATCATAAAATCACTAAATAAAAAATTTATGAAACTGATACAATTTATAAAAATAATAAAATTAATTCAAAATTTAAGTGGCCTGTTGATCACTTGATTAGTTGAAGAAAATCTTTCCCAAGAAGGAATAAGTACTAAAAAGGGATTCAAAAATTTATATAAATAAAATAAATAAGGGTTATGGTAAAAGAATGTAAGCAATTAGTAAATACATGTAATAACTTATGTGCTTTTACCAATTTATGGCCAAAACACATAAGTCACCCAATTTTTTGAAAAAATTCCCAGGATCAGTTTTGAGTAATTTTTTCAATCTTTTTTCCATATTTTTTCCAACATGGGATGTCAAGATCCCCAAATTTTTTCAATTTTTTTTTCCAAATTTCTCCAAATGGGCCAATTTTTTTGAAAAATTTCTTAAAAATCTTCCCACTCAATAATTTACATAATTTCTTTGAAAAGGAAGAGGATAATTTTGATAATCAAAAACTAGAAGATAATATTTTTAAGAATTATTTTTTTGTGGGACAACACTAGGCCCAAATGTAATTTTTTATGTTTTTTTGATCATGTTTGTAAGTAGATTTAAAATTCCATTTATCAAATTAATGAAACTAAAAATATAAGTTATGGCCAAAGTTTCATTAACAATTCCATTTATGGAATTAAGAGTGCCATTTATGGAAACAACAATGCCATATATGTGATTAAATATTCCATTTATGGAATCTAGAATTCCATATTTTGGGTTTTTTTTAAATTTGTCTATGAAGCTTTTGATAAAATTACTATTAATCAAGATTACTATTACTTTTCTCATGAAATGAAATAAATAAATAATTACTGGTTTAATTGTTTCTTTCACTTGTTATAGACTACTAGTTCTTACAACATTAAGTAGTAATTGTCTACTAGAATCAATTACAGGAGGTATTATTAACAAAACTTCTTAATAAAATGATATAAAATTATTTTAACTAATAATTATCTTTTAAAAGAATAATTACATTTAATTCTTTAAGAAAACTAATACTTTATAAATTGGTCAAAATACTCACTAATACTCCAAAAATACCTTGAAAAGAATTGGAAGAGTTATTTGACATATTATTTGTGGATTGAAGGGATAAAAATTTATTTATAACAGTAATACAGAAATATAATAGTCAAAAGCTATTGGAAATAGCTTATTTCTATGATTTTGGGTATTTCTAAGTTATTCAAAATATTTAAAACACTTAAGAAAAGATTTAACTAATACTTACTTGTTGGTACTGATGATATAATTTAATAATAAGATGATGATTGGAATAAAAAGCAATAGTAGGCCTCTTTTAGGTCTACAAAATCTCAAAGAGGTGTGCAATGCATTAAACTAAAAAACCAAGCTACTGGGAAACCTTTTACTTTAATTTTTTTAATGATTACATCATTTGTAGTCATGTGAAATTATCATGATTACTTAATTAAGTCAATTTACATGACTACCAACCCATTTATGGTCAAGAAATAAAGTATTCAAAACTATAAATATTCTTTTATTTATAAAAAAAACCATAAAATCTATCAATTTTATTAGATATTTAATTTCAGGTTGTATTTTCTGTGAATTTTTGAAGATTCAGTGTTTCATGTAAAATTATCAAAAATAGACTGTAAGTAAAACTTTTAATTTGAAACATGAATCTATTATTATGATTGGTTTTAGCATGTATTATAGCTTCCTAAATTGGTCCTAAAGCTTTCAGCTTCATTAATTAATAATTGTATTTTTAATGAATTTTTGAAGTTTTCACCTCATTTCTACATAGAAAAGCAAATGGCATAGTTATTGCTGGTTGCCATGAGGTAACTTCATGGATACTAGTCCAAAAATTGTTTTAATTACTCATTAATGGTTTCTCCATGTAAAATAATCAATAATAGACATTTTTACAGGAGTCAGAGTTGCTCATTACCTCCTTTTCAAGTCAAAATAGCAGCTTAGTTGCTATTTTCTCATGATTTAATGAGGTTTTGACTTGGTAACCAGGTTCCCAAAAGGTTTTAATAGAATAATTGTGCCATTATTAGCCATAGATCTAATCTTTAGAGGAGACCATTCCTCAGAGACCTCAGAAGTTGGATGCCCTGGCTCTTGTTGATGTCTTTGGCCCCCCTTTACTATTTTCACATCAAAAATATGAATTCAGGATGAGACTTATATCCACTATGGGTGTATCAAAATTATATGTAATAATACAGTAAAATTAAGTTCCACAAACATGCATAACACTATCTTTGGTGTATATTTAACATGGGATTTCTCACATTTGCATTTTTTTGGTGTAAAATTGAGAAAAACAAAAATTTTCCACAATTCTTTTATGTGATGTTAAAGTATTTTCCATATTAACACCTCATAGAGTTAATTTAAGCTTATTCACCCTATTGGGTTACCCTAGGTAATTTTTTGTGTAAAATCCAAATCTGACCTTGAATCCATGGCTTTACCTACTAACAAAAAAGTTATTCATCTTTTATTGAATGAAAAATGATGGGTTTTTGATATATGAATGAATGACTTATGGGTTATGAATAGTTCAAATATTCGTTTTATATTTATTTTTACCTATTTGGGAATGTAAAATATACATCAAGTCTCATACTTTTGGCATGTTTTTTTTGCTTAATTTTACTTGAAAATGGGTCCAGGGTACCACTCATGTGTTTTTACTAAAATGCTAATGTGGGTTTACCAAAGCCCTAAAATAAAAAGTTATTGGGAATATTCCTTTTGGATATATATCAAAAATAATAATATAAATAAATAAAAGTATGTGTCAATATTTATTTATTTTTAATAAGATCTTATCAGCTGAAAAAAAAAGAATTTCTCACTTTTGATGTAATTTTTATTTCAATTTAAAGAGAAAAAGGTCAAAAAATTCACTCATAATTTTCAAAAAAATCCAGGAACAACTTGATCACTTTTTCAGCCTATTTTCAAGTGAGTTTTTTTCCTGAATTTTATAATTCTTAGAAATAATAAATCAGAAGAGCCAAATATGAACAAGAAATATCAAAAACTTATTATTAAATTCAAGAATAAAGAAAAGTTTTTTGAAAAAAATGTCCAAATTCTAAACACACAATATATATCTCCAATATTTAAATTATTCCTAAATGCCAAGCCTCCAATATTAATTTTTCTTCATTAATTAATAAGCTCTACTAAAAATACCCCATTACCTATGACTTATAGCCAGTAATATCAAAAAAATTGAAATTCAAAGTGGAAATTGGGTATAAATGATTATTTAATGATGAAGACTTCATAGAACCATGTGTTTTTGATTTTAGAAACAATAATAATAATAAATAGTTTAATATGGTCTGTTTAAGACCATATATAGTGATACCCAAAGGATATGTGCATAATTCAGCTCTATTAATAATTAAAAAAAAACCTCTTCATAACTTCCAAAGGAAATTGAAAATTAAAAGATGAAATATTTATATTTATTTTACATGGTTTCCCCTTGAATTTTACATTTCTTAGAATCTTTGCTTTCTCTAAATAAAACTTTTCTTTTTTCTTTTTAACTTAAAATTCTGTTTGTGCTGGAATTTTGAATTCTTCAAATTTGTAATGTTCCCCTTTATTGCCCATTAAAACTCCTACCTAATCTTATGCCATTCCATCTGTTAATTATTGTTTGCCTCCTGATCCATGACATAAGAATCAATTTTTAACTTTTAAATATAAGTCATGAGTAAAATAAATCACTCTTTCTCTGTGTACAGGAAGGAGAAAAATAATTCTCCCTCTTATGGAAGTCACTTTTATTATTAAATTTTTTACTGGATCCATGCTTTTATTTACCCAACAGCTCATTATTCATCCTATAAGACTATTGAACACATTTCATCAGTGGAAAATGGAATAAAAATTATGGAAATCTATCTGGTTTTCAAAATTTCTATCTCATTGATATTTGTATTATTCAATAAATCCAAATTATCCCCCATTTCTAAATAAAATTCATAGTTCAACTTATTTTTTTCCTTCAATAAACCATTTTAAAAGTAACATAAAGTGTTTAATTTCTGATTTTATTGCATTTATTAATAATAATATGCATAAATCAGTCAGGATAGCTTTTAGAACAAAATAAACTTGAGAGACATTGGATTATTGAGAATCATATGTGACAAAAGGTGTGATCCTTGGTTTTTTTTCCAAGTAGAGAATCTAATTTTTAATAATATGGGTACATGACTTCAATATTTAAATAGATTTTATCTACTTCCTTGGTTTCCCCAGCCACATTTGCTCCCCAGTATTTATTTTTCATAACATATTACGTCTTGTGTGTATTCCATTGGTCTTTAGTACTACTTCCGCTAAGGCTTAAGAAGCTGTGTAACTTGTGATTAACTTCCAATTCCATTATTTGAAATACATTCTATTTACTTTTAGGTGGTCTTCCCACAGATTAAAATCCACTAGTAACAAAACAAGCACCAAAATTAGCCTTTGTTTTCAGCCAATGAATGATGCATGAACTATGAGATTGGATTACATGTCCAGAAGTGTAAAAAAGAGAAGTGAGGATTTGAAAAATTTGTAATGTTGAATATTCTTGGGTACAGGAAATATCAAAGAAGAATGCAAAATTGTATGAATAAATTCAAAAACAAATGATGGAGGATTTTAAATACAATTTTATGGTTATTTGGAAATGAGGAAATTTTAGCAGGGTTAAGCATGAAAGTAAAATACTGGATAATTTTTGGAAACATTAGATTTCATGAAAATGCCAGGTAACTGAGTGAAAAAAACAGGGTATCTTGATTTGAAAAAATGGGGGTTTCCATTGTGGATTTTGGCTCAAAAAACTAAATGAAATCAATAGGGGGTGTCAAAGTCACCAAATCCCGCCTTAAAATAACACGGGATTTGGAACCCAAATCCCAACACTAAATCCCAGGTTTTTTATGTATAAATCCCATGGTATTTTAACTGAGTCCCCTGGTATTTTGACCAAATCCCATGCATCTGGGATTTCAGCTTGAAACCTAACCCAAATGAGTACTCACAATTCATACCTGTACAACATGTTCTTCTGAACTCCATTTTGGACAATCTGACCGAACAGCTGATAGTCCATTTATACTTCATCATCCATATAATAATGCCTCGATCCAAAGCAAGACAAATCAAGACAGACATGAAGATCACCTCTGGCCTGCCTCATCCATCAGGTCACTTAATACGTACAGATTATTTAACAATAATTAATTGGCTTTCAGTCAAGTCCAATTTCGAGTCATGTTTTGGTACTAGCGGTTCAACAACTATTGGAAGACCTCCTTCCTCAAAGCAGCATGGGTTTCAGCTTATGGCCATTGAGGTCAACAAAAAATCACGAAATCGCCTAAACCTTAGTTCAAGCAGCATCCGAGATCGATGGCGAACATATAAAAAGAAATATATGGCAGCCAAAAAATTCGAAAACTTAACTGGGGCTGGAATAACGGAAGAAGATGAGAGTAAAGGAATAAAATCCATGAGTGAAAAGCTGGAAAGTATGTGTCCTTGCTATGCAGAAATGGATGTGCTCTTTGGCCACAAGCCCAATGTCACTCCCATTGCAAGCTATGATTCGCAAGAAAAAGACAGTCTCAATGGTGATGATGATGATGTTTTGCTTGATAAGGTACGCTATGGTCTCTTCCTTTTTATACCTCAGATAATTAAAGCCCATTTGCTTTTCAAAGGAGAATAATCACTTGGATTCACCTCACAATCTGGATCGTTTGCTTCATAATGAGGATAACTTGGTTCCAGTGGAAAACCTTCAAGATGATTTGGTAAGTACATTTAAGAGTCATATTTATTCACACCAATATTGATTATTCCTCCTTTGATCAGAAAAGTAAATCCATAATGCATTCAGCACAAAAGCGTAATCAAGCCATGACACCCAACTTGAATGACAAGAGTGGTTCTAGGAAAAGGTCGCTGGATATGTTTGCACCTACTTATGCAAATATACTTGAATCACGGAACAAAGGTATGACTTGCAATTATAGATACTATTAATAATCCTACTGACAAAATTCATGCTTATTAGCCCGTGAAATAAGTGATCATGCACGTTTGGAGTGGGACAGGGAGAGGTGGAATGAAGAGAAAGTGTGCAACATGGAAAAACAACGGTTTGAAGAAGTCAAGCTACAAAAACAAATGGAGTTTGATGAGAAGCAAAATGCAAAGAAACATGAATTTGAAAAAGAAAAGTGGAATCGTGAATTGGAATTGAAGGAAAAGCAATGCCAGATGGATCTCACTATAGCGGCATTGTCATCAAGCAGGCCAATCGGGGAGCTGGAACGCATTCTGGCATTAGTCAATAAAAAATAACTTATTACATATGTGTAATGTGATCAATTTATATATGGTGCTTGTTTAATTATTGATCTTATGTCATGAAATCTAACTCCACTTTATTACCAAAGGGAAATTTCAATTTTTATGCATAATTGACGCACCAACTTGCCATTCCAAGTGCATATGACATTTATTTGCAATTTGCGGCAGATTTGCAAATTTGGGCAAGTTTTGCATTGAGCATTTATATGAAGTCTGTTCAAAAATCAAATTCGATGACAGTTTGTTTCCTTTTTTATGAAAATGTCATTTTATGGTTTGTTGGGAAATTTTTTCATCTTTTTCTATATATTTTTTTAAATTTAATGGTTATTTTTTATTTTGAAGGGTTTCAACTTTTAAATGGGCAAAGTCCCTTGTTCAGTTGATTTTTGATTTTTAATTCTTAATTTTTAATTTGCTTTTTAAAGTTGATTTTTCCCTTTAATTTCATTGAATTTTTTTTTTTTTTACTGTTCACCCCTCCCAATTAAAAAAAAAAAAAACTTTTTTTAAATTTTTTTTTTTTGAATTTCAAATTTTAATTTTCATTTTTGCTTTTCACTCCTCCCTCTTAAAAAAAATCACCAAATTTTTTAAATTTGATTTGTCAATTCTCAATTATTTTTATTCTATTTTTATTTTTCACCCTTCCCTCTTAAAAAAAAACTCACTTTTTTCAAAATTCAGGTAAGTGAATTTCTCTTCTTTTTGTTCAATCACAATCCTTTTTTGCTAATTTTTTTTAAATTTTTCTGTAGGTAATGTCCTTTTGGTCTTTTAAAATATTTTAATCATTTATTTGCACCTCCCATCACCATCATCATCCACAACTCACCCACCCATCATTATTTCTTTCTTTTTTTATAATCATCATCATACATCACTCATCATTATCCATTTCCGACTTTTTTTTTTTTGGATTATGATCTTTACTAACCATCACTCATCATTATCCATTTCCAACTTTTTTTTTTTGGATTATGATCTTTACTAACCATCACTCATCATTATCCATTTCCGACTTTTTTTTTTTTGGATTATGATCTTTACTAACCATCACTCATCATTATCCATTTCCGACTTTTTTTTTTTTGGATTATGATCTTTACTAACCATCACTCATCATTATCCATTTCCGACTTTTTTTTTTTGGATTATGATCTTTACTAACCATCACTCATCATTATCCATTTCCGACTTTTTTTTGTTTGGATTATGATCTTTACTAACCATCACTCATCATTATCCATTTCCGACTTTTTTTTTTGGATTATGATCTTTACTAACCTTTTTTTTTCTTTTTTGTTTTAATTTTTGTTTTATTTGTTCATGTAGGGGTGGATTATTTATAAGGGTTTCTTTTGCAATGTCATTTCATTTCCCATCCCTTCCATCATCCTTAAAATTCAAAAAAAAATCTCCTCCTCCTTCTCATTCTTCCAATCAGTTTGATGATGTCATGGTTAGGACTAAACCAGACTCAGCACATCATCAGAATGATTTGGAAGATGATGAAGCTCATATTACTCCTCTTGATGTCATGGTTAGGACTAAACCAAATATAGAACATCATGAGGATAATAATACCAAATTAAATAATAAAAGAAAGCTCACCCGAAGCCAAAGACAACACATCCATGATTCAAAAGAAATAATGTCTCACCTTGGCCATTCCAAAAAAGAATTTAAAAACTTTTCCACAATTTCGATTGACAAGAAATCTTCAAATGCCTCATGGTTAAAACTTCCATCACTTAACACTCTCCCCCATCCTTATATCCTCATTAATAAAACATCCAAGCCGTTTTTGCCTGTCATCATATATGAAATAACCCCATTTGATAATTATTCTGGCCACTCTCAAATGCTGCAAAAAATCGTCATGACATTAATGTCCTTATCTCAAAATCAACAAGAAATTAAAACCAATAAGCAACTCGAAGGTGGCATTATGAAAGGTATTGGGTTTCGATCTGGTTCTGATGCTGGAAAATCTGCAGGTGTGTGATCCTTTTGTCATATTCCCTTAATAATTACTGACTGATTACAAAATTATTAGGTGTTTACTCCAGAAAACCTGGTTTAACTCCTCATCAAATTGAAACAGATAACAATCAATGGATCAAGCTTCATGAATATGACAAATTCATTTACTCAAGAATCTCCCATTTTTCAAAATTAGCAGCAAATGAAAATCAATCATTAATGGAAGCAGCCCAATTCCTCAACTTCAGTCAACTCAAATGGACTTCTGCCAATCCCAAGGAAGGATTCAAATCATTTACCAATGTCATTGTCACCCAAGATGGATTTTTCAATAAGCCACACAAAGATTTAAACGATCTCAATGCCTGGACTTATGGTATTTTTTCTTTTGTATCAAAAAAAGATTTCCTTCCACTTCCTACTATCTTCACCCCCTCTGGACATGGCTTACACTTCCCTGAATTAAAAATGGAGATCGATTTTTCAAAAAAACCTGGCATCATGGAAATACTTTGGAAGACATCAACAATGGTTCATCATACAACAAAACCACCTCCAGAAATTATCAATCATGACACAATTACTCATTTTGGATGTTCTTTTCAAATAAACCATAAATTATTTAATGTAGGTGACAAATTCTTGAAAATGACACCCACCGAAATAAATTCAAGAGTCAATGGGTACTTTGAACGAAATATGCAGGATCAAAAAAGAAGTAAAAAATGTTAATTGTAAATACTTTTATTTTATGAATAACATCTCCACTCCGTTGTATGCCATTAAATTAAGTACATAAAACATTGGTCCTGAAGAAATTTACAATTGACTATTTTTCCATGCCAAAGTGATTGGTTTAATTTTCTCACGCATATTTAGCACATCTTCCCCAATGTCATTGTTGGCCTGATTTTCCACTTGTGGTGGATCATCATCTTCATATAAATCAAACCACTCATCACCAATTTGAGCTAACATATTATGTAAAATCGTGCAAGACACAACCCAACTAACAAAATATTCAATTTCATGATTATACCTCATTTGATTTCTCATTTCCCTTAGAGAAAACCACCTCCCCTTCAAAATGCCAATTGCATGCTCGATTCTGACCCTTGATTTTGCTAGACAGTAATTGAACGAACGGTTGTCTTCATTATGTGCTACAACTCCCTTATATGCTGGAACAACCCAAGGAGAGCTTGCATATGCCGAATCTGCAAGTAAGTACTGATCCTTTTCATAAAACTCTTGAGGTGTTTGTGCTATTTTCATATGTTGATAGACATTCGAATCATGAAGTGACCCAGTACAACCAACATGCAGAGCAGTGAACTGCTTGTTGATATCGCAAACCAGTTGTATTGACATAGAATACCTTATATGTAAACCATCAGTAAGATTGAAATAAAGAATAAAGATTCAACAGCTTACCTTTTTTTGCAATCAAAATACGCTTCACCATCATTGGGAGGACGTTGTGATAATGGTATGAGACTCCCATCAATAAACCCAATGCACCCAGGGAAGCCTTCTGCTTGCATTACTTGAGACATTTCTCTGCGTTGTTCTATTGTTGGCCACACAATTACTTTGCGCTTCAACTTCATTAATATCTGAATGACTCTTTGAGTGTACAACACAATAGCCCCATGGCTAATTCCAAACAACATTCCAATCTTTCCCAAAGCGGCCCCATTTCCATTTGATCCTAGCCTTGATAATGCCACAGCCAATTGGATGGCAGGATTGCATTGTTTGTTTTGTGATGAGTTTTGAAAGATTTTATCAGCTTGAATTTGTGCAACCAATTTTTCAAATGATTCATGTGTTGTCCTACATAGCTGTCGAAACTTTTCAGATGAGAATGTCTGTAAATCATTCATTGTATACATGTAATGAGATGGATATCTTCTACGAGGATTGATGTATCTTTGTGAGGTTATCATATCTAACAAGATTATATCTTCCTGGATATCAGAATCACTATCAGAGTTGAGAGCATCGATGAACTGAAGTGAGTTCAAGGTCTGAAGTAAAGGTAGCCTTTGCGATGCCTTGGGCATGGTAAATAAAGAAACGGCTGGTAGTAAATGAAATTTGAAATCAAATAACTTAATAAATGATGAGTGTATTTAGATTTTATGCAAGAGAAGGAAATTTTTATGCAATTTAACATGCCCTTACTGAGTTGTGTGTTTGAAAAATGTGCCTTTATGGGAAGCTAAAGGTGGGATTTTGGTATTTAAACACGGGATTTGGTACCAAAAAACCTGGGTTTTTGTACCTCAAAATACCTCACCTCTTTAGGTGTGGGATTTCTGAAATCCCAAAAAATTAATGTGGGATTTTGGCAAAAAAAAACTCGGGATTTTGAGTGTGGGATTTGGTAACTTTGACACCCCCTAATGTGAAATTAGCTGTCTTTGGGACCTCCTAACAAGGAATTTCCTTAAGTATATACAATATTGATAAAGCTCAAAGATTGAAGATTCCTTAAATACTACTTTTCAATATAAAGCAAAATAAAAACTTTCAAAAACACTACTATAACATAAGAGTTTTTCAGCCAAAAAACAAGGAAATTTGGTTCAATATAAATTGTGAATAGATATCCATTTATTTCATATTTTATTTAACCTTTCCATTTTTTTCAAAAAAACAAAATCATCAGTGTGGTTGAGAACTGTTTTTTTCTAAATTATTGCATTATATCAATTACAGATGACATCATGAATGGTTTCAAATTCAAACTTGAAAATAATTCTTTCATGAATTCCTTTACATCAGGGAAGTTCTTTTATGGATTCAAGGTTTTGCTTTAAAAAAGGATGTTTTTAATAATATTTGCTCATTTATTCGAAAATAAACGACTTGGGTTTAATAACATGACAAAAGTCTGTGAAAAATTCCTCTTTCATTTTTTTTTTAAAAAATTAGGTTTAATATTATATTGCCGCTGGTAAATGACCATTATATTGATAGCTTCTTCAATCAAATCACCACCCTTTTTTCAATTAAGATCAGATGTAATTTCAAATAAAATCTGTTTGTTTAGGAATTTAGAAAAAAAAGTTTAAATTTTCAACATTTTGAATATGAATGAGACTAATTTCTAAATCTGAAAGCACATATTCTTTAAGCTTGGGTAATAAGTCCCCTTTTAATTTGTTAGGGTGATAAGTTTGGTGATTGCAAAAACTTACCAAGCTCTCCTAATACTAAGAAGAAATTTAGGAGAGGCAGCAGATATTGTGATGCTCTTCTTTTTTGTGACTCTTATCATGAAGAGGATGTGACTGGGGTTGAGCTCTAGGTGCCCTGTGATGCGTCAAAACGTGGGGTGAAAGCCCTAGCTCCAAATCAGCAGATTAGTATAAGAAGCTTGTAGGGTTTTTCAGTTGGGAACTTGTGATGGATTAAGAGTTGATTTGTTAATTAGTGTGGCAGCAACTTTAATTGAGATGTTAAATGTGATGACCTCATCTTGATTATCGATTAGGTGAAATTGAATAAAATTCACTCCGATCGCACGAATCACATCATTTGAAGAGTGATAATGGCCAAGACAACCGAGATTGAAGTTGAACTTAATTGGTGATCAAGTTTAAGATTTAAGATTGTTTAAAGTTTAATGAAGATGAGAATTTAAAGTTTGGTTGAGAAATTGACCAATTTGACCAATTTGACGAAATCGTTGACCGAATTGACCAAATTGACCAAATTGACCAAATTGACCAAAATTTGATTATTTTATTTTTCAAATTTCAATTCCAATTCAAATTAAATTTTTATTTAAATTCAATTCAATCATTCATTCCCCTCCTCCCCTTCTTCCAGCAAAAACAAAAAAACTTTTTATCAAAAATTTATTCCATCTCTCGAGTTTTTAATGAATTCATCCAATCCATCTTCAAGTCCTTCCAACTCTACTTCAATCAACTTTTTTCAATCAAATAATAATACTAACACTAAAAATAATATCTCCAGAGGTAGCAGAAAAGCTTCAGTCTCTTTAAATATCTTCAAAAAAATTAACTCATCACCACCCTCACCGTCGTCATCATCATCATCCTCACCGTCAATCAATCTTAATCAAAATCAAAGTCAAGCCATCATTATTAATACCAATCGATCATCAATCATTAATTCATTAAAAGCTTCAAACAATTCCACTTTAATCAAAAATCCATCAAATCTTAATAATCTTTATCCTCAAAACTTGAGCAATGGATTGTCAAACATTGAAATTCAAAATCTTCAATCTTTGGCAGATCGTAGAGCGTTCAGTTGCTTTTCAATTCAACAAAAAGCTAAATCCAATAGTTCAAACTCAAACGCTTTTCAATCAACTCAAGTCAACTTTCCATCATTCATCAAATCATCCCCAAACTCAATCAAAATACCTAAAAATCCTTCAATCAATCATCGAAGTAGATCATTCTCTAGCTCTTTACCAACTTCATCAAATGAATTAAATTCACCAATTAAAATTCCTTCTAAATCACTTTCAAATCACTCAATTGATGAAATCACCAATTCCGGCTATTTCAAAATTTCAAAATCTTCTTTCCTCAACCCAACAACAGATTCAATCATGTCATCAAACCAACTCAATTCAAACGTGGATTTCATTGATTCATTCATTAATCCCTTTCTGCCCATCACTGCTTCACCTCTCACCTCGCCAACTCATCATCGCCATCATTTTAATTCACACCATCATCATCAGCAACACTCCCTTGGATCGGTTCGATTGATTTCCCGCAACAAGGCTTGTTATTCTGAATCAATCTATCTTATCGTTATCATCCTAAATTCACTTCAGTTTAATCTGATAATCCTTTACCCTTTAATTTAGTTAACCCCTCATGACTTAAACTCAGAATTAGAATCTGATCCTCAACTTGATCATCTTCATCCTCATCATCAACCTAATTCAATTAATCTTCAAAATTCTGTAAGTATTATCTTTCAATCTCAATATCCCACTTTCCATCTGAGATTTGGACTTTTTAGATCAACACTCAGTTCTTTCAAAAATCACACCATGTCATCCTTCGGATTTGACCTTATCTCCTTCAGAACGACAATTTACCTCCCTCCTTAAACTCAGTCGCATCTTCTTCACCTTCGTTATCCTCCAATCCACCATTACCCCATCATTCTCAAGATCTTGAAAATCACCCCTCAGTCAAATCTAATCATCCACCCAAATCCTCGTCTCATTTCAGTTCCAACAAACCGCCCTATCATCATCATCTCTCTTCCAACTTATCTCAGATCTCAATCAATCATGATTCGCTCCCCAATCTCGAAATATTTGAACCCTCCACCTTACCCACCAATAAACATCCCTCGAGTCACTTTGCCAAAGTGTTTCGAACTTCACAATCCAGCGCCTCGTCTTGTGAAGACGACAATCACTTCAAACACCCCGACAACGTTTGTCTTGTTAATCATCACATCTCTCATGCCGTCCCTCTTGAACCATTTGACAATCAAGTAGGCGGTCATCATTCCATCTTCAGATTTTCACGTAGGGCCGTCTGTAAAGTCAGTCTTGTTAGAAAAACCGTTTTCCCTTCAACTCCCCCTCATTTCATTTTAAAAATATTCTATTGACCCTAACATCTTTTAATTTCCTTGATCATCAGCCTTTAGTCAGTCGCGAAAACACTTTTTATGAAGCTGTGGAGAGGGACCATCCAGAGCTATTGGCATTTGTACCCCAATACCTAGGCGTTTTGAACGTGACTTATCGAAGAACTAACACTTCTAAACTACTTGAAACTAATCCTCATTGTTCACAGTCCCCTGGGTCATCAAATCGGCCTCGTCGTCAAATCTTTCGTAGAAAGCATGGGAGGAAACAGCACGGTAGTGTTGAAGACGATGAAATTCCCGAGGTCACTCTCAGCCATAATCGACACATCCTCCCCGACTCATCTTTGTGGAATCGGATTGATGGTTCAAAATTTAACTCCCATTTCAACTCTCTTGAACCTAGTCATCACATAACTCTTGACCAAACTATTATCGAGGCTGAAGATAAAGTATCTCCTTCACAGCATGTCAGCTTATCAACTCAGTCAGCTTTCATTCCCAGAGAAAAAGAGGGCCAGGCGCCTCCTCTCACACCATTTAGTACACCAACTGGATCACCTAAAAACCCCAGCCTTTTAACTGACAATCAACCCAATACTACTTTGCCCAAACTTAACTTCCATTTGGCACCTCAATTCACTCTTCGAAATTGCTCATCATCTTTATCAGCTATTCATGGTCGAGGCTCAACCCGGGTTAATCGCAAACTTTGTGAACAGGTTCTTAGAGAAGTCTTTAGCAGTCCCAAGCTAGGCTCTCACGATCAGTTGCTAAAGCCAACCTGGAGAAATGGTCGTCGAACATGCCGCGCTATTAACAGTGTTGATTTAAGCTGTGAATCCCCCAACAAAGTGCCAACGCCCTATAAAACTTTGAACCAACCACGTCAATCAACAGATCATAACTGGAAGCATAAGCATTTGTGCTCTAACGTGGCTCTTCAATTACGTCCTGAAGTTCGCCGGACGATGAGCGATAGTGAAATGAATAAGGAAAAGCATTCACAAGATCAACTGTGTCTCAAAGATAGTGATGAAAACCTTGCAGAAGCAATTAATTCACCACCCGACATATCTGTCCCTCAATTCATCCGCAAAGAGTCCAGTATTGACCGTACCATTGAAGATTCGTCTTTTGAATCATCATCTCCGACTGAGCTTGTTGATAATTTAGAATTTACTTCGCTTGTCTCCAAACATTCACCTGAACCTCAACAAGTAGATTCTCACAAAAAACTTCTATCAGTTCGTCAGGAACAGTTTTTGTTAATGGAAGATCTTACTGGTCGGCTTCGGTGCCCATGCGTCCTTGATCTAAAGATGGGAACGCGTCAATATGGGATTGATGCATCTCCGGAAAAAAAGCTAAGTCAAACATCTAAATGCAAGCAAACGACGAGCGGAAACCTTGGTGTTCGAATATGTGGGATGCAGGTATTTCTTTTTTAATATTCAAACCGAAAGTAAATTCGAGTTGACCGCAAACCAAACGAAATTGATCAAACATTTCATTGTCCCAGGTCTTCAAAGCCGCTCAAAATCGGTATACGTTTCAAGATAAATATTTTGGTCGAATGATCTCAACAGAAGATTTTACGTCTACTTTAGCCGAGTTCTTTCATGATGGTCAAAGGTTATTAATTTATCAAATCCCTGAAATCCTTGGAAAGCTTTACAAATTAGCAGCGATCATCAGTAAGCTGGACCGATATCGGTTTTACGCTGCGAGTTTGTTATTTATTTATGACGGTGACCAAGAAGTCCAACGAGAGTATGAAAGCTTTTTGAAAACCCGCGATGATAAATTACAAGATGGAATAAATGATGATGAAATCGCAAAATTAATGAAGGATGAAGAAAGTGAATTTGAAACAGAAAATTCAAAGCAAGACATGACGATGTCTGATTCAGGTAAATTATCTACTCCTGGGACAATTGACGACCGATTCCAATTAAGCAAGAATCATATTTACATGGGAGAAATGAACATTAGATTGATTGATTTTGCACATTGCACAACTGGAGATGACTTTGTCTTATCAAATGCTCCAATTGACTTGAATGACCCTGACAGACCAAGAGCAACATTTCCACCCACTCATCCCAATCAACCAGATTGTGGATTTTTGTTGGGTTTAAAGAGTCTTTGTGCAGCGTTAAAAGAGATGTGGGAAAGAGAAAAGGAGTACAGGATCTTAAAGGTACAAAATGGAGACTATAATGTGGAATTATTAGGCAATTTGAACGTCTCAGGTGCAGATGTTTGGGAGGTTAGTGTTTTGTCAAAGGTTCGAAAATCTTTTCTTTGTGGTGATTTGATGAATTTTTTTAGGTCATATTTGGGCCGGGTGCCGAGGAATGTGGAGTCGGTGGTAAGCAAGACAAGAGTTCAAAATTTATGCAATTTTGTTTGAAACTGATTAAGCTCTTTTGAAATGAATTCAGAGGAATTTGAAATGCACGCGTTTGCTTCGTTGTCAACAGCTTAACTCAATCGCTGGATCAACGCTCTCTTATATCAAACAATGGAATACAATTCATAACAATTTTGAGATTGTTCATCACATGATTAAATTTTTAATGTTAAGAAGAGCATGAACGTTTTTTTTTTTTTAAGATTTCTATACATTTCGTTGATTTTGTTTTTGGGGCCAAATATGTATCTACTCTTCATTCAATTGAGTTTTCATTCTCGAAGGTGTGTCTTAAACTTACTTTGACAATAACAGTAATAACATTTTTTTTTGTATTTTTGAACAAGTTTTGTTTTTATTTTTGAAACCCAATTGAAAAAACTAAAATTTCAAGTAAGCATTATCAAGCTTGTTAAGGAGGCTTTGAATTTTAAGACGTTGCTTATTTGCTAAAATAAATATAATTATGGTCATTTTTGATATGAAAGTCATGAAAATTTTTATAACCAACCAGAGAAAAAGAGATGTAATTCAAGCAGAAAAAAAAGAACTGATTAGTTTTAAAGTACCAAGCTTCTGGACTTTTAAAAGGTGTGGATGAGGCTCCAAGGTCATCCTAGACAATTCTAAGAAGTCCTTGGTCGTTCTCAAGCTTTCAACAAAAGAAATTCCATCAACAAGCCACAATTCAAGAATGTCATAACAAGCACCCTTCAAAAACCATCAGCAAGGACTGTTTTTTCCTTGCATTCCAGTCAAAATCTAGATGGATCCTTGGAATTTTCAACTTTTTAAAAATTAAAGTATTTACTGTAGTTTGAAATTTGAACATTATCAGTCACCATCATCCATAATTTCTTCAAGAAAAACATTTACTAAAAAATGGCCAATATCAAGTTTGCTAGAATTGAAATTATCTGATATTTTATTATCATCAAATTACTTGGAATCTCATAAACTGATGTTATTGTGTTCAGTGAGTTCGATTTAAATGATAGTGCTTTCAATATATGAATAATTTTTCAATCATAAATCAATTTGAGGCTTTAAAGATCTCCTCAAGACTATGCTTGTCTCATTCAAGCACAATTTAAGGATGCCTCTTCTCAAATCATCTCTAACATCTCACTGGCTTCAGCATCGAACATGAATCAAGTCTTCTCCAACCTTCGTTTGAGATCTAGATCCATCCATTCTGCGTTCATTCCTACTCAATCTCATTTGCCTCATCGATCCCATTCAACTAGGCCCTTTTCCAGAACTCCAAGCATTCGTCCTTCACTTTGTCATCGTCCATTTAGATTTGCAATTTGTGGTGGTGGACCAGCCGGATTTTATTCGGCCAGTCGCTTGCTCAGCTTGGATGATAGCGAGCGGATAACCATTGACCTCTTTGAGCGTCTCCCGACTCCTTTCGGTCTAAGCAGGTACGGTGTTGCCCCAGATCATCCCGAAGTTAAGGTCAATCATTCCCTATGCTTTTTTGACTTCCACGTTTCAGAAAAAATCTCTTAACTAAAAATTTAATCATTTGATCAGAATTGCGAACGAAAATTTGAAGACATAGCTCAGGATGGTCGATTTCAATTTTTTGGTAACACAGAACTTGTCGATCAGTTCACCTGTCTTGAAAATCTAGGCGCTGGCGTAACAATTCAAAATTTAAAAAGAGACTATGATGTAGTCATTTTAGCTTACGGCGCTAGCCTCGACCGCTCCCTTGGTGGTCTTCCAGGAGAAAACGATTTACTCAACGTTATAGCCGCCCGTCAAGCTGTTTATTGGTATAATGGCTATCCGTCTAGGGATAATAATTTCGTTGATCTTAGTCAAGTTGAACATGTGACAATCATTGGTCAGGGGAACGTGGCTTTAGATATCGCTCGGATTTTACTCACTCATATTGATGTATTGGCTAAAACTGACATCAGCAGTCGAGCTTTAGAAGGATTAGCTCAAAGTCGTGTAAAGCAAGTCGACATCATCGGTCGACGTGGGCCATTACAAGTCGCCTTTACTAGCAAGGAGTTGCGTGAAATGTTGGCGTTAGATAACCTTAGTTTTCACACTGATGAGTCATTGCTTCTCGAGACTATCGAGCATCTCAAACAGCCAGGAGCAATAGAATCTTTATCCAATAGTCGGATGCGCAAAAAGCTTCTTGAACTAATGTACAAAGCTTCTCAAAAACAATCATCTTCAAATGATCAAAGTAGGCTCTGTAGTATCAAATTCTTACAAAGTCCTCTTGCCTTTCTTGCTGGTACTCCTTCGCCTGATTATAGCCCAAAGGTTGGATCTGTTCAGTGGCAATTAAACCAGCTCGTTTATCCGAAATCTCAAGGACCTATAGATTATTCTACTGTTGGTGTGGTTTCAAAAGAAACGTCTGCTACAATAGTCACGCCAACAGATCTCGTCATAAAAAGTCTTGGATATCGATCGACACCCATTGACTCGATTCCATTCGATTTTTCAAAAAGTTCGGTTCGAAACCAACATGGCCGGGTGATAAATGAAAATAATGAGATTGTGAGCTTATGCTTTGACATCATGTCAAATTCCAAAACTAATCCTGTTGTCCCCTTTTGTATTAATTCTCAGATACCAGGACTCTACGTCACGGGCTGGTCATCTCGCGGTCCAAGTGGAGTAATTGCAAATACAATGTATGATGCTTTCCAAACAATGGATATCATTGCTGATGACCTTAGCAATCAACCTGAGCCATCCCCACGATCATCCCATCCTGAACTCATCAACGCAAAATATGCTATAAATTGGAATCAATGGAAGAAAATTGATAATGAGGAGCGCCGACGAGGACGTATACAGGCAAAGCCAAGAGAAAAAATTTTAGCAGTGGAGGAAATGTTAGAAATTGCTGGAATTTCCTAGCTCTCAAATTTCTCTCAATTTAATTTACATTTTTAATGCTGCCTGTCGCGTACCTGTTTTTGTTTTTTTGGCAAAATTTTGAAAAATCTTGGGTTCAACTATTAGAAACATTCCCATAAAAAGTCACATTTTCAAACGAAAAAAGTATACCATGTCTAGCGTATTCTTTTGCAAACCAATAAACATTTCTTTGCGCTTTTTTTTTGCAATATAAAATTCGTGATTAATTTCATTTCAGAAGCGTCTGGCCCATATGAAAAGCTTTACTGACTATTAAAATGAGTCCATAAGTTGTGTATAAATCTTGGTTGTCAAAAGTTTCTTTGTATTGAATTTATTCAAACTAAACTTTCAATGAAAAATTTGTATGCTTGTTATCAAACCGTTTTTTTTTGAAAACAAACTCGAGAAGGTATTCTACGCGCACAAAAATTGACTTTTTTGCCCAAATTTGGATTGTGAAAAATGTCACTTATTAAAAGTGATTCCTTCTTTTGGCTTGGGAACAGGAGTCCAAACCAAAAGTTGGTTGGATCTACTTTTTTTGGGTGTTTTGAATTTTTTATATTTTTCATTGTACAGTTACCTGAAGCAAGGCTGGCTCCCAGGTAAGTCGAATTAAAATGACTAATTAGTTGATACCTACCAAAAAAACAGGTTTTTTGTCCAGAACTGAATAAGTCCTGGATGATTCACTGAAATATTAAGTCTTGGCCAAACTCTATGTTAGGTACTGAAGTACTAATATATGTCAAATACGCCCAAACGTGTGTTACATTGCCCAAAAAGACAAACTGAGGAGTGAATAGCAAACAGTCACCATGAGCAAAGTGGCTACACCTGACAGCAGGTGTTGCATTTGGAAAATGACATAGGAAATAAGTTGGAAATAGGTTTCAACTTGAATTGAAATTGAAATTGTAAAGTAAAAGATTTGGAAGAAAAAAAAGGCCACACCTGCAAGCCTCAAAATTTCAATTAAAAGCCCTAATTATTGTTTGACCATGATTGGTAGTTCAAAATATCAGCAAGACTCATTTCCAAAAACAAGCCATATCTTCTAGCCTCAGCTGACTATTTCTATATCAAAGCTCATTTAATCAAAATCATAATATATGTTACTGTAAAAAGGTCCAACTTAAGAAGAATTATATTTACTTTTTTGAATTATTGCATAGGATGAGACTGCAGTATTAGCTAAATACACTATCCTTTCAATTCATAATAAGTGTGAGCCTTTGAGATATGACCACATATCCAAAAAGGTCACAAGGAAAACTTTATAATAATTATACTCTTAATAATTATCTTAAAACCAGTGAAAATGCCATAAATAGGTATAAACTTTGAGTTAACTCAGAACCTAATGAGTAAAAATTTGAAATAAATTACACCATTAGATTCCTCATGGTAAAATACACATATATCATTTTTATGGCATATCTGTAAAGTCAATAATTACTGAATAATGAGTAATAATACCCTAAAAAAGACATAAAATCTTATTTAACTCAGAAGCCAGCAAAACAAAATGTAAAATAAATTTCACCATTGGATTCCCCATGAAAAGCTACACATAAAACAATTTTATGACAATTCTCTAAAGTCAATATTTAAGGAATTAAGCTGAATATATGCACTTTTTTGGTCAATGCATACATTCATGGTTTTTAGCTAATATCTCTTGAAATATACATTATAGAGAGTTAAACCAAAAGAAAATTCACCACATAATTACTGTAAAATCACAGATATGAACTTTATTTGACAAGCTATAAACAAGGCTATAACTTGTAAGGGTTTATTGAACAAAATTACTAGAGCTGTTGACCACTTTGTTGTGAAAGTGCTCCAAACTTGAAAAAAAGTGGATATTAATATACTACTAGTTCAAAAGTGAAGAATGATGTATTTTTTATGATAATATTCAAGGTAAACCCCCCTGAAATCAAGGTTTGAAGTTTAAAATATTGAATTTTGACAGAAAAGATGAGATACAAGAAAAATCATCAAAAATAGAGTTTTGATGATGTAATGAAATGCTCTTTGAAGTTTAATAAGAACATTCCAGGCTATCAGAATTAACTCTCTTAATAGCTGTAGAGTGTATAAATTCAAAGTTATTAATGATCAAAGTTTAAGCTTAAAACTGATCATTTATGATCACTCACTGTAATCTTATTTTAAGTTTAACAGTCATATAAGTGATAAAACTGGTGGATACTATGAGATCATGATTAATACTAATAAGATCCACAAATCTTTGGCTTCTGAAAAGCCTATTATGTCATCAAACTTAGAGTTATAGTGATAACTCTAAATAATGGCATAATAATGAGATAAGATGGTTTGATCATTACATAATCATCACTAAGCCTTAAAATAATGATCATTTCCAGTGGATACCATCAGTACACGTCTACTAGAAGCCTACTAGACTCTAGAAGGGAGTAATTTACTATAAATAGAGCTCTTTTTACTCTATTTTCCTCTCAGATGTGTCAAAACAATAAGACAATTGAATAAAAAGGTAAAATCTTTATTACTTATATATAAAGATTTTTATATTATCAAAGACCAAATATAATCTTCATTATAATCATTAATCTTGACATGATTACTCCAATTGTTCTTTTGTTTTGTTATAACTCTCTTAAAAATCTTATTTCCACATAAAATCAAGAATATTTGTAATTTCATTTATTTTTATTTGTAAATACAATTTAAATAAGTTGTATTTACATTATTTGGCATAAAATGTTTCAAAATTATTATATTAAGTGTTAAAAGTAGGTTATTTTCTTTTATTATAATAATTTCTCTCTATTATTACTATTAATAATTCTTTAATTAATATAAATAGTATTTATATTAATATATAACTTTAATATTAGTAATATTATTGTTATTAATTGTTTTATATTAAGAAAAAACAATTTTTTATGCCTTTATAATTTGTTGATAACAATAATAGAGAGCTTTTAAATATATTCCTTATTAAATATTAATATATTTATTTATTATATTATTCTTTTATAATATATATTATATTATCATATTTATTTAGTAATATAATTATTTTTATGGCATAATTATAATAAATCTTTATTATTATAATTATTTTTATCTTATTTATTTCATCTATAAGGACATTCAGAGTAAAATAAGTAAAATTTTAGTAATTTCTACTTATTGTTTCATAGTCAAACCTTGCAATAAGATAGGATTACTCCAAAACTTCACTATCTTTAGGAGTAATTTTAAATTCCCCATGAGACCCTTGAGGTTTTGTATCCCCCTCTTCAAAATTTAAGAATATTTCTCAGGAATATGAATATTTATATTTTTTCCTTTTTTAATAAACAGTTAATCTCAAAATCTTACTATTTATTTCTTTTAAGATTCTTTGAAGTCCAAAAAATTGAATATATATTGAGACATAAAAGTCCTTCATTCTTTATGGGAAAAATCTTTTTCACAATCAAATTCTGTTACCAAATGGGATATTTTATTTTAGTTTAAACAAATTTGAATTAATAAGATTTAGTAAAGGAATATATATATTCCTATTATCCATTATTAAAAAAAATAAGTGGTACAAGATATTTATCTCTATTTATGAATCTAAAAGCAAGGTATTTGGAAGGTCACCAAATAAGATTGAATAATAATTCATTTTCTCCCCTAGTAATATACCAATGATATTATTTGCCTTATATCTCAATATTTCTATCATTTAATTCCTCCTTACATAGGCCATGTAAACATGTACTCAATGTATGATCATTATGTTATTGATCTTAATCCTTTATTACAATCAGCTATCAAAAAGCATTACTTTAAGAATATACCAATCCAGGATATATATTTTTCAATTCTTAATTTTAATTCACAAATAATAACTCAAATAAATTTATTTGGACATTTTTTTAATTAATACTTGAAAAATTAACTGAGAAGTTTTAAGAATGAGAATGAAAATGAAATCTACAGGATCTCAGAAAGGTTGATATAATATTTTATAGGTAAGATCCTTACCTTTTATAAAAAGCTCTTTTCTAATTAACTTTATTAAATGTTTTCTTTACATTTTTCTAGATTGGAAAGACTCTTCATGTAATATCAATATGCAATATCTTCAAGCTTTGGATATAGTTTTTTCTATTGATGTTTTATTTGAATAACTGGAAGAATATTCATAAAGAGTATATATTATTCATAAAAAAATGGGTATTTATATATAACTACCTAAAATTTGATAATTTTATCTTGTCACTTCAAGTTTTTATTTATAAGAGTTTGTAATATCATAAGTGAGATTTAATATTTGAATTAAATATGACCCATGGATCTCCTTAATATTTTTTTGACAAAATTCAATAGTTGATGAATGAAGATTATATCATTTAAATTTAGAAATGAATATTAATATGAGCTTTCCAATATTTTATCTTTCAGTTTTAATTAATTTGTGGTTTTGAAAATAACCTTGGTTAAACTGATTATTATGGGATATATCATTTCAAGATGGTGAATAATCATCATTGCAGAAAATATAATTATTTGAGACAGTAAAATATACTTTATAAAAAAAGCTTTTTTGATTTTATATTGAAATATCCATCATTTAAATACAATTCTATTTTAACATACAAGAGCATAACTTAATACAACAATAAATTTTGACAACATAATTCAAATGATTTTTAAAGGGTTAGTTTTTTTTGAGAGTTTAGAAATAAAAATAAATGAAGCTTAGAAAAAGATATTCTACTGTGTTTGGAAGGAAGATATCTGTTAGTAAATAATACCCAGTAAGATAACTCATGATTTAATACTTACAACTTCATTTATGGCAACAGAAAAAAGCACTTCATCAGCTGAATCCAAAGGTTTTGATGAGATATTGTAGCTTGAAAATTAACATTGAATATTATTTTGAGATATCAAAATGAAGCTTTCTGATTTAGTTAAAAATAATTTTTCATTCAAGTAAACAAATTCTTTGTAAGGATTTTCATTAATATTGAAATTTAGTAATGGAGTGAATATTCTTATTAATAAGAAATATGTTTTTGAAAATTCCTCCCAAATTATTTCCTCAACAATTGTAAATTGTAATTAAGGATTACCACCTTCTTGCATAAATGTGATCTGAGAGCTCCCAAGGTGTGATGATTCAGGGGAAATGGTATTCTCCACTTAAGCTTCATAGATGCACACAAGGTCCACTCACAAGAATCAAATTCAGGAAAAGAATTCCTGGAAGAGTTTTAAAGGAATATTTTCAAAGGATTGAGTGTTTTTAATTGCATTGAATCTAAATTTTGGTGCTACTTTTGTATTTTTGACATACAGTATTAAGCTTAAATCTGAAAAATCTGATGATTATTTGAAGTAGTTGGATTTGGGGAGCTTTTTATCTATTTCACCCTCATTCTCTCTTAAGCTTATGTTTTGAAGCAATTTTTGAAAAACTGACTTGTCAAGATGCTCTGGAATTTTTTCATGAAGCTTAATATGTATTAATAATAATTCAAATAAAATCAAAAAACTCTCACCTGTGTTTTTATTTTTATTTTCCAGGGTTACCAAGTGACTTATTCTATCTCCTTCCCAGAATGAATAAACTGAGGGTGGTCCATAGTTGAAAATAAATTCAGATAAATGTTGACAAATGTGAATAGTGGGTTTTGGCTTTATATTTGGGTCCCAATTTTCCAATTCACTCTGGCAAAAGTGAACTAATAAACTTTCAAATAAAGCTGTTTGATACTTTGAAATTGGGTGGGACATTACAATGCTAACTAAAGAGACTAAAGTGGAAGTGGTTGAAATAAGTATTTCTTTGAAGGGATTTTGATCCTTTTCATGACTCCATTTTGAGATGAGTAATAAGACTATATGTACTGTATATAAGATAAGCCAGTCAGAAGCCTTGTGGGTTCCACATGAAGGGATTTCCATATTTCTGGCTATATGGGTTGTCCATTATGGAAGGATAATCTTCTGGTTACCTTCATGTAAAACTTCAAGCTCCTTGGTGGTTCTATTCAGTTTTGTCTTGGATTCACCCAAGAGTGGTTATAAAGCAGATATGTCTTTTTGATGTGAGAGAGATGAGGATCCCTGTGGAAAAGAACTGATTAAGTTAGGATTATTTATTCTGTCTGTCTCCTTTGAAAATATACCAGGTGAGAATTTCAAAATTTCTTGGGATAATGATGAAGTGGAACTCGGATAAACTTCCTTTTCCTTTCCTTTACCAGATTATTTTTTCAGTATTTTCTCAGGAGCACTTTTTGATGAAATTTGTGATGAACTTCTTAGTTGAGAGATTGATGGAGGGTGAGGGCTTGACAGAAGGATTGAGACTTTGGGGTTTCTTTGATTAAACTTGGAGCTTGGCTCATGTACCGCTTGACATTTGGGTGATGGACCTGATATCTGAATTTGACTCTCTTTGCATTCTTGAATTATTTCAGTGGCACTGTATAATGATTCAAACTCTGAATTCTTTGAGGGTTCCCTGAGTTTTAAATTATATTTTTTTGGAAGTACCAGGGTTTTCAATTGTTTCAGTTTCCTTCATGTTGAGATTTGATGAATTTGATTCTGAAGCTCCAAGTGATGAAGTATTGATGTTTCTTTTTGCGGTTCTTTCCTTTAATAATGAGGTTTCTCCATAATTTGAAATTTTCAGATAGGTTAGGTTATAATCCCTCAGAAAACCCAATAAAAAAGTATGCATAACATCAATAGTCATCATTTGGGAATAGTTCTAGCAAGGAAGGTTTCCCAAAATAGTGTAGTGAGATCCATTTTCTGCTAAAATTTCCTTTTTTGGTTAGTTGTGGTGGCTTGGAGACATTGAGTAATTCCTGATTTATTCTGATCTTAATCCTTTTGGGGCCAAGAAGTTTTGTTAATATTCTGGATATCTTTAATGGGTAAACTATAATGTGCACAAAATAAACTTGCTGAGTGAGATGATAAACCTGCAATTTTTTGGAGGACTGGAATATCCCCAGTTAACAAGAGCAGGGAAGCCTTAATGAGACATCCATTTTTAAATCTGGAAGTTTGATTAAAGTGGATACCTACCCACAGTCCCTGGAGTTTAGAAACAAGAGGCTTCAATAAGTTTCTCAATTTATCAGAGGTTGGCTCTTTGGGGATTGGAGTGAACCTGTAGACAAATAGGTTTTTATACTGATATCTTTGTTTAGGAGGAAGATTGAAGCAAATAAAAATAGTAACACCTATTAAAATACTCCTTCAGTCAATTTTGGATCCATGTAGCTTGGTCCAGTCAATATACCACCCAAAAAACAAATTTGCAGGATTATTAGTGAACTTCAAGTTTTAATTATCTAAAAATGTTTTCCAAAGATGGCCATCTGATATTTTGGAGAAAATTTGTTCTTTTCCATAAATTGAGTTCTGGGGTAAGTCCAGTGCATTTTCAAAGGTAGTAATCATAAGCTTGTTTGAGATCCATTTTTTTAAATATTGGAATTGGAACTGTTTTGTGGGTTGCAGTTTTTTTTGTTTATATCTTTATGATTTAAGAAAGTTTTGCATTTTTTTGGTGTCCATATTTTCCACAAAAAAGGCTGTATACATTGATGTATTCTCAAATCTTTATGAAATTTGGTTCCAAAAACATGCCTTTTCTCTCAATCTGAATATAGGAAAAAACATGTTTGGAAACATATGTGGGTCTTGAAGGAGCTCAAGAGGTGAAATCTTTCTTTGAGAGTTTTCAGAATTTTTGGAATTTCAAAGCTTGAAATCTGGTTTTTGTTGAGTTTTGGCACTTGTTTCAATCTTCTTTTGTTCCAATTTGATACTTTTTTTACAGTTATGGTCACTAATGTTTTTGTGAATTTTGTCATGTAACATTTGAATAGTAGATAAAAGTAATTTTGGATTCTGATACTGGAAGGAAGGAAGTGGAATGCTAGTTGAATAATAAATGTTCTCAATATTGGGTGGTAGGCTTGAGTTTTTACATTCATTGATAGAAAGGTGTGGATGTTTCTCAACTAAAGATAGCATGCTGGATATCTGCGTGAAATTGAGAAATAACTAAAAAATAAATTTATCTTAATATGATTTTAATAATCAACTGTGATGAATAATTTTAAAGAATACAAACAAAAACTATGATGTGAGTTGTTTTCCTGAGACAACTCCATTAATCTGGGGTTGATGATAAACTTTTGCATTCTAAAATATAAGATATTTGAACAGGGTAATACTGTAAATAATGATAAATTTTTTATTTGATTCTGCTATGATTTAAGCGCACCTGAAGGCTTTCAGTTAAGGACTCCTGATTATTTGAATGAGACCTTTTGGATCTTCCAACTCTTTGGTATGTATTACCCCCAATTTGGAAAACCTTTAGGATACAAGTAGGGAATTTTCAAATATAAAGGTTTCCAACTCTTTATTCATAAAGATATGGCATTGGGTATTAGTTTTTTGGTTTGGATGATGATAAATGTAAAGTATATAGATTCATTTGAAATTTGAAACTTGGGATTTTTTGAAAGGGATATGATTTTTATTAAAATTATTATCTATAATATTTGGTTCAAGCAAATTATTAGAATTAATTGTGAAAGTATTATAATATTTTTGTGAGATCTCTGCTCAAAGGGGGAATAAGCTTAGAAAGGTCCCATTTATATGGAATTTAAACTTCAAAACGCATGTATGACATCTGACATAAATTTTATTAATATTAGAGAAATTAATATGGTGAATTTCTGCCCAAATATTATGCTTTCATTTTGAAAAGGCTTTTAGCTGTTTATTTTATTATTTCAGGTAATTAATAGGATTAATTAATACAAAAGATTTATGGATAGTTAGATTTCAATATAAATACTTATGGCTATTTTTTTTGAATAATTCCACTAAGAAATTTATGTAAATTTCACATTCTTTCAATTTTCTTGCACATGTTGTTGGGATTCAATTGGAATTCATTTTAGCTGCTGGTTTTTGGGAACTTCAATTTCAAACAGATATAAAATTTAGGCTATATAATTTATATCTTGGATCTGATATGTGAAAAAAAACAGTAAAAGAAAATTTTGGAATAAAAAATAATCTTTTTATGAGGAAGAAATTACAAAAAATAGTTTATCATTTATTTTAGGAAAAATTTTCAAGAGTTGAAATTAGGTATTTTTCACATTTGCATATATGAGGACTGGGTAAGAGTTGGACTTCTAGTAATAGATCTAAGTTTATCAATGGAAAGTGAGAGCTCAACAGGTTCTTGAAGCTTTATCCCCCTTCTTTCCACATCTGTCAATGATGCCAAAGCTTCTGGTGCTACCAAATTTGATGCAGTCTTATTGGGTATATCTCAAAATCATTGAGATTTGGGGATATGAGGGTCTGGTGTAAGCTTTTGTATTTTGTTATTGTGGCCCCTTTTAGCTCTTGGATTGTTGGCAAGCTGTTTGTAGCCCGTATCAAGAAGTTGGAGATTCTGGCTCCACATCAGACATCATTACATCTACCAAAAAGACTGCAGCTGCTTTTGGATGATCATTGAGGATGAGCTCTGATGCCACTTCTTGGAAAATCTGCTTCTCCTTATTCTATTATTTTAGATATGGTAAGTTGCTTTAAGTTTATATTACACTTGAGGGAATCTGATGAAAGAAATTTGAGTACCTTTTTCTTGGAATTTGTCAAGCTACCAGTTTGCCTACTTGTAATGGGTTTTTCTTCTTCCATATAGATTTACTTCCAAGGAGCCTTCTATCAAAAGTTTCTATTTGGTTAGCCTGGTTATTTAGATCCTCTTCAATTCGGTAGTTTCTTGTACCACCATGCCAATAACTTAATTCCCAATAATGAAGAAGAATATCTGTGGTGGATCTATTCCAGGTTTATGAGGGGGAGAGTTCCAATAAAATTTACATTGGGGGAATCCACACTTTTTGAAAAGGAAATTCCAATAGGAAAGCAATTATTGACTGTGTGAATAGATGGCTTGTGCTTAAGAGCTTCAAACTGAGTATTGACTGAGAGGAAGTATTCTGTCAATCTCTTTCAATGAGACTTTCTGAATAAACTCCTTTTCATTTTAAATAAGATTTCCATATGCCCTTTCAGATGAATGCAAAGAGCCTTTCATGTTGGCTGTGTATTTATGCTTAAAAGCTGAAAAGTGTTTCTCAAAAATTTCAATCTCTTTTTCAGTGGGCGGAACTAGAAGTAAGAAGGAGGGGGGTTGGATTACCAACATAGCCTTAACCCAATCCAAAATTGATCTTGCCAATATTGTATTTGCAGATGGGGTCCCCAAGTTTTTAGCATGTCTTGATTGAATTTGTGATAATTTTGAATTTTATTTCTTTATTTTTGCTTGTGATATTGACAAAGCATCAAAAGGGAAGCTGAATGGTAAGAGTTTAGATTTCATGGAGAAAGAGATACTTCTGTGGGGTTGGTAGATGTCCCTGGAGATAAAAATTCAGCTTTGAAGGGAATAAAGATTAGGTGGAAAAAAGGGGATAGCCATATTAGAATGAGAATAATAAATTAAATGAAATCTTACTTACCCTCTGAAATTGGTATTACAGGAATTTTTTAAAGATTTACTTTTCAAATCAGCTTGATAATTATATTAGATTTATTAACGTAGTTTAGTAGCAAAGAAAATAATGATTTGTTAATGAGGCATCTGATCAAACAGTTTAATCATATTTCATAAATGATGAATGAAGGTGATTTTTAATCTCTCTCTGTAATATTTGAATACTCACTTTTTCAATAATGAATCAGTTGAATATTCAAATGAAATTGGGTTTTGATAGGATTTTTATAAAGATTTTGATATAAAAAGGCAGGTAGGATATATTTGAAAGGGAAAAATTGGTAAATTGAATGGTTTATTTTGAAAATTTTGTAGGGGGAGTGTAAGGATATGATTGGTCAATTTGATGAAAGGAATTGAATTTTCATTGGTGAATCTGTAATGACTTACATTAGTGCATATAATAAGTTGAATTTTAAATGGCAAAATTTCTTCCAACATTAACAGTGTCTGTTTAAAAAATATTTCAGTATAATTCCAATTTAATTGAACCTTAAAGTGCAGAATTAAAGGATGAAATTCTTGAGTTTAATACACAGTATTTTAAGATTTTACTTTAAATCAAAACACAATGATGGGTGTGGGCTGTGATAATAAATTCTAACACACATATATATTCAGGGAGGTCTATAGTCACAAAATATTTGTCAAAAGTATGCAGGTATGCTAAATTTGGGAGGGTAATAGAAGGGATTCAACTTGGATTCAGCTTTGAAACAAATTGAAAATGACTTTGGCCTTATGACCACAATATGTCAATCTGAGCTCCAAGAAACCTCAACACCATTTCTTTAACCCATATATATATATTCCAAGAGATTTCCACTTTTTTTTTCAAATTCCCCTTTGCCAATTTGGCACTTTGTGAATGAACTTTCTCAATATTCAATGAAGCGAATGGAAAATACTATGTTCAATTTTATACTTAATATTATAAATTAAAGCAAATATCTCACTGATGACTTGGAATACCCACATCTTTAAATGGGGAATTATTTTGAAAAAATATATATAGAAACTTAATTATAATTAAGTCAGAAATCTAAGCTTTAAAATATCTTTACTTGTGGGAAAAACCACAGTTTAAGTTTCAAATACAAAGTTTTTGTTTGAAAAAGATCCAGAACACCTTAATCACAATTTTATCAAGACCCTCAACTTTAAAGCTCATTCCCAAAAGTTATTTGATTTGTCTTTGACAAACTAGGCCAATGTATGGCCAAATACCCAATCACCAAGGATTTAAAGAGAATTAGAAAAAGGAATTTGGGCATCATTGACACAAAGGAATGAATGGTAAGGAAATTGAATAAAAAATGTCAAAATTGGGCCAATTTCACAATTATTGGCAAAATAAGTGCAGAATAAATATTTTCCAAAAGTTTATTTTCTTTCTTTATGATGTGTTTTGGCCTTATTTTTTAGATTATCATTGAATTTGAAATAATTCATGTAAAACACTAAGGCAAATTGAGTTTTCACTTTGTCACAGGATCAAAAGCCGATTTTTTGATGTTCCAACATCAATCCTTGTAAACTGCCTTTTAATTGAACATGTCAAATTGAAAATTGAACCCTTTTTTTGCACTCAAATATCTGCTTGAAAGTTTCAAAAATAAAAATAAAAAATTCAAATTAATGTCAAAAAAAACTTATTTTTGCAATTTGAAAAATTTGATTAGTATTATAAATGGTTTAAGCTGATAGCTCAAACCACTAGTATGATACCTCATCAAAATGAAGCCTCAAAAATGTAGCATACTGAAGGAGCAGCAGCAAGCAGATATTAGTTACTCTTTAATGATATACCTATTAAAGAATAACTTTTCCAATTAATTATGTAATTGTCAACTGTCACAGTCAATGATTACTATCATTGCAGTAATCAACTCCAATTGGTGGTTACTGCAATATAGTATGATTGTTGATGATAATTGACAATAATACTATGCTTGGATGGATACACATGCTCCATTCAAACCAATCTATATATATTATTATTATTTTAAATTTTTTCTCTTGTATTAGGAATCAAGAGAATATGAATTGTAAGTTAAAAAAATTAAAAATTTAATACCATTAAAATTTTTAAGAAAATTGTAGAATAGATTTTTTTTAAGAAATATTAATATTTTTTTGAAAAATCTCAATTAATTGTCACTTGATAAATAGGGTAAAAATTACAATAATGGTATTTCTATCAGCATTGGAATGATGTTGCAATGCTTCACCAAAATTGTTGTGTAGTGTAATTTTAAATATATTAAATTTTATATAAAAACATGTAGTTTATATGATTTCACTTAATTTCTATTTAATTAATGAATTTCATGTCGAGATGAAACCTGGTTCATTAGAATATTAAGATTCAATGCATTGTCATAGGCCATGACTTCAAACATGAATCACTGAAACACTTCCTTGTAAAAATCAATGAAGCTCTAACAAGTCTTTGAAACAAATTAGAGTTTCCAATAATTGAATCAACCTCAAACAGGTGTAAATTGCTAAATATAAACATGAAAATTTAGATTTTATGTTGATTATTTTTTCCCCTTTGACCCTCCTGATCAGACTTTAACTTTTCCCCCCTCAAAATTGAATTTCTATTTGTTTTTTGCCACTAATTATAGCCATTATGTTGGTATCTTTTTTAAGCCAAGTTCAATTCAAACAGACTTTTGTACCTCATCATGGCAGAGCTTTCAGGTAATCTTACAACTCTCAACAACCCATCCTTTTAAGCTTAGATTGATATTCACCAATACAGAATCCCTTATCATACACTGCCTTTAAAGTGCACAAACCATTCCCCCTTTCATGAAAAATCATCAAAAAGTTATTGATTAAATAAAACCAGATTAAATTCCAGAGATTGCAATTTAAAAGGCAAAAATTGATTGAAGATCAAGTAAAACAGATGGACCATGAAGCTACCCACATTAGTCTGAGCCCTCCTGGAAAGGCTCTTTCTTATAATTACAATGAAACATCTAATTTACAATCCAAATTTTTAAAAACAACTCCTCAGAAACCTGAAAGATCCACATCTGTTTCACTTGAAGCAGATTTGTCATCGAGAGGAAAAAGCTTCACTTCCAAAAGTTCATTCAGAAGTCCTTCACCAGAAATTAAAAGGAAGAGGTTCCACTCAGGAGCGTTGAATGGTGAGTATAATATGTTAAAAAACCAATATGATATTCTTTTCTTAACATCCTGCCCTGATTAAAAAGCTGCTACTTTAAATTAAACAAAAATTTATCATTCAAACCTCTACAGACCCAAGTGTAATCCCACTCCTCCCATATCCACAAGGAATGACCACACCCAAGTTTCCTCCCCCATCCAAACCAATCAAAATACCTTTTTGCACAGATCATGAAGAATCCAAGAGCAAAGTGTTTCCAAAAATTGTCTCATTATTCCTGCTTCTCCTCCCTGTCAAATACCATCACTTTCCACAACTACATATGAAGATCCCCCTCAAGAATCATTATTGGTACTTAACTTGGAATCAAAAACATTCCATTAACCAATAAAAAACCACAAAAAGATCCTATTAGATTACCACATGTACCTTTGAATAAAAATGGGTTCATATTTCCAAAGAATCTTTCCAGCTAAACTCATCAGAATTCACCCACCCCAACATGTTCCTTGGCTTCTGAATTTGAAAATTCTCCACAGATCTCCCAGACATATTCACTTACTTCTCATCAATTCAAGAATCTTCCAACTGGTGCTCCACAACAAGAATATCCAAATCACCCTAACCTACCAAAGGTATATGTTCCAAAGTTCAAAGGTGCACCTTTTTAAGCCTCATCCAATATCCAACCAGTCCCTCAGCTTCCTCCTGAAATTAAGTAATAATCCTTTCAAACTAAAAATAAAGCATACTACCCAAAATTCTTGAACAGACCCAGTTATAAAGACACTTTCTGAGAGTCCCATGGGAAGAATTTTGCAATGTAAAACCCAAATGACAGGCAATGAAGATTATAAAAATTCCCTTCAAAATATTTTTTTCATTGTGAAACACCTTCCCAAATACTTAGGGTATAAGTTTCAAATGGTACCTGTTACTTGCAAACTCCTCAGAGCAGATATTGAAACTGTTCTTATGAGGGTAAAAAGTGGTAAGTGAATCCTAAAATAGTTGAATTATTATAAATTTACTAAAATTTGAGATCAGCCAATATTTGCTCTGCTTATAGTGAAGATGTTTTTGTTGGTGATAAAATAATAGACCACAGCTTCATCAATAAATCCCCAAAAATTGAAGTAACTGCCAGGTCAGATACAAGTGATGTCATAAAATCCATATTGGACCCCCTTCAAATATCTGTCATTAATTTCTAGCCAAGAATTCAGGGGGTAATTCAGGATATTTTAATGTTTGTTAGACACCAGCAGTTCCTAAATACCTCTGATGCCTTAGGAAATATGGATCCTACTTCCAAAATGGCCTTCATTATGGTTCAAAAAATCTTCCAACACCTTCATGATGGCACATCTATAACCCAAACATTTCATGACAACAAAAGGCCAAAAATAAAGGTCAAACAAAGTTATGATGAATAAAGCTCATATCATGGTGGATTAAGAACAGTACATGACCAAATTAATGCAGAAATGGCTGGAGTTATGTCCATTCTATATGATTCAAAAGATGGACTTCTACCAAAGGATAATCACACTGTCAAGATAGCTTATCATCACAGACCAAAGATGATGGCAGAAATCTCAAAACTCCTTCTTCTGGGTCCAGTTTCAATATTTATATTCTAAACTGATAAAAATAACTACCCAATTTGGAAATCTTTGGTGGGACATCAACTTGGAAAAGTGATCATTTAATCTAATCTCAAGGATCCACCTCAAGACCCCCAAAAGAATTATCTTGGTAACCTCAGAGTTTATTTTTTAAAAACACTTGGCAAGATGGGATTTGATGGTCTCTCAGGAAAGAGTGATTGGGAAAGGTGTTTTTATTAATACCATAGAGAGTTTTTAGTTAGTAGACTAAGAGATGTTTTGATTGAGGATTTGGAGTTAGTTTATGATTGTGAGCAAGAAAAAGATCCTATTTTAGACTTAATGCACCCCTTACTGGGAATGATATAAAGGGTTAGTGTCAAAGACTTTGAGTCTATCCCCTCTAGCTATCACAATCAATTATAGTATGTGTAATATTGTATTATTATCTTGATATGGGATTATTTGAAGTTGTCTTTTGAATAAAATGCGCTTTTTTCTATCATAAAGAGTAATTATAAAACATGAACTGATTCACAAAGATTAAATATTGAATACTTGAAAATATCACCAAATTGATTAAAAAAGAATTATCAAGACCCTTTGAAAGAGTTTATGTACAAAAGGCTAAATAGTATCCATCATTCCCAAATATTTCCCCACTTTTATAATGAATCAATATTCAATAAAATTTGGAGTTAATTTTTCATAATAAGAGGATTAAAATAAAAGCAAAACTAAAATTAATATATGAGTTTCTCTCATAGCTTTACTCACCAATCATTTCCAATAACTCATTTGATACTTTTGAAAATTATACATATGATGTTTCATCATACCAGATTCCCCATCTCAACTAGAATAATAAACAAAGCAGTTTCACAGTACCTCCAAAGCTCAAATGATCAAATCTATCTGTGCCTGAGAGTTTTAATTAAAATGACCCTTGGAATTTCCCCTTGTAGATATCCATTACCAGAACCACATTCAGAGCAGCTTATCTCAACTTTGATTCAGTCAAATACTGAATAACTAGTCTTGAATGAATCTTAACTTGAGATAGCATGAAAAAAAGCTATTATGGAGGAAGAAAAGGAATTCCAGGGATGCACAAAGATCAATGCACTTCTGAGCTCTTCAACTATGAAATTAAGAAAGTTTTCTTTCAGCTGAATATAAAAATCATCACAAAATGGGACAATATAATACTTGGAGCTATTAAAAAGGACTGGCTTCATGCATTTAATATAGGATATTTCAAAAACTATGCCCTTGATCCATCTCAATTTCAGCATGAAAAAGTAATCAGAATATATGAAAGATGGCTGAGAGGAAAAAAAGATAATTTCAGGAAGCCAAAAATAGCCAGGAAGACAAGGAAAAAGCCTCATGTAAGATCACAGGTATGGAATTATTCCATAGGAATAGGAATAGGAATAATGAAATTATGACTGATCCAATCATCTGAAAGCTATTCAAACATAGAGTCTTCACATCAAAAAGGTACCTTGGAAAAGAAATAACCTCAAACATTCTTCTCTCTGCTGACTTTTTCTCTGAGACTGAAGAGGATCCTGAGTGAAATTATTATTCAAAAATACTTAACTGGAGGACTGAGGCATTCAAGCTTCTTTTGAGTAACTTGGATTCCCATTACTTGAGATACTTATATTAATCTAAAAATAAAAACAAGGCTGAAAGAAGTTTTGAATACAACCAAACAGAAGGAACAAACACAACATAAAGTCAAGCATGCCCATCATTTCCATCAAACCTTTATACAAATTGTTATAAAAACTCAATTCACAGTACTGAACGAATATTCATGAATATTCAGCCACCATGAGATGATCTTAATTCCAAGGCTTTGAATCTTACTCCTGATACCTAAATTGACCTGGAACAAATCCCTAGTAAGTAATAAACAAGAAAAGATCCATTTCCTCTTAGTTCAGCTATTAAATTTTCTAAATATGGCTATAACTGTAAAATCTCAGATAATCCTGGAAAATAATAAGGATATCCCTTGATTAATAATATTAAGTACTTAATTAGATGAAATCATGTTCTAATTAAGTTCTTTTTAATAACCAATGAATCATTCTTCTTATACATTTAAGAGGAATATAATATTTCATACATAAATTTCTGTCTTAGCATTATTAAAAAACCAATTCATTCCTAAAAAAGTAGAAAACCACATCTCTTTTTTAGATATTAGTGTTTTTTGTTTTACGTTAAAGTAATGGCTAAAAAATTCAATACTGAAATTTTATCTTAACAGATCCTTTATATTTCTGAGCCTTAATTACTGAAGAGAATGAATTAATTGACTATTGTGTGTCGAAAAATAACTTGAATCTTTCCTGGTGGCTAAAGTATTATGGATTTTTATTCTAAAATACAGGAAATTGCCAAATGGTCAATAGAATATATGAGGTATAAATCAACAAGCTATATAAGAGAGATATAGGTTTCAAACATTCAAAAAAATGTGATTATTGCTTAAAATGACTTTTAATAAGTTAACTCATTCCCATATTCTAAAATTTAAGCACCTAAATGAGAAAATCAGAGCCTTTGCAAATCAGTTATATTAATTTTTATGCAAAAAAATCAACAAGATAATTGAAGTTGGCTTATTGTTCATTGATATTGATGAGGAGCCGCAGTATTTTGCCTTAATATATTTAAATATCTGGACCAATTAAAACTGCATTGTATAAAATGTAAGAATATGGTAAAATAATCAAGTCAATAGTAGAATTGATTGAAATTAGGAAATTGATAATGGTCCCAAATATTTTTTTCATTGTATTTTGGAATTCTCAAATTTTCTTGCGAAGCTTATTTTTATATTCCAATTTATTTCTTCCATATAAGAAGACTTAAAAAATTAAAACCCTGATTATTTACCACATTATTTTGATTCAAAAGCTTTAAAATCATAGATAAAATATTCTATAAGATTGAATATATCAATATACTTGTGTAAAAATCATTATCAAGTTCGAAAAAATGAAGTAAGAATCCTTTCATGTAAATCTGATTTTGAGATTTGACTTATTCAATAAGTTTTTGGGAGTTACATTCATTGGAAACTTAACATTCCCAAAAATAGATAAATAAAAGTTTACATTAGTTCATATTTAAAAATTTTCAACAAGCAACCTCAATCCATTTCCTTCCTCAATTTGAACAAATAAATTCAAAATTTCTACTCTTAAAGATTTTTTTCATGTTGTCATTATTCAATATTGATTGAATGTCTGATTATCCTTTTTAATGTCTCTTGAAAGTCTGTTCTTCTATTAAATTTTTTCACAGAAACTTATATATCCTTGAAAATCGTCAATTTAAAACTGAAAATAGATTTTAAATTAGCCAAATATATACCATATTAAAAATGTAATATAATATTAATGAAAGAAAAACTCTGAGAAAATAAAGAATTGATATCTTGTCATGATAAATGGAAGGATAATGATAAAAAAAAAGAATTAAAATGAGGAAAATAAAAATCAATTGTGTATTTAATATAGCTGGAAAATCTCTTTTAAACCAAATAGGAAATTTTTTTTTCTAATGTAAAGGTAATGATACATCTATAATATCAAGAGTTAAATGATTTTCAATAATCTTATCAAACTATAATAGAGTGAATGATTGAATGTGGAAGTGTATAAAAAGGGGTAGAGGCAGGAAAATGAAAGGAGAAAAGTAACAATCACAAAGGCAGCCTATAAGAGTAATTCCTGATTTTTGAGTTTGAAATAACCCAAAATAAGAAGCCAAATGATATAATATGTAGTAAGTGTATTTATTAAAGATAAAAATAAAGGATAAAAATTAGTTAAATTAATGCTTAAGCTATTAATAGTTTGAATTCCCACCTCTGAGGTTGGTTATTTCAAGATGCTTTCCCTGAAATTTCTGAAACTGTATTACAAACTATGGTCCTTTATCAATAAAATTTAGTCAATGGAGCCATATAAAATAAGTGGAGTAAGACCTAAAATACTCTTCAATCATTTTATAGATTCATGATGAAAATATTTTTGATTGAGACATACACCTTCTGGTAGTACCCTTCAAGAAAAATCATTATCAAACCTGTAAGCCTCTTGGATTTTGGATTTTTTCTTCTCAAGTCAGAAACCTGAGTAATTCTCAATGAAGAATTGAAATATTGGAATATAAATATTGAAAAACAAACAAACAGAAAATATAGTTTGAGAAGTGGTGTTTTCATCAAAAATCTGAAAATATAAGAATTTTTTGATATGCCGGATTTCAAGGCTGAAATAAGAATGTGGCTCAAAGTAGGTAAGGAATACAAAAAATTATGATAATATTTTCTTGATATTTATAAAATATTCTTGTGGCTTAGAAGATATAAGAATTTGTCCAAACAGAAATAGTCATGGTTCAACTCATTTCAGAAGAACAGTCACAGCCCAGCCTGAGCTGGGTCCGAGCTGATTTCCAAATGGTGCACCTACTGACAGGTCTAGCCAATTTGCTCATGGTGAATAGGAGACATAAGAAATGAAACACACATTAAAAAACTCTAAAAATTGCACAAATCTTCAGACTTTCTCATCATTAAACCACTCTTTCAAACAAGTAAGATGAGCAATGGTGCAATAACCCAAAGATGACCTCACAGGGGATTTTAAATTCACACTATGACTGAAAACCCATTCAACAGAAGCAGAGGAAGCTGGGATACTTAAGTACCAAAAAGAAAATTTTCCTAGATTTGGGAAGTTTCCAGTAGTAATCTGACACTGAAATCAGGAAAATAAGGTTCATGCCGCAACACAAAAAGAGAAAAGGAATACCTTCCAATAATCTAATATGTGCTCACCCTTGCCAATGGAACGTAAGCTGTGCAGGTATGTCAGAAGCTCATCTTTTTGTGATGAGGAAAAATCTTGGCTTGACTCAGACGGTGAAGGATATTCAAATGTTCAGGATGGCTGTGATAACAAAGAGATTTCTCTCATTGATTTTCAGGATCTCTTTGGGATCTGGATGTCTTCAAGGCAGCGCATTTGAAACCAAGTAATTAAATGATGGCTGTTGTTTATTCAGGGGGCACACCAAAAAATCTCAATATCTCTTCACAATATTTAGGGTTCAATAATGTTGCAATCAAGGTGTCATTAATTTTCTTGCAGTTTGCAATTGTAATATTTTTGCAATTTTTCCCTGGCAGCTTGACATGGACATTGCCAAGTATGTGTGCTAACACCTTTTTAATGGTGTAATCTCCTTATGATTACTTGATAATAGGGGAGCACCAAATTCTTTGTTGGTGATTTTGACTGGAACACATTGAAAAAATCCTCAATGAAAGCCAAAATAGGATACATACCATACCTCTTCTGAGAAATGGTACTTGGAACTGTCTGGTGTGGCAGTGTAAGATTTAAGTGGTAATTTCAGCCTCTTGGATATCTGAATTTTATGGAGGAAAAAAATTCCAATGTGTCATTTGGATATTTATTGGGAGAAGTTTTTGATTCTTTTTCTTGTTGTGGGCTTGGATGAATGCTTCCCACTGTTTGGTTGATCTTCATATATGAGAAAATAAGTCCCCTAATGATCAAGCTATGGTCTTATTGCCTAAAACCCAATGAATATAGCTTAGGAGATTTATGTAACAATATAGAATTAATGAAATAAGATTTGGACTGCTTAACCTCTGTAGCATTGGAGATTTTGGTCAATTTCTGAACAGATTCCACAGGTATGTCTTTCTCCCCATTATGATTTGCGGATTGTCTTATTTATCTTAAGTTTCCACATTAATTTCATTTGTTTGTTGATTTCTCTTCTTCTTTGAAACATTCCTGGAATTCCTTTTGTGCCTGGAAATCATTTTAAGTAACTGAATAATAATATCACTTGGAATAACATGATATAAAACTCACTGTATATCTCTTTAGGTGATAGTACCTCTTCATAATTCTTTTCATCTATTGGAGCCATATTGATTCCTAAGGAATAATCATCCGTTAATTGACCTATATGTGCAAGGAAGTCTTCAGAAGCCAGGTTGAGTACCTGACATGCACAATGATGAAATTGTTCATCCCTAAGAGTTTGAAATTTCACTGAGGGGAGGTGATCATTGAGATGTTGTGTGTCGAATTATCACCAATGATACTTCATAACTGCTTGATAATACCAAATTTGGAAAGCAATTCCCAAAAGATCCATGCAAGGGGTATACCAGTATGGTAGGCACCCATTCTCTAAATATTGATCACATCTATTTCAGAATGAAATTACTTCTAATGTGGATAATACTTGAAAGTTAACCTACATCAAAACATAGAAATTTATTATAAAAGGAAGATCAATTGGGATTGATCCATTGAATCACTTTTTCCATGTAGCTCTGACTTTGATCCTTGGTGATCCAACAATCCACTGAAGCACTGATGGCTGTCTCCTTGGGTAAGCTCCATACTTTATCGATAAAGTCTTGCTTCTTTTCAAAATGTATATATGAGGCAATTGATGAAATTTGGTGCCTTTGAGGCCAAGAAAATACTGGAGAAATAACTTGTAAGACTTTGCAAAAACATTCAGTTTCAAAAATAAAAAAATAAACTAGAATGGCCAACAGGGCCTTAAAACGCTCTTTGAGAAGTTGATAACTCTGTTTGGAGGCCATTCAAGCTCCTAGATTCGGGTCAAGTTATCCTGGAAAATTAGAATCCTGAGCCATGAATTTGCCACAAAATTTATCACAATCTTTGTTCAAGTTAGACATATTCTTTCCTAGAATTGCAATTTTTACACTAATACAAACTTTTAATAAGCCGCACAGAAAAAATCAAAAGATCATATTAATGAGAGGAAGGAAATATATAGAAATGGCTATTATATGCAGTAGTGGCATTTATAAATGACTCACATTAGCAACCTCTCAGCATCACATTCACCCAATGGTGTTAATTTCTAAAGTTCAAGCCCAGTCCAGCTATTGGCATGCTAAGAAGTGAAGGTGGACTTAGTTCATAAAAATTTTGAGCTGTGGACCTAACTCGTCTATTATTCAAGGGAGAATGTTTTCTGAACCACTTTCTTGGTGATCATCTTTGTAATATTCTCTGGATTGGTAATACATTGGCATTACTTTTCTTCTGATGTGATCTTTGGTAGGAGCTGTATAGATATTGGGTGAAAAAAGAGGTGATACCAAAAAATAACAAGGAAAGTAGTTGGAGCTACTCTAGGAAACAAGCTGAACCAGATTTTTTGTCAAACTGTAAAGGGGTATTGGAGTCATCTTTGTGAGTCTTATTTGTATTTGTATTTTATTTGCAACCATCCAAATCTATCACATACTTGGCTTCCAGTGAAAAAGTTTCCTATTTGTCAGGTCTAATATTGGTGAAAAGGGAATAAATTCTGGGTTAGAAAAGGCTGAGATCTTATACCCTAGGTGAGTGTCAATAATAGTAAGATATAATTAAGATTTCTTAGTGAACCATTTGGGATTTATTTGGCTGGAAATGCAGATAAATGAGGGAATAGCTAAGGGGTACAGGAATCATAGACAAATTGTTGAATATTAATAAGCCAAAACCAGAAATTGAGCTAATAAGTATTGGTATGTACTCCTTAATTTTCTTTGGGGTTTGGAATGATTAGGGGGCTTTGCTGGATATTACACAATGAAAATCCTTACCAGGGAGCTACCCTGGACCTGAAGCATATATTAAAACAATATCTTCTTTGGTTTCCTATTTTCAAAATGTTTATTTTGTTTTCTCCTTTTTTGTAAAGAGAAATTTATATCTTGAAAATTGCATATAAGCTTCATTACAAATGTTCATTTAAAAATTAAAGAAAAAATTATCTAATCATATGATGAGTAATGAGAGAATTTGGCAAGATATAAAAAAAATCATTAGAATTTTTTTAGATTAATTAAGAATTGAAAAATAGTTAAAACTTCATATTTGATGTTTCATTATAGTGGCATAAAATCATTTAAATGCTATTTTTATTTGAATAAATAATGAGGAAAAGGGGGTCCTAACATAATTCAGGATCTCTATTAGCCTTTATAACTGCTTACATGTAGTCCATAGTTGAAAATGAAAGTCAATTCCTTGAAATAGCTGGAAAATTGTTTCATTATTCTGTAATTGGCACTCCTATATTGTCCATTTTTTGTGGCCGGTAATGCTTGCAGACACAGGATTTCATATTTTTCCATAAGCTTTGTATGGGGTTTAGATCAGGAAAGTGAGCTGGCCATGACATATTTATAATGCCATTAGCTGCATGCCATTTATTGGAGATTCTTTCTGTGTGGCTTGGGAATTCATTTTCCATTAGAATGATCCAATGGCACTTGGTCCATATGGCTAGAAAACAGCTGTACTTCAGGTTTGTAGATGGTAGCAATTAAGTCAGTGGAAGTTAAATGACCTTTGATAGAGACTAATTATGTATTTGTGGCACCAGAGAATGACCCCAAATAATAATAAATTGATGGTCTACCTGAAGATTTTCAAGGTTTTGTTTTGCTTCCAGGGTATCCCAAGCCCTTAATTTATCATATTTCTTGGCCAGATCAAAGGAGGACTTGTCATTCCAAAAAATTGCAAACCACTTTTGAATTTTCTGGTGGAAGAATTTCCTGTTAAATTACAAAATCACTCAAAGCTGACAGGTTTCAGGTAGGGGTTCTTTGGTGAAACACAAGATTGCTTTCCTAGTTTGTGTATTTCTTTTGTGATTCTTCTTGTAGGGACTTCCACCAGAATTTCTTCGGAGACCTCTTGAATTGTTACCTGGCTATTTTGGCTAATGAAACTGTCAAATTTTGGCAATCATTATCATTAAATTTGGGAAGTTGGCCCTTTTTTCTTTGTTTAGCGTCCCAAAATTATTATAGATTGGTATAGTGGGGTTGTTTATATATATACCAGTTTATAGAAATGAAATTCTGGCTCTTCCCATTCCTAGAATCTGTGCCTGAATTTTGACATCTGGATATTGACCCATTCATTTCACAGCTAAAGATATTAGAAATTATCATCCTCATAATCAAAAACTTAGCCCTTATGTTAATTCAAACATTGATAAAAGAGAACAATCACTCACCATAAACCAACCCAGAACAAAAAAATAAAAAGAATACAAAGAATGTAAATATGAAAAAAGAAATAACCTGTGACAAATGGAAAAACCAGAATGAGGAAAAGGAATAAAAATATGAAAAAATGGACTCACTTAACGGATTTTAGAAGCCAAAAATCAGTGGTATTAAGAGTAAGACAGAATGCAAAAATAAAAATCAAAAATGAAACAAATTTTAAAAATAGTGGTAAGAAGAAAAAAAAATAAGAAAATAAACGAGAGGATGAGAAATAATAAGGAAGTGGAAGAAAAAAAAGAGAGTAAAAAAATAAGGGAATTAACAGACCACATAACAGCCCTTTTCAATTATATGTTTTAGGTGAATGTAATACTCTCAGTTTTTTTTGATCATATTCCACCATCATCACACTATTAATATCCCATATCCCATATTACTCATTAAAAAACACATAATCTTCAATAGAAAGGTTTGATGGCTCATTATCTGTTTCAAGAATCAAAAAACATAACAACCCTTCTAAAAATGGATTATGAAAATAAACCTTTGGATCATCCTAGTGCTATCTTTCACAGTATTAAAAAAAGACAAAATCACATTGATGAGTAGCTGAAAAACCATCTCACTTCCTCAAAAAAATATGAAAACCTGAAAGATATTGAAAAATAACCAGATGAGGGAAGCTTTAAAAAGGAGGTATGAAATATACTTGTTCAATCTTCAAATCAGATTTTCTTTTTTGAATTGAGAAGACAAATATTAAAAGTATAAAATTCTCATTTTCTTAAAATATGAATTTAAAATAATCATTTTCTTCTCATTTAAAATTAATTAGATCTATGAAAAATCTCAAATTTCTCATATCACTAAGTGGTAATCATTGGTATCAAACCAAGAAAATTATTATTGATGATGATAATTTTTTGAGTTGATCTTGTAAATTATCACCTCAATGATGGAATGAATTTTTTACAAAATCTTCCAAAAGGTGTTTGGTGGTACTTATGCCATTAGATTATATATAAAGTCTTGTAAAGTATAGCATCAAATGATACAGTTTAAATTAATAACTTTAACCTTTTTCCATTTTTTCAAGAGATGATTATTTATTTTATTTCATTATAAGAAAAATAATTTCCCTCTTATTATTATTCAAAACAATAAGTAAAGAGTAGAATTTGATTACTTTTCATGTCACTCTCACTCTTCTAACATCTTTTATTAGTGTATAACTTATCAGCTCATAAGATGAGGTTGTGTTTTATTATTTATTCATGTAGAATTTAAATCTAATTCATAGATAGGCTTTTTAAGATCTATAAAATTGTCTGAGAAAACACCGAAATTCTCATGAGCATGGATTCTTTTAGTAACCTAGATTCATATTTGAAAAATTGATAAAATAGTTTCTTGAATAGCTATTTACCTTTAGGTACTTCAGCTTCTTTTCTTGTACTACTACTCCATATTCCACTGTGCTGAGAGAAGCCTTTAGAATTTTGAATTATTCAAAGATTCTAAGAGAAGCTCTCAAGTAATCTTACTGGATTTAAAAATAGTTTCCAATCCTAAAGGTGATTTGCATAATAAATCTAAATAATTTTAAAATAAGAAAATGACTTTTCATAAAGTATTTATCCAGAAAATGGCTCAGAAATGTCCAATTAATAATTCAATGGAACAGGGAATTCACTTCAGAAACCCAAAAACTCACAATATTCTTGAAGATCAAAGAAGATTATGTGGTGACTAAGCTGATTACTTATATTCAGTTTAAAATCAGAAAGATGATTATAAATTCTTAGAAATATGAAACTGTCATAGGAAATAACAGGAAAAACATCTTGATTTGAAATAGGACTTGATAAGATTAAAAGAGAATTTAAGGTACCGCTTTACTTAATAAGAGATCATTAACCATGAAAAACATGCATTAACTGGGGGCAGTGGCTGAAAGTTCAACACAGAATCTAATATGGGTACCATTCTCAATGAAAAATGGATCCAACATGGGATCAAAATCAAAATTATTTTGACATATTATCAGTCAGAGCCAAATAAACTCCAATGCACTAAATATTATTACTAATAATAAAACCTAGTTGTTTGTATTGTATTTGATTATTTAATTAGAATAGAAATCCTATAAAAGTAGTCAAGATCTATGATTCACAGGCAATATTATTAAAATGAGTGTTTCTCAATTTTGATCCTTCTGTCCAGTAATAGTATTAAAGGGGATATATGCGAAATATTAAATAAGAATTATATATCACCAAAAAAACCTATATTATTCCAGAATTAAAATTCATCTTTGAAGATTTTGTATCCTATCCCAAATCATATTGAGCCCTTTAACCTATTATGGAATGATTCATACCAATATTATAATTGTTCATTTTATCCAATAAAATCAGAAAAGTCTTTTGTTTCTATCCCTTGATCTCTATGGCGTTTTATTGCAATATGTGTAAAGGTATCATGCTTTGTCAATAATAGCTTTACATTTATCTTCCTATGCTGATGACTATGTTAAAATTATAGTCAAGTCATGCTAAATATTTTTTGGATGATATGAGAGGTTTTTTTCCCCAAAGTATGATTCACTATAAAAGGCTTGGTAAATTCGAGCTTTCTGAATTCAAAAGCAAAATTAAGACAGTTCTTTTCTATTCAGTATCATTCCTGGTTCCTCCTAAGAGAAATGAAGTAAGGCTGCTCCTACTTATTTTCTTATTATATGATTTCCTGAAGTCAAAATGAGAAAAGATATTCTAAAATATTGTTTTTCACTTCAGAATTTTTTTCAATTTTATCCCTTTATATCTCACTTTTTTAATATTTTTCTTTCTTCTGGGGTCACAATATTTAAAGAAGTTCTCCTTCAGAAATATTTGCATATTTCTCTTGAATTTTTCTCCAATTCTTATTTTAATATATGATGAAGCTATTTTCATTTATGGGAACACTTTTTGAATATGTAAAGGCACAAAAATGGATAAAGTTGTGCATTATAAGTTTGGTTAGTTATCCACAAAATGATTAATTTTTCCTTCTGTTAATGATAGATTAAAGACTCAATGAGCTATTATGCTTCGATTGGTTTAATTTATTCCTTTAATTTTTCAAATATTTCCTTATAACTAAACTTATGTTGACTCTGGAAAACTCAAAATATTAAACAATATTCAATATCAAAGCCAAGTATATCAATTTTCATAAATTTTATTAAGATGAATACAGAATAATTGACAAAATTAAATACCAAAAACATTCAAAAACCCTCTAAAATCAGTTTGATGAGTATATTGAGAACTATTTTATAGCAAAGGAATATGTAACTTCAGTTTCATGGTATTTAATATATACCTAAATGGTAAAAGCATAATATGAAGATGTAACAAAATAAATCACAAATCCAATCAAATACCTATTGTTAAAAATTCCTACTAAAGGAATTTTTCTTTCTTTAGCTATGTAATAGCTCAATAATATATATATATATATATATATATATTTCCAAAGTGAAACTTCCTCCTCAAGATTATTTTCCCTCATGAACCTTTCTTATTTTGGGAACTGTGAAAGAAATCCCATCTTTATTGAATTAATCTTAGACAGTTCAAAGAAAAGGGTCAATTAATTCAAAGGCTTTCTTCTACTTGATGTTATATAATATTTTTATTCCACACAAAATTATCAAATGGAACCAATACCAGGCTTCGCAGAAAACGAATTTTAATTATAAGTGTTTAAGAATCTCAAGGTATGTATACTTAGAAATTGAATCCTTTCAAGTAGGTTTGATTTATAAAAAATGAATCATTTAATGAATATATAGAAGCATGATTATTTTCATCTTAAAAATTGTGTAAATCCAAAGTGATGTTTATTAAGACAGTCATGCAAGATATTATACTCATTTTTGATATTTTTTTCATTTTAATCTTCAGAAATTAAATTATTGGGAAGAAAAAAGTATTAAAAATTGAGAAATCTAATTGGAAAGAAAAACCTATTTCTTCTTATGTTAGAAAGCTTTATTTGAGAATATATTACTTTTACAATTAAAAAATGATAATTATATAACATGATCCATTTTATTCCCAATTAGACTTTCTGTAAGTGGTAGTTTGGTATTTGAATTATATAAGAAAGAAATATTTTTAAAATAAATGAATGTTCAACAGTTTTAAATTGAATATTTTGGATTTAATTCCTACCTCTGAATTTTTTAATTGAAGCTTACAATTGAATAAATTTGTAAAATATATATTTATAAAAGCACCATTTCAATATATACATAAATGAAAGGGACAAAATATCAAAACTATTCTTAGAAGAGAAAGAAGGCAATTTCCACATGATTTATTCTCATCAGATAGCTCAAAAATCCTTTCTCTAGAAGATTCAAAAATACTTTACCATAGGTAATGTAGTTTAATAAAGTCTCTCCATCTCTTAAGAAAAGTAGCTTTAAATGAGCATTGAAGTCTTCCTCAAAATTTCCACTTTCTCAACCAAAGAATCATTTGCAGAAAAATGAATTCCAAAGATCCTATTGATAATATGCTACCATAATCCTATCTCAATATTTTTAATTCTGAAGATTTGATAATTTAACTTACTGGGTAGAGGATCTTAATGAGGCTTTTGAAAAATATGATGTATGTTCAAAATCATCTCTGGAAATAAGCTTAATTGCATAGATCGGAGATTTATAAAAATAAATTTTCAAAGTTTTTGCAATAATAACTTAGTAATTGGCTTTGAGTTATTAATACTCAATACTCAGATTTAATTTATGTTGTGTTACTTTTTAAACTTCTCAAATATTCTTCTAGGAATTTCTATTAATGAAGATATAGGTTATCTCCTTTCATTATGAAGAGATATAGTTAATCTTTCTCATATTGCTTGATTAGCTCTAGATATACGAATGTCAATGTCTGAATATTATACCCACAGAAGACTTTGGATCAATCTAAACAATGCATTGTTCAAAAGAATTTCAGATACACCAATATATTGAAGATAAAAATAAGCTTAATAAAAAATAAAGCAAGCAAGAAAATATAATATTATTAAGCAAAAAAAATATATTTTTACCAATTATTTGGTTATAATTTTATATAATATACTACAAATCAATTGAAGCATAGGCTTGATAGAAATCTCTTTAGATATTTCAGTGAGGCTCAAAATAAATAGCTCTCCTTAGCCCAGCTTTTTATTTTTCTAACCTTATGAGATTCTAACTCCATATTGAACAGATGATTCTAAAGCTAATGATTCTTGCATTTAATTTATGCAGAAGAATACATTCAGCTTGATTAGGTGGATAACAAGCTTTACTCAAAATATATCAATTTTTGGAATGAAAAACACTTTTCTAAATTTATTTGATGAAAAAAAATATTTCATTAAATGATAAATTAAAAATTTCCAAAGGGGTTAATTTAGATGGTGGTTAAAAATTTCCAGATGAAGAGGGATTTTTTTCAGAATTGAGAAATATCCCATAAGCTCAAAGGTAGGAGTAAAAGAGTTTCTAGCTAAGCTAGAAAAAGTAATGTTTGACAATGAAATAATATCTGTTACAAGGTCGTTAAAAATGAATTAGTCTATATAGATTATTAAATATAAATATTTATACTTGAAAGAATCTTTCTAAAATTCTTGGAAATTTGAGAAAGAATTGAATGTCAAAAAACAAAATCATATTGAAAAAGGATTTCCTCCCAAGTAAAATGATATTTGTTGATTAATATCATTTTTCAGAGCTAAAAAGCTCTTTTGCGGAGAGTTTTATCAAGCCACCAGGAAGGGCTCACTGGGATAAGAAGCCCTAAAGGAGCTGTACATGTTTTCCTTTTTACTCTCACTTCATATTTGAAGTTTCATTAATTCTTTTTTGAATTATAATAGCTCACATCAAAGGAGATATCCCATTTGAGTTCAGCTAGAGGAGTAAAAGAATATAAGAAAATTACTTATTAATAGATACAGTGATTCTTCTTCTCTAAGTAAAATTCTAAGCAGTTCTCAAGCTTACACAAAAGTAAAAAATTTAAAAATAAATTTTGGCATCTTTTTTTCTTTCAAAGCTTATTGAAAAGAATATATTTCTTATAGTTTATCCAAGGATTAATTTCTTTAATACATCTCATAGGACTATTAATTATCATTATACCTATAAGATTATTAACTATTCTTCAGAATTAGCTCTAGAAATGAATCTTTGTAAATTCTAAATTTTTTTAACAAAAGTGTAAAAAGTTTATTCTATTTCTAATCTTCTTTCATGGTGTAATGAATAAATAATTAAATATAGAAAAAAAGTTTTCACAGAAAAGATTTCAGATAACGCTTATTTTAACATCAAAATTCTCAATATGGATATGAGAATTATTCCCTAGTTCAGTGGTCTATTATAGATTGAGTCACTCAATTTCATTTCTAGATTTGTAGCTCATATAGTTCAAATAACAAAAGCTAATCAAATAACACTCTCTTAAAAGGCCCATAATCTTCTTCCATTCCATATATATCTTTCAAAGAATCAAAACCTGCTCAATTTTTACCTATTATTTCTGTTTAAAGATCCAAAATAATCCTAAATACTTCCATAAAACTGGTGACTTTGAAAATTTGGAAATTGTTTTAGATCCTGGGAAATATAATAATTATGTAGTATGAAATGTCTCTCAGAAAGAAGGATAATTATTTCATATTAGCATTATCCAGAAACTAATTAAGTTTCATAGTTTTGGAAGGATGCAAAAGTTTAGCCTCATTCCGAAAATATATACTCGATTTTCTCATATTATGGCTAAGCGGTAGAGTTTCATTTTAGCTCTCATTTATGAAAAAATACTGTAATTACCATATATTTTTTTCTTAAAGGGTGGGGTTTTAGTAGTTCTAGATGCATGTAATATTAAATGAATTCTCAGAGGATATAATGGATATCATTATTTTGTAAGTTTCAAATCTGAGAAATGAGCTGGAAGGTCTGTTGAGGTGGAAAGGGCTAAAGGTTTATGAGTATTTATATGGGGATTGAACCTTTGAAAAGGTTAAGAAAACAAACTTTTATTCATAGAGCCTATCTAAAAAAGGCTCAATATGATTTGTATATTGAAAATTGGAGAGATAAAATCAATATTATTGATAGTTGTTTTTCTTAATGTGAGACCATCTTTGGAAAAATATGCATAAACCCAAGGTGAGAAAAGATGAAATAGGGAACATAATTAAGAGTCCAAATATGTTCTGAAAGCTTTGGAGTAATACTGTGCTTAATATTGGGGCTTTAGACCTCACCATAGTAGTATATTGAAAAAGACATTTCTGGGAGCTTTGAGCTTAATCGCAAAGTAATTAATCTTAAATCTATAAGCTTGAATAATACTCTAGTGAATAAGTGCTTTCTATCATTATATTTAATAATGGTACCCCTAAATTTAAGGAATGAAGTTCAAATTAGTTTTATTCTAAAGAGATTAAGTAATTCAACATGTTTGAAGTTTCTTTAATTTAGAAGCCAAATAATTTTTCATAACCAAAATGTCCATGAGGGAAAATAACTTCTTATAAATAGGATGTGCGAAATCATTTTGTTGGGATTCCTCTAAATAAACACCCAGAAATTTCTCTGTAATTTTATATAATTTCAAGTTAATTTTTCTCCTCCCCCTTGATCAAAAGCCACTTGTTAATATTATTGCACTTCTGTTTCATGAGCTTCTCTTTTTTACTCCTAGTATCAAAAAAGTATACTTTGAATAATTTTACATTTTTTTATATGAAAATAAAAATGTCTTTTGGTATTATTCAATCTTTCCTTGAAGTTTCTTTCAAAAGAAAGTTATGAGGCTAAATATTTCTCTGTAGAAACACTAAAGTAAATAGATAAAGTAGGCTGTCTTCTCAAAAATTGGATTTTTTTTTTCTCCCAAGAAAGAACCAAAAGGGATTTCTTTGACTCAACATATAATTTAAGGAAAGAATGGAAAAAAGATATATCATAATGAAACCTTACTATGGATTGATTTTTCTCAATTCAATACAAAACATTCATCTCATAAATGTATACAAGGAAAAAGTTTAAATTATCATTAATAAGGATTTGCATAAAAAAACTCAAAACTTCATTGTATATTCTTACTACAAGCTCCATATCTTAATGAAGATTTTTGCATGCATACTTAATTAAACTCAACCTCTCAAGATCAAAATTAAATGAAAAAATAAGCATATTTGATGTTGAGGAGACCATAGGATATCACATAGTCCACATTATATAACTTGTGCAGCTTCACATAAGAAAATAAATGAGACATACAAGGATTCTCAGCATACTTCCAAAAACTTTTGAACAAAGAATTAATTATGGGATGAAGACTTATTGGGACCGCATTTGAAAGATTTTTGGGTGATTATTAGTACCAAATTTAATAATAAAATTCCTCTTCAACTATCAAATATTTAGTCATACAAAGAAGTGCTGAGATCATTATCCAAGCCTTCTTGATCTGATTAATTATTCTATGTGGTATTTCAACAAAATTCATCAAAAAGATATCTTGTTTGTTCTGGAGATAAATGTTTCTTGTGAGCCTTAGAGGTAAATTCATATACCCAAAAGACCACAAATACAAAATTAACATATAAATATAAATAAAATAAATTTATTTATATTATTAAAATAAAAATCAAAATATAAATATAAAATCATATTCAAAATAAAGAAAATTTTATTACAATTTAAAAATAAAATTACATTAAATTTTGGAATTATAAAATTACATTTATACTTGAAAAAATTAAGTAAAAATGAAATTTTAACAAAATTGTGAAAAAATAGATAAATTTGGAAAAAAGTTAAATAAAAATTATTATAACTTTTTATCCAATAAATCAACATATAAAAATTATTTCACCATTGGATTCCTCATAAAAAATCAGGTGGGGTCACCTCTGAGTGAAATTCTTACAACCCAACTCTAAATAAGCTTAAATTAAGTTTTTAGTATTTTCAATACAAAAGTTGAAAATCCTCAGAACTTTAATTTAATTCACACCACATGTGGTGTTAACCATCAATTTTTGTGTTAAAATTGAGGTGTTGTGTTTGGTTTAGAAGTTATGAGGAATTGAAGTATTTTCAATTGAATTCAATTGAAATGTAAAAATGTGCGCGTGTATTACATAAGTGAACTTTGATTTACATATGAGGTATCAATTATTACTGTATTGTACTGTACAATTCAATTGAATTACATATGTAAATTATAAGTATAATCCATGATAAGGAATTAAAGGAAAAATAAATTGGAAAGATTAAATTTGGGGGGGAAAAGGAACTCCAGCTCTAAGGGGGAGCTAGACCCCCAAAATCCTTGGTTACAGGCGTGGGATGTCAAAATTCACGCAAACGTTCATCACTTTTGGCCTGGAATTGAGTTACAGGGTCTGTGGACTCAATTGATGATGAGGTTTTGATACCAACTGGGGTAGTTTTAGCTGTTGCCAAGAGGGTAAAACTACCCTTAAGATAAAACCATCATATTAAAAACAGTTTTAACTGGTTTCTACGTCTCTTACACACATTCTGACATGTTTTGAAGGCTCTAGACCAGGTATTGCTATAGTAATGGCTGATTTAAGGGTCTAAAATGGCTAAAAATGGCTTGAACCAGCCCTTTTTGGTCTAAATCAGGGTTCAATGATGCCATAATTGGCTTTTCTGTTGGCACACTGTTTTTCACGACTGACAAGAGTAGATTTTACTTTTGGAGTAAGAGAATTGATGGCTATAAAAGAATGTCTTCTTTGCCCCACTTTTCTCTTCATGTTAGAATCTTTTCCTTTTATAATTAGTTGAAACACTGTTAAACCAATTAATAAAAGATTCCAGCCACCTTTTTTAAATCATCTTAAACCTTTTAACCATGTGAAAAAATCATCATAATCATTGTTTGTAACTCTTATAATCATTTTTACCCCTGAACCACCCCAAAAGTGAATTAAAGCATCTTTCATCACTGTAAACTTTGTCCCTTTGTTTCCAAATTCACTCTGGTCACTTTTGGGCGTGTTTTCTCTTTAATTAATTGCTTGCAGATCTTTGCTCAATTAATTCCAATTGAAATTGCTCTTGAAGAAATTTCTTTTGTAGCCTTAAATATCTCTTGTAGAGTATTTTTGGATAAATTTTTATTGTTGGTAAAACAATAAATCTTTAAAATATTATTGTTTTATACTAATAAAGTTATAAACAATAAAATTGGCGTGTTTTCTCTTAAAAATAATATTTCTTACTATTTTTAATTGATTTTTACCTTATACAAATTTTGAGGACAGGAAAAGTACTTGATTTTTAATCAAAGTTTCATATCCACACCTTACATTTCTGTTGAAAATAATTCTTGAAATGAAGCCAAGTATGTCTCCTACTAAGATGATTGTTCTCAATACTAATTTCATTTCTGTAAATACTATTATCTCAGATAAGTACATTATTCAATTTTTTTTGAAAAAAAATCTTAATTGAGATTATTTTAAGCCTTGGAAACACCCCTTTTGTGTCTTTTACTAAGCCATGGTTTATATAAGCACACAAATTGGATACCATATTTTCCATTTCCCGGGGTGTCTGTTTTTTCTCAGATTTAAAATACATTTTAATGAAATATTAGAGTGTCTTTCCAATCATAGAAAAAAATCTCAAATTCTTCATTAAAATAGAGATAATTAAAGGATGAAAAATTTCTTTATTCTTTATATAAAGTTTTTTGCATAATAAATTGAATTTAATTCTTATTTCATCTTCCTTTTTTTCAAGATTTTCTCATTTTTGTGAAGTTTTTTATATTATTGATATCTCCAAATATACTTTTATTCTTTCTCCTTGTTCTCAATTTCAAATTCATTTTGGAGGTAATTATTTTATTTCAAGTTTTGTTTTTATGTATGTTTGTTAATTTTTATCTGTTGGATTTTTTTAAAAACATTTTTGTTTTTATCCCCCAATTTTGCATATCTCAATAATATTTTTTTGAATGTCATCAATTTTCAATTTTTATGGGTTTTCAGGTGTTATTTAATTTTTCATATTTGAAAATTATCTTTTTTATCTCTTTCATCTCTGTTACTCATTTTGTTGCCTGAGAAGTCCATAATTACTTCCAGCCAAACAATCAAGCCCAGGGTTTCTGGGATATATGATTTTTTTGGCATGTATGAGCTGTTTTGGAGTTATACAGAAATTCCAGCCTTCCTATATGAATTGTATGAGCTTGATTACAGCTATACAGAAATTTCAACTTTCCTGTGTGAGCTATATTCCCTGAATATAGCTCTGCAGCAATTCCAGATTTTCTGTATGACCTGTATGAGCTGTGTTTTAGTTACATAGAGATTACAGCTAACAATAAAGCCCAATATGTAACCCAGCCACCCTGGAATTGCTTATTTGGGCTGTTTATCAAAAAAATGAAAATCAGTAAGAAATCAACACAAAATAGAAAAATCTGAAAGTAAAAATAAAAAATTCGAAAAAATAAATAAGAATAATAGATTTAAAGTGGTAATACTGATACAAATATGAATAAAACATAATCATAATCAATCAAAAAGTTAAGAAGAAAAGTGAATAATTCAAATAGAAGAAAGTGCCAAATTTGAAGAGTCAAATTAAAGGATTTCCAAATATAGACAATAATGAAAACCAAAAGTATTGAAATGAGAAACATCAACATGAAGAAAAATTGAAAATCAAAAAATTCAAGCAGGAGAAAATTAAAATTAAAATTAAAAATTTATATCCAAAAAAAACACACAAATATTAGAGAAATATAGAACAAAAATGGAGAATTTATAATTTATTCATAAGCACAGCCATAGAAACTGACAATATAGGTAAAAATTAGAAATGAGAAATAAAACAATAGTGCAAAAAAACTTGGAGAAACATTTCTGAAACAAGAATAAAAGTACAAATAAGGACTCATATTCATAAATAGAAACAAACATTGAATAATAAAGATAAATTATTTGAAGAACAACTCAAGAATCTCAAAAATAGACAAAAAAAGGATCAGAATTATATGCATCATATTCTCAAAAGGATATCTATTTTAAATACAAATACATAAATACTCTCATAATAACTATGAATTGGAAAGGCTAAAAAATGGGATTAGGAGTAATATAAAATTATCAAAAGCTTTTAAGTGAAGCTACAGACACTTTTTAGGTGGAAAGAAGCACAAAAAAATATGTTAAAATAGAACTAATATAAATTCAATAAAGAAATTACTAGGGAAGTCCCTTTTCAGAATGATTTCTGCAGACCATTGAGATGGGTTAAGAAATGCCAATGAATCCTTTTGGCTCCAAAAATTTGAAATTTATATTCAAAGCTTGTTTGATAATAAGCTTATTTACATTTGAGCACCAAAAACCACACTTTATCAAGGATTTTTCAAAAACTTTGCAAAAGAAATATTGGCCATTATCTTCTGCGTTATTTTTTTCATAAGCTTCAGACACTTGAAGCCCAATTTAATATCTTAACAGTAGTTCTTAAAAGTGCGTATTAAGAAATTAAGACTTATTAAATAGTAATGAAGCTATGGGGTAATAGAACTAAAATATCATTTCCCTCATGCTTAGTTCCATCATTCATTCTGTTAATCTTGGATTTGAATATTATTAAGTGTTCTGAAAGAACATAGAAATATTAGGTTCACCAAGATTATACAGAAATTAATAACATCCCATTTTAAATACACAAATAAGTTCTTTTATAAATTATTTTCATCTTCCACCTCTCATTTCTGTTTTTTAGTTGAAAGGTATTCAATTTTTCTTTTTAAGTCACTACAAATAATCCATGAGCTTGATAACTAATGGCTTATATGTTGATATATTATTTTTGATTAAACATTTGAATTGCAATTGAAAGCTGATTAAGCAAGTTTTTCTCAGAGAAATCAATATATATAGCTTTGAAAAATGTAATTTCAAATAAGCAATTATCCTTGTAAATATACAGAGACCTTCCAAAAGCAACTCAGAATACTTTGAAGTGAGAAGCTATTGAATCCTCATTAGAAAACTAAATAATTGTGAGATTAAATGTAGAAGAAGGATTTTAAGCTTATATGTTGGCCTTTATGGGTAGGTGAAAGATCCCTTAGGTATCACATCAATGGGTATGATTTTGGTTATTTGTTTGTTTGTTTTTACAAATGTTTTGCATGGAAAAGCTAATAATCCAATGATAAAGTAACATAAATACTCCCTGGGATATGGGTTTTGAAGCTATTTAAGAAAGAAAACACCCTTTTTGGGAAAGAGATAGCATCATCTTTTGTAAATTGGCTAACATTGATGTAGACCATGGTGTCAAAAAACAATTAAATGAAAATTCACTCCTTTTTCAAGTCAAATAATAAGAGCCTTTGTTAATGCAAATTTCTAACAAGAGTATCATTGAAATTATGAAAAATCTTTAAGATAATTAGTCAATATTTCCTTTTTTTGATAGTCCCTATATATATAAATTTTACAAGGAAATATTCTTGTTTATTAGAATAATGGAGGCTTTACTGAGATACCATACTAGATAAAATATTTTCTTGAAAAGACCTAATGGTATTATGATATTCAAAAGGAATATGTAAAATCATAGTTTTGGAAAAATGGAAATCAACATTGAAGTTTTTATGAATTTATCTCAGATATATTACTTTGGAATATATCATGTATCACATGATAAAATATATTAGAATCTTCAATGAGGGTAAGGTGGTCCTAATATATCAAAAGTCTTATCTTAATTGAATAAATGTTCTCTTGATTGCATTGATACTTTTCAGAACATATAGATGGATGAACCACAGTTTCATATCTTGGGGCTTAATTAAAGTAAACCTGTCAACCAGAAAGGGGCAGAAACATAATAACTAATTCAAAAAAAATTGATTTTGAAAAATTCACAATCATTTTATTCTGAGGGAATAACCCTGTTTTTTCAAAATTTTCTATAACCGAATTCAAAATATTATTTCAGACTTCAAAAAATACTTTTCCCTTTTTCATAATTGAAATGTAAAAGCCTTTTGGATATTCAATAGAAGATAAATGTAGGCTTTGTGATCTTTTTGAGAAGAAATCAATTCATGTTGTGCCATTTTCATTAGGAAATATGAAATATTTGAAGGAAATGGTATTGGTTTAATAATATTTGGTCGTATATTGATTCTAATCAGATATTTATGCAAAAACTATTTTGGGTGCATTTTTCTAGCTAATCAGAATAGAATTGAGCAAATGGAATGTTTATTCTTAGCTACATTTGAGCTTATTGATGTATCAGTAGTTGTCTTTTTCATTCATAGGAATTATTTAAGGATTTATTCAAGTAGAAAAAAAGGTACATTCTTTTGTTAAAAAATACTCTAAAGGCATAAAATAATGAAAAAAGTAATCAAGACCAATTTCTCTGAGAAAAATTTGAAATATTTTTGCCAATAAATTTCTTTTTGTATCAAAATAAGATAATTCAAAAAATTTATGAAGTTGTTTCGCATAGAAATTCCCAAAAAGCTCCTTTTTCCGATTATTTAAAGTATAGAGAAAAATTCAAATTGTAGAAATTAAACCTATATTTGGTTCAAAAAATGAGGAACCTTTTCTGTGGAAATCTTAAATCTTGAAAAGCTTTGAGCATACCCTTTTATAAATTTTCTCCACAAAACTTTGTGAAAGCTCACATGAGAAATTTAAGAAAAGTCAAACCATTCAAAAATTCCAAAACCTATTTCTGTGTAATTCATTTATCCTCAAATGAAGCAATTATTTGGAAGAAATTCAGGAATTTGTGTTTGAGAGTTCTGAAATATAATATTTGAGATATACTCCAAATGAATAAATAAGTTGTAAAGAATAATAATTCCTTTCAGATTTTTATCAGAAATAATTAAAAAGAAGCCATATGAGATTCAAAGCTGGGAATTATGATCAAATTATTGAGAACAGAGTAGTATTATTATTTTGATAAAGCATTTGAGCATGAAATATTCAATTGAGATTTGATACAATTTCCCCCTATTAAAATCTTTATGTATTTTTTTAAACTATAAAGCTATTTATAGAAATTCTATACATGTTCATAGATAAATTTTGCTCAAAAAAGGTCACATTCTATGTATTTGTGTTGAAAAAACATGATTTTCACATCAAAGTAGAAGACATATTTGTTTGAGAATGAAAAATATCCTGAAATTGTGTTAATGTGGATGAGAATAAGTGATAAGCTCAATGGAATAAAAAATAAAATCTAGATATATTTGACAGAGGGTTTTTAATTTTTCTCAATAGAACCTCCAGAAATCATTTTTGAACAAACTTGAAGATATAATTCCTATCATTGAAATCCTTTAGATAATTTCTTAGCTTTGGCAGAAATCATTTTTGGGAGGAATCGAAAATAGAAATCAACAAATAATACATTTTTTTCAATATGTGTGAGTGGGGGGTCAAACCAAACACACCAGTGTAATATCCCTCTGAAAAATATGCTCTATTTTTTCAATTTGGAAAATTATCTTTGATTTTTCCAAAGTCTTTTCATCCTGTGCTCTCATTAAGTTACTTTATGAATAGAGTTTCTGCCCTAGTGTTCACTTTCAAATAGAAGGGTTATACCTGAATTTTTCACAGATCAATTATTTAAATATACCAGCTTCTTGATGACAGTTCTTGTATGAGAAAGTAAAACTACTCTTTCAAGCAAGAATATTTGTCCAATCATTACTTTTTTAGTGTTCTGGATTGTATAATAAGGATAATAGTCTGTTTAGTTCCCCAGTTATACAAAACAGAGTAATTCATATTTTATAGAGTATTGTGAGAACTCCTCTTGTGTGGGATTAAAATGAGGCGGTACTTGGAGGGGGGAACCACAGGTAACTAGTTTTAAATTTCTAATAGCTCCTGTAACCAAAGGTGGCAAGGGTGAATTGCCTTCCCCTCCTAAAATACTGAACAAAATCATCCTTTGAGCTTTCAAACCAGAATAAAATTAGTAAGTGGCTTTACAACTGCAGAAGACAAAATTCAGAAGTCTCAGATCAGACCTATTCAATATATAATATGAAAAATAATGTCAAAAATTTTGGTTAAATTTGAGATTTTAATGAAATACTTGTCTGTATAATTTTTATTTTTTAGTGAAATTGGGGTGAGTGGTTTCTACTTGGTGATAAATGTTTGGTGAGATGAGCTATTTAAGTTGTTCTAGAAAATTTGACGAGTCCTGATAAAAGTAATTTTGTTAAGGTAAAGCTATAATAGAGTAAAATAATTTATAAAGGTTTGTTATATTTTTGAGAATGGTTAATAATAAGATAAAATTGTATTTTCTAGATTTAAGAGGTAATATTCTTTGATTTTGGATTTTCAAAGGGTTGAGTTAATCTTAAATCTTGGTAAATCGTGTTAGTTTTACTAGTTGAAATATTTTAATAGAGTAGTAACCGTAATATTGGGTACTGGATAATTTCTTTTTTTAGTAATAAGATTCCACTGAGTGTAGCTACTGGGTACTCTTCAACACTATACTTTGACTGAGCTTAGCTCTTGGGAAAGTAAATTTACTATAATATAATGGAATACCTCCCAATTGAGGGATAAATTTTTCCTATGCTTCTACTGTGCAGGATATATCATGTGCATGGGGGAATTTGAATTTTGGAGGGAGAGGATCACTCTATTTACACCTTTTGGGAGCCCAGTGTGCCCTCCATGGGAGATGTCTTTTTCCACTTTAATTCCTCTTGATTCCATCATGTGACTTTGTTTTTGGTGAGGACTTTCCTTGCATGGGTCAGGTGATTTAAGGTTTGGGGATAATTCTTTCTCTTCACAGCCTCAATTTATCACATGATGATATTTTGGTGAGCTGATTATGACATTATATTCTTGGATTTTCCTTGCATGCATGAGTGATTCATTTTGGCTGGGGATTTTTCTTGTTCACAGCCTCTTTTCTGTCACATGATATGCTGTTGGTGGGTGTAGTATCACATGATGACCTTGTATTTCCTTTGCATATGTCATTTTTGGGCTTTGTGGAAGTGGCTGTATTTCCTTTTTAACTTTAAAATGAGATCAAGTGATAATTTATTGCACTGATGAGTTTATTTATGCAGCCTCTTGTAACTAGTTTTGACTTGCATGAGGTGATAAGTGGTGTAAAGAATTTCTAATGGTTTTAAGGTTTCAAGTGGGATTACTGTGGAGATAAATGGGGTTATGCTTGTGGCTGTGCTGTAAATGACTTTCAGGAAGTCCATGGAGTTGAGCTTTGCATCATGTGACTTTTCTATGTTGAATGCAAGGTGGTTATGTAACTCATTCAGGTGTCATTTTTCTTGAAACATAAGTCTGTGGCTATAGAGGGGTGTAAAGCTGGGTGGGGTGTGTAATTTAAAGGGTTGTACCTTATTTGTTTTAACTAGTTTTCTATATGTAACTTGATTTTTTACATATTCATAAGGAAATTGAATAATTAATTTAAGCAAAAACACTTCCCTTTTGTGCCTGTGCCATGGTATTATGAATTAGCTCCAGCTTCTTGCTGTAAAACTGACCTTTTGGTGTAAAATTTGACTGTAAGTCTGCAGGTGGGTTGCATTTACTTTTGTTATGGGGTACTATGAGCTTGAGCATAGTGAAAAGAAAATGGTATGGAATACCACATCCCACTATCCATTTAATTTTGTCCCCAGCATTCCAGGTGAGAGCTCCCTATTCTTCATCTGATTCTGTGATTTCCTCCAATACCTCTTTCACATTTATTGATGCCTCTTCTTCACTTTGTTCTTTTTATGTGTCCTCTTTTTTGTCTATCAACTTTCCTCTTGAGTAGAAATTCTTGACATGAGAGGCTGCAAATCTTCTTGCTAATTCTTTTCCATCCAGCTCCTCAAGTTCATATGGTCTATTGTTTATTTGTCTGATTACTCTGTAGGGTCCATTCCATTTGTTTTTTAAAAGTAGTTCCCAATTAGTTTCTATTGCTTTGTTTCAAACCAGGAACAAATCTCCCGGCTTGAGTGGTGATCTTAGTTGGTTTGCCATTCTTCTATCCCAATATTTCATTGAGTCCTCCCTTGATTTTTTGAGGTTTTCTGCTGCTTTCCTTATCATCTCTTCTTTTCCTTTCAGCTTTTTGGCTCTAGCTTCCAATAACTCCTTGGCTGTGGATATTTTGTGCCATTCTACTGCTAAAAATGCTTTTGTTTAAATGTCAATTGGTAATATGGGTAGTTGTCCAAATTGGAGTTCAAATGATAAGAAACCAGTTTTTCTTTTAGTGGAAATTCTGTCAGCCAATGTAAGTAGTGGTAGATATTTTTTCCATTTTCCTCCATTTTCCCCACACATCTTGACTAGTGCATCTTTGAGTTGTTTATGGCCCCTTTCAACCATTCCTTGAGACTCTGGGGAATAGGGTGTGGTGACTCTGATCCTTTATCCTGATTTCTTTAATGAATATTCAATTATTCTCCAAACTCTGGCCCCCCATCAACAGTTACTTCTTTTGGTGAGCCATACCTGCATATCCATTCTGAGGTGAACCATTCTGAAACTGCTTTTGCAGTTGATCTGACTAGTCCATCTGTTTCTGGCCATTCTGAAAAATCATCTCTGGCCACAACCATTTACTTAAATCCTCCAGATTCAATATTTACTGCATCCATTCTTACCCTTTCAGAGAGTGTTTATGTTTCTGTAGAATTTCCTTGTTCCCTTTGTAAAATTTGACTTCTCTTTTGGAAGGACAGGAAATATTTAACCCATTTCTTGATTGATTTTGTCATTACTTCCCACCAAAATCTTGCTTTAATCCCTCTATAAGTTTAATTCTACCCTCTGTGGCCCATGCGTTCATGAAGTGACTTCAAGATGTAGCTTTGAGCTTCTTGATTTGATATAGCCAACTGAGGGTTTGGGTTATTTCTTCTTTTGAGCTGTCCATCTTTCAAGAAAAAGCTGGGTGAAATTCTTTTTATCCTTAATCAATTCTGTTTTTTTTCATTGTAATTAAGTATTCTTGCATTCTCTTCCAAATTCCTTCTTGTTTTGTTGGTACTTGTATCCCTGAAAAATTGAGTGAATTTACATTCTTAGCCCCAAATCCAGGGTGTGGCTTGATCCAATTTTCTTCATCATCAAATTCCAGTGCATCTTCATCTTCTTCTGAGTTTTTTGGTCTTCTGGAGAGACCATATGGTATAGTGAAAGTTTTACCTGGTTTGTGTACCAAATCAAAGGAAAATAGTTGATTGAAAGCGACCCATCTTGTCATGGGGGCATTGGGTAAAAAAGGGGTTTTGATCATTTCAATTCAGGCCTTGGCATCAAACTGTAATTCAAAGTGATGTTGCCAAAGTATTTTTTGCAGATTCTTGAGAATTCTTGCAACTACACAGAGTTCCAATTTGGGTTCTGAGTAATTTTATTCCAGTTTTGAAAAAGCTATTTATTGCTATAATACTGGTCTGTCTTTTCCTTCTTTGTCTTCTTGAGTGACTACTTCTCCTGCAGCAATGTAGCTTGAATCTACTGCTAGCTTAATCTTTACTGCTCCTTTGTCATAATCCAATTTGTTGAGGGTTATTTCTTCTCCAACTATTCTTCTGAGCTTATGGAAAGCTTCTTCAAATTTTTGATCCCAGTCCCAGTCAAAATCTTCTCTGGTGAGCCTTCTGAGTGGTGATGCAACTTGTCAGAAGTTTTCAATAAACATCCTTACATAGGTACAAAGTCTAAGAAGTCCTCTTATTTCCTTCTTGTTGAGAGGTGTTGGCCAATTTTGAATTTTTTTGACCTTTTGTTTTGAGATTGTTCTTCCTTTGAATGATACAACATTCTCTACTATTCTCAAAGCTTGCACAAGAATGAAAACTTTGATCCTGAGATAGTAAGTCCTGCTTCAATCCTGAATAAAATTATTTCTAACATTATGGCATATTCCCATATAAATCTTCTGACTGAGGGGTTTTCTGGTAATGTTTCTTGTTTGTAAAGTGATCTTGGCCATTTTATTCCTCCATCATGAATAAATATTCCTACACTTTCTGGATTTTCTTCTTGGAGTGTCCAGCTCATTTGGGCTTGGTATACTGCTACTGAGCTGGTGGCTCCTTGGGGTAGTCTTGTGAGCTGCATCCTTCCAAGGGGTGTTTCAAAAGTGGTGAAGGGTCTTGTAGTGACATCTAATTCCCTTTCCTCATATCCTCCCATGATTTCTCCTAGTCCATAGCATGCTCTTCCTGAAAATGCATCTACAAATTCTTCAATGTGAGGTGATAAGCCAGCATCCTTGATGGTGACTTTGTTGAGTTCTTGAAGGTCATGGAAAATTGAGTCTCCCATTTGATTTGGCCACAAAAACCATTGGGCTTGTCTAGCTTGAGGTGGATTTCTCATAGAGTCTATTACTGATTCTTTCTCTGATTAATTCAGTAAGCTGAGGTAAAACTGATTTGGATATGGGAGTTGGTTTCTTCTGCCAAATTTCATTAGGTATTACTGGTATCTTTTAACGTTTTCCATATGAGTATTTGAGTAATCCTCTTTCTTCTTCACAGAAAGCTATCATTTTTTCCCTTAAGTTAATAAAAATATTGAGAAAATTAATTTATTCATTTGATAACCATCCTGGTGGGCCAAAATTAACTTCTTGCAGTCTTTCATGGGTGACCTTGAAGGTTTCTTGAAATATAGGTGGGTTTGGTGATAAGGGTGTTTCATAAGGATCTCTTGACAAAGGTGGTCTTTCCAAAGGTGGATTAAGGTATTGAGGCATTTGACATGAGAGAAATGGCTACACCTTACAGCAGGTGTTGCATTTGGAAACTAGCTTTGAACCATCCAAGACTAAGCATGGACCCTTCCTGTGAACTGGGTGGAACCCAGGATTCAAATGTTTGGTAGTATTCCAAGTGATTCCAAGCCACTGGAATATTAGAAAATTTCAAATATTTTCCTCCTTTGTTAATTGGATGGACTAGGTATACAGCACATAATAGGAAAACTGTTTCCATTTGAATCATCATCATCAAGAGAGTATTCTCTTTGATATAAATTTGAATCTAAGAATATAATTCAAATTTAAATAACTCAATTTTTTTGAAGGTCAAAATAGTTTAAAGCAAGTTTTACAAATGAATACATATTTTATATTCATATATTTATGACTTATTATTACTTTATAACAATATAAATTCTTTTTTCTCCTTGAAAAAATAGTTTCAAAATCTAAAAATCAGCTGTTTTTAACTGGAGCTTCTTCTAAAGAATCTTGATTGTTGAATATTCTTTTTTCAAATTGGGCTCAATTTCTGAAACCTCAGAAGAAAAATATGAAGGCTTTGACACTCTTTTCAATAGAATGATTTCCAAAGAAATATATAATCTATATCTATATTTTCTTTTTTTATTTGAATTTCTGAAATTTAAGTTTTATTTTGATTTTTTTCATTTTATGATTCTTTTTTATCCTGAATCAATTTCATAAGTCTTTATTATTAAGGCCAAAATTTCTCTTTTTTAAGCAGTAGAGGCCTCATTATTGCTTGTTTAAGAGTATAATTTCTTAATTCACAGGGAAACTAGTGGGATTTATGCATTAAAGCATCTGAAACTGCAATAAATTAAACAAAATCAGAGACAATTACAGTAAAGGTCCTGTAAGTTCTGCTACTGTAAATTTGTCAACAATTGTCAACAAATTTACAGTACGACTCATTACAGGGCCTGTATTGTAACAAATTAAAGACTTGTAAATATTGTTACAGTAGCAGGCCTTAAAAATACTGCTACTGTAATCTCAATCAAAAATCAAAAGAGAAAATTTAAATTAAAGGAAATTAAAAACACAGAAGGGAACTTGTTGAAATTGGAAAAAAATCATAAAAAACAAACAGTTGGTAAATAATGAAAACAGCACATCACCAGCAAAAATTGGGTAAAGAACCCAAAAAAGTCAATATATATATATAATTATTAAGACCAAAATATAGAAAGTTCTTCTTATTGCCTTTATTCAGAAAATATAGAAAGGAAGCTTGATTTAAATAACAATAACAACCAATTCAGCACACACTGTATAAGAAATTTTATCCTCCATTTTTTGAGAAGATTCTGTCATTCTATTTGAAATATTTTTTAAAAAAGAAATTTTTGAGATATTCTTTATTTTTTTTGTGTTTATGTTTTTCTTCCAACAATGAAATTGAACATTATTTATGTTATGAAAAAGTTTGGAAAGAGAAATAAGAGTTTGTGCATTCAATATAATGCTGATTAAAATAATCAATAATGGGAATTATTTAAAGTCTTCCAAGAATGAAGGGCCAGTTCACTCAATATCTGAAATATATCTGCCAATATAGCATGGGATTATGTAAGAAAACTATAAAAGCTTGACTTCACTGAAATCCTCTACAAATATTGTGAAGATTAAGATTGATTATACTGCATTGATTTTTTGAGGATCAGGGAATTTTTCTCTGAATTTCAAATAGACATATTTGCAAATTATTTTCCTATCTTCATTGATCAACAAATATGATTCAGTATTCTTTTTAATAATTAATACATTCTTTGTGTAAAGAATTAAAATATGGCTCTAAAAATTCCTCAACAGACACATTACACAAGTTTATATCAAAAATGAATATTGACTGGCTGAATTTTTTGCGAAATCCTTGATAAAAAAAACTCAACAATTGAGGGATACTTCAGACCATTTTTTGATTCTGATTGGACATGGCTCTGAAATGATATTTTCTCCACCTAAACCTCCATTCCCCAGAGGATAAACCTTATTTCTGTGGACTGAACCTTTGAAATATAAATTTAATCAATAATTTAACCAATGTTTAAGGAGAAATACCAAAGAAAAACAAGATACACTATCATATTATCTTTCAAAGCACTTTAAAGAGATGCATATATAATTTTTTTAGCTTTAAACTACAAATGGATTATTATTCTCAATTGATCATTATTTTAGGCTATATGAGCTTTTCAATGTAATTATGAATCTAAGCAGCTCACAGGAGCTTTATAGATGAAATTTGAGAAATAGACTTCTTAAAAGAACCTATTTATACAACTAATTTTACTTAATATTATATAGGGGTCTTATCATTTTAAATAAAGCTAAATGTACTGTCTAATTTATTCATAAATATGAAGTTTTTAATTCTTTTCATTTGATATTGAATTCATATATCTGTTTCAAGTTGATTGTTGATAATATAATGAAGATATGACCCTCATAGGTTTGGGGAAACTTCAATGTAGAGAAACTCAAAAAATTCTTTTTGAATTACTCCTGATAATCTGAGTTTTGAATTATGTAGTATTTTTAAATTCAAAAAGCTATTTCAAAATGATAAAAGCTAGCAAATTCTCAAGTTCATATTAAATCTTAGATTTATGATTGCATGGAGAGCTCTCTATATATCCCAATCATTACAAATGTCTTACAAATTGATTGTATTGAATTTAAACTTCAAAAAACTATAGAACACAGTGAACACAATCAAAATAAGATCATTTGAAAATCTCTATCAATAAGATCATTTTATATAATCAAATAATTTATGAAAACAATTGTTGGCCATATTGACACATGGAGGCTATTTTTCCTAAAATCTTGAAAAATATTTTTATTATTTCAGCTTCATTCAATTTCTTTATACATCTCTTCCTCTAAGTTCCTCAAAATAGAAATTGCAATGATATTAGTTTTGAATGTATTCCAATAGCACATTGAATAAAAATGATGATTTCAGAATTAATAATTTCGCCACAGAGATGTACAGACTCAAGCTAAATTGGTTTAAGAAACAAAACTCCAGTGACTCACAAAATTCAAGAATATTATGGTTCTATTTTTATGAATATTTAAAATGATTCTATTAGGCCATAAACTATATATGAAGATAAGAATGGCTTTTAGCTTAAACAATGGAACAGTATAGTACAAAAACTCCCAATTTTAAGACTAAAAGCCAATATTCTACTTTGAATATTTATTTCATTTGGTTATAAGTGGAAAATTTTTGTTTGGATCAGCTTATCGTTGAAAAGAGGTGTTATGTCATTTCAACATATACTAAATTTTGACTTTACCCTCCTTAAAATGACTTTGTACCAGAAATATACATAGCTTTTCCCAGTTTTAACCAAAATGGTAAACTAATAAGAGAGAAAAAGGAAGGTATATAATGTCTCAAAAAATACATCTTTTCATAAAACAAAACAATTAAATGATATGGTATATCTTTCAGGATGTTTCTATGTTCAGAAATCCCCAAAGTCCCCAAGACATTTTATCATTGATGATAAGCTTCTTTCAAACCTAAAAATCTTCAGTTTAAGTATTATTTATCTATGGCTTCCTATAATATAGCTTGAAAGAAAAGGTCATGTTGAAAGTTTAATCTATATGTAAGAATTATGAGGAAATATTCAAAGGCTGAATTATTTGTAAATTAAATGATAAAACTTTATAAAAAATTCTTATAAAAATGGGATATAAAGATATTTCTTCTAATCATATGTTGTTAAATTATTGATCTTTTAAAATACTGACCAAACACTGATATTGAGCCAAATCAATTTATAATCTATGGCTTGAATATGTGGCTTAAATTTCTTCCAAAGATTTTATTTGTAAATTGAGCTTCCTACCTATTTCCAACATGAATCCAATCTATCTCCCATGTGAAATTCCAAATGCAACACCTGCTGTCAGGTATAGCCACTTTGCTCATGGTGATTGGCTCATTGACTGGTCTCACCTTCTTCAGGACTGATTTATATTTGGCTGCTAAAATTTGGTAATCCATCTTCAATTAGTGATTTTTAATTCTTTGGAAGAATTTGCTAGTGTCCTGAAGTATTGAGGTCTTCACAATTCTTTTTTCTTCTTTCTTCCATAAAAAAATGTGGTTTAAGGTTATACAGTACCTACAACTAGGGGTGTAACCCCTCTATATTAGGTATACTATTCCTGCAGTTTAAGTCATACAAGGACCTATCTTGATTCTGGAGCTTTTTTGGGCTTGATTTTGGATTCCACTTGACTATTGTTTTATTCTTCAATATTCATGATTCCAATTTGATTCAGGATTCTTCTGGTTGTTTTATTTTTTTGATGAGGAATTTTCTTGTTTTAATTGATGGCTTGGGACTTCACTTTGTTCATTGTGGCCAATTTTATAATGATAAACACCTATGAAACCCCTTGTTCCTGTTACACAAAGGGAGAGGTTTATTGTCATTCTGAGGACAGAAATGGTCCTTCAGCACTTCTCCTGACTAGGACAATCCCCTCCAGCTTCTTGGCTGTTATTTCTTTATACGTTTCCCTGCCCAAGTCTACAGGGGAAGCAGTTCAGTGTCATGCTGAGGACCTCTTGAGTCTTCAAGATTCTTTAAAATCCCAAGGGAAATTTGAGTTGAGTGCTTTACATCATCTTGTTAGTCCATCATTTTAAGCAATTCTTGAGTCCATAATTAATCCAGTGAGTCATCCTTCAGTCCATAAGTCCTGAAAAGTGATTTTTGAATTTAAAATTATTTTCAACCCATAATCAAAGAAATAGCCAAGGTCTTGTGTTGTCCAAATATCAATCCATAAGGAACTTCTGCTTTTCTTCTTAAATAATCTTCTTCATTTTCAATTTTTGGGATAATTGTCCTATGATAAGTTGTTTTCAAATTCTCTTGCTATTTTTCAAAAAGAAATTATGTCCTTTGGTTATTCTTTAATCCTGAAATATCCCTGTTATAAACAAATAAAATGATAAATTCTAAATGATAATAATATAATTTAAAATTAATTTTAATATTTATTTATTGATTTTATTTTTTTGTTTTTTTAATGAATATTCTTTTGGATGAGGCCCCCTCTCCATTTAAAAATATTGAACTGGTTTTCAAATTTTGAAAAAAATATACCCTCATTCCCCCAAAACTTCCACCATCAGGGATAGTATAAGAAATAAGTTGACCCACCCCTTATTTTTTATGGTGATTTTGATAAGAATGAATTATAATACATTAAAGTCACATAATTTCTTTTTTTTAAAATTGGACTGATTAGTCTGATTTTGTTTGATTTTAAGTATAAAATAACCCAAAAGTTGATATAATTGAGTAAAAATCAACCTTCAAAGGAAATGATCCTGAATAACAATAAAGATCATGGAACTGTTTGGTTAAAGGTGGTAATTTGTGCCAATAAGTAAAAATTGGTGCTCTTTTGAGTATTTATAAGTAATATGACATAATTGAATGATCATAATTTGAGTCCTTTATTCATATAATGACCTGTATGATGCCACAACTCTTCCTTGTGGAATCATCATTGTGAATCAGACTTTATTTCAAGTGCATCCCCTTTATGGTTCAGATTTTCTATTGCCCATGAATAAATGCATTCCAGTTGTTAAGAAAAATATAAATAGTGAAATTAAAAATTTGTACAATCAAAAAAAACTCTTTTTTACTTTTGGGGCTTTTTAAATTCCATTTGGAATAAAATATCACATTGAGGTGTTATTAATATGTGAATTCCCCAAATTATGTCATCAATTTATGAGGTTTTAACATAAATAGCCCCTTCAGAGTTCAATTAATGCCTTTATGGCACAAATACTTCTTCTTTTCAAAAAATTTCCAATTACTTTCTTGTAATTCAAGAAATGTTCTAAATAAATTTATTATATTAACCAATTGATCAGTGTAGAGTTTTTCTAATCATCTTCAAGTTGAAAATTTAAGCCAATCTAATGTATCTTTATTTAATAGTAGGAGGAATAAGAATATGATGAATATAAAAAGGAATATTCATCAGAACTTGAATGGGATATTCCCCTTATTGTTAGGTAGCTTATAGTCCTGCCTAGAGCTTCAGGGATTTTGTTGATAGCTGCTTGATTTCTGGTTGATATTTTCATTTTATGGTCTTTCCAAGGACCATCTTGTGTCCAAGCACTTTCTTTTGATTCCCTTGGCCGTCATGGAATTTGATTTATCTTCAAAGCCAAGTTGAAAATTTAATCCAACAGTTTATAGTCTTATTGAGGACTTATTTTCATTTTGAAAAAATTTTAAGCTTGTAAAACAAGAGAATTCATTTTAAGTATGAGTACCTATATCAATTTTAAATCATAATGTCAGCATTGATAGGGGAAAGCATTATAAAATCAACAAGAATTCAAAAAAACAGTTTAAAGCCATGCTGGGGGCTTCCTTCAATTTAATACCTGAAAATGGAAGATATTATTAGTAACTCACAGATCAATAAGTAAAAATTAGCCAAAATTGTAATTTAGAAAGCATAGAAAAGCAGTTTAAAGCCTTGCTGAGGGCTTTTTTCTTTTCCTTTGTAGTTTTTTTTCTTTCTAAGACTTATAGGAATCAAATATAAGAAATTTCAGATAAATTCTTACTTTATAAAAAGAGAAGAAAAAACAAAATATCAGTTCCAAGCCTTGATAAGGGCTTTTATTTATTTATTTATTTTGAAGCCATTTAGTTAATTCTCCTTGAATTTATGCCCTAAAAATTAAAATATATAAAAAACCAAATTAGCAGTTTATTGTTATGCTAAGGACATATTATTTGCTCTTTCAAACCCTGGTAAATCCAAATCAATATTTTGTCAGTAATTTAAATAAGCTCATAGCTGATAATAAAATTCAAAAAAAAGAAGAAAATAAGCAGTTTAAAGCCATGCTGAGGGCTTTTTGTCTTGTCTCCTTCCATCATTTCATTGATCTCAGGGAATTTTCATTTAATTTGTTGTGAAGCCCTGTAAAGATTAAAGAATTACTTCCAGGTAAGTAAATTAAACATCCACAACATAAGAGCAAAAGCAGAAACCAGCAGTTTAAGGTCTTCCTCAGGACACTTTCTGTTATTTGTATCCCTGTAGCATATAAAACATTGAAATAAAAAAGAATAGTTCAATTTAATATCAAAGATAAAATAATGATAAAGTATAAAAACCAGGAGTTTAAAGCCTTTCTGGGGGCTTTTTAATATTTTGTGTTCCCTGTAGCATCAAACCAAAAGTGTCAATACAATAGCTTATTCAAAATAAACAAACATAAACAGCAGGTTAAAGCCATGCTGAGAGCTTTTTTAAAAATTTATTTTAGAGCCCAGCAGTTTCATGTCTTTCTGAGGAAATTTTATGATTGTTTTCATTTTAAAAGCCTTTTTTTTTCTTTTATATATTGATTCATAAAAAATGTAAAAAAATGGTAAATTGTTAGTAAAATGAAATAGTCAATGTCACACTGAGTCTATGATGAAGCTAATAAAGACTAATTAAGAGCTTTAACTATGACTGTGACACAGTGAAAGTGATTAAAAAAGTTATTTTTGATGATAATAAGGCTTGAAAATGAGGTATACAGGGCTTTACTATTGAGGAATAGTGGTGGTGAGGGCTGTTGAAAGCCCTGAATGCCATAATTATCAGTTGGTTTACTATAATAGCTACTACAATAATTAATATTATAATTATAACCTGATTATTTTGCAAGAGTATAGCTGTTTTTGACATTTTTACTAAGTTGGAATTCAAGAGCAGGATTAGGAAACATTTTCTGGTGGATAAAAGGCCCCTTTTTATCCTAAACTTGGGTGAAAAAGTCTTCAAGACCTTTCCACGTAGGGGAAGTAAAGATTTTTCACTTCCAAGGACTGGCTTGTGGTTTTCACAAGGCCTGTATAGCCTGTATTGGGCTCAGATGTGGTTTTGAAGCCACATCTGGGCAGTTTTCACCAATAAAGGGTGAAACTTTTCATCTGGTGACCACATAGCCCTCTTCTGATGTGTATTACACATAGAATTCTGTAAAGAACCTTTACAGGACCCAAGTATTGACCAAACTATGAGGTATTGAATTATAAAAAGCTTCTTTGTCTTTTTGACACCTAATAATGATAGTTATGGGATATTATCCCACAGTAAGGCTGTATTGGTACAACTTTGGGATTTTGACCTTGAAGCTTCCATAGCTTTGTCAGTTCTTGAAATATAAATCTCAAATTGGGTTCATTGCTTAGCCCTGGATGTGTTCTACACAATGGTACCTCATTTGATATGCCTATCAGTAAATATGGCAACGGTATACCATGTACAAGAGTTTTTGTACATATGTATGATTTGCTTAAAATCTGTATGGAGCTTGTTTGCACAATAGCTTTTGTCCTAGATGGAATATGGGGAAATGGATGGAACCATCAGATAGCCCTTATTTTGCTATTTTGAAAAAGACTCCACTTTAGGTATCTCACACTAAAACTGTAGAAGTTAGATGAGAGGTGAATATTTTATTCACCCTTATTTGACCTTATTTTGGCCATAGCTTCTGTAGTTCTGGTGCTAGCTCAAATTGGCTAGTACCATTGGACCGCCCTGACTTAGAGATTCAATTTGAATACCCATTTGATGGGGTTACGCCTCTTCCTCTGGATTTCAGATGGAAGGTGAAAAATAAGGTTCTTTCTCAGCAACAACTTCAAGCAGGAATAACTTTGTTATTCCTTGTCCTATAATGATGGGACTTGTGTAATTGGAAATTGGTGGATTTCCTCTTTTTTTTGATACCTTTTGAGCTTATTTGGCTCAGCTCCATGTTTTGGTGATATCCCGGCTTTACCATTGGTTTATGGTATTTGGCTGTCATGCTTCTGCTCTGGTTTTGAGTAACAGGCTGACGGTCAATATCATTATAATTAATCGTCAAAAATGAAAGTGAGAATTTTAATGTTTTGCTCAGGGAATTTTATTCATTCAAATCCCTGTAGAAATAAAGAATGAGAAGCTTTAAATAAATGTAGTTATAAAAAATAAAATAATGTTTAAATTAAGAAAAGCATAAGTTTAAAGCCTTGATGATAGCTTTGTACTATTTTAATTTTAATTTCAATTTTTATTTTTTTGTATATTTTGTTTTTCATTTATTAATTTTTTGTTATTGATAGAAGTTAAGGAAGTAAGCTTTGCAGGCTGATCTAGAAGTTGTTCAAACTCTCCAGGGTGCTTCAGGTAGGCTGTTTCCATGTATAAGCTCTTTGTCAAAACAATTACATCTGCTGAGGTGTATGGTGCTCTTGTCAGGCTGAGTCTATGATGAAGAGGTAATAAGGCTATTTAAAACTTTAACTATTACTGTGACACAGATAAAAGGTATTAAAAATGTTTTAATTAAAGATAAAAAGGGCTTTACTAATGAGAATTAGTGGTGGTGAGCGCTATTGAAAGACCTGGGTGCAGCTTTACCTGTTGGGTTACAATAATAAAGACTACAATACTAAAATCTATAGTATAACCTGGTTATTTTCCAAGAGTATAGCTGTTTTGACAGTTGTACTACGTAGGAATTCAAGAGCAGGATGGGGATTCCTTTTCTGGCAGTGAAAAGGCCTCCTTTTATCCTGAAATGGGGTGAAAAGGCTGGTAGACCTTTTCATGTAGAGGAAGTGAAGATTTTTCACTCCCAAGCACAGGCTTGTGGTTTGAAAAAAGGCCTGTATAGCCTGTATTGGGCTCAGATGTGGTTTTGAAACCACATCTGGGCAGGTTTCACCAATACAGGGTGAAAATTTTCATCTAGGGACCACACAGCTTTATTCTGACGTGTATGACACATAGAATGCTGTACAGAACCTTTATGGGACCCCAGTATTGAATTAACTATGAGGTATTGAAGTAAAAACAATCTTATTTGTTAGTTTGACACCTCATAATCATGGTTATGGGATGTTATCCCATGGTAAGGCTGTATTGGCCAAACTGTGGGATTTTGACCTTCAAACAGCCATACCTTTGTCAGTTTTTGAGATATCAACCTCAAAATTGGCTCAGTGTGTATCCCTGTATGTTTTCTACACAATGGTACCTAACTTGATATGGTTATCATTAAATATGGCAAAGTTATCCAATGTTCAAGATTTTTGTTCATATGTGTGTTTTAGGCAAAAAGCTGTATTGGGCTTGTTTGTCTTATAAATTTTGTTCTGGAGGAGATATGAGGAAATGAATGGCACAATTAGATAGCCCTGATTGTTCTCTTTCCGAAAAGGCCCCACTTCAGGTATCTCACACTAAAACTGTGGAAGTTAGATGAGGGGTGAATGTGTTATTCACCCTTATTTGGCCTGAATTTGGCCATAACTTCTGTAAAACTGGTGCTAGCTCAGTTTGGCTTGTACCATTGGATATACCTGACTTACAGCTTTATTTTGAATACCCATTTGCTTGATTTAAGCCTCCTGCTCTGTATTTCAGATTTGGGGTGAAAATTAAGGTTTATGCTCAGCAACAACTTTGAGCAGGAATAACTTTGTTATTCTTTGTCCTATGGTGATGGGACTTGTACATTTAGAAAGGAGTGAGTTTCCTCTTTTTTTTGATACCTGTTGAGCTTATTTTGCTCAGCTTCATGTTTTGGTGGTATCTTGGCTATACCATTGATTTATGGTATTTGGCTGTCATGCTTGTGCTCTGGTTTTGAGTAACAGGCTGACATACCCTCCCTCTAAAAAAAACTCTTATCATTGATCAGACTGTTCAGTCCTCCTAGAGGCTTCAAATCCCCTTAAATGAAGGTTCCCATTGGGTATGGCATCTTCTGCCAACCATTTGTCCTTATCAGCTGTCTGGTTCTTGAATCTGACTAAGTACTGTCTCTGATCCTTACCATTAAGTCTGATCTTCCTGGCCTTGATGATTTTCTTCACTGGTCCAGGGGAATCCTCCACTTCCCCTATTTCTGGTGGTGTGGGGTTCTTCTTCCTGGAGGGGAATTTGTCCTCCTCTGTATGTAAATATGGCTTGACTAAACTCACTGGAAAGACTGGGTGCTTCCTGGAAAATTCCTCTGTGAGTTTGACTTCCACTGAATTTTTCCCTATCAATTTAATGATAGTGAAGGGCCCCACAAATGAGTCTCTCATTTTCTTGGGTCCTTTGAGATTATTAAATTTAAGTGTAGCCACTAACACTTGGTCCCCTTCTTTAAAGTCAGGTTCCATGTGTGATTTGTCCCACCTCTGCTTATTATATTCTTTTGCCTCAGCTATGCATTTGGCAGCTGTATCACAATCTCTCTTCCACATTTAATGGAAATGTTTGGCTGTTGGGTGGGTGGTCAGAAGATTTTTCTTAAGGTGATCCACAGGAAATAGGGTATTCAACCCTTTCTCTACCAGTTCAGGTGTTTTTCCTGTTGTAGAGTGCTGACTTGTGTTATAAGCCAGCTGGACTGCTGGTAGAAGGGTAACCCAGTCATGGGTGTAACCTTCATGGTCCTTATATTACATTCCATAGGCACAGAATCTTCTCAGGATGTACTCCATTGTCTGGATCATCCTTTCATCTAATCCATCTGTTTGTGGATGGTAAGCTATTGAAAAATAAAGTTTAGTACCCAGAATGTCATAGAGCTTGGTCCAAAATTCAGATGTGAACTTTGGTTCCCTATCACTGATGATGATCTTAGGGACTCCACAGGTGGATATGATGTTGTTCCAGAATAACAGAGAAGTATCCATGGCTGTGTCCTCCTTGTGAAATGGTAGGAACCTCATAATCTTGCTTAACCTATCAACTATGATTAAGAAGGCATTGAAGTTTTCTTTGTCTCCTGGGACAAGTCCTGTAAACCAGTCCATGCTGATGGTTTCCCATGGGTGTTTGGGTTCTTCTATGTGTTGAAGTAACCCATACTTCTTCCCATGTTTTCTGTTTTCCTTTTGGCATATTTCACAAGTGTTTATGTATTAATTCAACTCTTGTTCTCATTTGGGCCACCAAGCAGTGCTTGCTACCCTTTCTTTGGTCCTGTCTTCACTCATGTGTCTCATATAGGGGCAATCATGGCATTACTGCAGGATCAAAGATATATGGTCTCTGTCTATCATTGTGAATGCACTAGTGTGCTTCTCTCTATGGTAGAGCAGGCCATTCATAAGGAAACATTTATTGTCCTTATAGTCCCTCAACCAGGGTTCCTCTAACAGGGATTCCAGTTGTGGGCTCCTGTATTTTTGTTGAAGGAGTTGTAACAATATGCCACACTGTTTGTGTTTGGCATATGTCTTCATCACTGCATTAAAGAATTCAGTATGCAATTCTGAGGAACTTATTCCCAGTATGGGAGTTTCTGTTCCTTCTGAGTTGATGTTTCCACTGTGTGGGGTACCACTTTCTGGTGCCCACTCAGAAAATCTGAATTTTTTCTTCCTGTCTATTTCCATGAAATGGATAGGAATTTTAGCTGCTACTTCAGGGTCATAAGCTGGATTGCCTTTGACATTATCCAGTGGTCATCTGCATTGGTATGACTTTTACCCTCTTTGTATATGATGGTCATATTCTCTCTATACTCCTGGATGGCTATTTGCCACCTCAGCATGTGTCTATTGGTAGTATTCATGTTCAGTAGAGACTTCAAGGCTGTGCAGTCTATGTAGACTTCAAAGACTGCACCCTCAAAATAATAATGGAGTTTCTCTAGATCCCAGACTAAGCAAAGACATTCTGTCTGGGTGGCCCCATACCTGTCTTCTGAATCTTTCAGCTGCCTAGAGATGTAACATATTACTCCCTCTCTTGGTTCACCATCCACAATTTGTCTCTAAGGGCTGCTCCTAAGCCTTGGCTACATGCTGCATCTATGTATAACTTCAATGGTAGTTCAAACTCAGGCAAGATGAGCACAGGTGCATTTGTGAGTTCATATTTGATCCTCTCATATGCATCCCTTCTTCCCTTGGTAATTTCAAAAACTACATCTTTTGAACACAACTTGTATAAACTACTAGTTATGTGGGGAAAATGTTTGATGTGGTTTCTATATTAGGTAGAAAACCCAAGGAAAGATTGCATCTATTTGATGTTTCTTGGTACTGGCTTTTTTAGTACTGCTGCTACTTTGTTCTGGTCAATTGCAATACAAAGACCTGAGACTTTATGTCCTAGAGCTAGTAGCTGTTGTTGGCCAAAATTGCACTTTTTAAGTTAAATTTTCAGATTTCTGGGTATGCATTTACTTAGCACTCTGTCTATGTATTGCACATGGTCTTCCCATGTCTCTGAATATATAATGATTTCATCAATATATACTACCATCCAGCCTTCCAATATTTATTCTTGAAATATGGTGTCCATCATTCTTTGAAAGTGAGCTGGTGCATTCTTGATGCCAAATGGCATCATGGTGTACTCATATATGCCCATATAACATATGATTATGAGTAATTTCATGGAGTTTGGTTTAACTCCATTCTGGTGGAAGCCTTTCATACAATCCATTTTGCTTATGTATTTGGCTTTTGCCAGTTTGTCTAAAGCATGAGGTATTCTGGGTATAGGGTACCTGTCAGGGTTTGTGTAGTTGTTTAGAGCTCTGGAATATCCACACAGCCTAGACTTGCAATCATGCCAGGTGATCAGGACAGGAGTGGTAATTTCCACTAATTCATTGTGTCCAATCTTTCTGATGACATCCATGTCCAGGAGTTCATTGATATTTTTTTCAATTTCCTTCCTAGTTTCCAGACTTGCTGGGTAAGGAGGTCTCCTGAGCATGGGTGGACAAGGTCTTCCAAAATCCAGATATAGATTTATATCATGGCCTCTAATCTTGCCTAATGGTTCTTCACCAATGGCAACTGCTGGTCTATTCTTTCTCAGCATTTTCAGTAAACTCAGTTTCTGCTTACTGGTGAGGGTAGTACTAAACTGTCCCTCTCTGAATTCATTAAGTAGTTCTTCCAGAGGGTCTTGGGCAGATATTTGGTATATATCAAGTGAAAATTTCTTTTCCTTTCTGGTAACAATTGTAATGTGTCTGTTCTTACTATTGCAAATATCTATGCCATACATCCTCTTGTAATCTGTTCCCAGTAAAAGCCCCTGGATGTGGGCATCATAAATCACTACAAACTCTGGGTTGAGTCTGATATTACCTTTCCTATGGGGTATAATTATCTCTTTGATAATTGTCCCAATTTAAGTCATCTTCCCTGATGCACTCTTGAAGTTCTTTGTTTTGGTGGGCAAGAGCTGGTTTTCCAAGTTTGGGAAGTGGTTGTCCAGATAATTTCTGGCCACTATGGAGCAGTGTGCTCCACTGTCAATGATCAATGTATGTTGAGAATTGTCAATACAAGCATTCATTTTTGTGGCTGTTCCATGTATGTATGCCATTCCCTTGGTTGGTGTAACCAGGAATGTTTGTGCATCTTGTGTGTGTTTGCACAAATTTTTGTTGGCAGTATCTTGTGGCATGCCTACTTCCAATTGTATGTCTTGGAGTTTTAGTGGGGTTTCCTCTTGGTATTCCACTAGGAATTCTTCTCTTGGGTCTTGGTCATTATCAGATTGTTCTCTGATGGCATCACCCATAGAGTTTGAGTCATAATCCTCTGTAGGGGATTCCTCCTCTGGGACTTTCTAAATGGCATAGACTTTTTTCTTTGCCTTTGGACAGTTGTTGGCATAGTGGTCTGTTAAACCACAGTTGTGGCAAGAATTTTTCTTCTTTGCCACTTCTTCCCCCCTTTCTCTGGGTTTGTCTTCAGACTCCACCCTGAAAGGTTGTTTCTCTTTGAAACCACTGCTTTTATATGGGGTGTATTTCCCTATATTAGTTCTTTTCCTTACATCTTGTAAGGTATTTGCAATGTCATCTAGAGTGCAATTGTGGTTTCATCTGCATTTCACTGCATGCTCTAGTTCTCCTGGCATGTGTTTCAGGAGTTTGTGATTCCTCATCTGAATGTTCATTTGAGGATCAATGGCTTTAAGTCTTTTAGACTGTCTGAGACACCACTCATATGGATCTTTGTCCACAGAGTATTTTTCATTTTCAAATGACATGTTCTTCTGCCATATCCAAGTACCATTGCTGTAATTTTGGATGATTTGACACTTCCACCATGGATTTCTTTCATTTCTGTGTACCATATACTAGCATGTCCTTTGAATGCTGCATTAAGTCTAGCAGTAATCCAGTCATCTGGTATTCTTGGTACATCAATGAAGAGTCCATCAATATAGTCTATGATTTCCATATGATCATATTCTCCAGTTCCAGAGAATTTGGGCCAGCTTGAGGCCTCAGGAAGCTGTTTCAAGGCTTCCTTTTCTGAATAAGACATATTATCTCCATCCTGGTACTGTGATGGAGATCTTTCCTTATTCATCAACATGGAATTTGGTTTGATTTCATCTTGATGATATGGATTATCCATAACATGGCCTTGTGGTTGGGGCTTCATGTTATGGTAGACATTAAACAGTCTTTTTATGTCTTGATCCAGACAATCCCTGTCCCTTTTTCTGTGGTGTTGTTCTTCAAAGACTAGATTCAGTCTTTTGTTGGTTTCTTCAGAGGCTTTGCTCAATTGAGCATGTCCCTTTTGAAGGTTTTTAACAATTTCGTCCATGGAGGCTGTCAATATTTTCATCCTTTAATGGCTTTCTTCAGGTTCTGAAAGCTGGTTTTGAGTTTGCTCAGCATATTGGGACATTTGTAACAACAGTGCATCACTTTTTAGGTTACTCTCAGGTGTGATAACATTATTATCAATCAGATTGGGGGTAATATTTATATTAATGGGACTACTGATTCAAAAGTTATTTAAAGCTACTTCTGGTTCTTGTGCACTTCTTTTACCAAATCCAACAGCTTCTGGATCATTTGGTCTGACTCTCTCTTCCTCTGGCTGAAGGTGGTCTTGGTTTTGCCCTTGTATCCTTGTCTTCTCCTGGAAACTTCCTGGGATTGTGAAGAATGGTGACTCTTGGCCACTGATCTTTTGGTTTCTGAATGGTGTTGAGCCACTAGAGAGCTGATTTGGCCTGCTCCTTGTGATCCTGAAGGAATCTGAGTATTCCCTGTCTGGGTCAGCTGTTCTTCTATAGCTTGGATAGTGGCTTGATTCTCCCTTATGCTGTTTTCCCTCACATCCAGGAGTCTGAAATGCCTGGTGGGATTCCAACCTTTGGTGATTACCATAAGTTCTCTGAAGTCTATCTCTTTGAGACAAAGATTCTGGAAACTTGCTCCAAGCTCTTCCCAGTGGGATTCCAGGTTGAGCCTCTTGTTGTCCATGCTCCATTGAAATAAATCTTTGAGAAGTTGGTGGAGCTGAAGAACTTGATCAATATCTTTACAGTCCTCTGGTTTGAGGCTCCTGTTGAATTGGAAAGTGAATGGCAGGGTGGGTATGATTTCCCTCAGTGTCTTGCCATCCACCACGGTGTCCAAGGTGTCCTCTCCCTGGTCTTCTGGTTCTGTACAAGCCTTCTCTGTCCTCTGGTTGGTTCCTTTGGAAGCCAAGGTTTCTGAGGCATACAGGTCACATATCAGGGTTTGCAAGCAGTCAAAAACTTTATGTTCTTAGGGTATTTACCTTTGACTGTGCCTTGTACAAATTTGTTTTCTGTTGATTTTGGAAATTTACGTTTAGAGGTTAAAACTGGGTTAATTATGGTAATCTTCCCTGTACAAGTGGTTAAGGTTGGTTTACCTTGTATTGAAGCAGAGTTTTGTGGTTTTCTAATCCTCTGAGTGGCAATGGGTGTCCACTTTTTTTCTGTAATCAGGCCTTCACTGTGCCTCTTTCCCTTGCCCTTGCTGCCCTCTGGTTCTGAGGGTGTCACTGGTGTCTTGCCCTGTGACTGGGTCTCTAGTGGTATGTAGTTTTTTTCCACTGAATCAAACAGGAAAAGAGGGCTTAATGTCAGTTAAGACTTCTTCAAATGCTGTTTGCACATGTAAGGATGGCCTCTGGGCTTTTATCTTACTACAATATGCCCTTGTATAATGACAGTGTAATTGAATTAACAATTTCACATCATAAATACAGCTTACAGATATCTGGTACACTGTTTGTATTCCAGTATCTCACAGATTAACCTGTAATTAGCGATTATAATCTGATAAAAAGTGGTATGTAAGAGGGTAATGGAATTACCAATACACCCAACCACACCTCAACTGTAGGTATTACAGTAAGAGGTGTCCTTATTTGATTAAAAAAAGGACTTTATTAATGGCTCAAAGTGTCTTTATATGTAAAACACACCAAAAATGAGGGTCTTGTGGTGATTAAATTACAATTAACCACACAACAATATAATTAAACAAGACAAAAAATGGTGGTATATGACATATACCACTGTAAAAACATATGTAATATATATATTATATATATTTTTATTAAACATTATACCTAAAAAAGATGAAAAGATTTGTCAGAATAAAGAGAATAAGAGAAAAACTCACTTATAAGGTCCAAAAAGTGAAAAAACATGGCCAGGCCCCCAAAATGTCAGGCTGAGTCTATGATAAAGAGGTAATAAGGCTATTTATAACTTCAACTATGACTGTGGCATTGATAAAAGGTATTAAAAATTCTTTAATTAAAGATAAAAAGAGCTTTACTAATGAGAACTAGTGGTGGTGAGCGCTTTTGAAAGACCTGGGTGCAGCCTTACCTGTTGGGTTACAATAATAAAAACTACAATACTAAAATTTATAGTATAACCTGATTATTTTCCAAAAGTATAGCTGTTTTGACAGTTGTACTAAGTAGGAATTCAAGAGCAGGATGGGGATTCCTTTTCTGGCAGTGAAAAGGCTGATAGACCTTTTCATGCAGAGGAAGTGAAGATTTTTCACTCCCAAGCACAGGCTTGTGGTTTGAAAAAAGGCCTGCATAGCCTGTATTGGGCTTGGATGTGGTTTTGAAACCACATCTGGGCATTTTTCACCAATACAGGGTGAAAATTTTCATCTAGGGACCACACAGCTTGATTCTGACATGTATGATGCATAGAATGCTGCAAAGAGCCTGTATGGGACCCTAGTATTGAATGAACTATGAGGTATTGAAGTAAAAGGGAGCTTCTTTGCCAGTTTGACACCTCATAATCATGGTTATGGGATATTATCCCATGGTAAGGCTGTGTTGGCAAAATTGTGGGATTTTGACCTTAAAACAGCCATACCTTTGTTAGTTTATAAGAAATCAACCTCAAAATTGGTTCAGGGTGTAGCCCTATATGTGTTTTACACAACGGTACCTCATTTGATATGGCTATCATTAAATATGGCAAAGTTATCCCATGTACAAGATTTTTGTACATATGCGTGTTTTAGGCAAAAAACTGTATTGTGCTTGTTTGTCTTATAGATTTTGTTCTAGATGTGATATGGGAAAATTAATCGCACCATCAGATAGCCCTGATTTTCCTCTTTCTAAAAAGACCCCGTTTTAGGTATCTCACACTAAAACTGTGGAAGCTAGATGAGAGGTGAATGTTTTATTCACCCTTATTTGGCCTTAATTTGGCCATAGCTTCTGTAATACTGGTGCTAGCTCAATTTATAGTATACTCCTAATAATATTTATATGTGAAGAAAGTCCCTAATTCCCCAAGACATTTTCTCCTTTATTAGAATCTTCTTTGTAGCTTTAAGAGTTCCAATTTCAAAATTATTCATCTATGGGCTCCCATACATGAGCTTGAAAGACAATTATCATTGAAGCTGAAATATATATACATTCTTCACTATATAATAAGTACCCCAAAAAGTTTAATCTTCTGTAAATGAAATGATTAAAAGGAATACAAAATATTAAAACAGAGGGGAAATTGAAATAAGTCTTTTAATCATGTGTTACTGAATTTTTGAGCTTTAAACAGCCCAAATATGCACTACTATTTGGTCAACTGAATTGATACTTTTTGGCTTGCATATGTTGATTTAATTCCTTCCAGAAACTCTATTTCTGAATTTCATTCCTGTCCTATCTCCCATGTCAAATTGCAAATGCAAAACCTGTGGTCAGGTGTAGCCACTTTGCTCATGGTGAATTGAGTCAGACCCTGTTATTCAATCACAGGAAAAAAGTTATTAATTTTTGAATGAATTTTGACATCTTATGCCTGTCATAAAGGAATCTGGGAGAGTCTTGCACCTTTTGAGCCAAGATCCCTTTTCCTCAAAAAAATTAATCATTCCAATTTCTTTTAGCTGAATTCCTCCACTTTTTTTATATTAAATTCTTTACATATCTAAGTAAATAAAAAAATTACAGTAAAAAACTGTAACTATTGCTGCCTTATCTGTAAATTTAGGTTCACTTATATAATACATGTGCACATTCTGACAACAAAATTGAAAATACTGCAATTCCTAATAGCTTCTAAATTACACAGTGTGGTATACCTGTGCCAATTTAAACTAGTTGCAAAATTAAAAAATACAAGGAATAAAAAAAATTCAAAAAAATAAAAAAATAAAAAAATAAAAAAAATAAAAAAATTAAAAAAATTAAAGAAAATAAAAAAAATAAAAAAAATAAGATAAAATAAAAAATAAAAAAAATAAAAAAAATAAAAAAAATAAAAAAAATAAAAAAATAAAAAAAATAAAAAAAAATAAAAAAAATAAAAAAAAATAAAAATATTAAAAAAATAAAAAAAATAAAAAAAATAAAAAAAATAAAAAAAATAAAAAAAATAAAAAAAATAAAAAAAATAAAAAAAATAAAAAAGATAAAAAAAATAAAAAAAATAAAAAAAATAAAAAAAATAAAAAAAATAAAAAAAATAAAAAAAATAAAAAAAATAAAAAAATTAAAAAAATTAAAAAAATTAAAAAAATTAAAAAAATTAAAAAAATTAAAAAAATTAAAAAAATTAAAAAAATTAAAAAAATTAAAAAAAATAAAAAAAATAAAAAAAATAAAAAAAATAAAAAAAATAAAAAAAATAAAAAAAATAAAAAAAATAAAAAAAATAAAAAAAATAAAAAAAATAAAAAAAATAAAAAAAATAAAAAAAATAAAAAAAATAAAAAAAATAAAAAAAATAAAAAAAATAAAAAAAATAAAAAAAATAAAAAAAATAAAAAAAATAAAAAAAATAAAAAAAATAAAAAAAATAAAAAAAATAAAAAAAATAAAAAAAATAAAAAAAATAAAAAAAATAAAAAAAATAAAAAAAATAAAAAAAATAAAAAAAATAAAAAAAATAAAAAAAATAAAAAAAATAAAAAAAATAAAAAAAATAAAAAAAATAAAAAAAATAAAAAAAATAAAAAAAATAAAAAAAATAAAAAAAATAAAAAAAATAAAAAAAATAAAAAAAATAAAAAAAATAAAAAAAATAAAAAAAATAAAAAAAATAAAAAAAATAAAAAAAATAAAAAAAATAAAAAAAATAAAAAAAATAAAAAAAATAAAAAAAATAAAAAAAATAAAAAAAATAAAAAAAATAAAAAAAATAAAAAAAATAAAAAAAATAAAAAAAATAAAAAAAATAAAAAAAATAAAAAAAATAAAAAAAATAAAAAAAATAAAAAAAATAAAAAAAATAAAAAAAATAAAAAAAATAAAAAAAATAAAAAAAATAAAAAAAATAAAAAAAATAAAAAAAATAAAAAAAATAAAAAAAATAAAAAAAATAAAAAAAATAAAAAAAATAAAAAAAATAAAAAAAATAAAAAAAATAAAAAAAATAAAAAAAATAAAAAAAATAAAAAAAATAAAAAAAATAAAAAAAATAAAAAAAATAAAAAAAATAAAAAAAATAAAAAAAATAAAAAAAATAAAAAAAATAAAAAAAATAAAAAAAATAAAAAAAATAAAAAAAATAAAAAAAATAAAAAAAATAAAAAAAATAAAAAAAATAAAAAAAATAAAAAAAATAAAAAAAATAAAAAAAATAAAAAAAATAAAAAAAATAAAAAAAATAAAAAAAATAAAAAAAATAAAAAAAATAAAACACATAATAACAATAATAGCAATAAAAATCAATAAAGATATAAAAATGTTCATTAGTTAGTTTTCCAAAAACAAGGTTAAGGTGGAAATTGTTGTGTATCATGGAAGGTTTGGAGGTAGGAGTAGGGAAGTAGGGTTTTCAAAGGAGATCACAGGAAAGCAAAAGCAGTGTTGCAACAAGGGTTACACAAAATCTTAATATTCATAATTTACTGCTTTTCAACAGCTATATTATAGCTACAGTAAAGGTAGATGTGTAACTGTAATGCGTATTATTAGTAATAATGGGGGTAAAGGACCCTACTATGGAAGGAGATAGAGATCAATTCAAAACCAGGGACCAGAGCTTTTATCTTGAAATATAATTACAATGGAAATAAATTGATTTTCCCCACATTTGGCCCACAATTTCCAACTCAAGCAAAAAATACAGGTCATATGATCAATAAAACTGTATTTTCCCTACATTTTTGACCATTAATTCAAATCAAGGGCATAGGGCTGAAATAAGACTAAAGCTGTACTTTCCCCAAAATTTGAAAATCAAATAAAATACAGGTTATATGCTAAAAAAATCAATACTAAAACAGTATTTTCCTCAAAAAACTTAATTAAAATACATCACATGATAAAAACTCAAGTTTAGGAGCAGCAAGATTTAACTGCTAATATCATCACCATGGAAAAAAATTAGTTTTTCCCAAAATTCTCCAACAAATGCCAAGAAATAAACTAAAATAAATGGACGATAATTCAATGAAGCTGTATTTTCCCCACAATTTCATAATTAAACCAATCTGTATTGCATAGCCCCACTCAAAACAAAAAACAGTCTAGAACAACTGGAAAAATTCTGAGTCCCCTCTTTTTCACACCACTATGGAGGTCCTAAAAGCCATAGATAGAGGTCTCTGGCCCCCAATTATTTTTTCCCCATGGTCCAGACAGAGGCTCATAACAAAAAAGATAACTTCCTAATATTTCTTTCTGGGGGAAATCCTCTCCATCCATCCACATTATCCTATTTTTTAGGAATACTCAGTAGATAAGCTCAGACGCAAAGTTATCCCATCCCTATTCCTAAATTTTTCCCAGTATCCAATCTGGGAAGAACTGTCTGAGTTATTTATAATTAATAGCAGTTAACAGTCTGTCTACATTAATTCATAAACTCATCTCATTGACTGTCTCCATCCTATTATTTCTCAGTAGGTAAGCTCAGAAGCACTGTCTGAGTCTCTTTCAGAATCAATAGTAGATAGCAGCTGGTATAAATTAGTTCATAAATTAGACTCATTGACTATTCCCTTAATATTATTGTTCCATTCCCTATATTATCATTAGCAAAGCTCAGTAGAACTGTCTGAGTTTTTCATAAATAATAGTAGCTAACAGTTGTTCTACATTATTTTATAAAGACTTAGCATTGACAAAGCTCTTTACTCAGTAGTAAGTTGAACAATCACAGTTTCTTTTATCCTAAACTCATCATCATAAACGTATTAAACCCTCAAAAAAATTAGTAGTTTTTGTTATCATTGGTTATCATATTTTCATAAGTGTTAACATCAATATGGGAAGTACTTCAAGGTATTAATTTTACCAGTAAAGTAAGTCAAAAAGTCTTTTCTCCAGTTTTATATCTTTATTTCTTTTTTTTAAGGAATACTAAACCATTTTTTTCAAATAAAAAAAAAGTCTCATAGAGTCTTTGGAATATACTTTTATGAACTAGCCACCCTGAATAAAATGAATTTATTTTGAGCTCAAGTTAAGATAATATAGCATTTTAAGGAAGGGAAGTTCAGATTATTCTGACACATGAGAAGAATAAGGTTTACAAGCTTAAGCAAGAATTCAAAACTGTTTTCTTGTAATTTTTCCTTCCAGATACTGCCTCATTTATCCCACACAAGAGGAGTTCCCACAACACCACACCTCAATTTCAAAAAAATAATTGATGTTTAACACCACATGTGGTGTGAACTCTAATCTTTTTAGGATTTGTAGATTTTCATATAGAAAATACTAAAGCTTAAATTAAGCTTATTTAGAGTTGAGCTATATAAATTTCACCCAGAGGTGACCCTACCTGAGATTTCAAGAGAATTACAATGGTAAAATAACTTTTATATGTTTTTTGCCAAAGAGTTTATAAATATTTTCCATTACCTTTTTCAAAAATTATTTTAATTTTGATATTTTTGTTGAAAATTTCTTTTTACTTCATTTTTTTCAATTGAAAATATTTTTTTCATTTTTTTTAAATTTTATGTTTATATAAGCTTAACATTATTTAAATCTCATTATGAATTTAATTTTTCATTATATCTTATATTCAATTCTGTGATTTTTTGGTATATGAAAAAAACCCCAGCCTCACACCCCCCAAACTGTGAATTGGGAATTTAATGCTCACTCGCAAGCCCTGATATAGGAAGATAAATTTAAGAATTAAAGAAACTTATATTTATTCAACCTTCCTCCTTCTTTTCAGAAAATACCCATTTTTTTGGAGGTTGATTCAGATTGAAATTACTATTTGGATTTCTTTGAATATACAAGCTATCCCAGTTATCCTCCTGCTCAGTGTTATTTATTGCTTAAATTTTCCCTCATTAAGTTTTATTTTTCTAAAAAGTATTCCTCTTTGAAATTTATAAGTGGAAAATTATCTAAGGAATTTTTGAAATAATTTGGTCAATTTGGAGAAATTTGGTAAAATAAATAGTGAAATAATTTGGAGATTTTGTATCCCACAAAAGAACAAATATGGCCAAAAAAGACTTGAAAATATCTCAAATCTTTTCCTGAGGAATTCACTCTAAAAAAAGGGGATTTTTATGTGTTTTTGGTGATAAGTAGGTAAACATTTATGAGATTTTTAGTAAAAAATTGTAAGGGGTTACATGATTTTAGCACCACCATATATATGAAATAATGGATTCTTGAAGGTATTTTATTTCAGATATCTTTCTCATTCAATCAAAGAGCTTGCTAAATGATGTCCAATTGAAGGGGCACATCATATCCATTGGAAATTATTTAACCATGTGTTAAATCAAACTCTCCTGCAGATTTCAATTAGGTCTGGTTATAAATTCAGGAGGATAAAGGTATCATTCATGTGATTTTGTATTGGGGATCCAGTGAGACAGGAAACTCTTGACAAATTGGTAATATGATAAATTCTCACTTTCTTAATAGCTAGAAAAATACTCAATATATCCAAGGATGTTATTTTATCTCACATAATGTGCTATCAATATGACTATAGTGACTTTTATGCATCTAAAACAACACAATACCACCCATTTTCAAAATACAAAATTATTTTCCATAAAACATGAGCCTTCCTTCAATTTAATAATAGACGATAGGTTTTCACGAAAATTTTAGAATTGTGGCCATATCTACTTTCATTCATAGTATAGAGGGGCTTTAAGGATTGAAGATTTATGGTTCTTATTATTTTTCAACTTTGGATAATAATTTTTGGTGATAATATTAGTAAATCTGGAATATTCCTTATGTAGGAGGGTTAGTATTTACTTTAATTTTTTCTCTTTGATTAATCAAAACTTTATAGAATAAATCAAATGGCTTGTATAAATTCTATTATTCTCATGTCATCAGCAAGGATCAATCTAAGGGGGTATGAGCATAGAAGTCACTACAGTGTTTGACCACCTTTGAAGTAATTTTATGCTTCAAGTCATACCTGGCTTGTGGAAATGAGGAATTATTTTACCATAGATTCATTTATGCTACGCCATATGATTTTTGTTGATTTAGGAGTAACAGTTACAATTCCTTTTTTTAGTTGGTCAAATTCTGATATTATCAAAGGGAGTAATATTAGTACCACTTTGTATATCTAAAAGGGTTTAATTTATCATTGGATATTCATTTTCAGAGGTTATTTAGGTTTTTATAGCAAGGAGACAGCCTGTATTATGTGTCTTACTAGTGGTCAGTTAGGATTCAAAATATTATGTTTCCCAATAAGGAAAGATCTTGACATATTTGAGATTTACATTCAAATAGTAACATAGAAATATTCATTTTTCTAAAGCTAAAAGCACTTTTAACAAAGAGTTCCCGAGCTAGATTTATTAGGTTTTTTCACAATGCACCCTACCTTGGAGATAAAAATAGGTCAGGAGAATCTACTAATTTAGAAAAGGGGAAATTGATCATTATAGCAATAGATCCAAATTATTAAGGATGAGTATGGCTATACTTATAAATATGGTCATCATCATTCAAAATAATAATCCATTAGTTTCCCTTAATGGGTTAATCAAAGGGCATATTGGGCATATGTGTTACATGAAGGACTAATTATTGCAGAATTTTTTGAGAATATAATGTCTGATTGAGTAATATTGTATTAAATATAATAGTTAATAAGCATTAATTTGAATTAAGTCACATTACAAGAATGCATGATGGGAATTATGACATATTTATAGTCCCTTGAGGAATAAAGGCTGATATTTTAGGCATTTCAAATAAAGCTTTGTTCAAATTTCACCATAAATATTGGCTGTATTGATAACTTTTCTTGTAGAAACTGAGAGTATTTAAATTTTAAAAATAATAAATTTTAAATGATCAATTCACTCATCTACATAAATATTTGTCTTTGTTTCAAATATTGTGAGTTTGAAAATCCACTGCTAATTTCCTCACTATTTTGAAGTCCATTTTGATTTAGTAAAATGAAAAAGAAAACGAATAAATCTAATTATGACCCTCATTTTAAATGATCAAAGTCACTCATTCTGAATATTATTTTATATCTTGAACATATAACCAACGAAAATTTGGTCAAATAAGAACTTTTGAATGGTGAGGAAATATCAGAGAAAGTCTTTATCATTATTATTCAGAAGAAATTTTATACTTTGATTCAAAATGAATATAGGGATGGAAAATATACTGGATAAGGAAGAAAAAATAAGATATAATACATATCAGAAAAACACTCATGTTCAGTATTTAAAAATAATTTCATTTTTTGATGTCATATCTCAAAAAATATGAGTCAAATGATGAAGAGTTATTTTATTCTTATTATTTCAAATTTATCAAGCCATTTGCTTAAATAAATGAAAGACCGCAAATATAACTGATGTGGAGAGTCTTATGGAAGTGTATATCCCATCTTTGGTTGATGAAAATTTTTGATGACAATAGAATTTTGTCTTCCAGATACTTTCAATCATGCCTCACTTGCTATTATATTGGCTCATACATCACATAAAAAACTTGATCAAAAAGTAAAATCAAAATTTTTTTTTCAAACCTCTTCAGCTATTAATTCTTGTCAATTGAAAAAAAACCTTATACCTAAAAGGATTACTCAACACCCGTATTCTTCAAAATGTATTAATAATGAAAAATAAAAGAGAAAATTATATATTGAGGGAATGAAATTTACTTTATCAAAGCACCATTGTTTCACTCAGATTGAAAACCCTATCCTTAAAACAATGGCTTATTACTTGATTAAAATTAATTTCTTCTTTTTCTACCATACCAAATATTCAAAGCTTTTTGCTATTTTCTTATTAAATATTTTAAAGAAATATTGAGTATCTATAATATAGTCCCATTCCAAATCTTAGAAAACTAGAGCTCATTTGAGTTATTTTTGATAAGATATGAGACGTAATTCCCATGATTTTTGGCTCTCAACACTTTTAAAATGCTCATCCTTTCATAATATCATACAGGACTCCATCGGGTTTTGATATTATAGATACTTTCAGTGGATAAATACACTGCAATTTTAATTAAAAATCTGAATAATAGGTTTTTGATTTTGTAACATTAGCATAAATATACTACCATATTATATTAATCTATTCAGAATTTTTGATACTCTCAAGGGCATATAGATAATTTTAATAAAGTCACTCTTTTCCCCTAATTCACTTTTATCTTTATTTGATGTTTTGCAATACTTTTATGAAGAAAGATTAATTATAATCAGAAGAATTTTCAAAAGGAGATATTTTAATATGTCATAAATTGTACTACCTAATTTATCCCAATAAAAAGATTCTTTATCAGTTTTTGGACCATTGAATCTACCCATCTTTTCCATCTAGAATGAGAATTAGCTTAAGGTGCATTGAATGGTAAAATATATATATGTATAATATTATACTTAAAAAAATTGGTTACATCTTTCCACTTGAATAAATAGAACTCGATGATAGGAATTCTATCTTATTGTTAAATCAAAAATCTAAGGAAATTTTGAACTTCTTTCTGTCATATTTAAAAGATATATTTCTTATTTCAAGTCTGAAAAGGCTTAAAAATAAGCCAAATTAAAAATTAAAATGAAATTTTATATTCAAAAAACTGTATGAAATTTAAAATGAGATTTCTTGGAATAATAAAACTATAATTTACCTCAGAAAAACAATCGTATTAAAACATAATAGGTTTTATCCACAATGAAGATTCAAGTTTCCAGTAAGTATATTATTTTCAATTTTACTAAAGAATTAATCTATTTGAATATTATAAACTCAATAAACTATGAGTTTCATGTGATTATTTGACATTTAAATAATAAAAAGGAGATCAATTTAAGGAAATTCCAATGGATTTCCAACTGAATTATTTTTTGAATAACATGAATGAAAGAGGTAAATTTTCAGGTGTTTTCAAGATTTTCTCAGTGGAAGAAACTATTTTATCCATACTCAAGAGCTTCAAAAGAAAACTAGGATTTATGGAGGTTTAAAAGGCAGGATACCTATTATTACTAGGAGGTCAAGCTGGTTTTACGAAATCAATTTTTCTCATGAAAAAAGAGGGAGGCAACAAAAAGTAAGTCAATCAAATCCAACTACCAAAAATTATCAAGCATTCACATCTCGTTCTGTTTCAGAAATTTAAAATGAAGAATAATTTACATTCAATTTTTTAGAATATCTGAAAATATCCAATTAAAGTATTGCAAAACCAAAAAACCCTTAAGCATAATGAGACTAAATTATCATACACCAAGGATATCTTCCAGAATTAAATTCCACAAGCCATTGATAATTCCGAAAATTTGAGCAATTTGAATTTGACGGTTAAATCTTTGTAAGTAAAGAGAATTCAACCAAATATAGTTCCCATACTCATTTAAGAGACTTGAATACTTTCTCACTTCTATTTACATAATATCATACTTCTTGGCTTGGGATTTAAAGTATTCAAAATGACTTGGAAGGAGACATTCACCAAATTCATCAACCCATAGCTTGAAGGGGAAATTACTATCTGTGGGGATAGGTTCTTTGGATTCTGAATTCCAGCCTACTTTCATATGAAAAGGAAGATACATGAAATATTAGAATCAAACTTTCACAAGACTTCTGGAGAAAAGAAGAAATTTTATAAGAAATTACAAAAGATTTGGGGTGCTTTTGATAAATATTCTGGGGAAAATGAAAATTTTATAATACCCATCATCACCCCACCAGGAGAAGAGATGGAATTCAATTTAAAGAATTTAAGTATGTTTTCAAAAATAATATTCAAGTCCATTTTTTTGATTAAAATCTTAAGCCATCATTTTTATATCCTCAACTTTTCTTCCAAAATTAGACTTATTTTTGGGATTTTTAGATGTATTAATTCTTTTATCTTTTACTTAAGGATATCTAATCAATATCTTCTATACCTCATCTTAGTGTAAATTAGAATATGGCTTCAAGCCAAGAGGCATTGTACTGGGCCAATATTTCTTTCAAACACAATTTTATTTGTATATTAATTTTGCCATCCCAGAAAAAGCACCAAGGCACAAGTGTAGGTATTGGAAAATTAAAATATTCTCAATTAATTTATTCAATTTTAATATTTCAATCAGCATTTTTTTAAGTTTAAATTTTCCTTAAAATTCAAAAAAAATGATTTATAATAGCTTTTGTAACCATAAGAAGATTAAATTTTAAAATAAAAGTATAAAGCTTTGTACAAAATGTGTAAAACTCAGTTTACCTGATTTGAAATAACAAAAGAAAAATTCTCAAAAACTGATAATTCCTGAAAAAAATAATCTTTGTCCTTATTTTAGGAGTAATTTTGACACCTATCTTCCACAAATGAAGGCTTTAAATTATGAATATCTAAATAAAATTCTATTTTATAGGCTTCTCAAATAGAATTTCAAAATTCATTTTTATTCAGGGGCCTCAAAGAAATGCTTTTTCACATCTTGGGATATTCCTTTATTTATTATGAAAAAAAATAAAAAAGTTGTCATTTTAGCTCTCATTTTTTTTTATTATTTCATTGCAAAAAATCTTTAAAATGAATAAATTTGTTAATTTTGAAATTTCATTTTTCCTAAAAATAAATCATTTCTTAACTTTTCCTCCTTTTAATAAATCCAAAAAAATATTTTTAATAACATCAAAAAAATATTTTTAATAACTTCAAAAAAACATTTTTTTCAACAATTAAGATTCCACTTTGAAATTTAATTATTAGAAATAACTTTCTTTCTAAAGTGATAAATTTTTTATATAAATTTTGGGGAATGTTTTAATGTATATTTTAAAATATTTTTCATTTATATCATTTATAATTAGTTGAATGATTTTTCATTTATATCATTTATAATTAGTTGAATGATTTTTCATTCAAAATTTAAAAAACAAATCCAAAACAAAATTAATGAATAAAAAAATAGAATCTTGATACAAACTCTTTTTTTTTGGATTTCCTTAATTGATATTAACAATACCATATATGTATATATAATCATTCTACCCAAAAAAGTTATAATCAATAGACTAAATTAAATTTCAAATGATTTTTTTTTCTTTTAAATTATTATTTCCATTATTATTTTAGTGAATTAAATAAATTAAAATCAAATTTTAAATTTTATTTTCTTCCAAAAATTTATCCTATCAAGTTCATTCAAAAAACTATTTATATGAAATGTTTTTTTTTTTTTTTGAAAAAAAAAACTTATTTTCTTAAAACTCAGGCTTGGATTTCAATCAAATTAATCTTTATCTTTAAAGGTAAAAAACTCATTCATTAAGTCTTGATTGAGTTGTTATTGTCAAATCTTTGATAGCAATCGAATTCCTTAATCTTGAAATGAAATATAAAATAATAATAAATCTAAGTTTTCCTTATAATAGAAATTTTTATAAAAAAAATAAAGGTTTGACTTTTTTCGTCCAAATTTTCCTAATTTGTGATGTCATATAATTAATAGTAAGTTTTTTAAGCTAAGGGAGAACCAGTGATAATTTTCATCTCCGAGCAGCTAAAATAAAATTTTCAAAAATCTAAAAAAAATCTACCCTTTTAAAATTAATTCTTTCAATGATGTCATCTTTGGTTATTCTAACTAGATAAAATTCCAATTTTTCTTCCTTTCATAATTTATAACCTTTAATTAATTGAGATATTACTTTCAAAGGGTCAATAAAAGGGAAGTATTTTGGAAAAAAATTAAACCTCATTCAATTTGAGGATATGACCATTTATATTACTTGATAAAATTTTCTTCCTTAATGGATAAGGGACTTATTTGTAATCAAGATATAATCATTTAAAATTCCAAATTTTAAAGTGGTAATGATAGTCAATATTTATTCCTTCTAGTTCATTATTTAATGACCTGGAATTTATGCTTCAGGATATTTTCTTTTATAAAAAAAACCTTCAAAAATCTCTTCAGTTGATTTTATTCAATTTAATTTTTATATTAAACTAAAAGAATAAGCTTAATTTTTTTTTTCTTTTAAATAACTTTAATTTAATTAGAATTGACTTTTACTTTTATTTTTTTTTAAATTAAATAAATTATGTTGATTTTGATTTCAGAATTTATAGTTCATTCAAAAGTTGCTATAATTTATTTTTCTCATAAAGCAAGATCTTTATGAATTTTTTAAATAAACTGTGTAATAAGACATCTTAAAAGTATCAAATACAAAATTTTTGGAAATTTATTTATTTCTAACCTTCTCTCATGACAAAAAATTTAAAATCAATGAAAACTAAATAAAATTTCAAAGATCTCATTTTTAAGTCAGATTTTGTTTGAATTTCCCTTCTTCTTTTTTCTCATTTATGTTATTCAATTGAAATCCTCTTTTTACAAAATATTTATTAAATTTTCTTTTTTTTAATTCTATAGCTAAATTTAGTGCTTCTATTTTCTTTATCATATACATCTAACCTCTTTAAAAATGTACTTTTTTCCTAATTTGATCAAGTTTAACAATTACAGAAATCTTATCAGGTTGATTTATTGTCTTGTATTTTTTGAACCATACAAGAAAATTTTGTTTTAAAAGCAAAAAAATGATTTGATGTGTTGTGAGTCGGATTTCAAAACCCCATTTGGCCAAACACTAAACTAAATTGACTAAGGTCTAAGTATGGCCTCAGAGATAACTAACCAAAAAGACCATATAAGCCAGATTTTAAAAACAGTAAATATCATTTACAAAATCTGAATTTCTTCTTCTAATAACAATAACAATTTAAATACATATATATATATATATAATAATAATAATAATAATAATAAAATATTACAACTTTTGACAATGAAAAAATAGCATTCAAAATTCATTTAATATAATTAAATCTCTAAAAGTTTATGCATTAAAAGCCAATCCTCTATAAGGAGTTATCAAGCTCTAGTTTGCTACACTCTGGAGTGAAAAGAAAACATCCAAAATAATATTTTAGGTCTGTGAAAATCAACTAAATATTCAAAAAGTCATGCTTTATTTATAGGAATACTACAAGGTGTGGTTCACTTAAACAAGACTCTTTGTTTTGAGTTCTCTTTATCTTTCATCTCTTTCTGAAGAAAACAGTATAAGTATGATCCAACATTTTACACATGCAGTCTGAAAACACTGTTTTCAAGAAATTACTACTAGTCTTCTGCGTTTCTCAGTGCCTTGAAGGCATTAAAAATGGGTGGCTTGGACACAATCCTTGGTCTTCATTTTTGCCTCTCAAAACCCTACGAGTTGCTTGAGCTCATACCAGGCTTTTTCCCGGCTGAATGAATATTTGATACATATAATTTAGGGTGAACAAAAATGACGACACAATACTAGTGAAAACTTAACCATTAGTCGAAGACTCTCTAATTATGAAAAACGTCTTACACTGAAATTTTCAATGTGGCAACTGCAAGACCAAATTGAATGTCAAATGCAAATAAATCCCTTTCAGTTCCGTATTGTGCGCATCAGGTTGAAAAGTTCTGGGGCTTCTAAGTTGTTCCTCCATCATGATCCAATGGGTTGACGACTATTGCAAAAACTCATATTTTATTTACCAAATCAAACGCATGCAAAGTTTCAGTTCTTTGAGTTGAAAGGTAAACTAAACTTACATTAGGGAATAAAAAGAAGATGATATGTCAAATCATTGGGTTACAAGATATATATGTATTTAGTTTCAGAGTAAACCAGTCAGTCAAAAAGATGTAGGCTTGTAAGACACTGGATTTTTGAGATCTTCTTTTGTCAAAAGATCTGGATTGTGAAGCATTAATTGGATTCATTATCAGACTCATAATCTGCTATTCCTACTAAAGACTGTTGCTTGGACTTAGAGTCAGAATTAACAGCAGATTTTGGCACTAAATTAGATGAGGCCAAATACCGCAAGCCCTCTAGTGCTTCAGCCGACAATAAACCAGTTGAAGGTAGGATTTCAGGCTTTTCTGATAGAATAGATTTTTGTAGAGGAGCAGGGGGAGTCAAGTTGGTTGGGTGAGTTGATGGAGGTGGGGACTGATGTCGAGCACGTTTAGGATCGGGAAGTAGATTTTCACGATCGTCTCCATGTTTGAGTTTTGATACAGTTTCAGACTCGAGCTGGTCCAATGCTTCTACAGCTTCAACTAAATCAGGATTCATTCGCGCAGCTATACCCTCACTTCCTAACTGTACAAGCCTAGCATGTTCAGCGCGCTTAGCAGCCGGATTTGGGTCCTCAGTAGCCCATCTGTTGCCGAAAGTATTGAAGAAAGCGATGGTTAAAAAAACAATAAGCATAGGTATATTATCACTCTTGACTGACCTAACGTTCAAAACTTCATCATCAATCATACTCTGACACATCATGGCCTCTTTAGCAAATTGAGCATTCAGTTCAGAAACATAGGTTACAAATGCTACACCCCTTCCATGCAAAACGCGAACTGGAAGTTGTCAAAAAAATTGAGAGAGATGATGAAAAAGGGTATAGAAATGAGTCAAGTACCCAAGACGCAACAAAAATAAATGAATAGTGTAAATGATACTGACTACGTTCGATCTCACCCCATTCTTGAAAATGAGTCTCGACGATTTCTTCTGTATTGCGATTTATTTCTTTTAATCTACCAATATACAAAGTTCGATTTTGTCGCCCAAATGAACCCACACCACCCATATCATCACGATAATCAGAATGTTTCTCTCTTCCAAACACGTCTAATGAAACGTCGGGTAAGGTAGATTGAGGCGGAGGTAATCTATGCAAGTAAGAGCATTCAGATCTGTTTTGTTTCAAAAAGAAATAAAAACGTTCAGGAATCGTTTTGAATGAATGTTAAAAAGGAAATAAATCTAACCCATAAGGACAACAACCACGGGCAAAGTATAAACAGCAATAAGGATTGTTACCCCCATCAGCTTTGGTGTAACCAGCATCAGTGGCTATGCGACAACGAGTTTGCGCTTTTTCTTTTTGATTATAAGACCCATATCGATCACCGCCAGCCCATTTATTGTACCCTATTGCAGCCAACAAAATTTAGTAAGTTTGACTTGATTGCAAAGATGAGATCAACTAACAAATGTTATATGTTTGGCCACTTTGTTCAGGCTGTTTTTTTACAGCAGCAGCTTGCTCTACTGTAACCTAATTTATGAAGAATTAAAAATAAGCTAAGCAATTTAAATCAAATTCCAAACGCGTGATTCTTCAAGTTTTAAAACGTCATCTTAACTTGTTTTCGAGCAGGTCTTCGTTTGACTTTCTTGCGAATCGGCGGATCAGTTGATTGAGGAGAGTTGGCGATTGAGGAAGGATCGACGTTGAGGTGCATTGAATTGATTTATTGAGTTGATTATTTTATCTGAGGGGGAGTTCTGGAAATCTTCTTGGGATCAAAAAAATAAATTAAATCAAACTGAAGATGAGTTATTTAAATGATCAACATCTTATCATTAGAGTTCAATTTATTATCAAAAAATTCCCAAAAATTATCTCAAAAGATTAGACTTTATCAAGTGAACTCTCCATCTTGATAATAAAATTGAATTTTTAGTTCAATTTTACAAGTTCACATTAACATAATTCTCAAAAGATTAAATTAATCAAAATATAAAAATGATTTCATTTGATTAATTGTTAAAGAAAATGAAATTTTCATTACATTTTTTCTATTTTAATAAAGGGATTTTTATTGATTTGATAAATAATTACTAAATTTATGAAATTTTAATATTATTCATCTTAATTTTTCTTTCTTTCTATTTCTGTCAATTCTTGCTGAGAAAACCAAAATACCCCCCAAAAAAATAAATCCACCACTATATGAGGTTTTGATAAGCTCACATAACTATTTTTTGAATAAAAAAGAATTTTTCAAGCTCCAAATATGCTTATTCCTTTTTTTTCAAAAAGTTTTCATTAGGGGGTGTCAAAGTTACCAAATCCCACACTCAAAATCCCGAGTTTTTTTTTGCCAAAATCCCACATTAATTTTTTGGGATTTCAGAAATCCCACACCTCAAGAGGTGAGGTATTTTGAGGTACAAAAACCCAGGTTTTTTGGTACCAAATCCCGTGTTTAAATACTAAAATCCCGCCTTTAGCTTCCCATAGAGGCACATTTTTCAAACACACAACTCAGTAAGGGCATGTTAAATTGCATAAAAATTTCCTTCTCTTGCATAAAATATCAATAGACTCATCATTTATTAAGTTATTTGATTTCAAATTGCATTTACTACGAGCCGTTTCTTTATTTACCATGCCCAAGGCATCACAAAGGCTACCTTTACTTCAGACCTTGAACTCACTTCAGTTCATTGATGCTCTCAACTCTGATAGTGATTCTGATATCCAGGAAGATATAATCTTATTAGATATGATAACCTCACAAAGATACATCAATCCTCGTAGAAGATATCCATCTCACTACATGTATACAATGAATGATTTACAGACATTATCATCTGAAAAGTTTCGACAGCTATGTAGGACAACACATGAATCATTTGAAAAATTGGTTGCACAAATTCAAGCTGATAAAACCTTTCAAAACTCATCACAAAACAAACAACGCAATCCTGCCATCCAATTGGCTGTGGCATTATCAAGGCTAGGATCAAATGGAAATGGGGCTGCTTTGGGAAAGATTGGAATGTTGTTTGGAATTAGCCATGGGGCTATTGTGTTGTACACTCAAAGAGTTATTCAGATATTAATGAAGTTGAAGCGCAAAGTAATTGTGTGGCCAACAATAGAACAACGCAGAGAACTGTCTCAAGTAATGCAAGCAGAAGGCTTCCCTGGGTGCATTGGGTTTATTGATGGGAGTCTCATACCATTATCACAACGTCCTCCCAATGATGGTGAAGCGTATTTTGATCGCAAAAAGAGGTAAGCTGTTGAATCTTTATTCTTTATTTCAATCTTACTGATGGTTTACATATAAGGTATTCTATGTCAATACAACTGGTTTGCGATATCAACAAACAGTTCACTGCTCTGCATGTTGGTTGTACTGGGTCACTTCATGATTCAAATGTCTATCAACATATGAAAATAGCACAAACACCTCAAGAGTTTTATGAAAAGGATCAGTACTTACTTGCAGATTCGGCATATGCAAGCTCTCCTTGGGTTGTTCCAGCATATAAGGGAGTTGTAGCACATAATGAAGACAACCGTTTGTTCAATTACTGTCTAGCAAAATCAAGGGTCAGAATCGAGCATGCAATTGGCATTTTGAAGGGGAGGTGGTTTTCTCTAAGGGAAATGAGAAATCAAATGAGGTATAATCATGAAATTGAATATTTTGTTAGTTGGGTTGTGTCTTGCACGATTTTACATAATATGTTAGCTCAAATTGGTGATGAGTGGTTTGATTTATATGAAGATGATGATCCACCACAAGCGGAAAATCTGGCCAACAATGACATTGGGGAAGATGTGCTAAATATGCGTGAGAAAATTAAACCAATCACTTTGGCATGGAAAAATAGTCAATTGTAAATTTCTTCAGGACCAATGTTTTATGTACTTAATTTAATGGCATACAACGGAGTGGAGATGTTATTCATAAAATAAAAGTATTTACAATTAACATTTTTTACTTCTTTTTTGATCCTGCATATTTCGTTCAAAGTACCCATTGACTCTTGAATTTATTTCGGTGGGTGTCATTTTCAAGAATTTGTCACCTACATTAAATAATTTATGGTTTATTTGAAAAGAACATCCAAAATGAGTAATTGTGTCATGATTGATAATTTCTGGAGGTGGTTTTGTTGTATGATGAACCATTGTTGATGTCTTCCAAAGTATTTCCATGATGCCAGGTTTTTTTGAAAAATCGATCTCCATTTTTAATTCAGGGAAGTGTAAGCCATGTCCAGAGGGGGTGAAGATAGTAGGAAGTGGAAGGAAATCTTTTTTTGATACAAAAGAAAAAATACCATAAGTCCAGGCATTGAGATCGTTTAAATCTTTGTGTGGCTTATTGAAAAATCCATCTTGGGTGACAATGACATTGGTAAACGATTTGAATCCTTCCTTGGGATTGGAAGAAGTCCATTTGAGTTGACTGAAGTTGGGTAATTGGGCTGCTTCCATTAATGATTGATTTTCATTTGCTGCTAATTTTGAAAAATGGGAGATTCTTGAGTAAATGAATTCGTCATATTCATGAAGCTTGATCCATTGATTGTTATCTGTTTCAATTTGATGAGGAGTTAAACCAGGTTTTCTGGAGTAAACACCTAATAATTTTGTAATTAGTCAGTAATTATTAAGGTAATATGACAAAAAGATCACACACCTGCAGATTTTCCAGCATCAGAACCAGATCGAAACCCAATACCTTTCATAATGCCACCTTGGAGTTGCTTATTGGTTTTAATTTCTTGTCGATTTTGAGATAAGGACATTAATGTCATGATGATTTTTTGCAGCATTTGAGAGTGGCCAGAAGAATTATCAAATGGGGTTATTTCATATATGATGACAGGCAAAAACGGCTTGGATGTTTTATTAATGAGGATATAAGGATGGGGGAGAGTGTTAAGTGATGGAAGTTTTAACCATGAGGCATTGGAAGATTTCTTGTCAATCGAAATTGTGGAAAAGTTTTTAAATTATTTTTTGGAATGGCCAAGGTGAGACATTATTTCTTTTGAATCATGGATGTGTTGTCTTTGGCTTTGGGTGAGCTTTCTTTTATTATTTAATTTGGTATTATTATCCTCATGATGTTCTATATTTGGTTTAGTCCTAACCATGACATCAAGAGGAGTAATATGAGCTTCATCATCTTCCAAATCATTCTGATGATGTGCTGAGTCTGGTTTAGTCCTAACCATGACATCATCAAACTGATTGGAAGAATGAGAAGGAGGAGGAGATTTGTTTTTGAATTTTAAGGATGATGGAAGGGATGGGAAATGAAATGACATTGCAAAAGAAACCCTTATAAATAATCCACCCCTACATGAACAAATAAAACAAAAAAAAAAAAAAGGTTAGTAAAGATCATAATCCAAAAAAAAAAGTCGGAAATGAATAATGATGAGTGATGTATGATGATGATTATAAAAGAAAAAAAAAATAATAATAATCAATCATTTTATGAGTTTCCAAAAAATAAATCAAAAAAAAAATCATTCATCAGTGTATGATTTCAAAAAAAAAAAGTAATACATCAGTTGATGATGTTTGAAAAAATTAAAAAAAAACATTCAAAATTCACTCTAATGGCCTCTAGGGGCCATTAGAGTGATAACCGATTAAAACGACGCTGAATTCATTCGGAATCGATTCGGTAGGCGTTCCGAATCGATTCCGAATCGATTCGACGCGATTGGAAGGCCTCAGGCCCTGGAGCCTATTTGGGAGGATCCAGGGTTAGGAGTTAGGTGGGTGGTTTTGGGAGGTGGATGATGAGTGATGAAGGTGATGGGACGGTTAGTTGTGGTTCATAATGATGATGGGTGGGTGAGTTGTGGATGATGATGGTGATGGGAGGTGCTAAAAAATGATTAAAATATTTTAAAAGACAAAAAGGACATTACCTACAGAAAAATTAAAGAAATATTAGCAAAAAAGGATTGTGATTGAACAAAAAGAAGAGAAATTCACTTACCTGAATTTTGAAAAAAGTGAGTTTTTTTTTAAGAGGGAAGGGTGAAAAATAAAAATAGAATAAAATTAATTGAGAATTGATAAATCAAATTTAAAAAATTTGCTGATTTTTTTTAAGAGGGAGGAGTGAAAAGCAAAAATGAAATTTAAAATTTGAAATTCAAAAAAAAAAAATTTAAAAAAAGTTATTTTTTTTTAATTGGGAGGGGTGAACAGTAAAAAAAAAAACAAATTAAATGAAATTAAAGGAAAAAATCAACTTTAAAAAGCAAATTAAAAATTAAGAATTAAAAATCAAAAATCAACTGAACAAGGGTCTTTGCCCATTTAAAAGTTGAAACCCTTCAAAATAAAAAATAACCATTAAATTTAAAAAAATATATAGAAAAAGATGAAAAAATTTACCAACAAACCATAAAATGACATTTTCATAAAAAAGGAAAAAAACTGTCATTGAATTTGATTTTTGAACAGACTTCATATAAATGCTCAATGCAAAACTTGCCCAAATTTGCAAATCTGCTGCAAATTGCAAATAAATGTCATATGCACTTGGAATGGCAAGTTGGTGCGTCAATTATGCATAAAAATTGAAATTTCCCTTTGGTAATAAAGTGGAGTTAGATTTCATGACATAAGATCAATAATTAAACAAGCACCATATATAAATTGATCACATTACACATATGTAATAAGTTATTTTTTATTGACTAATGCCAGAATGCGTTCCAGCTCCCCGATTGGCCTGCTTGATGACAATACCGCTATAGTGAGATCCATCTGGCATTGCTTTTCCTTCAATTCCAATTCACGATTCCACTTTTCTTTTTCAAATTCATGTTTCTTTGCATTTTGCTTCTCGTCAAACTCCATTTGTTTTTGTAGCTTGACTTCTTCAAACCGTTGTTTTTCCATGTTGCACACTTTCTCTTCATTCCACCTCTCCCTGTCCCACTCCAAACGTGCATGATCACTTATTTCACGGGCTAATAAGCATGAATTTTGTCAGTAGGATTCTTAATAGTATCCATAATTGCAAGTCATACCTTTGTTCCATTATTCAAGTATATTTGCATAAGTAGGTGCAAACATATCCAGCGACCTTTTCCTAGAACCACTCTTGTCATTCAAGTTGGGTGTCATGGCTTGATTACGCTTTTGTGCTGAATGCATTATGGATTTACTTTGCTGATCAAAGGAGAAATAATCAATATTGGTGTGAATAAATATGACTCTTAAATGTACTTACCAAATCATCTTGAAGGTTTTCCACTGGAACCAAGTTATCCTCATTATGAAGCAAACGATCCAGATTGTGAGGTGAATCCAAGTGATTCTTCTCCTTTGAAAAGCAAATGGGCTTTAATTATCTGAGGTATAAAAAGGAAGAGACCATAGCGTACCTTATCAAGCAAAACATCATCATCATCACCATTGAGACTGTCTTTTTCTTGCGAATCATAGCTTGCAATGGGAGTGACATTGGGCTTGTGGCCAAAGAGCACATCCATTTCTGCATAGCAAGGACACATACTTTCCAGCTTTTCACTCATGGATTTTATTCCTTTACTCTCATCTTCTTCCGTTATTCCAGCCCCAGTTAAGTTTTCGAATTTTTTGGCTGCCATATATTTCTTTTTATATGTTCGCCATCGATCTCGGATGCTGCTTGAACTAAGGTTTAGGCGATTTCGTGATTTTTTGTTGACCTCAATGGCCATAAGCTGAAACCCATGCTGCTTTGAGGAAGGAGGTCTTCCAATAGTTGTTGAACCGCTAGTACCAAAACATGACTCAAAATTGGACTTGACTGAAAGCCAATTAATTATTGTTAAATAATCTGTACGTATTAAGTGACCTGATGGATGAGGCAGGCCAGAGGTGATCTTCATGTCTGTCTTGATTTGTCTTGCTTTGGATCGAGGCATTATTATATGGATGATGAAGTATAAATGGACTATCAGCTGTTCGGTCAGATTGTCCAAAATGGAGTTCAGAAGAACATGTTGTACAGGTATGAATTGTGAGTACTCATTTCGGTTAGGTTTCAAGCTGAAATCCCAGATGCATGGGATTTGGTCAAAATACCATGGGATTTATACATAAAAAACCTGGGATTTAGTGTTGGGATTTGGGTTCCAAAGCCCGTGTTATTTTAAGGCGGGATTTGGTGACTTTGACACCCCCTATTAACATATTGCCTTTTAACTAAAAATTTTAGTCTTTTTTTTTGGTAGGCCATTACAAAATGAGGCTTTAAAGGAATTTTTGGGAGAAAAGAAAGTTTTAGTAAAAACTTATAAAAATCTTGATTAGATGTTTTTATCAACACCTTATCACAAAAAAAAATCCTGAAAAAAACTTAAAATAATTCAATTAAATAAAGTTAAAATTAAAGGATATCAAAATAAGCATTTAAGTAGGTTTTTGTTAAATAAGAATTCATCTGTCTTTTTGGCTTTCTATTATTATCATTATATTATTAGAAATTGAGAAAATTAAATTAATTTTTTCTTATTTACTTATCATTTTTTTTTTTTTAAAAAAAAAAGGAAAAAAAAGAAATATATTTTGAAATATCTTCTATTTATTTCATTTAATTTTGGAACATTAGAGGGTGTCAAAGTTACAAAATCCCATTTTTTTCCCAAATCCCAAAAACTTAATTTGGGCTTTGAGAAATCCCACACCTCAAGAGGTGTGGTTTTTTGAGTTAAAAAAAACCATGGTTTTTGCCTTCAAGTCCCATTTTGGGATATTAAAATCCTGCCTTTGGCTTCACTAAAAGCATCATTTTTTGATACACACCTCAGTCAGTGCAACTATAATTGCATGAAATTTCCCTTATCTTGCATGAAATCTTAATATCCTGGTAATTTCTTAAAGAATTGTTTTTTCAAATTGCATCTTCTATAGAAATTTTCACCATTTCAAATTCCAAAGGCCTCCCAAAGGTTACCTTTACTTCAGACATTAAAATAACTGCAGTTCATGGATTATTTCAGCTTTGATAGTAATTCAGATATTCAGGAAGATCTAACCTTATTAAATATTCTGGTATCACAAAGATACGTAAAGCCTCATAGAAGATATCCTTCATATTACCTGTATATGTTAAATGATTTACAAACCTTATTATCTGAAAAGTTTTGCCAAATTTTTCACACAACACATGACTCATTCAGTAAATTGGTGGCACAGATTCAAGATGATTAAATTTTTTAAAATTCATCACAAAAAAAACAACATGATCCTGCCATACAATTGGCTGTGACACTTTTGAGGTTAGGACCAAATGGAAATAGGGCAGCTTTGGGGAAAATTGGAACTTTGTTTGGAATTGGCCATAGGGCTATTGTTTTGTAAACTCAAAGCGTCAGTGGTATATTAATGAATTTTAAGAGAAGAATTATTGTGTGGCCAAAAATAGAACAAAACAGAGAGATTTTACAAGTTATGCAGGCAGAAGGCTTTCCTAGGTGCATTGGATTTATTGATGGGAGTCTCATACCATTATCACAATGACTTCCCAATCATGGTGAATCCTATTTCAATCATTAAAAAAAGTAAGATTTTGAATGTTATCAATTGGTTCATTTTGACTAATGAGGAAAAATTAAGGTATTCTATGTCAATACAACTGGTTTGCAATATAAGCAAACAGTTCACTGCCCTACATGTTGGGCTTACTGGCTCACTTCATAATTCAAATCTATATCAACATATGAAAATAGCACAAACACCTCAAGAATTTCCTGAAAAAGATCATTAATTACTAGCTGTTTCAGCATATGCAAGCCCTCCTTGGGCTGTTCCAGCTTATAAGGGAGTTGTGGCACAGAATGAAGACAACCATTCTTTCAATTACTGTCTAGAAAAATCAAGGTTAAGAATTGATAATGAAATTGGAATTTTGACGGTTAAGTAGTTTTCTCTAAGAGAAATGCAAAATCAAATTAGGAATAATCAATAAATACAATACCTTGTTAGTTGTTTCATTTCTTGTACAATTTTACATCATATGCTAGCACAAATTGGAGATGAATGGTTTGATTTATATGAAGATGATGAGCTATAACAAGTAGGAAATCTTTCCAAAATAAAAATGGGGAAGATCTTGTAAATATGTGTGAGAAAATAAAGCTTATTACTTTGGCATGGAAAGATAATTAATTATAAATTTTATCATGATTATTTACTTATTTACCAAATTTCAAGGCCTACAATGGAGAGGAGATGTGGTTTATAAAATGAAACTAATTATAATTTTTACTCTTTATCTCTCTTTTGGCCCTGCTTATTTCTTTCCAAGTAACCATATACTTTTGAATTGATTTCAGTAGGTGTCATTTTTGAAAATTCCTCACCTACATTAAGCAATTTGTGATTGATTTTAAAAGAACATTGCAAATGAGTAATTTCTGGAGGAGGTTTGAATTTATTATATCTTCCATCGAAATTCCATGAATACAGGTTTCCTTAAAAAAATCAATCTCCATTTTTAATTTGTGAAAATGCAATCCATGTCCATTTGGGGTTAATAAATTTGGAAGCAGATGAAGCTCTTTTTGGACACAAAAGAAAAGATAAAATAAGTACAGGCACTGTGATCATTAAAAATTATTTTGTCTTGTTGAAAAATCCCTCTTGAGTGACAATGATATTTGTAAATGATTTGCATTCATCTTTTTTATTGGCCAAAGTCCATTCAAGGTTATTGAGATTTGGTAATTTAGCAGATTACATTAATTATTGATTTCAATTTGCAGCTAATTTAGAAAAATAAAATATTCATATGGCTCAAGTCTTAACCATTGAATATTATCTTTTTCAATTTCATGAGGTGTAAAAACAGGTTTTTGGGAGTAAAAACCTATAATTTTTTAAAGTAATTAGAAATTCTTAATAGAAAAGGTACAAAGTGTTACACACCTGCAGATTTTTCATAATAAGGACCTGGAAAGTAGCCAATAGCCTTCATTATTCCACCTAGGAGATTTTTATTGGTTTTTGCTTCTTTTCTATTTTAGAATATGCTCATTAAAATAAAAATAAGATAGTTTCAGATGTGAGATTTGGCAGAATAATTGTCAAATGTGGTGATTTCAGAAATTAAAACTGGTAAGGAAGGACTCTTGGTTTTATCAATGATTGAATAAGGATGAGGAAGAGTTTTTATTGATGTAAGATTTAACCATGTGGCATCATCAGCCGTTTGATCAATTGAGATGGATGAGATATTTTTATATGATCTGCTAGGAGGTTATTTGTTTAAAATTATGGATATGTTGTCTTTTACTTCAGGTGAGTTTTCTTTTATTTTTTCTATCTTTATTATTGACTTCATAATTTTCTATACTTGGTTTAGTCCTAAAAATGAAAGCAAGAGTAGTAATAATAGTTTTATAATCTTTCAAATCATTTTAATGATGTACTAAATCTGGCCCAGTCCTAACCATGATATCATCATTGAGAGAAAGTGAGCAGAATATTTCTTTTTAAGCTTTAAAGATGAAGGGAGTCTAATTATTTGAAATGTAATTGGAAAAGTGAAACATTTATTAATAATCCACCCTCATATTAATACTCAACTTAAACAATAAAAACAGCTAGTAATAGCATAAAAAATTAAAAGATATAAAAAAACAAAATCCAGAATTATGATAATAATTTATAATTGAAAATTATTTAAAAAAATCATTAGTAAAAAAATGAGTCATATTAAAAAGAAAAAAAACAGCCATCATCATAATCCTTGATTATGAAAAAAATTAATAATAAGAATATATATTAATATTTTTTTCATCATCATCATCCTTGATGATGAAAAGATATAAAGAAATAAAAATAAATTATCAACAACGGTATAGAACCCCTGGAAGGCCTCAGATGGCCTTCAAAATCCTTCAGGAGGCCACACAAATAAATTTGAGGGTTATCAGCATTTAAATAAATTAAAAAAGGTCTAACCAATCTGCATTGATTCCAGTGTAGAACCTCCCAGAGTGATTATTGGAAGGTTCTAGGTGGGTGATGGCTGACACAATTAAAGGGCTTGGTTTCATGGTGCAGAGATGGGTGGGGAGTGATTGATTTAATGATAACAGGGTGGTAGGTGGTGGTGGTGAAGATGGTTGAGGTGATTCCTGATTGAATGATAAGGAAGTTAGAAAGAAATAACAATAAACAATCACTTCATCAATTTATTTCAATAATCATCAGAAATAAATGAAAAAATCCTGACTGGAATTTCTAAAAGAAATAAAAGAATGAGATGAGTGATTAATTTAAAAGAGAAAAATACCAGTTTATTTTATTTTTTTCAAATGAAGTTTGATTAATTGGAGTGATGCTTTATAAAAAAAAACTAGAAATAAGAGGAAGAGTTAAATTTTAATTTAAAAAAATGAAATAAAATGAATTTTGGAGATTAAGATTTGAGTGGAAAATTATCCAAAATTCTAATTTGAAAAAATTGAATTAGAGTTTCCAAATGAAAGTTGGAGTTTTGAATTTGATCCAAAACTGCAATTAAAATTTATTTGTTCTTTTAAAAACTACAAAATTGAAATAAACACACCTCAAAAACAGCAATCCCCAAAACATGAAAAGGGGTTAACACTTTATGAATATAATCATAAAAGTCTAATTAAACTTTTAAATGGAACTTTTAACAAGAAAATTATAGTTACAAGTTATCATAAAATAATCAAATCTCATTACTCTTTGGTATCCAAATGAAAGCTGGGATAAACCCTGGGAGATTCTTTACCATCATAAAAAACTGAATAATACACTGACCTCAACATATGAGCGCATTTATCATTCCTTGGCACCATTCAATAATTGATATGTTGTATTTAAGCATTACCACATCAAAATCAAATCATTTATACCTAATAATTCATTATCAAACATTATTTTTTATTGATTAATTTAAGAATAAATTTGAGCTCAGAGATTGGTCTTCTTGATGACAATTCTGTGATAGTGAGATCCATCTGGCATTGCTTTTCCTTCAGCTCCAATTCCCAATTCCACTTTTCTTTTCTCAAATGCATGTTTAATGTTGTGTTGTTTCTCATCAAACACTATTTGTTTTTTTGAATTCAATTCATAAACCATTAAATTTCAATATTCCCCACTTTCTCTTCACACCACCTCCCCTTGTCCACTCCAAACAATCATTATCATTTTGTTCACAGGCTAAGAACCATATTTATTTACAGTAGGCTTGAACATATTAATGATAAAATCAAGACATACCCTTTGAATGGGATTCTAGAAAATTTTAATATGTAGGTGTAAACACATCCACTCTTGTAATGCAAGTTGGGGGTCAATGTTTGACTATGATTTCTGTTTTTAATGAGCTATAAATTTGTGTATCTGGAAGAAGAAGAAATACTTAACATTGTAATTTAAGATATCATGTTGAAGCATACTGAATGATTCATAATTAAGGTTTTCTGCCTGAACTAGCTAATCATCATTATCAATCAAAGGATCAATATTGAGAGGTTATTCCAAACAATTATTACCCTTATAAATTCACATGAGCTTTTATCATCTCAGGTAAACATAAAAAGAGATCATGACTTACCTTATTCATTAGCAGTTCATCTTCATAATCATTATTTAAGCTATCTTTTCCTTTTTAATATTAGCTTGCAATGGGAGTGATATTGGGCTTGTGTCCAAAGAGTGCATCCATTTCAACATAGAAAGGAACTTTACTTTCAATATTTCAACTCATTGATTTTATACATTTAATCTCATATTCTTCAGTTAGTCCAGCCCCAGTTAAGTTTTCAAACTTTTTAGCAGCCATATACTTCTTTTTATATGTTTTCCATTGATCTTGAATGCTTATTGAGCTGAGGCTTAGGTGATGATGTGATTTTTTGTTTAACTCGATGGCCATAAGCTGAAATCCATGCTTCTTTGATAAAGGAGGCCTTCCTATTGAAGTTGAGCCACTAGTACAGAAACATGACTCAAATTTTGATTTAATTGAAAGCCAATTGATTATTGTTAAGTAATCTGTACATATTGAATGACCTGATGGATGAGGAAGGCCCAAGGTGGTATTCATATCTGACTTGATGTGTTTTGCTTTTGTGAAAGGCATGATTATATGGTTGAAGAAATATAAAGTGCTTGTAAGATTTCTGATCAGCTTTTTGAAAATAGGTTGTGGAAAAATATGTTGTACAGTTATTAATTTTGAATTTTGAATACTCATATGGGTTAGGTTTCAAACTGAAATCCAAGATGCATGGTATTTGGTGAAAATACCAGGGGACTCAGTTGAAATCCCATGTAATTTACTCATTAAGAACCTGGTTTTTAATTTTGTAATTTGAAAACCAAATCCCATTTTGTTTTAAGGTGGGATTTGGTGACACTGACTACCCCCTATTATTTGATGATAAACTTTATTTTAATGAGAAAAAGGATTAAAAGGAAAATAGAAAAGTTGAAATTCAATTTAATTATATAATTTTTTGTATAAATTATGTAATAAGAATAAACACTACACTTCTTTTTGAAAAAGAAAAACCAACCCATATAGTCCACCTTGTATAATTCTTTTTGAGATGTTGCATCATTTTAAAATTTTAAGAACCTTTTTGAATCTATGATCCCACCCCTTTTCCCCTCTAAGCAAAAAGAAAGGAGTAAAAAGGAAATTATTATAACAATAAATATTTTAATCAACTTTTTTGTTGCTTTCTTTTAAAAAAATCCTTTTCCAAATAGATTTTTTTCAAAATTTTACACTTGTCACAAAAAAATAAGAATAAAACTGAACTTCATTTTGATTTAAATTTAAGCTTATAATATCTATTATCTTCTCCATTCATTAAAATGCGTATTTAATTATAAAATGAAACCTTTTTTATGTTTCAATTAATATATATATATTACTTATTATAAAATCTATCTATCTATCTATATATATATATATATATATAGCCTTAAACATGAAACATAACTTTGAAACATTTTCAAAAAATACATTTTTTTGATAATAATTTTTCATGTAATTTTGTTTAAAAAAGAATTGATTTTTTGTTAAAATAATAATTTTCTTTTGGATTTTATAAAAGGAAAGAATTTACTACATAATTTAGTAAATGAAACTAAAATTATTAAGGTTTACCTATCTTTTTATAAATCAGGTTTTACAAACCTTGAAAACTAAATTCTCTGGCCTATAAAGTTACTTTAAAATGGCCAATTATCAAATCCTACTTGATTATTTTTTTCAAAAAAACAACTCAAGCTATGAGATCCAAAAAACAACAATAATTTTCTTATTTAAAAATAGAAATAATACTATCCTTTTAATATTTATTAACTGTATTTTTTTTCAAGTTTGAATTTTGATATTTCAATTTAAATCTGAAATAAAACTAACATTCTTTATATCTATGAGTTTCTTCAAAGAAAAAAATCTCTAATTGTTTTTTTGAAATGCTTTTGATAAATATTGCAAAGTTTTAGCTAAAATCTTACCTTAAATGAATTGAATTTCTGAAACAAAATGGATAAAATTTACAAAAAATTAAAAAAAAGACACAATTTTCAGTTTTTTTACTAGCTTAATGGTTTCTTTAATACATTTTTGAATTTATCTGACTGCCTTTGATAATGGGTCTGGGTTTTTTGAGTGCAAATAGCTCTTGATTGAGTGACAACTGAGATCAATAGGATTGAGAAATGGGTAATATAGTAGGACAAAACCAAAATTGATTCTATTTGGGGACTCAATAATGGACTTGAACTCATCAAACTTCTTTCAATGTTGGATGGTTGCATCATAAATAATTAACATTGAATCATTTGGAACTTTGAATTAAAGAAAGAGTAAGGCTAATATTAATCTTTCACTGATAACACCTTTTTTGACCTGATCATTGGTATTTATTATTTCTTGATATAAAAAACCCTAATACTATGTTTCTGAAGTAACTTTTATTTCCTTTAATTTTGGGACCAAGCTAGCAAAAACAGGTTTTCCTGCATCAAAATTCAATAAAACATAAAAAACAAGGAAATGAATAATGCAAAAAATCATACCTGAAGTACAGTAACGAAATTCTCCTCCTGAATTTAGATAAAAGTAAAATTAATACGGAGAAACTACCTTTAAATCCAACTCAATCCCTTGATTATTTGAAAGGTTAGCATATTGAGAGAATGATATATTGGTCTTATATCATTATGAAGTGATATTGGTAACTCTTCCATTTGATGTTCATATCACAGATAATTTTTTTTATTTATTGAAAAGATATTCTCATTTTTAAGTTCTCCTTGAAGATATCTTTGATTTATTTCAAGTTATAATTCAATTAATTATCAATGAAATAGAAAAGGTTATAGCTCATTTAATCAGTTATTTTTTCTTCTCTTGTCTTGTAAGTCTATCTTCTTTCTGTATCCTAATTTAGAATGAAACAAAATTTCTGTCAGAATATCTGGAAGGCCTAATTTTCTTCCTTTTTAGAAATTCCTTTTCCCATTAAGTTACTAATCACCAAGCTTTACACATGATAGCTCACAATTGAATTGGGCTTTCATTGCTTGTGTATCAACTTTTCCCTTGCTTTATTTTCTTTCCTTTAATTTATTATTGTTCCATTTGAGCCATTTTCTGTTGGAAGTATTTATTATTATTATTTTTAAATTGTGTAGGTTTCAACTGAGCTTCATTGAAATGAATTTTTTGTGTTTGCCAAATCACTATTTAATGTTCTCATCTTCCTTTTAGAAAAAACATAAAAAAAGGAAAGCCAGTTTTTTAAAAATTTAGTTAAACTCTTTTTTCTGGGTTGGCTGTTTTTTACTAAAGAAAAACAATTATTTCTTTTGAATTGAATTTTGAAAGGCAAACATTTCAATATTTAATATTCTTTATATAATAACCATTTTTGAGTTTATAGTCAGCCAAATCAATATTAGGAACCATATAATTATTTGTCAAATTTCGATAAATAAAGAAGAAACTTTTTTTCAATAATAAATTTAAACAAAATGTTTTTTTTGTTAAAAATGGACAATGATTAAGAAAATGGAGTATTTTTTCAAATTAAGGAAAAATGAATCATATTTTTGAAGGGGGATGTCAAAAACAAGAATTCTTTTTTGTGAAATTAAACTATTAATTATTAAATAAAGATATATATATATATATATATACTTTCAAATGCATTAATGACTTTAAAATGTAGATAATGAATGATAAATATTTAACAACTTGATATTTCAACACCAAGGGATTAATAAACAAGGTCTAACTATCTATATAGATACATATATATATATATATACATATATATATATATATATATATATATACATATATATATATATATATATATATATATATATATATATATATACGCTCTTATAGTTTTTTAAAAGTGAGACTTCTTAATAATATATATATATAATAATAGGATTCACTCAATTAATAAATATTTTTGATTTAATAAAGAAATAATAATATTTATTAATAGTTTGATTTTGATTTTATTTTTTGATTAAAATATAAAATAAAATACACCTAATTAGTTTTGAAAAATGAATTAAAGAAAGAGAAGAAATTATATAAAATTTTCATTTGAAAAAGAAGCAACTTTGGATAAAAACTGAAAAATTTAATTCCAATTTGGTTTATACTTTATTTTATGAACAGGATTTTGGGGTTATATTGAAATTTATTTCATTATTTTTTTAATAATCATTGTAAATTTATTCAAAAATAAACCCAAAAAAACTTGTTCTTAAATTATTTTGTAAAGAGAAAATTTTCATTTTTTTATAATTTTTTCTTTTGAAAAAAATTATTTTCTATTTTAATTTATTTTTATTTCTAAGCCTTTATTTTTTGAATTATCCCAAAAAATGTAGTCTAATTTATTGATGGTAGAGATTTGATTATTGAAATTTATCTTTTAAATTCTTTTCAGAAGCTTAAATATCAATGGAAAATCCTGATTTTATTTTTATGATTACAACCTTGAAATTATCTTCAATTTTTTCATATTAAATGATACAAGGGATACATATTATGTCACTTTCACTCTGGATAACAAGGGAGGTTATTGAACCTATTGTATGAAAAAGGCTTGTACAAAATATCATTATTCATTGGACTTTTTTTAGTGAGACAAATATTTCTTCAATTTGGTAAAATTGGTATTGAATAATATAGAGAATAAATATCAACAGAATATATGTGGCCTGTAAGGTTTTCTTATGAATAAACTAGTAAAATTAGACTAGTGGACTATAATTTTTCTCAAAAATCAATATGATAAAGAGATTATTATTATAACCACAGGTTTCAACTCTTTATTACTTGAAAATATAGAAATATAAATTGCTTAATTATATGATATCATAGGTCTTATTAAATTGAAAAATAAGTTCTTAATAGTTTTTTAAGAAAAATTATTCTATTTCCTAAACCTTTTACCAAAATATGAAGGTAAAGGAATTATTTCTCTAGCAAAGTCAATATTACTGAAAAAAGAGTTTGAACATCACAATAAGTACTTATTTACTGAAAAATATTTAGAAAATTTATTCTAGAAGAAAAATATCAAAGAAACTCCTTTATAAAGAAGATTTAGAGAAAAATAACGAATAAAGGAATTCATACAGTTGATACAGCTCCATTGATGTAAGTCAAAAAGCTATATAAAATATTTTGAAGTAAGTTAAAATCACAAATGAAGAGTTCATCAGCTCCAAAACACATATAGTTAAAAATCTGAAGGTCTTTTGAGTAGTATTAATAATAGTACTTAAGGATTTGTAAAAATTATTAAGAAGCTTAAGTAATTTAAACTCTGAATATCAAGCTACTATTGGAAATGAAAGGAATAATCCTTATTTTAAGCTCTATAATTACTCAAAAATACTTGAAATATTTGATAATATTTTTATAATACCTTTTTTTGATATACTAATATAAATCTGTAAGATTGAAGTGATGATAATATGAATCTTGGAAAAAAAAGAATTACCATTCTTCTTTTAAGTCTAAAAAAAATCACAGACGCATGAAAAAAAAAGAGAGATATATGAGAAAAAATTTGCCTCTTTTTTCTTTATGGTTAGATAACTTGTTGTCATTTAGAATTACCAGAATTACTTAGTTATGTGATTTCATGAGGATACCCACCCATCTAAAATTAAGAATGAATTAATTTACTACTTGAAGAGCTCTTTCATTTCAATTTTATTGATAAAAGGTATTGATTTTATTTTAAGTTCATAACAGACTGTTATTTCTGTGAATTTCTCAACATTCAGAGTTTCAAGTGGAATCATAAATAATGGACTGTAAGTAAGACTTTTAATTGAGATTAATAAATAACAATTATTCTTGGTTTTGAAATTCATTTTTAATTCTTCAATTTTTTCTGGAAGCTTCAAAGATATTGATTTAGAATTTTTCTTAATAATTTTTCAAATTTTTACCTAATTTATTACATATTGTAAGAAAATAGTATAGTGAAAGCAGGTTACCATGTGGTAATTCCATGTATGATAATCCAAAAAGGGGACCAATTAGTCTTTTAAAGCTTTTAAATATTAAATAAGAAATAATTTAAATTTTTAAAGGAGTCAAAGGTACTCCTCACCTCCTTGGAATATCAAAATAGCAGCTTGTTTTCTATTTTCTCATGACTTAATGGGACATAGCCTTAGAAACAAAGTACCCAGAATTTTTTAATAGTAAAATTGAGAGAATATCAAATATATATCCAAGATCTATATCTTTTTATGCCCCAGAAGCCTCAGAGGTTGGGTATCCTACCGTCTTTGGTGTCTTTTGTCCCCCTTGACTATTTTTCACATTCAAAAACTAGTTCAAACTTTAATGTTGATGTTTACCATGGGTGTAACAATAATGTATGGAAAGCTACAGTATTTCTAAGTTGTAAAGACATTAATAACACTAACTTTAGTGTATATTTGAGCTGGTATTTTTCATGATCCCATTATTTTGGCATAAGAATGCAAAAAAAGAGAAATTTACACAAAGATTTTGTATGTTATTGCTGATTAGGTGTTAAAATATTTTCCATATGACCACCTTATATCTGATATTTGAGCTTGTTTACATCATGGAGCTATCCCAGGTTAATTTTTCTTTGAATACAAATCTGGCCTTTACTCCATATATTTACTTACTCAAAAAAAATTATTCATATTTTTCATTATTAAAACTGAGGAATTTTTGATCTGAACATTACTTATAGGTTTTTCATGTTGCAAAAGCTATCTTAAAGCTATTTGTGGCTTATTTTGGGCTTCAAGACATACATAAAGGCTTGCATGGCTCAATAATTGAAGAAAAATTAGTTATTAAGATTTATAGGTTGGGTCATGGGATCTCTTACGACACAGTTTTCCACATATTTAATCCAAGGAAATGAACAGCTTATCAAGTCTCAAAAGTTGTGATTTATGATTTTCTGGTAGAATTTCCTGCTTCTTATATACTTTAGGTATTTCTGTTCCCTAAATAGTCAGCTTAACTTGGTATCTATGAGTTTTCTATATATGCTTAGGTTCTCAGTCTGGATAAGGAAGTAGAATGGAGAGATATAAATTACACATACAGTAAAAGACAAGGACTCACCAATTCTGTAAGGTTTTACTATGAAACAATAAGTGAATATTACCAGTATTTTACATATATTACTATTAATTTCCTTATTAAATTAAAGAATAAGATAAATAATAATAATAATTATGCTGTAAAATATTCATTTTATTAGATAAATATAATGGTATGAGTTATATTAAAAATAAATAGATTAATATATAATAATTAATATATTTATGTCACTTTATTGTTCCTACAGAAAAATAATAAAGGTGTAAAAAATTGTTATTGAATAATAGTAAAAAATTATAACCATAATATTACCAATATTAAAGCTATATATTAATATAAATACTATTTATATTAATGAAAGAATTGTTAAAATAATAATAAAGAGAAAACTATTATATCAGATGAATATAACCTACTTTTAATACTTAATATAAAAATTTTAAATTAATTTAATCCTAAAAATGTAAATACAACTTATTTATATTTTATTTACAATTAAAAATAGAAGAAATTACAAATAATCTTGGTTTTATGTGGAATTAGAGATTTTAGAGAGAAGTTTTAACAAAAACAGTTAAAAATTGGTTTAACCACATATATATTGATGATCAAAATAAAGATGAACTTGTTTTTCCAAATATATAATAGTTATCTAAAAATAATAGATACTTCACATTTGATCTTAATGATTTAATGTTTTTGTTGTGTCTGAGGGGGAAATAAAGGTAAGAAGAGCTCTATATATGGTAAAATCCTCTCTCCTAGAGTCCAGAAGGAATTTATTAGACGTTTACTGATGGTGTCCACCCTAATTGATAAGTATTTTAAGGTTTAGTGATGAGTACATCATAATTAAACCATCTTATCTCATTATTATGCCATTATTCAGAACTATCACTGTAACTCTAAGTTTTCTGACATCATAGGCTTGGAAGAATACTAAAATTTGTGTATTTTATTATTTTCAATCATAATAAAGTAGCATTAGCCACTTTTATAGCTTATATGACTGTTGAACTTAAATTAAGATTACAGTGAGTGATCATAAATGCTCAATTTTAAGCTTAAACTTTGATAATGAATAAAGTTTGAGCTATAAATTATAAATAAATTCAGAGAGTGAATTCTGATAGCTTGGCATGTGATTATTAAACTTCCAAGAGAATTTCATTACATCATTAAAACTCTATCTTTGATGATTTTTCTTGTAACTCATCTTTTCTGTTGAAATTTACTATTTTAAACTTCAAACCATGATTTCAAGGGGTTATACCTTGAAGATAATTATTCAAATTACATCATTCCTTACTTATGAGCCAGTAGAATCAGAATATCCATGTCGTTCTAAGTTTGGACCACTTTCATAACAAAGTGGTCAACAGCTATAACAATTTTGTACAATAAATCCTTACAAGCTATAACCTTGCTTATAGCTTGTCAAATGAAGATTATATATGTATTCTTACAGTAATTAAGTGGTAAATTCAGTTTTTGTTAAGCTCTATATCATTTAAATTTTAAGAGATATGAGCTAAAAACCATGAATATATGCACTGATCATAAAAGTGCATATATTCAGGTTATTTCCTTAAGTATTGACTTTACAGAGAATGGAATGAATGTTATATGTGCAAGTATTAATTGGGAATCCAATGGTGCAATTTATTTCACATTTTTATTCAGTGTTTTCTGATATAATAAAGGATTTATGCCTTTTTATGGCCTTTTCTACTTATTACACAGTAAGTATTGTCTTTACAGATATGTCACAAGGTTGTTATATGTGTATTTTACCATCCTGAATCTAATTTTGCAATTTATTTCACATTATTATTTATTATATTCAGATTTAATCAGGAATTAATGCCTTTTTATGGCATTTTTACTTATTTTAAGATAATAATTTTAACACTTATTCTTAGAATAAATATTGTGAATTTGTTTTGTTACCTTTTTATATATGTGGTCATATATCAAAGGCTCACAAAGGCTATTGGGTAAAGCTACAGTATCCATATCCCTATGTTTCCACCATCAAATTAAAAGTAGAACTCTTATTTCAGTTTTCAAAGCTTTGATCCAATTTTTTTTCAGTTTGAGGCATTTATATTGTTCAAAAAATGCCTCCAAAATTTATCTCATTTTATTAATAAGGTATACATTGGCCTTCTTGGCTCAATTATTGATAGTCAATTTTTAGAAAATCTCCCATATGGAATCCCAAGGTTTCCTCCTGACTACTTTCTCATAGAGTATTCTGATTATTTTAAAATATTCCTGCTTTTATATCATCTAGGAATGTCTGTTATGAAAATGAAAATAGATTTAATCATATTTGTTCATAAACACAGTAAGTATTAAATAATTAAAGTATACGACAACCCATAGGTGACTCAAACGGATTTTGGAGTTTTGGTGAAACAAGCCTTTGGGTTTTCAAGAATTATAGTTCAGTTTTTACTTTCAGAAAAATCCACTGTTCCATCAAAACAGGTAAATCAACTATAGCAAGAATGATTTTAAATACAACTTTTAATAGGTATCAGAAAAACCTTGTGAATTCATGGCAATATTGCATTCCTAATTAATATCAACTTGGATAGAGAACATAGAACAGTTTTCCCCTTCTTCTATTGCCAATATTGAGACATTAATCAATAAAATCAATTTTGCTTTGATGAAAATGACAGAACTTTCTAAATTTAAGACAAAATAGAGTATTCAGATGATTGATATGAGGTACTAATAAGATTTTGAATAAGGTAATTTGGATTTGAGGATATATTTGGATATATTCTTTAATCTTCTTTACAATAATTTGAAATATTCTTATTGTTTATTTGATTATTTGATTAAGAAATTAATACCAGTTGAAGTAATTTCATAGATTAATAATTAATTATTGAGTAATTTGACAAGTGTAATATAGTATGTAATAAAGAAATAATTAATAGAACAGATTATTCAATTTTTTCTCCATGTAATCTAAATAATCAAGATTTTTTCTCAATTAAGAAATGAGGGTGTATTTAGAATCATTGCTTCCCTAAAACAACAAATTTCTTGAGATTTAAATTGTGATTTCCATTTTTCCTCTTTTATTTTGAATAAAAATACCATTTTCTTCCAAGATAATTTGGATATCTAATTTAGCAGAAATTCAAGGGATAATACATTAAGCTGTAAGGGAGTTCCTTCCTCCATGCATTTTGATACCAATTCAAGATTCTTCATGATTTATATCATGGGGGAAGAATTTTAAGTTAATACCCAACTTTTCAACATGATAAAATCTGGTTTGGTTATATTGAATTAGTTTTATTAATCAAATAAAACCTTGAATAAAAGATTTATATTAATTATTTATGTTATACTACCAATTCATTACTCATTGGTAATAATATTAGTAAATAAATTTTTAATTCTATTTTTTGAAACTAATCGGTATATAAATTTGTATGTAATCCTTTACTACAGTTTTCATTGTTAATGGTTATCAAACCTCACATTTTTTAATTTATTTGATACATTATATCCACCTGACAAAATATATTACATATTAAAAAATTGAGGAAAAAATTTGGTACATTGATCTTTCAATTCTAATAGACATATTCTTTTAACAAATTGAGATTGAAAAAACTGTTGGTGTGAGGTTGAGTCTATGTAGAAGCTATGAGACAGTACTATTGCAAAAAGACTCCCTGCAACTGTGCTCCAACTGCCATGACAAATTTCAACAAACCTTTCCAGGAACAACTCCTTAAAATCAGACATCATTGAATAAATCATTATTCTATTTCATAGGTTGCAAATATGTTGTACTTACTATTTAATGAGCAGTCTTTGTATCCCCAGCGTTCCCCATGTTTTACTGCTCTCCATTCACTTTTCCTAACAGGTTTTCTGCCACTCCCCTCTTTGATGAAAGCTTACTGGAATATTGACTCCTGTAAATATCCTGCCAGAAAAGCTCCCTATTACTGGATTATGAGACCACATCTCTGATATAAAAGAGAAGGAAAATACTAAATCATCATACTGTCACCATGGGAAATGACTTTAACCCAAAATGTTCCAATAAATAAAAACTTACTGGATCCAATTACATTTATTTCAAACAACGAATGGAATCCCTCTTACTAATAAGAAGATACTACAACATGGTCACAGGACAAGAAATTTCCTATAAATGCGCTGAACAAGAAGAAGTTGACCCTTAAATAAAACGTATATCTTACGCTATCATCATCCTGAATTGCAATGTCGAAATAGCCTCCCAATTTGAAAACATATGCAGCTTAAGTCCCACTATCCTGTAGAAATTCCTAGAAGAATTCTACTTACCAAAAACCATAAGAATCAAGCTGCTTACCTCAGAAGAATTTTCTCTACCCCTTTATCTTAAGGAAACTTAACTCAAGGAATTGAGAAAATACAAGAGCTCACTTTCAATCTATGTAGTTTAATCAACAATAAAGCCGTAAAACCCTCCATAATACTTGATTCTGTTGTTGATCTTTGGGTAATACTCAACCTACCATCCAAAAACAAGTTAATTGGAGAAATTTGGCTGAAAGAATGTAGAATTGAAAAAAGACCCCTTCCCTAGATGAAACAATTGAGGAAGTGAGAAGTGCTATTCAAATAAATGAAGAAAAACAGGAGAAACAAGCCTTTATGACCAAAATGAAGGAAACTTCTGACTCCGAAATACATCCAAAACCAAACTATTCTACATGCAGACAAGGTTATCACAATCCCTTTACCAAACACTCGAAAGCAGAATGTTGAAACTTAAAAATTGGAAAACCTACCACTGCCCTACTATGTGGGACAAATCAAAAGGATAAGAATTCCCCTGTACTTGACTCTGGAGCATCCAACAGTATGCTCAACAACAGGAAACACTTCATCATCTTTTTCTCTAAAAAAGGAGAAGTGATTCTTTCTGATGGCTCCTCAATAAAGTCCCCAGTCTCAGGTACCACCCGCATTGAACTGTCCCACTTCTTTCTTAAAATAAATAATTGCCTTCTTATTCCTCAAATATCAATAAGTTTTCTAAGTATGAATACTTTCATAGACAAAAATTATTATGTCACAAAAGGGCCCACGTCCCAAAACTTTCTAGTCACCAGTAAAGACAAAAAAATCATTTTTGAAAGGAGTTTTGAGAGTGGAACTTTCATCTTTCACCAAAACAGAAGACATTCTTTCAGAATTTCACTATCTACTCCAAGTAATGCTGCCCTCCATCAATCCAGTGGACATTCCTTGTTAGAATACTTTAAAAGAATTTATCCAAAAAAAAAAAATCTCATCCTTTAGTTTTACCACTTGTAACCTAAGAAAGATTACTAAAGTTACCTTCAAAGGAACCTTCCCTCAACCCAATCGCAAGCTTGAAACCATACATCTGGATCTCTGCGGTCCAATATCCCCATAATCCATTTCTGGAAAGAAATACTTCCTACAAATTGTTGATTAATTCTCCCACTTTGTATGGATATTTGTCTTAACAGAAAAATCAGAATGTAAAGACCTTATCAAAAATAATATCAACAAAGTTTAATGACAAACAAATTTGAAAGTTTATAACCTTATTTCCAATAATGGATCAGAATTCAAAAACACTTATCTTCAAAACTTTTTTCAGTCCAAAGGAATCAATCACCTTACCTCCACACCTTACACTCCAGAATAAAACCCCTTTTCCAAAAGAGGAAATCAAACCATTGTAAACAAATCCAGGTTCTTACTACATGACTCTGTACTTGACCTTACTTACTGGGAAGAAGAAGAAAATACTGATGTTTTCTTAGAAAGCTTAACTCCTCACAAATCCCTGAGCTTTGAAACTCTATTCTTTGAATGGTTTAACAAAACCCCATCCCTGAAATCCTTACACCCTTTTGGATGTGAAGAAATCTATCTAGATAAATTTCCTAAAGATGAATTTAGTTCCAGAGAAATGGAAGGGGTCTTTCTTGGCTATGGGGAGGGGCATGAAATGTTTCTAATCTTAGATTTTGAGACAGGTCAAGTAAAAAATACCCATCATGTCAAATTCAAAAATTTTCTTTTTCAAAATGAAAATAAAAAAATCTTGATAATAATACTGAATCTTTTGTTGTTTCTGTAATCGTAGATATTCCTATCAATCTTAGGAATAAGCCTGATAGCTTTAAAACCCCCATTCAAGCATCAAAAGATGTGGATCTCAGTCCCATTGATCAAAAAGAAGATGACCGGAATCAAAATAAACTTATCACTACTCTTTTCCAATACGAGGGTTACTATTGGACCACCAAACCAGTGGACAACTCCAATGAAATCACAAGTAACCTTGATCCTGCCTTGATACTTACTAACTACCATTGAACCAAACATTCAGCTAACTTCACCAAAGCTAATGTATCAGATCCAAAATCTTACCCTCAAGATACACATCATCCTGATGCTGCGCAATGGTTTGCTGCTATTGACAATGAACTTTCCAACATGAAGAAACACAAAGTTTAGTCTTCCCATGAACAGGATGAATTTATTGCTCCTATTACCACTACCTGGGTTTTTGGAAGCAAAACGGATGAAGATGGGAATCTTACCAAATATAAGGCAAGACTCTATGTTAGGGTACTTAATCAGAGAGAAGGAATAGATTATGAAAATTTGTTTTTTTCTACTGGGAAACTAGCCTCTCTTATACTTCTACTTACTCTCACTAACCAACATAGATTCCAAATTGAACAAATTTCTGTACAGGCTGAAACAATGTCCACGATTATGGCATAATGCTTTAAATACTGCACTTTTTCAAATAGTTCTTGTTCCTACTAAGACTGATACCTTCCTGTATTACTTGTCAAATGGTAACAAACCCATGTGGCTCTTTGCCTACATTGATGATTTGATCTTTGGTGGATGTTGGAATGAAGAATTTAAAGAAAAAATAAAGATCTTTTTTGACATGGAAGATCTTGGAAATGTAAAATATGCACTTGGAATTAGAATCACTCAATTTATGGAAGGAATATCAATTATTAAGGACAAGCCAATCAGAAAAATCTTGTCTGAATTTAATCTTGAAAATGCTAGACTGTTAGCCTCTCCCCTTCCAAGTAATATTAGCAATCTCAAATCCAATCAGCTTCAACCATGTCAAAATCCCCCTTTTCACTATCAATGTGCTATTGGTTTGCTTAAATACTTGGTTCAAGGTACTCTCCCTGACCTAGCTTTCAGCGCCTCATTTATGTCACAATCTCTAGAATCCCCCTCCAAAATCCATTTTAAAGCTATTGAACATATCATAAATTACTTGGTCGGAATGAAGCAGTTAACACTACAAATTGGTCAAAACAATCTCCAACCTGACTTAAAGACCATCATAGGTTTCTCCAATGCCGACTGGGGAGGCTCAAAAGAATGCAAATATTTCTCAGAATCCCTAATTTACTATCAAGGGTCTATTGGCTAGCGTTCTCACAAACAAAAAGAGTAGTTGCACTGCCATCGGCCGAGGCCAAATACAATGCTCTGACAGAATGTAGTCAAGACCTCCTTTTACTAAAGCAGCTTATCTACAAGATTTAAACACTAAGGTCTACTGGAACTCTTTTGTCTGGAAATCAGAGCGCAATAGCCATTGCATCTAATCACATTTATCACCAAGGTACTAGAAACATTGAATTTATATTACATTTCATACATTATCTCATTGACAACTCTTAAATACGGCTCAAATATCTCCCAACAACCAATATGGTGGCTGACTCTCTGACCAAAAGTTTTCCAATTCAAAAAATAAGAAATAAACTCAAAACAATATTTGGGAATAAAATAACAATTACTAGGCATGGTGGTGTATTGAAAAGACTCTCCTTCAAATTTTCTCCAACTTCCATGCTTCATTTCAACAAACCTTCCCAGGCACAACTCCTTAAGATCACAGACATCATTCTTCTATGTCACAGTTCCTAAACCTGTTGTACTTACTATTTAATTAGAGGTTATTTCATCTCTAGAATTACCCATGTTTTACTGCTCTCCATTCACTTTGCCTAACAGGTTTGTTAACACTCCCGTCTTTGACGTATACTTACTGGAATATTGACTACTGTCAATATCCTTCCTAAAAGGTTATCTTGTGTATCTCTACCTAGTAATCCTTATGCAATTATCCCTCATTTTGTACTGCTCTCCATTCACTTTTCCTAACAGGTTCACTTCCACTCCCCTCGTTTACATAAACTTACTGGAATATTGACTCCTGTCAATATCCTTCCTAAAAGGTTTTCTGCTCTTCCATCTTTTATTTTTACTTACTAGAATGTTGACTCCTGTCAATATCCTTCCTTGAATCTCCCTTTTATTAAGTAATAACAAGCTTTAACTATGACTGTTACATGTAAAAATGAAACTAAAGAGCTCTACCATTAAAAGATAGTGGTTATGAGTCTTCTGAAAGCCCCGGCTGCAATCATTGTTGATTGTGTTATTATAATATCTACTACAATAGTTAATATTTTAAGTATATCTTGAATAATCTAAAAGTTACTTCTGTGTAAGACAGTCTAACAAAATAAGAATAATCTGATAAGATTATAGGGGGGCTTTCACAGGGGGGAATCCTCCTTTTATCTCATATAAGGGTGGAAAGAGGTGGATAACCCATAACAACATCGGTGGACTGAAATATTCCACTCAAGTGGTTTCTTTCGTGATTCAAAACATTAATACCACCTGTACTTATTTCTAAATTTCGTTTTAGAACCACATCCCAGCCTTTTCTATTCACATAAAGTGAATATTTTGAACCATGGAAGGTCCATGTTTATTTTAAAAGCTAAAAATCATCCAATTATATAAAAATATCATCTTGGGACCCTTATTACTAAAGTTATTAGTAATCAACATAAGAGCACAAATTGAATGATTTTGACACCTCATGATTCAATTTTATGTAATAAATTACCACAGTCCTACTCCATACAGGCTTCAGTAGAGCGGTATTACCAGTATCGTGATTAATTAACAGATGAACAGCCTTATGGCGGCTTTAAAGCCTCATAATTCAGATGTATTGGATATTATCCCACAATACCACCTGGGGTGAGAGCTCAACCTCAAATATTTTATTAATTTGTCAGTTTTTAAAATAAAGAGCTCAACAGTAGCTTAGATGTTATCCACAATTGAGCTCCACATAATGGTTGTACATATGGCACACCTTGGATCAAGTATTCCAAAGATATACAAGTTTGAAGTATTTTTACTTTCTTTCAAAATATTATTTTTCTTATTCTAAGAAGAAAATGTCAATTCCCTTTGAGCTGTTTAATACAAAGGGTTAATATTTACATTCCTATGTAGCCCTTCTCTAGAGCTTCCAAGAAATATTTTGTTTGGAAGGTATCTTATGAAAACTACGGAAGCTAGATGAGAGGTAAGAAAATATTTTTATGGTAATTTTTGATCCAGTGGTGCTACATTATTGGAAGCGGTACCATTAGATATCCCTCATTGATAGTCTTGATAAAAGACCCAATTTTTTGGGTCTGGGGTAAAGCCTCTAATTTTTGGATAAGAGGTGAATATTAAGGTTTATTCTAAGAAAGATTTAACAAAATTAATAAATTGGTTGATTCTTATTGTTGGGCTATAAGAATAATATTTTATGAAAGGGGAAGGTTTTCTATCTCAGATGTTCATATTCACAAACTAAATTTTCTAGGCTCTGTTTCTTTTTTTTTTGGACTTATTGTAATTTATTTAATTTAATAAATCTGTAAGTTGTTAATTTCAATCCTTCTTTTGTGCCATGTTTATGGTAGTTTTGAATGTAATTCCATTGCTCTAGCTTTGAGTCACAGGCTAAAAATTTTCCATAAATCCGGAGATTTAAATTCTTTCATAAACTGAATAAGATACCTATAAGACAATCAAAAATATATATAAGCCATTTCAAATAAAAATCTATTATTAATTAAATAAACGAGAAGGAGGCTCATCAAAAGGAATTCCTGTCATTTTTTAAAAAAATAGCCATCATGTACAAATACATATTATCACTTCTTCTTTAATACTCTTCCTGAATTTTCTGTTGTTTATTTGTCTTTATTCTTTGTTCTCATTCCATAAAATTTCTCTCTCCTCATCTTGGGATTTCTGGATTTTATCTTTCTCCTCTTCTAAGCCCTCTCCTTTTTCTAATATCATCATCAAAGGAGTCAAAAGGTCTTTCATTTTACTATTCCTGATATTAGTAAAAGGACTATCTCTCCAATATTTTGAGAATTTTTTCATAAAGAACTAACTAAATGAAACTTTATTCCCACTTCTGAATTTTTCCATAAGATATTGATTCTTCCCAAACCCTTCCCTTTTCTTAACATAATTTCCTGTTTATCACTTCAAATATTTATTTTCTCTTCTCATCATAGACTTCTAATATTTAATACTAGATTGTTCATTTTATTTAGAAAATTTTCTATCATTGATTTAAATGTTTCCTTGCTTTCCATTTTCAACATTATGTGATTGACAGCTTGAATGGGAAAATTCTCCTTATTCCAACTTAATGGATTCCTGGATTCTTGATATTTAGTTTCTGAAATAATTTATAAGCTGATTAAAAAAAAGATTTTATACTTCATGTTAAAATATTTTCTCAATAGTCACCTTAATTTCCATATGATGAAATTGTAGCTAAAAATATAACCCCCCACTTCCAAGTTCATAAAATGAATCTTTTATTGTCTAAAAATGATTCCAAATTAGCTCATCTCATTTAAATTAGCTCTATTAAACACACCTAACACTTTTTCTCAAGGATATTTAATGAGATGTCTTTCATTAGGTGGTAATTTTCCTTTTTTTATTTTTATGCATTTTGAAAAATTTATTCCAAGGTATAAATACATGAATTGTTCTTTCCAGATTGATGCAATATATTAAAGATTCCATAATAATCTCTAATAGCTTATTTTCAACTTCCCAAATCCAAAAAAAGGAGTATCTCGTATGATTTTTATCATGATCTTATTTAGCCTAAAAATGTATAGCTTTCTGAAATCTCTATACTTCCACCTTTACCTAATAATTGTTACTTATTTACCTTTTTAGCTATTTGATCTCTCTCCAATTGCTGAAAATAGAATAATTAATCTTCATTGGTCTTCCTTTTTCTATTTGATTTGAGGCTTTATTTGTAGTCTAATAGAAATTTCCTTAGCCTTCAATTTAGTGACTCAAGCTTACACCCATAATCTGCTTTACTTAAATTAAGGCCCCTTAAGGTTATTCTTTTGATAAAATTTCATTTTAATTTCCAAATATCCTTATGAATAAAAACCCAAGAGTCAAAAAGAATAGTTAAGTATTAAAAAAAGAGGGAGGAGTAAAAATAAAAACAAATAATTTAAGAAATTCAAAGGCGTAAAGAGAAAAAAAGAGAAGAAGACTAATTCAAGGAGAAAAAACTTCAGAATAAACAGATTATTTCTATGAGAATTTTTTCTACAATTACAGGTTTTAATATACCCAGTTTTAGGAAATAAAATTTGCAAAAAATAATTTTATTTTTTATTATTTCCATTTTTGATATTTGAATTTCAGTTTTTTTTACAATTTCAAGTTTATTTTATTATTATATTTTGTATTTTTCTATTCAAATTTAATTTTTATTTGGCTTTTGCCTACTGTATTATATCAGAATTATGAGTTTTCTTTTATTTATTATCTTGATTTTTTCATTAAATCAAAATCTATAAGTTTCAACCTTCTTCATTTAACCTTTTGGAAAAAAACTCCCTCTTTCTACTTTACCTTATTTGAATTATTTTTGAAAATTTCTAAAACTTTCTTCCACATTTTTTATTTAACATACCCTTAATAATTCTGAAATCTTTTGAGGAATTTTTCCATCTTTCAGATTTCTCTTTCAATTTTATGGCCCATTTCATAGTTTATTTTTCAAAAGGTCAATTTCACTATTTATCATTCTTATAAATAAATATAAATGAGGATTTCTAAGTAAAAAAAATATACTTTTATTATCCCTAATTATTAATGAGATAATTTCAAATATGAGAAGGAATAAATATTTAATTCCTTATGAAGCATAATTCATACAACTGTGAGTTCTTATTCAAGTATCAGATTGAGATATTGTGGTTCCAATAAAAATAAAAATAAGTTTCTTAATTTCTCACTTTCACATTTAACAAAAATTCTTAATTAAAAACAATCAATTCATCAGTTTATGAAATTCAAAACTCTTATATCCAATCTCATCAAGTTGAATAATGGATAAAGATGATTTTTTTTGTTCTCAATATTTGGTATTTATGTTTGTCATTAATATAGCTTTATTTTAATTCTATAAAAAATCCCCAATATGCTTTAGATACACTGGAAACACATGTTTTCCACACATCAACTTCCTCCAAAGATGTTATTTCTGAAAATCATTACTATTGTGTATTGTCCCTGGGAGACTACCATCAATCTGGAATCAAGGTCATTTTGAATAAATCATAAATTATAAACTGGACAACAATATAATCTTACCCCTCTTTATTAAATTAAGACTTCAATGTATCATTTGATGGTGGAGGAATCGGGATATTGGTCCCATCTAATTCCCTTTTGTCTTTCATATTTCTAATCAATGGAAGCTCATGCATAGATATCAAAAAGTGTTGTATACCTAAAAAAAGGCCACATAAGCTATATTAATCAGTCATGAATCAGTGAGAAATCAATCACCTTATGCTATAATAACGCAGAACAAGAATTATTGAATCAATCACTTTTTAAAAATATTTTATATTATTTTCATTTTGACATGTTAAATAAATGAGCCAAACTCTGAATGCTTTATCCATGACCAAGGAAATATAAATTAATATATATTTTAAACTAAAAATTTGATTGGTATCCTTGACTGTTTCAATTTTTTTGAAGCCTTGGTATTAATTAGTTTAACAATCACTTTAATGGGTTTACACCTAATCAAAAGTGTCTTTTGAAAAAAAAAATATCCATTGTATGAAATAACAATTTAAGCTCAAAAAATCAGGGGGAAATCTATCATAGTTTCTATTTTTCTATAATTGATACTTAAAAGCTTGTGTGCCTGAATTTTTAAGACAAAAAATAAGGAAAAGTATAAAAGTTCTAATCTTCAGAAATATAGTAATAAAGTGAGAAATGAGAGATTAAGAAATGAAAAAATAAATCTTGGATCATAGATAAAGATAAAAAAGAGGAATTTTTTTGGAATCATCACTTGGAAAACAAACAGTTTTTTAAAAGGTTTTCAAAATGAATTCTTTTAGTTTTTGAAAATAATCAAAAAAAATTAAAAAAAATTAAAACACCTAGGCCGATCCTTGAGCCTTATGCCACATTTTTTTTAAAAATAAAATTGAAAATAGTTTTGATTTTTTGATTTTACATTTGAAATTCTTTAGGATCATTCTTTTGCATAAAACAAAACTCAATTTTTTTCAAAACATTTTAGGTCATTTTGATTTTGTATTTTTTTTTACTTCTTTTGTTGACAAAGAAAAAACTCATCTCATTACTTCTAAATTACTTGAATAGCTCCTAGTTACTATTAATTATTAATTAAATAATAATCTTTTAAGAAAAAGAATAAAAAAACAAAAAAACAAGTCGATCAAAGGGAAGAAAACCTTGTTTTTTGAAATATTGTAAAAATTACAAAAACAAAAAAACATATAAAGATTGAGAAAATTATAAAAATATGAAAATTGAAGAGATTATAAATGATTTTTTAAACTTGATTTTGAAATAAATAAGAATAAATAAAAATAAATAAAAATAAATAAAAATAAATAAAAATGAATAAAAAGATTTAAAAAAAATTAAAAATAATTAAAAATAATCAAAAATAATTAAAAATAATTCAAAATAATTAAAAATAATTAAAAATAATTAAAAATAAACAAAAATAAAGAAAAATAATTAAAAATAATTAAAAATAATTAAAAATAATTCAAAATAAATAAAAATAAATAAAAATAAATAAAAATAAATAAAAATAATAAAAAATAAATAAAAAATAAATAAAAAATAAATAAAAAATAAATAAAAAATAAATAAGAATGAATAAAAATGAATAAAAATGAATAAAAATGAATAAAAATGAATAAAAATGAATAAAAATGAATAAAAATGAATAAAAATAAATAAAAATAAAAATGAATAAAAATGAATAAAAATAAATAAAAATAAAAATGAATAAAAATGAATAAAAATAACTAAAAATAACTAAAAATAAATAAAAATAAATAAAAATAAATAAAAATAAATAAAAATAAATAAAAATAAATAAAAATAAATAAAAATAAATAAAAATAAATAAAAATAAATAAAAATAAATAAAAATAAATAAAAAAAATAAAAATAAATAAAAATAAATAAAAATAAATAAAAAAAAATAAAAAAAAATAAAAAAAAATAAAAAAAAATAAAAAAAAATAAAAAAAAATAAAAAAAAATAAAAAAAAATAAAAAAAAATAAAAAAAAATAAAAAAAAATAAAAAAAAATAAAAAAAAATAAAAAAAAATAAAAAAAAATAAAAAAAAATAAAAAAAAATAAAAATACATAAAAATACATAAAAATAAATAAAAATAAATAAAAATAAATAAAAATAAATAAAAATAATAAAAAATAATAAAAAATAAATAAAAATAAATAAAAATAAATAAAAATGAATAAAAATGAAAATAAATAAAAATAAATAAAAATAAATGAATAAAAATAAATAAAAATAAATAAAAATAAAAATACATAAAAATAAATCAAAATAAATAAAAATAATAAAAAATAAATAAAAATGAATAAAAATAAATAAAAATAAAAATGAATAAAAATAACTAAAAATAACTAAAAATAACTAAAAATAACTAAAAATAAATAAAAATAAATAAAAATAAATAAAAATAAATAAAAATAAATAAAAATAAATAAAAATAAATAAAAATAAATAAAAATAAATAAAAATAAATAAAAATAAATAAAAATAAATAAAAATAAATAAAAATAAAGAAAAATAAATAAAAATAAAGAAAAATAAATAAAAATAAATAAAAATAAATAAAAATAAATAAAAATAAATAAAAATAAATAAAAATAAATAAAAATAAATAAAAATAAATAAAAATAAATAAAAATAAATAAAAATAAATAAAAATAAATAAAAATAAATAAAAATAAATAAAAATAAATAAAAATAAATAAAAATAAATAAAAATAAAGAAAAATAAATAAAAATAAATAAAAATAAATAAAAATAAATAAAAATAAATAAAAATAAAGAAAAATAAAGAAAAATAAAGAAAAATAAATAAAAATAAATAAAAATAAATAAAAATAAATAAAAATAAATAAAAATAAATAAAAATAAATAAAAATAAATAAAAATAAATAAAAATAAATAAAAATAAATAAAAATAAATAAAAATAAATAAAAATAAATAAAAATAAATAAAAATAAATAAAAATAAATAAAAATAAATAAAAATAAAGAAAAATAAATAAAAATAAATAAAAATAAATAAAAATAAATAAAAATAAATAAAAATAAATAAAAATAAATAAAAATAAATAAAAATAAATAAAAATAAATAAAAATAAATCAAAATAAATCAAAATAAATAAAAATAAATCAAAATAAATCAAAATAAATCAAAATAAATCAAAATAAATCAAAATAAATCAAAATAAATCAAAATAAATCAAAATAAATGAAAATAAATAAAAATAAATAAAAATAAATAAAAATAAATAAAAATAAATAAAAATAAATAAAAATAAATAAAAATAAATAAAAATAAATAAAAATAAATAAAAATAAATAAAAATAAATCAAAATAAATCAAAATAAATAAAAATAAATAAAAATAAATAAAAATAAATAAAAATAAATAAAAATAAATCAAAATAAATAAAAATAAATAAAAATAAATAAAAATAAATAAAAATAAATCAAAATAAATCAAAATAAATCAAAATAAATCAAAATAAATCAAAATAAATCAAAATAAATCAAAATAAATCAAAATAAATCAAAATAAATCAAAATAAATCAAAATAAATAAAAATAAATAAAAATAAATAAAAATAAATAAAAATAAATAAAAATAAATAAAAATAAATAAAAATAAATAAAAATAAATAAAAATAAATAAAAATAAATAAAAATAAATAAAAATGAATAAAAATAAATAAAAATAAATAAAAATAAATAAAAATAAATAAAAATAAACAAAAATAAATAAAAATAAATAAAAATAAATAAAAATAAATAAAAATAAATAAAAATAAAAATAAATAAAAATAAATAAAAATAAATAAAAATAAATAAAAATAAATAAAAATAAATAAAAATAAATAAAAATAAATAAAAATAAATAAAAATAAATAAAAATAAATAAAAATAAATAAAAATAAATAAAAATAAATAAAAATAAATAAAAATAAATAAAAATAAATAAAAATAAATAAAAATAAATAAAAATAAATAAAAATAAATAAAAATAAAGATGACAACAATCACTTAAGATGGTGTTTGTAAAATTCTTATCCAAATCCTTTTATTGAAAAGACCTCCCATTTGATTTTACTAAAAAAAAATGAACATTTATCTTAGAATAAAATAACTATGATAAAGAAATTTATTAAAAATTTCAGCACTAATTTTGGCTAAACTTTTTGTTCAAAATTCCTTATTACTTCAAATTCCATTAAATAAGGCTATGATCCAAAAAGAATAGTTTTGATTCCTCAAGCTTTATGTCTATTACTTTCATGAAATTTTTTTGATACCTAAATGGGAAATATTTTGGGTGTATTTAATAAATATATAAAAGATTAAGAGAATTAAAAATCATTTATTTCTTTAAGTAAAAAAAGTTTAAAGAAAAAAACAAACAAACAAAAAAATGGGTTATTTTTTTTGATAGAATCTCATCAATATGAAAGTTAAATTTAATTTGATTTTATTTATTTATTTTCCTTTTTCTTTTTTTTTTGGAATATTTGAATATTTGAATTGAATATAATTTTTTCATAATTGGTTTTTTTTTTTATATCAAAAATTTTGATAATTAAAAAATAAAAATAAAGAATTATAGAATATTAATAACAAAGAAAAAACAATTATGAAACTTATTTATGAATTAAATAGATTTAATAAGAATAAGAATAATAAGAAGAAGAATAGAACTAAATTTAATTAAAAAGATTATAATAAAAAAAAAGAAATTAATTTTAAATATTATTTTTTTATATTTATTTATTTATTGAATTTTTTATATTTAAAATTATTTTAATTTATATATCTTAAGTAAAAAAACAAAAATCAAAAAAAATCAAAAATTAATAAAAAAAAAAAAGTTATTCAAAATTTTTTTTTTTTTATTTTTTTTTTTGAAAGAATTCTTTTTATAATTTTTGATAATTCACTTAATCAATTAAGTTTAAGTTTGAGTTTAATTTTTTTTTTTTTTTTTTTTTCGGAAATTATATTTTTAATCAAAAATTTTTTTTTTTTTTTTTTAAATAAATAAATTAATTAAATTAAATTAATAAAGAGAAAAATATAAAAAAAAAATTTTCTTAAAGAATTTTTATTTAATTTATTATAATATAAAATAATAGTTCAATTAAAATTACATTTAAAAAAACTTTTAAAAGGTGGTTTAGTATATTATGAATTATTTTAAAGGGGAAATTATTTTAAAAAAAAAAAGAAAAAATTATAGTTTAATAAAAAAGGACAAAATTTTTTTGAAATAGAAGAATAAATTTAATTTTAAAATTTTAAAAAAAAATGGAAAAAAATTAACCATTTTTTTTGTTAGAGTAAAAAAATCTTTATTATTAATTGGTCAAGGATTTAATTGAAAATAAGTTTCAATTAGAGTAGGAAAAATTCAAAAAAAAATTCTTTATTAAAGGATAAGTATTTTGAAGTTATGTATTTAAAAAAAATTGTTTTTATTATCTGGTAAATCAAGTTAAGAGGTTTCTATTTTCATTAAATTTATATAAGATCTTTCTATAATCTTTTTTAATGAATTTTTCTTTTATTTAAATCTGTTTTAAATTGAATGAATTATTTGATTTATAGTCAAATTAAAAATCTCACTATATCAAATTATGATTTTCTTCTTCAAATTTGATCCCATAAACATTTGAGAAATCATAATAGTATAATAATATAGATAAAGATGGTTTAATATCCATCCAGAAGGATCAAAAAATAGAAAAAATGGAATAATTTAATTTTTTTATTTTGTTTTTATTTAGTTTTAAGATAATTTCATTTCCTCTTAGTATCTTTATTCTAATATTCTAATAATATTCAAAGGAAATAATATCTTAAAATTTAATTATTAAACTAATTAATAAATTAATTTAATAATATTTTATTTTATTTTATTTTTTGAATTTATTATATTTTAAAAATTTAATTTTAATTTTATTAATTTAAAAAAAAAGAAAAAAACTTTAATTTTCAATTTGATTTTTTTTTCTTAAGATTAATTAATTAATTGAAAAAAAAAAATTATAAAATTAATATATATATATATATAAAAATATTATTATTATTATTTTATTTCTCATTATTTCAAATAATAATAATAATAATAATAATAATAATAATAATAATTTCTTTAAAAAAAAAAAAAAAAAAAAAATTAATTTTTATTTTAAGATTTAACCCTTTTTTTTTATTTTCTTATTAAAAAAAAAAAAAAAAAATTAAAATTTAAAATTTAAAAGTAATTTTATAAATAATAATTTTTTTTTTTTTTCAATAAATTAAAATAATTAATTAATTAATTAATTTTTTTTTTTTAAAGTTAATTAATTATACCTTTTTTCTTTTTTTTTTTTTGTAGTAATAGTAGTAATAATAGTAATAGAGTAATTCTAATAATAAAACTTTTTTTTTTTTTTAAGATTTTTAAAAAAAATTAAAAAAAAATTAATTGAAATAAATAAATTTAAATATATATATATATATATATATATTTATAATATTTTTAAAAAAAAATAATAATAATAATTTTTTTTTTTTTTCTTCATTTATTTTTTTTAATTTTTTTTTTTTTTTTATTAATTTAAAATTAAATTAAATTAATTATTTATTTTCAATTTTTTTTTAAAAAAAAAAAAAAAGAAAAAAAACTGTTATTTTCAAAAAAAAAAAAAAAAAAAAAAAACTATTATTTTTTTAAAAAAAAAAAAAAAACTATTATTTTTTTTTAAAAAAAAAAAAAACTTATTTTTTTTAAAAAAAAAAAAAAAAAAAAAAAAAAAAACTAATTTTTTTCTTAAAATATAAAAATTTTATTAATTTTAATAAAAAAAAAAATAAAAAATAAAAAAAATATTATTTTAAAAATTAAATAATATTATAATAATAATAATTCTTTTTTTTTTTTTTTTTTTTTTTTTTTTTTTTTTTTTTGGTTTTGTTTGGTTTAGTTATTATAAAAAAAAAAAAAAAAAAAAAAAAAAAAAGAATTATTATTATTATAATATTATTTAATTTTGAAAATAATATTTTTTTTATTTTTTATTTTTTTTTTATTAAAATTAATAAAAAAAAAAAAAAAAAAAAAAAAAAAAAAAAATTATAAATTCACCAAGTAAATTTTTAATCAATTTTTTTTTTTTTTTTTTTAAAAAAAAAATCTTATATATATAATATTTTACCTAATTTGATCATTTGAGGATGACTTATTAAGCTCAAATTTTCTAGAACTTTGATAACTCACCTTGATGGCTTAACATAAGAACTCCTACTAATTTGATAAGTACTTGAAAATCAACACAAAGAAGCCTCATTTAAATTTCAACTTAATCACTTCAAAATGAGAGCCAACTGAAGGAAGATTTGTATTTTAGGGAAATTAATTTTATTTTAAAATATGAGTTTATCATTAATCCAATTTTAAAATTTCCAAAAATCTTTCATTATTAGTTCAAACTTCTTGTTTTAAGTCATATTCCTTAATACTGAGAATTTTTGTCAAATTTCTTTCCTCTTGAAGGTTTTGGTGTTTGTGGAATTTTAAAATATCTAAACAAAAATATCATCAGATCAACCAAACAAGATATCATTGACATACCTATTTCTGACAACCTTAGTAAGAATTTCTTCCAAATCATCCTCCTCACTTAGCAACCACTCAAATATTAATTCAATTACTGGGTAATCAAGATTGAATGTACCAAGGTTTAGTCAATTTGGGGCAACCAAAAGTTCCTTCCATCTAGCTATTGTATTAATTGCTGTAGCTTCCTTTTTTATCTTCAGTAGTCAAATGCAATATTGGCACTTTGAGCATTTATGCATGTAGGCAACAATAATCAAACAGAGTTAAAAAAAACCAAAATAAAAAATGATTTAAGATGGGGTTTTCAAGTTATGTTGTGGGTTTAGATAGATTTTAGTAACGTGAGCTTTTGTGTCAGCAAGGAAAAAAATACAAGTTGTGTGAGCCTGTGACTCAAAACCAGAGCACAAGCATGACAGCCAAAATACCATAAACCAATGGTATAGCCAAGATACCACCAAAACATGGAAATGAGCCAAATCAGCTCAAAAGGTATCAAAAGAAAGAGGAAACTCACCTCTTTCTGAAAATATAAGTCCCATCACCATAGGACAAAGAATAACAAAGTTATTGCTGAGCATAAACCTTAATTTTCACCTCTCATCTAAAATCTATAAGTAGAGCCTTAACCTCATCAAATGGGTACTCAAAATGAAGCTCTAAGTCAGGGCTATCCAATGGTACCAGCCAAACTGAGCTAGCACCAATATTACTGGAGTTATGGTCAATTTCAGACTAAATAAGGGTGAACAAAACATTCACCTCTCATCTAACTTCTACAGTTTTAGTGTGAGATACTTAAAGTGGGGTATTTTTGGAAATAGCACAATCAGGGCTATCTTATGGTGTCATCCACTTCCCCATATCTCAACTACAGCAGAAGTTATGGGGCAAACAAGCTCAATACAGCTTTTTGCCTAAATCAGGCCTATGTACAAAAATCTTGTACATGGCATAACTTTGCCATAATTAATGATAACCACATCAAATAAGGTACCATTGTGTAGAACATATACAGGGCTACACACTGGTTTAGGTTTGAGGTTGATATCTCAAGAACTGACAAAGTTACAGCTTTTTTAAGGTCAAAATCTCACATTCTGACCAATACAGCCTTACCATGGGATAATATCCCATAACCATGGATATGAGGTGTCAAATAGACAAAGAAGCTTGTTTTTACTTCAATACCTCATACTTCAGTCAATAGTGGGGTCCCATACAGCTTCTGTACAGCATTCTACGCGTCATACACATCAGGATTAGGCTGTGAGGTCCCCAGATGAAAATTTTCACCCTGTATTGGTGAAAACTGCCCAGATGTGGTTTCAAAACCACATATGAGCTCAATACAGGTTATAAAGGCTGTTTGAAAACCACAAGCCAGCACTAGAGAGTGAAAAAATCTTCAATTCCTCTATGTGGAAAGGTCTAGCACCCTTTCCACCCCATTTCAGGATAAAAAGGAGGCTTTTCACAGCCAGAATTGTCTCCTCATCCTGCTCTTGAATAACCTACATAGTAAACTGTCAAAAAAATCTTTACTCTTGGTTAATAATCAGGTATAATTATAAATCTTAATTATTTTATTCTTTTATTCTTTTAACCCAACAGATAAAACTGCACCCAGGGCTTTCAACAGCACTCACCACCACTATATTATATATAGTAAAGCCCTTTTTATCTTAAATTAAATTATCTTTAGCCCTTAAAAATCTTTTTTTTTAACCATTTTTACCATGTCACAAACATAGTTAAAGTTGTACTTAGTATATTTACACCTTTATCATAGTTTCATCCTGACAAGTTGATTGATTGAATGACATTGGATATTTTTTAGAGGAAAGCAAAATAAAGGGGGAAAAATGAGGATGCTTAAGGATTTTTGCACAAGGAACCAAAAAAAAGGAAATTTACAGTCAAATTACTTTTGTTGGGACAAACCTGAAAAACCAGGGGCCTGTATGAGCATGAGATACATTGCCCTGCCATCCTATTTGTTGCATCTTATCTTGGCTTGTGCATCTCCTCTTTCTCGAGTCTCTCCCCCTTTCTTAATTGATCTTACATTGTTGTTTTTTTTTGTTTGTTTGTTTCTTTCTCTCACATCTCAGATTGTTTTGAATTGTTTCACTTTATTAAATAGTCCAATCATGAAGATTGGGCTATTTAAAGAGAATCACCCAATGCCTTGCAAACCCTCAACTAATAACTATCCACCTTTTTGTCCTTTTTCCACTTTGCTTTTGATTTTTTCTTTTTCAACAATTGTTTTAATTGTTTTTTGTTATTTTAGATCATTCCTTATCTGGACATTGAAACTCATGGATGAATTTTGGGAATGTGTCAAACAGGGTTATCATTCCAAGCCATTGGCCAATTAGTTGGGGTTCCTCTTACAATAATCTACAATACAATCACAAAATATCAACAAATTGGCATAGTTCAAACTCAACAAAAAACCAGACAGCCTACAATCTTAAAGGATCATGACCAACATCAGCTTAGCCAAATCATTACTCATTGCTGTCATCTTACTGTTGCTCAAGTTATAAACTTGATGATTGAAATCATTTCTACCAGAATTATTCAGAAAGAGATCCACAAGCTAGGTAAGGCATTAAGAATTGCACCAAGAAAGCCTTACCTTCAACCAAAAGATTTTCAAGCCCAATTTCTATTTGCTCAAGCTCATGTGCACTGGGGAATTGACAATTGGGCAAAGGTTTTGTGGACCAACAAGTCAGCTTTTGAGCTAGGCAAGAAATTCAACTGAGTCTGTGTATGGCACACTCCTCAAGAGAAGTGGCTATTGGAGAACTTAGCCATTAATCATCGCTCTGGACATCAAACAATCATGGTCTGGGGGGGAATTTGTGCAGCCAATCAATCAAGAATTGCATTTCTTGAGGGACAAATGACATTGGCTCAACTGATTTGAAAGGTTTACCAACCAGTTCTCTTTCCTTTCATCAGCCAAATGGAGCAAGCACCCTGGATAATGGGAAGACATCAGCTTATTGTCATGGAAGACAATGCCCCAATCCACACAGCAACTCTCAGCAATCAATGGCGCCAACAACATGGGATCCAAAAAATGCAATGGCCTGCTCACTCACCTGATCTGAACCCAATTGAGAATGTATGGAAGATCATGAAGAGTGCCATCAGCAAACTCTATCAACCACAAACAATCAATGAATTAAGGGTCACCATCCAATCAGCATGGGATGATGTTCCTCGCAATACTTTGGACGACTTGATACTCTCCATGCAACAGCAAATGGAAATGGTTATTGCACAGAGTGGTGGTCCAACATTTTACTAGGACCACCATTATTATATGGTCAGTTTTCTCTTGCACTCATAACTTAATTCACTTGACTAAAGCTAATAAGTTATTTTTTTTTTGCTTAACTTTGTTTTGTTTTTAAGTTTTTGTGTCAACTCATCATGTATTGTTTAGAAACCCAAAAACAAAGGTGTCTTAGTTTCTTTTTTGTCTTTTTTCCTTAGTGTTTTGGCTTTTTTTTTGCAATTTAAAATCGTGACTTTGACTTGTCCCTGTGAGAATGTGCGCGTGAGATTTTTGGCTGCGCAGCCAAAAAAATACAGCTCGCCTTTTTTTTAAAAGCGTTTGCATACTTATGGCAGGGCACTGTACAACGAAATGTGGCATGTGTCATATCCATATTAGTCTACTGGATTTCGCGATATCTCGCACGAATGAGCTAAAGGATGAGTCCCCCTAATAAATTTGTTTCAAGTGGAATGTTATTCTCTTTTTAACTCTATTGAGCGCAATCATAAGATGACGACAAGTGATAATTTATTTTGATTTCTGAGCAAAAAAAGCATGATAATTTTTTTTTTTTTAATTTTAATAAACGATTTAACAAATCCCCCCGCGAAAAAACAGATATAAAAAGGTAAGGTATGTATGTATGATTGACGAAGATGAGATGGTTTATAATACAACTTGAACGCTTGCCTAAAGAAATACTTGTCAAACTTTTTGCTTAACAGATTTGAGCATCTTATCGATTTCCTGTTCTATTTCTTGATCTGGTTTATTTAACTTTGTTTTAACGGTTTCAATTTTAAGAATTTGATCATTATTATTATGATTATTATGTAATTTAGATTTAGATTTAGGTTGAGATTTTAATTTTTTGATTTGATTTGAATGAGGTTGAGAATTGAGATGATGATTTGATGGACTTATTTCATTAATTTTTCGTTTTGTTTTAATGATTGTTTGATCAAATGGTTTTTTGAAATCATTAAGCTTTTGATTTAAGAATTTAGATTGATTGATTGATTTTTGATGATGATTTGAATTGTTTGATATTATTGAAGAAGATGAAGGTTGAGGATGATTTGAATTAGTTTTAAGATTTTGAGTTAAATCTATAGGAGGATGATTTTTTGAGTTTGATTGAATTGAATCCCAATTTGATGAATGATTTAATTTCTAAAGATTAATAAAAAAAAAAAAGTAAGGAATTGATTAGATTGATATAAGAAGATCAAGATGAATTATTATTTTTTGTTTGATGACTGACATGAATTGATTTATTAAGATCACCAAAGCTAATTCTACCTAAATGATTATTAATATTTGAGTTGTGATTTAAATTTGATTGATTGATTGATGAAGAATTATAAGATAAGAGAGGGAATGAGATGAGAGATTCTTCATAAATGATATTAAAATTGAGAGATTTTGATTTTGATTTTGATTTTAATTTTAATATTGAATTTGATTTTGATTCTGTTGAATTTGATTTTGATTCTGTTGAATTTGAATTTGAATCTAGATTAAAATTTGAGGAATTTTTAGAATCTAATTTAATTTGATGATTTGATGATAAATTTTTTGAATTTTTTGAATTTTCTTTGATCGAATTAAGATTTCTTTGCATGAATTTGAGGTTTAACTATTAAAAGAACGATTAAAAATTAAAAATTAATTAATTAAAAATTAAAAATTAAAAATTAAAAAGAATACGAACCGTTCCAGAAGATAACATAATTTTAATTTGAATGATAACTTAGGTGTAAATTGATAAAAGCTGAATTAATTTAATTTTAAATTTTTGGATCAAATTGTGTGGTCGATGAAGAAAAAATTAATTTAATGAAAAAGATTTTATTTTATTTTTTTTTATTTTTTAAAAAATTTAAAAATTAAAAATTAAATTAATTTAGTGTATTCAATTTAAATTTCTGATTTTTTAATTTTTCTCACTAAAACATTGACTCATTTTCTGATTTTTTGATTTTTTGATTTTCTCCACTTTAATTATAAATTAAATTATTAGTTTAATTTTGATTTTAAATAAAAAAAAATTAATATTTTTTATTTTTGATAGCAAGCTCATCTCTTTTGTAAATTAAAAAATTGACAAAAAGTTAATCAAAGGAATTCTTAGAATTTTAATGGACAATTCAGCTTATAAAGAAAAATCATAGAATTCTAATACCTTCTTTCAATTCAATTCAATTCAATTCAATGGATCATGATCAGAATCAATTCAATTAAATCCATTCTACAAAAATTTAATTGATTAAATTTCTTTTCATGTACATTTTAGGAGACTTATTCATATTACTAAATACATTATTTAAATCATTCAGAGTATGATTTAAAATTTTCTTGAAACAGGAGAAGGGTATTTAAAAATAATGATTAAATTAATAATTCTCTTTTTAATCAAATCTTATTATATAATTATTAAAATTATTATTTTATTAATAATTTTTTATTATATCACCATCTTAATCTAATGATTATTCACTGTCTCTAGAATCACTTATTTAAATTTTTTCATTTCCTCTTAAGATTCTAAACTAATCAATCAAATTTTCCAAACTTTTAGAATTTCTTTATTGAACCAAATAACATGAATCCTGACCTCAACTTGTATTGACCCCCAGAATTATTTAATGTTTATTTCTCTCAAAAATAAAATCATAAGCTTATACAAAAAGAAAAATTGATTATATATGAATAATTTAATACTAAAAATTAATTTACCTAAACACTCATGTAATACCTTTGGAGTTAATAATACAGTAACCTTCCACCAGTTGAATCAAACAAGTCCTTTATTATCTAATATTAAATGTAAATCTTATACAATACAAACATTATATTTAAATAATAGTTTTAAATTAAAAAAAAAAAAAAACTTCTGACTTTTCCAAATATGTCACCCTGATTGATTTTTATCTTATTTATATTATATTAAATAATAAATTTCCTTATGATTTTCATTATTATAATAATAATTCAAGAGATAAAAATTAATATTAATTTAATTTTTTATTTTTTTTTTCAAATTAACTAAAAAAATATAAAATATTAATGAAAAAAAAAAAATATTCAATTTTAAAATAAATTAATCCCATTTAAATTTGAATTAATTTTTTTTTTTTTTTTTGAAAAAAAAAAAAAGGATCATTTAATCAAAAGAATTTATTAATATAAATTAAATATAATTAATTAATTAATTAAAATAGTTTAATTCTTTTAATTTAAAACTTAAATAAATAAATAATTTATTTAGGGTGTTGGTAAAAACACGTAAGGGGTGCCCTGGGCCCATTTTTAATTAAAAATGAAACACCATTGGGCCTGTATTGGGCCAAAACATTCCCAAAAGAGGTTTTTCCCCACAAAACCTCTCTAACTCCCAATTGTTTCAGATTTTTTTGCCCAGCCCCCCCCCAAAAAAAACAAACAAGCTCAAACATCCCAATAATCCACATTATCCCCACCCCAAACCATTTTTTTTTTGGAAAAAAAGCATTACCAAAGCCATTTTGCAAAGCTTTTCACACTTTTTTTTCTTTTTTTCCCCCAAAGACTGCATTTTCCACCACAACAACCTGCTTTCAAGCCTCTCAATTTTCAATTTTTTACCTTCCCTCATCTATTAATCCCATATTTAAACCACTTTCTGTCACTCTTAACCACTTCTGTTCATTTTTCACACCTTTTTCACCACTTTTTCACATTTCAAAAGGTTCTTACCCCATTCCAAATCCCCCAAATCCCCCTTTTTTTTTACTTTTATACATAATTTTCATTAAAAAAATGCTTCAACCCCCCACTGAAGGTGAATTTCAGACCCTTGAGCTTCTTTGTCAACATGTGCATAATGTTGCCAGGGCTCAGGGGTATGCTGTGTCCACCTTGAGGTCCAATATGACCCACAACCAAATTGAAATATGTTGTGACAGGTCTGGCACCCCAAATCCCAACAAAAGCCCCTCCAAAACAGTCACCTCAAGAAAGCTTGACTGTCCTTTTAGACTTTATGCCAGGAAATATGCCAAGAGTACCACTTGGACTCTTAAAGTCAAAAATCCTGAACATAGCCATGATGCCACTGAAAATATCATGGCACATCCTGCTTTCAGGAAATTCAATGAGCAAGAAACATCTCAAATTGCTCAAATGTCTGAATCACTGCTCATGCCAAGGCAAATTCAAGCCCAATTATGCAGCCAGAGGGAGTCTGACAGGCCTGTAATCCTTCAAGACATTTATAGCCAAGTCAAGAAAATCAAGAAAGACAAACTGCAAGGCAGGAGGCCCATTGATGCTCTTATTGACACTCTCAAAGAAGAAAATTTTGTTTGGTCCTCTGCAAGGGATTCTGAGGGACACATTACCTCCTTGTTTTTTACTCACCCCCTGGCCATAAAACTTCTTCATGGCTTTCCTCATGTCATTCTTATGGATTGTACTTATAAGACCAATAAGTACAAAATGCCCCTTTTTCATATTGTTGGATTCAGCTCAACAAATAAGACCTTTTCTGGGGCTTTTTGTTTGATGAAGAATGAAAATTAAGCTTCATATACTTGGGCATTAAATCAATACATTGAAAAGGTCCTCAACAACACCAATCTTGTTCCCCCTCCAGTTATTGTTATTGACAGGGATCTGGCCTTGAAAAACTCTATTAAGAAGCTGTTCCCAGACTCCAAAGTCATTCTATGCATTTGGCACATCAACAAGGAGGTATCTGCTCATTGCATGAAGAAAATTGGTCATGGAACTGATTTTGAAATTTTTATGGGCCTTTGGAATCAAGTAATATACTTCTTCACTTTATTTCATTTTATTTCACTTTTTTTCTTATTATTGTCTTTATTAATGACTTTGGGATTCTTTTCTCAGTTTATGTATTCACCCACTGAAAAGTCTTTCAAAGAAAACTGGAAGAAGCTTCAAAAGCAAGTTAAAAATGCTGAGGTCTTGCAGTATTTGGAAAATACCTGGCTTCCTCTAAAGGAGTATTATGTGCCAGCCTGGACCAACCACCATTGCCACCTGGGTGTGGGATCCACCTCCAGAGTTGAAGGTGCCCATGCCATGGTTAAACTTTGGCTCCAAAAGTCCACTGGTACTCTCCTGGAGGTAGTCAGGGCACTCCACATGGCATTCAGAAAACAATTTATCAAAATTATCAACAGAATCTCCAAAGAAATGATTGTCCATGTCAAGAATTTTCCTCCACACATCTGTGCCCTCAATGGCAAGGTGTCTCATTATGCTCTTCAGATTGCCTTTGAAAATTTCAAAACAAAATTTCCTCCAAATGAAAAATGCACCAACAAATACAACAATTATAAAGGCATTCCTTGCAAGCATAAGACCCAAAAGGCATTTTCCAAGCCCCAAAGGCTTGAATTATCAGACTTCCATCCTCAATGGCATTTAAATTTTCCTGTGAGGGTTTTTTAATCTCTTATTATTATTATTTTTCTTATTAACTGATTTTACTTGTCATATTCTTCTCAGACTGGTTTTCAAGGTGATGATCAAAGTGTTGAAAAAGAAAGAAAGAATGAAGCCAAGAAAATATTTGAAGACATTGGGGAATACCTGTTTCAAAGACCAATGGCAGAAATCACTCCAATACTCCAACATTTTCAAGATGTTTTGACTGGAAAAGTCCCATTTGATCAAATTTTCAAGAGTCAAGAGGATGATCAATATTATGAAGACCCTCTAGAATGAAAGAATATCCGTGGAAGACCCCAAGGAGCCAAGAATAAAAACAAAAGAGACCCTTCAAGATTTGAAATTATTGAAAGTCAATCCAAGAGAAGAGGAAGACCCCCATCAAAAGTGACCAGCACAACAACATCAAGATCCCAGTCAAATTTACCCTCTCCAATTATGGAAGTGGACTCATCTGAAGATTCTGAAGATTCTGAGTACTCATTATCTAAATCCATCAGTTCATCAGATTCACTACCCTCAGCAACTGAATTAAATAAATCAGAAGTAACCCTTAGAAGGTAAAGAAGATTGGCAATTGGAAGCAAAACATCACAAAGAAAATCACACAAGCCTTCCACCAGTTTGAATATCTATGATGCAATTGACTTGACCTGTGAGCATTGTCAAAGCAATTATCACACAAGTGATGAATGCTCCAAGCTGTTTGTGAGTTTCTGATTCTTTTTAATGTAATTTTATGTTGTTTATTTTGATATTTATTCATTTTTTTTACTTATTTTATCAGATAACTGGCTCAGAAGACTTGCCCAAGTTTATATTGAAATACACCTTCAAGGCCATCAATGTCCAGGGTGATGGAAACTGTGGCTACAGAACAGTATCCCACTTCATTTACAAGACTCAAGATCAATGGGCTGATGTCAGAGGTTACTTGGCTGAAGAAATTCAACAAAATCAAGACCTTTATGAAGCCATGAACACCTTAATTCCCTCAGTATCCTCTTATTTGGAAAGAATTGAATGGTATGAAGATGTTGGCCAGGCTCCAAAAAGCAAGTGGATGTCCATGCCTGACATGGGGGATCCAATTGCAAAAAAGTATAAAAGACCAGTTTTCTTTTATTCCACAGCCCAATATTTTTCTTTTTTCCCTTATTTCTGTCCTCCAAATGATAATCCCCCCATTTTCATCTGCTTCTTGAATAGTTGTGCTCATTTTGTTCCTTTGGACATCATCATTTCTAAAGTTTATCCAGTCCCCCCCATTACTGTTAACTGGGAGATTCATGCCCAAAAACAAGCCCTGGGGTGGGCTGATAAATTTAAGAAACACAGAATGTTGTATTTGTCCAATCTTCCTCCCCCCTCTCAGAAAAAACCCACTATTTTGGAAGTTGATTCTGATTGAATGATTTTTGTATATACAATTTATGCCAATTATCCCCCTCCTCAGTCATATTTATTGCTTAAATCACACCTCAGTCTCATTTTTTATCAAACTTGTGGAACTGTTGTACTTGAGAATATTCATATTACACACAAGAGAAAAAACAGTTAAAAAAAACACTCATTGCGCCTTCACTTGTTGTCCCATCCAAAGAAATTTCCCAATTAATGAGCTTCTGGTTCTTTATTGTCCAGATTGAACCCTTTAATTTAAAAAAAAATTAATGAAATTCATAAGTGGGAAGTTATTAAATTCAATTTTTTAAAAATAGGCATATTACAATGACGGGAAAAAACATTTGAAAAAAAAACCCTTTTTGCACCTTCACTTGTCCCACCCAAAAAAAATTCCCAAAATTATGGTATTCTGGTGCTTTATTCTTCAAATTGAACCCTTCATTTTTAAAAAAAAAATTAAGTAAATTCATAAGTGGGAAGATTTTAAATGAATTTTTGAAAAAAAATATGCCATTTTGGCATATTGACCAAATTGGTGAAATTTGGCAAAAAAAAAATTTGTGCTTATTGACATTCCAAGTCAGGAAAAATATGGCAAAAAAAAATTAAAAAAATCCTCAAAACTGAGCCTGAGGAATTTTTTTTGAAAATTAAGGTCACTTACGTGTTTTTACTAAAAGCTTACGTGTGTTTACCAACACCCTATATATATAAAGCTTAATTAAATTTAAATAATTATTTTTTATTTATTAATTGAGTTTATATATATATAAAAATTATTATTTTAAAATTTAATTTTTTTTTTTTTTTTTTTGAATTTCTTTATGGTTTTTGGTAAAATTATATAATCCCTTATATATATATATATATATATATATTACCAATTTATTGTCAAAAAAAATTTAAGTAATATCATTTTTTTTTTTTTTTAAAAAAAAAAACACCCTTATGAAAAGTTTTTGAGGAATTTTTTTCAATTATATATATATATATTTGGTCATATTTCTTTCATCTTTGTAATGTTAAGATCCTCAAATCTTTTTGGGAAAGTTTTTGGGTGAGAAAATTATAGGCCCAAAAAGTGTTTTTCTTTTTATAATTTTTTTGTTTATTTTTTTAAGTAAAGTAAAACTTCTATTTATGGAATTTTCAATTCCATCAATGATATGAATGGAATTTCCAATGCCATAAATGATATTAATCGAATTGCCAATGCCATAAATGATATTAATGAAATCAAAAATAAAATAAATGATGTTAATGGAATTAAAAATTTAATAAATTCAATTTATTTCATCAAAAATTTAATAAATGAAATGAATAGAATTAAAAATTTCATAAATGGAATTCATAGTACCATTTATGGCATCAAAAAGGGGCCAATTGATTTTATTACATGTTTTTTTTTTACTAATTTATAGTAAAAAAAGACATAAGTTATTACATTTTTTTTTTATTAAAATGATTATTTTAGTTTACCAAAGCCCTTTTTTTTTAAAAAAAAAAAAAAAATTATAAAAATAATCATTTATATAAAAAAAAAAAAACTTTAATTTTTATTTTATTTTATTTTATTTTCTTATTTTAAAAAAAAACTTTTGAATTTGAATATAAAATCAACTTTTTTTTTCTTTAATGGAAAAAAAAAACCCTTTTTTTTTTGGTGGTGGTTAGTTGATTTTCTTTTTTTTTTTTTTGAAGTTATAAAAAAATAAATATATAAATAAATTATTATTATTATTTTTTTTTTTTTTCAAATTTCCATTAAAAGTTTTATTTATTTTAATTTTCCTTTCTAAGAAAGAAATTAAAATATTGAATTTTATCAATTTGAAGAATTTTAAATTTAAACTTTCAAAATTTATGAATGTTCTTATAAGAAACTAAGTTTAAATTACTTTTTTTTTTTAAATAAATTAAATTTATTAAAAACTTAAATATTAGATTATATATTTAATATTAAAAGAAATATTATTTTAATATAATGGTATAGAATAAATTAATTCATTTATTTAAAATAGTTTTTATAAAATTAAAAAAAGTAATAAATTTGGTTTAAATAAATGAAGATCATTTTTTTTAAGATTTTAAATTATGTTTAAAGAATTTTAATTGTTTATCTATTGAAAGATTAAATATAAATAAATAATATATGAACAAAAAATTCAAAACTTATCAATTAATAAATGAATAAGTAATTGATTTAAATAAAAAAACTCCATTAGCTTAAATATTAAACCTACAAAAATACCTTAAAAATTAATCACTCAAGCATATTTTTGTGGTAACAAAATCAAAAAATTTTAAGTGTTAGTCTGAATTAATAAGAAATCATCATTTTAATATTTAAGGATTGGAATCTTAATAAGACGTTCTGATTGAAGATAAATATGATTTAGATTAAAATAGGGAATAATTTAAGATAATTATACCTATTTTCTTAATAAATAAAGATTTTTTATGAGGATAAAAGTTTATTTATTTATCAAAATTTCAAGATTTTGATTATTGTAAAATATGACCTTTTTTGAAAAAAAATATATAGATTTTTCTTTTCTTTTTTTTTTCTTTTTGAAATTGAAAATAAATTTCATTTATTAATCAATAATAAATCAATATTAATTAAAAAAAAAAAACTGATTATAATTTTCTTTTTAAAAAATAAATAAATTAGATCTCATAAAAACTAATTTATTCTAAAAAAAAAATATTGAATATCAAGATAATAATAATAATTTATTTTTTATTTGAATTTGGATAATTTTTTTTTTTTTTAAAGGAATTTTATTTAATTGAATTAAATTATTTTTTTCTTATAAAAAAAAAATTAATAAATAAAATTCAAAAAAATTGAAGATTTATTATTATTATTAAAATTTAATCATAATAAAAAAATTTTTAAAAAAAATAATTTTAATAAATTAAAAATTAAAAAAAAAAAATCTCAAAATTTTATTTATATTATTCTTTTTAAATTCAAATTTAATTAAATAAAAAAGGATAATTCTTAAATTAATTTATTTTTTTTTAAATATTTTAATGATCAAAAAAAAAAAAAAAAAATTAATAAATTAATTAATGATAACTTTTTTTTTTCTTGAGAAACAATTTTTAAAAAACATGGTTTTTTTTTTGTTTTTTTTTGAGAATAAAATAATTAGTTTTTTTTTTTTAAATTTTTTAATAAGTTCATTAAATTTAAGTTCAAATATATTAAGAATTAAATTATTTTCTCTTAATTTTTTTTTTCTTTTACTTAATATAGCTAAAGGATAATTAATTTGAGGAAAAAGAAACTAATTATTACGAGTTTATTTATTTATTTATTTTTCAATAAAAAACTATTGGAGCAAATAAAAGGATTAGAAAATTCAATAAAAGCTCAATTGAATTTAAGATTTTCAAAATTTTAAAATGAATATTAGTTTTAATATATCCATCATATATCTTTAATGTTAATTAAAGAAATTTATATTTTTTTTTAAAAAATGAATGAAATTCTTTTATTAATAAGAATCTCATTTAATTAATTAAAATGAGAAAGTTCTTTGATATTATTAAATTCTTCTCACTATAAATTAATAATAATGATGATGATTTTTTTTTTCTACTTTGATAATCAAAAATTTGCATTTTTGAATAATTGGTATGTCAATTAGTCTAAATTATGCTTTTAAAGAATTCTTCTTAAATAAATAATGATTTTTTTTATAATTTATCAAATAAAAACTCATTTTTATTACTAGAGGATTTCTTAACTCACAAAAGAATTCCAGTAAAAACATGCATACCTTTATATTTTTTTACTAAAGAATTATGAGGTTTTACCATAAATTAGAAAGTAAGCAATTACCTTAGGCTCCTTTTGAATCAAAAAAATAAAAAAAATTGTATTTTGTAGAAAAAAAAACCCTCAAGAAAAACTCTATTTTTTCAAGAAAAAAACTCCCTTGACCAATTTTTTATTTTAATTTTTTGCAAATTCCCCCAAAAAAACAAATTCTTTCAAAATATTCCCCCAAAACCAAGCCTTTTTTTTCTAAGTTTACTTCTAAAACCATATTTATTTCATTTTTTTCTGAAAAAAAAAACTTCTTCATTTAAATTAAGCAAGAACCCACATTACCATCAATATTTTCCTTTCATTCTTCAATAAGCAATAAACTTGAACTGATTTCTTAAAAAAATTTAATTTCTTATTTCCAATCATCTTCTTCTTTTAAAGTTTACTTTTGATTTCTATAAACTTAATTTTACCTTTTTGGGTTTATTTTTTAAACAATTCTTAATTTTTTTTTCTTTGAAAAAAAAATTCTCCAAACCCCTAATGAAGTTAAATTTCAGACACTTGAAATTTTGTTGAAGAATTATAATAATTATTTTAATGAAAAGGAATAATAATTTTCTACATTAAGCTCAAATATTAATAAAAATAAAATTTGAATGGGTTTTGATAGGTCTGGGACCACAAATCCCAACAAAAACTCATACAAAAAAGTTAATTAAGAGAACTATACTAGTCATTTAGAACTCATTCAATAAAATACTTCCCAACAGTTCCAAATAGACCATAAAAGCTATAAATACTGAAAACATTCCTGATTAAACAGAAAATAGCATGGATCATTCTGATTCCTGATTTCAAAAAACTAGATTATTAAGAGAAATCACAAATCAAACAGATGTTTTAATCACTGATTATTCTGAGGAAAATTCAAGCTCATTTATGCAGCCATGTTAATTCCAAAAGTTCTTTAATATTTCAATAAATTTATAATTAATTCAAGAAGATCAATTAATGAAACCTAAAAGTCAGAAGTACAATTGATACTCTCATTGACACCCTCAAACAAGAAAAAGCTGTTTGGTCCTATGAAAATTACAAATAGCTAAAAATTAACTCATTTTTTCTGACTAACCCACTTTATATAAGCCTTCTTAAAGGATTCTCTCACTTTATTCTTTTTAATTCTTCCTATAAAATTATGAAATAAAGGATGGCACTTTCAAATAATTTATGAATATGTCCCACAAATAAGAAAGTCTATGAATATATATTGTTGATAAATTAGGAAACCAAATTTTTCTATATATTAGAATTGAATCAAAATATTCAAAAATTTCTAAACAAGATTAATATTTTTCCTACTTTTTCTTTTTTCATTTTTATTGATAGTTATTTGACTTTAAATTTTTTTTATAAAAACTCTTTTCTTAAAAAAAAAAAATAAAAAAGTAATTTTATAAATTTGAAAAAAATAAATTAATATTTATTATCCAATTAAATGAATAAAATTATTCATGAGAATGATTTTGAATTTATTTTCTTTTTTTTAGTAATTAGAAATAAATTAAATCAATTTTTGAATTTCCAATTTTTTCTTCAAATTAATAATTTTAATAATTATTTTTTTTATCTTATTATAAGGTTATAAATTCCTTTAATAAAACAATATTTTGAAGAAAACTGGAAGAAATATAAATAAAAAATTCAAAACTCTTGGAGAGGTTAAATATTTTAAAAAAGAAACTTAATTAATATAAAAGATTATTTCATTAAGTTCTGTACTACAAACCATTTTCACCTAGGAATTGTTTCCAACTAAAGAGGTAAAGTTTACAATTAAATGGTTAAATCTTTGAATTAAAATTCCACCATTACTCTTATGGAGATTTTTAGAGCCCTTCATTCTTCTTTCAGAAAAAAAAAATATTGAAATTATAATAAGAATCTCCAAATAAATTATAATTCATGTCAAAATTTTACTTCTTAAAATATTTTATATCAATGCAAAGGTCTTTAATTATACCCTTCAGATTACCTTTTAAAATTTCAAAAAAAAAATTCCTCTAATTAAAAATTCACTCATAGATACAGTAATTATCAAGAAATACTATTTAAGCACACGACCAAAAATGAGATTTCCAAGTGAAAAAGGCTTCACTTTTCAAAAGTCCATTTGAAGTAATATTTCAATTCACATTTAATGATTTTTCTTTATCAATTCAATAAATTTTTTGTAAATTACAACTAATTTATCAGAAATATTCTTCCCAGAATGACTATCAATATTATTATAAAATTACTTAAAAATAAAAAAAGAATGATAAAAATATATTTGGGAAGACCTTCTTAAAATAAAAATGGAAGAAATTAGCCAAATTACTTAAGATTTTCAAGATGTTTTAAATGGAAAAGCTCCATTAAATCAAATTTTGAAGAGTAAAAAGTACCAATAATATTCTTAAGACCCTATTAAATAAATAAATACCCATGAAAGAGCTCAAGGTAAAAAAGAGAGACCCTAAAAGGTTTGAAACAATTGAAATTCAAGGAAAGAGAAGATGAAGAACCCCATTTAAAAGCACAAGAGCAAAAAATGTAAGATCTCAGTAAATTTATCCCCCTCAAATTATTGAAGTGGATTAATCTGAATAATCTGAATATCCTTAGGACTAATTATAAAAATGAATCACTTAACAAAAATAAATACCCTCATGAGCTGATTGGAATGATTATAGAAACAAAAGAGTCAGCCTAAGGAGATCCAGAAGGTAGGAAAAGAGGAGCAGAATCTCAGAAAAAAAATCCCACAGGCCTGAAACCACCTTAAAGATATTTTTTTAAATTTATTCAAACTTTATGAATTTCATAATCAATGATCAAAAAATTGATGAGTTCTCAAAGATTTTTTTGAGTTTTTGATTGATCTTAATGAAGGATATTTTGATTATTTCAAGGGTTAACAATATTTTTTTTTGGAATTTTACTTAGTTACCTGGCTCAGAATAATTCCAAAAATTAATTTTGGAATAAACTTTAGACACACTGAATTTTCAAGGCGATAGAAAACATAGCTATAGAACACCATTTCATTAATTTTACAAGAAACAAGACAAATGGTCTGATTTCATGGCTGACTTGGTTGAAGGAATTAAATCAAAGACAATCCCTTTATTAAGACATGAATTTCCTTTAACCCTCATTAATATCTTCTTTGAAAAGAAGTGAATTGCATTAAGATTTTGGACAGAAAACAAAGAGAAAGTGGACTTCCATGCCTAATATGGGATATCTGATTGAAAATAATTATCAAAGACCAGTTTTTTATTTCAAAGTACACCATTTCTCCTTTTCCCCTTATTTCTGTCCTCAAAATTATAATTAATTCATTTAATTTGTTTTTTTGGATACCTGTTCTCATTTTTTCCCCTTTTATATCACAATTTTCAAAAAAAATCTGTCCCCCCAATCACTGTTAATTGAGAATTTTATGCTCAACCACAAAACCTGGGGTGGAAAGAAAAAAATTTATAATCCCAAATTTTCATATTTTTCTAACCTTCCTCCTCCTTTTCAAGAATACCCTTCTTTTTTAAGGGTTTATTAAGAGTAAAATTACTTTTTTTGTATCTTTATCTAATCAGTTTTTATCCCATTTCTCAATCTTTTTTATTATTTAGATCCCCCTTAAGTCTGTATTTTTATCATTTCAAACTTGAAAGATGTATTTTCTGTATTTAATTATAGTCTTATTGAAAACATGAAAAATCTTTTTAGAAAAAAAAACCACCCTTTTTTTTAGCATGACATTTTCCATGCAAAAAAAAAAATGAAAAAAAAAAACTTAAAATAAGGGATTTTAGTTCATTTTTCTCAAGATTTTCCACTTTTATTTTTCAAAAAAAAAAAAGAATTATTGAAATTCATAATTTGAAAATTTTTGAAGAGATTTTTTTAAAATAATTTGACCATTTTGTTAAATTGAATAATTGAGAAAAAATTCCAAAAAAAAAAAAAAGATAATTGAAAAAATTCAAGGATATTAATAAAAAATCAATACACAAATATTATTGAAAAAAAAAACACAAATATTGACTTGAAAAATTAGGCTATATATTTGTTTTTGGTCATAAAGTGGTAAAACCATGTAAGCGATTACATGTATTTACTAAAATTTAACACATAAATATATTATAAATAGAATGAATTTTTATAATTATAATCTTAATTCTTAAATTAAATTAATAAAATTATTCAAATAAATATAATGATATATTTATGAAAAAAATTTATTATTTTTTCCTTTTTTTAAAAAGAAATAAATAAATTGTTTAACTTTCATTCAAACAATAATAAAATTATAAATTATAAACATGTATTTTTATAAGAAATGTTCTTTATTTAGTTATTTTATTTATTAATTTGATTTCTCCTTTGATCATAATATCATACATATATATACCCTCTTATACATTGATTTTTTTTTTGGAAAGCAATACCTTATAAAAAGAATATTCCAGCATGTTTTTTGATCTTTTGAAAATAAAAAAAAATTAAAAATCAAATCAAAAATTGAATAAAGGAATGGATAAGTATATTTAAGCTTAAAGAAATAATTCTGATATATATATATATATATATTCATGAAAAACGGTTCTGGTAAGATCATGTAAGCTTTTAGTAAAAACACATAAGTTACCCCTACTTTTTTAAAAAAAAATCCTCAGGATAAGTTTTGTGGAATTTTTAATTTTTTTTTTGGACATTTTTTTCCATTAGTGAGATTTCAATATCCCCACTAGTAATCCATCTCTTTTTTTTGCAAAGTTCTCCTAATTTGCTTATTTGAAAAAATGGCCAAACTCTTTCAAAAATTAATCAAAAAAATTCCCACTTATCAATTTCTCTAATTTTTTCCTTTAAAATGAAGAGGCCAATATTGAGAATAAAAGCTCCAAATTCCATAGTTTTGGGTTTTTTTTCAGTAGGAAAAGTGTAGGCCCAAAAAGATGTTTTTTTTTTCATGTTTGGGATATGACTGTCTGTAAGTACAAAAGTGCCATCTTTTTGATAAAAACAACTCAATAAAGGTAAATTAAAGCAATAAATAACACTGATAAGAGGGATCCGTGGTATAAATTGTATATACAAAAAAAATAGTAAGTTCAATCTGAATCGACTTTGAAAATAGTGAGTTTTTTTGGAATATCATTAGAAATTAGCCAAGTATCATTAAACATTCTATAAGTAACATTGAAAATGAAATAAATCTAATTAAAAATTCCATAAATCCTTTCATCAATTGCATAAATTTCATTAAAAATGCCACAATTCCACAATCACCAGGAGCAACCTTGCTACACCTAAAAGCAGGTGTTCCATTTAGAAATTAGCTATGACCAAGCCTAGACTGAGCTCGGACCCTTTCTGTGAGATAGGCTGTATCTATAACTCAGGTGTTTGTAAAAGTTCCAGGTTGTTTGAATCCACTGGAATACTCCAGAATTGCAAAGTTTGATATTAACTATTTTAAATTGAATAGAATACACATAGAGGAAACCATATCAGATATCTTTAGTGCTTTAGATAAATTAAAATATCTTTTAATTAATCTTTGAAGCTTAATATAAATATATTCACTATAACAATTCATTTTCATAGCTTTATTATTGATTTAAACACTACCTTTTATCTTTTTAAGGCCTCAATAAGTAAAATATAATTTTATAAATGAAAAAGACCTTTATTGTTTCTTTTCTTAGAATTTCTAATTAGAATATGATGAAATTACTTCCTATTTATTCTTTAAAATATTACTTAAAAAAAAGATCTATTTTAAATGAAACACTTCTCACAAAAAACTTAATAATACTATTTCTTTTTGTTTTATATATAAACAAATTTTCTTTTAATGAAAGAAGATATTTTTAAATTTTCTTTGAAAAAATATCCTAATCAAGAAGAAATAGAAAAAATGTATATTATTTCTCCTTCATTTAGTTGATTTTTTCTGAATTTAAGTATTCTTTTGATGTTTTTTTATGTTATAATTCATTCAATAATAAATTATAATTTAATTAAATAATTTAAATCAGTAAGAGGAATTTATCTTTTTAAAAATTTTTACTTATTTTGTTTTGAATGTTTATAATTTTTTATCTTTTTAAATATTAAATTATTGACTTAAAATCTATTAAAGCTCTATCATGGAGAATCTTCTATTTTAAAAGGTATTCTAATACTTATACAGAAATAAAGCTCAATTAAAATTACTTTGTTACAGTAATGTACATCCTGTAACTGTAAAATTGTCAACAATCAATGACAATTTTTTCAGTAGTGGGCCTTACAGGGTATTCTACTGTTATATTTATTAGAAACTCAATTGAAATTGGAACAATGAAGAAATTCCCAATAGAAAACAAAATTAAACCAATTTTAAAAAACAAAATTATAAAATATAAATATATATATGTATAATAATCACAATTGATAATAAAATTGAAAAAACATAAACCAGATTTTTTTACAAATCAGGATGATATACTTTTTTACTCATTTACACCTTATTATAATATTCAAAAAATATAATATAATAATAAATAAAAGAACCAATACAACTCATCTCTCAAATATTTTTTGAAATTATTTTTTTAAAATGACTTTTCTCTTTTATTTGATATTCTGTATGAATTTTCATTGTTTTTGTTGATTTATAATTTCCCTTCCCACCAACGAGATAATAAATATTCAAGTTGTAAATAAAAAAACATTATCAGTACTAATGAGAAGGTCATTGCTTGAATATGCTCCCAGGGATTCCCACTGACGATTTATATCTTTTTTTAATTTGAAGAAATGAGGACCAAGTCCCTAAGGCTTTGTGAGCTATATGCACACATTACTGATATTATTGATTCTAAACATTTCACATAATAATTGCTCAACTTTTATCCTGGTGAAATTAAGAATCAACTTTTAAGTCAATAATGAAATAAGAAAAAAGGTATTTTTCAAGAAATTTCTATTTCCAAAACCTACTAATCTTTTCATTTACAAAAGTAAACAATTCCCGATTGAATTAAAACATTAATTCAGTATATTATAAATAATTCTATTTATTGATTTGAAAAACTAATACAGTAAACTTCTTATGGTTTACCATCTACCCAATGTCAAAATCTTAGTCAATCCCATGAGAAGGTTTCAGTAATGGAAAGGAAATTATTTATAAGATATTGGGAAATTCATTTGAAGCTAGTTGGACATGGCTTTGAAATGATATTAATATCACTTTAAGCTTACTTAGAAACAGCTTCTATCTTCTTTCTGAACACTATATCTTAATAATAATATTTGAAATAATCCTTTAATCCTATTTCACAACATACATACCAAAAATACAAAAAAGAAATTTCCTTATATTATATCTTTGAAATACTCAAATAATCTTAATATATAATTCAATTTAATATAGCTCATAAATATCTCATTAATATCAATTTATTCCTCCTTTACATAATATTACTATTTTTAATTAAATTTGATTTCATAAGCTTTTAAGTAGATTTAAGAATTAATTCTTCAAAGTAATTGGATAAAACAGATTTTTATTTCAATTATTTTAAGAAAAAATAAGATAAAAATGAAAGAAGAAAAATTAGTTTATTACTCTTTAGAAATAACTCTTTTAATCAATTTAAATAGCTATGCATTAGATATTAATTAGAATTTATACAGGTGTCCCACATAAATCTTAGAAACTCTTAAAATTGAGGAGTAATATAATAATTTTCTGGATTTTTTTTTAAAAACTGAGTCTTTCTTTTGTTTATTGTTGAGAAGATTACACAATTATCTTCAAGAAATAAATTTTTCCACAAATATAGAGCACAGGTATTATATTGAGGCTTTTGGTATATGTATAAATATTTCTAATTATTAATTATTGAAGGATAGATCGAGAAGTCTGAAAAACTGAAAATAAAGTAAAAATAACTCAAAAATGAATGAAATAATGAATTATCCCAAAAGATATCTTTGAGCTAAAAAAAAGATGATCAAAGTCAATAAAGCTCAAAAAAATTCATTTATTCAAACTAACATATATCAAAGCTCACAAATAATCGCATTTTATTCATACTAGCTATTGAAGTATCAGGTATGAGAGCTTAACTATCCTATTTAATACAAATTATCTACTAATTTTGCTCACAATGAAATCTCAAAAAATCAACAATATTTGAGGAAAATATTTTTTTGTCTAATATTTAAAGGGTGTTGGCAAAAACACATAAGCAAATTGGTAAAAACACATAATTTTATGGTAAAAACACATAAGGGGTGTTTTTTGAATAAAATTTAGCTATTTTTGGAATTTCTGAAGCCATTGATGCCACTTATGGCATCAGAAAATCCATTTATGGAACTAAAAATCCCATAAATGGCATTGGTAAGGCCATAAATGGCATTTTAAAGGCCACAAATGACATTGTTAATGCCATAAATGGCATTTTTAAGTCCATTAATACCATCTCTTAAGGCCATTTATGGCATGACTGGCCTTAACAATTGCATTGTTGATTCCATAAATGGCATTTTTAGAGCCATTTATAGCATTGTTGAAGCCATAAATGACCATTGTTAATTCTATTCATGGAATTTTTAATGCCATTTATGGCATTGTTGGGGCCATAAATGGCATTGTTGAGACCATAAATGGGAATTGTCAAGGCTTTAATTGGCCATTGCTAAGTCAATTTATGGCATTTTTGAAGCCATTTATGGCATTGTTAAGGCCATACAATGCCATTTATGGCATATATATAGTTCTTGATGCCATTTATGGCACTTTTCATTCCATTTATGGCATTATTATGTCATTTGTGATGCCATTTATAGCACTTTTAATGCCATAAATGGCACTTTTAATGCCATAAATGGCACTTTTAATGCCATAAATGGCACTTTTAATGCCATAAATGGCACTTTTAATGCCACAAATGGCACTTTTAATTCCACAAATAGAATTTTTAAATCCCACTAATGTCATAAATTAAATTTTTAATTGAATTGTTTTCATAAATGATATTTTCAACTTAATTACAGACATGAACAAAAAACAGAAAAAAGAAACTTTTTGGGCCTACAATTGTCCTTGCAAAAAAAATCCCAAAATTTTGGGCCTCTGGGTTTTTATTCTCAACATTCTCACCTTCATTTTTTTAAAAAAAAATATGGAAATTAATAAGTGGGAACATTTTTGATGAATTTTTTCAAAAAATGGGACATTTTGCCAAATTGCCCGAAATAGAGAAATTGGGCAAAAAAAAAAATTGAAAAAATTTGGGGACCTTCACATCCCATGTCAAAAAAAATATGGCAAAAAAAAATGTTAAAAATTCTCAAAACTGATCCTGAGGAATTTCTATAAAAAAATTAGGTCACTTACGTGTTTTGGCCATAATTTGGTAAAAACACATAAGTTTATGGTAAAAACACGTAAGGGCTTACATGTTTTTCCTAAAAGCTTACATGCTTTTACCAACACCCTATTTAAATAATTTACTAAAGAAATATGGAAGCTTAATAATTGATGATTTCCCAAAAGGATTACACAAATTGGTATATGTATTGATTTCAAATGAAAAAATCTGGAAATTTTGAAATCTAAGAGAGGTAGATATTCTGTATTTAGCTGAGAAATAGTTCTATTATTAAGCCATATTTTCTTCTTTAAAATATAAAAATTAAGCTTAAAATAACACTTTAGATGCTATTATAAATAAAATTCATCAATTTTTAAATCCAAAAAAAATATTTTTCATTAAGCCTTATAGATTCTAGCTAAAAGTGACCAAGAATACCCTAAATCAGTTCTTTGGATTAAATATTAGCCATATTTATTGATTATATATAAAATTGTTGGAAGATTCTACTTCCAATGAAATTTTCTATCTAAACCTTAGATCCTGTTTAATCTTAGATAAATAATATTAAGTCAATAAGAGAAAAACATCAGTGATATTATATCTTTCAAAATACAAATTTTAATTAGAGAAATCAAATTCAAGGTATTTTTTTTCTTCTAAATTATCTAACTCTTCAAAAGAGCCTTAATTTTTTTTTAGATATTCTCTCATTTATGTAGTATTTCCTTGAATAAATAAGGGTTAAAATTCAAATATTATTGAATATTTCTTTCAATAAATTATATTGAGAAAAAGTTTATAGTAAAAATTTAATACATATATGAGAAAAGATTTAAAAAAGACTTCAAGTTTTGGTTTTTACTAACTAATTTGAATCAAAAAGGAGAATAAAGATTAATTTAGGATCAAAATTATCCTTTTAATGATATATTGTTAAATTATTGATCTTGGAAGATCCTGACCAAATACTTATATTAAGTCAATTGAATTTAAAATTGGTTATTTGCATATGTTTTTTGAATTTCTTCAAAAAATTATTGTTTTTAAATTCAATTTTTTTCCTATATCCAACCTGACACTAATATATTTCCCATTTCAAATGCCAAATTTAACACCTGCTATTAGGTGTAGCCACTTTTCTCATGGTTAATGCCATAATTTTTAGTAAGAATTCCATAAATTCCATTGAAAATTCCATTAACAATGCTATGAACAATATTGAGAATCTCATAAATTCCATTCAAAATTGGGTCTTTTGAGAGAAAAAATGAAGAAAATTGGTTTGGAATGATGTTTTTTAAAAATAAACTTTGTTAGGGTGTGGATAAAATCTTGGAATATTTTGTTTGTGTGTTTTTATCTTTTTTCTTTTTTTGGAAAAAAAATTTTAAAAAAAAATTTCTAAAAAAATCAGGCAGAGTTTTCATTTTTTTTTTTTTTGGAAAAAAAAAACATTTTTAGGGAAGTTTCGACATGTTTTTTCTCAATAAAGGGTTCTTTTTTTTGATTGAAGAAAAAGGTCTCAAGGAATCTTTTAGATTCTTTTCTTAAAAAATGGCAATTAATTTTTTACCAATCCATAAAAAAAAACACATAAGATCTAATTTATTTTATCATTTTTCTTATGTGCTTTTTACCACCACCCTAAAAAAAATTATAATATTAAATTCATTATTTTTTTTATTTTTTTTTTAAAAAAAAAAAATTAAAAAAAAATTAAAAAGAGGGTTAGTTCATAAGGAAGAAAAATGGTTTAATTTTTTTCTTTTTCACATAAAAATATTTATTTATGTATTTATTTATTTAAATTTGATATATATCTCAAGGGTGGGCAAGTGGTTATTCCAGGAAGTTCAAAAATTACCAAAACCAACTCTAATTACTCCAATCCCAAATAATTCAAGTCTTCTGTTTTGACCTTTTTCAATCTTAACTGAAACTGACCAAAAAAAAAATTGTCATGACTAAACTATTTTTTCAACTTGTTGAAAAACTGAAAATAACTAAATAAACATTTTTTTTTTGATCAACCTCTATCTAATCTTACTATTTCCCTTATTTTCAATATTTCTTAAATTTATATTAATCCACTCTAGAAAATATATTTTAATTATTATTTTTTTAAATTTTTGGAACCAATATGAGCCTTCATATCTTATCTTTATATCTAAAATTTCATTAAATTTTTCATTTTGAAAGAATTTTCTGAAAAAAAAATTTACAAATCAAAATTAATATAAAATTAAATTATAATGATCATTTTAAAATAATTAACTTAACCTCTCAAAAAAAAAAAACTTTTAAATTAATTTAACTTATTTATTTTACCTCAATTTATTTATGAGAATCCTTTAGATTCCATTTTTTTCAACAACTTATTTCCAAATACTTTTTTTTAAATCAATCTGTTCTTTAGCTGAAACCTTTTAAGTAATTCTTAGTACTAGATATTTACATAATACTATTTAGAAAATTATAATCAAAACAAAATTGATTATTTATATTAAAATTTAAAAGATTTCACTCCCTTCAAAAAAAAAATAGCAAAAAAAAAACAATAGTTCTTTTTCAAAAATTTATATTTGTTTTTTTTTCAAAAAGAAATTAGTTTTAATTAATTAATTTTTCATTTTATAAATTATTTTAACTTTAAAAGTTTAAAAACTAATTGAAAAATTGAACTTTATTTAGTAAAAAAAAAATTGAAAATTAAATTATAATTTTTTTTTAAAAAATTTTAAGTTTTCTCTTTTTATATTTTTTTTTCAAAAAAAGAAAATAATAATAATAATAATAATAATAATAGAATATATATATATATATATTATTCAAAGAAAAAGGATTTTTTTTTTGAATTTTTGATAATAAAATTTATTATTATTATTAATCAATCAATTAAACAATAAACTTAAAAAAAAAAATTCAAAAAATAATAATTTTAAAATTCTAAAAAAAAAAAATCATTTAAGGTTTTATGTTTTCTTAAATTTCTTGGAATCAAAGTATCATTAATAAGTAAACTAAAATTTTTGTTGAACAATTTACTACTAAAGAGTAAAAAATTGATTATGAAAGAACTTTTTAAGTAAATTGTGGAAATTTAGTTGTTTTTTTTAAAAAAAAATTTTTGAATCACTTTGCCTATGCAAGATTTTAAATTTCCTAGTCACTTCTTTTAATTGAAAAGAATGGAATCAAAACTATATTATTCCTCAAAAAAACCAATTTCTAAAATAGCTTATTCAAATTCTTCCTGATATAAGTATCTTTGTGTAAATTTAATTTTTTTGACTAAAAAAATACCACATTTAAAACTAATTTGAAATATTAATCTAATGGTTAAATCAATTTTAATACTTTATTTTAAATATTCTGGTGTATTTTTAGGTAATTTTCTTGCTTAATAAGATTTATTTAGTGATAATACCTTTTATTCAAACATATAATTATGGGTATTCATAGTCAAAATTATTTCTTAGGAAGTTTTTGGTATTTTTTATTTGAGAGAGGAATCATCAAAAAAAATATAAATAATAACCAGAAATAATTCTTCAAACAAAATGGAAATGTACTGATTTCTTGAAAGAAACTTTGAGGGGATCAATATTTCATGGCAAAAAAATTATCACTTCAATTTATTTTCATTTCATGTCTTTAAATTAGTTTCAAAAAAAAAAACTCTCTACATGAGTTAACTATTGGATGAAGATTATTTTTTTTTGATGACTACATTTCTGTCAAAAACTTCCTTATTGAAGAAATCGGAAGAAAAATAACCCTAAGTAATGAAGATATTAAATTTAATTTGTTTCCTGTTATTTATTCTCAAGATGAACATTATTATTCCTAATATCCATAAACTTCTTCAGTTACAATTCATAAGATAAAAAAAACAAAGTGGGGTTACACAAAAGAGCTTAAAATCATAAATATTTGATATGTTAAACTTGGAAACTCAAGATACAGCCCCCATTCTTAGCTTAATTGACCCTAATTGTAATAATCAAACTAGTTAGAATTATGCTCTAGAATTGGATTTTTTTGATGTGACCCCTTGGTGAGTGAATTTAGTTTTTTTATGATGTAAATTAACTTATCAACAGGGGTTAATTTAAAATTCCATCAAGTAAATGGAAAATATCTCAGACACCTGTTCTCTCAAATCAAAGGCTAAAATAAAAAAAAAGATATATTTTTATTAAAGCACACAATAAACCCCATGATCCTAAGCTCTTACAAATAATAATTTAGATTATGTGAGGTAATTATCTTCTTATAAAAATCCAAAGATCTCATAAATTAAAATTTTCCATCCCAATATAAATTAATAACCCCCTTTTCCTCCAAATATTAACTTAATTAAAAAGAATGAATTGAAATATTAAATTAAATTGAACCCATCTTATACATTTTTGAAAATTCTTTTAAAATATTCCAGTTTAACTCTCCAACCAAGCACCTCATCCTACCCTACTATCATGTTATACTAAATTTCCTCAACCATTATTTTGAAGTGAGTCCTCCTTAATTTAGGTCAGAATTTGAAGCTGAGGAAATACTATTAAATTAAACTTACCAACAAAAATTCATTTTTTTCCTAATACTTCAACCCTAATTACAATTAGGGTATTTTTAATCAAATTGAGGGACCAACTATTTGTATTCAACATATAATTTAGATTTTATCTTAAAGGTTCCATGTTATTATTTTTAAAACAGGAATCAATGAAGATTAAAATCTCCTTTAGTCTATCTCAAATTAGGTTATAAATCATGATCTACTTAAAGATTTCAATCAAAAAACCTCTAGTAGAAAATCTAAACTATCAATAACTCACAGGTTGGTAAGGTAATATTATATATCCAAAACTTCCACCCAATGGTTAAAGGCAAGAGTATTTTTGAATTTTTTAAGGTAAGTTTTTTGGATATAATTTTAGCTTTTAATCAAAAAAAAAGCTCACAAATTTTGGATTCTTTGGACAGAACCAAAGTATGGTAGGAAATTTTATGAACCTTGGGGATGTCTTTCTCAACAATATTTAAGCATGAATTCCTCTTATACTGTGGTGAAGAAAGTGTTTTATCATAGTGGAAAGCTTCAATTCCCAACTTTAACATCCCTTGGGTCTTGCACCATTTCCCATCTCACTTATTTGAAGAAGTGATTAAATGATTCGTCAAATAAAAATTGAAATAGTTAATTGGTGTTTTACTTACTTTTAATTTTGTTCAATTTTAGCTTACTTTTTTTAATCTCTTAACCTTTTTACTAATCTTAGTAAAAAAAAAACTTTTATTCTCAATGAGAATGTTTTTTTAGTTTTATTATTTAATTATTGCAGTAGGGCTGCATCAATCTGATGACTTACCCCCAGTATGGGGTACGTAATAAACCTTGAAGTTTCATTGTGATCCTAATTTAAAATTGTACAGTTGCAATTGGAATTTTTTTTGGAAGCAAATAGACACCCTTTATTTATATATATATGTTAGATTAAAAAAAACATTTAAAAGTTAAAAGTATTAAATTTGAGGAATGAGTATTTTTTTTCTTGAAAAAAAGATTAAATTGATAATAATTAATTAATTAATAAATAATAATATATTAACAGGATATAATTTAAAACGAAAAGAAAAAAAAAACAATTTTAAATTTTAGTATATATATTTACAAAGTACTTTAGGTCATAGTTCTCACCCAATTAATAATTATTACCTTATTAGTAATAAATATATATTTATAGATAATTTTATTAAATGATATGATATATGATCCTTTTTTTCTTTTTTTAAAAAAAATGAAATGATAATAATTAAAAAAAAAAAAAAAATTCTAATTTTTAATCATTTAATTAAATTATTAAATTTCTCTTTTCTTTTTTTTTTTAAAAAAAAAAAAAAAAAAAAAAAAAAACTTATTAATTTAACAAAAGATCTTCTAATTAATTATTTAAAATAAATAACCATTTATGTATATAATAAATTAGATTCTTTTTATTGATTTAAAATTTAATTCTAAGACGAATTAATTTTAGACTAAGTTCAGAATCAAAAAAAAAAAGGGTTTTTTAATGAATATCAATCATATTTAGCTTTAAAAATTCAAAAAGAAAAAAAAAATTCATCACTTTGTATACCTAGGTAAAGAAGGAATATTTTTATCATGCAAGTCAATTATACCTGAGAATCTAAACTGAGATTTGTGTGTGACATGATTGAGATCAGGCAAGTCACAAAATAGTGGCCTCATTGGAATTCCCAGAGACAGAAAAAACAATTTAGGATAAAAACAACCTCAAAACTTGCTGTGTCCCAGGCTTCCCCTCATGGGAATACAGTACCCTTTTAGCTATACTGCATCGCATACCAAGTGGTACTCCAGGGATTTTTATTTTAAATTTTCCATACTTTACTTAACCAGAATCGGGAGGGGTTACCAGCTGTCATCTAATTCATAATCTTGAATCAGTGACTCCCCCCCCCCTCTCCCCCTGTTTGATTTTAATTGATCCTCTTTTTTTTTTTTTTTCATTCTTTCACTTAAATTTTCTTTTTTTTTGATATGATTTTGAATTCTCTACTTATATTTCCTAAATTTTTTTTTTTTTTTTTAAAAAAAAAAAAATAAAATCAAAATTTTCACATTTTATATTTCATAAATTTCCTTAAAAACAGTAACATGGCCTTCCAGGGATACAAAATAAATTCAAGACAATGTTTTAAATGAAACCAATCCCTCCAATATTGTGGTGTCCTCCAAAACCCAATGGTCATGGGTATGGGTTTATTTGTTTGAGTTTGATGATTAATTTGTTGAATTTCATGTGATGGATAAATTGAGCAAACCATTCCAAAAAAAAAAATAGAACAAGATCATACAGGGAGTACCAAAGGCTTATCTGATCATCTGATGGGTTTCCATCAATTACAGAATTCAAATAAGAAGCCACAGATGGAAATTGGTACACTTGATAAAATATGATGTTAAAAATAGGAAACCAAAAAAGTTAAGTCAAAAATTTTCTCTTGTTTTTATTTTATTTTAAAAATTATCATTCACTCCACCCTTTTTCAGTCATTGTTCCCAGAATTCCTCAAAACAGCCCTTGTCTATTTTTTTTCCAATAGAAATCTACCATTGTCAATCAGTGAATTGAAATCTTTTCAAGCTCTGCTAGAGCTATGCCATCCTGGTTTTCATAATATATTAGTAAGGCAAACAGAATTGACTTCTCATGTCTCCAATGTTTTTTTTTTCATCAACAACACCTCCATGAAATATTGATCCCAACAAGAACAGCAATTTCCTTTATTACCAATATATGGACTAGTCAAAATGTCATTTCTTTCATGGGTTTCACTGCTCATTTCATGAGAAGTGACTTTAAGCTTAATTCAATCATCATTGTCATCTATCCAATTAAAGTTAAGTTTCTTTTTATTTTAATCTTTAACTAAATTTGGAATTTAGTTTCTAATAATTATACATTTTAAGTTCACACTCAAAGGAAGAACTTTCCAAACCTTTTATAAAAGTCTTAGGAATTTAAAATCTGAAAAGTTTAATATTTTGTATAAAAAATGATAATTCCTCATTAAACTTGTAAATGGATAGTGAAATTCAAAAATCATTTTCCTGGATTTTGTGTTTACCAGAAAGTAATTGGATTTATGGCTCACACTATTCATCTTACAGCCCAAGATGGACTAAAATTCCTTGGATTAACTACAGAAGAACTTTCAAAACCCAATTCAAATGATAACCATGTCCCTAATGTCTCTAACCAATATAATTAGTTATCCTTATGGGTTCCATCTCAACTAAAATTCAATTGTTTCACAAATATCTCAATTGACCACCTATTTAAATCAAAGTCCCCCAGAAAAACAAAAAAGTTAATTACTACTTTCCAATTAGTATAAAATGATTCAAGAACAAAAAATTCTATCACCTTAATTTCTAATGTCTTCAAAAAGATGGAATTTCATATATTAAAATCTTAATAATACTTTAAACCCTCAAAAATTCTTATCATAATTTCTTTAACAATTTAAATCTTCAAAATTATCAAATTTCATTCATTGAATGGAAAAAAAAAATAATTCAAAAATGATAATTGAATTCTTTCACCCCCTTAATGAATTAAAACACATTATCTTTGAATCAAAATATCCATAAAAAAAATCAATTATTAATTTCCCTTTTATATTCTCTTAATCAAAAATATCAAAAAATCAAATCCTATTTTATAGATATAAGATAATTATAATAATATTATCTTTAATAGGCTTGTCAACAGTATTATGTGGAATAAATCAGATCAACAGAAGATTCTAAGATTAATAATCTAATGAATCATCTCCATATAATTCTTCTTTTTAAAAACTCTTAAAATATGTTCAACCATTCTTTATACTTGATTCAAATTGCATTTTTTTTTTTTTTTTTTCAACAAATCAGGCCACTTTAAAATTTCTTGGTATATTATCTAAAAAGCGTTTTAAGAAAAAAAAAATTTTTTTTTTTTTTAAAATGAAGTTAAGAAGAATTTTAAAAATTCTTAAAATTTACCTAGTTCAAAAAAAAAAAAAAAAAAAAGTAAAGATGATACCTCATTAGGTCTTTATGATGAATTATATAAATCTTCAAAACTTGATCAAACTACCTTTGAAAATGAGCTCAATAAGTTCTTAGTGGAAACATCAAAACCAAAATCAACTGATGTTTTAATTTTTTTGGTAGATCCAAAAGTATTTCTTCCCAAATCTTGGGAAAATGGCTCAGAATTTTCTCTCAATCCCAGAAACTAGTGCTCCATCAGAGCATATTTTCTCCATTGAGAGAAAAATATTAATTTTTCAGCAAGCTTCCCTCTCCCCAATGCATTTAGAGCAACTAGCATGCATTAAAGACTGGGCTTGTACATTTGGGCATCTTTACTCAGAGATTGATAAGATTTAAATAATTTCTTGTTTTTTCACTTATTTTTAAATTTCATTTGCAAATGGTTTCAAAAACAAAACGGTCCCCTTGGGATTTTTCCACTTCCCCGTACCCCTTTCCATGCCACTTCCCGATGCAGTGTAAGAGATGTAAGCTCTTCCCGTGTACACCGGGGAATTCCCTAATTTTCGGGTTCGGGCGGCAGCCTGAGCTGTGGCCATAATAAATGTTGGCTTGAGCACTCTTGGCTTGCAAGAGGTTTAGCTCAATTCGAGATATGGAACATCTCCTTTCATACAAAATTTTAACTAAAACCCAAGTTGGAATTTTGCAGGCAATCCAGAGACTGTAATCTTTCCAGCAACCATTATAAATTTCGGTTTTAAAGAGGATACTATAACATTCCCGCAATGCCTCATTTAGAATAAAACATCTTGAATTCGAAGTCAGATTGGCATACAAAGCTAGCCAAAAATAAACTAATAATTAGCTTAAAGTTAATAAGAACAAGTGTTACAATAAGACTACCAATTAAAAAAGTAGGAAAGAGTAATGACGACTCTAAAAGAATATGGCTTGTTTGGCCGTATATGTGTATAGATGTGGCTATATTTAAGGGACACTTTCTTAACGATTACTTTACTAGGACCTTTTAATTGGCCAATAAAGCTTCTAATATTTCATCATCACTCAATCCATCGACTTGATTCCTTGAGCTATTCTCTGGACGAGGTCGAAACAAGAGATCAATCATGGAGTTGATAATTAATTCCTTTGAAAAACCCATGGTTTCAAATTGTTGAACTTTCAAAGGATCCAACCCAAACAGCTCAATCTGCTCATTCAGTAAGGACGTTGATGTTGTTAAATCTGATGAAGGTAGCGTTCTTATGGGTTGTGGTGATACTTCAATAACTTTTAATGGTGTAGATGAAGAACTGGCTGGAGAAGTCAAGTCAATCGAGTTTGAAACCTTTGTAGAGTCTTGCTTTGATGAGGAAGTCGCATAAGTCTGACGAACGGATTGCTGGTTAGATTTGTGGTTTTCCAACAAGTTTGGTAGCAAGAATAAAATTAATTAAAATAACCACTAACTTCGGTCCAGTAGCGTGCGGTTCGCTCAAACGCTGCTTTGTCAGATAAGTAAACCTTGGCTACCTGTTGTGAGAATTGTAAATTTCCAAATTGTGAGTCAGTTGAAAAAATATTTTTTATGTTTGTAAGATAAGGGGGAAAAGAAACCAATTCAAAAAAGTAACAATATATATATATATATAAGAGAACTGCGATAACAAACTTTAATTATCACAAAGGCTAAAAGGTGAAAAGATAGTTACAAACCTCAGCATCTTGAGGGTCATTAGGTTCAGGACTACAGAGCAAGCTTTGAAGGCTAACCAACGTAGTCTTGAGTGTCAAGACAGGGGACCAAGCATCCTTTAGAATGTCTAAACATATAGCACCAGATTGAGAAGAAATATTTGGATGATAGACTTTCGTGATAAATTTCATCTATGATAAGTTTGAAGGAATGAATTTATTTTTCAGAGAGATTAATGGATAAAATTGATAAAAGTTAGCGGATTAAACTGAATTGCAATTATTGATTTTTCTTTCTTTCTTTAATTTTTTTTTTTTGGAAAAATAACCCAAAACATACTTTCAAAGGTTCAAATGGATAACCAGGAGGAATTTCAATGGCAACTGAAAAGTCAAAACAAAAAAATAAAAAAATTTAAGTGATCCCAAAACTTTTAAATTATTTTAAAAGAAATTTTTATATCCAATTTCCTTTTTAAATTTTAAATTTTAAATTTTAAAGGAGAATATTGTCAAGAAAGATGAAAACTAATAAGCAAAACTTACCTTCAAATGTACCAGATTCATAAGGACTATTAATTGGACCTGGAAATTTTCCACGTAATTTTGAAAGATCGCCATCGACTGTCTGTTTATAATTTATAGAAAGTTAACAATCATTCTAATATATAAGTTACTTTACAACTTGATCAAGAAATTCATAATTAAATTTTATAATATTTTAACAAGATGACTTTTTTTTAATATTTAAATCTTACGATCAATTTATTTAATTTAATTTATTTTATTTTATTTTAATTTAAGCTTGAACTTATCGATAATGATAAAAGTAATCGAGTACTCAAAAGCCAATACTATGAAATGAGAAAATTAAAACTTGAACAGACAGACCTCAATAAAAATTTGAGATAATTTTGAATCCTTTTGACAATCTTGAATTTCTTTCATTACACGTTTCTGACGATTTGCCATAATTATAATAATAATAATTTAATAAATTTTTAATTTATTAAAAAAATTAAAAAAAAAAATTAAATAATGATATAATTTGATGTAATCTTTGGGATGGTAGGTCACCCTCAAACGGGGATATCGGTCAGATTAGAGCACCTTTAGGGGATAAAGCCAATTTAACCACTCATTTCAAGATTTTTTGAAAAAAATAAAATAAAATAATTCAATAAAAATTTAAAAATAAGCTTAATTAATTTATAATCTATTGAGGGAGTTTAATGAAATATAATTCATAATTAATATTTATTATAATTTTTAAAATAATAAACTGATTAATTAATATAAACTTATCTTATTTAAATAAAAAATAATCTTAACTTTCTATTTATTTAACTAAAATCATCTTTTCAAATTTTGTTTTAAATTCATTTTTTTTTAAAAAAATAATCACATTCTGATATATATATATTGGTAAATAATGATTATGATAATAATAATTTATTTATTAATAAATTAAATTAAATTTATTATTTTATAGTTTTTTTTTTTTTACCAAGGATTTAATAAAATGTATAAGTACATTAAGCCATAATATAAATATTTAAAAACCTTTTTAAGTTTATTTTTTTGAAAAAAAAAAAATAAGAAGAGTCTTTTTTTTGATTAATTTTCTATATTTTATTTAATTTATTTTAATATTTTCTTTATTTTCAAAAGATTTAAAATTATAATTAATTATTCCAAAAAAAAAAAAAAAAAAAAAGAAAAAAAAATATACATTTAATTATTTAATTTATTTGTGTTAATATAATTTTAAAAAAAAAAAAATTTTTTTTTTTTTTTTTTTTTTTTAAATAAAATTTTTTCATTAAAGAAAATCTTTTTAATTAAAAAAATAAAATTACAAAATTTATTTTTTTAATTTTTTATTTTAATTTTTTTTTTTTTTAAAAAATTTTTTGAATAAGATTTAAATTTTTTATTAATTTTAATTTTTTTATTCAAATTAAATGTATTTTAAAGTATCTAATTATATCAAGTTGTATTTTGGGAATATCATTATAAAAACTTCAATAAGAAATTAAGATATTATCATTGATACTTTAAATGGTTTCAATTAATAATCAAAAAGATTTCAAAAATAGATTTATAAAATTCTCTCATAGGTTAAATAATTCCATATTTTCCTTTTTATTAAATTATTAAAATTTTAGTTAATTATATTTTGTTCTCTTAAATAATTTAAAAAATTTTATTCTTAATTTTAAAGTTTTATTAGGAATATTGAATGAGTATATCTTTGTGTTTTTTTTTTTTGGTAATATACTTGTGACATCACAAGAATATATTAGTGATCTAAATATTATACCCCAATAATTTAGTTAGGATATCCTGGCTATTGCATAAAGATATTTAGTAATATAATCAGAAAACTGATAGTTTCTCCTTTCTTCTTCCAATGGGAATTAGAGTGATGCTCAAACACTGGCCATCCAGTTACATAAATTATGCCCCGGTGAATCATATAAATAATTAATTTTCAATTTTCAATATGATTTAATGTAATATATATATATCTATTGGTGTTGTATATAAAACAACTTGATTTACTTATTTTCTTTTTTCCTTCCTTTGATTGGATATATATATATATATATCTAACAAAAACTTCAAAATTAAAATGTTGACTAAGTTAAAAGTTAATTTTATTTATTTATTTTTTTAAAAAAAGTAAAAAAAAACTAATCATAATAGAAATTTATAAAATTCCTTTGCCCAAAAATATGGGAAGAAGTAGTAATTAGAATATATATATAATAATAAATTAAAATTAAAGAAAAAAAAACAATTATAATATTATTTTGGGGTTTTAATTTAAAAATTTGATTGACAACTCAAAAACCTTTAATTAGGTTTTATGAAAGTCTTTTTGAGTTTTTTTTAGCCAAAGGAAACATTTTTCTTCCAAGGTTTCTATGTTTGGTCTTTTTTTTTTGGGGGGGGAGGGGTGTTAGAGAGGGAGAAAGTAAAAATAAATGAATTTATTGAATTTAAGTTGAAAAATGAGTAATTATGAATTTTTTGATATTGAAAGTGTTATGTATTTAAATAGGTAAAATGATAATTCAAGACTCACTAGATTGTTTTTCAAATAAATTTATGAAGGTTAAGGATAAGAATAAGAATACCTTGATTAAATGGATTTAGGCAAGAAAAATTGAGTTTTTTTTTTTTTATCGAGTAAAATATTCTTACATGAAGATAGCTTTAAATTGCTAATTCAATTTCAAATAAATAAAATACAAGTTTTTTATTTTCCAAAAATAAATAATCAAGTCAATTGATAAGTATTTAATTAAAAAGTAATGATTTCTAAAAGAATTTTACACCTTCTGGTTCACCGGCTAAACCATCTATTGAACCTTTAAAGATTTTTGCTTTAGCTTGTTTGACTAATAAATTAAGTGATTTTTTTAAGATGATATTATCTAAACCACGAAGTTCTAATTGAGGTTGATCATCTGAAGTTAATTCGTGTAAAGTTAATACTGAATTTGTTAGACCGTTTGATGATATATAATTATAAATTAATTGAGACCAATAAGATATAGGATGAAAATGAATTAAGATAAAAGTAGTTGAAGAAGTAGATTTTTGTGATATTAGAGGACGATTAGGATAATATTCAGCTGTACCTAAATTAAAGAATGAAGGATGAAAGATTTAGTAATAAGACCTTGAAATGAAATTTTCAATTTTAAAGATTACCTTGATTGACCATAAAATCGAAAATTGATAAGATTGTATCAAAATTTAAATTTCCTAAAAAAATTTTTAAGATATCGATCGAAAAGGAAATTAAGATGATTAATAAGAAGATTAATATAAGATGAAGAATAAAAGAAAAAAACAAAAAACTTACTTTTAATTTGCAGATTATTGAATAAATCTAAATCAATTAAAGATTGATTTAAATCGAATTTAAATATTTTATGAAAACGACAATAAGATAAAATTAAATTTTGCCAAATTAAAACTTGATGAGACCAAGTTTGAGGGTTTGGTTGTTTTCTAAGAAAAATTAAAATTAAAATTAAAATAATTTTAATAATAAAATGAAAGAAATACTTTACGTGAAGAAAGGATGAAAAGAATAAATTGTAGGAAATTTAAAATTTGATTTTGATTTTATTGAGAATAATTTGATTTGATTTGAAAATTTGATTAAATTTTGATTTTGATGATTTTGATTTTGATTTTGATTTTGATTTTGATTTTCTTGAGGAGAATTTTTTATCATATTTAAAAAATGAAAAGAAAAAATTTAATTAATTTTAATTTTAATTTTAATTTTAATTTTAAATCTTTAACTTTTAAAATCAAAAAGAATAATTTAGGCTAATTGATTCCAAATAAAAAACTTTTAAGGTAAAATCTTAAACTGTACCAATAAAAATGTCATAGAACATTATCACTTAAAAAAAATAAAATAACTCAATCATCACTCCAAAAAATTAATTATCTTGCCTTTGAAATGCTAGTTTTTTTTAATTCAATTCAAAATCTCAAATCAAATTAAATTGACTTTTAGGTATTTATTTTAAATTTTAAATTAATATATATAATATATAGTTTTGATAATAAAAATTAACAAATTTTATGAATAATTTTTTTAATCAAATTTTAATTTAAATTAGTTTAATCTTAATTTTAATTTATCTATTTTTTAATTCTAAAATTTTTGAAAAATAAATACAAAAAATAATAATACTGAGTCATAATAAATTTGGCATAATTAATATTATACACCAAATAAAGGAAGAATACAGTATTACAACAAGATCTTTTATATGGGGTTCTGAATTTGCTTTTTTTTTTTTTTTGGTTGAAAGACCATCAAAGTTAATTTATTTTATAAATTTATGGAAAAAATTTCTCACTTAACATATTTTGAAATCAAAATCAGTTAGAATGATTTATTTTAATTTTCATTTTTTTTTATATATTTGCTTTTTGTTTTTCAATCAAAGAAAAAAAAATTATTTTTTTTTAAGATTGAAAAATACTTATTATTTTTTATTTAATCTTTTAATTTTTTAAAAAAATAAATAAATTAAATCAAATTTATATTTTATAAAACAAACATATAATAATTCCTCACCCCCCCCCCCCCCCTCAAAAAAAATCATTTAAGTTTTTTAAAAGATTCAAATAACTAGAAAAACAGAACAAAAAAACTAAAAATAAATTATTTTATTTAAAAAAAAATCTTAAAAATTGAAATTAAAAAATCAATAGATCAAAAAATTAAAATAATTTTAAAAAAGTTTTAATAATTTACAAAAAAAAATATTAAAAACAAATTTAAATTTTCAAAAGATTTTTTTTTTTTTCGATTCCAATAAAAGATTTATTTTCAATTTGAATTAAATTTAACTGAAAGGTAAAATTTATTTTTAAGGAATTAATTAATTAAAATTGAAAACAAATAATGATTTGAAATTATTATTTTTTTGGGAAACAAAAAAAGATTTTATTTATTTTTTTATTTCTTTTTAATTTCTTTTTTATTTTTTTTATTTTTTTTATTTTTTTTATTTTTTTTATTTTTTTTATTTTTTTTATTTTTTTATTTTTTTTATTTTTTTTTATTTAAAATTTTTCAAATTCATAAATCAAAGAAAAAAGAATTTTGATTGAATTATTTCAAAGCATTTTTCTAAATAATTGTTTTTTTTTTGAAAAGAAAAAAAAAGTGTGAAAGTGATTTTATTTTATTTTTTATTTTTTTAATTTTCAACCAAAGAATAATTTAATTAAAATATTTTTATTTTTGAATTATTAATATTAAAAAAAAACAAAAAAAACAAAATGGTGGAAAACTTATAATCAAAAATTTCAAAGTTAAAACTTTAATTTATTTCAATTTTGAGAAGAAATGAAAAAATAAATAAATAAAATCAAGTAAATTTTTTTTCTTCAAAATCGACAGAAATATTCATTAATAAGAAAAATTTCTAAATAAATTTAAATAACAGTTATTTACTAGATTTTTTTTTTCAAAAATGCCTTTTTTTTCAAGAGAAACTTCTTTAATTCATTTCAAAATTGAAAAGAAAACTTTTTTTTTTATTTTTTTTATTAAAAACCTAAGTTCATTGAAAAAAAACCTCTTAATTACTACTTCTTTATTTAAGTAATTAAAAGCTATTGTTTATATTCATAAAGCCTTGCTCTCTAAGCTTCTTATAGTAAGATTATTTTCATTTGATTAAATTTTTTAGCTTGAATATATATATACATATATTTATTCTGATTGCTTAAGATATTTATAGATTTATTTTTTAAAGCAAATAAAAAGGTTTTAAAGAGAAATATAATAAAAAAATATCTCAAAATAGGTTTTTTTTTGTTATAAATTTCAAAATAACATCAAAAGATTTTGAATTTTCTATTGTGTTTCCATTTTTAAAACAAATGATTAGATAATAAAATAATAATAAATAAAACTAAAGGTTATTCAAAAAAACCAATTTATAAAATATAAGTATCTATTTTCAACTTATATGATAAGGTTCAATTTGATATGTATATATTATCCCCCAAAAAAAACGAAAATTATTCTAATATAATTTTAAACACTTTTTATAATTAAAATAATAAAAAATTGTAAATTAACTCTATAAGTAATTAGAACTTCAATATACCCATATTCAGTTTTTCACAAGACACTAAATATGGGAAGAAAAAAAAGTTCATTTTTCTCATTTAAATGATAAAATATATCTATATATGAAAGGGTGATAATTTAGTTTGATGTTATTTTTAATTTAATTTCCTTCTTATCGATGATATTTTATAAACTAGATAATATTTTGAAAGATTTATGTAAAAAAACATATCTTAAAAATACTTAAAACTCAAAAGTGTTTAAAATATTTTTCAAATTCCAATTTATTTACCTATATGAGCCTACCTAAGAGACTGTTATTATCTTGATATAAATTTTTAATTCTTTAATTAATGATAAAACTTCAATTTTCATTAATATAAATCAAAAAAAAAATCATGAAAAAGACCTTCTTAGTTTAGTCAGATGAATATTTATTTATTTTTCAAAAGAAATTTATTTTTTTAAAAAAAGTTGCATTTAATGAAATATTTAACTTTTAATAAAATAATTTATTTAAGAAAAAAAAATTCAAAATAAGAATTAAAAAGGATAAAAAATTAAAATTTTCCTCATTAATTAAATGAAATTAAGAATATTGATTTTATATCATAATCTTTTTAGAATTATCTTTGAGGAGTTCAAAAATCTGAATTTTATTTTTACAATTTTTTTAGAAAACATTATGAGGAATTAAGTCATATGAAACCTAAAGTATAATAAAAAGACAATAATAATATTTCTCAAATCTATCCATCTGAGTTTCAAGTCTATGTGGTGTTTATGTACCTAGTACTTATTAATAGGGAAAAAAAAATACACCAAAAATTAGTAAAGAAGTTTTGTTTGAATTGTTTCTTAAATTTAATTTTGTGACCAATTTTCTTCCACAATAACAGAAAAAAAAAACTATAAATATGTATATATTACTTAAACAATTCATTTTAGCTTTTTTTTTGTTTGTTTTTGAAAAAAAAAAAACAAAAACCAAGAGTAAATTGATTTCAAATTTTCTCTTTTATTTATAAATGAAAGAATTATTTTAGATTTTTTGTTTTAAATCTAATAAAAATTTAAAAATGATATTAATAGTTTTTTCTTTTTTTTTAAAAAAAAAGAAAAAGTTATATAAAAAAAATAAGCTTTTAGTTTTTTTTTTTTTTTTATTTTGAAAAAAAAAACAGAAATTTAAAAAGAAAAATTATAAAAAATTTTTGAATTATATTTTATTAAAGATTTTTAAAATAAGTAATTTTTTTTTTTTTTTTTTTTTTTTAAAAAAAAAAAACTAATTTAAATTTATATAATTTCATTTTTTTTAGAATAAAATCTTAAAATTAATTCAAAAAAAATTGATTTTTTTTTTTTTTAGGGTTAATTATTATTATTATATCTTAAATTGAAAAGAGAAAAAATCATTTAAAATAATAACACTTAAATATTTTAAATTGAGTAAAAAAAGAAAAAAAACCTTTTCTTTTCTCTTTAAAAACAAAAAATAATAATTTATAATTAAAAGAAGAAAAGAAAAAAAAGGGAGAAAATTTTTCAATATTTCTTATCTTTATATCTCAAATATTAAAATTCAACTAACATTATTGAATATTTATATATATATATATATATATAAAATAAGAATATCAAATTCCTTCTTTTTTTTTTTTTTTTCTTTAACATTTCCAATTTTTTTAAAGTTGGTAAAATAAAATTATTTAATGAATAAAAATAATAAAACAATTCAATTATTTATTTATTTATTTTTTTATTTTTATTTTTTTTAATAATTAATAAAAAAAAAGAAAATTTAAAAGAGTTATATTTTGAATTAAATTTAATTTTTTTTATTTAAAATTTAAGTTTTAAAAATTTATTTATTTATTTTTTTTAAAAAAAAAGGAATTTCTTACATTAAAAAAAAAAATAAAAAAAATTATGTTAATTTGATAAATTTTTTTGGGAAATTAATATAATTATTCTATTGATTAATGGAAAGGCTTAAATTTGTTTAAAAATCCTTTTCTTTTATACTCAAAAAATTACCTTAAAACCTATAAAATCTGACTAAAAATATTAATTATTAAAGTTTTTAAGTGAAAATCAAATCAAATTTCTATATATTTTAATTTTATCCTCATAAGGTAATAATATTTTAAAAATTAATTAAAAAAAACTATTTTAAAAGAGAAATAAAAGGTTATTAAAGACTTAATTCAGGAATCATCCTTTTTAGTAATCTATAAAAGGACTGAAATAAATCTATATTATTAAAAAGTCCCTAAAAGTGAGTTTTGAAGATAAAACAAAATAGAAAATAAAAGAGTGAATTTATGAGCTGAGAAAAATAAGCTTATAGTAATTAAATATTATTCATTTGAATTTTTAATCAAGTTTAAATTATGAAAAGTATTCAAAATATTTTCTTCTAAAATGACTAGAATTTTGAAAATTATTCAAAAGGAGGGTTTTAAATTTTTGATTTATTAAGTGAAAGATAATTCAAAATAATATTAAATTAATAATATCTAAACTTGAAAATAAAATATGAGGCCTAAGAAGAATTCTTTTATGGCATTGAAATATCTTTTTAAAAAAATTAAAAAAAGGTCTTAGAATAATAAGATTGGAAACATAAAATCCAATTATGGAATCTTTGGAACCTAGCTCAATCTAAAAGTGTTTTGGATTTCTTTATTTTTTTAAAATTTTAGACACTTATTTTTATGGTGAAAGCTGGTTATGGGGGCTCAAAACAAATAATAATGTGTTTGATAATCTATTCAATCAGAAAAGACTGTTTTGATTATTTTTTTTTAACTTTTTTCTAGTTTTAACTAAAATCATACTCAATTGTTGTAGAAGCCCTGTGAAAACATTTAAATAAAAAGAATTTATGGGCTTTTTAATGAGGTTTGAAAATTCATTCATACATTAGAAGACTTTGAGAGGGGGATGGAAACCATTAATACAAGATTCTTTTGCCCCTCTCAAATTTAATTCTTCCAATTTATGTTTATTCTATTAAACAAGTTTTAATACAATATTTATACCACAGCTGTTGTTAATATCAACTTTTAATTTGAAGAAAATTTACAGATTCATAATTCATGTGGAAAGAAAGATTCTTGTGGCAACAAATGCACACAATTAAATTTAAATATAATAAAAATTCTGAATAAATTGAATCTACACAGAAAATCTTATATTTTAACAAAAAAAAAAAAGATATTTAAAACTAAATTTGGTTGAAAAATTAAATGTTTTATTTTATTAAGACTTTAAATAATGATAAATTTTTTTGGATTTTATAAAATTATTTTTTTTTAAAAAAAATTAATTTTTTTTTTGTTTAATTTAGATTATATTCTTTGAAAACTTAAAAAAATATTTTTATTTATAATTTCAAATTTTTTAGTTTTTTTTTTTTTTTTTTTACCATATCTAAAAAATACCTTCAAGGTTTAAAAAGATCCTTTCCCCCCCTCAAAAAAACAAAAACAAAACAAAAAAACATTTTCTTTTAAGTTTAAAGAGAAAAAACAATTAAGTGATTAATGAAATATATTTTTAATATTAGTTTGAAATTTTTAAAAAAAGTATTTTTGAGTTATTTAAGGTTTGGATATGAAAATTTTATTAAAAATCAAGTACTTCTCCTGTCCTCAAAATTTTTATAAGGTACAATATGATTAAAAATATTAAGATTTAAGATTTTCAATTAAAAAAAACACCAAATTTATTGTTTTCAACTTTGTAGGTATAAAACAATGATACTATAAATATTTATTGTTTTAACAACAATAAAAATTTATCCAAAAATACTTTACAAGAGATATTTAAATCTACAAAATAAATTTCTTCAAGAAAAATTTCAATTGGAATTAATTAAGAAAAAAACTGAATGAAATAAATATAAGAATAAAGTTTTTGAAAAAAATTTAAAATAGAACACACACCAAAAAGTGACCAGAGTGAATTTGGAAACAAAGTGACAAAGCTGAAAGTGATTAAAGATACTTTAATTCACTTATGGGGTGGTTCAAGGGTAGAAATGATTATGATGATTTTTTCACATGGTTAAAAGGTTAAAAATCCTTTAAAAAGGGTGGTTGGAATCTTTTATGGATTGATTTAACAGTGTTTAGACTAACTATAAAAGGAAAAGATTCTAACATTAAGAGAAAAGTGGGGCAAAGAAGAAATTCTTTTATAGTCACTAACTTTCTTACTCAAAAAGTGAAATTTAATATTTTCAGGAGTGGAAAACACTCCGACAACAGAAAAGCCAATTATGGAATAATTGAACCCTGGTTTAAACCAAAAAAGGGCTGGTTTTAGCCATTTTAAACCCTTAAATCAGCCAATTCTATTGTAATATCTGGTTTCAAGCCTTCAAAACATGTCAGAATGTGTGTAAGAGACATCAAAACCAGTTAATTCTGGTTTTACTAAGATTTTTTTCACTTAAGGGTGGCTTTAGCCTCTTGGTAACAATTAAAACTGCCCTGGTTGGTATCAAAACCTCATCATCAATTGAGTCACAGACCCTGTGACCCGATTCCGGGAAAAAAGTGATTAACTTTTGCGTGAATTTTGACATCCCAAACCTGTAAGTAAGTAATTTGGGGCAGTCTGGAAGCCTTGGAGCCAAGATTCCTTCCCCCCCAGATTTAATTTTTCCAATTTATTTTTTCTTTAATTCCTCATCATGTACTATACTTGTAATTTGTACATGTAATTAGATTGAGTTTTTACAGTAAATAACTGTAATAATTAATAACTCATATTTAAATCAAAGCTAGCTTATGTAATACACATGCACATTTTGACAATTCAATTGAAAATACTTCAATTCCCCATAACTTCTAAGCTACACACCACACCTCAATTTTAACACAAAAATTGATTGTTAACACCTCATGTGGTGTGAATTAAAGTAAGGCTTTTAGGATTTTAAATTATTATACAGAAAATATTAAAAACTTAATTTAAGCTTATTTAGAGTTGAGTTACAGAAATTTTACCCAGAGGTGACCCCACCTTAATTGAGAGGAAAGAAGATGTGAGCCTGTGAGGTATGTGTGACATACCCATAAGGCCACAAATAACATTATACACAGTTTATTTAGTCTTAAACAGAATTATCAACTGAATTTAAAATGAAAATAATAAAAAATAAGTATAACTTTTTTTGGATAAACAAAGCTATAATTATTATGTCATTGTTGGATTCTACCTAAAAAATAACCTAAGGTAGACCCATAGGGTGTTATACCCAAAAATGAATATTTCTTAACTTATTAGAAGTTTTAAGAATCTCACAGTACAATTGCAAACCTTTCAATTCTTTTCAAAGTTGTTGAATTTAAGCTTTAAAAGATTAAACTTAAAGTTGCATAAGGTTTATGCAAGCATACCAAAATTTTAGTTAAAATTAAGGTGTTGTGTATATCTACTGAATTGGCTAAGGATTTTCCATACAGAATGTAAATCCTGCATGAGCCCAATTTAAAGGTGTTTAAGACCATAGTATGGCTTTAAATAAATAAAAGGGAAAAATCCACACAAAAAGGTTGGACAAAGGAAAAAGATAAAACAGAGTTGGGGTACCCAGCTTTTTGGATCTGAAAGGATTCAATTAAGGTTTTCCAACCTTATTTAAGCTTTAAGATTAGAATCTGATCCAAAATTAAAGTTTAAGCCTGTTTTATCCCAATTTGGACAGGAATTTCAAGCTTCCAAAGGGTAAATCCCAATATGCAAGCTTGAAATCATGGTTTTAAGAACTGTCAAAGCTTAAATAAGCTCAAAAATTTAAATTCACAAGCATTGAAACCTTATGAAAAGCTGAGGTTTTGTGTGTATTTCCATTTCATGTGGAAAAATAGCAATAACTTCATAAATTCATTCAAAATCCAATTCTTAATAGATTTGCTTGAGATTTTCACACAGATTACAAATTAATGCTATTTGTGTATAAATTGAATTTTAAGTATATTTTATAAACAGTTTTTATTTGTAATTAGCCTGGACATTTACTCTTTTAATTATACTTGAAGAAAGTTAAGATTTCTTTAAAGATTAATTCAAAATTTAGTTTAAGAGATTTTTTCTTGAAACTCTATTTTTAAGTTTTTAATGTGATGAACTTTAATATGAATAAACTTAATTTATATTAAGGCTTAAAACAATTAATTAAAAAGCGTATTAAAGTCACTCCGAATTCAGAATAACACTGGTAACTTTAAATTGGAATTAAAAATAAGTTACCTTAAATTAAGAACCTTATTTTTAAGTATGGTTTTGCAGTTTTGACCCAAGAACACCCTCTATATCCATTATGAATAATGAGAGCTTCTCTGTAGACATAAAAAGAGTCTATTCATCACTTCTTTTGTCCATCACTCATCATCATTCCAATCATATTAGACATTTAAAGAAGTAAAGTTTTATTAAATATAAAATATTATTATTCAAGTAATTCTTAAGTATTTTTTTCTTCATTGAATTAGAATTCAAATAATTGAAATAATAGAATTCAGATTATTATTGTAATCATCTATAATATACTTCATTATATAAAATTATTCCCTTAAATATCTTTGAAAATCCACAAATTCCTCTTAAAAACTCTTTAATCATATATTTTTATCATAAAAAGTTGTTTTATCTTTTAAAATATTTATTTTTGGTGTGTCTTTAACTTATAATAATTATTTAATATAATAACTGTTGTCGTTTGACTTGTTGTATTATATAAATATTATAAGTAAGTTTGCTTTAAAGCTCTATATTTTTTTACCTAGTATTAGGTTTTTTTATATAGAATTTTTCTATAAGAATTATCTCTACACAGTGTGTGTGATAATTCCTTTTATAAATAATATTCTTAAATTATTTATAAGTGGATAAATATTAATATTTTCCATGTGTAATTGTCTCATTAAGAGCTTTACACTTCTCATTGTTATAACTGTCAGTGACAATAACAATAATAGAATAATTATAATTTATTAAAATTATTAATTATTTGTTTTATCATTGAATTATTCAATAATAATTAAACTCATTCTTTTTATATAATTATTATATAAATCGGTGGTTTTAATATTTAATTATATTATATTTTCTACTGAGGAAAGTCATAGTACTCTTGATATTTGTTACTATTATAAAGAGTGTCATAGACAAACCTTACAGAAGAAGTAGTGTGTCCCCTTATCCATTGGAAAATAAGAATAAATTTTGTGCTGAAATATATAAAAAATTATCAATTCAGTACTCAAAAGTGTTAGATTATAGATAATATTGAAGTTGGCTCAGATATGTTATTTATTAAAAGAAATCTTAGTATTTTAATCTTATTTAATTTCATTATATTTTTGCTTTATTGTTCAATAATTCAATTATCCTTATCTAAAAAGGACAAATATCACTATAATAATAAAGTAATTGAATGTCCAATTTCATGAATATTCAATTTTATTGGGAAACTATAGCAAATTAAGTTTTTTTTTATTGAAACAAGTTTGGAAAAATTGAATTAGGCTTATTTTTGTTCTTTTTTTAGTTATGGAAAGTTTCAAATATTTTTCTTATAAATTAATTTTTTTAGATTGATTTTTCTCAAAATTTTCTTGTTTGAATTTTTTCCTTTTGAATTCAGTCTTTTTTCTCTCATCTTCTTCTACATTACCCACAGTTTATTAGTTTCTCAACTGAAACAAAACAAAAATAGAATTTTCCTGCCAATTTTAAACTTTAATAAAAATACCAAAGAGTAGGAGAGAGGAAGAAGAAGGATAAAGATATTGAAAAGGATAAATCAACCAAAAATTCATTTTTTTGGAGAGATTAATTAAAACATATAGTGAAGTATATTAAAAATTAAATGTGTTAATTTGGTCATCTCTATTTCTAATTTAAGAATTTTGGACCAGATTTTATAGCTCTTGAATACTTTTTAGATAAACAAATAATACTGAATTAGGCTATAAATAAGACCATAATTAAAGAATCCAATGCTATTACAAGGTATATCAATATAACCAATGATAATAGAAGATAAAAATGGGATTAATAACATATTTAAAGTCACCGGAAAGCTTAAAAGAGAAATTATGAAGTAGAAAAGAAGCCATATTAACTGACTTTAAAACTCTGAGGGCTTTTAAACAAAATTCATGACTATTAAAGCTATGAGTGTTTTGAAAATGATCATATTGGGGAGTATTTTTCAGACAAGAGGATGTAAATCCACCAGAATCAATAAATACACTAGCTAGAATCTTTGAAGATGAAACTAATTATAATATCAGAGTAGATCTTGTTGCAAATGATGACTTATTGGGACAACCAAATTCTCAATTTAATCAAAATTGTGGAAAAGAATAAGAAAACAACATAGATGAGTCAGCTCAAATCAATGAAAAAAACAAGAAATAGAAAACCCTCATTTAATAAAACCCATAGAATATATCAGTGAGCCTTCTTTTAAAAATCAAATTTGATATAATGAGGACATGATAGAAAATTAGATCAAGAAATTGAGCTATACAATAAATGGAATATGTATAGTCTAATAAAATTATACACTATTGCATTAAAAATTTTAATAAAAATTGAGAAGCCTCAAAGGTTTCATCCAAAAAAGGAGGATTTTCTTGTTTCTGTAATCAAAAAACCTTTTTCAATAAAATGTATTATTAAACAAGCAAATTGTTCTTTTGAAATTAGAAAAGAAAAGAAAAAATTGAAAAAGATATAGAAAAACACTTTCTTGAATTGAATTAAAAATACAAAGAAGCTGAAAAATGTAAGGAACTTAATAGGGCACAGATACAAGTGAAAAAGGAAAATAAAATCTAAGACTCAAGTATTATATAAAACAAAACAATAAAAAAACTAAATAAATAAGGTATAAGAGGTAGAAAATACCAATCACACCTCATCCACTTTTAATATATTCCTATATGCATTTCTCAAATTAATTATTTACTTAACATATATCTATGAGATAATTTCATAGTTTAATACTTCCATTTTTTTCCCAACCAAGCTTGACAAATTTCAAAAAATTAATCAGAATTTATCAAGATCCAATTAGATATAGATAATAAATATAAAATTCATTTCAAAAAGTTCATTCAGAAATTCATTATTAATCATAAAAGGATTTATTTCTGATTATTAAAAACTTAAATTGAATTTTGAAATGAATTTCCCTCAATTTTCATTTCATATTATCTTATCCTTTTAGAATTCAAATTCAACAAAAATTCTTAATAATATATAACTCATTTAAAAAATAATTTAACTTTTTTCATTTCTTGAAATATATTTCAAGAAATTGGAAATATTGAAAGAGTATTATTAAATTGATAATAAACAAATTCCAAAACCAGAACTTTCACATTTATGAGATAGGTGACTTATAATGTTATTGGATGATTCCAATAGGCTCTCCTTAATATATTTATTTAATATTTTTCAATAATTTCCTAGTTTATTCCATCAACCATTCAAAGTTGAAAATATTAGTTTTCAATATATATATATAGTCATATTAATGTGAATCCTCAGGTATTGAGGCTTGTTAAGCTTAAGACATTTTGTTTTGGAAAAATTCACAGCTACCCTTCAATGTTCCAATTTTATTTTATTTACTTTCCCCATTTTAACTTGAAAATAATAAGGTCACTTTTCATTTAAATTTCCGCTACTTTATATTTGTATTGTGATGCATGAGGGCTTTATTAGGTGGATATTAGCAATGAACTGAAGCTATTTGAAAAAAAAAGAAATAATAAATTGTAAGGAATATATAAAAGCCTTTATAGAAAGATCCTGATTGAAAATTCTATATTATATGCTTATACATGACTATCTCTTATATATGACCAACTCTTAGTAAAAATCTTCATGACAGCTCAAATATGATGAAAATAATTTATTTATCAAATTCAGAAAACCTTTGAGAGTAAAAAAAGGGTATATATTTTATCAAAAATCTTCAGAAAGCATACCCAGCTTTCTGGTCAGCTGGAATTTCCTTTCTTTCAATAAAATCAACACAACCTTTGATACCTTAAAATTTTTGTACTCCTTTATTTAGAAAGCCTAAATTTATTTCTGAGATTGAGTTTATTGCAAGTATAAATATTCTAATTTTTTTTCCTTTTTGTTAACTAACTTTAAATTTTCTTTAAAATTCTCCAGCTGAGCCATTATTTTGAAAGGACTCAATCTTAAAATAAACAAATGGTTGAGTTTTAGTTTGAAGAATTTGATGATGATTATTTTTCAATGAAAAAATTCAGCTAATATATTTCTGGATTTAGCCAAAAGCCTTATTAAATTAATTATGATTAGTCTAAAATAGAATATTAATATCAAATTTCTATTCTATAATCTTCTTCTTATCTTATTGAATATATATTACATTGATAATTTTCATAAGATAAGAATGAAGAGTCTCTGAGCTACTGATATTCTGATGAAATTTAATTTCTCTTTTATCACTATCAGGAGGAATTATGGAAAAAGGAGATTCATTTATTCCAATATTCATGAAAGCTCTACTCTAAGCTCATTACTTCCACTTTTTTAAGAACTCATAAAAAAAGATATTACTTATGGATTGCTTTTTGACCCAATAGTTTAGGTATGTTTTTTTTCTAAGAGCATAAAAGTATAAGGAAGAAAATATAGTAATTTAACTATCAATTTTAAGAAGAGGATGATTAAATATCAATACATTAACTATCATTTCTATGATAATCAAAGTTCAAATATCCAAAGAAAAGCTCTGAGTCATTTCTATAAAAAATGTTTTTTTTAAAATGGGGTTGAAATTGATTTTCTAGTTAAATCTTGATAAATACTCATTCTAATTTCTCATAAACTTTAGTATTATTATTAAATTACTTACCCATATTCTAAAGGAAATATCCTACATCATAACCCAAAAGGAAATCAATCCAAAATATGAGTACCTTGAGCCCCCTTATTAAGCTCCATTTTATCATATTAAGATATCATATTTTGAAAAGTTTGATTTCATATATATTGAATATGTTCTAATTAAGGAATATATAGATATAAAAAAGGATAAATTATTGCGAGATTTGGTTAGGGAGCCCTTTAGGGAGAATTTTCAGGTAATTAGTTTTGAATTTATGAAATGATCTTGTTAAAATGGGTGATAATGGTGTTTTAGATTTGCCTTTAAATATGCCAATTTAAATCCTCCTTTTGAGTTCACTAGTAAATATTTGATGAAGATAATGGATTTTAAGATATGAAGGAATACTGTCTAAGCCTTTATTTAGCCTAATAAAGAATAAATCAAAATAATATTGGAAATAATAAGTAAAATAGCTTAAGATAATTGATAAAGTTGATTTGGGGGTAATAATATTATAAAATTTTATTTTTCAGTAAATGTGCAAATAAAATAAGTATGAGTAATATCTTACAGAAAGGTAAGAAAGATGGGGTTGAGTGGTGATGTAACTATTTGATGTTAGAAATCTGTAGTGGTCTTTTGACTTTTTAGGAGTAAATTAAATTGGATAAATTAATTTTGTTTTTTTCAGTTTTTTTTGGATGATTAGGTGTAGAAGGTACTACTGGTGAGCTTCCTGATAGTTATAATAATTCTATAGCTGTGAGCTCCTGAGATTTTCTACTGAGCTATTTTAATAAGCTCAAAATTAATATTAGACTAATCTTTCTTAATTTATGATAGATTAATAATTTAATGCAGAACTTTTGTTATCTATTCTTACTTATAAATAATAACATTTGAGGTGTGTGGCTTATAATAAAATCAAACCTTATGTTAGATACTATAAGATATACATAACTAGGAAAATGTTTCTTAGATTGTGATATCTAATTAGTTATTAGTTTTCCTTCTAGTCCAGGGAGGATTAATTATTTTACTTCTTGGTATGTAATTGCTTTGCTGAGGAAAGAGAAGATTAATTGTGGATAAAAGGGCTTAATTTATTCTAAAAAATGTATCCATGTGTCACCATGGGAGCTTTCCTTTTTCCCTTGTAAGCCTTAATTTCACCCTTGAGTTAATTTTTTAAGCGTTTATTCGCTTAATACAGGTTATTTGGTTGAGTTACTACCCTTATTTACCACATTTTACAGTCTACAGAGGTTAATCCTACTTATTATTTTTCTGGTTTGTGTCAGGTGAACCTGGATTTTTTGAGAAATTTGTTTAAGGGCTTCATGTTAGTTTTCACTTGGTGGTGTTTTTACTGTGAATAGATCTTATTTGTAACATGATATGTGATAAGTCTGTGTAATTTTATCTTAAGAGAAATTGATTAATCTAATTCAGGAATAAATTGAGGATGTGTATTTGTATTTTGGTTAGAATTCTTGATCATGTGATGTAATTCCTATTCAAAGGTTGAGTTCATAAGATCAAAGAGGCGGTGAAGGATTAGGCTGTAAAATCTCATTCAGGGTATCTGAGCTTCAATGTATATGTTTCCTGATGAGTTAATGCAATTATTTTTTTTCAAGCTTATAAAGCTAATGAGGATGTGTAACTGGATTTGAATTTGGTTCCTTTTTTATCATTTGGAATATAATTTGTGGGTATATTGAGGCTGTGTAATCACATTAATTTTTCCTGAGTTGAGGGTAGCATGTGGCTGTGCTATTGTGATATTGAAAGAAGGCTGTGTAGCTATATTAAAACGCTGTATTCTTACTCTTGGATTAAGGTTGACAATATTATTCCTTTTGGAGGAATCAGGTTTTATTTCAGAGAGTTCTGGGCTGCTGCTTGAGATTGACTGGAGATAAAACTACTAATAGTTATTTCCATTTTATTCAAGGTTATTTCTTCATGTAGGTTTCTTATTTTGAGTAATATTCTTCCAATTATCTGATTTTTTCGGTTTTCTGTGTATTTTTTATGCATATTTAATGGTCTAATTGTGAGTTAGGTTTAAATTTTCCAATTTCATTTTCTAGTTCATTTGATTCATTATTCTCAGAATTATTTCTGTCTTATTAGCACTTCCATAATACTCTTAATTTTTCCTGAAACTTTAAGAAAATTCCTTTTAAGTAGTACTAATTCTTTGGATAATCTTATCACTGTGTCTTGAACCCTTGAAATAGACAGCATTCAGACTCAGAGTATAACCTTCTTTACACACCTGAAATTCAGGTGATGTACCTAGTAATAAATTACCTTGTGGTATCCACCTGGAGTTTATGTGATGTGCATGGTTTCAAATCACTTTGAAATTGAAAATGAATTGCTAGTAAAGAATACCAAACGTAAAATGCACTACAAATATGAACCACAATTTTATTTGTATACTTCACGCAAAATGGAGAACAGTGAAAACACCTTGTGTCTGTGTTTATTAAATTATCACAAAGCTATTTTTTGAATAAATACATATTCAAGCTCATGTATAATTAATAAAGAGCTTTCTTTCTTTTGAATCCAAGAGCTTAATTGCAAACAATGTTTTAACAGAAAAAACAGCTATAAAAAATGCCTAAGATCATGTTTAGACATAATCCGAAGGCTCTTTAGTCAACCACTGGATCTAATACCTCAATAACTTGAAAAAGTAGTAAATAGGGAATCCTTAGCTTATATAAAATGAAAAATTCATGGGTCTTTATACTGAGGAATAAGTCACAACTTCTCCATTTATCGATTTATTTAATTTAATATCTTCCCCTTTTTTGATTTTATGCAGCTTTCTTTGTTTTTGGCTATGTTCTTGGTTCTTCTCCACAAAATATACTCACTTCATACCATATATTTTTTTACAACCCATCTTTATCTCTCATTAAAGATTTTTTTAATGACATTTCTTCATTTTTTTTTGAGTATTCTTATTTTTTTCTTGCTGGATTTCAAAGCTTACTTTTATTAATATGAAATGAATCTATCAATAATTCTGTTATATTTATTACTTTTCACTTTGATATATTTGATTTATCAGAAAATTCCTCATATTAAAAAAAACCTCTTGAGTCTTCACGGAAATTAATCAATCTATTAATTAACATCACATATGAATTACAAAGACTATGATGATTATTTTGAAAGTAATTTTGCATAAAGTTACTTCAATCTGGTATAAATAGTGAAGGAAAAGGAAAATTAAGTAAGAATACTTGAATCAATGATTGAAATTTGTGATCAAGAATTGGAAAATCTCATCACCAAATTTGATCTCCAAGAACAAAATAACTTGACAAACAATTCCTCAAGAAAATAAAAGCATAATGAAAAAAATACTCAATTTAAAAATAATTTTCAATGAAACTTTGCTAAAGGATAAATTATTAAAAATTAAAATTAGAAAATTAAGCTAGGAGAACCCAACAGAAATATTCACAAAGAAATACCTACCCCACCTGGAAAACAAAATCCCCATCAGCTCCCAGAAAGCGAACGGTTGGAAGGAGTTAAACCTAAAAAGGTAAAGTATTTTTATTAGTTAGAGAAGGTCTTCATTTCAACTAACAAAAAAATGGCTTTGTAATTTTAGTAAGAAGTCTTCAAACAAATCAAGTTAATGTGGGGTCACATCTACCAAAATTGTGCAACTATTGTTAAAATCAATGGACTAAAGCTCTTTACTAACAATGATATATTTAATGTATGGGTAAAAAAGTATAGTTATTAATTACCCAGATGTGGAGATCACTTGTACTCTTTAATAGATATAAGACTGGTCATGGCACAAAGAAAGATATGAAGAAGTAATTGAGTATGGTAAATAGCAAACAACAATTGGAGAATGACTATGTATAGGTATGCTAAATTCAAACATCTAAACAGTAGTTTGTAGGGAAAATTTAATAAGGATGTGTAAAAACATATTTTATTGAGATTTTTCTTTCCTTTTAATCTCAAGGAAAAAAGAGAGCTCTTTATTCATATTTTGGGGTGGGACTGAAACATGGAATATTTTTTCCCTAAGGGTAAGTCAAATTATTTTTAGGATTGCGGATTCGTTCATCGTTGACATGATCAGAAGCCTTGATGTTAATGTGGTGAGTAAGATGGACAGTTCTGAATAAACTTACTGATTATGGTAAGTGTTAGGAATACTGATAATGGCTAATGCTCAATACCAATATCCTCCGATTATTTAATTTTTAAAGAGATAAATTGATTATTTTTGTTTATAATTGATTTTCAAAATCAATTGGAAAATAAAAATACACAGAGCTTGGTTCCATTAAAAGGAATCCACACATTGAGAGTTACTCATCCAGGAAAGAAGATAATTGAAAATTCCATTGTTCAAATGAGTGGCTTATCAATAGGATATGTCAGTAAGCTGCTAGCAGGACTTGGAATTCTTATAAAGGATCCAAATCTCAACAATGAAAGAAATAATCTCTACAATGAAGCAGGTATAATAAGTTCGGTACAAAAATTTCATCAAATTTTTATAAGTTGAGAATATCAGTATATGAAATTAAACTTCCAATATCTAAAGACAATCCAGTCACTTACTGAAGTTTGCAACCACCAAATTAACTGCAACATGGCCCAGCTTGAAAAGAAATAAATCAAAGAAGCAGGAAAGCATGCCAAAGATTAAGGACAGAAAAATATTTTAAAATACAGACTGAGGTTCAGTAAGAGCCCAAATTTGATAAAAAAGAATTTAGCCAACAAAATGACTTTTTATTATTTAATCTTGAAAATCTTTGATGAAAATTTGGTTATTCTCATGAGATTCTCAGCCAGAAGCCAAAATATTGAGGAACCCCTTATAACTATATTGATTAAGAATATAATCCAGTAAAGGGGAAGTACATGATAAAGAAAATTGGAAAAATTTCAAACAAAAATTTTACAGAGAAATAGAAAAGGCTTACTTTGTTGATTGAAAGATGAGATAAAAGCATGAGTTCCATATTTCAGAGCCTGAGACAGAACTTATAACCAAATCAGTTTCTAAATGCCCTCTTATTTTCAATTGAAATGTAAAGATGTACACATTTCTTACATAAATAAGCTTTAATTTCAATATGAGGAATTAATAATTACAGTTGTGTACTGTATTTTTTCAATTGAATTACATGTGTAAAAATTTAAGTATAATACATGATGAGGAATTCAATAAAAAAAATAAATTGGAAAGATTAAGTTTTTTTGAGGGAAGGAATCTTGGCGCAAAGGGGGCCAGAATCCCCAGAATTCCTTTCTGAAAGGTGTTTGATGTAAAAATAAACAAAAAAGTCAATTAATTTTGGCCTAGTATTGAAGTACAGGTTCTGTGGCTCAATTGATGATGGGGTTTTGCTACCAGACAGGGAAGGTTTAACTGTTTCCATAAGGATAAAACAACTTATAATACAGATCAAAACTCACCAAAGAAGTTTTAAATATTTTTAAGGGTCCTTGAAAACATTCTGAAATGCTTTGGAGGTGCACATGAAAGCTGGTTATGGGGGCTCAAAACAAATAATAATGTGTTTGATAATCTATTCAATCAGACAAGACTGTTTTGATTATTTTTTTTAAACTTTTTTCTAGTTTTAACTTCTAAAAAACAGTTAAAGATTCCCTAGTTTGTGATTTTGAAAAGCATACTCAATTGTTGTAGAAGCCCTGTGAAAACATTTAAAGAAAAAAGAATTTATGGGCTTTTTAATGAGGTTTGAAAATTCATGCATACATTAGAAGACTTTGGGAAGGGGCTGGAAACCATTAATACAAGATTCTTTTTCCCCTCTCAAATTTAATTCTTCCAATTTATGTTTATTCTATTGAACAAGTTTAAATACAATATTTATACCACAGCTGTTGTTAATATCAACTTTTAATTTGAAGGAAATTTACAGATTCATAATTCATGTGGAAAGCAAAATTCTTGTGGTAACAAATTCACACAATTAAATTTAAATATAATAAAAATTCTGAATAAATTTAAGCTACACAGAAAATCTTATATTTTAACAAAAAAAAAAAGATATTTAAAACTAAATTTGGTTGAAAAATCAAATGTTTTATTTTATTAAGACTTTAAATAATGATAAATTTTTTTATATTTTATGAAATTATTTTTTTTTAAAATTTTTTTATTTTTTTTTTAATTTAGATTATATTATTTGAAAACTTAAAAAAATATTTTTATTTATAATTTTGAATTTTTTAGTTTTTTTTTTTTTTTTACCATATCTAAAAAATAACTTCAAGGTTTAAAAAGATCCTTTCCCCCCCTCAAAAAAAAAAACAAAACAAAAAACATTTTCTTTTAAGTTTAAAGAAAAAAAAAATTAAGTGATTAATAAAATATATTTTTCATATTATTTTAAAATTTTAAAAAAAAGTATTTTTGAATTATTTAAGGTTTGGATATGAAAATTTTATTAAAAATCAAGTACTTCTCCTGTCCTCAAAATTTTTATAAGGTACAATATGATTAAAAATATTAATATTTAAGATTTTTAATTAAAAAACACACCAAACTTATTGTTTTCAACTTTATAGGTATAAAAAAATGATACTATAAAGATTTATTGTTTTAAAAACAATAAAAATTTATCCAAAAATACTTTAAAAGAGATATTTAAATCTAAAAAATAAATTTCTTCAAGAAAAATTTCAATTGGAATTAATTAAGAAAAAAACTGAATGAAATAAGTATAAGAATAAAGTTTTTGAAAAAAATTTAAAAGAGAACACACACCAAAAAGTGACCAGAGTGAATTTGGAAACAAAGTGACAAAGCTGAAAGTGATTAAAGATACTTTAATTCACTTATGGGGTAGTTCAAGGGTAGAAATGATTACAAAATTTACTAAAAATGATTATGATATTTTTTCACGCGGTTAAAAGCTTAAAAACAATTTAAAAAGGGTGGTTGAAATCTTTTATGGATTGTTTTAACAGTGTTTAGACTAACTATAAAAGGAAAAGATTCTAACATTAAGAGAAAAGTGGGGCAAAGAAGAAATTCTTTTATAGTCACTAACTTTCTTACTCAAAAAGTGAAATTTACTATTGTCAGTAGTGGAAAACACTCTGACAACAGAAAAGCCAATTATGGAATCATTGAACCCTGGTTTAAACCAAAAAAGGGCTGGTTTTAGCCATTTTAAATGCTTAAATCAGCCAATTCTATAGTAATACCTGGTTTCAAGCCTTCAAAACATGTCAGAATGTGTGTAAGAGAGGTCAAAACCAGTTAATGCCAGTTTTACTAAAAAATTTTAACTTAAGGGTAGTTTTAGCCTCTTGGCAACAATTAAAACCTCCCTGGTTGGTATCAAAGCCTCATCATCAATTGAGTAACAGACCCTGTGACTCAATTCCAGGCCAAAAGTGATGAACTTTTGCATGAATTTTGACATCCCAAACCTGTAAGTAAGTAATTTGGGGCAGTCTGGAAGCCTTGGAGCCAAGATTCCTTCCCCCCCAGATTTAATTTTTCCAATTTATTTTTTCTTTCCTTCCTCATCATGTACTATACTTGTAATTTACACATGTAATTGAATTGAGTTTTTACAGTACACAATTGTAATAATTAATAACTCATATTTAAATCAAAGCTCACTTATGTAATACACATGCACATTTTAACATTTCAATTGAAATCACTTCAATTCCCCATAACTTCTAAACTACACACCACACCTCAATTTTAACACAAAAATTGATTGTTAACTACTCATGTGGTGTGAATTAAAGTAAGGTTTTGAGGATTTTAAATTATTATACAGAAAATATTAAAAACTTAATTTAAGCTTATTTAGAGTTGAGTTACAGAAATTTTACCCAGAGGTGACCCCACCTTAATTTTTATGAGGAATCCAATAGTGAAATAATTTTCATATTTTTATTTATTGGATAAAAAGTTATAATAATTTTCATTGAAATCTTTTTTTTCCAAAAATATTTTAATTTTAATATTTTTGTTTAAAATTAATTTTTACTTAATTTTTTCAAGTAAAAAGGTGTTTTCACAATTTTGAGTTTTAAAGTAAATTTATTTTGAAATTATAATTAAAATTTTAATTTGATATATAAATATTATATTTATATTTTAATTTTTTGTTTTTTATAATATAAATAAATTCATTTTATTTATAATTTTATCATTTTTTATTCTTTATGGTCTTTTGGGTATATAAAAATACCTCTAAGGCTCATAGATTAAGTTTTATTGTTTGAAAAAAATTGGAAGGGATTTTAATTAATTTTTTTTTTTTTTTTATTATTTGTGATTTTTCTTTTGTTCAAAATTTTGAAACTATTTTCAGAAAAACAGAAAAACTGGAATATCAATTTATATATAATTCTATAAAAGCCTCAAATTTTTCTTTGAAGGAGATTTATTGATTAATAATTCTAAGTTGTTTTGTTTGAGGATATAAGATCTTAAATTAAAAATGAAAAAAATCTTTCAAAATTGTGTTTCACTTTTCCAAAACAAAAAAAATTATTTTGAGGAAAGAGGGGAGAGGGAGGAGGGGGAGTGAGAGGAAAGAAGATGTGAGCCTGTGAGGTATGTGTGACATACCCATAAGGCCACAAATAACATTATACACAGTTTATTCAGTCTTAAACAGAATTATCAACTGAATTTAAAATGAAAATAATAAAAAATAAGTATAACTTTTTTTGGATAAACAAAGCTATAATTATTATGTCATTGTTGGATTCTACCTAAAAAATAACCTAAGGTAGACCCATAGGGTGTTATACCCAAAAATGAATATTTCTTAACTTATTAGAAGTTTTAAGAATCTCACAGTACAATTGCAAACCTTTCAATTCTTTTCAAAGTTGTTGAATTTAAGCTTTAAAAGATTAAACTTAAAGTTGCATAAGGTTTATGCAAGCATACCAAAATTTTAGCTAAAATTAAGGTGTTGTGTATATCTACTGAATTGGCTAAGGATTTTCCATACAGAATGTAAATCCTGCATGAGCCCAATTTAAAGGTGTTTAAGACCATAGTATGGCTTTAAATAAATAAAAGGGCAAAATCCACACAAAAAGGTTGGACAAAGGAAAAAGACAAAACAGAGTTGGGGTACCCAGCTTTTTGGATCTGAAAGGATTCAATTAAGGTTTTCCAACCTTCTTTAAGCTTTAAGATTAGAATCTGATCCAAAATTAAAGTTTAAGCCTGTTTTATCCCAATTTGGACAGGAATTTCAAGCTTCCAAAGGGTAAATCCCAATATGCAAGCTTGAAATCATGGTTTTAAGAACTGTCAAAGCTTAAATAAGCTCAAAAATTTAAATTCACAAGCATTGAAACCTTATGAAAAGCTGAGGTTTTCTGTGTATTTCTATTTTATGTGGGAAAAGGAATAACTTCATAAATTCATTCAAAATACAAATCTTAATATATTTGCTTGATATTTTCACACCGCTTACAGATTAATGTTATCTGTGTATAAATCAAATTTCAAGTATATTTTATAGACAGGTTTCATTTGTAATTAGCCTGGAATTTTAATCTTTTAATTATACTTGAAGAAAATTAAGATTTCTTTAAAAATTAATTAAAAATTAAGTTTGAGAGATTTTTGGTTGAAACTCTATTTTTAAGTTTTTCATGTGATGAAATTTAATATAAATAAACTTAATTTATATTAAGGCTTAAAACAATTAATTCAAATAGGATTAAAGTTACTTGGAGTTAATAATAACACTGGTGACTTTAAATTGGAATTAAAAATAAGTTACCTTAAGTTAAGAACCTTATTTTTAAGTATGGTTTTGCAGTTTTGACCCAAGAACACCCTCTATATCCATTATGAATAATGAGAGCTTCTCTGTAGACATAAAAAGAGTCTATTCATCACTTCTTTTGTCCATCACTCATCATCATTCCAATCATATTAGACATTTAAAGAGGTAAAGTTTTATTAAATATAAAATATTATTATTCAAGTAATTCTTAAGTATTTTTTTCTTCATTAAATTAAAATTAAAATAATTGAAATAATAGAATTCAGATTATTATTGTAATAATCTATAATATACTTCATTATATAAAATTATTCCCTTAAATATCTTTGAAAATCCACAAATTCCTCTTAAAAACTCTTTAATCATATATTTTTATCATAAAAAGTTGTTTTATCTTTTAAAATATTTATTTTTGGTGTGTCTTTAACTTATAATAATTATTTAATATAATAACTGTTGTTGTTTGACTTGTTGTATTATATAAATATTATAAGTAAGTTTGCTTTAAAGCTCTATATTTTTTTTACCTAGTATTAGGTTTTTTAATATAGAATTTTTCTATAAGAACTATCTCTACACAGTGTGTGTGATAATTCCTTTTATAAATAATATTCTTAAATTATTTATAAGTGGATAAATATTAATATTTTCCATGTGTAATTGTCTCATTAAGAGCTTTACACTTCTCATTGTTATAACTGTCAGTGACAATAACAATAATAGAATAATTATAATTTATTAAAATTATTAATAATTTTTTTATCATTGAATTACTCAATAATAATCAAACTCATTCTTTTTATATAATTATTATATAAATTTGTGGCTTTAATATTTAATTGTATTATATTTTTTACTGAGGAAAGTCATAGTAATCTTGATATTTGTTACTATTATCAAGAGTTTCATAGACAAACCTTACAGAAGCAATAGTGTGTCCCCTTATTCATTGCAAAATAAGAATACATTTTGTTCTTAAATATATAAAAAATTATTGATTCAGTACTCAAAAGTGTTAGATTATAGATAGTATTTAAGTGGGCTCAGATATGTTATTTATTAAAAAAAATCTTAATATTTTAATCTTATTTAATTTTATTAGATTTTTTCTTTATTGCTAAATCATTCAAGTATCCTTATTTCAAAAAGACAAATATTACTATAATAATAAAATAATTGAATGTCCAATTTCATTAATATTTAATTTTATTGGGAAACTATATCAAATTAAGTTTTTTTTTATTGAAACAAGTTTGGAAGAATTGAATTTGGCTTATTTTTGTTCTTTTTTTGGTTATGGAAAGTTTTAAATATTTTTCTTATAAATTATATTTTTTTAGATTGATTTTTCTCAAAATTTGCTTCTTTGAATTTTTTCCTTTTGAATTAATTCTTTTTTCTATCATCTGCTTTTACATTACCCACAGTTTATTAATTTCTCAACTGAAACAAAAACCAAAATAGAATTTCCCTACCAATTTTAAACTTGAATAAAAATACAAAAGAGTAGGAGAGAGGAAGAAGTAGGATAAAGATATTTAAAAGGATAAATCAACCAAAAATTCATTGTTTTGGAGAGATTAATTAAAACATATAGTGAAGTATATTAAAAATTAAATGTGTTAATTTGGTCATCTCTATTTCTAATTTAAGAATTTTGGACCAGATTTTATAGCTCTTGAATACTTTTTAGATAAACAAATAATACTAAATTAGGCTATAAATAAGACCATAATTAAAGAATCCAATGCTATTACAAGGTATATAAATATAAACAATGATAATAGAAGATAAAAATTTGATTAATAACATATTTAAAGTCACCCGAAAGCTTAAAAGAGAAATTATGAAGTAGCAAAGAAGGCATATTAACTGACTTTAACGCTCTGAGGGCATTTAAACAAAATTCATGACTATCAAAGCTATGAGTGTTTTGAAAATGATCATATTGGGGAATATTTTTCATACAAGAGGATGTAAATCCCTCATAATTAATAAACACACTAGCTAGAATATTTGAAGATGAAACTAATTATAATATAAGAATAGATCTTGTTGAAAATGATGACTGATTGGGATTACCAAATTCTCAATTTAATCAAAAGTGTGGAACAGAATAATAAAACAACATAAATGATTAAGCTCAAATCAATGAAAAAAACAAGAAATAGAAAACCATCATGTAATAAAACCCATAAAATATATCAGTGATCCTTATTTGAAAAATAAAATTTGATCAAATGAGGACATGATAGAAAATTAGATCAAAAAATTGAGCTATACAATAAACGGAATATGTATAGTCTAATAAGATTATACACTATTGCATTAAAAATTTTAATAAAAATTGAGAAAACTCAAAGGTTTCATCCAAAAAAAGAGAATTCTCTTGTTTCTGTAATCAAAAAACCTTTTTCAATAAAATGTATTATTAAACAAGCAAATTGTTATTTTGAAATTAGAAAAGAAAAGAAAAACTTGAAAAATATATAGAAAGACACTTTCTTGAATTGAATTAAAAATACAAAGAAGCTGAAAAAGATAAGGAATTGAATAGGGCACAGATACAAGTGAAAAAGGAAAATAAAATCTAAGACTCAAGTATTATATAAAAAAACAATAAAAAAACTAAATAAATAAGCTATAAGAGGTAGAAAATACCAATCACACCTCAGCCACTTTTAATATATTCCTATATGCATTTCTCAAATTAATGATTTACTTAACATATATTTATGAGATAATTTCATAGTTTAATACTTCCATTTTTTTCCCAACCAAGCTTGACAAATTTCAAAAAATTAATCAGAATTTATCAAGATCCAATTTGATATAGATAATAAATATAAAATTCATTTCAAAAAGTTCATTCAGAAATTCATTATTAATCATAAAAGAATTTATTTTTGATTATTAAGAACTTAAATTGATTTTTGAAATGAATTTCCCTAAATTTTCATTTCATATTATCTTATCCTTTTAGAATTCAAATTCAACCAAAATTCTTAATAATATATAATTCATTTAAAAAATAATTCAACTTTTTTCATTTCTTGAAATATATTTCAAGAAATTGGAAATATTGAAAGAGTATTATTAAATTGATAATAAACAAATTCCAAAACTAGAACTTTCACATTTATGAGATAGGTGACTTATAATGTTATTGGATGATTCCAAAGGGCTCTACTTAATATATTTATTTGATATTTTTCAACAATTTCCCAGTTTATTCCATTAACCATTCAAAGCTGAAAATATTATTTTAAATATATATATACAGTAATATTAATGTGAATCCTCAGGTATTGAGGCTTGTTAAGCTTAAGACATTTTTTTTTGGAAAAATTCACAGCTACCCTTCAATGTTCCAATTTTATTTTATTTACTTTCCCTGGCTTTAACTTGAAAATAATAAGGTCACTTTTCATTTAAATTTCCGCTACTTTATATTTGTATTGTGATGCATGAGGGCTTTATTAGGTGGATATTAGCAATGAACTGAAGCAATTTGAAAAAGAAAATAAATAATAAATTGTAAGGAATATATAAAAGCCTTTATAGAAAGATCCTGATTGAAAATTCTATATTATATGCTTATACATGACTATCTCTTATATATGACTATCTCTTAGTAAAAATCTTCATAACAGCTCAAATATGATGAAAATAATTTATATATCAAATTAAGAAAAACTTTTAGAGTAAAAAAAGGGTATATATTTTATCAAAAATCTTCAGAAAGCATACCCAGCTTTCTGGTCAGCTGGAATTTCCTTTCTTTCAATAAAGTCAACACAACCTTTGATACCTTAAAATTTTTGTACTCCTTTATTTAGAAAGCTTAAATTTATGTCTGAGATTGAGTTTATTGCAAGTATAAATCTTCTAATTTTTTTTCCTTTTTGTTAACTAACTTTAAATTTTCTTTAAAGTTCTCCAGCTGAGCCATTATTTTGAAAGGACTCAATCTTCAAATAAACAAATGGTTGAGTTTTAGTTTGAAGAATTTGATGATTATTATTTTTCAATGAAAAAATTCAGCTAATATATTTCTGGATTTAGCCAAAAGCCTTCTTAAATTAATTATGATTAGTATAAAATATAATATTCATATCAAATTTCTCTTCTATAATCTTCTTCTTATCTTATTTAATATATATTACATTGATAATTTTCATGAGATAAGAATGAAGAGTCTCTGAGCTACTGATATTCTGATGAAATTTAATTTCTCTTTTATCACTATCAGGAGGAATTATGGAAAAAGGAGCTTCATTTATTCCAATATTCATGAAAGCTCTACTCTAAGCTCATTACTTCCACTTTTTTAAGAACTCATAAAAAAAGATATTACTTATGGATTGCTTTTTGACTCAATAGTTTAGGTATGTTTTTTTTCTAAGAATATAAAAGTATAAAGAAGAAAATATAGTAATTCAACTATCAATTTTAAGAAGAGGATGATTAAATATCAATACATTAACTATCATTTTTATGATAATCAAATTTCAAATATCCAAAGAAAAGCTCTTAGTCATTTCTATGAAAAATGTTTTTCTAAAAATGGGGTTGAAATTGATTTTCTAGTTAAATCTTGATAAATACTCATTCTAATTTCTCATAAATTTTAGTATTATTATTAAATTACTTACCCATATTCTAAAGAAAATATCTACATCATAACCCAAAAGGAAATCAATCCAAGATATGAGTACCTTGAGCCCCCTTATTAAGCTCCATTTTATCATATTAAGATATCATATTTTGAAAGTTTTGATTTCATATATATTAAATATGTTCCAATCAAGGAATATATAGATATAAAAAAGGATAAATTATGGTGAAATTTGTTTAAGGAGCTATTTAGGGAGAATTTGAAGGTAATTAGTTTTGAATTTATGAAATGATCTTGTTAAAAAAGGTGATAATGGTGTTTTAGATTCACCCCTAAATATGCCAATGTAAATCCTCCTTTTGAGATCACTAGTAAATATTTGATGAAGATCATGGCTTTCAAGCTATAGATGAATACTGTTTAAGCCTTTATTTAGCCTAATAAAGAATCAATCAAAATAATATTGGAAATAAGAAGTACAATAGCTTAAGATAATTGATAAAGTTGATTTGTGGGTAATAATATTATAAAACTTTATTTTTCAGTAAATGTGCAAATAGAATAAGTATGAGCAATATCTTACAGAAAGGTAATAAAGATGGGGTTGAGTGGTGATGTAACTATTTGATGTTAGAAATCTGTAGTGGTCTTTTGATTTTTTAGGAGTAAATTAAATTGGATAAATTAATTTTGTTTCTTTCAATTTTTTTTGGATGATTAGGTGTAGAAGGTACTACTGGTGAGCTTCCTGATAGTTATAATAATTCTATAGCTGTGAGCTCCTGAGATTTTCTACTGAGCTATTTTAATAAGCTCAAAATTAATATCAGACTAATCTTTCTTAATTTATGATAGATTAATAATTTAATGCAGAAATTTTGTTATCTATTCTTACTTATAAATAATAACATTTGAGGTGTGTGGCTTATAATAAAAGTAAACCTTATGTTAGATACTATAAGATATACATAACTAGGAATATGTTTCTGAGATTGTGATATCTAAGTAGTTATTAGTCTTACTTCTAGTCCAGGGAGGATTAATTATTTTACTTCTTGGTATGTAATTGCTTTGATGAGCAAAGATAAGATTAATTTTGGATAAAAGGGCATAATTTATTCCAAAAAATGTATCCATGTGTCACCATGGGAGCTTTCCTTTTTCCCTTATAAGCAACAATTTTACCCTTGAGTTAATTTTTTTAAGCGTTTATTCTCTTAATACAGGTTATTTGGTTGAGTTACTACCCTTATTTACCACATTTTACAGTCTACAGAGGTTAATTCTGCTGATTAGTTTTCTGGTTTGTGTCAGGTGAATCTGGATTTTTTGAGAAATTTGTTTAAGGGTTTCATGTTAGCTTTCACTTGGTGGTGTTTTTACTGTGAATAGATCTTATTTGTCACATGATATGTGAGAAGTCTGTGTAATTTTATCTTAAGAGAAATTTATTAATCTAATTCAGGAATAAATTGAGGATGTGTATTTGTATTTTGGTTAGAATAATTGATCATGTGATGTAATTCCTATTCAAAGGTTGAGTTCATAAGGTCAACGAAGCGGTGAAGGATTAGGTTATGAAATCTCATTCAGGATATCTGAGCTCCAATGTATATTTTTCCTGATGAGTTAATGCAATTATTTTTTTTCAAGCTTATAAAGTTAATGAGGCTGTGTAAATGGATTTGAACTTAGTTCCTTTTTTATCATTTGGAATATAACTTGTGTGTATATTGAGGCTGTGTAATCACATTAATTTTTTCTGAGTTGAGGGTAGCATGTGGCTGTGCTATTTTGATCTTGAAAGAAGGCTGTGTAGCTATATTAAAACGCTGTATTCTTACTCTTGGATTAAGGTTGACAATATTATTCCTTTTGGAGGAATCAGGTTTTATTTCAGAGAGTTCTGGGCTGTTGGTTGAGCTTGACTGGAGATAAAACTAATAATAGTTATTTCCATTTTATTTAAGGTAATTTCTTCATGTAGGTTTCTTATTTTGAGTAATATTCTTCCAATTATCTGATTGTTGTGATTTTCTGTGTATTTTTTGTGAATATTTAATGGTTGAATTGTGAGTTAGGTTTCAATTCTTTTCAATTTCATTTTCTAGTTCATTTGATTCATTATTCTCAGAACTTTTTCTGTCTTATTAGCTCTTCCATAATACTCTTAATTTTTCTTGAAACTTTAAGAAAATTACTTTTAAGTCATACTAATTTTTTGGATAATCTTATCACTGTGTCTTGAACCCTTGAAATAGACAGTATTCAGACTCATAGTATAACCTTCTTTACACACCTGGAATTCAGGTGAGGTACCTAGTAATACATTACCTTGTGGTATCCACCTGGAGTTTATGTGATGTGCATGGTTTCAAATCAGTTTTAAATTAGAAATTAATTGCTAGTCAAGAATAATAAACGTAAAATGCACTACGAATATGAATAACACTTTTATTTGTATACTCCACGCACAATACAGCACAGTGAAAACACCTTGTGTCTGTGTTTATGAAATTATCACAAAGCTATTTTTTGAATAAATACATATTCAAGCTCATGTATAATTAATAAAGAGCTTTATTTCTTTTGAGTCAAAGAGCTTAATTGCAAACAATGCTTTAACAGAAAAAATAGCTATAAAAAATGCCTAAGATCATGTTTAGACATAATCCGAAGGCTCATTAGTCAGCCACTGGATCTAATACCTCAATAACTTGAAAAAGTAGTAAATAGGGAATCCTTAGCTTATACAAAATGTAAAATTCATGGGTCTTTATACTGAGGAATAAGTCACAACTTCTCCATTTATCAATTTATTTAATTTAATATCTTCCCCTTTGTTGATTTTATGCAACTTTCTTTGTTTTTGGCTATGTGCTTGGTTCTTCTCCACAAAAATATACTCACTTCATACCATATATTTTTTTACAACCCATCTTTATCTCTCATTAAAGATTTATTTAATGACATATCTTCATTTTTTTTTTGAGTATTCTTATTTTTTTCTTGCTGGATTTCAAAGCTTACTTTTATTAATATGAAATGAATCTATGAATCCTTCTGTTATATTTATTACTTTTCACTTTGATATATTTTCTTTATCAGAAAATTTCTCATATTAAAAAGAAATTCTTGAGTCTTAACGACAATTAATTAATCTATTAATTAACATCACATATAAATTCCAAAGACTATGATGATTATTTTGCAAGTAGTTTTGCATCAAGTTACTTCAATCTGGTAGAAATAGTGAATGAAAAGAAAAATTAAATAAGAAGACTTTAATCAAGAATTGGAAAATCTCATCACCCAATTTAATCTTCAAGAACCAAATAACTTGACAAACAATTCCTCAAGAAAATAAAAGCATAATGAAAAAAAATACTCAATTTAAAAATAATTTTCAATGAAACTTTGCTAAAGGATAAATTATTAAAAATCAAAATTAGAAAATTAAGCTAGGAGAACCCAACAGAAATATTCACAAAGAAATACCTACCCCACCTGGAAAACAAAATCCCCATCAGCTCCCAGAAAGTGAACGGTTGGAAGGAGTTAAACCTAAAAAGGTAAAGTATTTTTATTAGTTAGAGAAGGTCTTCATTTTAACTAACAAAAAAATGGATTTGTAATTTTAGTAAGAAGTCTTCAAACAAATAAAGTTAATGTGGGGTCACATCTACCAAAATTGTGCACCTATTGTTAAAATTAATGGACTAAAGCTCTTTATTAACAATGATATATTGAATGTATGGGTAAAAAAGTATAGTTATTAATTACCCAGATGTGGAGCTCACTTGTACTCTTTAATAGAGATAAGACTAGTCATTGCACAAAGAAAGATATGAATAAGTAATTGAGTATGGTAAATAGCAAACAACAATTGGAGAATGACTATGTATAGGTGTGCTAAATTCAAACATCTAAACAGTAGTTTGTAGGGAAAATTTAATAAGGATGTGTAAAAACATATTTTCTTGAGATTTTCTTTTCCTTTTAATCTCAAGGAAAAAAGAGAGCTTTTTATTCATTTTTTGGGGTGGGACTGAAACATGGAATATTTTTTCCCTAAGGGTAAGTCAAATTATTTTTAGGATTTCGGATTCGTTCATCGTTGACATGATCAGAAGCCTTGATGTTGATGTGTCGAGTAAGATGGAGAGTTCTGAATAAACTTACTGATCATGGTAAGTGTTAGGAATACTGATAATGGCTAATGCTCAATACCAATATCCTCTGATTATTTAATTTTTAAAGAGATAAATTGATTATTTTTGTTTATAATTGATTTTTAAAACCAATTGGAAAATAAAAATACACAGAGCTTGGTTCCATTAAAAGGAATCCTCACATTGAAAGTTACTCATCCAGGAAAGAAGATAATTGAAAATTCCATTGTTCAAATGAGTGGCTTCTCAATAAGATATGTCAGTAAGCTGCTAGCAGGACTTGAAATTCTTATAAAGGATCCAAATCTCAACAATGAAAGAAATACTCTCTAAACTGAAGCAGGTATAATAAGTTCAGTAAAAAAATTTTGTCAAATTTTTATAAGTTGAGAATATCAGTAGATGAAATTGAACTTCCAATATCTAGAGACAATCCAGTCACTTACTGAAGTTTGCAACCACCAAATTAACTGCGACATGGCCCAGCTTGAAAAGAAATAAATCAAAGAAGCAGGAAAGCATGCCAAAGATTAAGGACAGAAAAATATTTTAAAATACAGACTGAGGTTCAGTAAGAGCCCAAATTTGATAAAAGGAAATTTAGCCAACAAAATGAATTTTTACTGTTTAATCTTGAAAATCTTTGATTAAAGTTTGGTTGTTCTGATGAGATTCTAAGCCAGAATCTAAAATATTGAGGAACCCCTTATAACTATAGTGATTAAGAATATAATTCAGTAAAGGGGAAGTATATGTTGAAGAAAATTGGAAAAACTTCAAAAAAAAAGTTCACAGATAAATAGAAAAGGCTTACTTTGTTGATTTAAAGATGAGATAAAAGCATGAGCTCCATATTTCAGAGCCTGAGACAGAACTTATAACCAAATCAGTTTCTAAATGCCCTCTTATTTTCAATTGAAATGTAAAGATGTACACATTTCTAACATAAGTAAGCTTTAATTTCAATATGAGTAATTAATAATTACAGTTGTGTACTGTTATTTTTCAATTGAATTACATGTGTAAAAATTTAAGTATAATACATGATGAGGAATTCAATAAAAAAATCAATTGGAAAGATTAAGTTTTTTTGGGGGAAGGAATCTTAGCTCAAAGGGGGCCAGAATCCCCAGAATTCCTTTCTGAAAGGTTTTGGATGTAAAAATAAACACAAAAGTCAATTAATTTTGGCCTATTATTGAAGTACAGGTTCTGTGGATCAATTGATGATGAGGTTTTGCTACCAAAAAGGGAAGGTTTAACTGTTTCCAAGAGGATAAAACAACTCTTAATTCAGACCAAAACTCACAAAAGAAGTTTTAAATAGTTTTAAGGGTCTTTGAAAACATTCTGACATGCTTTGGAGGTGCACAACCAACTATTACTATATGAATTGCTAGTTTAAAGGACCAATATGGCTAAAATCAGCCTTTTTTTACTACAAAAAAAGGGTTCAATGATGCTATAATTGGATTTTATGCTTAAAATTAATTTATAACAACTTATGAGAGTAAATTGTACTCTTGGAGGAAGTAAATTGGTATCTATAAAAGGATTTCTTTTTTTCCCCAGACTTTATCTTCATGTTAGAGTCTTTTCCTTTTATAATTAGCTTAAAAAAATGCTAAAACAATCAATAAAAGATTTTAAATGGATTTTTTAATTCATTAAAATCCTATAAACTATGTGAGAAATTATTAAAATAACATTTTGTGAATCTTTATAATCATTTTTACCCTTGAGATACCTCAAAAGTGAATTAAATCATATTTTATCACTGTTAGCTTTGTAACTTTGTTTCCAAATTAACTCTGATAAATTTTGGGAATTTTTTCTCTTTGAATATTTATTTTAGAGAATTTAATATCATATTAATTTCCTGAAGCTCTTTTCTGAATTAATTCAAATTGAAATTTTTCTTGAAGAGATTTCTTATGTATCCATAAATATCTCTTTTAGAGTATCTTTGAATAAATTTCTATTGCTTTTAAGAAATTTGATCTGTATAATATTGTTTTTTAATACCAAAATATGTAAAGAAAATAATTTTTTTAAGATTTTCTTATAAAACTCTTAAAATTGATATATATTTTTTGCTAAATTTCACCTTATACAAAGTTTTAAGACAGGAATAGTACTTGATTTCTTATCAAATTTTCATATCCACACCTTAAATTAATTTATAAAATTTTTTGTCTGTGTAGGGAGTTTTTATTTAAAAATATATGTTTGTTTTTTAGATAGATAAGAATGTGCTTGATTTAAGGCAGTGTTAAAAGTCTAAACAAGAAGCAAATCTGTATGCTGTAAATGTTCAATAAGCTTGGTATTTTAATTGTTTAGTTCTATTTCAATATTGAATACTTTATATTATAAAATATCAACTTTTGTATTTATATCAATTCTTATTCAAGGATAAAGCAGGCTGAAAAATGATCAAGAATTTTGAGCTAAATATTATAATTAGATTTAATTTCGGAACTTTCCTTAAATAGTAAAGTCATAAGAATAGGAATTAATTCATAATAAAATGTATTTTTTAAGACATGTTTGTCAATTGAGAAAACTGAAAAAGCAACATCTTTGAATCCCAAAACCCATTAAGGAATATATATATATGGCCCTGGCCCCAAAATTTCTGATGCTGTTGTGAACCCTATTCAGTAATTTTCTTGAATGCTTCACTTTCCATTGATTGATAACTGACTGAAATCCTTAAATTAATTGATTTTGTTATTCTACAAGATAAAGCCAATTGACCATGATTATTGGTGCTTCATGAATCTAATTGTTCTCTAAATATATAGTGTGTTATATAATTACAAATCAAATGACAGTCTAAAAATTTCTAACTTAGATATCTTTATTAAAGGAACACATTTAAATATTCATTTCAAAACACTATGATATATAGATGTGTTCAGTCACATATTCACACAAAAAACGCTGAGTTAGCTGTATTTAAATTATCAATAAGCACACAGCTTCCATTGTGCTTTTTTTATATTTCAAAAGAGTGGAAAACAAGAGGCATCATATAGTTCCTTTTGGTTCATATTTTATGGATTATATTTTTTTTTGAATGATACCTGTTACTTGGGTTAAAATTACTGAAGCATTTTCAACTCCCCAAAATTTTTTGTGATAATTTCTTCAGAATCACCTGAAGGTTCAAAGTGAAACAAAAAACATTTTGTTCAAAATATTCCTAAAGTATTTATAAGAGAATACCATTCAATGCATTATTTCTAAGATTCTGAAGTATTCAAACTAGCCTCCCTCCACCATATTTTAATATCCCATTAATTGGGCCCCACTTTTCTATCTATTTGGGGAAACGAATTGCATAATGATGATTAGGGGCTATATTAATTTTAGGTAACAGTGCATTAGAGATTCTCCAATATTTATCTAATTCCTGACTAAACTTATTAACAGCTCCATTGGTTACTTATTTCTCTTTGAAAATTTTGGTCCATTGAGTAAGTTCACAAATTTTGATCAGTAGAGGATAGATTTTTCGGCCAAGATCCCCAAAAAAATTCAATACAATCAATGGTATGTAAGCTTAAAATAAAAAATGACCATTAATTTTCTTCAATATTTCCATTTTGGGCTGTACATTGTTTTCCTGGTACATGAAAAACCCCTTTTGGAGACACAATTCATTTAATCTCTTTTTGAGCTTTCTAATTACTTATTTAGATATATAAGCCTGAATATCTGAGCTATTTTAATCTTCATATTGGAAGTAATCCTTCATCAGCTAATCTGATCCTTATTCCAAGGTATTCTATTGAGCTTCACAAGACATCAATGTTAAATGAAATTCCCATTGATAACAAAAATGGTGGTTTAAAACACTCTCATACCAGCTTTAAAGCCCTTATTAGAATATATTTGCAACTAGGTATCAATACAGTAATTTTTGAATTTATTAATATTGAATTCCATTCCATTTCGCAATCCTTTTTTATCTTGGTTGTTCTTGCCTCATAAAATCTGTGCAATAAATAAATAGAAGTATTTTTTATGTGGATTTCCAAGATTCAATTGAGCTGTTTTGTTTTATTTCAAATTTTAGCAAGATAAAATGTTATTTTTTGAATGGGACATAAGCCCCATGACCCTTGTGAGCTTAAAAAATATCACCGATTCGGGTCACCAATTTAAAAACAAACTTTTTCCCACATGGATTATTGGATGTAGTGATTTTCGTCCCTTGATTCAATTCAATGAGCTCATTGATAAGTTCTTTTAGTAAATTACTTATTTTAACCATATCTGGCTGTTTTTGGTGAGGGTATGACCCCTACTAGAAAAATATACTTGTTTTGATATCACTGTCATGGTTGGAGGCTGAGACAATGGGGAACTAGGATTCTAATTGATAACTTCTTAGCTGAAATATTGTTTCCTTAGAGATTAAGAAAGCCCACAAAGAGGCTTAATCCTAGATCAATATTTTTGTTTGACCATTGTGTCAAAAAAGTTCTTTTAAGGCACTACTTTGTGTTAAATCAGAAACAACTGTGCTCTGAGGAGAGAATAATTTGAATTCCCAGTAATAAATTTTCTTTCAGCTCCTCGAATATTGAGGAACCAAACAATCCATGAAAGAATTTATTGAGGAAGAAATGTTGCTTTAGGAATAAAAAGGATTTTCTGGCCTGCTAATAAAATTTGACCATTTTATCAAGATCTCTTTGGTGAGGTAAATTGTATAATTGGAAGAGAATTTAATTTGTGTGGATGGAAGATCTCTGCATAAAATTAATTTCTGGGAATATTAGACTTATATTTACAATATTCTAGCACAGCTTCAATGTCAAAAAGGGAGTAGCAGAATGGAAAAACAGATGCTATTTGGATTGAAATTGAAAATCGATTTTTTTCTGAAATTGTATAGATATCACTTGGGACACTAGCTAGCAGACTCTGGATAGGTTCATTTTCTTGAGAGCTAAGCTGAATAATATGAATAAGAATACCTCTTGCTGTTCAATGGTTTCTTCTTCCAAGTCAACCAAAAAGATAAATCTGTGAGACCAGAGCAAGGGAAAAATGAGAAAATACACATTAGCTGATAATCCAATTTTAATTATGAAAGGCTATTTCGACTTGAACATAATTCTTGAGTTGCTCATACTACTTGCATTGTTGCTATTTGGTTCAACTCCATGAGTGCTGTTACTTGAATCTTCATTTTATGTTAAGGTATGCGCGGGAGGTTTTTTGTAATGAAAAATTGAAAGTTTGGGAAAAGAAATTCTAATTAAGTATTCATCATTGCCTTCCAATTCCTTGAGAAATTCCTGATTTGCGTACTGTGGTCAACAAAAAGACCCTGACAAATTTTTGCATTGGAACTTGTAGAAGAGTTTTTCCTTCATTCTAAAAAGGTGCGGAATTCCCTTTCAGAGTTCTTTCAAATATAAGACCTATGAAAATTAGTTTTAGAAAGAAATATTTAAAATTGAAAAAGAAGATTTGGGAATCAATGTTGGAGCTTTGGGCTTTGAGGAAAAAGAGGGGAAAATGATTGAAGAAGGGTATGAAAATGTAAGAGTTAAAAATTGAAATTTAGATAAATGGGAAACTCAAAATTGAAAAAATAATTCATGATACAAGAATTTCTCAAAAGAAAAAGAAAGATGACGATGAATTAGAAACTTTTTTTACAATTAGGATAAAAAAAAAACAGGATCAAATTGCCAAAAAACACACTTCATTTGAAGAAGGGGATTAATTTAATTATTTTATTTTTTTACCAGTTTCCATTTAAAATAAGAAATAATTAATAAAATCCCTTTTTTTTATGACTTATTTTCCATAAAATGGCCAAAAGTTGACTCAGAAAATTTCAAGATCCAAATTTTTGATCGCAGTCTGTCACTTGGCTGGTTTTTCGTCGGGCGGTCAAGAGCTAGTCTGGCTTACCCTAACCCTACTTGGCCCGGTCGGTCGATCTGTCTCCGATTTATTCCGGGCTCTGATGATTTTGGCGCTCGGAATCCAAAAAATAATTTTCAAGACCACTCACTTCATCAAACCAAAGATCCCTGGCATTCTCCTCAACTATGGCTTCAGCACTCAGGAATCTCGTACCACCAAAGATCGCCTCTGCGCAGGCATTGGCAACGTCAGCTTCAGCTGCTCGAATGCAACGAGTCGTAGAATTTTATTCAAAAGTGACTATCGATCATTATCAAGAACTATCGGATCAGATTTTTGTTTACATCATGTACTAATCTTATTATTTGCTTTCTATCAATCAATAATCTAAAACATAGCTTCCAAAAGGCCCAGCTCCTAAGCCATCCCCTGGTTTAAATCCATTTGCACGTTATAAGGCTCGTTACATTGATGGTGAAAATGCAAGCGGCGCTCCCCTCTTTCATGCTATGGTTGGACTTTTCTTAATCGGGTACGTTTTTTGCATCCTCATAGATCTGTCTTAATTCTCTTTAAACTGAAATCAAAATGCCATTTGTTTATTTTCCTACAAAGTTACACAATTGAATGTCAGTCAAATTACTTTTTGCCATCTTAAATTACTTTTCTAGAACAATAACTTATAGTACTTCTTTTTCTCATTTTATTCTTTTCAATGCATTGCTTTCGACAACATTAATCTTATTCCGTCATATTTGACTGTTTTTGTTGGATCAAATTAAATCAAATTCAATTCCCTGACAAATGCGGTTCATTATCCTAGACAACATGCACTTGAAGTTTCACAAAAATAATCATCATTAGATCATCAAGCTTTTTATTGCTCTATCAGCTACTTTTTTTACCACAAATGCAATGCTAAATTCGTCAAGCGCTCGGGTAAACTCGGGATGATCTCAATGTTATGATTGATCAAGCAAACAAAGAGTTCTGGCAAAAAAAAAAGTCTGCTTTGAGAAAGAGGTTCACTTAAGCTTAACGTACAGAATTTTGCAGATACGGTTCAAGTTGCTCTGATACATTGTTTTATTCCTGTAAATCATTGAAAGGCAAACTTGTGTAACAATGGTAGGATATATCAATGGAGAAAGTCATTTCTTCAAAGAATGGTGTAAAATGACATCCTTCAGGCACGCTTTTGTTTGCGGTGAAAAAAGGTAATTCTCACTCTTTGGATTCAGATTCTCAACCAAAAACCATCTTTGGAATTCTTGTGTTTTCTTGCAAGTGCTTGAAGACTGACACCATATTACTTGGCATGAGGTGACAATTAAATTAGGTGATTGCTTTGTAAAAGGAAAATGAAACTTAAAAATAAAAAAAAGAAAATGTTGAAATTTAGAAGGAGCTAAGGTCACGAAAATCAAAGAAATTGGGTCCCAAATTTAACTAAAAAAAGGTTTTCATCTTGACACGAGGTAATGAAAGGGCAAAATTAAATGAAAAATAAAAAGCTTCCTTTTGTAAATAAGAATAATAAGTTGATTCAAATTTAAAATTTAATAAAAAAAAGAAAATTAATAAAATTTGAATATATTTTTTTTGAATTTTATTGGTTTCTTAAAATTAATTTTAAAAGTTTTTTCTTTTTGAAATCAAATATTTTATGGTTTTTTTTTGACAGGTGAGTTGTTTTTTTTGATAAAAATGATAATGATAATAATTGATTTTTAATCTAATTAATAAGCTCAAATACTCAACATTTTTTGAAAAAATAAAAGTAAACAGATCCTCATTTTCTTTTTCTGTAAAAACAAGAAAATTAAATGGAACTCTTTTAGAAATAAACCATAATTGTCTTATTAAGATAATTGATAAATTCATTTCCTAAGAATGATAAGTAAATCAACTCTAAAGAACTAGAATTTACCATGTTTTTAAAGAAATAAAGTAAAGAAGAAAAGGCAAGATTGGAATATATATATTTGTTTTTGACTTTTTAAAGGTTCATAAAAAACCCCCAATTAAAATGGGTAATGGTAGATTTATGTAATCAAAATGGTAAATACACATAAGCCCCTTACATATCTTGACCATGAACTAGTAAAAACCTGCAAGGAAGGCCCTAGGTTCCAATTCAATTGCGAAATCCCTGATTTTCTCACATTAACCCCATCCAAAAAAAGGAATTAAACATAGAACACACACCAAAAATTCCATCATCACCCTGAAAAGTCTTAAACTAAATAGAAAGGACAGGTAAATTCACCTAAGTTTTTTTCTCACTTCTGACATAGAATTCCCAGTTTTTATCCTTTTTTGCTGTTTTCTCTTTTCCTCCTCTTTGTGTAAGGTTTGACTATGAAACAATAAGTGAAAATTACTAATATTTTACTTATTGTACTCTGAATTTCCTTATAAATAAAATAAATAAGATAAAAATAATTATAATAATAAAGAATTATTATAATTGAGGTGTAAAAATAATTATATTATTGAATAAATAGAATAATATAATAAATAAATATATTAATATATTTAAAAGCACTTTATTATTGTTACCAACAAATAATAAAGGTGTGAAAAAATTGTTTTTTATTAATAAAAAACAATTAATAACAATAATATTACTAATATTAAAGTTATAAATTAATATAAAGACTATTTATATTAATTAAAGAATTATTAAAAGCAATAATAAAGAGAAATTATTAAAATAAGAGAAAATAACCTACTTTTAACACTTAGTATAATAATATTGAATAATTTTATTCCAAATAATATAAATACAACTTATTTAAATTGTATTTACAATAAAAAATAAGAGAAATTAGAAATTTTCTTGATTTTACATGCATTTGAGATTTTTGAGAGAATTGTAACAAAACAGCAGAAAAATTGGATTAATCACATCAAAAATGATGATTATAAAAAAGATTAACTTTGGTCTATCATGATATAAAAGATTTATATATATAGAATAATGATTTTACCTTTGATTTAATTGTTTTTAATATTTTTATGAATCTGAGTGCAAAATAGAGTAAAAAGAGCTCTATTTATAGTAAATAACTCCCTTATAGAATCCAGTAGGCTTCTAGTAGATGTTTAATGATGGTATCCACTGGAAATGATCAGTATTTTAGGGTGTAGTGATGATTACATCATGATCAAACCATCTTATCTCATTATTACACCATTGCTTAGAGTTATCACTATAACTCTAAGTTTGATGACATCATAGGCTTTGAAGAAGCCTAAAGCTCATGGATCTTATTAGTATTAATAATAATATAATAGTATTCAACAGTTTTATCACTTATATGACTGTTAAACTTAAAATGAGATTACAGTGAGTAATCATAAATGATCAAATTTAAGCTTGAACTTTTATCATTGATAACCTTTAAGCTATACACGCTAAATCTAGTCTGAGAGTGGATTCTGATAGCTTGGAATGTCCTTATTAAGAATCCCAGAGAGTTTCATTACATCATCAAAATTCTATTTTTGATGATTTTTCTTGTAACTTGTCTTTTCTGTCAAAATTTAATATTTTAAACTTCAAGCCATGATTTCAAGGGGTTATACCTTGAATATTATAATAGAAATTACATAATTCTTCATTTATGAACTAGTAGAATCTGACTGTCTACATTTTTTTTCAGTTTGGACCACTTTCACAACAAAGTGGTCAACAGCTCCATTGATTTTATTCAATAATCCATTACAAGTTTTAACCTTCTTTATAGCTTGTGAAATAAATTTCATATCTGTGTTCTTACATAAATTACATGGTTATCTTATTTTTGGTTTATCTCCCTATCTTGTATATTTCAAGAGATATTAGCTAAAAACCATGAATATATGCATTGACCAAAAAAGTGCATATATTCAGCTTAATTCCTTAAATATTGACTTTAGAGAATAGCTTTACAATTGTTTTATATGTGGATTTTTATGGAGAATACAATGGTACAACTTATTTCACATGTGGTTTAGTTGGTTTCTGAGCTAAATCAGGTTTTATACCTCTTTTAAGGTATTATTACTTATACTTCAGTAAGTATTGACTTTTCAGATACGCCATAAGAATGACATATGTGTATTTTACCATTAGTAATCTAATAGTGTAATTTCTTTCAAATTTTTACCCATTATATTCTGAGTTAATTCAGATTTTGTACTTATTTATGGTATTTTTACTAGTCTTTGAGATAATTATTATAAGTATAATTACCACAGAAATTTTGCTGTGACCTTTTTGGATATGTGGTCATATCTCAAAGGCTCACATTCCCTACCACCATAGAAGATTTTACCACAATCTGATATAGCTACTTAGGGTATCATACAATGTCCTACCTCTTCAATAGACTTTCTTAGTCTTGAAGCTCAATAATGCTTTATTTTTCTATTCTTTAGGCTTTCTTTCATGTCTGAACCTTCTTAATATTTTATCAGAATTTTTTATATCTTTCTGAAGTAGCCAGTCATCTTCTTGAGTTGGATTTCTATACCTTACAAGGTATTCCCTTTCTTTTTTGTTTCTTGTCCTTTTTTCTTTAAGGACTTTTACAATTTTCTTTTATTCTCCTTCCTCTAAAGGGGGTATTTCAAGTGGGGGTTTATTTCTTAGTGAAAATAATTCCTTATCACTTGAGATGTAAGGTCTTATCAGACTTACAGGGAAGGTTGGGTGTTTGTTCATTAACTCACCTGTGAGCTCTAATTGCACAGAATTAGGTCCATGTACTGGTTTTATCATAAATGGTCCTGCAAAGGAATATTTCAGTTTCTGTGGGCCTTTTATATTATTGAGATTTAGAGTTGACACTAGGACCAAGTCTCCTATTTTGAAGTCAGGTGGTTTATGACTTTTATCCCATCTTTCTTTTGAATACTTGAAAGAATCTTGCATACATCTGTTTGCATGGTGTCTTGATTTGTCAAGAATTAACTTGAATCTACTTGCTGTTGGGTGTATATCCACTAAGTCCTTTTTGAGGGTATCATAAGGGAGTCTTGTATTCCAGCCTTTTTCTAGCATTGCAGGTGTCTTGCAAGTTGAAGAATGGATTGATGTTTTATATGCCAGTTCAAGAGCTGGTATTAATGTACACCAATCATGGGTAAAACCATCAGAATCTTTGAATTATAGTCCATAAGCACAGAATCTTCTGATCACGTCTTCTAATGTCTGTATCATTCTTTCTGCTAGATCATAGGTTTGTGGGTAGTAAGCTGTTGAGAATGATAGTTTTGTTCCAAACAGGTTATGGAGGTTTGTCCATAATTCTGAAGTGAATTTTGGGTCTCTATCACTTATGATGTTTTAGAATAAGCCTGTGTGGCTGATAACTTTATTTCATATCATTATGGCTGTATCCATAGCTGTATTATCCCTGTGACATTGTAAAAACAGTGGGGTTTTGCTATATCTGTCAACTAATACTAGGCAAGCATTGTAGCTTCTGTCTCCTCCTGGAGGTAATGCTGTTACCCAATCTGTATGAACCATTTCCCAAGGGGATTTTGCATCTTGGATTTGAATCATCATTCCAAATTTTTCACCTGTGGCTCTGTTTGCTTTTTGGCATCTGTCACAGGTTTGGCAGTATTCTGAAACATCCTTCTTCCAATTTGGCCACCAAGAGCAGGTTTTTTCCCTCTCTAGTGTTCTTTCTTCTGAGAGATGTCCAGCTGCAACACTATCATGACATTCACTTAGTATAGTTTTTATTAGAGTTCTATCTGTTAAAGCCATAACACATGTATGTTTAGTTCTATGGTAAAGGATTCCATCAAGGAGGTGGAATCTTCCTTCATAATATGCTTTTTTCCATGTTTCATCTAGTTTTGAGGAAAGTGATTGGTCTTTACAGTCCTTCATTAGAAGTTGGCATAGAATATGGCAGTTTTTATCCATTTTATAGTGTTCTTTAACTTGGTTAAAGAATTCTGTGCCTATATCTGTTACACATATTCCTTCTATATGGTGCTCTTCCTGTGGTACCCATGCTGGATTTTTAGGTGTATTTGCCAGAGCCCATCTGTTAAGACCATCTGAATTTTTATGAATATTACCAGATTTATGAACTATAGTCATATTTCCTCTATATTCTTGGATGGAAATTTTCCATCTTAACATATGTCTATTTGGGGTTTTCATGTTGAGTAAAGATTTTACAGCATTGAAAGCTGTAATTACATCAAACACTGTCCCATCTAGAGAATAGTGTAATTTTTCCAAAGCCCAAAATAAGCAGAGGCATTCCATTTGGCTTGCTCCATACCTTGCTTCTGTTGGATTTATTTGTCTTGAAATAAATAAAATTGTTCCTTCAACAGGTTTGTCATTGATGATTTGTGTCTGGTGTAGTGCAGCACCTAGTTCTTCTCCACAAGCATCAATGTATAGTTTAAAGGGTAGCTTCCAATCTGGCATTAGAAGAAATGGGGCATTTGTTAAGGAATTTTTCAATTCTTCATATGCCTTAACTCTTTATTCAGTCATTTCATAGACTGTCTGTTGGTCACAGAGCTTATAAAATGACTTAGCAATTCTTTCAAAATCTTTTATATGTTGTCTGTAATAACCAGCAAATCCTAGAAATGATTAAATTTCTTTCTTAGTTTGGGGAATTGGTTTTGATAATACTGCTGCTATTTTGTTTTTGTCTATGCCCAAACTTAGTCCAGATAAAACATGTACTAGTTCTTTCAGTTCACTGTATGCAAAATGACACTTTTTCAGAGAGATTTTCATGTTTACTTGTACTATTTTTTGCAAGACTCTTTCTAGTCTTGATAAGTGATTTTCCCAAGTCTCTGAGAAAATTATGATATCATCAATATAAATAATCAGCCATCCTTCTAATAATTCTTCAGGAAATATGGTATTCATCATCCTTTGGTAATGGGATGGTGCATTTTTTATACCAAATGGCATTCTGAGATATTCAAAGATTCCACAGTGGACTATTATCCTTAGTAGTTTCTTGGCCTTGTCTGTTAAAACCTTTTGATGAGAACCCTTTAGAGCATCCATGGCTGTGATGAACTTAGCCTGAGATAATTGTGTTAATGTCTCATGAATTCTGGGTATTTGATATCTGTCAGGGATAGTATGGGTTTATAGAGCTCTAAAGTCCCCTACCATCCTTGATTTTCAATTATGACAGGTTATAATGACAGGTGTAGTGACCTCTACCTGTTCATTATGTTCTACTTTCCTTGATACTCCAAGGTGCATTAGTTCTTTAATGTGTACCTCTAAAGCTTGCCTGGCTCTTGGGCTGGCTGGATAAGCTGGTATTCTCAATAGAGGTGGATTAGGGTTTTCTACATTAAGAATTATGTCTACCTCATGTCCAATTATGGCACCTAGTGGTTCCTTTTCAGTTGAAAAGGAATTTTTATATTTAAATAAGAGTTAAATAAATTTTTCTCTCATTTTTAAAGTAAATTCATGATTGAATTTTGCTTCTTTTAGCTGTTAAGTTATGGAAAAATACATTTCTGGGCTTTTTTCTTCATTCTTGACAACTGTAATTTGTCTTTTATTGTCTCCTATGGTAAAATATCTATCTCTTTGGTTAGAGATATCTATGCCATAAATTGATAAGTAGTAATTTACAAGTATAAAATGGTTACTATTGCAATTTTTCATTACTACAAATTCTACTTTCAATCTTATACATTGTGAAGAATGAGGAAAAATGAGTGTTAAGTCAATTATTCCAAGGGGCTTCATGCTTTCACTTGCACTACTAAATTTGACTCCTTGTGTTGGTATAAGTTTCTCTTACAAATCTGGTACAATTGTTTTCAAATAACTTTTACCAACACATGTATAATATGCTCCTGTATCTAAGTTCACTTTTTGCCACTTGGTTTCCCTCCATGACAATACTCATACTTGATTTTCCAGCTATATATCCCATCCCTTTTGCTGGTTTGGTTCTATAAAATTTAGCATCTTGTATATTTGTGAGATTTTTATCAGGTGTTCCAACTTGCGGTAAGTTTGAATTGACATCCAGTACTTCATATATTAAATCAATATTATTAGTTTGTGCATTAATTATATTGATTTAATCACTTTCATAAGTTTCTGATTCTTCTGTATCCTTTTCAGAATCAGATTCTTCTTCTTTATCATTGTGGTCCTCTGTTTCCACAATTTCATTGATTTTTGCCTTTTTAAGGGAATTATTGGCTAAGTGTCCAATAACTCCACATTTTTTGCATTTTCTTTGTTCATTACTGTTGGATGTATTGGGCTTGAAAGCTTCTTTTGGTTTATCTTTTTTTGATAAATGGCTTATTTGGACTTTTAATGTCCAATTTCTTCCAATTTCTGCCAATTTTTGTTATTGTCACTATGTCTTCTAGTGCATTGATATACTGTTCTGTGGAGCATGGTTCTATACACCTGCTTCTCAGGGCATATTCCAATTCTCCTCCACATTTCTTAAGTATTTTCATGTGTACAATTTTTTGTGACATCTCTGGGTACAGTGCATTTAATATTCAAACTTGTTTTAAGAACCAAGTTAAAGGTTTATCTTTGTCTAGGTCAAAGAAGGAGTTTTCAAATTCATTTTCTATTTTGTACCTCCAGACATCATTAGCCCACTTGGTGATTATTTATTATTTCCACCAAGACCAGGTATTTTTGCCATTTTTTTGCCTTATGCCATAATACCATCTTTTTGCAGAGTTCTCAAATAGTGAGTGTAATCTGGCAGTGATAAGTTCATCTGGTATGGCATAATCTTCTTGTAACATGTCAATTGTTTTAATAAATGACATATGGTCATATTCACATTCTCCTGTGAATGTTGGCCTTTCTTTTAATTGAGGTGCTTCCTTCATTAATACTTGATTATTGTCTTGGTGACTCAAGTCTGTTATGAATGGATTTGTTAATTCCTCTTTTGGTTTAACAGGGCTTCTTATGTGAAAAAATGGGGTTGATAACTTCGGCATATTTGAGTTAGCCTCATTAGTTTTGTCCATTTTTTCAGTAATAAGCCTTATTTCATTTTGAATATCATCTTTCAGATGCATTCTTGCTTCATCACTTTTTTCCACATGGTCTAAAAGTAATTTTTGTTGTGATGAAGTCTTTTCTTCAAATTTTTCTACAGAAATACTTAATTTGTTCAATTTTTCTGTAAGATTATCAATACTCACGTCATGATTGATTGTCAAAGTCTTATCTTTGATATCTTTTATGTATTTATACAATTCTTGTTGTCCTTGTATTAATTTTTGAGTATTGTCAATTAAAACCTTTGGTTTGTTATTTTCATCAATAAATTTAATGTTGTCAATTTCTTTTTTGTTTTTTACCACAGTTTTTGTTAAAGAGGATAAATTACTGTTTATTTCTTGTAATGATAATAAACTATTTTTAAATTCTTTTAGAGGTAATACATCATTTTTAATTTCTGTTAAAGTATTTACAACATCTGGGGACAAGGTTATTCCTTTGGGAAATGGGGTTGTATCATTCTTTGCTCCTCCTTGTGTTCTGGCCATGTTGAAGACATTTTCCATGGCATCCTTTTGGATTTTTGGAATCCTGTAACTTGGGGAATATGGTTTTCTCCAGTTCTTTTTCTTGTTCTTCTTCCCTTCTTGGGGAAGTGGGTTGGCTTGGGGCTTCTTCCTTGGTTTCCTCCTTGATCTTTTTGATTTGAGGTTTGGATGATAGTGGATCTCATCCATTGGAGTATCTCACTATTTCCTCCTCTTTGAGGAACTTTTTGAGGATGTGCCAGGAATTCATCACTACTTGGTGTATTTGTGGCAACATTTCCCAGTCCTTGTCCTTGTACACTGTGTAGTACTGCTTGTACTGGCTCATGTAAATGTCTATCTGAGCCCTCTGAATGTGATTGATACCTGTTTGAGTTACTCATACTTAGTTCTAACTCTGGTTCAGATGTCATGGGCATTTCTGGAACTTGCCTTTGGGATAAGGCACTTCCTTGTGTGAATTCTGTTCCACTGGGGATATTGCCCTTTCTTTTCCCTTTTTAGGGAGTGATTCTACCTCTGAGTTCAGCTCCATCTGATTGGATGGAGTATTGGGAGCCTCTTCTGGTAGTAAGAATTTGAGAAGTAAGTAATGAGAAGATTTCAGGACAAGAATTATTCTTATGGCAATTTATAAAGGAGGTACTCACCTTCAGAGTCCTGAATAATGGGTCCTGGAAAGTCTAATTTCTTAGATTTATTTTTCTTAGTTACAATCGGTGTTGGAGAACTTTGGCAAGTTTCTTCCACCAATCTTTCAAAAGTGACTTGATTGTCCTCTGTTAGATTATCTTCAAAAACTAAAAAAAGACAAATAAATATAAGTCTTTTATAAGAAGTGTTATTTTTGGAAAGATATAGCAATTTCCCATGTAAAAATTGCTTTTATATCTTTGAATAAATGAAATTAATAAAAATAACTTTTTTTATTGGTTTTTTAATATTTTTTATTATTTTTATGTTTTTATTTTTAAAGAATAAAATAAAAATGAATATGATTGTATTATTAATTTATACAATATCTCTTCTAATCACTATAGTCACTCAAAGAAAGTTCTTGCAAGTCTAAGGATGTGAAAAACCATGTGTAAGACAGTACAATTGCTTTCCAAATGCCTCAATAGCTTTTAAAATCAATAAATATAAAATTATTATATATCTTCATGATTATAATTATGATTTATTATTGGATAAACCCAATTAGAATCTATTTAAAGGTCTTTAAAGTAAATATCATGGCCAGGACCCCAAATGTAAGGTTTGACTATGAAACAATAAGTGAAAATTACTAATATTTTACTTATTGTACTCTGAATGTCCTTATAAAAAATAAATAAGATAAAAATCATTATATTATTGAATAAATAAAATAATATAATAAATAAATATATTAATATATAATAATTGATATATTTAAAAGCACTCTATTATTGTTACCAAAAAATAATAAAGGCATAAAAAAATTGTTTTGTATTAATAAAAACCAATGAATAACAATAATATTACTAATATTAAAGTTATGAATTAATATAAATACTACTTATATTAATCAAAGAATTATTAAAAGCAATAATAAAGAGAAAATAATCTAATTTCAACACTTAGTATAATGATATTGAATAATTGTATGCCAAATAATATAAATACAACTTATTTAAATTGTATTTACAATAAAAAATAAGAGAAATTACAAATTTTCTTGATTTTACGTGGATTTGAGATTTTTGAGAGAATTGTAACCAAACAGAAGAACAATTGGATTAATCACATCAATAATTATGAGTATAATAAAGATTATCTTTTGTATATAATAATATAAAATATTTATATATATAGAATAAATATTTTACCTTTGATTTAATTGTTTTTGATGTTTTTATGCATCTGAGGGGGAAATAGAGTGAAAAGAGCTCTATTTATAGTAAATACCTCCCTTCTAGAGTCCAGTAGGCGTCTAGTAGACGTGTACTGATTTTAAGGTTTTTCTATGAAACTCTTGATAATAGTAGCAATATAAAGAGTACTATGACTGTCCTCAGTAGAAATATATAATATAATGAAATTCTATAACCACAAATTTAAATATAATTATTAAAAATAATTATATAAAAAATAAATTTAATTATCATTATACAAGATAATAATGAAAAATAATAATAATTATAATTATTCTATTATTGTTATAGTCACTGACAGTTATAGCAATAAGAAGTGTAAAGCTCTTAATGAGACAATTAAACGTGGAAAATATGAATATTAACCACTTATAAATGATATAAATAGGGTGTTGGTAAACACACGTAAGCTTTTAGTAAAAACACGTAAGCCCTTACGTGTTTTTACTAAAAATGTTGGGCCCAAAAATGACAATAACAATGCCATTTATGGAATTTTTAAGGCTATAAATGCCATTTATGGAATTGGTAAGGCTATAAATGGCATTAATGGCCTTAAAAATGCCAGTCATGGCATTGTTAATGTCATTTATAGCCTTAAAATTTCCATAAATGGCATTGTTAATGTCATTTGTGGCCTTAACAATGCCATAAATGGCATTAATGGCCTTCAAAATACCATAAATGGCATTAACAATTCCATTGATGGAATTAATAATGCCCTTTATTGCATTTATAATGCCATTAATGGCCTTAAGAATGCCATAAATAGGCATATTTCATTTAAAAACCACCCCTTATGTCTTTTTAACATATAATTACGTGTTTTTACCATAAATTGGTAAAAACACGTAAGGGCTTACGTGTTTTTACTAAAAGCTTACGTGTGTTTACCAACACCCTATAAATATTATTTATAAAAGAATTAAAACACACACTGTGCATAAATAATTCTTATAGAATAAAGTTCTATATAAAAAAACTAATACTAGATAAAAAAGATATAGAACTTTGGCGAAAACTTACTTATAATATTTATTTAATACAAAAAGTCAAACAACAACAGTATTATATTAAATAATAATTATAAGCTAAAAAAACGCCAAAAATCAATTTTTTTAAAGGTAAAGCAAATTTTTATAATAAAAATTATGATTAAAGAGTTTTTAAGAGGAATTTGTGGATTTTTAAAAGATATTTAAGATGATAATTTTATATAATAAAATGTATTATTGGTGATTACAACAATAATCTGAATTCTATGATTTCAATTCTTTTAATTTTGATTAATAAAGAATAAAATAACTTAAGAATTACTTTAATAATAAGATTTTATATTTAATAAAACTTTACCTGTTTAAATTTCTAATATGATTGGATTGATAATGAATGATTGACAAAAACAGTGATGAAAAGACTCTTTTTATGTCTTCAGAGCAGCTCTCATGATTCATAATGAATATAGAGGGGGTTCTCAGGTCAAAACTGAGAAACCATGCTTAAAAATAAAGTTCTTAACTTAAGGTAACTTATTTTTAATTCCAATTTAAAGTTATCAGTGTTATTCTTAACTCCATGTAACTTTAATCCTCATTTAAACTAATTATTCCAAGTTTTTAATATAAATAAACTTATTTATATTAAAGTTCCTCACATGAACAACTTAAAAATAGAGTTTCAAGCAGAAATCTCTTAAACGCAATTTTTAATTAATTTTTAAAGAAATTATAATTTTCTTTGAGCTTTAATTAAAAGAGTAAATTTCCAGGCTAAATACCCAGAAAATTCATCTATAAAAGATACTTAAAATTTAACAGATTATATTAAATTGTAAGCTGTGTGAAATTTTCAAGAAAATCCATTGAGAATTGGATTTTTAATGAATTTTTGAAGTTATTGCTATTTTTCCATGTAAAATAGCAATACACACCAAACCTTAACTTTTGATAAGGTTTTAATGCTTGTAACCTTGAACTTTTAAGCTTATTTAATCTTTTCAAGCTCAATCAAGTTTTGACAGTTCTTAAAACCTTAAATTCAAGCCTGCATATTGGGATTTGCCCTTTGGCAGCTTGAAATTCCTGTCTAAATTGGGATAAAACCAGTTTAAACTTCAATATTGGATCAAAGTCTAATCTTAAAGTTTAAATAAGGTTGAAGATCCTCCAATACAGGCGGAAAACCTTAATTGAATCCTTGCAGATCCAAAAAGTTGGGTACCCCAGCTCTATTTGGTCTTTTTCCTTTGTCCTACCTTTCTGCGTGGATTTTGCCCTTTTATTTATTTAAAGCCATACTATGGCCTTAAACCCTTTTAAATTGAGCTCACGCAGGATTTACATTCTGTATGGCAAATCCTTAGCCAATTCAGTAAATATACACAACACCTCAATTTTAACTAAAATTTTGGTAATTTTTCATAAACTTTATGAAACTTTAAATTTAAGCGTATTTTAGCTTATATTTAACAATTTTACAAAAATGTTGAAAAAGTTACATTAGTACTGTGAGATTCTTAAATCTTCCAATAACATAAGAAATAAGTGTTTTTGGGTATAACACCTTATGGATGTACCCTAGGTTATTTTTGGTGTAGAATCCAAAAATGACATAATATTTATAACTTTGTTTATCCAAAAAAAAGTTATACTTATTTTTTGTTATTTTTTATTTTAAATCCAATTAAAAAGTCTGTTGAAGACAAATTTAACTGTGTATTAAGTTATTTGTGGCCTTATGGGTATGTTATACATACCTTACAGGCTCACACTGATGTTATCCACTGGAAATGATCAGTATTTTAAGGTTTAGTGATGATTACGTCATGATCAAACCATCTTATCTCATTATTACGCCATCATTTAGAGTTATCACTATAACTCTAAGTTTGATGACATGATAGGCTTGGAAGAAGCCTAAGCTTCATGGATTTTATCAGTATTAATCATAATCTAATAGTATTCACCAGTTTTATCACTTATATGAATGTTAAACCTAAAATAAGATTACAGTTAGTGATCATAAATGATGAAAGTTAAGCTTAAAATTTGATCATTGATAACCTTTAAGTTATACACACTACAGATATTCTGAGAGTGGATTCTGATAGCTTGGAATTTCCTTATTGAACTTCCAAGAGCATTTCATTACATCATCAAAACTCTATTTTTGATGATTTTTCTTGTAACTCATCTTTTCTGTCAAATTTAATATTTTACACTTCAAACCATGATTTCAAGAGGTTATACCTTGAATAGTATAATAAAAACTAAATCATTCTTCACGTATGAACTAGTAGAATCTGACTGTCTACATTTTTTTTAAGTTTGGACCACTTTTACAACAAAGTGGTCAACAGCTCCATTGATTTTATTCAATAATCCATTACAAGTTTTAACCTTGTTTATAGCTTGTGAAATAAAGTTCATATCTGTGTTCTTACAGTAATTACATGGTGAATTTTTTGTTATTTTATCTCTCTATCTTGTAGATTTCAAGAGATATTAGCTAAAAACCATGAATATATGCATTGCCCAAAAAAGTGCATATATTCAGTTTCATTCCTTAAATATTGACTTTAGAGAACAGCTTTATAATTTTTTTATATGTGGTTATTTATGGAAAATCCAATGGTACAATTTATTTCACATCTTGTTTCATTGGTTTCTGAGTTAAATAAGGTTTTATACCTTTTTCAAGGTATTATTACTTATACTTCAGTAATTATTGACTTTTCAGATATTCCATGAAAATGACATATGTGTATTTTACCACGAGAAATCTAATAGTGTAATTTATTTCAAATTCTTACTCATTAGATTCTGAGTTAATTCATATTTTGTACTTATTTATGGTATTTTTACTAGTCTTTGAGATATTTCTTATAAGTATAATTATCACAGGAATTTTGCTGTGAACTTTTTGTATTTGTGGTCATATCTCAAAGGCTCACACTTTGGGGACTTCTTGAGATTTTTTGGTTTTCAAGAAACCATCAATTTTAATTTTGCCTTTTTTAGCTAAATTGGAAATCCCAAAGGAGAAAGATGATAAAATGGAATTGAAATTATGAAATCCTAATTCTTTTGAATTAAAGCTCATTATATTATTATTTCATGAAAAAAATAAATTTTACCTTTTAGAGATTGTTTTTTTTGTAGAAAATATGTATAATCAATTTTTTTAATTGTTATTAATCATAAAACTAAAGAATAATTTTTTTTTTCATGAATTTATATGTACCAAAAAAAAAGAAATATATTCATACAAAAAAAAATATTTAAATAATTATTTTTAATTTAAAAAAGCAAAAAAAAAGAAAAAAACATCTGAGATTCAATAAGTAAAAATCCCATTTTATATTTTTTTTCCTTAAAATTTACAAAGTGATAATGATTTTTTTTGAATTAAATTTGAAAAAAAAGAATCTTGAATTTTTTTTAAGGGTTATTTAATAACTACAAAAATATTATTTAAATAAACAAAAGAAGATTTAAAATGATATCAAACACAAAAAAACAAACAAACTAATTTCTTTGCATTAATTTAAAATTGTGAGTATGACTGGTAAAAAGATCCCCTTTCAATCAATGAAATTCAACCAAAAATTCCCAAATGTTTTGTGGGGATTCCTAAGATTATGAGGAATGATTTCAAAAAAAATATATTATAAATTTATTTTTATACATAATATATGTACTTATTTTTTTTTTAAAAAAAACATTTACCATAATCTGAGGAAACCCCTTAAAAAAATTCAATCTCAAAATGTTGAAAGGGTTTTATGGTTTAAAGTTTTTCAGTAAAAAAGGGGGTCTTTTTGGAAGACACCCCCAAAGTAATGAGCATATAATTGGTTTTTAAGGAATTTCAAATCATTAATAATGTAGTTTTTATTAATTTTTTGAATGAATCTTGAGTCTACAGGTTGGATTCAAATTTAGGAGTTTTGAGCATAAATTTCCATTAAATGGTCATATAAACTCTAAAAATTGAGCCATAAGGTACTTTATACCATGAATAAATTTAAAAGATAAGGTTTAGTGGGGGATTAAAAGCCCAGAATGATTGAGTTAGGATAGAATAAAAAAATGTATAAAAACAAACATATCAGGAGGAGTAATCAATTTCAACCTCCAAAGGAGTTTGTGTAATTTGGTAGGGTAAAGGAAGTTCTGATAAATATGAAAAACAATTATCCTTCTACTAAGAAGACTACCCTGAGATAGTGTTAAGAAATTAATTTTCCAATTAGGAATGACTTTTGGTACGAAATTGTTTTTGGATATAATGACATAAAAGGAGATAAAGTGTGAAATATTACTTAATAAAGTATAGAGATATGAGGATTGCTATTCAGAGGAGAGAAGTTATAAAAAAAGGTGAATTATTGAATTTATGTATTAAAAATACCATTCTATAATATTTATTGACATTTTGATCACTCGTGTCAGAAATGAGAATCAACTTTATCTTGGAGGATTGTTTCTTTAATTTTTTGACTTTTAAGGTTTATTATGAATTCTAAAGGTTCTTGTTTACTTTAGGGGAAGTTATACTTATATAATTCCTTTTTTCTAGGGAGGAGCTTTTCTGATAAAATAAGGGGTTTTTGATTGAAATGGGGTCCAGGGGCTTGCCAATATATTTTTGAAAATTCATTTTAAAAATACATAAGGCGATTGAGTTTATTTGATATTTTCTTCTTACAACTAACTATAACTGCATAAATGAATAAATAATTAAATAAATATAAGTTTCTTTCTGAACACAGTCAATAATTTTAGTATAAAAAAACATAAGCTTGTGAATGATTTTTTCTATTTTTAATCAATTTGTATGATTTTCTTTGTGTTATTTTTTTATATTTTGATATTCCTGAAAAAATTCTCAATATTCAAAAACATTTGAAAATCTTGTTTTCGTAATTAATAAATCAATCCATTCCTCATAATATGTTCAAAGATTATGTTGAAAGAAATTATTAACTTTATAAAATGAAGGAAAAAATAATAATTCTCTTTATGATTGAATTTAAGAATGCTTAAAACTACTCATAGAAATCACCAAATTTTCAGAAATAAACTTTAGTATTAAAATTGATGAATTAACTTTCAATTGATTTGGTTGGAAAAACTTAAAAGAATAACTTGATGTGAAATTTAATTACCTAAATGGCTTTTTTGAAAGTATTTTCTGTTAAACTAGATAATCCAAAGTTTCCTTTTTTTAAAAAATAATGATTCTGTTTTTATAAAATGAAATATATCCCTCCATAAAGTTAATTTGGTTATGAAAGAGATAAATGCGGATATTTGATGAAGAAATTTAATTTTAAGGCATTATGTAAAGTGGTAAAAGATGAGAGATTAAAGCTTATCAAATCAAAGAGGAATATTAATAAAGAAATTGAAACAGAATGTGTTATTATGAAATAATATTTGAATATATCAAGAAATAGTTGGTGAGGAACTGGTTAAATCAAAAATCCAATTTAATTCATGAAGGGGTCCTTAAATATTCTCAGTATTTGATTTTTTGATTAAAAATATAATCATTAAATGATATTTTAAGTCTTTTTGAAGGTTTTGTGGCTTTCATGTACCAATAAATCTTAAAAGAACTGAATTAATTTCTTTCATTTTATTAACAGAAAAAAAGATGGTTAAATATTAGTACTTATTTTTTGATTTTGAAGGAAAAATGATAATAAAAACAAAGGAGTATTACCAAAATTCCATTTATAAGTGGGATTTCTCATAGGCTTTCTCTAACAGAATTGGGAAATTCCACTGATAAGCACAAACTAAATGTTATCAATAAGTACCCAAGCCAAAAATGAAGGAAACAAGATGAATATTCAAAATTAATAATAAAATTGAAAAATGGGTGTACTTAGTTAAATTCAAATTCATTACATTTAAGTCAAGAGATGTAGGGATAATAGGGTTAATTTAGGATTTAGTATATTAATTATTTTTATCAACCTTATTTGAGCTTTAAGATTAAACTTGAATTGAGGCCAAACGGTATGCCGAAATCCTATATCGAAAGGTATAGGATAACGGAGGGAGTGTTTACCAGGTGAAATCCTGTGTGGTGGGGATCTGTGAGAACAGATGATCGCAAGATGGCAGTTTCAAACCTGTCCCTCATTTTTGGTTACCAAATTCACTTCCTAAAAATTGTCTATATAACAAGCTTATGATCTGTAAGTAGGGTTGTTAGATGATCCGTATAAAAAACTAAATAAATAAATAAATAAATTTGATGCTTGCTTATACCCCTTTTGAAGAGGAATTACAATCTTCCAAAGGGTAAATCCCCATCTGCAGGCTTGTAATAAAGGGTTTAAGAACTTTAAAAACTCAAATAAGCTTTACATAAAAGGTGAAAGAATTGAAACCTTATCAAATGTTAAGTTTTAGTGTGTATCTACCTTTTTATGTGAAAAGATAGCAATAAACTCAAAAATTTATAAAAAATCCTATTATCAATGAAGTTACTTGAAGTTTCCCCAAAGCTTACAGTATGATGTTATCTGTGTATAAATTGAATTTTAAATATCCTTTTTCAGGAAGATTATTTGGAATTTAACCTTGTGAGTACGTCTTCAAGTATTCTTAAAGAAAATTGATACTTCTTTAAAAATTGATTAAAGATCTTATTTAAAAGATTTTTGCTTCAAAGTGTAGTTTCAAGCTTTTCACATGATAAAATTTGATCTGAATAACTAAATGTTATATTGAATCTTAAAGTTATAAACTCAACTTAGTATAAAAGCTACTTGGAGCTAATAATAACACTGGTAACTTTAAATTGAAATGGAAAATAAGTTGGCCTAAGTTAAGAACCTTATTTTCAAGAATTTTTTTACAGTTTTTATTTTAGAATACCTTCTATGAATATTATTGATCATGAGAGCTTCCTTGAAGGTATATCAGAACCTTTTACATCACTGTTTTTGTCCATCATCAACATAATAATTCAATCAATAAGACATTTTAAAACAGGTAATATTTTATTCTATATAAAATCTTATATTATTGAATTAATATTATTCTCAATGAATTTTAAATAAAGAAATGAAATCATAGAATTTGAATTATCTTGTTTTAATTGCAAAAAATTGATTTTGTTATATAAAATTGTTGTTTTAAAATTTATTTCAAATACACAAATTTCCTCTGAAAACTCTTAAATCCTACTTTATAATGAAAAATCTTTTTTATTCCTTTGAAATGTTGTTTTTTGTGTGTTTTGAACTTATCAAGATTATTTAATACTATAAATGTTGTTGTTTTACTTATTTTATGAAAGAAATATTATACATAAGTTTTCTCTGAATTTCTATATCTTTTTTTATCTAGTATTAGTTTTTTTATATGGAATTTTCCTGTAAAAACTATATTTTCAAAGTGTGTATGGTATTCATTTCATAAATATTATCTCTATTATGTATAAGTGGCTAACATTATTATGTTCCACATATAACTGTCTCATTAAGAGATTTTATATTATCTATTATCATAAATGTCATTGACTATAATAATGATATAATAATTATAATTGTAATCAAATCACTTAATAATGATTAATTCTAATTTTTATATAATTATACTAATTTGTGGTTATAATATTAAATTATATTAGATTTTCTACTGAGGATAGTCACAGTACTCTTGATATTTGTTACTATTATCAAAAGTTTCATAGAAAAACCTTACATTTGGGGAACTGGCAATGATGATAGCCACTTTTTGGGACATAAATCATACTATAAACATTATTTTACTCTATTTTGACATAAAATTTCCATATTTACTTATATTTGGCTTTTTTAGGACTTATCCCTTATAAATAATCCTTATAATACTAATAAAGTTATTTTTCTTAATAATATTGCTTGAAAAAATATACTACTGAGTGATTTGGAATAAATTTACATTTTTTGAATAGTGGATATTTCACATCACAGACTTGAAAATTATTCTTTGAGCTATTCTAGTATAAAGTGGATAATAAGACAAATTTTATTAATCAACTTATTAATTGAATAATTATAATTTCTTGAATAAAATAAAAACTATTAACTTAAAAGCATTTCCTTGACTATTTAAGCAATTTTCTTAGTTCTTGATGTAATCTGCCATAAATTACTTTATAATGATTTTATTCAATAAACCAAGTAATTAAGTTCTTCTGATTATTATTATTTGTTTTCAATAAAATAAATCATAATTTAACTCTAGTGTCATCTTTCAGAGAAAGCTCTTCTGAATCTAGCACTTCAGAGTCAAGTGGCTAAAGTCAAACCAGGTCCAGAAGGTGAATTTAACCCATTTCCCAGCCAAATTTCCTTTTAATTAAAATCAAATGACTCCTTCTAGAAGTGGAAGAAACTACTCCCTCAAATCTTATGGAGATGGAAAAGGACTTTAAAGTCTTAAATTCAAAAGACAACAATACCATCCCAGAGGAGAGGAACATCTGGAGGATTCCACAACTTTCACCAGTTCCAAAAGATTATCCAGCACCTTTGAAACTATTCTTTAAAACCCATAAGCTGAAATTACTTCTATTGCTGCTGTAAGAGCTGAAAAACTTCCAGGAAGCAGAAGTGTAGATATACCAGTCTCAGTACAAGAGCTGGTTTATGGAAGCAAATAAGAAGGAGTGGGAACTTCTTCACAGCTTGTGAAGAGGAACAATGAGCTCCTACCTTCAATTAAGGAAGCTATTTGGTCCATAAAAGACGCAAGAGCTTCTGAAAGTTTGTAAACCAATTTTGTGCAAAGTAAAAGTCCAAAAGGTAAAGGCTTGGTTGAAAAACAAAAGTGTTTTATAAAAGGATCAGAATGAGTAGTTGGCCCAAAAGAAGGACAAAACCCCTTTAGAAGCTCTCAAAGCCTTCACAAGACCCAAAGAACAACCAGAAGGGCAAGAAAAAGTGAAAGGGAAAGGGAAAGTTCAAATGAAAGAAACCTTACCCTAAGAATTACAGCATTTCAAAGAAGGAAAGGACAGCCATGGACAAGGTGTTCAATATGGCAAGGACTTTGATGGAATTAAAAAACAAGGAGGAGGAAAGAATGAATCAATCTCTCTTGAAGAAATAAATTTTTCAAAGGTTTTATCTTAATTTGAAACTTGTAATAAAGAAGTTTTAACAAAGTTTAACAATTTTTAGTATATCCAACAGAAGTTTGGTAGAGAAATTCTACAAGTAAAAGAATCCTAAAAGACCATTATGGGTCTAGAAAATTTTAATAAAGAAAATATTTTGTCTTTTACAAATCTTAGTGAAACAATATAATACAAAGCTACACTGATTTATCAGCAAGATCATAATTCTATTTCTTTTATTACTAAAAAATTAAAAGAATCAAGAATACATGTTCAAAACTTGTAAAGTTCAACAAGTAAAAATACAGCTTTTTTACAAGAACAATTGGAAAAAAGTGATAAAGCAAGACTTGAATTGGGTGAAGATATTCAATCAAGTATTAACAATATCTCATCAAAAAATTATTTACCAAGACAGTCTACACCAATTCTAGACAGGAATGTGTCTAAATTGAGTAATAATGATTTGCATAGTCATGAAATTTCAAGTAAGGAAGAGCTGGAAAATGCCTTCAATTTTAAACACATTTCAAGATCAGAGGAATGGCCTACCTTCAGTAGTGAAGTTGAATAAAATAATATGTAATTTATGAAAACAATTTATAGGCTTAAAGAAGACTTTAAGATAACAGATGAATAAATAAATTCCAGATTACACTCATTATTTACCAAATAAGCCAAGAATGTCATTATAAAAATGAGACAATACCATGGAAAGCACTCCTGGCCTTGGTAGAAACAACAAATTTTTTTTAAATGGGCTAATGACTCTTGAATATTTAGAATGGAAAATTATTTTGAAAAATCATTTTTTAATATTGAGAAAGACAGGCCCATGTCCTGGTTTTTTAAGAAGAAGAACAGATTAACTTCCCTTCATCCTGATATTTCTGAAGCAATGGTACACAAATATCAAGAAAATTTGGTGGTGATCTAGAGCATGCTATAAGAAGAAGTTGTATTAAGATTTTCTCTTCAGAAGATTATATCAATTCCATGGAAGAAGTCACTACCAGAACAAAAATTGGTAGAAATTGGTATACAACCCCTATAGACAATAATACTAGTGGGAAACCAATTTATAGAGAAATAAAAAGTAAACCACAAGACAGAGCCCCTTTGAAATGTCATAAATGTGGAAGTACATCTCATTTTGCTAATACTTGTCCTAAGAAAAAAATAATTAATGAGATAGAAATTGAAAAAACTAAGGACACCAAGGAAAACAATTAAGTTACTGTACAAGAAAGTGATTCTGAACCTTCTGAAGAAGAGTTACCAGATGAACTTAGTATAAAAAAATAAATGTGTCCTTTGAAGTGACAGAGGTTCATACCCCCTTACAGAAATAGAGTAATGACTGTATACATCTCATGCATTTGCAAGATGCCAAGATGCAGAAAACCAAACTTTCCAGAGCTAAAGGTTATACAGCTGGATCATCTTGTATCACTAATATTGTGATAAACAACAAAGAAGACAAGATAAAAATTGACTCAGGCTCTTTCTGCACTTTTTTTGGCAAAAATTATCTTGATAAAATTTATACCAATTGGCACAAGAAATTGATGCCAATTAAAGGTATGAAATTCAGTAGTTCTCACCAAGATTTGCATCCTTTAGGAATTTTTTGAAGCAGAAATAATATTTCCTCATCCTGCAGGAGGTATCAGACTAAAATTCAAAGTTTTATTTAATGAATAACTGTATCTAATAACATTTCATACTTGGGAATGATCATTTTAATATATATTGTATTTATAATAATAATAATAATAAACACAGATATTTCACAATAGGGAAAAATAAAAGACCAAGCTTTTCTTCTACTCTAGAGAAGAAGGAATTAACTGTCATAAGACAAGTAAGATATTTTAATAAGAACAAATTTGTGACTGATAAATTGATTGAATCAAAAATTAGTCTTGAATTGACATCAGAAATGAAGGAAGAACTTATTGAAATTATATTTCAATATAGGGAGGCCTCTGCTTCTGATAATGAACCACTAGTGGCTATTAAAGGCCATGAAGTGGAAATCATTCTTAATGTGGAAAGACCTTATCAGTCCCTATTAAAAATAACAAATTACTCAGCTAGCCCTAGAGCTAGAGAAGCATTAGACTCTCATATTAATTAACTAATGAAACTGGGAGTTCTCAGAAATGTTGGACATAATGAGGAAGTAGAAGTCACAACCCCTGTAATCATTACTTTTAATAATGATAAATAAAGGATGTTTGGTGATTTTAGAGCATTGGATAAGGATACCATTCCTTACAGGTATCCAATTCCAAGAATCCATCAGACTTTGACTCAATTATCCAAAGCAGGATTCATCACTTCTATGGATGAACTTAAAGGTTTCCATCATAATTTTTTGACACCTCATTCTAGGAAGTTACAGAGAATAATTTCACATTGTGGTAATTATGAACATTTGACAATGTCCTTTGATATGTAAAAATTCACCCTCTCATTATTAGAGAATGATTAATACCATTTTCCTGCATGAATTATAAGAGGGATGGTTAATAATATATACTGATTACATTGTATTTTGTTTATAAAACTGGAGATTTCATTTAGAGATAATTTAATTAGCACTTAAGAAAATTCTTCAAGTGAACATCAAAATATCTCTCAAGAAATGTAATTTTGGGTTTCATGACCTAAACACTCTGGGACATGTAGTTTCAGGACTAAACCTTTGTTTTATGAAAACAAAGTGGATGAATTCTTACTAAAACCGATGCCCCAGGACAAAAAAAATATTTCTTTATCAGGATTTGCTAGCTATTACAGGCAACACCTTAAATATTTTGAAACCCATGTTAGATAATCTTACAGAATTTGTGATCAAAAAGGTGCTCTTAAAATGACACAAGAAAGGATTAATTTATATAAAAAGATAAAGCATTCCTTAGCCAATCAACCTTTATCCTTGATGAAAGAATGGAAAATTTCTTTAAAGATATATATTGATGCATGTGGTTAAGGTTTTGGTTAAGCTCTTCTATAAGCTCCAATTGTCAATGACAAGCCTTATGAAGTTCCAGTTTGTTTTATCTCACAACAAATAAAACCTACTGAAGCTAGATATGGAGAAATCCAAATGGATTTCCTTTGCCTTGTATGGGCTTTGGAAAAACTTCATTATTATCTTAAGGGTAGTGTGTTTGATTTATTTACTGATTTTAATTCCATTAGATCCCTTCTTAAAACAAAGACTCCTAATAGACACATGTTAAGATGGAATATTGATATACAGGAGTATAGAGGCAATATAAACATAGTGCATAGAGATTGGAATATTTGTAATAATGCTTATGGCTTGAGTAGTTGGGAATTACCCAATACACCTGAAAGTGCTGCCCATGTTCCTGAAAATGCAGAACCTCAAATACCAATTTAAGGAATTAACATCACAGATTTGAGAACAAAATCTTTTGAGGAATTTGAATAAAGCTAAAAGAAATATAGGAAGTGTCATATTCTTACTTCTCTACTTGAAAAATATTGCAAATATTTAGCTTTAGCTAATTCTTTGGATGGTATATGGAAAACATCATATGATAATGGAATATTCCATTCATTTGATCGTAACCTATATCATAGGTTTAAGCACACATGTGTAATGGTCTTCTGTAGTAGAATGTTAATTAACACAATATTAATAGAGTTCCCTGACAAAATTTGTTTTGGAAATCTGTCTTCAGGAACAAAAAATGGAAAGAATTAGGACTTGTGCTTGGTGGCCATCTTAGAGAAAAGATGTCATTGAGTACTTTGATATTTTTGACAGGTGTAAAAAGGCCAACACAGCTACTGGTAAGAGATTTTGTTTGACTATTCATCTCCAAGAACCAGGTACCCCATGGGAAGTGGTTTGTATGTATTGGGTGACTGCCTTACCACCTGGTGGTGATAAACATTACAATGCATGTCCTGTTATTGTGGAAAGGTACAGAAAAAATCCACTCTTTTTACCATGTCATAATATTAATCCAGACATGAATACATCTCTTTTGATTTGGAATAGAGTTCTATCTCATACTTGTCTATTTAAGAATTTCATTAGTGATAGAGAGGCAAATTGTACTTCAGCCTTATGAAGAAAGTTTAAATAATATTTTGGGAACTAAACTATTACTTTCAACAGTGTATCATCCAAAAACTTATGGATTGGCTAAAAGAATGAGTCAGACCCTTGAGTACATTATAAGAAGATTTTGTTCTTATGAGCTAGAGCTTAAATATTCTTATGGCTTTACCCAGGACTGGTGTACATTGATAACAGAATTGGAATTAGTCTACAAGACTTCCATCCATTCTTAAACAGGAAAACCTTCTGCAATGTTGGAAAAGGGATGGAATCCAAAACTTTCAATTGTAATTTAAAGAAAGACTTAGTGAATATTCATCCAACTTAATAAAGTTTCAAATTACTTCTTGATAAAGTGAGGCTTCACAAAAACCAAAGAATGACTTATCATTTTGAATATGCTAAACAGAAATAGTACAAAATTCATAAGACCCAGAAATTCAAAGTAGGGGACTTGATATTAGTTTCAACCTTGAACTTTGATAATATTAAACAATCAAATGAATAGAAAGAGTTTTTTACAAGGCCATTTATTTTTAAAGCCCTTCATGTGAAAAATGCAGTACAGGTAGAACTAACAGGATAATTGAAAAAAAAACACCCAACCTGCCCTGTTAGTCTAGTGAGGTATTATACTTCAAGTAATAAGGAATTATTTCCTTTTAGAAATGAAACACCCTTAGGAGTCCTGCCACTTGATCAAAATGAAGAGAAAAAGGTACTTAAAGTCTTAAAAGAAGGAAGAATTAGGGGGAAAATGAAAGAGAATATGTATTCAGGTATAGAAAACCACAACATGAAGATGAGTGGCTTTCAGAAAATAAAATACCTCATTTCCAAAGGTTTCTCAGAAGATTCAGACATGAGAAAACCTGTTCCTCAATAGAGTATGGATGGTGTGCTTTACATACTTGGAAAGTATTAGAACAGAGGTTGGACAGTGGATTATAGCCACCAATTCAACTGGGGCTATACTAATCAATAAAAAGTCTTAGTACCATTTTTTGGGTGGTAGGGAATGTGAGCCTGTGACACAGGTATGGAATGCCCATAATGCTACAAATAACTTTTTACAGATTTGATTTAGCCATAAAAATACCTAACAAATGAATTGAAAACAGAAAATAGCAAAAAATAACAAAAAATAACAAAAAATAACAAAAAATAACAAAAAATAAGCATCACTTTATTTCTGATAAACAAAGTTATTAGAATTATGTAATCTTTGGATTCTTCACCAAAAATAACTCAGGGTGGACCCATAGGGTGTTATACGCAAAAATGGTTATTTCCTGTATCATTGGAAGGTTCAAGATGCCCACACTACAATTACACATTTTTACAATTGTTATTAAAATTGTTAAATGGCTAACTTTAAGCTTAATTTCGGAGTTTAATAAGGTTTATGCATACTTACAAAAGCTTAGTTGAAATCAAGGTGTTGTGTATATTTACTAAATTGGCTAAGGATTGTCCATATAGGGTGTGAATCCTGCATGAGCTCAATTTAAATTGGTTTAAAGCAATTGTATGTCTTTCAATGAATAAAAGGGAAAAATTCATGCAAAAAGGTGGGACAAAGTAAAAAAGGCAAAAAGAGCCAGGATACCCACCTTTTGGGATTTTTAAAAGCCCAAATAAGGCGGTCCTCCTGTATTAAAGGATTATCAACCTTATTTACACTTTAATATTCAGCTTGAATTATATTTTAAATTTTCAGCTGGTTTATTCCCCTTTTGGGTGGGAATTGCAAGCTGACAAGGGGTAAATCCCCATATGCAGGCTTGTAAGCAAGTTTTTAAGGACTTTCAACACTTAAATAAGCTCAAAATCAAATTTAATAGCATACAAACCTTATCAAAAGCTAAGGCTTAGTGTGTATTGATATTTTTATGTGAAAAACTAGCAATAACTTCAAAAATTTGAAAATATCCAATTCTCAATGGAGTTACTTGAAGTTTTCACTTAGCTTAAATTCTGATGTTATCAGTGTATACTATAGCTTTTAAGTATCTTTTTTCAGTGAAATTCTTTGGTATTCAGCCTCGAAAATACCTCTTTAATCATACTTAAGGAAAATTTAAATTCATTTGAAATTTAATAAAGAATATTATTTAAAAGAAATTTGCTTGAAAGTGTAGTTTTAAGCTTTTCAAATGATTAAATTCAATATAAATCAATAAGCTTTCTATTGAACCTCAATATAATTAAGTTAAATGTGGATTAAAGCTACCTTAAATTAAGAATAACACTGTAACTTTAAATTGAACTGGAAACTAAGTTACCTGAAGTTAAGAGCCTTATTTTTAAGCATGGCTTTTTTGGTTTTGATCTGAGCACACCCTCTATATCTATTATTCATCATGGGAGCTTCTCTGAAGCCATAAAAGAAGCCTTTTTCCTCATTTTCTTTGTCCATCATAATCATTCAATCACTCAGACATTTCAAAACAGGTGATCTTTTCTTCTATATAAAATCTAATATTATTAAATGAATTCTCAATTTACTTTATTTTTTATACACTATCAATAAAGAATTGAAATCATAGAATTTAAATGATATTGTTGCAATCACCACTAATTACTTTTATTATATAAAATTTTTGTCTTAAAAAAGTGTAAAATCCACAAATTTCCTATACAAAATCTTAGATATTATTTTATCATAAAAAGGTTTTTTTATTCCTTTAAAACATTTTTTTGTTTGTTATTAACTAATAAGCATTATTCAATAATATATATTTTGTTCTCTGACTTTATTTATTGAATGAATATCATAAGTAAGCTTTCTCTTAGTTTCTATATATTTACTTATCTAGTATTAGTTTTTTTATATGGAATTTCTCTATAAGAATTATCTCTATTTATAAGTTCAATATTCTGATTTTTCACATATAATTTTCTCATTAAGGGCTTTTATATTACTTATTATTATGGCTGTCAGTGACTATAATAATAATGGAATAATTATAATTTATTATAGTTATTAAAAATCCTTTTATTATTAAATTATCTAATAATAATGAATTATTATTCTTTTTTATAATTATTTTGAATAATTATATTAATTTTTGGTTATAATATTTAATTATGTTACATTTTCTACTAAGGACATTCATAGTACTCTTCATATTTGCTACTATTATCAAGAGTTTAGTTGAAAAACCTCACAGAACCACTATAAGCTAAAGAAATAATGTTTAAGGTTTATAGATATGTTACTACTTATAATATTAATAATGGATGGTAATAGGGGTGATAGTAAATAATAATAGTTACCAATTTGAACAGTTATGAGCTACTGGTATGTATTTTGTTTTTATTTTGACAATAATGACATAGCTTTTTTTCTAGTGAGAAGGGTATTATATAAATAGTTCTAGATTTTTGAATATGAGTATTTTACTAATAGTATATTTTATAATATAGGCAGACATACTGTTAAATATAGCTAATTTTAAATCACTTTTAGTATAATATGATATAGGTAATAATAATTTCTGGATTAACCTACTAGTAAGGGATGAATAATCTTTCTCCTTCTTGGTATATGATCAATTTTATGGGGGAAAGAGGAGAAAGTGAGAGATAGAGGCCTCATTTTGTGTTGTGAGAAGTACCCATGCTCTCTCCATGTAAAGATTTATTTTTTTTCCCTTGAGATGATTTTGCTGGTATAGATTACTGTACAAAAATTCAGATGAATTTTTTGTTACACTGCATTAACAAGCTTTCACAGCCTTGAAGGATAAATTCTGGTAGGTAAAATTGAGAATGGTGTCATATGACTGAGATATTTTCAACATTTGTTTGGCCAAAATTCAGGTTTATATGTTTTCACTGGTGTGTATTTTGCTGAAAATATCAGATGACTTCTCCTTTTGTCAGCTTTCACAGCTTTGATGGATTAATTCTGGTGACTACTACCATTCATTAGTCAGATTTCACAGCCTTGAGAAATTAATAGTGGTGAGTACAAATATGGAGATGGTGTTATATTAATAAGCACTTGCATAATTTTTTGTAATATTTTTCAATTAAAGGTGATCATGCTGTGTAATGTGGGGAGAGCTTCTTGAGTTTTAATCTTTCATTACTGTAATTTCTGTGTAATGTTTGGATTTTGGTGTGTCTTCCTTGCATGCAGCTAATTAAAATAAATTTGGCTTAAATTAATTATTCTGTGGCTGTGTCATGTACAGATCTCATGAATCTGGATTTCATATATCTTATTTGGTTTCCTGTATTGTTAGGTAATTCAAGGCTTTAGTGGATTTTCAATGTATTGGGTTGACTTTGATGCTGTCAGATGATCCTTGTGTTTCATAAGCTGTAATTTTTGTGATTGAAATTCTAGTGATATATTCTTACTGATGGATTTAGGGCGGATATAATGCTACACTGTTACTTTGTATATATATTTTTGTGTTTTATGTATGTATTAAACTATATTATTGATGCTGTAAAGCTTATATTTAATTTTTCTTTTATAAATACATGAGATTTGATTCATTTATTATTCACTTAATTATGGAAATATGTTGGTTATTTCTATTCTTAATGCTAAAATCTTCCTTTCCTCAATACTAGTTATGTTACTCCTGGGTTTGTGTGATTGTAATCATGTATTTTGAGTACTAAATTCCAAAATTGGCATTTAAATCTTTATTTTTCCAGATTTTAATTTTCAAAAATTTCTTGAAACTGGACCAAAAGGTATGGAATACCACACCAGTAATAGGTTTTCTTTTGAAAAAACAATGTTTTTTATTTTTTTTATTTTCTGTTTATTGTTATAAAATGAATGATTTAAATAAGAAACAATTTATAATGATGAAAGGAGATTGAAGGAAGATTATTGTAGATTAATAATAATAATAATTGAACTTCAACTCAAATTAAAACAAAATAATGGAGTAACTTGAAATGATTGATATTTTTGCTTTAAAAGAAGAGGAAAGAGTTTGTATTGAAGCTGGTGGAAGAAAATACAGGTTCAAAAGACATAAGAGGTACATAAAGTTCATTTAAAAGTTTCAAAACCCACCAAATAAAAAAAAACAATAAATCTATCAAGCAATAAAAAAAACTATAGCGACAATAGTAATTATTAAGGAGTTCTTAAAAAGGCAATGATATTAGTTATGATAGAAAAAATGTAAATAAATGAATTGAAGAAAAAATATAAAATTTGGCAATTTCTCGAGAATTAAATTAAGTGTAATGAGTACTTTCTTTAAATAAATATATAAGTTTTTCTCATGATACAGAAACTATGACAACTTCACCTCAAGTTTCAAATCAAAAAATTAAAAAACAGAGATTTTAGTCATGATATAAATATATAAAAATAAAATATTGAATATCAACGTTTAAATTTCAATATATTAACATTGAAAACTTCAACAAGATAAAGCATAATTTGCAAGAAAGAAGAAATTACCTGAGGAAGAGATTGAACTTCAGAAAAAAAGATGTTCATAAGATTCCATCAAGAATCTAACTAAATTATTAAATAAAATTTCCAAAAAATAAAATCTAAAATATAAATCAACAAATATCAAAAAAATCAATTTGAAAAATAAAAATGGAGAGGGGGTTTTAACCCTCAATAACAACAAAACATGCAATCACTAAGTAATTATAATTATCTAAAGTCAAAAAAAAACCAACAGAAAGTAAATTATGGTTTAAAGGTGGAGATAATATACAATATAATTTCTCTATAATCAAATGATTTGTAATATATAAATATTAGTCAAATAAATTGAGTATAAGGAGAAAAATCTTGGAAATAATTAAAAATATGTGAAACATATTGAGAAAATATTAAAAAGAATTTTAATGACTGGAATATTTTTATCTGTACCTAGTTTTTGTGATATTTTTATCTGATAGTTACTTCATATACAGAAAAGAACAAAAAGGGAGGAAATATGAGAAAAATGAAATATCAGGAAAGATAATAACTATAATAAATAGAAAAGTGTAGGAAAATTGAATTAAAAATTCAAAATATAAAGAAATAAGAATATAAAAGATTAGTTCTATTACTTATTCCATTAGAACTAACTCCTTATAACTTTAAGCTTTCAGGTATCAATGATAATTTATTATCTTTATTATTTCTGATGCTCTTTATTTTAATTTATATTTAGCAATCGATTTAAAGAGAGGGAGGAAAGATCATAATTAGAATAATTGTTATTATTATATCAAAAAAGAAAAAAATTTAATCAAAAAAAAATTGGAATATTTAATCTTAACATAAAAATTCAAAACCAAAAAAATAAATTGAATTTAATATAATATAAATTTTGAAAAAAACAAAAAAACATAATAATAAATAGCAACAGAGCTTTATTATATGAGCCTAGAATCTTTTTCTTAAAACTATAATTCTGAAGAAAGAAACAAATGAAGAGGTTATATGGTGTTTCATACCTTTTTTCTAAGTTTTAAGTCTTATTTCTTTAGAAAATTATTAATTAATTTTTTTAGAAATCAAAATTTAAAATACAATCAATTATCAAGGGTGAATTAAGAATTAAATGAATTAAAATTAATTAATATGAATGTTTCCAAAATAAAAAACCTAGAGTAATAGCTTATTTATTTAAAAATAAATTGAAATAAGATTAAAAAATGATAAGAAATAAACAAGAAATAAATAATAATACTTTAAAATTTACCGATTGGAAGAGTTAGTATAATAAACAATTTACCCTAGCTCTTCTTAATATTTTAATTAATCATGAATGTAGTCACTAAATTTAGTCTAAATAAATAAGAATTAAGTTAAACCTGTATTAATCAATATTCATAAAATATAAAAAAGGAATTTATGTAAGTATAAGTCACTTAAAACATAGATTACACAGGATATCTATTTAATTAAAAGTATAGCCATATAGGAAGCTAATAAATAAAAGCTAAAAAAACATATTAAATTTAATTCATCATCTTGAAATCCAATATAAGCTACATAAAATCCTCACAATACACAGAATTATGAGCCTAAAGCTCAAAGATTGTACAGAATTATGGTGAAAAACCTGTACCAAATTATCTCATCCCACTAAAAATAGACAAATATACAAAAGAAACTGTGCAATACCTTTTTAAAATGTTATCATCACAAATTCCTCAGAAAAGAAATTTCTTGGCCATAGCAAATAATCATATTTGAAAATGCTTCAATTAACTAAATCTATGGTGTGGAAACAGCTCATATTAAATAGTTGTATATAATGGTTAAATTGTCCAAAAAAAATGGTGAAATACCTTTGAAAAATGGTATCATTTGAGATTAAACATTATTAAAAAATCATGAAAATCAAAGAAAGTGAAAAATTCAAATTCACTTGTTTTTTATATTTTCCTATGAAACTCAAAGAAAATATAAATAGAATTTCCTTTCTACCTCATTTTCATAAATTTCTAATGATAATAATATACTAAAGAAGGAGAATAGTTAATCAGTTTCTTACTATTAAAATGAGACAATTATTATTAAAATATTATAAAATTATTAATTTAATTAATAGATATCTGTAATTAAAAATATTCATATCTTATATCATTAATCTATTATATCAACAAATTTCAATTCTTATAATGACAATATTATCAAACTTATACTCATAAAAATACATATTCTAAACAAATAGAGGATACTTATATTATAATAAGAAGAACACTTTTGAAATTTATAGTATTATATAATAAATTACACCCTTAAAGTATATTATGTATTATTGTACTTTACCATTAAATGATTATATTGAAAATCAATCATCTTTTTTTAAATTAATAATCATTTATTATAATTATTTTTTGATTAAATTATTATTAAATCTCTAATATTATATATTGTTAGAACTGAAACATTCCAAATTTTGGATTTGAAAAATCCTTCATTTATTTTTTGGTATTTTGAAAATTCCACACCTCTTGATATGAAGTTTTTTAAATACCGAAATACCATATTTCTTGATTTAAATTAATAACTTTAAGTATAAAAAGGAAATCTTGAAACACATTAATCTTGGTATAAAGCTTATCCAATTTTTACAGCTCATGGAATATCCTTTGAAAAAAATTATTGAAATTTAATACACTCTTAATTCATTTATCAAATTGTTGAGCTAATTAATTTAGAAAATTAATTCCCAATAACGTGGAGCAAATAAAATTAGAATACAACCTCCTATTAGCACAATATGCATACTTAGTGGAGCTAAAAAAAGATGAGGAACTTGAAGAAGATACTTTAATACTTCATTATTTTCATCATGAGTTATATCTAAAGCCTCGCACAGTTATTATTCCACCATATATCTATCAATAATGAAATTTGGAAAATATAATATCATTCAATTTCAAACCTTTATTCTGGACAACCTATGAGTCTTTCAAAGGGATCCTTCATACTAATTAAAATGATTAAGTATTCAAAAATAATTTGAAATTCAAACAAAGAGATTTGTAAATAAAAATTTCAATGGGACTTTCCAGACTGGGTATTAATGGTACTGGCTTCTCAGCTGTAAAAATTGCAACAATTATTGGAATTGGTCAAGGTTTAGTTATACTATATACACAAATTATGATAAAATCACTATTGTGATACATAATAGTACATGTAAAAGTGAAGATGAGAGACTAAAGCTATAACAAGTAATGAAGGGGGAAGGTTTCCCAGGATGTATTGGATTCATTGATGGTAGCTTAATAATATTATTTTCAAATTCCCTCAAATGATTGTGAGGTATATTCTTATTTTCAAGAGAATTATGTTATTTAACTCTTGAAATCAATTCCTATGAATTACCTGATAAAGTTTCCCTCATTTTTTCAGCCATTAAATGACTATTCATCTTTTTTTGCAATTCAAATAAATGCTTCACATCTATTTATTTGGGATTAACTGGGCCAGTTCATGATTCAGGTGGATACAAAAAAATGCATTTATATAGGTTAACCAAAAAATATTTCTCTTCTAATCAACATCTACTAGCTTATTCAGCTTATGAAAGCTTATGAAATAACAAAACCTATGGAAATAAATTGCCAAAAGGGAATATTTACTTACAGTTCAAGTCAGTCACAATTATTGAGCATGAAATTGCTATTCTGGAAGGACATTTGTCATATTTTCAAGAAATACACAACCCAATTAAGGATATTGAAGATGCTCAAATCTTTGTTAATTGGGTTTTTGCATGTATTATTTTGCTTAATTGATTGGGACAAATTAGTGATTATTAGTTAAGATCATTTTGATAGAAGAATCCAAAAGAGCTTCAAGAGGTTTTTCAAGGGGAATGATAGATTTTCAATCAGAAATATATGTTTGGAAAGCTTCTTCAATTTACTTTTCAAAATTATTATTTGTCTTATTCACCTTAAATATGTTATTTTTTTCTAAGATTTCTCATGGTTTGATCATTTATACTTAATTAATTTGAAATGAATTAAAGAAATTAAATCAAGAGGTTTAATATAATTCAAAAGAACATTTCTTTTTTCTACTTAAGTATAATTTTCTTAAAAAGGAAATTAAAATTTTTTTTTATCTCAATCAATATACTAGCCTCTGAAAGTTGCTTGGATGAATTTTAATGAATTTTTTTACTTCTAATTTTTAATTTGTAAAAAAAAATGAAGTTATTTTTTTTATTTAATTCAATTCTATTAGACTCTCAAAGAAATTCTGACCAAGTTCATTTTTTTCTATTAATATGTTAATTTCAGTTTCATAAAAAAATAAAAAGAAAACTTAAAAGTGAGTTTTTGTTATTGAAATAATTATTCTACCCTCTATATTGCCTTCTTATTTTTTTCATTTCAGTTTTTAAGTGTTTTTTATTTCAATTTTACAAGAAAAAAACCAAAAAAACAACTCCAAAGTGAGTTTTTTTATTTACCGCATTCTCCTAGCCTCTATGAGGCCTTGAAATTGATTTTGTACAATGGTTTTAATTTTAATTTTATGAAAAAAGTGAATTTTTTTATTTAACTTACCCTCTTAGGATCCAATAGGCCCTCAAAAAAATAATTTTGTTTTTGTTTTTTCTGTAATTTTATAAAATCCAAAAAAATAAAACAAAAAATTTAAAGTCGTTCTTTTTTTTTTGATCAGTTTTATAAGCTCTAAGAGTCCTTATTACTAATGTTTTTTTCAAATTTTTGAAATTTTAATTTGAATTTTATAAGAAAGAAAACTCATGTAAGTTTTTCTTCCTTTTGAATCATCCTCCTGGTCTCATAGAAGCCCTTCAACTGATTTTTGAATTTTCAATTTCAATTTTATAAAAAAAGGAAAAACTAATTTGATTTTTTCTTTCTTTCAAGTCCTCCTCCTGGGCTCTTAGAAGCCCTCTGAATGATTTTTGATTTCATTTTTATAATAATCCAATAGGCTTCCTGATTTCTTTTTTTTGTTTTTGATCCTCAATTTTGATTATTATTTTTTTGAAGAGAATACCAAAAGTGAGTTTTTTCTAATTGAATTAATTCTGTTAGCCTCTCAGAGGCTTTATTAATGATCTGTTTAAGTTTTTTAAGAGAAATTCCTAGTACTTCATCCTCTTGATAAAATTTGTAGAAATTCCATTCACCAAGAGCCATGAAAGACATGTTTAGGAAGCAATAAAAAGGAAAGAAACTTGTTTGATTTTAGTTTATTCATTTGTTTATAAATTAGAAACGGAAATGAAAATATAGGAAAATATAATTTTCATCAATGGCCATATGATAAATTTGCATTTTCAGTAAGATGAAGTTGTTTTCATATGTATTTCCCAATATAAATTCGTGATTTTTCATTTTTTGTTACAACTTCCATACTGATAATTTCTAATTATAATCTTATGTTTCCAGATAATATTAATGAATCAAACAGTGATATGGATATTAAAAGTTATGATAATATTAACCCAAGTTCATCAGTACCAAATAAAAAAAAACTGGTTATGCAAATTAAAATCATTTTTATTCTTATTTAACAGATTGTATGACATTTTGTTTTTTTTGACTAATTAAGAATTTTCTTGATAGTTTTTTCCTTTATAAATTTTAGTTTAACTTACAAGATCTTGTAAATTTAATTATAAATTTTTTTGGAATCTAATTCAAAAATATTTTTAACCTGACCTTCCTCATCATATTTTTACTTTTGAAGATAATTAATTTATCAAAATTGATAAAAAAAGGATGTCTGTTATTACTTCAAACAAAATTCTTATTTCCATAATTCATTTTCTCACTTTTCAATCAAATGTATAAAAAGTATATTTAAAATTGAAATCTTTTTTTCAAAATTCTTATTTCAAGAACAAAGGTATATTACACCATTAAAAATCAATAATAAAAATCTCTCTGAAAGAATTTGATTAGTTTCATAAAAAAATAAATTAAAAAAGAATAGGCTTTTGGATTCCTGCTACTATAAACAAAATCCAAAAAAATATAGAAAATTGGATAACCAGGACCCAAAATATTGCATGTCAGGGTGAGTCTATGATAAAGGTGTATATAAGTATTTACAAGCTTTAGATATGACTGTGACACGGTAAAAATAGTTCTAAAAGATGATAAAGTTGATAATAAATGATTTAATTTAAGATATTAAGGGCTTTACTATAGAGATATAGTGGTGGTGAGCGCTGTTGAAAGCCCTGGGTGCAGCTTTTACCTGTTGGGTTACAATAATAAAAGCTACAATACTTAAATTTAGAGTATAACTGATTATTTTCCAAGAGTATAACTGTTTTTGACATTTGTACTACATAGGAATTCAAGAGCAGGATGAGGAGACAATTTCTGGCTGTGAAAAGCCTCCTTTTTATCCTGAAATGGGGTGGAAAGGGTACTAGACCTTTCCACGTAGAGGAAGTGAAGATTTTTTCACTTTCTAGTACTGGCTTGTGGTTTTCAAACAGCCTGTATAGCCTGTATTGGGCTCAGATGTGGTTTTGAAACCACATCTGCGCAGTTTTCACCAATACAGGGTGAAAATTTTCATCTGGGGACCTCACAGCCTGATTCTGACGTGTATGACACGTAGAATGCTGTACAGAAACTGTATGGGACCCTAGTATTGACTGACATATGAGGTATTGAAGTAAAAACATGCTTCTTTGTCTAGTTGACACCTCATATTCATGATTATGGGATATTATCCCATGGTAAGGCTGTATATGACAGCAGGTGGGATTTTAACCTTAAAACAGCCATACCTTTGTCAATTCTTGAGATATCAACCTCAAAATTGGTTCAGTGTGTAGCCCTGTATGTGCTATACACAATGATACCTCATTTGATATGGGTATCATTAAGTATGGCAAAGTTATCCCATGTACAAGATTTTTGTACATTTGCGTGTTTTAGGCAAAAAGCTGTATTGAGCTTGTTTGCCCCATAACTTCTGCAGTAGTTGAGATATGAGGAAGTGAATGAAACCATCAGATAGCCCTGATTGTTCTCTTTCCAAAAGGACCCCACTTCAGGTATCCCACACTAAAACTGTAGAAGTTAGATGAGAGGTGAATGTTTTGTTCACCCTTATTTGGCCTGAAATTGACCATAACGCCAGTAATATTGGTGCTAGCTCAGTTTGGCTGGGACCATTGGATAGCCCTGGCTTAGAGCTTCATTTTGAGTACCCATTCAATGGGGTTAAGCCTCTCCTTCTAAATTTTAGATGAGAGGTGAAAATTAAGGTTTATGCTCAGCAATAACTTTGAGCAGGAATAACTTTGTTATTCTTAGTCCTATGGTGATGGGACTTATATTTTCAGGAAGAGGTGAGTTTCCTCTTTCTTTTTATACCTTTTGAGCTTATTTGGCTCAGCTACATGTTCCGGTGGTATCTTGGCTATACCATTGGTTTATGGTATTTTGGCTGTCATGCTTGTGCTCTGATTTTGAGTCACAGGCTGACATACCCTCCCTCTAAAAAAGGCTCATCATTGATGAGACTGTTCAGTCCTCCTAGAGGCTCTGAATCTCCTCAAATGAAGGTTCCCATCTGGTATGGCATCCTCTGCCAACCATTTGTCTTTATCTGCTGTCTGGTTCTTGAATCTGACTAGGTATTGTCTTTGATCCTTCCCATTGAGTCTGATCTTCCTGGCCCTGATGATCTTACTCACAGGTCCAGGGGAGTCCTCCACTTCCACTATCTCTTGTGGTGTGGGGTTCTTTCTCCTGGAGGGGAATTTATCCTCCTCTGTCTGGAAGTATGGTTTGACCAAACTCACTGGAAAGACTGGATGTTTCCTTGAAAACTCCTCAGTGAGTTTGACTTCCACTGAATTTTTTCCTATCAACTTAATGATAGTAAAAGGTTCTACAAATGAGTCCCTCATCTTTTTAGGTCCTTTGAGATTGTTGAAGTTCAGTGTAGACACTAACACCTGGTCCCCTTCTTTGAAGTCAGGTTCCATATGTGATTTGTCCCACCTCTGCTTATTGTATTCTTTTGCCTCAGCTATGCATTTGGCAGCTGTGTCACAGGCCCTCTTCCACATATCATGGAACTCTTTGGCTGTGGGGTGGATAGTCAGGAGATTTTTCTTCAAGTGATCCACAGGCAACAGGGGGTTCCACCCTTTCTCCACCAGTGCAGGTGTTTTACCTGTGGTGGAGTGCTGGCTTGTATTATAAGCCAGTTGGACTTATGGTAAGAGGGTAACCCAATCATGGGTGTATCCCTCATGGTCCTTGTATTCCATGCCATAGGCACAGAATCTTCTGAGGATGTCCTCCATTGTTTGGATCATCCTTTCAACTAGGCCATCTGTTTGTGGATGGTAAGCTGTGGAAAAAGCAAGTTTGGTACCAAGCATGTCATATAAGTTAGTCCAAAATTCAGATGTGAATTTTGGGTCCCTATCACTAATGATGATCTTAGAGACTCCACAGGTAGATATGATGTTATTCCAAAACAACAGAGCAGTATCCATGGCTGTGTCTTCTTTATGGCATGGTAGACACCTCATGCTCTTGCTGAACCTATAAACTATGATCAAACAGGCATTATAGTTTTCTTTTCCTCCTGGGACAAGTCCTGTAACCCAGTTCATGTTGATGGTTTCCCATGGGTGCTTGGGTTCTTCTATGTGTTGAAGTAACCCATACTTCTTCCCATGTTTCCTATTTGCCTTTTGGCATCTTTCACAAGTGTTGATGTATTCACTCAACTCTTGTTCCCACTTGGGCCACCAAGCTGTACTTGCTACCCTCTCTTTGGTCCTGTCCTCACTCATGTGTCCCATATAGGGGCAGTCATGGCATTCTTGTAGGATCAATGAGATGTGGTCTCTGTCTACCACTGTGAGTGCACTTGTGTGCTTTTCTCTGTGGTAGAGAAGGCCATCTATAAGAAAAAACTTATTGTCCTTATAGGCCCTCAACCAGGGTTCTTCCAGCTGGGTTTCCAGTTCTGGACTCCTGTACTTTTGTTGAAGGAGTTGGAGTAGTATGCTACACTGTTTGTGTTTGGCATAAGACTTCTGTACTTCACTGAAGAATTCATTGTGCAGTTCTGAGGAACTTATTCCCAGTATGGGAGTTTCTGTCCCTTCTGAGTCAGTGTTTCCACTGTCAAGGGTACCACTTTCTGGTTCCCATTCAGATAATCTGAAGTTTTTCCTCCTATTTATTTCCATGAAATGGATAGGGATTTTTGCTGCAACTTCTGGGTCATGAGCTGGATTGCTTTTGACATTGTCCAGTGGCCATCTGCTGAGGCCATCTGCATTGGTATGGCTTTTGCCTTCCTTGTATATGATGGTCATGTTCCCTCTATACTCCTGGATGGCTATTTGCCATCTCAGCATATGTCTATTTGTAGTCTTCATGTTTAGTAAAGATTTCAAGGCTGTGCAGTCTGTGTAGACTTCAAAGACTGCACCCTCCAAATAATAATGGAGTTTTTCTAGAGCCCAGACTAGACATAGGCATTCAGTCTGGGTGGCCCCATACCTGGCTTCTGAATCTTTCAGCTGCCTTGAGATGTAGCAAATTACTCCTTCTCTTGGTTCACCATCCACAATTTGTCTTTGGTGAAGGGCTGCTCCTAGGCCTTGACTGCATGCTGCATCTATATATAACTTGAATGGTAGTTAAAAGTCAGGTAAGATGATCACAGGTGCATTAGTGAGGTCATATTTGATCCTCTCATATTCATCCCTCCTTTCCTTGGTTATTTCAAAAACTACATTTTTTTAACATAACTTGTATAAACTATTAGTTATGTGGGCAAAATTTTTGATGTGGTTTCTATAGTAGCTAGCAAACCCAAGGAAAGATTGCATCTCTTTGATGTTCTTTGGTACTGGCTTTTGCAGTACTGCTGCTACTTTGTTCTGGTCAATTGCCAGACTAAGACCTGAGACTTTATGTCCTAGAGCTAGTAGCTCTTGTTGGCCAAAATTACACTTTTTGAGTGAAATTTTCAGATTGATGGGTATACATTTACTTAGAGCTCTGTCTATGTATTGTACATGGTCTTCCAATGTCTCTGAGTATATAATGATATCATCAATATATACTACCATCCAGCCTTCCATTATTTCTTCTTGAAATATGGTGTCCATCATCCTTTGGAAGTGGGCTCGTGCATTCTTGATGCCAAATGGCATCCTGGTGTACTCATATATACCCATATGGCATATTATCCTGAGTAACTTCATGGAGTTTGGTTTAACTCCATTTTGGTGGAAACCTTTCATACAATCCATTTTGGTTATATATCTGGCCTTGGCCAGTTCATCTAAGGCATGGGGTATCCTTGGTATAGGGTACCTGTCTGCTTTTGTGTAGTTATTCAGGGCTCTGAAGTCTCCACACAATCTAGACTTGCCATCATGCCAGGTGATTAGGACAGGGGTGGTGATTTCCACTATTTCATTATGTCCAATCTTCCTGATGACATCCATATCCAGGAGTTCATTGATATGTTTCTCAATTTCTTTCCTGGTTTCCAGGCTTTCTGAATAAGGAGGTCTCCTCAGCATGGGTGGATAAGGCCTTTCCACATCCAAATATAGTTCTATATCATGGCCTTTGATCTTGCCTAATGGTTCTTCACCAATGGCAAATGCTGGTCTGTTCTTTCTCAGCATCTTCAGTAAACTTAGTTTTTGTTTACTGGTGAGGGTAGTGCTAAACTGTCCCTCTCTGAATTCCTTCAGAAGTTCTTCTAGTGGATCTTGAGAAGATATCTGGTATATGTCAAGTGGAAATTTCTTTTCCTTGTTAGTACCAATGGTGATGTGCCTATTTTTACTGTTGTAAATGTCTATGCCATACATCCTCTGGTAATCTGTTCCCAGTAAAAACCCTTGGATGTGGGCATCATTAAGCACTACAAACTCTGGGTTGAGTCTGATATTACCCTTCCTGTGGGGTATAATTATCTCCTTGATAGTTGTCCCAATGGAAGTCATCTTCCCTGATGCACTTTTAAAGTTCTTTGCCTTAGTGGGCAAGAGCTGTTTTTCCCAGTTTGGGAAGTGGGTATCCAGAGAGTTTCTGGCCACTATGGAGCAGTGTGCTCCACTATCAATGATCAGTGGATGCTGAGCATTGTCAATACAAACAGTCATTTTTGTGGCTGTCCCATGTATATATGCCATTCCTTTGGTTGGTGTAACCAGGAATGTTTGTGCATCTTGTGTGTGTTTGCACAAGTTCTTGTTAGAAGTGTCCTGTGGCATGCCTGCTTACAACTGTATGTCCTGGATTTCCAGTGGGGTTTCCTCTTGGTATTCCACTAGAAATTCCTCCCTTGGGTCTTGATCATCCTCAGATGGTTCTCTGATGGCATCACCCATGGAGTCTGAATCAGAATCCTCTGTTGGAGGTTCTTCCTCAGGGACTTTCTCTATGGCATAGACTTTTTTCTTTGCCTTTGGAGAGTTGTTGGCATAGTGGTCTGTTGAACCACAATTGTGACAAGAATTCCTCTTCTTTTCCACTTCTGCCACCATTTCTTTGGGTTTGTCCTTAAACTCTACCCTGAAAGGTTGTTTCTCTTTAAAACTACTGCTCTTATATGGGGTAAATTTCCCTATATTAGTCCTTTTCCTTATGTCTTGTAAGGTGTTGGCAATGTCATCTAGAGTGCAATTCTGGTTGCATCTGAATTTTACTGCATGCTCTAGCTCTCCTGGAAATTGTGTCAGGAGTTTGTGATTCCTCATTTGGATGTTCATCTGAGGATCAATGGCTTTGAGTCTTTTAGACTGTCTAAGACACCACTCATATGGATCTTTGTCCACAGAGTATTTTTCATTTTCAAATGACATGGTCTTTTGCCATATCCAAGCTCCATTACTGTACTTTTGGATGATTTGACTCTTCCACCATGGCCAGTTTCTTCTGCCATGGATTTCTTTCATTTCTGTGTACCATATACTAGCATGACCTTTAAATGCAGTATTCAATATAGCAGTGATCCAGTAGTCTGGTATGCTTGGTACATCAATGAAGAGTCCATCAATATAATCTATGAGTTCCATATGATCATATTCTCCTGATCCAGAGAATTTGGGCCAGTTGGAGGCCTCAGGAAGCTGTTTCAAGGCTTCCTTCTCTAAATAAGACATGCCATCTCCATCTTGGTATTGTGATGGAGATCTTGCCTTATTCATCAACATGGCATCTGGTTTTATGTCATCTGGTTGATATGGATTATCCATAACTTGGCCTTGTGGTTGGGGCTTCAAGCTATTTCAGGCATTAAACAACTTGTTAATGTCTTGATCCAGACACTCCCTGTCCCTTGTGCTGTGGTGTTGTTCTTCAAAGACTATATTCAGTCTTTTGTTGGTTTCTTCAGATGCTTTGCTCAGTTGAGCATATCCTTCTTGAAGATTCTTAACTATTTGTTCCAAGGAGGCTTGAGTTTGTCTCATCCTCTCTTGGCTAGCTTTAATTTCTGCAAACTGCTTTGCAGATTGTTCAGCATATTGGGACATTTGTAACCACAGTGTATCACTGTTGATGTTACTCTCAGATGTGACAATGTTATTTTCAGTCTGAGTGGGGGTAATGTTTCTATTACTAGGACTACTTATTCTAGAGTGGTTTACAACTACTTCTGGTTCTTGTGTACTTTGTTTACCAAATCTAACAGCTTCTGGATCATGGGGTCTGACTCTTTCCTCCTCTGGTTGAAGGAGGCTTTGTTCTTGCCCTTGTTTCCTTGTCTTCTCCTGGAAACTTCCTGTAATTGTGAAGAATGGTGACTCTTGGCCACTGATCTGCTGGTTTCTGAATGGTGTGAAGCCACTGGAGAGCTGATTTGGCCTGCTCCTTGTGAACCTGAAGGAATCTGAGTAGGCCCTGTCTGGGTCAATTGTTCTTCTATTGCTTGGATAGTGGCTTGATTCTCCCTTATCCTCTGTGCCCTTGCCTCCAGGAGTCTGTGCTGCCTGGTAGGATTCCAACCTTTGGTGATTACCATAAGGTCTTTGAAGTCTATCTCTTTGAGACAGATCTTCTGGCAACTTGATCCAAGTTCTGCCCAGTGAGTTGCTAGGTTGAACCTCTTGTTGTCCATGCTCAATTGAAATAAGTCTTTGAGGAGTTGGTGGATCTGAAGAACTTGATCCATATCCTTCCAGTCCTCTGGTTTGAGGTTTCTGTTGAATTGGAGTGTGAATGGCAAGGTTGATATTATCTCCCTCATTGTTTTGCCATCCACCACTGTGTCCAAGGTGTCCTCTTCCTGGTCTTCTGGTTCTGGACAATCCTTCTCTGTCCTCTGGCTGGTTCCTTTGGAAACCAAGATCTCTAAGGTATGCAGGGGACATATCAGTGTTTTCAAGCAGTCAAAAACTTTAGGTTCTTAGGGTATTTACCTTTGACTGTGCCTTGTACAAATTTATTGTCTGCTGACTTGGGCAGTTTGCCTGTGGAAGTTACAACTGGGTTAATAATTGTAATCTCTCCTGTACAAGTGGTTAAGGTTGGTTTACCTTGTATTGAAGCAGAGTTTCGTGGTTTTCTACTCCTCTGAGTGGCTATTGGTGTCCACTTCTTGGCTGTAATTTGGCCTTCACTAAACCTCTTCCCTTTGCCCTGGCTGCCCTCTGGTTCTGAGGGTGTCACTGGTATGTTGGCCTGTGACTGGGTTTCAAGTGGTATGAAGTTTTCTTCCACTTAATCAAACAGGAAAAAGAGGGCTTATGTCAGTTAAGACTTCTTAAAAGGCTGGTTTTGCACGTCTAAGAATGGCCTCTGGGCTTGTATACTATTACAATATGCCCTTGTATTATGACAATGTAATTGAATTAACAGTTCCACATCAAAAAATACAGCTTACTGATATGTGGTATACTGTTTGTATACCAATATCTCACAGAATACTTGTAATTAGCAAGTATAATCTGTCAAAAGATGGTGTATTACAGGGTAATTGAGTTAACAATGTGCCCAAACACGCCTCAACTGTTGGTTTATCAGTATGAGCTGTCTTAATTCACTTAATAATTAAGGCTGTATTAGTGGCTTAAAGTGTTTTTATATACAAAACACGCCAAAATACTAGTCTTGTGGTTATTAGCCACGTGACAGATACTCTATAATATATGAGTATTTATATAAAAAATTAAAAAAATATATATAATATATATATTTATAGAGAAAATGACGCCTAAAAAAGGTAAAACAGGTGTCAATAAATGATAAAAAAGAGAAAAACTTACTTGTAAGGTCCAAAAATAAGTAAAAAACACGGCCAGGCCCCCAAAGTGTCAGGGTGAGTCTATGATAAAGGTGTATATAAGTATTTACAAGCTTTAACTATGACTGTGACACAGTAAAAATAGCTTTAAAAGATGATAAAGTTGATAATAAATGATTTAATTTAAGATATTAAGGGCTTTACTATAGAGATATAGTGGTGGTGAGCGCTGTTGAAAGCCCTGGGTGCAACTTTTACCTGTTGGGTTACAATAATAAAAGCTACAATACTTAAATTTAAAGTATACCTGATTATTTTCCAAGAGTATAACTATTTTTGACAGTTGTACTATGTAGGAATTCAAGAGCAGGATGAGGAGACAATTTCTGGCTGTGAAAAGCCTCCTTTTTATCCTGAAATGGGGTGGAAAGGGTACTAGACCTTTCCACGTAGAGGAAGTGAAGATTTTTTCACTTTCTAGTACTGGCTTGTGGTTTGCAAACAGCCTTTATAGCCTGTATTGGGCTCAGATGTGGTTTTGAAACCACATCTGAGCGGTTTTCACCAATACAGGGTGAAAATTTTCATCTGGGGACCTCACAGCCTGATTCTGACGTGTATGACGCGTAGAATGCTGTACAGAAACTGTATGGGACCCCATTATTGACTGACATATGAGGTATTGGAGTAAAAACATGCTTCTTTGTCTAGTTGACACCTCATATTCATGATTATGGGATATTATCCCATGGTAAGGCTGTATATGACAGCAGGTGGGATTTTAACCTTAAAACAGCCATAACTTTGTCAATTCTTGAGATATCAACCTCAAAATTGGTTCAGTGTGTAGTCCTGTATGTGCTCTACACAATAGTACCTCATTTGATATGGGTATCATGAAATATGGCAAAGTTATCCCATGTACAAGATTTTTGTACATTTGTGTGTTTTAGGCGAAAAGCTGTATTGAGCTTGTTTGCCCCATAACTTCTGCGGTAGTTGAGATATGAGGAAGTGGATGAAACCATCAGATATCCCTGATTGTGCTCTTTCCAAAAGGACCCCACTTCAGGTATCCCACACTAAAACTGTAGAAGTTAGATGAGAGGTGAATGTTTTGTTCACCCTTATTTGGCCTGAAATTGACCATAACTCCAGTAATATTGGTGCTAGCTCAGTTTGGCTGGTACCATTGGATAGCCCTGGCTTAGAGCTTCATTTTGAGTACCCATTTAATGGGGTTAAGCCTCTCCTTCTAGATTTTAGATGAGAGGTGAAAATTAAGGTTTATGCTCAGCAATAACTTTGAGCAGGAATAACTTTGTTATTCTTAGTCCTATGGTGATGGGACTTATACTTTCAGGAAGAGGTGAGTTTCTCCTTTCTTTTGATACCTTTTGAGCTGATTTGGCTCAGCTCCATGTTTTGGTGGTATCTTGGCTATACCATTGGTTTATGGTATTTTGGCTGTCATGCTTGTGCTCTGGTTTTGAGTCACAGGCTGGTGTTGCAAATCTTAGTCAAAACCTTAGAAAAAACTTCATGGAAAACTCCATTGGAATTTCAAATGAAGTTCAATAAAATTTCAACAATAAAAAAACAATAGTTTAGTAGAACTAGCTATAATACCAATCTTACACCAAATTATTTTTCTTCCCCACTAACCTTTATCAAAGGTCCATTTTTCAACAAGCCTGACAAAGACTCAGATGATTTTAAAGTAGAAATTAGCTGGTGGATTCAATTATATAGGAAAAAAGGGAAACTCAATAAAAAAAACAACATAAAAAAGCTAAAGATAGAAAGTTCATTTTTTCAGAATATAATTTTTGCAATAATTTGAGCCACTTTAATGATTTATTTTAAGTCATATTTGAGGATAAAAGGACTTTAATAAATATAATAAACCTCATATTAATAAAAAATATTAATACTTTTTCTTAAATTATCTTTTAAATTTTAATTCAAATTGTTAAAATTTTATTTTAATTGAAATTTCAAAATTTCAATTAAAATTTTATAAAAAAAAATAAAAAGAAAATTAATTCCTCTTCGAAAAAATGAAAAAAAGAAAAATTCAAATGAAATCAAATAATTTTTTTAATTTTTTAAAAATTTATTTAAATTTTAAAATTAATATATTAATTTAAATTAAATTTTTTTTTAAAAAAAAAAAAAATTTACTTTTTTTCCTTATGATTATTTTTCTTTTTTTTATGAAAGTTAATTTATTAATTGAACTTTTTTTTTTTTCATAAAAATTTATTCTCATGAATTAATTTTTTTTTTTTTTTTTTTTAATTTTGAATAACTAAAAAAGATTTATATATTTTTAAAAAAAATTTTTTTTAACTTTTAAAATAAAAAATTTCCTAATTTTCCTAATTTTTTGTTTTTTTTTTTTATTAATTAATTAATTAATTATTTTTTTTTTTTTTTTTACCCTTAAAACAAAAAATATTATTTTTTTTTCTTCTTTCTTTTTAATCTTTTTAATTATTCACTTTTTTATTTTTTATAAGAAAAAAAAATTAGTAATCAATTAATTTCCTTTTTTTAAGTTTATTTTTTTAAAAAAAAAAAAAAAAAAAAGAAAAAAGAAAAAAAAAAAGAAAAAAAAAAGAAAAAAAAGAGAAAAAAAAGAGAAAAAAAAAAGAAAAATTAATTAATTAAAAACTTAATTTCTTATATTTTTATTTATTTATTTATTTAATAATTTATAAAATTTAAAAAAAAAAAAAAAAAAAAAAAAATTCTTTTACAAATTTAAAAAAAAAAAAAAAAAAAAAAAATATTCCTTTTTTTTTTCTTTTTTTTTTTTTTTTTTTTTAATTAAGTTTTAATTTTAATTTTTTTTTTTTTTATTTTAAATAAAACAAAAAAACTTTTTATTCTTAACTTTTCTTTAATAATAAAATTATTATTTTAATTAGTTAATTTCAATTTTATTTTTTTAAAAAAAAAAAAAAAAAAAACATCATAATCTTAAATTTTAAAAATTAATTTTTATTTGATTTTTTTTTGATTTTTAGATTTCTTTATTATATTAAAAAATTTTTTTTTTTGAATTAATTTAAAAATTTAATAATTTTTCTTTTTAAAATGTATATTTTTTTTTTTTTTCAATATTTCCTAAAGATAAAAAAGAGAAAAAAAAAAAAAAAAAAAAAAATCATAATTAAATAATTTTTTTTTTTTTTTTTTTTTTTTGATTTGTATTATTAAAATAAATTTTTATTAAAATCTTCATTATAATTTCATTAATTTCAAGATTTAAAATTGAATATTCTATTAAAATATTTTCAAAAAATTAAAATCTTTTTTTTTTTAAAAAATATTAAATTCTTAACTTTTTTCTTTTTTTTTTTTACTTCTTTTTTATTAATTTAATTTGAATTTAATTTAAAATTAAAACTTAAAATTGTTTTAATCTTAAGTTTTTTCTTTTAATTAATTAATTCATTTTTTGAATATAAATTACATATTTATTCCAAATTTTTTTTTTTTTTTCATTTTGTTAATCAGTTTTTTTTTTAAATTCTTTTCATTTAATCTTGATCCTATTTATTGATTATTATTATTTTTTTTTTTTTGCAACAATATAATTTTTTTTTTTTATATTTTCTTCATCTGTAATTTAAGCTATTGTATTTGAAGTTTAATCAATTTTTTTTGATTTTTTATTAACCTCAGTTAAAAGAAGTTAAAAGCCTTTCTTTTTTTTTAATGATTGTTCTTTCCCTACTGAATTTTTTTCCATATACTCAAAATTCTTCTTCACTTCTAGTTAATTAATTATTGTTAATTAATTTTCTTTTGTTAATTGTCCTGATCTTTTTTATTTCATGTTTTTTTTTTTGATTTGATTGAATTATTAAATGAGTTGAATGATTTTTTGTGTTAAATTATGTATGTATCAAAAAAAGATTTTTTTTCCAATTTAACTTAATAAAAAATATGATGGAATATATATATATATATATATATATATATTATAAAGATTAAAATAAAAAAAAACCTTAACTTCTGAATGATATTATTATTATTATTATTATTCAAAAAAAGAAAATGTTAAACTTAAATCTAATTTATTTATTTATTTTTTAACTAAAAAAAAAAAAAGAGTATTTAAATTTAAATCAATAAAGATTTTTTTTTCATTAAAAAAAAAAAAATTAAAGGGGGTTTTTTTTTTTTGTTTTTTTTTTAATTATTATTAATTTTTGACATTTTCAATAAAAAAAAAAAAAAAAAAAAAAAAAAAAAAAAAAAAACTTAAATTATTTTTTTTTTAAATTTTTCTCAATTTTCAAAATTACTTTTTTTTTTTTTTTTTTTTTAATCTTATATTTATTATTAAAAAAAATTAAAAAATAATAATAATTTAATATATATATATATATATATTTAATTTTTTTTTTTTTTTCTTAAAAATTTAAAAAAATTCTTTTCATAATATTTATTATTTATTATTAATATTATTAAAAAGAAAAATAAAAAAAAAAAAAAAAAAAAAAAAAAAAAAAAAAAATTATATATATATATATATATATATATATAATTAAATTTTAATAAAGAAAAATTTGAATTTTTTTTTATTTTTTTTTTTTATAAATCAATTAATTTTTTTTTTATAAATTAATTTTTTTTTTAATAAAAAAAAAAAAAATAAAAAATAAAATAAGGGAAAGAATTTCAAAAAATAATAATAATAATAATAATAATAATTGAAAAAACAAAAAAATTAAATAATAAATAATAATAATAATAATATATATATATATATATATATATATATAAATATTAAATAATTTATTTATTTATTTATTTTTTATTAATTTAAAAAAAAAAAATTTTATTAAATTATTTTTTAAAATTTTAAAACTTAAAACTTAAAACTTAAAAAAAAAAAAAAAAAAAAAATAATAAAAAAAAAAATAAAAAATAATAATAATAATAATATATATATATATATATATATATAATTAAATAAATAAATAAATAAAAATTAATTAATAAAATTAATTTATTTATTTATTAAATAATTTCTTTAGATATGATTTTTTAAGAAAAAAAAAAAAAAAAAAAACCTAAATTATTTCTTTTCTTTTTTTTTTTTTTTTTTTTTTTTTGTAATTAATTAAATTTAATAATAAAAAAATGTTATTTTTTTTTTTATTTTTATTTTTATTTTTTTTTTTTAATGATTAAATTATTATTATTAAATTTAAGTTTAAATTTTAATAATTTTTATGTTAAATTCTTTACTTATTAAATATATAATCAAATTTTAAGTTTAAACTTAATGAAGGAAGGATAAGGGTATTGACATTTGAATTATATATGATTGTTTTAGAAGGAATATAAGATTGAGTTTCAAATTAAAGTATGAGTATTGAGCACAAATGCAGTGCTGACTTTTTTTTTTTGTAGGTGAAATGTGCAGTAAGAGGAGCAATTGCTTTGCCAACATAATAGTAAATGTATGTATGTCAGAAAATTGACTGAAAGGGGATATAATTGCAGGCAGTGCATAGCAGCATACACACTGCTTATCTATCTTTGCCAGGAGGAACACAATTTGGTCTTCAAAATTTTATTTCAAAAAATGAATAATTCTAAATTAAAATTTATTTCAAAAAATAAAGAAAATAATAAATTTTAATGTTAAAATTAAATGAAAGTTATTTTAAATAAATTCTCAAAAATCCAATCATAAACTGGGCCCTAAAGGTATTGATTTGCTCATGTCTTCTTTGAAGCTCAAGGGGCAAATGGAAGTTGGTGTTTTTGCTGTTTCTAAAAAATCTGTAAGTGAAATTGAAATTTGATGATTTATAGAAAATTCTATATGCAGTTTGCCAAAAAAAAAAAAAAAAAAAACTTGATAAGTCTTTTTTTGGTAAGAGGTAGTGACAGCACAAGTTAAAGTGCACCCGTAAAACAAATTTTTCCTCTAGGCATGGAGTGCAATTGGCAAAGGACTTACTTTTGGTCGAAATATTTTGCGTCACTGATAGGCAAATGGTAGAGCAAAGAGTCCCATCAGTTTTATCTCAACAAGGATTTATTTACTTCAAGTACACATATGCTTTAAATTATCATTGACAAGTCTGTTTTAATATATAGGTATAATGACTTTGTGAAATCAAAACTCTTGGTTGGGTTATTCAAATAAAAAGATGATCAAACTGCTGTGAAATCAAAACTCTTGGTTGGGTTATTCAAATAAAAAGATGATCAAACTGCTACTTTTACTTTTGCATCTGTATCAAGAAAAACATTCTATCATTTCTTTTTGCTTTAACGATATGATTTTTTAAAACTCAGAATAAACTAGCTAGCTGCGGCGACCAGCCGGTCATCATCATGGTTGGCTCGAATAGCTCCAAACACTTTCACATTCAACGGTTTTCCCACCTTATCAGTCAAAACTTGTATCCTCTGAGAATTTCGAGGGACCATTACTTTTCTCAGCGGGTTCTCGATGAATTCATTTTCCCGGACAACTGATAAGGAGCGCATCAACGCACTAAGCCAGTTTACTTGCTGACCATTTCCTCCAGTGCGTGACATTGTTTCAAGCCATTTGTCGACCGGTGGTAACACTCCATCAATGTCGTAGGTGTGTAACTTGTGACCCGGCACTTTACTATCTTCGTTAACCATGTATTTAATTTTAGCCTCCGACATGATCATAATCTTTTCCTCCTCGCTCAAAGTGGACCTTTGGCAAAGGTAATCTTCTGTTGGTACTAATGACTCGTCGCCTCCATAAACATCCTTCAGCAATTTTTGAATTAAGCCGCTTTCAATCCCTCCTAAAATCTGCGAGGCTGTTTCTTCAGTTGATTTACAGTGTCGAACCGCTACTGGGCCTTGAAGAATTGCAACCCTCTGTGGGTCTTGATCAATTACCGCATCAATATCCTCAGATTGCCACAAAGAATCCTTCTTGAACCCTATAAGAAAAAACATCATACTTGAACACCACTTCAAAGTTGGTACCTTGAATCAAAAAAACGTACAGATTCCAAAGTTTGCATCAAGAACAGGAATGAACGGCACTGGTTTTTGACCGGGTCTTTGGCACAAGGCCAAGAAATAAGCGATATCTTCTGATGCCAAGATTTGAGTTTCAGCTTCAGGATATCTCGCAAAAAACCTTTTGAGTGTTGGTACCGGTTCATTGAGTTCAGAATATGATTGAATTTCAGAAACGTTTGGTGAACCGTTGACGACGGACAAGCGTTCCTCGATGCGACGAAGCCCTGGAAGAAAATAATTAGAAAATGCTACATTATTATGAGCGAGAAGAAGCACTCACAATCCCCAACAAGATCTCTTAAAGAAACATCCACCCAACGAGCCTGATGAGAAACAAAGAGCAGCTTGACCAGTCGATTGACCGTTTCCTGATAGGTCATGTCGCCCAATTCAGCTGGTTGACTGTCCTTTTCAGCAAACCAAGGTTTTTGAAAATCAGCATTTAGGCGCTTAATGACATAATCTTTGTGTGACTCGAGCCAAGCTAAACGCTTTTGACGGGGAAGCGCAAAAACAGTCCTAATGAGCAGCAAGAACATAAATAAAACTCTAATAAGTATTTTGACAGTAAAGAAAATGATCAAAAGATTAAATTATTGAAAGCAAAACGAACTGATCAAACTCTTTCCAAAGTTTAATACCTCGCGTTGCAATCTTGTGAATCGGTTCACCTAATTCAGAAGTAACGGTGATAATTCCACCAGTCTCACGCTCATAAGTTCCTTCCCAATCCTCGTCTGCTACGCCGGGAGCGTTAACAATTAACCTTTTTACTGATTCACTTGTGGCAGCTTCTTTAGCAACCATCATTCGACTACCAAACAGGATTCCATCAAATGGCATTTTTTCCAGTCCAAACCGATCACGAGACCAATTTCCGGTCAAATATGGGTAAACATCGTCAGCACTACCGAAACCAGAGCCCACGACCAAAATTAGATTTGATTGACTGCGAAGTGATGCATAAGTTGAGAGGATTGGTTGATGGAAATCTTCGCAACTATGATGACCTCCGGCACGACCACCAGTCCATTGACAAATTACGGGGAAATCGGGATTGGCAGCAGCAATGTTAATAACTTGACGAATGCCTTCTACAGAGCCAGGTTTAAAGCTGACATGCTTAATGCCAGCTTCTTTGAGGCCATCAATGATTTCTTTTGCTTTTTCTGAACTAGGGATTCCAGCAGCAACGACAAATCCATCCAAAGGAAGACCTTCCTTACGCATCTGAAGCCATAGCGGAAACTGAAATGCCCATTGTTTTGGGTTAATATACAAAGCGTTCAAGGTGAGGCCCAAGCCGGGTTTTTGAAGCTTAGCACGAATAGCATCAACTTTTGATCGAAGTGCTTTAGCATTGTAGTGACCGCCACCAGCTAATTCAATGTGATAACCAGCGTTCATGACGCTTTTAGAATAATTTTTGTCGAAATTGACAATTAGGTTATTACCAACTAGTTCTAAAACTTTTAAAAGAAGTATGGGAGCAATCGAGTGACTTACGCGGCATTAAAATCAGTAGGCACTGTACAAGGTGTCATACCGGCAACCATCAAAGGGGGTTTGGATAACAATCTAGAAAATGGGGTATCGATGTGCAATCGACCATCCCTAGAAGAAAAGAAAAGAAAAAAAAAATATGTTGATGAAGGCCAGAAAGCATTGAAAGATTTGGATAGGTGACAAACCTAGTCTTAACCAAGGTGATTTTGTATTTATCTGACCACTTTTCCTCCTTGACCAGATTAACAGAGTCATAAACCTCATTCATGATTCTGTGACCTTGACCAGAGACAGGTAAACTGGCATAAACTAAACGATAGCCTTTACCTTCAGTGTTTCGAACGACAAGCTTTCCAATACCTGAAAGATTACCGAGGCCGAAGCTGACAAGGAAATGATGGATTTAAGGAATGTAAAGATTTGGTCAACAAATTGATTATTGTTAGATTTTAAAAAGTCATTTATTGAGGCCTACTCAATAACGTGAGTGGGATTTTGGGGAAAAGCACAAGCCAATGTCCACTTGATAGGACTGGTAAAGATTTGATCGGCCAGACTCTCAAGGAGGCCTTTTGATTCGGTGCGAAGATCTTCTCCAGTACCAGCATGATAAACAGGGCAGGTAAGGGTTTTCTTATGAGCTTCCCACCAAGCTACTTCTTGACCTGCAAGACCACCCAATTCGGAAGGACGCATCAAAAGTGATGTACAACCCTCAAGATGGTGAGAATGATATGGGACACCGATTGGTAGAAATCTCATAGTAAAGACGGGTAAACGCTTGCTAAAAGGAGTCTAAGGCAAATGAGACGAGAATATAGATTAGTAGGAGGGAAAAAAGAAAATGAAGGATAGAGGGCATACTTTAGATTGATCTTGATCAGGTTCTGCTTTGCACTTTCTGAGGAGAGATACCAATCCAACCAATAATCTTGGATGACCTGTCACTACAAACGCCTCGGGGCCATTGAAGAGAGAGACTTGAACATCGGATGGATCATGAGAGCTTTCCAAGTGTGTCGAGAGTTGCTGAATAGATTTCTGTAGAGCCTGAAGGCTTAAACCAGTGATAGCCAGCATAGGAGTTGGAAGACCTTCATTTTGAGCTGTGATACTAGTAAGTTGAGGAGGTAGAGAAGTTTGAGGGAAGGCCACCGAGCCTCTAAGGCCAATATGAAAGAGCAAGGTTATAGCATGAAGAGTGGATTGATAGAATTGAGACCAAGTGTTTAAATTTGTAGGTAAGCGACCGGCGACAAGAGTAGCGACAACGACGCCTTGAGAATGACCGGTGACACCAGCTGATAGTTGAGAGGAGAGTTGATTTGGGGATAGGGCTTGAGTGAGGCCAATGATGATATAATGAGCAATCTGAACTAGACCGATGAGAGGTAATGATATAGCACAGGTAGCAAGATATTGAGTAGGCGGTGTTGAAGCAGGTTGATTTAGCCACTGAAGGTTAAGAAGATTAAATAGATTAATGAGTAATTTAATGAGAAGCGACTAAGATGAAGATGACTGACTTTGATTATTTGAATACCATGATGTTTGTATAAAGAACTAGCTTGAGCTTCATCTGAACGAGCCAAAGCGTTTAGATGAGGATCAAGACAATCAAGATACTCTTGAAGTAAAGTTGGATATAATGAGTATAAGTTCTGAATAAATGAAAACCAAAGCAAGATCAACCAAGTGATTAGATGAAAATTTTGTTAGATTAGTTAAAATCGACATACCACTAACTCTTGCCAATAAGTTTCATTGACTCCCTGACCACCAAAGACGCCGGCCAATTTTTTGATGAGATTTGGAGCTAGATCATCTTTCCAAAGTTTACCAACAGGAGGAGATGGAATTGAATCAAGTTGATGAATTGATTGCCTTGCAAGATAATAAGATTTGATGATCAATTTACGAGCTTCTTGTGAGGTAGTGAGATTAAAGCTAGCAGAATGAATATCATTTAAATTATTTTTAGTTAAAAGATGATGAAAATGAAGGAAAGTTTCCAAGATGAATGAAGAAAATTTTGAATGAATTGTGATAAATTCAAGATAATGAGCTAAAAGGATGAGATGAGGTTCATTTAAATCTTTTTTAATTTGATTTTGATCTTGAACTTGATCTTGAACTTGAACTTGAACTTGATCTTGATCTTGATCGATTTGTGAATTTGAAGATTTTTTGAAATTATTTAATGGTGAATTGATTAAATCATCTAACCAAATCAAGAAGTCATCCTTAGAAGATTGAATCAAATTAAGATCATGATCGGATTTTAATTTAACTTGAAATGATAATCTAGCCTTGGTAGGTTGATGAATGATATCAAATTGATAATTTGAGTAATTCATGATGAAAGATGAATAGAAAAATTTAAAAATTAATTTATTTTTAATTTTTTGAGTTTTTTAATGAAAATTTTAAAATTAAAATTTAAAATTTCCCAATCAAATCTTAAAAAAAATTCCCAATCAAATTAAATAAAAATCAATTAAAGATGAGATTAAATGTCAAATTTAAATTCAATCTTCAACTCTAAGTTGATTTATTTAAACTCTCACTCAATCTCAATCTCACTCAACTATCTCTATCTTAAAAAATTTTAAAACGTCAAAACTTAACTCTACTCGTAATATAATATCTCAGGCTATGATTCAATCTCGGTGAAAGTGCACCGAATCATCTGTTGAATCAATTGAAATCTGAAACGATTTAGTCATCCACCGGACCACACACCACTTAAATTTAAATCTTGATCAGATCTTTTTATCCGAAACTCCGAGTCTCCTCAGGATTCAAGAGATTATTGATTTAAGACTAAGAGTAAAGATGTAAAATAAATAACTCAAGCACAATACAACAACTGTCAGTACCGGTACACAGTATGCGATGTTGAGCGACCGACTGACACATCAACAGTGACACGATTGCATACCGGTTGGCTGGGAAATGCTCTGATGAATCTCCTTTCCTTAACACTCAATTCAACTGAAAAATTCTTGGAGATTTTTGACTAAGAACTTTAGCAGTTTGGAACCAAAGTCATTTTGAAATTACTACTGTAACTTACAAAGCTTTTTTTATTTGGTTGACTTACTTAAGATACCCCTAATAAGTTAGGAGTAATAAACTAGTATGGGGATTAGATTACCTGCATTGTTGGAGATTTGTAATGTTGACTTGGTTGACTTTTTCAAGTAAAGTACAAAATCTAAAAGTAAAATCATATTTCCAGAGCTATGAATCTAATATAAACTATTGAGAGTAAAATCACTTTTAAACATTATCTGATGTCATCAAAAGAATGATTTGAGGCTTAAACAAATTTATTTTAAATTTTCAAAAAAAAAAACAAGAATTTGGTTAAACTTTTTGTTTTATTTTAATTTTAATTTTAATTTTAAGACTAACTCAAAATTTAAGGAATGAAGATAATTTTAAAAAAACTTCAAAAATTAATTAAAACAAAATTTTTAAATGATATCAATTTAAACCAAAAAAATTTTATCTTTCAATTTATCAATTTTATTTTATACTACTAGTACATAAGTATTTATTTTTTATTTATTATCTCTACATACTTCTTTTTGAGTTTGATTCACCAGATCTGAGATTATTTTAAATTTAATTAAGGAAAATATTGATTTTAAAATTTCATCTTACTTAAAATTTTGAGGATTCTTTATAATTAAGTCCACTTCCTCTCAAGGTATATGAATTCCTAATGAAACAATGAATCTGTTAAAATTTCCAGCTATCCTGAGTGGTAAGTAATAGAGAAATTAAATTAAGAGACAATTTCAGCTCAATGGGTTTGGTTAAAAGTGAGAACTATGGAATAAATCAAATAATAAAAGGAAGAATGGTCTTAAAATAATTCAAAAGGATTTTAAATGGAAAAAATAAAGCATCTTTAGAGCTTGAGTGACTAAATTATTCAAAAGAGTTCCTTTTCATAGATTTCATGGTCAAGATCATATAGGAAAAGCTTATTGAATAAAATTAAATTGAATTCTTTCCTGATTCATTCACTAAGAGCCTCCTCATTGAAGTTGAAAGGGATACCTTTTTTTTGAAAAGAGTAGTGATAAAAGTATTTTTTTTTTTTTTGAAATAATTTCTAATTAAAAATCAATAAAACTTAAAAAAAGTCAAAGAAAGGTTAAATTTCCTTAATGTTTTTGAGCAATATTAATTTGAGGATTTGTCAAACTTCTGAATTATTAATCTTGAGTACATATCTTTAAACAACATGACCAAGGTATTTCAAACTTGAGGTATGGAATACAAACTTAGAAGCCTTAGAAAAAAAAAACTTTTCCCTTGGTATTTGGAGGAAAGAGGCCACATGTTTGAATTTTTCCTCCTCATAACTGGAAATTGAAATAATATCATTGTAGTAAGCTATTACAAAAACATCCAAAAAAATCTGAAAAGATAACATTCATAATATTTCAGAATGAAGAAAGAGAATTTGTCAGACCAGATGGAATAACTAAATACTAATACCTATCATATTTGTTTCCAAAGGAAGTTAAAGGCTCATCACCCTCTTGAATTCTCAGAAGAATATAAAAAAAATTAAGATATATATTGGAGAAGATAGTGAAACCATTAAAAATGGCAGGAAGCTGATTCATTCAAGGAAAAGGCTACTTGTTCTTCCTAGTAACAGAATTGATTTGGAGGTAGCAAAAACAAAAGAAAAGACCTCCATCTCTTTTCTCAACAAAAAAAAAAGGACAGGTTCTCTTTTTGAAGAGGATCTTGGCCTGATGAAAACTTTCTTTGAACTCTTGGAGATTTAGCTCATCAGTGTCTCTAAATATTGATTTGATAATGAGTAGGTAACTCCACTGGGTACAAAGCCATCCAGTTTGATGTGATGATCACAGGTGCCATGTGGAGGAAGTTTCCCTGCCTTCACCTTAGAGAATAAATCCAAATTTTGGTCATAAGAAGTAAGGACTACCTCAAAAACATTTTCAATTTATTTTGGCTCTTCCTACTCATCCCACTGTTCCTTCAGGGATGCATGAAAGGATAAAGGAGCAAGCTCAATATTCCCTTGAAAGAGATAAAATGAGGATAGAGAAACATCTTCTCAAAAATATGTTATCTCCTTGAAGATTTAATCTCTAAATGTAAGTAATTAATGAGAAAAAATGATGGGAGGAATATTAACAGATAAATGAAGTTAAGGTGACTCAAGCTAACCAGCCAAAGGAGCACTGCTAACTTGAGTGACAAATTCATTACTAACAGAAGCTATAACACCATTAGAATTATTATGAATAGAGTAATGAGTGATTGATATATTCTCTAAATGAACAAAAGTACTAAAATGTTAAATGAAATAATAGCCCAATATGAGTTCCTCTCCCTTAGGGAATCTATGATAAAAAATTCTCATTAAAAGGTTGTTGAATAAAGAAGCTTAACCTGTAAGACTGTGACTCAAAACCAGAACAAATTCTTGACACCCCAATACCATAAATAATGGAATTAAAACAGGATAACAATAAAATAAGAGAATGTTTCAAATGGATCATAATAGTATCAATCTTAAAGGATAATTGCCAAAATTTTAGAATAAACCATTCACAATGAAAAAAAAACTATCCCCACTGTCAGAGGTGGAAGGTCCAACCCAGATTCAACCTTCTTTAAACCTGGTTCTTAAGCTTGGCTCTAAAATTGAAATATTTTTGCAGATAATTTTAGCTAAAGGTTTGTTAATTTAGAACTTTACTCAATTGAAAAAGTATATAATGGGTTTTTTGATTTTGTTTATTTCTTTTCTATTTCATTTAAAATAAACTTTTTACTTATTTAAAAATCCTCAAATAGAAATTATTCACAATTAGGAAAGACATTCATTTTTAAAAAATATGTTAATTAATTTAATTGTTATTATGTTATATTTTCTAATTCAAATAATTTAATAATTTCAAATGTTCTTAAAATTCCAAAAAATTTTTACAAATAACCTGTTTTCAAATAAACAAAACCTTCAATAAATAAAAAAGTTCATTTCTACAAAAATGATATATCTTGAATTAAAAATTATCTATCACATATTTGGAATTTCTCTCTTCTAAAATTTTTTTGAATAAATTTTGAAGAGGGATTTCCAAATATTAATATTATTTTATTATTAATAAAAAAAAAATGTTTTTTTTTTCTAATTATTTTCATTTAAAATTAATTTGGAATATATTATTTATAAAACTCTTTTATTTTAAAAATTTAAATGTTCACCTTAAGAATTTTAATAAATTAAGAATAAATTTATTTATTTTTTTTTTAATATTTTTTTTATAATTCTGTTTGTTTATACCAAAAATATATTTGTTACAAAAAATAATTTTATATAACTAAATGAGTTAATTAAATAATTATTAAATCCCTTTTATTAATTAAAATGTTTCTTATTTAATTTCTTTCTAAATTTAAGCTTGTTTTAATATAAAGTTTTATATCTTTTTTTATATTAAAAATGTTTTCTTAATGAAAATTTTTCTTAAAAATTTTTTTTTTTTTTTTTTTTTTTTTTTTTTTTTAAATTTCTTTTAATGATTTGAGAATTATTAATCTATTTTTTCAAAAATTTTTTTTTTAAGAAAATTTGAAATAACTTTTATAATTTCAATTTAAAATTTTCAAGATTTTTTTTTTTTTTAAAAAAAAAAAAAAAAATTAAAATTAAAATTAAAATTAAAATCAAAGAAAAATAAATTATAATTAAAAAATTATTTTTATTTAAAAACAGGAAAAAAAAAAAAACATGTTTTTTTTTTTTTTTTTTTTTTTTTTTTTTTTTTTTTTTTTTTTTTTTTTGTGAAATTTTCAATTTTTTTCCTCTTTATATGAATTTTTTTTTTTTTTTTTGTTTATTTTGATTTTTTTAAATTATATTATATAATTTTCTCAATTTTAATTTCCTTTTTTTTTTTTTTTAATAATTCTTAATGGTTTTTATTTATTAATTTTTCTTTTTATTTTATTTTTTTATTTATGTTTTAATTTTAATTATTTTAATTCTTATTTTTTCTTTTATTTTTATTTATTTAAATATTTTCTATTATTATTTTTCATTTTTTTATTTTCTTGAATTTATTTATTTTAAATTTCAATTTCAATGTCTTTTTTATTTAATTTAATTTAATTTTATTTTTAATTTTTAACTTTTAATTTATTTTTTTTTGAAGTTATTGGGGTGAAGATAAACTGGTATAAATGTAATAAAATTTATTTCAGTTTATTTACACCCCAAAAACTTTAAAATAAAAAAATAAAAAAATAAAACATAAATTTAAAAATAAAAAAAAATAAAGTCAAAATAAAAAAAAAATGAAAAAAAAAAAATTAAAATAAATTGAAATTGAAATTACAAAGAAAAAAAAAAAAAAATTAAAAAAATAAATTAAAATTAGAATTAAATGAAATTCAAATTGAAAAAAAAAAAAAAATTAAGATAAAAGAATTTTCAAAAAAAATAATAATCAAAAAACAAAATTGAAGGACAAAATAAAAAAAAAAAAAATTAAAATTAAAAAAAATTGATACCAAATTGAGATAAAGTTCAAATAAAATAAAAAAAATAAAAATAAAAATTAAAAAATTCCAATTTAATGAAATAAATAAGAAGTTTGAGTTTTTTTTTTTAAACAAAAAGAAAATTCTTCAAAAAATTAAAAATTAAACTTAAAATTTAAAAAAAAATTATACATTAACTAAGAAAATATAAAGAAATTGAAAAATAATAATTAAAAAAAAAAAAAAACAAGAAAAATTTAATTTTTTTTAAAATGAGAAAATTGGAGAAATTTAAAAAAAAAAACTAATGTGATTGAAGAAAATATTGATATTATATGACATGATAAATTAAATAAAAAAAAAATAAGGCAATTCAATTGTTATAGCTTACATGAAGTAAAGATAAGATTCCATAGGAATTCCATATACATTTGAGAATTTTTTTTTGATTTATTATTTGATAAATCTGTACAAAATCATAAGTTTCAGTTTAATAAGTAAACTTTGATCAACAAATTCTGGATTCAATATTAATTAATCCTTTTATGTCTATTTTTCAACTTAATTTAAACAACATGACAAACCTTTGATGACCAAATTAATTCTTATCCTCACAATTATTTGTCATCTGATAAAGGATATTCCTATGAAATTTTTTAACAAATGTAATCTTTAAGTAATTAAAGTTCATATCCCTCAATATACTTCAAGTTTTTCCATAATTATGAAAAAAATAGAAATATTGAATTATGAAATATTCACATATCCAATCTGTTTTTCAATAAACTATAACAAGGGCTAAACCTAGACAGTGGAGGTGGATTGGAAAAAGGTTTTAGAATAAGTTGAAGGAAGTTCAATCTAATTTCAATCCATTTAACAACAAAATTCCCAAGAACTCCAAATGGGGTTCATGGAGGGTTTTTAAAAAATATTCACTTCTGAATAGATAATCATTTATTGAATAAAAGAGAATTTCAGACAACTTAAGGCTATGTTAAACATTTTCCAATGAAATAAAAACTGAAACTCTTATTCAGATTTAACCAGACAGCTGAATAATTTATACCAAATGTATTTCTTAATATAAAGAGATTATTTGGTTATGATTTCCTACATAGAGACACTTATGGATATATTCCTTTCCCCAAACTCAACAGATTAGCAGCCCTCAAAATATGTTCCATAAATTTTACCCAAGGATTTTAAAATTATGGAGTATAAAATTGATATTTTAATGATGATCTTTTTGATTGATTATCAGAAAATTTGTTTGAAAATTAAAATAAGTGACCTTTTAAATTCTTTCTCTTGATCAAAAAGAATAAAAAATGGCCATAAATCATTAAAATTAATTTTTTTCTTTTTGGGTTTTTTTAGAACCAGAATATTTGAAATGAAAACTTCTTTTAAAAGGAAAGAATTCTTTTGAAGCTATTTAAACATAATTTAGTGTTAAGGAATCTAAGAAAGGCAACATATACCTTTTGAGCTTCAGCTTTTCCATCTTGAAAACATCAATACCATATTTACTAAATTAATTAGGAGAAATTTATTAAATTTTGGTATTTTTCTATCTTCTATGAATAATGGGTGAGTTTATAGATTATTAAAAGGAATTCAACCCAAATTTAGTACCAAATTCCAATGTCAAAATTTGAGGTAAATATATGAATAAATTTGAATTACAAATTCTGAAGAAAATTTTCATTTTTGATTAATTCTTGAAAACCCTTATAAGAAATAACTGGCTCAAAAAGTCTCTTAAAAGTCCCTTATAAGGTAATTATAAGAATTTTGAGTAGTATCTTACCCAGGGCTCCATCATTCTACTTAACTGTATTAATATGGAAACAAAGCCCTTTGGATATATTCTTCATTTTCTTAAGGTAAAAAGAGAAATTTATTCAAATTTTTCCACTTCAAAAACACACTTGGAAATTAATACTCCTTTTAAAATAATTGGAAAATTAATTCTTGAAATTATAGTATTTTATATGTCAAGCTTATGAAAGACATATTAAGCCACCAATTCTTGAAAGCTATGTATTCAATGAAATTTTTTAAATGAATAAATTTTAAAATGAGCTTTGGGTAATTCCAAATATAAGAATTAAATTGAAGAAATTCTCTTCAAATTCAAATAATGAATAACATTTTGATCAAATATAGATTTATGTTAGGTAAAGGTTCCAAAAAAAGGCAATTTTTTGTGAAAAAAAATAAGATAATTGTATTTAAATATTATCATGACTCTTTCTTAAAGTTAATTGAATTTTTATAATTTATTAAATTTTTATAATTCTTAATTAAATTTTTTGAGTGTAAATTTGGTTTGTTTGAGATTAGATAGCAATACCCATATGAAATTACATCTCATTGGACCAAAAAATCTTTCAGAGGATTGAAAATTCTTTAAAAGATAATAATAATAATAATTAACTGAAAAATATCACAGTGATAATGAGAGACTTAATAATAATATAATTAGAATTAAAAAATTAATTTTTTGAAATAAACTTGAATATTTTTTTTTTGGAAAGAAGAATTTACTTTGAAAAAAAAAATTATGAAAAAATTTCAAATATATATTTTTAAAGTTAATTTTAATTTAAATAATAAATTATCTCAATTAATTTAGAAGAATATTGAAAATAGAAAAATTTCATTTCATATTTCTTATATTATGTGCAATTTTTACAGCAATTCCTTCTAAATAAACTTATCATTTATATGAGTAAATTATACAAACAAAGTTACAGTTTATCTTAAAGTTCTTATTTTTTAAAGGAATAGTAATATATTCCCTTATTTTTATTAGGCAAAATATCATAATGTTTCTCATTTATTTCTGAAAAATTGAATAAATTTAAAAAAATTAGTATATTGTTCTTTGTCAAAACATTAGTATTTGATAAGTGGTTGTTTTTTTTATTGATAATCTTATGATAAAGTAAATAATATTTTAATATATACTCTATCAAGTAATCTTTTTTGAGAATTTTTATTATGTTAAAAATTTAAAAATATGGTAAGAGATTCTTTCTAAATGATAGTAGATGCCAGTCTATTTCAATTTTTGTAAAAAGGTATTAACATGAGAAAATATCTAATTTTATAAAAACTGAATCTGTATTTTATCTCAGGTCTCAAAGAAAGGAAAAATAAGTTTGGGGATAGGGGAATATGAATGTATAACCTATGAGAATCTATTCAGGAGAAATTCACATCCAATTTTATACTAACAAATCATTTCACATAAAGTTTTCCAATTAATAAAAACAGGAGTCATATATTTCAATTTGTATTCAATCTATTTTTATTTAGATAAATCGAGACTTGAATAAAAAGTAATAATTAAACACACACTATTTTTTTTGTGAGTTAGAAAACCTGGTTCTTTGGAATTCATTTGAGAAAAACTTGTTTATTTGAATGTTTGAGATAGAAAAACTTAAAATCTGATAATATAACTTGAAAAAAAGAAATCAATCACAGGGAAGGTGTGATAGGTCATGTAGAAATAGAATAATTAAAATTCAATAAATATAAAATGAGATTATTCATGGTTATTATCCTAATCTTTATTTGAAGGTTTCTAGAGTGGGAATCAAAGAATTTTGTGGAATAGCATGATTCTAAGGATTCTTAGGAGCTACATATCTAAATTGATTTTAAACTAAGTATTTCCCAATCTTAAAAATCTGGCTTGGAAGAGGAAAAAATAAAAATAGAAAGTTAGAGACAAGTATGAAGCAAGTGGGTAGCCTTGTTGGACCTGGGTTGGACCTGCTACCCCAGCCAGCAGGGATAGCATTTTTTCATGGTGATTATTATCCCAATAGAATAAGTAACAGCAAATTAATTAAAGTTCAAAAGCAGAAATGATAATAAACATTAAATTTGACTTCTCAATCAGGGATATTCAATGGTACCACCCAAATTGGGATAGAATCAAACTTCAGAAGTTAGATTTAATAATAGGCAGAATAATGATGAATGAAATATTCAATTCTAATCTAGCTTCTAAATTTTTTGGTTTGGAGTACTCAAAGTGGAGTAGTTTTGGAAAAATCAGAATCAGAGCTTTATGATGATACAATACATAACCCTTTATCTCATATGGAACAAAAGTTGTTAAGGAAAATAGCATAATAAAGGATTTATACAAAATTCTTATTCTTACTACTTAGCTTTAATCTGGTATAAATTTTCCATACTCAATGCCAAATATAACAAATGAGTAAACATTGTTTGAAAATAATCAGAGGCCAAAAAATGAGCTAATTTTGAGCTATCTATCTTCATAAATGACAAAGCTGTTCAGGGTTTTGAATTATAATCCCACGCTAGCCAGTATGGGATCTGACTGTGGGACAGCTATCCATATAGCCAAATTAGCTGCTAATAAATTTGATTTAATGCTGTTTATTCTTTAATTACTCATAATATGACAAATAGGAGTCCTACAGATGCATCCTGTACAGTTTATGACATGTCAGAATCACTAGAACACACCTGTAAATGCTATTGGTGAAAATTTTCACCCTGTATTGGTTAAAGATGGAAACTTGTGGTTCCAGAGCCACATTTACACCCAATAAGAGTCTGTATTGAGTGTGTGGGACCAAAAGCTAGCACAAAGTAGTGATAATCTTCACTCTGTAGCTGTGTGAAGAGGTTCTTATGATGTGTAGGACATGCAGAATTCTGTAAATAATGTGTATTAGGACCAGACACATGTCAAAATATGGGTTATTTAAGGATGAACAAGATCCTTTGTAAAATTGGCACCTTATATTTAAGAATATGGAAAAGTATTCAAAAATAAAGGTTTATTGGGCCAACTGTGGGATTTCGACCTTAAAACTGCCATAACTTTGTCAGTTTTAAAGATAATTAGATCAAATTTGGTTCATGAAGTAGCCCTATATGGGGTCTACACAATGGTACCTTATTTTAAATTTGTAAAATTAAACATGGAAAAGTTATGCCAATTTTAACTTTCATTAATCAGATATGGATTTCTCTTAAATCCTGTATAGGGTTTGTTTGTTCCATGAATTTTTTTCTAGATGAGTTATGAGTAAATTAATGGAACCATCAGATCTCCCTGATTGTTCTATTTCTAAAATTACCCCACTTTAGATATGCAAGCCTTTGTGATATTATCACATATCCAAAAAGGTCACAAAACAACTTTAAAATACTCATTTAACAAGGATTTAAATTATAATGTTGAAATAAGTAAAAATACAATAAAAAAGATTAAATATTGATTGTATCAGAAATTAAGCAGTAATAATTTGAAATAAATTGCACCATTGGATTCCCCATAAAATCCTACACATATAACATTTTCATGTCATATCTTTAAAGTCAATACTTACTGAGATAACATGAATATATGCACCTTTATGCTCAGTGCATATATTCATGGTTTTTAGCTCATATCTTTTGAATTATGAATGATAAACATTTAAACCAAAAATATATGTGAAAATACAGATATAAACTTCATTTTTCAGGCTATACACAAAGCTAAAACTTACAAGGGTTTCTTGAGAAAAATAGCAATAGCTGTTGACCACTTTAGTTTATAAGTGGTTCAAGCTTAGAATGAAGTGAATATTTAGATTTTAATAGTTTATAAGTGAATAATGATGAAATTTTCATAATGATATTAAGGTATAATCCCCTGAAATAATGGGTTGAAGGTTAAAATAGTAAATTTCAACAGAAAAGATGAGTTACAAGAAAAATAATCAAAAATAGGGTAATTATGATGTAATAAAATGCACTTGGAAGCTTAGTAAGGAAAATTCGAGCTATTGGAATTGACTCCTTGAATAGATTTAAAGTGAATAACTCAAAATTTATTAATGATCAAAGTTAAAGCTTAAAATTATCATTTATGATCACTAACTGTAATCTTACTTTAAGCTTAATAGTTAAATAAGTGATAAAACTGGTGAATACTAGTATATTATTATTAGAAACAATAGAACCCACCAAGTTAAACCTCTTTCAAATCCTATGAGGTTGGCAAACATGGAGCTACAGTGATAACTCTAAATAATGGCATAATAATGAGAGAAGAAGGCGTAATTATGATGTAATCATCACTATACCTTAAGATATTAATCAATTACAGTGTATAAAATCAGTAAGCTTGTACTAGAAGCCTTCTAGTATCTAGGAGGGAGGATTTCAATATAAACAGAGCTCTTTTTCCTCTATTTCCCACTCAGATAAAACAAAAACAATAATAAATCAAATACAAAAGTAATCCTCTTCATTGTTTAAATATAAATCAGTTATATTATTCAAGTCAAAAGTTGTACCAATCAATAATCAATTTTTAAATAATTGAGCACATCAAAAATATTATTTTTTTGTTTAATTTCTCTCTACAACCTCAACTCCACATAAAATCAAGAAAATTTGTAATTTCTCTTATTTTTATTTGAAAATACAATTTAAATAGGGTATTGGTAAAAACACGTAAGAGCTTATGTGTTTTTACTAAAAACTTACGTGTTTTTACCATCAATTGGTAAAAACACGTAATTTTATGGTAAAAACACATAAGGGATGGTTTTTAAATGAAATATGGCTATTTATGGCATTTATGATGCCATTAATGGCATTATCAATGCAATATTTCTGATTCCATTAATGCCATTTATGGAATCAACAATGCCATAAATGGCATTAACAATTCCATAAATGGCATTAACAATTCCATTTATGGCATTAACAATGCCATTTATGGGATTAACAGTGCCATAAATGGCATTATTGATGCCATTAATGCCATTTATGGCATCAACAAGGCCATCTGTGGCATTAAAAATGCAACATTTCTGATGTCATTAATGCCATAAATGGCATTACTAATACCATGAATGGCATGATCAATGCAATAAATGGCATTGTTAATTCCATTTATTTAATGCCACAAATGGAATTTTTGATTCCATAAATGGCATTTTTGATGCCATTTATGTTATAGTTAAGGCCATTAATTCCATTTTTAAGGCCAATGTTAAGGCCATTCATGCCATTTTTAAGGCCATTTATGGCATTGTTAAATGCATGAATGGCATTGTAAAGGCCATTAAATTCAATTTATGGCATTGCTGTAATGCCATTTATGCCAATTTGCTGGCCATAAATGGCATCTGTATGTCATTCTTGATGCCATTTATGGCATTATTATGTCATTAGTGATGCCATTTATGGCACGTTTGATGTGATAAATGGCACTGTTAATGCCAAAAATCAAATTTTAACTTCCACTCATCATAAATTACATTTTAAATTCAATTTATGTCATAAATGGCATTTTCAATTTAATTACAAACATGAACAAAAAAACATGGACTTTTTGGGCCTACAAATGTTCTTGCAAAAAAAATACCAAAATGTTGGGCTTCTGGTTTATTATTCTCAACATTCTCACCTTAATTTTAAATAAAAAAAAATTGAAATTCATAATTTGGATTATTTTTAATGAATTTTTTCAAAAAAATGGGCCATTTTACCAAATTGCCCAAAATATAAAAATTGGGCAAAAAAAATGAAAAAATTTGGGGACCTTCACATCCCATGTTGGAAAAAATATGGCAAAAAAAAATGTTAAAAGTTCTCAAAACTGAGCCTGAGGAATTTTTATAAAAAAATTAGGTCACTTACGTGTTTTGGCCATAATTTGGTAAAAACACATAAGTTTCATTTACATAATTAGGAGTAAAATAATTCAAAGGTATTATTTATTATATCAAGTGTTCAAAGTAGGTTATTTTTTCTTTATTATTATTCTTAATAATTCCTGTATTAATATAAATAGTCTCTATATTAATATATGAATTTAATATTTGTAATATTATTGTTAGATTTTTTTTATTATTAAATAATAATTTTTTACACATTTATTATTTTTTTGTAACAATTATGAATTTCCATTAAATATATTAATTATTATATATTAATATATTTATTGAAAATAATAAAAATTTTATACCATAATTATAATAATTTTATTATGACAATTCTTTTTCAATCCTATTTCTCATTAAAATTAGGAAATTCAGAGTACAATAAGTAAAGTATTAGTAATATTTACTAATTGTTTCATAGTCAAACCTTACAAATATACCACACCAAAGCTGTAGAAGTTAAATAAGAGGTGAATAATTTGTTCACTCTTATTTGGATTAATCTGGCCATAACCTTTGTGGTTTTTATTCTAGCTTGATTTGGTTAGTAAAATTGAATATCAAGAATTGAGAACTTCAATTTGAACACCTATTTGATTGTGTTTTACCTATTTTTCTGTATTTTAGATGAGAGGTTAAATTTAAGGTTTACTCTCAGTTCTTTCTTTGATCAGGAATAACTTTGTTATTCTTTGTCTTATGTTTATGAGAGTGATATATTTAAAAAGAGGTGGTTTTTTTCTTTCATTTGATACCATTTATAAGATATTTTTGCTTAGTTCCATTTCTGTTGGTATTTTGTTTTACCATTGGTTTATGGTTTTTTGGCTGTCAAGCTTGTGCTCTGGTTTTGAGTCATGGGCTGACATGAGTTCCAAGCAAGACTGCAAATTATGATTTCAAAAATCTTATTGATTTTATAGATATTGGTAATTGGGTAGTCATTTTGAAAGGTTTAAATTTTAGAAATTGAAAAAATGAATATTTTTTCAATAATCTTTTTAATTTTCTAATAATTTTAGAATTGAATTTTAAATTAATCTTAAAAAAAAAAAAAACTTGAATTTAATTTTTTTATGAGTTTTTTTTTTGTCTTTTTTTAAAGAAAATTTTTTTAAACTTGAAAAAAATTAATATTATTAAATTTATTAAAAAGTTTTTGTAGTTTTTTTTTGATTCTATCATTTGATGATATAAAAAAGGTTTTTGATTTTTTTTTTTAAAAAAAAAACATATTTTCATTTAAAATCTCCCAATAAAAAAGTGGAGTTAAATTCTAAAAGCCACTCACTTTAATTTCAAGTGAATTAAATAATTATTTTATTCTCACTTAAATCCTTAATTTCTTATATAACTAAAAAACTTTTTGATGAAATTATTATTCAAATTTTTAAAATAAGTTTTTTTTTTTTTTTTCAATAAATTAATTTAATATTAAAATTAATTTTTTAATTAAAAAAATAAATAAATAAAAAAATCCCAATTTTATTCAAATTTTAAATTTCTTTTATAAGCTATATAAAATCCTTGAAAAATTATTTTAAAGTTATTTATTTCTAATAAAATATCATTTTAATGGAATACAAATTTGTGAGGGATAGTTTTTTTGTGTTTTAAATGAATATTATAATTCATTAATCAATTTAATCCAGTAACTTGATTGGATCCTTTCACGACAAGAAAACATATTTCTATTTCTCACAAATTATATCTCCCATGATATTCATTTTTGAGAGAAATTATTTTGAATTACAATTTCTCCACATATTATTGATTTTGGAATGCTTCATTACATTTAGGTATTTCTTTTCGAGTTTTCAGACTGAGAATTACTTTCAATGGCCTCTTGATCCTTAATCTATGCTGAAATCTATGGTTTTTTCAGTCAAAGGTGGGAATAAAGTACTAAAAATTGTTTTTGCTTCTCCATTGGAATCCTACCTATTGATGATCCTGATTTTTTGAATTATTGTTGAATTACAGCTTGGTACTTTGATTTTTTGTGCCGCAGGTGAGTACATTCTTTTGTGTTTGTTGTTTAATTATTTTAATGAAATTGTGCTTGTATTCAGCTGTTGGCTTTGAGCTTACTGACAAATTTCTTTTATTTTTTTGATTATTTTGATCTCTATAAGAATTCTGAATAGCTTGTACAAGTATTTGAAAATTACCCTAGGAGATCTCAAAGGTTTTCCCTTGATTTCAAAATACATCATGGATTTTTTCTAAGATCATCCTCTTTATCAATTAATTCTTCTTTATCTGATTATATTATGCTTCCCATTTCAACTCCCACTTTGATGGCTTTTCTCTCCTGATATTATATTGTTTTCTTCTTTAATTTAGTCCTAAAAAATTTTAATTGATAGAATTATCAAAATTTATGAAGTAGTTTTAGTCAGAAAATTAGAAAATAAATTGAATTTCCTTTAAATAGTCTTAAGTAAATTGGTTTTGAGGGAAAGAATAATCAATTAAGAAGATTTAATTGATTAATTGTGACAAAATTCATCTGGTAGAAAATTTAATTTATGAATTCAGATAGCAAAAAAAAGGCTTTTTTTTCTTGTTGATGGTGGAAAAAAGCTGCATGGATTATGGGAATTAGCAGGTTTATGAGTTTTGAGCCTGGTTTTAGAATTCACTAATTTGGTAAACAGGTTTTTTTATTGGCTATTCAAGCTTTTAATGTAGCTGGTTATAAATATCAATAGATTGAAATGGCATAAAGAGACGTTTTCTCAATTTTTAGTCTGGATCAGTTAAATTAAAGGATGTGTCTTTATCAAAACAGAATCTAAAAAAAGGTATTATTTCTATCTAAACTAAATAAAATTTATATTTTTTAATTAAAATTGAATTGTTTATTTATGAGTTTTTTTTTCTTCTTTCTTGATCTAATTTTTGAAAAAATACACCAAATCACTAATTAGAAATAACCAAAATCTCTGGTGGTTAAGGGAAAAGAAATAAAAAATTCACTTATGTATTGTTTTTAAATTAAACTAAGATTAATAATATTAATCTATTAATATTTTTTTAATTAAAACCAAACATTGAAATTTGATGAAAAAGATTAATCTCAATGTGGCTTCCAATATTACTTCAATCATAATTCCTAGTTGAATAATTCAATTTTCTCCAAATTTTTGAATAAAATAAGATTTCTAAACTAAAAAAAAAAAAAAAAAAAAAAAAAAAAATATCCTACTTCTAACTAAAAAAAAAAAATCAATTTTACAAATTAATTTAGCCTAGGTAGAAAATTTAATTAAAAATCCAAATTAATTTTCCCCTTTGATCTCATGAGAATCTTTTAATTATATGATTAAATTATTATAAATTTCTTAAAAGAACTTTTTTTTTTTTTTTTTTTTTATAATCTTTTATTAAATCTTTATTCAAAAAAAAATTTGATTAAAAAAAAAAAAAAAAAAAAAAAATTCAAATCATTAATCTGAAATTTAAGTAAAAAAAATTTAATTATTATTATATTTAAAATTAAAGAAATTTTTACTTTTTTTTTTTTAATTTAAAAATAAAAAGAAAAACCAAAAAAAAAAAAAAAAAAAAAAAATATTTCAAATATTTTAATTTTATTTTAATAAAAATAAAATATTTAAAATTCTCTTTTAAAAAAGATCCATTTTTTATTTTTATTTTTTTTTTTTTTTTTGGGAGGGGAGGGGGGGAATTCCTCAATTTTTTTTTTTTTTTTTTTTGAAGTAATTTTCTCTAACCCCATTTTTGTATTTTTTTTTTCTAAATTTTTTATACTTCCTATTTAGTATTTTTCATAATATATATATATATATTTTTTTTTATCTTTAAATTTTTTTTCTTTCTTAAACAACTTCTCTCATTTCCCTCCCTCTTTTTTTTTTATTAAAAAAGAAAAGGATCTTTATTATTTTAATTTATTTAAATCAATTGATTTTTTTAATTAGAAGATCATATTCTTTGATTTTATTTTACTATTTCAAATTTATTACTTGTTCTGAATTTTGAGTAACTTTAATATTTTTGTTTAACATAATATTTTCATCCAACCAATCACTTTTGATCATCATAAAATACAAATTTGATTTTTTTTTTTTTTTTTTTTTAGTATCTCAAAAAACTCAAGTATTTTAAATTTTTATGTTTTCTATTTTCTTCATTTAAGATAATTTAATAATTTTTTTAAATATTGTCTTATATTTCACTTATAGATATTTATTTCTTTTATCATATCTCAATCCCTTAATGAAGGAACTTTTGGTCAAATTATAGGAATGAGTGCTACTTGAGCCTCAATAAAAATCATCAAAAATGTTTTAAAAGTAAAATAAACTAAATTTAATGATATGATTTTTAAGAATTGTGATAATGGTCATCTTAAATCACTATCAATATCAAGAAGACCAAGAAATCTCAACAATAGTTATTTTTCCAGTTAGCTTATTTAGTTAAACAGAATTTATGCAAGAAGTTTTCAGAAATCAAAATCTTGATTACTGTTGATGTCCTAATCAATATTCTATGGGAATTCCTTTTGTTGTGGGATAAATTATATAAAATACCTTTAGGTGGAAATTATTGGTTAGTAAGTTTTGAATTTCATAATTATCTAATAACTATGGGTATTAAGGTTTATTAGATTTCTCTTTAAATTTACTTAAAAAAAGATACCTTTCTTTTTTAATTAGATCAAAAAAAATAAATTATTTAGTTTTTTTTTTTTTTTTTTTTTGATTTTAAATTATAGAATTTTCTTAATAAGTATATTTATAATTATTTTAATAAAAAGATTAATATAATAATAATGGTAATAGTTAATATTTATTTAATAATTTAGGGTTTTTTTTTTTTTTTTTAAAACTTATTTTTATTTATTATATAATTTTTTTTCTAATATTCTTTCTTTAAATACTTGATATATTTAAAAAAAAAAAATATTTTCTTAAGATAAATATTAATATTCATAATAATTTTAATATCTAATTAAGACTTTTAAAAGTTATTTAATAATATTATTAATATAAATAAAATAATTTAATGGTAAGATAATTTTTTAATGGTGGTTCTGGTAAATATAAGGATAAGATATTAATAATATAATAGTAATATAATAATTTTAGGATTAATATAAATATAATCTAAGATATCTATAAGGGATATAAGGGTAAGGTGATATCCCTTCTATAAATAAGGGTTATTGATAAATCTTATAAGATAACTGAGGATAATATATTAAAACACTAATTTAATACTAATACTATAATTGTAAAACTATTGAATAATATTAAACTCTTTTATTAATTAATCATAAATAATAATAGAAGATACTGATCCTATCTAATAATCTCGTTAAATATAATACTAGATTATCCTACTAGAGAAGGTATTGATTGATCCTCAAGATTATTTTTCTGAATCAGAAGAATGGGGGGGAGGGGAAGGCAGAGAGACACTTTATTTATACACTTTTGTCCCTTGATAGAGCCTTCAAAAAACAAGTGACTTGGAAAAATTTTAACCTTGAGAAATATTTTCTGATGAATAAATTGAAAATTTGGTGATTTGATTAATATATTTTACTATATTTTTATTTAATTTCACCATTCTGAACCTTATTATTGTAATTTCACAGCCTTGAGACAATTTTTTTATTTGTTAATTTTGGAATGGTTTAATTTGATTAAGATATTTCACCATATGTTTGATTGATTGAATCATATTTTTTTTATTTTGAGCTATACTGATATTTTAACTAAACTTTATTCCTATTATGAAAAGCTCCTGAGAAAATTTTTTTTGGTGGAAAACTTTTAAATTGTGTCATTTGATATAGATATTTCACCATATTTTTGGTTTATTACACCATTCTTTTTTTTTTTAATTGTATTCTTATCTCTAATAACCTTATTTTTATTATTAAAATCCTTGAGCTATATTTATTTTATTATTTCTCTATTGAAAATTCAATTTTTAAATTATACCTTCAATGTTTGTTGATGAGATTTTAAGTTAAGATTGAGTAATTTAATACTAATTTAACTTATATTTAAGTTTTTTTGTTTTTATGTCAAGAAATTTAAAAAAATGATTTTTTTTTTTAAGATTAATGGTATAAATTATTTAAATTTTACAAAAAAAAAAAAAAAAAAAAAAAAAAAAAAATTATAAATATTTAATATTTTAAAAAAATCTAAATTTAATTTTTTTTTATTTATTTTAAAAATTTTATTTTAAATAATATAAAATTCATAATATTAATTTTTTTTTTTTTTAATCTATAATATTTAAAGAATTATTTATTTAATTAGTTTAAAGAAATATTTCAATATAATTTAAATTTTGATTTGAATTCAATTAAAATACTTATCTTTTTTTATCATTCTGATATAATTTTCTTCTTCTTTTATTTTTTGAAAATTTTTATTTTTATTTTTTTGACTTTTCATCTTTATTTAATATATATATTATTATTATTATTATTATTTGATTAAATTTTTTAGATTTGATATTTTTGGATTTGAACCTTAGCAGAACATTTATGGAATACCACAATTCTTTTCATTTCTATTTAAAAGGAACTTTGGTAAGAAATCTTTCATATCTGTTAAGAAACCTTACCTCTAACCTGTGCGCATGCAATGATAATTAAACTTTTCATGGCAACACCTCAATTAAAAAATTGAAGAATTGTCTAGGGTTATTTGAACAGATAATTCATACTTTTATCTTGTAAAATTATCAACAAGGACTTGATTTTGGTGCAAACCTTATAAGAAGTAAAAAATTGACTCAATGACTGTTAACCACTAATATTACCAAAGGTCCTTTATGGTATGAGGGGATCTATGTGAGGCCATTCAATCCAAACTTGTTTTTTTTACCTCCTTGAAAGTTTTCAAAAGTCAATTTTATTTTGAATGTATAAAAAAATCAGCCTGCTTAATTTTTTTTAAAAAAAAAACTTTTTTGATACTGGCCTGGCTTAGAATTATGACCAGATTACACTAATAAAAGATGGTACTCTGATAAATATGGCTTAATTAAGAAATTATTGGTGACAATCAAACAATATCCACCAAATTCAATGGAATATAGACTTACCTGAATCAAATCTGATTGAGAATTTATGGTTCCAAATGAAATATATAGTCACTAACTTGTTCCATCCAAAGACAATGGAAGAATTGAATGCAGAAGTAAATTCTAAATAGGAGGAAATCCAATTTGAGAACTTTGACAATTTCCTTGTTTCTCTACCTCATTTAATACAAGGTGTGGTCAAAACAAATCGAGCACCAGTGTAATAATAAATAAAAGTAGAAATTTTTGAAACAATTTTTTTTTATCATTTAAAACCCAAAAAAATAAATTGATTTACCCCTCCCCCCCCAAAAAAAAAGTGATCTAACCATGAGAAACAAAAAAAAGAAAAAAAAAATTAATTTCCTCTCAAAAAAAAAAAAAAGTGAAAAAGTGTTTAGATCTTTTCTGGAGGTCACTATAATTTACTGTATAAAGTTTCCTAAAAGAATTACAGAAACACATGGAATACAATGAAGTTTGTTCTAACTTGTTTCTGAATTGGTAAAAAATCAATTCCTCCCCATTTTTTTTTCTTCTTTTTTTTTTTTTTTCCCTCCATCTTATGTTTTTTTAAAATGATTTTTATTTTTTCAATCTTATTAAAATTTTAAAATAAATTAACTTAAAATGAAGAAAAACTCCTCAAAAAAAAAAAAAAAAACAAACTAAAAATATATTCTAACAAATACTTGGAACATTTTTTTTTTTTCAATTTCTTTATAAATATTTAATAATTTAATTTCTGAAAATCATTATATCAATTGTTCCTTTTTTTTTTTTTTTTTTCTAAACAATTTTAAATAATTTATTTTTTTTAATTATAAAATTCTAGTCTATTTAAACATTAAACTTAGTTCCCAAGGTTTTAGGAACTAAAAAAGTAAGGAATCAGCTTTTTTGGGAAATCACAGATCATTTAAGCCTACCTCTATCAATGGTTTACAAAACCATCCAGTTATTCAACCTTTGAGGAACTTGAAAAACAGATTCCTTACCAAGATGAACAATCACAATGTTTGGGAGTTATCAAGAATAATTACTTTCCAATGTGGCCCAAGTTACTGATATTCTTATGGCTAAAGTATCAACAAGAGCTTTTTAATGAGAAATATACCAACTCATCAAGCAGTCCATAATCACTTCTAAAAAAGCCCCACCTCAGGCCACATGACTTCCAATTCCAATTGGCATTTTCTAATGAACACTGACACTGGAGGATTACCAATTGGGCTCAAGTCATCATTTGAGCTTGGAAAGAAATTTTATCAAGTGTAGGTTTTGAGGACAGCTAGCAAAAAACTTAACCTTGAGAACTTGGTGATGAATCACCAATCTGGCCACCAATCAGTAATGTTGTTGAGGCAAAAAAGGCCTAAAAACTTGTTTCAAACATTTACCAACAAGCTCTTTGGTCATTCATTTAACACATGGAATGGACCCCATATATTCTTGGATTCCAGAAAATAGTCTTTATGGAAGATATGGAATCAATTCACATTACTAAAATCATCCAAGAGTAACAAAAAAACATAATTAATGACCTTTTTCAAAATTTTAGTGACCACTTAACTACTATCAAAATATGAATCTCAATAGAAAATTTTTTTTTTTAAAAGAATAAAATTTAAAAGTTTTTTTTTAACTTTTTTTTTTTACCATTTTTTGAAAAAAAAAAAAAAAAAAAACAATGAAAAAAAAACTTTTTAAGTTAATTTTATTATTATTATTATTATTATTATTATTATTAATTTGAATTAAATTTTAAATTAAAATTAATTAATTAAATCCAAAAAAAAAAAAAAAAAAATTAAAATAATAATTAAATTTTTTTTTAAAAAAAAAATAAAAAAAATAAAAAAATTTATTAAATTAATTATTTTAAGGTTTTTTTTTTTTTTTATTTTTTATTTTAAAAAAAAAGTTAAGATTTATTTATTTATATTTTTTTTTTCTTTTAAAAAATTAAAATGAATTAATTTTTTTTTTTTTATTTTTATTTCATAATTGATTTTTTAAAATCTTTAAATCACCCTTCTCCCCCCCCAAAAATAAAATAAAAAAAATAAAATTGTTTTTTTTTTTTTTTTTTTTTTTTTTTTTTTTTATTATTATTATTATTATTATAAAGTTTCTTGTATCATAGTTTTTTTTTTTTAAAAAAAAAAAAAAAAAAAAAAATTGAAATTATTAATTATTAATTATTATTTTTTTTTTTTTCATAAAAAAGGATTAATTAAATTTAATTTTTTTTTTTTTTTTTTATATAGTAAATTAAAGAATTAATTTAAAAAATAAAAAATAAAAAATTAAAATAGAAAATTACTAAAATAAATAAAATAAATTTAAAATTTATTATATAAATAAAATTAAGTATTATTATTTCCTTAAAAAAAAAAAAAAAAAAAAATTTTTTGTTTTTTTTTTTCTTTAACTCATGCATTTTTTTTGGTTTTTGGTTTTTGGTTTTTGGATTGAAACCCTTTTTATTTTGTTTATTTTTTTTTAATTAATTATTTTAATACTTTTTTTTTTTTTTTTATCAAATTATTTAATTTAAAATTTAATTTTTAATAATTTAAATTTAATTTTTTTTTTTTTAAAATATTTTAATTTATGAAATTTTTTTTAATTTTTTTTTTTTTTTTTTTTTACATTAAGGAATTAATCATGACTTTATATAAAGTAAATCTACTCAAGTAAGTTTTTTTTTTCAAATATAAATAATCTATTAAATAAATTCTTTAAATTTTAATTATTAAAATATATTATTAACTTTATTATAATCAAGAAATTTTTATTTGTATCTTTTTAACATTTTTAAATACTAAGGCTTAAATCTAAACCATAAAAAAATTTTTTTTTTTTTTTTTTGAGAATATCATTTAAAACCTTTAATGATATTTTTTTTTTTTTTTTTTATAAGATTTTTAAGAAAAAAAAAAAAAAAAAAGTCATTTTGAAAATTGATTTAAAGATTATTGAATTAGAAAAAATTAATAATTATAATCTTTTTTGAAATTTTCTTTGGTTTTTTCAAGAAAATCATCATTATAATTTTGTTTTAATCAAGAATATTCTTACTTTTGAAATTTTTATCAATACATGACCTAGGGAAAAGTTCATGTATTGATTTCAAGAAACCTTATCTTAGTGATCAACACATGCAATGTTGTTTGGATTTTGCTTGTGGTTATCTCCATTGGACCAAGGTTGTTTGGACCGATGAATCTTCCTTTGAGATAGGTGAGCCAGTAACTCAAAAATGAGTTTGGTTCACTACTGATCAAAAGTATGAATTGGAATTGATAATGGTATGGGGTCAATTTGTGGCCTGATTCAACCTGAGTTGATGATCATGCCATCTGGAAAATGGTGAGTGATTGATTGAATTTATAAAAGATGTTTATGAACCTGGATTATTGTCATTAATGGACAAACTAGTCAAAGTTGGTGTAGCAGAAAATTACAAAGGTCTCACCCTAATGGAGGATGGAGCCCTTATCCATACTTCCATTACTAGCTAAGAATGGTATGATCAGCATCAAATCTGCAAAATTAATTGACCTTTCAACTCACCAGACCTGAACCTGATTAAAAACTTATGATTAAAGATGAAGCATATTGTCACTGATCTTTTGAATTCTAAAACCATGGATGAGTTAATGGCTGCTATCAATGCTATTTGGGATGATTTACCCTTTGAAGACTTGAAGTTCTTATTATAATCTTTACCTAGAACAATACAAATTATGATTGACCAAAATGTTACTTTGACTCATTAGTAAAAAGTTTAATTTTATTTAATTATTTTGACTTTTTTTTTGATTTTCATTTTAATGATTTTATATTATTCTTCCAAAAAAATAAATTATACATGATTTTAAACAAATATTAATATTAATATTAATTACTTATTATTAAAAATTTCAATAAAATAAGAAAATCTCAGAAAATTCAAGAAAATCTTAGAAACTCCCCCCCAAAAAATACAGTACAGTGTTTTATAAAACTGTCTAAAATTTAAGTAAATTTTTTTTTTTTTTTTGATTTAAATTTTAAAATTAGTAATCAAAAGTTTATAAATTTTAACTTAATTTAATTTAAAACCGACCGAAATTAAAAATTAAAAATCAAAAATTGAAAATTAAAAATCGAAATTGACTTTAAATTAAATAAATTTAAAAGAAATCTTTTTTATTAAATTTTATTAAATTTTATTAAAAAATTAAAAAATTAAAAAATTAAAAAATGTCAGAAATTTTTTTAGAAATTTTTTTAAATTTTTTATTTTTTTTACAAATAATTTTTTTAATTCCAATAAGATTTTTAAATTTAAATTTAAATTTTGAATTAAATTCCAAATTTAAAAAAATTAATTTTTTTTTAATTTTAATTTTAATTTTAATTTTAAAATTTTTAAAATTTAATTCAAAAAATTCTACTTCAAATTTAAAAAATTCTACTTCAAATTTAAAAAATGTAGTCAAAGCTACTAATTTAATTACAAAATTCTTGAGAACTTTAGCTTGGTCATTTTCAATTTTTCAATCTAATCACTCAAAATTTATAGAAATTCAAACTGAAAATTCATTAAAATCTTTAAAATTTCATTTAATTTTCGCTTTTTTAGTTTCAATTTAGTGAGTAAATTAATTAATTTATTCTCATTATTAAATTTATTCTAATTATTAAATTTATTCTAATTATTAAATTTATTCTAATTATTAATTATTTTTATCTGTTTTTTCTTTTTTAGTGCAGGTTGCTCTCATTGGGTAGTTTTAGATTTCTTGATCAAATTTAAAAATCAAAATTTTAATCCATCCAAAAATTTAAAATTTAAAATTAATTTCATCTTAATCACCTTAAAAAGATTCTTATCAAATCATCTCATTAGTATCTTAGCTTTAAAATTATTCTTATCCTTAAATTCTTCAAATTCTCTTTCAATTCAATCTAAATCTGAATCTGAATTTAAATTTAAATCTAAAGCTTTAATCTTTTATCTTTTAAATCAATTTCATTTAGATCTTTCTTGTATCTTATTAGCTATCATCATTTGGACTTCAATAGATTTATCATCTTGTTGCATTCGTTTAATAGCTATCACCTTAAATCTTTTAGGTAATCTTTCATTTTACAATTTAAATCTTAATCTTTTAAATCAAATTCCTTTCAATCAAATCAATTTCTTCTTAAATCATCCTTATCGTGCTACTAGTCTTGCTGAATTTTGGTCAAAACGTTGGCATAACTTATTAAGGCAAATCTTTATAGATTTAGGCTCAAATCCTGCTATTTGGTTATTAAAATCTTTAAATATTCATTCAAAAAGATTCATCACTTGGGCTCAAATCTTGGGTGCTTTCTTCATCTCAGCTTTAATTCATGAATTCGGTAATTAAATTTTATCTTTTAAACTTTCTGTCAAAATTTTCATCTTTAATTGACTTGTTTTACACAATCTTGCTTCAAAATTTGGCTCTTTTTAGCCCTTTGGTATGCTACTAAACCAGATTTTACTTTCAAAACTTCAATCTTCTTCATCAGTCAAGGTTTAGCTGTTTGCTTAGAATCAACTTTTAAACATACAACTGGTAAAAAAGTAGGTGGATTAATCGGAAGAATTTGGACTTTTACTTATTTAATCTATTTCGCTAAACCTTGTGTACAAGTTTGGTATGTATTCCTTTCATTCTCAATTCTATTTATTAAATCTTTAACTCCATTCTTCCTTATCCTTAGGATCGATCAACGTGCAATAGATATCGATGATTTAAATTATAAATTAAATCAAACTACTTGGAAACAATTAATCTTCATACCAATGAGCGTTCAAAATTTACTACTTTCCGATACTCAATCATCATATCATTAAGATTAATCTCAAAATTAATCTTTAAAACTAATTAGTTTAATTGCTCATTAAATTCTTAATCTTGCCTCGAAATCTTTGGTCCCATTTAAAATTCTTCTAGAGATGGTTTCAATTGTCCATTTTGTAAATTAATTTTCAAACTCATTCAACTTCTAAATACCTGGAATGTTTCATCCCCAAAAATCTGCCTGTAACGCTCAATCTTACATCCAATTTGCCCTTTAAAATCAATTCATCTATTGCCAAGTATTAATCTCAGTTTGGAGCAAATTATTTATTTGGCTCAATAGACTTCTCAATTCATCTCCTTCCCCCTTGAAAACATGATACACATCAAACTTTGCCTCAAAACGCCCTCTGTCCAATCCTTCAACGTGTTCATAAACTGTACTGGATTTAATTGGTACTGTTTACGTACTGTATTACGAGTCACCTCCCATAAAATTCCGCCCAGATTGGTGTTTTTGGCGACCCATGCGGTCGTTTTTAATTGAATCCACTTTCTTCTTTTAAAAACGAAAATACAAATACAAATCTTCGTGGTTTTACAGGTAATTGAATTATTATTATTAGGCGGTTTCATCCCTTGACTTATTTGTCGCTTTGAAGTCATCAAGATTGATCACTGATCCCATGTCTGATTTTGAAGTTTGAAAAATCAAAAGAAATCTAAATTTATTTCCCCTTTTGGGTTTTGGACTTGAAATTTTGGCTGTTTCTCAATAGAAATGCTCCAAAATCATTGTCACTAGAAGAAAGAGTGGCCCTATATGATGAGAAAATGGTTTCAAAACGGCTTTGGCTAACTTAAAGAGTCATCTGATTTGATTTCTTCTTTCATTGCCAAACATATCTCAAAAACAACTTGTATCAGTTGACACATGGCTAATGTTAAGTCAATCAAGATAAGAAAACCAATATATTATTTAAATTATTTAATTATTTTTTCATTTAAAAAAATATTTAAGAAAAAATAAAAAAAATTAAATGAATTAAAAACAAACATTTAAAAAATTTTAAATTGAATTGAATTGAATTGAATTCTTCTTTTTAAAAACAAAAAAAAAAAAAACTTGAAAAAAAAAAAAAAAATTAAACATAAAATAAAAAAAATAAAATAAAATCTTTTTTTTTGTTTTTTTTTTTTAAAAAAAAAGAAAAAAACATTTAATTCAATTTTTTTTATTTTTTTTTAGGTTTTTTTTTTTTTATTTCAAATAAAAAAAATTTTAAAAATTTAAGAATTTAATTTTTTTTTTTTTTTTTTATTCTTTAAATTAAAAGATAAATATATTTATATATTTATATTTATATTTATATATATATTTTTTGAATTTTTTTTTTGAATGTTTTGAAATTTTTTTTTTTTAAAAAAAAAAAAAAAAAAAAAAAAAAAAAAAACAAAAAAAAAAAAAAATTTATTAATCATTTTATTTATTATTTTATTTTATTTAAGAATTTTTTTTTTTTTTGTTTTTTTAAAAAAAATTTTTTTTTTTTTTAAAATAATTCTTAAAAAAAAATTAATTTAATTTAATAATAAATTGAATTTCAAAAAAAAGAAAAAAAAAAGAAAAATAATAATAATAATTGAATATTATTATTAAACAAAAATATTTTTTTCTTTTTTTAATTTAATTATTTTAAATTTAAATATTATTTCTTTTAATATATAAAATATATATATATATATGATTAAATCATTGTTTTTTTTTTTTTTTTTTTTTTTTTTAATATTATGAAATCTTAACTAATAAAAATAATGAATAAAAAAAATCATTTAAAAAAAAAAAAAAAAAAAGAATCATTAATTTGTTTAATAAAATAAAAAAAAAAAAAAAATTAATTTTAAAAAAAAATATTTTAAAGAGATAACTTTTTTTTTTTTAAAAAAAAAAAAATTATGAATATATTTCATTTTATTAAAAAAAAAATTTTTTTATAAATTTTTTTGTTTCTTTTAAAAAAAAAAATAATTTTATAAATTTTTTTTGTTTTTTTTTTTTTAAAAAAAAATAATTTTATAAATTATAATTTTATTTTTATTTTTATTATTATTATTATTTTCTTTTTTTTTTTGAATTTTTTTTAAAAACAAAATATTTCTATTTAAAATTTTTTTAAAATTAATTTGAATTTTTTCTTTTAAATTATTAAACTTTGACTTAAAAAAAAAAATCCTCATTATATAAAGAAAATGAATAAATTAAATAATTAAAATAATTTTTTTAAATATTAAATTTAGATTTTATTTTTTTTATAAAAATCAAATTCAAGATGAAAAAAAAAACCAAAAAAAAAAAAACAATAATAATTATAAATTTGTATGATTATTTTTAATTTTAACATTTTTAAAGAAAGAATAAAATATATATATATATATATATATACTATTATTATTTTTTATTAAAATAATGAACTTTATTATTCACAAAATAAATTAAAATAAAATTATTGTTTAATTAAATTTATTTTCTTAAATTAAAATCTTAAATAAATTAAGAATATATTATAAATTTCCAAAAAAAAAAAAAAAAAAAAAAAATTTATGAAAATCAATTAAATGAAATTATAGATATAAAAAAAAAAAAAGAAAAGAAAATTATTTAGTTTTTAAAAAATTTTTTATAATTCCTAAATTTTAAAACCTAAAAAATCTTATTTTAATAATTTAAAAATAATAATAATAATAATAATTTTTTTTTTTTTTTTTTTGATAATTACTTTATTTATCTTTAAGGATTTTTTTTTTTTTTTTTTTTTATTCTCTTTTAATTATAATTTCTTTTTTCTTTTTAAATTTTAAATTTAAAAAAAAAAAAAAAAAAAATTTTTTTTTTTTTTTTTTTTAATCATATCTCTCTTTTTGAAAACAATTTCAATCATATTCAATAATTTTAAAATTATTGAAAAATTAAAATAAATGGAATGTATAAATTTTATATATTATTATTATTATCATTCAAATTACTTTTATTTTAAAAAAAAAATAACTATATAAAGAGGAAATTTTATTAGTTCATAATAGGTTTATTAAATCAAAAATTTATTTCATAATATTATCCTTTTGGGACTGAATCAAAGGGTAAACTTTTCTCAAGTTAAATATTATTCTTTGAGTTCCATTTTATGTTGAAGAGACCCTTTTTTTTTTGAAAGAATTTAAAATCCTTTAATTCATTTTTGATTAAAAAAAAAAACCTTTTCTAAAAAAAAGAATATTAATCATAAAATTTTTCCCTCACCCCTCCTTTTAAAGGTCTTTATAAAAAAGAAAAAAAAAAAAAAAAAAAAAAAATTTTTTTTAAGTCAAGAAAATCTATTAAATTTAATTTTTTTTTTTTTTTTTTAAATTAAAATATTATTATTATTATTATTTTTTTTTGATAAATAAACTATTGTTTGATTGATAATTTTTTCTTTTATAATATAATATTTTTTTAAATTAAATTAAATTCATTATTTTTAATTTAAAAAAAAAAAAATTGAAATTTTTTAAAATTTAATTTTTTTTTTTTTTAATATTCAAAAAAAAAAATAAAAATATATTATTATTATTATTAATTTTAAAATATTTAAATAAATAATTTTTTTTTATTTTTTATTTTTTTAATTAAAATTAATTTTTTAAATATTTTAAAAATAATAATATATATAGGGTAGTGGTAAAAACACGTAAGCAAATTGGTCAAAACACATAAGAGCTTACGTGTTTTTACTAAAAACTTACATGTTTTGGCCATAAATTGGTAAGAACACATAAGGGGTGCCCTGGGCCCATTTTTAATTAAAAATGAAACACAATCACACCTGTATTGGGCCAAAACATGCCCAAAAGAGGTTTTTTTCCCCACAAAACCTCTCTAACTCCAAATTTTTTCAGATTTTTTTGCCCAGCCCCCCCCCCAAAAGAAAAACAAGCCCAAACACCTCAATAATCCACATTATCCCCACGCCAAACCATTGTTTTTTTTTGGAAAAACAGCATTACCAAAGCCATTTTGCAAAGCTTTTCACACTTTTTTTTCTTTTTTTCACCCAAAGACTGCATTTTCCACCACAGCAACCTGCTTTCAAGCCTCCAAATTTCCAATTTTTTACCTTCCCTCATCCATTAATCCCACATTTAAACCACTTTCTTTCACTCTTAACCCCTTCTGTTCATTTTTCACACCTTTTTTCACCTCTTTTTCACATTTCAAAAGGTTCTTACCCCATTCAAAATCCCCCAATTCCCCCTTTTTTTACTTTTATACATAATTTTCATTAGAAAAATTCTTCAACCCCCCACTGAAGGTGAATTTCAGACCCTTGAGCTTCTTTGGCAACATGTGCATAATGTTGCCAGGGCTCAGGGGTATGCTGTGTCCACCTTGAATTTATGCCAATTATCTTCCTCCTCAGTCATTTTTATTGCTTAAATCCCACTTCAGTCTCCTTTTTTATCAAAAATGTGGAAGTTTTGTACTTGAAAATAGTCATATTACACACAAGAAAAAAAACACTCATTGCACCTTCACTTGTTGTCCCACCAAAAAATTTTTCCCAATTCATGAGCTTCTGGTTCTTTATTTTCCAGATTGAACCCTTCAATTTTTAAAAAAAAATGAAGGAAATTCATAAGTGGGAAGTTATTAAATTCAATTTTTAAAAATAGGCATATTACAATGACAGGAAAAAACATTTGAAAAAAAAAACCTTTTTTGCACCTTCACTTGTCCCACCCAAAAAAATTCCCAAAATTATGGGATTCTTGTGCTTTATTATTCACATTGAACCTTTAATTTTTTGAAAAAAAAAAAATCAAGGAAATTCATAAGTGGGTAGAATTTAAATGAATTTTTGAAAAAAAAAAAAAAAATGTCATTTTTGACATATTGGTCAAATTTGTGAAATGTGGCAAAAAAAAAAAAAAAAAAAAAAAAAAATTTTTTCTTGAAAAAATTTGTGCTTATTAAAATGTCAAGTTGAGAAAAATATGACAAAAAAAAAAAAAAAAAAATTTTAAAAAAAATCCTTAAAATTGAACCTGAGGAATTTTTTTTTTTTGAAAAATAAGGTCAATTACATGTTTTTACCATAAACTTATGTATTTTTTACTAAAAGCTTATGTGTGTTTACTAACACCCTATATATATATATATATAAGAATAATTAAATTTAAATTTGAATTTAAATTTGATTTTTTTTTTTTAAATGAAATTAATTAAAAAAAATAAAATAAATAAATAATAAAAATAAAAATTTCAAAAAAAAAAAAAAAAAAATATTAATTTATTAAAAAACAAAAAAAAAAAGAATTTTTTATTTTTATTTTATTTTTATTTTATTTTTATTTTTTCATATTTTTTTTTTTTTTTTTTTTTTTTTTTTTTTTTTTTTTAAAAAATTTAATATTTAATATTCAATTTTATTTAATTTTTTTTTTTTTTTTTTTTTTTTTCTTTTTTTTTTTTTTTTTAATTAATTTTAATTTTTTTCAATTATTAATTTCATAATTTTAATTTCTTTATAATTAATTAATTTTTTTTTTTTTTTTTTTTCATGATTTTTAATTAAATATTTTTAATTTTCAAAAAAAAAAAAAATATTTATTTAAATTAAATTATAAATCAATTTTTTTTTTTTTAAAAAAAAAATAAATAAATAAATTTTAATTTAGAACTTAATTTAATTTAATTTTTTATTTTTTATTTTTTTTACTTTTTTTTTTTTAATAAAATTAAAGATTTAAAATGAAAAAATTATTTTTAAATGTTTTTTTGAAAAATATTTAAATAAAGAAAAAAAAAAAGGAAATAGATTTAAACAAATTTCGAAAAAAAAAAAAACTTTAAAATCAATAATAGGGGGTGTCAAAGTCACCAAATACCAACACTAAATCCTGGGTTTTTTATGTGTAAATCACATGGCATTTTAACTAAGTCCCCTGGTATTTTCAACAAATCCCATGCATCTGGGATTTGAGTTTGAAACCTAAACCAAATGAGTACTCACAATTAATACCTGTACAATATATTCCTTTACACTCCATTTTGGACAATCTGACCAAACAGCTTACAGTCCATTTATACTTCTTCATCCATATAAGAATACCTTTCTCCAAAGCAAGACACATCAAGTCAGATATGAAGATCACCTCTGGCCTTCCACATCCATCAGGTCACTTGATATGTACAGATCATTTAACCACAACTCATTGGCTTTCAGTCAAATCCAATTTTGAGTCATGTTTTGGTACTAGTGGTTCAACATCTATTGGAAGACCTCCCTCATCAAAGCAGCATGGATTTCAGCTTATGGCCATTGAGGTCAACAAAAAATCACAAAATCACCTAAACCTTAGCTCAAGCAGCATCCAAGATTGATGGCAAACATATAAAAAGAAGTATATGGCACCAAAAAAATTAGAAAACTTAACTGGGGCTGGAATAACAGAAGAAGATTAGAGTAAATGAATCAAATCAATGAGTGAAAATCTTGAAAGTATGTGTCCTTGCTATGCTGAAATGGATGTGCTCTTTGGCCACAAGCCCAATTTCACTCCCATTGTAAGCTATGATTTTCAAGAAAAAGACAACTTAAATGGTGATGATAATGTTGATGTTTTTCTTGATAAGGTAAGATATTGCCTCTTCCTCTTTTTACCTGTGATAGTTAAAACTCATTTAATTATTAAAGGAAAATGATTTCTTGGAATCACCTCTCAATCTGGATCCTTTTCTTAATAATGATGATGACTTGGTTCAAGCAGAAAACCTTCAAGATGAATCAGTAAGTATTTGTAAGCCTGATACTAATTAAATCCATTATTGATTATTTCACCTTTGACCAGAAAAGTACATCCATAACACATTCAATACAAAAGCGTGATCAAGCATTGACACCCAACTTGAATGACAAGAGTGGTTCTAGGAAAAGGCCAATGGATATGTTTGCACCAACATATGCAAACTTGCTTGAATCATGGCAAAAGGGTATGTCTTGGATTTATGGCTACTCAGATCAATGCTACTGACAAAATGCATGATTTGTAGCCCGTGAAACCAGTGAACATGCTCATTTGGAGTGGGACAGGGAGAGGTGGAATGAAGAGAAAGCAAGCAACATGGAAAAGCAACGGTTTGAAGAAGTCAAGTTGAAAAAGCAAATGGAGCTTGAGGAGAAGCAACATATGAAGAAATATGAATTTGAAAAAGAAAAGTGGAATTGTGAATTGGAATTCAAGGAAAAGCAATTCCAGATGGATCTCACTATAGCGGCATTGTCATCAAGCAGGCCAATTACCGACCTGGAATGCATTCTGACATTAATTAATAAAAAATAACACATTAGGTATACATCATGTGATCTTTTTTTATGTGGGGATTTGTTAAATAAAACTGATGTTTATGTTTAATTATTGATCTTTTTTCATGAAATCTAACTCCACTTTATTACCAAATTGAAAATTCAATGTTTATGCATAATTGGGGCACCAACTTGAAATTTCAATTTTGTATAACATTTATTTTCAATTCAAGACAAAATTGAAAATTTGGTCAAGTTTTGAATAATGATTTTATTCCCAGTATATCTTTCTAATTCTTTTTTTTTTTTTAATGTTTCATTCTGATTTTTTTTTTATCTTTTATTTAAAATTTTTCATATTTGATTTAATATTTCTCCTTTTTTTAATTTTTTTTTTTAAATTTTCCCTTTTTAAATTTCACACTCTGCATTTTTTTTTTTTTTTTAAATTATTCAATCCAAAAACACTCTTCTTTTTAATCTCAGGTAAGTCATTTTTTTTTTTATCTTACAACTCATTTTTTTTAAAACTGGTTCTAATAAATTGTTTTTTCTAGGTAATTTTTCTTTAATTTTAATTTTAATTTTTTTAAAAAGCTATCATCCACCTCCAACATCCTCCTCAAAAAACATCCCCACCCCCCAGTAACCCTGGAACCTCCCAACAAGGCTCCTGGGAGGTTACAGGGCTTAATTGGTTCAAAATCAATCCAAATCAATTCCAAATTAATTCTGGCTGTTTTTTATTTTTATTTTTTGATGTTGATGGCCTCCAGAGGCCATTAAAATAAAAAATTAAAAGTTTTTTTTTCTTTTTTTTTTTTTTCAACATTCTGATACTGATTTTTTTTTAATATCATAATCTTAATTATGATCATTTTTTATATATCTCATAATAATCTTGATTATTTGATTTTTTTTTTGTTGATCATTATTAATGCTCATTTTTTTTTCTTTTTTTATCATCATCATCATGAATCACTAATGATGATTTTTATTTTATTTTATTTTTTTAAATTCATAATCATCTTTATGATTTTATTTTTTTTTGTTGATCATTATGAATGCTGACTTGTTTTTTCAATTTAACTTTCATCTTTTTATTTATTTTTTGATATAGGGGTGGATTATTTATAAGGGTTTATTGTGCAATGTCATTCCATTTCAGCCCCCTCCCTTCTTCTTTGAAATTAAAAAAAAACCTCCTCCTCCCTCTCAATCTTCAAATCATTCTGATAATGTCATGGTTAGGACTAAACCAGATGCAGCACATAATAAGAATGATTTGAATGATGTTGATTGTACCATTCCTCCTCTTGATGTCATGGTTGGGACTAAACCAACTATAGAACATAATGAGGATAAAAATACCAAATCATTTAATAAAAGAAAACTCACCCAAAGCCAAAGACAACACATTCATGATTCAAAACATATTATGTCTCACCTTGGCCATTCAAACAAAGAATATAAAATGCTTTCAACCATTTCAATTGACAAGCATTCAGACAATGCCTCATGGTTAAAACTTCCATCTCTCAATACTCTCCCCCATCCATATATACTCATTGATAAAACAACAAAGCCATTTTTGCATGTCATAATATATGAAATAACACCTTTTGATAATTCTATTGGCCACTCTCAATTGCTTCAAAACCTCATCATGACATTAATGTCATTATCTAAAAATAGACAAGAAATTAAAACAAATAAGCAACTCCTAGGTGGAATTATGAAAGGTATTGGGTTTCCTCCTGGTTCTGACTCTGGCAAATCTGCAGGTGTGTAATCTTTTTTGCTTTTTAATTGAATAATTGATAAGTAATTTCAATTTTCTTAGCTTTTTACTCCAGAAAACCTGTTTTGACTCCTCATCAAATTGAATTAGATAACATGCAATGGACCAAACTTCAACAATATGACAAATTCATTTACTCAAGAATCTCCCATTTTTCAAAACTAGCTGCAAATGAAAATCAGTCATTATTGGAAGCAGCCAAATTACAGAATTTCAGTCAACTGGAATGGACTTCAGCCAGTCCAAAGGAAGAATTCAAATCATTTACCAATGTTATTGTCACTCAAGATGGATTTTTCAATAAGCCACACCAAGATTTGAATGATCTCAATGCTTGGACTTATGGTATATTCTCTTTTGTATCAAAAAAAGATTTTCATCCCCTTCCAACTGCCTTCACCCCCTCTGGACATGGATTGCACTTCCCCAAACTGAAAATGGAGATCGATTTTTCAAAGGAACCTAGCATCATGGAAAATCTTTGGAAGAAATCAACAATCATTCATCATACAACAAAACATCCAGAAATTATCAATAATAATGAAATAACACATTTTGGATGTTCTTTTCAAATCAACCATAAATTATTTAATGTAGGTGACAAACTCTTGAAAATGACACCCAACAAAATTAATTCCAAAGTCAATGGATACTTTGAAAGAAATATGCAAGACCAAAAAAGAACTAAAAAATGTTAATTGTAAATAGTTTCATTTTCTCAATAAAATCTCCACTCTGTTGTTTGCCATTAAATTAAGTACATAAATCAATGGTCCTGACAAAATTCACAATTATTTATCTTTCCATGCCAAAGTAATTGGTTGAATTTTTTCACAAATATTTAGCACATCTTCCCCAATGTTGTAATTGGAAAGATTTTCTGCATGTGGTGGATCATCATCCTCATATAGATCAAACCATTCATCACCAATTTGTGCTAACATATTATGTAAAATTGTGCAAGAAACAACCCAACTAACAAAATATTTGATTTAATGAGCATCCCTCATTTTATTTCACATTTCCCTTAGAGAAAACCACCTCCCCTTCAAAATGCCAATTGCATGCTTGATTTGGACTATTGATTTTGCTAGACAGTAATTGAAAGAATGGTTGTCTTCATTCTGTGCTACAACTCCCTTATATGCTGGAACAATCCAAGGAGAGCTTGCATATGCTGAATCAGCAAGTAGGTACTTATCCTTTTCATAAACCACTTGAGGTGTTTGTGCTATTTTCATATGTTGATAGACATTCAAATCATGAAGTGACCCAGTACAACCAACATGTAGAGCAGTGAACTGTTTATTGATATTGCAAACCAGTTGTATTGAAATGGAATACCTTAATTGTAAACAATCAGTAAAAATGAAATAAAGAATAAAAATTCAACAGCTTACCTCTTTTTGAAATAAAAAAAGGCTTCACCATCATTGGGGGGACATTGTGATAATGATATGAGTGTAAGGTGTGGATATGAAACTTTGATTAAAAATCAAGTACTTTTCCTGTCCTCAAAATTTGTATAAGTTAAAAAATCAATTAAAAATAGTAAGAAATATTATTTTTAAGGGAAAACACACCAATTTTATTGTTTATAACTCACAAAAATTGATGGTTAACACCACATGTGGTGTGAGTTAAGTTAAAGTTTTGAGGATTTTCAATTTTTTTATTGAAAATACTAAAAACTTAATTTAAGCTTATTTAGAGTTGAGTTACAGAAATTTCATCCAGAGGTGACCCCACTTTATTTTTTATGAAGAATCCAATGGTGTGATAAGTACTTTATGTTTATTTATTGGATAAAAAGCTATAATATATTTTATACAACTTTTTACCAAAAATATTTTAATTTCACAATTTTTATTAAAAATTCATTTTTACTTAATTTTTACGAGTAAAAATATAATTTCATAGTTTTAAATTTTATCAGAATTTTTATTTTTAAATTATAATTAAATTTTGATTTTTAAATATAAATCTGTATTTATATTTCAATTTTTATTTTTATAATATAAATAAATTTATTTTATTTATATCTGTGTCTTAATTTATCTTTTGTGGTCTTTTGGGTATATGAAAATACCTCTAAGGCTCACATTCCCTCCCCCCAAGAAAAGAATATTACTTTGTAATATTGCTATTTATAGTGTGCCTGAACCTTCTGAGAAGTTTAGTAGCTTCAGGTATGTCTTTTCTGGCAACCATTCATCTTCAAAAGCTGGGTCACTGTACCTAACAAGGTATTCCCTTACTTTGTTGGTTCTCAACTTTCTTTCTTTGAGAACTTTGGTAATTTTCTTACTACCAGATGATTCCATAGGAGGTATAACTTGGGGAACTTTATTCCTGAAGGGGAATTTTTCAGAATCACTAGATTTATATGGCTTTATCAAGCTCACTGGAAATGTAGGATGCTTATTGCTAAGTTCCTCAGATAACTCTACTTCAACAGCATTTTCTCCATGGAGGGCCTTAATAACAAAAGGTCCTGCAAAGGAGTATTTCAGCTTTTTAAATCCTTTGATGTTATTGAAGTTAGTGGTGGATACAAGAACTAAGTCCCCCACTTTGAAATCTGGCGTTTCATGTAATTTATCCCATTTTTCCTTAGCATATGCAAAAGAGTCCTCCATGCACCTTACTGCATGCTTTCTAGCTTTGTCTAGCATTCCTTTGAAGCTAGAAGCTGTGGGATGTATTTCAATCAAATCTTTCCTCAAGGAATCTTGGGGTAATTTGGGGTTCCATCCTTTTTCTAGAATAGCAGGAGTTTGATTGGTACTGGCATGGATTGATGCTTTATATGCTAATTCCAGTGCTGGAAACAGAGTACACCAATCATGGGTAAATCCATCACAATATTTGAATTCAAGGCCATATTCACAAAATCTTCTTACCATGTCTTCTAAGGTTTGGATCATCCTTTCAGCCAGACCATCAGTTTGTGGGTAGTAGGCTGTAGAGAAAGACAGCTTAGTGCCAAATAATTGGTGAAGATTTGTCCATAGTGCTGAAGTGAATTTGGGATCCCTATCACTAATGATATTTGTAAATATCCCAGTCCATGACACTACTCTATTCCATATCAGAAGATCTATATCCATGGCTGTATCATCCTTGTGACATGGTAAAAAGACTGGAGTTTTACTGAATCTGTCCACAATTACTAGGCAAGCATGATAACTTCTGTCACCTCCTGGTGGTAGCCCAGTTACCTAATCCATATGGAAAATTTCCCAAGGTCTACCTGGTTCTTGGATTTTTATCATATTTCCAAGTCTCTTTCCAGTGGATGTATTTGCTTTTTGACATCTGTCACAGGTTTTGCAATACTCTGCAACATCTTTCTGCCACATTGGCCACCATATACAGGTTTTTAGTTTTTCCCTAGTTCTGTATTCAGACAGATGTCCTGAGAAGGGGCTGTCATGGCATTCTTTCAGTAAAAGATTGATTAATGGCCTGTCCACAACTGTGATGACACATGTGTGCTTGGGTCTGTGTTAAATTATACTATCAAATAGGTGAAATCTTCCTTCATAATAAGATTTCTTCCATACTTCATCCAAGGCATGTATGAGGGAGCTGTCCTTACAGTCTTTGTTAAGTAGTTGGCACAAGATGCTACAATTCTTATCTTGAGTGTAACTGTGTCTTACTTCTTCAAAGAAGGTGGTGTTCAAGTCTGTAACACTTATTCCTTCTATTGGGATCTGTGGTGAAGCTTCTTCAGGAACATAAGCAGGATTATCAATATTATTTGGTAATGGCCATCTTCTAAGTCCATCTGCATTCTTATGAATATTCCTATCCTTATGAACAATAGTCATATTGCATCTGTATTCTTGTATGGCTATTTGCCATCTGAGCATATGTCTGTTGGGTGTTTTAATGTTTAAAAGTGATTTGACAGCTGTACAATCTGTTATCAACTCAAAAAAACATCCCTTTAAGAAGTAGTTCAATTTCTCCAAGGCACAGACAAGGCATAGACATTCCATTTGACTTGCTCCATATCTGGCTTAAGTTGGTTTTATTTGCCTGGATATGAAACATATGGGTCCTTCTACAGGTTTATCATTTATGATCTGAACTTGGTGAAGTGCAGCACCCAGCACATCACCTGATGCATCAATATATAATTTAAAATGCAATTTAAAGTCTAGCATCAGTAGGAGTGGAGCAGTGGCCAAGGCTTCTCTTAGAGACTCAAAAGCTTTGACTCTGTAAACAGTCATTTCAAATACTGTGTCTTTGTCACACAATTTATAAAGTACTTTTGCTATTGATGCAAAATCTTTAATGTGTTGCCTGTAATATCCTGCAAAACCTAAAAATGACTGAATTTCCTTTTTGTTCTGAGGCATGGGTTTTAGCAATACTGCTGCAACTTTGTTTTTGTCAATTCCAAGGGACAAACCAGATACAACATGTCCTAGTGCTTTTGAGTTCTTTAAATCCAAAATGGCATTTCTTCAAGGAGATTTTCATGTTTACTGATTGAATTTTTGTCAAAACTCTGGACAATCTGTACATGTGCTCTTCCCAAGTCTTGGAACAGACAATAATGTCATCAATGTAAATGATCAACAATCCCTCTGAAAGTTCTTCAGGGAAGATTTCATTCATCATTCTTTGGAAGTGTGAAGGTGCATTTTTGATACCAAAGGGCATCCTTAAGTATTAATACCCTCCCAATGAACAATAATTCTCAAGTATTTTCTTGCTCTTGGTGTAACCACATTTTGATAGAATCCTTTAAGGGCATCCATAGTGGTTATATACACTGCTTGAGATATTTGAGTAAGGGCAATTTGGATTTTTGGTATTGGGTATCTGTCTGGAACAGTGTAAGTGTTCAGAGCTGTAAAGTCCCCAACCATTCTAGATTTTCCATTATGCCATGCCACTATGACTGGTAAAGTTATTTCTACTTCTTCATTGTGGCCTACTTTTCTTATTACACCAAGGTCCAGAAGCTCTTTGATATGAGTTTCCAGAGCTTCTCTTGACTTGGGACTTGCTGGGTATGCAGGTCTTCTCAAGAGTGGTGGATAAGGTCTCTCAATGTTAAGAATGATGTCAACTTCATGACAAATAATTGCTCCTAGAGGTTCTTTGTCTGAAGCAAATGCTCCTATGTGGTCATACAAAAGGGAAGAAAGTTCATTTTCTTGTTTATCAGTCAGATGAAGGCTTATTTCAGCTTCATTTAACTGCTCAGACTTGAATTTCTCTAACTCTAAGTTGACTGGTGATACTTTGTTCACTGTAGTTTGTCTTTTAAATAGTAAAAAGGCAAATTTTTGGCGCTTATTGTCTCCAATAGTAAAGTATCTGTCTTTGTTGTTATGTAAATCTATCCCATACATGATTAAATAGTCATTTCCCAATATAAAATGGGTACTAGAGCAGTTTTCCATAACAAAAAATTCAACTGTGATTCTTAAATTCCCATCAATGTGTGGGAATATTACATTGGTCTCAAAAATTCCCAATGCTTTCATTGGATTACTTGCACTATTGAATTTTATACCATAAATTGATAACAATTGGTCTTTGAAATTTGGTACACAAGTCTTAAGAAAAGATTTTCCAACACAAGAGCAGAAGGCTCCTGGTTCAAGAAAAGGTTTGGTGGGCTTGTTGTCAATCACCACTTCTGTTATACAGGCGTTACCAGCTGTATAACCTTTCCCTCTGTTTGGTTTGGTTTTCATGAGTTGTGCATCTTGAACTTTTGATAAATCAAGTTGACCATTGCTCAATTGTGGCAAGTGGGAATAAGATTCCATGATGTCAAAAGTGGCATTGATATTTTCTATATATTTTGAAGATTCAGAAAATATGGATGACTTATCATCTGAATTGTCTTCAATTATGTCATCTTTTTCAACATCAGGTTCCTTTTAAATATCAATTTCATTGATTTTCCCCCTTTTTGGACATGTATTGGCTACATGGGTGGTGCTTTGGAAAATATGGAACTTTATTACTGTATCTGCAGATTTATACTTATTATTAGAATTTTCTTTGGGGTTTTTGTCCACAGAATCTTTCCAAGGTGTGTTAAACCTTGTTTTGAGATTCACCCTACTAAAACCAATTTTGGTTCTGTTGGTTACTTCTTCTAATATATTGATAATATCCTCTGCTGAAGATTGTTCAGTAGTCCTGCTTTTGACAGCATGCTCTAAGTCACCTCCACATTTTCTCAGAATTTTTCTATGGATTATAAATTCTGACATGTCAGGATATAATGCTGTTAATCTGTCTTTTTGTTGGCAAAACCATGGCAAAGCTTTGTCTTTATCAGAATTAAATTTGGCATATTCAAAGGCTGTTTCCACTTTAAACCTCCAAGCATCATTGGCCCATTTGTTGATAATTTGGGTTTTCCACCAAGTCCAACTTTGGTGTCCATGTGCTTGTCTCAATTTGATATACCATCTGTGAGCAGATGTAGTAAATAAGGTGTTAAACCTGGCTGTTACCAATTTGTCTGGTAATTCAAAGTCTTCTTTGATCATGCCAATACCTCTGATGAATTCCATATGGTAATACTCTCCTTCACCACTGAAGTGAGGCCATTCCTTAAGTTTTGGAACTTTTTTCAAGAGTGCTTGGCCCATTGTTGGTTCCAAGTTATGAAAAGAAGTAGAAAATTCATTTTTTAATTGAGTATTTTCAATATCCAATACCTGTGGATTGGGAATCCCTGTACCCTCATTTTGATTCAGAGGTGTAGACATTCTTGGTAAGGTGTTTAGTAGTTGTTCAATATCATTCAATTTACTATTTGTACACCTTTGTGAATTTCTTAATTCATGTTGTAAGCTTTGTATAGAGGCTATTACATTCTTTTTATGATCATCCTCTTTATATGTCAGCTCATTCCATAATTCTGTTTGCTTAGTATTATCAGATATAACTTCATTTAACTTTATTGTTAATTTTGATATTTCCTCTTTTGAGGTATCAAAGCACTTTTCCAAGGCAATTATATGTGTCTTTAATTCAGTCAATGATTTTGAAATATCATCAAGAGCTTTCTTATTATCATCTTTAATATTATTTATGGCTTGTTTTATTCTTGTTTCAATCATGTCATCAATATTGAATTTAGAGTATTTGTCTGTCAATTCCTTAATAATGGCAGATTGTTCATTAATCTTATTTCCAAAAGAATTATCCTTATTGGAAGTTTTAATTTTTCTTAAAACTTTTTTCAAAACATTTAAGTGTTTCATTGATTTGGCTCAGACTCAAGTTATGTGTTTTAGGATTGTCACAAATTGATGCATTTTCATCAGAAAGATGACTTTTTACATCAGTTATAGCTTCATGCAGCTCTGGAATAAAATCAAAAATATGAGAAATCATTTATGATATTTTAATCTTGCCTCCTCTTTCTTTTGTAATGCCATCATTATTCTGGCCATCTGAAACACATTTTCAATGGCATCCTGTAGCCCTGGCTGTAAGGTTTGGTGGCTGGTGCCTTTCCTTTGCCCTTGTTTGGAGCTTGTGGCTGATTTTTCACGTTGGAATTGCTGCTGCTGGCCACTAGGGCTGTTTTTGGCACTTGCTTGGGTGGTGGAGGGTTGTTTTTCCTCCATTCTAGTGTCAAGAGCATCATGTTTTTCTTCTCCATCAATGGATGCCATCCATTGAGCAACTTGCAAGTATTGGGATGGCCCAGGAATTTTCTCACAGTCAGGTAAGAATTCATGCAGTTTTTCCGCAGATCTGAAAGGATCTGGTACTCCTTGTACTGCAGGGCATTGTTGTATGCTTTGTGGCTGGCTTTGTATATGTCCACTGAGGCTTCTTGTGGCGGTGTCAGCTCTTTGTGAAGGTAAAATGGTATTATCAGCATCAGAATGACCTATTTTAGTTGTTTGGAAGTCATCAACTGACCCTTTTCCTTCTGTACCTGGTTGGCTTCTGCCATAATCACGTCTATTACCTTTATGGGAGCTTCTTGAGGGGTTATAGCTGGCTCCTGATCTGGTTGAAGGCATATTTTATGATTGAAAAGGCTTAAAATAAGATTTTTACGTCAAAAACTTACTATTGGCCAAATTCTTAGCTTTCTGAAGGGTATTACTTATATCAAAGTTAATCAATTCAGAAGATATTGGTTTGGGTTGGTTATTTTGAGTCACAATAACAGTACTATTATGGTCTGAATTAACAGTACTGGCAGGAATAATGCTGGTGACTGTTGAGGCTGTTTCAATGTTTTCTTGTCTTACCATGTTGTCAGACACTAAAATTAATGAAAAATCCAATTAATTAAGTAAAAAAAGGTTATTTCAAAAAAAGAGATAAAGATATAAACCTCACTTGTAATATGAAAAGAATTATTTTTTATGGGTTTTTTGAATTATAAGTATTTTTTATATGTTTTTAAATTTTTCAATATAAGAGAAAGGTTCAAAAAGAGTAAAAAAATATGTCACAGGTAAAATATCACGGCTGGGCCCCCAAATGTAAGGTGTGGATATGAAGCTTTGATTAAAAATCAAGTACTTTTGCTGTCCTCAAAATTTGTATAAGGTAAAAAATCAATTAAAAATAGTAAGAAATATTATTTTTAAGAGAAAAAACGCCAATTTTATTGTTTATAAATTTATTAGTATAAAACAATAATATTATAAAGATTTATTGTTTTACAAAAAATAAAAATTTATCCAAAAATACTCTACAAGAGATATTTAAGGCTACAAAAGAAATTTCTTCAAGAGCAATTTCAATTGGAATTAATTGAGCAAAGAACTGAAAGAAATTAATTAAAGAACAAAGTCTTTAAAAAGAGTATTAAAGAGAAAACACACCCAAAAGTGACCAGAGTGAATTTGGAAACAAAGTGACAAAGTTAACAGTGATGAAAGATGCTTTAATTCACTTTTGGGGTGGTTCAGGGGTAAAAATGATAATAAGAGTTACAAACAATGATTATAATGATTGTTTCACCAGGTTAAAAGGTTTAAAATGATTTAAAAAAGGTGATTGGCATCTTTTATTTATTGGTTTAACAGTGTTTAAACTAATTATAAAAGGAAAAGATTCTAACATGAAGAGAAAAGTGGGGCAAAGAAGACATTCTTTTATAGGCATCAATTTTCTTACTCCAAAAGTGAAATTTACTCTTGTCAGTCGTGAAAAAAGTCTAACAACAGAAAAGCCAATTATGGCATCATTGAAACCTGGTTTAGATCAAAAAAGGGCTGGTTTAAGGCATATTAGACCCTTAAATCAACCATTACTATTGCAATACCTGGTCTAGAGCCTTCAAAACACGTCAGAATGTGTGTAAGAGGCGTAGAAACCATTTAAGACTGTTTTTACTAACATTGTTTTAACTTAAGGGTAGTTTTACCCTCTTGGCAGCAGTTAAAACCACCCTGGTTGGTATCAAAACCTCATCATCAATTGAGCCACAGACCCTGTGACTCAATTCCAGGCCAAAAGTGATGAACCTTTGTGTGGATTTTGACATCCCACGCCTGTCAGCAAGGATTTTGGGGGTCTAGCTCCCCCTTAGAGCTAGAGTTCCTTTTCCCCCCCAACTTTAATCTTTCCAATTTATTTTTTCCTTTAATTCCTCATCATGTATTATACTTGTAATTTACATATGTAATTAAATTGAATTGTACAGTACAATACAGTAATAATTGATACCTCATATGTAAATCAAAGTTCACTTATGAGATACACACGCACATTTTGACATCTCAATTGAATTCAATTGAAAATACTTCAATTCCTCATAGCTTCTAAACTAAACACAACACCTCAATTTTAACACAAAAATTGATGGTTAACACCACATGTGGTGTGAGTTAAGTTAAAGCTTTGAGTATTTTCAATTTTTGTATTGAAAATACTAAAAACTTAATTTAAGCTTATTTAGAGTTGAGTTACAGAAATTTCATCCAGAGGTGACCCCACTTTATTTTTTTATGAGGAATCCAATGGTGTGATAAGTACTTTATGTTTATTTATTGGATAAAAATTTATAATATATTTTATATAACTTTTTACCAAAAATATTTCAATTTCACAATTTTTATTCAAAATTCATTTTTGCTTAATTTTTACAAGTAAAAATATAATTTCATAATTTTAAATTTTATTGTAATTTCATTTTTAAATTATAATTAAATTTTGATTTTTAAATATAAATTTTGTATTTATATTTCAATTTTTATTTTATAATATAAATAAATTTATTTTATTTATATTTGAGGTCTTTTGGGTATATGAAAATACCTCTAAGGCTCACAATGAGACTCCAATAAATAAACCCAATGCACCCAGGGAAGACTTCTGCTTGCATTACTTGAGACATCTCCCTTTGTTGTTCTATTGTTGGCCACATAATCACTTTGCGCTTCAGCTTAATTAATATCAAGATCACTCTTTGAGTGCACAGCACAATAGCCCCATGGGTAATTCCAAACAACATTCCAATCTTTCCCAAAGCGGCCCCATTGCCATTTGATCCTAGCCTTGATAATGCCACAGCCAATTGGATGGAAGGATTGCGTTGTTTGTTTTGTGATGAGTTTTGAAAGGTTTTGTCAGCTTGAATTTGTGCAACCAATTTTCCAAATGATTTATGTGTGGTCCTACATAGCTGTCGAAACCTTCAAGATGATAATGTTTGTAAATCATTCATTGTATACATGTAATGTTATGGATATCTTCTATGAGGATTGATGTATCTTTGTGAGGTTATCATATCTAATAATATTATATCTTCCTGGATATAAGAAGCACTATCAGAGCTGAGTGCATCAATGAGCTGCAGTGAGTTTAACGTCTGAAGTAAAGGTAGCCTTTGCGATGCCTTGGGCATGGTAAATGAAGAAAAGGCCTGTATTAAATGCAATTTAGAATCAAATACTTTAATAAATGAGGAGTGTATTCAAATTTTATGCAAGAGAAGTAAAGTTTTATGCAATTTAACATGCCATTACTGAGTTGTGTGTTTTAAACATGTGCCTTTATGGGAAGCTAAAGGCAGGATTTTAGTATTTAAACATGGGATTTGGTACCAAAAAACCTGGGTTTTTGTACCTTAAAATACCACACCTCTTGAGGTGTGGAATTTCTGGAATCCCAAAAAATTAATGGGGGATTTGGGCAAAAAAAAACTCGGGATTTTGAGTGTGGGATTTGGTAACTTTGACACCCCCTAATAGTGGGTATTAAAGTTATTAAACTCCATCTTAATATAGCATAGGATTTGGTTTTGAACATGTAAATTATATGGGATTTTAACTGAGTCCCCTGGTTATGTTCACCAAATACCATGAATATGGGATTTCAGTTGGAACCTAATCCATATGAGTATTTAAAATTCCTGATTCATAATTTGAAAACATATTCTTCCACAATCTATTCTTAAAAATCTGATCAAAAAGCTTATGAGAACTTTATATTTCTTCAACCAAATCATAATCTCTTGCACCAAAGAAAAACACATCAAATAAGATATGAAGACCACCTTGGCCCAACTCATCTATTAGGTAATTTAATACATTCAAATTATTTAACAATAATCAATTGGCTTTCAATAAAATCAAATTTTGATTCATGTTTTTGTACTAGTGACTCAACTTCAATAGGAAGTCCCCCTTTATAAAAGCAGAATAGATTTTGACTTATTGCAATTAAGTTAAACAAAAAATCACAAAATTGCCTAAACCTTAACTCAAGAAGAATTCAAAATCAATGGAAAACATATAAAATAAGGTATATGGCTGCTAAAAAATTTGAAAATTTAACTGGGGCTGGACTAATTGAAGAAGATGAGAGTAAAGTTATCAAATAAATGATTTAAAATATTTAAAGTATGTTTCCTTGATATTTCAAAATGGATGCACTCTTTGGATAAAATCCAAATATCACTCCCATTGCAAGGTATGATTAACAAGGAAAAGATAATGATGATGAAGAGGAACTGTTAATGAATAAGGTAAGTAATAATCTGATTTTATGTTTACCTGAGATGATTAAAGCTCATTTCAATTTTAAAGGGTAATAATTCTTTGGAATCACCTCTCAATCTTGATCCTTTTATTAATAATGATGATGAGCTAATTCTGGAAGAAAACTTTAATAATTAATCAAAAAGTATAATTGAATCTGATATTTTTAAATGAAAATATTGATTATTTCTTCTTTCACAAGCTAAGTAAATTTATAATTAATTCCAAACAAAGGACTAATCAAGAATTGTTGCTCAAATTTGATTACAAGAGTGTATCTAGGAAAAATTTCATAGATATGCTTGCACTTAAATACAAAAAATTTCTGAAATCCTGTCTAAAGTGTATGTCTTAAAGTTATTATTACTATCTTAAACCATAATGAAAAAAATATGTTTCTTAGCCTGTTAAGACAATGATAATTCTTGCTTAGAGTAGTATAAGGAGAGGTAGTATGAATAGAAAGTGAGGAATATTGAAAGTAAAGGGTTTGAATAAGTGAATTTACAAAAACAAAAGTAGTTTGATGAGAAAAGCCACAAAATGAAAGATTAATTTGAAAAAGTAAAGTGGAATAAGGAGTTAGAGATAAAGGGCAAGAAATTTTAGATGTATATCACTATAGAAGAATTTTAATCAAGAAGTCCAATCTCTAAGATGAAACATATTCTGAAATTAATCAATAAAATTTTTTTTTTGATCATGAGTTATTAGGTATAAATGTTTTAATTTTTAATTAGTATTTAATGAATACAGCATATAAATTATCCAATGATTCAAATGAATGCTAAATGTACTCATATGTTGAGGTCATTTTATTTTTTTAAGTTTTTTATTATGGTAAGGAATTTCCCATGGTTTATCCCGAATTTCATTTGGATACCAAAGAGTAATGAGCTTCAAGTTTTTCTGTAATACCTTGTAACTATTTTTTTTAAAAGTTTAATTGAAATTTTCTTTTGATTATGATAAAGTTTCAACAAATTTTAATTTTGAGGGGATTTCTGTTTTTGAGGTATTTTTATTTTAATTTGGCTTTTAATTTTGTGGTTTTTGAAAATAAAATACATTTTAATTTCAGTTTTTGGTTCAAATTCTAAATTCAACCTTCCTTTTGAAAATTCTAATTCATTTGTTTTTTTTCAAAATTTGGAATTTTGATCAATTTTTCACTCAAATTTTAATTTCCAAGAATTCTATTTTCAAAAATTCATTTTATTTTATTTTTTTCAAATTCAAATTTAAATCTTCCTCTTATTTCTGTCTTTTCTTCCATAAAGGATCACTTCAATTAATCAAACTTCATTTGAATAAAATAAAATAAAATGGTATTTTTATCTTTCAAATTAATCACTAATCTCATTCTTACTAAAAATCATCTAATTATTGATTTTTTTTAGAAATTACAGTCAGGTTTTTTTCTATTTGTTTATGATAATTATTGAAAAAAATCATCAAGTGAGTTTTTTATTATTATTTCATTCTGACCTCCTTATCATTAAATAAGAAATAACCTAAACCATTCTCACCATCATCACCTACCACCCTTTTCACATAAACCAAATCACCCACCACTCATTTATCCTTACTTCCAACCCCACCACCCATCTCTGCACTCTGAAACCCACCCTTTTAATCCTGTCAGCCATCACCCAAAAACCCTTCATCATTAACTCCAACTCAACCACCCATCTGAAAGCCACCCAGAAACTCCAAATCATCACTCTGGGAGGCTCTCTTTTTGAATAAACACAAATAAATTATACCCTTTTTTAATTGTTTTCAATTCCAATTGCACTCAAATTCCTTTGGATGCTCTCCTGAAGAATTTTGGCGGACATCTGAGGCCTTCAGGGGTTCTATCCACTTGCTAATATTTTTTATTATTAATTCTTTTCATCATTAAGGATTATAATTATTTCTAATTGTTTTTTTCTCTCTTTAATAAGACTCATAATTCTTTTTGCTAATAATTTTTTTTCAAAATTCTTTTCAATTATTAATGATTATTATAATACTGATTTTTTTTTATATAAATTTCAATTGCATTTAAATTTTAAGATAAGGGCAGATAATTAATAAGGGTTTTAATTCTGAAATTTAATTTAGAACCATTCAACTCCCTTTATCATTAAATGTGTAAAAAAAGAAATATTCTTCTCTCTTTCTCTCTCTCTCTCACTCAAAACAAATCTCATGATATCATAGGTAGTAATAAGCCAGATTGAGTACATAATCAGAATTTTTTGAAAGATTATGAAAATATTATTACTAATCTTTATTTCATGTTTAGGACTAAACCAAATATGTAACATCATGAATTTAATAATATAGATGAAAATAATAAAAGAAAACTCACCTGAAGTAAAAGACAAAATAACCATTATTTGAAACAAATAACCTCCAAACAGATCATATAGAAATATCTCATCCAGCTCAATTGATAAGAAATCTGATGATGACACATGGTTAATGTAAGGTTTGTCTATGAAACTCTTGATAATAGTAGCAATATCAAGAGTACTATGACTGTCCTCAGTAGAAATATGTAATATAACAAAATATTATAACCACAAATTCAAATATAATTATTAAAAATAATTATATAGAAAAAAATAAATTTAATTATTATTATAAAAATATGATAATAAAAAAAATAATAATTATAATAAATTATAATTATTCTATTATTGTTATAGTCACTGACAGTTATAACAATAAGAAGTGTAAAGCTCTTAATGAGACAATTACACGTGGAAAATATGAATATTAACCACTTATAAGTAATATAAATATTATTTATAAAAGAATTAAGAAACACACTGTGCAGAAATAATTCTTATAGAATAAAATTCTACATAAAAAAACTAATACTAAATAAAAAAGATATAGAACTTTAGAGAAAACTTACTTTTAATATTTATTTAATACAACAAGTCAAAAAACAACAGTTATTAAATTAAATAATAATTATAAGTCAAAAACACACCAAAAATCAATATTTTTAAAGATAAAACAACCTTTTATAATAAAAATTATGATTAAAGAGTTTTTAAGAGGAATTTGTGGATTTTTAGAAGATGTTTAAGATGATAATTTCTATATAATAAAATATATTATTGGTGATTACAACAATAATCTAAATTCTATGATTTCAATTATTTAATTTTAATTAATAAAGAACAAAATAACTTAAGAATTACTTTAATAATAAGATTTTATATTTAATAAAACTTTACCTGTTTAAATTTCTAATATGATTGGATTGATAATGAATGATGGACAAAAACCGTGGTGAAAAGACTCTTTTTATGTCTTCAGAGGAGCTCTCATGATTAATAATGGATATAGAGGGCGTGATCAGGTCAAAACTGAAAAACCATGCTTAAAAATAAAGTTCTTAACTTAAGGTAACTTATTTTTAATTCCAATTTAAAGCTAGCAGTGTTATTCTTAACTCCATGTAACTTTAATCCTCATTTAAACTAATTATTTGAAGTTTTTAGTATAAATAAACTTATTTAAATTAAAGTTCATCACATGAACAACTTAAAAATGGAGTTTCAAGCAGAAATCTCTTAAACTCAATTTTTAATTAATTTTCAAAGAAATTATAATTTCCTTTGAGCTTTAATTAAAAGACTAACTTTCCAGGCTAATTACCCAGGAAATTTATTTATAAAAGATACCTAAAATTTGGTTTATATATAGGTGATATTGAATTGTAAGCTGTGTGAAGTTTTCAAGCAGATCCATTAAGAATTGGATTTTGAATGAATTTTTGAAGTTATTGCTATTTTTCCATGTAAAATAGCAATACACACCAAACCTTAACTTTTGATAAGGTTTTAATGCTTGTAACCTTAAAGTATTAAGCTTAATTAAGCTTTAAAAGTTCTTGAAACCTTAAATTCAAGCCTGCATATTGGGATTTACCCTTTGGCAGCTTGAAATTCCTGTCTAATTTGGGATAAAACCAGTTCAAACTTTAATGTTATATCAAAGTCTAATCTTAAAGTTTAAATAAGATTAAAAATCCTCCAATACAGGTGGAAAACCTTAATTGAATCCTTGCAGATCCAAAAAGCTGGGTACCCCAGCTCTATTTGGTCTTTTTCCTTTGTCCCACCTTTCTGCGTGGATTTTGCCCTTTTATTTATTTAAAGCCATACTATGGCCTTAAACCCTTTTAAATTGAGCTCACACAGGATTTACATTCTGTATGGCAAATCCTTAGCCAATTCAGTAAACATACACAACACCTCAATTTTAACTAAAATTTTGGTAAGTTTGCATAAACTTTATGCAACATTAGATTTAAGCTTATTTAAGCTTAAATTTAATAATTTTAATTTTTTTTTAAAAAAGTTACATTAGTACTGTGAGATTCTTAAATCTTCCAATAACATAAGAAATAAGTGTTTTTGGGTATAACACCTTATGGATGTACCCTAGGTTATTTTTGGTGTAGAATCCAAAAATGACATAATATTTATAACGTTGTTTATCCAACAAAAAGGTTATACTTATTTTTTGTTATTTTTTATTTTAAATTCAATTAAAAAGTCTGTTGAAGACAATTTTAACTGTGTATAAAGTTATTTGTGGACTTATGGGTATGTTATACATACCTCACAGGCTCACGGTTAAAGCTTCCATCAATAAAAACTCTTCCTCATTTTTATGTAATCATTGACGAGACCAGGAATCTATCCTTACCAGTTTTAATTCATAAAATCACCCCATTTGACAATTCTTCTTCCCAATCTCACCTCTTAAGCAATCTTATTTTTACTTTGATAAGTTTATCCAGAAATAGACAAGAAAAAAAACAAATAAAAATATCTTAGTTGGAATTATGAAAGGTTTTGGCTTTTTTCCAGCTTCTGATTATGTAAAATCTTCAGGTGTGTAACATTTTCAATTTTTCTATTAATGATGACTAATTAGCTTAAGATATTATATGTTTTTACTCCCAAAACCCTGGTTTTACACCTCATGAAATTGAAAAAGATAATCTTTAATGGTTAAAATTTGAGAAATATGAAGATTTAATTTCTTTAAATTAGCTGAAAATTAAAATCAGGAATTAATGAAAGCTGCTAAATTAACAAATTTAAGTAACCTTTAATGGACTTTTTCCAATGACAAAGAAGAATCCGACTAATTTATAAATATCATTTTTACTCAAGATAGATTTTTCAAAAAACCACATCAAGATGTTAATAATCTCAGTTCATTTACTTATGGTATCTTTTCTTTTGTTTACAAAAAAGAGTTTCATCCACTTAAAACTTTATTCACCCCAACTGGACATGAATTTAACTTCCCCAAATTGAAAATGGAGATTTATTTTTCAAAGAAACCTGGAATAATGGAAAACTTTGGAAGATATCATAAATTGTCTATTATAAATAAAAAACTTCTCCATAAATTATCAATAATAAAGAAAGAAATCATTTCCAATGTTCTTTTCAAATCAATCACAAACTGTTTAATGTAGGTGTGAAATTTTTGAACATTACACCTACTGAAATCAAATTGAAAGTATATGGTTACTTGAAAAGAAATGAGAAGTACCAAAAGAGAGATAAAAAGTAAAAATTGCAAATAATTTCCTTTTATAAATCACATCTCCTCTCCATTGTAGGCCTTAAAATTTAGTACATAAGTAAACAATCATGATAAAATTTACAATTTATTATTTTTCCATGCCAAATTAATAAACTACATTTTCTCACACATATTTACAAGATCTTCTCCATTATCCATTTTGCAAAAACCTGGTTTTACACCTCATGAAATTGAAAAAGATAATCTTAAATGGTTGAAACTTTAGAAATATGAAGATTTAATTTTTTTAAATTAGCTGAAAATTAAAATCAAGAATTAATGGAAGCTGCTAAATTACCAAATTTAAGTAACCTTGAATGGACTTTCTCCAAGAACAAAGAAGAATGCAAATAATCTACAAATATCATTTTCACTCAAGATAGATTTTTCAAAAAACCACATCAAGATTTTAATAATCTCAGTTCATTTACTTATGGTATCTTTTATTTTGTTTATAAAAGAGAGTTTCATCCACTTAAAACTTTATTCACCCCAACTGGACATGAATTTAACTTCCCCAAATTAAAAATGGAGATTTATTTTTCCAAGAAACCTGGAATAATGGAAAACTTTGGAAGATATCATAAATTGTCTATTATAAATAAAAAACTTCTCCATAAATTATCAATAATAAAGAAAGAAATCATTTCCAATGTTCTTTTCAAATCAATCACAAACTGTTTAATGTAGGTGTGAAATTTTTGAACATTACACCTACTGAAATCAAATTAAAAGTATATGGTTACTTGGAAAGAAATGAGAAGTACCAAAAGAGAGATAAAAAGTAAAAATTGCAAATAGCTTCATTTTATGAATCACATCTCCTCTCCATTGTAGGCCTTTAAATTTAGTACATGAGTAAATAATCATGATAAAGCTTACTATTTATTATATTTCCATGCCAAATTAATAAGCTACATTTTCTCACACATATTTACAAGATCTTCCCTATTATCCATTTTGTACAAATTTGCTACTCATGGTAGATAATCATCATCATATAAATCAAACCATTCATCTCCAATTTGTGCTAAAATATTATGTAAAATTGTACAAGAAACAATCTTACTAAAAAAGTATTGGATTTCTTGATTATCCATCATTTTCTTTTTCATTTCCCTTAGATAAAACCACTAATCCTTAGAAATTCTGATTTCATGCTTTATTCTTATCCTTGATTTTGCTAAAAAGTAATTGAATGAACAGTTGTCTTTATTCTGTGACACAGCTCCCTTATGAGCTGGAACAACCCAAGGAGAGTTTGCATATGCTTAATTAGCTAGTCAGTACTGATTTTTTTTGCATAAAAATCTTGAGGTGTTTGTGCTATTTTTATATGTTGATATACACTTGAATCATGAAGTGACCCAGTAGAACCAACATGTAGAGCAGTGAACTATTTTTTAAATTTCAAACCAGTTGTATTCACATAGAATACCTTAATTTTGAATTATCAGTCAAAATGAAACCAAGTATGAAATTTCAGACTATTACCTTTTTTTACAATGAAAATAGGCTTCAAAATCATTGGGGGGTCAGTGTGATAATGGGATGAGACTCTTATCAATAAAATCCAATGAACCCAGGAATTCATTCTTCCTTAATGACTTATGAGATCTATATGAATTTTTCTATTGTTTTCAACACAAGAATTATTCTCTTTAAATTGATTAAGATTCCAATAACTCTTTTAGTGTAAAAAAATAGTATAATAGATAATTCCAAACAACATTCCAATTTTCCCCAAAGCTGCCCCATTTCAATTTGATCCTAACCTTAATAATACCACATCCAATTGTATTTCAGGATCACATCCTTCGTTTTGGGATGAAATTTGAAATTTTTCATCATCTTAAATCTATTCCACCCATTTTCCCAATGAGTAATGTGTTATGCAAAAAAGCTGGAAAAACATTTCAGATCATAAGGTTTGTTTTTTTCTTTTTTTTCCTTTTTTTTCTCTTTTTTTTTCTTTTTTTTTCTTTTTTTTTTCTTTTTTTTTCTTTTTTTTTCTTTTTTTTTTCTTTTTTTTTCTTTTTTTTTCTTTTTTTTTCTTTTTTTTTCTTTCTTTATCTTTTTTTTTCCTTTTTTTTCCTTTTTTTTTCCTTTTTTTTTTCTTTTTTTTCTTTTTATTTCTTTTTTTTATTGTTTTTATTTTTTTTCTTTTTTTTCAGTTTTTTTCATTTTTTTTCATTTTTTTTTATTTTTTTTATTTTTTTTATTTTATTTTTATTTTTATATCCTTTTTAACAAAAAACAAACAAAAATTGTATAAAATTATATTGAATCAAGTTTGTAGAGTTTTGAAACATTGGTTTAGATTTGAAATTAAAAAAGAATACTTCTTATTTATAATCAATTTTAAAATTCAAAATGTTTTCAAAAAAAATTATAATATTAATAAAAATATTTATTGAAAGTTTGTTTTTTCATTAATCTAAAAAATAAAATAAAAAGAAAAAATATTATTATAATTGTATAATCATCAATTTAGTCTTCATCCTATAACAAATTTCATTTCTTTTAAAAAAAATATTAAAAAAAGGGTATTAGTCATAATAACTTATTATTATCAAATTGAGTTATTAAAAATATCAAAACTTTAAGATAATGTTTTTTCTTTCATTTTCTTTTTTCTTTTTTGAATATAAAACTTCTTTTTTTTTCAAAACAAGAAAAAAAAATCTTATCACCTCCTTTGTTTTCCTCACAAAAACAAAAATAATAATAAATCAAAAATTGTAAAGAAGTATTGCTAATAATAATTCTCTCTTTTTTTTGAGTTAAAATGAATATTTTATACATGAGAATAATATTTATGTATCACGTTAAGAAACAATAGATAAAATTATTTCTAAAAAGGAGAAAACACAAAAAAAACTCAATTTAAATCTACTATTGATTTAGATTTGAAACACCTTTATAAATTGAAACTTACCTCAAAAAATGAAAATGCCAGATTTTATTCTTTTATTTATGAGATTGCCCCAAAATAATTGTTACTTATAATCAGTTTTTTTTAACACATAGCTCTTCAATCTTATTGAAAATTTCATTGTGATTTATTTTTTTGAAAATTATTGAACTATCATAATCAAAAAGACTCTTGTTTCAGAAAAAAAATGATCTTATTATGATAAACAAAATGATTTTGGAAAGTAAAATATTTCAAAATATTACCCAGAATTTCATGTAAGACTCATTCTTTTTTTATAAAGAATCTTAAGTAATTTTCAATTGATTCAATCTATCTTAAATTTAAAATATTAGTAAATAATTCCAAAAATATCTCTTTTGAAAATTCTTAATATGATTAATTAATTATCAATTATTATATATCGAAGAGGTACTTAAAGACATGGATTTTTTAATTTTGATTCTTTTTTTAATTCAAAAAAATGTCAAGAAAATGATTTTTTGGTCCCCAAAACTCAGGAACACTAAACATAATAGTGATATAGAAGTAAGAATTTAAGAATGTCTTGTGATAATTAATATAGAGAAATAGCCAAATGTCAAACATTCAATATTAAAATTATTATATTTATATTAGTTTCTCAATCAAAATAAGGAGTAATTTACCCGCTTGAGTAATCAGGAAATATCAAGAGATAAATCTGCTTTTGATACTGTGATAAAGGTTTTGATATGGAGAATAATACTGAAAAATCCATAAAGCTATTATTAATTGCAGTAACAATAAAGAAGATTATCCTATGAAAAATCAAAGAATTAAAACAACATTCTTCCCAAATAAATTATCTTTGTTGATTAGTTATATGTTATACTATAGTCAAGGTGAAATAGTCAGATAAATAGGCAACTAAAATTAATAGTAATCTTTAAACATTGTATCAAAGCTATAATTAAATCTTTCAAAGACCAAGATCCAGGTTAATCTTCAAACCATGAATTCTCAAGATACATGAATTTCTATTTTTCTATTATAAGTGCAAATAATGATTGTCTTTTAGTATCTTGTAGTTAACTTTTTGAATTTAATTGAAAAAATTAACAGCTCACTAAGATAAAAGAGAAATTTAAACTTAAATCTTATGATGGCTAAATTTTGGAATATAGAATAAACTAACACAGTATATAAAAGCATTCTTCATAATTCAACATATATGAAATACCAAGAGAAGGAAAAATTTAACAATAGGTATTCTAATTATTGAAGCTTACTTTCAAAAATCCTAAGTTCCTAAGTTCATTTATTAAAGAAGAAAAATAAAAAGAATCTTCCAGTCTCTCATGAAAAGCTCTCCTATAAAAAAATAAATTGCAAAGATATTATATTAAAGGATTAGCATTTTTAAAATGTCATGATAATATTTTTTTAAAAAAATTTCTGATTAAAAAATGATACTCTTAAGATTAATTTGAGTTATTTATGTTTTATTTTAAGCAAAAAAAATCCTTCTATCTCAAAAAAAAACTCTAGAGAAATTTGATAAAACAAAGGGAATAAAGTTTCTTCAATTTTAAATTAGCTTTAACTTTTTTATTTAACTTATATAAAATTAAAATCATAGAAATAATTCAAGAATTATTATTATTATTATTATTTTTAGTCTAACAAATATAAATTAAGTTACTAATATGATTTTGATTCAAAACATAAGATTTGAATGAAAAAATTTGAATATTAGTATAGGCTTATGAAAGAAATTTATCCAAACTGAAGCAAAAATCTTGAGAAATTATTATAAGAATAAATTCATTCTATTAGTCTAAGTTCTTCATTTTCAATCTAAACCAATTTTAACGATGAGATATATGTCTATTTAAGAGATAAAACATTAAGCTAATATTACTAGCTATTGAATTAATAAATATATATGAAGCCAAAAATCACTTGAGGATAGGAATATTCATTATTTTGCTTAAAATAACTCTTATAATTATACTTGACTTTATAATGGCTAACATATTAAATATTTTGTTTAAAATTAAGTCATAGTTCTTCAAGTATTACTATAAGCTATATCTCATTTCTTTTATTAAGAAACTGAAACATTTTGAATAGAACTTATTTTCTTTAATTATTTTTTTTTTTAATTTTCTTAATTGATTTAATGATATTTTGAGATTTATAATTAGTAAAGGTATTTGATATGATTTTTTTTAATGAAATATTGAGTTGACTGAAATATGAGACTGGATAATTTAAATTATATATTTATAAATAATTCAACAGCATTTTTCAATTGATATATAAAGAAATTATATATACTTCATGAATTTCTCTTGAATTGATTTATTTTTTATTTTGTTTTTTTCAATTTATTTAAAATTCTTATTTTGAGGGATTTTTTTCATTTGAAAAAACAATCTAAATAGAATTTTTCATTTTTTTTTACAGATTAAAAATAACTCAAAATTTTTTGTGAAAATAAATAATAATAATTTTAAAAAAATCAATATTTTTTCAGTCAAAATTAATTGAATTTTTAATATTATTAAGTTTTCTTATATTAAAAAATCTGAAAAGGTTTTATCATAATAAATTCATTAAAATAAATAAATAAATTAACTTAATTCATATCTAGAATTCAAACTATAAATTATTATTATCATTATTATTATTATTATTTTTTAAAAAATTTCTCCAGCTCTCAATTATTTTTTAAGTGAGTAAGTTAAACTATTTTTAAAAATTTTGGATTTTCAAATTTTTATTATACAAAAAAAATGTTAAGCAATAGAATCATTTCACTTCAGGTTTTCTTTTTCTTTTTTTTTTTTTTTTTTGCAATTTCTAATTTTTATCTTTAGCTTATTTAAACTCTTTTTTTTCTTTTTTTTGATTTGTATAGCTAATTATTATTTTTATAAGATTTTCCAAAGCAAGATTTTTTTCCCTCATAATAGCATTTCATCAATTAGGTAGTTTTTTAATTTAGTAATTTAAAATAAATTTCCCATCTTGAAGTATTTTCAATACTTCATCACTATGGCCTCTGAAATTGTATATGTTGCTTTTGCTACAAAATCTTGTTTTAACTAACCCTTTTAAATTTTTAAACTCTTAAATTCTTAAATCATTAAATTTACATTTTTTTTTTGGCTTCTTGATCTCGCTAGTTATTAAAAAAAAACAAACACCCCGGCTTAATGAACACAAATGGACAAGTTTTTCCACATATATAATACTCCTTTCAAATAGTCTTTCGATTATATCTATTCCCTCAATTTCAAAGACAGGTTAGTCAACTACTGGTGATGAACAAAAGGCGATAAAATGGCTTTTTTTCAAGGACTTATTCTATTTGGCAAAAGATCAGAACGCTAACTTTGAAAAAGGTTGGATTAGATTTGTAATAACCCACTGTTTTTTTTGCGCTCTGGACAGTTGAAGAAAATGAGATATCTAAGGAGATTTTGAAGCACATGAAAGGCTTTTTTCAAAATTTCTACTTCAACAAGAATGAAAATGTTAGACACTTCAAACTGTGAACGCAGATCAAAGCTGAGAAGCCGTATAAGAAAAGCAACTCGAAAGGCTTGATATGATGGCATCTGGCATAAGGGGACCCAAGGGGATCAAGAATTTGGCCAAAGGCCATTGCGTGACCGCTAAGCTTCCTGACATTCCTGACGTACCCAATCCTCGCTCGAGCCTATTTAGTTTTTTGTTTAAATGGACGCCACCACATTTTAGTAAAACTTACAAATAGGGAAGGTTCAAATTGCTTCGTATGAAAGAAGTTTTTGGAACTCACCAAACGTTCATTATCATATCAATCCACAGGCCGAACCAGAACCATAACCACAGCCAACCAAAAACGCCTTGAACCCGTTTGCCGGTGACCCGTCTAAAGATGACTTCAATGACGATTCCCAGCCCCATTGCCATAAAGAACCAAGTTGTCCGAAAGTACCAATCAATATTCTTTACGGTAGATACTAAGCCTAAGAAAAGCTCAGAGTACTTGAATTAGCAGCGAATAACTTTCACTAGTCAATTTTTTTCTTCTTACCCCATTCATGCTGCAGTTTTAAAGTTCCAATGGCAAAAGCATGAGCTTACTGTCAGAATTTATGAGAGAAAAAGAAATAGGTGAAATTACCATTATTCCGCTGATAAACATCGCGCCCATCAGACCTGCCAGCCTTGAGGCTGTTTGACCAAAAGGCGTAAAGACTTTTACCATAGGTTCCGCCCCAAGAAATATAAAATCCCGTCTAAAGACAGATTGCCAACCTGAATTTTAAAAGAACGCTTTATTTTAATTTAATTTCCATGCTTGTTTCAAGAGAAAATATTATTCAATCTACCTTTCCCCCAGAAATCTGACAAGCTTTCTTGAAAGAGTGGTGTTTTAAAGAGGGGAGGATATGCCGAGGTATCGAACGGATCAGGTCTCCATGAGTTGGAAGGACGAAAAATTAAACGCCCAAGTTGTATCCAAAATAGCTCCCAGAGATTTAAAAGAGCTCCTCCCGTTTCAAAAGCAGAAAGACCAACACATCCCCAGGCGGCAAGAAGTACTTTATGGCAAGCAAGCCGCGTGACATAATGGTCTGGCAAACTAACCCATTGGGTAATCCACCCAAATGTGCCCTGAGGATGTGCGGTCGCGGGCAAGGTAAAAGAACAGAAAGCTACTAGTAGGAATTGATGTACGATAAGATTGAATAACTGGTTGAACAAAAACCAAACCGTTGAGATTTTGGGCGCTGGCGATAATATACTAGGTGGGGGTCCCCAAACATAATTCAAGGATCGAGGACTTGATAAAGAGACAATAGGATGGCCATAAGCTTATCAGAAACGATTTTCTACAAGGGAGCTCTTAGCATTTGCAGCTTGATAAGTGAATGAATATTTTTATTACCTGAAAGTCATGCAGATAGAAAATCTAGCCAGCTCGCCAATAGGAGGTGCTTTCTTGTCTGAAATCTGAACAGATTTTTTGCTTTTATGCACTTTTTTCGTCGGAGCTTGTAGCGGCTGGGTTGCTTTTACGGTCGACGTTGCTTGGGAATCTGAGTTAGTGATGCTGGATGAGCTATCAGATTCCGATTCCGATAGCGGCGATTCTTCCTTCTTGTGCTTGGCAAGATCTATCTTCCTGGCAGGCCCACGATGAAAAGCATACTGCAATGCCAGACAGATGACATGAAAAGTTGGAATGGCAATGCCAGCATCTTCCCAAAAAGAGAGTTCTTGGTTTCAGAATTAGCAAAAAGGAGATATCAAGGATAACAACTGGGACAAACAATTTAAATGGAGATAGAGCTCTAAGGGTTGAAACAGCCTTCTGCTTTGACTGTAAAGGGCAAGAAAGATGATTACTGGGGCAAGCCAAGCTCTCATCTTTCGAAATTGTGGATCTGATTCATAATATGGGTGAAGAAGAGCACCTTGAACAACAAGCACAGGCAACGCTGAAATGTTTAGGAGAATGTTGAAAGCCCAACGTAGTGGCAGGACAACGGATTGAAGCTCCATGATGCTCTTTCGCCTTGGATTGAATGAACCAAAGAGCAAAACACTTGAATGAACGGGCTAAGCAATACAAAAAAGCCTCTGGATCGGCTCCGTCAACCAGGCCCCACAAGCCAGGCTGGACGTATTCACCTTTTATAGAAAATCGGATAGTTTCCCTTTGCAAAGACTGACTACTTTCTTATTTCCCGATAGCTCTAGCCCAGGGCTATGAGCCCCCTGTTCGACCTCATGTCAGCTCTATGACAGCCAGACCTTCCCAGACTCCTCTCAACCTTGCGCCAGTCATCAGCTGATTTTCCAGTCTGGGGTCTTGCATATGCCATCTCTTTGAAATCAAACTAGTTGAGTGGCTCGTCAAAACTGGAACAAACATGCTTGAAGAAAAAACGACAGTGTAATCCTCATGGCATTACTATTTGGGCAGGCTTGAGAGAAATTGTACGCTTGTCCTCATACAGAAAACAGGAGGTGAGAGGTTTGCTTGAAACAGCTCGTTCTCGGGCGGTATTTCGCAATGTTCGAGCAGTAGTCAGTGCATACTTCATGTAAGCTACCGATTTAGGAGAAACAGCTTTCCCAACTATTCAGCTGAGAGGCCCCTTTGGGTTGCAACGGCACCGAACTGATAGGCGCTATACCTTCCGGTTGAGGGGTTCTAGCCACAGCAGGCTTCGAAGGTATTTTTGGATTAAGGATGAGCTGCAGAGGACCGAACCGAGCTGTTGGCAGCCTTGTTCCGGGGTGGATGAGCCGATGAATAAATAAATTCTGATATTCGTCTATGATACTGAAGCTGTTGCTCAATAATTTACTAGGATCGACTTTATTCTTGTCGTCTCTCTCCGGTTTGTTCAGCTGGCAGAGATTACCAGAACGAAGCTCTCAACGTTAGCTTTCAAGTTTTCCAGGCATGCAAACAACGAGCACTGTCTTTCGCAGACTGTCTAGCGGCCATTGCGCCAGACTTAAATGAGTCGAAAGCGCCAGTTGAGCGTAATGAAAGCACCTCTTCCTGCTGGCCCTAAGGTATTCCTGGCTTCCCCTCTTGTGCCGGCGGATAACCAACCAGGTTCATCGTGGAGGTACAATGACTCAATCCTAAACAGCCTCCGAGTAGTTCAGGAGGCGGCGTTCTGCTGCGACTATCCAAGTCATTTGGACTCAAGGCATACTCTGTTACCGCTCTAAAAGTAGGTTGGTTACTGGACCAGGCAATCATCACCGCTCACCCTTATGGCTATTTTACGTTGCAAGGATGTTTTCGGACTACTGGACCGAGCCGATAAGGTATAGAACATAGCAAGAAAGAAGCATGCTTCAGCACAGCTTTCTCAAACATGTCATCGACCGATGCTTTGAGGGTTCAAACCCCGGCACATCCTTGCAACGTTGGCTATTACAACTTGGGAACTCCAAGAGAATAGTAACGCCGCAAACGCTGATCATTACCTAGATTTATCCACTGGTGAGTTTTTCAATTGATAAATTGACGCTTTTCCAGGCTTTGTCTAGTTATTGAAAGCAAAATGAGCAATACGAGCGAACCCCTTTTTCACTACTCCTGCATCACGTAGCGGAACCCTGAGTGTTGATTTCCCTAGAAGCCGAGGCTGGGCATGCAATTAGTTCACTGCAAAAATACTTCCCAATCTGACTGAGATTCAGTTCGGAATATGATGAGTAAACAGTTTTTTTTTTTGAGTGCTAACACTACCATTGATTACCTTGAAGATCTTGGGGAATCAAGATACATTCTAACCAAATATTAAGTGAGAAATTAACTTTCATGGAAGTATACTACTTCCCACTGCAATGAGTAGTTGTTATAAATCTTATAATTGCTATGTATAATAATTAAACCAGTAGTCAATAATACTAAAGGCAGACTAGTAAGCAAACAAACGTATTGAATTAAAGATAAACGTAACAACAGTAGTCGCCTAAAGAGATTTAATTATTCTTATCTAATAACCACAAAACGACTATCAGAAGTAACAGTAACTGGTACTCCAGATTGGACAAAAATAAGGATTAGTAAGGGTTTTTTAAGTAACGAGCGTGATAACTAAGTACCTATACTCCTCCAGAACAATAGGTACGAGTACCAGATTATCTAGTAATAGGTAATATTAAAATGATTCTAATCAGATCGAAAACAGCAGTAGTTGGTATCGGGATGAACAACCACTCTATAGTAGAAAACTAGGCATCTATTTATTTTGTTGATAAACCCAACGAATAGTTAAAATTATCTAAATCCCAGCTGATTTTAATTAGTATTTCTGAGAGTAACTTGGTCTTTGATTGACTGTTGTGCATAATGTTATTCCAAATAGATTAGGTCTATACATTAGTAAAAGAACACTCATTTCCCAAGGTGATTTTCCTCATTTCATAGCACTCCTCCAGAATCTTCGAGGTGTAATTGTCTGAATACTTCCTGCATCTTAATCACACCCAGAGGTTTGGTCAAAATATCTGCTATCATATCATTGATTGAAACTTGAACCACCTTAACCAATTTCTTCATAACACAGTCACACACATACTGATACCTTACCTCAATATTTTTTGTATTAGCATTCAACAATGCTTGCTTCAAAATTGTGATGGCTCCTGAATTGTCATTGTATAGTATAGGTTTAATATTTCCATAACCCAAGTCACTAAAAACAAATGTGATCCACCCCATAGTTGCTTCATACAGATGTTCATAGCAATGTATTTGGCTTAAGTGGTTGATTGAGAAGCCACCAATTTCTTTTTACTTAACCAACAGACTGGACTACCTAGAGCCAATAAAACATAGCCTGTGATGGATTTCTGATCATCTTTAACATTAGCATTGTGGAACTCCCTTTAGTGTGGGATTGGATAAGGCAGTCCTTGAGGGGAAAATCACAGGTAAACAGTTTTGAATTGCTGAAATAATCCTCTAACCAAGAGTGCTAATGGTGTTTTAGCTACCCATATGAATATAATAAACAATCTCCCTACAGAGCTCACAAATCAATATTTAAGATTGTGGCTTTACAACTAGAGAAGACTTTTCAGCAGGGTCTATCAGACCTAATCAATAATCAGATAAGTAAGTTATAAGTTAAAAAAGTATGAGATATAATGTTTAAATAATAATATAAAATGAGTTAAGGGTAAGACCTTAATAGTATAAGAGTTTAACTTAATATAATAGTACTAATATATAGTATAAGGTTAAGTTGAATTTGATGTTATATCTTTTATAATAATTAATGTTTTGAGAGGGTAATTGCTAATATAATGTCACAATAAGACCTTTAATAATATACTGTAAGGTATTTTTTAATATAAACTTGATATTTTTCAAGTACATGAGTGATATAATATAATATAAGTGTAAGTGTTTATATAATAATATATATTTGTAAGGGTTTTCTAATTGTCAGCTGGAGTCTATGTTGAAGCAGTAATTAGGCTATTTACAACTAGAACTATGACTGTGACACGTGAAAATAATTTTTAAAATGGGAGTTTTTAATATAATAAAAGGGTTCTACTATTGAAAAATAGTGGTGGTGAGCACTATTGAGAACCCTGGATGCAGTCTTACCAGTTGGATTACTATAATAAGAACTACAACAATTGAAATTATAATTATACCCTGATTATTACCCAAGAGTAAAACTGTTTTGGACAATTTACTACGTAGGATATTCAAGAGAAGGATGAGGAAACAATTCTGGCTGTGAGAAGCCTCCTTTTTATCCTGAAATGGGGTGGAAAGGGTGCTAGACCTTTCCGCATAGAGGAGTGAAGATTTTTTCACTCTCTAGTACTGGCTTGTGGTTTGCAAACAGCCTGTATAACCTTTATTGGGCTCAGATGTGGTTTTGAAACCACATCTGGGCAGTTTTCACCTATACAGGGTGAAAATTTTCATCTGGGGACCTCACAGCCTGATTCTGACATGTATGACGTGTAGAATGCTGTACAGAAACTGTATGGGACCCCAGTATTGACTGACATATGAGGTATTGAAGTAAAAACAAGCTTCTTTGTCTATTTGACACCTCATATTCATGGTTATGAGATATTATCCCATGGTAAGGCTGTATATGACAGCAGGTGGGAATCTGACCTTAAAACAGCCATAACTTTGTCAATTCTTGAGATATCAACCTCAAAATTGGTTAAGTGTATCGCCCTGTATGTGCTCTACACAATGGTTCCTCATTTGATATGGGTATCATTAAATATGGCAAAGTTATCCCATGTACAAGATTTTTGTACATTTGCATGGTATAGGCAAAAAGCTGTATTGAGCTTATTTGCCCCATAACCTTTGTTCTAGTTGAGCTATGGCGAAATGGATGACACCATCAGATAGCCCTGACTGTGCTCTTTCCAAAAAGACCCCACTTCAAGTATCTCACACTAAAACTGTAGAAGTTAGATGAGAGGTGAATGTTTTGTTCACCCTTATTTGGCCTGCAATTGACCATAACTCCAGTAATATTGGTGCTAGCTCAGTTTGGCTGGTACCATTGGATAGCCCTGGCTTAGAGCTTCATTTTGAGTACCCATTTGATGGGGTTAAGCCTCTCCTTCTAGATTTTAGATGAGTGGTGAAAATTAAGGTTTATGCTCAGCAATAACTTTGTTATTTCTTATCCTATGGTGATGGGACTTATATTTTCAGAAAGAGGTGAGTTTCCTCTTTCGTTTGATACCTTTTGAGCTGATTTGGCTCAGCTCCATGTTTTGGTGGTATCTTGGCTATACCATTGGTTTATGGTATTTTGGCTGTCATGCTTGTGCTCTGGTTTTGAGTCACAGGCTGAGACTAATATTAAGATATAATAAGAATATTTTTCATTTAAAATATAACATTTATGGGGATAAACTCAATAGTATAAGTATTATTGATAGTATTATAATTATAAGACTAATAATTCAAACATAGGGTGGATTAATAATATAATGTAGAGCTTCTGTCAATTACTATTAATTATAAGTCAATATGAATTAAGCTTATAAGTCTATAATACTTGAATAAAATAATGAGATTATCCTATTAGTAAGGAATGGATGAATTATTCTACTTCTTGGTATATAATTCCCATCTAATAATAATACTACATTTAATTACTAGTGAGGGATGAACAATTATTCTCCTTCTTGGTATATAATTAATTTCATGGGGAAAAGAGGAAAGGATGAGGGAGAGAGGACATCTATTTATATTCTTTGGGCTCTCCATAGAGACACTCAAAAAAAAGGGACTTAGAATTTTTTCACTTCTTTGGGCTGGGATAATTTTTCATAGTTGTGGGATATCATTTGTTTGTTTGATTGCACCATTTTAATTTATGATTATGTAATATGAGATGTTTTTGCTAGTGAGGAATTTGGAGATGGTGTCATTTCTTGGAGGTATTGCACCATATCTTCAGTTTATTGAAACATTTTCATGCATTATTATGTAATATGGCTAAACTTTCTTTGATGAAAAATTTTGGATGATGTCATTTCTTGAAGGTATTGCACCATTTATTTGGTTTTTTGCACCATTTCAGGTGGTATGAAGTGATTTTGTACAGTTATTGCACTGTAGGTCTATGCACTGTTTTAACTTTAGGTGGAGAATGCTGTGTATTGTGGGGATTCTATTTGTCCTGTATGAGATTTAATTTTCCTTCATTAAACTTAAATTATGTTTTTAATTTATATTTACTGCCTTATCAGGTGGCTGTGCTTGTATTTCCACAGATATGCTGTGGAATTTAAGGTTTTGATGGATTTTCCTTGCATAAATTAATTAATTTTTTTTCCTGTCTTGTGACTGTTGATTAATACAGTTTTCATTTATTAATTATTGCAATGGACTCAGTTTAATAACTGCATTTCTGAGTAATCCAAAGGTTGAGAAGAACTAGGGTAACTTGAGTGTTACACTACCTATTTTATTGGTAAGTTTAACATTTTTTTGCTAGCTTGTCCTTTAATTTTCTTTATTTTATTGTTATTCTTTTAATCAAATAGAACATTGTTATATTATTTTTCCTATGGGATTATACATACTGATGGATTTCAATCCATTCTATTTCTGAATTCCCCTATTATAATTGATTAATTATTGATTTTTCTTTGTTGTTTCTTCAATTGATAGCCTTATAAATGGGATTTAACTTAAAGCTTGGCCATTAAGGTATGGAATATCACAGAATAATGCACATCCACCCAGCCAGTCAGCATCTCCTTGGTTGTATATTGGTTATATATCAAACATTTATCCTTTGATTCCTTGAGATATTGTAAAAGATGTTTAAGTCCATTCCAGTGGCATTTATTTGGCTTGGTGGAGTATTGTGAGAGCTGAGTTACTGTAAAAAGAATGTCTGGTCAGGTATGGTGAGCTAGGTAGTTAATACTTCCTGTGGCTTGTTGGAACAATGTCACATTCAAAACTTCATCTGAGATACCTGATTCTAATTCATTGAGGAAATTATCATTACAAGGGGCTTTGACAGGCTTACAATCATCCATGTTTAATTGCTGTATAAGTCTTGTGATCAGGTTTGTCTGATTTATCATAATTCTATCACTGCTCCACCTCAAAGTGTAACCTAGATGTTGAGTAGGCTTTTTCTTGGATTTGAGTTTAAGGATTGAATTTAACTTGGTTAAAAACTCATTTATCTTAATTTCCAACTGGCTTAAAGTGAAACCATTGTCAACATGCACATGAAGTAGTATTGTTTTTTCAGTATTTATCAATAGTTATTAATCTGACTGAGTACTATTCAATCCAAGGCTACTAAGTATAGACATGAGCTTCAACTTCCACATGCATGGAGATTGCTTTGTTCCATAGAGTAATTTATTAAGATTCCAAGCCCAGATTTTTTCTTTTCTTTTTTCTTCATATCCCTTTACCTGTTTCACATACATGAATGCATTCATTTCACCATGAAGAAATGTGGCTTTGATATCAAACTGGTAAAGTATATAATTGAAATTCACAACTAACAAAAGCATCACTTTGAAAGTTTCATTGTGTCCAACTGATTCCCATGTTTCATAAAAATGGAGAATAGGTTCCTAGTGAGTTCCCAATACAACCCAGAAAGCTTTATATCAATAAAATTCACCACATTTGTTACATTTACAGGTGAGCCTCCACATACCACCAATACCCTTGGTGGGTTCCTCAGGGTAGGGAACAAGCTCTTCAGTGTTGTGGGACATTAGTGATTAAAATTAGGTGTCCATTCCTTTCTTCCACTCAATTCCTTCAATTGGGTAATTAACTTCTTGAAAATAAGGAACTTCATTTGTGAGTAACCATTGATCAGGATGGTGAACATTCCTTTTTCCCACTATGATATTATCCTGGATGATTGAACTGGTAATGTTTTTTGGGGCCTCCTTGTAGTAAGGTACATAATTGTAATTCTTCAATTTCCCCATTATTGGAGCAACACCAACTGGCTCAGGCATATTTTCTGGTCTGGGAAGGTCAAGAAATGATATATCATGAGTTTCTTCAGGAATATTCAACTGTGAGGCTGGGACTCATAGCTTGATTTTGAGTGAATGTCTAGTGGGGAGTTCTGATGATGGTTGATGCATAGATGGAATTGCGGCACTAACTGCTGGTTTTTAGTCTTGTGAGACTTGTATTTTTACTGTTTCAAGATTGAGGAGTTGCAACCCATCAGAATATCTTTTAGAGGTTAGCACATGCAATAACTCTTCTCAAGGTTCATTCTTTGAAGTTGGATTTACTATTTTAGTGGTGACTCTAATTCCAAATGGGACAGGTTTGTGGAAATCTATTTCTGGTTCAATTAGGAAGTGTTTTTTCTTTAATCCCATAGTGAAAGACTCCATATTGAAATGCTTGTGTGGAAGCATATTTAACAGTAACAAGGAATGTGAGCCTGCCTCATCCCAATACAAATTAGGGATTTTTGATTGACCAAGCAAACACCTGATCTTAGACAGGAGTGTTTGATTAAATTTTTAAGAAACACCATTAGTCTGGAAGGACTCAGGGGGACCTCTTTCCAGGGAGATAGATACCTTGGCTAGCTGAATAATTCATGAATAGTTGAGAACTAAATTATCCTCCGCAATAAGTGTGGATATATACAGGGATTATGTCCAACTTGTTCTTGATTTCCATAAGGTAGGTTTTTATCTGTTCTTCAGATTTTCCTTTTTTATAACAAATAGATGCCGTTGAAACTTCTCAAGTCATCAATTAGCAACAACACATACTTATAATCCCTGCAAGTTGAAGGGTTGATATTCAGGGTATCTATATGTATTTTGAAAAAAGGTGCATCAGCACATGTTAGTTCCTGGGAATGAGGATGATTTCTAATATTGGCTTGTTGAAACACTTGAAAAGATGAGGATTGGGTAAAATCTACTTTTATTCTTCCCTCTCTTAAGAGTGCTTTTATGTACAAGTCCAAGGGATGGCCAAGAGTTAGAGGCTAATCTGATTCTAAATTAGGAATTGTGTAGAATGAGGTTGAAGCTAGTTTTGAGACAAATAAGTTTCCTTTGAATTAAAAAACATCAAAAATAAAGTTCTCATACTTAAGTATGAAGAGGTTAGACTTCATAGTCAGCTTTAGTCTACGGTTTCATAACTGAAATACTGAAAATAAGCTCACTGGATTATTGGTAACATAGTAGACTGGGTACAGTTTGATACCTTTGAAGTCTAGTGTTCCCTGATGGGTTACCTTGAACAGGGAGGAAAAGGTATTAATTTTCTTGTCAATGTGAACTGGATCCACTAGTAGTCTCAGATCATTAACAAAAGCTCTTCTGGTGTGGTATTCAATACCCATTATACCAGTTTCAAGCTTACCAAATAAGACGATGAGAAATGAAGAATAATTCAGGGGAAAGAAAATGAAAATGTGGAATAACTCCAGAGACAGGAGTTAAACTGTGGAATTTTGGAGAAGGAATTGGAATAAAATTGAAGAACTTGGGAGAAATTATGGAAGAAGATTGTGGAATTATAGAAAAATCCATGAATAGCTTTGAGGAATAAAAATAAAATTGCAGAATTATTACTGAGATCAAAATACAACTGTGGCATAAAACTATTGGATTTTAAAACATAAAATAGGATTAGGGAATAACTCTGGAGATTAAAATAGGAATTAGGGAATACCTCAGGAAAAAATTGAGGAATAACTCTCAGAAAGAAAATCAAGTTGTGGAATAGCTCTGGAAATGAACATAGCAATTACGGAATAACTCTGGAAATGAACATAGGAATTATGGAATAACTCCAGAGGTGAAAATAGGAATGAGGGAATAAATTTGGAGATTGGAATAGGAATTAAGGAATACCTCCAGAGGTGAACATAGGCATTATCTTTGTGATACAATATTGGAAATATGTGTAATTTGGGATTTCTTGGGAATTTCTATTAGCTATAATAAGTTTACTTTGGTTAATATAAAGGAATATTAGAGTAAGATAGTGTTTCAAGGCTTTAATATTCTTTAATAGTGTGTAATAATAAGATAAAACAGTATCTTTTAAGTTTAAAAGTTAGCATTCTTTAATATTGTATATTTAAAGGGGTTATCTAATTTGAAATTGTGGTAGATGGTGTTATTTTTCTACTTGATAAGATTTTTCCAATAGAGAAGTACCCTTCATTTTGGGTAAATATTTCAATTATTGGATTCCATTGATCTTAGCTACTGGAATATCCTCAAAGATATATTTCCACTGAGATTAGCTACTTGGAGAATAAATTCATTATAATATACTGGGCTACTTCTCAGGTGAGGGATGAATTACTCCTGTGCATGGGGGAGAGAGCCCTCTATTTATACCTTTTAGGATCCCAGTGGGTCCTCCATCAGAGCTGTATTTTACATCCTTAATTCCTCTTGATTTACTCATGTGATTTTGTCTTTGGTGAGGATTTTTCTTGCAATTTTGAGGTGTTTCAAGCTTTAGTGATAATTTTTCTTCTTCATAGCCTCCATTTTTTTCATGATTTTCTTTTGGTGAGTTTATTATGACATAAAATTCTTTTATTTTCTTTGCATTCATGAGGTGATTTCACTTTTTCTGTGTATTTTCTCTTTTTTACAGCCTTTTTTCTGTCACATGATATTCTGGTGGTGGGGGAAGTATCACATTATCACCTTGTATTTCCCTTGAGTAGGTTATATTTTAGCCTTGGTAGAGGTTTTATTGTAGTTTAGGAAGGTTTCATTGTTGTGTTTCTTCTTCTTGAACTCTGAAGTGAGGTCAGGTGGTTAATTCTTTCCCTTATGGATTTGCTGTTGTGCAGGAGATGATGTGTTATTTTAGTTTGACACATGATATGCACAGTCATGTGGTTAAGTCTTCTTGCATAAATGTGTGGCTGTGTAAATAAGGCAGCTAAGATTTCACTCAGGGTGTGTATCACATGTAGCTTGTTTGTTTTGACTTTCATGGGGTCATGAGTGGTGTGAAGAATTTTTATTTTGATCTCTCATCTGCCAAATAAGGTTATGCATTGGCTTGAATAAGCTTTGATGGCTGTGTCCTCCCAGATCTTGGAGCTGTTTTTAGTTCTAAATGGGGTTACTGTGAATATGAAATTGGTTATTCCTGTGGATGTTCTGGAGATTACTTTCAGGAATTCCAGTGGTTTGAATCTTTCATTGTGTGACTCCCCTGTGTCTGAATGCAAGGGGGATGTGTAATTTATGAAAGTTTCCTTTTCTTGATTCACAAGCCCAGTGGTTATAAGAGGGGTGTAAAACTGGCTGGGGCATGTAACTTACAGTGTGGAACCTTGCTTGTTGTAATGAGTTTTCTATATGTAAAGTGACCTTTACCTATTAATTGTAAGACAAATAGGACTTGGATCGGCAAGACAGGAGGTCTTAGCCAATGGATCAGGGTGAGGAGGGAAGTAGGCACGACGAACCTTGGATCGGCAAGACAGGAGGTCTTAGCCAATGGATCAGGGTGAGGAGGGAAGTAGGCACGACGAACCTAAAGAAGAAAAGTAATAAACACAAACGATAGATTTAATTGCTTTGATAGATACTAGTTATAATTGGGGATTATCAAGTAAAGTACCTTGGATCGGCAAGACAGGAGGTCTTAGCCAATGGATCAGGGTGAGGAGGGAAGTAGGCACGACGAACCTAAAGAAGAAAAGTAATAAACACAAACGATGAAGAATTCTAGGTACAAGATATTGTGGGTTTAAATAGTCTAATTGTGGTCAACAAGGATCGACGTGATCTTGTATTGATTATGTCATAGTATTACATCACTTGGGTGTATGCGTTCAGTGTATAACTAGTGTTTACCGTCTTTTCTTTTCTTTCACTCCGCCTTACTTGATAGTCCCTTATTGCCAAAAATAATCTTTAGATGGTTGATGCTTTTGTTGTAGGGGTTATTTTTAGTTAGTGAGTCGGCGATCATATTTTTGGTTTCTAAGTAGTTTATTTTTAATTTTTCTTGTTCTATTAAGTCGCGTATAAAATGTAGTCGGAAGTTAATGTGTCGGGTTCCATGGTGGTACACGTGGTTAGATGCTATGGCAATTGCGCTTTGGTTGTCGGTGAATAGAGTTTGTTTAAGATGTTCATTAGTTGATTCGAGTATGAGATTCTTCAGCCATTGTAGATCTTGAATCCCTTCTGTCATTGCATTGTATTCTGCTTCAGCAGACGATAGTGACACTACCTTTTGTTTGTGGCTTCTCCAGCCAAGGGTGCCATAGTAGTGGACTATGGATGCGGAGAAGGACTTGTACCCTTCACTTCCTCCCCAGTCACTGTCGGTGAATCCAAGGAGTTGATCTTTTTGGTGATTTAGTTGATTTTGGCCAAGACGGAGATCAAAGTGTCGGGTGCAGCTCAAATAGGCAAGGACGTGTTTTGCGGCATTGAAGTGTAAGTCTTTTGGGTTTTCAAGGTATTGAGAGAGAAAAGAAGTGCTATAGGCTAGGTCTGGCCTAGTACATTGTACTAGGTATTGTAGCAATCCGATCACCCGTCGGTAGTTGAAAGGGTGAGTTATTTCTTGAGTCGGCAGGTCCCTGAATGACTTGCAATTTCCTGGTAAGGGGCTGGTCGTGAGTCGGGGGCTAAGTATATTAAACTCTTCTAGAATGTTGTTAATTAGTTTGTCCTGGATGAGACTGATGTGGTCTCTGTGTTGAGTGATTCTGATTCCAAGGGCGAATTTTATCTTTCCTAGGTCTTCCATTTCAAAGATGTTATTGATTTTAGTTTTGAATTCGTTGTTCCATGACCCCCCGAAGATTAAGTCATCAACATGTATGAATAACCACATGGGTTTATTTTGGTTGGTTGAGTAATATAGACAGGGGTCGGTGTGTGCTGCACGGAGGCCAATAGAATTTAGGGCATTCTTCAGTTCCTTATGCCAGCATCGGGGGCTTTGCTTCAATCCATAGAGCGATCGATTCAGGATAAAGTATTTGTTTGGTTGGTGTTTTTTATATCCGTCGGGTCTTAGGATGTAGAGGTTTTTGTCGGGTCTTCCGTTGAGGAAGGCACATTTAACGTCCATTTGTTCAATGGTGAATCTGTTTAGGTGGCAGAGGGTAAGTAGAAGTCGTAGGGAGGTTAGTCTTCCAGTGGGTGAGAAGACGTCTCCATAATCGATGCCCTCTTTTTGGTGGAATCCTCGCACACAAAGACGAGCTTTGAATTTGGTGAGGTTTCCATCTTCATCGGTTTTACGTTTGAAAACCCAGGTGGTGGACAGTGGTTTTGTGTTTTCAGTTAAGGTAGCTGGAGACCAAACTTGATGTTTTTCCATGTTATCCAGTTCTTTCTGAATAGCATCTTCCCAGTGTTGGTGGAGGTCACTTTTCATGGCTTGGTGGAAGTTCTTTGGGCATTCCTCGTCCAGGAGCGAGACAGTGTTGGCAGAGTGTTTAGGTCGTCTTCGGGATTCTATTATGTTCCTGGGGTCTCCTACTCTTCCAAGAATTTCTTTTGGTGGCGGTTCATTTTCTGGTATCCATTCGTATCTGGGGGATTTACTTTTGACAAGGCAATTGGGGTCTGGTTCAGGGTTGTCAGTACCAGAGAGTGAAGATGGTTTTGTTCTGGAGGGGATTACTTCAGTCGAATCTTCCATAGGGTCTGGTACAAGGTTAGATTCTGGGGGAGTTGGTGAGCCCATTTCGAGGTTGTTTCTTTGTGGGGATTCCTCATGCTCGGTGGCAGGGGTCTGGTTTAGATCTGTAGTAAGTTGGAGCTGGTCAGCTCCTATATTAGTAGGGTTAGGCTGTTTACCCGGAAACACGTTTGGGATAAATTTAACATGGTGAGTAATTTTTACGTTACCTGTCCGCCTGTCCAAGATTCGATATGCCCGGTGCCCCTCCTCGTACCCTAAAAAGATTCCTTCAGATCCTCGATCTGTGAATTTCCCTTTGATGAGATTGTTAAGGTAATAGCAGAGACACCCAAAAGGTTGTAGGTGGTGATAGGTTGGAGTTCTTTCGAACCATTTACTAAAGGGAGTGGAATGATCCAGTGACCTTTTTGGTGTGATATTTTCTAAGTAAGTCGCTGTTCTAACGGCTTCGGCCCAATAGGACCCACCAAGGCCAGAGTCTTTGAGGAGGCATCTTGCCTTGGTGACAGTGGTTCTGTTCCCTCGTTCGGCAAAAGGGTTTTGCTGAGGTGTGTATGGGGCAGTGGTAAGGTGGGTAATGCCTTTTGCTTGGAGAAGGTTGTTAAGTTTTTCGTTTTTAAATTCACTTCCGTTGTCTGATACGATGTTGGTAATTTTTGCATGGGATTGATTTTCAATTCGAGTGAATAGTTTCTGAAGTAGGAAGCCGACTTTGGATTTAGATTTTAGGAATAGGGTCCAAACAAAACGGCTGAATCCATCCATTACCCTTAGGCAGTACTTGTAGCCAAGGTTGGACGGGGTTTCGACAGGTCCAAATAGATCCATGTGTAAGAATTGGAGTTTTTGTTGAGGTAAGGGAAAGGATCCCTTGAAGGGGGATTTGGTGATTTTGCAAAGGTTACACGAGTCGCATAGAAGGTTTTGGACGTTGGCTTTTGGAAACATTCTGATTAGGTATTCTGGGGAAGGATGGCCGGCGGCTTGATGCAGGGTAAGGGATTGATTTAAGTGGGAGACTGTGGTGAGGGCGAGTTGCTTTTCTGTGTTGACTTCGAAGTTCCCATTCTTAAAGCTTCCCTTGATGATGAGGTTGTTATTTTGGTCGAGTACTTGGAAGGTCTTATTTTCGTAGGATGTGAGTTTGTAATGTGGTTTAAGGATTTGTCCTAAGCTGATTAGGTTATACGACAGATTTTCTACAAGTAAGCAGTCAGATAGGTCTAAGAAGCAGTGGGAAAGTTTGATCCGGACAGTCCCAGTTCCGGAGGCTAGGATTGTAGATCCATCTGCTAGCTCAATGGTCTGAGTTATTTTGGAAATTTTAGTGAATAGGTTGGGATTGTTGAACATGGAGGTTGTGGCTCCCGAATCAAGAATGATTGAGTTTTGATTAGGTTTGTTGGTAGACGCTATGAGAGACTTGATTGGCTTTTGGCCTCTCTTTTCGTTTTTGTCTCTTTTTAGGAAATTACATTCGCTTTCGTCATGTCTAGTTAAAGGGTTGTGCCATCCAGGGGCACATTTGGGGTAATCACCTTCTGGTTTTCTTTTTTGTTGGAGGTGTTGTTCGGTGTTGGAGTTACTTTTTGAGGCAATTAGTGCTTGGTTGTTGGGGTTGTGGTTGTTTTCTTCTCGTTGTAGAAACTTTCTCATTACTTCCCAGGTGTCATCGAGGGAAGGAGATGTCTTTTCCACTTCGCATTTACCGAGCCAGACTTCCATGGTTGTTTTAAATCTTTCGGGTAGGTTGATAATGACCCACATAGCTATTACTGAATCTATGAGGTCTTCAGGAGAGATGGTAAGACCGGAAAACAGGGTACGAAGGTGGAGTGTGTTTTCGAGGATAAAAGACATGTTGTCTTTAATTTGATCGTCGAGGAGTTGTGTTGAGAATATTTTTCCGAGGTACATGGTTTGGTTTTGGATTGATTTAGGTTGGTAGAATTCTTGGGCAAGCTTCCAGAAGGTGGCTGGATCTTTTTTAGATTCGGTGTAGAACTTATTCCCTATTCGAATTGCGCAGTTGATTTTGAGAAGGGCAGCGGCTCGTTGTTTTCTACGAGGCTCCAATTTATCGTTCTCTGCGATTTCTTCGGGCAGCTCTGTGTCTGTGACAAGACCATAGTAGTTTTTAAGGGTTAGGATGCCCTCCATTCTGGAGACCCATTCCAAGTAGTTTGTCTTTTTCGTTTAGTTCTAGGGAAAATTCTCCCATGTTTTATAGGTGGATTCTTGGAGTTCTTTTCAGAGCTTCTCCGGTCTCATAATCTGTAAGACAAATAGGACTTGGATCGGCAAGACAGGAGGTCTTAGCCAATGGATCAGGGTGAGGAGGGAAGTAGGCACGACGAACCTTGGATCGGCAAGACAGGAGGTCTTAGCCAATGGATCAGGGTGAGGAGGGAAGTAGGCACGACGAACCTAAAGAAGAAAAGTAATAAACACAAATGATAGATTTAATTGCTTTGATAGATACTAGTTATAATTGGGGATTATCAAGTAAAGTACCTTGGATCGGCAAGACAGGAGGTCTTAGCCAATGGATCAGGGTGAGGAGGGAAGTAGGCACGACGAACCTAAAGAAGAAAAGTAATAAACACAAACGATGAAGAATTCTAGGTACAAGATATTGTGGGTTTAAATAGTCTAATTGTGGTCAACAAGGATCGACGTGATCTTGTATTGATTATGTCATAGTATTACATCACTTGGGTGTATGCGTTCAGTGTATAACTAGTGTTTACCGTCTTTTCTTTTCTTTCATTAATAATGAAACTGAATAATCTTTCTGAACACATACACTGCTCTTTGGTTCCTGTTTCATGGTATTATGATTTTACTGCAACTTCTTGATGTAAATATGACATTTTGGTGTAAAAATTGAATGTAATTCAGCCTGTGGGTATGATTTATTGCTATTGTGGGGTACTATGAGCTTGGTCCTGTAAAAAAATGGTATTGAATACTGCACCACCTTTTTCACATGTTCTTTTTTTTACAAGGAATTTATCTGAAATATGCTTGTAGGTACTGTCTGATTTGGTTTTTTCACCACCAATACTTGGACCATCCCTGATGTTACAGCTTTAATTCCTTTCACTTCTCAATTTATAGATAAATAATTAAAACTCACATCAATAATTTAGGTAATTGACAAAGCTAAAGGTTTTTAAAATTAATTTCTTCATTCCCGGAGAATTGCTTTAGGTAATCATTTGGGGGCTTCTCTAGCTATATTTTTTTCAGCATCATCTCTGGATACAATCTTAACAAAAATATCATTTTTATTACCACTGACAATCAATAAGCTAACAAGCACATGAATCAATAAATTCAAGCTTTCACCAGAAAATGTTTGATGTAACTGGCTGGCCATTAATGGGATATAACTTTGATTTCCCTGAGAATAATATTTCAAATATTTGAGATTTTTACTTATATTAATGTATGAATTCATTTCATATCCAGGGTATCCCAGTTATATCACTAGTATATCTTTTTAAGATACCTATTCTATTCTCATAATATGAAAATGAGCTACTCATTCAAAATTCCAAAGTAGTTTGTATATTTTTTTTCCAATGTTTCAATATAAACTCAATGGTTGGCTCATGAGGCTTTTGCCAAGATTTTGGGAAGCTATTTGATAAAAAAAATTATTCTATATATATACTTCTATTAGTATTATCTATAATCTCAAGGCTTAAATTTGAGGTATTTTAAACAGTATTTAAATGTAGAGCTAGGGATAGTAATTGGTTTTCTCCTATGTCTATTGTGTGCTCAAGATGAAAATCTCTACAAATTCAAGTCTCATGGACTTTAGTGAGAATTTTTTTGAATAAATCAACAAAAGTTTCAAAAAAGTTCATTAAAAGCCTTAAGAAATATGAATAATGAATTATTCAAAAAACTATTGTGAATTCAAATACTATTTCAATTTTATTGGAATAGGAGCATTCCTTTTTTTATTTTGGAAATGAGATTTTTCTTTTAGCTTTTTTCAGGATGCATAAAGGTAATTGGAACTAGTTAATTAAAATATATAGAAATTAAAACCACAAAATGTTCTACATATTTATTTGAGTTTATGGTACAAAAGCCAGCTCAATAATTTACAAAAAATTGTCATTCCTATCATAAAATGATTTAATTTTAGTATTTCTGGATCGTTAAAATACTTTTGGCTTTGTTTTCACTCAAGGACTTACTGGAGTAATCCCAGAGGTAACCATTGGAGATCTCTCAATAATTCTCTCCACTTTATGCTGATGCTTTTCCCCTTAGAACCTAAGATCAAATAATTAAAAAATTAGAGATATTAGTGGATGAGGCAAAATCTCAAAGTAATTTTTCCATCTTTTGATTTTAGTAATATAGAATTCAAGCTTATAAGATCAATAATTTTCTTTGAAAAATATTCCAATCAGTTAATGAATGACCTGATATCTTGTAAAATTGTTTTATTATAGGATTCCAAAGGAATATTCAAATAATTGACAATAAACTCATTTTGTGGTAATATTTTCATATAAAAGCTTGAAAAAGACCAAAGCTTATAGCATCTTCTGGAAAATGTTGAAAAGGAGGCAAAACGTTCCTCCTCAAATTCGCCACCTGAGGAGGATTTCAGGACCCAGCGTGTGGTTTTTGGCTGTACCTTTGGTAAAAAAAGTTGAATAACCAAAAACCAAGAATCCTGTGATAAAAACTGCTCCTTTTATGCTGATTTTGGAGGCAAATTTTGTGTTTGCCACATATTTTTAAAAAGCTCCATAAAATACACCTATAAGACTTCCTGACCACATCCAATGCAGTACCTTTGAAAAAGTTATAAATGGCCAAAAATGGCCTTTTTGTAGGAAATAAGGTCCCTGGGTCCTCAGTTTTATGCACAATTTCTTCATCAAAAGCCCAGGAAAACCTGTTGGAAGATGGCTGTTGCCATCTGCTACAGACATCTTATGAAAAATTGACAAAAATGGCCTTTTTGTGGAAAATTTTCCTGGTGGCTTGATTGAATGGTCAAATTTAATTTTCACACTAACACTTGTTGAAAAATGTCCAAAAAGATCCTTTCAGGTATTTATGATCCCATTGGATACATTGATTCTGATAAAACTGTAAGAAATGCCCAAAGTGCTGTTTTGCAGAAAATAAGGCCCCTGGAGTGTCATTTTCATATTTAAAGGCTGTTTTTTTGGAAGATATTTTGTAAAAAAGCTCCCCCAAGACCCTTTGAAGAATTTCTGACCCTATCTACTACAAATGTTTGCAGAAACCTGTGAGAAGTGGCCCAAAAAGATGTTTTCTGTGGCAAGTAAGGCCCCTTGAGACTCATTATTATGGGAGAATGAGGTTTCTTTCCCAATACATCTGAAAGGTAAGTCATAAAGCTACTCTAAGAACTCTCTGACTCCATCTATGACAAAATATTTCATAAAATTGGGTAAACCCCCTTCTTGTGGGGAATGAGGCCCCTGGAGGATCATTTTAATGGCTAAATGTGGTTATATTTTCTAACTTTTTTTGATAAAATCCACAAATACCCCTATATAGCTCTTTTAATCCATAGATTACTAATAAATCTGACATAATTGTAAAAAATGGCCAAAAAAGGCCTTGCTGCAGCAAATAAAATCCCTTGATCCTCAATTTTATTACCAAATGTGTTTTAGTTTGTTGACTTCTTTTCAAATGGGTCTACAAAGACTCCTTGAGGAGTGTCTGACTCTATCAACAAAATTACATCTCAGAAAGCTTAGAAAAGGGAAAAATACCATTTTTTGGAAAATAAGCCCCATGGAGGCTCAATTTAATCTCAAAATGCTGTTTTGTTCGCCACAATTTTTGCAAAAAGGTCTAGAAGGACCCTTTGAAGAGTTTCTGACTTCATCCACAACAAGTAATTATTAAAACAAAATTAAAAATGGCCAAAACAGCCTTTCTGCAGAAAATGAGGTCCCGGGAGCCTTGATTTTATCCCCATATGTGGTTTTGTTTTCCAAATTGTTTGGAAACAGGTCTAAAAAGACCCCATCCATTGGACCAATTGTCAGAAGATTATTGAAAGGAAAATGGAGCTCTTTTTGTGGGAAATTAGGCCCCTGGAGGGTAAATTTAATCTCCAGATCTTTTAAAAAAGGTGTAAGAGGACTTCTTGGGGAATTCCTGACTCTATCCCCACAAACAATTTTGAAGAAATGTGAAAAATAGCATTTTTTGTGGCAACCAAGGCCCCTGAAGGCTCAGTTTGATGCCCAAGTTTTTGGTTTGAATAAAGTTTCACTAGCTGGTCCAAAGACACTCAGAAAGAACTCTCTCTCACAATCCAACACAACATTTCTGCATAAATCTTGGAGAAAAGACAAAAAAAATCTTTTGAAGGAAACAAGGCAACCAAAGGCTCATTCCAATGTCAAAATGTGGCCTTATTCTCCAGGTTTTATTTCCAAACAAAATTCCACATACACCCCTTGACAAATTCCTGACCCCCTCTGTAAGGCTTGTCTATGAAACTCTTGATATTAATATCAAATATCAAGAGTACTATGACTGTCTGCAGTAGAAAATATGATATAATTAAATATTATAGCCACAAATTCATATAAGTATTAAATAATATAATTGTAAAAATTTTAATAATTATAATCAATTATAATAATTCTATTATTATTATTGTAGTCACTGAAAGCTATAATAATAAAAATGTATAAAGCTCTTAATGAGACAATTATATGTGTAAGGTCATTTATAAAAGAAATATCACACCCACTGTACGTAGATAAATTTTATAGAAAATTCTATATAAAAAAACTAATACTAGATAAAAAAGGATATAGACTTTTAAAGAAAACTTACTTATAATATTTAGTTAATACAACAAGTCAAAAAACAACATTTATTATATTAAATAATTTTTATAAGTTTAAAAAATTCCAAAAATCAATACTTTCAAAGATAAAACAACTTTTTATGATAAAAAACATGATTCAAGAATTTTTAAGAGGAATTTGTAGATTTCAAAGATATTTTAAGAGAACAATTTTATATAATAAAATCTATTATTGGTGAATACAACAATATAATCTAAATTCTATGATTTCAATTCTTTATTTAGAATTTATAAAGAGTAAACCACTTGATAAATTACTTGAATAATAATATTTTATAACTAATAAAATATTACTTGTTTAAAATTTCTAATTGATTGGAATGATGATTGGTTATTGGCCAAAAACAGTTATGTGTAGGCTCTTTTTATGCCTTCAGAGCAGCTCTCTTGCTTCATAATGGATATAGAGGGTGTTCTCAGGTCCAAACTAAAAATCCATGCTTAAAGATAAGGTTCTTAACTTAAGGTAGCTTATTTTTAATTACAATTTAAAGTAACCAGTGTTATTCCTAACTCCAAGTAGCTTTAATCCTCTTTTGGATCAATTATCTTAAGCTTAAATGTAGATTGAGCTTATTTATATTAAATCTAATCACATGAACTACTTAAAATAAAGCTCCAAGAAAAAATCTCTTGAACTGAATTTTTAATTAATTTTTAAAGAAATCTAAATTTTCTTTATGAATGATTACAAAAGTTAATTTCAAGGCTAATTACCAATTAAACCTGCTTAAAAACAATACTTGAAATTTTAATTCTAAATGGATAACACTACATTGTAAGTGGTGTGAAAATTTCAATCAAATCAATCAAGAATTCAATTTTAATTAGTTTCTGAAGTTATTGCTATTTTTCCATGTAAAATAGCAATACAAACCAAGAATTAACTTTTGATAAGGTTTTATCACTTATAAATTTACATTTTCAATCTTATTTAAGTGTTTAAATTTCTTAAAACTTGATTACAAGCCTGCATGTTGGGATTTACCCTTTGGCAGAATGAAATTCCTGTCCAAATTGGGATTAAGCCAGTTTAAACCTTAAGGTTGGATCAAATTCTAATCTTAAAGCTTAAATAATGTTGGAAATACTCAAATACAGGTGGAAAACCTTAATTAAATCCTTGAAGATTCAAAAAGTTGGGTACCCCAGCTCTATTTGGTCTTTTTCCTTTATCCCACCTTTCTGTCTGGATTTTTCCCTTTTATTTATTTACAGCCATACTATGTCCTTAAGCCCTTTTGAATTGAGCTCACACAGTATTTACATTCTTTATGGCAAATTTTTATCCAATTCAGTAAATATACACAACACCTCAATTTTAACAAAAATTTTGGCAAGTTTGCATAAACCTTATGTAACTTGAAATTTAAGCTTACTTAAGCTTAAGTTTAAAAATTTAAAAGAATTTATAATAAGTTGAAATTTTACTGTGAGAGTCTCAAATATCATAATAACATAAGAAATATCCATTTTTGGGTGCAACACCCTATGGGTCTGCCCAAAGTTATTTTTGGTGAAGAATCCAAAAATGACATAAGAAGTATAACTCTGTTTATCCAAAAAAAGCTATACTTATTTTTTGTTATTTGTTATTTTTACTTCAATTGATAATTATTTTTAAGACTAAATAAACTTCATAAAAAGTTATTTGTGGCCTTATGGTATTTCATACATATCTCACAGGGTCACACCCTCAAGTAAACCAATTCTTAGAAAATTGTTAAAAGACCCCTGATAGCTCATTCCAATGACCAAATATGGTTTTAATCTCCATATGTTTCTTATAAAATTCCATAAAGGCCTCTAGGGGACTTTTATCAATACAAAACAAAGTATTTTGAGAAAAATTGTAAAAAATGGCCAAAGATGGCCTTTTGGTGGCAAATAAGTCCCCTGAAGACTTATTTTGATGCTTAAATGTGGGTTTTTTACTAAATTATTTGTTAAAATTTAAAAAAAACCTGAGTCCTGTTTTGAAACCGCCCACTCCCATAATTCTCAGAAAACAGGAAACATTGGCCAAAATGGCCTTTTTGTTGTAGATATGCCCCCTGGAGGCTCATTCTGATGTCTCAAGGTGGTTTTTTTCCAATTTCTTTTCCCAAACTTCCATGTAGCCCCTTGAGGAGTTTGTGACCTCATCCATCCTGAAAAATTCTCAGAAGATTATAAAAATCATTGCCAAAAATGGCCTTTTTTCAGAAAATAAGGCCCATGGGGGTTATCTTGTTGAGAAAATGTGTTTTTGTTCACCCTATTTCTTGTGAAAAAGAGCACAAAGCCTCCTAGAGAGCTTTTTGATGTCATTTACCTTCAAAAAGTATGAGAAAGCTGCAAAAAACGGCCAAAATGGCCTCTTTGCCACCAAGTAGTACCCTGGAGCCTAATTGCAATTGCAAGATGCCATTTTTATTGCTAAATATCTTTCAAAAAATTCCAGAAAGACCCCTCAAAGAATTCCTGAGACTATTCACTGAAACAGTTCTGCAAAAGTTGTAAAAAGTGGCCAAAAGTGGCCTTTTTGCGTCAAATAAGGCTCCTGGAGCCTCAATTTAATCTCCAAATGTGTTTTTTTTTTCAAATTGATTTCTAAAAAAAATTAATGTTGTTAATATAATTCTAGAAAATGGCCTTTTTGCAGAAAATAAGGTTCTTGGATGATTATTCTTGGGAAAAATGTGGCTTCATTTACTACTCTCCCCAAGAAATACACAAACACACCTTGAGGATTTCTCCACAAAAACCACTACAACCCCCTTTGAGAAAATCCTCAAAAATGGCCTCAAAGGACTTTTTGTAGAAAATAAGGTGCTTTAAGAATCTATTTTTTCTTTTTTGAGCCAAGTTTAAGCCTCTTTAACGACTGAGGGAGTACATACTGAAATGATTCCAATTTATGTGAAAATAAATTCACATTTTATATTTTAGATTCTCATTGAGCCTTATTGTTTAATTGATAATAGCTGTCTTTTTTCAGGCTTGGAGTTTTCTTCAGATTTATATATAGAAACTCTTATAAGAGCTGGAAATAGTTTGCAAAAAAATTCATAGACTCACTTTTAGTTACTCAAATGATGCAAAAAGTGTCATTTTCTAGAAAGAAAAACTGCATTATCCATTCTGTTGGAGACTTTGATGTGCATTTTATGGAATTCAGTTGAAAATGATACTCTCAAAGGACGGCTATACCTCTTTCAAAAGTATTTTAGAATAACTTTCAATCTCAGACATTGGAAGCTTTCTTTAAGCCATTATAGGACATAAAGAACACAATCTGTCTGATTTTTAATTTTTTGTTTCTCAATATGATGTAAGTATGTTTATTTTATAATTGGACTGAAAAATTGGGACTATTTTAAAGGTTCATTTTGACTCTTGAAGTGAGAAACTCCAGCTCAGTTAAGAAATCAGGTTTGAGAACAGACAAAATATTAAAATTTATCAGTTTCTGAGACTAAAGAGGTTATTTTGTAAATTTATGGGCTCTATAGCTCTGTTTATTTAAATAATATATCAATAGAGAAATATAAAGTTCATCCATGATATTTCTCATGTCTTATTTTGCAATTAAGCATATACAACTTCCAGAAATTTTAAACATAAATCTCTTTGTCAAAAGGCAATTACTTAATAAGATATTTGAATCCTTTCTATAGGGACCTTGAGAAGGCTTGTATTGATAAAATAAACATTAAAAATTTTTCTTACAGAATATTGTAATAAAGAAAGACACTGAACTATGAGAAGAAAGAAACTTCCTTTTCCTTACAACGTCTTGAGCTCTCCAGGTAGAAATAAATGAAATATATTCAAAATTATACTAAGAAATATTGGTAAACAGGAAGAATTAGTGCTCTCTTGGTATGCTTATGTTTCTTTCTTGAAATATTTAATTTGAGTAAATTTGCAGAAAAACCATCTCTTCATTCATTCTATTCTTTGTGAATATATGTGACACATAAGCTTTATTTATGGCCTTCATATTTTATGGTAATTTCAGAACCTCAGAAGACTCAAATTTGTATGTATTGTCAGTTCAAATACAAGCTAGAATTTTTGTATAATGAGAAACTACCTGAAATTCAATTCCAAGATTATTCTCCAAAGCTTTAATTAAATTCAGGGGGAAAGGGTCTCACAGTTTTTATTGTTTTACCCGTTTTAATATTCAGAAAAAAAAACAAAGGCCTCCCATTTCTTTTCCTTTTCATTGAATTATAGGGAATTAGACCTATCTCAAGTTGTTTATTTTGGTAATATTAAAGAAATATTCTGAAATTCACAATTCAGGAGAAGATATTCATTTAGGATTTCCATTTGATATCTTTAGAATATATTTGTGTGTCATATTGAGCTCCTGGTGATAACCAAAAGATATCTTGATGATTAAATGAGAATATTCTGGTGCTATACCAAGAATATTCCTGCCATTTAAAGAGTATCTACTAGTGATATAATAAGGGTGGTTATTTTTGAAATAATTATATCCTGGTGATACCAAGAAGATATCTTAGTGATATAATGAGAATATTTTTTCTCTGCAAACAGAATTTAAGTGATGTTGCATCACTTTCCAGCCAGTTACATGAAAACTTCCATAGTATTTTTTACAATATATTTGGCTGATACCCAGGTAATTGGTTGCATGACTTTAAGCCTGTGACTAAAAACCAGAGCACAAGCATGAAAGCCAAAATACCATAAACCAGTGGTAGAGAAAAATTCCACTAAAGAGTTACCTGATCTGAAATAGCTCATAAAAGGCATCAAAAGAAAGAGGAAAGTCGCCTTTTTCTAAAGATAAAACTCCAATAACCATAGGATAAGGTATTTCAGAGCTATTCTAGCTCAAAGCAAGAACTGAGCATAAACCTTAATTTTCACCTCTCATCTAAGCTCCAAAGGAAGAGGCAGAACCACCTTAAATGTTTGTTCAAATTGAAGCTCTCAGTCAGAGAAATCCAATGGAACTATCCAAATTCAGCTAGCATCAAGAATATAGAGTTTATGGCCAAATGCAGTGCAAACAAGAGTGAATAAAATATTCACCTCTCATCCAATTTCTACAGTTTTAGTGTGAGATACCTGAAGTGGTGTTTCTTTGGATAGAGAAAAATCAGGGACTTCTTATGGTTACATCCATTTCCTCATAATGCATCTAGAGAAAAAGTTGTGGAGCAAAAAATCTCAATACAGGATTCATAACAAATCCACAAATATATAATGGAATTTAGATTTGGTATAGCTTTTCCATATGTAATGCTAGCTATACCAAATGAGTAATCATTTTGTAGGGATCATCAAGGGCTACAAAAAGAGACACTTTTCTGGCTCTCTATCTTTGAAACTGAAAAAGATATTCAGGCTTTAAGATTTTAATCCCACACCAGCCATTGAGGGATGTTACTGTGTGATAGCTGTCCATATAGTTAAATTAAATGCTGTTTATTATTTTATTTTGCATACCCTGACAAAGAATACTCATACATGCATTTTATGTACATCTTATAATTTTTCAGAAGCACCAGAACACACCTGTAAACTCTATTGGTGAAATGTTTCACCCTCTATAGGGTAAAAATGTCCACTTGTGGTTCTAAAACCACATTTACACCCAAAACCAGTCTTTATTGAGTGTATGGAACCACAAACCAACCAGAAGTAGTGAAATGTTTCACTCTGTGGTCGTTTGCAGAGGTAATCAACCTCCCGCTACCCCAGAACAACATAAAAGGAAGCTTTTCCTCACCAAAAAGTAAATCTATCATCCTGTTCTTAGTATTCCTACATGGTATAGCTTCACATAGAAGTGGTACACTTAGAATTAAACAGGTTATTATTATAATCTTAATAGTTGTAGGGCTTATTATTGTAAACCAACAGATAAACACTGCACCCAGGGCTTTCAGAAGAACTCACTGTCACTAATACTCATTAGTAAAGCCCCAATGCCTTTATTAACCATCTTTTAATCATCTTTCCACCTAGCTATCATCATTATTTCTGTGTCACACTCAGATTTATGGCTTTTTATTATCATTTTAAAGCTGTATCATAGAGTCAGCCTGACATTTTGGGGCCTGGCCTGGTTTTTTACCTATTTTAGACAAATGTTTAGTTTATTTTCACTGTTTTTTGCTCATTAAAATTCTTATTATAGTTCTTAAACTTGTTTTATTGCTTATTTAAACTTTTAATGAACCATAAGAATCCCTGAAGGGTATTCATTTCCTGATTTTTCTCTATTCTTATCTTTTTTACTTAAAAAATAACAATAAAAAAACTGTATACATTATTTTTCAGAAAAATAAAATATTTTCCATAATTTTAAAGAGTTATAAATGTTTAATTTATATTTATAAAATACTCTATTTTTGTCTTATTGATTTTTTTTCATAATATATACAAAATATATATTATTTTACTTTTTCTTTGAGAAAAATCCTTGTAATTCATTTTTTTCACCTAAATTGGCATTAACATTTTTTATAATTATTATCATTGATAGTCTTAAGAATAATTATATATTCTAGAAAATAGATAATCATATATCTTCATTCATTCATAATAATATATACATCATATATATTCTTTCAATTTTTCTTACAGAAAACCCTTTATGGTTCATATTTTCACCCAAATTGGCATGAAAATTGATTATTATCATTATTATTGATTTTCTTAATAATAATACTTCATTCAAAAAAATATATAATCATATTTTTTCCATAATAATATATACAAAGTATATATTTTGAAACTTCTCTTGGATAAAGACCTTTATAATTGATTTTTTTACCCAAATTGGCTGGAACAATTGATTATCATAGGTATTACTGATAATTTCAATAATAATACCTATTTAAAAAGAGATATGATCATAACTCTTTGGCTTAAATTATTTTGATAATATATACAAAGTATTTATTGTTTGGATATTGCTCTAAGAAAAGCTTTTAAAATAATTTTCTCACTCAAATTGGTGTGAACAGTTCATCATAATCATTATTATTTATAATCTCAATAATAATACTTATTCAAAGAAAGTACAGTCATGTTTATTTTAATTAAATTTCATTAATATATACAAGGTATATATTGCTTGGATTTTTTCTTTAAGAAAAATATAATTCAGTTTTTCAACCAAATTGGTGTTTAAAATTTAATATTAATATTATTATCAATAATTTCAATGATAATGCTTACCCCAAAAGAATAAAGTCATATTTCTTTCAATGCCTTTCATAATGTAAACAAAGCCTTTATTGTTTAGATTTTAATGAAAATTTGTATCATTCATTTTTCACCCAAATTGGTGTGGAAAAATTGAGTATTATTATTATTGATAAATTCAATGATGATACTTATCTGAAAAGAAATAAATTCATATTTATTTTACTGCTCTTTTTATTATATACAAAGTATATAGATTTCTCTTCAAGAAAAACTCCTATAATTCATTTTTTCACACAAATTGGTTTGGAAAATTTATTATCATTATCAGTGATAATCTCAATAATAGCTTATAAGAACTGACTGATAGATTCTTAGCAGAACAGAGATCCAGATCAGTTAAATAAAACTCTAATTCAGAATATCAGAGAGGACACAACCACATTTTAATGGCTTGGAATTTCCAAGTAATTATCCCTCAAAAAGAGAATCAACCATCAGGAGGAATAGAGACCTGAGAGGGAGAGAAGTTTAAGCTTATCAACATCATAGTACAGGGAAAAATGAACCTTCCTCCACCTTTCAAGATGGGCTCCAACATGAGCCCTCCAGAAGAGGCTTTAATAGAGTAAGAAAAAATTATTGTGACCCATTAAATATTCAAAGAACTTCCCCAATGGATAATGGAAGACAGGGAATTCAAGTTAGAGTTCCACTGGAGAGAACTTGTAGAAAGTAATCAGAAGATTTCCCTCAAACAGATATTCTTCAAAGAACTCATGAAAATAACCAAGGGGTGAAATCTCAACAGGAAGCTCAAAGTTTTTAAAGAAAGAGAAGCTATTATTACAGGAAATCAAGCTAATATCTGAGCTATAGAGAAATAATGGAACCAGAGAGAGCATACTCTGACTCCTTCAGGCTCACAAGTAGTGGTAAACCAACCAAACTCCCCAGTGGCTTCACACCACTCAGGAACCAGCATATCAGTGACCAAGAGTCACTATTCTTCCTGATCCCAGGTAGTATCCAGGAGAGGGATAGGATCATGGGTCAAGAAAAATACTTTTTTCAACCAGAGTCAGAAAGAGTCATACCTTATGATCCAGAAAATGTTGTATCTGGTGAAAGAAGCACAAAAAAACAACAAATATTTTTAAATACTTCTGATGAAGCTAGAAGCCCTAACATAAGAGATTATATCTCCACTAAGAGTAAGCACAATGTTTTTATACCTGAGAGCACCATAATCAATAGTGAACTATGGATGAAAATGGCCAAATTTTCAGAGCAAACTCAAAAAGATTTGGAAAGACTCCATGAAAACAATTCAAGGTTACAAGAGATAATAACCTTACAAACAAAATTTATTCATAATCTTCAAGAGGACTATACTAAATTAAGTAAAGCATCAGAAGAGACCAACAAAAGACTTAATTAAGTCTTAGAGGAAAAATATTACTGCATGTGGGACAGGGAATATCTGGATCAATAAATGAAAAAATTGTTCAATGTCTGCAAAAGCATAAATCCACAAAGACAGAACCATTTTTCGGCAACAATCCACAGCTCCAGGGGGACATCAAACCAGATGCCCAATGGAGAGTAAGAAAAGATCTTGATCACAATACCAAGATGGAGATAACATGACTTATTAAGAGAAGGAAGCATTGAAACAACTTCCAGAAGCCACAAGCTGGCCAATATTCTCTGGCATAGGAGAATTTGATCATATGGATCTCATTCATTATATTGATGGTCTCTTCATTGATGTACCAAGTATAGCAGACTGCTGGATAAAAGCTAGAGTTAATAAATCATTGAGAAGCCATGCTAGTATATGGTACACTGAAATGAAAGAAATCCATGGTGGAGGGTCCAAGTAATCCAACAGTACAGTAATAATACATGGATATGGGAGAAACCTCTGTAATTTGAAAATGCTAGATATACAGTGGACCAAGATCCATATTACTGGTGTCTGAGACAGTCAAAAAGGCTAATAGCAATTGATCCTCACATAAAAACACAGATGAGAAATAACAAATTGTTGAACAAACTACCAGGAGACTGAGAGAATGCAGTAAAATGAAGATGCTCCAAATAATCCACCTTGGATGAAATATCAAAGAACTTTCAAGAAGTGAGTATTAGAACATCTATTGGTGGATCTAATACCCATAGTTCTGGTGATAACAGGAGAAATCCAACCCTTCAAGCCAAAGAAACTAATAATTCAAAATCTGAAATGAAAAAAGCAGGTCACAACTGTGGATTACCCAATCACTACACAAACAGTTGTCCCAAAGACAGTAAAGATTTATTTGCAAGAGAATAAAAGACAAGAAAAGACCAAGAATGTTCTTAATTTGACTCTGATAGTGTGAGGAATGGCTGTGGAAATAATTCACACAGTGAATCAAACCCCATTGAAACCTATTCAGTGGAATTTGATGACCATGAAACAAAGGAAATTGGATCAGCCCACTTGACAAGAAGGAAACCAATGACAAAACATCTGGATGGATTGAAACATAAACCACCAGACAGGGAAAGTATTTCAACAAGTAATTTTTTGGAATAAGGCCATGAAGATGAAACTAGACCCAGTACCTCATAGAGGAAAGGAAATTCTCATAATTGATGAAAATTTTCTAAGAGGGAGGGTATGTCAGCCTGTGAATCAAAACCTGAGCACAAGCATGACACCCAAAATACCATAAACCAATGGTAGAGCAAAATGCAACTAAAGAGTGACCTGAGCCAAGATAGCACATAAAGGGAATCAAAAGAAGGAGGAAAGTCACCTTTTTCCAAAGATAAAACTCCCATAATGATAAGTTAAAGAAGGTCAGATTTTTTCCAGCTCAAAGTAAGAGCTTAGAATATACCTTAATTTTCACCTCTCAGATAAAATCCAGAGGAAGAGGCAGAAATGCATAAAATGGGTGTTAAGATTAAAGCTCTCAATCAGGGATATCCAATTTTACTTTTAAAAATAGGCTAGCATCAAAACTACAGAATTTATGGCTAAAGAAATAAGCCAAATAAGTGTGAAAAACATATTCACCTCTCATCTAACATCTACAGCTGAATTGTGAGATACCTGAAGTGGTGTCTCTATGTAAAGAGAACACTAAGTACTTTTTTATGGTGTCATAAATTTCCTCATAGCCCATCTAGAACAAAAGTTATGGAGCAAAAACGCTCAATACAGGATTCATGATATATCCACAAATTGATAATGGAATTTGGAATAAGTATAACTTAGCTATATTTAATTCTAGTTATACCAAATTCAATGCCATTGTGTAGATCTCATTAAGGGCTACAAAATGATCCACTTTGGAACTCTCTATCTTCAAAACTGACACAGATATTCAGGCTTTAGGATTGTAATCTCACACCAGCCAGTATGGGATCTTACTGTGGGACAGATGTCCATATAATTGAATTAACAGCTCATAGATTTAATTAAATTCTGTTTATTATTCAATTTCTCATAACCTGAAAAATAATATTCATACATGCATGTCTTGTACAGCTTCTGACACATCAGAAGCACCAGAATACACCTGTAAGCTCCAATGGTGAAATTCTTCACCCTGTATAGGGTAAAAATGGCAACTTGTGGCTCTAAAACCACATTTCTACCCAATACCAGTCTCCATTGAGTGTATCAAGCCACAAACCAGCCCATATTAGTGAGAATTTCTACTCTGTGGCTGTGCGCAGAGGTTAGAAACCTCCCACTACCCCAGAAAAAGATAAAATAAGGCTTTTCCTCACCAAGAGGCAAAGACATCATCCTGTTCTTAGTATTCTTACGTGGTATAGCTTCACGCAGATTTGGTAACCTGTCAATTAAGCAGGCTATTATTATAATCTTAATAATTGAAGGGTTTATTATTTCAAACCAACAGATAAACACTGCACCCAGGTCTTTTAGCAGAACTCACCATCATTAATACTCATTAGTAAATCCCCAAAGCCCTTATTAATAATCTTTTAATCATCTTTTCACCTATTTATAATAATTATTTTTGGTGTAACACCCAGATTTATAGAATTTTATTATCATTTTGAAGCTATATTATATATTCACCCTGACAATAAATCACAAAATACACCTTGAAGCCCAGGATGGTTTGAATTCATTGGTACATAGGGAATCAGATTCACCTGAACAACCTATAACCATAAATTTCCTTGAAATCAAAAGCTTTTTCAGTCCCCCAGATGGACTTTATCTCAAATTTTCTTCAATGTCTATTGAATAAGACAGCTAGCTTCATACTTGAATAAAATCCCTCAAAAACAACAAACATTCTCACAAAAATCAAGCTTATATATGATAGTTCTGTACCAGCCAGTGCCACAATGCTATTGGCTCATTTATTTATACAAAGTAACTCCACCTACAATACTATACATTTTTAATTCATGTTGAAATACGTCTATGATAAATTGAGCTCAACCCCAAATCTGGCTTCATAACAACAAACTTCCCTTTAATGGGGGAAGGTATGGGTTATGGTTTACTTTCTTCATTAGATTTACAATTTAACTCAAATATCATTAGAAGGGGATTACCCCAATAGCAATAATGGCTTTTCACTCTATATCAGCCTTCCAAAATTAATTTATCATGTATTTCAATTTTTTTAATAAGCATTTCAGGAAATATACTAATTCCTTTTACCAGGCTTGTAACCAGTAAAATGTATCTTCAATAAAAGCAGCCACTTATTTTATGAAAAATAAATTATTAATTAATAATATGCTAGTAATTTTTGCATTTATATTGGACTCACACCTTAAGGTGAAATTCCTCATTACACAAAAAGTCATGGTGGAACCTTTTGGATCCTCATGGAATGAAATATTATATGTTTTGAAAGAAAATCCCAAGCAAGAATTCAAGAATAAAGCTTAAACCAATACCTGCTTAACAGAAATGAATGTAGATCCAGAATGAGAATAATTTTTTAACATGTACCCATTCTCCTTCCTTAAAAACAAAACTCTTGAATATGAGTTGGACTTATACCTTGCAGAACATCCTGAGCCAAAAAAAAATATATTCTGCATCTTTATGGATCAAATATAAAATATTTTTGACCCTTGAAAATATGGCATACAATTAATTAGCCATACCAGAAACAAGTGTTTTCTGGTGGGAAGAAAATACTTTCCTATCATTGCTCTTCTCTTCCATCTAAGAATTCTGAGAAGATAGAATTCTTGAAAGATTGTTCATAAAAGTTCCTCCAGTTGTATTATTAAGGTTTCATTTTGTTTTATCTCATCTTATCTGGTATTAATTTTATACTCTGATACATTTTGCATTTTTGGGAGCCATTGGGAATTCCATTTTTTCTATTAACCTAACCCTTTGGGGAGTAAGATCTTTTTAAGAGATTATTGGCCCAGCACCCTTCCCTATTGAACAGGGAAGTGGGGATTATTTAAAACCCCAGAGATGGGAAGAACCTTTGCTTCTGACCCACTGGAAAATGTAAAGTAAATCTCTGGGGTCCTCTTATTAGTCACTCTATGAGTAATAAAAGCTGAAACATCACTTGAATAGCTTCAATGCCTCATAATTGAATTATATGGGAGGCTATCCCACAGTAGCACTCAGTAAAGGCAGGAGTAGAGCTGTATAGTCAAAATTATGAGTAATAAATAGAAAAAAACTCTTTTTATAGCTTTAAAACCTCATACTTCAATCTTATGGTATAGTATCCCACAATACCACTTGGTGTGAGATTATAAACTTAAATCCCTGATAGCTTTGTCAGTTTTCAGGATACAGGGCTCATAATTTAACCACAAGTAATCTCTAAAAGATGGCTAAATTTTCAATACACTTTCTCTTAAGTATTCTAAAGCTATACATTCTTAAAGTATTCTTTTATTTTTGAAAAGAAGTAAGTTTCTTGTTTGAAGAGAAAAGTGCTGTTAACTATTTATCTTTTGGAGATACAGGGACAGGGCTCTATTTTTGTTCAGAGCTGAAGTATCCCTTCCAAAGAATATTCTCAATTGATGGCTATCTAATCAAAACTTCTCAAGCTGTATCAGAGTTGAAAATCAGAATGAGTTTCTTTATTCATTTTAATAGTAGTGGCATGGTATATTTTGATTCACTAAAACTACAGTCTCTAAGCAAATCCCATTGGATAGACCTCTTTGAGAAATTCAATAAGAGACCCCACATTATGGATCCTTAATTAAAAGTAAATATTTTAGATAAGAGTCAAAAATTAATGTTTATGCTCAGCAAGGGCTTACAGCCTAAATAACATAGGTTATCTTTACTGGTTGGTGATAAGAATAATGTTTTCTGAAATGAAGAAATTTACTCTTTGAGATAGTCACCTGTACAGGCTTTATTTTTAAAGTTCTGATTTTTATATATAGAACTTTATTGTTAATTTATTTGGTTTAATTAAGGAAGAACATGTGCATCCAAAGATTTTGATTAAGGACCATTTTTGTGGTATTTTAGCTGTCATACTTGTGCTCTGTATTTGAGTCACAGGATGACAGGGTGTCTATGAGAAGGGAAGAGAACATGGGAAGAAAGGTGAATACCTTATTGTGAATAAATATAAAACAATAATAAAAATTCAGGGAGGAGTAGAGATAGATATTAACCTCTGTTTTGATTTACTTTGTAAGAAAAAGAGGGTCTATAGGAGAGTATTCATGCTATCAATTTGGCTTGAGCTTTCATTTTCAAAACTGAAATTCTCAGGAAGAATAATATAGCTTAAAGTTCTCCAGGAAAATCAGGAACTATAAGGAATACATTCAAAGTCTCTTTTATTTATTACTATAATCTCTCTTTGGTTTGTAGTTTTAGGATAAGTTACTCATGAGGTTTGTTTCGAATTACATAGTAGATTAAAAGAATCTAGTTCAAAAATTAAAATACAAATTTTTGAAGCAGTAAATAAACTTTTGAGGGATACATTTCAATAGAAATTTCCACTTGCAATACTCATGATATATGCAGGTAAAAGGACCATAATTTACATTACTGATTACTCAGTCTTTTGAAATCAATTGCTCTGATATTTTAAGATAAACTTGAACTTTTCATGATCCACAGTACAAATAATAGGACTTTTATTCTTCAATATTTCTAGCATCTTATGATTAAGAAGGAATAATTTAGTTCTGTTGTTATTGGATCACCAAAAACTATTTAATATGAACTTTTACTAACCTAGTCTATTTCAAATAAAAATAATTTTGCTTATTTATCAAACTTTTTACATAAAATAAACTGTAAAATGTTTGATTCAAAAGGATTATTTAACATTCCAACTGGGTTGATTTAGAATAAACAATAGGTTAATTCAGGGTGAACCATAGCTTTATCTAAGATTCCATGGGTTGAGATAACATAAACTATAGGTTGATTGAATTTCCAAAACAGCTCTATAAAATTTTAACACCATGAAAATTTGGCTTCAAGCTATGAGTAATTTATTCCACATCATGAGGAGCTGATTTCAAATTATTAGGGATTTATTTCAAATGATGAGTAATTTATTACACATAATGGAAAATTAAATCAACACAGGGTTAATTTAAAACAAAATGTCACAGGGGCTCTTGGACAGAAAAATAAGAGTGGCCTGGCACTCAGAAATCAGGGAACTCACTTGGAAGACTCCAAAGAATAAAGAAAATAAAAATAAAGAGTTGAATTTCTCTAAGAAGAATGCAAGCACAAAGATGAGATGCAATAAGAGAAATGAGAAGCCAAATGGCCAAAGAGCCAACCAAGTAAGTCCTTAATCACTGTTTCAACCTTCCAAAAATGAATAATGGAATTAGTAAGGATATGACCACAAAATAACCATTGACAGGTGAAGAAAGAAAAGAGAGAAGGTGCTAAATGACTGACTTGATAATATCAGTATTCACTTAACAAAAATGATAAGATAAATAAAGATAAAATGAAATCAAAATATATTAATTAACTGGGGAAAAAACCCCCCCCAGGGTCAAAGGAGGCTGGTATATGTGAAAAGTTGAGAGCTTGACTCCTTCAGGATGGCAGCTGGTCTGTATTGAATACTGGAAGCTTTATTGATTGTCTGATGGAGTGTATACCTTGCCAGATTGGGAAATGAACTGTGTTGAATTATTTTCCCATGATGTATGATTAAAATACAGGTCTTGATGAATCCAGACTGTATTGAAATGAATGTGGTTGCCAAGCTGGATTGATGGAGCATTGACACTTGACAACTTGTTTGGAACTGCCTCTTGAATTCCCCTTAGGAATGAATTGATAGTATTCCCTTGGAGGGAATACTTGAAGTGAAAATAACCAATGTATTCCTGATGGTGTCATTGGTATTTGATAAATTACACCTGCACTTGAGCCTTGATGGGTCCTCTGGATGACATGACACTTTGGTGCCTTATGGAATGTTGAATTGCCCCTCTGATATTCACATCATTGGATTTCTGGTGAAAAAGGGTGCAAAATGGTGAATAACACCATTTATGACAATTTGAGTTGCTGGAGGGTGAGAATGGCCAAAGGTCTTTGTGAGTAAAGTCAGGAGGATGAGAGTGAAGATTGGGTTTTGGGTGACTTCAGAGGTGACAAGGTGTTTCTGGGTGTATTGGCCAATTTTGAGTTTCTAGCCAAATACAGCTTATACAGAATTAAAACTGTATTTGCGCAAAGTGCGCAAAATGAGCAAAACTGGCAATTAAGCCCCAAAAGGCCTTATACAACCTTTTGGACATAATTTCCATAATACATGGGAAAATGGCATATACAGCTGAATACAGCAAAAATGTGTTCAAAGCTTAAAAAGCCAAATACAGGCTTTTGGGTTGTATTTTCCCTATTGACTGGAGAATACCTGAAAGTGTTCAGAAGCAGAGAGTAGCCTGGAAAGGCCTGATGATAGTGAAGGGGCCAGGTTGTCCCCAGGAGTGAAATGACCATGAAAGGCCAAGTAAAAATGAGAGGGCCAATTTGGCCAGAGATTATGGATATGGCCAAATTGCCATAAGATTGATATGGCACTGATATGCCATATGGAGTCCAGGAGGGTAATTGCCATGGTTGTGTGAGCCTGTGAGGTATGTATAACATACCTATAAGGCCAGGAATGACTTTATATACAGTTGATTTAGTCTCCAACAGACTTTTCAATTGAATTTAAAATAAAAAATAATAAAAAATAAGTATAACTTTTTTTTGGATAAACAAAGTTATGAATATTATGTCATTTTTGGATTCTACACCAAAAATGACCTAGGGTACACCCATAGGGTGTTATACCCAAAAAGGCTTATTTCTTATGTTATTAGAAGATTTAACAATCTCACAGTACTAATGTAACTTTTTTGATATTTTTTTTAAAATTGTTAAATTTAAACTTAAATAAGCTTAAATTCAAAGCTTCATAAGGTTTATGCAAACTTACCAAAATTTTAGTTAAAATTGAGGTGTTGTGTATATTTACTGAATTGGCTGAGAATCTGCCATACAGAATGTAAATCCTGCGTGAGCTCAATTTAAAAGGGTTTAAGGCCATAGTATGCCTTTAAATAAATAAAAGGTCAAAATCCACGCAAAAAGGTGAGACAAAGGAAAAAGACCAAACAGAGCTAGGGTACCCAACTTTTTGAATCTGCAATGATTCAATTAAGGTTTTCCACCTGTATTGGAGGATTTTCAACCTTATTCAAACTTTAAGATTAGACTTTGATCCAACCTTAAAGTTTAAACTGGTTTTAACCCAATTTGGACAGGAATTTCAAGCTGCCAAAGGGTAAATCCCAATATGCAGGCTTGAAATTAAAGTTTTGAGACCTGTCAAAGCTTAGATAAGCTTAAAAATTTAAGGCTACAAGCATTGAAACCTTATCAAAAGTGAAGGTTTAGTGTGTATTGCTATTTTACGTGGAAAAATAGCAATAACTTCAAAAATTCATTACAGATCCAATTCTTAATGGATTTGCTTGAAAATTTCACACAGCTTACAGCCTAATATTATTCATATATAAATCAAATTTTAATTATCTTTTAAAAACAGATTTCCTGGGTAATTAGCCTGGAAATTTACTCTCTTAATTATACTTAAAGAAAATTAAGATTTCTTTAAAAATTAATCAAAAATTGAGTTTAAGAGATTTCTACTTTAAACTCTATTTTTAAGTTGTTCATGTGATGAAATGTAATATAAATGAACTTATTTTATATTGAAACTTAAAATAATTAACTTAAATGAGGATTAAAGTTACTTGGAGTTAAGAATAACACTGGTAACTTTAAATTGGAATTAAAAATAAGTCACCTTAAGTTAAGAACCTTATTTTCAAGCATGGTTCCTCAGTTTTGACCTGAGCACACCCTCTACATCCATTATGAATAATGAAAGCTTCTCTGTAGACATAAAAAGAGTCTTTTCATCACTGTTTTTGTCCAGAATCAATTATCAATCAAATCATATTAGACATTTAAACAGGTAAAGTTTTATTAGATATAAAATCTTATGATTAAAATACTTCTTAAGTATTTTATTCTTTATAGATCTGAAATTAAAGAATTGAAATAATAGAAATTAGATTATTGCTGTAATCACCTATAATAAATTTTATTTCATAAAATTATTGTCTTTAAATATCTTTTAAAATCCACAAATTCCTCTCAAAAACTCTTTAATCATATTTTTCATTACAAAAAGCTGTTTTATCTTTCTAAATATTGATTTTTGGCATGTTTTTAATGTATAATTATTATTTAATATGATAACTGTTGCTGTTTGACTTGTTGTATTAAATAAATATTATAATTGAGTTTTCTCTAAAATTCTATATCTTTTTTTATCTATTATTAGTTTTTTTTATATAGAATTTTTTCTATAAGAATTATTTCTGCACAGTGTGTGTTTTAATTCTTTCATAAATAATATTTATATATTATTTATAAGTGGTTAAATATTTATATTTTCCATGTGTAATTGTCTCATTACAAGCTTTACACTTCTTATTGTTATAATTGTCAGTGACTATAACAATAATAGAAGAATAATTACAATTCATTATAATTATTATATTATTTTTTTTATTATTATTTTATATAATAATAATTAAGCTTATTTTATATAGTTATTTTTAATAATTATATTTGAATTTGTGGTTATAATATTTCATTATATTATATTTTTCTACTGAGGACAGTCATAGTACTCTTGATATTGTTACTATTATCAAGAGTTTCATAGACAAACCTTACAGGTTGTGACATCAACACAGGGTTGATTTAAGATCGACCTATGGTTTATGATAAACAAACCCAGGGTTGATGTAAAATCAACCTATTGTTTATGATAAATAAACCCAGGGTTGATGTGAAATCAACCTATGGCTTATGTTAAATCAACCCACAGTGTTCATGTTCAATAATCCTATTGTAACAAAAAATTTCTATATTTTTTTAAATGAACATTGCAATTAGTAACCATAGTGAGGTTGATTTAAAATATCCAGTTTATTTTGATTTGATATCACATTGGTGATGGTGATGAAATGATACTGGAAGTGCCTTAGAGAAAATTAGATTAAATATAATTATACAAAATAATGTGGATAAAATACATATAAAATAAAACATGAAATGAATAAGAAAAAATAACTAATTCACAAAGGTATCTGAATATATTTGATCTGATAAGATAAAATAATGAGAAGAGCTCTTAGGGTTATATGATAATGGAAATACAGCCCAAGGTATGGAGAGTATTGAATTTAAGAAACAAAGGGGAACTCAGGAATCACATGGTAGCATAAAAAAATGAACAAAAGATGAGAAAACTCTTGTGAAATAAAAAATTTGAGAAAGGAAATTAATTTTTAGATAACAAAGAAATAGATTTCCTCAATAGCTTTCCAGTATGTTTCATTTCCGACCCTGCCTCAATTGTTGAATTATTTAGGCTTATTTTTATCTTTTGTTTTTAACTCCTTAGTTTCATTGTCATTTTATTCCTTTGATTATTTTTGTTTTTATGAATATCATTGTTTCATTCATATCTAGTTCTATATATTGTCAGTTATCTTATTTTATTGCATCATTTCTTGATTTTTATGATTTTTGATTAAAATGAATTCTCATGATTTAATGTGTATTGAATTTACATGTTAATATAAAAGCTCTGTATTTATAATTTTTTGAAACAAGATTTTAGTGTGGTTTATACACTCAGTAGAAAACTCAATTTCCATTCCTGCTATAACTGCCAGGGCTAGTTGTCATCCAAGGATACATATGGTGGCTTCAGGCCAAAGCAGATGTTTCTGAAATAGATAAAATCAAACAGATTGAATTTAACTCTCTAGACCCAGAGCTTCCGTATCTAAACTCACCAAAATACCTCTCAATTTCTGCAGCCCTTTGCAGCTTTCACACCTATGAAAATGCTAAGCTGGTTTCAGAAAACTACTTCAAATCTTCTGTAAGCTTCTCTGTTGGATTAGAATTAGTTTGGAGTGGCTTAGTAGCTGTTTAGGGATTCGCAATAACATATTTTAAGAGCTTTGGCTATAGATTGTGGTAGAATTTGTAACTTTTTGACCCTAAATCACTCACTAGTCGACTTCAACTTGGGCGGCGCCATTGACTGGTCTGGCTCGCCATATTGCATATTTGATTATTCAATTTTTTACCCCGGCTTTACCTAGAATCGCCCAGCAAATTCCCGAGATTGCATGAAGACGATGACCTGAGCCGATGGAATGGAATCGACCAGTCAATCCAAGAATGAAGTAGAAGCTCTGGAAAGAAGTGAAGAAATTGTAAAGTCAAAACCTCACGGATGAGCACCTTTCGACATACCAGTCCTGTTTCATTGGTAGCGCTACTCTATCGGCTCAAAGGCTTCCAAAATTTATAAATACCCCTTCTCATATCAGCATTGGGCTCTTACCCCTCATTTCTTGACAGACCCCATCATTCTACGCGACCCGTGGTAGAGAATCATTTTGACGCTGAAAGAAGTAAACGATAGAAGAAGCAGGATTATTGAACAAGTCATCGATGTTTCCCAGGTCGATTTCGTTTTCTCGGCAGCTCAACCGCCCAAAAAGTCATCTTCGGCTTGTCTCTCCTCAGCTATCAATCCACTCAAGCCCATTCATTTGTGAATTGGCATCCAGCCCAAGTATCGTAGCGGCTCGTTCTCTTTTGCCAAAACACTCTTTTAGTACCAACTCAAAATCGTTTGCAAATGGACCAACACCACCTCGAGGAGGTTTCCCTATGGGTAATATCTTTGGTCAGCAGCCCGAACGTAAGGTCGGCGATACCCTCAAAGAACTTGGTGTTGATTTGACCGAGAAGGCCCAAAAGGGCATGCTGGATCCTTGTATTGGCAGGACTGAAGAAATCAAGCGCACAATTCAAATTCTTTCTCGTCGTACTAAGGCAAGTATCTATTCAATAGTTACCTCAAAGTGATTACCTCTGTTGTAACGACCGGCTTGTTAAATCCCTATTTCTCTTGAGCTTGGAATATATTTTGTTGAAATCGCAACATTCTTTTAAATGTGTTCTTCATTGTGCTATTCAGTCAAACCCAATTTTGATTGGACCTGCTGGTGTTGGAAAGAGTGAGTTACAACTTGAGCATTTCGAATCGAATTGAAGACCCAAAATATACATTTTGCTCTGGCATATTTTTTAAATCATAGCCGCGATAATGGAGGGCTTAGCCCAGAGGATATTGAACAAAGAAGTTCCCGAAAGTATTCAAGACAAGAAAGGTTTGTTGCTTCTGTTTTGCCAGCAGGTGTTTAAGGACCATGTGATGCGACCTGAATTATCTATATCTACATCCAAATCAGTCATCTCAATTGACCTTGCAAACCTGGTATCTGGTACCGCCTTGAGGGGTTCCTTCGAGGAGAAATTCAAGGCTTTGTTAGCCGACATTGAGGTAAGTACTATTCGATGAAGGCTCTGCTGGTTCTCTGAAAAATTCATGCTTGGCCTTCAGAAGTCAAAGGTCAAACTTTTGCGTTGATAAATTGTTTTTGTTACAAAGGCAGAAGAAGGCAAAGTCATAGTCTTTATCGACGAGATTCACACTTTGCTAAACCTGGGAAAGGCCGAAGGATCAATTGATGCCGCCAACATGATCAAACCAGCCTTAGCACGGGGTAAGTATTAAAGGGAGGGGAGTCCCTCTTGTTACTGAATCTGATGAATGATCACCATTTGGTTACCAATGCTCTTAGGTCTCCAGCTAGCTGGAAGTACCACGCTTGATGAATATAGGAAAATCGAAAAAGATCCGGCCCTCGCTAGGCGCTTTCAATCCGTACTAGTAAATGAGCCCAATGTGACGGAGACCGTGAGCATTCTTCGAGGCCTTAAGCCACGGTACGAAGTGTAGGTTATATTCTCACTCATTTTGCAAGATTCCATAAACTTATACAATCAATTTCATTGTTTAGACATCATGGTGTCAGTATCTCAGATGGAGCCTTAGTAACTGCTGCAGCCTATGCCAACAGAGTAAGTAATATGCCTTTCTAAATCCTCTCAAGTGCTAGATGTAATTGAAATAGACTGCTTTTTTGCTAATAAAACTTGCCTTCATCAGTATATCTCAGGTAGCTTTTTCTTTTAAAGTTGCGTTTAATTTTGCCAGCCGTTGACAGGTATCCTTAATTTCATGTTTCACTCAGAACGTTTTCTTCCTGACAAGGTAAACTGCCTTTCCCGTTAATGTTTTCGAATTTAATGTTTGAATTTTCATAGATTGGTTTAACTTGGATTAATAAATTGTTGAAAACAGGCGATTGATCTAGTGGATGAAGCGGCTTCTTCACTCAGGTTATTGCAAGAAAGCAAACCGGACCAACTTGAAAGCCTCGAACGTCAGATAATCACGCTTCAAATCGAGCTGGAGTCCTTAAAAAATGACAAAGATGAATTTTCACTCAAGCGCATTGACAGTATTAAACAGGAGATTTCGGCTTGTCAAGCCCAAGCTGACACCCTTGCAAATAAATGGAAAGATGAAAAAGCCAAGTTAGATGAAGTTAAGAATTTTAAAGTCAAGTTGCAAGATGCCAACCTGGAATTAATTGATGCTCAAAGGTTTGCTATTTCGTCTTCAGTGTGCACATCATCCCCTGTTGACTGGCGGATTCTCATGAATAAAATCCTTTATTTGGCCTTGTCACCATTTCTCCGTTTTTTTATTGTTTAGGGCCCAAAACTACCAGCGTGCTTCAGAACTGGCATTTGGTGTTATACCCGAATTAGAAAGGAAAATTAAAAACTCCGAAACAATTGGTGAAGAAGATGATCGCCTCGGCGATTTGTCTGATGGGACACTGCTCGTTTCCAATCGCGTCACATCTCATGACATTGCTCGTGTGGTAGCGAAAATGACAGGTATCCCAGTTCGCAACTTGATCAAGGGAGAACGTGAACGACTTTTGTCTATGGAAGATGAATTGCGAAAACGGGTGATTGGCCAAGATGAAGCTCTTGAGCGAATTGCTGATTCAGTCCGCTTAAGCCGTGCTGGATTGAACCCGCCTACGCGTCCCATTGCCAGTTTCCTGTTCTTGGGGCCAACCGGCGTAGGCAAGACTGAACTTTGTAAAACATTAGCGTCGTTTTTATTCGACACCCAAAAGTCTCTTATTCAAATCAAGTATGTTGCGTTTTTGTTAACCATACCCAGCGAACTTTCAAATGTTTCACAACCCTGACCGACATTTGAATTGTCTTTAAGCATGTCCGAATACTCCGAAAAACATACCGTTTCTCGTTTAATTGGTGCAGCCCCAGGTTATGTTGGATATGAGGATGCTGTAAGTTGCCATGGAAGAGCTTTTTCACATTCGCCGGCGCTCGCTGATACGATTGTCACAAACTTAGGGTCAACTGACAGAGCAAGTTCGAAGAAAACCATTTAGCGTTGTTTTACTAGATGAGTTTGAGAAGGCCCACAAAGAAGTAGCGAACATTTTACTTCAGATATTGGACGAAGGCACTCTAACAGATTCCCAAGGGCGAAAGGTTGACTTTCGAAATACTATCATTGTTCTAACCTCCAATCTTGGTGCTTCCGTACTTACTCAACCAGACTCTATTGACAAAAAAACGGGCCAAGTAACTGAAGCTTCCAAACAGGCGGTGAAGCGAGTGGTTGAAATGACTTATCCTCCAGAGCTAATCAACCGACTTGATGAACAAGTTGTCTTCAATTCTTTATCTAAAGAATCTGTCCGCCAGATCGTAGAAATTCGCTTGTGTGAACTCCAAGATATCTTATCGGAAAGACGAATTGTACTTCAGCTGACCGATAAAGCTAAGTCATGGTTGGCTGATCAAGGTTATGATGCCATTTATGGGGCACGCGCGCTTAATCGAACGATTGCTAAGCAGTTGAGACAACCATTGGCCGCTGCTTTGTTAAATGGAACGGTTCGGTATGTAACGGGTAGATTTTTAGCGCGACCATAATGGTCTCACAAATTAGTGTTGCTAATTTTAAGTTTGCTTCAATTTCATCCCAAACTCGACTAAGCGATACGGATGTGGTCAAGATTGATTTGTCTGACGATGAAGAGAAAATCGTAATACCAGAATTACATGCCTCGTTTTCAACTTTGAAAAACTCCAATGACGAGCATTCCAAAGGGATGAAAGAACTAAAAGTTGTTGCTGAATGAAATTAGACCAGCAAAGTAAGAAGTCCACGTAAGGTTTGGCACATTTCTCAGAATTTGTCATGTACCATTTTGTATAGGATAATACACAGATCGCTTGATTAACTTTGCTTCGGAGGATAAGAAATATGCTTTTAATTATTATTGTTGTTGATAGAAAGTACTATGTTTTTGTGTAGCGTAGCCTATTTCATAAGTTAAAAGGCCTTCCCTTTCAGTTCTGTGTAATTCACGCCACAACTCATTCATTGAAGAACAATTTCAAATTCCTTTTTTATTGGGTATTTGAGCTTTTGGTCATAATATTCTTGGAATTCGTTCAAGGCTATTGGCTGACAAAAAAGGCATCATGTCAGAAAAAGGACGAAATGATGGGCCCCATTCTCAAACCATCAAACAATGTACTGCCTCAAAGTTAAAATAAATGTTGCTTTTGATTAGGCTATAAGTGTAGATTTTTTTGATCTTTATTTTAAGAAAAAAACTAGTTGATTTTTGCTTCAAATCATATGAAAGTCAATTATTTTCAAAACTATGTGAGCAAGTTTTGAATATGCTTTTTTGAAAAGTTTTACAACTGAAGGGCCCGCCAGTGTCATGAATAAGATTTGAGAAAAAAATTCAGAAACAATTCAAAAAAGTTTTTGAACCACTTAAAATTTAAAAATAAATAAATAATGATAATAAAATTTTTGATTGATTTCCTTTTCAAAATTTCTCTTAAATTTTTCTTGGGTCATTAAACATATTTTTACACTACCTTCTGATGGAATTAATTTAAAGATTTTCTTTTACAAATATTTTAAATTTGACTCTTGAATGTTCAAATTTAATGAATAATAGTTTTTTTTAACTTGAACATCAGCATTAATCTTATGATGGTCATTCAATTTTATTTTTTTAACTTAAACTAAAAGAAAGCAAGAAAAAAAACAAAATAGATATGTAACCTCACAAATAATCAATTTTTTATAAAATTCATATTTTATAAAAGTTTCTTATTTCTCATTTTTAAAGAATTTGAAAAAAATTAAGAATCAATTCCTTTTTTTGATGACATAAGGCTGAGGTTTTTTTTTTTTTTTTTAAAAAAAAAAAGAATTGTTTAAGTAATAAAATTTGAAGTTCAAAAATCAATGGAAGTTTTAAGTTATGAATGAAATGGTTTTGAAAACAAGTTTTAGATAGAACAAAAAAATTTGGAATTATTTTGAAAAAGGTTTAAGAAAATAAATAAAAATTATGTTCAAAACTGATATATGACTAATTTGTACTACCCCTGTTTATGATTAAGGCTTTTGAAATTTATTTGAGAGTTTTTTTACTTCTTAATTTTTCAGTTTTAAAATTAAAATTATCAATTTTCAAATCAATTTAAATTTGAAGTTTTTCTTTTGAAAAAAAAACTTTTCATGATTAAAATGTTTTAATTATGAAAGAAATAAGTTGAAATTTCTTTGATTGATTTTTTTCTTTAAAATTTTTTCCCTTTTTATTCAGGTGGACTTAAGAGTGATATTTCAAAACTTAGAAATTAAGTTGATGTGTAAGATAATATATTTAATCTTTATTATTGTATTTTATTCAAAATCATACAAACAAACAAGGCATAAAATCTCAATCATTTTCATTTTCAACTTTACTAAAATTAACTTGTTGACAAGATATCAATATAGATAATTGGGAGTAAGGTATTTTTCATCTACAATAATTTTATGAAATTTCAGAATCTAATGATAATCAAAAAAATTTAAAAAATGTCTATTTATTTTCCATGTAAAATTTAATTTAAAGATTAATTCAAAATTAAATCAGAATTTTCTGAAAAGCTGATTGTAAGTAGAGACTTGTTTTTTTTTTTAATTTTTAAAGTGATACTTTTAAGAGAATTTAATAAAATATATTTGAATAAATTACTGAATTTTGATTTTTTGCAATATGAATTTGTTCAAAACATATTTTATAGACATTCAAATTTCAAATTTCAATATTGGATTGAAATTAATGATTAAAGCATTACTCTATTATAATATTAATTGAACAAAATGTGGAAAATATTCTAAAAAATTTATTGAAAACCATAATCAACAGTTTGTGAAAAAATTCAAAATATGAAAAATTAACAGAGGCATTATTTAATTTTAATAATATATAAAATGAACTATTAGTAAAAAATTAAAAGAAAATGAAAATGACCAATTAATTTCAAACAATAAGGAAATTCAAAAACCAAGAAGAAACTTGGATGTCTGATTCAACAAATATATATCAAATCAAGTTTTAATTTATATTCTTTTTCTGCATGAAGAAAATTGAGTGAACCAGCTACCAAACTTCCTATTCAAGCTTTAAAAAAGATATTTGAGTTAAGATCTCATTAGTAAGGATCTTGTTGTGGCCATTGTTTTTTCAAGAGCAATAATGTATATTAAATGAATTTTACTCTTAAAAAATACATAAAAGTTGGAATTATGCAAAGGATCAAAAATATCTTATACAATAGCTTTTTATTATATTATTGATGAAAAATTCAAAGTATAATGTCAATAAATTTGGGACTGGTGTATTCTAGAGGAGTAATGTGATGCTGCTTTATGTTCAGGACTTTATAGATATGACAAATATTGAAAATGGGGGGGGTGTCAAATATAGGAAATCCTGCATCTAATTTCTTGGATTTAATAAGAACCATGCCTCAAATGCTGTGGTATTTGAAAGCATCAAAAAAACCAGGTTATTGGTTCCAAATACTGCATTTAAACCAATAAAATCCCAGAATTAATTGTTTAAATCACACATGAACTTGTTACACAAACCACTAAGAGCATTTCTGCTTACATAAATTTGAGCCTTAGGGGTATTTTCATATAACTAAAATACCACAAAATGAAAATGAGTTATAAACAAGGAAAAATAATCATCTTCAAATATAAAAATAAAATTTATATAAATATTAAAACTTGAGCAGAAAAAGAAAGAAATATTTTTGACTTGAAATGATGAATTAAAAATAATTTTTCATCAAAAATACTAACATTAAAATATTTTTTTGGAAAAAAGTAAATAAAAAAAATTGTTTTAAATATTTTTCCAATAAATAAAAATGTGAAAATTATTTCACCATTGGATTCCTCATGAAAATTTAGGTGGGGTCACCTTTGAGTGAAATTTCTATAACTCAACTCTAAATAAGCTTAAATGAAGTTCTTAGTATTTTCTGTATGAAAATCTGAAAATCCTGAAAAACCTAATTTAATTCAAGCCACATGTGCTGTTAATAATCAATTATTGTGTTGAAATTGAGGTGTGGAATGTAATTCAGAGATTATGAGGCATTGAAGTATTCTCAATTGAAATGTCAAAATGTGTGAATGTATTACATAAGTGAGCTTAAATTTAAATATGAGGAGCTGAGAATTACAGTTCTTTACTGTAATTTTTCAATCAAATTACATATTTGAAAATTAAGGTATAATACATCATGAGTAATTAAAGAAAAAATAAATTGAAAAGATTAAATTTTTTGGGGAAAAGGAACCTTGCCTCCAAGGGTGCCAGAATCCCTCAAATTTCTTAATGAAAAATTTCTTTCATTTTGGCCTGAAATTGAATAACAGGGTCTGTGACTCAATTGATGATGTGGTTTCAAGACCAAACAGGGAATTTGTAACTGTTTCCAAATGACTCAAACTACCTGTAAGCTGAAAAATACTTCATAAAAGTAGTTTCAACTGTTCTTAAGCTGTTTTAAACACATGATGACATGTATTGGAGGCTTAAAATCAGCTATTACTATGAAAATGGTTGGTTTTCAGGACCAAAATGGCTAAGACCAGCCCCTTTTTGGTACAAACCAAGGTTAAATGATGCCATAATTTGCTTTTCTTTTGTCAGTGTTGTGGAACTCCTTTTAGTGTGGGATTGAATAAGGCAGTCCTTGAGGGGAAATCACAGTTAAACAGCTTTGAATGTCTGAAATAACCCTGCAACCAAGGGTGCTAAGGTGGATCAGCTGAACCTCTGAATATACTAAGCAATCTCTCTATAGTGATCAAAATTAATTTTGAAGAATGTGGCTTTACAGCTCAAGAAGCCTTATCAGAAGTCTTGATCAGACCTAATAAAGAATCAGACAAGAGATTTATAATGTAAGACAATTTGAAATATTATCTTTAAATGATAATATAAAATGATATAAGGGTAAGACCTTAATATTATAAGAGGTTGACTCAATATAATGGTACTAATATATAGTATGAGGGAACGTTTAACTGACTTTTATATATTTTCAAAATAATTATTGGTTTGAGAGGGTAATTGGTAATATAATACAGCCATAAGACATTTAATAATTGAATGGTATGGTATTTTTGAATAAAAAATATAATTGTTAGATATATGAGTGATATAATCTAATATAAGTGTAAGTTTCCATATAAGGATATCTAATTGTAAGGCTTTTCTTAATATCAAGTTATAATATGAATATTTGTCCTTTATAATGAAATTTTATGGGGATCAACTCAATAGTATGGGTATTATTGATATTATTATAATTATAAGACTAATAATTTAGGCATAGGGTGAATTAATAATATAATTTAGACCTTCTGTCAGCTATTATTAATTAGAAATAGCTATTAGTTGAATCTATAAGTATATGATACTTTTTTGATAAATAACTAGATTATCCTACTTGTAAGGGATGTATTAATTATTCTCATTCTTGGTATTTAATTCCTATTTAATAATAATACTAAATTGAACTTCTAGTGCAAGATGAATAAGTATTATCCTGCTTGGTATATAATCTATTGCATGGGGGAAGAGGAGAAAATGAGGGAGAGAGGCCCTCTATTTATATTCTCTGGGCTCTCCATCAAGGCACTAAAAAAAAGGGACTTATAATTTTTCACTTTTTGGCTGGGATAAGTTTTTTTAGTGGTGACTCTAAAGTGATACCATTTTTTTGGTTGATTGCACCATTTTAATGTTTGATTATTTAATGTGAGATGTTTTTACTGGTGAGTAATTTTGAAATGGTGTCATTTATTGGAGTTATTTAACCATATCTTCAGCTTATTGAAACATTATCTTGCATGATTATGTAATCTGGCTAAACCTTCTTTGCTGAGGAATTTTATATGGTATCATGTAGTGGAGGTATTGCACCATTTGCTTGGCTTCTTGCACCATTTTTTGTGGGATGAGGTAATTTTATAAAGTTATTTCACCATGGGTCTGTGCAGTATTTGAACTTGACATTGAGAATTCTGTGCCTTGTGGGGATTCTATTTGTACTGTATTAGCTTTGTTTTTACTTAATTTAACTTTATTTTTGTTTTTTAATTCATCTTTTCTGAATTATCAGGTGGCTGTGCTTGTATTTCAACAGAGATGCTGTGTAATTTAAGGTTTTGATGGATTTTCCTTGCAAAAATTGATTGTTTATTCTTTCTGTCTTGTTATTGGTGATTAATACAATTTTAATTTATTTCTTATCACAGTGACCCAAATTTAATAACTGTATTGCTTAATAATCCAAAGGTTGAGCAGAGATAGGGTAAGTTGAGTGTTACACTATTTCTTTCATTGGTAACTTTCTTATCTTGTACTTCACTGTTCCTTCACTTATTTTTATTCTTGTGATAAAATAGACCATTCTTATATGATTTTTCTTATGGGATTATACATACTGATAGATTTCAATCCCTCTATTATAATTGCTTAATTATTGATATTTCTTTCCTGAGTCTTCAATTAATAGTATTATAAATAAATAAAATAAAATAAAATAAAATAAAATAAAATAAACTAAAATAACAATTTCTTGAAACTTGGCCAATAAGGTATGGAATACCAAAGTGCATCTCAAAAAACTGATTTAGAGAAATCTTTACTTTTTGAGGAAGAAAATTGGTAGCTTCAAAATAACATATTCTTTGGCCCATCTTCTCTTTTTATGTTAGACTCTTTTTGTTTTAGAAGTAGTTTAAAAAATTTCAACACAATACATAATTGCCTCTAGCCACCTCTTTTAAATAATTTTTGAGCCTCTAACCATGTGAAAAAATCATTATTATAAGTTTACCCTTGAAACACCCCAAGAGTGAATTAAAGCATCTTTTATCACTGTAAGAATTGTCACTTTGTTGCCAACTCCACTCTGGTTACTTTTGAACATTTTTCTTTTTAATAATAACTGTATAGACTCTGTTCTCATATTAATTTTGAAAATTTATTTACTCAATTAATTCAAGCTGAAATTTCTCATGAAAAGATTCATTTTGTAGCCAACAATATTTCTTGTAAAGTATTTTGGATAAATTTAAATTCTTGGTAAAAAAATAAATCTTTTAATATCATTCTTTCAAACTGATTAGGTTAAAAACAAAATTTCTGGTGTGTCTTCCTTTTAGAAATCTTGAAAACACTATCTTTAATTAATTTTATGTTATCCAAACTTTTAAGACTGGAAAAGTACTTGGTTTTTGATCAGAGATTCATATCCACAGCTTAAAGTAAATGTCTATTCATATTTTATATTTAAGTATTATATAAAAATTGAAAAAAATATAATTTATCTTACATGTGTTTAGATATGCAAGCTTGCACTGTGGTATTCCATACCAGTTTTGCCAAGGTTCAAATCCACAATATAAAACCTAAAAATTTGATCAATAATAATATATATAAGAAGAAAATAAAGATTAAAATTTAAAGATAAAAATCAAAAGCTGCAAAAAAACGGAATAGAATTATATCAGAATAACAAAAATAAATATTCCACTGGATTCTACAGCAAATTTGACCTATAGTCACATATTGTCTCAACCTCATAACATGAATAATTTTTAGATATAATGGATTAAAGAAGAGGAATGATACTATACACTTTATACTAGGTACAAAAATATGCTTAAAAATAAGTCAGCTTGTTTAAATATTAAATATGAATAAACATGTGTAAGATTACATAAGTGATACAATTACTCTTACAAAATCATGTGTTACATTTATTGACATAAAAAATGTCAGGATGAGTCTATGATGAAGCTTTTCAATGACTAGTTACAAGCTTTAACTATGACTGTGACATGGTGAAAATAGTAATAAAAAGGTTTATTTATGATAATAAGGGTTGATAAAAGAATATTCAGGGCTTTACTATTGAGAAATGGTGGTGGTAAGTGCTGTTGAAAGCCCTGGGTGCAGCTTTACCTGTTGGGGTACAATAATAAAGACTACAATAATCAACATTATAGCTATATCTGATTATTTTCCAATATTATAACTGTTTTTGACAGCCGTACTATGTAGGAATTCAAGAGCAGGCTGAGGAAACCTTTTCTGGTGGAGAAAAGGTCCCTTTTTATCCTAAAATTGGGTAGAAACGGCCTCTAGACCTTTCCACATAGAGGAAGTGAAGATTTTTCACTTCCAAGGACTGGCTTGTGGCTTTTAAAAGGCTTTTATAGCATTTATTGGGCTCAGATGTGGTTTTGAAACCACATCTGGGAAGTTTAAACCAATACAGGGTGAAAATTTTCATCTGGAGACCACATAGCCCTCTTCTGATGTGTATGACACATAGAATGATGTATAGAACCTTTACAGGACCCAAGTATTGACCAAACTATGAGATATTTAAGTATAAAAAAGATTCTTTGTTTGTTTGACACCTCATAATCATAATTATGGGAGAATATCCCACAGCAAGGCTGTATTGGTCTAGCTGTGTGAGTTTGACCTCAAAACTGCCATAAATTTGTCAGTTTCTGAGATATCAAGCTCAACATTGGTTCATTGTGTAGCCCTGGATGTGTTCTAAACAATGGTACCTCATTTGCTATGGCTATCATTAAATATTGCAAAGTTATGCCATGTACAAGATTTTTTGTACATATGTATGCTTTGCTTAAAATCTGTATGGAGCTTGTTTGCCTATAACTTTTGTTCTAGATGAGATATGGGGAAATAGATGGAACCATAACATAGCCCTCATTGTGCGCTTTCCAAAACAACCCCACTTTAGATATCTCACACTAAAGCTGTAGAAGGTAGATGAGAGGTGAATATTTTATTCACTCTTATTTGACCTCATTTTGGTCATAACTTCTGTAATTCTGGTGCTAGCCCAATTCAGCTAGTACAATTGGATAGCCCTGACTTAGAGATTTATTTTGAATACCCATTTGATGGGGTTAAGCCTCTTCCTCTGGATTCCAGATGAGAGATGAAAAATAAGGTTTATGCTCAGCAACAACTTTGAGCAGTAATAGCTTTGTTATTCATTGTCTTATGATGTTGGGACTTGTATATTTGGAAAGAGGTGAGTTTAATCTTTCTTGTGATACTTTTTGGGCTGGTTTGGCTCAGCTCCATGCTTTGGTGGTATCTTGGCTCTACCATTGGTTTATGGTATTTGGCCGTCATGCTTGTGCTCTGGTTTTTAGTCATGGGCTGACAAAAAAAACACCTACATATAAGTTAACATAATGTTACATTACTCAATCCTCACTTAAACTCCCATAACCAAACATTACAGGTATGATTTACAAATCAAATTTTATATAGAAAAATACTCAACTAAATACAGATCAAGGCTGTTCAGAAGAAAAATAAGGTTAGTAGATATAAGAATAAAGTTTCAAAAAATGGTGCAATCAACCAAACGGTGTGGTATTCCATACCATTAGTACCAGTTTCAAGCTTACCAATAAAACAAAAGAAAAAAATGATAATAAAATAAATTACACAAAAAATTTTACACATTACAACTACAGATTTCACACCGAAATATACAATACGCAGCCGCAAGATCTTATCAAAACAGTATAGTATCAAAGGATTTATCCACCTTATTGCATAATCAATAACAAATTATGCAATTAAAAGGAGTTAATATAAATAAAGGTATATGAAGACACACCACGGAATCAGCACTGTATTTTCCCCACCTTGATTCAATTGAAAGAAGAAATACCTCAAGGCTATGCATAAAAGTACAATATATTTTCCAAGAACAAATGTTTGCTTAGTAATAATGACACGCATCAAACTTGATAGAAATGATGCAATCTCCATATGAAATGATACAATACTAAAACAGAAACACCAGCATAATTTTCTCATATATATCATATGACTAGAAGAAAGTTCAATTGTCAGGAGCTGTATTTTCTTCACTTTCTTGGCAAAAAGAAAATCTCACCAGCCAAATTATCTCAAATACATCACATGATTTTGATAAGAAAAAGCACCACCAGCATAATTCTCTCAGAAAATACGTAACAAAGTCACCAAAAATGAAAGTGTCAACAGCAAAATTATCTTGAATACATCACATGATTTTGATAAGAAAAAGAACCACCAGCATAATTCTCTCATAACATACGTAAAAAATAGAAACAAAAAATACTTTCCCCACCTTCAAGAAAATATCACCAGCCATATTATCTCAATGACCTCACATGACTCTGATAAAAAGAAACTCTCACCAGCCAAATTATCTCAAAGACATCACATGATTTTGATAAGAAAAAACACCACCAGCATAATTCTCTCAGCAAACACGCTGCTACACCAAAACTACACGTCTCACTAGCTAAAACCTCTCAACTATGATTTTTTCTAAGTACCCTATTTTGAGAAGCTCTATGGAGGCCCAAAAGCTATAAATAGAGGTCCTCTCTCCCTCATTTTCCCCATCATCATGGAACAAGTTCCCACTATCCAGGATCACAACCATCCCTGAACTAGCAGGATATCTAGAATAGTAGTAGTGTTTTAGTAGTGAAAAGCTCAGTAGCCTTGCTCAGTAGCTTAGTATTAGTGAAGAATAGTAGTATAACCGTAGTAAAAGCTCAGTAGCCTTGCTCAGTAGCTTAGTATTGTTGAAGAATAGTAGTATAACTGTAGTAAAAGCTCAGTGCCTTGCTCAGTGGCTTAGTGTTATTAAAAGAAAAGAAGTAGTGATATAAACTCAACATTGAAAATATAAAAGAAGAATATCAAGTAGTCTTATTATTAGTATGAATATAAAAAAAATCATTATAATCATCATAAAACCCAAAAAAAAAATATTCCTATTACTTTTATTAAAATAACAGAAAACCAAAATATATATATATATATTATAATTACTTTTATTAAAATAATAAAAAAAAAATCTTAGTCTTTATTTTATCAGAAATTTTAGTTTTAAATAAAAATTTTACTGTAGTGTTATTGATAGGTCTGATTGAGAGACTGCTGATAAGTCTTCTCTATCTGTTAAAGCCACAAATCTTATTTTATTTTGTGATTCTCTGTAGGCTGACTATTCAGTATTATTTAGAGGGGCAGCTAATACACCTTAGCACCCATGGTTATTGGACAATTCTGAAATTCAAAACAGACTTACCAATAATTTCCCCCTCAAGGTACTGCCTTATTTCATCCCACACCAAAAGGAGTTCCCACATCTGGTGTACCAACAGTGGCCAACAACAACTTCAATCATCAATAATCCATTAATTATCAAAGAAAAAAAAACATTCAAATTTAGTCCATAAAAAGAAAAAGCCTTTTATCAATAAACAATTTCAAGCACCTATCAAGTCAATCTGGAATCAGAAAAACCACAAAATTCTAAATCATCATCACCATCAAGTTCTTCAAAAAAATCATTTCACTATTATTATCCAAAAAGAGGAGAAACACCACCTGGAGAAGAATCACCTATAGATTATAGTATACCAGTTGGTACACCTAGAACCAAGAAGAAAGATCAAAAGATAGTTACAGATTATTTTCAGAAATTACGCAAGGAACTATTTGAAATTAAAAAGAAAAGTGAAAAAGAGAAAATAAACAAAGAATATATCAATATGGATTCAGCATCATGATCAAAGATACCACACAATCCAGATGAATCCAAAGAAGAAATTATAAATGAAGAGACCATGCAAGGACAAGAAGATATTTCTGATGTAGAAAGACTTCATCAAAGAATGTTGGAAATGCAACAAGAATTAATTGAACTCCTTAAAAAAGAAGGGAAAAGGAAAGAGTCAAGTTTTACTGCAGAAAACAGCCCAATGGAAGAAACTACGAGCATGCCAAGAATCTTTAGACAATAAGGGTCACCATCACCATTTTCAAGGCCTATGGCCTCATCAACTCCATTCACTTCACAAAGACCAAATGCTCTACCAAAGCGGGTTAATATTCATGCACAGGCTTCAAGCCCATTGCAACAAAAAATCCCACAAAACAATACACCCATTGTCAAGATCAGACCAAAGGATTATAATTTATGGTTTGATGGAAAGGAAGTGGAAAGATTTATTAAAAGAGTAGAAAATATAGCAGAAAATGAAGGAGCAAGTGGAAGGGATATAGCAAGACAGATATCCTTTTGGACTAAAGATCAAGAAATTAGCTACCATATTGAAGGAATGCCTGGATATGAGACTGGCAATTGGGAGCAATTAAAATTGGATATGAAGAGGAGATGGGGAACAGTGTCACCTGAAAGAAGATACAAGCTGTCCTCAATTACTCAATTATTTACAAAGATTCAACAAGAAGGGGGAATTAGAAATATGACCCAATATAAAAAGTTCATTGGTGAATATGAATCCATTATTAATTATCTCAGAAGGTATCAATATATACAAGGAGATATCAATCACAATCAAGAAATTTTGGCCAGTCTTTCCTCAAGTGTTCAAGAATCTATTTACAAAGAAATGATTAAAGATAAGGTCATGGTGCAAGCTTTGGATGGTGGTTATATCATTCCAAGATTGGAAATCTTAAAGTTATATATTGAACAAGATTTAGAAGCCAAAGTCTTAATTAAACAGAAGGAATTTTCACAACCAAAGTCACAAGAGAAGAAAGCTAGGTTTGAAGAGGAAAGCTGGGAAGAAGTCTTAAAGCAAATGAAAGATCTTACCCAAAAAATTCAAAATCCTCAGCCGCAAAGGCATCAATCAAAGGATACTGGGAAGGAATCAGTTAAGCAAGTATTGAATAAGCTCAAACACCTTTCAGAAGTAGTTGAATCTCCAAATAAAATACAAGCAGGCAATAATCAATATCAGAAAGTTACACAAAACTCACAGCCACTCAGGCCAAGATATCCTTTACTACCCATATCTTCTGGTTATCAACCATATGTTCCAGCACAAATGGCTTCAAGACAGCTACTGAAGTGTTATTACTGCTTAGAAGAAGGACATTCCGCAATAAGATGTAATCACCTCACAGAAGACTTGGAAAAAAGAATTGTCTTGAAGCGTGGAGGAACATATCTTTTTCCAAATTTTCAAAGAGTACCCACAGAAGGCCCTAAATCTGCAAAAGAATTAGTTAGAAATTTTGCCAAAGAGCAGGAGGATTTTACAAAGAAAATGATGGAACAATCAAATCCACCCCAAAAGAAGCAAGAGACAACAGTAATTGAGGAAAGGAAAGGTGAGAAGGCAGCAGCTATAGCTCAAATAGAAGAATGGGGAAACTGGAAACCTCCTCAAATATCACCAGCAAATGAAAATATTCAAATAAATGTTGGGCTTAGACAGACAAGGCAAAGAGCTGCAAGACAGGAAACTCAAAGTCAAACCCAGCAAGAGGATAAAAATGAAACACACAAACCCTTTAAAAAGAAGATACCAGGTGCCTACCACGAGGAAGATGAGGCCAAAGAAGAAATAAGAGTTCTAATTCCAACAGAATACAAGAAAACACAAGAAGGAAAGGAAGTAGATAATGATATTGAAATCATTTCCAAGGAAAAGAATAAGGAGGTACTTAGACAGGATTCACAAAAGATGGAATTAAAAAACAAGGTAAAAACTACACCCAATAACCCAAAGATAATAATTGAACATGTGATGAAGAGAATACTTGAACAAAAGATAAATCTTACTCTTGAAGAAATATTATCAATGTCACCAACCTTTATTGATAAACTACAAAATTTAACTACCCAGGAAAAAGAAGCAATAAAATCAGTCAATACGTCAAATATTCAAGAAAGACTACTTTCAGTAAAGCTACGGGACTATGATACCCCAAGATTACATTATGCATGCCCACTTGGATTTATGGAGGTATTTATTGGAAGAGAAGAATATCCTACAATGGCATTGGTGGATACTGGATCAGAAGTTAATATAATACCAGAGGAAATTGCAATTCAAGCCTCACTTACAAGTAGAAAGCTCAATATGAATCTCAGAGGAATTGGTGGACATACCACATCTTTGGTTGGACTCTCAGAATTTACACCAATTACTATGATAACAGGAGAAGAAAAAGAAATTCATTTATTCATAGCAAAAGGAGCTGTACACACCATACTTGGAAGACCATTTTCAGCAGATAATAATGTTAAATTGGAATTTTCACACAAGCAAGGGGAAATATTTAGTTATCCAGAGCAAGATGGACGTCGATTATGCCTACCAATATGTAACCCTCAAGCTATGGGTTGGGAAATTTCTCCACCCAGAGGAATGGAGCTTTGTGCATCTTCAGAGATTGGAAAATGGTCAATACATGGAGCAGAATCATCCAAAAGAAAAGAAACAAGGGAAACAGAAAGTCAATCTTCAACAAGAGTGAAGACAATATTTCTTGGAGCAAACAAAATACCCTTCTCAGCTATTTTTGATGCAAAAAATGACTTGAATGTTATAGCTCAGGAAATGGCCCTAAAAGCAGAATTAAAAATCAGCCCTTACACATCAAAATCAACAGATAACTTTTTGAAGCCAATTGGTCAAATTAAAAATCTTGAAGTCACTTTTGAAAGTGAAGAGAAAACCTACCTGGACTTCTTAGTATTTGAAAATTTCAACCAGATAATAGATAAAGAAAAGTCAAGCATATTATCTTCATCTAAAGAAAGTATTCCACCTCAAACTGAAACAAAATCTAAAGGGAAGGATCCAGAAGAGGATGAATTTAAGTTAGAAGATAGTGAAGCAATAGAAAAAATAAAAATGGAACTGAAGAAGATGAGAAGAAATTTGGACATGGCCATAGAAGACCCAGAGAAATGGCTAGCACTTGAGTTAAGTGGTATGAATGAAGAAGATAAAGTAGAAATCCCACAGAAGAAATTTAAAATGGATCTGAAGCCACCTGAAGCAAATTCCTCAGGAATTGCAGAAGATTATTCAAATTTATTTCAGGAGAAAGCTTGGTACATTAGTGATACTGAAAAAATAAAAGACGACATAATCAATCCATTGGCAAAAAGAAAATTTGAAGAATTGGAAAAGGAAAGTGCCATAATTACTGAAGACAAAATGCATCAAGTTTGGGATAGAAATATTCAAAAGAGGATTGATAAAAAAATGGAAACAGCAGAATCAGAAGATGACTTGAAGTTATACCAACAAAATAATGAAGATTTGGAAGATAAATATAAGCAAGGAAGAATATTTGAAGATCTAGAAGAAGGAGAGTTATCAGAAAATACACAAAGGCTAGCTGGACTTAGCATTCTAGAAGAATTTAATCATGCCTATGATCAAATATTCTGCTTTTCAAGCGCAACTGATCTATTTAATCAAAATAAAGGAATTACATCTGAATTACCAAATGACTCCCAGAATCAAAATGGCATACAGGAAGACATACCAGAATATGAAGGACTGGAAGATTACATAATACTTCCAATAATAACATTTAAGGGACTGTATGATTATGAGCTAGATTCACCAATAATTCAAACCAAATATATTTCAGAACTACCTGGATCAAATCTTACAAATGTTGATTTTCTGGAATTACTAACCACTATTGGAATCAAAGGAAATTTAAGAAATCCTCACTGGAAGAAGCCTTATGGATATTATCAAATGACAATAGAAGGACTGTATCACAAAATGTTATGGGCTCAAGAAGATTTGAATCTAGATGGTTTGGAAATCTTGGGAGGAACTCTTTGCTGGTGTGATTTTGGGTACATGTTTATTCATGAAGTCAAAGGTTTTGTTTCCAAATGGAAAGGAAATACACAAAGAAAACAACGCAACAAGATCTTTGGAGAAATATTGAAGGACATATGTCTTTCAGTAATTCACAACAGAAGGTTGAATATTTCTCAATAACAACTGAAGTAATCCAATTTCAATCGCCAATTAAAAAAAAAAAAAAAAAAAAAAAAAAAAAACAAAACCACCATAAAAAATAGCAAAAATAATAAAAAAAATAACCTAAAAAAAAAAAAAAAAAAAAAAAGAGAATTTTTTTCATATCTGTATCAGTATCAGGGCAGTGACCTCCTGCCTTATCAAAGAGGAACTTCAAATCATTCAAAAACATAAAAAAAATCATTTTTCAACATTCCCATAATTCAGGGCAGTGACCTCCTGCCTTATCAAAGAGGAATTTCAAATCATTCAAACTAACTTATAAAAAAAAATCTTTTTTAAACACTCTTATCACTCAGGGCAGTGACCTCCTGCCTTATCAAAGAGGAATTTAAAATCATACAAAAACATAAAAAAAAAATCTTTTCAACATTCCCATAATTCAGGGCAGTGACCTCCTGCCTTCTCAAAGAGGAATTTCCATTTTTTCAATATTTTTCCAAGTATCTTATCACTCAAGGCTATAAATAAGTATTTAATAAAAGACTTCAAACTCAACTTTTTTCAAGATATTTTTTTTCAATGTATAAGTATCATGATTTTATTTAGAAAAAACAAAACAGGGGTGGTTATCTGTTCTTATGCCACCTCATATATAAAAAATAGCACAAGTTTGGGGAAGTGTGGGCCCATATGCCTTTACTAATGACATTCCTTTTTTTTGAAAAAAAAACAATGAAAAGATGGTGTGAAGAAACAGCAAAAGAAGATATAGATAGCTCAAAATGTCAAAATTATGACCGCTGGTCATAATTTGCCATAAAGCAAGAAACCTATATCAAGAAAGGGAAGAAAAACCAACTAAACAAGCTAGGCCCTTCAGATACAGAAAAAGAAGATAGAAGAAGTTAAAAATGTCAAAATTATGACCGCCGGTCATAATCTGCCATAAAGCAAGAAAACTATATCAAGAAAGGGAAGAAAAACCAACCAAACAAGATAGGCCATTCAGATACAGAAAAAGAAGATAGAAGAAGTTAAAAATGTCAAAATTATGACTGCCGGTGTTAAATTGCCATAAAAGCAATAAAACTATATCAATAAAGGGAAGAAAGACAAACCAAACAAGCTAGGCCATTCAGATACAGAAAAGGAAGATCAAAGAATCTAAAATGCCAAAATTATGACTGCCGGTCATAATTGGGTCAGTGACTTCAGAAAAAGCAAGCAAATAGTATCTGGATAGGAAAAAAAGAAGTAACCAAACAAGAAAAGGTATTCAGATACAGTAAAAGAAGACACTGGAATATCAAAATTATTGCTCACAGCCAATCAGAAAAGTAATTCAATTTATGGCACAATCAACAAAAAAAAACATTACACACAGAGGTATACTGGATAATGTTAGCCCAATATTATTGGTTTAGCCACTCTTCGACGTACTCCCATACATCCACCTCAGAAATTCAAATTGAACACAGTAATCATAGATATGAAAGAGGGTGTGGGCTCCCCAAACATAGCCAGAATATCATTCAATTAGTCCTAACAGATCACCATAACTCAACAGATTTTAGGCCATCAGTACAGAGCACCCCCCACAGAGTGATGAACATAATGCCAGCATGATTGTAGTTTGACGACACTGCTGCCAGATGTGGGATTCAAACCCAGGACCTTGGTGAAAGTTGAAAGCAACCCAGAATCACTAACCACTACACCATTTCAAAATATAACATCACTCCTCAAATTGAAAACTCATTCAACATCACTCATCAATTTAATCACTCTTAAAAAAAAAAAAAAAAAAAACTTTAACAAAAAAAAAAAAAAAAAAAAATTTTCAAGATAAAAAAAAAAAAAAAAATTTCAACTTAAAAAAAAAGAAAAAAAAAAAAAAAAAAAAAAAAAAAAAAAAAAAAAATATTAAAAAAAAATTTTTTCAACATAAAATGTAAAAAAAAAAAAATTTTTTTTACATAAAATAAAGAAAAAATTATAATAAAAATAAATAAACAAAATAAACTGTCTTGATTAACATCAAGGATAAAAGATCAGAGCAAATAAAAAAGGCTAAAGTTAGTTCTTGTATGACTTTAAACTACAGGGTAGCAACCTGAAGGCTAAAGTTAGTCCTTGTATGACTTTAAACTACAGGGTAGCAACCTGAAGGCTAAAAATCAGTCCTTGTATGACTTTAAACTACAGGGTAGCAACCTGAAGGCTAAAATTTAGTCTTTGTATGACTCAAACTACAGGGGTAGCACACCAGAGGGCTGAAGATGCAATTAAAATCAAGGAATCAAGAAAATAAAAAGAAAAGAGAAGATATCAAGAGTAAAACAAAAATGAATAATAGAATAATGAAAGCCTCAAGTAAAACAGTAAACTCAGGACTAGCATTCACAAATGTCCTTGTATGACATTAAACTGCAGGATTTGGTATACCTAATATACTGGGTTTTATCCACCTAGAGGTAAAGTCCTTGCATGACTTAAAACTACAACTCAAATACAATTATGAATAAAAGGAAAAGAAAGAACTGAAAAGACTGTTTTTATTTAAACTGAAAAAAAATTATTATAAAAAAAAAAAAATATATATATATATATATTATCAATTTATACTTTAAAGCCAGACTAATAATCATGGAAGCTCAAGCCAATGCTGCAAAATATAAGTCAGTACTCAAGAAGGTTAGACCAGTCAATGAAGCTATGCCTCAAGATCTGAATACACCTTTGGGAAGACCTGAATTATCAAGAGATCCATATAAAACACCCCTATCACCTAACCCACCTCCATTTTTTGAAACATCAAAAGTTACAGAAGAAAGAATTTCAATGATAAACTTTGGACCATCTGGATGGTTATCAGAAGAAGAGATTAATTTATTAAAGAATGTTATATTACTAAGGCAAAAGGCTATAGCATTTTGTGAAGAAGAAAGAGGTGTACTAAAACATTCTTATGGAAAACCTTATAAAATACCAGTTATACCACATGAACCATGGCAAAAGAAACCAATACCAATACAAAAATCAATTTTACCTCAATTTATTGAACTAGTCAGAGAAAGAATACGTACAGGACTCTATGAACAATCAACATCAAGCTATAACAGCCCAGTATTTTGTGTGGCAAAGCCCAATGGAAAACTTAGAATAGTTCATGATCTTCAAGACCTCAATAAAGTAACAATCAAAGATGCAGGATTGCCACCAAATGTTGATGAGTTTGTAGGATCATTTTCAGGAAGAGCATGTTATGGATTGGGAGATATTATGGGAGGATATGATGAAAGAGAATTGGATATTACTACAAGACCACTTACAACATTTGAAACGCCACTTGGAAGACTTCAGCTTACAAGACTACCTCAAGGAGCAACAAACTCTGTGGCAGTTTATCAAGCACAAATGACTTGGATACTTCAGGAGGAAATACCAGAGCACCTTGGAATATTTATAGATGATAGAGGAATTAAAGGACCCAGATCAATGTATCAGCACGAAAAATTGAAGGAGAATCCACTCATAAGAAGATTTGTTTGGGAATATTCAGTAACATTAGAAAGAATACTTTTCAGGATAGAAGAGGCAGGACTCACAATTTCAGGATCAAAATTTGCATGTTGTGTTCCAGCACTTGATATTGTGGGGCATGTTGTGTCTTTGGGAGGAAGAAAGATTTCAAAACAGAAGATAAACAAGATACAAAACTGGCCTAGACCAACAACAAAGAAGGAAGTTAGAGGATTCTTAGGACTATGTGCATATGTCAGAATGTTTATCAAGGACTTTTCACAAGTTGCAGCACCATTGAGAAGATTGACAAGGGAGGATGTATTGTGGAAATGGGATGAAAAATGTGAAGAAGCATTTATAAAACTCAGGAAAATAGTAGGAGAAGAGATTAATTTGAAGACATTAAATTATGATAAAGATTCAGGAAAAATAAAATTAGCAATAGATTCAAGCTATATTGCAGCTGGTGCAGTTCTTATGCAAGAGGATGAAGATGGAAAGGATAGACCAGTACTATATGAATCAGTAACATTTTCCAGACTAGAATCTAAATACTCTCAGCCAAAATTAGAGCTTTGCGGTGTAGCAAGAATACTCAAAAAACTTCAAACAATATTATGGGGGCAACACTTTGAACTTCAAGTAGATGCTAAAGCTTTAATTGAAATGATCAACACACCATGTTTACCGAATGCACCAATGACAAGATGGGTGGCATACATTCAACTTTTCTCATTTGATCTTGTACACAAACCAGGAAAAACATTTACTATGCCAGATGGGTTATCAAGAAGACCAAAAGGAGAAGACAAAGAAGAGAGTGAAAGGGATGATTTTGATGAAGATGAAGATTGGATTAAACCACATCCAGGATTTGGCCTAAAAGAAGTAAATACAAGTAAAGTTGCAAAATTATCAAGGAATAAAACAAACAATATTGAAATTCCAATAAAACAGGAAGGATTTGGAAAACATATGCAGGAATATTTGAATAGTTTGAAAAAGCCACAAAGTATTGGGGAAGACTACTTCAAGAAAATTACAAGAAGATCAGTGAATTTCTATTTAGAAGGAGGGCAGCTGAAAAGAAGAAATCAAGCACATCCACAAATAGTTGTATACAATGAAAAAGCTCAGAAACAGATACTAAAGAAAATGTATGAAGAGCTGGGGCATAGAGGGGAAAATGAAACATACAGGAGAATCAAGAAGAGATATTGGTGGGAAGGAATGAAAAAGATAGTTAAAAAATGGGTAAAATCATGTCAAGAATGTCAAAAAAGGAGTCATTTGCAACAAAAAGAAGAAGCAAAGATATCTGTAACATCTACTTTATTTGAAAGAGTCAGCATGGATGCGGTTCACATTAAGGCAGGAAGATGGAAATACTTAGTTGTAGCAAGAGATGACTTTTCAGGATGGCCAGAAACTGTTGCATTAACTAGGCTAACGGCAAAATCAGTCTCAAAATGGTTTAATTCAGAATGGATTTGTAGATATGGAGCACCCAAAGAAGTCACAGTAGATGGAGGAGCAGAATTTGGAAAAGAGCTACAAGAAGCAGTCAAAAGAGCAGGATCAAGAATCAGAATAACTACACCTTACTACCCAGAAGCACAAGGAATGATTGAAAGAGGCCATAAGCAATTGAAGGATGCACTTGTAAAAATGTGTGGTGAAAATGGATCCAAATGGAAAGAATACTTACCAATTGTGACGTTGGCAGATAGAATATCAACAAAACAAACAACAGGATACTCACCATTTGAGCTTCAATTTGGTCAGCAAGCTGTTTTTCCAATTGATATTGAAACAAATACATATCTAGCGATTGAATGGAATAAAATATCAACAAGAGAAGAACTATTGGAAGCAAGAGCATTACAGATTGCAGCAAAAGAGGAAACAAGATTAGCAGCAGCAGAGAAACTAAGAGATTCAAGACACAAATCAGTTCAATATTTGGACAAAAAGATGGCACATAGACTGAGAAATCCACTTAAACCAGGAGACTTGGTATCAGTTTATAATAAACCACTTGAGTCACAGTGGGGTTTACTCTTCAAGAACCGTTGGAATGGACCATATAGAGCTGTAAATCAAATTAATAATGGACCTTATGAGCTTGAAGAATTGGATGGCACCAAACTTACAAGAAAATTTGCAGCAAGTCACCTCAAGAGGTTTTATCCCAGAGGAAAGAAAGTTCAATCAAGTTCAGAGTCAGAAAATGAAAGCAGTGAAGAGATTGAAGATGAAGAGTTAATATTGGAGGGAGAAGAAATTGAACAAAATGAATATGATTGATATTGGCAAGCTTTTCAACTGGAATGCTGGGGACAGCATTAAATGGAGAGGGGGATGTGGTATTCCATACCATTAGTACCAGTTTCAAGCTTACCAATAAAACAAAAGAAAAAAATGATAATAAAATAAATTACACAAAACATTTTACACATTAAAACTACAGATTTCACACAGAAATATACAATACGCAGACGCAAGATCTTATCAAAACAGTATAGTATCAAAGGATTTATCCACCTTATTGCATAATCAATAACAAATTATGCAATTAAAAGGAGTTAATATAAATAAAGGTATATGAAGACACACCACGGAATCAGCGCTGTATTTTCCCCACCTTGATTCAATTGAAAGAAGAAATACCTCAAGGCTATGCATAAAAGTACAATATATTTTCCAAGAACAAATGTTTGCTTAGTAATAATGACACGCATCAAACTTGATAGAAATGATGCAATCTCCATATGAAATGATACAATACTAAAACAGAAACACCAGCAGAATTTTCTCATATATATCATATGACTAGAAGAAAGTTCAATTGTCAGGAGCTGTATTTTCTTCACTTTCTTGGCAAAAAGAAAATCTCACCAGCCAAATTATCTCAAATACATCACATGATTTTGATAAGAAAAAGCGCCACCAGCATAATTCTCTCAGAAAATACGTAACAAAGTCACCAAAAATGAAAGTGTCAACAGCAAAATTATCTCGAATACATCACATGATTTTGATAAGAAAAAGAACCACCAGCATAATTCTCTCATAACATATGTAAAAAATAGAAACAAAAAAATACTTTCCCCACCTTCAAGAAAATATCACCAGCCATATTATCTCAATGACCTCACATGACTCTGATAAAAAGAAACTCTCACCAGCCAAATTATCTCAAAGACATCACATGATTTTGATAAGAAAAACACCACCAGCATAATTCTCTCAGCAAACACGCTGCTACACCAAAACTACACGTCTCACTAGCTAAAACCTCTCAACTATGATTTTTTCTAAGTACCCTATTTTGAGAAGCTCTATGGAGGCCCAAAAGCTATAAATAGAGGTCCTCTCTCCCTCATTTTCCCCATCATCATGGAACAAGTTCCCACTATCCAGGATCACAACCATCCCTGAACTAGCAGGATATCTAGAATAGTAGTAGTGTTTTAGTAGTGAAAAGCTCAGTAGCCTTGCTCAGTAGCTTAGTATTAGTGAAGAATAGTAGTATAACCGTAGTAAAAGCTCAGTAGCCTTGCTCAGTAGCTTAGTATTGTTGAAGAATAGTAGTATAACCATAGTAAAAGCTCAGTGCCTTGCTCAGTGGCTTAGTGTTATTAAAAGAAAAGAAGTAGTGATATAAACTCAACATTGAAAATATAAAAGAAGAATATCAAGTAGTCTTATTATTAGTATTAATATAAAAAAAATCATTATAATCATCATAAAACCCAAAAAAAAATATTCCTATTACTTTTATTAAAATAACAGAAAACCAAAATATATATATATATATTATAATTACTTTTATTAAAATAATAAAAAAAAAATCTTAGTCTTTATTTTATCAGAAATTTTAGTTTTAAATAAAAATTTTACTGTAGTGTTATTGATAGGTCTGATTGAGAGACTGCTGATAAGTCTTCTCTATCTGTTAAAGCCACAAATCTTATTTTATTTTGTGATTCTCTGTAGGCTGACTATTCAGTATTATTTAGAGGGGTAGCTAATACACCTTAGCACCCATGGTTATTGGACAATTCTGAAATTCAAAACAGACTTACCAATAATTTCCCCCTCAAGGTACTGCCTTATTTCATCCCACACCAAAAGGAGTTCCCACAACGGATGGTGCAATATCGGTATCAAATGACACCATTCCAAATTCAACAACTAGAACAAATATCTCAAGGCTGTGCATAATAAGAATAAATTTTACCAAAAATATCAGTATAATTCAAATCATATGGTGCAATATCTGTATCAAATGACACCATTACAAATTTAATTACTAGCAAAAATATCTCAAGGATGTGCATAATAAGAATAAAGTTTAGTTAAAATATCAGTATAATTCAAAACATATGGTGCAATATCTGTATCAAATGGCACCATAACAATTTAATTACTAGCAAAAATATCTCAAGGATGTGCATAATAAGAATAAAGTTTAGTTAAAATATCAGTATAATTCAAAACGTATGGTGCAATAAACCAAACATATGGAGCAATATCTGTATCAAATGACACCATTCCAAATTTAACCACTAGCAAAAATGTCTCAAGGATGTGCATAATAAGAGTAAAGTCTAGTTAAAATATCAGTATAATTTAAAAATTATGGTGAAATCAACCAAACATATGGTGCAATATTCTTAACAAATGACACCATTCAAAATTTAACCACTAGCAAAGATGTCTCAAGGCTGTGCATAATAAGAATAAAGTTTAGCTAAAATATCAGTGTAATTCAAAAAGTATGGTGCAATATCCTTAAAAAATGGAACAATTCCAAATTTAAATACTAGAAAAAATGTCTCAAGGATGTGCACTGAAAATAATAAGTTTCATAATGGTGCAATCAAACAAGCATATGGTGCAATATCTTGATCAAATGCCACCATTTTCAATTTACCCACCAGCAAAAATTTCTCAAGGTGGAATTTTGTCTAAGTCCCTTGTTCTTGGAAGGCTCTATGGAGGGCCCAAAAGGTATAAATAAATGCCCTCTCTCCATGTTTCTCCTCCAATGCTTCTGATTCATACAATAATCTTGAGGATCAATCCATCCCTTCTCTTGTAGGATAATCTAGTATTACATTGGGAAAAAAGATTAGTACCAAGGCTCAGTATCTTTTAGTATTATTTATGATTAATTAATGAAAGAGTTAAATATTATTCAATAGCCTTACCATTATAGTAGTAGTGTTGAAGTAGTGTTTGAAGATATTATAATTAGTGATCTTATCAAATTTATCAATAGCCTTTATTTATAGAAATGATATACCATCTTACCCTTATAGCTCATATCATAACTATTATAGATATATTGGATTATATTTATATTCATCCTAATAGTATTATGTTACGATTATATTATTTATATCTTACATTTATATTAGCCAGAACCACCCTTATAATATTGGCTTACCCTTAAATTATTATAGCTATATTCAAAGTATTATTAAATCACCTTTAAAAGTATTAATTAGCTATCAAGATTAGTATTAATATTGATAGTGATTTTAACAAATATTCTTTAAATACCTCAAGTATTAAAACAAGGAATCCTAAAAGAATTCATTAAAAAGAATTATATAATCAATAACAAGAAGTGAAGCAAACCTCAATTATTAAACAAATATTGATTATTACCATTACTATAATAGTGATCTTTTATTGACGGACTGATAGAGACTGCTCAAGGAAATTCTCTAATTGAAAACCCACAAAACTAAATAATTGATATGTGATCTCATCAAAAAGGGTATATTTTTCAGTATATTTAGAGGGGCAGCTAATACACCTTAGCACCCATGTTTATTGGCTAATTCTGAGATTCAAAACAGACTCACCAATGATTTTCCCCTCAAGGTACTACGTATTAGTTATCCCACAACAAAAGGAGTTCCCACAGTGCTCAATTAAGTTTAGCATGTAATAAAATTATTAGGTATTGAAAATTGACTTTGAATTGTGAATTAAAGCTTATTAGATTTAATGCAAAGATATTATAAGTCTCAACTTTTTATTCAATTTTTTGAATATAGAATTTTCCTAACTGTAATCAAACTAAAATCCTAAAAATTATTCAAAGAATATTTTCAATTCTTTGAAAAATGTTTTTTGAGATAAATGAGAAAATGAGCTTATAACCAATAATTTTTTTGTTTGAGAAATTCAATCCCTTTTTCTATTTATTTGAATTTTTGTTTAAAAAACTTAGAGTTTTAAATTTCTTTGTCTATCGCATCACAAAATTCAAATTATTTCATGATTTAACAGAATAATTTGTAAAAAATGAACATTTTATTTTGATGCAAAACCTTTTTTTGAAAACAATATTCCCAATTCAATAAAGTGTTTTGTAAATCAAAAAAAAAAAAAATTGCAGCAATTATGAGAAAACATTGTATGAGAAATAAGTAAATTAGTAGAAAAATTGAAATAATTTAGTAGAGTCCCAAAAATCAACTCATATTATGATTCTAAAGAAGAAGAAAATGAGATAATGTTTTCAAGCTGAACAGTTTGTATTGAAAAGGTTGAAAGCTCAATTTAAAAGAGTTAGAGATTGCAAGAGATATTGAAAAATAATCCAATGAGAAAAAAATTAATCAGTAGAATCATTGAAATATTTTGGTTCAGTCAAAGAACTTAGATTATATCATGGTTCTACATAGAAAAAGCGTAAATTTTATTTTAAATATGAAGATTTTTATTAAAAAAAGAATATTTTATCCATGTTAAAAAAATCTTATTAAAATTGACTTAAACAGAATTTAACTTTTATCAATTGAGTAAAAAAAATGTTTTGAAAGGAACAATAAAATGAAGTTGTGGATGAATAATTTCTAAATGCAAGTGAAATTTTCTGTGAAGCTTTTTTGTTGAGGGGTAAAATTTGTTCATGGTTGAGTAGTGAAAGGTGGTGGAGTTATGTTTGAATTATTTTGAAATACTGAAATCCCATATTTTCATAAAAAGCAGTATTTTGAGAAAATAACAGGTGAATCAGTTACAAAGAAAAAGGATTTATAACTCAAAAATCTAGATTTTTAAAAGTGGTATTTATGTGTCAAGTCCCACATTATTTTAATGTTAGATTTGCTATAGTTGACACCCCCTAATGATTATATATAAAGTGAAATTAGAATTCAGCTTGCTTTTGTGACTAAATAATGATAGAGCTCCATTCATTTGAAAGGTATAAGTATTTGATAATGAGCTTATAGATATTTAAAAAAAGGTTTTAAATGATAAATTAACAATCCAAAATTGAATTCTTACTTCTTAAGTCATAAAAGCTGAATGATTGAATCTTTAATCTAAAATAATATTACAAGAAAAAAAAGATGAGGATTTTCAAAACTATGTAACTTAATAACTAATATACTTATCTTTGGATATTAAATGGAAATTTGAGATATATATTTTATTTTATTTACTTGATTTTTTATTCATAAATCTTTGTATTGAATTTGTGAAATGCAGGAATGAATCAATTTTTTTTATTTAAAGATTCTCTTGATTGACTATGCAAAAATTCCCTGAGCAAGGAGCTATAGGCTAAATGAATTTTCAGCTTCATTTGGATATCTACAAGGAGGATTGGGACTTCAAAAGATACAGAAGGTTACTATTAGACCAAGCCAAATCTAAAGGTATCTCCATCTATAATGCAGATATAAGTAATTTATTATTTGGTGCACACTTAAGATGGGATAGCTATAGATAATAGATGATTCAATAAAATCCTCAATCTCATAGGTAAAAAAATAATGGATTGAAGAAGATCCTTTTCATTTAATCTTGAAGCCAGTGAATAATTACTGAGAAGTATATGAACTCATAAAATAGACCTGCTTTGATTGGAAAATCAATTTATCAAAATTAGTCTTTTTTTTATGAAACAGACTGTAGGTTAACTCATAGAAATATAAAGAACAGAGGTAGAAGACAAAAACATAACATCTTCTTATGATGTGGGGGATTTTTATTGAATCTATGCTATAGTTTTACTATGGCTGACTTTCTCTAATACATTGAAAGTATTTATCTCAAAAAAGCAAACAATAATTAATAAAACTTGAAAGGAGGTATTATTTTTCAATTCCAGGAGATCTTAGAATCATTCATGATTATTTTTAATCTCTTATATAGTTCTAAGTCATAAAAATAAAGAGATATGAAGGAATCCAGATTTATTGAATGAAGTAACTCTACTCTGAATTATGAGGAAATAAAATATTCTCACCTTAACATGAATTAGAGGCTCCTTATGAGCTCAATGAAATACCTTTCACTCATTTATATGAGCTTCAAATTTATTGAACAGATTCATATTGTATCAAAGGATAAATATATCCAAGCTTAAAATAGCTTTATTATTGTTAAAATTGGGAGAATTTGAAATGTCTCATAGGCTGGAAATTAAGTAGCTATGAAGAAAAGTTTGAATATAACTGAGTACATATTTATTCAATGGAGCTGATTCTCCATTTAATATATATAAAGACAACATCAAATGAACAGAATATAGCTGAGTTAGATAAATCTAATTCAAAATACTTTTAGTTTACTTTTGGGAGGTAAATAGGGATATCTTTTAGTTCATAATTTTTTTATATAGAGATTATAGACTTTGGAATCAGATCAAGGAAATATTGTTTCATTTTTATAAACTTGATATGTTTAAAAATACCAATATTCTTTTTCAGAAATATCAATATACTCGACAAAAGTGGAAAGAATGAATATAAGATAATAATAATTTGATTTGGAATAGTATTGTATTTTCTTTCAATATGAAGAAATATAGCCATAGTTAAACTATATTGAGATCCATTTTTCAAGTAATAATTAAAATTGGGCAGGAATGTGTTTCAGTAAGTATAAATGTAAATTGATTTTGGCTTATTATTATTTTGGATTAGATCTCAAATGTCTTTGATAATTTATTTATGAAAGACAGATTAACTAAAACTTTTATATGTTTTTCAAAATGGAACTCACCAGCTTCGGCTTTTCATATCATACTCTTAATAGTACTAATTTCAATCAGGAGTAATATGGTTCTTCTTATGAGAAATATAGAAAAAAATTAATATAGCCAAAATAGATAATCAATTAATTGATTATTTATTTTATTTGCTATATACTGCTAGTAATGTAGAAATAATCATGAAGTATCTGCTAAAATACATTAAAAGAAATATAAAATAATATGAATTGTTTGTAATAATCATAATGTTTTTCAAGAGTAATTATATAAGAAATTTCTTAAGAAAAATGTCAAACGCTTGACAATAACTGTAATTATTTACTTCAAGTACTCATTAATACTTAATAAGAACTTTGACATATATTGAAGAGAGACGTTTTATTTATGATTTAAGGATTTGAATATCCAAAAGTAGATGAAAGATCTTTAATAAAGCAACTGTACCTACAAGGATATTATTTTTTTAAGTCTTTGAAAAGAGCTTGTAATATTGATGGCTCTTGGGAGTAAATTCATAGCTAATATAGAAGCTAATATTAATTGGATGATAATATTTAATGATGATACTGATTGTTTCTGGAAAGAAGCAGAAACAAAATACTTCTTTTGAGAAATCCAATAATTTGAAATTTGTGTGAAAGGAAGTAAAATGAAAATCTGAACGAATATAAATAAAAACATTTGTACTTACAATCACATAATTTTGATTGATGATTTCATCATTTATTTACATATGAAATTATTATAATGAATAAAATCTGTGATACTACATGGTTACCAATCCATTTATGGTTAAGAAATAATGAAGTTACTTAATTGAATATTCTCTTATTTTCATTTTCATTTTTATTTCTCAAATTTGTCATTTTGATTGGCAATTTAATCACAGGTTGTATTTTATGTTAGCTTTTGGAGATTAAGACTCTGAAATGGAATCATCAAAGATTGATTTTATCTGAGGATTTAAATTGAAATTTTGAAATTGTGAGCTTATTTGTTTTTTACTAAAGGAAATACATTACATAAAATGTACTAAGATTTCCAAGATGATTATTTGAGAGGTTTATTTTTGTTCAATTTTTGAAGTTTTCCCAGACTTCTAAGTCATGCAGTCTTTCAAGATAACAGCCTATTTGCATGAGATTTTTCTTCAGATACTGGTACAGAAAGGGCTTTAGTTAGCTTTCATTAGCATATCAATGAAGATTGATAAAAATTTGACATGGTTTGGGAATCAGAGGTGCTCATTACCACCTTGGAACATCAAAATAACAGCTTACTTTCTATTTTACCATTATCTAATGAGACTTAAGATTTCCAACCAAGATACCCAAAGGTTTCAATTTATCAAGGGTGTTGGTAAGCTGTTAGCCCTTATGTGTTTTTACCAATATATGGCCAAAACACGTAATCTTATGGTAAAAACATGTAAGTGACTTACTTTTTTTGAAAAATTCCTCAGGCTCAGCTTTGAGCATTTTTATAATTTTTTTTGCCAAATTTTTTCTGACATGGGATGTGAAGGTCCCCAAATTTTTTCAATTTTTTCCCAATTTCTCTATTTTGGCCAATTTAGCAAAATGGGCTATTTTTTTAAAGGAAATTAATTAAAATGTTCCGACTTATTAATTTCCAATTTTCTTTTAAATGAAGGGAAAAGCCTTGAGAAAAAAGGACCAGAATCCCAAAATTCTGGGATTTTTTTGCCAGGACAATTGTAGGCCCAAAAAGTCCTTTTTTAAGTTTTTTTGTTCATTTTCGTAAGTAGATTGAAAATTCCATTTCTGAAATCAATTTAATCAAAAATTTAATTTATGACATTAGTGGAAGTTGAAAATTCCATTTTTGGAATTAAAAGTGCCATAAATGACATAATAATGCCATAAATGGCATCAAGGATTATATCTAGATGTCATTTATGGCCATAACATTGGGATAAGTGTAATTAAAAAATGCCTTAAATGGCATTGTATGACATTAAAAATTCCATAAATGGCCTCAAGAATGGCATGAATGGCCTTAACAATGTCATTTATGGCATTTTGAATTCCATAAATGGAATTAAAAGTGCCATTGTTAAGTCCATTAATGCCATTGTTAACGTCATTGATGGCCTTAAAAATGCTATTTATGGCTTTAACAAGGTCAACAAGGTCATTTATGGCCTTAACAATGCCATTTATGGTATTGTTGATTCCATAAATAAGATTTCTTACGCCATGAATGGCATCAGAAATTCCATAAATGAGCTTAAAGATGATGTGGATTGCCTTAACAATGGAACCAATGGCCTTAAAAACTCCATAAATGACCTCAAAAATGCCATAAACGGCATCAATGGCATCATAAATGTCATAAATAGCTCTATTTAATTTGAAAAACACCTCTTACGTGTTTTACCAAATTGCTTACATGTTTTTACCAACAACCTTTATTAATAAAGTAATTATCAGAAATTGATCAGTCTTTGAAATGGGCTAAGGCACAAAGGCCTCACAATATAGAGTACTCTGGCTTTCTTCATTATAATTTGCAAACCTTAGCTAATTTTACATGATAATAATTAGCTCTAGACCTAAGAATGAAATTTGGAATGTGTAAATCAAAACTGTATCTACTAATGAATTAATTCAAATTTTGAAAATCTAAATGTTATGCCAATTATATAGTACAGGCTATTTCTAAATCCAATTATTCTTAAATGAAAATTTAAAAAAGAAATTTTTCATAGTCTTTTTATATCCCATTAATCAATAGGTGCTAAAGTTTTTTCAATTTTAACAACTAATATAGTTGTTTTCTGGTTATGTACCTTCTGGATCAATTATAGGCGCAATTTTTAGTATAATCCAAATTCGGATATAAATCCATGTATATAATCACTCAAAAAAAGTTATTCAGACTATTTTTTGTGAATAATGATGAATTTTGAGTATAAAAATTATTTATGAGTTTTAAAAACTTGGAAAGATATTCTAAATTAGTGTTGATATATTTAGATTTGGAAAATTTACCTACAGGATCACAAATAGTTTGCTGTGAAATTATATAAACTTCTTTAAAGACAATTTATAAATGATCAAATTCTATTTGATAATAGTATTCAAAGTCCCAAAAGAGATAAATAATTGTTTTCTATTGGTAATAAATTTCCATAAAACTCTCAATAGATTTGTGTATAACATACTATACAATTGGGTTCTATGCATTTAAAATTTCAGCTCATCTCACTAGCTCCACAGAAGGAATTTCTATATCTTTACTGTTTAAAATATACTCTCTTCTATATTATGCATTTTTTATTCTAATATCTACTTTTTATAATAAATAATTCTGGTGTTTTCAGTTTCCAGCTTTCTTGGAGTATTACTATCAAAGAAATTTGAGCTTGTATTTCTCATGACAAAAATTCAGTTTCGAGAAGACATTTTTGATTATATTTTATGCTAACAATTGAGGGTTGAATATTTAGTCTCTTGGTAAGAATTTATTAATAAATCGTATATGGGTTTGATAAGGTCACAAAAGCAGTTTATTTAAGTTTTCCATCATTTAACAATTTTTTTCCTCTATTAATGATATATGAGATCAGTGAACCCTTGAAAAAAATTCAAATAATCCAAAAAGGCAAAATGATCAAATGGGGTATTTTGTGTTTTGTAAAATGAATTGATTTGATTATGAGGGCGTAATTATTGATGAAGTACAATAAAAGAAAATGAGAGAAAATTGAAAGAAAATGGAAAACGCGTCAAGCTTCATAAACGAGCTCAAAAATCCCCTTTAGGTATTGAAGGATATAGAGGGTAATTCATGAGAAAATATTTATCATATCTGGAGGAGTATGTGGGCGACCTTCATTTTTATAATCATATAAGAAAATTTTACAAAAATCTGCATATATACTTAGATTACTTTAATCACCCAAGATCAAAAAAATATTGAGTTTTTTCCAATTTTATAGGCCCAAGCTTTAACGTTTAAATTAAGTTTTTTGAATAGGTTTCCATTTTTGAGACTGATTAAGAATGTGTTTTTGTTTTTTACTTCAAAGTAATTAAGAATAATTCCTTTTCTGTAAGTAATTTGATAATTTTGATGGGAATCTCTTAATAAATATAGCCTTTATTCAGTTTTTAAAGCATACAATTAATTATAGGGAAAAACTAATATCATCATGCCATTTTCCACTCTATACAATCAGTTTCAAAATTTTCTCAAAGAATTTTGAAAAATATAACTATGTTTATTTTATCATCTTTTAAAGCTAAGTATATATTATTTAGTGATAGAATAATCAACTTTGAGATGAACTTTATGCATTAAATGATACTTATTTCAAAACAAAATTCTTCTATATATTCTATAGAAATGAATTTGTTTCGACTAATTGTTCACGTTTATTCAAATAATAATAAAAATGAATATAAGGAAAATTAATTATTATCTTATTTAAGGGCCTTTGCTTCTCAATATAGATCCCTTTTTTAAATTGAAATATAATTTCAATTTTGAACTTTTTGATAAAAATTTATTGAGAAATAATGTAGTTTTCCAAAAAGTATTATATATTAGCTTAGAATACTTTTAAGATATATGATTCTCAAAATGAATAAAATTTATCTTTATAGAGATAATTTTTTTTTACAACATAGTTAATTTACTTAAACTTAGATATAATCAGATTAACACATGATATGTTGCCTCAAGAGCTCCTCAAGTCTAATTATATAATTTAGGGAATTGAACTTTCAAGAATCAGTATAAGATAAAAATATCAAGAATATGTGAAATTAGTAAGTTTTTAATTATTCTACTATCAGCTTTTCAATCAAATTGAAAAGATAAAATAGATATCGTTGATAATTATCATTATATTGAACAATGAAAATTAAATAAGTTAGAAATCATAATGATATGAATTTTTACTATGACTTATTATGAAGTATATGTAAGACTAACATGATGAAATATATGTTTTTATAGAAAAAAGTTTACCAAAATGAATAGCTACATGAGATTTGAAACTTGAAAGAAATATAATCATATTATCCAACATAGGATTAATATTATCACTATGATTAATGTTTCATTGATAGATGATATAATATAAGGAAGCTCTATGGAAAATTTGGATGAAAATTGATCATATATGATTAAATAGCCTACTATTAGGATATAAATTCTCTTTTTCACAAGCTTCAAGAAAGATATCTAAATATATTTATGATCATAAAATCAATCCTAATACTTAAAAAAATCTATAAATTCTAGAATTTTGAGATTTTACTCAGAAAATAGCTTTTTGGAGAGAAATAAGAATTTATTTTATTTTTTAAGCGTGAATAATAATTAGAATAATAAAATAAAATAATATTTTTCAGTATTTAATACGATTACGATACACATTCAAATTATTAATAGGCATGTCTCCTTTCATGAGTAAGTTTTTGAATAATCTCCATCTATTAGAAGGAATGAAGGGATGTACAGTGCCCCATGTGGTATCAAGATATGTATATAGAGTTCTCATAAAATCAGTCCATTTTTGATGCTTTGGATGGATTAAATAACTCTTTTAGCATTAAATACAATGAATATACCAATTTAATAAAGTTCTCCTGATAAATTGGAAGTGATTAATAAAAAATATTTCACACTATCTATAAGCTCTAATTACTGAAATTTTCATTTTTAATCTACTAATAAAAATAATCTTTTTAATTAGGATCACATTATGTATTTGTTTTTGTCACTGATATACTCAATTATGAGGTTATTTATGGCTTTCATAAGGGATAAAAAGGAGATAAAAGATGTAAATATGAGATATTTCCAGAATCAAATTGAAACCAAGTAAGACATTCTATGGAATGGCTGATTTATATTTAAATAAAACAACAATGGAAAAATTATATATTATTCATTAATGTATCCATTAATAGAACGCTTACTGATAGACACAATCTTAAAGGTAGTCTCAAAATCAACTGAAATAGTGTTCAATAGGATTTTCTTGTTACCAGAATCATATCTTTGGAATTATTTGGCTATCTTCTACCATATTAAAAATCTCTCAATGATTTCTTTAGCATATTAAAAAAAGTGCTTGAAAATTCAATAGATATGTTTTTATAACAACAAAATAGGCTTCCTGGAGCATCTGTTCATCAAAAGGATGACATATAGGGCTTGTAAATACTATCTGAGACCCCAAGGTAAAAATTTCAAAAGACATGAATTATAATTTATTGGGATCAAAAGATTTCCACCAGAATCTGTGTAATCCCATGTACCTGAACAGAGCTTTGAATCTGATTTTATCAGAGGGACTAATAATAATTTCCTTATTTTTACCTTTCTCATCAAAAATAATTAATGATAGAAACCCTTTTATCTAAAACTGTTCACCTACAATCAATAGGTGCAAAAGCCGTGTCCCAAAGAACCACCATTTCAAAAATTTAAAAATATGGTGATTTGTGTACAGTAATTTTATGTGCAGGATAATTTAATCTTAGAACTCAAATTCTTTCTGCTTTTTCATTTTTTGAAGCAAAAATATGTTTTAATTGTCTTTAAAATCTATTAAGCTAGCTTTCTTTCATATAAATTGAAGAAATGACTCAGATATTTGTAAATTAATTATATTAAATAAATATTTTCTTGGACTTAAAAATGGTATTTGTGATAATCTTTAGTTGTAGATTGGAAATTGAGGTTAAAGCCAAAATGAAAAACAAAAATATTTATCATTTTATGTTTCTAAAACTCTTCAATGTTCACAGTGTGGCTTTTAATCTATACTTGGTTCAGTATAAAGCTCACTGGTATAGCCAAATCAGAAGAAAATTGTTCAAAACAGGATAAGACAGTAAAACTAGAAAGAAATCCAATCAAATAAAAGCCCACCCTTCATAAGTAACATCAAAATAAAAGTGTTCGAAGAAGTATTTTTTTTAGATCCAATGCAATATCTCAAAAGAGGTCATCTAATATCGCAGCTGAATGGACAAACAAAAGAGAATGAAAAAAATAATTGGAGATATACAAATTCCTTACAATAGTAAAGGCTATATATAAAAACTTAAAAGTAACATGAAGCAGCAAATCTAAGGTTGGAAAGGGAAATTTGAAATGAAATCTAGCTCAAATGAAAAAAAAAATTATAAAGAAATATTGACAGGTTATAATTATTCTAGCTTTTATTTAAAACTCACTCAATATATAAAATTACACAATAACACAGTCACCAAATTGAGCATATGTCATGAGAATATGATACTCCTGTATAAGTAAAAGGCTATATTATCACCAAATAAAATTTGAATCCAGTTTTGTTATCTCATGCACAGGAACTACAATACAGATACAAGGAAGGCCAATAACTAACATGACTCATAAGTTAAATTAAGTTAGTTAAAAACAAATTGTGGAATTATTTCCACAAATAACCCTATTTTTGAACAGTATATTAGAAATTTCTTCTCAAGTATGAATATGATTTTATGAAGGATTTAGATGGAAAAAATCATAAAATACCCACCAGGAAAGTTAATCTAGAAGTAAACATTTGTTTTGACAAGGTGGAAGATAGCATCAGAGGAATCTCCCATGAAGGAAATTTTGTTGCCCCAAATCACATTAGAAGATAAACCAGCCTATAATTTTTCTGAACTCTTTTAATGGGATCTATATACTAAGAAATAGAAAACACACTTATCCCTTTCTGAGGAGGGTTATACATATCGCTAAGAGTACTACTACAAGATAAGTAGAAAAAGAGATACTTTGGTATTTTAAGAGATTGTATATTATCTATTAAATGATTGAAATCAATTGAAATATATGATAATAAAGTGCATAAATTTATAATTTGAAAAATTTCTCACTATAATTATTTACAAGTATTACAAGCACTATTATTGCCAATTACTGGTACAATCTAGTGTTGTGACTATCAGATTTATATTCATATGATCTTTTTTGAAGGAGGAGTTGATTTTGATATTAAAGTGATAATTTTGGAATAAAGAACCTTTGTCTTGAAATATATTAAGAAAAAAACATGTTTAATTGTGAAGTGTTTTTTTAAAAAAGCTAGAGTCAAATAATTAATTATCAAATTCAATCAATATATTTAATTTACTTAAACTTCTCATTTTCTTCTTGAAAATGAATATAATCCAAAAGAAAAAGGTCGTTTAATATTTCACTTTCCAATAAATTCTTGAATTGAACTATCAAATTATTGATTTTGGCTTCTTCAAAGATTTTATTAAGGATTATAAAAGAATTAAACCCTGTGGTATGTGATTCAATTATTTGAAGATATTCAAAAATCAACTTGGATCTTTTCAATTATAAATAAAAAAAATGGAATAATAAATTATAGATTATTAGGATTGGAATAAAACAAAGTTAGATTTGACAGAAGGTTTTCAAAAAGTGTGTCTGAAGTTGATATTATATCTTAATATAATCAAGAGTATGAAAAAAGGGGGCTGAATAATAACTCAAGAAAGATATTCAACCTGAAAAAACTTAGGTTTTAAAGGAACAATGTAAGTGTTATCAAAAGTCTCAATGAATTAATTAATCTAATATTTCTGTTTTGATTTTGAACATTCATTTTTATGATTTATTCAGCTTTTGGAATTTTCAACATAATTTAAATTTGAGAATACTTTGTAAATTAAAAGAATCAAATAATATATCTGAATATAAAATCAGAAACTGAAGTCAAAAAATATAGCAAAAATAATATTTTTTAAGCTATAAAAACCAATTTTTAATTAGGTAATCAAGGAACGCGTTTGTAAAGAGATATTATATCATAGAATAATAAGTTCATATATGTAAAACTAAAGGTACTTATATTGTAAGAAATGAAGAGCACAATCATGAAACCCAAGATACCATATAATATGGTGTCCAATTTGAAGAGTAAAGTAGACATATTTAAGCTTTATTGAACCAAATAAAGGTGCAGGACAATGGAAGCTAACAAAATAGCTTTATAAATTCAGTTCTCCCATGTAACCATCTGAAAGGGGAGATATTCCCCATTTCATAAATAATCATTCTCATGACTATCCAATGAGAATTGACAAATTTGTTAAGTTAGAAACCCTCCTTGAGCATAAGTCTTAATTTCCACTTATTATTTAAGATCTTTGGCTTAGATAGAAGACTCATCCTTTGGGGTCTTTTATAATATCTCAAATTCAGAGATACCCAATGGGATTAGGATCAAGACTGCAGCTTCACTGAATTAAAAAATGCCATTCCACTATACTTCAAATGAATAGAGAAAATTCTTTTGTTTTTCACATCTCATCTATATTCAAACTCTTTTATTTAAAACCTTTCATTTAGAATCCTTTATGGAAAGAATACTATGGGGATACACAATGATATAAGCTTTATTTGTCCTTCAAAGATAAAGAACTATCATAAATTTTATTCTAAAACAAGAAAATTATTATTTTGAAAACAGAGAAAAAGGATTTGACCCTTTATACCATTGGTATCATTTGCCCAAAGTAAGAAAAAGGTGAATTAATCCTGTAGAGATAAAATTTGCCTACAATTTTAGCAATGTATTGTGAAAAGTGACAACTCTATTAAGCATTTGAATGATACAATACCACACCAAGTGTCTCTGTAGGAGGTAATCCCAGGTAATTGAATTATGATGGGTAAAATCTCTCAAAAGACTTTTTATCCATTGATTACTCATAATTTTGAAACTTAAGTCCCATATCCTCTTTTACAGGGTGTTACTTTGGGATACTGTACCATATAATTGAACCATTAAGGGTGAAATAAATTCAAATGATTTTTATACTTTTATTAATGGTAACCTGACCAATATGAGTAATCCAGACAGTTTCTTTACATAATTGGATTTATACAAGATCTCTGAGAACATTTGAGTCTTCCATTGGTGAAAGGCCTCACCCTGTATGGGTGAAAATGGGGAAGACATGGTTTCAAAACAACATGTAAGCACAAATTCTGGTAGTATTGACTCTTTTGAGCCACAATCAATTCATCAAAGTGGAAGCCTTTACCCTTTCCCTTAAAATAGGCTCTATATGAGCCTTTGAGGTGTTTTTGACATACCCATAAGAACAAAAATGATGCTTGATACATTTGATTTAATCATTAATGGATTTTCAAAATCAAGTTCAAAAAGAATGATGAAATTTGAGTATAGCTTTATCTTGGATAGAAAAAGCTATAATTATCATTTCATATTTGGATTCTAAACCAAAAATAAAATAAGGTGACCCCATAGGGTGTTATAACCAAAAAGGCTTCTTTGGTTGCTATTGGAAGAACAAAGAATTTTTCAGAACATATAATAAATTTTACAAATTTTGAGAAATCATTGAGATTATTAATTTTAAGACTAATTTAAAGCTGAATCATGAGAACATTGTAAACCAATAAAATTCCTTTAAGATAACAAGAATTTCGAAAAATAACTCTGGTGCATACAAAGAATTTGTTTCTCAGAAAAATTTAATGGAAAACACTCAAGAAAGAAAAATAAAGAGAATCCTCACCCATAGAGGAGGTGAATTTGTCAATCACTAGTTCAAGAAATTAACAACCCAGAGCGTCTTCATTCACAGAATATCACCTCCTTATAATCTAGATAAAAATGGCTTTACATAACATGCCAATCAAAAAATCTTAGAAAAAGCAAGATGCCTACTTCTTATGTCAAAAATCCCCAACTGTTATTGGGCAGAAGCAGTCAACACTGCTACTCATCTTTTCAATAGCATTCCTATGCCTTCAAGAAACAACTAATTGCCATATCTTCTATGGACAGGAATAAAACCTAAGATATAAATGATCAGAACCCTTGGTTGTAAGGTCATCTTTCACATTCCCAGACACCAACGCAACTGGAAATTAGCTCCAGCTGGCAAAATCGGAATTTTGCTTGGGTTCACTAATGACTCTTCATATTGTATCTTAAAGATTAGAGACAAGAAGGTGTATACTAGTAGGCTTGTTACTTTCTTTGAGAATAACTTTCCTCTCCTAAATTTGTGTTTAATTTTTTTTTTGAAAATAATTGCATATTTCATACCATATTGATTTGAATAAATGATTGTGCAAAGTAGGAATTTTCCAAAATCTAAAGTAGATAGAGTGACCACAGTAGGGAATATTATATCTCACTTCTCTATATTTTCAATTAATAGAGAGTTTTACTGGACGAGGTAGATGTACACTGCAAGATACCAGGGTGTAGAATTAGACTGTTAAGTTAATATTTAAGAAAATTTATTTGATTCATAGAAACATCACTCGATGCGTTTCTCTTTAGAGTCTAGACTACTACTATTAGCTGTCATCAGTATTGCAATAAATTTCCCAATTGCTCGAGACCGTAATCATCTCTCGCATAAGTTTACATGAAATATACAATTGCAAATTAAAATGCCGCAGCTAATCCCAAAAAAGAAAAAACTTATTTTATTAATACGAAAAAGGAGGGAATAGCGAAATAACCTATATAGCTTAAGTTAAAAGTTATTTAATTAGGGAAAGCTGAGAACAAAGTGTAGGGAATTACATCCGACACTAAAGTTCCTGAAAAAATCAATGTGGCTCAAATTTTGAAATCTTTATTTATTACGACTTCTTGACAGAATAGATATTTTCTTCTTGGATGTGAGATCTACTTGCTGAAGTTGGTAATAAATCTTTTTTTGATTGGCAAAAGCATTAACGGCCTTGAGCCCGGAAACAAATTCCACTCTATTTTTTTGGCCGAGCGCTAGCTTTGCTTTATCTGTTTGTTGGAAAAGTTTCCTTTAAGAATAGAGAATTGGCTTTTCACGTAAGATTTGAACTTTCGGACAGAGTGAGGTATTGTATCAAACCGTTTCGGATCCTCCCAAGGGAAAAAACGGCGCATCTCACCGGATCCAAGGATCCTGTTTGATTTGATTGTTTTAGTGGCATTCAATTCGTTGAGGCATACAACCAAAAATTCTACAAACTCCAGGGAACCGAGGCTGGGAGAAAACAATGCGTTCCATTTCTTTTCATTAACTTCTTTATAATAATCTCCAAGAACGACCAAAGCTAGTTGCATGATCATGTAATCCGTTGAGGTTCCAAGACTACCTGAAATCTCATCAACTGATGATTGCTCTTGGGTTATTTTTTCCAACATATCTGAAAGACTTGATGGATTTTGGGCGTCGAAACTTGGACCTGGGATAATGTGACCAGGCGTCAAAACGACACTTGATTTCTTGAGAAGAAAATTTATGATGCTTTCCTTTAACCAGTTTTGAGTCTTTTTCTGTTCAGCTTCAATGAGTAGGAGTGCACTTCCCTTTCCAACACGGTTCAGAAATGATAAATTCAATTTAAAAACCCTCAACATCAGAAACTCGATTTTTTTGAAAAAAATTTCACTGTTGTACCTTCCGATTCTTGCAATTTGCACTTCAGTATTAAAAGTAGTCGTTGTTGCTAAGAACTGTTGTTTTAAGGCTTGAATATTTCTTTCTATAACTTTTTGCAGCTCTGTCGATGGTTTGTCACCATCTTGCAATCCTAATCTAATGCGCTCATATAGCCATGAGCCTGTAGGTGGTAAAAAATGCTTCTCTACACCTTCTAACATTGAGAGCCTTGTTCCCCAATATTTCTGCCATTCATCTAAAGTCGGCGCAACTTTTTGTTTAGGCTATGGCGGAGGAGGTTTGTTCCAACGCGTAGTCCATGGAAAAAGAGAGAACTTCCAGAACTCAGGCAAGTTACCCTTCACTTTATTGAGATCACCCCTTTCGAGTTTCAGCTTGAGTGTCGCCCAAAAGCCCCAAAATCGCGTACTCTTTCCAAACAAGTATTCCCACTTTTCTTGGTTCATGTTTTTGTAATAATATTCCATTAAAAGTAAGCCTAATTCAACTGCGAATCTATCCAACTGAGAAACCTCAACCTGTATTGCACTTGGGGTCCTCGCAGGCAACCCTTTTTCAGTGGGATCAGTGCACAAGTAAGTAGCCAGCCTCCTTTTTGTTTTGGTCGATTGATTTAAAAATACTTCTAAATCATTTTTTTCCTGCTTCCCATGGCTATTGAAGAGGTATTTCTTAAAAGCATCTGCCTCACCTCTCAGAGCCTCGGCAGGGCCTGGATGGAAAAACTCCAAAAATCGCCTATTTAAAGCTATTGTAGATTTTATCAAGTTTATAACCTTTTTGAGAGACGCTTCTCCTGATAAGGAAATTTTTACGAGTTGAATTCAAATTAAATTCCTAAGAAGATTTTCACATGCTTTTTCAGGTGCTTGAGGTTTTGGAACGCAATTTGCCAGCGGTGAAAGGAAGGCTAAAAATTGGTCCTTGTCTAAGTTCCCAATTTTTTCATTCTCCACCTTTTCTGTAAGAATATTTTTTTCTAGACTTTAATTTTTTTCAGCAATTGGGAGCTCCTTTCCTTGTTCCTGAGAATTATGAGTTAAATTACACGGAGTGGAATCAATTGCAACAGATTTTTGCTTTCTTGTTTTTTTCTGGACAGAGTCCTCTGAGGATTTTATTACTAACTCCTTCCCTGTTCCAGAAAAAGAGATAAAATTGTGAGATACATAATTCAAAATATGAGCTTTAGGGTTTTGAAGCCCTAATTCAGGGATATCCACAAGAATCCAAGTTGAGAGATCCAATTTTATTGTATATTTAGGGAGAAAATTTCATGGTATGAACTTGAATGCATACCATGAAAGGGAAGAATCAAGAAGGTACCTACCAGTGTAACTATGGGGCCTCATGAAAGCTTCTTTGTGAACCGAAAAGGAAGCATAAGCAAAAGGACTTATGGGTACTGGGATATTACCAAGAGATTGTGAATAATATTCATTCGCTACTTGTTGGTGGATTTGGCTTCGTTGGTTCAAAATATGCAAGGCCTGAGAATCGTTGCCTTTAATTGGGAAAAATATTGCGCAATTAGCCGTTACATCCAACAGAGTAGGCATTTTCCATGAAAGGAGAGACCTGCGAGTCATTAATAGATGCTTGCCTTTGACAGCGAGGTCAGTTGTTAGAAGCCAATTTCGGGTTGAATGAGTCTTTTTGGCTGTTTTTCGAATCTTTTGGCCGTGGGGCTCGCCTGGCCATAGTGTAAAATTTAGAACAAACTAAGAGTGTTGTATTAATGCAAAGAAACACCTTGAGATAAAACAGCGGGAAACAATGATGTACCTAAGAGTGAACAATGATAATACAACTATTAACAAGCCTGATGCAACGCAGAACACAACTACTAACACACTTGTTTAAGATAGAAAAGTTAGCCGGAGAAATAAATATAGCAGCAGTAAGATACCAACCTAATGCTACCAGGAGTACAAGTATAAAGCACAAAATAACACAACTACTATCTGTGATCTCACAGTAGTAAAACACTAAAAGTATAAGTATTAGTAATCACGCTGACTGGTGGAGCCAGTCAGACATAAGACAAACCTCTAGTTCCTAGAGGAAGTATTTCGATACAGTGTAGAAGATAATAAATAAGATAGTAAAAGTTCAACGCATCACCTCCAATACAATGTGAGGACATGCTCCTTATAAGAAGGATGCATGCCTTTATCTCCGAGGCATGTCTCACTAGACTCAGCACTTAAATCCTCGCTTATCGCACGTTCATGTTTGTAAGCGGAAACTTTTTAGTTGCTCACGGACTGGAGAGATCACATATCTCAACACATAGTACCAATTCTAAAATTCTCTTAGAATTTTCCTTATAAGTCCCGAATTGACCTTGATGGCAGTCGGATTTGAAGTGAGATGGACATAGAGTATTTGGAGATATTTCTTTGTCTTTGTTGGAGATGAATAAATCATCTCGATTATTGAAGAATGGTAAAATATGCGGTTCGTGATTACCCAAAGAATTTAAATCTAAAAAATGCTTGGTTAAATAAATGATGAGAGTGCTATTTTTTTATTTTGAACGCCTTGCTTACAATCTGATATTCCTACGTCAAACGGATTCTGTGCGCTCTGTGCGTTATCAGTTCGAATATTGATCGTTGACTTGACATCAGGGGCAGTTACACGCAGGGGAATTAGTGAGCAATATATATATATCAAGGCGCCATATCCCATGACTCCACATTTGGCCATCATCCTCTGTTTTGAGTGAATGAAAGGTGCCTTGTGTTAAATAGCGTCTGGATGAAAAGGTGTTTGAATTTGCTTGCAAAGTGAGTTGAGAGCGGCAATATAACGGCCCTTTCAAGGTTTGTGGAGCCATAAAATGACTTAAGTGGGAAGAACAATTTGGATAACGACGGTTTTGTTCTAAGCCGAGCTCTGTACAGAAAATGTAACGCCCCCTAAAATGAAATTTGTTGTTTCGCGAATTTCCTATACTTGTCGTTGGCGAATGCCTATGGTCTAGCTGTGTAAATTTTGTCACCCGGAGAAGAACTCCGCCGAAGAACTTTTGTCTGGAGGCTGTCAGCTTGGGCGGACGCTGGTTACAGTTGTTGGAAGAGTGATTGATATGGCTTCACCAGAAAAGACATCGAAAGCGATAAAAGTGTCGGAAAGGCAATACGGCTGGAACAAAGCTGACTGAGTAGATAAGAATAGCCAACCACATAAAAGGAAGATGAAGCTATTCAAGGCCTTCAAAATCAATAGAACCAATGACGTTAAGCAGTCGATATCCCTGTGCGCCAGGGGTGGTCTTTTGGTCAGTGGTTGGTTTTCAGTTGAAATGTCTGCAAGTCTAGTTTCCATTGAGCCACATCGCATGATCTTGGTGGTCACCGATTAAAGCAATCGGTACTTAGCTGCTATTACGCTACATTAAGGACATTTAAGGCATCGGCTATACGTTTTCCTTGTCATGATGCAAGGATTCCTTGAGGAAATATTCAGCTGGTCATTCTTGCAAGAGCAGGTGTCAACCAATCAAGGATCTTGGAGCAATGGGAAGAGTCATGACTGGAGCAATACTGACCGAGGCTGGGTGCAACTGCAAATATTACATGATTTGAATACTTGCAGTCTTTTATGAATGGTTGGCTCCATGAAGGTCATGGAAGAATGAAATGACTGATGATGGAAAAGAGTATGATGCAAGTACTTTTGGGTACAACCTGCCACACTGGGTGAGCAACATTGTCGAAAAAGTCAAAAATCCAAGGCATCTCAGACCACAAGCTATTGGTGCCTGATTGATACTTCACAAAAAGAGTTGAAGCAACCATTCTCCCTCAGGATCTGCTAAAAACAGTCAATTTTTTTGTCTAGCTTAAGAAATAACTCACTCTTCTAGACTATTAGCGCTCAGTCAATAAATTTGCAATACAATTTTGCTTGAGTGAATTCTAATCATTGGCCAAAGTGCTCTAGCTTCAGGTTTGTTATTTTGCACTGTCAGGTTGAGTATATGTTGAAGCAGTAATTAGGCTATTTACAACTAGAACTATGACTGTGACACATAGAAAATGATTTTTAGATAAGAGTGTTTGAGTAAAATAAGATTTTATAATATAATTAAAGGGTTCTACAATTTAAAAAGTAGTGGTGGTGAGCACTATTGAGAACCCTGGGTGCAGTCTTACCAGTTGGATTACTATAATAAGAGCTACAACAATTAAAATTATAATTATACCTGATTATTACCCAAGAGTAAAACTGTTTTGGACAGTTTACTACATAGGGTATTCAAGAGCAGGATGAGGAAACAATTCTGGCTGTGAAAAGCCCCCTTTTTATCCTGAAATGGGGTAGAAAGGGTGCTAGACCTTTCCACATAGAGGAAGTGAAGATTTTTCACTCTCTAGGACTGGCTTGTGGTTTGCAAACAGCCTGTATAGCCTGTATTGAGCTCAGATGTGGTTTTGAAACCACATCTGGGCAGTTTTCACCAATACAGGGTGAAAATTTTCATCTGGGGACCTCACAGCCTGATTCTGACATGTATGACACATAGAATGCTGTACAGAAACTGTATGGGACCCCAGTATTGGCTGACATATGAGGTATTGAAGTAAAAACAAGCTTCTTTGTCTATTTGACACCTCATATTCATGGTTATGGGATATTATCCCATGGTAAGGCTGTATATGACAGCAGGTGGGAATCTGACCTTAAAACAGCCATAACTTTGTCAATTCTTGAGATATCAACCTCAAAGGCGGTTCAGTGTGTAGCCCTGTATGTGCTCTACACAATGGTACCTCATTTGATATGGGTATCATTAAATGTGGCAAAGTTATCCCATGTACAAGATATTTGTACATTTGCGTGGTATAGGCAAAAAGCTGTATTGAGCTTATTTGCCCCATAACTTTTGTTCTAGTTGAGCTATGGGGAAATGAATGACACCATCAGATAGCCCTAACTGTGCTCTTTCCAAAAAGACCCCACTTTAGGTATCTCACGCTAAAACTGCAAAGGCTAGATGAGAGGTGAATGTTTTGTTCACCCTTATTTGGCCTGAAATTGACCATAACTCCAGTAATATTGGTGCTAGCTCAGTTTGGCTGGTACCATTGGATAGCCCTGGCTTAGAGCTTCATTTTGAATACCCCTTTGATGGGGTTAAGCCTCTCCTTCTGGATTTTAGATGGGAGGTGAAAATTAAGGTTTATGCTCAGCAATAACTTTGAGCAGGAATAACTTTGTTATTCTTTGTCCCATGGTGATGGGACTTATATTTTCAGAAAGAGGTGAGTTTACTTTTTCTTTTGATACCTTTTGAGCTTATTTGGCTAAGCTCCATGTTTTGGTGGTATCTTGGCTATACCATTGGTTTATGGTATTTTGGCTATCATGCTTGTGCTCTGGTTTTGAGTCACAGGCTGACATACCCTCCCTCTAAAAAAGGCTCATCATTGATGAGACTGTTCAGTACTCCTAGAGGCTGTGAATATCCTTAAATGAAGGTTCCCATCTGGTATGGCATCTTCTGCCAACCATTTGTCCTTATCAGCTGTCTGGTTTTTGAATCTGACTATGTACTGTCTCTGATCCTTCCCATTAAGTCTGATCTTTCTGGCCCTGAGGATTTCACTCACAGGTCCTGGGGAATCCTCCACTTCCACTATCTCTCGTGGTGTGAGGATCTTCTTCCTGGAGGGGAATTTACCCTCTTCAGTTTGGAAGTATGGCTTGACCAAACTCTTTGGAAAGACTGGGTGTTTCCTGGAAAACTCCTCTGTGAGCTTGACTTCCACTGCATTCCTGCCTACCAACTTAATGATAGTGAAGGGCCCTACAAATGAGTCTCTCATCCTCTTGGGTCCTTTAAGATTGTTGAAGCTCAGTGTAGACACCAACACCTGGTCCCCTTCCTTGAAGTCAGGTTCCATGTGTGTCTTGTCCCACCTCTGCTTATTATAATCTTTTGCCTCAGCTATGCATCTAGCAGCTGTTTCACAAGCTTTCTTCCACATATCATGGAAGTCTTTATATGTGGGGTGGATGGTAAGAAGATTCTTCTTCAAGTGATCCACAGGCAACAAGGGATTCCACCCTTTCTCTACCAGTGCAGGTGTCTTTCCTGTGGTAGAGTGCTGACTTGTATTATAAGCCAGTTGGACAGCTGGTAGAAGGGTAACCCAGTCATGGGTATATCCCTCATGGTCCGTATATTCCATGCCATAGGCACTGAACCTCCTAAGGATGTCCTCCATTGTTTGGATCATCCTCTCTGCTAGGCCATCTGTTTGTGGATGGTAAGCTGTGGAAAAAGCAAGCTTGGTTCCAAGCATGTCATACAAGTTGGTCCAAAATTCAGATGTGAATTTTGGTTCCCTATCACTAATGATGATCTTAGGGACTCCACAGGTAGATATGATGTTATTCCAAAATAACAGAGCAGTATCCATGGCTGTGTCCTCCTTGTGGCATCATGCTCTTGCTGAACCTATCAACTATGATCAAGCAGGCATTGTAGTTTTCTTTTCCTCCTGGGACAAGTCCTGTAACCCAGCTCATATTGATGGTTTCCCATGGGTGTTTGGGTTCTTCTATATGTTGAAGTAACCCATACTTCTTCCCATGTTTCCTATATGCCTTTTGGCATCCTTCACAAGTGTTGATGTATTCAATCAACTCTTGTTCCCACTTGGGCCACCAAGCTGTGCTTGCTACCCTCTCCTTGATCCTGTCTTCACTCATGTGTCCCATATAGGGGCAGTCATGGCATTCCTGCAGGATCAAGGAGATGTGGTCTCTGTCTACCACTGTGAGTGCACTTGTGTGTTTCTCTCTGTGGTAGAGCAGGCCATCTATAAGGAAGAACTTGTTATCCTTATAGACCCTCAACCAGGGTTCTTCCAGCTGGGATTCCAGTTCTGGACTCCTGTACTTTTGTTGAAGGAGTTGTAGTAATATGCCACACTGTTTGTGTTTGGCATAAGACTTCAGTACTGCACTGAAAAATTCATTGTGTAGTTCTGAGGAACTTATTCCCAGTATGGGAGTTTTTGTTCCTCCTGAATCAGTGTTCCCACTGTCAAGGGTACCACTTCCTGGTTCCCATTCAGATAATCTGAAGTTTCTCCTCCTATCTATTTCCATGAAATGGATGGGGATCTTGGCTGCAACTTCAGGGTCATAAGCTGGATTTCTCTTGACATTATCCAATGGCCATCTGCATTGGTATGACTTTTACCTTCTTTGTATATGATGGTCTTGTTCTCTCTATAGTCCTGGATGGCTATTTGCCATCTCAGCATGTGTCTATTTGTAGTCTTCATGTTCAGTAAAGACTTCAAGGCTGTGCAGTCTGTGTAGACTTCAAAGACTTAACCCTTCAGATAATAATGGAGTTTTTCTAGAGCTCAGACTAGACATAGACACTCAGTCCGGGTGGCCCCATACCTGGCTTCTGAATCTTTCAGTTGCCTAGAGATGTAACATATTACTCCCTCCCTTGGTTCACCATCCACAATTTGTCTTTGGTGAAGGGCTGATCCTAGGCCTTGACTACATGCTACATCTATGTATAACTTGAATGGTAGTTCAAAGTCAGGTAAGATGAGCACAGGTGCATTTGTGAGTTCATATTTGATCCTCTCATATGCATCCCTCCTTTCCTTGGTGATTTCAAAAACTAAATCTTTTGAACACAGCTTGTATAAAGTACTAGTTATGTGGGCAAAATTCTTGATGTGGTTTCTATAGTAGCTAGCAAAACCAAGGAAAGATTGCATCCCTTTGATGCTCTTTGGTACTGGCTTTTGCAGTACTTCTCCTACTTTATTCCGGTCAATTTCCAGACTAAGACCTGAGACTTTATGTCCTAGAGCCAGTAGCTCCTGTTGGCCAAAATTACACTTTTTCAGTGAAATTTTCAGATTGATGGGTGTACATTTGCTTAGAACTCTGTCTATGTAATGTACATGGTCTTCCCATGTCTCTGAGTATATAATGATATCATCAATATATACCACCATCCAGCCTTCCAATATTTCTTCTTGAAATATTGTGTTCATCATCCTTTGGAAATGGGCTGGTGCATTTTTGATGCCAAATGGCATCCTGGTGTACTCATATATACCCATATGGCATATTATTCTGAGTAATTTCATGGAGTTTGGTTTAACTCCATTTTGGTGGAAGCCTTTCATACAATCCATTTTGGTTATGTATTTGGCTTTTGCCAGTTTATCCAAGGCATGACATATCCTGGGTATAGGGTACCTGTCTTCTTTTGTGTAGTTATTCAGAGCTCTGAAGTCTCCACACAGTCTAGACTTGCCATCATGCCAGGTGATTAGGACAGGTGTGGTGATTTCCACTATTTCATTATGTCCAATCTTCCTAATGACATCCATGTACAAGAGTTCATTGATATGTTTCTCAATTTCTTTCCTGGTTTCCAGGCTTGCTGGATAAGGAGGTCTCCTAAGCATGGGTGGATAAGGTTTTTCCACATCCAGATATAGTTCTATATCATGGCCTTTTATCTTACCCAATGGTTCTTCACCAATGGCAAATGCTGGTCTGTTCTTTCTCAGCATCTTCAGTAAACTTAGTTTTTGTTTACTGGTGAGGGTAGTGCTAAACTGTCACTCTCTGAATTCCTTCAGAAGTTTTTCTAGTGAATCTTGAGAAGATATATGGTATATATCAAGTGAAAATTTCTTTTCCTTGTTGGTACCAATGGTAATGTGCCTATTTTTACTGTTATAAATATCTATGCCATACATCCTCTGGTAGTCTGTTCCCAGTAAGAACCTTTGGATGTGGGCATCATTAAGCACTACAAACTCTGGGTTGAGTCTGATATTACCCTTCCTGTGGGGTATAATTATCTCTTTGATAATTCTACCAATGGAAGTCATCTTCCCTGAGGCACTTTTAAAGTTCTTTGCCTTGGTGGGTAAGAGCTGGTTTTCCCAATGTGGGAAGTGGTTGTCCAGATATTCTCTGGCCACTATGGAGCAGTGTGCTCCACTGTCAATGATCAGTGGATGCTGAGCATTGTCAATACAGACAGTCATCTTTGTGGCTGTTCCATGTATATATGCCATCCCTTTGGTTGGTGTAACCAGGAACTTTTGTGCATCTTGTGTGTGTTTGCACAAGTTTTCATTGGCAGTATCCTGTGACATGCCTGCTTCCAACTGTATGTCCTGAATTTCTAGTGAGGTTTCCTCTTGGTATTCTACTAGAAATTCTTCCTTTGGGTCTTGGTCATCATCAGATAGGTCTCTGATGGCATCACCCATAGAGTCTGATTCAGAATCCTCTGTTGGGGATTCCTCCTCTGGGACTCTCTCAATGGCATAGACTTTTTTCTTTGCCTTTGGACAGTTGTTGGCATAGTGGTCTGTTGAACCACAATTGTGACAGGAATTTCTCTTCTTTGCCACTTCTGCCACTCTTTCTTTGGGTTTGTCTTTAAACTCTACCCTGAAAGGTTGTTTCTCTTTGAAACCACTGCTCTTATATGGGGTGAATTTTCCTATATTAGTCCTTTTCCTTATGTCTTGTAAGGTGTTGTAAATGTCATCTAGAGTGCAATTTTGGTTGCATCTGCATTTTAATGAATGCTCTAGTTCTCCTGGCAGTTGTGTCAGGAGTTTGTGATTCCTAATTTGAATGTTCATCTGGGGATAAATGGCTTTAAGTCTCTTGGACTGTCTAAGACACCACTCATATGGATCCTTGTCCACAGAGTATTTGTCATTTTCAAATGACATGGTCTTCTGCCATATCCAAGTTCCATTTCTGTAATTTTGGATGATTTGACTCTTCCACCATGGCCAGTTTCTTCTGCAATAGATTTCTTTCAATTCTGTGTACCATATACTAGCATGTCCTTTAAATGCTGTGTTTAGTCTAGCAGTAATCCAGTAATCTGGTATGCTTGGTACATCAATGAAGAGTCCATCTATATAATCTATGAGTTCCATATGATCAAATTCTCCTGATCCAGAGAATTTAGGCCAGCTTGAGGCCTCAGAAAGCTGTTTCAAGGCTTCCTTCTCTGAATAAGACATGCCATCTCCATCCTGGTATTGTGATGGAGCTCTTGCCTTATTCATCAACATGGCATCTGGTTTGATGTCATCTGGTTGATATGGATTCTCCATAACTTGGCCTTGTGGTTGGGGCTTCAGGTTATGGTAGAAATTAAACAATTTGTGTCTTGGTCCAGACAATCCCTGTCCCTTTTGCTGTGGTGTTGTTCTTCAAAGACTAGATTCAGTCTTTTGTTAGTTTCTTCAGAGGCTTTGCTCAATTGAGCATGTCCTTCTTGAAGATTTCTAACTATTTTTTCCATGGAGGCTTGTAATTTTTTTATCCTCTCATGGCTGGCTTCAAGTCCTGCAAACTGATTTGCAGATTGCTCAGCATATTAGGACATTTTTAGCCACAGTGTATCACTGTTGATGTTACTCTCAGATGTGACAATGTTATGTTAAGTCTGAGTGGGGGTAATGTTTCTATTACTAGGACTACTAATTATAGAGTGGTTTACAACTACTTCTGGTTCTTGTGCACTTCTTTTACCAAATCCAACAGCTTCTGAATCATAGGGTCTGACTTTTTCCTCCTCTGGTTGAAGGAGGCTTTGTTCTTGCCGTTGTTTCCTTGTCTTCTCCTGGAAACTTCCTGGAATTGTGAAGAATGGTGACTCTTGGCCACTGATCTGCTGGTTTCTGAATGGTGTGAAGCCACTGGAGAGCTGATTTGGCCTGCTCATTGTGAGCCTGAAGGAATCTGAGTAGGCCCTGTCTGGGTTAACTGTTATTCTATAGCTTGGATAGTGGCTTGATTCTCCCTTATCCTCTGTGCCCTTGCTTCCAGGAGTCTGAACTGCCTGGTAGGATTCCAGCCTTTGGTGATTACCATCAGGTCTTTGAAGTCTATCTATTTTAGACAGATCCTCTGGAAACTTGCTCCAAGTTCTGCCCAGTGAGATGCCAGGTTGAACCTCTTGTTGTCCATGCTCCATTGAAATAAGTCCTTGAGGAGTTGGTGGAGCTGAAGAACTTGATCCATGTCTTTCCAGTCCTCTGGTTTGAGGTCTCCATTGAATTGGAGTGTGAATGGAAGGGTTGATATTATCTCTCTCATTGTTTTGCCATCCACTACTGTGTCCAAGGTGTCCTCTTTCAGGTCTTCTGGTTCTGGACAAACCTTCTCTGTACTCTTGTTGGCTCCTTTGGAAGCCAAGATCTCTGAGGTGTACAGGTGACATGTTAGTGTTTGCAAGCAGTCAAAAACTTTATGTTCTTAGGGTATTTACCTTTGAATGTGCTTTGTACAAATTTTTTGTCTGCTGATTTGGGCCCTTTACCTTTAGAGGTTACAGCTGGGTTAATTATAGTATTTTTCCCTGTACAAGCTATCAAGGTTGGTTTACCTTGTATTGAAGCAGAATTTTGTGGTTTTCTACTCTTCTGTGTGGCAATGGGTGTCCACTTCTTTGCTGTTATCAGGCCTTCACTTTGCCCCTTTCCTTTGTCGTTGCTGCCCTCTGGTTCTGAGGGTGTCACTGGTGTGTTTGCCTGTGACTGGCTTTCAAGTGGTATGAAGTTATCTTCCACTGAATCAAAACAGGAAAAAGAGGGCTTAATGTCAATTAAGACTTCTTAAAATGCTGTTTGCATGTCTAAGAATGGCCTCTGGGCTTGTATAGTACTAAAATGTGCCCTTGTACAATGACAGTGTAATTGAATTAACAATTCCATGTCAGAGATACAGCTTACTGATATTTGGTATACTATTTGTATACCAATATCTCACAGATTACTTGTAATTAGCAAGTATAGTCTGTCAAAAAGTGGTGTATAACAGGGCAATTGAGTTAACAATATGTCCAACCACACCTCAACTGTTTGTTTATCAGTATGAGGTGTCTTTTTTTAATTAAAAAATAAGACTGTATTAATGGCTCAAGTGTTTTTATATGTAAAACACCCCAAAAATAAGGGTCTTGTGGTTATTAGCCACGTGACAGATTATCTTAAAATATGAGTATAAAGTGGTATATATACCAAAAAAAGGGAAATATATATATAATATATATTTTTTAAGAAAGATTATGCCTAAAAACAATAAAAAATTTTTCAGAATGATGAAATTTAGAGAAAAAACTCACTTGATAAGGTCCAAATAAGTTTAAAACACAGCCAGGCCCCCAAAATGTCAGGTTGAGTCTATGTTGAAGCAGTAATTAGGCTATTTACAACTAGAACTATGACTGTGACACGTAGAAAATGATTTTTAGATAAGATTGTTTGAGTAAAATAAGATTTTATAATATAATTAAAGGGTTCTACTATTTAAAAAATAGTGGTGGTGAGCACTATTGAGAACCCTGGGTGCAGTCTTACCAGTTGGATTACTATAATAAGAGCTACAATAATTAAAATTATAATTATACCTGATTATTACCCAAGAGTAAAACTGTTTTGGACAGTTCACTACATAGGGTATTCAAGAGCAGCATGAGGAAACAATTCTGGCTGTGAAAAGCCTCCTTTTTATCCTGAAATGGGGTAGAAAGGGTGCTAGACCTTTCCACATAGAGGAAGTGAAGATTTTTTACTCTCTAGGACTGGCTTGTGGTTTGCAAACAGCCTGTATAGCCTGTATTGGGCTCAGATGTGGCTTTGAAACCACATCTGGGCAGTTTTCACCAATACAGGGTGAAAACTTTCATCTGGGGACCTCACAGCCTGATTCTGACATGTATGACACGTAGAATGCGGTACAGAAACTGTATGGGACCCCAGTATTGGCTGACATATGAGGTATTGAAGTAAAAACAAGCTTCTTCATCTCTTTGACACCTCATATTCATGGTTATGGAATATTATCCCATGGTAAGGGTGTATATGACAGCAGGTGGGAATCTGACCTTAAAACAGCCATAACTTTGTCAATTCTTAAGATATCAACCTCAAAATTGGTTCAGTGTGTATCCATGTATGTGCTCTACGCAATGATACCTTGTTTGATATGGGTATCATTAAATATGGCAAAGTTATCCCATGTACAAGATTTTTGTACATTTGCGTGGTATCGGCAAAAAGCTGTATTGAGCTTATTTGCCCCATAGCTTTTGTTCTAGTTGAGCTATGGGGAAATGAATAACACCATCAGATATCCCTCATTTTGCTCTTTCCAAAAGGACCCCACTTTAGGTATCCCACGCTAAAACTGCAAAAGTTAGATGAGGGGTGAATGTTTTGTTCACCCTTATTTGGCCTGAAATTGACCATAACTCCAGTAATTTTGGTTCTAGCTCAGTTTGGCTGGTACCATTGGATAGCCCTGGCTTAGAGATTAATTTTGAATACCCATCTGTTGGGGTTAAGCCTCTCCTTCTGGATTTTAGATGAGAGGTGAAAATTAAGGTTTATGCTCAGCAATAACTTTGAGCAGGAATAACTTTGTTATTCTTTTTCCTATGGTGATGGGACTTATATTTTGAGAAAGAGGTGAGTTTCCTCTTTATTTCGATACCTCTTGAGCTGATTTGGCTCAGCTCCATGTTTTGGTGGTATCTTGGCTATACCATTGGTTTATGGTATTTTGGCTGTCATGCTTGTGCTCTGGTTTTGAGTCACAGGCTGACATGCACCTACATATATATGATCACAACCCTGACAGAATGGAAGCTCTCAGTCAAACTATCAGCATTGAAGGTATTATCATGTACTCAAAAGACCACAAATACAAAATAAAAATCAAAAAAGATTTAGGCCCAATTCACAAATGGGTTTTGAGAAAAAAAAGTGAAGAAAATTAAACAAGTTTTGGATATTTTTTGATCACAATCCAAACTACAAAACAACATTTCAAGATAAACCATAAAATATAGAACATTAATAAGCAATGGCACATTTTAAGCTTGAGAATAATTTTGAGAAATAAGATTAAATCCAATGGCATTTATGACTTTCTGTTATATTTGATAAATGCAAGGACCAACAGATATGATGCTTTGACAAAAATATAATCAATCATCACACTAAATTGGAACTATAGTTGGTACTTTGATTTTTGTAATGTATAATGGATTTAGAAGAGGATGAGTATGTGGATGATATAATTTTTGTTCTATACTTTGAGGGAAAAACTAATAGTAACTACATATTGCATTTCAAAACCAACCTCTTGCAACATAGCTTGGAGGCCAGCACAATTTGAATCATGGAATGATCAACATTTATTTGTAGCGGAACAGCTTAAAGCTATATTCTTAATGGATTACTGAAAGTTCTATTTGTTAATTGATGATCTGGGTCCCCAACTCTAATAGGATGTGAAAAGACAAAGAAATCTATAATCAATTCAATCCCAGTTGGGGGTACTATTGTATTGAATGGCACCTGAATTCATATTTCAGACCATTGGTCATATATTTCATTTTAGTAAAGCTGCTTCTTACAAGGTGCTTCTCAATGTTGTAAAACACATGATAAAAATATTTCATCCATTGATAGTTTCATAAGTAATTATTTCAAGACTTTTTGTCCCATTTAAATGACTCAAAATGCTCCACAGAATCTTAGATTTGAATGATGAAAAGAGCTGAAAATAAAATTAAATATCTTTTTTAAGATTCAAAACATATGTGGGCTCATTGGAGCAATAGTTTGAAAGGAGTCAAAATCATATGTAAATGTGAAAGGATATAATACTATTTGAATTAAATGTGTAGCATATTGTTATGGAGCTTCTTGTAATGTAAAAGATAGTCTCCATATTAAAATAAATCCAAAATTTTGATATTTCTGATTATTAATGTGTATGGAAATATTTCTGGATCCATAGACAGTAGTAGAGTATTTCACAGGTCAAAGCTTTACTAAAATTTGATCTGAAAAGTAAGGAGTTTTCTTTCAAGCTACTAAATAATTGGTAAGGTGGTTCATTATTCCATGCCTTTTCTGTAAAGCTCAAGTACATTTTGGTACAGTAATAAAGCTAATAGATAGTGACAATTTTTTCAAAATAATAGATAGGAAAAATAAATAAATAAATGAATGAATAAGAATAAAAAAGTAACAGAAATGAAATTAATGGTTTTAAAATATTATAACTAAGTATGAAAAGTCTCAAATTATTTCACCATTGGAATCTAGATTAAATTTGAACTAGGGATAAATATTGGCGCAAAGCCATAGGACCATAATTGAGCAAGATATCATGGATTTAGTAAAGAAACATAGATATACTCAGATGGATACTCACTAAACTCACTATAAGAATCTTCTTATAATATTCATACTAGAGTTTCATATTTATTCAACTTAAAAGAAAATTTACAGAATAGGTTAATATCAATGTATAAGTTTACAGTAATACTTACCCCTCATTCATATTTCCACAAGTACCATATCTCTGAAGGAATTATGTACTTATCACACCTAACATTATTAATATGCAAACTCATACCTTTACAAAAAAGAGAAAAAGTCATTACATAACTACATACCTTAACAATAGTGCATATTCAATTTTTCCAATGACTTTTCAGAACCCCACCTCATCCTAAAGTCACCAACTCAGAATCTTATTTGTCAGAATTGGAAATAATTCAAAGTGAATACTCAGAATTACCAATTAATGTAACAGCTCAATCTTATTGGTCAGAGAAAACCACACTAAAATAACTCACCAGCTAAAATGACTCAAAATTGGAAAAATTACAAGTCCCTTGTTTTTGGAAGGGTGTATAGAGGCCTCAAAAGGTATAAATAGAGGTACTCTCTATGATCTTTTCCCCCATGCTTCTGATTCAGACAATAATATTGAGGAACAATCCATCCCTTTGCTAGTAGGATAATCTAGTATTATATTGAAAAGATAAGTAGCAAGCATCAGAATCTTACAGTATTATTTATGATTAATTAATGAAAGAGTTTAATATTATTCAATAGTCTTTCAATTATAGTAGTAGTGTTGAAGTAGTGTTTGAAGATATAATTATTATTTATCTTATCAAATTTATCAGTAACCTTTATTTATAGAAAGGATATATCACCTTACCCTTATAGCTTATGCCATCACCCTAATAGATATATTGGATTATATTTATATTCATCCTAGTAATATTATATTACAGCTATATTATCTATATCTTACCCTTATATCAACAATAATCACCCTTATAAAGCTATCTTACCCTTGAATGATTGTATTTATATTAATAGTATTATTGAATCACCTTTAAAAGTCTTAAATAGTTATCAATATTATTATTATATATAGTAGGATAATCTAGTATTATATTGAAAAGATAAGTAGCAAGCATCAGAATCTTACAGTATTATTTATGATTAATTAATGAAAGAGTTTAATATTATTCAATAGTCTTTCAATTATAGTAGTAGTGTTGAAGTAGTGTTTGAAGATATAATTATTATTTATCTTATCAAATTTATCAGTAACCTTTATTTATAGAAAGGATATATCACCTTACCCTTATAGCTTATGCCATCACCCTAATAGATATATTGGATTATATTTATATTAATCCTAGTAATATTATATTACAGCTATATTATCTATATCTTACCCTTATATCAACAATAACCACCCTTATAAAGCTATCTTACCCTTGAATGATTGTATCTATATTAATAGTATTATTGAATCACCTTTAAAAGTCTTAAATAGTTATCAATATTATTATTAATATTAATAGTGATCTTAAAAAATAGTCTTTAAATATCTCAATTATTGAAAAGGAGGCATTTCCAGGAAAAGGATTCAAAACAAATTATATCATCAATAAAAAAGAAGTTAAGCAACCCCCATTATTAAGATAATATTAACCATTACCATTATTATCATATTGATCTTTTATTAACAAACTGATAGAGACTTCTGACTAAATCTCTCTAATTGAAAAGTCAAAAAATTGAATAATTGATTTGTGATCTCATCAAGAGGGTATCTTTTTTAGTATATTTAGAATGTCAGCTAATACACCTTAGCACTTATGGTTATTGGCTAATTCTGAAATTCAAAACAGATGCACCAACAGTTTCCCCCTCAAGGTCCTGCCTATTATCTATCCCACATCAGGTGTCCCAAAAGTGGCCTTTCAATCTCAGGTATCATTAATAAGATCACATTATCAATACTTAGGGTCAAATATTAGTCATCCCAAAAGAAAATTATAAAAAATTGTGATTATTTCAGCTTAAAATTATCATGGGGGAATTGTCATCATAAAAGAAGGTTCTAACCTTGGAGGAGGAATTAGATAAAGAGAAGTCCAGAATTGAAGAATTAGGTCAAGAAGAAAGTGAAGAGGAGGATTTTTCTTATTCAGGGAATGATGAAGAATTTGGGAAGAAAAGGTTATAATTACAGAAGGCTATGGAAACAGCTGAAAAAAAGACATTGAAAGAAGAAAAAATCAAATCAATTATTACCTGAGAATACTTCTGGGGATACAGCTATTGAAAGAATTCTCAGACCCCAGAAAACATCACCATCAAAAACACCAAAGACATTTGAAACATCCACCCCAGGAACATTTCCAAGAGCTGAAATATTTGCAAAGATGGTGCATATTACAACACAAACTCAGAAACCTGAAAGTGTTAAAATACCCAAAAGAAAGATTGTGAAAATAAAGGCAAAGGACTATAATATCACCTTTGAAGGCAATGATTCTAAGGATTTTATAAAGAGATCTGAAAGGATAGAATCAATTGCAGGAGCCAATGAAAGAGATTTTTTCATTCAAATAGCATTCTGGAGTTAAGACGAGGATATCAAATATGAAATTGAAGGAATTCCAGGATATGAAATGGAGGATTGGGATCAATTTAAAAAGGAAATGATCAGTAAATGGGGAAAGTTGGAACCAGAAAGAAGACATAGGAATGATTAATTAACATGACTATTTAGAAAAACTCAGCAGGAAGGAGGAGTCAAGACCTTGTCCCAATACAGAAAATCTATTGGGGAATATGACATAATTTCAAAGTCTCTGCTTAAGTATAGGTATATCAAAAAGGAAAATGATTATCATGAGTATCTCTTTGATTCTTTATAACCATAAATTTAAAGTGGTGTTACTAAAGAGATGATTAATTACAGGACCATGGTTCAGGAAAGAGATGGATAATATATCTTACCTATAATGTATATTCTCCAAAATTGGAGGCAGAAGTATTTATTAGAGGGAAATGACAAATATCTTATTTGGATTAAATAAAAATTATAAATACAGCCATATTTGAAGATGAAAGCTGGGAGGAGGTTATAAAACAAATGCAGCATATTAAAAAGAAAATGAATAATCCACCAGCTCAAGAAGCCCATGTTAATGAATCCCCAAAATACACAATTCCAATGAAGGATGTTTTAATCCAACTGAAAGAATTATCAGAGGCTGTTAATTAACAAAAGAAGGTCTGGAAGGATAAACCAAACACACAAGGGTCAGGAGTAGCACCAAATGCACAACCATTCAGACCAAGAGATCCCCAGGCATTTTTACCTGCAAATTATTAACCTTATGTACTAGCACAGCTTTATCAAAGACCACCCTGAAATTTTTATTACTGTTTTAAATATCATCATTCATTGACAACATGAAGCTACTGGGCAGAAGATATGGTAAGGAGAATTTTCAGTGGGAAAGGATTGAATTTTCCGTACCTTAATTTCCAAAGAGTGCCCTCAGAAGAAACCAAATATCCAAAGGTTTAAGTCATGGAATTTGATAAGGATCAAAAGGAACTCTCAAAGAAGATAATTAAAAATAAAAATCCTCTATAAAGAACAAAAGATTCAAAGATATTTGAGCTAAAGAAGGAAGAAAAAGAAGTTTCAATTTCTCAAGTAGAAGACTGCGGTAATTGGGAACCATAAACAGTATCTTCATCCACTGAAATGTTTGAAACAAATGAAACTCTAAGAAAAACAAAGCAAAAATTTGATAAGCAAGAAAAACAAAATAAAGACAGTTCTCAAATTAAAAACCCCATACTACCAGAAAACTATCATGAGGATGAGGCTGAAGAAGAGATGAAGATAATTTTTCCAACTAAATATAAAGATAAACATAGTACAAGAAATGAAGAAGTCAAAAGAACTGAAATCAAAGAGAAAAATAATGTTGAAGAGGAAAGCAAAAATTTTAATAAAAAGATTTTTCATCACAAAGCTCAAAAGAAATGAATCATAAGAGATAAAAAGAATAAGAAAGAATTAAAACCAAAATTAGCAATTGAAAATGTGATGAAAAAATTTTTGGAATGGAAACTAAACTTTATTTTGGAAGAAATCTTATCAGTTTCCTCAACCTTCATTCACAGGTTGCAAGGAATTTCTCTTAAGGAAAAGATGCTATGAAATCAGTTAAGAATTTGGAAATTACAGAAGATAATATTTCTATAAAGATTAAAGACTTTGAAAAACAAAGACTTCCTTATAGCTGTCCTCTTGTATTTATGAAAGTATTTGTTGGAAAGGAAGAATACCAAGTTTCAGCACTGTCTTTTACAGAATCAGAACTTAACATCATCACTAAAGATTCAGCAATAAAAGCCTCACTTTGAATCAGAAAGCTTAACATGAGCCTTGGAGGAATTGGAGGTCATAAAATATCCTTAATTAGACTAGTGGAATTAAAAGAAGTACTTTTGGCTTCTGGAGAAGAAAAAATTCATTCCTTTATTGCCAAGGGAGCAGAATATACAGTATTTGGATGACTCTTGATCATAGGCAATAAAATGAGATTGGAATTTTCACAGAAAAAAGGTGAAATATTAAGATATCAAGAAACATATGGTAGAAGACTATGTATGCCCATTTGAAAACCCCATGTGTTAGAATGACAAACAGGACCACCAAGAGGAATGGAACTGTGTGCAATAGGAATAATTAGAGATTTTTTTGAAAGGAAAATAAAAGAGATTCAAAAATAAAGACTCATTCAGAAGTAAAGGTTCCTTCAAATTCAAGAAGAAAATAAGTGATTAAGACTAAAAGGACTTAAAAGATCCTGATAAGGACAAAATATTGTTCACAATAGCTGAAGTCATATAATATGGTGAAATAACAGAATAATTAGAAGAAGGAGAAATTTTGGAAACAAAAAAACCCTAGCAATGACCATCTTCAGGAATAATTTCAAACCAGGTATAAAATGAACAAGAGAAAAAACTATTAAGCTGGGACTTGGAGAAGTCAATTCAAGAAAGTAAAGAATGGGCCACCTCTTACCCAAAAAAATGGAGTGAATGGGTCAAGAAAGCCTTACATCCCTCTGGTGAATATGAAAATAAATCAAATATAAAGGAACTGAATTCAAAAATATAATTCTCAGTCCAGATCAAGAACTTTGAAAACAGAAGATGAAACTGAATACAATAAGTCCTATATATGGGAAAATGATAAGAAATCAAATTTAAACATGAAAGGAGTTTTGAAAAATGAAAAAATTAAAATTTTTTATCACTTTTTAACCAATTAAATATAGAGAAAAAACTTATAAACTGATTTTAAATGGCTCAGAGATAATTAATGGACCACCAATTAATAATAGAAAGAATTGTTTCAGAATTTTTGAGGAAAAAACACCTTCTAAAAAAAATGAAGGTTAAAAAAAGATAAACAGAAATTGCATTAAAGATCAAAATATTCATCTTACGAATTACCAAAAATTAATATTAAAGATTTTCCAGGAAAAAGGATTTCTAGAAAAACTCAACAAGGAATCAAAATTGAAGTCTGATGAGGTAGAATATGATGATTTTGAACATCCCCCAATGAAGAAACTCAAAAATTCTCATGTTTTTGAAAATCTTAAGAAAGAAATTCTTGAAGATCATAACAACCAAGAAGAAGAAATCTATCATATAGAAAAAGAACTTATGAGCTCTATTATTGAGTATGGTATGCATCCAGAAGACCCATGGAGAATTGATAAATACAAGGAAATGGACTTCAATAAAGAAAATTTCTTAAAGTATTATAATTAAATGTCATACTGGAAACTTAAACACTTGAAGAAGAACCGGATTACTTGATTCTTCCTGAAATAGAGCTAAAAGACATTGACTATGGACCTCCAACAAAATTCAAAGGAAGAAAATGGCTTACAAATCTTCCAAGATTCAATATTTCAAGGATAGAATTAATGGATCCATTAAGTGAAGAAGGTCTTGAGGAAACTTAGGAAACAAATACTTGGAGGAAGTATTCTCTTTGGATGAAGAAACAAGGAAAGCACTTTCTGACTATAGAATATGGCCACAATAATATTTCAATCTGGATAATATGGAGCTTTTTGGGGGAACACTTCAATGGAAAGGATACAGATATCTCTTTTTAAATAAAGAAGAGGGATTCATCAGTAATTGGAAAGGTGAAACATTAGAAGAAAGGAAGAAAAGAAGGAAGTTACTTGGATAAATAGCCAAGGAAATATGTATTAATAGAACTATCAAAACTAAAGATAAAGGGAAATGGGTTTTCTAATGAGGATATTTACTTCAAAAAAATTGAAAAAAAAAATCTTACAAAAAATAGAAATAATATATAAATATAAAAAAATTAATAAATGATAGCAATAGAGAATGTATTATTAGGTTGCAATTATAATCTCCTCTTCTGTAAAGTTATTATGAATTTATGACTGTAATGTAACATTAATAAAAAATGGGGTGTGTGTTTGTTTCTTATTCCACCTCTAATGGTGTAAGTTTTTGGGAATTTCAATAGAAATTTCTCTTCAAAATAAGTAACAATATTATTACTCCAAAATTATTTTATAAGAATATTTTTTAATAAGATCATAGTCTTTCATAAAAAGAAAAAACAGCTCAAGATTCCAAAGCTTGAATGTTATGGGGATGAATTGTTGGAGGATGAAGAAATTTTGGATCAAAGGAAATTGAACAAGCAATATGAAGAACTTATTTTTGAATATGAAGGCAAATCCAAAGTATATAAGTCACAAATTTACAAATCAAGATAAGAAAAGTAAAAGCTGGAATAAATAAGGTTATTATTGGAGGAACTTAGAGTTTTGGATGAAAAATTATCTTATTATAAAGATTACTTACCATCAATGAGGAAAGTACAGCTGAAGTCAATTCTGAAAACCACCATATTTCATCATTAAAAAACAAAGAAGAGAAGAAAATCAGTGGAATTTAATCTAAATAATCAAGTACAGTATTTTGGGAGCAACCTCCTACCTTATCAAATAAGACTCAAATATTTCTGACTTTATCACTTAAAATTTCAATTGATTAAATTGTTGGCAGTGACTTCCTGACTTACCAAAGAGGATTAATTCTTTGAGAAATATTTTACTTAGCTCATTTATTCAATCTACCTCTACCAAGAAGCTATTATAGCTGAACATATTCTCTTAAAATGAAGAAACAATTACCAAAATCTTTATCATAGTTTACCTTTTATAACAATAATGTCTGAAACTAATGAAGCAGAAAAAACCCTTTGAACCTATTAGCCAGACTCAGAAATAAATGAAGAGATACAAGACATATGGATTAATCATAATTTTTAAGGAATTGAAAATGAAGACCAGAAATGGGGCTTACCATAAATTAAAAAGTTTGAAATAGAAAATTATTCCATTTTTTGAATTTGAGGATATTTTTGCAAGTCAAGAATTACCTCCAGGCCAAATTTAAGATATATGGTAACAGCTAACTGACTCAAGACTAACAAAAATTAAATTCATTTATTTACTAACCTATAACAGAATAATGGGAAATATGGCTAATGATTATTGGAATGAAACATTTTATATGAGAAACAATATCAGGAAAATTCCATATTGGGGTACAACCAAGGCTCAAAGATGGGTTTTACTTGAAGAATATCAAGTGGATGGTAAAAAAAATTAAATTGAGAGGGTATTGTTATATTTTTAAAAATGCATTGGGATTTGATTTAGAGAATAAAGTCTTAGAGATGATCATAAGAATTAAGAACTGAAAGCTTTGCTTGGAGAAAGAAGAAAGGAAAAATTTATGGCAAAAAATTCTTTTCAGGAAATCCGACATCAAAAGGAAGAAGAATGAAGATAATTTCAAGAAAATTAAAGGCCTAGTATGGTCTTAAACTGAAATCAAACTATTTATTTAATCTTTATATTATTCTATAATAATTCAAGACATCCAAGAAGAAGATATTAAAAAATTCAAGGAAAAATAGTACATGATTTACCCAGAACTGCCTTGAACTTCAAATTTAATTTTTGATTTTATGTAACAGTATCAAAGAAAAACATAGAACCATAAAAAAAATTTGTAAAAACAAATTCAATAATCAAAAAATATGGTCATAATAAATAGAAATTAGAGAAAAATTTTATTAATAATCAATAAAAGAATTAAAAAAACATATATAATAAAAAAATAAATGAAAATTAAGAATTTCTATGGATTTGAGAAGTAAAATTTGTGGTGAAGATATTTTGAATTAGAAAAAAAAAGAACTCACAATAACAAAAAAGTCTCTGGTTATCAAATTCATCTAGATAATTTTTTTTAAGTTTTTTTCTGTAATAGTATCAGTATTTTCTCATCTTAAAGAAACTGGGGTGGTCATCTATTCTTTATTCCACCCAACAAACCAGTGGTTTTAAGTCTTGGGGGAAAGTGGGAATTTGATAATTAAGCATCAGTTTATAGCTTGAATTAATGAAAATAAATTGAAATTATTTTACTTGGATAAATCATTATCAATATACTATTGAATGATGTCTTATTTTCCTTCAATAAAGTACTTAGAGATTTCTCAAATTTTCAGTTTCATGACTAATTAACTTTCATAAGGTCAAAAATTCCTCATTGTTGTACTTATTCAAAGGAAGATTGTTAATTGTTAAAATATTCAACTCTCAATTTTGAGAATTATATCAAAACAATTCGTAGAATGATAAGCTGAAAAAGAAAATGGAATCAGTATTATGCTATAATGGAAAAAATAGAATATTTTCTCTATTAACTTACCAATACAAAATGAGAGTTCAAATCCTTATCAGAATTTAAAATCTACAACACAATGGTTCTTTATTCTTAAAAACACCCAAGAAAGGTTTTTTGAAAAAAAAATACTTTAATATTCTCTCTCATTAAAAGAAGACAAGATATTTTACAAATAAAGAAAAATAACTTAATAAGTTATGTGTAGCATCAAGCCACAAAAAAAACTATGAGGGAACTTATCTTAATATTCTAGGAATGAATCAATCAGGAAGCCAAATGGAAAATAATCAGAATGAAATACTAAATACACATACAGGCTACATACAGCCACACAGCATGCACACACACACATAGAACATACATAGAATCCAGCTCAAAAGGAGGGGAGACCAGCTTTTTAATTTATTTATTTTTTTGAAAAAAATTAATAAAAATAAACTGAAAATTACCCCTTTCTTTACAAATAAAGAGAATAAAAATGATGAAGTCCATAATAAAAAGTATGATAAACAAGAAAAAATAATATTAATATAATTAATTAATATACTATAATAAAATAGAAGAACCGGATAATGATACTATAATACCTTTATACTGAAATAAAACAATATTAAAGTATTATAATAATATAATACCTTGATAAAAAAATAGCATAAGCCACAATATTATGATAAGAAAATAGTATGATACTATAATATCTTAATATGATAATAGAGTAATATTATAATATTATAGTAAAATAGTAAAATAATAAAATAATAACATGATGAAAGTATTATAAGATTAAAATATATTTTAAGGGACAACTGGAAAAATTTATCCCATAAGAATATACTTCAAAAACTATTTACTTCACATAGAATTAAAATATAGGTATAGACCCATATATATATAAAAATATCAAGAAGTTGAGAAAACAAATTTTCCTCTGGGAAGAAGGCCTCATTTTATTTTTTCATCTGACCTAACTTTAAAATAAAAAGGATTTTAACAGACAACAACTTGACCAGAAAAAAAAAGAAAAAAAGTAGAAATGATATTATTGTTCAGAGCTTGAATATTTCTGAGCTCTGATTGGTCAGACTTTAAATTCCAAATTCTGAGATATAATTTCTCAGAATACTGAAATATAATTGGTTGGAGTTAAAGTGGATTTAAGGTTGAGTTAGATGAATCATGGGGGATTATGAATCAGAAAAGATAGTGAAACCAGCATAAAGACTCTGGAATCAGAAAAAATCCTATCAAATAAGCATCATAAAACAAATATGTCCCTCAAAAAGACCATAAACTGATTGTTCCATGACTTATTTCCAGCTTTATAGCAATATATATGCTTATTTAGACTCATAAGTCTCTCAAACTGGAAATTTTCTTCATTTTTATCATGAAATATTTATAGCCATATTATCCTCAATTATAGTAATATTGAGTTATTATATTTCAACATGAATTAAATGAGCCTTTCATCATTGCTATATTGATTATAAAATGGGTGTTGTATTGAAAATAGAATGTTAAATTAAGGGTATTGGTAAAAACACGTAAGCAAATTGGTAAAAACATGTAAGAGATTATGTGTTTTTACTAAAAACTTACATGTTTTTACCATAAATTGGTAAAATCATGTAAGGGGGGTTTTTAAATGAAATCTGGATCTTTATGGCATTTCTGATGCCATAAATGCCATTAATGGCATTATCAATGCAATAAAGGGAATTATTAATGCCATAAATGGCATTATTGATTCCATAAATTGCATTGTTAATCCAACAAATGGAAGTGTTAATGCCACAAATTGCATTATTATTGCCATAAATGGCATTATTAATTCCATCAATGACATTGGTAATGCCACAAATTAGATTGTTAATGCCATAAATTGAATTATGAATTTCATCAATTTAATTCTTAATGCCATTTATGGTATTGTTAAGGCCATTCATGCCATTGTTGACACCATTTATGGCATTGTTAAGGCCAAAAATGACATTAAAAATGCCATTTATGGAATTTTTGAGGCCATTCATTCCATTGTTAATCGCCTTAAAAATGGCATGAATGGTCTTAACAATGTCATTGCTGAGGCAATTTATGATATTTTTAAATGCATAAATGGCATTGTTAAGGCCATAAAATTCCATTTATGGCATTGTTTGAATTCCAATTATGGCAATACTATGGCCATAAATGGCATCTGTATGCCATTCTTTGTGAGCCTTGAGGTATATCTACATACCCAAATAGGCCACAATTATCTTAAAAATAAATTCTGAAGTATGCATAACTCATAAGTCATGCATATATTCAAAATTCATCTTTTTTGATTTCAGAAAAGATGAATAACTTTTTATTGAGTAAGTAAATCCATGGATTTAAGGCCAGATTTGGAGTTTACACAAAATTTCACCTAGGCTGGCTCCATAGAGTGAAAAAGCTCAAATCAACTCTTTGAGGTGGTAATATGGAAATACTTCAATACCACATAGAAGATCTGTGAAAATTTTTGTTTTTCTCAATTTCACACCAAAATACTGGAAATGTGAGAAATCCCATGTTAAATATACACTAATAATAGTGTTATGCATTTTTGTGGCACTTAATATTATGGTATTCTTACATGGATGTTTGGTACACCCATAGTGGATATCTCACTTTGAGCTTGAATTTCTATTTTGACGTAAAAAATAGTCAAGGGGGACAAAAGACATCAAAGAGAGCCAGGGTACCCAGCTTCTGAGGCCTCTGAGATGTGGACAGCTTCAAAGCTTGGATCAATGGCTGATCTTGGCCCAATTAGTAAACTAATACCTTTTGAGAACTTGGTTACCATTTCACAATCTCAGTAAATCACAAGAAAATAGCAAATAACCTGCTATTTTGACATGCCAAGGAGGTAAAAAGCAGCTTGGACGCCTGTAACCATGTCAATTCTTAATTATTTTCCTTGGATAAACCTAAAAAGAGTAATTAAAACCCTTTTTGGACTATTATCTACTGACTTACCTCATAGCAACCAGCCATATACTGTTATTTGCAATTCTACATAGAAATGAGGTAAAAACTTCAAAAATTCATTAAAAATACAATTCTTGATGAATATTTCGGAAACTTTCAGGGCCAATTACAAACTTTATAATTCATATAAAAACCAAAAAGGATTATACTTTCATAAGTAAAATTAAAAGTTTTACTCACAGTCCATTTTTGATGATTCCATGTAAAATACTGAATCTTCAAAAATTCACAGAGAATACACTCTGTGATGAAATTTCCAATAAAATTGATAAATCTGAGAAATCAATGAATATTTTGGAATAAAAGAATATTTACAGTTGTTACTTCTTTTATTCTTAACCATAAATGGGTTGGTAGTCACATTGTGGGAACTCCTCTGCGTGTGGGATAAAATGAGGCAGTACCTGGAAGGGGAAATTACAAGAAAACAGTTTTGAATTTCTGTTTGGGACTTTTAACACTTGCTCTGCTTGTGTGCTAGAATAATCTAGACTGCCCTTCCTAATATGCTAAGTTATCTTTACTGAGTTCACCAAATCAATTTTATTATTGATAGTGGCTTGATCAGAAAATATTAGACTCAACAATCTCTAATCAGACTTTGCTCTACTCAAAACAATGGTTATTTAAAACCTTAACAAATAAATTCTTTTTAAAACTTTCAGCAGGCTGAGTGGATTCCACCAGATGATAGTACAAAAATATATAAAATAATATAATAACTAAAATAAATAAAAAATAACAGGAAACACTATCTTCTAATACAGAACCACAAAATATTCTTTTCTTGATAACTCTTTAACAAATATAGAAACTAATAGCTAGGATAACAACAATCTTCAATTCTCTGAAATAATAAACTTGAAAAGGATAAAAATATATTTCAAGCCCTTTTGATGTGATGGATGGGATAATACTCTAATAATTGTAATAATTTACTATAATATGGGTAGTTTAATGTTATCTTTTGTGTTTTGATGTCGTAATAGATTATATGATCTCTTCTGTTTTTTTTTGATAATAATACTAGCTAATTGCTTTAGGTTTAATATTAATCTTAACTAAACACTAAAGTATTCAATTTTATTTTGTTCCTTGATGATAATTTATTAGGGATTACCCAATTAATACAAATCCACTTTTATTTTAAAAGTAGTAAAATTACTTTGGTTGTGCAGGTTTTGTTTTAAAACAAGCAAAATTACTCTCTTTGAGGAAGTTTTCAACAAAAACTAGCCCAAAACTGATTATAATGGTTAGGTTTTATTTTAAAGCCTACAAAATTACTTTGGTTTGATGGTTTTATTTTAAAACTCTCTAAAAATTACTTTTAAGGATTTAAACACTAAACTCCAGAGACGCCTTGCTCATGAGCTTCAAGCTTTAAGATCCTAATTAAATAAGGCACTAGTCTACCTGCTAGTAAGGGATGAATTAAAGTCTTTTCACACTATTGGTTCTCTTGATCTATGTCAACAACGAACCTCAGTTACTGGGCTTAATTTATCAAAATTTCTAGTATACCTCCTAGAAGAGGGATCAGAAAGAATAAATTGAATTTACAATTTCTAGATGGGGAAAAGGGAAAAAGTGGGAGAGAGGGCCTCTATTTATAGCCGTGGGGCCCTCCATAGGAGTGCAAAAAAGAGGGGTCTTAGAAATTTTCAGCCTCTGGTGGCTGTGCAAAGCTGTGCAAACTTTAATTTTGGATTTTCAGGGCAACGTGTTGTGACGTGACACGAGTCTGGATTTCTGACCAATCAGATTGCTTCACTTGACTTTTCCTAATGACGTGACGTGTTTCTGACCAATCAGATCCATTCATTCTTACCTCTCCTATTCACATGTGACATGTGGCTGTGTAATACAGTTTAAACCTTAATTTCTGGCCCTGGAACCCTTATCTCCATGTATTACTCAATTGATTACTAATCTGTCAGCTGATTTTCCTGTATTATAGTTTTCTGACTTCCTGTATTACTCATTGATCTATATTACCTGTATTACCTGTATTCTTCCTGAAAATTCCTGAATCTTTTATATTCCTTCCAAAATTCAGTCCCACTTTTCATCTCTGCAGCTTCAATGAGAAATTTGGGGGTTACATTAACAGAAAAGTTGATGTAATATGGCCTTTCCAATTCAGCAATGAATTATTTCAGTCTTCAAAAATTAATCATTTAATTATCTAAAGGAACTCAATGATGCTTATCTCCTCTTTGGGTGGTTCATAACAGCAAAAATACATGAAATTTCCCAAATTGATACTTCAAAAGTGTTTTGTTCCACACCTTGAACCTTCTATGTCCCCTATGATGCCTACAACTCTGCTCTTTATTAATTGGCATCCTCATTGTGACTCTGATTATATTAATCACCCAATTGCTTATATTTAAGCATATTAAAAAAAATATATATTAAAAAAGATTATTTACAGAGAAAATTGAAAAATGTCTTTGATTTGGGTACTGTCCATCACAATTATGTGTTGGATAGTGCAGTGGGGTTACACTGGCGGAGCAAATCTGTGGTCAATTTTCCTTAATGAATATATCATTTGTGTTATTCCATGTTTATTTTACTGTTACTTTTCCTCAAAGGTGATTTCATACTATTGATATCCTCTTTTATATAAATAATTACCATAAAAATAAAAAATTTATTCAGCTGAACTGTCATGGTATACCACATCCCCCTCTCCATTTAATGCTGTCCCCAGCATTCCAAGTGAAGCTGAATGAATTATACTATGTCATCTGCAATATAGTCCTTTGATATGCTACTACTATTGTCTTCCTATCCATCATTAAAATATATTCAAGGATTAAAAAAAAGAAATAATCCCATGAAACAATTTCCACTAATCCCCCAAAACTTGACATCATAAGGTGTGATGTAAAGAAACAAGCACCACCCCTTATTTTTTATATGTTTTCATTACAAATACCAGGTCAACCATAAAAATAATACTAATACATAAAAAAAAAAATATTATAACACTAAACATAAAAGAGATCCCTTCATTAGCATATCCTTTTTTTTTTGAGAATAGAGGGGTTGAAACCCCTCTCCATTTAAAAAAAATAATCATAGCCTCTTCCAAAACAAACTACATCAGACTTCAATCCAAAACAAACACAAGGTATATCCCTTTTACTCTAAACAAAAGATAATCTTAAAAAAAATAACAAAAAAAAAAAAAAAAAAAAAAAAATGAGGAAAAATAAAAAAACAATGATGCAGTTTTATGTCTTGCTCAGGACCCTATATTTATGGAAAGGGTAACATACCCCTCTCCATTTGATAAAAAAACCATATGTATATCCAATAAACAGAAAAAAGCTGAACACTCTAAGATTGATACTCCAAGTCTTTCTTATATTTCTTATTACCCTTGATATCACTTAATACTTCTTTTTCATATTGTTATTGTTCATACTCAAGAGAATCTTTAACTTTAAATAGCGCCCTGACACTATATAGTGGTCGTCACCAAGGACATAACTTTAATCAACTCAAAGTTATTTCCCCTCATCAGACTATGTCTGACCTTGGCTGCTTAGAGTATGTGCTTATCAATGTGAATTTACACCTAGTCTGCCGGTCCAAGTACCACCTAATGCAGGGAGGCCATTAAAGATCATCACTTTCTGAATCATTAATGTTTACAAAATCAAAGTTATAAATGAATCAAAGCTTAATGAAGAAAATTTAAAAGGCTTATTGTAACAATATACATAGATTTATTTTTAAAATTAATTGAAGTAAAAAGATAAATGAATATTTTTTTATGTGAAAGAGGCTTCAAAAGTTTCCTTTTGAAGCTACAGGTATAAATAAAAATGTAAAACACAAAATAAGAGGTACAAAGTAAAATTAATTAATAAATTTAGTCAGGAAGAATAAAAAAAGAATAAATTAAAACAACAGTTTAAAGTCTTGTTTGGGACTAAAGTGAGGGTAAACAGCACCCTCTATTTATATTATTTTTCTGTATCCTAAGTCCACCTTAATTCCATTCTATCAAAATACAGAAAAAAAAATCTAACCAATCATATATCTTCAAAGAATTTGACCAATCAAATACCAGAATTAAATTCTGACCAATCAGAAATCACATACAGATCTGCCAATGAATTATTTGGGCTTAAGCATCCTCTTTTTTTTTATATTGAATATATATATAAAATAATATAAAATCTCAAAAAAGTAAAATAAAAAAAATAAAACATTTAAAGGATATATATATATAATTAAACAACATAAAAAAAGTGAATAGCAAAGGAATTAATAAAAAAAACATAAAAAAAAATAAAAAAAATAAAAGAAAACATAAAAATAAAGAAATAAATAAATAAAAATTCCAATCCTTTTAACTAAATTAAAGTATAACTTAAACAAATGGTATAGTAAGTTATATTATTGTAAATTAAAATTATATATAAAAAAAATGTTAATTAGTTAATTTTTTTTTATTTATTCATTATTATTTTTTTGTTATTTTTTATTTAGAGCTACAAGTAAATTATTTATTTTATAATGTTTTTATTTTTATTTTTATTTTCATATATATTTATTTAATTTATTTAATTAATTTTTATTAGGAACTTTTTTTTTTTTTAATTAAATTGGAATTAATTTTAAATTAAAAGGTTAATTTAATTAATATGTAATTTATTATAATTAATTTATTTTTTCTATATTTTATTTTATTCGATTATATATTTTTTTTAATAATTAACATTACATTAAACTAAATAGTTAATTTTATTAAATTAATTAAACTGATTTAATAAATTTTATATAGATATTATTTTTTATTTTTATTTTTTTTCGATTGGATATAAACTAAGTTTAAAATTAATTTAAACAAATATTATTTTAATAAATTATATTATATATATATTTTTTTTAAATTTAATATTAATTTATATATATATTTTTTTTTATTAATTAATTAATTGATTTTAATATAATTATATATATAAAAATTCTGAACTACTGCGTGTCGTTGTTCAGTTATTACCCGGCCCGGACACTGCGCTGCTGCGGTCGCATCCTTTCCTTATCTTTCGACAATGGCTCTTCTGCCGTTGTCTCTTTTCTTATCTTCTTTTTATTTTTTTTTTCTTGGCAGTGGCGCTTCTGCCACTTTTTATTTTTTTATTCTTATTTTTTTTTATATATATAAAATTATATTTATATTTTTATTATTATTTTTTAATTTATTTCTATTTTAATAATTCACCACCACCGATTGTCCATCCCAGCTTATCGTCCATTACCACTGTCAACCATCCGTACCGCCTCCTTCAAGTCATCATTGTCGGCTATTTCCTTCGATCGCCGAGGTGAGTTTCGTCTCTTTTTTTTTTTTTTATATTATTACTATTATATTTTTTTTTATTCTATTTTATTTCCTTTGACAGGTCTACTGTGTCTACAAGTAATCGTCTGGCCGTTTCATTCTTTTTTTTTTATTGCAAGTCATCAATTCCTCTTTTTTTTTCGTTTGCTGCTAGTGGACCTCAGGTGTTCTTCATGATTTAAGGAGTCGTTATTGTAAGTTGTTTCCCCCTTTTTTTATTAGATACATTAATTTAATATATACTAATTAAATATATTATTATTCTTATTTTTCTCTTTTTTTTTTAATGTCGTTCCGTGTCGAGATCAAACCTTCCGGCAATAACGGGTATTCCGTTACGATTTATTTAAACGACCAATTCTATTCATTTGAACTCGAATCGGACGACGTTTTGTTAAATTTTTTTGAAGCTTCCTCTCGTAATCGCTCCTTGGAACCCTCAATTTTCTCCGATCGCGATAGTACCATCACACAATTCGACCATTCCTTGCCCGAGGATCTAGATACGATTGTCGATCCTCGATTACGTTCTCCGTCCGCCCTCAACCCTTTAGCCGACGAATTCCTTCCAGCAACTACTTCCCCCAATTACCATCCTCCTACTTCTCCCGTCACTACTCTTCCCGCCTATTCACCTCCTATAAGTCCGATATCCGAATTCGATCCAGCTTCTCCACGCCGTACCGAACAAAGCCTCCGAGCCGAATTCCTTTACTTCTTCGAATTGTTCCGCGACGAGATGGCCAATGCAAAACGATTAATCGAGGATTTTTTTTTAAAAGTCGCCCAAAATGCTGCCGACGATCATTCCCACGAGGCAGTTGTCTTGTCGATCCGTACCATACTCCACTGGTATAACCAGATGGAGCGGTAAGTTTTTCTTCTTCTTCTTTTTTTTTTTTTTTTTTTGTTGTAAAAAAAAGAAAAAATAAAATAATTAATTTATATATATTTTTTTTTTTCTAGTATTTCAATTGAGCTGATTCGATTCAAACCTCGCAACAATGTTTCCGAAGTCGAATTCAACGAATAAAAAAAAAAAAAATTTTTTTTTTTTTTTTTTTGATATTAAGGGTTGTGTTGGATCTTGACTATTAAGTCAAGTGCTGGGTTATCCAAACAAAAATATTATTATTATTATTTTTTTTTTTTTAATTTTTTAAGCTCATTAGAGCTTTTAGCCTTGATTAATCGATTGAACGCTTTTTTTTTTTAAGCTCATTGGAGCGATCTAATTTAATTAATTATATTATATATTTTGTTTTTTATCTTGACTATTTTGGCTGGGTAATAAAAAAAAGACATTAAAAAAAAATTTGCCCTGAGAAAACTGTGCCCCAACAAATGAACGCAACAAAAAAAAATAAAAAATAAAAAATAAAAAAAATAAAAATGAAATAAAATAAATAAATAAATAAAAATTGAACACAGAATAAAAGAAATAAAAAAAACTAAGATAAAACAATAAAACAATAAAACAAGATATGATAATAAATTAATTTTTTAATTTTAATTTTTTTTTTTTTTTTTTTTTTTTTTTTTTTTATATAAATAACTCAAATGTCCCAACTAAGCCAATAAGAAAAAAAATATAAAAAAATAAAAAATAAAAAATAATAAAACCAAAATTCAATAATAAAAAAAACACAATGAATCCATAATTAAATAAATGATTCATAACATTTAATACAGGACAATAAACTACATGGTAAGTATAAGAAACTAATCCATATATATGTATATTATAATAGAGTAAATGGGTTAACATGTGATACTCCTCTAGGGCTTAAACTTTGATCCCCTTTTGGATTTATGTCTTTCAAATTTAAAAGACATTTCACTTTTAAATTTATTATTAAAGAAATTATATAATTGATTTTTAATTTTATGCTTGAGAACTCTGAGAGGAAGAGGAATTTTCTCTTGAGGATTTTTATAAGTAAGTTTCAGATTAACTTCAATTTTATTTCTTGTAGCAAGTTCATTATTTTGATTTCTGATGAAAAACTTTCTGGTTTTTGTATTTCTAGTGACTTTTCTTTCTCTAGAAATATGGATTGGTTGATTTGAAGGGTTATAATGCAGAAATTTAGGCATATGGCCTGGGGGAATGGTATTTTCTTGTGGAAGTTGAGGGTTGGTCAACTCTAATCTCTGGGCCAAACTTGTTGTTTCAACTTGTTGGTTGTTCAAATTAAAGAATGCATCATACAGTTTTAATATTTCTTTTTCTTCAGAGGTTAACTGATCTTGACTTGCTTGCTCTGAAGGAGTAAAAAGTTGGTTTTCATCATCTTCTTTCTTCAAAATTCCCTCAAATGACTTTGTGTCCATTTCTTTTGAGAATTTGCCTTCATAATTTGAGGATTCATGAATTCTTCCATGCAAGTGGGGAGTTTGAGGATTTATATTGGAATTTAGATTAAGTTCTTGAATATGGAGAGGAGAAGCCTCCTGATGTGTACTTGATGCTTGAGGTTGAGATAATACTTCATTATCCCAAGGATTTCCTTTGAATATTTCTTTCAGAAGTGCTTGGATTTCTTCTTCTCGCTTGGAAAAGGTGTGTGTATTGTTTAAGTTATTCTCTTGGTTGAAAGGTCCAGAAAATGGGTCTGGAATATCATTTATAAATAAGTCACTTTCAGATGCTAATGTCTCCTGAAGTGGTTTCTTGTCCCTCTCAAACAGATTGAATGTTTTTGATTGCCTGATGTTGAATAATTCTTGATTTTCTTCTGAAGAGTCTTCATTAAATTTATGAGTGTGTTCCATATCATAAATTCCCTCTGAATGGAAGGTGTTTACTTTGAAGGTACTCAGACTGTTTTCCCCCCTCCTCTTCTTCTTTTGAGAGGTAAAATTCTCCCTTTTGCTTCATTTCTTCTTCTCCTTCTATCTCAATATCTTGTGAATTTTCCCTTTCTTCATCTTCTATTGATGACATATGAATACTCTTTATAACAGAAAAGTAATGACAAAAATTCTTTCCCAAAATTAAGTGGTTTAATGCTCCTTCAACTGTAAATGGTAAGTAAATGGTTTCATCAGTTGGCATCACAATCTGTACTTTTTTCATTAAAATTTTATGTTTTGTTTTATTTTTCTTCTTGGGCTTCATTCCAATACATAATCCAATTTTAAGTGGCAAAATATTTTCTTCTAGGCTTGGGTTCATAATTGCCATAACAGGATATTCCTCCCATCCTACTCTAACATAAATTGGTGAGTTTAATCCACAGTTGGGCGACAAATTGGCAAAGGTATTATTTTTTGAATTTTCACTATCAGTGGTTTCTGTATTGGTGTTCACCTCTAATTCCATAAAGTTTAACTTTTTGATTACTTGGTCCAAGCTCAGAGGATCTTGAGTTTGAATGGGTTGTTCCTCTGATAAATTGGTTTCTAAATTTGATTCTTTTGGTTCCACTTCAGGTGTAGTAATAATATTTTGACTTTTAGTTGGATTAATTTCCTCTGTAATGGTTGGTTGAGCTCCAGGGCATTGAAAGTCCCATTGAACTTCAGATTTAGGATTATTTTTTAATTTAGAAATAATTTTTGAAAAATATCTTTTGATTTTAGAGGACCCCTTCATTTTGGAATCATTACAGTATTCTTCATTAGAGATTGCATCCTTTTTCTTTTTCCAATAAGTACCATTCTTCCCATATTTATTTGAAACACTTTTGACTAGCTGTTTTGGCTTTAAGCCTTTCTTTTGTACTGGTTCCACTTCAATAGTGGAAGCTTCCATGTTAGAGCTATAAGTATTTTCAAATTTTGGATGGAGAAGAGGGTCATTATTGTCTAGGTTGCTAATTCTCTGTGAAGATACTAATAATGGTTTGATTTTTTGAGGTTCCTCTTCTTTCGAATGATATATTGACTCATTTGTTTTCTTGCCACTATAGTTTTTCTTCTCTTCAATATCAAATTGAACTTTCTTGGGGGGTGATTTCGATTTTGGATCTTCATTTGTCAGTTCTGTTATTCTAGCCATATTACACATTTCCATTCCTCTGGGTGGTCCTGTGTGCCATCCTTTTGATTATGGTGTACATATAGGTATACACAATCTTCTTCCATCTGATTCTTTGTAACTGAGGATTTCACCTTGTTGTTGGGAGTGTTCAAGTCTAATACCATTGTCAGCAAGGAAAGGTCTTCCACTAACTGTGTGAACAGCACCTCTGGCCACAAAGAAGTGAATTCTTCTTTCATCAGCAGATGGTAAGACAAGTAATGTATTTTCAGATAATCCCACAATTGCTGTGCTGTGACCTCCAATTCCTCTAAGCCTCATGTTCAGAACCCTCATTGGTAATCTTGCTTTTATGGATTCCACTTCTGGTATTATACTGAGTTCAGCTCCAGTATCTACTAATGCTTTTACTATATGTCCTTCCTGCCCAACTGAGACTTCAATCATCCCAAGGGGACAAGAGTAATGCATTTTATCTTGAATGATTATTTCTTGAGTGGTTGTTTGCTCCTGAGTATTAATTGATTTAAGAGACATTAAGTATTTCCTTTCTTTATCTGAGAGAAATTTCAATTCTTGCATAAACTTGGGTGAGATTGTGACTATTTCTTCTAAGGTGAGGTTGATTTTCTGATCCATGACCTTCTTCATGACTTTTTCAATTATTGATCCTTCTTCTTCAACTAAAGGATTTTTATTAACCTCCATCTTTGGTACTTTTATTAGTGCTTTCTTATCAATATCCTTCTCTTTAGCTGGTGGAGTAAGCTTAGGCTGGGTTGATTCTGGTGGTTTAATAACCTCTTGTGGTTTTGATGATTTATATTTTGTAGGTATTATGACCTTTTCTTCATCAGCTTCTTCTTCTTCAATTAATCCACCAGGAATACTTGTCTTTTTCTTTATGGTGTGTTTGGGTTGAATAGTCTCCTTTGAGGGAAGGGGTTGGGCTTTAGATTTCTCTTGATTTTCAATCCTTTGCTTTGTGTTTCTCAAACCATAAGCATACCCAAAAGGTTCTTCTAATCCCGTGGAGATACATGGTGGTTCCCAATCACCCCAATTGTCCATTGATATAAAGGCAGTTGATTTTTCCTTTTTCTTTTGTTCTTCCTCTTTGGTCTTTTCCTCTAACTTTCTTTTGAGTTCCTCTTGTTCCTTCTGGAATTCTCTGACTAGATATTTTGGTGGAAATTTTCCATCATTGGGGACCCTTTCCCAATTGGGATATAAATAATTGAAACCTTGTCTTATAACCCATTTCTTGTTTTGATCCTCCACTAGTTCACTACATCTTCCAACTGAATGACCTTCTTCCATACAATAGTAACATTTAACAGAAAACTTTGGTACATTCTGTGCTGGAACATAGGGTACACTTCTGTTTGGTGGTGGAGCAACATTATCTCTTGATCTAAATCCTTGATTGTTTGACTGAGGGTTATTAATTATTTTCTTTTGGGGTGTAGCCACAGTAGTTAATTCATTCAATTGATCCATGAACTGTTTTACATCTTCATTTTCAGCAGGTGCCTCCTCTTTGACTACTTCCTTTTGTTCTTTTAGGGTTTTTGTAAGTTCTTTCATTTTCTTAAGAGCTTCTTGCATTCCTGGAAATACTTCTTCCTTGAATTGAACTCTCCTTTCCTTATTCTTTAATTCTTTCTTTTCAGCTATCCTTGAGGGTGAAAGTCTTTTGGTGACTAATACTCTTGCTTCCAATTCCTGTTCAATGTACTTCTTCAAGATCTTCATTGGTGGTATGAGGTATCCTCCATCTTCTGCTCTAACCATGACATTTTCCTTTATCATTTCTTTACTGATAGCTCCTTTTATGTCTGCAGAGAGACAGTCAAACAGATCCTCATGAAACATATTATCTTGAGGAATATATTTATATCTTAAAAGGTAAGTAATAATTGTCTCATATTCTCCCATAAATCTCTTATACTGTGAAAGATTACTGATTCCACCTTCATCCTGTGTATCATTAAATAGCTGTACAAGGGAATCCTTTCTATATCTTCTTTCAGGTTCAACTCTCCCCCATTTTGTTATAAGGTCCTTTTTAAGCTGCGTCCAATTTCCTTCTTCATATCCTGGCATAGCTTCTATTGCATCACTAATTTTGGAATCTGTTGTCCAAAATGCCATCTGCATTGCCAGATCTTCCTTTGTTGCACCTTCAATTTGGGCTATTCTTTCAATTTTCTTGATAAATTTTTCAACTTCTTCACCATTGAAATTGAGGTTGTAATTCTTTGCTTTAATTTTTACTACTGATCTTTCTTTCCTTGGGATCTCTTGTTGTAGTGGACTTGGATGTGTTGGTGTTGAAACAAAAACTCTCCTTGGAATATTTGATGGTCTTGACTCTGTTGCTGGAGTAGATGTTGCTCTAGGTCCAGGTGTTGGTGATATTGGTGATTCTTCTGGTCTAACATGTCTAGGTAAGCTGGATTCATTAGGGCTAGCCCCTGGTGTATATGATGTTGATTCTCTTCTCTTTCCCTTCTTTTTAGTTAGATTATTGATAGTATCCTGCAACTTCTGTGCCATTTGCTCTTGTGTCTCTTTGAAAAGCCTCATGAGATATTCACTCTGATCTTCTTCTTCACTTTCCTCCTCATACTGTCCTTCTACAGTATCCTCAGGTAATGGTGGTAATTTTGATGTGGACTGATCCATGGTCTCTACTTTATAAATACTCCCTCCTGACTCCTTTGATTTATTTATTCCTTTTCTTGATTCTTGAATGAGATTAAAGAAGAACTTCCTTATCTTCTCCTTTTCCTTTTCTTCTGTTCTTGGTGTTGGGATAAGATCACTATATTCTACTTGAGATTCTTGTGCTGATGGTGTTGAGTTTTTAAGTGGATAATAATAATGATATGAGGATGATGATGATTGATGAGATGATGGTGAATTAAGATATGATGATTTTTGATTGGTGGATTCCAGTTTTTAAAAGATATTTATTTTGTTAATTTTATTGTTTTGAGATCAAGCTGAAGAGATGCTAAGGGTATTCCAATCTGACATGCCACTGTTGGGACACCAGATGTGGGAACTCCTCTGCGTGTGGGATAAAATGAGGCAGTACCTGGAAGGGGAAATTACAAGAAAACAGTTTTGAATTTCTGTTTGGGACTTGTAACCCTTGCTCTGCTCGTGTGCTAGAATAATCTAGACTGCCCTTCCTAATATGCTAAGTTATCTTTACTGAGTTCACCAAATCAATTTTATTATTGATAGTGGCTTGATCAGAAAATATTAGACTCAACAATCTCTAATCAGACTTTGCTCTACTCAAAACAATGGTTATTTAAAACCTTAAAAAATAAATTCTTTTTAAAACTTTCAGCAGGCTGAGTGGATTCCACCAGATGATAGTACAAAAATACATAAAATAATATAATAACTAAAATAAATAAAAAATAACAGGAAACACTATCTTCTAATACAGAACCACAAAATATTCTTTTCTTGATAACTCTTTAACAAATATAGAAACTAATAGCTAGGTTAACAACAATCTTCAATTCTCTGAAATAATAAACTTGAAAAGGATAAAAATATATTTCAAGCCCTTTTGATGTGATGGATGGGATAATACTCTAATAATTGTAATAATTTACTATAATATGGGTAGTTTAATGTTATCTTTTGTGTTTTGATGTTGTAATAGATTATATGATCTCTTCTGGTTTTTTTTGATAATAATACTAGCTAATTGCTTTAGGTTTAATATTAATCTTAACTAAACACTAAAGTATTCAATTTTATTTTGTTCCTTGATGATAATTTATTAGGGATTACCCAATTAATACAAATCCACTTTTATTTTAAAAGTAGTAAAATTACTTTGGTTGTGCAGGTTTTGTTTTAAAACAAGCAAAATTACTCTCTTTGAGGAAGTTTTCAACAAAAACTAGCCCAAAACTGATTATAATGGTTAGGTTTTATTTTAAAGCCTACAAAATTACTTTGGTTTGATGGTTTTATTTTAAAACTCTCTAAAAATTACTTTTAAGGATTTAAACACTAAACTCCAGAGACGCCTTGCTCATGAGCTTCAAGCTTTAAGATCCTAATTAAATAAGGCACTAGTCTACCTGCTAGTAAGGGATGAATTAAAGTCTTTTCACACTATTGGTTCTCTTGATCTATGTCAACAACGAACCTCAGTTACTGGGCTTAATTTATCAAAATTTCTAGTATACCTCCTAGAAGAGGGATCAGAAAGAATAAATTGAATTTACAATTTCTAGATGGGGAAAAGGGAAAAAGTGGGAGAGAGGGCCTCTATTTATAGCCGTGGGGCCCTCCATAGGAGTGCAAAAAAGAGGGGTCTTAGAAATTTTCAGCCTCTGGTGGCTGTGCAAAGCTGTGCAAACTTTAATTTTGGATTTTCAGGGCAACGTGTTGTGACGTGACACGAGTCTGGATTTCTGACCAATCAGATTGCTTCACTTGACTTTTCCTAATGACGTGACGTGTTTCTGACCAATCAGATCCATTCATTCTTACCTCTCCTATTCACATGTGACATGTGGCTGTGTAATACAGTTTAAACCTTAATTTCTGGCCCTGGAACCCTTATCTCCATGTATTACTCAATTGATTACTAATCTGTCAGCTGATTTTCCTGTATTATAGTTTTCTGACTTCCTGTATTACTCATTGATCTATATTACCTGTATTACCTGTATTCTTCCTGAAAATTCCTGAATCTTTTATATTCCTTCCAAAATTCAGTCCCACTTTTCATCTCTGCAGCTTCAATGAGAAATTTGGGGGTTACATTAACAGAAAAGTTGATGTAATATGGCCTTTCCAATTCAGCAATAAATTATTTCAGTCTTCAAAAATTAATCATTTAATTATCTAAAGGAACTCAATGATGCTTATCTCCTCTTTGGGTGGTTCATAACAGCAAAAATACATGAAATTTCCCAAATTGATACTTCAAAAGTGTTTTGTTCCACACCTTGAACCTTCTATGTCCCCTATGATGCCTACAACTCTGCTCTTTATTAATTGGCATCCTCATTGTGACTCTGATTATATTAATCACCCAATTGCTTATATTTAAGCATATTAAAAAAAATATATATTAAAAAAGATTATTTACAGAGAAAATTGAAAAATGTCTTTGATTTGGGTACTGTCCATCACAATTATGTGTTGGATAGTGCAGTGGGGTGACACTGGCGGAGCAAATCTGTGGTCAATTTTCCTTAATGAATATATCATTTGTGTTATTCCATGTTTATTTTACTGTTACTTTTCCTCAAAGGTGATTTCATACTATTGATATCCTCTTTTATATAAATAATTACCATAAAAATAAAAAATTTATTCAGCTGAACTGTCATGGTATACCACAACATAAAAGCACTAATTAAGCAATTATGATAATCTTACATGACAACAGATGATGAAATCAATAATCCAAAAGGGTTTATTGTTTTCTCACTCAATGATTTTTCAGTTTTCTCCATGGCATGCCTCTGTGAGCTGGTGTTGACTTAAGAGAGGCTTCCTCTTGCTGTTTTTTCCAAATCATCACATTATTCTATTATACCTTTATTACCAACAAGTAAGTATTAGTTAAAACTATGTCTTAAGTGTTTTATTATTCCAGAAATCAATCAGAATGACATGAATTCATAGAAATCAACTATATACTGTTGTAATCTTGTTATAAATCAAGTTTGATCCATAAAATCCACAATTCTACATCAAATTTCTCTACTATTATCTTCTAAAAGGTTCCTTTGATTAAAAATGAGTGATTTATCTTCATTCTCAAAGTTTTTCTCTAGTAATAGTTTTATTCAAGAGCTATCTTTATAATTATTCTTGTAAAAGATAACTATATATCAAAATAATTTTATTATTTTAATAAAGAAGTTTTTATTATTGAATTCTTCTTGTAATTGATTCTTGTAGACAATTACTGCTTACAATTATAATCACTAGTAGTGTATAACACATAAAAGAAATAATTATTTAATTATTCAATTGTGGTTATAATAATTTTTTACTATTATATTTCATAAGAACAATCATAGTACTGTTGATTAATAGTAATATTATCAACAGTTTCATAGACACATCTTACATTATTGATGCCATTTATGGGCCTTTGATACCATAAATGGTGCTCTTAGTGCCACAAATGGAATTTCAACTTCCACTCCTCATAAATTACATTTTTAATTAAATTGATGTCATACATGGCATTTTTAAGTTAATTACAAAAATGAACAAAAAAACATAAAAAAGGAACTTTTTGGGCCTACAATTGTCCTGGCAAAAAAAAACCCAAATTGTGAGCTTCTGGTTTTTTATTCTCAAGACTTTCCCCTTTATCTTAAAAAAATTATGGAAATCCATAAGTGGGAACATATATAATGATTTTTTTTTAAAAAATAGGCCATTTGGCCAAAAAAAAAAATGAAACAATTTGTGGATATTGACATCCCATGTTGGGAAAAATATGGCAAAAAAAATAAAAAAAACCTCAAAACTGATCCTGAGGAATTTTTTTTGAAAAATAAGGTCACTTACGTGTTTTTACTAAAAGCTTACATGTGTTTGCCAACACCCTAAATTAAATTATACATCCTCTATGACCATAAAATGCAAGATACAATTCACAATATATTAGTTCTTATTTTATCAAATAGATATATAAAAATAATCAATTTTAAATAAATAGAACTTATAATTAGTATTATTATAAGTCCACCAAGACTATAATCTAGATTTTTTTGAATTATTTTTCATTCAAAAAATAATCAACATCCACAAAGACTATTAACTGGAACATTTTCATTTATCACGTTTGAATAAATGAATCTTAAATCATATAATGCCACTTTGACCTTAAACTGGAAATATTACAATATTACTACTAGAGAAGAGAGTTTCTTAAAAAGTATAAAAAATATAAGAATAAACACACACACACACATATATATACAATTAAGAAAATAAATATAAAAAAAGATACAAAAGAATTCTTAATCACTTCAAGGTTAGAAATAGGATTTTTAGTATTAATATTATTATTGAATAGAAATCCTATTTGTAAACAAAGGATTTAGTGGTCTTCCTGCTATAAGTGGCATTTGGACAACTGGTCTGTATGTACTTAAAAGATACATATACACTGAGAAGCCAAGGTCAGACCTGTTCTGATGAGGGGAAAAATCTCTTATTTGACTGGAGTCATAGCCTTGTAGACTAGCACTATATAGTGTCAGGCCACAATATATTGTCAGGGAAAAATATAGTGTCAGGCCAAAACAAAAATTAAACCATCATCTAAGCATGAAGAAAATTCAAAATAATAATAATAAAGATACACATTGAAAAATCCTCAAAAAATATAAAAAGAATAAAAGGCCAAGTCCAAATAAACTAGATAAAACAACTACAGAATTTTAAATGGAGAGGGGGTCTTATCCCCAACCTGGAGATTAATATTACCAATATAAAGAAGAAAGATAGAAAATATACTTAAAAAATACCTTGATGGCTCAATGAGGATTTGATAAGATCTTATAAGAGTGATTGGAAGAAAAGAAATATGAAATAATATTTTGAATCACATTATCAAAACTGGAGCAAACTCTGAAGGAATATTCAGCTTTAAGCTTATGAAAATTGGCATTTCAATGAATCCATGAGAGGACTATTGTGATATTAAGTCCTTGTATGACTTGAAACAACAGGGGTGGAACACCTGAGGGCTTACAATCTATTTCTTTACTTTGGTCCATGACAGGGGTAGTGGTATTAAAGAGATAATGTGAAGAAAGAAGAGGTCAGATTTGAAATGGTTCAAATAAGTTCCTCAACTATATGGGATAAATTGGATAAAGAATAAAATATTGAATAAAGAAGGACAAAAATAGAAGATGGAACCATGAAAAAAGATTTCTAATGATTGAAAATAAGAAAGAAATATTTATCAACCCAAAAATCTTATGAATTATCAAACCAAAGCATAGCCAAGTTTATATTAATGGAAGAAATCTTTCAACCTCAAAAAAAAGAAGCCCTTGGATCAAATCAAACAGAAGACCAGGGGGTGCTCAGAATTATGGGAAACTGCTTATTTGTGAAGTAATAGAAAAGGGGCTTATTTGTCCTTGTATGAAATACAAAGGTATGATTTTGTATAGATAATATACAGGGTCTGCACACCTGAGTTGTAGCATGTTGCATGACCTAAAACTGCAACCCCAATTATATGGACAGAAAAAGATAAAAGAATTTAAGATTGATTGAATTTAATAAATTATTAAAAAAAGAGAAAGAATGAAGAAAATAGAAGAATGGATATTATATTAACTTTAACATAACCAGCTTGAAATTAAAGAAAAACAGAATTAGAATAAAAAAAACTCAAGTCCTGAGAAAGTTAACTTTAACCTTGAATGCTGAGGACAGCATTAAATGTAGAGGGGATGCGGCATTGCATACCTTTAATGCAAGGTTCAAATACACTTTGGTACAATAATAAAGCTAGTAGATAGTGATAATTTTCTTAAAATAATATATACATAATGAAACAAAAATAATACATAAAAATAAATAGATGAATGAATAGTAATAAAAAAAGTAAAAAATGAACTTAATGGTTTTGAAATATTACAAATAATTATGAAAAATTAAAAATTACTTCACCATAAACATCTAGATAAAATTTCAGCTAGGGCTATATATTGGCATAAAGCCATAGGACCAAAATTGAGCAAGATATCATGGATTTAGTAAAGAAAACCATAGATATACTCAGAGGGATTCTCACTAAACCCACAATAAGGATATTCTTATAATATGAATACTATAATTTCATATTTATTAATCTTAAAAGAAAATTACAGAATAGGCTAATATTGATTTATGAGTTTACAGTAATACTTACCCCTCATTCATATTTTCATAAGTACCATATATCTGAAAGAATTATTTATTTATATACACCTAAAATTATGAATATGAAAAGTCATACCTTTACAAAAAAGACCAAAATTCATTAAATAATTACCTACCCCAACCATAGTGAATATTCAGATTTTACAATGACTTTTCAGAGCCACAAATCAGCCTAACTTAACCAGCTCAGCATCTTATTGGTCAGAAAAGTTAATTTACATGATAGATCAATCTGATTGTTCAGAAAACACCACACTAAAGCAACTCCCCACTTAAAATGACTGAAACTTGGAAAAATTCCAAGTCCCTTGTTTTTTGAAGGGTCTATGGAGGACCCAAAAGGTATCAATGGAGGTCCTCTCTCTAAATTTTCCCCCTGTTCTTCTGATTCAGACAATAATCTCGAGGATCAATAAATTCCTTCTCTAGTAGGATAATCTAGTATTATATTTAAAAGCTCAGTAGCAAGGCTCAGTATCTTCTAGTATCATTTATGACTAATTAATGAAGGATAGCTATAATATTAATGAAAGAGTTTGATATTATGTAATAGTTTTATAACTATAGTAGTAGTGTTGAAGTAGTTTTTGAAGATATTTTCATTAGTTCTCTTATCAAATTGATTAATAACCTTTAGTTATAGAAAGGATATACTATCTTACCCCTATACTTTATATCTTAATCTTATATATTGGATTATATTTATGTTAATCCTAACAGTATTATACTAATATTATATTAACTATATGTTAACCTTATATTAACCATAACCGCCCTTGTAAGATTATCTTACCCTGAAATTATTTTGTTTATATTGATAGTATTATTAAATCATATTTAAAAATATGAATTATCTATCAATATTATGATTAATATTAATAGTAATCTTAAAACAATTTCCTTAAATAACTCAAGTATTGAAATGAGGAATCATGAAAAATTCATAAAAAGGGATTGTATCATCAATATAAAAAGCTAAGCAAACCCCATTATTCAAAAAATATATTAGCCATTACCATTATTATCATAGTTATATTTTATTGAAAGACTGATGGAGACTGCTTAATCAAGTTCTCTAATTGAAAAGCCACAAAACTACATGATTAATTTGTGTTCTCATCAAGAGGGTATGTTGTTTAGTATATTTAGAGAGGAAGCTGATACACCTTACCATCCATTGTTATTTGCTAATTCTGAAATTAAAAACAGACTTACCAACAATTTTCCCCTCAAGGTACTTCCTATTATTTATCCAACAATGAAAGGAGTCACCACAATGGGATACCCTGAAAATGTCCCAATATTAGTACCAATTTAATCACCTAAAGCTGCCACCTAGTTAAAGCTTGATAACACTTCCTCTGAAACCAGGTGAGCAGTAGCTATTACTTGAAATAACATATATAAATGTACTCTTTTCTAAAATTGTGGTTGATATGCCTTTTGGAAGGCTTGAAAATGGAATTCAATAATTATTGGTTATTCAATATCATAACCCAAATGATACAAAACAAATATCAATGAAATCCATGGTATTAAAGAATATCTAAAACAATAAGGGCTTGTTGTATCTAAATTAGTGGATCTGTGAGAGCCTTGAGGTATATCTGAAATACCCAAATATACAAAATTGATATGAAAATAACTTTTGGGATATAAATAATCTACAAGTAATGTATATATACAGAATTCTCTTGTTTTCAAAAAGAAAAATATGGATACCTTTTTTGTGAGTAAGTAAATCCATGGACTTAAGGCCAGATTTGGAATCCATCCACACCATTACGTAGGGTACCTCCATAAAGTGAATAAACCTAGATTAACTGAATGAGGTGGTAATTTGGAAAATACTTCCACAAATAATAATCAATACCATATAAAGAAATTGTGAATTTCTTTGTTTTTTGGCATTTTCATGCCAAAATAATGGTATTTCCAGAGATCCCATGTTACATATACACTAAGAATAGTGTTATTCATGGTTTTAAAACTTTAAATTACTGTAATACTACATGAAGCTTTGGTACACCCATAGTGGATATCAATATTTAAGCCTGTATCACTATCTTTGATGTGAAAATAGCTAAGGGGGATAAAAGAAATGAAAGAGAGCCATGGTACACAAATTTTGAGGCCTCCAAGGCATGGCCAGCTCCCAAAATTGAATCAAGGGCTGATCTTGGCCCAGTACGTCTATTTCAAGTTTTTGAGAACCTTCTTTGTAAGGTTTGACTATGAAAAAATAAGTAAATATTACAAATATTTAACTTATTGTACTATGAATGTCCTTATGAATAATAAACAATAAGATAAAATGGATTATAGTAATTGTAAATTATTATAATTAAGGCGTGAAAAATGAATATATTATCAAATAAATATAATAATATAATTTATATTATAAAAAGATAATACAATGAACAAATATATTAATATATTTATAAGCACTTTATTATTGTTACCAACAAATAATAAGGCCATAAAAAAAGTTTTTTATAAATAAAAAACAATTAATAATAATAATATTACTAATATTAAAGTTATTTATAAATATAAATACTATTTATATCAATATAAGAATTATTAAAATTAATAATAAAGAGAAAATAACCTACTTCTAACACTTAATATAATAATTTTGAAAGATTTTATGCCAAAATAATGTAAATAAAATTATACAAACTGTAGTTACAAATAAAAAGAGAGAAATTACAAATATTCTTTTATGTTACGTGGAAATAGAGTTTAAAGAGTTTTTTGAGAAAAAGAGTCAAATAATTGAAGTAATCACGTAAATATTGATGCTTATAATAAAGATGATCTTTGGTATTTAATAATATAAAAGCTTTATATATAAAAAATAAAGAATTTACCTTTTTTGATTTAATTATTTAGTGTTTTGTACATGTCTGAGGGGAAAATAGAGTAAAAAGAGCTCTATTTATAGTAAATACCTCCCTTATACAGTCCAGAAGTCTTCTAGTAGATGTGTACTGATGCTTTCTACTCGAGATGATCAATATTTTAAGGTTTAGTGATGATTACATTATGATAAAACCATATTATCTCATTATTGCACCATTATTTAGAGTTATCACTATAACTCTAAGTTTGATGACATCATAGGCTTGGAAGAAGCCTAAGCTTTGTCAATTTTTTTAGTATTGATCATAATCTAATAGTATTCATCAGCTTTATCACTTATATGACTGTTAAGCTTAGAATAAGATTACAGTGAGTGATCATAAATGATCAAATTGAAGCTTAAACTTTGATCATTAATCACTTTGAAGCTATACATGCTACAGCTATTCTGGGAGTGGATTCTGATAGCTTGGAATGTCATTATTAAGCTTCCAAGAGTATTTCATTACATCATCAAAAATCTATTTTTGATGTTCTTTCTTGTAACTCATCTTTTCTGTCAAAATTCAATATTTTAAACTTCAAACCATGATTTCAAGGGGTTATACCTTGAATATTATAATAAAAGTTACGTCATTATTCATGCATGAGCTAGTAAAATCTGACTGTCCCCTTTCTTTAAGTTTGGACCACTTTCACAACAAAGTGGTCAACAGCTCTATTGATTTTATTCAATAATCCATTACAAGTTTTAACCTTGTTTATAGCTTGTAAAATAAAGCTCATATCTGTATTCCTACAGTAGTTAAGTGGTTACTTTATTTTTGGTTTATCTCTCTATCCTGTATATCTCAAGAGATATTAGTTAAAAACCATGAATATATGCATTGACCAAAAGAGTGCATATATTCAGCTTAATTCCTTGATTATTAGCTTTAGAGATTAGCTTTATGGATGTTTTATGTGTAGAATGTTATGGAGAATCCAATGGTACATTTCTTTTACATTTTTCTTCATTGGTATCTGAGATAAATGAGGTTTTGTACCTTTTTTAAGGTATTATTACTTATACTTCAGTAATTATTGACTTTTCAGATATTCCATAAAAATGACGTATGTGTATTTACCATGAGGAATTCAATGGTGTACTTTATTTCACATGTTTATTCACTAGATTCTGATTTAATTTGAATTTGGACTTATCTATGGTATTTTACTAATTTTTGAGATAATTATCATAAGTATAATTATTACAAAAATTTTGGTGTGAAGTTTTTGGATATGAGGTCATATCTCAAAGGATCAAACTTTTACCAAGTTGATATCCCATTAAATCATGAGAAAATAACAAAAAAGCTACTATTTTGACATTAAAAATCAGCAAAGAGAAACTCTGACTCCTTTAACCATGTCCATTCTTAATTATTTACCATGGATAGACCCAAAGGTAGTGATTAAAGTCTTTTTTGGACTAGAATCAATGAAACTACATCTTGGAAACCAGCTGTCACTGTGAACTTTGCTTATACCATATATAAAATGAGGCAAAAATTTAAAAATTTGTTCAAAATACAATTATTAATTAATCCTTCTGAAACTCTCAGGACCAATTGAGAAAGGTATAATACACACTAAAAACAAAGAATTATGGCTTTATAGCTCAAGCTAAAAGTAGTACTCAAAATCCATTTTTGATGATTTCATGTGAAACACTTTATCTTAAAAAATTCACAGAAAATACAACCTGTGATTAAACTTAAAATAAAAATGATAGATTTGATAAAATAATATTTTCTTCAAAGTAAAAGAATATTCAAAGCTTTAACTCTTTTATTTCTCAACCATAAACTGGTTAGTAGTCATGTAAAATGACTTAATTAAGTAATTATTATAATAGTATGTGACTAAAAATGATTTAATGAATAAACCAATCAAGATTACTTGTTTTTTTAGGCTTTCTAAATGGGATGCCTCTGTGAGCTGTTTTAGATTCAAAATGTGCCTACTATTTCTGAGTTTTTCAAATATCATCATCATCTTATCCTTCAGTTTAATCATTGATAGCCCATTAAGTATTGGTTAGAATAATTATTAATAATTTTAAGCTTTACCAACTATTAAGAAAAGCATGAAACAAATAATTTCAATATTTACAATTACGCTCAACTTTAAATTTCTGTATTACTGTCTCAAATAAACTTTTGGTCCTCTAGATCCACAAATAATCTCTCAGATCACTCTATAATATCTTTTCAAGGTGGTTTTAGAGCAATAGTGAGTGCTTTGTTAAATTCTTGAAGTTTTTCTCTAGTATTTTAGTCTCCTTCACCAATTTAAAAGAATTATGTTTGAAAAAGATAATTATTAATTTTATCAAATTATAATTGATTCTAGTAGAAAATTACTGATTATAGTTCTAATCACTAATAGTTTATAGCAAGTAAAAGAAATAAACAAGAAATGATTTATTTATTTTTGTTGATGATAAGTTTATTTATTATATTTCACAAGAAAAGTCATAGTACTTTGAATTAAGACTGATATTATCAAGGATTTCATAGAAACATATTAAAATTTGAAGGTTTTTTATCTTTTAACAATGTGAGAGACATAATATGATCATTTATTTTCAAAATACGCCCTCATTTTCAATTTACACAATATTGTTTCTTTAACAACATTTGATAGCTGGTGGAATACAAATCAATTACCTGATAAATGTCTCATGAGGAATTATGAAACAATTGTATTAGGGCCAATTTGTTAAATTTAAACTTAAAAATCTCTAACCTCAGAGTTATAAAAATAATCAATGGAAAAATTATCAGAAAAATACCTACAGGATCATTTATATTTCCTGGATCCAATAGATGAGTCTATGAACATTCCTTATGGCTGATTCCAAAATTGATATCAATAATATATATTTGATTAAAGCCACCTATTTACATTAATCTTATAGAAATTATAATGATTTCATTTGAGATTTGTCCCCAATTTAATTTATTTCAAGATGAAATACAAACAAATAACTCCAGAGAATACAATACAGCTTATTAATATTGTTGATAATTACTCCATATTGTGATTCATGGCTACAAATTCTATCAAAAAAGTCTAATTTGTAAGGCTCTCCAATATTTTTTGATTTAGGCAAGTACTTTGAATTGAATCACAATTTCAGCTGAGAGTAATAAACCCAAAATATCTGAAAGGTTTCAATAATTAATACAGTTTTCAATTTAGAACTTGTATAACTGAGATAATCTTGAGTTTTAAAAAAACGATTGAATTGTAAGGTTTGACCATTAGACAATGAGTAAAAATTACTAATCTTTTACTTATTGTACTATGAATTTCCTTATAAATAGAATAAATAAGATAGAAAAATAGCTATAATAATAAAGAATTACTATAGTTATGGCATGAAAAATAATTGTATTATTAAATAAATATAATAATAAAATCTATATTATAAAAAAAATAATATAATAAATAAATATATGAATATATGATAATTAATATATTTAAAAGCACTTTATTATTGTTACCAAAAATAATAAAGGCGTAAAAATTTTTTTTTATTAATAAAAAGCAACTAATAACAATAATATTACCAATATTAAAGTTATATATTAATATAAATACTATTTATATTAATTAAAGAATTATTGATAGTAATAATAAAGAGAAATTATTATAATAAGAGGAAATAACGTACTTTTGAAGCTTAATATAATACTTTTGAATTAATTTATGCCCAATAATGTAAATACAACTTATTTAAATTTTATTTACAAATAAAAATAAAAGAAATTACAAATTTTCTTGATTTTATGTGGAAATGAGATTTTTAAGAGAATTATAACAAAACAAGAGAACAATTGGAGTAATCAACTCAAAAATGATTATTATAATAAAGATAGATTTTTGTCTTGGATAATATAAGAGATTTTACCTTTGGATTCAATTGTTTAATTGTTTTGATGCATATGGGGCAAAATAGAGTAAAAAGAACTCTATTTATAATAAATAACTCCCTTCTAGAGTACAGTAGGCTTCTAGTAGACTTTTACTGATGGTATCCACTGGAAATGATCAGTATTTTCAGTTTTAGTGATTATTACGTCATGATCAAACCATCTTATCTCATTATTACGCCATTATCTAGAGTTATCACTATAGCTCTACGTTTGATGACATAATAGGCTTGGAAGAAGCCTAAGCTTTGTGGATTTTATTATTATTAACTATAATATAATAGTATTCACCAGTTTTACCACTTATATAGCTGTTGAACTTAGAATAAGATTACAGTGAGTGATCATAAATGATCAATTTTAAGCTTAAGATTTGATCATTAATAAGTCTTAAGTTATACACGCTACAGCTATTCTGAGAGTGAATTCGGATATCTTGCCATGTTGTTATCATACTACCAAGAGAAATTGATTACATCATCAAAACTCTATTTTTGATGATTTTTCTTGTAACTCATCTTTTCTGTTGAAATTCAATACTTTAAACTTCAAACCATGATTTCAAGGGTTATACCTTGTATATTATAATAAAAATTACATCATTCTTCACATATGAGCTAGTAGAGTCTGACTGTCTACTTTTTTTAAGTTTGGACCACTTTCATGACAAAGTGGTCAACAGCTTCAGTGATTTTGTTCAATAAACCATTACAAGTTTTAACCTTGTTTATAGCTTTTAAAATAAAGTTCATATCTGTTTTCTTATAGTAATTACATGGTGATTTTTTTAACTCTCTATCTTTTATATTTCAATAGATATTAGCTAAAAAGCATGAAATATGCATTGACCAAAAAGTGCATATATTCAGCTTAATTCCTTCAGTATTAACTTTAGAGAATTGCCATATAATTGTTTTATGTGTGGTATTTATGGATAATCCAATGGTAAAATTCATTTCACATGTTGTTTCATTGGCTTCTGAGCTAAATAAGCTTTTGTGTCTTTTTTAGGGTATTATTACTTATTCTCCAGTAATTATTGACTTTTCAGATATGCCATAAAAATGACATATGTGTATTTTACCATGAGTAATCTAATGGTATAATTCATTTCACATGTTTACTCATTATATTCTGAGTTAATCCAGATTTTGTACCTATTAATGGTATTTTCACTAGTTTTGAGATAAGTATTACAAGTATAATTATTATAGAATCTTTCTTGTGACCTTTTTGGATATGTGGTCATATCTCCAAGGATCACATGAATGGTTTGATCATTTGAAGGGTATTTTAAAATGAACATCTGATTTTTTAAGTAAAATTTTAATTATAATTTCAACCCTTAGAGCCAATTTCTATATGGCAGATTCTTCATACCTTTTTTGAAATATAAGAATTTGAACTAAGAAAACTGCATTTATTAAATATTTTGAGATCATTAGAATATCAAAAACTTGTTTTTTGAAAATTGTAAATATGACTTTCAAAGTATGATTGATATCTGTGCGTTGAGCATATTCACTTATACAGAGAAATTCCTTTTGGAAAAAGGTTAAAGCGTCCTGAATGACCATGACCTACTTTAAAAAACAGTTACTATTAAAAGAACTAGAGTTATTGTGTTCCTTTGAAGTGAGAGAGATATTATTTAGAAAAACTAATTTCAATGGAGAGATTCACATATGGTTTTGTATTTTAAACTTTGATTAAATTCATTTTAAATTATTTAAGAAAATATATGAAATATAATTCAGATAGAAAAATAGGATTTTTATGAACTATGCTTTATTTTAATTAATAAAATTACTACTTTCAAAAAGTTTGAAATAAAAAAATATTATGATCAAGAACCTAGGAGGGTGATTAACTTTCAAGAAACCTAGCCTGGTGATCGTGTTGATAATAAAGATTTAAACTGATCATATTGAGCTCAATATTCACTCATTTTGTTTTCCTCTTGAAGTCAAAGTTGTTATTTTTCTCTTTTGCTAGAGTTACCATCTCTCTATTTTTTTCTAGGGCTATCTAGTCTCTTCTGCTCATATTTTTTCTTTCAATTTTTCCCCTTCAGATTCCCATTTTCCTCCATTTGAAAATTTTGTCTTGCTTGTTAAGTTCCTGAAATATCTCCCCCGTTTCCATAGCTCTTCCTCCTGATGGCTGTCATTAATCGACACTAATACAGGACTGAAATTAGATACACAGGATGATTTGAGTTTATAATTCCTATTGATAACTCCAGATTCTTTAAGAGGAGAAAAAAGAGTTATTATTACTATCAAGCTATTGAATATTAACAGTCCTTTAGAAGAACTGATGATATTCTCTTTTATCATAGGAATATTTGATGATATACACAGATATTATTGTGTTTCCATATCAAACTAAAGAGCCTGATTTTTAGTCCCCTAATACCCTGAAATAAAGGATTAATCTTATTAATAATTATAGAATGGTCACAAAGCTATGTTTAATCATTTAAATCACTAGCCATACTTGTATTTTTTGCTGCATCTTTACTCTCTAGACCACAAGTACGGATTATTGATTATTTTCATCAAGACTTATAGGTTTAGAACTAATTATAATAGCTATCAATACAATATACAAGTGGGATGGACTCAGTAAATATGAAAATTTGAAAGGAAGTCTCCATTTCAAATCTCCAGAAGTTATTTGCCCACTTGGCGGGTATCTCATATTTCCACCAAATCCAGTTTTCATAGAATAATCATGTAGATTATTATACAAGCCAGATACATACATTTACTAACAAATATGTTGAATAATCTTCTTTGAATGAAGAATGAGTGTGATTTCTCCAAAATTATATTTTTCTACATAATTTGTATCTCCATTCTCTGATATCAAATAGAAAATTCTTGATTCCTTAAAGCTAATATTTGAAATTATTGTTAGTTTTAGAAAAGTAAGTCAAAAAACAAATTCAATAGCCCCTCATCCTTCATAGCATGTTCAAGGTGTAAAATCTCCAAGAATGAAATAAATCACAAGCTTCTTCTTCAGTCCAGAAATCTCTCTCTTTATGAGATATGTTCTTGTATGATTTTTCTATAAACTGAGTAATTAATGCTTTCATAAGCTTGGCCATTTCTTGAAAACATGTTTCTTCCTCTTCGCTTGTGCATCATTTCTTTCCCCTTGAAATACTCTCCAGTGATGATATCTTAATGTCCAAGTACCATGTTTTTTCTAGCTTGAGTCAATCATGAGATTTTCTTTTAATTTCGAGTTTTAATCACAAATTCACCAGAATAATTTTCAGTTAAATTTCTAATCACTTGATACATTAAATAAGAATTATATTTTCAAAATAAGATGTGTATTTTATTAAAACCAGCTTAGGGTTCAAGAGTAAACTCAATTCTTTTTTTTCCAAAAAAACCTCAAATAAACCTTCTTTGATTTAATTACTTTTTTTCAAAAGTTTAACTTCAAATGACTGAAAAAATAAAGATCAATTTTCAATCCAAGAAAGTAAAAAAATAATTTATCAAACAGGGACTTTTTCATGTGTAAATTTTTATTTTAAAAAGATAAAAATCAATAAATAAAATCAGGAATTTCATAAAAAATAAAAGATAACAAAAATAGAAATAAAAATAACGATTTTCTTCAAACACAAAACACAAGGAAATATTACTAAAATTTAAATCTTATTACAACTGTCCCAGAGGGCCTTCGCGCACCCTCTGACATGTTTTAAGCCCTCAAAGCCTACTCTTACTGAAGAAATGTCTTTCCAACAAGCTAAAAATCCAAAACAAGGCCCTTTTTGATCCTTAGCGGATTCAAATAATTAAATAATGGGAATTTATGTGGAAAATAGGTTGTTACAAATGATAAGGGTATGTTTCTAAATTGTAAAACGAAAATTTGAGGATATGAAGAAATTTACTCTTTTTGCCACATTTTTTATGTTAGAATCTCTTTCATTATATATCCAGTTTTATTATCATGAAAGAAGCTTATATGGGATTCAAAACACAGCCATAAAGTAAATTTATTCCTTGAAAGAACATGAAAAATCATTTTTTTTGTAGTTCTTATAAGAATTTTAACCTTGAACCATCCCAAATTTTTATCAAAGAATTGTTTGTCACCATAAGCATATCAACTCAGTTTACAAATCAATTATTTAAATTTTTGATGTTTTTCTTTTTTCGGTTTTTTGAGACTCTTTCCTAAATTTAATTCATTTCAGTCCCTTTCTATATCAATAAAAAAGAATCATGATTGTAGAAATTCTTATGTAGACTTAAAAAAATATTGTCTACACTTATTTTGAATAGATATTAATTTTATTAAAGGAATAAATCCTTAGAATATTTGGCCTTTTACTCATAATATTATTATAATTTCTTGGATTTATTACCTTTAGAAATCTGAAGCTACTATTCTTACTTACTTTCTCCTTATATAAACTTTTAGGACATAAAAAGTACTTTATCTTCAATGAGAGCTTCATTTTAGCACTCAAATCAGTTTATCAAGAAATATATCAATGTCCCTTACATAGCTCATCAAAGAAACTATGAAGCTTTGGTATTGGAACAAGAGCCATGAGAAGATGAATTATGGCTGTAATTATTATCTGGAAGCCATTGGGTATAGCCTGTAAGAGTGTATTTTGATAAATCGCATGGAGCTTACTTAAGACGCCAGTTTTTGACAGTTTAATCCATTCGACTAGTTTTTGAAATTTCTTTCAGGTCTTTTGAACAATAGTAGTCTATACTTACGTCACTTTTTGAAGTTTGAAAAAACAAATATCAGAATTGAAAATCTGAACTTTTTGTGCTCAAATTTCAATTTTGAAGATATTAGGAACTAATATCGTGGGTAAAATTTAGAAAATGATAATATATAGTGAGAGAAAGAATCTTTCAAAAGTGAAAATTTCTTACATTAATAATGAGTAATTGAGTTTAAGCTATTTTTCAGATGATAGGAAGATGGGAGGTTAGAAAAGTGAATTATAATGAAAAGTAAACTATATGAAAATCTTGATAAGCTACCCGATGCATATTCAAAGTTTCTGGTGAATATTTGAAAGCATACTTGTGTCCATGGAGATTTTTGAGGGAACCATAATAGACACTCTGGAATTTAGTATCATAATTTATTCTTGCATAACATCATTGAGTAATACTACTTAAAGCTAAATCATATAAAATAAATGTATGGAATTACCACCTTAGTAAACCCCACTACCAATGGAATCTTGGGAGAATTTCATTCTATGGTATTTAAATGACATTCTTCCTAATTATTTTAAGTTTACAATAATAATGATGCACTATGACATATTATAAAAAGTATCTTAGCACATGTAAATGAGAACTGTGACAATTAATCATTTGGATTATAGCTTCCCTTATAAAAAATGTCTCCAATTTCTGTGAGAATTTGATCATTATGTAAATATAGTAAAGATTATTGATACTTCTAGAATGAGAATTTGATAGTGGTTTGATACTTGTGGAATTACTCTACACCTTTTGTAATTTCAGATGATAGAGTTCTATGAGATATGTTATAAATGTAGATCCTATTGATAATTTTAGTTCACTCAAATGGTAAATTGGAATTATAATTCATTATTTTTGAAAAAGATAAATTATTTTCAATTTTATTTGGGATTAATGAACAGTTGAAAAAATTCACTAGAATTATGTAAACTCAAGTAAGGCTGAAATCAAAATAAGATTTTTCTAAATCTAAATATATATTTTTCAGCTCATAAGTAGCAGAATGAAATTCTGGTGATCGTCTTCGAGGTGAACCAAACCAACGGTTTTGAATTATTCCTGATTAGATAGCTACACGTGGGAAGAAAAGTGTGCTTTTTGGGGAATATTCATGAAAAAGTCTCCATTATCCTTCCAGTTAGATTGAGACTGTAAGAAACCCCCTGAATTTACGAAATATTATGCATCAACTGGAAGGGTATACTGAAAAACGGCTTTGAATGTCGCTTTGAGACTCTTATCTTTTGCTCTGATTGCGTTCCATGATAATTTAGACTTACCTTCCTATTATTTCAAATTATCTTAAAGAAGATTAAAAAGAAACTGGTTTTATTATTAGTAGAACTATCGCAAAGTGATACCTTAAAAGGATTCCTCCTACTTGAAAAAATGAGTATTTATAACCTTTCAGAAGGCTGTTTGTATTCTACCAAATAGCTACACAAGATAATTCAAAATATTTATGCACTCATGATGACTAAAATTATTCAAAAATTATCTTATGATACCTTAATACTCCTCAAAATCTTGTTTTATTGATAATTTTATAGTAAGTATATTACAAAAAAGAGAAATGTGAATCAATTGGATAAAATAGAAAGTCTTTATGAAAATGAATTTCTCAACTCGTATAGGTTACTATCAAATTAATCGGTCATAATCATAAATAATATATGAACTGAAACCATACTAGTCTGGTATTGCACAAACAAATAGTTTAATACTTACTTTATCTGTCAATACTAATGCTAATGCTATTTATTTTATTGCAATAAATGAATAATATAAATGAAATATTAAATTTCAATTTTTCTTTTTCTTTTTTAACTTGAGAATATCTTGCTAGTTTTGAGCTAACAAACACAGATATAATTGTATCTTCAAGCTAGGAAGATTATTCCTTGTTATGCAAGAATTTCTCAAAAATAAAAAATAATTTATCCGAGGGTGTTTCATACCGAAAGTAGCTCAGACCGATCTCAACAACTCCCAGGTCTTCGTTTGAATATCTAAATTTAATTTTGAGGCGATGATTTTCTATTGAAACCATTAACGTTTACTCTAGAGGCTGAAATACTAAGCTATAGAGACATTTTAAATGTGATTTAAGCTTCAAGATAACAATAAAGTAGTAGGTTATATCTTATGTGGGAATAAATTTGGCTCTCTTCACAATTTTGCTTTGCTTGAAAATATTTGACAGAAAAACTGAGCTTTTAAGCTCAATGCATCACACAAATATTTAGTGTAACTTTCTACATAACGGACTATAGGAATTAAATGCAGTTTATATTATCAAGATGGAGGCAAGGGGAAGTGTGTGAGAGGGACCCTCCATTTGTAAACTTTCAGACCTGCATAAGATTGAAAAAAGAGGGTACCTAGTGAGGTTTAGTCTCAGGAGTTGGTGTATCCAAATTCAACTCCTTGGTCTTGGAGGATTACTCAGATTTTTAGTCAACATTCTCTAAGCTCATAGCTTTGCTTATGCCACTGATATATGTGTATTTACAGATTTTAATTTTTACACTATAAATCTTTCCTGAGCTCGTGATTCAGCTCAAGATCAGTTTTTTAAGCACAGCTACTCCTTAAAAATATATAAAATACACCTCATTAGACTCTGTAAAACCATTTTACAAGCATCTAACCATTATTCAGATACTGTGCAATGGTAACTAGAAAAATAAAAGGGTAAAGTACAGATTATTCCCCTATTAAGCTCTAAAGCTTAAAGTAACATTCATTAGAAGATATTATAGTTCAGTACACTATTTCTATTTTTAACAGAAATAATTGAGTATAGGGAGCAAACTGACTATATTTGAAGAAATTAAAAGATTCTGATCTGAGATTTTTACTAAAGCTACGGTACTTCCCCTTTTCTGGAATTTTTATCAAGGTTTGAAAAATTGATTATAAATAGTAAATTCAAATATTTTACACAAAGCCATTGAGAATTTTGTTTTGATATCAAGTATCATGAAACAGTAAGATTATGAAAATAAATTATTTTGAAAATATGTCAAATACATCAAAAAATAATTTACAAATAATATTTAAAATTGAAAATTCTTTCTACAAGAATAACTCCTTTTGAAAAATTGGTAAAAGGGACTTTTTCAGTTATTCTGAGGAAAAATTCTCCAAAGATGATATATAAATATGAAAGACACTCAAAAAAGGACAAGCGTGAATGTATAAGCTTAGTGAAAAGGTTTATGTTGATAAATTATGTTTAAGTTTACTTTTAGGGTGTTTCAACGGTCAAAATAATGATAAGGGTTTCAAATAGTTCTTTTTTGATTTGACTTAAGGGCTTGAAGCATTTAGAATTTGTGGCTGTGTTTTTTGGAAGATCTTAATAATATATATCAAACAGGATGCAAAAGAAAATGTGCTTCCAATATGGGAATGAAATATGGGGGGAAATACATTCTTTCGTACACTAAAATAAATAAAAACCATATAGTCCATAATTATCAATTAAGGAAGTATCATGATTCCATAAGGAAAGGACAAAGAAAATGGGACTTATATAGGAATTTGTGAGATTTAAAAATTCTTCTTTTTCAAGTTTTTACAGAAAAAAACAAGTTATGAATCCTTATATAGTAATAGTTGACTTTTAGTATTTCAATTCTTTATTTATAAATATCATGAAGAATGAAACGATTAAGAATAATTTGCAGTTCTATAAGATATTATGCAGCATATCATAAATAATTGAGATAATTATAAAGCCGCTTAATTTATAATACACTAATGAAAGAGCTTCTATTATGACTTCCAGAAGCCCCCTTTTTTATTACTGATTATGTACAGGGTTTTTACAGGGCAAAGACTAAACCTACACTCATCAAAGATAGGTTTTTGCTTTTAAATAGCCTAATATTGAATTGAAATCAAATTGCAAGGAGTTATACCAACTCCATTTGCTTAAATACTTGTTTTCACATATTCACTCTATAATTGATAGTTTTAGTTGATATTCTTAGTTGAAGTTAATCCTTTGAATGGTTTGAAAATATTTTTTAAAGACAAAACCTAAAAGTAGTGGCTTTGAAGTTATTTTGATTCTATATCCAGTTTTCATTTTATTTTATTCTGGTATCATGCCTGTTCAACATTCACCTCCTGCAAGATAGACAGTAACCAAGGCCAGAAATCAACCTTTTCTCAGTCCAAAACCAAGTTTACCTCTTTATAGAACCCCATTTGTTCCTCAACTGAGGGACTATTTAGACATACCACAAAATATGGAAGGAGCATCACCATCCAGGAAGGAAGAGGGCCAAGAATACCAAGATATTTTTCAGAAGTTTTTGGCCCTTTTCCTGGAATGTCAAACACCTCATTCAAAGGTGTTTGTGAAAATGGTGAAGAGGAGGAGGAGAATTCTGTGCAAGAGGAAGAGTCTTATTGTACTCAGGTTGTTCCTGATCCTGTTGGGGCATCTGAAGGTACTGGAGGACCAACTCTAGCCCAGTCGAATTGGCTTTTCTCTCATCATTATGACCCATATTCATTGGCCATCATGCATCAGATGACTCAGAGTATGGCCAATATTCAAGAAGATTCATTTTATGAGTCTTAAAAACTCCATCTATGAAGGCATCAGACTGCATTTATGGGACTAAACCCTTCAAAGGAAGAAGGTTTGTCCAGTATTGCCAACTTATTTCCCATAATGATCAGGCAAATTTCTCTGAAGACAAGAGTAAAGTCCTTTATGCCACTTCATTTATCATTTGGAAGGCTTCAAAATGGATTGAGCTTTATCTTTCCAATATTACCAATAAAGACCCATTCTAATGTATTAATAAATGCACAATTTTTGAATGCCAACTCTTCAATTTATTTTATGGACCCAAATCAAGTCAGAAAAGATGAAGCAGAGTTGGATGCCTTAAGAAAGAAGGAAGGAGGGTATTTTTTTCTATGAATTTATTATTTAAGAATTTTCTTTTCAATAATTGGGGATTGGGGTGAAGGGGCTTTTATGAATCATTATAGGAAGGGATTGGCCTCCAAGCTTCTGGATTAATTTGCATACCATCCTTCAATAATTGATTCTCTTCAAGACTTCATGGATGTTACCCTAGAGCTTGATACCAGGTACCATGAGAGTAAAATGGAGAAAAATATTCTCAAGAAAAGAAGAATGGAGACTCAAAGTAAGTTTTTGTCATCCTCAAAATTTGTCAAGTTCAAGTCACAAGAAGAAGAGTTTCAATCTTTAAAAGAGGGACAATTTCCATTCTTCCCTCCTGGATAAGGACCACAAGCTGATGGGTTCTGTAAAGGGCAGAAGATTGAATTAGGGCTTGTGTGCCTATTGTGGTGGGAAGAAAATTATTGAGGCTTGTGTCAAAAGGCCTCCAAACCAGCTTACCCAACCAGAGAAAAGGCTGAGTGAAGATTCTTTGGTGTTTGAGAGTCTTCACTGGTTTCCACCCAGAGCACAATTGTGCATTCTGAATACTGGTGTCAAACATTTTCTTAATTTTTTTTGCTTTTTCTTCCCTTTGTGATATTTTTACAGTATTCTCATTGTCTTGTGCTACCAACTAATTTATTGCAAAGAATTTTCTTCACAAGTATTCTTTGACCATTTCAGAACTCCCAAAGAAAATTTCTCTTATCACTTTGGACTACTCAGAGTTCCCTTTTTAATTTGTGACTCATAATACTAAATACATGGTTGAGCTCCCTTCTTTCCCAAGCTTTGAATGACACTTTTTAGTCATTGATAATCCCAAGGGAGAAAACCTAATATTGGGCTTTCACTTCCTTAATAAATTTAGTCCATCAATTGATTGGAGGCAAGGGATTATCACCTTTAATATTGATTATAAGGACTCTAGTGATTGCCTTATTCCCCTCAGTAATGACCTTTGCACTTCCATTACTTATGCAGATCTGGTTGGTGATTATAGAACACCATCATTTCCAACTTCTGTTCATATTCCTTTCTTAAACTCCCCTCAGTAATTGCTACTCTCTAGAGGTGAATTATTTAAAGAGATGAAAGATATTGGAGAAGAGAGCTCTATATATTCACTTAATCTCTCCCTCCTTCATCTTGTCATGATTCTCTTTTAGTGTTGTGGGATACAGAGGAAGAGCCAGAAGAGATTGAAACTGTGATAAAGGTTGTTTTTTCTGCTTATCACCACTATTTGGATTTATTCTCCTAGGTGAAAGCAGGAACACTGCCTCCTCACCATTCCTGTGATCATCATATTGAATTGGAGGGAATGTAGAGAAAGGTTTCATCCTGCCAAGCTCCTCTTAACAGGAGGGCCTGTCCTCTTTTTAAAAAAGAAGGAGTGTGACATTTGTTTGTGTTTTTATTAGTTCAAACTCAATGCTGTTACTAGTAAAAACAAATATCCTGTTCCTCCTATTGATAAGCTTCTCACTATTTTGAATGGTTCTTCTATCTTCTCAAAGATTTATCTGTGCTGTGCATATAACCTTCTCAGAATGAAGGAAGTTAATAAAAATTTGACAGATTTTAGAACTAAATATGGAATTTGGGGGTACTTAGTTATGCCATTTGGGCACACCAACCCCCTGCCTCTTTTCAAAATCTTTTCAATGATATGTTCTCTGATCTTCTTAATGTTGATGTTGTGGTATATTTTGATAAAATTATGATCTTTTCCAAATATGAGGAAGAAAATGTCACTCATATGTCTACTGTTCTTTCCAGACTGAAAGCCAATAGCCTCTTTTCTACAGCCTCCAAGTGCCTCTTTCATTCTTCAAGTGTGTTGAATATTTAGGTCATTTTTTTCTTATGAAGGCCTCAAAATGGACCAAGAAATTCTCCATAAAATTCTGAATTTGCCTCCTCCAAGAAGTCTCAAGGATCTCCAATAATTCCTTGGTTTTTCCAACTTCTACTTCTGCTTCATCAAGAATTACTCAAAGACAATCACATGACTTACCAAAGTCCTCAATAAAAATTTAGTTTCCCTCCTCAATTAGGAAGCTCTTAGACAGTCTCAATAACTAAAAGCGCCTTTCACCACAGCTGTAGTTCTCTCTCACTTCAACCCATCTCTACCCATAATTGTGGAGACCAATGCCTCTGATTGTGCCTTACCTGCTGTACTAAGTCAGGATACAGGCTCAGGAAAACTATCCATTGCATTGGATAGTCACAAGTTCATTCCAGAAGAGCTCAATTATGAGATTCATGACAAGGAACTTGTAAGGTTTGGCTATGAAGCTCTTGGCAATAGTCACAAATATCAAGATTACTATGACTGTCCTCAGTAGAAAATATAATATAATTGAGTATTATAACCACAAATTAATATAATTATTAAGAAATATCATAAAAGAAAAGAATCAATTTTTATTAAATAGTTTAATAATAAATAAATTCTAAGAATTATAATAAATTATAATTATTCTATTATTATTATAGTCACTGACAGTTATAATAATGAGAAACATAAGAGATCCTAATGAGATAAATATATGTGTAAAATAATAATATTTATGCAATTAAAAATAATATAAATATTATTTATGCAAGAAATATCACAAACACTGTGCAGAGATAAATATTATAGAGAAATTTTATATAAAAAACTAATACTAGATAAAAAATATAGGATTTAGAACAAACGTACTTATAATATTCATTTAATACAATCAATATAAAAGAAACATCTATAGTATTAAGTAACTTTTATAAGCTTGAAACATACCAAAAAATCAATATCTCAAATAAATAAAAGCAAATTTTTATGATAAAATAAGATTCAAAGAGTTTTGAGAGGAATTTGTGGAGTTTAAAAGATATTTTGAGACAATAATTTTAGAATATGAAATTCATTATTGGTTATTACAACAATATAATCTGAATTCTGATACTTAAATTCTTTTATTTAAACTTCATAAAGAGTTCCCTTTAATAATAATCTTTTATATTTAATAAAACTCTACATTTTTAAATGTCTAATATGATTGATTGAATGATGATTATGGAAAAAAACAGTTATGTAAAGGCTCTTTTTATACCTTCATAGAAGCTCTCATAATTAATAATGAACATAGAGGATGTTCTCAGATCAAAAGTGAAGAACCATTCTTAAAAATAAGGTTCTTAACTTGATATAACTTTTTTTTAATTTTAATTTAAATTTACCAGTGTTATTCATAACTCCAATTAGCTTTAATTTCCTTTTGGGTTAATTATGTTGGGTTCAAATAGAAAATATGCCTATTTATATGAAATTTAATCACATGAAAAGCTCAAAGCCAAAGCTTCAAGTCAAAATCTCTTAAACTGGAGTATTAATTATCTTTTAAAGAAATATTAATTTATTTTATAAAGAATTAAAAGGATAATCACAAAATGATCCTGTTCAAAAAAGATACTCAAAATTTCATGTATCCAAAGGTGATATTGAATAGTAGGCTGGGTTAAACTTTCAAGAAAATACATTGAGAGTTGGACTTTTAATGAGATTTTGTAGTTATTTCTGTTTTTCCATGTAAAATAGCAATACACACCAAACCTTAACTGTTGATAAGGTTTTAACACTTATGAAGTTGAAGTTTAATCTGAATTAAGCTTTTAAATTTCTTTAAATCTTGATTACAAGTCTGCATATGGATATTTACCCTTTAGAAGCTGTAGTTCCTGTCCAAATGGGGATAATCTAGTTTAAGCTTTAATATTCAATAAGATCTAGTCTTAAAGTTTAAACAAGGTTTAAAATCCTGTAATACAGGTGGAAAGCTTTAGTTGAGTCCTTGCAGATCCAAAATGTTAGGTACTCTGGCTCTATCTTTCTTTTTTTATTTGTCCCATCTTATTGTGTGACTTTTCCCTTTTATTTATTTAGAGCCATAAAATTTCTTTAAGCCAATTTAAATTGATCTCATGCAGGATCTACAGACTGTAAGGAAAATCCTTTTCCAATTCAGTAAATATACACCACACCTTAACATTAACCAAATTTTTGTAGGTTTACATAAATCTTATACAGCTTTAAATTCAAAGTTAAAAGATTCAAATAAAAATTGTTAAATTGTATATTGGTACTTTAAGACTCTTAAACATTTCAATAACATACAAAATAACCATTTTTGGGTTTAAACCCCTATGGGTCTACCCTAGGTTATTTTTGATTTAGAATCCAAAAAATGATGCAATAATTAAAGCTTTGTTTATCAAAAAGAAAATTATACTTATTTGTTGTTTTAAATTTAATTGATAAGTCTGTTTTAGCTGAACAAAGGTGTATAAAAAGCTATTTGTGGCCTTATGGGTATGTCATACATACCTCATAGGCTCACAGAACTCCTCAAAGTAGTCTGGGTTCTCAGGAACCAGAGGTCTTTTCTTTTTTCTCTCTCTTCCTCTTTTGAAGTTCTCACAAATCATTCCTCACTTGAATACTTTATGTATTCAAAAGTCCTCACTCTCTGTCAAGCCTTCTGGGCTAAATTCCTACCTGAAGTTGATTTCACCATTACTCACTTCCCTGGCCACCTAGCCACTCTTACAGATGCATTCTCAAATTGGGACAATGGTTACCCTAAGAGGGGGGAGGATCTCATAAGCAAGAATACATTAAATTTTCATCAATTTATCAATACAGATGAAGTTCAACCCTGAAAGCTCTTTTTATTAAATGTGGATTTTTGTTCAAATGTGGCTTACTAAATTCAGATGGAAGTTTGGAAAGACTCTCATTACAGAAGTATCCTTTAATATTTGTGTAAAATTAAATCATTAGAAGATTATTCTCTTGATCATTCTTCTCAACTTGTTCTCTTCAAAGATTGAGTGTTGGTTCAAAAGGACCCCACAATTCAGCTCAACATAATTCAAGATTTCTATGACTCTCCTCTATCTGGACACCCTGGCAAAGAGAAGATTCCCAAACATGTCAAGAATTATTTCCACTGGCCTCTCATGACTCAATTTATCAAGGAGTATGTCTCATCCTGTCCACAGCTTCAAGAAACAAGAGCATTACTCACAAGAAGTTTTCATTATTCAAACTGCTTCCAATTCAAAATGGTCCTTTTATTTGTCTTTAAATGGACTTCATCACTCAGTTGGCATTTTTAAATTCTAGTCATAGTGTACAGGCTCTCAAGAATGGCAGTATTTATCCCAACAATGTCTTCAATCACTTGACTGGATTTGGCCCATTTATTAATCAATAATGTTCTCTAAAACCATGTTCTTCCTTCAGGAATTTCCAGTGAAAGAGAGTCACTTTTTTTTCTTCTTTTCAGACCAGTCTCTGTCAGCAGCTCAAGATTTCAAGAGCTCTGTCAACCTCTTACCATTCTGAGACTGATCAACAGAAAAGGAGGGTTAATCAGATACTAGAAAAGGACATTTTAATGGTTTTTAGCTCTCATCAACATGGTTGAGACACCTGGATCCCTCTGACTGAATTTGCTTACAGTAGCTCTGACCACTATTTAACAAAAGAATCATCATTTTTCACTGTTTTTGGAAGAGATCCTCAATTTCACTTGGTTCAACTTACTCAAGACACACTCTATATAAATTTATCAAAGAAATTTAAATTATTCAGAAAGATGTCAAGAGAGAACTCAAGGATTCCATAAACAGGTTTGAGAGGTATGCAGATAAAAGTAGAGAAAGTCTACCTGTTTTAAATCCTGGTGACATGTCATGGGTTTCCTCCAAGAAAATAAAATGAACCAGACCCACTCAAGAGCTTTAAGCAATATTTTTCAGTCCTTTTCCAAACTTGAAGAAATTCATACCTAATTCATACCACCCAAAGCGCCAATCTCAATTGAAGTCCATTCACCCAGTCTTCCATATTTCTCTCCTAGAACCAGTCAAAACCTGAGTTATCCCAAATGGCCATGAAGATCATCCTCCTCCAATCATTGATGAAGAAGAATAGGAATGGTAAGGCTCTCAAATACTGTATTTCAATCTCAATAACAGAAATTTATGGTATCTGGTTGCATGTAAAGGCTTCCATCAAGAGCCATAAATATCCACTTGTGAACCTGCTGAAAACTGCAAGAATTCTCCTGAGCTTTTAAAAGATTTACATTAATTGTATCCTGAAAATCCAGGAAAAGATTCTTCAAGAGCTTGATTATTTATTGTGCTTGTTGGGGAGAGGATTCTATTAGAGTAAGTTACCACTCTTGGTATGCACTGTCAGGATTAGTCTATGAAGGAGTTGTGATATGACCATTTACAACTCAAACTATGACTGTGACACAGTTTATTATAATAGAAAGATTATAAAAAATAATATTTAAGGGCTTTACTGTAGAAAATAGTGGTGGTGAGTGCTATTAAACGCCCTGGGTGCAGCTTAACCAATCTGGTTAATAAAATAAATACTGCAATACTTTGAGTTATAAGTATACCTGATCATTTTCCAAGATTATAACTGTTTTTGATGGTTTTACTACATAGGAATTCAAGAGCAGGATGTGGATTTCTCTTTTGGGTAGAGAAAGGTCCCTTTTTAACCTGAAATTGGTTTCAAAAGGTCCTCTAGACCATTTCACATAGAGGAAGTGAAGAGTTTTCACTTCCAAGGACTAGCTTGTGGCTTTCTCACAACCTGTATACTCTGTATTGGGCTCATATGTGGTTTCAGAATGACATCTGGGCAGTTTTCACCAATGCAGGGTGAAAATGTTTGTCTGGGGACCACTTAGCCCTCTTCTGACATGTAGAATGCTGTACAGAACCTGTATGGGACCCCAGTATTGAATTAAATATGAGGATTTGAATTATGAACAAGCTACTTTGTCTATTTGACACCTCATTATCAAAGATTTGGGAAATTATCCCACAGTAAAGGTGTGTTGGAAAAAATGGGAAATTTTAACCTTAAAACTACCATAGCTTTGTCAGATTCTGAGATATTGAACTCAAAATTGGTTCATTGAGTATCCCTGAATAAGATATTCACAATGGTACCCCATTTGGTATGGGTATCATTAAATATGCCAAAGCTATACCATGTTCAATTTTTATTATCCAGATATGTATTTTGCTCTATACCTGTATGGAACTAGTTTGCTCCATATCTTTTGTTCTAGTTTATCTATGGGGAAATGAATGTCCCCATCAGATACCCCTGATTTGTTTCTTTCCAAAATACCCCACTTTAGGTATCTCACACTAAAACTGTAGAAGTTGGATGAGAGGTGAATATTTTATTCACCCTTATTTGACCTTATTTTGGCCATAACTTCTGTAGTTTTGTTGCTAGCTCAATTTTACTAGTACCATTGGATAGTCCTAATTGAGAGCTTTAATTTGAACACCCATTTTATGGGGTTATGCCTCTTTCTCTGGATTTGAGATGAGAGGGGAAAATTAAGGTTTATGCTCAGTAACTGCTTTGAGCTTGAATAAATTTGTTATTCTTTTTCCTATGATTATGGGACTTGTTTATTTAGAAAGAGGTGAGTTTCCTCTTTCTTTTCATTCTTTTTGCGCTTTTTTGGCTCAGATCCATCCTTTGGTGGTATTTTTTTCTAACATTAGTTTATGGTATTTTTGCTGTCATGCTTGTTCTCTGGTTTTGAGTCACAGGCTGACATGCACATTTAGAGGTATTCTACACTTTTTTCTGTAAGAATAACCTTTGAAATTCTGTGAGAAAATGTCAAATTGTAGGCAGAGATCTTTGGCCAAGGTTGCAAGATCAATTCCAAAATTATTTCCATTTTCACTTGGGAAAATGGGCCATTCATTTTTAATTCAATATCCAAATATTTCATAGTTCCAAGTAATTCCTTTGGAAGGTTTTTTATTTTATGGAACTGGAAGAAGTGTTCATTAACAAAAACAAGTTCTTCCCTGAGGGGTCTACAATCTGTCAAAACAAAACCTTGGAAACTCTGTGAGAACCTGACATCAATCTTGTTTTCAAGGTCCTGGGCCAATGCAAATCAATTATAAACCTCTGTGATCAAGATTGGAACCTCCTAAGATTCATTTCTCTTTATTTCTTCTCTTTGGTTTGATTCTCATTGTTACTCTTTATTTGATATTCTTCTCATTAAGTCCTATTCTCCACTCATTTAATCATTATCAATCACTCAAAGAAATCATATGGCAAGTACAAAAGCCAATTTCAAAAGAAGACCAAGCAATCCTCCTGTCTTATTTCATTCATAATATCAATATTTTCTCTCATTAAATTACTCATCCTCAAATCCCTGTCTCAAACTCTTTCCAATTAGCCTCAACAGACTCTACAATTATTTGTTCTCAGGAGAGCATTATTGAAGGTCGGGGGCTATCACAACCTTGGAACATTTGATGGAATATCAGTTCCATATCCAATTTATGGCAATTTGGCCAAATTAGCTTCTTATATTCATTTAATCATCTGGGGCCAAAATGGCCCCTCTACCATCATCAGGACACTTATGGCCACTTTTGTTAACTTCCCAGTAAACAGGGGAACTACATCTCAAAATTCTGTATCATTCTTTCAATATTTATATACAGTCTTGTGAATTTTCCCATGGGATGTTTGAAATATGAAAAATATCCATATGAGGTCATTTTGGGCCCAATTTCTGGATATGAAATTTTTGCACATCTTTGTGGGAATACATTTTTAAGCCTTCACAGGGTTTTTTGGCCAGAACACTCAGCCAGCCTCTGAAGCCATAAAATCCATGTTCTTTCAATGTTTTTAAAGGCCATCCTCCAGAAGACTTTTGGCCAGCTTTTCCATTAAATAGCCAGAAGTGCTATAAATGGTGTTATACACAATTATGTATCTTTTCTAACCAGAAATTGTATGGTGAGAAAATAAAGGGGCAATAATTGAAAGTCAAGAATACCTTTATGTTCCTTATGGAATAATATTTTCAAGAGGATGAAACAAGGCTCAAGATCAGTGTTTTCTTCAACACCAATCACCTCAATCATCAGGTATTGGCTCTTTTCAATTATTTAGTATTGCCCCAAGGGAATAATTTCAGTTTTTATTTCAAGTTATATTCAAGTGGAAGCTTCAAATCAGTTTTCAACTGCCAATTTCAGCCTGTGATCCAAAACCAGAGCACAAGCATGACAGCCAGCATACCATAAACCAATGGTAGAGAAGGATACAACCAAAACATGGATCTGAGCCAAAAAATCTCAAAAGGAATCAAACAAGAGAGGAAATGTACCTCCTTCCAAATATCCAACTCTCATAACCATAACAAAAAGAATAACAAAAGTATCCCTGCTCAAAGAAAAAACTGAGCATAAACCTGATTTTTCACCTCTCACCTAGAATCCAGAGGAAGGGGTGGAATGCAATAAAATGAGTGTTAAAATTGAAGCTCTCGATCAGGGCTATCCAATGGTTCTAGCGAAACTGGGTTAGCATCAAAACTACAGAACTTATGGCCAAATACAAGCCAAATAAGGGTGAACAAACCATTTGCCTCTAATCTAACCTATACAATTTCAGTGTGAGATACCTAAAGTGGTTTCATTTTGAAATGAGCACATTAAGGGCCCTCTGATGGTGATATACATTTTCCCATAAATCATCTAGAGCAAAATCTATGGAGCAAACAGAATCCATATCTGAATGATGGGATTTAAAAATGGCAGAACATTTCCAAATTGAATTTTACCCATGCCATATGAGAAACCATTTTGTAGACCGCATCCAGGAATTCAAAATAAAACAAGTTTGAGCTCATTGTCTGCAAAGCTGACAAAGCTATAGCAGTTGTAAGGGAAAAATCCCACAGTGTGACCAATACACCTTTTCTGAGGGATACTAACCTATATGTTTGCTTATGAGGTGTCAATTAGATGCAGGAGCATTTTCATCCTTAAATACCTCATATATTGGTCAATATGGGGTCCCCATACAGGTTCTGTATAGCATTCTACATGTCATACATGTCAGAAGAGGGCTAGGTGGTCCCCAAATGGGAGTTCTCACCCTGTATTGATGAAAACTGCCCAGATGTAGCTTCAAGACCACATTTGAGCCCAATAAAGAGTTTAAATACTATGTGTGCAAGCTGGGGTCTCTTTTTTGACTCCTGGTTCATATAAGAGGAATTAATAAATTACTTATGAGTTGACTACTATTAAAATGAGATAATAGAGATGTCACTGTAGTTAATCTATAGTATTATTAGGGGAATGAGATTCACTAATAATATTAAAAGCTACTCTATAGTTCAACTATTCTAAATTATTAAATAAAGGGTGAGATATCTTATATATTTATAAAGGAATGAATTATTTAATTTGAACCATGATATATATATATATATAGTTGAGCTCTACAGTATCATTCAAAGGAAATAATGATCCTCGTGAATATTCTAAATAGCAAAAATTAAATGATGTAATATGAAGATCTTATTACCTCATAAAAAGAGAATTAAAATAATAATTCTAATTTACAAAATTAAATGCTGTCATATAATGTATTAATGACATCATTAATATTTAAAATGATGATAATTCTAATTTAAGTTAAAGTTTGAGCCTAATAATGGAATAAAAATTAAAATTTAAGTTGGAGATGGTGTAAAAGGTATGCCATTGCATTCTTGAAGGCTCACAATGTGAAAACCACAGCCAGTCTTTGGACGTGAAAATTCTTCACTCTTCCTACATGAAAAGGTCCAAAGAACCTTTCAACCAAATTTCGGGATAAAAAGGGGCCTTTTCTCTGCCAGAAAGAAAATCCCCCTCCTTCTCTTCAATTCCTACCTAGTACAACTGTTCAAAACAACTATACCCTTGGAAAAAAATCAGGTTAAACTCTATTCTTAGTATTGTATTGCTTATTATAGTTAATCAAATCATAATAAGTGCACCCAGGGTTTTTAGCAGTCCTCACCACCACTATTCTCCATAGTAAAGCCCCAAATACTATCATTAAATATCCATTTCAGAGTCAGAGTTATGGTTGTGAATAACTTTATTATCTCTATTTAATAGACTCATCCTGGCATTTTGGGGGCCTGGTGGTGCTTTTGAGCCGCTTTGAAGCTTGTTTGCACAAAACTGAGTTTTTTCTCCTATTCTTTATTTTAATCATAATTATTTTTATTTTTTAGGTCTACAATTATTATAAAATAAAAAATAATAATAAATTTAATATATATATTATTATTATTATTATTGAGTGGTATATAGTCATATACCACTGTCCTTTTTCTTTTTCATTAATTTTTGACATAGTATTTTAAACAGTTTAATTCCCACAGTCTTCTTTAGGCCAATTTTTTTGATATGAAAGAAAAAATTCCTTATTATTCTTTCAAAGCCTTAAAATAAGCCTCTGAACTGTAAATAACAGCTTCAGAAGGTGTGGTTGAACATATTGGAAGCTTCAATCGTTTATAATAGCCCACTATATACAGCTATTCCTGTCAATTAAAGAATTAGACTGTGAGATATTTTAGCTAAAGATGTAACCAAACATCTGTCAAACAGTATCATTGACATGGAAATTTGTATTACCAACACACAGTCACATTAAAGAGGTGTAATACAGCCATATATTACACCAGTGGCTCTTATTTGATGTGAAGAAGCATTTTTAAGAGTAAAAACTGACATTAAGCCATCACATTTGTCTACTATTGGAAGAAATATTAATACCACTAGAAGCAAAGTCACAGGAAAATCCACCAGTGACCCCTTCAGACACAACAATATATCATTGAAAAATGACTTACCAAGCCAGTATACACCAATTCCAGACAGAAATTTAGGGAACTTGGATAATTATGATTTAAATAATCAGACAATTTTAAGTAATAATGCATAATTGAAAACTTCCTTTAACTTCAAAGACATTCCCATATTACAGGAATGGCCTATCTTTAGTGGTGAAGGAGAATATAATCATATAGAATTTATGAAAACAACTTATATGTTTCAAAAAGACTTTAAAATACCAGATTTATACATAAATGCTAGATTACACTTGTTATTTACCAAATCAGAAAAGAAATGGTAATATAAAATGGGACAAGACCATGGTAAACACTTATGGCCTTGTTGCAAAGAATTAATGATTTCCAAATGGGCTAAAGACTCTTGGAGATTTAGAATGTAAAATGCTTTTGAAGAAGCCATTTTTAATATCGAGAGGGACAGGACCATGTCCTGGTTTCTTCAGCAGAAGAACATCTTAACTTCCTTTCATCCTGGTATGTATAAAACAATGGTACATAAAAGGATATTAAAAAATTTGGTGGTGAACTTGAGCATGCTATAATAGGCAGATTTATTGGGCCTTGCTCTACAGAGGATTATATTAATGCCATGGAAGACATCACTACCATAAAAAGAATAGGTAGAGATTGGTATAAACCCCCAATATACATTAAGACTGGTGGGAAACCAATCTCAAGACCAAATAAACCACAATACAGAGATCCTTTTAAATTTCATAAATGTCAAAGTAAATCTCATTTGGCTAATACTTGCCCAAAGAGAACAAGAATTAATGAGGTAGAAATTGAAAAAACTGAAGACCAAAAAACAAAGGATGTAGCTGAACATTAAAGTGATTCTGATCCTTCTGAAGAAGAAGGACTACCATATCAACTTGGTATAGAAAACATTAATTGTTCCTTTAAATTTAGAGGAGTGCATACTCAGTTACTACAATCTAGTGATGAATTTGAGGATCTCACACATTTTCAACATTCTAAAATTCATAAAGCCAAACCTTCTAGAGGTAAAGGTTATACATCTGGATCATCTTGTATAACTAATATTGTGATAAACAAAAGATAATACAACATACATCTTGACTCAGGTGCTTTCTGCATTTGTGTTGGTGAAACCTATCTTGAAAAACTTATACCAATTGGAAAGAGAAATTGATTTCAACTGAAGGTTCAAAATTCATCAGTGCTAGCCAGAACATGCACTTATTGGGCATTCTTGAAGAAGCAATTCTATTCCCTCACTCTGCAGTGAGTATCAGACTTAAAGTTGAATCTGTTGCTATGAATAACTGCACTTGACAAAATTTTATACTTGGAAATTATTCTCTTAATATTTATTGTATTGATATTAATAACCATAAAGAAAAACATCTCACTATAGTGGAAAATATGACAAAATTTTGATTTTACTCTAGAGAGAAAATAAATAACTGTAAATAGACAAGTAAAAATGTCAATAAGGAAACCTTCGTGACAGATCAACTGATTGAAGCATAAATAATTCCTGAATTAACATTGTAAATGAAGGAAGACCTTATTTAAATCTTATTTTGATACAGAGAAGCCTTTTCTTCTGATAATGAACCACTGGGGGTTATTAAGGGCCATGAAGTGGACCTTTTTCTTATGGTGGAAAGACATTATCCTCCAATATTAAAAATAAAATCTTACACAGCTAACCCTAGAGCTAGAGAGTAGCTGGAAACTCAAATTAATGAGCTGATGATGCTTGGAGTTCACAAATAATTTAGAAATAATGAGGAAGTAGAAGTCACTACCCCTGTTATTATTACTTGTCATAATAAAATATCAAGGATGGCTGGTGGTTTTAGAGCATCAAATACCTATACCATTCCAGATAGGTATCCATTCCTTAGTATCCATCAATATTTGACTCAATTATCCAAAGAAATATTCATCACTTCCATTGATTCCCTTAAAGGTTTCTATCAGAATATTTTCACACCTTGTGCTAGGGAACTATTGAGGATATCTGCTCATTGTGGAATTTATTAGTATTTGAAAATGCCTTTAATGCACCCTCTCATTATCAAAAAATGATTAACACCATCTTTCCACATTATATATCAGAAGGATGGCTAATAATTTCTATATATTATATTATCATTTGTTCAGAAACCTGGCAATTTTATTTAGAGATACTTTAATTATTACTTGAGAAAGTTCTTCAAGTGAGAATACAAATATCTCTTAATAAATGTAATTTTGGGGTTCATGAGCTAAAACTCTGGGACATGTAGTTTCAGGCCTGAGCCTTGGAATTGATAAAACAAAGTGGCTGCAGTCTTCCTGAAACAAATTCCCCAGGAAAAGAAAGGAATTATGTCTTTCTTAGGGCTTTCTATTTATTACAGAAAAACCTTAAACACTTTTCAATCCATTCCAGATTACTGTACAGAATTTTTTATCAACAAACTGTATTTGAAATGACAAAAGAAATGTTTCAAGCATATGAAAATATCATGTATGCCTTAACCAATGCACCATTATTATTGATTACAGGCTTGAAACCTCCTTTCATTCTGTATCTTAATGCATGTGGTGAAGGCTCAGGTGCAGCTCTTCATCAAGTCAAATTTGTCAATGACAAGCCTTATGAGGTTCTGATTTATTTTATCTCAAGAAAAATAAAATCTACTGAGGCTAGATATGGAGAAAGCCAAATTGAGTGCCTTTGCCTTCTATGGGTCTTTGAAAAACTCCACTATTATTTTTATGGTAGTGTGTTTAAGTTAATGACTGATTGTAATTCTATGAAATCACTTCTTAATATGAAAACTCCAAACACACAGGTCAAGATGGCAGATTGCTATACAGAGTTTTAGAGGCAATATGACCATAGTAAATAAAGCTGGAAATATTCACAAGAATGCTAATGGCTTTAGTAGATGGGAATTGCCCAATACACTTTACAACTCTGTGTATGTTCTCAAAAATGCAGAATTTCAAATTCCAAAACATAACAGATGTAGGAACAGAATTCTTTGAGGAATTTAGAGAGAGCTGTGAGAAAGATAAGAATTGCCATATTGTTACTTCTCTACTTGACAAAGATTTCAAAGATAAATCTTTGGCTAATTCTTTGGATGATATATGAAAAACATCATATTATAATTGAAGATTCTGTATATTTGATGGTATCTTAGATCACAGTTCTAAACACACATGTGTAATGGTCTTATGTAGTAGAATCTTGATTAACACAATATTACTGGAGTTCCATGAGAAACATTATTCTGGACATCTGTCTGGAGACAGAAAAATTGAGATAATTAAGGCATGTGCATGGTTCCATCTTGGAGGAAAGATTTCATTAAGTACTTTCATAGTTGTGACAGATGCCAGAAGTCCAATAAAGATACTGGTAAAATATTTGGTTTAAATTTGATGATTAATATCAAAGAACCAAGTACCCCATGGGAAGTGGCTCATATGGATTGGGTGACAGCTTCCTTACCACCTGGTTGTGAGAAAGGTTACAATGAATGTGTCGTTACTCTGGACAGATATAGCAAACCTCCAATCTTTTTACCATGTCATAGAGATGACACAGCTAAGTATATAACTCTGTTAATTTGGAATAGAGCTATATCTCATACTGGTCTCTTTAAAAATATTATTATTGATAGAGATCCAAAATTTACATCAGCCTTATGGACAAATTTACATAAGCTTTTGGGTAAAAAACTATAATTCTCAATAGCTTACCATCCATAAACTGATGGATTAGCAGAAAGAATGATTCAGACCCTTGAGAAAATTATCAGAATATTTTGTGCTTATGGCCTGGGGTTTAAGGATTCTAATGGCTTTACCCATGATTCACCATGAAAAAAGCTATCCCTGCTGGTGGGGGTAGCAGGTCCAACCTGCTTCCAAACTTGGTCCTAACCTTGGTTCTAACCTTGAAATATTTTTGCAGATACTTTCAGTCACAGCTTTAGAAATCAAGATTGCTACTAAATTAAAATATAATATTATGGATTTTCTATGAACTTTTTTCTGTTTCCTCATACATACCATATTGACTCTTTATTATTTTAATGGGGTCTTATATGAAACTTCTCTGATTAAGATCTGTGTAGAATATTCAAATGAATTCCATTGTCCTTTATAATTAAAATACTTAACTGAATTCAGGTGGGAACTCTTTTTTGGCTTTCTTGGATGAAAAACGTCCATGCATAAAAATAAATATTCAAAGAAATGAAACATTATCCAACCAACTCTTGCACTATATCATTTTTTTATATCAGCTTAAAGTCTTTCAATATTTTTAAAATGGTATAACCCAAGGATTAAATTTTTTTCTTGAAGAATCATTTTTTATCTTATTACTCATTAATATCCCACTTCTATTTTGAAAAAATTATTTCCACAATTTTTTGATGCTTAATTTCTAGCCATTGCTTTCCGTAAATCAGCAGTAGTCAAAATTTTTGAAATATTTGTACACTTAATTTAATTATTGAGAATATCCATCCAAGTCTATTCTTACAGCTTCCTAAGTCTTTTTGCAATGGTTTTAGAAATGAGAAATTCTTATTATTACATGTCTTTTCCAATTTAAATGTTCAAGTTTGTTTGGCTTAATAATCTTTTAGATAAATTGGAATAATGCTTATGAAATTTAACTTTATTTTTTTCTAAAAGTCTTACATGTTGTTTTGAATACCTCACCATCATTAAAATTCAATACATTCTCTCAAAAATTTCCTATATGCAAATTTGCAAAGAATGGAAGTATTGAGTTTTTAAACTTCCCATTTGTGGTTCAACCTTTTTCATCTCTCACATCAGATATTTCTTGCCATAAATGTTGATTTCTTCTTTTGAATTTTTCTTAGTTGTTGAAATGTTATGAATTGTAAAGATTGCTTTGAAAATAATGGTAATAAGTACCCTGAGGAACTTTGATTAATAGGCAAAATAACACTTTTTTCAAGTTTAAATTTTCCCTTTTGATTTTTTTACCGAGTTGTTTTGCAGCAATTAGAAAAGAACAAGTTGATATTTTCAAATTTTTGTCATTTTTTTACGTTTTGTGATTTTATGAAAAAAAAAATATTTTTTCTTCAAATTTTTTTTCCAAATGTTGATTTTTATTATTTTAATGTCCTTCTATCATGATATTTAATTTATTTATTTATTTTTATTTTCATTTTATTTTTTTTTCTTTTGGGGTGCAGAAACTCTAAATTAACCGATTGGATTGTCTACAACCCTCAAAAAGAAAGAATAATAAAAATAAAAAATGAAGAAAATAAAGAAAATAAAAAAAATAAAAAAAAAAACAAAAATAAAAAAAAATAAAAAAATAAAAAAATATAAAAAATATAAAAAATATAAAAAAAATAAAAAAAATAAAAAAATAAAAAAAATAAAAAAATAAAAAAAATAAAAAAAATAAAAAAAATAAAAAAAATAAAAAAAATAAAAAAATAAAAAAAATAAAAAAAATAAAAAAAATAAAAAAAAATAAAAAAAATAAAAAAAATAAAAAAAATAAAAAAAATAAAAAAAATAAAAAAAATAAAAAAAATAAAAAAAATAAAAAAAATAAAAAAAATAAAAAAAATAAAAAAAATAAAAAAAATAAAAAAAATAAAAAAAATAAAAAAAATAAAAAAAATAAAAAATAGAATGTGTAAATTGTAAAATCAGAAAGTTCAAAAAAAATTTAATTGAAAAAACAATAAACTAAGAATATATTTTTTTTGAAATTTTTTGAGAAATGAAAAAAACTTGAAATGAAATGAAATAGAAATTATGAGAGAATTGAGTAACATCAATCATCAAAGCAAGCCAGAAAATTGTAAGAGAATAAGATATTAATAATCACACCCAAATAATAAACATCAATATGTTTGCCATTTTGTGGATGAAATATTGGAATATTGTAACAGAAAATTAGATAAAATTTCAATAAAGAATTGGAATTGAGATGACATAAATTCCAAACCGGTTGAAAATAGTATAGAAGGATTAGGCAGCATAGTTTCTTATCAATTGCTACATATATCAAAAACAATGAATTTTGATGTAATGAATTACTGTGTTGAACTGTATCTAGTTTAAAATTGACTTCATATTTCAAAGTTGCAACTCTTAATTGTCAAAATACATTGAAAAAAGCTCAAAGGCCAATAATATCACTATTTTCGAAATTATTGACAATTTGACAGAGGATTATTATTTAAAGTATTTCAAAAAATGTTATGTGTAAGTGATTTGAATTAATAACCTCAAACATACACTTACTATTTTTTCAATTCAGGAATTTATAACAATAGTGAGTTGCTAAATAATCCCTTATCCAAATTTTCTCCAACTTGACTACAACCTGGCCAGTGAATGTAGGTTCAAAAAAAGGCTAATTCATATTTGAATTAAGGTAGGAAGAAGTTTCACCCAAAGCTTTACAGAAACAAAAACCCACCACCAAAAGGTCTGTAAGAACCTATTTCTAACATAATCACTTCTGAAGGTATGTTTTTTTTCAAAAATGGACAGAAAGTATGACTGATTACCAGTTTATTTAACAATTTCTAAGGAAATTGAAAAGGGCACTCTAATCTCACTTGACTCAGATAGATGAGGAATTTATACTACCTGTCTTTGTTGATACAAAACATTTTCATTGAATTATAAACTCTTGCATAGAGACATTTTATGCAATATTCACTTTTCAAATTTTTCAGATCTTTCACTTCAAAGGTTCCTTCAATAATTTTCATTTTAATCTCTGACTCCAGATATAAGAGTTATCATAATTTGATAACTATTTTTACTGGGATTAAAATCCAAACAATGGGTATAAAAATTGACTTTAATTGGTTTGAGGATTGTTTGTCTCCATAAGGAAAAACAAAAAATTCCCTAGACTATTACTGTGCCATTCTTCTTCCCTTTTTTTGGATCCAGTAACAAAATATTAAAAAAGCCAGATTCCTTCAAAGAGAAAGTTAGAAATATTCTGCTTTAAAACACAATTTTGTATGAAACTGTTGTAAATGGTGAAAATATAACTTTTCAGCCTCAACTCTTCCATTTTTGGAAACATTAATTGCAATAATGTTGGAATGATGGAATAAAATAATATGGTTTTTGACACTTTTAAGTCTTGCATATGTATATGCTGAATCTATAGCTTATGACAAAATTTCAAATCAAAATCTGGTACAAGCTTATAATTCAGAAATATAAATAAATGTATATACAGATGAAGTATGCAAACTCTGATTAAAATTACTAGCTCAAAGTAAGAATGCGAAAAATTGAACAGAACTATAACATTAGAGCATTCTCCTCCAGTTCCCTTTTTAGTTGATTCAGAGCTGTAGTACTATCGTTTCTAGAGACCAAAAGTTCTATAAGAATATATGAATATCTAAATTGATAATCTTCAATATATTCTTTATTTTTCAAATGAAAGAGCAAAATATACTTATAGCTTTCTGCTTAAAATCTACACTTACAGGGAGTCAATCCTTCAAATTATCTGGGAGGTGGTTTAATGCAATAATATTACATTGGAGATTTCAGGTTTCAGAAATATATGTCATGTTACAGAGCTTTGAAATATAAGAATTCCATGGGCTCATCAGAAGATATCAGTTGATCCACAAATTTCATTTTTTTTCTATTCAGCTGCATATAGTGCCTGAAGGTTTTCGAAAACAAAAATTATGAATGAATCTTCTATAAAAACCCATTAATTTGAGGGGTATTTCTAAAATTAATTATATTCTTCACATAGATAAAAGTGAGATTTGTGTGTGATTATTATTCTGGAGCTCTTGATCTGGTGATAAGAATTTATAAAATTTATTTCATTTGCATAATGGTAAATTGATTTTATCAGTAGCATCAATTTTTATTGTACCCAATCAGAAAATAATATTCATATACAAGTAAATATATGTTTCCAAGAAATTTTGGAGCCTGATGGATTTTCTTCAAAGATTTAAGATCATAATTGTGCATAATGAATCATCACCAGGGTAATGAAGTTATTATTACCACAGGGACGGAAATATACAATAGATTGCAAGCTCAATTTCAAGTATTATATTGAAACAAATAATTTTCTAAGAAAAGATAAGTGTATGAAGATTTAAGACTAATATAATGAGGAATAATTTTCATTTAACTATTTACTTCACTCATTTGAGATTTAAGGCTTTACAAAACCTTGGATAGTGGCTCCTGATTTTCATAATATGGGAGCTTATTACATACCTTAAATATAATGAAAATTATTTTCAATACTCAGAATTTCAAGATTTACATGTAAAATTAAGTTTTTTAATTGGCATTTTGATGGAGAGTTAGTAATGATTTAATATGTTTCTTATTTAAAAAGTTCTTTATAGGAGTGCTAACCTTTCTCTTGAAAATAAGAAAATATTGAGAGACTGAGCTAAATTTTATAGACCCACAACAGTAGGATGTGAGTAATTCCTCTTCGAATAATATTCTTTGCATGAATTACATAATACTTAAGAATATACTTCTACAAGCTGTTTTTTGCAAACTTTTTGATACATTGAATGTTATGTAATATGGCAATAAATACATTTTTTGTCATAAGATGTCTCAGGTCATTTATATAATAGGCAAAGGGTGTGAGAGATATTGAATTTTAAATTTTGGGAAAAGTGACATTATATTTTTTTTCAAGTTTGAAAAAAAAAATGGATCTCCAAGATACGAGAGAGAAAAATACTTGGTAAATGTTTTTTTGGGGAAATCTCTTTTCAATCTGATATTAACAAGAAGCTTTCCAAAGGAATTCTCAAAGAATGAAGAAGGAAATTAGATATCTTGATTTGGTTTTGATTTCCAGAAATAAAGATTAATTCAGCCTTTAGGAGAACATCATAATGAAACATATAAATTTTGCTGTTTTTTTGAGTGAGTTCAAAAACATGATGATAGGAAATGTTTTGAAGAAATAAATTTTGATGTGAAGATTTCCAACATTAGAAGTATTGAGGTTGCAGAAATGAACCTTCAGAGAAAGAAAATACATGAAAGCAAGGATATGATAGCAGATAAGGAGGGTGGGTATTTTGATTTTGAGAATTGTAAGAAAAAATTTCTGAAAAATGGCTTCATATTAATTTTAAAGTTGTTTAGTTGGCTTTCAAAGAATTTTGTGGAATAAAGGTTTTTTTTTATTTCCAGCATTTAAAAATTAAAATTGACTTTGTGAATTATTTCTGAATCTTGAATATCCAGCTTGAAAGATGACCAAATATTGATAGCAAGTTAGAGCCCAGTATGAAGCAATTTGGAATCTGAGTTAGACCTGCTACCCCTGCAAGCAGGTATAGCTTTTTTATGGTGATTGGTGTACACTTATACCAGCATTGGAACTAGCCAACAAGACTTACATCCATTTTTCAACAGGAAAAACTCCTGAAATTTTGGAGAAAGGATGAAACCACAAAACTCAAGTTGGTAATTTGAAGAAGAACTGTGTTGATATCTATTAAGCTTTTTAAAATTTAAATTACTTCTTGATAAATTGAGGAATCATACAAATCAAAGCATTACTGATGCCTTTGGATATGCTAAAAAAAGTGGGATAAAATTCATAAGAACCCAGAATTGAAAGTAGGGTTTTTAATATTAGTTTCAACCTTAAACTTCAATAATATTGAAGGTCCAGAGAAATAAAAATATTCCTTTTCAGGAAAATTTATCATTAAAGACCTTCATTGGAAAGCTGCATCACAAGTAGAAATTACAGGAGAACAGGAGATTGAAAATCCAACTTTTGCTGTTAGTCTAGTAGGAATTACACTTAAAGTGATAAGGAATTATTCCCTTTGAGAAATGAAACACCCTTGGATGTACCACCACTTTATTAAATTGAAGAGAAAAAGTTGCTGAAAGTCTTGAAAGAGAGAGGACTTAGGGGAAGAAATGAAAGAGAATGCTTAGTGAGATACAGAAACCCACAACATGAAGAGGAGTGTTTTCCAAAAACTAATATATCTGATTCCAAAAATGTTTTTCAGAAGATTAAGACATGAGAGAAGACTAATTACTCAATGAAAGGTTTGAATTGTGTTCTTTACATACTTTGAAGTAGCAGTAGAGAGGTTGGAAAGTGGATTATACCCCCCCCAATTCAATTGGGGTTATACTATTCAATGAAAAATTGTTGTACAATTTTTTTGTGATGGGGAATGTGAGCCTTCAAAGTATGTATGACATACCCATAAGCTCAAAAATAGCTTTTCATACAGTTTATTTAGTCCTAAACAGACTTATCAAGTTAATGCAAAATAAAAAATAACACAAAATAAATATAAATTCATTTTTGATAAACAGAGTTATAAATATTATTTCATTTTTGGATTATACACCAAAACTAAGATAGGGTAGACCCATGGGGTGTTATACCCTAAGATGGCTATTTCTTATGTTATGAGAGTGTTTCAGAATCTCACAGTACAATTGCATCATTGAAACATTTTTTCAAAAATTGTTAAATTTAGGCTTAAATGAACTTAAATTTAAATTTGAATAAGCTTTATGCAAACTTACCAAAAATTTAGTTAAAATTGGGGTGTGGTGTATATATACTGAATTGGCTAAATATTTGCAATGCAGGATGTAAATCCTGTGTGGGCTCAATCTAAATGGATTTAAGGTTATAGTAGGCCTTTAAATACATAAAATGGAAAAGTCCACATATAAAGGTGGGATAAGGGGCAAAAGCCAGATAGAGCCAGGTTTCCAACCTCTGGGATCTGAAAATTCTCCAATTAAGGTTATACACCTGTATTGGAGGATTTTCAAACTCATTTAAAGCTTAAGATTAGACTTTGATTTAAAATTAAAGTGTAAACTGGTTTTATCCCAATTTGGAAAGGAATTGAAAGCTGCCAAAGGGTAAATCCCCATATGCAGACTTGTAATCAAGGTTTTAAGAACTTTCAAAGCTTAATTAAGCTTAAAATGGATTAAATAAGCTTAAAATTCAAATTCATAAGTGTTCAAACTTTATCAAAAGCTAAGGTTTGTTTGTCATTGATATTTTATGTGGAAAAATAGCAATAACTTTGAAAATTCATTAAAAATGAAATTCTTGATGGATTTTCTTGAAAGTTTCACAAAGCTTACAATTGAATGTTATCTATGTATAAATTAAATTTTAAGTTTTTTTTCAAACAGGATTAATTGGTACTTAGCCTTCAAATTTACTTCTTTAATTATTCTCAGAGGAAATTAAGATCTCAGTAAAAACTGATTAAAAATCCAGTTAAAGAGATTTTCACTTGAAACTTTATTTTTAAGTTGCTAATGTGATTAATTTTAATACAAATAAGCTCATTTTATATTTAAGCTTAAAATAATCAACCTAAAAGAGGATTAAAGCTAATTGAAGTTAAGAATACCACTGATAACTTTGAATTGGAATTAAAAATAGGTTACCTTAATGTAAGAACCTCATTTTTAAGCATGGTGTTTCAGTTTTTACCTGAACATCTGCTCTATATCCATTATTAATCATGAGAGCTTCTCTTCAGGAATGAAAAGAGCATTTAAATCACTTTTTTTTCCAACAGCAAATTATAATTCCAAACAAATTAGACAGTTTAAACAGGTAATATTTTGTTTAATATAAAATATTATATTATTCACTTAATTATCAAGTTATTTTACTCTTTATAAACTATAAATAAATAATTTAAATCATAGAATTTATATTATATTGTTGTAATCACCAATAATAGATTATAGTATATAAAATTGTTCTCCTAAAATATCTTTTAAACACACAAATTTCCTTTAAAAAATCTTGAATATTATTTTATCATGAAAAGTTGTTTTATTTGTTTAAAATATTGATCTTTTTTGGAATGTTTTCAACTTATAAAAATTATTTAATACTATAACTGTTGTTGTTTGACTTATTGTATTAAATAAATATTATAATTAAGTTTTCTCTGAATTCCTATATCTTTTTTATCTAGTATTAGTTCTTTTATATAGAATTTCTCCATAAGATTTATCTCTGCACTTTTTGTTTGATATTCCTCTTAGAGATAATATTTTTATTATTTATAAGTGGATAAATATTTTTACTTTCCACATATAATTGTCTCTTTAAGAGCTTTTATATTTTTTATTATTATAAATGTCAGTGACTATAATAATTATAGAATAATTATAATTTATTAGAATTGAAAAAATAATTTTATTATTAAATTATTTAATAATAAATAATTCTTTTTTTATATAATTATTTTCAATAATCATTTCATATTTTCTACTGAGGACAGTCATAGTACTCTTGATAATTGTTACTATTATCAAGATTTTCATAGACAAACCTCAAAGAGTAGTAGTTAAGGAAAGGTATAAATAATAATAGGATTGTTATAACCTAAGCAAGATCAAAATGCTTTTTTTTTGCTAAAACTAAACTTAAGAAGACAAAGAAATCTAAGATATATATGGTGTATTTTGGGAGAAATCCTATTATGGATGGATAACTCAGTCCCTTTATTGGAAGCAATGAGGGATACAGTCTTAGTTGACCATTTTAATTACAAGAAATGGTGTAAGATTCTATGAAGATTTGTCTTGATCATATTTTAATTATCTTAATAAAATATAAAATAAAATTTATTTCATTTGATATCTTGCTTTATTCAGAAGAAATCATGAGCAGAACTTCTCAAAATTTTCCTCTCTTAAAATGTAAATTTGAAAAATTAATAAGATAAAATAAAATCTCAAATCAAAATACAGCTTATATAATCAAAAAGGAACCTATCACAGAAAAATTATGCATTATTCATCAGATTTCCAAAATAATATCAATAAGTGATATTTTCAAATGTGTATACTTTCATATGCCAAATCCCACATTTCATGCAACAATCATGTTCTGCTTTTTTCAGTTCTCATAGATACCATAGCTCTGGAGATATGATATATTGAGTCAATTTAACTTGAAAAACTTGATGAACGTCAAAAAATTGTTAAAAAAAATACTTTGAGATTTGGCATTTTTTATTTCTATAATTCTTCATTTTAATTCTAAGACACTGGAATTCTTTTCTATTACCTAATGTAGAGAATTCAAAATTTTCAAATGAAAAATCGAGACTAATATAAAAAAGACACATTATTTTTATTTCAACAACTAAGATAAAAGTTACCCACAAGTGTATGTATCACTACTAAAGAATATCTTGAACATATAATGCTACAATAGTCTTTGGGCAGTTTGTCTGGATTAAAAAAACAAGTCCTTCAATCTTGAGGAGTTGCTTTCAGGTGATTCTTTTTTAAATTGGCATCAAAATATCCATATATAAATTCAAAGCTATATAATTTTTGAAAATTAGAATCTTTTCATCGTGGTATAGAATACATTAAACCATTCCCCATTGAAGACAGACTTTGTAAAGGAATGAAAATTTTGAAATTCCTAAAACTCATTTACCCCTCTTCATAACATTGGAAAATACCAAGTGAAAGCGTCCAATTTTTAGTAAAATGATTTTGTTATCTAAAAGGCTGATTCTTCCAATTTTGCTTGAACTTCCCATGGGATCTCAGTGCAGTTGATGGACAGGATGAAGAATGGCTTGAAGAAAATCCAGAATTCGGGCGTCGCTTCCCTCGCTGTATTGAAGGCGTCGCATAAGCTAGCTCGTCCAGATTTTGAAAATTTCGCTAGAAATCCAATCCAAGTATTTAAAGACAAGCAAAGCACGGCTTGATGAGTTCTTCGCCAACCAATTCATTGAGGTCGATTTATTACCAGCTCAAGCAAGTAGTCAAAACATGGCCAGTGGATCCATTGAGGGCTCATCAACCCGAATTACAAATTTCGAATTCAATTTCAAGTGCCGTCGATCGAATTTACTTGTCTTTATCGAATCGTAATGTTCAAGATCAGAATCAATCTTATTTAAAATCGTCCGAAGAAAGCTGTCCAAAGGAAAAAGTTGAGATATTCAACAAATTTTTACATAATCTCGAAATATTATCCAGTAATAAACTGGCTCAAAAGGTAAAGTCATTCTTTATTCGATAGTTTTTCAAAAACACGAAAAAGTCAGAATGATCAAGTTTTTTAATACTTCTTTTTGCGCTTAGTACCCATTTCCTGAATCCATGAAAAAACCAGCCTCATTTCCAAATCATTATCAAGAACTAAATGAAGGGGTTGGAAGAGCGATTAGAGGGGAATCATTACCTTGGTACAAACGTTGGATTCGGTTTACTTAATAACTTGACATCAAAATATTGCTTGAAAAAGTTGTAAAATTTTCTTCAATTTTTTTTTCGATCGATCTAGACAAATAACAATACAAATTTCCTCGACATTTAATTGAAAACTTGCAGACAAATCTCTCATGAATGAAGTCTCAAAAATCTAAATTTTTTGAATAAGATACCATGGCACGCAACATACCATTTGAAAATAATTGAATCAACCGATAACTTGAAATTTTGACAGCGAACCCAGACTAATCTCTCGACCAACACTTATATCCATATCACTAAAAGAGTAAAATAGCAAATGTGTATGGGCATAGAGTAGAGGAAGCTGTTCTCCCTTTGGCAACCCATTTCGTAAATTTACTAACCACAAGCTTAATTGAGAGTTAAATAAGCTAAGGCTCAAAAAAACGATACCTAAGAAGGTATTGCTTTCTTTAGCTCACCCTAAGTTTGCATAGATTTTAATGTTGATCGTTATGTTTCGAAAGACCAAATCGCCCAGCTACAGCCACAACTTGATAATGGTTGGTCAGCTTATTGAGAGGCTGGAATGAGTTGTGAACAAAGATAAATGCAAATTCTAAAAAATTCCACGATTAACCTAAGATGGCAAAAGGAAACACATTTTTTATCGAAAAAAGCAATTGGCCTGTGGCAATTCGCCCCTGAGATAATCGCCGGAGATCCAGGTTTTAAACATGAAGCTTCGTAAATTCCTTTTTTAGAAGGGCCATAAATACTACCTGTTGCTCTACTCCGCTTTTGTTAAAATTTCTTAAGATGATTTCGATGGCTTTACTGAAGGCTTAAGCGCTTGGCATAAACTTTATCACCACTGAGTATGCAGTCATTTACAATGGATGAAGAGCCTATTTTGATAAGTTTAACGTATAAACTAAAGTATATATTTCAGTTACATGGAATTTGGTGAGAATAAGGAGACAGTTAGAAATACCTAAAGGATAGTACAACTATGTTAATTAGTAATGAGACTGAGAATAGCAGGGTAAACCCTTACGTAGTTCTATTAAAGAGATACATGATTAACCAGAAGGTTGATATCAATAGTCGAGTACAATAGAGAAATCTTACCACAACACACACACACTAAGTAACAGGAAAGTAAAGAAAAATAAGAGAAATGAAAGAATAAGGAGAGAGTAAAAACAAGTAAAAGATGAATGTAAAAATCATGTGGGAGTTGTGAATAGTACATGTTCTTATAGCATACAAAAAGATGAGTTCCTCCAGCTTAGTCCTAAGCCGTTGGATAGAGATGACCGTGCTTTGTCATCTGATGAGTGTTTAGACATCTTGATGGACTGTTATTGATCTAAACTGCTAGTTCATAGCAGTTTAGCCACGAATACCGACAGCCCCGCTTGCGAACGACTTCGGAGTTAAGCATTTACTTGAGGTTGAGAAAACTTCGAGATTGCAAAAGGATCGTTTTGCCAACTGACTTAGTGAGGAAGTCAGCAGCCATGAGATTAGTAGAGATATATTTTAGGTTGATGACTGAGTTCTTGATTAGATCGCGAATATAATGATACTTGATGTCCATATGTTTGGTTTTGAATCCATTGTGATTTGCATTGGACAAAGCTAAATCAATTGCTCCCTTGTTATCGTTGAAGAGTTGAGGAGTGGGATTACCCTTATTTAGGTCAATTTCTTCTAGTAGTTGTATCAACCATTCCACCTCCTTTGTCATGTCGGACAGGGCCTTGTACTCCACCTCTGTTGTTGAGTGTGAAACGGTAGGTTGTTTCTTCGTTCTCCAAGAGACCAAGTGTCCTTTCACTGTCACTACGTAGCCTGATGTTGATCTTCTGTTGATTATTGAGTTTCCCCAGTCGGCATCCGCATATGCCACTATACCACCTTCACCTCCCTTCGAATAGTGTAGTGATAGTTCCTTTGTATGATATAGATACCTTAGGACCTGTAAACACGCAGTCCAGTGCGTGATCCCAGGTTTTTCCAAAAAACGAGATAAGTGGCTCACTGCAAATGTAATGTCGGGTCTAGTGTTGGTGCTTATGTAGTTAAGAGCACCTATGGTGCTTCGATAGTTGATGTTGAGGGCTGCGAAAGCAGTTTCTTCTTCTCTGGTGGCAATGTTGAGTTGAAGGTTTGGTTTAAGGGGAGTGTTGACTGGTGCGTATTTTTCCAACTTGTATTCTTGAGCCAAGGTATTGATGTAGTGTTCTTGAGACAAGATAAATCCATTGTTTATGTGCATAATTTTCACCCCAAGTAGTAGGCCAGCTTCACCCAGGTCCTTCATGTCGAAGGCCTTCTTTATTTCTGCTTTGAAGTTGGCGAGATCAGGCCCGAATATGGCCAGGTCATCGACATGCACATAGATCCATACAGGGTTTACTCCTCTCCTGACAAACACACACGGGTCTGACACCGGAACCACGAATCCCGTTTTCTTTAGCCACTTTGATAGGTAGTTATACCAGGCAAGTGGTGCCTGCTTCAACCCGTAGATTGCCTTGTGTAGTCGTAGTACCTTAGTATTTGAATCTTCGCTTATTCCATCCGGAATCTTCAGGGTAAGGTCTTCGTCCAGAGGAGCGTTGAGGAATGCACTTCTCACATCCATCTGGTGGAATTGGAAACCATGAGCTGCGGCATGGGAGATTAGAACTCTTAGTGAGCTGATTCTTCCGGTTGAAGAGAAGGTGCTGAGATAGTCCAGGCCTTCTATCTGATGGAAACCTTGCGCGCATAGCCGTGCTTTGTGTTCAGTTACTTCGTTGTTGTGATTTCTTTTTACCTTGAAGACCCAGGTTGTCATGATTGGATGATCATCTGTTTTCTTGTCTTCAATGCTCCAGACTCCCAGCTTCTTCATATTTAGTAGTTCCTTGTCAATTGCTAACATCCATTCTTCTTTCTCTTTGCTTTCTATTGCTGCTTTGTAATTGTTTGGAACTGATGCTTTATTCGTAAGGTTAGTTTTGTGCGCTCTCCTCCTGAAGGGAAGTATATTATCGGTCCTGATTTCACTGGAGATCAGAGTGGGATGCCTAGGTCCTATCACTCTGATCCTCCGAGCAGGTAGCTCTTCCAACGCGTCATGGAAAACATCCCCATCGGTAGAGCTGTCAGAGGGTAAATCAGAAGTGTCAGCATCTGAATCCCGATTATGATGATTGTCTTTGAATGAGAAATTGAAAACCGGGAACTGTAAAGGAGTGTTTGTAGATTTTGAGGAGAAAGCAGGAAAGACAGATTCATCAAATTTGACATGCCTGCTTATGATTATTGCTTTATCCACCACTCTTAGAACCCAATATGCTGTTGTTTGATTGGTGTATCCTAGAAATATCCCCTCCCATGCCACAGGGTCAAACTTTGCTTTTCTGTTGGCCTCTGGTATTCATACCCATGCTCTACATCCAAATGGCCATAGCTTGTTGATTGAAAGCAATTGATTGTTCCACAGCTGGTAAGGAGTCTTCTCCCGCCGTTGCACCAGGTTGCATAACATTGTTGCAGTAGTTGCAGCTTCTGCCCAAAATTGCGGAGGTAGGTTTGATTGTAGCAAGAGACAGCGCGTCTTTTCTATGATTGAGTGATTCCCCCTTTCTGCTATGCCATTATGCTGTGGGGTATACGGAGGGCTGATTATGTGGTTGATTCTGCATTTGTCTGTCAATTTTTTGAAGTTACTGTTTACAAACTCTCCTCCTCCATCTGTCATGATGTTCTGAATTTTTCTTTGCTGCTTATTTTCAGCATGTTCCTTGAAGTTGCGGAAGTGCGTGTAGGCTTTGTTTTTTAGCTTCAGGAACTTGATGTTCATGTAGCCAGTGCATTGGTCTACCATTATCATAAAGTACTTCGCTCCGCCAATGGATGCGGACTGTATTGGCCCACATATGTCTAGATGGACATTTTCCAGTGGCTGCGTCACCTCTTGGAAATTGTGTTGGAATGGTAGTTTTGTAAATTTACTTTTTGTGCAGATTTCACAGGATTCTTCCTGTTTGAACGATGGAATTAGCCTTTTATTCCTTCTTCATGCATGTGCCCCAATCGGTCGTGCCAGTTCTCACTTTTAGTGTATAGACTCTTCAGCTTAGGCAATGTCACTATTGTTTCAAGTATTCCACTGTTTGTTGCACATACAAATGCTGGTGCATTAGAGTTGTTTAAGAAGACATTATACTTGTTATTCTCATTTTTGATTTTTATTTGTCTTGCTAGTTGCGAGAGTGCCACTAGATTGGTAGTTAAGTCTGGGACATATAGACAGCCTTTTAAGGACCAGATTTTTCCATTCTTGTCCATTAATTGAGCCGTCCCTTCGCCTGCAGCTCTTAGGGTAGATTTGTCACACCCAGTCAATATTGCCATCTCTACTCTGCGTCGTAAGTCAGTGAAGAATCGCATGTCGTTGAACATGTGATTGGATGCACCAGTGTCTAGTACAATGGTACATGCGGAGTTATTCGCTTGTTTTGTCCTTGTTATTAGCGCTCAAGCAATTGTCAGGTTGCTTTTTGCTTCCCTGTGCAGTCTTTCAGGTTGAAGGTGTGGATGTAGCTGCCAGCATTTGTTGGCAGGATGGTTTGCTAGTGGATTATGTTTTCCATCTTTGCAATAGTGTATTGTCTTAGAGCGAAATATCTCCCTGTTTAGTGCTAATGATTGATTGGTGCTTTGAAGATTGAGGGTTTCTTCTTTCAGCGCGACATCATGCAGAAGGTTCAGGATTGTCAACCTGTGACTCAAAACCAGAGCACAAGCATGACAGCCAAAATACCATAAACCAATGGTATAGCCAAAACACCACCAAAACATGGAGCTGAGCCAAATTAGCTCAAAGGGTATCAAAAGAAAGAGGAAACTCACCTCTTTCTGAAAATATAAGTCCCATCACCATAGGACAAGAAATAACAAAGTTATTCCTGCTCAAAGTTATTGCTGAGCATAAACCTTAATTTTCACCTCTCATCTAAAATCTAGAAGGAGAGGCTTAAACCCATCAAATGGGTATTCAAAATGAAGCTCTAAGCCAGGGCTATCTAATGGTGCTAGCCAAACTGAGCTAGCACCAGTATTACTTGAGTTATGGTCAAATTCAGACCAAATAAAGGTGAACAAAACATTCACCTCTCATCTAACTTTTACAGTTTTAGTGTGAGATACCTAAAGTGGGGTCTTTTTGAAAATAGCACAATCAGGGCTATCTGATGGTGCCATCCATTTCCTCATAGCTCAACTACAACAGAAGTTATTGGCCAAACAAGCTTAATACAGCTTTTGCCCAGACCACGCCAATGTACAAAAATACTTGTACATGGGATAACTTTGTCATATTTAATGATAGCCATGTCAAGTTGGGTACAATTGTGTAGAGCGCATACAGAGCTATTCAATGAACCAACTTTGAGCTTGATATCTCAACAACTGACAGAGTTATGACCATTTTAAGGTCAGAATCCCACCTGCTGTCATATACAGCCTTACCATGGGATAATATCCCATAACCATGAATATGAGGTGTCAAATAGACGAAGAAGCATGTTTTTACTTCAATACCTCATATGTCAGTCAATACTGGGGTCCCATACAGTTTCTGTACAGCATTCTACGCGTCATACATGTCAGAATCAGGCTGTGAGGTCCCCAGATGAAAATTTTCACCCTGTATTGGTGAAAGCTGCCCAGATGTGGTTTCAAAACCACATCTCAGCCCAATACAGGGTATACAGGTTGTTTGCAAACCACAAGCCTGTCATAGAGAGTGAAAAATCTTCACTTCCTCTACGTGGAAAGGTCTAGCAGCCTTTCCACCTCAATTTCAGGATAAAAGGAGGGCTTTTCACAGCCAAAAGCCTTCCCTCATCCTGCTCTTGAATAACCTACATAGTAAACTGTCAAAAACAGTTTTACTCTTGGGTAATAAACAGGTATACTCTTAATTTAAAGTATTGTAGTCTTTATTATTGTAACCCAACAGGTAAAGCTGCACCCAGGGCTTTCAACAGCGCTCACCACCACTATATTTCTTATAGTAAAGCCCCTTTTATTATTAAATTAATCCATCTTTAACCCTTATAAAACTATTTTAAACTATTTTCAACGTGTCACAGTCATAGTTTTAGTTGTAAATAGCTTTATTTTCACTTCAACATAGACTCATCCTGACATTTTGGGGGCCTGGCCGTGTTTTAAATCTTTTTTTGGACCTTATAAGTAAGTCTTTTCTCTCTTTATGACTTATTAACCAGTGTTTTATCTTTTTTAGGCGTAATTTCTCTATTTAAATATATATTTTTTATATATTTATCCTTTTTATATATATACTCATATTATAAGAGTATTTTTCACGTGGCTAATACCCACTGAATATAACTATTTTTGGCGTGTTTTGTATATAAAAACACATAAGCCATCAATAAAGTCCTGTATTCTTGACTGAATAAAGACACCTCTGACTGAAAAACCATCAGTTGAGGCGTGGAATAAGTGTATTGTTAACTCAATAACACTTATACAAAACCACTTGTACAGAATACACTTGAAAACCACAAGTGTATCTGTGGGACACTGGCACACAAACAGTGTGACAGGGTACCAAAAGCTGTAATTCTGACGTGGAATTGTTGATTCAATTACACTGTCATTATACAGGGCACATTGTAGTAACATACAAGCCCAGGGGCCAATCTTAGACGTGCAAAACCAGCATTTTTAAGAAGTCTTAACTGATATAAGTCCTCCCTTTTCTGCCTTGATTTCAGTGGCAGAAAATTACATCCCACTTGAGACCCAGTCACAGGCCAACACACCAGTGACACCCTCAGAACCAGAGGGCAGCAAGGGCAAAGGAAAGAGGCACAGTGAAGGTCTCATCACAGCCAAGAAGTGGACACCAATAGCCACTCAGAGAAGTAGAAAACCACGAAACTCTGCATCCATACAAGGTAAACCAACCTTAACCACTTGTACAGGAAAGATTACAATTATTAACCCAGTTGTAACTTCCAAAGGCAAACTGCCCAAGTCAGCAGACAGTAAATTTGTACAAGGCACAGTCAAAGGTAAATACCCTAAGAACATAAAGTTTTTGACTGCTTGCAAACACTGATATGTCCCCTGTATACCTCAGAGACCTTGGCTTCCAAAGGAACCAGCCAGAGGATAGAGGAGGATTGTCCAGAACCCGAAGACCTGAAAGAGGACACCCTGGACACAGTGGTGGATGGCAAAACAATGAGGGAGATAATATCAACCTTGCCATTCACACTCCAATTCAACAGAAACCTCAAACCAGAGGACTGGAAGGATATGGATCAAGTTCTTCAGATCCACCAACTCCTCAAAGATTTATTTCAATGGAGCATGGACAACAAGAGGTTCAACCTAGCAACTCACTGGGCAGAACTGGTATCAAGTTGCCAGAAGATCTGTCTCAAAGAAATAGACTTCAAAGACCTTATGGTAATCACCAAAGGTTGGAATCCTACCAGGCAGCACAGACTCCTGGAGGCAAGGGCACAGAGGATAAGGGAGAATCAAGCCACTATCCTAGCTATAGAAGAACAGTTGACCCAGACAGGGCCTACTCAGATTCCTTCAGGTTCACAAGGAGCAGGCCAAATAAACTCTCCAGTGGCTTCACACCATTCAGACACCAGCAGATCAGTGGCCAAGAGTCACCATTCTTCACAATTACAGGAGGTTTCCAGGAGAAGACAAGGAAACAAGGGCAAGAACAAAGCCTCCTTCAACCAGAGGAGGAAAGAGTCAGACCCCATGATCCAGAAGCTGTTGGATTTGGTAAAGGAAGTACACAAGAACCAGAAGTAGTTGTAAACCACTCTAGAATCAGTAGTCCTAGTAATAGAAACATTACCCCCACTCAGACTGAAAATAACATTGTCACATCTGAGAGTAACATCAACAGTGACACACTGTGGTTACAAGTGTCCCAATATGCTGAACAATCTGCAAAGCCATTTGCAGAAATTAAAGCTAGCCAAGAGAGGATGAGACAAACTCAAGCCTCCTTGGAACAAATAGTTAAGAATCTTCAAGAAGGATATGCTCAACTGAGCAAAGCCTCTGAAGAATCCAACAAAAGACTGAACCAAGTCTTTGAGGAACAACACCACAGCACAAGGGACAGGGAGTGTCTGGATCAAGACATTAACAAATTGTTTAATGCCTACCATAGCTTGAAGCCCCAACCACAAGGCCAAGCTATGGAGAATCCATATCAACCAGATGACATCAAACCAGATCCCATGTTGTTGAATAAGGCAAGATCTCCATCACAATACCAGGATGGAGATGGCATGTCTTATTCAGAGAAGGAAGCCTTGAAACAGCTTCCTGAGGCCTCAAACTGGCCCAAATTCTCTGGATCAGGAGAATATGATCATATGGAACTCATAGATTATATTGATGGACTCTTCATTGATGTACCAAGCATACCAGACTACTGGATTACTGCTAGATTGAATACTGCATTTAAAGGCCATGCAAGTATATGGCATACAGAAATGAAAGAAATCCATGGCAGAAGAAACTGGCCATGGTGGAAGAGTCAAATAATCCAAAAGTACAGTAATGGAACTTGGATATGGCAAAAGACCATGTCATTTGAAAATGACAAATACTCTGTGGACAAAGATCCATATGAGTGGTGTCTCAGACAGTCTAAAAGACTTAAAGCCATTGATCCTCAGATGAACATCCAAATGAGGAATCACAAACTTCTGACACAACTGCCAGGAGAATTAGAGCATGCAGTGAAATGCAGATGAAACCAAAATTGCACTCTAGATGACATAGCCAATACCTTACAAGACATAAGGAAAAGGACTAATATAGGGAAATTCACCCCATATAGAAGCAGTAGTTTCAAGGAGAAACAACCTTTCAGGGTGGAGTTTAAAGACAAACCCAGAGAAAGAGTGGCAGAAGTGGCAAAGAAGAAGAATTCTTGTCACAATTGTGGTTCAACAGACCACTATGCCAACAACTGTCCAAAAGCAAAGAAAAAAGTCTATGCTATAGAAAAAGTCCCTGAAGAAGAACCTCCAACAGAGGACTCTGAATCAGACTCTATGGGAGATGCCATCAGAGAACCATCTGATGATGATCAAGACCCAAGAGAGGAATTTCTAGTGGAATACCAAGAGGAAACCCCATTGGAAATCCAGGATATACAGTTGGAAGCAGGCATGCGACAGGACACTGCCAGCAAGAACTTGTGCAAACACACACAGGATGCACAAACATTCCTGGTTACACCAACCAAAGGAATGGCATATATACATGGAACAGCCACAAAAATGACTGTATGTATTGACAATGCTCAGCACCCACTGATCATTGACAGTGGAGCACATTGCTCCATAGTGGCCAGAAATTATCTGGATAACCACTTCCCAAACTGGGAAAAGCAGCTCCTTCCCACTAAGGCAAGGAACTTCAAAAGTGCATCAGGGAAGATGACTTCCATTGGGACAATTATCAAAGAGATAATTATACCCCACAGGAAGGGTAATATCAGACTCAACCCAGAGTTTGTAGTGCTTGAAGATGCCCACATCCAAGGGGTTTTACTGGGAACAGATTACCAGAGGATGTATGGCATAGACATTTACAACAGTAAAAACAGGCACATTACCATTGGTACCAACAAGGAAAAGAAATTTTCACTTGATATATACCACATATCTTCACAGGATCCACTAGAAGAACTCTTGAAGGAATTCAGGGAGGGACAGTTTAGCACTACCCTCACCAGTAAACAAAAACTAAGTCTACTGAAGATGCTGAGGAAGAACAGACCAGCATTTGCCATTGGTGAAGAGCCACTAGGCAAGATTAAAGGCCATGATATAGAACTATATCTGGATGTGGAAAGACCTTATCCACCCATGCTGAGGAGACCTCCTTATCCAGCAAGTCTGGAAACCAGGAAAGAAATTGAAAAACACATCAATGAACTCCTGGACATGGATGTCATAAGGAAGATTGGACATAATGAAATAGTGGAAATCACCACTCCTGTCCTAATCACCTGGCATGATGGCAAGTCTAGATTGTGTGGAGACTTCAGAGCCCTGAATAACTACACAAAAGCAGACAGGTATCCTATACCAAGGATACCTCATGCCCTGGATAAGCTGGCCAAAGCTAAATACATAACCAAGATGGATTGTATTAAAGGCTTCCACCAAAATGGAGTTAAACCAAACTCCATGAAGTTGCTCAGAATAATATGCCATATGGGCATATATGAGTATACCAGGATGCCATTTGGAATCAAGAATGCACCAGCCCACTTCCAAAGGATGATGGACACCATATTTCAAGAAGAAATAATGGAAGGCTGGATGGTAGTATATATTGATGATATCATTATATACTCAGAGACATGGGAAGACCATGTACAATACATAGACAGAGTGCTAAGTAAATGTACACCTATCAATCTGAAAATTTCACTTAAAAAGTGTAATTTTGGCCAACAAGAGCTACTAGCTCTAGGACACAAAGTCTCAGGCCTTAGTCTGCCAATTGACCAGAACAAAGTAGCAGCAGTATTGCAAAAGCCAGTACCAAAGAACATCAAAGAGATGCAATCTTTCCTTGGATTTGCTAGCTACTATAGAAACCACATCAAAAACTTTGCCCACATAACTAGTAGCTTATACAAGTTATGCTCAAAGGATGTAGTTTTTGAAATAACCAAGGAAAGGAGGGATGCATATGAGAGGATCAAATATGAACTCACAAATGCGCCTGTGCTCATCTTGCCTGACTTTGAACTACCATTCAAGTTATATATAGATGCAGCATGCAGCCAAGGCTTGGGAGCAGCCCTTCACCAAAGACAAATTGTGGATGGTGAACCAAGAGAAGGTGTAATATGTTACATCTCCAGGCAGCTGAAAGATTCAGAAGCCAGGTATGGGGCCACCCAGACAGAATGTCCATGTCTAGTCTGGGCTCTAGAAAAACTCCATTATTATTTGGAGGGTGCAGTCTTTGAAGTCTACACAGACTGCACAGCCTTGAAGTCTTTACTAAACATGAAGACTACTAATAGACACATGCTGAGATGGCAAATAGCCATCCAGGAGTATAGAGGGAACATGACCATCATATACAAGGAAGGTAAAAGCCATACCAATGCAGATGGCCTTAGCAGATGGCCACTGGACAATGTCAAAAGCAATCCAGCTTATGACCCTGAAGTTGCTGCAAAAATTCCTATCCATTTTATGGAAATAAATAGGAAGAAGAACTTCAGATTCTCTGAATGGGCACCAGGGAGTGGTACCCTTGACAGTGGAAACACTGATTCAGAGGGGACAGAAACCCCCATACTGGGAATAAGTTCCTCAGAACTGCATAATGAATTTTTTAATGCAGTGCTGAAATCATATGCTAAACACAAACAGTGTAGCATACTACTCCAACTCCTCCAACAAAAATACAGGAGCCCAGAACTGGAAACCCAGCTAGAGGAACCCTGGTTGAGGGCCTATAAGGACAATAAGTTCTTCCTTATAGATGGCCTGATTTATCACAGAGAAAAGCACACCAGTGCACTCACAGTGATAGACAGAGACCACATCTCTTTAATCCTGCAGGAATGCCATGACTGCCCCTACATGGGACACATGAGTGAGGACAGGACTAAAGAGAGGGTAGCAAGCACAGCTTGGTGGCCCAAGTGGGAGCAAGAGTTGAGTGAATACATCAACACTTGTGAAAGATGCCAAAAGGCAAATAGAAAACATGGGAAGAAATATGGGTTGCTTCAACACATAGAAGAACCCAAACACCCATGGGAAACCATCAACATGGACTGGGTCACAGGACTTGTCCCAGGAGGCAAAGAAAACTACAATGCCTGCTTAATCATAGTTGATAGGTTCAGCAAGAGCATGAGATGTCTACCATGCCATAAAGAGGACACAGCCATGGACACTGCTCTGTTATTTTGGAATAACATCATATCCACCTGTGGAGTCCCTAAGATCATAATTAGTGACAGGGACCCAAAATTCACATCTGAATTTTGGACCAATTTATATGACATGCTTGGCACCAAGCTTGCTTTTTCCACAGCTTACCATCCACAAACAGATGGCCTAGCTGAGAGGATGATCCAAACAATGGAGGAAATCCTCAGGAGGCTCTGTGCCTATGGCATGGAATACAAGGACCATGAGGGATACACCCATGATTGGGTCACCCTCTTACCAGCAGTCCAACTGGCTTATAATACAAGCCAGCACTCTACCACAGGAAAAACACCTGCACTGGTAGAGAAAGGGTGGAATCCCCTGTTACCTGTGGATCACTTGAAGAAAAATCTTCTGACCATCCACCCCACAGCCAAAGACTTCCATGATATGTGGAAGAAAGCCTGTGATACTGCTGCTAAATGCATAGCTGAGGCCAAAGAGTATAACAAGCAGAGGTGGGAAAAATCACATATGGAACCTGACTTCAAGGAAGGGGACCAGGTGTTAGTGTCTACACTAAACTTTAACAATCTCAAAGGACCCAAGAAGATGAGAGACTCATTTGTAGGGCCCTTCACTATCATTAAGTTGATAGGGAAGAATGCAGTAGAGGTAAAACTCACTGAGGAGTTTTCTAGGAAACACCCAGTCTTTCCAGTAAGCCTGGTCAAACAATACTTCCAAACAGAGAGGGATAAATTCCCCTCCAGGAAGAAAAACATCACTCCACCAGAAATAGTGGAAGTAGAAGACTCTCCTGGACCTGTGAGTAAAATCATCAGGGCCAGAAAAATCAGAGTTAATGGGAAGGATCAGAGACAATATCTAGTCAGATTCAAGAACCAGACAGCTGACAAAGACAAATGGTTGGCAGAGGATGCCATACCAGATGGGAACCTTCATCTAAGGAGATTAAGAGCCTCTAGGAGGACTGAACAGTCTCATAAATGATGAGCCTTTTTTTAGAGGGAGGGTATGTCAATCTGTGACTCAAAACCAGAGCACAAGCATGACAGCCAAAATACCATAAACCAATGGTATAGCCAAAATACCACCAAAACATGGAGCTGAGCCAAATTAGCTCAAAGGGTATCAAAAGAAAGAGGAAACTCACCTCTTTCTGAAAATATAAGTCCCATCACCATAGGACAAGAAATAACAAAGTTATTCCTGCTCAAAGTTATTGCTGAGCATAAACCTTAATTTTCACCTCTCATCTAAAATCTAGAAGGAGAGGCTTAACCCCATCAAATGGGTATTCAAAATGAAGCTCTAAGCCAGGGCTATCTAATGGTGCTAGCCAAACTGAGCTAGCACCAGTATTACTTGAGTTATGGTCAAATTCAGACCAAATAAAGGTGAACAAAACATTCACCTCTCATCTAACTTTTACAGTTTTAGTGTGAGATACCTAAAGTGGGGTCTTTTTGGAAAGAGCACAATCAGGGCTATCTGATGGTGCCATCCATTTCCTCATAGCTCAACTACAACAGAAGTTATTGGCCAAACAAGCTTAATACAGCTTTTGCCCAGACCACGCCAATGTACAAAAATACTTGTACATGGGATAACTTTGTCATATTTAATGATAACCATGTCAAGTTGGTTACCATTGTGTAGATCTCATACAGAGCTATTCAATGAACCAACTTTGAGCTTGATATCTCAACAACTGACAGAGTTATGACCATTTTAAGGTCAAAATCCCACCTGCTGTCATATACAGCCTTACCATGGGATAATATCCCATAACCATGAATATGAGGTGTCAAATAGACGAAGAAGCATGTTTTTACTTCAATACCTCATATGTCAGTCAATACTGGGGTCCCATACAGTTTCTGTACAGCATTCTACGCGTCATACACATCAGAATCAGGCTGTGAGGTCCCCAGATGAAAATTTTCACCCTGTATTGGTGAAAGCTGCCCAGATGTGGTTTCAAAACCACATCTGAGCCCAATAAAGGGTATACAGGTTGTTTGCAAACCACAAGCCTGTCATAGAGAGTGAAAAATCTTCACTTCCTCTACGTGGAAAGGTCTAGCAGCCTTTCCACCTCAATTTCAGGATAAAAGGAGGGCTTTTCACAGCCAAAAGCCTTCCCTCATCCTGCTCTTGAATACCCTACGTAGTAAACTGTCAAAAACAGTTTTACTCTTGGGTAATAAACAGGTATACTCTTAATTTAAAGTATTGTAGTCTTTATTATTGTAACCCAACAGGTAAAGCTGCACCCAGGGCTTTCAACAGCGCTCACCACCACTATATTTCTTATAGTAAAGCCCCTTTTATTATTAAATTAATCCATCTTTAACCCTTATAAAACTATTTTGAACTATTTTCCACATGTCACAGTCATAGTTTGAGTTGTAAATAGCTTTATTTTCACTTCAACATAGACTCATCCTGACAAGGATGGCATTGGGATTCCACAGGGTTTCAGTATTTGCCGTTACTTTCTCTACAATATTGTGATATTCTTCTGGCAGTTTTGTTAGAATAGTGAAAGCCAGGGTTGGAGTACCCACTTCTACTTTGACACTTATCACTTCGTTTAGACATTGTCTGATCTCTGAGATAAAATTTTGTAGACTGCCATTGTAAGTAATTCTGCAGAACCTCATCCAGATTCTCGCCTGATTGTTGAAAGTGGATGAAGCAAAGCGCTTTGTCAGCTTACTCCACAATAGGTGTGAATTTTCCATTGTCTCATCATCGTCGAAGATTTCAGTAAACATGTTTGAGTCAAGGGTTCTCGCTATTAAATTGCAGGTCTCTGCATTGGCATCTATTATTTTATTATCAGCAGCTGAAGGTCTGCTTTCACTGCTCAAGGACGGCAGAGTTTCATTGACACAGTGTTGATATAGCTTTTTGTGTTTTAGGAGCATAACAACCCACCTTCTCCATTCAGGGTAATTGTTTTCTGAGAGGGTTGGGAGAGGTCAGATTCTGTTTTCATTGTCTGCTTCAGATGCCATATATGTTGTATTATCCTTTAGTTCGTACTTGAATCACGGTTTTGTTTTCTCAAGACTGTAAATCTGATAAGTTTAATGTATAAACTAAAGTATATATTTCAGTTACATGGAATTTAGTGAGAATAAGGAGACAGTTAGAAATACCTAAAGGATAGTACAACTATGTTAATTAGTAATGAGACTGAGAATAGCAGGGTAAACCCTTACGTAGTTCTATTAAAGAGATACATGATTAACCAGAAGGTTGATATCAATAGTTGAGTACAATAGAGAAATCTTACCACAACACACACACACTAAGTAACAGGAAAGTAAAGAAAAATAAGAGAAATGAAAGAATAAGGAGAGAGTAAAAACAAGTAAAAGATGAATGTAAAAATCATGTGGGAGTTGTGAATAGTACGTGTTCTTATAGCATACAAAAAGATGAGTTCCTCCAGCTTAGTCCTAAGCCGTTGGATAGAGATGACCGTGCTTTGTCATCTGATGAGTGGTTAGACATCTTGATGGACTGTTATTGATCTAAACTGCTAGTTCATAGCAGTTTAGCCACGAATACCGACATATTCTTATAATAAAAGTACTTTTTCCTCATTTCTGTACTGAGCATTGAAAGAATTCAAAGGTTTTTCAAGGAACAGCAAATTGAAGCTTCTGCAGAATACATTATTCTTAATCTTTTCAGGGATAGGAGAGAAGGAAGTATGAGAGATAAATATGAGTTTTCACGTTATTGGAATTCTATAACATCACTAAAAATGATATTTGTATCATGAGTCAAATTAACAAAGAAATATTATGAATTAACCATGACATAAACTTTAAGATGAACTAAACAATACTCCATTATTCTCTTTAATTTTTCATTTTAAAAAAACTTGATGCATATTATTGTGATCTATGAGATCTCAAAGCAAAAATAAAAAAGATAGCCAACTATCTGCCTGGTAAAAATTATCAACACACAAATTATTTTAATAACAGATCTTTACTTTTTACTATTAATTCAATGAAACTAGAAATATATCTAAGCTAAAAGAGACTGTTCAAAACATCTGAATGACTTCAGAATGTGAGAATTGACCTTTGTATGCTGGCATAGACCTTGGGGAGTTTACCCCTGCCAAATCTGCCAGAAGATACTGATTATTTGAATAAAATTCTTAAAGTGTTTTGGAGATTTTCATACAGTATGTTGATATAAATTTCAATCATGAAGGAGTTCATGATCAGTTCAGCTCATCCTACATCAAGTGAAATATTTTTTTTATTCATTTTACACATTAGTTGAATTGAAATGGAATACCTATTTTTGTCAACCATCCCTATCAAATTCTACCAATAAAAACTAAATTGAAACACTTACTTTTTCTTTTGATAGAAATGGGACTCCCCACCTCTTGGAGGCCTTTGATACTATGGTACTCCAACATCATAGCAATGGACAATCAGTCAACTGGTGTTCTTCAGGATGACTGGGACAATTTCAACATGCAGTTATTTCTGTACTGCATATCAAAATCAGAAGTCGCCTCTGAACTCATTATTAAACTGACAAGAGCCTCACTCCAATGAATTAAAATGAGAGTCATTAAGTGCAGTGAAAGTTTTACATAAAAAATGAATCTTTTTTCTAGTTATAGCTGACACTTATAATCAACATTCAAATCCAATACTGTTTTACGGTAATCAAAGCGATATTTTTAAGTGTAATTAACATAATTGGCAAGCTCAAGGCTTAGTGAGGGTTGTTCTTAAATTAGTATTTTGGAAGAAAAACTAATTCCTCAAAAGAATTAAAATTTTAATCTCTTTGAATCTTAAGGTTAATCCTGCAACTATAGTATCAGAACTTAGTTCATCAAAATATTCGCAGTAAATACTCATTCCAATATTGGCTTTTTTAAAGTATTACTGACTCAATAATCTTTCTCTAAAATTCTTCTTCAGTTGACTAGTTTTTTCCCTACAATCAATCTCTAATAAAGCTTGATGCCAAAAACACTATTCAAGATTACCTGTTAGTTATGAATATATTTTTTTTCAGTTTATATATGAAGTTTGATTAGTCAATTAAATAAAATAAATTCAAGATTTGAAACTAATTATTTCCCAAAAAAGATGTATGAAAAACTGGAATCCTTTAAGATAATTTGGAAAAAAAAATTCAAATACAAAATTTAAAAAACTAAATACTCCTTGTTTTATGAAGTCCCAAATATTGAGAAGATTAAAATTTTCAACTTTGATATATTTTAATCTTAAAATAGCCAGGGTTTAAATGAACTCTACCATTCTCCTCCCATAACAGAGGGTATATAGTCAATAAAGGGAATAAATCCCAAAAAAAGATTTTTTATAAGTGGAGTAGAGACAATAAAATATGATGTGATACCCCCCTGAATTATCCTTAGCTAAAATATATAAAAGATTGGTTTACAAAAAAATAATACCTAATTTCTGTTTTCTTTTAATTTATTTTAATTTTGATTATGAACTCAAACACCTTGTGTTGATAGGAAATTATTACTATAGAATGAAATTCTTTATCTATAATGATATTGCATCAAATTATGCTTTGTGGAATATTTATGTCCTCATAGAGGTTACACCATAAGAAAACTTTATTTTAACTCTACTTGGAGGAACTCTTATGAAGGTATTAATGCCAAAAATGCCTGATATTTTGCCAATAAAGAGAAATATAGCCTTTATATTGAATAATATTCAATCACAGGTTAGCAAATGTAAATAACTTGAACAATGTTAAAGCTATTGTATATGGTATTGAAAATTCTATGTTATTTCAAAAAAAAATTATAATACCTGGTTAGACGTCTGTATTTTTGAATCATAGAGAAATGTAATGAATGAGGAGTGGCCATAGAATCTTAATAAGTCAAAAATTAATAATAATATAGGGAGAGATTAGTATATGAAAGATTAGATTAATCATTAAAGATGTAATACAGTAATTGGGAGAGGAATCTCAATGAATAACTCAAATAAAAGGGAAAAATTTACAGAAAATTGGGCTCAAGTAACAGAAAGTCTCTGAAGAGTTTCACAAAAGTATTTCAGCTAAAATACAATAATGTTTTGGAATAATACATCAAATCAAAAACAAAAATTCATTTGTGGAAACATCAAAAGGGATTTTTTGAAGGTTTAAAGTTATTTTTAAACCGGAAAACCATATTTTATTGTTAAGAAGGACAAAAAGAGGTTTTTAGAAGATTTTCAGTTGAGGTTGAAACTGTAAAACCACAATTTGGCCCAATTTCCAGACGGACGTTTTCACAATCCATCCCCGCATTAGAAGGTATAATAAGTTACTATCTCCTCTTCCTGAGCTCTTATTCCCATATCCCATGCAGAGGTCAACCACAAAATTCAATTTTTTCCTACTTTTTTTGTTAAAAATACATTCAGGATTGAATTACATATCATCACATATAAATAAAGTAGATTGTTCTTATTATCTTTGATTTATTATTATTATATTTACTGCAGCTTTAAAATACTGCTATTTGTTCAAAAACTCTTAAGAAAATTATTACTAAAAAATATATTTGGGGGTGTCAAAGTTACCAAATCCCAAGTTTTTTTTGCCAAATTCCACATTAAATTTTTGGGATTTGGGAAATCCCACACCTCAAGAGGTGAGGTATTTTGAGGTACAAAAACCCAAGTTTTTTGGTACCAAATCCCATGTTTAGATACTAAACTCCCAGCTTTAGCTTCACTTAAAGGGGAATTTTTACACCAAACAACTCAATAAGGGCATGTTAAATTGCATAAAACTTCCCTTCTTTTGCATAAAATCTGAATATATACTGGTCATTTATTGAAGTATTTGATTTCAAATTGAATTTGTTATTGAGCTTTTCTTCATTTACAATGCCAAAGGCTTCAGAAAGGCTACCTTTACTTCAAACCTTTAGCTCACTGCAGTTCATCAATGCTCTCAGCTCTGATAGAAATTCTGATATCCAGAAAGATAGAATCTTATTAGATATGATAACATCACAAAGATACATCAATCCTCATAAAAGATATCCATCACATTACATGTATACAATGAATGATTTACAAACATTATCATCTGAAAGGTTTTGCCAGCTATGTAGGACCACACATGAATCATTTCAAAAATTGGTTGCAAAAATTCAAGATTATGAAACCTTTCAAAAATAATCATAAAACAAACAATGCAATTTTGCCATACAATTGGCTGTTGCACTCTCAAGGTTAGGAGCAAATCGCAATGGGGCTTCTTTGGGAAAGATTGGAATGTTATTTGCAATCAGCCATGGGGCTATTGTGCTTTAAACTAAAAGAGTGATCCAGATATTAATAAAGCTGAAGTTAAAAATGATTGTGTGGCCAACAATAAAACAATGCAGAGAGATGTCTCAGGTTATGCAGGCAGAATGCTTCCCTGGGTGCATTGGATTTATTGATGGGAGTCTCATACCATTATCCCAACATCCCCCCCAATGATGGTAAAGCCTATTTTGATCATAAAAAGAGGTAAGGTTTTGAATTTTTATCCTTTATTTCATTTTTACTGATTGTTTAAAATTAAGGTATTATATGGTAATACAACTGGTTTGTGATATAAACAAACAGTTCAATGCTCTACATGTTGGTTTTAATGGGTCACTTCATGATTAAAATTTATATCAACATATGAAAATTGCACAAACACCTTGAGAATTTCATAAAAAAGATCAGCACTTACTTTCCAATTCAGCATATGCAATCTCTCCTTGGGTTGTTCAAGCATATAAGGGAGTTTCAGAACAGAATTAAAACAACCATTCTTTCAATTACTGTCTAGCAAGATAAAGGGTCAGAATTGAGTATGCAATTGGAGTTTTGAAGGGGAGGTGGTTTTCTCTAAGGGAAATGCCACATCAAATGAAGGATAGTTATTAAATTGAATACTTTGTTGGTTGGGTTTTGCCTTCAATGAGTTTACATAATATGTTAACACAAATTGATGATGAATTGTTTGATTTATACAGAGATGATGATCCACCACATGTGGAAAATATTTCCAATAACAAAATTGGGAAGATGTGGTAAATATGCATAAAAAACTTAAACCAATTACTTTGGAATGGAAAGATAGTCAATTGTGAATTTAATCAAAACCATTGTTTTATGTAATTAGTTTAATTGCATAAAACAGAGTGGGGATGTTGTTGAGAAAATCAAACTAATTACAATTAATACTTTTTAGCTCTTTTTTGGTCCTCCACATTTTTTTCAAAGTACCCATTGACTTTTGAATTAATTTCTGTGGATGTAATTTTCAAGAATTAGTAACCTAAATTAAATAATTTACAGTTGATTTGAAAAGAAAATCCAAGATGAGTTATTTTGTCATGATTTATAAGTGCTGGGGGAGGGTTTGTTGTATGATGAGCCGTTGTTGATGTCTTCCAAAGGATTTATATGTTTCCAGGTTTTTTTGAAAAATCAATCTCCATTTTAAATTCAGGGAAGTGCATGCCATGTCAAGAGGGGTTGGAGACAGTTGGAAGGGGATGGAAATATTTTTTGGACACAAAAGAAAATATACCATAGCTTCAGGCATTGAGATCGTTTAAATCCTGGTGTGGCTTATTGAAAAATAAATCTTGAGTGACAATGAGATTGGTAAAAGATTTGAATTCTTCCTTTGGATTGGAAGAAGTCCATTTAAGCTGACTGAAGCTTGGTAATTTGGCTGCTTCCATTAATAACTGATTTTGATTTGCAACTAATTTTGAAAAATGAGATATTCTTGAGTAAAAAAATTAATCATATTGATGAAGTTTGGTCTATTGCTTATTATCTGATTTGATTTGATGAGCAGCCAACCCAGGTTTTCAGGAGTAAACACCTAATAAATTCTAAATTAATAAGCCAAAAATATCACACAACTGCAGATTTTCCAGAATCAGAACCCGGACAAAAGCCAATAGCTTTCATAATTCCACCTAGGACTTGTTTATTGGTTTTAATTTCTTGTTGATTTTGAGATAATGTCATTAATGTGATAAGAAGGTTTTTGAGGATTTTGGAGTGGCCAGAAGAAAGGTCAAATGGGGTTATTTCATAAATTATGACTGGTATACATGGCTTTTTGGCTTTATCATTGAGTACATAGGGGTGGGGAAAAGTGTTTACTGATTTGGGTTTTTACCATGAGGCATTGGATGATTTCTTTTCAATTGAGATGGTAGAGAAGTCCTTATATGCTGTGTTTGAATGGACAAGGTGAGGAATTATTTGTTTTTAATCATGAATACTTTGTCATTGGCTTTGGGTGAGCTGTCTTTTATGATCTGATTTGGTATTATTATCCTCATGATGTTCTATATTTGGTTTAGTCCTAACCATTAAATAAAGAGGAGGAATAGTAGTTCCATAAGCATTCAAATCATTCTGATGCTGTGCTGAGTCTGCTTTAGTCCTAACCATGACATCAATAGAATCATTTTTAGAGTCAGAGAGAGGGGGAGCATTTTTTTTGAATTTCAAAGATGATGGAAGGGGGGTAAAAGTAGTGTATTGGCAAAAACACATCACCAAATTGGTAAAAACACATAAGGGGTTCCCTGATCCCATTTTTAATCAAAAATGAAACACAAAAATGCATATATTGGGCCAAAACATACCCCAAAAGGCTTTTCACCCACAAAACCCCTCTAACTCCCAATTGTTTCAGATTTTTTCCACAGCCCAACCCCAAAAAAAGACCAAACACCCAAATAATCCACATTATCCCCACCCCAAAAGATTTTTCATTTGAAAAACAGCATTACCAAAGCAATTTTGCAAAACTTTTCACACTTTTCTTTTTTCCCCCCAAAACTGCATTTTCCACCACAACAACCTTCTTCCAAGCCTCTAAAATTCCAATTTTTTATCTTCCCTCATCCATTAAGCCCACATTTAAGCCATTTTTTTCACTCTTAACCACTTCTTTTGATTTTCCACACCTTTTATCACTTCTTTTTCACATTTCAAATGCTTCTTTCCTCATTCCAAATCCCCAAATTCCCCCCTTTTTTAAGCTTATACAGCCTTTTCACTCAAAAATGCTGCAACCCCCCACTGAAGGTGAATTTAATACCCTTGAGCTTCTTTGGAAGCATGGCCATAATTTTCCCAGGACTCAAGGGTATTCTGTGTCCATCTTGAGGTCCAATATGACCCACAACCAAATTGAAATAGGTTGTGAAAGTTCTGTGACCTGAAATACCAACAAAACTCCTCCAAAACAGTCACTTCAAGAAAACTTGACTGTCCATTTATAGTTTATGCCAGAAAATATGCCAAGAAGACCACTTGGACTCTTAAAGTCAAAAATCCTGAGCATAGCCATGATGCCACTGAAAGTATCATGGCACATCCTTCTTTCAGGAAATTTAATGAGCAAGAAACATCCCAAATTGCTCAGATTTCTGAATCACTGATTCTGCAAAGGAAAATTCAGGCCCAATTATGAAGCCAGAGGGAGTCTGACAGGCCTTTAATCCTTCAAGACATCTACAACCAAGTCAAGAAAATCAAGAAAGGAAAACTGCAAGGCAGAAGGCCCATTGATGCTCTTATTGACACTATCAAAGAAGAAAATTTTGTTTGGTCCTCTGAAAGGAATGCTTAGGGACATATTACCTACTTGTTTTTCACTCACCCCCTTGCCATAAAACTTCTTCATGGCTTTCCCAATGTCATTCTTATGGATAGTACTTATGAAACCAATAAGTACAAAATTCCCCTTTTTCATATTGTTGGATTCAGCTCAACCAATAAGACCTCTTCTGGGGCTTTTTGTTTGATGAAGAATGAAACTGAACCCTCATATACTTGCAAATTAAATCAACACATAGAAAAAGTCCTCAAAAACACCAATATTGTTCCCCTCCAGTCATTGTTATTGACAGGGATCTGGCCTTGAAAAAATATCTTAAGAAGCTCTTCCCAGACTTTAAATTCATGTTATGCATTTGGCACATAAATAAAGATATATCTGCCCATTGCATGAAGAAAATCGGTCATGGCACTGATTTTGAAATTTTTATGGGCCTTTGGAATCAATTAATATACTTTTATTCTCCACTTTATTTCACTTTTTTCTTATAATTGTTTATATCAACAACTTTGGGATTCATTTCTCAGGTTATGTATCCATCCACTGAAAATTCTTTCAAAGACAACTGAAAGAATCTTCAAAAGCAAGTCAAAAATGCTGAAGTCTTAAGATATTTGGAAAATACCTGGCCTCCTCTAGAGGAGTATTATGTGCCAGCCTGGACCAGCCACCTTTACCACCTGGGTGTGGGCTCCACCTCCAGAGTTGAAGGTGCCCATGCCATGGTTAAACTTTGGCTCCAAAGGTCCACTGGTACTCTCTTGGAGGTAGTTAGGGCTCTCCACATGGATTTCAGAAAACAATTTATTGAAATAATCAACAAAATATCAAAAGAAATTATTTTCCATGTCAAGAATTTTCCTCCACACATCTGTGCTCTCAATGGCAAGGTGTCTCATTATGCCCTTCAGATGGCCTTTGAAAATTTCAAAATCAAATTTCCCCCCCATGAAAATGCACCAAAGAATACAACAACTATCAAGGAATTCCTTGCAATCATAAGACCCAAAAGGAATTTTCCAAGCGCAAAAGGCTTGAGATATCAGACTTCCATCCTTAGTGGCATTTGAATTTACATGTGAGGGTTTTTTAACTTCAAATTCTTACTTTTTTTCTTATTAATTGATTGTCTTTGTCATATTCTTCTCAGAATGGGTATCAAGGTAATAATCAAAGTGTTGAAAAAGAAATAAAGAATGAATCCAAAAAAATGTTTGAAGATATTGGGGAAGACCTTTTTCAAATACCAATGGCAAAAACAACCCCAATTCTTCAACATTGTCAAGATGTTTTGACTGGAAAAGCCCCATTTGATCAAATTCCCAAGAGTCGAGAGGATGATCAATATTATGAAAACCAACTAGAATGAAACAATATCCATGGAAGACCTCAAGGAGCCAAGAATAAAAATAAAAACAAGAACAAAAGAGAACCATAAATATTTGAAATAATTTAAATTCAATCCAAGAGAAGAGGAAGACCCCCATCAAAAGTGACTAGCACAGCAACATCAAGATAACAGTCAAATATCCCCTCAGCCAATTATGGAAGTGGACTCATCTGACAATTCTGAAGATTCTGAGGCCTCATTAAAAAAATCAATCAGTTTATCAGATTCACTACCATCAGCAACCACATTAAATTAACATGGAAAATCAGAAGTCACCCTTAGAAGGTCTATAATATTTGCAATTGGAAGCAAAACCTCACAAAGAAAGTCCACCAAGCCTGCCACCAGTTTGAAGATATATGATACAATTGACTTGACCTGTGAGAATTGTCAAAGCAATCATCACACAAGTGATGAATGCTCCAAGCTCTTTGTGGGTTTCTGATTCTTTTTGATGTATATTTCTCTTGTTTATTTTGATATTTATTCAATTTTTTATCTTATTCTATCAGGTACCTGGCTCAGAGGACTTTCCCAGGTTTATATTGAAATACACCTTCAAGACCATCAATGTCCAGGGGGGTGGAAACTGTTGCTACAGAACAGTATCCCACTACATTTACAAAACTGAAGCTCAATGGGCTGATGTAAGAGGTGACTTGGCTGAAGAAATTCAAAAAATTGAAGACCTTTATGAAGCCAGGAACACTTTAATTCCCTCAGTATCCTCTTATTTGGACAGAATTGAGTGGTATGAAGATGTTGGCCAGGCTCCAAGAAGGAAGTGGATGTCCATCCCTGACATGAGGATCCAATTGCAAATAAGTATCAAAGACCAGTTTTCTTTTATTCCACATTCTAATTTTTCCTTTTTTGACTTATTTCTGTCTTCCAAATGATAATCCCCCAATTTTCATATGCTTCTTGGATAGCTGTTCTCATCTTATTCCATGGGATATCATCATTTCCAAAGTTTATCCAGTCCCCCCCATTACTGTGAATTGGGAATTTCATCCCCAACCACAAGCCCTGGAGTGGGCTGATGAATTTACAAAACACAGGATGTTATATTTGTCCAATCTTTCTCCCCTCAGAAAAAGCCAACTATTTTGGAGGTTGATTCAGATTGATTGATTTTTGTATATAGAATTTATGCCAATTATACCCCTCCTCAGTCCCATTTATTGTTTACATTCCACCTCAGTCCCTTTTTTGATCAAAAATGTGGCACTTTTGTACTTAAAAATGGTCATATTACAAACAAGAAAAAAAACACTTTTTGCACCTTCACTTTTTGTCCCACCAAAAAAATTCTACAAAATTATGGGTTTCTGGTTCTTTATTATCCAGATTTAACCATTCATTTATAAATGAAAAAAGAAAATTCATAAGTGGGAAGATTTTAAATTAATTTTTTGAAAATAGTCATATTACAAACATGGAAAAAGAACACTTTTTGCACATTCACTTGTCCCACTGTAACAACCACTCATCAGGGGTAAGGGCATTCATGCTTACACCCACTCAAACACCTCAAATAAGCAAATAAACTGTGTGTATCAGCATTCAGTTTCAGCAATGTTCCTTGCTGAAACATGCATACAGTCTGGTTCATCAATACAGCCTGTCAATACCTGTACAGGTTGGGATTACCCAATACAGTTTGGATACACCATTTCCAAACTGTATGATCACTCAATACCACCACTCCTCTTGTACAGATCCTGTACATCTGTACAGGACCTGTATTTGCCAGACTCAATTCAATCATCAAATCTTCTCATGGAAATTCTATGTCTGGATCAGGGCTGGTGATTCTCACATATACCAGCCCCTCTTTCTCCCCACTGGGGATTTTTCCCCAGTTAATTGATTTAGTTTATTTATTATTTTATGATTATTCTTATCCTTATTTTGGGTATTATAATCATTTAACTTTAAGTTAGTCTTTGCCTTCTTTCTTTCTTTGTCTGTATAGTATGAGCTGGGTGGGCATATCCTTATTAACCCTTCTCTTTCCATTCTGACAGGTTGAAACAGTGGACTTGAACTTTTTTGTGGTTGGCTCTTTTATTCTTACTCTTATTTCTTGTTTCTGCTTTTCTTATATTCTTTTATTTAGTAATTCATCTCTTAACACTCCTAAGTGTATTTCTTTCTTACCATATCATTGAGCCCTCCATAAGTGAGTCCCAGGCCCTCTTCACTTAGAAGAGCCCCTGTGACATTAAATTAATTAACTCATATTTGATTCTTTCTTTTCATTAATTTAACTTCATTTCCCTCGTTCATCAATTATGACTCTTTTATGGTCTTATGATTCTCATGATTATGATTTTTCTATCTTCAATTTTCATCTCATTCATTATATTTATATGAAAATTGACTCTTTCTATTTTTCTTGATCATTGCTGACCATCTCATTTCATTCTAAATTCTATCTCAATCAAATATTTCCTTTGTTTGCTCATTCAGGTCTTATCAGGAGTTATTGATTGTTTAATTGATTGGTTGATTGATCAGGATTCATTGGGCTATTGATTCAGTGCTTCAGGATCTTATTTGGATTGGACTGATTGACTTTGAATTCCTCAATATAACTGATTGATTCTCAAGAATTGATTATTGATTATTGATTGATTTTGATTCCTGAAGATATTGATTTGACTGATTGATTCCACAAGACCCTGAATTGATATTGAAGACATTGACTTATTGATTTATTTATTGATTGATCGCTGAATTCTTCAAGATTATTGATATTTGATTGACTGCTGATATTGACTGAATTGATTGATTGATTGATTGAATTGTTTTCACCTCAATAATGTTGATTGATTCCTCAAGATCATCAAAATTTTATTGATTATTTATTGTGCCAAGCTTTGATCCCTTTTGTGAAGTATCATCAAGTTTTTATTCTTAATTTCTCAATAATTCCATTTCAGCATAGCCCTCCAGCCAAGAGCACTAGATCTCAAATAAATCCATCTGTTCTCACTCCAACAGAAAGGGTTCCTCTTGACCGCACACCATCAGTTCATCAACTGAGTGCAAATTTGGACAGAGTACCACCAATGGAAGGAGCATCACCCTCCAGAAGATCAAGATATTTCTCTGGCCTATTGGATGGCTACCCTGGCATGTCTGAAGGTGCAAGAGCAAGATTAGGGGAAGCCCAAGATGAAGAGGGGGAGGAGTCTGGAGAAACTGAAGTGGAAACTGCCTTGGCAGGTGTCCCTGAGGCTTCTGAAGCTGCAAATCTAGCCCATTCTAATCAGCCTCTTGTCTCTTAAGCTGAGCCAAACTTCCTCAAGATGATGGAGCAGATGACTCAATTCATAGGGCAGCTCACTCAAGCAGTTCCTCCCAGGGACAATTCCAAAGCCCCTGCATTCAAAACTCCATCAATGAAGGCACCTGATTCTTTTGATGGTACTCAAGCTCATAAATTGAGAGGATTTATGCAATCCTGTAAGTTGATTTTCCATAATGATCCAGCAAATTTCTTCCCTGACAGGAAGAAAGTTCTGTACTCAACTTCCTTTCTCACTGGTAGAGCTGGCAAATGGATTGAACCCTACCTCTCCAATATTTCCAATGAAGCTCCTTCCTACCTCCTCAATAATTGGAAGTTATTTGAAACTCAATTATTCACTCTGTTTGGTGACTCCAATGAAGTCAGAAAAGCTGAACAAGAGTTGGACAATTTGATGATGAAGGAAAGTGGTCATGTATCCTTGTACATTGCTGATTTCAGAAGCTTAATGTCAAGAATTGGAGATTGGGGAGAAAGAGCTTATATTCATGTTTATAGAAGAGGATTGGCATCAAGACCTTTGGACCAGCTGGCTTCCTACCCTGTTAATTTTGATACTCTTCAAGAACTCATGGACATTACCTTGGAATTAGGTACCAGATACCATGAGAGACAGAAAGAGAAGGGTAGTCATCAAGAAAAGAGGCCCCCTGTTACTGGATCCAATTCTTCAAGGCCTCCTCAAGACTCATCTTCAAAAAGGCCTCACCATAAGAAGAATTAGAAGGGGAAGCAATTTCAAGCTTCAAAGGACAAGCCCCATTCTGCTCTCCTCAATAAGGACAATGAATTAATTGGTGCTGAAAAGGAGAGGATCAAAGAAGGGTTATGTACTTCTTGTGGTGGAAAGAAACCAATTGAAAAATGCTTCAAGAGGCCTCAGAACTAGCCTGGGTCATCAAGAGGCTTCCCTAGCAAGCAGGGAAAAGCCTGAGTGGGAATCATGATGTGTTCAATGGTTCTCACTTATTTCCTTCAAGAGAACAATTGTGCACTCTGAATACTAGTGTCAAGGAATCTTTAAAGTTTCTTATTTTTTCTTCTGTCTCTGATTTTTTTATGGTATTCTCATTGATTCTGGTGCTACAATCTCTTTTATTGCAAAGACTTTTGTTCTCAAGTACTCATTGAATATGTCAGAGGTCCCTGAAAAGATTACTCTTTTCATTATGGATTCAAATGAATCCCCTGCCTTGTGCATCACACATTATACCCAGTGGGTAGTTGACTTGCCTTCCTTCCCAAGCTTTGAATATGACCTTTTTATCATAGATTCACCCAAAGGAGAAGACCTGATATTAGGCTATGATTTCCTCTACCATTTTAATCCCATTATTGATTGGAAAAATGGATTGATCACCTATGATTCTATTCATAAGGATTCTAGTGGTATTAATTCTTCTGCTAGTAATGCCTTGGCCACTGCTGTCAACAGTTTTTCTCTTGTTGATGAGCTTAAGACACCTTCCCTTCCTTCTTCTATCCATATCCCTTCCATCATGCCATCCCAGTCATTACCCAAATCAAGAGATGAGGTCTTCAAAGACATAAAAGATGTTTGAGAAGATTTTTCTATATCTTCACTTCATCTCTTTCAAGGGGTATGGACCTTCCTCCCTTGTCTTTTCATGCCTCCCTGGAGGAGCAGTGGGATGAGGAGGAAGATCTAGAAGAAATTGAAACTGTGTTGAAGGTAGTCACTCCTGCTTTTCACCAATATTTGGATGTATTCTCCAAGGTGAAAGCAGAGAAACTTCCTCCACACTGTGCCTGTGATCATCATATCAAATTGGAGGGTCTTCTACCTCCAGTTGGTTTTATCTACTCATTATCAAATCAAGAGTAAGAAGCACTGTGGGCCTACATGTCAGAGAATTTAGAGAAAGGTTTCATAACGCCAAGCTCCTCTGCAACAGGAGCACCTGTCCTTTTTGTCAAGAAAAAGGATGGAGGTCTTTTTTTGTGTGTTGAATACCGCAAACTCAATGCTGTCACTAGGAAGAACGGGTATCCGGTTCCTCCTATGAACCAGCTTCTTACAGTATTCAACGGTTCCACTATTTTCTCCAAGATAGATCTGAATGGTGAATATAATCTCCTCAAAATCAAAGAGGGGGATGAGCACTTAACTGCCTTCAGAGCCAAATATGGTAGTTATGAGTATTTGGTTATGCCATTTGGCCTTACCAATGCTCCAGCTTCTTGCCAGAGTCTTATGAGTGACATATTTACAGATTTCTTGGATATTTTTGTTGTAGTTTATTTAGATGATATTATGGTCTTTTCCAATTCTGATGAGGAACATGTCAAACATATGGCCTCTGTCCTCAAAAGACTGAGAGAAAATAATTTGTTTGCCAAAGCCTCCAAGTGTGTATTCCCTGCCTCAAGTGTGGAATACTTGGGCTATGTTGTTTCAAGTGATGGCCTCAAGATGGATTGTTCTGAAGCTCAGAAACTCCTCAATTGGCCTCAGCCAAAGAACATCAAGGCTCTTCAATCCTTTCTTGGCTTTGCCAATTTCTATTTTTGTTTCATTACAAATTACTCCAAAAAAATCACTTCTCTCACTTCCCTTCTCAAAAAAAGACTTTCCCTTCATCTTCAATGAGGAAGCTCTTGATCAGTTTCAAATACTCAAAGAAGAATTCACCACCGCTCCTATCCTTTCTCATTTCAATCCTTCTCTGCCAGCTATTATAGAGACTGAGGCTTCTGATTATGCCTTGGGTGCTGTACTGAGTCAGGTGAATAACTCAGGAAATCACCCCATTGCATTTTATAGTGGCAAGCTTCTCCCAGCTGAGCTTAAATATGAAATTCATGACAAGAAACTCCTTGGCATAGTTTGCACTCTCTAGCATTGGAGAGCTTTTCTTCTTTTGCTTTCAAATTCTTTTAAAGTCTTTACAGACCACTCTTCTCTTCAGTATTTTATGTCTTCCAAAGTCCTTACTCGTCTTCAAGCCCGTTGGGTTGAGTTTCTCTCTGAGTTTCATTTAACTATCAATTACTTCCCAGGAAGGCTGGCCACTTTACCAGATGCCTTGTCACGTCAGGATGACGTGTACCCAGAGGGGGGGGTGGACTTCATCAGCAAGAATCCTCAGAATTTTCATCAAGTAATCAAGCAAGTTGGAATTCAAGAGTCAATATTCTTCTCAATAAAAGTTGAAATTTTCTCAGATTTAGATGACCAAATTCAAAAAGAAGTATGGCAAGACAAAGACTATAGAGAAATACTCAAGCAACTAGCAATAGGTGAATCGGTTACAGATTATCCTCTTGAACCTCAAGCCAAGCTATTATTATTCAAAGATAGAGTGGTCATTCCAAGAAATGAAGAAATCCAACTCAATATTCTTCAAAAGCATCATGACTCACCATTGGCTGGCCACCCTGGCCAGGAGAAGACCCTCAAGCTCATCAAGAGGGATTTTTACTGGGCTGACATGAATCCATCAATTAAGGACTATGTGTCCTCATGTCAGAAATTTTCAAGGAACAAGAACATTCATCATAAGAAGTTTGGATTACTCAAGCCTCTTCAAATCACAGCTGGTCCTTGGAATTCTTTATCAATGGACTTTATAACTCAATTGCCACTGTCCAACAACTTTGACTCAATTATAGTAGTTGTGGACAGGTTCTCAAAAATGGCAATCTTTATTCCAAATTATGGAACAATCACTGCTATGGAATTATCTCAAATATTCATCAGCCATGTCTTTTCCAAACATGGACTTCCAATCAGTATTATCAGTGATAGAGGATCCTTATTTGTTTGATCATTCTGGACCAATATATGTCAGCAGCTCAAGATATCAAGAGATCTTTCAACTGCTTTCCATCCTGAAACAGATGGACAGACAGAGAGGGTAAATCATATTCTAGAACAGTATCTTCGGATGTATGTCAGTTACCATCAAGATGACTGGAACACCTGGCTCCCTCTGTCTGAATTTGCCTAGTAATATCATTTTTATAAGTTGTTTTTTATTAATAAACAACAGGTTTTTACACATTTATTATTCTTTGTTAACAATAATAAATTGCCATAAATATATCAATTATCAAATATTAATATATTTATTTTTAAAGTGTATTTTATATTATTTTATTTATTTAAATCTTATGATTATTTTTATGACATTATTATGATATTTTTAATATTATGAATTATTTTAATAAGGATATCCAGAGTAAAATGAGTAAGATATTAGTAATATTTACTTATTGTTTCATAGTCAAACCTTACAGAGTGATCCTGTGACCCAATTCCAGGAAAAAAGTGATGAAATTTTGTATGAATTTTTACATCCCATGCCTGACATCACAGAATTTGGGGGAGTATGCCACCCTATGCGGGAATATTCCTTTTCCCCAACAAAATGGAAATTTCCAATTAATTCTTTTCCTCAATTCCTCATCATGCGCTATACTTAAAATTTACACATGCAATTCAATTGAAAAATTAAATTACACAACTGTAATTATTAGTTTCACATATGTAATTACAAGTTCACTTATACAATACACACGCAAATTTTGACATTTCAATTGAAAATACTTCAATTCCTCATAGCTTCTAAACTACACACAACACCTCAATTTCAACACAAAGATTTATGGTCAACACCCCATGTGGTTTGAATTGATTTGAGCTTTTGAGGAGTGTCAGATTTTCATAAAAAAATACTAAAAGCTTAATCTAAGCTTACTTCAAGTTTAGTTGAATAATTTTAACTAAGAGGTTACCCACCTGATTTTTTGATAGGAATGCAATGGTTAAATAATCCTCATATTTTTTTATCTATTGGGAAAAAGGTATAATAATTTCTATTAACTTTTTTGCAAAAAAAATATTTTTGATAAAAATTAATTTTTGCTTCATTATTTCAATTGAAAATATGTTTTCACATTTTTAAAATGTTGACATAAATTCAGAAATTTGGTAAAACCATGTAAGCATTTTGTTAAAAGCATGTAAGCCCTTTCTTTTTTGGCATAAATTGGTAAAATCACATGAGGGGTGTTTTTCAACAAAAATGAAGCTAAAAGAGACTGTATTGGGAAACAACAAATTTAGGGCATAGAAGTAATTTTTGATTCCATTTATGGCGCTTTATGTCATTTTTCATGCCATAAATTGCACTGTTAATTCCACTTATGGAATTGTTGATTTCATTTATGGAATTGTTATTTAATTGTTTATTACATTTATACTTCATAAATGGCACTGTTAATTCCATAAATAGTATTTTTCATTCCACTATGTCACAGCCATGGAGACAGGCAGGGCATTACCACTCATTACTAATGGAAAATCTTCCAACACCTAATAGCAAGGGGTTTCATGGAAGATTCACCAAATACAGTTCTAAATGTCAATACAGCTCAATACAGGCAAAACCCAAATACAGGCCTGCATTCAATACAGGTGCAAACACCTGTATGGATTCAAATATCTGTATTGGATACAACAATACAGTTTCACATCTCAAATACAGGTTTTTCAATCATAAAATCATGGTTTCTCAACACTCAAACTCCAGGCTGGCACTTTTTCTCATATACCAGCCCCCTTTCACCCACCTGGGGGTTTTTCCCCCAGTTAATTAAAATATTGGATTTATTATTTAATATTATTTTATTTCTCATTAAGAAATATTATTTTATTAATTATTAAGTTAGTCTTTGCCTTCCCTCACCTGTTCAGTAGAGTCCTGGTGGCCATATCCTTTATTAATCCTTTTCTCTTTTCTGAACAGGTTGAAACAGCAATACAGGATTATTTGTGGTTGGCACTTTATTATTGCTTTTGTTTTTCTCTCATATCTTTTCATGCTTATTATTTTATGACTAGTAATTTATTCTCTTATCTCATTACTCTTATCAATTGAGTATTTATTCTGAGCCCTCCATAAGTAAGTCTGTTCACTGAGTGCCAGGCCCTCTTTATTTAGAAGACTCTGATCTGATTTTATTCCTCAAGATAGCTGATTTATCCTCAAGATTTGATTTAATTGATTGATTTGAATTTGATTCCTCAAGAAAATTGAATTGATTTTTGAAGATATTGATTGAATTACTCAAGACACAATTGATTTAATTTTGAATTGACTTGATTGATTTGATTTGATTTGATTTATTTATTGACTTTATTTGACTTATTGATTGAAATTGATTATACACAAGAATTTGACTTTTTCATCTTCACTCTCCAAGATTTATTCATAATGATTCACTTCAAGATTATTGATTGTTTTCTCAAGTAAATAAAGATTCTCATTTGATTTTTTTGGTCAAGCCTTGTTTATTCTCAAGTATAATCAAGTTTTATTTTCTTTCTTCAATAATTCCAGTTAAGCATAGCCCCCCAGCCAAGAATACAAGATCACAAAGACATCAAGCAATTCTCACTCCTACAGAAAGGGCTCCTCTTGACCACACACCATCAGTTCATTAACTGAGTGCAAATTTGGACAGAGGACCACCAATGGAAGGAGCAGCACCCTCCAGAAGAGGAGGTGTGAAGTCAAGAAGATCAAGATCATTTGCTGGCTTGTTGGGTGGCTCTCCAAGCATTCCTCAAGGGCCTAGAAGCAGCTCAGGGGAAGCTGAAGATGAAGACAGGGAGGATTCTGTGGAAGAGGAGGAGTCTGAAGAGACTTAAGTAGCAGCGGCCTTGGCAGGTGCCCCTGAGGCTTCTGAAGCACCAAATCTAGCCCATTCTAATCAACCTCTTGTCTCTCAAGCTGAACCAAATTTTCTCAAAATGATGGAGCAGATGACTCAATTCATGGGACAACTAACTCAAGCAGTTACCCCAAGGGACACTTCAAAAGCCCCAGCATTCAAGACTCCATCAATGAAGGCACCTGACCTCTTTGATGGTACCAAAGCTTATAAATTGAGAGGATTTATTCAATCTTGTCAATTAATTTTCCATAATGACCCAGAAAACTGCTTCTCTGACAGGAAGAAGGTCTTTTACTCAACTTCTTTTCTTACTGGTAGAGCTGGCAAATGGATTGAACCTTACCTCTCCAATATCTCCAATGAAGACACTTCTTATCTCCTCAATAACTGGCAGTTGTTTGAAACCCAGTTATTCACTCTGTTTGGTGATCCTAATGAAGTCAGGAAAGCTGAAAAAGAGTTAGAAAATCTCAGGATGAAAGAAAGCTCCCAAGTTTCCTTGTACATCACAGATTTCAGAAGCTTAATGTCAAGAATTGGAGATTGGGGGGAAAGGGCCTATATTCATGTGTATAGGAGAGGCTTGGCATCAATATTGTTGGACCAATTGGCTTCTCACCCTGGAAAATTTGATAGCCTTCAAGAGCTCATGGACATCACTTTGGAATTAAATACCAGATACCATGAGAGGCAGAAGGAAAAGGGTAGTCATCAAGAGAAGAAGCCTCTAATCAGTGGATCCAACTCCTCCAAGCCCCCTCAAAGTTCATCATCAAAGAAGCCTTATCACAGGAAGAATAAGAAGGGGAAGAATTTTCAAGTGTCCAAAGACAAGCTTCATGCTTCTCTCCTCCATAAGGACAACAAATTAATTGCTTTTGAAAAGGAGAGGAGGATTAAAGAAGGCTTTTGCAATTATTGTGGTGGAAAGCACCCATTTGAAAAATGCTTCAAGAGGCCTGAGAATAGGAAGGGGTCATCAAAAGGCTTCCCTAGCAAGGAGGAAAAGCCTGAGTGGGAATAATGATGTGTTCAATGGTTCTCACTTATTTCCTTCCAGAGCACAACTGTGCACTCTGAATACTAGTGTCAATAAATCTTTAAAATTTCTTATTTTCTCTTCACTCTATGATATTTTTTATAGTATTATCATTGATTCTGGTGCTACAAACTCTTTTATTGCAAAGAATTTTGTTCTCAAGTACTTATTGACCATTTCAGAGCTCCCTGAAAAGATTCCTCTTTTCATTTTGGATTCCAACGAATCCACTTCCCTGTTCATCACCCATTATACCAAGTGGGTTGTTGACTTGCCTTTATTCCCAAGATTTGAATGGGATTTCTTTATCATAGATTCACCCAAGGAAGAATACCTAATATTGGGCTATGATTTTCTTTACCATTTTAATCCCATTATTGATTGGAAAAATGGATTGATCACCTATGATTTTAGTCATAAGGATTCTAGTGGTATTATTTCTTCTACTAGTAATGCCTTTGCCACTGCTGTCAACAGTGTTGCTCTGGTTGGTGAACTTAAGACACCTTCCCTTCCTACTTCTGTCCATGTGCCTTCCATCATTCCCTCTCAGTCATTACTTCCATCAAGAGATGAATTCTTCAAAGAGATAAAAGATGTTGGAGAAGATTTTGCTATATCTTCACTTCATCTCGTTCAAGGGGATATGGACCTTCCTCCTTTGTCTTTTGATGCATCCCTGGAGGAGCAGTGGGATGAGGAGGAAGAGCCAGAAGATATTGAAACTTTGCTGAAGGTAGTCCCTCCTGCTTATCACAAATATTTGGATGTATTCTCCAAGGTGAAAGCAGAGAAACCTCCTCCACACCGCGCTTGTGATAAGCATATCAAACTGGAGGGTCTTCTACCTCCAGTTGGTGTTATCTACTCTTTATCAAAAAATGACTCAGAAACACTGCGGGCCAACATTTCAGAGAATGTAGAGAAAGGTTTCATCAGGACAAGCTCCTCTTCAACAGGAGCACCTGTCCTTTTTGTTAAGAAAAAGGATGGTGGCCTTCGTTTGTGTGTTGACTACCGCTGTCAGCCTGTGACTCAAAACCAGAGCACAAGCATGACAGCCAAAATACCATAAACCAATGGTATAGCCAATATACCACCAAAACATGGAGCTGAGCCAAATCAGCTCAAAAGGTATCAAAAGAAAGAGGAAACTCACCCCTTTCTGAAAATAGAAGTCCCATCACCATAGGACAAAGAATAACAAAGTTATTGCTGAGCATAAACCTTAATTTTCACCTCTCATCTAAAATCCAGAAGAAGAGGCTTAACTCCATCAGATGGGTATTCAAAATTAAGCTCTAAGCCAGGGCTATCCAATTGTACTAGCCAAACTGAGCTAGCACCAGTATTACTTGAGTTATGGCCAAATTCAGTCCAAATAAGGGTGAACAAAACATTTGCCTCTCATCTAGATTTTGCAGTTTTAGCATGAGATACCGAAAGTGGGGTCTTTTTGGAAAAGGGCACAATCAGGGCTATCTGATGGTGTCATCCATTTCCTCATAGCTCAACTAGAACAAAAGTTATGGGGCAAATAAGCTCAATACAGCTTTTTGCCTAAACCACGCAAATGTACAAACATCTTGTACATAGGATAACTTTGCCATATTTAATGATAACCATATTAAATAAGGTACCATTGTGTAGAGAAAGTACAGGAATACACACTGAACCAATTTCGAGGTTTATATCTCAAGAATTGACAAAGTTATGGCTGTTTTAAGGTCAGATTCCCACCTGCTGTCAAATACAGCCTTACCATGGGATAATATCCCATAATAATGAATATGAGGTGTCAAATAGACAAAGGAGCTTGTTTCTACTTCAATACCTCATATGTCAGTCAATACTGGGGTCCCATACAGTTTCTGTACAGCATTCTACACGTTATACACGTCAGAATCAGGCTGTGAGGTCCCCAGATGAAAATCTTCACCTTGTATTGGTGAAAGCTGCCCAGATGTGTTTTCAAAGCCACATCTGAGCCCAATACAGGCTAATAGAGGTCTTTAAAAACCACAAGCCTGTCTCAGAGAGTGAAAAATATTCACTTCCTCTATGTGATAAGGTCTAGCACCCTTTCCGCCCCATTTCAGCATAAAAAGGTGGCTTTTCACAGCCAGAATTGCTTTCCTCAGCCTGCTCTTGAATTCCTACATAGTAAAACTGTCAAAAACAGTTATAATCTTGGAAAATAATCAGGTATACTCTTAACTTAGAAGTATTGTAGTCTTTATTATTGTATTCCAACAGGTAAAGCTGCACCCAGGGCTTTTAACAGCACTCACCACCACCATATTTAATATAGTAAAGCCCTTTTATTCTTAACTTAAACCATCTTTAATCCTCATAAATCCATTTTAAATCCTTTTTACTGTGTCACAGTCATAGTTAGAAGTTGTAAATACAATCATACTACTTTTATCATAGACTCAACCTGACAACCGCAAACTTAATGCTGTCACTAGGAAGGACAGGTACCCTGTTCCTCCAATGAATCAGCTTCTTACCATCTTTAACAGTGCTACTATCTTCTCCAAGATAGATTTTTGTGGTGCTTATAACCTCTTGAGAATCAAAGAGGGGGATGAGAACTTAACTGCCTTTAGAACTAAATATGGTAGTTATGAATATTTGGTTATGCCATTTGGCTTGACCAATGCTTCTGCTTCATTCCAGAATCTTGTGAATGATATCTTTGCAGTTTCCTTGGATATTTTTGTTGTAGTATACTTAGATTATATTATGGTCTTCTCTAGTTCTCAGGGGGAACATGTCAAACATGTGTCCTCTGTCCTCCAAAGACTGAGGGACAATAGTTTGTTTGCCAAAGCCTCAAAGTGTGTAATCCATGCCTCAAGTATGGAATACTTGGGCTATGTTGTTTCGAGTGAAGGCCTCAAGATGAATTCTTCCAAAGTTCAGAAAATCATCAATTGGCCTCAGCCAAAGAACATCAAAGCACTCCAATCTTTCCTTGGCTTTGCCAACTTTTATCATCATTTCATTAAGAATTATTCCGAAAAGATCTCTGCTCTCACTTCCCTCCTTAAAAAAATTCTCCTTTCATCTTCAATGAGGAAGCTCTTAGTCAGTTTCAAATACTCAAAGAAGCTTTCACCACTGCCCCTATCCTATCCCATTTCAATCCTCCTAGAGACTGATGCTTCTGATTATGCCTTGGGTGCTGTACTGAGTCAGGTGAATGACTCAGGAAAGAATCCCATTGCATTTTATAGTTGCAAGCTCCTCCCAGCTGAGCTCAACTATTAAATTCATGACAAGGAACTCCTTGGCATAGTTTGGGCTCTCAAGCGCCAGAGAGCCTTTCTTCTTTCTCTTTCTGATTCCTTTTAAGTCTTGACAGACCACTCTTCCCTTCAATATTTTATGTCCTCCAAAGTCCTTACTCGCTGTCAAGCCTGTTGGGAAGATTTTATCTCTGAATTTCACTTCTCTATCACTTACCGCCCAGGCACACTGGCCACTTTACCAGATGCCTTGTCACATCGGGACAACATGTACCCAGAGAGGGGGGTGGACTTCATCAGAAAGAATCCTCAGAACTTTCATCAAGTTCTCAAGCAGAATGAAATTAAAGAGTCAAGATTCTTCTCAATCAAAGTTGAAGTTTTCTCAGATTTAGTTGATCAAATTCGGAAGGCAGTATGGCAAGACAAAGATTATAAGGAAATTTTCAAGCAATTAGCAAGAGGTGAATCAGGCTCAGACTATACTCTTGAAGCTCAAGCCAAATTGCTATTATTCAAAGATAGAGTAGTCATCCCAAGCAATCATGAACTTCAATTGGATATCCTTCAAAAGCGTCATGACTCACCATTGGCTGGCCACCCTGGCCAGGAGGAGATCCTCAAGCTCATCAAGAGGGATTTTTATTGGGCTGGCATCAATCAAATTATCAAGGACTATGTGTCCTCATGTCAGAAATGTTCAAGAAACAAGAACATTCATCATAAGAAGTTTGGATTACTCAAGCCTCTTCAAACTCCATCTGGTCCTTGGAATTGACTATCAATGGACTTTATCACTCAATTTCCTCTGTAAAGCAACTTTGATTCAATTTTAGTAGTTGTAGACAGATTCTCAAAAATGGCAATATTTATTCCAACTTATTCAACAATCACTGCTTTGGACTTAGCTCAAATCTTTATTAGTCATGTCTTTTCCAAACATGGTCTTCCAATCAGTATTGTTAGTGATAGAGGTTCATTATTTGCTTCATCATTTTGGACTCAATTGTGTCAGCAGCTCAAGATATCAAGAGATCTTTCAACTGCCTTTCACCCTGAAACAGATGGACAGACAGAGAGGGTAAATAAGATTCTAGAACAGTATCTTTGGATGTATGTCAGTTACCATCAAGATGACTGGCACACCTGGCTCCCTCTGGCTGAATTGGCCTATGATAATTCAGAACATTCATCAACAAAACAGTTGCCATTTTTCACCATTTATGTAAGAAATCCCAGCTTTGACTCAATTCACATTTCTCAAGATACACCTGCTGGAAAGATATCAACAAAACTCCAATCAGTAAAGCAAGTTGTCAAAGAAGAATCAGAGTCAGCAATAAAGCGTTTTAAGAAGGATGCAGATAGAAATAGAGCAATTCCACCTGATTTCCAACCTGGGGACAAAGTATGGCTAGCTTCCTAGAACATCAAGACAAAAAAGACCCACCAAGAAGCTTTGAGAAAGATGGTTGGGACCCTTTGAAGCTCTCAAGAAGATTGGCAGCCATGCATATCACCTCAAGTTGCCTCAACAATGGAAGTCAGTTCACCCTGTTTTCCATGTGTCCTTGTTAGAACCAGTGAAGCAATCAACTATCCCAAATTGACATCAATTGCCACCACCAGGAATAGTGAAAGAGAAAGAAGAATGGGAAGTGGCTCAGGTTCTGGACTCAAAACTCAAGAGAGGTAAATTATGGTATCTAGTGGAGTGGAAAGGATTCAATGAAGACCCAGAAAGAACAACTTGGGAACCAGCTTCAAACCTTACCAACTCCCCAGAAAGATTTTCATACTTTGTATCCAGACAAGCCTGGCCCAAATGCCTCAAGAGTTTGATTTATGGTGCTTGGTGGGGATTGGAGTTTATGAAAGTAAGTTCCTCTCTTGGCATGCACCTTTAAGGGGGTATTCTACCCAAATATGTTGTAAGCATCACCTTGGCCACTTTGTGAGCACTTTTCAATTTCTTTGGACAGGTTTAGAAGGCCTTGCAACATCAATACCCTTGGATTTGGACCTTTCATCAATATATGGCCAAATTTCCTCTTTCCTTTTTATTCTTTTTCTTTCTTTCACAATAATTATTCCAAATTATGCCATTAAATATTATTCAAGACATTCTTTAGCTCAAAATCATTTATGGAAAAGTTTTCTATTCTTTTATGATGCTTGGTCGGGAGTGGAAGTTATGAAAGTAAGTTCCATCTCCTGGTATGCATCTCTGAGGGTTCTACTTTTTGTAAAACAACACATTGGCCACTCTGTGAGCATAAAATGTTTGGTTTTATCTTTTTCAGGAAAATTATGGCCAAAATCAAGCAACTCACCACAAGAAGATCAATCCTCAGAAGTCTTCTTTATTCTATTTTCTTTACTCTCTTTTTCTCTCAATTCTTTCTTTCTTTTTAATTCATTTCATTTTCTTTTACTTGTATGCTTTAGTTTTATTTCTTGTCTCAAAAGCAGTAGTCATCACTCCCATATCATGTTTGTGGAGTCAATTCATTCAATAATCAAAGATCAAAACACTAGTAATGGTAAAGACCAGCTACAGATAATCCTCATCAAAATTTCTTCAAGGCTTCTCTAAAATTAACAATCATGGAATCTTCATAAGAAACTTCCTCCTTGGCAAAAAGCAATAGTGGGCTCCCCTGGAATAGCACTCTTCATAGCCTTATCAACAAACACCTCAGTCAAAGCATCAACTTCAGCAAATAAGGATGTGACCACCTTCTTGTTCACCCTTTTCTGATCAGTGAAGTTTCCAGTTATATTCCAGCGGTGATGGGTTTCAAAGATTGATTCAGGTTCTGGAGACATTAGGTCTCTGGAAGTGCTGGCCACAGGTGGTTGGATACTGGTAGAGGTAGAGGAAAGTGTGGAGGGCCTGGTTGGGGATCTAATTGGAAGTTGAGGTGGTTGGGGGGACCTGATCACTTCATGATTGGTGGTACTGGCTTGAACTGGGGATTGTGAAGGGGATTGGATTCTTCTTTTCTGGATTGGGGTAGTCATTTCAAGGTCTTCTCCATCAATCTCATCACTGCCTTCAGCATCAGTATCAATTTCATCTTGAACCACCAAATTTCTCTTCAATTTTCCAAGTTTCCCATCCTTTCTGGTGACCAAAATGGGAACCTCTGGGGCCATTCCAATGGGATTTTCTTGGGGGTGAATGGATCCTCCAATTATGGCCCAGGAACTGCTGGTATTTCATCTTTATGACCAATCAACTCACAATTGGAGTGACCAGACATGGCGTCAGAGGTGGGGGGTTCATCAACAGGATCTTCCAACCCAAATCTTCCACCCTTCTTGATGCTGCTCCATAATCTCCTGGTATTGTCAGGAAAGCTATAGTTGGCTTGAGAACAATTTCTTTTTCCAATATTGCAGAATTGACTCCTGGTGGACCTAGCAGTAGCAGATTCAACACAAAGAATCCCTTTCCTCTGAAAATTGGTGCGGGGTGGCTCAATAACTCTGACAGACTTGAAACAATGGTAATTTCTATTTATGTCATAAATCACTGTAAGGGCCGTACTCTCTTCAGAAAGCTCCCTCAAGTTATCAAAAACACCAGGACCATAAAGTACAGAAGGTGGGGAATCACAAAGGGAAGTCAGCCTTGAACTCATCTTAAGGTCAAATTTCAAAGTCAAGACCAAGAAAGCTATGGACAATTGCAAGTCAGCAAGTCAATTACGGCAATTTGAACTGCAAGAATGGGTTTAAGCACAAGAAAAACAGCAGAAAATCATGAGAAAATACTGTTCATAGTCCAAATTGGCCATTTTTATGCATTTGCACACTTTGACGCATCTGGCTTCATTCTCCTTCAAAATCTTCAAAGACTTTGTTTCATTCAATTATACACCAAAATATGCCATTTCAATCATATTGGCATATTTGCTCACTTTGATGCAGTTTGGCTTCAGTCTCCTTCAAAAGCTTCAAAAGCTTCAAAAACTTTTTTTATTCAAGTATTCCCCAAAATATGCCATTTTAATCATATTGGCATATTTGCACACTTTTGTGCATTTTGGGCACTTTGACACATTTTGCGCATTTTGGCTTTTTTGGCCAAAAAAAACCATAAAACAACAATTTGGGGAAAAACTCAAGGAACTCTGAAAAAGTCCAAAGCAAGAAAAAGGCCAATTTTGGCCCAATCTCAAAATGAAGGCAATTTGATGAAACAGCAGTGGGTTCTTAGGACATAGACCTGAAATCACCTTTTATCAAGAGCCATGAGGACTCAAGACAAATTGAGTGAATGTGAGCCTTAGAGGTATTTTCACATACCCAAAAGGCCACAAATGATAAACTAAGATACAAATATAAATGAAACAAATTTATTTATATTATAAAGATAAAAATTGAAATATAAATACAAATTTATATTTAAAAATCAAAATTTAATTATAATTCAAAATTAAAATTACAATAAAATTCAAGATTATGAAATTACATTTTTAATAAAAATTGTGAAATTGAAATAATTTGGCAAAAAGACATTTAAAATATATTATAACTTTTTATCCAATAAATAAACATAAAGAAATGATCACACCATTGGATTCCTCAAAAAAAATAAAGTGGGGTCACCTCTGGATGAAATTTCTGTAACTCAACTCTAAATAAGCTTAAATTGAGTTTTTAGTATTTTTTGTACAAAAGTATGAAAATCCTCAAAACCTTAATTTAATTCACACCACATGTGGTGTCAACCATCAATTTTTTGTGTTAAAATTGAGGTGTTTAGCTTAGAGGTTATGAGGAATTGAAGTATTTTCAATTGAGTTCAATTGAAATGTCAAAATGTGCATGTGTATTACATAAGTGAAATTAAATTTACATATGAGGTATCAATTATTACAGATGTGTAATTAAAAGCTCAATTGAATTACATATGTAAATTATAATTTTATTACATGATGGGGAATTAAAAATAAATTGGAAAAATTAATTCTGGGGGGGGAAAGATACTCTAGCTCTAAGGGGGAGCTAGACCCCCAAATTCCTTGCTGACTGGCATGGGATGTCAAAGTCCACACAAAAGTTCATTACTTTTGGCCTGAAATTGAGTCACAGGGTCTGTGACTCAATTTATGTTGAGGTTTTGATACCAACCAGGGTAGTTTTAACTTCTGCCAAGAGGGTAAAACTACCCTTAAGATAAAAACATCTTAGTAAAAACAGTTTTAACTAGTTTCTACACCTCTTACACACATTCTGACGTGCTTTGAAGGCTCTAGACCAGGTATTGCTATAGTAATGGCTGATTTAAGGGTCTAAAATGGGTAAAGCAGCCCTTTTGTCCGCTGGAGTCTATGTTGAAGCAGTAATTAGGCTATTTACAACTAGAACTATGACTGTGACACGTCAGAATAGTTTTGAAATAAGAGTTTTTAATAATACGATGGTTTTATAATATAATAAGAGGGTTCTACTATTAAAAAAAAGTGGTGGTGAGCGCTACTGAGAACCTAGGATGCAGTCTTACCAGTTGGATTACAATAATAAGAACTACAATAATTAAAGCTATAGTTATACCCTGATTAATACCCAAGAGTAAAAATGTTTTGGACATTTTACTACGTAGGATATTCAAGAGCAGGATGAGGAGACAATTCTGGCTGTGAAAAGCCTCCTTTTTATCCTGAAACCGGGTGGAAAGGGTGCTAGACCTTTCCACGTAGAGGAAGTGAAGTTTTTTTTCACTCTCTAGTACTTGCTTGGGGTTTTCAAACAGCCTGTACAACCTGTATTGGTCTCAGATGTGGTTTTGAAACCACATCTGGGCAGTTTTCACCAATACAGGGTGAAAATTGTTATCTGGGGACCTCACAGCCTGATTCTGACGTGTATGACGCGTAGAATACTGTACAGAAACTGTATGGGACCCCAGTATTGACTGAAATATGTGGTATTGAAGGAAAAACATGCTTCTTTGTCTATTTGACACCTCATATTCATGATTATGGGATATTATCCCATGGTAAGGCTGTATATGACAGCAGGTGGGAATCTGACCTTAAAACAGCCATACCTTTGTCAATTCTTGAGATATCAACCTCAAAGATGGTTCAGTGTGTAGCCCTGTATGTGCTCTACACAATGGTACCTCATTTGATATGGGTATCATTAAGTTTGGCAAAGTTATCCCATGTACAAGAGTTTTGTACATTTGCGTGTTTCAGGCAAAAAGCTGTATTGAGCTTGTTTGCCCCATAACTTCTGCAGTAGTTTAGATATGGGGAGGTGGATGACACCATCAAATAGCCCTAATTTTTCTCTTTCCAAAAAGACCTCACTTCAGGTATCCCACACTAAAACTGTAGAAGTTAGATGAGAGGTGAATGTTTTGTTCACCCTTATTTGGCCTGAAATTGACCATAACTCCAGTAATATTGGTGCTAGCTCAGTTTGGCTGGTACCATTGGATATCCCTGGCTTAGAGCTTCATTTTGAATACCCATTTGAGGGGGTTAAGCCTCTTCTTCTAGATTTTAGATGAGAGGTGAAAATTAAGGTTTATGCTCAGCAATAACTTTGAGCAGGAATAACTTTGTTATTTCTTGTCCTATGGTGATGGGACTTATATTTTCAGGAAGAGGGGGGTTTCCTCTTTCTTTTGATACCTTTTGAGCTGATTTGTCTCAGCTCCATGTTTTGGTGGTATCTTGGCTATACCATTGATTTATGGTATATTGGCTGTCATGCTTGTGCTCTGGTTTTGAGTCACAGGCTGACACCTTTTTTGGTCTAAACCAGGGTTCAATGATGCCATAATTGGCTTTTCTGTTGTCAGACTGTTTTTCACGACTGACAAGAGTAAATTTTACTTTTGGATTAAGAAAATTGATGGCTATAAAAGAATTTCTTCTTTGCCCCACTTTTCTCTTCATGTTAGAATCTTTTCCTTTGATAATTAGTTTAAACACTGTTAAACCAATCAATAAAAGATTCCAACCACCCTTTTTAAAATCATTTTAAACCTTTTAACCACGTGAAAAAATCATTATAATCATTTTTACCCCTGAACCACCCCAAAAGTGAATTAAAGCATCTTTCATCACTGATAACTTTGTCACTTTGTTTCCAAATTCACTCTGGTCACTTTTGGGTGGGTTTTCTCTTTAAATATCTTTTTAAAGACTTTGTTCTTTAATTAATTGCTTGCAGTCCTTTGCTCAATTAATTCCAATTGAAATTTCTCTTTAATATATTTCTTTTGTAGCCTTAAATATCTCTTTTAGAGTATTCTTGGATAAATCTTTATTGTTGGTAAAACAATAAATTTTTATTATATTATTGTTTTATACTTATGAATTTAAAAAAATGAAATTGGTGTGTTTCCTATTTGAAAATACTATCTCTTACTATTTTTAAATAATTCTACCTTATACAAATTTTGAGGACAGGAAAAGTACTTGATATTTTATCAAAGTGTCATGTCCACACCTTACATTTGGGGGCCCAGACGTGATATTTTACCTGTGACATATTTTTTTACTCTTTTTTAACCCTTCTTCTTATATGGGAAAATTTAAAAACATATAAAAAATACTTATAATTCAAAAAATCCATAAAAAATAACTTTTTTCATATTATGAGTGAGGCTTATATTTTATTTCTTTTTTTTGAAATACCTTTTTTTTACTTAATTAATTTGCTTTTTCATTATTTTTAGTGTCTGACAATGTGGTAAGACAAGAAAACATTGAAACAGCCTCCACAGTTACTAGCATTATTCCTGCAAGCACTGTGATTTCTGATCATAATAGCACTGTTATTATAACTCAGAATACCAAAATAGAGCCAATTTCTTCTAAATTGATTAGTTTGGATATCAGTAATACTCTTCAGAAAGCTAAAAATTTGGCAAATAGTAAGTTTTTGATGTAAAATTACTATTTTAAACCTTCTTAATCATACAATATGCCTTCAGCCAGATCATGAGCAAGCTATAAGCCCTCAAGCAGCTCCCAAAAAATTTCATAGACATGATTATGGCAGAAGCCAATCAGATACAGAAGGAAAAGGGTCAGTAAAAGACTTCCACAGCAATAAATGGTCCAATTCTGAAGCTTATGACACTATTTTACCTTAAAAAAGAGCTTACAATGCCACAAGAAGCCTCAGTAGACATTTACAAAGCCATCCAGAATGCCTAAAGCAATGCACTGCAGCACAAAGAGTACCAGATCCTTGCAGATCTGTGGAGAAACTGCATGAACTCATTCCTGACTGTAAGAAAATTCCTGGGTCATCCCAACACTTGCAAGTTACTCAATGGATGGCATCCATTGATGGAAAAGAAGAATATGATGCTTTTAACAGTAGAATGGAGGAAAAGCAACCCTCCACCACCAAAGCAAGTGCCAAGACCAGCCCCAGTGGCAAGGAGAAGCAATTCCAATGTGAAAAAGAAGCCACAAGCTCAAAACAAGGGAAAAGGGAAGGCACCAGCCCCAAAACCTTACAGCCAGGGCTACAGGATTCCAAAGATTCAGCAGGATGCCATGGAAAATGTATTTCAGATGGCCAGAACCATGATGGAATTACAGAAGAAGGAGAAAGCCATATTAAGATTCCAGAAATGATTTCTTACATATTTGATTCCATCCCAGAGTTGTATGAAGCTATAAATGACGTGAAAAATCATCTTTCTGCTAAAAATGAAAGCATTTGTAACAACATTGAAACAAACAACTTGAGTATGTGCCAAATTAATGAAACACTGATGTGTTTTGAAAACGTTTTAAGAACAATTAAGACTTCCAATAATGATAATTCCTTTGGCAATAAAATAAATGAACAATCTGCCATTATTAAAGAGTTAACAGAAAAATATTCCAAATTCAATATTTATGACATAATTGAAACAAGAATTGATCAAGCCATAAATATTATCAATACATATAACAAGAAAGTCCTTCATGACATTTCAAATTCATTTACTTAAGTGAAGACATATACCATTGCCTTGAAAAAGTGTTTTGATGCTTCACAAGAAGAAGCATCACAATTATAAATGAAATTGAATCAAGTCACTGCTGATAATACAAGACAGACAGAGTTATGGCAAGAACTGACACATAAAGAAGACATGTATAAAATTCAAGTAATAAATTTAATACAAGCCTTTCAACATGAATACAGAAATTCCCAAGGGTGTAGCAACAGTAAAATGAATTATATTGAACAAATATTGAAGACCTTACCAAGAATTTCTACACCTCTGAATGAAAATGAGGGCACAAGAATTCCAAATCCACAAGTATTGGATCCTGATAATTCACAGTTAAAAATCAATTGTCCACTTATTTTCCTAACTTGGAACCATCAATGGGACAAGCACTTTTGAAAGAAGTACCAAAACTTAAGGAATGGCCTCACTTCAGTGGTGAAGGAGAATATGACCATATGGAATTCATCAGAGGAATTGACATGATTAAAGAAGATTTTGAACTACCAGACAGATTGGTAACAGAAAAATTTAACACCTTGTTTACCAGATCAGCTCACAGATGGTACATCAAATTAAGACAAGCACATGGGCACCAAAGTTGGACTTGGTGGAAAACCCAAATTATGAACAAATGGGCCAATGATGCTTAGAGATTTAAAGTGGAAACAGCCTTTGAATATTCCAAATTTAATGCTGATAAAGACAAAGATTTACCATTGTTTTTCCAACAAAAAGACAGACTAACAGCATTATACCCTCACATGTCAGAATTCATGATCCACAGAAATATTCTGAGACAATGTGGAGGTGACTTAGAGCATTCTTTCAAAAGAAGGACTACTGAAAAATCTTAAGCAGAGGATAATATCAATATATCAGAAGAAGTAGCCACCAGAACCAAAATTAGTTCTAGCAGGGTGAATCTCAAAACAAGGCTTAATACACCTTGGAAAGATTCTGTGGATAAAAACCCCATAGAAAATTATAATAATAAGTATAAATCTGCAGATACAGTCAGAAAGTGCCATATTTTCCAAAGCACCACCCATTTAGCCAATACATATCCAAAAAGGGGGAAATCAATGAAATTGATATCAAAAAAGAACCTGATGTTGAAAAAGATGACATACTTGAAGACAATTCATATGATAAATAATCAATATTTTCTAGATCTTCAAAAGATATAGAAAATATCAATGCCACTTTTGACATTATGGAATCTTATTCCCACTTGCCACAATTGAGCAATGTTCAACTTGATTTATCAAAAGCTCAAGATGCACAACTTATGAAAAAAAACCAAACAGGGGGAAAGGTTATACAGCTGGTAACTCCTGTATAGCACAAGTGGTAATTGACAACAAGCCCACAAATGTTTGCTTGACCCAGGAGCCTTCTGCTCTTGTGTTGGTAAATCTTTTCTTGAAACTTGTGTACCAAATTTTGAAGACCAATTGTTACCAATTGTTGGTATAAAATTCAATAGTGCAAGTAATCCAATGAAAGAATTAGGAACTTTTGAGACCAATGTCATATTCCCACACATTAATGGGAATTTAAGAATCACAGTTGAATTTGTTGTTATGGAAAGTTGCTCTAGTACCCATTTTATATTGGTAAATGACTATTAAATCATGTATGGGATAGATTTGCATAACAACAAAGACAGATACTTTACTATTGGAGACAATAAGCATCAGAAATTTGCCTTTTTACCATTTAAAAGACAAATTACAGTAAATAAAGTATCACCAGTCAACTTAGAATTCGAAAAATTCAAATCTGAACAGTTGAGGGAGGCTGAAATAAGCCTTCATCTGACTGATAAACAAGAAAGTGAAATTTCTTCCCTTTTGTATGACCACAAAGGAGCATTTGCCAGCCAAAGAACCTCTAGGAGCAATTATTGGTCATGAAGCTGACATCATTCTTAATATTGTGAGACCTTATCCACCACCCTTGGGAAGACCTGAATACCCAGCAAGTCCCAAGTCAAGAGAAGCTCTGGAAGCTCATATCAAAGAACTTCTAGAGCTTGGTGTGATAAGAAAAGTTGGCCATAATGAAGAAGTAGGAATAACTACACCAGTCATAGTGGCATGGCATAATGGAAAATCCAGAATGGTTGGATACTTTAGAGCTCTGAACACTTATACTGTTCCAGATAGGTACCCAATACCAAAAATCCAAATTGCCCTTACTCAAATATCTAAAGCAGTGTATATAACCACTATGGATGCCCTTAAAGGATTCCATCAAAATGTGGTGACACCAAGAGCAAGAAAATATTTGAGAATTATTGTTTGTTGTGGAGTGTATGCGTATTTAAGAATGCCCTTTGGTATCAAAAATGCACCTTCACACTTCCAAAGAATGATGAATGAAATCTTCCCTGAGGAACTTTCAGAGGGATGGTTAATCATTTACATTGATGCCATTATTGTATGTTCCAAGACTTGGGAAGAGCACATGTACAGATTGTCCAGAGTGTTGACAAAAATTCAATCAGTGAACATGAAAGTCTCTTTGAAGAAATGTCATTTTGGATTTCAGGAACTTAAAGCACTAGCACATGTTGTATCTGGTTTGTCCCTTGGAATTGAAAAACAAAAGTTGCAGCAGTATTGCTAAAACCCATGCCTCAGAACAAAAAGGAAATTCAGTCATTTTTAGGTTTTTAAGCATATTAAAGGCAACACATTATATTGATGCATCAGGGGATGGGCTGGGTGCTGCACTTCACCAAGTTCAGATCATAAATGATAAACCTGTGGAAGGACTCATATGTTTCATATCCAGGAAAATCAAACCAACTGAAGCCAGATATGGAGCAAGTCAAATGGAATGTCTATGCCTTGTCTGGGCCTTAGAAAAATTGAACTACTTCTTAGAGGGATGTGATTTTGAAGTGATAACAGATTGTACAGCTGTCAAATCACTTTTAAACATGAAAACACCTAACAGACATATGCTCAGATGGCAAATAGCTGTACAAGAATACAGGCGCAATATGACTATTGTTCATAAAGATGGGAATGTTCATAAAAATGCAGATGGCCATTAACAAATGATATTGATAATCCTGCTTATGTTCCAGAAGAAGCTTCACCACAGATCCCAATAGAAGGAATAAGTGTTACAGACTTGAACACCACCTTCTTTGAAGAAGTAAGAAACAGTTACACTCAAGATAAGAATTGTAGCATCTTATTCCAATTGCTTAACAAAGACTGTAAAGACAACTGTATGATACATTCCTTGGATGAAGTATGGAAATAATCTTATGATGAAGGAAGATTTCACCTACTGGATGGTATAATTTACCACATGCCCAAGCACACATGTGTCATGACAGCTGTGGACAGGTCATTAATCAATCTTGTACAAAAAGAATGCCATGACAGCCCCTTTTCAGGACATCTGTCTGAAGACAGAACAAGAGAAAAAGTAAAGACCTGCATATGGTGGCCAATGAGGCAGAAAGATGTTGCAGAGTATTGCAAGACCTGTGACAGATGCCAAAAGGCAACTAAATCCACTGGCAAGAGACTTGGAAATATGATGATAATCCAAGAACCCAGCAGACCTTGGGAAATTGTTCATATGGATTGGGTAACTGGCCCACCACCAGGAGGTGAAAGAAGTTATAATGCGTGCCTAGTGATTGTAGACAGATTCAGTAAAACTCCCATCTTTTTACCATGTAACAAAGATGATACAGCCATGGATACAGCTCTTCTGATATGGAATATAGTAGTGTCATGGACTGGCATACTTACAAATATCATTAGTGACAGGGATCCCAAGTTCCCTTCAGCACTATGGACAAATTGTCACCAATTATTTGGCACAAAGCTGTCTTTCTCTACAGCCTACCACCCACAAACTGATGGTCTGGCTGAAAGCATGATCCAGACCTTAGAGGACAAGGTAAGAGGATTTTTTGCATATGGCCTTGAATTCAAATATTGTGATGGCTTTAACCATGATTGGTGTACTTTGTTTCCAGCACTGGAATTAGCATATAAAACATCAATCCATGCCAGTACCAATCAAACTCCTGCTATCCTAGAAAAGGGATGGAACCCCAAATTAACTTAAGATTCCTTGAGGAAAGATTTGATTGAAACACATCCCACAGCTGCTAGCCTTAAGGGAATGCTAGACAAAGCTAGAAAGCATGCAGTAAAGTCCATGGAAGACTCTTTTGCATATGCTAAGGACAAATGGGATAAATCACATGGAACTCCAGATTTCAAAGTGGGAGATTTAGTAGTTGTATCCCCCACTAACTTCAATAACATCAAAGGATGTAAAAAGCTGAAAGCCTCCTTTGCAGGACCTTTTGTTATTAAAGCCCTCCATGGAGAAAATGATGTTGAAGTAGAGTTATCTGAAGAGCTTAGCAATAAGCATCCTACATTTCCAGTGAGCTTGATAAAGCCATATAAATCTAGTGATTCTGAAAAACTTCCCTTGAGGAATAAAGCTCCCCAATTTATACCTTCTATTGAGTCATCTGTTAGTAAGAAGATTACCAAAGTCCTCAAAGAAAGAAAGTTGAGAACCAACAAAGTAAGGGAATACCTAGTTAGTTACAGTGACCCAACTTGTGAAGATGAATGGTTTCCAGAAAAAGACATACCTGAAGCTACTAAGCTTCTCAGAAGGCTCAGACACACTAGAAATAACAATATTACAAAGTAATATTCTTTTTTTAGGGGGAGGTAATGTGAGCCTCAGAGGTATTTTCATCTACCCAAAAGACCACAAATGATAAATTAAGATACAAATATAAATAAAATAAATTTATTTATATTATAAAAATAAAAATTGAAATATAAATACAAATTTATATTTAAAAAACAAAATTTAATTATAATTTAAAAATAAAATTACAATAAAATTTAAAATTATGAAATTACATTTTTACTTGTAAAAATTAAGTAAAGATGAATTTTTAATAAAAATTGTGAAATTAAAATATTTTTGGTAAAAAGCTATATAAAGTATATTATAAATTTTTATCCAATAAATAAACATAAAGAAATTATCACACCATTGGATTCCTCATAAAAAATAAAGTGGGGTCACCTCTGGATGAAATTTCTGTAACTCAACTCTAAATAAGCTTAAATTAAGTTTTTAGTATTTTTTTGTACAAAAGTATGAAAATCCTTAAAGCCTTACTTTAATTCACACCACAGGTGGAGTTAAACATCAATTTTTGTGTTAAAATTGAGCTGTTTAGTTTGGAAGTTATGAGTAATTGAAGTATTTTCAATTGAATTCAATTGAAATGTCAAAATGTGCACATGTATTACATAAGTGAACTTTAATTTACATATGAGGTATCAATTATTACAGATGTGTAATTAAAAGCTCAATTGAATTACATATGTAAATTATAATTGTATTACATGATGGGGAATTAAAAATAAATTGGAAAGATTAATTCTGGGGGGGAAAGATACTCTAGCTCTAAGGGGGAGCTAGACCCCCAAAATCCTTGCTTACTGGCGTGGGATGTCAAAATCCATGCAAAAGTTCATTACTTTTGGCCTGAAATTGAGTCACAGGGTCTGTGACCCAATTGATGATGAGGTTTGATACCAACCAGTGTAGTTTTAACTGCTGCCAAGAGGGTAAAACTACCCTTAAGTTACAGAAATGTTAGTAAAAACAGCTTTAGCTAGTTTCTACGCCTTGTATACACATTCTGACGTGTTTTGAAGGCTCTAGACCAGGTATTGCTATAGTAATGGCTGATTTAAGGGTCTAAAATGGCTAAAAATAGCAAACAATGGCTTAAACCAGCCCTTTTTTTGTCTAAACCAGGGTTCAATGATGCCATAATTGGCTTTTCTATTGTCAGACTGTTTTTCACGACTGACAAGAGTAAATTTTACTTTTGGAGTAAGAAAATTGATGGCTATAAAAGAATGTATTCTTTGCCCCACTTTTCTCTTCATGTTAGAATCTTTTCTTTTTATAATTATTTTAAACACTGTTAAACCAATCAATAAAAGATTCCAACCACCCTTTTTAAAATCATTTTAAACCTCTTAACCACGTGAAAAATCATTATAATCATTGCTTGTAACTCTTATAATCATTTTCACCCCTGAACCACCCCAAAAGTGAATTAAAGCATCTTTCACCACTGTTAGCTTTGTCACTTTGTTTCCAAATTCCCTCTGGTCACTTTTGGGCGTGTTTTCTCTTTATATATCTTTTTAAAGACTTTGTTATTTAATTAATTTCTTGCAGTCCTTTTCTCAATGAGTTCCAATTGAAATTGCTCTTGAAGAAATTTCTTTTGTAGCCTTAAATTTCTCTTGTAGAGTATATTTGGATAAATCTTTATTGTTGGTAAAACAATAAATTTTTATTATATTATTGTTGTATACTTATAAAGTTGAAAACCAATGAAATTGGCATGTTTTCTATTTGAAAATACTATTTCTTACTATTTATAAATAATTCTACCTTATACAAATTTTGAGGACAGGAAAAGTACTTGATATTTTATCAAAGTTTTGTATCCACACCTTACAGTGAAGAACTCTTCAATGATAAGAATATCAAGATAGAAGAAAAGGAGGAAGTGAAGAAAGCTCAAAGAAGGTGAGAAGAATCAGAATCAAGTCAATGAAGAAGGACCTACAATTTTTGAAGATTAAAGGGTTCAAAATTATGATTTATGAAGGGGAATTATGAGGGATTAGAATTGGGTAGTTGGGGGAAGAAACTTCAGTTGATCTCATCAAGAGTCACTACTCTTATGGTGCTCAGAGCTCACCACTTTCAAGAGGGGGGTAATGTCACAGCCATGGAGACAGGCAGGGCATTACCACTCATTACTAATGGAAAATCTTCCTGCACCTAATCAGCAAGGGGTTTCATGGAAGATTCACCAAATACAGTTCCAAACCTCAATACAGCTCAATACAGGCAAAACCCAAATACAGGATTCACCAAATACAGGCCTTCCTTAAATACAGGTGCAAACACCTGTATTGATTCAAATATCTTTATTGGATACACCAATACAGTTTCACATCTCAAATACAGGTTTCTTAATCATACAATCATGGTTTCTCAACACTCAAACTCCAGGCTGGCACTTTTTCTCATATACCAGCCCCCTTTTACCCACCTGGGGGTTTTTCCCCCAGTTGATTAAAATATTGGATTTATTATTTAATATTATTTTATTTCTCATTAAGAAATATTATTTTATTAATTATTAAGTTAGTCTTTGCCTTCCCTCACCTGTTCAGTAGAGTGCTGGTGGCCATATCATTTATTAATCCTTTTCTCTTTTCTGAACAGGTTGAAACAGCGATACAGGATTATTTGTGGTTGGCTCTTTATTATTGCTTTTGTTTTTCTCTCATATCTTTTAATTCTTATTATTTTATGACTAAGAATTTATTCTCTTGTTTCATTACTCTTATCAATTGAGTATTTATTGTGAGCCCTCCATAAGTAAGTCTGTTCACTGAGTTCCAGTCCCTCTTCATTTAGAAGAGCCCCTGTGACACACTAATTCCATAAATCAAATTTTTAATTCCATTAATTTGATAAATGACATTTTCAATGCCCTTACAAAAATGAAAAAAGAAAACACTTTTTGGACCTACAATTTTACCACCCAAATAAATTTCCAAACATATGGGCTTTTGGTTTTTGACTCTCAAAAATCTTCCCTCTATTTTGAGAAAACTATGGAATTTAATAAATGGGAAGATTTTTGTGGAATTTCTTAAAATAATTATCCATTTAGAGAAATTTGGCAAAAAAAACTTGAATAAAATTGGAGATCTTGATATCCCATGTTCAAAAATATGGGAAACAAACTTAAAAAAATCCTCAAGACTAAGCCCAAAGATTCTTCCAAAAAAATAGGTCACTTATGTGTTTTGGTCATAAATTGGTAAAAAAGGAATTTTTATGGTAAAAACACATTAGGGCTTATGTGCTTTTACCAGAACCCTAAATCTATTATTAGATTTTGATTCTAAATCTTGCTTTTATATTTCAAAATAAAAGTTTTATTTTTGGTTATAGCTTACTTTAATTTTTTGTTGTCTTTTGGGTATATGTAAAGACCTCTAAGGATCACAAATAGTCAAATAGATTTGAATTGTACACTTTTATTCTTTTGATTGTTTCCGTATTGTTTTTTTTTATTTTTTTGTGCTGCTATGTATTACATATTTTCAGATCCTTTCCCATATCTGATGAACTGAAAATTTTCTTTTGGTTCATTTAAGGGGTTTCAAAAATATCCTTAGCTGGAAGGCTCAATCCAATAATTGATATAAGAACCCATTGTATATCACTTCAACAAAGTAGAATATTTGGGGACCAAAAAACATCAAAGTAATCTTTTCAAAAAGTATTATTTGATTGAATCACTTGACCATGGACAAGAATACTCCTAGGCTTATTCTGTTTCAAAAAAAACTCTCCAAGAAATATATTATTATTTATCAAGTAAGAAATATGTATTTCAAATAGAAATCATGAAGGTAAATAGAGCTCAAATAGACAGAATATGAGACATGCTGAATTGTTCTAATTCAAAATCTTAGCTCAATTGAAGAGCTTAGATATGTTATATTATTTAAATTGTCTATTTGATTTTTGAGAACTTCAATAATTATCATTAGCTCAGTATGAGGAACAAATCCCATTTCTCAAGGATTTCTATGAAAATCAATGGATGGTACCACACTACCACATACATAATTCCCCAGGTGAAGGATCAAATGATATGTTTTGTATGATTATCAGCCCCTTCGAGAATTCATTTTAAAAAATTAAGCAATAATCACTTCTTTTTCTAAGTATGATTCAAGATCTGCCAATTGTAAAAAATAAATCAATTCATTCAAAAGAAGTACCTGAATTTCAAATAGAATTCAGACTGTCTTTTCTTGGATCAAATGGTAACATGTCTTCAATTTCAAAAATGAAGAATATGTTTAGATTACTTTATGGAACTATATGTTTCTACATACAATAGTACACTCATTTCAGCCATCATTATATCTAAAAATATTTTTTATGATGGAAAGGTTCTCAAAGGAAGCTTGAAAACCATAAAGTTATGTAAAGAAAATAATTCCCAGTACTTTTTTTTTTTTCTAGAATAAACATAGTAGTAATTCAGAATGCAAAACTTCATTGAGACCAACAATCTAATTATTAAGATAGTATCAATTTTTTCATTTCTGACTTCATCATCAAATGGCTTACTTTCTTGTGAAAAATTTGGTTTCATTAATTCTAATCTATTATATAAAAAGGAGGATCATCTCCTTTTATTTGGGATATCCAAGGTCTTTCTATGACTCTAGCTCTTTTGATAATGGATATTTCTCAAGGAAAACCCAAAAAACTCAGAAATAATGGATATCATATAGCCTTCTCAGCATATGACATCCCATTTTATGTGGAACCTTCCTACTATAGATCCTTGCAGATGAGAATAATTTCAAGCTCAATCACTGCCTATTTTTATTAATAGTACAAATCAATCATTGAATTTTAATTTTAAAATGAATGTTTTAATAGCCCTGTGAGATGAATAATTAGCCAAGTAATAAGATCTGAAATATTCAAACTGAATAAATATATATTTGTTTCTGCTACTTTACACAGTTTTCTTGCTATTATAAAAGATGATTGGGGAATAAATTTATGATGAAGAGGAATAAATATGTTTAAATTTAGCTTTTGAGGATGTTGAGGGTATTTTTCAAGATCTGATTGCATGCTTCTTAGTAAGAATAACTGAAATTATACGTCTAGATTATTTAAATTCAAGTCTAGAATATGGTTTCATCTTAAGCTATTTTGTAAATATTTAACAAGTAAGAATTCATTTTAAAGATAAAAAACAAATAAATTTACCTCAAATAATAGAATATAATTCATTTTCAAATGGTCCCAGAGCTAGTGTAAGCCTGTGAGGTATGTGTGTCATACCCATAATGCCACAAATGACATTATACTCAGTTGATTTAGTCTTGAACAGACTTATCAACTGAATTTAAAATAAAAAATAACAAAAATTAAGTATAATTTTTTTTTGATAAACAAAGCTATAGTTATTGTGTCATTTTTGGATTCTACTGCAAAAATAACCTAGGGTAGACCCATAGGGTGTTATACCCAAGCATGAATATTTCTTAAGTTATTAGAAGATTTAAGAATATTACAGTAAAATTTCAATTTTTTTAACATTTTTTTGAAATTGTTAAATTTAAGCTTAAATAAGCTTAAATATAAAGTTGCATAAGGTTTATGGAAATATACCAAAATTTTAGTTAAAATTAAGGTGTTGTGTATATTTACTGAATTGGCTAAGGATTTGCCATACAGAATGCAAATCCTGCGTGAGCTCAATTTAAAAGGGTTTAAGGCCATACTATGGCTTTAAATAAATAAAAGTGCAAAATCCATGCAAAAAGGTGGGACAAAGGAAAAATTCCAAACAGAGCCGGGGTACCCAGCCTTATGGATCTGCAAGGATTCAATTAAGGTTTTCCACCTGTATTGGAGTATTTCCAACCTTATTCAAACTTTAATATTAGACTTTGATCCAAAACTAAAGTTTAAACTGGTTTCATCCCAATTTGGACAGGAATTTCAATCTGCCAAAGGGTAAATCCCAATATGCAAGCTCAAAATCAAGGTTTTAAGAACTGTCAAAGCTTAAGTAAGCCTAAAAAGCTTACATAAGCTTAAAACGTTAAAGCTAAAAGCATTAAAACCTTATCAAAAGCTAAGATTTTGTGTGTATTTCTATTTTATGTGGAAAAATAGCAATAACTTCATAAATTTGTTAAGAATCCAATTCTCAATAGATTTGCTTGAAATTTGCATGCAGCTTACAAATTAATGTTATCTGTATATAAATTAAATTTTAAGTATCTTTTCTAAAGATTTTTCATTGGTAATTAGCCTGTAAATTTACTCTTTAAATCATACTTAAAGAAAATTAAGATTTCTTTGAAAATTAATTAAAAATTGAGCTTAAGAGATTTTTGCTTGAAACTTTAATTTTAATTATTTCATGTGATTAAATTAAATGTAAATAAACTTAATTTATATTAAAACTCAAAATAAAGAATCCAAAAGAGGATCAAACTTACTTGGATTTAAGACTAACACTGGTAACTTTAAATTTGAATTAAAAATAAGTTACCTTAAGTTAAGAACCTCATTTTTAAGTATGATTTTGCAGTTTTGACCTGAGAACTCCCTCTATATCCATTATGAATTGTGAGAGCTGCTCTGTAGACATAAAAATAGTATATTCATCACTGTCTTTGTCAATTAATCATCATCATTCCAATCCTATTAGAAATTTGAACAGGTAAAGTTTTATTAAGATATAAAATCTTATTATTAAATTGATTCTTTATTAATTTTAAAATTTAAAGAATTGAAATCATAGAATTCAGATTATTGTTGTAATCACCAATAATATATTTTATTATATAAAATTATTCTCTTGAATATCTTTCAAAATCCACAAATTCCTCCTCAAAACTCTTTAATCATATTTTTTATCATAAAAAGCTGTTTTATATTTTAAATTATTGACTTTTGGTGTGTTTTGAGCTTATAATAATTATTTAATATAATAACTGTTACTGTTTGAATTGTTTTATTAACTAAATATTATAAGTAATTTTTCTTGAAAAACTCTATATTTTTTTATCTAGTATTATTTTTTTATAGAATTTCTCTATAATAATTATCTCTACACAGTGTGTGTGATAATCTCTTTTATAAATGATATTCTTATATCATTCATAAGTGGATAAATATTAATATTTTACATGTGTAATTGTCTCATTAAGAGCTTTACACTTCTTATTGTTATAACTGTCAGTGACTATAGCAATAATAAAAGAATTATAATTTATTATAATTATTAATAATTTTTTTACTATTAAATTATTTAAAAATAATGAAATTTATTTTTTTATATATAATTATTTTAATAATTATATAAATTTGTGGTTATAATATCTAATTATATTATATTTTATACTGAAGACAGTCACAGTAATTTTGATATTTGTTACTATTATCAAGAGTTTCATAGACACACCTTACAGCTAGAACATCATGATCTTGATGGGAAAAATTGAAGAAATCCTGAAATGTTAAGGTTTTATTTTGGTAAATTTTAATGAATTTTTTCTTGATCAAAAGGTTTTCAATTTATTATTTATTTATTAAAACGTTTTTTCTAATAGTATCTTTCTCATTTATTGCATGAATTCTGCTATTATGGAATGCTTTTGTATTTTTATATGACTCATTAAAATGTTTTAGAATCTCAGATTGAGTATCTTATTTACAAATTATTCTATTAATGGTTTTAAATCTTCTCAAATATACAGAATAAATAATTGAATCTATTATTATAGAGTCAGTTTTGGTATTGGATAGAAACTTAGTATATTTAAAACAAATAATTAGCAAGAAATTCAGATGGAATATTGAGGGAGGAATACATTTAAGAAAATGTAGTGAATACTTCTTGATACAGAAATTTATTTTCTTTTTAATCTCAAAATTACACTTAATTCTTAATGAAAGAATAATTGAGCTTATTATGATTTATTTTACATTTATTTTGGTAAATAGATTGGAGAATAAGGGGGAGAAATTTTCCAAGTACTTTATAATCTTTCAGACCCCCAGCTTATATAGATTTAAGAAAAACTTTCAGACTTATTTCTCATGACTTTGAGATATATACTTACTCCTTCTCAAACTTCTGGGTATTTTCTCTTCATTACAAAGGCCTATCCTAAAATCTTTAATAAATAAAGGAAATCAGGATCAAAAGCTGTAAGACTTTTTGAGTTGTGAAAGAAAAGAAAAAATGATTTTTCATGAGGAGTTAATAGCTGGGATAAGGATAATTAAGATGTTGAAAAACAAATGATAGCTAATGATAAACCAATCTTTATAAGCTTGAATCTGTGCTAGAGCCGCCTGAGCTTAGGTATTTATTTCTTGTGAGTGGATGGTGAAATCAGGGATTGAAATTTTCTTTCTGGCTTCTACAAAATAAGGGGGTAGGAGATATCTCTTGAGTCTATGTGTAAGGACTATAGGACTTATTGATTACTTACTTAATCTTTCCTTGTGCAGTATTCAGCTTGCTCTTTCTAAGATTTTCTTAAAAATATCATAAATATCTTTATCCATGACCAATTTTCTATTCACTACACAGTTTTTGGAATATGAACATATACTTATAATGAACTTTGAAAAGACTGAAATAAGCTTTCTGAGGCTTATATTATTGAATTGATAAATTTAATTACAATCAGAACTCTTAGATCAAGAATTCATTCTTATCATAGTTATAAGTCTGAAAGATCTTGCAAAAAACACACACCTTTTTTATTTCAAATAATTTATACCTATTTAAAAGAAAAATGATCCTTTCATCATTTTCAAGTCTAAGGCTGGCCTATTTAACAAGAGTACTTCCATCATAGTATTAAGGTTTTTCTGAAATATTAGAGCTATATATTTTTATTTTTTTCATATTAAAAGCTCAGCCCTCTTGTATTCTTGGTTTGGAATTTAATCCACCCTTTTCTCTTTGAAGCTGACCCTCATATTCTTTATCCTTCAGTTTCATTATGAAGGATTATTGATTCTCCTCTTGCTTCAATTTCATATTCCATCTTTCCTTCTTATATACCTATCATACAATTTAAGATGAATTTTTTACCTTCAATAAATAAACCAAAATATCAGCTTTGTGGCTCAGTGGTAGTAAGAATTACACTCTCATCTTCTTCCTTAGCATTTGACAATTCTTTAAACTGTCTAGGTACCCATTTTTGGTTTCTTGTTATGGCTTTCTGAGTTAATATTTTCAATATTGAAAGCTTTTCTTTGTTCTTATGACGAAACTTTAATAAATGGAGAGCCTATGGACTTTTCTGAAAAAGATGATTATGAAATGAAAGTAATATGGACTTTTTTTCATCCTCGGAGATTTGAGTCTGAAAAATAAAAAGATTTCTTTACCAATTAGTTTCCACTAAATCCAAAAAATTTCTTACTGATACTAATATTTTCAAACTCTTTAGTTCCAGGAACCATCTTTTTATCATTGGTAAATGACTTAGTTTTAAAATAATAATTAATAACCTCTGGATCCATGAGTGTCTTCCCGCCCATTTGTGAATATAATTCATATAATTTTTTTTATTTGGCTTCTCACCAAATTTTTTATCCATATCTTGATGTCAAGGAGAAAAAGATGGAATTTTCGCATCAACTTTATAAGTTCCTCTTGCCTCATCACTTTCATTGCTTCCAAGTCAGTTTGGGTTAACTGAGGTATGTAATTTGATATATTTTATATTGTATTTCTTGAAGAATTCTCTTATTTTTTTATCAGTAATGTGGCGCTTCTAATTTTATTCCATCTTCTTGTTCATTTTTTTCCCAAGATACTTTCAGTTTAATTTCTGGGTCATCATATATGTTGTCCATTATCTGTAGAAAACAATGAATCATAGTTGATTATTTCCTGGAGATAATTGGTGATATTTCATAATCTGTTCTTTTGAGTTGAGGGGTGAAAACTGGTTTGTTATGATTTTTAGAAAAGGGAATTCTTCTCAATATATACATGTTTAGAGTTTTTATTATAAAATATAATTATATTAATAAGTAATTTTAAGTTTATTCAAGTATTATGGTAAAGGAGAGGTTGGGGACGAGGGTTGAATATTTTTAATATTTAAATAAAAGGAATTTTTATTTTACTTTATATATCTTTTGAAAAATAACACAACTATTTCACACTTGAAATGAACTTTTCATGAAATACTGATTTCATCAAATCACCAAAAAATTGAAAAAGGCTTATTTGAGAAGGCTTCATACCCTTCAATCCAAGAAAAGATGAGTAATAAAAATCCATTAAACAAAAATATTTATTGGAAATGTGATTTTAAAAATGGAAATCGTAAGAGAAAAAAAACATTGGGGGTCTTTCATCATCTTTGACCAAATCTTCCTTTTTCTTGCAATTTTCCCTTCATTTTTAGTATTACCAGAAAACTGTTCAAATTAATCAATTTATTCCATTTTCCTCATACCCACAGGTGAAATAACAAACATTTCACTTATTTATTCAAAAGTTATTTTCTTTAAATATATTCACCATTTATTTAGCCACAAATTTTCCCAAAAAAAACTAGCTTATCTCAAGAAAGCTATATATATCCATTCTTTTCTTATTTTGAGTCCATAGATAAAAGAAACATTTATGATGTCTTGTTCAAACATGAGGAAAACTGACTCAACTGACCAATTTGCCCAATTTTCTTTTAAAATGTAAATCTTTCACATAGTTTTTGAAAACCCATCATCACTCAAATAGCCTAAAAAATAAATTAATAAGCCAAAGGTCTTACATATTCTTACTATTTCCCCATGAAAATTATCTTGATAAATTTTTTTTTTATAACAAGAAATCATAAATCTCATAAGTTTCAACTTTCAAAAAAAAAATTCAAGTAAATAAAAATATAAAAATGATGCTTTTCAGCACTAAATTTCACAATTCCAAATTATTCCAATTCAATCTTTAGTAATATTTTTGATAGATATTGCAAAAAATAGTCAGAATTTGTCTCTTTCATTAATTTATAATAAAATCTATCATTTTAGGAGGGTATTTCTGAATTCATATAAGATAACCAAAATTTCATGGCAGATAGGGAAAAATAGGAGAACTGAAGCTATTTCACCTTCATTTTTTATTCCATATTTATTTTCAGAATCTTTTTTTTCTCATACCAAAAAGAATTAATTCATACTAATTCAGGTAATTAAATACGAACACAAATCAATATTCTCTACTTAAAGACCCACCTCAACCACACATGCAGTTTCCAGAGAATTAAGGACTCTTCACCACCAATGAAAGGCTTTTAATAGGGGGTTTTAAATTTATAAAATTCAACATTACAAAGATAAAGTTTATTTTCAAATTCTACATTTACTTTTCAGGAGTGAAAAAACTTCACACCTCATTAGCTATTGAATTTCAGGTACAAAAAATTAATATTTTTGGTAACAAATCCTGCATTTCCTCTTCTAAAATCTTCAATTTATGTTTCAAGTTCAATCTCACCTTGTACAAATATCACTCAATGGAATTTAAAATAACATAGATGATATTTCTTCCTGCTTCAATACTTTGAAATTTTTTCTTTTATAACTTAAGACCAAGTTCATGCTAATTTTTTGAAAAAAAAACCAGCAAAAGTTGCACATCTTATTTTATTTGACTTGAATTTGAAATTGAATTACTTGAAGTTAATGAGCATAGTTTTTAGAATACCAGTAAATTTTCTATATAGATGTTTTCTAAACATAACTTGAAACAATCAAAAGTAAAATAAGATACCACTCCTCACTTATTTTGTGATCTCAAAATTTATCATTTAAAATGATTCATCTTCTAGTAATCATTTGATAACACTAAATCCATAGCTTTTTGAATTGAGTTCTCCTTAATATAGAATTGATACTTGAGCTTAATATCCTCTTATAATTAATCAAAATCAAAATTATCTTTTCTAAGGCAATTGAGGAATGGAGGAGTGAATAAAGACAAAATATTAAAAATACAAATTGTGACAATTTATTGGGAAAAAACCATATATTGAAGTCAAAATGGGATTTTACAAGCGCAATTGTGCTAAGTTTTGACTTCCAAAAGGTATATAATTGTTATTTTTCTTTATTTGTTACTGAAGAGTATTTAAAACAAAATAAAAAATTCACTTATTAGGTTTAATTTATTTGTGAGACAGATGGAATCTTTCTATTTATGCTAATAATTTTTGTTGACTTACATTTGTTTTGAAAAATGTTAAATATTGATAAATCTCAGGGCAATGAGCTAAAAAGCCCCAAGTTTATGATTAAAACATCAGGGTTTTCTTTCTGTTTGATTTTTCTCAAAACCTTGAATCAAATGAATTCAGGATTTGTTAGCTTTGACACCCCCTGCTGTTAAAGGAAGCTTAAATTCTGGGATATTCTCTTTAGTTTCCAAATATTACCCTTTCAATGGTGAACCTCATCTCATTTTACTTCCTCTGAGTTAAGTTTTTCACCCAAAGACCTTATTTCTATTACAAAATGGGCTTGGGATTTATTTGTGCAATAATATTCCCAATAATTTTCATTTAACTTCAATTACAATGATAATTGATAAAATGAAAATAAAAAAAATTCTTGTGAAATTTGATTTACCAATTCATCTCCCAAATTTCTTCTAAAGTATCTTAAAGAAAATTTGATATAATCTTCAATTATTCCAGAGTATTTTTGTCAGGCTGAGTCTATGTTGAAGCAGTAATTAGGCTATTTACAACCAGAACTTTGACTGTGACACAGAGAAAATGATTTAAGATAAGAGTTTTTTGAGTAAAATAAATATTTATAATATAATTAAAGGGTTCTACTATCAAAGAATAGTGGTGGTAAGCGCTATTGAGAACCCTGGGTGCAGTCTTACCAGTTGGATTACTATAATAAGAGCTACAATAATTAAAATTATAATTATACCTTATTATTACCCAATAGTAAAGCTTTTTTGGACAGTTTACTACATAGGGTATTCAAGAGCAGGATGAGGAAACAATTCTGGCTGTGAAAAGCCTCCTTTTTATCCTGAAATGGGGTGGAAAGGGTGATAGACCTTTCCACATAGAGGAAGTGAAGATTTTTCACTCTCTGGGACAGGCTTGTGGTTTGCAAGGACCTGTATTAGCCTGTATTAGGCTCAGATGTGGTTTTGAAACCACATCTGGGCAGTTTTCACCAATACAGGGTGAAAATTTTCATCTGGGGACCTCACAGCCTGATTCTGACATGTATGACGCATAGAATGCTGTACAGAAACTGTATGAGACCCCAGTATTGACTGAAATATGTGGTATTGAAGGAAAAACAAGCTTCTTTGTCTATTTGACACCTCATATTCATGATTATGGGACATTATCCCATGGTAAGGCTGTATATGACAGCAGATGGGAATCTGACCTTAAAACAGCCATAACTTTGTCAATTCTTGAAATATCAACCTCAAAATTGGTTCAGTGTGTAGCCCTGTATGTGCTCTACACAATGGTACTTCATTTGATTTGGGTATCATTAAATATGGAAAAGTTATCCCATGTACAAGATTTTTGTACATTTGCGTGGTTTAGGCAAAAAGCTGTATTGAGCTTATTTGCCCCATAACTTTTGTTCTAGTTGAGCTATGGGGAAATTGATGACACCATCGGATAGCCCTGATTTTTCTCTTTCCAAAAAGACCTCACTTTAGGTATCTCACACTAAAACTGCAAAAGCTAGATGAGAGGTGAATGTTTTGTTCACCCTTATTTGGCCTGAATTTGACCATAACTCAAGTAATACCGGTGCTAGCTCAGTTTGGCTAGTACCATTGGATAGCCCTGGCTTGGAGCTTCATTTTGAATACCCATTTGATGGGGTTAAGCCTCTCCTTCTGGATTTTATATGAGAGGTGAAAATTAAGGTTTACGCTCAGCAATAACTTTGTTATTCTTTGTCCTATGGTGATGGGACTTATATTTTCATAAAGGGGTGAGTTTCCTCTTTCTTTTGATACCTTTTGAGCTGATTTGTCTCAGTTCCATGTTTTGGTGGTATCTTGGCTATACCATTGAGTTATGGTATTTTGGCCGTCATGCTTGTGCTCTGGTTTTGAGTCACAGGCTGACATACCCTCCCTCTAAAAAGGCTCATCATTGATGAGACTGTTCAGTCCTCCTAGAGGCTCTGAATCTCCTTAAATGAAGGTTCCCATCTGGTATGGCATCTTCTGCCAACCATTTGTCTTTATCAGCTGTTTGGTTCTTGAATCTGACTAGATATTGTCTTTGATCCTTCCCTTTAAGCCTGATCTTCCTGGCCCTGATGATCTTACTCACAGGTCCTTGGGAGTCCTCTACTTCCACTATTTTTAGTGGTGTGAGGTTCTTCTTCCTGGAGGGGAATTTACCCTCTTCAGTTTGGAAGTATGGCTTGACCAAACTCACTGGAAAGACTGGGTGTTTCCTGGAAAACTCCTCTGTGAGCTTGACTTCAACTGCATTCTTTCCTATCAACTTAATGATAGTGAAGGGCCCTATAAATGAGTCTCTCATCTTCTTGGGTCCTTTAAGATTGTTGAAGTTCAGTGTAGACATTAACACCTGGTCCCATTCCTTAAAGTCAGGTTCCATGTGTGTCTCGTCCCACCTCTGCTTATTATATTCTTTTGTTGTTTGGGGATGGTAAGCTGTGGAAAAAGCAAGCTTGGTGCCAAGCATGTCATACAAGTTGGTCGAGAATTCAGATGTGAATTTTGGGTCCATGTCACTAATGATGATTTTAGGGACTCCACAGGTAGATATGATGTTATTACAAAATAACAGGGCAGTATCCATGGCTGTGTTCTCCTTGTGGCATGGTAGACACCTCATGCTCTTTCTGAACCTATCAACTATGATCAAGCAGGCATTGTAGTTTTCTGTGCCTCCTGGGACAAGTCCTGTAACCCAGTCCATGTTGATGGTTTCCCATGGGTGTTTGGGTTCTTCTATATGTTGAAGTAACCCATACTTCTTCCCATGTTTCCTATTGGCCTTTTGGCATCTTTCACAAGTGTTGATGTATTCACTCAACTCTTGTTCCCACTTGGGCCACCAAGCTGTGCTTGCTACCCTCTCCTTGGTCCTGTCTTCACTCATGTGTCCCATATAGGGGCAGTCATGGCATTCCTTCAGGATCAGAGAGATGTGGTCTCTGTCTACCACTGTGAGTGCACTTGTGTGTTTTTCTCTGTGGTAGAGCAGGCCATCTATAAGGAAGAACTTGTTATCCTTATAGGCCCTCAACCAGGGTTCTTCCAGCTGGGACTCCAGTTCTGGACTCCTGTACTTCTGTTGAAGGAGTTGTAGTAATATTCCACACTGTTTGTGTTTGGCATAAGACTTTAGTACTGCATTAAGAAATTCCTTGTGCACTTCTGAGGAACTTATTCCCAATATGGGAGTTTCTTTTCCCTCTGAATCAGTGTTTCCACTGTCAAGGGTACCACTTTCTGGTGCCCATTCAGAAAATCTGAAGTTTTTCCTCCTATCTATTTCCATAAAATGGATAGGGATCTTGGCTGCAACTTCAGGGTCATAAGCTGGATTTCTCTCAACATTATCCAGTGGCCATCTGCTAAGGCCATCTGCATTGGTATGACTTTTACCTTCTTTGTATATGATGGTCATGTTCCCTCTATACTCCTGGCTGGCTATTTGCCATCTCAGCATGTGTCTATTTGTAGTCTTCATGTTCAGTAAAGACTTCAAGGCTGTGCAATCTGTGTAGACTTCAAAAACTGCACCCTCCAGATAATAATGGAGTTTCTCCAGAGCCCAGACTAAGCATAGAAATTTAGTCTGGGTGGCCCCATACCTGGACTCTGAATCTTTAAGTTTCCTAGAGATGTAACATATTACTCCCTCTCTTGGTTCACCATCCACAATTTGTGTTTGGTGAAGGGCTGCTCCTAGGCCTTGACTACATGCTGCATCTATGTATAACTTGAATAGTAGTTCAAAGTCAGGTAAGATGAGCACAGGTGCATTTGTGAGTTCATATTTGATCCTCTCATATGCATCCCTCCTTTCCTTGGTGATTTCAAAAACTACATCTTTTGAACACAACTTGTATAAACTACTAGTTATGTGGGCAAAATTCTTGATGTGGTTTCTATAGTAGCTAGCAAACCCAAGGAAAGATTGCATCTCTTTGATGCTCTTTGGTACTGGCTTTTGCAGTACTGCTGCTACTTTATTCTGGTCAATTGCCAGACTAAGACCTGGGACTTTATGCCCTAGAGCCAGTAGCACTTGTTGGCCAAAATTACACTTTTTCAGTGAAATTTTCAGATTGATGGGTGTACATTTTCTTAGCACTCTGTCTATGTAATGTACATGGTCTTCCCATTTCTCTGAGTATATAATGTTATCAATATATACCACCATCCAGCCTTCCAATATTTCTTCTTGAAATATTGTGTCCATCATCCTTTGGAAGTGGGCTGGTGCATTTTTGATGCCAAATGGCATCCTGGTATACTCATATATGCCCATATGGCATATTATTCTGAGTAATTTCATGGAGTTTGGTTTAACTCCATTTTGGTGGAAGCCTTTCATACAATCCATTTTGGTTATGTATTTGGCTTTTGCCAGCTTATCCAAGGCATGAGGTATCCTGGGTATAGGGTACCTGTCTGCTTTTGTGTAGTTATTCAGAGCTCTGAAGTCTCCACACAGTCTAGACTTGCCATCATGCCAGGTGATTAGGACAGGGGTGATGATTTCCACTATTTCATTATGTCCAATCTTCCTGATGAAATCCATGTCCAAGAGCTCATTGATATCTTTCTCAATTTCTTTCCTGGCTTCCAGGCTTGCTGGATAAGGAGGTCTCCTAAGCATGGGTGGATAAGGTCTTTCCACATCCAGATATAGTTCTATATCATGGCCTTTGATCTTTCCCAATGGCTCTTCACCAATGGCAAATGCTGGTCTGTTCTTTCTCAGCATCTTCAGTAAACTTAGTTTTTGTTTACTGGTGAGGGTAGTGCTAAACTGTCCCTCTCTGAATTCATTCAGAAGTTCTTCTAGTGGATCTTTAGAAGATATATGGTATATATCAAGTGAAATTTTCTTTTCCTTGTTGGTACCAATGGTAATGTTCCTATTTTTACTGTTATAAATATCTATTCCATACATCCTCTGGTAGTCTGTTCCCAGTAAGAACCCTTGGATGTGGGCATCATTAAGCACTACAAACTCTGGGTTGAGTCTAATATTACCCTTCGTGTGGGGTATAATTATCTCTTTGATAATTGTACCAATGGAAGTCATCTTCCCTGAGGCACTTTTAAAGTTCTTTGCCTTGGTGGGCAAGAGCTGTTTTTCCCAATTTGGGAAGTGGTTATCCAGATAATTTCTGGCCACTATGGAGCAGTGTGCCCCACTATCAATGATCAATGGATGTTGAGAATTGTCAATACAGACAGTCATTTTAGTGGCTGTTCCATGTATATATGCCATTCCTTTGGTTGGTGTAACCAGGAATGTTTGTGCATCTTGTGTGTCTTTGCACAAGTTTTTATTGGCAGTATCTTGTGGCATGCCTGCTTCCAACTGTATCTCCTGAATTTCTAGTGGGGTTTCCTCTTGGTATTCTACTAGAAATTCTTCCTTTGGGTATTGGTCATCATCAGATAGGTCTCTGATGGCATCACCCATAGAGTCTGATTCAGAATCCTCTATTGGGGATTCTTCCTCTGGGACTTTCTCTATGGCATAGACTTTTTTCTTTGCCTTTGGACAGTTGTTGGCATAGTGGTCTGTTGAGCCACAATTGTGACAAGAATTTCTCTTCTTTGCCACTTCTGCCACTCTTTCTTTGGGTTTGTCTTTAAACTCTACCCTGAAAGGTTGTTTCTCTTTGAAACCACTGCTCTTCTATGGGGTGAATTTCCCTATATAAGTCCTTTTCCTTATGTCTTGTAAGGTGTTGGCAATGTCATCTAGAGTGCAATTTTGGTTGCATCTGCATTTTACTGCATGCTCTAGTTCTCCTGGCAGTTGTGTAAGGAGTTTGTGATTCCTCATTTGAATGTTCATCTGAGGATCAATGGCTTTAAGCCTCTTGGACTGTCTAAGACACCACTCATATGGATCTTTGTCCACAGAGTATTTGTCATTTTCAAATGACATGGTCTTCTGCCATATCCAAGTTCCATTACTGTACTTTTGTATGATTTGACTCTTCCACAATGGCCAGTTTCTTCTTCCATGGATTTCTTTCATTTCTGTGTACCATATACTAGCATGTCCTTTAAATGCTGTATTTAATCTAGCAGTAATCCAGTAATCTGGTATGCTTGGTACATCAATGAAGAGTCCATCAATGTAATCTATGAGCTCCATATGATCATATTCTCCTGATCCAGAGAATTTGGGCCCTCTTGAGGCCTCAGGAAGCTGTTTCAAGGCTTCCTTCTCTGAATAAGACATGCCATCTCCATCCTGGTATTGTGATGGAGATCTTTTCTTATTCATCAACATGGCATCTGGTTGATATGGATTTTCCATAACTTGGCCTTGTGGTTGGGGCTTCAAGTTATGGTAGACATTAAACAATTTGTTGATGTCTTGGTCCAGACAATCCCTGTCCCTTTTGCTGTGGTGTTGTTCTTCAAAGACTAGATTCAGTCTTTTGTTAGTTTCTTCAGAGGCTTTGCTCAATTGAGCATTTCCTTCTTGAAGATTTTTAACTATTTTTTCCATGGAGGCTTGTAATTTTTTCATCCTCTCATGGCTGGCTTTAAGTTCTGCAAACTTCTTTGCAGATTGCTCAGCATATTGGGACATTTGTAACCACAGTGTATCACTGTTGATGTTACTCTGAGATGTGACAATGTTATGTTCAGTCTGAGTGGGGGTAATGTTTCTATTACTAGAACTACTGATTCTAGAGTGGTTTACAACTACTTCTGGTTCTTGTGCACTTCTTTTACCAAATCCAACAGCTTCTGAATCATAGGGTCTGACTCTTTCCTCCTCTGGTCAAAGGAGGCTTTGTTCTTGCCCTTGTTTCCTTGTCTTCTCCTGGAAACTTCCTGGAATTGTGAAGAATGGTGACTCTTGGCCACTGATCTGCTGGTTTCTTAATAGTTTAAAGCCACTGGAGAGCTGATTTGGCCTGCTCCTTGTGAGCCTGAAGGAATCTGAGTAGGCCTAGTCTGGGTTAACTGTTCTTCTATAGCTTGGATAGCGGCTTGATTCTTGCTTATCCTCTGTGCCCTTGCCTCCAGTAGTCTGAACTGCCTGGTAGGATTCCAACCTTGGGTGATTACCATAAGGTCTTTGAAGTCTGTCTTTTTGAGACAGATCTTCTGGAAACTTGCTCCAAGTTCTGCCCAGTGAGATGCCAGGTTGAACCTCTTGTTGTCCATTCTCCATTGGAATAAGTCCTTGAGGAGTTGGTGGAGCTGAAGAACTTGATCCATGTCTTTCCAGTCCTCTGGTTTGATGTCTCCATTGAATTGGAGTGTGAATGGAAAGGTTGATATTATCTCCCTCATTGTTTTGCCATCCACTACTGTGTCCAAGGTGTCCTCTTTCAGGTCTTCTGGTTCTGGAAAAACCTTCTCTGTCCTTTGGTTGGTTCCTTTGGAAGCCAAGATCTCTGAGGTGTACAGGTGACATGTTAGTGTTTGAAAGTCAAAAACTTTATGTTCTTAGGGTATTTACCTTTGACTGTTCCTTGTACAAATTTGTTGTCTGCTGATTTGGGCAATTTACCTTTAGAGGTTACAACTGGGTTAATTATAGTAATTTTCCCTGCACAAGATATCAAGCTTAGTTTACCTTGTATTGAAGCAGAATTTTGTGGTTTTCTACTCTTCTGTGTGGCAATGGGTGTCCACTTTTTTGCTGTTATCAGGCCTTCACTGTGCCTTTGCTGCCTTGTGGTTCTGAGGGTGTCTCTGGTGTGTTGGCCTGTGACTGGCTTTCAAGTGGTATGAAGTTATCTTCCACTGAATCAAAACAGGAAAAAGAGGGCTTAATGTCAGTTAAGACTTCTTAAAATGCTGTTTACATGTCTAAGAATGGCCTCTAGGCTTGTATATTACTACAATATGCCCTTGTACAATGACAGTGTAATTGAATCAACAATTCCACGTCAGAAATACAGCTTACTGATATTTGGTATACTGTTTGTATACCAATATCTCACAGATTACTTGTAATTAGCAAGTATAATCTGTCAAAAGTGGTGTATAACAGGGCAATTGAGTTAACAATATGCCTAACCACTCCTCAACTGTTGGTTTATCAGTATGAGGTGTCTTAATTTAATTAAAAAATTAGACTGTATTAATGGCTCAAGTGTTTTTATATGCAAAACATGCCAAAAATAAGGGTCTTGTGGTTATTAGCCATGTGACAGATACTCTTAAAATATGAGTATAAAGTGGTATATATACCAAAAAAAGGAAAATATATATATAATATATATTTTGTAAGAAAAATTGCGCCTAAAAAGAGTAAAACAATTGTCAGAATGAGGAAATTTAGAGAAAAAAACTCACTTGATAAGGTCCAAATAAGTTTAAAACATGGCCAGGCCCCCAAAATGTCAGGCTGAGTCTATGTTGAAGCAGTAATTAGGCTATTTACAACTAGAGCTTTGACTGTGACACATAGCAAATGATTTAAGATAAGAGTGTTTTTGGGTAAAATAAAGATTTATAATATAATTAAAGGGTTCTCCTATTCAAGAATAGTGGTGGTGGGCGCTATTGAGAACCCTGGGTGAAGTCTTACCAGTTGAATTACTATAATAAGAGCTACAATAATTAAAATTATAATTATAACTGATTATTACCCAAGAGTAAAACTGTTCTGGACAGTTTACTACATAGGGTATTGAAGAGCAGGATGAGGAAACAATTCTGGCTGTGAAAAGCCTCCTTTTTATCCTGAAATGGGGTGGAAAGGGTGCTAGACCTTTCCACGTAGAGGAAGTGAAGATTTTTCACTCTCTGGGACAGGCTTGTGGTTCTCAAAGACCTTTATTAGCCTGTATTGGGCTCAGATGTGGTTTTGAAACCACATCTGGGAAGTTTTCACCAATACAGGGTGAAAATTTTCATCTGGGGACCACACAGCCTGATTCTGATGTGTATGACATGTAGAATTCTGTACAGAACCTGTATGGGACCCCAGTATTGAATGAACTATGAGGTAGTGAAGTAAAAGCAAGCTTTTTCGTCTGTTTGACACCTCATAAACATGGTTATGGGATATTATCCCATGGTAAGGCAGTATTGGCCAAACTGTGGGATTTGACCTTAAAACAGCCATACCTTTGTCAGTTTTTGAGATATCAACCTCAAAATTGGCTCAGTGTGTATCCCTGTATGTGTTCTACACAATGGTACCTCATTTTAAATGGTTATCATTAAATATGGCAAAGCTATGCCATGTACAAGATTTTTGTACATATGCGTGTTTTAGGAAAAAAGCTGTATTGGGCTTGTTTGCCTTATAGCTTTTGTTCTAGATGAGATATGGGGAAATGATTGGCACAATCAGATAGCCCTGATTGTCCTCTTTCCAAAAAGACACCACTTTATGTATCTTACGCTAAAACTGTAGAAGTTAGAGGAGAGGTGACTATTTTACTCACCCTTATTTGGCCTGAATTTGGCCATAACTTCTGTAATTCAGGTGCTAGCTCAATTTGGCTAGTACCATTGGATAGCCCTGACTTAGAGCTTCATTTTGAATACCCCTTTTATGGGGTTAAGCCTCTTACTCTGTATTTCAGATGAGAGGTGAAAATTAAGGTTTATGCTCAGCAACAACTTTGAGCAGGAATAACTTTGTTATTCTTTGTCCTATGGTGATGGGACTTGTATATTTGGAAAGGGGTGAGTTTCCTCTTTATTTTGATACCTTTTGAGCTGATTTGGCTCAGCTCCATGTTTTGGTGGTATCTTGGCTATACCATTGATTTATGGTATTTGGCTGTCATGCTTGTGCTCTGGTTTTGAGTCACAGGCTGACATATTTGGCTGTCATGCTTGTGCTCTGGTTTTGAGTCACAGGCTGAAAATTTTTCATTGTATTCTCAGAGATGTGTCTTAATAGGACTTACATTCCTATTAACTTAGAATTCTGAGATTAAGGTTTTGTTAAACAGAAATACATAATGAGATTCAATCTCAAGTGTTATTATTGTTTTCAATTTTCAACTGAATTCAAACCTATCAGATTCAATTAATGAAAATGAATTTCCACCAATAATATTATCTTAATTAAAAGAATTAATAATTAAATCAATCCTGTAAAAATAAATTATTCAGCTGAAATAATTCCACAATATTGATTATAAACTCTCAATTTCGGAAAAAATAACCCCTTTGACAAACCCAAATTGACTCCTGTTCCAATTTGTAAGTCTACCTTTTGAGCTTGATATCGTTTGCAGCAAGTATCAAGGGCTTCATTTTCTATCAATTTTACTTCAATCTATTCCTCATCCTTTTATGATTTCTTCTAGGTTTAACACCTCCTTAAATTTTTCTTCTAGCACCCTTTTATTTCTTCTATTTTTTAGATATTTAATATTACACTTTTCTTTAATAATTATTATTGCTAAATGATTGTTGAATTTTAATATTACTGGTGTTTCTTTTGATATAATTGCTAAACCGATATATTTTGGCCTATAATTTGTTGTTCAGATTTACATCGTTACAAATTTTCTCAAAATAATTATTATTTGAAAATGTCAAATTGAAAAAAAAACAATCGCCCATAGTTAGTCTTTATTATTACTTTCATTCTAATATCTAAACTGAATTAACTTCCAAATTCATTAATAGAGCACATAAGAAATCAACCAAATCATCACAGTGGCCTTTAAACCAGCTCAAGAGCTCAACCCATTTAGTCACAAACACAGTCGAATAAGCATAAAACATCAAAAGAACCTCTTCTTATAATAGCTACTTTTCTCCAATTTCTAAAAATGATAAAACAAGAAGGGAATTTTGTCCCGTTTGGATAACTAAAAAAATTCAATTATCATTTTATATCAAAAGAATCTCCCATACCATTAATCATGGATTCCCTTTTTTAGATGATAAATTATCCAACATTTCCTCTGAGAATTTGTTTGCAGCCGTATAATTCCAATCTTTTAGTCAAATGAATTTAGAGAAAAGATATGGAGTCAAGCTCATTTAAACATTCCTCTTCAAGCAGAAAGACTTTCTTGGTAAATTGAAAAAATGTCGCAACAAAATTCAGGGCCCCATTTATGCAATAGGATGGTGCCCTTCCTGGGATGGTCAATTTAATATTGGTAAATATTTCTGCTCCAAGAAAATTTCTAAAAATCTACAGAATTATAAGGAGATTAATTCTTTCACCCAAAAGACCTTTGTTATTCCCAAGAATTACTTCAAAAAAATTCCACTCACAGTATTCAACCAAAATAAAGAAAAAATCTTAAAGTATAAAATACCTATATTTCAAAACCTTAACTTCTCTTCATTCTTTGATGATTAATATTTTTCTAATAACTTGACTTATACTCTTGATAACTTTCATAATTTTCCTCACATTGATAATTATGCCTCAAAATTTGCATATTTTCTCTCCATTTCTATAAATAAACAAACTGGTCAACTTTCTCCTAAATATTACAGTTTATTTGATAAAATTTTTTCTTTTACAGATCATCTTTTGTATTTCAATTTAACTGGTAAAAGTCCTGGAAGTTGTCAAATGGTATGGCATTCTGGAAATATGCAACATTTCACTTTATATCCCTAAGTTGGCTCTAGTTGAAACCTTGTCAGGCTCTCAATTTCAATTCAAATATCCCAAAAAATATTCAAAATTTTGAGATCACTTAATCAAGGAATAATTCCCGCATTAAATTTTGATTATAAAAGCTCCATTATAAATGGGATTTTTTCTACTTCTACATGATTTCTATTGGATCTTTGAAATTAAATTTGAAAAATAAAAATAACAAAATTCACTATATGAATTATGATTTGATCATCAAAATTTAATAGTAAATATAATTTTTTGCACCCTTAATTAATTTTTCATTTAAAAATTCAAATTAGAAATGACATGTAAAATAAATTTTCAAAAAATTGAATATAACTTTGATCTATAATTATGATTTCAAAAATTTCTTTTAAACACCCCTCTCAATTTAAAAATATTCCAAGCTGTATTTTTTCAAATGATTCCAAATATAAGCATCACATCCAAAACATTTTTTCAAAAGCTTCAGTGTTTTGATTAACCATATCACTTCATGCCAGTGTTAAAGGCTTAATCTGCTCTCACATCTTGAAAGTTTAACCATTATTGACAAAATCAGCTACATCTTGAAGCTCTGGTGGATCATTCTCTTAATAAATCCTGTACCATTCATCTCCAATATTTGTCAAAAGGTTATGAGTAATTACACAGATAACAAACCACTTAATCAAGAATTGGACTTGCTTTATATTTCACATTTCCTTGAGGGATGACCATGGACCTTTAACAATACCAATTTCATTTTCAATTATTACTCATGATTTTGAAATGCAGAAGTCAAACTTACTATTATCTGTATTATGTGTTGCATTTCATTTATATGCTGGAACAATTGTCGTTGAGCCTCCATAGGTTGAGCTGGCCAAAAGATATTGCTTTTGGAAAAATATCTTTCATGCCTTTTATGAATTATCATATTTTGATATGCACTTGAGTCATTTACTTATCTTGTAAATCCAACATGAAATGAAGTAAACCAACAATTGACATCACATACTAACTGGACTGATATGGAGTAACTAAATAGAAAGCCATTTTCAGTTTCACTCATGCCCTTTATACAAAGGAATGATATTTTATATTATATTAATGAGCCAGAGAAGAGCCAAAAATACTTCTTTTTGAAATCATAATAAAGTTGTCCATAATTAGGTGGCCTTTTGGATAATGAAATGAGACGACCATCAATAAAAGCAACACAACCAGGAAAGCCTTCACTTGCATCACTTGTGAAATTTCAATCCTTTCTTGCTCATTTGGCCATGAGATGTATGTGTTCTTCAGCTTTATTAAGAATAAAATGACCCTTTGTGTATATATAACAACTGAACCATTTCTGATACCAAAAATTGCCCCAATCTTCCCAGCTGCTGTACCATTACCATTGCAACCAAGTCTTGAAAGGGACACTGGCTCATGTTGATTATAGCTTGAATTGTTGTGAAATAATTGATCCTTTCCAATAAGAGATATCAAAGAAAGAAATGAGCTGTATGCTGTACAACACAGCTGCTTGAACTTGCTATGAGGGAGAGTTTCCAGATTATCTGCTTTCAAGATATAAGGAGAGACAAAGAACCACTGTGGTCTAAGGTATTGCCTTTGATAAATTGCATGCAAAAACCCATATATAATCTTCAAGCTCTTTATCAGATTAAATTTCAGTGGCATGTACAAATTGTGCTGCTAAAATATCACATTTGAGTAGAGATCTTGATGAGATCTTTGGCATTTTTTGATTTTGAAACTTAAATTTCTTCTTTTAATTGTTTCTGGGTGTCATTGAACAAATTAAAAAAAGATGTATGATTGAACAGTAAAAATGACTCTGTATTTAATTTGATGTTAAAATTAATTGAACTTGAGAAAAATTTATGCTTATACAAATTATTAACAATACTTGGGATCTTGTAGAAATAATTGAGGATTTAGGGACAATTGAAAACTGCCTAATAGAACCACATCTCTGCGAGTAACTTCAAATATAATCCATGTAGTTTATGCCTTGGATGAATAGAAAATATCATCTTTATCTGAGGGAAATCTGTTCTTTTAGATGATTTATAGAGAAAATCGAAGATTTGATGAGAAAAATGATTAATTTTTTTGATTGGCTTTATTTTGAGTTGAGTTCAATTAGTCTAAGGATAGTGGGCAAGGTCAATTTCACTTGATTTTTAAAATTCTCTAGATTCACATCTTCATCCATCTTCATCCATCAGCTTCATCAACAAAACTTTTAAATGCAATCAACTTCAACCTCAAAAAGAAGTAATAATGATCTGAAGTCCGAAAGCTCAACTAAAAATTTCGATTTATTGATTTCGTCATTCATCCTGACATTGAAGCTCAATAATTTTTTGCCTGAATTTTTATCAAAAAATTTTCATTTAATCAAAAGAAACTTGAAATTGAAAGGCTTCGAAATTTATATCGTGGAACAATTGTTAAGCTTCTCCAATTTATTTTTTGATCATTCTTAAAAAATGAAGATTTGTTTGAGTATTAAAACTGACTTTTTTATTTTTTACAGATTGATAGATCGTTCAGTTTTAAATCCAACATTAATCGTTCAAGCTGATCCAAATGATCAAGTAAAATTCAAAAAAATCATAATGCTATTCAACTTGTTTACTTATGATTAAATCTATTTTTATTTTTTGGAATCAGATCTTGGTTGACGTTTTTAGGTTAAAAGAACCTGATCAAAGCATTAATTTGAGTCAAGCATCTACAGTGCGAGACGAAAGCTGGCAAGATGTTTTAGAACGCTTATGTCAAATTGATGATTGTAGGCCCTATCAAGTAAGCTCAAAATAGGCAGTGAAAAGATCATGGTTTTATTTTATTTTCTCTTAACCTAAATTATGTTGATGTTTGAAAGACATCCTTCGGCACAATTTTAGTCAAATCATTAAAATCTGTCAGAAATGATTATCTCAATCTCATCAAAATCGACATTCCAAGCGATATCGATAATTATATGAGCTATGATAGCATCAAAGATCAATTGTATTGTAATATTGATATGAGAAGAATGCAATTTGGTGGTCGAACTGGCTTGGATTTGAAACCTTGTAGGTATGTTGATTATCATACCCTTGCAATTCAACATTTTATTATTATCATTATTAAAATTAGACATGGATAATCTTTACTAATTTGCCTTAGAGGTTTTCCGCCATTCCTTGTTTCATTTTATGCTATCAATTGAAAAAAGTTCTTCACAGCAAAAAAAGTTTCTCAATTCTTTTTTAATTCCGCAAACTGATTTGGCAAATGCAGAATTCCGTCAACTCGTTTTTGCCTTAATCAATCTTGTTCAAGCTGGTCTTAGCTTATTTGGTCTAGGTCCCTTGAAATCTTCAATCATTTCAACTTCAATCCGTCTACCTAGAGGTCATAAGAAGAATACCCAAACGGCTTGGTTTAACAGAGAAAACATCACTAACAACTCTAAAACTAAGTCTCAAAAAGACACCCTTACTCATTCGCCCCTGATTCGCATGGATGGTCTGCGTGAGTTTAAACTTATAAATCATTAGCTACATCCTAATATTATACTAATTCATCTTGTGACCCTTTTTTGAAGTTTAGTTTGCAGAGAAACCTTAGAAGGATTAATTGAATGGAGGCGACAATTTGATTGGTCAGAGGAAGTATGTAGCTTTCTTTCTACATTATTTGACATCCTATTTTTTTTATCTTAATTGCGCCATCAACTAACGATTCCTTGATCTTTTAGATCCCAGCCACCCCAGTTTTTAATCCCTACATTTTAGCCTTACTTTTAAGTACCATCCTTTTCGTTCACCAGCGTCTTACCTCTGAGGGCTGTCGAAAGGTAAGCTCACAATCACTTCCTTCTCCTTTATTAACCGCTTATCATTGGTTCCCAACTTTTCAGCTGCCGTCAGATCCATTTCGAGCTCAGCATCGATTTTTGACAAGTTGGTTTAATTATCAGGTATTGTGCTTGTTGGTTTCCTGATACTTTTTTTCGCAACTTTGGTGGGCGTCCTGGATTACCTCACTAATAGTGTTTCTTGATTTTCATTTCTTCCTCCTCCATCTCCCGCGCGCATTTCGATTTACAGATTGCAAATGAGATTGAACCTGAGTTGTTTTTGACGTTTCATGGCTTGCAAGAACTTCTTGAAATTTCGGGCCCTTTAACTTCACCAAGTCCTTATCGTCGGCGCTTTCCTCGGCCTAAAGCTTTCGGCAGATTTAATGATTCCATGTCTAGCCCTATAAAAATGACCTCAAACTTGAAAGAGTTACTTCAACAGCTAGCTGATCTATTCACTAGTTCCGACAAACGCCCTCACATCGATGAAAGCTCTAGTTCTCATTCTTCTGCGACTGGAATAAAAGAAGGCAAAAACGTTCAAACTCACGGGTTGCATCTTCATTCTCTTTATCGTATCTGGTTCTCAGCTCGTCCTTGGAACGAAGCCATCGGCATGGATAAAGAAACTCGAGAGCCTAACTTGGGCTTTTCTACTCGTCTTGAAGCCCAAGAAGTTGATCGAATGTTGGCCGGACCTAGCAAAACGTTCTTGAAACCTCTGGTCAGAGGAGTTGCAAGTGCTGGTAGAAGCGTAGGAGCTGGAATTCAGCATGCTGGGAAAGTTGTTGATGCAATTACTGAGTTGAGTTGAATCTAAATTGCATCTTTGGTTCATGAAAGCGGACTTTGTTCAAAACTGATGTTGTTTATTTCGCTTTTGACGAATGACTGGTTTAGTTTGACCGAAAGAATTACACTACCTAGGAATCCTGGTTTATTAAATACCACTGAGATGGGCTCAAATTCCGATTTGTAAGTCATTCAGTTCGTTAGTAGAAAAGTTGTTGATTATTTGCAATTCAAAACTCAACTCATTACAACTCGAATTTTTTAATCGCTCAATCATCAGCGGCGGCGGAGCAGAGGAAAGAAGAGAAAAATTTCGTCGAACGAAGGGTGTGCTGAAAAAAGGTCAGTTAGTTATATTTGAGGGCTGGAACTGTTCTTACAAATGTTTTTTTTGCTTCATTGTTGTATCTTTTAGCTGGCCTTAGCGTGGTTCCTACAAGTGACCCTCGGGTTGAGTCTTCCATTCCGCAAAATCATCCTCAATTGAGCTCACTTGACATCTATCAAGATAACCTTGGGGCTCCTACTGATGGCAGCTCGAGGTAAAGTAAAGAATTAGCAAAGATATGATTATTTAAGTCACTCTAACACTTTGGTTCCCATATTTTCTTCAGCCACAAACGATATGGTAGATCACATACTGATCATATTGGATATACGTTGTATACTGAAGAAGATGAAGCTCGCTCGGCTAATTTGGATAAAGAGCTCACCAAACCCACCTCCGCTGCTTTTCAGAGTGAAGCCATTCCAGTTTCAATTAATACTAACAAGCAATCAATTCGAAGGGTTGATTCAAATAGGCGCAGACATAGTATTCAAGTACCTTTAGATTATGACCATATTACTGTCCGACACACAACGTGAGTTTCGTTTGCTAGCGATTTTATTAAGTTGATCAGACTTTCTTTGATATTCTTAACTATCTTCAAAACCTTTTGACACATTGAAATGGTTAGGAAGAAGCAAAAGTTAGAGGTTCAGCTAGTTTGGCGATATTATGAATTGAAACGTACCGAAGAATGGCAGAAACGAACAATTCAAGCTCTCGAGGTAACGCAACTAAATCTTGTGAAATATCAGCACACAGTGGGGCGTCATATGTCTAATCTTTTATGCTATGATACAGGAACTCGAAGAGGTTTTCCATTCGACGGCGCATCAGGCTGAGCTCAAGGCTCGCAACATTAAAGATCATTTAGACTTATATAAGATTCAAACTCATAATACGTGCTCCACTTCAGTAAGGCCAGGGGACACAAACCAGTTGCAACGGAACCGTCATGAAAGCTTATCAAAAAATTTGCCACAAAATGCCATGGCAAAAAGATTTGTCTGGGAACAGGCAGACGCAACGGTAGTCAACTTCTACAAAGACTTAATCAGCACAGGAGAGGTGCTTAGACAGAGACGACATGAAGTATCTCACAAGCTTAAGATGTTAGATGAACACGTCGAGGAACTGATGAGGCAGACAGGCATGATGTCAATGAACAGTTCAGAAGATAAGCAAGGGGATTCGAAACAAATCATGGGAATAACCGAAAGCAAAGCTGGGGCTAGAAAGACAGGTTATGATGGCGATAAAGTGGTGGAAATAGTCGAAGAATTAATACAGACGATTTCAGAAGATCCATCACTAAAAATTGGAAGATTAATGGATATTATTAGTGAATGGGCTAGAATGTTGATACATCTAGTACTCAATCGAATGAATATAATTTTGAAATGGTGGATTGAGATTGTCTTGATGGTCTTTCAATCTAAGCTTGAAAATTGGTCGGAAAAAGTTCTGAAAAAAGTCAAAAAGGAAGGCAAAGAAAGTCACGAAGAAAATTATGATGAGTCATCAAATAATGACGATGATGATGGCAATCATAGTGTAATTATAGCGAAACGAAAGCATCGGCTATCAGATGACGAATTTGAAGAAGTTGAGGAAGAAATCAGTATGATTGAAATTGAGGACTAGATCGCTTCTAGACCCAAAACTGTTTTAACAAATTGGACTATTGCATTTTTTTCCTTTGAAGACACGAATTGGGAAGAGGAAGGAGATTTTTGAAAACCATAAATGAAAAATGCTATAATCCCAAAGCGAGGGGATTTCTGTTGGCAGTTATTTTATTGTTTATACATATATTGTTAGTCTCTTATTTAATAATAGGTTTGTACATCAAGATCACTTTGTACCATTGGACTCAAACTTAAATCCTTCTTGCCCCATGCAATACATATTTTGTTTTGATTTCGGAAAACTGAAGCGCACTGAATTCAACTTTTTAAGGTTTGATTGAATGAGATTACTGATCAAAAGTTTCATTGAGGAAGATTTAAATGAAAGGGCACAATTGTGTTCTCAAGCTGGCACTAAAGGCACACTGAATAAAAATGTGAAGGTATTGTGAGTTTTTTTGTGAAAAAAAGGTAGCACGTGATTAACTCAAATCTATCCATTTTTTTAAGAAAAAAGCCTTTTGGCTGTTCAAATATCTATGCCTTTTGCTTGAAAAAACATAAATATGGTGTGTAAAGTGAGTTTAGCCTGTTGTTAATTCACACATGTCTGGTAGACAAATAAAATGGGCAGGCAGACTAAATTACTTGAAAAGCGAATTTGAAAAATGAATTTAAATAGTCCAGCTTTCAAGTGAATCTTGGCTGGCTTCCAAGAAATCAGCCAAGAAATGTGTTGATCATTTTTTTCACTGATGCTTTTGATGCTCTGAGATCTTACAAAGTACAATCAACTGAGTAATGCGGCTTACTTTTTTGAAACAAGCCAAGCTAAAGTTGACAAATGGTCAAAAGCTTTTGGAAACTGGCGCAAAACTCATTTACAATAAGACAAGAGTTCTTGACAATAATACAACAGCACTTGATCACTTCCTAATTTCATTTTACACCTTGCCCAAACTCACCTTACAGACCATAAGTAACACATTGCAAAATTTATAGCACATTAATCATAAATTATAAAGCAAAAACAATGATAATAATGACATGCTAAAAAATATCTTTTAATAAAGCAAACAAAAAAAGCTTAGAAACTTTTTTAATACTAGGGGACCTGGTGATAAAGCTGCCTGCCCATTGCTAGAATGTCAGTGCATTACTTAAAAGCTGAAAAAGAAGAGCAGATTGCAAAGTCCCCATAGAAATTTCAAGCAAACAGATAATAATAGATCCAGAAATAAACTTCAAGCCAAAACAAAATTTATTATTTTTGGAAGGAAGTTTGCAACACAAGGAACTGATCTCAAAAAATAGCATTGTTTTTAAGAAGCTCATATGATAAAACCCAAAATTTAAATTCCAAGAATAAAAGAACCACAAAAGAGCCTAACCCATACATTTTGATGTATAAAATAAAACATGGGTCTTCTCAGAAAATAATTGTAAGAGCTAATTACTGATGAAAGAAAGTTGTGCAAATAAATTCATCCCTGGTGGTGGCTGAAATCTATCCATTGAGTATTTCTTATTTGGTGAGACATAGAATTCAAACTTGGATGAGAATCCCTTCAATTAAATGTCATATCTATAGATTTGGGATTATATTATCATCCTTTTTTGATCAAAGTATATTTTTTCTGCTATGGTTATATCATAATGATGTAAATAGTGGACAAGAAATTCTTGCTTCAGTCAGGGAGTACTCAAATTAGGAATAAATTTATTTACGAAGAGGCTTCCTGAGTCCTATTCAATTTTTTGTCATTTTTGAATGTTTGTATTAGGGTCCTAAAGTGAATATTATTCTGTAGGTAACTAGTACTGTGGTATTCCATACCTTTTGGTCCAGTTTCAAGCAATTTCCTTCCTTTGAAGGTAAAAATTTGGAAAAATATGGCTTTAAATGGCTAATTTAGGAACTCACAACTCAAAAGACACCCTTCCAATCACATAATTAAATTAATAACAGAAGTTGTATTGAGTAAAGGAAAATTTAGCATTAAGAATAGAAATAACCAAAATATTTTCATAAATCAATAAATAATACAGGACTCACATTTTATGGATTTATTCAAAATAACTTATACATAAGCCTTAGAACATAAAACAGTATAGTTCAATACATGCAGAAAACACAGAATTACATATAAAAAGTAGAAATGTAGCATTATATCCACTCTAAATAAATCAGGAATATTATATTACTAAGAATTACAGTCACAAAAATACAGTTCATGTGATACAAGAATCATCTGGCAATATCAAGTTTAACTTCATGCATGGAAAAACTGCTAGAACCTTAAAATTACATAACAATATAGGTACCCAGATAAGATTTATATAGTCCACATGAATGAGATCTGTACATTACATGGCCACAGAATAATTGATTTCAACTATCTGCAAGCAAGAACACTAAGCTATAAATAACACAGCAATTACAATAATCAGAGATTAAAACTAAAAATATATATTCCCACATTACAAAACATGCTAACTTCAGATTGCATAATCATACACACAAATGGTGAAACATCTCAGTCATATGATACCATCTCTCCAATTTTGCCTACCAGCCTTAATCTATAAAGGCTGTTCAAGCTGACTAAGGCAGTGTAATAGATAAATCATGTGACTTTATTTTATGAACATCTACACCAGAAAAAATACCTCAAATTTAATTTGAAACCAAACAAATGGTGAAATTTCTCAGTCATGTCACACCTTTCACAAAAACACCACCAGAAAAGGTTTCTCAAGGGGAAAAATAAAAATTTTACATGGAGAGCCCATGAGTAGTTTACACAACATAAAAGGAGGCCTGTAAGGTGTGGATATGAAACTTTTATTAAAAATCAAGTAATTTTCCTGTCCTCAAAATTCTTATAAGGTAAAATTTGATTGAAAAAAAAAGTAAAATTTAAGATTTTTATGAGAAAAAATACCAATTTTATTGTTTTTAAATTTGTTAGTATAAAAGAATAATATTATAAAGATTTATTGTTTTACCAAAAATAAAAATTTATCCAAAAATACTCTACAAGAGATATTTAAGTTTACAAAAGAAATTTCTTCAAGAGAAATTTCAATTGGAGTTAATGCAGAAAAGAAATGCAGGAAATTAATTTAGGAACAAAATCTTCAAAAAAGATGATTAAATAGAAAACACACTGTGGGAACTACTTTTTGTGTGGGATGAAATAAGGAAATACCTTGAGGGGTAAATTATTGGTAAGTCTGTTTTGAATTTCAGAATTGTCCAATAACCACAGGTGCTATGGTGTATTAGCTACCCCTCTAAATAATATTTAATAGTAATCCTACAGAGAATCACAAAAAGAAAGTAATATTTGTGGTTTTAACAGATAGAGAAGACTTATCAGTAGTCTCTAAATCAGATCTATCAATAATCTTATAGCCAAAACTCTGATGTAACACTATGATAAACTAAAGACTACTACTTGATTTCATGTTAATAAGATTAATAAAATATTTTTTTTGTGTTTCATTTTTTTAATAGGAATACTAATAATAAGACTATGGGTTTTAATAATAATAAAGATTCTTCAATAAATCTTTTTTTATACTATGTTTATATCACTAATATTATGCTTCTGAGCAAGGCTACTGAGACTAATACTAAGCTTATGGGCAAGGCTACTGAGATTTTCACTATGGTTTTACTACTATTATTCAGTAGTACTAAGCTTTTGAGCAAGGCTACTGAGCTTTTCATGACTAAACACTACTATTACTCTGGATATCCTGCTAGTTCAGGGATGGTTGAGAACCTCAATAGTGGGAACTTTTTCCATTCTTTTTTTCCATTTTTTTTGTTAAATGAGGGAGAGAAGACCTCTATTTATACCTTTTGGGCCTCCATAGAGCTTCTCAAAACAGGGCACTTAGAAAATTCATAGTTGAGATGTTTTAGCTAGTGAGAGGTGTAGTTTTGATGTCTTTGTTATGTGTTTGCTGAGAGAATTTTTCTGGTGGTGTTTTTTCTTATCAAAATCATGTTATTTGAGTAAGATAATTTGGCTGGTGAGATTTTATTTTTGCCAATAAAGTGGGGAAAATACAGCCTCTGATAATTGAAATTTCTTCTATTCATATGATCTCTTTGAGATAATGAGATAATTTCGCTGGTGAGATTCTTCTTTTTGGTGACTTTGTTATGTGTTTTCTGAGAGAATTTTTCTGGTGATCTTTTTCTTACCAAAATAATGCAATTCATTTGAGATAATTTGGCTGGTGAGAGTTTATTTTTTCCAAGAAAGTGGGGAAAATACAGTTTTTTTCTATTGAGTGCACTGCCATTATAATTGGAAAAGGTGGGGAAATTGGTATTTTCTATTGTAATTGAAATTATTCTGTTTGAAACTTTCAATCTTCTTGACAGTTTGATTTACCTAGTTCCAGATTTCTGAAATTTGATTTCCTTCTTACGAGTTATTTCCTAATTCCTATTTCCATCTCCAAAGTTATACCCAATTCCTATTTTCACTTCCAGATTTATTCCCTAATTCCTATTTTATGAAATTATTCTGCATTTTCATTTTCTTGCCCCTAAACTATTCCACATTTTCTTTAATTGTTCTTATCATATTTGGTAAGTTTAAAACTGGTAGAAGTGGTATGGAATACCACAATGTGCAAAAGTGACCAGAGTGAATTTGGAAACAAAGTCACAAAGCTCACAGTGATGAAAGATGCATTAATTCACTTATGGGGTGGTTCAAGGGTAAAAATGATTATAAGAGTTACAACCTATTATTATAATTATTTTTTCAAATGGTTAAGAGGTTTAAAATGATATTAAAAGGTTTTTTTAATCTTCTATTGATTGGTTTAACAGTTTTTAAACTAATTATAAAAGAAAAAGATTCTAATATGAGGAGGAAAGTGGGGAAAAGAAGAAATTCTTTTATAGCAACCAATTTTCTTACTCCAAAGGTAAAATATAATCTTTTCAGTCATGAGAAAAACTCTGGCAACAGAAAAGCCAATTATGGAATTATTGAACCCTGGTTTGGACCAAAAAAGGTCTGGTTTTAGCCATTTTAGACCCTTAAATCAGCCATTGCTATAGCAATGCCTGGTTTCAAGCCTTCAAAAAATGTCAAAACCCGTTGAAGCTGCCCTGGTTGGTATCAAAAACTCATCATAAATCGAGTCACAGACCTTGTAACTTGATTCCAGGCCAAAAGTGATGAACTCTTTTTTGCATGAATTTTGACATATTATGCCTGCCAGCAAAGAATTTGGTGAAGTCTGGCACCCTTGGAGCCAAGATTCCTTTCCCCCGAGAATTAATCTTTCCAATTTATTTCTTCTTTAATTCCTCATCATGTATTATACTTGTAGCTTACATATGTAATTCAATTGAGGTTTTACAGTAAACAACTGTAATAATTGCTACCTCATATGTAAATTAAAGTTCACTTATGTAACACAAACACACATTTTGACATTTCAATTGAAAATACTTCAATTCCTCATAACTTCTAAGCTACACACCACCCCTCAATTTTAACACAAAAATTGACAGTTAGAACAACATGTGGTGTGAATTGAATTAAGTTTTTGAGGATTTTGAATTTTCATGCAGAAAATGCTAAAAAATTAAACTAAGCTTATTTGGAGTTGAGTTACAGAAATTTCACCCAAAGTTGACCCCACCTTATTTTTTATGAGAAATCCAATGGTGAAATAATTTTAATAAGTTTATTTATTGGACAAAAAGGTATAATAATTTTTATTTAACTTTTTTCCAAAAATCTTTTGATTTTAATATTTTTGTTGAAAATTTATTTTTACTTAATTTTTTCAAACAAAAGTGTGTTTTCACAATTTTAAATTAAATGTAACTTTAATTTTATATTATAGTAAAATTTTATATTTATATTTTGTTTTTTGTTTTTATAATATAAATAAATTTATTTATTTATTATTATAACATAATTTGTTATTTTGTGGTCTTTTGTGTATATAAAACTACCTCTAAGGCTCACATTTCCTCCTTCTAAAAATAAATATTTCTTTGTAATATTGCTATTTCTAGTGTTTCTGAGCCTTCTGAGAAGTTTGGTAACTTCAGGTATGTCTTTTTCTGCTAAAATTTCATCTTCACAAGCTGGGTCACTGTACCTGACAAGGTATTCCCTAAATTTATTAGTTTTCAATTTCCTTTCTTTGAGAACCTTGGTAATATTCTTAACACCAGATGATTCAACAGGAGGTATATGCTGGGGAACTTTATTTCTTAAGGGTAATTTTTCTGCATCACCAGGTTTGTAAAGCTTAATCAGCCTTACTGGAAAGGTAGCATGCTTATTACTGAGTTCCTCAGATAATTCTACTTAAACAGCATTTTCCCCATGGAGGGCCTTGATAACAAAAGGTTCTACTAGGAAGTCTTTTAGCTTTTTTAATCCTTTGATGTTATTGAAGCCAGTGGTAGATACAAGCATTAAATTCCCTAACTTGAACTCTGGATTAGCATGTGATTTTTCCCATTTGTCTTTGGCATATTCAAATTGGTCTTCAATGCATCTCACTGAATTCTTCCTAGCTTTGTCTAGCATTCCTTTGAAGCTAGAAGCTTTAGGAGGTATCTCAACCAAATCTTTCCCCAAGGAATGTTGGGGCAGTCTAAGATTTCATCCTTTCTCTAGAATAGCTGGAATTTGATTTGTACTAGCATGAATAATGTTTTATATGCTAATTACAGTGCAGGTAGAAGGGTACACCAATCATGGGAAAATAAATCACAATCTTTGAGCTCTAGGTCATATGCACAAATTCTTCTGACCATATCTTCCAAAGCTTGGATCATTTTTTCAGCTAGACCATCAGTTTGTGGGTGGTAAGCTGTAGAGAAGGATAAATTTGTTCCAAATAATCAGAAAAGGTTTGTCCATAGTGCTGAGGTGAATTTGGGATCCCTGTCATTAATGATGTTTGTGAATCTTTCAGTCCATGATACTACTCTATTCCATATGAGAAGCGCTGTATCCATAGCTGTATAATCTTTGTGACATGGCAAAAAGACTGGAGTTTTACTTAACCTGTCAACAACAACTAGGCAGGAATTATAGCTTCTATCACCCCCTGGTGGTAGGTCAGTTACCCAAGGTCTACTGTGTTCTCAAATTTTGATCATATTTACAACTCTTTTTCCAATGGATTTGTTTGTCCTTTGAGATATGTCACAGATTTTGTGATATTGTGAGACATCCTTTTGCCACATTGGCCACCATATGCAGGCCTTGATTTTCTCCCTTTTTCTGTCCTCAGATAAGTGTCATGAGAAGGGGCTGTCATGGAATTCTTTCAATAAAAGATATATTAAGGATCTGTCTACCAATGTCATTACACATGTGTGCTTGTTACTATGGTACATTATGCCATCATGTAAATGGAATCTTCCCTCATCATATGATTTCTTCCAATTATTACATCCAAGGCATGTATCAAGGAGTTATTTTTAGATTACTTAGTAAGTAATTGGCATAGGATGCTACAGTTCTTATCATGAGTAAAACTGTTTCTTACTTTCTCAAAGAAAGTAGTGTTCAGGTCTTTAACACTTATTCCTTCTATTGGGATTTGTGGAGAAGCTTCTTCTGGCACATAAGCAGGATTTTCAATGTAATTTGGTAATGGCCATCTGCTTAGTCCACCTAAGTATTTGTGAATATTCCCATCTTTGTGTACAACAGTCATATTACCTTTATATTCCTGTATGGCTATTTGCCATCTGAGCATATTCATTTTGGGTCTTTTCATGTTTAGAAGTGATTTAACAGAGTTACAATCTGTTATAACTTCAAAAAAACGTCCTTCAAGAAAGTAATTAAGTTTCTCCAAGGCCCAGACAAGGCATCACCATTCCATTTGACTTGCTTCATATCTGGCTTATGTAGGTTTTATTTGCCTAGATATGAAAGATATGGGTCCTTCCACAGGTTTTTAATTAATAATCTGGACTTCATGAAGTGCAGCTCCTGGTCCATCTTCAGATGCATCAATGTAAAGCTTAAAGGGAAGCTTAAAATCTGGCATCAGTAAGAGTGGAGCAGTGGTTAAGGCTTGTCTCAGGGATTCAAAGGCTTTGACTATGTCAACAGCCATTTAAAGCACTGTGTCTTTGTCATATAATTTATAAAAAAGGTCTTGCTATGGATGAAAAGTCTTCAATGTGCTGCCTGTAGTCTCCTGAAACTCCCAAAAATGACTGGAATTCCTTCTTGTTCTGTGGCATAGGCTTCAGTGGTAGTGCTGCAACTTTGTTTTTGTCAATTCTTGGGGATAGACCAGATACTACATTTACTAGGGCCTTGAGTTCTTTAAATCCAAAATGATGTTTCTTCAAAGAAATTTTCATTTTTAAAGATTGGATTTTCCCTAAAACTCTGGATAATCTGTACATATGTTCCTCCCAGGTATTGGAACAGGAAATAATGTCATTAATGTAAGTTATCAATCATACTTCTGAAATTTCTTCAGGGAAGATTTAATTCATCATCCTTTAAAAGTGTGAAGGTGAATTCGTGATACCAAAAAGCATCCTTAAATATTCATATAACCCACAATGAACAATAATCCTCAAATATTTTCTTGCTCTTGGTGTCACTACATTTTGTTGGAATCTCTTAAGGGCATCCATAGTTCTTATGTACACTGCTTGAGATATTTGAGTGAGGGAAATTTTGATTTTTGGTACAGGATACCTGCATGGGAAAATGTAAGTGTTCAGAGCTCTAAAGTCCCCAACCATTCTGGATTTTCCATCATGCCCTGCCAATATCACCGGTGTAGGTATTTTTACCTCTTCATTATGGCCAACCTTTCTTATTACACCAAGTTTCAATAGTTTTTTAATGTGAAGCTCAAGGGCCTCTCTTTATTTTGGGCTTGCTGGGTATGCAGGCCTTCTCAAGAGTGGTGGATAAGGTCTCTCAATGTTCAATATCATGTTAAATTCATGACCAATAATTTCCCCCAATGGTTCTTTATCTGTTTCAAAGGCTTCTTTGTGGTAATATAAGAGGGTAGAGAGTTCATTTTCCTTCATATCAGTAATATGAAAACTTATTTTGGCTTTATTCATCTGTTCTGTATTGAATATCTCTAATTCTTAGCTGACTGATGATACTTTATTTGCTTTAATTTGTATTTTCAAAGACAAAAAGGCAAATTTTTGATGCTTATTGTCCCCAACAGTAAAATATCTGTTTTTACTGTTATGTAAATCTATGCCATACATTATTAAATAATCATTTCCAAATATGAAATGGGTACTAGAGCAGTTTTCCATAACAACAAATTCAACAGTAACTCTTAAAATTTCATTGATATGTGGAAATATTACAATAGTTTCAAATATGCTCAATGCTCTCCCTCTATTACTTGTACTGTTGAACGTTATGATCTTCAAAATGTTTTACACAGTTCTTAAGAAAATACTTTCCAACACAAGAGAAGAAGGGTCCTGGGTCAATTAAAAGCTTAGTAGGATTTTTATAAAGTACCACTTCCATTATACAGGACTTACCAGCTGTATAGCATTTCCCCCTGTTTGGTTTGGCTTTCAAAAGTTGTGCATCTTGGATTTTTGACAAATAAAGTTTACTATTGCTCAATTGTGGCAAGTGGGAACAAGATTCCATGATGTAAAATGTGACCTTGATATTTTCTACATCTTTTTAAGATTCAGAGAATATTGATTATTTATCATCTGAATTTTCTTCATTTACATGATCTTTTTAAACATCAGATTCTTTATCAGCTTGAATTCCATTTATTTCCCCTCTTTTTGGACATGTATTAGCTAAATGTATGGTGCTCTTGCAAATATGGCACTTTCTGATTGTATCTGAAGATTTAAATTTTATATTATTAGAATTTTCTTCGTGGTTTTTGTCCACAGAATCTTTCCAAGGTGTATTAAACCTTGTTTTAAGATTCACCCTACTAGAACCAATTCTGGATCTGGTGTTTACTACCCCTAGTATATTTATAATATATTTTTCTGAAGATTGTTCAGTTGTCCTGCTTTTGACAGAATGCCCTAAGTCACCTCCACATTGTCTCAGAATGTTTCTGTGAATCATGAATTATGAAATGTCAGGATATAATGCTGTTAATCTTTCTTTCTGTTGCAAAAACCATGGTAAAGCTTTGTCTTTATCAGAATTAAATTGAGCAGATTCAAATCCTGTTTCCACTTTGAATCTCCAATAATCATTGGCCCACTTATTAATAATTTGGGTTTTCCACCAAGTGAAACTTTGGTTTTCATGTGCTTGTCTTAACTTGATATACCATCTATGAGCTGATTTGGTAAACAAGGTGTTAAAGATTGCTGTTACAAACCTTTCTGGTAGCTCAAAGTCTTCTTTAATCAATTCAATACCTCTGATGAATTCCATATGGTCATATTCTCCTTCACCACTGAAGTGAAGACATTCTTTAAGCTTTGGTACTTCTTTTCAACAGTTCTTGGCCCATTGATGGTTCCAAGTTATGGAAAGAAGTGGAAAATTCATTATTTAATTGTGAATTTTCCACATCCAATACTTGTGGGTTAAAATTTCTTGTACCCTCATTTTTATTCAGAGGTGTAGACATTCTTGGTAAGGTGTGCAGTAATTGTTCAATATCATTCATTCTACTGGTGCTACACCTTTGGGAATTTCTGACTTCATATTGAAAACCCTGTATTAAATTGATCAAATCGATTTCATACCTGTCCTCTTTAATTGTAATTTCTTGACATAATTCTGTCTGTATATTATTATCAGAAATGACTTGATTCAGTTTCATTGTTAATTTAAATACTTCCTCTTGTGAGGTGTCAAAATAATTTTTGAAGGCAATGGTATATACCTTTACTTCAGTAAATGAATTTGAAATATCCTCAAGAAATTTCTTATTATCTGCTTTGATAATACTTATGGCTTGTTTTATTCTTGTTTCAATTCTTTCATCAATATTGAATTTAGAATAATTATCTGTTAATTCCTTTATAATGGAAGATTGTGAATTTATCTCATTAACAAATGAACAGTCATTATTTGAAGTTTTAATTGTTCTTAGAGATTTTCCAAAACACATAAGTTTTTCATTTATTTGGCTCAAACTTGGATTATTTGTTTCAAGATTATTACAAATGGATGAATTTTAATCAGAAATATGACTTTTAATTTCATTTATAGCTATATACAAGATTGGAATTCCATCCAGAATGTCAGAAATCATTTTTGATATTTTAATCTGGCCTCCTCCTTTTTCTGTAATTTCATTGTGGTTCTGGCCATCTGAAACACATTGTCCATGGAATCCTGTAGCCCTTTCTGTATTGTTTTGTGGCTGGTTCCTTGCTTTTTACCTTGTTCTGAGCTTGTGGTTGTTTTTACACATTGGAATTGCTGCTACTGGCTATTGAGGCTGGTTTTGGAACTTGTTTGGGTGGTGTATGGTTGTTTCCTCTCAATTCTGCTGCTAAAAGCATTATTTTTTCTTTTACATCAATGGATGCCATCCATTGAGTAACTTGCAAGGGTTGGGATATCCCAGAAAGTTTCTCAGTCAGGAAAGAGTTCATGCAGTTTTTCCACAGATCTGCAAGGATCTGGTACTTTTTTTTCTGCAAGGAATTGTTTCAAGCCTTCTGAATGGCTTTTCATATATCCAATGAAGCTTCTTGTGGCAGTGTCAGCTCTTTTTTAAGGCAGAAAAGTGGTATCAGCTTCTTCATTCTCATAATTTGTCAGTTTGGAATTTATTTACTGACCCTTGTCCTTCTGTAACTGATTGGCTTCTGCCATAATCACATCTATAAGCTTTTTGGGATCTGATTGAGGGGCTATAGGTTTCTCCTGATGTGGTTGAAGGCATAATTATGATTAAAAAAGCTTAAAATAGTATTTTTACGTCAAAAAACTTACTATTGGCCAGATTATTTGCCTTTTGGAGGGTATTACATATGTCCAAATCAATTAATTCAGAAAAAATTGGCTCTGGTTGATTATTCTGAGTTATAATGAGAGTGCCATTATGGTCAGAATTAACAGTACTTTCAAGGATAATACTGGTAGCTGTTGATTCTGTTTCAATATTTTCTTGTCTTACCACATTGTCAGACACTAAAATTAAATGAAAAAAATTAATTGACTAAAAAAAAGTGTTTTTCAAAGGAGAAATGTAAAATAAAGCCTCAATTATAATAAGAAAAAGTTTTATTTTTTATGATTTTTTGAATTATAAGTATCTTTTATAGATTTTGAAATTTTTCAATGTAAGAAAAAGGTTTGAAAAAAGTAAAAAATTATGTCACAGGTAAAATGTCATGGCTGGGCCCCCAAATGTAAAGTGTGGATATGAACCTTTGATTAAAAATTGAGTACTTTTCCTGTCCTCAAAATTTGTAGAAGGTAAAAATTGATTAAAAATAGTAAGATTTAAGAGTTTTAAGAGAAAGCACCTCAGTTTTATTGTCTTTAACTCTATTAGTATAAAAAAACCATATAATAAAGATTAATTGTTTTACCAATAATAAACATTTATCCAAAAATACTCTATAAGAGATATTCAAGGCTACAAAAGAAATTTCAATTTGAATTAATTGAGAAAAGAAATGCAGTCCATTAATATTAGAGAAAAGTTATTCAAAAAGATCATTAAAGAAAAAACATGCCCAAAAGTGACCACAGTGAATTTGGAAACAAAGTGACAAAGCTAACAGTGATGAAAGATGCTTTAATTCACTTATGGGGTGGTTCAAGGGGGAAAATGATTAGAATGATTTTTTAAAATGATATGAAAAGGGTGGTTGAAATCTTTTATTGATTGGTTTAACAGTGTTTAAACTAATTATAAAAGTCAAAGAGGTGCAAAGAAGACATCCTTTTATAGCAACCAATTTTCTTACTTCAAAAGTGAAATTTGCTCTTGTCAACCATGAGAAAAAATCTGAAAACAGAAAAGCCAATTATGGTATGATTGAACCTTGGTTTGGACCAAAAAAAGGGCTGTTTTTAGCCATTTTAGACCCTTAAATAAGCCATTGCTATAGAATTGCCTGGTTTCAAGTTTCCAAAAGATGTCAGAATGTGTATAAGAGATGTCAAAACCAGTTAAAACGTTTTTTACCAAGATTGTTTTAACTTAAGGGTAGTTTTACCATCTTGGAAAGAGTTAAAACTGCCCTGTTTGGTATAAAAACCTCATCATCAATTGAGTCACAGACCCTGTGTGTCAGCCTGTGACTCAAAACCAGAGCACAAGCATGACAGCCAAAATACCATAAGCCAATGGTATAGCCAAGATACCACCAAAACATGGAGCTGAGCCAAATTAGCTCAAAAGGTATCAAAATAAATGGGAAACTCATTCCTTTCCAAATATACAAGTCCCATCATCATAGGACAAAGAATAACAAAGTTATTCCTGCTTGAAGTTGTTGCTGAGCATAAACCTTAATTTTCACCTCTCATCTGAAATACAGAGTAAGAGACTTAACCCCATCAAGTGGGTATGCCAAATGAAGCTCTAGGTAAGGGCTATCCAATGGTACCAGCAAAACTGAGCTAGCACCAGTATTACAGAAGTTATGGTCAAATTCAGGCCAAATAAGGGTGAACAAAATATTCACATCTCATCTAGCTCCTACAACTTTAGTGTGAGATACCTAGAGTGGGGTATTTTTGGAAAGGGCACAATCAGGGCTATCTAATGATGTAATCCATTTCCTCATATCTCAACTAGAACAAAAGGTATGAGGCAAACAAGCCCAATACAGCTTTTGCCTAAAACATGAATATGTACAAAATATCTTGTACATGGGATACCTTTGCCATATTTAATGATAATCATATCAAATAAGGAACCAATGTGTAGAGCACATACAGGGCTACACACTGAACCAAGTTTGAGGTTGATATCTCAAGAACTGACAAAGCTATGGCTGTTTTAAGGTCAAAATCCCACATTCTGGCCAATACAGCCTTACCATGGGATAATATCCCATAACCATGATTATGAGGTGTCAAACAGACAAAGAAGCATGTTTATACTTAAATACCTTATAAGTCAGTAAATACTGGGGTCCCATACAGTTTCCGTACAGCATTCTATGTGTCATACACATCAGAAGAAGGCTATGTGGTCCCCAGATGAAAATTTTCACCCTGTATTGGTGAAAACTTCCCAGATGTGGTTTCAAAACAACATCTGAGCCCAATACAGGCTATACAGGCCTTTGAAAACCACAAGCCTGTCTCAGAGAGTGAAAAAATCTTCACTTCCTCTACGTGGAAAGGTCTAGCAGCCTTTCCACCCCATTTCTGGATAAAAGGAGGGCTTTTCACAGCCAGAAAAGCTTTCCACATCCTGCTCTCAAATTCCTACATAGTACAATTGTCAAAAAGAGGTATACCCTTGGAAAATAAACAGGTATAATTCTAATATTAATTATTGCAGTCTTTTTTATTGTCATCCAACAGGTAAAGCTGCACCCAGGGCTTTCAACAGCACTCACCACCACTATTTTATAATAGTAAGGCCCTTTAAATTGTATTATAAACCCTTATTATCAACCAATACCTTTATTTTTAATCTTTTATCATCTGTCACAGTCACAGTTAAAGCTGTAAATAGCCTAATTACCACTTCTACATAGACTCAACCTGACACTGTAGCTTAATTCCAGGCCAAAATTGATGAGCTTTTGCATGAAGTTTGACATCCCACGCCTGTCAGCAAGGAATTTGGGGGAGTCTGGCACCCTTGGAGCCAAGATTCCTTGCTACCCCAGAAATAATCTTTCCAATTTATTTTTTCTGTAATTCCTCACCATGTATTATACTTGCAATTTAAATATGTAATAAAATTGAGTTTTCAGAGTAAACAACTGTAATAATTGATACTTAATATATGAATTAAATTTCACTTATGTAATACACATACACATTTTGGCATTTCAATTGAAAATACTTCAATTTTTCATAACTTCTAAGCTACACATCACACCTCAATTTCAACACAAAAGTTGATGGTTGACTTTGAGTATTTTCAATTTTTATACAGGACATAATAAAACCTTAGTTTGTGCTTATTTAGATTTGAGTTACAGAAGTTTAACCCAGAGGTGACCCCACCTTATTTGTTATGAGAAATCCAATTTTGAAATGATTTTCATAAATTTCTTTATTGGAAAAAAAGCTATACTAACTTTTTTTAACTTTTTTCCAAAAATATTTTAATTTTAATATTTTTGTTGAAAGTTTATTTTTACTTATTTGTTTTAAGTAAAAGTGTGTTTTCAAAATTTTAAATTTCAATGTAATTCTGATTTTTTACTAGAACAAAATTTTTAATTTTGTATATCAATTTTATATTTATATTTTGATATTTTTAAAATATAAATAAATTTATTTATTTATGATTATAACATAATTTGTTATTTTGTAGTCTTTTGGGTAGATAAAACTACCTTTAAGGCTCGCAAGGCCTTTCTCTCTTGCCCCATACAATTAATTATATACCAAGGAGAATAATTATTCATCCCTTACTAGTAGGTTAATCTAGAAATTATTATTTTTTATCATATTGTACTAATAGTAATTTATAATTAGCTGTAGCTCACAGTAGGTCTGCTTATCTTATAAATTTATCTATCAATGAAATAGTCAGATTCAAAAAGCTGAAAATATTTATATTATCATTTTCTCATTGGCAGAAAGTTTAATATTCTTGTTATAAAATTTAAAATATATACTAGTAGCTTCATAAATTCTATTATCATTAAATCATATTATTTATTATTATCCCAATTTTCACCCATTATTAATACTATAAGTAGTAACATATTTATGAACATTCACCAGAATTTCTTTAGCTCATAGTGGTGCTATCACTTATAGTACTGTTATTTGCTTTGTATATTTAATTTGTTCTTAGCTATCACTATTATTATCATCAATGGTATAGTTTTCATATTATCAACATTCTTACTATCAAGTACAAATAGTTTGGTATTGAACTAATTATCATAGCTAATTACTATTATTATATATCCCCAAAATTAAACTATTATCCATTACAGCTTGATTTGAACAAAAGAGAACTGAAGATCACCACCTTATATTATTATATCCATTATTTATTTACCCAATCATGAACTCCTTATCTTGAAATTCATAAAACTGTACTCGTACTTGGGGTATCCAAATTGAAGGGATCCACCTACAAATTTATATTGAAATCATTCTATTTAAACTTTGATTATCTAATATTATCATTAGGATTATTATTGAATAGGTCTTTTAGAGAATTCTAAAAATCTTCTCTAGTTGTAAAAAGGCACAATCTTAAAAAAATTACTTTGTGATCTCTGTTGTGTAGTATATTCAGAGGGGCAGTTGATAAATTTTAGCACCCTCACTTACAGGATTATTTAAGAAATTCAAAAAATGTTTACCTGTCATTTTCCACTTAAGGACTGCCTTATCCAATTCCACACTAAGACAATTCTTGCAGTACTTGTCCTAAAATTTGGTTATTTTAAGTCAGACAATCCATAAGGTTAGAAACTTCTCCAACATAGCAATAGTTGTACCAGATTATACTAAAAAGTCATTTTCTATATTTGATATTGAACTACACATCATTATTGCAGATGTATAAAAATCCTCAAAACTTTATTTAAATAGCTTTCTGTGTGAAATTTGATTCTGTTTGGGGTAGATTTCAATTCTTGGTGATGGATTACATTGGTTTTATGAAAATCTTTTTGATTTTACAGCCTTCATCAGTTTCAACATACCAAATAAATTAAAAAGTTAGGAACTTATTTTGACCCAAATCTCTATTTAATTGTAAACCAAATATCAGATGGTGAATGCATTAATATACTATTTACACAGATCATTTTGTTTCCTTGAAGAATAAACAAAAAATCAAGAACAAATGGAATAGTATAGTGGTGGGATTGTACATCTCTACTTCTTGAACCAGAGAGACAAAATGACTGATTGAGAAAGCCCATAGTAATTTGAGGTGAGTAATTTGGTTGATTTAAATATATTCTTACATAAACCTTCATCAAAAGTTTCTCTTATCAATTCAGAATTTCTGATTGCATCCCATAAATATTATTATTGAATTTCCTTATTGAAAGTAGAAATTTTTTGATTTTATTTTTCATATATATAAGTTTTTTTTGAAAACTCCATAGTTATAAATAGGTTAACTCAATTCAAAGTTTAAAGCTGAAAATAATTTTACAAATCAAAAGAGTATGGTCCACTAAAGATAATCTGATATTTAAGAGCTTTTAATTAGAGAATTCTGGAAATAAACTCAAAAGGAAACTTTGGTTTATCAGGAAAAGTATAAATATAAAGGCCTTTACCCTAAAGAGACAAGGTTTGAGGTCAAGAAAAAGGGGGTGAAAAAGGAATCACACCAATTTTTAAATCCTCAAGCCAATATTGTCAGTAATTTGAAGAGAAAATACAGAAACAAGTTCATGCTAGCTGAGTAATATGAGATCTATAATGATAACTGTGTTACTTTGAAAGAAATATAACAGGGTTATTTGTGAAACTTATATCCCACCAGAAAAGGGGTAAATTATTTGAGAAAAAGACAAGCCTAGTAATTTTGGAGAGAATTGAGCTTACAGGTACACCTACAGATGTTGAATTTATTCTAAATAAAAAGGGTTTTCCTTAGAATTTATATAAAATCTATTATAAGATTGAGTGTGTTTTGATATTAATTCATATTTTGTGGTTAAGCTGAGAATTTAACCTTTAGCCTCAGTTTTAAACTAGAAAACAAATACCACTTCTATATTCCAAGATTTGGATAGTTTTAGAAAGGGAATTTTTAAAAATAAAATTAATAAAGCATGATTAATATAATTTCTTTTTGGAAAAGGAGATTTATTATATTTTGAATAATTCCAAAAGTTACCTAAGAAAAATAATGGATAAAAAATGTTTTGCCTTTAGAATGAAAAAATATCTAATTTCTATTTTGGAGGATAAGGGTACTAGATATGTGAAAAATCAATATTTCAAAAAGATTCAAGGTCAAATTTTTTTAAAAAAAACTTCAGAATAAGGCAAGTGGAGTTATTTTGGAATCTTTGGCCACAAAGGTGTGTTTAAAAAAGCCAATCCCAAGTATTTTGTCCCATAATATCAATCAATGTTGGATGAACACCAAAACCCATATAAAAAAATCCGGATTCAATAAGAAACTTAAAATATTCATGGATGTATTTATGGGTGAATAGACAAAAAGTTTCCTTATTAATGCTTCAGAATCTACAGTAATGTAAGATGATTTCAAGATGAGAGCTTTCATAAATGGAAGGATTCATTTGATAGATTTAAGCACCTTGAGTAGATTGTATATTATTTCAGAAGTCCACAATAGGATATCCTAGGAGAGATAATGCTATATTGAAGTAGGTACTGATAAATTACCAATGTTCTTACTGGTTTATAGTCTGAATAGAAGCTTAAAATTATATTGGGGAAAACCCAATAAAAAAGGGGGAAAATCAAACTAAATAGTAGGAAAGATCTGATCTGATAGAATGAAATATTATGTTCTTTGAAACAAAGGAAAAGGAAGAATAATTCATATTTTAAGGGAAGAAAACTCAGAAAAACAGAAGTTTATCATCTAAGCCTTTTAAAAGGATTATAATTTCTGTGGTCTCCCATAATTTTTCTGAAAAGGATAAAGTAAAATTCAATAAAATGCAAAAATTGATCACATTAATCACCATGAGCAAACTTTGTACACCTGAATCCAGATGTTTCATTTGGAAAGTGACTTGGACCTGGTGTGGAGCCCCTTTCATGGGGAATTGTATAATGAAATCCTTGATTTGGAAGTCCCATATAAACAGTTCCTAATGTTTAAAATTATTGTGTATCCAAGGGTACTAAGGTATATTATATTCCCCTCTGAATATACTTAAATATCTCCCTACAGATCTCACAGCTCAATATTCAAGAAAGATTGTGTTTTGAACAACTAGAGAATGTCTTTTAGCACTATTTATCAGACCTCATAGCTCATCAGACTAATAATAATATATATATATAGTAAAAAGACAATTTTCAAGATAATCTTATAGCTGGAAGTCTCCAATTTGGGTTCCATGCACACCAGTACAGCTTCTTCTGGTCAATATGATGAAAGTAATTGAGTAATTAAGTGATAAATTTATGTATATAATAACTTTGAGTTGTTATTGAAATAGTTTTCATTATAAAAGCAGAAAATATCTTAATCTTCGAGAATATAAGGATAGTAACTATATATGGTGATAGGCTTATTGGTTAACTAGTTTTTGTTGATAGTAATAGTGATTATATAATAACAATACTACTGGTAAAAATAATAGCTACAACTAAAAAAGAAAAATAACACTGATAATAGTAATCATACATGGGAATATCACCATAAATAAAGATGCTAGTGAGGTTTGATGATATATTGATACTTATAAGAGTGATTATTATAAATAGTAAGATCTACTCCTAGTACCAGAGATGTAGCTAATTGTATATATATTCAAATTTTTAATAAGAATATATAGGCTTTCTATTAAGGCAAAACTAATAATATACTATCTATAACTTTCTATAACTTGTTAATACTAAGGTTGTAGCTAAAAGATGTATTTATAGGATATTTAGGCCTTATTTTAACTAAATTTAACTATAAATAACTGTTAGTATAATATAAGATCAACATAATATCAAGGGATGTATTAATTGTTATCCTTATTTCCACAAAATTAACATTTGGGGGGAAAAGGAAAATTGTGGAGAGAGGCCTCTATTTATGTTGTGAGAAGTACCCATGGGGTGTCAATGAAAAATTTCATATTTTTCTTTGGGGATAATTTTTCTACTGGTGTTTTTATGAATTGTGTTTTGCAAAATCCTCTTGTGGTGGATCAAAATGAGGGAGTACCTGAAGGGAGAAATCACATGTAACTAGTTTCAAATTGCTAATAACTCCTGTACACAAGGGTGGCAAGGGTGTATTGCCTGCCCCTCCTAATATAATGAAAAGAACTTTCCTTGGAGGTCATGAACAAAAGCAAAATAAGTGGATTTAAAAATAAGAAATGCAATGGTGGTGAAATAGTCAATTTGAAGATTTTTGATTAAATACTTGTCTGATTAATTTTTATTTTTAATTAAATTTGGTTGAGTGGTCTCCTCTTGGTGATACAATATTTGTAATATAGGTTATCTGATTATTTTTTTGAAAATTTGACAATTTTTGATAACATAAATTTTGCTGAGATAGATTAATAATGGAGTAAATTAGTTTCTTCCAAGCTTTGATACTTTTAAAATTCTTGAATAATAAGATTAAAGTAGTATTTTTAGCTTTAAAAAGGTAATATGCTTTGATATTGGATATTTGGAGGGGTAAGTTAATTTAGAATTTTGATAAATGGGGTTATTTATTTACTGGATAAAATATTTTAATAGACTAGTAACCCTTATTTTGGGTTCTGGATAAATTTTTTTCAATACTAAGATTCCACTGAGCTTAGCTACCAGGAAATCTTCAAAACTATACTTCCACTGAGCTTAGCTACTGGTCAAGTAAGTTCACTATAATATTCTGGACTACCTCCCAGGTAATGGATTAATTATTCCTGTTATTATAATGTGAAGGTGATATAATGTGCATTGGGAAAAATCCAAGAATTTTGGGGAGAGATCCCTTGATTTATACCTTTTGGAGCCAAGGGAGCCCTCCATGGAAGCTGTATTTTTCCACTTTAATTCCTCTTGATTCCATCATGTAATTTTGTTTTTGGTAAGGAACTTTCTTGCATGTGTGAGCTGATTTAAGGCTTAGTGATAATTTTTCTTCTGCACAACCTCCAGTTGTCACATGACTCTTCTTTTGGTGAGCTGGTTATGACATGATCTTCTTGGAGTTTCTTTGCCTGCATGGGGTGATTTTATTTTTTCTTTGGAATTTTTTTTGCAAAGACTTTTTTTCTGTCATGGGATATGCTGTTGGTGGGGGAAGTATCACATGATGACCTTGTATTTCCCTTACATATGTAGTTTTTTAGTCTTGGTAGAAGTGGCTGTGTAATTTATGCAGGTATCATGGCTATGTTTCTTCTTTTTGAAATATAAAGTGAGGTCAGGTTAATACTTCTTCCACTGATTAATTTACTGTTTTGCATGAGATTATGTGATTTTTTGTCTTGAAAAATTATCTGCATAGTCATGTGGTTGACCTTTAAATAAGGGTGTGTACTCCATGAGGCTTGTTTGTTCTGAATTGAATTAGGTGATGAGTGGTGTAATTAACTTGCAGCTTGATTGATTATGTGCCAAATAGGGTCATTCACTTCCTTGCATAATATTTGATGGCTATGTACTACCAAATTTGGGGTTATTTTTGAAGCTATTAGTGGATTTACTATTGATATGAAATGGGTCATTACTTCTGCTGTTGTGGGGATTACTTTCAGGAATTTCATTGGGTCCAACATTTCATCATGTGATTGTCCTGTGTCTGAGTGTAAGGTGGCTGGGTAATTCATGCAGGTGTCATTTTCTTTCTGAATGAGTCCAGTGGCTATAAGAGGGGTGTAAATCTTGCTGGGGTGTTTAATTTACAGGGTGGTACCTTGCTTACTGTAGCTATTTTTGCTACATGTAGCTTGACGTGAATAATGAAATTTAATTCATTTTTATTAACACATACACTAACTCTTTCCGCCTGTGCTATGAATTTATGAATAAGCTGAAACTCCTTGATGTAAATTTGACATTTTGGTGTGAAGATTTAATGTAAGTCTTCCTGTGGGAGGAATATATTGCTGTTGTGGGATAATATGAGATTATTCTCTGTTTAAAAATGGTATTGAATACCACAGCTTAATATGAATGAGAAATTTCACCATTTGCATACTCAATATTAAAATACTAAGTGTTTTTTCTAGTGTGAAGTTTCATAGAAAAGTTAATATTACTGATATACTACACTGAATTAAGCATATTATGAATACTTTAGGGATTAATTATAGTTACTAAAATTGAGGATTATGTTATATGACTGAGCTATTTCATATTTTTTTGTAATATTTTGTAATTTAAATTGATTATTAAGTATAATGTGGGAATGAATTTTGAGCTTTAATCTCTGATAAATTCAATTTTCTGTTCATTCTCCTTGAATAAAATTTAATGAAGTCTAATTGAGTTGAAGTTTATTATCATTTGGCTGTGTCTTGTACAGATTAAAAGCATGTAGATTGTAACGAACCTTATTTTTGGGTTTATTTATTATCTTGTTGTGGTATACCATTAAAGCTCAGCTAAATTAGAATAACTAATTCTTTTTTATTATTTCACACAAGAAAGGGAAGACAATAGAAGTAAATAGCTTATATAGTGAAGAAATACTAATGAATAAAGTATTAAAGGTTCAAAGGGTATCTCAAAAGGTAAAATGGAGCACAGGTTTGTTTTACCACTGTCACCAAACTTCACTATCCATCACATATCTGTGAGGATTAGTACCAAAGTGACAACTTTATCACAAATTTCTTCTGTAGGAAATTCTTTTGTAAAAAATGCTGAAATCTAAGAGAAATGGGTGATTATTATAATCAGAGTCATGATGAGGCTTCCAATAAATAAAGAGCAGATTCTTGGACATTTTAAGGGAGATAAAAGGCTCATGGTGTGTACTCATGACCAATTTTTTGGTAGTAATTGATAATTATATAGTACTTATTTTTAGTTATATACCACTGGAGAAGTGCTTTATTGGTATTATATTAGATCTTTGAAGTATATTGAATGATTGTGTGAGTTCAAGTGAGAGAATCTGAGCTGGAGAGGCTAAACTATATTAATTTCTCTATTGTTGAAGATCTTAAGACTCCTTATTGAGACAAAGGAATTATCATTAGTTTAAGATTTGTATTATGTGTTTTGAGTCTTGCTAGTCATCCTTAAATAGTAGTGTTACAATTTACAATGAAGTATGCTGTAGGAGTATACTTGATACATACAGGTTGAGGGAAATGAAAACTTGGAGGAGGCTGCACAGGAAAAAATATCAATTAATGAAAAAAACTTATTGAAGCTTATCTTAACTGCATAGGTATAGTTATGGTTTTATATAATGCTTACTAATACTCTGGGTTGTATTTAGTTTTGATAGGGTAGATGTTAAAATGAGTTTATGAAATTGCCAGATACCCCAATTGAATTGTTGTCTGAAAAAAGCTCTGCAAATTCTCATCCTAGTTAAATAGACAAGGCTATGTATTTATAAGACGATAGTTAATCAGCTGAGTAATCCTCAGAGATTATTTGATAAAGACTGCAATGATTCATTAAATTTTAACTATACATAACAGCCCCTTCTTGTATTTTGCACAAAGTTTACCTGTACTGAGCATATCCTTTAACTTCACCGAGAACAGCCTTTACCTGTACTGAGAAAAGCCTTTACTTGTACTGAGCACAGCTTTTGCTCGTACTGAGCACAGCCTCCAGAGCTTCTTATCCCTGATTAGGGCCCCAAAAGGTATAAACGAAGGTCCTCTATTTAAATTTTTTCCCTTTACCCATCTATAAATTGTAATTTCAACTTATTTTTTCTAATCCCTCCTCTGGAAGGTTATAAGAGAATTTTTTGTTTTTCTATTTTAAGCCCAATAACTGAGGGTTTTCATTCACAGAGATAAAGAGAGTCAATATTGTGAAAAGATTCTGATTCATAACTCACTAGCAGGTAGGAAAATGATTAGTTTGATTAATTAGGATTTGAAAGCCTGAAGCTCATTAGAAAGGTGTCCCTGGAGGTTTTCTTATTTAAACCTCAAGAGTTATTTTTAGAGTTTTAAAAGAAAACCATCCACCAAAAAAGTAATTGTTTAGGATTTGAAAAAACCTAAAATTTTTAATTAGTTTTTGCTGTAAATATAACTGAAGGAAAGGAATTTTTCCTATTTTGAAAGAAATCCTGCATAACTGGAGTAAATTTCCTACCTTAAAAATTTAATTTCAAGAAAAAAAGAAAAAAAATCAAGTGAGAAGAGTTTGGTATTTAGTTTAAATTAGTATTTAAAGTTGATCGAATAGTTAGTATTATTATCAAAAAACAGGTACACATTATGAAATTTTTTATAACAACCAAATACAAACAATACCATCAACTTAACTCTATTTATCCTTAGTATTAACCATGATTGAGGTATTAGCCTATAAAAATCACCAAAATTAGCTTTAACTATATGCTTTTATCACTTTAAGTCTTTTATCTTATCAAATTGGGGATTCTTGCTATTTTTTTCTATACTTATGGTAGGGCCATCAAGAAAAGAGCATTTGGTGTATCTTGTGTTTTATTAAGAGTATTTACTCCTATCTTTATTATTATCCTATATAATTTAGGATATTATTGCACAATTATTCTATGGAATCCAAGAATCCATCTGAAAGTTTTGAAAAGAATTTATTTGTTAATTATTCAAATAATACCTTTTTTTAAGTGTAGAAAAGTCTGATTAGAGATTATTGAGTAAAATATTATGTGATCAAGCCACTAACAATAGTAAAATCAATTGGTGAACTCAGTAAAGATTGAAGATTATTTAGCATAGGGAGAAGGGAAGTCCAGATTATTCTATGATGCAAGAATAGAAAGGGTTAGAAGTCCCAAAAAGAAATTCAAAGCTGTTTTTGTGTAATTTCCCCTTCCAGATACTGCCTCATTTTATCCCACACACAGACACCATGAGCAAAGTGGCTACACCTGACAGCAGGTATTCCATTTGGCAATAAGCTTAGACCCAGCTTAGACTGAGCTTGGTCCCTTCCTCTGAAATAGGTTGGTCCCAGGAAGTAATTGTTTGTGAATATTCCCAGTCCTTCTAAGCCACTGGAATATTGAAGAATTTTTAGGTTTGATATTCTATCCTTTCAATTGGATAGAATAAATATCTATAATACATTTTATTTGATTTTTTTGGATCTTGGAATAAATTAAAGATTCTCTTAATTAATTATAGCCTCTTCATAAGGACATGATCTACTACAAACAGTTCACTTTCACAATTAAAGTAATAATTTGAGTACTTCATTTTACCTTTTGAAGGACTCAATAAGTCAATCCCAGGATTGAGAATTTTGAAATCCTTTGCTTTTTTGGGGTTATTAATCATTAGAATATATTTATTAATATTACTTATTATTTTTTCCTCAAGGGATGACTTGAGAAAATCTATTTGAAGTCAAAACCTTTCCTTAAAATTAATCATAATTGTAACGTTTTTGATATAACCAAATTCATTCAAATTGAGAAAAAAGAGAGTCAAAGATCTTTTTGAAAAAAAACCTATAAAACCTAAAAATATAGAATATTTATATTTTACTTGCTTCTTTGAATCAGATTTTTTCAATTCCAGTACTATTTTTATCTTTTCATTTGGAAGAATTTTATCATTAATCACAATTTAGAAAAACTATTTTCATAAGTGATAATAATATGAATTTTTGTAAAAAAAATTAATTCTTGACTTGTGTTTTTTATGGGTTTCTTTGATTTCTGAATTTCTTTATTCACTTTTTATTTATTAAATTATATTTTATAATTAATTGAAGCTATAATTAATAGGCCTTTCAATTTAAAATACATGTATCAGGACTGTACTGTAAAAATGTGAATGATCATCATTTGTTACAGTAGTATACAGTACATCCTGTAACTGTAAAATTGCAGACAATTGTCGAAAATGTTACAGTAGCAGGCCTTACTATCCCTGCTAAAGTTGTTTTATATAGAAAATCGATTAAATAAAAATAAATAACCAAATCAACAATGGAAAAAAATCTTCAACAATTCTCTAAAAAAAATCAGAAATATATATTTACATATAAACATAATCATCAGAATACAAATACACAATAGAGCTCAAAATAACACAAAAGATATCCTTCTCAAAAATCAGGAGTATATATCTTTCTCCTCATTTCATACTAAAAGCTGCAAGGAAATTTCATTTTAATGATGAAAAACAAAGTTACTAATTAATAACACAAACCTTTATCTCAGCTCTAGAGATTTTTTGGGATAATTTTGACCTTTTATTGAATATTCTGAATGAATTTTAATTATTTTTGTTTCTTCATATTTTCTCTCTAAACAATTGACATAAGAAATCTTGCATTTTAAAATGCAAAACATAATAAGAGCCAATGAGAAATAGCTTGTTCAATATACTCCTAATCATTTTGGCTTGAAATTTTAAAATTGTGTCCAAATTCCAAGAAATGAGGTCTAAGTCACTCATTATTTGTGCTCTATATCCACATCTTACTGATAGAATTGATCTTAAAATATTCTAAAAAACTTATTTAGCCATAATACTGGTCAAAAAATGTCAAAATTCAAACAAAAGGGTGATTTTTCAATAAAAAATAACAAAAGGGATAATAATACTCTGGTTGTTCCACTAATCTATTCATAATTTCATTTACAACAGAATATAATTTTTTCTTTAAATAAAAAAGTACTTCAGAATATCAACAGTAATCACATTCATGGGTTTTAGCGCTCTTTCCAGGAAATATTTTTGGAATTCCAATAAAACCAATATAAAAATTTGTGTGAATTTCTTGTAAGTTTTTCAGTAATAAGAGGAAAATTCTTGATAGGTCATTTAGACCACTCTTTGAATCTAGTTGGACATGGCTTAGAAGTGATATGTGTATATCTTCAAGCTTATTTCTGTCTACTCTCTTTCCAGAATACTCATTGACGCCATAATTCAAGCCCTTTTTTAATTATACATACTAAAATTAAAAACAAGAAATTTTCCCACTTTGGAGCATCTCAATACTTAATTAAGTTGAATGTATGATTTTATGAACCAACCTTTGTAAATAGACCATTATTATCATCTTATTGTTATTTTGGATAATATTACTTCCTGTATTTTAGCTTAAATTCTTAAGCTTTTCATTAGTTCCCCAAATAAGGATTGCAAATGAGTTTTATAAAAGAGATTCTTTATGTCAGTTATCTCTTGAGACCACATAAGATGATAATTATTACAAAACTATTAGTTTATTTTTGTCATAATTACTTTGAACTTGGTAAATAATCCATTTCAATCAAGCTGAAATATATTCATTTATCCAGGTCACCTTTTTCAAATTACACACATATTTTCCTTCTCTTCACATTTACTATTGAAGTATTAGTTATTTGAGGTTAAATCACCTATCTGATAGATATGCTCCCCTCATTGAATTAAAATAAAAATGAAAAAAATGAAAAGGAATAATTAGAATATATATTTCCTTGTCTCATATTAAACAATTTACTATATAGAAATGGTTGATCATAATCAACTATATTTTGGAAGGAATACAAAAAGTGACATATTAATTTCTTTTAGGGAGGAAAAATCTTGAAATTTCAAAGAAGAAATGAGAGATATTTTATGGGTATATTAGTTGTATACAGGAAATTATTAGGTGATATGTTTTCTCTGGAGCTCATAGTCACTCTTAATTTAACTTTTGAGATCTTAAAATAGAAAAGATTTATCCACTATATAATAAAGCCCAAACATTCTGTAATAAATTCTTATAGATCCCATCTATCAGTGAACAAATATAATTAAAAGAAGTTTATGGGCTGAAAAGTGGTAATATTTATTTAAGAGGTATCAAATTTTGGTAATATTTGATTAATGATAAATCTGTGTACTTACACCTCAGAGGTTTTTCTAATTTTGAGTATATGATATTACTGCAAGAATAGGAGAAAAATCAGGGATATGATTTTTTTCTAAATACAAATGTTAATCATATAAACCAAATTGATGGTGAGATATCTATTTTATATTTCTTCATTCATTTGAAAATCCCCAATCCCTTCAAAGTATTTCTGATTAACTTAGAATCCCTTTCAAAGAAAAAGGCTTCAAATGTGAATATTATACAGCTATTTCATTCCCACATATTAGATCAAGATAAGAGTCATGGTGTTATTTAGAAACACAGCTCAAATGTTGATGTGTTTTCAATAAACTAGTTTCAAGTAAAAGTAAAAAATCATTCTGAGATCAGAATGAGTATTATTCCTTTGATCCTATATTGTTTAATTATTGAGCTTTCAAAATTAGGAGGACACAGTGAGATTGATCGAATTTAATCAAAGCTTTGTGGCTTGCATATGTGGCTTGAATTTCTTCCAAAACTTCTATTTCTTGACTCAATTTCTGTTCTATCTCCTACCTGCATCCAATCCATCTTCTATTTCAAATTCCAAATGCAACACCTGCTGTCAGGTGTAGCCACTTTTCTCATGGTGAGAGAAGTTACAACAATTTAATTTAAGTTATTTGGTGTACTTTCCATGAATGGACTTAAATCAAAATCTTCAGCAATACTGTTTGCTACTCTAAGAGTAATTTGGTATGATCTTATTACTATTTCTTTGCTTTGATTTAGCTTTTGTTAGTTCAGTTGGCTTGAGACCAGACCAAAAGGGTATGGAATACTAAACCAGAATGTCACAAGCCTGGAGTCATACTTGTATCTAGGTGGAACCCAGAATCTCAATATTATTCTCTATTAAAAAATCTTCCAAGCCACTGGAATATTGAAGAACTTTCACGGTTTCTCCTTTTTCTCTTTTAATTGAGAAAGTGTATTTTTTTTATTGTAATGAAACATTGAAATTACTAACCCTGTATGATTGAGTGCAGGATTATATTCAAGTTTTTTTCTACAAAAACCTTTTATTATATTTATTTTTGAGTTTGAACCGTCATTTTACTCTTTTCAAGTCCCTGATAGCAAGAAGAACCTTTACAAATAACTGGGAGCTAAAAATGACTTCATCACTCTCTATTTTCATAATGTATTGACGCTGCATATTTTCAAACTTAAAAAAAAGGCTGATAATAGTATTTTGGCAAAATCTCTTGTCTTTAGTAACACATGATTTTCATTTGTACTCTAAACAGTACTTATTTGTTTTTAAAATTTCCAAAGACATCTAGATTTTTCTAAAAAATTCATTTCAAAAATGCAGCATGAAAAAGCACTCTCTCTTTGGTTTTTTATTCATTGCATTATATTTCATTTTTCCTCGAAAACATGGCTGGAAGAGTTGAAATCTTCTACTTTAGAGAAATTATTTTATTTAATTCATTATCACGAAAATTTCACTTGATTTTCCATTGAAAAGTTGATTATTTTCATCTTTTATGTCTTATATTCTTGGATATCTTTATGTTTTTCTTATCAATATTCTTTGCAAAGAATTTCAATTAAAAGCACTGTACAGCCCCTTTACTGTACAAATATGTACCAAACATGCTTATGTAAAAAAGCTGACAATAAGTGACTTGTTTACACTACAAGTCTTTACATAGCCTTGTGATGTTACCTTTTTTTAGAAAACATCAAAATTAAGAATCAAATCAATAAAAACAAAACCAAAAATTATAATGAAAATTCATAATAATAAAGTAATAATCTCAATAAAAAAGGGTTATTTTACTATAGACGACTTTCATTATTTTCTCCTATCTTTTGGGGGAAAATGACACAAACATTAAAAAAACAGACATAAGAAATGAAAGGAAATCTTCCAGAGCCACTGATGGTAAAAAAATGTTTCACTGATCCTAAAAAATGGGATTTTTAATATAATTTTGTGTTCAAAGCATAAAAGAGAATAAAATCAAAATATGAATTTTTTATTCCACTTACATTTGATATGGAGCTTCAAATAAAAAAAGGTTTAATCTAATATTTTTTTGATGAAACAAAGATAAGTTAGAGCTTAAAAGCTGGTTTTCAAATTTTTAATGGTTTCCTCTGGTATTATCATTTTCACAAACCATATACCCAAAATTTAGCTATATTTTCATCCAATAAAGGATTAAGCTGATTATTTGAATCGATTGAGAATCAATTCCATCAAAATAAATATTTATTCTGGGGTAAAAATATAAGTATAAGAAAGATATTAATCAGAAAAAATACGAGTTTTATGAAAATCTAGACAAATATTGAGAGAAATGTTTAATAATCAAAACTAAATTTATGGTAGATTATTCAAATTATGAAGGGTAGATATTTTTATATTGATATGAAGTGATATTTTTATCACTTCAAGATTACTTTGAAAAGATTTTAAGAAGGTTTACGTGGCTTCCCTTGAAATAATCTGGCTTTAATTGATAATTTCATGCGTTTCTCTCAACATTAATACAAAATATATGGAAATTTCCTTTTTTTTATGTTTTATATTGAATGGTATCATGAATATGCAGCAATAATCTCATCAATGAAAATTCATATATACAGGATGATTCCAACTTTATCCAGTTTCATCTGCTATGACTATCCAATATTACCTTTTAGCTTCAGGAAACTGAAAATTATCTTGCTACATCAGCTTTAAGACATAGAACTTGATAAAATGAGATATCATTTCCACTTTTTTGTTTGAATTATCTATCGAAAGGAGAACTGGTAGCTCATATCTATTATTTAACTATCTGAAATCTGGTATCCTTTTCTCATATGTATTTGATATGTATTCTCATTTAAGGTGTATATTTATATTGATAATGGGGATTTCCATAGACCCAAAAATGTTTATAAGGACTGTTTTGGGTTCAGAAATTCTTGAATTTCTCCCCTTTCTCCTTCAAGCTATTTACATTACTAATTATATTGTATTTAAGAATTGGCTAAATTTTGTTCAAGTGATTGAGGTTCAAAATCTATAATTAAGATAACTTTTTATGAAATCAAACATACAAAGATCTATAAATGCATTCTGTTAATTAAAGATCTTATTTCAGAATGAGTACCCCAATAATGGTAGGTAAAGGGGTGGAAAATATTTGAGAGATATAATTTAAAAATGAATGAAATTAGAGGGTGTCTTCAGGAACAAAATTTAACCAAGAAAATAATAAGTATAGAGTAAGATAAAGAATATCAAGGAATTTGAATGAAATTTTTCAAGAATGAAAAGTGTATACTCTCACTGGTTCAAGATGAAATAAAATATTTATTTAGAGTATCACAGAGATTCTTGACGGAAAATTCTTCCTTAACATTCTTCACATGGGAAATGAGGATATTGAGTTAAGACTTCAGTTTTTTCACTGGCATGAAAACTTCAAATGATATAGAGATTTTTCCTTTTGAAGAAATCAGTTATTTATGCTAATGTAAAAAGATGAAACACTCTTTGTTTTTATGATAAATATAGTCTCAATTTCTCAAGATTTAACTTATTTTGGTATCCAAATTTCCCCCAAAATGTGGCTTGGTATTGGAAGAAAAATACCAAAATTATGAAATCAAGAACATATATTTCTCTTTCCATTCTTATTACCAATTTTCGGAAGTGAAAAAATCTGCTTTTGGGAGTTTTAAAGCTTGAATAAAAGGGATATTTATTTGATAATAATTCAATTTTAGCGTGGTTTTATCTTCAAGTAATATTTTTTAATTTAACATAGAGGAATTAATTCTGGATTCTTGGATCCTGTTTCTTTCATTGCACAAAAAAAGAAGGTATGGTGTGTACCTTCAAGAGAACTTTTTTTGAGTAAATTTTTTTTATTTGAGAATATCTTTCTCATAACATATTGAGGAATATTTAAAATAATTCAATGATGAATAATCTAATTTATATCATTGAAGATGATTTTGAAAAGAGGTATATTATTCTAAGCATATTAATTCATTTTTTATAATATGGGAAATGAATGAAAATTACATTCTCAAATACTTTTCTTTTTGTGAAAATCTATAAAAAAGACATTGGAAGCTTAAGCCTTTCTTTTTAAATGATTTTTAATTATATATAACTTGAAATTAATTGTTTTTAATATGAAAATTTGTCAGTTGCATATTTTTGAGTTCTTGGTATTTGAAAACTGTTAAAAGACACTCATATTGAGAAATTGAATTAAAAACCCATGGATTTAGTTTCTTCCAAACCTTCTATTTTTTGATTCAATTTTGATCTTCTTTCCTAATTCTTATATTTCTTACCTCAGAGAGCTGTTAAATGCAGCACCTTCTGTCAGGTGTAGCCACCTTTCTCATGGAAAATACTGTATAAAAAGGAATTGAAATTATGAATAAATCCCTCTAATACTCTTATCAATATTCACAAAATGAGACCTACCTGGCTGAACACAATACTCTCAATACATATTGTGATAAGGTTTGAAGAAAATAAGTACCTTTATTCTTTGTAATAAACAGAAGATTGCTCTTATATAATTAAGGAATATGTTACATATTCAATATATATAGAGACTCTAGAGATACATAATCTATATCATAGCTATCACGAAAATGTCTCAATAAAAATTATTATGAAAGAATTTAATGAGCCTAAGCCATTCAATCTCCACTCAGAACCTAACATCTAAAAATTGCAGGTTACATTCAAAAATTGGAGTTAAAAAATCAATAACTTCAGCTATCTAAAACTTAAGTATGTTAATAAAAATATGAAATTATAGTTTAATAATAATATTAAAGGTGAACATATGGTTCAATAACTGTAAAAATGATAAAAATTTCAAAATTTATCAACAGCTATACTATTTTTGCGGATGCCAATCAAAAGAATTAATACCAGTTTAAATAGGAATAAAACTTGGAAAATGGTGCAATTTACCTATATAATGGTGAAATACCTTCATTCAATGACATCATTTCATTATATCTCACCAAAGAAACCTATTTAAAGTATTTTTATCAAAATTCATAAATCTCACAATCTTTCAATATTCCGGATATGGATTGAAATATATTGATAAAAACATTTTAAAAACACTCAAAAAATAGAATATTTCAAGATATAAAAATTTCAAGTAACAAGTTTTAGAAGGGCTCTATGAAGGTCTAAAAGTGTATTAACATATTTTCTATCTCTTGCATTACCCCATAAATATGAGTGGCAATCAATCATTGAGAATAAATATATCTCTCACCCAGTAGAAAGCTCCAATACTACTTTGAAAAGGATCGGTAGCTGTAATCTTAATCTTATGGTATTACTTATGAGTTATTGATGAGAATATACCTATAATATTTACTAAAAATCTCATTATTATTATTGAATAGTAACATCATTCAAGTAATATTATTACTACATCAATGTTTCAAGATATTATCAATACTTATCTTAGAACAGGTTTTTCATAGCCGTTGTTTGTGAATGAAGAAGAATATTGAGTTTAAGTCTAGAATAATATAGCTCCACGTCATCATAATCACCGCAAGGGTATATTATTACACTTATATTCCCTTATATTCAGCCAAACTAAATATATTTAAGAATATATCATCCTCATATTATCTGAAAAAAACTCTTATTACATAAATTTACTCTTGAATCCTCATTAGATTATCCCAATATTAAAACCAAAAAATCAATTATCTCAAGAAAATGAATTATCAGTATTGAAAGTGATCTCAATATATCACAATTTTTTGAGTATAAATTTATATTGTGGCTGTAACTGGATAATCTATGCCAAAATTATAGTTTCAAAATGTAAAAATTTGATTAATAAAAATGACATTCTCTGATCTATTGTCAAATATTGGTAGTGAATCTGTTGAGAGACCTGGATTAAAAAGTTGATAATTTATTAATTATGATAGCTACTAAATCGATTGAAAATGAAAACTATATCAATTCCTTTTATTCTAGGGTAGCTATGTAAGGATATTCCCAATAAGATCAAGGGGGTTTTCCTAAGGGGTAATTCCTAAATTTATCATGAATCAGAGTTCGGCATTTGAATTAACCTCCCTTCCCATTTTAAAGTGAGTTTTTTTACTTAGGGTGATCAGTTTGTGGTTCAAACGACTTAATGTACCAAGTATTGAAGCACAGAGGTCGTATTTAACACAAATCTGCCAGTTTTTACCCATAAAAGGTAAAAAACACTCATCAAAATATGTTATTTTCGTTTTCTGTCAGCCCATTCTTTTCTGAGACTGTAAATAACATGACTAGAAGGCCCTTATTTGTCAAATTATGATTAATCAAAGTACACACATCCTGTGGCTGGGGTTTTCTTTTAATACTTCAATTGTGTGAAGAAATGAACCACAGTAAAGAACTACAAAGCTTTATGTGGGATTATATGCTCAAAGATTAATAGCTTTGTCGATTTTAAAGATATAAGACTCAAAGAAAGGGTCAAGATTCATCTTCTGTTGAGCTCTGGAAGATGGCTATACTACTTAGTATTTAGTATCGAAAATCTAAATCTATACAGGCTAAAATTTAATTTTCATTTTTAAAACCATTATGTTTCTTATTTCAAGGGAAAAGACTTCAATAATTTTGAGCTATATATGATACAGAATTGCGATTGATATCATTGGATAAGCCTAACGTGACCAATATGTTCATTTCTTAATCTATCATCAAAAATTTATAAATTAGGTTGGATTTGTATATATCATGTTAATTGTTTTACTATTTGACTTGGATATGGGGGTTTAGCTTATTTTCTGTTTATGATACACCTTTGTAAATAGTAAAATCGACTATCCTTGATAAATATATTTGATAAAGAACCCAAATTTAAGGTATTCGAATCAAAACCTCAGATTTCAATTATAAAGAAAAAAATAATTTTTATACTCAGAAAGGGTCTTACAGCCTTATAAATCTGTCATTTATCATCCTAAAAGGGTAGAAATGACATAAGATCTAAGGAGATAAGATTTTCCTCTTTGAGGTTCTCACCTATAGTGTATGTGTTTGATTCTTGATAATATTTGTTATCATGAGCTTATTGTCCCTTTAAAAGGTTAAATAAAGGTACCAGTCGTGTATTCTAATCTCTTGATCTGGTACCAGGATTTATGGTATTTTGAGCTTTATTCTCGCCCTCTAGCTTGATTCACAAAAATAGATCTTTATATAGTCCTGACGAAAGGGGAAAATATTCCTAAAAAATATAACTAAACCCTCATCTCCTATATATTATATTATCAAAGGATTACCATTGTTATCTCAGAGACAATTTTTAAACTACTGATATAATATGATGAGTAATTTTCTCTATTTGAATAGCTACAGAATTGCCAAGAGTTATTTTTAATCTATTTGTGGGGTTAATTTTAATTCTTTCAAGAAGAGAAGCTCATATTCCTTGGCACCCATGGCTCTGAAAATTTTGAAATTAAAATGATTTTTCATGGAAATCATTCTAGAGTATTTTCAATTTTTGGGGAGAGAAACTCAAGAAAGAATTGGTAAAAGTATCCATTGAAGTTTCGCTATAATAAGTAAATTATGTTTTACAAACAAATACTCGACATACCCGGAAAGTGGGTACAGATTATTGGAAACTATAAGCAGAGGAAAAGAAATTTAATTTTGGGCTTTTCCTTAGGTTTTTTAGAGATATTTCCAGCACTTTTTTAGCTTAATACAAAATAAAATAGAAACATATTTCAAATATGAATATCTAGTGTTTTTTTGATATTTGGTTTTTTCAAAATTTGGTTCTGATGCCAAAATTATGGGACATAAAATTTATTTTTATAGTGTTGAAGAAACTTGGAATTTTCATCTCTCGGAGTTTTTTCTCTTTTAAATTATAAAATTGAAACATTTTTGATTTAGATTCCTCAGTGATCTGAATAAAATCTTAAGTAAGGTTTTTGAATAAGTAATGTATTGATTTTGGCTTTGTCCCATATTTCTGAGGATGATAAATGTTATATAAAGGGTTTTTTTGAGTCATTTTTTTGCTTTCCATATTACCAAAGATATCCAGAAATAATCCTTGTGTTCTTTAAAAATGGATCAAAATACTTTTAAATTGAAAAGGAAATGTCGGAAAATTATTTGATTTTGTAATTTCTCTCAGAAAAAGGTTTTAAAGGGAAAAGATAGTATATTGATATAGATTTTTGGTTAGTTTTAAATGTGATTGGAATGAAATCTCATGTAAAAACTAAACTTCTGTGGCACATATGCATTTTATTGCATTTGAATTGATGTAGAAATGCTTTCTAGAACTGATGATGTACCTAGTCAGAGTCATTAAATTTATAAAATAAAATAAAATTGAATCTGGAAAGCTAATTCATGAGAATCACTATAGTAAAATCAATAATTTTATTGAACACAAGGTCAGACAGAATTAGTAGCTACAAATTGATAAAAGATAATAATTTTGAGGACCAGAATATAATCAACAGAGATATTATAAATTTCCAGCTCACAAAAGAATATAATGAAAGATATTTTAATCATAACTTCAATCAAAACTAGAGATAAAGTAAAATATCACCTTTAAAAGGGAAGAATCACTTTATATGACTCATTAAAAGCTTATCTATTCCATAAAACTGGTAAAAACTTTAATCTTACTAATAAAATATAAGTTTAAAACAAAAATGAGATATCAAAAGGTAAAAAATCATATAAGTGAACATACCATTTACCTATACCCCATACGTGTAAAGTTATCTATACTTTACACATGGAAGGCTTAAGATTTCTAGTATAACTGAAATAAGCAGAGCTAAAAATTAAGTAATATATCCAATGTAAAAAGGATCAATGGAGTTTTGTTATTCACAGCTACAAAAGTCAAACACAGCCTTATCTATAAGATTAGAAAATACATGCAAAATCTAGCTAAAATAAAATTAAATAAAGTTAAAATATGCATCTACATAGAGTGGTTCATGTCTTAAGGTAGCAAAAAAAAGCTACAGCATACAATGAAACAATACGCTTCCATCTTTGAATAATAATCAAATCATACAGTTTTTTCTATAAATACTTATAGTCACATCAAAAATTCAACTATATAGCTTATTACATGTAGAGCTTTTATTTTACATATATACTTTAAGAATAAGATACAAGTAAATTGAAGAGACAAAAAGCTTAAATAATATAGATTTATAAGTAACTCAAATAGAATTCAAAGCCACAAAAACAAAAAAGATACTAATTCTTGGCTCATAGGGTGGAATATTCATTCACAGGAGCTAATGAAGAGCCACAGAAATATTCATTTATTATAAAATATATTTGAAAGTGTTAGCTAGTGAGATAAAATGGAGGTATGTGGCTTTTAATATTTCTATCAGAAAATGGTTTGTGTAGCATATTTCGTTGATATTTTATCACAAGAAAAGGATTCTTCTTTTTCCAACATGTATTATACTTCTCAATACTAAAGTATATCTTGTTTAATAGTTTATTTCGAGAAATATAGAGATTTTGTCTTTTAATTATCCTGAGTAAGGCTATTTTCTATGATTAAGTTTACCATTTCATATTAGATAGATTTAAGATCTAAGTTAATCTTTAAATATTTAGTTTGAATCCTCATAGATAAATATTATATAGTATTTTCAAATCCTGCGAACAGCAAATTTTGATTGATTTTCAAAGAGAATGGGTTAAAAAAATATTTTTGATGATGCAATAGAACTCTCATATAGCTTAAGTAGTCGAATATCAATTCTTAATAGTCCACTTGATGAAAATATTTGACTTTAGAGCTAAACTAGATAGAGTGGCTCAGATAAAAGGAGCTTGAACCGTACTCTACGTTCTATTTATGATCAGAGCTATGGGTCCTCTGTGATTGTAAGTTTATTAAATAATTTAGGATTGATAAATCTGAGCTCAAAGAATTAAAACTAGCTAATTTGGGAGAAATTTTGAGTCATAAACGTTAAGCTTATAGTCATAATCCCCCAAAAAAAGGTGATATACCAATAAAAATTTAAATAAAAATAACCAAAACTGAAGATCTCAATTGATTATGATAGAATAAATATGTTTACATATATTAATACCATAATGGCCACTTGATGGTTAGTTTTTTTCAAATAAAGGCCTCCTTTTCCTTCATATTTCATCTAGACTTAAAGTATCTATATTTCTGAAAAGGCACCCTAAGTGTGACTGAAGCAGATTTTTGCCTCTTTTAAAACTCAATTATTTGGCTTTTTCTTGTGACTCACAGATAAGAAAAAATCTAAATCTTTAGCTATGTTTTCAGAAATACATTTCCTCTCTTTTGAAAAGAAACAGCCAAAGCTACTTTATTTCGCATCTGAACATAATTTTTTCCTGGAAAAATTCTTGCAGATTTTGTTACTATTGGAATTTAAATTCAGGATTTTATAAATAGCTCAAAAAATTTCATTCATATGAGATAAGATGGAAGAATTTTCCTTTAAGAATTAAGCTTGAAAATTGAAAAATTCTTTGATGTTTTTCCTGAAAATTTTGCAGATGAATACTGTTCAAAAATCTCATACAAACTATAAGCTAAGTTATGTGCCCAAATCTTTAATCAGATGAATAGATATCAAAAATCAATGGTGGTAATCCATCATTTTCTTAAAGTCCCCTGCCTATTCAGTTGTTAGCATTAACTCAAATTTTCCTAGAAAATATCCTTCTCATTTTAAAAGTGATTCGAAAAAACCAATTTTTAGCTTATCACCCCATATTTGATTTTATTTTTAATGTTCTTTTTTTTAAGCCATTCCTTTTTTACTTGAAACATTTCAGAAATTTAAATAATAAATAATTTATTTCTCTTGATTTGGTTTTTTTAACTTGAGCAGCTGGCCTATATTGAAGTTTAAGCTTTCTTCTTTTTGTTTAAGCAACTCTAGCCCCTTACCTACCAAGTAAACATAACTTTTGACTTAAGACCCAATTGTAGCCTTTCCTCTTAACTTAATTATATTATCAATACAAATTTCTTCCACATCTCTCCTTCCTAGGTCAAAGCTTGATTTTAAATCCATTTTTCTCCAAAAATTGATTACTACCTTATCACTTCATGTTTGATCTTTTTTTTCACAAGAAACAATTCAATATTCTTTTTTGTTATTTTTTTCCAGCCCTTAACTTTTTACTTGAGCCATTTCAGCCATTTCCTAAAGAGTTAATGTATTTGTCTTGATTTGGCTTTTTTGACTGGGGCAGCTGGTCTACATTGAATATTTCTCATTTCAATTTCAAAATAAACTGCTCAAAATAATTTCAAGGATATTTATTTTCTAGTTCCAATTATTACTATTTCCTAATTTGGAAAATGGAATGACTAATTTCACTCAAGAAGAAATGGCTCTCTTCCATTAAGAGTAAAAAGGAATCTGAACATTTTTTCTCATTATATTCTCCAATTTTCAAAATCAAATTAATAATGAAAATAACCCCAAAAAAATATTCAAATTTTTAATAAATCATCTTCATAGATAAAAAATTAAAATTAAACTAGAATTATTAAATATATATTATTTTTTTCAATTGAAAAAAAGAAACATAAATCTTAAACGTTTCATAAAATTTCTAGTTATTCTATTTAGTGACAGTCAATTCTTTCATAAAGAAATATGATTAAGCTGATTTATTTAATTTTTTCAAAATCACAATATGAGTAATATAAAATGTTGTTATTTTTTATCATCTTAAATGTCATTTACAGGTTTCATAAAATGCAAGACTGAAATATATCTTATTGATTAATTTTCAGGAATAATTCCTAATTATTCAAGTTTTTTCATTTTTCATTTTAATTTATTTCGTTCTTGAAAGAATATTTCTTTACTCATTTTATTAATATTTCTGGATGAATTAATGAATAAATAAATGTAATTTTTGCTCTAGAAACGGTAATAAGTGTGTTTTTATATATTTAATCAGCTTTAAGTCTACTTATTTTTGAAATACTTCAGAGCAACAGGCCAAGAAATATTTCATCTCTTTCGGAGACTTTAATTTAAAGCTGAGGTATCTTCTTTATATTATACAAATAAATGTATTCTACATGATTGGATGAATCTTTGAAGTTAATAAGAAGATTTTTCATTGTGCTATTCAACAATAAGATGATATTATTTGATTAATGAGGTAAGAAACATAGACATAATGACTTTTCAGGATAATTATTCAAAATAAAAAGGGAATTTATTGATGAGTGCCTAAGTCATTTTATTCGACTTCTCCGATTATGAATAAATCTCTGTATTTTTTATTTCAATTTCCTGTTAATATGTAATTTCAAATTGAGTTTTCATAAACAAAACTTGATGCTCAGTATTTTTTTCAGTATTGAAAGAAAAGCGTCATTCCCGAACCAGCCTTTTGGTTTTCAATTTTTTGTGTATCTATTTAATAGAGCTGATTAATCATTAAAAATTAAGTAAATTTGTGCGTTTTGGGAGAATCAAGATTTAATTTAATCAATTACTGATTACGCCCAATAATTTTTAAAATCTTTATATAGGAGATGAAAAGTATTTCTTTAATTTTAATTACTATGAAGCTTCAAATGTGGAAGATCTAGTTGGCTGTCAAGAGTGCCCATGATGAAAAGAAGAAAAGTTCAATTGGTGGCCCTTCAAAATTAAATCATAAAATTAGAAGTAGCTGAAAATAAATAAATAAATGATATATTTAACATGAACTTCCCCTTCATTTGGCTTTGAATCACAATGAAGTTCCAAAACTGAATAACATGTCTTTTCTAACAATCATATACTTTCTTAAGATTCTTCATCTTTACATTGAATTCTAATGACATATTCTCTTGTCAAAAATAGCTTATATTCTCAAAAATCACCTTCTTCAATAAGAGAGAATGAATAAAACAGGTAATATCTACTTAGAAATATATTTGGGAATAATCATATCCGGATGTAAATAAATTGGGGAAGGTTTACTCATAAAATAAGTGAAAAAATATGCAGATAAAAGATTCATCAAAAAAATGACATATATACACTTCTACCATAAATTAAGAATATTCAGTATTTTTAGATGACTAACCTTATTTTTGATTGAAATATTTAATAGTCTTAATAAACTTGAGAATCAATTTGAATTTGCTTCATTGACGTTCAGTGTTAGGGCCCTAGTTGTCAAATAAAACTAAATAAAGCTTGTAAAAGATTTTGAATTACCATTATTCTGGTAAACAAGTAGAAATAGAAAGGAAATAATCTCTACTCGATTGAATTTATCTTATATAAGGCTCTTTGAAATTAAATTTTGATGAAAAATTTCTCTTAAAAGTCCTTCTAAATAATATTTTCAAAAATTGAATATTAAAGAGCTGTTTATGATATGATTATTCCAGCTTATTTGATAAAAGAAATCAAATAATTATCATCATTAATTATAATACTATTTAGATTCCCTAAATCTCATGATCTATTTTACTTAATTGTTTTCTTTTAAGAAAGAACCCTATTTGAATATATTAATTATGAGTATATGATAACACTCTTATTGTATTAAAATTATTTTTATTATAATATTATCTTATCCTCTTGAGTATATTTCTGATATAATTATATGGTTATATTTGATTTCAAGATTATGAATAAAATTGTAAATTACTAATAATTTAGTTCAAATGTTCTATTTGATAAGTCAGTTCATAATACAAATCCATAAAATTACTATTTCTTTTGATATATTTCTTCAGAGTGACACCCTGATCTTGGGGGCATGTGATGTTATTCTGACTTTATTCCTTATCATTAATAAGATTTTCTTGAGTAAAATATTCATTTTCATCATTTAAAATATATTATATGATAATTAGTTATTTTTCCCCAGAATTCTTAGTATTGAGGTATTTGAAAGAGGAATTTTACCATCATACCTATGGATATTCATATCAATAGACTTGAAGTTACTTTAATTGAGTTAATCTAGTCATTTTTGTGGAGATTATATAATTTTATGTCATAATATATTCCAAAGATATAAATTTAGATCTGTGTATTGTTTATTTTATGATTTGTTAATAATTCTGGCATCTATATTACCTTCCAAGCTGGAATTCTTGTTTAATTCACTTTCAAGAAGTTTTTCCTTTTAATTTATCAGAGCAAAAAAAAATCCTACATTATTACTGAGTTTTTTTTTCTTGAAAGCTTATATAATTTCGGAAGACGAAATAAAAAACGATAATCTCATTTATCTAAGAAAAATACATAATATAAAGTCACAGAAATAATATATTTTAAATGAATTTCTTTTCAATCATTTTTCTTGCAAATTTCACATAAAAATTTACAAAATACATATTCTTCATAGATGAAATTCTTATGATATTTCAAATATAGGAAATTGATATCAAGATTTATCACTTCAATAACCTATATATCTATAAGAAAAAAAATTCTTAAAGGTCTTATATCTATATTTTTTATTTGAAATTATTTTTCAATTTTATAAAATGAATCCACTGAAAATACTCAAAAGATAGTGGAATGATTGGTAAAAGTAGCTTTTTAAATCCTCACCAACTCCAGTCATATATTCCAAACAAGACCAAATAGCTTAGGAATCATAAGAAAGAAAGAAATGGTTTGCCTGAAAGACTCTGAAGGTATGAAAATTCTTTTCTTAGTAATCTTTTAATTAATATTTACTTTTCACTTTGAGATGTTTCTATCCTAAAAAATATTTTCTCATAGAGGCCCCAAGTAGATATGCAATATCAGATTTACCTGGAGTCAGAGTTGGAATTAATTTTACCAAAGTGAAAATAATGGGTAATACCCCCTCTTCTGAAGGAGCAGGGAGCCTAAGGGTAGATGAAAGATCAAGGGAATCTTAAATTCTTTGGGATTTTGAAGCTCATATAAACATCTTCAGAAGTAGATTCTAATTACACTTCATAATTTTTCAGGAAATATTAAAATAGGATATTTTGCCTTAATTACATGAAGTATATATCAACTCTTGTAGAAATCTAGAGAACTTTATTGCAGAAGAGGAGATCCTTGAGTTTACCAATGGATGAAGTTCTTTGGAAGCCAAATCTCAAATCAAGTAATTTAATTACTATTGAAAAAAGATATTTTCTTAACAATTCACAAGCTAAGAAGCACCATTAGCATCCAAAAGAAATCTCTTTGTGAGAAAAAAGCCTCAAAAACTATAGAAAAAAGTGGCAGATGGTATACACTCCCAAATACAAGATCCTCAAGATACCAAAACATCCATGGAAAATGTCTCCAAAACTGCCAAGGCCTCAATTAAATTTCAATACAAGTAGTTTAAAAACCTTTGATAAAGTGAATGTAATAATATTAATTTTTCTTTGTGAGTACTGGCCATTACTTCATTCTAGGTACATCGTTGGTATGAATTTTTCTTCTCATGTAAGATTAAAGAATGATTATTAAATTCTAGTTTCATAAATCAATATTTACTTCCTTCCTGAATTCTACTTTTTGGGGTTTTTTATGAAAAGAACTATTATCAATTATGAGAAATATTTGATAAATATGACCTTGATATATCATTCTTACCTCAAATATCTATTTTAAGCTCTTTTCCAACACGTTTGGAAAGACTCTGATATTCCCATTCAACTTTCCATTCTAATATTTCAATTTTGGCTTCAAAGTGTATATATGATCCATAATTGTACAAAGTTCTTTTCCACTTATTTTTCCCCAAAGTATTTCCACTTTTCATTTGAAGATTCCAGATTTTTTATCAAGAGACTACAGCTTGATTTTTGAAATACCATAATATCCTTATAGATATTTTTTTCCCTTCTTGTTTCTTTATAGCTTGGAGGAAACATTATCATTATATTTAAAGAGATGATGGATTAAATTCAGGGTATATTATCTGAAATGTTCCACAAGCCCCAGATGATCAGTTTTTTTGAAAATATTTTTTCATATATTTTTTTATCCTGTTTTGATGCCCATAAAATCTCTTGTCATTATGCAATTCCTTATATTTATGACTCCTCTCTCTTTGGAATCCATGCTTTTGAATTGAAGAAGTAGGTGTATCCCAGCTGGACGCCAGGCTTCTTTTTGAAGCAACGTGGCCTCTTGAGCTTTCCAATGAATAACAAAGGTAGTTTTTTGGTAGGAAAATGCCTTTGAATAAAAAATAAGAAAAAATAAAAATGCAAATAATCTTTGAAAACTCTAATTATATTTTCTTGAATGTGTGCTTTTTTGTTACAAAAAAATATCTTGAGATACAGGATTTTCCAAACTTTTGAATTGAAGTTTGGATACAAATAAGTTATGATCTCTGTCAAAGGGCTCAAGAGGTAGTATGGTTGGAGGTTTGAAATTTTTTATTCCTGTTGCCATGGACGAAAGTAGGATTTACTTTTTTCTCAATATAGTGGGATTTTCCTGAATAATATAAGCTATAGCGTCCCATTCAGAATGTCCTATGTCTCCAGACGTTTACATATCAGAGTAATCCCTGAGAGTTTTGATGCTTTTGCACCTCATTCACTAGAGCGTCAAACGCTAAGGGCAAGTATACCCTGCATAAATTTCAGTGGCTAGTGGTCAGACTGAGACGTTGTGAGGGAAGACTCAGCGAATTGAGTGGAGAATATCGAAAAAGTTGTGAAGCAAAGTTCTGATATGCTGTAGAAAGGGGTTGCTTATCGTTCACTCAGTCTTAGTCTCAACCAACCCACGAAGCTTGCAAGATGTCAAGTCTCGGTTAGTCTCCAAGCTGAGTGTTTGCTGTTTGGCATGCCAATATTTTCTTGCATGCCGATTCTACTTAAGGTTAGGCTCATAGTCCCCTCGGTAGATAGCCCTTTTGATTGCAGTTGGGTACTGAGGCGGTAGGGCGGAGAGCTGAGACAGGGCTAAATTGGCCTCGGTTGGCACTCAGATAGCTAGCTCAAGGGCGCATGGAGAAAATCCAAGTCGCATCGGCGAGGAATCTGGGTGCAAGTCAAGGCGTGTTTGGAGCTGCTGCAATAGCAAGGGGCAAAGCGGTGGCGATGGGTAGACGGGAGCTCACCAAGAACGAAGCCCAAGCTGGCTGGAACTGGATGTTTTGATGGCGATTCGAGTTTGCCGGCGTTGGAACTGGCTGCAGCACTACTGAAGTGCTTCTGAGCATGGCCATCTCATGGCTGGGTGCCAGAAGACGACGATTTCTAAGAACGGAACCGGGACGGGAGCGAGGACAGCCGAGGGCGATCTGAGTGGCGTCTGCTGACGAAAAGGCTTCTCAAAGGCGGACGCTTGACCGCTGCTTTGGCTGTGATAACTGCTTATCGAAGATAAGCTATCAAATTTAAGAGCGAAGCCCAGACTCAGGCCGATCCCTGGGATACTTTGGTCCATGCCGGTGAGAGAGCGGAGCCAGGGCAGAGTCCAGAGTCCAGACCCTAGGCTAGCGACGGATCGGCGATCGGCGGCAAGCGAGGGCCATCGACCTGGATCTCCATCAAGGGAAGCCTTCTGCTGGGAATGTGGGATCCTTTGAAGGTGCGATTCCACACCACGCCAGCCGGCGAGCCGGCGATAGTCCGATATGCCGATATGCCGATATCTGCCCAAGCTGGAATTCTTGGAGGATCTCGGCGACGGCCATGCCCATCAATCGCACATTCCAGCCAAACAAACCGAAGAAGCTAAACGAAAAATCAAAATCAGAATCAAAAAATCAAAGAATCAAAATCAAAATCACAAGAAAGGCTCAAGCCAACCAGAACCAACGCAGCCAGGCCAACGCCCCAGGGGCATGAGCAGCATCCAGTGCTCGTCGTCTTGAGCTGGCTCATTCATCCTGCCAGGCCGCTGCTCGGTTGCCGCTCTCGTGTCCTGCTCAGGCTTGGCTCACGACTGACGAGCCAGTGACTCATCTCGGCTTCCTCAGCCACTCAGCCAGCTGCTCATCCAGCTTCTCAGCCAGCTCGTCGTCCTTCCCTTCTTATATCCTTCGCTCGTCCCATCATGGCAATCCTCCAGGGCACAAACAAGCCAAGCGATCGTCGATTTGCAGTAGACTCTTCCTAGATCTTGAATTTTCTTCTTGGCAATCATCTACTGTATCCTGCTCTTCCAACGTCACACTACGTTATGAAGTTCATGAAACCTCGTCGAAGCTCAGAGGATAACAAATCGACCGTCTCAATCGATTCCGACGAGTCTTTTTGTTGTGCTGGAGTGGATGAGGCCGAACTCTATGATCTTCCGTGCTCTTCTGCGCCAATCCAATATCGTCAAGTTTTCGTCAGCGGTAGCCATGACTATTATCGCTACGAAGCTGGTCTACAACGTCAAGAGCAGCAAGAAAGGGTAGAAAACGAAAGCAGAAAGTCAGAATCGATATCTGATATCGCATCTCCTGCCTCGATTCGCACGCCAATCTCACCTACTCTACAAATCGCTCTTAATCAAACTATTAAAGGTCAAAATTTATTGGAGTCTTCAATTCTGCCCTCGGTCTTCCAACAAAAAAAATCGACTTCCCCAAAAAGAATTGACAAATCGCCCTTTCTCATCATTCATACAACGGAAAAACTCGACAACCCGGATTCGAGTCATCGCGCAACGTTTGTGGAACCTTCAAACGTAACCAAAAATCATGCTCCACCAAATTTTGACCAAGATAGCCCAAAATCTGTTTCTACAACTATCTCTTTGAAATTGAAAAATAAAAAATTAATTCCAATGAAAATTAAAAGTCCTAAGAGACAAAAGCAACACTCAAAGACGTCTTGTGAAGTATTTGATGAATTGACAACTTCCAATGATCTTTTATCAAATTTCCATTTAACCCCAACCGAAGAAGATAGAACCTTACACATTAAATTACCTAATAGCCTCACCAAAACAAAAGACAGTTGTGAAAATCAATCTGCTGACTTCATTTATCGCTTGCCTTCAGAATGAAAATATTGGATAGAAAATTAAATTTATCATTCTGTCATTGAAATATCTTGTTTTTTGTGAATTTACTTGTACAACTCAAATATAAACAAATAATAGTCACTGTACTTATATTTTTCTTGGATGATGATTTGAATTGCTTGGACATTTTACAAATTTTGAATCAATCGGTTCTTCGGCAGATACATAGAAACACCTTTAGAATGCTCTTGTCCAAACTTATTTCACTTTCCCATTTGAAAAACTTTCATATATAAATAAGAATTCTCGATTTCTTCCTGTTTTTATCTTTTTGAGCAAATATCTGAATCAAACATGAAAAGAAAAATAAATCAATTTCCATGAATTTTCAAAAAAACTTGACTGATTCATTTCAACTAATAAGCCTACAGAGATTTATTTGGAGAATTATATATTTAAACATAAAAAAATTATCTCTTTTTTTATCTGAATTTCCATTAAAATTCCATATCATAAATAAAGAAAAAAAAGAGAGATTATATTTCAAATTCAAATTATATAAAGATATGATGAAGTTAAATATATGTATTTATATTGATTGAAATTTAAGATATATGAATAAAAACAAAAAACAAAGATACAACACTTGATAAAAGCTCATTGATCTATCTATTCATGTCTCTATAAAAAAATTCATTCCTGCCATTTTTTTTTGAAAAAGTTTCATTTATATCTTTTATTTTTGCTTTTTAAATCTGAATATTTTTTTTTCACAAAAAATAATAAAATAAAAGCTTATTATTATTACTATTATTATTCATTAATAAAAAGAAAATATCAATTTTTATTTTTATTTTTATTTAGTTATTTATTAGTATTCAAGATGATGGTCATCTTTTTTCATCCAAAATTTAATTTTCTTTTTCTTTGTCTTTTTTTTGGAAGAGAGGTAATCTTCTTTTTGAAAGAAATATGTATATATGTATATATAGATATATAAACTTAAAATGACTTTTAAATATGTTTATTCTTGTGAAATTTTTCAAAATAATAACACTTAAAAAATACAACTATACACACTCACAAAGCAATACTTTTTTTGAAAAAATGGAGATTATTTTTGTTAAGTTGAGTTTTTTTAAGAAAAAGTGTATAAATATATATAATTGTTATTCCCCTTTTTAGAAAAGGAATCAAATGAAGTAAAAGTAGAATAATTGAATTTGATTAATATTTTAAAAGGTTTCAATTTACTCATTACACATATAAATAAAGTCTGAAAGTTTTTTAAATATGTTCTAGTGTCCCCTTTGGAGGTTTTAAGCTTGTCTTACATAAAAATACTTCAAATCAAAGTATTTCATTTTTATACCTTTTTTTTGTTTCTTTCTTTAAAAATAAATCAATTTTTCTTGAAATATTGTTTTTTAAGGTAAAAATATCATTTGTTTTTTGAAAAACAAAGTTCATATTGTATTTTCAAGAAAAACAGAATAGTTTTTTTTCCTAAAAACACCCAAAAATGATTTTTTTTCAAAGAAAAATCTTTCTATTTATTTTGATTAGAAAAAATAGCAAAATTCCATTTGTCTTTAATTTAATTTTTAACTTAATCCTGTAAATGGTATCCTTACTTTTTCTAAAATAAAAAAGAATTGTAAATATCCTTTTTTGGAAAATCAAATATGCCAAAATTACTCATTTTTTGAACTCCCCTTTTAAGTGAATAAGCCTAACTCCTAAAAAAATACATTAGGAGTTAAAAATTGAAAGAAGCTTAGAAAATTTCTTCAAAGTAATAACTAAACAGAACCCATTTAAAGTTTTCCTCCAGGATCGCAACTTTTTGGGGAAGGAGTGGTTAGAATTTATTCCAGATGGCACTCCATAGTGGAATTCAAAATTACTATTATTTTCTTTCCAATAACAACAAAAATCACCATCATCATTATGATTCCAAAACAAAAAATCACTTGATTCCCAAAAAATCGTTCATTTTCAATTTTCATAGAATTCTTGGGACTTTCTCTTTTCATTTTCCCTCTTAAATACTCCTCATTGTTTTCTAACTTTTCATCTTTGCCCTTTATTTCAAAAAAAAATTGCATAGATTTTATGCCCATAGTCAGATAAATAATATTTCATTGAAAAATTCCCACTTCCATTTGCTTTATTTTGAAAATTATATCCTCACATGAAAAATTTCCTTTTCAAACAAATTTCTCAGAAAAATACATCATCTTTGAGTGTTTTTTTATATTTTTGAATCCAACCAATAAGTAATATCAAATCAACTAACTGAATAAAAATTACTATTAGATGAGAACTTAATTAAAAAATTTAAAGAAAATATAATAAATGAAATTCATAAAGTATTCGAAATAACGTACAATGATGAATAAAATGAAGTTTAAAGCAGATGAAAATATTTTTTTGAATTAGTAATATTATTAATGATAAAAGAAGCTATAAAAAGAAATAATTGAATATAATTATCAAATTTCTAATGACTCAAACACTATAGAGGGTCTCAAATCTAAATAATCCCATATTTGGAATAACAGTCCCTCATTTTGGCAAAATATCCTCTTATATTTTTTTTTGTACATACCACACCTCATTCGCTGTGGTATTTCACATCCAAAAAACTATGTTTTTGCATAGTTAATCCCAGTTTTTTTTCGAAATACCAAATTTTTCTTCAACATTGACTTGAATTTCCTCATCCCAAGATTTCCCTTTACACTTGCACATACAAAATATGCCAAAAAAATCCATGTTTCAGTTAATAACTCAGGAATTAATCTCCTCATAAAATATAGAGACTTTTTGGGATGAAAGTTTTTTTGAAGTGAAAGACAATATTATTTTCTTAATTTGAATTTCTAAATAATTTCAGATAAGGTATTTCATATTTCATCATTAACAATACATAAATATATCAAATGGTTTAGAACATGTATCTGAAGATAAATCCAGGAAGTTATGCCAAAAATACCATAATTAATGTCAATGATTAGTTTTTATGATAGAAAATGATCCAAGAATTAAAAATTATTAAGAATAGAATCAAAAATCTCCATCAATACAAGCAGATATTAACATTGAAAGATCAAGTCCAAAAGGTAATTGTTAAACTTCAGGAAAGATTCAAATGATATTGGGAATAAGCCAGAGGGAAATCCTTTTATAGACTCACCATGTTATGTGATGTTTGATAAAAATGAAGAGGGACTTAATTACATGGCCGGACTTACATAAATGGGTTGAATAATTTGGGATAATGAAAGAAGAGGGATTTCCAGTATGTATTGCATTAATTGATAGAAGCTTGATATCATTTTCACAAAAGCAAGCAGAAGATGGGAAGGCATATTTTGACTTTAAAAAAAGGTGTAATTTTTTTCTCTTTAGAACAATGAATTATTTCCTACTAATCTCATTAGTGATAAATATTCAACAGAATCTCAGATTGCATGTGAGGTAAATAATAAGTCAATTGCTTTTCATATCAGCTGAACTGGTTCATTACATTATCTTAATGTTTACCAACAAATGAATATTGAAAAATCTCCCAAGTAGATTGATTAAAATAATCAATAATTTCAGATTCAGTATATGAAGCCTCAACATATATTTTCCCAAGATGAAAGGGCCTTGTGGTAAATACTGAGTAAAACAAGGACTTTAATATATTACTTTAAAGATACCAAGTAAACATAAACAATGAGATTGGTATTTTAAAATGGAGTTGGCCTTCATTATAAGAGATGAAAAGCAAAATGTGTAATCCAAAAGAATTCTAGTATTTTTTTTTTGGGTAATTTCATTTTTAATCTTACATAATTTGTTTTATGAGATTGGGGATAAGTGGTTGAATATTTATAGATATGATGAACCTTCAGGGCTAAATAATATGCATCAAAATTAATATAATGAATATAATTCAAACATGTGGGACATAAGGAAGCCACTGACATCAAAATGGGTTGTTTCTAAATAAGTTGGTATGGTAGTTAAAAAGGCAAAAAATTTGATTTTTTGTTATAATAGCACATAAGTGAATCTTAAAATTAAATTTGAAATCTAAAATTATCAATAAGAAAACCATATTATCCATAATTTATTTTGCAATTATAATACCATTATAAATAATTAAAAAAGAAAATCACATGTGATAAGTCTAATTAGAATTCAAAAAGAATTATTAAAAATTTAATTAAAGAAATATTGACCAGAATTTTTTTCTTAATTTGCCTTTCATCTTGTTTGGTTTGACTATCTTTAGCATAAAATCTTATCTCAAATTCAAATGGTGGTAAATATATAGATTTCATATCTTTATCAAATAAATTATAGTTAATTTGAAAGCTAACTTCAAAATGGGTAATAAATTGATTATTTTTTCAATTTGGATGAGGGTTTTGAGATTTGATGGGAAATTTCAGATTTTTTACAAAGAATCCCTATGATCAAAAGATGTCTTGAAGAGTATATACAAAATTTGAGTCCCGGAAATTGAAGTGAATTACAAGTTGGCTTGAGAGGGATTGAAATTGGTTCCAAGTTTACCTTGTGAATGAACAATAATATTCCATAAGCTAATATTTAGTGATTGGATTTATCAACATGCACCTTGTTATGAAAATCATTATTAATAATAATTAAATTTGAAAAAGTTTCAAATGAATATATTTTTTCACTGCGCCACTCAGTTTCACTGAAATTGGGAAGGTTTTTTTGTTTCATGGGGCTTTCCAATTCATTAAGGGCTTTCATTGATTAATAACTAATTATTTAATGACTTGATTGATAATATAACTTGAATTTATTCCAATGTGAATTAGCTTGATTAATTTGTTCAATTTTCAAGCTTCCTCTTGTGGAATGAACACCTTCTGATTTTAACCTATAAGGTCTTTAGCTAAAAGCAATACCTCTCATAACTTCTCCTAATGAGCCATTATAATTTGGAATATATTGTCTAATATCAGCTAATTTATTCAATAATATAATCAAAAACTTGAAATTTCTGGATTTCAAGAGTGATTATCAAAAGGAGTTACTTTATAAATTAATTTCGGAAGCTTCTCAGTACTTTTACGATCAATGAGAATATGAGGGTGATATTCAGTATTTTCTGGTGGGAGCTAAAGCAATGATGTATGCTTTTTTAATCTGATTGGAATTATTTTGAAATATCTGTTTTTTAAATTTAGCTTTAAGTTATCAATAAAAGTTATTATAATTTTGATCATCTTTCTTTGAGTATTGCTAAATGTTGGATAATAAGGGCTTAAAGATGAATCAACCTAATTAATCTCATTATGGTCTAACATTGATTTTGTCAACAGCATGAAATTATCAGAAATAATCTTTGCGTTTGGATGGGGGATTTTTTTTTGAATTTTGGAGATTATTAAGGACTTGTATTAAAAAAACAAAAGGATGAGTTTCAATATCAGCTTAAATAGCGTTTATCAGCCCCTAGATTAATATAAAAAAAATAAGAACAAAAAGAAGAATCAGTGGTTGAAATGATTCATTTGATAGAGTTAAAGAACATTAGAATTAAAAAAAGGAACTAAATAAATTCCAAAGAGATTTAGAATTGTTTTGAAATTTGTAGCTTAAATCAATGCCAAATTTCTATAAAAATGTTACTGAAATGATTCCAAATTCATTTGGAATGTGTTCGTTAGAGATTAATACGGTTTTGCCTACCTAATAGAAAATTGAAAATGAAAAATATATAATAAATAAAAAAAATAAGAAAATTGAAGTTACCAATAATAGGAGTGATTTTTAGATTTGGAGAGGTGATAATAAAATAATAAATTACCACCGTTGATTTTAGGATTAATTTAATTTGAAGATGAAAGGAAAGATAGACAAAGTGATCTATTTTTGTTGGGTGATTTTTTGTTTTTCAAATTTAAAAATAATTGAATTTGATTCTTTAAAAGAGAGGTGCAGTTTATGAATTTTTTTTGATTTGTTTGTTTGAAAAAGAAATATAAATAAAATAATAAGATTGATTTTTTTTGGATTTTTGGACTTTTTTTATAATAAAAAAACAAGAAATTTGAATATTTTTATGGGTTTTTGCTGAAAAGAAAAATGAAATTTAACAATGTGTTTTTTTTGATAAGAACAATAGAATTAATTATTAAGATAAATTACATTTAAATTAAATTCCAAGTTTTGTTGAAAAGAAAAATCCGACAAAAAACTCTTTTGATAATAAAAATAGATTTCTTTTCTCTTTAATTTGATAGTAAAATAATTAAAGTTAGCTTAGTTAATAATTTCATTTGATTTTTACATCAAGTTGTTTTGAGAAAAATCCCCCTTGAAAGACTAAGATTATTTTTGAAATATCATGTTAGTATTGCAAAATTTAAGTGAAAGAACAAAATAATACATCTGATGGACTCTTAACCATCCTTTACTAATCCTAAAATCCTTTCAAGATCTTCAATGGGCCTTGATGAACCCAATAATGCAATAGTAATTTCCATCTTTCACTGCTTCTCTTTCAATTCTGATTCTTCTTCCCACTTAGATTTTGAAAATTTCTTATGAGTATTATCGTTTTTTTAACCAAACTCCATTTGCCTTTGAATCTTTTCTTCCCTCAAAATGCTGGCCCTACATCATTTATTCTTTTTCAGATTGTCTTTTCATTTCCTTCATTGCTATTTCTTTGTCCATCTTCAGTAAATTCGTTGTCTTTTTTCTTCCCATTTGAGTTTGTAAATCCAGTGTTTGACATACCAATCATGTATGCAATAACAATAAAATAACAGCTATAAATTGCACAAAAAAATGGCCACTCAATCTCTTAACGTGTTTCTAGCAAGTTTGTATATGATGATTCAAGCACATTCCTGGATTTCTCACTTCCTCAACTTTGGTAATTAAAATTATTACATGAAAATATTTTTGGCTTTTTAACGCGATCATTATCAGATTCGCTAATTTGTGACTTTCCCCAAATACTTCATTTCCTTCATTAGTTAACTCAGCATTGTCATTATTCATGTCCACAATATCTTCTAGTGTTGTATCTGACACAAATATGAAAAAAGGTTAATATTAAAATTTGAAATTTCAGCATAAGGTACTAATATTATATGAAAAATCACCTATAAAGTTGGATCAATTTCAATATCTCCAGTTGTGACTTTAACATGAATTGAAATTGGCTTGAATCTAAAACCAATTTATTATTCATAAAAAATCTTCTTGGGTAAGATTTCCAGAGAGAAGAGAGCCTCCCTTTGATTTTTGCAAATGATTGATCCATGATTTTTTTATTAGGAAATCTTTTTATAGTAAGAATATTTAAGAGAATGAATCCAAAATGTTACGGAACAAGAATTGAGGCTTGAAAGCTACAAGAGTCAGTTAATTCAAATGAAACTCAAATGGATTTCACTAAATGAAGAAGAAAATTTTATTTTTGAGATTTGGGGCTTATGAAAAGATCGTGATTATTTACAATAAATTCTAGGTTTTGTGTCAGAAATACCACATTTACCCAAAATGTAAAATATCAATTAAATCCCGGGGAGCACATTTAAAACTTCATTCCAAAATCATGGGTTTTTCAAGGCAGGATTTCAGGAGAAATACTTCATTTTTTGAGTGCATGATTTGGTAGATTTGAGGCCCCCTAAGGATGAGAATTAGACTCTGAAGGTTATGAATCCTTTACATAATAATGGAGGAAGCTCAATTTCTCGGGAAAATTAAAGCTTTAGGATAACTGCTGAAGCTGAGTTATCCAAAAATTACTATTCAAGCTTCTTCAAATAAAAAGACCCATGCCATTTAAGCCAAGATTTTATCTCAAAGGAAAGCTAAAAGATTAGTTTTGATTTAAAAAACTGTATAAAAAATTCAACAAAAGAAAAGAATTTATTCTAGTAGAAAATATTGAAACACTTTTTAAGAAATTTGAAGCTAAAAATTTAACTCAATACACACTCAATGAGAAAATTTGTGTCACTTAAGCTCATTTTCTTTCTGTCCACAAAAATATTTAAAATTATAGAGAAAAAAGACATCATTCCCTCCTAATTTAGTTGAATAAAAACAAAAAGATGTCTCACATTTACGTTATGAATGTTATAAAATTCATTCAAACGAAAATTTTTTTTTCTCCTTCTTTTCATTTTCTTCTTAAGGAAACCGAAAGCTCTTATTATTGGTCCATTCAAAAATTCAAGACTGGTATTCTTGAAGTTAATAAGAGTCCTCACCTCCCTGTATCTTTCATTTAAAAGAATATTTATTCCATTAAATTTCTCAATTAAGTATTCTAATGTTCCAAAATAATTTTTCTTTCTTGTAAAATTAGCAAAAAAATGTTCTCTATCACATTTAAAAAGTCTTGAGAGACTCCAAAAAGGAAAAAAAGGTAATTAATTAATTGAATAAATGGAATTATTATCATTATTCTTGTTTGACTTTTTATCATCCCATTATTTCCATCAATTTATTCTTTTCTTTGAGCTTATTTAGGTTTTTTACTTTTGCCAAGAGTAATAATTTCATCAAAATTAGCTCAAATTTCAAATAATAAAGTCTAAAACAATTCTGGATTAAATGAAATAAATATCTATTTCTTTGAATAATTTTGTATTTATTTTTTGAAAAACAAAAGATACTTATTTGTGATAGAAATGCATTTCCAGATTTGAAGTTTTAGACCGATGGTTAAATCTTGGATTAAACGTTTACCTAGGTAGCCTATTTAGATTTTGAAAAAGTATTATTTTGGTAATGGAAAGGAAATAAATTGAATAATTGGGTAAAATTCTTTGTCCAAAAGAATTAAATAACCCTATTATTTTTCTCCCTCACAAAGCCTCTAATATTGACAAAAAAATATTATGTTCTTCCCAGAAGAAGGTTTGAAATTTACCTATATAAAACTATTACCCAAAATGATAAGATATATAAAAACTATATAGCTTCAATTATAGAACTATGAAAGCATCAAAAAGAATTATTATATGTCCCCAATATTCTTATCAGTAGCGTATCTCATAGCAATGGAATTGAAGATTTCTTGTGTTTTTATTTTTTTTATTCATTGACAAATGAAAGCATTATCTTGAGAATTCAGATTAAGGATTAAATCAAGAAATAAAATAAATTCTCAATAAAATATTGAAGGAGATATAAAATGAAGTTCCAGAAGTAAAAAAATCTATTAAAAAATTGAATCAATAGGAGGTATTGAAGAGATTTCCAGTTTGAGGACCCATATTCCTTATACTCAAGATAATGATAGGAAGACTGAGATTAGAGGAAGAAAAGAAGTTTTGAGTAACAGAACCAAAAGAAATTTTTTTGCATTGACTTGATTAAATTTCACATAAAAAAGGGCATTAATTAGAAATAAAACATCCACTGCCACTTCAGAACTATTTATTTAACTTCAATGTGCATTACTTCACTTAAAGTATTGTATGTATTTTAAATCCACAAAGATTATTCTTAGATTTTTACAAATAAAATAAGGCAAAGAAGGTCATAAATATTTGATTCCAATACCACAGTGAGAAATTCTGAGAGAATTAATAGCCAGATAAATAATCCTGTAAAATGATGATTTGAATATTTAGGATTGGACTGTGATTATTGTGGTATTAGAAAAAAATTAATAAAGGATTTCATCAAGTATTATGTGGCTAATAATAAAACGATACAAGCTCTTGAATTCACTACATTATGGAAAATTTTCATTTCCATACTTTAAAGATTTCAAAAAATATAGACTTCCTAGCCCTTATAAATAAATAACTAAAAGAAAAAGATATCATGTTAGGGATAAATTCCTGTGTAAGAGCTGTGATATATTATTCATAATAATTGAAATATGTGTCACACAGAAAGAAGTGACCTTCAAAAATGAATTTAGAGAACAAAAAATTCTATTTCAAGCTACAAACAATGTGGGATGAAGTTGATGAAAAATTATTAATACTAAATTTATATCATAATTCAGAAACAAGAAAAGTATGGTATTTTAATTCCGGGTGAAGTTATTTTAATTCAAAGAATTTATTTTAGGCCAATTTCCTTTTACTCCAGAAGGAAATCTCACCTGCCATTTTTTCTTCCTCATTTCTTCCTCCAAATCAAAAACACCCTATCATACGATTTCTGATTCCTTTTAAATTTTTTTACTTTTCATTTAAAATATTATTCAATTTTGATATAAAAGAGCTTAGAATTAATTGAAAGAAAAAATCCCTTACAGAAGCTATAGGGTGGTGAAATAGTTATTTAAAAAACGTATCATTGTACTTGAAAGACATCTATCAAAATAAAACAAAATACCAAATTTCATTTTCTACTTTGTAGGAGCTTCTGATTTAAAAAGTATTATATCCCATTAAAGATTTAAAATTCTTTATTTCCTAACAAAATTATCCAATTCCCAACTTTTAACCATAGAAGCCAATTTTTTTGAGTCAAATAGAGCCCAAAAATGACATCATCTGAGGTAATGAAGGATATCATACTCTCATCTTAAGGGAAAAAGCTCAAAAAAATGAACCTTTGGGTTCAGTAAGCCTGATATAATTGGGCCCAAAGGGGCTATTATGCCTCTTTGGATAAATTCCTCATCAAAACATTTTGCGTAAGAACAAAATAATGGATGTACCTCTTCCTCTTTGGATCAACACTTTTGTTCATTTTCTCATGAATTATTTACTTTTTATGGGATGTATTTATGGAGAAATCCCCCTTGATCCCTTAGAGAACTCAAAAGAACCCTCATTGAAATTTTGAGAGAATCAAAGGACCCAAATTAGCTCGGCCATCTGAGCGCTTAAATAGTTTTCAAGTACAAAAATAAATTGCTATTGTTAATTTGAAGCCCAGAACTTTCAAATAAACATATATAAGTAAAGAGTTAACCTCAGGAATACAGAACTTGGCTGATCGGGAATCAATTAATTGAATTTCTATATAAGTATTCAAATGAAAAAAATATATTGAAAGTTTGATTTTGCATCTTTTTCATACTTTATGCGAAACAAATATATAAAAACTCTTTATCAAACACTGAATATATATCTTTATTCAGTATATTATCAGCAGTGAATTGTTTTTAATTTTAGAAAAATTACAATGGGTAATCATAGGATCATTTCAAAAAAGTATATTGAACATACACACACCACTTAAGTGTATTTACTGATTTTTTTTATGTGTTTTCACCATGATTTAGTAAAATCTTATTTGGAAATTACTTTTCCCCAATTCAATTTGAAATGATTTATTATAACAAACTAAAGCTACTCAAAAAGACGATACAGACTCATCAAAAATCCACAAAAAGCTGTAATCACCTTGGAAATTCCCAAAATTTCAAAATCAAATAGGCGCAAAGGTTATTTGGTTTTTATTTTCTTTTTACCTGTCTAAATTTCTCTTAAAAAGCCAAATTCAACTATCAAAACCCATTTTACCTCAAATCTGTTGATAATATTTTTTCTTTTACTTTTTTGACCTACATCTTACCCCCACAATTGCCCGATTTCCAGGTTTTTACTTTTGAATTTTTCCCTTTTAACCTAGTTTTTAATTTTTCCTCTCTTATATATTCCGAAACCTCCAAAGAAGAAATTCTTTCAACTTTGAAACATCCTCAGCGATACGTAGAAATATTCCCCCCTTGAAAGAGGCTGATTGTGACACACTTGAGAATATCTGAGATCATTTCAAAATATGAACATAGAAGGGGGAATTTCTGTGAACACTTTGAGCTCAAATATCACTCAAAACCAAATTGAGATTGGATGTGACATATTTGTTACTACCAATTCTTTCAGATCACAGTGGAGAAATCTATTGAAAGGAAGATAAACAATTCTTTTAGTACTTATAAAAGGAAACATTTCAATCAAACCTTCTCGAATATTAAGGTTTACATATTGAACATAATCATGATACCTCTGAAAAGAGCTTGGAAGATATCTCATTTAAAAATCTTCATGAGAACAAAACATATGATTTTTTTGAATGTCTACTACCTGAATCAGCCTGTTACTAAACACTAGAGCACAAGAATGAAATCCAAAGGTACCACAAACATAATACTCAAGAAAGGGTTAAATACAAAACTTTCCACCCTTAATTGAACTGATGAAGGTATAATAAGGCCACAAATAAAAAAATAAGAACATAAAAAATGTAATAATTAAATTTTAACATCTTAAAGAGGAAATATTCACCTTTGAAAAAATTTCATTCTTATTACCAAAAAATAAGAATCAGTGAAATTATCAAGGTTAAAAACTATTGCTGATCATAAACCTTAATATTAGCCTCTCAGCTAGAAACTAGAGATTGGAGTACAGACCAATCAAATTGGATATTGTTCAACGCTCTAAATGAGGGCTATCTAATGGTACCACATTATAAAATGTAACCCCACAGGATCAGAAATTACCATAGAAATAGTATTTGTGCAAATTGAAAAGATAATCCTAGTTTTCCACTTGTCATCTAAATTACACATTTTTGACCAGAGACCTTTCAAAGAACAGATTCTTTAGAAGGGTTAGAGTAGGGATAAATCAAAAGAAAACCCTTTTCTCTGTTTCTTACAGTTCTCAAAGGTTATTGGCATTTTCCTCTCAGCCACAAGAAAAATAATTTGAGCCTGTATGACTCTTGCATACTTAATGAAAAAGGGGGTGAAAGGTGTAACCATCTTTTAGATCTCACTTTTGGCTACAATATGAGCCACTGTAAAGACCTGTATCTCAAAAAACAACAATGTTACTCAGGAGTAAAGGCTATAATTCCGCACCAGGTGGTACTGTGGTATACTATCCCACATACTTAACTTATGAGGTTTCAAAGCTTTCAAAACACTTTTTTATCAGCTTATTACTCATAATAAAGGCTGTACAGACCAATTCCAAAGTGTATTGAGTGTTACTGTGGGAATTTATTACATACAATTAAACTATTAGGTATCAAAGCCCGCCAATTGGTGCTTTTACATTGAAGCCCCATAGCTTGAGTAATAAGTGTCACCCAGGCATAATTATTAACTCATTGGACCCATCCCGGCTTGTGGACTTTCCATTTGCGAAATCTTTCACCTCTTATGGGTGCAAAAGGCTGAGATGTGGTTGTAAAACCATATTTGGAAGTTCATACAGGTGTTTTTGATTGTGCTGAACCACAAAACAGCCACCTGAGAAAAATATTTCACTCTATCAATGCGGTAAGAGGTTACTCACCCCTTTCCGCACTGATTTGAGGCAAAAAGAGGCTATCCCCCCTAAGATAAACCCCCAATCATCTTAATATCTTATTATAATGTGGTTAAGCTGTCTTACACAGCGGCAACCCTTAGAGTATATTACATATACCTATAGCTTCAAATATTGTTTCAATAATTAATGTGATTCAATGGATAATTGGACCAACCAGGGCTTTTAATAGACTCAAACTTACTATTCTTTAATAGTAAAGCCTTTTTTATTGATCTTAAAATAATATTTCACCTGTCACAGTCATAGTTTAATCTTTTAATTACTATTCTATGGCTTATTCATAGACTCAACCTGACAACCTTCCTCCTTATTTCCCAGAAAATCAAATATTTAATATGAAATGAAGGGGGGAATAAAGGACAGTAATGATGAAATAAATCTATAGGAAAAGAAATATAATTTACAAGGAAAAAGACCTATCAATTGTCTCATTGATATTATAATGTAAGAGAATTTCTTGTGGCCCTGTGAAACAGACAAATATCACAGTAACTGTTTTAGTTTAAAATTATTCTCTGTAGAACAAGCCTTCAAAATAATGAATTTTTTCATGAAAATGAATGTTACTCTTCTTTACCTTCAATTTCTCAAAAGATCCTCTAACCCAAAAAGATTCATTACCAACTTATAAAGTGACAATTACTCACCAGTAAAAGTACTTCTTGAAGATCTTTACAAAGACCTTACATTATGTAAGACTTTAATTCAATTCAAATTATATCAAGATTTCCAAAGAAATTAACACTCGAGCTATGAGCAATCCAAGTTTTTGTATGTCTGTATGAATCATTTTGATAAATTTCTGTTATTACCTCAGTCTGCAAATATCTGGTTCTGAAAAGTTTGCAAGATCAATTTCCAGGTAAAACATTGCTCCTAAAAGTATCCAAGGTGATAGGAATTATGTTCACATAGATGTAGCACATTTTATTCAAATTAAGAAACACAAATGGGAATATTTCAGGGGGATAACTCTAAAGGAATTCAAGAAAAAAAGATTCATTCTCTTCCCATGAATACTGCTTTTAATGGCCGCAGAAATAATTGGACATACCTTATTGGTAATGAAAAGCTTTTCAAGACCAAAAAATCAAGTGGATGTCCATTCCTGACATGGTTTGTAAAGCTAATAATAAATATGAAAGACTAGTTGTTTATTAATCCACCAAATAACTTGCCTTTCCCCCTCATTTCTTCCCTCCAAATAGGAATAATCCTATTTTGATTTGCTTATTACATGATGTTTCTCACTTTATCCCCTTGTACTTTATAATGCACAAGAGCCACCCCAAAGATAATACCTCATTGGGAGGTTCTTTTATTATTAATAGGTAAATGATGGACTGATAATTATCAGGAGAATGAGCTTAAATCCATAAGAAATTTCTTCAAGCTCCAAAAAGACACAAAAATGTGTTTGGAGGTTGAATTGTAACCATTACAAATATTTTGAGCTCTTATAAGTTCTTTTATATAATCCTCATAAGCTTTTTTCTGATTTATAAAGCCCCACTAAGTCCTTTTTGGAATAAATTCACTGTATAAAATGTATTATTTCTTGATTCCTTCAGAATAGATATACTTTTGAATTTTCCATGGTATTTTGATTGAAATTTGGTCAGTAACTTTCTCAATTGGAGCAACTTCCATTTTTCCAAATGGGCTTTAGATAACGTAATGAGCACAAGTAATAGGCTCAAATTCCCTAAAACAAATTATAAGAGGTAAAAAATGGTATCTTGAGGAATTTAAAATGCCTTAAAATACGATATCTGTAACAACCTTGGGGGTGAGTGGTAAGAAGACCTCTTTTGGTCCCAAAACATCTGAACTTTTTTGACTTATTCTTTAAGATGACTAAGAAAAAGGAATTTTTATCAGAAAAAAAGCTATGATTTTTTCTCCAAGAGATTATTTTGGCTCAAATACCAAAAAATCCCCATTTTTTTGAAAGAACATTAAAACAGCATTTTAGCTGATCAAGGGTTCCCAAAAAAAATTCATTTTTGATGAAAAGGACCAATATTAAGGCTTGTAATTATTTCCGAATTTTAATCAAAAACACAAAATTTCCTTTTGAGAAAATCCCACATTTAATTAATGTTTTTCTGTAAATTCCATACCTGAAAAGGTGAGTTCTCTCAAAGTACCAAGAGCCCCTCCTTTGAGAATTAAATAATGAGCTTCATCCCCTCAAACAACATCCTCTTTGATCTCAAATCAAGTATTTTGAAGGAAGATTTCATGCAGTTTCTATTTATTTCTATCCTTAATTTGAAAAATCAGCTCAAAGCCAAAAAGGTATTTGTGGGAGACTGAAACAAAAACCTAGTGGTAATATTGTAATAAGATTCTTCTATAATCCAATGGGAATAAACATTCTTTAAGGATTAACTTTTCTGTAATCATGAGTTTCACTTCTAAAAAAACAATAAATGGTTCCTTTTCCTTCATATTTTTGGCTTCACCTCAGTCAATAAAGTGTTAGGAGTTTTATTTATTACTAGAAAACAGGAGGATACTTATAGATGAGATTTTAAGAACTAAACCTATAAAATAATAGTTCTTGTGAATTGATCAACTTTTTCTCACTTATATTTATATCTGTAAGAAAACTGATTTTATCACCTTCTTGAGAATTTGTCAAGAAATTTAATATTATGAGTATAATTAGCTTGAGTCAAGTTTTTTAATGATAATAAGTGTCTAAAACGAACTAAGTATAATAGTATCTATTAAAGACTTGGATTTCCTCAAAGTATAGCTACATCTCAGATTCTATATTAATGAATAAGAATATTGAGATTAATATCAATTAAAGAGTGGAAGGCTCCCATTCTTTGCTTAAGATAAGAATTTAAAAGTCAGAGGTGACAACTCTTGAGGTAAGTCAATGATTTTGAGAAGAAAAAATATCTATTTAAATATTTGTGATCTTGATTAAAAAATATCAAATCCTGCCCTTCAATGTTCTATTCCTGAAGATAACCCACATAGAAGGTAATTCCTGGGATAAGCTGGAAAAAAATAGATTATTAAAACCAAAATTATTTTTATCTGAAGGATTATAATCCTTCAAGGAGCTTTGTCTTATAATTAAGACAAAAATTGACTCTAAATTACAATTTAGTTTCCAAATTCTATAGGATGGATATCAGGGTGATTAAAACAAGATGTAATAATGAAGAGAAAGAAAGTAAAAAAGGATTTTGAAAATAATTGGGAAGTATTCATTCCAAAAAAATATTATTCAAGGAAACTAAATAAATAAGAATTTACAGAATTTCTTTACTGGTCAGGTCCGATTTGAAAATCTGTCAAATTCCTCAAATAGTAAAGATAGAAAACATTTTGAGTGTTCCAAGAGTTGAAGGAGACAACCTGGATAAAAAGAAAACAACAGAGAAATGAATTAAAGTCAAAATTGGTTGCAAAGAGCTTGAAAAGGGGGAGTAAAACGTATGAAAGAAGAGCCAGAGAAGCATAAAGAGGCTAATAATCTGCATCCCATCCTTCAAGAAGAAATAAGCTATGTTCCATCTATTCCTTTGATACTTATTATTGAAAAGATGAAAAATTGGACTTCTTACAATAAATTACTGTTTCAATTCAAACAACGTAGAGATTATCTACTGATAAAGGCCTTAAAAGCTTCATAAAATTGGTAAAAATACGCAATATTTCATGAATACACCATATCCTATATAACGCTTTTGGATAGGTATAGTAGCTTTGAGTGTGGGGGTATTTGATTGCATTTTAAAGAGAAAAGGTATCATTTTTATGTTGGAAAACCAAGATTTCTTCCAAATAAAGAATTTATGGGTTAATATTTTCTGCCTCATAAGAAAGGTATCTTTGTGGGGCTCAAAATACTATGGTAAAAGAATTTTCAACATGCTAAGATGTTTTCTGAATGATAATACACATGGATTGTTTTCTTCTTTTGAACGTTTTTCAAAAACTAATAAGTCAACTGTTTTCAATTAAGTGAGCTGGAACAACTCCTTGATTTAGAAAAAAGAATAATTATGAAAAGGTTGGAAAGCCCGAGTTGTTTCTCAGCTTCAAAAAAAGGTAAAATAAGGCAGGAATATGGTATTCAAAAAATGGTATGATTGCTACATGAATTTACCACTCCCCTAAAAAAATTACTGATAAAATACAAGAAGAAATTACTGAAAAGCTTTCTTCCAAGAAAATACAATGGCTTTTTCCGAATAATTCTATTTTTTGAAATCTTAGAAGATCAATCTATCAAAAAACTAAACATATTTAATGAGCTATTTTATTTAATTATTTATTAATTAATTTGATTATTCATTTATTAATTCATTCATTAAGATTTAATTCATGTTATATTTAAGAATTTTGAAAAAAAGCACTTTCTCTTTAAAAAAAACATAAAACCATTATGATTTGGGATTGATTAATTCCGATATCAGAGTTTTCTTGTAATCAAAACTTTATGTGGTATTATTTAGTATCAAGTTGATGAAACGGCTCTATCCTTGAATTAATTTTTTTTGAAAGAAAATATTTATAAAAATAAATACTTATTTCTTTTGAAAAAAGTAAATTTGGAAAATTGATTAGAAAAGATTTTTTGAGAATTTTCTCATTCTTTCTTAAGAAATGAAAACAAAAATTGATAAATTGAAAAATTAAAATAAAAAAGATAGAAAAATCTGTTTGTTTGTTTGAGTAATGGTTTATTTGTAATGATAAAATTTTGATCTATAAAAACAAAAAAATGTGTTTAGAAATAACATTTTATTATTGTAAATTACTTATTTTCTAAGACCGCTGTTTTCCGAAAAAGGGAAAAAATTAACTTTCAGATATATGTGAATAATTTTCTCTAAAACAAAATGAATTTAAATCAATTTTTTTTCAAAGTGTAAAAATGAAGATTGAAATTAATATTAAAATTGAAAAAGTTTGATTAATTGATATAGATTTTTACCGAAGGAAATGCTTAAGTTTGGGTAGATTCACCTTGGAGCCCTGCATATACCTTGCCTCATACATTGATTTAGGAACTTCTATTAATAATTAAATTACCAAATTTTTTTTCTTGAATTTGATTTCAAGGCCAAGAGACCTCTTATATTTTTACCAAATAATTTTAGTTTCCTACAAATAGTCATCCCCCAAAAAGAATATTATTTTCATTTTAGGGAAATTAGAGTAATTGAGTATTACAGTAAATTCACGAGATTTTTTTATTTTCTCCTTTCCAAAATTCAAAATTTATTTTTTAATTAACATTCATAATAAAATTTCCAATATTAGTATTTCTATCTATCTATTGAAATATAAATCAAGTTATTTATGAAGGAACTTACCTCAAATCAATAAGTATATCAAGAAAGCTTCCACTCAGGTCAAAAGTACCAATTATGAAATCTTTACAGCATTTCTTCATAGAAAAGGTTCTCTTAGAGAAAAAAACTAAACTGTGATAGAATTACGTAAACAATAATGTGAGCTGTAAGTATAACAGGACAGGAATACCTAAATTGTGGACACCTAGTATAAAACAATATTAAGAAAACAGTAGAGCAGCAAAAACAATGGGTAGTTGGATATTGATATGAAACATTAGTCGCCAGAATTATCACTTGAACAAATGTTTTAATATAAAATAATACATGAATCAAATAAGATCAATTTTTTTGATAAAAAAATAGAAAAGATTAATTGGAAAAAAGAGTGATAAAGAGTGAAGGAAGTAAGATATGAGAAGGAGTGAAGAAAAGTAAGATGAGAGAAGGAGCAAAGGGGAAAAGAGAATTGTGATTCAGGAGTTTAAGTTTAAGTATTGTTGAGTGATTGTTCTTGGTTATGTGCAGTTATCTACGCAGATCAGGTCAGTTTGAGACTGTCAACAATTGTGGCAGTTGTTAATCTTGAAGTGGAATTATATTGGAAATTGGACTGGTCTTGATCTTTATTTCCAAAATTCCCCCTCACTCCGAGTTGAGAAACACCAAGAACTTTGAGGGAGAAAGAAAGAACTGGCCTGCAGACAGACTTGGTGAGGAAGTCTGTCAGCATGTACTGAAGCTTAATGAAATTGGATCTGATTACCTCCTTAATGAAGCTAAGCTGTATCTCAACATTATTCATTCTTTTATTGTCGATATTAAAATCACCATTTACCATGTTTATGCAACTCTGGTTATCATCAAGGACAAGAATAGGAGAGTCAAGTTTCAATACCTAAAATTCCAAGCACCACTTCCTGAGCCAAAGCAGATCAGAGGTCGGGTCTCAAAGGGCTTTGTACTCTGCTTCAGCAGTTGATATAAAAAGAAAGGGTTGCTTTCAAGTATTCCAAATGATAAGGTTCCTGTCTAAAGTCTCCAAGTAATCTGTTAACAATTTTTGGGAGTTTTGACAATTACCCCAGTCTGCATCACTGTAGCCTACTATCCTCTTGCCCCAACAAGTGTAACAAAGCCCAGAATTGGGATTAAAATGCAAATAAAAAAGAACATGAAGTAAGACTTTCCAGAGTTCTGATACAGGGTCTTTGAGGTATTGAGATAACGTGCTGATAGAATGAGAAAGCTTCAGCCTTGTGGCAGTACTAAGGTAGTTTAGGATTTCTATGGGGCTGTGGTAGTTGATACCAAATTTCCTGAGCTCAAGTCTCACCTCTGAGCTAGCCTTTAAAAGGTGGAGATTAGGTAAGAGAGGTGTGGCAAAAGAATGAGGATTTGACAGGCCATAAAGCTCCAGCAGTCATTCAGAAAAGTAATGTTGATCAAGGGTTCTTCCATCTTCAAAGTGAGTGACCTTTATACCGAGAATTAGGCTGGCTTTCCCTATGTCTTTGATTGCGAATTACCCCGAGCTCTCATCCTTGAAGGCTTGGATATCCAGGTGAGCATAGAGCAAAGTCATGGTTTTGCACTTTATAAAGACAACACAAGGATCCAGGATACTGAACTTGAAACAAACTTTGAAAAGCCATGTTTTATGTCTTTCATACCATGCAAGGGGAGCTTTCTTAAGGCCATAAATTGCTTTGTTCAGCTTAAGGCAATTATTATTTTTCTCAACACTCAAGCCTTGAGGTATTGCAAGTTGGACTATTTTGGAGAGGGGAGCATTAAGAAATGCACTTTTGAAATTAAAGTGATAAAATTCAAGACCTCATGAGGCAACCAAGGAAATCAGCACTCAAAGGGAGTTCAGTTAACTGGTAGGAGAATCAGTTTTATCAAAGTCCACCCCTGAAGTCCAAGTGAAACCCTGGGCACAGAGCCTTGCCTTGTGTAAGAACCACTCACCAGGGGTAAGGGTATTAATCAATACACCCACTCAAACACCTCAAATCAGCAGATCCAGTATCTGCATCAGCATTCAGTTTCAGAAATCTTCATTCTGAAACATGCATACAGCTTGGTACATCAATACAGCCTGTCAATACTTGTACAGGTTGGATTCACCCAATACAGTTTCAATACACCAGTATGAAGCTGTATGATCACTCAAATACACCACACCTCTTGTACAGGTCCTGTACAACTGTACAGGACCTGTATTGGCCAGACTCAATTCAATCATCAATTATTCTCATGAAAATTCTTCCTCTGGATCAGGGCTGGTGATTCTCACATATACCAGCCCCTCTTTCTCCCCCCTGGGGACTTTTACCCAGTTAATTAATTTGGTTTATTTATTATTTTATGAATATTCTTATCCTTATTTTGGGTATTATATTTATTTAATATTAAGTTAGTCTTTGCCTTTCTCTCTTTGCCTGTACAGTATGAGTTGGGTGGCCATATCCTTATTAACCCTTCTCTTTTCATTCTGACAGGTTGAAACAGTGGACTTGGACTTGTTTGTGGTTGGCTCTTCTATTCTTTTATTCTTATTCTTTTGTTGCTGCTTTCTTATATTCATTCTTTTAGTAATTCATCTTTAACACTCTTAAGTGTATCCTTTCTTACCATATCTTTGAGCCCTCCATAAGTGAGTCCCAGTTTACTGAGTGCCAGGCCCTCTTCACTTAGAAGAGCCCCTGTGACATTAAATTAATTAACTCATATTGATTCTTTCTTTTCATTCTTTTATAATCATTTCACTCATTCATCAATTATGACTTTTTAATGATCTTATGATTATGATTTTCTCTCTCATCAATTTTCATCTCGTTCATTTCATTTATATGAAATTGATTCTTTTTCTTTCTTAATCATTTCTGACCATTTCATCACTTCATTTTATTTTTATCAAATCAAATTTTTCTGTGTTCTCATTCAGGTCGTATTTAGGAATCATTGATTGGTTTAATTCATTGGATTATTCATTGGGATTCATTGGGTTTATTGATTCAGTAATTAAGGATTTTTCATTTGGGTTGGATTGATTGACTTTGAATTCTCAAGATATTTTATTGATCCTCAAGAATTGATTTTGATTATTGATTGATTTGACTCATCAAGATATTTGAATTGATTTCTGAAGATTTTGAATTGATTGATTGATTCCTCAAGACCTTGATTTTCATATTGAAGACACTGATTGACTGATTATTGATTTACTCAGGATTATTGATATTTGATTTAAATTGATTGTTGATATTGATTGAATTGCTTTTGATTATTTACTGAATTTGATTTCACCTCAAGATTTGAATTGATTCCTCAAGACTCATCAAGAATTTTTATTGTGATTGATTTGGCCAAGTTCTGATTATTCTTCTTAATACCATCAAGTTTTATTCAACTTCTGCTCATAATTCCAGTTCAGCATAGCCCCCCAGCAAAGAACACTAGATCCCAAAAAATTCCAGCTGTTCTCACTCCTACAGCAAGGGCTCCTCTTGACCGTACACCATCAGTTCATCAACTGAGTGCAAACTTGGACAGAGGACCACCAATGGAAGGAGCAGCACCCTCAAGAAGAGGTGGAATGAAATCTAGAAGAGCAAGATCCTTTTCTGGACTTTTGGGTGGCTACCCTGGCATGTCTGAAGGTGCAAGAGCAAGATTAGGGGAAGTTGAAGATGAAGAGGGGGAAGAGTCTGTGGAAGAGGAGGATTCTGGGGAGACTGAAGTGGCAGATGCATTGGAAAATGATCCAGAGGTTCCTCAGGGTTCTAATCTAGCCCTTTCTAGTCAATCTCTTGTCTCTCAAACTGATCCAAGTCTCCTCAAGATGATGGAGCAGATGACTCAATTCATGGAGAAACTCACTCAAGCAGTTGTTCCCAGGGAAAATTCCAAAGCCCCTGCTTTCAAGACTCCATCCATGAAGGCACCTGATTCTTTTGATGGTACTCAAGCTCATGAATTGAGAGGATTCATCCAATCCTGTCAATTAATCTTCCATAATGATCCAGCAAATTTCTTCTCTGACAGGAAGAAAGTTCTTTACTCAACTTCTTTTCTCACTGGTAGAGCTGGAAAATGGATTGAACCCTATCTCTCAAATATTTCCAATGAAGACCCTTCCTACCTCCTCAATAATTGGCCATTATTTGAATCTCAATTATTCACTCTGTTTGGTGACCCCAATGAAGTCAGGAAAGGTGAACAAGAGCTGGACAATTTGAGGATGAAGGAAAGTGGTCATGTATCCTTGTACATTGCTGATTTCAGAAGCTTAATGTCAAGGATTGGAGAGTGGGGGGAAAGAGCTTATATCCATGTTTAAAGAAGAGGATTGGCATCAAGATTATTGGATCAGTTGGCTTCTCACCCTGGAATATTTGACACTCTTCAAGAACTTATGGATGTCACTTTAGAATTAGACACAAGATATCATGAGAGGAAAAAAGAAAAGGGTGGCAATCAAGAGAAGAAGCCTCCAGTCAATGGATTCAATCAATATAGGCCTCCTCAAAACTCATCTTCAAAGAGGCCTCACCAGAAGAAGAACAAGAAGGGCAAGCAGTTTTAATCTTCAAAGGACAAGCCCCATGCTGCTCTCCTCAATAAGGACAATAAATTAATCGGTTCTGAAAAGGAGAGGAGGATTAAAGAGGGGTTGTGTACTTATTGTGGTGGAAAGCACCCAATTGAAAAATGCTTCAAGAGACCTCAGAACAAGCCTGGGTCATCATCAAGAGGCTTTCCTAGCAAGCAGGGAAAAGCCTGAGTGGGAATCATGATGTGTTCAATGGCTCTCACTTATTTCCTTCAAGAGCACAATTGTGCACTCTGAATACTAGTATCAAGAAATCTTTAAAATTTCTTGTTTTTGCTTCTGTCTCTGATATTTTTTATAGTATTCTCATTGATTCTGGTGCTACAAACTCTTTTATTGCAAAGAATTTTGTTCTCAAGTACTCATTGACTGTGTCAGAGCTCCCTGAAAAGATTCCTCTTTTCATTCTGGATTCTAATGAATCCCCTGCCTTGTTCATCACCCATTATACCAAGTAGGTAGTTGGCTTGCCTTCCTTCCCAAGCTTTGAATGGGACTTCTTTATCATAGATTCACCCAAGGGAGAAGACCTGATATTGGGCTATGATTTCCTTTACCATTTTAATCCCATTATTGATTGGAAAAATGGATTGATCACCTATGATTATAGTCATAAGGATTCTAGTGGTATTATTGCTTCTACTAGTAATGACTTAGCCACTGCTGTCAACAGTGTTTCTCTGGTTGGTGAACTTAAGACACCTTCCCTTCCTTCTTCTGTCCATATCCCTTCCATCACTCCCTCTCAGTCATTACTTCCATTAAGAGATGAAGTCTTCAAAGAGATAAAGGATGTTGGAGAAGATGTTGCCATATCTTCACTTCATCTCTTTCAAGGGGATATGGACCTTCCTCCTTCATCTTTTCATGCCTCTTTGGAGGAGCAGTGGGATGAGGAGGAAGAGCCAGAAGAAATTGAAACTGTGTTGAAGGTAGTCCCTCCTGTTTATCACCAATATTTGGATGTATTCTCCAAGGTGAAGGCAGAGAAACTTCCTCCACACCGCGCCTGTGATCACCATATTGAATTGGAGGGTCTTCTACCTCCAATTGGTGTTATCTACTCATTATCAAATCAAGAGTCAGAAACACTACAGGCCTACATTTCAGAGAATGTAGAGAAAGGTTTCATTAGACCAAGCTCCTATTCAACAGGAGCGCCCGTCCTTTTTGTTAAGAAAAAGGATGGAGGTCTTCGTTTGTGTGTTGACTACCGCAAACTCAATGCTGTTACTAGGAAGAACAGGTATCCTGTTCCTCCTATGAACCAGCTTCTTACCGTATTCAACGGTTCCACTATCTTCTCCAAGATAGACTTGCGTGGTGCATATAACCTTCTGAGAATCGAAGAGGGGGATGAGCACTTAACTGCCTTTAGAACCAAATATGGTAGCTATGAGTATTTGGTCATGCCATTTGGTTTGACCAATGCTCCTGCTTCTTTCCAGAATCTAGTAAATGATATCTTTGCAGATTTCTTGGATGTGTTTTTTGTGGTTTATTTAGATGATATTATGGTCTTTTCCAGTTCTGAGGAGGAACATGTCAAACATGTGGCCTCTGTCCTCCAAAGACTGAGGGACATTGATTTGTTTGCCAAAGCCTCCAAGTGTGTATTACATGCCTCAAGTGTGGAATACTTGGGCTATGTTGTTTCAAGTGATGGCATCAAGATGGATTCTTCAAAGGTTCAGCAAATCCTCAATTGGCCTCAGCCCAAAAACATCAAGGCCCTTCAGTCTTTTCTTGGCTTTGCCAATTTTTATTGTCGTTTCATTAAACATTATTCCAAAAAAATCACTTCTCTCACTTCCCTCCTCAAAAAAGATTCTCCTTTCATCTTCAATGAGGAAGCTCTTAGTCAGTTTCAAGCACTCAAAGAAGCTTTCACCTCTGCTCCTATCTTATCTCACTTCAATCCTTCTCTACCTACTATAGTAGAGACTGATGCTTCTGATTATGCTTTGGGTGCTGTACTGAGCCAGGTGAATGACTCAGGAAAGCATCCAATTGCATTTGATAGTCGCAAGCTTCTCCCAGCTGAACTCAACTATGAAATCTATGACAAGGAACTCCTTGGCATAGTTTGGTCTCTCAAGCGCTGGAGAGCATTCCTTCTTTCCCTTTCCAATTCTGTTGAGGTCTTGACAGACCACTCTTCCTTTCAGTATTTTATGTCTTCCAAATTTCTTACTTGTTGTCAGGCCCGTTGGGCTGAATTCCTTTCAGAGTTTCACTTCACTATCACTTACCTCCCAGGCAGGCTGGACACTTTGCCAGATGCCTTGTCACGTCGGGACGACGTGTACCCAGAGAGGGGGGTGGACTTCATCAGCAAGAATCCTCAAAATTTTCATCAAGTAATCAAGCAAGATGGAATTCAAGAGTCAAGATTCTTTTCAATCAAAGTAGAAGTGTTTTCAGATTTATTTGACAATATTCAAAAAGAAGTATGGCAGAACAAAGACTATAAAGAAATACTCAAGCAGCTAGCAAGAGGTGAATCAATTCCAGATTATAGAGTGGAAAGGATTCAGTGAAGACCCAGAAAGAACCACTTGGGAACCAGCTTCCAGCCTTACCAACTTACCAGACCTTGTCAAGGCTTTCCATTCATTATATCCAGACAAGCCTGGCCCAAATACCTCAAGAGTTTGATTATGGTGCTTGGTGCGGAGAAGAAGTTATGAAAGTAAGTTCCTCTCCTGGCATGCACCTTTAAGGGGGTATTCTACCCATATGTTGTTGTAAGCATCACCTTGGCCACTTTGTGAGCACTTGTAAATTCTTTGGACAGGTTCAGGAAGCATACAACATCAATACCCTCCATTTGGACCTTATCAAGATATGGCCAAATGTTTCTTCCTTTCTTTGTCTTTTTCTTTCTCTTTTATTTATCATTCCATTTATGCCAATCATCATAATTAAAGACCTTCATTACTTCAAGTCACTTATGGCACATCATTTCACAAGTCATTTATGGAACTTCATTTCAGAAGTCATTTATGGCAATTCATTTCAGTTTTATGGTGCTTGGTGGGGAGTGGAAGTCATGAAAGTAAGTTCCATCTCCTGGTATGCATCCCTGAGGGTTCTACTTCTTGTAAAACATTACCTTGGCCACTCTGTGAGCATCAAATGCTTGGATTTCATTTTACAGACACTTCTTGGCCAGAATCAAGCAACTCACCACAAGGAGGACCAGCCATCAGGATTTTTCTTTATTTCTTTTCTTTACTCTCATTTTCTCTTATTCTTTATTTCTTTCTTTCTTTACTTGTATAATTTTCTTTCTTTTATTTCTTTAAAGCAGAAGCATCCCCTCCCCAAATCATGTATTGAGAGGTTCCATTAGTTTTTCATTTTTTAGTATTTATAAGAGTGGGGGTAGAAGTCAAACCAAACACAAACAAGGAAAAGGAAAACTATTTATCTCTACCCAAATCATCAAAAGTTCTCTGGAAATCATTTATCAACTCATCTTCATACCAGGCAAATTTTGCAGCCATCTCTTCAGAAGCAGTACCTGGAATAGTCCTGTCATTGGCATACATAATCACCTCTCTGCTATTTCTATAAACCTTCCTGAATATTCTGGCCACAGCATCTTGATTTTCACTCGCTGCGTTGGGATCTTCTCTGGTAACCTGGATAGGCCAATGTTCTCTTCTTTGAAAAACTTGAGTGGCAGGAAATGGCAAAGAGGACAATTCATCTCTTCTTCTTCTGGAGCTGGCCACAGGTTGGAGTTGACAGGAGGTGGTTATGGGTGAGTTTCTGGGTTGTTGAACTGGTGATGGTCTTACTGCTGGATTCAAGGCAGGCCTGGTGGTGTGGGAAGTAGTTGGTGAAGGAGGAGGAAGGGTTGTAGGAATGGAAGCAAGCATTGGTTGGAAGGTTCTTGGAGTTCTGGGAATAATCTGGCTTTGGAATCTAGTGTTGGCAAGAGGTTGAGAAGAGGAATTGATTGATGGTTGGCCAACTGAATGAGGAACAACTTCAACTTCCTCACCATCCAACTCATCACTTCCTTCAGCATCTGGATCTGTTGGGGAATCAACAATTCTTCTTAGTTTTTTCACTACCTTCACTACTCCATCAGTATTGGTCCTTGAGATTGGGATTTCTGAGCTGTAATGTATGGGCCCTCCAACATTAGTCCACCTGGCCACATCCCTCTTCCTGGAACCAGTCACTACATCAAAATATCAGTACCAATTCAATCAAGATATGCAAATAACTCACATTGAGAAAATCCTGAGGTTGCATCAGGAGTAGGTTCCTCAGAAATGGGGAATTCCTGCCCAAAAGGCCCATCCTTCCTGCTCCATAAATGCCTCCTGACATTGGACAAAGTCGACCCGGTACGGCGACATGGTTTCTTCCCAATGAAGCAAAAGTGGCATTTTGACAATTGAGGATTGCAATATTGAAAGCAATCCTTACCCTTGGCCAAAAATTCAGTACAGGCAGGATCAAGAACTTCAACTGCTATGAACCCATCATAGGTTTGGGAGGGATCAAAATGACCAGAAGACGCCATGGATGGGGAGGATAATTGACTGAAGACGCCAGAACCACAAAGAACAGACGGTGGCAGTGCAGAAGGAGAAGATTCAGTGAGTTCAGTCAGTTTGGAACTCATAACTGAAGAATATGCAAGAAGAAGATTCAAGATTTCAGAATCAAGCCACTCCATATCAACAAACTTTTTTTGCCTCAAGGAAATGGGGGACATAAGCCAATTATGCCCTCCCTCAAAGCCTCTAAGGTGAAGGTTCATACCCCTTTGGGGCTGAACTAATCACCCAGGGCCTCCCCTGCAGCTTTGGGGAGGCCAGGATCTGGATGGTCCTGGACCCCATCAATGGGTCCAGGCCATATATGGCGAAGTTTTGGGTTTGGCCAATTCTGGGCCCCTTGGTCACCCTGGGTCCCCAGCAAAATTGGGCCCAGGGGGCCTCCAATAGACCCCCCGAACCACGGACCGCGGCGTATGGCCCACGGACCGTAGGACCCCAAAGACAAGAAATGGCCAAAAATGGCCATAGATCACAAAATCATCAAAAATCACCAAAACCCCAAAAAGGCCAAAAAGGCCATAAAAATCACAATTCATCAAGATTCATCAGGGAAGAGGCCACAGCCCAAAAACATTTTTGAGGGCTGTTGGAGGCAGTTTCCATGGACAATGGGGACAAGACCCCTTGGAGGAAATTTCTAAAGATTTCATTTGGATTAAGCCTTGCCCAATGAGTACACTTCATATACTCATTGGGCATCATTTTTTTAGCACTAGAGCTCAGTGGCCATCTTTTTGGGATATATCCCAAGGCCATACCCCAAGGGCAAGATTGACTGAATCAGAAGAAAGAAAAAAGCATATTTCAAAGTGGAATACTTACTCAAAACTTGAAAGAAGGGGGGAATCAATTTAATTTGACAGAGAAGAATTGAAGAAGGATTTTCAGGATAATGGTCAAGAGGAAAAGAAAATTAAAAAGAAATTTTTTGAAAAAAAATGTGGGGATATTGAGATGCCACTCAACAGTGGCATGGTGTTATGGTGTTCAGGAGCCCACCAGTTTCAAGAAGGGGATACTGTAACAACAACTGACCAGGGGTAAGTGTATTAATCAAAACACCCACCCAAACACCTCAAATCAGCAGATCCAGTATCTGCATCAGCATTCAGTTTCAGAAATCTTCATTCTGAAACATGCATACAGCTTGGTACATCAATACAGCCTGTCAATACTTGTACAGGTTGGATTCACCCAATACAGTTTCAATACACCAGTATGAAACTGTATGATCACTCAAATACACCACACCTCTTGTACAGGTTCTGTACAGCTGTACAGGACCTGTATTGGCCAGACTCAATTCAATCATCAATTATTCTCATGAAAATTCTTCCTCTGGATCAGGGCTGATGATTCTCACATATACCAGCCCCTCTTTCTCCCCCCTGGGGACTTTTCCCCAGTTAATTAATTTAGTTTATTTATTATCTTATGAATATTCTTATCCTTATTTTGGGTATTATATTTATTTAATATTAAGTTAGTGTTTGCATTTCTCTCTTTGCCTGTACAGTATGAGTTGGGTGGCCATATCCTTATTAACCCTTCTCTTTTCATTCTGACAGGTTGAAACAGTGGACTTGGACTTGTTTATGGTTGGCTCTTCTATTCTTTTATTATTATTCTTTTGTTGCTGCTTTCTTATATTCATTCTTTTAGTAATTCATCTTTAACACTATTAAGTGTATCCTTTCTTACCATATCTTTGAGCCCTCCATAAGTGAGTCTCAGTTTACTGAGTGCCAGGCCCTCTTCACTTCGAAGTGCCCCTGTGACACCTTGTGCCAAAATACTTCATTCTTGTGGTTTCGTTTCAACCAAAAAACCCAAGTAGTCCCAACAAGATTGAAGTTGGGATGAAAGTCAACTATGTCCCACACACTTTCATTGTGTTCAGTTTCATGAGTTCCTTTTCATTGATTAAGTTACAGTCCTCAATGACAGGTGATTGAAGAGCTTTTGTTATGGTTTTTGAAGTATTGTCTATTGATGGAACAAGGATTTTTTCTTTCCTGCTGTATGGAAGTATATTGTTGGGAACAACATTGCTGGCGATGAGAGTAGGATATTGTGGATCTATGACTTTGATATGCAAAGAAGGGGTGTGCCCACGAGAAGCTTCACCCCTGTCATCCTCTACCACTATTTAAACATCCTTGGGCTGAGAAACAGGAGCTTCTGAATGGACTTCCTCTACCAAACCTTGGACAACAGAATGGGTTTCATCTACCATATATGATTCTGATGCTACCCCATTATATGGAATGATACAGGTTTTGCTACAAGGAGAGGCTGAGGGGACATGAGGGAAGGAAGATTAAGAAAATTTGAAATGCCTTGAGATGATAGCTTTGTTGTCCTTTAATAGAAAAACTCTATAGGAGGTATTATCGTCTTTATACCACAGAAAAACTCTTTCTGATACAAATGCTCCTAACTTCCATTCTAGTTGGCTTCAAGGAATTGCTAAAAAAACCTACAAAATTTTTTTAAGCCTTTTGATACAAGGAGGTGACCTATTCCACAGGAAGTATGAGCACAGTTTGTGACAAGAAGGGGTGGGAATAGAATTAGAAAGAAAAACTGCCAAGATGTTGATTTACTCTTCCCAGAATTTCTTTGGGAGGTTGAAGTGTTGAAGGAGACACCTTTCCTTTTCAATGATAGTATGATTTTCTCATTATGCACTTTTATTATGTTGTGGAGTTTCTTTTGGTGACATAATGTGTGAAACCCCATAGGTTTCAGAAAGAGATCAAAACTTTTCTTTAAGAATTCTCCTCCATGATTGGAAACAAGCTTCTTCAATGAAACATTGTGGAGTTTTCCCATAGACTTTTTCAATATTGCAAAATGTTCAAAGCTGTAAGCTTCTAGCTTAAGGAATCTAGCAATTTTGTAAGAGGTGGCATGATCCACAATGGTGCAAAAATACCAAAATACATATAATGAGGCAGGAAGGACAGGGGCAACAAGATAAATGTGAACAGAGTCAAGGGGTTGAACTACTGGTTCAAGTTGATTTGTGAATGGAAGAAGGTTCATTTTATTCAGATCACAGGTATGATATGGCGAGCTGAGTGATGGCAGTTGTATTAATTTAATAGATTGTGATCCTGGAGGTCCTAACCATTGATTCCAATTTTTGCAAAGGTTGATGGTCAAATGAGTTTCTGGGAGTGAGTATTCAGCACACATAAGATTTCTCAAGCCTTTCAGGCTGAGTCTATGATTGCGTAAATAAAATAGTAGATAAAACTCTAAATGTGACTGTGCCATGGAGAAAATTAATAAAAAAAAATCAAGAGCAGGATTAGGAAACCTTTTCTGGTGGAGAAACAACCTCCTTTGATCCTAAAATGGGGTGGAATGGTCTTCTAGACCATCCATGTAGAGTGAGTGAAGGTTTTTTCACTTCAGAGTACTTGCTTGTGGTTTCCACAAAGCCTGTATACACTGTATTGGGCTCATATGTGGCTTTGAAACCACATCTGGGAAGGATTCACCAATTAAGGGTGAAACTTGTCATCTGGCAACCAAACAGCCCCGTTCTGACATGTATGATGCATAGAATGGGGTACAGAACCTGTATGAGACCCCAGTATTGAATGAACCATGAGGTATTGAAGTATTGTCAGCCTGTGACTCAAAGCCAGAGCACAAGCATGACAGCCAAATACCATAAATCAATGGTATAGCCAAGATACCACCAAAACATGGAGCTGAGCCCAATCTCCCCAAAAGTTATCAAAAGAAAGAGGAAACTTATCCCGTTCCAAATATACAAGTCCCATCATCATAGGAAAAAGAATAACAAAGTTATTCCTGCTCAAAGTTGTTGCTGAGCATAAACCTTAATTTTCACCTCTCAACTGAATTACAGAGTGAGAGGCTTAACCCCATCAAATGGGTATTCAAAATGAATCTCTACGTCAGGGCTATCCAACTGGTACCAGCCAAACTGAGCTGGCACCAGTATTACAGAAGTTATGGCCAAATTCAGGCCAAATACGGGTGAATAAAACATTCACCTCTCATCTAACTTCTACAGTTATGGTGTGAGATACCTAAAGTGGGGTCTTTTTGGAAAGTGCACAACCAGGGCTATCTGATGGTGCCATTCATTTCCCCATATCCCATCTAGAACAAACGCTATAAGGCAAACAAGCCCAATACAGCCTTTTGACTAAAAACATGCACGTGTACAAAAATCTTGTATATAGGATACCTTTGTCATATTTAATGAGGTACCATTGTGTAGGGCACATACAGGGATACACACTGAACTAATTTTGAGGTTGATATCTCAAAAACGGACAAAGATATGGCTGTTATAAGGTCAAAATCCCACAGTTTGGCCAACACAGCCTTACCATGGGATAATAGCCCATAAACATAATTATGAGGTGTCAAACTGACAAAGAAGCTTGTTTTTACTTCAATACCTCGTAGTTAATTCAATACTGGGGTCCCATACAGGTTCTGTATAGCATTCTACATGTCATACAGGTCAGAATCAGGCTGTGTGGTCCCCAGATGAAATATTTCACCCTGTATTGGTGAAACCTGCCCCGATGTAGTTTTGAAACCACATCTGAGCCCAATACAGCCTCTAAAGTCCTTTTTCAAACCACAAGCCTGTCCTTGAGAGTGAAAAATCTGCACTTCCTCTATGTGAACAGGTCTATAAGCCTTTTCACCCCGTTTCAGGATGAAAGGAGGCATTTTCACTTCCAGAAAAGGAATCCCCATCCTGCTCTTGAATTCCTACATAGTACAACTGTCAAAAACAGTTATACTCTTGGAAAATAACCAGGTTATACTTTCAACTTAAGTATTGTAGCTCTTCTTACAGTAACCCAACTGGTAAGACTGCACCCAGGGCTTTCAGAAGAGCTCACCACCACTATTATACAATAGTAAAGCCCTTTTTATCATAATTAAAACCCTTATTATTATCAATAAAACTCTTTTAAACTTATTTTTACCATGTCACAGTCATAGTTAAAGCTTATAAACACTATTATACACCTTTATCATAGACTCAGCCTGACAATTATAAACAGGCTTCTTTGTCTATTTGACACCACACAATCAGAGTTATGGGATATTATCCCACCACAAAGGTGTATTGGCCCAATTGTGGGATTTTAACCTTAAAATTGATATACCTTTGTCAGTCTTTGAGATATTGAGCTCAAAGTTGGTTCATTGTGTAGCCCTGAATGAGGTCTACAAAATGGTACCTCATTTGGTATGGGTAGCAGTCAATATGGAAAATTTATGCCATGTACAGCTTTCATTATTCATACATATGCTTTTCTTCATAGCTGTATGGAGCTTATTTTCTCCATAACTTTTGCTCTGGATGAGATATGGAGAAATTTAAGGCACCATAAGATAGCCCTGATTGTTCTCTTTCCAAGAAGACCACACTTCAGGTATCACACACAAAAACTGTAGAGGTTAGATGAGAGGTGAATACTTTGTTCACCCTTATTTGTCCTTATTTTGGCCATAACTCCTGTAATTGTTATGCTAGCTCAGTTTGGCTAGTACCATTGGATAACCCTGACTTAGAGCTTCAATTTGAATACCCATTTGATGGGTTTAAGTCTCTTCCTTTGGATTTCAGATGATAGGTGAATAATAAGGTTTATTCTCAGCAACAGGTTTGGGCAGGAATAACTTTGTTATTTCTTGTCCTATGATGGTGGGATTTGTGTATTTAGGAAGTGGTGGGTTTACTCTTTATTTTGATACCTTTTGAGCTGATTTGGCTCAGATTCATCTTTTGGTGGTATCTTGGCTTTACTATTGGCTTATGGTATGTGGCTGTCATGCTTGTGTTCTGGTTTTGAGTCACAGGCTGACAAAAATCCTGTATTTCATTAAAGTTTCACCACTGGTTTCAAGTGTAAATTTATTTTTCTGTCAATTTATTGTGATTTTATCTTTGTTCAGTCCCAAGAGACTGATCAAATTGAAATTTAATCAAGGGACAAAGCAAATTTTTTCAATGTTGAAAACATTGCCTTTTGAGTCAATGAAAATGTGGGAACTCCTCTTCTGTGGGATAAATGAGATAGTACCTCTAAGGGGGAATTGCAAGAAAATGTTTTTGAATTGCTCTTCATTCTTGTAAACCTTTCTATGCTTGTGTGCTAGAATACTCTAGAATTCCCTTCCTAATAATGCTAAATTATCTTGAATTGAGTTCCACAAGCAATTTAAATTATTTGATGGTGGCTGTGTCAGACAAGTATATTCAACAGACTCTATCAGACTTTGTTTGATCTGGAAACAATGGCTTAGTAAGCCTTAAACAAATTAATGAAGATATAAAACTGGAGAACAGACTTTTTTAATTCCTTTAATGAGAAAAGTAACAACTGGAGGAATTTGCAATCTGGATGAGGACATGTTCCGTAACATGATAACTGATAATAAAAGAAACTACTATATTTTTTAAGGGTTTAATAATTTTATGATAATATCTTGAGATAACAGACACTACTATGTTTCGATTTACTACTGAGCTTGGCTACTTATTAAAGAACTTTGTGAATTGAATTTATTGATAAAATAATTTAAACCAAATGTTAACTACTATTATCTATAAAACACCCAGACAAGGTGACTGAGCTTGGCAACTGAGAGGATTTAGCAATGGAAGTACTCAATCAGATGAGTTTATGAGCTAAAGTAGACCAACTTTTAACTCCTATTAATGATTAATCACTAACACAAAGCTACTGATCTTGGTTAATGAGAAAATTGTAAAAGGGATAAAAATGTCAATGGGATAGTCATTGATATGAGTTTATGAATTAAAGTAGAACCACTGCTAACTACTATTAATTATAAATCACTCAGACAATGATACTGAGCTTGGCCTCTGAGAAATAAGGGGATAGAGATAGTAAATTAGATGAGCCTATTAGTGAAAGTAGACCGATTTTTAATTACTATTAATTCTAAATTACTCAGACAGTGCAACTGATCTTAGCTACTGAGCAAAATTTAGGAATGGAGGCAGTAAATGAGATGAGTTTATGAATTAATGTAGACCAACTGTTAACTACTATTAATTATAAATTACTCAGACAGTGCTACTGAGCTTGGCTACTGAGAAAATTAAGATAATGTGGATGGATGGAGGGGATTTCCCTCAGAAAAAATATTAAGACATTATGTTTTTGTGATTATCCAGAATTTTTCAAATTAGGAAAAGAAGAATTGAGGGGGGAAAGGGAGCTCTCTTTATAGTTTTTGGGGCCTCCATGGGAGTGTTGAAAACAGGGGAATTCAAATTTTTCAGGTCTACAATCACATGATATGTGAAATTAAGGTTTGGTGGTAATTGAACTGGGAGGTCTATACTTTCTTTCAGGTGACCTGTATTTCAAATTGTGTTCTTGAGATTTTCGGGAAATGGTGGGGAAATTAGAGGGAAATGATGTCATTGATTATGTAATTAAGTGAGTTTCCTGCAATCCTTATCTCCATGGTTAGTAATATTAGTTTATTTTCTGTTGATGATTTTATTGATTATGTAATCAATTGAAAACCCTGGAATCCTTTTCTCCATTACTACTGCTATGTAATTCTCCTGTATTATTCTTACCTTTTTTTCTTGTTTTTGTCAACAGGTTTCCTGCAACTGTAATTTTATTACAGTGAACCCTTTTGAAGCTTGTGTAAAATTGACATTAGCCTTCTGTAATACCACTGTGACACTTTTACTGTCCAATTTCTTCTTCCTAGACTATATTTATTTTCAGCTTTCACACCATTCTACCATCTCCTTATTGTATGTGATTAAGAATCCCTCCTGGTTTCAATTTTAAAATGATGTACTACTTATATTCATATATATATATTGATTTTTTTACTAATTAAAGCTGAAAGAATGGTATTGCATCTTAAATCCCCCTCTCCAATTAATTTTGTCTTCAGAATTTTCCATGAGGATTAATGGAAAATACACTGAAATTCTTGTTTATTTGCTGCTTGAAATGAATAATAATTGTTTTATTGGGTATGATTTCTTTATTTATTTATTTTACTCCTTTTTTTGCTGTGATATTGAGGTAAATCTTTCTCTCAAAATAAAAAAACTTCAATTAACACAAGAGTTTGTTGTGATTCCTGATTTCAATTCTTTATGCTGGTCTTTTTCATTCCTCCTTTATGGATTTTGAACTCAAAAATCATCGTGTTTCTTTTTGATAATGTATTTTTTACCTATATTTTCTGTTACTTCTGCTTTTTATTTATTTATTTTTTGGTACCATCTTGATTACCCCCAATCACCAAAATTGATTTATTAAGGTGATCAATCAGGTTTAAAACATTTTGATGATTTATTTAAGGTAATATTCAGGACCACTTCTTGAATCTTGCTTTTCTTTTATTAATTGGAATAAAAGGTGATTCTTACAGTCTAAGGGCATGTCAAGGACCATATCTTGAGCTCTTGAGGTGTTTTGTAATTCTTGACAAAATAATGATAAAAGATGATTTAGAAAGCTTAAGGTAATTTGAAGGACCATTTATTGAGGAATTATAAAAGTTATTTATACAGCTTAAGGTCTTTTATAGAGCCATATTTTCTTGAATTCTTGAAGTTTTTTATGTAATTATTGATAAAACACAATAATAAAAAATGATTTGGGCAGTTTCAGGTGTTGTCTGGAATCATTGGTGATTTAGTTTAAGGTTCTACTCAGGACCATTTCTTGAGTAATCATAAGGGTCTATTTGGATAGTTTAAGGTCTTGTCTATTACAATTTATAATAAAAAGAACTATCCAAAATAAAATAAGCATATATGTGAGCCTGTGACTCAAAACCAGAGCACAACCATGACAACCAAATACCATAAACCAATGGTAGAGGAAAAGACCACTAAAACATGCAGCTGAGCCAAGCCAGCTAAAAAGGTATCAAGAGAAAGGGGAAAATCACCTGTTTCTAAATATACAAGTCCCATCATCAGAGGACAAGGAATAAAAAAGTTATTCCTGTTCAAATAAGTTGCTGAGCATAAACCTTAATTTTCACCTCTCTTCTGAAATCCAGAGGAAGAGGCTTAACCCCAGCAAATGGGTTTTCAAATCAAGGCTCCAGGTCAGGGCTATCCAATGGTACTAGCCAAACTGAGCTAGCACCAAAACTACGGAAGGTATGGCCAAAATAAGGTCAAATAAGTGTGAATAGAATATTCACCTGTCATCTAACTTCTACAGTTTTAGTGTGAGATACCTACAGTGGGGGTCATTTTAGAAAGAGAAAAATCAGGGCTATCTGATGGTGCCATCTATTTCACCATATCTCACTTAGAACAAAAGGTATGGGGAAACAATTTCCATACAAATTTTGAGAAAATCATATATCTGGATAACAATAATTGAACATGGCATTGATTTTCCATATTTCATGTTACCCTTATGAAATGAAGTACCATTGTGTATATTATATCCAGGGCTACACAATGAACCAACTTTGCGCTCAATATCTTAAAAAAAGACAAAGTTATAGGAGCTTTAAGGTTCAAATCCCACAGTTTGGGAAATACACCTTTACTGTGGGAAACTATCCCATAACTATGATTATGAGGTAACAAATACATGAAGAATATTGTTTATTACTCAATAACTCATAGTTAATCTAATACTTGGGTCCCATACAGGTTCTGTACAGAATTCTATGTGTCATAAATGTCAGAAGAGGGATGTGTAGTCCCCAGATGAAAGGTTTCACCCTGTATTGGGGAAAACAGCCCAGATGTGGTTTCAAAGCCACATCTGAGTCCAATAAAGAGCATACAGGCCTTGTGCAAACCACAATCCTGTACTCTGAACTGAAAAATCTTCACTTCCTCTATGTGGCTGGTCTAGAGGATGTTTCCACCCCATTTCAGGATAAAAGGAGGCCTTTTCTCTGCCAAAAAAGGAATCCGTATCCTTCTCTTGAATTCCTACATAGTTTAACTTTAAAACGAAGTTATACTCTTGGAAAATAAACAGGTATACTTTAAATCTCAAGTATTGTAGCTCTTATTATAGTAATTCAACTGGTAAGACTGCACCAAGGGCATTCAGCCGCACTCACCACCACTATTCCATAATAGTAAAGCCCTTAAGCCATTATAGAAAGCCTTTTTCATCATTAATTATCTGTGGAACAGTCATAGTAAAAGCTGTAAATACATTTACTACCACTTCTTCATAGACTCAGCCTGACAATATATATATATATATATATATATATATATATATATATATTCAAAAGCAAAACCAATGCAAGTAAACTTCTAAGATATTATGGTATCATAATAACATTTTCCATACCACAGAGATAAAAAAATCCAAATTCTCATTTCCTTAAGAAAATCTACTATTGAATTCCTAATCATAATAATTCACCAAATTTTTACTTGGATTTATTATTATTTTATTATTATTATAATTATTTTTACTTTTTTATGTACCAAAGAAATACATTATCAACTGATTGATAATAATACATTATTTAAAAACCAAAAAAAAATATTATCTATAAATATAATAAGACCCAGATGAAGAAAATAGGGTAAATAGCTGTAAAATAATTTAATTTGGTTGAGGGGCTAGTCCCTTACATTTAACAAAAAATTGTATTCTTCTAGAGTCTTAAGATATTACATCCCTTCCAAAAATTTGGAACAAAGCTGAAAATAACAAATATAAATTGTTAAAAATCAGGGAAAACTCCCCTCTCCATTCCATTTTTGATTTTTTTTTTAAATTTTTTATTTTTATTTTTATTTTTTCAATTTTTTTTTCTTTTTGACTGAAAAATAAACACTTTTTCAAAAAACAAAGTTTTTATTTCTTTTAAAACTAATTCAGGTAAGAAAAATAAAATAAAATAACTAAAATGAAATAATCCATTACATTTAAAAGAAACAAAAAAACAAGTAGTATGAACATATTACATTTAATCTATTAGTGATTTCTTGTATCTTTGTGAACTTTGTTGAGTTCTTCTTTTTAAATGAAATATTATATTACTTTCAAACTTATTATTTAAAAAAATTTAAATTTATTCTTCAATTTCAAATTGCAGTTTATTGAGGTAAAATGGTGTTTTATGATTTTTATGTTTAGAATTTTGTTTATAAGATTCATTCATAAATTTTCTGGTTATTTTATTTTTTGAAGTTCTTTTTTCTTCATTTATAGGAAGTAAGTTGATTGGAGATTTTTCATCCTTTTCTTGAATTCAACTGATTCTGTTATTTGTCTTCTATTTATTATTATTATTTGGGTTTATTAATAAATCAAAATCTTCAATTTAAGTCCTCCTCCTCTTGAGTTAATTTTTGATAGTACTCTTTTGGATGAAGATTGTATTTAAACTCAAGAGTTGTTACTGGTATATTTTCCGAAAGCGGTTAGTTTTAACCAAAATAACATCTGGTAAGGTAATCAAAGTATCAACTTGAGGTTCTATGTTCTTCTGGCCAAAATATATTGGTTCTTCTAAGTTTAGACTTTCAATAATTTTCCTAGGTGATCCAGAACTACACTTCTCCAATTAAGAAGGTGATAATGGGTATTCTTGATTGATGAAATATTATAACTGGAGCTCTTTTCCATAATTGGTCTGATAATTTGAAGATTGGAATATTTCTTTGTGAATTAAATTGAGATTATGTGAATTCAAATCTTTAGTTTGATTGTTTATCAATTTGTTTTCTAATTGATCTTCTGTATTAATAAAGGTAAAGTCCATTGAGTATTTCTCTTGGGAGTGAGGTGATGATTATGATTGATTATTGTTAGAGTTGATTAAAATTGGGTAAATCAAATATTTTAAAGCTGATGACTCTTGGTTCATTCTTTGATTGAAGGTTTGTTGATAGGCTAGTAATTGAATCTTAAACATTTCTTGTGGTTATTGAATTAGTAGGCTATTTGATTGGGTAAAGTCTTGCATAATAGTAGCCTCTTGTTCACCTTCTATTGATAGTATTGATGATGGTGGTAGGGATTTGGTTTCTCTTAGAAATGGAGTAGGTGATTTCTGAACAAGATCACTTATTTCAGGTTTATATATTTTACAATAATTTTCATTATGCATATCCTTATTTTGCATCATTCGTATTTCTGTATTAAATTCTTCTTCTAAATTGTTGAATATACTAAAACTACAAATATCAGGATATTTTTCTTCTTCCTCTACATTAATTACATTATCTTGTAAGTTTGTACTTTCTTCAAGTTCTCTTCATGATTCATGGATATTCTTTATAGCAGTAAAGTAATGGGAGAATTACTTTTTAAAAACTAAATAGTTTGTTGATCCTTCAACAGTAAATGGTAAATGAATTGTTTCAACAGTTGGCATAACAACCTGCACCTTTTTTATTATCCTTTTATGATTTTTTATTTTTCTTCTTGGGCTTCACTGCAATACCCAATACAAATTTTAATGGTAAAATATTTTCTTCTATGGTTGGGCTCATAATTGCCATAAAAGGATATTATTCCCATCCTCCTCTAACATTAATTGGTGAGTTGAATTCCCAAAATTGGGTTATATTTTCATTATTGGTGTTAAATTCTTGATGTTCACTTACTTCTTCAATTTTATCTTCTTCCTGAATACTGAGGTAATTTATATTATTACTCAACTGATCATTAATTTTTATTTTCTGCTATTTATGGTATGAAGCTTCATCTTCAGTGACATCTTCATTATTCTTATTTGGCTTATAATCTTCAAAGCTTCAATAAGCTTGTTAATTTTCCATTTTATGAGTTTCTTCAGAAAGTGAGCTAGTATGGGAGGAATATGAATTTATCTGTTAATTATTTTGATTTTGGTTTTCAACAGGTCAATCATCCTTAAGCTTTTCTTGCATATTCCTGTTTTTGATTTTATTGAACAATTTTTGAGTAAGCTTGATTGAAACACCAGAGGTCACTGTCAACAAATCCATTGGTTAAATAATATGTTTTGGTTTTTAAAATAGAGCTTCTAAAAATGGTTTGTAAGTTTTGTCAACAGAATTTTGTTCCTTGACAACACAAGAAAATGTTTTATCACACACAGGTGAGACACTGTTTACTGGCTGTTTCTTAAGCCTTCATTTTGTACTAGTTCCACTTCCATGTTAGAGCTATAAGTATTCTCAGATTTTTGAGGGTAATTATGGTGTACATTATTTTTTGTACTAATTTGAAAATAATTACCAGTCAATTCGGATTTGGACTTTTTGATAGTAATTTCTGGGTTTGGTTTTATAGGTACTCCATTTGTGGTTATTCTTGAAATCTTCTAATATGACTTATATGATTTATCTTACATTCCTCGATTTGGGTAGCATTACACAGATCCATTCCTTTTGGTGGGTGTATATGCCATCCTTTAGTTTCTGATGAGCATATTGGGATGCAAAATCTTCTTCCAGATCCATTCCCTTTGGTGGGTGTATATGCCATCCTTTAGTTTCTTGTGAGTCTATTGGGATGCAAAATATTCTTCCATCAGGTTCATTATAGCTTCAAATTTGTCCTTGATCTTGAGAATGTTCTAGTCTAATTCCATTATCTGCCCAAAAAGGCCGTCCGATAACAACATGGATTGCCCCTCTATAAAAAAAAGTGAATTATTCTTTCATCACCAGATGGTAAAATTATGGGTGTAGTTTCTTCTGAAATAACAATTGCAGTACTATGTCCTCCTATTCCTCTGAGGTTTATGTCCAAATTCCTCACAGCTAGTCCAGATTTCATTGATTCATTTTCAGGTATGATATTAAATTCAGCTCCAGTATAAACCAAAGCTTTGACTGTGTGCTCTTTCTGACCAAAAAGGATTTCCATCATTCCTAATGGGAAAGAAAAATTTCTTCATCTATGACAGTAACTTTCTCTTGAGGTAATTCCTGTTCTTCATTTTTAATAGATTTGAGTGAAATTAAATATTTCTTTTCTTTATCTGAGAGGAGTTTTCATTCTTGCATAAACTTGGGTGAATTTGTGACTATTTCTTTTATGGTGAGGTTAATTTTCTGATCCATGAAATTCTTAATAATTTTTACAATTATTGATCCTTCTTCTTCAATTGGAGGTTTCTTATTTGATCCCATATTTGGTATTTTGGTTAGAACTTTCTTATCAGCCTCCTTCTCTTTAGCTAGTGTAGTAAGCTTTGGTTGGGTTGTTCCTGGGGGTTTGACAACCTTTTCTGGGTTTGATGACTTATATCTTATAGGTATTATGACCTTTTCTTCTTCAGCTTCCTCTTCTTGAATGAATCCACCAGGAATACTAGTCTTCTTTTTTATGATGTCTTTGGGTGGATTAGTCTCTTTTGAGGGAAGGGGTTGAGCCTTAGATTTCTCTTGATTTTAAATCCTTTGCTTTGTGTTCCTCAAACAATAAGCATACCCAAGAGTTTCTTCTAATCCTCTTAAAATGCATGGTGGTTCCCAATTACCCCAATTATCCATTTATATAAAAGAAGTTGATTTTTCTCTTTTCTTCTTTTCTTCCTCTTTGTTCTTTTCCTCTAACTTTATTTTGATTTCTTCTTGTTCCTTATGAAATTCCTTGACTAAATATTTGGGTGAAAACTTTCAATCAATTGGGACCCTTTCACAGTTGGGATATACATAATTCCAACCTTGTCTGATAGCCCATTCCTTATTTTGATCATCCACTAGATAGGCACAACTCCCAACTGAGTGACCTTCTTACCGGAAATAATGACATTAAACAGTAAACCTTGGTACATTCTGTTCAGGGACATAGGGAAAACTTCTATTTAATGGTGGAGGGAAATTTCCCCTTGGATTGAAAATTTGTGATCTTTGATTTAAGTCCTTTATTTACCTATTTTGAGGTATGAATGCTTCAGAAAATTCTTTTAGTTGTTTCATAAAATCCTTGAAATATTTTTGCTTCATGATATTCCACCTTTACTGTGGTCTTCTGCTCTTTTATTTTCCTATTGAGCACCTTCAACTGATGTAAAGAATTTTCCATTGTTTAATCATAAAACCTAGTCTTCTTTTCTTTAACTGTATCTGGGAATTATTTTTTTGTTTCTGCTCTATTACTTACACATTCACTTCTGTCCTTTGAGATAATAACTTTCTCTAGCTCCTGTTCCACATATTTCTTCAGGGTCTTTAAGGGTAGTGTGGTATGCCATACCATATCAGCTTAATAATTTTTTTTGAGGGGAGCTAAAAGTAGAAGTATCCCTATGGGTAGCTTCTGTTGGAAACAAAACAAAAGGATATTTGTCCTAGTTTCACTCCCGGCATTTGGGTGACGTGTGCAATCACATGTCACCTTGAGGTAAGAGAAAGTTCCTCTATGTGTTACTGCTGGGGAACATTCTTTAAGCTAATACACTATCCACAATACTGTACTGTACACAAGGAACTGTATTTTGTAATGTAAACTACTATCAACGCTTCTGAGAACAATGCTAAGGTGCTTTTCACTTAATAGATAGAGCAATGAAAAAGGAGCCTTGCATTGCATCTATGGTAGAGATCATAACAATGGTAGGAGAAATTAGCACTTGGATTCCCACTTTCAATGATTCAGAAATAACAAAGCTGCCACCTCTTGAGTGCGAGACATTGTTCTTGATGCCTTTTTCAAGTTTCTTAAATTTTTTTTATTCATATTTGTATGACATACCATGGTGTAAGTCCAATTACTCCACAAAAACCTATTTACTTCGTTGAATATTTTCCTCCTTCCCCACAACAATAATCCTCCTGAAATTTGAATTTTTTAATTTTATGCCTTCTTTTATTCAGTGGTTCTTCTTCTTTTTCTGACTTTCCTTGTTTTTCAGCTTTTTAAAGCTCACAATTTGTGAGCCTTAGAGGTAATTTCATATACCCAAAAGACCACAAATACAAAATTAACATATAAATATAAATAAAATTAATTTATTTATATTATTAAAATTAAAATAAAAATATAAATATAAAATTATATTCAAAATTAAAAATTTAATTACAATTTGCAAATAAAATTACACTAAATTTTGAAATTTTAAAATTACATTTATACTTGAAAAAATTAAGTAAAAATGAATTTTTAATAAAATTGTAAAAATTAAATAAATTTGGAAAAAAGTTAAATAAAAATTATTATAACTTTTTATCCAATAAATAAACACATAAAAATTATTTCACCATTTGATTCCTCATAAAAAATTAGGTGGGGTCACCTCTGAGTGAAATTTTTGTAACTCAACTCTAAATAAGCTTAAATTAAGTTTTTAGTATGTTCAATACAAAAATTGAAAATCCTCAAAACTTCAATTTAATTCACACCACATGTAGTGTTAATCACCAAAATTTGTGTTAAAATTGAGGTGTTGTGTATATTTTAGAAGTTATGAGGAATTAAAGTATTTTCAATTGAATTCAATTGAAATGTCAAAATGTGCGCATGTATTACATAAGTGAACTTTGATTTACATATGATTTATCAATTATTACTGTATTGAACCGTACAACTCAATTGAATTGCATATGTAAATTATAAGTATAATACATGATGAGGAATTAAAGGAAAAATAAATTGGAAAGAGTAAATTTGGGGGGGGGGGAAAAGGAACTCCAGCTCTAAGGGGGAGCTAGACCCCCAAAATTCTTGCTGACAGGCGTGGGATGTCAAAACTAACGCAAAAGTTCATCACTTTTGGCCTGGAATTGAGTTACAGGGTCTGTGAACTCAATTGATGATGAGGTTTTGATACCAACTGGGGTAGTTTTAGCTGTTGCCAAGAGGGTAAAACTACCCTTAAGATAAAACAATCATAGTAAAACCAGTTTTAACTGGTTTCTACATCTTTTACACACATTCTGACGTGTTTTGAAGGCTCTAGGCCGGGTATTGCTATAGTAATGGCTGATTTAAGGGTCTAAAATGGCTAAAAATGGCTTAAACTAGCCCTTTTTTGGTCTAAACAAGGGTTCAATGATGCCATAATTAGCTTTTCTGTTGTCAGACTGTTTTTCACGACTGACAAGAGTAAATTTTACTTTTGGAGTAAGAAAATTGATGGCTATAAAAGAATGTCTTCTTTGCCCCACTTTTCTCTTCATGATAGAATCTTTTCCTTTTATAATTAGTTTAAACACTGTTAAACCAATCAATAAAAGATTCCAACCACCCTTTTCAAATCATTTTAAACCTTTTAACCACGTGAAAAAATCATTATAATCATTGTTTGTAACTCTTATAATCATTTTTACCCCTGAACCACCCCAAAAGTGAATTAAAGCATCTTTCATCACTGTTAACTTTGTCACTTTGTTTCCAAATTCACTCTGGTCACTTTTGGGTGTGTTTTCTCTTTAATATTCTTTTTAAAGACTCTGTTCTTTAATTAATTGCTTGCAGTTCTTTGCTCAATTAATTCCAATTGAAATTGCTCTTGAAGAAATTTCTTTTGTAGCCTTAAAATATCTCTTGTAGAGTATTTTTTGGATAAATTTTTCTTGTTGGTAAAACAATAAATGTTTATAATATTATTGTTTTATACTAATAAAGTTATAAACAATTGAATTGGCGTGTTTTCTCTTAAAAATAATATTTCTTACTATTTTTAATTGATTTTTACCTTATAAAAATTTTGAGGATAGGAAAAGTACTCCATTTCTAATCAAAGTTTCATATCCACACCTTACATTTGGGGGCCCAGCCGTGATATTTTACCTGTGACATATTTTTTTTACTCTTTTTAAATCTTTTTTCTTATATTGAAAAATTTAAAAACATATAAAAAATACTTATAATTCAAAAAATCAATAAAAAAAATATTTTTTTTAATATTATAAGTGAGGCTTATATTTTCATTTCTTTTTTGAAATATCCTTTTTTTACTTAATTAATTTGGTTTTTTCATTAATTTTAGTGTCTGACAACATGGTAAGACAAGAAAACATTGAAACAGCCTCAACAGTAACTGGCATTATTCCTTCCAGTACTGTTAATTCTGATCATAATAGTACTGTTATTGTGACTCAGAATATCCAACCTGAACCAACATCTTCTGAATTGATTAACTTGGACATAAGTAATACCCTTCAGAAGGCTAAGAATTTGGCCAATAGTAAGTTTTTGACGTAAAAATACTATTTTAAACCTTTTTAATCATAAAATATGCCTTCAACTAGATCAGGAGCCAGCTATAACCCCTCAAGCAGCTCCCAGAAAGGTAATAGACGTGATTATGGCAGAGGCCAATCAGGTATAGAAGGAAAAGGGTCAGTTGATGACTTCCAAACAACCAAAATGGGTCATTCTGAAGCTGATAATACCATTTTACCTTCAAAAAGAGCTGACACCGCCACAAAAAGCCTCTGTGGACATATACAAAGCCAGCCACAGTGCATACAACAATGCACTTCAATTCAATGAGTACCAGATCCTTGCAGACCTGTGGAAAAATTGCATGAATTCTTACCTGACTGTGAGAAAATTTCTGGGCCATCCCAACACTTGCAAATTGCTCAATGGATGGCATCCATTGATGGAGAAGAAAAACATGATGCTTTTGACACTAGAATGGAGGAAAAACAACCCTCCACCACCCAAACCAGTGCCAAAAACAGCCCCAGTGGCCAGCAGCAGCAATTCCAATGTGAAAGCGCAGCCACAAACTCCAAACAAGGGCAAAGGGAAGGCACCAGCCCCAAAGCCTTACAGCCAAGGATACAGAATCCCAAAGATTCAACAGGCTGCCATGGAAAATGTATTTCAGATGGCCAGAACCATGATGGAGTTACAGAAGAAGAAGGAAGCCAGATTAAGATTCCAGAAATGATTTCTGATATATTTGATTCCATCCCAGAGTTGTATGATGCTATAAATGACGTGAAAAAACATCTTTATGATAAAAATGAAACCATTTGTAACAACATTAAAACAAACAACCTGAGTCTGTGTCAAATTAACGAAACACTTATGTGTTTTGAAAAAGTTTTAAGAACAATTAAAATTTCCAATATTAATAATTCTTTTGACAATAAAATAAATTAACAATCTGCCATTATTAAAGAATTAACAGATAAATATTCTAAATTCAATATTGATGACATAATTGAAACAAGAATTCAACAAGCCATAAATATTATCAAAACAGATAACAAGAAAGTTCTTGATGACATTTCAAATTCATTTACTGAAGTAAAGACATATACCATTGCCTTGAAAAAGTGTTTTGATGCTTCACAAGAAAAAGTATCAAAATTATCAATGAAGTTGAATCAAGTCACTGCTGATAATACAAGACAGACAGAGTTATGGCAAGAGCTGACACATGAAGAAGACATGTATAAAATTGAAGTAATAAATTTAATACAAGGCTTCCAACATGAATACAGAAATGACCAAAGGTGTAGCAACAGTAAAATGAATGATATTGAACAAATACTGAACACCTTACCACAAATGTCTACACCTCTGAATCAAAATGAGGGCACAAGAATTCCAAATCCACAAGTATTGGATCCTGATAATTCACAGTTAAAAACTGAATTATCCACTTCTTTTCATAACTTGGAACCATCAATGGGCCAAGCACTTTTGAAAGAAGTACCAAAACTTAAAGAATGGCCTAACTTCAGTGGTGAAGGAGAGTATGACCATATGGAATTCATTAGAGGTATTGACATGTCAAAGAGGATTTTGAATTACCAGACAGATTGGTAGCAGCCAGATTTAACACCTTGTTTACCAAATAAGCTCACAGATGGTACATCGAATTAAGACAAGCACATGGACACCAGAGTTGGACTTGGTGGAAAACCCAAATCATTAATAAATGGGCAAATGATGATTGGAGGTTTAATGTTGAAACAGCCTTTGAATCTGCCAAACGTAATTCTGATAAAGACAAATCTTTACCATGGTTTTGCCAACAAAAAGACAGATTAACAGCATTTTATCCAGACATGTCAGAATTCATGATCCATAGAAAGATTCTGAGACAATGTGGAGGTGACTTAGAGCATGCTGTCAAAATCAGGACTACTGAACAATCTTCAGCAGAGGATATTATCAATATATTAGAAGAAGTAACCACCAGAACCAAGATTGGTTCTAGTAGGGTGAATCTTGAAACAAGGTTTAATACACCTTGGAAAGATTCTGTGGACAAAAACCCCAAAGAAAATTCTAACAATGTTAGGTATAAATCTGCAGATACAGTCAGAAAGTGCCATATTTGCCAAAACACCACCCATTTAGCTGATACATGTCCAAAAAGGGGGAAAATTAATGAAATTAATATTGAAAAGGAACCTGATGTTAAAAAAGATGACATAATTGAAGACAATTCATGTAAGGTTTGACTATGAAACAATAAGTAAAAATTACTAATTTATTACTTATTGTACTCTGAATGTCCTTATGAATTGAATAAATAAGATTAAAAAATATAATAATAATAAATAATTATTATTATTATGGCGTAAAATAATTATATTATTAAATAAATATAATAATATAATTTATATTATAAAAATATAATATAATAAATAAATATATTAATATAAAATAATTAATATATTTAAAAAGCTCTTTATTATTGTTACCAACAAATAATAAAGGCGTAAAAATTTGTTTTTTATAAATAAAAAACAATTAATAACAATAATATTACCAATATTAAAGTTATAAATTAATATAAATACTATTTATATTAATTAAGAATTATTAAGAGTAATAATAAGAGAGAAATTATTATAATAAGATGAAATAACCTACTTTTAACACTTAAAGTAATAATTTTGAGATATTTTACGCCCAAAGAATATAATACAACTTTTACAAATTGTATTTACAATAAAAAATAAAGAAAATTTACTAAATTTCTTGATTTTACGTGGAAATGAGTTTTTAGAGAGATTTATGACAAAAACAATTAAAGAATTGATTTAATCACTTAAAAGCAGTGATTAATAATAAGATGATCTTTGGTCTTTAATAATATAAGAGTTTTTATATGTAAAGAATAAAGAAATTACCTTTTATTTAATTGATTTAATGTTTTTGATGCGTCTGAGGGGAAAATAGAGTAAAAAGAGCTCTATTTATAGTAAATACCTCCCTCCTAGAGTCCAACAGGCTTCTAGTGGACGTGTACTGATCATATCCACTGGAATTGATCAATATTTTAAGGTTTGAGGGTGATTACATCATGATCAAACCATATTACATCATTATTACACCATTATTTAGAGTTATCACTATAACTCTAAGTTTGATGACATCAGAGGCTTGGCAGAACCCCAAATTTCGTGGATTTTATTAGTTTTAATCATAAACTAATAGTATTCACCAATTTTATCACTCTTATGACTGTTAAACTTAATTTAAGGTTACAGTAGGTGATCATAACTGCTCAATTTAAGCTCAAACTTTGATCTTTAATAACTTTTAAGATTTACACGCTACAGCAATTCAGAGAGTGAATTCTGATAGCCTGGCATAACCTTATTATGCTGCCAAGAGCTTTTCATTACATCATCATAACTCTAATTTTGATGATTTTTCTTGTAACTCATCTTTTCTGTCGAAATTCAATATTTTAAACTTCAAACCTTGATTTCAGGGGGTTATACCCTGAATTTAATAATAAAAATTACATCATTCTTCACGAATGAACTAGTAGAATCCAACTGTATACTTTTTTTTAAGTTTGGACCACTTTCACAACAAAGTGGTCAACAGCTCTGTTGATTTTTATCAATATTTCATCATAGGTTTTAACCTTGTTTATAATTTGTAAAATAAAGTTCATATCTGTGTTCTTACAGTAATTAAGTGGTAACTTTATTTTTGGTTCATCATTCTATCATGTATAGTTTAGAAGATATTAGCTATGATCCTTGAATATATGCGTTGACCAAAAAAGTGCATATATTCAGGATAATTCCTTAAGTATTGACTTTGGAAATTAGCTTATTAATTGTTTTATGTGTGGCGTTTTGCGGGGAATCCACTGGTACAATTTATTTCACATTTTGTTCCATTAGTTCCTGAGATAAATAAGGTTTTCTGGTTTTTATAAGGTATTATACCTTATAATTCATTAAATATTGACTTTACAGATATGCCATAGAAATGGTATATGTGTATTTTTCCATGAGGAATCCAATGGTATAATTTATTTTACATGTTGATTCATTGGTTTTTAAGTTAAACCAATTTTTGTACCAATTTATGGTATTTTTTGTATATTTAAGTAATTATTTTTAATGTATAATTATTCTAAGTAATTTTAATATAATTATATTAAAGGTATAATTATTCTTAATCTTTTTTGTGACCTTATTGGGTATGTGGTCATATCTCAAAGGCTCACATTCCCTACCACCAAAAAAGATTGTACCACAATCTGATATGTATGATTAGGGTATCATCCACTGTCCTACCTCTTCAATAGACTTTATTAGTCTTGAAGCTCAATAATGCTTAAATTTTTATTTTTCAGGTTTTCTTTCATGTCTGAACCTTCTTAGTAGTTTATCAGCATTTTTTATATCTTTCTCAAGTAGCCATTCATCTTCTTGAGTTGAATTTCTATACCTTACAAGGTATTCCCTTTCTTTTTTGTTTCTTGTCCTTCTTTCTTTAAGGACTTTTACTATTTTCTTTTCCTCTCCTTCTTCCAAGGGGGGAATCTCAAGTGGGGGTTTATTTCTTAGTGGAAATAACTCCTTGTCACTTGAGCTGTAAGGTTTTATCAGACTTACAGGGAAAGTTGGGTGTTTGTTCATTAGTTCACCTGTGAGTTCTAATTGCACAGCATTGGGTCCATGAAGTGCTTTTATCATAAATGGTCCTGCAAAGGAATCTTTCAATTTCTTTGGGCTTTTTATGTTATTGAAATTAAGGGTTGATACTAAAACCAAGTCTCCTATTTTGAAATCAGGTGGCTTATGACTTTTATCCCATCTTTCTTTTGCATATTTAAAAGAGTCTTGCATGCATCTGTTTGCATGGTGTCTTGCTTTGTCAAGCATTATTTTGAAACTGCTTGCTGTTGGATGTATATCCACTAAGTCCTTTTTGAGGGTATCATAAGGAAGTCTTGGATTCCAACCTTTCTCTAGCATTGCTGGTGTTTTGCCAGTAGAAGAATGGATTGATGTCTTATATGCCAGTTCAAGTGCTGGTATTAGTGTACACCAATCATGGGTAAAACCATCAGAATCTTTGAATTCTAGCCCATAAGCACAGAATCTTCTGATCATATCCTCTAGGGTCTGTATCATTCTTTCTGCTAAACCATCAGTTTGAGGATGATAAGCTGTTGAGAATGATAAATTTGTCCCAAACAAGTTATGGAGATTTGTCCATAATGCTGAAGTGAACTTTGGGTCTCTGTCACTTATAATATTTTGGAATAAGCCTGTGTGGCTAATGACTCTATTCCATATCATTATGGCTGTATCCATAGCTGTGTCATCTTTATGACATGGTAAGAACATGGGAGTTTTACTGTACCTGTCAACTAACACTAGGAATGCATTATAACTCCTGTCTCCTCCTGGAGGTAAGGCTGTTACCCAATACATATGAACTATTTCCCATGGGGATTTTGGTTCTTGTATTTGGATCATCATTCCAAATTTCTTTCCTGTGGCTCTGTTGGCTTTTTGACATCTGTCACAGGTTTGGCAGTACTCTGCAACATCTTTCTTCCAATTTGGCCACCAAGAGCAGGTTTTCACCCTCTCTAGTGTTCTATCTTCTGAGGGATGTCCAGATGCAACACTATCATGACACTCATGTAAAATAGTGTTTATTAGTGTTCTGTCTGTTAAGGCCATAACACATGTGTGTTTTGTTCTATGGTAAAGGATTCCATCAAGGAGGTGGAATCTTCCTTCATCATATGCTTTCTTCCATATTTCATCCAGTTTTGATGAAAGTGATGGATCTTTGCAGTCTTTCATTAGAAGTTGGCTTAAGATATGGCAATTTTTGTCTGTCTTATAGCTTTCTTTAACTTGACTAAAGAATTCTGTGCCAATGTCTGTAACACATATTCCTTCTATATGGTGCTCTTCTTGTGGTACCCATGCTGGATTGTCAGGGGTATTTGCTAGAGCCCATCTGCTAAGTCCATCTGCATTTTTGTGAATATTTCCAGATTTATGAACAATAGTCATATTTCCTCTATATTCCTGGATAGCAATTTGCCATCTCAGCATATGTCTATTTGGAGTCTTCATATTTAATAATAATTTAACAGCATTACAGTCTGTGATTACATCAAATACTGTGCCATCCAAATAATAATGCAGTTTTTCTAAAGCCCACACTAGGCATAAGCATTCCATTTGGCTTGCTCCATACCTTGCTTCTGTTGGCTTTATTTGCCTTGAAATGAAACAAATTGGTCCTTCCACTGGTTTATCATTGATAATTTGTGTTTGGTGAAGTGCAGCACCTAGTCCTTCTCCACAAGCATCAATGTACAGTTTGAAGGGTAGTTTCCAATCTGGAATTAGAAGAAATGGGGCATTTGTTAAGGAATTTTTCAATTCTTCATATGCCTTGACTCTTTCTTCTGTCATCTCATAGACTGTTTGTTGGTCACATAGCTTATACAAGGATTTAGCAATTTTTGCAAAGTCCTTTATATGCTGTCTATAGTAACCAGCAAATCCTAGAAATGATTGCATTTCTTTTTTGGTTTGAGGCATTGGTTTAAGTAGTACTGCTGCTACTTTATTTTTGTCTATGCCTAGACTTAGTCCAGATACCACATGTCCTAGTGCTTTTAATTCACTATATGCAAAATGACACTTTTTCAAGGAAATTTTCATATTTACTTGGACTATTTTTTGTAGTACCCTTTCTAGTCTTGTAAGGTGATTTTCCCAAGTTTCTGAGCAAACTATAATATCATCAATATAGATAATTAACCATCCTTCTGATAATTCTTCAGGAAATATGGTATTCATCATTCTTTGATAATGGGAAGGTGCATTTTTTATCCCAAATGGCATTCTTAAGTATTCAAAAATTCCACAATGGACTATTATTCTTAGTAGTTTCTTGGCATTTTCTGTTAAGACATTTTGATGAAAACCCTTAAGAGCATCCATAGCTGTGATGAACTTAGCTTGTGGCAATTGGGTCAATGTCTCATGGATTCTGGGTATTGGATATCTGTCTGGAATGGTATAGGTATTCAGGGCTCTGAAGTCTCCTACCATCCTTGATTTTCCATTATTCCAAGTTATAATGACAGGTGTAGTCACTTCTACTTGTTCATTATGTCCAACCTTTCTTAGTACTCCAAGGTCCATTAATTCTTTAATGTGCACCTCTAAGGCTTCTCTAGCCCTTGGGCTGGCTGGATAAGCAGGTCTTCTTAATAAAGGTGGGTAAGGTTTTTCTACGTTAAGAATTATATCCACTTCATGTCCAATTATGGCACCTAGTGGCTCTTTGTCAGTTGCAAAGGCATTCTTATACTTAAATAAGAGGTTAATCAATTTTTCTTTCATTTTTTCTGTTAATTATTGATTGAATTCTGCCTCTTTAAGTTGTTCAGATATAAAAATTTCCTTTTCTGGAATTTTTTCTTCCTTCTTAATAACTGTGATTTGTTTTTTGTTATTCAAGAAGCCAAACTTTTGTCTTTTGTTATCTCCTATGGTAAAATATCTATCTTTTTGGTTGGAGATATCTATTCCATAGATGGATAAGTAGTCATTCCCAAGTATGAAATGATTACTAGTACAGTTGTCCATTACTACAAACTCTACTTTAATTCTGACACATTGTGAGGGATGGGGAAAAATTAGTGTTAAATCAATTATTCCAAGGGGTTTCATGCTCTCACTTGCACTACTGAATTTGACACCTTGTATTGGCATAAGTTTTTCTTGCCAGTCTGGGACAATGGTTTTTAAATAACTTTTGCCAACACAAGTGCAATATGCTCCTGTATCCAAGTTAACTTTTCCTTCTTGGTTATCAACCATAACAATACTTATACTTGATTTTCCAGCTGTGTATCCCATTCCTTTTGCAGGTCTGGTTCTATACATTTTGGCATCTTGTATGTTTGTCAGGTTTGTGTCAGATGTTCCAACTTGTGGTAAGTTTGAGTTAACATCCAGTACTTCATAAATTATATCAATATTATTAATTTGTGCATTAATTATATTGATTTCATCACTTTCAGAGCTTTCTGACTCTTCTGTCTCTTTTTCAGAGTCAGATTCCTCTTCTTTGTTATTGTGGCTTTCTGTTTCCACAATTTCATTAATCTTTGCTTTTTTAAGGCAATTATTGGCTAGGTGTCAAATACCTCCACATTTATGGCATTTTCTTTGCTCATTATTGTTGGATGTATTGGGCTTAAAGGATTCTTTTGATTTATCTTTTTTGATAAATGGTTTATTTGGGCTTTTAATGTCCAATTTTTTCCAAGTCCTGCCAATTTTTGTTCTTGTCACTATATCTTCTAGTGCATTTATATACTCTTCTGTGGAGCATGGTTCTATAAACCTGCTTCTCAAGGCATGTTCTAGTTCCCCTCCACATTTTTTAAGTATTTTCATGTGCACCATCTTTTGTGACATTTCTGGGTACAGTGCATTAAGCCTTTCAACTTGTTTCAAGAACCAAGTTAAAGGTTTGTCTTTCTCTGGGTCAAAGAAAGAGTTTTCAAATGCATTTTCTATCTTGTACCTCCAGGCATCATTTGCCCACTTGGTGATTATTTCTTGTTTCCACCAAGACCAGGTATTTTTACCATTTGTTTGTCTTATGCCATAATACCATCTTTTTGCAGATTTTTCAAACAATGAATGTAATCTTGCAGTGATTAATTCATCTGGTATGGCATAGTCTTCTTGTAACATGTCAATTGTTCTGATAAATGACATGTGGTCATATTCACCTTCTCCTGTGAATGTTGGCCATTCTTTCAATTGAGGTGCTTCCTTCATTAAGACTTGGTTATTGTCTTGGTGACTCAAGTCTGTTATGAAAGGATTTGTTAATTCCTCTTTTGTTTTAACAGGGCTTCTTATATGAGAAAATGGTGTTGATAACTTTGGCATATTTAAATTAGCCGCATTAATTTTATCCATTTTTTCAGTAATAAGCCTTATTTCACTCTGAATATCATCTTTTAGATGCATTCTTGCTTCATCACTTTTTTCCACATGGTCCAAAAGTAATTTTTGGTGTGATGAAGTCTTTTCTTCAAATTTTTCTACAGAAATACTTAATTTATTTAGTTTTTCTGTAAGATTATCAATACTCACATCATAATTGATTGTCAAAGTTTTGTCTTTGATATCTTTTATGTATTTATACAATTCTTGCTGTCCTTGTATTAATTTTTGAGTATTGTCAATTAAATTCTTTGGTTTATTATTTTCAACAATAAACTTAATGTTGTCAATTTCTTTCTTGTTTTGCACAACAATTTTTGTCAAAGAAGATAAATTGTTATTTATTTCTTGTAGTGATAATAAACTATCTTTAATTTCTTTTAGAGGTAATATACTATTTTTAATTTCTGTTGAAGTATTTACAACATCTTTGGACAAGGTTATTTCTTTGGGAAATGAGGTTGTCTCATTCTTTGCTCTTCCTTGTCCTTGAATTCCATCAAGGTTCTGGCCATGTTGAAAACATTGTCCATGGCATCCTTTTGGATTCTTGGGATTCTGTAGCTTGGGGAATATGGTTTCCTCCAATGCTTTTTCTTGTTCTTCTTCCCTTCTTGGGGAAGTGGGTTGGCTTGGGGCTTGCTGGTAGAAGCTACTGGGGCTTCTTCCTTGGTTGCCTCCCTCTTTTTGGCATGGTAGTCCTTGATTTTTTTGATTTGAGGTTTGGATGACAGTGGATTCCATCCATTGGAGTATTTCACTATCTCCTCCTCTTTGAGGAACTTTTTCAGGATGTGCCAGGAGTTCATCACTCCTTGGTGTATTTGAGGCAACATTTCCCAATCTTTGTCCTTGTATACTGTGCAATACTGCTTGTACTGGCTCATGTAGATGTCTATTTGAGCCTTCTGAATGTGATTTGTACCTGTTTGAGTTACTCATACTTAGTTCCAATTCAGGCTCAGATATCATGGGCATTTCTGGGACTTGCCTTTGGGATAAGGCACTTCCTTGTGTGGATTCTGTTCCACTGGTGATATTGCCCTTTCTTTTCCCTTTTGAGGGATCAATTCTACCTCTGAGTCCAGTTCCATCTGATTGGATGGAGTATTGGGAACCTCTTCTGGTAGTCATAATTAAAGAATAAGAAAAAATAAAAGTATTTTTAGAATAAAATTCTTTTATGGCAATTATAAAAAAGGTGCTCACCTTCAGAGTCTTGAATGGTGGGTCCTGGAAAGTCTAATTTCTTAGCTTTCTTTCTTTTGGTGATAACTGGTGTTGGAGAACTTTGACAAGTTTCTTCCACCAACCTCTCAACAGTAGCTTGGTTGTCTTCTGTTGGGTTATCTTCAAACACTAAAAAAGACAAATAAATATAAGTCTTTTTATAAGAAGTGTTATTTTTGGCAAGATATGGCAATTTTCCATGTAGAAATTGCTTTATATCTTTAAAAAATTAAAATAAATAAAAAAATGAATAAAAATGAAATAAAAATAACTTTTTTATTGTTTTTTAATATTTTTTTATTATTTTTTATATTTTTATTTTTAAAGAATAAAATAAAAAATGAATATGATTCTTATAAAATTAAATTATAATAAAGTTATTTTTAATTTATAAAATATTTCTTTTAATCACTAGAGTCACTCAAAGAAAGTTCTTGCAAGTCTAAGGATGTGAAAAACCACGTGTAAGACAGTACAATTGCTTTCCAAATGCCTCAATAGCTTTTAAAATCAATAAAATATAAAATTATTATATAATTTTATGATTATAAATATAATTTATTATTGGATAAACCCAATTAGAATCTTTTAAAGGTCTTTTAAGTAAATATCACGGCCAGGCCCCCAAATGTAAGGTTTGACTATGAAACAATAAGTAAAAATTACTAATTTATTACTTATTGTACTCTGAATGTCCTTATGAATTGAATAAATAAGATTAAAAAATATAATAATAATAAATAATTATTATTATTATGGCGTAAAATAATTATATTATTAAATAAATATAATAATATAATTTATATTATAAAAATATAATATAATATATAAATATATTAATATAAAATAATTAATATATTTAAAAAGCTCTTTATTATTGTTACCAACAAATAATAAAGGCATAAAAATTTGTTTTTTATAAATAAAAAACAATTAATAACAATAATATTACCAATATTAAAGTTATAAATTAATATAAATACTATTTATATTAATTAAGAATTATTAAGAGTAATAATAAGAGAGAAATTATTATAATAAGATGAAATAACCTACTTTTAACACTTAAAGTAATAATTTTGAGATATTTTACGCCTAAAGAATATAATACAACTTTTACAAATTGTATTTACAATAAAAAATAAAGAAAATTTACTAAATTTCTTGATTTTACGTGGAAATGAGTTTTTAGAGAGATTTATGACAAAAACAATTAAAGAATTGATTTAATCACTTAAAAGGAGTGATTAATAATAAGATGATCTTTGGTCTTTAATAATATAAGAGTTTTTATATATAAAGAATAAAGAAATTACCTTTTATTTAATTGATTTAATGTTTTTGATGCGTCTGAGGGGAAAATAGAGTAAAAAGAGCTCTATTTATAGTAAATACCTCCCTCCTAGAGTCCAACAGGCTTCTAGTGGACGTGTACTGATCATATCCACTGGAATTGATCAATATTTTAATGTTTGAGGGTGATTACATCATGATCAAAACATATTACATCATTATTACACCATTATTTAGAGTTATCACTATAACTCTAGGTTTGATGACATCAGAGGCTTGGAAGAACCCCAAATTACGTGGATTTTATTAGTTTTAATCATAAACTAATAGTATTCACCAATTTTATCACTCTTATGACTGTTAAACTTAATTTAAGGTTACAGTAGGTGATCATAACTGCTCAATTTAAGCTCAAACTTTGATCTTTAATAACTTTTAAGATTTACACGCTACAGCAATTCAGAGAGTGAATTCTGATAGCCTGGCATAACCTTATTATGCTGCCAAGAGCTTTTCATTACATCATCATAACTCTAATTTTGATGATTTTTCTTGTAACTCATCTTTTCTGTCGAAATTCAATATTTTAAACTTCAAACCTTGATTTCAGGGGGTTATACCCTGAATTTAATAATAAAATTACATCATTCTTCACGAATGAACTAGTAGAATCCAACTGTATACTTTTTTTTAAGTTTGGACCACTTTCACAACAAAGTGGTCAACAGCTCTGTTGATTTTTATCAATATTTCATCATAGGTTTTAACCTTGTTTATAATTTGTAAAATAAAGTTCATATCTGTGTTCTTACAGTAGTTAAGTGGTAACTTTATTTTTGGTTCATCATTCTATCATGTATAGTTTAGAAGATATTAGCTATGATCCTTGAATATATGCGTTGACCAAAAAAGTGCATATATTCAGGATAATTCCTTAAGTATTGACTTTGGAAATTAGCTTATTAATTGTTTTATGTGTGGAGGTTTGTGGGGAATCCACTGGTACAATTTATTTCACATGTTGTTTCATTAGTTCCTGAGATAAATAAGGTTTTCTGGTTTTTATAAGGTATTATACCTTATAATTCATTAAATATTGACTTTACAGATATGCCATAAAAATGGTATATGTGTATTTTTCCATGAGGAATCCAATGGTATAATTTATTTTACATGTTGATTCATTGGTTTTTAAGTTAAACCAATTTTTGTACCAATTTATGGTATTTTTTGTATATTTAAGTAATTATTTTTAATGTATAATTATTCTAAGTAATTTTAATATAATTATATTAAAGGTATAATTATTCTTAATCTTTTTTGTGACCTTATTGGGTATGTGGTCATATCTCAAAGGCTCACAATTCAGATGATAAGTCATCCTTATTTTCTGAATCTTCAAAAGATATAGAAAATATCAATGCCACTTTTGACATCATGGAAACTTATTCCCACTTGTCAAAATTGAGCAATGGTCAGCTTGATTTATCAAAAGCTCAAGATGCAAAGCTTATGAAAACCAAATCCCAATAGAAGGAATAAATGTTACAGACTTGAACACCACCTTCTTTGAAGAGGTCAGAAATAGTTACATTCAAGATAACAATTGTAGCATCTTATGCTGATTAGGGAACAAAGACTGTGAAGACAACTCTCTAATACATTCCTTGGATGAATTATGATCTTACAATGAAGGAAGATTTCACCTACTGGATGGTATAATTTATCACAAGACCAAGCACACATGTGTCATGACAGTTGTGGACAGGCCATTAATCAATCTTTTACTAAGAAAATTACCAAAGTTCTTAAAGAAAGAAAATTGAGAACCAAGAAAGTGAGGGAATACCTTGTTAGGTACAGTGACCCAACTTGTAAAGATAAATGGTTAGAAGAAAAAGACATACCAGAAGCTACAAAACTCCTCAGGAGATTCAGACACACTAGAAATACCAATATTACAAAGTAATATTCTTTTTTAGGGGGAGGGAATGTGAGCCTTAGAGGTAATTTCATATACCCAAAAGACCACAAATACAAAATTAACATATAAATATAAATAAAATTAATTTATTTATATTATTAAAATTAAAATAAAAATATAAATATAAAATTATATTCAAAATTAAAAATTTAATTACAATTCAAAAATAAAATTATATTAAATTTTGAGATTGTAAAATTACATTTATACTTGAAAAAATTAAGTAAAAATGAATTTTTGATAAAATTGTAAAAAATTAAATAAATTTGGAAAAAAGTTAAATAAAAATTATTATAACTTTTTATCCAATAAATAAACACATAAAAATTATTTCACCATTTGATTCCTCATAAAAAATTAGGTGGGGTCACCTCTGAGTGAAATTTTTGTAACTCAACTCTAAATAAGCTTAAATTAAGTTTTTAGTATGTTCAATACAAAAATTGAAAATCCTCAAAACTTCAATTTAATTCACACCACATGTAGTGTTAATCACCAAAATTTGTGTTAAAATTGAGGTGTTGTGTATATTTTAGAAGTTATGAGGAATTAAAGTATTTTCAATTGAATTCAATTGAAATGTCAAAATGTGCGCATGTATTACATAAGTGAACTTTGATTTACATATGAGTTATCAATTATTACTGTATTGAACTGTTCAAATCAATTGAATTACATATGTAAATTATAAGTATAATACATGATGAGGAATTAAAGGAAAAATAAATTGGAAAGATTAAGTTTGGGGGGGAAAAGGAACTCCAGCTCTAAGGGGGAGCTAGACCCCCAAAGTCCTTTCTGACAGGCATGTGATGTCAAAATTCACGCAAAGGTTCATCACTTTTGACCTGGTATTGAGTTACAGGGTCTGTGAACTCAATTGATGATGAGGTTTTGATACCAACTGGGGTAGCTTTAGCTTTTGCCAAGAGGGTAAAACTACCCTTAAGATAAAACAATCATAGTAAAAACAGTTTTAACTGGATTCTACGTCTCTTACACACATTCTGACGTGTTTTGAAGGCTCTAGGCCAGGTATTTCTATAGTAATGGCTGATTTAAGGGTCTAAAATGGCTAAAAATGGCTTAAACTAGCCCCTTTTTGGTCTAAACCAGGGTTCAATGATGCCATAATTAGCTTTTCTGTTGTCAGACTGTTTTTCACGACTGACAAGAGTAAATTTTACTTTTGGAGTAAGAAAATTGATGGCTATAAAAGAATGTCTTCTTTGCCCCACTTTTCTCTTCATGTTAGAATCTTTTCCTTTTATAATTAGTTTAAACACTGTTAAACCAATCAATAAAAGATTCCAGCCACCCTTTTCAAATGATTTTAAACCTTTTAACCACGTGAAAAAATTATTATAATCATTGTTTGTAAGTCTTATAATCATTTTTACGCCTGAACCACCCCAAAAGTGAATTAAAGCATCTTTCATCACTGTTAACTTTGTCACTTTGTTTCCAAATTCACTCTGGTCACTTTTGAGCCTGTTTTCTCTTTAATATTCTTTTTAAAGACTCTGTTCTTTAATTAATTGCTTGCAGCTCTTTGCTCAATTAATTCCAATTGAACTTGCTCTTGAAGAAATTTCTTTTGTAGCCTTAAAATATCTCTTGTAGAGTATTTTTTGGATAAATTTTTATTGTTGGTAAAACAATAAATTTTTTGTAATATTATTGTTTTATACTAATAAAGTTATAAACAATAGAATTGGCGTGTTTTCTCTTAAAAATGATATTTCTTACTATTTTTAATTGATTTTTACCTTATACAAATTTTGAGGAGAGGAAAAGTACTTGATTTCTAATCAAAGTTTCATATCCACAACTTACACAATTGTTCCCGTCACACACCTCTACAGCTTTTTCTGCTACATTTACTACTTCATTTGGTTTTTAATTTACCTATTTCAGGTGGAGCCAGCCAATAGTGATATCATAAGATTCCAGTCTTCTCCACGCTTCATACAACTATTTATAAACATTACCTATGGGTTTCAACCACTATAATAGTCATTTTCAGAAAGATTTTGCATCATCCAGCAAAAATAATCTGCTTCAACTTGTTAATGAACAAACTCAGAAAATTCAACAACTCCAACAAAAAATAGAAAGCCATGATCAAGTGTTAGAATCTCTTCTTTCAAACTTCAACCTTCAAGAAACAAGTACTTCACAAAACAATCTGTCATCAAAATCAAAAGGCAAACAGCTTAAAACCCCACGTCCAAGCATTACCCAACCTAAACCACAAAGGAAATCTCCAAACAATTTGGGTAATACCTCTAATATTAAAAGCAAAAATCCACGCAGAGTAAAAGAACCTGTTTCCAAACAACTCCTTCCATCACAAAAGGCAAAATCCCCAACAGCTCCTAAGCACTGAAATTCCAGAAGGTTTTAAGCCTACAAAGGTAACCCATTATCCTATTAGCACAATTTCTTTTCTGAGTATACTAAACCATAAATTTTCTTTTCAGAATTAGAAAGCTTTTTCTGAGCACATCAAGATATTGTGGGGTCTCATCTATCAAAAATTGGTACCTATATCACCGGATTACTCCATGTTACAAGAATTCAATTGTTGTTTTTCATTTTTAAGTGAGCTTTTGCCTCAGTCAGAAAACCCCACCACGCCACCCTTGGTCCCTTTAGAGGAGGTCCTAACGTTGAGAGGCATTAAACCAGGAAAAAAGAAATTTGGAAGCTGCATCGTCAATATGAGTGATTTTTCAATCAAGTACATTGTTTCATTTCTTGCAAAGCTTGGGATTTGCCGATGGGCTCCAGATCTCAATGACATATTGGTTATGTTATACAATGAGGCTTGTCAAATCAGTGCAATCCAAACATTTTGTCAAATTTCTATTAGTGGATCATATGAGTTCATGAACGTAAACATGAGTTATCTAGACGACATCCAATTGATTACCAAGGTTTACAACCACTATGTCCACTGGTATATTGCCCAAAAATATAATAAGGAGGCTAAAAAACCTGGAAAGCATGCAAAAGATGAAGATCAAAAAGCTGTCTTAAGATATAGACTAAGGGTGAGTTGAAAGATGATTTTAATTAACTGCCCCTTAGCCAACCAGTTGAGCTTGAATTTGCTTAGTTGAAAGATCTTCAAGATAAGTTTGGTGTTGCTCAAGGTTTTCCACAAAGATACCTGAAAGTTTTATCAAACCCTGATTCACACAGTGATGAAGAATTTGATCCAATATCAAATAAATATTTCCTCAAGAAGTTAGAATTCAGGTCAGATAAAGCAAACACCTTTATACAAAGGGTTGATGAAGAAATTGGTAAGGCTGAAAATGCTGATGGAAAGAAAGCTCAAAGAGGTGAGCGCCATATCCCACCTGAAGGCAAGGCATCAATCAGTAAAACTGTACCAAAGGGCCTCCCAATCAATTTTTATGATCCAGAATGGTTCAATAATCTTCCAGCAGGCCAAAAGAGGACAATTGCTAATTTCCACGTCATAGAATTTTTGCCAGATGCGTCGAAATCTCTTCTAGGAACGCATCATTCAGAAGAGAGGCTCAGGGACAAACAATTTACCAAATTAAATTGGGAGGAGGCCATCAAGCCATATGATATTTCACATGAGATTTCAAATGATGATGACTTGGACGACTCCCTTAACAAAGAAAGTGATGACATGGAGAATTTGGAAGAAGAGATTGAAGAAGAAGATCACATTCATTAAATGAACAACAATGAGCCAGGGGAATTAAATCATCTTCTAGATAGAGATATCAAAATGAAAGATGCAAGTGACCAAAATGAAAATCAGCATCATTTTAAGGTCTTGAACTTTCCAAATGAATGGACCTAATTATAGTCAAGAGTTTGATTTAGCTTTAAAAATGATAGCCAAAAAACCTGTTATAAAATTTAGCGAATTGATTAGTAATGATTTGGTCTTTTTGCTTCTATTTCAATGTACACAATTTCCAAAATCACTTGCTTTGAGGTGTTGTACAGTTTACTAATCCCAAAATAATCAAAGTTATTGACTTGATTTGACTTGCGTGGCTTTTGAATAATATTTAAATAAAAAATTGAAAAAAAAGAAAGTGATTTAATTTTGTATATAGTTTCTGAACATGGATTAGAAAACGCGATGGTTTCTAAATATCGGAGTTGAGTTTTTTATAGAGTTTGTTGTGAGCTATAGAGAACATACAAGTAATAATTGTTTTTAAAATGAAAAATTTGCAGGTTGAAATGTTTAGGTGATTGAAATTTAGATAGCTTGATTTTTTCAATTCCAAAAGGTCAGTCAATCATTCTGCTACTTCTTGGAAGGAGTATAAATAACAAAAATAAATTTTCAAGAGTGAAGAAATAAGCATTTCATCCTAATCAAAAGGCTCAAGGCCAACATGCTTGTTGATTGGAAGAGCAAGCATAGTCACATCTGTGCGTTTTAAAGACCATGCTGGTACCTTAACATATGCTCCCAAACCCGAGATATATGATAGGGATACAAACCCTAACGTGTTCACCATTTTCAAATGTCTCAGGTTCCATGAAACTAAAAACGTACCAAGTTTGTCATATCCTACATTTTCTTCTTTGACTGGTTCCAGCCAATTCACCATTAAAAGAGGACCATTATGCAATCCAGAATCTCCGAGATCCAAAATGTGTCATACCTTGCCAAATTCAATGTCTGAGTCACCTTTTTTGATGTAAACTAAGTTGTTGGGGGAATTTTTTGAGACCTTCATGCCATAATGCCATGATACATGAGTAAGCTCAACTGTGTAATTCCTCAAAACTCTTGCATTTGGTGGATGGGGAATTTCCCCATAATGGCTCAAATCTGGGTGTTCTTTTTGCAGATGATTTAATAATTTTGAATAAGATGCTTGATCTAGTTCCTTCCTATTCAAATTTGATGATGGAGATTTATTCAATGGAATGAAATTGGTATCAGGCCCTTGTTGCTCAAGCCTTTGAAGTTGACCAAACTTCTTCATAATAATTTCTTCCACAGATCCTGAGAGCCCATACGTAGTAATTGTCAAGTTATCAGAAGATAAGAATGAAAATATAGAAAACCTACCATTCAGCAAATTTGTTTTCAATTTCTGGAGGATTCCAACCAGCCTTTCTCCACCATATTCTGATATACAATTCAAGGGACCCCATTGTTTTATTTGCTCAGGAATTTGCATGGAAAAGTGATGATTAGGTGTGATTCGAATATCTGGAAACAATAAATTTGAAGTTTGTTGATATTTTGCATATTCCTGAGCAAACAGATCACCATCTCTTGAGTTTACCAAGCGTGCTACAACAATGTTGGTGCACTGAATAAGTGCACCAACATTGACCAGAAGAAGATGATGATTTGGTCCAAAATTCCAGAAGATATTTAATCTAGTTAAAGGAAGGTAAACCTCAAACAATACTGACCACTCATTGGCTTTCAGCTTGCCTGTCTGTGCTGTACCCAGTCTTGATGGTATGTGACTGACACCTTTTGGAACAATGACTTCGTTCAGTCTCTTCCTTTTTTTTTCAATGAGCTCTTCCAAAAGATATCCTTTAATCTCTGTATTGCCTTCCTCTGACCCAAATTTATCTTCTATACATACATCAGATCCCGAGTTAGATTAGCTGGAAGAAACCATTGCTTGATGTATTGTTGTTGCATCAAAGCCCCATCAATAAGGAACATGGTGCTGCAACACACCTTCATACCAATTGTGAACTACCCCCAATGAGATATTGGTGGTAGGGGCCCAATAAGGTAAGTTATTCAATTTAGAACATCGAATTCCAAGCTCTTTTGCATACTTTTGACGTAGGGTTACTTTTCTTGCTTTGTTCCATTGATAAGATGCAGCCAAAACAGTGTTTCGTGTACAAAGCTTTCCAATCTTCAAATCAACCCTTTCATTGTCTTGAATCTCACACCAAGAACAAAACCTTTTAGCAGAATGAGACATGAATCCTCCAACCTTGTGAGTTGCCACAAGATCGCCAATTAATGCCACCAGCTTGAAAATGACTTTTTGTCCATGTGGATAATTGGGTGTAAAAACCGTAATTCCATTTTTCAATTGATTGAGTTCATCAAATAGGGGCTTCATGACATTGTTGATGGTGATCCTTTCTGGTTGGTTTGGAGAAGGTATAACTCCAGCCAAAAAGGTGAATTTTGGTTGGAATTGTTTTCGTGGGGGAAGTTTAAGGCAGTAGAGAACTATTATTCCCAATGATAGTTGCTTTCCTGCAATCTTATTTCATTTAGGATTGAACCAGTTGACAAAAAGGCCAAATCCTAATTTGAGAGGGTTGTTTGTAGAACTGTTTGAAATAATTGCATACCAAACAAAAACTTGTGCTACATCAAAAAGTATTGAACCTTGTAGAGATGTTAGCTTAAATTTCCACTCCTCAATCCCTTCTTCAATTCCTGGAATACTTAGGAGCCAAGAAATCCACGAATGTATAGGCTGTGAAATGAATTTTGCTTGTGGAATACGAATGCAATGATTCCCAGGTAACTGAATTTGACAAATTCTTTGACATGGATGGTGTGAGGCCAAAGTCTTTGTGAATTGGAGATCTCGAAGTGGAGGTATTTTAGCAGGAGAAAATAGCTTGGTGTAACATTGATTGCTTGCAATGGTTGGCTTGTATGTACAATATTCAGTTGCAACTTCCACATCGTAAAGTGAGTAACAGCATCAACAGCATACATGTTGATCAATTGTAAAATCCAATGTCAGTTTTTTTGAGATTGTACAAATATTGCAAGGCACACTAGATGTATTAATCTGGCTCTGATGGTTTTTTTGGGAGAGAAGTTGAATGATAGGCACAAGCATATCTCTAGCTTTCCAACAGTTTTTCCTGCTGATTCAACAAAAAAGATACAGCCACATTATAAAATTTAAGATGAGTGCTAACATATAAGATGCATATTAGTTAGTTTCTCAGTTTTGATAAGAGAAAAAATTAAATACTTACAAATGCTTTTTGTGTTATTAGTATTGTGATTGGATTTGGTCTCTTGTGAACTACCGTCTGATTCTTCATTATCACTAGAGAGTTGTGTTGTGAGTTTTTCTTGATGACTGAGGGAGGTTTTAATAAATCAATTATTGTTAACAGATTCGTCCCATTGAGTTGAAATATTGGCCCAATGCCTTATCCATGTGCTATGGTCAAAATACAATCCTTCACGGGTTTGTCCATTGGATGTTGTAACTTTGTAGTTCCGGCAGCTTGAGCAGGTGCAGAAGTCCATTGTCTAAGTCTGAGGCATGTGATTTTGTCGAGATAATTATTTTTATATAGCATACATTACTGAAAATAAAAGAAAAGAGGAAAAGTCGGATAAAGAGTAGAAAGCAAAAAAAGGATACAATCAAGATAGAAAAGTTCAAGTAGCCAAAAAAAGTGCTAGTGGTTTACACTGGCACCGCAGCATAAAACCTCCAACCCTATGTCAAGGTGATGTGTGGCTGCACACATCACCCAAATGCCGGGGGTGTTGGTAAGGTGAAGCCTTGTGTCAAGAAAAATGGCAACATCATTGGTTGAAGCCACATTGAAGACATAAAGAAAAAGAATTAATTAAAAAAAAATTAATAAATAAATAAATAAAAAATGTCAAAATTTTGGAAAATCCTTTTAAAGTTTGGAAAATACCTGAAACCTAACCCTAAAATAAAATTAGGTTTCAACCCACAAATTGGCCTCAAAATTCTAAAGTCAAGACAGCAGAAGGAGGATAAATTTACAGATTACATAAGCAGGAAGGAGTTAAGAAATTATTAGTAATCAGATTATTTGATTAGTAATACTTAGGGAGTTAAGGGATACAGGTACCATGGAGGAGTAGTCAGCAAGTCTAAGGATTAGTAATAAAGTTAAAATAAGCACCAGCAAAAATACCTCAAATTAGTAAGCAACCCAACAACTGTCATCAACCAAACAAATTATGCAATGATTTACATAAATGACATCAACCAAACAAATGATGCAAGGATTTACATAAATGACATCAACCAAACAAATGATGCAAGGATTTACATAAATGACATCATTTAGGTGGGACCACCAAAAAAGGATTTTCCCAGCCAAAAGAAGCTGAAAAATTCTAAGTCCCTCTTTTTGAACACCTCCCATGGAGAGCCCAAAAATTATAAATAGAGGGCCTCTCTCCCCAAAGTTTTCCTCTTTCCCTCATGTCTATTATCCCCCCAAAAGTGGAAAATTGATTTAAATTCATCCCTGACTATCAGGTTAACTAGTCTACAAATATATAATTCTATTATATAAAGGATAAAAAGGCCTTATATAATAGTCTTATAGTAAAATAACTCTCAAAATATAAAAAAGACTTATAAAAAAAAGTCCTATAAAAAAAGAAGAAAACTTTATAGTATAATTTTATTATATAAAGGATAAAAGGGCCTTACATAATAGTCTTATTAACTTAAATTAAATAAAATAGTATTTTAAAAAAAGAATTTCACCTTATTATAAGCAATCAAAGCTTTGAAGAAGGAAAAGAAGGGTCATTTAGTCATTTTTTTAAGGAGTTAATATTATTATTTAATTTCATAAAGCCATACTTTGGTCACTACAAAGACATTTTATTAATTATAAAGGAAACTACCTATTATAGGAATAAATTAGTGCTATCTTATTAAAAAAGAAAGAATTATTATCAAATGAAATTATCAAAGAGTCGTTCTTAATTAGTCTGGTCATATCAGAATTTCATTATAAATAATAATAATAATAAATCATCAACCATAAAAAAAAAGTGTTTGATTGTTTCCTTAAGTATTATTATTAGCCTAGTGTATCCAGATTATATTGCATTATTGTTGTGGTAGTATTTTGTGTGATTTGTGATAGTTTTTTTCTTTTGGTTAATTAAATAGTGTTATATTTAAAAAGTTAAATAAATATTTTGAGATCAAGCAAATTCTGACAGAGTCTGTTGAATACACTTTTCTGAATTAGCCACCATCAATAAATAAATTGATTGTGAACTCAAGTTAAGATAATTCAGCATTTTTCAGGAAGGGCAGTTCAGATTATTCTGACACACAAGCAGAGCAAGGGTTACAAGCTTGAACAGAAATTCAAAACTGTTTTCTTGTAATTTCCCCTTCCAGGTACTGCCTCATTTTATCCCACACAAGAGGAGTTCCCACAGTAGTACAATATATTCTCCATCTATTTCTTGATCCAGGACTTTATTCCTCCCCATTCATTTGATTATTGATGTTTTGATATTGGAGGACAGACTTGCATGATATTCTTCATTATGTTCCACTTAATTCTTGAGGTACCCATATCTATAAAGGTAATTAAGAATTTTTCATATTCACTAATAAACATTTTGGATACTGATGATGTGCTTATGCTTCCTTCTTTCTTGGTAGTATCAAATGACGTTTCCAGGGATCCTGGTCTATACCTCCTACAAGGCTCCACCCTTTCCTATTCTGGGGTAAGTTCCTCTTTAAGCTTTTCCAAATGCTTTTCTGAATATCCTTGCATAGATTCAATTTTCTCTGGAATATCTTCTGAGGCTGAAATAAATATCACTTTTCTTTCTATATCCTCTCCACTAGCTCCTTCAATTTCAACAGCTGCCACCACTTTCTTGATAAATATTTCCACTTCATTTCCATGAAAAATAAGGCTTTAATCCTTAGATCTTATTTTGACCACTGGATTCTCCACCCTTGTGATCTCTTGATGCAATGGGCTTAGGTGTGTAGGTGTAGATAAAAGTACTCTACTGGGAATAGATTGAGCTCTAGATTCTGTGGCTAGAGTAGATGTAGCCCCAGGTCCAGGTCCAGGTGATTATGGCGACTCTTCTGGTCTTCCATGCCTTGTTAATGTTGGATCACTAGGGCTTCCTCCAGGTGTATAAGATGTAAAACCTCTTCCATTTACCTTCTTTTTACTTTGAGTTGATATTATATCCTAAATTTTCTTCATAAAGATCTGAGTTTGTATAGTTTGATCTTCTTATTCACTTTCCTTACCATACTGTTCTTCCACAGTATCCTCAGGTAGTAACGGTGGTAAGCTTGAAGTGGATTGTTGATCCATTTCTACTCAAAAATATTTACATTCTAGCTCCTTTGATTTATTCATTCCTTTTCTTGATTATTGGATGAGATTGGAGAAGAACTTCATACTCTTCTATTTTGCCTTTTCTTCTGCTCTTGTGGTTGGGATTAGATTACTGTATTCTACTTAAGATTTTTGTCCTGTGGGTGTTGAGCTTTTAAGTGGATAATAACAATGATATGTGGATGATGATGATGAATTTTGTGATGATGCTTTTTTATTGGTAAATTTCTTTATTTGGTGAATTTCATTGTTGTGTGATAAAGCTTAATAATTGCTGAATCTTATTCCTGTCTGCAAGCCACTGTTGGGAAACCAGATGTGGGAAATCCTCTTGTGTGGGATAAATGAGGCAGTACCTGGAAGGGGAAATTACAAGAGAACAGTTTTCAATTTCTGTTAAGGCTTGTAACCCTTTCTCTTCTTATGTGCTAGAATACTCTAGAATTCCCTTCCTAATAATGATTAATTATCTTGACTTGAGCTCCACAGTCAGCTTATTTGATGGTGTCTGGGTCAGAAAAATATATTAAACCGACTCTATCAGACTTTTTTTCATCTGAAAACAATGGTTTAGTAAACCTTAACAAAAATGAATAAAGATAAAAAACTGTGTAAAATACTTTTTTATTTCCTTTAATGAGAACAGTGAAATCTTGAGGGATTTCTAATTTGGCTGATGACATGTTTGGTAACATGATAAATATAAATAAAAGACACTACTATATTCTCTTAAGGGTGCAATAATTTTATCATGATATCTTGGCATAACAGAAACCACTATGGTTCAACTTACCACCAAGCTTGGCTACTTATTATAGAGCTTCGTCAATGGGATATATTCATGAGATAAATTAGACCAACTGTTAGCCACTATTATTTATAAAACACCCATACCATGCTACTGAGCAGATTTGGCAATAGAGGTAGTAAATAAGAGGAATTCATGAATTAAAGTAGAGCAAATTTAAACTACCATTAATTATGAATCACTCAGACAGTGCTACTGAGATTTGATACTATGAAAGATAGGAAAGGGATAACAATATTAATGGGATAGTCAGTGAAATGAGTTTATTAATTAAAGTAGACCAACCATTAGCTACTATTAATTATGAATAGCTCATAAAGTGCTACTGAGGCTGGCTATTTAGGAATAAGAGGATATAGAGAGTCACTGACATGAGTTTATTTGTTAAAGTAGACCAAATTCTGACTAATATTAGTTATAAAGCAAGCAGAAAAGGCTACTGAGATTAGCTACTGAGAGAAATTTAGAAATGGAGGCAGTAAATGAGATTATTTTATGAATTAATGTAGACCAACGTTTAGCTACTATTCATTATAAATCACTGAGACAGTGCTACTGAGCTTGGATACTGAGAAAATTAGGATAATGTGGGTGTATGGAGGGGATTTCCCACACAAAAAATATTAAGAAGTTACATTTTTGTGATGGACCTCTGTCTAGGTCATTCAGGAAAAAAATTGAGGGGGAGAGGGGAACTCTATTTATTATTGTTGGGGCCTTGATGGGAGTGTCAAAAAAGGGGACTTAGAATCTTTCAGGTCTTCAGTCAAATGATGTGTGAAATTAAGGTTTGATGGTAATTGAACTGGGAGGTCTCTGCTTTTGTCCAGGTTACCTGCATTTTCAATTGACCTCTTGAGATTGTGGGGAAATTCTGGGGAAATTATGTCATTGATTATGTGATCAATTGAGTTTCCTGGGATCCTTATATCCATTCTTACTAATCCTAGTTTATTTTCTGTTGATGATGTCATTGATTGTGCACTCAACTCAAAACCCTGGACTCCTTATTGCCATGACTATTGTAGTGTTATTCTTCTGTATTATTCTGGCCTTTTCTTCCTTTTTTTAAACAGGTGTCCTGTAACTGTAATTGTATTACAGTACACCCTTGTGAAGCTTCTGTAAAATTGACATTAGCCTTCTGTAATACTCTTGTTACACTTTTACTGTCTAATATCTTATTCCTAGCCTATATTGATTTTCACCTTTCACACCATTCTACCATCTCCTTATTGTATGTGATTAAGAATCCCTCCTGGTTTTAATTTGAAAATGATGTACTACTTATATTGATATATATTGATTTTTTTCATTAACAAAAACTGCAAGAATGGTATGGCATTCTAAATCCCCCTCTCCATTTAATTCTGTATTCAGAATTTCCCATGAGGATTAATGGAAAATACACTGAAATGAAAATTCAATGTTTTACTTGGCTTGAGATTATGCTGACCACATAAAAGATGAACTTCTTCCAGTTGTTAGTTGCTGAAGTAGAAAAATCTGAAGGAGGTTGTTTTTTGCAGATGTCCAACAAGTATCTTGATCAAAGTAGGATTGTTAATCTGGAAGTCCATTCTCTATAGTTTGTGCTGTTGAGAATTGATATTGAATTGAATTTGATACTTTTGTCAAGATTAATTTTAAACCTTTTCAGTCCACTGTAGGTTTGTTAGTTTTGAGAGTTTTGGTATTTATTGACACTTGAGACTATAGATCTGTTAGAGAACAAAAAGAAATGGTGATAGAATTAGGTCAACAATAATGTGAGCTGTAAGTACAACAGGAAAAACAAATAACTAAATGTAGGACACCTAATATAAAAAATTATCAACACAACAGTAGAGAAGCAATAACAATGGGCTCTGATATTGAGATGAAACATTAGTCACTAGAGTTATCACTTGAAAGAAAGTTCTAATGTGAAATAATACCTGAATCAAATAAGATCAATTTTTTTGATAAAAAAATAGAAAAGATTAATTAGAAAAAAGAGAGATAAATAGTGAAGGAAGTAAGGTGTGAGAAGGAACAAAGAGAAGTAAGATGAGAGAATGAGTGAAGAAAAGTAAGATGAGAGAAGGAGTCAAGAGAAATTAAATTCAGGAGCTCAAGCTTAAATATTGTTGAGGGATTTCTCTTGGTTATGCGCAGAAAAATCCACAATTGTGGCAGTTGTTGAGATAATTTTCATTATCTTTACCATGGTATGTTATGGCACTTTGGGCCAATAGATATCATGAATTCAACTTGAACTTTGGTGTAAATATTTATCAATCATTTTATTCCTAATGTGAAAATAATTACTTCATCAGACATTATAGGAAATCCATATCAAAAAAATGGACTTTTAAGAAATCTATTATATCAAATGATGAGTACCTAAAAGACTTCCAAAGAAAATTGAGAAAATATACTGAATTAAAAGATGAAATATTTTTAAAAATATGTATCTATATGAGGATTTATTGGTTTGACTGCCTTCATAGCTTACCTGAAGATCTAAGTAGTTGTCTTTATTCTTGATGTAAAAAATGTTCATTCTAAGCTATGAGGAAATACAATCTCTTTCTAGATTGATACACATACTTCAGGGAAGATTTTAATTTCAGTGCATATGACATGAATTGATTCCCGTATCTGAAATTTTGAATTAAAAATATAAATTTGTACCCAAATTATAAAAATAAGTTATTATTTGAGGAATTTTCACTTATAATAGAGCTTCTTAGAAATTAAAGAGAAATATTATATTTCAACTTCTATATTCTTTCCACCATATTTTCCCCCTTTGAACTGAGAGAATTTCCACTAATAACATGTACTAAGAAAAAAATACCTACACTAATTGTCATACTGTAAGGTGTGGATATAAAACTTTGATTGAAAATCAAGTACTTTTCCTGTCCTAACAGTTTGTATAAGGTAAAATATGATTAAAAATAGAAAGATTTAATATTTTTCAGAGGAAACAGGCCAGTTTTATTGCTCTTAAATTTATAAGTATAAAGCAATAATAATATGAAGATTTATTGTTTTACCAACAATATAAATATATCCAAAAATACTCACAAGGGATATTTAAGGCTACAAAAGAAATTTCTTCAAGAGAAGTTTCAATTGCAATTTATTGAGCAAAGAGCTGAAAGCAATTGATATAAGAAAGAAGTCCCCGAAAAGAATATTAAATAGAAAACAGACCCAAAAGCGATCAGACTGAATTTGGAAACAAAGTGACAAAGCTAACAGTGATGAAAGATGCTTTAATTCACTTATGGGGTTGTTTAAGGGTAAAAATGATGATAAAAGCTACAAAAAGTGGTTATAATGAGTTTTAATGTGGTTAAAAGGTTTTTCGAATCTTTTATTTGTTGGCTCAACAGTGTTTAAACCAATTATAAAAGGAAAAGATTTTCACATGAAGAGAAAAGTCGGGAGAAGAAGATGTTCTTTTATAGCCACCAATTTTCTTACTCCAAAAGTACACTTTGCTCTTGTAAGTCATGGAAAACACTCTGTAAACAGAAAACAAATTCTGGCATCATTGGACCCTGGTTTAGAACAAAAAAGGGCTGGTTTTAGCCATTTTTTGTTATTTTCAGCCATTTTGGACCCTTAAATCAGCCATTGTTATAGTAATACCTGATTTTATGCCTTCAAAACATTTCAGAATGTGTGTAAGAGAATTCAAAACCAGTTAAAACTGTTTTTACTATTATTGTTTTAACTTAAAGATAGTTTTACCCTCTTGGAAACAGTTAAGCCTCCCTGGCTGGTATCAAAAACTCATCATCAATTGAGAAACCGACTCTGTGCCTCAATTACAGGCCAAAAATGATGATCTTTTGTGTGTATTTTGACATCTTACACCTTTCAACAAGGAATTTGGGGGTCCAGCTCCCCTTTAGAGCCAATATTCCTTTTCACCCCAGAATCCATGTTTCCAATTTATTCATTCTTCAATCCCTCATCATGTATTATACTTGTAATTTAAATATGTGATTCAATTGACTTTTTACAGTACACAACTGTAATACTTAATACCTCATATGTGAATTAAAGCTCACTTATGTAATACATATGTACATTTTGAAATTTCAATTGAAAATACTTCAATTACGCATACCTTCTAGCTACACACAACACCTGAATTTTAAAACAAAAATTAATGTTTGAAACAACCTCTTATGTGAATCAAATCAAGGTTTTGAGAATTTTCAACTTTTACACAGAAAATACTAAAAACTTAATGTAAGCTTATTTAAAGTTGAGTGACAGATTTTTAACCCAGAGGTGACCCCACCTTATTTTTTTATGAGTAATCCAATGGTGAAATAATTTCAATATGTTTATTTATTGGATAAAAAGTTCTAACAATTTTTATTTAAATTTTTTCCAAAAAAAATTAATTTTAAGATTTTTGTTAAAAATTCATTTTTACTTAGTTTTTTCAATTAAAAATATATTTTCAAAATTTTAAATTTCAAACTAATTTGAATTTTAAATTAGAATTAAAATTTCAATTTTCCATTCAAATTTTTATATCTATATTTTAATTTTGCAATTTATAATATAAAGACATTTATTTTAGGGTGTTGGTAAAAGCACGTAAGCCCATACGTGTTTTTACCAAATTATTGCCAAAACACGTAATTTTATGGTCAAAACACGTAAGTGACCTGATTTTTTTATAAAAATTCCTCAGGCTCAGTTTTGAGAATTTTTAACGTTTTTTTTGCCATATTTTTTCCGACATGGGATGTAAAGGTCCCCAAATTTTTTTTTTGCCCAGTTTTTCTATTTTGGGAAATTTGGTAAAATGGCCCATTTTTTTGAAAAAATTAATTAAAAATGTTCCCACTTATGAATTTCAATTTTTTTTTTAAAATGAAGGTGAGAATGTTGAGAATAATAAACCAGAAGCCCAACATTTTGGTATTTTTTTTGCAAGAACATTTGTAGGCCCAAAAAGTCCATGTTTTTTTATGTTTTTTTGTTCATGTTTGTAATTAAATTAAAAATGCCATTTATGACATAAATTGAATTCAAAATGTAATTTATGCTGAGTGGAAGTTAAAATATGATTTCCGGAATCAACAGTGCCATTTATCACATCAAAAGTGCCATAAATGGCATCACTAATGACAGAATAATGCCATAAATGGCATCAAGAATGACATACAGATGCCATTTATGGCCAGAAAATTGGCATAAATGGCATTACAGAAATGCCATAAATTGAATTTAATGGCCTTGACAATGCCATTTATGCATTTAACAATGCCATAAAGGGACTTAACATTGGCCTTAAAAATGGAATGAATGGCCTTAAAAATGGCCTTAAAAATGGAATTAATGGCCTTAACTATAACATAAATGGCATCAAAAATGCCATTTATGGAATCAAAAATGCCATTTATGGAAGCAAAAATTCCATTTGTGGCATTACATAAAGGGAATTAACAATGCCATCTATGGTGTTACATAAATGGCATTATGCCATTTATTGCATTGATAATCCCATTCATGGTATTAGTAATGCCATTAATGGCATTGTTAATTTGGCATTATTAATGCCATTTATGGCATAAATGGCATCAGACATGTTGCATTTTTAATGCCACAAATGGCATTGTTGATGCCATAAATGGCATTAATGGCATCAATAATATTTCATTGATAATGCCATTAATGGCACTGTTAATGCCATTTATGGCACTTTTAATGCCATAAATGGCACTTTTAATGCCATAAATGGCATTGTTAATGCCATAAATGGAATTGTTAATGCCATTTATGGCACTGTTAATGTCATTTATGGCACTGTTAATGCCATTTATGGCCTTGTTGATAATGCCATTAATGGCACTGTCAATGCCATAAAGGGAATTTTTAGTGCCACAAATGTCATTTTTAATGCCACAAATGGCATTAATGGCATCATAAATGCCATAAATAGCCATATTTACTTAAAAAACCATCCGTTACATGTTTTTAACAATACCCTTATTTTATTTATAATTGTATCATTTTTATTATTTGTGGTCTCTTGGGTACATAAAAATAACCCTAAGGCTAACACATACAATCCATATCACCCAACAATTTAAATCGCTAAAAAAGGAATATATTGATTGTTCAGGGCTTTTCTAATTATTCAATTACAGTTGAACTTGATGCTAAATAGATCAGTATCAGATTTAAAAGCATGAAGTAATACAAGAATCTGAGAAAACTCCTGTCATTTTCATAATAAGCTTAAAATATTTTCTAATAGTCCCTTTTGAGAATAAATCCAAATTCTAATTTGATTATTTCTGAATAATCAAAATTCTCTCATTAAGAAGCCTTGTAAGGTTTGTCTATGAAACTCTTGATAATAGTAACAATATCAAGAGTACTATGACTGTCCTGAGTAGAAAAATATAATATAATAAGATATTATAACCAAAAATTTAAAAATAATTATTAAAAATAATTATATAAAAAAATAAATTAATTATTATTAAAATAATATAATAATAAAAAAAAATATAATAATTATAATAAATTATAATTATTCTATTATTGTTATAGTCACTGACAATTATAACAATAAGAAGTGTAAAGCTCTTAATGAGACAATTACACGTGGAAAATATAAATATTTAACCACTTATAAATAATATAAATATTATTTATAAAAGAATTATAACACACACTGTGCAGAAATAATTCTTATAGAAAAATTATATAAAAAAAACTAATACTAGATAAAAAAATATAGAATTTTAGAGAAAACTTACTTATAAGATTTATTTAATACAATAAGTCAAACAACAACAGTTATTATATTAAATAATAATTATAAGTTAAAAACACGCCAAAAATCAATAAATTTAAAGATAAAACAACTTTTTATAATATAAATTATGATTAAAGAGTTTTTGAGAGGAATTTGTGGATTTTAAAAGATATTTAAGATGATAATTTTATATAATAAAATTTATTATAGGTGATTACAACAATAATCTGAATTCTATGACTTCAATTCTTTAATTTAATAAATAAAGAATAAAAATAACTTAAGAATTACTTTTAATAATAAGATTTTATATTTAATAAAACTTTACCTGTTTAAATTTCTAATATGATTGGATTGATAATTGATGATGGACAAAAACAGTGATGAAAAGACTCTTTTTATGTCTTCAGAGCAGCTCTCATGATTCATAATGGATGTAGAGGGCGTGCTCAGGTCAAAACTGAAAAACCATGCTTAAAAATAAAGCTCTTAACTTAAGGCAACTTGTTTTTACTTCCAATTTAAAGTTACCAGTGTTATTCTTAACTCCAAGTAACTTTAATCCTCATTTAGTTTAATTATTTTAAGTTTTAATATAAAAAAAGTTTATTTATATTAAAGTTCATCACATGAACAACATAAAATTAGAGTTTCAAGCAGAAATCTCTTAAACTCAATTTTTGATTAATTTTTAAAACAATCATAATTTTCTTTGAGCTTAATTAAAAGAGTAAATTTCCAGGCTCATTACCAAGGAAACCTATTTATAAAAGATACTTAAAATTTAATTTATATGTGGATAATATTAAATTCTAAGCTGTGTGAAATTTTCAAGCAAATCCATTAAGATTTGGATTTTTAATGAATTTTTGAAGTTATTGCTATTTTTCCACGTAAAATAGCAATACACACCAAACCTTAAGTTTTGATAAGGTTTTAATGCTTGAAACCTCAAATTTTTAAGCTTAATTAAGCTTTGACAGTTCTTAAAACCTTAATTTCAAGCCTGCATATTGGGATTTACCCTTTGGCAGCTTGAAATTCCTGTCCAAATTGGGATAACACCAGTCTAAACCTTAAGGTTGGACCAAAGTCTAATCTTAAAGTTTAAATAAGGTTGAAAATACTTCAATACAGGTGGACAACCTTAATTGAATCATTGCAGATCCAAAAAGTTGGGTAGCCCAGCTCTATTTGGTCTTTTTCCTTTGTCCCACCTTTCTGCATGGATTTTGCCCTTTTATTTATTTAAAGCCATACTATGGCCTTAAACCCTTTTAAATTGAGCTCACGCAGGATTTACATTCTGTATGGCAAATCCTTAGCCAATTCAATAAATATACACCACACCTCAATTTTAACTAAAATTTTGGTAAGTTTGCATAAACCTTATGCAACTTTAAATTTAAGCTTAATTAAGCTTAAATTTAACAATTTTTTAAATTTTTTTAAAAAAGTTACATTAGTACTGTGAGATTATTAAATCTTCCAATAAAATAAAAAATAAGTGTTTTTGGGTATAACACCCTATGGGTGTACCCTAGGTTATTTTTGGTGTAGAATCCAAAAATGACATAATATTTATAACTTTGTTTATCCAAAAAAAAGTTATACTTATTTTTTATTATTTTTTATTTTAAATTCAACTAAAAAGTCTGTTTAAGAAAAAATTAATTGTTTATAAAATCATTTGTGGCCTTATGGGTATGTTATACATACCTCACAGGCTCACATTCCCTACCACCAAAAAAAAAATTGTACCACAATTTTTCTTTTGTAGTATACCCCCAAATTATTTGGGGGGGTATAATCCACTGTCCAACCTCTCTACTTATACTTTTCAAGTATGTAACGCACACAATTCAAACTTTTTACTCAGGAATTGGCCTCCTCTCATGTCTGAACCTTCTGAGAAACCTTTGAGAATCAGGTATTTTACTTTCTTCAATCCACTCATCTTCATGTTGTGGATTTCTGTACCTGACTAAGTATTCTCTTTCATTTTTACCCCTAAGTCTTCTTTCTTTCAAGACTTTCACTACCTTCTTTTCCTCACTTGGTTCAAGTGGGGGTACCTCTAAGGGTGTTTCATTTCTTAAAGGAAATAATTACTTATCACTTGATGTGTAATGCTTCACGAGACTGACAGGAAAGGTTGGGTGTTTGTTTCCTAACTCTCCTGACAGTTCTACTTGCACTGCATTTGTCCCATGAAGGGCTTTGATAATAAATGGCCCTGCAAAGGAATCTTTTCTTCTTTGGGCCTTTAATATTATTACAGTTCAAGGTTGAAACTAGTATCATGTCCCCTACTTTGAATTCTGGGGCTTTATGACTTTTATCCCATTTCTGCTTAGCATATTCAAAGGCATCATTCATGCTTTGATTTGCATGATGTCTCACTTTATCAAGCAGTAGCTTAAAGCTTGAAGCAGTTGGATGAATGTCAACCAGATCTTTTTTCAAAGTATCAACTGGAAGTTTGGGGTTCCATCCTTTTTCCAACATTGCAGGAGTCTTGCCTGTTGAAGCATGGATAGAGGTCTTGTAGGCTAATTCCAATGCTGGTATAAGAGTACACCAATCATGGGTAAAGCCATCAGAATCTTTAAGCTCCAGGCCATAAGCACAAAATCTTCTGATCATGTCCTCAAGGGTTTGAATCATTATTTATGCCAGCCCATCTGTTTGTGGATGGTAGGCTGTTGAAAATGATAATTTTGTACCCAAAAGCTTATGTAAATTAGTCCATAAGGCTGATGTAAATTTTGGGTCTCTGTCACTAATGATGTTTTTAAAGAGACCAGTATGGGATATGACTCTGTTCCAAATCAAAAGAGCTGTATCCATAGCTGTGTCATCTTTATGACATGGTAAAAAGATTGGTGTTTTGCTATATCTGTCTACAATAACAAGACATGCATTGTAACTTTTATCACCTCCAGGTGGTAAGGCAGTTACCCAATCCATGTGAACCACTTCCCATGGGGTACTTGGTTCTTGAATATGGATCATTAAACCAAATCTTTTACCAGTAGCTTTATTGGCTTTCTGGCATCTATCACAACTATGACAGTACTCAATGACATCTTTTCTCCAAGATGGCCACCAGGCACATGTCTCAATTCTTTCCATTGTTCTGTCTTCAGACAGATGTCCAGAATAAATTTTATCATGGCATTCTAGTAGTATTGTGTTGATCAACATTCTACTACATAGGACCATGACACATGTGTGTTTAGACCTATGATATAATATACCATCAAATAAATGGAATCTTCCATTGTCATAAGATGTTTTCCAAATATCATCCAGAGAAATAGCCAATGCTACATCCTTGAAATCTTTGTCAAGTAGAGCAGTAAGTATATGGCAATTTTTATCTTGCTTATAGCTTTCTCTAACTTCCTCAAAGAATCCTGTTCCAACATCTGTGATATTAATTCCTTCAATTGGAATTTGAGGTTCTGCACTTGTAGGAACATAGGCAGGGTTATCAGGTGTATTGGGTAATTCCCATCTACTCAAGCCATCAGCATTCTTGTGAATATTTCCAGCTTTATGTACTATGGTAATATTGCCTCTATACTCCTGTATAGCAATCTGCCATCTTAACATGTGTCTGTTTGGAGTTTTCATGTTAAGAAGTGATTTTACTGCATTACAATCAGTAATTACTTAAAACACACTACCATCAAGATAGTAATGAAGTTTTTCCAGAGCCCAAACAAGGCAAAGGCACTCCATTTGGCTAGCTCCATATCTGGCCTCAGTAGGTTCAATTTGTCTTGAAATAAAACAAATTGGACCTTCATAAGGCTTGTCATTGACAATTTGAACTTGATGAAGAGCAGCTCCTAAACCATAACCACATGCATCAATATACAGCTTGAAAGGAAGTTTTCAGTCTGGCATCAATAATAATGGTGCATTGGTCAAGGCATACTTGATTTTATCATAAGCTTGAATTCTCTCCTGTGTCATTTCAAAAACAGTTTGTTGATCACAAATTCTGTATAATGATCTGGCATGGATTGCAAAATCTTTAAGGTGTTGCCTGTAATAACTGGCAAATCCTAAGAAAGACATCATTTATTTTTTGTTCTGGGGCATTTGTTTCAGTAAAAATGCAGCCACTTTGCTTTTATCAACCCTGAGGCTTAGTCCTGATACTACATGTCCTAGAGCTTTTAACTCATGAAACCCAAAATTACATTTTTTAAGAGAGATTTTCATGTTCACTTGTAGAATTTTCTTAAGTACTAATGAAAGTCTCTCAATGTAATTGCCAGGTTTCTGAACAAATGATAATTTCATCAATATAAATGATTAACCATCCCTCTGATAATTCATGTGGGAAGATAGTATTCATCATTCTTTGTTGATGAGAGGGTGCATTTTTAATACCAAAAGGCATCCTCAAATATTCATAAATACCACAATGAGCGATTATTCTCAATAATTTCCTAGCATGAGGTGTTAAAACATTCTGATGGAAGCCTTTAAGAGCATCCATGGAAGTAATAAACTTTTCTTTGGATAATTGAGTCAAAGTCTCATGGATTCTAGGGATTGGATACCTGTCTGGAATAGTATAGGTATTCAGTGCTCTAAAATCACCAACCATCCTTGACTTCTCATTATGCCAAGTGATGATTACTGGAGTTGTGACTTCCACTTCCTCATTGTGTCCAACCTTTCTAATAACTCCCAGTTTCATTAGTTCATCAATATGACTTTCTAATGCTTCTCTAGCCCTAGGGCTAGCTGGGTAATCTGGTCTTCTTAATAGTGGAGGATAAGGTCTCTCCACATTAAGCATTATATCCACTTCATGGCCTTTTATAGCCCCAAGTGGTTCATTATCAGAAGCAAAGGCTTCATTATATTGAAATAAAATTTCAATAAGCTCCTCCTTCATTTCTTGTGTTAATTCAGGACTAATTTGTGCTTCAATTAACTTATCTGACACAAATTTTTCTTTATTAACATTTTTTACTTGTTGAATGACAGCAATTTCTTTTCTTTCTAGAGAAAAAGCAAATTTTTGCCTTTTATTTTCCCCTATAGTCAAATACCTGTCCTTATGATTATCAATATCAATACCATATATATAGAGATAATCATTTCCAAGTATAAAGTGTTGTGAAGTACAATTATTCATAACAACAAATTCAGCTTTCAATCTTATACTCCCTGCAGGATGAGGAAATATTATTGCTGCTTCAAATATACCCAAAGGGTGCATGTTCTGGCTAGCACTTCTGAATTTTACACCTTCAATTGGAATCAACTTGTCTTTCCAATTGGTATAAATTTTGTCAAGATAATCTTTTCCAACACAAGTGCAAAAAGCACCTGAGTCAAGATGTATCTTGGCTTCTGTGTTATTTATCACAATATTAGTGATACAAGATGACCCAGCTGTATAACCTTTACCTCTGGCAGGTTTGGTTTTTTGCATTTTGGCATCTTGCACATGTATGAGATCCATAAATTCATCACTGTACTGTGGTAAGTGAGTATGTACCTCAGTGACCTCAAAAGAAACATTAATATTTTCTATACCAAGTTCTTCTGATACTTCTTCTTCTTCTGAAGGCTCAGAATCACTTTCATGTAAAGTTACATCAGTTTCTTTTGTGTCTTCCACTTTTTCAACATTTATCTCATTGACTCTTGTCTTTTTTGGACAAGTGTTTGCTAAATGAGATGTACTTCCACATTTATGACATTTCAAAGGAGGTCTGTCATGTGGTTTATTTGGTTTTGAAATTGGTTTCCCACTAGTCTTGTTGTCCATTGGGGGTTTATACCAATTTCTTCCAATTTTTGTTCTAGTAGTGATATCCTCCATAGCATTGATATAATCTTCTGTAGAGCAAGGCTCAATAAATCTGCTTCTTATAGCATGCTCAAGGTCACCACCACACTTTCTTAATATCCTTTTATGTACCATTGGTTCAGACATATCAGGATGAAGGGCAGTTAGTCTGTCCTTCTGTTTAAGAAACCAAGTCATGGGCCTGTCCCTCTCAATATTAAAAATGGCTTCTTCAAACAAATTTTCCATTCTAAATCTCCAGGAATCATTTGCCCATTTGGAAATAATTTGTTCTTTCCACCAAGGCCAAGAATTTTTACCATGGTCTTGTCTCATTTTATAATACCATTTCTTTGCTGATTTGGTAAATAATGAGTGTAATCTGGCACTTATGTATTCATCTGGTATGTTAAAGTCTTCTTTGAACATATCAATTGTTTTCATAAATTCCATATGATTATATTCTCCTTCACCACTGAAGGTTGGCCATTCCTCTAATCTTGGAATTTCCTTAAAATTGCAAGCAGTTTCCACCTCATGACTTGAAATTGTATGATGTAAATCATTATTCAAGTTAAGAACATTTCTGTCAAGAAATGGTGTGGATTGCCTTGGCAATTCATTTTTTAGTGATATATTATTAATACTTGATTGAATATCTTCTTTCAATTCAAGTCTTGCTTTATCACTTTTTTCCAATTGTTCTTGAAAAAGAGCTGCATTGTGACCAGTTGAATTTTCCAAGTTTTGAACTTGTATTTTCAATTCTCTTAACTGTCCAGTTATAAAAAAAATTGAATTCTCATCTGGTTGATTGAGTAAGGTAACTTTATGCTCAAGTCTTTCACAAATTTGCGTCAAAGACAAAAAATTTGCCTTATTAACATTTTCAAGCCCAATTATGGTCTTTTGTTGGTCTTTTACTTGTACTATCTCATTACCCAGCTTTTGTTGGACATGATCAAATGCTTTAAATTTTGCCATAATTTCTTTATTACAAGATTCAAAGTAAGTTACAAGCTTTACAAAGTCTACTTCTTTGGAAAGGATTGGTTCAATCTTTCCTCCTCCTTGTTTTTGAATTCAATCAAAGTTCTTGCCATATTGAACACATTGTCCATGGCTGTCTTTTCCTTCTTTGGAATTCTGTAATTCTGTGGGTAAGGCTTGTTCCACTTGGGCTTTGCCTTTCCCTTTGCCTTTTGCTTGCCCTTCTGGTTGGTATTTGGGGCTTGCTTGGGCTTGTTTGGCACTTGTTGAGGCGTATTTTTGCTGGTGGATGCTTGAGGAGCTTCCACTGGGCTGTTGTCCTTGCCTTGGGCAAACTTCTTCTTGTGATCCTCTGATAACATGCTTTGGTTTTTCAACCAAGCTTTTATCTGTTGGACTTGTCCTTTGACAGACATTGGTGTCCAACCCAACAGAAGATCTTCTGTCTTTTCTGGCCCCATGAACTTCTTCACTTGAAGATAAGAGTTCATGGTGCCTATCCAAAGACTTGGAAGGAGTTCCCACTCTTGTTGTTTTGATGCCAGGAACAAGTTTTTCCATTGGTATTGATAAATTTCCACAGTTGCCTGTTGGAAATGGTTCAGGTCTAACAGCAATAGCAGTTATGTCAGCTTCTGGACTCTCAAGAAGAGGTTCAAAGGTGCTGGCTAACCTTTGGGAACTGGTGGAAGTTCTGGCATCCTCCATTTGTGCCTCTCCTCTGGGAGGACATTCTTGCCTTTTGGATTTGTGGCTGGAATGTCCTGGTCCAGATCCATTTGATTGGATGGAGTAATTACTTCCACGTCTGGTAGGAGTCATTTCACGTCAATTTTAATAAAAAAATAGAGTAAAATTGGATTGAATTCACCTGCAGGACCTTTAAAGGGCGCTTTGGTTATCAAACCCCTTGGTGCTGGGCTGGTTTGAATTTCAATACTTGACTCTGAGGCTTCAGAGTCTGAAGAATTTTCTCTGATGGAAGACACTAGAGAAAATTAAAAATATAAGTTATTTTATCAAATAATAAAAATAACTTATAAACTCAACTTATTGAATAAAGTTGTTTTTATGTAATTTATGGCAAATTACGTCAAAAATAAAGAAAAAATGTTTTTAGTAAAGATTTTTTATTTGATTTATTATTTTCTTTGAAGAAATAATAATTATGCAATTAACAAGTTAATTAATCAAAATTGTATTATTATTCACTTTATACTAGAATAACTCAAAGAATAAATTTCAAGTCTGTGATGTGAAAAAGCCACTAGTTAGACAAAAGAAATTTATTCCAAGTCACTAAATAGTATATTGTTTCAAACAATATTCTTAAGAAAAAATAACTTTATTAATATTATAAAGATTATTTGTAAGGGATAAGTCCCAAAAAAGCCAATATTAAGACAAATATGGCAATTTTACGTCAAAAAACAGTAAAATAAGGTCTAGAATATGATTTATGTCCCAAAAATTGGTTTAAAATCACGGCCAGGCCCCCAAATGTAAGGTTTGTCTATGAAACTCTTGATAATAGTAACAATATCAAGAGCACTATGACTGTCCTAAGTAGAAAAATATAATATAATAAAATATTATAACCACAAATTTAAATATAATTATTAAAAATAATTATATAAAAAAATAAATTTCATTGTTATTATAATAATATAATAATTATAATAAGTTATAATTATTCTATTATTGTTATAGTCACTGACAATTATAACAATAAGAAGTGTAAAGCTCTTAATGAGACAATTACACGTGGAAAATATAAATATTTAACCACTTATAAATAATATAAATATTATTTATAAATGAATTATAACACACACTGTGCAGAAATAATTCTTATAGAAAAATACTATAAAAAAAACTAATACTAGATAAAAAAGTATAGAATTTTAGAGAAAACTTACTTATAAGATTTATTTAATACAATAAGTCAAACAACAACAGTTATTATATTAAATAATAATTATAAGTTAAAAACATGCCAAAAATCAATAAATTTAAAGATAAAACAACTTTTTATAATATAAATTATGATTAAAGAGTTTTTGAGAGGAATTTGTGGATTTTAAAAGATATTTAAGATGATAATTTTATATAATAAAATTTATTATAGGTTATTACAACAATAATCTGAATTCTATGACTTCAATTCTTTAATTTAATAAATAAAGAATAAAAATAACTTAAGAATTACTTTTAATAATAAGATTTTATATTTAATAAAACTTTACCTGTTTAAATTTCTAATATGATTGGATTGATAATTGATGATGGACAAAAACAGTGATGAAAAGACTCTTTTTATGTCTTCAGAGCAGCTCTCATGATTCATAATGGATGTAGAGGGCGTTCTCAGGTCAAAACTGAATAACCATGCTTAAAAATAAAGCTCTTAACTTAAGGCAACTTGTTTTTACTTCCAATTTAAAGTTACCAGTGTTATTCTTAACTCCAAGTAACTTTAATCCTCATTTAGTTTAATTATTTTAAGTTTTAATATAAAAAAAGTTTATTTATATTAAAGTTCATCACATGAACAACATAAAATTAGAGTTTCAAGCAGAAATCTCTTAAACTCAATTTTTAATTAATTTTTAAAGAAATCATAATTTTCTTTGAGCTTAATTAAAAGAGTAAATTTCCAGGCTAATTACCCAGGAAACTTATTTATAAAAGCTACTTAAAATTCAATTTATATTTAGATAATATTAAATTCTAAGCTGTGTGAAAGGTTCAAGCAAATCCATTGAGATTTGGATTTTTAATGAATTCTTGAAGTTATTGCTATTTTTCCACGTAAAATAGCAATACACACCAAACCTTAAGTTTTGATAAGGTTTTAATGCTTGAAACCTCAAAGTTTTAAGCTTATTTAAGCTTTTTAAGCTTATTTAAGCTTTTTAAGCTTAATTAAGCTTTGAAAGTTCTTAAAACCTTAATTTCAAGCCTGCATATTGGGATTTACCCTTTGGCAGCTTGAAATTCCTGTCCAAATTGGGATAAAACCAGTTTAAACCTTAAGGTTGGACCAAAGTCTAATCTTAAAGTTTAAATAAGGTTGAAAATCCTCCAATACAGGTGGACAACCTTAATTGAATCATTGCAGATCCAAAAAGCTGGGTACCCCAGCTCTATTTGGTCTTTTTCCTTTGTCCCACCTTTCTGCGTGGATTTTGCCCTTTTATTTATTTAAAGCCATACTATGGCCTTAAACCCTTTTAAATTGAGCTCACGCAGGATTTACATTATGTATGGCAAATCCTTAGCCAATTCAGTAAATATACACCACACCTCAATTTTAACTAAAATTTTGGTAAGTTTGCATAAACCTTATGCAACTTTAAATTTAAGCTTAATTAAGCTTAAATTTAACAATTTTTTAAAAAATGTTAAAAAGGTTACATTAGTACTGTGAGATTCTTAAATCTTACAATAACATAAAAAATAAGTGTTTTTGGGTATAACACCCTATGGGTATACCCTAGGTTATTTTTGGTGTAGAATCCAAAAATGACATAATATTTATAACTTTGTTTATCCAAAAAAAAGTTATACTTATTTTTTATTATTTTTTATTTTAAATTCAACTAAAAAGTCTGTTTAAGACAAAATTAATTGTTTATAAAATCATTTGTGGCCTTATGGGTATGTTATACATACCTCACAGGCTCACAAGCCTATAGAAGTACCTTTGAATATTTTTATGCAGCTTATTACATCAATAGGAAGTCTAGAAATAGACTTTTTTTCAGATATTTGTTACATTAAGAATAATTCTTTATGAGGGAGACGTTTTTAATACTATTTTTCTCTCATCAAAAACCAGAAATTCAGTAAAAAAGGTCTTACTTACTTGATACCCTCCAACAGTATAATTTTATCCCTTAAGAAGGATTCCTTTTGCTTTTTTTGTGGGAAAAGGAAGCTTAAATTCCCAATGAAGCTTTGTTTGTAGCTTACAAGCTTTTTTTCCCTTTCTCTGTTTTTTAATCTGTGAGACCACTTTATTCACTATTATTTTCATTTCCTTCTTTTTTTAACATAATTTTGTCATTCATTTTTTCTTTGGATGCACTGAATTAATTATGAGCTTATTTTTTTATTTTTATCTTCTGGTTTTTTACTTGATCTTTTTAGTTCTAAACACTTATCTCACATTGATTCAAAATTTTTTCCTTCCAATATATAGTTTTTTCAAAGTTCATACATGAATTTTTGTATTTTGGTTGCTATTTCAAGTGGAATTCATTTTTGTAACTCGATTAATTTTCAATTGTAATCTGTGAATTTATTTATATAATGTATCAATTTTTCTCATTTTATCTCTTGGAAAATTTTGGCTTATGTTTTTCTTATTTTTATTAATTTGTTTTCATTTATGTATTTCTTAATTCCCTATATTTCTTCTGATTTCTCTCTCTTGAGTAGTTCCTTGTTTTATTTGAGCCTAATTTGTTTTCAGTAGTATTTTTTCTTTTACAGCTTTTATTTATCTATATATGTATTTAAATTGATGTGTAAAATATTCAAAGTTTTATTTCATTTTTTCTCAATTTTGATAAATTGAATTTTTTGAATTTTTCCAAAGAAAAATTGATTTTTTTGAATATTATAGAATTCTGAAGTTGTTCTTAACTTCCAAAATCATTTGATTTATTGAGTTTTTCTTAGATTTTTTTTGAATTTTGTCAGTTTTATAAATCTTGAAAATTGCTTGAATCTTTGAAGTTTTGGTTGATAATATGTGTTTTTCACCTGTATAGGTTTAACACAGCCATACAGTTAATACAGTTAATACAGGTGTATTTCAGCCATAGAGGCATAAAATCAAAAAAATAACAAAAACTTTAGAAATTCAAAATAAAAGAATCAAGAAGATGAGAGCCAATCAGATATCATATAAAATTTTGTGAGAATTGGAAGAATTCAAAAAACATCAAATAATTTCAAGAAATCTAAAGATCAAAAAAATTAAAAAAGTTGACAAAATTTGAAAATTTAACAATCCAAAAAATTCAAGAAAATCAATAGGATAAATAGAAAAGTTAAATAAATTCAATAAGATCAATAAGTATAATTAATTGAAGAATCTAAAGGAATAATTAACATTGGAAAATTTAGAGAAATTTTAAATTTCATATAAAATAACAGAACAATTCAAAAAAAATCAAGAAAATTATAATAGGTAGATCAGCCTAAAAAACTCAAAATAAAATTAAAAAACTGAATTTTAACAAAAAAAAGCTCATAAAAGGATAAATAATAGGCATTGAGAACAAAAAATTAAAAAAAAGAATGGAAGAAGTCAGAAGAAATCTATTTATAAAAAAGAACAATATTGAAAAATAGGATGCAATACAATATAGAGAGAAATAAGGTCATATAAGAGAGACAGAAAAACCCAAATATTCTTAGAATGTTTATCAATGTGAATTAGGAGAGATTTCCTTAACTCAAGAGCCTTCACATATCTCCTCTTTAATTTACTAAATCTTTTACAGTAATTTTGTGAAAATCTGGAATATTGTAAGAACAGTGAGTCATGTGTTATATGAAGCTATAGCATAAATTTGGAAAAGAGAGATAAGATGTTGATTAAGCTCCAAAAACCATCTCAATTGATTTTTATAAGCTCTGGAAGTAAACTCAATATAGAAACAAAGGCTACTTTGGGAGAAATTTCCAGAACCTTTTGAAAAAAAAAGGATTAAAGCAGTTCTCAAAAATCTTTTTTTCAAATGGTCAAAGATTCCTATGAGTTGAAACCCAAATTCACGTCATTCAATAAATCTTCCTAATAGCAGAATACATCTCTGTGACTTTGCAATGGGCTATGAGATATAATCTCTACTTATACTAGTACACTTATCAAGCTTGATTTAAGAATGTTTCACAGAAACTACCCCCTGGTTGACAAACAGCCACCTGAACAGTTCAATTTGTTTTAAAAATGAACCCAATATGTTTAAAAAAAATTTCAAGAAATAATTCATTCCATTCTTGAGGCTTTATTGAGGTTTGGTTTTACAAATAATTGACCCACTCCTGGATACCATCCATTCAAGGTATAGGAATATATATTCTAGAAAGTATGGATTATGGTAGTACTCCTTAGAACTTTAAAGTTGAGTGTAAATCTTATTTTATTGTTGTTTTCAGATTAAGTGAAGAATTTTCATCCAATTTATATTTGAAAATACATTATAATATTATGTGAATGGTTATGAGAACACAGACCTGCCTTCAATTCACTAATAGACATAAAGTTCTATAGAAATTATTATTACATGAGCTCACAGCTATAAAAATTAAGCATTGTATATAGAACTTTCTCCATGATTCTTGACAGTTATAATATTTTCCTTTACTTAGATTAGATTCCAAGCTGAACAATCAGCTTCTCATATTGTTGTGCCATTATCCTTTTTTTGGAAGTGAAAATAAATCAGTTTTTTCTGTTATGGATACTTTGATTTTTTATCTCCCAATATAATAAAGATATTTAGCTTCATTCAATATTCAGGTCCCCCCAAAAACCAAAAAGTCCACATATATATCAAAATATATGATAAAAATGCCAGGAGCTGGGGAAAATGACTTAGTAAGATTGATTTTTCAATAATTTACTAATAATAAGATTCAAGGAGAACAGTGGGATATATGCAAAGAATATTAATATCCAAAGACAAAAGTATGAAACAGAAATCCAATGTTTCATCTTATAAAATAACTCCTCAATGAATGGAAGAACTATCAATCATATGTGAAAGAAACCTGTGAGAAGCCCCAAAGTACCTATTGAAAAGCTTGGTGACTTCATTCAAAATACACAGATACTTCCTAAAGTAATTACTCAGGTTTTCCTTCAAGCTGAATCATCTGAGCCTGCTTGCTGAAGAAGAAATATTCTTCTTGTATTATGGTACCAAAGAATATCTGACTTATATCTTCATTGACTTAAAGCTCTCTTGAGAAATACTCTTTTTAGTAATGAATGGGGATTTAAGTTTATTAAATCAATGAAAAGGGTAAAACAGAATTAAGAGCATGGTTTTACATATCATTTTTTTCACCTGTATTGAGCTCATAGTAGCCCATAACAGCAGTAAATTCAACCCACAGGCAGACAGATAGTCAAATGTTACACCAAAAGGTAGGTTTTACAGCAAGAAGATGGAGTTAATTCATAATACCATGGCACAGGCATCAAAGGGAGTTATATGTGTTAAGATAAATTATTCAACTTCATTATTCATATGTAAAAAGAAAGATATATTTACCAAACCAGTAACAATAAGAAAGGTACCACTCTATAAATTGCACGTCCTACAAAGCTTTACACCCCTCCTATAGCCACCGTACTCATGCAAGAAAATGATTCCTGAATGAATTACAGCTCCACTTTGCATTAAGACACAGGAGTGTCATATGAGGCAAAGCTTAACACCATGGAATTCCTGAAAGTAATTCTCAACACAGCCACAGGAGTACCTTATCTTATATCCACAGTAACCCAACTTAAAACAGCCCCAGAGTTAGAATGCCACAGCCATAAAAATTGATGCAAGGCAATTAATAACTTTGTTTTTCACATAATCAAAAAACTTGAAATTATTCACACCACTAAAACCCTCATGAAATTAAAAACTAACTACAACAGGCTGCATGAAGTATACACTCTTATTTAAATCCAAACTACATGACTTTGCACAGAATTTGTCAAGCTAAAAAAATCACATCATCTCATGCACAACAGCAAATAGATCAATGCAACAAATCATCACCTGAGCTCACTTTAAAGTTCAAAAAGAGAAAAAACAGCCATGAAACCTGCATAAATTACACAGCCATTTCTACCAAGCCCCAAAAAAAGACATGAAAGGAAAATTCAAAGTAATTGTGTGATACTGCCCCCACCAAAAGTGTATCATGTAACAGAAAAAAAGGTGGGGCAAAAGAAAAAATAAAGTCACCTCATGCATGCAAGGAAACTTCAAGAAGAACATTTCATAAACAGCTCACCAAAAAAAAGAGTCATGTAATAAATGGTGGCTGTGCAGAAGGAAAATTATCACCAAACCTTAAATCACCTGACCCATGCAAGAAAGGTCCTCACCAAAAACAAAGTCACATGATGGGATAAAGAGGAATTGAAGTTGAAAAAGACAGCTCCCATGGAGGGCCATGGGCTCTCCCCCCCCCCAAATTTTAAAATCCTCCCCATGCATATTATAAGCACAGAAATTATTCATGGCTCACATGGGAGGTCATACAGTATATCATAGTGAACTGACTTTCCAAGTAGGTAAGCTCAGTTAAATTATGGTGTTGAAGATTTCCCAGTAGCTAAGCTCAGTGGAAGTATAGTGTTGAAGATTTCCCAGTAGCTAAGCTCAGTGGAAGTATAGTGGTGAAGATTTCCCAGTAGCTAAGCTCAGTGAAAGTATAGTATTGAATATTTACCCAAAGCTAAGCTCAGTGGAAGTAAAGTGTTGAAATTTTCCCAGTAGCTAGGCTCAGTGGAACTGTATTGTTAAAGAAAAAAATTATCCAGTACCCAATAATACAGTTACTACTCTATTAAAATATTTTAGCCAGTATAAAAACACATCAATCAAAATCTAAGATTGACTTACTCCTTGAAAAATCAATAACAAGGAATTTTACCTTTTGAACTTGAAAAAATGATTTTATCTTATTATCAACCACTCTTAAAAAATACGCTTTAAAAAACTATTTACTCTATTATAAATTTACCTCAAAAACATTAACCTTATAAAAACTCATCAAATTTCCCAGAACACCTTAAATAACTCATCTTATCAAAATCTATCACCAAGAAGAAACAATTATCCCATTTTACTAAAATATAAAGATAAAACAGATAACTATTTCCCCAAAAATATCAAAATTGACCATTTTACTGACATTAAGTCTCTTATTATATATTCAATAGGTCTGATCTGAGACTGTTGAACTATTTTTTCTTCAGTTGTAAAGCGACTGATGTATTTGATTTTGGTTTTTGACCTCCAAAAAAGATTTTTTTCATTATTTTTGGAGGGGCTGGAAATACACCCTTTCCACCCTTGGTTACAGGAGTTATTAGTAATTCAAAACTAGTTAACTGTGATTTTTCCTCCAGTTAATTCCTCATTTTAATCCCACTAAATTTGGGTTCCCACATCTGGTATCCCAACAGTGGCCTAATCAACCTCAAGCTTCAATAACAAATCAATTAAATCAAAATCAATTAGTACAAAAAAACCAGCTACTACAAGACATCTCTTTTTTTAATAAAAGGCCTGGTGTCAAATACTAAAAATCAGCAAAAATTATCCTCTCAAGAATCTCAATCATCAACCCACTTTGACCATTACTATTATTCACCCAAGCAAGAAACATAATTAGGGGAATAATCAAGAATATATTCCAATTTTCCAATTTCAACACCAATAACCAATAAAAGAGACTCAAAGGTTGTTAAGAATATCTTCCTTGATCTCCTTGAAGGAAAGAAAATAAATAACTCAATCCCAGAAACAAAGAAAAAAAGAAACCAATCAAAAATGGCTAAACCTTCATCATCACATTTACCTTCCTGTATTGAAGAAATTGAGGAAGAAAACCTTAATGAAGAGACCTATGAAGGACAGAAAGAATTGTCTTCAACAGAAAGACATCACCTGAAAAGACTAGAAATGCAAGAGCAACTACTAACACTAGTAAAAAAGGAAGGAAAAAATAAATATTCAAGTTATACTCCAAAGAGTGGTCCCCTTGAAGAACAGACCACCCTTCCAAGATCATTTAAGCCACATGGATCACCTTTGCCTTATCTAAGACCCATAGTCACATCAACACTGTATACAGAAAAAAGACAAAATAATTTACCAAGAAGAGTCAACATTTCTCCCCAAAGGCTAACTCCATTAAATCAAGAAATTCAAAGAAGCACTACTCCAATGGTGAAAATCAGAAAAAAGTACTATATTTTGTGATTTGATGGAAAGGAAATTCAAAGATTCATCAAGAAAGTTGGAAAGATTGCAGAGATTGAAGGAGCTATTGGAAGAGAAATCGCAAGACAAATAGAATTTTGGACAAAAGATGAAGAAGTCAGTTATCATATTAAAGGAAATCTGGGATATGAAACAGCTGATTAGAAGAAATTGAAAGTAGATATGAAAAGAAGATGAGGAACAGTATCACCTTAAAGAAGATACACATTATACTAAATCACTGAATTCTTCACAAAAACTGATCAAGAAGGTAGAATAAGCAATATGACACAGTCCACAAAATTCCTTGGGGAATATGAAGCAATCACCAACCACCTCAGAAAATACCAAATCAATCATAATCAATAAATATTTTTCATCCTTTTCACTAATGTGCAAGAGTCAATTTACAAATAAATGATTAAGGACAGATCCATAGTTCAAGTCTTGGATTGTGGTTACATCATTTCAAGATTGGATATTTTTAAATTTTAAATTGAACAGGATTTTGAGGCCAAGGTACTGATTACACAAAGAGAATTTTTTTAAACCAAAAACTCCAGAAACACAGACAAGACTTGAGGATGAATGCTAGGGTGAAGTTTTAAAACAAGTAAAAGAACTCACCCACAACATCAAACATACCCCACAACCAAGAAATAAAGAAAAATAATCTGTCAAAGAAGTTTTAAATAAACTAAAAAGCTTATCAGAAGAGGTGAATCCACCAAGAAGAAAATGGAAAAATAATCAGGAGAAAACATTCCCCCAAAATAATCATCCATACAGGCCAAGAAATCCCTTACCACCATTTTAATCCAGTTACCAACCATGAATACCAGCTAAAATGGATCCAGGACCACCATTAAAGTGTGCTTACTCCAAGGAAGAATTCCATTCAGAAACTAGATGCACCCACCTGGCTGAAGATCTGGACAGAAGAATTTTTGGAACCCAAGGAGCATCTTTCCAATTTCCCAAATATAGGAGAGTAACTATGGAAGGAGATGAAAGCCCCAAGGACATAGTAGGACTTTTGCAAAAGAACACTCAGAGCTCAATGAGAAAATCATGGAGCAACCTACTTTCAAACCAAAACCAGAAAAAGAGGTGGGTCCACTGAAAAGGACTCAGAAGATAAATAAACTTCAATTGCAAATTATGAAGATTGTTCAAATTGGAAACCATCTACCATTTTCTCAGCCAATGACCCCTTTGACTCACAAATTGTACTAAGACAGACCAAACATAGAATGGAAAGACACAAAAAAAGGAAAGGACCAAAGAAGGAAGCAGCTTTTCCTGGAACTTGCATTTAAAAAGAGAAAGATGAAGAGAGAATAATAATTCCTACCAACTTCCAAAATTTAAATATTCAAAACCAGACCAACCTGAGGAGGAAATTGTAAATATTTCCAATAAGAATTAAGTTGAATAAATTCCCAAATAAGAAAAGAAATTTTGAAATCCTCAAAAGAAACTCATTTGAACCAAATTGGAAATTGAAAAAATTATCAAACAAATTATGCAAGAAAGAATCAACCTCACAATTGAAGAAACTTTGAGAATGTCACAAACTTTTGTCCATAAGCTACAAGAATTATCAAAAAAAAAAGGAGAAAATTGAATCACTCAGCTCAATTAATCTTCAAGGAAGAAAATTATATTTTGGATACAAAGAATTACTGAACCCCAAGATTCATTATGCCCTTCCTTTGGGATTTATGGAGATCTTCATTGGAAAGGAAGAATATCCTATCAAAGCATGAGTGGAAAATGGTGAAGAACTCAAAATCATACCAGAATAAATACCAATGAAAGCTTCAATTACCACAAGAAAACTAAACATGAACATTAGGAGAATTGGAGGCCATACTAATTCATTGGTGGCACTATCAAAATTTACTAAAATTATTTTGGCTTCAGGTTAAGAAACCAAAATCATGTTTTCATTGCAAAAGTATCTGTCCCTCAAGTACTTTGAAGAACCTTTTTGACAGAAAAAAAAATTATTTTAGAATTTTCCCATAAAAAATGTGAAATACTCAGTTATTGAGAGCCTGATGGAATAAGATTATGCATGCCCTTGTGTAAACCTCAAGCAATTGGGTGACAAACTGGTCAACCCAGAGGAGTGGATTTATGAAATATGGCCAAATTTGTGAGAAATACCCCAAGAAAGAAGTTTAAAGATTCAAAAAAGAGTCAATACCATATTCAAAGTGACCAAAAATACCCAAGAGCTAGCCATATCTCAAAAACTTGATGGATTTGGCCAAGAATTACAAAACACCAAATTTTGAAATAACCTCAAAAGACATTATGAAGACATCTACTTCGAGGATTAATTACAAAGTATAGCTTATAAGCCAATTACTAATGATGGAGAAACCTGACAGATTCTTGTGGAGGGAATTGAAAAAAATCAAAGGAAACCCTTTCAAAAGTAAACACAAAAAGAAGAAAGTCTGATTTATTGAACATCATGAGCTTTCTGAGGAAGAAATTATCCATGAAATAGAAAAAGAATTCAAAATAACACAAGAAAGAGACAAAAACTCAAAAGGGGCATACCATATCAATTTCCTAGAAAGAACATGGAAAAACAAGAACAACCTTCTGAGTGGAAACTTAAAAAACCTGGATTCATTTTGCAACCTCTAAATGAAGAAGATGAAAAGAATCTATCTTAGAAAATGGATACAACTACCTCTACCTGCCATACATTACTTTTGAAGAGATTTATGGTGATGAACCTCAAGTTTCTGTGAAGAAAAATATTTATTTCACATTCCAGGACCAAATTTGAACAATGTCCAATTCTTAGAGTCATAAACTCAAGAGGGGGTGAAATAAAACCTGGGAAATGAATTTTGGGCTGAAATATTTGAAATTTCAAATTACCAAGAAGAGAACTCTAATTCAAGCAAATTTGAGCCCAATGGTACCTTGAATTGAATGGATCAACATATCAAACTGGAACACTGATATGGGTTGGAGATGAATATATATTCATTGATATGGTGGTCAGAATTTCCATTAGAACAAGAAAGTGAAGAAAGAAATTCCTTTTTGGAAGCCATCAAAGACCTTATTATGGCCAGGTTACTCAAAAGACACTCACCTTTCCCAATTGGGAGAGTTCAACTCTAAATAAAATCAACAAAATCAAGATTTTTCTCCAAAAATGTACTAGTATCATTCATCAAATGTATCATTAGCCTCCTTTATCAATTTTTCTTAAATTAAATCATGGGACAGTTACTTCCTTCCTTAACAAAGAAGAAATTAATCAACAAATTGTTTCTCCAAATATCAAAAATAAATGAAACAAAAAAAAACTTACACAAAAAAATATATATCAATCACCTCCAACATGGCCAATTCACCACTTTTTGGATCCCATGGGGATGAAATATAGAGCAAAAAGCAAATTTGCAATGAAGAATCTTCTTGGCCACCAAAGAATGAAGATCAAAATGGAACACACTTTTGACAATTTAAGTATATTCCATCAATATTAAGAAAGAAAGAACTTCAATTAATCAAGGAATTTCCAATAACTATTGAGTTTTCTGACAAGAACAATAGTCAAATTGTTCAACAACTGATGGGCCAATTACCTTTTAAATCATTCAAACCTATATGAAAGACATATAACAGCTCTGGACTTCAGAAATTAAATAAAAGAGTCAGATTAACACTCAATTAACTACTAGACAGTGACCTCCTGCCTTACCAAAGAGGAATATCCAATTCCTTACCAAGAATCATCAACCAAAACTCATTAAACCTACCTTCAAGCTATTGGAATATTGGAAGTGACTTACTTCTTTCACAAAGAAGAATACCATTTAATCAGGCCTAAATAATTAAAAAAAGAAATAAAAAAATAATCTAATAAATATCCCTTCAATAAATAAGCTTGATACAATTCTCAATTCATCTCACATTTAACAATTCAAAATCAACTAAATACTTCAAAATGTAATCATGTGCATTACTTGAAGAAAATACCTGGTAAATGGATACAGATATCAGCTGGATAGAAGGAGAATCCTGGATCAATACCAGTATCAACAAGAATCAAATGTAAATTCCAAATGGGTAATGCCAATAACACCAGAGCCCTGTCCAGATATTTCATCAATAGTCCTTCCAAATATTGATCTTGAGGACCTCTTTGAAAAATAAAATTCACCATTAAAAATTGAAATACTTCATCAATTGGAAGAATTACCTGTATTAAAACTTACAAAATATGAATTCATGAGATCACTGACCTGGGAGGGAATTGAAGAAAATCTTGGGAACACATACTGGAATCAAATTTTTGGAGTGGAAGAATACCTCAGGAGGTTACTATTTTGGGAAACCTGGGAGTGCCAAGACTGGTTCAATCTCCATGATTTTAAGATTGAAAAATGAACCATCAGAAAATTATCAGGAAGGCATATCTTAAAGAGTACCACATGGGATTTTCATTGGAAAGAAACACTTATACCAGCAATACTCAGAATCAAAAATGATTGAGTTAAAATGTATACTGAGGATTGGAACTCCTTCTGTTAAGAATAATTTTTTTAAACTCTTGAAAGAGAACAATTCAGGGCAGAAAGATTTATCACAAAGGAACTAGTAGATAAAATTACTGGTTGAACAAAACTTAAAAAAATATCAAAATCTCAGCTGCTCAGTCCCCAATTCTTTTATTTATCATCTGTCTTATTTCCATTGATATTATTATTATTTATTTCTTCCATTTTACATTTTTTTACTATTTGTATCTTTCCTCTTTAAAGTTTTGATTTTTCTTTCATACTCAAACAAAAAAAGTGACAGAAAGGAAAATATCAAAAAATCAAAAAATAAGCTTCAATTTATACAATATTAGAAGGAAGAAATAGAATATAGGCTGACCTGATATTGAAGATGTTCTCTTATAGTTACATTTATTTTTCCTTAAAGTTAAAAGAAAAAACACAGAAAAATTATAACTACTTGTAAAATATTAGGAACAAGAAAAATAAAAACAAACAATCTGTTTCAATTCACTTGATATCAGTAGATGCTAACTATAAAGAAACAACTCACATGATATTGGGGATATATTTTTATTATAGTCCATCATTATTATTTGTTTTCTATAGTTTATCTGATCTCTTATGTCATTAAAAAAAGAATTTATAAATAAAAAAAGAATGAATAAATCAAAAAAGACCCAAAATTAATCCCCACTCAAATCATACTCATTCAATAATAACTGATTGAAAAAAAACACCTTAGCTTTGAATAATTTATTTTCAAAATAAAGGACTGATAGAGCAAGTATTTTTCGAATATTTAAGCACTGATTTATCCTCAACTATAAAAGAAATTGTAGATAGCTAAAAAAAAGTATGGTTTATTGAGTGTTTATATATCTGTTTTTATTTATATTTAATTATTTCAATTTAAATTAATTTATCTATAATTTCTTTGTTAGAGTCCAGCTTAATTCCTATTTTAACCTCAATTTAACTTAGGTTTTATTTTATTTCATTGGATTTCTCCTTATTTTTTTAAAAAAATTGAAGTTGGAGAAACAGGAAGAAAGCAGAGAGGAGAGGGGTATTTATAGGAATATTCTATCAAGAATTAATTGTGGTTTCTGACTCAGAAGGAATAACCTATCAACACTCTAGCTCCACTTTGGAGATATCAGTGCACAGCCCAGAACAAGTACCTTGGCTCTTGCATGCATGCAAGATTTTACATATCCAATGCCTTGGCATAAAAAAACATCATTTTATACATCTGATATAGCTGTCACAGTCCTTCTTAAATTCACTTTACAAGCATGACAGATTGAATGAAGATAGTTACTGAATTGATTGAAGAAAATGAAACAAAAACAGCTACAGTGAGAGGAATAATGGCTTGAGTGGTAAAAGATGCCAATATTGAAAGTATTTTTGCAAGAAATGTATTTTACAGTTACCTCAAAAATGAATTGGAATTACAGAACCGAAATTCATATAAATTGACAGTGGATAATGGGGGAGTAACTTTCAGTTACAGGAAAAATTAATTTTTTTTATTTGTATCAGCTTGAGCTCAACTACATGGACACCTGAATAGCATTGAAATTCCAATACAAAATTCCAGCTTTTTAATTGGGGAACTCAAAATACTCATCAGCCATCAATATCAACATCTGACTGCTTGTCACAGGGGCTCTTGGGGAAAACAAGAATGTCCTGGCACTCAGGAATAAAGCGCTCACTTGGAGGGCTCCAAAGGAATAACAAAATAAAATAAAATTATATTTCTTTGAGGAAAAGAAGAGTAAGGACAAATATGCCAAAGATAAGAAAGGAAAAAAGCCAGAGGCCAAGATAAATAAAGAAGCCAAAAGCCAAAGAGCCAACAAAATGAATCCTCAATTCACTGTTTCAACCTTCCAGAAATCAAAATGGACCAGGAAAGAATATGACCACCAATATCCACTGACAGGCAAAGCGGAAGGTGCAAAAGACTGATTTATAAATATCAGTACTCAATTTGAAGAATCAAATGAAAATAAAAATAAAAATAACTCCAATATATCAATTAACTGGGGAAAAGGTTCCCAGGGATCAAAAGGTGGCCAGTATAGGTTGAAAGTTGAATACTGATCCTGGAGCATTGAACACCCAGCTGTAGTGAATGTTCTGTGTAAATACAGATCTGGCCATCTTGAAAAATGAACTGTGTGCCTTGGAATTCCCACAATGGAATATGAATTGGCCCAAGAGAGCCAAGTCCATAGAGGTTGTCTGAATACAGCCTGTGGGGACCAATTGTGTTACCCAAGAAGTGCTTGATTCCTTGAAAACTGATTTGAGTATCAAAAAACTCTTTAAGATTTGCTTGAAGAATCCTAAGCCAGTATTCCCTTGGGGGAATCCTGTTGAAGTGAAAGAGCAAACACCTGGAGGGACAGGTGATTGGTATCCTAAAATGGTCTTGTGGATTCTGCCATGGGTTTCCAGCTTGCGCAAGATGAGTATTCCCTTTTGAATGGACTGATGGGCTGGTGAAGTGACTTTGGATGATGGAATCGAGTCTCAAAAATGTCACCATTGGATTGCTGAGGAAAAATGGTGCATAATGGTATATAATACCATATATGCCCCATTCCTGGTTCCTGCAGTACAGGGTCCATTATTGAGGAGATGGTTTTCCCTTGAACTGAGAGCAAAACATGTTGGAAGTGTTCTGGTGGCCTCTAGTGGTTGTCAGAGGCCATGGGTGTAGCCTTGAGGTGAATTGCCATTTATGGCCAATTTTGTGGTTTTTAGGGTCCTTGGGCCATTATGGGATTTGGAGGATCTGGGCCAAAAATTGGGCTCAGGTGGGCCCACTTGTGGTTTGGGATCTGATAGGCTTCCCCCTTGGCCTAAAGACAACGGGCTGTAGAGTCTGTAGGGAAAAAGGACATTTAGGCCTAAAACCCCCTAATCAAAGGGGGTGGGCCAGGCCCCAAAGCAAAGGGATTTTTCTGGGGTTTGGTGAGGTAAGGAATTTGCCTGAATTCCATTAATGGCCATAAAAGGTGGGTTTGGCCCAGTAGCCATTTGAACACCACCAAAGGCTAATTGGCCATAAATTGGGACAGTATAAAAACTCCATGAAAAACAATTGGGGGATTCTCCCCATGGTTGTAACACAGCTCTTCTAATTTATTTTACAGGCAATAAACAGGAATTCTTAATAAATGAAACACCTATTGGAAAATTCATTGATTGTGGAGAGCTCGCACCTATTGAAAGGGAAAGCAGCTATCTAAACCTTCAAAATCTGAAACCTTGGACTTACACAATTTCACTAAGTATTTAAGCTTCCTTCATATAAGTGGCTGATTGGTGATAAGGGACAAAGTTTGAGAACAGATCAACTTCTTAGCTTTGACGTGTTCACTGTGGTAGCTGAAAGACATAGAAAATTCTTAAATGAACGCTTAAGTGTCTCTTAATCCTCAACAACTCCTCTGATGCAATATTTTTAGCAGCTGCTGCAACTGTATAAGAGAATACCATACATCATACAAGGAAAGAAACTACTTGTGACTTGTATTTGACATCATTGCCCAAGAAAACCAATAAGTCTTTTCAGCCTGTGACTCAAAAACAGAGCACAAGCATGACAGCCAAATACCATAAATCAATTGTATAACCAAGATACCACCAAAACATGGAGCTGAGCCAAATCAGCTCAAAATGTATAAAAGGAAAGAGGAAACTGACCCCTTTCCAAATATACAAGTCCCATCTTCATAGGATAAAGAACAACAAAGTTATTCCTGCTCAAATTTGTTGCTGAGCATAAACCTTAATTTTCACCTCTCATCTAAAATACAGAGTAAGACGCTTAACCCCATAAAATTGGTATCCAAAATGGAGCTCTAATCTAGGGCTATCCAATTATACTAGCCAAAGTGAGCTAGAATCAGAAATACAGAAGTTATGACCAAAATAAGGTCAAATAAGGGTGATTAAAATATTCACCTCTCATCTAGCTTCTACAGTTTTAGTGTGCAATACCTAAAGGCAGGTCTTTTTGGAAAGAGCACAATAAGGTCTATCTGTTGGTGCCATCCATCTCCTCATATCTCATCTAGAACAAACATTATGGGGTAAACAAGTTCTATACAGTTTTTAAGCAAAACATATATATGCACAAAATATCTTGTACATGACATAGCTTTGCCATACTTAATGATAACCATATCGAATGAGAAACCATTGTTTATAAAAAATATAGGGCTACACAATGGACCAACGTTGAGCTTGATATCTCAGAAACTGACAAAGTTATGGAAGTTTCAAGCTCAAAATCCCACAATTAGACCAATACAGTCTTACTGTGGGATATTCTCCCATAAGTATGATTATGAGGTGTCAAATAGAGAAAGAAGCATGTTTATACTTCAATTACTCATAATTAAGTCAATACTGGGGCCCCATACAGGTTCTGTACAGCATCCTATGTGTCATACATGTCAGAAGAGGGCTATGTGGTCTCCAGATAAATATTTTCACCCTGTATTGCTGAAAACTGCCCAGATGTGGTTTCAAAACCACATCTTTTCCCAACACAGAGCATACAGGCAGTATTGTAGCCACAAGCCAGTACTCTGAAGTGAAAAAATCTTCACTTCCTCTACGTGGATGGTCTAGATGGCCATTCCACCCCATTTTAGGATAAAAGGAGGCCTTTTCTCCACCAGAAAAGGTTTCCTCATTCTGCTCTTGAGTTCCTACATAGTCCAACTGTCAAAAACAGCTATACTCTTGGAAAATGACCAGGTATAATTTAAATTTCAATTATTGTAGTCTTTATTATTGTAATCCAACAGGTAAAGCTACACCCAGGGCTTTCAACAGTGCTCACCACCACTATTACTCAATAGTAAAGCCCTTAATACTCTTATTTAAACCTTTTTTATCATCAATAAATCATTTATTATCATTTCTCACCGTGTCACAGTCCCAGTTAAAGCTTGTAAATAGTTATTAAGAAGCTTCATCATAGACTCAGCCGGACAAGTCTTATGGATGAAAAATCATGAAGCAAATGCAAAAAACAGTAGGGCTCAGTCTTTTCTGTATTTTATGATCTTAGACTTTCTGATTTTTAAGGAAAAATTCAAAGGGGAAAGGCCCAAGGCAGTTGCAGAACAGGAAAGGTTCACAAGCACCCAAAAACATCATAGTACCCTCCATTAAGTCTTGAACCATTCCTTCCTTCATTTTTTTCTCAATATTTTCTTTACAAAAAAATCACATTGTTAAGTTAAGGAAAACTAGTACAGAAAAATTTGAAAAAGGTGAAATAAAACAAAGTAGGGTAGGATTCCAAAAATCCATAAGAAAAAGACCGCCGGTGGCCTGTATGACCCTGGGACACCTGAAAATATGTCATGACTGATTTTGAAATCAGTCAGTCTGACTTTCTTGTCTCCCAAGGACAAATTAGGCAAAGACTGAGCCTTACTAATATAAATGCAATGTTTCATTTCCACCTAATCAAGAAACTTGTCAAATTTCATCATTAGTGCAAAAACTTGATACCCTACCCAAATAAAAATTTCTCTGCATAGTGAGGATCAGTCTTTTCCATATTTGATGATTTTGGACTTTCTGATTTCTGAGGCAAAATAAACATGAGAAAAACTCAAATCCAATTCAGAATGGGCAAGCTTAAGCAAGCATCCCAAACACCATGGGACCTACCATTCAGCTTTTAACCTTTCCTCTATTTGGTTTTCAATATTTTTTTACATAAAATCACATTGTTAAGTTAAGTAAAAATAGTACAGAAAAAATTTGAAAAAAAGTAATATAAGAAAAAGTAGATTATGGTTGCAAAAAGCCATAAGAAAACTATTTTTGGCATGAAAAAAAGCCTTCCGGTGGCCTGTATGATTCTGGGACACCTCAAACTATGGGATGTCTGATTTTCCTGTTTCACAGGGCCAAATCAGGCAAAGACTGAGACCCACTAATTCCTTCAGTCTTTTAAACAAGAGGGATTACAATGGCAGACCAAAAGATCTGGCAGCCATTGGGTTTATAGCTGCAAGAAGAAATCATCTTTATCACAAAATCCAAAGATGGGAAGTGAAAGTTCCATTTCCAAGGTGGGTTTAGTTTGGAGATGGTATTCTACAGCTGCAACTACCACTGACGCTGGTTATTATCACATTGGAGACCTCTTGAAGTGTTTAATGTGACTAAACCCTTTCAAAGAGATGTTTCAACACTTTCCGAAATATCTAATCATCACCAGAATCCAAGGAAGGGGGAAGACTCCGAAAAACACAATATTTTGTTATAAAACACTCATTCAACATTAAATAATCCATAATATCTGGTTTGGAAGGCTAAATGCGACCTTATTAGCCCACAGAACCAAACCAAAACAATTAAAAGCAGGAGAAAAGGTGTTTTAACTCCAAGAAATGATGGAATCAAGCACTTTCCAAATGACAAATGAACCCGCCAACTAGACCACATGTAGCATACCCTCCAACCGTTATAAAAGCCAACCAAACCCATTTTAATCATTCAAAAGGCACAAATCCAGCTACCAAGAAAAAAAGAAACAAACTTATTGGAACAGTAGTTAAGAACATTCAAGACCTTACAACCCCCTGAAAACCAACATATAGTCACCCGGAGAAGTTTTAAGCTTTAATTGGAGTAGAAAAAACATTTCAGGGAACTAATGAACCAAACCAAACCCTATTTCAAGAATTTCAAAAGGAAAAACCCATCCTGAGGCCTTTTACAGATTAAGAAGGGGCTGAAGATCACCCTATCAGTAAAAAATACCACAACCAACATACTTCCAAGTAGCAATAAGTGTATAAGAACCCTCAATATCCCCTAATCAACTCAACCGATTCGACTTGAAGGTGTTGATGGGGGAAATCTCCAGTGCTGCTATATGCTCTTATCCTAACTGAATCAACCACTAAATAATTGACCATACCTCCCACTGAAAATAATACATTGGTGTCAATACTCCATAAATCACAAAAAAGGAAGCAGTTGAAGTGGTTTCAAACACCCAGAATAGCGTTAAGAGACCTTCCTCACCTCCATACCTAAACCCAAACTAACTTTGGTCATACCCAGGAGCATGGAAGCTCATTTTAATATATAAAAATATACAACCTCTCTGACTTTATTTGTTTCAGCAAGAGAAAATTCTATAAACTAACTAAAGGGCTTTTAAAAGCTAAAAAAGTATTGCTAGACATGAATTTAAGCTTATTGAAACAACAATAGCCATCATAAAGGCTTTAAACTGATGAATTTCTTAGCTTTAAATTTATTCTATTTTTTATATTTAAGTCAATATAAAATTTCTGATTCTTAATTGCTACAGGGACTTAAAGAATGAATCAATAAAAAATGTACAAAATAATATATATATGCATTTCACATAAAAATAGCCATGAAAAAGTCAAAAAAATCAACCACTTTTTGGATTTAGGGTATAGAATATCTATATATATATGAAGGATTTTAAAGATAAAAATAAAAAAAGCTTGTCCTAAGAAAAACATAAAACTGCTTGTTTTTTGTTGTGTTCCATTTTCCATTTTACGTTTTTAATTTACTGACATATTTTATTTTAATTTTATCTTATTTATTATTGATTTCTATTTTAAGGTAGTGAATAAGGTAGGAAATCATTCCCAGAGCAAGGAATTAAACCTCCGAATTCAGTTTTTATGATTATTTGTTATAATATTGAGTATTAAGGTCACTGATATTTCAGTTTCTTTTTGGTTTGGGAAAATAACTTAGGAAAACAATAAAGCCCTCAGAATGGCTTAAAGCTGCTTGGTTTTACTTCTCAATCATTTTTTCTTCTTTCACCTATTAATATGAAAATTATTTTTTGAATTTGATACAGGTATATTCAAATACTCAAACAAAAAGAAACAATATACATATAAAGATATAAATTTCTCATCAATCAAGAAGGCTTTTTTAGGAAAGAAGGAGCCCCAACACGGTATTCAAGCTACTTTTTTATTTTACTTATTATTATATTTTATAATATATTATACTGAAATACCAGTTTTTGGATGCTACACGTATTCATCCTTCAAGAATTTCTCTGATCTTATAAGCATAAGAATTATGAATAATTGAAGATTCCTCAAGAAGACTATAAGCTGTTTGAATAAATTATGCAACTTGACTTTGAGGATAAGTAAAATTTAATTAATCCAAAAGGGATGAATCAATAGTTCTTGAAGAAAAAAAGAAACCACTGGTCCTTGGTCATACCATAAACTTCCCACTCAAATTATCAACAGGATCAAAGCATAAAGAAGCCAATAGTCCTTGGCAAGACCATGAAATGCACAAATAAAAATTATCAAGGACTATTGGAGGAGGAAAATTCCTAGGAAAGGCCATAAATTGCCTAAGGCTTTAATTTATTTTTTACTTTCTAATTTTATGTCATTATAAACAAAAATTAGAAAGAAGTACTGACTTGAACTTTTTTATTTTTTTTATTTTTTATCTCAATTTTATTTACTTATTTTCCCTAAAAACTAGAGGCATATCTCGTTCAAAGTATCAACAATATTCTATTTATTTATTATCTTTACTATATTTTTCCCACTATTACACCAAGGTAAATTAGCTGGAATTTTCAACTCAAAAATAATTAAAAAAACTCTCTACATCAAGTAATTTGGTTAAAATGATCAATTTATTTGAAATATTTCTATAATTACAAGAAAGTGATTGGAGCTTATTTGAAAAGAAGAATTATTTATGCCATGCAGGCATTAATTAAACTTTGAAGGAGCTATAAATATTAAAAACTCATAAATTGATGACATGATTTGGGGAATTTACATATTAATCACACCTCAATGTTCTATTTATTCCACATTTAATTTGAAAAGCCCCCAAAAGCAAAAAAGAGTCTTCTTGTAACTGTAAATTTTTCAATCCACCTGTTCATAGCCTTTTTAAAAACTCAAATGCATTTATGGGTAACAGAAAATCTGAACCATAAAGGGGATGGACTTGAAATAAAGTTTGAGTCACAATGAAAATTCCAAAAAGGAGCAGTTTTGGGATAATAAGGGTAATTATATGAATAAAGTACTCAAATTATTATCATTAAATTATGCATATTACTTATAAATACTCCCAAGAACACCAACGTTTGCTGTTTGGCACAAATTACAAGTTTTAACCAGGCTGTTCCATGATCTTGATTATGATTCAGGGTTATTTCCTTTATATTGTGATTGTGACTCAGATCTCTCAATATTTGGCTATGTCATGCTTAAATTCAAAATAATTTATTAATGAGTATTATTAGTGAATACTCATTAAAAAAAATTATGTGACCTTATTTGTATTTATTTGTCTCAAAATCACTAGAAAAAATAAGGGGTCAGTAAGCTTATTTTTTATACTATCCCCTATAAGGAACGCTTTGGGGGAGTGAGGATATATCCAATTAAAATTTTGAAAACCAACTCAGGATTTATAATGGAGAGGGGGCCCTCATGTAAAATAATATTATTAAAAAAATTAATTGATTTCAAAACTCAACTTTTAATCATCTTCTTATTTTCAATTTATTGTTTATGAGAGGTATACTTTAGGAATACAGAAGAATCAAAAGAAATAAATAAATTTGAAGAAATCTTAAGAGAATTTTGAAGACAATTATCACATATAAATCATCAGAATAGTGAAAAGAAAGAAGATTATTTATATAAAAGAGCAGGAATTACTTATGGATTGACCTTTGGACAACACAAGACCCTAGGCATTTTTCTATTCTGGATCAATACTCACTTTGAATTCAATAATCACTGGCAAGGACTTATAGACTGAAGGATGAAGCACTGGATTAATAATTGACGCAGGGCTCACTTAACATGATGGACTAAGAGGATGATTTACAACAGTCAAATCAAATTTCCCTTGGGATTTGAACTAATCTTGAAGATGCAAGAGGTCCTCAGAATGACACTAAACCTTTTCCCCTATAGAATTTGGCAAAGAAACTTATAAAAAACAAAACAGCCAAGAATATGCAGGGGTTTTCCTATTCAGGAGAAGTGCTAAAGAACCATTCTTTTCCTTAGCATGACAAGAAAATTCTCCCCTTTTTGTAACATGAACAATGTGTTTCACAGTTTTTCATCCTTATTTGATTGGCCACAATAAACAAACTGAAGCCCCAAGGCATCAATCAAGACCAGAAAATTACACATCAAGAAATAAAAAAACCAGAAGAATATTGAATCACATGGGAATAATGATTATTGAAGAATAAGAAAAAAGTAAAGTGGAAGCTTAAATCAAGCCCAAAGGAGCGCAACAATGAATTTAAGCCCTTGGAGAAATCTGAGAGGTCCTTTCCTGACTTAAACTGCAGGACTTGTATATCTAAAATACAGGGGTTACACACCTGGTCGGAGGCCCTGTATGACCTTGAACTACAATTTTCAAAGAAGAAGGAAGAAAGAAGAATTGTGAAGACCTCAAGATTTTAGGAAACTAGAAAACTCTTGGAAAGAATTAAAATACCTCATTGAAGATGGATCACAAAATCTTAGCAGCCAAATGTAAATCAGTCCTGAAGAAGGTGAGACCACTCAATGATCCAATTCCTCAAGACCTTAACCCACCTTTTCCAAGAGATTAATAGGAAACACCCTTATCACAAAACTCACCTATATTTCAAGAAACCCTCAAGTTCACCCAGTCAAGATTGAAAGAAGTTAATTTTGGACCACCAGGATGGTTATCAAATGAAGGAATCAATTTACTCAAAAACTTCATTACCTTAAGAGAACAAGAAATAGCTTTATTTGAAGAAGAGAGAAGATTACTTAAGCAATCATATAGAAAAACTTAAAAGATACCAGTAATACCTCATGAAACTTGGCAGAAGAAACCAATTCCCATGCACAAATGAATTTTACCTCAGTTTACTAAATTAATCAAAGGAAAAATAAGAACTGGACACTATGAGCAATCCACCTCAAGCTACACAAGCCCAATAGTTTTGTGGCCAAATAAAATTGGAAACTCAGAATCATCCATGACCTTCAAGAATTCAACAAAGTCACCATCAAGGATGCATACTTACCACCTCACATTGAAGAATTTGCAGATGTACTTTCAGGAAGAGCATGCTATTGACTAGGTGAAATTATTGGATAATTTGATTAAGGAGAATTGGATGTCACTAAAAGACCCCTTACCACTTTTGAATTACCCCTTGAAAGGATAAAGCTCACAAGATTACCTCGAGGAGCCACTATCTCAGCAGCAGTATACCAAGCCCAAATGACCTGGATACTCCAAGAATAAATAACAAAACTTTTAGCAATTTATATTGGTAATTGAGGAATTAAAGGACCAATATCACTTTACAACCAAGAAACACTACCAGAAAACCCCTCAATTAAAATATTTATATGGGAATATGCCATAATCTTGGAAAGAATTTTATTCAGGATTAACAAAGTAGGACTTAATATCTCAGGATCAAAGCTTGCATTCTGTGTGCCAGCTTTGGACATATTAGGGCATGTTTTATCATTCAAAAGAAGGAAATCTGAAAACAAAAGATCAAAAAGAATCAAAATTGGGAAACACCTCTCAACAAGACAGAAATAAGAGTATTTATTGGACTTGGTGCCTATGTAAGGATGTTTATTTAAAACTTTTCACAAGTTGAATCACCACTCAGAAGGCTCACCTGGGAGGATGCTGAGTGTAATTGGGATGAAAATTGTGAACAATCCTTCAAGAAGCTCAAGGAAATTTTTGGAGAAGAGATTACCCTCAAGAAAGTGACTCGTGAAAAAGGAGAAGTAAAAAGAAAATTAGAAGTAGACTCAAGCTACATTGCTGAAAGCGCAGTACTAATTTAAGAAGACAAAGAAGGAAAAATACAGACCTGTATCATATGAATTAATAACTTTTTCAAAATTGGAATCAGAATACTCCAAGCCCAAATTGGAGCTCTGTGTAGTTGCAGGAATTCTCAAGAAACTTCAAAAAAGAGCTTGGGGACAGTGCTTTGATTTCAGGTAGATGCCAAATCCTCAATAGAAATGATCAACAGCCCTTGCTTACCCAATGCTCCCATGACAAGATGGGTGGCTTTCATGCAGCTCTGTTCCTTTTATTTGGTCCAAAAAACAGGTAAAACTCTCACTATGCCAGATTTCCTATCCATAAGAGAGAAAATCTCATAAAATGAAGATTAACATGCACCAGAATCTGATGAAGAAGAAAATTGGATCAAGCTACACCCTGAATTTGGGACTAAGAGTGTAAATTCACTCAATTTTTCAGAAATACAAGTACCAAAAAAACAAGATGAGTTTTGTAAAATAATGGAAGAATACTTAAGTACAATTAAAAGCCCACAATTAAGTAAGGATGAGGAAATCAGAAGGATAAAAAGAAGGTCACCCAGCTTTTTCTTGGAAGATGGCCAACTAAAAAGAAGAAATAACCCAAACCCTCAATTGGTTATATAGATTCAAGAAACTCAAAGCTACACTTTAAAGGCACTTCATGAAGAGATGGGCCACAGAGGGGAAAATGAAACTTATAGAAGGATTGAAACAAGATTCTGGTGGGAAGGAAGGAAGAAATCAGTCCAGAAATTGGTTGAAACATTACTGGCCCTCCAAAAGAGAAGCCAAAGCTTAAAAAGGGAATAAGGTAAGAAAACAAAAGATAAACCATCTTTGAAAGAGTAAACATGGAGTCAGTCCATATCAAATCTGGAAGATGGAAATTCATTTTTGTGGTCAGAGATTCTTTTTTAGGATGGCCAGAAACCTTTGGACTTGTAAGCTTAACAGCAAAAGCAGTTTCAGAATGGTTCAACTTTAAATTGATATGTAGGCTTGGCTCACCAAAGGCAGCTACTGTTAATGGGGGTCCATAGTTTGTAAAATAATTGCAAGATTCAGTAAATTAAGCATGATAAAGGGTTGAGGGACACCACACCCTATTACCCAGAGTCTCAAGGAATGGTTGAAAGGGGCCATAAACAACTCAAAGATGAACTAGTCAAGATGTGTGGGGAAAATTGAGGAAAATAGAAAGAATATCTACCACTAGTTACACTGTACAACAAAAATTCTATTAAAAGAACAACTAGTTTCTCACCATTTGAACTCCAATTTGTATAACTACCATTATTACCAATAGATATTGAAATAAAAAAAATTTACAAGTAGAATGGCACAAAATATCCACAACTGGGGAATTATTCAAAGCCAGAGCCAAACAGCTGGAATAAAAAGAAGAAATGAAAAGGAAAGCAGCAGAAAAACTCCAAAAATCAAGGGAGGGATCAATGAACTATCTGGACAGAAGAATGGTACACCAACTAAGATCACCACTTACTTCAGGATATTTAGAAAACAGAAACCAATTGGAGACTACTGTTCAAAAGCAAATGTAATTGACCATACAGAATAATCAGGCAAGTCAACAATGGACTTTATGAGTTTGAGGAGCTGGATGGAACCAAATTAGCAGGAAAATTTGCTGCCTATAAAGTAAAAAAGGTTCAAACAAGAGGGAAGCTGATAGAAAAAGAAGAAAATACAGAAGATGAACAAAGTGAAGAAGCTGAAAAGATAGATGAGGAAGATTGACTGGAGGAAAAGACAGAATAAGATGAAGAATGAAGAGCTCGCACCTGGAATTCTGGGAAAGAATTAAATGGAGGGAGATGTGGTATTTGATAAAATTTCTTTTTCACCAAGCTCAAGCTCATAGTTTCCCATCACAGAAATAAAGTCAACCCACAGGCATACTTACAGTCAAATTTTACACCAAAAGTTCAATTTTACAGTAAGAAGCTGGAGTCAACTTATAATACCATGGCAGAGGCACCAAGGGGAAGTGTATGTGAGAATATAAATTATTCAATTTCATTATGCATATGTAAATATAAAGCTAAATATAGAAAACTGGTCACAATAAGCAAGGTAACACCCTAAAAATTACACACCCCTCCTATACCCACAGGACTCATTCAAGGAAATGATACCTACATCAATTACACATAAACCTTGCATTAAGACACAGGAGAGTCACATGACTCAAAGATCAACCCCATGGAATTCCTGAAAGTAATTCCAAACACAGCCACAGGAGTAACTTAGCTTATATCCACAGTAACCCAACTTAAAACAGCCCCAAAGTCAGAATGACAGAGCCATAAACATTGATGAAAGGCAATTCATGACCTTTTTTGGCACATAATCAATACCATTAAGATTCTTTACACCACTTAAACCATCATTCAAGTCAGAAATACCTACAACAGGCTGCATGCAGTATACACACTTATCTATATCCCAATCACATTACTATGCACAGCATGTGTCAAGCTAAAACAAATCAAATCATCCCATGCACAACAGTAAATAAATCAGCACAAGAAATAATTTCCTGACCTCAATTTAAAATTCAAAAAGAGAAAACACAGCAATGACACCTGCATAAACTACACAGCCACTTTTACCAAGGCTAAAAAAAAATAAAATATGCAAGGAAAGTTTCAAGACATTGTGTTATACTTCCCCCACCAAAAACATATCATGTGACAGAACAGAGGTCATGCAAAAGAAAAAATTAAATCATCTCATTCATGAAAGGAAACTCCAAAGAGAACTTGTTATAACAAGCTCACCAAAAAAAGGGTCATGTGATAAATGGAGACTGTGCAGAAGGAAAATCATCAGCAAATCTTAAATCACCTGACCCATGAAAGAAATTTCCTCACCAGAAACAAAGTCACATGATGGAATAAAGAGGAATTCAAGTGGAAAAAGACAGCACCCATGGAGGGCCGTTGGGCTCCTGAAAGGTGTAAATAGAGTGGCTCTGTGCTCCCAAACTTCAAAATTCCCCCCATGCACATCAGAAGCAAAGGAATAATTCATCCCTCACCCAGGAGGTAACCGAGAATATTATAGTGAGTTTACTTACCTAGTAGCTAATCCCAGTGGAAGTATTTTGTCGAAGATTGCCCACCAGCTAAGTGCAGTGGAATATTAGTATTAAAATAAAAAAATTCAGTACCCAAGATTAGGGTTACCACTGTATTAAAATTTTCTATCCAGTAAAAAATGACACCATTTATCAAAATTTCCAAGTAACCTACCCCTACAAATATCCAATTTAAAAGAATCCTACCTCTTGAGCTTTTCAAATACAATTTCACCATATTATTAGCTCCTTTAAAAAAATAACCAACCTTTAAAGAAGTTATTTCACTTTACTATAACTTTACCTTAACAAAATTATCCTTATCAACACATCAAGATTTCCAAAAAAAACCTTTAATAACTCCTCTTAACAAGAATTTATGACCAAGAAGAAAACATACACCTCAATTTAACTAAGAAAATAAAAATTAAATGGACAAGTATTTCATTAAATCTCAAAATTAACCAAAATTAATGGCATTATCTTTCCTAATATATATTAAATAGGTCTGATATGGGACTTATGAATTTTTTCCTCTGCAGTTTTAAAGCCACTTACTAATCTTATTTTGGTCTGTGAGCTCCAAGGACAATTTTTTTCATTATTTTAGGAGGGGAAGGCAATACACCCTTTCCACCCTTGGTTACAGGAGTTATTAACAATTCAAAACTAGTTACCTGTTATTTTTCCTGCTGGGTACTTCCTCATTTTAGACCCACAAAATAGGAGTTCCCACAATAGGCAAGGTTACAAGATTGAAAAGGGTCATAATGATTTTTATAGAAAACTAGGCTAGCACTATTGAAAAAATTCTTAAAAAATGGAGATACATTGCCTGTACCAATGGAAAATATATTTCATATAAGGCTATCTCATATGCTCTCTGGAATTCTTAAACTCTGTTTTTTATGGCATTATAAATTAAAGACTTTTTCTTGTTTCTGAGTCTCTGAGTCAAGTTCTAACCTTTATTTGATATGGTCATAGTAAAACTCACATTGTCTAAGGTATCATGACGTTTTAAAATAAAAATTCAAATCTTGATGATTAGTGATCTTAATAAAAGTTTGTTTCTCAGATATACAGATGCTCATGATTACAAAAGATTTGGGAAAAGCTTTGAGTTTGATGTTACTCTAAAGATTCTCCATCTCAAAAAATACTAAATATCCTTAAAACGTTTCAAAACACAGGATCATATAGCAGTCATTTCTCTTTAAATGAAAGCTGGTTTTACATACATATTTGTAGTTTACTTCAGATATCCAATTCATCTTAAGCTTGAAAGAATGAGAAAAAATTGGAAAATTCAAGCAGTTAATTGTTAATGAATGGGAGAAACAAAGAGATCTCACATTCAAAATACTGCTTTGGAATATCAAATATCAATTGGTCAATTGGGACAATATTCCAGGATTCCTTCCTCATTAATGGCTTGAAAAAGAAAAAAATATATGATATAAGCTCTTCTTTATTTAATAGAGACTTTAAATTTTTAGAAATGAATTCTTAAGCTTTATTCATACCAAAACTTGTTATCTCTAAATTAGATCCAATAATCAAAAAGAAGAATTAAAGTCATACTAAAAAAGAGAAGAAAATTGACCATCTTTAATTTGAATATTTCTTCAGAATAGTTTCTGGACTGAAAAATATTTTAGTTCATCTTTTTAGATAAAAATTGGGATTTCAATTTCTTTAGTATCAGCCCTAAGGACTACAGTATTACCCATAAAACCTACTTTCTACAAATATTCCTCTTAATAAATTTGACAAAATGATACAAAAATGTCAATATTGAAGTGTGTTTCATCCCAATAAACTATCAAAATTTACTTGTTATAAAATCGTAAGTATTAGAAGAAGCTCTATGTCTAAGATAATCTATTCTAGGTATATTAGCATCTCACATTTCTATCCCATTTCCCTTCAATCACTCAACCACTCAATTAGATCCCAATTTCATATATTTTATAGAGGAATTAACAGACCTATGTAGGAACTGTTTATGATATACTTAGTAGAATTGCTTTCAAATATTTTTTTAATTTTGATTAGTTCTACTTTTTCATTTCGCATTTCAACACTGGACATATTGAAGAGTGTTTAAGATTATAGAGTTCATATGTCTTTGGGGATTATTACTCCTTTATTTAAAAGGGAAGAAGCCAAAATAATTTTGATCCAGGAGAAATGAATGAAAATAGTGGGTGACTGTACTCTGGTAGGTATAAAATATTAATTAATATCTTAATTTCATGATAATATATCAAATAGATGTTAAACTAGAATTTTGAAGTTGGTATAGAATTTAAAAATCACCTTCATAGACTACTAATATTATTTTCTGGGGGTAAAATATTTTTGGGTCAAAATATGTATCCAAACCATGAATATTTATGTTTTCTGAAAATATTGATTAAAGAAAATTCATTAAAATAAGCTGTGTAAGATCAAGGAAAAGTTTGACATTATTTTTCCATTTTTATGTCTGATCTTCTAGCAGAGGCTTCAAGGTTGAGTAAAAATGTTTTAGGATGGCAATTTCTTCATTATTTCTTTGTAAAGAATCCTAATGTAATAAAATTATGTGTGGCTCCCATTAAAATTCAGCTTACAAGGAATGATTCTTGTGACCTTTTGAATTACTGTTTCAACTCAAATAATCTCCATAGATTCTTTTTCCATAATTCAAAATGAAATTATTAATTTGATTTAGAATAATATCGAAAACAGTGCAAAAATCCAGCATTTCTAATTCTACTTACTATATAAAATGATCACAGATATAATTTGAAAGAAATTGGGAATTCCTTTGTGGGAAAAAATATATGTCTTGAGAAATAATATAAAACCAATATATATCATAAATCCTGTTCCTCTCACAAATTTTTATTGAAAAATATGCAACTGAAATGTTTCGACAAAGTGCTTATTTTCTCATTCAAAAACTAAATTCCTTAGCTCTCTTTTATTATCCCTATGAATAATCTCATTAATTTAATTTTTTCATGTAGCTTATTTCATAGTATTTTTCATGAAAAACAGCTATGTAGTTTTGTCTTCCAAATAAGAAGTGGTATTGTATTAATAAAGGCAATATTTCAATGATAATCCCCTCCTACGCTCCCATAAATATTTGAATATTGAATAGGATCCGCTCAAAGTTCTTTAGATGAAAAAAAACTATAATTTATTTTCAGTATTTTGTAAACTGAAAAGAGAAATTCAAATCTGACAGGTGTATCCTGAGTCATATATACAACCTGAAATTCTTCCAAAATTATTAATTCCCAATTCCTAAGGTCAATTAATGTGAATAAAGACTACTAAAGTAAGTGTTGAAACATTTTTTCAGAATAATAATTGAAATTTGAAGGAAATTTATGTATTAAGTGTGAAAATGAAAGACTTCTCCCAGTCCGTGAGGAACTAGAGAGAATCGAGAAATGATTATTCCCGCGCGACTGCATCAATAACGCGGGGTTAAGATCACACCTGAGTTGCAACGGGTATATACTGGGACCACATTTGTCCCCATTATACTAACCAGAACATTGTCAGAATTACTCCTCCTTTCTCATTAAATCACCAAAAGAACATTTCTTTTTGCGCATAGTTTGTACACAACCGTTGTCACTTGTGGTGGTTGGTCGTCTTGCAAACCTATGAACAAATCTTCAATTTCGCTGACCTTTTATCTTTTCAAATAAGTACTTCCTCTCTAGCACCTCTTAGCTGTAAAACAGCACTGTTGTATTGTATAAACAATATTGATAGTGACTTTAGGTACGACTAATAACCTAAATCACTCCTTGTTATCTTACTAATGTGATTACTGCAGCTCTGTTTTTTAGTACTATATTGTGTTGAAAGCACAAGTGATTAGCCTCTCATTAGATATACTAGTTGTTCACCTTTAGGTACTATTTTGTCTCTCTTTATTTTCATCTACATTATTGATTGTGATGTTAATTCAGTTACTTTAGTTTGTTAAAACTTTTATTAAGATAATACATGGCTGCAGTTAGATTATTCTTGAAAAATTATAAAAAAACAATTTTGGAAAAGCTCCGCTCTTAATAGAATAGTGGAAGTGTAATGTATAGTCTCAAATATTATTGTTATCTTTTAAATAAAGTATTTATTTATTTCTTAGAGTGACAAATATTTATCTATTAAATGGGACCTGGAGATATTTGTGTTTGATAAATATTATTTGTTTCAAAATGGGAGACTATAGAGTCTACTATAAGCCCTCATTTGATAAATTTTTTTTGTATTACTTTTGAAAAATTTGTCTGGTTTTACCATCTAATAATATCAATTATTTCATTTCTGAAATAAACAATCAAAGAGCTCACAGATGAAAATAAATCATAAAACCAAAAATTTTCTTTCTCTTGATAGTAGGGCTTTAAACCTTTGGGCTTCTTCTCAACCAGAAAACTGAAATTGTGTGGAAAACACAATTCCTTCCCTTATAATTAACTGTATTATTCTAAAAATAATTTTTTGAAATTTCGAATTTTAATACCTCTGGTTAATCTCTTACAGAATTATTTTGTGAAAAATAAATTCATTTCAGATACAACTCAATTTTATAAGTAAACTGAAAGATTTCTTAAATGTTATTTTTTGTTTAAGTTGAAAAAGCTATTCAATATTTTTCCCCAGACATTAATTCTCTTATATAATTTTACAAAATATAAAGAAACATTTTTCTTACTCCCCCAAGAGCTTTAAGAGGGTGAAGAATTTGATAAATGATTTAACAAGGCAATCTACTAAGAAGAGTTTTTCCTCAAAAACTCTTAATAATATTAAATTTCATCTTCAATAAATTCTGATCCTTTGTTGAAATATTTTATTATGAAGTTCTTCAAAAAAAAGTAGCTCTTATTCTTGTTATGAAAAAATTAAATTTCAATTATTCATGATGAACCTCATTTCCAAATCTATAAAATTTTGAATTAAAGAAAATTTAGAGCTCTTTATGATTGGTATCCTATAGAATCCACTACTTATATGTAAGTTTTTCAGGGTTAAATATGCACAAATAGGATATTTATATATTAAAAGTTAAATCCTACCTAAAGAGGATTAAATGAAAATTCAAAATGAATTGAATCTAAGATTAAAAATTTCCTCTATATTTTAAGAATCAAATTGATTATGTTTTTAATATTTGAAAAATAAAGAAGTCATTAAGTGCAAAGGAGTTTGGAGGTCTTTGTCATCACCTGCATAGATATATGTCAAGGATACATTTTTTGATGCATCAAATCTCCAACATATTTTCTAGAATTTAATTAATTATATATGTTATTGAAGGCTGACATTATTTATTTGTTAAGATATTAGCTCTAAGCACTAAATTCAAAAATTTAGATAGCAGAAACTTTGAAAAAACTCTGAAACAAAACACTCTATGCCAAACGCATAACTAACAATACCTAATATATTCAATAAACCTGAAATATATTCCTTTTGACTCATTTGGGAATCAGAATTCCTTAATTAGCTTCAATTGATATTTTTAGAGCTTCGCTCAATATCTATCAGCTTTAATACTTTACAAATATTAGCAATTTTCCAGAGCTAGAGATTACCTTATGAAATGAAAATGAACATGAAAGACTAAATCAAAAAACAATTAATGGCTTCAAGATCTATAGTTTCTTTTACTTTTGAATTGAAAATTCTGAGGAACTAAAGTAAATTTAAGAATTATGTTAAAAGTTTTAAAGCTTTAATGATGGTCTTTTTGTTTTCTATGAGAAATATCTCCAAAATTAATCAAAACATATGCATGAATATATTGATTTTTCAAATCAAAGTGATTCCAAATTTTATAGTTCAGACCTTCATTTTTGGTTCCCACTTGGAGAATAAAGTTGATTTAAAAGAAATAATATATGGAAACTAAAACGTTGAACAACAATACATGATGAAGTCCTTTCTATTTTAAGAATTAAATAATGGCTTGAGAAAGCTTAACAAAAAATAATGATAATCCTCATGGTGCAAGGGAAGATTCTAATTTAAAAACGAGGTAATGGAATTCAAATTTTCAAAATCAAGATTTATAAATTTTATCACTAATTATTATATGGAAATTTAAGGAGTATCTCATTATGGAAAGGCAGAATTTCGATTTATGAGGAAAGGAAAAGTCACACAACACTGTGAGATTCTCAATTACATGGGATATCCAAATATAATTTTTGTGATTAATTATATGATGGAGAGAGTTGTTTTTATGTGAAAATGGGATGAAGTTGAAGTTAAAATCAATGATAATTCTATCAGAGAGCTATACTCAAAATCACTTCAAAATACTATCTATAATAAACGGAATTTTCTGGTTGAATCAAAATTACTCAATATTTAAGATAAATGTATGAAGAATTCCATATTGAGAAAAAAAACTGTATTTCATGTATTTAAAACATGGTAAACCTCAAAGATGAATAGTAATTATAGTCTACCTGAGTTTAGATTTACAATTGAGGCCTGTTTTTACATTCTAAAAGCAGTTTCTTTTACTTTTAAAATTCCTAATCCATTCAAAGATTATGATGAATAGTTTGCATTGATATAGCTATAATATTCTTATCTTTCTTATTAAACTGATTGTATAATACATATTTAAATCTGTAACAAAATCATGCCAAAAAAAAGAAACTAAATGATAAGATCTTATTTACATCTTCCAAAAAACCCAGTTTATTGTGCCTGAGAAGATGACCAAACAGTATCAGGGTTGAACCCATGTTGAACCTATGTTTAATTCAGAATGGTAGCACCTGTTCACAGGGATTTCTTTTTTCAAGGTTTCTGAATTATCATTATTTAGTTGTAAATCCACTGAATAATTTTAATTTTTGTGACCTCCAAGGAGGAATTTTTCAGTATGTTGGGAGGTTTAGGAAATATGCCCTTGTCACCATTGATTTGCAGGATTTATTAAGAATTAAAAACTAGTTAAATGTTATTTCTCCCTAAAGGTACTGCGTTGTTTTAATCCCACACAAGAGGAGTTCCTGGATTACTAAATTTTATTTTCTTGTTTATGAACAATATTTCATTATGAGTAAATTTTGGAAATTTAAAACTAGTTTCAATATCTCTCTGGTCAAAGTTCTCTGAGCTATTCAAATATTTTTAAAGAATCACTTTTTATGTGAGGATCAATTCATTATATCAATCATGAAGTGTGATGCCTTTTATGCCATAAAAGTAAGATTTATTTGACTATTATTTCTGAAACAAAATATAATATTCCTTTTTGAATTTTTTTAATAAGGATAAATATCATGTTTAACTCCTACACCTTTGTTTGTTTAGGCTACATATGGCACTTTCATTAGATTTCTCTAATATTTATTTCCTCCTATAGAATATTAATTTTATTTTAATTGTTTTTATTTGACTTTCTATTCCATAAATTATTTGCAGTATTATGAGCTTTTGTTTTTATTTAATCAACAAATTCTCTTCAAAGATTAATTCGAAATTTTGGAATGCTCAAATTTGTGGTAAATAAATGTTCAATTTTTTTTCCCTAGTATATTTAGATTTTTCATATGAAATTTTGATTATTCCTTAATAAATCTTTTTTATACCTTTTAATGTTAAAAGTTTTCAAATTAGCTTTGCAATAATATTAAATGAATCTTCTTATTAATTATTATTTTTACTTTATTTTAGCTTCATAGATATTCATAGTTTTGAATCAATTTATTATTCTGTAGTAAATATATATATGTATAAGGATTTTGTATCAGATTATTATTCATTTATTTGGTTATTTAAATTATTTCTGTTTACTAGTAAGAACTATCCAAGTTACTACTATTATTTGGAACAATTTCAAAATTAGAATACAGAAGATATCTTCAAAGACATATGTTTCTCATATAGCTATATTTTAAATCAATTGAATAAAAATATACTGATTTTAAATCTCTGATAATAAATTTTGATATCATTTATGAATAAGTCATTAAGGATAATAAATTAATAAAGGTTTCATCAAAAATGAAAATTCCAATAATGGAATTTGAAACCTATATAACTTTCCCATACTGCATATAAGGTATATAAAATGTGTAAAGATTTTGTATAACTTACCAAGGGCTATAAAAAAAGCCACTTCTGGGCTCTCTATCTTTAATACTGACAACATAATATCAATTTTAAGGTGTAAATTCCACCACATTACAAAAAAATCTAATACTGTGGGATAGTCTCCCATACCATTGAATATGAGGTGTAAATACCACAAAAAAGTGTGTTTATACATCAACAACTCATATTATGACAAATAGGGGGTTGACTGATTGATGCTGTGCATCTGTCTAGATGTCTAGCCTGTGAGGACTTCAGGAGGAATTTTCACCCTGTATTTTGGAAAAGTGACTGGATGTGGTTTCAAAACCACATCTGAGCCCAATACAGGTAATAAAATACTGTGTAAATCACAAATACACTCATTGGACTTAAAAACCCTCCTCACGCCTTCTACATGGTATGGAACAGAGGTCCTTTTACCCCTCCTCAGCATAAAAACGGACATTCCTCTTCCCAAAAGAAGAAACCCCAATCTTCTCTTAAATTCCTACATAGTACTATTATGGAGACCAATAATGCTCTTGGAAAAGAAGCAGGTTCTAATTATAAATTTAATTATTTTAGTACTTTTTATAGCTAACCATTTGATAATTACTACACCATGGGGTTTCAGAAGAATTCACCATCATTATAAATGGTAAAACCCCTTGATTAAACTATTTTAAAAATCTTATTATCATGTCAAACTATTAGTTTTTGTATTGTAACTACTATTCTATGGAGTCATCCTTAAATTTAACCCTTTTTAATAATTCAAGTCTTTTTTGAATTTCTCATTTCAATTTTCCTTTAAGTTAATTGAAATTTTTTTTTCTGTATATATATCTCTTCAATATTGATGTTTCAATTTTCATTTCATTTTCACTTATTTTTTTTTCAAAAAAAAACAAATCTTTTATAATAAAAAAAATTGTATATAATTTTTTATGACTTAATTAAAAAAATTTATCTTTTTTTGTTCTTTTTTTTTTTAATTAATTTATATAAAAAAAAAAATAATCCAAATTTAATGAAATTAACTTTTTTTCAGAAACAAAAAGAAAAGGATTATTTGATTTTTTTTATTAATTTTAATCAAAAATTTTAAATTCAAATAAGTTTATTTTCGTTATTATCTTAATTGAAAATTTGTCAAATTTTTACAATAAAAAAAAAGGAAGAAAAACTTTGTTTTGTTTCAATTTTTAATTTCAAGTTTTCTCAATTTTTTATAATTGTTTTTTTTTTGTAAATAAGTTTTTTTTATTCCTAATATTTTTCAAATTTTTATAAATTAAAATCATGTTTTTTGAATTTTGATTTAATTAATAATTTCCTTTTTTTTTAAAAAAATTAAAGAAAATTAATTATTATTATTTTTTAGTTCAATAAACTTTAGTTTTTAATTTAATTTTTTATTTTCTTTTTTTGAGGGTTACTTATGATATTCTCTTTTATTTAGAATTGATATACCTAAATTATTTGGAAATTTTTAATATATTAAATATGAATTTTGTTTTAAATTTCTTATCTCCTTTTGAGAAAAAAAAATCACAAAATTAAAGTAAATTTGCGTATTATATATATATATTAATAAAACAAAATAAAATAAAAAACTTAATTTAGGTGATCTATCTTGAAACAAAAAATAAAACTTTATTTTCATTTTTTCTTTCTTGTTTTTAAACCTTCCAAATGATTATTTACCTATTATTTTTTTTCCTTTCAGATTTTGAAGAATTTTTAATTTAAATCAGAACTTTCAATGAATTGGAAATCGATTTCCTCATTAGTTTTTTTTTTGATTGTTATCATCTTTTGACATAAAAATCAAAGATTAGTATAAAATAAATTTTCAAAAATAAATGTTAATTTGCACAATTTCCTATTAATGATCATTTTATGTCATGATTCTTATACCGAATCTGACTAAATATCCGTTTGAATGTTTCTATATTATCGCTACATATAGGTGAGGGTCACTATTCCTCATTTTATCAAGAAGTAGGGTGGCTGAGTGAAGCTGAAGCTCAGAGACAAAACTTGAGCCGGTAGGTCAAAATTGGCTTTGATCGTTAACTCACGGCCACTACCAATTCAAAAATACTCATCTCATAAATGTATAACTAAGTCATCCTATGATCTTAGGGCTGATTGAACGAATTTCTCATAATACAAGGCTAAAATATTTGTTTTGATTTAAAATCTTTCACCCAAGGATATTTTTTTTTAAAAAAAAGGAAGAACAAAGACAATAATACTGGTTCTCATCACTGGTAATAAAGCCGGAGAATTCTTCTAGAACGTCAAGTCTGTTTGGGACTTTTTTTTGCAAGACAGATGAAATTAACAAAAGTCAAGCGTGATTCCCGAATTTGGATTTCCAGATTCTTGAATTTGATAACGTTCATCATTTCCATCTTGATGGAAAGCAGTGTCACAATCGGCTTTATCACAATATTTAGATTGCCCATTGGTAAGGGTGATGCGCAATGGATGATTGACTAAAGAGTTAAGTAGTAATAAGAATTCTGTTACGAAGAAGTTAAAACGTGAACTTTGCTTTCTTACATTGATGAGGAGGAATCAAGGTGATATCAGCCGAGGTGACCCCTGCTACCAAGGAAAACTCAGCCGCCGTACAAGGTACCCCATTTATATCGCAATTATTTCCAACTGAAGCAATGACGCTGCAGGTTTAAGCGGGAAAACAACCAGTGTAAAAACATCTCATTAGACTTGGTAAGAAACTAGAAAGGCTCAAGTTAGCATACCCGTTGGTGTCTCCATCATAAGTCCAAGTTCCTCCCCCTTTTGTGATGACATTCTGCCGACCTGGGACCTGCATCGTGAAGGTTTCTCCACAATTATTGTTCACCTTGACAAAGTGAGACGCCAAAGCGGATGAAACGCCGAGTAGACAAGCAATAAATAGACTTTTGGACATTTTCTAACTAATGTAAATGGCTTGGAAGTATTTAATTAAAATATTTATTTGGGAGGGGCTGCTGGGTGTGGACCAAGCTCGAAGACTCGAAAGCTGACCGATTTATAGCATTCTTCAATGCTTTCTATTTCTTGGTGATTTTCATTGGTGGCGGTGTTGCAGTCTGAGTTTCAGTATTTTCACAGCAGTTTGCCACTCCCTTTGGACTTGCAGTCTTCTTCCATGTATGACACAGCGCGTCACACCGGAATGGAGTGGAAAAAGAGCACAGGAGTTTCAATGTGATGGATCTTGATCATTATATCTATCACGAATTACTATGACTTAGTTGATCAAAAAGAATTAAAAATATGTTTTTTACCTTATTGAACCGATAATCATATCACCAAGATCGCCTAGCTTCCCTTTAAGGGAGAGTTGGAGATTTTGAAACTCTCGAATGGCTTTACTTTTTGACAAATTGGGCATCGTCGCCTCAGTTTTTGGGGATCGGGAAAGCCAAGTGTCTTAGTTACGCTAAGAGCATCCACATCAGCGTGGGTAAATAGCCAAATCTCACAGGTTTTAAGTATTAAAATAAAATAAAATACCTCAAAAACAACCCCTCAGAAGAGGAGCTTTATCTCAGACGCCCTTTATGCTCAAGCTACGAGGAAAACCGGTCTTATTCCAGCCGAACAATCTTTTTGTTTATATTAGTTGAAGTATTGACCAATCCCTATCTATGCGTCGCGTAGAATAACCTCAATGTTTATTTTTAGAGATGCATCGTAGAAAGGCCACGCCTCGTGGTACTTGGATCCCAGCTTCGGAGGAGCTTATTACCAATCATCCATGGCTCCATGCCCTTTTTCCTCATCTTGCTTTGTCTTTTTTACTCATCGCTGCTGTGTTTCACAGTCTGTTCATCCCTCCGTCCCTAAAAAGCCCTGAGGTTGAGGTCAGCTGCCCTTCAAATTTTAAAGTTTCACAATTCTTAAACTAAGACGTCACAGCTAGAGAGCCGATTTGGTACACCTTATGCTTGATTCAAAGCATAAGTCTGTTTTTTATTTTCCAGGCTAGGGGGTTACTTGTGCTTCTCCCGTGCCATCCATAAAACAAATATTGGGGGGTGCTGCCTCGTTTGATATAGACGAATAAGGAGTTCCCATGAAAAGCATGACTGCAACATTCGAAAAACTCAAGAGATATTAACTAAACAACTAGAGGAGTAACAACTCTGTCATTTCTCAAATATGGTATTTCGTGACATGAGCTTGCCAAAATTTTACTTGCTTTTAACCGGTGAACGTGGCATGGAGAATATAATAAATCTTGTCAAAGCCATGAAGTTCTGAATGCCATCGACGACTAATGCCCTGGACTGAGTCTTTTAGAAGTGCACGGTCATAATCAAGCATTATGTTGACGCCTCATCGTGAGAGGAATTCTATGAGTATCCCAACAATAACCCTTGCTTCTGCTGGGGAGAGAGCCTAGAGCTACGCATGGTTCGAAGCTTCCTCTGATTCTCAATTTTTCGCGCCTTGAGGAGTAAAAAATAAGAGAAGCGCATACAATGACGTAATACAAATTCATAGATCACCAAAGCTGTTGACCACGTTGGCAAACATATAAATACTGCATTCTTTGTTTCCTCGAGAATCTCTCCCCCGTCGTTCATCACCCTTCGTCTCCATTTCCTGCAGCATCCTTGTGTTCTATCCCACTCCATACTCTAAATTGCTTTTGCCATCTTGGCTTGCCTCTTCAAGTCGCCAGAATTTTTACGATAAAGCCTTCTAAAACGTTTCAGTCTAAAGTGACTTCAATAGATCAATTTTATTTTCGAAAAAGAGCTATTAATTCCCGCGAAATTCCATTTATTACTTTCGCTTTGCAACATGTTCAAGCTAGCTTTTACCACACTTCTCATCTCTGCTATACTTTCCGCCACCATGTGCTACACGCTCCACTTTCAAAACAATTGTCCATTCACTGTATGGCCAGCTGTTGGAAAAGCACCCAACGGGCAACCTGACACATCAGTTTCATACGGAACAAGGCTTGAACCTGGAGCCAGCAGTGACTTTGGGGTTAATGACCGAGAAATCGGAAGTTGGTTTTTTCTTTCTCGCAATTAAAGTTAATACCCACCAAAAGATAGTTACTGAGTCCACTGCGATGCAGTTCGCTCCTGGGGACGGACCGGATGCGACGGCAATGGTGCCAATTGCGCTACTGGGGGTTAGTCTGGCACACTAATTCATGGCGGCTTGTGCTCCAAAACTGACTTGCTTGCGTCTCTCCGATTCCGAGCGAAGCGTGCAATGGTGGCCTAGTGTGCAACGACGCTGGAATCACCTCTGGTGTCCTCCTCGGGGAATACGGCTATCAATCTTTTGGTAACGTCATTTCTTGGGATCTATCACGTGTGGATGCCTCCATTAATAGTAAGTAGAAAAGGCTTATTTCAACAAAAAGACTATCGTTCCCGTGCGACGTCAACTTAAGCCTCCATTTCATTATAGTCAATACTTCAATCAATAATGGCGGAAATGTCAAAACTTGTAAACAGGGTAACTGTCCAGCAGATCAAGCATTTGACCAACCAAACGACTTTCAAGCTCTCACTACGAGCCCTGTCGGTTCTAGATTCGAAATTACGTTTTGTGCCTAAGCTTTTTTGTCTCGTTTTCGTCTCCTGCCTCTGATAAGCACCCCAATGTAGTTATTACTGTTGATTGCAAATTCAAAAAGACATGATAAAATGATTCTTTTAGAAGAATTATTTTCAGCCATTAAAACAAACGAACCAACTAAGCTTTTCTCAATACACGGGAAAAATGAGTCACGGATATTTCATTGAAGTAAGAAGCTAAAAAGCAAGCAGTAGAAGCAAGATACAATAAAAAATATGTTCAATAACTAGTTCTTTACATGGAAAATGCTAACAGTTCATCTTCGAAAAGCAGAATAATACCAGAAGTCTGTCGGTTCGGGAAACTCCACACCTATTCAGTAGGTAAATAAATCAAAACCGTAGATCATGTCCAATAAATGGACGAAAATTCCCATAATTTACCCATCACCTCCACGCTTACAAGTGAAGGATGTGATTCATAGGAATATGTCAAAAACCCGAGCTCTGTGATAGCTGTATACCTCCCTTTTGGTAACAATATTCCACACATCACACCAAATTTACCACTTTGCCAATTCTATAAGGATATTCAAATATTAGGATTATCGCTTACTCTTGAAAGTGTGGTTATCAAAGTTGTACCAGAAGATGAATCAATATTCTCGCAGTGAAAAAAGACTTGCTCCAATTCTGCCATGAGTCCAGGACTCCACTTCCAGTAATTTATAAATTTGAACTGAAATGGATAAGCCTGCAAAAAGAAAGGTACATAAGATGAAAATATATCTTCAACTTAGCAAGAATCAAAAAAATTGATTTTTTTCATAAAGAACATATTATTCAAATAAATTGAAAAAAGAGTAAATGAATACAAATAATGGTTTTCTCATTAATGAAATGGCTTCTGTTTATAAGACTTATTGTTTAAAATCAAACCCAAAACCATGAGGAATATGAGGCAGAAGAAGAAAAAATGTTTTCAATTCCAAAAAAATACAAGAAAACAAAAGAAAGAAAGTAAAAATATAAAGAAGATATTGAAGAAATCATTTCTAAGGACTGGAATAAGGAGATACCAAAACAGGATTCACAAAACAATGTGATTAAAGAACAAAGCAAACTCTATAGTCAATAACTCAAAGCCAATAATTGAACATGTGATGAATAAAGTACTTGAATAAAAGATAAATTTTACCCTTGAAGAAATATTATTAATTTCACCAATGTTTATTCACAAATTTTGAAATTTGATGATCAAAGAAAAAGATGTGATAAAATAAGGTAATGCACAAAATATTCAAGAAAGACCACTTTCATTAAAGCTATGAGACTTTGACAAGCCAAGAGTAAATTATGAATTCCCACTTGGATTAATGGAATTATTTATTGGAAGGGACAAATATCCTACAATGGAATTGGTTGATACTGGGTCAGAAATTGAAATAATACCAGAGGAAATTTCAATTAAAGCCTCACTTACAAGTAGAAAACTTGATATGAACCTCAGAGGAATTGGTGGACATACAAAATCTTTGGTTGGACTCTCAGAATATTCACCAATTAGTATTACAACAGGAGAAGAAAAATTAATTCATTAATTCATAGCAAAAGGAGCCATACATACCATACTTTGAAGACCATTTTTAGCAGATAATGATGTTAAATTGGAATTTTCACACAAGCAAGGGGAAATATTTAGTTATGTAGAGGAAGATGAATAAATATTATGTTTAAAAATATTTAAACATCAAGCTATGGGCTGGAAAATAGCTTCACCAAGAGGTATGGTGCTTTTTACTTTGTAAGAAATTGGAGATTGGTCCATAAATCAAGCAGATTAATTCAAAAGAAATGAAACAGAAGAAACAGAAATTCAATATTCAAAAAGATCAAAATAAATACCCTTATCAACTATTTTTGATTCAAAAAATGAATTGAATATTATAGCTTAGGAAATTTCTGTGAAATCAGAATTAAACATATGCATCAAAATTAACAGACAGCTCCTTGAAGCCAATTGGTCAAATTAAAAATCTTTAGGTCAATTTTGCTAATTAACAAAGGATGTAAATGGAATTCTTAGTATTTAAAAATTTCAATCATATTGTAGTTGAAGAAAGGTCTAGCATATCATCTTCATCCAAAGAAAGTATTCCCCTAAAATTGATAGGTATTTGAAAGGGAAGGAGATAGAAGAATAGAAACTGAAGTTAGAAAATAATGAAGCACTGAAAAAATTGAAGGGGAAATGAAGAAGATGAGAAGAAATTTGTAAATTGGAATAGAAGACTCAGAGAAATGGATAGCACTTGAGTTAATGGGATTAATGAAAAAGATTAAGGAGAATGCCAAAAGAAGAAATTTAAAATGAATCTCAAGCCACCTGAAGAAAGTTCCTCAGTAATTGCAGAAGATTATTTAAATTTATTTCAGGAAGAAACTGGGTACATTGGTGATTTTGAAATAGATTTAATGAATGAAGAAAAAAAAAGATTACACAATCAAGCTATTGGAAGAAGAAAAAATTAAAGAATTGGAAAACAAAAGTGCCATAATTACTGAAGATAGAATGGATTAAGTTTGGGATAGAGATATTGAAAGGAGGATCAAAAAAAGAATGGAAACAGTTCTAGAAGAAGGAAAATGGGTAAAATCAGAAGATGACATGATTTTATATCAAAAAAAAATAATAAAAATTGGGAAGATAAATTTAAGAAAAGAAGAAGATTTGAGGACCTAGAGGAAGAACAGCTATCAGAAAATACACAAAGGCTAGCTGGACTTACCATTCTAGAATATAATAGGAAAAATGAAATTAGAGATCAATTTAATGATGCCCATGATACAATTATGTTGTTTTTCCAATATCTAACTTGAAAACACAACTGATTTATTTTATCAAAATGAAGAAATTAAATTGAGATTAACAACTAAAGCCCAAATTCAAAGTGAAATACAAGCAAATATGTGATACTTCCAATGATAAAATTTAAAGAACTGTTCTATTATGAGCTAGATTCACCAATAATTCAATTATAGTATATCTCAGAAATAGCTGGATAAAATATCAAAAATTTGTCCTTCTTGGAATCACTAACCACTATTGAAATAAAAGGAAATTTAAGAAATCCTTATTAATATTATAAAATGACAATAGAAAGAATTTATTAAAATTTCTATGAGCTCAAGATGTTTAGGAAATCTTAGGAGGAATGCTTTACTGAGGTGATTTTGGATTAATTTTCATCCCTGATGTCAAAGGTTTTGTTTCAGAATGGAAAGGAAATATACCAAGAGAAAAATTCAATAATCTATTTGGAGGGATATTTAATGATGTATGTATTTCAGTCATTCAGAATAAAAGACTGTAAAGTTCTCAATAATAATTGAGAAATCAATTTTCAATCACCAGTAAAAAAAAGAAAAAGCCATAAAAAGTAGTAAAATAATAAAATTCACTTAAAAAAACATTTCTTATCTGTATTAGGTAGTAAAGCAGAGACCTCCTTCCTTATCAAGAAGAAATTGCAATTTATTTAATTTAATTTATTAGAAAAACTTTCCATCTAAAACACTATTAACTTTCAGTCTCAGTGACTTTCTGAATTATTAAAGAGGAATCAATATTTATCCTAAAACTTAATAATATCACAAAATATAAAAAGGGATATATAAAGCCATGGAAGCCAAAAGTAAACCTCAAAATGAATGGGAATTGAATCTTGGCTGAAATGAAGAGGTATTAACAGATGTAAACTACTAAATTAAAGAATTTAAAGACAAAGTAAATTACTGGGGGAAACTAATTTTTAAAGAGGGAGAGTAGTTGATTCAAATATGAATTACATACTTAGAATTTCCAGAATTCCCCTTTTTTATAGAGAAGCTTAAAGATATTTAATAATCTCAAAGCTTTTGAGAGCTTCTGGTATTTTGTCTTTCAATATTGAAATTTTGAGAATTACTTATACATTGGGGTATTGAAGGAAATTAAGTAAACACATATTTGGAACAGAATAAATAAGCAAATGCATAATGGAGAAGGAAAATATTTTTTGGAGATTTGGAAGCTTCAAGAAGACTTTTTTTTTGACCTATTCAAAATATCAGAAGTAAGATTTTTTTTTGGAATTGTGGAAATTATTTAATAAAAAATTCCAATTGGGATTTTTAATAAAAAAAATTTGTGTTTATACCCAGAATTATTAACCTCAAGGTTCAAAATTATAATTTCAAGAAGGAAGATTGAAATTTTATTTAGGAAAATGTATTTTTTGAAAAAAAAATTAAAGAAACAAAAGGAAGATAAAAATCAAGACTCAAGAAAAAGCTCATGAAATTTATTTAAAAAAAATATTACCAAAAATTGTATAAACACAAATAAAAACAATCAGGCTATGTATTAAAGTAAAATGCTTGACTATGAAACAATAAGTAACAATTATTAATGATTTACTTATTTTACTATGAATTTCCTAATTTAATGAATAATAAGATTTAAAAAAAAATTTAATAATAAAGATATATTATATTTATGGCTGAAAATTGATTATATTATTAAGAAATAATAATATAATATAAATTCATTATAAAATAGTATAATAAATTAAGGGTGTTGGTAAAAACACGTAAGAAAATTGGTAAAAACATGTAAGAGCTTACGTGTTTTAGCCATAAATTGGTAAAAACATGTAAGGGGTGCCCTGGGCCCATTTTTAATTAAAAATGAAACACAATTGGGCCTGTATTGGGCCAAAACATGCCCAAAAGAGGTTTTTTCCCCACAAAACCTCTCTAACTCCAAATTGTTTCAGATTCTTTTGCCCAGCCCCCCCAATAACAAACAAGCCCAAACACCCCAATAATCCACATTATCCCCACCCCAAACCATTGTTCTTTTTGGGAAAAACAGAATTACCAAAGCCATTTTTCAAAGCTTTTCACACTTTTTTCTTTTTTTCCCCCAAATACTGCATTTTCCACCACAACAACCTGCATTAAAGCCTCTCAATTTTCAATTTTTTACCTTCCCTCATCTGTCAGCCTGTGACTCAAAACCAGAGCACAAGCATGACAGCCAAAATACCATAAACCAATGGTATAGCCAAAATACCACCAAAACATGGAATTGAGCCAAATTAGCTCAAAAGGTATCAAAAGAAAGAGGAAACTCACCTCGTCCTGAAAATATAAGTCCCATCACCATAGGACAAGAAATAACAAAGTTATTCCTGCTCAAAGTCATTGCTGAGCATAAACCTTAATTTTCACCTCTCATCTAAAATCTAGAAGGAGAGGCTTAATCCCATCAAATGGGTACTCAAAATGAAGCTCTAAGCCAGGGCTATCCAATGGTACCAGCCAAACTGAGCTAGCACCAGTATTACTTGAGTTATGGTCAAACTCAGACCAAATAAGGGTGAACAAAACATTCACCTCTCATCTAACTTTTACAGTTTTAGTGTGAGATACCTGAAGTGGGGTCTTTTTGGAAATAGCACAATCAGGGATATCTGATGGTGCCATCCATTTCCTCATAACTCAACTACAACAGAAGTTATTGGCCAAACAAGCTTAATACAGCTTTTGGCCAGACCACGCCAATGTACAAAAATACTTGTACATGGGATAAAGTTTTCATATTGAATGATAACCATGTCAAGTTGGGTACCATTGTGTAGAGCTCATCCAGAGCTATTCAATGAACCAACTTTGAGCTTGATATCTCAAAAACCGACAGAGTTATGACCATTTTAAGGTCAAAATCCCACCTGCTGTCAGATACAGCCTTACCATGGGATAATATCCCATAACCATGAATATGAGGTGTCAAATAGACAAAGAAGCATGTTTTTACTTCCATACCTCTTATGTCAGTCAATACTGGGGTCCCATACAGTTTCTGTACAGCATTCTACGCGTCATACACGTCAGAATCAGGCTGTGAGGTCCCCAGATGAAAATTTTCACCCTGTATTGGTGAAAACTGCCCAGATGTGGTTTCAAAACCACATCTGAGCCCAATACAGGGTATGCAGGCTGTTTGCAAACCAAAAGCCTGTCATAGAGAGTGAAAAATCTTCACTTCCTCTACGTGGAAAGGTCTAGCAGCCTTTCCACCCCAATTTCAGGATAAAAGGAGGGCTTTTTACAGCCAAAATCCTCTTCTCATCCTGCTCTTGAATAACCTACGTAGTAAACTGTCAAAAACAGTTTTACTCTTGGTTAAATAATCAGATATAATTATAATCTCTAATTATTTTAGACTTTATTATTGTAATCTAACAGATAAAGCCTGCACCCAGGGTTCTCAATAGCGCTCACCACCACTATTTCTCAATAGTAGAACCCTTTTATCTTATTATAACCTTTATAAATATTTTTTTAATCATTTTCTCTCGTGTCACATACACAGTTAAAGTTGTAATTAGCCTAGTTATACCTTTATCATAGTATCATCCTGACATTTTGGGGGCCTGGCCGTGTTTTTGACTTTTTTTGGACCTTACAAGTAAGTCTTCTCTCTTTTTTATGACTTATAAACACATTGTTTTATCCTTTTTAGGCGTAATTTCTATTTAAATATATATATTTTATATATTTTTACCTTTTTTTTATATACTCATAATATAAGAGTATTTTTTACATGGTTAACACCCACAGTCATTTATTATTTTTGGTGTGTTTTGCATATAAAAACACATAAGCCACTAATAAAGTCCTGTATTCTTGACTGAATAAGGACACCTCTGACTGAAAAACCATCAGTTGAGGCGTGGTCAAGTGTATTGTTAATTCAATAACACTTGTATACAAACCACTTTTACAGAATACACTTGCAAACCACAAGTGTATCTGAGGGATACTGACACACAAACAGTGTGACAGGACATCATAAGCTGTATTTTTGACGTGAAATTGTTAATTCAATTACACTGTCATTATACAAGGGCATACTGTAATAATATACAAGCCCAGAGGCCATTATTAGACATGCAAAACCAGCCTTTTAAGAAGTCTTAACTGACATAAGCCCTCTTTTTCCTGTTTTGATTTAGTGGAAGAAAACTACATCCCACTTGAAACCCAGTCACAGGCCAACACACCAGTGACACCCTCAGAACCAGAGGGCAGCAAGGGTAAAGGAAAAAGGCTTAGTGAAGGCCTCATTACAGCCAAGAAGTGGACACCAATTGCCACTCACAGGAGTAGAAAACCACAAAACTCTGCTTCAATACAAGGTAAACCAACCTTAACCACTTGTAAAGGGAAGATTACAATTATTAACCCAGTTGTAACCTCCAAAGGCAAACTGCCCAAATCAGCAGATAACAAATTTGTACAAGGCACAGTCAAAGGTAAATACCCTAAGAACATAAAGTTTTTGACTGCTTGCAAACACTGATATGTCCCCTGCATACCTCAGAGACCTTGGCTTCCAAAGGAACCAGCCAGAGGATAGAGCAGGAATGTCTAGAACCAGAAGACCTGAAAGAAGACACATTGGACACAGTGGTGGATGGCAAAACAATGAGGGAGATAATATCAACCTTGCCATTCACACTCCAATTCAACAGAAACCTCAAACCAGAGGACTGGAAGAATATGGATCAAGTTCTTCAAATCCACCAACTCCTCAAAGATTTGTTTCAATGGAGCATGGACAACAAGAGGTTCAACCTAGCAACTCACTGGGCAGAACTGGGATCAAGTTGCCAGAAGATCTGTCTCAAAGAGATAGACTTCAAGGACCTTATGGTAATCACCAAGGGTTGGAACCCTACCAGGCAGCACAGACTCCTGGAGGCAAGGGCACAGAGGATAAGGGAGAACCAAGCCACTATCCAAGCTATAGAAGAACAGTTAACCCAGACAGGGCCTACTCAGATTCCTTCAGGCTCACAAGGAGCAAGCCAAATCAGCTCTCCAGTGGCTTCACACCATTCAGAAACCAGCAGATCAGTGGCCAAGAGTCACCATTCTTCACAATTCCAGGAAGTTTCCAGGAGAATACAAGGCAACAAGGGCAAGAACAAAGCCTCCTTCAACCAGAGGAGGAATGTAAGGTGTGGATATGAAACTTTGATTAAAAATAAAGTACTTTTCCTGTCCTCAAAATTTGTATAAGGTAAAAAATCAATTAAAAATAGTATGGAATATTATTTTTAAGAGAAAACATGCCAATTTTATTGTTTATAACTTTATTAGTATAAAACAATAATATTATAAAAATTTATTGTTTTACCAACAATAAAAATTTATCCAAAAAATACTCTACAAGAGATATTTTAAGGCTACAAAAGAAATTTCTTCAAGAGCAATCTCAATTGGAATTAATTGAGCAAAGAACTGCAAGCAATTAATTAAAGAACAAAGTCTTTAAAAAGAAGATTAAAGAGAAAACACGCCCAAAAGTGACCAGAGTGAATTTGGAAACAAAGTGACAAAGTTTACAGTGATGAAAGATGCTTTAATTCACTTCTGGGGTGGTTCAGGGGTAAAAATGATTCTAAGAGTTACAAACAATGATTATAATGATTTTCTCACGTGGTTAAAAGGATTAAAATGATTTAAAAATGGTGGTTGGAATCTTTGATTGATTGGTTTAACAGTGTTTAAACTAATTAATAAAAGGAAAAGATTCTAACATGAAGAGAAAGGTGGGGCAAAGAAGACATTCTTTTATAGCCATCAATTCTCTTACTACAAAAGTAAATTTTACTCTTGTCAGTTGTGAAAAACAGTCTGACAACAGAAAAGCCAATTATGGCATCATTGAACCCTGGTTTAGACCAAAAAGGGCTGGTTTAAGCCATTTTTAGCCATTTTTAGCCATTTTAGACCCTTAAATCAGCCATTACTATAGCAATACCAGGCCTAGAGCCTTCAAAACACGTCAGAATGTGTGTAAGAGGCGTAGAAACCAGTTAAAACTGTTTTTACTATGGTTGTTTTATCTTAAGGGTAGCTTTACCCTCTTGGAAACAGCTAAAACTACCCCAGTTGGTATCAAAACCTCATCATCAATTGAGTCCACAGACCCTGTAACTCAATTCCAGGCCAAAAGTGATGAACTTTTGCGTGAATTTTGACATCCCACGCCTGTCAGCAAGGATTTTGGGGGTCTAGCTCCCCCTTAGAGCTGGAGTTCCTTTTCCCCCCCAAATTTAATCTTTCCAATTTATTTTTCCTTTAATTCCTCATCATGTATTATACTTAAAATTTACATATGTAATTCAATTCAATTGTACAGTACAATACAGTAATAATTGACACCTCATATGTAAATCAAAGTTCACTTATGTAATACACGCACACATTTTGACATTTCAATTGAATTCAATTGAAAATACTTCAATTCCTCATAACTTCTAAACTAAACACAACACCTCAATTTTAACACAAAAATTGATGGTTAACACCACATGTGGTGTGAGTTAAATTAAGGTTTTGAGGATTTTCAACTTTTGTATTGAAAATACTAAAAACTTAATTTAAGCTTATTTAGAGTTGAGTTACAAGAATTTCACTCAGAGGTGACCCCACCTGATTTTTTATGAGGAATCCAATGGTGAAATAATTTTTATGTGTTTATTTATTGGATAAAAAGTTATCATAATTTTTATTTAACTTTTTTCCAAATTTATTTAATTTTTCACAATTTTGTTAAAATTTCATTTTTACTTAATTTTTCCAAGTATAAATGTAATTTTATACTTACAAAATTTAATGTATTTTTTATTTTTAAATTGTAATTAATTTTTCATTTTTAATATAATTTTATATTTATATTTTGATTTTTATTTTAATAATATAAATAAATTTATTTTATATATATTAATATGTTATTTTTGTATTTATGGTCTTTTGGGTATATGAAATTACCTCTAAGGCTCACATTCCCTCCCCCTAAAAAAAGAATATTACTTTGTAATATTGGTGTTTCTAGTGTGTCTGAATCTCCTGAGGAGTTTGGTAGCTTCTGGTATATCTTTTTCTTCTAACCATTCATCTTCACATGTTGGGTCACTGTACCTAACAAGGTATTCACTTACTTTCTTAGTTCTTAATTTCCTTTCCTTAAGAACCTTGGTAATTTTCTTAGTACCAGATGTCTCAATAGGAGGTATAACTTGGGGAATCTTATTCCTCAAGGGAAATTTCTCAGCATCACTAGATTTATATGGTTTTATCAAGCTTACTGGAAATGTGGGGTGCTTGTTGCTAAGTTCTTCAGATAACTCTACTTCAACAGCATTTTCTCCATGGAGGGCCTTAATCACAAAAGGTCCTGCAAAGGAGTCTTTCAACTTTTTACATCCTTTGATGTTATTGAAGTTAGTGGTGGATACAAGAACTAGGTCCCCCACTTTGAAATCTGGAGATGCATGTGATTTATCCCATTTGTCTTTAGCATATGCAAAAGAATCCTCCATGCATCTTACTGCATGCTTTCTAGCTTTGTCTAGCATTCCTTTGAAGCTAGCAGCTGTGGGATGTATTTCAATTAAGTCTTTCCTCAAGGAATCTTGGGGTAACTTGGGGTTCCATCCTTTTTCTAGAATAGCAGGAGTCTGATTGGTACTGGCATGGATTGATGTTTTATATGCTAATTCCAGTGCTGGCAACAGAGTACACCAATCATGGGTAAATCCATCACAATCTTTGAATTCAAGGCCATATGCACAAAATCTTCTCACCATGTCCTCTAAGGTTTGGATCATTCTTTCAGCCAGGCCATCAGTTTGTGGGTGGTAGGCTGTAGAGAAAGACAGTTTAGTGCCAAATAATTGTTGAAGATTTGTCCATAGTGCTGAAGTGAATTTGGGATCTCTATCACTGATGATATTTGTAAATATCCCAGTCCATGACACTACTCTATTCCATATCAGAAGAGCTGTATCCATGGCTGTATCATCTTTGTGACATGGTAAAAAGATTGGAGTTTTACTGAATCTGTCCACAATTACTAGGCAAGCATTATAGCTCCTGTCACCTCCTGGTGGTAGGCCAGTTACCCAATCCATATGGACGATTTCCCAAGGTCTGTTTGGTTCTTGGATTTTTATCATATTTCCAAGTCTTTTGCCAGTGGATTTATTTGCCTTTTGGCATCTGTCACAGGTTTTGCAATACTCTGCAACATCTTTCTGCCACATTGGCCACCATATGCAGGTCTTCACTTTCTCTCTTGTTCTGTCTTCAGACAGATGTCCTGAAAAGGGACTATCATGGCATTCTTTCAGTACAAGATGCATAAATGAGCTGTCTATAACTGTCATGACACATGTGTGCTTGGTTCTGTGGTAAATTATACCATCCAGTAGGTGAAATCTTCCTTCATCATAAGATTTTCTCCATACTTCATCCAAGGCATGTATTAGAGAGTTGTCTTTACAGTCTTTGTTAAGTAATTGACATAAGATGCTACAATTCTTATCTTGAGTGTAGCTGCTTCTGACTTCTTCAAAGAAGGTGGTGTTCAAGTCTGTAACACTTATTCCTTCTATTGGAATTTGTGGTGAAGCTTCTTCTGATACATAAGCAGGATTATCAATATCATTTGGTAATGGCCATCTGCTTAGTCCATCTGCATTCTTATGAATGTTCCCATCCTTATGAACAATAGTCATATTGCCTCTGTATTCTTGTATGGCTATTTGCCATATGAGCATGTGTCTGTTGGGTGTTTTCATGTTCAAAAGTGATTTGACAGCTGTACGATCTGTTATCACTTCAAAAACACATCCCTCTAAAAAGTAGTTCAATTTTTCCAAGGCCCAGACAAGGCATAGACATTCCATTTGACTTGCTCCATATCTGGCTTCAGTTGGTTTGATTTGTCTGGATATGAAACATATGGGTCCTTCTACAGGCTTATCATTTATGATCTAAACTTGGTGAAGTGCAGCACCCAGTCCATCCCCTGATGCATCAATATACAGTTTGAAAGGCAATTTAAAGTCTGGCATCAGTAAGAGTGGAGCAGTGGTCAATGCTTCTCTTAGAGACTCAAAAGCTTTGACTCTGTCAACAGTCATCTCAAAAACTGTGTCTTTGTCACACAACTTATAAAGTGGTCTTGCTATGGATGCAAAATCTTTAATGTGTTGCCTGTAATATCCTGCAAAACCTAAGAATGACTGAATTTCCTTCTTATTCTGAGGCATGGGTTTTAGCAATACTGCTGCAACTTTGTTTTTGTCAATTCCAAGGGACAAACCAGATACAACATGTCCTAGTGCTTTAAGTTCTTTAAATCCAAAATGACATTTCTTCAAGGAGATTTTCATGTTTACTGATTGGATTTTTGTCAAAACTCTTGATAATCTGTACATGTGCTCCTCCCAAGTCTTTGAACAGATAATAATGTCATCAATGTAAATGATTAACCATCCCTCTGAGAGTTCTTCAGGGAAGATTTCATTCATCATTCTTTGGAAGTGTGAAGGTGCATTTTTGATACCAAAGGGCATCCTTAAGTATTCATACACTCCACAATGAACAATAATTCTCAAGTATTTTCTTGCTCTTGGTGTTACCACATTTTGATGGAATCCTTTAAGGGCATCCATAGTGGTTATATACACTGCTTGAGATATTTGAGTAAGGGCAATTTGAATTTTTGGTATTGGGTATCTGTCTGGGACAGTGTAAGTGCTCAGAGCTCTAAAGTCCCCAACCATTCTGGATTTTCCATTATGCCACGCCACTATAACTGGTGTATTTATTTCTACTTCCTCATTATGGCCTACTTTTCTTATTACACCAAGGTCCAGAAGTTCTTTGATATGAATTTCTAGAGCTTCTCTTGATTTTGGACTTGCTGGATAAGCAGGTCTTCTTAAGAGTGGTGGATAAGGTCTCTCAATGTTAAGAATGATGTCAACTTCATGACCAATAATTGCTCCCAGGGGTTCTTTGTCTGTAGCAAATGCTCCTCTGTGGTCATACAAAAGGGAAGAAAGTTCATTTTCTTGTTTATCAGTCAGATGAAGGCTTATTTTAGCCTCATTTAACTGTTCAGACTTGAATTTCTCTAACTCTAAGTTGACTGGTGATACTTTGTTTACTGTAATTTGTCTTTTAAATGGTAAAAAGGCAAATTTCTGGCGCTTATTGTCCCCAATTGTAAAGTATCTGTCTTTGTTATTATGTAAATCTATTCCATACATGATCAAATAATCATTTCCCAATATAAAATGGGTACTAGAGCAATTTTCCATAACAACAAATTCAACTGTGATCCTTAAATTCCCATTTATGTGTGGGAATATGACATTGGTCTCGAAGATTCCTAATGCTTTCATTGGGTTACTTGCACTGTTGAATTTTATACCATCAATTGGTAACAATTGGTCTTCAAAATTTGGTACACAAGTCTTAAGAAAAGATTTTCCAACACAAGAGCAAAAGGCTCCTGGGTCAAGCAAAAGTTTGGTGGGCTTGTTGTCAATCACCACTTCTGTTATACAGGAATTACCAGCTGTATAAACTTTTCCTCCGTTTGGTTTTGTCTTCATAAGTTGTGCATCTTGAACTTTTGATAAATCAAGTTGACCATTGCTCAATTGTGGTAAGTGGGAATAAGATTTCATGATGTCAAAAGTGGCATTGATATTTTCTATATCTTTTGAAGATTCAGAAAATATGGATGACTTATCATCTGAATTGTCTTCAATTATGTCTTCTTTTTCAACATCTGGTTCCTTCTCAATGTCAATTTCATTGAGTTTCCCCCTTTTTGGACATGTATTGGCTAAATGGGTGGTGCTTTGGCAAATATGGCACTTTTTGACTGTATCTGCAGATTTATACTTAATATTACTAGGATTTTCTTTGGGGTTTTGTCCACAGAATCTTTCCAAGGTGTATTAAACCTTGTTTTGAGATTCACCCTACTAGAACCAATTTTGGTTCTGGTGGTTACTTCTTCTAGTATATTGATGATATCCTCTGCTGAAGATTGTTCAGTAGTCCTGCTTTTGACAGCATGCTCTAAGTCACCCCCACATTGTCTCAGAATTTCTCTATGGATCATAAATTCTGACATGTCAGGATATAATGCTGTTAATCTGTCCTTCTGTTGGCAAAACCATGGTAAAGCTTTGTCTTTATCAGCATTAAATTTGGCAGATTCAAAGGCTGTTTAAACTTTAAACCTCCAAGCATCATTTGCCCATTTGTTGATTATTTGGGTTTTCCACCAAGTCCAACTCTGGTGTCCATGTGCTTGTCTTATTTTGATGTACCATCTGTGAGATGATCTGGTAAACAAGGTGTTAAACCTGGCTGTTATCAATCTGTCTGGCAATTCAAAATCCTCTTTGATCATGTCAATACCTCTAATGAATTCCATATGGTCATACTCTCCTTCACCACTGAAGTGAGGCCATTCTTTAAGTTTTGGCACTTCTTTCAAGAGTGCTTGGCCCATTGATGGTTCCAAGTTATGAGAAGAAGTGGATAATTCATTTTTTAATTGTGAATTATCAGGATACAATACTTGTGGATTTGAAATTCTTGTGCCCTCATTTTGATTTAGAGGTGTAGACATTATTGGTAAGGTGTTCAGTATTTGTTCAATGTCATTCATTTTACTGTTTCTACACCTTTGGGAATTTCTGTATTCATGTTGGAAGCTTTGTATTAAATTTATTACTTCAATTTTATACATGTCTTCTTTATGTGTCAGTTCTTGCCATAACTCTGTCTGTCTTGTATTATCAGAAGTGACTTGATTCAATTTCATTGATAATTTTGATACTTCTTCTTGTGAAGCATCAAAACACTTTTTCAAGGCAATGGTATATGTCTTTACTTCAGTAAATGAATTTGAAATGTCATCAAGGACTTTCTTGTTATCTGTTTTGATAATATTTATGGCTTGTTTAATTCTTGTTTCAATTATGTCATCAATATTGAATTTAGAATATTTATCTGTTAATTCTTTAATAATGGAAGATTGTTCATTTATATTATTAGAAGAATTATCATTATTGGAATTTTTAATTGTCCTTAAAACTTTTTCAAAACACATAAGTGTTTCATTAATTTGGCACAGACTCAGGTTGTTTGTTTTAATGTTGTTACAAATGGTTTCATTTTTATCAGAAAGATGTTTTTTCACGTCATTTATAGCATTATACAACTCTGGGATGGAATCAAATATGTCAGAAATCATTTTTGGAACCTTAATATGGCTTCCTCCTTCTTCTGTAATTCCATCATGGTTCTGGCCATCTGAAATACATTTTCCATGGCATCCGCTGAATCTTTGGGATTCTGTAGCCCTGGCTGTAAGGTTTTGGGGCTGGTGCCTTCCCTTTGCCCTTGTTTGGAGCTTGTGGCTGCTTTTTCACGTTGGAATTGCTGCTCCTGGACACTGGGGCTGTTTTTGGCACTGGTTTGGGTGGTGGAGGGTTGTTTTTCCTCCATTCCAGTGTCAAAAGCATCATGTTTTTCTTCTCCATCAATGGATGCCATCCATTGAGCAATTTGCAAGTGTTGGGATGGCCCAAGAATTTTCTTACTGTCAGGTAAGAATTCATGCAATTCTTCCACAGGTCTGCAAGGATCTGGTACTCCTTGAATTGGAGTGCATTGTTGTATGCACTGTGGCTGGCTTTGTATATGTCCACAGAGGCTTGTTGTGGCGGTGTCAGCTCTTTTTGAAGGTAAAATAGTATTATCAGCTTCAGAATGACCCAATTTAGTTGTTTGGAAGTCATCAACTGACCCTTTTCCTTCTGTACCTGGTTGGCCTCTGCCATAATCACGTCTATTACCTTTTTGGGAGCTGCTTGAGGGGTTGTAGCTGGCTCCTGACCTAGTTGAAGGCATAATTATGGTTAAAAAAGGCTTAAAATGGTATTTTTACGTCAAAAAACTTACTATTGGCCAAATTTTTAGCTTTCTGAAGGGTATTACTTATGCCCAAGTTAATCAATTCAGAAGATATTGGTTCAGGTTGGTTATTTTGAGTCACAATAACAGTACTATTATGATCAGAATTAACAGTACTGGAAGGGATAATGCTGGTTACTGTTGAGGCTGTTTCAATGTTTTCTTGTCTTACCACGTTGTCAGACACTAAAATTAATGAAAAAGCCAATTAATTAAGTAAAAAAAGGTTATTTCAAAAAAAGAAATAAAATATAAGCCTCACTTATAATATGAAAAAAAATATTTTTTATGGATTTTTTGGATTATAAGTATTTTTTATATGTTTTTAAATTTTTCAATATAAGAAAAAAAAAGATTTAAAAAGAGTAAGAAAATATGTCACAGGTAAAATATCACGGCTGGGCCCCCAAATGTAAGGTGTGGATATGAAACTTTGATTAAAAATCAAGTACTTTTCCTGTCCTCAAAATTTGTATAAGGTAAAAATCAATTAAAAATAGTATGGAATATTATTTTTAAGAGAAAACACGCCCATTTCATTGTTTATAACTTTATTAGTTTAAAACAATAATATTATAAAAATTTATTGTTTTACCAACAATAAAAATTTATCCAAAAAATACTCTACAAGAGATATTTTAAGGCTACAAAAGAAATTTCTTCAAGAGCAATTTCAATTGGAATTAATTGAGCAAAGAACTGCAAGCAATTAATTAAAGAACAAAGTCTTTAAAAAGAAGATTAAAGAGAAAACACGCCCAAAAGTGACCAGAGTGAATTTGGAAACAAAGTGACAAAGTTTACAGTGATGAAAGATGCTTTAATTCACTTTTGGGGTGGTTCAGGGGTAAAAATGATTATAAGAGTTACAAACAATGATTATAATGATTTTTCACGTGGTTAAAAGGATTAAAATGATTTAAAAATGGTGGTTGGAACCTTTGATTGATTGGTTTAACAGTGTTTAAACTAATTAATAAAAGGAAAAGATTCTAACATGAAGAGAAAGGTGGGGCAAAGAAGACATTCTTTTATAGCCATCAATTCTCTTACTCCAAAAGTAAATTTTACTCTTGTCAGTCGTGAAAAACAGTCTGACAACAGAAAAGCCAATTATGGCATCATTGAACCCTGGTTTAGACCAAAAAGGGCTGGTTTTAGCCATTTTTAGCCATTTTTAGCCATTTTAGACCCTTAAATCAGCCATTACTATAGCAATACCAGGCCTAGAGCCTTCAAACCACGTCAGAATGTGTGTAAGAGGCGTAGAAACCAGTTAAAACTGTTTTTACTATGGTTTTTTTATCTTAAGGGTAGTTTTACCCTCTTGGCAACAGCTAAAACTACCCCAGTTGGTATCAAAACCTCATCATCAATTGAGTCCACAGACCCTGTAACTCAATTCCAGGCCAAAAGTGATGAACTTTTGCGTGAATTTTGACATCCCACGCCTGTCAGCAAGGATTTTGGGGGTCTAGCTCCCCCTTAGAGCTGGAGTTCCTTTTCCCCCCCAAATTTAATCTTTCCAATTTATTTTTCCTTTAATTCCTCATCATGTATTATACTTATAATTTACATATGTAATTCAATTCAATTGTACAGTACAATACAGTAATAATTGACACCTCATATGTAAATCAAAGTTCACTTATGTAATACACGCGCACATTTTGACATTTCAATTGAATTCAATTGAAAATACTTCAATTCCTCATAACTTCTAAACTAAACACAACACCTCAATTTTAACACAAAAATTGATGGTTAACACCACATGTGGTGTGAACTAAATTAAGGTTTTGAGGATTTTCAACTTTTGTATTGAAAATACTAAAAACTTAATTTAAGCTTATTTAGAGTTGAGTTACAAGAATTTCACTCAGAGGTGACCCCACCTGATTTTTTATGAGGAATCCAATGGTGAAATAATTTTTATGTGTTTATTTATTGGATAAAAAGTTATAATAATTTTTATTTAACTTTTTTCCAAATTTATTTAATTTTTCACAATTTTGTTAAAATTTCATTTTTACTTAATTTTTCCAAGTATAAATGTAATTTTATACTTACAAAATTTAATGTATTTTTTATTTTTAAATTGTAATTAATTTTTTATTTTTAATACAATTTTATATTTATATTTTGATTTTTATTTTAATAATATAAATAAATTTATTTTATATATATTAATATGTTATTTTTGTATTTGTGGTCTTTTGGGTATATGAAATTACCTCTAAGGCTCACAAGGAAAGAGTCAGACCCCATGATCCAGAAGCTGTTAGATGTGGTAAAAGAAATACACAAGAACCAGAAGTAGTTGTAAACCACTCTAGAATCAGTAGTCCTAGTAATAGAAACATTACCCCCACTCAGACTGAAAATAACATTATCACATCTGAGAGCAACATCAACAGTGACACACTGTGGTTGCAAATGTCCCAATATGCTGAGCAATCTGCAAAGCAGGCTGCAGAATTTGCAGCTGCCCAAGAGAGGATGAGAAAAACTCAAGCCTCATTGGAGCAGATAGTTAAAAACCTTCAGGAAGGATATGCTCAACTGAGCAAAGCCTCTGAAGAAACCAACAAGAGACTGAATCAAGTCTCTGAAGAACAACACCATAGCAGCAGGGACAGGGAGTGTCTGAACCAAGACATCAACAAATTGTTTGATGCCTACCATAGCTTAAAGCCCCAACGACAAGGCCAAGCTATGGAGAATCCATATCAACCAGATGACATCAAACCAGATGCCATGTTGTTGAATAAGGCAAGATCTCCATCACAATACCAGGATGGAGATGGAATGTCTTATTCAGAGAAGGAAGCCTTGAAACAGCTTCCTGAGGCCTCAAACTGGCCCAAATTCTCTGGATCAGGAGAATATGATCATATGGAACTCATAGATTATATTGATGGACTCTTCATTGATGTACCAAGCATACCAGATTACTGGATTACTGCTAGACTGAATACTGAATTTAAAGGTCATGCAAGTATATGGTACACTGAAATGAAAGAAATCCATGGCAGAAGAAATTGGCCATGGTGGAAGAGTCAAATAATCCAAAAGTACAGTAATGCAACTTGGATATGGCAAAAGACCATGTCATTTGAAAATGACAAATACTCTGTGGACAAAGATCCATATGAGTGGTGTCTTAGACAGTCTAAAAGACTTAAAGCCATTGATCCTCAAATGAACATTCAAATGAGGAATCATAAACTTCTGACACAACTGCCAGGAGAACTAGAGCATGCAGTAAAGTGCAGATGCAACCAAAATTGCACTCTAGATGATATAGCCAATACCTTACAAGACATAAGGAAAAGGACTAATATAGGGAAATTCACCCCATATAGGAGCAATAGTTTCAAAGAGAAACAACCTTTCAGGGTAGAGTTTAAAGACAAACCCAGAGAAAGAGTGGCAGAAGTGGCAAAGAAGAAGAATTCTTGTCACAATTGTGGTTCAACAGACCACTATGCCAACAACTGTCCAAAAGCAAAGAAGAAAGTCTACGCTATAGAAAAAGTCCCTGAAGAAGAACCTCCAACAGAGGATTCTGAATCTGATTCTATGGGTGATGCCATTAGAGAACCATCTGATGAGGATCAAGACCCAAGAGAGGAATTTCTAGTGGAATACCAAGAGGAAACCCCACTAGAAATCCAGGATATACAGTTGGAAGCAGGCATGCCACAAGACACTGCCAACAAGAACTTGTGTAAACATACACAAGATGCACAAACATTCCTGGTTACACCAACCAAAGGAATGGCATATATACATGGAACAGCCACAGAAATGACTGTATGTATTGACAATGCTCAGCACCCACTGATCATTGACAGTGGAGCACACTGCTCCATAGTGGCCAGAAATTATCTGGATAACCACTTCCCAAACTGGGAAAAAGAACTCTTGCCCACCAGGGCAAAGAACTTTAAGAGTGCATCTGGAAAGATGACCTCTATTGGGACAATTATCAAAGAGATAATTATACCCCACAGAAAAGGTAATATCAGACTCAACCCAGAGTTTGTAGTGCTTGAAGATGCCCACATCCAAGGGTTTTTACTGGGAACAGATTACCAGAGGATGTATGGCATAGATATTTACAATAGTAAAAATAGGCATATTACCATTGGTACTAACAAGGAAAAGAAATTTTCTCTTGATATATACCAGATATCTTCTCAGGACCCACTGGAAGAACTTCTGAAAGAATTCAGAGAGGGACAGTTTAGCACTACCCTCACCAGTAAACAAAAGCTAAGTTTACTGAAGATGCTGAGGAAGAATAGACCGGCATTTGCCATTGGTGAAGAACCATTAGGCAAGATCAAAGGCCATGATATAGAACTATATCTGGATGTAGAAAGGCCTTATCCACCCATGTTAAGGAGACCTCCTTACCCAGCAAGTCTGGAGACCAGGAAAGAGATTGAGAAACATATCAATGAACTCCTGGACATGGATGTCATTAGGAAGATTGGACATAATGAAATAGTGGAAATCACCACTCCTGTCCTGATCACCTGGCATGATGGCAAGTCTAGATTGTGTGGAGATTTCAGAGCCCTGAATAACTACACAAAATCAGACAGGTACCCTATACCAAGGATACCTCATGCCTTGGATAAGCTAGCCAAAGCCAAATACATAACCAAGATGGATTTTATGAAAGGCTTCCACCAAAATGGAGTTAAACCAAACTCCATGAAGTTGCTCAGAATAATATGCCATATGGGCATATATGAGTACACCAGGATGCCATTTGGCATCAAGAATGCACCAGCCCACTTCCAAAGGATGATGGACACCATATTTCAAGAAGAAATAATGGAAGGCTGGATGGTAGTGTATATTGATGATATCATTATATACTCAGAGACATGGGAAGACCATGTACAATACATAGACAGAGTGCTAAGTAAATGTACACCCATCAATCTGAAAATTTCACTTAAAAAGTGTAATTTTGGCCAACAAGAGCTACTAGCTCTAGGACACAAAGTCTCAGGCCTTAGTCTGGCAATTGACCAGAACAAAGTAGCAGCAGTACTGCTAAAGCCATTACCAAAGAACATCAAAGAGATGCAATCTTTCCTTGGATTTGCTAGCTACTATAGAAACCACATCAAAAACTTTGCTCACATAACTAGTAGTTTATACAAGTTATGCTCAAAGGATGTAGTTTTTGAAATAACCAAGGAAAGGAGGGATACATATGAGGATCAAATATGAACTCACAAATGCACCTGTGCTCATCTTGCCTGACTTTGAACTACCATTCAAGTTATATATAGACGCAGCATGCAGCCAAGGCTTAGGAGCAGCCCTTCACCAAAGACAAATTGTGGATGGTGAACCAAGAGAAGGTGTAATATGTTACATCTCCAGGCAGCTGAAAGATTCAGAAGCCAGGTATGGGGCCACCCAGACTGAATGTCTATGTCTAGTCTGGGCTCTAGAAAAACTCCATTATTAGTTGGAGGGTGCAGTCTTTGAAGTCTACACAGACTGTACAGCCTTGAAGTCTTTACTAAACATGAAGACTACTAATAGACACATGCTGAGATGGCAAATAGCCATCCAGGAGTATAGAGGGAACATGACCATCATATACAAGGAAGGTAAAAGCCATACCAATGCAGATGGCCTTAGCAGATGGCCACTGGACAATGTCAAAAGCAATCCAGCTTATGACCCTGAAGTTGCTGCAAAAATTCCTATCCATTTTATGGAAATAAATAGGAAAAAGAACTTCAGATTCTCTGAATGGGCACCAGGGAGTGGCACCCTTGACAGTGGAAACACTGATTCAGAAGGGACAGAAACCCCCATACTGGGAATAAGTTCCTCAGAATTGCACAATGAATTTTTCAATGCAGTACTGAAATCTTATGCTAAACACAAACAGTGTAGCATACTACTCCAACTCCTTCAACAAAAATACAGGAGCCCAGAACTGGAAACCCAGCTGGAGGAACCCTGGTTGAGGGCCTATAAGGACAATAAATTCTTCCTTATAGATGGCCTGATTTATCACAGAGAAAAGCACACCAGTGCACTCACAGTGATAGACAGAGACCACATCTCTTTAATCCTGCAGGAATGCCATGACTGCCCCTACATGGGACACATGAGTGAGGACAGGACTAAAGAGAGGGTAGCAAGCACAGCTTGGTGGCCCAAGTGGGAGCAACAGTTGAGTGAATACATCAACACTTGTGAAAGATGCCAAAAGGCAAATAGAAAAAATGGGAAAAAATATGGGTTGCTTAAACACATAGAAGAACCCAAACACCCATGGGAAACCATCAACATGGACTGGGTCACAGGACTTGTCCCAGGAGGCAAAGAAAACTACAATGCCTGCCTAATCATAGTTGATAGGTTCAGCAAGAGCATGAGATGTCTACCATGCCATAAAGAGGACACAGCCATGGACACTGCTCTGTTATTTTGGAATAACATCATATCCACCTGTGGAGTCCCTAAGATCATAATTAGTGACAGGGACCCAAAATTCACATCTGAATTTTGGACCAATTTATATGACATGCTAGGCACCAAGCTTGCTTTTTCCACAGCTTACCATCCACAAACAGATGGCCTAGCTGAGAGGATGATCCAAACAATGGAGGACATCCTCAGGAGGTTCTGTGCCTATGGCATGGAATACAAGGACCATGAGGGATATACCCATGATTGGGTCACCCTCTTACCAGCAGTCCAACCGGCTTATAATACAAGCCAGCACTCTACCACAGGAAAAACACCTGCACTGGTAGAGAAAGGGTGGAATCCCCTGTTACCTGTGAATCACTTGAAGAAAAATCTTCTGACCATCCACCCCACAGCCAAAGACTTCCATGATATGTGGAAGAAAGCCTGTGATACTGCTGCCAAATGCATAGCTGAGGCCAAAGAGTATAATAAGCAAAGGTGGGACAAATCACATATGGAACCTGACTTCAAGGAAGGAGACCAGGTGTTAGTGTCTACACTAAACTTTAAAAATCTCAAAGGACCCAAGAAAATGAAATACTCATTTGTAGGGCCCTTCACTATCATTAAGTTGATAGGGAAGAATGCAGTAGAGGTCAAGCTCACTGAGGAGTTTTCTAGGAAACACCCAGTCTTTCCAGTAAGCCTGGTCAAACCATACTTCCAAAGAGAGGAGGATAAATTCCCCTCCAGGAAGAAGAACACCACTCCACCAGAAATAGTGGAAGTAGAAGACTCTCCCGGACCTGTGAGTAAAATCATCAGGGCCAGAAAAATCAGACTTAATGGGAAGGATCAGAGACAATATCTATTCAGATTCAAGAACCAGACAGCTGACAAAGACAAATGGTTGGCAGAGGATGCCATACCAGATGGGAACCTCCATTTAAGGAGATTCAGAGCCTCTAGGAGGACTGAACAGTCTCATCAATGATGAGCCTTTTTTAGAGGGAGGGTATGTCAGCCTGTGACCCAAAACCAGAGCACAAGCATGACAGCCAAAATGCCATAAACCAATGGTATAGCCAAAATACCACCAAAACATGGAATTGGGCCAAATGAGCTCAAAAGGTATCAAAAGAAAGAGGAAACTCACCTCTTCCTGAAAATATAAGTCCCATCACCATAGAACAAGAAATAACAAAGTTATTCATGCTCAAAGTCATTGCTGAGCATAAACCTTAATTTTCACCTCTCATCTAAAATCTAGAAGGAGAGGCTTAATCCCATCAAATGGGTACTCAAAATGAAGCTCTAAGCCAGGGCTATCCAATGGTACCAGCCAAACTGAGCTAGCACCAGTATTACTCGAGTTATGGTCAAATTCAGACCAAATAAGGGTGAACAAAACATTCACCTCTCATCTAACTTTTACAGTTTTAGTGTGAGACACCTGAAGTGGGGTCTTTTTGGAAAGAGCACAATCAGGGCTATCTGATGGTGCCATCCATTTCCTCATAACTCAACTACAACAGAAGTTATTGGCCAAACAAGCTTAATACAGCTTTTGGCCAGACCACGCCAATGTACAAAAATGCTTGTACATGGGATAACTTTGTCATATTTAATGTTAACCATGTCAAGTTGGGTACCATTGTGTAGAGCTCATACAGAGCTATTCAATGAACCAACTTTGAGCTTGATATCTCAAAAACTGACAGAGTTATGACCATTTTAAGGTCAAAATCCCACCTGCTGTCAGATACAGCCTTACCATGGGATAATATCCCATAACCATGAATATGAGGTGTCAAATAGACGAAGAAGCATGTTTTTACTTCAATACCTCATATGTCAGTCAATACTGGGGTCCCATACAGTTTCTGTACACTATTCTACGCGTCATACACGTCAGAATCAGGCTGTGAGGTCCCCAGATGAAAATTTTCACCCTGTATTGGTGAAAACTGCCCAGATGTGGTTTCAAAACCACATCTGAGCCCAATACAGGGTATAAAGGCTGTTTGCAAACCACAAGCCTGTCATAGAGAGTGAAAAATCTTCACTCCCTCTACTTGGAAAGGTCTAGCAGCCTTTCCACCCCAATTTCAGGATAAAAGGAGGGCTTTTTACAGCCAAAATCCTCTTCTCATCCTGCTCTTGAATAACCTACGTAGTAAACTGTCAAAAACAGCTTTACTCTTGGTTAAATAATCAGGTATAATTATAATCTTTAATTATTGTAGACTTTATTATTGTAATCCAACAGATAAAGCCTGCACCCAGGGTTCTCAATAGCGCTCACCACCACTATTTCTCAATAGTAGAACCCTTTTATCTTATTATAACCTTTATAAATCTTTTTTTTAATCATTTTCTGTCGTGTCACATACACAGTTAAAGTTGTAATTAGCCTAGTTATACCTTTATCATAGTATCATCCTGACATCATCTATGAATCCCACATTTAAACCACTTTCGTTCACTCTTAACCACTTTTGTTCATTTTTCACACCTTTTTTCACCTCTTTTTCACATTTCGAAAGGTTCTTGCCCCATTCCAAATGCCCCAAATCCCCCTTTTTTCATTTTTATACATATTTCTCATTAGAAAATGCTTCAACCCCCCACTGAAGGTGAATTTCAGACCCTTGAGCTTCTTTGGAAACATGTGCATAATGTTGCCAGGGCTCAGGGGTATGCTGTGTCCATCTTGAGGTCCAATATGACCCACAACCAAATTGAAATATGTTGTGACAGGTCTGGCACCCCAAATTCCAACAAAAACCCCTCCAAAACAGTCACCTCAAGAAAGCTTGACTGTCCTTTTAGACTTTATGCCAGGAAATATGCCAAGAGTACCACTTGGACTCTTAAAGTCAAGAATCCTGAACATAGCCATGATGCCACTGAAATTATCATGGCACATCCTGCTTTCAGGAAATTCAATGAGCAAGAAACATCCCAAATTGCTCAAATGTCTGAATCACTGCTCATGCCAAGGCAAATTCAGGCCCAATTATGCAGCCAGAGGGAGTCTGACAGGCCTGTAATCCTTCAAGACATTTACAACCAAGTCAATAAAATTAAGAAAGACAAACTTCAAGGCAGAAGGCCCATTGATGCTCTTATTGACACTCTCAAAGAAGAAAATTTTGTTTGGTCCTCTGCAAGGGATTCTGGAGGACACATTACCTCCTTGTTTTTTACTCACCCCCTGGCCATAAAACTTCTTCATGGCTTTCCTCATATCACTCTTATGGATTGTACTTATAAAACCAATAAGTACAAAATGCCCCTTTTTCATATTTTTGGATTCAGCTCAACCAATAAGACCTTTTCTGGGGCTTTTTGTTTGATGAAGAATGAAAATGAACCTTCATATACTTGGGCATTAAATCAATACATAGAAAAGGTCCTCAAAAACACCAATCTTGTTCCCCCTCCAGTTATTGTTATTGACAGGGATCTGGCCTTGCAAAACTCTATTAAAAAGCTCTTTCCAGACTCCAAAGTCATGCCATGCATTTGGCACATCAACAAGGATGTATCTGCTCATTGCATGAAGAAAATTGGTCATGGAAATGATTTTGAAAATTTTATGGGCCTTTGCAATCAAGTAATATACTTCTTCACTTTATTTCACTTTTTTCTTATTATTGTCTTTATTAATGACTTTGGGATTCATTTCTCAGCTGATGTATTCATCCACTGAAAAGTCTTTCAAAGACAACTGGAAGAAGCTTCAAAAGCAAGTCAAAAATCCTGAGGTCTTGCAATATTTGGAAAAGATGTGGCTTCCTCTAAAGGGGTATTATGTGCCAGCTTGGACCAACCACCATTGCCACCTGGGTGTGGGCTCCACCTCCAGAGTTGAAGGTGCCTATGCCATGGTTAAATCTTGGCTCCAAAGGTCCACTGGTACTATCCTGGAGGTAGTCAGGGCTCTCCACATGGCATTCAGAAAACAATTTATTGAAATAATAAACAGAATCTCCAAAGAAATGATTGTCCATGTCAAGAATTTTCCTCCACACATCTGTGCCCTCAATGGCAAGGTGTCTCATTCTGCTATTCAGATTTCCTTTGAAAATTTCAAAACAAAATTTCCTCCAAATGAAAAATGCACCAACAAATAAAACAATTATAAAGGCATTCCTTGCAAGAATAAGATCCAAAAGGCATTTGCCAAGGGCCAAAGGCTTGAATTATCAGACTTCCATCCTCAATGGCATTTTTATTTGCCTGTGAGGGTTTCTTAATTTATTCTTATTATTTTTTTTCTTATTAACTGATTTTATTTGTCATATTCTTCTCAGGCTGGCTTTCAAGGTGATGATAAAAGTGTTGAAAAAGAAAGAAAGAATGAAGCCAAGAAAATATTTGAAGACATTGGGGAAGACCTGTTTCAAAGACCAATGGCAGAAATCACTCCAATACTTCAACATTTTCAAGATGGTTTGACTGGAAAAGTCCCATTTGATCAAATTCCCAAGAGTCAAGAGGATGATCAATATTATGAAGACCCTCTAGAATGCAAGAATATCCGTGGAAGACCAAAAGGAGCCAATAATAAAAACAAAAATCAAAACAAAAGAGAACCTTCAAGATTTGAAATTATTGAAAGTCAATCCAAGAGAAGAGGAAGACCCCCCTCAAAATTGACCAGTACAACAACGTCAAGATCCCAGTCAAATGTCCCCTCTCCAATTATGGAAGTGGACTCATCTGAAGATTCTGAAGATTCTGAGGACTCATTATTTAAATCCATCAGTTCATCAGATTCACTACCCTCAGCAACTGAATTAAATAAATCAGAAGTAACCCTTAGAAGGTCCAGAAGATTGGAAATTGGAAGCAAAACCTCACAAAGAAAATCATGCAAGCCTGTCACTAGCTTGAATATCTATGATGCAATTGACTTGACCTGTGAGCATTGTCAAAGCAATTATCATACAAGTGATGAATGCTCCAAGCTGTTTGTGAGTTTCTGATTCTTTTTAATGTAATTTTCTGTTGTTTATTTTGATATTTATTCATTTTTTGAACTTATTTTATCAGATAACTGGCTCAGAAGACTTTCCCAAGTTTATATTTAAATAAGCCTTCAAGGCCATCAATGTCCAGGGTGATGGAAACTGTAGCTACAGAACTCAAGATCAATGGGCTGATGTCAGAGGTGACTTGGATGAAGAAATTCACCAAAATCAAGACCTTTATGAAGCCATGAACACCTTAATTCCCTCAGTATCCTCTTATTTGGAAAGAATTTAATGGTATGAAGATGTTGGCCAGGCTCCAAAAAGCAAGTGGATGTCCATGCCTGACATTTGGGATCCAATTGCAATGAAGTATAAAAGACCAGTTTTCTCTTATTCCACAGCCCAATCTTTTCTTTTTTCCCTTATTTCTGTCATCCAAATGATAATCCCCCCATTTTCATCTGCTTCTTGAATAGTTGTGCTCATTTAGTTCCTTTGGACATCATCATTTCTAAAGTTTATCCAGTCCCCCCCATTACTGTGAACTGGGAGATTCATGCCCAAACACAAGCCCTAGGGTGGGCTGATAAATTTAAGAAACACAGAATGTTGTATTTGTCCAATCTTCCTCCCCCCTCTCAGAAAAAACCCACTATTTTGGAGGTTGATTCTGATTGAATGATTTTTTGTATATACAATTTATGCCAATTATCCCCCTACTCAGTCATATTTATTGCTTAAATCCCACCTAAGTATCCTTTTTTATCAAACATGTGGAACTTTTGTACTTGAAAATAGTCATATTACACACAAGAAAAAAAAACAGTTGAAAAAAAACACTCATTGCGCCTTCACTTGTTGTCCCACCAAAGAAATTTTCCCAGTTCATGAGCTTCTGGTTCTTTATTGTCCAGATTGAACCCTTTAATTTCAAAAAAAATAAAGAAAATTCATAAGTGGGAAGTTATTAAATTCACTTTTTGAAAAGAGGCATATTACAATGAGGGGAAAAAACATTTGAAAAAAAACCCTTTTTGCGCCTTCACTTGTCCCACCCAAAAAAATTCCCAAAACTATGGGATTCTGGTGCTTTATTCTTCACATTGAAACCTTCATTTTTTGAAAAAAATGAAGGAAATTCATAGGTGGGACGAGTTTAAATGAATTTTTGAAAAATATGCCATTTTGGCATATTGGCCAAATTGGTGAGATTTGGCAAAAAAAAAAAATTGAAAACATTTGTGCTTATTGACATGCCAAGCCGGGAAAATATGGCAAAAAAAAGTTAAAAAAATCCTCAAAACTGAGCCTGAGGAATTCCTTTTGAAAAATAAGGTCACTTACGTGTTTTTACTAAAAGCTTACATGTGTTTGCCAACACCCTAAATTAAATATATTTATACATAATTCAAGAATATATTTATGGAAATGAATTAATGTTAAAAACAATTAATAAATTCATGAAAAATTGATATTTGATAATAAATGACAATTAATAATGATAATAGTACCAATATTATAGCTATATATGAGCATAATTACTATTTATAGTAATATTAGAATTATTGAAAAGAATAATAAAGAGAAAGTAGCCTAATTTTACCATTTAAGATGATAGTTTTACTATTATTATTTGTAATAATATAAATGAAACTTGTTTAAATTGTATTTTGAATAGAATATAGAGGGAATTAGAAATTAAATTCTTTTTATGTGGATTTAAAGATTTTTAAGAGAAATCACCAAAAAAAGAATAAATATTTGATGTAATCAAATATAAAATGAAGATTAATATAATTGAAAACTTTGGTGTTTTATAATATAAAGGTTTTCTATTAAAGATTGAATAAATTTACCTTTTTATTTATTGTTTTTATTGTATTTGTTGTGTCTGAGGGGGAAATAAACAAAGAAGGGGTTCTTTTATAGTAAAGATCCTTCCTTCAAGTAACCAGATACCCTCTAGTAGAGGATTTTCTGATTTTATCCACTAGAATTGATCAGTATTTCAAGGCTTGATGATGATTACATCATTATTCAACCTTTTTATCTCATTATTACACCATTTTTCAAAGTTATTACTATAGCTCTAATTTTCTTACATCATAAGATTGAAAAATGATTTGATTTCAGGGATAATAGTAGCTTTATTTTTAAAATACTAATATCCACAAGTTTTATCTCTTATCAAGCTGTTAAGCTTGAAATAAGATTAGAGTTATCAATCATGAATGATTATTTTTGAGCCTTAACTTTGAGAATTCATAATTTTTAGGTTATTAATGCCACAGAAATTCAGTGAGTAAATTTTAAAATCTTTTTATGCTCTTACTAAGTTTCCAAGAAGATTTCATTACATCATCAAAACTCTATTTTTGATGATTTATCTTGCAGCTCAGCTTTCATGTAAAAATTTAATATTTTGGACTTCAAATCATGATTTAATAGGGTTGCACCTTGAATATTGTGATGAAAATTACATTGTTCTTCACATATCAACTATCATAATCTCAATATCCAATTTTTTATAAGCTTGGTCCACTTTCAATTTGAATTGGTCAACAGCTATCACTATTTTGCCCAATATTCCTTTACAAGTTTTAACCTTGTTTATAACATGCCAACTAAAGTTTATGTCTTTATTAGTACAGGTATTTTTTTGGTAAATTTATTCTATATTAAACTCCTAATCATGTGTAACTCAGATTTTATGAGCTAAAAATCATGAATATATGAACTGATCATCAAAGTGCATATATTTAGCTTATCTCAGTAAGTATTGGGTTTACAGATATGACATAAAGCAGTAATATAAGTAGTTTTTGGTTGGGAATCAAATAGTGTAATTTTTTTCAAATTTTCATTCATTGGAATTTGAGATAATAAAGAATTTCTGCTTTTTCAATGCATAGCTTTTCGAAAATTCATCAAACTTTAAGGGTCATCAAATATTCAATAGCGAATTTCTGTCATGACAAAATATTCAGAATCGAATTTCACCTACCTTCAAATATTCAAAATCGAATGTTCGAATATTTGAATATTCAGAAGTGAATTTTGAATTTTCATGGACACCTTCATTCATATATAATTAGCCCTTTTGGGCCTTTGGTAAAACCATAAAAACCCATTGGCCCTTAAGTTTTTTTGCCATAAATTATTAAATACATATAAAAAAACACTATGGGCTCCCTGTTTATGAAATAAATGGAATTCTTATTCCATAGCACAATTTATGGTATTTTTGATTCCCTTCAAGCCATTAATTTTATGTATGCATTTTTTATTCCATTAATTTCATTTATATTATTGATGATACCATTAATATTACTTATGAAATTGTTGAGGCTATTCATGTTACTTATTAAATTGCTGATGCTATTCATACCATCTTTATGGCATTTTTCATGAAATTCATGTGATTTATGGCATTTTAACAATCATTCAACCCAAGAAGTTTCAAAAAAATATAGGCTTCTTGTTTTTGATTCTTAAGATTGAATGGATTTTTTCAAAATAATGATGATTATTCATTTCAAAAATAGAATTCGAACAGAAAGGATCATTTATTTCAAAAATATAATTCAAACAGAAAGGATTTTTTATTTCAAAAATAGAATTCAAACAGGAAGTATTATTTATTTCAAAAATAGAATTGTGATTTTTGGTCAGAAAACACTTATATCACTTGAATTTCAATAAGAGCAATTGCTAAATAATAATGTTCTGATTAATAGATTGAATCTAAAATCACTATAATAATAAGAAAAAATATTTTAATTTGCATAATTCTGGGATTTATTAAATTCTTTGATATCAAGAGAAATTCATTTAACGAGTAAAAATAATAAATGGAATTATTGAAGATTATCATACCAAGCATACATAATTTCATAAATTCCATTATTTAACCAAGAAAGTAAACACATATTTGCCTCCACAGAATCACAGGAAAGTGATGTGCATTTGTTAGTAATCAAGTTTCCAGCTTCTGAAAATACACGCTCACTAGGTGCTGAGGTTGCAGGTATTCCAAGGTAGTCTCTTGCAATTTTGGATAATATCGGAAACCTATTTTTGTGGCTCTTCCACCATTCAACAATACATATTGAATAATGTGGTGAATCGGTTTGTAAATATTCAAGAATTTCATTATTTTATTTTTTCGTTGGGACATTCTTTCTTCAAAAGGATGCAATTGCTTCAGATTAGTCGGAACTGTTTCAGAAACCTGAGGTTCTTGTGGAAAGTTGATTGTGTATTCAGAAGAATATTCAGCATATACTTCTTTGAGATGTTTGAGTGCTTTGTCCTTATATCTTATTGGATCGGTATCACTGTTTCTTTGATCTTCTTGCAACAAATCATGCTGAGTAAACCATGTAAGCTTGAATCGTGGGTCAAGAATCAAGCACATAGCACAGGAATTTGTTCTAATATTGTAATAACTTTCAAGATTCCCTTGAGACTTCATTTTTTGTTTTTTAACATGTTTCAAGGAGTAGCTGGTACCAAGGCATTACTAAACCAAGTGAGGGATAAGAAGCACCTTGAACTTCATCGGTTGCAGTGGCAAAGACCTTAAGCAATTCTAATATTTGTTGAAAAAATGTCCAGTCCTCTTCCAAAGTTACATCCTGAATAGTTAGAAATGAATGAAGTAAGATTTATTATGCAGAAAAATAATCAACTAGGCAGACGTACAAGGCATATATCATGATGAATGTCTGCTTTTTCTATTGCCTGGGAAATCGTTTTCTGTTTCTTGCTGCTAAATGTTTTTTTGGCTTGAACTTTTAAAGTGATTTGTTTTTCGCTTTGATGTTTGAGACTTATTGTACTCATAAATAAAATCATCAAACGAGCTCTTCTGCTTTAATGCTGAACAAAGCATTGAATATGTTGAGTTCCATCTGGTGGAATTGTCAGCCATTGGCCGGTTTTGTGGCTCTTTATTTTTTTCCAAAAATGCTTTTGAAGTGTTCCCATGAGGTTCTTGATCGACGTATTAAGTGAACCACCTTCTTAACCCTATCAATTGATCCATCAAGCTTCTTTAAAAAATCCTTTGCAGCTAAATTAAGAATATGTGCAAAACATTGAATGTGTGAGTCAAAACCTTTCAGCAAATTATTTTTAACAGCAAGGTCCATAAATGTTGTATTTGAGGAAGCATTATCCAATGTTATGGCCATGATTTGATTACCAATAGATGAGATATCCAAACTATAAAAATCCTTTGACAAATTGGACAAATCGCTTTCAGTTTCTGAAGATGAATCACTTGAGGTATCTATTTCAATTGCATCACGCTTTGATCCCCTTGGCTTTTGAGAGTGTTCAATAAAGAAATCATTAAGAATATCCACGATTTTTGTGTATATGTTTTTACCAGTATGAGCTTCTGTGAACTTGGAAAATCCAACAGTTGCAGTTAATGGTTTCCAATCAGATGATATGTAATGAGCTGTGAGAGTAATATACAACATTCCACCTGGACCAGACCAAATGTCAGTAGAAAATGAGAACCGTGGTGCTTGTGAATTGATAAAGGCAAATATATGTTCTTTCTCATTCAGAAACTTTTGCTTGATCCGTTTGGAAATTGTGGTTTCAGAAATTAAGTTAATGTCCTTGTTGAGGGTGTGAATAAGCTTTTGAAATGATTTTGATTTAACTAATGCATATGATTGTTGATCTTGAATTATGAAGCTGACAAAATTATCAGTGAAATTATTATGTAAGTGGACATTCATACTTTTTATTATGCTGCTTCCATGTCAGTTTGATAAGTTACTTTGTCCTTCAGTGTTCTTTTAGGCAATTGCTTCAGCCCATAGTTCCTTATGAAATGCTTTCAAATGAGATACCAGGTTTTGCTTGGTTCCTTCATGTCGCTTAATTTTCTTTGAGCATCCATCGACTAGGCATAACTGGTATCCATTCTTTGCTTGGGAAAAATAACATTGTGCAATCTGACTTTGGTTTACTTTGGAGTTTGAAGAGTGATTTTTTGTGCAAGACCATGAAATTTGACTGGCTGATTCATTGGGATTTATTAGGGAGCTTATTTGACTTATATTAAGAATTAGATAAAGATGTATTAGGTAAAATGAATATTAATTTGAAGAGAGTGGATCAAAAACGAATTCAACATGCCCAAGCCATATAAAATAATCAGGGTTAGGATGTATTTAATGTGGAAACATATTCATTATGCATAAATCTGCATGAAATTTAACAAATCACTATCATACTTGATTAATTTCATAATGATTCACTCATTATTTATTATTTATTGTTTGATTACTTATTAATTTATATAAAGAAAGCAAAAATACAAAAAAAATGAATAAAAATCAAATAAAAGATCATAAAAATAATGAATGTCATTAATTGTCATTCATTATAATTAATTTCAATTCATTATCATTAATGGTCATTGATTATAATTAATTTTCATTAATTCTCATTAATTATAATTAATTTTCATTAATTCTCATTAATTATATTTTAATTATTATTTATAATTAATGAAAAATAATGAAAATTAATTAAAATTAACTATAAATAATGGCAATTGATGATAATTAATTAAAATTGATTTAATGATAATATAATAATAATCAATTAAAATTAATTAAAATTAATTATAATTAATAATAGTTAATTAAAATTAATTATGATTAAAATATAATCAATAAAAATCAAATAAAATTAATCATAAAATGAGAATTAATTATAATATAATTAATGAAAATTAATTAAAATTACTGATAATGAATTAAAATTAATTATAACTAATGACATTTAATGATAATTAATTAAAATGAATTATGTTTTCATTAATTATCATTAATTTTCATTTTATAATTAATTTTGTTTAATTTTCATTAATTATATAATTAATAATAATTAATTTTGATTAATCTTAATTAATTATCATTAATTATAATTAATTATCATTAATTATAATTAATTTTAATTAATTATTATTAATTATAATTAATTTTAATTAATTTATTAATTTTAATTAATCTTAATTAATTATCATCAATTATAATTAATTTCAATTAATTATCATTAAATTATTTATAATTAATTTTAATTAATTATCATTAAATCTCATGAATTATAATTAATTTGAATTAATTTTCATTATAAATTAATGATAATTAATTAAACTTAGTTATAATTAATTTTCATTAAATTAATTATAATTAAAATCAATTATAATCAATGACATTTAATGATAATTAAATAAAATTAATTAAAATTCATTATAATTAATTATAATTAATAATAATTATTATTAATTTTAATTAAGTATAATTAATTAATAATTGATTATAGTTAATTTTAATTAATTTTAATTAATTAGAATTATAATTTTTTTAAATTAATTTTAATTTTGATTATAATTAATTTTAATTAATTATAATTAATTTTCTACATTTAATATTAATTATAATTAATGAAAATTATTCAAAATTAATTATAAATAATTATAATTAGTTTCAATTAATTATAATTAATAATTAATTAATAAATAATTATAGTTACTTTTAATTATAATTAATTCTAATTATAATTTACTTTAATTAATTATATAATTCATTTTAATTAATTATATAATTCATTTTAATTAATTATATAATTCATTTTAATTAATTATAAATAATTTTCATCAAATAATATTAATTATAATTAATTATAATTAATGAAAATTATATCAAATTAATTATAAATAATTATTATTAGCTTTAATTAATTATAATTAATAATTAATTAATAGATAATTATAGTTAATTATATTTAATTATCATTACTTCTAATTATAATTAATTCTAATTATAATTTACTTTAATTAATTATATAATTAATTTTAATTAATTATAAATAATTTTCATGAAAATTAGATCAAATTAATAATAAATAATTATTATTAGTTATAATTAATTATAATTAATTTTAATTAATAATTAATTACCCCTTGATTAAAAATTCACCACACGTCTTTTGTATAAGATTACTAAATTCTTCATTTGGGTAATTTTTTTCAACAGTCTTTCTTTTTAAAACAGTTCCTCAAGTTTTGATTGATCAATCAATTTCAAAATTATTTTTTTTTGGAAGCTGTAGGTGCATACACTGCAACTGATCCTAACTTTCTTGCACTGATGTTCTTTCATTCTGCACAGATAGTACTTTTGAAAAAAAAACGTGTTGGGGGGCTTTATTTTTAATAGCAATGGTAAGCCCTTTCTTTTGTTGTATTTACGCAGTAGTCATTATGGTACTGACTACTGCTTACTGTCCCACCACCTCCTCCTCCATCAATCCAACACCTCCACCTCCACCGTTGACCGGCCACTACCACCACCCCCACCGTTGACCGGCCACTACCACCACCACCACCGCCGACCGGCCACTACAACCACCACTACCACCACTACCGTCTCCCCCTCCACCCATCCACCATTCCCACCGCCAATTGACCACCATCACCACCATGGCCAACCGGCCACTACCCTCACTGCATATTGGCCACCACTACCACTACTGCCTACCAGCCACCTCCACCACCAACCGGCCACCTCCCCCCAACTGTTATTACTGACGCCACACCACCTCCTCCTCCACCGCTGCAACAACATATACCACTAATAATTTTTTTTTTGAAATTTAGGGGAGGAATTAAAATTTTGGAATATATTATATCTGCAATAATGACATCACCTTCAAACAACCAACTCCCCCTTTCTTTAGCCATTTCTCATCAATCATCTGATCATTTGACTGTTGGGACTCAACCAAATGACCAGATGATTGTCAATGAGCTGAATGTGCCCAAACTCTCTTTAATTACTCATGATGTGAAGCCTGTTGGGACTCAACCTCACAATCAGAATGATATAACAGAAGAGAATTCTCTTAATCATAATCACTCAAATACCAGACAACAAAGAAGAATGCTTTCTTATATGAACCAAACAGCAGGCCAGCTTGGCCTTTACAATCCCAACTTCTCCATAATTACACTAGACAAGAAGAACAATTAGAATGCCTCCTGGTTAAAGCTTCCTCCACACAAACTTCTGCCCAGACCCTATGTACTTATCAATAGACATAACAAGCCTTATTTACCTATTTTCATGTATCAAATTCACCCATTCAGCAGTCCAACACCAGTCTTCCATAAACTTCAAAAACTGATCATAACATTAAATAAGCTTGCAAAGAACCGTCAAAATATCACCACTAACTCTGATATGCTTGATGGCATTATGAAAGGAATAGGATTTCGTCAGGGTTCTGATTCTGGTAACTCTGCCGGGGTTTATGCAAGGAAAGCGGGCTTGACTAAAAAAACAATTGATGAAGATAATGAGCAATGGTCAACACTTCAAGAATTTGATGAATTCATTCACTCCTGAATTCAAGGTTTTTCACATAATGCACTTAAAGACAATCAAGAAATCATGAATGCAGCCAATTTGCCAAACTTCAGCCAACTTGAATGGCATTCCAACAAATCACCAAATATCAAAACTTATTCAAATGTTATAGTTACTTTCAATGGCTTCCACAATAAACCACATACTGATAATAAGGACATCAATTCATGGACATATGGTATATTCTCTTTTATCAATAAAAACAATTTCATTCCAATTCCTACAGATTTCACACCCTCTGGGCATGGATTATCATTTACCAACCAAAAATTCATTTTCGATTTTTCCAAAAAAGAAGGCATTGTTGAAATACTCTGGAAAACGTCTGAACTTCTTCATCAAACAACCAAGCCAGCAAAAGAATTGCTTGAACACCAATACATCACACACTTTGGTTGTTCTTTTCAAATAAACAAGAAATTATTTCTCACAGGACAAAAATTCAAAAAACTCAGCTCTGAAGAAATTGAAACAAAGGTCAACGGTCAAATCATGCTGAATGAACAGGATAACAAAAGATTACGTAAAAATAAAAAATTGTAAATATTTTAGATTATATATATTTACACATTTGATAATTATGATTCAATTCCAGTCTTAACATTTACCATTCCATAGATATGGATTGAAAATGTATTACAAATATTAGTCTTCAGATAATTCTCTTTGAAAATAAACATGTTTTATTAATCTTAAAACATTGTCAGTGCTTGTAATTCATTTATTCATTTATTCCTGAACCAATCTAAAGTGTAGGGCTTGACTATTTCCTGCATATCCAAATGGCCATTTTCATTATCTTGTTGTGTGATATTTTGGAGCTCGGGGGGTCATTATCCTCATATAAATCACTCCATTGGTCACCTACTTGTGCTAATAGATTATGCAATATAACACAGGTTACCACCCACTGTACAAATAATTGTACCTCTTTCACATTACACATTTGATTTCGCATAATAACCATTATTTCAAGCCTGGTTATTCAGTTTTATTGTCTTCAATTGATTTCAATTACATTCAATTTATTGAAATTCATTTGAATTAATTGAAATCATTTTTAAATACTCATATTAATCTGGGTTATTGGTCAACCCATGTAAGTAATTTGGCAAAAACATTTAATCCCTTATGTGGATTTGCCATAAATTGCCAAAGTTATGCAATTATTTAGTAACAAAAATAAGGTTTGTCTTCTAGTTGAAGTTAAGCTAAAGAATACAACAGTTGGTAAAAGCCCAATTTATGGCATTGCTGGTTCCATAAATGGCATAAATGGAATGATTTATGCCTGCAATAGGATAAGTGCCATTGTTGATGCCATAAATATTTTTTGAATACCATTTATGGCATGGTTATCCTGTGGTTGATGCCATAAATATCATTTTTCACTTTTTTTAATTGATTGATTATAATCATAAAGATTTTTTTCAGCCAAAATTTGAGCTTTTCATTTTGAATTTTGATTTTGAGGTTGAAAAATTTGAATGGATCCTTTTTGCATAATTTTTTATTCGAATTTTTGGGTTTTTATTTTGCAGTTCAAAAATTCGAATTCAAAGACGAATTTTTCAAATAGTGAAAATCGAATTTTTCAAATGGCTACGCATTGTGCTTTTTTATGGCATTTTTACTTGTTTTGAAGTTCATATTTCGATTACAAGTTTTATAAAACTGTTTTGTAACAGCTTTGGATGTTGGATAATATCTCTAAGGCCTACACTTCCTACCACCAAAAAGGATTGTACCACAATCTGATATAGTTAATTAGGGTATCATTCATTGTCCTACTGTGGGAACTCCTCTTGTTTGGGATTAAAATGAGGCAGTACCTGGAGGGGGAAATCACAGGCAACTAGTTTTGAATTGCTAATAACTCCTGTAACCAAGGGTGGCAATGGTGTATTGCCTGCCCCTTCTAAGATACTGAACAAAATCGTTCTTGGGGCTCACAAACCAAAATAAAATTAGTAAGTGGCTTACAACTGCAGAAGACAAAATTCAGCAGTCTCAGATCAGACCTATTCAATATATAATATGAAAAATAATATCAGTAATTTTGGTTAATTTTGAGATTTTTAATAAAACACTTGTCTGTATAATTTTTATTTTTTTAGTGGAATTAGGGTGAGTGGTTTCTTCTTGGTGATAAAACTTTGGTAAGATGAGTTATTTAAGGTGTTCAGAAAAATTTGGTGGGTGTTGATAAAGGTAATTTTGGTTAAGGTAAATTAATGATAGAGTAAAATATTTTTTCAAAGGTTTTTTATTTTTTTCAAGAGTGTTAAATAATAAGATGAAATAGTATCTATTAAATTTCAGAGGTAAGAATCTTTGATATTTAATATTTTTTTAAAGGGGTAAGTGAATCTTAAATCTTGTTAAATGGTGTTAATTTTAATGGATAAAAATATTTTAATAGAGTAGTAACCCTAATCTTGTGTACTGGGTAGTTTTTATTTTTATTTTAATAATAATAAGACTCCACTGAGCTTAGCTGCTGGGTGATCTTCAACACAATACTTCCACTGAGCTTAGCTACTGGGCAAGTAAATTTACTATAATATACTGGACTACCTCCCAGGTGAGGGATGAATTATTCCTATGCCTCTACTGCGCAGAGGATATAATGTGCATGGGATATATTTTGCATGGGGATTTTGAAATTTGGAGGAGAGAGCCCCTCTATTTATAAATTTTGGGAGCCCAGGGGGCCCTCCATGGGAACTGTCTTTTTCCACTTTAACTCCTCTTGATTTCATCATGTGACTCCAGTTTTGGTGATGACCTTTCTTGCATGGGTCAGGTGATTTAAGGTTTGGTGATAGTTTTTTCTCTCCACAGCCTCCATTCATCACATGAGTGTCTTTTGGTGAACCAATTATGATGTGATATTCTTGAATTTTCCTTGCATGCATGAGGTGATTCAATTTTTGATGGGGATTTTTGTTGTGCACAGCCTTTTTTCTGTCAAATGATATTCTGCTGGTGGATTCAGTATCACATGATGACCTTGTATTTCCTTTGCATATGTCACTTTTAGGCTTGGTAGAAGTGACTGTGTACATTATGCAGGTATCCTGGCTGTGTACATTATGCAGGTGTCTGGGTTGTGTTTCTTCTTTTGAACTTCAAAATGAGGTCAGGTGACAATTTGTTGCACTGAGGACTTTACTGTTGTGTATGAGATGATGTGATTTTTTTTAGTTTGACACATGCTGTGCATAGTACTGTTGTTGAGATTCAATTAGAAGTGTGTACTGCAAGCAGCCTGTTGTAACTAGCTTTGGGTTGCATGAGGTGATGAGCGGTGTAAATAATTCTGATTCTGCTTTAAGGTTTCAAGTGGGGTTACTGTGGATATAAGATAAGGTACTCCTGTGTCTGTGTTGTAAATGTATTGCAGGAATTCCAGGGGTTTTAGCTTTGCATCATGTGACTTTTCTATGTTGAGTGCTAGGTTGCTGTGTAGTTCATGCAGGTGTACCTTTATTGCTGCATGAGTCCTTTGGCTATAAGGGGGTGTAAAGCTGGGTGGGGTGTGTAATTTAAAGGGTGGTACCTTATTTGTTGTAACTAGTTTACTATATGTAGCTTGATTTTTACATATGCATAATGAAATTGAATAATTTATTTAAACACATACACTTCCCTTTGGTGCCTGTGCCATGGCTTTATGAGTTAAATACAGCTTCTTGCTGTAAAACTCACTTTTTGGTGTAGAATTTGAGTGTAAGTCTGCCTGTAGGCTAGATTTACTGCTGTTATGGGGTACTATAAGCTTGAGCCTGGTGAAAAAAAATGGTATGGAATACCACATTCCCCTCTCCATTTAATGCTGTCCCCAGCATTCCACGTGAGAGCTCTCTATTCTTCATCTGATTCTGTGGTCTCCTCAAATACCTCTTCCTCATTTATTGATTCATCTTCTTCACTTTGTTCTTCCTCTGTGTCTTCTTTTGTTTTTATCAACTTTCTTCTTGGGTAGAACCTTTTGACTTGAGATGCTGCAAATCTTCTTGCAAATTCTGTTCCATCCAGTTCCTCAACTTCATATGGTCAATTGTTTCTTTGTCTGATCACCCTGTAGGGTACATTCCATTTGCTTTTGAAAAGTAGTCCCCAATTAGTTTCTATTGCTTTGTTGTAAACCAGGACCAAATCTCCTGGCTTAAGTGGTGATCTTAGTTGGTGTGCCATTCTTCTATCCCAATATTTCATTGAGTCCTCCCTTGATTTTTTGAGTTTTTCTGCTGCTTTCCTTCTCATTTCTTCTTTTCCTTCTAATTTTTTATCTCTGGCTTCCAATAATTCCTCAGTTGTGGATATTTTGTGCCATTCTACTGCTAAAAAGGTTCTTGTTTCAATGTCAATTGGTAATACTGGTAGTTGTCCAAATTGGAGTTCAAAAGGTGGGAAACCAGTTGTCCTTTTAGTGGAGATTCTGCCAGCCAATGTAACCAGTGGTAGATATTTTTTCCATTTTCCTCCACTTTCCCCACACATTTTCACTAGTGCATCTTTGAGCTGTTTATGGCCCCTTTCCACCATTCCTTGAGACTCAGGGTACTAGGGTGTGGTGACTCTGATCCTTGATCCTGCTTTCTTTACTGCATCTTGTAATTCTTTTCCAACCTCTGGCTCCCCATCAACAGTTACTTCTTTTGGTGAGCCATACCTGCATATCCATTCTGAGGTGAACCATTCTGCAACTGCTTTTGCTGTTATTTTGACTAGTCCAACTGTTTCTGGTCATCCTGAAAAATCATCCCTGGCCACAACCATATACTTCCATATTCCAGATTTGATTTGGACTGCATCCATACTGAAACTTTCAAATATGGGTGATGTTGCTGTAGATTTTCCTTGTTCCCTTTGTAAGTTTTGACTTCTCTTTTGGCAGGCCAGGCAAGATTGAACCCATTTCTTGACTGATTTCTTCATTCCTTCCCACCAAAATCTTGCTTTAATTCTTCTGTAAGTTTCATTTTCCCCTCTGTGGCCCATGTCTTCATGAAGTGACTTTAAAATGTAGCTTTGAGCTTCTTGACTTGGTATCACCAATTGAGGGTTTGGGTTATTTCTTCTTTTCAGTCGACCATCTTCCAAGAAAAAGTTGGATGACCTTCTTTTTAACCTTCTAAGTTCTTCATCTTTACTTGATTGTGTTTTTTGCATTGTAATTAAGTATTCTTGCATTCTCTTCCAAAATCCTTCTTGTTTGGTTGGTACTTGTATTCCTAAAAAATGGAGTGAACTTACATTCTTAGCCCCAAATCCAGGGTGTGGCTTGATCCAATCTTCTTCTTCATCAAATTCTGGTGCATCTTCATCTTCTTCTTCTAAGTTCTTTGGTCTTCTGGATAGCCCATCTGGCATAGTGAAAGTCTTCCCTGGTTTGTGTACCAAATCAAAGGAAAATAGCTGAATGAAAGCCACCCATCTTGTCATGGGGGCATTGGGTAAGCAATGGGTGTTGATCATTTCAATTAAGGCCTTGGAATCAACCTGTAATTCAAAATTTTGTCCCCAAAGTATTGTCTGAAGCTTCTTGAGAATTCTTGCAACTCCACTGAGGTCCAATTTGGGTTGTGAGTATTTTGATTCTAATTTTGAAAAAGTTATTGATTCATATAATACTGGTCTGCCTTTTCCTTCTTTATCTTCTTGAGTGAGTACTGCTCCTGCAGCAATGTAGCCTGAATCTACTGCTAGCTGAATTTTTCCTGCTCCTTTGTCATAATCCAATTTCTTGAGGGTTATTTCTTCTCCAACTATTCTTCTGAGCTTATGGAAAGCTTCTTCACATTTTTGCTCCCAGTCCCAGTAAACATCTTCTCTGGTGAGCCTTCTGAGTGGTGATGCAACTTGTGAGAAGTTTTCAATGAACATCCTTACATAGGCACAAAGTCCAAGAAATCTCCTTATTTCCTTCTTGTTAAGAGGTGTTGGCCAATTTGCAATTTTTTTTGATCTTTTGTTTCTAAATTGTTCTTCCTTTAAATGATAAAACATGCCCTACTATGTCCAAAGCTGGAACACAGCATGAAAACTTTGATCCTGAGATAGTAAGTCCTGCTTCTTCAATCCTGAATAAAACTCTTTCTAAGGCTATGGCATATTCCCACATAAATCTTGTGATTGAGGGGTTTTCTGGTAGTGTTTCTTGGTTTTAAAGTGATCTTGGTCCTTTTATTCCTCCATCATCAATGAAAATTCCTATACTTTCTGGTATTTCTTGGAGTATCCAGGTCATTTGGGCTTGGTATACTGCTACTGATTTGGTGGCTCCTTGGGGTAGTCTTGTGAGTTGCATCCTTCCAAGGGGTGTTTCAAAAGTAGTGAGGGGTCTTGTAGTGACATCTTATTCTCTTTCATTATATCCTCCCATGATTTCTCCTAGTCCAGAATATGCTCTTCCTGCAAATGAATCTACAAATTCTTCAATGTGAGGTGGTAAGCCAACATCCTTGATGGTGACTTTGTTGAGTTCGTGAAGGTCATGGACAATTCTGAGTTTCCCATTTGATTTGGCCACACAAAATATTGGGCTTGTGTAGCTTTAAGTGGATTGCTCAGAGAGTCCAGTCTTGATTCTTTCTCTGATTAATTCAGTAAACTGAGGTAAAATTGATTTGGGAATGGGAATTGGTTTCTTCTACCAAGGTCCATGAGGTATTACTGGTATCTTGTAAGGTTTTCCATATGAGTGCTTGAGTAATCCCCTTTCTTCTTCACAGAAAGCCATTGCTTTTTCCCTCAAGGTAATAACATTTCTGAGTAAATTGATTTCTTCATTTGATAATCATCCTGGTGGGCCAAAATTGACTGCTTGCAGTCTTTCATGGGTGACCTTGAAGGTTTCTTGAAATATAGGTCGGTTGGGTGATAAGGGTGTTTCATAAGGATTTCTTGACAAAGGTGGGTTAAGGTCTTGAGGAATTGGCTCATTGACTGGTCTCACCTTCTTCAAGACTGATTTGTATTTAGCTGCTAAAACTTGGTGATCCATCTTAAATTAGTTATTTTATTTTTTCTTCTTTCTTTTAATTATTTCTAAGAATTTGCTAGTGTACTGAACTATTGAGGTCTTCACAATTCTTCTTTCTTCTTTCTTTGATAAAGAAAATGTAGTTTAAGGTCATACAGGACCTACAACTAGGTGTGTAACCCCTGTATATTAGGTATACAAGTCCTTCAGTTGAAGTCATGCAAGGAACTCCTGGCCTAATCCAAGGGCTCATCTTGTTTCTTGAGCTCCTTTGGGCTTGATTTTGGATTCCACTTGACTCTTGTCTTATTCTTCAATCTTCATGATTCCCATTTGATTCAAGATTATTCTGGTTGTTTTATTTCTTGATGAGGAATTTCATTGTCTTAATTGATGGCTTGGGACTTCACTTTGTTCATTTTGGTCAATTTGATAATGTTAAACACCTGTGAAACCCCTTATTCCTGTTACACAAAGGGAGCAGTTTATTGTCATGCTGAGGACAAAAATGGTCCTTCAGCACTTCTCCTGATTAGGACAATCCCCTCCAGCTTCTTGGCTGTTATTTTTATAAGTTTCCCTTCCCAAGTCTACAGGGGAAGCAGTTTAGTGTCATGCTGAGGACCTCTTGAGTATTCAAGCTTCTTTAAAGTCCCAAGGGCAATTTGAGTTGTGTGTTTTGCATCATCTTGTTAGTCCATCATGTTGAGTGATTCCTGAGTCAATAATTAATCCAGTGAGTCATCCTTCAGTCCATAAATCCTGGCCAGTGATTCTTGAATTTCAAATGAGTTTCAATCCAGGATCACAGAAGTTTCCAAGGTCTGGTGTTTTCCAAAGTTCAATCCATAAGGAACTCCTGCTTTTCTTTATAAACAATATTATTTATTTTCAGTATTGTTATAATTTGTATGTGATATAATCTTTCCAAATTATATTTATATTTCTTCAAAATGATTTACTTCCTTTTGTTCTTCTGTATTCCTAATGTATTCCTGTTATAAAAAATAAAATGAAAAGCAAAAATTATGATAATAAGATGATTTAAAATTGATTTTAATATTTATTGATTGATGTTTTCTCTGATAATATTTTTTTTGGATAAGGGCCCCCCTCTCCATTTAAAAATCTTGAGTTGGTTTTCAAATTTTGAAGAGGATATATCCTCATTCCCCCAAAACTTCCACTATAAGGGATAGTGTAAGAAATAAGTTTACCCACCCCTTATTTTTGATAGTGCTCTTGATAAGGATAAATAATGATACATAAAATTTACATAATTTATTTTGATGATGATTGAATAATAAATTGTTTTTTTAATGTAAGTATAAAATAACCATTAAGTGAGATATCTGAGTAAAAATCACAATTTAAAACAAATAAACCTGAATCACAATTAAGATCATGGAATTGTTTGGTTAAAGGTGGTAAATTGTGCCAATCAGTAAAAATTGGTGCTCTTGAGAGTATTTATGATTAATATTACATAGTTGAATGATCATAATTTGAGTCCTGTATTCATATAATTACCCTTATGATTCCACAACTCTTCCTTTTGGAACCATCATTGTGACTCAGACTTTATGTAAGGTGTGGATATGAAACTTTGATTAAAAATCAAGTACTTTTCCTGTCCTCAAAATTTGTATAAGGTAAAAAATCAATTAAAAATAGTATGAAATATTATTTTTAAGAGAAAACACACCAATTTTATTGTTTATAACTTTATTAGTATAAAACAATAATATTATAAAAATTTATTGTTTTACCAACAATAAAAATTTATCCAAAAAATACTCTACAAGAGATATTTTAAGGCTACAAAAGAAATTTCTTCAAGAGCAATTTCAATTGGAATTAATTGAGCAAAGAACTGCAAGCAATTAATTAAAGAACAAAGTCTTTAAAAAGAATATTAAAGAGAAAACACGCCCAAAAGTGACCAGAGTGAATTTGGAAACAAAGTGACAAAGTTTACAGTGATGAAAGATGCTTTAATTCACTTTTGGGGTGGTTCAGGGGTAAAAATGATTATAAGAGTTACAAACAATGATTATAATGATTTTTTCACGTGGTTAAAAGGATTAAAATGATTTAAAAGTGGTGGTTGGAATCTTTGATTGATTGGTTTAACAGTTTTAAACTAATTAATAAAAGGAAAAGATTCTAACATGAAGAGAAAAGTGGGACAAAGAAGACATTCTTTTATAGCCATCAATTCTCTTACTCCAAAAGTAAAATTTATTCTTGTCAGTCGTGAAAAACAGTCTGACAACAGAAAAGCCAATTATGGCATCATTGAACCCTGGTTTAGACCAAAAAAGGGCTGGTTTAAGCCATTTTTAGCCATTTTTAGCCATTTTAGACCCTTAAATCAGCCATTACTATAGCAATACCAGGCCTAGAGCCTTCAAAACACGTCAGAATGTGTGTCAGAGGCGTAGAAACCAGTTAAAACTGTTTTTACTATGATTGTTTTATCTTAAGGGTAGTTTTACCCTCTTGGCAACAGCTAAAACTACCCCAGTTGGTATCAAAACCTCATCATCAATTGAGTTCACAGACCCTGTAACTCAATTCCAGGCCAAAAGTGATGAACTTTTGCGTGAATTTTGACATCCCACGCCTGTCAGCAAGGATTTTGGGGGTCTAGCTCCCCCTTAGAGCTGGAGTTCCTTTTCCCCCCCAAATTTAATCTTTCCAATTTATTTTTCCTTTAATTCCTCATCATGTATTATACTTATAATCTACATATGTAATTCAATTCAATTGTACAGTACAATACAGTAATAATTGACACCTCATATGTAAATCAAAGTTCACTTATGTAATACACGCGCACATTTTGACATTTCAATTGAATTCAATTGAAAATACTTCAATTCCTCATAACTTCTAAACTAAACACAACACCTCAATTTTAACACAAAAATTGATGGTTAACACCACATGTGGTGTGAATTAAATTAAGGTTTTGAGGATTTTCAACTTTTGTATTGAAAATACTAAAAACTTAATTTAAGCTTATTTAGAGTTGAGTTACAAAAATTTCACTCAGAGGTGACCCCACCTGATTTTTTATGAGGAATCCAATGGTGAAATAAAATTTATATGTTTATTTATTGGATAAAAAGTTATAATAAATTTTATTTAACTTTTTTCCAAATTTATTTATTTTTTCACAATTTTGTTAAAATTTCATTTTTACTTAAATTTTTCAAGTATAAATGTAATTTTATATTTACAAAATTTAAAGTAATTTTATTTTTAAATTATAATTAATTTTTTATTTTTAATATAATTTTATATTTATATTTTTTCTTTTTATTTTAATAATATAAATAAATTTATTTTATTTATATTAATATGTTATTTTTTATATTTGTGGTCTTTTGGGTATATGAAATTACCTCTAAGGCTCACATTCCCTCCCCCTAAAAAAGAATATTACTTTGTAATATTGGTGTTTCTAGTGTGTCTGAATCTCCTCAGGAGTTTGGTGGCTTCTGGTATATCTTTCTCTTCTAACCATTCATCTTCACAAGTTGGGTCACTGTACCTAACAAGGTATTCCCTTACTTTCTTGGTTCTTAATTTCCTTTCTTTAAGAACTTTGGTTATTTTCTTAGTACCAGATGTCTCAATAGGAGGTATAACTTGGGGAATCTTATTCCTCAAGGGAAATTTCTCAGCATCACTAGATTTGTATGGCTTTATCAAGCTTACTGGAAATGTAGGGTGCTTATTGCTAAGTTCTTCAGATAACTCTACTTCAACAGCATTTTCTCCATGGAGGGCCTTAATCACAAAAGGTCCTGCAAAGGAGTCTTTTAACTTTTTACATCCTTTGATGTTATTGAAGTTAGTGGTGGATACAAGAACTAGGTCCCCCACTTTGAAATCCGGAGTTGCATGAGATTTATCCCATTTGTCTTTAGCATATGCAAAAGAGTCCTCCATGCATCTCACTGCATGCTTTCTAGCTTTGTCTAGCATTCCTTTGAAGCTAGCAGCTGTGGGATGTATTTCAATTAAGTCTTTCCTCAAGGAATCTTGGGGTAACTTGGGGTTCCATCCTTTTTCTAGAATAGCAGGAGTCTGATTGGTACTGGAATGGATTGATGTTTTATATGCTAATTCCAGTGCTGGTAACAGAGTACACCAATCATGGGTAAATCCATCACAATCTTTGAATTCAAGGCCATATGCACAAAATCTTCTCACCATGTCCTCTAAGGTTTGGATCATTCTTTCAGCCAGGCCATCAGTTTGTGGGTGGTAGGCTGTAGAGAAAGACAGTTTAGTGCCAAATAATTGGTGAAGATTTGTCCATAGTGCTGAAGTGAATTTGGGATCTCTATCACTGATGATATTTGTAAATATCCCAGTCCATGACACTACTCTATTCCATATCAGAAGAGCTGTATCCATGGCTGTATCATCTTTGTGACATGGTAAAAAGATTGGAGTTTTACTGAATCTGTCCACAATTACTAGGCAAGCATTATAGCTCCTGTCACCTCCTGGTGGTAGGCCAGTTACCCAATCCATATGGACAATTTCCCAAGGTCTGTTTGGTTCTTGGATTTTCATCATATTTCCAAGTCTTTTGCCAGTGGATTTATTTGCCTTTTGGCATCTGTCACAGGTTTTGCAATATTCTGCAACATCTTTTTGCCACATTGGCCACCATATGCAGGTCTTTACTTTCTCTCTTGTTCTGTCCTCAGAAAGATGTCCTGAAAAGGGACTATCATGGCATTCTTTCAGTACAAGATTGATTAATGACCTGTCTACAACTGTCATGACACATGTGTGCTTGGTTCTGTGGTAAATTATACCATCCAGTAGGTGAAATCTCCCTTCATTATAAGATTTTCTCCATACTTCATCCAAGGCATGTATTAGAGAGTTGTCTTTACAGTCTTTGTTAAGTAATTGGCATAAGATGCTACAATTCTTATCTTGAGTGTAGCTGCTTCTGACTTCCTCAAAGAAGGTGGTGTTCAAGTCTGTAACACTTATTCCTTCTATTGGAATTTGTGATGAAGCTTCTTCTGGCACATAAGCAGGATTATCAATGTTATTTGGTAATGGCCATCTGCTTAGTCCATCTGCATTCTTATGAATATTCCCATCCTTATGAACAATAGTCATATTGCCTCTGTATTCTTGTATGGCTATTTGCCATCTGAGCATGTGTCTGTTAGGTGTTTTCATGTTCAAAAGTGATTTCACAGCTGTACAATCTGTTATTACTTCAAAAACACATCCCTCTAAGAAATAGTTCAATTTCTCTAAGGCCCAGACAAGGCATAGACATTCCATTTGACTTGCTCCATATCTGGCTTCAGTTGGTTTGATTTGCCTGGATATGAAACATATTGGTCCTTCTACAGGTTTGTCATTTATGATCTGAACTTGGTGAAGTGCAGCACCTAGTCCATCCCCTGATGCATCAATATACAGTTTGAAAGGCAATTTAAAGTCTGGCATCAGTAAGAGTGGAGCAGTGGTCAGTGCTTCTCTTAGAGATTCAAAAGCTTTGACTCTGTCAACAGTCATCTCAAATACTGTGTCTTTGTCACACAACTTATAAAGTGGTCTTGCTATGGATGCAAAGTCTTTAATGTGTTGCCTGTAATATCCTGCAAAACCTAAGAATGACTGAATTTCCTTCTTATTCTGAGGCATGGGTTTTAACAATACTGCTGCAACTTTGTTTTTATCAATTCCAAGGGACAAACCAGATACAACATGTCCTAGTGCCTTAAGTTCTTTAAATCCAAAATGACATTTCTTCAAGGAGATTTTCATGTTTACTGATTGGATTTTTGTCAAAACTCTTGATAATCTGTACATGTGCTCCTCCCAAGTCTTTGAACAGATAATAATGTCATCAATGTAAATGATTAACCATCCCTCTGAGAGTTCTTCAGGGAAGATTTCATTCATCATTCTTTGGAAGTGTGAAGGTGCATTTTTGATACCAAAGGGCATCCTTAAGTATTCATACACTCCACAATGAACAATAATTCTCAAGTATTTTCTTGCTCTTGGTGTTACTACATTTTGATGGAATCCTTTAAGGGCATCCATAGTGGTTATATACACTGCTTGAGATATTTGAGTAAGGGCAATTTGGATTTTTGGTATTGGGTATCTGTCTGGAACAGTGTAAGTGTTCAGAGCTCTAAAGTCACCAACCATTCTGGATTTTCCATTATGCCACGCCACTATGACTGGTGTAGTTATTTCTACTTCCTCATTGTGGCCTACTTTTCTTATTACACCAAGGTCTAGAAGTTCTTTGATATGAATTTCTAGAGCTTCTCTTGATTTTGGACTTGCTGGATAAGCAGGTCTTCTTAAGAGTGGTGGATAAGGTCTCTCAATGTTAGGAATGATGTCAACTTCATGACCAATAATTGCTCCCAGGGGTTCTTTGTCTGTAGCAAATGCTCCTCTGTGGTCATACAAAAGGGAAGAAAGTTCATTTTCTTGCTTATCAGTCAGATGAAGGCTTATTTCAGCCTCATTTAACTGTTCAGACTTGAATTTCTCTAACTCTAAGTTGACTGGTGATACTTTGTTTACTGTAATTTGTCTTTTAAAGGGTAAAAAGGCAAATTTCTGGCCCTTATTGTCTCCAATTGTAAAGTATCTGTCTTTGTTATTATGTAAATCTATCCCATACATGATTAAATAGTCATTTCCCAATATAAAATGGGTACTAGAGCAATTTTCCATAACAACAAATTCCACTGTGATCCTTAAATTCCCATTTATGTGTGGGAATATGACATTGGTCTCAAAGATTCCTAATGCTTTCATTGGGTTACTTGCACTGTTGAATTTTATACCATCAATTGGTAACAATTGGTCTTCAAAATTTGGTACACAAGTCTTAAGAAAAGATTTTCCAACACAAGAGCAGAAGGCTCCTGGGTCAAGCAAAAGTTTGGTGGGTTTGTTGTCAATCACCACTTCTGTTATACAGGAGTTACCAGCTGTATAACCTTTTCCTCTGTTTGGTTTTGTCTTCATAAGTTGTGCATCTTGAACTTTTGATAAATCAACTTGACCATTGCTCAATTGTGGTAAGTGGGAATAAGATTCCATGATGTCAAAAGTGGCATTGATATTTTCTATATCTTTTGAAGATTCAGAGAATATGGATGACTTATCATCTGAATTGTCTTCAATTATGTCTTCTTTTTCAACATCTGGTTCTTTTTCAATGTCAATTTCATTGATTTTCCCCCTTTTTGGACATGTATTGGCTAAATGGGTGGTGCTTTGGCAAATATGGCATTTTCTGACTGTATCTGCAGATTTATATTTAATATTACTAGAATTTTCTTTGGGGTTTTTGTCCACAGAATCTTTCCAAGGTGTATTAAACCTTGTTTTAAGATTCACCCTACTAGAACCAATTTTGGTTCTGGTGGTTACTTCTTCTAGTATATTGATAATATCCTCTGCTGAAGATTGTTCAGTAGTCCTGCTTTTGACAGCATGCTCTAAGTCACCTCCACATTGTCTCAGAATTTTTCTATGGATCATAAATTCTGACATGTCAGGATATAATGCTGTTAATCTGTCCTTTTGTTGGCAAAACCATGGTAAAGCTTTGTCTTTATCAGCATTAAATTTGGCAGATTCAAAGGCTGTTTCAACTTTAAACCTCCAAGCATCATTTGCCCATTTGTTGATGATTTGGGTTTTCCACCAAGTCCAACTCTGGTGTCCATGTGCTTGTCTTATTTTGATGTACCATCTGTGAGCTGATCTGGTAAACAAGGTGTTAAACCTGGCTGTTACCAATCTGTCTGGTAATTCAAAATCCTCTTTGATCATGTCAATACCTCTAATGAACTCCATATGGTCATACTCTCCTTCACCACTGAAGTGAGGCCATTCTTTAAGTTTTGGAACTTCTTTCAAGAGTGCTTGGCCCATTGATGGTTCCAAGTTATGAAAAGAAGTGGATAATTCATTTTTTAATTGTGAATTATCAGGATCCAATACTTGTGGATTTGAAATTCTTGTGCCCTCATTTTGATTTAGAGGTGTAGACATTCTTGGTAAGGTGTTCAGTAATTGTTCAATGTCATTCATTTTACTGTTGCTACACCTTTGGGAATTTCTGTATTCATGTTGGAAGCTTTGTATTAAATTTATTACTTCAATTTTATACATGTCTTCTTTATGTGTAAGTTCTTGCCATAACTCTGTCTGTCTTGTATTATCAGCAGTGACTTGATTCAATTTCATTGATAATTTTGATACTTCTTCTTGTGAAGCATCAAAACACTTTTTCAAGGCAATGGTATATGTCTTTACTTCAGTAAATGAATTTGAAATGTCATCAAGGACTTTTTTGTTATCTGTCTTGATAATATTTATGGCTTGTTTAATTCTTGTTTCAATTATGTCATCAATATTGAATTTAGAATATTTATCTGTTAATTCTTTAATAATGGCAGATTGTTCATTTATTTTATTGTTAGAAGAATTATCATTATTGGAATTTTTAATTGTTCTCAAAACTTTTTCAAAACACATAAGTGTTTCATTAATTTGGCACAGACTCAGGTTGTTTGTTTTAATGTTGTTACAAATGGTGTCATTTTTATCAGAAAGATGTTTTTTCACGTCATTTATAGCATTATACAACTCTGGGATGGAATCAAATATGTCAGAAATCATTTCTGGAACCTTAATCTGGCTTCCTCCTTCTTCTGTAATTCCATCATGGTTCTGGCCATCTGAAATACATTTTCCATGGCATCCTGCTGAATCTTTGGGATTCTGTAGCCCTGGCTGTAAGGTTTTGGGGCTGGTGCCTTCCCTTTGCCCTTGTTTGGAGTTTGTGGCTGCTTTTTCACGTTGGAATTGCTGCTGCTGGCCACTGGGGCTGTTTTTGGCACTGGTTTGGCTGGTGGAGGGTTGTTTTTCCTCCATTCTAGTGTCAAAAGGATCATGTTTTTCTTCTCCATCAATGGATGCCATCCATTGAGCAATTTGCAAGTGTTGGGATGGCCCAAGAATTTTCTTACTGTCAGGTAAGAATTCATGCAATTCTTCCACAGGTCTGCAAGGATCTGGTACTCCTTGAATTGGAGTGCATTGTTGTATGCACTGTGGCTGGCTTTGTATATGTCCACAGAGGCTTGTTGTGGCGGTGTCAGCTCTTTTTGAAGGTAAAATGGTATTATCAGCTTCAGAATGACCCATTTTAGTTGTTTGGAAGTCATCAACTGACCCTTTTCCTTCTGTACCTGGTTGGCCTCTGCCATAATTACGTCTATTACCTTTTTGGGAGCTTCTTGAGGGGTTGTAGCTGGCTCCTGACCTGGTTGAAGGCATAATTATGGTTAAAAAAAAGGCTTAAAATAGTATTTTTACGTCAAAAACTTACTATTGGCCAAATTTTTGGCTTTCTGAAGTGTATTACTTATATCCAAGTTAATTAATTCAGAAGATATTGGTTCAGGTTGATTATTTTGAGTCACAATAACAGTACTATTATGATCAGAATTAACAGTACTGGCAGGGATAATGCTGGTTACTGTTGAGGCTGTTTCAATGTTTTCTTGTCTTACCACGTTGTCAGACACTAAAATTAATGAAAAAGCCAATTAATTAAGTAAAAAAAAGGTTATTTCAAAAAAGAAATAAAAATATAAGCCTCACTTATAATATGAAAAAAATTATTTTTTAAGGATTTTTTTTGGATTATAAGTATTTTTTATATGTTTTTAAATTTTTCAATATAAGAAAAAGATTTAAAAAGAGTAAAAAAAATATGTCACAGGTAAAATATCACGGCTGGGCCCCCAAATGTAAGGTGTGGATATGAAACTTTGATTAAAAATCAAGTACTTTTCCTGTCCTCAAAATTTGTATAAGGTAAAAAATCAATTAAAAATAGTATGAAATATTATTTTTAAGAGAAAACACGCCAATTTTATTGTTTATAACTTTATTAGTATAAAACAATAATATTATAAAAATTTATTGTTTTACCAACAATAAAAATTTATCCAAAAAATACTCTACAAGAGATATTTTAAGGCTACAAAAGAAATTTCTTCAAGAGCAATTTCAATTGGAATTAATTGAGCAAAGAACTGCAAGCAATTAATTAAAGAACAAAGTATTTAAAAAGAATATTAAAGAGAAAACACGCCCAAAAGTGACCAGAGTGAATTTGGAAACAAAGTGACAAAGTTTACAGTGATGAAAGATGCTTTAAACTCACTTTTGGGGTGGTTCAGGGGTAAAAATGATTATAAGAGTTACAAACAATGATTATAATGATTTTTTCACGTGGTTAAAAGGATTAAAATGATTTAAAAGTGGTGGTTGGAATCTTTGATTGATTGGTTTAACAGTTTTAAACTAATTAATAAAAGGAAAAGATTCTAACATGAAGAGAAAAGTGGGACAAAGAAGACATTCTTTTATAGCCATCAATTCTCTTACTCCAAAAGTAAAATTTATTCTTGTCAGTCGTGAAAAACAGTCTGACAACAGAAAAGCCAATTATGGCATCATTGAACCCTGGTTTAGACCAAAAAAGGGCTGGTTTAAGCCATTTTTAGCCATTTTTAGCCATTTTAGACCCTTAAATCAGCCATTACTATAGCAATACCAGGCCTAGAGCCTTCAAAACACGTCAGAATGTGTGTCAGAGGCGTAGAAACCAGTTAAAACTGTTTTTACTATGATTGTTTTATCTTAAGGGTAGTTTTACCCTCTTGGCAACAGCTAAAACTACCCCAGTTGGTATCAAAACCTCATCATCAATTGAGTTCACAGACCCTGTAACTCAATTCCAGGCCAAAAGTGATGAACTTTTGCGTGAATTTTGACATCCCACGCCTGTCAGAAAGGATTTTGGGGGTCTAGCTCCCCCTTAGAGCTGGAGTTCCTTTCCCCCCCCAAATTTAATCTTTCCAATTTATTTTTCCTTTAATTCCTCATCATGTATTATACTTATAATCTACATATGTAATTCAATTCAATTGTACAGTACAATACAGTAATAATTGACACCTCATATGTAAATCAAAGTTCACTTATGTAATACACGCGCACATTTTGACATTTCAATTGAATTCAATTGAAAATACTTCAATTCCTCATAACTTCTAAACTAAACACAACACCTCAATTTTAACACAAAAATTGATGGTTAACACCACATGTGGTGTGAATTAAATTAAGGTTTTTAGGATTTTCAACTTTTGTATTGAAAATACTAAAAACTTAATTTAAGCTTATTTAGAGTTGAGTTACAAAAATTTCACTCAGAGGTGACCCCACCTGATTTTTTATGAGGAATCCAATGGTGAAATAAAATTTATATGTTTATTTATTGGATAAAAAGTTATAATAAATTTTATTTAACTTTTCTCCAAATTTATTTATTTTTTCACAATTTTGTTAAAATTTCATTTTTACTTAAATTTTTCAAGTATAAATGTAATTTTATATTTACAAAATTTAAAGTAATTTTATTTTTAAATTATAATTAATTTTTTATTTTTAATATAATTTTATATTTATATTTTTTCTTTTTATTTTAATAATATAAATAAATTTATTTTATTTATATTAATATGTTATTTTTTATATTTGTGGTCTTTTGGGTATATGAAATTACCTCTAAGGCTCACACTTTATTTCAAGTCCATCCCCTTTATGGTTCAGATTTTCTGTTACCCATAAATGAATTTGAGTTGTTAAAAATATAAACAGTGAAATCAAAAATTTGTACAATTTAAAAAAACTCTTGTTTGCTTTTTGGGGGGCTTTTTCAATTCCATTTGGAATAGACAGCACATTGAGGTGTTATTAATATGTAGATCCCCAAAATTATGTCATCAATTTATGAGTTTTTAATATAAATAACTCCTTCAGAGTTCAAGTAATGCCTTCATGGAAAAAATACTTCTTCTTTTCAAACAAGTTCCAATCACTTTCTTGTAATTGAAGAAATATTTTAAATATATCAATCATTTCAACAGAATTACTTGATTTAGAGTTTATTATTATTATTACCATTATTATTATTATTGAGTTGAAAAATTAAGCCAATTTAATGGCTCTTGTTGTAATAGTAGGTAAGGTATAATGAAGATGATAAATAAAATATTCTTGAGCTCATGAATGGGATATGACCCTCATTTTTATAAAAAATAATTGAATTTGAAATAAAATAAGAAAAATAAAAAATAAAAAATAAGTTCAAAAATTTTGAGTCAGTAAATCTTTCTAATTCTTGTTTATAATGAAATAAAATTAGAAATTAAGAAATGAAACCTTAGGTAGTTTATAGTCTTGCCTAGGACTTCAGGTCTTTTGTTGATATTTTCTTGATTTCTTGTTAATATTTTGAGGTATTTCTTGATATTTGAAGGGGCAGTTTATGGTCTTTCCAAGGACCATAAACTTGTTTTTCTTGATAATTACTTGATTCCTTGTTGATAATTTTGGTTTTGATTTATCTTCAAAGCCAAGTTGTAAATTGAATTAAACAGTTTATAGTCTTATTTAGGACTCATGCTCAATTTTTTTTTTAAAAAAACTCATAAAATCAGATAATTGTTTTTTTAATGACAAATACCTGTATAATTCAAAATCAAATATGTCAGTATAATTTATTGTAAACATAAAAAGATAAGCATATAAAAAAACAGCAGTTTAAAGCCTTGCTTAGGGATTATTTGTTGCTTATATCCCCTATAGTAAAAATTTAAAATAGTTGTCAACAAAATTATAATCAAATAAAACAAGATCAGTTATTATATTGAAAAATGAAGCAAAAGAGAAATAAGCAGTTTCAAGTCTTGCTGAGGACTTATTTGCTATTTTTTTTGTATCCTGAGGGTTTTTTTACTTTTTTCCTCCCTCATTCTGTTATATATATTGATTATGTTTTTTGTTATTATATATATATTGATTCATGAAAAATTATGTTGTATATTAATCTTTCTTTAGTTATATATATATATATATTATTTAAAAGAAAACTGTAGAAAAAAAAATAAGAAATTTTCAGTAAAATAAGGGTTTGATAAGAAATGAAATTGAGCACTTTGAAGCCATGCTTAGGGATTTTTTCTTTTCAAAGCCCTGTTTATTCATATACAAACATGATAAGTCAGCTAATTTAATCATGATAATAAATGAAATTAAGCAGGTTATAGCCATGCTTAGGGATTTTTATTGTTTTTAGCCCTGCAGCATAAAAATAATAACAATTAATAAGCTGAATTAAGTAAGATAAATAAGAAAACCAGAAGTTTAAAGCCATACTGAGGGATCTTATTATTCATAGCCCTTTAGCCTATCAAAAATGAAATATATCAGTTTAATTTAATATCCAAAAAAAAGTAAGAATAAAGAATAAAATAAAATAAGCAGTTTATAGCCATACTGCGGGCTCTGCATTGTCCTTTATAGCGTTGTTGCTTATATCCCCTATAGTCAAAGCTGAAAATAGTTGTCAATAAAACTATAGTGAAATAAAACAAGATCAGTTATTATATTGTAAAGTGAAACAAAAGTGAAATAAGCAGTTTTAAGTCTTTCTGAGAATTTTTTAATTTTTATTTCAACCTTCTTAAGTCATTAAATGTATATATAGATATACACTATTTTTGTTTTGTTTTGAAATATTCCTGTATCAAAAATAGAAAAATAATGTTAGCATTGATAAAGGAAACAAGAATAAAATAATGAATAAAATCAAGCATTTTCAAGCCATGCTGAGGGCTTTTTTATTCATTATTTCCTCTAATTATTAAACTAAAGGGAAAATCAGTAAAAAAAACATAAAAAATAAAATTTGAGCAGTTTAATGCCTTGCTCAAGGAATTTTCATTTGTAGCCCTGTAGCATAAATCAATAAACTAAATGAAGTCAAATAAATAAGAAAAAACCAGAAGTTTAAAGCCATTCTGAAGGCTCTTTTGTTCAATTGAATTATTGTAAATCCCTGTAAAAAAATAGAAAATCATTTTAAGTGAAATAAACAGCCAGAAGGTAAAAAATGAAAGCCGAAACCAGCAGTTTAATGTCTTGCTGAGGACTTTTTTTTTTAGAGCTCTGTAAAAAGTAAAGAATTATTTCCAGTTAAGTAAAATAAACAGCCACAAGATGAAAATAAAAGCAGAAACCAGAAGTTTAATGTCTTGCTGAGGACATTTTTTTGTTATTTTTTCTTCTTGGAGCTCTGTAAAAAGTAAAGAATTAGTTTCAGTTAAGTAAAATGACATAAGAAACCAGAAGTTTAATGTCTTTCTGAGGACATTAATGTTTTGTATACCCTGTAGCATAAAAAATAAACAAATTATTAGTAGCTAGACAGAACTAAAATCTAATAAGAAAGAATTATCCTTTAGAAATAACAAAAAACAAAAGCAGTTTAAAGACTTGCTGAGGGCTTTTTATCGTTTTGTTTTTTTTAATTATTTTGTTATTTTATGTTTCTTCCTTTTTTTTATATTTTTTTTGTGAGAAGTTCCTCAGTAAATTGAGCTAAAATAAAACGAAATAGTGAATATAAATAAATAAATGCATAAACAAGAAATTCATTCCTATATTTTCATATTTTATATTTGTCATGAATTTAGAAACTCATCTTGGCAACGAATTGCTGTTTTTCTCTTTTGTTATCAGGTTATTATCTTAGAGTGGTTATTAGATTCGAAAACCATTGATCACAAATCAATGGGGTAAATGTGATGACTACTCGTTGGGTTTGTCAAAGAGATAAATTGAGGTTTCCTGTTCTAGTTATTCCTCTTCACTCAATCAAAATTTAATATATTTATTACTTTACTACTATACTTATCAAACTTGGTAATCGTACGCATTGTTGTGGAGGAGTATAGGTAATTTTCTATCACGCCACTGTACTCACATCCCTTATGACTGACTATTGATACTATTCTACAAGCAGAGTATCAAGTAAAACTATTTTACTGGCTGTATTGCTGTGATACGTCATATTTATAGAGGACTATCAGGTAATTGATATATACTAAGCTATACTTAATTTGATGTATACTTACTTATTGTCTCATCAGTATTATTAACTACTGGTTTAATTATTATCATATCAATTAGAGCTTAATTAATAACTTCTGATTGCATGGTAGCGAGAGTTAGTTGATAATTGTCTAGAATATAATTAAGCCAGAGTTAGAATACTAGTTTCTTTAGGAAAATTCCCGACACTCCATCAAATCTCAAAGATTCCTCTTGGGAGGAGGAAGTCATCAAAGCAAAGATGGCTAAGCTCACACGGACCAACTGGGTTCAGTGGAGCTGCCAATTCAAAAACCTTCTGATCAGTAAAGGAATGGAAGATCTTTTTGATTGTCCATCTGAAGACACTAAAAAGACTATCAACTTCAAAAAGAAGAACAGTGGAGCTCTTACACTACTATGGTCTAGTGTAAGTACTGAATTTGAGGGAGTATTATTAAACAACAAGTCTTCGTTCTACGACTGTTGGACAAGTCTCGGAAGCTGCTGTGGGAAGAACTCGATAGTAGTTATTTGTAGAACACTACAAAAACTTGTCAATCTAAAGTTTGAACCTGGTTCATCTCTTGAAAAAAATGTAGATGAATTTCACAAAGTCCATGCTAGCTACTTATCAATATTGGCAGACTCAACTTTTAGTATAAATTTGTCATCAAGCATGGCAGCGGCTTTCTTCCTCCAAAGCCTGGATAACAATAGAGAAATTAGTAGTTTGTGTCAGACCCTGTATGATATCAAGCCTTTGGATTTGAATACCATAACCAATAGAGTGGCTATAGAACACTCCTGTCGCCAATCATCCTATGACCATGCTTTAATGTTTGATAACAACAAGCAAGCTAATTCAACAAAGCCCAAAAATAAATATCAGCCGGAAGGTAGCAATTTGAAGAAAAAAGTGTTCAAGGACAAGAAGAAAAGAAAAATACAAATCAAGGCACTAATCAAAAGAATCACGAGCAAGAAACCAACAAACGATTTGAAAAAATTGAAAAATTGCTTGAAAAGCTACAGTCTGCCACCAATCTTTCCTCTGTTAATGCTACATCTGAACCAAAGGATCTTACCCAAAAAACAAAATCCGACTCTGAAGCATTCATCTTTGAAGTGAATGGACTGGCTGCACAGTGCAATCAAGGATCAATATATCTTGATTCCGGTGCTGGAAGAACAGTAGTAAATCAACTATCATTGCTAGAAGATCCAAAACCTGTCAAGAAACAAATCAATACGTTTTCCAATCCAGTAAAGGTAGCTCACCAAGGGAAATTCAACTTTAAGGGTGGCAAGATCTACCCTGTCTATTATGTGCCAGGTGGACCGGTCAATTTGCTATCCGTTTTGCAACTATGCGATCATGGCATGAAACTGATATCTAAATCAAACTTGTTCATTGTCAAATACGGTAATTGTATCATTGACACCTTTCATCGAGAAGGCAATCTGTTTGTATCCAAACTACAAATTGACTCAGTCCATGTAATGCCATCAATGACACCAGACTGGCATCTCAATCTCGGACATCCATCTGACTCATACATAAAAGCACTCCTTAAAGAAGGCCATGTTAGTGGGACGTTCACTGAATCTTTAAAATGCCCAGTATGTCAACAAGCTAAGATTAAGAATTGTCCTCATTCAAAAATGTTACCACATTCTAATTCACCCTTCTTCAAAATGGATACTCTGCATATCAACCCTCCAACTCGTAAGGGTCACAAGTATGTCCTTGTTTTAATTGATGATTTAAGTCGCTTCAATCGAACATATGTTATGAAAGAAAAAGGGGAGGCAGAGGAATATATCAAGTCTTACTTAAGGGAGATTAAGAACAAATTAGGCATCACCCCTGCTTACCTCCATACTGATTGAGGAGGAGAGTTTAACTCTCATTCGCTCTTGAATTTCTTGAGTACTCAAGGTATCTCTCTGGAGAGAGGACCTCCTGAGTCTCCTCAAACTAATGGTGTCGCTGAGAGGTTCAACCAAACACTCCTGTCCAAGGTTAGATGTTTGCTTGGACAGTCAAACATACCCAGCTCATACTGGGATGAGGCCGTGTCCCATGCCTCTTTGTTATTGAATCTCCTTCCACACAAGTATTTGGGTATGAAATCACCCACAACTACTCTGCATGATCGCAATTGCTCAATAGAACCCAAAACCGACCTGAATAGACTTGTGCCATTTGGAATCAAGGTTACAACTAAAATCACCAATCCTTCTTCAAAAATTGAACCCAGAGGAGAAATCTCACGGGCGTTAACTTTTGAGAAGTATTCTGATGGACTTCGGCTTCTAAATCTTGAGACAGGAAAGATTAGAGTATCCCAAGACTTTACCCCTACAGTCGTCAATCCTATGCTCTCTATGAATCAACCACAGCGAGTGCTTGCAACCACTTCTTCGCTGACAGTCAAGTTACAAATACCTACACTAGAAAATCAGCCGGTCATTAAACAAGAAGAAAAACTCACAAACACTCGCCCGAGTGTTGTTCCCACCGTTGAATCCTCCCAAGTCATCCCTTCAGCTCAGCAGTCAAAGCACTATGATTATGTGCCGTACTATAAGCAAGCACCTAAAAATATTTCAAGCTCAATTAGTCAAGACAATATCATATTGGGTAAGAGAAATGATTGCGACTCACACCAACTGATGTTAGCAGACATTGTGCCTTATGCTCAAGCCCTATCTGATCCATTTAAAAGGACTGAATGGCAAAAGGCCATGGATACCGAGTATAACTCTCTGATAGCTCAAAACACCGGTGAGCTTGTTCCATATCCTGATAAACCTGCTAAGGTTATCGGAGGTATGTGGAGACTTACTTGGAAACGCAATGAACATGGAGAAGTCTATCAGCATAAAGCTCTATGGGTTGTTCTAGGGAACCACCAAGAACATATGTTACACTATTACGAAACTTGGGCCTCAGTTGGACGAAATGAGACTTTTAAGGTCATGTTTTCTCTGGTTATTAATTTCAATTATATTCCTTATCAGTTCAAAATTGAGACAGCCTTTCTTCATGGGAAAATGGAAGCACTGGTCCATGTCAAACAAGTGAAAGGATATGAGGTGCAGGGCAAAGAGAATTGGGTTTGGCATCTTAAGAAATCACTCTATGGAACCAAACAAGCTCCACAAATGTTGTAAGGTGTGAATATGAAACTTTGATTGAAAATCAAGTACTTTTCCTGTCCTCAAAATTTGTATAAGGTAAAAATCAATTAAAAATAGTATGGAATGTTATTTTTAAGAGAAAAAATGCCAATTTTATTGTTTATAACTTTATTAGTATAAAACAATAATATAAAAATTTATTGTTTTACCAACAATAAAAATTTATCCAAAAAATACTCTACAAGAGATATTTTAAGGCTACAAAAGAAATTTCTTCAAGAGCAATTTCAATTGGAATTAATTGAGCAAAGAACTGCAAGCAATTAATTAAAGAAAAAAGTCTTTAAAAAGAATATTAAAGAGAAAACACGCCCAAAAGTGACCAGAGTGAATTTGGAAACAAAGTGACAAGGTTTACAGTGATGAAAGATGCTTTAATTCACTTTTGGGGTGGTTCAGGGGTAAAAATGATTATAATGATTTTTTCACGTGGTTAAAAGGATTAAAATGATTTAAAAATGGTGGTTGGAATCTTTGATTGATTGGTTTAACAGTGTTTAAACTAATTAATAAAAGGAAAAGATTCTAACATGAAGAGGAAAGTGGGGCAAAGAAGACATTCTTTTATAACTATCAATTCTCTTACTCCAAAAGTAAAATTTACTCTTGTCAGTCGTGAAAAGAAGTCTGACAACAGAAAAGCCAATTATGGCATCATTGAACCCTGGTTTGGACCAAAAAAGGCTGGTTTAAGCCATTTTTAGCCATTTTAGACCCTTGAATCAGCCATTACTATAGCAATACCAGGCCTAGAGCCTTCAAAACACGTCAGAATGTGTGTCAGAGGCGTAGAAACCAGTTAAAACTGTTTTTACTATGATTGTTTTATCTTAAGGGTAGTTTTACCCTCTTGGCAACAGCTAAAACTACCCCAGTTGGTATCAAAACCTCATCATCAATTGAGTTCACAGACCCTGTAACTCAATTCCAGGCCAAAAGTGATGAACTTTTGCGTGAATTTTAACATCCCACGCCTGTCAGCAAGGATTTTGGGGGTCTAGCTCCCCCTTAGAGCTGGAGTTCCTTTTCCCCCCCAAATTTAATCTTTCCAATTTATTTTTCCTTTAATTCCTCATCATGTATTATACTTATAATCTACATATGTAATTCAATTCAATTGTACAGTACAATACAGTAATAATTGACACCTCATATGTAAATCAAAGTTCACTTATGTAATACACGCGCACATTTTGACATTTCAATTGAATTCAATTGAAAATACTTCAATTCCTCATAACTTCTAAACTAAACACAACACCTCAATTTTAACACAAAAATTGATGGTTAACACCACATGTGGTGTGAATTAAATTAAGGTTTTTAGGATTTTCAACTTTTGTATTGAAAATACTAAAAACTTAATTTAAACTTATTTAGAGTTGAGTTACAAAAATTTCACTCAGAGGTGACCCCACCTGATTTTTTATGAGGAATCCAATGGTGAAATAAAATTTATATGTTTCTTTATTGGATAAAAAGCTATAATAAATTTTATTTAACTTTTTTCCAAATTTATTTAATTTTTCACAATTTTGTTAAAATTTCATTTTTACTTAAATTTTTCAAGTATAAATGTAATTTTATATTTACAAAATTTAAAGTAATTTTATTTTTAAATTATAATTAATTTTTTATTTTTAATATAATTTTATATTTATATTTTTTCTTTTTATTTTAATAATATAAATAAATTTATTAAATTTTTCAAGTATAAATGTAATTTTATATTTACAAAATTTAAAGTAAGTTTATTTTTAAATTATAATTAATTTTTTATTTTTAATATAATTTTATATTTATATTTTTTCTTTTTATTTTAATAATATAAATAAATTTATTTTATTTATATTAATATGTTATTTTTTATATTTGTGGTCTTTTGGGTATATGAAATTACCTCTAAGGCTCACACTTTATTTCAAGTCCATCCCCTTTATGGTTCAGATTTTCTGTTACCCATAAATGAATTTGAGTTGTTAAAAATATAAACAGTGAAATCAAAAATTTGTACAATTTAAAAAAACTCTTGTTTGCTTTTTGGGGGGCTTTTTCAATTCCATTTGGAATAGACAGCACATTGAGGTGTTATTAATATGTAGATCCCCAAAATTATGTCATCAATTTATGAGTTTTTAATATAAATAACTCCTTCAGAGTTCAAGTAATGCCTTCATGGAAAAAATACTTCTTCTTTTCAAACAAGTTCCAATCACTTTCTTGTAATTGAAGAAATATTTTAAATATATCAATCATTTCAACAGAATTACTTGATTTAGAGTTTATTATTATTATTACCATTATTACTATTATTGAGTTGAAAAATTAAGCCAATTTAATGGCTCTTGTTGTAATAGTAGGTAAGGTATAATGAAGATGATAAATAAAATATTCTTGAGCTCATGAATGGGATATGACCCTCATTTTTATAAAAAATAATTGAATTTGAAATAAAATAAGAAAAATAAAAAATAAAAAATAAGTTCAAAAATTTTGAGTCAGTAAATCTTTCTAATTCTTGTTTATAATGAAATAAAATTAGAAATTAAGAAATGAAACCTTAGGTAGTTTATAGTCTTGCCTAGGACTTCAGGTCTTTTGTTGATATTTTCTTGATTTCTTGTTAATATTTTGAGGTATTTCTTGATATTTGAAGGGGCAGTTTATGGTCTTTCCAAGGACCATAAACTTGTTTTTCTTGATAATTACTTGATTCCTTGTTGATAATTTTGGTTTTGATTTATCTTCAAAGCCAAGTTGTAAATTGAATTAAACAGTTTATAGTCTTATTTAGGACTCATGCTCAATTTTTTTTTTAAAAAAACTCATAAAATCAGATAATTGTTTTTTTAATGACAAATACCTGTATAATTCAAAATCAAATATGTCAGTATAATTTATTGTAAACATAAAAAGATAAGCATATAAAAAAACAGCAGTTTAAAGCCTTGCTTAGGGATTATTTGTTGCTTATATCCCCTATAGTAAAAATTTAAAATAGTTGTCAACAAAATTATAATCAAATAAAACAAGATCAGTTATTATATTGAAAAATGAAGCAAAAGAGAAATAAGCAGTTTCAAGTCTTGCTGAGGACTTATTTGCTATTTTTTTTGTATCCTGAGGGTTTTTTTACTTTTTTCCTCCCTCATTCTGTTATATATATTGATTATGTTTTTTGTTATTATATATATATTGATTCATGAAAAATTATGTTGTATATTAATCTTTCTTTAGTTATATATATATATATATTATTTAAAAGAAAACTGTAGAAAAAAAAATAAGAAATTTTCAGTAAAATAAGGGTTTGATAAGAAATGAAATTGAGCACTTTGAAGCCATGCTTAGGGATTTTTTCTTTTCAAAGCCCTGTTTATTCATATACAAACATGATAAGTCAGCTAATTTAATCATGATAATAAATGAAATTAAGCAGGTTATAGCCATGCTTAGGGATTTTTATTGTTTTTAGCCCTGCAGCATAAAAATAATAACAATTAATAAGCTGAATTAAGTAAGATAAATAAGAAAACCAGCAGTTTAAAGCCATACTGAGGGATCTTATTATTCATAGCCCTTTAGCCTATCAAAAATGAAATATATCAGTTTAATTTAATATCCAAAAAAAAGTAAGAATAAAGAATAAAATAAAATAAGCAGTTTATAGCCATACTGCGGGCTCTGCATTGTCCTTTATAGCGTTGTTGCTTATATCCCCTATAGTCAAAGCTGAAAATAGTTGTCAATAAAACTATAGTGAAATAAAACAAGATCAGTTATTATATTGTAAAGTGAAACAAAAGTGAAATAAGCAGTTTTAAGTCTTTCTGAGAATTTTTTAATTTTTATTTCAACCTTCTTAAGTCATTAAATGTATATATAGATATACACTATTTTTGTTTTGTTTTGAAATATTCCTGTATCAAAAATAGAAAAATAATGTTAGCATTGATAAAGGAAACAAGAATAAAATAATGAATAAAATCAAGCATTTTCAAGCCATGCTGAGGGCTTTTTTATTCATTATTTCCTCTAATTATTAAACTAAAGGGAAAATCAGTAAAAAAAACATAAAAAATAAAATTTGAGCAGTTTAATGCCTTGCTCAAGGAATTTTCATTTGTAGCCCTGTAGCATAAATCAATAAACTAAATGAAGTCAAATAAATAAGAAAAAACCAGAAGTTTAAAGCCATTCTGAAGGCTCTTTTGTTCAATTGAATTATTGTAAATCCCTGTAAAAAAATATAAAATCATTTTAAGTGAAATAAACAGCCAGAAGGTAAAAAATGAAAGCCGAAACCAGCAGTTTAATGTCTTGCTGAGGACTTTTTTTTTTAGAGCTCTGTAAAAAGTAAAGAATTATTTCCAGTTAAGTAAAATAAACAGCCACAAGATGAAAATAAAAGCAGAAACCAGAAGTTTAATGTCTTGCTGAGGACATTTTTTTGTTATTTTTTCTTCTTGGAGCTCTGTAAAAAGTAAAGAATTAGTTTCAGTTAAGTAAAATGACATAAGAAACCAGAAGTTTAATGTCTTTCTGAGGACATTAATGTTTTGTATACCCTGTAGCATAAAAAATAAACAAATTATTAGTAGCTAGACAGAACTAAAATCTAATAAGAAAGAATTATCCTTTAGAAATAACAAAAAACAAAAGCAGTTTAAAGACTTGCTGAGGGCTTTTTATCGTTTTGTTTTTTTTAATTATTTTGTTATTTTATGTTTCTTCCTTTTTTTTATATTTTTTTTGTGAGAAGTTCCTCAGTAAATTGAGCTAAAATAAAACGAAATAGTGAATATAAATAAATAAATGCATAAACAAGAAATTCATTCCTATATTTTCATATTTTATATTTGTCATGAATTTAGAAACTCATCTTGGCAACGAATTGCTGTTTTTCTCTTTTGTTATCAGGTTATTATCTTAGAGTGGTTATTAGATTCGAAAACCATTGATCACAAATCAATGGGGTAAATGTGATGACTACTCGTTGGGTTTGTCAAAGAGATAAATTGAGGTTTCCTGTTCTAGTTATTCCTCTTCACTCAATCAAAATTTAATATATTTATTACTTTACTACTATACTTATCAAACTTGGTAATCGTACGCATTGTTGTGGAGGAGTATAGGTAATTTTCTATCACGCCACTGTACTCACATCCCTTATGACTGACTATTGATACTATTCTACAAGCAGAGTATCAAGTAAAACTATTTTACTGGCTGTATTGCTGTGATACGTCATATTTATAGAGGACTATCAGGTAATTGATATATACTAAGCTATACTTAATTTGATGTATACTTACTTATTGTCTCATCAGTATTATTAACTACTGGTTTAATTATTATCATATCAATTAGAGCTTAATTAATAACTTCTGATTGCATGGTAGCAAGAGTTAGTTGATAATTGTCTAGAATATAATTAAGCCAGAGTTAGAATACTAGTTTCTTTAGGAAAATTCCCGACACTCCATCAAATCTCAAAGATTCCTCTTGGGAGGAGGAAGTCATCAAAGCAAAGATGGCTAAGCTCACACGGACCAACTGGGTTCAGTGGAGCTGCCAATTCAAAAACCTTCTGATCAGTAAAGGAATGGAAGATCTTTTTGATTGTCCATCTGAAGACACTAAAAAGACTATCAACTTCAAAAAGAAGAACAGTGGAGCTCTTACACTACTATGGTCTAGTGTAAGTACTGAATTTGAGGGAGTATTATTAAACAACAAGTCTTCGTTCTACGACTGTTGGACAAGTCTCGGAAGCTGCTGTGGGAAGAACTCGATAGTAGTTATTTGTAGAACACTACAAAAACTTGTCAATCTAAAGTTTGAACCTGGTTCATCTCTTGAAAAAAATGTAGATGAATTTCACAAAGTCCATGCTAGCTACTTATCAATATTGGCAGACTCAACTTTTAGTATAAATTTGTCATCAAGCATGGCAGCGGCTTTCTTCCTCCAAAGCCTGGATAACAATAGAGAAATTAGTAGTTTGTGTCAGACCCTGTATGATATCAAGCCTTTGGATTTGAATACCATAACCAATAGAGTGGCTATAGAACACTCCTGTCGCCAATCATCCTATGACCATGCTTTAATGTTTGATAACAACAAGCAAGCTAATTCAACAAAGCCCAAAAATAAATATCAGCCGGAAGGTAGCAATTTGAAGAAAAAAGTGTTCAAGGACAAGAAGAAAAGAAAAATACAAATCAAGGCACTAATCAAAAGAATCACGAGCAAGAAACCAACAAACGATTTGAAAAAATTGAAAAATTGCTTGAAAAGCTACAGTCTGCCACCAATCTTTCCTCTGTTAATGCTACATCTGAACCAAAGGATCTTACCCAAAAAACAAAATACGACTCTGAAGCATTCATCTTTGAAGTGAATGGACTGGCTGCACAGTGCAATCAAGGATCAATATATCTTGATTCCGGTGCTGGAAGAACAGTAGTAAATCAACTATCATTGCTAGAAGATCCAAAACCTGTCAAGAAACAAATCAATACGTTTTCCAATCCAGTAAAGGTAGCTCACCAAGGGAAATTCAACTTTAAGGGTGGCAAGATCTACCCTGTCTATTATGTGCCAGGTGGACCGGTCAATTTGCTATCCGTTTTGCAACTATGCGATCATGGCATGAAACTGATATCTAAATCAAACTTGTTCATTGTCAAATACGGTAATTGTATCATTGACACCTTTCATCGAGAAGGCAATCTGTTTGTATCCAAACTACAAATTGACTCAGTCCATGTAATGCCATCAATGACACCAGACTGGCATCTCAATCTCGGACATCCATCTGACTCATACATAAAAGCACTCCTTAAAGAAGGCCATGTTAGTGGGACGTTCACTGAATCTTTAAAATGCCCAGTATGTCAACAAGCTAAGATTAAGAATTGTCCTCATTCAAAAATGTTACCACATTCTAATTCACCCTTCTTCAAAATGGATACTCTGCATATCAACCCTCCAACTCGTAAGGGTCACAAGTATGTCCTTGTTTTAATTGATGATTTAAGTCGCTTCAATCGAACATATGTTATGAAAGAAAAAGGGGAGGCAGAGGAATATATCAAGTCTTACTTAAGGGAGATTAAGAACAAATTAGGCATCACCCCTGCTTACCTCCATACTGATTGAGGAGGAGAGTTTAACTCTCATTCGCTCTTGAATTTCTTGAGTACTCAAGGTATCTCTCTGGAGAGAGGACCTCCTGAGTCTCCTCAAACTAATGGTGTCGCTGAGAGGTTCAACCAAACACTCCTGTCCAAGGTTAGATGTTTGCTTGGACAGTCAAACATACCCAGCTCATACTGGGATGAGGCCGTGTCCCATGCCTCTTTGTTATTGAATCTCCTTCCACACAAGTATTTGGGTATGAAATCACCCACAACTACTCTGCATGATCGCAATTGCTCAATAGAACCCAAAACCGACCTGAATAGACTTGTGCCATTTGGAATCAAGGTTACAACTAAAATCACCAATCCTTCTTCAAAAATTGAACCCAGAGGAGAAATCTCACGGGCGTTAACTTTTGAGAAGTATTCTGATGGACTTCGGCTTCTAAATCTTGAGACAGGAAAGATTAGAGTATCCCAAGACTTTACCCCTACAGTCGTCAATCCTATGCTCTCTATGAATCAACCACAGCGAGTGCTTGCAACCACTTCTTCGCTGACAGTCAAGTTACAAATACCTACACTAGAAAATCAGCCGGTCATTAAACAAGAAGAAAAACTCACAAACACTCGCCCGAGTGTTGTTCCCACCGTTGAATCCTCCCAAGTCATCCCTTCAGCTCAGCAGTCAAAGCACTATGATTATGTGCCGTACTATAAGCAAGCACCTAAAAATATTTCAAGCTCAATTAGTCAAGACAATATCATATTGGGTAAGAGAAATGATTGCGACTCACACCAACTGATGTTAGCAGACATTGTGCCTTATGCTCAAGCCCTATCTGATCCATTTAAAAGGACTGAATGGCAAAAGGCCATGGATACCGAGTATAACTCTCTGATAGCTCAAAACACCGGTGAGCTTGTTCCATATCCTGATAAACCTGCTAAGGTTATCGGAGGTATGTGGAGACTTACTTGGAAACGCAATGAACATGGAGAAGTCTATCAGCATAAAGCTCTATGGGTTGTTCTAGGGAACCACCAAGAACATATGTTACACTATTACGAAACTTGGGCCTCAGTTGGACGAAATGAGACTTTTAAGGTCATGTTTTCTCTGGTTATTAATTTCAATTATATTCCTTATCAGTTCAAAATTGAGACAGCCTTTCTTCATGGGAAAATGGAAGCACTGGTCCATGTCAAACAAGTGAAAGGATATGAGGTGCAGGGCAAAGAGAATTGGGTTTGGCATCTTAAGAAATCACTCTATGGAACCAAACAAGCTCCACAAATGTTGTAAGGTGTGAATATGAAACTTTGATTGAAAATCAAGTACTTTTCCTGTCCTCAAAATTTGTATAAGGTAAAAATCAATTAAAAATAGTATGGAATGTTATTTTTAAGAGAAAAAATGCCAATTTTATTGTTTATAACTTTATTAGTATAAAACAATAATATAAAAATTTATTGTTTTACCAACAATAAAAATTTATCCAAAAAATACTCTACAAGAGATATTTTAAGGCTACAAAAGAAATTTCTTCAAGAGCAATTTCAATTGGAATTAATTGAGCAAAGAACTGCAAGCAATTAATTAAAGAAAAAAGTCTTTAAAAAGAATATTAAAGAGAAAACACGCCCAAAAGTGACCAGAGTGAATTTGGAAACAAAGTGACAAGGTTTACAGTGATGAAAGATGCTTTAATTCACTTTTGGGGTGGTTCAGGGGTAAAAATGATTATAATGATTTTTTCACGTGGTTAAAAGGATTAAAATGATTTAAAAATGGTGGTTGGAATCTTTGATTGATTGGTTTAACAGTGTTTAAACTAATTAATAAAAGGAAAAGATTCTAACATGAAGAGGAAAGTGGGGCAAAGAAGACATTCTTTTATAACTATCAATTCTCTTACTCCAAAAGTAAAATTTACTCTTGTCAGTCGTGAAAAAAAGTCTGACAACAGAAAAGCCAATTATGGCATCATTGAACCCTGGTTTGGACCAAAAAAGGCTGGTTTAAGCCATTTTTAGCCATTTTAGACCCTTGAATCAGCCATTACTATAGCAATACCAGGCCTAGAGCCTTCAAAACACGTCAGAATGTGTGTAAGAGGCGTAGAAACCAGTTAAAACTGTTTTTACTATGGTTGTTTTATCTTAAGGGTAGTTTTACCCTCTTGGCAACAGCTAAAACTACCCCAGTTGGTATCAAAACCTCATCATCAATTGAGTCCACAGACCCTGTAACTCAATTCCAGGCCAAAAGTGATGAAATTTTGCGTGAATTTTGACATCCCACGCCTGTCAGCAAGGATTTCGGGGGTCTAGCCCCCCCTTAGAGCTGGAGTTCCTTTTCCCCCCCCAAATTTAATCTTTCCAAATTATTTTTCCTTTAATTCCTCATCATGTATTATACTTATAATTTACATATGTAATTGAATTCAATTGTACAGTACAATACAGTAATAATTGACACCTCATATGTAAATCAAACCTCACTTATGTAATACACGCGCACATTTTGACATTTCAATTGAATTCAATTGAAAATACTTCAATTCCTCATAACTTCTAAACTAAACACAACACCTCAATTTTAACACAAAAATTGATGGTTAACACCACATGTGGTGTGAATTAAATTAAGGTTTTGAGGATTTTCAACTTTTGTATTGACAGTACTAAAAACTTAATTTAAGCTTATTTAGAGTTGAGCTACAAGAATTTCACTCAGAGGTGACCCCACCTGATTTTTTATGAGGAATCCAATGGTGAAATAATTTTTATGTATTTATTTATTGGATAAAAAGTTATATTAATTTTATTTAACTTTTTCCCAAATTTATTTATTTTTTCACAATTTTGTTAAAATTTCATTTTTACTTAATTTTTCCAAGTATAAATGTAATTTTATACTTACAAAATTTAAGGTATTTTTTATTTTTGAATTGTAATTAATTTTTGATTTTTAATATAATTTTATATTTATATTTTGATTTTTTATTTTAATAATATAAATAATTTTATTTTTTATATATTAATATGTTATTTTTCATATTTGTGGTCTTTTGGGTATATGAAATTACCTCTAAGGCTCACAAATGTGGAAGGAGAAGCTTACAGTAATGTTGAGTAGTCTTGATTTAATCAGCGCACAATCAGATGAATTGTTGTTCACCAAATCAGACAAATCATTACTACTTCACGTTCATGTTGATGATGGGTTCATTATAAGCAAATCAGAAAGCAAGATCCTTAAATTCCTCAGTGACCTAAATTTGTTGCTTAAATTAAAATTCAAGAAACAACTTACACAGCACCTAGGTTATAGTCTCACCTGGGAGAAAGACAAGCTTATAATCAACCAGTCCAATCTAATTAGTAAGCTTCTTCGACAATTCAATATGGAAGATAGTAATCCGGTCAAAACACCATGTAACGGTAATCTACTAAATGAACTAGACTCAGATACCACCAATGAGCCAGTTGAAGTCACCTTGTTTCAGCAGGCCATAGGAACCATAAATTACATTTCTCATCACACTCAACCAGACATCCTTTTTTCAATTAACCAGCTCTCAAGATACTCCATCAGGCCTGGATGCTGTCACTGGAGTGCATTAAAACATTTGCTTCGCTGTCTGAAAGGAACAACAAACAAATGCCTAATATATAATCAGAATTCAAGCAAGGATCCACTCACCGGATGGGCTGATGCAGACTATGCAAACATGAAAGACGATCCAAAATCAATCTCAGGATTTATTGTACTGGCGTTTGGTAATCCAGTATGTTGGCTAAGCAAAAAGCAATCAGTGGTAGCACAATCTACCACCGAAGCTGAATATATCTAAATGAACATTTGTACCAAACAGCTACAATGGCTCAGTTATGTTTTTAGCAACTTAGGTATTCAAGGTGTTCAACCCACACTATATAATGATAGCTCAGGGGCTGTTATCATTTCAAAACAAGCTTCTCTAAATTCCAATACAAAACACATTGAGGTAAGATATCAGTACATTCGTGACTTCATAATGAAAAAACTGGTTAAGATGGTTCAAGTCTCAACCAAGGATATGTTGGTGGATGTGTTAACCAAACCCCTTGGAGTGATTAAACTGAAAGACGTTCTTGAGCAACTACACCTCAAAGATTTTGGAGGAGTGTCATGAATTTAGAAAGTCATCTTGGCAACGAATTGCTGTTTTTATCTTTTGTTATCAGGTTATTATCTTAGAGTGGCTATTAGAGTTGAAAACAATTGATCACAAATCAATGGGGTAAATGTGATGACTACTCGTTGGGTTTGTCAACGAGATAAATTGAGGTTTCCTGTTCTAGTTATTCCTCTTCACTCAATCAAAATTTAATATATTTATTACTTTACTACTATACTTATCAAACTTGGTACTTGTACGCATTGTTGTGGAGGAGTATAGGTAATTTTCTATCACGCTACTGTACTCACATCCCTTATGACTAACTATTGATACTATTCTACAAGCAGAGTATCAAGTAAAACTATTTTACTGGTTGTATTGCTGTGATACATCATATTTATAGAGGACTATCAGGTAATTGATATATACTAAGCTATACTTAATTTGATGTATACTTACTTATTGTCTCATCAGTATTATTAACTACTGGTTTAATTATTATCATAGCAATTAGAAATCAATTAATAACTTCTCATTGCAATATTGTGTTATTCTTTTTATTTATTTATTTATTTTTAGGTGTTGTTGAAGACCCTGTGAGGCTTCATAACCCTTCACGCGGCTGTATTGGGTTTATCAAGGGTTAATTTTCCCTCATTACTGCTTAGAAATATTTCGGTTGTGGTGTTTTTGGACTATCTGAGGGTCTTTCCACCCTTCTACTGTGTAGAAGCCAATCAGGTGAGTTAATTTTTGTGTCTAATCTCCTTGAAAAGCAGTTTCTTGTGCATTAAACCACTTTGGGTTGCTTTTTCTTTTGTTGATTGGTCTTGAATACCATTTAAACAGCTTCGGGTTAGAAGCTTTTGGCTCACTAGGTGTCAAAACACCATGTGATGCAGCCCTTCTGGTAATTTCAAGCAGGTTGGGTTATAGTTTCTAGAGAGTGTAAGTGTTGATGAATTTCTTAGACCTTTCCTGTATTTGTGATTCAGTCGGTTTAGGTGCTTTCTAGTTGGAAGGTAAGGTATTCAGCTTGACAGCCTGATCTAGAGGTTGTTTAAAACCCTCCAGGGTGATTTGGGTAGGCTGTTTCTATCTTCAATCACCTTGAAAAGCACTTTATTGTGCTTTTAAACCACTCTGTGTGGTTTGTTCTTTGATGTGTGGGTGTTTTAAACCCTTTAATGTATTAAACGTTTTAGTTGGTTGGGCCTGTAAGGCTCCACACCTCATCGGATGGCATTATTTGGGGTGTTACAGGTGTTAATTTGCCTTTACAGCACTTAGAATTATGTCGGGTAGTGTTAGAGGTTTAAAACTAAGGTGTTTAATTACGTTAACTAATGATCCACCAACATTATTAATGAGAGTGTAGGAGAATGTACCTAAGGGTGGATAGCACCGTACAAAAGTAATAAAGCTGCTTTATACAATGATGAGTTCTACTAAACACAACAACCAGACTAGACTATGATGATGATCAGTTTTGTATATATTTTAATGAGAGGTTAGTATGGTTTTGACTGTACCTGAATCAGATGTCGATTAAATGAACAATTAAATAAAGAAACAATGGAAAAGAAATAAAAAAGAGAGTAACAAAAAGAAATAATAAATAATAGAGAACGAAAGAGAAAAGAGAAAATGTCGAAGAAAGGAGAGAAGGGAATGTCCACCCTGATTCAGGTAGAGGGAACCGCTTATAAGGTGAATTGATCGTCGTCCAGTGATGCGCATTGATGTGCGCATTGATCTTTGGTGCTCGGGTAAATTGTTGGCGTTGAGACTAGGAGTGTCGATCATCTTAGTTAGTATTGAGATGATTTTCAACATCCCCCCTCACACCTAGTCGCACGACACCCAAGCGAGAGAGTGCCCTGGACAAGGTAGGGTGAGGAACTGATTTCGTCAGAAAATCAGCTAGCATCCCGGAGGTTGGAGTGTAGCTAAGTCGTATAGCAGACGAGTGAATGACCTCTTTAATGAAATGAAGTTGGATATTGACGTGCTTCATGCGTTTGTTGTTGACATTACAATCCCCATTGGCTGCACTGATGCAGCTCTGGTTGTCCTCATGAACCACGATAGGAGCCGTTACTGAAAAAAGACAACACTCCCTTACCCATTGACGAAGCCACAGGAGTTCAGAAGTCAGATCACACAGAGCCTTATACTCAGCCTCTGCGGTAGACAGAGAAACTGAGGGCTGCTTTTGAGTCTTCCACAGCACCAGACACCCATTAAGAGTTGCAAGGTAACCCAAAACAGATCGTCGAGTTTCGCGGCAGTTTCCCCAATCGGCGTTGCTGTACCCAATGATGCCCCAAGACGGACCTTTAGTGTAAAGAAGCCCCACATCGGGAGAGCCCTTCAGATACCGTAAGACGTGGAGGAAACCACGCCAGTGAGAGATACCCGGGTTTTCCAGAAACTGAGAAAGTGAGCTCACGGCGTGTGAAAGATCGGGTCGAGTTGCCGTGCTTAGGTAGTTGATACTACCGATAGCACTCCGATAGTTGACCGCAAGCTTTTTGAATTCGAGAGCTTCTTCTTTGGTCGCGGGCAAGTAGTGGTTGTTTGGTGGAAGTGGAGTGGAAACAGGTCTGCATTCTTGCATGCCGTACAGGAATAACAAGGAGTCGGAAAAGTGTTGTTAATCTAAACCGATCCCATTGGGCAGGTGAGTGACTTTTACGCCCAACAGCAGGTCGGCGGGACCAGTATCTTTGATCTCAAATTCTTTTGAGATTTCGGTCTTGAACGACGATGCATCAGTACCAAATATTGCGATGTCATCCACATGAACGTAGAGCCACAGTGGATTATTCTGATTTCGATAAAACACACACGGATCCAAGATGCAGGCAACAAAACCACAGGAAGCAAGCCAGCTTTTAAGCCTATCATACCACGCAAGTGGTGCTTGCTTTAGACCATATATGGCCTTTCTAAGGCGTAAGCAGTACTTGTCTCTTGCCAAATCAAGACCTCGAGGAACTGAGAGATAAGCTGTCTCATTCAAAGAAGCGTTTAAAAATGCGCTTTTAATATCAATTTGATGGAATGGCAGAGAGTTAGTCGCGGCGTAAGCAATCAAGGTTCGAAGAGAATTAAAACGACCGGTCGGAGAGTAGGTTTTGTTGTAATCAATTCCTGCCGTTTGGGTGAAACCCTGAGCACATAGACGAGCCTTGTGCTCTAAGACTTCGCCGAGGTGGTTGCGTTTTGTCCTAAAGACCCACGTTGTACTAATCAGCCTGTAGCCTGGATCAAGATCGATGACTTCCCAGACATTGAGGTTTACCATGGAGTTTAACTCCTTGTTGATTGCCTCTGTCCAGGCTTCTTTGTTTGGTGATAATAGAGCCTGTCTAAAGGTTTTAGGATCATTGCTGCTGGTGGTTAAGAGAGCATTGGCCCGTCTGGAATACGGAAGGATGTTTTGTTCCAGAATATCACTAGTGATGTGAGTAGGATGTCGTGGTCCGATGATTTTGATTCTAGGCCTAGGACTTGAGAGGCGATGAGGTTCAGGACTAGGTTCATCAGCGTTAGCAGCGTCTTCATGAGGCACGTGGACTTCATCTACCACTCTTGAAGTGTCCTCAAGTTGCTCATCAGCACGGGGTTCATCTACCGTTGCTGATGCCGCAATGTGGGTTTCATCTACCACAGTTGCAGGCCAACGCTTTGAATTCCAATCAATGATTAATTCTCCAGCATCTCCGAATATCTTGAGAAAGATGTCTTCATTGAAGGTGGCGTGCCGAGTTGTTACCACCTTTTTGTCCATGGTTCTAAGAATACGATAAGAGGTGTTGTCGTTTTCAAAGCCAAGGAGCACACCTTCGCTCCCAGTAGGTCCAAAATTCCATTCCCGATGACCCTTTTGAAGGGAGATAATGGATTGACAACCAAAGGTCCGAATGTTTTTGATTCGAGGAGGTGTGCCTCTCCAAAGTGAGAATGGGCTACAATTGACCCTGGATGGAGTGGGGACGATGTTACACAAAATCGTAGCTGTTCGAACCGCTTCTGCCCAGTAGACTTTTGGAAAGTTGGAGTGATTGAGGATGCATCTGGTCTTCAATAAGATTGACTGATTTGCTCTTTCAGCAAATCCGTTGTGTTGAGGAGTTTCTGCAGGGGAAAATATGTGCTGGAATCCGCAATTTTTGGATAAGGTCTTGAACTTGTGATTCAAGAACTCCCCACCCCTGTCAGACACAAGTTTCTTCAGTGTTCTATCATGAAGATTCTCCATGGAGATTTTTTGATGAAGAAACTCGTTGAATGCATCGGATTTGTTCTTAAGGAAGCAAGTAATCTTGAACGAAGTGAATTGATCCACGATCGTAAGGAAATACTGGTAACCAGAAACCGAAGGAGGAGTTATAGGTCCGACTAGATCGAGATGAACACAATCTAAGGGTGAACGGACGTCCTCAAAATGGTCTTTAAAAGGAAGGAGATGTGCCTTGTTGAGGTCACATGTCCGGCAGTTGAAGGTATCGGAAGGCAGTCCCATTGATTTTAATACTGAAGGTCCTGGGTGTCCAAGACGTTGATGCCAGTAATAAGGGTCACTCTTCGAGATAAAGGCTTGAGGAATGAGGTACTTGACCTTCATGAGGTTGTTGGAGATTAAGCCTTTCACAATTACTGTTCCTTTTGATTCAAGGGTGAAGTGCCTTTCACAATGACTAATGATCAGTTTTTCATCGAACAATTGAAGAAGGCTGACTAAATTACAGTTCAGTCCAGGAACGAATAAGCTGTTTTTGAGAATCAAGGGTTTCTCATCGCAGATTAATTTAACTGTTCCTAGACCAATGGCTGACAAGGTGCTTGATGAGTCACCAGTGGAGATTTTCATGGGACTAATTTCTGACAAGGAAAGGAAAAGATTTTTATTATTGAACATGTGGTGAGTTGCACCACAGTCAATAATAAGATCTTGTGAGCTCGATGAAGCTTCTTGTCCAGTAATTAATGCTTGGGCAGTGGACATGTGTGCAGATGCATTTTGATTGGAGAATGGCCTTCTTCTTTTATCACAATGAGGTGGTCGTAAGTGAGGATTCTCTGCATAGCACTCTTCTTTTGAGTGATTGGTGCACTTGGAGTTGTGTTTTCCATTTGCACAATAATGGGTTATCTTGAAGGGTCCAGAATTTTCTGAGATCAATGCCGAGGCTGAAGAAAGAGGTTGGGGTTCTTGAAGATTTGAATTATTGTGAAAGTCTTCAAGTTTTGACAAAACTTCATCTGGATTCCCAACTAGATCCTCATTGAGAGTGAGCAGTTCGACATATTGATGGACTTTAGGATCTCCCATGAGTTTTCCTAAAATGGTAACTGAAAGGAGATCAGGAGCGAGGAGAATACCAACTGATTCGAGTTCGAGGATGATTTTTCGACATTGAGTAACATATTGTTGAATGTTACCTTGGTAAGAGGAACGAAGAAGATCCATCCAAACGCGACCTCGGTTGGTAGCCTTTTTCGACGCATATTTGTCCTTCAGTTTGGTCCACAAAAGATAGGAATTTGTTGTGTTTAGTTTGATGACCTCGATGAAGACCTTATGGCTGACACGAGCGGTAATGAGATTCACTGCGTCGTAACTTCCCTTGGTCCATTGATTGGTGGCAGCAGCTGAGACGCCAGGTTCTGGTTCTTTTTCACAGACGTCAAGTAGTTCTTTTGACCACAGTAGAATTGTCATTCTTACACTCCATTCACTATAGTTCGTGCCGTCTAGAACAGGAATGGTGAGAATGTCTTTTTCTACATTGTTGTCGGTCATATTGTAGAGTTGAGTATCCACCCTTTTTGTTGTTGTTTGTAATAGAGCCCCGAGACTGTAAATCTGTTAGAGGTTTAAAACTAAGGTGTTTAATTACGTTAACTAATGATCCACCAACATGATTAATGAGAGTGTAGGAGAATGTACCTAAGGGTGGATAGCACCGTACAAAAGTAATAAAGCTGCTTTATGCAATGATGAGTTCTACTAAACACAACAACCAGACTAGACTATGATGATGATCAGTTTTGTATATATTTTAATGAGAGGTTAGTATGGTTTTGACTGTACCTGAATCAGATGTCGATTAAATGAACAATTAAATAAAGAAACGATGGAAAAGAAATAAAAAAGAGAGTAACAAAAAGAAATAATAAATAATAGAGAACGAAAGAGAAAAGAGAAAATGTCAAAGAAAGGAGAGAAGGGAATGTCCACCCTGATTCAGGTAGAGGGAACCGCTTATAAGGTGAATTGATCGTCGTCCAGTGATGCGCATTGATGTGCGCATTGATCTTTGGTGCTCGGGTAAATTGTTGGCGTTGAGACTAGGAGTGTCGATCATCTTAGTTAGTATTGAGATGATTTTCAACAGGTAGCTGTATTTTTTTACAATAGAGGGGATTTCATACTCCTTGTGCTGTCAAATATGTTGGAGGTTTGCTCATGGGTTGGTAGGACAATAATACCCTTAGTAATCCATGAGATCACTTCAGGTGGGTTTTTCTTCTCTTTAACAGGGCTACCAAGGCCTTAGCAATGCTTCAAATCACTTCGGGTATGGTAGTTTGTAATTCTAGGAATCAATTTGAATGGTTTATTTACTCGTAGGTAGGATTATAAAATTTAGTCATTTATTGAAATATCCCCCCCAATACCTTCAAGTTGAATTGGGTTGGGTTAGTGTTGCTTGGTAGGTCTTGAATACTCCCTTCGGAATACTTTAAAGCTATTCAATTACATTAGTTTTGACTAACAGAGGGTCCTGCTACCCTTCGAGTAGTTTTTGATTTTGTCTTCCTAATTTATCAATGTGGTGAGGCTTTCTAAAGGCCTTTATTATTTTGTGGCTTGGTTTCTGGGCCCCAGAAGCTGATAGTGACCTTTGCAAATAGTTCAAATACCTCTTAGTGAGGTTTTTGGTTTTTCATCCTTGGCTGACATCGTAATCATTATAAGGGCTGTGTTTTACACCCCCAGTAAGGTGATAATTTATCTCTTTTATTGTAAAAATCCAGTGTTTGTGTTTCAATGATCATAATGGTTATGGCTATTGATGATTTTCATGGGTGTCTTAACTTTCTCATTATGTTATATTATAAAACTCAGGTGTATATCGTATTGTTTCAATTCATTTGTTATCCCCATCCTCTTCTGGCATTGAGCATAGAGTGGGATGATGCAAGTAAGGTAACAAGAGATTTATCTGCAAGTCATACCAGAATTACCCATTGTTCAGCATCAAACCCAGGTCATGTAGGTAAATTTTGAAGTCAAACGTTGATTTTCTTCCTAAACTTATTTATAATTTCATAGTATGATAGTCTCTGCCAAAATGTTTTGCTTTGTTAAGTTCTAGTTGATTATTGTGGTGCAGATTTGTTTGTGGCTTCTGTGAACAAAGGAATCTTGTTTTTATTCTCTTCTCTTTTAGCACCCAACGGTTGATGGACTAATGTCAGAACTGCTAACGGTTGATTCCTCTCATGCTCTTTTTTCCTTTTAAGAGCACTAGGTTGATTTGATGGTGAGGATGGAGTTGAAGTGCAGAAGCTACTTTCCCGATAAAAGGACAAGAGAAGCCATGGTTTTTTTTATTCATCTCAGCAATTGATCCAATACCTGTTTGCGTTTATCTCAGCTACCAACCTTGGTATGCTATAGTACTCCCTTTCTACAGAGTTTCTTTTTATTGTTTCTTTTTCTGATCCATGTCTTTTTTTTTTTATATGCTGTCAGAATTACTATGAGCTCCCATGATGTTGGCTTTGCGGCTGATTGTTTCAATGCATTTCGTCAGTTTACCACCAAGGAGCTGGAAGACCTCGTTCTTGATATACCTCCAGACAATAGGCTGAGGAAGTCAGTGTGGGAGTGGCTTACCACCAATGGTCCTTATCCAACCATCCCTTCATCTCCACCAGCTCTTGGTGATTCCTTGAGTTCACCCGCTGGATCTTCTAACCATTGCGGGCCTACACCTGCAGCAGCTTTGGCCTTCTATTCCTTCTTGAATGGAGAGGTTGATCCAAGGCTCTTGGATCCTCAACCAACCTTATCTCTTTATCCCAAAAGAGCTTCAAATGGGCCCTACATTATTTGCCCTTGTAATAGTTTAGGCCGTGTCTTTTATCCTTCTAAATGAAACCAGCCATAGGGCAAGTTTTTTTTTTTTTTAATTTTAAAAGTAATATCAAGTGTCCTTTCTCTCTTTTTTTATTTATCATCATTTTTTAGGTCAATATAAGTTAATATTTGTTACTGAGCTTATTATAACGCCCTGTTAGGCCTCCTGTACTTGAAATGGAGAGGCTATGTCTTCAGTTACTACATTTCTATTATTTTTTATTTTTTATTTATGAAAATAAAATAAAGCAAACAAATAAAAAGTAAAATTCAGTGAGGATCAGATTCAAAATGAAATGAGGTCAGTGGAAATAATCAAAAAAAATAAAAAAAGTAAAATAAAATAAGATAAAAAATAAAATAAAATAAGAGCTAAAATAAAGTTAATGAAAATAAAAAAAATAAAAAATAAAAAATAAAAAATAAAAAATAAAAAATAAAAAATAAAAAATAAAAAATAAAAAATAAAAAATAAAAAATAAAAAATAAAAAATAAAAAATAAAAAATAAAAAATAAATCAAAATCTAAATAATAAACCAATCAAATAGAGGTAAAAGAGCTCAGTAAGCTAAGAATCCTTTTTTTTTTTTTTTTTTATTATTATCTAAAGTTATTTGGCTTGAAACTAATTAATAACACTTTATTTGATTTTCAGATTGTTTATATATGGAGGATTAAAAGTTGAAAAAATCTAGTAGAGAAATAAATAATTGAGGGCTTAGCAGGTGAGATTTCCTTTTTTTAATAATTAATTAATTCCTTTGACCAAGTATTCTCTTCACTAATTCTTGTTTAATGAATCCTTCTCCCCTCCATTTCTCTCTTTTGAGACTTTTGAAAAGGAATTCTTGACAGAAAGAGCTCCAATCCTCTGTCTTTAATTGAGTTGAACCACCTTTGAGACTGAGGATTTCTGGTATAAGTGTTTCTTCCCAGTGGCAATCCCAGGTGGAATCATTAATAATATAACCTCTTGAGATCTTGCTAATTTTTCCATTCTTAATTTCAAAATCCTGGAGGTTGAACCAGTCTTGGCATTCCCAGGTCCTCCAAAATAGTGATTTCCTGAGGTTTTCATCCATGTGGAATATTTCATTCCAGTATTGGTTTCCAAGGTTTCCTTCAATTCCATCCCAGGTCAGTCACTCTAATAATTCATATTTTGTAAGGTTGAATCAAGGTAATTCTTTCCATGGATGAGGAATGACATTTTCTGATGGTGATTTTTCTTTTTCAAAGATATCTTCAAACTCAATATATGGAAGGTCAATGGTGGAAATATCAGGACAGGGTTCCGGCTTTATTTTCAAGAACCAGTCAGGATTTTCAATTAATTCTTGTGGATTGATTTAATTGGTACAGACTTCTTTTTCTTCTATCCAGCTGAGATCTGTGTCCATTGACCCGGGCTTTTCTTCAGGTAGTGGCCATGATTCCATTTTGAAGGATTTGATGGATTTTGAAGTTTTAAGGTAAGATGAATTGAGAATAGTATCAAATTTATTTATCAAAATAGCTTGAGGGTAGGTTGAATGGATTTTGGATGGTAATTTTGGGTAAGAATTTGGATTTTCCTCTTTGATAAGGCAGGAGGTCACTGCCTAATGATTTTATTCTTCTTCTTCTTCTTTTTGAAGGAAGGAAGTTATTTCCAAGAGATAAATAGTTTAAAAGTGAGTTGAATAGGTTATGGTTGATTATTTTAGATAACAATTTGGATATTCCTCTTTGATAAGGCAGGAGGTCACTGCCTAGTGATGCATGCTTTTGGCTGAGTGAAATTGGTTATCTTGGTTGATAAGAAATGAATTTTCCTCTTTGATATGGAAGGAGGTGACTGCCTAATTATTTTTGGTTTTCTTTTTTTATTTATATTGATGGAGTATTTTTAAAGTGCCAAAGACCTTCTTTATTGATATCTTTATCTTCTGGTGTTCAAATGGGATATTAATTAAAACTCTTGTCTTCTTTTATTAATTCTTCCCCTTAGGATCCAAAAACTGGTGACTTGTCCATGGTGGAGGTGATTAATATTTTTAATGTAAGTTTTTTTTATGACATACTTTATGGATGAGTTCCTTCTTTGTTAAGGCAGGAAGTCACTGCCTTAGAGAGAAAAAAAGAAACTAATGATACATTTTATAAATGATACTGATACATTTTTAGAGAGAAAATCTTGATTTTGTTGGTTTTATTCAAAGTTGAGCTCCCCCAAGTGGGAAAGGTGAGTGTCTGTTGATTAAGCTGGCCAAAATCAGGTCCTTGAGGACTTCCACAAAGTTATTTCTTTCCTCAATTTCTGGTTCTGCTGGAAATTCTGACCACCATAAGTCTTCATCAATGAATATATATCCATCTCCAACCCATTTCAATTTTCCAGTTTGGTATGTTGATCCATTCAATCCAAGGTACCACTGGGCCCAAATTTGATTGAAGTAAAGTCCTCTTCTTGGTAGTGTGGCCATTTCAGATATTTCATCCCAAGATTTGTTTTCAAGGTTACCTTTAATTCCCTCTTCAGTTAATAAATCTAAGAATTGTATATTGTTCAAGGTTGCTCCTGGAAGGTGACATAAGTATTTATCTTCACATAAAATTTCTTGAGCTTCATCCCCATAAATGTTTTCAAAGGTGATGTATGGCAGGTCAATGTAATTGTATTCATTTTCTAAGATGGATTCTGTTTCATCCTCTTCATTGGGAGGTTGCTGGATAAATTCAGGGTTTTTATGAGCCTTTGAGATATGACCACATACCAAATAAGGTCACAGAAAAGACTCACAATAATTATACCTTCAATATAATTATATTAAAATTACTTAGAATAGTTATACATTAAAAATAATTACTTAAATATACAAAAAATACCATAAATTGTAACAAAAGTTGGTTTAACTTGAAAACCAATGAATCAACATGCAAAAAAAATTATACCATTGGATTCTCCATGGTAAAATACACATATACCATTTTTATGGCATATCTGTAAAGTCAATATTTAATGAATTATAAGGTATAATACCTTATAAAAACCATAAAACCTTATTTATCTCAAGACCTAATGTAACAACATGTGAAAACAATTGTACCAGTAGCCTCCCCACGAAAATCCACCCATAAAACAATTAATAAGCTAATTTCCAAAGTTAATACTTAAGGAATTAACCTGAATATATGCACTTTTTTGGTCAACGCATATATTCAAGGATCATAGCTAATATCTCCTAAACTATACATGATAGAATGATGAACCAAAAATAAAGTTACCACGTAATTACTGTAGAAACACAGATATGAGCTTTATTTTACAAATTATAAACAAGGTTAAAACCTATGATGAAATATTGATAAAAATCAACAGAGCTGTTGACCACTTTGTTGTGAAAGTGTTCCAAACTTAAAAAAAAGTATACAGTTGGATTCTACTAGCTCATTCGTGAAGGATGATGTAATTTCTATTATTAAATTCAGGGTATAACCCCCTGAAATCAAGGTTTGAAGTTTAAAATATTGAATTTTGACAGAAAAGATGAGTTACAAGAAAAATCATCAAAATTAGAGTTTTGATGATGTAATGAAACGCTCTTGGCAGCATAATAAGGTTATGCCAGGCTATCAGAATTCACTCTCTGAATTGCTGTAGCGTGTAAATCTTAAAAGGTATTGAGGATCAAAGTTTGAGCTTAATTTGAGCAGTTATGATCACTCACAGTAACCTTAATTTAAGTTTAACAGTCTTAAAAGTGATACAATTGGTGAATACTATTAGTTTATGATTAAAACTAATAAAATCCACGAAATTTGGGGTTCTGCCAAGCCTCTTATGTCATCAAACGTAGAGTTATAGTGATAACTCTAAATAATGGTGTAATAATGATGTAATATGGTTTGATAATGATGTAATCATCTCCAAACCTTAAAATATTGATCAATTCCAGTGGGTATAATCAGTACACGTCTACTAGAAGCCTGCTGGACTCTAGGAGGGAGGTATTTACTATAAATAGAGCTCTTTTTACTCTATTTTCCCCTCAGACGCATCAAAAACATTAAATCAATTAAATCAAAGGTAATTTCTTTATTCTTTATATATAAAACTATTATATTATTAAAGACCAAAGACCACCTTGTTGTAATCATCTATTTTGACGTGATTAAATCATTTATTTAATTGTTTTTGCTAAAAATCTCTTTAAAAACTCATCTCCACGTTAAATCCAGAATAATTTGTAATTTTCTTTATTTTTATTGTAAATACACTTTGAAGAAGTTGTATTTATATTTTTTGGTGTAAAATATTTCAAAATTACTATATTAAGTGTTAAAAGTAGGTTATTTTCTCTTATTATAATAATTTCTCTATTATTACTCTCTTAATAATTCCTTAATTAATATAAATAGTATTTATATTCATTCATAACTTTAATATTAGTAATATTATTGTTATTAATTGTTTTTTATTAATAAAAAGCAATTTTTTACGCCTTTATTATTTGTTGGTAACAATAATAAAGAGCTTTTTAAATATATTAATTATTTTATAGTAATATATTTATTTATTATATTATATTTTCATAATATAAATTATATTATTATATTTATTTAATAATATAATTATTTTACGCCATAATAATAATACTGATTTATTATTATTATATTTTTAATCTGATTTATTCAATTCATAAGGACATTCAGAGTACAATAAGTAATAAATTAGTAATTTTTACTTATTGTTTCATAGTCAAAACTTACATTTGGGGGCCTGGCCGTGATATTTACTTAAAAGACCTTTAAAAACATTCTAATTGGGTTTATCCAATAATAAATTATATTTATAATCATGAAATTATATAATAATTTTATATTTTATTGATTTTAAAAGCTATTGAGGCATTTGGAAAGCAATTGTACTGTCTTACACGTGGTTTTTTCACATCCTTAGACTTGCAAGAGCTTTCTTTGAGTGACTCTAGTGATTAAAAAAGATAATTTATAAATTAAAAATAATTTTTTATAATTTGATTTTGTAAAAGAATCATATTTATTTTTTATTTTATTCTTTAAAAATAAAAATATAAAAAATATTAAAAAACCAGTAAAAAAAAAAAGGTATTTTTTTATTAATTTTTATTCATTTCTTTATTCATTTCAAGTTTTTAAAGATATAAAAGCGATTTCTACGTGGAAAATTGCATTATCTTGCCAAAAAATAACACTTCTTATAAAAAGACTTATATTTATTTGTCTTTTTTAGTGTTTGAAGATAACCCAACAGAAGACAACCAAGCTACTGTTGAGAGATTGGTGGAAGAAACTTGTTAAAGTTCTCCAACACCAGTTATCACCAAAAGAAAGAAAGCTAAGAAATTAGACTTTCCAGGACCCACAATTCAAGACTCTGAAGGTGAGCACCTCTTTTATAATTGCCATAAAAAGAATTTTTATCCTAAAATACTTTTATTTCTTATTTTCTTAAATTATGACTACCAGAAGAGGTTCCCAATACTCCATCCAATCAGATGGAGCTGGACTCAGAGGTAGAACTGATCCCTCAAAAGGGAAAAGAAAGGGCAATATCCCCAGTGGTACAGAATCCACACAAGAAAGTGCCTTATCCCAAAGGCAAGTCCCAGAAATGCCCATGATATCTGAACCTGAATTGGAGCTAAGTATGAGTAACTCAAATAGGTACAAATCACATTCAGAGGGCTCAAATAGCAATCTACATGAGCCAGTACAAGCAGTATTACACAGTGTACAAGGACAAAGATTTGGAAATGCTGCCTCAAATACACCAAGGAGTGATGAACTCCTGGCACATCCTTAAAAAGTTCCTCAAAGAGGAGGAGATAGTGAAATACTCCAATGGATGGAATCCACTGTCATCCAAACATCAAATCAAAAAAATCAAGGATTACCACGCCAAAAAGAGGAAGGCAACCAAGGAAGAAGCCCCAGTAGCTTCTACCAGCAAGCCCCAAGCCAGGCCACTTCCCCAAGAAGGGAAGAAGAACAAGAAAAAGCATTGGAGGAAACCATATTCCCCAAGCTACAGGATCCCAAGAATCCAAAAGGATGCCATGGACAATGTTTTCAACATGGCCAGAACCTTGATGGAATTCAAGGACAAGGAAGAGCAAAGAATGAGACAACCTCATTTCCCAAAGAAATAACCTTGTCCAAAGATGTTGTAAATACTTTAACAGAAGTTAAAAATAGTATATTACCTCTAAAAGAAATTAAAGATAGTTTATTATCACTACAAGAAATAAATAACAATTTATCTTCTTTAACAAAAATTGTTGTGCAAAACAAGAAAGAAATTGACAACATTAAGTTTATTGTTGAAAATAATAAACCAAAGAATTTAATTGACAATACTCAAAAATTAATACAAGGAAAACAAGAATTGTATAAATACATAAAAGATATCAAAGACAAGACTTTGACAATCAATTATGATGTGAGTATTGACAATCTTACAGAAAAATTAAATAAATTAAGTATTTCTGTAGAAAAATTTGAAGAAAAGACTTCATCACACCAAAAATTACTTTTGGACCATGTGGAAAAAAGTGATGAAGCAAGAATGCATCTGAAAGATGATATTCAGAGTGAAATAAGGCTTATTACTGAAAAAATGGATAAAATTAATGAGGCTAATTTAAATATGCCAAAGTTATCAACTCCATTTTCTCATATAAGAAGCCCTGTTAAAACAAAAGAGGAATTGTCAAATCCTTTCATAACAGACTTGAGTCACCAAGATAATAACCAATTCTTAATGAAGGAAGCACCTCAATTGAAGGAATGGCCAACATTCACAGGAGAAGGTGAATATGACCACATGTCATTTATTAGAACAATTGACATGTTACAAGAAGACTATGCCATACCAGATGAATTAATCACTGCAAGATTACATTCATTGTTTGAGAAATCTGCAAAAAGATGGTATTATGGCATAAGACAAACAAATGGTAAAACACCTGGTCTTGGTGGAAAAAAGAAATAATCACCAAGTGGGTAAATGATGCCTGGAGGTATAAGATAGAAAATGCATTTGAAAACTCTTTCTTTGACCCAGAGAAAGACAAACCTTTAACTTGGTTCTTGAAACAAGTTGAAAGGCCTAATGCACTGTACCCAGAAATGTCACAAAAGATGGTGCACATGAAAATACTTAAAAAATGTGGAGGGGAACTAGATCATGCCCTAAGAAGCAGGTGTATAGAACCATGCTCCACAGAAGAGTATATAAATGCACTAGAAGATATAGTGACAAGAACAAAAATTGGCAGGACTTGGAAAAAATTGGACATTAAAAGCCCAAATAAACCATTTATCAAAAAAGATAAATCAAAAGAATCCTTTAAGCCCAATACATACAACAATAATGAGCAAAGAAATTGCCATAAATGTGGAGGTACTGGACACTTAGCCAATAATTTCCTTAAAAAAGCAAAGATTAATGAAATTGTGGAAACAGAAAACCACAATGACAAAGAAGAGGAATCTGACTCTGAAAAAGAGACAGAAGAGTGTGAAAGTTCTGAAAGTGATGAAATCAATATAATTAATGCACAAATTAATAATATTGATATAATTTATGAAGTACTGGATGTTAATTCAAACTTACCACAAGTTGGAACATCTGACACAAGCCTGACAAACATACAAGATGCCAAAATGTATAGAACCAAACCTGCAAGAGGAATGGGATATACAGCTGGAAAATCAAGTATAAGTATTGTTATGGTTGATAACCAAGAAGGAAAAGTTAACTTGGATACAGGAGCATATTGCACTTGTGTTGGCAAAAGTTATTTAAAAACCATTGTCCCAAACTGGCAAGAAAAACTTATGCCAATACAAGGTGTCAAATTTAGTAGTGCAAGTGAGAGCATGAAGCCGCTTGGAATAATTGATTTAACACTAATTTTTCCTCATCCCTCACAATGTGTCAGAATTAAAGTAGAGTTTGTAGTAATGGACAACTGTACTAGTAATCATCTCATACTTGGGAATGTGTAAGGTGTGGATATGAAACTTTGATTAAAAATCAAGTACTTTTCCTGTCCTCAAAATTTGTATATGGTAAAAATCAATTAAAAATAGTATGAAATATTTTTTTTAAGAGAAAACACGCCAATTTTATTGTTTATAACTTTATTAGTATAAAACAATAATATTATAAAAATTTATTGTTTTACCAACAATAAGAATTTATCCAAAAAATACTCTACAAGAGATATTTTAAGGCTACAAAAGAAATTTCTTCAAGAGCAATTTCAATTGGAATTAATTGAGCAAAGAACTGCAAGCAATTAATTAAAGAACAAAGTCTTTAAAAAGAATATTAAAGAGAAAACACGCCCAAAAGTGACCAGAGTGAATTTGGAAACAAAGTGACAAAGTTTACAGTGATGAAAGATGCTTTAATTCACTTTTGGGGTGGTTCAGGGGTAAAAATGATTATAAGAGTTACAAACAATGATTATAATGATTTTTTCACGTGGTTGAAAGGATTAAAATGATTTAAAAGTGGTGGTTGGAATCTTTGATTGATTGGTTTAACAGTTTTAAACTAATTAATAAAAGGAAAATATTCTAACATGAAGAGAAAAGTGGGGCAAAGAAGACATTCTTTTATAGCCATCAATTCTCTTGCTCCAAAAGTAAAATTTACTCTTGTCAGTCGTGAAAAACAGTCTGACAACAGAAAAGCCAATTATGGCATCATTGAACCCTGGTTTAAGCCATTTTTAGCCATTTTAGACCCTTAAATCAGCCATTACTATAGCAATACCAGGCCTAGAGCCTTCAAAACACGTCAGAATGTGTGTCAGAGGCGTAGAAACCAGTTAAAACTGTTTTTATTATGATTGTTTTATCTTAAGGGTAGTTTTACCCTCTTGGCAACAGCTAAAACTACCCCAGTTGGTATCAAAACCTCATCATCAATTGAGTCCACAGACCCTGTAACTCAATTCCAGGCCAAAAGTGATGAACTTTTGCGTGAATTTTGACATCCCACGCCTGTCAGCAAGGATTTTGGGGGTCTAGCTCCCCCTTAGAGCTGGAGTTCCTTTTCCCCCCCAAATTTAATCTTTCCAATTTATTTTTCTTTTAATTCCTCATCATGTATTATACTTATAATTTACATATGTAATTCAATTCAATTGTACAGTACAATACAGTAATAATTGACACCTCATATGTAAATCAAAGTTCACTTATGTAATACACGCGCACATTTTGACATTTCAATTGAATTCAATTGAAAATACTTCAATTCCTCATAACTTCTAAACTAAACACAACACCTCAATTTTAACACAAAAATTGATGGTTAACACCACATGTGGTGTGAATTAAATTAAGGTTTTGAGGATTTTCAACTTTTGTATTGAAAATACTAAAAACTTAATTTAAGCTTATTTAGAGTTGAGTTACAAGAATTTCACTCAGAGGTGACCCCACCTGATTTTTTATGAGGAATCCAATGGTGAAATAAATTTTATATGTTTATTTATTGGATAAAAAGTTATAATAAATTTTATTTAACTTTTTTCCAAATTTATTTATTTTTTTCACAATTTTGTTAAAATTTCATTTTTACTTAAATTTTTCAAGTATAAATGTAATTTTATATTTACAAAATTTAATGTATTTTTATTTTTAAATTATAATTAATTTTTTATTTTTTAATATAATTTTATATTTATATTTTGATTTTTATTTTTAATAATATAAATAAATTTATTTTATTTATATTAATATGTTATTTTTTATATTTGTGGTCTTTTGGGTATATGAAATTACCTCTAAGGCTCACATTCCCTCCCCCTAAAAAAGAATATTACTTTGTAATATTGGAGTTTCTAGTGTGTCTGAATCTTCTGAGGAGTTTGGTAGCTTCTGGTATATCTTTTTCTTCTAACCATTCATCTTCACAAGTTGGGTCACTGTACCTAACAAGGTATTCCCTTACTTTCTTGGTTCTTAATTTCCTTTCTTTAAGAACTTTGGTAATTTTCTTAGCACCAGATGTCTCAATAGGAGGTATAACTTGGGGAATCTTATTCCTCAAGGGAAATTTCTCAGCATCACTAGATTTATATGGCTTTATCAAGCTCACTGGAAATGTAGGGTGCTTATTGCTAAGTTCTTCAGATAACTCTACTTCAATAGCATTTTCTCCATGGAGGGCCTTAATCACAAAAGGTCCTGCAAAGGAGTCTTTCAACTTTTTACATCCTTTGATGTTATTGAAGTTAGTGGTGGATACAAGAACTAGGTCCCCTACTTTGAAATCTGGAGTTGCATGAGATTTATCCCATTTGTCTTTAGCACATGCAAAAGAGTCCTCCATGCACCTTACTGCATGCTTTCTAGCTTTGTCTAGCATTCCTTTGAAGCTAGCAGCTGTGGGATGTATTTCAATTAAGTCTTTCCTCAAGGAGTCTTGGGGTAACTTGGGGTTCCATCCTTTTTCTAGAACAGCAGGAGTCTGATTGGTACTAGCATGGATTGATGTTTTATATGCTAATTCCAGTGCTGGTAACAGAGTACACCAATCATGGGTAAATCCATCACAATCTTTGAATTCAAGGCCATATGCACAAAATCTTCTCACCATGTCCTCTAAGGTTTGGATCATTCTTTCAGCCAGGCCATCAGTTTGTGGGTGGTAGGCTGTAGAGAAAGACAGTTTAGTGCCAAATAATTGGTGAAGATTTGTCCATAGTGCTGAAGTGAATTTGGGATCTCTATCACTGATGATATTTGTAAATATCCCAGTCCATGACACTACTCTATTCCATATCAGAAGAGCTGTATCCATGGCTGTATCATCTTTGTGACATGGTAAAAAGATTGGAGTTTTACTGAATCTGTCCACAATTACTAGGCAAGCATTATAGCTCCTGTCACCTCCTGGTGGTAGGCCAGTTACCCAATCCATATGGACAATTTCCCAAGGTCTGTTTGGTTCTTGGATTTTCATCATATTTCCAAGTCTTTTGCCAGTGGATTTATTTGCCTTTTGGCATCTGTCACAGGTTTTGCAATACTCTGCAACATCTTTTTGCCACATTGGCCACCATATGCAGGTCTTCACTTTCTCTCTTGTTCTGTCTTCAGAAAGATGTCCTGAAAAGGGACTATCATGGCATTCTTTCAGTACAAGATTGATTAATGACCTGTCTACAACTGTCATGACACATGTGTGCTTGGTTCTGTGGTAAATTATACCATCCAGTAGGTGAAATCTTCCTTCATTATAAGATTTTCTCCATACTTCATCCAAGGCATGTATTAGAGAGTTGTCTTTACAGTCTTTGTTAAGTAATTGGCATAAGATGCTACAATTCTTATCTTGAGTGTAAGTATTTCTGACTTCTTCAAAGAAGGTGGTGTTCAAGTCTGTAACACTTATTCCTTCTATTGGAATTTGTGGTGAAGCTTCTTCTGGAACATAAGCAGGATTATCAATGCTATTTGGTAATGGCCATCTGCTTAGTCCATCTGCATTCTTATGAATATTCCCATCCTTATGAACAATAGTCATATTGCCTCTGTATTCTTGTATGGCTATTTGCCATCTGAGCATGTGTCTGTTAGGTGTTTTCATGTTCAAAAGTGATTTCACAGCTGTACAATCTGTTATTACTTCAAAAACACATCCCTCTAAGAAATAGTTCAATTTCTCCAAGGCCCAGACAAGGCATAGACATTCCATTTGACTTGCTCCATATCTGGCTTCAGTTGGTTTGATTTGTCTGGATATGAAACATATTGGTCCTTCTACAGGTTTGTCATTTATGATCTGAACTTGGTGAAGTGCAGCACCTAGTCCATCTCCTGATGCATCAATATACAGTTTGAAAGGTAATTTAAAGTCTGGCATCAGTAAGAGTGGAGCAGTGGTCAATGCTTCTCTTAGATACAAAAGCTTTGAATCTGTCAACAGTCATCTCAAATACTGTGTCTTTGTCACACAACTTATAAAGTGGTCTTGCTATGGATGCAAAGTCTTTAATGTGTTGCCTGTAATATCCTGCAAAACCCAAGAATGACTGAATTTCCTTCTTATTCTGAGGCATGGGTTTTAACAATACTGCTGCAACTTTGTTTTTATCAATTCCAAGGGACAAACCAGATACAACATGTCCTAGTGCCTTAAGTTCTTTAAATCCAAAATGACATTTCTTCAAGGAGATTTTCATGTTTACTGATTGGATTTTTGTCAAAACTCTTGATAATCTGTACATGTGCTCCTCCCAAGTCTTTGAACAGATAATAATGTCATCAATGTAAATGATTAACCATCCCTCTGAGAGTTCTTCAGGGAAGATTTCATTCATCATTCTTTGGAAGTGTGAAGGTGCATTTCTGATACCAAAGGGCATCCTTAAGTATTCATACACTCCACAATGAACAATAATTCTCAAGTATTTTCTTGCTCTTGGTGTTACCACATTTTGATGGAATCCTTTAAGGGCATCCATAGTGGTTATATACACTGCTTGAGATATTTGAGTAAGGGCAATTTGGATTTTTGGTATTGGGTATCTGTCTGGAACAGTGTAAGTGTTCAGAGCTCTAAAGTCCCCAACCATTCTGGATTTTCCATTATGCCACGCCACTATGACTGGTGTAGTTATTTCTACTTCCTCATTGTGGCCTACTTTTCTTATTACACCAAGGTCTAGAAGTTCTTTGATATGAATTTCTAGAGCTTCCCTTGATTTTGGACTTGCTGGATAAGCAGGTCTTCTTAAGAGTGGTGGATAAGGTCTCTCAATGTTAAGAATGATGTCAACTTCATGACCAATAATTGCTCCCAGAGGTTCTTTGTCTGTAGCAAATGCTCCTTTGTGGTCATACAAAAGGGAAGAAAGTTCATTTTCTTGTTTATCAGTCAGATGAAGGTTTATCTCAGCCTCATTTAACTGTTCAGACTTGAATTTTTCTAACTCTAAGTTGACTGGTGATACTTTGTTTACTTTAATTTGTCTTTTAAATGGTAAAAAGGCAAATTTCTGGCGCTTATTGTCCCCAATTGTAAAGTATCTGTCTTTGTTATTATGTAAATCTATCCCATACATGATCAAATAGTCATTTCCCAATATAAAATGGGTACTAGAGCAATTTTCCATAACAACAAATTCAACTGTGATCCTTAAATTCCCATTTATGTGTGGGAATATGACATTGGTCTCAAAGATCCCCAATGCTTTCATTGGGTTACTTGCACTGTTGAATTTTATACCATCAATTGGTAACAATTGGTCTTCAAAATTTGGCACACAGGTCTTAAGAAAGGATTTTCCAACACAAGAGCAGAAGGCTCCTGGGTCAAGCAAAAGTTTGGTGGGCTTGTTGTCAATTACCACTTCTGTTATACAGGAGTTACCAGCTGTATAACCTTTTCCTCTGTTTGGTTTTGTCTTCATAAGTTGTGCATCTTGAACTTTTGATAAATCAACTTGACCATTGCTCAATTGTGGTAAGTGGGAATAAGATTCCATGATGTCAAAAGTGGCATTGATATTTTCTATATCTTTTGAAGATTCAGAAAATATGGATGACTTATCATCTGAATTGTCTTCAATTATGTCTTCTTTTTCAACATCTGGTTCCTTTTCAATGTCAATTTCATTGATTTTCCCCCTCTTTGGACATGTATTGGCTAAATGGGTGGTGCTTTGGCAAATATGGCATTTTCTGACTGTATCTGCAGATTTATATTTAATATTACCAGAATTTTCTTTGGGGTTTTGTCCACAGAATCTTTCCAAGGTGTATTAAACCTTGTTTTGAGATTTACCCTACTAGAACCAATTTTGGTTCTGGTGGTTACTTCTTCTAGTATATTGATAATATCTTCTGCTGAAGATTGTTCAGTAGTCCTGCTTTTGACAGCATGCTCTAAGTCACCTCCACATTGTCTCAGAATTTTTCTATGGATCATAAACTCTGACATGTCAGGATATAATGCTGTTAATCTGTCCTTTTGTTGGCAAAACCATGGTAAAGCTCTGTTTTTATCAGCATTAAATTTGGCAGATTCAAAGGCTGTTTCAACTTTAAACCTCCAAGCATCATTTGCCCATTTGTTGATGATTTGGGTTTTCCACCAAGTCCAACTCTGGTGTCCATGTGCTTGTCTTATTTTGATGTACCATCTGTGAGCTGATCTGGTAAACAAGGTGTTAAACCTGGCTGTTACCAATCTGTCTGGTAATTCAAAATCTTCTTTGATCTTGTCAATACCTCTAATGAATTCCATATGGTCATACTCTCCTTCACCACTGAAGTGAGGCCATTCTTTAAGTTTTGGAACTTCTTTCAAGAGTGCTTGGCCCATTGATGGTTCCAAGTTATGAAAAGAAGTGGATAATTCATTTTTTAATTGTGAATTATCAGGATCCAATACTTGTGGATTTGGAATTCTTGTGCCCTCATTTTGATTTAGAGGTGTAGACATTCTTGGTAAGGTGTTCAGTATTTGTTCAATGTCATTCATTTTACTGTTGCTACACCTTTGGGAATTTCTGTATTCATGTTGGAAGCTTTGTATTAAATTTATTACTTCAATTTTATACATGTCTTCCTTATGTGTCAGTTCTTGCCATAACTCTGTCTGTCTTGTATTATCAGCAGTGACTTGATTCAATTTCATTGATAATTTTGATACTTCTTCTTGTGAAGCATCAAAACACTTTTTCAAGGCAATGGTATATGTCTTTACTTCAGTAAATGAATTTGAAATGTCATCAAGGACTTTCTTGTTATCTGTTTTGATAATATTTATGGCTTGTTTAATTCTTGTTTCAATCATGTCATCAATATTGAATTTAGAATATTTATCTGTTAATTCTTTAATAATGGCAGATTGTTCATTTATTTTAATGTTAGAAGAATTGTCATTATTAGAATTTTTAATTGTTCTTAAAACTTTTTCAAAACACATAAGTGTTTCATTAATTTGGCACAGACTCAGGTTGTTTGTTTTAATGTTGTTACAAATGGTGTCATTTTTATCAGAAAGGTGTTTTTTCACGTCATTTATAGCATTATACAACTCTGGGATGGAATCAAATATGTCAGAAATCATTTCTGGAACCTTAATCTGGCTTCCTCCTTCTTCTGTAATTCCATCATGGTTCTGGCCATCTGAAATACATTTTCCATGGCATCCTGCTGAATCTTTGGGATTCTGTAGCCCTGGCTGTAAGGTTTTGGGGCTGGTGCCTTCCCTTTGCCCTTGTTTGGAGTTTGTGGCTGCTTTTTCACGTTGGAATTGCTGCTGCTGGCCACTGGGGCTGTTTTTGGAACTGGTTTGGGTGGTGGAGGGTTGTTTTTCCTCCATTCTAGTGTCAAAAGCATCATGTTTTTCTTCTCCATCAATGGATGCCATCCATTGAGCAATTTGCAAGTGTTGGGATGGCCCAAGAATTTCCTTACTGTCAGGTAAGAATTCATGCAGTTTTTCCACAGATCTGCCAGGATCTGGTACTCCTTGTACTGCAGTGCATTGTTGTAAGCTTTGTGGCTGGCTTTGTATATGTCCACTGAGGCTTCTTGTGGCGGTGTCAGCTCTTTTTGAAGGTAAAATGGTATTATCAGCTTCAGAATGACCCATTTTAGTTGTTTGGAAGTCATCAACTGACCCTTTTCCTTCTGTACCTGGTTGGCCTCTGCCATAATCACGTCTATTACCTTTTTGGGAGCTGCTTGAGGGGTTGTAGCTGGCTCCTTATCTGGTTGAAGGCATAATTATGGTTAAAAAGGCTTAAAATAGTATTTTTACGTCAAAAAACTTACTATTGGGCAAATTTTTAGCTTTCTGAAGGGTATTACTTATGTCCAAGTTAATTAATTCAGAAGATATTGGTTCAGGCTGGTTATTTTGAGTCACAATAACAGTGCTATTATGATCAGAATTGACAGTACTGGCAGGGATAATGCTGGTTACTGTTGAGGCTGTTTCAATGTTTTCTTGTCTTACCACGTTGTCAGACACTAAAATTAATGAAAAAGCCAATTAATTAAGTAAAAAAAGGATATTTCAAAAAAAGAAATAAAAATTTAAGCCTCACTTATAATATGAAAAAAAATTATTTTTTATGGATTTTTTGAATTATAAGTATTTTTTATATGTTTTTAAATTTTTCAATATAAGAAAAAAGATTTAAAAAGAGTAAAAAAAATATGTCACAGGTAAAATATCACGGCTGGGCCCCCAAATGTAAGGTGTGGATATGAAACTTTGATTAAAAATCAAGTACTTTTCCTGTCCTCAAAATTTGTATATGGTAAAAATCAATTAAAAATAGTATGAAATATTATTTTTAAGAGAAAACACGCCAATTTTATTGTTTATAAATTTATTAGTATAAAACAATAATATTATAAAAATTTATTGTTTTACCAACAATAAAAATTTATCCAAAAAATACTCTACAAGAGATATTTTAAGGCTACAAAAGAAATTTCTTCAAGAGCAATTTCAATTGGAATTAATTGAGCAAAGAACTGCAAGCAATTAATTAAAGAACAAAGTCTTTAAAAAGAATATTAAAGAGAAAACACGCCCAAAAGTGACCAGAGTGAATTTGGAAACAAAGTGACAAAGTTTACAGTGATGAAAGATGCTTTAATTCACTTTTGGGGTGGTTCAGGGGTAAAAATGATTATAAGAGTTACAAACAATGATTATAATGATTTTTTCACGTGGTTAAAAGGATTAAAATGATTTAAAAGTGGTGGTTGGAATCTTTGATTGATTGGTTTAACAGTTTTAAACTAATTAATAACAGGAAAATATTCTAACATGAAGAGAAAAGTGGGGCAAAGAAGACATTCTTTTATAGCCATCAATTCTCTTGCTCCAAAAGTAAAATTTACTCTTGTCAGTCGTGAAAAACAGTCTGACAACAGAAAAGCCAATTATGGCATCATTGAACCCTGGTTTAGACCAAAAAAGGCTGGTTTAAGCCATTTTTAGCCATTTTAGACCCTTAAATCAGCCATTACTATAGCAATACCAGGCCTAGAGCCTTCAAAACACGTCAGAATGTGTGTCAGAGGCGTAGAAACCAGTTAAAACTGTTTTTATTATGATTGTTTTATCTTAAGGGTAGTTTTACCCTCTTGGCAACAGCTAAAACTACCCCAGTTGGTATCAAAACCTCATCATCAATTGAGTCCACAGACCCTGTAACTCAATTCCAGGCCAAAAGTGATGAACTTTTGCGTGAATTTTGACATCCCACGCCTGTCAGCAAGGATTTTGGGGGTCTAGCTCCCCCTTAGAGCTGGAGTTCCTTTTCCCCCCCAAATTTAATCTTTCCAATTTATTTTTCTTTTAATTCCTCATCATGTATTATACTTATAATTTACATATGTAATTCAATTCAATTGTACAGTACAATACAGTAATAATTGACACCTCATATGTAAATCAAAGTTCACTTATGTAATACACGCACACATTTTGACATTTCAATTGAATTCAATTGAAAATACTTCAATTCCTCATAACTTCTAAACTAAACACAACACCTCAATTTTAACACAAAAATTGATGGTTAACACCACATGTGGTGTGAATTAAATTAAGGTTTTGAGGATTTTCAACTTTTGTATTGAAAATACTAAAAACTTAATTTAAGCTTATTTAGAGTTGAGTTACAAGAATTTCACTCAGAGGTGACCCCACCTGATTTTTTATGAGGAATCCAATGGTGAAATGAATTTTATATGTTTATTTATTGGATAAAAAGTTATAATAAATTTTATTTAACTTTTTTCCAAATTTATTTATTTTTTTCACAATTTTGTTAAAATTTCATTTTTACTTAAATTTTTCAAGTATAAATGTAATTTTATATTTACAAAATTTAATGTATTTTTATTTTTAAATTATAATTAATTTTTTATTTTTTAATATAATTTTATATTTATTTTTCGATTTTTATTTTTAATAATATAAATAAATTTATTTTATTTATATTAATATGTTATTTTTTATATTTGTGGTCTTTTGGGTATATGAAATTACCTCTAAGGCTCACAGAATGACTACTTATCAATCTATGGTATAGATATCTCAAACCAAAAAGACAGATATTTTACCCTAGGAGATAACAAAAGACAAAAGTTTGGCTTCTTAAATAACAAAAAACAAATCACAGTTATTAAGAAGGAAGAAAAAATTCCAGAAAAAGAACTTTTTATATCTGAACAACTTAAAGAGGCAGAATTCAATCAAGAATTAACAGAAAGAATGGAAGAAAAATTAATTGACCTCTTATTTAAGTACAAAAATGCCTTTCCAACTGACAAAGAGCCACTAGGTGCTATAATTGGGCATGAAGTAGACATAACTCTTAATGTGATAAAGCCTTACCCACCCTTACTAAGGAAACCAGCTTACCCAGCTAGTCCAAGAGCCAGAGAAGCCTTAGAGGTACACATTAAAGAATTAATGGACCTTGGAGTACTGAGAAAGGTAGGACATAATGAACATGTAGAAGTCACTACACCTGTCATTATAACTTGGCATAATGGAAAATCAAGGATGGTAGGAGACTTCAGAGCCCTGAACACCTATACCATTCCAGACAGATATCCAATACCTAGAATCCATGAGACATTGACCCAATTGTCACAAGCTAAGTTCATTACAGCTATGGATGCTCTTAAGGGTTTTCATCAAAATGTCTTAACAGACAATGCCAAGAAACTACTAAGAATAATAGTCCATTGTGGAATTTTTGAATACTTAGGAATGCCATTTGGGATAAAAAATGCACCTTCCCATTATCAAAGAATGATGAATACCATATTCCCTGAAGAATTATCAGAAGGATGGTTAATTATCTATATTGATGATATCATAGTTTGCTCAGAAACTTGGGAAAATCACCTTACAAGACTAGAAAGGGTACTACAAAAAATAATCCAAGTGAATATGAAAAGTGCCTTGAAAAAGTGTCATTTTGCATATAGTGAATTAAAAGCACTAGGACATGTTGTATCTGGACTTAGTCTAGGCATAGACAAAAATAAAGTAGCAGCAGTACTACTCAAACCAATGCCTCAAACAAAAAAAGAAATGCAATCATTTTTAGGATTTTCTGGTTACTACAGACAGCATATAAATGACTTTGCAAAAATTGCCAAATCCTTATATAAATTATGTGACCAACAAACAGTTTATGAAATGACTGAAGAAAGGGTCAAGGCATATGAAGAATTGAAAAATTCACTAACAAATGCCCCATTTCTTCTAATGCCAGATTGGAAACTACCTTTCAAACTATACATTGACGCTTGTGGAGAAGGATTAGGTGCTGCACTTCACCAAACACAAATTATCAATGATAAACCAGTGGAAGGACCAATTTGTTTCATTTCAAGGCAAATAAAGCCAACAGAAGCAAGGTATGGAGCAAGCCAAATGGAATGCTTATGCCTAGTGTGGGCTTTAGAAAAACTGCATTATTATTTGGATGGCACAGTATTTGATGTAATCACAGACTGCAATGCTGTGAAATCACTATTAAATATGAAGACTCCAAATAGACATATGCTGAGATGGCAAATTGCTATCCAAGAATATAGAGGAAATATGACTATTGTACATAAATCTGGAAATATTCATAAAAATGCAGATGGTCTTAGCAGATGGGCTTTAGCAAATACCCCTGACAATCCAGCATGGGTACCACAAGAAGAGCACCATATAGAAGGAATATGTGTCACAGACATAGGCACAGAATTCTTGAACCAAGTTAAAGAAAGCTATAAGACAGACAAAAATTGCCATATTGTAAGCCAACTTATACTGAAATACTGCAAAGATCCATCACTTTCATCAAAACTAGATGAAATATGGAAAAACACATATGATGAAGGAAGATTCCACCTCCTTGATGGAATCCTTTACCACAGAACAAAACACACATGTGTTATGGCCTTAACAGATAGAACACTAATAAACACTATTTTACTTGAGTGTCATGATAGTGTTGCATCTGGACATCTCTAAGAAGATAGGACACTAGAGAGGGTGAAAACCTGCTCTTGGTGGCCAAATTGGAAGAAAGATGTTGCAGAGTACTGCCAAACCTGTGACAGATGTCAAAAAGCCAACAGAGCCACAGGAAAGAAATTTGGAATGATGATCCAAATCCAAGAACCAAAATCCCCATGGGAAATAGTTCATATGGATTGGGTAACAGCACTACCTCCAGGAGGAGACAGGAGCTATAATGCATGTCTAGTGTTAGTTGACAGGTACAGTAAAACTCCCATGTTCTTACCATGTCATAAAGATGACACAGCTATGGATACAGCCATAATGATATGGAATAAAGTCATTAGCCACACAGGCGTATTCCAAAATATTATAAGTGACAGAGACCCAAAGTTCACTTCAGCATTATGGACAAATCCCCATAAATTATTTGGGACAAAGCTATCATTCTAAACAGCTTACCATCCCCAAACTGATGGTTTAGCAGAAATAATGATACAGACCTTAGAGGACATGATCAGAAGATTCTGTGCTTATGGGCTAGAATTCAAAGATTCTGATGGTTTTACCCATGATTGGTGTACACTAATACCAGCACTTGAACTGGCATATAACACATCAATCCATTCTTCTACTGGCAAAACACCAGCAATGCTAGAGAAAGGTTGGAATACAAGACTTCCTTATGATACCCTCAAAAAGGACTTAGTGGACATACATCCAACAGCAAGCAGTTTTAAGATAATGCTTGACAACGCAAGACACCATGCAAACAGATGCATGCAAGACTCTTTCAAATATGCAAAAGAAAGATGGGACAAAGGTCATAAACCACCTGACTTCAAAATAGGAGATTTGGTATTAGTATCAACTCTTAACTTTAATAACATAAAAGGACCAAAGAAATTGAAAGATTCCTTTGCAGGACCATTTATGGTAAAAGCACTTCATGGACCCAATGCTTTACAATTGGAGCTTACAGGTGATTTAATGAATAAACACCCAGCTTTCCCTGTAACTCTTATAAAACCTTAAAGCTCAAGTGACAAGGAATTATTTCCAATAAGAAATAAACCCCCACTTGAAATTCCCCCTTTGGAAGAAGGAGAAGAAAAAAGAATTGTAAAAGTCCTTATAGAAAGAAGGACAAGGAACAAAAAAGAAAGAGAATACCTTGTAAGGTATAGAAATCCAACTCAAGAAGATGAATGGCTACTTGAGAAAGATATAACAAATACTGATAAGCTACTGAGGAGGTTTAGACATGAAAAGAAAACCTAAAGAATAACAAAATCAAGCATTATTGAGCTTCAGGACTGATAAAGTCTAATGAAGAGGTAGGACAGTGGATGATACCTTAATCACACATATCAGATTGTGGTACAATCTTTTTTGGTGGTAGGGAATGTGAGCCTTTGAGATATGACCACATACCCAATAAGGTCACAAAAAAGACTCAGAATATTTATACCTTTAATATAACTATATTAAAATTACTTAAATATACAAAAAATACCATAAATTGGTACAAAAATTGGTTGAACTTAAAAACCAATGAATCAAAATGCAAAATAAATTATAAAATTGGATTCTCCATGGTAAAATACACATATACCATTTTTATGGCATATCTGTAAAGTCAATATTTAATGAATTATAAGGTATAATACCTTATAAAAACCATAAAACCTTATTTATCTCAAGAACTAATGAAACATCATGTGAAATAAATTGTACCAGTAGATTTCCCACAAAGGCCCACACATGAAACAATTAATAAGCTGATTTCCAAAGTCAATACTTAAGGAATTAACCTGAATATATGCACTTTTTTGGTCAACGCATATATTCAAGGATCATAGCTAATATCTCCTAAACTATACATGATATAATAATGAACCAAAAATAAAGTTACCACGTAATTACTGTAAGAACACAGATATGAACTTTATTTTACAAATTATAAACAAGGTTAAAAACTATGATGAAATATTGATAAAAATCAACAGAGCTGTTGACCACTTTGTTGTTAAAGTGTTCCAAACTTAAAAAAAAAGTATACAGTTGGATTCTACTAGCTCATTCGTGAAGGATGATGTAATTTCTATTATTAAATTCAGGGTATAACCCCCTGAAATCAAGGTTTGAAGTTTAAAATATTGAATTTTGACAGAAAAGATGAGTTACAAGAAAAATCATCAAAATTAGAGTTTTGATGATGTAATGAAACGCTCTTGGCAGCATAATAAGGTTATGCCAGGCTATCAGAATTCACTCTCTGAATTGCTGTAGCGTGTAAATCTTAAAAGGTATTGAGGATCAAAGTTTGAGCTTAATTTGAGCAGTTATGATCACTCACAGTAACCTTAATTTAAGTTTAACAGTCTTAAAAGTGATACAATTGGTGAATACTATTAGTTTATGATTAAAACTAATAAAATCCACGAAATTTGGGGTTCTGCCAAGCCTCTTATGTCATCAAACGTAGAGTTATAGTGATAACTCTAAATAATGGTGTAATAATGATGTAATATGGTTTGATAATGATGTAATCATCTCCAAACCTTAAAATATTGATCAATTCCAGTGGGTATAATCAGTACACGTCTACTAGAAGCCTGCTGGACTCTAGGAGGGAGGTATTTACTATAAATAGAGCTCTTTTTACTCTATTTTCCCCTCAGACGCATCAAAAACATTAAGTCAATTAAATCAAAGGTAATTTCTTTATTCTTTATATATAAAACTATTATATTATTAAAGACCAAGGACCACCTTGTTGTAATCATCTATTTTGACGTGATTAAATCATTTATTTAATTGTTTTTGCTAAAAATCTCTTTAAAAACTCATCTCCACGTTAAAATCCAGAATAATTTGTAATTTTCTTTATTTTTCTTGTAAATACAATTTGAAGAAGTTGTATTTATATTTTTTGGTGTAAAATATTTCAAAATTATTATATTAAGTGTTAAAAGTAGGTTATTTTCTCTTATTATAATAATTTCTCTATTATTACTCTCTTAATAATTCCTTAATTAATATAAATAGTATTTATATTAATTCATAACTTTAATATTAGTAATATTATTGTTATCAATTGTTTTTTATTAATAAAAAGCAATTTTTTACACCTTTATTATTTGTTGGTAACAATAATAAAGAGCTTTTTAAATATATTAATTATTTTATATTAATATATTTATTTATTACATTATATTTTCATAATATAAATTATATTATTATATTTATTTAATAATATAATTATTTTATGCCATAATAATAATAATTATTTATTATTATTATATTTTTAATCTTATTTATTCAATTCATAAGGACATTCAGAGTACAATAAGTAATAAATTAGTAATTTTTACTTATTGTTTCATAGTCAAACCTTACAGTTTTCCAGTTGCCATTCATAGGGTTCCTCTTGGTTGTTCAAAGGTCTGTCCAAGAAGTTGGTATGGTATGTGTCTTTGAAATTTTTGTCTCTTTCTTCCATAATTCTGAGGTCCTTTTCAATTTCATTTATAATTTATTCATCTGAGAGCTCATGAGGTTCACTAAATATGACTTTCTTCTTTTTGGGTTTAGGTTTGAAAGGGTTTCCATGTATTTTCTCATTGCCATCCACCAAAATTTGGAATGTTTCTTTATTATTGTTAATTGGCATGTAGCTTATCCTGGGTAATTAATCTTCAAAGTTTGAGTCTTCAAGTTGTCTTTTGAGATTGCTTGGTCATTTGTTATTTTGTAAGTCTTGGCCAAATTTTTCCCTTTTGGAGATATGGATAAAGCTTGGGTATTCTGGGTCAAATTTATCATGGTATTGTCTCTTTTTGAATTTTCCAGCTTCTTTCCTGGTGTATTTCTGACCAATTTTGCCGTATTGCACAAATCCATTCCTCTAGGTGGTCCAGGTTTTCATCCAAGTGCTTGAGGCTTGCATATTGTCATGCATAATCTTCTTCCATCAGTTTCTTAATAGCTCAGTATTTCTCCTTGTTTGTGAGAAAATTCCAGCCTAATGTTATTGTCTGCAAAAAAGGGTCTTCCAAGTACTGTATGGACAGATCCTTCCGCAATGAAAAAGTGTATTTGAGTTTCTTCACCTGAAGCCAAGATGATTGGAGTAAATTCTGAAAGTGCCACCAATGAAGTAGTATGGCCTCCAATTCCCCTAAGTTTCATGTTTAGTTTTCTTGTTGTGAGTGAGGATTTGACTGCTATTTCTTCTGGTATAATGTTGAGTTCTGCCCCAGTGTCCACCAATGCTCTGATAGGATATTCTTCCTTTCCAATGTAGATTTCCTTGAATCCCAAAGGACAGGCAGAATGAATCTTGGGATTTGGGATTTCTTTGAATCCAAATGTTAATAGTCTTTCTTGAAGATCCATTGAATTGAGTGATTTGATTTTCTCCTTGTCTTTTTCTGATAATTCCTGTAATTTATGGCCAAATTTGGTGACATCCTCAAAATTTCTTCAATGGTGAGGTTGATCTTTTGTTGAATAATTTTCTTCATAATTTTTTTCAATTTCCAATTTGGTTTCAACTTTTTTCTTTGGAGGTTTTCTGAACTTCTTTTCTTCTTTGGGAATTTCTTCATCTTCATTCTTATTGACAATATTCTCAATTTCCTCCTCAGGTTGGTCTGGTTTTGGAATATTTGAATTTTGGAATTTGGTAGGAACTATTAATCTTTCTTCTTCTTTTTCTTCTTCAATATAAGTTCCTGGAATAGCTGCCTTCTTCTTTGGCTCTTGAATTTGGGCTTGTCTTTCCAACCTTTGTTTTGTCTGTCTTAATCTAATGTGGGAGTCAAAAGGGTCATTGGCTGAGGAAATGGTAGGTGGTTTCCAATTTGACCAATCTTCAAAATGTGTAATTGAGGTTGATTTATCCTCTGATTTCTTTTCAGTGGGCTTAACCTCCTCTTCTGGTTTGGTTTGAAAGTAGGTTGCTCCATAAATTTCTTGTTGAGTTCTGCTTGTTCCTTTGCAAATGCTCTGACTATGTTTTTGGCACTTTCATTTCCCTCCATAGGTACTCTCTGATAACTGGGAGAGAGGTAAGATGCTCCTTGAGTTCTGACAATCCTTTTGTCAAAATCTTCAGAAAGGTGAGTGCATCTAGTTGCTGAATGCCTTCTTCTTTGCAGTAAGCACATTTTAATGGTGGTCTTGGAGCCATTTGAGCTGGTATGTAAGGTTGATAACTGGATGAAAATGGTGGTAAAGGATTCCTTGGCCTATATGGCTGGTTATTTTGAGGTAATCTTTGCTCTTGATTATTGTTCCAGCTCCTTCTTGGTGGATTAACTGCTTCTGAAAGGGTTTTGAGTTGACTTAAAACTTCTTTAGCTGATTCTTTTCCCTCATTTATTGGTTGAGGTTCTGGTTGTGGAGGATTTTTAATCTTTTGGGTGAGTTCTTTTACTTGTTTTGAAACTTCATCCCAGCTTTTATCCTCAAATCTTGTTTTCTTTTCTGGAGGTTTTGGTTTGGAAAATTCTTTTTGTTGTATCAGAACCTTGGCCTCCAAGTCCTGTTCAATGTATAGTTTCAAAATATGCAATCTTGGAATGATGTAAACTCCATCCAAGGCTTGAACCATAGCTCTGTATTTAATCATTTCTTTGTGAATTGATTCTTGAACACTAGTGAAAAGGCTGGCCAATGTTTCCTGGTTATTATTGATATCACCTTGGATATATTGGTATCTTTTGAGGTAAGTGATCATTGCTTCACATTCCCCAATGAATTTTCTGTATTGTGTCATGTTTCATATTCCACCTTCTTATTGAGTTTTTGTGAATAAATCAGTGATTGAGGATAATATGTATCTTCCTTCAGGTGAGACTGTTCCCCATCTTCTTTTCATATCCACTTTCAATTGATCCCAATTAGCTGTTTCATCTCCTGGCATTCCTTCAATATGATAGCTGATTTCTTCATCTTTTGTCCAAAATGCTATTTGTCTTGCAATATCTCTTCCACTTTCTCCTTCAATTCCTTCAATATTTTCAACTTTCTTGATGAATCTTTCAACATCCTTTCCATCAAACCACAAATTATAGTCCTTGGCTCTGATTTTCATTATTAGAGTAGTGTTTCTTGGAATTACTTGATGTAATGGAGTTGGCATTTGGGAAGAAATGTTGACTCTTCTTGGTAAGTTACTTTGTCTTTGTTCTGTATAAGGTGTCTAGGTGGCCATGGGCCTAGGATAAGGTGAAGGTGATCCATGCTGCCTGAAGAATCTTGGAAGGGTGGTCTGTTCCTCAAGTGGACTATTTTGTGGAGTATAACTTGATGATTTATTTTTCCTTTCCTTTTTGATCAGTGCTAGTAATTCTGCTTGAATTTCTAGCATCTTCTGCTGAAGTCTCTCTGTTGAAGAAATTTCTTCCTGTCCTTCAACAGTTTCTTCATTAAGGTTCTCTTCCTGGATTGCTTCAATACTACCAGGTAATTTTTATGATGAAGGTTTATCCATTTTTGAGTGTTTAATTTCCTCTTTTGAGATGAATTTATTGAGTTTATTTCTTTCAAAGAGATCAAGGAAGAATTTCTCCACAACCTTCAAGTCCCTTTTATTGGTTCTTGGTGTTGCAATTGGGAAATTGGAATATTTATTTGATTCCTCCCTTAGTTCTCTTTCTTGCTTTGGTGGATAATAGTAATGATCAGAGTGAGTTGATGATTCAGATTCTTGAGATGATGGTTTTGGATGATTTTGGTTATTTGAATCCTGTTTTTGTTATAAAAAAAGTATTCTTGGAGTAGTTAAGAATTTTGTAATTGATTTTTTATTGCAGTTGAGGTTGTCAGCCATTGTTGAGACACCAGATGTGGGAATTCCTCTAGTGTGGGATTGAAATGAGGCAGTACCTGGAGGGGGAAATCACAGGTGACTAGCTTTTAAGTGCTAATAACTCCTGTAACCATGGGTGGCAAGGGTGAATGACCTTCCCCTCCTAAAATACTGAACAAAATCTTCCTTGGAGCTCACAAACCAAAATAAAATTAGTAAGTGGCTTTACAACTGCAGAAGACAAAATTCAGCAGTCTCAGATAAGACCTATTCAATATATAATATGAAAAATAATGTCAGTAATTTTGGTTAATTTTGAGATTTTTAATAAAACACTTGTCTGTATAATTTGTATTTTTCTATAGTGAAATTAGGGTGAATGGTTTCTTCTTGGTGATAAAAATTTGGTAAGATGAGTTATTCAAGGTGTTCAGAAAAATTTGGTGGGTGTTGATAAAGGTAATTTTGGTGAAGGTAAATTGATAATAGAGTAAAATATTTTCTTTGAAAGGTTTTTTATTTTTTTCAAGAGTGTTAAATAATAAGATAAAATAGTATTTGTTAGATTTCAGAGGTAAGATTCTTTGATATTTAATATTTTTTTAAAGGGGTAAGTTAATTTTAAATCTTGACAAATGGTGTTAATTTTACTGGATAAAAATATTTCAATAGAGTAGTAACCGTAATCTTGGGTACTGGGAAGTTTTTATTTTTATTGGAATAATAAGAAGACTCCACTGAGCTTAGCTGCTGGGTAATCTTCAACACTATACTTCCACTGAGCTTAGCTACTGAGCAAGTAAATTTACTATAATATACTGGACTACCTCCCAGGTGAGGGATGAATAATTCCTATTCCTCTACTGTGCAGAGGATATAATATGCATGGGATATATTTTGGATGGGGGGGATTTTGAAATTTGGAGGAGAGAGCCCCTCTATTTATACCTTTTGGGAGCCCAGGGGGCCCTCCATGGGAACTGTCTTTTTCCACTTCAATTCCTCTTGATTTCATCATGTGACTCCAGTTTTGGTGATGACCTTTCTTGCATGGGTCAGGTGAATTAAGGTTTGATGATAATTTTTTCTCTGCACAGCCTCCATTCATCACATGATTGTCTTTTGGTGAACTAATTATGATGTGATATTCTTGAATTTTCCTTGCATGCATGAGGTGATTCAGTTTTTGATGGGGATTTTTGTTGTGCACAGCCTTTTTTCTATCACATGATATTCTTCTGGTGGATTCAGTATCACATTATGACCTTGTATTTCCTTTGCATATGTCACTTTTAGGTCTGGTAGAAGTGGCTGTGTAAATTATGCAGGTGTCCTGGCTGTGTTTCTTCTTTTGAACTTTAAAATGAGGTCAGGTGAAAATTTCTTGCACTGCTGACTTTACTGGTGTGTCTGAGATGATGTGATTTTTTTTAGTTTGACACATGCTATGCATAGTCATGCTGTTGAGATTTAATTAGGAATGTGAACTGCATGCAGCCTGTTGTCACTAGCTTCGGTTTGCATGAGGTGATGAGTGGTGTAAAGAATTCTTATTCTGATTTAAGGTTTCAAGTGGGGTTACTGTGGATATAAGATAAGGTACTCCTGTGGCTGTGTTGTAAATTCATTGCAGGAATTCCATGGGTTTTAGATTTGCATCATGTGACTTTTCTATGTTGAGTGCTAGGTTGCTTTGTAATTCATGCAGGTGTCCTTTTATTGCTGCATGAGTCCTGTGTCTATAAGGAGGTGTAATGCTGGGTGGGGTGTGTAATTCAAAGGGTGGTACCTTATTTGTTGTAACTAGTTTACTATATGTAGCTTGATTTTTACATATGCATAATGAAATTGAATAATTTATTTAAACACATACACTGCCCTTTGGTGCTGGTGCCATGGATTTATGAGTTAAATACAGCTTCTTCCTGTAAAATTGACTTTTTGGTGTAGAATTTGAGTGTAAGTCTTCAGGTAGGCTAGATTTACTGGTGTTATGGGGTACTATGAGCTTGAGCTTGGTGAAAAAAAATGGTATGGAATAGCACACTACCTCTTCCATAGATACGTTTAGTCTTGAAGCTCAATGATGCTTAATTTTCTTCTTCTCTGGGTCTTGTTTCATGTCTGAAACTCCTTAATAGTTTATCAGAATGAGTTATATTTTTCTCAAGTAGCCATTCATCCCCTTGACTTTGGTTTCTGTACCTTACAAGGTATTCCCTCTCTTTTTTTCTTGTCCTCCTTTTTTTAAGGAATTTTACAGCTTTCTTTTCTTCTCCTTCCTCCAGAGGGGAAATTTCAAGTGGTGAGATATTTATCAAAGTAAAAAGCCCCTTATCACTTGACCTGGAAGCTTTTATTAGACCTACATGAAATGCTGTGTGATTTTCCATCAATTCAATTGTTAATTCTAGTTGAACAGCAAAAATGCCATGTAGGGCTTTTATCATAAAAGATCCAGCAAAGTAATATTTCAATATCTTTGGTCCTTTCATTTTGATAAAGTTTAATTTTGATACCAGGACTAGGTCCCCTATTTCAAAATAAGTTTGTTTGTGTCTTTTATCCTATCGTTCTTTTGCATATTTGAGAGAATACTGCATACATTTATTGCATGACATCTTTCTTTGTCAAGAATTATCTTCAGACTTCCTGATTTTGGATTTATCTCAACCAAGTCCTTTTTTAGTGTGTCATGAGTAGTCTTGGGCTCGAACCTTTTCCCAACACCACAGGATTTTTGTCAGTCAATTAATGAATTGATGTTTTATATGCCAGCTCAAGAGTGTAACAACTACTCACCAGGGGTAAGGGTATTCATTAATACACCCACTCAAACACCTCAAATCAGCAGATCCACTATTTGCATCAGCATTCAGTTTCAGCAATCTTCATTGCCAAAACATGCATACAGCTTGGTACTTGAATACAGCCTGTCAACATCTGTACAGGTTGGATTCACCCAATACAGTTTGGATACACCATTATGAAACTGTATGATCACTCAACTTCACCACACCTCTTGTACAGGTTCTGTACACCTGTACAGTACCTGTATTGGCCAGACTCAATTCAATCATTCAATCCTCTCATGAAAATTCTCTCTCTGGATCAGGGCTGGTGATTCTCACATATACCAGCCCCTCTTTCTCCCCCCTGGAGACTTTTCCGCAGATAATTCATTTAGTTTATTTATTATTTAATGAATATTATTATCCTTTTTTAGGTATTATATTTATTTAATATTAAGTTAGTCTTTGCATTTTCTCTCTTTGCCTGTGCAGTATGAGTTGAAGGGACATATCCTTATTAACCCTTCTCTTTTCATTCTGACAGGTTGAAACAGTGGAGTTGGACTTGTTTGTGGTTGGCTCTTTTATTCTTTACTCTTATTTCTTTTTTTGCTGCTTTCTTATATTCTTTATTTTATTCATTCATCTCTTTTCACTCTTAAGTGTATTTCTCTCTTACCATATCCTGAGCCCTCCATAAGTGAGTCCCAGTTTACTGAGTGCCAGGCCCTCTTCACTTCAAAGAGCCCTTGTGACATTAAATGAATTAACTCATATTTGATTCTTTCTTTTCATTCATTTATATTCATTTCTCTCATTAATCAATTATGACTCTTTAATGATCTCATGATTTTTCATGATTATGATTTGTCTCTCATCAATTTTCATCTCATTCATTTCATTCATATGAAAATTGACTCTTTCTGTAAGGTTTGACTATGAAACAATAAGTAAAAATTACTAATATTTTACTTATTGTACTATGAATGTCCTTATAAATGAAATAAATAAGATAAAAATAATTATAATAAAAAAGAATTATTATAATTATGGCGTAAAATAATTATATTATTAAATAAATATAATAATATAATTTATATTATAAAAAATAATATATATAAAATAAATATATTAATATAAGATGTGTAATATATTTAAAAGCACTTTATTATTGTTACCAAAAAATAATAAAGGCGTGAAAAATTGTTTTTTATTAATAAAAAACAATTAATAACAATAATATTACTAATATTAAAGTTATAAATTAATATAAATACTATTTATATCAATTATAGAATTATTAAAAGTAATAATAGAGAGAGATTATTATAATAAGGGAAATAACCTACTTTTAACGCTTAATATAATAATTTTGAATACCTTTACACCTAGAAATGTAAATACAACTTATTTAGATTGTAGTTACTATAAGATTCAAGAGAAATTACAAATTTCCTTGGTTTTAAGTGGAATTGAGGTTTTTAAGAGAAATTTAAACAAAACAATTAAATAATTGCAATAATCACGTCAAAGATGAAGATTCTTATACCATTATCCTTTTTCTTTAATAATATAAAAGTTTTATATATAAAGAGTAAAGAAATTACCTTTTTATTTAATGATTTAATGTTTTGTAAGCATCTGAGGGGGAAATAGAGTAAAAAGAGCTCTATTTATATTAAATTCCTTCCTCCTATAATCCAACAGACTTCTAGTAGATGTAAACTGATGATATCCACTGGAATAGATCAATAGTTTAAGGTTTGGTGATGATTACATCATGATCAAACCATATTATCCCATCATTAACCCATTATTTAGAGTTATCACTATAGCTCTACGTTTGATGATGTCAAGGCTTGGAAGAACGCCAAAATTTGTGTATTTTATTAGTTTTAATCATAAACTAACAGTATTCACCAATTGTATCACTCATATGACTGTTAAACTTAATTTAAGGTTACAGTGAGTGATCATAAATGATCAAATTAAGCTCAAACCTTGATCCTTAATAACCTTTAAGTTTTACATGCTACAGAAATTCAGAGAATGAATTCTAATAGCTTGGCATAACCTTATTATTCTGCCAAGAGAATTTTAATACATCATTCCAAAGTCAATACTTAAGGAATTAACCTGAATATATGCACTTTTTTGGTCAACGCATATATTCAAGGATCATAGCTAATATCTCCTAAACTATACATGATATAATAATGAACCAAAAATAAAGTTACCACGTAATTACTGTAAGAACACAGATATGAACTTTATTTTACAAATTATAAACAAGGTTAAAAACTATGATGAAATATTGATAAAAATCAACAGAGCTGTTGACCACTTTGTTGTTAAAGTGTTCCAAACTTAAAAAAAAAGTATACAGTTGGATTCTACTAGCTCATTCGTGAAGGATGATGTAATTTCTATTATTAAATTCAGGGTATAACCCCCTGAAATCAAGGTTTGAAGTTTAAAATATTGAATTTTGACAGAAAAGATGAGTTACAAGAAAAATCATCAAAATTAGAGTTTTGATGATGTAATGAAACGCTCTTGGCAGCATAATAAGGTTATGCCAGGCTATCAGAATTCACTCTCTGAATTGCTGTAGCGTGTAAATCTTAAAAGGTATTGAGGATCAAAGTTTGAGCTTAATTTGAGCAGTTATGATCACTCACAGTAACCTTAATTTAAGTTTAACAGTCTTAAAAGTGATACAATTGGTGAATACTATTAGTTTATGATTAAAACTAATAAAATCCACGAAATTTGGGGTTCTGCCAAGCCTCTGATGTCAGCAACTTTAGAGTTATAGTGATAACTCTAAATAATGGTGTAATAATGATGCAATATGGTTTGATCATGATGTAATCATCTCCAAACCTTAAAATATTGATCAATTCCAGTGGATATGGTCAGTACACGTCTACTAGAAGCCTGCTGGACTCTAGGAGGGAGGTATTTACTATAAATAGAGCTCTTTTTACTCTATTTTCCCCTCAGACACATTAAAAACATTAAATAAATACAAACAAAAAGGTAATAACTTTATTCTTTATATATGAAACTTTGATATGATTAAAGACCAAAGTTCATCTTTATTATAATCATCAATTTTGAAGTGATTGAATCATTTGTTTAACTGTTTTTGTTAAAAATCTCTCTAAAACTCATTTCCATGTAAAAATCAAGAGTATTAGTAATTTTCTTTATTTTTATTGTAAATACAATTTGAAAACGTCGTATTTATATTTTTTTTTGGCGTAAAATATTTCAAAATTATTCTATTAAGTGTCAAAAGTAGGTTATTTTCTCTTATTATAATAATTTTCTCTTTAGTATTATTTTAATAATTCTTTAATTAATATAAATAGTATTTATATTAATTTATAACTTTAATATTGGTAATATTATTGTTATTAATTGTTTTTTATTAATAAAAAACAATTTTTTACGCCTTTATTATTTGTTTGTAACAATAATAAAGTGCTTTTAAATGTATTAATTATTTTATATTAATATATTTATTTTATTATATTATATTTTATAATATAAATTATATTACTATATTTTATTAATAATATAATTATTTTTACGCCATAATTATAATAATTCTTTATTATTATAATTATTTTTTTAATCTTATTTATTTCATTTATACGGAAATTCATGGTACAATAAGTAAAATATTAGTAATTTTTACTTATTGCTTCATAGTCAAACCTTACATTTGGGTGCCTGGCCGTGATATTTACTTAAAAGACCTTTAAAGAGATTCTAATTGGGTTTATCCAATAATAAAGTATATTTATAATCATAAAATTATATAATAATTTTATATTTTATTGATTTTAAAAGCTATTGAGGCATTTGGAAAGCAATTGTACTGTCTTACACGTGGTTTTTTCACTTCCTTAGACTTGCAAGAACTTTCTTTGAGTGATTCTAGTGATTAAAACAGATATTCTATAAATTAAAAATGATTTCTATTATAATTTAATTTTATAAATAATCATATTAATTTTTATTTTATTCCTTAAAAAAACAAATAAAAATATAAAAAATATTAAAAAATATTAAAAACCAAGAAAAAAAGTCATTTTTATTCATTTTTATTCATTTATTTCTTCATTTCAATTTTTTAAAGATATTAAAGCAATTTCTACGTGGAAAATCGCCATATCTTGCCAAAAAATAACACTTCTTATAAAAAGACTTATATTTATTTGTCTTTTTTAGTGTTTGAGGATAACCCAACAGAAGATAACCAAACTACTGTTGAGAAATTGGTGGAAGAAACTTGTCAAAGTTCTTCAACACCCATTATCACTAAAAGAAAGAAAGCTAAGAAATTAGACTCTCCAGGACCCACCATTCAAGACTCTGAAGGTGAGCACCTCTTTTATAATTAACATAAAAAGAATTTTTATCCTACAATACTTTTATTTTTTTTATTCCTTAAATTATGACTACCAGAAGAGGTTCCCAATACTCCATCCAATCAGATGGAGCTGGACTCAGAGGTAGAACTGATCCCTCAAAAGGGAAAAGAAAGGGCAATATCCCCAGTGGAACAGAATCCACACAAGGAAGTGCCTTATCACAAAGGCAAGTCCCGGAAATGCCCATGATATCTGAACCTGAATTGGAGCTAAGTATGAGTAACTCAAATAGGTACAAATCACATTCAGAGGGCTCAAATAGACATCTACATGAGCCAGTACAAGCAGTATTACACAGTGTACAAGGAGAAAGATTGGGAAATGCTGCCTCAAATACACCAAGGAGTGATGAACTCCTGGCACATCCTGAAAAAATTCCTCAAAGAGGAGGAGATAGTGAAATACTCCAATGGATGGAATCCACTGTCATCCAAACCTCAAATCAAAAAAATCAAGGATTACCACACCAAAAAGAGGGAGGCAACCAAGGAAGAAGCCCCAAGCCAACCCACTTCCCCAAGAAGGGAAGAAGAACAAGAAAAAGAATTGGAGGAAACCATATTCCCCAAGCTACAGGATCCCAAAAATCCAAAAGGATGCCATGGACAATGTTTTCAACATGGCCAGAACTTTGATGGAATTCAAAGACAAAAAGGAACAAAGAATGAGACAGCCCCATTTCCCAAAGAAATAACCTTGTCTCCTGATGTTGTAAATACTTTAACAGAGCTTCAAGATAGTATTTTACCCCTTAAAGACATTAAAATTGTACAAAATAAGAAAGAAATTGATAACATAAAATTTATGATTGAAAATAATAAACCAAAAGTATTAATTGAAAATACTCAGAAATCAATACAAGGACAACAAGAATTGTACAAATACATAAGTGATATCAAAGAGAAAACTTTGACAATCAATTATGATGTGAGTATTGACAATCTTACAGAAAAATTAAACAAATTAAGTATTTCTGTAGAAAAATTTGAAGAAAAGACTTCATCACACCAAAAATTACTTTTGGACCATGTGGAAAAAAGTGATGAAGCAAGAATGCATCTAAAAGATGATATTCAAAGTGAAATAAGGCTTATTACTGAAAAAATGGATAAAATAAATGAGGCTAATTTAAATATGCCAAAGTTATAAACTCCATTTTCTCATATAAGAAGCCCTGTTAAAACAAAAGAGCAATTGACAAATCCTTTCATAACAGACTTGAGTCACCAAGACAATAACCAAGTCTTAATGAGGGAAGCACCTCAATTAAAAAAATGGCCAACATTCACAGGGGAAGGAGAATATGACCACATGTCATTGATGAAAACAATTGACATGTTACAAGAAGACTATGCCATACCAGATGAATTAATCACTGCAAGATTACATTCATTGTTTGAGAAATCTTCAAAAAGATGGTATTATGGCATAAGTGTCAGGGTGAGTCTATGTAGTAGCTTAAAAATAGTAAAGACAAGCTAGCACTATGACTGTGACACACAAAAAATAATTTTTAATAATAGTAAACAGGTTCTACTGTAATATGATAACAGTGGTGATGAATCTATTGAGAACCTGGGTTGCAATGATTTAATATCAATTGACTGTGAAAATCACTACAATAATTCATTATTTTTAATTATATCAATATAATCCTAAGAGTACTACTGGTATAAGACAGTTTTACTACGTAAGGATGTTAATTCATTATAAGATGAGTCTTTTCCAGTGAGGAAAGACCTGCTTTTATCTCCTCTGAGGACTTTGAAAGACTGGTAGGCTCTTCACACATCTACAGGGTGAAAACTTTCACTCTGGAGGCTGGGTTGTGGTTCTGTACCATCAATTCTGACGTCAGCATAGTCAGAATTGTGGTTTTTGGACCACAAATGATCTTTCTGGATCAATACAGGGTGAAAAAACTCTTCACAGGCCACGTCAGAACCATTGTGACGTTTCCAGAGTGTCTGGATGACTAATATTAGTCATTCTGGGCGGGTTTAAGCTTTAAACAACCATTTTTTTAAGTATCAAGCCAGTACTGGTTGGTACAGGTTTGGTACAGACCAGTATTGGTCAAAATACTTCCAACCAAGATATCTTAGTCAGTTTTTGAGATATCAAGAATCCAAGAGCACAGAATTGAAGGGCTTAATCAGCTCTTCAATTTGATATGCTTCATGCTTACCCTTCTCTAAGATAGCAAAAGCTATAAGGACTTTAAGTTTTTGGATGTATTTTTGTACATCAGTATGAGGCTTCAAAACCTTCCAAGCCAGATATCTTCTCCAATTTAGAAGATATCTGTATTCCAATAATCCAGTAATGTAGAGCTTGATTAGTTCTACAGTTTGATATACAACACTTTACAGCTGTATGAATATATTTCAAAGATACAGGGGTTTCGTTATATGGTTAGTTTCAGAAATCCTGTATTTTGAGATGTAAACCTTTAAACCAAGATCCCTCTGTCAATTTGGAAGATAGAGGGGTCTAATTTATCTCAAATTAAAGCTCTCACTCAGACCTTCAATTTGGCTGTACGTTTGTACAGTTTTGTACAAGCCCTCCTACACCTTTGAGGGATTGTTGGTGGAAAAAAGGTGGTATAATGGTATCTCCTGATTCAGGAGTGCTACAGATAAATAGATAATACCATTGGATAGCTCTACCTTAGAGCTTCAAGAAAAAAACCATTCTGGTTGGGGTTTCATGAAATATGTATAAGTTAGATTAGAGGCTAGAATAAGAGTTTTTGCTTATTTGGTCTTATCTTTGATAGGGCATATCTTTGTCCTTTCTTATTATATTTGGGGAGGTTTCCTCTTTATAATTTACTTGTATTGGCTATATTGGTCCAATACCCCTCATACCATTACTTATGGTATGTTGGATGTCATGCTGGTGCTCTGTTTTGAGTCACAGGCTGACAATAAGACAATCAAATGGTAAAAATACCTGGTCTTGGTGGAAACAAGAAATAATCACCAAGTGGGCAAATGATGCCTGGAGGTATAAGATAGAAAATGCATTTGAAAATTCTTTCTTTGACCCAGAGAAAGATAAACCTTTAATTTGGTTCTTGAAACAAGTTGAAAGGATTAATGCACTGTACCTAGAAATGTCACAAAAAATGGTGCACATGAAAATACTTAAGAAATGTGGAGGGGAACTAGAACATGCCCTGAGAAGCAGGTGTATAGAGCCATGCTCCACAGAAGAATATATAAACGCACTAGAAGATATAGTGACAAGAACAAAAATTGGCAGCACTTGGAAGAAATTGGACATTAAAAGCCCAAATAAGCCATTTATCAAAAAAGATAAATTAAAAGAATCCTTCAAGCCCAATACATCCAACAATAATGAGCAAAGAAAATGCCATAAATGTGGAGGTATTGGACACTTAGCCAATAATTTCCCCGAAAAGACAAAGATCAATGAGATAGTGGAAACAGAAAACCACAATGACAAAGAGGAGGAATCTGACTCTGAAAAAGAGACAGAAGAGTCAGAAAGCTCTGAAAGTGATGAAATCAATATAATTAATGCACAAATTCATAATATTGATATAATTTATGAAGTACTAGATTTTAACTGAAACTTACCACAAGTTGAAACATCTGACACAAACCTGACAAATATACAAGATGCCAAAATGTATAGAACCAAACCTGCAAGAGGAATGGGATATACAGCTGGAAAATCAAGTATAAGTATTGTTATGGTTGATAACCAAGAAGGAGGAGTTAACTTAGATACACGAGCATATTGCACCTGTGTTGGCAAAAGTTATTTAAAAACCATTGTCCCAGACTGGCAAGAAAAACTTATGCCAATACAAGGTGTCAAACTCAGTAGTGCAAGTGAGAGCATGAAGCCCCTTGGAATAATTGATTTAACACTAATTTTTCCTCATCCTTCACAATGTGTCAGAATGAAAGTGGAATTTGTGGTTATGGACAACTGTAACAGTAATCACTTTATCCTGGGAAATGACTACTTATCAATCTATGGTATAGATATCTCTAACCAGAAGGATAGATATTTTACTATAGGAGACAGCAAAAGACAAATATTTGGCTTCTTAAATAACAAAAAACAAATTACAGTTATTAAGAATGAAGAAAAGATTCCAGAAAAGGATCTTTTTATATCTGAACAACTTAAAGAGGCAGAATTCAATCAAGAATTAACAGAAAGAATGGAAGAAAAATTAATTGACCTCTTATTTAAGTACAAAAATGCCTTTCCAACTGACAAAGAGCCACTAGGTGCTATAATTGGGCATGAAGTGGACATAAATCTTAATGTGATAAAGCCTTACCCACCCTTACTAAGGAGACCAGCTTACCCAGCTAGTCCAAGAGCCAGAGAAGCCTTAGAGGTACACATTAAAGAATTAATGGACCTTGGAGTACTGAGAAAGGTAGGACATAATGAACAGGTAGAAGTCACTACACCTGTCATTATAACTTGGCATAATGGAAAATCAAGGATGGTAGGAGACTTCAGAGCCCTGAACACCTATACCATTCCAGACAGATATCCAATACCTAGAATCCATGAGACATTGACCCAATTGTCACAAGCTAAGTTCATTACAGCTATGGATGCTCTTAAGGGTTTTCATCAAAATGCCTTAACAGAAAATGCCAAGAAACTACTAAGAATAATAGTCCATATTGGAATTTTTGAATACTTAAGAATGCCATTTGGGATAAAAAATGCACCTTCCCATTATCAAAGAATGATGAATACCATATTCCCTGAAGAATTATCAGAAGGATGGTTAATTATCTATATTGATGACATTATAGTCTGCTCAGAGACTTGGGAAGGCAACCTTACAAGACTAGAAAGAATACTTCAGAAGATAGTACAAGTAAATATGACAATTTCCTTGAAAAAGTGTCATTTTGCACATAGTGAGCTAAAAGCACTAGGACATGTTGTATCTGGCCTTGGTCTAGGCATAGAAAAAAATAAAGTGGCAGCAGTACTACCTAAACCAATAGCTCAAACCAAAAAAGAAATGCAATCATTTTTAGGATTTGCTGGTTACTATAGACAGCATATAAAGGACTTTGCAAAAATTTCCAAATCCTTATATAAACTATGTGACCAACAAACAGTTTATGAAATGACTGAAGAAAGGGTCAAGGCATATGAAGAATTGAAAAACTCACTAACAAATGCCCCATTTCTTCTAATTACAGATTGGAAACTACCCTTCAAACTATACATTGATGCTTTTGGAGAAGGACTAGGTGCTGCACTTCACCAAACACAAATTATCAATGATAAACCAGTGGAAGGACCAATTTGTTTCATTTCAAGGCAGATAAATCCAACAGAAGCAAGGTATGGAGCCAGCCAAATGGAATGCTTATGCCTAGTGTGGGCTTTAGAAAAACTGCATTATTATTTGGATGGCACAGTATTTGATGTAATCACAGGCTGTAATGCTGTAAAATCTCTATTAAACATGAAAACCCCAAATAGACATATGCTGAGTGGGCAAATTGCTATCCAAGAATATAGAGGAAATATGACTATTGTGCATAAATCTGGAAATATTCACAAAAATGCAGATGGTCTTAGCAGATGGGCTTTAGCAAATACCCCTGACAATCCAGCATGGGTACCACAAGAAGAACACCATATGGAAGGAACATGTGTTACAGACATTGGCACAGACTTATTTAACCAAGTTAAAGAAAGCTATAAGACAGACAGAAATTGCCATATGTTAAGCCAACTTCTAATGAAAGACTGCAAAGACCCATCACTTTCATCAAAACTAGATGAAACATGGAAAAAGGCATATGATGAAGGAAGATTCCACCTCCTTGATGGAATCCTTTACCATAGAACAAAACACACATGTGTTATAACCTTAACAGATAGAACACTAAAAAACACTATTTTACATGAGTGTCATGATAATGTTGCATCTGGACATCTCTCAGAAGATAGGACACTAGAGAGGGTGAAAACCTGCTCTTGGTGGCCAAATTGGAAGAAAGATGTTTCAGAGTACTGCCAAACCTGTGACAGATGCCAAAAAGCCAACAGAGCCACAGGAAAGAAATTTTGAATGATGATCCAAATCCAAGAGCCAAAATCCCCATGGGAAATAGTTCATATGGATTGGGTAACAGCATTACCTCCAGGAGGACACAGGAGTTATAATGCATTCCTAGTGTTATTTCACAGGTACAGTAAACCTCCCATGTTCTTACCATGTCACAAAGATGAGACAGATATGGATACAGCCATAATGATATGGAATAAAGTCATTAGCCACACAGGCATATTCCAAAACATTATAAGTGACAGAGACCCAAAGTTCACTTCAGAATTATGGACAAATCTCCATAACTTGTTTGGGACAAAGTTGTCATTCTCAACAGCTTATCATCCTCAAACTGATGGTTTGGCAGAAAGAATGATACAGACCTTAGAGGACATGATCAGAAGATTCTGTGCTTATGGGCTAGAATTCAAAGATTCTAATGGTTTTACCCATGATTGGTGTACACTAATACCACCACTGGAACTGGCATATAAAACATCAATCCATTCTTCTACTGGAAAAACACCAGCAATGCTAGAAAAAGGTTGGAATCCAAGACTTCCTTATCATACCCTCAAAAAGGACTTAGTCGATATACACCCAACAGCAAGCAGCCTTAAAATAATGCTTGACAAAGCAAGACACCATGCAAACAGATGCATGCAAGACTCTTTCAAATATGCAAAGGAAAGATGGGACAAAAGGCATAAACCACCTGACTTCAAAATAGTAGATTTGGTGTTAGTATCAACTCTTAATTTTAATAACATAAAAGGACCAAAGATTGAAAGATTCCTTTGCAGGACCATTTATGATAAAAGCACTTCATGGACCCAATGCTGTACAATTGGAACTCACAGGTGATTTAATGAACGAACACCCAACTTTCCCTGTAAGTCTAATAGAACCTTACAGCTGAAGTGACAAGGAATTATTTCCACTAAGAAATAAACCCCCACTTGAAATCCCCCTTTGGAAGAAGGAGAAGAAAAGAAAATTATGAAAGTTCTTAAAGAAAGAAGGACAAGAAACAAAAAAGAAAGAGAATACCTTGTAAGGTATAGAAATCCAACTCAAGAAGATGAATGGCTACTTGAGAAAGATATAACAAATGCTGATAAACTACTAAGGAGGTTTAGACATGAAACAAAACCTAAAGAATAATAAAATCAAGCATTATTGAGCTTCAAGACTGATAAAGTTTACTGAAGAGGTAGTACAGTGGATGATACCCTCATCACACATATCAGATTGTGGTACAATCTTTTTTGGTGGTAGGGAATTTGAGCCTTTGAGATATGACCACATACCCAATAAGGTCACAAAAGATACTTGGAGCAATTATACCCTTAAGATAATTATATCAAAATCACTTAGAATAATTACACATCAAAAATAATTACTTTAAAAATACAAAAAATACCATAAATTGGTACAAAACTTGGTTTAAATTAAAAACCAATGAATCAACATGTGAAATAAATTATACCATTGGATTCCCCATGGTAAAATACACATATACCATTTTTATGGCATATCTGCAAAACCAATATTTAATGAGTTATAAGGAATAATACCTTATAAAAACCATAAATCCTTATTTATTTCAAGAACCAAGGAAACAACATGTGAAATAAATTGTACCATTGGATTCCCCATTAAAATACACACATAAAAAAATTAATGAGATAATTACCAAAGTTAATACTTAAGGAATTAACCTGAATATATGCACTTTTTTGGTCAATGCATATATTCAAGGATCATAGCTAATATCTCTTGAACTATACAAGATAGAGTGATGAACCAAAAATAAAGTTACCACGTAATGACTGTAAGAACACAGATATGAAATTTATTTTACAAATTATAAACAAGGTTAAAACCTATGATGAAATATTGATAAAAATCAACAGAGCTGTTGACCACTTTGTTGTGAAAGTGGTCCAAACTTGAAAAGAAAGTACACGGTTGGATTCTACTAGTTTATTCGTGAAGAATGATATAGTTTTTATTATTAAATTCAGGGTATAACCCCCTGAAATCATGATTTGAAGTTTAAAATATTGAATTTTGACAGAAAAGATGAGTTACATGAAAAATCATCAAAATTAGAGTTTTGATGATGTAATGAAAGGCTCTTGGCAGAATAATATGGTTATGTCAGGCTATCAGAATTCACTCTCTTAATTACTGTAGCGTGTAAAACCTAAAAGTTATTAAAGATCAAGGTTTAAGCTTAATTTGAGCAGTTATGATCACTCACTGTAACCTTAATTTACGTTTAACAGTCATATAAGTGATACAATTGGTGAATACTATTAGTTTATGATAAAGCTAATAAAATCCACGAAAATTGGGGGTCTTCCAAGCCTCTGATGTCATCAACTTTAGAGTTATAGTGATAACCCTAAATAATGGTGTAATAATGATGCAATATGGTTTGATCATGATGTAATCATCTCCAAACCTTAAAATATTGATCAATTCCAGTGGATATGGTCAGTACACGTCTACTAGAAGCCTGCTGGACTCTAGGAGGGAGGAATTTACTATAAATAGAGCTCTTTTTACTCTATTTTCCCCTCAGAAGCATCAAAAACATTAAATAAATACAAACAAAAAGGTAATAACTTTATTCTTTATATATAGAGCTTTCTATGATTAAAGACCAAAGTTCATCTTTATTATAATCATCAATTTGGACGTGATTAAATCATTTGTTTAACTGTTTTTGTTAAAAATCTCTCTAAAACTCATTTCCACGTAAAAATCAAGAATATTAGTAACTTTTTTATTTTTATTGTAAATACAATTTGAAAACGTTGTATTTATATTTTTGTTTGGCGTAAAATATTTCAAAATTATTATATTAAGTGTTAAAAGTAGGTTATTTTCTCTTATTATAATAATTTTCTCTTTATTATTATTTTAATAATTCTTTAATTAATATGAATAGTATTTATATTAATTTATAACTTTAATATTGGTAATATTATTGTTATTAATTGTTTTTTATTAATAAAAAAAAATTTTTTACGCCTTTATTATTTGTTTGTAACAATAATAAAGTGCTTTTAAATATATTAATTATTTTATATTAATATATTTATTTTATTATATTATATCTTATAATATAAATTATATTACTATATTTTATTAATAATATAATTATTTTTACGCCACAATTATAATAATTCTTTATTATTATAATTATTTTTTTATCTTGTTTATTTTATTTATAAGGACATTCATAGTACAATAAGTAAAATATTAGTAATTTTTACTTATTGTTTCATAGTCAAACCTTACACAAGGGGTTATACCCTAAATTTTATGATAAAAATTACGTCATTCTTCACAAAGGACCTAGTAGAATCTGAATGTCTACTTACTTCTAAGCTTGGACCACTTTCACAACAAAGTGGTCAACAGCTCTATTGATTTTAATCAATGATCCCTTACAGGTTTTAGGCTTGTTTATAGCTTGTGAAATAAAGTTGATTTCTGTATTACTACAGTAACTACAGGATGACTTTCTTTTTGGATCATCACTCTATCATGCATATTTCAAAAGATAATAGCTAAAATCCTTGAATATATGCATTGACCAAAAAAGTTCATATATTCAGCTTGACTTCTTCAGTATTGACTTTGGAGATTAGCGTCTTAATTATTTTATGTCTGGGAGTTTATGGAAAATCCAATGGTACCATTTATTGTAAATTCTTTTTCATTGGTATTTGAAATAATTAAGGATTCATGTTTTTTATAAGGTATTATTACTTATAACTCATTACATATTTACTTTACAGATATGCCATAAAAATGGTATATGTGTATTTTAGTACTGAGAATCCAATGGTATAATTTATTTCACATGTTTATTCATTGGTTTTTAAGTTAAACCAAGTTTTATGCCTATTTATGGCATTTTTGTAGTTCTAAGGTAATTATTTTTAATGTATAATTGACCTTTTTGGGTATGTGGTCATATCTTAAAGGTTCACATTCCCTACCACCAAAAAAGATTGTACCACAATCTGATATGTGTAACTAGGGTATCATCCACTGTCCTACCTCTTCAATAGACTTTGTGAGTCTTGAAGCTCAATAATGCTTAAATTTTCTATTTTCAGGTTTTCTTTCATGTCTGAACCTTCTTAGTAGTTTATCAGAATTTGTTATATCTTTCTCAAGTAGCCATTCATCTTCTTGAGTTGAATTTCTATACCTTACGTTGTATTGTCTTTTGTTTTTGTTTCTTGTCCTTCTTTCTTTAAGGACTTTTACAATTTTCTTTTCTTCTCCCTCTTCCAAGGGGTGAATTTCAAGTGGGGGTTTATTTCTTAGTGGGAATAACTCCTTGTCACTTGAGCTGTAAGTTTTTATAAGACTTACAGGGAAAGTTGGGTGTTTGTTCATTAATTAACCTGTGAGTTCCAATTGCAGAGCATTGGGTCCATGAAGTGCTTTTATCATAAATGGTCCTGCAAAGGAATCTTTCAATTTCTTTGGACCTTTTATGTTATTGAAATTAAGGGTTGATACTAGGACCAAGTCTCCTATTTTGAAGTGAGGTGGTTTACGACATTTATCCCATCTTTCTTTTGCATAATTGAAAGAATCTTGCATACATCTGTTTGCATGGTGTCTTGCTTTGTCAAGCATTATCTTAAAACTACTTTCTGTTCGATGTATATCCACTAAGTCCTTTTTGAGGGTATCATAAGGAATTCTTGGATTCCAACCTTTTTCTAGCATTGCTGGTGTTTTTCCAGTAGAAGAATGGATTGAAGCTTTATATACCAGTTCAAGGGCTGGTATTAGTGTACACCAAACATGTGTAAAACCATCAGAATTTTGGAATTCTAGTCCATAACCACAGAAACTTCTGATAATTTCCTCTAAGGTCTGTATCATTACTTCTGCTAAACCATCAGTTTGAGGATGGTAAGCTGTTTAGAATGATAATTTTGTCCCAAACAAGTTATGGAGATTTGTCCATAATGCTGAAGTGAATTTTGGGTCTCTGTCACTTATAATATTCTGGAATAAGCCTGTATGGCTAATAACTTTATTCCCTATCATTATGGCTGTGTCCATAGCTGTGTCATCTTTGTGAAATGGTAGGAACATGGGAGTTTTTCTATACCTGTCAACTAACACTAGGCATGGGTTATAGCTTCTGTCTCCTCCTGGGGGTAAGGCTGTTACCCAATCCATATGAACTATTTCTCAAGGGGATTTTGGTTCTTGGATTTGGATCATCATTCCAAATTTCTTTCCTGTCGCTCTGTTGGCTTTTTGACATCTGTCACAGGTTTGGCAGTATTCTGCAACATCTTTCTTCCAATTTGGCCACCAAGAGAAGGTTTTCACCCTTTCTAGTGTTCTGTCTTCTGAAAGATGTCCAGCTGCAACACTATCATGACACTCATGTAGAATAGTGTTTATCAGGGTTCTATCTTTTAAGGCAATAACACATGTATGCTTTGTTCTATGATAAAGTATTCCATCAAGGAGGTGGAATCTTCCTTCATCATATGCCTTTTTCTATGTTTCATCTAATTATGACGAAAGTGATGAATCTTTGCAATCTTTCATTAGAAGTTGGCTTAAGATATGGCAATCTTTGTATATCTTATAACTTTCTTTAGCTTGGTCAAATAATTCTGTGCCAATGTCTGCAACACATATTCCTTCTATATGGTTCTCTTCCTGTGGTACCCATTCTGGGTTATCAGGGGTAATTGCTAGAGCCCATCTGCTGAGACCATCTGCATTTTTATAAATATTGCCAGATTTATGAACAATAGTCATCTTTCATCTATATTCTTGGATAGCAATTTGCCATCTTGGCATGTGTCTATTTGGAGTTTTCATATTTAATAGAGATTTTACAGCATTACAGTCTGTAATCACATCAAATACTGTTTCATCCAAGTAATAAAGTAGTTTTTCTAAAGCCCACACTAAGCAGAGGCATTCCATTTGGCTTGCTACATATCTTGCTTCTGTTGGCTTTATCTGTCTTGAAATGAAACAAATTGGTCCTTCCACCGGTTTATCATTGATAATTTGTGTCTGGTGTAGTGCAGCACCTAGTCCTTCTCCACAAGCATCAATGTAAAGTTTGAAGGGTAGTTTCCAATCTTGAATTAGAAGAAATGGGGCATTTGTTAAGGAATTTTTCAATTCTTCATATGCCTTGATGCTTTCTTTTGTCATTTTATAGACTGTTTGTTGATCACATAGTTTATACAAGGATTTGGCAATTTTTGCAAAGTCCTTTATATGCTGTCTATATTAACCAGAAAATCCTAGAAATGATTGCATTTCTTTTTTGGTTTGAGTCATTGGTTTTAAGTAGTACTGCTGCTACTTTGTTCTTGTCAATGCCTAGAACAAGTCCAGATACAACATGTCCTAGTGCTTTTAGTTCACTGTATGCAAAAGGACACTTTTTCAAGGAAATTTCCATATTCACTTGCACTATTTTTTGTAGTACCCTTTCTAGTATTGTAAGGTTATTTTCCCAAGTTTCTGAGCAAACTATTATATCATCAATATAGATAATTAACCATCCTTCTGATAATTCTTCAGGAAATATGCTATTCATCATTCTTTGATAAAGAGGAGGTGCATTGTTTATGCCAAATGGAATTCTTAAGTATTCAAAAATTCCACAGTAGACTATTATCCTCAGTAATCTCTTGGCATTGTCTGTTAAGACATTTTGTTGAAAATCCTTTAAGGCATCCATGGCTGTAATGAACTTAGCTTGTGACAATTGTGTCAATATCTCATGTATTCTGGGTATTGGATATCTGTCAGGAATGGTATAGGTGTTCAGGGCTCTGAAGTCTCCTACCATCCTTGATTTTCCATTATGCCAAGCTATAATGACAGGTGTAGTTACCTCTACCTGTTCATTATGTCCTACCTTTCTTAATACTCCAAGGTCCATTAATTCTTTAATGTGTACCACCAAGCCTTCTCTAGCCCTTGGACTAGCTGGGTAAGCAGGTCTCCTTAGTAAAGCTGGGCAGGGCTTTTCCACATTAAGAATTATATCCACTTCATGCCCAATTATGGTACCTAGTGGCTCTTTGTCAGATGCAAAGGAAATTTTGTACTTAAATAAGAGGTCAATCAATTTTTCTTTCATTTTTACTCTTAATTCTTGATTGAATTCTGCCTCTTTGAGTTTTTAAGATATGAAAAGTTCCTTTTCTGGACTTTTCTCTTCATTCTTAATAGCTGTAATTTGTTTTTTGTTATTTAAGAAGCCAAACTTTTGTCTTTTGTTGTCTCCTATGGTAAAATATCTATCTTTTTGGTTAGAGATATCTATACCATAAATTGATAAGTAGTCATTTCCAAGTATGAAGTGATTACTAGTACAGTTGTCCATTACTACAAAATCTACTTTAATTCTGACACATTGTGAAGGGTGAGGAAAAATTAGTGTTAAATCAATTATTCCAAGGCACTTCATGCTCTCACTTGCACTACTAAATTTCACACCTTGTATTGGCATAAGTTTTTCTTGCCAGTCTGGGACAATGGTTTTTGAATAACTTTTACCAACACAGGTGCAATACGCCCCTGTATTCAATTTTACTTTTCCTTCTTGGTTATCAACCATAACAATGCTTATACTTGATTTTCCAGCTGTGTATCCCATTCCTTTTGCAGGTTTGGTTCTGTACATTTTGGCATCTTGTATATTTGTCAGGTTTGTGTCAGATGTTTCAACTTGTGGTAAGTTTGAGTTAAAATCTAGTACTTCATAAATTATATCAATATTATGAATTTGTGCATTAATTATATTAATTTCATCACTTTCAGAACTTTCTGACCCTTCTGTTTATTCTTAAGAGTCAGATTCCTCTTCTTTGTCATTGTGGTTTTCTGTTTCCACAATTTCATTAAACTATTCCTTTTTGAGAAAATTATTGGCTAAGTGTCCAATACCTCAACATTTATGGCATTTTCTTTGCTCATTATTGTTAGATGTATTTGGCTTGAAAGCTTCTTTTGATTTATCTTTTTTGATAAATGGCTTATTTGGACTTTTAAAGTCCAATTTCTTCCAACTTCTGCCAATTTTTGTTCTTGTCACTATGTCCTCCAGTGCATTGATATATTCTTCTGTGGAGCATGGTTCTATACACCTGCTTCTTAGGGAATTTTCTAGTTCTCCTCCACATCTCTTAAGTATTTTCATCTGCACCATTTTTTGTGACATTTCTGGGTACAGTGAATTGAGTCTTTCAGCTTTTTTTAAGAATCAAGTTAAAGGTTTGTCTTTGTCTGGGTCAAAGAAAGAATTTTCAAATGCATTTTCTATCTTGTACCTCCAGGAATCATTAGCCCACTTGGTGATTATTTCTTGTTTCCACCATGACCAGGTATTTTTGCCATTTGTTTGCTTTATGCCATAATACCATCTTTTTGCAGATTTTTCAAACAATGAATATAATCTTTCAGTGATTAATTCATCTGGTATTGCATAATCTTCTTGTAGAATGCCAATTGTTTTGATAAATGACATGGGGTCATATTCACCTTCTCCTGTGAATGTTGGCCATTCTTTTAATTGAGGTGCTTCCTTAATTAAGAGTTGGTTATTTTCTTGGTGACTTAAGTCTGTTATGAATGGATTTGTTAATTCCTCTTTTGGCTTAACAGGGCTTCTTATTTGACAAAATGGTGTTGATAACTTTGGCATATTTGAGTTAGCCTCATTAATTTTATCCATTTTATCAGTGATAAGCCTTATTTCACTTTGAATGTCATCTTTCAGATGCATTCTTGCTTCATCACTCTTTTCCACATGGTTCAAAAGTAATCTTTGGTGTGATAAATTCTTTTCTTCAAATCTTTCTACAGAAATGCTCAATTTGTTTAATTTTTCTGTAAGATTATCACTACTCACGTCATAATTGATTGTCAAAGTTCTTTCTTTGCTATCACTTATGTATTTGTACAACTCTTGTTGTCCTTGTATTAATTTCTGAGTATTATCAATCAATACCTTTGGTTTATTATTTTCAATCATAAATTTTATGTTATCAATTTCTTTTTCTTTTGAACACAAGTTTTGTTAAAGATGATAAGCTATTATTTATTTCTTGAAGAGATAATAAACTATTTTTAATGTCTTTAAGAGGTAAAATACTATTTTTAGGCTCTGTTAAAGTATTTACAACATCAGGAGAAAAGGTTATTTCTTTGGGAAATGGGGTTGTCTCATTCTTTGCTCTTCTTTGTCTTTGAATTCCATCAAGGTTCTGGCCATGTTGAATACATTGTCCATGCCATCCTCTTGGATTTTTGGAATCCTGTAGCTTTCGGAATACGGCTTTTTCCAATTCTTTTTCCTGTTCTTCTTCCCTTCTTGGGGAAGTGGGTTGGCTTGGGGCTTGCTGGTAGAAGCTACTGGGGCTTCTTCCTTGGTTGCCTGCCTCTTTTTGGCGTGGTAATCCTTGATTTTTTTGATTTGAGGTTTGGATGACAGTGGATTCTATCCATTGGAGTATCTCACTATTTGCTCCTCTTTGAGGAACTTTTTCAGGATGTGCCAGGAGCTCATCACTCCTTGGTATATTTGGGTCAACATTTCCCAATCCTTGTCTTTGTATGCTGTGAGTACTGTTTGTACTGGCTCATGTGAATGTCTATTTGAGCCCTCTGAATGTGATTTGTACCTGTTTGAGTCACTCATACTTAGTTCCAATTCTGGTTCAGATATCATGGGCATTTCTGGGACTTGCCTTTGGGATAAGGCACTTCCTTGTGTGGATTCTGTTCCACTGGGGATATTGCCCTTCCTTTTCCCTTTTGAGGAATCAATTCTACCTCTGATTCCAGCTCCATATGATTGGATGGAGTATTGGGAGCCTCTTCTGGTAGTCATATTTTAAGAAAAAATAAGAAATAAGAGGATTTCAGAACAAGAATTCTTCTTATGGCAATTTATAAATGAGGTACTCACCTTCAGAGTCCTGAATAGTGGGTCCTGGAAAGTCCAATTTAGTGGCTTTCTTTTTCTTAGTGATTATTGGTGTTGGAGAGATTTGTCAAGTTTCTTCCACCAATCTTTCAACAGTGGTTTGGCTGTCCTCTGTTGGATTGTCTTCAAACACTAAAAAAGACGAATAAATATAAGTCTTTTATATAAAAAGTGTTATTTTTGGTAAGATATGGCAATTTTCCACGTAAAGATTGCTTCTATATCTTAAGAGATGAAAATAAATAAAGAAATGAAGTTAAAATGAATAAAAAATAACTTTTTTTTATTGGTTTTTATTTATAAGTTCTTTTTGTTTTTATATTTTTATTTTTAGAGAATAAAACAAAAAAATGAATATGATTCTTTTATCAAATTAATTTATAATATATCATTATTTTGAATTTATAAAGCATCTTTTTTAACTACTAGAGTCAGTCAAAGAAAGTTCGTGCAAGTCTAAGGATGTGAAAAACCACGTGTAAGACAGTACCATTGATTTCCAAATGCCTCAATAGTATTTAAAATCAATAAATATAAAATTATCATATAATTTTATGATTATAATTGTAATTTATTATTGGATAAACCCAATTGGAATCTTTTTAAAGGTCTTTTAGAGTAAATATCACGTCCAGGCCCCCAAATGTAAGGTTTGACTATGAAACAATAAGTAAAAATTACTAATATTTTACTTATTGTACTATGAATGCCCTTATAAAGGAAATAAATAAGATAAAAATAAATATTATAATAAATAATTATTATAATTATGGCGTAAAATGATTATATTATTAAATAAATATAATTTAAATTATAAGAAATAATATATATAAAATAAATATATTAATATAAGATGATTAATATATTTAAAAGCACTTTATTATTGCTACCAACAAATAATAAAGGTGCAAAAAATTGTTTTCATTAATAAAAAACAATTAATAACAATAATATTACTAATATTAAAGTTATAAATTAATATAAATACTATTTATATCAATTATAGAATTATTAAAAGTAATAATAGAGAGAAATTATTATAATAAGGGAAATAACCTACTTTTAATGCCTAATATAATAATTTTGAATACTTTTATGCCTAGAAATGTAAATACAACTTATTTAGGTTTTAGTTACAATAAAGTTTAAGAGAAATTACAAATTTTCTTGGTTTTTCTGTGAAATTGAGGTTTTTAAGAGAAATTTAAACAAAACAATTAAATAATTCCAATCATCGCGTCAAAGATGAAGATTACTATAAGATTATCTTTGGTCTTTAATAATATAAAAGTTTCATATATAAAGAATAAAGAAATTACCTTTTTCTTTCATGATTTAATGTTTTGTAAGCGTCTGAGGGGGAAATAGACTAAAAATAGCTCTATTTATATTAAATTCCTTCCTCCTTGAGTCCAACAGACTTCTAGTAGACATTCACTGATCATATCCACCGTAATTGATCAATATTTCAAGGTTTGGTGATGATTACATTATGATCAAACCATATTATCTCATTATTACGCCATTATTTAGAGTTATCACTATAACTCTAGGTTTGATGATTTCAAGGCTTGGAATAACCCCAAAATTCGTGGATATTATTAGGTTTAATCATAAAATAACAGTATTCACCAATTGTATCACTCATATGACTGTTAAACTTAATTTAAGGTTACAGTGAGTGATCATAAATGATCAAATTAAGCTCAAACCTTGATCCTTAATAACCTTTAGGTTTTACATGCTACAACAATTCAGAGAATGAACTCTAATAGCTTGGCATAACCTTATTATGCTTCCAAGAGCATTTTATTACATCATCAAAACTCTATTTTTGATGATTTTTCTTGTAACTCATCTTTTCTGTTGAAATTTAATATTTTAAACTTCAAACCATTATTTCAAGGGGTTATACCCTAAAATTTATGATAAAACATTACGTCATTCTTCAAAAATGAACTAGTAGAATCTGACTGTCTAATTATTTCTAAGTTTGGACCACTTTCACAATAAAGTGGTCAACAGCTCTATTGATTTAAATCATTAATCCCTTACAGGTTTTGACCTTGTTAATAGCTTGTGAAATAAAGTTCATTTCTGTATTCCTACAGTAATTACGTGATGACTTTATCTTGGGTTCATCACTCTATCATGAATATTTCAAAAGATATTAGCTAAAATCCTTGAATATATGCATTGACCAAAAAAGTGCATATATTCAGCTTAACTTCTTAGGTATTGACTTTGGAGATTAGCTTCTTAATTGGTTTATGTGTGGAATTTTATGGAGAATCCAATGGTACCATTCATTTCAAATGTTGTTTCATTTGTATTTGAAATAATTAAGGATTTATGTTTATTTTAAGGTATTATCACTTATAACTCATTACATATTGACTTTACAGATATGCCATAAAAATGGTATATGTGTATTTTACCATGGGGAATCCAATGATATAGTATAATTCACATGTTCATTCATTTGGTTTTAAGTTGAACCAAGTTTTATTCCTATTTATGGCATTTTTGTAGCTTTAAGGTAGTTATTTTTAATGTATAATTATTTTAAATACTTCTTGTGACCTTTTTGGGTATGTGGTCATATCTCAAAGGCTCACACTTTCTATCTTTCTTAATCATTGATGACCATTTCATTTAACTTCATTCTATTTCCATCAAATTTCTCTTTGTTTGTCTATTAAGGTCTTATCAGGAGTTATTGATTGGTTAATTGATTCGGATTCATTTGGGTTATTGATTCAGCGATTCACGATTTTATTTGTATTTATTTGATTGAATTTTGAATCCCTCAAGATAACTGATTTATCCTCAAGAATTGAGTATTGATTATTGATTGATTTTGATTCCTGAAGATATTGATTGACTGACTGATTCCGCAAGACTTTTAATTGACCTTGAAGACATTGATTGATTGATTGATTATTGAATTCTTCAAGATTATTGATCTTGAATTTGAATTTATTGTTTATTACTGATTGAATTGATTGATTATTGATTGAAGTTGTTTCACCCCAAGAATTGAATTGATTCATCATGACTCATCAAGATTTTTATTGTGCTTGATTTTCCAAGCTTTGATTTATGTTCTCAATACCATCAACTTTTTATTCTACTTCTGTTCATAATGCCAGTTCAGCATAGTCCCCCAACCAAGAACACTAGATCCCAAAAGATTCCAGCTGTTCTCAATCCTACAGCAAGGGCTCCTCTTGACTGCACACCATCAGTTCATCAACTGAGTGCAAATTTGGCCAGAGGACCACCAATGGAAGGAGCAGCACCCTCAAGAAGAGGTGGAAGGAAGTCTAGAAGATCAAGATCCTTTTCTGGACTTTTGGGTGGCTACCCTGGCATGTCTGAAGGTGCAAGAGCAAGATTAGGGGAAGTTGAAGATGAAGAGGGGGAAGATTTTGTGGAAGAGGAAGATTCTGGGGAGGCTGAAGTCGCAGATGCCTTGGCAAATGCTCCAGAGGTTCCTCAGGGTTCTAATCTAGCCCTTTATAGTCAACCTCTTGTCTCTCAAGCTGAACCAAGTCTCCTCAAGATGATGGAGCAGATGACTCAATTCATGGGGCAGCCCACTCAAGCAGTTGCTCCCAGGAACGATTCCAAATCCCCCGCTTTCAAGACACCATCCATGAAGGCACCTTATTCTGTTGATGGTACTCAAGCTCATACATTGAGACGATTTATCCAATTCTGTCAATTAATCTTCCATAATGATGCAGAAAATTTCTTGTCTGACAGGAAGAAAGTTCTTTACTCAACTCCTTTTCTCACTGGTAGAGCTGGAAAGTGGATTGAACCCTATCTCTCGGATATTTCCAATGAAGACCCTTCTTATCTCCTCAATAATTGGCCATTGTTTGAATCTCAACTATTCACTTGGTTTGGTGACCCCAATGAAGTCAGGAAAGCTGAACAAGAGTTGGAAAATTATAGGATGAAGGAAAGTGGCCATGTATCCTTGTACATTTCTGATTTCAGAAGTCTAATGTCAAGAATTGGAGATTGGTGGGAAAGAGCTTATATCCATTTTTACAGAAGAGGATTGGAATCAAGATTATTGGATCAGTTGGATTCTCACCCTGGAACCTTTGATACTCTTCAAGAACTTATGGATGTCACTTTAGAATGAGACACAAGATATCATGAGAGGCAAAAAGAAAAGGGTGGAAATCAAGAGAAGAAGGCTCCTGTCAATGGATCCAAGCCCTCAAGGCCTCCTCAAAACTCATCTTCAAAAAGGCCTCACCAAAAGAACAACAAGAAGGGCAAGCAGTTTCAATCTTCAAAGGAAAAGCCCCATGCTGCTCTCCTCAATAAGGACAATAAATTAATTGGTTCTGAAAAGGAGAGGAGGATTAGAGAGGGGTTGTGTACTTACTGTGGTGGAAAGCATCCAATTTAGAAATTCTTCAAGAGACCTCAGAACAAGCCTGGGTAATCATCAAGAGGCTTCCCTAGCAAGCAGGGAAACGCCTGAGGGGGGATCATGATGTGTTCAATGGTTCTCACTTCTTTCCTTCAAGAGCACAATTGTACACTCTGAATACTAGTGTCAAGAAATCTTTAAATTTTCTTATTTTTTCTTCTGTCTCTGATATTTTTTATAGTATTCTCATTGATTCTGGTGCTAAAAACTCTTTTATTGCAAAGAATTTTGTTCTCAAGTACTCATTGACTCTGTCAGAGCTCCCTGAAAAGATTCCTCTTTTCATTCTTGACTCTAATGAATCCCCTTCCTTGTTCATCACCCATTATACCAAGTGGGTAGCTGACTTGCCTTCCTTCCCAAGCTTTGAATGGGAATTATTCATCATATATTCACCCAAGGAAGAATACCTGATATTGGGCTATAATTTCCTTTACCATTTTAATCCCATTATTGATTGGAAAAATGGATTTATCACCTATGATTCTAGTCATAAGGACTCTAGTGGTATTATTCTTTCTACAAGTAATTACTTTGCCACTTCTGTCAACAGTGTTGCTCTGGTTGGTGAACTTAAGACACCTTCCCTTCCTTCTTCTGTCCATATCCCTTCAATCATTCCCTCTCAGTCATTACTTCCATTAAGAGATGAAGTCTTCAAAGAGATAAAAGATGTTGGAGAAGATGTTGCTATATCTTCACTTCATCTCTTTCAAGGGGATATAGACCTTCCTCCCTTATCCTTTCATGCATTCCTGGAGGAGCAGTGGGATGAGGAGGAAGAGCCAGAAGAAATCAAAACTATGTTGAAGGTAGTACCTCCTTTTTATCACCAATATTTGGATTTATTCTCCAAGGTGAAAGCAGAGAAACTTCCTCCACACTGTGTCTGTGATCATCATATTGAATTGGAGGGTCTTCTGCCTCCAATTGGTGTTATCTACTCATTATCAAGTCAAGAGTCCGAAACACTATGGGCCTACATTTCAGAGAATGTAGAGAAAGGTTTCATAAGTCCAAGCTCCTCTTCAACAGGAGCACCCATCCTTTTTGTCAAGAAAAAGGATGGAGGTCTTTGTTTGTGTGTTGACTACCGCAAACTTAATGCTGTCACTAGGAAGAACAGCTATCCTGTTCCTCCTATGAACCAGCTTCTTACTGTATTCAACGGTTCCACTATCTTCTCCAAGATAGATCTGCGTGGTGCATATAATCTCCTGAGAATCAAAGAGGGGGATGAGCACTTAACTGCCTTTAGAACCAAATATGCTAGTTATGAGTATTTGGTCATGCCATTTGGTTTGACCAATGCTCCAGCTCCTTTCCAGAATCTTGTGAATGATATCTTTGCAGATTTTTTGGATGTGTTTGTTGTAGTTTATTCAGATGATATTATGGTCTTTTCCAGTTCTGAGGAGGAAAATGTCAAACATGTGGCCTCTGTCCTCCAAAGACTTAGTGACAATAATTTGTTTTCCAAAGCCTCCAAGTGTGTATTCCATGCCTCAAGTGTGGAATACTTGGGCTATGTTGTTTCAAGTGATGGCCTCAAGATGGATTCCTCAAAGGTTCAGAAAATCATCAATTGGCCTCAGCCAAAAAACATCAAGGCTCTTCACTCTTTTCTTGGCTTTGTGAATTTTTATTGTTGTTTCATAAAAAATTATTCTAAAAAAATCACTGCTCTCACTTCCCTTCTCAAAAAAGACTCTCCTTTTATCTTCAATGAGGAAGCTCTTAGCCAGGTTCAATTACTCAAAGAAGCTTTCACTACTGCTCCTATCTTATCTCATTTCAATCCTTCTCTACCTATTATTGTAGAGACTGATGTTTCTGATTATGCCTTAGGTGCTGTACTGATCCAGGTGAATGACTCAGGAAAGCATCCAATTGCATTTGATATTTTCAAGCTTCTCCCAGCTGAGCTGAACTATGAAATTCATGACAAGGAACTCCTTGGCATAGTTTGGGCTCTCAAGCGCTGGAGAGAATTTCTTCTCTCTCTTTCCAATTCTTTTGAGGTCTTGACAGACCACTCTTCCCTGCAGTATTTTATGTCTTCCAAAGTTCTGACTTGTCGTCAGGCCTGTTGGGCTGAGTTTCTTTCTGAATTTCATTTCACTATCACTTACCGCCCAGGCAGCCTGGCCACTTTACCAGATGCCTTGTCACATCAGGATGACGTGTACCCAGAGAGGGGGGTGGACTTCATCAGCACAAAATCTCAAAATTTTCAACAAATTATCAAGCAAGATGGGATTCAAGAGTCAAGATTCTTCTCAATAAAAGTGGAAATATTTTCAGATTTAGTTGACAAGATTCAAAAAGAAGTATGGCAAGACAAAGACTATAAAGAAATACTCAAGCAACTAGCAAGAGGTGAATCAGTTCCAGATTATTCTCTTGAACCTCAATCCAAGTTGTTATTATTCAAAGATAGAGTGGTAATCCCAAGCAATGAAGAACTTCAACTCAATATTCTTCAAAAGTGTCATGACTCACCATTGGCTGGCCATCCTTTCCAGGGGAAGACCCTCAAGCTCATCAAGAGGGATTTTCATTGGGCTGGCATGAATCAATTCATCAAGGACTATGTGTCCTCATGTCAGCAATGTTCAAGAAACAAGAACATTCATCACAAGAAGTTTGGACTACTCAAGCCTCTTCAAATTCCATCTGGTCCTTGGAATTCCTTATCAATGGACTTTATCACTCAATTGCCCTTGTCAAACAGCTTTGACTCAATTCTAGTAGTTGTGGACAGTTTTTCAAAAATGGCAATCTTCATTGCAACTTATGGAACAATCACTGCTCTGGACTTTGCTCAAATCTTCATTAGTCATGTATTTTCCAAGCATGGCCTTCCAGTCAGTATTGTCAGTGATAGAGGATCTTTATTTGTTTCATCATTTTGGACTCAATTATGTCAGAAGCTCAAGATATCAAGAGATCTTTCAACTGCTTTTCATCCTGAAACAGATGGACAGACAGAGAGGGTAAATCAGATTCTAGAACAGTATCTTTGGATGTATGTCAGCTATGATCAAGATGACTGGTACACCTGGCTCCCTCTGGCTGAATTTTCCTATAATAATGCAGAACATTCATCAACAAAGCAATCACCTTTTTTCACCATTTATGGAAGGAATCCCAGCTTTGACTAAATCCATATTTCTCAAGATTCACCTGCTGGAAAGTTATCAACAAAACTCCAATCAGTACAGCAAGTTTTAAAAGAAGAATTAGAGTCAGCAATAAGGAGATTCAAGAAGTATGCAGATAGAAATAGAGCAATTCCACCTGATTTCCAACCTGGGGACAAAGTATGGCTGGCTTCCAAGAACATCAAGACAACAAGACCCCCCAAGAAATTATTGGAAAGATGGTTGGGACCTTTTGAAATTCTGAAGAAGATTGGCAGCCATGCATATCACCTCAAGTTGCCTCAGAAATGGAAGTCAGTTCACCCTGTATTCCATGTGTCCTTATTAGAACCAGTTAAGCATTCAACTATCCCAAATTGACAGCAATTGCCACCACAACCAGTCTTAGTGGAGGAGCAAGAGGAATGGTAAGTGGCTCAGGTTCTGGACTCAAACCTCAAGAGAGTTAAATTATGGCATTTTGTAGAGTGTAAAGGATTCAGTGAAGACCCAGAAAGAACCACTTGGGAACCAGCTTCCAGCCTTACCTGCTCACCAGACCTTGTCAAGGATTTCCATTAATTGTATCCAGACAAGCGTGGCCCAAATACCTCAAGAGTTTGATTTATGGTGCTTGGTGGGGAGATGAAGTTATGAAAGTAAGTTCCTCTCCTGGCGTGCACCTTTAAGGGGGTATTCTACCCATATGTTGTTGTAAGCATCACCTTGGCCGCATTGTGAGCAGTTGTCAATTTTTTGGACAGATTAAGAAGGCCTTACAACATCAATACCCTCCAATTTGGACCTTATCAAGATAAGGCAAAATGCTTCTTTCTTTCTTTTTCTTTTCTTTTCTCTTTATCATTATGTCAATTGATTCCAATCATCATTATTCAAGACTTTCATTACTTTGAGTCATTTATGGCAATTTATTTCAGTTTTATGGTGCTTGGTAGGGAGTGGGAGTTATGAAAGTAAGTTCCATCTCCTGGTATGCATCCCTGAGGGTTCTACTTCTTGTAAAACATTTCCTTGGCCACTCCGTGAGCATCAAATGCTTGGTTTTCATTTTTCAGACAATTCTTGGCCAAAAATCAAGCAACTCACTGCAAGAAGGAAAAACCATCAGGAATTTCCATTATCTCTTTTTCTCTACTCTCTTTTTCTCTAATTTTCTTTCTTTTCTTTACTTGTATAATTTTGTTTTCTTTTATTTCTTCAAAGCAGCAGCATCCCCTCCCAAATCATGTATTGGAAGGTTCCATTATTTTTTCATTTTTTCATATTTATAAAAGTGGGGATAGAAGTCAAACCAAACACAAACAAGGATAAGGAAACTAGTTATCTCTACCTAAATCATCAAAGTTTCTCTGAAAATCATTTATCAATTCATCTTTATACCCGGCAAAGGTTTCAGCCATTTCTTCTGAAGCAGTACCCAGAATAGTCCTGTCATTTGCATACATAATCACCTCCCTGCTATCTCTATCAACCCCTTGAATAATCTGGCCACAGCTTCTTGGTTTTCACTTGCGTCATTGGGATATTTTCTGGTAATTTGGATAGGCCAGCAATCTCTTCCTTGAAAAACTTGAGTGGCAGGAAATGGCAAAGGAGACAAACCATTGCTTCTTCTACTGGAACTGACCACAGGTTGGAGTTGTTGGGAGGTGGTTATGGGTGAGTTCCTGGGTTGCTGGCTTGGTGATGGTCTTACTGCTAAATTCAAGGCAGGCCTGGAATGAGGAGTACTTTGTGAAGAAGGTGGAACGTTAGTAGGAATGGAAGCAAGAGCTGGTTGGAAGGTTCTGGGAGTACTGGGAATCACTTGGCTTTGGAATCTGTTGTAAAGACAATGAGCAGAGGAATTGCTGGATGGATGGCCAACTGCATGAGGAACAACTACAGCTTCTTAAACATCTGGATCAGTTAGGTAATCAGAAATCCTTCTTATTCTTCTCACTACCCCTTCAGTGTTGATCCTGGAGATTGGGACTTCTGAACTGGAATAGATTGGCCTACCACCAACTGGAATTGGCCCTCCAACATTAGGCCACCTTGCCACATCCCTCTGCGTGGAACCAGTCACTACGTCAAATTATCAGTACAAATTTCAATCCAGAAATGCAAATCACTCACATTGAGAAAATCCTGAAGTTCCATCAGGAGTAGGTGCCTCAGAGACTGGGAACTCTTTCCCAAAAGGCCCATCTTTTCTAATCCATAAATACCTCCTGATGTTAGAAGACAGCACCCCTATACGGCAACATTGTTTCTTTCCAATGAAGAAATAATGGAACTTTGAAGATCTGGGACTTTGGTGTTGAAAAAAATCCTTACCCTTGGCCAAACATTCAATACAGGCAGGATCAAGAATTTCAACTGCTCTGTATCTGTCATAGATTTGGGTGGGATCAAAGTGAAGAGAAGAAGCCATTGAGGGTGAAGATAATCGACTGAAGACACCAGAACCACAGAGAACAGAGGGTGGCGGTGCAGAAGAAGAAGGGTCAGTGAGTTTGGTCAGTTTGGAACTCATAACTGAAGAATATGCAAGCAGAAGATTCAAGATGTCAGAATCAGTCCACTCCAAATCAAAAGAAATTGACCTCAAGGAAATGGGGGCCATAACTCATTTATTCCCCCCCTCAAAGCCTCTAAGATGAGGATTAATACCCCTTTGGGGCTGAATTCATCACCCAGGGCCTCCCCTGCAACTTTGGGGAGGCCAGGATCTTGATGGTCCTGGACCCCCTCAATGGGTCCAGGCCATGTAGGTGAGTTTTTTGGACCATGGGCCATTCTTGGTCCCATGGAATCCCTGGGTCCCCAGCAAATTTGGGCCCAGGGGGCCTCCAATAGCCCCCACGGCCCATGGACCATAGGACCCCAGAACATCAAAATGGCCAAATATGGCCATATATCCCAAAACATCACTAAAATCACCAACACCCAAAAAAGGCCCAAAAGGCCATAAAATCAAGAAAATTCCAAATCACCATAGGAGGGGCAAAAGCCCAAAAAACACTATGGGAAGGGACTTTGAGGCATTTCCAAGGCCAATGGGCACAAGACCCCTTGAAGACTTTATTTCAAGATTTTTTCAATTGGGCCTTGACAAATGAGTATACATTCAGATACTCATTTGGCATCATTTTTTGAGCACAAGAGCTCAGTGTCCATCATTTTGGGATACAACCCAAGGCCATACCCCAAGGACAAAGATTGATTGAATCAGAAGAAAATAAGCATATTTCGAAGTGGAATACTTACTCGAAAATTGCAAGAAGGGGGAATCAAATTATTTTGACAGGGAAGAATTGAAAAGGATTTTCAGGACAATGGTCAAGAGGAAATGAAAATTAAAAAAGGAATTTTTTGAAAAAATGTGGGGATATTGAGATGCCACTCAACAGTGGCAGGGTATTATGGTGTTCAGGAGCCCACCAGTTTCAAGAGGGGGATACTGTAACAACCACTCACCAGGGGTAAGGGTATTCATTAATACACCCACTCAAACACCTCAAATCAGCAGATCCACTATTTGCATCAGCATTCAGTTTCAGCAATCTTCCTTGCTGAAACATGCATACAGCCTGTCAACATCTGTACAGGTTGGACTCACCCAATGCAGTTTGGAGACACCATTATGAAACTGTATGATCACTCAACTTCACCACACCTCTTGTAAAGGTTCTGTACAGCTGTACAGTACCTGTATTGTCCAGAGTCAATTCAATCATTCAATCCTCTCATGAAAATTCTCTCTCTGGATCAGGGCTGGTGATTCTCACATATACCAGCCCCTCTTTCTCCCCCGGGGACTTTTCCCCAGTTGATTAATTTAGTTTACTTATTATTTAATGAATATTATTATGCTTATTTTGGGTATTATGTTTATTTAATATTAAGTTAGTCTTTGCATTTTCTCTCTTTGCCTGTACAGTATGAGTTGGGTGGCCATATCCTTATTAACCCTTCTCTTTTCATTCTGACAGGTTGAAACAGTGGACTTGGACTTGTTTGTAGCTGGCTCTTTTATCCTTTACTCTTATTTCTTTTATTGCTTCTTTCTTATATTCTTTGTTTTAGTAATTCATCTCTTTGCACTATTGAGTTTATTTCTCTCTTACCATATCCTGAGCCCTCCATAAGTGAGTCCCAGTTTGCTGAGTGCCAGGCCCTCTTCACTTTGAAGAGCCCCTGTGACAAAGAGCTGGTATCAGAGTACACCAATCATAGGTAAAACCATCAGAGTCTTTGAATTCTAATCCATAAGCACATAACCTTCTGATAATTCCTTCCATAGCTTATATCATTATCTCTGCTAGTCCATCACTTTGAGGGTGATATGGTGTTGAGAATGATAAACTTGTGCCAAACAAGTTATGGAAAATTTTCCATAGGGCTGAAGTTAATTTGAGATGTCTATCACGTATGATATTTTGGAACAAGCTTTTATGGCTAATAGATCTATTCCATATCATTATAGATATGTCCATAGCTATGTCCTCTTTATTAAATTTTAAGAGCATTGGCGCTCTACAATACCTATCAACTAAGACTAGGCATGAATTAGAGCTTTTTTTTTCTCCTAGGAGTAGATCTTTTACTCAATCCATATTAATTATTTGTCATTGGGATTTTGGTTCTTGGATTTGAATCATCATACAAAATTTCTTACCTGTGTCTCTATTTTCTTTTTGGCACCTGTCACAAGTTTGAAAGTATTCTGCAACATTTTTTCTCCAATTTGACCACCAAGAGCAGGTTTTCACTCTTTCTAGTGTCTCATCTTCTGAGAGATGTCCAGATACAATACTATAATGGAATTCATGTACTATAATTTTTATTAGAACTCTATCTTTAAAGGTCATAACACATTTGTTTTTGGTTCTATCATAAAGGGTTCTATCAAGGAGGTTTTCTATTCCTGCATTATGTGCTTTTCTCATAATTCATCCAGTTTGGAAGATAATGATGGTTCTTAGCCATCTTTCAATAAGATTTTGGATAAGATATGCCAGCTCTAGTCCATATCATAGCTTTCTTTGACTTTATTAAAGGATTCTGTGCCAATTTCTGTGACACATATTCCTTGTATATCACTTTCTTCCAGTGTTTCACAGGGGCTCTTCTAAGTGAAGAGGGCCTGGCACTCAGTAAACTGGGACTTACTTATGGATGGCTCAAAGGATATGGTAAGAAAAGAGTACATTGAAGAGGCTGAAGAGATGAATTACTTAATAAAAGAATATAAGAAAAGCAGAAACAAATAATAAGAGTAAGAATAAAAGAGCCAACCACAAACAAGTCCAAGTCCATTGTTTCAACCTGTCCAAATGGAAAGAGAAGGGTTAATACAGATATGGCCACCCAACTCATACTGTACAGGCAAAGAAAGAAAAAAGGCTAAGACTAACTTAAAATCAAATAATTATACTACCGAAAATAAGGATAATAATAATTATTAAATAATAAATATACTACACTAATTAACTGGGGAAAAGTCCCCAGGAGGGGGGAGAGAGGGGCTGGTATATGTGAGAATCACCAGCCCTGATACAAATAGAGAATTTTCATGAGAAGATTTGATGTTTGAATCTAGTCTGGCCAATACAGGAGCTGTACAAGAGGAGTGGTGGTATTGAGTGATCATACAGTTTGGCAATGGTGTATCCAAGCTGTATTGGGTAATTTCAACCTGTACAAGTATTGACAGGCTGTATTCATGAACCAGACTCTATGCATGTTTCAGAAAGGAATATTGCTGATACTGAATGCTGATACACACAGTGAATTTTCTGGTTTGAGTTGTTTGAGTGGGTGTAAGTCTGAATACCCTTACCCCTGATTAGTGGTTGTTACACTGTGGCGCCCATGCTGGGTTTTCAGGTGTATTTTCCAGAGCCCATCTCCTAAGACCATCTGCAATTTTGTGAATAATTCCATATTCATGGACTATAGTAATATTTCCTCTATATTATTTGATATCAATCAGCCATCTCAGCATATTTCTATTTCTTCTCTTCATATTGAGCAGTTATTTTACAGCATTACAGTCTGTAATGACATAAAATATTGTCCCATCTAATTAAGAGTGTAGCTTTTATAGGGCCCATATTAAGCAAAGGCATTCCATTTTGATTTCTCCATACCTTGCTTATATTTGCTTAATTTGTCTTAAAATAAAGAAAATTGGTCTTTAGACAGGCTTATCATTGATTATTTGTGTTTTGTTTAGCACAACTCCTAATCCTTCTCCACAAGAATCAATGTATACTTTTAAGGGTAGTCTCCAATCTGGAATGAAGAGATAAGGGGCATGTGTGAGGGATTTTTTCGATTCCTCATATGCTTTAGCTCTTTTTTCAGTAATTTCATATGATGTTTGTTGATCACAGAGTTTATAAAAACATTTTTCAGTTCTTTTAAAGTCCTTCATATTTTTTATGTAATATACAGAAAATACTAAGAATAATCTCATTTCTTTTTAAGTCTGGGGTATTGGTCTTAGTAGTACTTCTGCTACTTTATTTTTGTCTATTCCCAAGATTAGTACAAACACTACATTTTCTAATTCATTTAGTTCACTTTATGCAAAATGAAATTTCTTTAATCATATTTTAATACTTACTTGAATATCTTCTATAATACCCTTTCAAATCTTGTCAGGTGATTGTCCCAAGTTTCTGAGGAAATTATAATATCATAAATACAGATTATTAGCCATCCCTCTGATAATATTTCAGCTAATATAATATTCATCATCCTTTGGTAATGGGAAGAGGCATTTTTTATACTAAATGGAATTCTCAGGTATTCTTATATTCTACAGTGGACTATTATCCTCAGTAGGGTTCTGGAATTATTTGTTAAGGAATCTTGGTAAAAGCCTTTAAGGGAATCTATTGATGTAATGAAATTAGCTTGTGAGAGTTGTATTAATGTCTCATGAATTCTAGGTATTGGGTATCTGTCAGGAATAGTATAGGTATTTAAAGCACTACATTCACCATCATTCATTTACCATTGTGCCAGTTTATAATTACTGGTCTAGTTACTTCTACTTGTTTATTATGGCCTAATTTCTTCAAAACCCCTAGTTCCATTTATTATTAAATGTGTAACTCTATGGCTTCCCCAGCTCCTGGACTGGCTGGATCAGCTGTTCTTCTTAACAGGGGTGGATAAGGATTATCTACATTGATAATAATATCAAACTCATGTCTAATGATGGCACCTAGTGGTTCCTTGTCACTTCCAAAGGCACTTTTGTACTTATATAAGAGGCCAATCAGTTTTTCTTCCATTTTTTCTGTCAATTCATTAGTTGACTCTTCCTCTCTTAGTTTTTCACTTTTAAAGTAGTGTTTCTCTGGTTTTGTTTCCTCATTTTTTTATAAGATTGACTTTTTCTTATTAATCAAGAAGACAACTTTTTGTCTTTTACCATCTCCTATTTTAAAATATCTATCTTCTTGGCTAGAGATATATATGCCATAAATTGATAGGTAATTATTTCCAAATAGGAAATGGTTACTAGTACAATTGTACATTACTACAAACCCCACTTTCATTCTTATACATTGAAATGGATGTGGGAAAATCAATGTTAAGTCAATGATTCCAAGGGGTTCCATGCTTTCACTTGCACCAATAAGCTTGTCTCCTTATATTGGTATAAGTGGATTTTCCCAATCTGGTGGAAGTGTTTGTAGCTAATGTTTCCTAACACATGTGCAGTATGCGCCTGTGTCCAGATTTTTACTTCCTCTTGATTTTTTGACATAACAATCCTTATACTTGAATTTTTAGAAGTATAGCCTATGACTTTTGAAGGCTTAGTTCTATGCTATTTGGCATCCTTCATGTTTGTAAGGAATGTTTCATATGTTCCAATCTGTGGAAAATTTGAGTTTACATATAGTACTTCATGGATTCAATCAATATTATTAATTTAAGAATTAATTATGTTTATTTCATCAAATTAAGATGTGTCTGATTCTTCAATATCCTTTTCAGAATGAGACTCTTTCTCTTTGTAATTGTGGTCTTCTTTCTCCACAATTTCATCCATTTTTGCCTTCTTGAGACAGTTATTAGCTAAGTGCCCAATACCACCACATTGATGTGATTTCCTTTCCTCATTAGTGCTATTAAGTTTGAAAAGATCTTTTTCTTTGTACTTTTTAATTTATGGTTTATCTGGGCTTTTTATGTCCAGCTTTTTCAATTTTCTCCCAATCTTGGTTCTTCTCACAATTTTCTCTAGTACATTGATGTATTCTTCAGTGAAACATGGTTCAATTAATCTGCTTCTTAGCGCATGTTCCAGTTCTCCTCCACACTTTTTGAGTATTTTCATATGAACTATCTTTTGTGACATTTCTGGTGTTGGCCTGTGACTAAAATCCAGAGCACAAGCATGACAGCAAAATACCATAAATCAATGGTATATCCAAGATTCCACCAAAACATGGAGCGGAGCCAAATAAGCTCAAAAGGTATCAAAATAAAGAGGAAACTCACCCCTTCCCAAATATAAAAGTCCCATCATCATAGGACAAAGAATAGCAAAGTTATTCCTGCTCAAAGGTAATTCTGAGCATAAACCTTAATTTTCACCTCTCATCTAAAATCCAGAGGAAGAGGCTTAACCCCATCAAAGGGGTATTCAGAATTAAGACCTAAGGTAGGGATATCCAATTCTACTAGCCAAACTGAGCTAGCACCAGAATCACAGAAGTTTTGACCAAAATAAGGTCAAATAAGGGTGAATAAAATATTCACCTCCCATCTAACTCCTACAGTTTTAGTGTGAGATACCTAGAGTGGGGTCTTTTTGGAAAGAGCACAATCAGGACTATCTTATGTTGCCATCCATTTCCTCATACCCCATCTAGAACAAAAGTGATGGGGAAAACAAGCTTCATACAGTTTTTAAGTCAAACATATATATGTACAAGAAATCTTGTACATGGAATAACTTTACCATACTTAATGATAGCCATACCAAATGAGGAACCATTTTGTAGAAATCATCCGGGGCTACACAAAGAGCCAAATTTGAGCTTGATATCTCAAAAACTGACAATGGTATGGCAGTTTTAAGCTCAAAATCCCACAGCTAGACCAATACAGTCTTACTGTGCAATATTCTCCCATAAGTATGATTAGGAGGTGTCAAAGAGACAAAAAAGAATGTTTATACTTCAATACCTCATATTTAATTCAATACTGGGGTCCCATACAGGTTCTCTACAGCATTCTACACTTCATACATGTCAGATGAGGGCTATGTGGTCCCCAGATGAAAATTTTAACCCTTTATTGGTGAGAACTGCCCAGATGAGGTTTGAAAACCACATCAGAGCCCAATAAAGAGCATACAGGCACTATGAAAACCACAAGCCAGTACTCTGAAGTGAAAAACTCTTCACTTCCTCTATGTGGATGGTCTAGAGGGCCATTCCACCCCATTTTAGGATAAAAGGAGGCCTTTTCTTCCCAAGAAAAGGTTTCCTCATCCTGCTCTTGAATTCCTACGTATTACAACTGTCAAAAACAGCTATACTCTTGTAAAAGAATCAGGTTATACTATAAACTTTAGTATAGTAGACTTTATTATTGTAACCCAACAGATAAAGCTGCACCCAGGGCTTTCAATAGCGCTCACCACCACTAATAACTATTAGTAAAGCCCTTTTATTTGGTAAAAACCCTATTTTTAATATTATTATCCATGTCACAATCATAGTTTAGGTTATAAATACTCTTTATTATAACCTCTTCATAGACTCAGCCTGACATTTTGGGGCCCTGGCCATGTTTTTTTGGATTTTGGACCTTTTTACATATAAAAGTGAGTTTTTTCACTTATCTTTTATTTCTGACACCTTCTTTCTTCTTTTTTAAGCATAATTTTATTAAAAAATAACTATAATATTTATCTTATAATTTTTTTTTGGATGGTATATGTCATATACCACTGGGTTTTTTTATTTTTAATTGCATTTTTTATGTGGTTTAATCACCACAAAAACCCTTATTTTTGTCATGTTTTATAGATTTGAACACTTCAAGGCATTAATATAGTCCTTTTTGTATTAAATAAGGACACCTCTTGCTGTAAAACCAATAGTTGAGGTGTGGTTGGGTACATTGTTAATTTAAATTACCCTCTTACATAACCACTTTTTCAGATTATACTTGCTATTTACAAGTTAATCTGTGAGATACTCATATACAAACAGTGTTCCAGATATCTGTAAGCTTTATTTCTGATGTGAAATTGTTAATTTAATTACACTGTCATAGTAAAAGGGCATAATATAGAAATATATTGCCCAGAGGCCATTCTTAGATGTGAAAACATCATTTCAAGAAGTCTTGACTGACAATAAGCCCTCTTTATCCTGTCTGATTCAATGGAATAAAGCTACATCCCACTAGAGACCCAGTCACAGGCCAACACACCAGTGACACCCTCAGAACCAGAGGGCAGCAAGGGCAAAGGAAAGAGGCACAGTGAAGGCCTTAGAACAGCTAAAATTTGGACACCTATTGCCACTCAGAGGAATGGAAAGCCACAAAACTCTGCATCAATACAAGGTAAACCAACCTTAATAGCTTGTACAGGGAAGATTACAGTCATTAACCCAATTGTAACCTCTAAAGGTAAATTGCCAAAAGCAGCAGGCATCAAATTTGTACAACGCACAGTCAAAGGTAAATACCCTAATAACATAAAGTTTTTGATTGCTTGCAAACACTGATATGTCACCTGTACACCTCAGAGACCTTGGTTTCCAAAGGCACCATCCAGAGGACAGAGAAAGCTTGTCCAGAACCAGAAGACCTGGAAAAGGACACCTTGGACACAGTGGTGGATGGCAAGAAACTTAGGGAAATCATAGCCACTATGCCATTGACATTCCAATTCGACAGAAACCTCAAACCAGAGGACTGGAAGGATATGGATCAAGTTCTTCAGCTCCACCAACTCCTCAAAGACCTTTTTCAATGGAGCTTGGACAACAAGAGGTTCGACCTGGCATTCCATTGGGAAGAACTAGGAGAAAGTTTCCAGAATATCTGTCTCAAAGAGATAAACTTCATAGACCTTATGGTAATCACCAAGGGCTGGAATCCCACCAGGCAGTGAGGGCAAACAGGATAAGTGAGAATCAAGCCACTATCCAAGCTATAGAAGAACAATTGACCCAGGCAGGGAATACTCAGATTCCTACAGGCTCACAAGGAGTATACCAAACCAGCTCTCCAGTGGCTTCACACCATTCAGGAACCAACAGATCAGTGGCCAAGAGTCACCATTCTTCACAATCCCAGGAAGTTTCCAGGAGAAGACAAGGATACAAGGGGTAAAGCAAGACCACCTTCAACCAAAGGCAGAGAGAGTCAGACCCAATGATCCAGAAGCTGTGCGATTTGGTGAAAAAGGTACACAAGCACCAGAAGTAGTTGTACATAACTCTAGAATCAGTAGTCCTATTAATAGAAATATTGCCCCCAGTCATATTGAACATGATTCTGTCACACCTGAGAGTAACTTGAACAGTGATGCACTGTGGTTATAAATGTCCCAATATGCTGAGAAAGCTCTAAAGCAGTTTGCAGAACTTGAAGCAATCCATGAGAGGATGAAATTATTAACAGCCTCCATGGACAAAATTGCTAAAACCCTTCAAGGACATGCTCAATTGAGCAAATCCTCTGAATAAACCAACAAAAACTGAATCTGGTCTTTGAAGAAAAACACCACAGCAAAAGGGACAGGGATCTTCTGGATCAAGACATAAACAAACTGTTTAATGTCTACCACAACATGAAGCCCCAACCTCAAGGCCATGTTATGGATAATCCGTATCACCAACAGGACATCAAACCAGATGCCAAGCTGGTGAATAAGGCAAGATCTCCATCTCAATACCAGGATGGAGATAATATGTCTTATTCTGAGAAGGAGGCCTTGAAACAGCTTCCTGAGGCTGCAAGCTGGCCCAAATTATCTGAAACAGGAGAATATGATCATATGGAGCTCATAGATTATATTGATGGACTCTTCATTAATGTACCAAGCATACCAGACTACTGGAGTACTGCTAGACTTAATACAGCATCCAAAGGACATGCTAGTATTTGGTACACAGAGAGGAAAGAGATCCATGGCAGAAGAAACTGGCCATGGTGGAAGCGTCAAATCATCCTAAAGTACAGCAATGGTACTTGGATATGGCAAAAGACCATGTCATTTGAAAATGACAAGTATTCAGTGGCAAAAGATCCATATGAATGGTGTTTTAGACAGTCTAAAAGACTTAAAGCCATTGAGCCTCAAATGAACATTCAGATGAGGAATTGCAAACTCCTGACACAAATGCCCGGAAAACTAGAGCATGCAGTAAAATGCAGATGCAACCAAAATTGCACTCCTGATGACATTTCAAATACCTTCCAAGACATAAGGAAAAGAACAAATATAGATCTTCAAAAACATAAATTTCTATTTTTCCATTTTTTCTCTTTATTTTTTACCTTCTTTAGTTTTCTAGACACAATTAATGGATCCCCAACAGACTCCCAGTACACATTCCGGCCAAGCACCAAGACCCTTTGACATTCAAAATATGCTCATGGGAATTCTAAAATCACAAGAGACCATTTTAACTACAATTAACACAATGAAAGGTGATGTCAAAAAGCTGAAATCCCAATCAGAACTACCGTCCCCCATAAAGGGGTATTAAAACTGTCTCAAAAGTCTCCAAAAAACAAGGTTAACCTGGAGAAGTTCAAACATTCACAATATGAGCCACCAGCATTACCAAATTCAGAAAAGAAGTCCCAAAAAATTACATCTAAACAATCATCACAAAAAATTGTACTAGTCCCCAAAACCACATCTCGATGCAATCCATTTCAAATGAAGACACCTGACTTCAAAGGACCAAAGGCAATTAAACTTCTTCTTTCACCCTTTTGATTACTATTCTTGAGATAACACTCTCATCTTGCAATGGATTAGGTGCATTTCACAAAGACATTAAGGTCCTTTGGAATATCCAGAAGCAGGATGATATTCCACAGTCCCAACTCAAGAAGCACTTGTTAAATTTTATTGAAAGTGTTCAAACTAAACTGAAATAAATACAGCCCTGAAGGACGGTACAAACATGCTGATGCTTGAAAATGAGGACAATGTTAAAGCATTTTCAGCCAAACAACTCCAACCTGTCAAGTTGGGCCAAGGTGCCTCAATTCTAGGTGCATCTTATGATTCATACATTAAAGGTGCATTAGTTTGCTTAGGACTCACCATTTGGTTACCCAACCTTTCTCAGAAGAGTGATGACCTCTACAATGTGGCATGCTGAATTTTAACAATCACTACCTTTCAGAAAATTGCAGCAGCAGGGGCCTACAACACCCACAATGTAAACCTCACTTACATCATCAAAACAAGCCTCCTGCAAAAGGAATACAATTACTTTGTTCGCTACTTGATCAAAAAACATTATGATAAGAATTGAAGGTTAAAGTCAGCTACCAAGCTGGGAAGGTCAGAGGTGTATTCAATAAGAACCGCTCACAATTAAGCTTCTTTTTGAAGTTTCATCAAGAATCTCATAAATTATATTTTCTTGCTTTTCTTGTCCTGGAAAACATATTCTATTGTTGTAGGTTCAAGATATTAGGCTGTAATATGCCATTTTGCAAAAGCTCCCAAAAAGGTATTGTAGAATTGTTGAAGAGATAGGTGCCCATAGCAAAGATGAGGGTCACAGAGCCAAAACAAAGAAGGTTCATGTGATAAAGAGATTGCCATACCATTCCAAGAAATATAATATCTTCTTCTGCAAACTTGATGAATCAATGGCACAATATTTTAGGCATATGGGGATTGTCTCCCACATGTGTGTGCGTGTCCAACCCAGAGAAGCTATCAATTCAACTAATGCGGCACCCCCAAGAGGTCTTCCTATTGACTTCTCCACCCCCAAATGGTTCAAAGGCTCAAGCCACATTAAACAGCATTCACTTGTGGATTCAGGAAGTGTGGCATTTTTACCTAATGTCAAAGACTCAGTCCAAACAAAGCCACATCCCGATGAAAAACTATCCAATAAGCAATTCAACAAGAAGTACCATGAGGAGGTTCTCACAGAGTACAATATCCAAGAAAGTGAAGAAAGTAATTCTGATAGGGTTGGAAATGAGGAAGATAGTATTGACTTGGAGGAAGAAAGTGCAGGGGAAGATGATGACTCGGATGGCTTATTAGAGCCAGGAGAATATAGCTATTAATATGAAGAATTTGACGATAGTGAAGAAGAGGAGGAGGTAGGGAAAGATGGGCGCAAGAACAATTATTCTTAAGGGGGGAAGATATGGAGGGTTTCAAGGAGTAATCTGTGTTATTGATAAGTGGAATGTGATTACAAGGCATTATTTGCTTGTACCTACATTGAATCACAAGGAAGTTAAACCAACTCACAATAAAAAATCAAGATGTTTGTGGACAAGTTTCCTTTCTAAAAGTCAGCTCCTTTGTATTTACAATTTAAATGTGTCTCAATCTCGTTTTTGAGTCCTTGATGCACAGTTTGTGCAAAATTAAAAACATCTTAATGGCCTAATGCATTGTTGATGGAAAATAAAAGGGTTTAATAAAACCTTTTCATAAATCATTGAATACAATGAAGGTGAAATCGTATTGATTACATGCTTTGGATATTCTCCTCACAAACTGCAGAATAGTTTCAAAAAATACCAGAAAAGTGGAAATTTGAGGGACATAAGCTGACCCTGTTGGTTGATATTTGGAAGACATCGTTTTCAAAAAGGTGGTAAGCAGCTAGCAATAAAATCTCACAAGTGGAAATCATTCTAAAATCATCCTGCCCAATATTCCCAATGGTAACTCCTGGTAGTTGCAAATAGTATCCAATATGGCCAGGGGGATATCAAATCTTAGGATACACATTGTGTATTTTTTTGATATAAGCGCCAGTGAGTGTATGTTGGTTATTTCCGACAAAATTTTAAATATCTTTGATAAATCTGTAGTCAAAGTGAACCTTGATTTTGGAAATTACCAGGTTTTTTGGTGGTATTGAGGATGCCTTTGATTTTTGGTGAAAATTCACGGCCCTAACCAATATTGCAAAATCACTCAGAACCCTACTTCCTGGCAGATGTGGAAATTCATAAACCCTAAAAACCCCCCTTTTTTGAAGTGACCATTTGGAACATTGAATTGTAAATTATACTTCCAACCTGAATCCCATTTCCAGGCTGACTCACAGGATCCAGATCATCTTCAATTATCCTAATAGATCTCCTGTCCCCCCCTGGCAGGTGTTGTGCTTCCACTGCTTTATGAAACAAGTTCCCATGAATTTGAACTACGGTTTCCCAAATTGATTAGAAACACTCCACCTATTAAAAAGAAAAATCCCTCCTCCCACTTGCTTATCTTTCCATTCGTTGCATTATTTTGGAGTACACCAATAGTTCTCTCCCCTGAAAATTGGGCCGCCACAAAGGCCCCCAAAACTTTAGCTGCTCTGGAATTTGAAGTGCATAGTGATGGTTTGGTTTAATTTTAAGATTTTTGAAAATCTCCCTTGAAGAAGTTCTATATCTATTGTAAGCATTGAGAAACCTCCCTTCATTGCCTTCTTGCACCACTTGCCCAGAAACTATTCTTGTGTAATGCACAAGATCACCAATGGTTTGGAAAGATTTACCTCTTACTGACTTGCATTCAATCATACCCTTTGATTCAATGTATATTTCTGGAATGATGAGGGGGATTATAAGAGTAAAAAGAGACAGCCACTATGTTGCTTTAAGTCTTCCATTCTTTTCCCATCCTAAATTGAAGGGCGATTTTGCAGCTCCCCTTGGCATCACCACTGTGCTCACGAGTTCTAAAAACACTTAAATGTCTCTATTTGACATGAATTCCACTCCAACTCCTCCATCAGTTTGCAAATCCCCATCTTCACCACCACCCTCATCCTCATCACTTTCTTCTTGACTCCCTTTGTTTCCTTATTCACTTAGAATGGTCTGCTTTGTTCTTTTATTTTGTCTATCTGTATGTCCTTCACCATTTTCCCTTTTTCTTTCTTGACGTTCATCTGGGAATCCCCATCTAAAACAAAAATTCTCCACAAGCACACCCTCAATCCAATTGTGAATGACTCCAAGGGCCACATGCATATTTGGGATTTGATATGGGATCCTATTGAGCTCTGACCATCAAATTCCAGTTTCCTTCCGAATATCCTCTTGTGCTTTCAGACTCTTTGAATTTTTCCAAACCTTTGCAGCCTCCAGAATCTCATATCCTGGGCATTTGTTTCCCACTTTCATCAACTGGAATTCATTGAGGTTTGCATCACACCATCCACAGAATTTCAATCCTGCTGTGAATTGCTAGTAGATCACCACATATAGGAAGTACCTATAAGTATACCTTCTGTCCTTATGCATTTTAAGCTGTAAGAGCTGTGAAACCATATTTCAATGACATAAGCTCATCAAAGAGTGACTTGAGACATTTGGAAATTGTCACAACATCAGGTAAATTGGGACCAGGTACAATGTAATATAATAGTGAAAAGGCAGGATTGTGGTGCAGCAATGGTGGGAGATTTAAGCACTTGAGAATTATGACACCGAAAATCTCATTCTTACCAGAGATTTTGTTTCCCTGAGGATTAAAACAGTCTATAACTATTGAAAACACCAGCTGTAAAGCTTTGATATTGTCAGCTTTGGTGGGTGTCTAAGCAAATTCCATCCAGGAAAAGCTCTACTCAATGTCGGTTGTGCCTTTGATTTGAGCTAGGTCCTTCTTCAATGAATCCATTTGGTCCTCCACTGAGTCAAGTGCCAAAGGCCATTTGGTCCACTTCTCGAGACTATGAGTGTAATGAGTACAAATTGGAGTGTTGATTACATGGAATTAATTTGGCTGGATTGTTGAAGATTGCTGTGGTACTATGCCTTTATCATTTAGTGCACTAAAATTTGTGTTTGCTTTGAGAATTCTGGAATTACATATCTTTCCACCTCTAGTCCTATATTTGAAATTAATTGGAACATTGTGAAACATGTATGACAACAGACAAATTTACTTAACTTGGGGGAAAGCTGGAGGGACTTCATCATTGTACGTAAATCTCTTTTGGGCTTGAGTTTTGCAAAATGACAATCCTTGGAAGCCAAAATGATTTCATGAAGAAATGTATAAACATGGCAGCAATTTTAAAAGCTTAGTGCACACATAAGGTGGAGCCAGCAAATGAACACAGAGATAAGAACTAAATAAGATTTTTACATTGATTTTTAAAACAGAAATTAATGTGATTGAAACTAATCTGGTAGGCTATTCTCAACATTTCCAGATAGACCAACATCCTCATTGTCAGAGTCACATGTGCTATCAGTGTTGGTATCACTTGTAGAGTCATATGAGCTGGAGGTAGATTATTATGGTATCCTTTTGTGAAGAGTGATTGAAGAATTTCCATGTGATAGAATCAAATTGTTGTTCTCATGTTTATGCTTGTTACAAATGGATATATATTGACCAAATAATTTTCCATTGGGTTGAGTAATAGTGCATTTGTGTAATTCACAACATTGGCAAGTACAAATGACCCTCTGCATCTTCCTAAGGTGTATGAGGAGGTCTAGAACAGTAACGGTAAAAAATAATGAACCAAATGGACAAAAGAAGTAAGAGAAAAAGAATAGAGCAGCTTGCTTAAATAAAAAATTTCTTACTTTCAATAATTGTAGCAACCATGTGAAACCAGTTGGGGAAATGATGCTGATTAAGAAAACGATGAGCACTAGTCACAGCCAGCACAATAAATGGATTAAATAGAGTGAGTGAGTGAGAATGGTTACACATGGTGTCAGATAGAGTCTATGTTGAAGTAGTAATTACGCTATTTAAAACTAGAACTTTGACTGTGACACGTAAAAAATGATTTAAAATAAGGGTGTTTGAGTAAAATAATTATTTATAATATAATTAAAGGGCTCTACTATTAAAAAATAGTGGTGGTGAGGGCTATTAAGAACCCTGGGTGCAGTCTTACCAGTTGGATTACTATAATAAGAGCTAAAAGAATTAAAACTATAATTATACCTGATTTATTACCCAAGAGTAAAACTGTTTTGGACAGTTTACTGCAAGGGTATTCAAGAGCAGGATGAGGAAACAATTCTGGCTGTGAAAAGCCTCCTTTTCATCCTGAAATGGGGTGGAAAGGGTGCTAGACCTTTCCACGTAGAGGAAGTGAAAGTTTCTCACTCTCTAGGACTGGCTTGTGGCTTGCAAACAGCCTTTATAGCCTGTATTGGGCTCAGATGTGGTTTTTGAAACCACATCTGGGGACCTCACAGCCTGATTCTGATATGCATGACGCGTAGAATGCTGTACAGAAGCTGTATGGGACCCCAGTATTTACTGACATATGAGTTATTGAAGTAAAACCAACCTCCTTTGTCTATTTTACACCTCATATTCATGATTATGGGATATTATCCCATGGTAAGGCTGTATATGACAGCAGGTGGGAATCTGACCTTAAAACAGCCATACCTTTGTCAATTCTTGAGATATCAACCTCAAAATTGGTTCAGTGTGTAGCCATGTATGTGCTCTACACAATTTTCCCTCATTTGATATGGGTATCATTAAATATGGAAAAGTTATCCCATGTACAAGAATTTTGTACATTTGTGTGGTATAGGCAAAAAGCTGTATTGAGCTTATTTGCCCCATAACTTCTGTTATAGTTGAGATATGGGAAAATGAATGACACCATCAGATAGCCCTGATTGTTCTCTTTCTAAAAGGACCCCACTTTAAGTATCTCACACAAAAACGGTAGAAGTTAGCTGTGAGGTGAATGTTTTGTTTACCCTTATTTGGCCTGAAATTGACCATAACTCCAGTAATAGTGGTGCTAGCTCAGTTTGGCTGGTACCATTGGATATCCCTGGCTTAGAGCTTCATTTTGAATACCCATTTGATGGGGTTAAGCCACTCATTCTGGATTTTAGATGAGAGGTGAAAATTAAGGTTTATGCTCAGCAATAACATTTAGCAGGAATAACTTTGTTATTCCTTGTCCTATGGTGATGGGACTTATATTTTCAGAAAGAGGTGAGTTTCCTCTTTCTTTTGATACCTTTTGAGCTGATTTGGCTCAGCTCCATGTTTTGGTGGTATCTTGGCTATAACATTGGTTTATGGTATTTTGGCTGTCATGCTTGTGCTCTGGTTTTGAGTCACAGGCTGACATACCCTCCCTCTAAAAAGGCTCATCATTGATGAGACTGTTCAGTCCTCCTAGAGGCTCTGAATCTCCTTAAATGAAGGTTCCCATCTGGTATGGCATCTTCTGCCAACCATTTGTCCTTATCAGCTGTCTGGTTCTTGAATCTGACTAAGTACTGTCTTTGATCCTTCCCATTAAGTCTTATCTTTCTGGCCCTGATTATTTTACTCACAGGTCCTGGGGAATCCTCCACTTCCACTATTTCTGGTGGGGTGAGGATCTTCTTCCTGGAGGGGAATTTGCCCTCCTCAGTTTGGAAGTATGGCTTGACCAAACTCACTGGAAAGACTGGGTGTTTCCTGGAAAACTTCTCCGTGAGCTTGACTTCCACTGCATTCTTGCCTACCAACTTAATGATAGTGAAGGGCCCTAAAAATGTGTCTCTCATCTTCTTGGGTCCTTTAAGATTGTTGAAGTTTAGTGTAGACACTAACACCTGGTCCTCTTCCTTAAATTCAGGTTCCATGTGTGTCTTGTCCCACCTCTGCTTATTATAATCTTTTGCCTCAGCTATGCATTTAGCAGCTGTGTCACAAGCTCTCTTCCACATACCATGAAATTCTTTGGCTGTGGGGTGGATGGTCAGAAGATTCTTCTTCAAGTGATCCACAGGAAACAAGGGATTCCACCCTTTCTCTACCAGTGCAGGTGTTTTTCCTGTGGTAGAGTGCTGACTTGTATTATAAGCCAGTTGGACTGCTGGTAGAAGGGTAACCCAGTCATGGGTTTATGCCTCATGGTCCTTATATTCCATGCCATAGGCACAGAACCTCCTAAGGATGTCCTCCATTGCTTGGATCATCCTCTCTGCTAGGCCATCTGTTTGTGGATGGTAAGCTGTGGAAAAAGGAATCTTGGTGCCAAGCATATGATACAAGTTGGTCCAAAATTCAGATGTGAATTTTGGGTTCCTCTCACTAATGATGATCTTAGGGACTCCACAGGTGCATATGATGTTATTCCAAAACAACAGAGCAGTATCCATGGCTGTATCCTCCTTGTGGCATGGTATAAACCTCATGCTCTTTCTGAACCTATCAACTATGATCAAGCAGGCATTTTAGTTTTCTTTGGCTCCTGGGACAAGTCCTGTACCCACCCATGTTGATGGTTTCCCATGGGTGTTTGGGTTATTCTATATGTTGAAGTAACCCATACTTCTTCCCGTGTTTCCTATTTGCCTTTTGGCATCTTTCACAAGTGTTGATGTATTCACTCAACTCTTGTTCCCACTTGGGCCACCAAGCTGTGTGTGAGCCTTAGAGGTAATTTCATATACCCAAAAGACCACAAATACAGAATTAACATATAAATATAAATAAAATAAATTTATTTATATTATTATAATAAAAATAAAAATATAAATATAAAATTATATTCAAAATTGAAAATTTAATTACCATTTAAAAATAAAATTACATTAAATTTTGAAATTATAAAATTACATTTATACTTGAAAAAAGTATGTAAGATGTGACTATGAAACTGATGGTAATATTATTATTAATCAACAGTACTATGTCTGTTCTTATGAAATATAATAATAAAGTATTATCATAGCCACAATTAAATAATTAAAGAATTATTTCTTTCACGTGTTAAGCACTACTAGTGATTTTAACAGTGAGCAAGTAATTGTCTACAAGAATCAATTACAAGAAGAATTTAATAATAAAAACTTCTTTTATTAAAATATTAAAATTATTTTAATATATAATTATCTTTTGCAAGAATAATTATAAAGCTAATCCTTGAAGAAAACTATTACTAGAGAAAAACTTGAACAATTAAAGATAAATGACTCACTAATACTCCAAAGAACTTATTGATAGATAAAAGTAGAGAAATTTGACATAGAATTGTGGATTTAAGAGATCAAGATGATATATAGCAGGATTACAACAATATATAGCTGGATTCTATGATTTCACGTCTTTCTGATTTATTCTGAAAGATTTAAAACACTTAAGAATAGTTTAACTAATACTTACTTGTTGGTAACAATGATATAAAATGATAATAAGATGATGATGCGGAAAAAACAGCAAGTGAAGGCCTCTTTTAAGTCAACAACAGCTCACAGAGGCGTGCCATGGAGAAAATTGAAAAAACCAGTGAGTGAGAAAGCATTAAACCCTTTTGGATTAGTATTTACATCATCTGTTGCCACGTAAACTTTTCGTAATTGCTTAATTGATGCTTTTACGTGACTACCAACCCCAATTTGGTTAGAATAAAAGGAGTAACATTTGTAAATCTTCTTTTATTCAAAAGTAATCATTGATTTCCCAAAGTTATCAATGTTATTGACAATTTCATCACAGGTTGTATTTACTGTGAATTTTTGAAGATTCAGTGTTTCACGTAGAATAACCAAAAATGGACTGTAGGTAAAACTTTGAATTTTACTAGTAAAACTGTAATTCTTTTTGGTTGTACCATAGATAATACAGCTCTCAATTGGTGCTGAAAGTTTCAGAAAGATCTATTAAGAGTTGTATTTTTAATGAATTTTTGAAGTTTTTACCTCATTACTATGTAGAATTGCAAATATCAGTGTTTGTCTGGTTGCTATGAGGTAAATCAATAGATACTAGTCCAAAAAGGGTCTTATCCATGGAAAGTAATTAGTAATTGACATGGTTACAGGAGTGTAAGTAGCTCTTTACCTCCTTGGCACATCAAAATAGCAGGTTATTTGCTATTTTCTGGTGTTTTACAGTAGTTGTAACTTGGTAACCAAGTTCCCAAAGAGGTTTAGTTTACCAATTGGGTCAGGATCAGCCATGGAACCAAGCTTTGGAGCTATCCACGCCTCTGGGGCCTCAGAAGTTGGGTACCCTGGCTCTCTTTGATGTGTTTTGTCCCCCTTGCTTATTTTTCATGTCAAAATAGAAATTTAAGCTTCAAGTGAGATATCCACTATGGGTGTACCAAACATGCATGTAAGAATACCATAATATTAAGTGCTCAAAACATGTATAACACTATTCTTAGTGTATATGTAACATGGTATTTCTCACTTTCCCATTATTTTGGCGTAAAATCAAGAAGAACAAAACTTTTCAATGATCTTTTATGTGGTATTAATGATGTGGTGTTGAAATATTTTCCATATTACCACCTCAAAGAGTTAATTTGAGCTTATTCACTCTATGGAGCTACCCTAGGTGAATTTTTGTGTAGAATCCAAATCTGGCCTTAAATCCATGGATTTACTTACTCAATAAAAAGTTATTCATCTTTTCTGAAATTAAAAATGATGAATTTTGGATATATGCATGACTTATGAGTTATGAATAATTCAAAATTTATTTTTAAGATAATTGTGGCCTATTTGGGTGTAAAATATACCTCAAGGCTCACAAATTAAGTAAAAATGAATTTTCAACAAAATTATAAGAAAATAAATAAATTTGGAAAAAAGTTAAATAAAAATTATTATAACGTTTTATCCAATAAATAAACATAAAAAATTATTTCACCATTGGATTCCTCATAAAAAATCAGGTGGGGTCACCCCTTAGTCAAAATTTTGTAACTCAACTCTAAATAAGCTTAAATTAAGTTTTTAGTATTTTCTGTATGAAAATTGAAAATCCTCAAAACTTTAATTTAATTCACATCAAATGCAGTGTTAATCACCAAAAATTGTGTTAAAATTGAGGTGTTGTGTATATTTTAGAAGTTATGAGGAATTAAAGTATTTTCAATTGAATTCAATTGAAATGTCAAAATGTGTGCGTGTATTACATAAGTGAACTTTGATTTACATATGAGGTATCAATTATTACTGTATTGAACTGTACAACTCAATTGAATTACATGTGTAAATTATAAGTATAATACATGATGAGGAATGAAAGGCAAAATGAATTGGAAAGAGTAAATTTGAGGGGGAAAAGGAACTCCAGCTCTAAGGGGGAGCTAGACCCCCAAACTCCTTGCTGACAGGTGTGTGGTGTCAAAATTCACACAAAAGCTCATCACGTTTGGCCTGGAATCCAGTTACAGGGTCTGTGTACTCAATTGATGATGAGGTTTGGATACCAACTGGGGTAGTTTTAGCTGTTGCCAAGAGGGTAAAACTGTCAGCCTGTGACTCAAAATAGAGCACCAGCATGACATCCAACATGCCATAAGTAATGGTATGAGGAATATTGGACAAATATAGCCAATACAAGTAAATTATAAAGAGGAAACCTCCTCAAAGATAATAAGAAAGGACAAAGATATGCCCTATCAAAGATAAGACCAAATAAGCAAAAACTCTTATTCTGGCCTCTAATCTAACTTATGTATATTTAATGGGAACCCCACCAGAATTGTTATTTTTCTTAAAGCTCACATAGAGAGCTACACAATGATATCATCCATGTTGTTGTAACACCACTACAACTGGAGATACCATATAACCTTATTTTCAAAACCAAGTCCCCCTGAAAGTCAAAGAGGGCTTGTACAAAACTGTACAAAAGTATAACCAAATTAAAGATCTCAACAAGAGCTTTAATTTGAGACACCTTAGACCTCTGTATCTCATAAATTGACTGAGGGATCTTGGTTCAAAGGTTTAATAACCAAAATACAGATATTCTGAAAACAAGAAAATAAACAAACCCCTGTATTTTTGGCATACACTCATACAACTGTACAGTGTAATATACCAAACTGTAGAGCTAATCAAGCCCTACAAAACTGTATCATCAGAATACAGATATCTTCCAAATTGAAGAAGATATCTAGCATGGAAGTTTTTGAAGCCTCATACTGATGTACAAAATTACATCCAAAAACTTAAAACCCTTATAACTTTTGCTATTTGCAAGAAGGGTAAACATGAAGAATACCAAATTGAAGAGCTCATTAAGCCCTTCAATTCTGTGCTCTTGGTTTCTTGATATCTCAAAAACTGACTGAGATATCTTGGTTGGAAGTATTTTGACCAATACTGGCCTGTACCAAACCTGTACCAACCAGTACTGGCTTGATACTTAAAATAATGGTTGTTTAAAGCTTAAACCCGCCCAGAATGACTAATATTAGTCATCCAGACACTCTGGACACGTCACAATGGTGCTGACGTGGCCTGTGAAGAGTTTTTTCACCCTGTATTGATCCAGAATGATCATTTGTGGTCCAAAAACCACAATTCTGACTATGCTGACGTCAGAATTGATGGTACAGAACCACAACCCAGCCTCCAGAGTGAAAATTTTCACTCTGTAGACGTGTGAAGAGCCTACCAGTCTTTCACAGTCCTCAGAGGAGATAAAAGCAGGTCTTTCCTCACTGGAAAAGACTCATCTTATCATGAATTAACATCCTTACGTAGTAAAACTGTCTTATACCAGTAGTACTCTTAGGATTATATTGATATAATTAAAATAATTAATTATTGTAGTGTTTCTTTACAGTCAAAGATATTAGAGCATTGCAACCCAGGTCCTCAATAGACTCATCACCACTGTTACCACATAGCAGTAGGACCTGAAGATTTCATTTATTATTTATTTTTTGTGTGTCACAGTCATAGTGCTAGCTTGTATTTACTATTTTTAAGCTACTACATAGACTCACCCTGACATTTTGGGGGCCTGGCCGTTGTTTTAACCTATTCTGGACCTATTTTGGCGATTTTTTTGGACCATTTTCACTATTTTTGAAGGATTTTTACTATAAAATATTTTATCAAAATATATCAAATAATATATTTTATTTTATTTTTGAGTATTTATACTCTTCAAAGCTTTATATTGCAATTTTCACGAAAATTAATAATAATAAATAATTATTATTAATTTTTCAAAGTTATTTTTATATACAAACAGTATATTTAAATAAAAAAACATTATTTTTTACCAAATTGTGTAAAAATTAATTTTAATCATAATATTTATTGTAAATCAACAATAAATATTGAAATAATAATTTTATTATTTCAATTCTTTAATATTCAAATTGAATATTATTGAAGAAGATCTTTTTTTACTCAAGTTGAGGAAAAATTGATTAAAATTTCTTTTTTTTGATAAATAATCAAAAAAAAAAACCTTATTAATAATAAGTCATTATTATCAATTTACCACGAAAATTGATAATAATAAGTAGTTATTATTAACTTCTCAAACTTATTTTTATATACAAATAGTATATTTAAATAGAAAGTATAATTAATTTTTACCAAATTGTGTAAAATTAATTTAAATCATAATATTTATTGTAAATCAACAATAAATATTGAAATAATAATTTTATTATTTCAATTCTTTAATATTCAAATTGATTATTATTGAAAAAGATCTTTTTTTTACTCAAGTTGAGGAAAAATTGATTAAAATTTCTTTTATTTTTGATAAATAATAAAAAAAAAATCTTAATAATAATAAGTCATTATTATCAATTTACCACGAAAATTGATAATAATAAGTAGTTATTATTAAATTCTCAAACTTATTTTTATATACAAATAGTGTATTTAAATAGAAAGTATAATTAATTTTTACCAAATTGTGTAAAAATTAATTTAAATCATAATATTTATTGTAAATCAACAATAAATATTGAAATAATAATTTTATTATTTCAATTCTTTAATATTCAAATTGAATATTATTGAAAAAGATCTTTTTTTTACTCAAGTTGAGGAAAAATTGATTGAAATTTCTTTTTTTTTTTGATAAATAATCAAAAAAAAAATCTTAATAATAATAAGTCATTATTATCAATTTACCACGAAAATTGATAATAATAAGTAATTATTATTAACTTCTCAAACTTATTTTCATATAAAAATAGTATATTTAAATAAAAATATAATTATTTTTTACCAAATTGTGTAAAACTTAGTTTGAATTAAAATATTTATTGGGAAACCAGCAATAAATATTTGAGTGATAAGTTCATTATTATTCTAATTCTTTAATATTGAAGATCAATATTATTTAATACAATCTGTTCTTTCTTAAACTGAGGAGGAAATTGATTGAAATCTGTTTTATTTGATAAATAATCAAATAACAACAAAAGAAAACTTAATTATACAACAAAATTATTGTATAACTAAGATATAGACCCTTTTCTTTCCTCTAAAGAAAGAAAAATTGGAAATTGAACTATTAACAGTTGATTTTTCCATTTCAATAAGTGAATAACTTATCAATAATATTCAAGTTTAATAATATAACTTTTAATATTAAATACTTTACTTATGAAAATAAGTCAAACAAAACTGTTATTTCTTCAAAAAATAAAAAATAATTAAAACTCAAATACCAAACCAAAATCAGAAGAAATAACAGTAAGGAATTGAAAATTTTGTTTATTCAAATTGAATTACAAACCTTCTCCATTTTCTTTCAAGTGGAAAAAATACATTCCATTTGAGACAAAATCACAGTGAAATTCATCTGTACCAAGCCTCAAAGACAAGGAGGCAGTACCAACTCCCAAGAAAATTGCCAAAGAGTATAAAGCAGAAATCTGTCCAAGGGCCTTTTAAAGGTAAAAAAACCTTGAAAAATACAGTATTTTTTGTCTTTTGTCATTTTTTAACATGACACCTCCATTTCTCAGAGATCTTGGATACCCAAGAAATCAGCCAGAAATATGGCAAAGAAGAAATAGAGGGAGAAGACCACCACCTTCTGGATCAAATAGCCATGAAGGGACTTATTATCAGGAAACTCCTGCCCAAAGTTCCACCCCAAACCAAGTTCAGCCAAGTCCAACAAAAGAATTGGACAGATGCAGAAAAAATAACTCATATGCATCTACTCCTGAAAGACTTGTTCACATGGAGTATGGACAACAAAACCTTCACCATGAAAGTATTATGGGAGGAAATTGGAATAATGAGGCAAAAAATATGAGTAAATCTTATTACTTGCCAAAAGTTTCTGGAAGAAATGAAAAGTTGGAATCTCAACAGCCATTTCATACTCTCAGAAGAGACTTGAATCAGAAGGAATCAGACAGAAACCCAAGCCATAGAGAATTCTTGGCATATGGAAGAGCCCAATCTGATTCAGGAACACCAAGGCATGGAAGAAGAAATTACATCTTTCCCACATCAGTCCAACAGCTACAGGACTTGAAATCAAAAGGACAATATTTCCAGGACTCTCCAGTCATCCCTGCTAGTTTCCAGCAGAGGACATGGAGCCCTAGTAGGAAACAAGAATTCTTTCAGAAAGGAGAAGATAGAATCAGATCCTTTGATGAAACAATGAATAAAATGAGTCCAAGAGGAACACAAATCCTAAAAGACACTGTACCTACAAATAGTGTTAGCTCAGAATCAATTGATCCTCAGCTTATGCCTATTGATGATAAAATACCCCCTCAAAAATTTGAAACCACAGAGTCCAGAGGTAGTAGTTTCATATGGTCCAACATGGGTAAATTCATGGATTGGACATATGATCATGTTCAAGAAGTGACTTCAGAAATGAAAACAATCAAGGAAGAAAATTCCTTCCAAACAACAGTCATCAAAGACTTGAACACAAATCTATCCAGAATTTGGGCAGAATTTGAAAATACAAACAGACAGTTGAACTCAATATTAGAGGAACAACAAGCTGTGAGAAGAGATTTAAGAAATATCCAATATCAACAGCAAAGCCTGGAAAAAGAAGTGGATTTTCTCTATAAAAAGGAGGGAAAAAAAGATAATTTCTTCCCTCAAACAGCTCAAGATGATAAACCACTCACCAAAGTAAAAGAGGAAGAATCAGAAAACCAAGCTCCTGCATCCCAGGATCCAAAGTTAAGGTCTGAGTCTATTTACCAAGATGGTGAGAACCTCAGTTACTCTGAGAAACAAGCATTGAAGCAATTACCTGAAGTGGTAAATTGGCCTAAATTCTCAGGAATTGGAGAATATGATCATATGGAGCTTATTGATTATATTAATGGACTTTTTGTTGATGTTCCCAAGATACCAGACTACTGGATCACCACAAGACTCAACACTGCATTCAGAGGCCATGCAAATATATGGTACACTGAAATGAAAGAGATACATGGTAGGAAAAGCTGGCCATGGTGAAGAAACCAAATAATACAAAAGTACAGCAATGGTAATTGGATTTGGCAAAAAACCATCTCTTTTGAGAGTGACAGATACTCTACAGAAAAAGACCCTTATGAATGGTGTCTTAAACAAACCAAAAGACTCAAATCTATTGATCCAAACATGACAATAGAGATGAGAAATCATAAGATTCTGACAAAACTTCCAGGAGACTTAGAACATGCAGTAAAGTGCAGATGCAGCAAAATAAGCAGCATTGATGACATAGCAAATGTCATACAAGATGTCAGAAAAAAGACATCAATTTGCAGTAGTTCACCCTATAGGTCACATGATATCAGAGAAAAACCAAAGATACTCATGGAAAAAGACCTCAAACCTACTAATGGTGAAGAAGCACCAAGGAGAAGGAACACATGCCATAACTGTGGATCACCTGACCACTATGCAAATAATTGTCCCAAGGGAAAAAAGAAAATATTTGCAATAGAGGAAGAGTCAGTGGAAGAACACATGGAGTACAAATCTGACTCTGACAGCATGGGAAATGGGCTAAGACAGGATTCAGACAGTGGATCAGAGCCTATTGAACAATATTTATTAGAGTATGAGGATGAGAAAACAGAATCAGTCCTAGGAAACTCTGTGAAACCAGAACTCATTCAACCCAAAAATGGTGAAGACAGAAGTGGCAGAACCATTGATGCTAAAGAGTATTTGGAAGTACCCAAAACTGGTATGGCCTTTATTCATGGAGCAAAATCAAAACTTGATGTGTACATTGAAAATAAAAAGCATCCTTTGATTTTCGACACAGGAGCAAATTGCTCAGTAGTAGCCAAAGAATACTTGGACAGACACTTTCCAATGTGGAATGCAGAGATACTTTTAACAAAAGCAAGAAGCTTTAAAAGTGCTGCAGGCGAAATGAAGTCACTTGGAATAATCCAAAAAATAATTATAATACCACACAAAATGGGAAACCTCAGATTAAACATTGAGTTTGTGGTACTTGAAAATGCTAAGTTTGATGGATTCTTAATGGGTACAGAGTACCATAGAATCTATGGCATAAGCATACATAATTCCCTAGAGAGTTACTTTATAATTGGGCAAGACAAACAAAGAAAGTTCTACTTTGAAACTGACAACCCCAATCAAATAAAAAGATATTCAAATAGGGATTATTTAATAGAGAGAAGGAATGAACCACCAGACAAAGACCAATGGGTAAAACTGGATGATGCTTCAGATCAATATTCTTATTTGAAAGGATCAAGAGCCTCCATGAGGACAAAAGAGTCTCATCAATGATGAGCCTTTTTTGGAGGGAGGGTATGTCAGCCTGTGACTCAAAATAGAGCACCAGCATGACATCCAACATGCCATAAGTAATGGTATGAGGAATATTGGACAAATATAGCCAATACAAGTAAATTATAAAGAGGAAACCTCCTCAAAGATAATAAGAAAGGACAAAGATATGCCCTATCAAAGATAAGACCAAATAAGCAAAAACTCTTATTCTGGCCTCTAATCTAACTTATGTATATTTAATGGGAACCCCACCAGAATTGTTATTTTTCTTAAAGCTCACATAGAGAGCTACACAATGATATCATCCATGTTGTTGTAACACCACTACAACTGGAGATACCATATAACCTTATTTTCAAAACCAAGTCCCCCTGAAAGTCAAAGAGGGCTTGTACAAAACTGTACAAAAGTATAACCAAATTAAAGATCTCAACAAGAGCTTTAATTTGAGACACCTTAGACCTCTGTATCTCTTAAATTGACTGAGGGATCTTGGTTCAAAGGTTTAATAACCAAAATACAGATATTCTGAAAACAAGAAAATAAACAAACCCCTGTATTTTTGGCATACACTCATACAACTGTACAGTGTAGTATACCAAACTGTAGAGCTAATCCAGCCCTACAAAACTGTATCATCAGAATACAGATATCTTCCAAATTGAAGAAGATATCTAGCATGGAAGTTTTTGAAGCCTCATACTGATGTACAAAATTACATCCAAAAACTTAAAACCCTTATAACTTTTGCTATTTGCAAGAAGGGTAAACATGAAGCATACCAAATTGAAGAGCTCATTAAGCCCTTCAATTCTGTGCTCTTGGTTTCTTGATATCTCAAAAACTGACTGAGATATCTTGGTTGGAAGTATTTTGACCAATACTGGCCTGTACCAAACCTGTACCAACCAGTACTGGCTTGATACTTAAAATAATGGTTGTTTAAAGCTTAAACCCGCCCAGAATGACTAATATTAGTCATCCAGACACTCTGGACACGTCACAATGGTGCTGACGTGGCCTGTGAAGAGTTTTTTCACCCTGTATTGATCCAGAATGATCATTTGTGGTCCAAAAACCACAATTCTGACTATGCTGACGTCAGAATTGATGGTACAGAACCACAACCCAGCCTCCAGAGTGAAAATTTTCACTCTGTAGACGTGTGAAGAGCCTACCAGTCTTTCACAGTCCTCAGAGGAGATAAAAGCAGGTCTTTCCTCACTGGAAAAGACTCATCTTATCATGAATTAACATCCTTACGTAGTAAAACTGTCTTATACCAGTAGTACTCTTAGGATTATATTGATATAATTAAAATAATTAATTATTGTAGTGTTTCTTTACAGTCAAAGATATTAGAGCATTGCAACCCAGGTCCTCAATAGACTCATCACCACTGTTACCACATAGCAGTAGGACCTGAAGATTTCATTTATTATTTATTTTTTGTGTGTCACAGTCATAGTGCTAGCTTGTATTTACTATTTTTAAGCTACTACATAGACTCACCCTGACAAAAACTACCCTTAAGATAGAACAATTATAGTAAAAACAGTTTTAACTGGATTCTACATCTCATACACACATTCTGACTGGTTTTGAAGTCTCTAGACCAGGTATTGCTATAGTAATGGCTGATTTAAGGGTCTAAAACGGCTAAAAGGGGCTAAAAATGGCTAAAAATGGCTTAAACCAGCCCTTTTTGGTCTAAACCAGGGTTCAATGATGCCATAATTGGCTTTTCTGTTGTCAGACTGTTTTTCACGACTGAAAAGAGTAAATTTTACTTTTGGAGTAAGAAAATTGATGGCTATAAAAGAATGTCTTGTTTGCCCCACTTTTCTCTTCATGTTAGAATCTTTTCCTTTTATAATTAGTTTAAACATTGTTAAACCAATCAATAAAAGATTCCAACCACCTTTCTTAAGTCATTTTAAACCTTTTAACCACATGAAAAAATCACTATAATCATTGTTTGTAACTTCTATGATCATTTTTACCCCTGAACCACCCCAAAAGTGAATTAAAGCATCTTTCATCAGTGTAAACTTTGTCACTTTGTTTTCAAATTCACTCTGGTCACTTTTGGGTGTGTTTTCTCTTTGATATTCTTTTTAAAGACTCTGTTCTTTAATTAATTGCTTGCAGTTCTTTTCCCAATTAATTCCAATTGAAATTGCTCTTGAAGAAATTTCTTTTGTAGCCTTAAATATCTCTTGTAGAGTATTTTTGGATAAATTTTTATTGTTGGTTAAACAATAAATCTTTATAACATTATTGTTTTATACTAATAAATTTATAAAAAATAAATTTGGCGTGTTTTCTGTTAAAAATAATATTTCTTACTATTTTTAATTGATTTTTACCTTATACAAATTTTGAGGACAGGAAAAGTACTTGATTTTTAATCAAAGTTTCATATCCACACCTTACATTTGGGGGCCCAGCCATGATATTTTACCTGTGAAATATTTTTTTTACTCTTTTGAAATCTTTTTTCTTTTATTGAAAAATTTAAAATCATATGAAAAATACTTATAATCCAAAAAATCCATAAAAAATAATTTTTTTCATATTATAAGTGAGGCTTATATTTTTATTTCTTTTTTTAAATAACCTTTTTTTACTTAATTAATTGGCTTTTTCATTAATTTTAGTGTCTGACAATTTGGTGAGACAAGAAAACATTGAAATAGCCTCAACAGTAAGCAGCATTATTGCTGCCAGTACTGTTAATTCTGATCATCATAGTACTAGTATTGTGACTCAGAATATTCAACCAGAGCCAATTTCTTCTGAATTAGTAAAGTTGGAAACAAGTAATACTCTTCGAAAGCCAAATATTTGGCCAATAGTAATTTTTTTGACGTAAAATTATTTCTTGAAGCCTTTCTAACCATAATTATGCCTTCAACCAGATCAGGAGCCAGCTATAACCCCTCGAGCAGCTCCCAGAAGGGTAATAGACATGATTATGGCAGAGGCCAATCAGTTACAGAAGCAAAAGGGTCAGTTGATGACTTCCAAACAACTAAATTGGGTCATTCTGAAGCTGATAATACCATTTTACCTTCAAAAAGAGCTGATACGGCCACAACAAGCCTCAGTGGACATATACAAAGCCAGCCACAGTGCAGACAACAATGCACTTCAGTTCAAGGAGTACCAGATCCTTGAAGACCTGTGGAAGAATTGCATGAATTATTTCCTGACTGTGAGAAAATTCCTTGGCAATCCCAATACTTGCAAATTGCTCAATGGATGGCATCAATTGATGGAGAAGAAAAACATGATGCTTTTTACACTAGAATGGAGGAAAAACAACCCTCCACCACCCAAACCAGTGCCACAAACAGCCCCAGTGGCCAGCACCAGCAGTTCCAACGTGAAAAAGCAGCCACAAACTCCAAACAAGGGCAAAGGGAAGGCACCAGCCCTAAAACCTTACAGCTGGGGCTACAGAATCCCAAAGATTCAACAGGATGCCATGGAAAATGTATTTCAGATGGCCAGAACCATGATGGAATTACAAAAGAAGGAGGAAGCCAAATTACAATATCAAAAATGATTTCTGATACTTTTGATTGTATTCCAGAGTTTTATAAAGCTATTTCTGACGTAAAAAGTCATCTTTCTGATACAAATACATCAATTTGTGACAATCTTAAAACAGATAACTTGAGTCTGAGCCAAATAAATGATACACTTAAATGCTTTGAAAGAGTTTTAAGAACAATCAAAACTTCCAATAATAATAATTCTTTTGGTATTAAGATAAATGAACAATCTGCCATTATTAAAGAATTAACAGACAAATATTCTAAATTCAATATTGATGACATAATTGAACAAGAATAAAACAAGCCATAAGCAGTATCAAAGAAGAGAATAAAAATGCTCTTGATGATATTTCAAAATCATTTGCTGAAGTAAAGACAAATATAGTTGCCCTGAAAAAGCATTTTGATACCTCAAGAGAGGAAATATCACAATTAACAACAAAGTTAAATGAAGTTATATCTGATAATACTAAACAAACAGAATTATGGAATGAGATAACATATAAAGAGGATGATCATAAAAAGAATGTCATAAACTCTATACAAAACTTGCAACATTAATTAAGAGATTCACAAAGGTGTAACAACAGTAAAATGAATGATATTGAACAACTGCTTAAAACTTTACCAAGAATGTCGACACCTCTGAATCAAAATGAAGATGCAATAATTCCCAATCCACAAGTATTTTATATTGAAAATTCACAGTTAAAAAATGAATTTTCTACTTCTTTTCATAACTTAGAACCATCAATAGGCCAAGCACTCTTGAAAGAAGTTCCAAAACTTAAAGAATGGCCTCACCTCAGTGGTGAAGGAGAGTATGACCATATGGAATTCATTAAAGGTATTGACATTATCAAAGAGGAGTTTGAATTACCAGACAGATTGGTAACAGCCAGATTTAACACCTTGTTTACCAAATCAGCTCACAGATGGTACATCAAAATAAGACAAGCACATGGACACCAGAGTTGGACTTGGTGGAGAACCCAAATCATCAACAAATGGGAAAATGATTCTTGGAGGTTTAAAGCTGAAACATCCTTGTAATCTGCCAAATTTAATGCTGCTAAAGACAAAGCTTTACCATGGTTTTGCCAACAAAAAGACAGATTAACAGAATTATATCCTGACATGTCATAATTTATCATCCATACAAAGATTCTGAGACAATGTGGAGGTGACTCAGAGCATGTGGTCAAAAGCAGGACAACTGAACAATCTGCAGCAGAGGATATTATCAATATATTAGAAGAAGTGACCACCAGAACCAAAATGGGTTCTAGTAGGGTGAATCTCAAAACAAGGTTTAATACACCTTGGAAAGATTCTATGGGAAAAAACTGGAAAGAAAATTATAATAATAAGTATAAATGTGCAGATACAGACAGAAATCGCCATGGTTGCCAAAGCACCACCCATTTAGCCAATACATGTCCAAAAAGGGGGGAAATCAATGAAATTGATATTGAAAAGGAACCTGATGTTGAAAAGATGACATAATTGTAGACAATCCAGATGATAAGTCATCAATATTTTCTGAATCTTAAAAATATATTGAAAATATCAATGCCACTTTTGACATCATGGAATCTTATTCCCACTTGCCACAATTGAGCAATGGTCAACTTGATTTATCAAAAGTTCAAGATGCACAACTTATGAAAACAAAACCAAACAGGGGGAAAGGTTATACAGCTGGCAACTCCTGTATAACAGAAGTGTTGATTGACAATAAGCCCACCAAACGTTTGCTTGACCCAGGAGCCTTCTGCTCTTGTGTTGGAAAATCCTTTCTTAAGACTTTTGTACCAAATTTTGAAGACCAATTATTACCAATTGATGGTATAAAATTCAACATTGCAAGTAATCCAATGAAAGCATTAGGAATTTTTGAGACCAATATCATATTCCCACACATTAATGGGAATTTAAGAATCACAGTTGAATTTGTTGTTATGGAAAATTGCTCTAGTACCCATTTTATATTTGGTAATGACTATTTAATCATGTATGGGATAGATTTGCATAACAACAAAGACAAATACTTTACTATTGGAGACTATAAGCCCCAAAAATCTGCCTTTGTACCATTTAAAAGACAAATTACAGTAAACAAAGTATCACCAGTCAACTTAGAGTTAGAGAAATTCAAGCCTGAACAGTTAGATGAGGCTGAAATAAGCCTTCATCTAACTGATAAACAATAAAATGAACTTTCTTCCCCTTTGTATGACCACAGGGGAGCATTTGCTTTAGAAAAAGAACCTCTAGGAGCAATTATTGGTCATAAAGTTAATATCATTCTTAATATTGAAAGACCTTATCCACCACGCTTTAGAAGACCTGAATACCCAGAAAGTCCCAAGTCAAGAGAAGCTCTGGAAACTCATATCAAAGAACTTCTAGACCTTGGTGTCATAGGAAATGTTGGCCACAATGAAAAAGTAGAAATAACTACACCAGTCATAGTGGCATGGCAGAATGGAAAATCCAGAATGGTTGGGGACTTTAGAGCTCTGAACACTTACACTGTTCCAGACAGATACCCAATACCAAAAATCCAAAGTGCCTTTACTCAAATATCTCAAGCAGTGTATATAGCCACTATGGATGCCCTTAAAGTATTCCATCAAAATGTGGTGACACCAAGAGCAAGAAAATACTTGAGAATCATTGTTAATTGTGGAGTGTATGAATACTTGAGGATGCCCTTTGGTATCAAAAATGCACCTTCACACTTCCAAAGAATGATGAATGAAATCTTCCCTGAAGAACTCTCAGAGGGATGGTTAATCATTTACATTGATGGCATTATTGTCTGTTCCAAAACTTGGGAGGATCTCAAGTACAGATTGTCCAGAGTTTTGACAAAAATTCAATCAGTAAACATGAAAATCTCCTTGAAGAAATGTCATTTTGGATGTAAAGAACTTAAAGCACTAGGACATGTTGTATCTGGTTTGTCCCTTGGAATTGACAAAAACAAAGTTGGAGCAGTATTGTTAAAACCCATGCCTCAGAAAAAAAGGGAAATTCAGTCATTCTTAGGTTTTGCAGGATATTACTGGCAACACATTAAAGATTTTGCATCCATAGCAAGACCACTTTATAAATTGTGTGACAAAGACACAGTATTTGAAATGACTGTTGACAGACTCAAAGCTTTTGAGTCTCTAAGAGAAGCCTTGACCACTGCTCCACTCTTACTTATGCCAGACTTTAAATTGCCTTTCAAGCTGTATATTGATGCATAAGGGGATGGACTCGGTGCTGCACTTCACCAAGTTCAGATCATAAATGATAAACCTGTAGAAGGACCCATATGTTTCATATCTAGGCGAATCAAACAAACTGAAGCCAGATATGGGGCAAGTCAAATTGAATGTCTATTCCTTGTCTGGGCCTTGGAGAAATTGAACTACTTCTTAGAGGGATGTGGTTTTGAGGTGATAACAGATGGTACAGCTGTCAAATCACTTTTAAACATGAAAACACCCAACAGACATATGCTCAGATGGCAAATAGCCATACAAGAATTCAGGGGAAATATGACTATTGTTCATAAGGATTGGAATATTCCTAAGAATGCAGATGGACTGAGCAGATGGCCATTACCAAATAATATTGATAATCCTGCTTATGTTCCAGAAGAAGCTTCACCACAGATCCCAATAGAAGGAATAAGTGTTACAGACTTGAACACCACCTTCTTTGAAGAATTAAGCATTAGCTACACTCAAGATAAGAATTGTAGCATCTTATGACAATTACTTAACAAAGACAGTAAAGACAACTCTCTAACACATGCCTTGGATGAAGTATGGAAGAAATCTTATAATGAAGGAAGATTTCACCTACTGGATGGTATAATTTACCACAGACCCAAGCACACATGTGTCATGACAGTTGTGGACAAGTCATTAATCAATCTTGTACTAAGAGTATGCCATGATAGCCCCTTTTCAGGACATCTTTCTGAAGACAGAACAAGAGAGAAAGTAAAGACCTGCATATGGTGGCCAATTTGGCAGAAAGATGTTGCAGAGTATTGCATGACCTGTGACAGATGCCAAAAGGCAAATAAATCCACTGGCAAGAGACTTGGAAATATGATAAAAATCCAAGAACCAAGCAGACCTTGGGAAATTGTCCATATGGATTGGGTAACTGGCCTACCACCAGGAGGGGACAGAAGCTATAATTCTTGCCTAGTAATTGTGGAAAGATTCAGTAAAACTCCAATCTTTTTACCATGTCACAAGGATGATACAGCCATGGATACAGCTCTTCTGATATGGGATAGAGTAGTGTCATGGACTGGGATATTTACAAATATCATTAGTGATAGGGATCCCAAATTTACTTCAGCACTATGGACAAATCTTCACCAATTATTTGGCACTAAACTGTCTTTCTCTACAGCCTACCACCCACAAACTGATGGCCTGGATGAAAGGATGATCCAAACCTTAGAGAACATGGTGGGAAGATTTTGTGCATATGGCCTTGAATTCAAAGATTGTGATGGATTTACCCATGATTGGTGTACTCTGTTGCCAGCACTGGAATTAGCATATAAAACATCAATCCATGCCAGTACCAATCAAACTCCTGCTATTCTAGAAAAAGGACAGAACCCCAAATTAGCCCAAGATTCCTTGAGGAAAGATTTAATTGAGATACATCCCACTGCTGCTAGCTTCAAAGGAATGCTAGACAAAGCTAGAAAGCATGCAGTAAGGTGCATGGAGGACTCTTTTTCATATGCTAAAGACAAATGGGATAAATCACATGCAACTTCAGATTTCAAAGTGGGGGACCTAGTTCTTGTATCCACCACTAACTTCAATAACATCAAAGGATGTAAAAAGTTGAAAGACTCCTTTGCAGTACCTTTTGTGATTAAGGCCCTCCATGGAGAAAATGTTGTTGAAGTAGAGTTATCTGAAGAACTGAGAAATAAGCATCCTAAATTTCCAGTGAGCTTGATAAAGGCATATAAATCTAGTGATGCTGAGAAATTTCCCTTGAGGAATAATATTCCCCAAGTTATACCTCCTATTGAGACATCTGGTACTAAGAAAATTACCAAAGTTCTGAAAGAAAGAGAATTAAGAACCAAAAAAGTAAGGGAATACCTTGTTAGGTACAGTGACCCAACTTGTGAAGATGAATGGTTAGAAGAAAAAGATATACCAGAAGCCACCAAACTCCTCAGGAGATTCAGACACACTAGAAATACCAATATTACAAATTAACATTCTTTTTTAGGGGGAGGGAATGTGAGCCTTAGAGATAATTTCATATACCCAAAAGACCACAAATATAGAATTAACATATATATTCAAAATTAAAAATTTAATTACCATTTAAAAATAAAATTACATTAAATTTTGGAATTATAAAATTACATTTATACTTGAAAAAAATTAAGTAAAATGAATTTTTAACAAAATTATAAAAAATAAAATAAATTTGGAAAAAAGTTAAATAAAATTTATTATAACTTTTTATCCAATAAATAAACATATAAAAATTATTTCACCATTGGATCCCTCATAAAAAATCAGGTGGGGTCACCTCTGAGTGAAAATTTTGTAACTCAACTGTAAATAAGCTTAAATTAAGTTTTTAGTATTTTCTGTATGAAAACTGAAAATCCTCAAAACTTTAATTTAATTCACATCACATGCAGTGTTAATCACCAAAAATTGTGTTAAAACTGAGGTGTTGTGTATATTTTAGAAGTTATGAGTAATTATAGTATTTTCAATTGAATTCAATTGAAATGTTAAAATGTGCGCATGTATTACATAAGTGAACTTTGATTTACATATGAGGTATCAATTATTACTGTATTGAACTGTACAACTCAATTTAATTACATATGTAAATTATAAGTATAATACATGATGAGGAATTAAAGGAAAAATAAATTGGAAAGATTAAATTTGGGGGGGGAAAGGAACTCCAGCTCTAAGGGGGAGCTAGACCCCCAAAATCCTTTCTTACAGGCGTGTAGTGTCAAAATTCAAGCAAAAGTTCATCACTTTTGGCCTGGAATTGAGTTACAGGGTCTGTGGACTCAATTGATGATGAGGCTTTGATACCAACTGGGTAGTTTTAGCTGTTGCCAAGAGGGTAAAACTACCCTTAAGATAAAAAGAATCATAGTAAAAACAGTTTGAACTGGTTTCTACGTCTCATACACACTTTCTGACGTGTTTTGAAGGCTCTAGACCAGGTATTGCTATAGTAATGGCTGATTTAAGGGTCTAAAATGGCTAAAAATGGCTTAAACCAGCCCTTTTTGGTCTAAACCAGGGTTCAATGATGCCATAATTGGCTTTTCTGTTGCAAGACTGTTTTTCACGACTGAAAAGAGTAAATTTTACTTTTGGAGTAAAAAAATTGATGGCTATAAAAGAATGTCTTCTTTGCCCCACTTTTCTCTTCATGTTAGAATATTTTCCTTTTATAATTAGTTTAAACACTGTTAAACCAATCAATAAAAGAGTCCAACCACCTTTCTTAAATCATTTTAAACCTTTTAACCACATGAAAAAATCATCATAATCATTGTTTGTCACTTTTATAAGCATTTTTACCCCTGAACCAACCCAGAAGTGAATTAAAGCATCTTTGATCACTGTAAACTTTGTCACTTTGTTTCCAAATTCACTCTGGTCACCTTTGGGTGTGTTTTCCCTTTAATATTATTTATAAAGGCTCTGTTCTTTAATTAATTTCTTGCAGCTCTTTGCTCAATTAATTCCAATTGAAACTGCTCTTGAAGAAATTTCTTTTGTAGCCTTAAATATCTCTTGTAGAGTATTTTTGGATAACTTTTTATTGTTGGTAAAACAATAAATCTTTACAATATTATTTTTTTATACTAATAAAGTTATAAACAATAAATTTGGTGTTTTTTCTCTTAAAAATAATATTTCTTACTATTTTTGATTGATTTTTACCTTATACAAATTTTGAGGACAGGAAAACTACTTGATTTTTAATCAAAGCTTCATATCCACACCTTACAATGTGCTTGCTACCCTCTCCTTGGTCCTGTCTTCACTCATGTGTCCCATATAGGGGCAGTCATGGCATTCCTGCAGGATCAAGGAGATGTGGTCTCTGTCTACCACTGTGAGTGCACTTGTGTGTTTCTCTCTGTGGTAGAGCAGGCCATCTAGAAGGAAGAACTTGTTATCCTTATAGGCCCTCAACCAGGGTTCTTCCAGCTGGGATTCCAGTTCTGGACTCCTTTACTTTTGTTGAAGGAGTTGTAGGAGTATGCCACACTGTTTGTGTTTGGCATAAGACTTCAGTACTGCACTAAAAAATTCATTGTGCAGTTCAGAGGAACATATTCCTAATATGGGATTTTCTGTCCCCTCTGAATCAGTGTTTCAACTGTCAAGGGTACCACTTTCTGGTGCCCATTCAGAAAATCTGAAGTTCTTCCTCCTATCTATTTCCATGAAATGGATAGGTATTTTGGCTGCAACTTCAGGGTCATAAGCTGGATTGCTCTTGACATTATCCAGTGGCCATCTGCTAAGTCCATCTGCATTGGTATGACTTTTACCTTCTTTGCATATGATGGTCATTTTCCCTCTATACTCCTGGATGGCTATTTGCCATCTCAGCATGCGTCTATTTGTAGTCTTCATGTTCAGTAAATACTTCAAGGCTGTGCAGTCTGTGTAGAATTCAAAGACTGCACCCTCCAGATAATGATGGAGTTTTTCTAGAGCCCAGACTAGACGTAGACACTCAGTCTGGGTGGCCACATGACTGTTTTCTGAATCTTTTAGTTGCCTTGAGATGTAGCAAATTACTCCTTCTATTGGTTCACCATCCACAATTTGTCTTTGGTGAAGGGCTGCTCCTAGGCCTTGACTACATGCTGCATCTATGTATAGCTTGAATGGTAGTTCAAAGTCAGGTAAGATTAGCACAGGTGCATTTGTGAGTTCATATTTGATCCTCTCATATGCATCCCTCCTTTCCTTGGTGATTTCAAAAACTACATCTTTTGAACACAACTTGTATAAACTACTAGTTATGTGGGAAAAATTCTTGATGTGGTTTCTATAGTAGCTAGAAAACCCAAGAAAGATTGCATCTCTTTGATGCTTTTTGGTACTGTCTTTTGCAGTACTGCTGCTAATTTATTCTGGTCAATTGCCGGACTAAGACCTGAGACTTTATCTCCTAGAGCCAGTAACTCTTGTTGGCCAAAATTGCAATTTTTAAGTGAAATTTTCAGATTTATGGGTGTGTATTTACTTAGCACTCTGTCTATGTATTGCACATTGTCTTCCCATGTCTCTGAGTATATAATGATATCATCAATATATACCACCATCCAGCCTTCCGATATTTCTTCTTGAAATATTGTGTCCATCATCCTGTGGAAGTGGGCTGGAGCATTTTTGATGCCAAATGGCATCCTGGTATACTCATATATACCCATATGGCATATTATTCTGAGTAATTTCATGGAGTTTAGTTTAACTCCATTTTGGTGGAAGCCTTTCATACAATCCATTTTGGTTATGTATTTGGCTTTTGCCAGTTTATCCAAGGCATGAGGTATCCTGGGTATAGGGTACCTGTCTGCTTTAGTGTAGTTATTCAGAGCTCTGAAGTCTCCACACAGTATACACTTTCCATCATGCCAGGTGATTAGGACAGGAGTGGTTATTTTCACTATTTCATTATGTCCAATCTTCCTGATGACATCCATGTCCAAGAGTTCATTGATATGTTTCTCAATTTCTTTCCTGGTTTCCAGGCTTGCTGGATAAGGAGGTCTCCTAAGCATGGGTGGATAAGGTCTTTCCACATCCAGATATAGTTCTCTATCATGGCCTTTGATCTTGCCTAATGGTTCTTCACCAATGGCAAATGCTGTTCTGTTCTTTCTCAGAATTTTCAGTAAACTTAGTTTTTGTTTACTGGTGAGGGTAGTGCTAAACTGTCCCTCTCTGAATTCATTCAGAAGTTCTTCTAGTGGATCTGGAGAAGATATATGGTATATGTCAAGTAAAAATTTCTTTTCCTTGTTTGTACCAATGGTAATGTGCCTATTTTTACTGTTATAAATATCTATGCCATACATCCTCTGGTAGTCTTTTCCCAGTAAGAATCCTTGGATGTGGGCATCATTAAGCACTGCAAACTCTGGTTTGAGTCTGATATTACCCTTCCTGTGGGCTATAATTATCTCTTTGATAATTGTACCAATGGAAGTCATCTTCCCTGAGGCACTTTTAAAGTTCTTTGCCTTAGTGGGAAAGAGTTGTTTTTCCAAGTTTGGGAAGTGGTTATCCAGATAGTCTTTGGCCACTATGGAGAAGTTTGCTCCACTATCAATGATCAGTGGATGCTGAGCATTGTCAATACAGACGGTCATCTTTGTGGCTGTTCCATGTGTATATGCCATTGCCTTGGTTGGTGTAACCAGGGATGTTTGGGCATCTTGTGTATGTTTGCACAAGTCTTTGTTGGCAGTATCTTGTGGAAGGCCTGCTTCCAACTGTATGTCCTGGATTTCCAGTGGGGTTTCCCCTTGGTACTCCACTAGAAATTCTTCTCTTGGGTCCTGTTCATCATCCAATTGTTCTCTGATGGCATAATCCATAGATTCTGATTCAGACTCCTCTGTTGGGGATTCTTCCTCTTGGACTTTCTCAATGGCATAGACTTTTTTCTTTTCCTTTGCACAGTTGTTGGCATAGTGGTCTGTTGAACCACAATTGTGACAAGAATTTCTCTTCTTTGCCACTTCTGCCTCTCTTTCTTTGGGTTTGTCTTTAAACTCTACCCTGAAAGATTGTTTCTCTTTAACACCACTGCTCTTATATGGGGTGAAGTTCCCTATATTAGTCCTTTTCCTTATGTCTTTTAAGGTGTTGGCAATGTCATCCAGAGTGCAATTTTTGTTGCATCTTCATTTTACTGCATGCTCTAGTTCTCCTGGAAGCTGTGTCAGGAGTTTGTGATTCCTCATTTGAATGTTCATCTGAGGATCAATGGCTTTAAGTCTCTTTGACTGTCTAAGACACCACTCATATGGATCCTTGTCCACAGAGTGTTTTCATTTTCAAATGACATGGTCTTCTGCCATATCCAAATTCCATTACTGTACTTTTGGATGTTTGACTCTTCCACCATGGCCAGTTTCTTCTGCCATGGATTTCTTTCATTTCTGTGTACCAAATACTAGCATGACCTTTAAATGCAGTATTCAATCTAGCAGTAATCCAGTAGTCTTGTATGCTTGGTACCTCAATGAAGAGTCCATCAATATAATCTATGATTTCCATATGATCATATTCTCCTGATCCAGAGAATTTGGGCCAGCTTGAAGCCTCAGGAAGCTGTTTCAAGCCTTCCTTCTCTGAATAAGACATTCCATCTCCATCCTGGTATTGTGATTGAGATCTTTCCTTATTCATAAACATGGCATCTGGTTTGATGTTATCTGGTTGATATGGATTCTCCATAACTTGGCCTTGTGATTGGGGCTTCAAGTTATGGTAGACATTAAAAAATTTGTTTATGTCTTGGTCCAGACAATCCCTGTCCCTTTTTCTGTGGTGCTGTTCTTCAAAGACTAGATTCAGTCTTTTGTTAGTTTCTTCAGAGGCTTTGCTAAATTGAGAATGTCCTTCTTGAAGATTTTTAACTAGTTTTTCCATGGAGGCTTGTAATTTTTTCATCCTCTCATGGCTGGCTACAAGTTCTGCAAACTTCTTTGCAGATTGCTCAGCATATTGGGACATTTGTAACAACAGTGTATCACTGTTGATGTTACTCTCAGATGTGACAATGTTATGTACAGTCTGAGTGGGGGTAATGTTTCTATTACTAGGACTACTGATTCTAGAGTGGCTTACAACTACTTCTGGTTCTTGTGCACTTCTTTCACCAAATCCAACAGCTTCTGAATTATAGGGTCCGACTCTTTCCTCCTGTGGTTGAAGGAGGCTTTGTTATTGCCCTTGTTTCCTTGTCTTCTCCTGGAAACTTCCTGGAATTGTGAAGAATAGTGACTCTTGGCCACTGATCTGCTGGTTTCTGAATGGTGTGAAGCCACTGGAGAGCTGATTTGGCCTTCTCCTTGTGAGCCTGACGGAATCTGAGTAGGCCCTGTCTGGGTTAACTGTTCTTCTATAGCATGGATAGGGGCTGGATTCTCCCTTATCCTCTGTGCCCTTGCCTCCAGGAGTCTGAACTGTCTGGTAGGATTCCAACCTTTGGTGATTACCATCAGGTCTTTTAAGTCTATCTCTTTGAGACAGATCTTCTGGCAACTTGCTCCAAGTTCTGCCCAGTGACTTGCCAGGTTGAACCTCTTGTTGTCCATGCTCCATTGGAATAGGTCCTTGAGGAGTTGGTGGAGCTGAAGATCTTGATCCATGTCTTTCCAGTCCTCTTGTTTGAGGTCTCCATTGAACTGCAGTGTGAATGGCAGGGCTGATGTTATCTCCCTCATTGTTTTGCCATCCACTACTGTGAGCCTTAGAGGTAATTTCATATACCCAAAAGACCACAAAAACAGAATTAACATATAAATATAAATAAAAATAGATTTTTTTTATTATTATAATAAAAATCAAAATATAAACATAAAATTATATTCAAAATTAAAAATTTAATTACCATTTAAAAATAAAATTACATTAAATTTTGAAATGATAGAATTACATTTATACTTGAAAAAAGTTAAGTAAAGATGAAGTTTTAATAAAATTATAAAAAATAAAATAAATTTGCAAAAAAGTTAAATAAAATTTATTATAACTTTTTATCCAATAAGTAAACATATGAAAATTATTTCACCATTGGATCCCTCATAAAAAATCAGGTGGGATCACCTCTGAGTGAGATTTTTGTAACTCAACTCTAAATAAGCTTAAATTAAGTTTTTACTATTTTCAATACAAAAATTGAAAATCCTCAAGACTTTAATTTCATTCACACCACATGTGGTTTTAACCATCAAATTTTGTGTTAAAATTGAGGTGTTGTGTTTAGTTTAGAAGTTATGAGGAATTGAAGTATTTTCAATTGAATTCAATTGAAATGTCAAAATGTGCGTGTGTATTACATAAGTGAACTTTGATTTACATATGAGGTATCAATTATTACTGTATTGAACTGTACAACTCAATTTAATTACATATGCAAATTATAAGTATAATACAAGATGAGGAATTAAAGGAAAAATAAATTGGAAAGCTTAAATTTGGGGGGGAAAAGGAACTCCAGCTCTATGAGAAAGCTAGACCCCCAAAATCCTTGCTTACAGGCGTGTAGTGTCAAAATTCAAGCAAAGGTTCATCACTTTTGGCCTGGAATTGAGTTAAAGGGTCTGTGGACTCAATTAATGATGAGGCTTTGATACCAACTGGGTAGTTTTAGCTGTTGCCAAGAGGGTAAAACTACCCTTAAGATAAAAAAATCATAGTAAAAACAGTGTGAACTGGTTTCTACGTCTCATACACACATTCTGACGTGTTTTGAAGGCTCTAGACCAGGTATTGCTATAGTAATGGCTGATTTAAGGGTCTAAAATGGCTAAAAATGGCTTAAACCAGCCCTTTTTTGGTCTAAACCAGGGCTCAATGATGCCATAATTGGCTTTTCTGTTGTCAGACTGTTTTTCAAGACTGAAAAGAGTAAATTTTACTTTTTGGAGTAAGAAAATTGATGGCTATAAAAGAATGTCTTCTTTGCCACACTTTTCTCTTCATGTTAGAATCTTTTCCTTTTATAATTGGTTTAAACACTGTTAAACCAATCAATAAGAGATTCCAACCACCTTTCTTCAATCACTTTAAACCTTTTAACAACGTGAAAAAATGATTATAATCATTGTTTGTAACTCTTATAATCATTTTTTACCCCTGAACCACCCCAAAAGTGAATTAAAGCATCTTTCATTACTGTAAACTTTGTCACTTTCTTTCCAAATTCACTCTGGTCACTTTTGGGCGTGTGTTCTCTTTAATATTCTTTTTAAAGACTTTATTTTTTAATCAATTTCTTGCAGTTCTTTGCTCAATTAATTCCAATTGAAATTCCTTTTGTAGCCTTAAATATCTCTTGTAGAGTATTTTTGGATAGCTTTTAATTGGTGGTAAAACAATAAATCTTTATAATATTATTGTTTTATACTAATAAAGCTATAAAAAATAGAATTGGCGTGTTTTCTCTTAAAAGTCATATTTCTTACTATTTTTAATTGATTTTTACCTTATACAAATTTTGCGGACAGGAAAAGTACTTGCTTTTTAATCAAACTTTCATATCCACACCTTACATTTGCGGGCCCGGCCGTGATATTTTACCTGTGACCTATTTTTCTACCCTTTTTAAACCTTTTTCTTATATTGAAAAAATTAAAAAACATATAAAAAATACTTTTAATCCAAAAAATCCATAAAAAATAATTTTTTTCATATTATAAGTGAGGCTTATATTTTTACTTCTTTTTTGAAAAAACCTTTTTTTACTTAATTAATTGGATTTTTCATTAATTTTAGTGTCTGAAAATGTGGTAAGACAACAAAACATTGAAACAGCCTCAACGGTAACCAGCATCATTCCTGCCAGTACTGTTAATTATGATCATAATAGTACTATTATTGTGACTCAGAATATTCAACCAGAGCCAATATCCTCTGAATTAGTGAACTTGGAACTAAGTAATACTCTTCAGAAAGCCAAATATTTGTCCAATAGGAATCTTTTTGACGTAAAATTACTATTTTAACCCTTTTTTAACCATAATTATGCCTTCAACCAGATCAGGAGCCAGCTATAACCCCTCAAGCAGCTCCCAGAAAGGTAATAGACGTGATTATGGCAGAGGCCAATCAGGTACAGAAGGAAAATGGTCAGTTGATGACTTCCAAACAACTAAAATGGGTCATTCTGAAGCTGATATTACCATTTTACCTTCAAAAAGCGCTGACACTGCCACAACAAGCCTCAGTGGACATATATAAAGCCATCCACAGTGCATACAACAATGCACTTCAGTTCAAGGAGTACCAGATCCTTGCAGACCTGTGGAAGAATTGCATGAATTATTTCCTGACTGTGAGAAAATTCCTTGGCAATCCCAATACTTGCAAATTGCTCAATGGATGGCATCAATTGATGGAGAAGAAAAACATGATGCTTTTTACACTAGAATGGAGGAAAAACAACCCTCCACCACCCAAACCAGTGCCACAAACAGCCCCAGTGGCCAGCACCAGCAGTTCCAACGTGAAAAAGCAGCCACAAACTCCAAACAAGGGCAAAGGGAAGGCACCAGCCCTAAAACCTTACAGCTGGGGCTACAGAATCCCAAAGATTCAACAGGATGCCATGGAAAATGTATTTCATATGGCCAGAACCATGATGGAATTACAAAAGAAGGAGGAAGCCAGATTAAAATATCAAAAATAATTTCTGATACTTTTGAGTGTATTTCAGATTTGTATAAAGCTATTTCTGACGTAAAATGTCATCTTTCTGATAAAAATACATCAATTTGTGACAATCTTAAGACAAATAACTTGAGTCTGAGCCAAATAAATAATACACTTAAATGCTTTGAAAGAGTTTTAAGAACAATCAAAACTTCCAATAATGATAATTCTTTTGGCATTAAGATAAATGAACAATCTGCCCTTATTAAAGAATTAACAGACAAATATTCTAAATTCAATATTGATGACATAATTGAAACAAGAATAAAACAAGCCATAATCACTATCAAGGAAGATAATAAAAAAGCTCTTGATGATATTTCAAAATCATTTGCTGAAGTAAAGACAAATATAATTGCCCTGAAAAAGCATTTTGATACCTCAAGAGAGGAATTATCAAAATTAACAATAAAGTTAAATGAAGTTATATCCGATGATACTAAACAAACAAAATTATGGAATGAGCTAACATATAAAGAGGATGATCATAAAAAGAATGTCATAAACTCTAATCAAAGCTTGCAACATGAATTAAGAAATTCACAAAGGTGTAACAACAGTAAAATGAATGATATTGAACAACTGCTAATGACCATATGGAATTCATTAAAGGTATTGACATGATCAAAGAGGAGTTTGAATTACCAGACAGATTAAACAGCCAGATTTAACACCTTGTTTACCAAATCAGCTCACAGATGGTACATCAAAATAAGACAAGCACATGGACAGCATAGTTGTACTTGGTGGAGAACCCAAATCATCAACAAATGGGCAAATGATTCTTGGAGGTTTAAAGCTGAAACAGCCTTGGAATCTGCCAAATTTAATGCTGCTAAAGACAAAGTTTTACCATGGTTTTGCCAACAAAAAGACAGATTAACAGCATTATATCCTGACATGTCATAATTTATCATCCATACAAAGATTCTGAGACAATGTGGAGGTGACTTAGAGCATGCTGTCAAAAGCAGGACTACTGAACAATCTTCAGCAGGAGATATTATCAATATACTAGAAGAAGTAACCACCAGAACCAAAATTGTTTCTAGTAGGGTGAATCTCAAAACAAGGTTTAATACACCTTGGAAAGATTCTGTGGACAAAAACCGCAAAGGAAATTCTAATAATATTAAGTATAAATCTGAAGATACAGTCAGAATGTGCCATATTTGCCAAAGCACCACCCATTTAGGCAATACATGTTCAAAGAAGGGAAAAATCAATGAAATTGATATTGAAAAGGAACCTTATGTTGAAAAAGATGGCATAATTGAAGACAATTCAGATGATAAGTCATCAATATTTTCTGAATCTTCAAAAGATATAGAAAATATCAATCCAACTTTTGACATCATGGAATCTTATTCCCACTTGCCACAATTGAGCAATGGTCAACTTGAATTATCAAAAGTTCAAGATGCACAACTTATGAAAACAAAACCAAACAGGGGAAAAGCTTATACAGCTGGTAACTCCTCTATAACAGAAGTGGTTATTGACAACAAGCCCAACAGACTTTTCCTTGACCCAAGAGCCTTCTGCTCTTGTGTTGGAAAATCTTTTCTTAAGACTTGTGTACCAAATCTTGAAGACCTACTGTTACCAATTGATGGTATAAAACTCAACAGTGCAAGTAATCCAATCAAAGCATTAGGAATCTTTGAGACCAATGTCATATTCCCACACATAAATGGGAATTCAAGAATCACAGTTGAATTTGTTGTTATGGAAAATTGTTCTAGTACCCATTTTATATTGGGAAATGACTATTTAATCATGTATGGGATAGATTTGCATAACAAAAAAGACAGATACTTTACTATTGGAGACAATAAGCGCTAAAAATTTGCCTTTTTACCATTTAAAAGACAAGTTACAGTAAACACAGTATCACAAGTCAACTTAGAGTTAGAGAAATTCAACTCTAAACAGTTAAATGAGGCTGAAATAAGCCTTCATCTAACTGATAAACAAGAAAATGAACTTTCTTGCCTTTTGTATGACCACAGAGGAGAATTTGCTTCAGACAAGGAACCTCTAGGAGCAATTATTGGTCATGAAGTTGATATAGAACTGCATACCCAGCAAGTCCCAAGTCCAACTTAGAATTGGAAGAATTAAAATCTGAACAGTTGAGGGAAGCTGAAATAAGCCATCATCTGAGTGCTAAACACAAACATGAGCTTTATTCCCTTTTGTATGACCACAAAGGAGAATTTGCTTCAGAAAAACAACCTCTAGGAGCAATTATTGGTCATAAAGTTGATATCATTCTTAATATTGAAAGACCTTATCCACCACTCATGAGAAGACCTGCATACCCAGCAAGTCCCAAGTCAAGAGAAGCTCTGGAAGCTCATATCAAAGAACTTCTAGACCTTGGTGTAATCAGAAAGGTTGGCCACAATGAAGAAGTATAAATAACTACACCGGTCATAGTGGCTTGGCATAATGGAAAATCCAGAATGGTTGGGGACTTTAGAGCTCTGAACACTTACACTGTTCCAGACAGATACCCAATACTAAAAATCCAAATTGCCCTTACTCAAATATCTCAAGCAGTGTATATAACCACTATGGATGCCCTTAAAGGATTCCATCAAAATGTGGTGACACCAAGAGCAAGAAAATACTTGAGAATTATTGTTCATTGTGGAGTGTATGAATACTTGAGGATGCCCTTTGGTATCAAAAATGCACCTTCACACTTCCAAAGAATGATGAATGAAATCTTCCCTGAAGAACTCTCAGAGGGATGGTTAATCATTTACATTGATGGCATTATTGTCTGTTCCAAAACTTGGGAGGAGCACAAGTACAGATTGTCCAGAGTTTTGACAAAAATTCAATCAGTAAACATGAAAATCTCCTTGAAGAAATGTCATTTTGGATTTAAAGAACTTAAAGCACTAGGACATGTTGTATCTGGTTTGTCCCTTGGAATCGTCAAATACAAAGTTGGAGCAGTATTGCTAAAACCCATGCCTCAGAACAAAAGGGAAATTCAGTCATTCTTAGGTTTTGCAGGATATTACAGGCAACACATTAAAGATTTTGCATCCATAGCAAGACCACTTTGTAAATTGTGTGACAAAGACACAGTATTTGAAATGACTGTTGACAGAGTCAAAGCTTTTGAGTCTCTAAGAGAAGCCTTGACCACTGCTCTACTCTTACTGATGCCAGACTTTAAATTGCCTTTCAAGCTGTATATTGTCGCATAAGGGGATGGACTAGGTGCTGCACTTCACCAAGTTTAGATCATAAATGATAAACCTGTAGAAGGACCCATATGTTTCATATCCAGGCAAATCAAACCAACTGAAGCCAGATATGGAGTAAGTCAATTGGAATGTCTATGTCTTGGCTGGGCCTTGGAGAAATTGAACTACTTCTTGGAGGGATGTGTTTTTGAGGTGATAACAGATTGTACAGCTGTCAAATCACTTTTAAACATGAAAACACCCAACAGACATATGCTCAGATGGCAAATAGCCATAGAACAATACAGAGGCAATATGACTATTGTTCATAAGGATTGGAATATTCATAAGAATGCAGATGGACTAAGCAGATGGCCATTACCAAACAACATTGATAATCCTGCTTATGTGCCAGAAGAAGCTTCACCACAAATCCCAATAGAAGGAATAAGTGTTACAGACTTGAACACCACCTTTTTTGAAGAAGTCAGAAGTAGTTACACTCAAGATAAGAATTGTAGCATCTTATGCCAATGACTTAACAAAGACTGTAAAGACAACTCTCTGATACATGCCTTGGATGAAGTATGGAAGGTATCTTATGATGAAGGAAGATTTCACCTACTGCATGGTATAATTTACCACAGAACCAAGCACACATGTGTCATGACAGTTGTAGATGGGTCATTAATCAATCTTGTAAACAAGGAATGCCATGATAGCCCCTTTTCAGGACATCTGTCTGAAGACAGAACAAGAGAAAAAGTAAAGACCTGCATATGGTGGCCAAAGTGGCAGAAAGATGTTGCAGAGTATTTCATGACCTGTGACAGATGCCAAAAGGAAAATAAATCCACTGTAAAGAGACTTGGAAATATGATAAAAATCCAAGAACCAAGCAGACCTTGGGAAATTGTCCATATGGATTGGGTAGCTTGCCTACCACCAGGAGGTGACAGAAGTTATAATTCTTGCCTAGTAATTGTGGAAAGATTCAGTAAAACTCCAATCTTTTTACCATGTCACAAGGATGATACAGCCATGGATACAGCTCTTCTTATATGGAATAGAGTAGTGTCATGGACTGCGATATTTAAAAATCTCATTAGTGATAGGGATCCCAACTTCACTTCAGCACTATGGACAAATCTTCACCAATTATATGGCACTAAACTGTTTTTCTCTACAGCGTACCACCCACAAACTGATGGCCTGGCCAAAAGGATTATCCAAACCTTAGAGGACATGGTGAGAAGATTTTGTGCATATGGCCTTGAGCTCAAAGATTGTGATGGATTTACCCATGATTGGTGTACTCTGTTGCCAGAACTGGAATTAGCATAGAAAACATCAATCCATGCCAGTACCAATCAGACTCCTGCTATTCTAGAAAAGGGATGGAACCCCAAATTACCCCAAGATTCCTCAAGGAAAGATTTAATTGAGATACATCCCATAGCTGCTAGCTTCAAGGAAATGCTAGACAAAGCTAGGAAGCATGCAGTAAGGTGCATGGAGGACTCTTTTGCATATGCTAAAGACAAATGGGATAAATCACATGCAACTCCAGATTTCAAAGCGGGGGACTTAGCTCTTGTATCTACCACTAACTTCAATAACATCAAAGGATGTTAAAAGTTGAAAGACTCCTTTGCAAGACCTTTTGTGATTAAAGCCCTCCATGGAGAATATGCTGTTGAAGTAGAGTTATCTGACGAACTTAGCAATAAGCATCCTACATTTCCAGTGAGCTTAATAAAGCCATATAAATCTAGTGATGCTGAGAAATTTCCCTTGAGGAATAATATTCCCCAAGTTATACCTCCTATTGAGACATCTGGTACTAAGAAAATTACCAAAGTTCTTAAAGAAAGAAAATTAAGAACCAAAAAAGTAAGGGAATACCTTGTTAGGTACAGTGACCCAGCTTGTGAAGATGAATGGTTAGAAGAAAAAGATATACCAGAAGCTACCAAACTCCTCAGGAGAATGAGACACACTATAGATACCAATATGACAAAGTAAAATTCTTTGTTAGGGGGAGGGAATGTGAGCATTAGAGGTAATTTCATATACCCAAAAGACCACAAATACAGAATTAACATAGAAATATAAATATAAATAAATTTATTTATATTATTATAATAAAAATCAAAATATAAATTTAAAATTATATTCAAAATTGAAAATTTAATTACCATTTAAAAATAAAATTACATTAAATTTTGAAATGATAAAATTACATTTATACTTGAAAAAAATTAAGTAAAATGAATTTTTAACAAAATTATAAAAAATACAATAAATTTGGAAAAAAGTTAAATAAAATTTATTATAACTTTTCATCCAATAAATAAACATATGAAAATTATTTCACCATTGGATTCCTCACAAAAAATCAGGTGGGGTCACCTCTGAGTGAAATGTTTGTAACTCAACTCTAAACAAGCTTAAATTAAGTTTTTAGTATTTTCAATATAAAAATTGAAAATCCTCAGAACTTTTATTTAATTCACACCACATGTGGTGTTAACCATAAAATTTTGGGTTAAGATTGAGGTGTTGTATTTAGCTTAGAAGTTATGAGAAATTGAAGTATTTTCAATTTGATTCAATTGAAATGTCAAAATGTGCGCATGTATTACATAAGTGAGCTTTGATTTACATATGAGGTATCAATTATTACTGTATTGAACTGTACAACTCAACTGAATTGCATATGTAAATGATAAGTATAATACAAGACAAGGAATTAAAGGAAAAATAAATTGGAAAGATTAAATTTGGGGGGGAAAAGGAACTCCAGCTCTATGGGGGAGCTAGACCCTCAAACTCGTTTCTGACAGGCGTGTGGTGTCAAAATTCACGCAAAAGTTCATCACTTTTGGCCTGGAATTGAGTTACAGGGTCTGTGGACTCAATTGATGATGAGGTTTTGATACCAACTGGCGTAGTTTTAGCTGTTGGCAAGAGGGTAAAACTACCCTTAAGATAAAACAATCATAGTAAAAACTGTGAGCCTTGAGGTATATTTTACATACCCAAATAGGCCACAATTATCTTAAAAAGAAATTTTGAATTATGCAAAACTCATAAGTCATGCATATATCCAAAATTCATCATTTTCAATTTCAGAAAAGATGAATAACTTTTTATTGAGTAAGTAAATCCATGGATTTAAGACCAGATTTGGATTCTACACAAAAATTCACCTAGGGTAGACCCATAGAGTGAATAAGCTCAATTTAAGTATTTGAGGTGGTAAAATGGAAAATACTTCAATACCACATCATCAATACCACATAAAAGATCCGTGAAAATTTTTGTTTTTCTTAATTTCACGCCAAAATAATGGGAAAGTGAGAAATCCCATGTTACATATACACTAAGAATAGTGTTATGCATGTTTTGAGCACTTAATATCATAGTATTCTTACATGGACTTTTGGTACACCCATAGTGGATATCTCACTTTAAGCTTAAATTACTATTTTGACGTAAAAATTAGGCAAGGGGGACAAAAGACATCAAAGAGAGCCAGGGTACCCAACTTCTGAGGCCTCAGAGGCATGGATAGCTCCAGAGTATGGATCCATGGCTCATCTTGGCCCAATTGGTAAACTAAAACTCTTTGGGAACTTGGTTACCAAGTTACACCTACTGTAATCACAAGAAAATAGCAAATAACCTGCTATTTTGACGTGCCAAGGAGGTAATGAGCTACTTAGACTCCTGTAACCATGTCAATTCTTGATGACTTTCCATGAATAGACCCTAAAAGAGTAATTAAAACCCTTTTGGGACTCATATTCATTTATTTACCTCATAGCAACCAGCAAAATACTGCTATTTGCAATTCTACGTAGAAATGAGGAAAAAACTTCAAAAATTCATTAAAAATACAATTCTTAATGAATCTTTCTGAAACTTTCAGGACCAATGAAGAACTGTATTTGCTATGGTACAACCAAAAAGAATTAAAGTTTTATTAGTAAAATTAAAAGTTTTACTTACAGCCCATTGTTGACCATCCTACGTGAAACACTGAATCTTCAAAAAACTCACAGTAATTAAAACCTGTGATGAAATTGGCAATAACATTAATAACTTTGAGAAATCAATGATTATTTTAGAATAAAAGAAGATTTACTGCTGTTACTCCTTTTATTCTTAACCATATTGGGGTTGTTAGTCACGTAAAAGCATCAATTAAGTAATTATGATAATCTTACGTGACAACAGATGATGCAATCATTAATCCAAAAAGGTTTATTGTTTTCTCACTCACTGGTTTTTCAGTTTGCTCCATGGCACGCCTCTGTGAGCTGTTGTTGACTTAAAAGAAGCCTCTTCTTGCTGTTTTTTCTGTATGATCATCTTATCAATTTATTAAATCATTATTACCAACAAGTAAGTATTAGTTAAAGCTATTCTTAAGTGTTTTAAATCTTTCAAAATCATCCAGAAAGACGTGAGATCCTAGAATCCAACTATATATTGTTGTAATACTGTTATAAATCCTTTTAATCCCTTAAATCCACAATTCCACGTCAAATTTCTCTACTTTTATCTACCAATAAGTTCTTTGGAGTATTAGTGAGTCATTTATCTTTAAATTCTTAAAGTTTTTCTCTAGTAATAGTTTTCTTCAAGAATTATCTTTATAATTCTTCTTGTAAAAGATAATTATATAATAAAATAATTTCATTATTTTAATAAAAGAAGTTTTTATTATTAATTTCTTCTTGTAATTGATTCTTGTAGACAATTACTGCTCACGGTTATAATCACTAGTAGTGTGTAACACGTGAAAGAAATAATTTATAATTATTTAATTGTGGTTATAATAAATTTTTTATTATTATATTTCATAATAACAGACATAGTACTGTTGATCAATAGTAATATTATCATCAGTTTCATAGTCACATCTTACATTTGGGGGCCTGGCCATGTTTTTTGAACCTTGTACCCTTAATTAATATATTTTTAAGCTCTAAAATATATTAATTTAATATTTTTTACTTTCATTTTAAAGTTAAAATAATTTTTATTTTTGAAATTGTTTTGGAAGTCTTTTTTCATTGAGGAATTTGGTCTAATTTTATACTGTTTTACACGTGGCTTTCTCACATCCAAAAACTTATAAAATTATTCTTTGAGTTACTCTGAATTAATTTTCACTCAAAATCTTAAATTTTAATTTTTTTTTCTTTGAAAAGAATAATTTTTTAATATTAAAAAATATAAAACTTATAAAAAATCTTTAAAAATATTTTAAAAAAAGTATAAAAAATAATTTTTTCTCTCTTTTATAATTTCTTTTGCGTTTCTTTAATCAAATACTGTGCAGCTGGCAACAGACACAGTAAAAGATATATCACTAGTCCAGAATCTTCAGAAGCAGAATCTGAAGACAGTATTGAGGTGCAGATTGCTAAAAGAGGCACCTTATTCAACTCAGAAAAAGCTAAATTACCACCAAAAGGTGTGTATTTTATCTTATATTTTCACCTTTTATCTTTAAATTGACGTGAAAATGGTGCATACCAGAAATGGAAGCAACTATTCAGTCCAACCAGATGGATGTGGACAAGGAAGAGGCAAGACCAAATCCAGAAGTGCCAAATCTTCCACAAGAAAGACACATCTGGAGGATGCCAGAGTTGCCCCCCATTCCCCAAGGTCTGTACCAACAGATTTTGACGTAAATTCTGAGCCTGAACTAATTTATGATAATATTTCCAGGGCTGAACCATTTTCAAGTGGCAGCAATAGAAATATATCAGAGCCAGTACAAAAATTGGTTCAGAGCAGCCAAAGAAGAGGAGTGGGAAATCTGCCCAAGCCTTTGGCAGGGGGCCATGAACTCCTACTTACACATCAAGAGCTTTCTGGGTCAGGAGAAGACCATAGAACTCTTAGGAGGATGGAGCCCCCTGTCTTGCAAAGACAAGGTCAAAAAGATAAAGAATTGGTTGAAGAACCAAAGTCTTTTATCCATAGACCAGAAGAAAGAGTTGGAAATGACTCCAACTTTGGAGACAGAGGCACCAGTGGCATCTACCAGCTCCAAACCAGCTCCAGAAGCATCCAAGGACAAGCCCAAAGGACCTCAAAAGAAACAGAGAGGTCCCAAGAACCATCAAGGCAAGGGCAAAGGCAAAGCCAATTGGCACAGACCTTACCCACAAGGGTACAGGATCCCCAAATTGGAGCCTTCAGCCGTGGACAGTGTCTTCAATATGGCCAGAACTCTTATGGAATTCACAGCCAAGGAGCAGGAAAGGATGAACAGGACTTTTCCACGCAAATAACTGATGTACATAGAAGTATTAATGTAGAAATTGGCAAACTTGAGTCAACGTTAAAGCAAATTACATTAGACATAAATAGTTTAAAGACAAATGACAAGAAACATTTTGAATGGAATCAATTGACAACTGTCACCCTTGAGTCAATTGGCAATGCTTGTGAAAGAATTGAGAACCAATGTCAAACTCAGAATAATGACACAGGAGATCTTTCCATTTTTAAAGTAAATGATAGACTCAAAACTCTTGAAGACCATGTCTTACAAATAGTTAATAACACCAATCAATTTGCTATACATTTAGCAAAAAGTGACAGTGAAAGGCAAAAGTTGAAGAATGAGATAATTGCAAGTGTGGAACATATTCATAAGAATCATGAACCACATATGCCAAGACATTCTACACCTTTAACTGAAGAAAAACTCTCTGTTAAAGAAAGTCTTACACCATTCTTAGGAGAAAATGCCTACTCTTCAAGAGATATTCCCAAAATAGAAGAATGGCCAACATTCTCTGGTGAAGGAGAATACAACCATATTGAATTCATCAGGACTATTGATATGTTGCAAGAAGACTTTAATATACCTGATGAAATCATAGTGGGAAAATTACACTGTTTGTTTACCAAAACTGCAAAGAAATGGTATTACAAAGTAAGGATTGATCATGGTAAACATGACTGGTCTTGGTGGAAATCTGAAGTGATTACCAAATGGGCTAATAATTCTTGGAGGTTTAAAATAGAAAATGCTTTTGAAAGTGCCATTTCTAACTCAGAAAAATACAAACTACTTACTTGGTTCTTCAAACAAAAAGACAGACTATCTGCTTTACACCCAGATATGTCTGACACAATGATTAATATGAAAATATTAAGAAAGTGTGGAGGAGAACTGGAACATGCTATCAAAAGCAGATGTGTGGAACCTTGTTCAACAGAGGACTACATTAATGCTATGGAAGATATCATTACCAGAACAAGAATTGGTAAGACTTGGATTAAAACCCCAATAGAGTCAAAAATAGTCTCAAAGATTCCTAGAGAGGAAAGAATACCAGAAAGACCTGTCTTGAAGTGTCAGAAATGTGGAAGTACTTCACATTTAGCCAACACTTGTCCTAAGAAGACAAAAATCAATGAAGTTCAAGTCATTGAAGAAATTCAGTGTACTGAAGAGAAAGAGGAGTCTGATCAAGATTCTGCAGTCTCTGAAGATATACCAGTGGAGGACTATCCCATTGAAAACATTTCAGCTTTCTTTGAGGTCACAGAAGTCCATACCCACTTGCCACAGTACAGTGAGGATTGCTGCAACCTGACCAATATCCAAGATGCCAGAATGTGTAAAACAAAACCTGCTAGAGGAAAGGGTTATACTGCTGGGGCATCCTGTATCACATCAGTTCTGATGAGTGATATTGAAGCCAAAGTAAATTTGGATACAGGGGCATTTTGCACTTGTGTGGGCAAAGATTATCTCCAAATTATACTTCCTGAATGGAAAAACCATCTATTACCAATAGAAGGTGTACAATTCAGTAGTGCCAGTAACAATATGTACCCCCTGGGCATATTGGACACTAATATTGTATTCCCACATCCAGCAGGAAGTGTAAGAATGAAAACTGAGATTGTAGTAATGGATAATTGCACATCTCAGCACATCATTCTTGGAAATGATTACTTAAATATTTATGGTATTGATATAAATAACCATAAGGACAGATATTTCACAATTGGAGATAACAAGAGAAAAAAATTTGCTTTCTCCAATATGACAAAACAGATATCTGTAGTATCTTCTGTCAAGGATACTTACAAAGATGAATTTGTAACTAATCAGCTTGTTGAAGCACAAATTAATCAATCATTGTCACCAAAGATGAGGAATGAGCTTATTAATGTGTTATACACATATAAAAATGCATTTGCCTCTGATAATGAACCATTAGGTGCTATAAGAGGACATGAAGTTGATATTACTCTTAATATTGACAGACCATATCCTCCAGTACTTAGAAGACCAGCTTATCCAGCCAGTCCCAGAGCTAGAGAAGCCTTGGAGAAAAATATCCAAGAGTTGATCCAACTTGGTGTGCTAAGGAAAGTAGGCCATAATGAGGAAGTTGATGTGACAACACCTGTTATTATTGCATGGCATAATGATAAGTCAAGAATGGTTGGAGACTTCAGAGCATTGAATACCTACACAGTTCCAGATAGGTATCCAATACCTAGAATTCAAGAAACCTTGACTCAATTGTTTAAAGCCAAGTATATAACATCAATGGATGCATTGAAAGCCTTCCATCAAAATGTTTTGATGCCCAAAGCTAAGAAATTACTTAGAATTATCACTCACTGTGGTATTTTTGAGTATCTTAGAATGCCATTTGGCATTAAAAATGCTCCATCCCATTATCAAAGGATGATGAACACCATCTTTCCTACAGAATTGTCTGAAGGATGGCTTATCATTTATATTGATGATATTATCATATGTTCTGATTCATGGTCTTTGCACCTTGAAAGACTTGCAAGAGTACTTCATAAAGTTGCAGAAGTGAACATGAAAATTTCACTTAAGAAATGCAATTTTGGTTTTGAAGAACTCAAAGCATTAGGACATATTGTTTCTGGTTTAAGCTTGGGTATTGACAAAAACAAAGTAGCAGCAGTGTTACTTAAACCAATACCCCAGAATAAAAAAGAAATGATGTCTTTTCTTGGGTTTGCCAGTTACTATAGGCAACACCTGAAAGACTTTGCAATTCTAGCCAAGTCACTTTATAGAATCTGTGATCAACAGACTGTATTTGAGATGACACAAGAGAGAATTAAAGCTTATGAGAAGATAAGGAAAGCCCTTACAGAAGCACCTTTCCTCCTCATGCCTTACTGGAATATTCCTTTTAAGTTGTACATTGATGCATGTGGAGATGGATTAGGGGCAGCCCTACATCAAGTCCAAATTATTGATGACAAACCTACAGAAGGACCAGTTTGTTATATCTCAAGACAAATCAAACCAACAGAAGCCAGATATGGTGCAAGCCAAATGGAGTGCTTATGTTTGGTATGGGAACTTGAGAAACTACATTATTATCTTGATGGCAGTGTTTTTGAAGTGATAACTGACTGTAATGCCGTAAAATCACTTCTTAACATGAAAACTCCCAACAGACATATGTTGAGATGGCAAATAGCCATTCAAGAATATAGAGGAAACATGACTATAGTTCATAAAGCAGGAAACATTCACAAGAATGCTGATGGACTTAGTAGATGGGCTTTAGCCAACACTCCTGATAACCCAGCTTATGTACCTTTGGAAGCTGAACCACAGATTCCAATTGAAGGAATTAACATAACTGATATTGGGACTGAATTCTTTGAAGAAGTCAGAGAATCTTATAAACAAGACAAGAATTGCCATATCTTGACTTCTTTATTAGATAAAGACTGCAAAGATACATCTTTAGTTAATGCACTTGATGAAGTTTGGAAAAATTTCTATTCTGAAGGAAGATTTCACTTGTTTGATGGGATTATTTACCATAGAACAAAACATTCTTGCGTGATGACACTATGTAGTAGATTACTTATCAATACTATTCTTCATGAATGTCATGATAGTATCTACTCTGGACACCTGTCAGAAGACAGAACACTTGAAAAAGTGAAGAACTGTGCATGGTGGCCATCTTTGAGGAAAGAAACCATTGAATATTGCCATACCTGTGATAGATGCCAGAAAGCAAACAGGAGCACAGGCAAGAAATTTGGATTAATGATCCATATTCAAGAACCAAAATCCCCTTGGGAAGTTGTTCACATGGATTGGGTCACAGCACTTCCTCCAAGTGGTGACAAACGTTATAATGCTTGTTTAGTCATTGTAGACAGATATAGCAAAACTCCCATATTCTTACCATGTCATAAAGATGACACTGCTATGGATACAGCTCTTCTTTTATGGCGTATAGTTATTTCTCATACAGGGTTATTTAAGAATATCATAAGTGACAGAGATCCCAAGTTCACATCTGCACTTTGGACCAATCTTCATAGATTGTTTGGGACTAAGTTATCATTCTCTACAGCATATCACCCTCAAACAGATGGGCTAGCAGAGAGGATGATTCAAACTTTAGAAGACATGATCAGGAGATTTCGTGCTTATGGATTAGAATTCAAAGACTCAGATGGCTTTACCCATGACTGGTGCACTCTGATACCTGCACTAGAATTAGCATACAAGACATCAGTCCATTCTTCCACAGGACAAACCCCTGCTATGTTAGAAAAAGGATGGAATCCAAGACTCCCAGCAGACACACTGAGGAAAGACTTGATTGACATTCATCCTACAGCTTCCAGATTCAAGATAATGCTTGATAAAGTAAAACACCACGCAAAACAAAGTATGGATGATGCTTTTGATTATGCAAAACAGAAGTGGGACAAGAGTCATAAAGTACCAGACTTCAAAGTAGGAGACTTAGTTCTAGTTTCAACCTTGAATTTTAATAATATCAAAGGCCCAAAGAAACTTAAAGATTCTTATGTAGGACCTTTTGTCATTATTGCTTTACATGGAACCAATGCAGTTCAAGTGGAATTGAATGGTGAATTGGAAAATAAACACCCCACATTTCCAGTCAGCTTGATAAAGCCTTATCAACCAGCTGATAAAGAATTGTTTCCTTTAAGAAACCCAACTCTTTTAACTGTACCACCTGTGGAACAGAATGAAAACAAAAAGATAAATAAAGTCATTAAAGAAAGGAGACTTAGGGGTAAAAATCAAAGAGAATATCTTGTCAGATATAGAAATCCAGTACATGAAGATGAATGGATGGCAGAATCAGAAATACCTGACTCAGATAAACTCTTAAGAAGATTTAGAAATGAAAGAAGGCCACAAGCCTGAATATGTCTATAAATGTGCTTTAAATTACTTGATCTGAGTAATGTGAAGAGGTTGGACAGTGGACATTAACCCCCCTTGGGGCCTTATTCTTTTATCACTAATACGATTGTAGTACAATTTTATTTTTTGGTGGGAGGGAATGTGAGCCTTGAGGTATATTTTACATACCCAAATAGGCCACAATTATCTTAAAAAGAAATTTTGAATTATGCAAAACTCATAAGTCATGCATATATCCAAAATTCATCATTTTCAATTTCAGAAAAGATGAATAACTTTTTATTGAGTAAGTAAATCCATGGATTTAAGACCAGATTTGGATTCTACACAAAAATTCACCTAGGGTAGACCCATAGAGTGAATAAGCTCAATTTAAGTATTTGAGGTGGTAAAATGGAAAATACTTCAATACCACATCATCAATACCACATAAAAGATCCGTGAAAATTTTTGTTTTTCTTAATTTCACGCCAAAATAAGGGGAAAGTGAGAAATCCCATGTTACATATACACTAAGAATAGTGTTATGCATGTTTTGAGCACTTAATATCATAGTATTCTTACATGGACTTTTGGTACACCCATAGTGGATATCTCACTTGAAGCTTAAATTACTATTTTGACGTAAAAATTAGGCAAGGGGGACAAAAGACATCAAAGAGAGCCAGAGAACCCAACTTCTGAGGCCTCAGAGGCGTGGATAGCTCCAGAGTATGGATCCATGGCTCATCTTGGCCCAATTGGTAAACTAAAACTCTTTGGGAACTTGGTTACCAAGTTACACCTACTGTAATCACAAGAAAATAGCAAATAACCTGCTATTTTGACGTGCCAAGGAGGTAATGAGCTACTTAGACTCCTGTAACCATGTCAATTCTTGATGACTTTCCATGACTAGACCCTAAAAGAGTAATTAAAACCCTTTTGGGACTCATATTCATTTATTTACCTCATAGCAACCAGCAAAATACTGCTATTTGCAATTCTACGTAGAAATGAGGAAAAAACTTCAAAAATTCATTAAAAATACAATTCTTAATGAATCTTTCTGAAACTTCCAGGACCAATGAAGAACTGTATTTTCTATGGTACAACCAAAAATAATTAAAGTTTTATTAGTAAAATTAAAAGTTTCACTTACAGTCCATTTTTGACCATTCTACGTGAAACACTGATTCTTCAAAAAATTCACAGTAATTAAAACCTGTGATGAAATTGGCAATAACATTGATAACTTTGAGAAATCAATGATTATTTTAGAATAAAAGAAGATTTACTGTTGTTACTCCTTTTATTCTTAACCATATTGGGGTTGGTAGTCACGTAAAAGCATCAATTAAGTAATTATGATAATCTTACGTGACAACAGATGATGCAATCATTAATCCAAAAAGGTTTATTGTTTTCTCACTCACTGGTTTTTCAGTTTGCTCCATGGCACGCCTCTGTGAGCTGTTGTTGACTTAAAAGAAGCCTCTTCTTGCTGTTTTTTCTGTATGATCATCTTATCAATTTATTAAATCATTATTACCAACAAGTAAGTACTAGCTAAAGCTATTCTTAAGTGTTTTGAATCTTTCAAAATCATCCAGAAAGACGTGAAATCCTAGAATCCAACTATATATTGTTGTAATACTGTTATAAATCCTTTTGATCCCTTAAATCCACAATTCCACGTCAAATTTCTCTACTTTTATCTACCAATAAGTTCTTTGGAGTATTAGTGAGTCATTTATCTTTAAATTCTTAAAGCTTCTCTCTAGTAATAGTTTTCTTCAAGAATTATCTTTATAATTATTCTTGTAAAAGATAATTATATAATAAAATAATTTCATTATTTTGTTAAAAGAAGTTTTTATTATTAATTTCTTCTTGTAATTGATTCTTGTAGACAATTACTGCTCACAGTTATAATCACTAGGAGTGTGTAACACGTTGTGGGAACTCCTTTTGTTGTGGGATAAATAATAGGCAGTACCTTGAGGGGTAAATTATTGGTGAGTCTGTTTTGAATTTCAGAATGAGCCAATAACCATGGGTGCTAAGGTGTATTAGCTGCCCCTCTAATTATACTGAAAAAGATACCCTTTTTGATGAGATCACAAATCAATTATTTAGTTTTGTGGTTTTTCAATTAGAGAATTTTCTTCAGCAGTCTCTATCAGTCTGTCAATAAAAGATCACTATGATAATACTGGTAATAGTTAATATTTTTTTTGATAATTTAGGTTTGCTTAGCTTTCTTGTTATTGATTATAATTCTTTTTTATTAATTCTTCTAGTATTCCTTCTTTCAATACCTGAGATATTTAAAGAATATTTTTAAGATCACTATTAATATTAATAATAATCTTGATAGCTAGCTAATACTTTTAAAGTTGATTCAATAATACTATCAATATAGCTATAATAATTTAAGGGTAAGATAATTCTTTAAGGGTGGTTTTGTTTAATATAAGGGTAAGATATAAATGATATAATAGTAATATAATACTATTGTGATCAATATAAGTATAATCCAATATGCCTAAAGGGCTTATGATATAACGTATAAGGGTAATATGATATCCCTTCTAAAAATAAGGGTTATTAATAAATTAGATAAGATCACTAATGATAATATCTTCAAACACTACTTCAACACTACTACTATAATGGTAAGACTATTAAATAATACTAAACTCTTTCATTAATATTATAAATATCTTTCATTAATTAATCATAAATAATACTATAAGATACTGAGCCTTGCTACTGATCTTTTTCAATATAAATACTAGATTATCCTACTAGAGAAGGGATGGATTGATCCTCAAGATTATTGTCTGAATCAGAAGCATGGGGGGAAAAAAGGGAGAGAGGCCCTTTATTTATACCTTTTGGGCCCTCCATAGAGCCTTCCAAAAACAAGGGACTTAGAAAAAATTCCACCTTGAGACATTTTTGCTGGTGGGTAAAATAAAAATGGTGTCATTTGATCAAGATATTGCACCATATGTTTGGTTGATTGCACCATTCTGAACCTTATTATTGTCAGTGCACAGCCTTGAGACATTTTTGCTAGTGGTTAAATTTGGAATGGTGTCATTTGTTCAGGATATTGCACCATATGTTTGGTTGATTGCACCATACGTTTTGAATTATACTCTTATTTTAACTAAACTTTATTCTTATTATGCACAGCCTTGAGACATTTTTGCTAGTGGTTAAATTTGGAATGGTGTCATTTGATACAGATATTTCACCATATGTTTGGTTGATTGCACCATTTTAAAAAACTGTATTCTTATGTCTACTAACCTTATTTTTCTTCTTCACAGCCTTGAGACATTTTTGCTGGTGGTTAAATTTGGAATGGTATCATTTGATACAGATATTGCACCATATGTTTGGTTGATTGCACCATTTTTTTAAAACTGTATTCTTATCTCTACTAACCTTATTTTTCTTCTTCACAGCCTTGATCTGTATTTAGTTGAGTATTCCTCTATGTAAAATTTAATTTGTAAATAATACTTGTAATGTTTGGTTATGGGAGTTTAAGTGGAGATTGAGTAATGTAACACTATGTTAACTTATATGTAAGTGTTTTTTTTATGTCAAGAAATGTAACACATGATGTTGTAAGAGTAATGGTATCACTTATGTAATATTACACATGTTTATTCATATTGAATATTTAGACAAGCTGCATTATCTTTAAGCATATTCTTGTACCTAGTATAGAGTGTATAGTATCATTTCTCTTCTTAAATCCATGATAGCTAGAAAATTATTGACATTATGGGGTTGAGGCAATATGTGACTATAGGTAAAATTTGATGTAGATTCCAGTGGAATACTTATTTTTGTTATTTTAATATAATTATCTTCCTTTTTCTTGAATTTTTTTTTAATTTTATCTTTCACTTTTTATCTTTATTTTCTTTATATATATATATTATTATTATTATTATTGATCAAAGTTTTAGCTTTGAAATTGTGGATTTGAACCTTGGAAGAACTGGTATGGAATACCACATCCCCCTCTCCATTTAATGCTGTCCCCAGCATTCAAGGTGATAATCCACTTACTTTTTTTTAAAAAAACAATCAAAAATTTCCCCCCTTTTTTTTGAATAAAAGGATTTTTATTCATCAAACTCCTCTTCATCTTCAAATTGAGATTCATCTTCAACTTCCTCTTCTCCTTCTTCCTCTTCTTCTTCTGAGTCCAACTCTTTTCCTCTTGGATAGAACTTTTTTATTTGACTTGCTGCAAACCTTCTTGCTAGCTTTGTACCATCTAATTCTTCCAGCTCATATGGACCATTGTTTATTTGTCTCACAACTCTATAGGGTCCATCCCATCTATTCTTGAACAATAATCCCCATTGTGACTCTAATGCTTTATTGTATACAAGAACAATTTTACCTGGATGAATTGGCTTTCTTATTTGATGTGCTAATTTCCTGTCCCAATATTTTACTGAATCCTCCCTGGCCTTTTTCAATTTCTCTTTTGCCCTTTTTCTTATTTCTTCTTTTCCTGATAGCTGTTCAGCTCTTGCTTCCAATAAATCTTCTGTTGATTGGACTTTGTGCCATTCAATTGATAAGTGTGTTTTTGCTTCAATGTCTATTGGTAGTACTGCCTTTTGACCAAATTGAAGCTCAAATGGGGAGTAACCTGTTGTTCTTTTGGTTGATATTCTGTCAGCCAATGTAACCAAAGGTAAGTATTCTTTCCATTTTGAACCATTTTCACCACACATCTTCACCAATGCATCCTTCAATTGTTTATGCCCCCTTTCTACCATTCCTTGTGACTCAGGGTAGTAGGGTGTTGTTACCCTTATCTTTGAACCTGCTTTCTTTACTGCATCTTGTAATTCCTTTCCAAACTCAGGCCCTCCATCTACTGTGACCTCTTTTGGGGCTCCATACCTGCAAATCCATTCAGAAGTGAACCATTCTGATACTGACTTTGCTGTAAGCTTTACTAAACCAATTGTCTCTGGCCATCCTGAGAAATCATCCCTGGCCACTACTAAATACTTCCATCTTCCTGCTTTTACATGTACTGCATCTATACTGACTCTTTCAAATAATGTTGAGGTGAATGAGATTCTTCCTGCCTCTTTTTGGTGATAATGACTTCTCTTTTGACAAGCTTTACAAGATTTGACCCATTTTTTGACTATTTTCTTCATTCCTTCCCACCAAAATCTTTCTTTAACTCTTCTGTATGTTTCATTTTCTCCTCTGTGTCCCATTTATTCATGTAATGATTTTAATATTCTTCTTTGAGAACTCTGACTTGACACAACTACTTGTGGATTTGGTATATTTCTTCTTTTGAGTTGGCCTTCCTCCAGAAAGAAATTTGATGACTTCCTTTTAATTCTTTTGAAGTCATCCTCTTTACTACCAAAGGGCCTTTTCAATGTATTTAAGTATTCTACCATTCTTTTCCAAAATCCTTCCTGCTTTGATGGTAGCTTTATTCCTGCCAATTTTATTATATTGTTATGTTTGACTCCAAACCTTGGGTGTGGTTTTATCCATTCTTCTTCTTCATCAAAATCAGATTTTTCTTTTTCTTCATCTTCTGACTGAGGTCTTCTTGACAGCCCATCTGGCATTGTGAAGGTCTTCCCTGGCTTATGAACTAAGTCAAAAGAAAACAATTGAATAAATGCAAACCATCTGGTCATTGGGGCATTTGGCAAACAGGGTGAGTTTATCATTTAAATTAAGGCTTTTGCATCTACTTGTAGCTCAAAATGTTGTCCCCAAAGTACTGTTTGGAGTTTCTTGAGCATTTTGGCCACTCCAAATAGCTCCAGCTTTGGCTGTGAGTATTTTGATTCCAATCTTGAAAATGTTATTGATTCATAAAGAACTGGTCTGTCCTTTCCTTCTTTGTCTTCTTGAGTAAGTACTGCTCCTGCAGCTATATAGCTTGAGTCTACTGCTAATTTAATCTACCCTGCTCCCTTTTCATAATCCAAATTTTTTAAGGTTATTTCCTCCCCTACAATTTTTTCTTAACTTTTCAAATGCTTCATCACATTTAGTATTCCATTCCCATTCTTCATCATCTCTTGTTAATCTTCTTAGTGGTGATGCAATCTGAGAGAAATTTTGAATGAACATTATAACATATGCACAAAGTCCCAAAAAGCCTCCTACTTCCTTTTTATTGAGGGGCTTTGGCCAGCTTTGTATTTTATTAATCTTCTGCTTTGGAATTTTTCTTCCATTCAAAGAAACTACATGCCCTACTATGTCCAATGCTGGCACACAACATGCAAATTTGATTCCTGATATGGTAAGTCCTGCCTCTTCAATTCTGAATAATATTCTCTCTAATGTAACTGCATATTCCCAAATGAATCTTCTTATCAAATTATTTTCTTGTAAAGCCTCATTATTATATGTTGATCTTGGACCTTTTATCCCTCCATCATCAATAAAAATTCCTACATTCTCTGGTATTTCTTCTTGAAGTATCCAAGTCATTTGGGCTTGATAAACTGCAACAGAATTGGTTGCTCCTTGTGGTAATCTTGTGAGTTGTAGCCTTCCAAGTGGTGTTTCAAATGTAGTTAAGGGTCTTGTGGAAATGTCTAATTCTCTTTCATCATACCCTCCCATTATGTCACCAAGTCCACAACAAGCTCTCCCTGAAAAGGAATCTACAAATTCTTCAATATGTGGTGGTAATCCTGCATCTTCAATTGTTACCTTATTAAGATCCTGTAAATCATGGACAATTCTGAGTTTTCCATTTGACTTTGCAACACAGAATACTGGACTTGTATAGCTAGAGGTAGACTGCTCATACAAGCCTGTTCTAATCCTTTCCCTTACAAATTCAATAAACTGGGGTATTATGGGCTTTGGTATTGGTATTGGCTTCTTTTGCCAAGGTGTATGTGGTATTACTGGTATTTTGTGGGGTTTTCCATATGAATGTTTCAGTAAACCCCTTTCCTCTGCACTGAATGCAATTGCTTTTTCTCTTAAAACTATGACACTCATCAGAAGACTCCTTTCTTCTTCTGAAAGCCATCCAGGTGGTCCAAAATTTATCAATTCAAATCTTTCTTGTGTTATTTTTGATGTGACCATAAATTTAGGTGGTTTTGGTGATAGTGGTGTATTATAAGGGTCTCTTGATAATGGTGGCCTTCCCAAAGGAGGATTTATGTCTTGTGGAATAGGCTCATTAACTGGTCTGACCTTCTTGAGTACTGATTTGTATTTTGCTGCACTATTTTGGTAATCCATTTTGTAATATCACTGAAATGATTCTGTTTTTCTCTTTGATATTTCTATTTTTTATATACTTTTTTCTTTTTAAAACTGGTTAAGTTGAAATCAATATAGTATTAATTCTTCTATTTTCTTTATTTCTTCTCCTTATTTTAATGATTTATTAAATTAAATAAATCTTCACTTCTTTTATCTTTTGCTGTCCATACATTTGAGGTTGCAGTTTAAGGTCATACAGGACCCTACAACTCAGGTGTGCAGACCCTGTATATTAGGTATACAAAATCCTGCCTTTTTATGTCATACAAGGAAAATAAGACCCCTTGTCCATTTCTTCACAAGGGAGCAGTTTCATGTCATGCTGAGGACCTCCTGGTCTTCAATTTGACTTGATCCAAGGGCAGTTTTTTTTTCTTTCTTTTCTTTTCTTTAAGCTGAAAGATTCCTTATTCTAATATCAACTTGAGCTACCTTGAGGCTTAATAATTCATAAAATGTTTGGGTTGATAGATATTTATTTCTTCTTTTCATTAATTACCAATCTCCTTGCATATTTCAATTCTACATTTTTGTCCTTCTTTCTTCAATATTTTATTCTTTGGCCAATTTATCACATATATTTGAGGATTTTATTTGAACCATTTAAAATCTGACCTCTTCTTTCTTCACATTATTTCTTTAATACCACTACTCCTTTCATGGACTAAAATGAAGAAATAGATTATAAGCCCTCAGGTGTGCCACCCCTGTAGTTTTAAGTCATACAAGGACTTAACATTCCACTACTCCCTTCATGGATTCATTAAATTGCCAATTTTATATATTGAAAGAAATTCTCATAATCTTAGAGTTTAATATGCCTTCAGGATTTTTTTTGATGATGAATTTAAAAGAAAACCAGTCTATATTTATCATCTTCCATTCATTATTATGAGAATTAATCATATCATGAGTGAGCTTTCAAGATATTATTAAGATATATTGTTTTATTCTTCTTTCTTCTTTCTATCTGTAATATCAATCTTCAGGTTTGGGATAAGACCCCCTCTCCATTTAAATTTCTGTTGTTGGTTTCTCTACTTTATTTGTATTTTGTTTTTCATTCTTGCAATATGTTCTTTCCAAATTTTGAGCTTTTAGCTTTATTATTATTATTTTGAGTCTTATACATACTAAGATGAGGGTTTAATTTCTGTGGTGGCCTGACACTATATAGTGGCAGTCTACAAGGCTATAACTCTAATCAACTCAGAGTTATTTCCCCTCATCAGAGCAGGTCTGACCTTGGCTTCTCAGTGTATATGTATTTTTTATGTACATATAGACCAGTTGTCCAAGTGCCACCTAGAGCAGGAAGACCATTAAAGCCTCTCTTTTCTGAATGAGATTTTCCTAATAATAATATTAATTATAGACATAATATTTCTAATCTTTAAGTGATTGATAACTCTTATGATTTCTTCTTCTTTTTTTTTTGAGTATATATATATTTATATTTATTTATATATATATATACTTGAGTTTTTCATATATAATCTTATATAATATTGAGATTTTAATATTTACAGTTTAAGGTCATGGAGGACCTATATAATTGAACATTAATTTATTTAAAAATGATAAATTAAAAGCTGCAGTTTATAGTCTTTGTGGACTCTGGATTTTTTATTGAGTGAAAAAATAATAATAAAAAGAAATTCCAGTTTATAGTCTTGGTGGACTTTTAATATTTATTGAGTAAAAAGTAATAATAAAAAGAAATTCCAGTTTATAGTCTTGGTGGACTTTGGATTTTTCATTGAGTGAAAAAATAATAATAAAAAGAAATTCCAGTTTATAGTCTTGGTGGACTTTGGATTTTTCATTGAGTGAAAAAAATAATAATAAAAAGAAATTCCAGTTTATAGTCTTGGTGGACTTTATTCTTTCTAAATTGGATTTTAAAATAAATAATCCAATATTAAATTAATTGTCAAGATATTTTTCAAATTAAACTGAATATTGAAAATGAGTATTCCAATACTCTTCAATTTTCTGCTATATATTCCATATAAATAATATATACTATTAGAAAATAAAAAAATGTCCGGTCTAAAGTCATGGAGGACATCCTTTTTTTTTATTTGAATCATTGTTATTATTAGTTTTTTTTTTTTTTTAAATATAATTAATTTTATTTTATTTTATGTGATGAGATTAATCTTCATATTACCCAGATATTTATATATTTATTGTTTTATAATATTTATGACCACATGTTGTTATTCATTTTATTTTTAATATCTGAGTGTAATATATCAACTGAATAATGATTAAATTTGAGTTTTAACTATAAGCAATGGATTGATTTTACCATTTAATTATTTTTTTCTTTTGTTATTATGATTTTATTGTCACTATTAATACATGATTTATTTTGAATAATCTTCTTATTTTATTTTTTTTTTGAAAAAGAAATTACTGAAGGTTTTCATTCAAAATTATAATTGATTATATTACTATTGTACTTATTTAAGTTTCATTTTCTTATTCAATTTATGATAACATATATATATCTATATATTTTGTCTAGTATATATTGTTTTTTTTTGTTGACAAATAGAATATAGAATAATAATAGTTATTATTTATTTTATCTTGTTTTATTTATTGATTTTTATTTCTTCAAAAAGAATATTTTATAGTACACTTTCATTGTTTGTGAATCATTAAAATTTCTTTCTTTTTTTTTAATTTCTTAATTTTATTTACTTTGAGTACTGCACATTATTGTAATATTTCTTTTGTAGCTGGATACTGTGTGTGCAGATTATTTTTCATTGTTATATCTTTTTTTTATTTTTAATTTTTAAAAAAAACTCTAATTAATTTTGAGTCTGATTGTATTGATATTTATTTATTCATTTCAATAAAGTAAAGGTTTTGTATTAATTTTACAGTACTTCATAGTATTTTACTGTACTTTATTTCATATCGCGATCGTTATTTTTTTTATATTATTTTCAAGTTTTTTTATATCGTGATGGGTTTTTTTTAAGTACAGTACTGTACTAGTTAAGAACTGTACTGTACTCTTTTTTTTTTTTTTTTTTAATCACCAACGTTAGTGTTCTTTTTTTATTATTATTCATTTTATCGCTTTTTGTCTTTTTTTTTTTTTTTTTTTTTTTTTTTAAAAAAAAAAAAAAAAAAAATACATCACTAATGTCTACTTTAAGTCGCGCTCTGTTTGTTTTTTTTTTAATACTAATTTGTTTATTTATTTATTTATTTTTATTTTTATGATATTATTATTATTTTATTTGATCGCATGAGCGATCTTTCTTCTTATTTTTTATTAGAGTACTGTACAGTACATGTGTACTGTACAACAGTATATTTATTTATTTTTTTTGGTACAGTACAGTAATTCTCTGTACTCTTTTTTTTTTTTTTAATCGCTTATAGTCTTTTTTTTATTATTATTAATTTCTTTTAAATTTGATCGCTTAAGCGATCTTGTTTTTTTTTTTTTTTATTATTTGCTTTAATTTTTATTATTTTTTTTTTTATATATTTATTCATCTTTATATATATTTATGTTTATTTATATTTTTATATTTATAGTTATATTTATAATTTATATGTATTTATATGTATTTTTTATATTTAGCTTGTATTTATTTGTACTTAATTATATTTAATTACATTTGTATTTATATATATTTATTTATGTTTATTTTTATTTATATAAATTTAGATTTATTTTTATTTATATATATTTCTATATATTTATTTGTATTTATGTATTGTTATTTATTTATCTTTATTTTTTTTATTTATTCTTATTTATTTATCTTTATATTTGTATATATTTACTTATATTTATTTGTATTTGTTTATATTTATATATATTTATATTTGTTTAGAAGAAATTAAATAAAGATAAACTAAAAATATAAATTAAACTAAAAAACTTGCAAAGAACCAACAAGTTTATTTTATTTCTAGTGTTATGATGGTCAAGTTGTGGGTGAGAAAAAAGTTCTTCTCTTCAATATAAAAGCAGCTACATTTTCAAGCTACTCCCCCATGCTTTTCATACTTATTTTTTTCAAAGTAATTTTTTATTTATATATTTAGAGAAAAATATTCTAAAATTTTTTTTTGTTATGCTTTGAACCAAGTGAGGTTAAAAAATAAATTATGCAGGGTCAACCTGGCCAGTTGCCTCTGTATATTTATTTTTTTGAATAACCTTGATAATATCTATCAATATATATATTCAAGGTGAAAATATTATTCTGAACACTATAGTCTTTAATCAATAATATTATTTATATTTATTCATCATTCAGGGACATATCCCTTTTAATATAGCTGTTTTTTTTATTGAATTTAAAATTATATTATCTTCACAAAATCACTTAAGGATATGTATATAACATTATTTTTTTTTATCAAATAATAATGTTACTAAATTATGACAATAGCTGTTTCTTAAATATAATATGTTATTGGGATTATATATCATCCCTTAGAATATTATAGTATTATGATATTATTCTTATTTTAATATTATTTTATTTTCAATATTATAATATTATGATACTTATATTATTATAATATTATCTTATTCAATATAGCTTTACATTGATGTGCTATATTTATTCCTCCTTCCTCATGAATTGGTTTTCTTTTTGTTTATTTTTGCTTCTTTTTAAAGCAAGGGGGGTTGGCCAGTTTTTTTTATTAATTTTTTTTTGCAAAAAAAAAAATAAAAAAAAAATTAATTAAAAAAAATTAAAAAACAAATTAAAAATTGAAAAAAGAGAAAAATTAAATTAAAAAATCTGGTCACCCCTCCTTGTGAGTTGGATTCTTTGTATGTGCTATGTGTGTATGCATGCTGTGTGTATGTGTGTAGCATGTATGTGTATTGAGTAGTTCAGCTCAACAATTTCCTTGGCTTCCTGACTTCTTCAGCTATATACTATTAAGATAAGTTCCTTTCTAATTCATCTTGAGGATTGATACTATACATAACTGATAATGTCTTTTTTCTTCCTTCTGAAATTTCTAGTCTTCTTGTAGGGAAAAGATCTTGAAGTATCTTTTATAACAAACATATCCTCTTGTATTAGTAAGTTCATAAAACTTATTTTTTTATTTTTTTATTTTACTTTCAATTTCAACATAATACTGATTAAATCTTCCCTGTTTTCAGATCATTTTGTTGAATTATATTTTGAAATGATTATTTGAAATTATAACTTTATTTTTTTTAAAAAAGCAACAATCTTCTTTGGAAGAAGTGCAATGATGAGCAATTTTCTTTACCTGATGAAAGGTAATTATTCATGAAATTTAGAATTCAAGAAATATTTAAGTACTTTATTAATGGAAAATAAGCTTGAATAAATTATAATTTAATATGTGAATTCTTTCAAGACAATTAATTCAATTGATTTTGATTGATTAAATTTATAAACTGATGCTTCATTATTAAAGTCCCACTTTCCCCAAAACCTATAGCCACTGGTGCTTTGGGTGGTATAAGAAATAGCTAACCACCCCTATTTTTTAAGTATGAAAAATTACTGATACTATTACAGAATAAAAAAACTAAAACCTTCTTTCTAAATGAATTTTACAACCAGCTCTCTTTTTTTCTTCTTCTTTTTTATTTTTTATTTTCCATACTAATTGAAATATCTTTACCACAACTATCACTTCTGATCTCCATATCAATTATTAATTTTTATTGTTTTATTAGTTATATATAGATTTTTTTCTTCATTGATTTATTGATTATGAATAGATTTATATATATATATATTTTATGTTTCTTTTTGATACTAACACAGAAAATTCAGAAATTCAATTTGCAGTTTAAGGCCATGCTGGGCCATCATGTATCATTGGTCCTTGCATTTGTTGATATTCTTGTTTTTTTTTTTGATGAACTGACTTAAAATAGAGTAAGATAAACAGTAACCAAATAGTTGAATTGCAGTTTAAGGCCATGCTGGGCCTTTAATTTTCTGAAGAATAATTTTCTTAAAATAATCTTGATTCTTCTTCATTTTCATTTCAATCTTGCTGCTGACAATTTCTTTCCATAACTTATTCCATTCTTCTTTCTTCAAACAAAACTTGTGGTTCTTCATTATAATTATTAACTGTAAGACTTTATCCTCTAGCTCAAAATCCAATCCCTTTTCAATAATATAGCAGTCCCCTCTCCATTTAATACTTCTACCCTCAATTTGATATTCTTCAAGACAAAACCATCTCTGAGCTTGTATTGTTCCTCAGTAAAGACTGCTTCTTATATCTGAATCCATATAGAAAATTTCATTCCAATAGTCATTATTGAGATTTCCTTTAATTCCATCATAATTAAGTATATCCATAAATTCTAGTTTTGAAAGGTTTGATCCAGGAAGTTGGATTAAATAGGCTTCTGCAGGGGTTTCTTGAGTAATATCTTCATTTCCAAATAAATCTTCAAATTCAATAAAGGGTATAGTTTGAATAATTGGTATCTTGAAGGATTCAATAATTGGTAAGCCCCATCTTTGGTCTTCATTGTTAAGTCCTTGAAAAGGATGATTAATCCAGAGGTCTTGCCTTTCTTCATTTGTTTCTGAGTGTGGCCAACAGATCCAGATGGTATTGTCTGCTTCATTAGTTCCAGACATGATGATTATAAAATATAAAATATGATAAAAAAATTGCTAATGGTTTCTTGATGTTAAAAAAAATATGAATAATTATAATAGCTTCTTGGTAAAGGTGGATGAAATAAATAATCTAAGTAAAATATTTCTTAAAGAATTAATCCTCTTTGATAAGGCAGGAAGTCACTGCCAAAATTTAAATCAATTGAAATTTTAAGTGATAAGGTGAGAATTTTTTTTTTTTGGGTCCTCTTTGATAAGGCAGGAAGTCACTGCCAAAAATACTGGACTTGATTATTTAAATTGAATCTTACTGACTTTCTTCTCTTCTTTGTTTTTGAGCTATGTAAGCTGGAGGTTTTCAGAATTGGCTTCAGCTGTACTTGGCTCATTGATGGTAAGTAATTTCTATAATAAGCTAATTTTTCATTCAAAACTCTAAGTTCCTCCAATAAAAACCTTATTTCTTCCAATTTTTCCTTTTCTTCTCTTGATTGGTGACTTGATGACTGACATTCTTGAAATTCATCTTCATACTCAAAAATGAATTCTTCATATTGCTTCTTCAATTTCCTTTGATCCAAAATCTCTTCATCCTCCAACAATTCATCCCCATAACATCCAAGCTTTGGCATCTTGTTTTTTTGTTAATTTTATTAAAGATTATGATCTTATCAATTTTTTCTGTTTTTAAAAGGTCTTGAAATCAATGATATTGATATTAAAATTGAATAGAAATTGATATTGAAATTCCCAAGGACTTCATCCCAAAAACTTAAACCATTAGAGGTGGAATAAGAAACAGACACCCACCCCCTATTTTTTTTACTTTAAGCATAGCCTTATAATACTTTTACAGTTAAAACTCTTGCATACCCCCAAATCATCATTCATAAATTTTTTTTTTTTTTAATTTTTTAATTTTTTTTTTTTTGTTTTTTGTTTTTTTTTTTTTTTTTTTTTTTTTTTTTTTTAAGTTTATATTTTTTTTAAGTTTTTTTTTAAGTTTTTTTTTTTTTCTTTGTTTTTTTTTACATGTGCAGAAAAATATATTCAATTCATGAAACCCATTTTCCTTTTTCTCTTTTCTGAAGAATTCTATTCACACATATATCCTTGGCTATTTCTCCCAGTATTTTCCTTCCTTTCTTCCTTTCTTCTAGGGTATTACCTTTCCAACTTCTTATGAATCCTTCTTCTTTGTGTATAAAGAGGTATCCATACTCTTCCCAGAAAAGATTTCCACCAAGAAGCTCCATATTATGCAAATTGAAGTCTTCTTGTGGCCAAATTCTACCATCATAAAGAGCCTTCCTTGTTTGTTCATCAAAGGAAAAAACTTCCTCCCAATACTGGTTTTCCAAATTACCCTTAATTCCTTCCTCATTCAAGAGTTCCATGAAGTCTAATTTTGACAGGTCATATCCAGGAAGATTCTTCAACCATTTTCCTCCTTTCATTCTTGATGGAACCTCAAAGTATATATCTTTGAATTCAATGTAGGGAAGAATTATGAAATCTGGCTCTTCTTCAGGTGTTGGAAGTTGCCAGTAAGACATTTCATCATAATACTTCAAGAAGCTTTCTTTATCCAAGTCCATTTCCTTCTCTTTATCAATTCTCCATGGGCTTTTTGGGTTTAAATCATATGACAGAATAGTGTTCATGAGATCCTTTTGCAATGGTGAGACTTCAACTTCTATCAAATTTGCTTCTGGCTTTGAATGTGAAGATAATCTTGGTTTAATTTCTTTTAAAGAGTCATGATTGTTGTAGGTCTCCCAAAGATTTTCATAAGCATGGGAGTGCTTTATTTTCTTCTTTGGAGGATCTTGAGAAATTTCATGTATTTGGAATTCATCAGTTTGATTATATTCCTCTTTATTGTATTCCTTCATAAATTCTTCATCTTTGAAACAGTCATTAATTTTATTTCTAAGATCTTCCAATGAGTCTTCACAGTATTGATCACTGTTCATTTCTGGCTTCATTTCAATTTCCATATCTTGTGGGAATTTTTGCTTGGAAAATATGTCAAACAGATTCTTTCTACTATGTATTGGTGGTCCTTCTATTATTTCTGAGCCATTAACCAAGACCTGATATAACATACCATTTGTGTCAATTGCTTTATAGCTAACTTTATTTTCCTTTTTCTCTGCTTCATTGACTTCTTCCATATACCAATTTGATTTTTCATCTTGTTTCCATATATAACTTTTATTGTCTTCAGGTTCATCATCAATTTTCCAGAAGTCAGGGCATGGGCTTAAGCTTAAGTTGTTTACTTGAGGGTTTTTATTTTTTACATAATCTTCATATTCACTTGAAGGTGGTAGATTTCTGTTGATCCATTCCTCCCACTTTTTGGGATCAAATGTAGCCCATTCCTTGTTTTCTTTTATTGCCTTGTCTAAATACCAGGCTAATGACTTTGGCTCTTATGGTTTGATTTGATTTGATAGTGCTTCTGTTGATGGTCCCTGTTCTGGCTCTTGTGTCTCTACCTCTTGGTTTCCTTCCACTTCCTCCTGAGTTTCATTCTCTATTCCCCTATCAATTATAGATAATCTTTCATCTGAATTACATTCCATAGACTTTATCTTTTGATAATATTTGTTTTTTGTTGATTTGAAAATACTTTTTATTTTTGCTTTAGATTTATCTTCAGTTTCTTTTAATTTTACTTTGCTAAACCAATCCTTTATTTTTCCCATTGAACAAAGCTCCATTCCTCTTGGTGGTCCTGTTTGCCATCCTAACATATGGGGTTTGCATATTGGCATACATAATCTTCTACCATCTGCTTCTTGATAGCTAAATATTTCACCTTGTTTCTGTGAAAAGTCCAATCTAATGTTATTGTCTGCCAAGAAGGGCCTTCCAAGGACTGTATGTACTGCTCCCTTGGCAATGAAGAAATGAATTTCTTTTTCTTCTCCAGAAGGCAAAAGTACTTGTGTGAATTCAGCCAATCCAATTAATGATGTTGTATGTCCTCCAATTCCTCTTAAATTCATGTTGAGCTTTCTGTTTGGAAGAGTGGCTTTTATTGCTGCATCTTCAGTGATTATGTTGAGCTCTGATCCTGTATCTACCAGTGCCATTACTGGATATTCTTCTTTTCCAACAAGTACTTGCATAAACCCAAGTGGACAGGCATAATGAAGTCTTGGTTTTTCAAAGTCTTTAATTTTTATAGAAATAACATCTTCTTTAATGTCCAAAGTATTAACTGATTTGATAGCTTCCTTTTCTTCAAGAGAAATCCCTTGAAGCCTGTGAATGAAGGTTGGTGAAACTGACAATATTTCTTCCAAGGTTAAGTTAATTTTATGTTCCAATATTTTCTTTATCACATTTTCAATTGCTAATTTTGGTTTGAATTCTTTCTTATCCTTTATGAATTCTTTCTTTTCAGTTTTGTGGTGAACCATCCTTTTGTTTAACTTGTCACCTTCCTCTTCAGAATTCTCTTTTTCTTTTATTTCTGTTCCTTCAAATGTTTCATCTCTTTTTGTATGTTTATCTGTATATTTGGTTGGTACAATCATCTTCATCTCTTCTTCAGCCTCATCCTCATGATAGGTTCCTGGTAGTAAAGGATTTTTACTTTGAGAATCTTCTCTATTTTGGCTTTCTTGCTTAGTTAATCTTTGCTTTGTCTGTCTGAGAGTTGCATGTGTTTCCAACATCTCAGTGGGTGAAGAGACTATTGGTGGTTCCCAATTACCCCAGTCTTCTACTTGAGCAATTGAAACTTCTTTTTCTTCCTTTTTCAGCTCAACTATCTTTTGATCTTCTGGTCTTGATAGAGGCTTTTCCTTTTCAATCATCTTGTTTGAAATTTCTTTTTGTTCCTTATCAAATTCCCTGACTAATTCCTTTGGAGATTTGGTTCCTTCTGAAGGTACTCTTTGGAAGTTAGGGTAAAGGAAATTTAATCCTTGCCTACTAACAATTCTTTTTTTCATATCTTCTGCCAGGTAGATGCATCTTGTCAATGAATGACCATTTTCAAAACAGTAATAACACCTTAAGGGTGGTCTTGGATACAGTTGTGCTGGAACATAAGGTTGATAATTTGCAGGTAAAGGTGCCTGAGTATTTCTTGGTCTGAATGGTTGTGCATTTGGTGCTAAGCCTGATCCTTGTGTATTTGGTTTATCCTTCCAGACCTTCTTTGGTGGACTAACAGCCTCTGATAGTTCTTTCAGCTGGTCCAAAACATCCTTCATTGGGTTCACTTCTTTTGGGGCTTCATTGACATGAGCCTCTTGAGCTGGTGGATTCTTTATTTTCTTTGTGATATCTTTCATTTGCTTGATAACCTCCTCCCAGCTTTCATCTTCAAATCTGGCTTTCTTTTTTCTTTTGATTTCATCTGACTTTGATAATTGTAATTTCCCTTTAATAACTACTGCTGCCTCCAATTCTGCCTCAATATAATTTCTGAGTATATCCATCTCAGGTAAGATATATCCTCCATCTCTTGCTTGAACCATGGTTCTGTCTTTGATCATTTCTTTAGTAACACTACTTCTAATTTCTGGTGATAATGAATCAAAGACATCTTCACGATAATCATTTTCCTTTTTGATATACCCATACTTCAGCAGATATTTTGAAATTATGTCATATTCCCCAATAAACTTTCTGTATTGGGACAAACTCTTGACTCCTCCCTCCTGTTGAGTTTGATTAAATAGTCTTGTTAATGAATCTTTCCTATGTCTTCTTTCTGGTTCCACCTTTCCCCATTTACTGATCATTTCCTTTTTCAATTGATCCCAGTCCTCCATTTCATATCCTGGCATTCCTTCAATTTCATATCTGATATCCTTATCTTCACTCCAGAATGCTATTTGCATTGCCAAATCCCTTTCATTGGCTCCTTCAATTGATGCTATCCTTTCAGCTCTCTTGATAAAATCCTCAACATCACTCCCATCAAAGTTGAGGTTATAATCTTTTGCCTTTATTTTAACAATCTTTCTTGTAGGTATTGTAACTCTTTCAGGTTGCTGAGTTGGTGTTGTAATATGTACCCTTTTTGCAAATCTTGCAGCTCTTGGAAATGTTCCTGGTGTGGATGTTGCAAATGTCTTTGGGGTTGGTGATGGTGATGGTTGTTGGGGTCTGAGCATTCTTTCAATAGTTGCATCCCCAGTAGTTTCAGGTGAGAATTGACTTGATTTGGTCTTCTTTCCATGTCTTCTTGCAGCTCTTTCCATAGCCTTCTGTAATTCTAACCTTTTCTTCTGAAATTCTTCATCATTTTCTAAATAAGAAAAATCCTCTTCTTCACTTTCTTCCTGACCTAATTCCTCAATTCTTGACTGCTCTTTTTCCAATTCCTCCTCCAAGGTTAAAGCCTTCTTTGAGGATGATGATTCCTCCATTATAGTTGTGATCTAAACAATGATTTAATTTTTAATTATTTTTTTTTTGATTGATTATTTTTGATTTTTTTGATTTTTAAGATTGATAATGTGATCTTATTAATGATACTTGAGATTTGAAAGCCACTGTTGGGACACCAGATGTGGGAACTCCTTTTGTTGTGGGATAAATAATAGGCAGTACCTTGAGGGGGAAATTATTGGTGAGTCTGTTTTGAATTTCAGAATGAGCCAATAACCATGGGTGCTAAGGTGTATTAGCTGCCCCTCTAATTATACTGAAAAAGATACCCTTTTTGATGAGATCACAAATCAATTATTTAGTTTTGTGGCTTTTCAATTAGAGAATTTTCTTCAGCAGTCTCTATCAGTCTGTCAATAAAAGATCACTATGATAATACTGGTAATAGTTAATTTTTTTTTTTGATAATTTAGGTTTGCTTAACTTTATTGTTATTGATTATAATTCTTTTTTATTAATTCTTCTAGTATTCCTTCTTTCAATACCTGAGATATTTAAAGAATATTTTTAAGATCACTATTAATATTAATAATAATCTTGATAGCTAGCTAATACTTTTAAAGTTGATTCAATAATACTATCAATATAGCTATAATAATTTAAGGGTAAGATAATTCTTTAAGGGTGGTTTTGTTTAATATAAGGGTAAGATATAAATGATATAATAGTAATATAATACTATTGTGATCAATATAAGTATAATCCAATATGCCTAAAGGGCTTATGATATAACGTATAAGGGTAATATGATATCCCTTCTATAAATAAGGGTTATTAATAAATTAGATAAGATCACTAATGATAATATCTTCAAACACTACTTCAACACTACTACTATAATGGTAAGACTATTAAATAATACTAAACTCTTTCATTAATATTATAAATATCTTTCATTAATTAATCATAAATAATACTATAAGATACTAAGCCTTGCTACTGATCTTTTTCAATATAAATACTAGATTATCCTACTAGAGAAGGGATGGATTGATCCTCAAGATTATTGTCTGAATCAGAAGCATGGGGGGAAAAAAGGGAGAGAGGCCCTTTATTTATACCTTTTGGGCCCTCCATAGAGCCTTCCAAAAACAAGGGACTTAGAAAAAATTCCACCTTGAGACATTTTTGCTGGTGGGTAAATTAAAAATGGTGTCATTTGATCAAGATATTGCACCATATGTTTGGTTGATTGCACCATTCTCAACCTTATTATTGTCAGTGCACAGCCTTGAGACATTTTTGCTAGTGGTTAAATTTGGAATGGTGTCATTTGTTCAGGATATTGCACCATATGTTTGGTTGATTGCACCATACGTTTTGAATTATACTCTTATTTTAACTAAACTTTATTCTTATTATGCACAGCCTTGAGACATTTTTGCTAGTGGTTAAATTTGAAATGGTATCATTTGATACAGATATTGCACCATACGTTTGGTTGATTGCACCATTTTTTTAAAACTGTATTCTTATCTCTACTAACCTTATTTTTCTTCTTCACAGCCTTGATCTGTATTTAGTTGAGTATTCCTCTATGTAAGATTTAATTTGTAAATAATACCTGTAATGTTTGGTTATGGGAGTTTAAGTGGAGATTGAGTAATGTAACACTATGTTAACTTATATGTAAGTGTTTTTTTTATGTCAAGAAATGTAACACATGATGTTGTAAGAGTAATGGTATCACTTATGTAATATTACACATGTTTATTCATATTGAATATTTAGACAAGCTGCATTATCTTTAAGCATATTCTTGTACCTAGTATAGAGTGTATAGTATCATTTCTCTTCTTAAATCCATGATAGCTAGAAAATTATTGACATTATGGGGTTGAGGCAATATGTGACTATAGTTAAAATTTGATGTAGATTCCAGTGGAATACTTATTTTTGTTATTTTAATATAATTATCTTCCTTTTTCTTGAATTTTTTTTAATTTTATCTTTCACTTTTTATCTTTATTTTCTTTATATATATATATTATTATTATTATTATTGATCAAAGTTTTAGCTTTGAAATTGTGGATTTGAACCTTGGAAGAACTGGTATGGAACTGGTATGGAATACCACAACGTGAACAAAATAATTTATAATTATTTAATTGTGGTTATAATAAATTCTTTATTATTATATTTCATAAGAACAGACATAGTACTGCTGATCAATAGTAATATTATCATCAGTTTCATAGTCAAATCTTACATTTGGGGGCCTGGCCGTGTTTTTTGAACCTTGTACCCTTAATTAATATATTTTTAAGCTCTAAAATATATTAATTCAATATTTTTTTCTTTCACTTTAAAGTTAAAACAATTTTTATTTTTGAAATTGTTTTGGAAGTCTTTTTTCATTGAAGAATTTGGTCTAATTTTATACTGTTTTACACGTGGCTCTTTCACATCCAAAAACTTATAAAATTATTCTTTGAGTTACTCTGAATTAATTTTCACTCAAAATCTTAAATTTTAATTTTTTTTTCTTTAAAAAGAATAATTTTTTAATATTAAAAAATATAAAGCTTATAAAAAATCTTTAAAAATATTTTAAAAAAAGTATAAAAAATAATTTTTTCTCTCTTTTATAATTTCTTTTTAGTGTCTTTAATCAAATACTGTGCAGCTGGCAACAGACGCAGTAAAAGATATATCACTAGTCCAGAATCTTCAGAAGCAGAATCTGAAGACAGTATTGAGGTGCAGATTGCTAAAAGAGGCACCTTATTCAACTCAGAAAAAGCTAAATTACCACCAAAAGGTGTGTATTTTATCTTATATTTTCACCTTTTATCTTTAAATTGACGTGAAAATGGTGCATACCAGAAATGGAAGCAACTATTCAGTCCAACCAGATGGATGTGGACAAGGAAGAGGCAAGACCAAATCCAGAAGTGCCAAATCTTCCACAAGAAAGACACATCTGGAGGATGCCAGAGTTGCCCCCCATTCCCCAAGGTCTGTACCAACAGATTTTGACGTAAATTCTGAGCCTGAACTAATTTATGATAATATTTCCAGGGCTGAAACATTTTCAAGTGGCAGCAATAGAAATATATCAGAGCCAGTACAAAAATTGGTTCAGAGCAGCCAAAGAAGAGGAGTGGGAAATCTGCCCAAGCCTTTGGCAGGGGGCCATGACCTCCTACTTACACATCAAGAGCTTTCTGGGTCAGGAGAAGACCATAGAACTCTTAGGAGGATGGAGCCCCCTGTCTTGCAAAGACAAGGTCAAAAAGATAAAGAATTGGTTGAAGAACCAAAGTCTTTTATCCATAGACCAGAAGAAAGAGTTGGAAATGACTCCAACTTTGGAGACAGAGGCACCAGTGGCATCTACCAGCTCCAAACCAGCTCCAGAAGCATCCAAGGACAAGCCCAAAGGACCTCAAAATAAACAGAGAGGTCCCAAGAACCATCAAGGCAAGGGCAAAGGCAAAGCCAATTGGCACAGACCTTACCCACAAGGGTACAGGATCCCCAAATTGGAGCCTTCAGCCGTGGACAGTGTCTTCAATATGGCCAGAACTCTTATGGAATTCACAGCCAAGGAGCAGGAAAGGATGAACAGGACTTTTCCACGCAAATAACTGATGTACATAGAAGTATTAATGTAGAAATTGGCAAACTTGAGTCAACGTTAAAGCAAATTACATTAGACATAAATAGTTTAAAGACAAATGACAAGAAACATTTTGAATGGAATCAATTGACAACTGTCACCCTTGAGTCAATTGGCAATGCTTGTGAAAGAATTGAGAACCAATGTCAAACTCAGAATAATGACACAGGAGATCTTTCCATTTTTAAAGTAAATGATAGACTCAAAACTCTTGAAGACCATGTCTTACAAATAGTTAAGAACACCAATCAATTTGCTATAAATTTAGCAAAAAGTGACAGTGAAAGGCAAAAGTTGAAGAATGAGATAATTGCAAGTGTGGAACATATTCATAAGAATCATGAACCACATATGCCAAGACATTCTACACCTTTAACTGAAGAAAAACTCTCTGTTAAAGAAAGTCTTACACCATTCTTAGGAGAAAATGCCTACTCTGCAAGAGATATTCCCAAAATAGAAGAATGGCCAACATTCTCTGGTGAAGGAGAATACAACCATATTGAATTCATCAGGACTATTGATATGTTGCAAGAAGACTTTAATATACCTGATGAAATCATAGTGGGAAAATTACACTGTTTGTTTACCAAAACTGCAAAGAAATGGTATTACAAAGTAAGGATTGATCATGGTAAACATGACTGGTCTTGGTGGAAATCTGAAGTGATTACCAAATGGGCTAATAATTCTTGGAGGTTTAAAATGGAAAATGCTTTTGAAAGTGCCATTTTTAACTCAGAAAAAGACAAACCACTTACTTGGTTCTTCAAACAAAAAGACAGACTATCTGCTTTACACCCAGATATGTCTGACACAATGATTAATATGAAAATATTAAGAAAGTGTGGAGGAGAACTGGAACATGCTATCAAAAGCAGATGTGTGGAACCTTGTTCAACAGAGGACTACATTAATGCTATGGAAGATATCATTACCAGAACAAGAATTGGTAAGACTTGGATTAAAAACCCAATAGAGTCAAAAATAGTCTCAAAGATTCCTAGAGAGGAAAGAAGACCAGAAAGACCTGTCTTGAAGTGTCATAAATGTGGAAGTACTTCACATCTAGCCAACACTTGTCCTAAGAAGACAAAAATCAATGAAGTTCAAGTCATTGAAGAAATTCAGTATACTGAAGAGAAATAGGAGTCTGATCAAGATTCTGCAGTCTCTGAAGATATACCAGTGGAGGACTATCCCATTGAAAACATTTCAGCTTTCTTTGAGGTCACAGAAGTCCATACCCACTTGCCACAGTACAGTGAGGATTGCTGCAACCTGACCAATATCCAAGATGCCAGAATGTGTAAAACAAAACCTGCTAGAGGAAAGGGTTATACTGCTGGGGCATCCTGTATCACATCAGTTCTGATGAGTGATATTGAAGCCAAAGTAAATTTGGATACAGGGGCATTTTGCACTTGTGTGGGCAAAGATTATCTCCAAATTATACTTCCTGAATGGAAAAACCATCTATTACCAATAGAAGGTGTACAATTCAGTAGTGCCAGTAACAATATGTACCCCCTGGGCATATTGGACACTAATATTGTATTCCCACATCCAGCGGGAAGTGTAAGAATGAAAACTGAGATTGTAGTAATGGATAATTGCACATCTCAGCACATCATTCTTGGAAATGATTACTTAAATATTTATGGTATTGATATAAATAACCATAAGGACAGATATTTCACAATTGGAGATAACAAGAGACAAAAATTTGCTTTCTCCAATATGCCAAAACAGATATCTGCAGTATCTTCTGTCAAGGATACTTACAAAGATGAATTTGTGACTAATCAACTTGTTGAAGCACAAATTAATCAATCATTGTCACCAAAGATGAGGAATGAGCTTATTAATGTGTTATACACATATAAAAATGCATTTGCTTCTGATAATGAACCATTAGGCGCTATAAGAGGACATGAAGTTGATATTACTCTTAATATTGACAAACCATATCCTCCAGTACTTAGAAGACCAGCTTATCCAGCCAGTCCCAGAGCTAGAGAAGCCTTGGAAAAACATATCCAAGAGTTGATCCAACTTGGTGTTCTAAGGAAAGTAGGCCATAATGAGGAAGTTGAAGTGACAACACCTGTTATTATTGCCCGGCATAATGATAAGTCAAGAATGGTTGGAGACTTCAGAGCATTGAATACCTACACAGTTCCAGATAGGTATCCAATACCTAGAATTCAAGAAACCTTGACTCAATTGTTTAAAGCCAAGTATATAACATCAATGGATGCATTGAAAGCCTTCCATCAAAATGTTTTGATGCCCAAAGCTAAGAAATTACTTAGAATTATCACTCACTGTGGTATTTTTGAGTATCTTAGAATGCCATTTGGCATTAAAAATGCTCCATCCCATTATCAAAGGATGATGAACACCATCTTTCCTACAGAATTGTCTGAAGGATGGCTTATCATCTATATTGATGATATTATCATATGTTCTGATTCATGGTCTTTGCACCTTGAAAGACTTGCAAGAGTACTTCATAAAGTTTCAGAAGTGAACATGAAAATTTCACTTAAGAAATGCAATTTTGGTTTTGAAGAACTCAAAGCATTAGGACATATTGTTTCTGGTTTAAGCTTGGGTATTGACAAAAACAAAGTAGCAGCAGTGTTACTTAAACCAATACCCCAGAATAAAAAAGAAATGATGTCTTTTCTTGGGTTTTCCAGTTCTTATAGGCAACACCTGAAAGACTTTGCAATTCTAACCAAGTCACTTTATAGAATCTGTGATCAACAGACTGTATTTGAGATGACACAAGAGAGAATTAAAGCTTATGAGAAGATAAGGAAAGCCCTTACAGAAGCACCTTTCCTCCTCATGCCTTACTGGAATATTCCTTTTAAGTTGTACATTGATGCATGTGGAGATGGATTAGGGGCAGCCCTACATCAAGTCCAAATTATTGATGACAAAACTACAGAAGGACCAGTTTGTTATATCTCAAGACAAATCAAACCAACAGAAGCCAGATATGGTGCAAGCCAAATGGAGTGCTTATGTTTGGTATGGGAACTTGAGAAACTACACTATTATCTTGATGGCAGTGTTCTTGAAGTGATAACTGACTGTAATGCCGTAAAATCACTTCTTAACATGAAAACTCCCAACAGACATATGTTGAGATGGCAAATAGCCATTCAAGAATATAGAGGAAACATGACTATAGTTCATAAAGCAGGAAACATTCACAAGAATGCTGATGGACTTAGTAGATGGGCTTTAGCCAACACTCCTGATAACCCAGCTTATGTACCTTTGGAAGCTGAACCACAGATTCCAATTGAAGGAATTAACATAACTGATATTGGGACTGAATTCTTTGAAGAAGTCAGAGAATCTTATAAACAAGACAAGAATTGCCATATCTTGACTTCTTTATTAGATAAAGACTGCAAAGATACATCTTTAGTTAATGCACTTGATGAAGTTTGGAAAAATTTCTATTCTGAAGGAAGATTTCACTTGTTTGATGGGATTATTTACCATAGAACAAAACATTCTTGCGTGATGACACTATGTAGTAGATTACTTATCAATACCATTCTTCATGAATGTCATGATAGTATCTACTCTGGACACCTGTCAGAAGACAGAACACTTGAAAAAGTGAAGAACTGTGCATGGTGGCCATCTTTGAGGAAAGAAACCATTGAATATTGCCATACCTGTGATAGATGCCAGAAAGAAAACAGGAGTGCAGGCAAGAAATTTGGATTAATGATCCATATTCAAGAACCAAAATCCCCTTGGGAAGTTGTTCACATGGATTGGGTCACAGCACTTCCTCCAAGTGGTGACAAACGTTATAATGCTTGTTTAGTCATTGTAGACAGATATAGCAAAACTCCCATATTCTTACCATGTCATAAAGATGACACTGCTATGGATACAGCTCTTCTTTTATGGAGTAGAGTTATTTCTCATACAGGTTTATTTAAGAATATCATAAGTGACAGAGATCCCAAGTTCATATCTGCAGTTTGGACCAATCTTCATAGATTGTTTGGGACTAAGTTATCATTCTCTACAGCATATCACCCTCAAACAGATGGGCTAGCAGAGAGGATGATTCAAACTTTAGAAGACATTATCAGGAGATTTCGTGCTTATGGATTAGAATTCAAAGACTCAGATGGCTTTACCCATGACTGGTGCACTCTGATACCTGCACTAGAATTAGCATACAAGACATCAGTCCATTCTTCCACAGGACAAACCCCTGCTATGCTAGAAAAAGGATGGAATCCAAGACTCCCAGCAGACACACTGAGGAAAGACTTGATTGACATTCATCCTACAGCTTCCAGATTCAAGATAATGCTTGATAAAGTAAAACACCACGCAAAACAAAGTATGGATGATGCTTTTGATTATGCAAAACAGAAGTGGGACAAGAGTCATAAAGTACCAGACTTCAAAGTAGGAGACTTAGTTCTAGTTTCAACCTTGAATTTTAATAATATCAAAGGCCCAAAGAAACTTAAAGATTCTTATGTAGGACCTTTTGTCATTATTGCTTTACATGGAAACAATGCAGTTCAAGTGGAATTGAATGGTGAATTGGAAAATAAACACCCCACATTTCCAGTCAGCTTGATAAAGCCTTATCAACCAGCTGATAAAGAATTGTTTCGTTTAAGAAACCCAACTCTTTTAACTGTACCACCTGTGGAACAGAATGAAAACAAAAAGATAAAGAAAGTCATTAAAGAAAGGAGACTTAGGGGTAAAAATCAAAGAGAATATCTTGTCAGATATAGAAATCCAGTACATGAAGATGAATGGATGGCAGAATCAGAAATACCTGACTCAGATAAACTCTTAAGAAGATTTAGACATGAAAGAAGACCACAAGCCTGAATATGTCTATAAATGTGCTTTAAATTACTTGATCTGAGTAATGTGAAGAGGTTGGACAGTGGACATTAACCCCCCTTGGGGCCTTATTCTTTTATCACTAATAAAATTGTAGTACAATTTTATTTTTTGGTGGGAGGGAATGTGAGCCTTGAGGTATATTTTACATACCCAAATAGGCCACAATTATCTTAAAAAGAAATTTTGAATTATGCAAAACTCATAAGTCATGCATATATCCAAAATTCATCATTTTCAATTTCAGAAAAGATGAATAACTTTTTATTGAGTAAGTAAATCCATGGATTTAAGACCAGATTTGGATTCTACACAAAAATTCACCTAGGGTAGACCCATAGAGTGAATAAGCTCAACTTAAGTATTTGAGGTGGTAAAATGGAAAATACTTCAATACCACATCATCAATACCACATAAAAGATTAGTGAAAATTTTTGTTTTTCTTAATTTCACGCCAAAATAATGGGAAAGTGAGAAATCCCATATTACATATACACTAAGAATAGTGTTATGCATGTTTTGAGCACTTAATATCATGGTATTCTTACATGGACTTTTGGTACACCCATAGTGGATATCTCACTTTAAGCTTAAATTACTATTTTGACGTAAAAATTAGGCAAGGGGGACAAAAGACATCAAAGAGAGCCAGGGTACCCAACTTCTGAGGCCTCAGAGGCGTGGATAGCTCCAGAGTATGGATCCATGGCTCATCTTGGCCCAATTGGTAAACTAAAAATCTTTGGGAACTTGGTTACCAAGTTACACCTACTGTAATCACAAGAAAATAGCAAATAACCTGCTATTTTGACGTGCCAAGGAGGTAATGAGCTACTTAGACTCCTGTAGCCATGTCAATTCTTGATGACTTTCCATTACTAGACCCTAAAAGAGTAATTAAAACCCTTTTGGGACTCATATTCATTGATTTACCTCATAGCAACCAGCAAAATACTGCTATTTGCAATTCTACGTAGAAATGAGGAAAAAACTTCAAAAATTCATTAAAAATACAATTCTAATGAATCTTTCTGAAACTTCCAGGACCAATGAAGAACTGTCTTATCTATGGTACAACCAAAAAGAATTACATTTTTATTAGTAAAATTAAAAGTTTTACTTACAGTCCATTTTTGACCATTCTACGTGAAACACTGAATCTTCAAAAAATTCACAGTAATTAAAACCTGTGATGAAATTGGCAATAACATTGATACCTTTGAGAAATCAATGATTATTTTAGAATAAAAGAAGATTTACTGTTGTTACTCCTTTTATTCTTAACCATATTGGGGTTGGTAGTCACGTAAAAGCATCAATTAAGTAATTATGATAATCTTACGTGACAACAGATGATGCAATCATTAATCCAAAAAGGTTTATTGTTTTCTCACTCACTGGTTTTTCAGTTTGCTCCATGGCACGCCTCGGTGAGCTGTTGTTGACTTAAAAGAAGCCTCTTCTTGCTGTTTTTTCCGTATGATCATCTTATCAATTTATTAAATCATTATTACCAACAAGTAAGTATTAGTTAAAGCTATTCTTAAGTGTTTTAAATCTTTCAAAATCATCCAGAAAGACGTGAAATCCTAGAATCCAACTATATATTGTTGTGATACTGTTTTAAATCCTTTTGATCCCTTAAATCCACAATTCCACGTCAAATTTCTCTACTTTTATCTACCAATAAGCTCTTTGGAGTATTAGTGAGTCATTTATCTTTAAATTCTTAAAGTTTTTCTCTAGTAATAGTTTTCTTCAAGAATTATCTTTATAATTATTCTTGTAAAAGATAATTATATATTAAAATAATTTCATTATTTTAATAAAAGAAGTTTTTATTATTAATTTCTTCTTGTAATTGATTCTTGTAGACAATTACTGCTCACGGTTATAATCACTAGTAGTGTGTAACACGTGAAAGAAATAATTTATAATTATTTAATTGTGGTTATAATAAATTTTTTATTATTATATGGTATTTTGGCTGTCATGCTTGTGCTCTGGTTTTGAGTCACAGGCTGACACATGGGCTTGTGGGGATGGATGGGGGAAGTGACATTGGTGGTCTTTGGTGGGGTGAATGATGTTGCATTCAAATGGCTTTCGTTGCAGCCATGAGACCCTGAAGTTTGATGGAATCTGATAACGTCACCATTATGTCTGTTGTGTGGGCTCAAGCCACAGTAGCAAAATTCTCAAAATTTAGAATTTTTTGGAAATTAAAAGTCCTGGAAATTTTGGGAATATTTAAGGATATTTAGAAAATTTCAGGAAGAATACAGGTAATATAGGTCAATAAGGAATACAGAAAGTCATTCGTAGATGTATTTTCAGAAAGATGTGAAAGCTAACCCACAAGTCAGCCCTCAAAGACCAGAAAACTATAATACAGTAAAGTCAGGTGACTCACCAGTAATCAATTGAGTAATACATAGAGATAAGGGATCCAGGGCCAAAATTTAATATTTGACTGTATTTCACAGCCACATGTCACATCATTATGAAAAGTGAATTGAAGCAATCTGATTGGTCAGAAATCTAGACTGGTGTCATGTCACAGCACATTGTCCCTTAAAATCCAAAATTACAGTTTGCACTGCTTTTTACAGCCACCAGAGGCTGAAAATTTCTAAGTCCCCTGTTTTTTGAACCCCTATGGAGGGCCTCTCTCCCACTTTTTCCCTTTTCCCCATCTCAAAATTGTAAATTTAATTTTTTCTTCTGATCCCTCTTCTAGGAGGTTATACTACAAATTCATTTGATACATTAAGCTTAGTAATTGAGGTTTGTTGTTGACATAGATCAAGAGAGCCAATAGTTTGAAAAGACTTTAATTCATCCCTTACTATCAGGGAGACTAGTAGCTTATTTAATTAGGATCTTAAATCTTGAATCTCTTGAGCAAGGCATCTCTGCAGCCTAGTTTTAAAGCCTTAAAAGTAATTGTTAGAGAGTTTTAAAAGAAGACCATCACCCAAAATTAATTTTGTAGGCTTTAACATGAAACCTAATCATTTTCAATTAGTTGTGAGGTAGTTTTTGTTCTAAACCTCTTCAAAGAGAGTAATTTTGCCTGTTTTAAAAGAGAACTTGCACAACTGGATTAATCTTACTACTTTTAAGATGAAAGTGGATTTCCATTTATTGGGTAATACATAATACATTATCATAAAAGGAAAGACAAGAACAAAATTAAATTGAATGATATAGTGTTTAGTTGAAATTAATATTCAAACTATAAAAATTAGCTATTATTATTATCAACAGCCCAGAAATGACTATATATCTTGTTATCACAACAGAACACCAAACATTACATTGAATTACCCATATTATACTGCATTATTGACAATTATTGGAGTATTAGTGTATACATCACATCACAAAGGTCTTGAAATATATTTTTATCCTTTTTAAATTTATTATTTCAGAGAATTTAGGATTGTTGTTATTTTGGCTATTAGTTTCTTTATATACTTAAGAATTTTCAAGAAAAGAAGATTTTATGGTTTCAATTATAACATGTGCTTCCTGTTCTTTATTTATTTTAGTTATTATATTATTTTATATATTATTGTACAAGTATTTGGTGGAATGCACAGAGACTTCTGAAAGTTTGTCAAAGAATTTATTTGGTAAGGTTTTAAATAACCATTTTTTTGAGTAGAGCAAAGTCTTATTAGAGATTTTTTAGTAAAATATTTTCTAATTAAGCCACTATCAATAATAAAATTGAGTTGGTGAGCTCAGTAAATATAACTTACAATATTAGGGAGGGCAGTCTACATTATTCTAGCCCACAAGCAGAGAAAGGGTTACAAGTCTCAAACAGAAATTCAAAACTGTTTTCTTTTCCTTTCCCTTTCCAGGTACTGCCTCATTTTATCCCACAGGAAGGGAGTTCCCACAATAATTTCCCATATCCTTCAATATGAGGTGTCCATTATACAAAAGATCCTGTTTGTCCTTGTATACCTCATAGTTTTTTCAGCACTGGGGTCCCATACATTTTCTGTAAATAATTCTATGTGTCATACATGTAAAAAGAGGGCTATTTGGTTTGCACAAGAAAATGGTCACCCTTTATTGGCGAAAACGTCCCATATGTGGTTTCAAAACCCCAACTGAGCCAAATACAGACTATACAGGTCTTGTAAACACCGCAAGCCAGTCCTTGGAAGTGAAAGTTATTCACTTCCTTTACATTAAATGTCTGGAGGACCTTTTCATCCAATTTTAACGATAAAAAGAGGGTTTTCTCTTCCAAAAGAGAAATCCCCACCCTTCTCTTACATTCCTATGTAGTAAAATTGTAAAAAAAAGCTATACTATTTGAACTAATCAGGTTATACTCTAGCTGTAGTATTGTACTGTTTTATTTTAACTAATCACCTGATTAACAGTGCATCCTGGGCCTTCAGTAGTGCTCACCACCACTATATTTCATAGTAAAGCCCTTAAGCTCACTATACAATCTAGTTTCTATTATATCTTACTGTGTCACAGTTATGGTTAAAGTTTTAAATATAATTATTATCACTTTATCATAGACTCAGACTGACAAAAAGGATGCTTTATTCAAGCACAAAACAAGTTCAAAAATCAAAAAAATTATTTGAATTTACAAAAAGACATCTTTTCAGATTTCCTACACCCCATAGTTCCAGTTTAGATGAGCAAAACTCCAGCAGGCACCATTCAGAATCTGACAACCCTTAGCTGCATTAGATTGACAATGCATTGGACATGAGCAAAATTCTACCAGTTTAGTCATCTGACTCTCTTTCCTGAAGCTATAAATACTTATTTATTCTTTTTTTAATTCAGTAATTATTTCCCTCTTTGTTTTCTGGTTGCATTTCTTATGCTGTTTGAGCTTTACTAACTGTAATTATTCTTATACGTTAATTCACACAATCATAATGATAGATCAAAGGGACACATTGGAAAGACTCACACCCAAATGAACATTAACAAGCATGCTAAAATCTTTCAAACTTCAACTTAAAATCCACTTATTTGTGTGTTGTGAAAATTTAATTTCATGTAAAAAATCCATTATTTACCAATGGCCTTTATGTACAAGCTGCTTGGTCAAAAATTCATGTTACACATCTCTTTTCAAATAATTCCCGAAATTCAGTGCAATATGGTATAAAGGAATAGGCCCTCATCTTTCTTCAATGATAAGACCAAATGAATGGAATGTAATCAACACTCCAAAATGATTTTACTATAGAACTTGAATTTAGAATTTGCTTAAATAGGTCTTAAAAATCGTGAACGTTGAAAAGGAAATTGATCACTGGGCTGGTGAGACCCGCAGCTTCATTGGTACCTCCAAAATACAGAAAAGCTTAGCATGGAAGTCTTTTATATGGTAGACACCTTCACCTAGTGACTGACAGACCCTTTGAACTTGATTCTTTCTATTAATTTATTGGTTCAAGCCACTATACAACAGACTCTCTGGAAAACAAGAAATCTTGGGATGTATAATTTTGAAATGTCTCAATTTGCCCCCAAACCTGCATCAAAAGCCAATTTTTTCTCTTCTCTACTCTTTAATCCCTGCGTCAAGCTCTCCCAACGCGTTGATGATTCCTAAATGCATCAGACCCCCTTTTGTCGAGTTTTTTGGGCTTAAGTATTTCATCAAAATCAGTACAGATGAATGCCCTGAAGGATGGAAAGCTTAAATCCAGCTAATTGCTTTTTATGGGGAGCTTTTTGAAATTCATAAAGTAGTTGGATCTGGTTCACAAGTGGCCTCACAACCCTGCAGCTGGTGCAAGACGGATTAACTTGAACCACTCCTGATGAAATTTGACTTCAAAAGATCTTCCCATTTGATCTGGGAAACGGCTCAAGAGAACATACACATGAATACTCGAATAATATGTTCCAAATTGAACTTAATACCTTATTTAATACCCAAAATGCACATAGCCCTTGGAATCTTACACCACTGGCTGGAGGAAGTCTTAGCTGAGCATTTTTTCTATAGGCTTGGATTTTAGAGTGTGGAGCAAGAGAAGAAGCAAGCCATAAAAGAGTCTATCCATGAAAATAAACAAATCATAATGAACCCAGTCTCAGAAGAGAGAAGAGAGGGAAAAAAGACAGAAGTTGTATGCCCTCTTCTGATGATCATCTCAAACTTGGTGAAGGAGATGGTTGGTCGTTCATTAGTACTGAGGGAATAAATCATTTTTATCAATTGATGCTCACTGTGACTTAACTGAGTGGTTCATCAAATCTTCCACACAATTTAGGATCACCTAGTAATGGGAAGCTGAAAGCAGCCCGACTTTTATCCTTATTTACACTCATAATTCTCGAAATTTATATAAAATAAATCAAAATTATGAATTTGAAATCAATTAAAGGAATATTTTTCCAAAATATGGGAAAATTGATCCAAAGCACAAGGATTTCCTTGACCCAAATCTTACATGATCAACATGCAGGTTTTCTTTCAATGCATATAGTTGCTACACCACCTCATCAAGGGAATTATTCAAAAGCCAAGGAATCAAGCCAAACTACCATATGGCCCTTCAAATTGCTGAGAAACTTCAAGTATGGGTTCCAACGATGGGTGTGGCAGATTCTTTCAGGGGAGAGGATGATAGGCAAATTAGAGAGGTTTCCCACCAATAGGAAGATAGGTGTGCTTATTATTATTGTTATATGCATAGATATACTAATAAGACATAAATCATGTTTAGGTGAAATGAATGGTACAATCTTGAAAAAGGATTTGGCAACACAGAGGCTTTTGGGGGATTATTCAAAAACTGAAGAATAATATCATGAAGATTAAGGAGGTGGTGGAATGAGGGGAAATCCAATAAAGGTCAGTCTCTTACATAGAAGTGAAAAAGGGTGGCGGTTTCCCCATCTCTCCAATTCATTAATCCTCAGAATTCATGCAAAGACAATGTTATCGGTTAGTTTTCACAAAGATTTCCAGGTCGGCTCAATGATACGACCAAACGATATTGTTTATTATAAGGCCCAAGGGCATTTTGAAAGTAGGAGAATACAGCGGATTTATTCATTTTGTAGGCCACCATCACTTGCAAATCAAATGTGTGTGCTTATAAATATCATAACGAACCGAACCACTATGTATGGTCTAAATATCCCCCAGGACACATTGATTACTATTTACAGCTGTGGGGGGTTTCAGTTGGCAGGCTGTCACGATCAACCCAACTAATAATCTCTCACTTTCTTCCTGCAGTTTAGCTGACTCTAATATTCTATGAATCCCCTTAGATGAGATCATTCTCTGTCCTTACAATTTTTTCATTCCTTTTTAGAATACTTGCATATGAGTTTATTTTTTTTTGTTAAATTACCTTTTCGAAATTTTTTTTCATGCTTCTATTCATGAATGGGACACCATAAATACAACTTCGGTAAATATCAATCACAAAGCTTGAGCCCAAGAATTCTTTCTAGAATCTCACATTAAAAGCAAAATTAATTGTGTTAATTTTAACCTTAACTGTTTTAGTTGAGAAAATTAAATTTACCAAAATTTCCATTCATAGACTATATACAAACGTAAGAGCAACTAGCCTCTGCACAGAAATCAAGAAGCTTTCTGAATTCCATGTGAATACACAAAGAAATCGAAAATACAATTAAATATCTTGCTCTCGGCCCTCCATTGAATCTTAATCTTTCTCAATAAACTCTTAAGGCTCTTCTTCATTTTCAGATTTGCCACCACTTTATTAATCCTCACTGGGTTTCTCATCTTCATAGTTGTATTCCCCAGGTGCATATAAACCTTTTTCAGAATCTGATTCTTTGCCTCCACTTGGAGCTTTTGAATTAATACTTCCATAATCAGATTGATTACTATCTTATTCTTCATCTACACTTTCTTAGTCTGCCTGTAGCTCATAAGGACCCACAAACCCATAATAGTATCTTCTTTGAAAACTTCATCAGAACATCTCTCATCTGGATATCTTTTCTCTTTCAATGACTCTTCTGGGTCTGGAAGAAATGCAGCACTGTTCAAGTTAACAATTTTCTTCTTTTAAAGATTACTAACATTATTAAACCACTTTATATTTTAGAAATAAATTGGGAGTTGACTTGGTGGTGTTGTGGTGCTTGATTATAAAGGTTCTTTGGGTAGAGCACAAGTACAAATTCGATTAACTATTCCCTGTCCCTGTGATACTATAATTTCCTCATTAAGATTCCAGAAAGTATTATTGACCTTTTTGAACCTCTATGTTAATTTCTTTTTATAATATAGATGTCCTTAGCTGGATGAGATTCATCTTCACTATAAGCTCTGATGTCCTCAATGACTTGGAAATATATATTTAGAAATTTCTGCAGAAATGCAAAGTCACACCTTGCATTGCGAATCTGAGATATAATTTCAACGGTGATGAAAAATTTATAAATTTAGAAAGGTGAAACTTAATCTTTCACCACTTTTATTTTTTAAGTTCTTTATCCCTTCTTCTTTGATACTTCCACCTTCCTTGGCTTCTTTTTCATAAAAAAAACCTTCATAAAGTAGTCCACGAAATAACTATGCGCTTTCTGAAAGAGCCCCATTTTCATAATTAAAGCTAGTTTGATGTTTTGATTTTCAAATGGGCCTGATGCTGAAATTTGCTAAAAGGTTTTCATCACTAAGTTTTGGAAAGCAACATGATAGAGGTCCTTGCTATCTTGTGCAATTTCGAGAGACCATATTTCACATCCTAAATGTGTAAGGGCCCCTTGAATATAGTACTGATACAATGCACCTATCCTTGAAACCCCTTATGCCAACTTTACTGATTTTAGCTGTTTTCCGGCCAGTTCTTGTACATCCTCTCCATTTTCCAGGAGGGGTATATTTCAGTTGTCCTTTAAATAATTCTCAAGGACTTTTTAATTAGAAAGCTTGTGATATATTTGGAAAAGAGCTTCCTTAGAAGGTTCAAATGGTATGACATCCTTTTCCATTATATCACAAATAATTTTCAAATTCTTAGAAAATTGTCCTAAAAAAGGAAATTCAATAAAAGATTTAGAGGAGGTAGTGATCTAAAAAAAGATAGTTTACCTTCACTTACTTTAATTCAGGGGGGAAATCAATGGACTGAAATTGTAAGGGATTACATTTGACAGGTGTCTTGAATGATGGTGGAGTGCTCTTGCAGGATGATTTTGATTGAGCAGAACATGAGGAAGGGGACTTTGGGAGGGTCACTTTTGATGTTGGAATTTCAGATTGAGATTGTTTAAGGGTACCTGCATCTTTTATTTTCTTTGTGGGTTGTTTGAGTGGTAATTGTCAGGGCTTCTTTTGGTACTTGTGAGCTTATTTGTAAGCTATTGAAATCCTCTCACAGCATTCCAATTGTGGAAGATATATACTCTTCATTATTAATGAGCTAAATGATAACCTGCGCAAGGTTAAGATTGATCAGTACTGCTTGCTCACTAGATGTGGTGTTTTTGTATTCCATTGAAATTATTCAAATATAAAACTGCCCCAAGTAAGCCAGGTGAGTAAAAACCAATATTTAAACATTCAAACTATAATGAGAGAATACTGTCAGCCCTCACAACACCAATAGATTCAACAAATTTTCAAAGTTGCTCTCAGAAAAAAAAGGGGAAAAAATTAAACACAAAAATATTTTCAACGATAAAAAAAATTAAAAAAAAAGAAGAAGAAAAATTCAACCATAAAAACAAAATACAAAAGGAAATGGGGCTTTCTTCAAATCAAATTATAAAAATACATAAAGAAGGATATTAAGGCTCAAAATTAGTCCTTTTATCACTTTAAGCTATAGGGTAGCAAACTGAAGGCTAAAATTGGTCCTTGTATGACTTGAAACTGCAGGGTAGAAATCTTAAGGCTAAGATTAGTCCTTGTGTGACCTTAAATGGCAGGTTGTTTCCCAGACATCCAAGATTAGTTCTTGTATGAATTTAAGCTAAAGGGCAGCAGCTTTAAGGCTAAAATTAGTCCTTTTGAAGCTTTAAACTACAGGATAGCAGCCTAAAATTCAAAATATTAGTCATTTTCTGACTTTAAACTATATAGTGAAAACCTGAAGGCTAAAAAATCAGTCCTTTTATGACTTTAAATTACATCATTCCAATCTGAGGGCTATAAGATATGCCCTTATATTACTTTAAACTGCAGGGTGGTTCCCAGATGCCCAAGATTAGTCCTTGTATGACTTTAAACCACATGGTAGAAACCTTGAGGCTAAACAAAGTCCTTGTATTAATTTGGGCTACAGGGTAGCAACATTAATTCTAAACTTGCTTTTAAACTACAGGATGGCAGCCCAAAGGCTAAAATATTAGTCTTTGCATACCTTTAAGCTGCAGTGCGGCTCCCAAACGGTCATGATTGGTCCTTGTATGACTTTAAACTGCAGGGTAGCAACCTGAAGGCTAAAATAAGTCCTTATATGATGTTAAACTACAGGGGTAGGAAATCAAAGGGCTTAATATGCAAGTAAAATCAAGTAATAATGATAACTGAACAAAATTAAGATGCCAAGAGTCACAAAAATAGTGAAGAAGAGAAAAATAAAGACTTCAAGGTGAAATTAACAAATTATATCCAATCAAATCAAAACTATCAACAATGATCTTCTTTTTCCTAAGTAAGACAGTAAACCTCTCCCTGGTGTAATTCTGGACTAGCCTTTTCAATTGTCCTTGTATTTTGGTATTTCATACCTGAATGACCCATTTTCAAGTAAAGATTGACTTCTAAGGCTATAAATTGATTAATAAACAAATAAAAATCAAAAAAAGATCAATTATAATGAGGGGATTCAGAATTAAAATGGATTTTAGTTTATACATATGTGTAATCCAATAAGAAAAGAATCATAGATTAATTTTCTATGGGATTACAAGAATAAAAATAAAGTAGAGAAAGGGAAAGAAAAATATATCAAAAATGTTAAAGTTACGAATGGAAGAGGTAGTGAAACACTCAAGTTACCCTAGTCCTGCTCAACCTTTGGATTAATCATCAATGAATCTATTAAATTGAGATCACTTTAATAAGAGATAAATAAAAACTATATTGATCAAAAGTCACAAGACAGAAAGAGAGATCAATCAATTCATGCAAGGAAAATCCATCAAAACTTTGAATTACACAGAATATCTATGGAAATACAAGGACAGCCAGCAAAAATACATTCCAAAACAAAAGAAGTTAAATTAGGGAAAATTAAACCTAATGTAGGACCGATAGAATCCCCACAATACACAGTATTCTCAACCTGAAGTTGAAACAGTGCACAGACCTATGGTGCAAAACTGTACAAAATCATCTCATTCCACCAGAAATGGTGCAATAACTCCAAGAAATGACACCATCAAAAACTCCTCAGAAAAGGAAGTTTGGCCAGATTACATAACAATGCATGAAAATGTTGAAATCAACTGAATATATGGTGAAATACCTCCAAGAAATGACACTATCTCAAAATTTCTCACGAGAAGAAACATGTTATATTACATAATGGTTCATAAAAATGGTTCATTCAACCAAAAAAGGGTATCATTGGAGATTCACCACTATGAATAATTATTCCAGCCAAAAGAAGTGGGAAATTCTAAGTGCCTTGTTTTTGAGTGCCTCTATAAAGAGCCCAGACAATATAAGTAGAGGGCCTCTCTCCGTCATTTTTCTCCTATTTCCCCATTCAATTAATTACATACCAAGAATGAGAATAATTATTCATCCCTCACTAGTAGGTCAATCTGGTATTATTATTAAGTGGGAATTACAGACTAAGAAGGAGAATAATTCATCTATCCCTTACCAGTAGAGTAATCTAGTTATTTTGTTAAAGTATTATAGACTTATAAGTTCAATTCATAGTGATTTATAATTAACAGTAGCTAAAAGAAGGTCTACATTATATTATCAATACAACCTATGTTAAAATTATTAGTCTTATAATAATGATTATATCAATAATACTCATACTATTGAGTTTAACCCCATAAAATTAATAATATAAAGGGAAAAGATTCATATTATAGCCTTTTATTAAAAAATTCTTACAAATATATATTGTTACATGAAAACTTACACTTATATTATATTATACCACTCATATAGCTAACACATATCCCATCTATACTAAGTAATACCCTACCAATCAATTATTAGATTTATTATTGTCATATTATATTCAAAATTACCCTCCCAAACCAATAATAATTTCAAAAAAAAATATAACATCAAATTCAACTTAATCCTATACTATATACTGGTTATATTATAATAAATCAACATGTTATACTATTAATGCCTTATCCTTATATCCTGTTATAATATTATTTCAACATTATATTTTATACTGTGTTATCTTATGAGGTACTTATCTGATAATTAATTGGGTCTTACAGAAACTGCTAGAAACTCTTCTCCAGTTGTAAATCCATAGTCTTGAAATCTATGTTATCTCTGTGGGGATATTTCTGAGTATATTCAGAGGGGCAGAAAATGAACCTTAGCAACCTTGGTTACAAGATTATTTCAGAAATTCAAAACTGTTTGCCTGTGATTTCCTCCTCAAGGACTGCCTTATTCAATCCCACTTTGAAAGGAGTTCCACATCTTTTGTCCCAACAGTGGCCTTCTCAACTTTGACATTAAATAATCAGTCAATCATCAATAAAGAAAAAAACCAAATCAACCCTCCTCAGAGAGTTTTATTATTTATAAATAATTAAACATCAATACATCTATATCATCTGGAACCTGGGAACAAATTACCTTCCAAATCATCATCATTGAAGCCACAATCCTCAAATCAATCATACCATTTTTGTTATCCAGTGGAAGAAAGAACATCAGAAAACCAATCAACCAAAGCAATTTACTGACTTATTTCAACACCAAGAACATAACAAAAGAAAGAGAATAATTAAGTAGATTTTTCTTCAATACAATTTGAGAAGAAAATAAAAAAGAGAAGTAAAAAAGAATTTAATAGATCAGTTTACTAAGTAGAAATGAAACAACAATCAACATCTGAGTTACCATTATTACCTCAAGATACTGTAGAATGATAGTATGCAGAATAAAGTGAAGAAGAGGACCAAAAAGTACAGATCCAAAGTCTTATGATGAAAATTCAAGAGATTTTATTAACACAGAGAAAAAAGAAGGGAAAGGGAAGGGGAAAAAAATCTGATACACCTGGAGCTAATCCAAATGAGCCCACATTCCCGAGGCATTTGAGGCCTTGAGATTCACCAATATCACCTACACCTGGCCTAGAACAACATCTACACCCAAAGAAGCAAAAATATCACAGAGTATCTCAAAGAAATTATTTTTTTCCACACCAAACCATCAAAGTCCATTAGAAAAGGAAATTCCTAAGTTAATCTCTCCCATTCTAAGACAAGGGCTAAAGATTATAATCTTGTTTTTGATGGTAATGAAGTAGAAAAATCTATCAATAGAGTGGAAGCAGCATCTTAAATTGAAGTAGCTAGTGGAGAAGATATAGCAATAAAAGTTATTTTTATGTCATCATATGAATAAGTGAAAGAGAAAATTCAACCCATACAAGGGTATGAAGAGAAGAACTGGACAAAATTAAAATAATAACTTACCACAGACAGGGGAATAGGAGATCCAGACAGAATATGTAGACCAGAATCTTTGTATAAGCTTTTAAATAATACAAAAAGAGTAGAAGTAATTAGAAACTTAGCTGAATACAATAGATTTATTGAAGAATATGAAAATATCACAGATTATTTGTATGAATATGGATAGATTAGAATGGAAGTTAAGAATAATGAAGATCTCTATTCCAGTATTTTGCCAGAAATTGGGACTTACATAATTAAGGAGATGAGAAGAGATAAGATAATGATACAAGCAAGGGATGGTGAATATATTGTACCTCAAATTGAAGTATTTAATACCTATATAGAGCAAGAGCTAGAAACAGTGATTATATCAAGGGACCAAGTTGAAGACAAAATTTCTCAGCATGAACTCAACCATCCTCATTTTGATCAGGAACAAACAAAGAAAGTTAAATTTGAAGATGAAAACATGGAAAATACCTCTAACCAACTGAAAGATCTTAATAAGAAAATTAAATAACAACAAAGACCCAAGTTTCAGTATCAAGAGGAAAAGAAGGAATTGAATGATTTTATTCAGAAAATTAAGGAATTGAAAGAAGAAGTACTACCTCAAAGTAGAACCATTCAGGTATTTAAACATGAAAATCAAGAAAGCTACCAAAGAGATAACTTACCACCTTTCTCACAAAGGCATATTCCCTAATTAGCATCCCAAAATGAACCAAAAACATATCTCAAGTGTTATTATTGCTTAGAAGAAGAAAATTCATTAAATAGGTGTAATTAAATCATTGAAGATCAAAAAAAGAAACTTGGTAGTAGATAAGGAGGGGGGTTTTTATTTCCCAATTAGAAAAGAGTTTCAACAGATGGAAAAATATCTCCAAAGAATTTATTTAAAGAATTTTCAAAAGAAAAAGAGCTTACAAATAAAATAAAGAATATGAAGCTAAAGAATCATTAACCAAGCCTAAATAAATGAGCATAATACAATTGAAGAAAGATGATAGTACAGCTATTGTAGCCAAACTTTAAAACAGGGGATTTTGGAGACCACCAGCTATATCATCAGCTAATGAGTCAATTTTGAATAATTATGGATTAAAAAATACCCAAAAAAGAACCTCAAGGAAAGAAAATACCAACCATTATTCTTTAAGATCACATCTAAAAGTGGGAATACTCATAAAGAAAAGACCAGAAAATCTGAAGCTTATATTGAAGATGAGAAAAAGGGATATCAGAAAACAATTACTCAAACCAAATAAAATAAACATCAACAGGTTCAAAATGAAAAGTAAATACCTTTGCAAGAACCTAGGGGTGATCACACTTAAAATACTTAATAATAAATCAAGAAATTCAATGAAAGAAGAATTATTAAGGAAGAAATTAGATATTCAAGAAGTTATGGGAAAAATTATTGAAAAGTTATTGGATCAGAAATTAAATTTTACCCTAGAAAAAAATGTAGTCATGTCACCAGAATTTTTTAATTAATTAAAGAATGTGTCAGAAGAAGAGAAAAACTCTCTCAACTTAATTTTTACAAAGTGTATCAAAACCAAACTCCTATACCATCATCTGGGTAATTATTAACATCCCAAATTACATTATTTCTGTTGATTGAGACTTATGCAAGTATATTTAGGAGAAGAAGGGAATAAAATAATGGCATTAGCTTATACATGATCATAATTTAATAGAATACCAGAAGATTAAGACATCAAAGCAGGACTTACCACCAGATTCCTTGAGATGAATTTAAAGGGAACTTTAGGTCACTGTACCTCAATAGCTGTATTAGAATAATTGAACCCAATCACTTTAGCTACTGGGGAAGAAAGAAATATGCATCTTTTTGTAGCAATTGGAGCATGTCATACAGTATTGGAAAGACCTTTCCTTTCAGATAATAACATATCATTAGACCTTTCACAACAAAAGGGGGAATATTGAGTTATATAGAGCCAGATGGAAGAAGACTTTGCTTAACAATTTGTTCACCAAAGGAAGTAGGATGGATAGACGAACTACCAGCAGGAAGTAAAATATGTGCAGTTTCTGAATTGGAAGATTGGAAAGAATTACCAATAGAGAAAGAATAAAACTCTGAAACTCCACAAAATTTAGAGGAAAATTCTCATCAGGTACTTGATAGTGAAAAGTGAAAGATTATAAATACAGAGTGAAAATACAGGAGGAATTAGCTCCAATTAATTCAGAATATGTCAATTCAATGCCTAAAGAAAGTAATCTTACAGGAATTCAAATCTCAAGGAAAGAAAATGGCAACACTTGTAACCAAATATCTCAAGCCATCAACAGTTGGAATTTGAAGACTCCTGATTACATCAGGAGAAAACTAATAACCAAAAATTTCTCACCTATTTAAGATTTAAAGTCCCTTTCAAAGGGAACATTGAAAAACAATCTGAATTAAAGTATAAATCCAGCTGTAATGATAGTCAGTGTCACCTCAGAGGCTAAAGGCTTCAGTGACCAACTTGGTAAATCAGCAACAAAGCTATTAAAAGGAGTTTCTCTTAAAGATAAAATATTCCAAAATGTTGATCTTATATCTTGGAATAACTCTAGAGTTCAGGGGGAAAGTATAGAGAAACATCCAAAGTCTTAAAACCCTGAGGATTGAGTGAAATTTTCAATGATACTATTGAAAACTCACACTATAACAAATACTCATTCTAAAGAAATTTCATTATCTATTTAAGGGTTCAGTAAAACGATTTTTAAGCATAATTTTGATCAAAGTAAATCAGTTCTACCACAAGAGTTAATTGATCCATAACTCAAATTTAATCAAGTATGTATCGCAGGTGCTACACAAAAAAATAAATAGGATCATTTTGAGAAGCTATTATGTTCTGTTGTGTCAAATTTTGAAAATATTTATCCTAAAATTCTGATGAAAGAGATTAGTGGAGAAAATGGAGAATACTATAATGTAGAAAGTATTTACTTAAGGCTTATTATGGAAGATGTTGATTTATCAAAAACAATTAAAAAAAATCAAGTAAAAGATATAACTTGTTGCTTAGAAGGGGAAACTTTAAAAATGAAATTTGCTTGTTATACCTCAACAAGAAAAGATATAGAATACAGTTCCAGCACAGTTCAGAATATCAATGAAGCTAAAATTGATTGGTCAAGAGATGAAAATTCAATAAGCTCACTGTCTAAATTGACAATTGGAAGGAAATTAAATCAACAAAATCCCTTACCCCCTTATGAGAAAGGCTCTGGGGAAGTTCATAATAGCTTTTATATTGGAAAGAATTTAAGATTCAAAAAACTTAAATCTATCAGGAGAAATTCCTGAAATTATTTCAAACAAATACAATACACTCACCAAATATCTTAGAAAAAAATCTCCCTGAATCAGAATATGAAAATGAAGGAGGATTCTTTTGTGAAATGGAAATACAAGAAGTGTCAGGCTGAGTATATGAGGTGGTGATAATAGGTCATTTACAGCTCTAACTATGACTTTGACAAAGATCTGTAGATTTCAAATGGTTTTGAGATAAATTGTAAGGGCTTTGCTATAGAGAAGTAGTGGTGGGAGTGCTATTGAAAGCCCTTGGTGCAGATTTACCAATTGGATTATTATAATGAAGATGAAAATACTTAAGATTAGAATTATACCTGGTTATTTTCAAAGATTATCATTTTTTTGACAGTTGTACTATGTAGTAATTTAAAAAAAGGATGGGTATTTCTCTTTTGGGCAGAGAAAGGTCCTTTTTTATCCTGAAAATGGCTTAAAAGGTCCTCTAGACCTGTTCACTTAGGAAGGGGGAATATCTTTCATCTAAAAAGACTGGCTTGTGGTTCTTAAAATGCTTGTATAACATTTTTTGGGCTCAGAAATTGGGGCAGTTTTCACCACTAGAGGTTGAAAACTTTAATTTGGGGACCACACAACCCTCTTCTGACGTGTATTATTCATAGAATGCTGGACAGGACCTGTATGGCAACCCCATATTTACCAAACAATAAGCTATAGAAGGATTAAAAAATCTCTTTAGTAGATTTGTAACCTCATATTCAAGGATATGGGAAAGTATTCCACATTGAAGGTGTATTGGCCCAACTATGGGATTTTAACCTTAAACTGCCATACCTTTGTCAGTTTTGAAGATATTGGGCTCAAAGTTTGCTTGTTGTGTATTCCTATATGGGGTCTACACAATGATACCTCATTTGTTATGAATATCATTAAATATGGCAAAGTTATGCCATCTTTAATATCCATTAGTCAGATATGGATTTTCCCCAAATCCTGCGTGGCATGTTTTTGCTCAATAAATTTTATTCTACATGGGCTATGGGGAAATTAATGGCCCCATCTTATATCTGTTATTGTTCCCTTTCCAAAATAACTCCACTTTAAGTATCTCACACTAAAACTGTAGAAGCTATATTAGAGGTGAGTATTTTATTTACCTTTATTCAGCTTTGATTTGGCCATAACTTCTGTAGTTTTGATGCTAGCTCAGTTTGGCTGGTACCATTTGATAGCCCTAAATCAGATATTCAATTTGAACACCCATCTGATGGGTTCAACCTGTTTCTTTTCATTTTAGATGAGAGGTCAAAGTTAGGTTTTATGCTCAAAAATTACCTTGAGCCTTAATAACTTTGCTATTCTTTTTCCTGTGATTATGGGAGTTTTGTATTTGGAAAAAAGGTAAATTTTCTCTTTCTTTTGATATTTTTTGAGTTTTTTTGCCTTAGCTCTATGTTTAGGTGGTATTTTACTCTACCTTTTTCATGTCATTTTGGCTGTCAGGCTTGTGCTCTGGTTTTGAGTCACAGGCTTACATACCCTCCCTCTAAAAGAAACTCATCATTGATTAGACTGTTCAGCCCTCCTAGAGGCTCTGCATTTTCTCAGGTGAAGTTCATCATCTGGTATGGCATCTTCTTCCAACCATTTATTTTTATCAGCTGTTTGGTTGTTAGATCTGACCAAATATTTTCTATGGTCCTTCCCATTTAGTCTGATTTTCCTGGCCTTCATTATACTTTCCAATGGCACAGGGGAGTCTTCCACTTCCACTTTTTCCTGTGGAGTGTGGCCCTTGTTTCTGGAGGGGAATATATCCTCTCCTGTTTTGTGGTAAGATTTTACTAAACCCACTGGGAGCACTGGGTGTTTCCTAGACAATTCTTCTATGAACTTGACCCTCACTTCATTTTTCCCTATAAATCTCTTCTTGGTCTTGTCATACCTCTGCTTGTTATATTCCTTTTCCTAATCTATGAATCTTGAAGCTGTGTCCTATGCTCTCTTCCACATATCATGGAAGTTTCTGGCTGTGGGTTGGCTAGTCAGAAGATTTTCCTTCAAGTAATACACAAAAAATAAGTGGTTCCACTCTTTCTTCACCAGTGAGAGTCATTTTCCTGTGGTGGAGTGCTTAATTTTATTATGAGCCAGTTGGATATCTGGTAAAAGTGTAATCCAGTCATGGTTGTACCCCTCATGGTCTTTGTATTCCATGCCATATGCATAAAATCTTCTAATTATGTCCTCCATTTCTTGTATCATCCTTCCAGCTACTCCATCTGTCTGTGGATGGTAAGCTGTGGAAAATGAAAGTTTATTCCCAAGCATATCATAAGGGGTAGTCTAAAACTCTGATGTTCCTTTGGAATCCCTGTCACTGTTGATGTGTTTTGGTACTCCACAAGTAGCTATGATTTTAATCCAGAATAACAAGTCTGTGTTAATGTCTGTATCTTCCTTATTACATGATAGGCATCTTACACATCTACTATACCTTTCTACTATGACTAGGCAAGCATTGACTTTCTCTTTGCCTCCTGGGAAAATTCCTGTTACCCAGCCCATGTTTTTGGTTTGCCATGGGTGCTTGGGCTCCTCTATGTGTTGGAGTAGCCCATCATTTTTCCCATTTTTCCTGTTTGCCTTCTGGAATTTCCACAAGTGTTGATGTATTCACTCAACTCTTTCTCTCATTGAGGCCCCTTCATTCAAGTGTCTGATGTAGGGGAAGTCATGGAATTCTTGAGGGATCAGGGAGACATGGTCCCTGTCTATCACTGTGAGGGAACTAGTGTGCTTTTCTCTTTCATAATTGATCCCATCTATAAGGAAATATTTCTTATCCTTATAATCCCTCAACCAGGGTTCCTCTAACTTTGATTCCAGTTCTGGGCTCCTGTACTTTTGTTGAAGGAGCTATAACCATATGCTACACAGTTTTTGTTTGGCATAAGATTTGATAACTGGATTAAGAAATTCATTGTGAAGCTCAGAGGATCTTATCCCCAATATTGGAGTTTCTGTCTCCTCTTATCCACTTTGGTTGGTATGTGGGATACCACTTCCGGGTTCCTCTTCAGAAAATCTGATGTTCTTCTTCCTATCTGTTTCCATAAAATGGATGAAACGTTTGACAGTTACTTCTGGGTAATAAGCTGGATTGCTTCTGACATTTCTCACTGGCCATCTGAGCTAGTATGGCTTTTCCCCTCCTTGTATATGATAATAATTTTTCCTTTATATTATTGGATGGCTAATTGTGATTGCAACATGTGTCTATTAGTAGTCTTCATGGAGAGCACAGACTTGAGTGCAGTGAAATCTGTGTATACTTGAAAGGCTGAACCGCCCAAATAGTAATGGAGTTTTCCTAGAGCCCAAACCAAAAATAAGCCTTATGTCTTGGATACTCCATATCTGGCCTCTGAATATTTCAGTTTCCTGAAGATATCACAGCTTACCCCTTCTCTAGTTTCACAATATACAATGTTTCTTTGGCAAAGGCCAGCCCCTAATCCTTGGCTGAAAGCTGCATCTATGTACAACTTTGATGGTAATTAAAGTTCAGGTAGAATAAGGATTGATGTATTAGCTAGTTCATGTTTTATCTTCTCATGTGCATCTATTCTCTCTTTGGTAATATTAAAAACTACATCTTTTGAACATAACTTGTATATTCTGATAGTTGTGTGGGGAAGCGTTTTGATGTGGTTTCTGCAGTAGCTAGAAAACCCAAGGTATGATTGCATTTATTTGATTTTCCTCAGTAATGGATTTTTCAGTACTGATGCTACTTTGTTCTGATCTATGGCCAGGCTAAGGCCTGAGACTTTATGTCTTAGTGCCAATAATTCCTGTTGGAAAAAGCTACACTTCTTAAGTGAAATTTTCAGATTGATGGGTGTTCATTTACTCAAGACTATGTTTATGTATTTCACATGGTATTCCCCTTTTTCTTAGTATATAATTCTATCATCAATATATACTAACATCCAGCCTTACCATATTCATTCTTGAAATATTGTGTCCAGCATCCTTTGGAAGTGGGCTGGTGCATTTTTTCATGCCTAGTAGCATCTGTTTGTACTCATATATACCCATGTGGAATATGATTCTGAGTAGCTTAATATAGCTTGGTAAACTCCATTTTAATGGAAGCCTTTCATACAATCCATCTTGGGGATTTATTTGGCTTTTTCCATCTAATCAAGAGCATGGGGTATCCTTGGTATAGGGTACCTTCAAGCTTTGGTGTACGTATTCAGTGCTCTGAAGTTTCCACACAATCTAGACCTGCTATCATTCAAAGTGATAAAGACAGGTATGGTTACTTGCACTATTTCATTGCATCCTATCTTTCTGATTACAAGCATATCTGGGAGTTCATTGAAATGTTTTTCAATTTCTTTCCTATTTTCTAGGCTTTCTGGATATGGGCTCTTCTAAGAATGGATAGATAGGGTCTAATCACATTCAGATATAATCCTATATCATTGCCTACAATCCTTTCCAAAGGTTCTTCCCCTATGTCAGAATTTGGTCTATTCTTCCTCAGAATTTTGATTAAATTAAGTTTCTCTTTACTATTGATATTAGCACTTAATTGTACATCTTTTAATTAATTCAGGAATTCTTCCAAGGGGTCTTGTTTAGACAATTGCTATATATCAATTGAAAATTCCTTTTCCTTGTTTGTACCAATGGTAATATTCCTATTTTGACTATTGTAAATATCCATTCCATACATTCTTTGGTAGTCTGTTTCAAGTAAAAAGCCTTTAATGTGGGCATCTTCAAGCACTACAAACTCTGTGTTGAGTCTGATATTACCTTTCCTGTGGGGTATAATTATCTCTTTGCTAATAGTCCCAATTGATGACATCTTTAGTGATCCACTCTCAAACTTTTTTCCCTTTGTTTGAAAGATTTTCTTTTCCCAATTTAACAATTGTTTGTCTAGATATCCTCTGGCCACTATTGAGCAGTGTGCACCACTGTCAATGATTAATTGGTGTTTAGAATTGTCAATAGAAACAGTCATCTTAGTGGATGTCCAATGAATGTATGTCATTTCTTTAGTTGGTATTACTAGGAAGGTCTGTGCATCCTGTGTTGTGGGATACTTCTCTTGTGTGGGATAAATGAGGCAGTACCTGGAAGGGGAAATTACAAGAAAAAGTTTTGAATTACTTTTATGCTTGTGACCCTTGCTCTGCTTGTGTGCTAGAATACTCTAGACTGCCCTTCCTAATAATGCTGAATTATCTTGACTTGAGTTCCACAATCAATTTATTTATTTGATGGTGTCTGGGTCAGAAAAGTCTATTCAACAGACTCTGATCAGACTTTGATTGATTTTAAAACAACAGTTACTTAAAGACAAATTGATAACACTGATATAGTAATTTTATAAGTAATAAGAGATATTTTTAGTTGGTTTATTTTGTAAAGGTTTTTTTTATGATGATTTGGGATAACACGGATTTTAATTTTAAATAACTATGGTGAAGCTTTTGGAAAACAGGGATAAGTATTGATAGCTTTTTGATAAAGATAAAGGTAACTGAATTTGGTATGAGTGTTTTTTTATAGGCTGATTCTAAGAGTAAAACTAATAATTCTTATATGATTGCTGAGGTTGATATTTTTCAATTTAGAAATTAATTTGTTTTACTGCTTAATGATACTTGATTATAAATAACTATGACTGTACTAATAATAAATGATATTTTTTAATGGAGGGGCATTTTCCCCAAAACTCAATATGATGATTTTGAATTTTTTTTTTAATAATAAGGGGCCTTTTCCCCTTATGATATATTATTATTATAAAAGCTATTCTTTTTTCTTAATAAAGGGGCCTTTTCCCCAATATTAAATATTTTTATTTTCTAGATTAACCTACTAGTAAGGGATGAACTCTGGAAAAAATAAATTCAAATTACATTTCCAGAAGAAGCATGAGGTTTGAAAAAATGAAAATTTGAAGTATTTATACTCTCCAGTGTTAGGGTTGGTGAGAGAAGAGTCCATCTTGAATTAAGGCTAACTTGTGGTTTCATATTGATTAAATATTCTAGAATTTTCCTGGGTAATAATTTTTTTTTATATTAATCCAAACTGACAAAATGGTATGGAATACCACATCACCCTCTCCATTTAATGCTGTCCCCAGAATTTCCAGTGAGGATTAATATAAAAAAACACTTGAATTCCTGTTTATTTGCTGGTTGAAGTGAATAATAATTTTCTTATTGAGTATCCTTTCTTGATTTCTTTATTTCTCTCTCTCTCTCTTTTTTTTTCTGTGATCTTGAGGTAAAATTTTCTTCCAAAAGAAAAAAAACTCCAATTCCCATGAGAGTTTATTTTACTTCCTAATTGCAATTATTTATACTGGTTTTTCTTCATTCTTCTTCATTGGTTATCACTCCAAAGATATTCATTTTTCTTTTCTTTTATTTTTTACTAGCCTTAGCTCTTAACTTGCTGAATTTTCTTCCAATTTTTTTTATCTTGTTTCTTCTTCTTCTTCTTTTCTACTATATAAAATCAATTCCCACTATCCCCCAAAACTTAAAGTCACAAGGAGTGATGATAAGAAACAAGTTACCACCCCTTATTTGTTTTAATATTGAGATATTCTTATTTTATCTTTCTTTTTGAATATAATTAATCTTTTATTTTCTTCTTTTTGCAGTTACTTGAGGGTAAATTTGATTTTTTTCTTTTTTTTTTTGAAAGAATTTAGTGGTAAAGGTTTGATAACTTCCAATGGCCAAAAATTGATTTCTTCAGATGAATCATGAGGTTGAACATTTTGATGATGCAGTTTAAGGTCATACTCAGGACCATTTCTTGAGTCTTGAATTTGTTTTGATAACTTCTTGAAAGTGTAATTGATACAATTTAAGGTCATGTCCAGGATCATTTCTTGAGGTAATTTTGTTGGTAAAATAATAATAAAAAATTTAGACAGCTTAAGGTCTTGTCAAGGACCAATTACTTAGGAAATGTGTTTGATTATTCATAAAAAATAGATTGTTGAGACAGTTTAAGGTCTTATCAAGGACCATATTTTGAGTTTCTGATTGTTTTTGATTGTTTTTTTTTATATTGTATTATTTTATTCTTGAAGTGTTGAGAGCTAGAAGGTTTCAACCCCTCTCAATTTAATAAAAAACATATTTTAATATAAAATATTAAAATATTTTTATTTATTAGATGGTCCAAAAAGAGGTTTTTAATTTAATATATACATAAGTATACATATAATATACATATATTAGAGAATTGTTTATTATATATTTTGTAAAAGTAGAATAAAAAATAATTAAATAAAATAAAACTTTGATGTGAGTGCTGTGCAGCGCTGCAAACACTTCAATTTTGAAGGTCGCGGGTTTTGTTAAACTTAACTTAAATTTCAATTTAAATATAACTTATTTATTTATATTTTTTTTTCTTTTAACATTTATTTTATTTTTATTTTATATTATTTAAACTACCACTTCTTTGACAACTAACCAATTACTGTGGTTGGAGATTACTTCACATTGGTGATCTCTTTTGAATGAATTTAATAAAACTGATTAACACTTCTTGTTTGTTTATTTATGTAGGAATTATGACGAATTGATTTCCAATAAATGAATTTATTTTCTTTATTTATTTTAAATTGACTCTTCGCTGTAATATACTTATTTTGGTTTGATTTATTCATTTATTTACTAACGATTGTGGCTGCTTCTTTATTCGTTAGAATTTCCATTTTCATCTTTATTCGTGGCGTTCTTCTTTCCTTTGTCAAAATTCAACATAAACTTTCTTTTTTATTTTTATTTTTTTTTACATTTAATTTTTTGATTGAATTGTGGTCTTTCTCCAGTGGGTTGGTGGTAGTATTATTAGGATTTGGAAGGTAAGTCCATTTACTGTTTCTTCTAATTAATTATTTTTTTTTGCTTGATAAAATCTAACCGTAATTTTATTTTTTTTGATATTATCATTATTTTTGTTTGTTTGTTGTCTTAGATCATGTTCAATTAGTTTCTTATCTGCCTTTGCTAAAGAGAAAACGTTCTTTGTATCCAGTAGTTTGAACCTTACTCCTTCTGCTGAGATTTTCATTTCTTGATGACTATTTTTGGTATGGATTCTTTCTTCTTGGTTTTTTTTTTATATTTAAACCCCAGATGTTCACTCTTCTCTTGCTCCTTCCATTAAATTTTACTTCATTTTTCTATTGCCATCCTCTGTAGTTCACTTAGTATGTCTTTTTCGATTGAAATTAAGCCTACTAATTATAGTTCTCAATCCGTAATGGCTATAGTTCGCAATATCTGTTATAATTTTACGATCTCCTCAATGGGTGATCCCTTTTTCAACTTATTTACTGTTTCTTCTAGCGATCCTGGAGAATTTACTCCATTAGCAGCTGCTTCCCCTGCTTCTCCCTTCTTTTCAGCTAGTACTGCTCCTACTTCTCCATCTTTATCTCCTCCAGCCTCTCCGCTTTCTGCTTTTGTGACTGCGCTTACAATATCCCCTCAATCCACTAATTTGGATGGGTCTGTTCCCACTGAAGAGGAGCTAAAATACGATTTTGGCTTAGTTTTTTCCGATTTTGATTCCACTGTTGCCGACTTAGGATGTTTGATGGAATTAACATTTGTCCATGGACATCCTCCACACTCCCACAAACGCACACTTGAAAGTATCTGTGCCAGTGTAATCCATCTTGTGCATTTATATAGACAACTCAAAGAGTAAGTCTTTCTTCCTTCTCTTTTTTTTAAATAACTAGGATTGCTATAGTATTCACTGAGACCCACAGTAATTTCAATAATGGGTATTACCCAAATTGAATTAGTGGTGTCTGTCGATCAGATGATAAATGAAACCTTCCGATTCAAAAGTTTTATTTTTTATTTACTTTTGTGTCTGAATTTTATACTACTACTGGTCTCTCTTTAGAAGTAGAGCTTAAACCAATTAGTTGCACGATTATTCTATCTTCCAAAAAATATCCACAAATATGGCTGATAGTCTTTAACTGTGTGGGCTTGGTGACTGATTTGAGTTATTTTACTCTAAAAAAATTGAGTGTGTTGCTTTTTATTATTATTATGTGCTTTCTGGTTATGTAGGCCTTGATTGATTGAAATGGATAATAACAACCACTTACACGTTTGGTTGTTATTAAAAAAATTGATTTGTCCCTTTCTTGAGGAAATCTAACAATTGATAAGAAATGTAAGATATATATATCATATATGTTAAACTAAGAATGTTTCTTTTGGCGTAAGAGATGAGTAAGAGTCCCAATTATAAAGATAATATGATTTATTCATTCTTTAATTATTTTATTTTATTTTGTTTGAAATGATAATTGGTAAAAATTGATTTATAGTAAGATATTTAATTAACACTAGTGGATTTGATTTGGCCACTTTGTTAATTTTTTAATAAATTGTTTCTTGGTATACGTTTTGAGAGAAATTCAGTATATATTGTACTTTATCTTTGTCCTTTTATATGTGTACCTTCGTGCAAAGCTACCATGGGAATTGAATAATTTTTCTAACAATGGATTTAATAATATGTTCAAATAAGAAGCTTTGTTATTATGATCTCCTTCATATGTCCCATATGTATAAAAAATAAAATAGATTGAATTATTTTTTAATTTTGAAAGAATTGGTTCTTTAAATGGAAAATCAATTTCATTTTTAATATTTATTTCTCCTTTAAAAGAGTTATTGATTCTAAAACTTGATGGAGGTTCATTTTTATGATTCAGAGGTGATTGCTTTGATGATAATGACATTATTTGATCTTGGGGTGTACTGATTACTTTTATTAATTGAGGAGAATAATTCAATGAATGTAATAATCTCTTCATTTTGATAGATTGAGGTGAGGAGATTTCTCCTTTGATTTCATCTTCTTGTTTCAAGAGTATTTCTTCATCTTTATTTATTCCTTTATCTTTTGGATTTGTACTTTCTTCAACCTCTTTTGATGGTTCATGAATAGTAAGGTAATTTGAGTTCTTAAACAATTGATTATTAATTTTGATATTTTGTTCCTTTTGGGGTGAAGATTTTTCTTCAATGAGGCTCAAAGCTTTCCCATTGGATATATAATCTTCAATACTTGAATAAATCTGTGGGATGATTATTTCATAAGTTCTTTTTTTTGTTTTTGAATTCATTGACCCATTTTTTGGTAAATTTGATTGGAGCACCAGAAGTCACTCTCAACAATTCCTTAGGTGAAATACTATGCTTTGGTTTTGAAAATATAGCTTCTACAAATTGCTTATAGAATTCAGAAACAGTTGTTTGTTCCTTAATAATAAGACAACCACTTTTACCACACACAGGTGAGACACTGTTAACTAGCTGTTTTGGCTTTAAGCCTTCATTTTGTACTAGTTCCACTTCACTTAGAGTGGAAGCTTCGATGTTAGAGCTATAAGTATTCTCAGATTTTTGAGGGTAATTAAGGTGTACACTATTTATTGTGCTAATTTTCAAATCATTACTAGTTAATTCAGCTTTAAAATGCTTGATAGGAGTTTCTGGGTTTGGTTTTCTAGATACTTGATTTTCTTTTGTTCTTGAATTTTCTAGAGGTAATTCCTTACTATAGGAAGAATATTTTCCGCCAAGGATTTCTTGATGAGAAAGAACAATATCTTGAGACTTTGAGGGGTAAATACTTTCTGGTGTGTAGGGAGATACTGTTAATGGTTTGTTTTGAGGTTGTATTTGTGGAGTTCTTTGACATTGTCTGATAGGAGTTGATTTATTTAATGATTTCTTAAGCTTCTTTTCTTTTTCTATTTCTTCTTTAGCATGATCTGATAGTTTAATTATTAAAGATGCAAGTAATTCCTCTTCTTCTATTTCTTCTTCATTATGTTCAAATTCCTTTAATATTCCCTTGATGGATTTGAGTTTTCTCTTGGGTACAAGGTATAAAATTTGAGTAGAAAAGTTCCAAAGATTTTCCATGGTTCTTTCCTTCTTTTTCTTCTCTTGGATATACTGATTGGTCTTTTGGATCTTTAGAAAAATTAGCATAATTTGATTCCCTCTTCCTTCTGATTCTTCTTCTTGGATAATTTCTGTGACTCCTTTGAGATACTTCTTGGGTACTAGATGCAAGGTTTTAGAAAATATTTCTGATGCTTCTTTCAGAGTTTCTTCATCTATATCTTCAGGAATTGATTCTTCTTCATAATGATAATCTTGAGGATAATTTTCTTCATAAAGTGGAGGTTGATATTCATTGTAGAGATGGATTTTGGAGGCAATATATGACTCCATTTTTCTTTTTTCTTTTTTTTTTGAGTATGAAAATATTCACTGCTTAAAATAACTGTTTTATTAATTATCAATCTGAAAAAATGTGGATAATATCCTTCTTGACTGCCACTGTTGGGACACCAGATGTGGGATACTCCTTTTGTGTGGGATAAATGAGGCAGTACCTGGAAGGGGAAATTACAAGGAAAAGTCTTGAATTGCTTTTATGCTTGTAACCCTTGCTCTGCTTGTGTGCTAGAATACCCTAGACTGCCCTTCCTAATAATGCTGAATTATCTTGACTTGAGTTCCACAATCAATTTATTTATTTGATGGTGGCTGGGTCAGAAAAGTCTATTCAACAGACTCTGATCAGACTTTGATTGATTTTAAAACAACAGTTATTTAAAGACAAATTTATAACACTGATATAGTAATTTGATAAGTAATAAGAGATATTTTTTGTTGGTTTATTTTGTAAAGGTTTTTTTTATGATGATTTGGGATAACACGGAGTTTAATTTTAAATAACTATGGTGAAGCTTTTGGAAAACAGGGATAAGTATTGATAGCTTTTTGATAAAGATAAAGGTAACTGAATTTGGTATGAGTGTTTTTTTATAGGCTGATTCTAAGAGTAAAACTAATAATTCTTATATGATTGCTGAGGTTGATATTTTTCAATTTAGAAACTAATTTGTTTTACTGTTTAATGATACTTGATTATAAATCACTATGACTGTACTAATAATAAATGATATTTTTTAATGGAGGGGCATTTTCCCCAAAACTCAATATGATGATTTTGAAATTTTTTTTTAATAATAAGGGGCCTTTTCCCCTTATTATATATTATTATTATAAAAGCTATTCTTTTTTCTTAATAAAGGGGCCTTTTCCCCAATATTAAATATTTTCATTTTCTAGATTAACCTACTAGTAAGGGATGAACTCTGGAAAAAATAAATTCAAATTACATTTCCAGAAGAAGCATGAGGTTTGAAAAAATGAAAATTTGAAGTATTTATACTCTCCAGGGTTAGGGTTGGTGAAAGAAGAGTCCATCTTGAATTAAGGCTAACTTGTGTTTTCATATTGATTAAATCTTCTAGAATGTTCCTGGGTAATAATTTTTTTTTATATTAATCCAAACTGACAAAATGGTATGGAATACCACAGTCTTTGTTTGCAAAAGTTTTTTATTGGAAGTCTCTTGTGGTAATCCTGCTTTCAACTGTACATCCTGAATTTCCAACTGGGTTTCCTCTGGGTACTCCACCAAGAGTTCCTCTATTGGTTCTTGGTCATCATCAGAACTTTTTTTGATGGCATAACCCTTAGAGTCAGATTGTAAGGTTTGTCTATGAAACTCTTGATAATAGTAACAATATCAAGAGTACTATGGCTGTCCTCAGTAGAAAAATATATTATAATAAAATATTATAACCACAAATTTAAATATAATTATTAGAAAAAATTATATATATAAAAATAAATTTAATTATTATTATATAGAATAATAATAAAAAAATATAATAATTATAATAAATTCTGATTATTCTATTATTGTTATAGTCACTGACAATTATAACAGTGAGAAGTGCAAAGCTCTTCATGAGACAATAACATGTGGAAAATATAGATATTTAACCACTTATAGATAATATATAAGTATTATTTATGAAAGCATTAAAACCCACACTGTGCATAAAGAATTCTTATAGAAAAATTCTATATAACAAAGCTAATAATAGATAAAAAAGATATAGAATTTGAGCAAAAACTTACTTATAATATTTATTTAATAAAACAAGTCAAGCAACAACAGTTATTATATTGAATAATAATTATAAGTTAAAAACACACCAAAAATCAATATTCTTAAAGATAAAAAAACTTTTTATAATAAAAATTATGATTAAAGAATTTTTTGAGAGGAATTTGTGGATTTTAAAAGATATTTTAAAGAAAATAATTTTATAAAATAAAATATATTACTGGTGATTACAACAATAATCTAATTTCTATGATTTAAATTCTTTCATTTAATATTTATAAAGAATAAAATACTTAAGAAATACTTGAATAATAAGAGCTGATATATAATAAAACTTTACCTGTTTAGATTTCCAATATGATTGGATTGATAATTGATGATGGACAAAAACAATGATGAAAAGACTCCTTTTATGTCTAAAGAGCAGCTCACATGATTCATAATGGATATAGAGGACCTTCTCAGGTCAAAACTGAAAGCCCATGCTTAAAAATAAGGTTCTTAAATTAAGGTAACTTATTTCTAATTCCAATTTAAAGTTACCAGTGTTATTCTTAACTCCAAGTAATTTTAATCCTCATTTAAGTTAATTATTTTAAGCTTCAATATGAAATAAGTTTGTTTATATTAATATTCAGCACATGAATAAATTAAAAATAGAGTTTCAAGCAGCAATCTCTTAAACTCAATTTTTAATTATTTTTTAAAGAAATCTCAATTTTCTTTAAGTATAATTAAAAGAGCAAATTTCCAGGTTAACTACCCAGGGAATCTGCTTATAAAAGATACTTGAAATTTATTTTATATATGGATAATCTCAAATTGTAAGCTGTATGAAATTTTCAAGAAAATCAATTAATAATTGGATTTTTAATGAATTTTTGAAGTTATTACTATTTTTCCATGTAAAATAGCAATACACACTAAGCCTGACCTTTTGATAAGGTGTTAATGCTTGTAACCTTGAGCCTTTAAGCTCATTTAAGCTTTTTAAGCTCTTTTAAGCTTTGACAGGTCTCAAAACCTAAACTTCAAGTCTGCATATTGGGATTTACCCTTTGGCAGCTTGAAATTCCTCTCCAAATTGGGATAGAACCAGCTTAAACCTTAAGGCTGGACCAAAGTCTCATCTTAAAGCTTAAACAAGGTTGAATATCCTCCAATACAGGTGGAAAATCTTAATTTAATCCTTGCAGATCCAAAAAGTTGGGTACCCCAGCTCTGGTTGGTCTTTTTCCTTTGTCCCACCTTTTTGTGTGTATTTTGCCCTTTTATTTATTTAAAGCCATACTATGGCCTGAAACACTTTTCAATTGAGCTCACGCAGGATTTACATTCTGTATGGTAAATCCTTAGCCAATTCAGTAAATATACACAGCACCTCAATTTTAACTCAAATTTTGGTAAGTTTGCATAAACCTTATGAAACTTTAAATTTAACAATTTTCAGATAATGCTAAAAAAGTTACATTAGTACTGTGAAAGTCTGAAATCTGCCAATAACATAAGAAATAAGCTTTTTTGGGTATAACACCCTATGGGTGTACCCTAGATCATTTTTGGTGTAGAATCCAAAAATGACATAATATTTATAACTTTTTTTATCCAAAAAAAAGCTATACTTATTTTTTGTTATTTTTTATTTTGAATTCAATTGAAAATTCTGTTTAAGACTAAATCAACTGTATATAGAATCATTTGTGGCCTTATGGGTATGTTATACATACTTCACCGGCTCACATTCCCTATCACCAAAAAAACTGTACCACAATTTTCTTTTAGTAGTGTACCCCCAAGTTAATTGGGGGGGTATCATCCATTTTCCAACCTCTCTACTTATACTTTCAAGTATTTAAAGCACACGATTCAGATTTTTTATTGAGGAATTGGTCTTCTCTCATGTCTGAATCTTCTGAGAAACTTCTGGGAATCAGGTAGCTTTTCTGCTACAATCCATTCATCTTCATGTTGTGGATTTCTGTACCTGAACAAGTATTATCTTTCATCTTTTCCCCTAAGTCTTCTTTCTTTCAAGACTTTTAGTACTTTTTTCTCTTCACTCTGATCAAGTGGAGGTACTTCTAAGGGTGTTTCATTCCTCAAAGGAAATAATTCCTTATCACTTGAAGTGTAAGGCTTTACCAGACTAACAGAAAAAGCTGGATGTTTGTTTTCCAATTCCCCTGAAAGTTCTACTTGTACTGAATGTGTCCTATGAAGGGCTTTGATAATGAATTTTCCTGCAAAGGAATCCTTCAATCTCTTTGGACCTTTGATATTATCAAAGTTCAACGTTGAAATTAGTATTGAGTCCCCTACTTTGAATGCGGAGTTTTTATGACTTTTATCCAATTTCTGTTTAGCATATTCAAAGGCATAATTCATGCTTTAATTTGCATGATTCCTTACTCTATCAAGCAATAACATAACACTTGAAGCAATTGGATGAATATCAATTCAATCTTTCTTCAAAGTATGAACTGGAATTTTAGAGTTCCATCCTTTTTCCAACATTGCAGAACATTTGCCTGTTGAAGCATGGATGGAGGTCTTGTAGGCTAATTCCAATGCTGGTATAAGAGTACACCAATCATGGGTAAAACCATCAGAATCTTTAACCTCCAGGCCATAAGCACAAAATCTTCTGATCATTTCCTCAAGGGTTTGTATTGTTCTTTCTGCTAACCCATCTGTTTGTGGATGGTATGCTTTTGAGAATGATAATTTTGTACCCAAAAGCTTATGTAAATTAGTCCATAAGGCTGATGTGAATTTTGGGTCTCTATCACTAATGATGTTTTTAAAGAGACCAGTATGAGATATAACTCTGTTCCAAATCAAAAGAGGTGTATCCAGAGCTGTGTCATCTTTATGACATGGTAAAAAGATTGGTGCTTTGCTATATCTGTCTACAATTACAAGACATGCATTGTAACTTTTAACACCTCCAGATGGTAAGGCAGTTACCCAATCCATATGAACCACTTCCCATGGGGTACTTGGCTCTTCAATATGAATCATCAAACCAAATATTTTACCAGTATCTTTATTGGCTTTCTGACATCTATCACAACTATGACAGTACTCAATGACATCTTTTCTCCAAGATGGCCACCAGGCACATTTCTTAATTATTTCCATTGTTCTGTCTTCAGATAGATGTCCAGAATAAAAGTTATCATGGGATTATAGAAGTATTGTGCTAATTAACACTATACTACACAGGACCATGACACATGTGTGTTTAGATCTATGATGTAAGATACCATCAAATAAATCAAATCTTCCATTGTCATAGAATGTTTTCCAAATATTATTCAGAGAATTATCCAAAGCTTCATCTTTGCATTCTTTGTCAAGTAGAGAAGTAAGAATATGACAGTTCTTATCCAGTTTATAGCTATCTCTAACTTCTTCAAAGAAATATGTTCCAACATCTGTGATGTTAATTCCTTCAATCAGAATTTGAGGTTCTTCACCTGTGGCAAAATAGGCAGGATTGTCAGGTGTATTGGGTAATTCCCATCTACTCAAGCCATCAGCATTCTTGTGTATATTTCTAGCTTTATGTACTATGGTCATGTTGCCTCTATACTCCTGCATAGCAATCTGCCATCTTCACATGTGTCTGTTTGGAGTTTTCATGTTAAGAAGTGATTTTACTGAATTTCAATCAGTGATTACTTCAAAAAAACTACCATCAATATAATAATTAAGTTTCTCCAGAGCCCAAACAAGGTAAAGGCACTCCATTGTGCTAGCTCCATATCTGGCCTCAGTATGTTTGATTTGTCTTGAAATAAAACAAACTGGACCTTCATAAGGTTTGTCATTGACAATTTGAACTTTATGAAGAGCTGCACCTAGGCCCTCACCACATGCATCAATATACAGCTTGAAAGGAAGTTTCCAGTCTGGCATCAGTAGTAATGGTGCAATGGTTAAGGCATATCTGATCTTCAAATATGCTTGAATCCTCTCCTGTGTCATTTCAAAGACAGTTTGTTGATCTCAAATTCTGTACAATGATCTGGCATGGATTTCAAAATCTTTAAGGTGTTGCCTGTAATAACTGGCAAACCCTAAGAAAGACATCATTTCTTTTTTGTTCTGGGGAATTTGTTTCAGTAGCACTGCAGCCACTTTGTTTTTATCAACACCAAGGCTCAGTCCTGAGACTACATGTCCTAGAGCTCTCAGCTCATGAAACGCAAAATTACATTTTTTAAGAGATAATTTCATGTTCACTTGAAGAATTTTCCTAAGTACTAATGAAAGCCTCTCTAAATGCAATTTCCATGTTTCTGAACAAATGATAATGTCATCAATATAAAGGATTAACCATCCCTCTGATAATCTATGTGGGAAAATGGTATTCATCATTCTTTGGTAATGAGAGGGTGCATTTTTAATACCAAAAGGCATCCTCAAGTATTCATAAATACCACAATGAGCAATAATCCTCAATAATTTCCTAGCATGAGGTGTTAAAAAATTTGGATGGAAACCTTTAAGAGCATCCATAGCAGTGATAAACTTTGCTTTGGATAATTGAGTCAAAGTCTCATGGATTCTAGGAATTGGATACCTATCTGGAATAGTGTAGGTATTCAATGCTCTAAAATCACCAACCATTTTGGATTTATCAGTATGCAAAGTAATGATTACAGGAATTGTGACTTCTACTTCTTCATTGTGTCCAACCTTTCTAAGAACTCCCAGTTTCATTAGTTCATTAATATTACTTTCTAATGCTTCTCTGGCCCTAGCGCTAGCTGGGTAAGCTGGTCTTCTTATTAGTGGAGGGTAAGGTCTTTCCACATTAAGCACAATGTCCACTTCATGACTTTTAATAGCCCCAAGTGGTTCATTATCAGAAGCAAAGGCTTCCCTGTATTGAAATAAACTTGCAATAAGTTCTTCCTTCATTTCTAGTGTTAATTCAGGACTAATTTGTGCTTCAATTAATTGATCTCACACAAATTTCTCTTTATTAACATTTTTACTTGTCTAATGACAGTTATTTCTCTTTTTTCTGGATGAAAAGCAAATTTTTGCCTTTCATTTTCCCCTATAGTGAAATACATCTCTTTATGATTATGAATGTCAATACCATAAATATTGAGATAATAATTTCCAAGTATAAAGTGTTGTGAAGTACAATTATTCTTATAAACAAATTCAACTTTTGATCTGATACTTTCTGTAGGATGAGGGAATATCATTGCTACCTCAAATATACCCAAGGGGTGCATATTTTGGCTGGCACTGCTGAGTTTTAGACCTTCAATTGGCATTAACCTGTGTTTCCAATTTGTATAAATCTTGTAAAGATAATCATTTCCAACACAATTACAAAAAGCACCTGAGTCAAGATTTATCTTGGCTTCTCTGTTGTTTATCACAATATTAGTGATACAAGATGATCCAGCTGTATAAACTTTACCTCTTGCTGGTTTTTTTTTCTGCATCTTAGCATCTTGCATGTATGAGATCCATACATTCATCACTGTACTTTGGTAAGTGAGTATGCACTTCTGTCACTTCAAAGGAAACATTAATATTTTCTATACTAAGTTCATGTGGTAATTCCTCCTCTTCAGAAGGCTCAGAATCACTTTCATGTACAAAGACATCATTTGTTTGTTTTGTGTCATCTTTTTCAATTTCTATCTCATTGATTCTTGTCTTTTTAGGACAAGTATTAGCCAAATGAGATGTACTTCCACACTTATGGCATTTCAAAGGAGCTTTGTCATGTGGTTCATTGGGTTTTGGAATTGGTTTTCCACTGGTCTTGTTTTCCTTTGAGGGTTGATACTAACTTCCACCAATTTTTGTTCTAGTAGTGATGTCCTCCATAGCATTGATATAATCTTCTGTAGATCAAGGCTCAATACATCTGCTTCTTATAGCATGCTCAAGGTCACACCCACACTTTCTTAATATCCTTTTATGTACCATTGTTTCAGACATCTCAGGGTGAAGAGCAGTTGATCTGTCCTTTTGTGTAAAAATCCAAGACATGGGCCTGTCCCTCTCAATATTAAAAATGGCTTCTTCAAATGAATTCTCCATCTTAAATCTCCAGTAATCATTTTCCCATTTGGAAATAATTTGTTCTTTCCACCATGGCCAAGAATGTTTACCATGGTCTTATCTCATTTGATAATACCATTTCTTTGCTTATTTGATAAACAATTAAAGTAATCTGGTACTTATGTATTCATCTCGTATGCTAAAGTCTTCTTTAAACATATCAATTGTTTTCATAAATTCCATATGATTATATTCCCCTTCACCACTGAAGGTTGGCCATTCCTCTAATCTTGGAATGTCTTTAAAATTGAAAGCAGTTTCTACTTCTGCATTAGTTGAAATTGTATGATGTGAGTCATTATTCAAGTTTAGCACATTTCTGTCTAGAATTTTTGTATACTGTCTTGGCAAATCATTCTTCAGTGATATATTATTAATACTTTATTTAAAATCTTCTTTAAATTCAAGTCTTGCTTCATCGCCTTTTCCAATTGCTCTTGAAAAAGAGGTGCATTGTGCCCAGTTGAGTTTTCCAAGTTTTGAACTTGTATTCTTAATTCTTTGAACTGTCTAGCTATAAAAGAAATAGAATTTTTATATGGTTAATTGAGTAAGGTAACCTTAGGCTCAATTCTTGCACAAATTTGCGTCAAGTTCAAAATATTGTCTTTATTAACATTACAAGGCCAATAATGGTCTTTTGTGACTCTTTTACTTGCAGTATCTCATTACCCAGCTTTTGTTGGATATACTCAAATTTTTTGAGCTTTGTCATAATTTCTTTATTACAAGTTTCAAATTGGTTTACAAGCTTTACAAAGTCTACTTCTTTGCAAAAGATTGGTTCAATCTTTCCTCTTCCTTGTTTTTGAATTCCATCAGAGTTCTTACCATATTGAACACATTGTCCATGGCTGTCTTCTCTTTCTTGGGAATCCTGTAATTCTGCGGGTAAGGCTTGTTCCACTTGGGCTTTGCCTTTCCCTTTGCCTTTTCTTTCCCTTCTGGTTGGGCTTGTTTGGCACTTGTTGAGGCAGATTTTTTCTTGTAGAGGCTTGGGGAGCTTCCAATTGGCTTTTTTCCTTTCCTTGAGCCAGCTTCTTCTTCTGGTCCTCTGATAACATGCTTTGGCTTTTCAACCAAGTTTTCATCTGTTGGACTTGTCCTTTGCAAGACATGGGTGTCCAACCCTTCAGAAGTTCTTCTGTCTTTTCTTGCCCCATGAACTTCTTCACTTGAAGATATGTGTTCATTGTGCCTATCAAAAACTTGGGAGAATTTCCCACTCTTGCTGTTTTGCTGCCATAAACCAGTTCTTGTACTGAGACTGGCATATCTCTATTGTTGCCTGTTGAAAGTTATTCAGGTCTAACAACAGCAATAGCAGTTATTTCAGCTTCTGGACTCTCAATAAGAGTGTCAAAGGTGCTGGCTAACCTTTTGGAACTGGTGGAAGCTCTGGAATCCTCCAGTTGTGCCTCTCCTCTGGGCTGACATTCTTGTCTTTTTGATTTATGACTTGAATGTCCTGGTCCAGATGCATTTGATTGGATGGAGTAGTTACTTCCACTTCTAGTAGGAGTCATTTCACGTCAATATAAAGAAATTAAGACTAATAAATGGATTCAATTCAGATTCTGGACCTTCAAAGGGTTCTTTGGTAATTAAACACCTTGGTGCTGGGCTATTTTGAATTTCAATACTAGATTCTGAGGCTTCAGAGTCTGAAGAACTTTCTCTGATGGATGACACTAGAGAAAAAAAATTATAAGTTAATTTATCAAACAATAAAAAGAACTTATGACCTCAGCTTATTGGATAAATTTGTTTTAATTTGATTTATGGCAAATTACGTCAAAGATAAAGAAAAATGGCTAAGATTAAAGAAAAAACGTTTTTAGTAAAGATTTTTAATTTTTAAATTTTTATTTGATTTTATATTTTCTTCAAAGAAATAATGATTATGAAATTCATAAGTTATTAATCAAAATTGTATTATTATTCAATGTATACTAGAATAACTCAAAAAATAAATTTCAAGTCTGTGATGTGAAAAAGCCACTGGTTAGACAAAAGAAATTTATTCCAATTCATTCAATATTATATTGCTTCAAACAATATTCTAAAGAAAAAAATAACTTTATGAATATTATAAAGATTATTTACAAGGGATAAGTCCCAGAAAAGCCAATATGAAAGTAAATATGGCAATTTTACATCAAAAAACAGTAAAATAACGTCTATAATATGATTTATGTCCCCAAAATTGGTTAAACTCACAGCTAGGCCCCCAAATGTAAGGTTTTTTTATGAAATGTTTGATAATAGTAACAATATCAAGAGTACTATGACTGTCTTCAGTAGAAAAATATGATATAATAGAATATTATAACCAAAAATTTAAATATAATTATATATATATAAATAAATTTAATTATTATTATATAAAATAATAATTAAAAAAATATAATAATTATAATCAATTATAATTATTCTATTATTGTTGTAGTCACTTACAATGATAACAATAAGTATAAAGCTCTTAATGAGACAATTACACGTGGAAAATATAAATATTTAACCACTTATAAATAACATATAAGTATTATTTATAAAAGAATTAAAGCACGCACTGTGTGGAAATAATTCTTATAAAAAAATTCTATATAAAAAAACTAATAATAGATAAAAAAGATATAGAATTTTAGAGAAAACTTACTATAACATTTATTTAATACAATGAGTCAAACAGCAACATTTATTATATTAAATAATAATTATAAGTTGAAAACACACCGAAAATCAATATTCTTAAAGATGAAACAACTTTTTATAATAAAAATTATGATCAAGAATTTTTTGAGAGGAATTTGTGGATTTTAAAAGATATTTTAAAGAAAATAATTTTATAGAAGAAAATATATTATAGGTGATTACAACAATAATCTAATTTATATGATTTCAATTCTTTAATTTGATACTTATAAAGAATGAAATACTTAAGAAATACTTTAATAATAAGATTTTATATATAATAAAACTTTACCTGTTTAAATGTCTAATATAATTGGATTGATAATTGATGATGGACAAAAACAGTGATGAAAAGACTCTTTTTATGTCTACAGAGAAGCTCTCATGATTCATAATGGATATAGAGGGTATTCTCAGGTCAAAACTGAAAACCCTGCTTAAAAATAAGGTTCTTAACTCAAGGTAACTTATTTTTAATTCCAATTTGAAGTTATCAGTGTTATTCTTAACTCCAAGTAACTTTAATCCTCATTTAAGTTAATTATTTTGATTTTTAATATAAAATATGTTTATTTATATTACATTTCATGACATGAACAACTTAAAAATAGAGTTTCAAGTAGAAATCTCTTAAACTCAATTTTGATTTAATTTTCAAAGAAATCTGAGTTTTCTTTAAATATAATTAAAAGAGCAAATTCCCAGGCTAATTACCCAGTAAATCGTTCTGTAAAAGAAACTTCAAATTCATTTTATATATAGATAATATTCCATTGTAGCCTGTGTGAAAGTTTCAAGCAAATCCATTCGGAATTGGATTTTTAATGAATTTTTGACGTTATTACTATTTTTCCATGTAAAATAGCAATACACACTAAAATTCAACTTTTGATAATGTTTTAATGCTTGTAACCTTAAAGCTTTAAGCTTATTTAAGCTTTCTACGCTTTTTTAAGCTTTGACAGGTCTCAAAACGTTCATTTAAAGCCTGCATATTGGGATTTACCCTTTGGAAGCTTGAAATTCCTGTCAAAATTGGGATAAAACCAGTTTCAATTTTAATTTTAAATCAAACTCTAATATTAAAGTTTAAATAAGGTTGAAAATTTTCCAATACAGGTGGACAACCTTAATTGAATCCTTGCAGATACAAAAAGCTGGGTACCCCAGCTCTGTTTGGTCTTTTTCCTTTGTCCCACCTTTTTGCCTGTATTTTGCCCTTTTATTTATTTAAAGCCATACTATGGCCTTAAACACTTTTCAATTGAGCTCACACAGGATTTACATTCCATATGGCAAATCCTTAGCCAATTCATTAAATATACACAACACCTCAATTTTAACTCAAATTTTGGTAAGTTTGCATAAACCTCATGCAACTTTAAATTTAACAATTTTAGAAAAATGTTATAAAAGTTACATTAGTACTTTGAGATTCTTAAATCTTCCAATAACATAAGAAATAAGCCTTTTGGGTATAACACCCTATGGGTGTACCCTGGGTCATTTTTGGTGTAGAATCCAAAAATGACATAATATTTATAACTTTTTTTATCCAAAAAAAGTTATACTTATTTTTTGTTATTTTTTATTTTAAATTCGATTGAAAATTCTGTTGAAGACTAAATCAGCTGTATATAAAGTCATTTGTGGTGTTATGGGTATGTTATACATACCTCATAGGCTCACACTAGTAGAATAATCTAGCTATTTTGCTAAGGTATTATAGAGCTATATGTTTAATTCCTAGTGATTCATGATTAAAATTAGTTAACAGAAGGTCCACATTATATTATTAATTCCCTCTATGCTTAAGTTGTTAGTCTCATAATTATAATACTATCAATAATACTTATACTATTGAGTTTATCCCCATAACCTTTATATTATAAATGAAAAATATTCATATTATAGCTTCATATTAAAAAATGCTGACAAATACATATTAATATATAAGATCTTACACTTATATTATATTATATCACTCATATATTTAATGAATTTTCCTTGTATATCAGACAATACCTTCCAATAAATGATTTAATTTATTATTTATACCTTATATTAGCAATTATTCTCCAAACAAGTAGTAATTATAACAAATATATAGCATCAAATTCAACTTACCATTATACTATATATTAGTACTATTATATTAAATCAATCCCTTATACTATTAACTTCTTACCCTTATATCATGTTATATTATTACTTAAACATTATCTTTTATACTGTTTTAACTTTTAAGTTATTTATCCAATTATTGATTACGTCTGATAGAGACTTCTTACTAGTCTTCTCCAGCTGTAAAGCCATTGTCTTAAAATTGAATTGTTGGCTCTTTAGGGATACTTTTTAGTATATTCTAATGTGCAGCTCATACACCTTAGCACCCTTTCTTAAAGAATTATTTCAGAAATTCAAAACTGTTTACCTGTGATTTTCCCCTCAGGTACTTCCTTATCCAATCCCATACTAAAAGGAGTTCCACAGTGTGACATTAAACTGCAGGATCTGATATACCTAATATACTTGGTTTCATCTACCTAGAGATAAAGCCCTTTCAGGACTTAAAGCTACAACTCAAACTTAATTATAAGCAAAAGAAAAAAGAAGATACTAAAGATACTGTTTTATTGTAACTAAAAATCAATGAAATAAGGAAAGAAAGAAATTATATTATTACTTGATACTTTCAACCAGCTAAACATCATGGAAGCTCAAGAAAATGCATCAAAATATAAGTCAGTACTAAAAAAGGTTATAACAGTCAATGAAGCTATGCCTCAATATCTGAATACACCTTTGGCAAGACCTGAATTATCAATAGATCCATATTAAACACCCTTATCACCTAGCCCACCTCTATTTCTTGAAGCTTTAGAATTTAAAGAAGATATATTTGAAATGATAAATTTTGGACCATCTGGATTTTTATTAGAATAAAGAAGTTTATTGAAAAATCTTGGATTACTAAGGGGAAAGGATATAGAATTTTGTGAGCAAGGAAGAGGTGTGCCTCAATATTCTTATGGAAAACCTATAAAATACCAGCTATACCACATGAGCCATGGGAAAAGAAACCAAAGAAAATACCAAAATTGGTTCTGGAAACAGTACATGGAAGCACTGAATAAAGTGAAGTTGAAGATTTGATATTAGAGAAAGAATAAATTGAAAATCATACAGAATCTGATTTATTTTGGAAATCTTCCAACTGGAATTCTGGTACAGCATTGAATGAAGGGGGATTTGGTATTCCATACCAGTTATACCAGTCTCAAGCTTACCAAATCTGTCAGCCTGTTACTCAAAGCCAGTGCACAAGCATTACAGCCTAATACCATAAAGCAATGGTGAAGCTAAGATACCCCCACAACATGGAGCTGATCCAAACCAGCTCAAAAGGTATAAAACAAAAGAGGAACCCCACAGCTTTCCAAATATACAAGTCCCTCCATCGTAGGAAAAGGGATAACAAAGTTCCTCCTGCGCAAAGTTGGTTCTGAGCATAAACCTTAGTTTTCACCTCTCATCTGAAATCCAGAGTAGGAGGCTTAACCCCAGCAAACAGGTATTCAAATTGAAACTCTATGGCAGGGCTATCCAATTTTACTAGCCAAATTGGGCTAACACCAAAACCACAGAAGTTAAGGCCAAAATATGCTCAAACAAGGGTGAATAAAATATTCACCTCCCATCTAGCTTCTACAGCTTTAGAGTGAGATACTTAAAGTGGGGTATCTTTGGAAAGAGGAAAATCGGGGCTCTCTTATGGTGCAATTCATTTCCCCATATCTTATCCAAACAAAAGCTATGGGGACAACAAGCTTCATACAGATTTTGAGAAAATCATACATATGGATAACAAAGCTTGTACATGGCATAATTTTGCCATATTTAATTGTACCCATACTAAATGAGGAACCATTGTTTAGATCCCATCCAAGGCTACAAAATCAACCAACGTTGAGCCCAATGTCTTAAAAACTGACATAGCTATAGCGGTTTTAAGGCTAAAATCCCACAATTAGGCCAATACACCTTTTCTGTGGGATACTATCCCATAACCCTGATTATGATGTGTCAAATAGACAAAAAGGCTTGTTTATACTTCAATACCTCATATTTAAGTTAATAATGGGGTCCCATAAAGGCTCTCTACAGTATTTTACATGTCATACATGTCAGAAGATGGCTGTGTGGTCCCCAGATGAAAGTTTTCACCATGTAATGGTGAAAACCTCCCAGATTTGGTTTCAAAAACACATCTGAGCCCAATAAAGAGCATACAGGCCTTTTGAAAGCCACAAGCCAGTACTCTGAGGTGATAAACACTTCACTCCCTCTACATGGACGGTCTAGAGGGCCATTCCACCCATTTCGGGATAAAAGGAGACCTTTTCTCTGACAGAAAATAAATCCTCATCCTGTTCTTAAGTTCCTACATAGTACAACTGTCAAAAAAGTTATATTTTTGGAAAAAAAGTCAGGTAGAATTATAAATTTAATCATTGTAGTCTTTATTATAATAAACCAATTGGTAAAGCTGCACCCAGGGCTTTCAACAGCACTCACCACCACTAAATTTCTTTAGTAAAGCCCTTATTATCAATAAGAACCTTATATTATCATTCTTATCCATTTCACAGTCATAGTTAAAGCTGTATATACCATTAATATCACTTTATCATAGACTCAGCCTGACAAAATCATGAAAAAAAATTGTGGAATTATAGACAAGTCCCAGAATGACTCTGGAGAGGAAGATGAAATTGTAGAAGAGCTTCAAATATAGAAATAGGATTTTGAACCTACAGAAGAGGTGTAGAATATCCCCAGAAAAGTAAATAAAGCTTCAGGATCACTCTGGAGATTGAAATCAAATCCCACAATAACTCCAGAGCAGAAAATCAAATTTCAGAATCACGTCACATATATAAATAGAATTTCAGATCATCAGAAGAGGTGTGGAGTAATTCCAGAGATCAAAATAGTATTTCAGGGTAACTCTGCAGAAGGAATTCAAATTAACAAATAACATAATATATGGAAATGGGCTTTCAGAATTACCAAATGGGTGTGGAATAACTCCAGAGAAGGAAATCAAATTTCTTCTGGAACTATGTAAATGAAACTTTTAAGGAGTCCTGGGACATAATCAACAATTTTCAAAATATAGAAGAGTAAATTTATAGACGGAATAGTCTCAATTAAAATAATAAATAATTATTTCTCCACCTCATTGCACCATCCATAGAAAAATTACACAGTTAAATAGAAAAAACCTAAAAAAGATTTATATATTTGTGTTGAGAACAGAATCCAAATTTTATTTCCTCCACCTCAATCCAATTAAAAGAAATACCTCAAGGCTATGCAAGCAATTACATTGTATTTATCAAGAGAAAAAATCTTCATTTTAATAATAATACACATTGAATTTGATAGAAATGAGGCAATATCTGCATGAAATGATGGAATAATGAAATTAAACCACCAGCAAAATTCTTTCACCAAACATTTTGCTTCACCAGGACTACATGTCTCACCAGCTAGAGCCTCTCAGCTATGATATATTCCAAGTCTGTTTTGGAAAGATTTCTGGAGGCCCAAAAGGTATAGATAGAGGTCTTATCTCCCTCATTTTTCCAAAATAATGGAACAAGTTCCCACTACGGAGTATCACAACCATCCCTGAACTAGCATGAGATCTCAAGTGGTAGCAGTGTTTTAGTCATGAAAAGCTCATTGGCTTAGTAGTTCTGACAAATATTAGTATAACTGTGGCTAAAAGCTAAGTAGGTTGGTATCATTAAAAAAGGAGAGTAGTATGAATGTAGCTTAAATCTTATTATCATAAAGAAGGAAGCACTAGTGATATAACAATAGTAAAAGCATTGAAGATCTATTATTAGTAAAAGCAAAAAAAAAATCTTTTATTAGTATTATCAAAATTAAATCCAATCGTAGTCTTTATTTTATTTAAATTATCATGTTACATATGATTTTTGGCTATATAGTTGTTTATAGGCCTTATTTAGAGACTACAGATAAGTCTTCTTTATCTTTTTAAGCCACAAATATTATATTATTTTGTGATTCTCTTTGGACATACTATTTAGTTTTATTCAGAGGGGAAGCTGATTCATCCTAGCACCCATGGTTATTGGACAATTATGAAGTTCAAAACAGACTTAACAGTAATTTCCCCCTCAATGTACTTCCTTCTTCCAACCCACAATCACCATGAAAAAAACATTATCCTTTCCAGTGGGGGAAGTAGGTCCAACCCAGCTCCAACCTGCTTTTAACCTGGGTCTTACTTAACCTTGAACTATTTTTCCAGATACTTTCAGCCACATGTTTGGTAATTGAGAATTGAACTCAATTGAAATAGAATATGATGGATCTCCCATGAATTTCGTTTGTTTACTGATAAATAATGTATACACTATTCACCAACACAATCAATTATTAAATCAAAGTTAGTCTTAATATGGTAAGACCCCTCTTTCACCAAAATATATGGAGTAACTTCAGAAGGATTGAATTGTATTTTCTAATTGAAATAATTTTCCCCTTTCATAGGTCCCCATTGCTCCAAAATATTTATTAATGAATTTTTTTCAACAAAAAAGCTTTAGTTCATAAAAAAAGTTATAAAAAATTGAAGAAATTGATGGCTTAATCATCCAAAATGTGGTTTGTTTGTTTTTCTTTTGAAATACTTTGCATTCCTTTGAAGAAGGATATCCACAGGTTTGAAAATTCTTCTTATACATATATAATTTCTTTTGATATCCCACTCATACACCAGATTTGTTTTGAAAAAAGTATTTCCACAATATTTCAGATCTTGAATATTTTCTATAGACTCACATAAATAATGTTTATTGTGGTTTTTCTCAGATATATATATCAATTTCTTGATTATTGAAGATAATCAGATTATATGAACATAATGAAAAGGGCTTATTGTGAAGGGTATTTGTCAATTTAAAATCCAATGAATGTTGAGTTCTGGGACTGTTGAAATAGAGAAATCCATGCCTGTGAAACAGTTGCCTAATTTTTCTTGTTTCATTGTTGAATTGTGTGAAGGAAAACTTCTCATTGTTCACACTTGTTTTTTTGCTTCAAACCTATCTACACATAAGATTGACAAAAACTAAAACATTCAATATTTTGAGTTCTTATATCTTTATTTTGCCACCTTCATCATTCAGGTGAAATATTTGTTTCCCAAAATTTTATTTCATTATATTGATTGTTTTCTATTATTTGATACTATGTTAAGCTTAAAAAGAAATTGAAAAAACATGATTTTGAAAAATTTACTTTGATAAAAAGCAACAATGATGTCAATTTTTGAATCTTTTGTTAACTTTTGACTTTTTTTTTAGAAGTTTCACAACTGTCAGGCTGTGACTCAAAACCAGAGCACAAGCATGACAGCCAAGATACCACCAAAACATGGAGCTGAGCCAAATCAGCTCAAAAAGTATCAAAAGAAAGGGGAAACTCACCCCTTTCTGAAAATATAAGTCCCATCACCATAGGACAAAGAATAACAAAGTTATTCCTGCTCAAAGTTATTGCTGAGCATAAACCTTAATTTTCACCTCTCATCTAAAATCTAGAAGGAGAGGCTTAACCCCATCAAATGGGTACTCAAAATGAAGCTCTAAGCCAAGGATATCCAATGGTTCCAGCCAAACTGAGCTAGCACCAAAATTACTGGAGTTATGGTCAAATTCAGGCCAAATAAGGGTGAGCAAAACATTCACCTCTCATCTAACTTCTACAGTTTTAGTGTGAGATACTTGAAGTGGGGTCTTTTTGGAAAGAGCACAATCAGGGCTATCTGATGGTGTCATCCACTTCCCCATATCTCAACTACAGCAGAAGGTATGGGGCAAACAAGCTCAATACAGCTTTTTGCCTAAAACACGCATATGTACAAAAATCTTGTACATTGCATAGCTTTGCCATATTTAATGATAACCATATAAAATAAGGTACCATTTTGTAGATACATACAGGGCTACACACCGGTTCAGTTTTGAGGTTGATATCTCAAGAACTGACAAAGTTATAGCTGTTTTAAGGTCAAAATTCCACATTCTGACCAATACAGCCTTACCATGGGATAATATCTCATAACCATGAATATAAGGTGTTAAATAGACAAAGAAGTTTGTCTTTACTTCAATACCTCATATGTCAGTCAATACTGGGGTCCCATACAGCTTCTGTACAGCATTCTGTGTGTCATACACGTCAGAATCAGGCTGTGAGGTCCCCAGATGAAAATTTTCACCCTGTATTGGTGAAAACTGCCCAGATGTGGCTTCAAAACCACATCTGAGCCCAATGAAGGTTGTACAGGCTGTTTGCAAACCACAAGCCAGTACTAGAGAGTGAAAAATCTTCACTTCCTCTACGTGGAAAGGTCTAGCACCCTTTCCACCCCATTTCAGGATAAAAAGAAGGCTTTTCACAGCCAGAATTATCTCCTCATCCTGCTCTTGAATAACCTATGTAGTAAACTGTCAAAAACAGTTTTACTCTTGGTTAATAATCAGGTATAATTATAAATCTTAATTATTGTAACCCAACAGATAAAGCTGCTCCCAGGGCTTTCAACAGTGCTCACCACCACTATATTATATGTAGTAAAGCCCTTTTAATCTTAAATCAAATCATCTTCAACTCTTATAAATCTTTTTTAACCATTTTTACCATGTCAAAAACATAGTTAAAGTTGTAACTAGCCTATTTACACCTTTATCATAGTTTCATCCTGACAACAACATTTTCCTACAGAATTCGGCTATGGGTTGAATTGCAGATTTGGAACAGAATTTGTATTTTATTTTATTTTATTCTTAATTTTTTTAAAAAAGAGGACACTTATTTTTATTGTTTATTTCTTTATTTTCTTTTATTTTATTTGTTTATCTTGTTCTTTTAATTCATTTTGTTTTCTTTTGTGCTTGTTTTTATCTTGCTTTCTTTTTTTGATGTGTTTGATGTTCTGAGTTTCTTTTGCAACTTTTTTTAACCTTTGTTTTTATTTATTTTTTTACACCCCTAAAAACCAAAAGGATGAAATAAAAAAGAAATTCAAAAAAAATTGATCTAAAATAAAAAAATTCAAAAAGAAATTACACAAAAAAAAAATATCAAAAAAATCAAAAAAATCAAAAAAAAAATAAACAAAATAAACAAAATAAACAAAATAAACAAAATAAACAAAATAAACAAAAAATCAAAAAAATCAAAAAAAATCAAAAAAATCAAAAAAATCAAAAAAAATCAAAAAAAATCAAAAAAAATCAAAAAAAATCAAAAAAAATCAAAAAAATCAAAAAAAAATCAAAAAAATCAAAAAAAAAAAAATCAAAAAAAAAAATCAAAAACAAAAAAGAAAAAGACAAAAAAAATAAACAAAAAATAAAAAAATAAAAAAAACAAATAAACAAAAAAAAAAAAAAAAAAAAAAAAAAAACAAACAAAAAAAAAAAAAAAAAAAAAAAACAAAAAAAAAAAAAAAAACAAAAAAAAAAAAAAAACAAACAAAACAAAAAAAAACACAGAAATAAAACTGAGAGTAAATCAATTATTAAGATCATTGATCAAAAAAAGCAGATAAAATAATTGAAAAAAGCCACAAGAAAGATCATCCTAAAAAAATCTACAGCCAAATTGCAAAAAATTGAAAATACAAGAAAAATAAAAACCACAAAAAGGCAGAAAAAGGTAGAAAAAGGGGCAAAAATCAATATGATGTGGGAGTCATATTAATCAGATATTGAAATTTTGTCACAAAATATTAGTTGAAAAGGAATGAAATAAAGAAATAATATTCATATGGGATAATAAATCCAATGGCACAAAATTACCACAGAAGTATATGAAGCATATTGGTTTAGTAATTCATACATCTACTCAAATCCATGAATTTGAGTTTAATAAGTCCTTGTATATCAAAAGATATTTAATTTAAAATTTATTTAAGATTTGATACAGATTTTTCAACAAAATTTGAAAATATTACAAGAAACTGGATGGGGGAACATACTATTAGTGGTATTATTATTGATAAAATGATAAATTATATTTCTGTCAAATCATTCAATCCATGTTTCATGCAAGTCATTTGCAGCTATGGACCTAAAAATACTCATATAAATTGAATAATCAAGGTGTGTATAAGAGTAAGGAAGGATTAAATCTTCCCCAATATATATTCTCAATTTTACATAGTTCAAGGAGCACAAATATATGGGATATCTGACTTTTAACAAAATTCTTAAGGGTATGATACTTCTGAAAATCTTGGAGGGAAATTCTCTGAAGTATAGTAATTTCAAGCTTTCGGTCTTAAATAAGACATATTATTCACAAAATGTTTCAAATTTATCAAATAAATGTTATTTTGAGAACAGATAATGTTGACTATTAATCTTGGCTCAATATATAGATATGAAAATAATCTAAGATTATTTCTGAAAACAAGAATATAGATTCAACATTTCATTAAGATTTAATTCAGTCAAGGGGTAACTTTCAAAGTTAGTATCAAATACTAAAATAAAGATGAGGTTTCTTTCTCTAAATAGCACCATGAGGGTCTTGCTAATTTGCCAAAAATTTATAATATTGATATCAATGATGTAATGTTAGATCCTATTTTCTGTAAGGATTGATTCTTTTTTTATTCTTAAGCTACATTAGCCAAATAAGCTTACATTTATGCTTGAAAATAATTATTTCCCCCCACAAGATATACTTGATAAACTTTGAATCATTATTATCCAATATTAACTATCATAGTGGCAGATAAGCTATAATTAGCAAAATTGAAACTGACAAATGGCTGTGAAATTGAGTTCAGATATTTATTTCACATGTATGATCTTTTTGGGGAAAAAAATTATGTTATGATTTTATGTTCATATAATGAAACCTGATTATCATTAAAATGATACATTTTTTCAATAGATATTTTTCCTAATGCAAAGCTTGAGATTTAATTCCTAGCTTCTTATATTATGTAAAAATCAGTACGTATGCACATTTTAAATAAAATCATATTATATAAAAATAATTGAAATATACCAAATTATATCTTATTTCCAAAATTACTATTTTGAGAAAGGAGTAGCCATTCATTCCGCCATTCTCATTTAGAAATTTTAATAGAAAAAATATTTCTCAGTTTTCTGTGTAAAATCAGAAAAAATATTGAGAAATTGAGTCAATTCTGAATTTTCTACAAGAGTAGGATATAATAAATATTCTTCAAAATATTACCTTTGTTATTGAGAAGATCATATTTCAGCATATATTCATATCAAGTTTTTTTTATTGAGATTTTGGGGTCTGTGGTGTGTCTTGGAATACTGTGAGAGACTACTTTTGAGAAATAATAGGTATAACGCTATTTCTATCATGGGAAAATGCATTATAGGTAAAAAATCCTGAATTTTGGAAAATGTACAATAATATTTCTCCTCATGATTCAAATCAAAAATAATACAATTTATCAGACGGAATGATTGGAAAGCTCTATTCAGAAAATGTTTCTGCAGGAAAAATTCATTTTAAACATGAGGTTCACAAGTGATTTTAAAATTTACACTCAGATTATTAAACAAGTGAGTAATATGTGTGAGTTTTTGTGATGAGTACCTCCTTAAAGAAAAAAATTTTGATCTCGAACCCTTTGAGTTATTAATATCAAAATATCCTAAGCCAATTTTAAGAGAGGACCTATAAGATGGCCAATTTGATATGAGGTGAGAAAAAATGATATTCTGATATTGAGCCAAATTCAAAGAGTTTTTAATGGTTATTGGCTTCATCATTACTTGAAAGGTTCTCTTTTCGGTTTTAAAGAACCTTTGAGAAGAAAATAGTTTCCTGGAATTCCAGAAGCTACATGATTCAATTCCATTTGTGGGAAGTATTTCCTAATCTTGAAGTTCTGGCTTGGAAGATGGCCAAACAAAAGTAGCAGGCTGGAGCCCAGTATAAAGAAAGTTGGAATCTGGGTAGGACCAAGGTTGAACCTTCTACCCCCGCCAATGGGGATGGATTTTTTTCTCATGGTGAATGCCCTCATTTAAATCACAGACACATTATCTACAAAGCCTCAAAAATTATGCAAGAGGCTTAACCATATAGCTATGTTCAGAATATGTGAAATTGAAAACCTCACACGACCTAATTCAAAACAGGAAACTCCTCAGTGCAATATATTATCACCTTATCTCAATTTAAAACTCAAAAGAAATAAAGACAGCCATAAATTGTGCGTAAATTATGAAAGCACTTCTACCAAGACCAAAATCTAGCATATGAAAGGTAAATAAAAATTTATAATGTTATATGTACCCAGCCAAAATAATATCATGTGAAAGAGGAGACTGTGAAAAATGGAAATAGTAAGAAAAAAGGTAATAATCTCATACATGCAAGGGAAATACAAGATCATCTCATAACCAGCTGACCAAAAGAGAATCATGTGACAAAATGAGGGTTGTTTAGAAGGAAGATTATCAATAGGCTTTTAATCATCTCGCACATTTAAGAAAGGTCCTTACCACAAGGAAATTCACATGATGAAATCGAGATTGATTGAAGTTGAAAAATAAATCTCTCAGTGAGGGGCTCCTGGGCTCCCAAAAAGGATAACTAGAGGGTCTCTGTCTCCCCAAATTTGAAAGTTCCCCATCCACATTATATCTTAAGAACAGGAAGAAGTCACCCCATACGTGATAGCTAGTACATTCTTGATAGGGTGACTCTATGATATAGTAATAAAAGAGCTATAGCTATGAGTGTGACACAAAATTAGCAGTTATAGACAGCTTAAAAGGGCTCTACTATAATGATATAGTTATGGTGAGTCTATTTAAATTCCCAGTTGGACTTATTATCAGTTAATTTACTATCAGCTTGTGACTAAAAGCTAGAGCACAAGCATTAAATACCAAATTACCATACACATTGTACCTAAGGAAAGGTAAAATGCACACCTTTCCACCTTTGTTTTAAACCAATGAAGGTAAAATAAGGCCAAAAACAAAGAATATGAAACTAAAAAAAGGTAATGTGGAAATTTTACCATCTTATAAAGGGAATCTTACCCTTTCAAAAAATATAATTCTTAGTACCAAAAAATAAGAATCAATCAAGTCTTTAAGGTTACAAACTCTTGCTGAGCAGAAACCTTAATATTCACCTCACATCCAAGAACTGGATATTGGACAACAGAGCAACCTAATTGATTCTTTTATTGAAGCTCTCAATGAGGGTTATCTAATATTACCGCTTTAAAAACTGTAGCACCACTGGATCAGAAATTACCATACAAATAGTATTTGGGAAACTTGAAAAGATAATACAACTTTTTCACCTGTCAGCTGACTTCCATAGTTTTGATGATAGACCTTTCAAGTGACATATTTTCTAAAATTTCCAGAGTAGGGAAACAAAAAATGTAACCCTTGTCTCTTTATCTTACACTTCTCAGAAGGTATTGGCATTTTTCTCTAAAACATTAGAAAAATACAATTTTACAAATATGTAAAAAACCTTTGATCCTGTATACCCTTGGCGTAATTAATTCAAGAGGGGGTCATAAGTGTATCCCTCTTGTAGAGAATACGTATGGATACAATTTGGGCTACTTTTGAGCACTTTAGCTTAAAAACTGACAGGTCTATTCAGTATTTAAGTTTACAATCCCACATAGCTGAACTATTAGGTTTCAAGGCTGTCCAAAGTCTGTTTATCAGTTAATTTCTCATGATATATATCTTACACTTACACTTCAAATCTTATTGAGTGTTACTGTGGGAATTTATTATATACAATTCAATTCTGAGGTGTCAAAGCCCCCAATTTATGTTTTTTACATTGATCCCTCATAACATGAGTAATAAAGGTTACCCAGATGTGATTACTATCCCATCTTACCTGTCCTGGCTTGTAGAATATTCCTGGACCTTCCCTTTGTGAAAACGTTCTCCTCTTTTGGGTACACAAGGCTGATATGTGGTTCTGAAGCCACATTTGGGCTCATATACCTGTGTTTCTGGTTTTTTTGGTCCACAACTCAACCACCTGAGTGTAATATTTCCCTATCTAAACATGGTGAGAGGTTATCCACCCTTTTCACCCTCATTTGAGATAAAAGGAGGCTTTTCTCTTAGGAAAACCCCCCATCATCTTATTATCGTATTCTTACCTGGTTAAACTTTCTTACACAGAAGTAACCCTTAGAGTATATTATATATAAGTATAGCTTTAATCATTGTTTCAATTATTATTTTAACCCAGCAGATAATCTGGGGAAACCAGGGCTTTCAATAGAATAATCACCACTATTCATAAATATTGGAGCACTCTGTAATAGTCTTGAAAATAATATTTTATGTGTCACGGTCATAGTTTAATCTTTTCATTACTACTCTATAGCTTCTTCATAGACTCATCCTAACAGTTACTATTAAAATCACTAAAATAAGTAATATTATAATTGTATCTGGTTAATTGTAAGAGTACTACTCTTTTGAAAGCTTTACTATATAAGAATTTAAATCAAAAACAAAATAAGCTTCTATTTTGATGAGGAGAAGAGGTCTTCTCATCTTATTCCATAGTATTGGGAGGCTTTCCTACTTTTCACATGACCCCAGAGTGAAAAGCTTCACTCTTTTGGCTTATGTGTGGTCCAACAGGTTTGATACAGCCTTTAAATGAGCTTAAATGTTGTTTCAGACTAAAAGTTTCCATTCTTACCCCATACAGGGTGAAAACACATTTCAGAAGACCTTCCAGACTTCCTCCAGTGGCTCTTCCCATATGAATCTATACAATACATTTCTGGGGGCCTCTTATTAGTAAGGGTATGAGTCATCAAAGCTTGATTTTCTTTTGAATAGCTTTGATGACTCATGATTCAAATATATGGGATAGTATCCCACAGTACCACCCTTTACAGGAAGTTGTGGTAGCTCAACATCCAAATTATCAGTAATGAAATGAAAAAATACCTTTTGGCTTCTTTGGAGCCTCATAATTCATCTTTCTGGGATAGTGTAGCGCAATACCACCTGGTGTGAAATTATAGACTTAAATCGTCAATACCTTTGTCAGTTTTGTAGATAAAGAGCTCAAAATTGGCTCAAATTGGAACCACGGGTAGTTTCTTAAGGATGTTTATATTTTTACCCACTTTGAATTAAATATTGAAAAGCTATATAGGTGTAAGGTATTTTTAAGTTTCTGTAAAATGGTACTTTTCTTTTTTTAAGAGAAAAGTACCAATAGTATTTGATCTGTGTAAGATACAGGAATAAGGGTTAAATTTTTATGTATCCCTTCCATAGCCCTTTCATAAAATACGCTAATTGATACTCTCCTCATAAAAATTGTGAAAAATAGCATAATTATCCAGGTTACTCAGATAATATATGTGTCCTAGCTTTTGATTCAGTGGCTCTACAGTTTTGGAGCTGGTACCAGTAGATATCTTCTATTAAATACCCCACTTGGTGGGTCTGTGATCTATACTATAGGTTGTTTATGAGAGGTGAATATTAAGATCTATCCTCAGGAAGAGTCACAACCTCAATAATTTTCCTACATGAAGTATGGCTTCTGTATATTCAAAAACTTCTTTTTAAGTTATTCATGGCCTATTTTAGTATTTAAAATATACCTCAGGGCTCACATGTAGTGTCCTCTTTGTGACATTTTTACATAATCTGTTCACTACTACTCATCATTCATTGAAACTACCTTTTCCTCCTTGGATTAGTCCAGTAACCCAGTCTATTTTTATTATTTCCTGTTGATTGTTGGGCTCTTGTATATTGTTGCTAATGCAAGTTTTTTTCCGTGGCTCTTATTTTCTTTTTTGAATATTTCTCAACTACTTGTTTATTTACTCAGTTAGTTTTCCCATTTAGGTCACCAGGTTGTGCTAACTACTCTTTCATTAGTCCTGTTTTCACTTATATATCCCATTTGGCAAAAATAATGATATTCCTTCAGGACTAGTAATATATGGTCTCTCAGTATCAAATAACTCTTATTTTTTTTCTTTCGTATATATGGTCATCTATAAGGAATAAACTATTTTCCGTATAGCTGAAATACAGAGATCTTCTAATTGATTTTCTAGTTCTTGTCTTCTGTATTTCTGTTTAAGTAATTGTTCTGTTATGCTGACTTAGTTAGGCTTTGCTTATAGTTTCTGCACATTCCTGAAAAGCTATATGGGAATCTTAGAATAGCTTATCCCTAACATGGTTGTTTCCTCTTCTTTTGGATTACTATAGATTGTATTTTTTTTTCTATTCTCTAGTGCCCATTTGGCTAACTTGAAGTTCCTTTCCATGTCCACTTTAATGTATTGGATTGTAGTTTTTTTGCTCCATTTTCTGTATCATAAGCTGGATTGTATTATACATTGTTTGATTTTCATTTACTGATACCATCTGCATTGTTGTGAATTTCAAATTGTTTTTATCCTATAGGCATGTTACCTCTATATTATTGTATAGCTATTTGCCACCTCCAAATGTGTCTGTTTGTTTTTATCATGTTAAGTATGTATTTTAAGTCTTTAAAGTCTGTGTGAAATTCAAAAAGTGCTCCTTTCTAGGTAATAGTAAAGTCTTCTTACTGCCCAGAATAGAAATATGCACTCTGTTTGTGTGGCTCCATATTGAGCCTATGAATCTTTTATTTGTTTTAATATGTAACATATCGCACCTTGTCTTTTTTCACTATTCATTATTTTTCTTTGGCGGAGTGCTTGTCCTATTACTTCACTGAAGGATGAATCTATGTATATTGTGAATGATAATTAAGAATATGGCATAAAAATTACTGATTTATGTGTCATTTTATAGTTTCTTCTTTCACATCCATCCCTCCTCGCTTTAGTAATTCCAAATAATACATAGTTTAAACATAGCTTATATAAGCTACTAGCTATATGTGCAAAGGTTTTTATTTGATTCATATAATAACTTGAAGATTTTAGAGAGAACTGAATATATTTAACACTCTTTGTTCCTGGTTTCTGTAGTACTTCTTCTAATTTTCTTTATTTATTGATAGAATTTTCCCTGACACTTTATTTCCTATTTCCAATCGTTCTTGTTGGTCAAAATTGCACTTCCTGAGTGGCTCATTCATATTTATAGGTGTTCATTTTCTTATTACTCTGCAATTATATTTTAAATTGTCTTCTCATGTTTCTGATTATATGATGGTCTCATCTATGTACACCACCATCCAAAACTCTAGTATTTCCTCTTGGACAATTATGTCCATCATCTTTTAAAAATATTCTGGAGAATCTTTCATACTAAACGGCATTATGTTATATTTATATGTTCCTATTTGTAATATAATTCCAACCAGCTTAACTCCATTCTCTTTAAATCCTTTCATAAAATCCATTTTTTTGATTCATTTTGCTTTGGATAGCCTATCTAGTGCATGTGTTATGCTAGGTATTGGGCACCTATCTGCCTTTGTATAATTATTTAGGGCCCTGAAATCTCAATAAAATTATATATTTTTCATTATTCCAGGTTAGTAAGACTGGGGTGGTTACTTCCACTATTTAATTATTTCCTATTTTTCTTATGAGCTCTATTGTCAGGAGTTTGTTTATTGATGAGTTTTTCTAATTATTTTTCATTTTTCAAGTAATTCTGGATATTTGAGTCTTTTGAATATAGGTAGGTATGATCTTTCTACATTCAAATAAAGCTTCATATAATTCCCTTTAATTTTACTAAGTGCTTAATGACCTATGTCAAAGGGTGAAATATTCTTTCTAAGAGTCTGAATTAGATTTAGTTTATTCTTTCTTGTGAGGTTAGTGCCATATTGGACCTCTTTGAATTCAGCCAAGAGGTCTTCAATCAAATCATAACTGATGACCTTTTTGATTTTCAAGAATAAATTTTTCTCCTTGTTGGTTCCTATGGTCAAGCATCGGCCTGTAGCTCTAAATGAGAGCACGAGAAGGAGTGAAATACACACCTTCAACCTTTATTAAATCAAATAAAGTTACAACAAGGACAAAGAAACAAAAGCATAGCCTAAAAACGTTAGTCTGTAAGTTTTACTATTTGAAAGAGGAAAATTTACCCTTTCAGGGAATATTATCCTCATTAACAAACAGTAATAATCAACCAATTTATTAGTTTTGTAACATCTTTCTGAGAATAAATCTTGAAATTTACCTCTCATCTTAAATTAAGAGTTTGTATTAAAGACCCACTAAGTAGGGTCCCTTATTGAATTTCTTAATTAGGGCTATTTAATGGTACCAGCTCCAAGACTGTATCAGCACTTGATCAGAAATCATTACATAAACACTATTAGAGAAATTTGAAAAAAAAACTGCCATTTTTCATCTCTCCTCTAACTTCCTTAGTTTTGATGATATAACTGTCATATTACATGTTTTATGTGGGGGCTACAGTGGGGACACATGAAAGCTTAACCCTTTTTCCTTTATTCTACACAGCCAAAAAGTTATTGGTATTTTTCTCTTAAACAAGAAGAGTACTGTTTTACAATAAATTGAAAATACTTTGAGCCTGTATAGCTTTGGAATGCTCAATGTAAGATGGAATAAAGGTATGACCATCCTGTATATCTCACCTTTGGCTACGATTTGAGCAAATTTTGAGCTTTTTATCCTGAAAACTGTCAACATTATAATCCCACACCAAGTGGTATCATGGGATACTATCCCATACAATTAAATTATGAGGCATGGAAGCCTGTAAAGTACTTTTCAGATTTATATTACTCATAATATGGGTCAAACCGTCCAACTCAAATCTGTATGGAGTGTTACTGTGAGAAATTCCCCCATAAAATTGAATTATAAGGTGTCAAACACATTTAATTGGGGGTTTACATTTACTACTAATAACTAGACTAATAAAGGTTCCTCAGATGTTATTTTCACATATTCTGATGCATCTCGGCTTTTAAAATAGTTTTGAACCTTCCATTTGTAAAACTCTTCACCTTATGTGGGTGCAAAAAGCTTAGATGTGGTTCCTAAGCCACATTCGAGCATCTATACAGGCGGTGTTGGTTGTGCTAAATCAAAAATCTATCACATTAGTGAAACGTTTCACCCCGTCAATATTTTGAGAGTTTATTCACATCTTTCCACCCCAATTTGAGATAAAAGGAGGCTTTTCCCCCTATGAAAAACTCTCATCATCTGACCACCTTATTCTTATGTTTATATGCTGTCTTACACAGAAGTAACCCTTAGAGAATATAGGATATAATTTCCATTTTAATAATTTTAGTGCTTTTTATAATAATCCGATTAATATTCATTGAAATCAGGAATCCAATAGACTACACATCCTTATTTCTTAATATTAGAGCCCTTCAATTTAATGATTACACTATCTTTATGTGTCACAGTCATAGTCAAAGCTTTGAATTACTGTCTCATAGCCTCTACATAGACTCAACCTGACATCAAAAATCTGTTCTTTCTGTTACAGACATCCATGCCATACATCCTTTAATAATCTATACAAAGTAGGATTCCTTGAGCTCGGGATTGGTCTAATACTACAGCTTCTTGATTGAAGCTTACATTCCCCATCTTGTGTGTGATGATAATCTCTTTTATTATTGTTCCCACAGAGCTCATCTTTACCAATGAACTCCTAAGCTTCGTAGCTTTGGTTTTTGAGAGGTTTATCTCCCATTTGGAAAAGATTATTCAAGTATCTTCTTGCCACTACAGAGAAGCTTTCTCCTCTATCTATTATTAGTGGGGGTTCTGTGTTCTCAATGTAGACTTTCATTTTTCCTGGGATCCCATATGTATATGCCATTCCTTCATTTGGTGTAACCATGAATTTTTGTGAATCTTGAGTGTGCCTACAGAGCTGTTTTCTTTTGTTCATTTGTCAGCTCCCTGCTTTCAGTTAAATCTCTTATATTTCAAGAGGGTCTTCCTCTTGTTTCTAAACTATTAGCTGTTCTATGGATTCAGGTTCATGTTCTGAGTCTTTTCTGATTGCATTCCCGATTCTTTCAGATTAAAATTTGATTTTTTGAACTTGTTCTTCTTATTCTTCATTAATGGCATATAGCTTCCTCTTATCTAATGAATATTTATTGATATAATGGTCTTTTAATCCATGGTTGTTGAAATTATTCTTACTTTTATGTACTTCTGTACTTTTGTTTGTGTTTTTATCTGTCTTATGGTGCATAATCTTCCTTTTCTGTGAGATTGTTGGTTTATTATGTGGAATTCTTCGCAATGGTATTCCTGTGACTTACTTATTAAAAGGTATTTGCAATTTCAGCCACTTTTAAATCCTTGTTAAACCTTTATTTTACTACATGTTCCAGTTCTCCTTGTAAATTTAACAAACGCTTGTTATTCCTAATTTGGGTATTCATATGAATATATATGGCTTTTAGTCTCTTTGTTTTCCTCAAGAACCATTCTTATGTATCTTTATCCACATTTTACTTTTCATTTTAAAAGACATTCTCTTTTGAAATATCTAAGTGTTATTTCTATATTTCTGGATTATCTTGTTTTCTCACCATGACCATTTTTTCCTCTCATGGATTTCTTTCATTTAGGTAGACCATATGTTTTCATGGCCTCTGAATTCCGTGTTCAGGTTGGCTGTTATCCTGTAGTCTTTTATACTTGTAAAATCAAAAAACAGCCCATCAATATAGTCTATGAGATCCACATGTTCATATTATTCAGCTCCAGAGATATTTGGCGAATCTTCCACCTCTGGTAGTTTTACAGATCTTTTTTTCTCTGATTATCTCATATTTGAGGAGATTCGAGATAAAAATAAGAAAAACCATCAAACAATATGAGACGACTTTGATTGCATAAGAAAGGGAAAATAGAAACAAAATCTTACCCAATGAGATTCAGGATAAAGATAAGAAAAACTGTTGAACAAGATTAGGAAACAGTGATACTCAGGAGAAGTATCTTTATTTAAAGTAAGGTGTCGATTGTGAACTCCTAAGTCTCCTCAGCTGCATTGATATCATTTCCAGAAATAAGAATTTAGCTAGAATGGTTAAAAAGAGGAATAGTATAAAAATAAAGAAGAAGTAAGAGTAACTGGTTGAGTGAAAAGTAAAAAAGAATATTTCATAGCTATATTAGTCTAGAAGAATCGTTTTTGTCATATCTTTACAACACACCCCCTTGCCTGAGTATGAAATCAAGTTTACATGGGTGCAGAAATCAGCATGTTTAATCCTCCCAGGTCCTTTATTAAGAATATATTCCCACGTTATATTTGTATTAAATTCTGATAAGGTCAAGATATGATAGTCAATGAGATAGAAAGGCCAATAAATAGTTATTTTTCTCTTCTTATGGTGTTGACAGAGTGGAGTGGCACACAGGGCCAGTTCCCTCTTATTGTTGCAGTATATATAACAATTCAATTAGAAGGTAAATTCTTGGAGAATCTCAATTACCAATAGTAAATACTGAGTTCACTCAGTAATGGCTCTTAGATCAGCCTCTGTCAATGACAGATCCATAATGGGCTACTTCTTGGACTTACACATAATTAATCCTTCACATATTATATAAAATAAACAGAAAAAGATCTACTGTCTAAATTTCTTTTCCAGTCTGAGTCGGAGTATCCTGAAAATGGAAAGATGATTCAATACAATTAAGAGTGAGCTCTAAGGTTTTTGTTCCCTGAAGGGAAAAAAAAGCCCTTTTCAAGCCTGAAGCATAAATTTCAAAAGTATTTTAAAGAAATTTAGAAAGTATAAAGGCTACATAGGCAAGACTGGATTGAGAGAAATAGGTATTTGAGTAGTCCAGCTTCTTTTTGAAATTCGAGGTTTGAGCTTTTATTTTAATTGTCTTCAAGGACTAACCTGAAATCAGGATCCACAGAAGTAGTAACAGATTTGCAATTTTCCATCCCAAATTGCTGAAGAATTTTATCAATGTCAAAAAGATGTTGAGACAAAGCTATATTATTATTAATCCTTTTTTACTTCAATTTAGTGCCTAGAAGGTGATCGAAATCCCCAATATAATCATTTTTAAATTTTCTCTTTATTTTGGTTTTCAATGTGTCAACAGCTTCTTTTACCCTACCAATACACATGTTTTCCACATTAAAGTAAGCAGAACAAAGATTTTTTTATTTTTTTCATAAAAAGGCAGGGCTCTTCCTGGAAAGTTTTCAGATTTAGCGAGGAATATTCTTCATATAGTCTTTGGTCTCAAAATCTAGGATTTCTCTCAAGTCCACGGAGTAATTTCACCAGCTTTAAGCATCTTCCATGTGGTTTTTTGTGAGGACACCCTTCAGGGTCTTTCGTGTAAATGTATTCTTTAGTAACACCATGAATGAATGAATTTTGAACGTCAATTTTCTGTATTTTGTGATTGTTACAAGAACAATAGGATAATATGAACCTGACTGATACCAACCTCCCAGTTTGGGAGTAATTGTAATTATAATCAATACCTTCAGTCTGAGAAAGCCCTTGGACACAAAGGTGGGGTTTGTGTCTAATGATTATTCAAGAGTCATTCTCTTTTAAAAAGAAACCCTGGTTTCTCCAAGAATGGTTTCCCCTTTTGGGATGGAACATATCTTCTATATTGCTGATTTCATAATTGATGGCTTTCTTCCAATATTCACAAATGGTGCTTCAATTATCTTTTCTGCAATATTTTGGCTCTTTGGGACTGAGTAAGGCTGAATCCTTGGATAATCTTCTTCTCTTTCAGCTAGCAATTTTCAAAGGGTAGACGATGCTATTGTTCTTTATGGGAGCTTTATCTGGTAGAGTACCCATTACCCAGCCTTTCGGTAGAGGCTTGGGAATCTTATTTTCAGTTTCTTCAGTGGTAAGAGATAGCTCAATTGATTCCTCAGTGTCACTCTTGGCTTCATATACTTCTTTAGAAATGAGGGGAGTTCAGTTTTCTGGATTAGTGATGGAAATTTCAAAAGGTGTTTTGTCTTATGTAATAGGGATCTCTGGAGACTGAGTTTGCTCCTCACTCCCAGATAGCTCAGGAAAAGAAGGTACTAATTTTTTTGTTTGAGTATTAGAAAGAGTCTATTGTATTGTAAATGCGTCAAAGATATTGAGATCACCAGTTTCCTCAGACTGGTTGATGAGAGCTCTTAAGTTTTCATCATAAAACGAGAAGTCATGCGTAATTTGAACTCCATTTAGCTTACTGCTATGGACCCAAAATTTATTATTCCCCTCAGTGTAGCCCAGAAAAATACCTTTTATGGCTTGAGGTACCCATTTTTATTGTAAGTTTGATTTTGTGATATATATATAGATAGTGAATCCAAGATGATTGATGTTTTCTATTTTAGAAGCTGTTCCAAAAATCAGCTCGATGGGTGTCTTGAAATCTTGTGATGATATTTTAATTCCATATAAAATATATGTTTAAGAATTTTTCCCATTTCATTACGGCTCTGTATTCTCTTTCAAAGGATTTTTTCTGGAGTGAGTTTGGTGCATTAAAGAATTATTCAATTCCTTAGTTTCAGAGAAATCGCTAAGCAATGGTACTGAGAGACTCTCCCCCATTTTCCAAAACAGTTTTCTTTATCTTAAACTCAGTTTTATTTTCAATCATAGCCTTGAAGGATTTAAATTCCTAAAAATATTTGGATTCGTGTTAGACATAGGCTTTATATTAATACCTTGAATAGGAATCGATTATCTACAGGACATAGAGATTTCCTCCTTTTGATGGTTGATTTATTAGCCCTAAGATATCCATGTGTATAAATTCAAGTAATTGTGAGAAACTAGTAAATGTTCCATTGAAGGTAAGCCTGTATGTCTCACATTTGATCTTTGAAAAATAGAGCTCTGGAAACAGGTATAAGGCATATCTGTTTTTGGGATTACGTGGCGCCTAATGAAGTGTCAAGTGATTGGTGTCTTTCTTAGTGAGATTATATGTAGGAGAGTTTATTAATATGGCTTTTAAATTATGAATGATACTTCCTTTTAAAATGACATAGCCACTTTCATCACAAAGATGAATTGAGTTTATTTTTCCAGAAAGGGAGAAATATAAATTAAGGGGATGGTGACAGATTGATGATACTTCCATCACCAGATGTTATGTTTGCAGTCCAAAACCCTTGGGCATATATCACTGTAACGTCTTTCTGCAGCGCTACACATGTTTTGGAAAATGAGACGTACTTCTCCACATTTTTAAAATATAGTGAGAAGCACAGCTGTCTAGGATTGCCTGTTCTTATCTGATGATTCTAGCCTCTAAAAGGCTTTTGTGACTTCAATACAACATTTGATGAGCTATATTTCTCTTTTTGAAGTTTCCCCATCTCCCTTCTTTTATTTCTGGAGCCTCTCTTGCAGTTCTTTAAGAAGGTGTAGTTGCAATTGAAATCACTTCTCAGCAGTTTGTGAGGAATTTGGAAAAATTTTACCCTTCTTAAACTGTATTCTTTTTCTGAGGTTCAGGGCTAGAGAATCAGGAACAGCGATCTCCTAGTCTCTGTCAAAAGCCAACTTCACTTCACTCAGCACACTTTCAATATTTTGAGCCTTACTAGAAATATTTGATTATCGATAAATACTGTTTTTGAAAGAAAGAAAGTGACAAATACATGTTCCTTAACAAGTTGAAGGCACACATACAAGTCACGGTTTTTTCTTTAAACAAATCCTAGCAGTGGCTTTGAGTAACTTGAACAAGTTCTGTCTTTCAAAAATAGATTCAAGGAGCCTTTATTCTTCGATTTTTATTCCAAAATGCTGGGTGGAAAGAGAATTACATTCATCAAATGATGAAGCTTCATAGTGTCCTTTAATAGAGGTCCATAAGGTAGATGGATTTTATTTTACTTAATAATCATCAAGGAATTTATCAAAGTTCACTTGGTCTCTCGAGTTCCCAAGCCAGTGATAAATTTTTCAAAAACTACTTTGGAAAAATTGATATTATTCTTCTGGTGCATTATTAGGAAGATATCTGACTTAATCCTCTTTGAGAAACTGGTAATTTCTCTTAATAATGAGGGCTATCTTGACCTTTGTGATCCATGTGGCATAATTTTTGGAGAGTAGAGGTTCAATGGTAGTTTTATATGGGGCTTCAGAGATACTCAAAGAGGTAAAGGCCCTGAGAAGATTAATTTTTGGAAATTTGTATGCTAGGGTAGAGAACCTTAAGCACTTATTATCATTTCTAGGAGTTCCTTGAGGATCCATGAACTTTTTTCCTGGTGTATCAGGATTAAGCCGACTCATTTATATTTTTATTTTGAGAAATATTTTGAGTTTTATTTGATGGGGAGGTAACTTTCTGTTTTATGAAGGAATATACTTATCTTGTATATGATGAAGGTGTTTTAGACATTTCTAATTTAATTTTAAGAAATAGAATTATTTTTAAAGACCTTCTCAGTGGAACGCTGGGCCCATAAGCTCAGTAAACGTATTATAGAAATAAGAAAAACCACTGAATAAGATGATAAAACAGTGATACTCGGGAGAAGTTTCACTATTTATAGTAATATCTCAGAAGTGAGATCCCAAGTCTTTTCAGCTTCATTAATTATATTTACAACAATGATCATTTAGCTTTACTATCTAAAAAAAGATCATTAGATACAGAAAACAGGGCAATAGTAATTGGCTTAGGTAAAAGTAAAAAAATTCATATATATTAGTCTAGAATAATAGTTTTGCCTGTATATTTAAAACAATATTTTCACCATCTTAATATTTTGATGGTGATATTTTTTAAAATGAGAATTTATGTCTTCTTATTGTTTAATTTAATGATAATTGCCTTTTATATGCACTTTTTCATGTGCTTCCTGGGGTAATTTTTCATAAGAATTATTTTCCTCAAATTATTGGCTTACATATTTATCCAATTCTTATACTTGTTGTTGGATATTTCTAATTTCCTTTTTTTATTTATGTCTGTCTTTTAAAAACTGGATTATTGTATGGTTTGTTTTTCAAAAGATATACAAAAGCTAGCGTAGTTTTATTCCATTTTGTGAATGATTCTTGTCTTATTTTATTCTTCTAATATCTTAATACTCACTTAGATTTTGCTAAAATGGGCTTGAGTCATTTCCATGAATTTGGCAATGCTTAGCCATAGGGTGTTACTATTGACTATCAACTTGGTTGTCTCAATGTTTCCATTTTTCTACATGGGGTGTTAGCCTTTCCAGAAAACCTTTTATCAAGGTTGGTATTGACAATCACCTTTTGTTTCTGTGCACTTCCTTCACTACCTCCAGCAGCTTCTGGATAATTTGGTCTGATTCTGTAAGGTGTGGATATGAAACTTTGATAAAAAAATCAAGTACTTTTCCTGTCCTCAAAATTTGTATAAGGTAAAGATCAATTAAAAATAGTAAGAAATATTATTTTTAAGAGAAAACACGCCAACTTTATTGTTTATAACTTTATTAGTATAAAACAATAATAATATAAAAATTTATCCAAAAATACTCTACAAGAGATATTTAAGTCTGCAAAAGAAATTTCTTCAAGAGCAATTTGATTGAAATTAATTGAGCAAAGAACTGCAAGCAATTAATTAAAGAAAAAGGTCTTTTAAATGAATATTAAAGAGTAAACACGCCCAAAAGTTACCAGAGTGAATTTGGAAACAAAGTGACAAAGTTTACAGTGATGAAAGATGCTTTAATTCACTTTTGGGGTGGTTCAGGGGTAAAAATGATCATAGAAGTTACAAACAATGATTATAGTGATTTTTTCATGTGGTTAAAAGGTTTAAAATGATTTAAGAAAGGTGGTTGGAATCTTTTATTGATTGGTTTAACAATGTTTAAACTAATTATAAAAGGAAAAGATTCTAACCTGAAGAGAAAAGTGGGGCAAAGAAGACATTCTTTTATAGCCATCAATTTTCTTACTCCAAAAGTAAAATTTACTCTTGTCAATCGTGAGAAACAGTCTGACAACAGAAAAGCCAATTATGGTATCATTGAACCCTGGTTTAAGCCATTTTTAGCCATTTTAGACCCTTAAATCAGCCATTACTATAGCAATACCTGGTCTAGAGCCTTCAGGACACATCAGAATGTGTGTAAGAGACATAGAAACCAGCTAAAACTGGTTTTACTATGATTTTTTTATCTTAAGGGTAGTTTTACTGTAAGATGTGACTATGAAACTGATGATAATATTACTATTAATCAACAGTACTATGTCTGTTCTTATGAAATATAATAATAAAATATTATTATAACCACAATTAAATAATTAAAGAATTATTTCTTTCACGTGTTAAGCACTACTAGTTATTTTAACAGTGAGTAAGTAATTGTCTACTAGAATCAATTACAAGAAGAATTTAATGATAAAAACTTCTTTATTAAAATAATAAAATTATTTTAATATATAATTATCTTTTGCAAGAATAATTATAATGATAATTCTTGAAGAAAACTAATTTTAGAGAAAAACTTTAAGAATTAAAGATAAATCACTCACTAATATTCCAAAGAGCTTATTGAAAGATAAGATAGAGAGATTTGACGTAGAATTGTGGATTTAGAGGATCAAAATGAATTTATAAATGTATTACAACAATATATAGTTGATTTCTATGATTTCACGTCTTTCTGATTGATTCTGAAAGAATAAAACACTTAAGAAAAGTTTTAACTAATACTTACTTGTTGGTAATATTGATATAAATGATTAATAAGATGATGATGATATGGAAAAAACAGCAAGAAGAGGCTTCTTTTAAGTCAACAACAGCTCACAGAGGCGTTCCATGGAGCAAACTGAAAACCCAGTGAGTGAGAAAACAATAAACCCTTTTGGATTAATGATTGCATCATCTGTTGTCACGTAAGATTATCATAATTACTTAATTGATGCTTTTACATGACTACCAACCCCAATATGGTTAAGAATAAAAGGAGTAACATCTGTAAATCTTCTTTTTTTCCAGAAAAATCATTGATTTCTCAAAGTTATCAATGTTATTGCCAATTTCATCACAGGTTTTAATTACTGTGAATTTTTGAAGATTCAGTGTTTCACGTAGAATGGTCAAAAATGGACTGTAAGTAAAACTTTGAATTTTACTAGTAAAATTGTAATTCTTTTTGGTTGTACCATAGATAATACAGTTCTCCATTGGTCCTGAAAGTTTCAGAAGGATTCATTAAGAATTGTATTTTTAATGAATTTTTGAAGTTTTTACCTCATTTCTACATAGAATTGCAAATATCAGTGTTTCACTGGTTGCTATGAGGTAAATCAATGGATACAAGTCCAAAAAGGGTTTTAATTACTCTTTTGGAGTTTATCCATGGAAAGTCATTAAGAATTGACGTGGTTACAGGAGTCTAAGTAGCTCTTTACCTCCTTGGCACGTCGAAATAGCAGGTTATTGGCTATTTTCTTAAGATTTACAGTAGTTGTGACATGGTAACCAAGTTCCCAAAGAGGTTTAGTTTACCAATTGGGTCAAGATAAACCATGGAACCAAGCTTTGGAACTATCCACGCCTCTGAGTCCTCAGAAGTTGGGTACCCTGGCTCTCTTTGATGTCTTTTGTCCCCCTTGCCTATTTTTTACGTCAAAATAGTAATTTAAGTTTAAAGTGAGATATCCACTATGGGTGTACCAAAAGTCCATGTAAGAATACCATGATATTAAGTGCTCAAAACATGCATAACACTATTCTTAGTCCATATGTAACATGGGATTTCTCACTTTCCCATTATTTTGGTGTGAAATTAAGAAAAACAAAACTTTTCAAGGATCTTTTATGTGGTATTGAAGTATTTTCCATTTTACCACCTCAAAGAGTTAATTTGAGCTTATTCACTCTATGGAGCTACCCTAGGTGAATATTTGTGTAGAATCCAAATCTGGCCTTAAATCCATGGATTTACTTACTCAATAAAAAGTTATTCATCTTTTCTGAAATCAAAAATGATGAATTTTGAATATATGCATGATTTATGAGTTATGTATAATTCAAAATTTCTTTTTAAGATAATTGTGGCCTATTTGGGTATGTAAAATATACCTCAACGCTCACATTCCCTCCCACCAAAAAATAAAATTGTACCACAATTTCATTAGTGATAAAAGAATAAGGCCCCAAAGGGGGTTAATGTCCACTGTCCAACCTCTTTACATTACTCAGATCAAGTAATTTAAAGCACATTTATAGAAATATTCAGGCTTGTGGCCTTCTTTCATGTCTAAATCTTCTTAAGAGTTTATCTGAGTCAGGTATTTCTGATTCTGCCATCCATTCATCTTCATGTACTGCATTTCTATATCTGACAAGATATTCTCTTTGATTTTTACCCCTAAGTCTCCTTTCTTTAATGACTTTCTTTATCTTTTTGTCTTCATTCTGTTCCACAGGTGGTACAGTTAAAGGAGTTGGGTTTCTTAAAGGAAACAATTCTTTGTCAGCTGGTTGATAAGGCTTTATTAAGCTGACTGGAAATGTGGGGTGTTTATTTTCCAATTCACCACTCAATTCCACTTGAACTGCATTGGTTCCATGTAAAGCAACAATAACAAAAGGTCCTACATAAGAATCTTTAAGTTTCTTTGGGCCTTTGATATTATTAAAATTCAAGGTTGAAACTAAAACTAAGTCCCCTACTTTGAAGTCTGGTACTTTATAACTCTTGTCCCACTTCTGTTTTGCATAATCAAAAGCATCATCCATACTTTGTTTTGCATGTTGCTTTACTTTATCAAGCATTATCTTGAAGCTGGAAGCTTTAGGATGAATGTCAATCAAGTCTTTCCTCAGTGTGTCTGCTGGGAGTCTTGGATTCCATCCTTTTTCTAACATAGCAGGAGTTTGTCCTGTGGAAGAATGGACTGATGTCTTGTATGCCAATTCTAGTGCAGGTATCAGAGTGCACCAGTCATGGGTAAAGCCATCTGAGTCTTTGAGTTCTAATCCATAAGCACAAAATCTCCTGATCATGTCTTCTAAAGTCTGAATCATCCTCTCTGCTAGCCCATCTGTCTGAGGGTGATATGCTGTAGAGAATGATAACTTAGTCCCAAACAATCTATGAAGATTGGTCCAAAGTGCAGATGTGAACTTGGGATCTCTGTCACTTATGATATTCTTAAATAATCCTGTATGAGAAATAACTCTACTCCATAAAAGAAGAGCTGTATCCATAGCAGTGTCATCTTTATGACATGGTAAGAATATGGGAGTTTTGCTATATCTGTCTACAATGACTAAACAAGCATTATAACTTCTGTCACCACTTGGAGGAAGTGCTGTGACCCAATCCATGTGAACAACTTCCCATGGGGATTTTGGTTCTTGAATATGGATCATAAGTCCAAATTTCTTGCCTGTACTCCTGTTTGCTTTTTGGAATCTGTCACAGGTATGGCAATATTCAATGGTTTTGTTTCTCCAAGATGGCCACCATGCACAGTTCTTCACTTTTTCAAGTGTTCTGTCTTCTGACAGGTGTCCAGAGTAGATACTATCATGACATTCATGAAGAATGGTATTGATAAGTAATCTACTGCACAATGTCATAACACAAGAATGTTTTGTTCTGTGTTAAATTATTCCATCAAACAAGTGAAATCTTCCTTCAGAATAGGTATTTTTCCAAACTTCATCAAGTGCATTAACTAAAGATGTATCTTTGCAGTCTTTATCTAATAAAGAAGTCAAGATATGGCAATTCTTGTCTTGTTTATAATATTCTCTGACCTCCTCAAAGAATTCAGCTCCAATATCAGTTATGTTAATTCCTTCAATTGGAATCTGTGGTTCAGCTTCCAAAGGTACATAAGGTGTGTTATCAGGATTGTTGGCTAAAGCCCATCTACTAAGTCCATCAGCATTTTTGTGAATGTTCCCTGCTTTATGAACTATAGTCTTGTTTCCTCTATATTCTTGAATAGCTATTTGCCATCTCAACATATGTCTGTTGGGAGTTTTCATGTTAAGAAGTGATTTTACTGCATTACAGTCAGTTATCACTTCAAAAACACTGCCATCAAGGTAATAGTGTAATTTCTCAAGTTCCCATACCAAACATAAGCACTCCATTTGGCTTGCACCATATCTGGCTTCTGTTGGTTTGATCCGCCTTGAGATATAACAAACTGGTCCCTCTGTAGTTTTGTCATCAATAATTTGGACTTGATGTAGGGCTTCCCCTAATCCATCTCCACATGAATCAATGTACAACTTAAAAGGAATATTCCAGTCAGGAATGAGGAGTAAAGGTGCTTGTGTAAGGGCTCTCTTTATCTTCTCATAAGCTTTAATTCTTTCCTGTGTCATCTCAAATACAGTCTGTTGATCACAGATTCTATAGAGTGATTTGGCTAGAATTGCAAAGTCTTTTAAATGTTGCCTATAGTAACTAGCAAATCCAAGAAAAGACATCATTTCTTTTTTATTCTGGGGTATTGGCTTAAGAAGTACTGCTGCCACTTCATTTTTGTCAATACCCAAGCTTAAACCAGAAACAACATGTCCTAATGCTTTGAGTTCTTCAAAACCAAAGTTACATTTCTTAAGTGAAATTTTCATATTCACTTCTGAAACTTTGTGAAGTACTCTTGCAAGTCTTTCAAGGTGCAAAGACCATGAGTCAGAACATATGATAATATCATCAATATAAATGATAAGCCATCCCTCAGACAATTCTGTGGGGAAGATGGTATTCATCATTCTTTGATAATGAGATGGAGCATTTTTAATCCCAAATGGCATTCTAAGATACTCAAAAATACCACAGTGAGTGATGATTCTAAGCAATTTCTTAGCTTTAGGTGTCAAAGCATTTTGATGGAAGCCTTTCAATGCATCCATTGTTGTTATATACTTGGCTTTGGATAATTGAGTCAAGGTTTCTTGGATTCTAGGGATTGGATACCTATCTGGAACTGTGTAGGTATTCAATGCTCTGAAATCTCCAACCATTCTTGACTTATCATTATTCCAAGCAATGATAACAGGTGTTTTCACCTCAACTTCCTCATAATGGCCTACTTTCCTTAGTAAACCAAGTTGAATTAATTCTTGGATATGTTTCTCCAAGGCTTCTCTAGCTCTGGGACTGGCTGGATAAGCTGGTCTTCTAAGTACTGGGGGATATGGTCTGTCAATATTAAGAGTAATATCAACTTCATGTCCTCTTATAGCACCTAATGGTTCATTATCAGAGGCAAATGCAGTATTGTATGTGTATAACACGTCAATAAGTTCATTCCTCATTTTTGGTGACAGAGATGGATTAATCTGTGCTTCAACAAGTTGATTAGACACAAATTCATCTCTATAAGTATCTTTGACAGAAGATACCACAAATATTTGTTTTTGCATATTGGAAAAAGCAAATTTTTGTCTTTTGTTATCTCCAATTGTGAAATATCTGTCTTTATGGTTATTGATGTCAATACCATAGATATTCAAGTAATCATTTCCAAGAATGATGTGCTGAGATGTGCAATTATCCATTACAACAATTTCATTTTTCATCCTTACACTTCCTGCTGGGTGTGGGAATACAAGATTAGTGTCTAATATACCCAAGGGGTACATATTGCTACTGGCACTACTAAATTGTACACCTTCTATTGGTAACAGATGGCTCTTCCATCCAGGAAGTATAATTTGGAGATAATATTTGCCCACACAAGTGCAAAATGCCCCTGTATCCAAATTTACTTTGGCTTCAATCTCACTCATCAAGACTGATGTGATACAGGATGCTCCAGCAGTATAACCCTTTCCTCTAGCAGGTTTTGTTTTACACATTCTGGCATCTTGGATATTGGTCAGGTTGCAGCAATCCTCACTGTACTGTGGCAAGTGGGTGTGGACTTCTGTGACCTCAAAGAAAGCTGTGATGTTTTCAATGGGATAGTCCTCTACTGGTGTATCTTCAGAGACTGCAGAATCTTGATCAGACTCTCCTTTCTCTTCAGTACACTGAATTTCTTCAATGACTTTAACTTCATTGATTTTTGTCTTTTTTGTGCAAGTGTTGGCTAAATGTGAAGTGCTTCCACATTTATGACACTTTAAGACAGGTCTTTCTGGTCTCTTATCCTCTCTGGGAATCTTAGAGGTCATCTTGGATTCTGTTGGGATTTTAGACCAAGTTTTACCAGTTCTTGTTCTGGTAATGATATCTTCCATAGCATTAATGTAGTCTTCTGTTGAACAGGGCTCTACACATCTGCTTTTGATACCATGTTCCAATTCTCCTCCACACTTTCTTAATATTTTCATATTAATCATAGTGTCAGACATATCTGGTTTCAAAGCAGATAATCTGTCTTTTTGCTTGAAGAACCAAGTAAGTGGTTTATCTTTCTCTGAGTTAAACATGGCATTTTCAAAGGCATTTTCTATTTTAAACCTCCAAGAATTATTGGCCCATTTTGTAATCATTTCAGATTTCCACCAAGACCAATCATGTTTACCATGATCAATCCTCATTCTGTAATACCATTTCTTTGCAGTTCTGGTAAACAAACAGTGTAATTTTCCCACTATTATTTCATCAGGTATATTAAAGTCTTCTTGCAACATATCAATAGTCCTGATGAATTCAATATGGTTATATTCTCCTTCACCAGAGAATGTTGGCCATTCTTCTATTTTGGGAATATCTTTTGCAGAGTAGGCATTTTCTCCCAAGAATGGGGTGAGACTTTCCTTAACAGAACGTTTTTCTTCAGTTAAAGGTGTAGAATGTCTTGGCATATGTGGTTCATGATTCTTATGAATTTGTTCCACACTTGCAATTATTTCATTCTTCAACTTCTGCCTTTCACTGTCACTTTTTGCTAAGTGTATAGCAAATTGATTGGTATTCTCAATTATTTTTAAGACTTGGTCTTGTAGAATTGTAAGTTGATTATTCACTTTAAAAATGGAAATTTCTTCCATCTCATCATGCTGAACTTGGTACATGTTTTCAATTCTTTTGCAAGAATTGGTAATTGAGTCAAGTCTGGCATGTGTTACTTGGTGCAATTCAATGTACGTTTTATCATTTTTCTTTAACTCAACTATATCTGATGCAATTTTAGTTAACTTTTTATCAAGTTTACCAATTTCTACATTAATACTAGTTTGTACACCAATTATTTGCATGGAAAGTTTCTGTTCATCCTTTCCTGCTCCTTGGCTGTGAATTCCATCAGAGTTCTGGCCATATTGAAGACACTGTCCACGGCTGAAGGCTCCAATTTGGGGATCCTGTACCCTTGTGGGTAAGGTCTGTGCCAATTGGCTTTTCCTTTTCCTTTGCCTTGATGGTTCTTGGGACATTTCTGCTTCTTCTGAGGTCCCTTGGGCTTGTCCTTGGACACTTCTGGAGCTGGTTTGGAGCTGGTAGACGCCACTGGTGCCTCTGTCTCCAAGGCTGGAGTCATTTCCAACTCTTTCTTCTGGTCTATAGATAAAATACTTTGGTTCTTCAACCAATTCTTTATCTTTTTGACCTTGTCTTTGCAAGACAGGGGGCTCCATCCTCCTAAGAGTTCTATGGTCTTCTCCTGACCCAGAAAGCTCTTGATGTGTAAGTAGGAGTTCATGGCCCCCTGCCAAAGGCTTGGGCATATTTCCCACTCCTCTTCTTTGGCTGCTCTGAACCAATTTTTTTACTGGCATTGATATATTTCTATTGCTGCCACTTGAAAATGGTTCAGCCCTGGAAATAATATCATGAATTAGTTCAGGCTCAGAATTCACGTCAAAATCTGTTGGTACAGACCTTGGGGAATGGGGGGCAACTCTGGCATCCTCCAGATGTGTCTTTCTTGTGGAAGATTTGGCACTTCTGGATTTGGCCTTGCTTCTTCCTTGTCCACATCCATCTGGTTGGACTGAATAGTTTCTTCCATTTCTGGTATGCACCATTTTCACAACAATTTAAAGATAAAATACACACCTTTTGGTGGTAATTTAGCCTTTTCTGAGTTAAATAAGGTGCCTCTTTTAGCAATTTGCCCCTCAATACTCTCTTCAGATTCTGCTTCTGAAGATCCAGGACTATTGATGTATCTCTTACTGAGTCTGTTGCCAGCTGCACAGTATTTGATTAAAGACACTAAAAAAAATTATAAAAAAGAGAAAAAAATAATTTTTTATACTTTTTAAAATATTTTTAAAGATTTTTTATAAGTTTTATATTTTTTTGATATTAAAAAAATTATTCTTTTTAAAGAAAAAAATTAAAATTTAAGATTTTGAATGAAAATTAATTCAGAGTAACTCAAAGAATAATTTTATAAGTTTTTGGATGTGAAAAAGCCACGTGTAAAACAGTATAAAATTAAACCAAATTCCTCAATGAAAAAGATTTCCAAAACAATTTCAAAAATAAGAATTATTTTAACTTTAAAATGAAAGAAAAAATTATTAAATTAATATATTTTAGAGCTTAAAAATATATTAATTAAGGGTACAAGGTTCAAAAAACACGGCCAGGCCCCCAAATGTAAGATGTGACTATGAAACTGATGATAATATTACTATTGATCAACAGTACTATGTCTGTTCTTATGAAATATAATAATAAAATATTATTATAACCACAATTAAATAATTAAATAATTATTTCTTTCACGTGTTAAGCACTACTAGTGATTTTAACAGTGAGTAAGTAATTGTCTACTAGAATCAATTACAAGAAGAATTTAATAATAAAAACTTCTTTATTAAAATAATAAAATTATTTTAATATATAATTATCTTTTGCAAGAATAATTATAATGATAATTCTTGAAGAAAACTAATTTTAGAGAAAAACTTTAAGAATTAAAGATAAATCACTCACTAATATTCCAAAGAGCTTATTGAAAGATAAGATAGAGAGATTTGACGTAGAATTGTGGATTTAGAGGATCAAAATGAATTTATAAATGTATTACAACAATATATAGTTTATTTCTATGATTTCACGTCTTTCTGATTGATTCTGAAAGAATAAAACACTTAAGAAAAGTTTTAACTAATACTTACTTGTTGGTAATATTGATATAAATGATTAATAAGATGATGATGATACGGAAAAAACAGCAAGAAGAGGCTTCTTTTAAGTCAACAACAGCTCACAGAGACGTGCCATGGAGCAAACTGAAAAACCAGTGAGTGAGAAAACAATAAACCCTTTTGGATAAATGATTGCATCATCTGTTGTCACGTAAGATTATCATAATTACTTAATTGATGCTTTTATGTGACTACCAACCCCAATATGGTTAAGAATAAAAGGAGTAACATCTGTAAATCTTCTTTTATTCCAAAATAATCATTGATTTCTCAAAGTTATCAATGTTATTGCCAATTTCATCACAGGTTTTAATTACTGTGAATTTTTGAAGATTCAGTGTTTCATGTAGAATGGTCAAAAATGGACTGTAAGTAAAACTTTTAATTTTACTAGTAAAACTGTGATTCTTTTTGGTTGTTCCATAGATAATACAGTTCTTCATTTGTCCTGAAAGTTTCAGAAGGATTCATTAAGAATTGTATTTTTAATGAATTTTTGAAGTTTTTACCTCATTTCTACATAGAATTGCAAATATCAGTGTTTCACTGGTTGCTATGAGGTAAATCAATGGATACAAGTCCAAAAAGGGTTTTAATTACTCTTTTGGAGTTTATCCATGGAAATTCATTAAGAATTGACGTGGTTACAGGAGTCTAAGTAGCTCTTTACCTCCTTGGCACGTCGAAATAGCAGGTTATTGGCTATTTTCTTAAGATTTACAGTAGTTGTGACATGGTAACCAAGTTCCCAAAGAGGTTTAGTTTACCAATTGGGTCAAGATCAACCATGGAACCAAGCTTTGGAACTATCCACGCCTCTGAGTCCTCAGAAGTTGGGTACCCTGGCTCTCTTTGATGTCTTTTGTCCCCCTTGCCTATTCTTTACGTCAAAATAGTAATTTAAGTTTAAAGTGAGATATCCACTATGGGTGTACCAAAAGTCCATGTAAGAATACCATGATATTAAGTGCTCAAAACATGCATAACACTATTCTTAGTGTATATGTAACATGGGATTTCTCACTTTCCCATTATTTTGGCGTGAAATTAAGAAAAACAAAAATTTTCACGGATCTTTTATGTGGTATTGATGATGTGGTATTGAAGTATTTTCCATTTTACCACCTCAAAGAGTTAATTTGAGCTTATTCACTCTATGGAGCTACCCTAGGTGAATTTTTGTGTAAAATCCAAATCTGGCCTTAAATCCATGGATTTACTTACTCAATAAAAAGTTATTCATCTTTTCTGGAATCAAAAATGATGAATTTTGAATATATGCATGATTTATGAGCTATGTATAATTCAAAATTTCTTTTTATAATAATTGTGGCCTATTTGGGTATGTAAAATATACCTCAAGGCTCACATTTACCCTCTTGGCAAGAGCTAAAACTACCCCAGTTGGTATCAAAACCTCATCATCAATTGAGTCCACAGACCCTGTAACTCAATTCCAGGCCAAAATTGATGAACGTTTGCATGAATTTTGACACCACACGCCTGTCAGCAAGGATTTTGGGGGTCTAGCTCCCCCTTAGAGCTGGAGTTCCTTTTCCCCCCCCCCAAATTTAATCTTTCCAATTTATTTTTCCTTTAATTCCTCATCATGTATTATACTTTACATATGTAATTCAATTGAATTGTACAGTACAATACAGTAAAAATTGATAACTCATATGTAAATCAAAGTTCACTTATGTAATACACGCGCACATTTTGACATTTCAATTGAATTCAATTGAAAATACTTCAATTCCTCATAACTTCTAAGCTAAACTAAACACCTCAATTTTAACACAAAAATTGATGGATCACACCACATGTGGTGTGAGTTAAATTAAAGTTTTGAGGATTTTCAACTTTTGTATTGAAAATACTAAAAACTTAATTTATGCTTATTTAGAGTTGAGTTACAAGAATTTCACTCAGAGGTGACCCCACCTGATTTTTTATGCGTAATCCAATGGTGAAATAATTTTTATATGTTCATTTATTGGATAAAAAGTTATGATACATTTTATATAACTTTTTACCAAAAATATTTTAATTTCACAAATTTTATTAAAAACTCATTTTTACTTGAGTTTTACAAGTAAAAATATAATTTCATAATTTTAAATTTTATTGTAATTTTATTTTTGAATTATAATTAAATTTTGATTTTTAAATATAAATTTGTATTTATATTTCAATCTTTATTATTATAATATAAATAAATTAAATTTATTAATATTTGTATTTTAATTTATCTTTTGTGGTCTTTTGGGTATATGAAAATACCTCTAAGGCTCACAGATTCCTTCTTACTCTGGTTTAATGTTTCCCTGTTTTTTCCTTGTGCTCCTTGTCTCCTCTTTCCAGCCACCTGGTATTGGGTATAGTGGTGATTTTTGGAGGGGTTGGTCGTCCTCTTTTTGATCCTTATTGGTTTCAAATCATTGGGGGTGGGTGAGTCTGAAGGAGTGTGAATGAGCCCTCTCTGGTGCCATTTCTCTTCTATGGCTTAAATATTGACTTGGGTTTCCCCAATCCTTATTGCTCTTTCCTTCAATACTTTTGTGTTTTGGTTGGTATTACAACCCTTCATTTTCCCCATGGGGTCTTCTCAGGATATTACTCTGAGACATATTTTCTGGCTTGTTACCTCAAGCTCTGCCAAGTGGGTTGTTACTTTGAGCCTGCTCTTTCCCATCCTCCTTTGGATCATTCTTTGAGAATCTGGTGGATCTGAAATAGATGATCCAAATCTTTATAGGATTTCAATTTGGGGTATCTGTTGAATTTGAAGGTTAAATTGAGTTTTTGCATGATTTCTCTGAGGTAATTTCCATTAACTATTGTAAATTTTGTCTATGGAACTCTTGATAATGGCAAAAAAAATCAAGATTACTATGACTGTCCTCAGTATAAAGTATATTATAGTTAAATATCATAAGCATAAATTAATATAACGAGATAACAAAGAATTATTATTATTAAATAATTTAATAATGAAAAAGCTTAATAATTATAATATATTATAATTATTCCATTATTATTATAGTCACTGACAGCTATAATAAGAAATATAAAAGCTCTTAAGGAGACAATTATATGTGTAAAATAATTATATTTATCCACTTATAAATATTATAAATATTATTCATAAAAGAGATATCACACACACTGTGTGGATTTAAATCTTATAGAGAAATTCTATATAAAAAAACTGATACCACATAAAAAAGAGATATAATTTAGAGAAAACTTACTTAGAACATTTATTTAATACAATAAGTCAAATAAAACAGTTATGGTATTAAATAATTCTTACAAGCTAAAAACATTCCAAAAAATCTATATTTCAAAAGATCAAAGCATGCTTTATATGATAAAATAAGATTTAAGAGTTTTTAGAGGAATTTGTGTATTTTGAAAAAGATTTGAAGACAATATTTTCATAAGATAAAATTTATTATTGGTGATTAAAACAATAATATGAATTCTATTGTTTCAATTTTCTAATTTACAATTAATAAAGAATGAGATACTTAAGAATTACTTTTAACAATAAGATAATATAATTAATAAAATTTTACCTGTATAAATTTTTAATATGATTTATTGAATGATGATGATGGACAAAAACAACAATGTAAATTCTCTTTTTATTCCTTCAGAGAAGCTACCATGGTTAAAAATCAATATATAGGGAATTCTCAGGTCAAAACTGAAAAACCGTATCTAAAAATAAGGTTCCTAGTTTAAGGTAACTTGTCTTTCATTCCAATCTAAGCTTACCAGTGTTATTCTTACCTCCAAGTAACTTTAATCTTCCTTTGGGATCATTATTTCAAGTTTAAATATAAAATTAGTTTATTTTATATGGAATTTCATTGCATGAAAAACTAAAAAACAAATTTTCAAGTGAAAATCTCTTAAAATTAATTTTTAAATACTTTTGAAAGAAATCTTACTTTTCTTTAATAATAATTGAGAAGGTTAATCTCAAGTCTAATTAGCAATTAATTATGTTTAAAAAAATACGTAAAATTTAATCTATACCCAGAAAACATTGAATTACAATCTAAGTGAAATTTTAAGCAAATCCATTAGTAATTGGATTTTTAACAAATTTTTAAGTTTATTGCTATTTTTCCACGTAAAATGGAAATAAACACGAAAAATTAACTTTTTATAAGGCTTTAACACTTATAGCTTGAGAGTTTAAGCTTATTTAAGCTTTGAAAGCTATTATAAACTTGATTACAAGTCTTAATATGGGGATTTACCCTTTGGCAGCTTTTAAATCCTGTTCAAATTGGGATAAAACCAGTTTAAACTTTAATTTTTGATTAAAGTCTAATCTTAAAGCTTAAATAATATTGAAAATCCTTCAATAAAGGTGAAAAACTTCAATTGATTCCTTGCAAATTCCAAAAGCTAGGTACCCTAGCTCTATTTGGTTTTTTCACTTTGTCTCACTCTTCTATGTGGAATTTTTCCTTTCATTTAGCTAAATCCATACTATGGATTAAATGAATTTGAATCAAGCCCACACAGGATTTACATCTTGTATGTAAAATCCTTATCCAATTAAGTAAATATACACCACACTCCAATTACAACTTAGTTTTTGGTAGGTTTGCATAAATGTTATGCAATTTTAAATTTAAGCTTATTCAAGCTTGAATTTAACAATTTCACAAAAAAATGTTTCAATTTTGAAATTTTACTGTGATATTCTTAAATCTTCCAAAAACATAAGAAATAGTCATTTTTGGGTATGACACCCTATGGGTCTATCCTAGGTTATTTTTGGTGTAGAATCCAAAAATAACATAATATTTAAAACTTTGCTTATAAAAAAAAATTCATACTTCTTTTTTGTTATTTTTTGATTTAATCTCACTTAAATATTCTGCTTTAAGACAAACTCAACTGTATAAAAAGTTATTTGTGGCCTTATGGGTATTTCATACATATCTCACAGGCTCACATTCCCTACCACCAAAAAATATTTTACTAAAATGTTTCATTTAATAGTATAGCCACAATTGAATTGGGAGGTATAATGCACTGTCCAACCTCTCTACTGATACTTTTGAGGATTTAAAGCAGACAATTCAGACTTTTTATTGAGGAATTTGTCTTCTCTCATGTCTTAATCCTCTGAGAAACATTTGGTAATCAGGTATCTTACTTTCTGGAAGCCACTCATCTTCATGTTGTGGGTTTCTGTATCTGACTAAGTATTCTCTTTCATTTCTTCCCTAAGTCTTCTCTCTTTCAACTATTTTAGCACCTTTTTCTCTTCACTTTGATCAAGTGGTGGTACTTCTAAGGTTGTTCCATTTCTCAAGAGGAATAATTTGTTATCATTTGAAGTGTAATGCTTTACCAGAATAGCAAGTAAAGTTTGATGTTTATTCTCTAATTCTCCTGTCAGTTCTGCCTGTACTTAGTTTGTCCCATGCATGTATTTAATAATGAATGGTCCTGAACAGGAATCTTTCAATTTCTTTGGAATGTTAATATTATTAAATCCCAAGGTTAAAACTAATATAAATTCCCCTACTTTGAGCTCTGGGGTCCTATGACTTTCATACCAGTTTTGTTGAGAATATTCAAAGGCATCAGTCATGCTTTGATTTTCATTATGCCTCACTTTATCACAAAGTAATTTCAAGCTTGAAGCAGTTGGATGAATGTCACCTAAGTCTCTCTTCAAAGTATCAACTGGAATGTTGGGGTTCCACTCTTTTTCCAACATTGAAGGAGTTTTTCCTGTTGAAGCATGGATGGAAGTCTTTTATGCTAATTTCAATCCTGGTATAAGTGTACACCAATCATGGCTAAAGCCATCAGAATCTTTAGGCTCCAGTCCATAAGCACAAAATCTTCTGATCATATTCTCAAGCATCTGAATCATCCTTTCTGCTAATCCATCAGTTTGTAGATGGTAAGCTGTTTAAAATGATATTTTTGTACCCACAATACTATGTAAATCTGTCCATAATTCTGATTCAAATTATGGGTCCCTATCACTAATAATATTTTCAAAGAGACTGGTATGAAATGTAAAATCAATAATAATGGTGCATTGGTTAATGCATACTTGATCTTTTCATATTCTTTGATCCTTTCTTTAGTCATTTCAAAGACAATTTTTTGATTACAAATTCTTTACAATGATCTAGCATTGATTGCAAAATCTTTAAGGTTTTTACTATAATAACTAGCAAACCCTAAGAATTACATCATTTGTTTTTTGTTCTGGGGAATTTTTTTTAGTAAGACTGCAGCCACTTTGTTTTTATCAACACCTAGGCTTAGTCCTGAAACTACATGTCCCAGAGCTTTTAGCTCATGAAACCCAAAATTAGATTTTTAAAAGATATTTTCATTTTTACTTGAATTATTTTCTTAAGTACTGATGAAAGTCTCTCTCAATGCAATTTCCAGGTTTCTGAACAAATGATAATTTTATCATTATATATAATTAAACATCCTTCTAATAATTTATGTGGGAATATGGTGTTCATCATTTTTTGATAATTAGAGGGTGAATCTTTAATTCCAAAATGCATCCTGCAATATTCATAAATTCCACAATGAGAAATTATCCTCAATAATTTCCTATCATGAGGTTTCAAAACAATTGTATGGAAACCTTTAAGGGAATCCATGGAAGTGATGAATCTTGCTTTGGATAATTGAGTCAAAGCTCCATGAATTTTAGGGATTGGATACCTATCTGGAATGGTATAGTTATTCAATTCTCTGAAATCACCAACCATCCTTTATTTTTCATTATTCCAAGTAATAATAACAGGGGTTGTTAATTCTATTTCCTCATTATGTTAAACTTTCCTGAGAACTTAAATTTTCATCAGCTCATTAATATGAGCTTCCAGTGCTTCTCTAGCTCTAGGGCTGTCTGGGTAAGCTGGTCTTCCTAATAGTGGAGGATAAGTTCTTTCCACATTAAGCATAATTTCCATTTCATGGCCCTTCAGAGCCCCTAGTGTTTAATTATCAGAAGCAAATGGTTCTCTGTATTGAAATAAGATTTCAATAAGGTCTTCCTTCATTTCTAATGTTAATTCAGGACCAATTTGTGCTTCAATAGATTGATCTGTCACAAACTTTCCCTTATTGACATTTCTTACCTGTCTCATGACAGTTATTTCTCCTTTATTTTTCCCTATTGTGGAATACCTTTCTTTATGATTTTTAATATCAATACCATAAATATTGAGATAATCATTCCCAAGTATGAAATGTTGTTAAGCTCAGTTATTCATACAAACACGCTCAACTTTCAGTCTGATACTTCCTGCAGGATGAGGGAATAACATTTCCGATTTAATAATGCCCAAAGTGTGAATATCCTTTCTAGCACTACTGAATTTTACAGCTTAAATTGGCATTAATTTCTCTTTCCAATTGGTATAAATTTGGTCAAGATAGTTTTTACCAACACATGTGGAGAAAGCACTTGAGTCAAGATTTATCTTGGATTCTCCTTTTTTTATCACAACATTAGTGATATAAGATTATCCATCTGTATAACCTTCACCTCTGGCAGTTTATGTTTTCTGAATTTTAGTATCTTGCACATGTATGAGGGCCATAAATTCATCACTATATTTTGGCAAGTTATTATGCACTTCTGTGAATTCAAAGGACACATTAATGTTTTTTAAACCAAGTTGATCTGGTAGTTTTTCTGCTTCAGAAATCTCAGAATCACTTTAACTGACAGTTAAATCATATTTTTCTTTTTTGTATTCAGTTTTTTCAATTTCTAACTAATTAATTCTTGTTTTATTTGGACCAGTATTAGCCAAATGAGATGTATTACCACATTTATGAAGCTTCAAAGGAGCTCTGTCTTGTGGTTTATTTGTCCGTGAAATGGGTTTTCCAGAAGTATTAATGTCTATTGGTGGTTTATACCAATTCCTACCAGTTTTTTCTCTGGTAGTGATGTCTTCCATGGCATTAATATAATCTTCTTTATAGAAAGGCTAAATACATTCTCTTCTTATATCATGATTAAGGTCACAACCACATTTCCTTCATATGCTTTTATGTAACATTGTTTCAGACATATCAGGATTAAGGGCATTTAATCTGCCCTTATTCTTAAGAAATCAGGACTTGGGCCTGTCTCTCTCAATATTAAAAATGGCTCCTTCAGAAAAAATTTCCATTTTAAACTTCCAGGAGTCATTAGCCCATTTGAAAATAATCTGTTCTTTCCACCAAGGCCAGGAGTGTTTACCATGGTATTTTCTCACTTTATAATACCATTTCTTTGCTGATTTATTAAATAATGAGTGTAATATGGCACTTGTTTATTCATATGGTATTTTAAAGTCTTCTTCAAAAATATCAATTTTGGTCATAAATTCCATATTATTATATTCTCCTTCACCACTAAAGGTAGGCCATTCCTCTAATATGGTAATTTCTTTCAATTTAAAGGCATTTTTCACTTCTTCATTTTGTGAAATTGTATGATGTAAGTAATTATTCAATTTCAACACATTTATGTCAAAAATTGGTGTAGACTTTCTTGGTAATTCATTTTTCAATTATATATTTTTAATACTTTATTGAATACCTTCTTTCAATTCAAGTCTTGCTTTGTCACTTTTTTCCAAAAGATTTTTGGAAAAGAGCTGCATTATGAACAGTTGAATTTTCTAATTTCTAAGCTTTTATTCTTAATTCTTTTAAATGTTTGGTAATAAAAGAAATATAATTATCATCTTTCTGATTAAGAAATACAACTTTGTCCCAAATTCCTTCACAAATATGTGTCAAAGACAAGATATTGTCCTTATTTACATTTGCTAGACCCATAATGGTCTTTTGAGACTCTTTCACTTGCAAAATCTCTCAACCCAACTTTTGTTGGATATACTCAAAATTGTTAAGCTTTGTCAAGATTTCTTTCTTAAAAGTTTCAAAGTGGGATAAAATCTTTACAAATTCTATTTCTTTGGAAAGTATTGGTTCATTCTTTCCTCCTCCTTTTTGTTAGTTCCATCAAAGTTCTTTCCATAATGAACACATTGTCCATGGCTTACTTTTTCTTCTTTAGAATTCTGTACTTCTTGGGATAGGGCTTGTTCCATTTGGGATTTCCCTTTGCCTTTGCCTTTTTCTTTCCCTTATGTTTTCTCTTTTGGGCTTTCTGGCCTGTTTTTGGAGCTTTTTGAGGTTTATTCTTGCTTGTAGATGCTTTAAGATCTTTCACAGGGCTGTTGACCTTCTTTTTGGACAACTCTTTCTTCTGATCCTTTGACAAAATGCTTTGGTTTCCCCACCAAGCTTTTATATTTTGGACCTATCCCTTGCAAGAAATGGGTTTCCAGCCCATCAGAAGTTCTTGTGTCTTTTCTGGACCCAAGAACATATTCACTCAAAGGTAGGAGCTCATTGTCCCTATCCACAAGCTGGACAGAAGCTACCACTCCTGCTTCTTTCCCACCATATCATTAAATGTAAAAATTAAAAATGAAGCTTCAAGTGAAAATCCCTTGAAATGGATTTTTAATTAATTTTCATTAACAATTATTAAAAAGTTTAATTTCAGGTCTAATTACCAATTAATCATTTTTGAAAAAAATATTTAAAACTTGATGTATATACAGAAAACATTTAGTTGTAATCTGTGTAAAATTTTCAAGCAAATCCATTAATAATTGGATTTTTAATTAATTTTTGAGTCTATTGCTATTTTTCCACATAAAATAGAAATACACACAAGAAATTAACTTTTGATAAGTTTTGAACCCTTATAGATTTAAAGTTTAAGCTTATTCAATCTTTGAAAGTTCTTAAAACCTTGATTACAAGTCTGCATATGGGGATTTACCCTTTGGCAGCTTGTAATTCCTGTCCAAATTGGGATAAAGCCAGTTTAAACTTTAATGTTCAATCAAATTCTAATATTCAATTTTAAATAAGGTTGAAAATCCTCCAATATAGGTGGATAAATTTAATTGAGCCCTTCAAAATTCTAAAAGTTGGGTACTCTAGCTCGATTTGGCTTTTTCCTTTGTCCCACTTTTCTATTTGGATTTTTCCCTTTTATTTATTTAAAGCCATACTATGGCCTTAAATAAATTTAAATTGAGCCCATTCAGGATTTACATCCTGTATCACAAATTCTTAGCAAATTCAGTAAATATACACCACACCTCAATTTTAACTAAATTTTTGGTAAATTTGCATAAACCTTATGAAATTTTAAATGTAAGCTTATTTAAGCTTAAAGTTAACAATTTTAAAAAAAAAATTAAATCGTGAAATTGTACTGTGAAATTTTTGAATCTTCCAATAACATAAGAAATAATCATTTTTGGGTATAACAACCTATGGGTTTACCATAGGTAATTTTTGGTGTACAATCCAAAAATGACATAATATTTATAACTTTGCTAATCAAAAATAAAGCTATACTTATTATTTGTTATTTTTTATTGTAAATTAACTTGATAGGTCTATTTAAGATTAATTAAACTGTATAAAAATTAATTTGTGGCCTTATGGGTGTGTCATACATATCTCATAGGCTCACAACTATTTTGTCCAAGCCTTTGTCTTCTGGCTCTTCCTTCTCTTGGCTGTTTTTCTGGCTGGTTTCTATTTTTCCATGTTGTCTAAGGTGTTCAGGGTACATTCTCAGCTTTCAGGAGTGTAAAAAAATACATGATTCACTAATATTTTGAAATTTTTCTTTAGAAGTCATAATGGGATAAATTATATCAATTCTACCATAAAATCTAATAAAAGTTAGTTTTGGTTTCTTTTCCCAGGTTTCAATAGTTCTCATCCATTTCTCTTTGGAGATGAGTACTTCACTGTTCCTCTTATCACTTCCTTTCCCTTTTAATTGGTTTTTGGGGCTTCAAAGATATTTTCTTCTGTTTGAGTATCTAGGGGGATGTAGTTTTTCTCCACTATAGAAAAAAGAAATTATTAAGAATCAGTTTTATTACTATTTACATTAACAATAAAAAGTAAATAATTTCAACTTTGAAATTTGTTTTATTAATTTTCCTTTATAAAGACAAAATATAATGAAAGATAATTATTTTCATTTTATTAAATTAAAAGAGTTTTTTTTTTGAGTTAATTTAACTTGAAAATTAATAAAAATTAATTTATTTTTTTTATTTTATAAAATTAAAATTAAATTTTTTTTTTTTTAATTTTTTTAATAAAATTTTTAAAAGTTTATTCAAAAATCAATATAAAAAATTTATTTAATAAAATAAAAATTAATAATTAAAATTAAATATTTAAGTTAATTTTTTTTTATTTTATTTCAAATAAAAAGAATTTTTTAATTTGATTTCACTTAAAAATTTCTAAAAATATTTATTCATTTTATTACTTAAATAAATTTTAATAATTAAAATTAGAAAAAAAAGAAAAAGATTTAATTTTTTAAATGATTCTTAAATCACAAAACATTATTTTCAATTTTACATTAAAATCAATAAATATATATATATGTATATTATTTATTCAATAAAAATAAAAATAAGAAATTATATTCAAAGAAAAAAAAATGTTTTTTACACAAATAAACCAAATAATATTATATTAAATACTATTAAAAAAATAATTTATATTATTTAATATAATTTATTTTTTAAAAAGAATAAATAAGATAAAACTTAAAATGAAAAAAAATCAGAGTTTCTTCCTTTTTATCATTTTTATTAATTCTAAAATCAATCCAAAATAGTAATTTCACTCTTTTAAAAACAAAAAAAAACACAAAACACAAAATTTTAACACCAAAAGGTCCATTAATGGTTAAAATGATAAGGCCATTACCCCAAAATTTTGGATTGACTTTATTATATAACAGAAAAAATCCTATACCTTGGAGTTTGAAAAATATAAATGATTAATTGAATAAGTAATAAGCCTCTACTAGGAAAACTTAGTGATGATGACCTCTGTTGAGAGGCTAGGGTGAATTCTTTACCAATTGGTTAGCTATAATAAATTCTCAAATAATTAATATTATAATCATAACCACATAACCTCTAATATTACAGCTATTTGAGGGAGATATACCATGTAAAATTTTATTCTGGTAGGATGAGGACTCTTCTCAATGAAGAGGAGGTCCCTTATTGTTTCTGGAGACTGGGGATATGCTATGAGCTATTGACTTCTCCAGTAGTGGGATTTTTCCCTCCAGGGGGACTCTCTATGGTCCTAAAACCTATCAAATTCTGGATCTAGCTAAATCCATTGGTCTGTAATCACAAATACATCCATAATGACCAATATAGAGTGAAAATCTCTGAAGATGAACACATCAATGTTATTGGGACTATGATGAAATTTTTGAATCTATACAAGGAGCTTCTATGAGATCATTGCTGAGCCCAATAGATCTCTTTATGTACTTGAGGACCTATGGTAGAGCTAAAGAGGGTGTACAAACTGGTATTGATCTTTTACACCTATTTATGGCTTGGAAATCTTCCAACCCAGGTATCTTACCCAATTTTCAAGATGCAGAGAAAAGAAGAATAAAGAATTGAAGGTATTAATTATATATTTAATTTTTTTCCTTCTCTTTAATCACAGAATTTATAGAGTATTTGAGGGTTCTTTTCTTTTTTAATAACTCTGTATTGAAAGTGGGAAAACTTTTGAACTGTATATCTTTGTCAATTTTTAAGGTATATAGATTTAAATGACACATAATTCAAGTGATTAATTAGCCCCTTAATTCTTTATCACTAACAGTATCCCTAGTCTCAAGTATGGAAAAGCTACAGGGGATTTTAACTTGGCTATCACTTGTTACTTTGAGGTTGAAACTTTCAACCAAGAGATACAGGGATGGTAAGTTGTTAGGATTAAAGTTATTAGTGCTTATTTGGCTCTTCCAAATGCTAGTACTTATCACAAGGAACTCACAAGCCTCCTCTTATCCTTGAAGGGGTTTCCTCAAGGCTAACTTTTGAAGGGTTAGTGCTACCAGGAAGTCGACATTGCTACTTTATAGCTCTCACTGAGAGCTTAAAGAAGCATACCCTTTTCCATAGGGTTTGAATTAAATATGCATAAGCTAGATGAGAAGTGAATTTTGGGGGTTTAGCTTTTAATTACTTAGTCAAAACTTTGGATTTTCAAGACCTTGTTGTTCTTTCGCTATTTGGATAATACTGATTGTTTTATTGGCAGAAACCTTTTCTCTTGATATTAAGACTAGTATGGGGTGTTTTTGCCTTATACTGGGTTTTAAGGAGTATACCATTGTTTTATGCTATTTCTTTTGAAATGCTTGTGCCCTGTTTAGATTCACAGGCTGAAAACTGAATCAATAATTTGACAAGTACCCCCCCATATTTTTGAAACTCTCTCAATCTCTTCATTTTAGCCTAAATATTTTACTTCACTTCACTCTGACACTCATCTTATGTTCCATTATTTATACCCAATATTTGAAATTCACCTTCTCAAAATATTCTGATGATTTATTCCTATTATCAGATTGGTTTTTATTTATTTATTTCACCTCCTTATTGAACTGTCCAGAATTATTTCATCTCATTTTCCAAGGGTTTTCCAAAGAAAAATCCTCAATTTTGAGGTGGTAATTGCATAAAATTAGGAGCTAAAAAAATATGCAAAGAATTTCTTCTTTCCCAAAAGGATTAAAAACCATTAAAATAGTTTGATGTAAAATAATTATCATATTAACCCACTAATAATTAAATTTAATAATTTCATCACTGATTTTGAGGATTCTAGAAAAATCTTGAACCAAGTTACTCCTTCAAAAGACTTGTGCCACAAAGGTCAAGAAAGAGTAGCCTGTTGGATGAGAAAACCATAGTTTTGGTGCTTGCTTACTAAGCTTAGTCAATTTAAACCAATCTGAGCCAGAAAGATCACCCCAAGGCTGTGAAAAAATAAACTAAGTTTCACTCAATTTCACCTTCCAAGCCCTGCCTCATTTCACAGCACCATTCACAGCACCATTCACAGCACCATTCACAGCACCATTCACAGCACCATTCACAGCACCATTCACAGCACCAAGGAGTGGCCAGAAATGCTCAAAATGCTCACTGAGAGCGCAGTCTTGGCCAAACTAATCCAAGTCTGACTTGCAAAATTACCTCATCCTTGCTCAATTTCAAGTCTAGTCATACCAATAATAGCCATACTTCACTCCAAAATTGGAAATTCTCTCAAGGTAAATTCATCTTTCAGATAAATCTTTTTGGAATTCTTGCTTCCAGAAATCTGATCAGTCATCTCAATCGATTCAGCTTGAATTTTTATCATTCTTCACTTTAAAAATCTCACCAATTCATCATCACAGAATTTGAAGATCAGCACAAAGCGCTGAGCCATCATTGGATCAGTCTTCTTGCTGGCATCCTACAGCCGATCGCTCCATCAGCGGCACTCTTGGATCGCATCCCTGCTTATTGGATCACGCTTATTTCTTCCACACCTTTCTTGAAATTATAAAAGCTAAACCATCCAGGCCATCGCTTCTTCCATTTGATCTTGCTCGGTTCTCTCAAGCAGCTCTTCCTGGCATCTCCGATAGCTCAAGAACACTCATCATTCGTTACTCATCTTTCCTAGGCGCATTGGTTGGCTTAGCTCCAGAAAACTCCGTCGATTTATTTTGGATCGTGGATCAGGATCGTCGTCCATCGAAATCATCCAAGATCGGCCAACAAATTCAAAACTCAAACCCATCAATCGTCCAAGATGTCGTCCATCCAAACATCTTCAAGCGAGATTTTTACTACGCTCCCTCCCATCGATATTAGTTGAGTCAAGTCACCTTATCCACCAGCTCAGCCCCTCACCAAACAACTTGGCTGATCAGAAACCTGCATTTTGTTTGCCAATCGTTTCGTTCTTTCTAGCCAAATCTAGGTTTGACCTCAACACTTATTGTACGTATATTGGATCAATTTAAGGTGGGAGATACACCCAGCAGCATTACTTCCAATCCCAATCTGACATCTCATCCTCTATCCTCAATTACCAACTTTTGCCTTAATCTCTTATGGATCTCAAGATGGTCGTTGTCGACATTTTCTCAATGTCACTTCTCCCCTCACCCTCTTCAATTCAAGGCATGACATCAAGAACGCTCAAGATTTATTAAAGGAATACGCTTCCGGAAATCGACCAGATTTAGATCTCTCACCTGAAACTCAAGAAAAAGTTTGGTCTGCTAAACAAGGTTTTTATTATTTTCTTGACTAACCGTAGTAAAACCCTTTTAATTGATTTTCTTTTCAATTTTAGTTGTGGAATCTTCACTCCATCCTGATACCAAAGAACTCATCCCTTTACCATTCCGAATGTCTGCATTTGTGCCCACAAATCTGGTCATCGCCAGTGGCCTATTACTTCCCAACCCTTCGCTTTCTTCAATAGTTGGTTGGCAATGGGCAAACCAGACTTTAAACGTTTGCGTCAATTATTCTAATGCCAATAAATCTACCGAGATGAGTCAGGCAGAACTTTTCAAAGCTTACGTTTCAGCCACTGTCACCTCGGTTGGCCTGGCCGTTGGACTTAATCGCCTTGTACCCAGAATGTCAAAGTACCTTGGTCCAGAGGCTGGTTTGATGCTTGGCCGCTTTGTACCTTTTGTCGCCGTCGCCTCAGCCGGCTGTGTCAACGTAGGATTGATGCGATGGAAAGAAATTAGGGATGGAATCGACGTTTACCCACCTGGCGCCTCTGATCCATCTGAGGCCTTGGGCAAGTCCAGAGTAGCTGGCGCATACGCAGTCGGTCAAACTGCCGCTTCTCGAGTATTGACAAACATGTTGGTCTATCAAGTCATCAAGTTCTGAAAAAGTCTTCTTACTTACCTACCCTTCTACTTCCTCTCTTCAGTCCTACTCTTATTCTTCCTCCTCTCGTCATAACTGCACTTCAGAGGAGAGGCATCTTTGCTGGTCCAAGAGGTAAATCCCTCGAAATTATTACTAATTTGGGTACGTTGAACTGCTTTTTACCTACTTAGATCAAAATTATCATGTCCTAAATACTGTTACTTTTATAGGCCTAATTGGTGGATCATTGTTTGCATTTTTACCCTTGGCCATCGCCACTTTCCCACAACGTGGCAGTATCTTGCCTTCAAAACTGGAACCAAACTTTGGTGACCTGATTGATCCTCATACCGGTAAACCGTTTCGACTCTTGGAATTCAATAAAGGCTTATAGTTGGCCTCTTAGTAGGAAGGCTTTTGTAGCTCATAATTTTCTAGACAGTTTCTATGGATCAAGCGCATCGAGCTATTGCGACTTTTGTGCTAGGTGGTACGTTTATCAACAAAAATGTAGTTAAATTCTGGATATTACCCAGCACTCGCCGGTCAAAGTCAAAGGGGTTTTATGAAAAGAATCCCAAAGCACCCACCTTCCTTTGACGTTACCTGACTTAAAAGTCGCCATTTTTTGTAAATACCATATGCGCATGTGAAATAAGATGGGCAAAGACTGACTGGCTGGAAGGACTGTGAGGTTTCGAAAAAGAAACCATAGTAAAAGTTCTCCCAACGGGACTCGAACCCGTGACATCAACGTCTCTATCGAGATTGTGCTATCAAGTATATAGGCTTCATGTGTCATGAATGCCTGAATATAAGCATTGCGCTCTACCAACTAAGCTATGGGAGAGCACGAATTGAAGTCACAAGAAAAGTCTATACAAGTCTGTACTGTTGGTCATTTTACCAAATTTCACTTATAGAGCACTCCTGAATGGAATTTGTGCCATAATGAAAGTAAAAATAAATTATATAATTACAAGGAATCAATGAGGATAACATTCAGAAGTTGGCAAATCTAACTTTTCTATACCCATGAATTTAATGAGAAAACTATAATTTCTTATCTGCTATTATTAAACATCAAAATTTTGAAATTCTGCCAAAATCATTAATAAATAGGAGAGAATAAATTCATTATAATTTATTTATTTTTAAAAAATAAAAAATTGAAGTTAAAATAATGATAATAAAAAGTTATTTTTAATGTTAAAATGATTAGTTAAGCTTATTATTTAAAATTAGGATTGGTTATGATTAAGATGATAAAGAGGTTTTTTTTTGTGTGTGTATGTTTTCTTTTTTAATGGTTGCTCAAATTCTATTAGATTTTTCTCAATATTTTTGTTTTTTTATCTTTTTTTTTAAGAAAAAAATGATAAAAAAAAATTATCATTATTAGGAATATTTTCAAATGATCAATTTTTTTTTTGTTGATTATTTTCTTTCCTTTTTTTTTTTTTTAGAAAGGTGAGAAAGGGGTAAAATTTTTTGAAAAAATACATTTTAAAAAAAAAAAAACTCATAATTTTGAGGAATTTTTTTTTTGATTCAATAATTTAATTCTAAAAAAAGAAGATATAAATGGATTTTTTTAATTTTTTAATTAATATATTATAATAAAACTATTAATTTTTAAACTTTTAAAGCTTAATTTTTTTTTAAGGATAACGAAAGATTTTTTTTTAGTATTACAATAAAAAAAAATCAACATAATTAAAATAATAATTATTTTAATAAAGATAATGTTATTATTTATGATAAAGGATGATTCAATTTTTTTTATTTTTTTAATAAAAAAAGTTTTATTAATAGAAACAACAACAGTTTTATATTTAAAATACCAACAGATTCATTTCTAAAAAAAAAAGAAATCATGAAAATTTATAAGCTAAAAATTTTTAAATAAATTTCCTAAATTTTTTTGATCAATTTACCTGATTTTCTAATTAAGATAAAATTTGAAAAAAAAAAAAAAACTTAAAATATTAGGTATTATTAAAAATTCAATAATATACAAAAAAAAAACTTTTAAAGAAAATTTTAAAAATCCCAAAAATCTTACCATAATGGATTTCTTTTGTGGAAAAGAAAAATGGTTGTCTTAAATTTTTATATCAAAATTTAATTTTTATGGAAATAATTTGGTAAAGAAAAAAAAAACATAAGTTTTAGTTAAGAAAAATATAAGATCTTATATATTTTTTTACTAAAATATCATTTTCTTTTTAACAAAACTCTATCATTTATTCCTTAAGTTTAATTTTTTTTTTGTTAAATCAATATCAAGTTAATTTTTTTTTTTTTAATTTATCCTTTTTATTATTTGAATTTTTTCTTAATCAATTAAATTAAACTTTTTAATAATAAGAATTTATTAAAAGAAAACTTTTACAATAAAAACTCATATTGAAATAATAATCAATAATTAAAATTGAAAATTAACTTTAAACTTAAGGTACTTTTATATGGTAAACATCTTATAAAAAAAAGATAAAATAAATCCAGATAATTTTTCTTCATGTGTTATCATACTAAATTAAATCTGCAATAATTAAGTTTATATATTAGTGGTATTAAAAATCACTTTGTTGTTGGTATAAAGTATTTAATCAATAGGCCCACTCAGATTTGACACAAAAAAATATAATTTAATTTTGTATTTTGGGCTAAAAGAAATAATTAAAATTTCACATCCTTTGTATGAAAACATCACACATTATTCAACTTTGAACAAAAAAAATTTTTTTTAGAAAAGACCAATTTGGAAGTTTTGTAAAATCACTAAATTAGTTTTGAAATCAAAATTAATACTACTATTGAAAGATAAATTTCCAATTAGATCAAATACACAATTACCCAACATCCTCAGATTTATCAACACTCTTTTGATATTATCTCTATTTCAAATTTAAACAATGTTACTCAATCAATTATTATTTTTATAAATGAATTACTCTAGTTATGATGCTAGATTTTTGGGAAATATTAAAACAGATTACTGACTCACCATAATTGATTTTCTCAAATGAGAGAATAATATGAAATTATTTTATGCTCTTCTGGAAAGACTTCTTTTGGAAGCCCCCTATTATAAAAAAATTTTGTATTTCAGCTAATGGCCAATGAGGTTAACAAATAATAATAAAAAATATATTGAAGCTTAAACCAAAAAAAATATTCAATATCAATGAAGAATTATTTCAAAAAAAATATATATCATTCAATAATTATGAAAATTTATTAGGAGCTGGTATTAACAATGAAGATTCTAAGAAAGTTATCAATAAATTAATACAAAATATAGAAATTCTTTTCCTGTTTTAATCAAAAATTTATTATCTCTTTGGTGACAAATGAAATATAGAACCTATTTAAAACTGTCATCTTCCTTATTTTGACTTGAGTGAAATGATTGAACCCAATTTTTCCTCTCTAAATACCAAGGTATGTGGTGATTATCTTGTAAAATATTGATAATAAATCTTGAAAATACATCTTTATGTCCTCTAATTAATAGCTTATGGACTTAGATTTAACAGAGCTAAGAATTAAAAAGAATATATCTTATATATAACCGGGGAACTTAATGAAATTCATGTTTAAATGAAAGGCTTGGTTTATTATGAGATGTGACTTTATAATATAAATAATTCTGCAGAAAATTCTCATTCACTCAAAAACAAAAAAAAAACAAAAAAAAACAGAAAGAAAAATACACTTTCAATTAATTAAAATATTGATACCAAGACAATGATGGATAAAAATAATTGAATCACTTCAGTGGAGAGAAATCTGGCTCAATCACAAAAAAGATTTCTTTTAACACCATCAACAATTATGTTTCGATGTGAATAAGTTAGGATCTTGAATCCAAGAATTTTTCAAATGGATAATTTTATTTCAATGGTATATCTCCATATTAATAAGTATTTAATTAATAAAAATAAGTTTTGCAGTTCAAGTGTCACTTAATTATATTATATTTAAAAATTATGGCTATATGATACTAGCCTGTAGCAAAAGTGAAAATAAAAAATTATTTTTTTTTAAAAAAAGTGGGAAGATGAAAAAAAAGTTGAAAAATTATTTCTCAAACAAGGAAAAAAAATTAAAAAGATATAAATTGAGTTTTATCAGGAGAAAATAGATAAATAATTTTACTTTTAAAAAAGAAAATTCAAGACAAAAAATGATTTGGAGGAGATTTAAATTACAGAATGAAGAAATTATAATGGTTTAGACCTTTGAAAGGATAAATGACAATATCTCTGGCAAAAAGATAAAAGCTAAAATGTATTTTATTAATATTAAATAGTTTTTTTTTTCTCTTTTTAATTTGTAATTTCATATTTTTCTATTAATTTTGGAGGTTAATCTTATTTTTGTGTACTTTGGGAGTATTCAGAGGGTTTGTCACTTTTTTATTGATCTAATTGAATATTACTTGTGTTTTTGTATTTTTTGAGAATAATGAAAAAATATTTCTATATAAAATATAAATTGAGAAATGATTTAAATGAAATAAGAAATCAAGAAAACTAATCAATGGAATGGAAATTAGCACTTATAATTTCATTTGAGGTACAAAATCTGTCAAGTCTTTTTGACACTCGAGTTGATATCCCCAGTCTAGTATTAAGTATTTTCTCAGTAGATTTTTCAGTGTGATGAGTGAAATATTTGGCTTTCCAAATAATTTGACATATAAATTTAATTTTGAGAAATCAATTGTAAAATTATTTTTGGGAAGAATAAACTTATAATTATCCACTCTATCTATTTGACCAGTATACATATATACTTTCATCAAAAATAAAAAAAGAAACTGTTGATTAATCATAATATTTATTTAACTTTTTTGATAATTTATCTTTTTGTAAAGGTAAGAGGAAAATAGAAAATATATGGAGTGGTATCATTGAATTCAGTTTTCGAAAAAGGTGGGAACTTTTTTTTTTATTATTTCTTTTTTCCTCTTGGAATAATCCTCATTTATTCAAAAAGTTTTTGGAAAAATGTTTTACCAGTCTTGCTAATTTTGGTGCCCAATGTTTCAATTTATCAAGGCTTTTCATTATTTTTCTTGTGATTATATAAGATCAAATAATTTGATCTTTTATAGTTTATTTTCCCCATCCGACAAGATAAATTTTATCAGATAGAATTCTTTTTTTGATAGTTAATTGTGGTAAATATTTTCCTTCTTGAAATGTGTTAATTTATAAATGATTCAATTAATTTAATTAAGTATCAGGAATGGTTGAAAAAGGGATGAAATCAATAATAGAATCAATAGCTTTATTTTAATTAATTGAACGTTCTTATTTGGATGAGAAGGTGTAAAGAATTGAGTTATATTTGAGAAAGAATAATTATAATTGTACTCCAGGATCAATATACCTTTGCACAAAACATTGTTTATTTTGATAATTTTTTGGCTACTATAGTTGGTGGTGGATCTGATAAGTACTGAGAGTAATAATTGTTTTCTTCTTTCTTGCTTAAATCTGGGTAATCTTTTTGAGAATCCTCAATTTTATTTCAAATTAAATCTTTAATCAAAAAATTAGAAGGATATTTGGAATAAAATTGAATTCAAGCTAAAATATTATTTTACTCCATGGTCAGGAATACTCATAATCTGCAGCTGTTCACTATATAAAATTTTCCCAGATACTTCGAGGTCACTAATAGGTATATAATAATTCTATAATTTCATTTCTGTTTTCTCTAGTAATTATTAAAACATGCCTTTAGAATTCGATTCCTTCTCTAAATCCTCCTCTACTCATTTCTTGTTTTTTACTTGAATAGACCATATTATGTTTGTGACATAATAAACAAAATAGAGTATTTTTTGATATGAGGGAAATTTTTCAAATAAATAAATAAAACAAAATAATTACAAAGAGGGTTGTTTTTTATTTGGAGAAACTTACTTTTTATGAAAGACTAGAGAGAAATATCAAAAACCTAATATTAGTCTAATTTTAAAAAAGAAAGAAAGTTTTTTTTTTAAAGAACCCATTTTTAAACCAACGAAAAACCTTCTTTCTAAATAACCAAAAATAATATATTAAAATGAAAAGGCTTTAGACAAATGGCAAGATAAATCTTTTCTTTTTGAAAAGAAAAGGAATAAAAAAGTAAACTAACCTTTTTTGTATTTACAAAATATCTAGATATCAAAAAAATGAACAAAGAATTAAACTGATAATTTTTTTGTTAAAGGATAAAAAACTTACTTTTAAAAAATGTAAAAGATTAGAAGAAATTGGTTTTTTCAGAATTGAAGTGTATAATTTCAAAAAAAATTCTTGAAAAATAACCAAAAAAAGAAAACAAAACAAAATTTTGTTAGCTTGATGAAATAATTAGTCTCTAATTTTGGAAAAAATGAATAAAAATAAACTTAATTTGTTATTTGTTTTATCAACCAGGCCAAAATTCTAAAACTTTTTTTAAAAAAAAGTAGCTCAATCAAAAATAATAGTTTTTTTTGTATAGATAGGAAAAAGTTAAAAAAATAATTGGACCAATAAAAAAGACTTCATTTCAAAAAAACTAAAAAGAAGAAAAAAAATTGGAAAAAGCCCCCCCCCCCCAAAAAAAAAAAGAAAAAGAAAAAAAAACAAGAAAAAAAATGAATATCAAACAAATTTGAAAAGATAAACCTTTTTTAATTAAATGAAATGAAGAAATTCTTAGATTGATTAAAAGAAAACAGTCTTTATTTTGCAGAAATAAATTGTAATAATCAAAAAAAAGTTTTTTTTTTTCACAAAAAAACCTTACCTTTTTGGAAATCTAAAAAGAAATTGAAAAGAGAAAAATATTTAATTGAGAAATATCCGAGGAACAGTGCTGAAGAACTGAATAATTTGAAAGAAAAGAGAATGAATAGTAGACCAATAAAAAATCTAGAACACTGCAAAAGAAAAAAAAGTATTTTGTTATAAAAAACTTTCTTTTTGCAAAGAAATAACAAGGAGCAAAAAAGAAAGAAATGTTTGAAAAAATCAAAACAGAAAATCAGGAATTCAAATAGAAAATACCTTTTTGTTTTGACAAAAAACCTCAAAAATGGTAAAATAGAAAAAAGAATATTAAATTGATTGAAAAGTGAAAAGAAAAAAAGCTTAATTTCCAAGAACTCTTGTATTTTCATTTCGATGACATAAGTGAAGAAAAATAAAAAAAAAAAGTAAAGAAAATTTACACCTCACCTGATTTATTAATATTTATTAATTAAACAATTCAAAGTAATTGGTTTGATATTTTAATGAATATTTCTTATTAGTCCAATATTTTATCCTCCACGTATTAATTGTAGCTCAGGCAGGTATTTATCATCATACAAATTCAGCCATTAGTCACCAATCTGAGCCAATAGATTATGCTTTATGATAAAAATCATAACCCAATCAAACAAAATTTGGAACATATTCTGTTTCATTCATTAAAAAGCACATTTTTTGTAAGTTGAATCAGCACTCCTCAAGAATCCCAATGGCATTCCCAATGAAAACCCAGGCTTGGTCTGGAAAAAGTTGAGCTTCTGTCAATAATTTGCTTAGTTTATGTTTCCTTTATAAGAAGTAATAATAAAGTTTGAGCTTGAATATGTCAAATATGCAAGCAAGTATTTCTTCTCACAAAAGAATTTCTCAGGTAATTCATAAATAGTAAGATGTTTTTATACTCTTGGGTCATTTACTGAGCCAAGAAGATAAGCATGTATGGCCATGAAAAATGTTTCACAACACAGAACATCTGAATTTAAATTGAATAGCTATAAAAGAGTATTTTTCAATTATTATATATATTACTAAGGGAAATTATGAATATACAATAATTATGCTTTTGATAAAAATATATCTCTGCATAATTTGGTGAATTTTTAAATAATGGAATCAAGCTTTCATAAATAAATCCAATACATCCTCAAAATACGACTGCTTTCATTAATTGAAAAAGTTCTTTTTATTCATAATAATTTTGAGGGTTTATTTAAGTAAAATTATGTTTTAAACATTCTTTAATAATTAATTGATTATATATTATTACTATATCCTTACCATCATAGAATATTGTACCAAAACAACCAATAAAAGATCTATTTTCATTGCTACCTAGTCGGAAACGTTTCACTGCCACTGGTATACTTATATTGAATATTTTTATGCTTTCTTGATCTTTAGATTTCTTGTCACCACAAATAGGAGTGATCATATCTTAAAAGATAAAATAAAAGGTACTTCATAATCTCTCAAGCCTCAATCTTTGTAGCTTTTACAAATAGCTGGGTTGGTCAATATATGGGGGATTCTGAACTTGGCGCTATTTGATATATTGATTTTGATGAAATTAATCAGCTATTGAAATGAATTTTTCAAGCTCTTCATCCATTTCAGCTTCAATGGAATATGAGTATTGGGCTGAAATTATATCAAATGAAAGCTGTTTTGTTCTAATCCCTGAGGCATAATCAAAGATAAATTTCTGTAGAGTTTATGTTGTTGATTGTTGAGTTGAGTAGATCAGAAGGCTAAAATTAAGTTTTTCATTTGTGATAAAAGGTTGGTGTTTCAAACAAAACAAAAAAATTTGGGCTCAAAAAGTTTTAAGATGTAGTGTTTTTAAATTACCAAAAATTAAATTTGGTCTTTGCTATCAAGTAATGTTTGGGATTTTGGTCACAGAATTTGGGCGCTTTGAGGGGGGCTAATGTATAGTATAAATATTTATTTATTTTTTCTATTCAAGAGCCAAAGGTATTATTAAAAAATCAATTTACAAAAAAACTTTCAATAATTAAAGCATTGAAACAAAGTCTCAAGAATTAAGAAAAATAGAATGATAAACTCACTTTTAATTCTACATGAAATACTTCTTGCCCTAACTTAATAAAAATCTTTAGTTCAAACATTCAAGAAGCATATTTCTAAGCCACTTTCAATTTTATTTATATTAATCATTGAAGATTAATTTCAATTGAAATATCTCAGAAACTTTATTAAGAAACTTCCTTTGATTTTTTTGCATGATTTTTGTAAGGTGTGGATATGAAACTTTGAAAAAATATCAAGTACTTTTCCTGTCCTCAAAATTTGTATAAGGTAGAATTATTTAAAAATAGTAAGAAATAGTATTTATAGAGAGGAAACACACCAATTTTATTGTTTTTAACTTTATAAGTATAAAAAAATAATATAATAAAAATTTATTTTTTTACCAACAATAAAGATTTATCCAAAAATACTCTACAAGAGAGATTTAAGGCTACAAAAGAAATTTCTTCAACAGCAATTTCAATTGGAATTAATTGAGCAAAGGAAAGCAAGCAATTAATTAAAGAAAAATGTCTTTAAAAAGATATTTAAAGAGAAAAAATGCTCAAAAGTGACCAGAGTGAATTTGGAAACAAAATGACAAAGTTAACAGTGATGAAAGATGCTTTAATTCACTTTTGGGGTGGTTCAAGGGTAAAATGATTATAAGAGTTACAAACAATGATTAGAATGGCTTTTTCACATTGTTAAAGGTTGAAAATAATTTAAAAAGGGTGGTTGGAATCTTTTATTGATTGGTTTAACAGTGTTTAAGCTAATTATAAAAGGAAAAGATTCTAACATGAAGAGAAAAGTGGGGCAAAGAAGACATTCTTTTATAGCCATCAATTTTCTTACTACAAAGGTAAAATTTACTCTTTTAAAGAGTGAGAAACACTCTTACCACAGAAAAGCCAATTATGGCATCATTTAACCCTGGTTTAGACCAAAAAAAGGCTTGTTTTAGCCGTTTTTTGCTATTTTTAGCCATTTTAGACCCTTGAATCAGCCATTACTATAGCAATACCTGGTCCAGAGCCTTCAAAAAACTTCAGAATGTGTGGAAGAGGCATAGAAACCAGTTAAAGCTGTTTTTACTAACACTGTTTTAACTTAAGCGTAGCTTTACCCTCTTGGCAGCAGTTAAAACTACCCTGGTTGGTATCAAAACCTCATCATCAATTGAGTCAAAGACCCTGTGACTCAATTACAGGCCAAAAGTAATGAACTTTTGTGTGTATTTTGACATCCCACGCCAGTCATCAAGTATCTTGGGGGTCTAGCTCCCCCTTAGAGCTAGAGTGTGTTCCCCCCCAGAACTAATCTTTCCAATTTATTTTTTCTTTAATTCCTCATCATGTAATACAATCATAATTTACACATGTAATTTAATTGAGTTTTTAATTAAACATCTGTAATAATTGATACCTCATATGTAAATTAAAGTTCACTTATGTAATACATGCACACATTTTGACATTTCAATTGAATTCAATTGAAAATACTTCAATTCCTCATAACTTCTAAACTAAACACAACACCTCAATTTTAACACAAAAATTGATGGTTAACACCACATGTGGTGTGAATTAAATTAAGGTTTTGAGGATTTTTATACTTTTGTACAAAAAATCCTAAAAACTTAATTCAAGCTTATTTAGAGTTGAGTTACAGAAATTTCATCCAGAGGTGACCCCACTTTATTTTTTATGAGGAATCCAATGGTGTGATAGTTTCTTTATGTTTATTTATTGGATAAAAATTTATAATATATTTTATATAACTTTTTACAAAAAATATTTTAATTTCATAATTTTTATTAAAAATTCATTTTTACTTAATTTTTTCACATAAAAATGTAATTTCATAATTTTAAATTTTATTGTAATTTTATTTTTAAATTATAATTAAATTTTGATTTTTGAATATGAATTTGTATTTATATTTCAGTTTTTATTTTTATAATATCAATAAATTTCTTTTATTTATATTTGTATCTTAATTTATCATTTGTGATCTTTTGGGTATATGAAGATATCTCTAAGGCTCACATTCCCTCCCCCTAAAAAAAGAATATTACTTTGTAATATTGTTATTTCTAGTGTGTCTGAACCTTGTGAGAAGGTTAGCAGCTTCAGGTATGTCTTTTTCTGGCAACCATTCATCTTCACAAGTTGGGTCACTGTACCTAACAAGGTATTCCCTTACTTTGTTGCTTCTCAACTTTCTTTCTTTGAGGACTTTGGTAATTTTCTTACTACCAGATGAATCAATAGGAGGTATAACTTGGGTAAATTTATTCCTCAAGAGAAATTTTTCAGCATCACTAGATTTATATGGCTTTATCAAGCTCACTGGAAATGTAGGATGCTTATTGCTAAGTTCTTCAGATAAATCTACTTCAACAGAATTTTCTCCATGGAGGGCTTTATTAACAAAAGGTCATGCAAGGAAGTATTTCAGCTTTTTACATCCTTTGATGTTATTGAAGTTAGTGGTGGATACAAGAACTGAATCTCCCACTTTGAAATCTGGAGTTGCATGTGATTTATCCCATTTGTCCTTAGCATATGCAAAAGAGTCTTCCATGCACCTTACTGCATGCTTTCTATCTTTGTCTAGCATTCCCTTGGAGCTAGCAGCTGAGGGATTTATTTCAATAAAATCTTTCCTCAAGGAATCTTGAGGTAATGTGGTCTTCCATCCCTTTTCTAGGATAGCAGGAATTTGATTGGTACTGACATGGATTGATGTTTTATATGCTAATTCCAGTGCTGGCAACAGAGTACACCAATAATGGGTAAATCCATCACAATGTTTGAATTAAAGGCCATATGCACAAAATCTTCTTACCATGTCCTCTAAGGTCTGGATCATCCTTTCAGCCAGACCATCAGTTTGTGGGTGGTAGGCTGTAGAGAAAGACAGCTTAGTGCCAAATAATTGGTGAAGATTTGTCCATAGTGCTGAAGTGAATTTGGGATCCCTGTCACTAACAATATTTGTAAATATGCCAGTCCATGACACTACTCTATTCCATATCAGAAGAGCTGTATCTATGGCTGTATCATCTTTGTGACATGGTAAAAAGATTGGAGTTTTACTGAATCTGTCTACAATCACTAGGCAAGCATCACATTAGGGAAATTTTTATGTGACTGGTTAGCCAGTCATTTAATGTGTCCTTTCTGTGACTTGAAAATGGCTATTGATTTGAAATGAATATAAACAAGATATAATTATAAGATGACCTAAGAAAAGCCCAACTATTACCTGCATGAACTTCAGTATTAGATTTTTCTTTCAAAACTGGATTAGCTCAATATATGATTAAAAGAACCTTTCATAATTTCACAATCATATTTGAAAAGAAAATTACATGGAGCAGAAGTGGGTTATTTCAGTATTTTGAGCAGCATCCTTTTCTTCTCAAGCACTTATTATTCAGAATTTCCCCCCCTTTAAAATTTTTTAGAGATCAATAAATATTGCATAACTTGTGTTTATAGAGTCAAAAAGAAAGAGAGTTTCAATTTCCCTTTGAATATGCATATTCATTTTAATGAGCTATTTTATCACTTAATGGTCTTCCAAATTAGGCTATCAATTACTCAGTAATTCTCTGTGAGCTATGTGATATGGGAATAATATCTCTCAATTTAGGGATGAAAAAAATAGGAATTTCATCAATTAAGCATTAATATCTATTGTTTAAGAGCACAATTTATTGCAGAAAAAAAGGTCATCATGTCTTGATATGAGTCCTAAATGTTCCATTGAGAGCACAGAATAAAAATTGACCAATATACAAATATCATAGATTATGAAATGGTTTTGGGAACTAATATCAAGAAGGCTCAGCCATACTCATATATTCCAAATTCAAAGATTTTCATCATTTTAACTTGTTATACACTTCCCTCTGAAATGAAACACACCACCAACAATTTCTGAAAGAAGCTCTGTGGACAATAATTAATAGTCTTCTGAAAGATAAGCAATGGAAATCCTTGGAGGTTTTAAAGAGTATTTGATAAAATACACCTTTCACATGCAGAAATCATCATAATTAAAAAAATATGCTTAAATTTCATCTTTCAGGTAAAGAGAAGCTTCTTCATTGTATTGAAATTTTCAAAAATTCAGAACATATTTTTGGTAAAAGCATTCTTTCTACATTAGTATTTTCAATATACAGACATTTGTGTCCACAGTATGATGTTTTGGTGGCTTTTGTTTTTATAAAAGTGTTTTTTGTTTTTGGTTTAAATTTCACATAATCTACCTCAAAGTTCAATTATTTTTGAATAATATAAGAAATTTAGTAGTAATCCAAAGATGTTCAACCAAAAAATGTAAATTTAACCTCAAAGATGAGAAATTTGGGCATTATTTCTTATTAGAAATTCATCTTCACAAGTATTTTGGGTACTCCATCATTATAAAATTATTTTCATTATTTTCCAAAGTTTAGATTATATATGACATATGCCACTAGAACTTAAAGTTTTGCATTCTAATTACTGGGAAAAAATGAAATCATGAAGTTTATTTCCTCCTGTAAGGTTTATATTGAACCCCAATTTTTTCAAAAGGAATATGTGAACTATGAATTGTCTTTAGGCAGGAAAAACTGACAGGTTACTCAGATGCTATAGAGTGGTGTTCACATGAATTATATTATCTGCTTGAAAGTACATCTTTAATTATAATTTCTGTTGCACCACTCACTAAATACTACTACTAATGATAAATTTCAAGCCATTAACCATTACAAAATTGGAAAATGTGAGTGGTTTTGCATAGTTAATATTCCAAAAAATATCAAATGACAGCTGAGGTTCTCCATCAGTTTCTTTCATTTCCTCTCATGATGAACCTCCCTCCAAAGATGATCAAAATTATTTCACAATTATGCTCAGATAAATGGAATCACTCAGCTTGTTCCCATTGGCATGCAGGGATAGATAATCAAAATAATACGTTCCTATACTAAAAAGGTTGGGGGTTGGTTTATATCACCTTGTGAAGACAGCTCCCACAAGGTAGCTCTAAAATACAGAGGTCATTCATATATGGTATTGGAAACAACCCCCCAGAACCAGCTTCAAATGGCTGGGGGTGGTTTGATCCCACTAGTGTGAAAGGCCTTATGACACCACCTCCAAGACTGTGGATTTGGTTACAAAAAGGTTTTGTTAAAAAACCCCTCAAATCAAATAGAAATTGGAGGGGTGCTGTTTCCAACAACCCCCCAAAGCCAGATGTAAAAGGGCATGAGTTTGTTTGCATCAGCTAGCTCAAACAACCCCCTCAAAACATTGGCAAAAGTACAGGGGTTGCTTGCATTAGATAGTGAAAACAATCCCCAAAAACTTGCTGCAAAAAGGAGGGGGATTGTTTGCATCAGCTTCTGCAAACAACCCCCCAAAACAAGCAGTAAAAGGCCAGGGGGTTGTTTGCATCAGCTAACACAAACAACCCCCCAAAACCGGCTGTAAAACACCAGGGGGTTGTGAACACCAGCCTCTGCAGTGTTAGGATATTGCAGGTGGGCCCTGGCGGCACCAGTCAAGCAAAACACTGAGGCATAATGGGTGGTTTCTCTCTACAATAGGAGAGCCCCCCATGGATCTTACCAAGGAATGCCTTATTGCCTGCCACATGGGTGATTTGAACCCATGGCAAAGTGAGCAAGTAGTGCAGATGCAAGGCTTACCAGCTAAGAGAGGAACAATTGGTTGTTGCCAGTTCATCCACAATTCTGTATTAGTTTTTTTTAAAAAGAATTTTGTACTAGTTTTTTTCAAATAAACTATATTTGTACTAGTTTTTTTCAAATAAACTATTTTTGTACTAGTTTTTTTTCAAATAAACCATTTTTGTACTAGTTTTTTTCAAATAAACCATTTTTGTACTAGTTTTTTTTTTCAAAAAACTATTTTTGCACCAGTTTTTTTTCAAGAAAATATTTTTGTACTAGTTTTTTGCAAAAAATCTTTTTTGCACTTGTTTTTTTCAAAAAACCATTGTATTATATTTTCAGAAAAGCTGATTTTTTGATTGGTTTTTTCCAATTAACTGTTTGTTTACTAGTATTTTCAAAAAAGTGTTTTTTTACTACCTTTTACTATTCTTCCAAGGGTATTTTAAAAGAACTATTTTCAAATAGTTTTTCAAAAACAAAGTTTAACTAGTTTTTTCATAAGTTACTTTTTTGAAAGAAGGTAGTTTTGTGGAAAAGGATCAATTTTTTCAATGTTACTCTTTCTTTGTCAAAGAAACCAGCTAAATTTTTAACATAAAAACACTTTTTCATAATTTTGGAAGCAAAATTGATTTTTATAGAAAAGCTTTCCCAAGTAAATTTTTATCTTAAAATGCTGTTTTTTCCTCAAAAATATAGATTTCTTTCCAAAGAAACTTTTTTCAAAAAAACTAAGAATTCCAAAAAAAAAATGTTTTCAACAAGAAAATATATTTCTGTTCAAAGATGTTATTTCTTTTTGAATAGAACTACATTTTTCAGGAAATCTATTCTTTTTTTCTAAAAAAACTGTGACCTCCCAAAAGACTTTTTCAAAGAGTCATTTTTTTTCAAAAGACCTACTTTCTCTCAAAACCTGTAATTTTAATCAAACCAAATCATTTGATTTAAAACTACAACTTTGAAACAAGAAACCAATTTTTTTGCAAAAAAACCCCATGGAATTCAACTTAAGAAAACAAGATTTTTCTACTAATTAAAGTGTTCTTGCAGAAAATTTTGATTTTTTTAGAAAAGAAAAAATAATTTTTTTATCAAAAATACTTTTGAAAAATGATTCTCATGATTACCCAAAGTAAAAGACCTTTCTTATCCAAAAATTAACTTCAGAAACCCTTTTTTGAGCGCAAAAAAATATGAAAATCCATAAGGAATACTAGACTATCACTGACTTTATAAAATTTGAAAATTATGATGGGATTATTCAACAATAAAATTTGTAGTTCTCATCGAAAAACTAACTTTGAATTTCTTTGGATCACACATAAATGAAAAAAAACTATTTATCAATCTTTCATAAAGACATTAATTCACATGCATGGAGAACATTATATTTTGGATCAGAAAATTCCTAATTTAAAGCTTCTCTTCTTTATACAATTCACCAAAAATCAGAAGAGTATTAAATTTATAGCATCTATTTAATTATTTCTTGCTTCAAACTATTTGTGAGATTCAAAACTATGTTATTCTCCTCCATTACTTGAGCATATTACTTAATTTACTTTCAGTTATTTTAATAAGTACTATTCTCTTCTATAGATTCAATTTGGTTCTCTGAAGAGGTTGGGAATTTCTTTTTTTTTGGTTTCCTGGAAAAAATATAAATACTAACCTCAGTATATTTTAAGAACACAAAGGGGATCAACATTTATTATCTAATGAATAATTTCTTCATTTATTTCAGATACTGTTGTAAATTATTCTCATTAAAAATCCCTGACCATTCTGTAAATGTAATGAAGTGAAAGCCTACTTGTGGCAAGTCTAAACCTCTAGAATAAAGGTAAGTGAAATTTTGATTTTTGGCAATTTTTAATGTTGGATGCTTTTAGTATTATAATCAAGTACTTCTCTTGAGAGAAATTGAAACACTGTACTTTCACCTAATAAAAATGAAAAAGGAATATTCAAGTGATATCAGGGTAAAAAGAAAGTCACATATTAAGAACAAAAAAAGTATGCCAAGGCTCTCTCCTGGTCATAATGTGTGACTGGCCAGCAAGTTACATAAAAAATGCCCTGGTGTTATAACTTCTGTCACCTCCTGGTGGTAGGCCAGTTACCCAATACATATGGACAATTTCCCAAGGTCTGCCGGGTTCTTTGATTTTCATCATATTTCCAAGTCTCTTGCCAGTGGATTTATTTGCCTTTTGACATCTGTCACAGGTTTTTCAACACTCTGCAACATCTTTCTGCCACATTGGTCACCATATGCAGGTATTTACTTTTCTCTTGTTCTGTATTCAGACAGATGTCCTGAAAAGGGGCTGTCATGGCATTCTTTGAGTACAAGATTGATTAATGACCTGTCTAAAACTGTCATGACACTTGTGTGCTTTGTCCTGTGGTAAATTATACCATCCAGTAGGTGAAATCTTCCTTCATCATAAGATTTTTTCCATACTTCATCCAAGGAATGTATCAGAGAGTTGTCTTTAAGGTCTTTGTTAAGTAATTGGCATAAGATGCTACAATTCTTATCTTGAGTGTAACTGTTTACTTCTTCAAAGAAGGTGGTGTTCAAGTCTGTAAAACCTATCCCTTCTATTGGGATCTGTGGTGAAGCTTCTTCTGGCACATAAGCAGTATTATCAATATTATTTGGTAATGGCCATCTGCTTAGTAAATCTGCAGTTTTATGAACATTCCCATCTTTATGAACAATAGTCATATTGCCCCTGTATTCTTGTATGGCTATTTGCCATCTGAGCATATGTCTGTTAGATGTTTTCATGTTTAAAAGTGATTTGACAGCTGTATAATTTTTTATCACTTCAAAAACACATCCCTCTAAGAAGTAGTTCAATTTTTCTAAGGACAAGACAAAGCATAGACATGCCATTTTACTTTCTCCATATCTGGCTTCAGTTGGTTTGATTTGCCTGGATATGAAACATATGGGTCCTTCCACAGGTTTATCATGTATGATCTGAACTTGGTGGAGTGCAGCACCCAGCCAACCCCCTAATGCATCAATATACAATTTAAAAGGCAACTTAAAGTCTGGCATCAGTAAGAGTGGAGCAGTGGGCAAGGCTTCTCTTAGAGACTCAAAAGCTTTGATTCTGTCAACAGTCATTTCAAATACTGTGTTTTTGTCACACAGTTTATAAAGTGGTCTTGCTATGGATGCAAGATCTTTCATGTGTTTCCTGTAATATCCTGAAAAACCTAAAAATGACTGAATTTCCTTTTTGTTCTGAGGAATGGGTTTTAGCAATACTGCTGCAACTTTGTTTTTGTCAATTCCAAGGGACAAAACAGATACAACATGTCCTAGTGCTTCAAGTTCTTTAAATCCAAAATGACATTTCTTCAAAGAGATTTTCATGTTCACTGATTGAATTTTTGTCAAAACTCTTGAAAATTGGTACATGTGCTCTTCCCAAGTCTTGGTCCAGACAATAATGTCATCAATGTAAATGATTAACCATCCCTCTGAAAGTTCTTCAGGGAAGATTTCATTCATCATTCTTTGGAAGTGTGAAGGTGCATTTTTGATACCAAAGGGCATTCTTAGATATTAATACACTCCACAATGAACAATAATTCTCAAATATGTTCTTGCTCTTGGTGTCACCACATTTTGATGGAATCCTTTAAGGGCATCCATAGTGGTTATATACACTTCTTGAGATAATTGAGTAAGGGCAATTTGGATTTTTGGTATTGGGTACCTATCTGGAACAGTGTAAGTGTTCAGAGCTCTAAAGTCTCCAGCCATTCTGGATTTTCCATTATGCCATGCCACTATGACTGGTGTACTTATTTCTACTTCTTCATTATGGACAACTTTTCTTATTACACCAACATCTATAAGCTAATTGATATGCATTTCTAGAGCTTCTCTTGCCTTGGGACTTGCTGGGTATGCAGGTCTTCTTGAGAGTGGTGAATAAGGTCTTTCAATATTAAGAATGATGTCAATGTCATGACCAATAATTGCTCCTAGAGGCTCTTTGTCTGAAGCAAATGCTCCTTTGTGGTAATACAAAAGGGAAGAAAGTTCATTTTCTTGTTTATCAGTCAGATGAAGGCTTATTTCAGCCTCCCTCAACTGTTCAGATTTGAATTTTTCCAATTCTTAGTTGACCAGTGATACTTTATTTACTGTAATTTGTCTTTTAAATGGTAAAAAGGCAAATTTCTGACGCTTATTGTCTCCAAGAGTGAAGTATCTGTCTTTGTTGTTATGCAAATCTATCCCATACATGATTAAATAGTCATTTCCCAATATAAAATGGGTACTAGAGCAATTTTCCATAACAAAAAATTCAACTGTGAGTCTTAAATTTCCATTAATGTGTGGGAATATGACATTGGTCTCAAAAAATTCCCAATGCTTTCATTAAATTACTTACACTATTGAATTTTATACCATCAATTGGTAACAATTGGTCTTAAAAATTTGGTACACAAGTTTTAAGAAAAGATTTACCAACACAAGAGCAGAAGGCTCCTGGCTCAAGAAAACGTTTAGTGGGCTTGTTGTCAATCACCACTTCTGTTATACAGGAGTTACCAGCTGTATAACCTTTCCCCCTGTTTTGTTTTGTTTTCATAAGTTGTGCATCTTGAACTTTTGATAAATCAAGTTGACCATTTCTAAATTGTGGAAAGTGGGAATAAGATTCCATGATGTCAAAAGTGGCATTGATATTTTCTATATCTTTTGAAGATTCAGAAAATATTGATGACTTATTATCTACATTGTCTTCAATTATGTCATCTTTTTCAACATCAGGTTCCTTTTAAATATCAATTTCATTGATTTCCCCCTCTTTGGACATGTATTGGCTAATAGGGTGGTGCTTTGACAAATATGGCACTTTATGACTGTATCTGAAGATTTATACTTAACATTATTGGAGTTTTCTTTGGGGTTTTTGTCCACAGAATCTTTCCAAGGTGCATTAAACCTTGTTTTGAGATTCACCCTACTAGAACCAATTTTGGTTCTGGTGGTTACTTCTTCTAATATATTGATAATATCCTCTGCTGAAGATTGTTCAGTAGTCCTGCCTTTGACAGAATGCTCTAAGTCACCTTCACATCAGAATCTTTCTGTGGATCATAAATTCTGACATGTCAGGGTATAATGCTGTTAGTCTGTCTTTTTGTTGGCAAAACCATGGTAAAGCTTTGTCTTTATCAGCATTAAATCTGGCAGATTAAAAGTCTTTTTCTACTTTAAATCTCCAAGCACCATTGGCCCATTTGTTAATATTTTGGATTTTCCACCAAGTCCAACTTTGGTGTCCGTGTGAATGTCTTAACTTGATATACCATCTGTGAGCTGATCTGGTAAACAAGGTGTTAAATCCTGCTGTTACCAATCTTTCTGGTAATTCAAAATCTTCTCTAATCATGTCAATTCCTCTGATGAATTCCATATGGTCATATTCTCCTTCACCACTGAATTGAGGCCATTCTTTAAGTTTTGGTATTTCTTTCAAAAGTGCTTGGCCCATTGATGGTTCCAAGTTATGAAAAGAAGTGGACAATTCATTTTTTAACTGTGAGCTATCAGGATCCAATACTTGTGGATTTGAAATTCTTGCGCCCTCATTTTTATTCAGAGGTGTAGGCATTCTTGGTAAGGTGTTCAGTATTTTTTCAATATCATTCATTTTACTGTTGCTACACCTTTGGGAATTTTTGTATTCATGTTGGAAGGCTTGTAATAAATTTATTACTTCAATTTTATACCTGTCTTCTTTATGTGCCAGTTCTTGCCATAACTCTGTCTGTCATGTATTATCAGCAGTGACTTGATTCAATTTCATTGATAATTTTGATAGTTGTTCTTGTGAAGCATCAAAACACTTTTTCAAGGCAATGGTATATGTATTTACTTCAGTGAATGAATTTGAAATGTCATCAAGGACTTTCTTGTTATCTGTCTTGATAATATTTATGGCTTGTTTAATTCTTGTTTCAATTATTTCATCAATATTGAATTTAGAATATTTGTCTGTTAACTGTTAAATAATGGCATATTTCTCATTTATTTTATTTCCAAAAGAATTCTCATTATTGGAAGTTTTAATTGTTCTTAAAACGTTTTCAAAACACATCAGTGTTTCATTGATTTGGCACAGACTCAAGTTGTTTGCTTTAATTTTGTTACAAATGGTTTCATTTTTATCAGAAAGATGATTTTTCACATCATTTATAGCTTCATACAACTCTGGGATGGAATCAAATATGTCAGAAATCATTTCTGGAATCTTAATCTGGCTTCCCACTTCTTCTGTAATTCCATCATGGTTCTGGCCATCTGAAATACATTTTCCATGGAATCCTGTAGCCCTGGCTGTAAGGTTTTGGGGCTGGTGCCTTCCCTTTGCCCTTGTTTTGAGCTTGTGGCTGCTTTTTCACGTTGGAATTGCTGCTGCTGGTATTGGCACTTGCATTGGTGGTGGAGGGTCGTTTTTCCTCCATTCTGCTGTTAAAAGCATCATATTATTCTTTTTCATCAATGTATTCCATCCATTGAGTAACTCTCAAGTGCTGGGATGACCCAGGAAGTTTCTTACAGTCTGTCAGGATGAAACTATGAAAAAGATGTAAAATAGGGTAATTACAACTTTGACTATGTTTGTGACATGGTAAAAATGATTTTAAAAAGATTTATAAAGGTTTAAGATGGTTTTGAAATGAAATTAAAGGGCTTTACTAAACTGGGTATAGTGGTGGTGAGCACTGTTGAAAGCCCTGGGTGCAGCTTTATCTGTTGGGTTACAATAATAAAAGATTATAATTATACCTGTTTATTGAACCAAGAATAAAACTGTTTTTGACAGCTTACTAGGTAGGATATTTAAGTGAAGGATGAGGAAACAATTCTGGCTGTGAAAAGCCTCCTTTTTATCCTGAAATTGGGTGGAAAGGGTGCTAGACCTTTCCACATAGAGGAAGTGAAGATTTTTCACTCTCTAGTACTGGCTTGTGGTTTGAAAACAGCCTGTACAACCTGGATTGGGCTCAGATGTGGTTTTGAAACCACATCTGGGCAGTTTTCACCAATACAGGGTGAAAATTTTCATCTGGGGACCTCACAGCCTGATTCTGACGTGTATGTCGCGTAGAATGCTGTACAGAAGCTGTATGGGACCCCAGTATTGACTGACATATGAGATATTGAAGTAAAAACAAGCTTCTTTGTCTATTTGACACCTCATATTCATGGTTATGGGATATTATCCCATGGTAGGGCTGTATGTGACAGCAGGTGGGAATCTGACCTTAAAACAGCCATAACGTTGCCAATTCTTGAGATATCAACCTCAGAATTGGCTTGGTGTGTAGCCCTGAATGTGCTCTACACAATGGTACCTCATTTGATATGGGTATAATTAAATATGGCAAAGTTATCCCATGTACAAGACTTTTGTACATTTGCGTGTTTTAGGCAAAAAGCTGTATTGAGCTTATTTTCCCCATAGCTTCTGCTGTAGTTGAGACATGGAGAAGTGGATGACACCATCAGATAGCCCTGATTGTTCTCTTTCCAAAAAGACCCCACTTCAAGTATCTCACACTAAAACTGTAGAAGTTAGATGAGAGGTGAGTGTTTTGTTCACCCTTATTTGGCCTGAAATTGACCACAACTCCAGTAATATTGGTGCTAGCTCAGTTTGGCTGGTACCATTGGATAGCCCTGGCTTAGAGCTTCATTTTGAGTACCCATTTGATGGGGTTAAGCCTCTCCTTCTAGATTCTAGATGGGAGGTGAAAATTAAGGTTTATGCTCAGCAATAACTTTGAGCAGGAATAACTTTGTTACTTCTTGTTCTATGGTGATGGGACTTATGTTTTCAGAAAGAGGTGAGTTTCCTCTTTCTTTTGATACCTTTTGAGCTGATTTGGCTCAGCTCCATGTTTTGGTGGTATCTTGGCTATACCATTGGTTTATGGTATTTTGGATATCATGCTTGTGCTCTGATTTTGTGAACCTTTGAGATATGACCACATACTCAGAAAGGTCACAAGAAATATTTAATATAACTATACATTAAAAATAAGTACCTTAAAGCTACAAAAATACCATAAATTGGTATAAAACTTGGTATAACTTCAAAACCAATGAATAAACATGTAAAATAAATTACACCATTGCATTCCCCATGGTAAAATACACATATACCATTTTTATGGCATATCTGGAAAGTCAATATTTAATAAGTTATAAGTAATAGTACCTTATAAAAGACACAAATCCTTGTTTATTTCAAAAACAAATGAAGCAACATGTAAAATAAATGGTACCATTGGATTCTCCATAAACATCCACACATAAAACAATTAATAAGCTAAGCTTCAAAATCAATATTTAAGAAATTAACATGAATATATGCACTTTTTTGGTCAATGCATATATTCAAGGAGTTTAGCTAATATCTCTTGAATTATGCATTATAGAGTGATGAACCAAAAATAAAGTCATCACGTGATTACTTTAGAAATACAGATATGAGGTTTATTTCACAAGTTATAAACAAGGTTAAAACATGTAAGGAATTATTGATTAAAATCAACAGAGCTGTTGACCACTTTGCTGTGAAAGTGGTCCAAACTTAAAAAAGCCTATACAGTTGGATTCTACTAGTTCATTCGTGAAGAATGATGTATTTTGTATTATAATATTCAAGGTATAACCCCTTGAAATCATAGTTTGAAGTTTAAAATATTAAATTTTGACAGAAAAGATGAGTTACAAGAAAAATCACACAAAATAGAGTTTTGATGATGTAAGGAAATGCTCTTGGCAACATGATAGGGTTATGCCAAGCGATTGGAATTCACTCTCTGAAGTGCTGTAGCATGTAAATCTTAAAAGTTATTAAGGATCAAATTTTGAGCTTAATTTGATCATTTATGATCACTCACTGTAACCTTAAATTAAGTTTAACAGTCATATGAGTGATACAATTGGTGAATAATATTAGTTTATAATTAAAACTAATGAAATAAACAAATTTTGGGGTTCTGCCAAGTCTTTGACGTCATCAAACTTAGAGTTATAGTGATAACTCTAAATAATGGCATAATAATGATGTAATCATCACCAAACCTTAAAATATTGATCAATACTAGTGGATATGATCAGTAAACGTCTACTAGAAGCCTGTTGGACTCTAGGAGGGAGGTATTTACTATAAATAGAGCTCTTTTTACTCTGTTTTCCCCTCAGACGCATCAAAAACATTAAATCAATACAATAAAAGGTAATTTCTTTATTCTTTATATATAAAACTCTTATATTATTGAATATCAAAGATCATCTTATTATAATCATAAATTTTGACGTGATTAAATCATTTATTTAATTGTTTTTGTTAAAAATCTCTCTAAAATCCCATTTCCACGTAAAAATCAAGAATATTTGTAATGTCTCTATTTTTTATTGTAAATAAAATTTAGATAAGTTGTACATATATTATTTGGCATAAAATATCTCAAAATTATTATATTAAGTATTAAAAGTAGGTTATTTTCTCTCATTATAATGAATTTCTCTCTATTATTCTTTTAATAATTCTTTAATTAATATAAATAGTATTTATATTAATTTATAAGTTTAATATTAGTAATACTATTGTTATTAATTGTTTTTTATTAATAAAAAACAATTTTTTACGCCTTTATTATTTGTTTGTAACAATAATAAAGTGCTTTTGAATATATTAATTATTTTATTATATTATATTTTATAATATAAATTATATTATCATATTTTATTGATAATATAATTGTTTTATGCCATAATTATAATAATTCTTTATTATTATAATTATTTTTGTCTTATTTATTTCATATATAAGAAAATTCATAGTACAATAAGTAAAATATTAGTAATTTTTACTTATTGTTTCATAGTCAAACCTTACAGGTTTTGAGTCACAGGCTGACATACCCTCCCTCTAAAAAAGGCTCATCATTGATGGGACTGTTCAGTCCTCCTAGAGGCCCTGAATCTCCTTAGATGAAGGTTCCCATCTGGTATGGCATCTTCTGCCAACCATTTGTCCTTATCAGCTGTTTGGTGCTTGAATCTGACTAAGTATTGTCTTTGATCCTGTCCATTAAGTCTGATCTTTCTGGCCCTGATGATTTTACTCACAGGTCCTGGGGAGTCCTCCACTTCCACTATGTCAGGTGGTGTGGGGTTCTTTTTCCTGGAGGGGAATTTATCCTCCTCTGTTTGGAAGTATGGTTTGACCAAACTCACTGGGAAGACTGGGTGCTTCCTGGAAAATTCCTCTGTAAGTTTGACTTCCACTGCATTTTTCCCTATCAACTTAATGATACTGAAAGGCCCTACAAATGAGTCCCTCATCTTTGTGGGTCCTTTAAGATCATTAAAGTTCAGTGTAGACACTAGCACCTGGTCCCCTTCCTTAAACTCAGATTCCATGTGTGTCTTGTCCCACCTCTGCTTATTATAATCTTTTGCTTCAGCTATGCATTAAGCAGCTGTATCACAAGCCCTTTTCCACATATCATGGAAGTCTTTGGCTGTGGGGTGGATGGTTAGGAGATTCTTCTTCAAATGATCCATAGGCAACAAGGGATTCCACCCTTTCTCTACCAGTGCAGGTGTTTTTCCTGTGGTAGAGTGCTGGCTTGTATTATAAGCCAGTTGGACAGCTGGTAGAAGGGTAACCCAGTCATGGGTATATCCCTCATGGTCCTTATACTCCATGCCATAGGCACAGAACCTTCTAAGGATGTCTTCCATAGTCTGGATCATCCTCTCAGCTAGGCCATCTGTTTGGGGATGGTAAGCTGTGGAAAAAGCAAGCTTGGTGCCAAGCATGTCATACAAGTTGGTCCAAAATTCAGATGTGAATTTTGGGTCCCTATCACTAATGATGATTTTTGGGACTCCACAGGTAGATATGATGTTATTCCAAAAAAACAGGGAAGTATCCATGGCTGTGTCCTCTTTGTGGCATGGTAGACACCTCATGCTCTTGCTGAACCTATCAACTATGATCAAGCAGGCATTGTAGTTTTCTTTGCCTCCTGGGAAAAGTCCTGTAACCCAGTCCATGTTGATGGTTTCCCATGGGTGTTTAGGTCCTTCTATATGTTGAAGTAACCCATACCTCTTCCCATGTTTCCTATTTGCCTTTTGGCATCTTTCACAAGTGTTGATGTATTCCCCCAACTCTTGTTCCCACTTGGGCCACCAAGCTGTGCTGGCTACCCTCTCTTTGGTCCTGTCTTTACTCATGTGTCCCATATAGGGGCAGTCATGACATTCCTGTGGGATCAGAGAGATGTGGTCTCTGTCTACCACTTTGAGTGCACTTGTGTGTTTCTCTCTGTGGTAGAGCAGGCCATCTATAAGGAAGAACTTGTTATCCTTATAGGCCCTCAACCAGGGTTCTTCCAGCTGGGATTCCATTTCTGGGCTCCTGTACTTTTGTGGAAGGAGTTGTAGTAATATGCCACACTGTTTGTGTTTGGCATAAGACGTCAGTACTGCACTAAAAAATCCATTGTGCAGTTCAGAGGAACTTATTCCCAATATGGGAGTTTCTGTCCCCTCTGTATCAGTGTTTCCACTGTCAAGGGTACCACTTTCTGGTGCCCATTCAGAAAATCTGAAGTTCTTCCTCCTATCTATTTCCATGAAATGGATAGGGATTTTGGCTGAAACTTCATGGTCATAAGCTGGATTGCTCTTGACATTATCCAGTGGCCATCTGCTAAGGCCATCTGCATTGGTATGACTTTTACCTTCTTTGAATATGATGGTCATGGTACCTTTATACTCCTGGATAGCTATTTGCCATCTCAGAATGTGTCTATTTGTAGTCTTCATGTTTAGTAAAGACTTCAAGGCTGTGCAGTCTGTGTAGACTTCAAAGACTGCACCCTCCAAATAATAATGGAGTTTCTCTAGAGCCCAGACTAGACATAGACATTCAGTCTGGGTGGCCCCATACCTGGCTTCTGAATCTTTCAGTTGCCTAGAGATGTAACATATTACACCCTCTCTTGGTTCACCATCCACAACTTGTCTTTGGTGAAGGGCTGCTCCTAAGCCTTGGCTACATGCTGCATCTATGTACAACTTGAATGGTAGTTCAAAGTAAGGAAAGATTAGCACAGGTGCATATGTGAGTTCATTTTTGATCCTCTCATATGCATCCCTCCTTTCCTTGGTTATTTCAAAAACTACATCTTTTGAACATAACTTGTATAAACTACTAGTTATGTGTGCAAATTTCTTGATGTGGTTTCTATAGTAGCTAGAAAACCCAAGGAAGGATTGCATTTCTTTGATGCTTTGTGGCACTGGCTTTTGCAGTACTACTTCTACTTTATTCTGTTCAATTGCCAGACTAAGACCTGAGACTTTATGTCCTAGAGCTAGTAGCTCTTGTTGGCCAAAATTCCACTTTTTTAGTGAAATTTTCAGATTGATGGGTGTACATTTACTTAGCACTCTGTCTATATATTGTACATGGTCTTCCCATGTCTCACAGTATATAATGATATCATCAATATGTACTACCATCCAGCCTTACAATATTTCTTCTTGAAATATTGTGTCCATCATCCTTTGGAAGTGGGCTGGTGCATTTTTAATGCCAAATGGCATCCTGGTATACTCATATATGCCCATATGGCATATTATTCTGAGTAATTTCATGGAGTTTGGTTTAACTCCATTTTGGTGGAAGCCTTTCATACAATCCATTTTGGTTATGTATTTGGCTTTTGCCAGTTTATCCAAGGCATTAGGTATCCTGGGTATAGGGTACCTGTCTGCTTTTGTGTAGTTATTCAGAGCTCTGAAATCTCCATACAGTCTAGACTTGCCATCATTCCAGGTGATTAGGACAGGGGTGGTGATTTCCACTATTTCATTATGTCCAATCTTCCTGATGACATCCATATCCAGGAGTTCATTGATATGTTTCTCAATTTCTTTCCTGGTTTCCAGGCTTGCTGGAAAAGGAGGTCTCCTAAGCATGGGTGGATAAGGCCTGTTCACATCCAGATATAGTTCTATATCATGGCCTTTGACCTTGCCTAATGGGTCTTCACCAATGGCAAATGCTGGTCTGTTCTTTCTCAGAATCTTCAGTAAACTTAGTTTTTGATTACTGGTGAGGGTAGTGCTAAACTGTCCCTCTCTGAATTCCTTCAGAAGTTCTTCTAATGGATCTTGAGGAGATATCTGGTATATATCAAGTGAAAATTTCTTTTCCTTGTTAGTACCAATGGTGATGTGCCTATTTTTACTGTTGTAAATGTATATGCCATACATCCTCTGGTAATCTGTTCCCAGTAAAAATCCTTGGATGTGGGCATCATCAAGCACTACAAACTCTGAATTGAGTCTGATATTACCCTTCCTGTGGGGTATAATTATCTCTTTGATAATTGTCCCAATGGAGGTCAACTTCCCTGATGCAATTTTAAAGTTCTTTGCCTTGGTGGGCAAGAGCTGTTTTTCCCAGTTTGGGAAGTGGGTATCCAGACAGTTTCTGGCCACTATGGAGCAGTGTGCTCCACTATCAATGCTCAGTGGATGCTGAGCATTGTCAATGCAAACAGTCATTTTTGTGGCTGTCCCATGTATATATGCCATTTCTTTGGTAGGTGTAACCAGGAATGTTTGTGCATCTTGTGTGTGTTTGCACAAGTTTTTGTTAGAAGTGTCCTGTGGCATGCCTGCTTCCAACTGTATGTCCTGAATTTCTAGTGGGGTTTCCTCTTGGTATTCCACTAACAAATTCCTCTCTTGGGTCTTGATAATCATCAGATGGTTCTCTGATGGTGTCACCCATGGAGTCTGATTCAGAATCCTCTGTTGGAGATTCTTCCTCTGGGACTTTCTCAATGGCATAGACTTTTTTCTTTGCCTTTGGACAGTTGTTGGCATAGTGGTCTGTTGAACTACTGTTGTGACAAGAATTTCTCTTCTTTGCCCCTTCTGCCACTCTTTCTTTGGGTTTGTTTTTAAGCTCTACCCTGAAAGGTTGTTTCTCTTTGAAACCATTTCTCTTATATGGGGTGAACTTCCCTATATTAGTCCTTTTTCTTATGTCTTGTAAGGTGTTGGAAATGTCATCTAGAGCGCAATTTTGGTTGCATCTGCATTTTACTTCATGCTCTAGTTCTCCTGGAAGTTGTGGCAGAAGTTTGTGATTCCTCATTTGGATGTTCATCTGAGGATCAATGGCTTTAAGTCTTTTAGACTGTCTAAGACACCACTCATATGGATCTTTGTCCACTGAGTATTTGTCATTTTCAAATGACATGGTCTTCTGCCATATCCAAGTTCCATTACTGTACTTTTGGATGATTTGACTCTTCTACCACGAATTTCTTTAATTTCTGTGTACCATATACTAGCATGACCTTTAAATGCAGTATTCAATCTAGCAGTGATCCAGTAGTCTGGTATGCTTGGTACATCAATGAAGAGTCCATCAATATAATCTATGAGCTCCATATGATCATATTCTCCTGATCCAGAGAACTTGGGCCAGCTTGAGGCCTCAGGAGGCTGTTTCAAGGCTTCTTTCTCTGAATAAGACATTCCATCTCCATCCTGGTATTGTGATGGAGATCTTGCCTTATTCATCAACATGGCATCTGGTTTGATGTCATCTGGTTGATATGGATTATCCATAACTTGGCCTTGTGGTTGGGGCTTCAAGTTAGGGTAGACATTAAGAAATTTGTTTATGTCTTGGTCCAGAAAATCCCTGTCCCTTATGCTGTGGTGTTGTTCTTCAAAGACTATATTCAGTATTTTGTTGGTTTCTTCAGAGGCTTTGCTCAGTTGAGCATATCCTTCTTGAAGATTCTTAGCCATCTGTTCCAAGGAGGCTTGAGCTTTTCTCATCCTCTCTTGGCCAGCTTCAATTTCTGCAAACTTTTTTTCAGATTGCTCAGCATTTTGGGACATTTGTAACCACAGTTTATCACTGTTGATGTTACTCTCAGATGTGACAATGTTATGTTCAGTCTGGGTGGGGGTAATGTTTCTATTACTAGGACTACTGATTCTAGAGTGGTTCACAACTACTTCTGGTTCTTGTGTACTTCTTTTACCAAATCTAACAGCTTCTGGATCATGGGGTCTGACTCTTTCCTCCTCTGGTTAAAGGAGGTTTTGTTCTTGCCCTTGTTTCCTTGTCTTCTCCTGGAAACTTCCTGGAATTGTGAAGAATGGTGACTCTTGGCCACTGATCTGCTGGTTTCTGAATGGTGTGAAGCCACTGGAAAGCTTATTTGGCCTGCTCCTTGTGAGCCTGAAGGAATCTGAGTAGGACCTGTCTGGGTTAACTGTTCTTCTATAGCTTGGATAGTGGCTCGATTCCCACTTATCCTCTGTGCCCTTGCCTCCAGGAGTCTGAACTGCCTGGTAGGATTCCAACCTTTGGTGGTTATCATAAGGTCTTTGAAGTCTATCTCTTTGAGACAGATCTTCTGGAAACTTGCTCCAAGTTCTGCCCAGTGACTTTCCAGGTTGAACCTTTTGTTGTCCATTCTCCATTGAAATAAATCTTTGAGGAGTTGGTGGAGCTGAAGAACTTGATCCATATCCTTCCAGTCCTCTGGTTTGAGGTTCCTGTTAAATTGGAGTGTGAATGGAAAGGTTGATATTATTTCCCTCATTGTTTTGCTATCCACCACTGTGTCCAAGGTGTCCTCTTCCAGGTCTTCTGGTTCTGGACAAGCCTTCTCTGTCCTCTGGCTGGTTCCTTTGGAAGCCAAGGTCTCTGAGGTATGCAGGGGACATATCAGTGTTTGGAAGCAGTCAAAACATTCATGTTCTTAGGGTATTTACCTCTGACTGTGCCTTGTACAAATTCTTTATCTGCTGATTTGGGCAGTTTGCCTTTGAAGGTTACAGCTGGGTTAATAATTGTAATCTTTCCTGTACAAGTGGTTAAGGTTGGTTTACCTTGTATTGAAGCAGAGTTTCGTGGTTTTCTACTCCTCTGAGTGGCTATTGGTGTCCACTTTTTGGCTTTAATGAGGCCTTCACTAAGTCTTTTTCCTTTGCCCTTGCTGCCCTCTGGTTCTGAGGGTATCACTGGTGTGTTGGCTTGTGACTGGGTCTCAAGTGGTATGAAATTTTCTTCCACTGAATCAAACAGGAAAAGTGGGCTTATGTCAGTTAAGACTTCTTAAAAGGTTGGTTTCGCACGTCTAAGAATGGCCTCTGGGCTTGTATATTACTACAATATGCCCTTGTATGATGACAGTGTATTTGAATTAACAATTCCCTGTCAAGGATACATCTTATTGATATGTGGTATACTGTTTGTATACCAATATCTTACAGAATACTTGTAGTTAGCAAGTATAATCTGTCAAAGATGGTGTATTACAGGGCAATTGAGTTAACAATGTGCCCAAACACGCCTCAACTGTTGGTTTATCAGTATGAGCCGTCTTGATTCAATTAAGAATTAAGACTGTATTAGTGGCTTAAAAGTTTTTTTATATACAAAACATGCCAAAATACTGGTTTTGTGGTTATTAGCCATGTGACAGATACTCTTATGAAAATATAAGTATTTTTAATATATATATAATATATTTTTAAGAATAAATGACGCCTAAAAAGGTAAAACAAGTGTCAATAAATGATAAAAAGAGAAAACCTTACTTGTAATAAGTCCAAAAGGTTTTAAAACATGGCCAGGCCCCCAAAATGTCAGGATGAAACTATGACAAAGATGTAAAATAGGCTAATTACAACTTTGACTATGTTTGCGACATGGTAAAAATGATTTTAAAAAGATCTATAAAGGTTTAAGATGGTTTTAAAATGAAATTAAAGGGCTTTACTATACTGGGTATAGTGGTGGTGAGCGCTATTGAAAGCCCTGGGTGCAGCTTTATCTGTTGGGTTACAATAATAAAAGATTATAATTATACCTGTTTATTGAACCAAGAGTAAAACTGTTTTTGACAGTTTACTAGGTAGGATATTTAAGAGCAGGATGAGGAAACAATTCTGGCTGTGAAAAGCATTCTTTTTATCCTGAAATGGGGTGGAAAGGGTGCTAGACCTTTCCACATAGAGGAAGTGAAGATTTTTCACTCTCTAGTACTGGCTTGTGGTTTGCAAACAGCCTTTATAACCTGTATTGGGCTCAGATGTGGTTTTGAAACCACATCTGGGCAGTTTTCACCCATACAGGGTGAAGATTTTCATCTGGGGACCTCACAGCCTGATTCTGACGTGTATGACGCGTAGAATGCTGTACAGAAACTGTATGGGACCCCAGTATTGACTGACATATGAGGTATTGAAGTAAAAACAAGCTTCATTGTCTATTTGACACCTCATATTCATGGTTATGGGATATTATCCCATGGTAGGGCTGTATGTGACAGCAGGTGGGAATCTGACCTTAAAACAGCCATAACTGTGCCAATTCTTGAGATATCAACCTCAAAATTGGTTTGGTGTGTAGCCCTGTATGTGCTCTACACAATGGTACCTCATTTGATATGGGTATCATTAAATATGGAAAAGTTATCCTATGTACAAGACTTTTGTACATTTGTGTGTTTTAGGCAAAAAGCTGTATTGAGCTTGTTTGCCCCATAACTTCTGCTGTAGGTGAGATATGGGGAAGTGGATGACACCATCAGATAGCCCTGATTGTACTCTTTCGAAAAAGACCCCACTTCAAGTATCTCACACTAAAACTGTAGAAGCTAGATGAGAGGTGAGTATTTTGTTCACCCTTATTTGGCCTGAAATTGACCATAACTCCAGTAATATTGGTGCTAGCTCAGTTTGGCTGGTACCATTGAATAGCCCTGGCTTAGAGCTTCATTTTGAGTACCCATTTGATGTGGTTCGGCCTTTCCTTCTAGATTCTAGATGAGAGGTGAAAATTAAGGTTTATGCTCAGCAATAACTTTGAGCAGGAATAACTTTGTTACTTCTTGTCCTATGGTGATGGGACTTATGTTTTCAGAAAGAAGTGAGTTTCCTCTTTCTTTTGATACCTTTTGAGCTGATTTGGCTCAGATCCATGTTTTGGTGGTATCTTGGGTATACCATTGGTTTATGGTATTTTGGCTGTCATGCTTGTGCTCTGGTTTTGAGTCACAGGCTGACACAGTCAGGTATGAGTTCATGCAGGTTTTCCACAGATCTGCAAGGATCTGGTACACTTTGTGCTGCAGTGCATTGTTGTAAGCTTTCTGGCTGGCTTTGTAAATGTCCACTGAGGCTTCTTGTGGCGGTTCCAGCTCTTTTTAAAGGTAAAATAGTGTCATCAGCTGCAGAATTGGACAATTTATTGTTGTGGAAGTCTTTTACTGACCCTTTTCCTTCTTTATCTAATTGGCTTCTGCCATAATCATGTCTATGACCTTTTTGGGAGCTGCTTCAGGGCTTATAGATTGCTCCTGATCTGGTTGAAGGCATATTTTATGATTAAAAAGGTTTAAGATAGTAATTTTATGTCAAAAACTTACTATTTCCCAAATTTTTAGCTTTCTGAAGAGTATTACTGATGTCCAGGTTGATTAATTCAGAAGAAATTGGCTCTTGTTGGTTATTCTGATGATAATAACAGTGCTTGCAGGAATAATGCTAGTAACTGTGAGGCTGTTTCAATGTTTTCTTGTCTTACCATGTTTTCAGACACTAAAATTAATTAAAAATCTAATTAATTAAGTAAAAAAAGTTATTTCAAAAAAAGAAATAAAAATGTGAGCCTCACTTATAATATGAAAAAAGTTATTTTTTATGGATTTTTTGAATTATAAGTATTTTTTCTATGTTTTTTGAATTTTCTAATATGAGAAAAAGGATTCAAGAAGAGTAAAAAAAATATGTCACAGGTAAAATATCACGGCTGGGCCCCCAAATGTAAGGTGTGGATATGAAACTATGATAAAATATCAAACACTTTTCCTATCCTCAAAATTTGTATAAGGTAGAATTATTTAAAAATAGTAAGAAATAGTATTTTTAAAGGGGAAACATGCCAATTTTATTGTTTTTAACTTTCTAAGTATAAAAAAATAATAAAATAAAAATTTATTGTTTTACCAACAATAAAGATATATCCAGAAATACTCTACAAGAGATATTCAAGGCTATAAAAGAAATTTCTTCAAGAGGAATTTCAATTGGAATTAATTGAGAAAAGGACTGAAAGCAATTAATTGAAGAACAATTTCTTTAAAAAGATATTTAAACAGAAAAAAGGCTCAAAAGTGACCAGAGTGAATTTGGAAACAAAGTGACAAAGCTAACAGTGATGAAAGATGCTTTAATTAACTTTTGGGGTGGTGTCAGCCTGTGACTCAAAACCAGAGCACAAGCATGACAGCCAAAATACCATAAACCAATGGTATAGCCAAGATACCACCAAAACATGGAGCTGAGCCAAATCAGCTCAAAAGTTATGCAAAGGAAGAGGAAACTCATCTCTTTCTGAAAATATAAGTCCCATCACCATAGGACAAAGAATAACAAAGTTATTCATGCTCAAAGTTATTACTGAGCATAAACCTTAATTTTCACCTCCCATCTAAAATCTAGAAGAGGAGGCTTAACCCCATCAAATGGGTACTCAAAATGAATATCTAATCCAGGGCTATCCAATGGTACCAGCCAAACTGAGCTAGCACCAATATTACTGGAGTTATGGTCAATTTCAGGCCAAATAAGGGTGAACAAAATATTCACCTCTCATCTAGCTTCTACAGTTTTAGTGTGAGAGACTTGAAGTGGGGTCTTTTTGGAAAGGGCACACTCAGGGCTATCTGATGGTTTCATCCACTCTCCCATATCTCAAATACAGCAGAAGGTATGGGGCAAACAAGCTCAATACAGCTTTTTGCCCAAATCACGCATATGTACAAAGTTCTTGTACATGGCATAACTTTGCCATATTTAATGATAACCATATCAAATAAGGTACCATTGTGTAGGCCACATACAGGGCTACACACCGGTTCAGCCTTTAGGTTGATATCTCAAGAACTGACAAAGTTATAGCTGTTTTAAGGCCAAAATCCCACATTCTGGCCAATACAGCCTTACCATGGGATAATATCCCATTACCATGAATATGAGGTGTCAAATAGACAAAGAGGCTTGTTTTTACTTCTATACCTCATATTTCAGTCAATACTGGGGTCCCATACAGCTTCTGTACAGCATTCTACGTGTCATACACATCAGAATCAGGCTGTGAGGTCCCCAGATGAAACTCTTCACCCTGTATTGGTGAAAACTGCCCAGATGTGGTTTCAAAACCACATCTGAGCCCAATTCAGGTTATACAGGCTTTTTTCAAGCCACAAGCCGGTACTAGAGAGTGAAAAACCTTCACTTCCTCTATGTGGAAAGGTCTAGCACCCTTTCCACCCCATTTCAGGATAAAAAGGATGCTTTTCACAGCCAGAATTGTCTCCTCATCCTGCTCTTGAATAACCTACGTAGTAAACTGTCAAAAACAGTTTTACTCTTGGTTAATAATCAGGTATAATTATAAATCTTAATTATTGTAGTCTTTTATTATTGTAACCCAACAGATAAAGCTTCACCCAGGGCTTTCAACAGCGCTCACCACCACTATATTATATATAGTAAAGCCCTTTTAATCTTGAAATTAAATTACCTTCAACCCTTATAAACCTTTTTTAAACCATTTTTACTGTGTCACAAACATAGTTAAAGTTGTACTTAGCCTATTTACACCTTTATCATAGTTTCATCCTGACATTTTGGGGGCCTGGCTGTGTTTTAAACTTTTTTTTGGACCTTATAAGTGAGTTTTATCTTTTATTCTTTATTTCTGACAATTTTTTTATCTTTCTAGGCATATTTTCTTTTAAAAAAATATATATTTCATATATATTTTTGGTTAAATACTCATATTGTAAGAGTACTTACCACATGGTTAATACCCACAAAAACCTTCATTTTGGGCCTGTTTACATATAAAAACACATAAGCCATCAATAAGTCCTGTATTCGTGATTGAATAAGGACACCTCTGACTGAAAAACCATCATTTGAGGTGTGGTTAAGTGTATTGCTAACTCAATTACACTTATACAGAGCCACTTATTCAGATTACACTTGAAAACCACAAGTGTATCTGTGGGATACTGGCACACAAACAGTGTGACAGGGTACCAAAAGCTGTAATTCTGACGTGGAAGTGTTGATTCAATTACACTGTCATTATAGAGGTCATATTGTAGTAACATACAAGCCCAGAGGCCAATCTTAGACGTGCAAAACCAGCATTTTTTGAGAATTCTTAACTGACATAAGCCCTCTTTTTCATACCTTGATTCAGTGGAAGGAAATTCCATCCCACTTGAGACCCAGTCACAGGCCAACACACCAGTGACAACCTCAGAAGCAGAGGGCAGCAAGGACAAAGGAAAGAGGCAAAGTGAAGGTCTCATCACAGCCAAGAAGTGGACTCCAATAGCCACTCAGAGGAGTAGAAAACCACGAAACTCTGCTTCAATACAAGGTAAACCAACCTTAACCACTTGTACAGGGAAAATTACAATTATTAACCCATTTGTAACCTCCAAAGGCAAACTGCCCAAATAAGCAGATAACAAATTTGTACAAGGCACAGTCAAAGGTAAATAACCTAAGAACATAAGGTTTTTGACTGCTTTCAAACACTGATATGTCCCTTGTATACCTCAGAGACCTTGGCTTCCAAAGGAACCAGCCAGAGGACAGAGAAGGCTTGTCCAGAACCAGAAGACCTGGAAGAGGACACCTTGGACACAGTGATGGATGGCAAAACAATGAGGGAGATAATATCAACCTTGCCATTAACACTCCAATTCAACAGGAACCTCAAACCAGAGGACTGGAAGGATATGGATCAAGTTCTTCAGCTCCACCAACTCCTCAAAGATTTATTTCAATGGAGAATGGACAACAAAAGGTTCAACCTGGCAAGTCACTGGGCAGAACTTGGAGCAAGTTGCCAGAAGATATGTCTCAAAGAGATAGACTTCAAAGACCTTATGATAATCACCAAAGGTTGGAATCCTACCAGGAAGTTCAGACTCCTGGACGCAAGGGCACAGAGGATAAGGGAGAATCGAGCCACTATCCAAGCTATAGAAGAACAGTTAACCCAGACAGGGCCTACTCAGATTCCTTCAGGCTCACAAGGAGCAGGCCAAATCAGCTCTCCAGTGGCTTCATACCATGCAGAAACCAGCAAATCAGTGGCCAAGAGTCACCATTCTTCACAATTCCAGGAAGTTTCCAGGAGAAGACAAGGAAACAAGGGCAAGAACAAAACCTCCTTCAACCAGAGGAGGAAAGAGTCATACCCCATGATCCAGAAGCTGTTAGATTTGGTGAAAGAAGTACACAAGAACCAGAAGTAGTTGTAAACCACTCTAGAATCAGTAGTCCTAGTAATAGAAACAATACCCCCACTCAGATTGAACACAACATTGTCACACCTGAGAGTAACTTAAACAGTGATGCACTGTGGTTACAAATTTCCCAATATGCTGAACAATCTGCAAAGCAGTTTACAGAACTTGAAGCTGGCCATGAGAGGATGAAAAAACACAAGCCTCCTTGGAACAGATAGTTAAGAATCTTCAAGAAGGATATTCTCAATTGAGCAAAGCCTCTGAAGAAACCAACAAAAGACTGAATCTACTCTTTCAAGAACAACACAACAGCAAAAGGGACAGGGATTGTCTGGATCAAGACATAAACAAACTGTTTAATGTCTACCATAACTTGGGGCCCCATCCACAAGGCCAAGTTATGGATAATCCATATCAACCAGATGACATCAAACCAGATGCCATGTTGATGAATAAGGCAAGATCTCCATCACAATACCAGGATGGAGATGGCATGTCTTATTCAGAGAAGGAAGCCTTGAAACAGCTTCCTAAGGCCTCAAGCTGGCCCACATTCTCTGGATCAGGAGAATATGATCATATGGAGCTCATAGATTATATTGATGGACTCTTCATTGATGTACCAAGCATACCAGACTACTGGATTACTGCTAGATTGAATACTGCATTTAAAGGTCATGCTAGTATATGGTACACAGAAATGAAAGAAATCTATGGAAGAGGAAAATGGCCATGGTGGAAGAGTCAAATCATCCAAAAGTATAGTAATGGAACTTGGATATGGCAGAAGACCATGTCATTTGAAAATGACAAATACTCAGTGAACAAAGATCCATATGAGTGGTTTCTTAGACAGTATAAAAGACTTAAATCCATTGATCCTCAGATGAACATCCAAATGAGGAATCACAAGCTTCTGACACAACTGCCAGTAGAACTAGAGCATGCAGTAAAATGCAGATGCAACCAAAATTGCACTCTAGATGACATTACCAAAACCTTACAAGACATAAGGAAAAGGACTAATATAGGGAAATTTACCCCATATAAGAGCAGTGGTTTCAAAGAGAAACAACCTTTCAGGGTAGAGCTTAAAGACAAACCCAAAGAAAGAGTGGCAGAAGTGGCAAAGAAGAGAAATCTTTGTCACAATTGTGGTTCAACAGACCACTATGTCAACAGCTGTCCAAAGGCAAAGAAAAAAGTCTATGCCATTGAGAAAGTCCCAGAGGAAGAATCGCCAACAGAGGATTCTGAATCAGACTCTATGGGTGATTCCATCAGAGAACAATCTGATGATGAACAGGACCCAAGAGAAGAATTTCTAGTGGAGTACCAAGGGGAAACCCCACTCAAAATTCAGGACATACAGCTGAAAGCAGGCATGCCACAAGATACTGCCAACAAAAACTTGTGCAAACATACACAGGATCACAAACATTCCTGGTTACACCAACTAAAGGAATGGCATATATACATGGAACAGCCACAAAGATGACTGTCTGTATTGAAAATGCTCAGCACCCACTGATCATTGATAGTGGAGCACATTGCTCCATAGTGGCCAGAAATTATCTGGATAACCACTTCCCAAATTGGGAAAAACAGCTCTTGCCCACTAAGGCAAAGAACTTTAAAAGTGCATCAGGGAAGATGACTTCCATTGGGACAATTATCAAAGAGATAATTATACCCCACAGGAAAAGTAATATCAGACTCAACCCAGAGTTTGTAGTACTTGATGATGCCCACATCCAAGGGTTTTTACTGGGAACAGATTACCAGAGGATGTATGGCATAGACATTTATAACAGCAAAAATAGGCACATAACCATAGGTACTAACCAGGAAAAGAAATTTTTCCTTGATATATACCAGATATCTTCTAAAGATCCACTAGAAGACCTTCTGAAGGAATTTAAAGAGGGACAGTTTAGCAATACCCTCACCAGTAAACAGAAACTAAGTTTACTGAAGATGCTGAGAAAGAACAGACCAGCATTTGCCATTGGTGAAGAACCATTAGGCAAGGTCAAAGGCCATGATATAGAATTATATCTGGTTTTGGAAAGACCCTATCCACCCATGCTTAGGAGACCTCCTTATCCAGAAAGCCTGGAAACCAGGAGAGAAATTGAGAAACATATCAATGAACTCCTGGACATGGATGTCATCAGGAAGATTGGACATAATGAAATAGTGGAAATCACCACCCCTGTCCTAATCACCTAGCATGATGGCAAGTATAGACTGTGTGGAGACTTCAGAGCTCTGAATAACTACACAAAAGCAGACAGGTACCCTATACCCAGGATACCTCATGCCTCGGATAAACTGGCAAAAGCCAAATACATAACCAAAATGGATTGTATGAAAGGCTTCCACCAAAATGGAGTTAAACCAAACTCCATGACACTACTCAGAATAATATGCCATATGGGAATATATGAGTATACCAGGATGCCATTTGGCATCAAAAATGCACCAGCCCATTTCCAAAGGATGATGGACACAATATTTCAAGAAGAAATACTGGAAGGCTGGATGGTGGTATATATTGATGATATCATTATATACTCAGAGACATGGGAAGACCATGTCCAATACATAGAAAGATTACTAAGTAAATGAACACCCATAAATCTGAAAATTTCACTTAAAAAGTGCAATTTTGGCCTACAAGAGTTACTGGCTCTAGGACATAAAGTTTCAGGTCTTAGTCTGGCAATTGACCAGAATAAAGTAGCAGCAGTACTGCAAAAGCCAGTACCAAATATCATCAAAGAGATGCAATATTTCCTTGGGTTTGCTAGCTACTATAGAAACCACATAAAGAACTTTGCCCACATAACTAATAGTTTACACAAGTTGTGTTCAAAAGATGTAGTTTTTGAAATCACCAAGGAAAGGAGGGATGCATATGAGAGGATCAAATATGAACTCACAAATGTACCTGTGCTCATCTTACCTGACTTTGAACTACCATTCAAGTTATACATAGATGCAGCATCTAGTCAAGGCCTAGGAGCAGCCCTTCACCAAAGACAAATTGTGGATGGTGAACCAAGAGCAGGAGTAATTTGCTACATCTCAAGGCAACTGAAAGATTCAGAAGCCAGGTATGGGGCCACCCAGACTGAGTGTCTATGTCTAGTCTGGGCTCTAGAAAAACTCCATTATAATCTGGAGGGTGCAGTCTTTGAAGTCTACACAGACTGCACAGCCTTGAAGTCTTTACTGAACATGAAGACTACAAATAGACACATGCTGAGATGGCAAATAGACATCCAGGAGTATAGAGGGAACATGACCATCATATACAAAGAAGGTAAAAGTCATACCAATGCAGATGGCCTTAGTAGATGGCCACTGGATAATATCAAGAGCAATCCAGCTTATGACCCTGAAGTTGCAGCCAAAATCCCTATACATTTCATGGAAATAGATAGGAGGAAGAACTTCAGATTTTCTGAATGGGCACCAGAAAGTGGTACCCTTGACAGTGGAAACACTGATTCAGAGGGGACAGAAACTTCCATATTGGGAATAAGCTCCTCTGAACTGCACAATGAATTTTTTAGTGCAGTACTGAAGTCTTATGCCAAACACAAACAGTGTGGCATACTACTACAACTCCTTCAACAAACGTACAGAAGCCCAGAGATAGAATTGCAGCTGGAAGAACCCCTGTTGAGGGCCTATAAGAATAAGAAGTTCTTCCTTATAGATGGCCTGCTCTACCACAGAGAGAAACACACAAGTGCACTCACAGTGGTAGACAGAGACCACATCTCTCTGATCCTACAGGAATGTCATGACTGCCCCTATATGGGACATATGAGTGAAGACAGGACCAAAGAGAGGGTAGCCAGCACAGCTTGGTGGCCCAAGTGGGAACAATAGTTGGGGGAATACATCAACACTTTTGAAAGATGCCAAAAGGCAAATAGGAAACATGGGAAGAAGTATGGGTTACTTCAACATATAGAAGAACCTAAACAACCATGGGAAACCATCAACATGGACTGGGTTACAGGACTTGTCCCAGGAGGCAAAGAAAACTACAATGCCTGCTTGATCATAGTTGATAGGTTCAGCAAGAGATTGAGGTGCCTCCCATGCCACAAAGAGGACACAGCCATGGATACTGCCCTGTTATTTTTGGAATAACATCATATCCACCTGTGGAGTCCCAAAAATCATCATTAGTGATAGGGACCCAAAATTCACATCTGAATTTTGGACCAACTTGTATGACATGCTTGGCACCAAGCTTGCTTTTTCCACAGCTTACCATCCCCAAACAGATGGCCTAGCTGAGAGGATGATCCAGACTATGGAAGACATCCTTAGAAGGTTCTGTGCCTATGGCATGGAATAGAAGGACCATGAAGGATACACCCATGACTGGGTAACCCTTCTACCAGCTGTCCAACTGGCTTATAATACAAGTCAGCACTCTACCACAGGAAAAACACCTGCAGTGGTAGAGAAAGGGTGGAATCCCCTGTTGCCTGTGGATCACTTGAAGAACAATCTTCTTACCATCCACCCCACAGCCAAAGACTTCCATGATATGTGGAAGAAGGCTCGTGACACAGCTACCAAATGCATAGCTGAAGCAAAAGAATGTAATAAACAGAGGCGGGACAAGACACACATGGAAACTTAATTTAAGGAAGGGGACCAGGTGCTAGTGTATACACTGAACATTAATAATCTTAAAGGACCCAAGAAGATGAGGGACTCATTTGTAGAGTCTTTCACTATCATTAGGTTGATAGGAAAGAATGCAGTGGAAGTCAAGCTTACAGAGGAATTTTCCAGGAAGCACCCAGTCTTCCCAGTAAGTTTGGTCAAACCATACTTCCAAACAGAGGAGAATAAATTCCCCTCCAGGAAAAGGAACCCCACACCACCTGATATAGTGGAGGTGGAGGACTCCCCAGGACCTTTGAGTAAGATCATCAGGGCCAGGAAGATCAGACTTAATGGAAAGGATCAAAGACAATACTTAGTCAGATTCAAGCACCAAACAGCTGATAAAGACAAATGGTTAGCAGAAGATGCCATACCAGATGGGAACCTTCATCTAAGGAGATTCAGGGCCTCTAGGAGGACTGAACCGTCTCATAAATGATGAGCCTTTTTTAGAGGGAGGGTATGTCAGCCTGTGACTCAAAACCAGAGCACAAGCATGACAGCCAAAATACCATAAACCAATGGTATAGCCAAGATACCACCAAAGCATGGATCTGAGCCAAATCAGCTCAAAAGGTATCAAAAAAAAGAGGAAACTCACCTCTTTCTGAAAACATAAGTCCCATCACCATAGGAGAAAGAATAACAAAGTTATTGCTGAGCATAAACCTTAATTTTCACCTCTCATCTAAAATCTAGAAGGAGAGGCTTAACCCCATCAAATGGGTACTAAAAATAAAGCTCCAAGCCAGGGCTATCCAATGGTACAAGCCAAACTGAGCTAGCACCAATATTACTGGAGTTATGGTCAATTTCAGGCCAAATAAGGGTGAACAAAACATTCACCTCTCATCTAGCTTCTACAGTTTTAGTGTGAGATACTTGAAGTGGGGTCTTTTTGGAAAGAGAACAATCAGAGCTATCTGATGGTGTCATCCACTTCCCCATATCTCAATTACAGCAGAGGTTATGGGGCAAACAAGCTCAATACAACTTTTTTCCCAAATCACGCATATGTACAAAAATCTTGTACATGGCATACCTTTGCCATATTTAATGATAACCATATCAAATAAGGTACCATTGTGTAGACCAAATACGGGGCTACACACTGGTTCATCCTTTAGGTTGATATCTCAAGAACTGACAAAGTTATAGCTGCTTTAAGGCCAAAATCCCACATTCTGACCAATACAGCCTTACCATGGGATAATATCCCATTACCATTAATATGAGGTGCCAAATAGACAAAGAAGCTTTTTTTTAATTCAATACCTCATATGTCAGTCAATACTGGGGTCCCATACAGCTTCTGTACAGCATTCTACGTGTCATACACATCAGAATCAGGCTGTGAGGTCCCCAGATGAAAATTTTCACCCTGTATGGGTGAAAACTGCCCAGATGTGGTTTCAAAACCACATCTGAGTCCAATACAGGTTATACAGGCTGTTTGCAAACCAAAAGCCAGTACTAGAGAGTGAAAAACTTTCACTTCCTCTAGGTGGAAAGGTCTAGCACCCTTTCCACCCCATTTCAGGATAAAAAGGAGGCTTTTCACAGCCAGAATTGTCTCCTCATCCTGCTCTTGAATAACCTACGTAGTAAACTGTCAAAAACAGTTTTACTCTTGGTTAATAATAAGGTATAATTATAAATCTTAATTATTGTAGTCTTTTATTATTGTAACCCAACAGATAAAGCTGCACCCAGGGCTTTCAACAGCGCTCACCACCACTATATTATATATAGTAAAGCCCTTTTAATCTTAGAATTAAATCATCTTCAAACCTTAAAAACCTTTTTTAAACCATTTTTACTGTGTCACAACCATAGTTAAAGTTGTACTTAGCCTATTTACACCTTTATCATAGTTTCATCCTGACAGGTGGTTCAAGGGTAAAATGATTATAATTATTTTTTCACATGGTCAAAGGTTAAAAATGATTTAAAAAGGGTGGTTGGAATCTTTTATTGATTTGTTTAACAGTGTTTAAACTAATTATAAAAGGAAAAGACTCTAACATGAAGAGAAAAGTGGGGCAAAGAAGACATTCTTTTATAGCCATCATATTTCTTACTCAAAAAGTAAATTTTACTCTTGTGGGTCGTGAAAAACAGTCTGAAAACAGAAAATCTAATTATGGCATCATTGAACCCTGGTTTAGACCAAAAAAGGGCTGGTTTAAGCCCTTTTTTGCTATTTTTAGCCATTTTGGACCCTTAAATCAGCCATTACTATAGCAATACCTGGTCTAGAGCCTTCAAGACACGTCAGAATTTGTGTAAGAGGTGTAGAAACCAGTTAAAGCTGCTTTTACTAACACTGTTTTAGCTTAAGGGTAGTTTTACCCTCTTGGCAGCAGTTAAAACTACCCTGGTTGGTATCAAAACCTCATCTTCAATTGAGTCAGAGACCCTGTGACTCAATTCCAGGCCAAAATTAATTAGCTTTTGCGTGGATTTTGACATCCCACGCCAGTCAGTAAGTATTTTGGGGGTCTAGCTCCCCCTTAGAGCTAGAGTGTCCTTTCCCCCCCCCAGAATTAATCTTTCCAATTTATTTTTTCTTTAATTCCTCATCATGTAATACAATTATAATTTACACATGTAATGCAATTGATTTTTTAATTACACATCTGTAATAATTGATAACTCATATGTAAATTGAAGTTCACTTATGTAATACATGCACACATTTTGACATTTCAATTGAATTCAATTGAAAATACTTCAATTCCTCATAACTTCTAAGGTAAACACAACACCTCAATTTTAACACAAAAATTGATGGTTAACACCACATGTGGTGTGAATTAAATTAAGGTTTTGAGGATTTTCAGACTTTTGTACAAAAAATCCTAAAAACTTAATTCAAGCTTATTTAGAGTTGAGTTACAGAAATTTCATCCAGAGGTGACCCCACTTTATTTTTTAGGCGGAATCCAACGGTGTGATAATTTGTTTTTGTTTATTTATTGGATAAAAATTTATAATATATTTCATATAACGTTTTACCAAAAATATTTTAATTTCATAATTTTTATTAATAATTCATTATTACTTAATTTTTTCAAGTAAAAATGTAATTCAATAATTTTAAATTTTATTGTAATTTTATTGTTAAATTATAATTAAACTTTTATTTTTAAATATAAATTTGTACTTATATTTCAATTTTTATTTTTATAATATAAATAAATATATTTTATTTATATTTGTGTCTTAATTTATCATTTGTGGTCCTTTGGGTATATGAAAATACCTCTAAGGCGCACAATTTTCATGAGTATCAAGATATTTCCTTAATATATTTTTATTGAAAATCATAAATTTCCATTGATAAATCTCAAGATATTCTTTATAAAACCCATTACCTTTTTCTAGTATGAACTGAATCACTGAGTATAATATTTATAATAGGGGGTGTCAAAGTTACCAAATCCCAGACTCAAAATCCCGAGTTTTTTTTTGCCAAAATCCTGCATTAATTTTTTTGGGATTTGGGAAATACCACACCTCAAGAGGTGAGGTATTTTGAGGTACAAAAACACAGGTGTTTTGGTACCAAATCCCGTGATTAAATACCAAAATCCCACCTTTAGCTTCCCATAAAGGCACATTTTTCAAACACACAACTCAGTAAGGGCATGTTAAATTGCATAAAAATTTCCTTCTCTTGCATCAAATCTAAATACACTCATCATTCATTAAGTTATTTGATTTCAAATTTCATTTACTACCAGCCTTTTCTTTATTTACCATGCCCAAGGCATTGCAAAGGCTACCTTTACTTCAGACCTTGAACTCACTTCAGTTCATTGATGCTCTCAACTCTGATAGTGATTCTGATATCCAGGAAGATATAATCTTATTAGATATGATAACCTCACAAAGATAAATCAATCCTCGTAGAAGATATCCATCTCATTACATGTATACAATGAATGATTTACAGACATTATCATCTGAAAACTTTTGACAGCTATGTAGGACCACACATGAATCATTTGAAAAATTGGTTGCACAAATTCAAGCTGATAAAACCTTTCGAAACTCATCACAAAACAAACAACGCAATCCTGCCATCCAATTGGCTGTGGCATTATCAAGGCTAGGATCAAATGGAAATGGGGCCGCTTTGGGAAAGATTGGAATGCTGTTTGGAATTAGCCATGGGGCTATTGTGTTGTACACTCAAAGAGTCATTCAGATATTAATGAAGTTGAAGCGCAAAGTGATTGTGTGGCCAACAATAGAACAACGCAGAGAGATGTCTCAAGTAATGCAAGCAGAAGGCTTCCCTGGGTGCATTGGGTTTATTGATGGGAGTCTCATACCATTATCACAACGTCCTCCCAAGGATGGTGAAGCGTATTTTGATTGCAAAAAAAGGTAAGCTGTTGAATCTTTATCCTTTATTTCAATATTACTGATGGTTTACATAGAAGGTATTCTATGTCAATACAACTGGTTTGCGATATCAACAAACAGTTCACTGCTCTGCATGTTGGTTGTACTGGGTCACTTCATGATTTGAATGTCTATCAACATATGAAAATAGCACAAACACCTCAAGAGTTTTATGAAAAGGATCAGTACTTACTTGCAGATTTGGCATATGCAAGCTCTCCTTGGGTTGTTCCAGCATATAAGGGAGTTGTAGCACATAATGAAGACAACCGTTCTTTCAATTACTGTCTAGCAAAATCAAGGGTCAGGATCGAGCATGCAATTGGAATTTTGAAGGGGAGGTGGTTTTCTCTAAGGGAAATGAGAAATCAAATGAGGGATAATCATGAAATTGAATATTTTGTTAGTTGGGTTGTTTCTTGCATGATTTTACATAATATGTTAGCTCAAATTGGTGATGAGTGGTTTGATTTATATGAAGATGATGATCCACCACAAGCGGAAAATCTGGCCAACAATGACATTGGGGAAGATGTGCTAAATATGCGTGAAAAAATTAAACCAATCACTTTGGCATGGAAAAATAGTCAATTGTAAATTTCATCAGGACCAATTTTTTATAAACTTAATTTATTGGCATACAACGGAGTGAAGATGTTATTCATAAAATAAAAGTATTTACAATTAAGATTTTTTAGTTCTTTTTTGATCCTGCATATTTCTTTCAAAGTACCCATTGATTCTTGAATTAATTTCAGTGGGTGTCATTTTCAATAATTTGTAACCTACATTAAATAATTTATGGTTTATTTGAAAAGAACATCCAAAATGAGTAATTTCGTCATGATTGATAATTTCTGGAGGTGGTTTTGTTGTATGATGAACCATTGTTGATGTCTTCCAAAGAATTTCCATGATGCCAGGTTTTTTTGAAAAATCGATCTCCATTTTCAATTCAGGGAAGTGTAAGCCATGTCCAGAGGGGGTGAATACAGTAGGAAGCGGATGGAAATTTTTTTTTGATACAAAAGAAACTATACCATAAGTCCAGGCATTGAGATTGTTTAAATCTTTGTGTGGCTTATTGAAAAATCCATCTTGGGTGACAATGACATTGGTAAATGATTTGAATTCATCCTTGGGATTGGCAGAAGTCCATTGGAGTTGACTGAAATTGGGTAATTGGGCTGCTTCCATTAATGATTGATTTTCATTTGCTGCTAATTTTGAAAAATGGGAGATTCTTGAGTAAACAAATTTGTCATATTGATGAAGCTTGATCCATTGATTGTTATCTGTTTCAATTTGATGAGGAGTTAAACTGGGTTTTCTGGAGTAAACACTTAATAATTTTGTAATTAGTCAGTAATTATTAAGGTAATATGACAAAAATATCACACACCTGCAGATTTTCCAGAATCAGAACCAGATCAAAACCCAATACCTTTCATAATGCCACCTTGGAGTTGCTTATTGGTTTTAATTTCTTGTGGATTTTGAGATAAGGAAATTAATGTCATGATGATGTTTTGCAGCATTTGAGAGTGGCCAGAAGAATTATCAAATGGGGTTATTTCATATATGATGACAGGCAAAAACGGCTTGGATGTTTTATTAATGAGGATGTAAGGATGGGGGAGAGTGTTAAGTGATGGAAGTTTTAACCATGAGGCATTGGCAGATTTCTTGTCAATTGAAATTGTTGAAAAGTTTTTAAATTCTTTTTTGGAATGGCCAAGGTGAGACATTATTTCTTTTGAATCATGGATGTGTTGTCTTTGGCTTCGGGTGAGCTTTCTTTTATTATTTAACTTGGTATTATTATCCTCATGATGCTCTATATTTGGTTTAGTCCTAACCATGACATCAAGAGGAGTAATATGAGCTTCATCATCTTTCAAATCATTCTGATGATGTGCTGAGTCTGGTTTAGTCCTAACCATGACATCATCAAAATGATTGGAAGAATGAGAGAGAGGAGGAGATTTTTTTTTGAATTTTAAGGATGATGGAAGGGATGGGAAATGAAATGACATTGCAAAATAAATTCTTATAGTTAATCCTCCCCTATATGAACAAATCAATAAAAAGGTGAAACAAAAATTAAAATAAAAAATAAATCATGGGTCAGTAATGATGATTATCTCAAAAATTCAAAAAAAGGAAAAAAAATCATCAGTAAAGAAAATATCAGTATCAGTAAATGATTGTTCAAATATAATAAATGAATTAAAAAAAATCAAAAAAAAAAAGATTATCAGTAAATGATTAAAAAAAATCAAAAAAAAATCATTATCATTAAACCATTTTTGAATTAAAATAAATGATTAAAAAAATCAAAAAAAAAACATCAGTAAAAAAAATCATGATCAGTCAAAGGTTTTTGCAATAAAATAAATGAATAAAAAAAACAAAAAAAAAAGATCAGTATCTTTTTTTTAAATGATACAATTGAAAAAAAAATAAAAAAAATAAAAATCCTCATTCTAATGGCCTCTAGGGGCCATTAGAATGATAATGAAGTAAAACGGCGCCAAATCAATTCGGAATCGATTCAGGAGGCGTTCCGAATCGATTCGGCGCGATTTGAAGGCCTCAGGCCCTGGAACCTCCCAGGAGCCTATTTGGGAGGTGGATGATGGGTGGGTTAAGTGTGGATGATGATGGTGATGGGTGGGTGAGTTGTGGATGATGATGGTGATGGGTGGGTGAGTTGTGGATGATGATGGTGATGGGTGGGTGAGTTGTGGATGATGATGGTGATGGGAGGGTGAGTTTGGGAGGTGCAAAAAAAAGAATAAAAAAATTTTAAAAGACAAAAATAAAATTACCTACAGAAAAATTAAAAAAAGATTAGCAAAAAAGGGTTGTGATTAAACAAAAAGAAGAGAAATTCACTTACCTGAATTTTAAAAAAATTGGGTTTTTTTTTTAGAGGGAAGGGTGAAAAGTACAATTAGAAAAAAATTAATTGAGAATTAAAAAATAAAAAAAAATTGTTGAATTTTTTTTAAGAGGGAGGGGTGAAAAGTAAAAATAAAAAAAAATAAAGTGAAATTTAAGATTTGAAATTAAAAAAAAAAGGTGTTTTTTTCAAATTGGAGGGGTGAAAAGTAAAAATAAAAAATAATATATTAAAAGAAATCAAAGAAAAAAATCAACTTTCAAAAAAAAATTAAAAATTAAGAATTAAAAATCAAAAAACAACAAAACAAGGGGCATTGCCCAATTAAAAGTTGAAACCCTTCAAACTAAAAAATAACCATTAAATTAAAAAAAACTATAGAAAAAGATGAAAAAATTAAAAAAAAAACCCATAAAATGACATTTTCATAAAAAAAGCAAAAAAGCCGTCATTGAATTTGATTTTTGAACAGACTTCATATAAATTCTCAATGCAAAACTTGCCCAAATTTTTGAAATTGCAAGTTGGTGCCCCAATTATGCATAAACATTGAAATTTCCTTTTGGTAATAAATTGGAGTTAGATTTCATAACATAAGATCAATAGTTAAACATAAACATAAGATTTATTGAACAAGCACCATATATAAATTGATCACATTACATATATGTAATAAGTTATTTTTTATTGATTAATGCCAGAATGCGTTCCAGCTCCCCAATTGGCCTGCTTGATGACAATGCTGCTATAGTGAGATCCATCTGGCATTGCTTTTCCTTCAATTCCAATTCACGATTCCACTTTTCTTTTTCAAATTCATATTGCTTCGCATGTTGCTTCTCCTCGAACTCCATTTGCTTTTGCAACTTGACTTCTTCAAACCTTTGCTTTTCCATGTTGCTTGCTTTCTCTTCATTTCACCTCTCCCTGTCCCACTCCAAACGAGCATTGTCACTGGCTTCACGGGCTACAAATTATGAATTTAGTCAGTGGGATTGATAATAGTAGCCATAAGTCCAAAACATACCCTTTTGCCGTGATTCAAGCAAATTGGCATATGTCAGTGCAAACATATCCATTGGCCTTTTCCTAGAGCCACTCTTGTCATTCAAGTTGGGTGTCAATGCTCAATTACGCTTTTGTGTTGAATGCGTTATGGATTTAATTTGCTGTTCAAAGGAGAAATAATCAACAATGGATTTCATAAGTATCAGGCTTAAACATACTTAGTGATTCATCTTGAAGGTTTTCCCCTTGAAATGAGTCATCTTCATTATGAACCAAAGGAACAAGATTGAGAGGTGATTCCAATCCATTATTCTCCTTTAAAAAGCACATGAACTTTAATTATCACAGGTAAAAAAGGAAGAGACAATAACTTACCTTATCGGGCAAAACATCATCATCATCACCATTTAAGCTGTCTTTTGCTTGTGAATCATAGCTTGCAACCGGAGTGACATTGGGCTTGTGGCCAAAGAGAACATCCATTTCAGCATAGCAAGGACACATACTTTCAAGCTTTTCACTCATTTCCTTTATTCCTTTACTCTCATCTTCTTCCATTATTCCAGCCCCAGTTAAATTCTCAAATTTGTTTGCTGCCATATATTTCTTTTTATATGTTTGCCATCGATCTCGGATGCTGCTTGAACTAAGGTTTAGTCGATTACGTGATTTTTTGTTGACCTCAAACGCCATAAGCTGAAATCCATGCTTCTTTGATGAGGGAGGTCTTCCAATAGATGTTGAACCACTAGTACCAAAACATGACTTGAAATTGGCGTTGACTGAAAGCCAATTAATTATGGTTAAATAATCTGTACGTATTAAGTGACCTGATGGATGAGGCAGGCTAGAGGTGATCTTCATATCTGTCTTGATTTGTCTTGCTCTGGATCAAGGCATTATTATATGGATGAAGAAGTATAAATGGACTGTAAGCTGTTTGGTCAGATTTTCCAAAATGGAGTGTAGAAGAATATGTTGTGCAGGTATGAATTGTGAGTACTAATTTGGGTTAGGTTTCAAGCTGAAATCCCAGACGCATGGGATTTGGTCAATATACCAGGGGACTCAGTTAAAATGCCATGGGATTTACACATAAAAAACCTGGGATTTGGGGTCCAAATCCTGTGTTATTTTAAGGCGGGATTTGGTGACTTTGACACCCCCTAATATATATTAATTTTCATGAATATAACAAAACAAATCAAACCTTTCATTCAATGTTTAACTTATAATAATGATTGTGAGCTATAAATTAATTCAAATAAAAATATCATAAAGTCATCATTTAAAACACAAAGAGATGAATAAAGAAATAATACTGTCATTACTGTAACAGACCCTAATTATTTTACTAATATTAGATTCTTTTTCTGATTGAATAATCTCGATTATATTTCCTTTTTTTATTTATTATTGTCCTTCAATGGACAAAAGAAGTTAGGACTCATTTTTAGGTACCTTATGCATACTTAACTACACTAATTGTGTAGGTGTAAGTGACAAAAAACAGGTGCCAATTTTTTTTTGTCAAGTGCCTGATTTTTTTGACTAAAAATCTTGACTTGAATATAATAAAATAGATTTTTTTGTGGAAGAAATAATACTAAATAAAAAAGTAAATTTCAAAATATTTGTGGTATTTTCAAAAAGATTATAATGAATAATTCTTCTTTAATTATTATCCAGTGATCAAAGATATCTATCAAATTGAAAGATATTATTTACTTAAAATTCCTTTTCTATAATCTTGAGATTGAGATTATTCAGAAACTTACTAAAAATAAAAATGGTGTAACTTCAAAATTAAGCTATAACCTAAAAAATATAACAAAATTGATTTATTACCATTTCTTTTCTTTCGAAATATTTCAAAACTAAAATTATTTTTTAAAAGATAAAAAATGTTTAATATTGATAAGTTTATAAAGAAGAAACTCTCACTCAACTTAAACTATCTAAGTAAATGTTCTCAAAGGAAAACGATTTTCAATAATGTTTGAATTTGAGAGTATATCTATTTTTTTGAGGTTTCATAACAAAAACAAAGGCAATAATGAGGATAAGTGGAGAAAAAAGACATGAGGTTATACAAAGAAAATATTCATGTGAGGGAAATTTCTTAATAAAGAGGAAAATACTTCAGAACCAGTTTTTGGAAGCTCCCTCTGATTTGATACACTGAGTTAATTTTTCTTAAGTTTTTGGCTGGATAAATTAGTGTTCTCCCCATAATTTTAAATACTATCAAGGGATTTATTTAGGCTTAATATCCAAAATTTATTAATAAAAATTGTTATATTCTTATCTAATATGATCAATAGCTCTCTATTGATGAGTAATTTTTATCACAGAGATTAGGTATAATGTAGCTTTAAATTTCTTCTTTAACATAAAGTACATTTAATATCCTCAAAGAATCTTCTTGAGGGTTAATTTAATTAAGAATAATAATTTTGAAACTTTGTTAAACAAAACCCATAATTCCTTTTTTGATATTTATAAGCCTACAAAATTATATCATTAAGATTTGATATCTTCCCAGAGATAGTTATTCATATGTAAAAAAATACAAGAGATATTCTACAAAAGAGCTTCCACAGGAATGATTATTTTTTCTTAATTAATAGAAATACTGCAAGAAACTTATGTGAGAATAGAGTCTGAAAACAAATAATCAAAGATAAAACATGACAAAAAAAACAAGAGTGCATCTATAATCTGAGTGACAAATTTGATAGTGGTGTAAAATGATTTAATTAAAAGTTTTGGTGGTTCACTTTTTAATATTCTGTTAGTCAATTTTTTGAATAGCTAAAGGGTTTGAGCCCCTTTGAAAGATGCGGTTCGAATCTTTAATTTATTGTCTTAAGGATAATTATCGTTAAAAAAACAAGTAAAACTGTTCTAACATGAGCAGGAAATTTGTGGAAAAGGGGATATTATTGAAATTTGATAAAAATTTCACCTGAAAGAGAAAAGCCAATTATGAAATAGTTGTACCCTGGTTTAGTCAAAAAAAGGCTGTAATTTTTCTATTTTTGGCCATTTTTAGACCCTGAAATATATTTTTACTATAGTTAAGGTTTCCTTCAAGAGCTAAAAACACATAGAACTGTGTGCAAGAACACTTTAAAGAAGCTCATAAGTTGTTGGTAAGCTTTTTTCAAGTATAAGAGAATTTTTTAATTTCTTGTAAGAAGCTAAAGATAACCTGGCTCCTATTTAAGCTACATAATCAGTCAATATTCATACCCTGTGTGTGAGCCTTTGAGATATGACCACATACCCAAAAAGGTCGCAAGAAATATTTAAAATAATTACCTTAAAACTACAAAAATTCCATAAATTGGCATAAAACTTGGTTTAAATTAAAAAACAATGAATGAACATGTTAAATAAAATATATCATTGGATTACCCATGGTAAAATACACATATACTATTTTTATGGCATATCTGTAAAGTCAATATTTAATGAGTTATAAGTAATAACACCTTATAAAAAACATAAATCCTTAATTATTTCAAATACCAATGAAATAACATGTGAAATAAATGGTACCATTGGATTCTCCATAAAATCTACACATAAAACAATCAAGAAGCCAATCTCCAAAGTCAATACTTAAGGAGTTAAGCTGAATATATGCACTTTTTTTTGTCAATGCATATATTCAAGGATTTTAGCTAATATCTTTTGAAATATGAATGATAGAGTGATGAACCAAAAATAAATTCATCACGTAATTACTGAAGGAATACAGAAATGAGCTTTATTTTACAAGTTATAAACAAGGTTAAAACCTGTAAGGGATTATTGGTTAAAATCAATAGAGCTGTTGACCACTTTATTGTGAAAGTGGTCCAAACTTACAAAAAAAGGATACAGTTGGATTCTACTAGCTCATTAGTGAAGAATAATGTATTTTTTATTATAATATTCAAGGTATAACCCCTTGAAATCATGTTTTGAAGTTTAAAATATTAAATTTCAACAGAAAAGATGAGTTACAAGAAAAATCATCAAAAATAGAGTTTTTATGATGTAATGAAATGCTCTTGGAAGAATAATACGGTTATGCAAAGCTATTAGAATTCAATCTCTGAATTTCTGTAGCGTGTAAAACTTACAAGTTATCGAGGATCAAAGTTTGAGCTTAATTTGATCATTTATGATCACTCACTGTAACCTTAAATTAAGTTGAACAGTCATATTGTGGTATTCCATACCTTAATGGCCAAGTTTCAAGTAGAATTTCATTCATAAGGCTATAAATTGAAGAAATAACAAAGAAAAATCAATAATTAATCAATTACAATCGAGGAATTCAGCAATATAATGGATTTAAATTCATCAATATGTATAATCCCATAAGCAAATACTGGAAGAATGGTCCATTTGATTACAATAATAACAATAAAATAAGGAAAAGAAAAAGACAAGCTAGCAATAATGTTAAATTTACCAGTAAGAGGGGTAGTGAAACACTCAAGTTACCCAGGCTCTGCTCAACCTTTGGATTACTCAGCAATGCAGTTATTAAGCTGAGGTCACTTCAATAAAGAATAAATGAAAACTGTATTGATCAATGGCCACAATACAGGAAGAAAAAAGAAAATCAATTAATTGATGCAAGGAAAATACATCAAAACCTTAAATTACACAGCATATCTGTGGAAACACAAGCACGGCCACCTGATAAGCCAGTAAATATAAATTAAAAAACAGAATTAAATTTAAAGGAAGGAAAATCAAAACTCATACAAGACAAATAGAATCCCCACAATACACAGAAGTCTCCACCTAAAGTTCAAACAGTGCAATAGCTGTACAAAATCACATCATCCCCCCAGAAATGGTGCCACAAACCAAACATATGGTGCAATATATTGATCAAATGAAACCCTCTCAAAATTACTCACTAGCTAAATTCTCTCAAGGCTGTGCATAATAGTATTAAAGTTTAATTAAAATATAAATAAAGCTTCAGAAATGGTGCAATATACCAAACATATGGTGCAATATCTTGATCAAATGACACCATCTCAAAATTCCTCACCAGCAAAAACATCTCAGATTATGTAATCATACATAAATTGGTGCAACAAACCAAACGAATGGTATCTCACCACTATAAATAATTATCCCAGCCAAAAGAAGTGAAAAATTCTAAGTCCCTTGTTTTTGAGTGCCTCTATGGAGGGCCCAAATAATATAAATAGAGGGCCTCTCTCCCTCATTTCTTCCTCTTTTCCCCATGAATCCAATGAGTTATATACCGAGGAGGAGAATAACTATTCATCCCTTGCTAGTAGGATAATCTCGTTATTCTATTAAAGTATTATAGACTTATAAGTTTAATTCATAGTGATTTCTAATTAATAGTAGCTAACAGAAGGTCTACTTAATATTGTTAATCCACCCTATGTTTAAATTATTAGTCTTATAATTATAATAATATCAATAATACTCATAATATTGAGTTTATCCCCATAAACTTTACATTATAAAGGAAAAATAGTCTTATTATATCTTCATATCAAAAAAAACCAACCTTACAACTATATATTATTATATATAAAAAAACCTACCCTTATATTATATTATATCTTTTATATACTTAACAAACATCCTCTCTATATTGAACAATATCTTACCAATAAACTATTAAAGTTCTTATTATTATATTATATTAAAAATTAACCTCTCAAACCATTAAGTATCATAACATATATAACATCAAATTGAACTTACCCCTTAATATATATACTATTACTATTATATTAAATCAGCCTCTTATACTATTAAGGTTTTACCCTTAAAATCATCTTATATTATTATTTGAAAACTATATTTTATATTTTTTTAACTTATAAGTTACTTACCTGATTATTGAATAGGTCTGATAGAGACTGCTGGAAAGTCTTCTCTAGTTGTAAAGCCACAATCTTAAATATTGATTTGTGAGCTCTGTAGGGAGATTGTTTAGTATATTCAGAGGGGAAGCTAAAACACCATTAGCACCCTTGGTTACAGGATTATTTCAGCAATTCAAAACTGTCTACCTGTGATTTCCCCCTCAAGGACTGCCTTATCCAATCCCACACTAAAAGGAGTTCCACAATATGAGTGATACAATTGGTGAATACTGTTATTTATGATTAAAGCTAATAAAATCCACAAATTTTAGGGGTTCTGCCAAGCCTTGACGTCATCAAACCTAGAGTTATAGTGATAACTCTAAATAATGGTGTAATAATGAGATAAGATGGTTTGATCATGATGTAATCAGCACCAAACCTTAAAATATTGATCAATTCCAGTGGATATAATCAGTGCACGTCTACTAGAAGCCTGTTGGACTCTAGGAGGGAGGTATTCACTATAAATAGAGCTCTTTTTACTCTGTTTTCCCCTCAGATGCTTACAAAACATTAAGTTGTTAAATAAAAAGGTAATTTCTTTATTCTTTATATATATAATTTTTATATTATTAACGACAAAAGATAATATTATAATAATCTTCATCTTTGACATGATTATTGCAATTATTTAATTATTTTGTTTAAATTTCTCTTAAAAACCTCAATTCCACGTAAAACCAAGAAAATTTGTAATTTCTCTTAAATTTCATTGTAACTACAATTTAAATAAGTTGTATTTACATTTCTAGGCGTAAAATTATTCAAAATTATTATATTAAGCATTAAAAGTAGGTTATTTCTCTTATTATAATAATTTTTCTCTATTATTACTTTTAATAATTCTATAATTGATGTAAATAGTATTTATATTAATTTATAACTTTAATATTGGTGATATTATTGATATTAATTGTTTTTTATTAATAAAAGACAATTTTATACGCCTTTATTATTTGTTGGTAACAATAATAAAGTGCTTTTAAATATATTGATTATCTTCTATTAATATATTTATTTTATATATATTATTATATTATTTTAATAATATAATTATTTTACTCCATAATTATAATCATTCTTTATTATTATAATTCTTTTTATCTTTATTTATTTCATTTATAAGGACATTCATAGTACAATAAGTAAAATATTAGTAATTTTTACTCATTGTTTCATAGTCAAACCTTACATTTGGGGCCTGGCCATGATATTTACTCTAAAAGACCTTTAAAAAGATTCCAATTTGGTTTATCCAATAATAAATTATAATTATAATCATAAAATTATATAATAATTTTATATTTATTGATTTTGAATACTATTGAGGCATTTGGAAAGCAATTGTACTGTCTTAAATGTGGGTTTTCACCTCCTTAGACTTGCATAAACTTTCTTTGAGTGACTCTAGTGATTAAAAAAGATATTTTATAAATTAAAAATAATTTTATATTATAAATTAAGCTTAAAAAGAATCATATTCATTTTTATTTTATTCTTTAAAAATAAAAACATAAAAAATATTAAAAAATATTAAAAACCAGTAAAAAAGTTATTTTATTCATTTTAATTTCATTTCTTTAATTATTTTCACTTTTTAAAAGATATAAAAGCAATTTTTAGGTGGAAAATTGCCATATCTTACCAAAAATAACACTTTTATATAAAAGACTTATATTTATTTGTCTTTTTTAGTGTTTGAAGACAATCTAACAGAGGACAACCAAGCCACTGTTCAAAAATTGGTGGAAGAAACTTGTCAAAGTTCTCCAACACCAATAATCACTAAGAAAAAGAAAGCCAAGAAATTGGACTTTCCAGGACCCACTATTCAGGACTTTGAAGGTGAGTACCTCATTTATAAATTGCCATAAGAAGAATTCCTGTTCTAAAATCTTCTTATTTCTTATTCTTCTTAAAATATGACTACCAGAAGAGGCTCCCAATACTCAATCCAATCAGATGGAGCTGGACTCAGAGGTAGAATTGATTCCTCAAAAGGGAAAAGGAAGGGCAATATCCCCAGTGGAACAGAATCCACACAAGGAAGTGCCTTATCCCAAAGGCAAGTCCCAGAGATGTTCATGATATCTGAACCAGAATTGGAACTAAGTATGAGTGACTCAAACAGGTACAAATCACATTCAGAGGGCTCAAATATACATTTACATGAGCCAGTACAAACAGTACTACACAGTGTACAAAGACAAGGATTGGGAAATGTTGCCCCAAATACACCAAGGAGTGATGAACTCCTGGCACATCCTGAAAAAATTCCTCAAAAAGGAGGAAATAGTGAGATACTCCAATGGATGGAATCCACTATCATCCAAACCTAAAATCAAAAATATCAAGGAGTACCATGCCAAAAAGAAGGGGGAAACCAAGGAAGAAGCCCCAGTAGCTTCTACCAGCAAGCCCCAAGCCAACCCACTTCCCCAAGAAGGGAAGAAGAACAAGAAAAATAATTGGAGAAAACCATATTCCCCAAGCTACAGGATTCCAAAAATCTAAAAGGATGCCATGGACAATGTATTCAACATGGCCAGAACCTTGATGGAATTCAAAGACAAAGAGGAGCAAAGAATGAGACAACCCCATTTCCCAAAGAAATACCCTTGCCTCCTGATGTTGTAAATACTTTAACAGATATTGAAAATAGTATTTTACCTCTTAAAGACATTAAAAATAGTTTATTATCTTTCCAAGAAATAAATAATAGCTTATCATCTTTAACAAAACTTGTTGTACAAAATAAAAAAGAAATTGATAACATAAAATTTATGATTGAAAATAATAAACCAAAGGTATTAATTGATAATACTCAGAAATTAATACAAGGACAACAAGAGTTGTACAAATACATAAGTGATATCAAAGAAAAAACTTTGACAATCAATTATGACATGAGTATTGATAATCTTACAGAAAAATTGAACAAATTAAGCATTTCTGTAGAAAAATTTGAAGAAAAGACTTCATCACACCAAAAATTACTTTTGGACCATGTGGAAAAGAGTTATGAAGCAAGAATGCATCTGAAAGATGAAATTCAAAGTGAAATAAGGCTCATCACTGAGAAAATGGATAAAATTAATGAGGCTAACTCAAATATGCCAAAGTTATCAACACCATTTTCTCACATAAGAAGCTCTGTTAAACCAAAAGAGGAATTAAAAAATCCATTCATAACAGACTTAAGTCACCAAGACAATAACCAAGTCTTAATGAAGGAAGCACCTCAATTAAAAGAATGGCCAACATTCACAGGAGAAGGTGAATATGACCACATGTCATTTATCAAAACAATTGACATCCTACAAGAAGATTATGCCATACCAAATGAATTAATCACTGCAAGATTACATTCATTGTTTGAAAAATCTGCAAAAAGATGGTATTATGGCATGAGGCAAACAAATGGCAAAAATACCTGGTCTTGGTGGAAACAAGAAATAATCACCAAGTGGGCTAACGATGCCTGGAGGTACAAGATAGAAAATGCATTTGAAAATTCTTTCTTTGACCCAGACAAAGACAAACCTTTAACTTGGTTCTTAAAACAAGTTGAAAGACTCAATGCATTGTACCCAGAAATGTCACAAAAAATGGTGCACATGAAAATACTTAAGAAATGTGGAGGAGAGCTAGAACATTCCCTAAGAAGCGGGTGTATAGGACCATGCTCCACAGAAGAGTATATCAATGCACTAGCAGACATAGTGACAAGAAAAAAAATTGGCAGGACTTGGAAGAAATTGGACATTAAAAGCCCAAATAAACCATTTATCAAAAAAGATAAGTCAAAAGAATCCTTCAAGCCCAATACATCCAAAAATAATGAGCAAAGAAAATGCCATAAATGTGGAGGTATTGGACACTTAGCCAATAATTGCCTTAAAAAGGCAAAGATTAATGAAATTGTGGAAACAGAAAACCACAATGTCAAAGAAGAGGAATCTGACTCTGAAAAATAGACAGAAGAATAAGAAAGTTCTGAAAGTGATGAAATCAATATAATTGATGCACAAATTAATAATATTGATATAATTTATGAAGTACTAGATGTTAACTCAAACTTACCACAAGTTGGGACATCTGACACAAACCTGACAAATATACAAGATGCCAAGATATACAGAACCAAACCTGCAAAAGGAATGGGATATACAGCTGGAAAATCAAGTATAAGTATTGTTATGGTTGATAACCAAGAAGGAAAAGTGAGCTTGGACACAGGAGCATATTGCACCTATGTTGGTAAAAGTTATTTAAAAACCATTGTCCCAGACTGGCAAGAAAAACCTATGCCAATACAAGGTGTCAAACTTAGTAGTGCAAGTGAGAGAATAAAGCCCCTTGGAATAATTGATTTAACACTAATTTTTCCTCACCCCTTACAATGTGTCAGAATTAAAGTAGAGTTTGTAGGAATGGACAACTGTACTAGTAATCACTTCATACTTGGGAATGACTACTTATCAATTTATGGTATAGATATCTCTAACCAAAAAGATAGATATTTTAACATAGGAGACAACAAAAGACAAAGGTTTGGCTTCTCAAATAACAAAAAACAAATTATAGTTATTAAGAATGAAGAGAAAAGTCCAGAAAAGGACCTTTTTATATCAGAACAACTCAAAGAGGCAGAATTCAATCAAGAATTAACAGAAAAAATGAAAGAAAAATTGATTGACCTCTTATTTAAGAACAAAAATGCCTTTGCAACTGACAAAGAACCACTAGGTTCCATAATTGGGCATGAGGTGTATATAATTCTTAATGTGTAAAAGCCCTACCCACCTTTACTAAGGAGACCTGCTTACCCAGCTAGTCCAAGGGCTAGAGAAGCCTTGGAGGTACACATCAAAGAACTAATGGACCTTGGACTATTAATAAAGGTAGGACATAATGAACAGGTAGAGGTCACTACACCTGTCATTATAACTTGGCATAATGGAAAATCAAGGATGGTAGGAGACTTCAGAGCCCTGAACACCTATACCATTCCAAAAGATATCCAATACCCAGAATCCATGAGACATTGACACAATTGTCACAAGCTAAGTTCATTACAGCCATGGATGCCTTAAAGGGCTTTCATCAAAATGTCTTAACAGACAATGCCAAGAAGCTAGTAAGGATAATAGTCCACTGTGGGATTTTTGAATACTTAATAATTCCATTTGGCATAAAAAATTCACCTTCCCATTATCAAAGAATGATGAATACCATATTTCCTGAATAATTATCAGAAGGATGGTTAATTATCTATATTGATGATATCATAGCTTTCTCAGAAAATTGGGAAAATCACCTTACAAGACTGGAAAGGGTACTACAAAAAATAGTGCAAGTGAATATGAAAATTTCCTTGAAAAAGTGTCATTTTGCATACAGTGAACTAAAAACACTAGGACATGTTGTATCTTGACTTAGTCTAGGCATAGACAAGAATGAAGTAGCAGCAGTACTACTCAAGCCAATGCCTCAAACCAAAAAATAAATGCAATCATTTCTAGGATTTTCTGGTTACTATAGACAGCATATAAAGGACTTTGTAAAAATTGTTAAATCCTTGTATAAGCTATGTGACCAACAAACAGTCTATGAAATGACAGAAGAAAGAGTCAAGGCATATGAAGAATTGAAAAATTCCTTAACAAATGCCCCATTTCTTCTAATGCCAGATTGGAAACTACCCTTCAAGCTTTACATTGATGCTTGTGGAGAAGGACTAGGTGCTGCACTACACCAGACACAAATTATCAATGATAAACCAGTGGAAGGACCAATTTGTTTTATTTCAAGACAGATAAAGCCAACAGAAGCAAGATATGGAGCAAGCCAAATGGAATGCCTCTGCTTAGTGTGGGCTTTAGAAAAATTACATTATTACTTGGATGGAACAGTATTTGATGTGATTACAGACTGTAATGCTGTAAAATCTCTATTAAATATGAAAACTTCAAATGGACATATGCTGAGATGGCAAATTGCTACCCAAGAATATAAAGGAAATATGACTATTGCTCATAAATCTGGTAATATTCATAAAAATGCAGATGGTCTTAGCAGATGGGCTCTAGCAAATACCCCTGACAATCCAGCATGGGTACCACAGGAAGAGCGCCATATAGAAGGAATATGTGTTGAAGACATTGGCACAGAATTCTTTAACCAAGTTAAAGAAATCTATAAGATAGACAAGAATTTCCATATATTAAGCCAACTTCTGATGAAAGACTGCAAAGATCCATCACTTTCATCAAAATTAGATGAAACATGGAAAAAAGCATATGATGAAGGAATATTTCACCTCCTTGATGGAATCCTTTACCATAGAACAAGACACACATGTGTTATGGCCTTAACAGATAGAACCCTGATAAACACTATTTTAAATGAGTGTAATGATAGTGTTGCAGCTGAAAATCTTTCAGAAGACAGAACACTAGAAAGAGTGAAAACCTGCTCTTGGTGGCCAAATTGGAAGAAAGATGTTGAAGAATACTGCCAAACCTGTGACAGATGTCAAAAAGCCAACAGAGCCACAGGAAAGAAATTTGGAATGATGATCCAAATCCAAGAACCAAAATTCCCTTGGGAAATATTTCATATGGATTGGGTAACAGCATTACCTCCAGGAGGAGACAGAAGCTATAATGCATGCCTAGTATTAGTTGACAGGTATATTAAAACTCCCATGTTCCTACCATGTCACAAAGATGACACAGCTATGGACACAGCCATAATGATATGGAATAAAGTCATTAGCCATACAGGCTTATTCTATAATATTATAAGTGACAGAGACCCAAAATTCACTTCAGCATTATGGACAAATCTCCATAACTTTTTTGGGACAAAATTATCATTCTGAACAGCTTACCATCCTCAAATTGATGGTTTAGCAGAAAGAATGATACAAACCTTGGAGTATATGATCAGAAGATTCTGTGCTTATGGACTAGAATTCAAATATTCTGAGTGTTTTACCCATGATTGGTGTACACTAATACCAGCTCTTGAACTGGAATATAAAACATCAATCCATTCTTCTACTGGCAAAACACCAGCAATGCTAGAAAAAGGTTGGAATCCAAGACTTCCTTATGATACCCTCAAAAAGGACTTAGTGGATATACATACAACAGCAAGCAGTTTTAAGATAATGCTTGACAAAGCAAGACACCATGCAAACAGATGTATGCAAGATTATTTCAAATATGCAAAAGAAAGATGGGATAAAATTAATAAACCACCTGACTTCAAAATAGGAGACTTGGTCCTAGTATCAACCCTTGATCTCAATATCATGAAAGGTCCAAAGAAATTGAAAGATTCCTTTGCAGGACCATTTATGATAAAAGCACTTCATGGACCCAATGCTGTGCAATTGGAACTCACAGGTGAATTAATGAACAAACACCCAGCTCTCCCTGTAAGTCTGAGAAAACCTTACAGCTCAAGTGACAAGGAATTATTTCCACTAAGAAATAAACCCCCACTTGAAATTACCCCCTTGGAAGAAGGAGAAGAAAAGAAAATTGTAAAAGTCCTTAAATAAAGAAGGACAAGAAACAACAAAGAAAGAGAATACCTTTTAAGGTACAGAAATTCAACTCAAGAAGATTTATGGCTACTTCAGAAAGATATAAAAAATGCTGATAAACTACTAAGAAGGTTCAGACATGAAAGAAAACCTGAAAAATAGAAAAGTTAAGCATTATTGAGCTTCAAGACTAACAAAGTCTATTGGGAAGGTGGACAGTGGATGATACCCTAATTACACATATCAGATTGTGGTACAATCTTTTTTGGTGGTAGGGAATTTGAACCTTTGAGATATTACCACATACCCAAAAAGGTCACAAGAAATATTTAAAATAATTATACATTAAAAATAATTACCTTAAAGCTACAAAAATGCCATAAATTGGCATAAAACTTGGTTTAACTTAAAAGCCAATAAATAAACATGTGAAATGAATTATACCATTGGATTCCCCATGGTAAAATACATATATACCATTTTTATGGCATATCTGTAAAGTCAATATTTAATGAGTTATAAGTAATAACACCTTATAAAAAACATAAATCCTTAATTATTTCAAATACCAATGAAAAAAATGTTAAATAAATGGTACCATTGGATTCTCCATAAAATCCACACATAAAAAAATTAAGAAGCCAATCTCCAAAGTCAATACTTAAGGAGTTAAGCTGAATATATGCACTTTTTTGATCAACCCATATATTCAAGGATTTTAGCTAATATCTTTTGAAATATGCATGATAGAGTGATGAACCAAAAATAAAGTCATCAGGTAATTACTGAAGGAATACAAAAATGAACTTTATTTAAAAAGCTATAAACAAGATTACAACCTGTAAGGGATTATTCATTAAAATCAATAGAGCTGTTGACCACTTTGTTGTGAAAGTGGTCCAAACTTTTAAAAAAGAAGACAGTTGGATTCTACTAGTTTATCCGTTAAGAATGATTTATTTCTTATTATGATATTCAAGGTATAACCCCTTGAAATCATGGTTTGAAGTTTAAAATATTAAATTTTGACAGAAAAGATGAGTTACAAGAAAAATCATCAAAAATAGAGTTTTGATGATGTAATGAAATGCTCTTGGCAGCATAATGAGGTTATGCCAAGCTATCAGAATTAACTCTCTGAATATTTGTAGCGTGTAAAACTTACAAGTTATTAAGGATCAAAGTTTGAGCTTAATTTGATCATTTATGATCACTCACTGTAACCTTAAATTAAGTTTAACAGTCATATGAGTGATACAATTGGTGAATAATGTTAGTTTATGATTAAAGCTAATAAAATCCACAAATATTTGGGGTTCTGCCAAGCCTTGACGCCATCAAACCTAGAGTTATAGTGATAACTCTAAATAATGGTGTAATAATGAGATAAGATGGTTTGATCATGATGTAATCAGCACCAAACCTTAAAATATTGATCAATTCCAGTGGATATAATCAGTGCACGTCTACTAGAAGCCTGTTGAACTCTAGGAGGGAGGTATTCACTATAAATAGAGCTCTTTTTACTCTGTTTTCCCCTCAGATGCTTACAAAACATTAAATTGTTAAATAAAAAGGTAATTTCTTTATTCTTTATATATATAACTTTTATATCATTAAAGACCAAAGATAATATTATAATAATCTTCATCTTTGACGTGATTATTGCAATTATTTAATTGTTTTGTTTAAATTTCTCTTAAAAACCTCAATTCCACGTAAAACCAAGAAAATTTGTAATTTCTCTTAAATTTTATTGTAACTACAGATTAAATAAGTTGTATTTACATTTCTAGGCGTAAAATTATTCAAAATTATTATATTAAGCATTAAAAGTAGGTTATTTCTCTTATTATAATAATTTTTCTCTATTATTACTTTTAATAATTCTATAATTGATGTAAATAGTATTTATATTAATTTCTAACTTTGATATTGGTGATATTATTGATATTAATTGTTTTTTATTAATAAAAAACAATTTTATACGCCTTTATTATTTGTTGGTAACAATAATAAAGTGCTTTTAAATATATTAATTATCTTATATTAATATATTATTTTAATAATATAATTATTTTACACCATAATTATTATAATTACTTTTATCTTATTTATTTCATTGATAAGGACATTCATAGTACAATAAGTAAAATATTGGTAATTTTTACCTATTGTTTCAAAGTCAAACCTTACACTGTGACTCAATTAAAAGCCATAACTGTGAAACTTTCTTGTGTTTCTTGATAATGCACACCTAGAGTCAATGATTTTCAGATATTTCAGAATCCTTTTATAAAAGATTCCTCCTCCACCTTGTATTTGATCTTTCCAATTTTGTTTTATTTTCTCAATCCATTTGTAGTACATAAATTTCTATCATTACTGTATGTAAATTAAATTATTTAATCAAAAAAAAATTAAAATTCATAACTAAATTAATGAAAGTCCATTTGTGTAACACACATGCACAATTAAATGAAATATAATTCAATTTCTCAAAAATATTCAAGTACACACCAAAGCTCAATTTCACATGAAAACCTTTCTCAACACAAAAGTTTAATCTCTATTACTTGCTTGAATATTTGGTTATTTTCAGATTTTTATACAAAAAATCCTCAAAACTTAATTTATGCATATTGATATTGGAGTCCCAAAAATTTCACTAAGTGGTTACCCAAGGTAGAATGACATGGGTAATTCAATGGCCAGTTAGAATTCATATTTTCATCAATTGAAAAATTATTCTAATATTTTTTAGATCTTTTTTTTTCAAAATTTATCAAAACAATTTATCTTTACTTAATTTTGATGAGAATTGTAATTTTAAATTTTTCATATTTTTATTTATTATTTCCAAAATAAATGATTTTGTTTAATTTTTTCTTAATTTGAATTAAATTCTCCAAAATCAATAAATCTTCTTGAACGGAATCCTATATCTTTTATATTTTTTATTTGAAAATACCCCTAAGTAAAAGTTTTTCTATCTGAGTTTTTTGACACAAATTATCAAGTTATTACATTATTTTTTTAATCATTTTTCATTTGCATCACTTAAATTTAAATATTCATATAGATCAATTTTTCTCAAAATTAATCACAATTCAATAAAATCAGCCAGCTATTCAGGATTAAATGGATTTAGGAGAGGAATTATCAATATAATTCAGTAACATATTGAGGTAAAACAACTTAACTTATAACATTCATTAATTTACCACGAGAGAATTCTTACAATTATGGAGGGAAACTAGTACTTACTGAATATAAAGATATAAAAAATTTTGAAATTAATTTTCAAAAAGAAATAGATTGAAATTGTCTTTAAAAAACAGTATTATTAATACTTATTCTTTTCTTTGAGAAATGAACTTCCCTTTTCTAATAAATATCATGAGTTTTATACAATGAGCTCAATTCAACATTTCACAACCATATACTTTTTTGATTTGAAAGAGTTTAATTTTAATACTGAAAGAAACTTTAAAATCAATAATATAGAACTTAAAATCACATTGTTATTATTATCCGAAAATAAAAAAAACTTTCAAAATTCTTAACTTTATCCCCTCTCAAATAAAAAATGATATCCATTAATTCTAATAGAATACTATTCATATTTCCAAATTGAAGAATAAAAATACAGCTTATTACAAAAAAGGGAGTATTAATATGAGTCCAAAATCAATTAATCAATCTTATTGAAGTAATTTAATTTTTTGATTTAAATATACAATTTTCATATCTATGACTCAAGGGGGAGGACCAGAATTGAATAATTATGCCATAATTACTGGTACCAAACCATTAACTTTATAATAAGAAAATACCTCACATACAGGAATGGAATTTGATATGGAAGACTCCCAATTTATAAGATATTATTCTGAAGCAAATAAAACTTTTAATTTCTGATTCAGTATCCAATTATCCAAAACCTTGATTTCACCTCTCATCTATCTTTTTCATTCTTCATTTCAGGCACCATAGAATGGGTATGCTTTTTGGAGCTTCTGGAGAGATTTCTTTAATAGATCTATCCATTCTCCAGCAGAATCCCTCCCTCATAAGCTAGAAATTTTTCACATTTACTTTGAAGAAACCCCTCCAAATTAAAAAATTTCTTGTTTAGACCCAAAGAAAGAAACAAAAAACTCCAAAACTCTCTCTATCAGGAATTTCACTAAAGCTAATTACTAAGAATATATCTCAAAGCTTGTATTGGATATCTTTGTTATAGACTTTAACCTTAAAATAAATTATTAACAAAGCTACAAACCCCTGTAACTCTGCCATACTTGAAACAGGGAATAGGCTTAGTGCTAAAAAATTAAATATTTAATCAAGATGGTCAATTCTGTTACATCAAGATTTTTACATCTTCAATGCTTACCAAGATATCTGGGCTAGATTTTTATTACTTCCAATACAGAATTACTGAGATCAAGTAAAATTCTCAGCCCCAATAGCTTCTAGATAATAGTAGAAAGGAAGAAATAAAGCATACCTAATTAATGGGATAATCAAGACCTACAAGTCTTATTTTTTTTCTCTGTCTCTAAAATATTTTCTGAGATATCTGAATTGGAATATTTCCAGGATCCAATATAGTTTAAAAAATCTGTACCAGGCTCTACACCCTTATCACTCAATTGAAGGTTCATATGGACTGAACCACATGTATTATTATTAATAATTCTGTTAAAGTGGTGTTTTTTATTCATTATGACATGTTTTATTAGGCCTCTGACATAGTTTTTCCTTCTATTCTTGTTAAAAGTGACATTATTGTGGCTGTGAAGCCACAAACCAGGCCCTTGATATGTTTCAGGACCACAAGGGGTTCTTCCATAATGAAAATTTTCACCACCTTAGACACAAAGAGAATATGGGAGCTTCTTGAGTCCTCATTGAGATTAAACAGAGCCTTTTTCCACATCACAAAGGGTTATAAATCTTCATCATTACTTTTTATTTGGTATAGATAGTTTAAATATCAGTAAAATTAGAATTACATACTTATAGTTATGATTCTAATTATTTTAGTCTTTATTATAGTTAATAAATTGATAAATACTTCACCCAAGACTTTGAAAATTATTCAAAATTCCTAATTTTCATCAGTAAACGCCTTTTATTATAATCTTAATCATTATTCCATGTCACAATCATAGCTATATACATTATGTATTCATTCTGACACAATTAAGTTTATTCTAATAAATTAAATTCAAATATTTTGAGTTGAGAGAAATATTGCTTCTTTTTTTGAATTGATAATATTCTTTAATAAATTCAAAATAATTTATTTATATTAAAAAATCATGTATCATCTCATTAAAAGAGAAAAAAATCATCTAATTGTAAAATCAAGTGAACTATAGGTTTATTATGTCTTTTTTGCTATTAATTTTGAAATCAAAAATTTCCATTTTATTTTTTTTTGAAAGAAGAAAAATCAAGAATTTATAGGATTTTTTTATAAATTTTCTTTTTTAACATTACATAATAATATTTGAGTGTGGAATGATTATATTTTCAAATAAATCTGTCCTATAAATAAGTATAAGGCAAATAAAGCTTCCTTTTATTAATGAAGAAAATATTTATTACTTAATTGAAGCTTTTGAATACAATCAAATTATCTCATTCATTTAGAAATTAATCACAAGGTTTATTACAATTTCTGTTTATCTGAAAATTCTTGAAAATATTAAATTCAAATGAAAATTAGTTCAAATTTTGAAGAAGATTAATATTTTTGTAAATCAAATAATTAGAATAATTAAGAAAATTCACTATTTATGCATTTTTGAGATTTTAATTTTAAACAATTGGAATTTTTCTTTTAAATTTGAAATCACATTGATCTGAAAAAAAAATTGATTTTTTTAAATCAAAAAAAATCTTGATACATTATTTATATTTTAATCTATTTGAAAGTAATAAAATTTACTAATTATTCTCTTATAGTTTAGGGTGTTGGTGAACCAATGTAAGAAATTTGGTAAAAACATGTAATCCCTTACATGTTTTTACTAAAAACTTGTGTGATTTTTCCATAAATTGGTGAAAACACATAAGGGGTGTTTTTTAAATGAAATTTAGCTATTTATGGCACTGTTAAGGCCACTGATGGCATTGTTAATTCCATTTATGGTAAAAAAACATAAGGGGTGGTTTTTAAATGTAATTTAGCTATTTATGGAATTTTTGAGGCCATTTACGGAATTTTTAAGGCCATTTATGCCATTGTTGAGGACATAAATTGCAGCTATATTTCATTTGTGATGACTTTATGGCACTTTTAATGCCATAAATGCAATTTTTAACTTCTACCAATGCCATAAATTACATTTTTAATTGCATTGATGTCGTAAATGGAATTTTAAATTTACTTACAAAAATGAATAAAAAAGTATAAAAGAGGACTTTTTGGGTTTATAATTGTCCCAGGAAATAAAATCCCAAAATTTTGGGCTTCTGGTTCTTTATTATCAATATTCTTCCCTTCATTGTTTAAATAAATGATGGAAATTAATAAGTGGGAAAAATTTTAATGATTTCTTTTTAAAAAAATAGGCCATTTTTGCCAAATTGGGAAAAAAAAATTGAAAAAAATTTGGGGATATTCAAATCCCATGTTGGAAAAAATATGGCAAAAAAAATTATAAAAATACTCAAAACTAAGCCTGAGGAATATTTTTTGAAAAATTGGTCACTTACATGTTTTGGCCATAAATTGGTAAAAACACATAAGGGCTTACATGTGTTTAACAACACCCATAGTTTATATTCTTAATAATAAAAATATAAATTATTCAAACTTCAAATACCTTTAAATAGAAGATTTAAAATATAAAGCTTTATCTAATCCAACAAAACAAATTAGATAAAATTAATTTAATCAGTTTTTGAATGAGTTACTTGCAAGGGTACCTAATTTAAAAATTATTCATCTAATTTTCATCTTTCAGGAAAAGTCTTTTAAATTATTTTTTATGGTTCTTTATAATCAACAAATATTCCTTTTTATTCTTTACTAAATCAGAAATTCCATTCTGTTTTCATTCTTTTCTTAATTATCAACATCATTAATGATTTTATTCATTTCTAAATTAACAAATCTGTTGATTTTTTTCCAACTTTGTACTCTCTTGTCAATAAAAAAGGGTTCTTGTTTTTTCCAAGGAGGCCAATTTTTGATAATAAAGAGTGTTTTTTTAAACATTTGGGAAATAAACAGGGGTGTTTCTTTACTTCAAAGGTTTATGATATCTCTGAAAACAACAAAAGTGTTTTTTTTAATTTTTGGGAAATCAACTAAGGAAATATGAGTAGCTCAAATAAACTGAATTTGAACCCATTTCTTGTTTTTGAAAGTTCTGTATCCTAAATAAATAATAGTTCTATACACTCACCCAATGAATACATGAAACCTAGTACATACAAAAAATAAAAAGAAAAAAAGACATGCCAAAGATCAAATGGCTTATTATCAGAATCAATCTGATGAGATAACAAAGAAAAAGAGAGAATATTTTAAAGATAATTAATTGAAATTAATCCTAATTCACAGCTCATAAGTGAGTATTATGAGAAAATCTGCTCATATATTGAAGATGAGGTAAACTAAAATTTTAAGGTAGTAGTAATCTATTATAATCACTGCTACAAGCAATTTTGAGTTTATATCTATTTGGAAACCCAAATAAATCTTTTTAGGAAATTAAAAAGCTAACCTAAACCCAAGCATTCAAGAAATTTGAAAATTTTTTCAATGATAACCACCCTAATGGAAATATAAATTTGGGTAGACGCAAGCTAAATCAACATTAGTTGAAATATAAAAATATTTTTTACAATAATCTAAAGTGGGAAATTAAACTGGGTTCTAGATTAACTGATGAAGATAAAGTTTACCTATCAAGCTTATTATAAGGTAAGTTTCCCATTATATTATTGAATGCAATCAATATTCGATGAAAGAGAAAATTTATTCCAATTTAAAACATATTAAAATTTTGTTCTTGAATTTAATGCAAGAGTTGAGACCATGGTGTTCTACAAAACACAAAACAACTCACCAAAATACCTAGTAGAGGCAGAAAATACTGATTCAAACCTTGGTGATCAAAATTTCAGTTTATTTAATTATGGCAACAATCAGCAAGAAGTGATAATTACTGAGAAGAGAAAAAGTGACTATAAGGTTAGGATTCATTCACCTTCAGAAAAACGAATCAAAAATAAGTAAAAGTTGATAGAAACTGGATCACAAATTGAGTTATATCAAAAGAAAAAAAAAGAAGCCCTTTCTTAAGGACCCAACAAATATTTTCTCCAAAAATAAGAGAAATCTAAATTCTCCTTAAAACTTACAAAAATTGTTACTTCAGGAAAATTTAAGGATCAAAATATCATAAGACATCTATACTATCAAAAAAAAATTAATATAAATAAGATTAGATTTATAGATGCAACAAGGGCATAAAGAATATGGCACATGAAGTGGAGGATTACAATTTCAAAATTCTACATTCCAAGAAGGGGTTAAAATTCCACATAATTGAAAAATAAGATTGACATAAAGAGTTTCAATTAAAAATTAATTCGAACATTTTTTTTTTTTGGATTGAATATCAGTTAAGAACAAGTTTCTTGAAAAGGAAAAATCCCCAATTATATTAAGAATCATCTTAACATAATGTTTTTTTTTTTAATTAAAAACAATTAACTTGTTAAATTTATTTCTTATTTTAATTTAATTTTAAACAAAATTTATTATTAATAAAATCAAAAAAAAAAAAAAAAAGAAAAAAAAAATTATGATATTCAATTAATAAATTTTTTTTTTTTTTAATTATTAAATTCTTATATTAAGATATTATTTTTAAATAATAATAAAATTGAAAAATCTAAAATTAGATAGATTTTTTTGGAAAAATTTTTATTTGAATTGTTTAATTCAAAAAGTTCTTAGTGAAATTTTTTTATTTGTTTTCATTTATATAATAATATTCAAATTAAGAAATTAAAAACTCCTCTAATTGATCATTAATATAAAATAGGTTTTTTTTTCAAAAATACAACATCCTTTAATCCAAATTACAATATAATTAATTTAATCCTGCTCATAAATTTTCAATCAAAATTCTTTCAAAGAGAACCATTTACCATTTAGAATACTTATTTAGTGCTCATTGCATACTATTGACCTTTCCAAACAAAAATCAAATGTCCTATTTTATTGTATATTAGATGTTGGTGTCTTGTATGATAGAATCAAATTATGATCCATTGTATATCCTGAATTGGAAAATAAATATTTTCATTTTAAGGTATCATTTTTAAATAAAGGCCTTATTATATTTATATTGAAACACATTTTAATTTTTTTTTTTTTAAAAAAAGTGATTGTGCTTATATATCATCATTTATTTATACACCTTGGAGTATTATCCTGGCCATCCAGTTAGAAGTCTAATAATCCTTTTGTCACAATCACAGAAAATTTGTTCATTAACATATTAACCCTTTCTCCTTTTGAAATTTGTTTCACCATCTGTTCCATATTTTTGATACATAATGATATTCATCCTATAATTCTAAACTATACAGCCATTAAGACCCTATTATTTCATAACCTGTTAAATCTTTTGCCTTCTTTCTGAATCTGAACACCTTAAATATTCTTTTTATAACAAATTTATGAAACAAATAACTTTCCTTGATATCCTCATAACTTTTTCTTATTCCAATTTTGAAGCTTCTTACTATTCTCCCAACATAATTTTCATAGCCATTTGAGCCTATTCTTTCAAGATTAATGATAAATTGATTTAATACAGGAAGTTGTCTTTTTAAAAAATTAGTAGTTTTAAAATATCAAATAATTTTTTTCATTTTTGAATTTAAATTAATAAATCATTCTTTGTTTTTTTTTTTTTTTTTTTTTTTTTTTTTTTTTTTTTGACTAATCTTTTGAATTCCTCTCTTCCCTCATGAAAAATAAATAAATAAAAATATTCTATATAATAGGTATAATCTATTTTCATTATTAAGTTTCTTTCTAAGTATTTTTTATTTTATTTTGAAAGTTTTTCTAATTAATATCTGAATAAATTTTCTTTATTTTAAATTAAATCTCAGATGATTTTTTCTTTTATATTATTTAGTGAAAGAATGAATCTAATAGTTAGTATGACTTGTAAACCTAATAGTTTTTATATTGATAATTTTTCTTCTCCTTATGTTCTGAATTCCATTTCTCAATTATACGCTTGATTTCCTCTTTCCTCTTTCTAATCTTAGGCATGCTTTGTCTAATAGAACTCTTTTTGATAATCATAAATCCAAAATACTACCAAGCAACCTAAAAAATTGAATTAGATTGTTGAAAAAAACAAAATTCAATATCAATTCATATTCAAAAAACATTGAAATACCAGTATATTCAGATTCTAAGCTGGGAGTTTGAGTTGAGCTTGATGTGAGAATGATTTGGAGGTTATTTTTACTGTGATGATTATTTTTATTGTTTTGTCAAAATTCGGGCATCTTTGTCAAAAATGATTCACTTATTATGGAGTGGATCCAATGAGGTCATAGGTGATCATTTTTAATCATATTTTAATTTTTTAAGTTTTGTATTTTAACTTAAGTTTAACTTAAAATTAGTCTTTTTTAATTAGAAAATGAGAAAATTCTAAGTTAAAAATTCATTTAAAAAATCATCTAATTAGCTAAAAACATTAATAGTATTTGAATCCCACTATTTTATTTATTTACCCTTTATAGTTTTCACCAGTCTGGCAACATTTATTAAGATAAAATTCTTTTATTGCAAAAACAATGTGATGATACTTGAAGATGAAAATTAAGGATAGATTCTCTTTACATATCGCATTAAAATATCTGTTTCCTTTTGATTTGACTTTCAAGATCAATTAGTGTATAATGTTTTTTGATAAGTTTGAATACCAATTATATCAAGGGGGTAGGGAGAAAAGTCAAAAAAAACAATAATTTAAATATTTTGGACATTAATAAACCCAATAAATTATTTCTTATGCAGTTTTCTTAGGTTAAATGGCATTTCATTAACAATGTTTCCATAAATTACTTGCTATAACATAGATTCCTTTTTCACTTTTCTAATAAAATTTTCCAGAGTGCTTTCTTCTATGCTTTTTGAAAAGAAAAAAATTGGTCAATAAAAAGAAATATTCAAGGAAATTGTTTGAACCTTTCTTTAAGTTACGGCTTGTTGGGTGAGAAAGTCAAAATTCTGCAAGCATCTCCCTTAGCCAAAAGGTGTTTACTCTTTGGAGCAAAAACTTCTTGCGTTTAACATCCAACGGAAAAGAAGATATGGATTATGAAATAAAGAGTAAAAGTATAAAAAATATTGATCCTATTATAAACACTCACAAACCAAAACATGAGATTTTTGTTAAACCTTTTTCCAAAAGAACCCTTATTTACATTGCTCCTCAATCTTTTTAACTCCTTTCTATTTGTTTATTTTTCAAGCTTTGATTTTGGCCAAACTCTATCATTTAAATTAAGAAATATTATCCCTTTAAGCATATCTTTGTGAAAGATCACCTAAGTAATCAGCCAACTGTTATCGAGCAAAAAAACGAAAAGCAATAAACAATCAGCCAACACCTTCATGTAAAAAGAGGAGAATGAATAATAAACCTTCATTGCCCCCGATCTAATGCCATCTTGTAGTTCATTAAGATTATTATAACCGGCTGCTTTCATAGCAGACTTGGCCAAATCCCTTGCACTTTGCTCTAAGCCTTGTAACCCATCGACCCCTAATATACTTTCTTGAGCTTGGTCAAGCATTTCATTAGGTTCATCCCTACCAAAGTACTGATTGGATGAAATCGCGGTTGCACCTGAGAATTGTGTCAACCTCGTTCTTGCTTCAGCTGTGGCATGTGAATCATAATTGTTTCGCTCAAAGAACATATCTGATGATATGGCTACATGTGTGGAGATGTTAAAGGTTAAAAAAGAGTGTAGAGTTAGTAAGACGTCAACAGCTAATTGATTGAGCTCAAACCGCACTTGATGTCGTACCTTTTTGATTACCAAATCTTTCCCTAGCTACAGTGCCCGTCTCCGGCTCGACATAACCAGAAGCAGCTCTTGCAGCTGCCTTCTTCTCTTTTTCTGCTAATGATGCTGCCTCTTGACCAGACATTCCAAATGTCTGTCCAAATCCCAACTTTCTAATTCCCATGCCTAAACGTTCGTCCTGTGACAGGGTATTGTTTGAAACTGAATTTGACGGCTTGATAGCGGCGACCTGTTTTGAATGGATGGGTGCATTTTGTTGTGCTTGAAGCTGCTCAGCTTTGATATCATATCCTAGTTTTTTAACCCTTTCTTCCTCCTCTTTGGCTTTTCTTTCGGCTTCTTCAAAGTTAATCGAGGCACCAGTCTTCTTGGCACCTAGATTGATCAAAAGATAAGTCTGAGTTAATTCAAATGAAGCCCAAACCAACGCATTTCAATTTACCTAATTTAACTTTGGTAGCACCCAGTTTCGATTTGGAAGCAATTGAAGAATTGCTTCCAGTGGTAGAAGAAGTGGTTCGAAGAGCAGAAGATTGAACAGTGCGAGAGACAGTGGGATTAGGTGAAGTGGCACGTGAGACGGGCTTGGAACCATTTGGAGTAAGTGAGCCAATGCCGATGCCAGCTACGTTGACAACAGGAGTGGAAATTTTTGATGAAGGTGCTTCTGAAGTGACTGGTTTATCCCAAGTGTCAAAGAAATCTTCATCTTTCTTTGAGGCTGAAGAATCGGAATGAAGGCTTAATCCGTCAATCTTAAGAGGACCATCGCCAAATTGAGCTTGATCGGCCAAGGAACGCTTTTTCAATTCTTCCTTATAGAGATCAGCTGCTTTAGAGGAATACTTTGCCTTAATATCTGATGAGTTTGAATAAGTGCCAGGATGTTTAGATAAAAAGTCTGAAAATGATGCATTTCCGCCGACTTTCATTGTGCGTAATTGTGACCAAGTCCATTGATCTAAGTTTGTTGATCTTTGATAAGATATATGATAAGATGAGAATGATGTAATGATCAAATAGCTGGAAATTTAATCAAGAAGGATTTGACTTACCTCACAAAGCTAATATGAACACCCATATTACGATGTACGCTGGAGCAATCCAAACAAATGTAAACACCAAAAGTGACACTACTCCAAGTAGGATTTTTAGCGCAACAATCAAAGCACATCTACATTTTTTGATAAAAGAAACCGGTCACTTAGTTTCAAGAGGCCATTTGGGGATGAAGATTATTAACAATTTCATTTTATTCACCTTGTTTGCTTTTTGATTTTTTAAACAAGTGAATATTTGGTCTATTTCGGCCTTGGTTGGTTCCATTATAGCAACAAACGATGAACTTCTTTGGCTTGGAATTAATCCTGATGACGAAAATGACAAAGATTTGATTGAGAAGATGATTTTTGAAAGTCAACCTGTGCATCCTAGCCAAGGAGCTGAGGGATGGACCCTAAAGCCCCGAGTCCAATCGGGTTTACGGCCATTTTCCGGGACCCCGACGGGATTAAAACACTAAGAAGAACTCAATCAGTGAAATCCAAAGAATTTATCACTGAAACATCATCAATCTTATTAAAATTACTTTCTGATGGAATAAAATATCACAGGTTTAAGAAGATGCTTAAAGATGAGAATTATTTTAATCTTGATTTAATTAAGAAATAATAAAGTGAACCTACAAGCAAATTTTGGCTTTTATGCCATTTCATTTTCTTTTGGAAACAAATGAAAAAAAGCTTCATTACTTGTTAATTGGAAATTTATTCCCAGAAATCATACAGAATTTTTGAGAAAAGAATAATCACCCAACAAGCCTCTTCTTTCTTTCCTATGATTGAAATGAAAAATCATTTGGTAGCCCACCTCAATTGCAAAAACTCACAAGATACTGAGCTGCAAAGATTGAAACGATATAGAAATCCAAAATTCAAAAGTATTGATTGATATTGAAGAAATAAAGATCTTTTGGATTTATTCTCAAAAATAATAATACAATCATAAAAATTTTATCTATCTTAAATCCTGGAAATTTTGAAGAGGACGAAAATTAAAAAAAATTAATCTTTTACGAGTTTAGGAGTGATCTTTTGATCAGTTTTGAATTTTTATTAGTCTTGTTGACCGTCATCTGATCATTTCTAGGTTTAGATCACAATGACGTCATAATTTTTCATTTTGAAATTTTTCTACTTTTAATCTTAAAGTGATGATAATTGATAATGATAGAAAAAAGTGAAAAATATAGATCCAACTAAACTATTAAATAATATTAATATTTTGATGATATTTGTTCATTGAAAATCTCATCCATAAAAAAATCTTTTTGTGGAAATAAAAATGAACAAGCCATATGAGAAAAATATTTTGAATAATTAAATTTTTTTAATTATCTCTCTCTTGAAATGATATGATATGATTCTCACAAAAGCATTTAAAAGTACATTCTATATTTATTATCAAATCATTCAGCCAAAGGGCTTGAGAAACTCACTTGAGAGAGCTGAATATAGATTTGTAATTATTAGGAGAATAAAATACATATTCCTTGGGAAAACTTTATAAAAAAAGTTCAAGAATTATAAATTTAAGGTCTTTATATTAAAATATGGATATTCAATAAAATTATTTAGTACCATTAATTGAATTATGAGGAAATAGAATTCCCCTAGTTAATATAATCCCAAATTAATTCTATTAAAATGACTGTGAAAAAATAAAAAAAATGCAAAATAATGATTATTATTATTAATCTATTGATTTTTATATACCATTATTGTTAAATAGATAAAGTAAAAAGTGATAATTATCCTATTGAATCAATAAAATTTAAAAAATAAGAACCTTTGAGTAAGAATAATAAGTCTTATTTAATATTGATGAAAAAGATAGAAAAATATTCTTGCTATAAATATAGCTTTGATATAAAATCAATAATAGTTCAGTTAAATTTTTTTTAAAAAAAATGGAGCTTATGTGGGAGATATTTTGAAGGAATATTATATAGAAGAAATAAATTTTGAGAGATTTTAATTTTTTTAGATAAAATAAGTATAGAAATGACTCATAATTAATTATAACTGGGATTCTATTTTTTATGTCTATATTTGAAAATTTAACTTAATTTTGATTAACAAACAATATTAAAATTAAATATTTTTTCTTTTTATTTATATGAGAATTTGAAGTTGAGTTCATTTGAAATTCAAGTAAAAATTTGGTAATCTAATTCCAAGGTGTTAAACTTTCAATTATTAATTAAATACTTTAACAGTTCTTTTCAGATATATTTAAATAATAATTAATTTCCATATGTAATTTTTTTCTTCTTAATTAGAGATTTAAGGTATTATATATTCTTTATAATCATCAATGTCAGTTAATATATTCTTTTCCATTCTCAATTAGGTGATATATAGCTAATTTTTACTGGAAAAAGGGCTTTAATTTCAATTTTTCTTTGTATAAATATTAAGCATAATAAGTATCTGGAAAGGTGAAATATTTTAAAGATATGACTAAATTCTTGGAAATCCTTTATTGGATATCAATTCCCATATTTTAATTGTCTATCACAATTTCATGACTTAGTAGAGGTATCTAAATATTAACAAAAAAATATTAATTTATTTAATTATGTAATAGAAATCAACTGAGTCATTAGAGGTTATGTTAAGTTTTTTTTGTTTCCTATTTAATATTTTCCTCCATAAATTTCTTCATAAACCTCAAAGAGGTAATTTAAATAAATAATTGAAAAATTAAAACTTAACTACAAAAAAATCTAAGCTGATAATATTATATGTGTTAGATTCTCAGAAAGATTATTTCTTTATTTGAAGAAATAATCCAAAAAATATATGATAAAAAAATTTATATAAATTATTCTTTTGAATGTAAATATGGATTAAATTTAATGGAATTTTTCCAAAAGAAAAAATAAATCTTAATATTTACTCTAAATATATTTTACATTATAATTTACCCTGGGAAACTGATGTAAATTCTTTGAAATAAATAAAGGAAGGAGAGTAACTCAAAAATTATACATGAACAAAAATTTAATTTTGAAAAATAATTTATATTTTTAGCTTTAATAATTTGGTCTTTGATTAATATTTTAAAAATCGTATTCATTTAAATCTCGATTGGATATAATGATATGGAATTTATATCTTCATATTAAGATTTAATTTTCATTAAAGTAAATCACAAACCTTAAATTTTTATTGGATTTTTCATTGAAATTTTATTATTGTACTAAAAACCTCTAGACTTAATCTTCTAAAGATAAAATTTCATTTTTGATTGATTTTTTTCAAAAGCTGAAGTGATGAACTTCTTTGATAATATACATTTTTACTTATTCTCGATTGAGGATATTTTAACAAATAATTTTAAGATTTTGAGATTATATTGACTTATTTTTGAAATTTCTTTGATTTTTTACATCTTTTAATTAGACATATATTCTTTTTCCTTTTCTATAATGTCATTTAAAATCAGAATCAATTTACCTATATTAATATAAGTTAGGCCAATAATACTTTACTATCTAATTTTTTCAAGAATCCAGGGAAATAATAATAATAAAAAAGGATTAATAAATCAAAATTTATTCCTAAAAAAAGCTCTGCTTTAACCTTACACAGAATATTGGTCTGTAATTTGAAAAAAAAAATCAAATATATAGCTTTCAACTTATGAGAATAAATATAGGTCTGTGCAAGAAAAACATTTGAGAAATAAGTTTTATTAATTTTGAATATTAAATATTTCTATTGTTTATAATGAAAGATTTTAGTAATCCTATTAATAAACAACTTTGAAAATCTTAAAAAAAAAAGTTCTATTATGGTAAAATTCTCAAGATTATTGTTTTTTTAAAATTGATTGAACTTCTTTTTGAATTTTAAACTTTCAAAGGGATTAAAATAAATTTATTTTACAAAATTAAGGTTATATATTTTCAATCTAATTAATTAAATCTCTTCAATTCAATTTTATTTCTTAAAATTATTAAAGTAGGGGGTGTCAAAGTCACCAAATACCACCTTAAAATATCACGGGATTTGGAACCCAAATCCCAGGTTTTTTATGTGTAAATCCCATGGAATTTTGACTGAGTCCCCTGGTATGTTGACCAAATCCCATGCATCTGGGATTTTAGCTTGAAGCCTAACCCAAATGAGTACTCACAATTCATACCTGTACAACATATTCTTCTACACTCCATTTTGGACAATCTGACCAAACAGCTTACAGTCCATTTATACTTCTTCATCCATATAATAATGCCTTGATACAAAGCAAGACAAATCAAGACAGATATGAAGATCACCTCTGGCCTGCCACATCCATCAGGCCACTTAATACGTACAGATTATTTGACCATAATTAATTGGCTTTCAGTCAAACCCAATTTTGAGTCATGTTTTGGTACTAGTGACTCAACATCTATTGGAAGACCTCCCTCATCAAAGCAGCATGGATTTCAGCTTATGGCCATTGAGGTCAACAAAAAATCATGAAATAGCCTAAACCTTAGCTCAAGCAGCATCCAAGATCAATGGTGAACATATAAAAAGAAGTATATGGCAGAAAAAAAATTCGAAAAATTAACTGGGGCTGGAATAACAGAAGAAGATGAGAGTAAAGGAATAAAATCAATGAGTGAAAAGCTTGAAAGTATGTGTCCTTGCTATGTGGAAATGGATGTACTCTTTGGCCACAAGCCCATTGTCACTCCCATTGCAAGCTATAATTCACAAGAAAAAGACAGTTTCAATGGTGATGATGATAATGTTTTGCTTGATAAGGTAAATTATTGTCTCTTCCTTTTTTTACCTCTGACAATTAAAACTTGTTTGCTTTTCAAAGGATAATAATTTCTTGGATTCACCTCACAATCTGGATCCTTTGCTTAATAATGATGATAACTTGGTTCCAGTGGAAAACCTTCAAGATGATTCAGTAAGTACATTTAATAGTGATATTTATTCACTCCAATATTGATTAATTCTCCTTTGACCAGAAAAGTAAATCCATAACTCATTCAACAAAAAAGAGTAATCAAGCCATGACACCCAACTTGAATGACAGGAGTGGTTCTAGGAAAAGGTTGCTGGATATGTTTGCACCTACTTATGCAAATTTCCTTGAATCATGGAACAAAGGTATTACTTTCAATTATGGTTACTATGATTAATCATACTGACAAAATTCATGCTTATTAGCCCATGAAATCAGTGATAATGCACATTTGGAGTGGGACAGGGAGAGGTGGAATGAAGAGAAAGTGTGCAACATGGAAAAACAACGGTTTGAAGAAGTCAAGTTGCAAAAGAAAATGGAGTTTGATGAGAAGAAAAATGCAAAGAATCATGAATTTGAAAAAGAAAAGTGGAATTGGGAATGTGAACTTAAGGAAAAGCAATTCCAGATGGATCTCACTATAGCGGCATTGTCATCAAGAAGGCCAATTGCAGAGCTGGAACAAATTCTGACATTGATCAATAAAAAATGACATATGAGGTATATGTCATGTGATCATTTGATACATGGGTATTTGTCAAAGACACTTGATGGTTATTTGGATATGATCTTATGTTTTGAAATAGGATTACAATTTATGACAAAATTGAAAATTTGTGCAAGTTTGGCATCATGATGTTATGTGCCAAATATTCATGTCTGCATTTGAACCAATTGAATTTGAAGGTGTGCTTTAAACTTTAACTTTGTGGTTAAATTTTGCCAAATAAGGGTGGATTGTGCCTTTTCTTCTTTTCCCATTACTTGTCTCATTTTCTGTAAGTTTGATTCAATTGAATATTCCATTTGCTTCCTTTTTCTTGATTTTTTGATGGTTTGGGTATGTCATAATTTCCTTTTTTTGGACTTTTCCTTCTTTTTATTTGTTTTATCATATTCTGATCATCCTTTTTGTTTATCCATTTTATGTTGATTTTTGTTGTGTGATGATGCTTGATATGATTGCCATGGGGCAGAATGTTGAGACTACCTTAATCTCACCTGAACTCATTGAAGATCCTCTTGATGCTCATCTGCTGTTAGTCGCATTACTTTTATCAAGCCAAGACTAAAAAGTTAAACCTGATAGATGCTCATCCTGTCGGTCAATCTGTCAGGTATGTTCGATGGACCTTGGGCACTTTGGCTCCTCATGAAGAATTGTTAAAAAAAAATGCTTGATCACTACTCTGGAACAATCCACTCGGCGGTTTGTTCACGAAAAGCAATATTTTGACGACTTGCGTTATCTCAAATTATGGGTGCTATATGCTAGACAATGCTTGAAGGCGGGTGCCATTATAATTTACAAATATCTGAATTCTAAAACCATTGGCATAGAGTTCAGTATGCTTTATTAAGAATGGGCTAATGCAATCGAGCAAGATCAAGCTGATCCCCAAAAAGTTGAGCAAATATTCAATTTGGGAATTCAGAGAGAAGCTCAGCCTCTCACTCGTCTCAAGAAAAAGAAGCTGCTTGTTCTAAAGAGAATGTCTGAGACAAAATTACTTGCACAAGAAACAACCTCAGGACAGACACAGAATCTTCAAAGCAAACTTTCCAACTCCATTTTCAACTTTTATCTCATTTTCTCATTTCAAGCGTCTGACTTTTTTCTATCTCTTAGATAGGTTCCCTCTCCTTTTCAGACCAATTGACTCAAGATCCATTGCAATATCATAATTCTCAGCCCAAGCCTTTATCGGTGGTCACCACCAAAAACAAACTGACTAATCATCACACAGCTAACAAGGCGTCCCAACCCATCATTAAAAAATTTTCACTTGATCTGACAAAGCTATACGTTAAGGATGGCACGGAATTAAGCCTTGAAGAATGTAGAGCTATCTGCCAGTTTTCACCTAGAATTTGGGGCAGCAAGCCTTGGGAAGAAGAAGCCTTTAACACTGGAAGTCTGTCTACATTTCCTAAGCTTTGTGCAAAAGTTATCTATTGACCAACCATTCTTCATAGGTTGGTATTATTTTAATCTAGATGGCTCTCCTGTCTTATATGACCCTGAGTCCAGACATGAGTGCTATCTTGAATCCACGCCCACATGTTTATCTCTTGGCTGAGCTGGATACTCTATTCTCTAAAACCTTTGTTGAATTATTTGAAAGTCGCTCCATATACTTCAAGTGAAATGGAACTCAGCAAAGATGAATGCAAGCTACAAGACATTCTTGGCTTCAAGTCCAACTTTTCATTTAACTTATCTCAAGATGATGATCAGTCAATGAAAGCGAATGAATCAATTGCTCCCTTAAATTTGGCCAACATCTCTTCTTCCACGAATGATTATGATAATGATAGTATTGTTACTTGAGAAGCTATTGCTGATACTGAAATCTCAATCAAACTAGATTCACCAGCTCAAGCCAGTTCCGTTGCATATATCAAACCGTGTAATCAACGTGCTTCTGTCACTATCAATACGCAAGAAGCTTTGAGGATGCTGTATATTGAACAAGAACATCAAACTTGTCGAAAGGCAGCAATTGCAGCAGGTGCTGATGAAGCTTCTGAACCCAGATTAATGCTGATCATATCTTTTCCTTTTTTATGATATTATTCTTACATCATCATTGTAAGGTGTGGATATGAAACTTTGATTAAAAATCAAGTACTTTTCCTGTCCTCAAAATTTGTATAAGGTAAAATTCAGTTAAAAATAGTATGAAATATTATTTTTAAGAGAAAACACGCCAATTTTATTGTTTATAGCTTTATTAGTATAAAACAATAATATAAAAATTTATTGTTTTACCAACAATAAAGATTTATCCAAAAAATACTCTACAAGAGATATTTTAAGGCTACAAAAGAAATTTCTTCAAGAGCAATTTCAATTGGAATTAATTGAGCAAAGAACTGCAAGCAATTAATTAAAGAACAAAGTCTTTAAAAAGAATATTAAAGAGAAAAACACGCCCAAAAGTGACCAGAGTGAATTTGGAAACAAAGTGACAAAGTTAACAGTGATGAAAGATGCTTTAATTCACTTTTGGGGTGGTTCAGGGGTAAAAATGATTATAAGAGTTACAAACAATGATTATAATGATTTTTTCACGTGGTTAAAAGGATTAAAATGATTTAAAAGTGGTGGTTGGAATCTTTGATTGATTGGTTTAACAGTTTTAAACTAATTAATAAAAGGAAAAGATTCTAACATGAAGAGAAAAGTGGGGCAAAGAAGACATTCTTTTATAGCCATCAATTCTCTTACTCCAAAAGTAAAATTTACTCTTGTCAGTCGTGAAAAACAGTCTGACAACAGAAAAACCAATTATGGCATCATTGAACCCTGGTTTAGACCAAAAAGGGCTGGTTTAAGCCATTTTTAGCCATTTTTAGCCATTTTAGACCCTTAAATCAGCCATTACTATAGCAATACCAGGCCTAGAGCCTTCAAAACACGTCAGAATGTGTGTCAGAGGCGTAGAAACCAGTTAAAACTGTTTTTATTATGATTGTTTTATCTTAAGGGTAGTTTTACCTTCTTGGCAACAGCTAAAACTACCCCAGTTGGTATCAAAACCTCATCATCAATTGAGTCCACAGACCCTGTAGCTCAATTCCAGGCCAAAAGTGATGAACTTTTGCATGAATTTTGACATCCCACGCCTGTCAGCAAGGATTTTGGGGGTCTAGCTCCCCCTTAGAGCTGGAGTTCCTTTTCCCCCCCAAATTTAATCTTTCCAATTTATTTTTCCTTTAATTCCTCATCATGTATTATACTTATAATTTACACATGTAATTCAATTCAATTGTACAGTACAATACAGTAGTAATTGACACCTCATATGTAAATCAAAGTTCACTTATGTAATACACGCGCACATTTTGACATTTCAATTGAATTCAATTGAAAATACTTTAATTCCTCATAACTTCTAAACTAAACACAACACCTGAATTTTAACACAAAAATTGATGGTTAACACCACATGTGGTGTGAATTAAATTAAGGTTTTGAGGATTTTCAACTTTTGTATTGAAAATACTAAAAACTTAATTTAAGCTTATTTAGAGTTGAGTTACAAAAATTTCACTCAGAGGTGACCCCACCTGATTTTTTATGAGGAATCCAATGGTGAAATAAAATTTATATGTTTATTTATTGGATAAAAAGTTATAATAAATTTTATTTAACTTTTTTCCAAATTTATTTATTTTTTCACAATTTTGTTAAAATTTCATTTTTACTTAAATTTTTCAAGTATAAATGTAATTTTATATTTACAAAATTTAAAGTAATTTTATTTTTAAATTATAATTAATTTTTTATTTTTAATATAATTTTATATTTATATTTTTTATTTTTATTTTAATAATATAAATAAATTTATTTTATTTATATTAATATGTTATTTTTTATATTTGTGGTCTTTTGGGTATATGAAATTACCTCTAAGGCTCACATTCCCTCCCCCTAAAAAAGAATATTACTTTGTAATATTGGTGTTTCTAGTGTGTCTGAATCTCCTCAGGAGTTTGGTGGCTTCTGGTATATCTTTCTCTTCTAACCATTCATCTTCACAAGTTGGGTCACTGTACCTAACAAGGTATTCCCTTACTTTCTTGGTTCTTAATTTCCTTTCTTTAAGAACTTTGGTTATTTTCTTAGTACCAGATGTCTCAATAGGAGGTATAACTTGGGGAATCTTATTCCTCAAGGGAAATTTCTCAGCATCACTAGATTTGTATGGCTTTATCAAGCTTACTGGAAATGTAGGGTGCTTATTGCTAAGTTCTTCAGATAACTCTACTTCAACAGCATTTTCTCCATGGAGTGCCTTAATCACAAAAGGTCCTGCAAAGGAGTCTTTTAACTTTTTACATCCTTTGATGTTATTGAAGTTAGTGGTGGATACAAGAACTAGGTCCCCCACTTTGAAATCTGGAGTTGCATGAGATTTATCCCATTTGTCTTTAGCATATGCAAAAGAGTCCTCCATGCATCTCACTGCATGCTTTCTAGCTTTGTCTAGCATTCCTTTGAAGCTAGCAGCTGTGGGATGTATTTCAATTAAGTCTTTCCTCAAGGAATCTTGGGGTAACTTGGGGTTCCATCCTTTTTCTAGAATAGCAGGAGTCTGATTGGTACTGGAATGGATTGATGTTTTATATGCTAATTCCAGTGCTGGTAACAGAGTACACCAATAATGGGTAAATCCATCACAATCTTTGAATTCAAGGCCATATGCACAAAATCTTCTCACCATGTCCTCTAAGGTTTGGATCATTCTTTCAGCCAGACCATCAGTTTGTGGGTGGTAGGCTGTAGAGAAAGACAGTTTTGTGCCAAATAATTGGTGAAGATTTGTCCATAGAGCTGAAGTGAATTTGGGATCTCTATCACTGATGATATTTGTAAATATTCCAGTCCATGACACTACTCTATTCCATATCAGAAGAGCTGTATCCATGGCTGTATCATCTTTGTGACATGGTAAAAAGATTGGAGTTTTACTGAATCTGTCCACAATTACTAGGCAAGCATTATAGCTCCTGTCACCTCCTGGTGGTAGGCCAGTTACCCAATCCATATGGACAATTTCCCAAGGTCTGTTTGGTTCTTGGATTTTTATCATATTTCCAAGTCTTTTGCCAGTGGATTTATTTGCCTTTTGGCATCTGTCACAGGTTTTGAAATATTCTGCAACATCTTTTTGCCACATTGGCCACCATATGCAGGTCTTTACTTTCTCTCTTGTTCTGTCCTCAGAAAGATGTCCTGAAAAGAGACTATCATGGCATTCTTTCAGTACAAGATTGATTAATGACCTGTCTACAACTGTCATGACACATGTGTGCTTGGTTCTGTGGTAAATTATACCATCCAGTAGGTGAAATCTCCCTTCATTATAAGATTTTCTCCATACTTCATCCAAGGCATGTATTAGAGAGTTGTCTTTACAGTCTTTGTTAAGTAATTGGCATAAGATGCTACAATTCTTATTTTGAGTGTAACTATTTCTGACTTCTTCAAAGAAGGTGGTGTTCAAGTCTGTAACACTTATTCCTTCTATTGGAATTTGTGGTGAAGCTTCTTCTGGAACATAAGCAGGATTATCAATGTTATTTGGTAATGGCCATCTGCTTAGTCCATCTGCATTCTTATGAATATTCCCATCCTTATGAACAATAGTCATATTGCCTCTGTATTCTTGTATGGCTATTTGCCATCTGAGCATGTGTCTGTTAGGTGTTTTCATGTTCAAAAGTGATTTCACAGCTGTACAATCTGTTATTACTTCAAAAACACATCCCTCTAAGAAATAGTTCAATTTCTCTAAGGCCCAGACAAGGCATAGACATTCCATTTGACTTGCTCCATATCTGGCTTCAGTTGGTTTGATTTGCCTGGATATGAAACATATTGGTCCTTCTACAGGTTTGTCATTTATGATCTGAACTTGGTGAAGTGCAGCACCTAGTCCATCCCCTGATGCATCAATATACAGTTTGAAAGGCAATTTAAAGTCTGGCATCAGTAAGAGTGGAGCAGTGGTCAATGCTTCTCTTAGAGACTCAAAAGCTTTGACTCTGTCAACAGTCATCTCAAATACTGTGTCTTTGTCACACAACTTATAAAGTGGTCTTGCTATGGATGCAAAGTCTTTAATGTGTTGCCTGTAATATCCTGCAAAACCTAAGAATGACTGAATTTCCTTCTTATTCTGAGGCATGGGTTTTAACAATACTGCTGCAACTTTGTTTTTATCAATTCCAAGGGACAAACCAGATACAACATGTCCTAGTGCCTTAAGTTCTTTAAATCCAAAATGACATTTCTTCAAGGAGATTTTCATGTTTACTGATTGGATTTTTGTCAAAACTCTTGATAATCTGTACATGTGCTCCTCCCAAGTCTTTGAACAGATAATAATGTCATCAATGTAAATGATTAACCATCCTTCTGAGAGTTCTTCAGGGAAGATTTCATTCATCATTCTTTGGAAGTGTGAAGGTGCATTTTTGATACGAAAGGGCATCCTTAAGTATTCATACACTCCACAATGAACAATAATTCTCAAGTATTTTCTTGCTCTTGGTGTTACTACATTTTGATGGAATCCTTTAAGGGCATCCATAGTGGTTATATACACTGCTTGAGATATTTGAGTAAGGGCAATTTGGATTTTTGGTATTGGGTATCTGTCTGGAACAGTGTAAGTGTTCAGAGCTCTAAAGTCCCCAACCATTCTGGATTTTCCATTATGCCACGCCACTATGACTGGTGTAGTTATTTCTACTTCCTCATTGTGGCCTACTTTTCTTATTACACCAAGGTCTAGAAGTTCTTTGATATGAATTTCTAGAGCTTCTCTTGATTTTGGACTTGCTGGATAAGCAGGTCTTCTTAAGAGTGGTGGATAAGGTCTCTCAATGTTAAGAATGATGTCAACTTCATGACCAATAATTGCTCCCAGGGGTTCTTTGTCTGTAGCAAATGCTCCTCTGTGGTCATACAAAAGGGAAGAAAGTTCATTTTCTTGCTTATCAGTCAGATGAAGGCTTATTTCAGCCTCATTTAACTGTTCAGACTTGAATTTCTCTAACTCTAAGTTGACTGGTGATACTTTGTTTACTGTAATTTGTCTTTTAAAGGGTAAAAAGGCAAATTTCTGGCGCTTATTGTCTCCAATTGTAAAGTATCTGTCTTTGTTATTATGTAAATCTATCCCATACATGATTAAATAGTCATTTCCCAATATAAAATGGGTACTAGAGCAATTTTCCATAACAACAAATTCAACTGTGATCCTTAAATTCCCATTTATGTGTGGGAATATGACATTGGTCTCAAAGATTCCTAATGCTTTCATTGGGTTACTTGCACTGTTGAATTTTATACCATCAATTGGTAACAATTGGTCTTCAAAATTTGGTACACAAGTCTTAAGAAAAGATTTTCCAACACAAGAGCAGAAGGCTCCTGGGTCAAGCAAAAGTTTGGTGGGTTTGTTGTCAATCACCACTTCTGTTATACAGGAGTTACCAGCTGTATAACCTTTTCCTCTGTTTGGTTTTGTCTTCATAAGTTGTGCATCTTGAACTTTTGATAAATCAACTTGACCATTGCTCAATTGTGGTAAGTGGGAATAAGATTCCATGATTTCAAAAGTGGCATTGATATTTTCTATATCTTTTGAAGATTCAGAGAATATGGATGACTTATCATCTGAATTGTCTTCAATTATGTCTTCTTTTTCAACATCTGGTTCTTTTTCAATGTCAATTTCATTGATTTTCCCCCTTTTTGGACATGTATTGGCTAAATGGGTGGTGCTTTGGCAAATATGGCATTTTCTGACTGTATCTGCAGATTTATATTTAATATTACTAGAATTTTCTTTGGGGTTTTTGTCCACAGAATCTTTCCAAGGTGTATTAAACCTTGTTTTAAGATTCACCCTACTAGAACCAATTTTGGTTCTGGTGGTTACTTCTTCTAGTATATTGATAATATCCTCTGCTGAAGATTGTTCAGTAGTCCTGCTTTTGACAGCATGCTCTAAGTCACCTCCACATTGTCTCAGAATTTTTCTATGGATCATAAATTCTGACATGTCAGGATATAATGCTGTTAATCTGTCCTTTTGTTGGCAAAACCATGGTAAAGCTTTGTCTTTATCAGCATTAAATTTGGCAGATTCAAAGGCTGTTTCAACTTTAAACCTCCAAGCATCATTTGCCCATTTGTTGATGATTTGAGTTTTCCACCAAGTCCAACTCTGGTGTCCATGTGCTTGTCTTATTTTGATGTACCATCTGTGAGCTGATCTGGTAAACAAGGTGTTAAACCTGGCTGTTACCAATCTGTCTGGTAATTCAAAATCCTCTTTGATCATGTCAATACCTCTAATGAATTCCATATGGTCATACTCTCCTTCACCACTGAAGTGAGGCCATTCTTTAAGTTTTGGAACTTCTTTCAAGAGTGCTTGGCCCATTGATGGTTCCAAGTTATGAAAAGAAGTGGATAGTTCATTTTTTAATTGTGAATTATCAGGATCCAATACTTGTGGATTTGAAATTCTTGTGCCCTCATTTTGATTTAGAGGTGTAGACATTCTTGGTAAGGTGTTCAGTAATTGTTCAATGTCATTCATTTTACTGTTGCTACACCTTTGGGAATTTCTGTATTCATGTTGGAAGCTTTGTATTAAATTTATTACTTCAATTTTATACATGTCTTCTTTATGTGTAAGTTCTTGCCATAACTCTGTCTGTCTTGTATTATCAGCAGTGACTTGATTCAATTTCATTGATTATTTTGATACTTCTTCTTGTGAAGCATCAAAACACTTTTTCAAGGCAATGGTATATGTCTTTACTTCAGTAAATGAATTTGAAATGTCATCAAGGACTTTCTTGTTATCTGTCTTGATAATATTTATGGCTTGTTTAATTCTTGTTTCAATTATGTCATCAATATTGAATTTAGAATATTTATCTGTTAATTCTTTAATAATGGCAGATTGTTCATTTATTTTATTGTTAGAAGAATTATCATTATTGGAATTTTTAATTGTTCTCAAAACTTTTTCAAAACACATAAGTGTTTCATTAATTTGGCACAGACTCAGGTTGTTTGTTTTAATGTTGTTACAAATGGTGTCATTTTTATCAGAAAGATGTTTTTTCACGTCATTTATAGCATTATACAACTCTGGGATGGAATCAAATATGTCAGAAATCATTTCTGGAACCTTAATCTGGCTTCCTCCTTCTTCTGTAATTCCATCATGGTTCTGGCCATCTGAAATACATTTTCCATGGCATCCTGCTGAATCTTTGGGATTCTGTAGCCCTGGCTGTAAGGTTTTGGGGCTGGTGCCTTCCCTTTGCCCTTGTTTGGAGTTTGTGGCTGCTTTTTCACGTTGGAATTGCTGCTGCTGGCCACTGGGGCTGTTTTTGGTACTGGTTTGGCTGGTGGAGGGTTGTTTTTCCTCCATTCTAGTGTCAAAAGCATCATGTTTTTCTTCTCCATCAATGGATGCCATCCATTGAGAAATTTGCAAGTGTTGGGATGGCCCAAGAATTTTCTTACTGTCAGGTAAGAATTCATGCAATTCTTCCACAGGTCTGCAAGGATCTGGTACTCCTTGAATTGGAGTGCATTGTTGTATGCACTGTGGCTGGCTTTGTATATGTCCACAGAGGCTTGTTGTGGCGGTGTCAGCTCTTTTTGAAGGTAAAATGGTATTATCAGCTTCAGAATGACCCATTTTAGTTGTTTGGAAGTCATCAACTGACCCTTTTCCTTCTGTACCTGGTTGGCCTCTGCCATAATCACGTCTATTACCTTTTTGGGAGCTGCTTGAGGGGTTGTAGCTGGCTCCTGACCTGGTTGAAGGCATAATTATGGTTAAAAAAGGCTTAAAATAGTATTTTTACGTCAAAAACTTACTATTGGCCAAATTTTTGGCTTTCTGAAGTGTATTACTTATATCCAAGTTAATTAATTCAGAAGATATTGGTTCAGGTTGATTATTTTGAGTCACAATAACAGTACTATTATGATCAGAATTAACAGTACTGGCAGGGATAATGCTGGTTACTGTTGAGGCTGTTTCAATGTTTTCTTGTCTTACCACGTTGTCAGACACTAAAATTAATGAAAAAGCCAATTAATTGAGTAAAAAAAGGTTATTTCAAAAAAGAAATAAAAATATAAGCCTCACTTATAATATGAAAAAAATTATTTTTTTAAGGATTTTTTTGGATTATAAGTATTTTTTATATGTTTTTAAATTTTTCAATATAAGAAAAAAGATTTAAAAAGAGTAAAAAAAATATGTCACAGGTAAAATAGCACGGCTGGGCCCCCAAATGTAAGGTGTGGATATGAAACTTTGATTAAAAATCAAGTACTTTTCCTGTCCTCAAAATTTGTATAAGGTAAAATTCAGTTAAAAATAGTATGAAATATTATTTTTAAGAGAAAACACGCCAATTTTATTGTTTATAACTTTATTAGTATAAAACAATAATATAAAAATTTATTGTTTTACCAACAATAAAGATTTATCCAAAAAATACTCTACAAGAGATATTTTAAGGCTACAAAAGAAATTTCTTCAAGAGCAATTTCAATTGGAATTAATTGAGCAAAGAACTGCAAGCAATTAATTAAAGAACAAAGTCTTTAAAAAGAATATTAAAGAGAAAAACACGCCCAAAAGTGACCAGAGTGAATTTGGAAACAAAGTGACAAAGTTAACAGTGATGAAAGATGCTTTAATTCACTTTTGGGGTGGTTCAGGGGTAAAAATGATTATAAGAGTTACAAACAATGATTATAATGATTTTTTCACGTGGTTAAAAGGATTAAAATGATTTAAAAGTGGTGGTTGGAATCTTTGATTGATTGGTTTAACAGTTTTAAACTAATTAATAAAAGGAAAAGATTCTAACATGAAGAGAAAAGTGGGGCAAAGAAGACATTCTTTTATAGCCATCAATTCTCTTACTCCAAAAGTAAAATTTACTCTTGTCAGTCGTGAAAAACAGTCTGACAACAGAAAAACCAATTATGGCATCATTGAACCCTGGTTTAGACCAAAAAGGGCTGGTTTAAGCCATTTTTAGCCAATTTTAGCCATTTTAGACCCTTAAATCAGCCATTACTATAGCAATACCAGGCCTAGAGCCTTCAAAACACGTCAGAATGTGTGTCAGAGGCGTAGAAACCAGTTAAAACTGTTTTTATTATGATTGTTTTATCTTAAGGGTAGTTTTACCTTCTTGGCAACAGCTAAAACTACCCCAGTTGGTATCAAAACCTCATCATCAATTGAGTCCACAGACCCTGTAACTCAATTCCAGGCCAAAAGTGATGAACTTTTGCGTGAATTTTGACATCCCACGCCTGTCAGCAAGGATTTTGGGGGTCTAGCTCCCCCTTAGAGCTGGAGTTCCTTTTCCCCCCCAAATTTAATCTTTCCAATTTATTTTTCCTTTAATTCCTCATCATGTATTATACTTATAATTTACACATGTAATTCAATTCAATTGTACAGTACAATACAGTAGTAATTGACACCTCATATGTAAATCAAAGTTCACTTATGTAATACACGCGCACATTTTGACATTTCAATTGAATTCAATTGAAAATACTTTAATTCCTCATAACTTCTAAACTAAACACAACACCTTAATTTTAACACAAAAATTGATGGTTAACACCACATGTGGTGTGAATTAAATTAAGGTTTTGAGGATTTTCAACTTTTGTATTGAAAATACTAAAAACTTAATTTAAGCTTATTTAGAGTTGAGTTACAAAAATTTCACTCAGAGGTGACCCCACCTGATTTTTTATGAGGAATCCAATGGTGAAATAAAATTTATATGTTTATTTATTGGATAAAAAGTTATAATAAATTTTATTTAACTTTTTTCCAAATTTATTTATTTTTTCCCAATTTTGTTAAAATTTCATTTTTACTTAAATTTTTCAAGTATAAATGTAATTTTATATTTACAAAATTTAAAGTAATTTTATTTTTAAATTATAATTAATTTTTTATTTTTAATATAATTTTATATTTATATTTTTTATTTTTATTTTAATAATATAAATAAATTTATTTTATTTATATTAATATGTTATTTTTTATATTTGTGGTCTTTTGGGTATATGAAATTACCTCTAAGGCTCACAATCATGCTGACTGACTTATGTGTTTTCTTTTTTAAACTCCTCTTCAAATAATTATCCTAAATAATCATACTGATCATTTTTTTAATAATTTTTTGTACTTGTTTACATTTCTGAATACTCTAAGAATATTTTTTGCAATGTCATTCCCATTCTGCCCCCTTCCATCATCATTAAAATTCAAAAAAAGTGCTCCCCCTCCCTCTCACTCTTTGAATTATTCTGATGATGTTATGGTTAGGACTAAACCAGTTTCAGTACATCATCAGAATTATTTGAATGATGATGCAAATATTCTTACTCCTATTGATGTCATGGTTAGGACTAAACTAAAGATAGGACATCATTAAGATAATAATAACCAAGCCAATCATAAAAGAAAACTCACCCAATGCCAAAGACAACATATTCATGAATCAAAAAAAATCATGCCTCTGCTTGGACATTCAAATGAAGCACATAATAAATTTTCCTCCATTTCAATTGACAAGAAAGCAGCCAATGCCTCATGGTTAAAACTGCCATCAATCAATACTTTACCCCACCCTTATGTAATCATTGATAAAACACAAAAGCCATACCTACCTGTCTGCATTTATGAAATCACCCCTTTTGATGTTTCCTCAGGCCACTCTCAAATAATAAAAGACCTTATCATTACATTGATGTCCTTATCTCAAAATTGCCAAGAAATTGAAATGAATAAACAACTACTAGGTGGAATTATGAAAGGTATTGGCTTTTGTCCTGGATCTGATGCTGGCAAATCTGCAGGTGTGTGAATTTTTTAACTTATAACTTGAATAATTACTAATTATTATCAATCTTTTTAGGTGTTTACTCCAGAAAGGCTGGTTTATCTCCTCATCAAATTGAATTGGATAATATGCAATGGACCAAACTTCAAAAGTATGACAAATTCATTTACTCCAGAATCTCTCATTTTTCACAATTAGCCGCACAAGAAAATCAGTAATTAATGGAGGCAGCCAAATTACCAAACTTCAGTCAGCTCAAATTGACTTCTGCCAATCCAAAGGAAGAATTAAAATCTTTTTCCAATGTCATTGTAACTCAAGATGGATTTTTCAATAAGCCCCACCAAGATTTGAATGATCTCAATGCCTGGACTTATGGTATTTTTTATTTTGTATCCAACAAAGATTTTCATCCCCTTCCAACTGTCTTCACTCCCTCTGGACATGGCTTGCACTTCCCCAAATTGAAAATGGAGATTGATTTTTCCAAAAAACCGGGCATCATGGAAATTGTTTAAAAGACATCAACAATGGTTCATCATACAACAAAACCACCTCCAGAAATTATCAATCATGATGAAATAACTCATTTTAGATGTTCTTTTCAAATAAACCATAAATTATTTAATGTAGGTGAGAAATTCTTGAAAATGCCACCCACGACAATTAATTCAAGAGTCAATGGGTACTGTGAAAGAAATATGCATGACCAAAAAAGAACTAAAAAATATTAATTGTAAATAGTTTTATTTTATGAATAACATCTCCACTCCGTTGTATGTCATTAAATTATGTACATAAATCAATGGTCCTGAAGAAATTTACAATTGACTATTTTTCCACACCAAAGTGATTGGTTTAATTTTTTCACACATATTTACCACATCTTCCCCAATATCATTGTTGGCCAGATTTTCTGCATGTGGTGGATAATCATCCTCATATAGATCAAACCATTCATTGCCAATTTGTGCTAACATATTATGTAAAATTGTGCAAGAAACGACCCAACTAACAAAACATTTGATTTCATGAGCATCCCTCATTTGATTTTGCATTTCCCTTAGAGAAAACCACCGCCACTTCAAGATTCCAATTGCATGCTTGATTCTGACCCTTGATTTTGCTAGACAGTAATTGAAAGAATGGTTGTCTTCATTCTGTGCTACAACTTCCTTATATTCTGGAACAACCCAAGGAGATCTTGCATATGCCTAATATGCAAGTAAGTACTGATCCTTTTCATAAAACTCTTGAGGTGTTTGTGCTATTTTCTTATGTTGATAGACATTTGAATCATGAAGTGACCCAGTACAACCAACATGTAGAGTAGTGAACTGTTTGTTTATATTGCAAACCAGTTGTATTGATATAGAATACCTTATATGTAAGCCATCAGTAAGATTGAAATAAAGAATAAAGATTAAACAGCTTACCTTTTTTTGCAATCAAAATAGGCTTCACCATCATTGGGGGGACATTGTGATAATGGTATGAGACTCCCATCAATAAACCCAATGCACCCAGGCAAGCCTTCTGCCTGCATTACTTGAGACATCTCTCTTTGTTGTTCTATTGTTGGCCACACAATCACTTTGCGCTTCACTTCATTAATATATAGATGACTCTTTGAGTGTACAACACAATAGCCCCATTGCTAATTCCAAACAACATTCCAATCTTTCCCAAAGCGTCCCTATTGCCATTTGATCCTAGCCTTGATAATGCCACAGCCAATTGGATTGCAGGATTGCATTGTTTGTTTTGTGATGAGTTTTGAAAGGTTTTATCAGCTTGAATTTGTGCAACCAATTTTTCAAATGATTCATGTGTGGTCCTACATAGCTGTCAAAGCTTTTCAGATGATAATGTTTGTAAATCATTAATTGTATACATGTAATGTGATGGATACCTTCTACATGGATTGATGTATCTTTGTGAGGTTATCATATCTAATAAGATTATATCTTCCTGGATATCAGAATCACTATCAGAGTTGAGTGCATCAATGAGCTGCAGTGAGTTTAACGTCTGAAGTAAAGGTAGCCTTTTTGATGCTTTGGGCATGATAAGTGAAGAAATGGCCTGTATTAAATTTAATTTAGAATCAAATACTTTATTAAATGATGAGTGTATTCAGATTTTATGCAAGAGAAGTAAAGTTATATGCAATTTAACATGCACTTACTGAGTTGTGTATTTTAGACATGTGCCTTTATGGGAAGCTAAAGGTGGGATTTTAGTATTTTAACACGGGATTTGGTACCAAAAAAACCTGGGTTTTTGTACCTTAAAATACCACACCTCTTGAGGTGTGGGATCTCTGCAATCCCAAAAAATTAATGCGGGATTTTGGCAAAAAAAAACTCAGGATTTTGAGTGTGGGATTTGATAACTTTGACACCCCCTATTATAGATTTTAAATTTTTAATTTCAATCCATTAATTTCAGCTTGAATATATTAGGACATAAAAATTCTAATTTTACAATAAGATACTGTATATTATTTTCTAAATTAAAAATGAATATAACTTTTTTACTTATGGTTTTAATATAAAACTCTAGTGAAGAAAATATTCCATTTAATATACATATTTTTGAGATTTTGAGTTCTATTTTATATATCATTTTAATTTTAGGAAAAAAAAAGAAATATTCTTATTATCTGACTTTGTTTATATTTATAATTTAATTAAGATTCATTTATTTTTGAGTAAATAATTCTTTATTTATTTAGGAAAAAAAATTGTTTATTAAATAATTTATTTTTGGTAATCTTAAAAATTTAGATATAACTCAAATTTTTACTCAAGAGGATTACAGATAATAATTTATCAGTTTATCTTTCATTTTTATTATATATCAGGGTATATATATGTTCTTAATAAAATAAAAAGAAAAACAATGAGGTTAAAAGAATTTTTTTATCCCAAATAAATTAAATTGAGACTAAATAAAAATACTTAGATATTTAAGCTCATATTAAATGTGAGGACTAAATATTTCAAAATTTTGTAAGATTAGTATTTAATTATATCACAAAATTAACTTTGAATGTTTATATATTATAGAAATTTTTATCATAATTCTAAATCAAGTAATAACATTAGATATTAAATGGGAAACAGAAGTTTCATTTTTTTTAAAAATATTTATACTAAAAGCTTGATCTATATTATTTTAACCAAATGGAAACATAGAATGATAGTTAATATTATTGATTGAAGCTTAAGGAAAACCTAAATTTAAGAAAGATGGAATTTCAGAATTTCAAAAATTAAATTATCTATGATAATGATATTTCTTTCAAAACTATAATATAAACTAACATATGATATATATGTATTTAGAATGAATAATTCGTGTTATACCCCGAAACTCCAAAAAATGCGCAAATAATTACAAAAAATGAGATTAGAACAGTAGGATATGCTAAAAAAATTTCAAAGGAAAAGGGAAAATTACTTCTAGTTCTTTTTCTATTTTTAGAAAGAAAAACAAAATTAACCGAATGTTCTGGATTTTAGAGTTTAATTTTGGTTTAAGAAGATTTTATCTTAATCTGATAAATATGAGAATTTTAACTCAATGAAAACAATAAGAGAATAATAAGATGACTTATTTCAACTCAAAATCATTTTTAGCTCATAAATATAAAATCAATATCATAGTAGATTTTATTGAAGGCTATAGTATGAATGAATTTATATATCCTTTTAATTTTGTTTTAAAGAGAGATATGAAGTACATTGAGAAATAAGGCATTTTCTTAACAAATATATTAAAATGAAAAACTTTATTACAGATATCCTAATACTTTTTTTTTCAAAAAAAAAGATGTAAATGATGAACCATTAGAATCATTAATCAATAAATTGAAACATCTTCCCTCTTTTATTTTAAATTATTATTTTCATTTCTTTTTAATAATATATTTCAGAATTTTGGACAATTAATATTAAAATTAAAAGAAAAAACTAATAGAGCTTCATGAGAGATTTTGAATATTTAGGAATGAAAATTATATAAAAGGACCTGAAAGCCAAAAAATATAAATTGAATTTTCCATTTATAAGCTATAAAGATAGAATAGAAGTATATCTTCTATATCAATCCCAGTTATTTCATGTCATCCATTCTAAATTATGAATTCTTATTAAGTTATAATTTAATTATTATGAAATTCTCTGCTTCTTATTCTGGTTTAGGAATAATTAGAAGGTCATAGAAGTTTATATTAGCTTTACTAAGATTGTATGCATATTATTGATTGATAATTCCAAATTTAAAAATATTTGATTTTTTATCTTTTTTGAGAATATTAATTATCTATTTTTAGTATGGGAAATATCCTATCTTGCTATTATTACCCAAATTTATGTCAATATTTCCTTATAACTATCCTCTTTCCTTATTTTCATTCACAGAAAATAGAATTATATTATAAATATAATACTATGGTAAATTATGAAAGTGAATCTGTATGAGCTTTATTTTCCATATAAAAGCTTCAGCTGTTAAAGATAATCTTATTTTTGGGATAGAGAAGGTATTATATGGAAGGGAAAATTACAAAAAAGCTTTATTTAATTCAATTAAATATTGTTAATTCTTTTTCCCATAATGATATGACGTTACCTTGCAAATAATTCTTAATTATCTTGTCTCAAACTGAAAAATCAATTTAATTTATTTTCTCACAGATTGTTTGAGATAGTATATTAAACAAACCATAAAAGAGGCTCTCAATTTTAGAACAATAGATACTTGAATTATTCAAGAGCTCAAATATTATTAAAAAAGAATATTGGGTATATTTTACCAATACATATCACAGATTAATTGGAAATGAAGTAATGCACAAAAAAAGGACAAAATAATATAAAACCTGTATTTAATATAATAAAATCTAAAAACATATATTTGATATTGAGAGTCTCCAAGCTTCTAGTCTATTTTGGATTATGATATTATTTTTTAAAACACTAGCTTATAATTCATATAATTAAAATGAAATTTTCAAAAATGGTACAAATAGTGATAGCCCTACCATTTTGACAAAATCTTATATAAAAACGGTTAAGAGCTGAATTATTCTATGAAATAACTATGGATAGACGATTTAAATTAGCTTTATTATTATGAGTAGAATTTGATACCAAAAATCATAGTTTATTGAGTTTTTTTGAACATGTGGGAAGCTCTATGAATATTAAGTCTAATTCTAAATTAAAAGTAGGAGTATTTTAATTTCTTTTAGAGAAAAATATTGGAATGTTTGACTTATAATTTTTAATGAGAAAGCAATATAGAAAAGAGGTGTAAACCTTTAAGATATTACTACAAATATTACTAGATACCCCAATAAAGTGAAAAAATATTTTGTAAGATTAAAATGAAATAGAATTAAGATAAGAAATTAATACAAAATTATGGAAAATATTTATAAAATGCTTCGAAGTAAATATAGCTATATTCTACAAACAATCAAAGATAAATTGGAATGATAGGTGATCAGAAATTTTTTTATAAATATCAGTAGAACATACTTACTAAATTAAAATCAAAATACTCCTAAGTAATTAATAATGAAATATCAATATTTATAATTACTTTAACACTAAAAATGGAGAAAGTTTTATCTCTTAGTAAAAAAAAGCTTGTGAAAAAAGCTAAAAAATTCATGTGCAAATAAATTTTTAATTTTATAATAAAATATCCAAGTCTTAAACTCAAAAACATACCTGAATATATGATTTTTTTGTAAGGGGGTGAATTTTTCCTATAGTATCTTCTCAATAAAAAATATTACAAACATTCCAGTTCTAGGTAACCCTTTATATGTCTATGAAGAATCAATTTAATGAGCCATTTTCTTAAATAATCCTCAAAACGTTTCTTAAAAGTACTATTTTGACAGAATCTGTTTAAAATCATTAATTGAAACTGTATTGAGCCGTAAAAATCTGATTAATTGTTTCTTTCAGCTCATATATGGATCATAATTTAATTTTTAAAAAAAATTAAAAGCCTAAATCTGTGATATATTGATTGAAAATTGATATTGGTTCATTTTTAAATAAGAGAACTGAGTTTTTCAGCCATAAATAGAACTGCATAATATTTCCGTTGAGGACTAGGAGTAATTAATTATTGCTCATATGAACCTCATAATGCTATTAATATTTTATAATACTCAATATATTCAGAATTATCATAAATCTCAGAATACGTTCTCCTTTATAATTTACACTTCCAACATTGGATTTGAAAATTTAGGTTCAATAATAAAACATAAATTGAATTTTTTTGGTTTTGATAATAAATACTCAAAATAATCTTATCTATTGGTGATGGATTAGTGGTTTCATATAAAAATATTTTCAATTTTACAACTCAGATTAAATTTCCCATTACCCAAAAGATGGTTCATTTTAAGAATATACTGTACCTTAATGCATAAAGATAATGGGTATAGAACATGAAGGAATAAAAACTTTTTTTTATTGAAAAATGTGGTCCTGGAATATCACAATATTAGAATAAGAAAAGATAGCAGGTACAAATGTAAAAGTATAAAAAGTAGTATATAAATCAAATCAAATCGAAATATATTTAAGGAAATTTTCGAAAAGATTTCTTTTTGAATTTCAAAAAAATTCACTAACCAAAATTCAATTAAATTAACTCGTACCAAAGCAATTAAAATTTATTCTGAAAAAATATCTCTATGGTTATGCAATTTTATTTTACTTTTTGGCCTAAGTATTGCTATAATGGAGATTTCTAGCTAAGAGAGTGAAGTTATTTTTAGAAATAAATTTGAATGATATCATAAATAGAAAAAGGGTAGTAAATAATCTCAAAGTGTGAATTGAAAACTATTAAATATATTATTTAGCTAATTTCAAGCCCCATTTTCCGGTTTAAGCAGAATAAGTATATTATTATTTATCCTTTTATTTGCATTATAAATATAGTTGATTAATTCTTAATATTAGATAAAGATATTTATGATATTCAATTGCTATTACAAATAAAATTTCCCCTTTAAAAATGGGTCTAGATTACTGGTAATTTTGAGGAAAAAATTGAGAATATTTAAGACTCCTGGCTTAGAAGACTTCATTGATAAAATTTAAGTTAAGAATCCTAATAAGGAAGTATCTATACAATGCTTGAATGAGGAGAGGGAGTATAATGTATCATTTCATTTGAGGCTAAAAGAGGAGTATATTAATAGTTTTTGGAGATTCAAGCAAAGATCAAGGGTGGGGAATATGGTAAGAATATAAAGTAGAAATGAAAAAATTTTCATATAAGTAGTATGAAAAGAGATTTTTGAACATAATGATTGATAATTGATATTTATAAAGGATATTTGGATTTAATTATTTCAGAGATCTATTAAGTTTGAGCCATAATTCATATATTTAACCTTTTCATTTCACACCAAAAAAGAGATTATTTATGTTATTAGGTATTGTGAAAGAAAATGAGGAAAATGTATATTTTTAGCTAAGAATATTAGTAAAAGATAGGAAATTATTTCTCATAAAAATATTTAAACCTTCAGAAACATTAGAATTTTAAGCTTCATTTCATACCCTTGTTAAGCTGAAATATTCCAAGTCCTCTCTTTTAAGAACTAGTAATGATGTACCCCCAAAAGGAGCCACACTCCAATTGAACTTTCAGATTTAATACAATGTTGTTAACACATGATAAAATAGATAATAAAATAATATTTCTGACTCAATTAAGTCAAGAATCCCTAGGATCTTATTTCTACTGTTTTTATTCATCAAAAGGACTGAAAGTGGGAGATTAAATTAACTCAAGACTTAACAGAAGGAGGATTAATTATAAATCAGCTCTTGCACTTGAAGCTCATGAGAAAGGTCCCCTGAGCTTATTATTTCAAAATTAGGTTGAGTTTTCATAGCTTGAAAGAAAGCCACCACCACAGTGAGAGTTTTATGAATTTTATAATACATATGTGGTTTTATTTTGAAAAAGAAATAGTTTCAAAGAATATATTTTTTTGCTTATTAAAAAGAAGAAGTAACATAAAATTATTTTCCTTTAAAAATAAAAGGAAAACTACAGTTACTATTAAAGTACTCTAGCACTCAGTGAAAGATTATTTGAGAATATCAAGAAAACTTAAAGACTAATTTTGAATATTGTGAGTCCTGAGGAATATTCGAAATTCCCAAAGGACTCACAAAATTCCTCACTGATAGTTAATTTTGCTTATAATTGAGAAAAATCAAGTTAAAAATTTGTCAAAATATAATAATATATAAATAATAAATTCATTCCATAATATTAATGAAACTTAATTCAAGTTGAATTAAAATAAGTTCACACTGGATATAACTCAATGTACCAAAAAAGTGGTAAAATTGAGGTGTGGTGTGTAGTTTTGAATTTAGCCTTGGATCTATTATAAATTTGGTAAATCTTTTGCACATTTGTTACAAACTGAGTCAAAAATTTCATACTATGGCTTTTATCATATAAAAAGGGAAAAATACATGAAAATAAGGTGGGACAAAGGGATTCTGGAGAAAGGTTCCAGGGTATCCAGCTTTTTGGATCTTCATAGAGTTGTTTTAAGCTTGGAAAGCCTTAATCAAGTTTCTGAAGCCAAAATAGATAATATAAGCTTTAATTAAGAGTTAAATGTAAAAAACCCACCAAAGTGAAAGTGTTGAGTAAAAACTCAAATCTTTCCTGTAAGTGAATTTGTTTTATTTACTTATGGATTTTAATGAAAATTGGGAATATGATCTTTTACCTGCCAAAGATTTCTCACCATAGCTGTTCAGAAATATTATGGAAAATTGAGGAAGGTTCACTTATAGTGAAAATAGCCTCTTTTTCTGATATAGTGACATCAAGATTAAAACTACCTCACAAGTAAAATGTTTTTGTTTACTTATGAGTACCCCCTCAATCTTAACCAGCTATAGTTTCAGTGTAATTATATATCATGAAAAAAACATTTGGCAAAATTTTAGATAAAAATTTAAAAGGTTTACTTATTGTGAAAAGTTGGGCAAAATTTTGAAATGAGACTAAATCTTGAAGAATAGTGTTATGAATCTAAAACAAATTAGGTTAAGTAAATTATATAATTTTAGATAAGAGATAACGATTAATAATAGAAGATTATGATATAATCAAAGATTTTCTTGGATTATTAACCTTTGAACATAGAAACTAAAACCTTTCTATAAGATTAAATTCAGTATTATCCAAGTATAAAATTCTAAATGAAAGTTATTGAGATTATTCATGACATGTGAATCAATAGTGGTACCATTTATAAATGTAGAGGAGTTTATTTGGTGTAAAAAAGACCTTCCAATATTGTTAAAAACCCTCAGAAATAAACCCAGCTTAGATTTGATATAATAAATTAAATGAAAATCTATAATAATAATTGTAATAAGTTGTTTTTTATTGTAATTAAATAAGAAATGTATCCTAAATTTTTATTTTTAATAAGAGTATCTTATTGTAAATGAATAAGCTTATTTATATTGTTAAATCTATTTTTATCTAATATTAAAATACACTCTTATTTATATTACCAAAGGTTTTACTTATAGATTATCTTTTAAATACTAATTATGAAATTTTTCAATAATAAGAATAGCTGTTATTAGCTATTAGGAATTTTTCTATTGTTATTAGTTCTTTATTATATGATTTTGAATAATATTATAGTTTTTTATTTAGAAATAACTATTTCAATGTAAAATTACTTCTGGTAGAATAATTTCACTCCTATTATTTCATAATTGGTAATAAAAAATAATTATAATTCATTATAATACATATTGGTAATATTATTAGTATTCAATTTATATCTACTTATTATTATATAAAGATATATATTATTTATAGATTTCTTGCTATAAAATTATTTCCTTATGAAAGAAGAACATAAAAAGTACAATAATCAACTGAAAATTAATTTAATTATTAGTTTCATAGTCAAGTTTTACACTTATAATGAAACAAAAATAATCATCAATATTTTTTGTTTTTCTGATAGGAAATGACTAAAGAAAGAAACTTTCTCATCTTTTTCTCACCATATAGTGTGCCTTAATCATAATCATTTTTCTCTCAACTGTATAAATAAATATTCTCTCTTCCTCTTAAATATATTCACATAAAAGTAGAATAAAATTCTTATTTTATTCAATCTTATTGGTTTGTAAAATATCTCTTTTAGAATTTCTAACCCATCATAGTGTATGCAATATTCCATATAATACATTTCCTTTATGATGATCTATACTTCTAGGATTATGGCTAACTGATGTACATTCAAATGGTTTCTGTTTTTATCCATTAATAATGGAATATTCTCATGTTTTCTGATAATTGGGAATGATTCTCTTCTTTCTGATATCTTGAATTTAAAATTAAGAGATTCTCATTGAGAAGTTGAAAAGTATTTGTTTCCAATGTTTTGAATTGAAATTTTTCCAATAATAATAATAATAATAATAATAATAATAATAATGAATTACTGAAAAAAGAAGTTCTCCTTGCAAGTTTTGACTATGAAACAATGAGCAAAATTTACCAATGTTTTCATTATTTCACTCTTAATTTCTTAATAGAATCCAATAGTAAGACAAAAATTACTTATAATAATAATATATTATTACAATTATGGTGTGAAATATTCATATTATTGAAAAGAATACAATAATATAAACAATATTATAAAAACAATATAACAAAATTAATATATTAATATATTTATGAAAATTGATTGTTACCAACAAAAAACAATGCATGAGAAATTCTTATTGGATAATAAAAACCAATTCATAACAATAATCTTAACCAACATTAAGTTTACATATTAATATATTTACTAATTATATTAATAAAAGAATTATTGAAGAATAATAATGGAGAAGAATGTTATAATGAAATAAAATAACCTACTTTCAAAAATTAACATAATAATTCTGATTAGTTTTAGGCCTAATAATGGAATGAAAACTTAGTTTAATTGTGGTCAAAATAAAAACTAGAGAGAAATAAATTTCTTAACATTTTTAGGTGGATTTAGAGAAGTTAAGAGAATTCAAGAAAAAACAATGAAAAATTGATTTAATAATATAAAAGGTAGTGATTACCAAAAGATATGCCTTTGGTATTTTGTAATATAAGTGTTTTATATATAAAGAATAAAGATTATTACCTTTTATTTAATTTTTCATGGAATTTGATGTGTCTGAGGGGAGAAAAGAGGAATAAGGGTCTTTTTATAGTTAATATCATTACTTCTAGTAGATGTGTACTGATGTTATATAATGGAATAAATAAATATCATGAGGTTTGGTGATGATCAAATCATTATTTTAAGGTTTGAATATGAAAAAAGTATATATTACTAGTATTTTATTTATTGTACTCTGAATGTCCTAATTTTGATGAGAAATAAGATTAAAAAGGAATTATAATAATAAAATTGATATAATTATGGCTTAAATTTTTTATTATTATGAATAAATAGAATAATATAATGAAATAAATATATCAATATATAATAGTTAATATATTTAATGGAAGTTTATTATTGTAACAAAAAAATAATAAATTCATAAAACCTTGTGATTTGATAATAAAGAAAATCTATAACAATAATATTACCAATATTAAATTCATATATTAATATTAATACTATATATATCAAGAAAAGAATTATTGATAATAATAACAAAGAGAAAATAACCTACTTTTAACACTTAGGATAATAATTTTGAATGCGCTTACACCTAATAATGTAAATACAGATTATTTAAATTGTATTTACAAAGAAAATAAGAGAAATTACAAATTTTTCTTTATTTTACATGGAATTGAGGATTTAGAGGAAATTTAACAAAACAATAAGATTTTTTATATCATCAATGATTTAAAAAGTGATTAATTATTGGTAAAACTTTGGTCTTTAATAATATAAATGACTTATATTTAAAGAACAGAGAGAATTAACTTTTTATTTTATTTTTTAATGTTTTTGTCGCATCTGAGGGGGAAATAGAGGAAAAAAAGCTCTATTTATATTAAATTTCTCCCTCCTAGATACCAGAAGGAACTAAATGGTTTTTTTATTTCACCTTTTTTTCCATTGGTTTCTGAGATGATCAAGAATTTATGCCTTTTTTATGGGATTTTTGCTTATTTTAACATTATAATTTGAATTATTATTGTTACAATAAGTTTTTGAATTTTTTTGAGACCTTTGTGAATATGTGGTAATATCTAAAAGGCCCACAATTATTAAACCTTCTTATCTCATTATCACACCATTTTTTAGGGTTATCACTGTAACTCTAATTTTATGACATAGTTAGATTGAAATATGACTTTATTTTGTGGATCAAGGTAGTTTTAATAATAAAATACCAGTATGCACAAGTTTTATCTCCTATTAAGCTGTTTGACTTAAAATAAGACTAAAGTTAAAGGCCAAAAATGATCATTTTTGAGCTCTAAGTTTAATCTTTAATAAATTTTAAGTTTCTCATGAAACAGAAATTAAAAGCATTAATTATGATAGCTTTGAATGTTCTTATAAAGTTTCCAAGAGTAACTTATCACATAGTAAAAACTTGAATTCTGATGATTTTTCTTGTAATTCATCTTTTCTGTCAAAATTTGCTATTTTAGACTTTAAACCATGATTTAATAAAGTTATACCTTGTATATAATGATAAAATTAGTTCATTATTAAAGTATGAACTAGTAAAATAAGAAAAGATACTTTTTTATAAGTTTGGACCACTTTCAATTCTAAGTGGTCAACTGGTATTGCTATTTTGACTGATTTCTCCTTATTATTCTTGACTTTTTTTTTTAAATTTCCAAATAAAATTTATATCTTTATTCTAAAAGTAACTTTGTGATAACTTTGATTTTGGATCAAGTATTTATAATGAGTATTTTAAAATATATGAGCTAAAAACCATGAATATATGCACCAATCATAAAAGTGCATATATCCAGGTATCTCAGTAATTATTGGGCTTACAGATATGGTATAAAGGAGTCATATATGTATTTCTTTATTTAGAATCCAATTATGTAATCTATTTCAAATTTTATTCATTTGTTTCTGATATAATAAAGGATTTATGCCTTTTTGGGCATTTTTACTTATTTTAATTTTTTTTAAAATTAGAATTTTGATATTTATTATTAAAATAAGTTGTGTGATATTTTTTGTGAAATTTCTTGATATGTGTTCATATGTCAAAGGCTCAATAAAAAAACACCAAGAAAGATTTTACCACACTATGATATTGTTAATTAGGGTATCATCCACTGTCCTACCTCTTCAATAGCCGTTTTTAGTCTTGAAGCTCAATAATGCTTGAGTTTTTTATTCTTTAGGTCTTCTTTCATGTCTGAACTTTTTAACAGTTTTTCAGAATTAGTTATACAGTTATCAAGTAGCAACTAATCCTCTTGAGTTGGGTTTCTATACCTTATAAGGTATTCTATTCCCTTTTTGTTTCTTGTCCTCCTGTCTTTAAGGAATTTAAAGCAGTCATATATTTCTTGGGAGAGATAATTACTTATCACTTGAGCTGTAAGGTATTCTCAAGCTTACAGGGAATGTTTGGTGACTGTTAATTAATTAACCTGTTAACTCTAATTTCACAGAATTGCAGCCATGTAGGTATTTTATCATAAAAGGTCCTTCAAAAGGAATATTTTAATTTCTTTGATCCTTTAATGTTATTAAAATCTAGTGTTGATACTAGGACTAAGTATCCTATTCCAAAATAAGGTGGTTTATGAGTTCTGTCCCATATTTATTTTGAATATTTGAAAGAATCTTGCATACATGTATTTGCATGATGTCTTTCTTTATAAAGTTTTATATTTAAACTGCTTCCTTTTGGGAATATTTCGACTAAGTACTCTTTAAGGGTGTAATAAAGTATTCTTGGGTTTCAAAATGTTTTCCAATATTTCAGGTGTTTTACCAGTGGATGAATCAACTGATGTTTCATATGCCAGTAAAAGAGTTTGTATCAGAGTAAACCAATCATACGTAAAACCATTAGGGCCTTTGAATTATAGGCAATGAGCTCAGAATATTCTGATCATGTGCTCTAGAGTTTTTATCATTCTTTATTCTAGTCCATAAGTCTGAGGGTAATAGGCTGTTGAGAATCATAATTTTGTGCCAAAAAGGTTGTGGAGATTTGTCCACAAATCTTAAGTGATTTTGGGATCTCTATCAGTTATGATATCTTTGAATAATCCTGTATGTCTAATAGCTCCATTCCATATAATTATGGCTATATCCATAGCTGTGTCATCTTTATGAAAGGGTAAGAGCATTGGGGATTTACTGTACCTATCAACTAACACCAGAAATGCATTAAAACTCCTATCTTCTCCTGGGGATAGAGCTGTTACCCAATCCATATGAACTATTTCCCATGGGGATTTTTGGTCTTGGATTTGAATAATCATTCCAAATCTCTTTCCTATGGCTCTATTTGATTTTTGGAATATGTCACAAGTTTGGAAATATTCTGCAAAATATTTTCTCCAATTTGTCCACCAAAAACAAGTCTTCACCCTTTCTAGTGTCCTGTCTTCTGAGAGATGTCCAGAAACAAAAAAAACCTGACATTAATGTGGTATAGTGTTTATTAAAAATCTGTCTTTCAGAGTGGTAAAACATGTGTATTTGGCTCCATGTCACAGAGGCTCTTATGGAAGCAAGAGTGGCCTGGCACTCAGGAATCAAGAGCTCACTTGGAAGGCTCCAAAAGGATAAAGAAATAAGAAGGAATAAATTTCTTTAAAGAAGAACAAGAGTAAAGAAAAGTGTGCCAAAAGATAAAGAGAAAAGGAAGCCAATGGCTGAGATAATAAGAAAGCCAAAAGCCAAAGAGCCAACAAAATGAATCCTCAATTCACTGTTTCAACCTGCCAGAAAGAAAAATGGAATTAGTAAAGGATAGGACCACCAATATCCACTGAAAGGCCAAGAAGAAAGGTGCAAATGACTGACTTAAGATTATCAGTATTTACTCTGAAGAAGAATAAAATAAGGATAAAGATCAATCCAATATATTAATTAACTGGGGAAAAAGTCCCCAGATGATGAAAGGTGGCCAGTATATGTGAAACACTGAAAAGCTGATCCTGGAAGGTGAGTCATCCAGCTGTATTGTCTGAATTGGGCCAATAAAGTTCTGGCCATCTTGAGAATTGAACTGCGTGACTGAATTCCCACAGTGGAATATGAATTGGGCCAAATGGGCCAAGGCCATACAGGATGCTTGATTACTACCTGTATGGACCAATTGAGTTGTCCAAGGAATGCTAATTACTTGATGCCTTGACTATGACTGAAATGAATGATAACATCTGATAATTTTCCTTGGAATAGTCCTGATGAGAATTGAAAACCCAACTCCTGCAGGGCCAGGTGATTGGGGTCCTCAAATGGTCTTCTGGTAGCCACCAGGGAATTGCCAGACTGAATAGCTGAAACATCCTCCTTCAACATTAGTGATGGATTGGGGACTTGATTTGGAATAACATAATTTGGTCCTGAAAATGTCACCATTGGGTTGCTGAGAAAAAATGGTGCATAATGGTATATTATACCATATATGCACCACTCCTGGATCCTTGAGTATGGGGTGCATTGAGGAAGGAAAAGTCTTCCCCTGAACTTGAGGGGAATCCTTGCTTGGAGCTGAGCTGGTGGCCTCTGGTGGTTTCCAGAGGCCATGGACTGAATTATGGCCAATTCTGGGTTGGTTGGGTTTTGGGGCCAAAGCTGGCTCAGGTGGGCCCACTTGTGGTTTGGGGGCTGATGAGCTTCCTCCTTGTCCCCTTTTGGCCTCATTGGATTTGAGCCAAAAGGGGCCTAATGGTCCCACAAGCCGTAGAGACTGTAGAGAACCTAAATGGCCTAAAAAGGCCATTTGGGCCAAACCCCCCTAATATAAGGGGTTGGGCCAAGGGGCATAGGCCCCTGGAAGACTGAAAAGACCCCCAGGCCCAAAAACCAGGATAATGGCCTGGGGGTTGGTGAGGTGGTGAATTGTCCAATCAATCCAATGAAGGAAGGATATGGTCAAGAGAGTAAAATTGGCCATAAACATATTATATGGCCAATTGACCATAAACTGGGTTCAGGCCAGAATTGCCGCAACACCAATTGGGGGGGGTGATTATTCGTGGTTGTGACAGTACCCCCCTACCTTGAATGGTGAGCTCCTGAGCACCAAGATAAGGTACAAGCCTGTTGAGGCTGTTGAGATGGATTGGACATAGGGATTCCAGAGGTATTTAATCTTGAAAAGAATTTTCAGACTGGTAAAGAGGTTGGCATATGAAATGAGGTTGACTTGGTCTTATCTTGACATTTGGCTTTGGGAATTTTGAGAAATTGAATTGGCATAAAGCTTTATAAGAAATAAAATTTTGAAGAAAATATAAAGAAAAAATAAAGGAAAAGAGAATATTGAGGGGGATTCCAATCTTCACCACGGATATTGACAGTTGATGTGAAATGGCAAAAGACCTGGAAAGCAAGGTTTGATGCCAGGTGCTCAGAGAGTGGCCAAGGTGATGTTTTGAAAGATTGTAGAACCCTCAGGGAAGTGCACACCAGTAGAGGAACTTACTTTTGGTAGTTACCACCCGCACCAGTGCCATAAATTAGGGAAGATTGATGAGAGAATGTATTGAAAAGTAATGACTTGTAAAAAAGGATTAAGAAGAAGAATGGTCCATTTCCAAAAGTGGAAATGGCCATAGATTGGAATTCAATGTTGAAAGCCAGGCCAAAAATCTGTGTCCAAAATTGCAAGTGCTCACAGAGTGGCCAAGGTAATGCTTACAACAGAAAAGAGTAGAATACCCCTAAAGGTGCATACCAAGAGTGGGACTTACTTTTGGTAGTTCCTCTCCCCACCAAGAGCCATAACAATCAAGCTCTTGAAGAATTGGGGCCTGGTTTGTCAGGATATAAAGAATGGAAATCCTTCACAAGTTCAGGGAAATTCTTGAGGTTTTTGGCTGGTTCCTAAGTGGATCCCTCTGGGTCTTGACTGCAGCCTTTCCATTCCACCAGATACCATAACTTTCTTCTATTCAGCTTTGAATCCAGTATTTGAGAGACTTCCCATTCCTCTTCTTCTTCCATGATGATTGGAGGAGGAGGCTCTTGATGCTGATTTGGGATTGTTGATGTCTTGACTGGTTCAAGGAAGCAAATGTGGAAGACTGGATGGATGGATTTCCATTGAGATGGAAGCTTGGGGTGGTAAGCATGAGTACTGATTTTATTTAAGATTGGAAAAGGACACAACCATCTTTCAGACAGTTTTTTGGTGGGTCTGGTTGATTTGATGTTCTTGGAAGAAAGCCATACCATGTCACCAGGATTGAAAACAGGTGGACTTGCTCTAATTTTATCTGCATACCTCTTAAACCTGTTTATGGCAACTTCAAGTTCTCTCTTGAAATCTTTCTGTAATTATTTAATTTTTGTTGATAACTTTCCAGCAGGAGTGTCTTGAGTAATGTGAACTGAGTCAAATTGTGGGTTTCTTCCATAAACAGTAAAAAATGGTGATTGCTTTGTTGAAGAGTGATCATAGTTATTGTAGGCCAATTCAGCCAGAGGGAGCCAGGTGTTCCAATCATCATGATGATAACTGACATACATCCAAAGGTACTGTTCTAGTATCTGACTTACCCTCTCTGTCTGTCCATCAGTTTCTGGGTGATGAGCAGTTGACAGATCTCTTGAAATCTTGAGCTTCTGACAAAGATTGGTCCAAAAGGTGGAAACAAAAAGTGAACCTCTATCACTGAAAATGCTTTAAGGAAAGCCATGATTTGAAAAAATATTCTTGATGAATAAATGGAACAAATCCAGTGAAGAGATTGAAGACATTGTGGTAATTAAAACCACCATTTTTGAGACCCTGTCCACTATGAACAGAATTGAATCAAAAGAATTGGACAGTGGCAGTTGAGTGATAAAGTCCATTGAAAGACAAATCCAAGAAACATTTGGAATTGGATGATGTTTGAGGAATCCAAACTTCTTGTGATGAATATTCTTGTTTCTTGAACACTGTTGACAGGATGAGACATAATCCTTGATGAATTCAGTCATGCCGGACCAGTGGAAATCCTGCTTGAAAAGTTTGAGAGTCTTCTTTTGGCCAGGGTGTCCAGCTAGGGGAGAATAATGATACTTTTGAAGGATTCTGAGTTGAATTGTGGGGTCATTTGGGACCACCACCCAATCTTTGAATAAGAGAATAATCTCGGAAAGATTTACCTTTACCCAGTTCTTGAAGAATACTTCTGTGCTGAGAGTCTTGCCATGGAGCCTTCTGAATTGAGTCAATCAAATTTGAAAACGATTCCACCTTAACTGCAAAATATCTTGAAGGTTGGACTTCATCCTGCTTGATGAGCTGTTGAAAGTTGATTGGATTCTTGCTGATGAAATCCTCCCCCCTCTCTGGATAAACATTGTCCTGACATGACAAAGAATCCGGAAGAGTAGCTAGGCGGCCAGGGTGGTAAGTGATTGAGAAGCGAAATTCAGAGAGAAATTCAGCCCAGCAGGCTTGACAGCGAGTAAGGACTTTTGAAGACATGGAGTATTGAAGTGAAGAATGATCGGTGATAACCTCAAAAGACAAAGAAAGGGAAAGAAGGAAAGCCCTCCAGCGCTTGAGAGCCCAGACTATTCCAAGGAGTTCCTTGTCATGAGTCTAATAGTTGAGCTGTGATGGAATAAGCTTGTGGCTGTTGAATGCAAAGGGATGTTTTCCTGAGTCAGAGACCTGACTCAGTATAGCACCCAAGGCATAATTGGATGCATTGTTCTCTACAATGGTGGGTAGAGAAGGATTGGAGAAGTGGTGAAAGCCTCTTTGAGTTGGTTAAACTGACTAATAGCTTCCTCATTGAGGGGGAAACAGGAATCTTGAGGAAACTGGTGAGTGAACTGATTTTCTTTGAATAATTCTTGATGAAACGGCAGTAAAAGTTGGTAAAGACAAGGAAAGATTGAAGTGCCTTGAGGTTTCTTGGATGTGGCCAATTAAGAATTTGCTGCAATTTTGCTTGGTCCATCTTGAGGCCTTCAGAAGAAACAACACAACCTAGATACTCAACAGTAGTAACATGAAATAGACACGTAGAAGCCTTAGAAAAGAGGTTATTGGCTCTGAGTCTGGTAAGAACAGTGGGCACATGCGTGAAATTTACTTCCTCAGATTTGGAAAAGACAATAATTTCATCCAAATAAACCACAACAAAAACATCAAGAAGATCTTGGAAAATATCATTGACAAGATTTTGAAACAAGGCAGGAGCATTGGTGAGCCCAAATGGCATAACCAAGTACTCATAAGTGCCATGTTTAGTTCTGAAAGCTGTCAAATGTTAATCACCCTCCTTGATTCTGAGAAGGTTATATTCTTCACGCAGATAAATCTTGGAGAAGATAGAAGAGAAATTAAAGACATTAAGGAGCTGATTCATAGGAGGAACAGGATAATTGTTATTCCTAGTAACAGCATTGAGTTTATGGTAATCAACACCCAAACAGAGGCCACCATCTTTCTTTTTAACAAAGAGGACAGGTGCTCCTTTTGAAGAGGAGCTTGGCTGGATGAAACCTTTCTCTAAATTCTCTGAAATGTAGGCCCTGAGTGTATCTGACTCTTGGCTTGATAAAGAGTAGACAACACCATCTGGAGGTAGAGACCCCTCCAGCTTGATATGATGATCACAGGCATGGTGAGGAGGAAGATTCTCTGCTTTCACCTTGGAGAATACATCCAAGTACTGGTGATAGACAGAGGGAACAACCTTAATCACATTTTCTACTTGTTCTGGCTCTTCCTCTTCATCCCACAACTCCCCCAGGGAGTCATGATAAGATGAAGGGGGAAGGTCCATATTCCCAAAGAAGAGATGAAGTGAAGATACAGAATTATCTTTTCCAACATCTTGAATCTCTCTGAAGACTTCATTTCTAGAGGATAGTAATGACTTATGGGAAGTAAGGGGAGGAATATGGACAGATGATGGAAAAGATTGTGTTCTAGAAGCACCAACCAGCGCTTCACATGACTTGGCAGAAGAAACGTCATTACTGGAAGATTTTGAAGGATCATAATACCCCTTATAATCAGAATTAAAGGTGATCAGCCTTTGCCTCCAATCAATAGATGGATTAAAATGATTGAGAAAGTCAAAGCCAAATATGAGGTCTTCTCCCTCGGGAGTATCAATGACTAAAAAGTCCCATTCAAATCTTGGGAATGAAGGAAGCTCAACCATATATTTAGTATGGTGAGTCACAAATAACGAAGGGGGCTCAGAGGAGTCCAAAATGATAAGAGGAATCTTCTCTGGGAGTTCTGACATAGTCAATGAATACCTGTGAACAAAATGCTTTGCAATAAATGAGTTGGTAGCACCAGAATCAATGAGAATACTGTAAAGAACATCAGAAAGAGAAGAAAAAACATAGAATTTAAGAGAATTCTTGACACCAGTATTCAGAATGTGCAAATGTGCTCTGGATGGAAAACAACATGATCTTCACTCATGCTCCTCCCTGGATGGCAAAATTTCCTGACGGTTGGGCAAGCTTGTTTTGAGGCCTTTTGAAACAGGAATCAATATTATGCTTCCCACCACAATAGGTACATAGACCCTCCTTGATTCTTCTTCCTTTTTCAGGATTCATCAGCTTGAAGTCTTTATTCAGAAAAGAAGAATGGGGGTTGTCCCTCTTCTGAAATTTGTTATTCTTCTTTTGACTTGAGCTTGAAGAATTTTGAGGATGAGAAGAATTTGACTTTGAGGCTTCTAGCTTCTTCTCTTTTTGCCTCTCATGGTACCTGGCATCAAGCTCCAGGGTAACATCCATTAAGTCTTGAAGGATAGGAAGCAAATTGATCCAAAATCCTGGATGGAAATCCTTTCCTGAAATGATGAATATGAGCCCTTTCACCCCAATCTCCAATTCTTGAAACCAAACTTCTGAAATCAGCTATGTATAAAGAAACATGGCCACCTTCTTTCATTCTTAGAGAATCCGATTCTGCTTCAGCTTTTCGGACTTCATTTGGGTCCCCAAATAAGGTGAAGAGTTGAGATTCAAATAAGCTCTAGGAATTGCAAAGGTAGTTTGGATTTTGATTTGTGAGATGGGAAAGGTAAGGCTCAATCCATTTTGCAGCCCTGCCAATGACAAATGAAGTGGCATAGCAAACTCTTTTTCTGTCTTGAGCAAACCTTTCCGGATCATTATGAAAGATCAATTGACAAGACTCAATGAAGCTTCTGACCTTGAAGGGCTGAGTCCCATAAAAGTATTCTGGTGCCTTCATAGATGGAGTCTTGAAGGATGGTGGTCTTAATGCATCATAAACTGAAGCTTCTTGAAGATTGGCCATAATTGGGGTCATCTGCTGCATAATGGCCAATAAGGATGGTTCAGACTGATAGGACTGGGCTAGAGTTGGTCCTCCAGTACCTTGGTATGCCCCCACTGGAGCAGGGACACCTTCAGTACCATTAGACTCTTCCTCTTCCACAGAACTCTCCTCCTCCTCTTCACCATCTTCACCAGGACCTTTAAAAGTGGTCCTTGATTGTCCTGGAAATCCGCCAACTACCCCTGCGCATGAACTTGATCTTATTAGCCCTCTTCCTTCCTTCCTGCATGGTGCTGCTCCTTCCATATGGGGTCCTCTATCTGATTGGGCCCTCAGTTGAAGAACTGCTGGGGTGCCATCAAGAGGAGCTCTTGGAGTTGGAGTAAGAACAGCTTGAGCTCTGGTCTGAGATATGGTCTGTCTTGCAGGAGGTGAATGTTGAATGGGCATGATTTAAGGAATAGAATTCAAAATAGAACAAATAAGATAAAAATTTGCTTGAAGTCAAAATCAACAATAAAATCTTGAGGAAATTCAATGAATCTAATAAAAAATCTTCAGGTAAAACAATCAATTAAATATCAAATCAAAGCTTGAAGTCAATGAATCAATATGTCAAATCAGTCAAAATCAAAATCTTGCAGAAAATCCATCAGTCAATATTATTGAGGAAAAGTCAATTTATGTCAAAATTTTTGATGTGAAGATCAGCAAAATCAATGAAATGTTCAGGTCAATCAATTTTCTTGAATTAAATATCAATTATAGGTCAAATAAATCAATGAAATCAATTCAAGTGAAATCTTCCTAAAATCAAAAATTCTTGAAGAATAATTCAAAATGAATCTTGATATGGAGAGTGTGTCTGAACAATCTTGATGACCAATTTCAAAAATCAAATGAAAATTGAGATTATGCCTGAATTATAAATGAGTTAAAATTTGATGATTTGATATAAGATTTGAAAAAGAGAAGCACAAAGTAAAGAATGGGTCAGCTTTCAATTTTCAAAATGAAGAATTAATGAGAGAAAATTGAGAGGTGACAAAAGATCATAAAGCTCATAAAACATTAAAGAGTCATAATTTAAATGAAATGAGTGAATCAGAATGATAAAATGAATGAATGAACAGAATTAAAAGAAATTATGAGCTAATTAATATAATGTCACAGGGGCTCTTATGGAAGCAAGAGTGGCCTGGAACTCAGGAATCAAGAGATCACTTGGAAGGCTCCAAAAGGATAAAGAAATAAGAAGGAATGAATTTCTTCAAAGAAGAACAAGAGTAAAGACAAGTATTCCAAAAGATGAAAAGAAAAGGAAGCCAATGGCCAAGATAATAAGAAAGCCAAAAGCGAAAGAGCCAACCAAATGAATCCTCAATTCACTGTTTCAACCTGCCAGAAAGAACAATGAAATTAGTAAAGGATATGACCACCAATATCCACTGACAGGCAAAGAAGAAAGGTGAAAATGACTGACTTAAGATTATTAGTATTTAATTTAATTAAATAAAATAAAATAAGGATAAAGATAAATACAATATATTAATTAACTGGGGAAAAAGTCCCCATCTGATGAAAGGTGGCCAGTATATGTGAAACACTGAAAAGCTGATCCTGGAAGGTGAGTCATCCAGCTTTATTGTCTGAATTGGGCCATTCCAGCTCTGGCCATCTTTAGACTTGAACTGTGTGACTGAATTCCCACAGTAGAATATGAATTGGCCCAAATGGGCCAAGGCCATACAGGATACTTGATTACTACCTGTATGGACCAATTGAGTTGTCCAAGGAATGCTGAGTACTTGATGTCTTGACAATGACTGAAATGAATGATAACCTCTGATAATTGCCCTTAGAATAGTCCTGATGATAATTGAGAACCCAACTCCTGCAGGGCCAGGTGGTTGGGATCCTTGAATGGTCTTCTGGTAGCCCCCAGGGAATTGCCAGACTGAATAGCTGAAACATCCTCCTTTGAAATTGGTGATGGATTGGGGACTTGATTTGGTTCACATAATTTGGTCTTGAAAATGTCACCATTGGATTGCTGAGCAAAAATGGTATATTTTACCATATATGCACCACTCCTGGATCCTTGAGTATAGGGTGCATTGAGGAAGGAAAAGTCTTCCCCTGAACTTGAGGGGAATCCTTGCTTGGAGCTGAGCTGGTGGTTTCCAGAGGCCACGGACTGAATTATGGCCAAATTTGGGTCCTAAGGTGGTTTTGGCTAGTTCTGGGGCCAAAACTGGCTCAGGTGTTCCCACTTGTGGCTTGGGGGCTGATTAACTGCCCCCTTGGCCCCTTTTGGCCTCATTGGATTTAGGCCAAAAGGGGCCTAATGGTCCCATGGACCGTGGGCCGTAGAGGCCATAGGGGGCCTACATGGCCCAAAACCCTAATATAAGGGGTTGGGCCAAGGGCTTTGGTGGTGGCTAGAGGGGCCATAGGCCCCTAGCAGACTGAAAAGACCCCCCAGGCCCAAAAACCAGGATAATGGCCTGGGGGTTGGTGAGGCGGAGAATTGGCCAAGAAGGCGAATGAAGGAAAGATATTGCCTGAGGCCATAAATGGCCAGTGGAAGGGTGATATGGCCAAGAGGCCATAGAGAACCAAGAGAGTACAATTGGCCATAAACATATTATGTGGCCAATTGACCATAAACTGGGTTCAGGCCAGAATTGCTGAAACACCCATTGGGGGGTGATTATTTGTGGTTGTGACACTATGATAAGTAATTCCATCAAGGAGGTGTAATCTTCCTTCATAATGAGCTTTTTGTAATTCATCCAGTTTGAAAGATAATTATGGGTCTTTGAAGTCTTTCATCAAAAGTTAGCATAAAAGATGGAAAGTATTATCCATCTTATAGGTCTCTTTAGCTTGGTTAAAAGATTTTGTGCCAATTTCTGTGACACATATTCCTTATATATATATTATTCCTGTGGTCCCATTCTGGGTTTTCAGGTGTATTTACTAAAGCCCATCTGCTAAGTTCATCTGCATTCTTATTGATGTTTCCAGATTTTTGGACTATAGTAATATTCTCTCCACTCTATTTAACAGAAATTTGCCATCTCAGAATATGTTTGTTTGGTTTATTAATGTTTAACAATTACTTTACATAATTAAAGTCTGTAATGAAATCAAATACTCTTCCATCTAAGTAGTAGTGTAATTTCTCTAAAGCCTACACTAAGCAAAAGCATTGTATTTGAATTTCTACATACCTGGATTCTGTTGGATTAACTTGTCTGGAAATAAAGCCAATTGATCCCTCAAAAGGCTTATCATTGATAATTTGTGCTTGACATAGTTCAGAACCTAATCCTTCTCCACAAGAATCAATTTAAACTTTGAATGGTAATTTTAAATCTGGAATTCAAAGGAAAGGGAAATTTGTGAGGGATTTTTTTCAGTCTCTCATATGCTTTGACTCTTTCTTTATTCATTTCATAGACTGTCTGTTGATCACAGAGCTTATGAAGAGATTTGGAAATTTTTGCAAAGTACTTGATATTTTGCCTGTAATATGCATAAATTCCTAAGAATTACTTCATTTATTCCTTAGCTTGGGGAATTGAGCTCAGTGGTACTTCTTCTACTTTCTTTTTATCTATTACCAACCTTATTCCAGATACAACATTTCCTAGTTCATTTAGATCACTATATGCAAAATGACATTACTTCAAGGAGATTTTCATATTCACTTGAGCAACTTTTAATAAGACTCTCTCAAGTACTTTCCGGTGATTTTCCAAATTTTCTCAAAAACTATGATATCATAAATGTAGATTATTAGCCATTTCTCTGAGAGTTATTCAGGGAATATAGTATTAACTCTATTCTGATATTGTGAAGGGGAATTTTTCATACAAAATTTAATTATTTAGTATTCATATATTTAACAGTGGACTCTTATTTTTAGTAGTTTTTTGAAATTTTCTGTTAAGGAATATTGTTGAAAACCTTTAAGAGCATCCATGGCTGTAAGAATATTAGCCTTTGACAGTTGTATTAATGTCTCATGGGCTTTAGGTATTGGATATCTGTCAGGGATGATTGAGGTACTCAAAGATCTAAAATCTCCTACCATCCTTAATTTAACATTGTTCCAGGATAAAATAACAGGTGTAGTTACCTCTTCCTATTCAATATGTCCTACTTTCCTTGAGACCCCTAGGTCCATTAATTAATTAATGTGGACCTCTAAGGCTTCTCTAGCTCTTGGGATGGCTTGATAAGGGTTTTCTATATTTAGAAGAATATCCACCTCATGTTAAATAATAGAACCTAATGGATTTTTGTAAGTTTCAAAGGTATTTTTGTATTTATATAATAAATAAATTAAGTTTTCTTTTGTTTCTTCTGTTAATGCTTTATTGAATTATGCCTCTTTCAGGTGTTTGCTTATGAGTAAGTTCTTTTCTGGGATTTTTTCTTCATATTTTATGAAAGTAATTTGTTTCTTATTATTTAAGAAACCAAATTTTTGTCTTTTATTGTCTCCTAAGGTAAAACACCTATCTTTTTGGTTTGAGATATGTATACCATAAGTTGATAAGTGATCAATTTCCAGTATGAAGTGGTTACTGGTACAGTTTTCCGTTACTAAAATCTCCAATTTTATTCCTATACATTGAGATCAATGTGAGAGAATTAATTTCAAATCAATAATTCCAAGGGGTTTCATGCTTTCACTTGCTCTAATAAATTTGACCCCTTGTATTGGTATAGGTTTTTCTTCCCAATCTGTTAATTCTGTTTGTAAATAAACCTTTAAAACAAAAGTGCAGTATGCTCCTGTGTTCAGATTTATCTTTGCCTCTTTATTTTTTATCATAAAAATACTGATACTTGATTTTCTAGCTGTATAGCCCATTCCTGTTTCAAGTTTTGTTCTATTCAATTTGGAAGGTTGAATATTTGTAAGGCATACGTCAGATGTTCCCAGTTGTGGTAAATTGGGGTTCACACCCAGTAGCTCATAGATTGAATAAATATTATCAATTTGAGAATTGATTATGTTGATTTAATCACTTCCAAAAGTTCCTGATTTTTCATTTTCTCTTTCATAATCAGATTCTTCTTTGTTGTAATTGTGTTCTTCTGTTTCCAAAATTGAATATATTTTTATTTCTTCAGGAAATTATTGGTTAAATTCCCAATACCACCACATTTATGGCATTTTGATTTCTCATTAGTGGTATTGGGATTTAAAGGTACTTTTGGTTTATCTTTCTTAATGAATATTTTGTTTGAGCTTTTTATGTCCAACTTCTTCTGTTTTCTGTAAATCTCATTTCTTTTCACAGTGTCTTATAGTGAATTAATGTAATCTTCTGTGGAAAATGGTTCTATGCACCTGCTTGTTAGTGAATTTTCTAGTTCTCCTCCAAATTTTTTGAGAATTTTAATGTGTACCATTTCTTGGAAATTTGTGGACATAATGCATTAAATATTTAAGCTTTCTTTAAGAAATAACTTGAGGGGTTGTCTTTTTCTGGGTCAAAGAATGAATTTTTTAAATGCATTTTATATCTTATACCTCCAAGAACAATTTTAACACTTGGTGAGTATTTCATTTTCCCACCCAGACCAGGTTGTTTTACTATTGGCCTGTCTTATTCCATGATAATTCTTTTTTTCAGATTTTTCAAATAATGAATTTAATATTTAAATGATTAAATCATCTTGTATGGAATAATACTCTTGAAGCATATCAATTGATTTAAAAAATGACATAGGCTCATATTTACCTTCACCTGTGCTTGTTGGTCATTCTTTAAGTTGAGGTGCTTTTTTATTAAAGCTTGATCATTGTATTGATGACTCAAATAATCTATGAAGGAATTGGTATTTCCTCTTTTGGTTTTACAGGTCTTTTTATGCTGGTAAATGGGTTTGATAACTTTGGAATATTTAAGTTAGCCTCACTTACTTTATCCATTTTCTCAGTAATGACCTTGAGTTAGCTTTGAATATGATCTTTAAGATTGATTATTGCTTCATTACTTTTCTCTACATGTTCCAGAAGCAATTGTTGGTATTATGAAGTCTTTTCTTCAAATTTTTCAACACAAATGGAAAATTTGTTTTATTTTTCTATGAAACTGTCAATACTTTGGTCATAATTATTTCCAAATTATTTTCATTGATATCTCTGATATGCTTATAAAAATCTTGTTTTCTTTGTATTGAATTTTGAGTATTGTCAATAAGAACTTTTGGTTTATTGTTTTCAACCACAAATTTGATATTATCTATTTCTTTCTTATTTTTTACAGCAATTTGGGATAAGACTGTTGTTTATTTCTTTCAATGATAGTAAATTATTCTTAATATCTAATAAAGCTCTTACAACATCAGGAGACAGAGTTATTTCTTTGGAAAAGATGCTTGTCTCATTCTTTTTTCCTCTTTGTCCTTGAGCTCCATCAAGGCTATGGCTATGTTGAAAATATTGTCCATGGCATCTTTTTGTATTCTTGGAATCCTGTAAGCTGGGTGACATGGTTTGCTACAATTCTTTTTATTGTTTTTTTTCCTTTCTGGGGAGGTTGGTTTGATTGAGGTTTGCTGCTAGAAGCCACTGGGGCTTCTTCCTTGCTTTCCTACCTCTTTTTGTTTCAAAATTACTTTATATTTTTTATTTGAGGCTTCAATTATAGTGGATTCTATCCATTGGAGTATTCAAATATTTCCTCCTCCTCAAGGAATTCATCACTCCTTGGTGGATTTAGGGAAGCATTCCCCAGTCCTTGTCTTTGTAGAGTGTGTAGTACTGTTTGTACTAGCTCATGTATGTGACTATTTGAGCCCTCTGAATATGAGTTATCTCTGTTTAGTGACTAATTTTCAGCTCTAATTATGGTTCAGAAATAATGGAATTTCAAGGACTTTTCTTTTGGATATAGAAATTCCTTGTGTGAATTCTGTTCCACTGGGAACTTTGCTCTTCCTTTTTCTTTTTGTGGGATTATTTCTACTTCTGAGTCCACCTAAATCTGATTAGATGGAGTATTGAGAACATCTTTTAGTAGTAATGCTTAGAAATAAAGAGATAAGAAAAATAAATTAGAAAAAATAATTTAAAAATTCATTTTATCAAATTTTAAGAAATTTTCTCACCTGAAGAGTGCTGAATGGTGGGTCCTGGAAAAAGAATTTCTTGGGTTTTATCTTCTTGCTTATTATTGATGTTGAAGAGCTTTGACATGTTTATTCTGCTAATATTTCAACAGTAGTTTGGTTATCCTCTGTTGGGATATCTTTGAATACTAAAAAAGACAAATAAATACAAATCTTTTTATAAAAAGGGTATTTCTACAAAGATATGAAAATTTCCACATAAACAATTTGTTCCATTCTTTTTTTTATAAAAGAAATAAGTAAAAAGAGAATAAAATGATTTCTATTTGTGTTTGTCCTTTTACTTTTTGAACAAATAATAATATGATTATTCAATTAGATAATAATATAGATTCATGCTTACAATTTATCAATATCTTGTTCAATTTCTAGAGTTACTCAAAGAAAGGCCTTTCAAGTCTAATGATGTGAAAAACCACATGTAAGACAGTAAAATTATTACTTTCCAAATGCCTCAATAGCTTTTAAATTCAATAACTATCAAGTTATTATATGAATGAGGATTATAAATATAATTTCTTATTGGATAAACCCAATCTAAATCTTTTTATAATTTCATTAAATCAAATATCATGGTCAGGCCCTCAAATGTAAGGTTTGAGCATGAAAAAATGACTAAAGATTACTAATATTTTCCTTATTGTACTCTGAATCTCCTAATAGAACTGAATAATAAGCTTAAAATTAGCTATAGTAATAAGATCTTATGATAATTATGGCGTAAAATATTTATATTATTTAAAAATAATGAAATATTATTAATTCTCTTATAAAATAAATATATTAATATTCAGTAAATAAACATATTTATGTAAATTTATTATTGTTACAAAACAAGAATAAGTGTGTGGAATATTGTTATTTAATAATGGAAATATTACCAATATTAAAGTTATATATTAATATAATTACTTAGGGATGTCAAAGCTATTAATTCCTGCATTTGAAATTGTGATTTTCTTTCCTGAAATGCGGCATTTAGTTTTTGGGATTTTGCAAATACCACACCCCCTGACCTGTGGTATTTTGAAAATATAAAAGTGTGGCTTTTTGGCTTCAAATACCAAAGTATAACACTTGAAATCCCAGACTCTCATGGCCAAATTTCTAGAAATGGTGCACAATAAGCTCACTAAGGAGCTTTAGCTTTTCTTAATAATTTGGGAAATGCAAAAAATTCTTTAGACACAATACTTTGAATGGAATTTAAAAAGAATATTTCTTATCAGATATATAAACATCAAAAACTTCCAAAACATCTGCAAGAACCCCATTACTTCATCAACTAAATACCATGAAGAATATCCTTCTCATGGAATACCATATTGATTCTGAACTGGAGGAAGAGGTATAGCTATTACACCACCTCAGTACACACAGGTTTATTAGACCCTGAAAAACTAATCCTTCCACATATATATACACCTCCAGTGATTTGTTCCACTTATCAAGTCATAACTTCAAACAACTCAGCCAGCTACTCATTAAGCTTTTCAAGGGTTAGCTGACTTGATTCAAGATGATAAAGTTTTTTCATAATTCATCAAGGTTCAAACAAAGATATCTAGCAATACAATTGGCTGTAGCATTAGCACAATTAGCATTAAATGGGAATGGGGCCTCTTTGAGAAAACTAGGAATACTATTTGGAGTTAGTCATGGGCCATTGTATTATATACACAGCTTATAATACAAGTATTAATCAATTATAAAAAGGAATATATTAAGTGTTCCAATTCACAAAAGCAATTGGAGACCTCCAAAGTAATGCAAGCCAAAGGGCTTCCTGGATGGGTGGGATTTATAGATGTTATTCTTATAACTTTTTCCCATAGGCCACCCAGAGGTGGTGAGAAATACTTTTATCACAAGAGGAGGTATTTATTCTATTTATATTGTATTGAACCATATTTGAACCAATAATAGTTGTGAACTAGGTATTCAATGTCAATTCAATGAGTTTTTGATGTCAACAGAGTGTTTATTGCACTTCATGTTGGATGTGCTGGGTCTATCCATAGTTCAAATGTGTACCAAAATATGAAAATCTCCAAAGATACACATTAATATTATGGAAAATATCAATATCCACTTGCAGATTCAGCATACACAACCTCACATTAGATTGTGAAAGAATAAAAAGGTGCAAAATCCAACTCAGAAGATAATTAAAAATCCAATCTATGTTTGGAAAGATCAAGAGTAAAGATTGAACATTAAATTGATGTTTTGAAAGAGTGGTGGTAATCTTCATGTGAGATGCAAAACCAAATTTGTAATGTGCAAAAAGTACAAGGTTTTTTACAGTAAGTGGCAACCTGTGTTATATTTCATAATCTATTAGCACAGGTAGGTGACCAATGGAGTGATTTATATGAGAATAATGACCCCCCAAGCTCCAAAATATCATAGCACAAGATGATGAAAATGGGCATTTGAATATTCATGAAAGAGGCAAGCCCTACAATTTGGATTGGTTAAATTATCAATTAAAGTATGATTTAAAAGCACTTATGACTCATAAGATTCATAAAAAATGTGAATTTGAAAAGAAAATTGAGTCAAGACTAATATGTGTAATACAGTTTCAATCTATTTGTATGGAATGATAAATGTTAAGAATGGAATTAGATGATAAATATCAAATGTGGAAATATATGATCCAAAATATTTAATTTTTTTTATTTAATATTTTGTTATCCTGTTCATTTTTCATTATTGGACCATTTACCTTTGAATGAATTTCTTCAGAGGTTAGTTGTTTAAATTTTTGTCCAGTATTAAACAGCTTCTTGTTCATTTGAAAAAAACAGCCAAAGTTTGTGATGTATTGGTGTTCTCAAGAAACTCTTTTGGTGAAGAATTTCAGAGGTTTTCCATAGTATTTCAACAATTCCCTCTTTTTTGGAAAAATAAAAGATGAATTTATGGTTGGAAAAGAATAATCCATGGCCAGAGGGTGTGAAATTTGTTGGAATTGGAATTCAATATTTTTTATTGATAAAATAGAATATACCATAAGTTAATGCATTGATTTCCTATTGGTATTTGGTTTAATGTGGAAGACATTAGGAGTAAATATAACATTTGAATAAGTTTTGAAATTGGGTGATGTGTTGTGGTGCCATTCAAATTGACTGAAATCTGGCAAATTGGCTTCAGTAATAATTTATTGATTGTATTCAAGTGCCTTATCTGAAAATCATTGGATTTGGGAGTGAATGACTTCATAAAATACTTGATTTTATGACAATTCCTTATTATCTTCATAAATTGTTTTTTTGGTTGAACCATCCTTCCTTTCATAAACCCCAGCTGACTTCTCAGAATCTGAACCCTGACAAAATTATATTCCTTTCATAATGGCATCAAGCATATCAGTGTGTGTGGATGATATTTTGACAGTTTTTGGAAAGCTTATTCATTGTGATGATCAATTTTTGAAATTGATGGAAGACTGGTGTTGGACTACTGAATAGGTGGATTTGATACATGAGAATTGGAAAATAGGGCTTGTTATGTTTATTAATGAGTACAGAGGTTCTGGGTAGGATCTTTTGTGGAGGAAGTTTCAGCTAGGAGGAATTATAATCTTTCTTCTTGTTTAGTGTGAGTATGGAGAAGTTGGGATTATAAAGGCCAAGGTGGCCTGCGTTTTGGCTCATATAGCCAAGAATTCTTCCTTGTTGCCTGGACTTTGAGTGAGTATGATTTAGAGATTTCTCAGCCATTAAACTGTTATGATTGTGAGGTTGAGTCCCAACAGGCATCCCTTCATGAGGAATTAAAGAGAGGTTGGTCACATTCAACTCATTGGAAATAATCTGGTCATTTGGTTGAGTCACAACAGTCAAATTATCAGATGATTTATGAGGAAAGGATAAGGAAGGGGGGGGTTATTTTTGGAATGGGATTTCATGAATGGAGACTAGGTAATATATTCCCAATATAAATTATTCCTCCCCTAAATTCAAACAAAGATAAAAACTATTATCAGTATTGTATCAAAAAAGAACATCATTTTAGGAGAAAAAAAAGGTTATTGGTCAATGGTGGAGGTGGTTGAGGCAATTAATTGGTGGTGCAGATTGTTGAGGTGTTGGATTGGTGGTGGTTGAATGTTGATGTAGAGGGTGGAGGTGGTGGTTGAACGGTGATGAATCAGTGGATGTGATTTTGGTGTTGTATTGGTGGTAGTGGTGTTGGATCATTCATGGAGGTGGAGGTGGTGCAAAAGTTGATGTTAGTATGAGAATATTTGATTAAATAGGAAATATTAAAATTGAAAAACTTGACATACCCTTGGTTATTGAAGCATGAAAATAGCTTGTGCAAAAGATTAGTCACCAAAGGACAACAGCAGAATTATTTTGATAAAAAAGAAAATTAGTTCCAGGAAATTATGATAAGTGTAAGTGTTGGTGATGGTAGTGGTAGTGGTGTTGGATTGGTGGAGGTTGTGGAGGTTGTTAAGGTGTTGGATTGTTCATGGAGGTGGTTGTGGTGGTGATGTGGGATTGGTGGTGTGGCTGGTGGTGAAACAGCTCAAGTTTATATGATAATATTTCATCACATAAGGAATATTCAAATTGAAACACCTGAAGTACCCTTGGTTATTTAAGTGTGACAATAACTTGTACAAAACATTAGTCTCCAAAGGAAAAACCAGAAGTTTTGTTATAATGAAAGAACATTAGTTCCAGAAAATTATGATAAGTGGCAGTGTATGGGCTTACAAGTACTGTTCCTATGAAAAAGCTGAATGGATTATAATATATGATTATATTTCAATAAGATTGGAATTTTGAATTTAATCTATTAATTTACGCTGGGGGATTTAATTTTCAAAAGAACTGATAAAATAGATTACTAAAATGAAAATTTTAGTATTTGGCTTCAAAAATAAAGTGGTTAATTTTAAAAGGGATGGAATACTCTCAACCTCAAAAAGATATCAAGTTGCTTCTCTTACTAGAATCACATTTTCTGCATTTTAAAAACAATTTGTTTTTATGGAAAGTCAAAATTACCATAGCCTCTGTTTACTCACTGGAAATTGTAAATTTCATTAATTGCAACAAAAAGAATTTCAAAGACTGACCATGCCATAAAAAACAACTTTATTTGAGGTTGAAGATTTGAATCTATGAATATAAATACTCATATCATGTGAGAATCCACCTAAAGTGTTGAATCAAACCTCCAAAAATTGTAATATGCGTTGGTCATTTACCCTTGACATTAAAAATGCATCTGTATGGGGGAACCAATCCTATCATCAAATATAACCACTCATATTGCAGGAAAAATATCTAATAAAACACACTTACATGAATTCTTGTTTTAATGAGATTGAGAATCCACTCTAACTCTGAAATTGGATGGGAGGAATTCAATGCTGCTATACTAAAGTACATGTTCTGTTGTTCTTCATGCATCACAACCTCCTTTTTCCATTTTTCTTTCTTGAAATAGAGGTTTTTTGCCTCTTTGGCCATATCAAAATCGGTTTTTGATTGTATTTTTGACTGCTCCATCTTTCTGCATTCAGAATTTTCTTTCCTGTTCAAATGAAATTTCCATCTCCTTCATTAATCTCTGTTTTCCAGTTCTCATAATCTGAGCACTCCATTCTTCATTACACTTCTGTTTATCCAATTCTCACTGGGCCTCATCATGAGCCTCTCACCCTAAAAAGATTCAATAGTCTGCATTAGCATCAGAATAATTAAATCACCTACCAACATTTTTTCCAATAAATAATGATCTCTAAGTAACTTGGAGACAAAACATCATAAAACCTCTTCTGTGAGCCCCTGGTGTTATTTAGATTGAAGCTTGAAATATGTTTTCTCTTTTGGGATGAACCATACATCTTATCCTATATCAGAAGACAAAATATTTCAGAGTTGATATAAATCTTACTTTGGGATCTTCCACATTGTCATTCAAGTTATCTTAAACAATATCCATATTTGGTTGAATAGTGATATTTCACTCCTCTGTTATTCCCAAATCCTGAAATGAAACAAGACATCAGAATTTAGCACAAATCATGAAATATTGTATGATATCTTATTTCCTGTTCCATTGGTTCTTCCTATTCCTCCTTTGAAATCAATCCAAACTCTTGAGAATAATGAGTTGCTAGTGGAGTCACATTTGGCTTATGGGCAAAGAGTTCATCCATTTCTTCAAAACATGGGAATATACTTTTAAGCTTATCAGACATAGTATGAACTCCTTTTTTCTCATCAGCTTCTGTGAGACCAGCCCCAGTTAAATTATCATACTGCTTTGCTGTTGTGTATTTTCTCTTATATGTACACCATCAATCATGAATGCTTGTTGTACTGAGATTCAACCAGTGTCATGAGTTTTTATTGACATCAATGGCCATAAGATAAAATTAATTCTTTTTACTTGAGGGTGTCTTTACCACCAATGTGCACCACTGGTTCCAAAGTATGCATCAAAGTTTGATTTATGCCTCAGCTAATTGATAATACATAATTAATCATGCCAAGCTAAGTGACCTGAAGGATGGGGAAGGCCAGATGAATTCTTGGGAGTGTGTTTATTTGGCTTCATTGGGTGTGTGAAGTTTCAATGATGGTTATTGTGGGTGATAAATCAGTAATTTACTAATTTAAGGAAAGCAGGGAGTGAATGGAATTTTAAATTGATTGGTTTCACCAGGGGCTGGGTGAAAGCTTTGTTTTGGAGAAGGGCAGTGGTTAGGTTTAAAATGGACATTTCAATATCCAAGTATTTAGGTTAGGTTTAAATGAGTATAGGAACAAATGTGGTATTTTTCCAAATATATAGGGGACTGAGCTAAAAAAGTGGTTTTTATGAGAACAAATCACTTATATTGGAATGTGTGATTTGGGTCTCAAACCACACTTTTTTAGTTTGGGATTTCTTAGGTTTGGCACCCCCTACTTCTTATGTTGATAAAAGACTTATTCAAGAATAATAATAGAGAAAAAGATCATAATAATAGAAAATCACCTACTTTCAACACTTAATTAAATAATTTTCTATTGATTTTAGGCCTAAGAATGTAAATACAGCTTATTCAAATTTTACTTACAATAACAAATAGAGAGAAATAAAATTTTTACAATTCTTACATGGACTTAGAGAACTTAAGAGGAGCTCACAAATCACAATACAATATTGATGTAATCAGGTAAAGGCTAGTGATTACTAAAAAATCCCTCTTTGGTCTTTTATAATATAAGAGTTTTATATATAAAGAATAAAGAGTATTAACTTTTATTTAATGTTTCTGAGGGGGAGAAGAGGAAGAAGGGGTCTTTTTATGGTGGATATCATTCCTTTTAGTAGATGTGTACTGATTTTATCCACTGGAATAAATAAGTATTATAATTTTTGGTGATAACTACATCATTATCAAATCTTTTTATCTCATTATTACACCATTTTTTAGAGTTGTCACTGTAACTGAAATTCGCTGAGATAAAAAGCTTGGAATATGACTTAATTTTGTGGATTAAGGTATTTTTAATAATAAAATACCAAGTTCCACCAGTTTTATCTCTTATTCAACTGTCAAACTTAAAATAAAATTACAGTTAAAGATCAAATATGATCATTTTTAAGCCTTAACTTTTATCTTTAAATATTTCTGAGATTTTTGATAAACAGAAATTTGGAGAGTTTACTATCATAGCTTGGAATATCCTTACTAATTTCTGAAGAGGATTTCATTAAATCATCAAAACACTAACTTTGATGATTTTTCTTGTAATTCATCTTTATTGTTGAGATTTTCTATTTTAGACTTGAAACCATGAGTTAATGGGGTTATACCTTGAATATAATGTTAAAATTAAATAATTATTCACGCATGAACTAGTAGGATCAGAACATATCCTTCATTTTAATTTTGGACTACTTTCTAATTTAAGTGGTTGACTGGTATTGCTGTTTTGAAAACATTTCTCCTTATTATTCTTAACCTTGTGTATAAATTTCCAAAAGGATTATATATTTATTGTTACAGCCATTTTGTGGTAAATTTAATTTTGGATAAAGTCTTTATAATTGATATTTTGAAATATATTAGCTAAAAAACATGAATATATGAATTGATCATAAAAGTGCATATATCCCAATATCTCAGAAATTATTGGGCTTACAGATATGACATGAAGAAGTCATATATGTATTTCTTGATGGAAAAGCCAATGTTGTAATTTATTTTAACTTTTTATTCATTGGAGTATGATATAATCAAGAATTTATGAATTTTTATGGAATCTTTACTGATTTTAATTGTTTTTGATATTATAATTTTAATAATTATTATTATAATAAGTTCTGTAATATTTTTTGTGGAAGGTTTGGACATGTGGTGATATCTCAAAGGCTCAAACTCCTTTTTTCACCCCAAGGCAAGAAAAATGAGAATATTAGGATCAGAATGTTGAATTATTCTATCAAAAAAGTATAGAAAGGTTTTAAAGACATAAAAAATAATAAAAATACTTATTTAAATTTTCCATTACTATTAATTTCTCATTTAAACACAAGAATAGATTAATTTCTAGAGTAATTCTTCTTTCATTAATTATTTAACTAAAAAAACTGAGAGAATTTGAAAAAATATTTTTCTTTCCAGTGAGTATTAAAGTCCTTCTAGCCCTTATGAGAGCCCTGAAGTTTCTATATCCTTCTAAAACATATGAATAGAAGAGGTATTAAGAAAGGAAGCAAACCTATGGCCAAAGATATTAAGATCAGGCCTCATAGGATTAATTGTGTATTCAAACACTAAAGAGCTTCTCTGAACCAAAGCAACCATAATTAGTCTTTAAAAATTTCTTCAATTAAATACATATACATAAATGTTTCTTAGATATATTACTATTCATTAAGAAGTTCTTTCAAGAAGATATGGATGTTTGAATGAAAGTTAAGGGGAATGAAAATGGATATAGAGATTGCACACTCAATTTTGGCTTGAAACGATTTCAGTCAAGAAATATCTGAAAATAACAAATATAAGAAGAAAGAAGGAGTATAGACATCTATGGAATGAGTGCTCTCATGTTATCATGCTATATGTCTTCTCTTCCCTTCCTATATAGAGCCTACTAGGGCTGGCACCTCAATAGATTTGATGTGATTTTTATTTTGCACAATATAGCTCCTGCACTAGTTACTTCATTGAATCAAAACAGTAAATGCATGCTAATAAGAAAATAGCTCTCCTCAAAGAGGATTAAATCATCAAGCCTCATTCTGTTCCTTGTAGAAATCATGCCAAAGAGATAGGGGTAAATGTTTTATTAGACCTTGATTTCTTGTTATAACAAGTCTACTTTTTAGAATAAGTATTATTGGTAGCTATAGATAAAGATCTTTTAAGATAATCAGAATACCCATATTCTTATGGGGGTTCTTTCAGTATGTTAAGTATGTGAAGGGGAGACCATGATTATGAATTTGTAAAGTAATTTTTTTCTTCATTCTTAATATATGTATAAAATTACAAAAAAAAGGCTGTCTTTTTAAATATTAATGTGTAAAATGAATACAATAATTATAACAAAAGAACTATTCCTTTGTTTTAATATAAAGAATTAATTTTAATCAAAGTAAAAAATCCTAACAGGTAATAAACTATCCAGAAATTAAAAAGAACTGTTTTTGACAGTGCACACCTCCAAAAAAACCCTAATTTAATGTTTTGGGAAGTTGTTTTATCTTCCCAGTCAATTCCAAATGGATGGAAAAATGGCTTTATTATAAAGGTACTCTAAGTATATCAATTAAACTAATAAAGGGATACATAGGGGCAAGATTTCCAAAAATGAATAATTCAATGAGCTTGACTCATTTTATCCTAATTCAGAAAGAAGGTGAAGCATAAGCCTTTTTCAGAAAGTTATTATTTAGAAATAAATGGAGCTCCATTCATATCTTCTGCTTATCAACTTTTTGAAACTTTAATCATGTATCAAATAATAATCCAAGACTTGTTTTACTGAATGTCAATAATACTCCTTATCTTTTATGTATGCTTAGAAAATTGTTTGAATAATAGAAAACCTTAAGTTCTCCTTTAATTAATATAGAACATTATTAGACTTCTATACCTAGCCAGGAAAAAATTCAAAATTTCTGTTCATTGAACAATAAATAATTCAAAAAATACTCTTGCCTTAGCTTGAAGTTACAATTCTGTGTTGATTTTGTTCAAAAAATGGAGCTTTTAGTAGTTCATTAATGCTAAATACAAAAAGGTATTTTTGTGTTGATTTGAATTAATTGCAAATAATTGAAATGAAAAATGTAAAAATCTTCTAGTTTCTAATATCAAAAATAATTAGAGAAATAAATAGCTCCTAGAGCTTCATGGAATCGTTTTGGAAGTACAGAAAGGATTTTCTAGGAAAGCATTTAGCTATTGTAATTCATGGACATCTACTTGATTTTTGAAATAAATGAATCAGTTTTCATTTGAATTTATATTTCGAATTAAAAGTAAATTAAATGAAGTGCATTTTATAAAAATGAAAACTTCTTACAATATCAAAAAAGTCCACATAGTTAACCTCCAATTACTTTTCTTTAAATAGGACTGTTTCTGCTTCATGACTACCCAAGTGGTTGTGAAGGTGACCAATCTTGCTTGTAAAAATCACTCATATTTTTTAATGAGTGGAATAGATTCCTATATAAAATCAGAACAAACCAGGAATAATCAAAACCAAACATCTTAAAGGGTATTGGTAAAAACATTTCAGCAAATTGTTAATATAAGACCTTATGTGTTTTTACCATCAATTGGTAAAAACATGTAATGTTATGGTAAAAAAACGTAAGGGTTAGTTTTTGAATGAAATATGGCTATTTATGGAATTTCTGATTCCATTAATGCAATAAAGGGAATTATCAATGCCATTAATGGCATATTGAATTCTATCAATGGGATTATCAATGCAATAAAGGGCATTATTAATTCCATCAATTGCATTGTTAATGCCAAAAATGGGAGTTTTAATGCCATAAATGGCATCAACAATGCAATTTATGGAATCAATAATTTAAGGCCATTCATGCCATTTTTAAGGCCATTAACAATGGAATGAATGGCTATAAAAATTCCATAAATGGCATTTTTAATGCCACTAATGGGATTGTTAATGCCATAAATGGCATTATTGATTCCATCAATGGAATTGTTAGAGCCATATATGGTATTGTTAAGGCCATTATTGCCATTGTTGAGGCCATTAATAGCATTTTTAAGGCCAAAAATGAAATTGACAATTCCATTTATGGCATTGTTAAAGCCCTTCATTCCATTGTTAACGGCCTTAAAAATGGCATTAATGGCCTTAGCAATGCCATTGTTGAGGCCATTTATGACATTGTTAAATTCATAAATGGCATTTTTAAGGCCATAAAATTACATTTATGGAATTGCTTCAATTCCAATTATGCCAATACTATGGCCATAAATGGAATCTATGTGTCATTCTTGATGCCATTTATGGCACCTTTGATACCATAAATGGTACTTTTAATTCCACAAATGGAATTTCAACTTCCACTCCTCATAAATTACATTTTTAATTCAATTGATGTCATAAATGGAATTTTCAATTTAACTACAAACATTAACAAAAAAATGTAAAAAAGGGACTTTTTGGGCCTACAATTGTCCTGGCAAAAAAGAATCCTCAAATTTTGGGCTTCTGGTTTTTTTTCTCAAGATTTTGACCTTTATTTAAAAAAATAATGGAAATTCATAAGTGGGAACATATATAATGAATTTTTTAAAAAAATAGGCCATTTTGCCAAATTGGCCAAAAGAAATTTGAAAAAAATTGTGGATATTGACATCCCATGTCAGGAAAAATATGGCAAAAAAAAATTAAAAATAACCTAAAAACTGATCCTTAGAATTTTTTTTTGAAAAATAAGGTCACTTACATGTTTTTACTATAAACTGATGTGTTTTGGCCATAAATTGGTAAAAACATGTAAGGGCTTATGTGTGTTTACCAACACCGATCTTAAAAACTCCTAAAACTGGTAAAAATTGATGAGTCAGAGACTCTTGACCAGAATTTTAATTCATTTTCAGATGTGGAATTTAAGTATATTAAGATCTATCCCAAAGCTTCTATGTATCAAAAAGTAAACTCACCCCTCAACATGAAAAGCTTCTGGATCAGAAATCTCATGAAATATTGAGTATTTTTCTCTGCTTCTTTTTAGCTGATAGATGTGGTAAGACGTTTAGAGAGACAATTAGAGAGAGCCTATTATCAGGATTACTCCACCTTTGTTCAATTGAACAGAAAGTTCAAGAATTGGGGTCGGTCAAGATAAGAGTAAACAATATCAAATGGTATTTTTACTTAAGATTTCGATTTATCACAGCTATTTTAAATACATTTCTCAATTAAACATATATTAAACTTCAGATTTTAATTATTTTTATTAATTTTTTCTTAGTATTGTCTTTTTAAAGTTTTTCATTGAAATTAATCTTATTTGACTTGTAAGATTTCTGAATTAAATATTGGCCTTAGTTTTCTTTATCAAAATATTTACATCTTCACCAAGAATTTCTTCTGATTCTTTATATTTTTTCAGCTCTTTCTTATTTATGATAAAACTTCTTGAATTTTCATTTTATATACATCTGATTCTTTTCATATATGATGATTTGGATTTATTCACAAATATTTTCTATATTAAAAAAAATATAAATATTTACCCTCTTATCCTAAGACAATACATTGATAGAACTGGCATATACATAATTAAAAGGGTGTTGGTAAACACATGTAAGCCCTTACATGTTTTTACCCATTTATAGCCAAAAAAACGTAATTTTATGGTAAAAACACATAAGTGACCTTATTTTTCAAAAAGATTTCTCAGGATCAGTTTTGAGGTTTTTTTAAATCTTTTTTGCCATATTTTTCCTGACATGGGATGTCAATATCCACAAATGTTTTCATATTTTTTTTTTGGCCAAATGGCCTATTTTTTTAGGAAATTAATTATATATGTTCCCACTTATGAATTTCAATAATTTTGTTGTTTTGAAATAAAGGGAAAAATATTGAGAATAAATAACAAGAAGCCCAAAATTTGGGGATTTTTTTTCAAGGACAATTGTAGGCCAAAAAAGTCCCTTGTTTATGTTTTTTTGTTCATGTTTGTAATTAACTTGAAAATTACATTGATGACATCAATTGTATTAAAAATTTAATTTATGAGGAGTGGAAGTTGAAGTTACATTTGTGGCATTGAAAGTGCCATTTATGGTATCAAAGGTGCCATAAATGGCATCACAAATGACATAATAATGCCATAGATGGCATCAAGAATGACATACTGATGCCATTTATGGCCATAGTATTAGCATAATTGGAATTAAAACAATGCCATGAATGTAATTGTATGGCCTTAACAATGTCATCAATGTCATTTACTATGCCATTTATGCACTTAACAATGTCATAAATGCCATAAATGGAATTGCTATTGTCATTTTTGGCCTTCAAAATGCCATTAATGGCCTCAACAATGGCATGAATGTCTTTAAAAATACCATAAATGTCATTAGAAATTCCATTGATGGAATTAATGATGCCATTTATGGCATTAAAAATCCCATTTGTGGCATTAAAAATGCAATTGATGGAATTAGTAATGCGATTAATAGCCTTCAAAATGCCATTAATGGCATTAATGGCATCAGAAATGCCATAAATCGCTATATTTCATTCAAAAACCAGCCCTTACGTGTTTTCACCATAAAATTACATATTTTTACCAATTTATGGTAAAAACACGTAAGTTTTTAGTAAAAACACATACGCTCTTACGTGTTTTTAGCAATTTGCTTACATGTTTTTACCAATACCCAATTAAAATTATGAAATATGTGTGTTTCTTTGGTTTTGTGGCGTTTAGATCCCGTTCCATTTCTCTTTTTAATAATTTTTTCATGTTATAAGAAAGTGTGTTTTTGTTAGTTAACAATCCACTCATTGTCAATACTGACTCTTACTTGGAGTATCAACAATATTCCTCTTGATATAGGTATCCCAAGATCAGTATTCTACTTGAAATGTAATGTTTATAGCTTTTCCATATGCTTATTTCATAGTAATACAAGGAATATTTCACCAAAAGCTTCCATTAAGTGATATAGCTCAAACCATCATCTTCTATCTTCAAATTCCTCAATTCAAAAGAGTGCACTTATTATTTAATAACTTCTTGATTACTTTTATAATCAATTGATATTCATATTTCTCCTTTTGGCTTCCATTGAGGCATTATTTTGTTTTTTAATGTAGAAATATAAGAAAAACTATCTGAATTCTCATATCTCCATACCATATTCATTCTAAAAAAACTCATCTTTTTGAACTCCTTGTGTTGAAACTAAGCCAACCATATGGGAAAATAACTTTCAGAATTGTAGTTGCTCTTATCTTCCCATTATTTAAATCTTCTTCAAGCACATAATGATCAGGGCTATGACCTATCATAATCATGTTATGAAGGTATTTTTGTATACTCATCTAATTTTTAATCCTTTTTATTTTTTAAATTTTTTTCTTTCGTCAAACTCATCTTTTTTCACATCTTACAAGCGCATTTTTCCAAATATGAAAGTGTTTTAAAACAGCAGAAGTTAGATTGAGTACAGTAGTTAGAAATATTATTTCCTTTTCACCATGTTTCTGTTAGAATTAATAGGCTAAATTTTGATATTAGCAAGGAGTTTATAATAGTATTAGTACAAGAATGCTATTTTTTGGTACCTTAAGGTAAATCGCACTTGTTGACAAGAAGAATCTTCACTTGAACAAGGAAGTATATAAATGATTGAGCGGAAATAAAGATGATGATAAATGAACAATAGGTAAGTCTAGTTATATTGAATTCAGAGCAGAAACGAAGGACTTTTTTCTTTAACAAGAGGATTCCATACTATTATTACTTTTCTTTCTTTTTTATTGTTTTATCTCAATGCAGGAGGTTCTTTATTTCTAATTTTTAAGGAACTGAGTCACAGGATCTTTTTTCCCCAAGGATCAGTCTCCGCCCATTTTGGGGTTTGCAGATCTGTTCTTTATCGACAAGATAAGCAACCTCAATATTGAAACGGCAAGTAGGAGGGATATTAATGACTAACCTTACTTATTATAGTAAGTGTTAGACTTTCTCATTACGGCCAATATTCAACACTCCTCCTCTCTCCCATTTTCTCAAGGCGTAGTAGTTCAAAAGAAGAGGAGAGTTCTCCATGACTGACTTATTTTTTCAGAATCTCTTTGGTTAGTTTGTAGCGCGATTCAATGGCTTTTGCCATGATGGTTTCTTTGATAGAATGTAAGTGTATGTCTACATGTTTCATCCTTTTTTAATTGGAATTACCATAGTTTTTGGCAATATTTACACAACTCTGGTTGTCTTCCCATGTGATGATAGGCTGATATGTTTTGAGAATTTTTTGTTCTTTGAACCATTGTTTCAGCCACAATAGTTCAGACATCAGATTGCAGAGAGCCTTCTATTTGGCTTTGGATGTTGAGATGGATACAGTGGTTTGTTTTCTGGATTTCCAGAGGACAATAGTTGATACTTCAAACAGCACTCCTGAACTTGATTTTCAACTCATTACAAGGATTTATTTCATTTCTTGTTATAGTGGTGAGGTGAAAGTGTGGAACTAGTGGAGTGTTTACTGGTTTGCATTTATTCATTCCATACTGTTCTAATAGTGCTTTGATTAACTGTTTCTGATCTAAAGATATCCCTGATTATTGGTGGTTTATTTTTATAACCAGCATCAGGTCAGCTAGTCCAATATCTTTAATGTTGGAAGCTTTACTTATTTTGTCTTTGAATTTTTTCACTTCTTTGCCAAAGATGGAAATTTTGTAAACATGTATATATAGCCAAATGGTATTGGGGTTAGATTTGTGAAAGATGCAGGGGACTATAGTGCAAGTGGTGAATCCTTATTGGGTGAGCCACTCCTTTAACGTTTTATACCAAGAAATTGGGGCTTATTTTAGCCTTTATATTGCTTTGTTTACTCTTAGGAATTTTTTTCAAGGGTTCAGTCTTATTCCTTGAGTAATTGTGAGATAAAATGTTTCTGCTAAAGGTTTGTTTAGGAAAGAACTTTTGATATTGATCTGATGAAATTCAAGGTCATTGTTGACAGCATGGGCTATTAGAGTTCTTAGTGAGATTAAGTTCCCTGTTGGTGTGAATGTTTTTTTGTAATCTAATCCATTGGTTTGTGTGTATTCTTGAGCACACACTTGTGCTTTATATTTGGTTATTTTGTTCAGATAGTTCTTGTGAGCCTTAGAGGTATTTTCAGATACCCAAAAGACCACAAAAAATAAAATAATATACAATAATAAATAAAAGAAATTTATTTATATTCTCAAAACAGAAATTAAAATACAAATATAGATTTATACACAAAAATTAAAATTTAATTATAATTTGAAAATAAAATTACATTGAATTTTAAATTTGTGAAAACACATTTTTACTTGAAAAAATTAAGTAAAAATGAATTTGATACATGCCTTAGATGAAATATGGAAAAAAACATATGATGAAGGGAGATTCCACTTACTGGATGGTATAGTTTACCACAGAACTAAGCATACATCTGTCATGGCACTCATGGACAGGTCCTTAATCAATCTTGTACTAAAAGAATGCCATGACAGCCCCTTCTCATTACATCTGTCTGAAGACAGAACAAGAGAAAATATAAAGACCTGTATATGGTGGCTAATGTGGCAGAAATATGTTGAAGAGTATTGCAAAACCTGTGACAGATGACAAAAGGCAAATAAATCCACTTGAAAAAGACTTGGAAATATGATCAAAATACAAGAACCCAGAGGACCTTGGTAAATTGTCCATATGGATTGGGTAACTGGCCTACCACCAGGAGGTGATAGAAGTTATAATGCATTTCTAGTGATTGTTGACAGATTTAGTAAGACTCCAATCTTTCTACCATGTCACAAATATAATAAATCCATGGATACAGCTCTTCCAATATGGAATAGAGTAGTATCATGGACTGGCATATTCACAAATATCATTAGTGACAGAGATCCCAAACTTCCCTCAGCACTGGGGACAAATCTTCACCAAGTATTTGGAACTAAGCTGTCCTTCTCTATAGCCTATCACCCACAAGCTGATGGTCTGGCTGAAAGGATGATCCAAACCTTGGAAGACATGGTAGGAATATTTTGTGCATATGGCCTTTAATTTACCCATCATTGGTGTACCCTTTTACCAGCACTAGAATTGGCATATAAGACATCCATTCATGCCAGTACCAATCAAACTCCTGCTATTCTAGAAAAGGGATGTAATCCCAAATTACCTCCGGATTCCCTGAGGGAAGATTTGGTTGAGATAAATCCTACAGCTGCTAGCTTCAAAGTAATGCTAGACAAAGCTAGAAAGCATGCAATAAGGTGCATGGAGGAGTCATTTGCATATGCCAAAGACAGATGGGAAAAATAACGTGCCACTCCATATTTCAAAGTGGGAGATTTAGTACTTGTATCCACCACTAACTTCAATAACATCAAGGGATGTAAAAAGCTCAAATATTCATTTGCAGGACCTTTTGTTATTAAGGCTCTCCATGGATAAAATGGTGTTGAAGTAGAATTATCTGAGGAGCTTAGCAATAAGCATCCTACATTTACAGTGAGCGTGATAAAGCCATATAAACCTTGTGATGCTGAAAAATTTCCTTTTAGGAATAAAGATCCCCCAATTATACCTCCTATTGAATCATCTGGTATTAAGAAAATTTCCAAAGCTCTCAAAGAAAGAAGATTTAGAACCAATAAAGTAAGGGAATACCTTGTTAGGTACAGTAACCCAGCTTGTGAGTATGAATGGTTAGCAGAAAAGGACATGCCTGAAGCTACTAAGCTTCTCAGAAGGTTCAGACACACTAGAAATAACAATATTACAAATAAATATTCTATTTTTAGGGGGAGGGAATGTGAGCCTTAGAGAAATTTTCAGATACCCAAAAGACCACAAATAATAAAATAATATACAATCATAAATAAAATAAATTTATTTATATTATCAAAACAAAAATTGAAACATAAATATGAATTTATATTCAAGAATTAAAATTTAATTATAATTTGAAAATAAAATTACATTTAATTTTAAATTTGTGAAAACACATTTTTACTTGAAAAAATGAACTAAAAATAAATTTTCAACAAAAAAACCAAAATTAAGATATTCTTGGAAAAAAGTTAAATAGAAATTATTATAAATTTTTATTCTACAAATAAACATATAAAAATTGTTTTACCATTGGACACCTCATAAAAAATAAGGTGGGGTCACCTCTGGGTAAAATTTCTGTAACTCAACTCTAAATAAGCTTAAATCAAGTTTTTAGTATTTTCTGTAAAAAATTTGAAAATCCTCAAAACCTTAATTTAATTCACACCACATGTTGTGTCAACCATCAATCTTTGTGTTTAAATTGAGGTGTTGTGTGTAGCTTAGAAGTTATGAGGAATTAAAGTATTTTCAATTGAAATGTCAAAATGTGTGTGTGTATTACATAAGGGAAATTTAATTTACATATGAGGTTTCAATCATTAAAGTAATTTTATTGTAAAACTAAATTGAATTAAATATGTAAATTACAAGTATAATACATGATGAGGAATTCAATGAAAAATAAATTGGAAGGATTAACTTGGGCAGGGAAAGGAACTCTAGCTCTAAGGGGGAGCCAGACCCCCAAATTCCTGGCTGACATGTGTGAGATGTCAAAATCCATGCAAATGTTCATCAATTTTTGCCTGGAATTGAGTCACAGGGTCTGTGACTCAATTGATGATGAGGTTTTGATACCAACCAGGGCAGTTTTAAATGTTTCCAAGAGGGTAAAACTACCCTTAAGTTAAAGAAATCTTGGTAAAAACAGTTTTAACTGGTTTATACGTCTCCTACACACATTCTGACTTGTTTTGAAGGCTCCAGACCAGGTATTACTATAGTAATGGCTGATTTAAGGGTCTAAAATGGCTAAAGCCAGCCCATCTTTGGTCTAAACAAGGGTGCAATGATACCATAATTGGCTTTTCTTTTGTAAGAGTGTTTTCCACTACTTAAAAGAGTAAATTTTCCTTTTGGAGTAAGAGAATTGATGGCTATAAAAGAATGTCCTCTTTGCCCCACTTTTCTCTTCATGTTAGAATCTTTTACTTTTATAGTTAGTTTAAACACTATTAAAACCAATCAATAAAAGATTCCAACCACCCTTTTTAAATCATTTTAAACCTTTTAACCACATGAAAGGATCATTATAATCATTTTTTTTAACTCATATAGTCATTTTTACCCCTTGAACCACCCCATAAGTGAATTAAAGCATCTTTAATCACTGTTAGCTTTGTCACTTTGTTTCCAAATTCACTCTGGTCACTTTTGGGCATTTTTCTCTTTACTAATCTTCTTCAAGACTTTGTTCTTGAATTAATTGCTTGCAGCTCTTTGCTCAATTAATTCAAATTCCAATTTCTGTTGTGAAGTATTTTTGGGATAAATCTTTATTGTTGGTAAAACAATAAATCTTTATAATATTATTTTTTTATACTTATAAATTCAAAAACAATAACTCTGGTGTGTTTTCCTCTTAAAAATCTTATTTCATATTATTTTTAATCAATTTTCACCTTAAACAAATTTTGAGGACAGGAAAAGTACTTGATTTTTAATCAAAGTTTCATATCCACACCTTAAAGCTCTCTTTGATCTTCAATACCCAAGTGGTTCCCACAAGTTTGTATTCTTCATTTAGGTCTACTACTTCCTATACCCTTAGCGTTTCCCTTTTGGTTAGTTCTTTTTTGATTGCTGACATACAGTTCTTTTTTATTTGGTGATTCCAACACTTTTTTTTTATTTCCTTGGAGTTTCTCATTGTATGGTTATGTAGGCTTGGATCCTTTGTTGGTATGGTAGTATGTTTGTTGCTTTTATGTTGGAGTTGCTCAGTGTTGGGTGTCTAGGTCCTATGACCTTGATGTGTGAGGTTGATCCATTATGTTTGTCTGGAGTAATGGTGAGTTTTCCCCCATTATTCATGAGTGGTTTTCTTCTTCTGCTTCTACTACTGCTGCAGGAATAGTGTCTTTGTCTGTTGTGTTGGGATAGGAATCACTTTGTTATTCAACTAAGTTGGGTGTGTTTTATTTTCTTCTTCTCTCCATTTCTGTTGTAGCTTTCCATAGTGCTTTTTCTTTGTTTACTTCAGGAAAAACCTCTTTGTTGAAGCTGGAATTTCTGGTGAAAATGGCTTTCTTATCTTTTAGGCATAATATTTTGTAGGCACTACCCTCATTTTTTTAGCCCAAAAATACCCCTTCTTGACCAGTTTAAACAAGTTTCCAGGTTTTCTCTTCTCACAGATGATTTATTGTTGCTCTAAATCCAAACATTTGTAGGTTTTGTATGCTTTTGGTTGTGTTGGTCCAGAGAAAGTAAGGTGTGTGATTGTTTCCAGAAGATGTTGGGGAAAGATTAGATAGTTAAGTGGCTTTATTTAATTCTTCTTTGCAGTATGTATGAGAGAGGTTGCTCCCATTCAGAATGCATTGCAATTTTTTAAGTATAATACAGTTCACTTTTTCTGCAATCCCATTAAGTTCTGGTGTCTCTATTGGTGCTAGAGTGTGCACAAAGCCTTTGGTTTCTGTGAGTTCTCTGAATTTGTTGTTTAGAAACTCACCTCCTTGATTGGAGATAAGTTTCTTTAGTTTTCTGTCTTGTCTATTTTCCATTTATCTTTTTAAAATTATAAATTTTTCATAGCTTTCACTTTTCTTTTTTGGAAACTTTACAGATTTTAAACCTGAGGTTTAATATACAATGGCTAAAAAGTAGTTTTATCCTGACATAGAGCATGGAAAAATTGGTCCTGATACATCTATGTGTATGCAATCAAGTGGTAGCTTTGTCTTTCCAAAGTGATCTTTGAAGGGTTGTTTACAGATTTTGTTGGTTTCAAAGGTTAAACAATGCGAGTTCTCATTTTCTAGGCCTAGTAGATTTAAAACTTGCATACCTGGATGACTTGATTGTTTATGCCACAGATTACTTTGTTGTTTTATTTTGGTTATAAGGCATTTTGGTATCTTTTAGTGTGCCTATAAGAGATTGTTTTTTATTCAACCATTTATCAAGCTTTTGTTGTTTATTTCTAAAGAGAACCTGTTTCCTTCTTGAATTATTACAATATCTCTCTTGAATAGTTCCAGTAGACTCAGGAGGCTGCATTTGAGATTTGATATTTATAGGCAGTTTTCTAGCCTTAGCTTTTGTTTATTACAGATTATCTCTACTACTCCAATTCCATCTACTATCAGTTTACTATCCATACTTCCAGTAGTCACTGACATTGAGCAAGGATTTGGCTTAGTGATGAATGGTGCTAGACTGTTGAACATATGGTGAGTGGCACCACAGTCAACAATAAGTTGGTTTTTATCAAGTGGTGGTTGGTCAAAGAATAGGTTAAGTGCTAGGGCTTCAGTGAATTGAGTTGAACTGTTTGATATTCTTCGTTTCTTGTTCTTTTTGTTTGGTCTAAGGTGTGGTTTTTTGGCCCAGAAGTCCTCTTTTTGATGATTAGTGCATTTTTAATTGTGTTTACCATTTTTAAAGTAATAGAAAATTTTGTGAGGTTCATTGATAGACGATGCTCCAATATTTTCTTGACTATTTTCAATCCTTTCTTTATTTATGTTGGCATAGTCCCATAGTCTTCCTGAGATAAGCTCTGGTCTTCCAATTATTTCCTTGTTCAGAGTCAGGCTATTGAAAAATTGATGAAGTTCCCTATCTCCTCTTGTTTTCCTAGTAGTGAGAAAAATAGTAGATTGTTGGTAACTTTTATGTTTACTGACTCCAGCTCCATGGTCATCTTTCTGCAATTTTCAATGTAGTTTTGCAGGTTTCTGTCAAAGATAAACCTTTTCCATTACATCCAGACTCTACCTCTATTTACTGCACACTTGGAGGCATATTTATCTATTATTTTTCTCCACAGGAGATTAGCATTAGTGTAGGTATCTTCATTTACTACCTCTCAGAAGACCTTTTCAGTGACCCTGGTGGTGATGATGTCTATGGCCTCAAAGCTTGCCTTATACTAGTTGTTGGTTTCTGAAGGAGTGGCATCATCAGAGAACTTTTTTTCACAGACATCCAGTAAGTCTCTATATCTGAGGTGAATCCTTATTTTTAGACTCCAGTGATCATATTTTGTCCCATCAAGAAAAGGAATGGTAATGGTGTCCCTGTTTTCAATTCTAGTGTTCATTTTGGTTGCACTGCACCTTTGCTTCTATTCTGAGAGCAATTCAAGACTGTAAATCTGTTATAATTAATAGACTAAAGTTTGATATTAGCAAAGAGTTTATGATAGTATGAGTACAATGACGATATCTTTTGGTACCTAAAGGTGGATCGCACTTGTGCTTTCTGTAATGACAAGAAGAATCTTCACTTGAACAAGGAAGTATATACATGAGTAAACAGGAAATGAAGATGATGACAAATGAGCAATAGTTAAGTCTAGTTATATTGAATTCACAGCAGCAACAAAGACCCTTTTTTTTAACAAGAGGATCTCATACTGTTCTTAATTTTCTTTATTTATAATTTTTGAGGAACTGAGTCACAGGATCTTTTTTCCCCAAGGATCAGCATCTTCCCATTTTTGAGATTGCAGATCTGTTCTTTATTGACAAGATCAGCAACCTTGATATTGACACGGCGAGTAGGAGGGATATTAATGACTAACCTTACTGATTATGGTAAGTGTTAGACTTGCTCATTATGGCTAATATTCAACAGTCTCTACTTTATATGGATATTTCCAAGTTTCTCTTTTCAGACTGTCTTATTTGGCTCACAAAAATTCTATATTGCGACACTCGGGAATATCAGCAAGAGTAATTAGACTATATATTTTACATTATACATAGAAACATCAATCAATGTATTTCTCTTGAGACCATTACTATTAGCTGTTATCAGTATGGCAATGAATTTAAAAAAAATTTTATACGATAAACAAATATTGCTCAATTCTACAGCTTGTTAAAACTGTGACAAAATTATAAAAACGTTAAAAATTGAAGAATTTCTTGCGTCTCAACATGAGATTCAGTATTTCTTTCATCCTACCTCATGAAATTGAGCTACATATATTTGTTTTATGGCATTTCCCTCACTGACATTCAAGCAATGGCTAGAGTATCATCAAGGAAACACAATCGTCAAAGCAATTTTCGTAATTGAGAAGAGTGCAAGTTCATTCAATTGGAGACCAATCTTTCAAGGTTTATGTTGTTAACGCCATTCCTTGAATCTTTTCAAAGTCTCATTTCATTTTTCTTCAAACCCAGCCTTCTTTTCTCTATGTTTTCAGATACTACAACTATGAGACTCCATGGAAGTAAAGGAGTGTTTCATATGAGGCAGCTATTTAGTTTTTTAACTTTTATCATATATACATATTCACTCATCCATGCACATTATATATCTACTTCTTATACTTACTCCTCCTACGGTGTCTAATTAAGGGTTTTAGCCATCTACTGTATCATCAAATAACGTGGGTGAGTTTGTTACCTCCTAGGGTATATCACACACCAATCAAACAAAATTGTGAAACCTCGTGCACACTATAGATTTGTATCGCTGAGACACTCGTAGAGTTCAAGGTAATATGCTTAGCAAAGAGCGTAGAATTACTTTTACCCAGATTTGTGATTAATTGGACTTCTCCTGCATGTCCAATTCAGTTTCCAAACGCTAGTTGCCGGATGTCATTTTGATGTTTCTTTTCCCAGAGTGTACAGTACAATGGCTTTTCTACTTTATTCACTGGATTAAAAGAAAACTGGTGATATTTTATGAGCAGAAAGAATTCAGAAGGAAATTTCAGGTGTTTTATTAAATTGCTCTAGATTCCAATTGGTAGAGGTTCTACCGTTATCAAAAAACAAAAGGCCAAAGCATCACTTCACAGATTGACCCCTGAGAGCCTAAACACGTCCCTGGTTATAAATTCGTAGGCTCGTCCGAGCTACTGATCATCAACTGGTCGATTTGCCCGACAGATAGCACATGGTGATGGATGATGGCGAGTACAATCGACGAAGGTTTCTGCCAGCTGCTCGCAGACAGAACATCGAAAAATTCTCACAGAAAGTGGTCTTCCGCATTCACCAAACTGCTCGGGCAAATGTTCGCAACCCATTATTTCGCCACACATTGCCGTGGCGGTGTCTATTTGGATAAGCACGCCGCCACAATTATCTGAGGGACAATTGCGCAAACAAAGCGCTAATAGAAAGGCTCGGACCAGTAATAAGAAGGCCAGGGCGAATTTTCTCAGTAACACTGTACGGGTTGACTGAGACGCCAGTTTGATGCAATTAAGCAAGAGGAAATAGCAAAGAAAAAAAACAACTTGTTAATCTTTGGCTGAAGTCATCTCCTTCACTAAGCTGTACGTCTTTCAGATATCTTTGAAGAAAACCAAAGAAAAAATATCGCCCACCATTGTGAAAAATTAAGAAAGATATCAAAACTCTATGAGATTGACAAGGTATTGTAAAGAAGCTCTCGGGAGATCGAACCAGTGATTACTGGAGTACTCAATTCTCAAGCTCTGCGGATGAGCTGAAAACTGCTATTCTGAGTAGAAAACTAGGCTTGATTGGGTAGCGAGAAAAATGAAAAATACTCGGATTCTTTGAAAGGCGTAAGCTGTGTATTTCTTTTAGGTTTATTCCATATTCTTTATAACAGCAGATAGAGATCCTAAGTAAATGGATTTAATGGAAGCCTTTCTTCAAAAATTGAGTGGTTGAGAAACAAAATTCTTACTGCTGTACTTGACTATAAGTCTTAAGTATTTGCAAATATTTGCTCTACATTAGCTCATGTCCAAATTTAACATAATTGGAACTTTTCTTAACAGGGCAAAAGCAATGTACTGTAAATAATTTCCGTGGATCAGGATACAATATCATATAGGAGGTGAAAAATACGGAAGGAAGCATGCAGCTGAACACAAATAATTAAAACATAGAATTAACGATACGTGCCTAGAACACACATGAATTATACACCTAAATCTTCTAATTTATTTCTACTCATCTAGTTACTAGCAGCCATGCATTTTGACTGCTGTTTGTATGAAGTGACAATGACACAAGACTCGATTATATGAGTAACAATACGCAAACGTTAAAGGTAACATTGAATCGACGAATGAAACAAAGAACACCACTAGTTCAAGGTACGAGCTAAAAGGAATTAGTCTGGAATTTATCTCCAAAAATCTAAAACCTAAAAAGTTCTGTCTTTTTCTAGCCTGGCTCATAGCACGTTGGAACCGTCATTCTGATTGGTCGAGCAGTTGTAGAATATGTCTCCAAACTTTTCACACCCTCAGCGATGTCATGAAATATTTTCATTTTGAAAGCCTGCAAACAAGTTTCAAGGATGAGGTATGTAATCTGGCTGATTTGCGTTGAAATCGGAATTTGAAAGGCCAAAAGAACAAAGGTGTCAGGCTTTCTTAACCAGTTCAACGTTTATGGTCGACCTCATCTTACGCAATTCCAGCCAATCGAAATAGTTTTCGAGTATCCAGAGGTAGATAAAGCTCAAATAAGCTGACAAAGAAGCCAAGTAATAGAGGTCCAATCAAGCTTTGGACTCGAAGGCAAAACTCCTGGAAGAATTTCATCGGCTGAGAAAATCTAGCAGTAAGGTATACCTGCAACGTTTCAAAATGGAGGGAAGCTGCCCAAGCTCCCAAAAACTAGCCCATACAAGACAACGGCGAAATGAGGCAGCTTTCATTGCTCATGAACGCAACCAGCCACCCTGCAAGCCTAGTAGTGCGCAGTTGCGTTTGGCACCTCACCAGATGATATAACCGAATACATCATCCTAAACCAAATCATGGAAGGACAAGCCCTTGGTTCGTTGGCCCTAAACATGATGACTCCGTCTTTCCCTAGGTTTCCTCCGAAGCACCCGTTTCCACAAAACATCTCATCATAAATCTGTTTGCTAATTCTATCCTTCTCATGATTTGGATCTATTGTATTCATCATAAATTTGCATCATATGTAAATTTATCATCGTGACTGCCGCTCGACAATGATTCTACAAGTTGAGATTTCCTCATTTAAATAAGATATTAATGAGGCTCATTTCTGTGTATCTTTAAATTATAGTATCAACTCAATCTTAAGAGTACTATGTAATCAAAAGGCCAAAGAGTAGGTATATGGAATAGCTGCATGTTTTATTTAATCGTCAAATGATCATTACTATATCACTTATCATCTTTTTATCACCAACTAAGAAGGAATAATGAAATTGTACAGAGAAAATTATAACCATTTTGGAGGATAGCTTTTTTGAATGGTAACAAGAAAAGCTTCTATTCCTTCTTAATAGAAAGTTGTTCCTATTCTTATAAAAGAAAATATTGAAACTAAAAAAACCATGCGGACTTCTGTTGCGACGAAAATAAGTCGAACCAATATTGGGGCTTTCGGTATACTCAAATATAGTTGTATTTTGGGAAATTTTTTATAATAGAAACTAAATGGAAGAATCTAAACAGAAGTTCAGCTTGTGCAATAATAAATTATTTTACTGATTAAAATGGAAAGCTCTTAAGCTCCTTTGTCAGAAAACACCTCTTAAGAAATCACACTGAAAACAGAGATCAAATAAATGAAGAAGGTAAGTCGATAATAAAAATTAAAAATAATTTACTTAACTTGTTTTTCTGACCAAACCACTGGATTTATTCCAACTCTTAAAAATCAAAATTAACATGCGCATGGTCAGAAGAGTTAAATAAGATGATACTCTGATTTCATTGGAAAATGATTAATTAAAAGAAAACATGGGAAAGAGCAATTATGTAATATATATTTATCACAAGACTCTAGTCAATTAAGAACAAAATGTAATTCAAGATTATTGCAGCACAAACCTCAGGAGTTCCCAAGAATAAATTAATTAAACAAACCTAATAAAAAATTGAGGCAAAAATTATTCAAATGAAAGTGATTTGAATAGATTCATTATCTTGATGAAACATTTAAAGAGATTCTTGAGCCAGAAATCATTTAATGAAAGTCCAAGAAGATTCTTTTTTGTAAGAAAAATCATTAACTCTAATTTTTTTACTCACCCAATATTTTTTGATAAAGTGATAGAAATTACTCAACATCAAAATAATAGATTGACTAATAGATATAGGTTAATTATATAAAATAATGTTTATTGAGCTTTAAAACACATGATTTACCCTACTGAAAACCTCACTAATTTTTAATCATCAAAATTTTAAAAAAATCAGAATACATCTCAACTAGAAATATTATATGATATTTATTTAAAATGAAAACAGATATGATTTTAAAAACTAATCTGATATATCTCATAGAAATACCATCTTAGATAGCAACAATAAAGCTTTATCAATAATGTTAAAAGAAAATTTAGGTCACATGGGTGCATTATAAGTAAGTAATAATTCCAATTTGATTAGCTAAAAATTATCTCTGTAAAAGGGAACTCAAAGGAATAGCACACAGGGACTATCATTAGATATCAAAATATCAATTCCTGGAATGTACAAAGGATAAATAAGCTATGAAAGAATTAAACTTGATTAAACAGACATTTACCATGCTTTTAACTTTCAGCCAAAATCTTCAGAAAGTATAATGAATCTAATTTCCAAATTTAGTATATTTGATGTTAAATTCATGACACCTTTACCTCTTTTTGTTATCAATATTTGATTCAAGCTTAATCCAAATTTGATGATATAGGTATGGATAATGATAAGTTACTTTAGGGGTTGATCTGTTTTTACTTCAAAAATAATGAGAACTAATCATTATTAATAATGTATATATCCTAGTTGAATCCAGCAATAACTCTTTAAGACAAAACCTAATAAGGTTAGGGATAAGATATATATAGCTTAAGTATCACCATAAATGATTTTGATGGAGTTTATTTCAATGAAAATTTCGACTTTTAATGCGTTAGAATTTTTTTATAAATAATTCACCTCATCAAAAACTTGAAGAGGCTCTAGAACAAGAAATAAGCTTATCAAAGCTTCACAAATTGGTATCATCAGAAGCCACTCAATAGCTCTTTAGTAAAATGATTGTAAGAACTGGTTTTTAAAGCCCGCATAGTCTTATGTAAATATTGAAAAATATTCCTAAATACACCATCCCTGATAGGAGAACTCAATCTTGAAAAAAACCAAGAGACCTAGAAGGAAATCATATTAGCACGAAGATGATGATTTAATGAGAATTATACTTACACTTAGATTTTTTTTGAATATCTGAATCTCAGCTTTTTTCATTAAAACCCATTATTTCAAACTTTCACTCAATTATTTTTATGTTGTAATTTTCTGAAAAAAATGATGATTAATAATTACTTCAAATTTTTATTTCTCAAAATTCCACTGATATTATATTCAAAGTAGCGTCATCTTAATATTTAAAGGAAAGGTTTCCTTTATTAAGCACTGCTATTAAGTTTATTATCAATTAAATCAAGACAAGAAAAGATTCATTTAGCCTTATTGTGGGCATACAATTTGGAAAGGTTACTATTTATAAAGAATCACAAACTATATGAGAAATATGTCATTAAAAACCTAGACTGTTTCTTTGAAATATCATTTGTGATTCTCTCTTATAGTTCTTTTAAACCTTGCATTAATTTGATTTACCTATTTCATTTTAATTTTTTGAATATTATATTTTCTATGTGCCCCACTTTTATGATAATTATTCTCATGAAAAATAAATTTTTCTTTACCTAAATTAACAATCACATAATTTGATAACAGGTTTCCATTCTGAAGGACACTTGCTAGTAAGTATTTCTCTAGAAAAGTAAAAAACAGAATTACAAATCGATTGAAATTTTCTTTCCCATTTAATATGAGAGATTTTAAGCTATATTTATCTGTAAACTACTTTTAAGAGGAGAAATAATGAGATATAAGAGAAACCTTAAAGTAAAAATTAATTAATCAATATAAATTACTTATAAAATTAATCCTTGAATTTTTAGCTAATATATAATATCAATCATTCTCAGAATATTTATAGGATTAAATTAATATTTTTATAAATGTAAAAATAAACTTGGAGATATAAATGACTTGGAATGGTGCCATTGAAGTATGCTGCATAAATCTATTTATGAACACATGGAATAGTAATTCATTATAGTATTACCATATTGACCTTTTGAATGGTACTGATTCCAAAGTCTTCCAAAATGACTTTTTCTATATTAATGTAAAAGTAAAACACTCTAGGAACTGCTTCTGTATTTTTGAAGTATCCTTTCTGCATTTTAATTTCATAGGAAATGTTTGTTTCATTTACATAAAATAGTAATCTATTATTCTCCAGAAAAATTCAATTTTTTTTATAAAACATTTATCTTATTAAAGGAATTATTACTTGAAAGGTATTGTGGGAACTCCTCTGCGTGTGGGATAAAATGAGGCAGTACCTGGAAGGGGAAATTACAAGAAAACAGTTTTGAATTGCTGTTTGAGACTTGTAACCCTTGCTCTGCTTGTGTGCTAGAATAATCTAGACTGCCCTTCCTAATATGCTAAGTTATCTTTACTGAGTTCACCAAATCAATTTTATTATTGATAGTGGCTTGATCAGAAAATATTAGACTCAACAATCTCTAATCAGACTTTGCTCTACTCAAAACAATGGTTATTTAAAACCTTAACAAATAATTTCTTTTTAAAACTTTCAGTAGGCTGAGTGGATTCCACCAGATGATAGTACAACAATATATAAAGTAATATAATAACTAAAATAAATAAAAAAATAACAGGAAACACTATCTTCTAATACATAACCACAAAATATTCTTTTCTTGATAATTCTTTAATAGATATAGAAACTAATAGCTAGGATAACAACAATCTTCAATTCTCTGAAATAATAAACTTGAATGGGATAAAAATATATTTCAAGCCCTTTTGATGTGATGGATGGGATAATACTCTAATACTTGTGAATGATTTAGTATAATATGGGTAGTTTAATGTTATGTTTGGTGTTGATTTAATAATAGATTAAATGACCTCTTCTGGTTTTTTGATAATAAGAATATCTAATTGTTATAGTTTAAATATTAATTTGAGCTAAACAATAATGTATTTGATTTTATTTTGTTCCTTGAGGATAATTTATTAGGGATTACCCAATAAATATAAATCCACTTTTATTTTTTTTAAAAAAGTAGTAAAATTACTTTGGTTGTGCAGGTTTTGTTTTAAAACCAGCAAGATTACTCTCTTTGAGGAAGTTTTCAACAAAAACTAGCCCAAAACTAATTATAATGGTTAGGTTTTATTTTAAAGCCTACAAAATTACTTTGGTTTGATGGTTTTATTTTAAAACTCTCTAAAAATTACTTTTAAGGATTTAAACACTAAACTCCAGAGACGCCTTGCTCATGAGCTTCAAGCTTTAAGATCCTAATTAAATAAGGCACTAGTCTACCTGCTAGTAAGGGATGAATTAAAGTCTTTTCACACTATTGGTTCTCTTGATCTATGTCAACAACGAACCTCAGTTACTGGGCTTAATTTATCAAAATTTCTAGTATACCTCCTAGAAGAGGGATCAGAAAAAATAAATTGAATTTACAATTTCTAGATGGGGAAAAGGGAAAAAGTGGGAGAGAGGGCCTCTATTTATATCCGTGGGGCCCTCCTAAGGAGTGCAAAAAAGAGGGGACTTAGAAATTTTCAGCCTCTGGTGGCTGTGCAAAGCTGTGCAAACTTTAATTGTGGATTTTCAGGGCAACGTGTTGTGACGTGACACGAGTCTGGATTTCTGACCAATCAGATTGCTTCACTTGACTTTTCCTAATGACGTGACGTGTTTCTGACCAATCAGATCCATTCATTCTTATCTCTCCCATTTACATGTGACATGTGGCTGTGTAATACAGTTAAACCTTAATTTCTGGCCCTGGAACCCTTATCTCCATGTATTACTCAATTGATTACTAATCTGTCAGCTGATGTTACTGTATTATAGTTTTCTGGCTTCCTGTATTACTCATTGACCCATATTACCTGTATTACTTGTATTCTTCCTGAAAATTCCTAATTCTTCTTAAATCTTCCCAAAACTTCCTAAATCTTCTTCAAACTTCTTAAAACTTCTAACACTTCTCAAAACTTCTCAAAACTTCCTAAAACTTCCTAAAACTTCCTAAAACTTCTTGAAACTTCCAGAAATTTCATTTTCCTAAAATTCCCAATTTTTAGAATGTTGCCACTGTGGCTTGAACCTATAGTATTTCCAGATCTCAGCTTCAGAGATCCTCCTCACCAACCACTACAGGCAACAAGCTGACGTGTAACAATATACGTCGCACTGTCCTACTGCTGGCATTTACTGTGGTGCGTTGTCGTCATCTCTTATTACATCACCTTCTCCCTTGTGCTAGCCACAGCTCAGCATTTTTTTCTTCTCATTGTTTATTTTCTCCCTTTTTATCTTTCGAAACTCTTTATTCCAACTGCACACCTATGAAGAAAAGCAAAATAACGAAATCAAGGTTTTTTTTCTCAATTTACTGTACTCCAAATCGGATCCCTTTCATCAAGACATCCAAGGAACTCAAGCACACAAAGAACTCAAAAAAACATCCATTGTTCATTGGACTCCTGCCAGTAAGTTCGTCGCTCTTTGTTGTCTCTTAATGATTCCTCCAAATAATATATTTATACTGACCATTTCTCATTCCCCCAAATTTTTTGGAATCATTCGCTTCCATCATTACCCCACCTTCATGCCTTCATTATTTGCAGTATTCTTCCTTTTATCTGCTATTTGTGTGGCATTGTTTATTGTTCAAATCTCATACGTTCCTATTTCTTTAGCTTTCAATTTATTTTCTTATATATACTATTTCTTTTCTTACATCTACCATTTTTTAGCTTACATTTATCACTTATTCTATCTTGAATCACAGCCTGACATAGTAGTTTATCAAGCCGCAGGTCTTCCACCCTTCCCTCGTACCTTTTGCTTGCTAATAAACATTAGCTATGAGTTTCCATGATTACAATGGATTCCTTCCCCCGCATATTGGTTCAAGCTCCGAAGATCGATTAACACAGCTCATCAATGACCAGAGTAATACAATTCAACAACTTCAGGAACAAATCTCCAGCCGTGACCAAGCATTACAATCCCTTTTAATCAAAGTTAACAATTTGCACGTTGAGCCAAATAATCATACCCCTAAATCAACCAAACACAAAGGAAAATCAAGCGAAAAGAATTTACAACGACGTAAAAGCTTCAATGGAACAAAAAAAAAACAAGAAAAGAAAAGTTTAGCACAAGATTCGAGTAACGTCAAATCTAAATCCAAAGCACGCAAGCGTTCAATCTCTACCCCAATATCAACTGAATCAACAAAGTGTAACCCAAATCAGCTAATGATGAAAGACACACCAGAAGGTTTTGATCCAACTAAGGCAAGCATTTTTCCCTTTGGTTGCTACGTAGTATTACTTCTTTAACTAACTTTGTCTCATCAAATTAGAGAGCCTTCTTTAGACACATACAATTATTATGGGGCCTCATTTATCAAAAGTCTGTGCCCATAGCCCCCGATTACTCCATGCTCAAAGAATTCAACACTCGTTTCTCATTTAATGAAGAGCTCTCAAACTCAATTCAAAGCCCCAAAGGCATACCTTTAATTCCAGAAAGTGAAATTCTTACACTCCGGGGAGCAAAGCCAGGAAAAAAGAAGATATCTAATGGAATCATAAATCTCAAGGACTTTTACATTCGATATGTTCAAGCATTACTAGCAAAGCTTGGAATACGACGATGGGCACCCGATCTCAATGATGCCAGCGATACATTATACAACGAAGCTTGTCGTATAAGTGCGATTCAAACATTCCGTCAGCTTGCCTCAGCAGGAGCTTATGAGTATATGAACATCAACACGGAATTCTTAAACAGCTTGAATCTTCTTGAGGCAACCTACAATCATTATGTTCACTATTACATGGCGCAAAAATTCAAGAAGGAGGCAAAAGAGAGTGGCAAAAATCAAAAGGATGCAGAAAGAGGAGCGATTTTAAGGAACCGGCTAAGAGTAAGTGTATTTTTGTATATTGAAATTCAGACTGGAACTAAAAGTGATTCTACTCCAGTTGAAGAATCTCCGATACCGATTTGGGGTTGCACAAGGATTCCCCCAGAGATATTTGAATATCTTAGGAAATATTGATGCTCACAGTGATGACGAAAAGGCCCCTGGAAAGAAGACATATTTCATCAAGAAAATGAAGTTTCGCTCTCAAAATGCAACCATTTTCATGCGCAGGGTAGATGAGGAAATTGAAAAGGCTGAAGAAGACAATGGAAAGTCAGGCCACCGAAGACTCCGAGAGGTTCCACCCATTCAAAGCAATTCTATTGGCACACGCGTACCAAAGCGACTTCCAATCGACTTTTATGATCCAGAATGGTACAATAGTCGCACTGCAGGTAAAAAGACAATTTCTGCTGATACATTCAATGTGGCCTTTCTTCCTGATGCTTCAATGTCAATTTGAGGAAATCAACATCCTGATGAAAAGCTCAACGATAGGCGCTTCAGTGAAAAATACTGGGATCAGCTCATAGAGCCTTACGATATATCACACGAGATTCAACCCGATGATGAAGATGTCGAATCAGAGAGCAATACTAGTGCTGAGCTGGCAAGAACTTCAAGTGAAGAAGATATTGACAGCTCGGAATCAGATGAAGAGAATGATGAAGAGTATATTGAAAGAAATTCACTTTTAGATCAAGACACCGAAATGGCACACGCTCCAGACCCAAATGTGTTTGCTGTTGGTAGTAGCAATGACTTAATGCAAACTGACTGGTCTAGATGGTAGGTTCAAGACTCTGACAAATTTTGGTTTCTTTTTTTCATAAAAATAAATTTCAAAAAAACGTGTTCATAGCAAAATAAGTTTTCTCTTTGTTGAATTGCACCAAGTGGTGTTTGATATGATTTTTCTTATTCAAGTAAATAATTGTTGTTTAAATATTTATTACCATTTTTGCGAGTGTTTTCAATGTATATAGGCTTTTTTTCATTGTGTGAAATTTTATTTGTATACAATTGGTTGTGCCAAATGAATAAGTTTGCGAAAAATTGAGAAATGAGAATCCTTCGATGCAGATGAATGGGCAAAGGAGGTACATTTGAGTTCACAGAAAGATAATTGATCAAGCTTTCCTACAGTAAAGTTTACAACAAAGACATAATGAAGTGATCTGGAATTATTAGGCATAAAATAAATGCAAATTTCTCAAGCATATCTAAACTTTGAAAATTAAAGTCATAAGAAAAATTCATTTTTCAAATACTCCACTGGAGAAATAGAGTGCAAAGAGTTTGACATTGGGTTTTGTATTTCTATTTAAAGAAAACTGTGATAAATATCTTTTTTTATTCAATGAGGTTTTACCTTTAAATTCCTTGTTGGCCTCACAAAACTTCATATAACATACAGAAGTAGTTAAGAATCTTGTTTGAATTTCTTTCATTTCACTTATTTAAATCATATGGGTTGAAATGAGGGGTTATTTTTCCTTTTGGCCACTGCCCTCCACTAAATAAAGTCATTGAAAAAAAACATGAAATAAGATGGATCTTTTCTGGAAGAGACTAATTGTTTCATTATGGGATATACAGTTCTCATCTCACAAAATACAGCTTAAATATTTTCAAAGTTGAAACTAATGAAGATTGTAATCAAGCAGGAAAAATTAAATTTGTAATGAAAAATATTATTATTAAAAAATTCACATGGATATACTTTGCAACAAAATCAGTGTATATATGGTAAAAGCTCTTACAGAAAAGTTGAAATATATTCTTGAGCAGATTTGAATTATAAATAAATGGAGTGATGGCAAAAAATGAAGTGGATTCCTAGCTCATTGTATGAACAGAAACCAAAGGTTAATTAATACTCAAAAGAAAAATACTACAGACCTACAGTGACTTAATGTTTCTAATCAAAAAGAATTTGGGATACAGTAATTGAAATCTTAATGATCACTTAGGCTGACTACTCAAAAAACTACATTTGAATTATTCAACTTATTTAATTCAAAATAGAAATCTTTGTTCCCCCAAAATAGAACTACTTGAATGTACAATCTTGAGGGAAAAACTCAAAATTTGTAAAATTATCTTGATGTATCCCCAAAAAAGACATTATTGGGGGTATTTTTGGTTAAAAATGCCTTCCTCTTATAAAATCAGGACTCCAGTCAGCTTAGAAAGGTTCAATTTGGTAAAAAATAGACATTATGATAAAGTTAAGGGAGGATCTTTGGTCTTTTCATGTTATAAATTTTGATTTGTTTACCAAATTGCTCATTATATTAATGAAAGATTCTTCTCATGAAGACAAAAATTGAATAAAAGATTGCAAAATTTGGGCAGAGTATGGGCTATGAGGTGGTATTAAGCACCCACCAACTTGGTGGACCCATTTTGCCATACTTCATGGCAGTTTATAGGTTAAAGCAGTAATAGGGTTTAGGAAGGTTCTAATTTAGATCGAATAATAACTGAAAGTATTTAATACTCATAAGAAATAATCATTATATTATCAAACGATGACACAAAAAAAGAGGAAGATAAGAGTGATGTGGCTCTACCAGAGTCAAAAATACAAAAAAATAAGTTTTCATGTCACAGTAAATCTCCATAAAATTTTCATAATTAATTAAAATTCAAATCTAAAAAACATTATTTTTATAATACATTTAAGAGAAATTATTCATGAGGTTAGTTAATACTGTATTTTTGAATACACTCAGTTGAGAAAATATAAACCTGTGTTCAACTAATACCAATATGTATGTAACATAGATTCATTGGCAAATAACATTATGGAAAAGATAAATCTTGATGTGGTGCTGCTTTAAAATTCAAATGAGGAAAATCTCTTTTTGAGTTGATTTTATGTTTTTGAAAGATTGAAACATAAAAATTGAGCTATCAATAATTTAAATGAATTTCATGTGTATTGATGTAAATAACTCTATTAAGTATATTTTCATATATACTTTCAATGATGCTTAAGATAATGTGTTTTGGGTTCCAGATAAGAGTACTATATCCATGCTTTTTTTAAATTCAATCATTCAAATTTTAGGACCTTGAATATATGACCCATTTTAAAAAATCTGTAATGAGTTAATTTAATGACAGGATATTCAGGTAGGTCATGAAGAATGGTCATAGTCTTATGTCTTCATCAACCAAAGTAATTTCTGTACTGTAAAATGAAAAAATATAGATAAAATCAGTATGGCTGTATGTATTGAGTGAGCCAAGGACCCAAGAGCTTAACAGGCTGTTCAATTCAGGCTTAATTAATTTTGTAAAATAGATATCTATTATCTGACTTTACCTTACCCATTATGGATCACATGCCAAACAATGTTCACACATTTGATACAATACTTAATACTTATCACCAAAAAAATATTATTAAAAATTGGGAGATAAAATAAGCCATATATAAATCCTCAAATATATATTTGTTTCCTGTGATTTCCATCATGATAAAATCTGGGGCCTATCTTTACCTGTAATCTCCAAGCTATTGTTTTCCCCAATTCAAGTTGCCTTGATTAAAGCTTTATAAAAAAATTAAGCTCAAATATTTAAAAAGAAACTATATCAAAGCATTCATTTGGTCATACTAGAATATTGCTACATATTTATGGCACTTCATAAAATAATGATTGAGTATTATTTAATCTTTCAATATAAAAGATGATAAAAATAATTCCAAATTATTTGAGGACAAGAAAAGGGTAAACTGCAATTGAACAATAGGGGTTCATTCCAACTTGATTTATGTTTATTAGCCAGAACAAACAAGATAGACAACAGACACTCAGGAAATGTCCCTGTCAATTAACCTGACATAATACAAAATCTCCAAATAGCACTTACAAAGCAATATGTCTTGTGAAGCTAAAGGCATTTTATCATTATGTCAATTTATTTTGGAATTTAAATCATAAAGATCCCTCCAAAAGCTCAGATCCATAAAATGATAAAATACTCAGTATCAAAATGGAGGCTCTAAATTACAATTTTCAAAGGAAGTGAACCTTTCAAACCATAACAATAGAATTTCTTGTTTGGGAAAAGACCTAAAAGGACAGTATAGTTTCTTCAAATAACCCCCAAGAGTACTTGTAACAATAGAAATATGATTTTTCTTCAATTAATATAAGCCATATCAACTTTTAAAAGCTTGCCATATTGATATATATGCTGAGAATGACACCTCATTACTGGTGGGAACATTTTGAAAATGAGCACTATCTATTCTTCAATAAAGGCTAAAATTCCCTGAAATTTTATACCTCAGAGGGCTACTTATGCTTGTATTCAAAATATTATAGGATTTTTGATGATTTTTTGAAAGCTCAATGGGGCGCGTAGAATCGCAGGAGATTAATTAAAATTACAAATGAAAAGCCAAAAAAAAACATCTTTCAGTTGATACCATTTACATCTTTACAAGAAACAACACCTTCAAAACACCAGATTGATTATATGAAATACTACGAATGAACTTTTTCCATTAATATGTTTCTGTATATCTATTTTAAGAAACCATATAAAGCTAAATATCTATCAAATCAAATCAAATACTTCTGTTCCAACAAATTTATTTATTGCCCGAGCAAATAATGTGGGTTCCTTGCAACCTAATGTCCATGCTGGAAGGTTAAGGTAGGCAGCAAATCCTCGTATCTCGGAGAGTGACACAAAGCCCAAACGACTTGCAACTCTTACATGTTTCACTTTCCACGAAGTCAAGAAAAATTCAACCCTCTCAAAGCTTACCTCATATTCCTTAACACGATCTAACCACTGAACAACAACCACTGGCCCTTGATGAATTTTCTCGGACCCCAAATCAAGGATATGAATGACCTTTGCAAATTTGATGTCACCCTGCTCGGTATTGATGTAAATAAGATTATTGGGAAGATTCTTTGAGATTTTCAATCCAAAGTGCCACTCTATGTTTGTGAACTCTGTTACATAATTTGTTAAGACTTGATCTTCCATTGAGTGAGGCAAATCGCGGTAATCTTTTATTTGAGGTCGTTTCTTTTGCAGATGTTGAAGTAGATTTATATATGTATTATTGTCGATTTCTTTTTTCTTTGAAGTTTGTTTCACCTCTTTATTAACATTAAGCTCTTCAAATACCATACCACATGCTTCAAGTCTTTGAAGCTGTCCAAACTTTGACATCATTGTTTCCTCAATTGCTCCTATTTTCATACGTTAAACAAGCCAAAAAATTAGTAAGCCAAATTATTTTTGTTTTTTAGGTACATACCGTATTTAGAATTTGTTTGAAATCTTTGTAAAACTCCAATGAGCCTCTCACCACCAAACTCCGAAACACCCATCAAAGGTCCCCACCAAAGCAATTGATCAGGTATGTGCATTGAATAATGGTGGTTGGGAGTGACACGAATATCTTGAAATATTTCATTAGAGGTTTCTTGATATTTTCTGTAGCCTTCTTCAAATTCGATCGCATCATTCTTTGTAATAGAGCTTTTGCCTACAATTTCGGTACAGCAAATAAGGGAGCCTGTATTTATAAGAAAAATATTGTCTGGGTCATCACAATCCCAAAAGACATCCAGAGCTACTAATGGGATATAAATTCCAAATAAAGCCCGCCATTGACTTGCTTTCAATCTTCCAACTCCCTTCTCACCTATGTTCAATGGTATATGGCTGACACCCTTGGGAACCACCACATCTTGAATCCGTTTTTTCAACTTCTGTTTTGTATCTTCCGAAAGGTAGCCAATATTCTTCTTGTCGAATTTGCTAGATGAGTCACAATCATCTATTTCCATCTCATCCTCATTCAGATCGGAATCATCTTCTGGTGAGTCAGATTCATCTTCTTGCATGGTTGATCTTTGAAGATGAGTACTATCGAATCCCCACCGATACCTAAAATGATGATGTAGAATGCCTTCGTACCAGTTGTGCATTACACCCAATGAGACATTGACTACTGGATCCCAATATGGAAGCCGATTGAGTGCTGACCAACGGATGCCTTTTTGTTTTGCAACCCTTTGTTGAATTGATATTGAGTTAGCTGTTTTCCATTTTCTAGATTGTTCAAGGACTGTCATGCCTTTACGAAGTGGTCCGAGTTGTAATTTTGTTCTTTCGTTGTGCTTAACCTCACACCACGAACAAAAGTGGTGTGCTGAATGAGACATAAAGCCTGCAACTTTGTGATTGGCCACAATGTCACCAATCAATGCAACAACTTTGACAATCACTGGTCGGCCAGCTGTGTACTTCAGAGTAGCTACTTTGACTCCTTCATTTAACTCTAAAAGATCTTCTACAAGTGGATTTAAGACATTACTGATTGTCACCATGTCGGGTTGATTCGGAGAAGGTATTATTCCAGCAAGACAGGTGTATTTATGCTGAAATCGAAGCCGAGGAGGAAGGTTTAGGCAGTTGAGAGCAAGTATACCGACTGAGACCTGCTTTCCAGAGATTTTGTTTCCTCTGGGATTAAACCAGTCGACGAAAAGTGAAAACCGTAATTCCAATGTATGTTTTTGCACGCTTTTTGAGGATGATCTCTTCCAAACTTCACCTTGTGAAACATCTGATAAATGCTCTGTATCATTATTGCTGATCTTGGAAGCCCATTTGTCTATTTCATCCTCGATTCCTGGGACATTGAGGAACCATTTCAGCCATGACTTGATTGGTTGAGATATGAACTTGCTTTGTGGATTGCGAAGTTGAGGCTGTCTTGAAAGGCGAATCTGACCTGGAAGCCGAGGAGGTCTGAAAACCCTTGGGGTTTTTAGGGTGAAATTGATGGAAGGAAGAGGATGGAGTTTAAAGGGAAGGAAAAGTTCGGTGCCACATGGAGTACTCTTGATGGTTGGCATATATTGACATTCTTCAGGAGATAACTCAATATCATACAGCGAGTAGCACTTTGGGCAGCATACATATTGTTCGAAAGGAGCTTCTAACTTCAGTTGTTTGATGATTGTGCGAACATCGCGGGGTAAATTTTCTTCAAGATTATATTCAAGGCCAAAGTTTGATGGCATGTGCTGGAATAAATTTTGAATCTTCTTTATTGCTTGCTGGCTGTTTAATCTACTAAGTCCGCATGACAAATGTAGCCACATTATGAAATGCAAAAGTGGTTCTGGTCATGTAGAAAGTCAGAGATCATGCTTTATTGATATTGATAATAAAAACAGACTGACTCACTCGTTACACTTTCAGTATCATGTTTATCTAGATTGCGATGAGCTTGAATCTCCGATTGATGTGTTGAAGGAACCATTTTATTTGTTTCATTTGTTTGAGATTTTTGATTTTGATTTCGATTTAGAAAAAGATTTGGAAACAGCTGCAAAATTGTGTCTTCTTCAGGCTCAGAAGCCACTCTTTCCCAATGTCGATTTTTGGTGCTGCGACTAACAAGCAGTCCTTGATGACTGTGGCCTTCTGAATCTTGAAAGACGTACTTACTACAGCTTGGACAGGTACACAAAATTCGTGACATTTATTATCGCTTTGAATTGAAAAAATACTTGAAAAAAATTAAGGAAGAATCAATACAAAAATAATGAAATAGTATAGAAACTGAACGTACCAAGGAAAGAGATTATCAGAGATGAATGGATGAAGTGATCAAGTTAGAAAAAAAAGAGAAAGGGGTCGAAATACGTCAGCGCAGCCTGACGTGGTAAAAGGTACGTCAGCTGGTTACACGTCAGCCTGACGTGGGTAAAGGCACGTCAGCTGAATGCCTGGAGTGAACTCTGCCAGTTGGCCTTTTCTGAGATTCTCAAAATAGTGACCACATCACATGTCCCATTCCTTTTCTCTTCAAAAATATTTTTCAAACTTACTAGCCTTGCATAATCTCCTTACAAGAGGAGCACTATGCAAGACTAATAGATAAAAATAAAATAAAAAAACTAATACATACCATATCCCTTCCAACATCCAGTTCCACTCTTCATTTCTGCAGCTTCAATGAGAAATTTGGGGGTTACATTAACAGAAAAATTGATGTAATATGGCCTTTCCAATTCAGCAATAAATTATTTCAGTCTTAAATAATTAATAATTAAATTATCTAAACGAACTCAATGATGCTTATCCCCTCTTTGGGTGGTTCATAACAGCAAAAATACATGAAACTTCCCAAAATTGATACTTCAAAAGTGTTTTGTTCCACACCTTGAACCTTCTATGTCCCCTATGATGCCTACAACTCTGCTCTTTATTAATTGGCATCCTCATTGTGACTCTGATTATATTAATCACCCAATTGCTTATATTTAAGCATATTAAAAAAATTATATTGAAAAATTATTTACATAGAAAATTGAAAAATGTCTTTGATTTGGGTACTGTCCATCACAATTATGTGTTGGATAGTGCAGTGGGGTGACACTGGAAGAGCAAATATGTGGTCAATTTTCCTTAATGAATATATCATTTGTGTTATTCCATGTTTATTTTACTGTTACTTTTCCCCAAAGGTGATTTCATACTATTGATATCCTCTTTTATATAAATAATTACCATAAAAATAAAAAATTTATTCAGCTGAACTGTCATGGTATACCACATCCCCCTCTCCATTTAATGCTGTCCCCAGCATTCCAAGTGAAGCTGAATGAATTATGCTATGACATCCGCAATATAGTCCTTTGATGTTCTACTACTATTCTCTTCCTATCCATAATTTAATATATCCAGTGCATGAAAAAAAAAAGAAATGATCCCCTTAAATAATTTCCACTAATCCCCCAAAACTTAACATCATAAGGTGTGATGTAAAGAAACAAGCACCACCCCTTATTTTTTATATGTTTTTATTACAAATAACAGGTCAGCCATAACAATGATACTAATACATGAAAAAAAACAAATTATAACACTAAAAAATAAAAGATATCCCTTCATTAGCATATCCTTTTGAGAATGGAGGGGTTGAAACCCCTCTCCATTTAAAAAAAATAATCATAGCCTCTTTCAAAACAAACTACATCAGACTTCAATCCATAACAAACACTAGGTATATCCCTTCTACTCTAAACAAAAGATAATCTTAACAAAAATAACCATAAAAATGAGGAAAAGTAAAAAAAACAATGATGCAGTTTTATGTCTTGCTCAGGACCCTTATATTTATGGAAAGGGTAACATACCCCTCTCCATTTGATAAAAAAAACCACATGTATATCCAATAAACAGAAAACAGCTGAACACTCTAACATTGATACTCCAAGTCTTTCTTATCTTTCTTATTACCCTTGATATGGATTAATACTTCTTTTTATATTGTTATTGTTCATACTCAAGAGAATCTTTAACTTTAAATAGCGCCCTGACACTATATAGTGGTTGTCACCAAGGACATAACTTTAATCAACTCAAAGTTATTTCCCCTCATCAGACTATGTCTGACCTTGGCTGCTTAGAGTATGTGCTTATCAAAATGAATTTACACCTAGTCTGCTGGTCCAAGTACCACCTAATGCAGGGAGGCCATTAAAGATCATCACTTTCTGAATCAATAATGTCTATAAAACTCAAAGTTTATGAAAAAGATTTAAAAGTCTTATTGTAATAATATATGTAGAGTTCTTTTAAATATTAAATAAAATAAAAATAAATGTTTTATGTAATAACAGCTTCAAAAGTTTCCCTTTTACAGATGAAGGGATAAATAAAATATATATATCTAAATACAACATAATTTTAAAAAAGAAAACTGATAAATTAAATGAGTCATGAGGACCAAATGGAATAAAAATTAAAACAACAGTTTAGAGTCTTGTTTAGGACCAAAGTGAGGGTAAACAGCACCCTCCTTTTATATTCTTTTTCAGTATTTTAAGCCCACCTTAATTCCATTTTATCAAAATACAGAAAAAAAATCTGACCAATCACCAAAAATGTCAAATCCTGACCAATTAAATACCATAATTCAATTCTGACCAATCAGAAATCATACACAGATCCTGGCCAATCAAAATTCAGTAACCTGAAATTAAATTCCAACCCATCACAAAACACTAGTACTAAGTATTAAATTTTTTTATTCCAATTTCTATTTTTCTTTTTTTTTTTCAAAAATAAAAATAAAAATAGAACAATTAGAATAATGAATTTTTGATTATTCAATATTACTCTTTCCTAATATTGAGTTGTAATTTAATCATTAATTTATTCTTTTACATTTCGCTTCCACTACCAAACTAACTCAGAACATCTAAACTATCAATTTTCAACCTTACTCCATCAATTCATCATGAAAATCACCCAAAATAATCACTTTTTCAATTCAAACTGTTCAGGATAGGTTGCTGGAGTTAAAGTAAGTTAATATATTTATATCTAATTATTTTTGAAGTCGCTTCAACATAGGAGAGAATAAAACTATTATTAATTTATTATTTTCAACTTGTTGGTAGGTTTTCAATTGAAAAATATCAGAAAACAAAAAAATAATAATCAATAATAAGATAATCAACAATACTACTATATGATTAGTTAAGTAATCTCATTCATTTTAGATCTTAAATCATTTCGCTTCAGAGCTAATATTAATAAAACAACTTCTATTTATCCATTTTTTTATCATTCAGCTAGATATAGAATAAATTTAATATCTGAGCACTTCAATTACTGATAGTACCTATGATGAGGTGAATGATTGAGTATGTGTTTTTATTCAATGTTTGGTTTTATTTGGTTCGCTTGGAAGCTAATTATAATTAAAAATAAATAAAATCATTATAATTTGACTACTTCTCCAGTAATCCAGCAAACAATTTAGGTAGAGCATTAATTTTGAAGATTGTTCAAAATGAGCAGAGAAAAAAGAATAATGATTATGTAGGTTGATCTATTTGTTTCATAATATTATTAACTTCGCTTCCACTATAAAACTAATTGAAACCAAATCATCTTGTAATAATTCATTAGTTTTATCATATGGGAAAGAATTAATTCAGTATTTTCTAATCATGAGTAAAATAATAATGATGAAAAGTTGAAAAATAATAAAGTAAGGTGATTTCTTTATTTCTTATTATTATTCATTTCGTGTTAGAAGGAAATCACTTTATTCATAATTTAGTTATTTTTATGACAGATTAGAGCTTGATTATGTTAAAAAAACTCAATTTAATGAAGTAAAAAAAAATATTTTTTTTAAAAAAAAAACTTGAAGCAAAGCTGTGCTGAAAAAAAAATAAAATAAAAATAAAAATATAATAAAATAGAGTAGAATAAAATGAAAAAAAAATGATCAAAATAATTTGATTGTGTAACATAGGTAAAAAAAATCAAATGTCCCAACTAAATCAATAAGAAAAAAAATAATAAAAATAAAACCAAATAAAAAAACACAATGAATCCATAATTAAATAAATGATTCATAACAATTAATACAGGACAATAAAATACATGATAAGTATAAGAAACAAAACAATATATATGTATATTGTAATAGAGTAAATGGGTTAACATATGATACTCCTCTGAGGCTTAAACTTTGATCCCCTTTTGGATTTATGTCTTTCAAATTTGAAAGACATTTCACTTTTAAATTTATGATTAAAGAAATTATATAATTGTTTTTTAATTTTATGCTTGAGAACTCTGAGAGGAAGAGGAATTTTCTCTTGAGGATTATTATAAGTAAGTATAAGATTAACTTCAATTTTATTTCTTGTGGTATGTTCAGTATTTTGATTTCTGATAGAGAATTTTCTGGTTTTTGTATTCCTAGTGACTTTTCTTTCTCTAGAAATATGGATTGGTTGAGCCAAAGTGTTATCATGTAGAATTCCAGACATATGGCCTGAAGGAATGTTATTTTCTTGTGGAAGTTGAGAGTTATTCAACTCTTCTCTCTGGGCCAAATTTGTTGTTTCAACTTGTTGGTTGTTCATATTAAAGAATGCATCATACAGTTTTAAGATTCCCTTTTCTTCAGAGGTTAACTGGTCCTGACATTTTGGCTCAGAATTAGCTGAAGGTTGGTTTTCATCATCTTCTTTCTTCAAAATTCCCTCAGATGGCTTTCTGTCCATTTCCTTTGAGAATATGACTTCATAATTTGAGGGTTCATGAATTTTTACTTGGAAGTGGGGATCTTGAGGATTTATATTCAAATCTTTCTTGAATTCTTGTATAAAGAGAGAAGAAATCTCCTGATGTGTGCTTGATGCTTGAGGTTGAGACAATAGTTCATTATCCCAAGGATTTCCTTTGAATATTTGTGAGCCTTTGAGATATGACCACATACCCAATAAGGTCACAAAAAAATACTCAGAATAATTATACCTTTAATATAATTATATTAAAATTAATTAGAATAATTATACACTAAAAATAATTACTCAAATATACAAAAAATACCATAAATTGGTACTAAACTTTGTTTAACTTAAAAACCAATGAATGAACATGTGAAATAAATTATACCATTGGATTCCCCATGGAAAAATACACATATACCATTTTTATGGCATATCTGTAAAGCCAATATTTAAGGAATTATAAGGTACAATACCTTATAAAAACCATAAAAACTTATTTATCTCAGACACTAATGAAACAACATGTTAAATAAATTGTACCAGTGGATTCCCCACAAAAATCCACATATAAAACAATTAATAAGCTAATTTCCAATGTTAATACTTAAGGAATTATCCTGAATATATGCACTTTTTTGGTCAACGCATATATTCAAGGATCATAGCTAATATCTTCTAAACTATACATGATGGAATGATGAACCAAAAATAAAGTTACCACGTAATTACTGTAAGAACACAGATATGAACTTTATTTTACAAATTATAAACAAGGTTAAAACCTATGATGAATTATTGATAAAAATCAACAGAGCTGTTGACCACTTTGTTGTGAAAGTGTTCCAAACTTAGAAAAAAGTACACAGTTAGATTCTCCTAGTTCATTCGTGAAGAATGATGTAATTTTTATTATTAAATTCAGGGTATAACCCCCTGAAATCAAGGTTTGAAGTTTAAAATATTGAATTTCGACAGAAAAGATGAGTTACAAGAAAAATCATCAAAATTAGAGTTTTGATGATGTAATGAAAAGCTCTTGGCAGCATAATAAGGTTATGTCAGGCTATCAGAATTCACTCTCTGAATTGCTGTAGCGTGAAAACCTTAAAAGTTATTGAGGATCAAAGTTTGAGCTTAAATTGAGCTGTTATGATCACATACTGTAACCTTAAATTAAGTTTAACAGTCTTAATAGTGATAAAATTGGTGAATACTATTAGTTTATGATTAAAACTAATAAAATCCACGAAATTTGGGGTTCTGCCAAGCCTCTGATGTCATCACACTTAGAGTTATAGTGATAACTCTAAATAATGGTGTAATAATGATGTAATATGGTTTGATCATGATGTAATCACCCTCAAACCTTAAAATATTGATCAATTCCAGTGGATATGATCAGTACACGTCTACTAGAAGCCTGTTGGACTCTAGGAGGGAGGTATTTACTATAAATAGAGCTCTTTTTACTCTGTTTTCCCCTCAGACGCATCAAAAACATTAAATCAATTAAATCAAAGGTAATTTCTTTATTCTTTATATATAAAACTGTTATATTATTAAAGACCAAAGACCACCTTGCTATAATCAACTCTTTTTGACGTGATTAAATCATTTATTTAATTGTTTTTGTTAAAAAATCTCTCTAATAACTCATTTCCACGTAAAAATCCAGAATAATTTGTAATTTTCTTTATTTTTATTGTAAATACAATTTGAAAAGGTTGTATTTATATTTTTTGGCGTAAAATACTTCAAAATTATTATATTAAGTGTTAAAAGTAGGTTATTTTCTCTTATTATAATAATTTCTCTATTATTACTCTTTTAATAATTCTTTAATTAATATAAATAGTATTTATATTAATTCATAACTTTAATATTAGTAATATTATTGTTATTAATTGTTTTTTATTAATAAAAAACAATTTTTTACGCCTTTATTATTTGTTGGTAACAATAATAAAGAGCTTTATAATATATTAATTATTTTATATTAATATATTATTTATAATATTATAATTTCATATAATATTAATTTATATTATTATATTTATTTAATAATATAATATTTTTACGCCATAATAATAATATTTCTTTATTATTATTATTATTTTAATCTTATTTACTTTAATTATAAGGACATTCAGAGTACAATAAGTAATAAATTAGTAATTTTTTACTTATTGTTTCATAGTCAAACCTTACATTTGGGGGCCTGGCCGTGATATTTACTTAAAAGACCTTTAAAAAGATTCTAATTGGGTTTATCCAATAATAAATTATATTTATAATCATAAAATTATATAATAATTTTATATTTTATTGATTTTAAAAGCTATTGAGGCATTTGGAAAGCAATTGTACTGTCTTACACGTGGTTTTTCACATCCTTAGACTTGCAAGAACTTTCTTTGAGTGACTCTAGTGATTAAAAAAGATAATTTATAAATTAAAAATAATTTTTATTATAATTTAATTTTATAAGAATCATATTCATTTTTTATTTTATTCTTTAAAAATAAAAATATACATAAAAAATATTAAAAAATATTAAAAACCAATAAAAAAAGTTATTTTTATTCATTTTTATTCATTTCTTTATTTATTTCATTTTTTTTAAGATATAAAAGCAATTTCTACGTGGAAAATTGCCATATCTTGCCAAAAATAACACTTCTTATAAAAAGACTTATATTTATTTGTCTTTTTTAGTGTTTGAAGATAACCCAACAGAAGACAACCAAGCTACTGTTGAGAGATTGGTGGAAGAAACTTGTCAAAGTTCTCCAACACCAGTTATCACCAAAAGAAAGAAAGCTAAGAAATTAGACTTTCCAGGGCCCACCATTCAAGACTCTGAAGGTGAGCACCTCTTTTTAAATTGCCATAAAAGAATTTTATTCTAAAATACTTTTATTTTTTCTTATTCTTTAATTATGACTACCAGAAGAGGTTCCCAATACTCCATCCAATCAGATGGAGCTGGACTCAGAAGTAGAATTGATCCCTCAAAAGGGAAAAGAAAGGGCAATATCCCCAGTGGAACAGAATCCACACAAGGAAGTGCCTTATCCCAAAGGCAAGTCCCAGAAATGCCCATGATATCTGAGCCTGAATTGGAACTAAGTATGAGTAACTCAAACAGGTACAAATCACATTCAGAGGGCTCAAATAGACATCTACATTAGCCAGTACAAGCAGTATTACACAGTATACAAGGACAAAGACTGGGAAATGCTGCCTCAAATACACCAAGGAGTGATGAACTCCTGGCACATCCTGAAAAAGTTCCTCAAAGAGGAGGAGATAGTGAGATACTCCAATGGATGGAATCCACTGTCATCCAAACCTCAAATCAAAAAAATCAAGGATTATCATGCCAAAAAGAGGGAGGCAACCAAGGAAGAAGCCCCAGTAGCTTCTACCAGCAAGCCTCAAGCCAACCCACTTCCCCAAGAAGGGAAGAAGAACAAGAAAAAGCATTGGAGGAAACCATATTCCCCAAGCTACAGAATACCAAGAATCCAAAAGGATGCCATGGACAATGTTTTCAACATGGCCAGAACCTTGATGGAATTCAAGGACAAGGAAGAGCAAAGAATGAGACAACCTCATTTCCCAAAGAAATAACCTTGTCCAAAGATGTTGTAAATACTTTAACAGAAATTAAAAATAGTATATTACCTCTAAAAGAAATTAAAGACAGTTTATCACTACAAGAAATAAATAACAATTTATCTTCTTTAACAAAAATTGTTGTACAAAACAAGAAAGAAATTGACAACATTAAGTTTATTGTTGAAAATAATAAACCAAAAAATTTAATTGACAATACTCAAAAATTAATACAAGGACAACAAGAATTGTATAAATACATAAAAGATATCAAAGATAAGACTTTGACAATCAATTATGATGTGAGTATTGACAATCTTACAGAAAAATTAAATAAATTAAGTATTTCTGTAGAAAAATTTGAAGAAAAGACTTCATCACACCAAAAATTACTTTTGGACCATGTGGAAAAAAGTGATGAAGCAAGAATGCATCTGAAAGATGATATTCAAAGTGAAATAAGGCTTATTACAGAAAAAATGGATAAAATTAATGAGGCTAATTTAAATATGCCAAAGTTATCAACACCATTTTCTCATATAAGAAGCCCTATTAAAACAAAAGAGGAATTGTCAAATCCTTTCATAACAGACTTGAGTCACCAAGACAATAACCAAATCTTAATGAAGGAAGCACCTCAATTGAAGGAATGGCCAACATTCACAGGAGAAGGTGAATATGACCACATGTCATTTATTAAAACAATTGACATGTTACAAGAAGACTATGCCATACCAGATGAATTAATCACTGCAAGATTACATTCATTGTTTGAGAAATCTGCAAAAAGATGGTATTATGGCATAAGACAAACAAATGGTAAAAATACCTGGTCTTGGTGGAAACAAGAAATAATCACCAAGTGGGCAAATGATGCCTGGAGGTATAAGATAGAAAATGCATTTGAAAACTCTTTCTTTGACCCTGAGAAAGATAAACCTTTAACTTGGTTCCTAAAACAAGTTGAAAGACTTAATGCACTGTACCCAGAAATGTCACAGAAGATGGTGCATATGAAAATACTTAAAAAATGTGGAGGGGAACTAGAACATGCCCTAAGACGCAGGTGTATAGAACCATGCTCCACAGAAGAGTATATAAATGCACTAGAAGATATAGTGACAAGAACAAAAATTGGCAGGACTTGGAAAAAATTGGACATTAAAAGCCCAAATAAACCATTTATCAAGAAAGATAAATCAAAAGAATCCTTCAAACCCAATACATCCAACAATAATGAACAAAGAAAATGCCATAAATGTGGAGGTATTGGACACTTAGCCAATAATTGCCTTAAAAAAGCAAAGATTAATGAAATTGTGGAAACAGAAAACCACAATGACAAAGAAGAAGAATCTGACTCTGAAAAAGAGACAGAAGAATCAGAAAGCTCTGAAAGTGATGAAATCAATATAATTAATGCACAAATTAATAATATTGATATAATTTATGAAGTACTGGATGTTAACTCAAACTTGCCACAAGTTGGAACATCTGACACAAATCTGACAAACATACAAGATGCCAAAATGTATAGAACCAAACCTGCAAGAGGAATGGGATATACAGCTGGAAAATCAAGTATTAGTATGGTTATGGTTGATAACCAAGAAGGAAAGGTTAACTTAGATACAGGAGCATATTGCACCTGTGTTGGCAAAAATTATTTAAAAACCATTGTCCCAGACTGGCAAGAAAAACTTATGCCAATACAAGGTGTCAAATTTAGTAGTGCAAGTGAGAGCATGAAGCCCCTTGGAATAATTGATTTAACACTAATTTTTCCTCATCCCTCACAATGTGTCAGAATCAAAGTAGAGTTTGTAGTAATGGACAACTGTACTAGTAATCATTTCATACTTGGAAATGACTACTTATCAATCTATGGTATAGATATCTCCAACCAAAAGGATAGATATTTTACCATAGGAGATAATAAAAGACAAAAGTTTGGATTCTTAAATAACAAAAAACAAATCACAGTTATTAAGAATGAGGAAAAAATTCCAGAAAAAGAACTTTTTATATCTGAACAACTCAAAGAGGCAGAATTCAATCAAGAATTAACAGAAAAAATGAAAGAAAAATTGATTGACCTCTTATTTAAGTATAAAAATGCCTTTGCAACTGACAAAGAGCCACTAGGTGCCATAATTGGACATGAAGTGGATATAATTCTTAATGTAGAAAAACCTTACCCACCTTTATTAAGAAGACCTGCTTATCCAGCCAGTCCAAGAGCTAGAGAAGCCCTAGAGGTGCACATTAAAGAATTAATGGACCTTGGAGTATTAAGAAAGGTTGGACATAATGAGCAAGTAGAAGTTACTACACCTGTCATTATAACTTGGCATAATGGAAAATCAAGGATGGTAGGAGACTTCACAGCCCTGAATACCTATACCATTCCAGACAGATATCCAATACCCAGAATCCATGAGACATTGACCCAATTGTCACAAGCTAAGTTCATCACAGCTATGGATGCTCTTAAGGGTTTTCATCAGAATGTCTTAACAGACAATGCCAAGAAACTACTAAGAATAATAGTCCATTGTGGAATTTTTGAATACTTAAGAATGCCATTTGGGATAAAAAATGCACCTTCCCATTATCAAAGAATGATGAATACCATATTTCCTGAAGAATTATCAGAAGGATGGTTAATAATCTACATTGATGATATCATAGTTTGCTCAGAAACTTGGGAAAATCACCTGACAAGACTAGAAAGGGTACTACAGAAAATAGTCCAAGTAAATATGAAAATTTCATTGAAAAAGTGTCATTTTGCATATAGTGAATTGAAAGCCCTAGGACATGTAGTATCTGGACTTAGTCTAGGCATAGACAAAAATAAAGTAGCAGCAGTACTACTTAAACCAATGCCTCAAACTAAAAAAGAAATGCAATCATTTCTAGGATTTGCTGGTTACTATAGACAGCATATAAAGGACTTTGCAAAGATTTCTAAATCCTTGTATAAGCTATGTGACCAACAAACAGTCTATGAGATGACAGAAGAAAGAGTCAAGGCATATGAAGAATTGAAAAATTCTTTAACAAATGCCCCATTTCTTCTAATGCCAGATTGGAAACTACCTTTCAAACTGTACATTGATGCTTGTGGAGAAGGACTAGGTGCTGCACTTCACCAAACACAAATTATCAATGATAAACCAGTGGAAGGACCAATTTGTTTCATTTCAAGGCAGATAAAGCCAACAGAAGCAAGGTATGGAGCAAGCCAAATGGAATGCTTATGCCTAGTGTGGGCTTTAGAAAAGCTGCATTATTATTTGGATGGCACAGTATTTGATGTAATCACAGACTGTAATGCTGTGAAATCACTATTAAATATGAAGACTCCAAATAGACATATGCTGAGATGGCAAATTGCTATCCAAGAATATAGGGGAAATATGACTATTGTTCATAAATCTGGAAATATTCATAAAAATGCAGATGGTCTTAGCAGATGGGCTCTAGCAAATACCCCTGACAATCCAGCATGGGTACCACAAGAAGAGCACCATATAGAAGGAATATGTGTTACAGACATTGGCACAGAATTCTTTAACCAAGTTAAAGAAAGCTATAAGACAGACAAAAATTGCCATATCTTAAGCCAACTTCTAATGAAAGACTGCAAAGATCCATCACTTTCATCAAAACTAGATGAAATATGGAAAAAAGCATATGATGAAGGAAGATTCCACCTCCTTGATGGAATCCTTTACCATAGAACAAAACACACATGTGTTATGGCCTTAACAGACAGAACACTAATAAACACTATTTTACATGAGTGTCATGATAGTGTTGCATCTGGACATCTCTCAGAAGATAGGACACTAGAGAGGGTGAAAACCTGCTCTTGGTGGCCAAATTGGAAGAAAGATGTTGCAGAGTACTGCCAAACCTGTGACAGATGCCAAAAAGCCAACAGAGCCACAGGAAAGAAATTTGGAATGATGATCCAAATCCAAGAACCAAAATCCCCATGGGAAATAGTTCATATGGATTGGGTAACAGCTTTACCTCCAGGAGGAGACAGGAGTTATAATGCATGCCTAGTATTAGTTGACAGGTACAGTAAAACTCCCATGTTCTTACCATGTCATAAAGATGACACAGCTATGGATACAGCCATAATGATATGGAATAAAGTCATTAGCCACACAGGCTTATTCCAAAATATTATAAGTGATAGAGACCCAAAGTTCACTTCAGCATTATGGACAAATCTCCATAACTTGTTTGGGACAAAATTATCATTCTCAACAGCTTATCATCCTCAAACTGATGGTCTAGCAGAAAGAAGGATACAGACCCTAGAGGATATGATCAGAAGATTCTGTGCTTATGGGCTAGAATTCAAAGATTCTGATGGTTTTACCCATGATTGGTGTACACTAATACCAGCACTTGAACTGGCATATAAGACATCAATCCATTCTTCTACTGGCAAAACACCAGCAATGCTAGAGAAAGGTTGGAATCCAAGACTTCCTTATGATACCCTCAAAAAGGACTTAGTGGATATACATCCAACAGCAAGCAGCTTCAAGATAATGCTTGACAAAGCAAGACACCATGCAAACAGATGCATGCAAGATTCTTTTAAATATGCAAAAGAAAGATGGGATAAAAGTCATAAACCACCTGATTTCAAAATAGGGGACTTGGTTTTGGTATCAACCCTTAATTTCAATAACATAAAAGGCCCAAAGAAATTGAAAGATTCCTTTGCAGGACCATTTATGATAAAAGCACTTCATGGACCCAATGCTGTGCAATTAGAACTCACAGGTGAACTAATGAACAAACACCCAACTTTCCCTGTAAGTCTGATAAAACCTTACAGTTCAAGTGACAAGGAATTATTTCCACTAAGAAATAAACCCCCACTTGAAATTCCCCCCTTGGAGGAAGGAGAGGAAAAGAGAATAGTAAAAGTCCTTAAAGAAAGAAGGACAAGAAACAAAAAAGAAAGGGAATACCTTGTAAGGTATAGAAATTCAACTCAAGAAGATGAATGGCTACTTGAGAAAGATATAACAAATGCTGATAAATTACTAAGAAGGTTCAGACATGAAAGAAAACCTGAAAAATAAAAAGTTAAGCATTATTGAGCTTCAAGACTAACAAAAGTCTATTGAAGAGGTAGGACAGTGGATGATACCCTAATCACATATATCAGATTGTGGTACAATCTTTTTTGGTGGTAGGGAATGTGAGCCTTTGAGATATGACCACATACCCAATAAGGTCACAAAAAAATACTCAGAATAATTATACCTTTAATATAATTATATTAAAATTAATTAGAATAATTATACACTAAAAATAATTACTCAAATATACAAAAAATACCATAAATTGGTACTAAAATTGGTTTAACTTAAAAACCAATGAATGAACATGTGAAATAAATTATACCATTGGATTCCCCATGGAAAAATACACATATACCATTTTTATGGCATATCTGTAAAGCCAATATTTAAGGAATTATAAGGTACAATACCTTATAAAAACCATAAAAACTTATTTATCTCAGAAACTAATGAAACAACATGTGAAATAAATTGTACCAGTGGATTTCCCACAAAAATTCACATATAAAACAATTAATAAGCTAATTTCCAATGTTAATACTTAAGGAATTATCCTGAATATATGCACTTTTTTGGTCAACGCATATATTCAAGGATCATAGCTAATATCTTCTAAACTATACATGATAGAATGATGAACCAAAAATAAAGTTACCACGTAATTACTGTAAGAACACAGATATGAACTTTATTTTACAAATTATAAACAAGGTTAAAACCTATGATGAATTATTGATAAAAATCAACAGAGCTGTTGACCACTTTGTTGTGAAAGTGTTCCAAACTTAGAAAAAGGTACACAGTTAGATTCTCCTAGTTCATTCGTGAAGAATGATGTAATTTTTATTATTAAATTCAGGGTATAACCCCCTGAAATCAAGGTTTGAAGTTTAAAATATTGAATTTCGACAGAAAAGATGAGTTACAAGAAAAATCATCAAAATTAGAGTTTTGATGATGTAATGAAAAGCTCTTGGCAGCATAATAAGGTTATGTCAGGCTATCAGAATTCACTCTCTGAATTGCTGTAGCGTGAAAACCTTAAAAGTTATTGAGGATCAAAGTTTGAGCTTAAATTGAGCTGTTATGATCACATACTGTAACCTTAAATTAAGTTTAACAGTCTTAATAGTGATAAAATTGGTGAATACTATTAGTTTATGATTAAAACTAATAAAATCCACGAAATTTGGGGTTCTGCCAAGCCTCTGATGTCATCACACTTAGAGTTATAGTGATAACTCTAAATAATGGTGTAATAATGATGTAATATGGTTTGATCATGATGTAATCACCCTCAAACCTTAAAATATTGATCAATTCCAGTGGATATGATCAGTACACGTCTACTAGAAGCCTGTTGGACTCTAGGAGGGAGGTATTTACTATAAATAGAGCTCTTTTTACTCTGTTTTCCCCTCAGACGCATCAAAAACATTAAATCAATTAAATCAAAGGTAATTTCTTTATTCTTTATATATAAAACTGTTATATTATTAAAGACCAAAGACCACCTTGCTATAATCAACTCTTTTTGACGTGATTAAATCATTTATTTAATTGTTTTTGTTAAAAAATCTCTCTAATAACTCATTTCCACGTAAAAATCCAGAATAATTTGTAATTTTCTTTATTTTTATTGTAAATACAATTTGAAAAGGTTGTATTTATATTTTTTGGCGTAAAATACTTCAAAATTATTATATTAAGTGTTAAAAGTAGGTTATTTTCTCTTATTATAATAATTTCTCTATTATTACTCTTTTAATAATTCTTTAATTAATATAAATAGTATTTATATTAATTCATAACTTTAATATTAGTAATATTATTGTTATTAATTGTTTTTTATTAATAAAAAACAATTTTTTACGCCTTTATTATTTGTTGGTAACAATAATAAAGAGCTTTATAATATATTAATTATTTTATATTAATATATTATTTATAATATTATAATTTCATATAATATTAATTTATATTATTATATTTATTTAATAATATAATATTTTTACGCCATAATAATAATATTTCTTTATTATTATTATTATTTTAATCTTATTTACTTTAATTATAAGGACATTCAGAGTACAATAAGTAATAAATTAGTAATTTTTTACTTATTGTTTCATAGTCAAACCTTACAATATTTCTTCCAGAATAGCTTTGATTTCTTCTTCTTCCAATGCTAATGTCTCCTGAATTGGTTTCTTGTCCCTCTCAAACAGATTGAATGCTTTTGATTGTCTAATGTTGAATAATTCTTGATTTTCTTCTGAAAGGTCTTCGTTAACTTTATGAGTGTGTTCCATATCATAAATTCCCTCTGAATGGAAGGTGTTTACTTTGAAGGTACTCAGACTGTTTTCCCCCTCTTTTTCTTCTTTTGAGTGGTAAAATTCTCCCTTTTTCTTCATTTCTTCTTCTCCTTCTATCCCAATATCTTGTGAATTTTTGCTTTCTTCATCTTCTATTGATTACTTATGAATACTCTTTATAACAGAAAAGTAATGACAAAATTCCTTCCCCAAAATTAAATGGTTTGCTGATCCTTCAACTGTAAATGGTAAGTAAATGGTTTCATCAGCTGGCATAACAATCTGTACTTTTTTCATTAAAATTTTATGTTTTGTTTTATTTTTCTTCTTGGGCTTCATTCCAATACTTAATCCAATTTTTAATGGCAAAATATTTTCTTCTAGGCTTGGGTTCATAATTGCCATAACAGGATATTCCTCCCATCCCACTCTAACATAAATTGGTGAGTTGAATTCCTCAAACTGAGTTACATCTTCATTATTGGTGTTCAATTCTCTATGTTCATCTTTTCCTTCAATCCTATCTTCTTTAATACTAAGGTAATTGACCTTACTGCATGACTGATAATTTGTTTCTATGTTTTGTTCCTCCCGGGATGAAGATTCATTTTCAATGGGATTGGAATTTGTCATATTTAGTGTATGCTCTTCAAGGCTTGGATTAATTGGAGGATTGTCTATTTGATGACTTTCTTCTTGAATGAGGTTATTATAAGATAAGTCTGAATTTATTTGTTCATTATTCTGATTTTGATTTTCAACTGGTGAATCTTCCTTGAACTTTCCTTGCATCCTCTTGTTTTTGAATTTATTGAACAAATTTTGTGTAAATTTTATTGAAGCACCAGATGTCACTCTCAACAAATCCATGGGTGAAATGCTATGCTTTGGTTTTGAAAATATAGCTTCTACATATGGTTTGTAGAATTCAGAAACAGGATTCAGTTTCTTATTAAAATGAAAACCATTTTTACCACACACAGGTGAGAAACTATTAACTAGCTGTTTTGGCTGAAAGCCTTTCTTTTGTACTAGTTCCACTTGAGTGGAAGCTTCCATGTTAGAGCTATAAGTATTCTCAAATGTTTGAGGGTAAATAGGGTTTACATTCTTGTTTGTGCTAATTTTCAATTCATTGCTAGTTACTTCAGCTTTGGAATTCTTGAGATGAATTTCTGGATTTTGTTTTATAGGCACTTGATTTTCTTCTCTTCTTGACTTTCCTTGAGGTAACTCTTCAAATCTCCTAATTCTGCTTATATTATTTATCTTCCATTCTTCAATTTGAGTAGAATTACACAACTCAATTCCTCTGGGTGGTCCTGTGTGCCATCCTTTTGATTCTGGTGTACATATAGGTATACACAATCTTCTTCCATCTGATTCTTTGTAACTCAGAATTTCACCTTGTTGTTGAGAGTGTTCAAGTCTAATACCATTGTCAGCAAGGAATGGTCTTCCAATAACTGTGTGAACAGCACCCCTGGCTACAAAGAAGTGAATTCTTCTTTCATCTCCAGATGGTAATACTAGTAAGGTATTTTCTGATAATCCCACAATTGCTGTGCTGTGTCCTCCAATACCTCTAAGCCTCATGTTCAGAACCCTCATTGGTAATCTTGCTTTAATGGATTCCACTTCTGGTATTATACTGAGTTCAGCTCAAGTATCTACTAATGCTTTTACTATATGTCCTTCTTGCCCAACTGATACCTCAATCATTCCAAGGGGACAAGAGTAATGCATTTTATCTTGAATGGTTATTTCTTGAGTGGTTGTTTGCTCCTGACTGTTGATTGATTTGAGAGACATTAAGTATTTCCTTTCTTTATCTGAAAGAAACTTTAATTCTTGCATAAATTTGGGTGAGATTGTTACTATTTCTTCTAAGGTGAGGTTAACTTTCTGGTCCATGACCTTCTTCATAACTTTTTCAATTATTGATCCTTCTTCTTCAACTAAAGGATTTTTATTTAATTCCATCTTTGGTACTTTTATTAGTGCTTTCTTATCAATATCCTTCTCTTTAGCTGGTGGAGTAGGCCTAGGTTGGGTTGGTTCTGGTGGTTTAATAACCTCTTGTGGCTTTGATGATTTATATTTTGTAGGTATTATGACCTTTTCTTCATCAGCTTCTTCTTCTTCAATGAATCCACCAGGAATACTTGTCTTCTTTTTTATAGTGTCTTTGGGTTGAATAGTCTCTTTTGAGGGAAGGGTTTGGGCTTTAGATTTCTCTTGATTTTCAATACTTTGCTTTGTATTTCCCAAGCCATAAGCATACCCAAAAGGTTCTTCTAATCCTGTTGAAATGCATGGTGGTTCCCAATCACCCCAATTATCCATTGATATAAAGGCAGTTGATTTTTCCTTTTTCTTTTGTTCTTCCTCTTTGGTCTTTTCCTCTAACTTTCTTTTGAGTTCCTCTTGTTCCTTCTGAAATTCTCTGACTAAATATTTTGGTGGAAATTTTCCATCATTGGGGACCCTTTCCCAATTGGGATATAAATAATTGAAGCCTTGTCTGATAACCCATTTCTTGTTTTGATCCTCCACTAGTTCACTACATCTTCCAACTGAATGACCTTCTTCCATGCAATAGTAACATTTAACAGAAAACTTTGGTACATTCTGTGCTGGAACATAGGGTACACTTCTGTTTGGTGGTGGAGCAACATTATCTCTTGATCTAAATCCTTGATTGTTTGACTGAGGGTTATTAATTATTTTCTTTTGGGGTGTAGCCACATTAGTTAATTCATTCAATTGATCCATGAACTGTTTTACATCTTCATTTTCAGCAGGTGCCTCCTCCTTGACTACTTCCTTTTGTTCTTTTAGAGTTTTTGTAAGCTCTTTCATTTTCTTAAGGGCTTCTTGCATTCCTATAAATACCTCTTCCTTGAATTGAACTCTCCTTTCCTTATTCTTTAATTCTTTCTTTTCAGCTATCCTTGAGGGTGAAAGTCTTTTGGTGACTAATACTCTTGCTTCCAATTCCTGTTCAATGTACTTCTTCAAGATCTTCATTGGTGGTATGAGGTATCCTCCATCTTCTGCTCTAACCATGACATTTTCCTTTATCATTTCTTTACTGATAGCTCCTTTTATGTCTGCAGAGAGACAGTCAAACAGATCCTCATGAAACATATTATCTTGAGGAATATATTTATATCTTAAAAGGTAAGTAATAATTGTCTCATATTCTCCCATAAATCTCTTATACTGTGAAAGATTACTGATTCCACCTTCATCCTGTGTATCATTAAATAGCTGTACAAGGGAATCCTTTCTATATCTTCTTTCAGGTTCAACTCTCCCCCATTTTGTTATAAGGTCCTTTTTAAGCTGCGTCCAATTTCCTTCTTCATATCCTGGCATAGCTTCTATTGAATCATTAATTTTGGAATCTGTTGTCCAAAATGCCATCTGCATTGCCAGATCTTCTTCTGTTGCACCTTCAATTTGGGCTATTCTTTCAATCTTCTTGATAAATTTTTCAACTTCTTCACCATTGAAATTGAGGTTGTAATTCTTTGCTTTAATTTTTACTACTGATCTTTCTTTCCTTGGGATCTCTTGTTGTAGTGGACTTGGATGTGTTGGTGTTGAAACAAAAACTCTCCTTGGGATATTTGATGGTCTTGACTCTGTTGCTGGAGTAGATGTTGCTCTAGGTCCAGGTGTTGGTGATATTGGTGACTCTTCTGGTCTAACATGTCTAGGTAATCTGGATTCATTAGGGCTAGCCTCTGGTGTATATGATGTTGATTCTCTTCTCTTTCCCTTCTTTTTACTTAGATTATTGATAGTATCCTGCAACTTCTGTGCCATTTGCTCTTGTGTCTCTTTGAAAAGCCTCATGAGATATTCACTCTGATCTTCTTCTTCGCTTCCCTCCTCATACTGTCCTTCTACAGTATCCTCAGGTAATGGTGGTAATTTTGATGTGGACTGATCCATGGTCTCTACTTTATAAATACTACCTCCTGACTCCTTTGATTTATTTATTCCTTTTCTTGATTCTTGAATGAGATTAAAGAAGAACTTCCTTATCTTCTCCTTTTCCTTTTCTTCTGTTCTTGGTGTTGGGATAAGATCACTATATTCTACTTGAGATTCTTGTGCTGATGGTGTTGAGTCTTTAAGTGGATAATAATAATGATATGAGGATGATGATGATTGATGAGATGATGGTGAACTATGATATGATGATTTTTGATCGGTGGATTCCAGTCTTTAAAAGATATTTATTTTGTTAATTTTATTGTTTTGAGGTAAAGCTGAAGAGATGCTAAGGGTATTCCAATCTGACATGCCACTGTTGGGACACCAGATGTGGGAACTCCTCTGCGTGTGGGATAAAATGAGGCAGTACCTGGAAGGGGAAATTACAAGAAAACAGTTTTGAATTGCTGTTTGAGACTTGTAACCCTTGCTCTGCTTGTGTGCTAGAATAATCTAGACTGCCCTTCCTAATATGCTAAGTTATCTTTACTGAGTTCACCAAATCAATTTTATTATTGATAGTGGCTTGATCAGAAAATATTAGACTCAACAATCTCTAATCAGACTTTGCTCTACTCAAAACAATGGTTATTTAAAACCTTAACAAATAATTTCTTTTTAAAACTTTCAGTAGGCTGAGTGGATTCCACCAGATGATAGTACAACAATATATAAAGTAATATAATAACTAAAATAAATAAAAAAATAACAGGAAACACTATCTTCTAATACATAACCACAAAATATTCTTTTCTTGATAATTCTTTAATAGATATAGAAACTAATAGCTAGGATAACAACAATCTTCAATTCTCTGAAATAATAAACTTGAATGGGATAAAAATATATTTCAAGCCCTTTTGATGTGATGGATGGGATAATACTCTAATACTTGTGAATGATTTAGTATAATATGGGTAGTTTAATGTTATGTTTGGTGTTGATTTAATAATAGATTAAATGACCTCTTCTGGTTTTTTGATAATAAGAATATCTAATTGTTATAGTTTAAATATTAATTTGAGCTAAACAATAATGTATTTGATTTTATTTTGTTCCTTGAGGATAATTTATTAGGGATTACCCAATAAATATAAATCCACTTTTATTTTTTTTAAAAAAGTAGTAAAATTACTTTGGTTGTGCAGGTTTTGTTTTAAAACCAGCAAAATTACTCTCTTTGAGGAAGTTTTCAACAAAAACTAGCCCAAAACTAATTATAATGGTTAGGTTTTATTTTAAAGCCTACAAAATTACTTTGGTTTGATGGTTTTATTTTAAAACTCTCTAAAAATTACTTTTAAGGATTTAAACACTAAACTCCAGAGACGCCTTGCTCATGAGCTTCAAGCTTTAAGATCCTAATTAAATAAGGCACTAGTCTACCTGCTAGTAAGGGATGAATTAAAGTCTTTTCACACTATTGGTTCTCTTGATCTATGTCAACAACGAACCTCAGTTACTGGGCTTAATTTATCAAAATTTCTAGTATACCTCCTAGAAGAGGGATCAGAAAAAATAAATTGAATTTACAATTTCTAGATGGGGAAAAGGGAAAAAGTGGGAGAGAGGGCCTCTATTTATATCCGTGGGGCCCTCCTAAGGAGTGCAAAAAAGAGGGGACTTAGAAATTTTCAGCCTCTGGTGGCTGTGCAAAGCTGTGCAAACTTTAATTGTGGATTTTCAGGGCAACGTGTTGTGACGTGACACGAGTCTGGATTTCTGACCAATCAGATTGCTTCACTTGACTTTTCCTAATGACGTGACGTGTTTCTGACCAATCAGATCCATTCATTCTTATCTCTCCCATTTACATGTGACATGTGGCTGTGTAATACAGTTAAACCTTAATTTCTGGCCCTGGAACCCTTATCTCCATGTATTACTCAATTGATTACTAATCTGTCAGCTGATTTTACTGTATTATAGTTTTCTGGCTTCCTGTATTACTCATTGACCTATATTACCTGTATTACTTGTATTCTTCCTGAAAATTCCTAATTCTTCTTAAATCTTCCCAAAACTTCCTAAATCTTCTTCAAACTTCTTAAAACTTCTAAAACTTCTCAAAACTTCTCAAAACTTCTCAAAACTTCCTAAAACTTCCTAAAACTTCCTAAAACTTCTTGAAACTTCCAGAAATTTCATTTTCCTAAAATTCCCAATTTTTAGAATGTTGCCACTGTGGCTTGAACCTATAGTATTTCCAGATCTCAGCTTCAGAGATCCTCCTCACCAACTCTGCCAGTTGGCCTTTTCTGAGATTCTCAAAATAGTGACCACATCACATGTCCCATTCCTTTTCTCTTCAAAAATATTTTTCAAACTTACTAGCCTTGCATAATCTCCTTACAAGAGGAGCACTATGCAAGACTAATAGATAAAAATAAAATAAAAAAACTAATACATACCATATCCCTTCCAACATCCAGTTCCACTCTTCATTTCTGCAGCTTCAATGAGAAATTTGGGGGTTACATTAACAGAAAAATTGATGTAATATGGCCTTTCCAATTCAGCAATAAATTATTTCAGTCTTAAATAATTAATAATTAAATTATCTAAACGAACTCAATGATGCTTATCCCCTCTTTGGGTGGTTCATAACAGCAAAAATACATGAAACTTCCCAAAATTGATACTTCAAAAGTGTTTTGTTCCACACCTTGAACCTTCTATGTCCCCTATGATGCCTACAACTCTGCTCTTTATTAATTGGCATCCTCATTGTGACTCTGATTATATTAATCACCCAATTGCTTATATTTAAGCATATTAAAAAAATTATATTGAAAAATTATTTACATAGAAAATTGAAAAATGTCTTTGATTTGGGTACTGTCCATCACAATTATGTGTTGGATAGTGCAGTGGGGTGACACTGGAAGAGCAAATATGTGGTCAATTTTCCTTAATGAATATATCATTTGTGTTATTCCATGTTTATTTTACTGTTACTTTTCCCCAAAGGTGATTTCATACTATTGATATCCTCTTTTATATAAATAATTACCATAAAAATAAAAAATTTATTCAGCTGAACTGTCATGGTATACCACAGTATATAAATTCAAGTTAATGGTAAACTCACATTATAGAAATGGTAAGTAGAATTACTACCCTTAAGTGTACTTACCAATTCCTGACATGGTCATAATGTTAATTAGTAGAAACAGCCCCCAAATTTAATTATAAATACCTGTTTTTTCCAAAATAACTTCAACCCTAAAATTGGGTGAAATCTCAAGTGGGGCTTTATATAATAATGGAATTAGTTCTTTATCACTTTAGATTTTGGTTTTAATCAAGCTTATAGATATAATTGGGAGTTTATTCTATAGTACCCCTGTCAGTTCCAACTGTATTGAGCTAAGACTATGTAAATATTGAATAATAGATGGTCCGGAAAAATAATCTTGGATTTTTGTTTCACCATTAATGTTTTTTAACTTAAAATTTAATACTAATACTAGATCTCTGATTTTGAATTGAGGTGGTTTGTGATCTTCTCCCATCTTTATTTGGAATGCTTGAAGGAATCTTTAATACACCTGTTTTTATGGTGTTTTTATTTATAAAGTTTCAAATCAATTCCAATTTCTGCTGGATTAATTCTAACTAAGTCTCTTTTAAAGCCTCTATAAGGTAAATTTCAGTTCCCAACTTTTTGAAAAATTTCAGGAGTTTTCTTAGTTGATTAGTGAGCTTTTTCTTGTATTCAAGCTGAAGTGAAGGTAACAGGGTAGACCAGTCATGGATGAATTTATGAAAATCTTCAAATTCTAGGCTGTAGGAACAGAATTTTTTCATCATGTTTTCCAAAGTTTATATTTTTCTTTCAGCTAATCCAATTAAAAGCCCCAAATTCCATACTAATCCTAAAAAGTCCTATAATTGAAAACCCTACCCCCTAATTTTTTGGTTTTTCTTTTCTTTTAAGTTCTTCCAATCTCTATAATCCACGATATATCTCATTAGAAAAACAAATCATTACCTTACAGCCCTTTGTTTCACTATTAATAGTTTCATGAAACTACTCTTTCTTCCTCTTTTAGCCACATATTTATCTCAAAATACCTTATTGTAAACAATATACTTTCCTAATACTTTCATTTTACCTTCTTCTAATTATAACACTCTTAGATATCTTTAGTCTCCTCAGAACTACCTTCATCCAGAGATAAAGATGTTGGAACCATAAAAAAAACTTGATCTTGATACACTCAATGGTCTCTCAAAAAATATTAATAATTTTTTGAGAAAAAAGGGTTGGAACTGTAAATTTCAAGTGCATATATCACTCAAAACAAAATTCAAATCAGCTGTTACAGGTCTGGCATCCCCAATTTTCACATTTCATATGTGGAGAAAACATAAGACAAACAAGTTGAACTGTTCTTTTGAACTTTATTAAAGGAAGTATTCCAATAAAGATTTCTTTTCTTGTGAATTCAAACATCTTGAATATAGTTATTAGAGCTCTGAGAAACTTTCACAAAATATCTAACTCAGGAATTTAAAAATAGTAAAAATCCCCAAACTTTTCAAGGGTCTGCCTCCCTCCTTACACATAAGAAAATTTTATCTGAATTAGGAAATAAATTGGAGGAATAAATACCAGTAAGTCCTTATATAGAAAATGTTGTAAGCCAATAACTGAAATAAAAAGGGGCACAAAATTCCAAAATAGATCTTTTCAAGTACTAATTCTTCTTGTGCGAATTTCGAAGATGAAAAAAATATTAATTTTCCTTTTCATTGTTTCACTAATTCTTTGAAAACAAAAATATTCAAAGCTTTTCCAAATCTTACTATTATAGATTTCACATAAAAACACAAAGAGAAAATTTTACCTTATATCATATTTCTTGATTCTCTTTTACCAACAAGAATTTTTCAAGTACCATCTGTTTGACCAAGAATTGAAATGGGCAATATTATCACCAGGGTTTTCATAAGTTCATCAAATCAATTATTCTAAAAGAATTTCACTCATTAATCCAAATTTTTATTTAATTGACAGAGAGTTGTCCTTGAAGAACTTCTTTGAAAAGTTCTTCCCCAAACCATAAGTTATTCTTTCTATTTGGAACACAAAAATTATTTTCCTTCTTATTTAATTAAACTCTATGGCCCTGGGGATTGATTGGATGAGCTTATACATATTTGGAATGAAATATACTATCATTCATATTTTCTTTCTATTGTTCTTCTTCTCTTTCAGACTAATTTGGTTGTTTCATTCTTAAATTATGTAATATCATCATCAAAAGGTCTTCAGAAATAATTGAAGCAAATTGAGGATATCAATTTCAAACACTTATTAAATTTAAAACTTTCAAGATTCTGAATTTATGAAAAATACAATTTTATACTCTTCTGTAAAAACTATCAGATCTATCTTGGAGCTCAAAGTTATCCAAGTGCTAATTTTCCCAGCTATAATCAAAATATGATCCCACAAATGTACCAGAAAATGACTGTAAATAATGATAGATTTTGAATTGTATTGAAAGAAGCAATTTATTGAAACTAATGGTAACATATTCGGATAAAAAGATTTCTTGGGGAAAATTACCCATTTAGTATTTGCACTCTCAATGGCAGGATTTCTCACCACACACTCCAAATTTATTTTTGAAATCACCATACCAAAATTCCATCCAATTGAAAACCCACTCATCAATACATAAAATATCAAGGAATAGTTATGAAAAAGAATTCTTGAAGAATTTCTTCAGCCCATAAGAGTTCTTAAACAAAATAAATTGCCTCAAACGACACTTATTGAAAAATAATTTAACCATTCAAGCTTACTACCAAGCTTTACCTTCTTATACATGGGGAGGTGAAGATCAGGAATAGAACCTTTAAATCAGGAAAATTAGAGGGACCCCGGAGAAAAAGCAAATATCAGAGCTCCTTCCAGATCTGAACTTATTCAAAATGTGTGCTTTAAAGTATATCTTACATACCCAAATAGGCCACAATCTATATTACAATAACTTCTGGGAGATACATAACCCATAAGGAATGAATATTTCCAAACTAAACAATTTATCATATAGAAAGATATGTATAACTCTTTTGCAAGTAAGTGTATCCATGGATTTAAGTCCAAATTTGGATTATGCACAAATATTTACCTTGGATAAGCTCATGGGGTGAATAATCTTAAATTAACTCTATTAGGTGGTAATATGGAAAATAATTCAATACCTCATCACCAATACCACATAAAATTATTGTTAAAAAAGATTTTCTTGCATTTTCATGCCATGATAATGGAATTTTGAGAAACATGTTGAATATACACCAAAAATAGTGATATTCATGTTCATGGCACTTAAAATAAATTTATTTTTACATAATGTTTTGGTACACCCATAGTGGATATCATTCTTGAATTCTGAATTACTATTTTTGATGTAAAAATAGCTAAGTGGGACAAAGGAAATCCAAGAGAGCCAGGGTACCCAAATTCTGAGGCCTCTGAGGTTTTAACAGCTACATGGCTGATATTCTCCCAACTTTTCTATTTAAACCTTTTTGGAATTGTGTTACCAAGTTGATATCCAATTAAACCATGATAAAATAGCAAATAAGCTGCTATTTTGATGTGACAAGTAGTTAATGAGAAACTATGACTCATTTAGCCATGTCCATTATTGATTTTTTCCCATAAATAAGCCCTGAAGGAGTAATCAACATCCTTTTGGAACTATTCTCCATGAAACTACCTCCTGGAAACCAGATGTCTTTATGCTATTTGTCTATACCATGTAGGAAAATAAAGTAAAACTTCAAAAATTCATTAAAAAGACAATTCTCAATTTATCCTTCTGAAGCTTTCAGGAACAATAGAGAAAAATACAATCCACACTAGACCCAAAGAAAACACATGAATTCATAATTGAAATTTAAACTATTACTTATGGTCCACTTTTGATGATTTCATGTAAAGCACTGAATCTTCAAAAATTAACATAAAATAAAACCTGTGATTAATATTCATAATAAAACTTACAAATTTGAGAAATAAAAGTCTATTTTTAAATTAAAGAGTATTTGAAGTAGTAACTCCTTTATTTATTAACAAAAAATGGGTTGGTAGCCACATTAAATGACTTAATAAGGTAATGACAATAAGCTTATGTGAATAAAAGCAAGGAAATAAATAAATCAATTAAGTTAATTTTTATCTCACTAAAACTTCTCTTATTTCTCTTCATAGAACACTTCTGTGAGCTGTTTTAGACTTAAAAGAGGCCTAATATTACTGTTTTTTCAGATATCATCCTATCATTCAGGTCAAAAATTGATATCATCAGTAGGTATTAGTTGAAATCATTCTAAAGAATTTCTATTTTTAGCAATCAACCAGAGGGATATAAAATCAAAGAATATCACTATTTCCAACAGTGCTTAACTACAGATTGTTCTATTACTGTTTAAAATCAACTTTTAATCCTTTACATCCAAAAATAATTGGTCAAATTACTCTAACAGATATTTTCAAGGTATTCTTGGAGTAATAGTGAGTGATTTATTGAATTATTTAAGTTTTTCTCTAATTTTGTAGTTCTCTTCCAGGATTTACAATAAATATTCTTGCAAAAAATAATTATTTACTAAAATAATTCTATATTATTTTAGTAAGAATTTCTATTATTAAATCTTCTTTTCATTGATTCTAGTAGACAATTACTGCTCACTGTTATGATAACTAGCAGTTTATAACAATCAAAAGAAATAATTAAGAAATTACTTTTCTAATTGTGGTTATAATAAATTTATTTGTTATATTTTATAAGAATGGTCATAGCACTCTGTATTTTAATAGTAATATTATCAAGAGCTTCATAGAAACATTTCACAGAAAAAATCCCAAATAATGGGGAGGGTCCCCACCCAAAAGTACCACTGCTAGAAAATCAGAATCCACCCAGTAGTCTACATACCAAATGATGCATGTAAATAAAGCTTACTGAAAAAAATATAGATGATTTTTCCTTCCCTCCCTTTCTCCAACAATCATTTACCTCAAAAGGCAGAATAAACAGCTAGAAGGTACCAAAATTTTGCAAGAGTAGGGACCAATTCAAAATCTTTCCACAGATCTGATACTCTCTTAAAAGATTTTTCTAAAATTTAAATTAAATTTCAAAATTCACAAAGAAATTATCACTCAATTTACGAGTGATTCAATATTATTATTTTATCTTTCTATCCATAAATATGATAACCTATTATTATGTCCTAATTTTCAAGATACCTCCTGATGAAGATATCCAAATATCAATCCTAAAGTCCAATTTAAATTCCCTTAATTAAAAGGTTGAAGTAAATTATTTCAAAATAACTGTGGCCGCTTTTACTAACAATACTGAAGTCAAAGGTGACCTTTATATAAAATCAAAAAATTAAGTTTAATTATGATTTTCTGAATATTTTTTTGCCCTAACCTCAAAAATTCTTTGAAAGGTTGTCATTGTACTTAAATGTCAGCCAAGCCCCCAAGAGCAAGTGGATGCTCTTATATTCCATACCTAGAGATTTGGTTTTAAGCCCACATCATGAATTATTCACTTCAAAAAGTCCAAACTGAACAACAAAACAGGAAAATATACTTAAATCAACATCATGAACCTTGAAACAACAAATACAATCAAGTAAGTTAACTTAGGTAATCAGAAAAAAATGGAAAATAATAAAATAAAGCCCAAATTTCCACCAAAGGTTCTTAAAGTAATGAAAATTATACCTTAAAATACGCAAGATCATCAAAATAAATATTGTTTCCATTTTAGCTCCCTAAGAAACCCTTCAGCCCACCAATACAGCATAAAGATCAAACAAGTTTCTCAGAAAGAAAAGGGGAATCAAATCTCAACAACCTCAACCAGTTGAAACTTCAAGTTTTAATAATTCATTATATTATTCACAGGAAATCTCCCTTTCATAAAAACAACTTTCCTCCACAATTAAACTCAGCTTTCCAAGCTCTTTATTAAGTATATAAACTCTTGCGTGAGTCCACCTGTCATCCAGGAAGCTCAATCTCATAAATTAATAAATGATCCAATAACTGATATACTGCACGGTAAAACAGTTTATATTTTCAGTTTGAAGAGCTTTTTTGCATGCCACATTCACCAGTCAAGAAATAAAATTCATATGGATGCAGCAGAATGAGCTCTTTCAAAATTCTTCAACCTCCTGGAAGTAGCTCAACATTAATATTTAAAGCAAAATCACCTCAGATAATTATTTATTAGCTCAAGAATCAATTACAAATGATAACACAGGAAGAAATTACCCTGCGAAAGCATGCAATATCACCTTCATGAGAGTGCATAAACCCCTTCAACAAGCCTCAACCCCCTTTTATAAATTCAACAGTAATCTCAAGACTCAAATACTACCCCTTGCATGACAATGCAAAGCATAATACGGGAAATCCACCAATTTGAGGAAATTTCTCGGTGGATAAAGGGTATCAAGGGTAAAAAGAGGTTTCTGTGGATAACAAATGGTACAAAAAATAACATAAATAGAGAACCTTTTTAAATCAATCTTATTTTCTATGCCTTATTTCAGTTAATAGCAATATATAATTATTCAAATATAAATAGATCCGATAGAAGCGTGCCTGGACCTGGAAAATAGTATAGAAATTCTTATTTCATTCCCAAAGATTATAAGGCAGTCTTGGAAGAGCTTAAAGAAATTAAGCTCATTATCTGAGAAAAATAAAAATAAAAGTATTAGTTTTGATCATTATCCTTATTACTATGATGATTCAATACTACTAGAAGTCATCCCTCTAATTATATTAAATCATATTATCCTCTACTGCAGTAAATACCCACTATTTATATTAGCTAAACAATCAAAAAACAAATTACTTAGCACTCTAAGCTACAAACTATACAAAATTAAAGATAAACAGACACTTACAAAAAAACATCCCTACACAATCACTATCATTTTATAAAATTTATCTATCCATAATACTACAAAAAAAAATTAAACCAAAAAATATCTTCAATATTATATTACGAGCAGATAAAATTATACATTACTTTAAGTTTATTTTCTTTATATCAAGTCTTATTCTCAATTAGGTCTTATAGGAGACTAATTAATTGGTCTTCTCTAGTTTTTGATTCACCATCTTAGTTTTTTATTCGTGAGCTCACTAGGAAGATTATTTTGGTTAATTAAAAGGGGAAGCTAAAAAAATAATCAGAACCCTTTGTCACCAGAAATTTCCAAAATTCAAAACTTATTTTTGGTTATTCCCACCTCAAGTACTGACTTATCCAAATACACACTAAAAGTAGCTATAAAATGTCTATTACTTACATGGTTGATCCAATTTACAATAAATATAAGAGACCGGTATTTTTTTATTTAACAATTCAATAATTTAATCTTCCCTCATTTTTTTCCCACGGATTTTGATCTCTCTATTTCCTTTTTGCATAAGATAATATTTCTAACTTTATACCCTTGGATTTATTTAAATCCAAGAACCATACCAAAGCTCATTCCTCATGGGGAGGATTATTTTTCAGATCTGGAATTGGATAGTTAGTACCTGAAATATTATTTTTGGTAATTTTCAGAAAATCATGCACCCTCCAAAAAAACCAGCTTTTTCGGTAGCTGAATTTGATTTATCTTCCTGATATCTTTGGTTTTCATGTATGCTTTAATATAATCCTCACTTTATTATTTCTTAATTTCAAGACCTCAGTCAGTATTTTTGTATAATTTTACAACAAAATGAAAGAAATTATGGCTCAATTTCCCCACATCAAATAAATATTTGAATTTATAATGCCCTTTTCATAATAATTGGGGCCAAAAATATCCTAATTCGAGAATCTTCCAATCCTCTAAAAGAGGCCTTACCTGAGGTAATTAACCCAAGCCATAGCTTTAAAAATACTGCAAAAAAATTAATAGAAAATAATTTAATTGGAATCCTCAAATTTTTGAAACTCTCAAAAAGATTTTATGGTCACTACTCCCTGTATCCCTTACCTCAACACATATTTATCATAGATAAGACCTTTGAAACATTTTGTAAGTATTTGAAATTATCTATTCTATCAATATCAATAGCTATAAGTACTTTTAGATCATTTAGTTTTCTCTACTTGTAATACTTCTCAGCTATTCGATTTAGTTCTACCTTTATCCTTACAATAGAAAACATAAGTGAGGTTATTACTAATTAACCCATAAAACCATAATAAATATATGTGGGCAATGTAGATATTTTCAAGAGTTTATAGGTAATCAATTCTCCTCTAATATATACTCAACTTCTTTCTACTCAATAAATACTCATTTTTTGTCTCAATATAGAATACTTTTCCCTAAGCCTTAATCATGTTATCAAGACTGGTTTCATGATATGATCGCAGTTATGTAATTTTTCATCTAGTTCATTAAAGCTACTCATCTTCAATTACTGGTTGGATTTGGTTATATTTAGTAATCCTTCACTATGTTAACTTTGAATTATAGGTATAATAACCATTGGGACAACTGCAAATTATTAATTATTAGAAATAATGATTTCGGATTAATAATAAAAATTCTCCCAATTTACAAAAATTATTGATATTTTTATAAAATACACAATGGTATACTTCCACTTAGCTATCACATGAATATCGTTTTTACTTAATGATTATCATGGTAAATTTATTAGCACCCCTTTCTTGAAAAGAATTTCTTATTCCCTAATTTCAACAATGAAGCTATGAAGATTCCCCCTAGCTCAATATACTCCTTTCTTCTCAAAGACATGCACTAAAATAATTCAACCTAAGCCCTTAAATTTTCCTCAAGGGAGAGGATTATCAATTAAATCACTTCTCTGGTGTTTTTTAACAAAAGAATATCTTGAAAATATAGAAATTGATACTTTTAAAGGCTTTTAGTACACACCTTAAGCCTTTGATGTCACCTTTAATATCTAAAACTTTGCTATTAGTCCATTTCCAACTTCATTTTGACTCTAATGATAATAGTCCCCCAATTCTTTTCTATTTGAGAAAAGAAAATATTTAAATGATAACTGTATACTCTTCATTCTAAATAATATATCACTGGCTTATATACTAAATATGTCAAATTTGTATTTATTAATTCATTGGGGTTAAAGTGGAAACCAAATGATTTGCTGAATTTTCCTTCTGAAGAACAGTTTTCTGTTTTCATTTTCCCTTTGATTTGACTTCCTCCTTCAACTTTCTTCCTCAATAATTCTTTAATATTTTACATAAATAATTTAATAAAAACAAGGAAAATTTCCAGAGATAAACTATTGTATACTACATTTCCCACTTCATTCAATTCTGTCACCATAATTCCTAGGGAAGGTGAATGAGGTTTTCAATTTACTAATTCTCCTTTCTATCCCTATATTACCACCTGCATATATATACTATTCAATTTAGATTCAAAGCTATAATCTTGGTAAATAAAAAATCTATAACAAGCAAAAAGATAGAATCACAAAGGTATTTATTCCCTCTCCATTCAATAAAATCTTTTCTATATGAATTATTTTATGTTTTCCCAATTATCTTAAAACCATTGATATTTTCAATTAATGAATTATTAAAATTTGGTAATGGGTATAGCTATCTCGTAGATCTCAGTCAAAGCTAAACTCCGAGCCAATCTTGCGCTCCTAATCTTAAAAATGACCAGATTCCTGAGATTTGAGGCTAAAATCACACATAAGCCTGTATTTATCTATCATGTGGGATATTTGGAAACATAATTAAAACCTGAGGTCTCAAGCCACCCAAAAGGCGTTTTGTACTTCAGTCGCTCATAAATTGGCCAATAAGAGGCACCAAGACACAGCCTGTACAGTCTCTGAAATCTACAAAGCACCGGAACATTCCTGTAAAGTCTGTAGAGGAAATATTTCACCTTTTATGGCGCTAAATTGAAACATTTTGGTCCCAAAAATATGTTTCATTTAAGTCAAAGACTGTATCAGGATCTAGAGACCACAAGTGAGCTACGTTAGTAAAACAAATTATTTTTATTCTTTAAAAAAGTGAGTAACCTGCCACTAACTTACAATAAGATTAAGAGAGGTCTCCTCACAAAAAAAATAATTATACTCTTTTTTATTGAAATTTGTATGTAGCAAATCTGTCCAAAACAGTGATACTCTTGAAGTTAACCCAATGAAAATAAGATTTCAAATATTGTGGTTATTATAATAATAATCTATTTGATAAGTAGTGCATCCAGAATTCTCAGAATATTTATCACCACTATGTTATCATACCACAGCCATTTTAACCTCCTTTTAACTACCAATTTTGTTTTACACTCATAGTTAAAGTTTCTCACTACTAAATCATGGAGTCATCCTGAAAGATACATTTATCCCTAAAGCATAAGCTCATGAGCTGTTTTGGCATGCTCTCACTTATTCCTTCTATCTATTAAGATATATACTCATTCTAATAATTCTCTTACATTATTTTTTAGAAGAATAATTAAAATCATAATAAAAATTCCAAAAAAACTGTTTAATCAACATATTTCGCCTTTAATTCTTCTCCAATTGAGAATAAATAACACTTCCCATTAAACATTCATGTTCATGAATACAAAGAAACCCACTGAATTCAGACTTGATATATGGGAAATGGATTCAGTTTCAAGGTCTCACTAAGGATGTTCTTTACTGAGAAAATAATAATAAGAAAGACCATATCTACATAGTTGATAATTTTTTTTACTTGAGAAATTTCTATACACAGTTTCATCATCACATTGGAGTTAATTATCTATCACTTTTGATAATTTAAAATTATATTTATATTGTACCATGTCTATTTACTTCATTATAAATACTAAGACTGCATGGAGTCTTAACTTAGAATAGAGCCCTAAAGCTAAATTTGTAATTAAACAGTTATACAGACCTAATAAACTCAAGGTTTCTCTCCTCATCAGCCCAAGTATAGAATTTTTTATTCACATTTGCTTCTGTTTCAAGAATAAATTAATTCAGTAAGGCTATTAAAGACCATCAATCTTGGGCTAAAATCTTTCTGTAAATTTTTGAAAGAAACATATATATACTACCATAAATGAAGTGAAATGGTATATTGATAATTGTATAGAATTGTTTCATAATTTATCATCTATATGAAGCATTTTTCTCATAGAATTTATTTCAATATAGGGTTATAATTAAAGCAATAAATTGATGATAAGAGGAAATCAAAAAAATACATATGAAGTTCATAGTCGTCTTTTGTAATTAATTTTTTGTGAAGACCCTCACAAGTAGGATATTTTTCATTCTTCTAGCTCAACTTTAATCGTAATGAATTAGGAAAAAGTGAAAGATAAAATAAATAAATTTTTTTAAAACAAATTTTAAGTAAAACAAACAATCTTCTACCCAAAATAAATCTTTACCCTGATCAATCAGGAAGCTCTAAATAATTTGTTCTTAGTCTGTGGTAAAGCTGTGAGTATGATTATATTATGGTCTGGTTAGAGTTTTTTCTGGAAAATGAGGCATATAGCTTTAGTATCCTAAGCTCTTATTACCCTTTAAGATTAGCTACTTACTTATAAATTTATCATTGATTAAACCTTCCCACTTATATATAGAAATACTTATCCATTGATTAGTTTTGTCCATTTTGAGATCACAATTCTCTTTCTAACGTCGAGTCTTTTGTAATTTATCTAGTTTCATTCAAATCTTATTGTGTTCTTGAAAATAATTTCTACTTACCCTCAACTCTTCTCATTTCACTGCACAATTATCTTTCTCCCTTTTTCTTCAAGGAGACAGTCTATATTGTACTGATATTCTTTCTTCCAAAATTTGTTCAATTCATATAATAAATTATTTCTTTGTTTATATTATATCTGAGTTATTTTTCATCTTATTCTGTAGAAATTTCATCTGATCATTTCCTCACTAATTCATAATTTGACATCCCTGTCTCCATCATACTATGAGCTGTTGAAGTATAAACACACTTTTTGATGACTTGGAAAATTCATAATAATAGTTATCGGTTAGTATCACACAATATTGGTTTTCTTCCAACATTTTGGTATTTTGACCTTGAAACTGCAATCACTTTATTTTTTCTAAGTATAGAAGGCCAAAAGTGGTTCATTTTGTATCCCTTAATGGGATCTACACAGAGGTTCCTCATTTGGTATTCCTATCATTAAATATGTAAAAGTTATACATTTTTTAAATTTCATTTTTGGAATTTGGATTTCTGATACAGCATGTATTAAGTTATTATCTTTAATAAGTTTTGGTCTAGAAGTGGTAAACTGTTATGGATAGTACCATTGGAAAGCTCAGGGTTTTCTCCTTCTAATGAGGCCCCACTTTGGGTATCTCAAACTAAAACTGTAGAAGTTGAATGAGAGGTTAATATTTTGTTCATCCTTATTGTGAGCCTTGAGGTATATTTTACATACCCAAATAGGCCACAATTAATATTAAAATAAGTTTTGAGCTATGCATGTCCCATAAGTCATGCATATATCCATAATTCATCATTTTCCATTTAAAAAAGATAGATATCTTTTTTTTGTAAGTAAGTCCATGAATTTAAGGCCAGATTTTTATTTTACACAAAATCTTTCTCAGGGTAGCTCCATAGGGTTAATAAACATTTTCCTGTGATATGTATTTCAAGTTTAAAATATTCCTGATAATTTGTTAATATTCCTCTTTGAATATTTCATACCAGAAGCTTTTATGTAACCCTCAATCATATTTATCATTATTAAGTAATTGAACATGGGAATCTTTATAATATCCTTTTTCAGGTCAATAAATATTTTCAACTTTAAAATCATTTCTATTTTTATTACACCCCCCTTTTTTCATCTCTTGAAAGATATTTTATTTTCTCTCCTAAATTGTTTGTCTATTTTTCAAAATGAAATCTGAATTTGAAAGTCTTCTATAGTTTCTCTGTCTATCAAGTGTTATCCTTTTATACTCTGAATGGGTATCTAAATTCCTTCAATTTTTATTTTTGGATGTGAAAATTGGATAAAAAGATGAATTCCTTTCCCCATCCCCAAGATTTGTATCAGGTGAAACTCTTTAGGAGTTTCAAAAGGAGAACAAATAGGTTTTTTAACCTTATTAGTATGAAAATATGATATCTCAATGATTCACTGTTTTACCAACAACAAAAATGGATGAAAAATGCTCTTCAAGAGATAATTTAAGCTACAAAAACTTTTCTACAAAAAGAACTTGTTCAAATCAATTGAGAATCTTTATTAATTCAATTAATCTGATAAAATAGTCTATAAGATTTTTTTCAAATAAAAAACACCCAAAAATCACCAGAGAGAATCTATAAACTGAGTGACAAGTCTTATATTGGTTAAATATTCTTGAATCTACTTGTGGGGTGGCTCAAGGCTTGAGATGATTATGGTATCTCTAATTTAGTTTATACCCTTAAAATAATTCAAAAACTTTGGATTTAATCTTTCATTTTTGAGTTTACATGTAATCAAATTAATTATACAATCAAGAAGACTCTAACATGAAAAAATGATGGGGAAAAGACAATTTTCTTTATTAAAGAGTAAAATATTCTCTCAAAATATGTTAAATATATATATATAACATGGAGTTCATTTATCATGTCATAATCCCTGTTTGGACTAAAAATGGCTGGTTTTTGCCATATTTTGCTATTCTTAGCCCTATGCACCACCATCCATTATTGTAGTGTTAGTTGGATTCCCTCTCTAAGAACTTCATGATTTGTGTAAGGAGAATTCAAAATTGTTAGGAATTATTTTGTGGGTTCTTTTTATCTTAAGGGTTTCTTAAACCTCTTAGAAACAGTCAAATATATCTTGGTTATTATTAAACCTACCTCATAAGCTGAGACATAGACCCTGTGACATACCCAGAAAAACATTAGTGAATTTTTTAATGGAATTTAAAATTCTACACACAGCTTGAATATTTCATTTTCTTTATTTATTAAATAAGATTATTTTATTTCAATCATATCCCTATTATCACCAACATGCCATAGTCTTCATTTTTTGGGAATCAAAACTATAATAAATTTCTCAAAAAACCCTGAAGTCATGGAAATACTTTTGAAACGCTCAATTATTTAGTATAGAACTGAAAAATCCAAATAAATTTCAAAAAAATTCATCAATTACTCAGTTTGGCTTCATTATTGGAAAAAATAAGGAAATTTCGATATTGGTAAGAAATTTTTGGACTCATCACCTGAATAAGTTAAAAAAATGTATGATCAAAAAATTAGAATTGAAAGATATTTCAATCTTTTTAAATTACAAGAGAATTTTTTTCAATTCTATTGGCTATCATTTGATGCATGACCATATGTTTTATTTGAAAAAACATTTAATAAGACAGCTTATAGTATTTTAGAATACTGCATGTCATATTGAAAAAGCTTATGCTTGTAAAACCAAAATAATTTATTATTGAATAATTCCCAATTAAAATCCCTTACCCTCTTCTGAATGTGAAAATATTCATCTAAGTTACAGTTTTGACTATCTTTTGAAATTCAGGTGGGTTGTCATATCTGAAGATTTCAATCCATAAATCTCCAATGTGTGCAAGCAAATTTTAAATGATCACACAGCTTACTAACCAATCAGCAAAGTTTTTTGTCTCCTCTGTATCTCTGATTTAATTTTCCATCTATCATAGTTATTACCACCTCTTCTTTGATATACAAAAAGAAATCATAAATTTTTACTTGGGATATTTTCAGAAAAGGTTGAAAGTAAGTTTTAACCTCCTGTTTAGAAATACTCTTTTTTTAAAGAAAAGACATAGAATTATCTTGATAATTTGGAATTGTGAAGGAAATATTTCTCTTTTTAGTGAAAGTTTTCTTGATTTTTGAAATATTCATTTTGAATGAAAAATTTTAAGAATTTAAAGACCCAGTTAGTCCAACATTCAGGGAAGAAGATTTCTATTTATATCACAAACAGGATAAATGGAAATTTACTCTCTATATATAGATCAACAGAAATTTATTTTATATATGTAAGAATCAAATCTTATAAATAATATTTCTGATGTTGCCTCTTTTAAAGATCAAATTATACCCCACCATAATTGTTAGTCCTTTTTAATAATAATATTAATCTTTCATAAATGAAATAAACACAACAAGGAAATCCCCATTCTTTAATAACTCTTGAAGTTTCAATTTTCTCATTAAAATAAGGCCATATGATCAATTTTCTTTTATTCTGAATTAAACATGATGTAACTCAATTGGTATATAAATAGATAGCTCCTTTACTTACTCCAGAAAGCATCCTGTGTGATGTGTTTTAAATTAAAATATTTAATGAAAAAATTGAGCTATATTGGAAGGAATATTTACAAATATCAACTTAACAAGTGAAGTAAACTTTTTTAGACCTCAACTCCAACATCTATTTAAGTGTGGAATTTCCAAAATACCAGAAATTAAATGTGGAGTGTGAGTCAAAAAAAATCAGGATTTATAATGAAATATTTGGAAGATTTGAGGCAACCTAATAATAATCGTAAAAAGGATTTTGATTTCTATTTATTATTGAAAAACACTATTCTATTCTTTTTTAAGATTATACTTACAAAGATTCTTCAAATTCTTTCAAGATACATGTTTTTTAATCTTTCAAATGAATAAATAATTATTTATTCAAATTAAAATTCTTATAGATAATTAAAGACAGAATAATCTTTTCTTCATAAATTAAATATCTTTTATATTTCTTGAATAATATTATTTTTGATTATAGAAGTATTCACTTTACTATCTTCAAAAATTAAAATACTCAAAAAATCAAATAATAGGGGGTGTCAAAGTTACCAAGTCCCACACCTCAAGAGGTGTGGTATTTTAAGGTACAAAAAACCAGGTTTTCTGGTACCGAATCCCATGTTTAAATACTAAAATCCCGCCTTTAGCTTCCCATAAAGGCACATGTTTGAAACACACAACTCAGTAAGGGAATGTTAAATTTCATATAACTTTACTTATCTTGCATAAAATCTTAATACACTCACTATTTATTAAAGTATTTGATTCTAAATTTCATTTAATACAGGCCTTTTCTTCATTTACCATGCCCAAAGCATTGCAAAGGCTACCTTTAATTCAGACATTAAACTCACTGCAGCTCATTGATGCACTTAACTCTGATAGTGATTCTGATATCCAGGAAGATATAATATTATTAGATATGATAACCTCACAAAGATACCTCAATCCTCATAGAAGATATCCATCACATTACATGTATACAATGAATGATTTACAAACATTATCATCTGAAACATTTTGACAGCTATGTAGGACCACACAAGAATCATTTGAAAAATTGGTTGCACAAATTCAAGCTGATAAAACCTTTCAAAACTCATCACAAAACAAACAATGCAATCCTGCCATCCAATTGGCTGTGGCATTATCAAGGCTAGGATCAAATGGCAATGGGGCCACTTTGGGAAAGATTGGAATGTTGTTTGGAATTAGCCATGGGTCTATTGTTTTGTACACTCAAAGAGTCATCCAGATATTAATGAAGTTGAAGCGCAAAGTGATTTTGTGGCCAACAATAGAACAACAAAGAGAGATGTCTGCAGTAATGCAAGCAGAAGGCTTCCCTGGGTGCATTGGGTTTATTGATGAGAGTCTCATGCCATTATCACAACGTCCTCCTAAGGATGGTGAAGCCTATTTTGATCGCAAAAAGAGGTAAGTGGTTGAATCTTTATTCTTTATTTCAATATTACTGATGGCTTAAATATAAGGTATTCTATTTCAATACAACTGGTTTGTGATATTAACAAACAGTTCACTTCTCTGCATGTTGGTTGTACTGGGTCACTTCATGATTCAAATGTCTATCAAAATATGAGAATAGCACAAACACCTCAAGAGTTTTATGAAAAGGATCAGTACTTACTTGCAGATTTGGCATATGCAAGCTCTCCTTGGGTTGTTCCAGCATATAAGGGAGTTGTAGCACAGAATGAAGACAACCGTTATTTCAATTACTGTCTAGCAAAATCAAGGGTCAGAATCAAGCATGCAATTGGAATTTTGAAGGGGCAGTGGTTTTCTCTAAGGGAAATGTGAAATAAAATGAGGGATAATCATAAAATTGAATATTTTGTTAGTTGGGTTGTGTCTTGCACGATTTTACATAATATGTTAGCACAAATTGGTGATGAATGGTTTAATTTATATGAAGATGATGATCCACCACATGCAGAAAATCTGGCCAACAACAACATTGGGGAAGATGTGGTAAATATACGTGAAAAAATTAAACCAATCACTTTGGCATGGAAAAATAGTCAATTGTAAATTTCATCAGGATAATTTATTTATGTACTTAATTTAATGACATGCAACGTAGTGGAGATGTTATTCATAAAATAAAACTATTCAAAATTAATATTTTTTGGTTCTTTTTTGATCCTGCATATTTCTTTCAAAGTACTCATTGACTCTTGAATTAATTTTGGTGGGTGTCATTTTCAAGAATTTGTCACCTACATTAAATAATTTATGGTTTATTTGAAAAGAACATCCAAAATGAGTTATATTTTCATGATTGATCATTCCTGGAGGAGGTTTTGTTGTATGATAAACCATTGTTGATGTCTTCCAAAGAATTTCCATGATGCCAGGTTTTTTGAAAAATTGATCTCCATTTTCAATTCAGGGAAGTGCAATACATGTCCAGAGGGGGTGAAGACAGTTGGAAGTGGATGGAAATCTTTTCTTGATACAAAAGAAAATATACCATAAGTCCAGGCATTGAGATCATTTAAATCTTGGTGTGGCTTATTGAAAAATCTATCTTGGGTGACAATGACATTGGTAAATGATTTGAATTCTTCCTTGGGATTGGCATAATTCCATTCAAGCTGACTGAAATTGGGTAATTTGGCTGCTTCCATTAATGATTGATTTTCATTTTCTGCTAATTTTGAAAAATGAGAAATTCTTGAGTAAACAGATTTGTCATATTGATGAAGCTTGGTCCATTAAATATTATCTGTTTCAATTTGATGAGGAGTTAAATGTGGTTTTCTGGAGTAAACACCTAATTATTTTGCAATTAGTTGGTAATTATTATGATAATAAGCTAAAAATATCACACACCTTCAGATTTTCCAGAATCTGAACCAGAACAAAACCCAATACCTTTCATAATGCCACCTTGGAGTTGCTTATTGGATTCAATTTCTTGTTAATTTTTAGATAAGGAAATTAAGGTCATGATGAGGTTTTTCAGCATTTGAGAGTGTCCAGAAGAATTATCAAAAGGGGTTATCTCATATATGATGACAGGCACAAAGGGCTTTGTTGTTTTATCAATGAGTATATAAGGATGGGGGAGAGTGTTGAGTGATGGGATTTTAACCATGAGGCATTGGCAGATTTCTTGTCAATCAAAATGGTTGAGAAGTTTTTAAATTATTTGTTTGAATGGCCAAGGTGAGACATAATGTGTTTTGAATCATGGATGTGTTGTCTTTGGCTTTTGGTGAGCTTTCTTTTATGATTTGATTTGGTATTATTATCCTCATGATGTTCCACATTTGGTTTAGTCCTAACCATGACATCAAGAGGAGCAATAATAGTTTCATCATCTTTCAAATCATTCTGATGATGTGCTGAGTCTGGTTTAGTCCTAACCATGACATCATCAAAATGATTTGAAGAATGAGAGAGAGGAGGAGCATTTTTTTGAATTTGAAGGATGATGGGAGGGGGGGAAATTGAATGACATTGCAAAAGAAACCCTTATAATTAATCCTCCCCTATATGAACAAATAAATAAAAAGTGTAAACAAAAATTAAAACAAAAAAAAATTATAGGTTAGTAATGATCATAATCCAAAGACAAAAATAATCATCAGTTCAAAAAGATAATGATTTGAGAGAAACAAAGTCAAAAATAAATCATCATGAGTGATGTATGATTATGATTATAAAAGAAAAAAAAAAGAAAAAACAAATCATAAATCAGTTTATGATTTTTCAAAAAAAAAATGAAAAAAAAACAAATCATCAATTAGTGTATGATCTTAAAAAAAAGTCAGTAAAAAGAAAAAAAAATCATAAATCAGTTGATGATTTAAAAAAAATAAAATAAATAAATTGTAAATCATAAATCAGTTGATGATTTTTTTTAAAAAAAAATAAGTAACAAAAGTCAGTAATCTATTCTTCAAAAGCAAAAAAAAACAAAAAAAAATTGAAAACACTTGCTAATGGCCTCTGGGGGCCATTAGCATCAAAAAAACAAAAAAATGCTTGGAATTGATTTGGAACAATTAGGGCTGCCTTAGAACAGGAACCTCCCTGGTGCATTTTTGGGATGAGTGATGAGATGGATTGGGGGTTTTGGGAGGTGGATGGTGATGAATGGGTTTATTTGGGAGGTGGATGCTGATGGGTGGGGAAGTTTTGGAGGAGGTAAAATTCAAAAAATATAATTTAAAAAATTTACCTATAGAAAAAAAAGAATCAGCTTGGAAAAAAATGAGAGTGGTGAAGTAAAAAAAAATCACTTACCTGATATTAAAAAAAAGGGGATTTTTTTGGAAGTGAGAGGGGTTAAAAGTAAAAATAAAAAATAATAAATTAAGTATTAATAATTGAAATTAGAAAAAAAAAATCAAATTAAAAAAAAATTGAAACTCAAAAAAAAATGAAATTAAAAAAAAAATTGAAACTCAAAAAACAAATCAAAATTCAAAATCAAAAATCAAAAATCAAAAATACAAGGAAAATTGCAAAATTAAAAGTGGAAACAATTCAAAATAAAAAATGAAAATGAACCATAAATTTAAAAAAAAATAAAAATATAAAAAAAAAAATCTAAAATTAAAAAATACAACAAAAATTCCATAATTAAAAGTGAAAACAATTCAAAATAAAAGATAAAATTGAATCATAAAATTTTAAAAAAAAACATATAGAAAAAGATGAAAAAATTAAACAATAAAATGACATTCAATACCAATTCATTGAAAATGAAGAAACATGTCATCAAATTTTATTTTTGAACAGACCTCACATAAAATCTGGATGCAACACTTTCCCAAATTTTCAATTTTGTCCTGAATTGCAAATGAATGTTGTACAAAATTTAAATTGCAAGTTGGTGCCCCAATTATGCATAAACATTGAACTTTCAATTTGTTAATAAAGTGCAGTTAGATTTCATGACATAAGATCAATAATTAAACATAAACATCACTTTGATTTGACAAAAAACCACATATAAACTGATCACATGATGTATACCTAATATTTGATTTTTTATTGATTAATGCCAGAATGCATTCCAGCTCCCCAATTGGCCTGCTTGATGACAATGCTGCTATAGTGAGATCCATCTGGAATTGCTTTTCCTTCAATTCCAATTCACAATTCCACTTTTCTTTTTCAAATTCATATTTCTTCATATGTTGCTTCTCCTCAAACTCCATTTGCTTTTGCAACTTGACTTCTTCAAACCATTTCTTTTCCATGTTTCTCGTTTTTTCTTCATTCCAACTCTCCCTGTCCCACTCCAAACAAGCATTTTCACTGGTTTCACGGGTTACAAATCATGCATTTTGTCAGTAGGATTGATCTGAGTAACCATAAACCCAAAACATACCCTTTTGCCGTGATTCCAGCAAATTTTCATATGTTGGTGCAAACATATCCATCCGCCTTTTCCTAGAGCCACTCTTGTCATTCAAGTTGGGAATCAATTCTTGATGACGCTTTTGTATTGAATGCATTATGGATTTACTTTTCTGGTCAAAGGAGAAATAATCAACAATGGATTTCATAAGTATCACTCTTAAATGTACTTAACGATTCATCTTGAAGGTTTTCCTCTGGAACCAAGTGATCATCAATATTCATCAAAGGATCCAGATTTTGAGGTGAATCCAAGCTATTATTCTCCTTTAAAAAGCAAATGAGGTTTAATTATTGCAGGTAAAAAGGAAGAGACAATAACTTACCTTATCAAGCAAAACATCAACATCATCATCACCATTTAAGCTGTCCTTTTCTTGTGAATCATAGCTTGCAATGGGAGTGACATTGGGCTTGTGGCCAAAGAGCACATCCATTTGAGCATAGCAAGGACACATACTTTCAAGCTTTTCACTCATTGATTTTATTCCTTTACTCTAATCTTCTTCCGTTATTCCAGCCCCAGTTAAGTTTTTGAATTTTTTTGCTGCCATATATTTCTTTTTATATGTTCATCATTGATCTTGGATGCTGCTTGAACTAAGGTTTAGGCCATTTCGTGATTTTTTGTTGACCTCAATGGCAATAAGCTGATTCCATACTGCTTTGATTAAGGAGGTCTTACAATAGATGTTGAGCCACTAGTACCAAAACATGACCAAAAATTGGATTTGACTGAAAGCCAATTAATTATGGTTAAATAATCTGTATGTATTAAGTGACCTGATGGATGAGGCAGGCCAGAGGTGATCTTTATATCTGTCTTGATTTGTCTTTCTTTGGATAGAGGCATTATTATATGGATGAAGAAGTATAAATGGACTGTAAGCTGTTTGGTCAGATTGTCCAAAATGGAGTGTAGAAGAATATGTTGTACAGGTATGAATTGTGAGTTCTCATTGGGGTTAGGTTTCAAGCTGAAATCCCAGATGCATGGGATTTGGTCAAAATACCAGGGGACTCAGCTAAAATGCCATGCAATTTACACATAAAAAACCTGGGATTTGGGCTCCAAATCCTGCGTTATTTTAAGGTGGGATTTGGTGACTTTGACACCCCCTAATATTACAAATCAAGAATATTCAACATAAACTTATAAAAAAATCAGAAGGCATAGAAGGGGGGAGACAGAGAGAGAAATGTTTTCAAAAACAAAACAACAAAAAATAGCTGGGGGAGAGGGGAAAGTGAGTTTATTTAAAACAAAAAAACAATTTTTGATTCTATGCATAGGCACGCCTACCCCTGTTTTCCCACATTGGGGGGTGCCCTAGAGGCGCGCCTGGGGGGAATCCCTTTTAGCTCTTGCCAGCTCCCCTACTCAAGTAGGGTTGTGGGAGGGGAGCCAAGGGCATGCTCTTGTGGCACGCCACACCCCTATTTTCAATCATGGTGGGTTTATGGGTCCAACTGTTGGCATAACCCTAGTTAGGGTTAAGCCAGCAATTATTTAGCCGCTTGACAGCCAGGTGAGCCAGCTATCCTTTTTCCTGAATATTCAATCTTGTCCCTCATTTTCTATTATTTCTGACCTCTTTTATCTCATCATTTTATTATTTTATTTTTTATTTCAGAAAGTCAAGCTGACTCAAATTGGCAACAGCCATCCAGGGTTCATGGGCCGCGATGAAAGGGCTTTTTAATGTCTCATCTCAATCCCAATGCACCCTCACATTGTTTCAAATCCAAGTGCAGTTACTGTAGTCAAATTTTCACTGAGGCACACCCTCACCACCTCTTCAACCATGTCAAGATTTCATGTTTGAAAATTCCAGCATCCAAAAAAATTAAATATATCCATGATGTAATCCAAACAGCCAGAGCAACCAAATCAGAAGATCAATCAGGCTCTGGTGCAAGTGCAAGAGCTTCATCACCACCATCCAAAAATGATGAATGTAGTTTACCTATTGGAAGAATGAATGGTAATTCTGCATCAGAAGCATCTTTTTTCCGCTGTTTTATTGATGAATGCATGCAACAGCTTCATGAAATGATTTTCAAAGCATTAATAATATCAAAAATCTCATTCCGATTCCTTGACAATAAATATTTTCAAGACTACTAGAAGGCTCTTTTATGCTCACAATACAAGCTACCAACTTGTGATCCAATAACTTCAACTGTCCTACCTTTACTTCATGCAAAGCTTGAAGCAATGATCCTTGAGGAGGTTTGTAGCTATCAAGGTATGATGCTATTGATTGATCGTTGGACAGATGTCTCAGGCTTCTCTTGATATGCATTTCTACTATTACGAGGACAATACATCAAGAAATTTGTTGATGTACTGGATCTTAACATTAAACATCATACTGCAAATAATATTTGTGAAGAAGTGAAGACTTGTTTAGATAGGAAACTTATCTCACTAATAAAAATCTGTGCAGTTTTTACGGACTCACCTTCAGTAATGACCAAATTCCAAGTAAGTTTTTTCTCTTTTGTTCTTTTTTCTTCTCAAACTAATTTATGATTAATATTAGACCCTTCTTACAAATGACAACAAACATATCATGAAGACACATTGTGTCTTGCATGCCTTTAATTTAATTGCAAAGCACTTCACTTCATATTCAACCATGGAAGGAGTCATAAAAAGTAACAATGTGTTGGTCAACTACTTTACAACCTCATCATTTTGGGGAGAATACCTCACCAATTGGGCAAGAGATAATGATATATCTCATGGTCTTGAAAAATTATGTGAGTCTCTCTGGTACTCACTCTCAAAAGTATGCCTCAGTGTTCAGGCACATGAGGAAGGATTTAAAAAATGTCTTGCAATTTTTTACAATCCATCACATGATAAACCAACAATTCCCCCTTCAGTTGTCTCAGTAATTAAAAACCAGGATCACTTTAGTTTAAATGATACACTTTTGATGCTTCTGAAACCAGTTGTTGATAGCATTGCCCACTTGGAGCACAGGAATACAGAGCTTGCTGATGTCTGGAGGAAATTTTTGTCTGTATATCATTCTATCATATTCAATGTTTATGATTGGCTTACAAGCTTCAAGTGCAACTGCATCAAAGTACTTCATCAGGGTGTAAAATACTTTCATTCCAATTTCTATATAATTTCATTTTTCTTACATCCATCATATTGTAATGTGGCAGTATAAATAAAACATTCACTGAAGGATATTACTGTGATGATATTAATACTATCCAGGGATTGGCAGTACTACAAAGAAGATGCGAAACTGTTGATAACTCAAATTAAGCAATACTATAGTCAGTATGAGCCATTTGTAAATACAAGCAAAGGTATGTCATTATTTATCTTTATTTCTCCCAACAGTGTGCTAATTAAAACTGCTTACAGGCCATTTTCCAAATAAAGCCATTGATTATTGGCTAGGACTACCTGACAGTTCACAATGTATGCCGCTCAAGAAGTTAGCAATTTGTATATGTGAAATTGTCCCCCATGCTGCAGGCATTGAAGGACTTTTTTCAGTGATGTCAGCAATAAAAACAAAGTATCAAAATCAAATGCTGCCAACAACACTTAAAATGATCAGCCAAATCAAATTGCAGCTCACTAACCCTCAAAAGCCGAAAGCAAACAAAGAAGGAGACCAAATCTTGCACATAAGTGAGCATGATTTTATGTGTGGGTTTGATTTCTTTTCATCACCTATAGAGCTTGTGCATTTTGAGGAGGGTGTCTTTCACCATTCAGACATGCAACTGACCTCACGTCAGGATGCATTTATGTAGACGATTTTCGACTTTAATTTGTGGGAAGAAGCAAATCAACAAATTGCTACTGGTGGTGATATCTTGGTGGTCAATGGAGAGGTACAAGAATGTGCCCGAACTGCAGTTTTTTCTCCTTTCTCACAGCCATAAGCCAGCTTTTGTTCATATATATGGCGCATATCAAACTACAGGGATTTCCACCCCAAAAATAGGGAGAGCTCACTTGTTGCTAACTGAAAACAAAAGCTGTCAGTGAGGGATTATTAATAGGCTTTTATTTTGGAAAAGCTGGTTAAATTACGTGATACACGGCTTGGATTAGTGTGTGATATTGACTAATAAACAGTGAGTATTAATATTAATTAATGTCCAAACCCCCTCAAAAAGTAAGGTAACTGAGAGACATAGCCTATACGCCAACCCAAAGGCTTGGCTGGTGAAGTTTCGGTATAATAGTTCAGAATTTCCTTTGATAAGATGAGCTATAAGGAGATCATAGACTCAATGGTCGTGTTTTGGGAGTAAGCTCAAAATTATTGCACCATTAATGCTTTGCTTGTCGTAGCTCAGGCTATTGGTCCTAAAGTTTCGGCGCAAGGGTTCATTATATCTAAAATAGGAAGGTGCACAAAGGTCAGACTCAAGAGAAACCTTGCAAAGAATTGTATTTATCAATATACTCACCCCAACACCAAGACCCAAACCGGCACCGACGCCTAGTCCGAGCTGTGTAAATATTCAATTTTACGATGTCAGCTTCAACACTGGAACTGCGTGTGTAAAAAAAGCAAACTTACTCCTCCAAGTCCCGAGCCGTAGCCATTTCCATAGCCATAACCACCCCCATTGCCATACCCATAACCGCCGCCATTGCCATATCCATAACCGCCGCCATGGCCATATCCATAACCGCCGCCATTGCCATAGCCATAACCGCCGCCATTGCCATAGCCATAACCGCCGCCATTGCCATAGCCATAACCGCCGCCATGGCCATATCCATAACCACCGCCATGGCCATATCCATAACCGCCGCCATTGCCATAGCCAGCACCGGAACTATAACCACCTCCACTCCCGTAGCCACCGCCGCCATATCCACCATGATGGCTAAAACCAAATGTTGGCCTAGCATATGTTGTCTGGAAGCTCAGACAGGCAATTGACAAAAAAATTGTAATCAAAGAGTAATGCATCTTCTCGCTAAGGTAAAAATGATATTTCCTAAAGGAGTCAGTTATATATAGCTTTAAATAGACGAAGTTTACGCAAAGGCAGCGAAATCAGAATGTAATGAAGGAAATGTAAAATTCCTGTTTTTTCAGGTAGCTTTTAGAGAAATATAAAAATTATGTTTGATAAAGAGAAGGTGAAGTGGGTGATATGAGTTTATGGAGAAGACATCGAAGTCAAGCAAGAATGCTTTATAGAAAAAACGTTGCATTCTTTCTCCCCAACGTTTCCTCAAATTTTGGCTATGCTTTTCAGTTTTCGGACTAAAACAGACTCCCTAGTACTTGATTTCAACGCCAGCTTCTGTTCTCGGGTTTCTGGTTCTCAGCTTATTCGGCTGTTGTTGAATTAAAACTGGACCAGGCGCCCGAGATCACTTTTGGACGGAAAATTATTAGGCCAAAACGCTAATCAGGTTGACGGAAAAATGAAAGACCAAACTAGACCTCTCACGCATGCTTCAGATATCAGTCACAAATTCCGGATTCAAGTCCAAGTGATTAGATTTCTTTGGAGGTTGATATTCCGCAGGAAATTATTGCTGCAACTCTATGCAATGTCCAAGGTAAAGTATAATTTAACGACGCCTTTTTGCAGTAAGTCTTGACCGGTTCAAAATTCCAAATACAATATTAAAAATCGGAGGCATTTTGGTTCCAATTACTGAATGTGGAATATGAAATTTTGTGAATATCACACTTTAGCAAACACAAGAGACCATCTTTTTTGTTACAAAAGAATCAATTCATTTAAGGTCCAGTGACAGACACATTAAAAAGATTGCAGTAGAATTTTTCTTGTCAGAAATTTATTGACTTCATATATTGCACCGATTGTGTATATCTAAAGTGACCAAAATACAACTTGGGTGTAATGTCAAGGCTTAGGTATATTTGTTTTTAAACTAATTGGAAGTCTGAAAAAAGATTAATTCAGGAATTCAAAGAAAATGAAGACCATTCCTTCCATATAGTCATTTTAGTCTTAAAATGCAGATCGCAAAAATGGTCAGGTATCTGCTAAGGTAGTTAAGTGGATAAATTTCTCATTTAATGCAACTTCGAAAGAATTAGGAATGGATTTGGCTTTAGTAAGAAGTTGAATACATGTTACTTTGTCTAAAGGTAATTTTGTGATGATGAAGTTTATTGTCTTATGAGGGTTTCTAAATTGTACACATAGCGCGTTGCTTTGAAGTCAGTTTTAGAATTGAGAGATTTTCCTCCAATAGTGTGATCTCCAACATAATTCAATTTTGATAAAAAGTGCTTATAAGTCAATCTTCAGCAATATTGAATTTTTAAGGAGGTAGGGTGCTGGTAAATCGTGTTTTTCATTGTTTGGGTCTTTGAGCCATACGTTTGATTACATCATCTGGAAAACAAGTTCAATTTGAAAACCATTTTTGTGCAAGTAGGCAAGGTCTCCAGGGTTGAATTCCTTGAGTAGAAAAATTTGTAAAAAGGGAGGATCTTTTAGGTTAGGATATTAATTCTACTTTCAAGCAAAATTTCCAGTCATGCTCAACAAGTATAAAACTTCAAGCTTTAAAAACATAAGGTTAAGATACTGTGGTATTTTATGTTAGACTATGACTCATAACCAGAGACAGATAAGGACACCTAAAATAATGTAGATTATGGTAATTAAACCAAAAGAGATGGAAAACTCTTTTACTTTTTCCAAAAAAAGGTAAATAAATAATAAAGTCGCAGCCACCAAAGGCTTCACTGAGCCAATAAATGCACTAAAGCTTACTATCTGTGAGAGAAAAATACCCCCTTTCATATAGCATTATTCTGATCTCCAAAAAATCAGAAATGGCAGAGCTATGTGGGAGGGAAAATCTTGTTGAGCCTAAGACTTAATTTTTCTCTCTCAGATTAAATATTGAGTTTGAATCAGAGAGCCATTTTATTAAATCTTTGATTTTCGCCCTCAAAAAGATCTCTTAAATGGCACCATTTTCAATTGTGTAGAATCAATAGCACAAAAGCTAAAATACTGCACCCGGTTGAAATATTAAAAATAAAAATATAATATTTTTACTTTTCATCTAGCTTCTCTAGATTAGATTACAGACTAACTGAATGAAACAATTTATAAAAAGGTTAATGTAAAAATATACAATGATACCACTCAAAGACCTATATCTCATACAGGTAAAAAGATATCAGGGTCTTCTTCTAAAAAAAGGAAAATACTTTTTACAAAAATTAAAGACAACTTTAATCATGTATAAACTTTTTATACTTAACAATAATGTTTCATGAGTAAACCTGTCTGGTAGAGTTAACCCAGGGATAAAGCTGGAAAATATGGCAAGAACTTTGGCTTAAAACCATACAAGGGGTTTATTATCAATCCTTTCAAACCACAATAAAGTAAATGAAATTTAGATCTTTTACTCTAATAATGTGGGATAAGGTTATCCATACCTTTAAAGCCTGATTTAGAATTAAAGGAGGTCTTTCCTTCTTGAATAAAAATATTTCTCATATTATTAAATCTATTATTATTTGGTCGAAATTTCTTTAAAAATAAGTAATATATAGAAATTTTTATATAATTTTACTATTAATCATTTTATTATTAATGATAAAAAAGAATTGATAATTTTTCCAAAACATATTCTAAAAATACTCATCAATGCTCTTTTACAATATCAGTGCACTTTTTGGTCTTATAAATTAAATTTTTACATTTCATACTTTGTAATTTTTAGGTAGCCTAATGGATCATAGAAAATTTAGTATCATTGAATTGGTAGAGATCACTAATTTTTCCAATTTTATGTTCAAAGTGTTCACAAGAAGGAAAGGGGTAGGAAATCACAAGTTTGTAAAGGATGGTGAAATTGAAATAACCTCAATTTATGGCTCAAATACTTCATGATTTTATTAAATGGTAGATAAATGCTTTCAAGCTGTCAATTTCCCTGATACTATATAGTTCCCTTATATCTCTACTCTTGGTTTCAATAATGACCTTTATATTTTTATTTGAGACATGAATTATTGAAGCTTGATATGCTAGTGTTCACTGCGTGACCTAATCAATGATTTTGAATATTCAATATGGATTTTTAATCCCTTTGTTTATTTCATAATGAATTAAAAAAACCTTCTGATTTTCAGGGTGCATCTATGAAGTATCTTTAAAATGTCAAATGAAAGCTAGCACTGCAGCTGTGACATTGAAAGAAAACTCAAAAATAAATTTAAAGGCTCTACTGTTATTATTAACAATGGTTATTCATCTATCAAGAGCCTTGGTTCCAGTAATAACATATCAATTTAAAGGTAATATCACTGAAATAATTTATAATTGTAGCTATATCAATCTTATTTTAATGGTACTACTGTCTAGATACAGTTTTTCAATGTGAGAATACTATAATATTATGAATAAGAGGTTTATAAACGAAAGAAGACCTCCTTTCAATTATTATGGAGACAATTACGGATAAGCAAACTTCTCACACATCTTTATATTGAATCCTTACATTCATAGTTCTGGTCTGTGGCTCGATATACTCCACGCGGATGTAATAATGATAATAATTGTACCTTTTGGGCCACAAGTGATCATTCTGTATAAATAAAGGGTGAAAGAGCTTTTAAAAATCCACCTCAGACCTTTTATTTTTTTTACATAGTGGTTGTGGGACCATTATCAATCATTATGGATAGTTTAAAGCTTCAAACCATGAATACATCAGGTACAAAGCTAGTAAAAGATGGCACAGACCAGTATTGATGGTTAAAAGTTCAATACAGATACTTTACTCAATTTTGGTGTTATAAAGAATAAAATAAATACAAATGTTAAGGGTATTAATGGAACATTAAGCTTTGACTTACTCATATTATCTAATCTCAAAAACTGAAGAAGGAATAAAGGCTTTAGGATTGGTGATGTATTTTGGTAAATCTGTATATGAATTTTAAAATTTCCATGCCAGATATCTCAGTTAATTCCTATGATATAAATATTTCAATTAATAAGATTAATAAATCCTGAAGAGCTCTTATGATATATTTTGAATATGGGAAAGATAAAATAAATTTATCAAATTTTGAATACCAAGAAAATGGTATATTTGGTTATAAATTTTTGCACCTATATTTATTATTCAATTTATGAGTTCAGCTAGTCTAAATATTTCAAATGGTGTTGGTAAACACACATAAGCTTTTAGTAAAAACATGTAAGCCCTTACATGTTTTTACCAATTTCTGGCCAAAACATGTAAGTTCATGGTAAAAACACATAAGGGACCTTATTTTTTAAAAAAAGATTCCTCAGGCTCAGTTTTGAGGGTTTTTTACAAAAAAAATACCATATCTTTTTCCAACATGGGATTTCAAAATCCTCAAATTTTTCCAAATTTTTTTTGCCAAATTTCTCAAATTTGGCCAATTTGACAAAATGGCATATTTTTTAAAGAAATCATATGAAATCTTCCCACTTATGAATTTCATGAATTTTTTTAAAAATGAAGGGTTCAATATTGACAATGAATAGCTAGAAGCCCATAATTTTGGCAATTTTTTTTGGTGGGACAAGTGAAGGCACAAAAAGGGGTTTTTTCCCATGTTTGTAATTTGACTATTTTTAAAAAATTAATTCAAAATCTTCCCACTTATGAATTTCCTTCATTTTTTTAAAAAAATTGAGGGTTCAATATGGACAATAAAGAACCAGAAGCCAATAATTTTGGGGAATTTTCTTGATGGGACAACAAGTGATGGAGAAAAAAGTGTTTTTTTCTCTTGTTTGTAATATGACTATTTTTAAGTACAAAAGTGCCACATGTTTGATAAAAAAGAGACTGAGGTGGGATTTAAACAATAAATAGGACTGAGGAGGGGGATAATTGGAATAAATTGTATATACAAAAATCAATCAATCTGAATCAACCTCCAGAATAGTTGGTTTTTTCTGAGGGGGGAGGAATATTGGAAAAATATAACATCCTGTGTTTCTTAAATCTATCAGCTCACCCCAGGGCTTGTGGTTGGGCATGAAATTTCCAAGTCACAGTAATGGGAGGGGACTGGATGAACCTTAGAAATGATTATATACAATGGAGAAAAATTAGAACAGCTATCCAACAAGCAGATTGAAATGGGGGCTTATCATTTTGAGGACAGAAATAAGGGAAAAAAGAAAAAGATTGGACTGTGTAATAAAAGAAAGCTGGTCTTTGATACTTATTTAAAATTGGATCCCCCATTTCAGGCATGGAAATCCACTTGCTTTTTGGAGCCTGGCCAACATCTTCATACCACTCAATTCTGTCCAAATAAGAGGATACTGAGGGAATTGAAGTGTTCATGGCTTCATAAAGGTCTTGTTTTTTTGAATTTCTTCAGCCAAGTCACCTCTGAAATCAGCACATTGATCTTGAGTCTTTTGAATGTAGTTGTATACTGTTATGTAGCCACAGTTTCCATCACCCTGGAAATTGATGGCCTTGAAGTTGTATTTCAATATAAACTTGGGCAAGTCTTCTGAGCCAGGTACCTGATAAAATAAGGTCAAAAATTGAATATATATTAAAATAAACAATAGAAATATACATTAAAAAAGAATCAGAAACTCACAAAGACCTTGGAGCATTAATCACTTGTGTGATAATTGCTTTGAAAATGCTCACAGGTCAAGTCAACTGCATCATATATCTTCAAGCTGGTGGCAGGATTGTGGGACTTTCTTTGTGATGTTTTGCTTCTGATTTCCAATCTTCTGGACCTTGTAAGGGTAAATTCTGATTGGTCATATTCATTAAATTCAGTTGCTGACGGTAGTGAATCTGATTAACTGATGGATTTTGATAATGTGTCCTCAGAATCTTCAAAATTTTCAGAGGAGTCCACTTCCATAATTGGGGAGGGGATGTTTGACTGTGATCTCAATGCTGTTTTACTGGTCACTTTGGATGGGTGTCTTCCTCTTCTCTTGGATTGACTTTCAATTATTTCAAATCTTTAGGGTTCTCTTTTGTTTTAATTTTTATTTTTATTCTTGGCTCCTTGATGTCTTCTACAAATATTCTTGCATTCTAGTGGGTCTTCATAATATTGATCATCCTCTTGACTCTTGGGAATTCAATCAAATGGGGCTTTTCTGGTCAAAACATCTTGAAAGTGTTGAGGAATCAAGGTGATTTCTGCCATTGGTCTTTGAAAAAGGTCCTCCCCAATATCTTCAAATATTTTTTTGTCTTAATTCTTTTTTTATTTTTCAACAGTTTGATCATCACCTTGATAACCAGTCTGAGAAGAATATGACAAAGAAAATCAGTTAATAAGAGAAAAAAAGTAAGAATTTGAAGTCAAAAAACACTCACAGGCAAATTAAAATGCCACTGAGGATGGAAGTCTGATATCTCAAGCCTTTGGCTCTTGGAAAATGCCTTTCAGGTCTTACACTTGCAAGGAATGCCTTGATAGTTGTTGTATTTGTTGGTGCATTTTTCATTGGGGGAAAATTTGGTTTTGAATTTCTCAAAGGCCATCTGAAGGGAATAATGAGACACCTTGCCATTGATAGCACAGATGTGTGGAGGAAAACTCTTGACATGGACAATCATTTCTTTGGAGATTCTGTTGATTATTTCCATAAATTGTTTTCTAAAAGCCATGTGGAGAGCCCTAACTACCTCCAGGAGAGTGCCAGTAGACCTTTGGAGCCAAAGTTTGATCATTGCATGGGCACCTTCAACTCTGGAGGTGGAGCCCACACCCAGGTGGCAATGGTGGTTGGTCCAGGCTGTCACATAATAGTCCTTTAGAGGAATCCAGGTATTTTCCAAATATTGAAAGACTTCAGGATTTTTGACTTTCTTTTGAAGCTTCTTGCAGTTGTCTTTGAATAACTTTTCAGTGGATGAATACATAAACTGAGAAATGAATCCCAAAGTCATTAATATAAACAATTATAAGAGCAAAATTGAAACCAAGTGAAATCAAGTGAAATATAAAAGTATATTACTTGATTCCAAAGGCCCATAAAGTTTCCAAAATCAGTGCCATGACCAATTTTCTTCATGTAATGAGCATATACATATTTATTGATGTGCCAAATGCATAACATGAATTTGGAGTCTGGGAAGATCTTCTTAAGAGACTTTTTCAAGGCTAGATCCCTGTCAATAACCATGACTGGAGGGGGAACAAGATTGGTGTTGTTGAGGACTTTTTCTATGTATTGATTTAAAGTCCAAGTATATGAGGGTTCAGTTTCATTCTTCATCCAACAAAAAGACTCAGAAAAGGTCCTGTTGGTTGAGCTGAATCCAGCAATATGAAAAAGGGGAATTTTGTACTTATTGGTTTTATAAGTACAATCCATAAGAATGACATGAGGAAAGCCATCAAGGAGTTTTATGGAAAGGGGGTGAGTGAAAAACAAGGAGGTAATGTCTCCCTCAGCATCCCTTTCAGAGGACCAAACAAAACTTTCTTCTTTGATAGTTTCAATAAGAGCATCAATGGGCTTTCTTCCTTGCAGTTTGTCTTTCTTGATTTTCTTGACTTGGTTGTAAATGTCTTGAAGGATTAAAGGCCTTTCAGACTCCCTCTAACTGCATAATTGGGACTTAATTTGCCTTGGCATGAGCAGTGATTCAGACATTTGAGCAATTTTGGATGTTTCTTGCTCATTAATTTTCCTGAAAGCAGGATGAGCCATGATATTTTCAGTGGCATCATGGCTATTTTCAGGATTTTTTGACTTTAAGAGTCCAAGTGATCTTCTTGGCATATTTTCTGGAATAAAGTCTAAATGGACAGTCAAACTTTCTTGAAGTGACTGTTTTGGAGGATCTTTTGTTGGAATTTGGGGTCGCAGACCTGTCACAACCTATTTCAATTTGTTTGTGGGTCATATTGGATCTCAAGGTGGACACAGCATACCCCTGAGCCCTGGCAACATTATGCACATTCTGCCAAAGAAGCTAAAGGGTCTGAAATTCCCCTTCAGTGGGGGGTTGCAGCATTTTTGAGTGAAAAAGATGTATAAATTTAAAAAAAGGGAATTTGGGGATTTGGAATGAGGAAAGAAGTTTTCAAAATGTGAAAAAGAAGTGATAAAAGGTGTGAAAAATGAGAAAAGTGGCTTAAATGTGGGATTAATGGATGAGGGATGGTAAAAAATTTGGATTTTGGAGGCTTGGAATCAGGTTGTTGTGATAGAAAATGCATTTTTTCAGGGAAAAAAAGAATGAAAAGTGTGAAGAACTTCGCAAAATTGCTTTGGTAATTCTGTTTTTCAAAGAAGAATTGTTTGGGGTGGGGATAATGTGGATTATTTGGGTGTTTGGTCTTTTTTTGGGGGGGTTGTGGAAAAAAATCTGGAACAATTGGGAGTTAGAGGGTTTGGGGGGGAAAAAACCTCTTTTGGGCATGTTTTGGCCCAATACAGGCATTAATGTGTTCCATTTTTAATTAAAAATGGGCCCAGGGAACCCCTTATGTGTTTTTACCGCCTTCTGATGTAGGTGTAATAAAATTAAATGTATCTCAAAATGGGCAATATCTCGATGAGAACTTTAAGGAATATCCATTTTTGGGGGGTTTCAATTCAATTTCAAAAGCAAACTGAGGGGTGGAAAGAAGGCTTTGGCTTAGTGGATCCTTATTAAATACTTAATATTTTTATAGCTTGTTTAATTCCTATTAAATTTATATGATAATGATATAATTGAAAATTAGAGACTTCAATATTTAAAACTGTGCCTTTATGGGCTTTATTTTCCCAGTAGCTGTGCTTCTCAGGATTCAAGGTTAATACCATTCCTCATTATATGTGGATTTCATGCTTGTTCTTTTTCTGGAGTCACAGTATGGAGCTTTAATTAAGATAAAATACATATTAGATTAATTTAATATTTTAGAAAAAAATTTCTATTATTACTTTTTGTTTGGTGAAGGAATTAATTTTTTAATATTCAAATATTCTGATAGAAGTGAATGTTGTTGATGCAGTTCTTGTTCATTATAAAAGAGAGGGGTAGGAGGTATGGAATCGTGAGCTATAATCGCTTCATTGTGAAGCGAAATATGTCAAGAATTTCCCCATTACACTTATTTTGAAATTTCAAAGCTCAAATATTCAAAGTGTCAAGATTTTCATTGACAAATTTTTTCTATAATTTTCCAGTCCTGAAATAGAATACAGAGGTTGAACTTCAATAGCTACTCTGAAATGAAATGAAGGAAAAGATCCTCAAGAGGAATTCAAAAATTCAGTGACATCTTCCTCATTTTACATAATTATTGTCACATTTTCCTTATTATTCCTAGAGAATATCCCCCTCTTATTTCATGGCCTGTTTCATTTAGGAGTCATTCCAATTCTTACTTCTTCAATAAATTAAATATTTACTATTTAGTTTTTTAAATTATATTAATGATAAAGAACCATAACAAGCTATTTAAATAATTGGATAAAAGGGACTTATCAATTTAAATTTTCATTCTCTGAATATTTTTGAATTTTATTTATTCACAGTATGCTTAAAACAAAACCAAATTAAAAACATTTTACATAAAAATTATTTGAGAATCTCATGATAAAACAATCTGATTAGTTAATCACATTTGAAATTTAAAAAATGAACAAAAAATTATGTATATTTTGAATTATTTTCAGAAAATTATTTGAAACAAATAATATGTTCAATTTTCTCATTATTAATTTTGATTTATTGATTGATTGTTCTCAAGATATAATCTATTGTACCTTTTAAAATATTTAAAATAGTAAAAACCTGAATCTTAAGCTTAGTAATCAGTTGAATTCAAACTATAAAATCTTATTAATTTTTTATAGAACAACATTTCCTCAATGATATCATTGAGAATTTCAAAAAAATAAATGACTTTTTGTATTTGGAACTTTTATCAAATGAATATTTCTTGTGAATCAGAAATCTTATGGATTTTGTATTCCACTGGGCCCATATTTATTTTTCAAAAGAAAATTAAAGCCTCAAGTGTATTCAAGATTACTCTTCTGAAAATGGGGGGGAATTTGGGTACTCTTTATTACTGAAAAACTTTGAAGATGTTTTGTTGGGAAATGTTGGATTTGGTACTCAAAAACATAGGTCTTAAGTTCCTGAAATACAATATCTAATGAGGTGTTGGAATTTTACAATAATAAAATTTTGGGGAGAGTCTATTTAGTAGCTTTAAAATAGTAAATAAAAGCTATCACTATGACCGCCACATGGTGGAATTATTAAAGATGATAAGAGAATGGCTCTACTATTTTAAAATAGTGCCGATGAATCCATTGAGTACTCAGGTGGCAGTATACAAATATCAATCACAAGCTGAATCCACTACAATAATGTTTAATTAGAATTTTATCAATATTATTCTGAGGGTACTATGGCTATGAGACAGGTATACCATGTAATAATAGTTATAATTAATGATGAGAACCTTTTCAAGTGAGAAAATGCCTGCTTTTATCCCTTTTGTAGACTGATATTAGCTGGTAAGCTCTTCACACATCTGTAGATTGAAATTCTTTACTCTTGAGGCTGGAGTATGGCTCTATACCATCAATTCTGACGTCATTTTAGTTATAATTGTGGCTTTGGGACCACAAATGATTATTCTGGATAAATAAAGGGTGAAAACACTTTTCACAGGCCACATCATCACTTTTATGAAACATCTAATGCACTTGAATGACTAATATTAGTAATTATTTGTGTTCTTAAGATTAAAAATACCATCATTTTAAGTATTAAACCAGTACCAGATGGTACAGGTTTGGTACAGACAAGTATTTGTCAGAAGTCTTCAAATCCAGATGCCTCAGTAAAAATTGATATATAAAGAATTCAAGGGCACAAAATTTAAGTTCTTGATTAGCTCTTAAATTTTGTATTATTCATATTTTCTCTTTATAAAAATAGCAGAAGCTATAAGGTTTTGAAGTTTTGTGATGTATTTTTCTACATCAGTATGCAGCTTAAAAGACTTCCAGGCAAAATGTCTCTGTCATTTCAAAATATATTATAATCCTAAAGACACATAATTCTGGGGCTTTCTAAGCTCTAAAGTTCTATATAATGTTCAATACAATTGTATGGATATATTGCAAAGATACAGGGGGATCTTTAGATCACTATTTTAAGAAATCCTGTATTCTGTTAAAAAGTCTTTGAGCCTAGATCTCTTAGCCAATCTTGGAAATAAATTTTTATAAAGTCTAAGGTATCTCAAATTCAATATCTCATTAATATCTGTAATTTTGATATACTTTTGTATAGTTTTTTATGAGCCCTCTTAGACTTTTAAGGGGTTTTCTTTTGTTCAAAAGTGTGAATATGGTATTTCTTTAAGTATGGGTTCTACTAGAACATGAATGATACCATTAGATAACTCCTACTGACGAATTCAAGAAAAATACCATTCTCATAGGGCTCAAATTAACTATGGATAAGCAAGATGATAGGTGAAAGTAAAGTTTCTGCTTATTTGTCATTCATCCAAGCTGAAATTGGCTATATATTTGCTAATTCTTATCCAATTTGTATGATAATGGTATATCTTTAATTGAGTTATTTCACTCTTCATAATTATACCTGTATTAACTGTATACTTGAATTTCATGCTGGGACTCTCTTTTGAGTTACAGGCTGACACAAATTGAATGTAGAACTTCATTAAAAAAATAATTCAGGATTTGAAGTATGGTATTTTTAAGTTTTGAGTTTACCCATCATATTTATTCAAAAAACTAGCAAAACTAAAATCTTGAATATCTCAATGAATTTTATAAGAATGAGTTGTTGATTGGAATAATTGGAGAAATATTACTTTTTGTAGTTTTATTATTCTATTAATCTAGAATTATTCTACACATATTAAAATTAAAGATATTGTTAATTATTTAAACTTATCTTCTCATTAATATTAAAAATTCAACCTATTTAATAGTATTAATTTCAAAAATTATTCAGTTTCTTGAAACTAATCAGAAACAAAAATTGTAAAATAAATACTATTTCTCTGTGTAAATTGATAATTCAATACAAATAAGTTATATTTTAAAAAACTCCATAAAATAAAACATATAACTCTTTTAAATTCTAGTTTTTTCTTACCATATTGAAGAATATAATTCTTAGAAACATTCAAAATTATATATGTTCACATAAATTTGTTTAATATCACTCGGAAATATTTTTTGTATCAAGATAAATTGAAATATTATTGTGTTTCTAAGCTATTAAAAGTAATCAATTTCTTTCAATTAAATCAAAAGATGATTTTGAAAATAGTGTGATTTATTCAAATTTAAAGATAAATAGGTTATTGTGACATGTATTATGAATAAACAGAAATGTTTATGAGATTTATTAAAATGAAAATACAGTGAATTTACAAATTGACTTTTTTCATAATTACAAATTTGGTACTAAGATTATTCAATTTCTTATTATAATATTAAAATGACAAAATTTCTCAAATGATTTTGAAATTTAAATTGAAATTTTAATATTATTTAAAGAAACACATTTTGATTATGTTTTTTTTTCCTTAGAAATTATTAATTCAGTTGGTTTTTCTCATTTGTTTTTTTTTTGGATAACACAATTCTTTTTGGTGAATCATTATTATTTTTGAAAATGAATAATTTCCCTTTTCCCTTGGGAAAAAAACAAAAAAACACCTTTTGAATATTTCAAATCCTAAACATTTCTTGATATTGATTGGAATAGTATAATAAAATCTATAAATATTATTCCTTTTTTTTGATTAATATCTTCAAAAAAAAACTGTATAAATTTATTATAATTGTTTTTTCTTGAATAATATTTTGAATATTAAATAAATTTATTTTTAATTTAAAGTTCAAATTAAATATATAATTCAATTCTGAAATAACTTTGATTTTTTTTCTTACAAAAGGGGGCCCAAAAAATTTTCATTTTGAAAAAAATTGCTAATTTCTTCATAAGTTGAAATATATGATCTTACAAAAGAATATTTTTCTAATTTAATTGCTTTTTAATTTCTTTTCTTGTAAATACTTTAATTCAATGATAATAATGAAATTGTGTAAAAATGGAAAAAAAAAATATAATAAAATAACAGGACAATTTTTCAACTGTTTTTTTCAATTGAGTAGAGTTCTCTAATATTCTAAATGTGGTTGATTGAATCTTCCAAAATATATCAAGGTTTTTGGTAAGGTTAATAACAGGTTAAGGCTGAATTGGAGTGTCTACTACTATGGGTGAGGATGGACTTTTTCATATTATATTCAAATGTTAAACTTCAAAATTTATTAATCAAATCTGTTTTTTGAGATTGTTAATTAATTAATTCGATTTGTTTATTTAATTATTTTGGTTATTTTTACAGTAATACCAATTACTTCTGCCAACCTTAACTCTCATGATTTAAAATCAATACCTCAAATTTGTTAATTTCCAAATAATTAGATTCAAAAGTCTAAATATGCATATCGTGTGACTTTAAAAAAATATAGGGTTTTTTCGATGTGTTTTTTGAATCAAAATACCCAATCAAATTATTGTGATATTTTTCAAGCTTGAACAGGGCTCATGATTTGAAATTTTTCTTGAATACTTTATTTCAAAAGATAAAGATGGTTTTATTATTTTGTTTTTCGAAAAAAGTCATGTATCTTTAAGGAAGTCATTTCAAAGGCTATTTAGAACCTTTTTTTGACTTATGACCGACAGTGTAGAACGAGTCATGGTGGCTAATTGGCATGTATGCTCATTTTTGTTGCATGTAGATGCAACCAGCACAATTCAGCGCCTAAATGACACATCCCATTTTCATGGAAAAGCATTCCAGCTTGTCCATTATTTTCCCCACTTGTTTGTGCGGCCTCTACTTTTGGTTGATTCGTGCCATTTAATGTGGGTGCACAAAAAAGCGACTTTCATCTATCATTGCAAACATTATACCCATCAGTTTTGCTTGTGCTGTTGGCATGCAATGTGTAACGCTGCATTTCCCAATTTGACAACCCTTGCATCAGAGTTTACTTGCCAGTAAGCTTTTTTGAATTCATGCAAAACCGCATATGCCAAGAACCTCGCAATCGTGTCTTTAACACAGGAAACTAATTTTGGTTCACGCCATTTTCAACGTTTATTCGCAGGGTTTGCGTTAGATGAAGTATCGTTTTACCTAAATAATGCAAGGAGAATATACCTTCTATTTGAAAAAAAAAATAGAAAAGATGGGAGAAGCGGCGAAGGGAATGTTGTAAAGATTAATATCATAATAATGCAAAAACAAGAAATTTTACGGAATGGGCTTGAAGCCAAAAAAAAAAACTTTATCATTATATAAAACAATCATCAAAAAACAATTGGAGCTGGAAAGTCACAAAAGTAAAGATAAAAAACACTTCCTCGAGTAAAGTTTTTCTTTTGTTTCCCTTGATTGCTGTTGGATTGACGTTGGTAGTAAGTATATCAAAGTCAATAATAACCTATTTTGCGGTTATTGGTTCAGTTCATCGATGTCCATTGTTGCATCATTATCTTGACTTTTTTTGGTCGCGGATAATTTAGATTCAATAAATTCCGAAATAGAATTCCAATCAGAGTTCAAAATTTGACTTGGTCGTAGTTTGTCTAATTATGAGAATCAAGTTTAATTAGCAATAATGCTCAAGCTCTCTGATTCAAAAAGTAACCCTCATGTGTCTCATTATATTAAAAAAAGAAACTTACCACTAGCCTTCACCATCCCATAAGGTGGTTTATGGATGAAACTTTTAAGGCCCTGGTCAGATTCACTGGGTATAAACGCGGCGGAAATCTACAGGGTTATAGTTCCCAAGTGAGTATTAACATAGCCAAAAAAAAATAGACATTCAACCATGACACTCACATCATGAAACCAATCAAAGTCACTTTCAAGTTTTACGGGAATATGCCGAACATTCGGTATTGAAACCGAAGCCTTCAGTTTACTCGTAATATCTACACGCCAAGGATTTCCGTGATGACATAGTTGCATTAACAAATGGCACCGGCAGGAACATGGACTGCAGGCACAAAAGCAAACCCTTAAATCCGATTACGTTGCGCAAAACGCTACATCCTTCTCCAAGCAAGATCAACACAAGATTTTGACAGTCTGATAGCCTGGAAGTTGTACAATGGCGCAAAAGTTTAGGAGCGATGACTTAAGAATTCATTTGAAAAAGTCATGTTTTACCAACGTAATGAATTGATTCCATAGCCAATTGACTAATCGTCCGATCGTCCTTTTCTTTTCTACCCTTTTGGCCTGTGTCTCAATTATTATTTTTTAATGATATCGGATATTAAAAAGTAAATTAAGATCAGAGGAATTAGTTGATCAAACATCATCATATGCAAGGTGACTAAAAATAGCACTAACCAATCCATCTGCAGCCAAATCAGACAGATACGAAGGCAATACTTGAACATCAATAATTCCATAATCGTGCTTGCGGATCCATTGCATTAGCCTATGGTTGGTATGAAGCTATGATTTACGTCAAACGTTAGCCGCAATAACCTTACTCACTATTCTCTTGGCACTTACGAGGGCTTCATTTTCGTCATTCAGATTGGTTGGTTCGACGAAAATCTCATTTCGAATACTTCCCCTAAATAAAAGTGATCTCAATACAAATAAGTTTTTCCGACTCCAAGCTTAAGGATTTTAACCAGTCAGACCAAAAGGCTTACAAATCGTGCATAAATAGCACCAATGTTGAACTCTCGTAAACGTTTTCACTAGATGTGCCAGAAGACGTTCGGAACTCGAAAAGGGAGCCAACTATATTCATATTCAAGCATTACTCACGAGACCAAAATTTGATTCTGATAACCCTTCGAAAGGGCGATCGAATGCGAATCCTGTAGTGGAATGCTACATAGTCCATGGGTTTTATACAAGTCATATGACCGGTGCATTTTAAGAACGTCTGTTGAAAAGAAACAATATAACCAAATATCAGCTAAGCTGGTCACCCTGGTAAAACAAGATTGGTGCGGCATCATCTTACCACCAATAGGAATACTAAGGCCATCAGCTTGGAGTTCTGAAATGCGAACAAGTCAATCAATGCCCAAAAAAGTGGGAAAAGCTACTCAATAGAGTACAGACCGTTTTTTGAAGCTATAGCTCGAGGCAATGATTTCCAAAATTCGGATTGTATTTTCAAGCATTCATCCACCGTCTCGGTAGCTACGTCACTAGCAACCAACGCAGAGCCCAGCTTTGGTGGCGCTTCTCCCATTAAAACCTTGATACATTCCGTAGCGGATAATGCTATAGCTTCTAAATGATAGCCACCCTGATGGGTAAAGTTATTTCAGAGATGATGTGTAATGGGCTAATCTGGTAAGAAAGCAGCTTACCTCAAGAGCAAGTACAAGGTTTCCGTTAGCTAGTGAGCTCAACATGTAAGTCATGTGTGCAAAACCTTCAGGAGTAACATCGCATTCCCCCAGCGGATCAAACTTGGCGGCATCGAATCCGGCAGAAACTAACGCACAGTTTAAGGTCAATGAAGCAGTGACGGCGTCAACGAAAATTTTAAATTCCAAATCACTCACCAATTACAAAATCTGGATTGAATTCCATGGCGATCGGCATAACCAGGCGCTGGAAGGTGTAAATGTAGTCTGGGTCACCCATTCCTCCTTCAGGCCATGGAATATTAACATTGCTAGCGCAGATAAATGGAAGCTGGTTAAATTCTAAGTTAGGGAAAGGCATTTGTTTTGAAAGACCAACAAGCCTCTTCCAGCACCCTCTCCCACTCGAGTGCTCCCACCCCAATCTGAGCCAGGATAAAAATAGGATGTACGATTGTTTTCAAGGAAACGGTGAATGGAGATATACAAGACGTTGGCATCATAATAGAAAGAGCGTTGGGTGCCATTGCCTTGAATTGTGATGAAAAAATGAAGGATTGTGTGATTGAAGAGTTTGTAAAATTGAGCTGGCTAGTGATTCTACTAGAGCAAAAGGTCGACTTACCATGATGAACATCCCTATGAGCAACCCCAAAAGAATTAGGAATCAATGCATTAGTCGAGAATGAGAAAAAAAAGATGGAGCAGAGGCCTAAAGTACCAATCAACCACTAGGATTTTTTTTATCTTTTCGGGGTAAACAGTTAGAACCCATTTAGCAGTGATAGCGACGTTGTTGAAGACACAAAAACCGCAGGGATCTTCAGGTTCAGAATGATGACCAGGTGGTCTGACGACGGCAAAGCCATTTTTGATCCTGCCTTCAACCACCGCTCGACACATTTCGATCACGCCGCCACAGGATAAGCGTGCACAATCAAATGTGTCTGCGTTGACATATAGTGATAAACGGGAGTAGTATGCGGCTCGATCTTTCAAGTCTTGTAAGGGCATAGCTTTAACGCGTCACGAACAAAGGCAATCAGATCAGTAAATATTGAGTAAGTTGGCCAGCCGGACAGCATGCCAGGCTTGATAAGAGGATTTATCAACGAATCGGAGTGAAAATGGACGATGGAAATAGAATGTTGATGGCGAGAGTCTGCAAACGAGACACGACATTCATTCAAGATTCTATCAAGGGTAGCTCACTGGCAGTTTCGGCAATTCTATCCCAGTGCCCCTCACTATGAACCAACATGATTTCTTCCTTCGTAGCCTTGCGAACCTTGACATGCTCCAGATAGGCCGTTAGCTTTTCCTCTGTTGAAGCCGGAAATTGGAATGGATGACGAAATTATTAAAATCAACTCCAAAATGAGACATTTATTTGAGATGGAAAGATTCTAACTTGAAACTTGGGCCATAATTCTAGCGATTCTTGAAGGCCTCTCTGGTTCCTCATTCTCATCATCTTGGTCTTTTTCTAGGTTGAACTCGTTGTCTGGTTTCCAGTGCTTGAGCATCTGCTGCGAATGACAGATTCCAGTCCGGATAGGCTTGAATTTGCTGACTTGGATGACGCCATTTGACTCGTTAACAGTTCCATTTCCATTGATGTGAGAAGACATGAATAAAAAATTTGGCAAATCAAAATTTAATGATTTTTGGCGAGTGAAGAATTAATTGGAAATTTTTGGCGTGGGTGGTCAAATTATCTGCTCAACTGTAAATTTGACTCAGGCTCAGTTAATGAGCAGGCCCTTTATCAAAAACAAGATTTTATGACAAAACTCAAAAATTTCAAGCTAAATAGATTTTAAACTTAAAAAACAAGCAAAATTCTCATCTTTAAATCCTTTAAAGAAATTTCTAAATGAAAAATACAAAAAATTCTGACCCAAACAATTAATTTGACAAGTTTTTATTCCTTTCTTTTGCAAAAATAAGAATTTTTCTACTGTTTTTTAATATAAAGGAGCTCAAATCAAAAATGAAAGTTCTTTTTATAGGTAAGATCAATATAAAATCTAGTAAAAGCTAAAGGATGAAGAGCAAAACTCTTCAGCTTTGATATTCTAAAAGCTGGAATAAATATAAGGTTAATTCAAGTAAACCATCCTCTTGAACTCTTTTTAATTTGTCCCTGGGATGAAGCTTTAAAATTAATTCTATTGAAGCCCAAAATTTTTCTTCTCTGAATATATTTACAAGTAAGAGATACCTCAAAACTTCAAGCTTATAATGAAAACTTGTGTTTCCAGTATTATGAAACTAGGCCATTGAAAATAAAAAAAATCACTTTTCAGAACTCCTGGGGCACTGACAATTCCATTGAAAAATGTTGAATTAATTTTGAATCCTCCTAAATTTGAAGAAATTATAAAGCTATATTGATCTAAATATCTACATGAAATTTAATAATATAGAAATCAAATAACAACTTTGATATTTGCTAGCCAAATTTCATAATGATATGCTTCAGGTGAATAGTTTATAAAGAGCTATGGGATAAAAGATGAAAGTATGGAATTATTTTGAATAGAAACTTATAAAGATATAGACTAAATTAGCTATAAACTCTTATTGACAGGACTAACTCCAAGCTATATAGATTTATTTCAAATAGCCATAAATTTCATAAGAAAAATTATCATAAAATATCCTATAAAACTGTACTTAAATCTAAATTTCCATTATTTTATAATAATATTAAACTAGTTTTATTAAGATATTGGTAATTTTATACAAATGAAGATATAAATCATTTGAATCTCTTGAGAAAAAAAAATCACGAATTTTTAATTATAAAATAAATGTTGATATCATTCAGTTTTTTCATTCTATTTGATTGTTTTTTAAAAAAAAAGCTGAATTTCAATTGATAGTTGAATTTAAAATTGAGATTTGGAGATCTTAAATACTCCTTATTACTCTAAAAAGGCATTTTTATCATTATTTCAATTTGTTTTGAAACTTAATGTTTGATCCAATGATATTTTAAATTATTTCAATAAGAAAACAGTTTTGAAAATTCAAAATTTTCAATTTTTTTCTATCAGTTTTTTCAAATTTGTTGAATATATAGATATTTCTCAAAAAAGCAAAAAAAAAAATAATTCTTTCTATCTTTTAAAATTTTATTTATATTAATTAATTAAAGTATTTTTTTATTAAAATTTGAAGAATATTTTTGTATTTTATTATCTTACTAAATTATATTTCTTGATTAAACAAATAGCTCACATTATTTCAAATTTCCAAAAACTACTCTTCTGAAATAATTATTCTTCTACAAAGAATTAATTCATTTGTGAACAATAGTATCTCTTTTTTTTGGAAAAAAAATTGAACTATATAAAATTCTCATGTTTAAAGGAAATAATAGGGGGTGTCAAAGTTACCAAATCCCACACTCAAAATCCCAAGTTTTTTTTTGCCAAAATCCCACATTAATTTTTTGGGATTTCAGAAATCCCACACCTAAAGAGGTGAGGTATTTTGAGGTACAAAAACCCAGGTTTTTTGGTACCAAATCCTGTGTTTAAATACCAAAATCCCACCTTTAGCTTCCCATAAAGGCACATTTTTCAAACACACAACTCAGTAAGGGCATGTTAAATTGCATAAAAATTTCCTTCTCTTGCATAAAATCTAAATACACTCATCATTTATTAAGTTATTTGATTTCAAATTTCATTTACTACCAGCCGTTTCTTTATTTACCATGCCCAAGGCATCGCAAAGGCTACCTTTACTTCAGACCTTGAACTCACTTCAGTTCATCGATGCTCTCAACTCTGATAGTGATTCTGATATCCAGGAAGATATAGTCTTGTTAGATATGATAACCTCACAAAGATACATCAATCCTCGTAGAAGATATCCATCTCATTACATGTATACAATGAATGATTTACAGACATTCTCATCTGAAAAGTTTCGACAGCTATGTAGGACAACACATGAATCATTTGAAAAATTGGTTGCACAAATTCAAGCTGATAAAATCTTTCAAAACTCATCACAAAACAAACAACGCAATCCTGCCATCCAATTGGCTGTGGCATTATCAAGGCTAGGATCAAATGGAAATGGGGCCGCTTTGGGAAAGATTGGAATGTTGTTTGGAATTAGCCATGGGGCTATTGTGTTGTACACTCAAAGAGTCATTCAGATATTAATGAAGTTGAAGCGCAAAGTAATTGTGTGGCCAACAATAGAACAACGCAGAGAAATGTCTCAAGTAATGCAAGCAGAAGGCTTCCCTGGGTGCATTGGGTTTATTGATGGGAGTCTCATACCATTATCACAACGTCCTCCCAATGATGGTGAAGCGTATTTTGATCACAAAAAAAGGTAAGCTGTTGAATCTTTATTCTTTATTTCAATCTTACTGATGGTTTACATATAAGGTATTCTATGTCAATACAACTGGTTTGCGATATCAACAAGCAGTTCACTGCTCTGCATGTTGGTTGTACTGGGTCACTTCATGATTCGAATGTCTATCAACATATGAAAATAGCACAAACACCTCAAGAGTTTTATGAAAAGGATCAGTACTTACTTGCAGATTTGGCATATGCAAGCTCTCCTTGGGTTGTTCCAGCATATAAGGGAGTTGTAGCACATAATGAAGACAACCGTTCGTTCAATTACTGTCTAGCAAAATCAAGGGTCAGAATCGAGCATGCAATTGGCATTTTGAAGGGGAGGTGGTTTTCTCTAAGGGAAATGAGAAATCAAATGAGGTATAATCATGAAATTGAATATTTTGTTAGTTGGGTTGTGTCTTGCACGATTTTACATAATATGTTAGCTCAAATTGGTGATGAGTGGTTTGATTTATATGAAGATGATGATCCACCACAAGTGGAAAATCTGGCCAACAATGACATTGGGGAAGATGTGCTAAATATGCGTGAGAAAATTAAACCAATCACTTTGGCATGGAAAAATAGTCAATTGTAAATTTCTTCAGGACCAATGTTTTATGTACTTAATTTAATGGCATACAACGGAGTGGAGATGTTATTCATAAAATAAAAGTATTTACAATTAACATTTTTTACTTCTTTTTTGATCCTGCATATTTCGTTCAAAGTACCCATTGACTCTTGAATTTATTTCGGTGGGTGTCATTTTCAAGAATTTGTCACCTACATTAAATAACTTATGGTTTATTTGAAAAGAACATCCAAAATGAGTAATTGTGTCATGATTGATAATTTCTGGAGGTGGTTTTGTTGTATGATGAACCATTGTTGATGTCTTCCAAAGTATTTCCATGATGCCAGGTTTTTTTGAAAAATCGATCTCCATTTTTAATTCAGGGAAGTGTAAGCCATGTCCAGAGGGGGTGAAGATAGTAGGAAGTGGAAGGAAATCTTTTTTTGATACAAAAGAAAAAATACCATAAGTCCAGGCATTGAGATCGTTTAAATCTTTGTGTGGCTTATTGAAAAATCCATCTTGGGTGACAATGACATTGGTAAACGATTTGAATCCTTCCTTGGGATTGGCAGAAGTCCATTTGAGTTGACTGAAGTTGGGTAATTGGGCTGCTTCCATTAATGATTGATTTTCATTTGCTGCTAATTTTGAAAAATGGGAGATTCTTGAGTAAATGAATTCGTCATATTCATGAAGCTTGATCCATTGATTGTTATCTGTTTCAATTTGATGAGGAGTTAAACCAGGTTTTCTGGAGTAAACACCTAATAATTTTGTAATCAGTCAGTAATTATTAAGGGAATATGACAAAAAGATCACACACCTGCAGATTTTCCAGCATCAGAACCAGATCGAAACCCAATACCTTTCATAATGCCACCTTCGAGTTGCTTATTGGTTTTAATTTCTTGTCGATTTTGAGATAAGGACATTAATGTCATGACGATTTTTTGCAGCATTTGAGAGTGGCCAGAATAATTATCAAATGGGGTTATTTCATATATGATGACAGGCGAAAACGGCTTGGATGTTTTATTAATGAGGATATAAGGATGGGGGAGAGTGTTAAGTGATGGAAGTTTTAACCATGAGGAATTTGAAGATTTCTTGTCAATCGAAATTGTGGAAAAGTTTTTAAATTCTTTTTTGGAATGGCCAAGGTGAGACATTATTTCTTTTGAATCATGGATGTGTTGTCTTTGGCTTCGGGTGAGCTTTCTTTTATTATTTAATTTGGTATTATTATCCTCATGATGTTCTATATTTGGTTTAGTCCTAACCATGACATCAAGAGGAGTAATATGAGCTTCATCATCTTCCAAATCATTCTGATGATGTGCTGAGTCTGGTTTAGTCCTAACCATGACATCATCAAACTGATTGGAAGAATGAGAAGGAGGAGGAGATTTTTTTTTGAATTTTAAGGATGATGGAAGGGATGGGAAATGAAATGACATTGAAAAAGAAACCCTTATAAATAATCCACCCCTACATGAACAAATAAAACAAAAATTAAAACAAAAAAGAAAAAAAAAGGTTAGTAAAGATCATAATCCAAAAAAAAAAGTCGGAAATGGATAATGATGGGTGATGGTTAGTAAAGATCATAATCCAAAAAAAAAAGTCGGAAATGGATAATGATGAGTGATGGTTAGTAAAGATCATAATCCAAAAAAAAAAGTCGGAAATGGATAATGATGAGTGATGGTTAGTAAAGATCATAATCCAAAAAAAAAAGTCGGAAATGGATAATGATGAGTGATGGTTAGTAAAGATCATAATCCAAAAAAAAAAGTCGGAAATGGATAATGATGGGTGATGGTTAGTAAAGATCATAATCCAAAAAAAAAAGTAGGAAATGGATAATGATGAGTGATGGTTAGTAAAGATCATAATCCAAAAAAAAAAGTCGGAAATGGATAATGATGAGTGATGTATGATGATGATTATAAAAAAAGAAAGAAATAATGATGGGTGGGTGAGTTGTGGATGATGATGGTGATGGGAGGTGCAAAAAAATGATTAAAATATTTTAAAAGACCAAAAGGACATTACCTACAGAAAAATTTAAAAAAAATTAGCAAAAAAGGATTGTGATTGAACAAAAAGAAGAGAAATTCACTTACCTGAATTTTGAAAAAAGTGAGTTTTTTTTTAAGAGGGAAGGGTGAAAAATAAAAATAGAATAAAAATAATTGAGAATTGACAAATCAAATTTAAAAAATTTGGTGATTTTTTTTAAGAGGGAGGAGTGAAAAGCAAAAATGAAAATTAAAATTTGAAATTCAAAAAAAAAAAATTTAAAAAAAGTTTTTTTTTTTTAATTGGGAGGGGTGAGCAGTAAAAAAAAAAAAAAAATTAAATGAAATTAAAGGAAAAAATCAACTTTAAAAAGCAAATTAAAAATTAAGAATTAAAAATCAAAAATCAACTGAACAAGGGACTTTGCCCATTTAAAAGTTGAAACCCTTCAGAATAAAAATAACCATTAAATTTAAAAAAATATATAGAAAAAGATGAAAAAATTTCCCAACAAACCATAAAATGACATTTTCATAAAAAAGGAAAAAAACTGTCATCGAATTTGATTTTTGAACAGACTTCATATCAATGCTCAATGCAAAACTTGCCCAAATTTTCAAATCTGCCGCAAATTGCAAATAAATGTCATATGCACTTGGAATGGCAAGTTGGTGCATCAATTATGCATAAAAATTGAAATTTCCCTTTGGTAATAAAGTGGAGTTAGATTTCATGACATAAGATCAATAATTAAACAAGCACCATATATAAATTGATCACATTACACATATGTAATAAGTTATTTTTTATTGACTAATGCCAGAATGCGTTCCAGCTCCCCGATTGGCCTGCTTGATGACAATGCCGCTATAGTGAGATCCATCTGGCATTGCTTTTCCTTCAATTCCAATTCACGATTCCACTTTTCTTTTTCAAATTCATGTTTCTTTGCATTTTGCTTCTCGTCAAACTCCATTTGTTTTTGTAGCTTGACTTCTTCAAACCGTTGTTTTTCCATGTTGCACACTTTCTCTTCATTCCACCTCTCCCTGTCCCACTCCAAATGTGCATGATCACTTATTTCACGGGCTAATAAGCATGAATTTTGTCAGTAGGATTCTTAATAGTATCCATAATTGCAAGTCATACCTTTGTTCCGTGATTCAAGTATATTTGCATAAGTAGGTGCAAACATATCCAGCGACCTTTTCCTAGAACCACTCTTGTCATTCAAGTTGGGTGTCATGGCTTGATTACGCTTTTGTGCTGAATGCATTATGGATTTACTTTGCTGATCAAAGGAGGAATAATCAATATTGGTGTGAATAAATATGACTCTTAAATGTACTTACCAAATCATCTTGAAGGTTTTCCACTTGAACCAAGTTATCCTCATTATGAAGCAAACGATCCAGATTGTGAGGTGAATCCAAGTGATTATTCTCCTTTGAAAAGCAAATGGGCTTTAATTATCTGAGGTATAAAAAGGAAGAGACCATAGCGTACCTTATCAAGCAAAACATCATCATCATCACCATTGAGACTGTCTTTTTCTTGCGAATCATAGCTTGCAATGGGAGTGACATTGGGCTTGTGGCCAAAGAGCACATCCATTTCTGCATAGCAAGGACACATACTTTCCAGCTTTTCACTCATGGATTTTATTCCTTTACTCTCATCTTCTTCCGTTATTCCAACCCCAGTTAAGTTTTCGAATTTTTTGGCTGCCATATATTTCTTTTTATATGTTCGCCATCGATCTCGGATGCTGCTTGAACTAAGGTTTAGGCGATTTCGTGATTTTTTGTTGACCTCAATGGCCATAAGCTGAAACCCATGCTGCTTTGAGGAAGGAGGTCTTCCAATAGTTGTTGAACCGCTAGTACCAAAACATGACTCGAAATTGGACTTGACTGAAAGCCAATTAATTATTGTTAAATAATCTGTACGTATTAAGTGACCTGATGGATGAGGCAGGCCAGAGGTGATCTTCATGTCTGTCTTGATTTGTCTTGCTTTGGATCGAGGCATTATTATATGGATGATGAAGTATAAATGGACTATCAGCTGTTTGGTCAGATTGTCCAAAATGGAGTTCAGAAGAACATGTTGTACAGGTATGAATTGTGAGTACTCATTTGGGTTAGGTTTCAAGCTGAAATCCCAGATGCATGGGATTTGGTCAAAATACCAGGGGACTCAGTTAAAATACCATGGGATTTATACATAAAAAACCTGGGATTTAGTGTTGGGATTTGGGTTCCAAATCCCGTGTTATTTTAAGGCGGGATTTGGTGACTTTGACACCCCCTAATATAAAAAATTGAATGGTATTGAGTCAAATACTTTTTGATTATTTTGTTAGAATTTATGAATAATCTTATTTCTCATCATTAAATAATCATATGAGATAATTTTTGATTTTTGTTTATGATTATCTACATATATATTCTTCATGTTTCCAAAGTTTTAATAAATAAATTAAATATTTATATTATAAAACTCAAAGTAATACTTTCTTTTTTTCTTCCTGAAATAGATGATTAAAAAACTTGGATAAAAAATCTGAATTATCTTTAATTAAAATAAAAAATAATCAAATATAGTTACTCTTTGATTGAATTAAATTTAATATTCAAGAAAAATTGAGTAATCATTTTTCTAACAAACACAAATCAGTGATATATTTATAGAAAAGGATTGAAGGCAAACATAAATTTTTCAATTAATGATACATAGCCTTAAAGCTAAACCTTTTAAAATTATCTTGTATTTTCCTTAGGGGGGGATTATAAAAGGCTTGCGTAAATTATTCTTTAAAACTTTACATAAAGTATATAAGTAATCAAAATTTAACATTTAATTGTATTTTTTACTTGAAAATGGAATATTAAGCATACTTTCCTCTAGAAATTTTTGAAATAATTTGTTAATATTCCTTTTAAAAAGAAGATCCTGAAATAAGAAAAGGATCTTTTTATATAAAATCCAATATAAGATAATGAAAATTGATTAGATTCACTGATAAAATGAGGAAGTATAATTATATTGAATATATAAAGATATAAGCTATAAAATTATTTTATCTTAAATTAGAATATTAGCGTTTTTTATTCCACTAGCCCTGATATCAGACATCATAGGTATAAAATATCAATCTAGAAAAAGATAAAGAGACTTAAAATTAAATTATAAATGGATAAAAGCAAGAATTTTCATTAATGAAAGAACACTAAATATTATGAACATGGGAGAAAACACCCTCAAAAATGGCTGAAATTTCCCTTTGAGTAATTCTCAAACATGAAATAAGGCTTTATTTAATAAAAAAAGTTTTTCAAAAAATTCAAACCATATTTTTACTGTTATTTAGAATTCAAATTCCTTTAGAGTCTTTATCTCCTTTACTATTAAATATTCAAATCACAGTATGAGAATATTTATTGAATTTTGGCTTTCATGGTCCCTAGTGTTTTACTGTTAATAATTATTTACTAATGAGAGAAAGCTCAATAATTTTCAAATTAAATGTTATCCTGTTGTTTCTAATATGATTTTCTATATAAACTTAATTTGTGTTATATTTGAATTAAACCATTTTCAAATGAAATTGATCCTTTAAGGATTTTTTTTACCAAAGATTTGATGATAAAATAAATATTAAATACTCAGAATCATAGTCCAAAAAAATGTAAGCTCTGCAATGCCTTCAATCCTTTAAGAAAAGGGATTATTGATAAGGTTTTTGGAATTCGGTATTTGGATTAATCAAGTAAGAAATATAAGCTTGAATATTGTGTGTATTTTTCTGTAAAAAGAGTTTGGAAGGAACTGTTACTTAAACTTCATATAATATCTATTCATGAAACTTAGAAATCTTCAATGCATAGTTAAGTGAATTTAGCAAGATGTGTCATCAAAGGATCAAGTATTCATATTTTTCTGGTTTGGTAATTAAGGTGCTTAAATGAAGGATTTTGTGTAAAAAAAAATATTTTCAATTTGGGATTTGACACCCCTTATTATCATATAATTTTTGGAATTACTTTTTGTAAAACATATAAAAATATTAATTTACCAAATTGAAATTTTTCATTTAAATTTAACTTGAATTGAATCAAAAAATTATATGCTTTTTTAAATTTGATTTATTTTTATTGATTTTAATTTTTGTAGATTTCCATTAAAGTGAATACACTTTTATGATTTAATTAATGTTTTTTTCCATTTATTGTTAGTTTTATTTTAATGGGTGAATTGAAGTATAACTACTATGTTATTTTAATTTAATATCAATTAATATTATAGATAAGAAGCTATATAATTTAATGAATTAGAAATAAGCTCAAAATATTTCAGGAACTCCTGTTGTGGGGAATTAAAATGAGGCAGTACCTGGAGGGGGAAATGAAAAGTAACTAGTTTTTAATTTATGATAAATCTTGTAACCAAGGATGAAAAGGGTTTATTGCCTACCCCCCTAAAATAATCAAAAAATGTTCCTTAATGGTTACAAACCAAAAAATTACATTGAGTAAGTGGCTTTAAATATTTAGTAGAAAACCAAATCAAAAGTCTCTAATAGAACTATTAAATAAATCAAAAGAAGATAAATTTCAGTAATGAATTTAGCTTAAAAATTTGAAGGGATAATTAGCTGGTAAAAAGTTTCTCCTTGTTTAAATTTGGTGATTAATTTGTTCTTGGTTATTAAATACTCATAACTTGATTATTGAGGATAATGTTTGAATTCTTGTACTAGTCTTTATAGGTTTGGTAATATGGTATAGTAGAACAATATTTAAATAATACTTTTTATAAAATTCATGTTCTTTTTGATCTGGGGTGTTGGTAATATATAATAAGGGTAATATTATATTTAAAATGGAAAAGCAAAAGATTTTAGGCTAGGTTTTGGATAATAGTAAGATGGTTTTATATATCTATGAATGATTTTATGATAACTAGAAAGAGTTTTATTCAATAGCAAATTTCCACTGAGCTTGGCTACTAGGTAAGATTTCAAAACTCTAAAAACCTTGAGCTTAGAAACCGGTAAATACAATAACACACTAATATACTGGACTATCTCCTAGGTAAGGGATAAATTCTTACTGTGCTTTTAGGATCAGGATTCATGGGGGGAGAGAACCCTTCTATTTGTGTTTTTTTGAGAACCCAGGGAGACCTCCATGAGAAATGTATTTTTAAACTTTCTTCACTATTGTATTAATAATGTGGCTCCACTTTTGATAAGGACTTTCCTTGCATGTGTCCGGTGATTTGAGGCTTAGTGAGGTTTTCCATTCTGCACAGACTATATTTTGTCACATGATTCTCTTGGTGAGCTTTTTATGACTTTATCTTCTTGAATTTTCCTTTAATGAATGTGGTGATTTCATTTTTCTGGGTATTTTATTTTTCAATGCCTATTTTCTTTCACATGATATGATTTTGGTGAGGTCAATGTCACATTATTTTTGTGGATCTTTCTTTCATATGTTGGACTTCAGACTTGGTATAAGAGGCTGGGTAATTTATCAGGGGTCTTGGCTGTGTTTATTCTTTTTGAGATATAAATTCAGGTCAGGTGATGTTCTATGTCTGTGATGTATTTCCTGCTATTCATAGAATTGTGTTATCTTCGAGTCTTACCCATGCTATCATTAGTAATACAATATATCTTGTTGCATATATTGATGGGTCTGTGTCATAATGAAGGTGTTTTGGATCGGCAATGCATGAGCTGGGGAGCTATTTGGGATTGAATTTTAAGCTGATATTTTCTTGTATGAATTTATGTATTATAATTTATGCATGCAGTGAGTCTGTGTGATATAATTTAGTGGTGTTACTATGGATATATTTATGTCCCTTGAGTCTGTCTTTATTGGAGGTCTTCTTAATGAATTCCAATTAATTTATTATTGTATATCTTACATGTAATTTTTTCAATTGAATGTGTAACTTGAGGATTCAATGAGTTTTTTTACTATGAAGGAAGGGGTTTTCCTGCATTTATGGGTGATTGTTAAGATTTTGATATATATTGTATGGGTTAAGGCTTCTTTATGAAGCTATAGTGGAGATGAGATTACTAAAATATCTTTTGTTTTTAATTCAATCACTCCTGTAAGTAGGTGATTGTAAGTAAGATAATAGTTATTATCTGATTTTATGATGTTTTTCTCATTTTATGTACATCTTCAAAGTTAAATTTGTGGCTTAAATTTATCTGTTTTACCACAATATTATTTTATCATTAATTTCCTTAACACTTCATAGAAATTCTTGAAACCTCTGAGATTATCTAAAATACTGGCTAATATTCCTGAATGACCCAGATAATTTCTTTTCAGCCATACCCTAAGATTTGAAAATGTTGCTACTATGGCTTGAGCCTTTGATCTTGTCATATTTAAGCCTCAGACATCCCCCTTACCAACTAGGAGAGGGAGAATTTTTTTATAAATCAATAATTTACCCTGCATGCAGAAAGCCTCTATGTTAATTAGCCTTTTCCTTAATCCTCTAAGCTACAAAGGTTTGTATATGAAGATCTGATAAAAAATCTAGTAATTTTCTTGTCCTGAAAATTTGTATAAGATAGAATTATGTAAAAATTCTAATTTTGGGAGCTTTTAAAGTAAAAAAGCCAAAATTATTGATTTTTAGATTTGTGAATATATTATAATATTATTATAGAAATTCATTTTTTTATCAAAAATAAAAAATAATACCAAATTCTCTACAAGAGATATTTATGGCTACAAAAAATTTCTTCAAGAGAAATTTCAATTGTAATCATTTGACCAAAAAAACTTCAGGAAATAAATATTAGAAGAGAATCTCTCAAATGAATATTAAATAGAAAAAACACCCAAAATTAGCCTCTGATAATCTAGAAACAAATTGACAAAGCATAAAGTGATAAAAGATGCTCTAATTCACTTCTGGGATGATTCTAGGGTAAAAATGCATATTAACATTCAAAAAATATAGTTTTAATTACTTTGAAACATGATTATAAGGTCTGAAATTATTTGAGAATGGTTGTTTGAATATATTATTGATTGGTTTATAAATTTTTATTGATTGGTTTATAAATGTTTTGGCTAATTAAAAAAAAGAAAGGGATGGGGAGAAGAAGATATGCTTGTATAGCCACCAATTGTCTTTCTCAAAAATTGTAATTTAATCTCAAAAGTACTGAGAAGAACACTGAAAACAGAAAGTCCCATTTTGCAATCATTGAACCCTGGTTTAGACTAAAAAAGGCTTGTTTTAGACATTTAAGTCATGTAAGAAAGCCATTACTTTATTAATAGTTGGCTTTAAGCCTCCAAACCACATCAAATCTTGTGCAAGAGCCTTGAAAATGGTAAAAAATGTGTTTTTGAGGTTTGTACTTCAACTTAGAGTAGCTTCAAACTCTTGGAAACAGCTGAAGCTTCCCTTGTTGGTATCAAAACCTCATCATCAATTGAGCCACAGATCATGTGACTAAACTACAGGCCAAAATTAATGGAATTTTTTTCTTGGGTTTTGACAACCCATTACTTTCAGAAAAGAAATTGGGGGATTCTGGTACACTTGTAGCTAAGATTCCTTTTCCTCCAAAATTCAATCTTTGGAATTTATTTTATTTCAATTCCTCCAATTGTGTTAAATTTAAACTATTAAATATGTACTTAAATTCAAAAAAATTATAGTAAACTGATTGAATTACTTATTTTTTATATTTGAATTCAAGCTCACTTATTCAATAAACACACAAACTTTGAAATCCCAAATGAAAATACTTCAACTAATTATACCTTCTAAACTTCACACCACAACTTAATTTTAACACAAAAAAAAGGTTGACACCTCTTGTGGTATGAAGTAGCTTAAAGTCTTTAGAATTTATAGATTTTGATACAGAAAATGATTTCAACTTAATTTGAGCTTATTTAGAGTTGAGTTAAAGAAATTTAACTCAGAGATGAGTCCACATGAAATTTCATGAGGAATGAAATGGTGAAAAAATTCTTGTATAACATTATTTATTGGGAAAAAATGCATAATAGTTTTTATTCATTTTCTCCAAAAATTGGTTTATTTTCAAAGCTTTTTTGAAAATTTCTTTTTGATTCAGTTTTTGAAAGTAGAAATATTCTTTGCAGTTTTTTGTTAGATTTTTATATTTATATAATTTATCATTCATTTAAGCTTCATAATAAAATGTTTTGGGATATTTTTATAATATCTATATTAGACCCCTTTGGATTTGACAAATTCCTAGACAAAAAAATGTTGGTTGTGAGCCTTAGAGGTATTTTTATATACCCAAAAGACCACAAAGAATAAAATAAACTTATAAAAAAAATACTAAATTTATTTTTGAATATATAAAAAATTAAATAATAGATATAGAATTTGAATACAAGATTAAAAAAATAATTATAATTTAACTGTAAATTACATTAAAACTAAAATTGTGAAAAATCAAGTAAAAATAAATTTTTATCAAAAACATTAAAATAAGTTATCCTTTGGAAAAAATTTGCTCAAAGTTATTACAACTTTTCTTAAATAAATAAGCTTATTAAAATTGTTCCACCATTGGATTCATCATAAAACATTATGTGGGGTCACCCCTGGGTGAAAATTCTGTAACTAAACTCTAGATAAGCTTAAATTAAGTGTTTAGTATTTTCTGAGTGAAAATCTGAAAATCCTCAAAACTTAAATTCAATTCACACCACATGTGGTGCTAAAAATTCAATATTTTATTAAAATTGAGGTGCAGTGTGTAGCTTAGAAGTTATTAGGAATTGAAGTATTTTCAATTAAAATGTCAAAATGTGTGCATGTATTACATGAGTGAACTTGAACTTACATATGTGGAATCTATAATAACAGTTGTGTACTGTAAATTTTTAACTGAATTACATATTCAAATATTTAGTATAATACATGATGAGGGATTAAAGAAAAAATAATTTGGAAAGATTAATTTTTGGAGGGAAAAGGAATCTTGGCTCCAAGGGTGCCAGACTCCCCCAGATTCCTTGCTGAAAGGCATTATATGTCAAAATTAATGTAAACCTTCATGAATTATGACCTGGAATTGAGTCATAGGGACTTTGACTCAATTGATAATGAGGCTTTGATACTAACCAGGGCAGTCTGAACTGCTTTAAAGAGGGTGAAGATACCCTTAAGTTAAAAAAAACTTGGTAAAAGCAGTTTTAACTGGTTTTAAGGTCTCTTGCACACATTATTATGTGTTTTGAAGGTGCTAAGCTTAGTATTACTATATCAATGATTTAAGGGACTAAAATTCCTAAAGAAAGCATTTCTTTTGTCCAAACCAGGGTTCAATGATGCTATAATGGGCTTTTGTGTTTTCAGTGTTTTGCTCACAACTAATTAGTGAAAATTCTACTTTTGGAGTAAGAAAACTGTTGGCTATAAAAAATATCTTCTTTTTACCACTTTTCTCTTCATGCTAGAATCCTTTCCTTTTATAATTAGTTAAGAAATTGTTAAAAAAATCAATAAAAGATTTGAGCCACCTCTTTCAAAATAATTTTGAAACTTTTAACCACATGAAAAACTTATTATAATAACTTTTACCCTTGAACCACCATAAAAGTGAATTAAAGCATCTTTCATCACTGTGAACTTTGTCACTTTGTTTCAAAATTCACTCTGGTCACTCATGGGTGTGTTTTCTCTTTAATATTCTTTTTAGATACTTGGTTCTCATATCAATTGCTTGCAGTTTTTTCTAAATTAATTCCAATTGAAATTTCTCTTGAAGAAATTTCCTTTATAGCCTCAAATATCTTTTGTAGAGTATTTTTGGATAAATATTCATAATAATCTTTTTTCATACTAAAAAAGCTAAAAAGAATAAATTTGGTGTTGTTTCTCTTAAAAATCTTAAAATTTACTATTCCTAATTCAATTTTACTTTATACAAATTTTGAGTACAGGAAAAGTACTTGATTTTTAATCAAAGCTTCATATCCACACCTGACATTTGGGGGCCCAGCCCTGATTATTTACCTGTGACATAATTTTTAACTCTTTTTTATTATTGTTTCTTGTATTCAAAAACTTAAAAATACATAAGAAATTCATAAGATATTTATTTTTGAATATTATAAGTGAGGATTTATTTGTCACTTTTGTTTTGAAAAATACACTTTTTTACTTCAAGAATTGTTTTCTTCATTAATTTTAGTGTCTGGTAATGTGGTCAGAAAAGAAGACATTGAAACAAATTCAACAGTAACTAGAATAATCCTAGACACTACTGTGAATTATGACCATAATAGCTGAGTTATTATAGCTCAGAATGATAAAGCAGAACCAATATCTTAAGAATTAATTGATTTGAATATCATTGATACCCTCCAAAAAGCAAAGAATTTGGAAAAAAGTAAGTTTTTGATGCAAAACTACAGTTTTTAGGATTTTTACTTAGAATTATGCCTTCAACCAGATAAGGAGCCAGGTATAGCCCCTAGAGAAGCTCGTGAAAAGGTTATATACATGATTATGGAAGAAGCCAATCAGCTACAGAAGGAAGAGCATCAGAAAATGAAGCCCAAACTGACAAATTATAAAATTCTGAAGCTGATAACACTTTTTTAGGTTCAAAAAAGCTGGCACCACCACAAGAAGCTTCAGTGGAAATATAAAAAGACATCCAGAAGGAATAAAACAACTCACTTTAACAAAAATAGTATTAAATCCTAGCAGAACTTTGGGAAAACTGCATGAACTCTTACCTGACTTTGAGAAAGTTTCTGGGCTATCCTTACACTTGCAAGTTACTGAATGGATGGAATCCATTTATGGAAAAGAAAAACATGATTCTTTTAAAAGAAGAATGAAGGAAAAGAAACCCTACACCACCCAAAAAGGTGCCAAAACCAACCCCAGTGACTGCAGCCCAATTACAACATGAAAAAGTAGCCACAAGCTCAGAGAAAGGGAAAAGGCAAAGCAACAGCCACAAAGCCATACAGACAGGGCTTCAGAATACCAAATATTCAACAAGATGCCATGGGAAATGTGTTTCAGATGGCCAGAACCATGATAGAAATGAAGAAGAGAGAGGAAGCCAGATGGAAATATCAGAAATAATTTATGAGATTTTGAAAGGAATTCCAGCCTTGTCTATAGCCATAAATGAAGTAAAAATAATATTCATGAGAAAAATTCAAACATTTTTAACAAGATTAAGACAAATAATCTGAGTTTAAGCCAAATAAATGAAACACTTATGTGTTTTGAGAAAGATTCAAGAACAAACAAAACATAAAGCAATGACACTTCATTTTAAAATAAAATAAGTGAACAAGCTGAAATTATGAAATAATTAACAAATAAATATTCAAAATTAAATATTGATAACATGATTTGAACAAGATCAAATAAAGCCATAAATATTATTAAAGCAGATAATAAGAAAATACTTGATGATATTACACATTAATTTACTGAAGTAAAGACAAATACCATGGACTTGAAAAAGTGTTTTGATACCTCAAGATAAGAAGTATCAAAATTAAGAATGAAATTAAATCAAATAATTTCTGAAAATACTAGAAAAACAGAATTATGGTGAGAAATGACAACCCAAGAAGACATGTATAAAATTGAGCTAATCAATTTAATAAAAGGCTTACAACATGAAATCAGAAAATACATAAGGTATACTACAAGTAAAATTTACAAAGCTGAACAGCTACTGCACACTTTGCCAAGAATGTCTACACCTCTCAATAAAAGGCAGGGTATAAGAAATTTCAACACAGAGGTATTGGATGTGGAGAATTCAAAAATAAAAAACGAATTTTCTACTTCTTTACATAACTTGGAACCATCAATGGGCCAAGCACTTTTGAAAGAAGTACAAAAACTTAAAGAATGGCCTCACTTTGGTGGTGAAGGAGAATATGACCATATGGAATTAATCAGAGGTATTTAAAATATCAAAGAGGAATTTTAATTACAAGAGAGATTGGTAACAGAAAGATTTAACACCTTGTTCCCCAAATCAGCTCATAGATTGTACATCAAAGTAAGACAAGCACATGGGCACAAAAGCTGGAGTTGGTGGAAAACCCATATCATAAACAAATGGGAAAGTTATTCTTGGAGATTTAAAGTTGAAACAGACTTGGAATGTGCCAAATTTTATTCTGACAAAGAAAGAGCTTTACCATGGTGTTTCCAAAAAAAGACAGGCTAACAGAATTATATTCTGACATGTCAGAATTTATGATCCATAGAAAAATTCTGAGACAATGTGGAGGTGATTTGGAACATGCTGTAAAAGGCAGGACTACTGAGAAATCTTCAGCAGATGATATTATAAATATAACAGAAGAAGTAACCACCAGAACCAAAATTGGTTCTAGTAGGGTGAATCTCAAAACAAGGTTTAATACACCTTGGAAATATTCTGTGGACAAAGAACGCAAATAGAGTTCAATTACTATGAAATATAAATCTGTAGAGACAATAAAAAAGCTCCATATTTGACTAATAAATGTCCAAAAAGAAGGAAGATGAATTAAAGTAATAGTGAAAAAGAACCTGATTATGTAAAAGATGATGTGAATGAAGAAAATTCAGATGATAAATAATCAATACTTTCTGAATCTTCAAGAGATATAAACAATATCAATTTTACATTTGAAATCATGGAATCTTACTTCCAATTACCACAATTGAGTAGTAGTAAGCTTGACCTATCAAAAATTAATAATGCACAACTTATGAAGACCAAACCAAACAGGGGTAAGTGCTATACAGCTTGAAATTACTGTATAACAGAAATGGTAATTGATAATAAACCCAGGAGCCTCCTGCTCTCATTTTTAAAAATTGTTTATTAAGAATTATGTGCCAACATTTTGAAGATCGATTATTGAAAATTGATGGAATAAAATTCATCAGTGCAAGAAATACAATGAAACAATTGGGAATAAATGAAATCACTATTATATTTTCACATATTAATGGAAATTTAAGAATAAATGTTGATTTTATTGTTATGGAAAACTGCTCTAGTACCCAATTTATATTAGGAAGAGATTATTTTATCATGTATGTCATAGATTTAAATAATAACAATGAAAGGTACTTTACTATTGATGGCAACAAGTGTAAGAAATTTTACTTCTTACTTTTCAAAAGAAGAATTAAAGTAGATAAAGTATCATCAGTCAAATTGGAGTTAGTAAATTTTAAATCAGAACAAATGAATAAAGCTGAATTCAGTCTTCATCTCACTGAATTACAAGAAAATGAACTCCCTGCCATTTTCCATGACCACAAAGAATCATTTGCATCAGATAAAGAACCATTGAGGGCAATTATTGTGCATGAGGTTGGCATTATTTCAAACATTGAGAAACCTTATTCACCACTCTTAAGAAGGCCTGAATATACAGAAATCCCAAAGTAAACAGAAGCCCTTGAGCTTCAAATTAAAGAACTCTTGGACCTTGGTATGATAAGAAAAGCTGGAAACAGGGAAGAGGTAAAAATAACTACACCTTTCATAGTGGCATGGCATAATGGGAAATACATAATGGTTAGGGACTTTAGAGCTCTAAACACTTACACTGTCCCAGACAGGTATCCCATACCAAAAATCCAAATTTAACTTACCCAAAAATCTCAAGAAGTGTACATCAGCACTATGGATGCCCTGAAGGGATTCCACCAGAATGTAGTAACACCAAGAGAAAGGAAATATTTTAGAATTAGTTTCCATTATGGAGCATATGAATACTTGAGGATGCCCTTTGGTATCAAAATGCACTTTCACACTTTCAAAGGATGATGAATGTAATCTTTCCTGAAGAGCTTTCAGAAGGGTGGCTAATAATCTATATTGATGAAATTATTATTTTCTTTAAGAACTGGGAGGAACATATATCAAAATTCTTCAGAGTTTTGACAAAAATAAAATCAGTCAAAATGAAAGTTTCTCTGAAGAAATGTCATTTAGGATTCACAGAACTTAAAGCCCCTGGGACATGTGGTATCTGGTCAATCCCTTGAATTTGACAAAAATAAAGTCCCAGAAGTGCTATCAAAGCCTATGCCTCAGAACAAAAAGGAAATCCAGTCAGTTTTAGGACTTGCAGGATACTACAGGAAGAATATTGAAGATTGTTCATCCATAGCCAGACCTCTTTATAAGTTTTTTTTGACAAAGATAAAGTATTTGAGATTACTGTTGATAGAGTTGAGGCCTTTGAATCCTTGAGACAAGCTTTAAAAACTGCTCAACCTCTACTGATGCCATATTTTAAGCTACCCTTAAAGATTTACATTGATGAATCAGGAGATGGGCTAGGAGATGCACTTAATTAAGTCCAAATTATTAATAACAAACCTGTGGAAGGACCCATATTCTTTATATCTAGGAAAATTAAACTAACTGAAGCCAGATATGAAGCAAGTCAAATAGAATGCTTATGTCCTTCTTGGGCCTTAGTGAAACTAAATTATTTTATTTCGGGATGTGCTTTTGAAGTGATAACAGATTGTACCACTGTTAAGTCACTTTCAAACACAAAAAACCACCCAAAAGGCATATGGTCATATGGCAAATAGCCATAGAAGAATATGGAGGCAATATGAGCATTGTACACAAAGATTGGAATATTCACAAAAATGAAGATGGACTATGCAGATGACCACTACCAAATGATATTGAAAATCATACTTATGTACCATAATAAATTTCCCCAAACATCCCAATAGAAGAAATCAGTGTTACAGACATAAGCACTACTTTCTTTGAAGAAGTAAGGAACAATTGGACTCAAGATAAACTGTGAATTATTCTATTCCAATTAATTGCTAAAAATTATAAGGAAAACACATTGATACATCTCTTGGATGACATATGGAAAAAGGCATATTAAGAAGGGGTATTTCATTTACTTGATAGGATAATCTACATTATGTAAAACACACATGTTTCATGGTAGTTGTGGAAAGGTCCTTAATAAATCTTGTATTGAAAGGGTGCCATGACAGCCCTTTCTAAGGAAAGCTATCTGAGGATAGGAAAAGAGAGAAAATTAATACCTGCACATGGTGGCCAATGTGGCAAAAGGATGTTGCAGAATACTGAAATACCTGTGACAGAAATAAAAAAGAAAATAAATCGACTGGAAAAAGACTTGGAAATATGATCAAAATCCAAGGGACCAGTAGACCTTGGGAAATTATCCATATGTATTTAATAGCAGGTCTACCACCAGAAGGAGATTATAAGGTGTGGATATGAAACTTTTATTAGAAAGCAAGTACTTTTCCTGTCCTCAGAATTTGTATAAGGTACAATTTGATTAAAAAGAGTAAAATTTAAGAATTTTAAGAGAAAAAATGCCAAATTCATTGTTTTTAACTTTATAGGTATAAGAAAATGATATTATAAAGATTCATTGTTTTACCAACAATAAAAATGTATCCCAAAATACTCTACAAGAGATATTTAAGGCTACAAAAGAAATTTCTTCAAGAGAAATTTAAATTGGATTTATTGGGCAGAAAAGTTCAGGAAATTAATATAAGTCCAAAGGATTAAAAAGGATTATTAAAGAGCAAACACCCCCAAAAGTGACCAGAGTGAATTTGGAAACAAAGTGACAAAGCTAGCAGTGATGAAAGATTCTTTAATTCACTTGTGGGGTGGTTCAAGGGTAAAAATGATTATAATTATTTTTTAAAATGTTTAAAAGCTTCAAAATTATATGAAAAGGGTGGTTGGAATATTCTATTGATTTTTTAACAGTGTTTAAACTAATTATAAAAGGAAAAGATTCTAACATGAAGAGAAAAGTGGGGCAAAGAAGACATTCTTTTATACCCACCAATTTTCTTCCTCCAAAATTGAAATTTACTCTTCTCAGTCTTAGAAAACACTATGAAAGGAGAAAAGCCAATTATGGCATCATTGAACCCTGGTTTAGACCAAAAAAGGGCTGGTTTTAGCCATTTTTTGCTATTTTCAGCAATTTTTGGAGCCTTAAATCAGCAGTTGCTATAGTAATACCTTATTTGAAGCCTTCAAAACACATCAGGATGTGTTTAAGAGATGTCAAAACCAGTTAAAACTTGTTTTTACTAAGATTTCCTTAAGTTTGGGTAGTTTTACCCTTTTGGCAACAGCTAAAACTGCCCTGGTTGGTATCAAAACTGCATCATTGATTGAGTCACAGACCCTGTGACTAAATTCCATTCCAAAAGTGATGAAATTTGAATAAAATTTGAAATCTCACACCTTTCAGCAAGGAATTTGGGGAAGTCTGGCACCCATGGAGCCAAGATTCTTTTTACCGCCAGAATTAATCTTTCCAATTCATTTTTCTTTTAATTCCTCATCATGTATTATACTTCAGATTTACATATGTGATTTGATTGAGTTTGTAAAGTGAACAAATGTAATAATTGATACCTCATATTCAAATCAAAGTTTACTTTTGTAATACATGTGCACATTTTAACATTTCAATTGAAAATACTTCAACTCCTCATAACTTCTAAACTACACACCATGCCTCAATTTTAACACAGAAATTGATGGTTGAAACCACCTGTGGTGTGAGTCAAATTAAGGTTCTGAGGATTTTCAATTTATATACAGAAAATACTAAAAACTTAATTTAAGCTTATTTAGAGTTGAGTTACAGAAATTCCACCCAGAGGTGACCCCACCTTATTTTTTATGAGGAATCCAATGGGGAAATGATTTTTATAAGTTTATTTATTAGATAAAAGCTTATAATAATTTATATTTAACCTTTTTCTAAAGATATTACAGCTTTAATATTTTTGTCAACAATTTATTTTTACTTAATTTTTTCAAGTAAAAATGTGTTTGCACAATCTTAAATTTCAATGTAGTTTTAATTTAAAATTATAATTAAACGTTCAATTTTTTATATAAGCTCCATGTTTGTATTTCAATTTCAATTTTTATAATATAAGTAAATTTATTTATGTATAATCATAACATAATTTGTTATTAGTGGTATTTTGGGCATATAAAAATACTTCTAAGGCTCACAGAGATATAATAAGCTATAATTATTGCCTATTTATTGTTTAAAGGTTTAGTAATACTCCAATCCTTTTACATGTCACAAGGATCAGACATCCATTAAAAAAGCTCTTCTAATATGGAATAGAGTAGTATTATGGGCTGGAATATTTACAAACATTATTAGTGACAGAGATCTCAGATTTACCTTAGCAATATGGAAAAATCTTCACCAATTATTTGCAACCAAACATCCTTCTTTACAGCTTACCACCCACAAAATTATGGCCTATCTGAAAGAATGATCCAGAACTTGGAGGAAATGTTCAGAAAATCCTGTGCATCTGTCTTAGAGCTCAAAGATTGTGATGGATTAACACATGACTTGTGTACCCTTCTTCCTGCACTGGAACTAGCATATGAAAGATCTATTCATCCCAGTACCAATCAAACTCCTGCTATTTTAGAGAAAAGATGGAATGCCAGAATAACACAAGATTCCTTGAGGAAAGATTAGGTTGAGATACGTCCAACAGCTTCTAGCTTAAAAGGAATGTTAGAAAAGGCTAGAAATAATACAGTGAGATGCATGGAGGTCTCATTTTAATATGCCAAAGACAAATGGGATATCTCACATGTTATGCCACACTTCAAGGTAAGAGGAGACTTGGTACTTGTATCCACTAGCAACTTCAATAACATCAAAAGTTTCCAAAGGATTAAAGATTACTTTTAAGGACATTTTGTCATCAAGGACCTCTATGGGGAAGATGCTGTTGAAGTAGAGTTATATGAAGAGCTTAGTAACAAGCATCCTAAATTTTCAGTAAGCTTGATAAAACCTTACAGAGCTGGTGATGCTGAAGAATTCCTCCTGAGAAATAAAGCTCCCCAAAATATACCTCCTGTTGAAGCCTATGGTACTAAGAGGATTACTAAAGTTATCAAATAAAGGAGATTGAGGACTAAGAAGGTAAGAGAATATCTAGTCAGGTACAGTTACCCAGCTTGTGAAGATGAATGATTAGTGGAACAAGATATACCTGAAGCTACCAGACTTCTCAGAAGGTTTGGACACACTAGAAATAGCAATACTCCAAAGTAATATTCATTTTTAGGGGGAGGATTGTGAGTCTTAGAGGTATTTTCATATACCCAAAAGACCACAAATAATAAAATAAAGTTATGATAAAAAATAATGTTTTTTTAATGAAAAAAATTGAATTATTAATAAAAGATTATAATAAAAAAAATCATAATTATAATTTAACATTAAAATTATATTAAAATTAAAATGGTGAAAAATATATTTTTGCAAAACAAAATAAAGTAAAAATAAATTTTTATCAAAAATATTAAAATTGATTTTTTTTTTGAAAAAAATTAATAAGAATGATTATGACTTTTTTTCAATAAATAAACTTATGAAAATTATTCCACAATTGTATTCCTCATAAAAAATTAGGTGGGGTTACCTCTGGGTGAAAATGCTGTAACTCAACTCTGAATAAGCTTAAATTAAGTTTTTTAGTATTTCCTGTATGAACTTCTGAAAATCTGAAAGGATTTGATTTAATTTACACCACATGTGGTGTCAACAATCAATTTTTGTGTTAAAATTGAGTTGTAGTGTGTAGGTTAGAATTTATGAGGAATTGAAGTATTTTGAATTGAAATTTCAAGATGTGCCTGTGTATTGCATAAGTGAACTTGGATTTACCTATGTGGAATGAATAATTACAGTTGTGTACTGTAAACTTTCAATTTAATTACATATGTAAATTTTTGGTATAATGAATGATGAGGAATAAAAGAAAAAATAAGTTGGAAAGATTAATTTTTGAGAGGGAAAAGTAATCTTGGCTCCAAGGGTCCCATACTCACCAAATTCCTTTCTGAAAGGCATGAGATGTCAAAATTCATGCAAACATTAATCACTTTTGGCCTGAAGCTGAGTCATAGGGAGTGTGACTCAATTTCTGATGAGGTTTTGATACCAACCAGGGAAGCTTTAATTGCTTTCAAGAGGGTAAAACTGCCATTAAGTTAAAAAAAACTTGGTAAAAATGAAGGCTTAAAATGCAGTATTACTATAGCAATGGCTGATTTAAGGGACTGAAATTGCTAAAACCAGCCCTTTTTTGGTCCAAAAAAAGATTCAATGAGGCCATAATTGGCTTTTATTTTGTCATTGTGTTCGAAAAGACTGATTATAGGAAATTTTACTTTTGGAGTAAGAAAATTGGTGGCTATAGAAGGATGTATTCTTTGCCCCACTTTTCCCTCCATGTTAGAATCTTTTCCTTTGATAATTAGCTTAAAAGCTGTTGAACCAATCAATGAAAGATTAAAAAAACCCCTTTTTAACTCCTTTCAAACCCTTCAACCATGTGAAAAAATAATTATAATCATTTATACGTTTGAGCCACCCTAAAAGTGAATTAAAGCATCTTTCATCACTGTTAGCTTTGTCACTTTGTTTCCAAATTCACGCTGGTCGCTTTTGGGTGTGTTTTCTCTTTAATATTATTTTTAGAGAGTATTTTCTCATATTAATTGCTTGAATTTATTTTCTCAATTAATTCCAATTCAAATGTTTCTTGGAGAAGTTTCTTTTGTGGCCTCAAATATCTTTTGTAGAGTATCTTTTGATAAATCTTTATTGTTTGTAAAACAATAAATCTTTTTCATATTATTTTTATATACTAAAGAGTCCAAAAATTATAGATTTGGAATCTTTTCTCTTGAAACTCTTAAAATTTACTCTTTTAATCAAATTTTACCTTATACAAATTTCGAGGACAGGAAAAGTACTTGGTATTTAATCAAAGTTACATATCCAAACCTTAAATTGGCTTTTTAAAACAATCAGAACATTTAGATTTTGTGTTTTGTTAATATGACACCTCAAAAGCTGTGGTATTTTCAGTCCAATAAGCTCAATGCTTCCCCCCAAATACCATACTTTTTTAAGCACTGGGATTTAAATTTATTTCTTCTTCTCAATTAATCATGGCCCCCATCTCTGAATGCAAACAGCTTTTTTTAGATTTACAGACAGTTGAATATTCTTATGAGCTTGAATATGATATTGATGAAGATCTGGAGGAAGGAACTCTCTTCCTAAATTATGTACATGAAAAAACAATATCTACCTAACCACCAGTTTCAACAACCACCCCATATTTACCAAGGCAGTGATTTGGCAGGCTTACCATCTGGTAATCTTGAGCAACTATGCTGAAAATCATATATAATATTTAAAGGATTTATCCAAATTATTAGTGTAAACAAACTATTTTAGAACAAAAAAAATATAATACAATGTAATATTGGTATAAAATCATCTGTAGCACCTTTCCAATTTGGTAGCAATGATACAGGATCTTCAGTTAAGATTTTTGGAACTTGTCAGGAAACTGTTATTTCTTACACCGAAAGAGCAATTGAGGAATAACTATTGAAACACAAGTCATCTTATCTTGCATGGCCCAATAGTGAGTAACACAGTGAGCTATCCCAGGTAATGCAAGAAGAAGGATTTTTTAGTTGCATTGGGTTTATTAATGGAAGCTTTATTCTATTATCTAAAAGGCCACTCAATAATTCAGAAGCTTATTTTGATAGAAAGAACAAGTATGTACCTCAAAACTTTATGGAAATTGATATATAAAAATGATCAAATCTATTTTGGGATAGCCACTCCATGTCAGTTCAGCTTGTTTGTGATGTGAATGAGTATTTTTGGGCCTTACATGTTTGTTTTCCAGGATCAGTATATGAATCAAGAGTATTCCAGAATATGAATACTCACAAAAATCCTGAACAATACTTCTCCAAAAATAAATACTTACTGGCCAATTAAGTGTATTAAAGCTCAAGTGATGTTATTTCAGCATATAAAAAAATCTGAACTAGAAAAATTATCAAAGCAAATTTAACTATTGTCTTTCTCAATCATGGAGATGTATTTAGAATTCTATTGGTATGCTCAAAGGAGGTTTTTCTAGCTCACAGAAAATTCAAACTGTGTATTATTACATGATTTGTTTCCACAAATTGGTGACTAATGTCTCAAGCTGTATGATGATGAATACCAACCAGATCTGAAAATAATGAATGAAGGACCAAATATCTTGGAAAAGATGAAACCATTTACATTAGATTGGTATAATGATAAATATTAATTATTCTTTGATGAACTAATGCATTGCCTTATTATGTCTAATTATTTTAATTTGAAATAAAAACACAAATGTGAGATCATTTTCTTATTTTCTTATGCTCCTTGAATGTTGAAGAAATTCTGAATAAGTTTTCATTTTTATTTTAACCTTTGTTTTTTCTGTTGATTTTTGAATTGAATTCTTATTTCAAAAAATAAATCCAAAAATCAGTCTCACCTTCCTAGCCTCTAGGAGGAATTTTCCTGTGATTTGGTTTCTGATTACTTTTTATCTTTTATTAAAAAAAACCAGAAATTGAGTTTCTTTTGGCTTACTCTCACTATCAATACCTCTGGGAGGCCTTGCAGCTCACAATTTTTTTTAAGGATTTTGATTATTTTATTTTGAATTTTCTATTTAAAAAAACACAACCAAAAAAGGTAAGTTTTTTTTATTTTTTTCTGGCTTGTTCCCACTTTCTGCACCTCTGGAAGGTACTTTTATTTTTTTATTTTTTTTAGTTTTTTATCATTTTCTCACAAAGAACAAAAAAAATTTTTCCTTTAATTATTTTTCTCACTCTCACTCTCAGTACCTCTAGGAGGTGTTTTTATTATTTCATTATTTTTTCAATTCTTTCAAAAAAAAACCAAAAATGAAATATGTTTTATTTTTTATTTTTTTGCTTGCTCTCACTCTCAGTACCTCTAAGAGGTGTTCTTACTAAAATTGTATTTTTTAGCTTCTTTATTATTTTGTTAAAAAAAAATAAAAAAAAGTAATTTTTTCTTATTTTTATTTTAACTTGCTCTCACTATGAGTACCTCTATGAGGTATATTCCCTAACATTTTTTCAATTATTATTGTAATTATTTTGAAAATAATGACAATAATAAGCAAGCTTTGTTATATATGTTTCATTTTTAAATCCTGTTTTCTGAGTAATTTTTTTAGGTTTAGTTTCATTTTTTTGGTTTTTGTCATTTAGAAAAAAAATCATTTCAGAATGGTTTATCCAATTAATCAACACAAAAAGAAATTTCCTGAGGCTATTTAAAGAAAAGAAAAAATGCAAGGAAAGTATATACAGCTAATATTTAAAATAAGAATTAAATATCAGGAGTATTATATACCTATTAGTTGCCTTATAAGATCTGTTACCATATCATATAATGAATAGGTGCAGCTTATAGGTACTTCCCACCATAGAATAAAATATTTCCAATATTTAATTATAATTTCATTTACTTGTAGGACACTTATTCATTTTATTAAATATCTTTCTTAGAAAATAATGAGAAACTCATGCCATCTACCTTAAAAGTCCCCCATAATTCAAATGAAAATGCCACTAATTCTTCTTGATTTTCTGATGTTCTCTTACAAAATTTGCCAGAAGAAATTCTCAAAATGGAAATAAATTGATCCAGAAATATAAAAATGTTGGAATATCAAGGAAAATTTCATTTTTAAAGAATGATGATCAATTTCACACCATTCTCTCTAAGTCCACCCTTCTCTTTGCCCCAAATAAAGCCTTAATTGCCATAATGGATTTCTTAACATATTCTAAAATTACTCCTCAATATAAAATAAAATGAAATTACCTTTCACAGACCTTATATCAAGAGAAAAAGCTCTTAAAGCCAGTAAAAATCAAGAAGAAGATACTCTCAGGTGAAATGTAGCCTATTGGATTGTGGAAATCAATGACAAAGAATGAAAGCATTGGAATTTATGTATCAAGAAGTAAGATCAAAAGAATATTCAATATTGGAATTATGGGGAACCAATTCTAGCCAGGCTAAGACTTCACCCCCAAAACAGTTTCAACATAAAGCATATGGATGCTTCAATGAAGCAAAAAAAAATCTTAAAAAAATGGATTCCCATCTTTTTCCAATACTGTTCATGATCATGTAGCTCCTCAAGACTTTGAATCCTCTTTAACATTTACCAAAAATTCATTTTCCAATAAACCCCATAAATACCTGGATTCTCAAGCTATGGCAGTTGGATTGTGGATCAAATTTAATAAAATAAATGGATCAATCAACAGAAATACAACCAATAAATTATCAAATATACATTTTATCTTCTCCAAAAATAAATTTGCATTTTATTTTTCTCAAACTAATGGTGTGGTAATCCATACCTTATTGGCCCAGTTTCAAGTCTTTTTTATTTATAAGACTATCAATTTAAGACTCAATAAAGAAAGATTCATAATTAATCAATTATAGTTGAGGAATTAAGAAGTAAAATGGATTAAAATTTATCAGTATGTATAATCCCATCAGAAAAATCATATAAGAATGGCCTATTTGATTACAAGAATAACAATAAAATGCGGAAAAGAAAAGGAAAAGATAATAAACATTTTAAAGTTACCATTGGAAGAGGTAGTGTAACAATCAAGTCACCATAGCTCTGCTCAACCTTTGAATTACTCAGCAATTCCATCCACTTTCCTAAAAATACAGTTTTTCAACAAAACCACTCACAAACGTCTTCAAAAATTGCAGTCACCAAAAACTTAAAACCTCCAACTCCCAAATTGACCATGAGCTCTAGCCCAGCTCGTGGCAACAAAGAGCCACCCCCTATTATCAAAAAATTGCTCAAAGACGCACATAAAGCGCTTCACCAAATTGAGGATGCGTCTATTGACGACTTTAACATGGAGACAGAAGAAGTCCCTGACTACTCTCAAAATTTCATGGAAATGATGGAAGATATAACAAAGAGACTCAATGCAATGGAGGAGAAACAATGTGCAAATAGTAAAAAAAATAAAGAAATAGAATGTCTTAATGTGAACGATGTAATGAATAGGCTAATCATAGAAAACAAGGAACTAAAAAGACACGTAAAAGAATTGGAAAAAATGATCAAGGAAAATCAGAAGACCAAAGAGACTACAACAAAGACCCCAACATTTTCTGAAACAATGACCAACAACATCACCACTAGGGTGGTACACCCATTTCCCCACCACCCAATAAGTTTATCAACCTATTTAAAAGAGGCAACATAACAATCAGAACACAAAGAGATGGTGAGAAGCCCTTCAGAAACATGTCACCTGAACAGATTGTTCTTACAGTGGAAGAAGCCCTGGGCATAATCAATGCAAAAGTGAATGACCAAAGGATAGAAATCAAGTCAATGATTAGATATGCATCAGGAGATATCAGATTACTTACTGAAGATAGGATGCAGTCTAGGTGGCTACTTGAGAATAGACACCTCTGGACTCACCTGGCTGACCCCCTTTTTATAACATCACAATCCTTATATCTAGTTTTGATACATTCAGTTCCAATTTACTTTGAAGCTGAAGATGAACTGTTTATTCAAGAATTTTTCTCTGAAAAAAATATTCCTAGAGAAGCAATAAAAAAGGTAAGATGGGTAGGAGGCCCAAAGAATCAGGATAAATCACATGGATCAATTATCATGCATTTAGAAAGCAAAGAGCTTGATGAGGATATAGTTAAAGGGCACTTGGCATATCGTGGAGCTCACCTAAGACGAACCACAATGCTATAGATGCTTAACAGTAGGACACATTGCACACTACTGTAAAAATGGTGCAAAATGTGCCAAGTGCGGAGAGAACCATGAATCGAAGGATTGTAAGAAAACAGAGGTGATGAACGCATGTATTTGATGCATCAATAAAGATAAAAAAAAAGACCTGACAACTAATCCTGAGAATGGAAAGTACACTCACTCAGTTTTTAGCAGTGAATTCCCGATTAAGCAAGCTGAGCTGGCAGAGACCAGCTTGGCGAGACGCTTATGAAGGGCCAATTAGCACCAACGCAACAGCGAATACGAATAGTAGGTAGGTTTTCAGAGACTACGATTCACCTTACACCAGCAACAATGAACGACGGACTATCAATATTGCACTTGAACTGTCACAATAGAAAAGATACAATGATGGATATACTTAACACAGAACAAAACCCTTTAGTATTACTTCTTCAAGAACCATGGGTCTATCATAATGATAAACAACCACCGTTACATAGAGAATGGAGAAGAATCTCTCCAGTGGCAGAGTCAAAGGTAAGCAAAGACAAGCCAAGAACGTGCATATATGTTTGCAGCTTCGTCCCTTCAAGAGACATAATTATAGAAGAAAGAAACTCAAGACTATTAAAAACGATAACACTTGAGCTAAAAATTAATGAGAAGAGAAGCAAACTCACCCTGAAGACCCTGTACAAGCCACCTACATCTATGAAAGGAATAGAACAATTGAGAGAAGACCTACTGCACCATGAAGACAGGAACACACCAACAATAATCATGATGGATGCAAAATTGCACCATAGATTATGGAATCCTCAAGGGTACCACCATACACACCCTGAAGCAAAAGAGTTTATCACTTTGTGTGGATCAAATGGGTTTAAACTGATCTCTCCTAAACGCAAACCCACCTATCTGGGAGCAACAGGAACAGCAAAAAAAATTGACCTTGCATGGGCTAATCTTAAGGCCTCAAAACTGATAGAAAAATGCAGCATTAGCAAGGAGAACCATTCTTCAGATCATCAACCAATTATAATTGAATTGACAACTAACAAGGAGGAAGTCCAGATCCCAGAAACCCATTTAAGCATGAGACCACAATTATTGAAAGCTGAGGGCTACTTAGCCGACCTGAAGGGGAAAATCAAAGACAAAGTCTTAGAAAGAGAAATAAAGACCATACAAGAAGTAGACAAAGAAGTAGAATGGCTTTGAAACAACATGAAAAACACTTACATGAAACAAGGTAAAGTGGTCAAGAAAAGAGGAAATAAGGAGAAAAGCTGGTGGGACAAGAGGGTGCTGAACCCAATCATCAAGGAGCAAAACAGAGCAAGAAGATGGTTTTTACTAACCAGATCAGAAGAGGCAAAGCAATGCTATCAGATCTGGAAACAAAGATTCACTGTCAAAGTATAAAATTTGAAACAAAGTCATTGGAGAAGTCTTTTAGCAGAGAGGGGGAGTAATCATGGCTTTGACACATTCAGGTTCACAAAAACAAGATTGTCGGGTGAAGTCCATGCATTGAGGACAAGTGAGGGAACACTAACACAAGATAAAGAAGAACAGGCTGACCTACTTTTTGAGATGTTTTCCCAAGAAGGAGATCAAATCGACCTCTCAGATACCACCCCAGATCAACAACAGTAACAATGGGACTTCAGACAAATAGCAAGAAACAAAGTCCAATTCAACATACACTCTCTCCCACAAAAACAGGCAGCGGGACCAGACCAAATCCCAAAATGAACTAATAAAGATTGCAGGTAACCTATTGACTGACAGATTGGTGATCTTGTTTAAATCGTGTCTAGAATTAGTATACTTCCCAAAACAATGGAAGAAAGCATCAACCATCATTATCCAGAAGAACAACAAGACTGAATATGCAGACCCTGCAGCATATCGACCAATAGCCTTACTGAGCACAGTGAGAAAGCTATTTCAGAGAATTTTGAATGGAAGAATTTCAAGTTGGGCAGAAAAGAGTAGAAGAATTGCTGATGGTCATTTTGGAGGCAGAAAGGGGAGAAACATTGAGGAAGCAATGATCCTGTTTGATACTTGGGTGAAGAATAAATGACGCCAAAACCAAATAGTAGTGGGACTGTTCCTAGATGTTAAATAAGCTTATCCATCAGTACATTGGGAAAGATTACTTCAGACGCTAAGAGCAAAAAGAATTCCATACTACCTTTATAAGATAATTGATTTCCTCCTCAGTGACAGAAGCACAGAGCTACGGCTAGAAGATTTCACGACCAAGCCACGACAGTTAGATAGGGGACTACCCCAAGGCTCACCCCTATGGGTAACATTTTATCTCCTATACAATTCAGATTTATTGTTGACAGATAAGCTAACACATGAATCAGACAAGATCCCATTAGGATCTATCGACAATGTTACACACCTCACGGCAGCCAACACCCTTCAGGAGGCTATTAAAAAGATGGAACAGGTAGGAGGGATGACACTTAAATGGGGAGAAAAAACAGGAGAAATTTTTAACAAAAAGAAAAAAGCATTAATTATTTTCACAAGAAGGGAAAAAGAGGATCAGCAGCTGAAACTAGGAGACAAAACAATCAACCCAACACAAACAAGAAGGTGGTTGGGCCCGACTCTAGATAAGAAACTTACTTACACTAATCATTTCAGAAAAATCAAGAATGGAGCAAGCTCCACAATAAACCAGATAGGGAGGATATCACAAAAGTATTTTGGTCTGGGAATTTAGGCAACCAGATTACTGATCAAGACATTCATGTACCCAAGGCTCTTGTTTGGAAGTATAATATGGTTAGTAAATAGAAACAAGGGGATGGTAAATAAAACTTTGAAAAAAGTATAAAACAAAGCCTCCAGAATTGTTATGGGAGTTCCGAAGAGCACACAAATATCATTTTTTAAACAAGATAGTGGTCTAAACTCACTGTTAACAGCTCACAGCACTCACTGTCACAGAACCCTAGTAAAACGTATGACAAAAGGCAATTCCAACCCAGTGAGAAACATGGTCCTGGAAGAATTTAAAAAGGAGAAATCACCGTATCAGTCAGCAATCCAAAACATGATAGGCAACGATAACTTTAAAAGGGTCATGGACACCTGACTGGAAACCATAAGCCTTGGTTCAAACCACTTGAAACTCACAATCTAAACAAAGAGAAAAACAAAGCACAGCAGGAATTAAGGGAACCCTTGTTAAGCGCAACGCTGGAGGACATAATTGTATTCACTGATGGATCAGACATCCCCGGAAAGAGAAAAGGAGCAGCAGCCGTACTATACCCAAGCGGAAAAACGATAACCCAACACACCGACAAAGAAACAAAGGTTTCAAACTATGCTATGGAGATCATTGGGGTATTATTAGCAATAGAGGGAATAAGGGGAGAAATCTGCAGGAGAGCTTTTGCCACAGGGAATAGAAAGCAACAAGGTAGGATAATTATACTAAGCGATAATGCAGGAGCATTACAAAAATTAGAAAACCCAGTCAAGCCATTGGTGGCTCAATACCTCTAACTGAGAGAATATAGGGATTTACTAGCCCTAAGCGAGTTCATGCCAGTACATTTATGGTGGTGCCCAGGCCATCTGGGAATCAAAGGAAACGAGAAAGCCAATAAGGAGGCCAAGAAGGCAGCTTCAAATCCAGCAAGCATAAAACAAGAAGTAAAGACAAGCTTATAAAAAGTTTTTGAAGATTTAGAAAAGATCAATAAAGACCCACCTTTAACTACAGAAGAACAAGAGAGAATAATATTCAAAGCAAACCCAAAGTTAATGGCTAAAACTTTAAAAACAATGGAGAAAGCATAAACATCAATCATCAATCAACTTTCAAGCAAACACACAGCCCTCAACCAATATCTCCACCAAATCAATGCGCAAGGTGGTTCCTTTGCGAGAAATGTGAACAAATTGAATCAGTAAAGCACTTCCTGACACACTGTCAAAGGTACAAAACACAGAGAAAGAAATTGAAGATCAACTTAAGGAAGAACAGAATTTGGTATGATGAAGGAAGATTATAAGACTTACTCGATGTGCCGTCTGCATTACCCCACATTGCATCATTCGTGGAAGAAACAAGAAGGTTTGAATTTTTTAAGACGTACCTTAAAAATGCAAAGGAAAAGATTAGGCAAACGGGGAGGGTTGAGAACAAACTAGTCTATGGTAGAAGGGAGCATGACTAGTGAAGTTACACACCTGAAACAGAAGTTAGAGTAATTATGAAAGAATACAATTGCAAGGAAGAAATTGCCCTGGAAACAATGCACCAAAAAGAGGATTAACGAAGAGAAAACACACAAGGGGACTTAACCTAACAAATACAAAAAAAGGAGATAGTGCAGAATTTAAAATACATTGCAATTTAAAAAAAGAAAAATCATCAAATTGAGTCCATTTCAATAAGGAATAAATTAAATCTGTATTAATCAAAAGTGACAAGAAATCAAGAAAACTCAATCAATTTATGCAAGGAAAATCCATCAAAACCTTAAATTACACATCATATATTTGAAAATACAAGCACAGCCACATGATACTCCTGAAAAACTAAATTTGAATGAAGGAAAATTAAATATAATACAGGAAAGATAGAATGACCACAATAAATAGCATTCTCAACCTGAAATTCAAACAGTGCACAGACCTATGGTGCAAGAACTATACAAAATCACCGCATACCACCAAAAATGGTTCAATACCTCCCCAAAATGACACCATCCAAAATTCCTCAGCAAAGAAGGTTTAGCCAGATTACATAATCATGAATGAAAATGATACAATAAATTGAAGATATGGTTCAATAACTCCAAGAAATGACACCATTTAAAAATTGCTCACCAGAAAAAGTATCTTAGATTACATAATAATACATGAAAATGGTGCAATCAACCAAACAAATAATATCATTGGAGAGTCACCACTATTAAAAATTATCCCAGCCAAAAGAAGTGAGAAAATTTGAATTCCCTTTTTGCAGTACCTCTATAGAGAGCTCAAAAAATATAAATAGAGGGCATCTCTCCCCCACTTTCTCCTCTTTCCCCATGAAATTAATTACATTCTAAGAAGGAGAATAGTTATTCATTCCTCATTAGTATGTCAATCTAGTATTATTATTAAATTGGAATTGTATAATAAGAGGGAGAATAATTCATCTATTCCTTACTAGTAGAATAATCTAGTTATTTTGCGAAAGTATTATAGAATTTTATGTTTCATTAATAGTTATTTATAATTAAAAGTAGATAAGAGAATATCTAAATTATATTATTAATACACCCTATGCTTCAATTATTAGTGTCATAATCATAATACTATCAATAATATTCATACTATTGAGTTTATTCCCATAACCTTTATATAATAAAGGGAAAATATTCATATTTTAGCTTTATATTGAAAAATTCTTACTAATAGATATTATTATATAATATCATACACTTATATTATATGATATCACTCATATAGCTAACAAATATCCCTTTTGTATTAAGCAATACCTTTCCCAATCAATGATTAAATGTCTTACTTTTAAATTATATTAAAAACTACCATCTCAAACCAATAACAGCTACAAAAAATATATGACATTCAATCAAAATTACCCTCATATTATATCTTAGTACAGTTCTATGGAAGAAACCTCTTATACTATCAAGGTCTTACCCTTAACTCATTTTATATTATTATTTAAAAATCATATTTTATACTGGTTTAGCTTATAAGTTAGTTACCTTATTATTGATTAGTTCTGATAGAGACTTCTGAAAGGTCCTCTCTAGTTGTAAAGCCACAGTCTTAAAATTAATTTGGGAGATCTGTAGTCAAAATTTTCAGTATATTCAGAGGTGCAGCTAATGAAACTTAGAACCTTTGGTTACAAGATTATCTCAGCAATTCAAAACTGTTTACCTGTTATTTCCCCCTCAAGGACTGCCTTATCAAATCTCACACTAAAAGGAGTTCCACAATGGAATATGTCAGATCATTTGGAGGGCCAAGTATTTGATTCATTCTACTGAAAGACCTATTGATACTAGTAATGATATTAACTTGCGCTTTTTTGTGCAATTTTAAAAAAGATTGGGAAGTTTTTGTACTTATAATAATATAAAATCTGATAATGTTTGTCATATTAACTCTTGTTCTTATTGTATTAATTAAGATATTAATAATCACTTGTATCTATTAAATCCTTCAGATAATGAATAAATCAAAAATAATGAAGATTGAAATTTCCATAAATTTAAAATTGAAAAAACCTATGGATTCCAAAAAGCATTTCAGGCTTTCAAGTCTGATTGAATCCTGGAGAACCAAATAATTAATTTCCATATATTGCACTGGAAAGTTATCTAAGTGAAGAAACATTGCACTATTGTATCAATCACATAACTTATTTTCGATTAAGTTAATAATGTACTATGGTTACATTTCTGACCAATTCTCTTGTAACATTACAATGGTAAACTCATGGTTTTTTGATAAATTTGAAAATTTAATTGAAGATTAAGATTACAATTTTCAAAATGACTCTGTGTTTTGAATTCCTTTTCCTCAAAATTCAATTCATTCCCTTTTTTTCCCCTTTCAAACAGTATTTCTGTTGGTTTTTGGATTTCAGAATTCTTGAGCTGTTTAATTTCCACCTCCTTCTCCCCTCTCTACTTCACTTTCTCCAAATCAAATCTTGAAATATCACTTTCATTATGCGCTATTTAAAATAGTAATCTCAGATAAGCACTATCTCTCAAATTCAAAAGTATTACTACTCACCCTCATGACATGAATTCAATACAGGTGCATATGATTGCATGGAGTGATTTTCATTATTTTTTGATGAAACACTCTTGGGATTCAAATTATTGAATGATTCAAACTTGATAGTACTTGTAGAGGGAGTGGAAAAGATAGGCTTCACAGATTATTTAACCTTTCCTTCTTCATTCAAACCATTATAATTAATCTCTATCATAAAAGTTGGATCAACCTGTGAAGTAACAGAATGGGAATTAATATCTTCTCTATTTTTATGAATTCCAAAAAGCTAAGAATAACGTGAAAAATAATAAAGAAGAGGAATAACATACAGAATTTCCTTGTTATTGATCCTCTTTTAATGACCAATAAGCATATATTTTGTTGTTTTCATTATTAATTTGGTTTGATTTGGAGATATGTGCATCTTGTAGCTAGAAATTTACCAATAAGTTTTAGTCTTTACTGAAAATATAAAGGAGATATCCCATAATTTATCAAAATCCAAATATTCCAAAATCTCAATTGAATAATAGAAATTTATATTGAAAAATTACAACAGGCCATTGGAGTTATATATGGTTTTTTACCAAAAGGCTGATCCATTTTCTGATAGCATGGGGAAGTATTTGCCAGCCTTTGAGCCATTTTATAAATACCCCTTTTGTTGTCATCATTAGCAAATCCTGCACCAGTGGGGATTTAAGAATTATTTTTTGAAATATATTTCTTTTCATAATTGCACCATCAGTATTACATATTTTTTTTTGAGTAAGATGTCCAGAGATTCTTGAATAAGCCTTAAATACATTTTCAGATGATAGCAATTTGGATGGTATTGAATTTTAATCTTGATTGATAATATCAATATGGAAGATAACTGCAAGTTGGTAGATTTTTTCGACTTCAAGTGTAATTAACTCTAAGGATTAGAATTCCTGATTTTGAGGTTAGGTTTTGAAACCTAACGTCACTTTTCTACAAGTTAGAAAGATGTAATTTATATAAAAATCCATTTTTTCAAAGCTCAATTTTGCATGTGATCTAACTTTGAAAAATTGATATACATCAATGTCTTTATGGCTCAAGATACCACATTTAATTAGCTCAATGTTTTTCAGCTCTGAGGGGGGCTATCATATTTAAATTTATGGCCTTTTGGGTATATGAGAATACATCTGAAGCTCACAAAACTACTGCTACAGTAGAGCTGGTTGGAAATGTGACTTGATTTTTTTTTGTTTTAGACTTAATTTTGGAAGAAAAGAATAATGGGTTCATTGATGGATTTCTTGATAATATGATATTTTATTCTGGGAACTGACTTCAATATCTCTTACTGAATGAGATGTTTTATTATGCCAATATATCATTTGGGCTAAATTGAGATTGAAAATTTATTTTCAGCTCTTTCATTTTTTTCTGGTATAGTATTTTTTTCCTGATTATGGGATTTAAAATAAAGGGTGAGCTTAAGTCTGACAAAAAATGGTATGGAATACCACAATATCTGATGGGTATGAATACTGCGTGCTTTGAGAATATTTAATAGATAGGGTTTTAAAAATTGAATTAATTTGAGAATTTCAGATTTCTCATCCTATTAATAATTAAAAATATTCTGAGTTAATAAAACTAGTTTCAATATAGTTAACATAAATCAAATCAATATTTTTGAATAATAATTCATGAAGACTTGAATAAAAAGTGAAAGATAGTGTGAGTGTGTGAGGTAAGTATAAAATACTAATAAGGCCATAAATAATGTTTTGAAAAATTAATTTACTTATTGACCAAATTTTAAATTTATTTTAAAACAGAATTTGATGAATTTTGACTATAAATTTGTTTTTGATAAACAAAGCTAAAAATTCATGTCATTTTTTATTATACTTCAAGAATGAACTAGGGTGACCTCATAGGTCAATATAGCCTAAAAACGCTATTTAAGAGTAATATAAGAATTAAGAACTATCTAGAAATATTAAGAAAAATTAAAAAAATTGTTGAAAATCTGTTATTTTTTAATTTTAACATATTTTAAAGTTACACCATGTATTTGTTAGCTTAAAGAGAGATTTTTAGAATTAGCATGTTGTATTTGTCTACTGAACTGGCTAGGTGTTTGCCATAAAGGTGAAAAATAAGAAGGAGCTCAATTTGAAAGGGTTTGAAGCCATTCTAATGGCTTTAAAGAAATAAAAAAGGGAAAAAGCTCATGCCAAGTGGGTTGGAAAAGGAAAAAAGTCAAAAAGGGTCAGGGTACACAAAAGTTTGGATCTGCAATTATTAAAATAAGTTTTTCCTCTTTCAGGAAAAATTTTGAGTCTTCAATAAGCTTTAAGACTGGAAATTAATTGAATAAGTAAAGTATGATCTGGTTTATCCCCAAATGGAAAGGAGTTTCAAGCTGACAATAGTGTAAATCCCTCTATAATGACCTCTAATTAAAGATTTTACCATGTTCAAAACATTAATAAGCTCAAACCCCATTGAAACCTTATTAAAGGTTAAGGTTTTATGTAAGCTGTTAAATTTCATGTAAAAAATAAATATATTTAAAAATTTGTGAGAAATTCAAATGTTGGTGTATTTTTCTTAAATTTTCACATACATTAAAAAATATTTTAATCTATGTACACTGAATATTAAGCTAGGTTTATAAATAAAATTCCTTGGTAATTACCCCTGGAATTACACTCTGTAACTCTAACTGAATATTTAAAAAGGAATCTTAGGAAATTAATTAAGAATATAAATAATTAAATTCTTTAATTGAAGCTTCATTTTGTCTTCTTTGAATAAAGAAATTCAATGAAAATATCAATTTATGATGATTAAAGCCATAATAAATATACATAAATGAGGATCAAAACTTCTTGAAGTTTAGAATAGCACTGGAAACCTCAAAATAACAGTAAAAAGAAGTTTACTTATTTTAAGAAATCTTTTTTAAAGTATGGTATTTCAGTTTCAATCTGAGAACACCCTCTCTATATATTATTTATCATTAGATATTTCTTTTTCAGGAATATAAGATTCCTTTAATCACCGTTTTTGTCAATAATAATCACTCAACTCATAAGAAATTTTAAATCAGTAATATTTTATTAAATATGAAATCTTATATTATTGAGAAAAATTTTTTTGCTGTTCTATTTATTTTTGGCTCTTCATGAATACGTAAATCTCTGGGATTTAGATTACATTTTTTTAATTACTAATAATTTATTTCCTTGTATAGAATTGTTGTTTTAGAGTTTTTATGAAGCTCCTGAACCATATTTTATCACAAAATGATCATTTCGTCCTTGAATGAATTAATTTCAGGAGGCTTTTCAACATGTAAAAATTATTTGATACTAGAATTGTTTTTGTTTTGCTTATTGAATGAAGTGTATATAATAAGGACGTTTTCGCCTGAATCTCCATTCTTTATATGAGAATTAGTTTCTTATATAGAGTCTTTTTATAAGATGTATCTCTGCACAGTGTGTTTGATCAATTCTTTTTTAAATAATATCTATATTATTTGTAAGTGGATGAACATAATAATTCTTCAAATATAATTGTCTCATTAAGAGATTTCATACTTCTTATTATGATAGCTTCCAGTGACTATAGATATATTATAATAACTATAAGTTTACATAATTATTCTGGTTTTTATTATCAAATTCATTAATTAATAATATTTTTCTATATAATAATTTTTCAATAATTCTATTGATTTGTCATAATAATAATTTATTGCATTATATTCCTACTGAGGAAAGCAAGTACTTTTGATCAATATTAATATTTTCAAAAATTTCATAGAAAAACCTTATATTTGGAGGATGGCCATGATTTTCACCAATTGTTTCGACTTTAATTATAATAAAGACCTTATACTACTTTTGTTTAATGTAGAATTGCCACCTTTATTCAAATACTTGTATTATTGATTTTTTGGAGGACTTTTAGCTTTAATAATCCTTTCTTTCTCAAAAAAATTTCCTACTTCAGAATATTCGTTGAAAATAATGTACCATTGAGTAATATTAACTAATATTTTTCTGTATTACTAGTGGGTGTTTTACATAAAATACTTCAAGTTCATTCTTTGATTCATTTTGGTATAGAAGTTGATAATAATATCATCTTGTTTAAAATAGTTTTTTTCAATATTATTTATTTCTTAGAGCTTTTTTATTCAAAACAAAAAACATATGAAAGATAAAGCAAAATTAAATAACAAACTCATAAAAAAGTTTTTTTTAATTTTTCATAAATCTCTTCATTTTTGACATAATTTACAATAAATCACCTTTTAAAAACTTGATTCCATAATTATATCTGTTAGCTTTCTGTATTTTCTATAAAACACTTATACAATATTTTAAGGTGTGGATATGAAACTTTGCTTAAAAATAAAGCATACCTCCCACACTCAAAATGTGTATGAGGTAGAATTAAGTAAAATAGTAATTTTAAGAGAAAACATGCCAAAATTATTTTTTTCAAATTTCTTTTCAGAAAGAAATAATTTTATGGAGATTTCTTGTTTTACCAACAATAAGAAGTATCCAAAAATACTATACAAGAGATATTTATGGCTACAAAATAAATTTCTCCAAGAGTCATATCAATTTAAATTAATTCATCAAAAACCTGTGGGAAATTGATATAAAAACAGAGATTCCAAAATGAATATTGAAGAGAAAAAATTCCCAAACTTTCTCAGAGTAAATTTGGAAACAAAGTGGCAACCTTTATAGTTCTTAAAGATTATTGAATTAAATTTGGGGTGGCTCAACGGTAAAAACATTATAAAGATTTACAAACACTTATTATAATTATATTTCACATGTCTAAAAGGATTAATATGACTTTAAAGAGGTGTCTTGAATCATTTATTGATTGGTTTAGCAATGCTTGAACTACTTATGAAAGGGAAACAAAAGGGGAGAAAGAAGAAGCTCTTTTATACCCCCCAATTATCCTTCTAAAACAGTAAAATTTGCTTCCATAAGTTGTGAGAAACATACTGAAAACAGAAAAGCCAATATCAGAGCTATTGAAACTTTTTTATACCCAAAAGGGATGGTTGTAGCTATTTTGATCTTTTAGACCAGCCAGTACTGTAGTAATAGCTGGTTGTAAGCCTCAAAACCATGCCATAAGGCTGTGTGTAAAAGACCTGAAAAACAGTTAGAGCTTTCTTTAACTAGCCCTCTTGGAAACAGCTAAAATGGCCCCGGTTGGAACCAAAACCTCATTATCAATTTAGTAACAGAACTTGTGAGTCAATTTCAGGAAAAAAGTAACAAACCTTTTTGTGAAGTTTTACATCAAATTGCTGTCAGAAAGGAACTTGGGGGATTCTGGCACCCTTAGAGTAAATATTACTTTTCCTCAAAAGATGAATTTTTACAAGTTCTTTTTTATTGAATTCCTCATAATGTATTATAATTTGAATTTAACACATTTAATTTAACTGAAAAATTACATTACACAACTATAGTTATCAACTCCTCATATGTAAATTTAGTTTAACTTATGTAATACAAGTGCACATTTTGACATTTAAATTGGAAATACTTCCATTCCCTGGAATGTTCAAGCTACACACCACAATTCAATTTTAACAAAAAATGATAGTTCAAACCAAATTTGGTGTAAATTAATTCAAGGCTTTTGAAAATTAGCACATTTCATACAGAAAATAATAAAAAATTAATTTGAGCTTATTTAAAGTTGAGTTACCAAAATTTCACTCAGAGGTCACTCCACCTAAACTTTTATGAGGAATATAATGGCAAAATTCTCTTCATATGTTTCTTTATTGAATCAAAATATATATTTATTTTCATTAATCTTTTTACAAAAAATATTTTATTCTTGATATTTTTGTTGAAAATTTAGTTCTATTTCATTTTTTTGAGTAAAAATATTTATGTACATTTTTCGTTAAAATTCAAGCTTTATATCAATTAATTATTGGAATTGTATTATGAGTTATCCTTTAAATTATTATGTATTTTCAATGTTTGTGGTATTTTGGGCGTATGCACACACATATAAGGCTCACAAATATACTTTTATTCAAGTTTCATCTGAAAGGGAAAGAACTCCTGAATATGGAAACTCTGGATTCAATTCCAAAACCAAAATAATCTCAATTCCAAGTGGATTAATTACAAAAAACCCTTTGGGGTAAGAGAATGTTGTTTTAATCTATTTTTAGTCAAATTGGGGTTACATTGACACCAAATGACTCTTACTGGAAGTTGAAGCAAGTACTCCATCAAATCAACTGGATCTGGACCAGAAAGCTAAAGTAAGAAATCCAAAAGACAAGAATTTAAGCCAAGAGGAGAGGCACAAATGGAGGATGCCAGGCCTTCCACAATTTCCTGAAGGTTAGAAAGAGCATCAGATATTATTATTTAGTTCAGAAGCTGGAATTACTTCTATTCCTTCTGTAAGATCTGAACAGCTTCCAAAAAGAAGAAGTCAAGATTTACCAGTCTCAGTAAAGGAGCTGGTTTATGGTTCCAAAGCAACAGAAGTGAAAACTTCTGCTCAGCTTGTGGATAAGAATAATGAATTCGTATCTTCAGATAAGGAAATTCTTGGGCTCAGAAAATACACAAGAATTTTTGAAGGGTTTAATACAAATTCCTTGCAGAAGATGAGCACAAAATATAGAATCTTTGTTTCAAAACCAGAGAATTTTTTCAAAGGATGAGAAGAAGGGAGCCCCCCCAGAGGAAGCTCCCCAAGCCTCTGAAAGAAAGAACCTTTCTCTAAAAGCCCCAAAGACAAATCAAAAGGGAAGGGTAGAATTATAATGGAAAAAACCCACCCCTAAGAGCTACAGAATTCACAAAAGGAAAAGACAGCTATATGAATTGTCTTCAAAATTTCAAAAACCTTGATTGAGTTAAAAAAAGAAGGAGAAAATAAGGGGACAGTATTTTCACAAGGTATAGAGCTGTTAGAGAATATAGTAGCCTCTATTATATCTTGTAATTAAATGATATGGTTGGTATACAAAGTCTTAATAAAGATCATATTTTGTCTCTGAATAAGAACTGTGAGAGGCAATAATATAAAGCAACTTTACTGCATAAACAATATGACCATTGAATATCTTTTATAACTAAAAAGTTAAACAAATTAAGATTACAATCTCAAAAAATAGGAAAATACTTATAAAGATAATTATTCACTCTTTTGTGATGAAATCTATAAAAGTAATAAAAAAGTACTAGAATTGACAGAAGATATCAAATCCAGCCTCATTAATATATCCTTGAAAAATCAAGATAAATTCCCAATGAAATTTAAGCAAATTCTTAATAGAAATGGTTTCAACTTGAATGGTAATTACTTGAATCATCATATCATTTCAAGTAATAATAAAGAAATTGAATCAATATTCAAATTTAAAGATATTCCAAGACTAGAATAATAGACCAAATTAAGTGTTTAAGGGATTAAACCCACATGGAATTAAAAAACCATTTACATGCCTAAACAAGACTTTAACATAGCAGAGAAATACATAAGCTCTAGCCTTAATTTTTTATTGACAAAATCTGAAAAAAAAATTAATATAAAATGTGATAAGACAATGGTAAAATAATTTTTTTTTGTGGAAAAAAAAATTTTCATGGGCTAATGATTCATGGATATTTATAATGGAAAACTCTTCTTAGGAAGCCATTTTGAATATTGAAAAGGATGGGCCATGTTCTGGTTTCTTAAGCAAAAGGACAGATTAACTGCCCCTCATCCTTATATTTCATACATAATTGTACATGAAAAGATGTTAAGAAAATGTGATGGTGACCTAGAGAATGCTATAAGTAGATGTACTGATCCTTTCCCTACAGAAGATTATTTAAGTAAAATGGAGGACATCACTACCAGACCAGAAACTGGTAGAAATTGGTATAAACCAGCAATATAAATTAAGAATAGTTATAAACCATTTTCAAGAGAAAGAGAAAAAAAACCACAAGGAAGAAGTACTTTCAAACTTCATAAATGTTTAATTACCTCTCTTTTGGGTAATACCTGTACTAAGAAAACAAGAATCAATCAGATAGAACATGAGAAAAAAAGTGAGGATACTGTTGAAGAAAGTGATTATGAAGCTTCTGTGATAGAAGAATTTCCAGAAGAGTTTAGTATAGAAAATATCACCCTTTTCTTTGAGATCACAGAGGTACATACTCACTAACCAAAATATAGTGATGTATGTATCAATCTCATATATATGCAAGAGGAAATGATTCAGAGAGTCAAATCTGATAGATCATCTTCTATCACCATTATTGTGAGAAACAACAAGGAAGCCAATATAAATATTGAATCTGGTTTTTTTCATTTATTTTGTTGTAAAAGGATTTCTTGAAGCTCTATAAACCTGTTGGGAGGACAAACTAATTACAATTGAAGGTATAAAAGTTAGTATATCTAGTCAAAATATGAATATTTTAGGTATTTTTGAAGGAAAAAATATTGAATCATCATTCAGGAGCTATTAGACTGAAAGTGGAAGTTGTTGCGATTGCTAATTGTACCTCCCAGAATTTCAGGATTGGGAATAATTATGTGAATATCTATGGATGTAAGGTTTGACTACAAAACAATGAGTAAAAAGTAATAATATTTTACTTATTGTGCTCTTAATTTCCTAATTAATAATGAGTAATACAAATAAAACAATTATAATAATAAAATGTCATTGTAAATGTGGGGTAAAATACATTATATTATTTATAAATAATAGGTAATATAAATGATATTATCAAAAGAATATCTTGCAATAAATGTATTAGCAATTTAATATTGAATTCATAAAGGCTAATTATTATCTTTAACAACAAATAATAATAGTGTGAAAAATTGTTATCTTATAGAAAATAGAAATTTAGAGATAGAATATTACTAGAATTAAAGCTCTAAATAAATATAAATACTATTTATATTTACAAATGATAAGTTTGGAGAAATTAAGAGAGTACTAATTATAATAAGATAGAAATAATCTACTTTTGACCCTCAATAGGATAATTTTGAATTATTTCATGCCTATAGAAGGAATTACAACCTTTTTTGGAATTTAGTTGAAATAATTAATAGTAAAAAATACAGTTTTTACTACTTTATGTGTATTTAGAGCTTTTAAGAAAATTCAACAATTTTTAATGAAATAGTAATATTACAATTCAATATTTACATTTTAAAAAACAAAGTGTTTTACTTTAATATTTAATATTTTATTGAATTTTTGATACATCTGAGGGAGAAATAGAGGGGGAAGAGGTCTTTATATATTAAAAATAATTCATAATAGTGACCAGATACTTCATAGAGCTTATGAACTGATGCTATCTACTTAAATTGATCATTTTTTGAAGTCTTAGTGATTATTACATCATTATTACACCATAATTTTCAGTTATCATTATAGCTCTTAATTTGGTGACCTCATAAGCTTGGAAAAATGGTTCAGTTTTGTGTATCAAGGTAATTTTAATCATATAATACCAAAATAAACCAGTTTTGTATCTTGATTAGCTGTTAATCTTGATTTAAGATTAGAGTTAAAGATCAAAAATGATTCATTTCATAATATAGCTTTAATCTTCAATAAACTTCAAGTTTTTCATAAATCTGAAATTCAGAGAGTGAACTTTAATACATTGGCATGTCTTCATTAGCATGCCAAGAGTATTCCCTTCTATAATCAAAGCTCTATTTTTGAGGAATTTCTTGGTGAGTCATTGTTTTCTGTAAAAATATATTATTTTGAACCTTGATTCATAATTTCAAAGGGCTATACCTTTAGTATCATAAAAAAATGTCATCATTGACATATGAACTAGTAGAATCTGTATAGCTAATTTGGCTTAAGCTTGGACCACTTTTGTATTTGAGCTATTAACAATCATTACCATTGTGAGTCAATTTCTCTTTATTATGAATTACTCTATTTATAAACTTTCAAATAGAGCTTCCCGATGTGCTCCTAAAGCTATTTTGTAGCTTCTTTATTATGTTTATTTCAAAGGATATGAGCTAAAAACCATTAATATATTCACTTATTATAAAGTTGCATATATCCAGATATCTCAGTAAGTATTGGGTTTAAAGATAGGACATCCAAAGAGTAATATATGTAATTTTGGATTGGTAATCCATGGTTGGTTTTTTAACATGTTTATTCATTTATTTCTGAGATAATTCATAATTTAAATCTTTTTAAGTGATTTCTACCCATTTTCATGGCGTCTTAGTAGTTAAGCTTTAATTAATGTTATTGAAATAAGATTTATAATCTTGCTGTGAAACATTTTGAGTATTTGGACATAGATAAGAGGTTCAAATTTTAAGGCTTGAATATGAAACAAAAAGTATAAATTATTAATTTTTTACTTATTGTACTTTGAATATCCTAATTCTAATGAATAATGAGATTAAAAATAATTACAAAAATAAAGAAGTATTATAATTATGGCTTAAAATTATTATATTACTAAAGGATGATAAAATAATATAATAAAATAGGTATATTGATGTATAATGAATTAAGATATTTATTGAAATTTATTAATGTTACCAACAATCAATAAATTTGTGCAAAATTTTCATTGAATAATAAAAACCAATTTATAACCATAATATTGTAGATATTAAAGCTGATAATTAATATAAATACTATTCAAATTAATATTAGAATTATTAAGAATAATAATAGAGAAAAAATATTGTAATAAGAGAAAATAACTTACTTTTATAGCTTAATATAAATAATTGAAATATCTTTATGCCTAAAAATCTAAATATAACTTATGTAAATTGTATTTAAAATAAGAAATAGATAATTACAAATCCTACTATTTATATGTGGATTTAGAGATTTTGAAAGAAATTGACAAATGACAATAAACTATTCATCCAATCAAATATAAAATAGTGATAACTATAAGATACAGATTTATCTCTTAATAATATAAGAGCTTTATAATAAAGAGGAAAGAATTTTACCTTTTTATTTAATGATTTTATTGAATTTTTTGCATCTGAGGGGGAAACAGAATAATAAGAGGTCCTTTTTGGTAAAAATACTTCTTTCTAGTGGCAAGATACATTCCAGTAGACATTTATTGATGCTATACACTGGAATTCATCAATATTTTGAGCTTTGGTGATGATTACATCATTATTAAACCTTTTTTATCTCATTATTAGGCCATTTTTTAGAGTTATCACTATACCTCCAATTTGATGACATCATAATCTTTTCAAATGATTTATTTTCATGGATTATAGTAATTTTAGCCTTAAAATACTAAGATACACCAGTTTTATCTTTTATTTAGTTGTTAAACTTAATTTAATGCTACACAAATTTGGAGAGTGAATTCCAATATCTTGGAATGTCCTTACCAAGCTTCAAAGAGGATTTTATAAATTCATTAAAACTCTATGTTTTATGATTTTAATTTTAACTCTGATTTTCCATTCAAATTTACTATTTTGGAATTAAAACCATGATTTGAAGGGGTTTTACCTTGATAATCAAAATAAAAATTACTTCATTATTCACTTATAAGCTAGTAGAATATGAATATCTACTTTATTCAAGTTTGAACTACTTTTAAGCTTGAGTGGTCATCAGCTATTGACATTTGGGCCTCTAACCTCTGATGAGATTTAACCTTGTTTATAGCTTTACACAAAACCTTTATATCTTTATTCTCACAGTTATTTTGTGGTATCTTTATTCTTGAATCAAATATTCATCATGTGTAATTAAAAAGATATGATCTGAAAACAATTAATATATGCACTGATCATAAAAGTATATATATCCAGGTTATCTCACTATGTATTGGTTTTACAGATATGACATACACATTTAATATATGCAGTTTCTTATGGGGAATCCAATGGGGTAATCAATTTCAAATTATTATCTATTGGATTTCGAGATAATCAAGAATTTACGCCTTTTTATGGCATTTTGACTTATTTTAAAATTATAATTTCAATTCTCATTATTAAAATAAGTTTTGTAAAGCTTTTTTGTGAGATTTTTTATATGTGGTAATATCTCAAAGGCTCAAATTACCTTTCAAAAAAAGATTGTACCACAATCTAATATAGCTAATTAGGGTATCATCTACTGTCTTACCTTTTCCATAGGCTTTATTAGCCTTGAAGCTAAAGAATTCTTGATTTTCTTATTGTTTAGTTATTCTTTCATGTCTGAAAATTCTTGGTAATTTTTCATGATTATTCATATCCTTCTCAAGTAACCATTTACCTTATTTAGTTTTTTTTCTGTAGCTCACCAGTTATTCCCTTAATTTCTTGTTTCTTGTCCCCCTTTATTGAAAGACTTTCACAAGTTTATTTTATTCTCTGTCTTCTAGAGGGGGATTTTGAAGTTTTGTTTCTTTCTAGAGGTAAATAATTCCTTATCACTTGAACTGTAATGTTCTATTAGACTTACAGTAAAAGGTGGGAGTTTTTTCATTAATTCACCTGTTAACTCCAGTTGTACAGCATTAGGGCCATGCAGGGCTGTTATCATAAAGGGTCATGCAAAGGAATCTTTTTATTTCTTTTGTCCTTTAATGTTATTAAAGTTAAAATTTTAAACTAAGACTAAGTATCCTATTTGAAGATATGGTAGCTTGTGACTGTTGTCCCATGTTCCTTTTGCATAAATCTATCTTCATTATGTCTTTCTTTATCAAGAATTATCTTGCAGCTTCTTGAAGTCAAATTCATATCAACCAAGTCCTTTTTGAAGGTGTAATAAGGTGGTCTGTGGTTCCAACCTTTTTCCAAAATTGCTGGTGTTTTACCAGTTGATAAATGAATTGTTGTCTTGTATGCCAATTGAAGAGCTGGTATTAAAGTACATGGATTATAGGTAAAACCATCAGAGTCTTCAAGCTCTAGGCCATAAGAACAGAATATTATGATCATTTCCTCTAGATTTTGTATCATTCTCTCTGCTACTCCATCATTCTGGGGGGATAACATGTTTAGAATTATAGTTTTGTTCCAAAAAAGTTATGGAGATTTGTGCATAATGCTGAAATGAATTTGGGATCTCTATCACTTATTATATTCTGAAACAAACTGGTATAACTAATAGCTCCAATCCATATAATTATGGATGTATCTATAGCTGTGTCATATTTATGACATGGTAAGAGCATTGGGGTTTTTCTGTTCCTATCAACTAACACTAGGTATTTATTAAAGCTCCTATCTTCTCCTGGGTGTAAAGCTGTTACTCAATTCATATGAGCTATTTCCCATGGTGATTTTGGTCTATGGATTTGTATTATAATCCAAAATTCATTTCCTGTGGCTCGGTTTTCTTTTTGAAATCTGTAACAAGATTGGCAATAATCTAAAACATCCTTTATCCAATTTGGCCACCAAAAGCAGGTTTTTACTTTTTCCAGTGTTCTATATTCTTACTTATATCCAGAAAAAGCACCATCATGTAATTTATGTAGTATATTGTTGATTAAAACTCTATCTGTTAGGGTCATAAAACATGTATGTTTGGCTCAATGATAAGTAATTCCATAAAGGAGGTGGAATCTTCCTCCATCATGAGCATTATTCTATACTTTATCTAGTTTCAAAAATAATAATGGGTCTTTACAGTCTTTCAGAAGGAGTTGGAATAGAATATGGCAGTTTTTTTCCATCTTATAGCTTTCTTTAACTTGGTTGAATAATTTTGTTTCATTTTCTGTTACACATATTTCTTCTATATGATCTTCTTCCTGTGGTACCCATGCTGGGTTTTCAGGCGAGCTTTCTAAAGACCATCTACTAAGACCACCCACATTTTTGTGAGTATTTCTATGTTTATGGACAATGGTCATATTTTCTCTATTATTTTGGAGAGAAATTGGCCATCTAATCATATTTCTATTTGGTGTCTTCATGCTCAATGATGATTTTACAGCATTACAGTCTGTAATGACACCAGAGACTGTTTCCTCTAAGTAATTGTGTAGCTTTTCTAAATCCCATAATAAGCATAGGCATTCCATTTTTGTTTCTCCATAGCTTGCTTCTGCTGGCTTAATCTGTCTTTAAATGAAGCAAATTGGTCCTTCAACAGCTTTGTCATTGATAATTTGTATTTGGTGTAGTGCAGCACCTAATTCTTCTCCACAAGAATAAATACAAAGTTTGCAAGGTAATTTACAATCTGGAATAAAGATTAAGGGGGAATTTGTGAGGGCTAGTTCTAGTTCCTCATATGCTTTAGCTCTTAAATAATTTCATAGAATTTCTGATGATCACAGAGTTTATATGTAAGATGTGTCTATGAAGCTGTTGATAATATTACTATTAATCAACAGTACTATGACTGTTCTTGTAAGGTGTGGATATGAAACTTTGATTAAAAATCAAGTACTTTTCCTGTCCTCAAAATTTTTATAAGGTAAAAATCAATTAAAAATAGTAAGAAATATTATTTCTAAGAGAAAACATGCCAATTTTATTGTTTATAACTTTATTAGTATAAAACAATAATATTATAAAAATTTATTGTTTTACCAACAATAAAAATTTATCCAAAAAATACTCTACAAGAGATATTTTAAGGCTACAAAAGAAATTTCTTCAAGAGCAATTTCAATTGGAATTAATTGAGCAAAGAACTGCAAGCAATTAATTAAAGAACAAAGTCTTTAAAAATAATGTTAAAGAGAAAACAGGCCCAAAAGTTACCAGAGTGAATTTGGAAACAAAGTGACAAAGTTTACAGTGATGAAAGATGCTTTAATTCACTTTTGGGGTGGTTCAGGGGTAAAAATGATTATAAGAGTTACAAAAAATGATTATAATGATTTTTCACGTGGTTAAAAGGTTCAAAATGATTTAAAAAAGGTGGTTGTAATCTTTTATTGATTGGTTTAACAGTGTTTAAACTAATTAATAAAAGGAAAAGATTCTGACATGAAGAGGAAAGTGGGGCAAAGAAGACATTCTTTTATAGCTGCCAATCTTCTTACTCCAAAAGTAAAATTTACTCTTGTCAGTCGTGAAAAACAGTCTGACAACAGAAAATCCAATTATGGCATCATTGAACCCTGGTTTGGACCAAAAAAGGGCTGGTTTAAGCCATTTTTAGCCATTTTAGACCCTTAAATCAGCCATTACTATAGCAATACCTGGTCTAGAGCCTTCAAAACACGTCAGGATGTGTGTAAGAGGCGTAGAAACTAGTTAAAACTGTTTTTGCTAAGTTTGTTTTATCTTAAGGGTAGTTTTACCCTCTTGGCAACAGCTAAAACTACCCCAGTTGGTATCAAAACCTCATCATCAATTGAGTTCACAGACCCTGTAACTCAATTCCAGGCCAAAATTGATGAACTTTTGTGTGAATTTTGACATCCCACGCCTGTCAGCAAGGATTTTGGGGGTCTGGCTCCCCGTTAGAGCTAGAGTTCCTTTCCCCCCCCAATTTATTTTTACCTTTAATTCCTCATCATGTATTATACTTATAATTTACATATGTAATTCAATTGAATTGTACAGTACAATACAGTAATAATTGACACCTCATATGTAAATCAAAGTTCACTTATGTAATACACGCGCACATTTTGATATTTCAATTGAATTCAATTGAAAATACTTCAATTCCTCATAACTTCTAAACTAAACACAACACCTCAATTTTAACACAAAAATTGATGGTTAACACCACATGTGGTGTGAATTAAATTAGAGTTTTGAGGATTTTCAACTTTTGTATTGCAAATACTAAAAACTTAATTTAAGCTTATTTAGAGTTGAGTTACAAAAATTTCACTCAGAGGTGACCCCACCTAATTTTTTATGAGGAATCAAATGGTGAAATAATTTTTATATGTTTATTTATTGGATAAAAATTTATAACAATTTTTATTTAATTTTTTACAATTTTATTAAAAATTCATTTTTACTTTAATTTTTTCAAGTATAAATGTAATTTTACAATTTCAAAATTTAATGTAATTTTATTTTTAAATTAATTGACTTTTTAATTTTATATTTATATTTTTATTTTTATCTTAATAATATAAATCAATTTATTTTATTTATATTTATATGTTAATTTTGTATTTTGTGGTCTTTTGGGTATATAAAAATACCTCTAAGGCTCACAGTTCTTATGAAATATAATAATAAAAATTATTATAACCTCAATTAAATAATTAAGGAATTATTTCTTTTACTTGTTATACACTACTAGTGATTATAACAGTAAGCAGTAATTTTCTACAAGAATCAATTAAAAGAAGAATTTAATGATAAAAACTTCTTTTTATTAAAGTAATAAAATTATTTTAATATATAATTATATTTTACAAGGATAACTATAGATATAATTCTTGAACAAAACTAATTTTAGAGAAAAACTTTAATAATTAAAGATCAATCACTCACTAATACTCCAAAGAACTTATCAAAGATAAAAGTAGAGAGATTTGATGTAGAATTGAGGATTTAATGGATCAAAATTGATTTATAAGAAGATTACAACAATATATAGTTGATTTCTATGATTTCACGTCTTTCTGATTGATTTCTGGAAGAATAAAACACTTAAGAAATGGTTTTAACTAATACTTCCTTGTTGGTAATAAAGGTATGATATAATAATGTGATGGTTTGGAAATAACAGAAAGAGGAGACCTCTTTTGAGTCTAAGACAGCTCACAGAGTAATTCCATGGAGAAAACTGAGAAACAGTGAGTGAAAAAACAATAAACCCTTTTGGATTATTGATTGCATCATCAGTTGTCATGTAAGATTATCATAATTGCTTAATTGAGAGTTTTACATGACCACCAACCCATTTATGCTTAAGAATAAAAGGAGTAACAGCTAGAAGTCTTCTTTTATTCCAAAATAATAATTCATTTCCCAAAGTTTTCAATTTTATTGGAAATTTCATCACAGAATGTATTTTCTGTAAATTTTTAGAGATTCTGTGTTTCACGTGGAATCCTCAAAAATGGACTGTAAGTAAAACTTTCAATTTTACATATAAAAGAAAGAATTATTTTTGGTTTTTATATGAATTCTACAGTTTTTAATTGGTCCTGAAAGTTTCAGAAAGATTCATTAAGGATTGTATTTTTAATGAATTTTTGAAGTTTTACCTCATTTCTATGTAGAATTGCAAATAGCAGTCTATGGCTGGTTGCTATGAGGTAAATCAATTGATACTAGTCCAAAAAATGTTTTAATTACTCTTTTGGGACTTATACATGGAAATTCATTAAGAATTGACATGGCTACAAAAGTCTAAGTTTCTCTTTACCTCCGTGGCATGTCAAAATAGCAGGTTATTTGCTATTTTCTTATGATTTACTGAAGTTGTAACATGGTAACCAAGTTCCCAAAAGGTTTTAGCTTACTAATTGGGCCACAATCAGCCATGGATTCAAGCTTTGGAGCTGTCCATGCCTCAGAGGCCTCAAAAGTTGGGTACCCTGGCTCTCTTTGATGTCTTTTGTCCTCCTTGCCTATTTTTTACGTCAAAATAGAAATTTAAGCTTAAAGTGAGATATCCACTATGTGTATACCAAAAGTGCATGTAAGAATACCATAATATTAAGTGCCAAAAACATGCATAACATTATTCTTAGTGTATATGCAACATGCAATTTCTCACATTCCCATTATTTTGGCATGAAATAGAGAAAAACAAAATTTTTCACAGATCTTTTATGTGGTATTGAAGTATTTTCCATATTACCACCTCAAAGATTAAATTTGAGCTTATTCACTCTATGGAGCTACCCTAGGTGAAATTTTGTGTAGAATCCAAATTTGGCCTTAAGTCTATGGATTTACTTACTTAATAAAAGGTTATTCATCTTTTCTGAAATAAAAAATGATGAATTTTGAATATATGCATGACTTATGGGTTATGCATAGTTCATAATTTTTTTTAAGATAATTGTGGCCTATTTTGGTATGTAAAATATACCTCAAGGCTCAAATTATACAAAGATTTTGCATTTCTTGCAAAGTCTTTTATATGTTGCCAGTAATATTTAAAAAGTCCTAGGAATGATTGCATTTCTTTTTTGTTTTGGGTAATTTTATTCAGTAGTACTTCTAAAAATTTGTCTTTATCTATGCACAAAATTAGTCCAGATACAACATTCCCTAGTGCTTTTAGTTCACTATATGCAAAATGTCACTTTTTCAAGGGAAGTTTTATATTTACTTGTACTATTTTCTTAAGACTCTTTCAAGTCTTTCAGGTGATTTTCCCAGGTGTCTGAGTAAACTATGATATCATCAATGTAGATGATTAGTCATCCCCCTGGTAGTTCTTCAGGGAATATGATACTCATCATTCTTTGATAATGCGAAGGCAAATGTTTCATACCAAAAGGAATTCTTAGGTATCCATATATGCCACAGTAGAATATTATTCTTTGTAGTTTCCTGGCATTATCTGTTGAGACCTCTTGATAAAACCCCTCCAGAGATTACATGGCTTTGATGAACTTAGCTTGTGACAATGGTGTTAATGTCTTATGGATTCTAGGTATTGAATTTCTTTTAGGGATGTTATAGGTATTAAAAGCTTCAAAATCTCCTACCATCCTTGATTTACCATTATGCCAGGTTATAATAATAGGTGTAGTAACCTCTACCTTTTCATTATGTCCTACTTTTCTTGAATTCCCTAGGTCCATTTATTCTTTAATGTGTACCTCTAAAGTGTCTCAAGCTCTTGGGCCAGCTGAATAAGCTTTTCTTCTTAGCAGGGGTAGATAAGGTTCTTCTACATTTAGAATAATGTCTATCTCATGTACAATAATAGCACCTGGTTCTCCTTTCAGTTTCACAGGCACTTTTGTACTTATATAGGAGATCAAACAATTTTTCTTTCATTTTTTCTGTCAATCATTGATTGAACTCTGCCTCTATTAGTTGTTAGCTTATCAGTAAGTGTTTTACTGGGCTTTTCTATACATTTATTATAACAGTAATTTGCTTTTTAAGAAGCCAAATTTCTGTATTTTATTTTCCTCATTGGTAAAATATAATTTTTTTAGTTAGAGATATCTATGCCATAGATTGATTGGTAATAGTTTCCAAATATGAGATGGTTACTGGTACAGTTATCCATTGCTAGAAATTCCCCTTTGATTCTTATTAATTGATAGGGATGTAGAAAAAACAATGTTAAGTCAATTATTCCAAGGGGCTTCATGCTTTTACTTGCATTACTAAATGTAACCCCTTGTATTAGTATGAGTTTGTCTTCTCAATCTGGTATAAGTATTTTTAAATAATTTTTTCCAACAAATTTTCAGTATGCACATGTTTCCAGATATAATTTTGCATCTTGATTGTTTAGCATAAAAGTGCTTATAATTGATTTTCCAGCTGTATAGGCCATTCTTTTTTCAGGGTTGGTTCTATGAAATTTTGACTCTTGTTTATTTTTAAGGAATGTATCAGATGTTCCACTTTGTGGTAAATTTGAATTTACATCTAGTAATTCATACAAAAAATCAATATAGTTATTTTGGGAATTAATTATGTTGATTTAATCACTTTGAAAGGTTTCTGATTCTTCAGTATCTTTTTCAGAATCGGACTATTCTTCTTTGTTACTGTGGTCTTCTGTTTTCACATTTTTATTTATTTTTTCCTTTTAAAGACAATTATTGGCTAAATTTCCAATAACACCACATTTATGTATTTTCTTTTCACATTGGTGTTATTGGGTTTGAAGGGTTCTTTTGGTTTGTCTTTCTTAATAAATGGTTCATTTGGGATTTTTATGTCCAAATGTTTCCATTTTCTTCCAAATTTGGTTCTTTTCACAATGTCTTCTAGGGAGTTGATTTACTATTCTGTGTAAAATTGTTCTATGAATATTCTTCTCAGGGAATTTTCAAGTTCTCCTCCAGAATTTTTGCATATTTTCATATGCACCATCTTTTGTGACATTTCTGGATGTAATGCATTTAATCTTTCAACTTTTTTTAAGAACCAAGTTAAAGGTTTATTTTTTTCTGGGTCAAAGAGTGAATTTCCAAATTCATTTTCTCTTTCATAACTCCAGGCATTATTTTCCCACTTGGCAATTATTTAATTTTTCCACCAAGACCAGGTATTTTTTCCATTTTCTTGTCTTATGACATATTAACAAATCTTTGCAGATTTTTCAAATAATTAATGTAATCTTCAGGTGATTAATTAATCTGGTATGGAATAATCTTGAAACATGTCAATTTTCTTAATGAATGACATGTGCTAATATTCACCTTCACCTGCGAATGTTTGAAATTCTTTAAGTTGAGTTGCTTCTTTCACTAATACGTTATTGTGTTCTTGATGACTTAAGTCTGTTATTAAGGGACTTTTTGTTTACTCCTTTGGCTTAAAAGGACTTCTTATGTGGGAAAATAGGATTGATAACTTTGGAATATTTAGGTTAGCCCCATTTCTTTTATCCATTTTACCATTAACAAGCCTTATTTCACTTTGATTATCCTCTTTAAGATTCATTCTTGCTTCATAACTCTTTTCTACATGGTCCAGAAGTAGTTTTTGGTGTTATGAAGCTTTTTCTTAAAATTTTTCAACAGAGATGGAAAATCTGTTCAATTTTTCTGACATGTTTTCAATAATGTGGTTATAATTGATTATAAAAGTTTTTCTTTGATATCTTCTGTGTAGTTATACAACTCTTGTTGTAGTTTTATTGATTTTTTATTAATATTGTCAATTAAAATTTCTGGTTTAGCATTTGAAACCATAAACTTAATATTTTCTATTTCTTTTTTATCTTGTCCAAAAATTTGGCTTAAAGATAATGTGCTACTGTTTATTTCTATCAATTATAATAGAATTTCTTTAATGTCTTTTGTATTTGAGATACTAACTTTAATTTCTAGTAAAGTATTCAAAAAATCAGGATAAAAGGTTATTTCTTTAGAAAAGATGGTTTTCTCATTCTTTGATCCTCTTTTTCCTTTTATTCCATCAAGGCTCTGGCAATTTTGAAGATATTTTCCATGACATGGTTTTGGTTTCTTGGGATCCTGTAGCTGGGGCAATATGGCTTCTTCCTGTTCTTTTCCTTGTTCTTCTTACCTTCTTGAGGAAGTTTGTTGGCTTTTGGCTTTCTGGTAGAAGTTACTGGTGCTTCTTGCTTGCTTTCCTCCCTCTTTCTGTTGTGCAAATCCTTTATCTTTTTGATTTTAGGTTTTATGATAGTGGCTTCCATATATCTGAGTATTTCACTATTTCCTCCTCTTTGAGGAAACTTTTGAGAATATTACAGGAGTTCATCACTCCTTGGTGGATTTGTGGCAGCATTTCCCAGTATTTGTCTTTGTAGAATGTGTAATACTGTTTGTATTTCCTCATGTAGATGTATATCTGAGCCCTCTGAATGTGATTTGTCTCTTTTAGAATTAATCATACTTGGTTCCAATTCAGGCTCAGAGATAAGGGGAATTTCAAGGAAATGCCTTTTGTATATGGCTCTTCCTTGTGGGGATTTTTCCCTTTCTTTCCCCTTTTGTGGGATCATTTCTACCTCTGAGTCCACCTCCATCTGATTGGATGGAGTATTGGGAACCTCTTTTGATAGTCATTTTGGTAAAATAAGAGATAAAAAGGAATTAGAAAAATAATAACAAAATATTTTTGATGGAAATTTAAGAGAGGTTCTCACCCTCAGAGTCCTGAATGCTGGGTCCTTGAAACAAATTTCTTGGGCTTTCTGTTCTTGCTTATTATTGGTGTTCAAGAGATTTGACAAATTTATTCCACCAATCCTCTTTTAGGTTATCTTTGATCACAAAAAAAAGACAAATAAATATAATTCTTTTCATGAGAAGTGTATTTTTATAAATATATGGCAATTTACATATAAAAATTTCTTTTTTATCCTTTATTTAAGAGAAGTAAGAAAAAATAAAGGGAAAAAACTGTTTTCATTTTGATTCTTATTTTATTCTATTTGATTTTTAAATTATGAATACTGAAAGATAATATCATTCTTTTTCAATCAAATTATAATATAAATTTATAAAGATCTTTTTTAATCACCACAGTAAGTCAAAGAAAGGTCTTGCAAGTCTAAGGATGTGAAAAACCACATGTAAGGCAATATTATCACTTTCCAAATTCTTCCATAGTTTTCAAAATAAATAAATCTGAAATTACTATATGATTTTATGATTATAAACATGATTTATTGGATAAACCCAATTTGAATCATTTTTGAAAGGGCTTTCAAGTTAATGTCATGGCCAGGCCCCCAAATGGAAAGTTTGACTATGAAATAATTAGTAGAAATTACTAATATTTTACTTATTGTACTCTGAATGTCCTCATTTTAACTAATAATAAGATTAAAATTAATTATAATAATGAAGAATAATTATAATTGTGGCTTGAAAATGGTTATATTATTAAAAAGTCATAAAATAAATATATTAATATATTTGTGTCAATTTACTAATGTTACCAACAATTAATAAATGAATAAACAGTTATTTTTAAGAATGAATAAAATTATAACAATAATATTATCAGTATTAAAGTTACTAATTTATATAAATACTATTTTGATTCATCTTGTAATTATTAAGAATAATAATAGAGAAAAAATATTATAATAAGAGAAAATAACTTACTTTTAGCAGTTAATATCATAACTTTGAGTTCTTTTGTGCCTAATAAGATAAATAAAACTTTTTTCAATTGTATTTAAAATGAAAAATAGAGAGGATTACAGATCTTACTTTTTTACATGAATTTAGAGATTTTGAAAGAAATTAACAAACTACAACAGAATATTGATGCAATAAGATGTAAGATAGTGATTAATATAAGATGAAACTTTTCTCTTAAATAATATGAGGGGCTTATATTAAAGAATAAAGAGTTTTACGTTTTTATCAAATGATATTATTGTATTTGTTGCATCTGAGGGGGAAACAGAAGAAGAGGTTCTTTTATAATAAATATTATTTTTTATAGTGACAAGATACCTTCTTGTAGATGTATACTGATTTTATTGACTGGAATTATTGAATATTTTGAGACTTGGGTATGATTAAGTCATTATTCAACCTTTTTATCTCATTATTACACCATTTTTTAGAGCTATCACTATAGCTCTAATTTGACAAAATCATAAGCTTTTCAAATTATTAATTTTGATAGATTATAGTAGTTTCAATCATAAAAGAAACATATCAACCAGTTTTTCTTTTATTTTTCTTTGAAACTTAAGGTAAGGTCAGAGTGATTAATTATAAATGATCATTTTTAAGACTTGACTTTAATCCTTAATAATATTTAAGCTATTCCCACTAGGAGAATTTGAAGAGTGAATTCCAACAGTTTCAAATGTCCTTTGAAATATTCTAAGAGTATTTTATTACATTATCAAAACTCCATTTTGGTTATTTTCCTTGTAACTCCACTTATCTGTTGAAATTTACTATTTTGGACTCCAAACCATTATTTCAAGGGGTTGTACCTTAAATATCATAATACAAATTACTTTATTATTTATTTCTAAGCTAGTAGAATCTTAATATCTACTTTCTCCAAGTTGGGACAACTTTTAATTTCAAGTTTTCAACAGGTATTGCAATTTTCCCTATACCCTCTTATAATCTTTAATCTTGTTTATAAATTTCAAAATACAGTTTATATATTTAATCTTAAAGTTAATTTGTAGTAACTTTATTTTTTAATCAACTCTTTATAATGTGTAATTAAAAATATATGAAATAAAAACCATGGATATATGCACTCATCATAAAATTGCATATATCCAGGGTATCTCAGTGAGTATTGATTTTAAAGATATGACATGAAGATTTAATATATGTAGTGTTTGATGGTTAATCCAATGGAGGAATCCATTTCACGTTTTTATCCACTTGTTTCCAAGATAATCAAGAGCTTACGCCTTTTTATGGCATTTTACTTATTTTAATATTATAGTTTCAATTCTTATTATATTATTAAAATAAGTTTTGTGAAGCTTTTTTGTGACCTTTTTGTATCTGTGTTTATATCTCAAATACCCACACCAATTCCCTACCACCAAAAAAGATCTTACCACAGTTAGATATAGTCTTTTAGGCTAAATATTTCTTTAGTTTTGCAGCTCAATAATTCTTAACTTTTTCTATTATTTTGGTTTCCCTTCATTTCTGAACATTCTTGGTAATCTTTTAGAATTATTAATATCCTTCTCAAGAAGCCATTCATCTTCTTGAGATGGGTTTTTACATCTCACAAGGTATTTTTTTTATTTTTTGTTTCTTGTCCCTCTTTCATCAAGGAACTTTACTATTTTCTTTTCATCTCCATCTTTCAAAGGGGGAATTTCAAGTGGTTGTATTTCTCTTAGGGTAAATAATTCCACATCACTTGAACTGTAAGTTTTTATTAAGCTTACAGTGAATGTTGAGTGTTTATTAATTAAATCACCTGTTAACTCCAGTTTCACAGCATTAGGGACATGTAAGGCTTTATTCATACAAGTTCCTTAAAAGGAGGCTTTCAGCTTCTTTGGTACCTTAATTCTATTAAAATATAAAGATGATACTATTACTAGGTCTCCTATCTTAAAATCTGCTGGTCTGTGACTTTTGTCTGTCCTTCCTTTTGCATATTTGAAATAATATCTCATAAATCTATTTTCATGATGTCTTGCTTTATCAAGCATTGTTTCACATCTTCTTTCTTTCTGGTAGATTTCAACTAAGTCTTTTCTCAGGGTGTCATAAGGTATTCTTGGATTCCAAACCTTTTGTAACATTGCAGGAGTTTTCCCTGTTTCTGAGTGAACTGCTTTCTTAGATGCTAGCTCAAGAGCTGGTATTAGAGTAAACCAATAATGGGTAAAAACATCAAATTCTTTGGATTCTAGCTCATAGGCACAGAATATTCTGATCATATATTCTAGTGTTTGGATAATAATTTATTCTAGGCCATCAGTTTGAGATTGAGAGGCTTTTGAGAGCGATGATTCTTTCTCAAACAGGTTATGAAGATTTCCCCATAAAACTGAAATGAATTTAGGGTCCCTATAACTTATAATCCTTACTAATAAGCCTGTATGGCTAATTAATTACTTTATGACATTTAATAAAGTCTGTATCAGTAGTAGTGTCATATTTGTTAAAGGGCCATGACATAGGGCTTTACTATATCTGTCTACTTTTACTAGGCAAGCATTAGAGCTTATGTCCTTGTGTGGGGGTTGAGCTTTTACTCAGTCCATATTGGCTATTTTCCATGTGGCTATTGGTTTCTTGAGTTGGATAATAATTCCAAATTAATTAACTATAGCTCTGTTTTCTTTTTTACATCTGTCACAAGTTTGGGAGTATTCTGAAACATCTTTTCTCAGATTTTTCCACCAATAACAATTCTTGAGTATTTCTAGTGTCCTGCCTTATTAGATATGTACAGATAAAACACTATCATGTAGCTCATGTAGGATAGTTTCTACTTAGTCTATGACTGTTATAGTCATAACAAATGTGTGTTTAGTTCTATGGTAAATAATTACATCAAGGAGGAGTAATACCCCTTCATAATGAGCATTTTTAATACTTCATCTAATTTGGAATATGATGATGTATCTTTACAGTCTTTCATAAAGAATTGGCATAAAATTTGGCAGTTCTCATCTACTTTGTATCTAGCTGTGACTTGGTTACAATGTTCTGTGCCAATTTATGTTACACATATACCTTCTATCTGATTTTCTGCTTCTTGTGGTAACCATGCTGAATCTCCAGGTGTATTTCCTGGATAAATATGCATTTTTATGAATATTTCCAGATTTTTGGACTATATTCATATTTCCTCTATACTATTGGATATCAACTTGATATCTTAGCATATTTATATTTAGTTTCTTCATGTTTAATAATTATTTTACAGCATTGCAGTATGTAATAACATCAAATACTGTTCCATACAGGTAATATATTAGTTTTTCTATAGCCCATACTAAGCAAAGAAATCAAATTTTACTTGCACCTACCTGGCTTCTATTTGCTTAATTTGTCTACATATGAAGAAAATTAGTCCCTCAATAGGTTTTTAATTGATAATTTGTTTCTTGTGTAGTGAGTCACCTAATCTTGCTCCACAAGCATGAATATAAAGCTTAAAAGATAATTTCCAATCTGTAATCAAGATAAAAAGGAAATTTGTGAGGGATCTTTTTTGTTTCTCATATGCTTTAACTCTTTCTTCAGTCATCTCATAGACTCTCTGTTGGTTAAAAATTGCATACAGGGATTTTTTAAAGTTCTTTATATTCTGTCCTCAATATCCAGAAAATCCTCAGAATTATTTAATTCATTTCTTAGTTTGTGGAATTGTTTCAGGTGGTACTTCTTCTACTTTTTTTATCTATTCTAAGACTTAGTCAAGATACTACATGTCCAAGTCCTTTCAGCTCACTATATGCAAAGTAATATTTTTTCAATGATATTTCTATATTTAATTTGAATTCTTTTGATAAGAATCTTTATAATATTTTCAAGTAATTTTCCCAAGTTTCTGAGAAAATATTTTATCATTAATATATATATATAGTCATCCCTATGACAGCTCCTCAGGGGATGTGCTATCCATCATTTTTTTTTAATGGGAAGGGGAATCTTTCATACCAAATGGAATTCTAAGGTATTCATATATACCACAGTAGACTATTATCCTTGGTAGTTTTTTGGCATCATATGCTAGTAAATCTTGGGTGAAAACCTTTAAGAGCCCCATGGCTGTGATATATTTAGCATGTTAAAGGTATCATAGACTCTAGGAATTGGATATCTTTTAGGGATAGTGTAGGTATTCAAATATCTAAAAACCACTACTATCCTTGATTTACCATTGCTCCAGCTTATACTAACAGGTGGAGTCACTTCTACATGTCAATTATGTCCTAATTTCCTTAAGACACCTAGATACATTAATTCTCTGATGTGGACCTCTAAGGCTTATCTAACTCTTTTTCTGGCTGGAAAGCTGGTCTCTTAAAAAGGGTTTGGTAAGGCTTTTATCAGCTTTGTAAAATATCTGCTTGATGTTCAATTATAGAGCCTAATGGCTCTTTATCAGTTGCAAAGTCAATTTTATATTTATACAAGATATAAATCAGCTTTTCCTTCATTTTTTCTGTTGACTCTTCATTTAATTCTTCTTATTTTAAATTTTAACTGATTAATAAGTGCTTGTCTGTGCTAGTTTCCTCATTTTTTACAGAATTAATTTTTTTTCCTATTTAAGAAGAAAATTTCTTGTCTTTTATTATCTCCTAAGGTAAAACACCTATCTTTTGGTTTGATATATCCATGCCATATATTGATAGGTAATAATTCACAAGTATTAAGCTCTTACTGTTGAAGCTTACCATTACCAAAAGTTTTATTGTAGTCTTATTAATTTAAATGGATGTGGGAAAATTAGTTTTCAATCAGCTTTTACCTAAACTACTACTAATTTTGACCCCTTGTATTGGTATATGCTTATATTTTCAATGTATTGTAAGTGTATTTGGATAATTTTTCCCAACACAAGTACAAAATGCACCAGTGCTCAATCTTATCCTTGCCTCTTCATATTTTTTATCATAACAATGCTTATATTAGATTTTGCAGATATATAACCCATCCCTTTTGCAGGTTTTTTTCATGCATTTTATAATCTTGTATGTTTGTGAGGCATGTATCAGGGGTTCCAACTTGTGGTAAATTATAGTTGAAATCTAGTACCTCATAAATCAAATGAATATTATCAATTTGGGAATGAATTATATTTTTTTTATCACTTTCAGAAGTTTTTTATTATTAATTTCTTCTTCAGAACCAGACTCCTTCTCTTTATCATTGTGATATTCTGTTTCCACAATCCCATTATTTTTTGCTTTTCTAGGTAAATTATTGTTTAAGTTCCAAATACCACCACATTCACAGAATCTCCTTTTCTCATTGGTATTGTTGGGCTTGGAAGGTTTTTTGTTTATCTTTTTTGATAAAGGGTTCATTTTGACTCTTTATTTACAGTTTATTCCATTTAATTCCAATCTGTGTTTTGGTTACAATATCTTCTAGTGGATTAATTTACTCTCCTGTTGAACATGGCTCTATGCAACTACTTAATATTTACCATCTTTTTGTGACATCTCTTGATATAGGGAATTTAACTTTTAAACTTGTTTTACAAACCAACCCAAGTTTTTGTCCTTATCTGGGTCAAATAATGAATTTCTAAATTCATTCCCCATTTTTTACCTCCAGGAATCACTTTGTCACTTGGAGAGAGCTTCTTTTTCCCACAAAGGCTAGGTGTTCTTGCCATGTTTCTGCATTATTTCATAATACCAGTTTTTCAGGTTTCTCAAATAACAAGTATAATCTTGCAGTTATTAATTCATCTGGAATATCATAATCTTCCCAAATAATATCAATTGCTTTAATAAAGAAAATATGGCTATATCCACCTTCTCCTGTGAATTTTGGACATTCCTTAAGTTGAGGTGCTTCTTTCGCTATAAGTTGGTTATCATAATGATGGACTAGTTCTGCTATAAAAGTATTTGTTACTTCTTCTTTTGGCTTAACAGGACTTCTTATATCAGAAAATGGTGTTGATAACTTTGACATCTTTAGGTTAGCCTCATTTATTTTATCCATTTTCTCAGTAATTAGTCTAATGTCAGCTTAAATGTAACATTGAATATTCATTCTTGCTTCATCACTTTCTTCTACATGGTTAAAAAGTAATTCTTGGTGTGGGAAATTCCTTTATTCAAATTTGTCAACATATATGAATCATTCATTTCCTTTTTTGTTAGATTATCAATACTTTGACCATAATTGATAGTTAAAGTTTCATCTTCAATCTCTTTGATATGTTTATACAGCTATTTTTGCTCTTGTATCAATTTTTGAGTACTCTAAATTAAGGTTTCTGGTTCATTATTTTAAACCATAAATGTAATATTATCTATTTATTTCTCATTTTGTAGAAATATGTGGGATAAGGATAATAAGCTAATATTTATTCATTAAATGATAATAGACTGATTTTGATGTTATGCAAAGGTAGGATTCTGTTTTAAGTCCTTTTGAATTATTTACAACATGAGGATACAAAGCTATTCCATTGGGAAAGATGGTTGTCTCATTATTTGTTCTTCCTTTTCCTTGAATTCTATCAAGGTTCTGGCCATTCTTAAGAGATTTTCAATGGAATTGTTTTGGATTCTGGGGATCCTTTAATTGGGAAATTATGGCTTCTTCCAACTCCTTTTCTTGTTCTTCCTCCCTTCTTGGGGAGTTTGGTTGACTTGAGGCTTTCTGATAGAAGCTACTGGGGCTTCTTCCTTGCTTTCCTCTCTCCTTCTTTTTGATAATCCTTCATCATTTTGATTTAAGGTTTGATTGATAGTTTTTTAAGCTCATTGTATAATTTCACTATTTTCTTCTTGTGAAGAAATTTCTTGATAATGGGCCAAGAGTTCATCACTCCTTGATAAATTTGGGGTAATATTTCCCAATTTTTCTCTTTGTATCCTGTGTAATACCTTTTGTATTGGGTCAATGATATGTATATTTTCTCCCTCTGAATGTGATTTATTTCTTATTGAAGCATTAATAATTAGTTCAAATTCTGGTTCAGAAATAATAGGCATCTCAATGAATTCTCTTTGGGATAGAGAAATTCCTTGTGTGGATTCTGTTCCACTGGAGATTTTACCCTCTCTTTGAGATGGAGTATTGCAAACCTATTCTGGTAGTCAGAATGAGAAAGAAATGAAAAATGATAAAAGAAATTTTTTCAAGATTAAGAAAGGTTCTTACCTTCAGATTTCTGAATGGTGGGTCATGGGAAAACAAATTTTTTGGTTTTCTTTTCTTAATTGCGATTGATGTTGGATAGCTTTCACAAGTTTCTTTCACCAATCTTTCAGCAGTTGGGTTATTATCCTCCTTTGGGCTGTCTTGAAACACTAAAAAAGAAAAATGGATGTATTTCTTTGTAATAAGACTGAATTTTTGTAAAGATTTGGCAATTTCCATATAAAAATATCTTTATCTTTTTTATAAGAGAAATAATAAAAATCAAAAAATTAAAAATATTTATTTATTTATTGGTTTTTTGATTTTGAAAAAAAGTGATTCAATCAAGTTATAATATAGGAGTATAGTCTAAATTAATAAAAATATTATTTAATTACTAAAATAACTCAATCAAGCCTCTTTTAAGTATAATTATGTGGAAACCATGTTTAGGACAGTAAAATTTCTTTTCAAATGCCTCAATAGTTATCAAATTTAATAATTATAGAGTTATTATATTAAATTCTGATTATAATTATTATTTCTTATGGATAAGCCCATTTCAAATCTTTATAATAAGGTACCTTAAATGAAAATCAGGGCCAGGCCCACAAATATAAGGTTTGACTTAGAAACAATAGGTAAAAACTACTAATATTTTACTTATTTTACTCTAAATGGCCACATTGATAATTAGTAATAAGAATAAGAAAGTTACAATAATGAAGTATTCTTGTAATTGTGGTTTAAAATATATTCTATAATTGTTGAATAATAAACAATAAAAATTATTCTATAGAAAGAATATATTGAAATAAATATGTTGATAATCTAATATTCAATATAATAGGTCTAATTATTACTGTTACAAACAAATAATAATAGGGTGAAATTATTAATTTAATAGAAAATTATAATTTATGGCTAGAATATCATTAATATTGAGGTTAGTAATCAATATAACTACTATCTTTGCTGATAAAGAATAAATATGGAGAGAAATTAGGAGAGAAATAATTATAATGAGATAGAAATAACCTAATTTTGAAATTAAATAAAGTAATTTAGGATTATTTTATGCCCAAAGAAGTGATTAAAGCTTTTTCATAGAGTTTAGTGAAAATTATTAATAGTGAACAATGCAATTTTTACTGTTTTACATGGATTTAGAGATCTTAATAGAATTTAACATTCTTTAAAGAAATTTCAATATAATCACTAAAGATTTCATTGATTAATATAAATTATAACTTCAGTCTTTTACAGATTAAGATTTTCATTTGGAAGCAAAAAAGTGTTTAACTTTGGTATTTAATATTCTCTTTAATGTTGCATTCATCTGAGGGAGATATAGAAGAAAAAAGGTCTTTTTATAGTAAAAATACCACATCATAGTGACAAGTACCTCATAGAAATTTTCACTGATGCTAATCACTTTAATTGCTAATTATTCTAAATTTTAGTGATGATTACCTTATTATTAAAACTTCTTATCTCATTATTACAACAAAATTTAAAGTTGTCACTATAGCTTTTTATTTGGTAATATGATAGGATTGTAAAATGGTTTATTTTCATGTATAAGAATATATTTAATTTCAAAATACCACTATCCGCCATTTTTATCCCTTATACAACTTTTAAGCTTAATTTAAGATTAGAGCTAAAGAATAAAGAGGGTGAATTTGATACTTTAACTTTGACCTTTCATAAATTTCAAGTTTTTCATACAGCTGCAGTTCAGAGAGTCAATTCTAATATGATTTCATTTCCTTAATAAGACTATAAGAGTATTTTTTACATCATTAAAGCTCTATTTCTAATTAATTCTTTGGTTAGTCCTCTTTTCTGTCAAAATATACTGTTTCAAACATTGATCGAGGATCTCACAGGGCTATACCTTGAATATCATGAGAAGGGATATTTTATTCCTCACATATGAGCTAGTAGAATGTGTATATTGACTTTAGTCTAAGCTTGGACCAATTTTGGATCTTAGTGATTAACTTTCATGGCCATATTTGGTCAATCTTTATTTATTATTAATGACTCTATTTATACATTGTGAAATAAAGCTTATTAATTTTCTCTTAAAGCTGTCTATTTTAATTTTTCTTTATATCATATCTTAATTATGTGTATTACAAAATATATGAGCTAAGAACCATTAATATATTCACTAATTAGAAAATTGCATATATCCAGGTATCTAAGTAAGTATTGTGTTTAAAGATATGAAATCCAAAAATTAATATATATTTAATTTTGGATTATTAATTCATAGGTGTAATTCCTTTCATATTTTTATGCATTGGTTTCTGATATTATTAAGAGTTTATGTCTTTTTAAGCCATTTGTACTTATTCTAATGGGGTTTTGGTAATTAAGTTTCAATTAGTGTTATTAAAATGAGTTTTATAACCTTTTTATGATTTTATTTGTGGTATTTTATCATATCTCATAGGCTCACAGTGGTACTCATATTAATAGTAATAAAGATAGATATTTCACTATAGGGGAAATTAAAGGAAAGAAATTGATTCTCCTTCAGAGAAAAGAGAAATAACTGTCATTGAGCAATATGAAAATTGTAATGAATAAATTATTTAGAATAATCAATTAATTGAAACACAAATATATTGACAATTGAAATCATAAATGAAGGAGAAATGTATTGAAATCTTATTTCAATATAAAGACTCCTTTGCTTCTGATAACTAGCTACTAGGGGAAATAAAAGGCCATGAAGTAGAAATTATACTTAATTTTAAATGTCCCTATCATCCACTATTCATAAGGGAAGCTTATCCAGCTAGATCTAGCAATATAGAATCATTTCAATCTCATATTAATGAGCTTGTGAAACTGGGTGTTTGGAGAAAATTTGGACACAAAAAGGAAGTAGAAACTAAAATTTCTGTCATAATTACTTTGCATAATTAGAAGTCAAGGTTGGTTCTTTATTTTAGAGAATTCAATACCTACACTATCCCAAATAGGTATTCAATTTCCAAAACCTATCAAACCTTTACTAAATTATTCAAAGAAACATAAAATAGTTTTATTTACTCACTCAAAAGTTCCTAACAGAATTTTCTGATACCTCATACTAGGAAGTTATTGAAAATAATTTACCATTGGGCTTTACATGAATAATTGATAATTCTTTTTGGAATGAAAAAATCCACCTGATCATTATCATAGAATAGTGAATGGCATTTTGCCACATGAATTATTGGAGGGATTTTTGATCATATATATTGATTATATTAACATTTTCTGAGATACCCTGTAATTGAATTTAGAGAGAACTTCATTAGTAATTGAGAATTTTCTTCAATTGAGAATGAAAATATCTTGTAAGAAATTCAATTTTGACTTTCATGAGCCAAAATACCTGATACATGTAGTTGTAGGCCTGAACCTTGGTTCTTACAAGAAAAAAGTGGCTTCAGTATCACTAAAGAAATTTCCCACGAAAAATGAATATGTTATTATTAGGGATTTATAGCTATTACAGGAAACACCTTAAATATTTTTCAATCCATTTCAAATGATTTTGAATAATTTATGATCAAAAAACTTTATTTGGGATGAAACAAGAAAGTATTTAGGCATATTAAAAGATAAATAATTCCTTAACCAATTTGCCATTATTATTGATTAAACACTGGAAGATTCCTTTCAAGCTATATATTCATTCATCCAGTGAAGGTTTAAAGAAATTTCCTGATGAAGTTCAACTTGTCACAAAAAATCCTTATAAAAGTCCAATTTGTTTTATTTCAAAACAAATAAAACCTACTGAGGCTATATATTGAGTCAGCCAAATGGAGTTCCTTTTACTTTGATAGGAATTTTAAAAAGTTAATTATTATCTTTATGGTAGTGTGTTTGAGTTAGTTACTTATTTAATTCTGTTAAATCCCTTCCTAACATGAGCTATCCTAACATAAATATTTCAAAATGGAATATTTATATATAGTATTACAGAGGAAATATGACCATAGCACATAAATCTGAAAATATTAACAATAATTCTGACGGCTTTAGTAGATTGGTATTGAAAAATACACCTGAACATCCTTCTTATTTTCCTGAAAATTAAGAACACTATATTCCAATTGAGTGAATCAACATAACATATTCAGGAACAGAAGTCTTTGATGAGCTTAGATACATCTAAAAACAAGATGATAATTGGAATATAATTACTTATATAATTGAAAAATATTGAAAATATATAAATATTTAGCTAATTCTTCGGATTAATTAGTGAAAAAATAATATGATAATGGAATATTTCAATTATTTGATGGTATTCTATATCATAGTTCTAAAAACATATGTGTAATTCTATTTTGTAGTAGGATGTTAGTTAAAATTATGTTACTAGAGCTTCCTGAAAGAATTTATTCTGGAAATCTGAATGAAGGCAGAACACTGGGAATGAAAATACATGTTCATTGTGGCTATCATGGACAAAAGATGTCATTGAGTACTGTCACAGATTTTACAGGGGGAAAAAATACAATAAATCCACTGGTAAAATATTTGGTTTGATGATCCATATCCAAGAGACAATTATCCAATGTGAACTGGTGCAAATGTATTATGTAACTGCCTTTCCACCTGGTCGTGAGAAATACTACAATGAATACCTTGTCATTGAAGACAGGTATAGGAAAGCTCCAATCTTCTTACCATGTAATACCATTTCATAAATATGAATCAGCTCTGGAAAAAGATATTGTAATTTGGATAATATTTATATCTCATACTTGTCCCTTCAAAAAAATCATGAGTGATAGAGACTCAAAATCTGTTTCAGCCTTATGGAAAAATTTACACAATCTTTTAGGCACTAAACTATCATTCTAAATATCTTATCATCAACAGACTGATGGATTAAAAGAAATAGTTATTCAGAATATTAAGAATATGATCAGAATATTTTGTTCTTATGGCCTGAAACTTAATTATTCTGATGATATTACCCATTATTGTTTTAAATCTATACCAGAATTGGAGTAAGCCTACAAGAAATCCATCCATGCTTCAACAGAAGGATGAAACCCCAAACTTCCAGTTTATACTTTGAAGAGATATTTAGTATATACTCATCAAACTGCTTCAATATTTAATTTGAAACTTGATAAAGCAAGATATAATGAAAAAAAATAATGACTGATGTATTTGATCAATCTGAGAAAAGATGGCACAAAAGAAACAAGTCTCATAATTAAAAGTAGAGGATTTTATACTAGTTTCAAATTTGAAAGTTAATAATATTATAGGTCCAAGAAAATTTAAATAATATATTTCAGGACCATATATTTTTGAAATTCTTTATAGGTCAAATAAAGTACAAGTGGAATTTACAGTATAGCTTGGAAACAAACATCCCACATTTTATGTTATATTAGTAAGGGATATTATTTCAAATTACAAGGAATTATTTCCTTTAAGAAATGGAAAATACTTAAAAGTACCACCACTTAAAAAAATTGAAGAAAAAAAAGGTACTAAAAGTCTCAAAATAAAGAATATTTAAGTGAAATAATGAAAGAGAATACCTATTTAGGTATAAAAATATACAACAAGAAGATGAGTGACTTTCAAAAAATAGCATACCTGATGCTGAAAAGCTTCTCAGAAGATTTAGAAATGATAGGATACAAATTCCTCAAAAAAATTCATTTGGTGCTTTAAATACTTGATCAGAGTTAGTAGAGAGGCTGGACAGTGAAGTATACCCCCCAATATAATTGGGGTTAGAACATTAAATGAAAAATTGTAGTACAATTGTTCTTGATGGTAGGGATTTTGATCCTTTGAGGTATGCATGACATACCCATAATTCAAAAACAATCTTTTTACAAAATTACTTCATCCATTAACTGACTTGTTTATTCATTTTAAAACAAAAAATAATAATTTTGACTACATTTTTTTTTGATAAAAAAAGTATAAAATATTATTTCTTTTTTGATAAATAAAGTTAAAAATCTTATGTTATTTTAAATTATAATTCAAATGAGAAATTGGGTAAGCTCATAGACAAATATAACATAAAGAAAACTCTGTTTAAAATATATAGAAGAGGTAAGAATTCTTCAAAAAACTTAAAGAAAAATTAAAAAATTGTTGAATTTTTTTTTAATCTCAAAATAATTTAAAGTTACACCATGTATGGGTTATCTTATAAGGACATTTTAAAATTAAATTGTGTCATTTATTTAATGAATTGGCTAATTATTTGGAATAAAGAAGTCAAATAATGTTTGAGCTTAATTTCAAATGGTTTAAGGACATTATTATGGCTTTAAATAAATAAAAAAGTGCAAAATCTCATTCCAAGTGGGGGTGCAAAGGATAAAAGTCAAAAGGGTCCAGGGTACTGAAAACCTTTTATCTCCAGGAATTTAATTAAGGCTTCCCTCTGAGTTTAAATTATTCAAGCATCTAATTAAAATTAATATTATACTTTAATTAAAAAATTAAAATATAATTTTATTTATCCCCAATTGGACAGGAATTCCAAGCTTTCATGAGGGTAAGTCCCTCTTAAATGACTTGTAATATTAGTTTTTAAGACTTTTAAAGCTTTAATAGGATTCAAAATGAAGGTTAATCATTATTTAAACCTTATAAAAGATCAATTTTTTGTTTACACTAATAAATTCTGTGTAAAAAAGAAATAAATTCAGAAAAGCATTCAAAAATCCAAATTTTGATTGATTTGTCTAAAATTTTTTACACACATTAAAATATCTTCTAATCCTTAATTAAATCACAAAAAAAACTCTCATCTTATAAATAAAATTTATTTTTAATTAACCTCTTAAATTTTAATTAAAAATTTTAAAAGAAATTTTAAAAAATCAATTATTAATCTAAATCATGAGATATTATCTTGACCTTTCTTTTTTTGATTGTTTAAATGAATTATTTAATTAGAATATTAATTTAAAAACTTTAATGTTTTAAATAATATAAATGAATTAGGATTAAAGATCTTTTAAATCAATAATAACACCATTGGCTTTAAAATAAGATTAAACATAAGTTTCCTAATTTTAAGAACTCTATTTTTAAGTATTTTTTTTTTGAGTTTTTTATTTTGAAAAACTTTATATTTCTATTATTTGTAATTAAATATTCTTTTTAAAGAATAAAAGAAGTATTTTAATCACTTTTTTTTGTTTATAATTATTAATCAATTAATTAGATATTTTAAATCATTAATATTTTATTAAATATAAAATCTTATATTATTAAAAATAATTATTTAATTATTTTATTTTATTCTTTTTTTTTTTAAAAAAAAAAAAAATAATAATAAATAAAATTTTAAGAATTTAAATTATATTTTTTTTTAATAAATAATAAATTATTTTATTATAAAAACTTTCTTTTTATTTAAAAAAAAAAAAAATTCATAAATAATATTTTTTATTTTTTTAAACAAAAAAAATATTAATTTTTTTTTTTTAATTTGTTTTATTTATTTATTTATTTATTTATTAAAAAAAAAATTATAAAAATTATTTTAATACTATTAATTATTTTTTTTTGATTTAATTTTATAAAATAATTTTTATAAATAATTTTTTTCTTCAAATTTTTATTTTATTTTATTTTTTTTTTGTTTATTTTAAAAAAACAAAAGAATTTTCTTTCTTTAAAGTTTTTTTTCTTTTTTTTAAATTAATTAATTATTTAATAAATAATTTTTATTTTTTTTATTTTTTTTTTAAAAAAAAAAAAAAAAATAGGATTAATTTCATTAAAATCTTTTATATTTTTTTATTTTTATTTTTATTATTATTATTATAAATTTTATTTAATAATAATAATAATAGAGTAATTATAATTAATTTTAATTTTTAAGATTTTTTTTATTATTTAAATTATTTAATAAGAAGATTAATTATATATATATATATATATTCTAATAATTATATTGAATTTAATTATATTTTTATTAATTTAAGTCATATTAATTTCAATTAATATTAATATTATTAAAGAGTTTTATATTTAAAAAAAAAAAAAAAAAAAAAACCTTTAAAAGGCTTATCTAAAAAAAAAAAAAAATAAGACTTACTTGTCACATTATTTTGATAAAAAGGATATAAAGTGGAATTAAATGATTTATTTTAGGATATTTAGATCTTTAAATAATTAGTTTTTATTAATTAAGGGAGGGGGGAAAAAAGGTTAATAATCATTTTAGATTTTTTCCTATTTAATGTCAAAAAGTTAATAAACTTAAAAATATTTTCGAGTTCTTAAAAAATGAATAGTAAGCTTATTTGATAATTCATGAACAATTGAGAAGTCCATAGGTTTAGTCCATATTTTTGAGACATGACAAAAGAGGTTGAATGCCTTTTTTTTTTCTTGATTCATCATATATTATCTGAACAGATATCATGAACTTTTTATTGTTGATAAGAGCTTTGATTTAATTTTATAATCAATCAATCTATTTGAAAAATGATTCAATTTTAGTTAAGGTTGATACCATTGGGTTAATTTTGTATATTTTAAAAAGAAATTCGGCCACTAATATCTTTAAAATTATCATCAGTAATTTCTTTTGAAGTGGATCTAAGAGAATTCATTCTATCTTTTTCTGAAAGATGAAGTTTTTTTGAGTCAAAAATCCAATTTCTTTCATTTTGAATTTTTCAAGTTTTTATTAAATTTTGAATCAGGAATTATCAATGGTTAAATTGATTATTTACTCCTTTTTTTTTTTTTTTTATAAAAAGATAAAAAATTTCTTCCTCTTATTGATGTGATAAATTTTATTATTTTTTATTAACTTTTAAAACAAAATTAATTTAAAGAGAATAAAAAAAAAAAAACTCATCTTAAATTTCCCTGATTAAAATTATTAATGATTTAAGTTTAAAGTTACTTATAATAAAATTCTTAATGATTTAAATGAAATTAATTAAATTTAAACTAGTCCAGAAATTAGTTTCAAATAAAATAAATTTTATCTTTGTGTAAATTAAGTGAAACAATTGTTATTTATAGAAAGAAAATTGATTTGATACATGAGAAGTCAGAGATTCTTATCTTAAAAATATATTCTTATAACCAGAATGAAATCGCTCCAGTAGAACTTTCAAAGATACGAATTTAGTAATTGATAAAAAGAGATCAATTATTTAAATTAAATTTATAAGAGCCATTTTAAGGGACACTGAAAGAAATTATTAATTAAGAGGCAGGGTAATAGTCAGTTTGATAACCAGAAATAAACAATGAGAGAAAATTTGATTTACCTTTTTTTGGTTGACTATTATTAATATAAATATTTAGTATCCAAATAGTCATCAATGCCTTCTTATTTGGATTCTGTAATTGATGGAAGCCCACAAGATCATTAGAAATGACTTTTGTATTTCTCATATAATTAAATTTGATTTCTTTTGGAAAGTTTTTCTTGATTTATAAAGAAAATGAAATTTGAAAAATCCATAATCTAAATTGATGAAACAAAACCATACTCATTAGAATTTGTTTTTGAATGGTAGATCATTATTAAAGGGTTCAATTTCATTTTTAACTTCAAATTTTCTTTCAGGAATTTCCATGGAGTTCTATTTTTTCTGTTTCTGATAAAATTAAAAATATTTTAGTAATTAAAAAATAAATACATGATAGAAAAAACAAAAAAAAAGAAGGAATAATAATTAAAATCATAACATTAGATTAATAAGGTAAAAATTTTTAAAATAGAAAAAATGAGAGATTTATTTATTTATTTTTTCAAAAAAAAAATTAAAAAAGAGAAAAACAAAAATCAGCAAATAAAATTGAAAAACAAGAAAAAGGATCAAAATAAGGTAAATTGAAATAAGTGGTATTCAAAAGTGAAAATAAAAAGAAATAGAAAAGGCAGGGGAAATATTTTATTCCTCTGAATTTCCTTTCCAATCTTAATTATGTTCAATAAGTTAAAATTAAGAAAAATTTCTTTAAATTACTAATAATTATGATGGGGTAAAGTAAATTTAAAAAGCTATATGGTATTCTTATTGGGGGGGGGGGGTTGAAGGGGTAAAGGGGTGGGGGAGGAAATCCTAACATTAATTATCAAGAACACACATTTAAGGATTTAAAATTAAAATTTATTAAATTGATATTAAATAAATATTAAAAAAAAAAAATTAAAAATCTTAAATCTATTTATATTATATACTTTAAAAAATAAAATAAAAAAAAATAAAAGTTTTCTATAATTTTTACAAAAAAAATATTTATTTTTATTTTACTTTATATTTCATTAAGTTAAATTTTTTTATAAATTATTAAAATCGTATATATATATATATATAGGTTAGTCCAAATTTATTTTTAATAATAATAAAAAAAAAATTATTAAATTAATTTATGGGTATATACACTTTTAGGTTTGTTATTATTTTTTGAACCTTAGTCTTTATTTTTTTATCTTTTTTTTAAAAAAAGAAGTAAATTTATTTAATCATTTACTTTTTATTTTTTAATAAATAAATAAATAAACAAATAAAAATAAAATAAAATAATTTCTCATTAAAAAAAATTAAATCTTAATTTTATTTCATTTTTTTTCAAAAAAAAGTAAAACTATTAATTATTAAAAACTCAAGATTAAAAGTTAATTTTTCAAGAAAAAAAAATTAGTCAATCTAAAAAGTTTTGTCTATTTTTATCATAGGTTTGATTGCCTTCTGTAGACTAATGAATAGATTTTGAGTTTGAAAAATCATTGGTGGATTTTGAAAACTTTATCATAAATAACAGATATCAATCAGCCACTGCCTGAACTATCATATTAATGTGAACAAGTTTACTTGTAAACCAGGATAAATTGATACATGATGACCAAATAGATTGAATTTACAAAATGTATTACAGTTTTCTCATTGTAACTATCGCCATGCAATCAAAGTACAAGTTGTTTTTAGCAATAAAAAGGTAAGTGAAGACCAATGACTTTTTTACTTTTTTGTTACAAATCATTTTTACATAAATCAAGCATATTTTTGGCTACAGATCACTTTTTTCTTTTTGAGTTTCTTTTCCACCCACAAAGAATGTGCCTTTGACTTTTAATTTGTCAAATTTTATTTTACCTAATCCTGAAAGTTGACCGATTCCATCACTATGACCTAAAACACTTGTTTCTAAGCCAGTTTGATGATTTCTAAATACATATTTAGTAGCATACCTTCTGAACTTACTAGCTCTGCCATCTAAAATTTCTAATGGTACATCTTTTATGCTCGCTTCTAATGTAAGCTTTGTTTCTTTTTGATTTTCATGTTTTTGCTTAATTAATCTAGACGGTATAAAACCTTGAGTGACTAATCTACCAAAAGCATTAGTTGGGTATTCTTCTTCAATTAAATTTTCATTTGATGATGGTAACTTTCCATCTAATAAGATTACATTGGGCCAAATTGAATCAATCTGAATCAAGTTAGAAATTTCCATGATTTCTTGAGGCAAATTGACGACTCCGAGGGCCGTACCCGAACATAACATTTTTGTACCTGATAAACTGATTGACATGTCTTTAATTACCAATTCCTTTAAAAAGTCTGTATTTATTGAGCCGGGAAATGGTAATTTGACGTCTAAATTTTTTAAGATTTGATTCATGTAGTACGATGTTTTTTGATCATATGAATTTTTCAAAATTAATTGATTCGAATAAGAAGGTTGTTGAATCCAATCTTGATTTTGTGAATTTCCGACTTGAGTTGATCTGATTGTAACATTTGTTGATAATCCTTTCAAAAACCTATTCAAAAAGCTTGATAATGTTTCGGAATTATGGGGAGTTTGTTGAATTAAATTTCCCTTGGCAGTCAAGGATAATCGTGAAAGAGAATGATTTAGATGAAATGGTAAGGTTGATACTAAGCCCATTAAAACTTTTGAGTTTGAGATTGAGGATGTGTGATTTTTTTTGATTGAAATTGAATCAAGAAAGATGGCTAGTGAAAATCTCCAAGGAATATTTAAGTTTAAATCAAGTTTTTTGATAAATTTATCAAATTGAAGAAAAGGGTTTGGAATTGAGATTGTTGCTTGAATTCCTAATGGATTTGGCTTGATTTTTTCGATTTGAGTTGAGGATTTTAATGGGTAAAATGAATAATTATCAATTTGAATTTCTTGGAGTGGATTTTGGAATATAGGGGGTAGAGTTGGGACTAGAATGAAGATGTTCAAAAAAAAAGAAGACGTTTGATTAACCTAGTTTGTTTGTTTTTTATTTGAGAATGAAGATTACTGTACTTTTAAAATGGATTATAGATTTGAATTCTTTAAGTTTAATTTTGAATTTATGTTTGATTAGATTTGAAAATCCAGATGATAACCAATTACCATTTAAATTAAGGTTAAGGTTTTGAATGATTAAAGTTAATGATCCAAAATGATTAGAGTAAGTTTGAGTTAAAAATTGATTGATTAGATCGGGGGAGATGATATAAATGATTAAATTTAAAGAGATAGTTGATAGATTAGATTGATTATAGATAGGTAAATTGAAGGAGTCAAGAATTTGAACATGAATGAGATCTTGAGATGAGAGATTTGAGTGAAATTTTAGAGGTGAATCTAATTTGATTGTGATTGAATTTGTACGATTGATTAACCAATTAAGGAGGTTAGATTGAATTTTTTTTGAAAGATGATGATTTTTTGTTTGATTATTTAAAGTCATTGATTTAAGGTTTAAAGCGAGTTGAAGATCGACTATGAGATGAATCGAATCGTTATTAATTTTTTGAATTTTTAAATTTTCTAAATGATTTTGATGAATGATTAATTTTGAATAAGATTCTAGATTTAGATTTGAATGATTAAGTTGATTGAATAATGATTGACCTATAGATAAATGCAAGTAAGAAATCAAGATGAAAGATGATGAGATGAAAAAGATTGAGAAATAGATGAAATAATTTTTCATTAAACCAAGACAAGTTTTTTTGAATGAATTAGCTTGATTGAATTGTGATGAACTGAATGGATGATGACTACTTATGGTAGTGGTAGTGGTAGTGGTAGTGATTGAATTCAAGGTCAGATTATCTAGATCCTCTAGATGATTGATATCAAGGTTGAGCTGATCTGATTTAATCTGAGTGGATCGCAGCGGTGGACTTGGAGGATTGATTGAAGGATTCATTTTTAGAATTTTTAGAATTTTTGGAATTAAATTTTTAAAAATTTGAATAAATCGAGCGAGCACGGTCAAGAGAAATCACCAGGGAGGTTCCAATGAGAGATTTGATTGGAGTGATGACGTCATTGATTTGATTTAATTGGATGAGTGAAAAAGATACGGACAAAATAAAGCGGACAATCAAAACAGTAGAGAATGAATTAATTTTGGGCAAGTGGGCACTGAGCAAGAAAAGCTAAGCAGGCTAAACTGAATTTTAATTTTTATTTTAATTTTAATTTTAATTTTTAGGCCAAGTTCAGGATTGGGGTGGTCTTGAAATTTTGGGAGAAAAGAATGCACAAAACAGTTATGGGAGCTTATGATCAAGCTAAGGTTAAATTATGAAAGCTGAGATAATAAATCAACAGGGTTTATACCTTAGTGACATTATTTCAAAAATTAAGAAATTTAAGGCATTAATGAGATCTAAGAGAGATTAAGTCTTTCCATCCTATATAGGGAAGGAAATTTCAGTAAAAGTGGCTGTATTTCTAGATAATTAAAGTGATCCAACTGGAGGTGGGGGTCTATTATTTCAATGGAAAAGATATAACATCACAAAGGAGGTATGTGAAATTCTTCAAGATAATTTAATTGGTACTATAATAAGCTTTTGGTTCTTTTGCTTAGGTTAATGATATTGCTGTCACAACCACAGGAAATACCCCCAATGGGTGTTTATGGCCAATTGGCCCCCTTATGGTATCTAGTGGCCTCGGGGCCACACCTGCTATCACTGGCCATCCCACTAAATTTGGGCCTGGGGGGTGTTCTCAGCATTCCAGGGGCCTATGGCCTTCCCCCTTTTATTAGGGGGCTTTGGGCACATTAGGCCCCCTACCACCCCTATGGCCTGCAGATCTTCAATCACAGTCCATAGGCCACATATTATGGTCTGCAGACTGTAAATCACAGCCTGTGGTCCATAGACCCCCTAGGCCCCTTGTGGCCCAATTCCAAAGAGGCCATACCACTGGCCCCCAATCCCAGGTGTGTTCCAAACCATATTTTGGCCTGTCAATTCCTAAGGCCCAAGATGGCCACCAACCTTGACTTGGATATATGGAACCCTGGGTCCCCCAAAATCAAGTCATGGCCTCTGGCAGTCACCAGAAACCTCTAGCCATCCTTTTCAGGGCCTTCCCCTCAAGACTGGGGAAGGCCTTCCCAAATCTTGGACCTCAAAACCTGCTGTAAATTAAATGGGGCATATATGGTATTCTATACCATTATGCACCATTGTTCCTCAGCAACTCAATGGTGATGTTTACAAGGCTCAATTCTCATGTCTGGAGTCAAATCACCAGTCCACCAACCCATTTTCAAAGGAAGGGTTCTAAAGACTCAAGTTTGCACTTCATGGGGACACTCAAGACCCTTCAAAAACACCAATCACCTGGCCCTTCAGGTATTGGTCATTTCCAACCCAGCAGTATTCCTCAAAGGGAATATTGGCCAAGGATTCTTTAAGGGAAAATTAAAGAGGTTGTTATTTCAAGATCAATTGTCAAGGCATCAAGAGCTCCCACACTGCTTGGACAGCTCAAATCATCCATACAGAATGTATTCAAGCCACCTATATGGCATTGACCCTTTTGGGTCAATCCATTTATACCCTGTGGCAATTCATGCCCCAAGTTTTATTTCTCACAATGGGCAAGCTGTGCTTTCCAAAAAAGTCAATAGAGTTGCATACCAATCATACAGCTAAGTTTCCAACCCTCTAGGATTAATATTTTAGCTATTCACATATACTGCCCACTATTTCCATCCCTGGGGACTTTTTTTCCCAGTTAATTAATCTATTGGATTCATTTTTATTAATATTTTCTTTTTATTCTTAGAGGAAAATATTAATATTAATAATTTAGTCATTTGCACCCTCTTCTTTGCCTGTCAGTGGATATTGGCACTCATATCCCTTACTAATTCAATTTTTCTTTCTGATAGGTTAAAACAGTGAATTAAGGATTCATTTGGTTAGCTCTTTCTCCTTTGGCTTCCTTTCTTATCTTCTAAATAATTGTATTTTCTACTATTCTTTCCTAAATAAATATATTCTTGATTTATTTCTTTATTCTTTTAGAGAACTCCAAGTGAATTCTTGATTTTTGAGTTCCAGGACACTCTAGTTATTCACAAGAGCCCCTTTGAAATTAGTTTAATTAACTAATAATTAATTATTTCATTAACTGATTGATTGATTGACCTAAAGAAATTGTTGATTTTGATTTTCCTTAAAAATGTTGATTTTGATTTTGACTTCAAGCTTTGATTTTGATTTTCCTCAAGTTTTAAAATTAAAATTTTGATTTTAAATTCATATTTTATTTTATTTTATTCTGAAAATTATGGATTTCTAACATTCACCTCCTGAAAGACAAACAAGATCTTAGGCCAGAGCTCAAGCTGTTCTTACTCCAACTCCAAGAGCTCATCTTGATGGCACCCCATCAGTTCCTCAACCGAGGGCCCACTTAGACAGAGGAACAAATATGGAAGGAGAAGCACCATCCAGGAAGGAAGGAAGAGGGCCAAGAAGTTCAAATTCCTTTTCAAGAGTAGTTGGTACTTTTCCAGGTATTTAAAGGACCACTCTCAAGGTTCTTGGTGAAAATGATGAAGAGGAGGAAAATAATTCTGTGGAAGAGTATGAGTATAATGGTACTGAGGCTGAACCTGTTCCTGTGGGAGCATCTTAAGGTACTGGAGGGCCAACTATAGCCAAGTATAATAATCCTGTCTCTCATAATCCTGAACCATCTTTATTGGCCATCATGCAAAAAATGACCCAAATTATGGCCAATTGTCTGAAGCTTCAAGAAAACAGACTGCTTTGATGGGACTCAACCCTTTAAATTCAAAACTTTTATTTAGTAATTCCATTTTATCTTTCAAAATGAAAGGAAAATTTCTTTGAAGAAAAGAAGAAATTTCTTTATTTCACTTCATTTCTCATTGGAAAGGATGAAAAAGAGATTTAACCTTATCTTTCCAATTCTACCAATCAAGACCCAGATTACCTCCTCAATCACTGGGTCTTATTTGAATCCCAACTGTTGAATTTAGTTTGGGACCCAAATGAATCCAGAAAAGATGAAGAAAATTTTTGGAGGGCCTAGGAATGAAGGAAGGAGGTCATGTTTCTATATATATTGCTTATTTCAGAAGTTTAATGTCAAGAATTGGATATTGAGGGGGGAGAGGGCCTATATAAATCATTTCAGGAATGGATTTTCCTCCAGGATTATGGATCAATTAGCCTCACATACTTTAAAAATTGATTCTCTTAAAGACTCAATGGAAATTGTGAGCCTGTGAGGTATGTATAACATACCCATGAGGCCACAAATAACTTTATATACAGTTGATTTAGTCTTCAACAGAATTTTTAATTGAATTTAAAATAAAAAATAATTATAATTTTTTTTTTGGATAAAAAAAGTTATAAATATTATGTCATTTTTGGATTCTAAACCAAAAATGACCTAGGGTACATCCATAGGGTGTTATACCCAAAAAGGCTTATTGCTTATGTTATTGGAAGATTTAAGAATCTCACAGTACTAATGTAACTTTTTTAACATTTTTTAAAATTGTTAAGTTTAAGCTTAAATAAGCTTAAATTTAAAGTTGCATAAGGTTTATGCAAACTTTACCAAAATTTTAGTTAAAATTGAGGTGTTGTGTATATTTACTGAATTGGCTAAGGATTTGCCATACAGAATGTAAATCCTGCATGAGCTCAATTTAAAAGTGTTTAAGGCCATAGTATGGCTTTAAATAAATAAAAGGGAAAAATCCACGCAAAAAGGTGGGACAAAGAAAAAAGACCAAACAGAGCTGGGGTACCCAACTTTTTGGATCTGCAAGGATTCAATTAAGGTTGTCCACCTGTATTGGAGGATTTTCAACCTTATTTAAACTTTAAGATTAGACTTTGATCCAACCTTAAGGTTTAAACTGGGTTTAACCCAATTTGGACAGGAATTTCAAGCTTCCAAAGGGTAAATCCCAATATGCAGGCTTGATATTAAAGTTTTGAGACCTTTAAAGGCTTAAATAAGCTTAAAAATTTAAGGTTACAAGCATTAAAACCTTATCAAAAGTTAAGGTTTAGTGTGCATTGCTATTTTATGTGGAAAAATAGTAATAACTTCAGAAATTCATTAAAACTCCAATTCTTAATGGATTTGCTTGAAAATTTCACAAAGCTTACAATTAAATATTATCTGTATATGAATCAAATTTTGAGTATCTTTTATAAATAGAATTCTTGAGTAATTAGCCTGGAAAGCTCCCTTTTTAATTATTTTTAAAGAAAATTAATATTTATTTAAAAATTAATTAGAAATTGAGTTTAAGGGATTTCTGCTTGAAACTCCATTTTTAAGTTTTTTCATGTGATAAAATTTAATATAAATAAACTTCTTTTATATTAAAACTTGAAATAATTAACTTAAATGAGGATTAAAGTTACTTGGAGTTAAGAATAACACTGGTAACTTTAAATTGGAATTAAAAATAAGTTACCTTAAGTTAAAAACCTTATTTTTAAGCATGGTTTTTTAGTTTTTACCTGAGCACGCCCTCTAAATCCATTATTAATCATGAGAGCTGCTCTTTAGACATAAAAAGAGTCTTTTCATCACTGTTTTTGTCCATCATTCATTATCAATCCAATCATATTAGAAATTTAAACAGGTAAAGTTTTATTAAATCTAAAATCTTATTATTAAAGTATTTCTTAAGTATTTCACTCTTTATAGATCTTAAATCAAAGAATTGAAATCATAGAAATTTGATTATTGTTGTAATCACCAATAGTATATTTCATTATATAAAATTAATCATCTTAAATATCTTTTAAAAATCCACAAATTCCTCTTAAAAACTCTTTGATCATATTTTTTTATTATAAAAAGTTGTTTCAAAATTTCAAATATTGATTTTTGGCATGTTTTTAACTTATAATTATTATTTAATAAAATAACTCTTGTTGTTTGACTTGTTATATTAAATAAATATTACAAGTAAGTTTTCTCTAAAATTCTATATCTTTTTGTATATAAATTTTTCTATAAGAATTATTTCTGCACAGTGTGTGTTATGATTCTTTTATAAATAACATTTATATATTATTTATAAGTGGTTAAATATTAATATTTTCCATGTGTAATTGTCTCATTAAGAGCTTTACACTTCTTATTGTTATAATTGTCAGTGACTATGAAAATAATAGAGTAATTATAATTTATTATAATTATTATATTTTTTTTATTACTATTTTATATAATAATAATTAATTTTTCATATAATTATATTTAATAATTATATTTAAATTTGTGTTTATCATATTTTATTATATTATATATTTCTACTGAGAACAGTCATAGTACTCTTGATATTGTTACTATTATCAAGAGTTTCATAGACAAACCTTACAGAAATTATGGAAACTCATTTTGTTGTGGGATAAATAATGAGAAGTACCTTGAGGGGGAAATTATTGGTGAGTCTTTTTTTAATTTCAGTATTACCCAATAACCATGGTTTCTAAGGTGTATTAGATTCCCCTCCAAATATACTAAAAAAACCTTTGATGAGATCACAAATTAATTGTTTAGTTTTTTGGCTTTTCAATTAGAGAATTTTCTTCAGAAGTCTCTATCATTCTGTCAATAAAAGATCACTATAATAATCATGGTAATAGTTATTATTTGTTCCAAAATCAAGATTTGCTTAACTTCTTTTGATTGATTTTATAGTTCTTTTTGATTAATTCTTTTGGAATTCCTTCTTTATATACTCTAAATATTTAAAGAATAGATTTTAAGATTACTATTAGTATTAATAACAATATTGATAGCTAATTTAGACTTTAAAAGGTGATTTAATAATAATATCAATATAAATATAATAATTTCAAGGTAAGATGATTTTATAAGGGTGATTCTGCTTAATATAAGGGTAAGATATGAATAACATAGTAGCAATATAATGCTATTACAATTAATATAAATATAATAAAGTATATTTATAAGGGTAAGATGATATCCCTTTCAGAAATAAGGGTTATTGATAAGTTTGAAAAGATCACTAATGATAATATCTTTAAACATTAATTCAACACTACTAATATAATGATAATAATATTTAATAATGTTATAATATCAATATAATACTATTAGGATGAATATAATTATAATCCACTATATCTATAAGGGTAAGATTATCTCTTTTCTATAAATAAGGGTTATTGATAAATTTGATAAAATAACTAACAATAATATCTTCAAACATTACTTCACCAATACTAATATAATAGTAAGAATACTTAATAATATTGAGCTATCTCATTAATATTATAAATATCTTTAATTAATGAATCATAAATAATGATATAAGATACTGAGCCTAGATACCAATCATTTTAATATAATACTAGATTATCCTACTAGAGAAGGGATGGATTGTAATTAAATATTATTATCTGAAGCACAATAATGGGGGGAAATGTCAGAGGGAGGACCTCTATTTATACCTTTTTTGGCCTCCATAAAGCCTTCCAAAAACAAGGGACTTAGAATTTCTCCATGTTTGAGTCATTTTAGTGTGGTGTTTTCTGACCAATCAGATTGATCCATCATGTCAATTAATTTATCTGACCAATCAGGTTATTTATCAATTCAATTGGTAATTCCAAGTATGCACTTTGAATTATCTCCAATTCTGACAAATCAGATTCTGAGTTGGTGACTTTAGACTGATTTGTGGTTCTGAAAAGTCATTGGCAAAGTCAAATATGCACAATGATTAATTCATGTAATTTTTTAATGAATTTTGGTAGTTTGTGAAAAGGTATGAATTTGATTATTCATAATTTTAGGTGTATATAAGTCCATAATTCTTTCATATATAGGGTACTTATCAAAATATGAACAAGGGGTAAGTATTACTGTAAACTTATAGATTGGTATTAACTTATTTTGTAAATTTTCTTTCAAGTTGAATAAATATGAAATTTTAGTATGTATATTATAAAAATATTTTTATGTTGAGTTTAGTGAGTATCTTTACGAGGGTATCTATATATTCTTTCTAAATCCATGATATCTTGCTCAATTTTGGTCCTATGGCTTTGAGCCAATATATAACCCTTGTTTAAATCTCATTTAGAGTCTAATGGTGAAGTTATTTCAAACTTCTAAACCTAGATATAATATGTTAAAATCATTAATTTCATAATTTTTTATTGTTTTTTACATTCTTTTTATTTATCATTACTATATATTTATTTTTGTTTATCTTTATTTATTTTTTTATTTATTTTTATTTTCATTTATATTTAATTTTATACAAACTATAGCTATCTATTAAGATTATTATTGTACCAAATTGGACTTGAAAATTTCAGAAAAGGAATGCAATACCACAATGTTACCATGGAATGTGATAACAGGTACCATGAGAGGAAAAAATAAAAGAATAGTTCTAAATAAAAAAAAGACTGACTCCTTAAAGTGAAGCTCTTAATGCCCTCAAAATTCTTAAAGCTCAAGGCACAAGATGGAGAAGAATTATAATTTCCAGAAGAGGGACAATCCCCATTCTTCTTTTTTGAATAAGGATTACAAGTTTATGGGTTCTGAAAAAGATAGAAGACTGCAGTAAGGCTTGTGTGCTTCTTGTGGTGGGAAGCATAATATTGAGGCTTTTTTCAAAAGGCCTGAAAATAAACTAACCCAGCCAGCAGGCAGATTTCCTAGCCAGGGAAAAGCCTGAGTAAAAATCATGTTGTGTTCAATGGTACTCACTGTTTTCCACCAAGAGCACAATTATGCATTCTGAATACTGGTGTCCAAAATTGTCTCAAATGTTTTGTCTTTTATTCTCTTTCTGCTTTTTTTACAGCATTCTCATTGATTCTGGTGCTAACAACTCATTTGCTCCAAAGCAGTTTGTTCACAAGTATTTTTTGACCATGTCAGAGCTCTCAGAGAATATTCCTCTTATCATTTTGGACTCCTCTGAGTCTCCTTCTTTATTTGTGACTCACCATACTGAGTATATGGTTGAGCTTCCTTTCTTCCCAAGCTTTAAATGGGAGTTTTTAGTCATTGATACTCCCAAGGGAGAAGACCTCATATTGGGATTTGAATTCCTCAATCATTTAAATTGAACTATTTATTGGAGGAAAGGGCTGATCACCTTTAATACTAGCCATAAGGACTAGAATGATACTTCTAAATATATTCCAGTAATGACTTTCCTTCTGCCAATACATGTGAAGCTCTGGTTTGTTATTCTAGAACACCATCATTTCCAACTTATGTCCATATTCCTTCTTCCAATTTCCCTTAGTCATTGCTACTCCCTAGAGATGAATTCCTAAAAGAGATTAAAGATGTTGGAGAAGATAATTCTATATATTCACTTCATCTCTCCCATGGAAATGTGGACCTTACCCCTTCATCTTACCATGACTCCCTGGAGGAGTTTTGGGATGAAAAAGAAGAGCCAGAAGGAATTAAAACCATGATGAAAGTTTCTGCTTCCTCTTATCACCAATATTTGGATTTATTCTCCAAGGTGAAAGCAGAAACACTTCCTCCTTACCATGCCTGTGATCATTGTATCAAACTGGACAGGTCTCTACCTCCAGTTGGGGTCATCTACTCTTTATCAAACCAAGAGTCAGAGACACTCAGGGCCTACATTTCAGAGAAGGTAGATAAAGGTTACATCTGTCCCAGCTTCTCTTCAACATGAGAACCTTTCCTCTTTGTTAAAATTAAAAAGAAAGATGGTTCCCTTTGTTTGTGTGTTTATTACCAAAAACTTAACTCTGTTACTAGGAAGAAAAAATATCCTGTTCCTCCTATGAATCAGCTTCTCACTATTTTCAGTGGCTCTTCTATCTTCTCCAAGATTGATTTGCATTGTGCATACAACCTGATAAGAATCAAGGAGGGTGATGAACACTTTAAAGATTTTAGAACTAAATATGACAGTTAAGAGTACTTGGTAATGCCATTTGAAATAACCACTGCAAATGCATCTTTTCAAAATCTTGTCAGTTATATTTTCTCTGATCTTCTGGATTTTCATGTTTTGGTTTAGCTGGATGATATTATTGTATTTTACAAGTCTGAGGAAGAACATTTCACTCATGTGTGCAATTGTCTTTCCAGACTAAGGGCTGATAACCTTTTTTTCAAGGAAGCCAAGTGCCTTTTTCATGCTGCAAGTATTGAATCTCTAGGTTATGTTGTTTCTTCTGAAGTCCTAAAGATGGAAGAATCAAAATAATCCCTTGGTTTTGCCAATTTCTACTCCCACTTCATCAAGAATTATTCAAACACCATCAGTTCACTCACCAAATTCCACATGAAGGCTTCAATCTTCCCCTTCAATGACGAATCTCTTAGCCAGTTTCATCACCACTACAATCCTTCTCTACCAACAGTTTTAGAGACCAATGAATAAGATTATGCCTTGGATGCTGTACTGAGTCAGGTTTCTGACCCAAGAAAAAATCCCATTGCATTTGATAGCCACAAGCATATTCCAGGAGAGCTCAACTATGAGATTAATGACAAAGAACTCCTTGGAATAGTCTGGGCTCTCAAGAAATGGAGGGCTTTTATTATTTCTCTTTCTCACCCTTTTGAAGTTCCTACCAATAATTCCTCCCTTCAATAATTCATTACCTTGAAAGTCCTTACTTGCCATCAAGCCTGTTAGGCTGAATTCCTCGCTGAATTTCATTTTTAAATCACTTACCAACCTGGATATGTGGCTACTCTTCCAGATTATTTGTCATGTTGGGACAATTTTTACCCAGAGAGGGGGGAGGATTTAACCAGAAAGAATCCAATGAACTTTAAACAACTCATTAAACAAGATGAAGTCTAACCCTTAAAATTCTTTTCTGTCAAGGGAGATTATTTTCAACTTGAATTAATTCAATTCAGAGGGAATTATGGAAAGATACTCAGTATAGAAGTATTATTCAGGACTTGGGTAAAGGTAAACCTTTTGAATATTATTCCCTTGATTACTCTCCCTAACTCATTCTCTTCAAATATTGGGTGGTGGTCCCAAATGACACCACCATTAAAATCAGTATACTTCAAAATTTACATGACTCTCCTCTAGCTGGCCACCCTAGTCAAGAGAAGACTATCAAGCTTGTCAAGTGAGATTTCCACTGGTCTGGAATGATTCAATTTATCAAGGATTATGTATCATCCTGTCAAAAGTGTTCATGAAACAAAAATATCCATCACAAGAAGTTTGGCCTCCTCAAACCCCTTCCAATTCCAAATGGTCCTTAGATTCATCTCTCAATGAAATTTATATCTCAACGGCCAATTTCTGATTCTTTTGACTCAATTCTGGTAATAGTGGACAGGTTCTCAAAAATGGCCAAATTTGTTCCAACAATTTCTTGAATTACTTCACTAGATTTGGCCCATTTATTCATCAATAATATTTTCTCAAAGAATGGCCTTCCTTCAAGAATTGTAAGTGATAGAGGTTCAATTTTTGTTTCTTCCTTCTGGACCAACCTTTGTCAGAAGCTCAATATTCAAAGAGATCTTTCAATTGCTTATCACCCTGAAACTGTTTCAAAGACAGAGAGGGTAAATAATATAGTAGAACAGTAACTTTGGATGTATTTTAGTTTTAATCAATATTATTGGTATAACTGGCTCCTCTGGCTGAATTTTCTTACAATAACTCTGACCACCCTTCAACAAAAAAATCACTGTTTTTGAATGTTTATGGAAGATATTGTCAATTCAACTCAGTTCACATCACTCAAGAAACTTCTACTGAGAAGTTATCAAAAAGAATCCAATCAGTACAACAAGATTTCAAGAGAGAGCTTGAAGTTTCCATAAACAGGTTTAGGAGGTATTCAGATGAAGGTAGAGAAAGTCCACCTGTTTTCAATCCTGGTGACATGGTATGGCTTTCCTCCAAGAACATCAAATCAACAAAACCCACCAAAAACTGCTAGAAAAATGGTTGGGTCCACTTCTAATCTTGAAGAAAGTAAGAACTAATACCTACCATCTCAAGTTTCAAACTCAATGGAAGTCTATCCACCAAGTATTCCATATTTCTCTCCTTGAACCAGTCAATAAATCAAAAAACCCAAATTGGAATCAAGAGCCTTCTCCACCAATAATCATTGAAGAAGAAGAAAAATGGGAAGTCTCTAAAATACTGGATTCAAAGCTCAATAGAGGAAAATGATGGTATCTGGTGGAATGGAAAGGTTTGAGTAAAGACCCAGAGAGATCCACTTGGGAACCAGCCAAAAAAATTCAAGAATTTTCCTGAACTTGTCAAGGTGTTTCATTCTTTGTACCCTGATAAGCCAGGAAAAAATTATTCAAGAGCTTTATCTTTTATTGATCTTGGTGGGGAGAGGAATTACCAAACATAACCCCCCCCTGGTATGCACCTTTAGAGGTATTCTACCCTTTTTGTTGTAAGCATCACCTTGGCCATTCTATGAGCACTTGTCAAATTTTGGATGAAGATTTTTGGCCAATTTTTTAACATCAAATTTGATCTTTATGGAAATTTTAATTGCACATGTGAACCAACCTCTCAAATTCCAATCCCAAGCTGTTACCCTTTGATTCAATCCTTATTTCCTTTGCTTTAACTTGATGGCACTTGAGGGATTGGTAGCTATTAAAAGTAATTTGCTCTCCTGGTATGCCCTTCCCTGAGGATCTACAAGCTGGCAAAACATCAACTTGGCCACTGTGCAAGAACCTGGAATCATTTCTTTTTGAAAGTCCTTGGCCAAAGAATTTTAGCATTAAACTCCATGATTAAGATTGTAAAACTCTACAACAACTCTTTTATTTTCTTTTTCTTTCATTTTCTCTTCACTATATTTCTTCAAAATTTCTGTTCAGTTCATAAAAATCACAAAGGTTTTATGTCAAACCCAAGGATTCCTCAAGTACAAAGACAAATGGCAAAAGAAGACTCAATAATACTCATGTAATATGCCAACATCATCATCAGTTTCAAATTAAAACACCTCTGGAAAGCCCACATTGAATCTATCTCAACAAGCCTCACCAGGATTTTATCTTGTTTTGGTGCTCAGGAGCTTACCATTTTAAGGTGGGGGGCACTGTCATAACCACAGGGAATACCACCCCAATGGGTGTTTATAGAAAATTGGCCATGATATCCAGCTTATGGCTAATTGGCCCCTGGTAAACCTCCTGACTCCAAGGCACTTTGGGCCAATCACATCACCCTGAACCCTCAGGACATACCACTAAATTTGGGCCTAGGGGGTGTTCTCATATTTCCAGGGTCCTATGACCCCTTCAACCCACTTCAAGCCCTCTGGCCTTCCCCCTTTTATTCAGGGGATTTTGATGTAAACAGTCTTTTTGGGTGATTTAGGCCCCCTGAAGACCATAAATCACGGTCCATAGACCCCTAGGCCTCTTTAGGCACAAGGTGGCTAATGGGACATACCTCCAGCCCCAAATATCATGTGGATTCCAAACCACATTTTTCCCTGTCAATTCCAAAGGGCCAAAATGGCCAGATACCTTGAATTGGACATATGAAGGCCTGGACACACCAAAATCAAGTCATTCCCTCTGGAAGTAGCCAGAGACCTCTAGCCATCCTTTCAAGGCTTTTCCCCCAAGAATGGGAAAGGCCTTCCCAAATATTGGACCCCCAAACCTGAAGGAACTTAAATAGGGTATATATGGTATTATATACCATTATGCACCATATCTCCTCAGGAATTTAATGTTAATCCTTTCAAGGCTCAATTCCCATGTCTGGAGTCAAGTAACCAGTCCACCAACTCATTCTAAAAGAAACATTTCCAAAGACTCAAGCTTGTGCTTTATGGGGACACTCTAGACTGTTTGAGGTTACAAATCACCTGGCCCTTCAGGTATTGGTCATTTCCAACCCAACAGTATTCCTCCAGGGGAATACTGGCCAATAATTCTTTAAGGTAAAATTAAAGAGATTTTTATTTAAAGATCATTTGTCAAGGCACAAAGATCTCCCACACTCCTTGGACAACTCAAATCATCCATACAGAATGTATTCAAGCCACCTGTATGGCATTGACCCTTTTTAGTCAATAAATTCATTCCCTGTGGCAATTCAGGCACCAAGATTTATTTCTCAACTTGGACAAGCTGTGTTTTCCCAAAAGAGTCAATAGAGCTGCATACCAATCATACAGCTGGGTTTCCAACCCTCTAGTATTACTCTTTTAGCTGTTCACATATACTGGCAACTATTTTCATCCCTGGGGACCTTTTCTCCAGTTAATTAATCTATTTGAGTTATTCTTATTAATATTGTCTTTTCATTATTGGAAGTAAATGCTAATATTCATAAGACAGTAATTTTCACCTTCTTCATTTCCTGTCAGTGGATATTGGTGCTCATATTCTTTACTAATTCCATTGTTCTTTATGGAAGGTTGAAATAGTGAATTGAGGATTCATTTGGTTGTCTCTTTGGCCTTTGGCTTCTTTTCTTATCTTTTTCATAATTGTAATTGCTCTTATTATTTATTAAAGAAATATATTGTTCATTTATATCTTTATCCTTTGGGCGCCCTCCAAGTGAGTTCTTGATTCCTGAGCTCCAGGCCACTCTTGTTATTTTCAAGAGCCCCTGTGACAATTGCGAAGAGGTTCAATTGGAATAATAGTGGAATGAATTCCATTGAAAAATAAACAGGGAATTTTCTATCAAGGCAAAGTGAACTGGCTGACTTGTTTACTGAAACTAAAGGTGTCAGCACAAGTCTATGTATTAGCTTCAATATAGTGAACAAAAGCTAGCACTATGACTGTGACAATAATGAATCTGTTAAAAATAAATAAAACATTTCTGTGGTGATGAAGAGAAACTGGGCTTTGAAACTTGATTATAAATTAACAATAAGAATTTCTAAAATAATTTTTTTTAATTGGATCAAAGTTTATCTTAAGGGTACTACTGTTATAAGAGAGCTTTACCACAAAAAGTAATAATATAAGGTGATGAAGTCCTTTTATAGTGAGAAAAGGCCCAATTTTATATTTTTTGAGGACTGTGAGGGTCTGTCAAGGTCTTCACTAATCTTCAGGGTGAAATCCTTTTCTCTGGAGGTTGAATTGTTGCTCTGTACTATCAATTCTGGCCCAAGTATAATCAGAATTGTGGTTCTGGGACTACAAATGATTATTCTGGATCAATACAGGGTGACCTCTTTGCAGGAAACATTAGCACTATTATGAAAAATACAGAGTATTCTGATGATTAATATCAGTCATGCCGGGAAAATTTAAGATTTAAATTACCATTATTTTATGTATCAAATCAGTACTGGATGGTACAGGTTTGGTACAGACCAGTATTGATGAAAAATATTACAAACTGGATATCTCAGTCAATATTTGAGGTATCATGAATCCAGAACCAGAGAGTTTAAGGGCTTCTCCCTATGTTAAATTTGGTATTATTCATGCTTACCCTTTTCAAAAATAGCAGAAGGTATAAAGCTTTAAAGTTTTTTGAATGTAGTTTTGTAAATCAGTATGTGACTTCAAAGCCTTCCAAACCAGATATCTCTTTCAATTTACAATATCTCAGAATTTTAATGATAAAAAATTGTAGGTCATTATTAGCATAAAATTTGATATAATTCTAAATAAATCTGTATGAATATATTTCAAAGATACAGGTGTTTCTTGATATTACTATTTCTCAGAAATTCTGTAGTGTGTGAAAAAAAAATTGAAACCAATATATCTTAGCCAAATTTGGGGATACAGATATCTACAGTATCTTAAATTTAAGCTCACATTCAGATTATAAATTTTTTTGTACTTCTATACAGTATTTTACTAGACATATTAGACTTTTAAGGGGGTTCTTTAGTTTAGAGGTGTGAATATGGCATTTCTTGGAGTAGGGCTGCTACTTGAAAAAAGATCAATCTATTGGGTATCTCTTTCTGGGAAGCTTAAGAGTAACACCATTCTCCCAAGACTTTATTTAAATATTCACAAGTTAGATGAGAGGTAAAAATGAGGTCATTGCTTATTTGGTCTTCATCCAAGCTTCAAGTGGTTATTTCTTTGCTAATTCTAATTCAATTTCTATGAGAGTGGTATTTTTTTAATTTATAAATTTACCTCCTCTTGATTCTACTTATAAAAACTATATTCTTTCAGTACTTGCAATATTACTATTTATGATATCTGGATCTCATGCTGGTCCTTTGTTTGGAATTTCAGGCAGACACAAGGGGTAATAAGAGTAAAAGATTTCTAAAAAGGATACAATAAAGATTTTTGATAAAATACAAAGGAAAATTAACCAATAGGAATGATTAAGGAAGATGGGGGAGATTTTTCAAATATTGTACAAAAATCCACAATGAATGCAGCAAATACTCTAAGAAGTTCTGACTCATTTGCTTTTTCTTGGCATGATTCTTTGAGAAAATATTAAACATTTAGATTTGAATAAACTCAACAGTATATCAATTCTGTGAATAACATAATTCAAAACATGCAAAATATACTCAGCCATTCAATGATGCTAATCCTTCATGGGTGTAAGAAAGCAGAGGATAATGAAAGAATGAATAAAGATCAAGGGAAAAAGCTCAAATCTAAAGAAGACAGACAAAGAGTTAAAGAAGCAAAATTGTATTACAAAGAAATCACATGGAACAATTGTTTAGAAATGTTAATGCTTTTTTTATTTTCAGAAATTTGTGGAACTAAAAATGAAGATTTACCATTTGGATTTTACACAAAGGATTATTTTATTTTCTGTCATATATGTTACGTTACTGATAAAAATTCCATATTGTGTGGTTTGAAGAAGATGAATCCATTTGTAGAGGGGAATTTCAGTTTTTAATGGGGAACAGAATCAGTTTGATATATAGATTACTCTATGAAACAAGGAAAAACAGAAGTCTTGTGTAATGGGTGATGATGGGGATCTTGGTTTGTACTTATAATCCTTTTGAATAAATTTCTGGAATCATATAATCTTCCTTGTTTTTATGCTTGATTTAAAGCTATGAAAAATGTATAATAAAATTTCTAATAGGTGTATATATGAAAATAAATAAAATATCCTAGATATTATACACATAGCTTAAAAAATTCATTTAAATTGATTGCCAATTGACTGAAAGAGATTTAATTATCCTAATAAGATACTTCATTTTTTACTATAAAAAAATCATTAAATATTCCTAATATTTCACTTATTGTACTATGAATGTCCTTATCAAAGTAAATGAATAATATTAAAACTAACTATAATAAAGAAGAAATATAATAACTATGGCATAAAATATTTAACTTATTTGAATTAATGAAATAATATAATAAAAATGAATATATTAACAATAAATAATCAATATATCTATGGAAATTTATTATTTTTACAAACAAAAACAATGCATAAGAAATTTTTATTTATTAATAAAAAGCATTTTATAACAATAATATTACCAATATCAAATTTATATATTCATATAAATACTATTTATATTGATAAAAGGATTATTAAAGATAATAATAAAGGGAAATTGGTGATAAAAGAGAAAATAACCTACTTTTAATGCTTAATATAATGGTTTTGAATAACTTTAGGAAAAAAAATAAAATACAACTTATTTATATTGTATTTTACAAATAAAAATGAAAGAAATTACAAATATTCTTGATTTTATGTTGAATTAAAGATTTTAGAGAGAAGTTAACCAAAAAATTAAATATTGGTCTAATCATGTCAAAATTGATGATTAAAGTAAATATGACCTTGATTATTCAATAATATAATAGAATTATATAATAAGAATAAAGTATTTACTCTTGGATTTAATACTTCAATGTTTTTGATGCATCTGAGGGGAAATAAAGGTGAAAAGAGCTCTATATATAGCAAATTCCTCCCTACTAGAGTCCAGAAGGCTTCTAGTAGATGTTTACTGATGGTATCTACTGTAATTGATCAGTATTTCAAGGTTTAGGTATGATTAAATCATAATTAAACCATCTTATGTCATTATTACACCATTATCTAGAGCTATCACTGTAACTCTGAGTTTTCTGAAATCATAGGCTTGAAAAAAGGCTAAAGTTCTTGGATTTTATTAGTATTAATAATAATATATTAGTATTAACAATTTTATAGCTTATGTAACTGTTAAGCCAAAGATAAGATTACAGTGAGTGATCATAAGTGATCATTTTTGAGCTTAAATTTTGATCATCAATAACTTTTGAGTTATACATGCTACAGCCATTAAGAGAGTGATTTCTGGTAGCTTGAAATGTCCTTACTAAAATTTTGAGAAAATTCCATTATATCATCAAAACTCTATTTTTTGATGATTTTTCTTGTAACTCATCTTTTCTGTAAAAATCTACTATTTTAAACTTCAAGATATGATTTCAAGGGGTTATGCCTTGAATAGAATGATGAACATTACATAATAATTCCATTATGAACTAGTAGGATTTGAATATTTACATTTTTAAGTTTGGACCACTTTCTGAACAAAGTGGTCAAGAGCTGTTGTATTTTGCTCAATAGGCCCTTGTGAGCTATAACCTTGTTTATAACTTTCCAAATAAGGTTTATATATGTATCATTACAGTCACTATGTGGTAATGGTACTTTTTGCTGAACTCTTTATCATGCATATTTCAAAAGATATGAGCCAAAAACAATGAATATATGCACTGATCATAAAAGTACATATATTCATGTTATCTCAGTAAGAATTGAATTTTCAGATATGAAATAAAAATTTTATCTGTGTAGGGTTTTATGGGGAATCTAATGGTGTAATTTATTTCAAATGCTTATTCATTGGTTTATGAGATAATCAAGGTTTCATGCCCTTTTCTGGAATCTTTACTTATTTTAAGATAATAATTTTAATTATTATTATTAAAATAAGTATTTTAAAGCAGTTTTGTGACCTTTTTGGATATGTGGTAATATCTCAAAGGATCAAATTACCTAGCACCAAAAAATATTGTACCACAATCTGATATAGTTAATTAGGGTATCATTCACTGTCCTACCTCTTCAATAGACTTCTTTAGTCTTGAAGCTCAATAATTCTTAATGTTTTTTATTATTTAGGTATTATTTAATGTATACACCTTCTTCATAGCTTATCAGGATTAGTTATATCTTTCTCAAGTAGCAATTAAAATTCTTGAGCTGGGTTTCCATACCCTACAATGTATTCCCTTTCTTTTTTGTTTCATGTACTCCTTTCTTTAAGGAATTTAACAATTTTCTTTTCTTCTCCTTCTTTTAGAGGGTGAATTTCAAGTGGTGCTTTATTTCTTAGGGATAGTAACACCTTATCACTTGAGCTGTAAATCTTTATCAAAATTTCAGGGAAAGCTGGGGGTGTTCTCATTAATTCACCTGTCAATTCTAGTTGCACAGAATTAAGGCCATGTAGTGCTGTTATAATGAAGGGTCCTGTAAAGTAATATTTCAATTTATTTGGGCGTTTTATGCTATTAAAGTTTAGATTTCATACTGATTCCAAGTCTCCTAATTTAAAATCAGGTGGCTTTTGACTTTTGTCCCATCTTTCTTTTTCATATTTGAAAGAATCTTGCATACATCTGTTTGCATGACCTCTTGCTTTATCAAGTATTATTTTGAAACTGCTTGCTGTTGTATGTTTATCCACTAAGTCCTTTTTAGGAGTCTCATAAGGAAGTCTTGGATTGCAAACTTTTTTCTAAAATTTCTGGTATTTTTCCAATTGAATAATGGATTGATGTCTCATATGCCAGCTCAATAGTTGGTATTAAGGTACACCAATAATGGATAAAGCCACCCAAGTCTTTGAATTCTAGGCCATAAGCACAGAATCTTCTGATAATTTCTTCTAGAGCTTGTAGCATTATTTCTTCTAAACCATCAGTCTGAGGGTGATAAGCTTTTGAGAATAATAATTATTTTCCAAAAAGGTTATGGAGAGTTGTCCATAATTCTGGAGTGAATTTGGGAGCTCTATCACTTATGATATTTTGGAATAAGCCTGTGTGGCTAATAGCTATATTACATATAATTATGGCTGTGTCCATAGCTGTGTTATCTTTATGAAATGGCAAGAGCGTTGGGGTTTAACTGCACCTGTCAACCAATACTAGGCATTCATTAAAACTTCTGTCTCCTCCTGGAGGTAGGGCTGTTACCCATTCAATGTGATCTATTTCCCATGGGTATTTTGTTTATTGGATTTGGATCATCATTCCAAATTTCTTGCCAGTGACTCTGTTTTCTTTTTGACATCTGTCACAGGTTTGGAAATACTCTGCAACATAATTTCTCCAATTTAGCCACCAAGAGCAGGTTTTCACCCTCTCTAGTGTTTTATTTTCTGAGAGATTTCCAGATAAAACACTATCATGGAATTAATGGCATATAGTATCTATCAGAGTTCTATCTGTCAAGGTCATAACACATGTGTGTTTAGTCCTATGATAAAAAGATCCATCAAGGAGGTGGAATCTTCTTATATCATATGCATTTTTACATACTTCATCCATCTTGGAAGATAGTGTTTGGTCTTTGCAATATTTCATTAAGAGTTGGAATAAGATATGAAAATTTTTGTACCTCTTATATATTTATTTAACTTTATTAAAGAATTCTGTGCCAATTTCTGTGACACATATCCCTTCTATATGATGTTCTTCATGTGGTACCCATGATGGGTTTTCAGGTTTATTTTCTAAAGCCCATCTGCTAAGACCATCTGCATTTTTATGAATATTTCCATATTTATGAACTATATTAATATTTCCTCAATACTCTTGGATAGAAATATACCATCTCAGAATATTTCTATTTGGTGTATTCATGTTCAATAAAGAATTTACAGCATTACACTATGTGCTTATATCAAACACTATTCCATCCAAATAGTAGTGGAGCTTTTATAAAGCCCACAATAAAAAAAGAAATTACATTTGGCTTGCCCCATATTTTGCTTCTGTTGGCTTAATTGGTCTTGAAATGAAGCAAATTGGTCCTTCAACAGGTTTATCATCAATGATTTGTGTCTGGTGCAGTGCAGCACCTAATACTTCTCCAAAAGCATCAATGTACAGTTTGAAAGGTAATTTCCAATCTGGAATCAGAAGAAATGGGGAAATTTTGAGGGCTTTTTTAACTTCCTCAGTTGCTTTAACCCTTTCTTCAGTCATTTCATAGACTTCCTGTTGTTCACAGAGTTTGCACAAGGATTTGGAAATTCTGGAAAAGTCTTTTATAGGCTATCTGTAATAACCAGCAAGTACTAGAAATTAATGAATTACTTTTTTGATTTGGGACATTGGTTTCAGTAGTACTTCTGATACTCGTTTTCTCTATTCCCAAGCTTAGTCCAGATGCAACATGTCCTAGTGCTTTTAGTTCACTATAAGAAAAATGACACTTTTTCAAGGAGATTTTCAGATTTACTTGAGCTATTTTTTGTAAGACTCTTTCTAGTCTGGTGAGGTCATTTTTCCAGGTCTCTGAGCAAACTATAATATCATCAATGTAGATGATTAGCCATCCTTCTGATAATTCTTCAAGAAATATGGTATTAATAATTGTTTGATAATGGGAATTTTAATTTGTTATACCAAGAGGCATTCTCAGGTATTCATACATGCCACAATGGACTATTATACTTAGTAGTTTTCTGGCATTGTCTGTTAATAAATTCTTGTGAAAACCCCTCAGAGCATCCATGACTGTAATGAGCTTAGCCTATGATGATTGTGTTAATGTCTCATGTATTCTGGGTATTGGGTATCTGTCAGGGATAGTATAGGTATTTAGAGCTCTCAAGTCCCCTACCCTCCTTGACTTTCCATTATGCCAAGTTATAATAACAGGTGTAGTGACTTCTACCTGTTCATTAAGTCATAATTTACTTAATACCCCAAGGTCCATTAATTATAACATGTGTACCTCTAAGGCCTCTCTAGCTCTTGAGCTAGCTGGGTAAGCTGGTCTTCTTAACAAGGGTGGATAAGGTATTTCCACAATAAAAATAATGTCTACTTCATGTCTAATCATAGCACCTAGTGGTTCTTTGTCAGTTGCCAAGGCACTTTGTCTTGCAATAAGAGATAAATAAGTTTTTGTTTCATTTTTCTGTTAATTCAGGATTGAATTCTGCCTCTATAAGTTGTTCACTCAGAAAGAAATGTTTTTCTGAATTTCTCTTCATTTTTTATGACAGTAATTTGGTTTTTGTTGTTCAAAAAAACCAAATCTTTGTCTTCTATTGTCTCCTATGGTAGAATATCTGTCTTTATGGTTAGAGATATTTATACCATAGATTGACAAGTAATCATTTCCAAGTATACAATGGTTACTAGTACAGTTTGGAGTTACTACAAACTCTACTTTCACTCTTATGCATTGAGGAGGATGAGGAAAGATTAATTTTAACTCAATTATTCTAAGGGGCTTCATGTTTTCACTTGCCCCAATACACTTAACCCCTTCTATTGGTATAAATTTCTCTTCCTAATCTGGTATAGCTGTTTGTAAGTAACTTTTATCAACATGGGTGCATTATGCTCATGTGTCCAGGTTTACTTTTGCACCTTTTGTTTTCCTACCATAACAATGAATAAACTTGATTTTCCAGCTGTATATTGCATTCCTTTTGGAGGTTTGGTTCTATGCAGTTTGGCATCTTGTATATTTGTGCGGCTTGTATCGGATGTTCCAACTTGTGGTAAGTTTGATTTTACATCTATTACTTCATATACTAAGTCAATATTATTAGTTTGGGCATTAATTATATTTATTTCATCATTTTCAGAGGTGTCTGATTCTTCAGTGTCTTTTTCAGAATCAGATTCTTCTTTTTTGTCATTGTGGTCTTCTGTTTCCATCATTTCATCAATTGTTACCTTTTTAAGACAATTATGGGATAAGTGTCCAATACCCCCACATTTATGGCAATTTCTTTGCTCATTAGTATTGGATGTATTGGCTTTGAAAGGTTCTCATTTTTTATATTTCTTAATAAATGGTTTATTTGGAATTTGAATATCCAATTCTTCCATGTTCTTCCAATTTTGGTTCTTGCCACCATATCTTCTAGTGCATTAATATACTCCTCTGTGGAGCATGGTTCTATGCATCTGCTTCTCAGGGCATATTCCAGTTCTCCACCAAATTTTTCCATAAACTTCATATGCACCATCTTTTGTGACATTTCTAGATACAGTGAATTTAGACTTTAAGCTTGTTTCAAGAACCAAGTTGGATGCTTATCCTTTTATGGGTCAAAGAAGGAATTTTCAAATGCATTTTCTATTTTTTACCTCAAGGAATCATTTTCCCACTTGGTGATTATTTCATTTTTCCACCAAGACCAGGTGTTTGTACCATTTGTTTGTCTTATGCCATAATACCATCTTTTTCAGATTTTTCAAATAATTACTGTAATATTCCAGTCATTAATACATCTGGTTTGGCATAATACTTTTGCAACATGTCAAATATTTTAATAAATGACATATGTTCATATTCACCTTTACCTGGGAATTTTAGCCATGCTTTTAATTGAGGTGCTTCCTTCATTAAGACTTGATTATTATCTTGATGGCTCAAGTCTGATATGAATGGATTCTTTGTTTCCTCTTTTGGCTTAACAGGCGTTCTTATGTGAGAAAATGGGGTTGATAACTTTGGAATATTTAATTTAGCCTCATTTATTTTATCCATTTTCTCAGTAGTAAGTCTTATTTAAATTTGAATTTCATCTTTAAGATTCATTATTGCTTCATCACTTTTTTCTACATGTTCTAGAAGTATTTTTTGGTGTGATGAAGTCTTTTCTTCAAATTTTTCAACAGAAATGCGTAATATAGTTAATTTTTCTGTCAGATTGTCAAAACCCACATCATAATTGATTGTCAAAGTTTTTTCTTTGATATCCTTTATGTACTGATACAATTGTTGTCCTTGTATTAATTTCTGAGTATTGTCAATTAAGACTTTTGATTTATTATTTTCAACCATAAATTTAATGCTGTCTATTTCTTTTTTTTGTACAATAATTTGTGTTAAGTAATAAACTACTATTTATTTCATGTAAAGATGATAAACTATTTTTAATGTATTCTAGAGGTAATATACTATCTTTAGTTTCTGTTAGAGTATTTACAACATCAGGAGACAAAGTTATAGCTTTTGGAAATGGGGTTGTCTCATTCTTTGTTTCTCTTTGTCCTTGAATTCCATCAAGGTTCTGGCCATGTTGAAGACATTCTCCATGGCATATTTTTGGATTCTTGGAATCCGGTAGCATGAGGAAAATGGTTTCCTACAGCTATTTCTCTTGTTATTCTTACCTTCTTGGGGAGGTTGGCTGGTTGAAGCTACTGGGGCTTCTTCCTTGCTTTCCTCCCGCTTTTTGTTGTGGCAAGTATTTATTTTTTTGATTTGAGTTTTGGATGATAGTGGATTCCATCAATTGGAGTATCTCACTATTTCCTTCCCTTTGAGGAACATTTTCAGGATGTGCCAGGAGTTCATCACTGCTTGGTGGATTTTCAGCAACATTTCACAATCTTTGTCCTTATACTCTGTGTAATACTTCTTATACTGATTCATGTAAATGTCTATATGAGTCCTATGAATGTGATTTATATCTTTTGGAGTAACTCATACTTTGTTCCAACTCTGTTTCAGAGATTATAGGAATTTCTAGGACTTATGGTACTTCCTTGTGTGGATTCTGTTCCACTGGGGATTGTGCCCTTTCTTTTCCCTTTTTTGGGATAACTTGTACTTCTGAGGCCACCCCCATCTGGCTGGATGAAGTATTGTTATCCTCTTCTAGTAGTCATTATAAAAAATAAGAGATAAAAAGATTTCATCAACTAAAAAGTCTTTTCATGGCAAATTTAAGAGAGGTACTCACCTTCAGAGTCCTGAATAGTGGGTCCTGGAAAAAATTATTTCTTAGCTTTTCTCTTCTTATTGAAAACAGGTGTTGGAGAGCTTTGACAAGCTTCTTCAATCAATATCTCAACAGTGGTCTGATTTTCCTCTGTTAGGTTGTTTGAAAATACTGAAAGAAGACAAAGAAATATAAGTACTTTTATAAATAGGTTTTATTTTTGAGAAGATAAGGCAATTTACATGTAAAAATTTCTTTTTATATCTTTTAAAATAGAATAAATGAATAAAAAAGAAAAAAAATGATTTATTATTCTTCTTTTTGTATTTCTATTTTGAAAGAATAAAATAAAAATTAATATGTTATTTTTTTAAAATTAAATTATGATACAAATTTATTTTTAATTGATGAATATATTTTTTAATCACTAGACTCACTCAAAGAAAGTTCTTGCAAGTCTAAGGATGTGACAAACCACATTTAAGACAGTACAAATGATTTCCAAATGCTTCAATAGCTTTACAAATCAAGAAATATAAATATAATTTATTATTGGTTAAACCCAATTTCAATTTTTTTTAAAGCTCTTTTAAGTAAATATCACAGCCAGGCCCCCAAATGAAAGGTTTGACTATGAGACAATAAGTAAATATTACTAATATTCCACTCATTGTACTCTGAATGGCCTTAATAAAGTAAATGAATAATATTAAGAATAATTATAATACTAAAGAAATATTAGGACTATGGCATAAAATATTTCTATTATTTAAATAAATTAAATAATATAAGTTATATTATAAAAATTAATATATTGATATATTTATGGCAATTTATCATTGTTACAAACAAATAATAAATGCATAATAACTTGTTATTAATTAATGAAAAACAATCAATTACAATAATATTAATAATATTAAGGCTATATATCCATTTGAATACTATTCATATTGATAGTAAAATTATTAAAGATAATAATAAAGAGACATTATTATAAAAAGAGAAAATAACCTACTTTCAACACTTAATATAATAATTTTGAATAATTTTACATTAAATAATGAAAATAAAGCTTGTTTAAATTTTATTTTACAGATAAAAATGAAAGAAATTACAAATATTCTTGATTTTATGTGGAATTGAAGTTTTAGAGAGAAATTAAGAAAAACAATTAAATATTAATCTGATCATGTCAAAATTAATGATTACCATAAACATGAATTTGAGTATTTAATAATATGATAGAATTATATCAAAAGAATAAAGTCTTTTACCTTTGGATTAAATATTCTAATGTTTTTAATGCACCTGAGCAAAAATAGAGGTAAAAAGAGCTCTATATATAGTAGAATGCTCCCTCCTAGAGTCAACAAGGCTTCTAGTAGATGTTTCCTTCTGGTATCCACCGGAATTTATAAGTAATTTAAGGTTTGGTAAGGATTACATCATAATTAAACCACCTTATCTCATCATTATGCCATTATTTAGAGTTATCACTGTGACTCTAATTTTTCCGAAATCATGGGCTTGGAAGAGATCTAAACTTTGTGGATCTTATTATTATTAAGAGTAATGTACTATTATGAACCATTTTCATCACTCATCACTTTTAAACCTAAAATAAGATTACAGTTAGTGATCATGAATGATCATTTTTAAGCTTACACTTTGATCATTAGTAAATTTCGAGTTATACATACTAAAGCCATTTGGGGAGTAAATTCTGATAGTTTGGCATTTCCTTTCTAAGCTTTCAAGATTATTTAATTCTATAATTGAAGCTCTTTTTTTTGATGATTTTTCTTGTAACTCATCTTTTCTGTCTAAATTTACCATTTTAAACTTCAGACCATGATTTCAAGGGGTCATCCCTTGAATATAGTGATCAAAACTACATCATTCTTCACTTATGAGGTATTAAAGTATAAATATCTACTTTTTTTCAAGTTTGGACCACTTTCATAAGAAATTGGTCAACAGCTGTTGTTATTTTTCTGAATAAATTCTTGTAAGTTATAACCTTGCTTATAGCTTTCCAAATAAAGTTTATATATGTATTCCTTTAGTCATTAAATAGTAAAGTTTTCAATGGTTCAGATATTTATAGTGCATATTTCAAAAGATATGAGCTAAAAACCATGAATATATGTGCTGATCATAAAAGTGCATATATTTAGGTTCTCTCAGTAAGTATTGACTTTTCAGATGACATAAAAATGTTATATGTGTAGGGACTCATGGGGAATCCAATGGTGTAAATTATTTCAAATTTTTATTCATTGTTATCCAAGATAATCAAGGATTTATGCACTTTTATGGCATTTTTTGTTATTTTAAGATGATAATTTCATTTTTATTATTAAAATAAGTATCTTAAAGTAGTTTTGTGACCTTTCTTTATATTTGGTCATATTCTAAAGGCTCAGATCTACTTTTTATGTGCCAAGTCATCATGTATTTTTAAATGGAACCTTTATGGTACTTTATATAGACTGAGCTCTTTGGTTATATATTGTCAATCCCTGAAAAAATTAACTTAAAAACCCATTGGTTGGTGACAGCCAACATTACAAAAAAACTAAATATCTATTTTCTTATGTATTAATGACTTCATAAAAAAATATTATTGCAGCTAATATACTGTATTTTTTAGGAAGGAAATTTACAATGATTATTAATTAAAAAAAAGTAAGGTTTTCTCTGATTATTATAGTTTCAAATACATGGAAAAAACTTTACTACATGACACTACAAAAACTAATATTGATGGCATAGACAATACTTTCCAGCTTTTGATAGAGATTTAGAAATTACACAAAGACTAAATTAAAGATAAAGGTCCCAAACCAAAGTTGTGAATAGGAGCTTATGGATTTATAATTTACCAAAAAGGAGAGAATAATTTGAAATTTCAAAAAAATATCTTTTAGAGCTTGATTTTTTGTAAAACAACTTGCAACACATGCTGTGATCTTATAATTGGTTTCAAGTACTCATTAATGAAATACCTTGGCCAAATATGATTATGAAATAAGTAATTGTGATGTAAAAAAAAATTATTGTTAAGCTCACACATAACTAATTGCCCTCATGACTCTCTACTAAATTACTTTTTCAACTTTACAACAAATTTATTATATAAGAATATAAACAATTTTTCCCTTTCAAAAGACTTTTTTCTTCAATTATCATAAATAAATTCTACATACAGTTCAAATTACTAAATAAAAGATTAGAAAATCAATCAAAAAGCTAAAAATATCCATAAATTTCCACTTTCAACTTCTGTTTTCATTATTTTATTTTATTTTATTTTTATGTACTCATTAAATACTAACACAAGTCTTGATGTATGTGACAGAATAAATAAATAAGCTTTATTTAAATGTTTTTTCTTTTTCAGTACAAGGATAAACGATTCTTAAATACTAAACCTAATTCTTTTTCTATCAAGTAGGTTTTGTAATATCATGAAAGAAATGGTGAGCTTGGTCATGTATAATGGGATGATAGACTGGGGTGCAAAAAAATAACAAAAACAATTTTTCAAGAATCCAAAGTTTTTTCAAATTACTATCCTAAAATGATAGTCCCAATCAGAAACTCTTTAAATTTAATATGATAATGCTATAAAGGTCGCTCACCTAGTCAAAGAGCTTATATGATTAAAATTAATATTTTCAGAATCATGATAGTTTATTTAGGGTGTAGGAATAGGTAGTTTATAGAAATAAATAAAAAATACTATAAGAAAAGAATATTTTTGGAAACCTTGAAATACTTTTGAGAAAACTTTTTTCAATTTGAAAATTTCAAAACATTTGATTATTTTTTACTAAGCCAGGAAGGCCTCTTTACACTTTTATACAATAACTTTAAGGTTAATCAGAATATCATATCCATAATTATCAATGCTTATATTACAAAAGTTTCCATTACCATCCTTAACTCATTGTAACAAAATTGAATTAAATCCTTCATGGCCAAAATATTGATTGCATTAATCATTTGGTGGTTGAGGGATTGGAATATGAGTTTCATGAATTGACCTAGTGAGATTGATGAGTTCATGTCTTCTTTTGAATGAATATTTAACTCTTTCCCACTTTGCTTCATCATCCACATCTGGAAGTTTATATTTACAGAAATGAAAATTTAATAACATACTATGATTAAGGAAAAGTCAAACTCACGCTATTGCCAAATAATGCAATGCCTCAAAAATGGTTTTTAAAATGATTTTTCACACATGGTTAAAACTAAATTTACCAATAATGAAACAATTTCTTACTTTTTCATATGATCTACCATGTACCACATGGTATATCATAATTAAAGCCTTTTGTTCAATTTTTAAGCCAAAAAACCTGATTATTTCTATTTCTAACATGAGGACTTAATAATTGAGTTAGCTCAAAACATTTTTGGGAATCCCGCCCAGAAGCAACCTATGAAATTTACATCATAAAAAAATATCATTTCTTTATGGATTGAATAGGGAGTTCTGTCAAAGGGAATGATATTTTTCATGTTTTATTTTGTTATAGAAGGTTAAGTCAAAATTGATGGTCCCTATTATCATGGTTATTTCCAAAAGGATGGAAAGTTCTCTAATAGTAATATTTATTTAGAAAAAAAAAATCAAGGAGGAAATTGTAATAGGTTTTCAAATGATAATGTTGAAATTGCTATTCTTTGACTGTACACCTTTGAACAACTGTATAATTTGAAGTTTATTTTTTTTGTTGTTTTGTTTTTGGGTTTTGGTAAACCCACATAAACAATTTGGTAAAAACCCATAAGAGATGTTTTTAAATTGAAATGTATCTATTTATAGCATTGTTAATTCCATTTATGGCATTGTTGATGTCATTTATGGGATTTTTATGGCATTGTTATTGTCATTTATGACATTTTTAATGCCATTTATGACATTTTTAATGCCATTTATGACATTTTTGGTGCCATTTATGACATTGTTAATTCAATTGCTGATGCCATTTATGGCAAAACAAATGCCATAAATGGCATCTATATGTCATTTTTGATGCCATTAATGGCACTTTTAACTCTATAAATGGCATTATTATGTTACAGTTGATGTCATAAATGGCATTGCCATGTCATTTTTGATACCATTCATGGAGCTTTAAATAATTCCACAAGTGGTATAAATGTCACTGTTATTGCAATTTATGGCCTTTTTATGGAACTTTTAATGCCATAAATGGCACTGTTAATCTCATACTTGGAGTTTTAACTTCCACAAATTCCATAAATTAAATTTTTAACTAAATTTATGTCATCAATGATTTCTCAATTTACTTACAAACATTAAAAAGGACCTTTTGGGCCTACACTTGTCCCACAAAAAAATCCCCAAAATTACAGGCTTCCGGTTTTTGATTGTCAATATTGAACCCTTCATTTTTTAAAAAATGAAGGAAATTCATAAGTGGGAACATTTTTAATGATTTTTTAAAAAATAGGCCATTTTGCCAAACTGGCCAAAATGAAGAACTTGAGAAAAAATTGAACAAATTTGGGGATCTTCACATCCCATGTTGGAAAGAATATGGCAAAAAATTCATAAAAATTCTCAAAACAAAGCCTGAGGAATTTGCTTTAGAAAAATAGGCCACTTATATATTTTTACCAGACAATTATGTGTTTTGGTTATGAATTGGTAAAGGCACATAAGGGTTTACATGTGTTTACCAACACCCTTGTTTTTTTTTCTAGTTCAGTGGACTTGAGACTATACCAAAATTGTATGGAATTCCACAATGGAAGGAGATTTATATTTCAAATTTTCTTCCCAGAGGCTAAAAGATTAAATTTGAACCCACCTAGATTTATGGAGCTATGAAATATGGACAAAATAGTAATCAGAAAAAGATCAGAGGGGGGAAAGGATAAGCAACTAGAAGAAATATAACAGAAGAAAATCTAACATTCCAAAAAGAGGAAAGCTCGAATGATACAAGAGCTAAACAGAGATTCATGAATAAAGGAAGTTCAAAAAGAAGCTAAAGTTACACATCTCAATATAAAAGTGGCCCAAAATACAGAAAATATTCCTACCAAGGAAGAAGCTTTGGAGCTAATATTTATCCTTAATCTCAAAGCTCCTTCAGCTCACAAGAAATAGAGCCTTTCTGGAGAATTCAGAAGAAATCCAAAAGATTCAAATAAAAATCAGAAAAGAAAAGAAAGGACCATCATACAGAATAAAAATTAAGAAATATAAAGACTAAACAATTTAAAGATAAAAAAATAAAGGAGAAACATATTACCAGGAAATATCAATATTAATTAAGAGAAAACCCAAAAATTAGAAAATTTGATCAAAACTATGTTAACTTACATTAAATTCCAAATATTGAAAACAATTAATCCATGAAAAATTACATTGATATTCAATTGAAACCAGTAGAAAATGGGGTTTTTGGCTCAAGGAAATTATCTAAAAGAAGCTCAAAGTACTATGAAAACAAAAGAAAAACTAATGGAAATGTGACAGGAAACATATGTTTAAAATTTTCAAGCCAACAAAAGCTGTAATAATTTCTAAAACAAAGAATAGCCTTTTATCAATCCATCTTTTAGAAAATGAACAGGGAGACCCAGAGCCACAAGGTATAAGATTTGACCAGAAAAAAGGAGAATCAATTAAAAAATAAATAGAAATTACTATAGATCAGGAAAATAAGATAGAGAAAAATAGGATAGAAAGAAATAAAGGGAGTTGACCTTTTAAATTTGGATCAGGAAAAAATGGTAGAATTGAAGTGACGATTAGGCTCAAAATATCATCTATTATTCAATGATAAATCTTATGGAGAATGATCACCAGTTTATGATATAATAGCCGGTAAAGAATAACAATCAATCAAAAGAATTAAGATTCAATAAGAAAGCAACACTATATGTAACAAAATGGCCATACACATTGAAATCAGTACTTATTAAGGTAAGAAAAACAAAAATGAACAACAGAATTACTTTAAGAAATTCATTAAAAAACTCCAAACTGGTTTACCTGCTGATGAAATATTTTATTTTAAATTTAGAGAATTTATTTGAGTTTCTATTGGTTAAGAAACAGAATACCTGATATTATAAAACAGAAGAGGGAAAAAAATCTTCAGGATTGATATTTATTTCTCAGGAAAGGATGAAACCAAAGAAGTACCAGTAACAAATGAATATCTTTCAAGCCCACAAGACTTGAAATCATTTTTCCAAAAGCCTGTTTCAGCTTCTTTTGACCAAATGTCCTCCAATTTTATCTCAGAAGAAAATGAAGAGTTTTTCCTAGAAAACTCTAATTTTATGAATTAATCTTATATTTCTTTCTCATAGGAACATTTCTATATTATTGGATCCCAAAAAAAGAACGTAGGTAAAGGGTTAGTACCATTCAGAAAAAATAATAATGAGAATTTAAATGGGTGGAGATCAACATACCTCAGCTTATTCACAGTCCATCAAATCTTATTTCCATAATATCAAGCCATCAAGATATCTCTCTTATTTTGTCACCCATGAAAAATATGCTTACTGAAAAATAGAAGAATAGAAATCTAAATATTAGAACAATTGAAGGCAATTATAAGAGAGTCTTCATACTTCAAGATAATTAATCAGGCCCCTGGGTCACTTAACCTAAAGGTTAAAACCTATATTCAAGCTGACCCAAATATTCCAAAATAAAATCTCTAGCTCTCAAATGAATAGAGTTTTTACTTTGAAATTATATAACTGTCAGCCTGTGACTCAAAACTAGAGCATAAGCATGACAGCCAAAATACCATAAACCAATGGTATAGCCAAGATACAACAAAAACATGGAGCTGAGCCAAATCATCTCAGAAGGTATCAAATGATAGAGGAAACTCACCTCTTTTTGAAAATATAAGTCCCATCACCATAGGACAAAGAATAACAAAGTTATTCCTGCTCAAAGTTGTTGCTGAGCATAAACCTTAGTTTTCACCTCTCATCTAAAATATAGAAGAAGAGGCTTAACCCCATAAAATGGGTATTCAAAATGAAGCTCTAAGTAAGGGCTATCCAATGGTACCAGCAAAACTGAGATAGCAGCAGTATTACTTGAGTTATGGTCAAATTCAGGCCAAATAAGGGTGAACAAAACATTCACCTCTCATCTAACTTCTACAGTTTTAGTGTGAGATACCTAAAGTGGGGTCTTTTTTGAAAGAGCACAATCAGGGCTATCTGATGGTTCCATCCACTTCCTCATATCTCAACTAAAACAGAAGTTATGAGGCAAACAAGCTCAATACAGCTTTTTTGCCCAATCCACGCCTATGTACAAAAAACCTGTACATGGGATACCTTTGTCATATTCAATGATAGCCATACCAAATTGGGTATAATTGTGTAGAGCTCATACAGGGCTATTCAATGAACCAACTTTGAGCATGATATCTCAAAAACTGACAGAGGTATGGCCATTTGAATGTTATAATCCCATTATATGGCCAATATAGCTGTATTATGACAGGATACAGTTGTACTCTGATTATGAGGTGTCAAACAGACAAAGAAGCATGTTAATACTTCAATACCTCATAAGTAAGTCAATACTGGGGTCCCATACAGTTTCTGTACAGCGTTCTACACGTCATACACGTCAGAATCAGGCTGTGAGGTCCCCAGATGAAAATTTCCACCCTGTATTGGTGAAAACTGCCCAGATGTGGTTTCAAAAGCACATCTGAGCCCAATACAGGGTATACAGGTTGTTTGCAAACCACAAGTCATTCCTGGAGGGTGAAAAATATTCACTTCCTCTACGTGGAAAGGTCTAGCACCCTTTCCACCCCATTTCAGGATAAAAAGGAGGCTTTTCACAGCCAGAATTGTCTCCTCATCCTGCTCTTGAATACCCTACGTAGTAAACTGTCAAAAACAGTTTTACTATTGGGTAATAATCAGGTATACTCTTAACTTAAAGTATTGTAGTCTTTATTATTGTAACCCAACAGGTCAAGCTGCACCCAGGGCTTTCAACAGTGCTTACCACCACTATATTTCTTATAGTAAAGCCCTCTTATTATTAATTTAAACCATCTTTAACTCTTATAAAAGTCTTTTAAATATTTATTTACCGTGTCACAGTCATAGTTAAGAGTTGTAAATACTTTTCAATACTCTCATCATACACTCAGCCTGACATTTTGGGGGCCTGGCCATGTTTTAAAAACCTTTTGGACTTATTACAAGTAAGTGTTTTCTCTTTTTATCATTTGTTGACACTTGTTTTATTGTTTTAGGCATCATTTCTTCTTAAACATATATTTTATATATTTTTTTCACTTTTTATTCAAAAATACTCATATTTTAATAAGAGTATCTGTCACGTGGCTAATAACCACAAAACCAGTATTTTTGGCATGTTTTGTATATAAAAACACTTTTAAGCCACTAATACAGTCTTAATTCTTAATTGAAGCAAGACAGCTCATACTGATAAACCAACAGTTGAGGCGTGTTTGGGCACATTGTCAACTCAGTTGCCCTGTAATACACCATCTTTGACAGATTCTACTTGCTAACTACAAGTATTCTGTAAGATATTGGTATACAAACAGTCTACCACATATCAATAAGCTGTATTTTTAACGTGGAATTGTTAATTCAATTACACTATCATCATACAAGGGCATATTGTAATAATATACAAGCCCAAAGGCCATTCTTAGACGTGCAAAACCAGCCTTTTAAGAAGTCTTAATTGACATAAGCCCTCTTTTCCTGTTTGATTCAGTGGAAGAAAATTTCATACCACTTGAGACCCAGTCACAGGCCAACACACCAGTGACACCCTCAGAACCAGAGGGCAGCAAGGGCAAAGGAAAAAGACTTAGTGAAGGCCTCATTACAGCCAACAAGTGGACACCAATAGCCACTCAGAGGAGTAGAAAACCACAAAAATCTGCTTCAATACAAGGTAAACCAACCTTGACCACTTGTACAGGAAAGATTACAATTATTAACCCAGTTGTAACCTCCAAAGGCAAACTGCCCAAATAAGCAGATAACAAATTTGTACAAGGCACAGTCAAAGGTAAATACCCTGAGAACATAAAGTTTCTGACTGCTTTCAAACACTGATATGTGCCCTGCATAGCTCAGAGACCTTGGCTTCCAAAGGAACCAGCCAGAGGACAGAGAAGGCTTGTCCAGAACCAGAAGTCCTGGAAGAGGACACCTTGGACACAGTGGTGGATTGCAAAACAATCAGGGAAATAATACCAACCTTACCATTCACACTCCAATTCAACAGGAACCTCAAACCAGAGGACTGGAAGGATATGGATCAAGTTCTTCAGCTCCACCAACTCCTCAAAGATTTATTTCAATGGAGCATGGACAACAAAAGGTTCAACCTGGCAAGTCACTGGGCAGAGCTTGGAGCAAGTTACCAGAAGATCTTTCTCAAAGAGATAGACTCTAAAGACCTGATGGCAATCACCAAAGGTTGGAATCCTACCAGGCAGTTCAGACTCCAGGAGGAAAGGGCACAGAGGATAAGGGAGAATCAAGCCACTATCCAAGCTATAAAAGAACAGTTAACCCAGGCAGGGCCTACTCAGATTCCTTCAGGCTCACAAGGAGCAGGCCAAATAAGCTCTCCAGTGGCTTCACACAATTCAGAAACCAGGAGATCAGTGGCCAAGAGTCACCATTCTTCACAATTCCAGGAAGATTCCAGGAGAAGACAAGGAAACAAGGGCAAGAACAAAACCTCCTTCAACCAGAGGAGGAAAGAGTCAGACCCCATGATCCAGAAGCTGTTAGATTTGGTAAAAGAAGTACACAAGAGCCAGAAGTAGTTGTAAACCACTCTAGAATCAGTAGTCCTAGTAATAGAAACATTACCCCCACTCAGACTGAACATAAAATTGTCACATCTGAGAGTAACATCAACAGTGATACACTGTGGTTACAAATGTCCCAATATGCTGAGCAATCTGCAAAACAGTTTGCAGAAATTGAAGCTGGCCAAGATAGGATGAGAAAGACTCAAGCCTCCTTGGAACAGATAGTTAAGAACCTTCATGGAGGATATGCTCAACCGAGCAAAGCCTCTGAAGAAACCAACAAAAGAATGAATCAAGTCTTTGAAGAACAACACCAAAGCACAAGGGACAGGGAGTGTCTGGATCAAAACATTAACAAATTGTTTAATGCCTACCATAGCTTGAAGCCCCAACCACAAGGCCAAGTTATGGATAATCCATATCAACCAGATGCCATGTTGATGAATAAAGCAAGATTCCCATCACAATACCAGGATGGAGATGGCATGTCTTATTCAGAAAAGGAAGCCTTGAAATAGCTTCCTGAGGCCTCAAGCTGGCCCAAATTCTCTGGATCAGGAGAATATGATCATATGTAACTCATATATTATATTGATGGACTCTTCATTGATGTACAAAGCATACCAGATTACTGGATTACTGATAGATCAAATACAGCATTTAAATGTCATGCTAGTATATGGTACACAGAAATGAAAGAAATCCATGGCAGAAGAAACTGGCCATGGTGGAAGAGTCAAATCATCCAAAAGTACAGTAATGGTACTTGGATATGGCAAAAGACCATGTCATTTGAAAATGACAAGCACTCTGCGGACAAAGATCCATATGAGTGGTGTCTTAGACAGTCCAAGAGACTGAAAGCCATTGATCCTCAGATGAACATCAAAATGAGGAACCATAAAATTCTGACACAACTTCCAGGAGAGCTAGAGCATGCAGTAAAATGCAGATGCAACCACAATTGAACTCTAGATGACATTGCTAACACCTTACAAGACATAAGGAAAAGGACTAATATAGGGAAATTCACCCCATATAGGAGCAATAGTTTCAAAGAGAAACAACCTCTCAGGGTAGAGTTTGAAGACAAGCCTAGAGAGAAAGTGGAAGAAGTGGCAAAGAAGAAAAATTCTTGTCACAATTGTGGTTCAACAGACCACTATGCCAACAACTGTCCAAAGGCAAAGAAAAAGGTCTATGCCATTGAGAAAGTCCCAGAGGAGGAATCCCCAACAGAAGATTCTGAATCAGACTCTATGGGTGATGCCATCAGAGAACCATCTGAAGCAGGCATGCCACAGGACACTGCCAAAAAAACTTTTGCAAACACACACAAGATGCACAAACATTCCATGTCACACCAACCAAAGGAATTGCATACATACATGGAACAGCCACAAAGATGACTGTATGTATTGACAATGCTCAACATCCATTGATCATTGACAGTGGAGCACACTGCTCCATAGTGGCCGGATATTATCTGGATAACCACTTCCCAAACTGGGAAAAAAAGCTCTTGCCCACTAAGGCAAAGAAATTTAAAAGTGCATCAGGGAAGATGACTTCCATTGGGTCAATTATCAAAGAGATAATTATACCCCACAGGAAGGGTAATATCAGACTCAACCCAGAGTTTGTAGTGCTTGATGATGCCCACATCCAAGGAGTTTTACTGGGAACAGATTACCAGAGGATGTATGGCATAGACATTTACAACAGTAAAAATAGGCACATCACCATTGGCACTAACAAGGAAAAGAAATTTTCACTTGATATATACCATATATCTTCTCAAGATCCACTAGAAGAACTTCTGAAGGAATTCAGAGAGGGACAGTTTAGCACTACCCTCACCAGTAAACAAAACCTAAGTTTACTGAGGATGCTGAGAAAGAACAGACCAGCATTTGCCATTGGTGAAGAGCCATTAGGCAAGATCAAAGGCCATGATATAGAACTATATCTGGATGTGGAAAGGCCTTATCCACCCATGCTTAGGAGACCTCCTTATCCAGCAATCCTGGAAACCAGGAAAGAAATTGAGAAACATATCAATGAACTCCTGGATATGGATGTCATCAGGAAGATTGGACATAATGAAATAGTGGAAATCACCACCCCTGTCCTAATCACCTGGAATGTTGGCAAGTATAGACTGTGTGGAGATTTCAGAGCTCTGAATAAATACACAAAAGCAAACAGGTACCCTATACCCAGGATACCCATGCCTTGGATAAACTGGCAAAAGCCAAATACATAACCGAAATGGATTGTATGAAAGGCTTTCACCAAAATGGAGTTAAACCAAACTCCATGAAACTACTCAGGATAATATGCCATATGGGCATATATGAGTATACCAGGATGCCATTTGGCATCAAAAACGCACCAGCCCATTTCCAAAGGATGATGGACACCATATTTCAAGATGAAATGTTGGAAGGCTGGATGGTAGTATATATTGAGGATATCATTATATACTCAGAGACATGGGAAGACCATGTACAATACATAGACAGAGTGCTAAGTAAATGTACACCCATCAATCTGAAAATTTCACTTAAAAAGTGCAATTTTGGCCAACAAGAGCTACTAGCCCTAGGACACAAAGTCTCAGGTCTTAGTCTGGCAATTGACCAGAATAAAGTAGCAGCAGTACTGAAAAAGCCGGTACCAAAGAGCATCAAAGAGATGCAATCTTTCCTTGGGTTTGCTAGCTATTATAGAAACCACATCAAGAATTTTGCCCATATAACTAGTAGTTTATACAAGTTGTGTTCAAAAGATATAGTTTTTGAAATCACCAAGGAAAGGAGGGATGCATATGAGAGGATCAAACATGAACTCACTAATGCACCTGTGCTCATCTTGCCTGACTTTGAACTACCATTCAAGTTATATATAGATGCAGCATGTAGCCAAGGCTTAGGAGCAGCCCTTCACCAAAGACAAATTGTGGATGGTGAACCAAGAGAGGGAGTAATTTGCTACATCTCTAGGCAACTGAAAGATTCAGAAGCCAGGTATGGGGCCACCCAGACTGAATGCCTATGTCTAGTCTGGGCTCTAGAAAAACTCGATTATTATTTGGAGGGTGCAGTCTTTGAAGTCTACACAGACTGCACAGCCTTGAAGTCTTTACTAAACATGAAGACTACAAATAGACACAGGCTGAGATGGCAAATAGCCATCCAGGAGTATAGAGGGAACATGACCATCATATAAAAAGAAGGTAAAGGTCATACCAATGCAGATGGCCTCAGCAGATGGCCACTGGACAATGTCAAAGGAAATCCAGCTTATGACCCTGAAGTTTCAGCTAAAATCCCCATCCATTCCATGGAAATAGATAGGAGGAAAAACTTCAGATTCTCTGGATGGGAACCAGAAAGTGGTACCCTTGACAGTGGAAACACTGATTCAGAAGGAACAGAAACTCCCATACTGGGAATAAGTTCCTCAGAACTGAAAAATGAATTCTTTAGTGCAGTACAGAAGTCTTATGCCAAACACAAACAGTGTAGCACACTACTCCAACTCCTTCAACAAACGTACAGGAGTCCAGAACTGGAAACCCAGCTGGAAGAACCCTGGTTGAGGGCCCAGAAGGATAACAAGTTTTTCCTTCTAGATGGCCTGCTCTACCACAGAGAAAAGCACACAAGTGCACTCACAGTGGTAGACAGAGACCACATTTCATTGATCCTGCAAGAATTCCATGACTGCCCCTATATGGGACACATGAGTGAGGACAGGACCAAAGAGAGGGTAGCAAGCACAGCTTGGTGGCCCAAGTGGGAACAGGAGTTGAGTGAATACATCAACACTTGTGAAAGATGCCAAAAGGCAAATAGGAAAAATGGGAAGAAGTATGGGTTACTTCAACATATAGAAGAACCCAAGCACCCATGGGAAACCATCAACATGGACTGGGTTACAGGACTTGACCCAGGAGGCAAAGAAAACTACAATGCCTGCTTGATCATAGTTGATAGGTTTAGAAAGAGCATGAGGTGTCTGCCATGCGATAAAGAGGACACAGCAATGGATACTGCCCTGTTATTTTGGAATAATATCATATCTACCTGTGGAGTCCCTAAGATCATCATTAGTGATAGAGACCCAAAATTCACATCTGAATTTTGGACTAACTTATATGACATGCTTAGCACCAAGCTTGCTTTTTCCACAGCTTACCATCCACAAACAGATGGCCTAGCTGAGAGGATGATCCAAACAATGGAGGACATCCTCAGGAGATTCTGTGCCTATGGCATGGAATACAAGGACCATGAGGGATACACCCATGATTGGGTCACCCTCTTACCAGCAGTCTAACTGGCTTATAATACAAGCCAGCACTCCACCACAGGAAAAACACCTGCACTGGTAGAGAAAGGGTGGAATCCCCTGTTGCCTGTGGATCACTTGAAGAAAAATCTTCTGACTATTCACCCCACAGCCAAAGACTTCCATGATATGTGGAAGAGGGCCTGTGACACAGCTGCCAAATGCATAGCTGAGGCACAAGAGTACAATAAGCAGAGGTGGGACAAATCACATATGGAACCTGACTTTAAGGAAGGGGACCAGGTGTTGGTGTCTACACTGAACTTCAACAATCTCAAAGGACCTAAAAAAATAAGGGGGACTCATTTGTAGGACCTTTTACTATCATTAAGCTGATAGGAAGAAATGCAGTGGAGGTCAGACTCACTGAGGAGTTTTCCAGGAAACACCCAGTCTTTCCAGTGAGTTTGGTTAAACCATACTTCCAAACAGAGGAGGACAAATTCCCCTCCAGGAAGAAGAACCCCACACCACCTGATATAGTGGAAGTGGAGGATTCCCCAGGACCTGTGAGTAAATTCATCAGAGCCAGGAAGATCAGACTTAATGGAAAGGATCAAAGACAATGATTAGTCAGATTCAAGCACCAAACAGCTGATAAAGACAAATGGTTGGCAGTAGATGCCATACCAGATGGAAACCTTCATCTAAAGAGATTCAGGGCCTCTAGGGGGACTGAAAAGTCTCATCAATGATGAGCCATTTTTAGAGGGAGGGTATGTCAGCCTGTGACTCAAAACCAGAGCACAAGCATGACAGCCAAAATACCATAAACCAATGGTATAGCCAAGATACCACCAAAACATGGAGCTGAGCCAAATCAGCTCAAAAGTATCAAACGAAGGAGGAAACTCACCTATTTCTGAAAATATAAGTCCCATCACCATAGGACAAAGAATAACAAAGTTATTCCTGCTCAAAGCTGTTGCTGAGCATAAACCTTAATTTTCACCTCTTAACCCCATCAAATGGGTATTCAAAATAAAGCTCTAAGTCAGGGCTATCCAATGGTACCAGCCAAACTGAGCTAGCACCAGTATTACTTGAGTTATGGTCAAATTCAGGCCAAATAAGGGTGAACAAAACATTCACCTCTCATCTAACTTCTACAGTTTTAGTATGAGATACCTAAAGTGGGGTCTTTTTGGAAAGAGAAAAATCAGGGCTATCTGTTGGTGCCATCCATTTCCTCATATTTCAACTATAACAGAAGTTATGAGGCAAACAAGCTCAATACAGCTTTTTTGCCCAATCCACACCTATGTACAAAAACCTTGTACATGGGATAACTTTGTCATATTTAATGATAACCATATAAAATTGGGTATCATTGTGTAGAGCTCATACAGCGCTATCCAATGAACAAACTTTGAGCATGATATCTCAAAAACCGACAGATTTATGGCCATTTGAATGTTATAATCCCACAATATGGCCAATACAGCTGTATTATGACAGGATACAGTTTTACTCTGATTATGAGGTGTCAAACAGACAAAGAAGCATGTTGATACTTCAATACCTCATAAGTAAGTCAATACTGGGGTCCCATACAGTTTCTGCACAGCATTCTACACGTCATACATGTCAGAATAAGGCGGTGAGGTCCCCAGATGAAAATTTCCACCCTGTATTGATGAAAACTGCCCAGATGTGGTTTCAAAACCACATCTGAGCCCAATACAGGGTATACAGGCTGTTTGCAAACCACAGGTCATTCCTGGAGGGTGAAAAATATTCACTTCCTCTACGTGGAAAGGTCTAGCACCCTTTCCACCCCATTTCAGGATAAAAAGGAGGCTTTTCACAGCCAGAATTGTCTCCTCATCCTGCTCTTGAATACCCTACGTAGTAAACTGTCAAAAACAGTTTTACTCTTGGGTAATAATAAGGTATACTCTTAACTTAAAGTATTGTAGTCTTTATTATTGTAACCCAACAGGTAAAGCTTTACCCAGGGCTTTCAACAGTGCTCACCACCACTATATTCCTTATAGTAAAGCCCTCTTATTATTAATTTAAACCATCTTCAACTCTTATAAAAGTCTTTTAAATCTTTATTTACCATGTCACAGTCATAGTTAAGAGTTGTAAATACTTTTTAATACTCTCATCATAGAGGCAGCCTCAAAATAACAAGAAGTCTGAATAAAAAAAAAGGCTTATATGGACAGAAAAATGCTAAAAAGGGATATGCTTTATTCTATAATAAATAATATTCATAAATATTATTACATTAACCCAAAAAAAGGGTGCTAACTTTGAGCCCAAGACATAAAAAAAGTATTTCTAGTTTCTTTAAATTTGAAAGGATTTATTATTGTTATTTTTGATCTCAGAATTTCAATTTCAAGTTCTAATTACAGTGGCTTTGTCAAATAATATAAACAATAAACAAAAACAGAAATTTGAAGCCAAATGGGATACATGAAAGTTCATATGAATTAGTCTAGGCCTGGGGGTATCTGAATTTTAGGTGGTGCAAGGGATCATACAGGGTCTAATTCATCAATTAATTAACCTAGAGGGATGATAAATGGCAAAATAATTGATCTTCTGTAATCATTTTTGGTATTTTTATCAGAAATAATCCTCAAACATATAATAAGAATAATAAAATAAATTATTTAGTTTTACATTTTTTAAGGGAATATGGTTTTTCATATGAATATATAAAAGTAGACGTGTAGATGTCTTTTCCTTTTTTTATTTTTGATTAAATGGAAAGGGGGTTTGGCCAAAACTACTCCTAGGAAACCTATGTTTATATCAACAACTATTGAGAGAAGATCTTATATTTATTCCTAAAATGTGGAATTAATTCCAGAGAGTTGGTATTTTATGTATATACTAAATTTATATTGTTAATAATATACCATTTCATAATATTTAATTTAATCCAGGACAGGTTTAGGATACTATATAAGAAATGATATTGGAATAGATTGATGTCTTGGCTATTTATTATTATTATTTTTACTTGTTAATTATTTTTACAAAATGGAAAGGGGTGGATGAATGTTCTACTATAAATTTCCATTCTATCATAGTATTTTTTATCTTATTTAACTCTCTCTTCCTCAGATTATATTCTGAAGAATAATTTATTATATAAACAAACAGGATAAAAAAATAAAGCTGAAGCTATTCCCTGGGAAGGAAAATCAACTGCATCAATTTTACTGACTAGATGCTTCCCTTATTTTTACTTGAGGTAATTATTCAGCTTAAAAGAATTTTTATTTTAATTGTGAAAATGTAGATTTTTATTTAACTTTATTTCTCATTTTTTGAATATTTTTTGACTTAATTATGTCTCTCCTCCATAAAAAAAGTGAAAAAATAGGGGGTGGTACCTATCTATTGGACCATTCTTAGAAATTGTCAATTCTTTGGGGGGAAAGTGAAAATTTAAGTTTTGGTATTATTATTCGATTAAAAGTCTCTCATGAGCGACTCAACTAATATCAATACAACCAAGGATCAATACCTACTGACCACGCTCATAAATGAAGCCTGGAATACTCACAAGATTGCTTGAAATTGGAATTTTGAAAAACAAATCATCAAGAAAATTACTCACATTTTTGGTTTGTACCCAAAAAAGCACATTAGTACTATAAAGGGATTATTTTTTGTTGTAACGGGAAAATCACTCCCGAAAAGTGGAATAAATAAAGGAAAATGGCCCTCAAGCCTCCCTTGAAATGATGGGAAAAGCATTTAATAGAGGGGGATTTAGGATTCCCATAACAGTCTGATATGATGGCCAAAAAAATAACTTTAAAAAGCTTATTCCAATTGAAAATGATTTATGGTTTCGATAATATTTCGACATAAGGATGAAAACCTGATTCTACCCAATAGATAATAGGATATGCTCATTCAAGGGTTGTGAAATTAATGAATTATCTTATGACACCCAACTAAACCTCCCCACATTGAATAAAGAATATCTGAAGGACTGGCTTACCCAAAAAAGCTTTCAAAAATCTATTTATTTTCCAAAATTGCCAGTATTATAGTTTTTTGTTCTTGTGGGTAGTAAGAAAAATACAGCACAAAGTTTTAGAGTTACAATAAGTATGGATAAGATGAATGAATTTTTTTTACAGCTTTATAGAATAAGAAGCATCATTGAATAACAGAAGTTGAATTGAATTAACTCAAAAATCAACTTTATGGGGAGCTCATTAGCTAAGGGTCATATATAAAATGATTGAATCATAAAATTTCTTATCATTCTGGAAATATTCTATAGTATTAGACTGTTCGGCTGTCCTATTACCAATATATGAGCGGTGACACATTTCAATCTCCTTTCTTTTAATTCAAATAAAAATTCAAGGTACTTTTTCTTATTCAGATTTCAAAGGAAGGATAAAAACTTGAGTATGTGTAAAGATCTTCTAGAATTGTATTTGAAGCTATAATTTAGCTATTAAAACTCAAAAAGTAGTCTAAAAAGTGATAGATGGTTAAATTTAAGTATAATTACCACAGTAATTAAGGTAAGATTAAAAGTGTGAAGCTGATCAGTAGTCTAGAAGGAGCTAAGAGCACAGAATTAAAAAATACAGAGAATTTAATAAGATTCAAGTTCAGAAATCACAAAAAGTATATTCCAACATTTCCAACATTGGAAATTCTGATCAAGATACAAAGTACATAATAAAGTAAGGTGAAATAAATTGATCAAGATCCAGTAAATCCACTCAGAAGCTTTGAGATTATTACCAAATTAGAAATCTGTCTACAAATAAAAATCCCCTAATCAAATTAAATCTCAGGAATTTCACCCAAAAAAATAAGAAATTCGTAGATTTTGCAGTTTATTTCGGTACAGATAAGGCTAGGAAAACTACTTACAGGAGTTCAAAAATACAGAGCATAGAATGACAAAATTGGGAATTCTTATTTGAAAATACCACAATAAAGCTTGGAAAATCCTGGGAAAACCATCTTTTTTGTATAAAAGTTAGGTTTAGAGCCAAAACTCAAATTTAGAAACTTTAACTCTACAAGTTGACAATAAAATGAAAATCAAGGCATATTCCAAATCCCTTTCTATGGAGTCCCTATGGAAGTAACAAAAAATCCAGAATAAAGGTCCCTTCTCCTATTTACAGAAAATTATTCATACTCACAGAGAGAGGCTTACCGCCATATCACAAGCATCAATATTCACAAATATAAGTACATTTATTATTATTTCTCAGAGGCACTGTCTGAGCGATTCATAGATAAAATATGTTGAATTTTGGTATTTATTATCTTATAAACTCAGCTCATTGGCTACCCGCATCCATATTATTGCTAAGTAGACAATCTCAGTAAACCTTTATTAACTTGTTTCTTATTATAAGAGTGGTTAACAGCTAGTCCAAATTATTTTGAAGATTGATTTAATTTACTATCCCCTTATTTTTACCTTTCCCAAAATTTCTCAGCAACATTTTTTAAAGTGATTCTATATTTAAGTCAATTAAAACTTGGTCTGTATAAGATTATAACTTGGCATCATTGACTTACCCAATATTCATACCATTATTCTATTTTATCAGAATACATTCTCAGTTTCATTTTTTGAAGTGAGTTTATAGATAAAATTAGCTAAACGTAAGTCTGTATTATCATATAATCTTTTACCATTTACTATCTCCACTTACAATCATTCCAATAGTAGCGTATTCTTAGTGGTGGGGTTGTTCCCATATTACAGTATCATTATGAACAAAAAGTATAATAATATGAATAGACACCAGTATAGTTATATTAATAAACGAAAATTAACATTCTACGTTTTTTTAAAAAAGCTCTAGCAAAAAGAGCTTATATTAAAGTAGTACTATCAACAAAATCTATCATTGATAATATAAACTTGTCAGTAGTTTGAAATTGAACCAGGATTTGTATTATTGCATTATTCTCAGATTAGGTCAAGGTTTTGAAAAATTATTTCTGGAAACTCAATAACAGTATAATCGGATTCTGTTGAATAGACTTTTCTTATCCACCCAACATTAAAATAAATAAGTTGACTTTGGAGCTGAAGTCAAGATAGCTCAGAATTTCAGGAAGGGAAGTTCAGGTACTTCCGACACACAAGAGGAGCAAGGTTTAAAAGTTGTATGATAAAATAAAAACCTTTTCTTGTGATTTCCTCTTACTGTTACTACCTCATTTATTCCACATAGAGTGGTATGAAGCAATGTTAGAAAGCTTGTTCAAATGAACACATGTTATTGGCCGGAAACACATCATGTCAATGGTTCAGCTTGAGTCAAGAAATCTGATTTTTAAGAATTATAGAAATGGTCAAAATCATATCAATTCACTATCAAAACTAAAAACTAAAGCTTTCACAGCCTGTAAAGGCATAAGATTTTTGGCTCCATTGTTTTTTTCACATTCATGAAGGGCACAAAAAGCTGAAAGCAGAGGTTCTCTTTCCAGATTTCTCTCTTCTGCGAATCTGTGATTGTTAACCTGAATTTATATCCAAATATCCCTTCTTTAATAGTCTATTCTATAATTATAGTTTTTTTTGATAAATTAAGCTTGATAGCTGAGTTCCATAGTTGAAAAACCTCAAGAAAGCCAAAAGTGTGAAAATAATTTAATCAGTAACAAAATTCCAGGTAAAATAGTCCTTCTATCAATAAACTTATATATCAAGTATTGAGTTTAATGAGAAAGGAGTCTTGAGAGCCTAGCGTTGAAGCCTCAAGACTTATTCCTGAAAGTTCCTAAAGGAGAACCATAAGGCAAAGGTAACTGTGTAGGACGCAAAATGAAACCAAACCATTTTTCAAACTTTTTTGAGATAGATTGTTCTGTAAAATAAGCTTCAAGAGAGTGCTCCTTCCTATTTTGAAAGAAGATCTCCAAAAAAAGTAATTTTACTACTGAAAAAAGATAATTAAAATATTTTTAGATTTTTTTGCAGCAAGAGCTTTCCATGAAGCTCTCACAAAGGAATTAGATCTTCATTCTTTAAAAGGAAATGTGCAAAGATGAATTAATTTTTCTTATTTTAAAAGAAGGTGTATTTTTACTTATCAATCAATATTTAATAAATTATCATCAATAAAAATAAGAAAAGATATAGTCAAACTTCATTATTTATGTTTTATTATTATTTAATTTCTATTATGTTATCAGTAGTGATATCTTCAACCACCCCAGTAAGAATTGTACCGATTATTATCACAACCAAACCCAACACATAGCATTTTATTTCTTATCTTAGACAGTATTATTATCCTACCCACAGAAACACAAAGGTCTTTTTATATACATTAACATCTTTTAAAACTGAATATTATTTCTATTTCCATATCATTCTTGAAAAGGTATCAAGAAAACAAGAGCTCATGTGGATTTTGTATCATACAGCGTGTTTTCAGTTATTTATCAGTGATTCATATTTTTTGGAAATTGATGTATAATTATTTAGTGGAATAGAGTAATTCCCTCACTGAAATTGCATTGAACCAATGGAGGACGGTGCTCCAATTCATACCTCAAGAATCTCTAACAAGCAGAACCAGGAAAGTGTAATTGACAAAAAACCTTGGCTACCTCACTTCTCAGGATTTGACCCGATTAGAAGTTTTGTAAAATAAATGAAATAAAATGGTTCCATAAACCAAAATCTGTGCACTGTGTAAATATTCAATGCCACAATCATTAATGCTTGGAATTATCTCTCACATTCCTATCTCAAGAAGTTTATCTTTGAAATTAATACGCACATGGAAGAAATTTTATTCTCACATGTAAGTCATTCTCAATAGTAGGATTTTTAATTTTTTTTCCCTGTCACTTTCCAGAATAGCAAAATTTGGACAAACATTTCTTAGTTTGTATTTCTAAGTATAATAGAGGTTTCAAATTGATATAGAATTACTAAAGGCTTTCATAATAGATTCAGAATTACATTTGTCTTAAAAATCTGAAATTCAAAAAAAAATCACACAAAAACACTATCCTAGAATTTTATAGCAAAGTGATTCAATCTTAGAAACAATGATTACTGAAATGAAAAAAGTTTTCTGCACAACCCCATATTTTTGGTCAAAGAAAATGTCCAAATATACTCTTTAGGCCACTTTAATTTCTCCACAACTTTACAAAGCCAATTCAAATCCAGCTAATAGGGCTGAAATACAAGCTGAAATTTTACTCTCCTCACAAGAACTTGATTAAAACACATCTCATGATAAAAATTCAACTTTAGTACTGGCTAAGCGTATCTATTGACATCATCGAGATGGTAAAAAATTAATTTTCCTCAGGATTTTCCTACAATCCCAATAATTGAGCTAAAATAAATCTCATAATCACCAAGAGAAATTTATTTTAACCACAATATCTCAAAGAATTAAATATTTATTTCACCTACCTACTTGATAAGAAACCCGCCTGTGAATACTGGAAAAATTTCAAGTCCCCTTTTTTAAGAATACCTTTGGGGAGCCCAAAAATTACAAATGGAAGCCCCCTCCCTTATCGATTATTTCTTTCCTAATGGCCTAGAAAAACTTCAATCGCCAAAGCATAAATTCTTAATATTTGTTTGTGGGAGATTTCCTCCATTCATCTGCTTTATCCTTCTTTTTCATACACACAAAGTGGCCAAGCATTGAATTATAGTTATCGCTTTCTTATTCCCAAATATTTATCAGTACCCGATCTAATTAGCACTATCTGAGTATTTCATATTTAATATAATCTAACAATTTTTTGAATCATTTTATAAATTCATCTCATTTGCGAAGCTCTTCACTGACTAGCCAAGAATAGTAGTTCATGTTACTCCAAGCTATCATTATGAAATTATTAAATTCTTCAAAAAATAGCATTCATTATCATTATATTATATATAATTATAGGATTTATTATCATTGTTTCAAATAAATCAAGTAATTACTTTCATCAGTCAATAATTGAAGTTTTTTTCTGTCTTTACGTATTAAGTTAATTTATTTTAAGGTTTACTAAGACATTCTTTCCAGATAAATGAAATTCTGATAGCTTTTATTCAAAATAGTATTCTTAAATAGCCACAATAAATAGGCAGATCCATTTTAAGCTAAAAGCTCTCAAGCCTAAACAGAAACTCAAATATTTTCTTTTTATGTACCTCTCCAGGAACTCTTCATCATTAAGCCTACGCAATAAAAGCTCCCACAGTGTGTGTTTACATAAATGCATGTTTTTTTACCAGTTTATTCCCAGAACATATGATTTTTTTCAAAAAAATGAAATTTTAACTATTATTTTTGAAAAATTCCTTCCTCATAAAATTTTAGGAATTACAAGTCCAGACTAAGTGAAGTTATTTTCAAACCAATCTAAATTGTTTTTGCCACACAGTATTTTTGAATAATTGAGTCATGTTCCAGAATTAATTTCTTGAGGAAAAAAAAACTTAATAAGTTTTTTTTCTTGTGAAAATTTACTTTTAATATTAAGAGCCCCTCAAGATATTTCTCAAAGTACCATTCTCTTGAGGGGAGCTAGATGGTAAACTTCCCAAGGTCAAAAATGAGATATTTTTGGCCAACATCCCCAAAATTAGTGTTCAGAAATAACTAAAGCTAAATCATTAGCAATAATAAAAAAATTTATTTCACTTTCTCATTCATTCTCAAAAATTTCTTTTAAGACTATCTGTTGAGAGTCCATCATATTAATAAAGAAATTCTCCAGCTTTCATTTTCATTTTTTACTTTTCCACCCTGATAGTCCCTCATCACTCAACAAAAATATATTCGCTGTGATCCTTTTCAACTAATTTTTCCAACTCAGCTTTCTTCCATTTCAAATTTGTCATTTTTACCATATAACTATTATGAAACTGCAATCTCAAAGAGAACTTGAAACTATTTACTCCATTTATTCAGAATTGTTACAATTGCACAAGTCTACTTTCTACTGGTATACTTTATACCACCAGACCTCCTTCGGAGAAAGCTTTGGACTTATAAAAAATTGCCTTTCATTACACAATTGGTTTTGGGAGTAATTTTACCTTAGATTCCCCAACCAGTATTGTTTTAGGCCAAAGAAAATAATAATTCATAAAATTGAATAAGAATACCAATTTTTGTTACCTTATGATTACCAATATCTATCCCAAAAGCTAATTAAATAATTTCTGTTTAGGAGTTATAAAAAAACCCACACTTTTCTTTTTACAAAACAAAGGATTAAAAATGGTAAACTTTAAATTACTCTAAGTTTTATTACCCCGAATAAAGACCTTTATTTTTTGAAAAACAATATTTTAAATCTATGAAAACTTTTTTTTAGAATCTTTGCTTCCTTTAAATAATTAAGTTTATCAAATTAATCAAATTTTGTTAACTTTAAAACAAAAAAATGATAGAAAGTTTATATAAAAAAGGGGTAATTTCTAGTGGCTCACATGATGATTAAATTTCTTTCTCTGAACGAATTCCATTTCACCAACCTATTGTGATTTATTCTTTTTTTTGACTTTACCATAGCTTATATCAGTTCTGACCTTTTTTGGAATAAATTAATGTAGGAATTTCTTGGTTTATGTAAGAGATTATTTTGATTAAATAAATAAATAAATATAAGATTAATGAAGTATCAATTTAGTTCAAATCTATATTTGATCCATAAATAAAGTCAAGTAAGATTAAAATAAATCATTCATCAATTTATGTTTATTTGTGGTTTACTCTGTTTTTTTTTCTTTAATTTTATTAATTTTTTAAAATTAATGAAATATTGATGCATTTCTTTATGATTCATGAAATTTCTCATTGAAGTCCTCAAGTATTGAGTATTTAAACGATGTTTTTTTAAAAAGTAAAATATAGAAATTAAATCATTCACAATTCTTAGTGTGACTTACCAAAACTGAAGATTATTTAATTAACTATTGTTTTTCTGCATAAAAATCTCAAAAAGATCAAACTGATTGTAATTTATGAAGGAAACAACCACAGATTTCATAAAATTTGAATTCAAAAATTTAAATAAAATAGAGTTTTTGGAATTAATTATACCTCAAATTGAATTTTTGTTCTTTTTTTCCTTTCAAAAAATTAATAATAATCTTGAATTGAAATTTCAAATACACTTGTCTTTTTGGAAGTTCCAAATTACTTTCCAATTAGTTATGGCTTAATATAATTTTTCAATTACTTTTCATATTAATTTACTTATTTTAAAGAAAATCTCAGAGACATCCAATTTGAATATATTCAATAAAAATGAAGGTATAATTCTTTTGATAAATAATTTAGCTAGCAATTAATATCAAAATATCAAGAAAGCTGAAAGAATTACATGTTTGTATTAGTTAATTAGATATTCTAAACACTAATATTTATATTATGTAATAAATATCTTCTGGTCACGTGTTGTTACTTTATATTTGTGAGTTTGAGATTGTGAAATTGTTTTTGGAAAATTTTTAAAGAGAATTTTTTAATATTGTAATTTGAGTATAGCAATATTGATTGTTCAATTCTAAATGATTATGGTTCTTTTAGGTCCATGACATAGGTTTTTTTGTTTTTTACTTATTTTAGCTTTAAGGTCATAAAATATAATGAAATAAAATTGAATTTTAAAATCCAATACTTATAGTTAGTAAAGCAATATATAAATTCAAATAATAGGATAAAATTAGATATCCAAGTTTTTTCTACCACAAAATAATGATTTTGATAAGAAGAATAGTTCCAAATTGAATAAAATTGATATATTTTTGAAAAAAACTTATTTTTATACTATTAAAAAAATTATTTCAACCATTTTTTTGAACAAAATCATATACTTGCCTTTTGTTAGTTTTCATGAAATTGAAATAAAACATCAAAAAATAAAAAACCCATTAGCTTAATATGCCTTAAAGATTTATCTCAAATTATTTCTTTCTATATCTATTTTCTTTTGAAAGAAAATTTCTAATTTCAATTTGATGAACTCAAATGAAAATCAATCCCAAATCTGTTTCTTCATGTTTTTTGTAGAAATAGAACTAAAAAAATTAGATTTTGTCCATGGAGTCTCTTTTAATCTGAATTAAACTTGTATATTCTTTTTGAATGAAGTATTAATTTTCATCATTGTAATTAAAAAATGAAATCAAGGGTAAACCTCCTTTTCTATATTAATTATTACGTAAATTAGTTATTATTAATAATTCATTCCCCCTTCAATACAAAACTTCAAATAAAAAATAATTATCATTCTAAATGTAATGAATAGATTTAAGAGAATATTTATAAAAATCAAATATGTCAACTTAAGTTTCTATTTTAAATTTTTCACTTTCAATTCAAGATATCAAATTTTTCAAAAATGCTGATAAAAAATTTGAAGGATATAAAAAGTAAGATAAGATAGTTTTCTGTTGTTTGATGATGAAAATAAAAGAATAAATATTATTTAGCTTCAGACTTTTGAAATTATATTACTTCTGAATAAAAAATTTTCAACTTAAATATGTACATAATAGTAAATCTTAAAAACTCAAAATGAAATTAAAGATTAATTTTGAAAAATTTCCCCTTTTTCAGTTAAATCAAAATACATCAAAAAAAATACTTTCAATTTTTGAAATATATAGAGCTTATCAAATATTGAAGAATGAAAAAATACAGAGCTTGAATATAAATACTAAAAAATATAAATTATTTCAACAAAAATAACAATTTCTTCTTTTTTGGGAAACAATATTTTTTTCAAATAATTTAAATCAAAATGAATGAACATATTTTTTTTTAAAAAGATTTTCATTAATTTTCTTATATTATTCAAAAACAATTCCCTTTCTTATTTTAAAAATATTTCCGATTTTCGAAAAATAATTTAATATATTGAGCCTTCTTTTCACTTTCAAAAGGATAAATAATTAATACATCCCATTCATTTGAACTATTAGATTAATTCAATAATACAAGGGTGTTTTAATTCAAAAATTAAACATAAGTTATAATTTTCTTCTCAATAAAAAATAATTTGGGAAATATTTCTATTCATATTTAAAATATTTTGAATGAATTGAGTTTTTTGCATATCTTTTATTGAAATAGATTTTTTTTAATAAATTTAGTTTTTTAATAGTTTCTACTCAAAAAAGTAAAATCATTATTATTTATTTACATTACAAACAAACAAAAAAGATTACTCAAAAATTTGAGAATTATCTGCATTTAGATTTTAAAAGTAAAAAATTCCTGAAATACAATTTTCAATTTTGAAATCTGTATTTTATTAAATTTGATAACAAATATCTTTCCTATACCAGCAGTAATGAATTAAAAATGATTAAATTAAATTTCAACATGACTTTTATTGAGATTTTTTAAAATTTAAATCTTGAGAAAAATATTTATACGTTTTAAAACTTAATTTGGTGTGAATGCACAATATTTCACTGATGGTGCTATCAATTTTCATAAAATTTAATCAGTTTGATTGAATTATGATTGATATTTTTATTCAAAATTGAACTGGGAGAATATCTTAGGAAGAGAGATCGTTCAAGATAAACATATATAAAAAAAACAAGTTTTTTTTGAAATATTGAGATTAACAATTAAAACACTTAAGAAATTTTCTAACTGAAATTCTCATAAATTGTGCAGTTTTTTTCATTCTTCATCAAATAAGTTTTGGAAGTTAAATAGAGAGAAAAGTAATCAATAGCTTCCAGCTTACCAAATAAAATAATAATTAGAAAATTATATGAGGTTAAAAAAACTAAGAAGGATTTGTTTGGAATAGATTTAACTATCTGAAATCAAATAATCAAAATATCAAGGAAATTTGAGACTAATTTCGACTAATTTTTTTAAGTGAATTTTGGGGTAAAAATCCTTTTTTTTTATTAAATTTTTTATATATTCAATTTATTTTGATGATTTATTATTATTTTATATTAAAGAGAATAAATCAATTAATAATGGCTTGAGGCTCAACAACTAATCTTCTTTGAAGTCCTTTTACGAAAAAAATCATTCCAGGACATTTCCAAATCAATAATTAAAAGAATATCTGGTATAAATAATGTATCTAATAAGAGACTAAATATGAATGGATGTAAAGTTATAAGAATATCAAATTATACTCATTTAATTTCATCAATTATCTAATTTCCTTTAACTGTGGCTTGCAAAACTTTACATGCTCAAATGTTCCCCTATCCATTCCCCTATTAGCAGTCGGTGCCCTAACCCAGTTTTTTTCCACAGTGCGAAAATTCCGCAATGACACTCCATGAATTACTGCAAGGGAGAAATAAGGGCCTTACATGAAGTCAGTGCAGAACCCTCCCTGGACAAGAGCCTTCTCTATTTATAGCGTTGATTCAAAATTATTATCTTCATCTTGCATACCCTCAATCATTCATAAGACCGCAGATTTTCCCTCCAAGTCTCTTACATGCTTATACAGTGTCTTTAAATATATCTCCAAGCTTAATACCATTCCCATTCCAGCATAAATAATTTATTGCAGCTCGCTTCACGCAACAGTCCAAGGCTAAAAGTGATAAGGTTTTCGTGGCTACTTTTCCCAAATAATAACAATTTATATTCATCAAAACTTCCAAAATAAAAATTGTTAATTCAAGGAATTTCAATTCCCGCGTACACATATTGAAATTGAAGACAAAATTGCCTTTCATTTCACAGTTACAACTCACACTGTTTCCAAATTTAAACTTATTATATTGTTATTTTTGAAACTGATTAGGTAATTATCATTAATTAGAGGATTATATGACTATCAATACCTCAGATCGCTAATCAAGAACAAGCCACTACCATCTTTTTTAAAATTTATCATCTCTGTTAGACCTCAAAAAATACCGGCCAAGCCACCCTTTCACATAAATAGTGCTGGTTCTAAACACAACTAGCCCCAATGAGCTTTCAGACAAGGATTAAATTCGAAAAAATCCAATTCTTTAATTTTCTAAAACAACAAATTTCCACAATAAGTTGTGAAAATCTTAAAAATTCAAACTGAGTACTGTAAACAATGCACACACCTGACACCTGTGATCACTTAAAGAACAATTTTTTTTACACACGTACATGGAGCCCAAATCACCATTTCCCAATACTCCAAGTTTCAGCAACAATTACAATAATATCATGAATTGGATTTCAATGGTTGATGATTCTGGAGAGGTATGTACAACAAGATTTCATCTTGATATATTATGATGTTGGTTAGTGCAGGAATTATTCCAAGATAGATTTTGTTTCAGAAACAATGAGGGCTATACCCTTTTAATCAGGGATATTAAAAGCCTTGAATTCTTTGCTTACATAAATTGGTCCTATTGGATTTCCCTATGCCCAATAATTGAGGATAGAAAGACAGATGCATATGCTACCAGCACAGCATACACGATCTCAATACCAAATGAAATATATTGGGAAGTAAGCTTTGAGCAATCTCATAATCTCTGGAACAGGCTATCAAGACATTATGTTCAAAATCAGCCTTCAGTTGGATTGAGGTCACTCAAAGATGGCTGAGTGGGTAAAAAAATCCTGGTTTTATAAGCTACTTGCTAGAGAAAGATCAATTTCTATATGATTTATAATAGTTTGACTTCCTCAAAATATACGATCTCAGAATCATCAAAAGGTCAAAAAAAATGATTTTTTTAATTAAATTACAATAAAACAATAATGGAATTTCCATATTGGACTCTAGTTTTTTGTTTATAAAGAAGTGAAAGGGAACTAAAATTTTAAATTCTTCGGAGATGAATGACTAAATAAAAATAATAAATATAACCTTCAACATAATAATATGAGTCAAAAATTCAATATTTTGAATTTCACTTATGCTTAGAGAATGATCAATTTAAGCACTGAAAAAACAATGAAGAAACCCCCAAAAAATAGAATAAAAAAAATCAATGCTTAACATCAAATAAGAATTTCTAAGATAATAAATTACTCAAGAAAAAAGCAATCTGCACATACTTGAATATTTTAATCTTGGAAGTTTAAATTGGTAAGCTCATCATAAATTAAAAATAATAATTATATAAAACAAGCTTGATTATAATTAAAACTAGGTTTCAAATTAATTCAATTTTCTGCTTAATTTTGATTGAAGCTTTGCTCAATAAGTCATGAAATTAACAAAAGTCATTTTAAATTGGTTCTTTTTATTAGTAAACAAATCCACCTAATTTTCCACTAAATTTGAATTAAGAATTCTTCAGTAACCCCTCCATTACTTTTCTCCACCCCGCTGGTTTTATTTTAGCCACTCCTCCCAATTTTGTTTTTATCTCCCTCCACTGTTTTTTCAAATTCCTTCTATATTTTCATCTTCCTCTATTGGATTTTCTCTAATAATTATTCCTCTTTGTTTTGTTATCACCCTTTTTTTCATTGTGATTTTGGGCTTGTTCCTCCTAATTAAGTTTTCTTTTCATTCCTATGCAGTTTTTGTTTGCGGTGGTTGGTTCCATCAAATTCAAGTTCATTTTCTTCATTTCTATGCATTTGATTCATTCTCAAAGCTTTCAAGAGAATACTTTTTTGGCTTTTGAAATGCAATATTAATGAAAGAATTTTCATTTTTCAAATGAGATATTAATGAAAAGTAAATTTTGAGTCAGTTTTGCCTTTGTTGAAGTATCTGTAAGCTTTATACATGTTTGAATTATTTTAATTTATATTCCATATGGAAAGTTCGATTGATAATGAGTTGTGTATACAAATTGAATCTGGATATCTTATTATTCAATCCTCCACAAATTCCACCAAATTCCACCATGACTTATGAAAGCGGCCATATCAACTTACCTGAGATAGAAAAAATATTAAAGCAGAATTGGCATGAAAAAATTCAAATATGACTGGATCATGAGCAGCACCAAAGGAGAAAACTCCAAAGAACACAATAGTTAGTATAATTTGGACTATCCGACTAGGGGTGCACAGTGTAAAAAGGAAAATTGCAAACTTATATTCACTTAAATTAAGGATGAGGGGAACAACAATGGTAAGAGAATTTTTACCAGTTATTTTTTTGTGGTGATTTCCTTTTTAATGTCTGAGACTTATTTAGTAATCCGAAGAAGTCAGGTTTTTTTATAGATGAAATGGTATTCAATTAGGAATTTAAGAAGTATGTAAGCTTTTTAAATGAAAATAATTCTTTTCTTTACTTTAAAAATGATACTCACAAGTTTTAACAAAGACGGTTTAATTATTACAAGAGATTTTAGGGGACCTTTTAGTGGGAAAGTGATACTGGATCTTGATGTACAGCTGAAGAGAAAGAAAATATTCTGGCCTTTCTCTAGAGAAAGTTCCCTTGTTTCAAGCGGATGAGGGAAATCATTGTGGAGAAAAGAAATTTTTGTCCATTAGATACATAAAATAATGGTAAGCTGAACGTGAATTCCCATGTTTAAGAAATCAGGTTTGTTTAACTTCCTGAAGGCCAAGCGATTGCGATGGACCAAGGGAGGTACCTAGATTTTGATTCTTAATAAGAAATTTAATTTATTTCCAATACTCCTGAACTATCCCCAATGAGCGAAAAATTCCAAAACAATTCTGAAGATTTTATTTATAGTACCTCCAAGGTTTATTAGCCATCTGATCTAATATAAAATATTACAATACCAAGAATAATTTATCCTCAGAAAAAGCGGATTTCCCGTAGTTAATCAACGCAAGAAGAGGGTTCTTTCTCAAGCAGTTATACTTAAGGTAAAATATCGTAAAAATCTCAATAAGATTGAAAATTTATCAAAAATTGATTCAGTAGATGAGTGCGTTTCTTTGTAATAGATTTATCCCTTACAACACCTTTATTATAAGGGAGAAAAGACCAGATGGATCACAGACCACGATATAAACTCGCCAAGAGGAACCATGATGTTGCGGTCAAAAGTGAAAAGCTTCAATATTCTCGATCCATGAAGGATTCTGATTTTTGTACTATGCATCTTGAGTTACAGGTGACATCCAACACTTCTTCATGAGAAATTAGAGTTGTGGCAGTGAAAAGGTGGCTTTAAAAAGGTTTCAGTCCCAAGTATGTAGAGAAAATATTCAAGGTGACTTTCAGAGGCTCATTATTTGTTTTTTCAGCTCCTACTAAATTGGTTTCAATTAGCTGTCCTTCTAATATTTCTCTATTATTTTGACTGAAATAATTTTTTATTATGGCTTCTTGAGTGTCTTTTTATTTGTCTTTTTTTCTGACTTAACACCATCATAGCTTCCGTATACATAAGAAATTATTATTGGAAGATTTCTTTAAAAAAATTACCCCTTTTATATCATCATACAGAACTCTAAATATGCAAGAAAATAAAGATTATATCACTCACCCTCTAACAAATTATTACAAATATCCATATTTTGAATAAGTTAATCTAGATTAGAAAGAGACACACCAAATGATTTTGTGAAAGATATAGTTATTGAGCCCTCAAACATAAGAACTGAGAAATCGCATTAAAAGTTTTATTGTTCATCTTTGTGAATTAATTTCCCCTTTCTTTGAGCTCAAAATCATTCCACCCTTCATGAAAAGAGGGAGGATGTTGTGTAAACAAAAGCACCCTTTAGGACAATTCATAATATGAATAATTTGATCATTTCTATACAGTATTAATTTTGACTCCTTGATGAATTCCCACCTAACCTTTAGAATTCCAATACAGTGCATATTGCATACCCTTTATCATGCCAAACAATAGTTATATTTGTGATTTCCTGGTATATTTGACGTAGGTGACCTGTCTTCTATAATTACTTGTTTATTAATTAAATATACTGAATATGATCATAATTATTGGCTTTATAAGCTTCCAGCTGGACCAAAATAACAAATACGATGATTTTGAAACACTTTCCTCCAGAAAAATATGATCCTGCTTATAGATAATCATCTATTTATAGAAGTTCGAGTCACCAAAAGACGTATGACAACCTTTCATAAAATCGACTAATCTTTTATCATAGTAAAATACAAGGTTTTCTTGGATCTTGATACATTGATATCTTAGTTCCATCAAGAAAACGTATAAATCCTTCAAATCCGTCATTTTTAATTATATGTGATATCTGTTTCGTTCCCGCCATATTTGATATTCTGGAAAACTCTTTATCCAATCAATTTATTGAATGAAGAACCCTTCCTAGAACCAAAATTAAATTCTCTTTCTATTCTTCCAATTTAGTATCCATTGATATTGGATCCCATTATTTCTAGTTTGATTTCTGCTGCTGTTATATTACCAGTCTCTTGTTGAAAATATTGAATTTTAAATTTGCATGATTGTTTATTTTTTACAATATATGAATTCATACTTCTCTGGCTTTCCTGAATAATTTTTTGCAATTCTCATTGCTCATGGGAAATGATATTTCACTATCAAATGGCTCAGGAATATTGTATATTTTACTTCTTTCAAGGTATATGTATTGAAATATTTTCATCAATTAATCCATGTAAGTATTATCTTTACTTTATCTTATATTGAAAGAAATTTCAGCTGTAATATATGTTTATGACAGGGTGGAACCAATTTTTGGTAAAGGTGAAACTCCCAAAATAGTCAAATTCAATATCCATTATTTAGCTCTTTCTATAATTTTCCATTTCTTAATGAATTCCTTTACTACTATTTACTTATTGGAAGTTGTGGCTATATTTCATGGTATTTGGTAAACCCATGTAAGCACTATGGTAAAAACACATAAGCACTTACATGTATTTACTAAAACTTATTTTTTTGCCATAAATTGGTCAAAACACGTAAGAAGCTCCCTGAACCCAGTTTGAACTAAAATTAAACCAAAAAATCTGTATTGGGAAAAAGCCTCCCAAGCCTCCCAGAGAAAACCCCCTCATGTATTTTTTCACACATTTTTTCACATCCCCCCCAAAAAATCTTTTTTCAAGAACAGAATTACAAACCCAATTCTAAAAAATTTTCCAAACCAATTTTCTTTCCCCCCAAAGACTACATTTTCCTCCAAAAATCCTTCCCCCAACCCTCTAGAATTCCTTTTTTTACCTTCCCTCTTCTATTAATATTAAATTTCAACAACTTCATTTCATTTTTACCCACTTTGTTTGACTTTTAACACCATTTATCTCCCCTTTTTCATACTTCAAAGGGTTATTTCCTCATTCCAAATCCCCAAATCCCCCTGTTTCCTTTTTTCAATATTTATGCAGGTTTTTCCCTAAACAATTCTTCAACCCCCCACTCAAGGTGAGTTTCAGACCCTTGAGATTATTTTGAAGCATGTGAATAATTTTTCCAGGGAACAGGGGTATTCTTTATCCACCTTGAGGTCCAATATAACCCACAACCAAATTGGAATAGGTTGTGATAGGTCTGTGACTAAAGGTTCCCACAAAACCTCCTCCAAAACTGGCACTTCAAGAAAGCTTGACTGTACATTTAGAAATTATTCAAGAAAACATGCCAAGAGAACTACTTGAACTCTTAAGGTAAAAACTCCTGAACACAGTCATGATTCCATGGAAAATATCATGGCACATCCTGATTTCAGAAAATTCAATAAGCAAGAAAAATACCAAATTGATCAGATGTCTAGTTCACTGCTCACTCAAAGCAAAATTCAGGCCCAATTATTGAGCCAGAGGAATCCTGAAAGGCCTGTAATACTTAGAGATATTTACAACCAATTCAAGAAAATCAAGAAATACAAACTGAAAAGAAAAAGGCTTCTTTATTCTCTTATTGACACCCTCAAAGAAGAATCATTTTTGTGGTCCTCTGCAAGGGATACAGAGGGACAGATTACATAATTGTTTTTAACTCACCCCCTTGCCATAAAACTCCTTCATGGATTTCCTCATGTATTCCTTATGGAGTGTACTTATAAAATCAATAAGCAATAATTCCCCTTGTTCATATTTTTGGATTAAGCTTAATTAATAATACCTTTCATGGTGGATTTTATGAAGAATGAAACTTAACCCTCATATACTTGGGAATTAAATAAATACATAGAAAATTTCCTCAAAAAAACCAATATTTTTCCCCCTCCAGTTACTATTATTGACAGGGATTTGGCCTTGAAAAATTCTCTTAAGAAACTCTTCCCAGACTCAAAAGTTGTGTTTTGCATTCAGAACATCAATAAAGATGTATCTTACAATTGCATGAAGAACATTGGTCATGGGACTGATTTTTAAAATTTTGTATGCCTTTGGAATCAAGTAACTCACTTTTAATCAAATTATTGTGTTTATCAATTACTTTAGGATTAATTTCTCAAGATATTTATTCAACAATTGAAGGTCTTTTAAAGATAAATGGAATCAGATTTGAAAGCAAGTCAAAAATCCTGAAGTGTTTCAATATTTGTCAAGAACCTGGCTTCCTTTAAAGGAGTATTATATTCCAGCCTAGACCAACTGCAATTGTCACCTGTCTGTGGGATTCACCCCAAGAGTTGGAAATTCCCATTCTATTGTTAGACTTTGGCTCCAAAGGCTTACTTGTACTCTCCTGGAGGTTATTAGCACCCTTCAAATGGCTCTCAAGAAATTATCAATTGAAATCATCAAAAGAATCTCCAAATAAATGACTTTTCATTTCAATAATTTCCCTCATCACATCTGTTCTTTCAATGTAAAGATTTCTCATTATGCCCTTCAGATGGCCTTTGAAAATTTCAAAAAAAATCCCCTCAATAAAAAATGTACCAGTAAATATAGAAATAATCAAGGCATGCCTTGTAAGCACAAGACCCAACAGGCATTTCCCAAGCGCCAAAGTCTCAAGTCTTAATACTTCCATCCTCAGTGGCCTTTTGAATTTAACTGTGAGGACGTTTATTCCATTTCTTAGTTCTTTTTTGAAATAAACTGAGTTTCTTTGTAATATTCTTCTCAGACTGGCTATCAAGGGGACCGTAAGAGTTTTAAGAGAGAAAGAAATAATAAATCAAAAATAATATTTTTAGATATTGTGGAGGACTTTTTTCAAAATCCAATTTCAGAAATAACTCCAATTCTTCAGAATTTTTAAGATGTTTTTACTGGAAAAGTACATTTGCATCAAATTCCCAATATTAAAGAGGATCAAGAATATTATGAAGACCCACTTGAATGCAAAAATATGTGGGGAAGACCTTAAGTAGCCAAAAATAAAAATAAAAAGAAAAGAGATCCCCCATGGTTTGAAACAATTGAAATTTGATCAAAGAGAAGAGGAAGACAACCATCAAAAGTGACAAGCATAACAACTTCAAGATCAAATTCAATTTACCACCTCAAATTATGTGATTGGATTCATCTTAATATTCTGAAGATTCTGAGGCGTCACTATTAAAATCAATCACTTTTTCAGAGTCACTACCCTCAGCAATTGAATTTAATTAATATGACAAATCAGGTGTTACCCTCAGAAGGTAAAGAATATTGGCCAAGAGTAGAAGAACCTCACAAAGAAATTTTCAAAATAATGCAACAACTTTTAAGATTTATGATTCAATTGACTTAAACTGTGAGAATTTCAAAAAAAATTTTCACACAAGTGATGAATTCTCTAAGCTATCTATGATTTTTAATTCATTTCCATGTAGAATTTTCTTGTTTATTGTAATTTATTTCAATTTTTTTGACCCATTCTCATTAGGTACCTGGCTCAGAAGACTTGCCAAAATTCATTTTTCAATACACCTCTAAGCCCTTCAATGTCCAGGTTGATTTAAACTGTGGCTATAGAAGATTTTCCCATTACATTTACAAGACACAAGGTCAATGGGAAGATGTCAGAGGTGACTTGGCTGAAAAAGTTCAAAAAAATCAATACCTTTATGGAGCCATTAATACTTTGGTACCCTCACTATCATTTTACTTGGATAGAATTGAGTTGTATGAAGATGTTGGCCAGGCTCTAAGTAGGAAGTAGATTTCAACTCCTGATATGGGATATCCAATTGCAAATAAGTATCAGAGACCATTTTCTTTCATTAAAGAGTCCAATATTTCTCTTTTTTGCCCTTATTTCTGTCCTCCAAATGAAAATTCACCCATTTTAATCTGTTTTTTGGATAGCTGTTCTCATTTTTCTCAATTTGATTTCATCAGTTCTAAAGTTTACCCTGTCCCCCCCCATTACTGTGAATTTTGAAATTCATACCCAACCACAAGCCCTGGGTTGGGAATATCAATTTAACAAGCACAAAATGCTATATTTTCCTGTGAACCTTTGAGATATGACCACATACCCAAAAAGGTCACAAGAAATATTTAAAATAATTACCTTAAAACTACAGAAATGCCATAAATTGACATAAAACTTGGTTTAACTTAAAAGCCAATGAATAAACATGTGAAATAAATTATACCATTGGATTTCCAATGGTAAAATACACATATACCATTTTTATGGCATATCTGTAAAGTCAATATTTAATGAGTTATAAGTAATAATACCTTATAAAAAACATGAATCCTTATTTTTAAAGACCAATGGAACAACATGTAAAATGAATGGTACAATTGAATTATCCATAAAGATCCACATATAAAAAAATTAAAAAGCTAAGCTCCAAAGTCAATACTTAAAGAATTAACCTGAATATATGCACTTTTTTGGTCAACACATATATTCAAGGACTTTAGCTGATATCTTTTGAAATATGCATGATAGAGTGATGAACCAAAAAGACATTCATGATGTAATTACTGTAGGAATAAAGAAATGAAACTTATTTCACAAGTTATAAACAAGGTTAAAACCTGTAAGGGATTATTGATTAAAATCAACAAAGCTGTTGACCACTTTGTTGTGAAAGTGGTCCAAACTTAAAAAAAAGTAGACAGTTGGATTCTACTAGTTCATTTGTGAAGAATGATGTCTTTTTTATTATAATATTCAAGCTATAACCCCTTGAAATCATGGTTTGAAGTTTAAAATATTAAATTTCAACAGAAAAGATGAGTTACAAGAAAAATCATCAAAAAGAGAGTTTTGATGATGAAATGAAATGCTCTTGGCAGAATGATAAGGTTATGCCAAGATAGTAGAGTTCACTCTCTGAATTTCTTTAGCATGTAAATCTTACAAGTTTTTAAGGATCAAAGTTTGAGCTTAATTTGATCATTGATGATCACTCACTGTAACCTTAAATTAAGTTTAACAGTCATATGAGTGATACAATTGGTGAATAATGTTAGTCTATGATTGAAACTAATAAAATCCACAAATTTTGGGGTTCTTCCAAGCCTTGACATCATCAAACCTAGAGTTATAGTGATAACTCTAAATAATGGCATAATAATAAGATAAGATGGTTTGATCATGATGTAATCATCACCAAACCTTAATATATTGATTGATTCCAGTTTATATGATCAGTGCACGTCTACTAGAAGCCTGTTGGACTCTAGGAGGGAGGTATTTACTATAAATAGAGCTCTTTCTACTCTGTTTTCCCCTCAGACTCTTACAAAACATTAAATCATTAAATAAAAAGGTAATTTCTTTATTCTCTATATATATAACTTTTATATTATTAAACACCAAAGGTAATCTTATAATAATCTTCATCTTTGACATGATTATTACAATTATTTAATTGTTTTGTGTAAATTTCTCTTAAAAATCTCAATTCCATGTTAAATCAAGAAAATTTGTAATTTCTCTTAAATTTTATTGTAATTACAATTTAAATCAGTTTTATTTACATTTCTAGGCGTAAGTTTATTCAAAATTATCATATTAAGAATTAAAAGTAGGTTATTTCTCTTATTATAATAATTTTTCTCTATTATTACTTTTAATAATTCTATAATTAATATAAATAGTATTTATATTAATTTCTAACTTTAATATTGGTAATATTATTGTTATTAATTCTTTTTTATTAATAAAAAACAATTTTTTACGCCTTTATTATTTGTTGGTAACAATAATAAAGTTCTTTTAAATATATCAATTATCTTATATTAATATATTTATTTTATTATATTATATTTTTTATGATATAAATTATATTATTAAATTTATTTAATAATATAATTATTTTACGCCATAATTATAATAATTCTTTATTATCATAACTATCTATCTTATTTATTTCATTTATAAGGACATTCATAGTACAATAAGTAAAATATTAGTAATTTTTACTTATTGTTTCATAGTCAAACCTTACATTTGGATGCCTGGCCGTGATATTTCCTCTAAAAGACCTTTGAAAAGATTCTAATTGGGTTTGTCCAATAATAAATTATAATTATAATCATAAAATTCTATAATAATTTGATATTTTTTGGGTTTTAAAAGCTATTGAGGCATTTAAAAAGCAATTGTACTGTCTTATACATGGTTTTTCACATCCTTAGACTTGCAAAAACTTTCTTTGAGTGACTCTAGTGATTAAAAAAGATATTTTATAAACTAAAAATAATTTTATATTATAAATTAATTTTATAAAAAGAATCATATTCATTTCATTTTATTCTTTAAAAATAAAAACATAAAAAATATTAAAAAAATATTAAAAACCAATAAAAAGGTTATTTTATTCATTTTAATTTCATTTCTTTAATTATTGTCACTTTTTTAAAGATATAAAAACAATTTTTATGTGTGAAATTGCCATATCTTACCAAAAATAACACTTTTATATAAAAGACTTATATTTATTTGTCTTTTTTAGTTTTTGAAGACAATCCAACAGAGGACAGCCAAACCACTGTTGAAAGGTTGGTGGAAGAAACTTGTCAAAGTTCTGCAACACCAATAATCACTAAGAAAAAGAAAGCCAAGAAATTGGACTTTCCAGGACCCACTATTCAGGACTCTGAAGGTGAGTACCTCATTTACAAATTTCCATAAGAAGGATTCCTGTTCTGAAATCTTCTTATTTCTTATTTTTCTTAAAATATGACTACCAGAAGAGGCTCCCAATACTCCATCCAATCAGATGCAGCTGGACTCAGAGGTAGGATTGATTCCTCAAAAGGGAAAAGGAAGGGCAATATCCCCAGTGGAACAGAATCCACACAAGGAAGTGCCTTATCCCAAAGGCAAGTCCCAGAAATGCCCATGATATCTGAACCAGAATTGGAACTAAGTATGAGTGACTCAAACAGGTACAAATGACATTCAGAGGGCTCAAATAGACATTTACATGAGCCAGTACAAACAGTACTACACGGTGTACAAGGAAAAAGATTGGGAAATGTTGCCCCAAATACACCAAGGAGTGATGAACTCCTGGCACATCCTGAAAAAGTTCCTCAAAGAGGAGGACATAGTGAGATACTCCAATGGATGGAATCCACTATCATCCAAACCTCAAATCAAAAAGATCAAGGAATACCATGCCAAAAAGAAGGAGGCGACCAAGGAAGAAGCCCCAGTAGCTTCTACCAGCAAGCCCCAAGCCAACACACTTCCCCAAGAAGGGAAGAAGAACAAGAAAAAGAATTGGAGAAAACCATATTCCCCAAGCTACAGGATGCCCAAAATCCAAAAAAATGCCATGGACAATGTCTTCAACATGTCCAGAACTTTGATGGAATTCAAGGACAAAGAGGAGCAAAGAATGAGACAACCCTATTTCCCAAAGAAATAGCCTTGTCTCCTGATGTTGTAAATACTTTAACAGGGCTTAAAAATAGTATTTTACCTCTTAAAGACATTAAAAATAGTTTATTATCTTCCCAAGACAAAAATAATAGCTTATCATCTTTAACAAAACTTGTTGTACAAAATAAAAAAGAAATTCATAACATAAAATTTATGGATGACAATAATAAACCAAAAGTATTAATTGATAATACTCAGAAATTAATACAAGGACAACAAGAGTTGGACAAATACATAAGTGATATCAAAGAAAAAGCTTTGACAATCAATTATGACGTGAGTATTGATAATCTTACAGAACAATTAAACAAATCAAGCATTTCTGTAGAAATATTTGAAGAAAAGACTTCATCACACCAAAAATTACTTTTGGACCATGTGGAAAAGAGTGATTAAGCAAGAATGCATCTGAAAGATGACATTCAAAGTGAAATGAGGCTTATTACTGAAAAAATGGATAAATTTAATGAGGCTAACTCAAATATTGCAAAGTTATCAACACCATTTTCTCACATAAGAAGCCCTGTTAAACCAAAAGAGGAATTAACAAATCCACTCATAACAGACTTGAGTCACCAAGACAATAACCAAGTCTTAATGAAGGAAGCACCTCAATTAAAATAATGGCCAACATTCACAGGAGAAGTTGAATATGACCACATGTCATTTATCAAGACAATTGACATGCTACAAGAAGATTATGCCATACCAGATGAATTAGTCACTGCAAGATTACATTCATTATTTGAAAAATCTGAAAAAAGTTGGTATTATGGAATAAGGCAAACAAATGGCAAAAATACCTGGTCTTGGTGGAAACAAGAAATAATCACCAAGTGGGCTAATGATGCCTGGAGGTACAAGATAGAAAATGCAATTGAAAATTCTTTCTTTGACCCAGACAAAGACAAACCTTTAACTTGGTTCTTAAAACAAGTTGAAAGACTTAATGCATTGTACCCAGAAATGTCACAAAAAATGGTGCACATGAAAATACTCAAGAAATGTGGAGGAGAGCTAGAGCATGCCCTAAGAAGCAGTTGTATAGACCATGCTCCACAGAAGAGTATATCAATGCACTAGAGGACAAAGTGACAAGAACAAAAATTGGCAGAACTTGGAAGAAATTGGACATTAAAAGTCCAAATAAGCCATTTATCAATAAAGATAAATCAAAAGAATCCTTAAAGCCCAATACATTCAATAATAATGAGCAAAGAGAATGCCATAAATGTGGAGGTATTGGACACTTAGCCAATAATTGCCTCAAAAAGGCAAAGATTAATGAAATTGTGGAAACAGAAAACCACAATGACAAAGAGGAGGAATCTGCCTCTGAAAAAGAAACAGAAGAGTCAGAAAGTTCTGAAAGTGATGAAATTAATATAATTAATGCAAGAATTAATAATATTGATATAATTTATGAAGTACTGGATGTTAACTCAAACTTACCACAAGTTGGAACATTGGACACAAACCTGACAAATATACAAGATGCCAAAATGTACAGGACCAAACCTGCAAAAGGAATGGAATATACAGCTGGGAAATCAAGTATAAGTATTGTTATGGTTGATAACCAAGAAGTAAAAGTGAACTTGGATACAGGAGTATATTGCACCTGTGTTGGTAAAAGTTATTTAAAAACCATTGTCCCAGACTGGCAAGAAAAACTTATGCCAATACTAGGTGTCAAATTTATTAGTTCAAGTGAGAGCATGAAGGCCCTTGGAATAATTGATTGAACACTAACTTTTCCTCACCCCTCACAATGTGTCAGGATTAAAGTAGAGTTTGTAGTAATAGACAACTGTACTAGTAATCACTTCATACTTGGAAATGACTACTTATCAATTTTTGGTATATATATATCTAACCAAAAAGACAGATATTTCACCATAGCAGATAACAAAAGACAAAAGTTTGGCTTCTTAAGTAACAAAAAACAAATCACAGTTATTAAGAATGAAGATAAAAGTCCAGAAAAGGACCTTTTTATATCCGAACAACTCCAAGAGGCAAAATTCAATCAAGAATTAACAGAAAAAATGAAAGAAAAATTGATTGACCTCTTATTTAAGTACAAAAATGCCTTTGCAACTGACAAGGAGCCACTAGTGGCCATAATTGGACATGAGATGGATATAATCCTGAATGTGGAAAAGCCTTACCCACCTTTACTAAGGAAACCTGCTTACCCAGCTAGTCCAAGGGCTAGAGAAGCCTTGGAGGTACACATTAAAGAATTAACGGACCTTGGAGTATTAAGAAAGGTAGGAAATAATGAACAGGTAGAGGTCACTACACCTGTCATTATAACTTGGCATAATGGAAAATCAAGGATGGTAGGAGATTTCAGAGCCCTGAACACCTATACCATTCCAGACAGATATCCAATACCCAGAATCCATGAGACATTGACACAATTGTCACAAGCTAAGTTCATTACAGCCATGTAAGCCTTCAAGGGTTTTCATCAAAATGTCTAAACAGACAATGCCAAGAAACTATTGAGGATAATAGTCCACTGTGGGATTTTTGAATACTTAAGAATGCCATTTGGCATAAAAAATGCACCTTCCCATTATCAAAGGATGATGAACACCATATTTCCTGAAGAATTTACAGAAGGATGGTTAATCATCTATATTGATGATATCATAGCTTTCCAGAAACCTGGGAAAATCACCTTACAAGACTAGAAAGGGTACCACAAAAAATAGTGCAAGTGAATATGAAAATTTCCTTGAAAAAGTGTCATTTTGCATATAGTGAACTAAAAGAACTAGGACATGTTGTATCTGGACTTAGTCTAGGCATAGACAAGAATAAAGTAGCAGCAGTACTACTTAAACCAATGCCTCAAACCAAAAAAGAAATGCAATCATTTCTAGGATTTGCTGGTTACTATAGACAGCATATAAAGGACTTTGCAAAAATTGCTAAATCCTTGTATAAGCTATGTGACCAACAAACAGTCTATGAAATGACAGAAGAAAGAGTCAAGGCATATGAAGAATTGAAAAATTCTTTAACGAATGCCCCATTGCTTCTAATGCCAGATTGGAAACTACCCTTCAAACTTTACATTTATGCTTGTGGAGATGGACTAGGTGCTGCACTACACCAGACACAAATTATCAATGATAAACCAGTGGAAGGACCAATTTGTTTTATTTCAAGACAAATAAAACCAACAGAAGCAAGATATGGAGAAAGCCAAATGGAATGCCTTTGCTTAGTGTGGGATTTAGAAAAATTACATTATTACTTGGATGGAACAGTATTTGATGTGATTATAGACTTTAATGCTGTAAAATCTCTATTAAATATGAAAACTCCAAATAGACATGTGCTGAGATGGCAAATTGCTATCCAAGAATACAGAGGAAATATGACTATTGTTCATAAATCTGGTAATATTCATGAAAATGCAGATGGTCTTAGCAGATGGGCTCTAGCAAATACCCCTGACAATCCAGCATGGGTACCGCAGGAAGAGCACCACGGAGAAGGAATATGTGTTACAGACATTGGCACAGAATTCTTTAACCAAGCTAAATAAAGCTATAAGATAGACAAGAATTGCCATATCTTAAGCCAACTTCTAATGAAATACTGCAAAGACCCATCACTTTCATCAAAATTAGATGAAACATGGAAAAAGGCATATGATGAAGGAAGATTCCACCTCCTTGATGGAATCCTTTACCATAGAAAAAAACACACATGTGTTATGGCCTTAACAGATAGAACACTGATGAACACTATTTTACATGAGTGTCATGATAGTGTTGTAGCTGGACACCTTTCGGAAGACATAACACTAGAGAGGGTGAAAACCTGCTCTTGGTGGCCAAATTGGAAGAAAGATGTTGCAGAATACTGCCAGACCTGCGACAGATGTCAAAAAGCCAACAGAGCCACAGGAAATAAATTTGGAATGATGATCCAAATCCAAGAACCAAAATCCCCTTGGGAAATAGTTCATATGGATTGGGTAACAGCATTACCTCCAGGAGGAGACAGAAGCTATAATTCATGCCTAGTATTAGTTGACAGGTATAGCAAAAATCCCATGTTCCTACCATGTCACAACGATGACACAGCTATAGACACAGCCATAATGATATGGAATAAAGTCATCAGCCATACAGGCTTATTCCAGAATATTATAAGTGACAGAGACCCCAAATTCACTTGAGCATTATGGACAAATCTCCATAACTTGTTTGGGACAAAATTATCATTCTCAACAGCTTACCATCCTCAAATTGATGGTTTAGCAGAAAGAATGATACAAACCTTGGAGGACATGATCAGAAGATTCTGTGCTTATGGACTAGAATTCAAAGATTCTGATGGTTTTACCCATGATTGGTGTACACTGATACCAGCTCTTCAACTGGCATATAAAATATCAATCAATTCTTCTACTGGCAAAACACCAGCAATGCTAGAAAAAGGTTGGAATCCAAGACTTCCTTATGATACCCTCAAAAAGGACTTAGTGAATATACATCCAACAGCAAGCAGTTTTAAGATAATGCTTGACAAAGCAAGACACCATGCAAACAGATGTATGCAAGATTCTTTCAAATATGCAAAAGAAAGATGGGATAAAATTCATGAACCACCTGACTGCAAAATAGGAGACTTGGTACTAGTATCAACCCTTAATTTCAATAACATAAAAGGTCCAAAGAAACTGAAAGATTCCTTTGCAGGACCATTTATTATAAAAGCACTTCATGGACCCAATGCTGTGCAATTGGAACTCACAGGTGAATTAATGAACAAACACCCAACTTTCCCTGTAAGTCTGATAAAACCTTACAGCTCAAGTGACAAGGAATTATTCCCACTAAGAAATAAACCCCAACTTGAAATTCCCCCCTTGGAAGAAGGAGAAGAAAAGAAAATTGTAAAAGTCCTTAAAGAAAGAAGGACAATAAACAAAAAAAGAAAATACCTTGTAAGGTATGGAAATTCAACTCAAGAAGATGAATGGCTACTTGACAAAGATATAACAAATCCTGATAAACTACTAAGAAGGTTCAGACATGAAAGAAAACCTGAAAAATAGAAAAGTTGAGCATTATTGAGCTTCAAGACTAACAAAGTCTATTGAAGAGGTAGAACAGTGGATGATACCCTAATTACATATATCAGATTTTGGTACAATCTTTTTTGGTGGTAGGGAATTTGAACCTTTGAGATATGACCACATAACCAAAAAGGTCACAAGAAATATTTAAAATAATTATACATTAAGAATGATTACCTTAAAGCTACAAAGATGCCATAAATTGACATAAAACTTGGTTTAACTTAAACCCCAATGAATAAACATGTGAAATAAATTATACCATTGGATTTCCCATGGTAAAATACACATATACCATTTTTATGGCATATCTGTAAAGTCAATATTTAATGAGTTATAAGTAATAATACCTTATAAAAACATAAATCCTTATTTATTTCAAATACCAATGAAGCAACATGTACAGTAAATGGTACCATTGGATTCTCCATAAAATTCCACATATAAAACAATTAAGAAGCTAAGCTCCAAAGTCAATACTTAAGGAATTAAGCTGAATATATGCACTTTTTTGGTCAACACACATATTCAAGGATTTTAGCTAATATCTTTTGAAATATGCATGATAGAGTGATGAACCAAAAGTAAAGTCATCATTTAATTACTGCGGAATACAGAAATGAAGTTGATCTCACAAGCTATAAACAAGGTTAAAACCTGTAAGGGATTATTGATTAAAATCAACAGAGCTGTTGACCAATTTGTTGTGAAAGTGGTCCAAACTTAAAAAAAGTAGACATTTGGATTATACTAGTTCATTCATGAAGAATTATGTTTTTTTTATTATAATATTCAAGGTAAGACCCCTTTAAATCATGGTTTGAAGTTTAAAATATTAAATTTCAACAGAAAAGATGAGTTACAAGAAAAATCATCAAAAATAGAGTTTTGATGATGTAATAAAATGCTCTTGGAAGCATAATGAAATTATCCCAAGCTAATGGAATTCACTCTCTGAATTGCTGTAGCCTGTAAATCTTAAAAGTTTTTAAGGATCAAAGTTTGAGCTTAATTTGATCATTTATGATCACTCACTGTAACCTTAAATTAAGTTTAACAGTCATATGAGTGATAAAATTGGTGAATACTGTTAGTTTATGATTAAAACTAATAAAATCCACCAATTTTGGGGTTCTTCCAAGCCTTGACGTCATCAAACGTAGAGTTATAGTGATAACTCTAAATAATGGCGTAATAATGAGATAAGATGGTTTGATCATGATGTAGTCATCACCAAACCTTAAACTATTGATCAATGCCAGTGGATATGATCAGTGCACGTCTACTAGAAGCCTTTTGGACTCTAGGAGGGAGGTATATACTATAAATAGAGCTTTTTTTACTCTGTTTTCCCCTCAGACGCATACAAAACATTAAATCATTAAATAAAAAGGCAATTTCTTTATTCTTTATATATATAACTTTTATATTATTAAAGAACAAAGTTAATCTTAAATAATCTTCATCTTTGACATTATTATTACAATTATTTAATTGTTTTGTTTGAATTTCTCTTAAAAATCTCAATTCCACGTAAAATCAAGAAAATTTGTAATTTCTCTTAAATTTTATTGTAATTACAATTTAAATAGGTTGTATTTACATTTCTAGGCGTAAGTTTATTCAAAATTATTATATTAAGCATTAAAAGTAGGTTATTCCTTATAGTATAATAATTTTTCTCTATTATTACTTTTAATAATTCTATAATTAATATAAATAGTATTTATATTAATTTATAACTTTAATATTGGTAATATTATTGTTATTAATTGTTTTTTATTAATAAAAAACAATTTTTTATGCCTTTATTATTTGTTGGTAACAATAATAAAGTGCTTTTAAATATATTAATTATCTTATATTAATATATTTATTTTATTATATTATTTTTTTTATAGTATAAATTATATTATTATATTTATTTAACAATATAATTATTTTATGCCATAATTATAATGATTATTTATTATTATAATTATTTTTATCTTATTTATTTCATTTATAAGGACATTCATAGTACAATAATTAAAATATTAGTAATTTTTACTTATTGTTTCATAGTCAAGCCTTACATTTCCCATCTTACTCCACCCTCTCAGAAAAAAATCACTATTGTAGAGTTTGATTCAGATTGAAAAACATTTTATACATACAATTTATTCTAATTACCCCCCTCTTCAGTTATTTTTTCTGCTTAAATCCAAACTCAGTCACTTTTTTAACAAAATTATGGCAATTTTTCACCTAAAGATATTCACATTACAAATAGGAAAAATAAATATCCAAAAACACAGCTTTTTTTGGGGCTTCATTTTTCTAACCCAAAAAAAATTCCAAGATGATAGGGTTTTTGTTTTCAGTCTCAGTATTTTTCTTTAAATTTTTAAAAAAAATATTATGCAAATTCATAAATGGAAATATTCTTAATGAGTTTATCAAGAAAATTGGCTAATTTGAAGAATTTTGGGGGAAAAAAAAGAAAAAATTTGGGGATTATTGACATCTCATGATAGAAAAAACATGACAAAAAAATTCAAAAATTCTTTCAAACTAAGCTTGAGAAATATTTTTCAAAAAACGTTAGTTCACTTACATGTTTTGACCATAAATTGGTAAAAAAAAAATAAGGGCTTACATGCTTTTACCAGCACTCCATTTTATAATCAAGTTCAGAAAAAATTAAAATTTATGTTACTGAATTATGAAGATAGTTTGAAATTTCAAACAAATTTCAAAGGATTTCAATGAATTCTGATGATTTTTTACAATTATTAATGGTTTTTGATTAATTTTGATAAATTTGAAGTACTCTGACTAAGCTAAATCATGTATATGAACACAGTGATGTAGTTTAATTAACTTACCATTGTAACAGATTTTAACTTAAACTTGAATTTTTATTTAAATAACAAAATTAAAAAAAAATCACTTTAAATTGAAGTTGAAATTTCTCCCCATTAGTCATAAAGTTGATTTCATTTTAATCCTAATAATCAATCAATTTTTTGATCAGAAATATTGTTTGTTTAATTTATGTTAGTTAATACTCCAAATATGTGATATGTAATTTTGCTTGAGATAATATATAAATTCTTAAAATATATCTTTACTAATATGTGAATGAATATTGGTATGATATTTTATTCATAAAATTAAATTAAAGAAGTTTTTTTTAAATTAGTGAGCTTATTAAAGAATTATAGAAAAATAATAAATTTTGAAAGGACTCTCAAAAAATAAAATGGTGTGTCTTGATATCTTCTCTTATAAATAGAATCATAATTGAAATACTCTTAAATTAAAGCTCTTTAATTTATAATTTTAATTTAAAAATTGGAGTTAAAATCTCTTTTTATTCAATTAAAGAAAACTTATTCATCTTTTTTTTCTGTTTTTTTTTCTCTCATAAATATTGGCCTTACTAAAATATTTCCTTTTAAGCTTTGATTCTTATTATTTTTGTTTATTTTTGTGATAAAAATTATTTTTTTTGAAAAAACTTAAGCCTAACATAATATCCTGTTAAAATACACTTATTAAAATAACTTCTTCATCAAGCTTACTAACTTGGTCATCTAAAATTAAATCCAAAATCCAGAACTAGGTTGAATTTTTAAATGAACAATTGATTATTATTCTTTACCTTCTAAATAAAAAAAGTTAATGCCTAATTTCTTCAAATTTATTATTTAGAGTACTTATTAGCTTATTATAAGCTTGAAAAAAGTTTCCAATTAGGAAGGAAGTTTTTCATTCCAAAAAATATTGAATATTTCAAGAATGAGTTTAATTCTAAAGATGGTAATCCTTTTTTTTAAAAAAAAAAATAATGTTTTTTAAGACTTATATTTTGAGAAAAATTTCAATTCGACTTGAATAACTTTATTTTGAAAACTAATTTTAAATTAATTTCTCCATAAAAGATAGTATTTAAAGGAAATAATATCCTAAAGAAGGAAATTCTTGAATTATAACAAGATATCAATTAAAAAATATTGAATCTTTCAAGAATGAGTCCAACCCTAAAGATTTCAATCCTTTTTCAAAAGAGAAAGATACACTAATTAAGATTTATATTGTGAATAAAAAATCAATTAAACTTCAAACACTTTTTGAAAAACTCAATGTTAAGCTTAAATATCTATAAAAAAACAGGATTCCAGGGAAATCCTACCATGAAAAAAGATTTTCTTTAATTCTAATAAAGATTGAAAATTTTTGATGATGTGAGGTTCAAAAGAAATTATGAAATATTACTTTGAATACTTTAGACCTCTTGAAATGAAAAAAGTATAATTTATGAAACACAAATGAGGTCATAAAAAAACATGGTTTTAAATCCTTGAATAACTTATTTTAAACTCATTTGAATTTTCAAGTACAAAAATTAGAGTGAGCCCTATAAATCTCACTTTTTCAAATCCAAAATTATTTATTTTGGTAAGTCTTTTACTTAAAATTTGATTCAATTTTGTTTTTTGCAAAATTTGGAAAGGAAATATATATCAATTTTATAGTTTGAGTTTATTTTAAATATAATGAAAAAAATACTAGTAGATTTAAATTTAATTAAAATTTAAAATAAGAACTTTAATAGATTAAAAATTTTAAAATGTTTCCTAAAGGTAAGCAGTTATGATTTATAGAATAGGCTTTAAGTCTCACTCATAAATAAGATATCCCAACCTCTGGAATCAAAATGGCTTTATGTGCCATTTTGGCTTTTTTATACCCTGGTTTAATATTTTGTAAACTTGGTGAATTTAAAAAGTATAAAATTCAAATAAAAAACATGAAAGACTTCAAGATAATTTATTATTTGATAAATATTTCATATTGACTCACTTCAATGTCAAAATTAGTAAGCTTTGAGGATTTCATACAAATACTAAATAGTAATTTTTCTGTTTTTGATGATACCTTTTACTATTGGGATAATTGAGATTTAGATTTTGATAAATTTACAAAAAATTCCTGTTGCATAAAGAATTTCTGTGGTAAATTTTTAAACAGGAAGGCACTGCTTTGATACCAGAGCTTGTGGTTTATTTCCAACAATTAAAATGAATCAACTTAAGAACTTTTTATTATATATTTTTTCATCACATTTCATTAGTAATTGGTGTTTAATTTTATGATCAATCTCGATCTATTTATTTATTTATTTTTCTAAAAAGAAATATTATGTTTTTATTCATTTTTCTTTTTGTGATTTTAAAACATAATTCTTTCTTCACATCCTAAAAGAAGGCTAATAATTAAATATTTTTTCAAAAAACAGAAAAATCTTACAAAAAAAATAATTTGATAAAACAAGCAAAGCAAGAAAAAATATTAACTATGTTTAATTTTTAATTTCAACATTATATATAATAAATTATCAATTAGTTGGCAATTTAATATCTTTCCATACTAAGGTTTCTTTTCTCAAAACAAACAAAAAACCAATATCAATGGCTACATGTCCTTGTTTGTAAATTCAAAGTTTGAATATAATTATACCAAAAAATTCTGAATTATTGTAAGTGCTGAAGATGAACTGCATTAGTTGGTGGTACCTTTAAACTTCATTTTGACAATTATTTATCATTTTCAAATTGTTAGTTACTTCCCTCCAGTGCACCAACCACTGTGTATTGTAAAAGCAGTTGTTAAGTCTTTTGGTAATATTGTTTAAGTATTATTTATTTAATTTTTGAAAGAGCGGCCAAGTGAACAGTTTTCCTAAAACTTGATTGACATTCTACAACTTCCACACCCCATCTTTTGTCAACAATTTTGAAAGTGTGTATAAAAAGTAAATTTAGCATTGTCATTAATTTGCTACATCCTTGAGATTCTTTTCCAATGTATGAGTGCATAAGCATACTAACCAAAAAAGACTAGAGAAAAGTATAAGAAACGCAGAAAATAGAGACTTGGAGAAAGGCAAGATGAGATCTGAGAAATAAATAACCGCAAGGAAAAAGAGAAGGCTCGAGCGGAGAGGTTGCGAAAGCGATCACGCGGTCTCAAAGTTGTTAAAAGGCGGAAGAAATAATTATCAGTGCGTCAAGAATATTATTAGTATTGAAACGTCGAGATCAAAGTTGAGCTTCATTGTACAAAATAGATCAATTAAATTCGACACATTATTCGAAACATACGAGTAGAAAGGATAGTTAATGGTACAGTATTAGTTTGGCTGGATTTTCTAATATTTCTAAAGCAGCCTTTTCAGAGAATAAGTGTTTTTTTAGTGTAAAAAAGTACCATTAATTAATAGGCTCATAATCATCGTCTCCTTCGGCTTGATTTGAATGTTTAAAAACACCACTAAATCCACCGCATATCAAAGTAGTAAAGCACATCAAATCTAAAATGGACGTTAAAATACTAATGTAGGTGCTTAAAGATAAGTTGGATCCAAGATAAAATCTATCATCTTCATTAAAAACCTTGATTATTAATGACCAAGATATTGTTTGGAAGATTGCTGAAAATAAACAAAATATTAATCAATTTATGCTTGACGAAAAAATATTCTCGAAAAGATAGAATCTAATAGAATGAATTACCATGAATTAAAATCAATCCACCGCAGACTTTCCAGCCATTTTCTTTTCTATAATTGTTACCAATCAAGACAATAAAGATGCAAAATACTGAAATGAGATTGATGATTATACTTAATTGTGATGTATAAGCTGCTGTATTCCATTTTTCGCAAAATCCAAAGCCACTTTTTGTTTGATAAGTGTGGGCGTTGAATTGATTAACTTGATCTTGATCCCCCAAACTCTCGTCTCCTCGATTCTTCAATAATTTTAAAGCGGGTTGAAGGGTGAGCTGATTAGTTTTGAAAAGATTTATATCGATTGAACAATCTTTTGATTTCTCTGGAAATTTTCTACATTGAAATTGTGAATAATCGGCTGATTTATCGCACTTTTCTTTTAGGCCAAAGATTGAGGTCAATTGAAACGGCGATGATTTGGGACTATCGAACCGAATCCTTCATAAAAACAGAGTCAGTCCAATCGATAAGAGCCTCCAATGATGCGATCCTCTCACCAATTTGGAGTGCGAAACGTATATATCGAGAAGAACAAGTTGACGATGGAGATGATCAAGATGATCGAATAAATGATAATCTTCATGTTGGGCGTTGCCTGTGGACGAAGACTCAAGACCGACTGTCGTCCTGAGGGCGTCAAGCGGCACTGGGACACAGGCGGTTCTTTGTCTTGATGTGGCGCGCCAATGACTGGTGGCGCGCCAGCCATTACTATTTCTCGTTTTTGGCTAAAAATCTTAGTGGCTACTCAATTTTATGATTACAAACATTGTAAATAACCAAAAAGGCCATTATGATGTCAAAATAGCCAAAGAATGGAGACTTTTTTATCTAACATCCATATCACATAGATCCCAGAATGCAGTCTGGGCAGACCACCTAACATAATAAATCCTGAAGCAAGCTGACGATTTGCTTGCCGCCATGGGGTAAAGTCAAACAATGTATCCATAAAGACATTCTGCATAAATGGGAGCTCCATGTTGGATTTGTTGAATACTCCATATTCAAATTGGTTTCTTAAACAACCTATAATTACTCAGAGTTAGTAATACATAAATTACACAAGAAAGGTGATGAGCAACTTACGCAATGTTTGATTACCAAATGGCTCATGTTGGCTATAGTATTGCTTTATTTGTGGTATCGAAAGTTCTGTGTCCTCTTTATAGTCCTTCCAATTCTTGGAAAGTACTAAAATCAGTACAGCTAGGTTCTTCAAAGAGTTCTTGAGCAATATTGCCACAATCCTATATACTGGATGAAAAAAAAGAGTAATAATGTAAAGATCAGATTGAAACACCTTTGCTTGTTGGTGGCGTACCTTAGGACAATGGTCTTTAAGCTCAGAGAATCAATTGTAAGCTTCAATTGAGCCGATTCATTTATATACCAAAGTAAACGCTTTCCAAATTTCTTCTAGGTCAGTCTGGCTGGGCTACAAGCAAGCAATACTGTCAATGACTGGCTTGAGGAGTGTAACCAATACATCATTCAAGGTAAAATGATCTTGTTTCTGGATTATTGAGATCACAGCAGGGGCAATGTTAGAAGTATTAATTTCTAGGATTTTATCATGTTTAAGGCATTTTTTTAAATCCCCTATTGTGTGTTTTGAAAATCAGGAAAACCTTTGCAAGCAAGTACCAACGTAATTCACATAGTATTGAGAGTCCATGGGCTATGTTTCTTTCTGATTCCCAAGATGTGAGGTATTAACTCCAAAATGTAGAAGTGGTGAAATAACTGACCAGCTATTTATTTTATTTAATTATTCGAGTTGGAGCTTGATGTTTCATGGAGCTCTTAACAATGAGGTTAAAGGCATGAAAAACACAACACATCTTCATTGTGTGCAGATGGTCAGGGGTAAGATGATTGTAAGCCTAAAGCAAGCATCAGTATTTATTTCTTTATGATATCATGATTAATTACTTGAGATTAAATAATAGCAGAAGGTTAGTAAGTGATGGTAGCACATATCTTTTTGAGAGGAACCTTTCAAAATTAATAGGGTCTTTGAAAGCTTTGTAAATAATTTTAATCATATGTCTTTCAAAATTGAGGGCCAATTTTCAAATGAATTTTCCAACACACTTTACTTGCAAAAGTAGGAATACATACAAGGACTAAAAAGATAAATTGGTCCAACCATCAATTGATAATATCATACCTTGTTACAATGTGACTTTCTGAAGAGTTATTTCTTCATGATTAGCATGAAGCCAAAGTAGAACTTGCTTTAAAATGTAATTACAGTTAGAGTTCTTGTAAGGCGATCATAACAATGCTTGTTAGAAGTCTTGAAATTATTAATTATCAATAAATTGTGGGAGTTTTTTGAATATTGTCAGCCTGTGACTCAAAACCAGAGCACAAGCAGGACAGGCAAATACCATAAACCAATGGTATAGCCAAGATACCACCAGAACATGTAGCTGAGCCAAATAAGCTCAAAAGGTATCAAAAGAAAGAAAAAACTCACCTCTTTCCAAATATACAAGTCCCATCATCATAGGACAAAGAATAACAAAGTTATTCCTTCTCAAAGGTGTTTCTGAGCATAAACCTTAATTTTCACCTCTCATCTGAAATACAGAATAAGAGGCCTAACCCAATCAAATGGGTATGCAAAATGAGGCTCTAAGCCAGGGCTATCCAATGGTACCAACCAAACTGACCTAGCACCAGTATTACAGAAGTTATGGTCAAATTCAGGCCAAATAAGGGTGAATAAAATATTCACCTCTCATCTACCTTCTACAGTTTTAGTGTGAGATACTTAAGGTGGGGTCTTTTTGGAAAGAGAACAATCAGGGCTATCTGATGGTGCCATTCATTTCCCCATATCTCACCTAGAAAAAAAGTTATGAGCCAAACAGGCCCAATACAGCTTTTTGCCTAAAACACGCATATGTACAAAATTCTTGTCCATGGGATAACCTTGTCATATTTAATGATAGCCATCCCAAATAAGGTACCATTGTGTAGATAACCTACAGGGCTACACACTGAACCAATTTTGAGGTTGATATCTCAAGAACTGACAACGTTATGGCTGTTTTAAGGTCAAAATCCCACAGTTTGGCCAATACAGCCTCACCATGGGATAATATCCCATAACCATGATTATGAGGTGTCAAACTGACAAAGAAGCTTGTTTTTACTTCAATACCTCATAGTTCATTCAATACCAGGGTCCCATAAAGGTTCTGTACAGAATTCTACGCGTCATACACATCAGAATCAAGCTGTGTGGTCCCCAGATAAAAAATTTCACCCTGTATTGGTGAAAACAGCCCAGATGTGGTTTCAAAACCACATCTGAGTCCAATACAGGCTTTACAACCCTTTTGTAAACCACAATCTTGTCCTAGAGAGTTAAAAATCTTCACTTCCTCTATGTGGAAAGGTCTAGCCACCTTTTCACCCCATTTCAGGATAAAAAGGAGGCTTTTCACAGCCAGAAAATTTTTCCTCATCCTGCTCTTGAATTCCTATGTAGTAAACTATCAAAAACCGTTTTACTCTTGGAAAATAATCAGTTTATACTATAAATCTTGGTATTGTAGCTCTTATTATAGTAATCCAACTGGTAAGACTTGTGAACCTTTGAGTTACGGCCACATACCCAAAAAGGGTCACAAGAAATATTTAAAATAATTACAAAAATACCATGAATTGGCATAAAACTTGGTTTAACTTAAAAACCAATGAACAAACATGTGAAATAAATTATACCATTGGATTTCCCATGGTAAGATACACATATATCATTTTTACGGCATATCTATAAAGTCAATATTTAATAAGTTATAAGTAATAATACCTTATAAAAAACACAAATCCCTATTTATTAATCAGAGACCAATTAAACAAAATGTAAAATAAATGGTACCATTGGATTCTCCATGAAATTCCACATATAAAACAATTAAGAAGCTAAGCTCCAAAGTCAATACTTAAGGAATTAACCAGAATATATGCACTTTTTTGGTCAACGCATATATTCCAGGATTTTAGCCAATATCTTTTGAAATATGCATGATAGAGTGATGAACCAAAAAGAAAGTCATCCCGTAATTACTGTAGGAATACAGAAATCAAGTTTATTTCACAAGGTTAAAACCTGTAAGGGATTATTGATTAAAATCAACAAAGCTGTTGACCACTTTGTTGTGAAAGTGGTCCAAGCTTAAAAAAAAGGAGACAGTTGGATTCTACTAGTTTATTCGTGAAGAATGATGTATATTTTATTATAATATTCAAGGTATAACCCCTTGAGATCATGGTTTGAAGTTTAAAATATTAAATTTCGACAGAAAAGATGAGTTACAAGAAAAATCATCAAAAATAGAGTTTTGATGATGTAATGAAATGCTCTTGGAAGCATAATAGAGTTATTCCAAGCTATTAGAATTAACTCTCTGAATTTTTGTAGCATGTAAATCTTAAAAGGTATTGAGGATCAAAGTTTAAATATAATTTGATCATTTGTGATCACTCACTGTAACCTTAAATTAAGTTTAACAGTCATATGAGTGATAAAATTGGTGAATACTGTTAGTTTATGATTAAAAATAATAAAATCCACAAATTTTGGGGTTCTGCCAAGCCTTTGATGTCATCAAACATAGAGTTATAGTGATAACTCTAAATAATGGCGTAATAATGATGTAATATGGTTTGATCATGATGTAATCATCACCAAACCTTAAAATATTGATCAATTCCAGTGGATATGATCAGTACACGTCTACTGGAAGCCTGTTGGACTCTAGGTGGGAGGTATTTACTATAAATAGAGCTGTTTTTACTCTGTTTTCCCCTCAGACGCATCAAAAACATTAAATCAATAAAATTAAAAGGTAATATCTTTATTCTTTATATATAAAACTTTTATATTATTAAAGACTAAAGATCATCTTATTATAATCATCAATTTTGACGTGATTAAATCATTTATTTAATTTTTTTTGTTAAAAATCTCTCTAAAATCTCATTTCTACGTAAAAATCAAGAATATTTGTAATTTTCTCTATTTTTTATTGTAAATACAATTTGGATAAGTTGTATTTACATTTTTTGGCGTAAAATATCTCAAAACTATTATATTAAGTATTAAAAGTAGGTTATTTTCTCTTATTATAGTAATTTTGTCTTTATTATTACTTTAATAATTCTTTAATTAATATAAATAGTATCTATATCAATTTATAACTTTAATATTGGTAATATTATTGTTATTAATTGTTTTTTATTAATAAAAAACAATTTTTTGCGCCTTTATTGTTTGTTTGTAACAATAATAAAGTGACATTAAATATATTAATTATTTTATATTAATATATTTATTTTATTATATTATATTTTATAATATAAATTATATTATCATATTTATTTAATAATATAATTATTTTGATGCCATAATTATAAGAATTCTTTATTATTATAATTATTTTTATCTTATTTATTTCATTTATAAGGACATTCATAGTACAATAAGTAAAATATTAGTAATTTTTACTTATTGTTTCATAGTCAAACCTTACATTTGGGGGCCTGGCCATGATATTTACTTTAAAAGACCTTTAAAAAGATTCTAATTGGGCTTATCCAATAATAAATTATACTTATAATCATAAAATTATATAATAATTTTATATTTATTGATTTTGAAAGCTATTGAGGCATTTGGAAAGCAATTGTATTGTCTTACATGTGGTTTTTCACATCCTTAGACTTGCAAAAACTTTCTTTGAGTGACTCTAGTGATTAAAAAAGATATTTTATAAATTAAAAATAATTCTATATTATAAATTAATGTTATAAAAGAATCATATTCATTTTTATTTTATTTTTTAAAAATAAAAATATAAAAATATAAAAAAAAATATAATATTAAAAACCAATAAAAAGTTATTTTATTCTATTAAATTTCATTTCTTTAATTATTTCCACTTTTTAAAAAGATATAAAAGCAATTTTTATGTGGAAAATTGCCATATCTTACCAAAAATAACCCTTTTATATAAAAGACTTATATTTATTTGTCTTTTTTAGTGTTTGAAGACAACCCAACAGAGGACAACCAAACAACTGTTGAAAGATTGGTGGAGGAAACTTTTCAAAGTTCTCCAACACCAATAATTACCAAGAAAAAGAAAGCCAAGAAATTGGACTTTCCAGGACCCACCATTCAGGACTCCGAAGGTGAGTACCCCATTTATAAATTGCCATAAGAAGAATTCCTGTTCTGAAATCGTCTTATTTCTTATTTTTCTTATAATATGACTACCAGAAGAGGCTCCCAATACTCCATCCAATCAGATTGAGCTGGACTCAGAGGTAGAATTGATTCCTCAAAAGGGAAACGGAAGGGCAATATCCCCAGTGGAACAGAATCCACACAAGGAAGTGCCTTATCCCAAAGGCAAGTCCCAGAAATGCCCATGATATCTGAACCTGAATTGGAACTAAGTATGAGTGACTCAAACAGGTACAAATCACATTCAGAGGGCTCAAATAGACATTTACATGAGCCAGTACAAACAGTACTACATAGTGTACAAGGAAAAAGATTGGGAAATGTTGCCCCAAATACACCAAGGAGTGATGAACTCCTGGCACATCCTGAAAAAGTTCCTCAAAGAGGAGGAAATAGTGAGATACTCCAATGGATGGAATCCACTATCATCCAAACCTCAAATCAAAAAGATCAAGGAGTATCATGCCAAAAAAAAGGAGGCAACCAAGGAAGAAGCCCCAGTAGCTTCTACCAGCAAGCCCCAAGTCAACCCACTTTCCCAAGAAGGGAAGAAGAACAAGAAAAAGAATTGGAGAAAACCATATTCCCCAAGCTACAGGATCCCCAAAATCCAAAAAGATGCCATGGACAATGTCTTCAACGTGGCCAGAACTTTGATGGAATTCAAAGACAAAGAGGAACAAAGAATGAGACAACCCCATTTACCAAAGGAATAACCTTGTCTCCTGATTTTGTAAATACTTTAACAGAGCTTAAAAATAGTATTTTACCTCTTAAAGACATTAAAAATAGTTTATCATCTTTTCAAGAAATAAATAATAGCTTATCATCTTTAACAAAACTTGTTGTACAAAATAAGAAAGAAATTGATAACATAAAATTTATGATTGAAAATAATAAACCAAAAGTATTAATTGATAATACTCAGAAATTAATACAAGGACAACAAGAGTTGTACAAATACATAAGTGATATCAAAGAAAAAACTTTGACAATCAATTATGATGTGAGTATTGATAATCTTACAGAAAAATTAAGCAAATTAAGTATTTCTGTAGAAAAATTTGAAGAAAAGACTTCATCACACCAAAAATTACTTTTGGACCATGTGGAAAAGAGTGATGAAGCAAGAATGCATCTGAAAGATGACATTCAAAGTGAAATAAGGCTTATTACTGAAAAAATGGATAAAATGAATGAGGCTAACTTAAATATGCCAAAGTTATCAACACCATTTTCTCACATAAGAAGCCCTGTTAAACCAAAAGAGGACTCAACAAATCCATTCATAACAGATTTGAGTCACCAAGACAATAACCAAGTCTTAATGAAGGAAGCACCTCAATTAAAAGAATGGCCAACATTCACAGGAGAAGGTGAATATGACCACATGTCATTTATCAAAACAATTGACATGCTACAAGAAGATTATGCCATACCAGATGAATTAATCACTACCAGATTACATTCATTATTTGAAAAATCTGCAAAAACATGGTATTATGGCATAAGGCAAACAAATGGCAAAAAGACCTGGTCTTGGTGGAAACAAGAAATAATCACCAAGTGGGCTAATGATGCCTGGAGGTAAAAGATAGAGAATGCAATTGAAAATTCTTTCTTTGACCCAGACAAAGACAAACCTTGAACTTGGTTCTTAAAACAAGTTGAAAGACTTAATGCATTGTACCGAGAAATGTCACAAAAAATGGTGCACATGAAAATACTCAAGAAATGTGGAGGAGAGCTAAAACATGCCCTAAGAAGCAGGTGTATAGAACCATGCTCCACAGAAGAGTATATCCATGCACTAGAAGACATAGTGATAAGAACAAAAATTGGCGGAACTTGGAAGAAATTGGACATTAAAAGCCCAAATAAACTATTTATCAAAAAAGATAAATCAAAAGAATCCTTCAAGCCCAATACATCCAACAATAATGAGCAAAGAAAATGCCATAAATGTGGAGGTATTGGACACTTAGCCAATAATTGCCTTAAAAAGGCAAAGATTAATGAAATTGTGGAAACAGAACACCACAATGACAAAGAGGAGGAATCTGACTCTGAAAAAGAGACAGAAGAGTCTGAAAGTTCTGAAAGTGATGAAATCAATATAATTAATGCACAAATTAATTATATTGATATAATTTATGAAGTACTGGATGTTAACTCAAACTTACCACAAGTTGGGACATGTGACACAAACGTGACAAATATACAAGATGCCAAAATGAATAGAACCAAACCTGCAAGAGGAATGGGATATACAGCTGGAAAATCAAGTATAAGTATTGTTATGGTTGATAACCAAGAAGGAAAAGTTAGCTTAGATACAGGAGCATATTGCACCTGTGTTGGTAAAAGTTACTCAAAACCCATTGTCCCAGACTGGCAAGAAAAACTTATGCCAATACAAGGTGTCAAATTTGGTAGTGCACATGAGAGCATGAAGCCCCTTGGAATAATTGATTTAACACTAATTTTTCCTCATCCCTCACAATTTTTCAGGCTTAAAGTAGAGTTTGTAGTAATGGAAAACTGTACTAGTAATCACTTCATACTTGGAAATGACTACTTATGAATTTATGGTATAGATATCTCTAACCAAAAGGATAGATATTTTACCATAGGAGACAACAAAAGACAAACGTTTGGCTTCTTAAATAACAAAAACAAATCACAGTTATTAAGAATGAAGAAAAAAATCCAGAAAAGGAACTTTTTATATCTGAACAACTTAAAGAGGCCGAATTCAATCAAGAATTAACAGGAAAAATGAAAGAAAAATTGATTGACCTCTTATTTAAGTACAAAAATGCCTTTGCAACTGACAAAGAGCCACTAGGTGCCATAATTGGACATGAAGTGGATATAATTCTTAATGTGGAAAAACCTTACCCAGCTTTACTAAGGAGACCTGCTTACCCAGCTAGTCCAAGGGCTAGAGAAGCCTTGGAGGTACACATTAAAGAATTAATGGACCTTGTAGTATTAAGAAAAGTAGGACATAATGAACAGGTAGAAGTCACCACACCTGTCATTATAACTTGGCATTATGGCAAATCAAGGATGGTAGGAGACTTCAGAGCCCTGAACACCTATACCCAGGATCCATGAGACATTGACACAATTTTCACAAGCTAAGCTCATTACAGCCATGGATGCCTTAAAGGGTTTTCATCAAAATGTCTTAACAGACAATGCCAACAAACTACTGAGGATAATAGTCCACTGTGGAATTTTTGAATACTAAAGAATGCCATTTGGCATAAAAAATGCACCTTTCCATTATCAAAGAATGATGAATACCATATTTCCTGAAGAATTATCAGAAGGATGGTTAATTATCTATATTGATGATATCATAGTTTGCTCAGAAACTTGGGAAAATCACCTTACAAGACTAGCAAGGGTACTACAAAAAATAGTCCAAGTGAATATGAAAATTTCCTTGAAAAAGTGTCATTTTTCATACAGTGAATTCAAAGCACTAGGACATGTTGTATCTGGACTTAGTCTAGGCATAGACAAGAATAAAGTAGCAGAAGTACTACTTAAGCCAATGCCTCAAACCGAAAAAGAAATGCAATCATTTCTAGGATTTGCTGGTTACTATAGACAGCATATAAAGGACTTTGCAAAAATTGCTAAATCCTTGTATATGCTATGTGACCAACAAACAGTCTATGAAATGACAGAAGACAGAGTCAAGGCATATAAAGAATTGAAAAATTCCTTAACAAATGCCCCATTTCTTCTAATGCCAGATTGGAAACTACCCTTCAAACTTTACATTGATGCTTGTGGAGAAGGACTGGGTGCTGCACTACACCAGACACAAATTATCAATGATAAACCAGTGGAAGGACCAATTTGTTTTATTTCAAGACAGATAAAGACAACAGAAGCAAGATATGGAGCAAGCCAAATGGAATGCCTCTGCTTAGTGTGGGCTTTAGAAAAATGACATTATTACTTGGATGGAACAGTATTTGATGTGATTACAGACTGTAATGCTGTAAAATCTCTATTAAATATGAAAACTCCAAATAGACATATGCTGAGATGGCAAATTGCTATCCAAGAATATAGAGGAAATATGACTATTGTTCATAAATCTGGTAATATTCATAAAAATGCAGATGGTCTTAGCAGATGGGCTCTAGCAAATACCCCTGACAATCCAGCATGGGTACCACAGGAAGAACACCATATAGAAGGAATATGTGTTACAGACATTGGCACAGAATTCTTTAACCAAGTTAAAGAAAGCTATAAGATAGACAAAAATTGCCATATCTTAAGCCAACTTCTAATGAAAGACTGCAAAGACCCATCACTTTCATTAAAACTAGATGAAACATGGAAAAAGGCATATGCTGAAGGAAGATTCCACCTCCTTGATGGAATCCTTTACCATAGAACAAAACACACATGTGTCATGGCCTTAACAGATAGAACCCTGATAAACACTATTTTACATGAGTGTCATGATAGTGTTGCAGCTGGACACCTTTCAGAAGACAGAACACTAGAGAGGGTGAAAACCTGCTCTTGGTGGCCAAATTGGAAGAAAGATGTTATAGAATACTGCCAAACCTGTGACAGATGTCAAAAAGCCAACAGAGCCACAGGAAAGAAATTTGGAATGATGATCCAAATTCAAGAACCAAAATCCCCTTGGGAAATAGTTCATATGGATTGGGTAACAGCATTACCTCCAGGAGGAGACAGAAGCTATAATGCATGCCTAGTATTGGTTGACAGTTATAGCAAAACTACCATGTTCCTACCATGTCATAAAGATGACACAGCTATGGACAAAGCCATAATGATATGGAATAAAGTTATTAGCCATACAGGTTATTTCAGAATATTATAAGTGACAGAGACCCAAAGTTCACTTCAGCATCATGGACAAATCTCCATAGCTTGTTTGGGACAAAGTTATCATTCTCAACAGCTTACCATCCTCAAGCTGATGGTTTAGCAAAAAGAATGATACAGACCTTAGAGGACATGATCAGAAGATTCTGTGCTTATGGGCTAGGATTCAAAGATTCTGATGGTTTTACCCATGATTGGTGTACACTAATACCAGCTCTTGAACTGGCATATAAAACATCAATTCATTATTCTACTGGAAAAACACCAGCAATGCTAAAAAAAGGTTGGAATCCAAGACTTCCTTATGATACCCTCAAAAAGGACTTAGTGGATATACATCCAACAGCAAGCAGTTTTAAGATAATGCTTGACAAGGCAAGACACCATGCAAACAGATGTATGCAAGATTCTTCCAAATATGCAAAAGAAAGATGGGATAAAAGTCATAAGCCATCTGATTTCAAAATAGGAGACTTGGTCCTAGTATCAAACCTTAACTTCAATAACATAAAAGTCCCAAAGAAATTAAAAGGTTCCTTTGCAGGACCATTTATGATAAAAGCACTTCATGGACCCACTGCTGTGCAATTGGAACTCACAGGAGAACTAATGTACAAACACCCAACTTTCCCTGTAAGTCTGATAAATCCTTACAGCTCAAGTGACAAGGAGTTATTTCCACTAAGAAATAAACCCCCACTTGAAATTCACCCCTTGGGAGAAGGAGAGGAAAAGAAAATAGTAAAAGTCCTTAAAGAAAGAAGGACAAGAAACAAAAAAAAGAGAATACCTTGTAAGGTATAGAAATTCAACTCAAGAAGATGAATGGCTACTTGAGAAAGATATAACAAATGCTGATAAACTACTAAGAAGGTTCAGACATGAAAGAAAACCTGAAAAATAGAAAGGTTAAGCATTTTTGAGCTTCAAGACTAACAAAGTCTATTGAAGAGGTAGGACAGTGGATGATACCCTAATTACACATATCAGATTGTGGTACAATCTTTTTTGGTGGTAGGGAATTTGAACCTTTGAGATATGACCACATACCCAAAAAAGGTCACAAGAAATATTTAAAATAATTATACAGTAAAAATAATTACCTTAAAGCTACAAAAATTCCATAAATTAGCATAAAACTTGGTTTAAATTAAAAAAACCAATGAATAAATATGTGAAATAAATTATACCATTGGATTACCCATGGTAGGATACACATATATCATTTTTATGGCATATCTGTAAAGTCAATATTTAATCAGTTAAAAGTAATAATACCTTATAAAAAACACAGGTTCCTATTTATTCCAAAGACCAATGAAACAACAAGTGAAATAAATGGTACCATTTGATTCTCCATAAAATTCCACATATAAAACAATTAAGAAGCTAAGCTCCAAAGTCAATACTTAAAGAATTAACCTGAATATATGCACTTTTTTGGTCAACGCATATATTCAAGGATTTTAACCAATATCTTTTGAAATATGCATGATAGAGTGATGAACCAAAAATAAAGTAATCACGTAATTACTGTAGGAATACAGAAATGAAGTTTATTTCACAAGTCATAAACAAGGTTAAAACCTGTAAGGGATTATTGATTAAAATCAACAGAGCTGTTGACCACTTTGTTGTGAAAGGGGTCCAAACTTAAAAAAAGTAGACAGTTGGATTCTACTAGTTCATTTGTGAAGAATGATGTATTTTGTATTATAATATTCAAGGTATAACCCCTTGAAATCATGGTTTGAAGTTTAAAATATTAAATTTTGACAGAAAGGATGAGTTACAAGAAAAATCATCAAAAATAGAGTTTTGATGATGTAATGAAATGGTCTTGGCAGAATAATAAGGTTATTTCAAGCTATTAGAATTCACTCTCTGAATTGCTGTGGAGTGTAAATCTTAAAAGGTATTAAGGATCAAAGTTTAAACTTAATTTGATCATTTGTGATCACTCACTGTAACCTTAAATTAAGTTTAACAGTCATATGAGTGATAAAATTGGTGAATACTGTTAGTTTATGATTAAAACTAATTAAATACACAAATTTTGGGGTTCTGCCAAGTCTTTGATATCATCAAACTTAGAGTTATAGTGATAACTCTCAATAATGGCATAATAATGATGTAATATGGTTTGATCATGATGTAATCATCACCAAACCTTAAATTATTGATCAATTCCAGTGGATATGATCAGTAAACGTCTACTAGAAGCTTGTTGGACTCTAGGAGGGAGGTATTTACTATAAATAGAGCTGTTTTTACTCTGTTTTCCCCTCAGACGCATCAAAAACATTAAATAATCAAAATTAAAAGGTAATATCTTTATTCTTTATATATAAAACTTTTATATTATTAAAGAAAAAAGATAATCTTATTATAATCATCAATTTTTACGTGATTAAATCATTTATTTAATTGTTTTTGTTAAAAATTTCTCTAAAATCTCATTTCCACATAAAAATCAAGAATATTTGCAATTTTCTCTATTTTGTATTGTAAATACAATTTGGTTAAGTTGTATTTACCTTTTATGGCATAAAATATCTCAAAAGTATTATATTAAGTATTAAAAGTAGGTTATTTTCTCTTATTATAATCATTTTCTCTTTATTATTACTTTAGTAATTCTTTAATTAATATAAATAGCATTTATATTAATTTATAGCTTTAATATTGGTAATATTATTGTTATTAATTGTTTTTTATTAATAAAAAACAATTTTCTACGCCTTTATTGTTTTTTTGTAGCAATAATAAAGTGCCATTAAATATATTAATTATTTTATTATATTATATTTTATAATATAAATTATATTATCATATTTATTTAATAATATAATTATTTTTACGCCATAATTATAATAATTCTTTATTATTATAATTTTTTTATCTTATTCATTTCATTTATAAGGACATTCATAGTACAATAAGTGAAATATTAGTAGTTTTTACTTATTGTTTCATAGTCAAACCTTACAAGACTGCACCCAGGGCTTTCAGTAGCACTCACCACCACTCTCTCTTAATAGTAAAGCCCTTTTATTTTATTAAATACCCTTATTATCTTTTAAACCTTTATTCTTGACCTTTTTTCCGTGTCACAAACATAGTTAAAGCTATAATTATCTATTCTACACTTTTATCATAGTTTCATCCTGACATTTTGCGGGTCTGGCCATGTTTTTTTTGAAATCTTTTGGATCTTACAAGCTTTTCACTTATTTATTGCTTTCCAACAATTGTTTCCATGTTTTTTAGGCGCAATGCGTTCTCAAAAATATATATATCATATATTTCATACTGTTAATTGGTCTATATACCATTTTATACTCATATTATAAGAGTACTTGCCATGTGGCTAATTACCACAAGACCTTTATTTTTGGTGTGTTTTACATATAAAAACACTTCAGCCATCAATACGTCCTGTATTTTTGACTAAATAAGGACACCTATGACTGTAAAAATAACAGTTGAGGCGTGGTTAAGTGTATTGTTGACTCAATTACACTTATACAGAACCAATTCATACAGATTGTACTTGAAAACCACATGTCAATCTGGGGGATACTGGTACACAAACAGTGTAACAGGGTACCAACAGCTGTAATTCTGATGTGGAATTGCTAATTCAATTACACTGTCATTATAAAGGGAGATTGTAGTAATATACAAAGCCCAGAGGCCATTGTTAGATGTGCAAACAGCATCTTAAGAAGTCTTAACTGACATTAATCCCTCTTTTTCCTGTTTTGATTCAGTGGAAGAAAAATATATCCCACTAGAGACCCAGTCATAGGCCAACAAACCAGTGGCACCCTCAGAACCAGAGGGAAGAAAGGGCAAAGGAAAGAGGCACAGCAAAGGCCTGATTACAGAAAATAAGTGGACACCAATAGCTACCCAGAGGAGTAGAAAACCACAAAACTCTTCTGAATACAAGGTAAACCAACCTTAACAGCTTGTACAGGGAAGATTACTATAATTAACCCAGTTGTAACCTCTAAAGGTAAATTGCCCAAATCAGAAGACAACAAATTTGTACAAGGCACAGTCAAAGGTAAATACCATAATAACATAGAGTTTTTGACTGATTGCAAACACTGATATGTCACCTGTACACATCAGAGGCCTTGGCTTCCAAAGGAACCAGCCAGAGGACAGAGAAGGCTTGTCTAGAACCAGAAGATCTGGAAGAGGACACCTTGGACACAGTTGTGGATGGCAAAACAATGAGGGAAATAATATCAACCCTGCCATTCACACTCCAATTCAACAGGAACCTCAAACAAGAGGACTGGAATGATATGGATCAAGTTCTTCAGCTCCACCAACTCCTCAAAGATTTATTTCAATGGAGCATGGACAACAAGAGGTTCAACCTAGCATCTCACTGGGAAGAACTTGGAGCAAGTTTTCAGAGTATCTGTCTCAAAGAGATAGACTTCAAGGACCTTATGGTAATTACAAAAGGTTGGAATCATACCAGGCAGTTCAGACTCCTGGAGGCAAGGGCAAACAGGATAAGGGAGAATCAAGCCACTATCCAAGCTATAGAAGAACAGTTAACCCAGACAGGGCCTACTCATATTCCTTCAGGCTCACAAGGAGCAGGCCAAATCAGCTCTCCAGTGGCTTCAAATCATTCAGAAACCAACTAGTCAGTGACCAGGAGTCACCATTCTTCACAATTACAGGAGGTTTCCAGGAGAAGACAAGGATACAAGGGGAAAAACAAGACCTCTTTCAATCAAAGGAAGAGAGAGTCAGAACCAATGATGCAGAAGTTGTTGGATTTGGTGAAAGAAGTGCACAAGAACCAGAAGTAGTTGTAAACCATTCTAGAATCAGTAGCCCCATCAATAGAAATATTACCCCCACTCAGATTGAACAAAATGCTGTCTCACCTGAGAGTAACTTAAACAGTGATGCACTGTGGTTACCAATGTCCCAATATGCTAAGCAAACTCAAAAGCAGTTTGCAGAACTTGAAGCAAGCCATGAGAGGATGAAAAAATTTACAGCCACCATGGATGAAATTATTAAAACTCTTCAAGAAGGATATGCTCAATTGAGCAAAGCCTCTGATGAAACCAACAAAATACTGAATATAGTCTTTGAAGAACAACACCACAGCAGAAGGGACAGGGATTGTCTGGACCAAGACATAAACACACTGTTTAATGTCTACCATAACATGAAACCGCAACCACAAGGCCATGTTATGGATAATCCATACTACCCAGATGTCATGTTGGGAAATAAGGCAAGATCTCCATCACAATACCAGGATGAAGATAATATGTATTATTCTGAAAAGGAAGCCTTGAAACACCTTCCTGAGGCCTCAAGCTGGCCCAAATCCTCTGGATCAGGAGAATATGATCATATGGAACTCATAGATTATATTGATGGACTCTTCATTGATGTACCAAGCATACCAGATTACTGGATTACTGCTAGACTGAATACAGCATTTAAAGGTCATGCTAGTATATGGTACACAGAAATGAAAGAAATCCATGGCAGAAGAAACTGGTCATGGTGGAAGAGTCAAATCATCCAAAAGTACAGTAATGGTACTTGGATATGGCAAAAGACCATGTCATTTGAAAATGACAAATAATATGTGGACAAAGATCCATATGGGTTGTGTCTTAAACAGTCTAAAAGACTTAAAGCCATTGATCCTCAGATGAACATCCAAATGAGGAATCACAAGCTTCTGACACAACTGCCAGGAGAACTGGAACATGCAGTAAAATGCAGATGCAACCAAAATTGTACTCTGGATGAAAATTCTAATACCTTACAAGACATAAGGAAAGGAACTAATATAGGGAAATTCACCCCATATAAGAGCATTGGTTTCAAAGAGAAACAACCTTTCAGGGTAGCGTTTAAAGACAAACCCAAAGAAAGGGTGGCAGAAGTGGCAAAGAAGAAGAATTCTTATCACAATTGTGGTTCAAAAGACCACTATGCCAACAACTGTCCAAAGGAAAAGAAACAATTATATGCCCTTGAGAAAGTCCCAGAGGAGGAATCTCCAACAGAGGATTCTGAATCAGACTCCATGGGTGATGCCATCAGAGAACCATCCGATGATGACCAAGAACCAAGAGAGGAATTTCTAGTGGAATACCAAGAGGAAACCCCACTAGAAATTCAAGACATAAAGTTGGAAGCAGGGATGCCACAGGATACTGCCACCAAAAACTTGTGCAAACATACCCAAGATGCACAAACATTCCTGGTCACACCAACCAGAGGAATGGCATATATACATGGAACAGCTACAAAAATGACTGTCTGTATTGACAATGCTAAACATCCATTGATCATGTATAGTGAGGCACACTGCTCCATAGTGGCCAGAAATTATCTGGATAACCACTTCCCAAATTGGGAAAAAAAGCTGTTGCCAACCAAGGCAAAAAACTTCAAGAGTGCATCAGGAAAGATGCCTTCTATTGGTAAAATTATTAAAGAGATAATTATACCTCATAGAAAGGGTAATATCAGGCTCAACCCAGAGTTTGTAGTGCTTGATGATGCCCACATCCAAGGGTTCTTGCTGGGAAGAGATTACCAAAGGATGTATGGCATAGATATTTACAATAGTAAAAACAGGCATATTACCATTGGTACCAACAAGGAGAAGAGGGTTTCACTTAATATTTGCCAATTCTCTACCCATGACCCACTGGAGAAGCTAATGAATGAATTCAGGGAGTGCCAGTTTGGCACTACCCTCACCAGTAAACAAAAACTAAGGTTACTGAAGATGCTGAGGAAGAACAGACCAGCATTTGCCATTGGTAAAGAACCATTAGGCAAGATCAAAGGCCATGATATAGAACTACATCTGGATGTGGAAAGACCTTATCCACCCATGCTCAGGAGACCTCCTTATCCAGCAAGTCTGGAAACCAGGAAAGAAACTGAAAAACATATCAATGAACTCCTGGACATGGATGTCATCAGAAAGAGTGGACATAATGAAATAGTGGAAAGAACCACTCCTGTCCTAATCACCTGGCATGATGGCAAGTCTAGACTGTGTGGAGACTTCAGAGCTCTGAATAACTACACAAACGCAGACAGGTACCCTATACCCAGGATACCTCATGCCTTGGATAAACTGGCAAAAGCCAAATACATAACCAAAATGTATTGTATGAAAGGCTTCCACCAAACTACATGAAATTACTCAGAATAATATGCCATATAGGCATATATGAGTACACCAGGATGCCGTTTGGCATCAAAAATGCACCAGCCCACTTCCAAAGGATGATGGACAAAATATTTCAAGAAGAAATATTGGAAGGCTGGATGGTGGTATATATTGATGACATCATTAAATACTCAGAGACATAGGAAGACCGTGTACAATACATAGACAGAGTGCTGAGTAAATGTACAACCATCAATCTGAAAATTTCACTGAAAAAGTGTAATTTTAGCCAACAAGAGCTACTAGCTCTAGGACATAAAGTATCAGTTCTTAGTCTGGCAATTGACCAGAATAAAGTAGCAGCAGTACTGAAAAAGCCAGTACCAAAGAGCATCAAAGAGATGCAATCTTTCCTTGGATTTTCTAGCTACTACAGAAGCCAAATCAAGAATTTTGCCCACATAACTAGTAGTTTATACAAGTTATGTTCAAAAGATGTAGTTTTTGAAATTACCAGGGAAAGGAGGGGTGCATATGAGAGGATCAAACATGAACTCACAAATGCACCTGTGCTCATCTTTCCTGACTTTGAACTACCATTCAAGTTAAACATAGATGCAGCATGTAGCCAAGGTTTAGGAGCAGCCCTTCACCAAAGACAAATTGTGGATGGTGAACCAAGAAAGGGAGTAATATGTTACATCTCTAGGCAACTGAAAGATTCAGAAGCCAGGTATGGGGACACCCAGACTGAATGTTTATTCTTAGTCCGGGCTCTGGAAAAACTCCATTATTATTTGGAGGGTGCAGTCTTTGAAGTCTACACAGACTGCACAGCCTTGAAGTCTTTACTGAACATGAAGTGTATCAACAGACACATGTTGAGGTGGCAAATAGCCATTCAAGAGTATAGGAGAAATATGACCATCATATACAAGGAAGGTAAAAGCCATACCAATGCAGATGGCCTTAGCAGGTGGCCACTGGACAATGTTGAAAGCACTCTGGCTTATGACCCTGAAGTAGCAGCCAAAATCCCTATCCATTTCATGGAGATTGATAGGAAGAAAAACTTCAGATTTTCTGAATGGGCACCAGAAAGTGGTACCTTTGACAGTGGAAACACTGATTCAGAAGGAACAGAAACTCCCATACTGGGAATAAGTTCCTCAGAACTGCACAATGAATTTTTCAGTTCAGTACTAAAGTCATATGCGAAGCACTTACAGTGTGGCATCGTACTACCCCTCCTTCAACAAAAATAAAGGAGCCCAGACCTGGAATCCCAGCTGGAAGAACCCTGGTTGAGGGCATACAAGGATAACAAGTCCTTCCTTGTAGATGGCCTGCTTTTCAACAGAGAAAAGCATACAAGTGCACTCACAGTGGTAGACAGAGATCACATATCCCTGATCCTGCAGGAATGCCATGACTGCCCCTATATGGGACACATGAGTGAAGAAAGGACCAAAGAGAGGGTAGCAAGCACAGCTTGGTGGCCCAAGTGGGAACAAGAGTTGAGTGAATACATCAACACTTGTGAAAGATGCCAAAAGGCAAATAGGAAAAATGGGAAGAAGTATGTGTTACTTCAACAATAGAAGAACCCAAACACCCATGGGAAACCATCAATATGGACTGGGTCACAGGACTTGTCCCAGGAGGCAAAGAAAACTACAATGACTGTTTAATAATAGTTGATAGGTTCAGCAAGAGTGTGAGGTGCCTTCCATGCCATAACAAGGACACAGCCATGGATACTGCTCTGCTATTCTGGAATAACATCATATCTACCTGTGGAGTCCCTAAGATCATCATTAGTGATAGGGACCCCAAATTCACATCTAAATTTTGGACCAACTTGTATGACATGCTTGGCACCAAGCTTGCATTTTCACAGATTACCATCCACAAACAGATGGCCTAGTTGAAAGGATGATCCAGACAATGGAGGAAATCTTTAGAAGGTTCTGTGCCTATCGCATGTAATACAAGGACCATGAGGGATACACCCATGCTGGGTTACCCTCCTACCAGCTTTCCAACTGGCTTATAATACAAGTCAACACTCTACCACAGGAAAAACACCTGCACTGGTAGAGAAAGGGTGGAATCTCCTGTTACCTGTGGATCACTTGAAGAAGAATCTTCTGACCATCCACCCCACAACCAAAGACTTCCATGATATGTGGAAGAGGGCGTGTGACACAGCAACCAGATGCATAGCTGAGGCCAAGGAATATAACAAGCAGAGGTGGGACAAGACACCCATGGAACCTGACTTTAAGGAAGGGGACCAGGTGTTAGTGTCTACAGTAGGCTTTAATAATCTTAAAGGACCCAAGAAAATGATAGACTCATTTGTAGGGCCCTTCACTATCATTAAATTGATAGGGACAAATGCAGTGGAAGTCAAACTCACAGAGGAATTTTCCAGGAAACACCCAGTTTTCCCAGTGAGCTTAGTCAAGCCATACTTTCAGAAAGAGGAGGATAAATTCCCCTCCAGGAAGAAGAACCGCACACCACCAGAAATGGTGGAAGTGGAAGACTCCCATGGACCAGTGAAGAGAATCATTAAGGCTAGAAAGATCAGACTTAATGGCAAGGATCAGAGACAGTACTTAGTCAGATTCAAGAACCAGACAGCTGATAAAGACAAATGGTTGGCAGATGATGCCATACCAGATGGGAACCTTTATTTAAGGAGATTCAGAGCCTCAAGGAGGACTGAAAAGTCTCATCAATGATGAGCCTTTTTTAAAGGGAGGGTATGTCAGCCTGTGACTCAAAACCAGAGCACAAGCATGACAGAAAAATACCATAAACCAATGGTAAAGCCAAGATACCACCAAAACATGGAGTTGAGCCAAATAATCTCAAAAGGTATTGAAAGAAAGAAAAAACTCACCTCTTTCCATATATACAAGTCCCATCATCATAGGACAAAGAATAACAAAGTTATTCCTGCTTAAAGTTGTTGCTGAGCATAAACCTTAATTTTCACCTCTGATCTGAAATACAGAGTAAGAGGCCTAACCCCATCAAATGGGCATGAAAGAATGAAGCTCTAAGCCAGGGCTATCCAATGGTACCAACAAAACTGAGCTAGCACCAGTATTACAGAAGTTATGGTCAAATTCAGGCCAAATAAGGGTGAATAAAATATTCACCTCTCATCTACCTTTTACAGTTTTAGTGTGAGATACTTAAGGTGGGGTCTTTTTCAAGAAAAGCACAATCAGGGCTATCTGATGGTGCCATTCATTTCCCCATATCTCACCTAGAACAAAATTTATGAGGCAAACAAGCCCAATACAGCTTTTTGCCTAAAACACGCATATGGACAAAATTCTTGTACATGGGATAACCTTGCCATATTTAATGATAGCCATACCAAATAAGGTACCATTGTGTAGATAACCTACAGGGCTATACACTGAACCAATTTTGAGGTTAATATCTCAAGAACTGACAATGTTATGGCTGTTTTAAGGTCAAAATCCCACAGTTTGGCCAATACAGCCTCACCATGGGATAATATCCCATAGCCATGATTATGAGTTGTCAAACTGACAAAGAAGCTTGTTTTTACTTAAATACATCATAGTTCATTCAATACCGGGGTCCCATAAAGGTTCTGTACAGAATTCTATGCGTCATACACATCAGAATCAAGCTGTGTGGTCCCCAGATGAAAACTTTCACCCTGTATTGGTGAAAACAGCCCAGATGTGGTTTCAAAACCACATCTGAGTCCAATACAGGCTATATAGACCTTTTGTTAACCACAATCCTGTCCTAGAGAGTTCAAAATCTTCACTTCCTCTATGTGGAAAGGCCTAGCCACCTTTTCACCCCATTTCAGGATAAAAAGGAGGCTTTTCACAGCCAGAAAAGCTTTCCTCATCCTGTTCTTGAATTCCTATGTAGTAAACTGTCAAAAACAGTTTTACTCTTGGAAAATAATCAGGTTATACTACAAATATTGGTATTGTAGCTCTTATTATAGTAATCCAACTGGTAAGACTGCACCCAGGGCTTTCAGTAGCACTCACCACCACTATCCTTTGATAGTAAAGCCCTTTTGTTTTATTAAATACTCTTTTTATCTTTTAAACCTTTATTCTTAACCTTTTTTCCATGTCACAAACATAGTTCAAGTTGTAATTAGTCTATTTTACACCTTTATCATAGTTTCATCATGCCAAATATAATGAGTTCTTTGAGGAGAATTTAATGAATTTCAGTAGCTTGGTCATTACTAATATATCAAAAGCTTGATTCTCAGGAGGGTGTATTAGGGTCCATACATTTGGACAATATTCAAGATGGGGTTTAAAGAAATGTTTAACTTGAAAGACTGGGGCTGGGGAAAGAAGAAAGGTCCTCTGAATAACTTGTAATTTTACTTTTCAGGACTGATTAAATATATTTGGATTCTTGAGAAATTTAAGTTGATGTGCATGAAAAGGCGATGAGGAAAAGCTTAATTGAAAACATGAATTTAATAAGAACACTTGGACTTGTGGGCATGAAACAGAGATTTAGGATTAAGATGAAGCATGAAAAATTCATCCCACTGAGTGCCATGAACTACTTATGGAGATTTCCATTTGCTTGTTCTGGGAGGGGCCATTGATATAGAATATCAAAATGAAAGAAAGATAAACAAAGTGGGGAAGATTAAATGAAAGGAAAATAGGAGGTCCAAGGAGGAAAATTGGACAATTACTTTTTTGTGTAAAAAGACTTCTCCTATGGTCCCCAGGGAGAGTAATAAATGAGTGGGTAAGAATGTAGAGGATTCCTATTAGCTTCCAAGCCACATAGAGGGTTTATGAATGGGAAACCAACCACAGCGTGTAAACCACTTGCATGCCTATGGGGTCCCTGATTCCATCTTAGTAAGCCAAGGAGCTCTGTGGATTTATTAAAAAAACTATGGGAGAAACTGCAAACTGAGTCATCTGAAAATCACTGATTGTTAAGGAGACATTAAAAAATTGGGATTTATAAGACCTATCCCAGGTAACAAAATAGCAAGATCTTATGAAAATAAAGAATTATTAATAAAATTTTGGTCAAATGAAAGAAGCTATTGATTTATTTCAAGTTGCTTTTTATCAAAGAATTATTATATTTCATCCAATGGAAGAAATTTCCATTGACAGGCCCTTTGATAACTCAAAAAATTCATCCTAATTGAAATAATCTTACTTTAAAATTCCCAAAAAAAACTATGATCAGAGAACAACTATCACATTAATTCTTGAGAATTATGGCACAGATTTTTAAGCCCAAAGTGGTACAAAGGAGAGAAAGAATAGAAAACCAATATAGAAATTCTTTCTCAGAGAAAATTAATGCTTCATTAATTAGTAATTATTTAATCATTGAAGATAAATAAGAAAATCTACAGCTAAAAAAATATCTCAATCACAAAGAAAAAAAGGAGGTAGAAAACCTCTAACTCTCATCTTCCTTATTCAATTAGCAACATAAAAGTATGATGTGGAATAGTTTGTGAAAATTCTCAAAATAAATTCCTAATGAATCTTATTGAAGTTTTGTAATAAAAATTAATCTCATGGGAAATGAATAGGTTTCAAGATGTTTTATCTCTCACATCACTTTCCAAATAATTATGAAAAAATCAATAAAGAATAGACTTTCATTTAGTCTTTAAAGAATCAACGTAAGAAAATTTATAAAAACAATTCATTATACTTCAAAAAAAAGACAATTTCAAAGTAAATAGACAAATATGAAATCTTATAGGATTTTCCACATGAATTGAATAGAAATTTCATATTTGACCAATAAGAAAAGCTCATATCTCCAATAATGACTAATATATGAATATTTTATTTCTTATTTCTCTCCTTTTTAAATTTAAGTCTCTTTATAGTTCTAGAATATTAAAAATATTTTTGAGTTAATCAATCATTTGATTGTTTTGAAAAATTCTAAAAATTAGAATGAAGTTTGAGAGCCTTTATTTTCCTTATTAACAAAAGGAAAGAATATTTCAAATATAAAAGTAGTCCTAAAACAATAGGAGTAATATTGAGAACCTGGAATGAAGGTTAAATGAAAGATCAAGATTTTCTTTGTGAGTAAAATGTCTCATTTTTGTGATATATAGATAGGAAATTTAATTCAAAGAATTTCTTAATAAGATGAAAAAATTACTTTTATTGTTTGAAAAATATACTTTTATGTGTTAAGAGATTCAAATGGAGTAGGTATGCATAAGGAGAATTGTATTAAATCTTTTCAATTGAATTATTTGTGTAAAATTATGAACACAATACATTATCAAAATATTCTTCCATTTAAATTTAATAATTTGAAAATTCTTGTTCTAATGAACCATTAAAGGGGAGAATATTTTTTTTAAAAAAATTATAATCTACAAGATTTTGAATAAAATTATCTATAAGAATTTTGAAATTAAAGTAAAAATGCAAAACCATTCCAATTTAATTAAAATTATTATTCTTTAATTTAATTTGTACAATATTTTCATTGAAATTAAGAAAATTATTTATTTATATTAGAATTTTCATTTTAAATTTTTAAATTGTCTTGAAAACTAATTTATGAGGTAGTAAAGAATATTTTGAAAAAATTCAAAAGAAAATATCAAATTAAAGATTAATTAGGATATGATCATAAAAATTAAAAAATATCACATATATAATATCATGTATGTTAAATAAAAAAAATGTTTCTATGAAAAGAATATTCAAATTTGAATGAAATTTTTATTAAAAAGAGAATTATTTTTTTTCTATTTTGATTACCTATAAAGAAAGTTTTAATTCTATAGATTCATCATGCTCAAATATATTTTCAAAAGCTGTAAATATCTTAGTGTATCTTTTAACTACCTTCTCTTTTAATCTAAAAAATATCAAATTTTTATTTTCCTTGTTAAGAATTTGGATTAATATATAAGATAATGTGAAAAAATATTCCTTTTTGTATAATAAATGAAAGAATAAAATTCAAAAAATAAGCAAAATTGTCATTTCTAGTTAATTTTAGGTACACAACAACAAGGAAGGTTTTTGAATCAATAATATAACACATCTTTGTGTTCCGGGTGCTTAAAACACTTTGATATATCCCATAATTTTTAGGAGCTATATAGCATTTGGTGAGACTCTTCCTATTTATTAAGATACTAAGGAAAGTGAAAATTGAACTCACATTGTAAAGCTGTTCATCAGAATAAATACCAATTTTACAAAAAGAAATAGGGTAACTAAAATTATGATAAAAAATAAATTAAAATATTAATTGTAACACAATCAAAAAATAGCAAAGACATAAAAATGAATTAAAAGAAAACAGTAAAATGTGAAAATTAAATTCCGTAATTAATTATGTTTTTCCATCAAATTGAAAACAAAAATAAAATAAAAAGGGGTCCTGAGTATATCTTTTATAATGCTTTTAGCTTTAATCAATACTTTTTGTGAAAACATTGAGTGGTTTGGAGTGATTTCCAAAATATTAGTTATGAGATGGGTAAGTCAATCAATTATTTATCTTTAAATTAGGATTTGATTTCATTTTAAATGAAATCAAAAAAAATTCCTATTAATTTATGATTATGACAAAAATACCCAATATTAACTCCTGAATCTATTCTGGGAACTATTTGTGTGAGCCTTGAGGTATATTTTAAATATCTAAATAGGCCCCAATTGAGATTAAAATAACTTTTGGAATATAAATAATCCATAAGTCATAGATATATCCAAAATTAATTATTTTCATATATAAAAAGATGAATAATTTATTTGTGAGTAAGTAAATTCATGGATATAAGGCCAAATTTTGATTATACACAAAAAATTAACCTAAGGGAATTTCATAGATTTAAGAAGCTTGAATTAATTCTACAAGGTGGTAATATAGAAAATATTTTAACACCTAATCATCAATACCACATAAATAAAATGTAATTTTTTTTCACATTTGAATACCAAAATAATGGTATTGTGAGAAATACCATGTTACACATACACTAAGAGTAGTGTTATGAATATTTTTTGCACATGAAAATAATGTATTATTAGATACAGCATTTGTGCAAACATAGTGTATATTAGTCTTGAAGCCTAAATTACTATTTTTGATGTGAAAATAGCTAAGGAGAATCAAAGACATCAAAGAGAGCCAGGGTACCCAGCTTCTGAGGCCTCTGAGGTGTGGCCATCTTGTAGCTTTGGGTCCATGATTGATTATTCCCAAATTGGTCCATTAATACCTTTTGGGAATCCAGTTACCAAGTTAATACCCCATTAAATCATGAGAAAATAGAAAATAAGCTGCTATTTTGATGTGAAAAGGAGATGGTCTAACTCCTGTAACCAAGTACATTATCAATTTGTTTCTATTTATAAGTCCAAAACAAGTAATTGAAACACTTTTGGCTATCTCTATGATATTTGCCTATATCACACAGAAAATAAGGTAAAACTTCAAAAATTCATTTAAAATACAATTATTGATGAATCTTTCTGAAAAAATTCAAGTAAAATGGATAACAGAATAATCAAAACTAAAAAAAGAAAGAATGAAATACTTATCACTCAAACTAAAAGCTCTATATACAGTCCATTTTTTTCTGATTTCTCATGAAATACCGAATCTTCAGAAATTAACAGAAAATAAAATCTGTTATGAAATTTCCAATAACATTGATACTTTTGGGGAAAGAAATATTCTCAAATTAAAGAATATTCACAGTTTTTACTCCTTTATTTCTTAACCATAAATGGGTTTGTAGTCATGTAAAAGGACTTAATTAAGTAATTATGATAATCTTATGTGACTGAAAGTGATTTAATCATTAAACCAATGAAGGCTTTTGGCTTATCACTAGCTGATATTTCAGTCTTCTCAATGAAATGCCTTTTTGAGCTTTTCTAGACTTGAAAGCAGTGCTATATATATATTTCTTCCAGAAATCATCTCATCATTAATACCTATAAGTAAGCATTAGTTAAAATAATTCTTGAGTATTTTTATCTTTAAAACTCAATGAGAAAGATTTGAAATAAAAGAGCTGTACTATTTACCTTATTATTTAATTATTAATTCTTGTATTGATAATTTGAAATTGATGATTGCACCTTCAAATCCACAAATAATCTGCCAAATCACTCTACCAAAGCTTTGAAAGGTATTTTTGAAATATTACTGAGTGTTTTATTAAATTCTTAGAGTTTTCTTTAAGGTTTCATTTTTCTTCAATAATTTACAATAATTATTTTTACAAAAGATTATTATAAACTACAATCATTTCACATTATTTTGAGAAGAAGTCCTATTATTCATTCTTCTAATTTATTCTGATAGAGAATTAATGCTTACTGTTATAATCAATAGTAGTGTATAGCAAGTAAAACAAATTTTTGAACAATTAATCATTTATTTGTGGTTATAATAAATTTACTTATCATCTTTCATAAGAACAGTCATAGTACTTTTTACTAATAATAAATAACAAATTTCCAATGTAAAATAACATGGTATTTTGTTTTCAAATCCCAAGGGTCAGACCTAGTTTTTCAATGTGCAAATTACATGTGATTTTAACTGAGTTCCCTAGTATCTGAATTTTAAACATAACCCATATCAGTGTTAAGAATCAATGATTAATAGCTTTAAAACATATTCTTCCATGATATATTTTGAAAATCTGATCAAAAAGCTTATGATCACTTTATATTTCTTCAACCATATCATAATTCCTTTCACCAAAGAAAACAAATCAAGTCAGAAATGAAGACCACCTTTGGCCTTCCTCATCCATTATGTAGTTTAATATGTACATATTACTAAACAAAAAACCAATTGGCTTTCAACAAAATCAAATTTTGAGTCATGTTTTGGTACTGGTGGCTCAACTTAAATCATAAGGCTCCCTTTATCAAAACAGAATGGATTTTAGCTTATGGACATTGAGATAAAAAATCAATCACTTTATTGCCTAAACCTGAGTTGAAGAAAAATTTGAGATCAATGGAAGCCATATAAAAAGAAGTATATGGCTGCTAAAAAAATTGAAAATGAAACTGGGGCTGGACTAACTGAAGAAGATGAGAGAAAAGGTATCAAATGAAAGAGTGAAAATATTTGAATTATGTGTCCTTGCTATGTTGAAATGGATGAACCTTTTGGACACAAGCCCAATATCAATCCCATTTCAAGATATTATTTGCAAGAAAAGGCTAGCTTAAATAATGATGATAAAAATGAAAAGTTAATTAATAAGGTAAGTCATCATCTATTATTGTGTTTACCTGAGATTATGGAAGCTAATTTGAATTGGAAAGGGCTATAATTATTTGGAATAACCTCTCAATATTGATCCTTTTCTTAATAATGATGATGAGTAAGTTCAAGCAGAAAGCCTTAATGATGAATCAGTAAATATGTTTAAGATGAATATTTTTCCAAGAAAAATTTAATTATTTCTTCTTCCAGAAGCTAAGTAAATCTATAGCTCATTCAAAACAAAAGCACAATTAAAAATTTACCCCCAACTTGAATGACAAGAGTGGATCAAGGAAAAAGTCCATGGATATGTTTGCACCTAAATATGCAAATTTGCTGGAATCACTTCAATAGGGTGTTTTAAAATTATTGTTACTCTGTTCAATCCTACTGAGAAAAAATACGGCTCTTAGCTCATGAAGCACATGATAATTCTTGTTTGGAGTGGGACATGGAAAGGTAGCATGAAGAGACAGTGAGGAATATTGAAATTCAAAAGTATGAAGAAGTGAAGTTACAAAACAAATGGAATTTGATGATAAACAAAACAACATGCAACATGCATTTGAAAAATAAAAGTGGAATTGGGAATTAGAGCTGAAGTAAAAGAAATGCACAATTGATCTCACAATAGCAGAATTTCCATCAAGCAGGAAAATATCTGAGCTCAAATGTATTCTGTCATTAATCAAGAATAAATGGTATTTTATAATGATTTAATAGATATAGATTATTATTTTTCGATTTTGTAATGCATAAACAAAGCATATCAAATATTAAACTGTCCCAAAGACTGATAAATAAACATATACATTGAGTTCATGGGATGAATCAGTTGCTTATGAAATTAATGTATTGCCAAGGGTTTAACCCACCTTTTATTTGGATACTAAAGATTAATGAGTTTCAATTGTTTTTATAATTACTTCTAACTGAAAATGAATTTTGAAAAGTTTAATTTTAAATTTGAATTGAACTTTTCTTCTTATTATGATGAAGTTTAAACCACTTTTCATTTTGGGGGACTGCTGAAGTGGGTTTATTTCAAATTGGTTGTTTTTACAAAGAAAGATGACTTTAAGAATTTTGGTACAAATTCTGAATTTGAATTTTTATCTTTAAAATTTGAATTTTAAATTTTTAAAATGAGAATTTTGGAAGCTTTTGAGCTCAACTATTAAATTTTGCAAACTAATTTCAATTTTCTTTCAAATTCAAATTCAAAACTTCCTCTTATCTTGATTTTTATTTTTCATAAATTATCAATCACTTAATCCAACTTCATTTGAACCAACAAAAAAAACTGGTATTTCTTCCTCTCAATTATTCACTCAGCAAATTCTTACTAAAACTCAATTAAAACGTTTTTTTCAGAAATTTCACTCAGGTTTTTTTATTTCTGATATTCATTAAATAAATAATAGAATGAGTTATTCTTATTATTTCTCTTGAACTGTCAGGCTGAGTCTATGATAAAGGTGTATAATTGTATTTACAGGCTTTAACTATGAATGGGACACGGTAAAAATGATAATAAAAATATTTTTTGGTTGTAATAAGGGCTTAAAATAAGATAACAAGGGCTTTACTATAATGATATAGTGGTGGTGAGTGCTGCTGAAAGCCCTGGGTGCAGCCTTACCAGTTGGATTACTATAATAAGCGCTACAATACTTAAGATTAAAGTATAAACTGGTTATTTTCCGAGAGTATAACTGTTTTTGACAGTTGTAATATGTAGGAAATTAATAGCAGGATGGGGATTCCTTTTCTGGAGGTGAAAAGGCCTCCTTTTATCCTGAAATGGGATGAAAAGGCTGCTAGACCTTTTCACGTAGGGGAAGTGAAGATTTTTCACTCTTAAGGACAGGCTTGTGGTTTTCAAAAGGCCTGTATAGCCTATATTGGGCTCAGATGTGGTTTTGAAACCACATATGGGCAGTTTTCACAAACACATGGTGAATATTTTCATCTGGGGACCACACAGCCTGATTCTGATGTGTATGATGTGTAGAATTCTGTACAGAACCTGTATGGGACCCCAGTATTGAATGAAATATGAGGTATTGAAGCAAAAACAAGCTTCTTTTTCTTTTTGACACCTCATAATCATGGTTATGGGATATTATCCCATGGTAAATCTGTATTGGACAAACTGTGGGATTTTGACCTTAAAACAGCCATAACTTTGTCAGTTTTTGAGATATCAACCTCAAAATTGGTTCAGTGTGTATCCCTGTATGTTTTCTACACAATGGTTCCTCTTTTGATATGGTTATCATCAAATATGGAAAAGTTATGCCATGTACAAGAGTTTTGTCCATATGTGTGTTTTAGGCAAAAAGCTGTATTGGGCTTGTTTGCCTTATGACTTTTCTTCTAGATCAGATATGGGGAAATGAATAGCACCATCACATAGCTCTGATTGTTATCTTTCCAAAATAAACCCCAACTTAGGTATCTGACACTAAAACTGTAGAAGATAGATGAGAGGTGAATATTTTATTCACCCTTATTTGGCCTGAATTTGACCATAACTTCTGTAATACTGGTGCTAGCTCAGTTTTACTGGTACCATGGGATAGTCCTGCCTTAGAGATTCATTTTGAATATCCATTTGATGGGGTTAAGCCTCTTACTCTGTATTTTGGGTGAGAGGTGAAAATTAAGGTTTATGCTCAGCAACAACTTTGAGCAGGAATAACTTTGTTATTCTTTGTCCTATGGTGATGGGAGTTGTATATTTTGAAAGGGGTGAGCTTCCTCTTTCTTTTCATAACTTTTGAGCTGATTTTTATCAGCTCCATGTTTTGGTGGTATCTTGGCTATACCATTGATTTATGGTATTTGGCTGTCATGCTTGTGATCTGGTTTTGAGTCACAGGCTGACATGAACATCCTCATAATTCAAAAACAAAGAACCTCAACCATCTACTACCCTACTATAATGAATTCAAATACCCACAACCCATTTTACCAATCATTCAACCCCACAACCCATCTCTGCACCCTGAAATCCATCACGCATAACCCCTTAATAATTCCCTTCAGCCCAACCCCCAACCTAGAACCTCTCAATAATCAATTTGGGAGGTTTTAAGCTATCATGAGCCCAAATTTATTTGGGGGCTCTTTTTTAATTTTACTCCCAATCACCCCCAAATCACTTCAGAATTGATTCAGGATGTTTCAGGAGGCCATCGCAGGCCTCCCAGCATATTTTTCACTTTTTTTGTTTCATCATCATGGATTTTGAAATGAGAAATTCTTATATTTTCTAATTATTTTTCTTCATCATCCAGGATAATGATGATGCTTTTTTACTCTTTTTAATATAGCTATATGATAATGCTGATTAATATTATTATTTTTAATATCTTTATTAAGATGTGTCATGATGCTGATTTATTGTTTATATTTTTTTTCCTTGTTAATATAGGTTTTTTTTAAATTTCATTTCAAAACAACCCCCCCTTCATCATTCAAATTAAAAAAATCTTCTGCCCTCTCTCTGTCTCTCTGTCTCTCTCTCACTCTCAAAACTGACCTGATGATGTCATGGTTAGGACCAAACCAGATTCAGTAAATCATCAGAATGTTTTTGAATATTATGCAAGTCATATTCCTAATCTCAATATCATGGTTAGGACTAAACCAAATATAGAACATAATGAGGTTAATAATACAGATTCCAATCATAAATGAAAACTTACCCAGATCAAAGGACAGCATATCCATGATTCAAAACAAATCACTTCACAACATGGCCATTCCAAACAATCATATAAACTTATCTCATCCATCTCAATTGATAAGAAAGTGGCCAATTCCACATAGTAAAAACTTCCATCAACAAATGCTCTACCTCATCCTTATGTAATCATTGATAAAACCAAGACTCCTGTTTTACTAGTTTTTATTCATGAAATAACCCCATTCAAAAACTCTTATAGTAACTCTCAAATCCTAAAAATCTTATTTTTAATTTACTGAGCTTATTAAAAAACTGACATGAAATAAAAACTAATAAGAATATCCTAGGGGAAATAATGAAAATGAATTGGTTTTTTCCAGGTTCTGATTCTGGAAAATTTGCAGGTTTGTAACATTTTTCACTTTCAATATTGCTAAATACTAATTAATTCAAAAAATTATGGGTGTTTATTCCCAAAACCCTGGCTTTAAAACTAATTAAATTAAACAAGATAATCTTCCATGGTCAAAAATTGAACAATATGAGTATTTTATTTATTATAGAATTTTCCATTTTTCTAAACTAGATGCAAATGAAAATGAAGAATCAATGGAAGCTTCTGAGCTACCAAATTTCAGTAACCTTTAATGAAATTTGGCCAATAAAAAAGAGGAATGCAAATAATTTACAAATGGAATTGTAGCTAAAAATGCTAGAAATATCAATTACTGGACTTATGGTATCTTTGCTTTTGTTTTCAAAAAAGATTTTCAGCGACTTTCAATTGTATTCACCCCAACTGGACATGAATTTCACTTCCCCAAAGTAAAAATAGTGATTTATTGTTCAAAGAAGCCTGGATTCATGAAAGTTCTCTGGAAGAAATCATGAATGATTCATCATAAATAAAAACCGCTGCCAGAAATTATCAATAATGAAGAACTTACTCATTTTGGATGTTATTTTCAAATCAACCATAAATTATTTAACATAGGTGAGAAACTTTTAAAAATGAAAGCTACTGAAATCATATCAAATGTAAATGGTTACTTGGAAAGAAACATGCAGGACCAAAAGAGAACTAAAAAGTAAAGATTTTACATAGTTGAATTTTATCAATAAAATATCCTCTCCATTGTAGGCCTTGAAATTTAGTATATAAGTAGATTTTCCTGATGAAAGAAAGATTTTATTATCTTTCCATGCCAAAGTAAGAGGGTTAATTTTCTCACTCATATTTACAGAATCTTCCCCATTGTTTATGTTTCATGGTTTTGTACTTGTTGTGACTCATAATCCTCATCTAAATCAAATCATTCATTTCCAATTTGTGCTAACATATTATGTCAAATCATACAAGAAACAGACCAACTAACAAAGTATTGAATTTCTTGATTAAATCTAATTTGATTTTGCATTTCCCTTAGAGAAAACCACTTACCCTTCAAAAATCCAATTGAATGCTCAATTATAACCCTTTATTTTGTTACACAGGAATTGAAAGTAAAGTTTCCTTCATTCTGTGCCACAAATCCCTCATATGCTGGAACACCCCAAGGTGTAAGATGTGTCTATGCAACTGTTGGTAATATTCCTATTAATCAACAGTACTATTACTGGTCTTATTAATCATCATAAAGAAGAGAATTATAGCCACAATTAAATAATTAATTTCTTAATTCTTTATTTTACTTGTTCTACACTACTACTGATTATAACAGTAATCAGAAATTGTCTACAAGAATAAATTGCAAGAGATACTATAATAATAAAACTTCTTTATTGATATAATAAAAACTATTTTAATATATAATTATATTTTTCAAGAATAATTAGAAATATAATTTTTGAAGAAAACTAATACCAGAGAAAAAAATTAAGAATTAATAAAAACCACTCACTATTACTCCAATGATTCCTTGAAAAGGATTTGTAAAGAGATTTGACAGATGAATTGTGGATTTAAAGGATCAAAATTTGATTTATAGCAGTAATACAACAAATTATAGTTTATTTCTATAATTTAATGACTTTCTGATTGATTCTCAAAGATTTAAAACACTTGAGAAAAACTTAACTAATACTTAATTGTTGGTATTAAAGATATAATTGGATAATAAGACAATTTTGGCAAGAACAGAGAGAGGAGGCCTCTTTTAAGTCAAAAAAAGCTCACAGAGGCATGCCATGGATACAACTGAAAAACAAGTGAGTGAGAAACCAATTAACCTCTTTGGATTATTGATTGAATCATCTTTTGTCATGTAAGATTATCATAATTACTTAATTGAGTCATTTACATGACTACCAACCCATTTATGGTTAAGAATAAAAGGAGTAACAACTGTAAATCAACTCTTATTTGAAAATAAACATTGATTTCTCAAAGATATCAATTTTAGTGGATATTTCATTGCAGGCTGTATTTCCTGTGAATTTTCAAAAATTCAGTATTTCACATGGAATCATCAAAAATGGACTGTAAGTAAAACTTTGCAATTTACTTCTAACAGTATGATTATTTTTGGTTTTTATATCAAGTCTAAGGTTCTAAATTTGTCCTGAAGGTTTAAAAAGTATTCAGATATCCACTATGGGTGTACCAAAAGTATATGTAAGAATACCATAATATTAAGTGCCACAAACATGCATAACACTATTCTTAGTGTATATGTAACATGGGATTTCTCACATTTCCATCATTTTGGAGTGAAATTGAAAAAAACAAAAATTTTCACAGATCTTTTATGTGGTATTGATAATGTGGTATTGAAGTTTTTTCCATATTACTACCTCAAAGAGTTGATTTGAGCTTATTCACTCTATGGAGCTACCCTAGGTGAAGTTTTGTGTAGAATCCAAATCTGGCCTTAAATCCGTGGATTTACTTACTCAATAAAAAGTTATTCCTATTTTCTGAAACCGAAAATGCTCAATTTTGAATATATGCATGAATTATGGGTTGTGCATAGTTCAGAATTTCTTTTTAAGATAATTGTGGTCTATTTGGGTATGTAAAATATACCTCAACACTCACATTCCCTTTCACCAAAAAATAAAATTTCACTCCAATTTTATTAATAATATTAAGAAGACAAAGGCCCCAAAGGGGGTTAACATCCACAGTTCAATCTATTTATATTACTCAGATCAAGTAATTTAAAGCACATTTATAGAAATATTCAGACCTGTGGACTTCTTTCATTTATAAATCTTCTCAAAGGTTTATGTGAGTCAGGTATGTCTAATTCTGCCAGCCATTCATCTTCATGTACTGGATTTCTATATCTGACAAGATATTCTCTTTTATTTTTACCCATAAGTATCCTTTCTTTAATCACTTTGTGTATATTTATTTCTTCATTATGTTCCAATAATGGTATACCTATAGGAGCTGGGTTCCTTAAATGAAACAATTATTTATCAGCTGGTTGATAGTGAAGGGTTTATTTTCTAATTAACCACTCAATTACACTTGAGCTGCATTGGTTCCATGCAAGGAAACAATGAAAAAGGTCCTACATAAGAATATTTGAGTTTCTTTGGGCCTTTGTATTATTAAGATTCAAGGTTAAAACTAGAGCTAAGTACCCTACTTTGAAGTCTGGTAATTTATGACTCTTGTCCCACTTCTGTTTTGAATAGTCAAAAGCATAATTAATGCTTTGTTTTGCATGGTGTTTTCCTTTATCAAGCATAATTTTGAAGCTGGAAGCTGTAGGATGGATTTCAATGAAGTCTTTCTGTATTCCATCCCTTTTATAACATAGCAGGAGTATTACCTGTAGAAGAATGGAATGATGTCTTATATGCAATCTCTAATGAAAGTATTGGAGTGCACCATTAATGGGTGAATCCATCTGAGTCTTTGAATTCTAATCCATAGGCACAGAATGTCCTTATAATGTCCTCTAAAGTTTGAATCATCCTTTCTGCTAGCCCATCACTCTGAGGGTCATATGCTGTAGAAAATGATAGCTTGGTCCCAAACAATCTATGAAGATTGGTCCAAAGTGCAGATGTGAGCTTGGGGTCTCTGTCACTTATGATATTCTTGAACAACCCTTTATGAGGAATAAATCTATTACATATAAGGAGAGATGTATCTATAGCAGTTTCATCTTTATGACATGGTATGAATATGGGAGTTTTGCTGTATCTTTCTATAATTACTAAACAGGAATTAGAAATTTTGTCACCACCTGGAGGAAGTGCTGTGACAAAATCCATGTGAACAAATTTAAAATGGGATTTTGGTTCTTGAATATAGATAAGTCCAAATTTCTTGCCTGTACTCCTGTTTTCTTTTTGACATCTGTCACAGGTATGGAACTATTCAATGGTCTCTTTTCTCCAATATGGCCACCATGCACAGTTTTTGACTTTTTCAAGTGTTCTGTCCTCTGACAGGTGTCCAAAATAGATTCTATCATGACATTAATAAAGAATAGTATTAATAATAAGTCTAATGCATATTGTCATGACATAAGAATATTTGGTTCTGTGGTAGATTATGCCATCAAAAAAGTGAAATATTCCTTCATAACAGGAGTTTTTTTATATTTTATCCAGTAAATAACCAGAGCTGTGTCTTTACAGTATTTATCCAGCAAGGATGTCAAGATATGGAAATTATTTTCCTGGTTATAAGACTCTCTGACTTCTTCAAAGAATTCAGTCCCAACATCAGTTATGTTAATTCCTTCAATTGGAATATTTGGTTTTGCTTCTAAAGGCATATACACTAGGGTATCAGGGGTATTGGCTAATTACCACCTACTAATTCCATCAGCATTATTATATATATTACCTGATTTATGAGCTATAGTTATGTTACCTCTATATTCTTGAATGGCTATTTGACATTCAAACATATTTCTTTTGGGTGTCTTCATTTCCAGAAGTGATTTTACAGCATTACAATCAGCTATCAACTCAAAAAACTGCCATAAAGATAATAGTGTAATTTCCCAAGTGCCCATACCAAACAGAAGCATTCCATTTGGATTGCACCATATCTGGCTTCTGTTGGTTTGATCTGTCTTGAGATATAAAAAACTAGTCCTTCTTTGGATTTTTCATCCATAATTTGAACTTGATTTAGAGATTCCCCTAATCCATCTCCACATGTATCAATGTACAAGCTGAAATTTGTATTCCATTCTGGCATAAGTAGTAAAGGTTCTTCTGTAAGATTTTTCCTTATCTTCTCATAAGCTTTAATTATTTCCTGTGTCATCTCAAATAATTTCTGTTGATCACAGACTCTATAGAGTGACTTGGCTAGAATTGCAAAATCTTTCAAGTGTTTCCTGTAATAGCTGGGAAATCCAAGGAAAGAAATCATTCATTCTTTATGATGGGGTATTGGCTTAAGTAGTACTACTTCTAATTTATTTTTATCAATACCCAAGCTTAATCCAGAAATAATATGTCCCAAGTCTTTAAGTTCTTTTAAGACAAACTTGAATTTCTTGAGTGAAATCTTCATATTCACTCCTGAAAATTTTTCAAATACTCTTGTAAGTCTTTCAAGGTGCATAGAACATGTGTCTGAACATATAATTAATAAGCCATCCTTCAGATCATTCTGGAGGGAAGATGGTATTTGTCATTCTTTGATAATGAGATGGAGCATTTTTAATCCCAAATGGCATTCAAAGATACTCATAAATGCCACAGTGAGTGATAATTATAAGTAATTTCTTGGATTTGGGAGTCAGAACATTCTTATGAAAGCCTTTCAATGCATCCATAGAGGCTATGTACTTGGATTTGGATAATTGAGTCAAAGTTTCTTGGATTCTAGGAATTAGATACCTATCTAAAACTGTGTAGGTATTCAGAGCTCTAAAATATCCAACCATCCTTGATTTATCATTATTCCAAGCAATAATAACAGGAGTGCTCACTTCAACTTCCTCATTATGGCCTAATTTTCTCAATACACCGATTTGTATCAACTCTTGGATATGTTTTTACAAGGCTTCTCTAGCTCTGAGGCCTTATGGATAAGCTGGTCTTCTAAGCACTGGAGGGTATGGTCCATAAATATTAAGAGTAATATCAACTTCATGGCCTCCAATAGCACCTAATTGTTCATTATCTGAAGAAAATGCATTTTTATATGTGTATAAAACATAAATAAGCTCTTGCCTCATTTTGAATGATAATTCTGGATTAATCTGTACTTCAACAAGTTGGTCAGTCACAAGTTCCTCTTTATAAGTATTTTCATTTGGAGATACTACTGATATTTGTTTGGATGTATTGAAAAAAGAAGATTTTTGTCTTTTGTTTTCTCCAATTGTAAAATATATGTCTTCATGCTTATTGGTGTCAATACCATAAACATCCAAGTACTCATTTCCAAAAATGATATGTTGAGATGTATAATTTTACATCAATACTATCAATGTCTTCATTCTCACACTTCCTGTAGGGTGTGGAAGTACATCATTAGTGTCCAATCTTCCCATAGGATAAGTATTATTTCTGGAACCACTAAATTGAACAATTTCTATTGTTGATATATGGTTTTTCCATTTGGGAAGTATAGCTTGAATATATTCTTTGCCTACACAAGTGCAAAATTCTCCTGTGTCTAAATCTACTTTGGCTTAAACATCATTAATCAGTATTGATGTAATACAAGATGCTCCAGAAGTGTAACCTTTGCCTTTAGCAGGTTTAGTACTACACATTCTGGCATCCTGAATATTGATCAGGCTATAGCATTTTCCACTATATTGTGGCAAGTGAGTATGGACTTCAGTGACTTCAAATAAAGCTGTAATGTTTTCAATAGAATAATCCTCTACTGGTGTATCCTCAGAGATTTAAGAATATTGGTCAGATTGTTCTTTCTATTCAGAACACAGAACCTCTTCAATGAATTGAACTTCATTTATTGTAGTCTTTTTGGTGCAAGTGTTGTCTAAATTTGAGGTGCTTCCACATTTATGACACTTTAAGACATGTATCTCAGGTCTGCTATCTTCTCTGGAAGTCTTTGGAATTATTTTGGATTCCATAGGGCTTCTAGTTCATGTTTTACCAATTCTTGTCCTAGTAATAATATACTCCATTGCATTAATACAGTGCTCTGTTGAACAGGTTTTTAAACATCTGTACTTAATAGCATGTTCTAGTTCTCCACCACATTTTCTCACTATTTTCATCTTAATCATTGAGTCAGACATATATGGGTGTAAAGCAGATAACCTGTTTTTTTTTTTGAGGAAACAAGTAAGTGGTTTATCCTTTTCTGAGTCAAAAATGGCACTTGAGAAAGAATTTTCCATTTCAAATCTCCAGAATTGTTGGCCCATTTGGTGATTATTTTAGATTTCCACCAAGACAAATCATGTTTTCCATGTTCTTGCCTCATCTTGTAATACCATTTCTTTTCAGTTCTGGTAAACAAGGAGTGCAGTTTACCCACTATCATTTCATCAGGTATATAAAGATCTTCCTGGAATATATCAATTGCTCTAATGAGCTCAATATGGTTATATTCACCTTCTCAGCGAATGTTTGTCATTCTTACATTTTGCAAATATCTCTTGCAGAGATTAAATTTTCTCCTAGAAAAGGGGTCAAAATTCCTTTTACAGATAGTTTTTCTGCTTCTAAAGGTTTGGAATGTCTGGGAATTTGTGAATTTGGGTCATAACCCTTATGAGTTTTTGTCACTTTTGCAGTTTTGTAATCCTTTAAATTTTTTCTTTCATTATCACTTCTTTCCAGATTTGTTGCAAAAATACTTGTATTATCAACTATTTCCAAAATATGTTATTTCAGATTTGTTAGTTGGAAATCAATGTGAGTTTATAGTTCATCATTATTTACTTGAAATTTTCTCTCAATTCTGTCATGTGTATTCAGAATTTACTCAAGTCTAGCATCAGTTACTCTACACCATTCAGTGAAATTCCTGTCATTGTTTTTCAAGTCATTAAAATTTGAAGTTAATTCTTTTAATTCCTTTTCAAATTGACCAAGTTGGACATCAATAATGGACTTAATATGCCTTATTTCATTCATTATTTCTGTGTAAAATACCTGTCCATTCTTTCCTTCTCCTTGGCTGTGAATTCCATGAGGTTTATGGCCATATTGAATACACTTTCCAAGGCTGAAGGCTCCAATTTGGGGCTCCTGTATCCTTCTGGATAAGGTCTGTGCCAATTGGCTTTGCCTTTTCCCTTTCCTTGATTGTTCCTGGGACCTCTATTCTTCTTCTGAGGTCCTTGAAGATTGTCTTTGAATATTTCTGGAGCTGTTTGATGCCACTGGGCCTTGTTTCTCCAAAGCTGGGGTCATTTACAACTCTTTCTTCTGGTCTATGGATAAAAGACTTTGGTTTTTCAGCCAATTCTGTATCTTTTTGACATTTTCTTTGCAATACAATGAACGCCATTATCCTGAGAGTTCTCTGGTCTTCTCCTGACCCAGAAAGCTCTTGATGTGTAAGTAGGAGTTCATATCCCCCTTCTAAAAGCTTGGGCATATTTCCAACTCCTCTTCCTTGGCTTATCTGTATGAGTTTTTCAACTGGGACTGATATAACTCTATAGCTTCCACTTGGAAATGGTTCAGCCCTTAAAACATTACCTTGAATCAGTTCAGGCTCAGAGTTAATGTTAATTGTTGTTGGTACAGAACTTTGGGAATGGGGGGCAGCTCTGGAATCCTCCAGATGTTTCTTTCTTGAGGAAGACTTTCCAGATCTCGCCCTCGTCTTTCCTCTTCCTTTTCCAGATCCATCTGGTTGGACTGAATATTTGCTTGCATTTCTGGTATGCACCATCTACATGTAAGTTCAAGAGAAAATTGAATATAAAGACAAGGAGTACACACCTTTTTGAGGCTGTTTGGCTAGCTCTGTCTCTAATAAAGTGACGCTTTTAGTATTTTGCACTTAAATACTGTCTTCAGATTTGGGACTGGTAATATATCCATTACTGAGCTTAATACCAGATGCATTTTATGTTATTAAAGGGACTAGAGAGAAAAAATTATAAAAGAAAAATTAACTTTTATACTTTTTGAATTTTGAGATTTTTTATAAGTTTATTTTTTTATTTAGAACAATTACTATTTTTAAAGAAGAAAAATCAAAACTTAAGGTTTTGAATCAAAATTAATTCATAGTAACTCAAAGAATGATTTTAGAAGTTTTTGGATGTGAAAATGCCAGGTGTAAAACAGTATAAAATTAAACCAAGTTGCTCAATTAGAAAGATTTTCAAGACATATCAAAAAATGAGAATACTTTCAAATTTAAACTTGAAGCAAAAAAATTATTAAATTAATATATTTTGTAGCTTAAAAATATAGTAATCAAGGGTACAAGGTTCAAAAAACACAGCCAGGCTCCAAAATGTAAGGTGTGTCTATGAAATTGTTGCTAATATTACTATTAATCAGAATTGCTATAACTTTGCTTATGAAATATAATAAAGAAAATTATTAGAAAAAATAAAATAATTAATTTCTTAATTATTTCTTTTACTTGCTATACACTAATAGTGATTACAACAGTAAGAATTAATTGTCCACCAGAATCCATTACAAGAATTACTTAATAATACAACCTCTTTATTAAAATAATAGAAATTATCTTTTGAAAGAATAATTATAAATCAAATTATTGAAGAAAGCTAATAACAGAGAAAAAAAATAAGAATTAATCAAAAACACTCACTAATAATTCAATGGTACCTTGAAAAGAATTTGTAGAGAGATTTAACAGATAAATTGTGGATTTAAAGGATCAAAATTTGATTTAAAGCAGTGATAAAACAAATTATAGTTTATTTCTATGATTTCACACCTTTCTTATTGATTCTAAAAGACTTAAAACAGTTAAAATAAATTAACTAATACTTACTTGTTGGTATCAAAGATATAATTTGATAATAAGATGATTTTGGAAAAAACAGAAAGAGGAGGCCTCTTTTAAGTCAACAACAGCTCACAGAGGCATGCCATGTAGTAAAATGACAAAAAGGTGAGTGAGAAAACAATTATACTCTTTGAATTATTCATTGCATCATCTTTTGTCACATAAGATTATCATAATTACTTCATTGAGTCATTTACATGACTACCAACCCATTTATGGTTAAAAATAAGAGTAACAACTGTAAATCCTCTATTATTTGAAAATGAACATTGGTTTCTCAAAGATATCAATTTCAGTGGATATTTCATCACAGGATGTATTTTATGTAAATTTTTTTAAAGATTCAGTGTTTCATGTGGAATCATCAAAAATGGACTGTAAGTCTGACTTTTAATTTAGATTATTAATTCATCATTATTTTTGGTTTATTTGTTGATCTTAACATTCTACATTGGTCCTGAAGGTTTTACAAGCATTAATTAAGAATTGTATTTTTAATGAATTTTTGGAGATTATACCTTATTTCTACTTAGAATTGCATATAGCTCAGTTTAGCTGATTGCCATGAGGTAAATGAATGGATACTAACTAAATAAGGGTTTTAATTACCATATCGAGGCTTGAACATGGAAAATCATTAAGAATCAAAATGGTTTTAGGAATCAGAGTTTCTCTTTACTTCCTTGTCATGTCAAAATAGCGGCTTATTTGCAATTTTCTTATAAGTTAATGGGACTCTAACTAGGTAACCAAGTTTACAAAATTTTTCAGAATACCAATTAGGCTATGATCAAAAATGGATCCAAGATTTAGAGCTTTTCATTCCTCAGAGGCCTCAGAAGCTGGGTACCCTGGCTCTCTTTGATGTCTTTTTTCCCCCTTAGCTCTTTTGACATAAAAAATTGTAATTCAAGCTTCAGGACTGATATCCACTATGTGTGTACCAAAACTTTATTTAAGAATACTATTTTTTTAAGTCCCACAAACATGAATAACATTAATATTGGTGTATATGTAACATGGGATTTCTCACATTCCCATTATTTTGGCGTGAAATTGAGAAAAACAAAAATTTTCACAATTCTTTTATGTGGTATTGATGATGTGGTGTTGAAGGATTTTCCATATTCACACCTCATAGAGTTAATTTCATCTTATTCACTCCATGGCTCTACCCTAGGTGCAATTTTGTGTAGAAGTCAAATCTGGCCTTCAATCCATGGATTTACTTACTCACAAAAATGTCATTCATCTTTTCTTAAATCAAAAATGATGAATTTTGGATATATGAATGACTTATGGGTTATTAATAGTTCCAAATCTATTTTAATATTAGCTGTGGCCTTTTTGGTTATGCAAGATATACCTCAAGGCTCACACAAGCAAGCTTGAATATTCTGCATTGGCTAGTAAGTACTGATATTTTTCATGAAATTCATGAGGTGCTTGTGCTATCTTCATATGTTGATATACATTTGAAACATGAAGTGACCCAGTATGCCCAAAATGTAAATCAGTGAAATCATTGTTTATATCACAAACCAGTTGTATTGACACAAAATACCTCAATTTTGAAAAGAAAGTGAAAATGAAATCAAGTATGAAAATACTAAATCTTTCCTCTTTTCAAAATCAAAATAGGCTTCATCATCTTTGTGGGGTCATTGTGAGAATGGTATGAGACTCTCATCAATAAATCCAATGCACCCTGGGAAGCCTTCTGCCTGAATAACTGGTAAAATCTCTATGCATTGTTCTATTGTTGGCCACACAATCATTCTCCTCTTCAGATTTGTTAACATGCCAATGAATATTTGAGAATACAAAACAATAGCCTCATAGCTAATTCCAAAAAATTCCAATTTGTTGTAAATCTTCCCCATTTCCATTTGATCCTAACCTTGATGGTAATACATCCAATTTTATGGAAGGATTAAATTGTTTTTTTTGATTAATTTTGAAAGTTTTTTTAATATTGAATCTATGACACCAATTTTTGAAATGAGTCATGTGTTTTGCAACAAAGTTGGCAAAAAGCTTCACATGATAAGGTTTGTAAATCATTCAATGTATATAGTAATGTGAAGAATATCTTATTTGAGGATTGATTTATCTTTGTGATGTTGTTATATCTAATAAGGCTATATCTTTCTGGATATCTGAATCAGTATAAGAGCTGCAAACATCCATGAAACGCAGTGATTTTAATTTCTTAAGTAAAGATAATCTTTGGGATGCCTATGGAATTGTAAATGATAGAGATTTCTATAGTAGATGTGATTTGAACTAAAATGATTTAATAAATTACCAGGGTGTTAAGACTTTATGAAAGAGAAGGTAATTTTAATGCAATTAAAAATGAACTTCCTAAGGAATGTATCAAAAAACAATGCTTTTAGTGAAGCCAAAGGTGGTATTTTAGTATCCCAAAATGGGACTTGGAGGCAAAAACCCTGGTTTTTTACCTCAAAATACCACATTTCAAGAAGTTTGGGATTTCCCAAGTCCTAAAAAATTAATTTGGAATTTGGGAAAAAAACATGGAATTTTGTGTGTGGGATTTTGTAGCTTTGACACCCCCCATTATTAATAGTTTCATGGACACATATTATAATTTGGGTTTTATTCAATTCAACAAAGTCTTTATATAAAATAAAATTGTTCTGACCTTTAATAGGGGAATACCAATTCTTTGAAACCAAATTTTGACAAGATTTTACAAAAGACTCCTCTTAAGCTTCAAGAATTTGCAAAACCAATGAAAACCTGATTTACCAAGTAGATTGCTTTCTCAAAAAGGTACGAATCCCATAAAGCTGAAAAAAACAAAAAATTAATTATATGAAGGCCTCCACAGCCAGATTATTACCTTCTAAAAGTATAATTTTGAGTTCTTCCTCCAAAAATAATCTTCATTCATTCAAGTGATAGAAATTCTGCACAGGTATTGTGTAGTAACTTTGAGCTTTTATTTGTTCATAAATATGAAATAAGGAAATAATAGCAAATAAGTGCATCTGGGGGGGGGAGAAGTAGAAAAAAAGAAAGCATGAAAGAGCATAATATGTATAATTCATAAGGAAAATTGAACATAGGTGTTCTCCACCTGTGTGAACCTGCTGTACTATACAACACATATTGGTGAAAATGGTATCCAAAACAAAGAAATTATTTGATTTTTCACTCAAGTAATATCTTATATATATATATGTTTCATCATAATAGAAATGAGTAATTATCATATTAAGAGTATCAATGAGGATTTCAAAAAATGGGTATCAGAGCTTTGTGCATAATAGGCAACATGAAATCTTCAAGGTGTGAAAAAGAAACCCTTGGATTTATTAATTTGAGTAATTTAAAGCCTTATTTTTTCTGTAGAATATCTAACAAGGGTTTAGTAACTATGGAGGTTTATTTAGTTAATGTGAATTATTAATGTTTGATATTAAGATAATTTCCTTTTTAGCCAAAAAAGAGGTATATTGTACATCTCTCTTTGTTGATATATGTGCTCAAACTTCTGATTAAGCTGGTGAAGCTACTATGAATATCGGTAATGAATATTTGTGTAGTCTCTAATGTTTTTAGGGTAGATTAAGGCTTACTTTGATGACTATTGAAACCATTGAAATTGAAATTAAACAATGATTAAGTGGTGTCATACTTGAAAGAAGCATTTTAAGATCAATAGTTTGAAAAATTTCCCTGCAAAAATGAGAGGATGAGGGGGGTAGCTGCACAAAAAATCAGTTTTGGAGATATCAATAGAAGGATATCTCAAATTTGGTAAGGTAGATATTTTGAATCTTGAAATCAGTTATTTTATTGACTCAAGCTACCATAGAAACACAGAGAGAGGTTAGAATGTTTCTTATGGTGTGTTTTATGTAAAATACAGGCTGAATTGAGAAAATTGGTGATAAAAATATTTCTATAAATGTTTTCAACCCTAACCCAAAGGTTGGCCCTCAGAGACCAGAAAGCTATAATAAAGGCATGAGAATTATTCTGATGAGAAATCAGAAGAGTAGTTCTTGGAGATAAGGGAAGGGACCTATAAAAGATTTACTGTATCACACAGCCTCAAAATAATAATCTCTCCAAACATGTGTCAGTTTACCTCACATGAGAGAGCTGGACTAAAAGAAATCTTCCTCATTTTTCCAAAAAATTTCAATTGGAAGGAGGTAATCTAATTAGTAAGAAATATCAATTCATGTTTCATGAGATATCAACCCTATAAAAAACACTTCAAAGCTTGCACAGAATTTCATGGTCCTCAGAGGATAAATATTTCCAATTCCTTTCTTTTCATTGATATAGATATCTGCAGCTTGTATGAATAGGGGCCTTTCTCCAACTATTTTTCTTCTCCTTATATAAAGATGTAATGTGAATTCATTTTCTATGGCCTCTCTGTTAGTATTCTATCCTATAATTGAACTAATTGTAAATTGATCACAGTAGCTGAGATTCTTTGTTGAGGTGAGACCCAAAATTATGAATAAAATTCAATTTATCACTAAATATCAGGTGGAATATTACTTTATTAAGTAAATTAGGATCTGAAAGCTTAAATATCAGGGGAAAGGTGTCTATAGAATGTAGTTCTTCAAAATTAAGAGTAATTTTTACAGGGTTTTGAAAGAAAAACATCAGAAAAAACTAATATTTTAGGCTTTAAAATAAAACCTATGTATTTGAAACATAAATTTGAGCTGGGTTTGGTGTATAATAATTGAAAACAGTGAAATATTCTGGCTTTCTTTGAAAAATGCACAAGACTTAATTTTAATACTTTGAGAATAAGATTAGAGCATCTTAAAAGTATTTTTGAGCTAGCCTTTTCTTCATACTACTCTTAAAGAAATCAATTTTATGTGTTTTTGAAGGAAAAATTCACAGTTAAAGTAATTTTTCTTCCAAAAGAAAATTACATCTGTATTTATCAGTGGGAACCAATATGTTATTATACAGTATAAATGAAGAAGAGCTTATGGGCTAAATATCTGGTATTTATTATTTATTATTTTCTGATTTCTATCCTATGATAAGTAGTTTCATTTTGAACAGCTCCAGTGCACATTTTAAAATTCATGATAACAACTAAATTTCAAAAATTCAACAAAAGTATCCATATTGACCATTATCATCATACATCATTGAAGTAGTATCCCATATAATCCAACTTTAAAGGACTCTAAATATTTGTCATTATTCTTAATATTCCTATTTTTATGAAATTTACGATTATTTCTATCTTGATTTCTATTTTTACTTATCATTTATTAACAAAAGACGATTATGTGGAATTTATGGATAAAAAATATCTTCTTCTTCTATTTGTCATGATTTAGTAATAGTTTTATCTCTTTTGAAAATTGTTTTATTATCACTTGATAGGATCGAATTAGCCCTCTGAGTTTCTGAACTATTTTTTTTGTAATTTTTTTTAGTAACCAATGTTTCAAGTAGGGTAAATTCTGAAAAGGAATTTTTGAGTAGGATTTCCTATTCAAGAAACTATCAATAAGTAAAATTTATTTTCAAACTCATAAGAAACAACTTAGAATATTAGGAAGGGAGGTATAGATCATTCTACCACACACTTAGAGAAAGGGTTGCAAGACCCCAAAAGAGGATGAAAACCTGTCCAATATGATATTCCCCTCCAGGTACTACTTAATTCATTTTTCACATTTAATGGGGCCTCCACTATATGGATTTGAAAAGGTAATACAGGTTTCAAGGGGCTTCAAGATATTTGTGGAGATATTCTTTGAAGAAAGTAATCTTTTTCAGACCAAGAACCAACACAAGCTCATGAGAAATATTTTTACAAAGCACCATGACTTTAGACATCTTATTCTATATAATTTTTCACAAGATCCAGATGGAATTCTTATAAATGAGTAAATTAACACTATTACTATCAACTAGGCTTATTTTTGTGGGAACTTGTTTTGTGTGAGATAAGTTAGGCAGTATCTGAAAGTTGAAAATGCAAGAAAGCAGTTTTGAATTTCTGTTAAAGCTTGTAACCTTTGCTCTTTTTGTGTGTCAGAATAATCTGAACTTCCCTTTATAAAAATTCTGAATTATATTAACTTGAGTTCACCATTGATTTATTTTTGTATTGATGGTGGCTAGTTCAGAAACCTGTATTCAACAGACTCTACATGACGTTTTTTGATTTGGAAACAAGGGTTTAGTAAACTTCAACAAAAATAAATAAAGATATAAATCTGTAGAAAAGACTGCCAATTTACTTTACCAATAACAGTAGTACCTTGAAGGAACTCCAATATTTATGGTAACACTGATGATGATATGATAACTAATACTAAAAAACACTCATATTTTTTAGGTGATTTAATAAATTTATAATTATCATTTTCAATAAAAGACACTAATATTGTTTAAGTAACTATTGAGCCTGGCTTCTGAGTAAAGAGCTTTGTAAATGAGATTAATTTTTAAAAGAATTTAGACCAACTGATAACTACTATCATTCACAAAGCACTCAGAGAATAACACTGGGCTTGAATACTGACAAAAATTTAGAAATGGGATAACAATATTAAGGAGATAGGAAAAAGTTCAATTCATTAGTTAATGTAGAATAGCTGTTATATACTATAAATAATAATAAGGACTTGGGAAGTGCTTCTGAGCTTAGCTAATGAAAAAATAATGGGGATGGGAAGAGTAAATAAGATGATTTTATTAATTGAAGTAGACCAACTGTGTACTACTATAAGCTATAAATAACTCATAAAGTTCTAATGAGCTTGGCTACTAAGAAAAATTTAGGAATTTGGATGGGATAACTTTACTTCTGAGCTATTTGATAAAAAACTAGGATAATGTGGATGGATGGAGTTCCCCCCAAAAAAATGTTAAGCAGTCACATTCTTGTGATGAGCCTCTGTCTAGGCCACAAGGAAAAAAGAATTGGGGGGAGAGGGGAACTCTATTCATAGCTTTTAGTGTCTCCATAGGATTGTAAAAATAAGGTTACTTGGATTTCTTCAGGTTTTTCCAGGTTGGGGCTTCTTAGTTGATTATTTCATTTATCATATGATCAAATGAAAAAAGAGAGTCCTCATCTCCATGATTAGTGATGATATTTGATTCCCTGTTGATTATTTTACTGATTTTTTAATGAATCGAAAAACCTGAAATCCTTATATCCATGATTATGAATACTAGTTTGTTTTCTATTGATGCTGTCATTAATTATGCAATATATTGAAAATTCTGGAATTCTTATATCCATGGCTATTGTACTAGAGCTTTCCTATATTTTTCTTTAAATAGGTGTCCTATAACTGTAATATCATTGCATTAAACCCTTTAGAAACTTTATTACTGTTTCTTTGAGACTTTAGTAATACTACTTTGATACTTCTACTGTCTATATTCTAATTTTTAGCCTATTTTATCCACCTTTCACACCATTTTACCATCTCTCTACACCCCAAATCCTCCATTTATTCATTCTAACACCACAATGCTCACTCTTTCATGGTTTAAAAGAATTATTACTGATTTTCAAAACATTTTCAGTTCCATTCTTAAATGATAGAATTCCCCAAAGGGATCAGAGATTACAATATACCTGTACTGTTCTTGTTTCAAAATTATCATAAACCTGAATTAAACACTTGTCCTAAATGTTTACTTCCAGACTAAATACTTACATCCTCTCAAAAGCAATATAAAGACCACTTTTCATATAAGTATCCAATTATTCCTCCTTTATGAAGAAATAAATTCTTAATTGATCTTCTATGAGCCCTACTTGACTACAACTCTTCCCTGAAGTATATTTTCATGCATCCCCATTGCAGCTAAGACCTTCTGTGGTGTAGTAAACATTTTCTTTTTCTACACAAATTATTCAATAAAATTTTCAAATGAATAATTAATGAATTGATATAAAAAGGAATTTATTTGGGTCTAACAACCTCTTCTACACATTAATATTTCAATTTGGAATGGTTGACTTGGTGTCATTTTGTCACAATTATACTCACTTTTAAACTAAGAAATGTTAAGTATAATTTTAATTTCTTTAGTTTCTTTGATACTTGACTATGAAGCCAATCATTAAATTATTATACTATTTCTGTTCTTTTTTTACGAAAAACCACTCTAATAATATTAAGAAATCAATATTTTGAAAAAAATTACCAAATAATATTATAAATAATATACATATATGAACTCAATAATAATAAGATGACAAAGTATTATTATCATTAATTGTGATTATTTTTTGTTACCAATATGTCAATGATGATGGTAAAATTATTCTACCCGAAGTAATTTGAAATTGAAATAAGTTATTTATAAATCAAAAGCTATAATTCTATATAATAAAGCATAAATAATAATAGAAAAATACCTATTGGTTAATGAAAAAACTATAATTATTATACAAATATGTCAAAAGATAGTGTTTATGGACTATTTTAAAGAAAACCCTTCAGAAAAAGAAATAAGAGTGAATTTAAATTGAAAGAAACACAAATGTATTAATCTATAATGAAAAATTGTTATTAAAAATAACAATTGACAAGGTTTTTTTTATTGAATTACAATAAAATTCATCTATTCCAATTATTACTATAAATGTTTATTGAAGCTCTTATATTCTTTTCAAACTGGGTTGAATTATGAAAATTTTCATGGGATTACATAGTCTTTTTATGCAAAATAAAGTCTCCCAAGTTGATCAAGAGTACCACTATTGATTCAGGCTTCCAGAATGCTCTGAATGAGCTTAAACTTTGACCTTTAAACTTGAAAAAACTAAATCTAATATTTAAAAACATTTAGTGAATATCTTCAAAGTTCATGAAGTCAATAAAAACTTTTTTTATTAAATAAGCTGATAAATAATGGTCATTATACATTATTATATATTCTCTAGACTTCAATTAGCTATTTAAGCTGATTTTTTAGGTTTATAAAACTATTCTCCAGGATTTAATGCTATTTCAATTTGTACCCAGTTTTTTACAATGAGAGAAAACTTCAAGGTTAATATGAACTATCCCCAAATTGATTTTTAGTATACCTCTACACCTAAAATATAGCCGTTGAAAGTTTGAGACATTTTCAAAACTAAACAGAAATTTTTTACTTTTGAGGTAATTTGGATCTGAAATTCACTACATCAGGAAATGAGGTCATTCTCAATATAAGTAAAACCTGTTCTATTTGTGGTATTTGGAATTAAAGATTGGGGGTAGGGTTTGTCAGGTAAAACATATCCATGAATAAACAAACACACCTTACTTATGGGGAAAATTTTAGTTTATACTTGAGATTGTAATTTCGGTGGGTTCTTAAAGTTTAAATCTTAATTAAAGCTTAAATAAGATTTGATTCGAGCCTAATTATGAGATATTAGCTTCAAATCAAAGCTGTAACCTCATCTCAAATTTTCTTTGGCTGCAGAATCATGATGAAGGCTGGCTAAATTCAAAAATAACTTTATGAAGATACAAAAAGTTCGGTACCCTGGAACCCTTTTCCAGAATCCATTTTCCCCACTTGTGTTTGTAGGGTCCTCCCATTTTATTTATTACATAGCATACTATGGAATTTTTAAATTATTATGGACAAAGTGTCCCCAAGCTTTATCGCCTGTATGATGAATCCAAGGCTCAATTTAGAACTACACAACACACCTTTATTTTACCATTATCTTGGTAGGTTGAGTTATGAATAGTGTAGCTTCATTTTAGCTTAAGTTTTATAAAGTTTAATTTGAATAAAATATCTTAAAATATCTTGATTTTGTGGTGAAATACCCTATGTTATGACCGCAGGTACAATTGGATGTAGAATAAAATGGTGCAATTAATATATAATATATAAATTCTATTCTAAAAGATAATTAAATAATCTTCTATTCAACTAAAATTCCAACTTAATTCACTCTAATTTCAAGAAAAAAAACTTCTAGTGAAGAATTTTTGTGAGTCCTTTGGGAATTTAAAATATTTCTCAGGGATCAAAGTGCTTCATATACCTCTGTGAAAAAATCTTATACTTAAAATCAGGAGAAAAATAAAAACTTACCTTTTTCAGTTTTCCCATTAATCCAAACTGGAAAATGTATATTAAAATGTGAGTTGTTGTATTTGGAATTTGATAAATTTTAGTTTTTCACAGAAAAACGTACACATAATCTATATTGAAAATTGAATATAGGGAAGCTTCATTATTAGTTATTTGACAAAAACATATATAAATTATCATTTTACATCAAAAATAGATACAATTATCAAGAATCAGAAAGCCTTACCTGTCAGCCTGTGACTCAAAACCAGAGCACAAGCATGACAGACAAATGACATAAACCAATGGTAAAGACAAGATACCACCAAAACATGGAGCTGAGCCAAATCAGCTCAAAAGGTATCAAAAGAAAGAGGAAACTCACCCCTTTCCAAATATACAAGTCCCGTCATCATAGGACAAAGAATAACAAAGTTGTTGCTGAGCACCAACCTTATTTTCACATCTCATCTGAAATACAGAGGAAGAGGGTTTGAAATAAAGCTCTAGGTCAGGGCTATCCAATAATACTAGCCAAATTGAGCTAGAACCAGAATTACAGAAGTTATGACCAAAATAAGGTCAATTAAGGGTGAATAAATTATTCACGTCTCATCTAACTTCTACAGTTTTAGTGTGAGATACCTAAGGTGGGGCCTTTTGGAAAGAGCACAATCAGGGATATATGATAGTGCCATATATTTCCCCATATCTCATCTAGAGCAAAATTTATGGGGCAAACAAACTCCATACAGTTTTTAAGTAAAACATATATATGCACAAAAAATCTTGTACATGGCATAACTTTGCCATACTCAATTTTAGCCATATCAAATGAGGTACCATTCCTTAGAAAACAGCCAGGGCTACATAATGAATCAATGTTGACCTTGATATCTCAAAAACTGACAAAGGTATGGAAGTTTCAAGCTCAAAATCCCACAGTTAGACCAACACAGTCTTACTGTAGGATATTCTCCCATAAGTATGATTATGAGGTGTCAAAAAGACAAAGGAGCTTGTTTATACTTCAATACCTTATAATTTGGTCAATACTGGGGCCCTGCACAGGTTCTTTACAGCATTCTACGCGTCATGCATGTCAGAAGAGGGCTATGTGGTCCCCAGATGAAAGTTTTCACCCTGTATTGGTGAAAACTGCCCATATGTGGTTTCAAAACCACATCCGAGCCCAATACAGAGCATACAGGCACTATGAAACCCACAAGCCAGTATCTGGAAGTGAAAAATATTCACCTCCTCTACATGGAAAGGTCTACAAACCTTTTTCACCCTATTTTAGGATAAAAAGGGACCTTCTCTTCACCAGAATAGGTTTCCTCATCCTTCTCTTGAATTCCTATGTAGTGCAACTGTCAAAAACAGTTATACTCTTAGAAAATAATTGGGAATACTTTTAATCTTAAGTATTCTAGTCTTTATTATAATAACCCAATTGGTAAAGCTGCACACAGGGCTTTCAACAGTGCTCACCACCACTAAAGTCTTTTAGTAAAGCCCTTATATGTTAATTTAAACCTTTTTTTTATAATTATTATCTGTGTCATAGTCGTCTCTTAGGTTGTAAATACCAGTATGATCACCTCTCCATAGACTCAGCCAGACATTTTGGGGGCCTGGGCGTGTTTTTAGACTTTTTGGACCTTATAAGTATGTTTTTTCTCTTATTTTATTCATTCTGCCACTTTTTTTCTTTTTTTAGGCATAAATGCTATTAAAAAATAAATTTAATATATATCTTATATTTCCTTTTTGAGTGGTATAAACTATATACCACTGTGTTTTCCTTTATTTTAATTGCCTTATTATGTGGTTGATTATAATTACAAGTCAAACTGTGAGATACTGGAATAAAAACAGTGTACCAGATATCCATAAGCTGTACTTCTGAAGTGTGATTGCTTATTTTAATTAAACTTTCATAATACAAGGGCACAATATAGAAATATATTGCCCAGAGGCCATTATTAGACGTGCAAAAAGCCTTTTAAGAAGTACTAACTGAAATTAAGCCCTCTTTTCCTGTTTGATTCATTGGAAAAAAACTACAGCCCACTTGAGACCCAGTCACCGGCCAACACACCAGTGACACCTTAAGAGCCAGAGGGTAGCAAGGATAAAGGAAAGAGGCACACTGAAGGCCTTATCACATAAAAGAAGTGGACACCAATTGCCACCCAGAGGAGTATAAAATCACAAAATTCTGCATCAATACAAGTTAAACCAACGTTAACCACTTGTACAGCAAAGATTACAATTATTAACCCAATTGTAACCTACAAAGTCAAATTGCCAAAAGCAGTAGATAGCAAATTCATAAAAGGCACAGTAAAAGGTAAATACCCTAAGAACATTAAGTTGTTTAATTCTTGCAAACACTGATATGTCACCTGTATATCTCAGGAACCTTGGCTTCCAAAGGAACCAGCCAGAGGACAGAGAAGGCTTATCCAGAACCAGAAGACCTGGCAGAGGACACCTTGGACACAGTGGTGGATGGAAAGACATTGAGGGAAATCATACCCAGTCTTCCATTCACATTCCAATTCAACAGAAACCTCAAACCAGAGGACTGGAAGGATATGGATCAAGTTCTTCAGCTCCACCAACTCCTCAAAGACCTTTTTGAATGGAGCATGAACAACAAGAGGTTCAACCTAGCATCCCAGTGGGCAGAGCTTGGAGCAAGTTTCCAGAAGATATGTCTCAGAGAGATAGACTTCGAAGACCTGATGGTAATCACCAAGGGTTGAAATTCCACCAGAAAGTTCAGACTCCTGGAGTTGAGGGCAAACAGGATAAGGGAGAATCAAGCCACTATCTAAGCTATAGAAGAACAACTGACCCAGCCAGGGAATACTCAGATTCTTTCAGGCTCAAAAGGAGTAGGCCAAATCAGCTCTCCAGTGGCTTCACACCATTCAGGAACCAGCAGATCAGTGGCCAAGAGTCACCATTCTTCACAATCCCAGGAAGTTTCCAGGAGAAGACAAGGATACAAGGGCAAAAACAAAAGACCTCTTTCAATCAAAGGCAGAAAGAGTCAGACCCAATGATTAAGAAGCTGTTGGACATGGTTACAGAAGTACACAAGAACCAAAAAAAGTTGTAAACCACTCTAGAATCAGTAGCCCCATAAATAGAAATATTACCCCCACTCAGATTGAACATAATGTTGATACACCTGAGAGTAACTTAAACAGTTATGCACTGTGGTTACAAATGTCCCAATATGCTGAGAAAACTCAAAAGCAGTTTGCAGAACTTGAAGCAAGCCATCAGAGGATGCAAAAATTGACAGCCTCCATGGAAAAAATTGTTAAAAACCCAAAAAGGACATTCTCAATGGAGTGAAGCCTCTGAAGAAACCAACAAAAGACTTAGTCTATTCTTTGAAGAACAACACCACAGCAGAAGGGACAGGGAGTGTCTGGATCAAGACATAAACAAACTGTTTAATGTCTACCATAACTTGAAGCCCCAACCACAAGAACATGTTATGGATAATCCATATCATCAAGAAGACATAAAACCAGATTCCCTTTTGAAGAATAAGTAAAGATCTCCATCTCAATACCAGAATGGAGACAATATGTCTTATTCTGAGAAGGAAGCCTTAAAAAAACTTCCAGAGGCCTCAATCTCGCCCAAGTTCTCTAGAACAAGAGAATATGATCATATGGAGCCCATTGATTATATTGATGGACTATTCATTGATGTACCAAGAATACCAGACTACTGGATTACTGCTAGACTCAATACAGCATTCAAAGGCCATGGTAGTATGTGGTACACAGAAATGAAAGAAATCCATGGAAGAAGGAACTGGCCATAGTTGAATATTAAAATCATCCAAAAGTACAGCAATATTACTTGCATATGGAAGAAGACCATTTCATTTGAAAATGACAAGTACTCTGTGGACAAATACCAAGAGGAGTGGTTCCTCAGAGAGTCTAAGAGACTTAAAGCTATTGATCCTCAAATGAAGAACCAGATGAGGAATCACAAACTCCTGACACAAATGCCAGGAGAACTAGAGCATGCAGTGAAATGCAGATGAAACCATAATTGCACACTATATTACATTGCAAATACCTTACAAGACATAAGGAAAAGAACAAATATAAGGAAATATTTCCCATATAAAACCAGTGGTTTCAAAGAGAAATAACCTTTCAGGGTAGATTTTAAAGACAAACCTAGAGAAATAGTGGAAGAAGTGACTAAGAAGAAGAATTCTTGTCACAATTCTGGTTCAACAGACCATTATGCCAATAACTTTCCAAAGGAAAAGAAGATAGTCTATGCAATTGGGAAAGTCCCACAGGAGGAATCCCCCAAAGAGGATTTTGAATCAGACTCTATGGGTGATGCCATCAGAGAAAAATCTGATTGAGAAAAAGACCCAAGAGAGGAATTTCTAGTGAAGTAGCAAGAGGAAACACCACTAGAAATTGAGGACATACAGTTAGAAGCAGGCATGCCACAGGACACTGCAAACAAAAACTTGTGCAAACACACACAAGATGCACAAACATTCCTAGTTACACCAACTAAAGGAATGGAATACATACATGGGACAGCCACAAAGATGGCTTTTTGCATAGGCAATGCTCAACACCAATTGATCATTGAAAGTGGAGCACACTGCTCAATAGTGGCCAGAAATTATCTGTATCACCACTTCCCAAACTGGGAAAAACAACTCTTGCAAACCAAAGCAATGAACTTCAAAAGCGCATCAGGCAAGGTGACTTCCATTGGGAAAATTATCAAAGACATAATTATACCTCATAGGAAAGGTAATATCAGACTCAACCCAGACTTTTTTGTGCTTGAAGATGCTCACATCCAAGGGTTGTTACTGGGAGCAGATTACCAGAGGATGTATGGCATTGACATTTACACTAGTAAAAGCAGGCACATTACCATTGGTACAAACAAGGAGAAGAAATTTTCACTTGAAAGATACCAAGTATCTACCCATGACCCTCTAGAAAAATTACTGAATAAATTTAGGGAGGGCAAATTTAGCACTACCCTCACCAGTAAACAGAAACTTAGTTTACTGAAGATGCTGAGGAAAAATAGACTAGCATTTGTCATTGGTAAAGAGCCATTAGGAAAAATCAGAGGCCATGATATAGAATTATATCTGGATGTGGAAAGACCCTATCCACCCATGATGAGAAGACCTCCATACCAAGAAAGCCTGTAAACTAGGAAGGAAATTGAGAAACATATCAATGAACTCCTATAAATGGACTTCATCAGGCAGATAGGACATAATGAAATAGTGGAAATCACCACTCCTGTCCTTATCACCTGGCATGATTGCAAATCTTGGTTGTGTGGGGATTTCAGAGCTCTGAATAACTACACAAAAGCTGACAGGTACCCTATACCAGGGATACCTCATGCCCTAGACAAACTGGCAAAAGCCAAATACATAACCAAGATGGATTGTATGAAAGGCCTCCCCCAGAATGGAGTTAAACAAAACTCCATGAAACTACTCAGAATCATATGCCATATGGGCATATATGAGTACACCAGAATGCCATTTGGCATCAAGAATGCACCAGCCCACTTCCAAAGGATGATGGACACAATATTTCAAGAGGAAATATTGGAAGGCTGGATGGTAGTATATATTGATGACATCATTATATACTCAGATACATGGGAGGACCATGTGCAGTACATAGACAGAGTGCTAAGTAACTGCACACCCATTAGTCTGAAAATTACACTTAAAAGGTGAAATTTTAGCCAACAAAAGTTACTAGCTCTAGGAAATAAAATAGCAGAAGTACTGTTAAAAACAGTACCAAAAATAATCAAAGAGATGCAATCTTTCCTTGGATTTGCTAGCTACTACAGAATCCACATCAGAAATTTTGCCCACATAACTAGTAGTCTGTACAATTTATGTTCAAAAGCTGTAGTTTTTGAAATTAATAAAGAAAGGAGGGATGCATATAAGAGAATCAAACATGAACTCACAAATTCACCTGTGCTCATCTTACCTGACTTTGAACTACCATTCAGGTTATACATAGATGCATCATGTAGCCAAGGCTTAGGGGTAGCACTTCACCAGAGACAAATTCTGGATGGTGAACCAAGAGAGGGAGTAATATGCTACATCTCTAGGAAAATGAAAGATTCAGAAGCCAGGTATGGGGCCACCCAGACTGAATGCCTATTCTTAGTCTGGGCCCTGGAAAAACTCCACTATTACTTGGAGGGTGCAGTCTTTGAAGTCTACACAGACTGCACAGCCTTGAAGTCTTTACTGAACATGAAGTGTATCAACAGACACATGTTGAGGTGGCAAATAGCCATTCAAGAGTATAGGAGAAATATGAACATTATATACAAGGAAGGTAAAAGCAATACCAATGCAGATGGCCTCAGTAGATGGCCACTGGACAATGTCAAAAGCAATCCAGATTATGACCCTGAAGTAGCAGCCAAAATCCCTATCCATTTCATGGAAATAGATAGGAGGAAAAACTTCAGATTTTCTGAATGGGTACCAGAAAGTGGTACTCCAGACAGTGGAGACACTGGATCAGAAGGAACAGAAACTCCCATATTGGGAATCAGTTCCTCAGAACTGCATAATGAGCTCTTCAATGCAGTGATTAAGAAATATGCCAAACACAAACAGTGTGGCATACTGTTGCAACTCCTTCAACAGAAGTACAGGAGCCCAGAACTGGAATACCAGTTAGAGGAACCCTGGTTGAGGGACTATAAGGACAACACGTTTTTCCTTATAGATGGCCTGCTCTACCATAGAGAGAAACACACAAGTGCACTCACAGTAGTAGACAGAGAAAATATATCCCTGATCCTGCAGGAATACCATGACTGCCCCTATATGGGACACATGAGTAAAGACAGGACCAAGGATATTGTAGCAAGCACAGCTTGGTGGCCCAAATGGGAAAAATAGTTGAGTTAATGTATCAACACTTGTGAAAGATTCTCAAAGCTAACTAGAAAACATAGGAAGAAGTATGTGCTACTTCAACACATAGAAGAACCCAAAGACCCATGGGAAACCATCAACATGGACTGGGTTACAGGACTTGTCCCAGGAGGAAAAGAAAACTTCAATGCTTGCCTGATCATAGTTGATAGGTTCAGCAAGAGTGTGAGGTGCCTATCATGTCACAAGGAGTATACAGCAATGGATACTGCCCTGTTATTTTGGAACAACATCATATCCACCTGTGGAGTCCCTAGAACTATCATTAGTGATATGGATCCAAAATTCACATCAGAATTTTGGACCAACTTGTATGACATGCTTGATACTAAACTTGCATTCTCCACAGCTTACCACCCACAGACAGATGGTTTAGCTGAAAGGATGATCTAAAACATGGAGGATATCCTTAGAAGGTTCTGTTCATATGGCATGGAATACAAGGACCATAAAGGATACAACCACAACTGGGTTACCCTTCTACCAGCAGTCCAACTGGCTTATAATACTAGCCAGCATTCTACCACAGGGAAATAACCTTCACTGGTAGAAAAAGGTTGGAACCCCCTATTGCCTGTGGTTCACTTGAAGAAGAATCTTCTAACTATCCACCCCCACAGCCAAGGACTTCCATTATATGCGGAGAAGGCTTGTGACACAGCTTCCAAATGCATAGCTGAGGAAAAAGAATACAACAAACAGAGGTGGGACAAATCACACATGGAACCTGAATTGAAGAAGGGGGACCAAGTATTAGTGTCTACACTAAACTTCAACAATCTCAAGGGACCAAAGAAAATGGGAGACTAATTTGTAGGGCCCTTCACTATCATTAAGCTGATAGGGAAAAATGCAGTGAAAGTCAGACTCACAGAGGAATTTTCTAGGAAACACCCAGTATTCCCAGTGAGTCTGGTTAAACCATACTTCCAGGCAGAGGAGGATAAGTTCCCCTCCAGGAAGAAGAATCCCACTCCACAAGGAATAGTGGAAGTGGAGGACTCCCCTGGCCCTGTGAAGGAAATAATCAAGGCCAGGAAGATTAGACTTAATGGTAAAGACCAGAAGCAGTATTTGGTCAGATTTAAAAACCAGGCAGGAGATAAAGACAAATGGCTGGCTGAAGATTCCATACCAGATGGGAACCATCATCTAAGGAGATTAAGTTCCTCTAGGAGGACTGAAAAGTCTCATCAATGATGAGCCTTTTTTAGAGTGTGGGTATGTCAGCCTGTGACTCAAAACCAGAGCACAAGCATGACAGCCAAATACCATAAACCAATGGTAAAGCCAAGATACCACCAAAACATGGAGCTGAGCCAAATCAGCTCAAAAGGTATCAAAAGAAATAAGAAAATAATCCGTTTTAAAATATACAAGTCCCATAATCATAGGAAAAAGATAAACAAAGTTATTCCTGCTCAAAGTTGTTGCTGAGCATAAACCTTAATTTTCACCTCTCACCCAAAATACAGAGTAAGAGGGTTAACCCAATCAAATGGGTATTACAAATGAAGCTTTAAGTCTGGGCTATCCAATGGTACTAGCAAAATTGAGCGAGCACCAGGATTACAGAAGTTATGGCCAAAACAAGGTCAAATAAGGGTGAATAAAATATTCACCTCTGATCTAACTTCCACTGTTTTAGTTTGAGATACCTAAAGTGGGGTCTTTTTGGAAAGAGCACAATCAGGGATATCTGATGGTTCCATCCATTTCCCCATATCTAGTCTAGAACAAAAGTTGTAGGGAAAACAAGTTCCGTGCAGTTTTCAAGTAAAACATATATATGTACAAAAAGTCTTGTACATGGCATAACTTTTCCATACTTAATGATAGCCATATCAAATGAGGTACCATTGTGTAGAACACATCCAGGGCTACACAATGTACCAAATTTGAGCTCAATATCTCAAAACTGACGAAGGTATGGCAGTTTTAAGCTCAAAATCCCACAGTTAGACCAATACAGTCTTACTGTGGGATATTCTTCCATAAGTATGATTCTGAGGTGTCAAACAGACAAAGAAAGTTGTTTATACTTCGATACCTCATAGTTTGGTCAATACTGGGGCCCTGTACAGGTTCTGTAAAGCATTCTATGCATCATACACATCAGAAGAGGGCTACGTGGTCTCCAGATGAAAATTTCCACCCTGTATTGGTGAAAACTACCCAGATGTGGTTTCAAAACCACATCAAAGCCCAATACAGAGCATACAGGCACTATGAAAGCCACAAGCCAGTATCTGGAAGTGAAAAATATTCACCTCCTCTACATAGAAAGGTCTACAAACCTTTTTAACCCTATTTTAGGATAAAAAGGGACCTTCTCTTCACCAGAAAAGGTTTCCTCATCCTGATCTTGAATTCCTACATAGTAAAACTGTGAAAAACAGTTATACTCTTGGAAAATAATCAGGTATACTTCTAATTTCAAATATTTTAGTCTTTATTATAATAACCCAACTGGTAAAGCTGCACCCAGGGCTTTCAACAGTGCTCACCACCACTCAAACCTTTTTAGTAAAGCCCTGATATTTTAATTCAAGCCTTTTTTTATAATTATTATCCATGTCATAGTCATAGTTTAGGTTTTAAATACTAGCATTATCACCTCTTCATACACTTGGCCTGACATTACCAGAGATAACTACATATTTTGTATAGGAGTAGTGCAGATTATATGCTGGAATAAGTATTAAGAAATTGTTTTGAATTGTTTTTTATTTTCAAAAGAAAAACATCAAAGAAACTAGCATATAATAAATAAAGATAAAATAACTTTGAAAATTTTCATTCAGGATTATCATGAAGTGTCAATATTCAATCCAATTCCAAAAATGCTAGATTTGAGGAATCTAACAGCCACAATTTTCTAAAATAAATATAGAAAGGCACTTTATTTTTGCTTTTATTTATCATCCAGTATCTTAAATCAAGTTAATAAAACAAATGCATAATTTCCTATGGTTATAATCATATATTCAAGATTTCTATTCTTAATACTATTTTCCAACATTTTTTTGAAAGATTAAAAGATATACAAGGAATTTTTATAGCAAATTCAAATGACTCTTTAAAAATTGATTTACTTGAATACCAATTCCTTTATTATGTTAGACAGAGAAAATGATGGAAAGTATTTTAAAAATTCTTTAGAGTCCTCATTTCTCCAATAGGGATTCTATAGAAGCTTTTCCATGCATAAATACAAGAATTTAAGCTGTGAGTAGCCATTAATTTTTCATTAATTTATTTTTAATTTGAAAATTTCGATTTAAACTCTGTACATATTTAATCCTTGGTCAAATAAGCTCCCTTCAATGTTGAATATTAAGATTGTTATAGCTATTTTAATCACAACATTGACGAAAATTGAATAAAAACTTTAACAAAAATTGATGTAATATGTATTTTGATAATTATTTCAAGTATTCTAATTTTTTTTCTCAAGTCCTAGTGCCAAAAATCTTCTTAATAAAGCCTTGTTAGAAAATATCTTTACTTAATGAAAGGTTTATTGGAGGTATCCATAAAAACTGTTTTATAAAATAAGTATAGATTCAGTACAATGAGTTTTTCTATATGAAAATGTAATGAAATGAATTTCTAAAGAAAATAAAATAAAGTCAAATACATTATATTCATACTTAATATTTGAGAGATTAGAAAAAAATCAGAAGTCATTATTATACCTTAAATAAAAATAGAGATAGGAATTTAATGAATAATAATATAAATTTCCACAGATAGTAATTTTATCATTATAATCTTTTTTGGAGAAGTATAATTAAAGGGTAAGGATAAAATCTATGTTCAAAATCCTAAAAATAAATGTGAGGATAGAAAAGCTCATAGGAGTTTGATCATTTTATCAAAAATACAAATTAGTAAGAAAATATTCAATAAAAATTACAGAAAAACATTTTTTCAATAGCAATACTACTAATATGAAAAAAGGATAGGGTAGCTTTTGAGAAAATAATGTGACCTAATTTTTATCGAGAAAATTTCAAAATAAGCCACAGATTTCTCATTAGATATTCAAGCTGAGTTCCAAGATACATGAATATGTTATTCAGCTCTATGATATTATGATAACATAGAAAGTATAAATATATGAGCTTTAAGGTTGATTTTTTGTATTTTTATTTATCGGTCAAGGCTTTCATAAAATGATTTTTTTATTAAATATTATCATAGTACAGTAATATTTTGTGCCTTGAAAGGTTTAATTTTTTAATTCATTCGCAAGGATGAATTTCAAGAAAATGGGATCAATATATAACCTACTTTTTATAGATTATAGACTTATTTCAATAATTATTGAATGTTTATTATTCCTAGAATAATTTCCATAAAGAAAGAAGAAGGAATGAGTCAGCTTTTCCCTCCATAAAAATACAATAAACAAAAGCTAGGCCTTTAATTTATGACTTTATTTTAAATTAATTTTGAAAAAATAATCAGATTTTCCAATCTATCTATCTTTAATACAAATTCATATAAACTTATTTTATTCTTTAACTATGAATATATGTTGCTTAAATAAATCAGGAATTTTGTTTCAAGAAAAGATCACTTTGAATTTTTAATCACTTTTCAAAATTGTCTTCATCTCTTTTAATAGAATAATTTTAGGCTTAATACCAAAAGAATAAAATTCATTAAGAAATCTAATAGCTGTTTTTGCAAAGGAAAAGGGTATATTTATTAAATTTTTTGAGTAACTGAGAAATAAATCAGAAATAATGTTTTCATAAAGCCTCAAAGTTTTTTCTTTTTTTTGATGCAAAGACGGGAACTTTCATTGAATACTATTTCATAAAATGCTTTATGGATTCTAAATATTTAGATTCAAGGTTTTTTTGGGTAAGTGAGATTCTCAAGAACTTTATCCATTATTTTGAGTAACTGTTTATCTCTTTACTTTTTTGGAATCCTTTCAATCCTCCATAAATTATGAATATTCAGATACAAGTTCTTTTTGTGTAGGTGAGCTTCTCAGGATCTTTATTCATTATTTTGAGTAACTGTGTATCTATTTACTGTTTTGGAATCCTTTAAATCCTTCATAAATGCTAAATATGCAGCTGCAGGTATTTTTCGTGTGAGTGAGCTTCTTAAGACCTTTATATATTATTTTGAGTAACTGTGAATCTATTTACTCTTTTGGAATCCTTTTAATCCTACATAAATATTTATCTTCAAATTATCTACCAATTTATTTTCATTTCAAAATTATTTGGAGTATATTCACAGATTTTCTAGCGAGCAGATTTAAATAAATTAATAAAAAATGTGATTCATAATACACTTGTACATATTTCACAGGTGATAAGCATTATTAATTATCATTCAAATACCCATTTTGGGAAGCTCTGGAAATGTTTTTATTTTAATTTTTCCTCCATGACTTCTCCGATATCACCTATTTTACTTTCTTGAGGCTATATTATTGCTCTATAGAAATTTGAGAAAGCTTTAGGTAGGATTCATCACATGTATGTTAGCTCCTAGCTACCTTTTAAACTGAACAACATAGCTATTTTTTGACTGAAAATTCTACTTCTAATCATACATGGTATAAATTTAAAACTCAAAGATATTGCATTTATATTTTCAATTAATTCCAAAAAGACAATATTCTTATTATTTATTTTAAAGAAACCTTTTTGGGTTCAAACTTCAATCGTCCCTCCCAGTCATTATGGGTATAGAAGCCAAAAAAGTGAATAATGTAGGTAAGTAATGTTACCAGGATTAAGTCAATCATTGAATGTTATCAAAAATTTAGTAATTTTGACTTATTAACTAATATATCAGTTTTATACTTATATTGAATATTATTGATATTTTTTACACAACTCAAAGGATCACATAAGATTTATGGCAAATTTATTATTGTAATGATTTTATAAAACTAGATAATTTGGATTCAATCTTTGAGGGTTCCCAATTGTTTCCTTAATACTATTGGAAAATCTCAAAGTCATTACTTAAACAGGTTTTTCCAAGGAAATTATCAAGTCCTTTGATCTTTAAAAATGTGTGTATTTGTAATAAAAAGAAAAAAATCATAAGTAAGAGTCTTTAAATTTATATTTGAGCTTTATATTTGTTTTAAATGGTTTTGTGAGAAGGGAAAGTCATATTGAACTGTATTCAACATGATTCAAGCCATATGATGTAAAGATAATGTTAATCTACCATAATAGTCTCTTGAAATATTGAGGCTTTGTATTTAAGTATTCAAATGAAGACATTTTCAAAATAACTTTCCAAATCAACTCAAAATGCAATTATTGATGAATTTCTATTTTTTTATAGTAGTAAATAATAAAATATATCAATATTATATGAAAGACCTTGAGATTTCTTGAATGAGACAGAAAATTAGCATATTAAACTGTTATAAAAAGGAGACTGAATTATAAAAACATCTCCTTCTATAGTTGGAGACAAATATAATCCTTAACTTCCAAGTAAAAGAAGTTTCTATATATATTATATAGTAAATAATAGGTTAGAAATAGGTTGTAAAGTTTATTTGATATTCTGAAAAATATTAGGATTTTAAGTATTTGACTCCAGTTAATTTCATGCGTATTTTTTCTGAATTTATTTGTGTCAATTCAATTATATGATTTATCTTATATTCTTGGAATACTTTCTGATTTTATCTTATTTAATCATATAGGAATATTGTTTTTTATATCTTACTATGAATCTTCTTATTGAGCTATTGTACTTTTCTGTTTTTATTTCTGAGAAGGATATGAACCTTGAGTTACATTTGAAATACCCAAATGGTCCACAATTTAGATTAAAATAAATTCTGGAATATATGTAACCAATCATTTATGCATATATCCAACTTTCTTTTTTTGCATGAAAAGAAATGTCAATATCTTTTGGTGAGTAAGTAAGTCCGTGGATTTGAGGCGATAGTTGGAATTCCACACAAACTCTGAGCTAAGCTAACTCCATATGGTAAATAAGCTCAAATTAAATCTAGAAGGTGGTAATATGTAAAATATTTTAACATCTCATAATCAATACCACATGAAAGAATTTTGAAAATGTTTGTTCTTTGCATTTTCACAGCAAAATAATGGTATTGTGAAGAGATAATATGTCACCTATATACTAAGAATAGTGTTTTGCATGTTTTTGGCACTTAATAACACTGTATTTGTACATACAGTTTGGGTACACCCATAGTGGATATCAGTCTTGAAGCCTCAATTACTATTTTTTATGTGAAAATAGCCAAGGGGGACAAAAGAAATCAAAGAGCACCAGGGTAACAAGCTTCTGAGGCCTCTTGGGCTTGAGAATATTCAAACTTTGGTTTCATGGCTTATTGTGGCTCAATTTTTCTATTATGACCTTTTGGTAAACTGGTTACCAAGATAATATCCCATTAAATCATAAGAAAACTCCAAATAAGCTTCTATTTTGGCACAACAAGGAGGTAATAAGCAACTATGACTCATTTTACCAAGTCCATTCTCAATTATTTTCCATGAATAAGCCCAAAAATGGTGATTAAAACCCTTTTGAGACCAGTATCCCTGAGATTACCTCTTGGAAATGAGCTATCTCTATTCTCTGTGCCCATATCATGTAGAAAATGAGATAAAAAATTCAAAAATTCAACAAAGATACAATTGTTAATGAATCCTTCTTAAAGTGTCAGGCCCAATGGAGAAATTGATAATACACACCAGGACCAAAAATGATCAGGACTTTATGATTTAAATTAAAATTCTTACTTAAAGTCCAGTTTATCTGATTCCACATGAAATACTGAATCTTTGAAAATTTCACAGGAAATACAACATGTGATGAAACTTTCAATAAAATTGATAATTTGGAGAGAAAAAAATAATTTTGAAATAAAAGGGTATTTACAGTAGTAACTCTTTATTCCTTAACCATCAATGGGCTGGTAGTGTGGTATACCTATACCAGCTTTGCTTGAGGGAGAACTGTAAAAAAGGAATAAATATCATAATCAAAATCACGTGATTGTGTAACCTTAAATATTCATAGTCTATAAAAAGAATAATAATAAAAAATTAACAAAACAAAACAAGTCAGCATTCTACTTATTTAATTTATACTCATATTTAACAATTAGCAAGCTCAAGAACAAACCTTGTTATTTGATTTTTGAATTCTAATTTTGTGTAAATCTCAAATAAAAAAAAATATAAACTGTTAGAGTTGTATTTTTTAGTATTATCCACGAGTTCATTTTCTTATATTAATTGATTAGCTGTGGGAAGTCTTCATTAAAATAATCTTTTGAAGCCCTTACTTAGTTTCTCTTATTAAGAAGGACATTGGATGGGCTCCATTTGAATTGAAAAATATCATTATGATCCAAGTTAGTAAACATATATTCATTATATTTTGTTTGATTCTATTTTTTGATATAGAATAGTAGTAGTGTGGATTATTTTGAGTATTTTATTGGGATGATGATAGTGGAAGGGCATTGTTTCAAATTTGAAGGTTTTTAATGATTGAGTTGGATAGTCGTTCTGATTATTTTTAAAAAAGTGATATAATTAATGATGTATAGTGTGAGCCTGTGAGGTATGTATAACATACCCATAAGGCCACAAATTATTTTATATACAGCTGATTTAGTCTTCAACAGACTTTTCAATTGAATTTAGAATAAAAAATAACAAAAAATAAGTATAACTTTTTTTTAATAAACAAAGTTATAAATATTATTTCATTTTTGGATTCTACACCAAAAATCACCTAGGGTACACTCACAGGGTGTTATACCAAAAGATGCTTATTTCTAATGTTATTGGAAGACTTAAGACTCTTACAGTACTAATGTAACCTTTTTTTCAAAATTGTTAAATTAGAGCTTAAATAAGCTTAAATTTAAAGTTGCAAAAGGTTGATGCAAGCTTACCAAAATTTTACTTGAAATTGAGGTGTTGTGTATATTTACTGAATTGGCTAAGGATTCGCCATACACAATGTAAAGCCTGCGTGAGCTCAATCTAAAAGTGTTTAAGGCCATAGTATGGCTTTAAATAAATAAAAGGGCAAAAATCCATGCAAAAAGGTGGGACAAAGGAAAAAGACCAAACAGAGCTGGGGTACCCAACTTTTTGGATCTTAAAGGATTAAATTAAGGTTGTGCACCTGTACTGGAGGATTTTCAACCTTATTTACACTTCAAGATTAGACTTTTATCCAACCTTAAAGTTTAAGCTGGCTTTATCCCAATTTGGACAGGAATTTTAAGCTGCCAAAGGGTAAATCCCAATATGAAGGCTTTAAATTATGGTTTTTAAGAACTGTCAAAACTTAATTGAGCTTAAAATGCTTAAAAAAGCTTAAAACATGTAGGTTACAAGCTTTAAAACCTTATCAAAAGTTAATGTTTGGTGTGTATTGCTATTTTACATGTAAAAATAGTAATAACTTCAGAAATTCATTAAAAATCCAATTCTTAATGGATTTGCTTGAAAATTTCACACAGCTTACAATTGAATATTATCTGTATATAAATTAAATTTTAAGTATCTTTTATAAATAGAATTCCTGGGTAATGAGCCTGGAACTTGACCTTTTTAATTATACTTAAAGAAAAATAAGATTTCTTTAAAAATTAATTAAAAATTGAGTTTAAAAGATTTCTGCTTGAAACACTATTTTGAAATTTTTCATGTAATTAACTTCAATATAAATAAACTTATTTTATATCAAAACTTAAAATGATTACCTTAAATTAGGATTAAAGCTACTTGGAGTTAGGAATAACACTGGTAACTTTAAATTGGAATTAAAAATAAGTTATCTTAAGTTAACAACCTGATTTTTAAGAATTGTTTTTCAATTTTGACCTGAGCACGCCCTCTATATCCATTATGAATAATGAGAGCTTCTCTGTAGACATAAAGAGTCTTTTCATCACTGTTTTTGTCCATCATCAATTATCAATACAATCATATTAGACATTTAAACAGGTAAAGCTTTATTATATATAAGATCTTATTCTTAAAATATTTCTTACTTCCTATGTTCCCACAGGTGCAGAACCTCAAATTCCAATTGAAGGAATTAAAATTACAGATGTTGGAACAGAACTCTTTGAAGAAGCTAGAGATAGCTATAAACTGGATACAAATTGTCATATCCTTACTTCTCTACTTGACAAAGATTGCAAAGATTCAGCTTTGGCTAATTCTCTGGATTATTTTTGGAAAACATCTTATGACAATGGAAGATTTCATTTGTTTGATGGTATCTTATATCATAGCTCTAAACACACATGTTTCATGGTCTTATGTAATAGAATGTTGATCAACACAATACTTCCAAAATGCCATGATAACATTTTTTCTGGACATCTGTCTGAAGACAGAACAATGGAAAGAATTAAGACATGTGCCTGGTGGCCATCTTGGAGAAAAGATGTCATTGACTACTGTCATAGTTGTGATAGATGCCAGAAAGACAATAAAGCTACTGGTAAAAGATTTGGATTAATGATTCATATCCAAGAACCAAGTACCCCATGGAAAGTGGTTCATATGGATTGGGTAGTTGCTTTACCACCTGGAGGTGATAAAGCTTAAAATGAATTTCTTGTCATTGTAGACAGATATAGCAAAACACCAATCCTTTTACCATGTCATAAAGATGACACTGCTATGGATACACCTCTTTTGATTTGCAACAGAGTTATATATCATACTGGTCTCTTTAAAAACATCATTAGTGATAGAGACCCAAAATTTGAATCAGCCTTATGGACCAATTTACATAGGCTTTTGGGTACAAAACTATCATTCTCAACAGTATACCATCCACAAACAGAGGGGCTAGCAGAAAGAATGATACAAACCCTTGAGGACATGATCAGAAGATTTTGTGCTTATGGCTTTGTGGTATTCCATACCATTATTATCAGTTTCAAGCTTACCAGAAAAAAAATCAAATAAAATCAATAAAAGAAAAATAATAAAAAAATAAAAAAATATAGAACTAAATATATCCAATATTTTTGAAGAGTTTAGAGAACTGAAAAGGAGTGTAGTGCTACGGAAACACTTAGAATTCTGGACTAAAAAAAGAAAACCTTCCTTTCTCAGTTGACAAGAAGGAGCTATTCACCTCTGGATTGGTCATGTAGCTGGTTCCAGCCACATTGAAGGCAATTTCAAAATTATTGTTTGTGGAAGTTCCAAGAAGAATAAAACAAAACCAAAACAGAAGAATAAAATCTTTTTGGAAGAAAACAGACAATATTTTTTTTGAAAAAAAAAAAGAATTAAATTAACCTAACCCATAATCTGGACATCAAAAATGGACAACAATTGCACAGCAGCTGACTAATCCTTTCAAATACAAACCACAAATTATTCAAGACTTATCAGAAAATCATTTGATTGGCCAGAAATCAAATTAATTCATGGTACATACCTATAATTACAAATTGACGTGATAAATCAATCTCATTGGTCAGAATTCACATCCAAAGTTCATTAAAAAAATAACACCATGTGATTGGTCAGAATTCAAATCAATTCCAGGTGCATACCTATAATTACCAATTGACGTGACAACTCAATCTCATTGGTCAGAACTTGGATCCTGTGTCACGTTGCTACACCAAAATACACGTCTCACTAGCTAAAACCTCTCAACTATGATTTTTTCTAAGTACCCTGTTTTGAGAAGCTCTATGGAGGCCCAAAAGCTATAAATAGAGGTCCTCTCTCCCTCATTTTTCCCATCATCATGGAACAAGTTCCCACTATCCAGGATCACCACCATCCCTGAGCTAGCAGTATATCTAGAATAGTAGTAGTGTTTTAGTAGTGAAAAGCTCAGTAGCCTTGCTCAGTAGCTTAGTATTAGTGAAGAATAGTAGTATAGCTGTAGTAAAAGCTCAGTAGCCTTGCTCAGTAACTTATTATTAGTGAAGAATAGTAGTATAACCATAGTAAGAGCTCAGTCGCCTTGCTCAGTAGCTTAGTATTAGTGAAGAATAGTAGTATAACCGTAGTTAAAGCTTAGTAGCCTTGCTCAAAAGCTTAGTGTTATTAACAAAGACAAGTAGTAGTGATATAAACTCGGTATTAAAAAAATCCTAAAAGAATCAAATCCAGTAGTCTTATTATTAGTACTCATATCAAAAAAAATCATTATAATCAACCTAAAACCATAAAAAATATATATATTCTTATCATTCTTATTGAAAAAAAAAACAAAAAAAATATTCTTATTAGTTTTATTAAAATAAAAGAAACCCAAAACATATATATATATATATTATCATCACTTTTATTAAAATAAAATAAAATAAATCTAGTGTTTATTTTATCAGAAATTTTAGATCAGAGTTTTTACTGTAGTGTTATTGATAGGTCTGATTTAGAGACTGCTGATAAGTCTTCTCTATCTGTTAAAGCCACAAATCTTATTTTATTTTGTGATTCTCTGTAGGCTGACTATTCAGTATTATTTAGAGGGGCAGCTAATACACCTTAGCACCCATGGGTATTGGACAATTCTGAAATTCAAAACAGACTTACCAATAATTTCCCCCTCAAGGTACTGCCTTATTTCATCCCACACCAAAAGGAGTTCCCACATCTGGTGTCTCAACAGTGGCCAACAACAACTTCAATCATAAATACTCTGTCAATTATCAAAGAAAAAACATTCAAATTTAGTCCATACAAAAAAGCCTAATATTAATAAAAAGTTTGAAGCACCTATCAAGTCAATCTGGAATCAGAAAAACCACAAAATTCTAAATCATCGTCACCATCAAGTTCTTCAACAAAATCATTTCACTATTATTATCCAAAAGGAGGAGAAACACCACCTGGAGAAGAATCACCTATAGATTATAGTATACCAGTTGGTACACCCAGAACCAAGAAGAAAGATCAAAAGATAGTTACAGATTATTTTCAGAAATTACTCAAGAAACTATTTGAAATTAAAAAGAAAAGTTAAAAAGAGGAAATCAACAAAGAATATATCAATATGGATTCAGCATCATCATCAAAGATACCACACAATCCAGATGAATCCAAAGAAGAAATTATAAATGAAGAGACCATGCAAGGACAAGAAGATATTTCTGATGTAGAAAGACTTCATCAAAGAATGTTGGAAATGAAACAAGAATTAATTGAACTCCTTAAAAAAGAAAGGAAAAGGAAAGAGTCAAGTTTTCCCGCAGAAAACAGCCCAATGGAAGAAACTACAAGCATGCCAAGAATCTTTAGACAAGAAGGGTCACCATCACCATTTTCAAGGCCTATGGCCTCATCAACTCCATTCACTTCACAAAGACCAAATACTCTACCAAAGCAGGTTAATATCCATGCACAGGCTTCAAGCCCATTGCAACAAGAAATCCCACAAAACAATACACCCGTTGTCAAGATCAGACCAAAGGATTATAATTTATTGTTTGATGGAAAGGAAGTGGAAAGATTTATTAAAAGAGTAGAAAATATAGCAGGAATTGAAGGAGCAAGTGGAAGGGATATAGCAAGACAGATATCCTTTTGGACTAAAGATCAAGAAGGTAGCTACCATATTGAAGGAATGCCTGGATATGAAACTGGCAATTGGGAGCAATTAAAATTGGATATGAAGAGGAGATGGGGAATAGTGTCACCTTAAAGAAGATACAAGCTGTAGTCCATTACTCAATTATTTACAAAGATTCAACAAGAAGGAGGAATTAGAAATATGACTCAATATAAAAAGCTCATTGGTGAATATAAATCCATTATTAATTATCTCAGAAGGTATCAATATATACAAGGAGATATCAATCACAATCAAGAAATTTTGGCAAGTCTTTCCTCAAGTGTTCAAGAATCTATTTACAAAGAAATGATTAAAGATAAGGCCATGGTGCAAACTTTGGATGGTGGTTATATCATTCCAAGATTGGAAATCTTAAAGTTATGTATTGAACAAGATTTAGAAGCCAAAGTCTTAATTCAACAGAAGGAATTTTCACAACCAAAGTCACAAGAGAAGAAAGCTAGGTTTGAAGAGGAAAGCTGGGAAGAAGTCTTAAAGCAAATGAAAGATCTTACCCAAAAAATTCAAAATCCTCAGCCGCAAGGGCATCAATCAAAGGATACTGGGAAGGAATCAGTTAAGGAAGTATTGAATCAGCTCAAACACCTTTCAGAAGTAGTTGAATCTCCAAATAAAATACAAGCAGGCAATAATCAAGATCAGAAAGTTAAGCAAAACTCACAGCCATTCAGGCCAAGATATCCTTTACCACCCATATCTTCTGGTTATCAACCATATGTTCCAGCACAAATGGCTCCAAGACAGCTACTGAAGTGTTATTACTGCTTAAAAGAAGGTCATTCTGCAATAAGATGTAATGACCCCACAGAAGACTTGGAGAAAAGAATTGTATTGAAGCGTGGAGGAACATATCTTTTTCCAAATTTTCAAAGAGTACCCACAGAAGGCCCTAAATCTGCAAAAGAATTAGTCAAACATTTTTCCAAAGAGCAGGAGGATTTTACAAAGAAAATGATGGAACAATCAAATCCACCCCCAAATAAGCAAGAAAAAGCAGTAATTGAGGAAAGCAAAGGTGAGAAGGCAACAGCTATAGCTCAAATAGAAGAATGGGGAAACTGGAAACCAACTCAGATATCACCAGCAAATGAAAATATTCAAATAAATGTTGGGCTTAGACAGACAAGGCAAAGAGCTGCAAGACAGGAAACTCAAAGTCAAACCCAGCAAGAGGATAAAACTGAAACACAAAAACCCTTTAAAAAGAAGATACCAGGTTCCCACCATGAGGAAGATGAGGCAGAAGAAGACATAAGAGTTCTAATTCCAACAAAATACAAGAAAACACAAGAAGGAAAGGAAGTAGATAATGATGATATTGAAATCATTTCCAAGGAAAAGAATAAGGAGGTACTTAGACAGGAATAACAAAAGATGTAATTAAAGAACAAGGTAAAATCTACAGCTAATAATCCAAAGCTAATAATTGAACATGTGATGAAGAAAATATTTGAACAAAAAATAAATCTTACTCTTGAAGAAATATTATCAATGTCACCAACCTTTATTGATAAATTACAAAATTTAACTACCCAGGAAAAAGAGGTGATAAAATCAGTCAATACGTCAAATATTCAAGAAAGACTACTTTCATTAAAGCTACAGGACTATGATACCCCAAGATTACATTATGCATGCCCACTTGGATTTATGGAAGTATATATTGGAAGAGAAGAATATCCTACAATGGCATTGGTGGATACTGGATCAGAAATTGATATAATACCAGAGGAAATTGCAATTAAAGCCTCACTTACAAGTAGAAAGCTCAATATAAATCTCAGAGGAATTGGTGGACATACAACATCTTTGGTTGGACTCTCAGAATTTACACCAATTACTATGATAACAGGAGAAGAAAAAGGAATTCATTTATTCATAGCAAAAGGAGCTGTACACACTATACTTGGAAGACCATTTTTAGCAGATAATAATGTTAAATTGGAATTTTCACACAAGCAAGGGGAAATATTAAGTTATCCAGAGCAAGATGGACGTCGATTATGTTTACCAATATGTAACCCTCAAGCCATGGGTTGGCAGATTTCTCCACCCAGTGGTATGGAACTTTGTGCATCTTCAGAGATTGGAAAATGGTCAGTACATCAAGCAGAATTATCCAAAAGAAATGAAACAGAGGAAACAGAAAGTCAATCTTCAACAAGAGTGAAGACAATATTTCTTGGACCTAACAAAATACCCTTCTCAGCTATTTTTGATGCAAAAAATGACTTGTATTTTATAACTCAGGAAATAGCCCTAAAAGAAGAATTAAACATCAGCCCTTACACATCAAAGTCAACAGTCAACTCTTTGAAGCAAATTGGTCAAATTAAAAATCTTGAAGTCACTTTTGAAAGTGAAGAAAAAACCTACCTGGACTTCTTAGTATTTGAAAATTGTAATCAAATAATAATTGAAGAAAATTCCAGCATATTATCTTCATCTAAAGAAAGTATGCCTGCTGTAACTCATATAAAATCTAAAGGAAAGGAGACAGAAGATAAACTGGAGGTAGAAGATAGTGAAGCAATAGAAAAAATCAAAGAGGAACTAAAGAAGATGAGAAGAAATTTGGACATAGCCATAGAAGACCCAGAGAAATGGCTAGCACTTGAGTTAAGTGGTATGAACAAAGAAGATCAAGTAGAAAGCCCACAGAAGAAATTCAAAATGGATCTGAAGCCACCTGAAGCAAATTCCTCAAGAATTTCAGAAGACTATTTCAATTTATTTCAAGAGGAAACTGGGTACATTGGTGACACTGAAAAAGATTTACTAAGTGAAGAACCAAAAGATAGCATAATCAAGCCATTGGAAAAAAGAAAATTTGAAGAATTGGAAAAGGAAATTTCCATAATTACTGAAGACAAAATGGATCAAGTTTGGGATAGTTATATTAAAAAAGGTATTAAAAAAAGAATGGAAATAGTTCTAAAAGGAAAATTGGTAAAATCAGAAGTTTAATTGAAGTTATGTCAACAAAATAATGGAAATTGGGAAGATAAATATAAACAAAGCAGAGTGTTTGAAGACCTAGAATAAGGAGAGTTATCATAAAATACAGAAAGGCTAGCTAGACTTAGCATTCTAGAAGAATTTAATGATGCCTATTATCAAATATGCTGCCTTTCAAGCTCAACTGATTTATTCAATCAAAATCAAGGAATTACATCTGGATTACCAAATGACTCCCAGAATCAAAATGGCATACAGAAAGACATACCAGAATATGAAGGAGTGGAAGATTATGTAATACTTCCAATAATAACATTTAAGGAACTGTATGATTACGAGCTAAATTCACCAATAATTCAAACCAAATATCTTTCAGAACTTCCTGGATCAAATCTTACAAATGTTGATTTTCTGGAATTACTGACCACTATTGGAATCAAAGGAAATTTACAGAATCCTTACTGGAAGAAGCCTTATGGATATTATCAAATGCCAATAGAAGGACTGTATCACAAAATGTTATGGGCTCAAAAATATTTGAATCTAGATGGTTTGGAAATCTTGGGAGGAACTCTTTGCTGGTGTGATTTTGGGTACATGTTTATTCATGAAGTCAAAGGTTTTGTTTCAGAATGGAAAGGAAATACACAAAGAAAACAACGCAACAAGATATTTGGAGAAATATTGAAGGACATATGTCTTTCAGTAATTCACAACAGAAGGTTGAATATTTCTCAATAATAACTGAAGTAATCCAATTTCAATTACCAATTAAAAAAAACCTACCATAAAAAATAGCAAAGTTAATAAAAGAAATAACCTAAAAAAAAGAGAATTATTTTCATATCTGAATTAGTATCAGGGCAGTGACTTCCTGCCTTATCAAAGAGGAATTTAAAATCATTCAAAAACATAAAAAAATAATCTTTTCAAAATTCCCATAATTCAGGGCAGTGACCTCCTGCCTTATCAAAGAGGAATTTCAATTTTTTCAATTTTGTTTCAAGTATCTTATCACTCAAGGCTATAGATCAGTATTCAATGAAGGACTTCAAACTCAACATTTTCCATGAAATTTTGTTCAATGTACAAGTATCATGATTTTATTTAAAAAAACAGGGGTGGTTATCTGTTCTTATGCCACCTCATATAAAGAAAATGGTACAAGTTTGGGGAAGTGTGGGCCCTTAGGCCTTTATTAATGTTATTTCTCTTTTTTGAAAAAAAAACAATGAAAAGATGGTGTTAAGAAACAGCAAAAGAAGATATAGATAGCTCAAAATATCAAAATTATGACCGCTGGTCATAATTTGGTTCTTTGAGACAGGAAGAGATAAAATATGGAAAGGAAAACAAGAAGAAACAAAAACCAACCAAAAAAGCCAGGCCCTCCAGATACAGAAAAAGAAGATAGAAGAAGTTAAAAATGTCAAAATTATGACCGCCGGTCATAATTTGCCATAAAAGCAAGAAAACTATATCAAGACAGGGAAGAAAAACCAACCAAACAAGCTAGGCCATTCAGATACAGAAAAATAAGGTAGAAGAAGTTAAAAATGTCAAAATTATGACCGCCGGTCATAATTTGCCATAAAAGCAATAAAACTATATCAAGAAAGGGAAGAAAGACCAACCAAACAAGCTAGGCCATTCAGATACAGAAAAAGAAGATCAAAGAAGTTAAAATGTAAAAATTATGACCACCAGTCATAATTTGGTAATTTGGATTCAGAAAAGCAAGCAAACAGTATCTGAATAGGAAAAAAAATAACCAAACAACAAAAGGTGCTCAGATACAGTAAAAGAAGACCTTGGAATATTAAGATTAAACCAGAGAAGTAATTCAATTTATGGCAAAATCAACAAAAAAAACATTACTGTAAGGTTTGTCTATGAAACTCTTGATAATAGTAGCAATATCAAGAGTACTATGACTTTCCTCAGTAGAAATATATAATATAACAAAATATTACAACCACAAATTTAAATATAATTATTAAAAATAATTATATATAAAAAAAATAAATTTTATTATTATTATAAAAATATAATAATAAGAAAAAATAATAATTATAATAAATTATAATTATTCTACTATTGTTATAGTCACTGACAGTTATAACAATAAAAATTGTAAAGCTCTTAATGAGACAATTACACATGGAAATAGGAATATTAACCACTTATAAATAATATAAATATTATTTATAAAAGAATTATAATACACACTGTGCAGAAATAATTCTTATAGAATAAAATTCTATATAAAAAAACTAATACTAGATAAAAAAGATATAGAGCTTTAGAGAAAACTTACTAATAATATTTACTTAATACAACAAGTCAAACAACAACAGTTATTATATTAAATAATAATTATAAGTTAAAAACACGCCAAAAATCAATAATTTTAAAGATAAAACAACTTTTCATAATAAAAATTAAGCTTAAAGAGTTTTTAAGAGGAATTTGTGGATTTTAAAAGATATTTAAGATGATAATTTTATAATATAAAATATATTATTGATGATTACAACAATAATCTGAATTCTATGATTTCAATTCTTTAGTTTACAATTAATAAAGAATAAAATAACTTAAGAATTACTTTAATAATAAGATTTTTTAAATAATAAAACTTTACCTGTTTAAATTTCTAATATGATTGGATTGATGAATGATGGACAAAAACAGTGATGAAAAGACTCTTTTTATGTCTTCAGAGCAGCTCTCATGATTCATAATGAATGTAGAGGGCGTGCTCAGGTCAAAACTGAAAAACCATACTTAAAAACAAAGTTCTTAACTTAAGGCAACTTGTTTTTAATCCCAATCTAAAGTTACCAGTGTTATTCTTAACTCCATGTAGCTTTAATCCTCATTTGAACTAATTATTTTTAAGTTTTCAATATAAATAAACTTATTTATATTGAACTTCATCACATGAACAACTTAAAAATAGAGTTTCAAGCAGAAATCTCTTAAACTCAATTTTTCATTAATTTTTAAAGAAATCATAATTTTCTTTGAGCTTAATTAAAAAAGTAAATTTCCAGGCTAATTACCCAGGAAATTTATTTATAAAAGATACTTAAAATTTGATTTATATATAGATAATATTAAATTCTAAGCTGTGTAAAATTTTCAAGCAAATCCATGAAGATTTGGATTTTTAATAAATTTTTGAAGTTATTGCTATTTTTCCATGTAAAATAGCAATACACACCAAACCTTAGCTTTTGATAAGGTTTTGATGCTTGTATCTTTAAAGTTTTAAGCTTATTTAAGGTTTTGAAGCTTTATTAAGCTTTGACAGTTCTTAAAAGCTTGATTTCAAGCCAGCATATTGGGATTTACCCTTTGGCAGCTTGAAATTCCTGTCCAAATTGGGATAAGACCAGTTTAAACCTTAAGGTTGGATCAAAGTCTAATCTTAAAGTTTAAATAAGGTTGAAAGTCCTCCAATACAGGTGGAAAACCTTAATTGAATCCTTGCAGATCCAAAAAGTTAGGTACCCCAGCTCTATTTGGTCTTTTTCCTTTGTCCCACCTTTTTGTGTGGATTTTGCCCTTTTATTTATTTAAAGCCATACCATGGCTTTAAACCCTTTTAAATTGAGCTCACACAGGATTTACATTCTGTATGGCAGATCCTTAGCCAATTCAGTAAATATACACCACACCTCAATTTTAACTAAAATTTTGGTAAGTTTGCATTAACCTTACGCAACTTTAAATTTAAGCTTGTTTAAGCTTAAATTTAACAATTTTTAAAAAAAATGTTAAAAAAGTTACATTAGTACTGTGAGATTCTTAAATCTTCTAATAACACAAGAAATAAGTGTTTTTGGGTATAACACCTTATGGATGTACCCTAGGTCATTTTTGGTGTAGAATCCAAAAATGACATAATATTTATAACTTTGTTTATCCAAAAAAAAGTTATACTTATTTTTTGTTATTTTTTATTTTAATTTCAACTAAAAAGTCTGTTTAAGACAAAATTGACTGTTTATAAAGTCATTTGTGGCCTTGTGGGTATGTTATACATACCTCACAGGCTCACAATTACACACAGAGGTATACTGGATAACGTTAGCCCAATATTTATTGGTTTAGCCACTCTTCAACGTACTCCCATACATCCACCTCAGAAATTCAAATTGAACACAGTCATCATAGATATGAAAGAGGGTGTGGGCTCCCCAAACTTAGCCATAATATCATTCAATTAGTTCTAACAGATCACCATAACTCAACAGATACTAGGCCATCAGTACAGAGCACCTCCCACAGAGTGATGAACATAATTCCAGCATGATTGTAGTTTGACGACACTGCTGCCAGAGGCAGGAATCAAACCCAGGACCTTGGTGAAAGTTGAAAGAACCCCGGAATCACTAACCACACCCCCCACATTTGGGTGACGTGTGCAGTCACACGTCACCTTGACGTAATAGAAAGTTCCTATATGTGTTACTGCTGGGGAATGTGCTGTAAAGAACTGTATTTTGTAATGTAAACTACTATCAATGCTTGTGAGAAAAATGCTAAGGCACTTTTCATTTAATAGATAAAACAATGAAAAAGGAGCCTTGCATTGCATCTATGGTAGAGATCATAACAATGGTAGGAGAAAATAGAACTTGGATTCCCATTGTTAATGACTCAGAAATAACAAAGCTGCCACCTCTTGAGTGTGAGACATTGTTCTTGATAACTTTGTCAAGTTTCTTAAATTTTTTATTTAATATTTGTATGACATACCATGGTGTAAGTCCAATTACTCCACACAAGCTTATTTACTTTGCTGAATATTTTCCTCCTTCCCCACAACAATAATCCTCCCGAAATTTGAGTTTTTTAATTTTATGCCTTCTTTTATTAAGTGGTTCTTCTTCTTTTTCTTACTTGCCTTGTTTTTCAGCTTTTCAAAGCTCACAATTGTTCCCGTCACATACCTCTACAGCTTTTTCTGCTACATTTACTACTTCATTCAGTTTTTAATTCACCTATTTCAGGTGGAGCCAGCCAATAGTGATATTATAAGATTCCAGTCTTCTCCACAATTCATACAATTATTTATAAACATTACCTATGAGTTTCAACCACTATAATAGTCATTTTCAGCAAGATTTTGCATCATCCAGCACAAATAATTTGCTTCAACTTGTTAATGAACCAAATCAGAAAATTCAACAACTCCAACAAAAAATAGGAAGCCCTGATCAAGTGTTAGAATATCTTCTTTCAAAATTCAACCTTCAAGAAACAAGTACTTCACAAAACAATCCATCATCAAAATCAAAAGGCAAGCAGCTTAAAACCCCACGTCCAAGCATTACCCAACCTACACCACAAAGGAAATCTCCAATTAATTTGGGTAATACCTTTAATATTAAAAGCAAAATACCATGCAGAGTCAAAGAAACTGTTTCCGAATAACTCCTTCCATCACAATAGCAAAATCCCCAACAGCTCCTAAGCACTGAAATTCCAGAAGGTTTTAAGCCTACAAAGGTAACCCATTATCCTATTAGCACAATTTCTTTTCTGAGTATACTAAACCATAAATTCTCATTTCAAACTTAGAAAGCTTTTTATGAGCACATCAAGATATTGTGGGGTCTCATCTATCAAAAATTTGTACCTATATCACCTGATTGCTCCATGTTACAAGAATTCAATTGCCGTTTTACATTTTTAAGTGAGATTGTGACTCAGTCAGAAAACCCCACCAAACCACCCTTGGTCCCTTTAGAGGAGGTCCTAACGTTGAGAGGCATGAAAGCACGAAAAAAGGAATTTGGAAGCTGCATCGTCAATATGAGTGATTTTGCGATCAAGTACATTGTTTCATTTCTTGCAAAGCTTGGGATTCGCCAATGGGCTCCAGATCTCAATGACGTATTGGATACTTTATACAATGAGGCTTGTTGAATCAGTGCAATCCAAAAATTTTGTCAAATTTCTATTAGCGGGGCATATGAGTTCATGAACGTAAACATGATTTATCTAGACAACATCCAATTTCTTACCAAGGTTTACAACCACTATGTCCACTGGTATATGGCCCAACAATATAAGAAGGAGGCTAAAGAACCTGGAAAGCATGCAAAAAATGAAGATCAAAAAGCTGTCTTAAGATATAGACTAAGGGTGAGTTGGAAGCCGATTTCAACTAACTGACCCTTAGCTAACCAGTTGAGCTTGAATCTTCTTAGCTGAAATATCTTCAATATAAATTTGGTGTTGCTCAAGGTTTTCCACAAAGATACCTGAAAATTTTAGCAAACCCTGATTCACACAGTGATGAAGAATTTGATCCAATATCAAATAAATATTTCATCAAGAAGCTAGAATGCAGGTCAGATAAAGAAAACACACTCATACAAAGGGTTGATGAAGAAATGAGTAAGGCTGAAAATGCTGACGGAAAGAAAGCTCAAAGACGTGATCGCCATATCCCACCTAAAGGCAAGGCATCAATCAGTAAAGCCATACCAAAGGGCCTTCCAATCAATTTTTATGATCCAGAGTGGTTCAATAATCTTCCAGCAGGCCTAAAGAGAACAATTGCTAATTGCCATGTAATAAAATTTTTGACAGATGCATCAAAATCTCTTCTAGGAACGCATCATTCAGAAGAGAGGCTCAGCAACAAACAATTTATCGAATTAAATTGGGAGGAGGCCATCAAGCCATACAATATTTCACATGAGATTTCAAATGATGATGACTTGGACAACTCCCTTAACAAAGAAAGTGATTACCTGGAGAATTTGGAAGAAGAGATTTAAGAAGAAGATCACATTCATGAAATGAACAACAATGAGCCAGGGGAATTCGATCATCTTCTAGATAGAGATATCAAAATGGAAGATGCAGGTGACCAAAATGAAAATCAGAATCATTTTAACGTCTTGAACTTTTGAAATGAATGGACCTAATTATAGTAAAGAATTTGATCCAGCTTCAAAAATGATAGCCAAAAAACATGTTATAAAATTTAGAGAATTGATTAGTAATTATTTGGTCTTTTTGTTTCTATTTTGATGTACACAATTTTGAAGAATACTTGCTTTGAGGTGTTGTATAGTTTACTAATCCCAAAATAATCGAAGTTATTGACTTTATTTATTATGATTTGGTTTGACTTGAGTGGTTTTTGAATAATATTTAAATAAAAAATTGAAAAAAAGAAAGTGATTTCATTTTGTATATAGTTTCTGAACATGGATTAGAAAAAGCGATGGTTTCTAAATATTGGAGTTGAGTTTTTTATAGAGTTTGTTGTGAGCTATAGAGAACATATAAGTAATAATTGTTTTTAAAAGGAAAATTTTGCAGGTTGAAATGTTTAGGTGATTGAAATTTAAATAGTTTGATTTTTTCAGTTCCAAAAGGGCCATCAATCATTCTGCTACTTCTTGGAAGGAGTATGAATAACAAAAATACTTCTAATCAAAAGGCTCAAGGCCAACACGCTTTTTGATTGGAAGAGCAAGCATAGTCACATCTGTGCATTATAAAGACCATGCTGGTACCTTAACATATGCTCCCAAACCCAAGATATATGATAGGGATACAAACCCTAATGTGTGCACCATTTTCAAATGTCTCAGGTTCCATGAAACTAAAAACGTACCAAGTTAATCATATCCTCTATTTTCTTCTTTAACTGGTTCCAGCCAATTCACCATTAAAAGAGGACCATTATGCAATCCAAAATGGGGCATACCTTGCCAAATTCAATGTCTGAGTCACCTTTTTTGATGTAAACTAAGTTGTTGGGGGAATGTTTTGAGACCTTCATGCCATAACGCCATGATACATGAGTAAGTTCAACTACGTAATTCCTCAAAACTCTTGCATTTGGTGGATGGGGAATCTCCCCATAATGGCACAAATCTGGTTGTTCTTTTTGCAGATTATTCAATAATTTTGAATAAGATGCTTGATCTAGTTCCTTCCTATTCAAATTTTATGATGGAGATTTATTCAATGGAACAAAATCGGTATCAGGCCCTTGTTGCTCAAGCCTTTGAAGTTGACCAAACTTCTTCATAATAGTTTCTTCCACAGATCCTGAGAGCCCATACATAGTAATTGTCAAGTTATCAGAAGATAAGAATGAAAATATAGAAAACCTACCATTCAGCAAGTTTGTTTTTAATTTCTGGAGGATTCCAACCAGCCTTTCTCCACCATATTCTGATATACCATTCAAGGAACCCCATTGTTTTATTTGCTCAGGAATGTGCATGGCAAAGTGATGATTAGGTGTGATTCAAATATCTGGAAAAAATAAATTGAAAGTTTGCTGATATTTTGCATATTCCTGAGCAAACAGATCACCCTCTCTTGAGCTTACCAAGCATGCTCCAAGAATTTTGGTGCACTGAATAAGTGCACCAACATTGACCAGAAGAAGAAAATGATTTGGTCCCAAATCCCAGAAGATATTTAATATAGTTAAAGGAAGTTAAACCTTGAACAATACTGACCACTCATTAGCTTTCAGCTTCCCTGTCTGTGCTGTACCCAGTCTTGATGGTATGTGACTGACACCTTTTGGAACAATGACTTCGCTCAGTCTCTTCCTTATTTTCTCAATGAGCTCTTCTGAAAGATATCCTTTCATCTCTGTATTTCCTTCCTCTGACCCAAAGTCATCTTCTATACATACATCAGATCCCAAGTTAGATGAGTTGGAAGAAACCATTGCTTGATGTATTGTTGTTGCATCAAATCCCCATTGATAACAAACATGGTGCTGCAACACACCTTCATACCAATTGTGAACTACCCCCAATGAGATATTGGTGGTAGGGTCCCAATAAGGTAAGAAATTCAATTCAGACCATCAAATTCCATGCTCTTTTGCATACTTTTGACGTAGGGTTACTGTTCTTGCTTTGTTCTATCGATGAGATTCAGCCAAAATAGTGTTTTGTGTACAAAGCTTTCCAATCTTCAAATCAACCCCTTTGTTGTATTGAATCTCACACCAAGAACAAAACCTTTTAGCAGAATGAGACATGAATCCTCCAACCTTGTTAGTTGCCACAATATTGCCAATTAATGCCACCAGCTTGACAATGACTTTTTTTCCATGTGGATAATTGGGTGTACAAACCGTAATTCCATTTTCAATTGATTGAGTTCATCAACTAGGGTCTTCATGACATTGTTGATGGTGATCATGTCTGGTTGGTTTGGAGAAGGTATAACTCCAGCCAAAGAGGTGAGTTTTGGCTGGAATTGTTTTCGTGGGGGAAGGTTAAGGCAGTAGAGATCTATTATTCCCATTGATAGTTGCTTTCCTGCAATCTTATTTCTTTAGGATTGAACCAGTTGACAAAAAGGCCAAATCCTAATTTGAGAAGGTTTTTTGTAGAGCTGTTTGAAATAATTGCATTCCAAACACGACCTTGTGCTACATCAAAAAGGATTGAACCTTGTAGAGATGTTAGCTTGAATTTCCACTCCTCAATCTCTTCTTCAATTCCTGGAATACTTAGGAGCCAAGAAATCCACGAATGTATAGGCTGTGAAATAAATTTTTCTTTTGGTATACGAATGCGTTGATTCCAAGGTAACTGAATTTGACAAATCCTTTGACGTCGATGGTGTGAGGCCAAAGTTGTTGTGCATTGGAGATATGGAAGTGGATGGATTTTAGCAGGAGAAAATAGCTTGTGGTAACATTGATTGCTTGAAATGGTTGGCTTGTATGTAAAATCTTCAGGTGCAACTTCCACATCATAAAGTGAGTAACAGCATCGACAGCATACATGTTGATCAATTGTAAAATCCAATTGCAGTTTTTTTGAGATTGTACAAATATTGCAAGGCAGACTAGATGTATTAATCTTGCTATGGTGGTTTTTTTGGGAGAGAAGTTGAATGATATGCACAAGCATATCTCTAGCTTTCCGACAATTTTGCCTGCTGATTCCACAAACAAGATAGAGCCACATTATAAAATGTAAGATGAGTGCTAACATATAAGATGCATATTAGTTAGTTGCTCAGTGTTGATAAGAGAAAAAAGTAAATACTTACAAATGATTATTTTGTTATTAGTATTGTGATTGGATTTGGTCTCTTGTGAACTACTGTCTGATTCTTCATTATCACTAGAGAGTTGTGTTATGAGTTTTTCTTGATGACTGAGGGAGGTTTTAATAAAACAATTATTGTTAACAGATTTGTCCTGTTGAGTTGAAATCTTGGCCCAATGCCTTATTTGTGTGCTACGGTAAACATACAATCCTTCACGGGTTTGTCCATTGGATGTTGTAACTTTGTAGTTCTGGCAGCTTGAGCAGGTGCAGAAGTCCATTGTCTAAGTCTGAGGCGTGCGATTTTGTCGATATAATTATTTTTATATAGTATAAGTTACTGGAAATAAAAGAAAAGAGGAAAAGTTGGATAAATAGTTGAAAGAAAAAACAGGAGACAATAAAGATAGAAAAGTTCAAGTAGCGAAAAAAAGTGTTAGCGGTTTACACTGGCAGAACAGCATAAAACCCCCAACCCTACATCAAGGTGACGTGTGACTGTGCACGTCACCCAAATGCCGGGGGTGCCACTACACCATTTCAAAATATAACATCACTCCTCAAATTGAAAACTCATTCAACATCACTCATCAATTTAATCACTCTTAAAAAAAAAAATTCAACAAAAAAAAAATTTTAACATAAAAAAAAAAAATCTTTCAACATAAAAAAAAAAAAAACATTACAAAATTTTTTCAACATAAAATAAAAAAAAAAAATTTCACATAAAATAAAAAAAAATCATAATAACAAAAAATAAATAAAATAAACTGTCTTGATTAACATTAAGGATAAAAGATCAGATCAAATAAAGAAGCTAAAATTTAGTCTTTGTATGACTTTAAACTACAGGGTAGCAACCTTAAGGCTAAAATTAGTCCTTATATGACTTTAAACTACAGGGTAGCAACCTGAAGGCTAAAATTAGTCCTTGTATGACTCTAAACTACAGGGTAGCAACCTGAAGGTTAAAATTAGTCCTTGTATGACTTTAAACTACAGGGTAGCAACCTGAAGGCTAAAATCAGTCCTTGTATGACTTTAAACTACAGGGTGGTTCCCAGATGGCCAAAATTTAGTCTTTGTATGACTCAAACTACAGGGGTAGCACACCAGAGGGCTGAAGATGCAAGTAAATCAAGGAATCAAGAAAATAAAAAAATGAAGATATTAAAATTAACAACCAAGGTGAATAATAGAATAATGAAGACTTCAAGGTTAAATTAATGAAGAATATTCGATTAAAAAAAATACCAACTAGAAGAACAATTGGAAGCAAGGACCATAGATATTGTGGCAAAAGAAGAAACAAGATTAGCAGCAGCACAGAAATTAGGAGATTCAAGACACAAATCAGTTCAATATTTGGACAAAAAGATGGCACATAGACTGAGAAATCCACTTGAACCAGGGGAATTGGTATTATTTATAATAAACCACTTGAGTCACAGTGGGGTTTACTCTTCAAGAACCGTTGGAATGGACCTTATGAGCATGAAGAATTGGATGGCACTAAACTTACAAGAAAATTTGCAGCAAGTCACATCAAAACTTTTTATCCCAGAGGAAATAAAATTCAATCAAGTACAGAGTCAGAAATTGAAGATGAAGATTTAATATCAGAGGGAGAAGAAATTGATCAAAATGGATATAATTAATATTGGCAAGCTTTTCAACTGGAATGCTGGGGACAGCATTAAATGGAGAGGGGGATGTGGTATTCCATACCATTATTATCAGTTTTAAGCTTAGCAGAAAAAAATAAAATAAAATAAAATCAATAAATTAAATAATAAATAAATAAAAAAATATAGAACTAAATATATCCGATATTTTTGAAGATTTTAGAGAACTGAAAAGGAGTGTAGTGCTATGGAAACACTTAGAATTCCGGACTAAAAAAAGAAAACCTTCCTGTCTCAGTTAACAAGAAGGAGCTATTCACCTCTGGATTAGTCATGTAGCTGGTTCAAGCCACATTGATGGCAATTTCAAGATTATTGTTTGTGGAAGTTCCAAGAAGAATAAAACAAAATCAAAACAGAAGAATAAAATCTTTTTGGAAGAAAACAGACAATATTTTTTTTGAAAAAAAAAAAGAATTAATTTAACCTAACCCATAATCTGGACATCAAAAATGGACAACAATTGCACAGCAGCTGACTAATCCTTTCAAATACAAACCACAAATTATTCAAGACTTATCAGAAAATCATTTGATTGGTCAGAAATCAAATTAATTCATGGTACATACCTATAATTACAAATTGACGTGATAAATCAATCTCATTGGTCAGAATTCACATCCAAAGTTCATTAAAAAAATAACACCATGTGATTGGTCAGAATTCAAATCAATTCCAGGTGCATACCTATAATTACCAATTGACGTGAAAACTCAATCTCATTGGTCAGAACTTGGATACTGTGTCACGTTGCTACACCAAAATACACGTCTCACTAGCTAAAACCTCTCAACTATGATTTTTTCTAAGTACCCTGTTTTTAGAAGCTCCATGGAGGCCCAAAAGCTATAAATAGAGGTCCTCTCTCCCTTATTTTTCCCATCATCATGGAACAATTTCCCACTATCCAGGATCACCACCATCCCTGAACTAGCAGGATATCTAGAATAGTAGTAGTGTCTTAGTAGTGAAAAGCTCAGTAGCTTAGTATTAGTGAAGAATAGTAGTATAACCATAGTAAAAGCTCAGTAGCTTAGTGTTATTAACAAAGAGAAGTAGTAGTGATATAAACTCAGTATTAAAAGAAAATCCTAAAAGAATCAAATCCAGTAGTCCTATTATTAGTACTCATATCAAAAAAAATCATTATAATCAACCTAAAACCATAAAAAATATATATATTCTTATCATTCTTATTAATAAAAAAACAAAAAAATATTCTTATTAATTTTATTAAAATGAAAGAAACCCAAAACATATATATATATATATTATCATCACTTTTATTAAAATAAAATCAAAAAATCTAGTGTTTATTTTACCAGAAATTTTAGATCAGAGTTCTTACTGTAGTGTTATTGATAGGTCGGATTTAGATACTGCTGATAAGTCCTCTCTATCTGTTAAAGCCACAAATCTTATTTTATTTTGTGATTCTCTGTAGGCTGACTATTCAGTATTATTTAGAGGGGCAGCTAATACACCTTAGCACCCATGGTTATTGGACAATTCTGAAATTCAAAACAGACTTACCAGTAATTTCCCCCTCAAGGTACTGCCTTATTTCATCCCACACCAAAAGGAGTTCCCACAGCGTGGAGCTTAAATATTCTTATGGCTTTACCCATGATTGGTGTACTCTTATACCAGAATTGGAATTAGCTTACAAGACCTCCATCAATGCTTCAACAGGCAAAACTCCTGCAATGTTGGAAAAAGGATGGAACCCTAAACTTCCAGTTGATACTTTGAAGAAAGATTTGGTTGATATTCATCCAACTGCTTCAAGCTTTAAATTATTGCTTGATAAAGTAAGGCATCATGCAAATCAAAGCTTGAATGATGCCTTTGAATATGCTAAGAAGAAATGGGATAAAAGTCATAAAACCCCAGAATTCAAAGTAAGGCACTTAATACTAGTTTCAACCTTGAACTTTAATAATATTAAAGGCCCAAAGAAATTGAAAGATTCCTTTGCAGGACCATTTATTATTAAAGCCCTTCATGGGACAAATGCAGTACAAGTAGAACTATCAGGAGAATTGGAAAACAAACATCCAGCTTTCCCTGTTAGCCTAGTAAAGCATTGCAGTTGAAGCAATAAGGAATTATTTCCTTTAAGAAATTAAACACCCTTAGAATTACCTCCACTTGATCAGAGTGAAGAGAAAAAAGTACTAAAAGTCTTGAAAGAAAGAAGACTTATGGGAAAATATGAAAGAGAATACTTGTTCAGGTACAGAAATCCACAACATGAAGATTAATGGATTGTAGCAGAAAAAATACCTGATTCCCAAATGTGTCTCAGAAGATTCAGACATGAGAGAAGACCAATTCCTCAATAAAACATCTGAATTGTGTGCTTTACATACTTGAAAGTATAAGTAGAGAGGTTGGATAGTGGATGATACCCCCCCCCCCAGTTAACTTGGGGGTATACTGCAAAACAAAAATTGTAGTACAGATTAATTTTTGGTGGTAGGGAATGTGAGCCTGTGAGGTATGTATAACATACCCATAAGGCCACGAATGATTTTATTTACAGCTGACTTAGTCTTCAGCAGATGTTGCAATTGAATTTATAATAAAGAATAACAAAAAGTAAGTATAACTTTTTTTGGATAAAGAAAGTTATAAATATTATGTCATTTTTGGATTATACACTAAAAATAACCTAGGGTACACTCACAGGGTGGTATACCAAAAAATGCTTATTTCTTATATTATTGGAAGATTTAAGAATCTCACAGTACTAATGTAACTTTTTTAAGGTTTTTTTGAAATTGTTAAATTTAAGCTTAAATAAGCTTAAATTTAAAGTTGCATAAGGTTTATGCAAACTTACCAAAATTTTAGTTAAAATTGAGGTGTTGTGTATCTTCACTGAATTGCCTAAGGATTTGCCATACAGGATGTAAATCCTGCATGAGCTCAATTCAAAAGTTTGCAAGGCCATAGTATGGCTTTAAATAAAGAAAAGGGCAAGCTCCATGCAAAAAGGTGGGACAAAGGAAAAAGACCAAACAGAGCTGGGCAACCCAGCTTTTTGGATCTGCAAGGATTCAATTACGGTTGTCCACCTGTATTGGAGGATTTTCAACCTTATTTACACTTTAAGATTAGACTTTTATCCAACTTTAAAGTTTAAACTGTCTTTATCCCAATTTGGCCAGGAATTTCAAGCTGCCAAAGGGTAGAGCCCAATATGCAGGCTTTAAATTAAGGTTTTTAAGAACTGTCAAAACTTAATTAAGCTTAAAGAGCTTAAAAAGTTAAGGTTACAATCATTAAAACCTTATCAAAAGTTAAGGTTTAGTCTGTATTGCTATTTTATGTGGAAAAATAGTAATAACTTCAAAAATTCATCAAAAATCCAATTCTTAATGGATTTGCTTGAGCGTTTCACACAGATTAAATTTTAATATTATCTATATATAATTGAAATTTCATATATCTTCTATAAATAGATTTCCTGGGTAATTAGCCTGGAAATATACTCTTTTAATTATACTCAAAGAAAATTATGATTTCTTTAAAAATTGATTAAAAATTGAGTTTAAAAGATTCCTGCTTGAAACACTATTTTTAAGTTCATGTAATTCCATTTAATATAAATAAGCTTATTTTATATTAAAACCTAAAATAATTATCTTAAATGAGGATTAAAGTTACTTGGAGTTAAGAATAACACTTGTTACTTCAAATTGGAATTAAAAATAAGTTATCTTAAGCTAAGAACCTTATTTTTGAGCATGGCTTTTCAGTTTTGACCTTAGCACGCCCTCTATATCCATTTTGAATCATGAGAGCTGCTCTGTAGATATAAAAAGAGTCTTTTCATCACTTCTTTTGTCCATCATCAATTATCAATACAATCATATTAGACATTGAAACACATAAAGTTTTATTGTATATAAAATCTTATTATTAAAATATTTCTTAAGTATTTTATTCTTTATAGATCTTAAATTATGGAATTAAAATTATAGAAATTAGATTATTGTTTTAATCACCTATAATTCATTTTGATTTATAGAATTATTTTCTTTAAAATATATTTCAAAAAATCCACAAATTCCTCTCAAAAACTCTTTAATCATATTTTTTATCATAAAAAGTTGTTTTATTATTTAAAATATCAATTTTTGGCATGTTTAACTTATAATAATTATTTAATATAATAACTGTTGTATTAAGTTTATATGTTAAGTTTTCCTCTAAAATTCTATATCTTTTTTATCTATTATTAGTTTTTATCTATAAGAATTATTTCTGCACAGTGTGTGTTATGATTATTTTATAAATATTATTTATATATTATTTGTAAGTGGTCGAATATTTGTATTTTCCACGTGTAATTGTCTCGTTAAGAGCTTTACACTTCTTATTGTTATAATTGTCAGCAACTCTAACAATAATATAATAATTATAATTTATTATAATTATTATATGTTTTTATTATTATTTGATATGATAATAATTAAATTTATTTTTATATATATAATTGTTTTTAATAATTATATTTAAATTTGTGGTTATAATATTTTATTATATTATATTTTTATACTGAGGACATTCATAGTAATCTTGATATTGCTACTATTATCAAGAGTTTCATAGACAAACCTTACATATAGTGTAAAGGGTGACAAGAGTGATGAGTGCAGTGAAAGTATAAAACCTTAGCTTGGTGATAGTAAATTAGCTATGGGTTTATAAAATTCTTAGTAATCCAAGGAAAACTAAAAAGGAACTAGTATTCACATGCATATGCATGAAAAAGCTTTGTGAAACCCCTAAACCCTAACCCTATTCCCCCTAAATAATATAAATAGTCAGATATTTTTCCTCCCAAGACTTTTTCCAAATCCCTTATCTAAGAGGTTAAATTAGAAATTTGTTTGATAAACTAATCTTAGTACTTGAGGTTTGTTATTGACATAGATCAAGAGAACCAATAGTGTTAAAACAGTTTAATTCATCCCTCACTAGCAGGCAGACTAGTAAACATAATAATTAGTATCTTAATACTTGAAGATCAATAGTAAGACATCTCTAGAGCTTAGTGATTAAACCTTAAAAGTAATTTTGGATAGTTTTAAAATAAAACCATCACTTTAAAGGTAAAACCATCAACAACCTCAATTAAATTGATTAACATAACCAACAAAATCTTCACATCCCTATTCAAATTAATCACCTATGAATTCATAATTTATAAGAAACAATTTTCATATTATACTGGAAATATATTTCTTTCAGTCATAAAATATCACCAAATAAATAAATTCAGATTAAATTCATAGTACTCCTATTCTACCATCAATATTTGAAATAAACAGCTCACCATTATATAGACCAAAGGATTTGTTTGAATAATAAGCTATAAATTTATTATTAATTTTTTTTTTATAACCTCACGACATATCTCACATAATAGAACATAGTAGTAGCATTTTTAGGTTATAAATATCACCCACAAACACTTCAATTTCATTTATTTTACCTGAATATATTTCAAGTTATTTTCCCTCAGTAATCGTATACTGCTATAACTGATATCAAGTTCTGTTTATCTTTCTCTCATATTGTAACTGTCTGTACTATTTCACTTAAATAAACAGGAAATATATATATATAAGTTTTATTTGTATTTTTTAATAGTAAGAATTGTGTTCTTTTTCTTGATTTTTTCTTCTTTTTTTTATTTAGTTTATTATCTTTTGTAAAATCATTTTGGTTTAATCCAACCATATTTTCTGGAAGCATTGAAAAGTATTTATTTTTTAAGGTTTTAACTAAAAAAATTTCAAAGTAGAGCAAAGTCTGCTTAAAGATTGTTGAGCACAATATTTTCTGATCAGGGCACTATCAATAATAAAATTTATTTGGTGAACTCAGTAAAGATAACTTAGAATGTTAGGAAGGGCAGTCTAGATTATTCTAGCACACAAGCAGAGGAAGGGTTTCAAGTTCCAAAGAGAAATTCAAAACTGTTTACTTGTAATTTCCCTTTCCAGGTACCGCCTCAATTTATCCCACACACAGAGCAGTTCCCACAGTAGGTATTTAAAATGACTTAATTGAGTACTTATGATAATATGATATTTCAATAAGCAATTTAATCAATGATGCAAATAGGTTAACTGGCTTCTTACTCACTTCTTTTTGTGTTTGCTCCTTGGAACACCTCTGTGAGCTTTTGTGGACTTAAAAGAAGCATATTTCTGTTTTTTTCTAGAATTCATCATGAATATTCATCATAATTTAGTTAAAGCATTTAATCACTAATACCACCATAAAGTATGATTTATTGAATCAATTCTTATTATATCAAATCTTCCATAATAAATAAGAAAGACAAAAAATAATAGCATAGTTCTATAACTATAAACTGGTATATTATTTTTTTATTTCAGCTTTTGATATTTCAAATTACTCTACCAATCTCTTTCAAGGAATTATTGGACTATTAGTGAGATATTCATTCAATTATGACATCTTATCTCTATTTTTTTTTATTTAAGAAATTATATTTTATATTCCTTCAAAGGATAATTGTTGATAAAAATATTTTTTCATTATTTGAAGAATTTTTATTACTGAAGCTTCTTGTAAGTGCTTCTAGTAGACGATTGCTTCTTACTGCTATAATCACTAGTAGTGTATACCAAGTAAAAGAAATAATTCAGAAATTTATTCTTAGTTTGTGGCTATAATGAATACATTCATTATTTTTCATAAGAACAGTCATAGTACTCTTGATTAATGGTAATATTATCAAGAGCTTCATAGACACATCTAACAAAAATCCACATTGAAATACTGAGGAATATCTTGTTAATATAATAAATATAAAGGTTGTAATTTTATAGGAATAAGACTATATATATATTCATATAAAATGGTAAATACATATATACTAAATAATAATAATAATACAAATAATCCTCATTATTAATATTCATTAGTCTTAATAGCTAGTAAAATAATAATGATAGTAAAATTGTTATACCAGAAGTGATTCTATGTTGAGATATGTTACTCTCAATTAAATGATAACAGTTTTAAAAAATATCATAAATAACCTATGAGATGATTCATAATAAAAAACCTACTTCTCTATGAGACAATGTTATTAATAGAGAATCACATCTAAAACATTATTTCAAAAGATTTTGATAAGTAAAACCTTAATAAATATCAATAAAGGCATGGTTACTTTTGAGAGAAACATAAGCTACAATGATATGTTACACTTTATCAATTCAAAATAAAAGAAAGTTATTCTAAACAAAAATATACAAGATCTTTTTTATTTCCTCTCAAACAAAAAAATCAATTACAATTACTACTCTTAATTTTCATTGTCTGAATTATATTATACTAAATCTGGGTCCCATTATGAGGATCTTTGTAAGGTTTGTCTATCAAACTCTTGATAATAGTAACAAATATCAAGAGTACTATGACTGTCCTCAATAGAAAATATAATATAATTAAATACTATAGCCACAAATTCATATAATTATTAGAATATTTTTATAAAAGGAAGAAATTCAATTAGGGTATTGGTAAAAACACATGAGTAAATTGGTAAAAACACATAAGGGGTGGCTTTTAAATTAAGTCTGCTTATTTATGTAGTTTCTGATGCCATTAACGCCATTAATGGCATTATCAATGCAATAAAGGGCATTATTAATGCCATTAATGGAATTATCAATGCAATAAAGGGTATTATTAATTCCATAAATGGCATTATTGATTCCATAAATTGCATTTTCAATGTCACAAATGGGATTATCAATGCCAATTATGGTATTGTCAAAGCCATTCATGCCATTGTTGAGGCCATTTATGGCATTTTTAAGGCCATTCATTCCATTCTTAATGGCCTTAACAATGCCATTGTTAAGGCCATTTATGACATTGTTAAATGAAAAAATGGCATTGTTAAGGCCATACAATTACATTTATGGCCTTTTTTTAATGGCAATTGTGCCAATACTATGGCCATAAATGGCATCTGTATGTCATTCTTGATGCCAGTTATGGCATTATTATGTCATTTCTGATGCCATTTATGGCACTTTTAATTCCACAAATGGAATTTCAACTTCCACTCCCCATAAATTATATTTTTAATTCAATTGATGTCATAAATGGCATTTTCAAGTTAATTACAAACATGAACAAAAAATTGTAAAAAAGGGACTTTTTGGACCTACAATTGTCCTGGGAAAAAATGTCAGAAAATAATAGGATCAAAGTGGAATAATCACACCATAAGTTAAGGTGCTTTATGATATCAACATGAAGATGGACAGAGGAAGATATGGTCTGTAAATTTCAAGGTAACAAAAGGTTATTCACTCAAATGCATCCGGACTATGTGGGAAATAATTGTTGGGGTAGTTCTTAGATTTTTTACAAAAAGGTCTCTCTCTACTAGTAAAGGAAAGAAAGATGTATCACACCAATGCTTTTCTATTAGTTACTATTTCCATCATTTTACCTACTTTGTAAGCTTGTAAGGCTCAGGAGGAGTTAAGGTATATTAACTCCTTTATATTCTTAATCTCATATTTCAGGTTACTAATTTTCTAGTTATGTATAGATTTTCTATTTCATTATAAACACATCAGTTGTGCGTTAGATATATAAATATATATAATTCTTTCTAGTCAGGTATATTCAATTCCAACTATTACAACTTAGATATTAGCTTAAATATATGTTTTGTTCTTTAAGTATTATTAATTATTGGTTTTATATATTTGTCTAAAGCAATTTTAAGCCATTTAAACAACAACTGACTGCAAAAAAATCACCAAATTTTGGGCTTCTGGTTTTTTATTCTCAAGATTTTGCCCTTTATTTCAAAAGAAAATTAGGGAAACTCACAAGTGGGAACATATATAATGAACTTTATAAAAAAATAGGCCATTTTGCCAAATTTGCCAAAATGGAGAAATTGGGCAAAGAGAAAAAATTGAACAAATTTGGGGAATTTCACATCCAATGTTGGAAAAAATATGGCAAAAGAAAATTATAAAAATGCTTGAAACTGAGCCTGAGGAATTTCTTTTAAAAAAGCATGTAATGGCTTATATGATTTTACTAAAGCCTTACCTGTGTTTACCAACACTCTTTAATTATTATGAAATAATTTAATAATAATAAAATTATTAATAACCATAATGAATTATAATTATTCTATTATTGCTATAGTCGCTGACAGTTATAACAATAAGAAGTGTAAAGCTCTTAATGAGACAATAACACATGGAAAATATCAATATTTATTGACTTATGAATAATATAGAAATATTATTTATAAAAGAAATTATCCCAGACACTGTGTAGGGATAATTCTTATAGAAAAATTCTATAAGAAAACTAATAATAGATAAAAAATATAGATCTTTAAAGAAAACTTACTTATAATATTTATTTCATACAACAATTGAAACAAAAACAGTTATTCCATTAAGCAATGATTATAAGTTAAAAACACACTAAAAATCAATAATTTCAAAGATAAAACAAATTTTTATGATGAAAAATATTATTAAAGAGTTTTTAAGAGGAATTTGTGGATTTTTAAAAGATATTTAAGAGAATAATTTTATATAATAAAATATATTGTAGATGATTACAACAATAGTCTGAATTCTATTATTTCAATTCTTTAATTTAAAATTAATAAAAAATAAAATACTTAAGAATTACTTTAATAAAAAGATTTTATATTCAATAAAACTTTACCTGTTTAAACGTCTAACATGATTGGAATGATGATTGATAATGGACAAAAACAGTGATTAATAGACTCTTTTTATGTCTACAAAGCAGCTCTCATGATTCATAATGGATATAGAGGGTGTACTCAGTTCAAAACTGCAAAACCATACTTAAAAAGAAGGTTCTTAACTTAAGGTAACTTATTGTTAATTCCAATTTAAAGTTACCAGTGTTATTCTTAACTTCAAGTAACTTTAATACTCTTTTGGATAAATTATTTTTAGTTTTAATATGAATGAAGCTTATTTATATTAAATTTAATCACATGAACAACTTAAAAATGGAGTTTGAAGCAAAAATCTCTTAAACTCAATTTTTGATTTATTTTTAAAGAAGTATTAATTTTACTTAAGTATAATTAAAAGAGTAATTTTCCAGGCTAATTACCGATAGAAGCTGTTTATCAAAGATACTTCAACTTGAATTTATACACATATAATATTAATTTGTAAGTTGTGTGAAGATTTAAAGCAAATCCATTAAGAATTGGATTGTTAATAAATTTATGAAGTTATTGCTATTTTTCCACATAAAATAGCAATAGACACAAAAACGTAACTTTTGATAAGTTTTTAATGCTTGTAAATTTGCAATTTTAAGCTTTTTTGAGCTTTGACATTTCTTAAAATTTGATTTCAAGCTTGCATATTGGGATTTACCCATTGGCAGCTTGAAATTCCTGTCCAAATTGGGATAACACCAGTTTAAACTTTAGTTTTGGATCAAATTCTAATCTTAAAGTTTGAATAAGGTTGAAAATCCTCCAATACAGGTGGACATACTTAATTAAATTCTTTCAGATCCAAAAGGTTGGGTACCTCAGCTCTGTTTGGTCTTTTTCCTTTGTCCCGCCATTTTGTGTGGATTTTTCCCTTTTATTTGTTGGAATACATACTATGGTGTTAAAAATCTTCAAATTGAGCTCACACAGGATTTACATTCTGTATGCCAAATACTTAGCCAATTCAGTAAATTTACACAATACCTTCATTTTAATTTAAATTTTGGTATGTTTGCTTAAACCTTATGCAACTTTTAATTTAAGCTTATTTAAGCTTAAATTTAACAATTTTAAATAAAAATTAAAAAAAAATCAATTGTACTGTGAGATTCTTAAATGTTCTAATAAGCCAAGAAATATTCACTTTTGGGTATAACACCATATGAGTCTACCCTAGGTTATTTTTGGAGTAGAATCCAAAAAAGACATAATAATTATAACTTTGTTTATACACAAAAAAATTACACTCATTTTTTGTAATTTTTTCTTTTAAATTCAGTTGGTAAGTCTTTTCAAAACTAAATCCACTGAGTATGATTTTATTTGTGGCCTTATTGGTATGTCACCCATACCTCACAGGCTCACATTCCCTACCACCAAAAATAATTTTGCTACAATTTTCATTTAGTAGTTTACCCCCAATTTATTTGGGGGGTATAATCCACTGTCCAACCTCTCTACTTTTACTGTTTTAAGTATGTAAATCACACACTTAAAGCTTTATTATTGAGGAATTGGTCTTCTCTCATGTTTGAAACTTCTGAGAAACTTTTGAGAGTCAGATATTTTACTTTCTGAAAGCCACTCATCTTTGTGTTGTGGTTTCTGTACCTGACTAAGTATTTTCTTTAATTTTTTCCCCTAAGTCTCCTTTCTTTTAAGACTTTTAGTACCTTTTTCTCTTCACTTTGATAAAGTGGTTGTACTTCCAAGGGTGTTTCATTTCTCAAATTAAATAATTCCTTATCACTTGAAGTGTAATGCTTTACAAGACTGACAGGCAAAGCTGGATGTTTGTTTTCCAATCATCCTGAAAGTTCTACTAGTACAGGATTTGTCCCATGAAAGGCATTAACAATGACTGGTCCTGAAAAAGAATCTTTTAATTTCCTTGGGCCCTTAATATTATTAAAGCTCAGGGTTTAAACTATTAGTAAATCCCCTCCTTTGTATTTTGGGGCTTTATGACTTTTATCCCACTTTAGTTTAGCATATTCAAAGGCGTCTTTCATGCTTTTATTTCCATGATGCCTCAATTTATCAAGAAATAGCTTAAAGCTTGAAGTAGTTTTATGAATATAAACTAAGTCTTTCTCTAAAGTTTCACCTGGAAGCTTAGGGTTCCATCCTTTTTCCAACATTGCAGGAGTCTTTCTGGCTGAAGAATGGATAGAAGTCTTGTAGGCTAACTCCAATGCTTGTATAAGTGTGCACCAGTCATGAGTGAAGCCATCAGAATCTTCAAACTCCAGGGCATAAGCACAAAATATTCTGATCATGTCCTCAAGGGTCTTAATCATTCTTTCTGCCAAACCAACAGTTTTTGGATGGTAATCTGTGGAGAAAGATAGTGTTTTACCCAAAAGCTTATGTAAATTTGTCCATAAGTCTGATGTAAATTTTGGGTCTCTATCACTAATGATATTCTTAAAGAGACCAGTATGACATATTACCTTATCTTAGATTAAAAGAGCACTATCCATAGCTGTGTCATCTTTGTGACATGGTAGAAATATTGGAGTTTTTCTGTACCTGTGTACAATAACAAGGCATGCATTGTAGCTTTTTTCACAACCAGGTGGTAAGGGAGTTACCCAATCCATATGAGCCACTTCCCGTGGGGTACTTGGTTCTTGGATATGAGTCATTAAACCAAATCTTTTTTCAGGAGCTTTATTGGCCTTCTGACACCTGTCACAACTGTGACAGTACTCAATGACATCTTTTCTCCAAGATTACCACCAAGCACATGTCTTAATTCTTTCCATTTTTCTGTCTTCAGATAGATTTCCAGAATATATTTTGTCATGTCACTCTAGTAATATTGTGTTAATGAACATTATACCAAATAAGACCATTACACATGTGTTTTTAAACCTATGATATAAGATACCATCAAACAAATAAAATATTACATTGTCATATGATGATTTCCATATATAATACAAAGAATTAGCTAAAGCTTAATATTTGCAATCTTTGTCAAGTAGAGAAGTAAGAATATGGCAATGTTGATCTTGCTTATAGTTTTCTCTAACCTCTTCAAAGAGTTCCATTCCCACATTTTTTATGTTGATTCCTTAAATTGGAATTTGAGATTCTGCAGTTGCAGGAACATATGCAGGATTATCAGGTGTATTGCCTTATTCCCATCTACTCAAGCCATCAGCATTCTTGTGAATATTTCCAGCTTTATGTACTATGGTCATATTGCCTCTGTACTCTTGTATTGCAATATTCCATCTGAACATGTGTCTGTTGGGTGTTTTCATGTTAAGAATTTATTTCACTGCATTACAATCAGTAATGACTTCAAACACACTTCCATCAACATCATCATGTAGTTTTTCCAAAGCTCAAACAAGGAAAAGGCACTCCATTGGGCTTGCTCCATACCTGGCCTCCATAGGTTTAATTTTTGTTGAAATAAAACAAACTGGACCTTCATAAGGCTTGTCATTGACAATTTGAACCTGGTGAAGAGCTTCACTTGGTTAATGAATACTTGATTTTATTATATGCTTTAAACCTTTCTTGTGTCATTTCAAAGACAGTTTTTTGGTCATAAATTCTGTACAATGATCTGGCATGGATTGAAAAATCTTTGAGGTGTTGCCTATAATAGCTGGCAAACCCTAAAAAATACATCATTTCTTTCTTGCTTTGGGGTATTGGCTCCAGTAGGACTGCAGCCCCTTTGTTTTTATCAACAACAAAGCTTAGTCCCAAAACTACATGTCCCAGAGCTTTTAATTCATGAAATTCAAAATTGCATTTTTTTGAGTGAGATTTTCATGTTCACTTGAATAATTTTCTTAAATACTAATGAAAGTCTCTCTAGACGCAATTTCCAGGTTTCTGAACAAATGATAATGTCATAAATATAAATGATTAACTGCCACTCTGATAATTCATGTGGAAAAATGGTATTCATCATTTTTTGATAATGAGAGTGTGCATTTTAAATCCCAAAAGGCGTCCTGAAGCATTCATAAATCCCACAATGGGAAATAATTCTCAATAATTTCCTAGAATGAGGTATCAAAACATTCTTGTGAAAACCTTCAAGGGAATCCATGGAAGTGATGAAGCTTGCTTGGGATAATTGAGTTAAAGTCTCATGTATTCTATGAATTGGGTACCTATCTGGAATAGTATAGGTATTCAATGCTCTAAGATCACCAACCATACTTGATTCATCATTATGCAAAGTAATGATTACAGGGGTTGTGACTTCTACTTCCTCATTGTGCCCAGCTTTTCTAAGGACTCCCAGTTTCATCAGCTCACTGATATGAGATTCCAATTCTTCTCTAGCCCTGGGGCTACCTGGGTAATCTGATATTCTTAACAGTGGAGGGTAAGGTCTTTCCACATTGAGCATAATGTCCACTTTATGGCCTTTGATAGCTCCAAGTGGTTCATTATCAGAAGAAAAGGCTTCCCTTTATTGAAATAAAATTTCAATAAGCTATTCCATCATCTCCAATGTTAATGCAGGTCTAATTTCTGCTTAAATTCATTGATTTGACACAAATTTTTCTTTATTAAAATTTTTTACTTGTCTGATGACAGTTATTTCTCTTTTTTCTAGAGGAAAAGCAAATTTTTTCCTTTTATATTCCCCTATAGTGAAATATCTGTCTTTATTGTTATTAATATCAATACCATAAATATTAATATAATAATTACCAAGTATAAAATTTCATGAAGTTCAGTTATTCATAACAACAAATTCAAATTTCAGTCTGATACTTCCTGCAGGGTGAGGAAATATCATTTCTGCCTCAAGAATTCCCAAAGGGTGCATATTTTGGCTCGCACTGCTGAGCTTCATACCTTCAATTGGAATTAATTGGTCCTTCCAATTGGTATAAATTTTGTCAAGATAATTCTGCTCAACACAAGTGCAGAAAGATCCTCAGTCAAGATGTATCTTGGCTTCTTTGTTGTTTATCACAATATTAGTGATGAAAGATGATCCAGCTGTATAACCTTTACCTCTGGTAGGTTTGGTCTTTGCATTTTAGCATCTTGTACATGTATGAGATCCATACATTAATCATTATACTGTGGTAAGTGAGTATGCACTTTTGTGACCTCAAATGAAACATTAATGTTTTCTACACTAAGTTTATCTGTTTTCTCCTTCTTCAGAAGGCTCAGATTTACTTTCATGTAGATATACATCATTGGCTTCTTTTGTATCATCCTCTTTTTCAATTTCTATCTCATTGATTCTTGTCTTTTTTGGACAAGTATTGGCCAAATGAGATTTACTTCCACATTTAGGACATTCCAAAGGAGCTCTTGCTTGTGGCTTATTTGGTTTTGAAATTTTTTTCGCACTAGTTTCATTGTCTATTGGGGGTTTTTACCAATTTTTGTTCTGGTAGTGATATCTTTGATGGCATTGATATAATCTTCTTTAGAACAAGGCTCAATACATCTGCTTTTTATGGAATTCTCAATCTCACCACCACACTTTCTTAACATACTTTTATGTACCATTATTTCAGACATATCAGGATGAAGGGCAGTTAATCTGTCCTTCTGCTTAAGAAACAAGAAAATGGGCCTGTCCCTCTCAGTATTAAAAATGGCTTCTTCAAAAGATTTTCCCATTTTAAATCTCCAGGAAACATTTTCCCATTTGGAAATAATTTGTTTTTTCCACCAAGGCTAAGAGCTTTTACAATGGTCTTGTCTCATTTTATAATACCATTACTTTTCTGATTTGATAAGTAATGAGTGTAATCTGGCACTTATGTATTCAACCAATATGTTAAAGTCTTCTTTAAACATATCAATTGTTTTCATAAATTCCATTTGATTATACTCTTCCTCACCACTAGGGGTTGGCCATTCCTCTAATCTGGGAATATCCTTCAAATTTCAGGTATCCTCCACCTCTCCATTGCTTGAAATTGTATGATGTAAGTCATCATTCAATTTCAACACATTTCTGTCAAGGACTGGTATGGATTGCCTTGGAAATTCATTTTTTAATGATATATTCTTAATACTTGATTGAATATATTCTTTCAATCAAAGTCTTGCTTTATCACTTGCTTCCAATTGTTATTGGAAAAGACCTGCATTTTTGCCAGTTGAAGTTTCCAATTTTTGCACTTATATTCTTAAGTCTTTCGATTGTTTAGTCATAAAAGATGTAGAAATATCATCTGATTGACAGAGCAATGTGACTCTGTACTCAATTCTTTAAAAAATATGTGTCAAAGACAAAATTTTGTCTTTATTCACATTTTCTAGACTAATAATGGTCTTTTGTGACTTTTTTACCTGTAAAATCTCTCTACCAAACTTCTCTTGGATATACTCAAAATTGTTTCACTTTGCTAAAGTCTCTTTATGACAGCTTTCCAAATTAGCTATCAGCTTTACAAGATATATTTCTTTGGAAAGTATTTTTTCATTCTTTCCTCCTCCTTGTTTTTGAATTCCATCAGAGTCCTTGCCATAGTGAACACATTGTCCATGACTGTTTTTTCTTTCTTTGGAATTCTGTAATTCTGTGGGTAAGGCCTGTTCCACTTCAATTTTGCCTTTCCCTTTGCCTTTTACTGGACCTTCTGATTGATCTTTGGGGTTTGCTTGTCCTTTTTTGGCACTTGTTGAGGAAGATTCTTACTTGTGGAGCCTTGTGGAGCCTTGTGGAGCTTCCACAGGGCTGTTGTCCTTTCCTTGGGCCAACTTCTTCTTCTGGTCCACTGGAAAGATGCTTTGGTTTTTCAACCAAGCTTTTATCTTTTGGACTTATCCTTTGCAAGACATGGGTGTTCAACCCCTCAGAAGGTCCTCTGTCTTTTCTGGGCCCATGGACTTCTTCAATTAAAGATATGAGTTCATTTTTCCTATCCAAAGACTTGGAAGAAGTTCCCACTCCTGCTGCTTTTCTGCCATACACCACTTCTTGTACTGAGACTGGTATATCTCTAATTTTGCCTGTTGGAAATGGTTCAGGTCTGACAATAGGAATAGCAGTTATTTCAGCTTCTGGACTCTCAATAAGAGTGTCAAAGGTTCTGGCTAACCTTTGGGAACTTGTGGAAGTTCTGGAATCTTCCATTTGTGCCTCTCCTCTGGGCTGACATTATTGTCTTTTGGATTTATAACTTGAATGTCCTGGTCCAGATCCATTTGATTGGATGGAGTAGTTACTTCAACTTCTAGTAGGGGTCATTTCATTTCAATTTAAAGAAAATTCAACTAAGAAATGGGTTGAATTCACCTTCTGGGCCTTTAAAGGGTTCTTTTGTAATTAAATCGCTTGGTTCTTCGCTGGTTTGAATTTCAATACTTGACTCTGACATACTAGAGTCAGATGAGCTTTCTCTGATGAATGACGCTAGAGAAAACACAAAATATCAGTTGTTTTATTAAGAAATAAAAATAAATTATTGCTCAGCTTATTAAATAAAGTTATTTTAATTCAATGTATGGCAAATTACATCACAAATAAATAAAAATTTCTAAAGAATAAAGAAAAATGTTTTTAAGTAAAGATTTTTTTGATTTTTTAATTTCTACCAAGAAAAGAATAATTATGCAATTAATAAGTTATTAATCAAAATTATATAATTATTCACTTTATACTAGAATAACTCAAAGAATAGATTTGAGGTCTGTTATGTGAAAAAGCCAATAGTTAGAAAATAGAAACTTATTCCAAATCACTCCATAGTATATTTTTTAAAACAATATTCTTAAGAAAAAATAACTTTATTAATATTATAAAGATTATTTATAAGGGATAAGTCCCAGAAAAGCAAATATTAAATTAAATATGGCAATTGTATGTAAAAAAACAATAAAATAAGGTCTATAATATGATTTATGTCCCAAAAATTGGTTAAAATCATGGCCAGGCCCCCAAATGCAGTGTTTGTCTATGAAGCCCTTGATAATAGTAACAAATATCAAGACTACTATGACTGTCCTCAGTAGAAAATATAATATAATTAAATATTATAACCACAAACTTATATAATTACTGAAATATCTATATAAAAATAGAAATGTAATTATTATTTAATAATTCAATAATTATAATAAATTATAATTATTCTATTATTGTTATAGTCACTGACAGTTATCAAAATAAGAAGTGTAACGCTCTTAATGAAACAATTAAACATTAAAGATCTAAATAATTATCCACTCATAAATAATATAAGAGCATTATTTATAAAAGAGATTATTACAAACACTGTGTAAAGAGAATTCTTATATAAAAATTCTATAAAAAAAGTAATACTAGATGAAAAATATAGAACTTTTAAGAAAACTTACTCATATTTATTTATTCAATACAACAAGTCAAACAGAAATAGTTATTATATTAAGTAATTATTACAAGTTAAAAACCCTCCAAAAATCAATATGTTAAAAGATAAAACAAATTTTTATGATAAAAATATGATTAAAGAGTTTTTAATAGGAATTGTTGGATTTTCAAAAGATATTTATGAGAATAATTTTATATAATAAAGTATATTATAGATGATTAAAACTATAATCTAAGGTCTATGATTTTAATTCTTTAAACTTGAGCTTATTAAAAATGAAATACTTAGGAATTACTTTAATAATAAGATTTCATATTTAATAAAAATTTACATGTTTAAATGTTCAATATGATTGGAATGATGATTGATAATGGACATGAACAGTGATGAATAGACTCTTTTTAGGTCTAAAGAGAAGCTCTCATGATTTATAATGAATATGAAGGGAATGCGCAGTTCAAAACTGCAAAACCATCCTTAAAAATAAGGCTCTCAATTTAAAGTAACTTATTTTTAATTCTGATTTAAAGCTACCAGTGTTATTTGTAACTCTAAGTAACTTTAATCCTCTTTTGGATTGATTATTTTAAGTTTTAATATAAATAAAGTTTATTTAGATTAAATTTCATCACATGAACTTAAAAATAGAGTTTCAAGCAAAAATCTCTGTAACTCAATTTTCAATTAATTTTTAAAGAAAGCTCAATTTTCTTTAAGTATAATTAAAAGAGCAATTTTCCAGGCTAATTACCAAGAAAACCTGTTTATAAGAGATACTTAGAATTTCATTTATACACAGATAATGTTAATTTGTAAGATGTGTGGAAATTTCATGCAAATCCACCAAGAATTGGATTTTTAATGACTTTATGAAGTTATTGCTATTTTTCCATGTAAAATAGCAAAAAACACAAAACCTCAACTTTTGATAAGGTTTTAATGCTTGTAACTTCATGATTTTAAGCTTATTTAAGCTTTGACATTTCTTAAAATTTGATTTCAAGCTTTCATATGGGGATTTACCCTTTGGCAGCTTGAAATTCCTGTCCAAATTGGGATAAAACCAGTTTAAACTTCAATTTTGGATCAAAGTCTAATCTTAAGGTTTGAATAAGGTTGAAAATCCTCCAATACATGTGGACAGCCTTAATTGAATCCTTGAAGATCCAAAAAGTTGGGTACCCCAGCTCTGTTTGGTCTTTTTCCTTTGTCCCACCTTTTTGTGTGGACTTTGCCCATTTCTTTATTTAAATCCATAATATGGCCTTAAACACCTTTAAATTGAGCTCATGCAGGATTTAAATTCTGTATGGCAAATATGTAGCCAATTCAGTAAATATACACAACACCTTAATTTTAACTAAAATTTTGGTATGTTTGTGGCCTTATGGGTATGTTACACATACCTCACAGGCTCACAATCTTGGAATATTTTGAGGGTCTTTCCTTGAAAGACCAAAGTATTCCAAGCTTAATAACAATAATAATATTTCTTCAAACCTTTGGAATCCCTTAAATAACAGATATGTAGAGCTTCACACTGAAACAACACTAAGCTTCATCTTAGAGGAAAGTTGAATCACCATTTTTAATTATTATGAAGTCAACAAAATCATTTGACATTTAATAGGTCAATCACTAATACTTCTTAAGAACTTTTAAAATCTTAGTAAAACTTTTATGGGTTACTCAAAGTAATTACAGAACTAGCTATAGTCCCATTCCTAAAAATCCAGTTGTATTTCCAAATTTTACTGCATTTTTCACCATGAAAAATATCTTGCAGTTTCATTTTAAATTACCACACAATTTATTAAGATACAAGTTTACACTATAGCTATAATTTTTCAAACCTTAAGATATTTTTATGAGTCAATAGAAAGTTTTCACTCATGAGATAATTTTGATCTTAATTCTACTATTTCAGGATAATAGGATATCATCACTATGGGTAAGTTCTCTTACTTTCTGTCTTTGAAGTTCATAATTGGTGAGAATAATTTTCAACATATAAAGCTGAATATCTCCAATTTCTATACAAATTAATAATCAAACAAGAAAGCTTTATCTATAGGGAAAATTGATTTTTTACTCTTTTTTTCTCAATTTGGTGGAGTTTTTGAGTTTGAATCTCAATTTAAGCTTGAATAAAATCATAAAAACATTAATTCTAGCCTAATTATGATGATTTGAATTAGAATCAAACTTAAAAACTTCTCTCAAATTTAAAATGTCTGAAGAACCTTAATCAAGGTTGGCCAAACCCAAAAATAACTCTTTTTAGATCCAAAAAATTGGGTACCCTTGCAATTTTTGCCAGAATCCCTTGCTACCACAATTTTTAACTAATTTTCCCTTTTTACTTATTTAAAGCCATATTAAGGCCCTTTTTAGCCTAGTTTGTACAAAGTTAAAAAATATTTACCACCTGTAAGGTAGATACAATGTTGGATTTGAAACTTCACACCACATTTTAATTTTAGCATCACTTTGTAAGTTGAACTATACATGGTGTAAATAGTTTTTTGATAAACTTAAATAGATTTTCATTAAAATAAATTAGAATTTCACACTAAAATACTGTGATAGCCTTTTTGGGCTAAGATAATGCATTTATAGAAAAATACCCTGTGGTATGACCTTAGTCAGAATTGGATGGAGAATGAAATGTCTCATTATAGTATGTAAATGTATCTATTAATCAAAATTTATTCTAATATCTAAGTTTTCAAACAAAGCTTTACCTCATCATCTTTGATTATAAGAGAATATCTTCTATTGAGGAATTTTGTGAATTCTTGGGAATGTAAACTGTTCCTTGCGGCTCAAATTTGATAATTTCATTTTATTTAATTTAATAGACAGATCTTATTATTAAATTTAATATTCCTTATGAGTTTTCCTACTAGAAAAATAAACTTTATTTGATGAGCTTATTAGATTAGTTACCTTCATTCAATGAGTCTATCTGGTATGTTATGCTTGGTTTATTCAATCATTTAGTATAATGTAATTTGATTGAATTATTCAATTTAGCTAATATTCATCATTATATTGATATATTTCTTCTTATTTTACTTTATGAGCTATTTGAGTAGAGGATATAAATTAAATTTATGAGTATATTTTCCCAGTTTATTGGAATAAATATTCATGAGAAAATTTGAATCATTGTTTTTTCACATGAGATTAAATGTAAAGAGCTAGATTTTGAATGGTCGATTCAGCAATTAAAGCATTTAAATCTTCCTCCTAATTTATTTGAATCACACAGAATAATTTAAATCACAAAGTATCACAGGAATAACATTGTAGCTCTATGATAAAAATTAAATTATACATTGTATCCCAGTAGAACCTTCTAATTCCAGATTCAAAATATACCCCTTTAGCCTTGCTAGAGATTGAAACTAATTATTTTTATTTTTTATCTTACCTAAATAGCTCTTTTCTATTTACCTTTTCCATTGGCTCCTACTATTTGGGATTTCGTTTGTGTATAAATATTGGGAAAAAGACAATATTCATGACAGAAATTTTAATCAATTCTTTTTGAAAATAAATATGTCTTAGCTACATATAATGATTTTTGATCTTTTAGATTGGATAAAATTGGCTTCATATTTAATATAATCTTGTACAAAAGTTAATAAACTCCTAACTACATTGTTGGGGCCATAATGTAAAAAAATATCTCATGATTTTATAGTATTTATCATAATTATTATGCATTTTAATTATATTGATTGATATATTGTGAGAAAAAAATATATATATTGGCTCTCACCAAATTACTTTTGACTATAGTACCCGTAGAAAACCCATTGTACATCGGTTTACCCAAATATAAATTTTTCATTTGAGAAATGAGATTACTAATTTTTTATATTGTGCGAATTTCTATTCAAACTCCTGATAAGCCAATAAGCTTTACAGGAGATTTTAAACGATGAGAACTGAGATTCAGCTTGTCAATTATTATAAAAAATGTAACAACTCACAGGACAAAATCGCTGCATTGAATCCAAAACTTAATACAAATGAAAAATGTTTCATGCCTTTCAGTTTTAATTTATCTCTATATATGTTTTTCTTATTTGAGATTATTACTTAATCAATGGGATTATTTCAGAATATTAAAGCCTTCTTTTTTCAAGAGGCACAGAACAATAATGTCAATATAAACTTTTTTCCAAAAAATGCAAATTTTAATGACAAAAATTCTCTTGTGAATCAATATTTCTTGATATATAAAAATTAATTTCAAATTTTTGGCTATTCCAATGTGAATTATTCTCAAAAGAACCAAGATATAATTTTGAATATCTCAATTGAAAAATTTATATTTCCCTAAAATATAAGCTTTAATATGAATTGGATAATCCATGAAGTTCCCATCCCATTAATATGAACTGTTTTATAGTGCAAAGTACTCAAAATTAGGTTAAAATAGCTAACCCTTTTTTTTATCAATAATTTGATATGAAATACTGAATAGATCTCAATGATTATTTTTCTAAATATCAAGCTTATTTTTCAAAAATAAGACATCTGAGAATATTTAATTTAAGGTCATAGCTTGCTAGTGTCCTAATGAATTTTTATATTTTCTCTTTACAGAGTCTTTTAAGAAATATCTCAAAGAATTTTATTCAATGGTACTAGAGTCAATACTGTGGCACCATTGGATAAAAAGAGACCACACGATTACTATTTAATCAAATAAAGTAATTCCTACTATTTTTCACCTCTCATATAGCTTTTTCAGCCTTTATGAGACCCATAAAGTATAATTTTTTCTGTAAGTAATACATGAAACAGTAACTCTTGGCCCTTTATCTCTCACAGAATAAAGTCTACTAAGAACTATATTTCATAGAAATAGAAGTACTATTTTTGAGAGAAAGTAAAAAAAAGAGCATTTATTTATTTGGCTTACTAAATTGAAGGTAGGTCAAAAATGCAAACTTTGTGTAAAACTCACCTTTGGATAAAATTTGAGTGACTTTTGAGCCCTTTAGCTTCAAAATTAACAAAGCTATAAAGGATTTAAGCCTAAAATCCCACATCAACTGGTATTGTGTGATGCTATCTGATATAATTTAATTATGAGATGTGAAAGCCTTTAAAAGGAGATTTATTCATTGATTTTTAATGAATTTACCTATCAGTGTCATCCATATGTGCTTTGTACAGAATTGGACACATTCTGTCTTTTAGAAAATTCCTGCAACTTCTATTGGTGAAATCTTTCACCTTGTATAGGTGCAAATGGGAAAGATGTAATTTAAAACCAACATCTGAGTACCAGTACATGATTTTTGATTGTTTTGAACCACAATCCAACCAAAAAATTTAATCCATCAAGGCTGAAAGAGGTTATCCTCCCCTTAAACCCCCATTTGATATAAAAAGATTCTTCCCCCATAATCCTATCATCTTATTTTTTTGTGGTCACACTTTCTTACATAGATCTGGTTTTATTTATTACTATACATATAATTATGATTTTAGTTACAGTTTTAATTATTTCTTTAACCAAAAGATAATTAGGGAAACCAGGGATTTCAACAGACTCATCACCACTATTTCTCAATTTAAGAGCCCTTATATTTCAATTTTAATACTATTTCACATGCTAAATTAGGATTTATAGCTTGTATTTACGTTTTAATAACTACTTACTAGAGTCAACTTTAAATATAAATTGGCTGAAAAATCTCAAATGTGCCATTTTTTCAATTTTAATTAAATTTCTGATCTTGATTATAGAACTGTAAGTACAAATAGCTTTAAGAAATTTAATTTAGAAAATGGGTAAATGTGTAGCTCAATAGGTTTTTAAAAGTTAAAATATAATTTGAACACTATTTAATATATTTTGTGAATAAAATAAAGATATACCTTTCTTGGTGAAGAAATATTTCTGGGATTGATGGAAATGACACTTACGACATTGAATCTCAAACCTTCCATTCATCTTTTCACTCAATGGTCTTTTAAGAATAATTTAAATCTAATTCTTTTATCATTTAATTAATTAAATAAAGGGTTAAACACTTGATAAAATATTATTTCATTAAATACTTTTAGGCTTGAATATTCCTCACAGATGGTTTAGGACCAAAGATATTTCTAAGAATATGTAGCTTATTTGAGATTCTGAGATTGATAAACTCAAAACTCATGTATAAAAACCCATAATCAAAATCAATTGCTCAGTATCTTCCAGGAAATTAGGGATCACTCACTAATTAAATATTCAAAAATTACTCTTATTCTTTTCCCAGGGTTAATTCTGATGAGTCAACACAAATTCCATTATATAGTAAAATTTATTTTAATTCAAATATTATGGAAAGAACTAATTTAAAATCAGATCCTAATTGATAAGAGCATACTAAAAAGACAAATTCACAGCTTTCATAGCTTGATTTGAACAAAACTTAGATTATTATCATAATAGAATATGATATAATGGGAATTGAAGGTTATTGCCCTTCTGAGGTAAATTTTGAAATAAATTTAGGAGATAGTTCTAAGATATTCTAAAAAAGTAATTTGATAAAGTTTGGACTTGTGTTGGAAATTAGAGGACTGAAATAAAATTGCTTCTTTAATAATGAATAATTACTTGAATATTAGTGTATTGTTGCCATTTTTAATAAATCTTGTGAATTTTGAATTGATATATACTAATAATATTTCACTCAATTTTTCAGTCCAATTTTGTGTGTTAACTTCCCAAAATGATCTTTATTATTAAGGTTTGAATTGTCTCAAATTTCTTATATATTACTTTCAAAAATTTTGTTTTCTTAAACAACTGACTTGAAGATATTACAATAATTAAAAAATTCATTTTCCTTTTAATTCAACTATAATATTATTTCTTCAACCTTCCTTTGAACAACACATAAGCAGTGGGAAGATTTGAGATCTTAAGATAATTCATAATTTATTTTAGTTCTTCAAAAAAGGAAATTTATAGTAAAGGCATTCAACATTCCATATAAAGGGTAGTAAAGCTATTAAAAAGGTTAATTAATTGATAAGAAAATACTCGCATTGATTGTACTCCATTTTTGATCTAGCCATAAGATTGAATTATTAATCATATACTTTATTAATCTAGATATAGCTCAATATCTGAATGTCTCAACTATTTTCAATTATGAAATTGTTTGTTCTTATTTGTCAAATCTTGTATTTAATCTTCCTCTGAGAAAACCTTTGGAAAATTATTACTAATCAATTCAAGATTCTGATTGATAATTGAGAAGCATACTATATATCTAAAGCAGCATATATATAAGTATTTGAAAAACCTATATAAAGCCATATAAACTATCAATATTTTTGTTTGGAATTTCGCTTTAATATTATTTAAGAATAAAAAAATAGAAAACTCAACAAATTCTCAAGAAAACTAATAAAAGACAGCTCAAAAAATAAAAAATATTTAGAGTCCAAAACCATTGATGGAATTAGATAGTCAATTTCAAGTAAAATAATAAATAAGGAAAAAAACTAAGATGTGTGGAATAATAACAAGAAAGATGTATTAGAAGAAGAAACTTCCATCAATCTAATTTAACACATATTTTCCAGTAGTTGAGATCCCGCCATAGAGGAGGATTCTAAATGTGAGCCTTGAGGTATATTTTACATACCCAAATAGGCCACAATTATATTAAAAATAAATTCTGAACTATGCATAACCCATAAGTCATGCATATATTCAAAATTCATCTTTTTGATGTTTTCAGAAAAGATGAATAACCTTTTATTGAGTAAGTAAATCCATGGATTTAAGGCCAGATTTGGATTCTACACAAACCTCCACCTAGGGTAGCTCCATAGAGTGAATAAGCTCAAATAAACTCTTTGAGGTGGTAATATGGAAAATAATTCAATACCACATAAAAGATCTGTGAAAAGTTTTGTTTTTCTCAATTTCATGCCAAATTAATGGGAATGTGAGAAATCCCATGTTACATATACACTAAGAATAGTGCTATGCATGTTTGTGGCACTTAATATTATGGTATTCTTACATACACTTTTGGTACACCAATAGTGGATATCTCACTTTAAGCCTGAATTTTTATTTTGATGTAAAAAATAGTCAAGGGTGACAAAAGACATCAAAGAGAGCCAGGGTACCCAATTTCTGAGGCCTCTGAGGTGTGGAAAGCTCCAAAGCTTGGATCCATGGCTGATCTTGGCCCAATTAGTAAACTCAAACCCTTGGGAACTTTGTTACCAACTCAAAACTTCATTATATCATAAGCAAATAGCAAATAAGCTGCTATTTTGTTGTGCCAAGGAGGTAAAGAGCAACATAGACTCCTCTAACCATGTCAATTCTCAATTACTTTCCACAGATAAACCCCAAAAGAGTAATTAAAACCCTTTTTGGACTAGTATCCATTGATTTACCTCATAGCAACCAGCCATATACTTCTATTTGCAATTCTACATAGAAATGAGGTAAAAACTTCAAAAAGTCATGAAAGATACAATTCTTAATGAATCTTTCTGAAAATTTCAGGACAAATTGAAAACTGTATAATTTATTTCAAAAGCAAAAAGAGTTATACTTTTATGAGTAAAATTAAAATGTTTACTTACAGTTCATTTTTGATGGTTCCATGTGAAATACTGAATCTTTCAAAATTCACAGAAAATACACTCTGTGATGAAATTTCCAATAGCGTTGATAACTTTGAGAAATAAATTATTTTTTTGGAATAAAAGAATATTTACAGTTGTTACTCCTTTTATTCTTAACCATAAATCAGTTGGTAGTCACGTAAAAGCACCAATTAAGTAATTATGATAATCTTATGTGACAACAGATGATGCAATCAATAATCCAAAAAGGTTTATTGTTTTCTCACTCATTGGCTTTTCAGTTTGCTCCATGGCGCACCTCTGTGAGCTGTTTTAGACTTAAAAGAGGCCTCCTCTTGCTGTTTTTTCCAAATCATCACATTATTGAATTATACCTTTATTACCAACAAGTAAGTATTAGTTAAATCTTTTCTTAAGTGTTTTGAATCTTTCAGAATCAACCAGAAAGGCTTGAAATCATAGAAATCAACTATATATTGTTGTAATAATTTTATATATCCATTTATTGATCTTTTAAATCCACAATTATTTGTCAAATCTCTCTGCTTTTATCTTTAATAAGTTCTTTGGAGTATTAGTGAGTGATTCATCTTAATTCTTAAAGTTTTTCTCTAGTAATTGTTTTCTTCAAAAATTATATTTATAATTATTCTTGAAAAAGATAATTATACATTAAAATAATTTTATTATTTTAATATAAAGGTTTTATTATTAAATACTTCTTGTAATGGATTCTAGTAGACAGTTACTACTTACTGTTATAATCACTAGTAGTGTATGAAAAGTGAAAGAAATAATTAATTCTTTAATTATTTAATTGTGGTTATAATAATTTTTATTATTATATTTCATAAGAACAGTCATAGTACTATTGATGAATAGTAATATCATCAACAGTTTCATAGACACATCTTACACTAAAAATGTCTTTCATTCAGATCTAGAGGAAAATGAATCACACAAATAATATCAAGTTTCTGATATCTAATTAATCAAAGGAAAAGACTTTAGACACATTATGAGAGTAGTCATTTTATCAATACTTGAAAAATACATCCTTCAAATGAATTAACCAACCAAAAAATTATATCCAGTCAGAGGAAACTCTCAAATGCACATAAAGAAAAAGAAAATTCAGTTCTCAAACAGAAAATATTACTTATATTATGGAGCTCACAAAAAAGTGGTTTTTATTGAAAGCTTGGGAACTGTTTTGAATTCAAACTTGGAAAGAAAGAGGAACAGCTGGAATTCAGAAAGTTCTAGAAAATTAACAATATTGAATCAAGCTAAAAGAAATAAAATAAAGTATACCAATTGGAAAATAGGAAAATGAAATCAAATTAATGAGAAAACCAAACAAGGATATCAGCTTTAAAGAAGAAGCTTTCCAATGGTCATATTGTATATTAATTTTCAACCCCATTAGTAATAGAAAAAAACCTCCAAAGGAGATTGAATATGTGATTGATATTCTATTTGGGTCTTTTGATAAAAAAAATTAGCAATTTTTTAAGAGTTTGTTATGTAGTAAAAATAAAATTTAATAATTAATTTCAAGGACATTGCTTTTTCTCCTCACTCTAAAAACTTTCATCAAGATAAGTGGCCTCTGTATTTCCATATATGAGTTTATATATACACTTCTAATCAAATACCACATTTCAAGAGTAGAGTATTCTACAAAATAAATTGATAAATTCAATATAATTATTGAGGTACTCTATTCTATTAAGCTCAGTTTCATTTTTTTTAGTATTTCCTAACACTGTTTCAGTAATAAGATTGTATTTTCATTTGAAACTGTAGATTTTGTTATAAGAGAGCTAACTTCCAAAGTTTGTCATTGATTAGTATTTGATATTGTTGATAAAGATATGAGAGATAATTGTAGTGAATAAGCTGAGTTGAATAGCTGAAATTGACCCAAAAATTACTAAAAGAAGCTTAATTTAATCTATAATATTTTGAAAGATGAAGTTAAGCACACAATCCTAAAAACAATTTTGATCAGTGCTTTAAATCCCCATAGCTGTTTGAGCTTCATCTCCCTCCAGGCCACATCACACAGTCAAAAGACATAAAATTCATGTCTATATTCATTATTTCCACTTTTCATATGAAAATATTAGACTCTGGTTTGAAATATTTTTCCATTTTAATTGAAACTTTTGGCTTGTTTTGAGAAACTTGTATTTGGTAATTGAGTTTTAATGATAAAAAGACATTAGACATTGGAGATGGGTTTTATACTAAAGTTCCCCTACTTATTGAAAGTAATTTAAGATTATTTTTCTTCATAATAATACTAAATATGAATACAGTTTAAGATTAAGTAGCAATTTGAAAGAAATTCCTCAAATATTTCAAAATACTCTCTGATGAAGAATTAAGATAAAAGTTTCAATTGTAAATATTTCTTTCTTTAGATTTACAATACATAGCTTAATATTGATAGAGTACTTATGCTTTTTGAAGGGTTTCACAAAAATTAAGCTGATTTTTTCTATTCCTGCCGTGCTCGCATATGACATGCTGAGAACAAATGTTCTTTTATTTTGTTCCAACCCTCCTATTAATTTCCCTTTGAGAATAATTCAAATCTTTTTCACCTAAAAAAATGAAAATTGAATTATACTCAATTCAAAATACGTCCAAAGATTCAAGGGGATGATACATAATAAACAAATGAAAACCGGAGATAACTTGATCAAACATTTTAAGCTACCCTAAGATATAAAAACCTATTGGGTCTTTTGTTAATGAATGGGTATTAAGCTCTTAGCTTACTTGATGCTTCATAGCTCTTATCTAAAATAATATTGATGTAATTTAGGGACCTCACTAAAAAGTGACCTCTTCTTACTCATATGGCTCATCCTCAGGTTAAAGATTCTGTACAGGAATAATCTTTACTCTCTCTTCTATTCCCCCTTTTAATTTATCTCTAAAATTTAGTCAGATTCTAACGTTCAATCTAATTTTGAATTAATCCAGTTTAATTTCCTAAATACTTCTCTGTATTATAATTAACAAATGATGAGAAATATTTTTTTCAAAATGTACCCTATGTGCTTTTAAATGGGGCTAAAAAAAATTTTTTTTTTACATTTTATTTGACCTTATTAAGTTCATTTTACAAATATTTATTCAATCAATAGCTTTAGATATTATTGAATTTTTTCTTTATAAAAATATCAGTTTTTCTTTTTTCTATGAAAATAGTTTAATATAAATTTTATAAAAAGTTACAATTGAAAACTCTAATCTTTTTTGTTATTGCAAAGATGAAATATTAAAAAATTTCTTTTTCATATTATCAATGTGAGGAAGTTTTATTTTTTGTATTTGATTTCTGAGAAAACTTTTTGAATATCCCAAGAAGTATGATTTGAATAAATATGGTATATTTAGCTCAATTGAATACAATTTTAGGGATGAGGGAGTAATTCTTTCTTCTAAAATACCTCCAACAAAAACGTATTTTTCCATCTATTGAGCTATTTAAGATCCTCTTGGTTTATAAGTATAATATAACTATCCACTTGAAAAACATTTCATGGAAGTAATAAGCATTATCTATATAAATTGTTGCACCCTCCACTAACGTTCAAAAGGAAAGACAATCTTCCAAGTGGAGCACTATTTCAATTAGACATAAGTCTGTTTATATTCAGAGCCTACTGATTTTCTGTGGGAAGGTTTTGACAGTAAATATTATTTTTGAAGGATTTATTGTAATGAATCTTCCATTGAAGAAAATACTCTTTCTTTAAATCTTTTTCCTAATCCTTCATATTGAAACCTGACTTAAAAAGTATCAATTATAAAGTTTTTTACAATATTATTGAGTAAATCAAGTCTCTTCATTTCAATGTATTACTTAAATATTAAGATTTTCTATTTGAAGTCCAACAAATTGTCAAATATTTATACTTAATTTCTTATTTGTGTTGAGTTCACCAACTCCATCTATATTTCAGATAAGAATGAGGTCTTGGATAATTTTCCTTGTAGTTAAAAATTCAGGAATTAATTTGAATTTGACTTTTTTTTTCATATTAGTTCCCTAAAAGAGGGGAAGGATAAATCTTTAAAGTCAAAAATATGGAAGGATATTAGAATAACTCAATACTATATAATAAATGATTTTCACACCCACTTTATTTGGGTTTACACTTGGCATAAAAAATTTAATTCTTCCTTTATAGCTTATATATTATTTGTGATTTATTACTATTTATGAATTACTTTGAGCTTAATACTTCTTAACATTTTTGAATATATATTGATGCAGTAAAAGGTTTATTATTTGAATTATGCTTAAGCTTATATTTTAAGCTTTCTGGAAAATGATCAAATTTCATTTTCACCAATATCATTTGAAACAAATTTAATTTCTTACTTTAAGTATTTATCCATATGTATGAAAAAAAAACTTTGATCAAACACAAAAATATTGTCAATTGTTTTTTGATTGAGTCAATAGATAAAGATAACTATAAATATAAATAAGAAAATATCAGTGAATCAATTTAAAATATATATCTTGAAATTTTCTCAAAAAATTAATGTCTTCATAAAGCTCCTCAATATTCTGGAAGTTTAAAGAGTTGAAACAAAAAATAGAAAATTAAATTTAAAAAATGAAAAAAAATGAAAAATATTAAAAATAGTAATAATAGTTTTTTTTCTTATAAAAATCAATAATAATAATCTATATATATATGTATATTAAATTTTTCTCATGTCCCCTACAGACCTCCTTCCAAAAAAACAATCTTAGTTTTCTCTTAAACTAAGACAAAAAAGACAATTGTCTTTGGAATTTGGATATTTTAACTTTTTCCTTTCCATAGCAATGATATATATATATTATATTCTATGTATATTATTTCGATCAAATCCAGGAAATAATTTTGCAAAAAAAATCAGACTCAAAAGGTCGAAGTAGTTGTTTAACAAAAATTATGATTTAGTTGAAACATTGAAAAGAGAAAAGCCTGAAGCCTACCGCAGGACAGACTAAATTTCATGCTAAATTTTATGGGATATATATTGGTTATAGTCTCACTGAGTTCAATTTTTCCTTTCTGCATGTCAGTTGTTTTTTATGGAAATCTTGCTACTATCGTTATCTCTTTACAAATTGATGCAATACTATTCGCATGACTTTTCTTATGATTGTAATTTACATAAAATGTTTATGCCATCTATTCTAAGTCTTGTATTTTGATCACTCTGTGTTCCCAGACCGGGAGTTTAAGCATACTGTCATCAGTAACAAAATAGATAAGTGAGATTTCCTATAAAATTTATTTAAAAACTTGCTTTTCCAAACCCCCTCCCCTCCTATGAATTTTATCAACACGACACATGGCTTTGGTAAAATTTTTAGTATCTTGCAGCAACAAAAGCTATAGCAACATGTTCTGAAAGCTGTTTGAGTATAAGAGTTCAAATAAGTTTCACTTTGCTGAATTATGCAATTCAAAGAGATAAACTTACTATTATAGAAATTTCAAAATTCTTAATACCCCTTTGCGTAGCTATACCTTGAGCTTCACCCTTCAAATTCACCTTTGGTCCCATGGGTCCAGAAATAATCTCAAGGTCTTTCATCAAATATTGGTCGCCCTTGTCAGTTCTTTTCATCACTTTCAGAACGGCTTTTTTTGCAGTCCATTTGGCGGCAATTGAAGCCCTAAAATTGAGTGATTCTTGACAGTAGGTCAATTCATCCATAGTAAAAAAATTTTCCAGAAAGATTTTTGATTGAGGTGAAGCTGTAATCATCTCAGCGCCAAAAACTTCATTGTCCTCTTCACAGTTTTCAGTTAGGCAAGCTGAAAGCAATGCTACATCTGTTGCTACGGAAGCTTTTGGCGAAAGGTCTGATGTCTTCGCAAATGAATATGATCCAGTGGAGTCCTTCGAAGCTCGTGCTAGAGGATTAAGGAGAACAAGTGACTCCAATTCAGGAGTATAAGGTGGGGCTTGTTTGACCACCACAAGTGATGATCTTTTAGTCAAAAAATCATTAAATTTACGATAACTCTGAGAATAAATTGCAATATAAGAGGCATAAGTTCCATAACCATCAGTGCAGCCAATTTTAGGTAGAGAACTATATTGTGTACCAGATTTTACTTACCGCTCGTTCTCTCATGAACCTCTTGGACTTATAAGATTCATAAACTTCAGATTCAAGCGCGGCTAACAAGTAATCTGGATGAACAATCACCGCCTGTCCACTGACTTGACCGAAGCCAAAGAAGGTCAGCATTCCGGCCTTAATCCCATCGGTCCGGATTGATTTTGAGGGGTAAACCAAAAATTTGAATTCTGCTAAGTCTTTATCGATATTATCGGCATTTCGATCGCCAGGAATAATGCCATCTTGAATCGCCTGTATCAACCCACACATCATCCAAGCAGCCGCACCACCCTTCGGGTGTCCAGTTAACCATTTCTGAGCGATAACTGGAACAGCATTTCCTTGAGTTCTACCGAGATGTTGAAATTGTTGGTTGTACACCAAACTCTCGTTTTTGTCATTTGCCTTGGTGCTTGTAGCATGAAGCTATTCAAACGTATTAAAGGCAGTTTGAGTAAAACTTGACTGATTCAAATAGCAAAACAGTACAAACCGAGGCTAAGCCAATATCATCAACATCAAGCCCCCAAACAGCCAGACCACGTTTCAAAGGAGAAATATTGCTATCATCTCCGTTAAGCATTCCAAAGGTTGCTTGTGCCTCTTTCTCTTGCCTCTTGGCTTCTTTCTCAATTAAAGTATAACGCTCCACAAGCTCATCCAATGGCATGGGGGTGCCAGATTTTTCTAGGCTGGCTATCATACCTTTGAAAACCCTTAGTTCATTTTGTAACCAATGCGAAACTTGCCTTTGTCTGAAAGAAAGCTGGCGTTTACGATATCCAACGTCTAGATTTGCTTGCGGTACGTTAGAAGCTACTTGACGAGCTGTAGACAAGACTCCCCTTCCAGGTCTTGATTAAGTTTGAAGACATCATTTAACAATAATTTATACTAAGCTACAGATTCGGCTATTCAAAACTTACGCGGGGATACTTCGGCCAGCCTTGTCAGTGGCAGTAGCAGTGTAAGCAACAATTCCATAGATACTAGTGCCCATCTCAACAGCCGTCTGGGCCGACATTAAAACTTGAACACCACAGCCCTGAGATCCAATAAAACCAGAACGAGTGCTAGTTGCGGGTCGGGACATCTCATTAGGCTCTCTGCCAGCTGTCAATTCAGTCTCCGTATTGCTAGTGGCCTGCATATTGGCAAATTCAAGACTACCTTCTTCATCAAGGTCACCAAACCCACCCGCAATCATCACCTTTGCCTTTCCACTAAGAATAGTATCACATGCAATTTCAACAGATTGCAAAGCTGTGGCACATGCACCAACAGGGGTCTTAATGGGACCGCATGACGATACTAGATTAAGATTTCACATCAGTCAATTAGAAGTAACTAATGCTGAAAGATGCTGACAGCTTACGCAGCAACAAGTTCACCCATCCAGCTACCGTGTTAATAAAAGTTTCTTGGAGAATATCTTTTTGAGCATACTTTTCTTCTCGACGATCACGAAACATTTTAGATAAACTGTTCATTCCGCCCAAACCTGAGCCCAATGAGCTTCCAACTTGACTTGGATGGACGTACTGATAAAGCTCGTAGGGATCAGTGATGCCAGCCATCACTAATATTCAAAAGTCAAAAAAGTCAGTGATGTATTACCTATTTAATGCATCTTACAAACACGGTAGGCTAACTCAAAGCTTCAGCAGTGCAAACAAGGGCCCATAGAGACGTGCGGTCGACTTGAGCAATGATTTCATCGGGGATTCCAAACACTTGGGCATCCCACCCAGTGGGAATCTGACCAGCAACCAATCGATCAAATCTAACCGCCTTAGGTATTATGATTTTGGCACCTTTTTTAAAACGTATAAAACACTTGTCGCCATCCACCCATATATCGACCTTATTACCGTGTTGAAGCTTAAATTTAGCTGCCTCAGCATGTGATGTTTCAATAGCTTCTAGATCATGGTTTAGCTCTATTTCTTGAGTGTATCCTTTGCGTTTGGGGTCATAACCATTAAAAAGATTAGGCTCAATGAAGCGAATACCCGTGTGTGCCAATAAACGTGCTTCATAATTTGCCTTTACCTTTGAATCATCAACAGGATCTTCAGTTTTGGAATCAACCCAGCCCACATACGGTTTTCCATTCTTCAATTGGCCGTCAACAAACTTAATAAGACCAGTGATTGTGGCTAATTCTAATATACCATCAATGCTGAACTCTCCTTTGGCTTCCATTTGCCATCTAGTACGCGAGCTACCAAAGGGTCCAACTTCAGCGTAACCGGTAATTACAATAACTTTATCCAAATCCAGCATTCCACGAAGTAAATTCAGCTTATCCTCGTCATCAAAAGTAGGCTTGAGCGTTGGCATAGGTAGTGTAAAGTTGGCACGAGATAGGATATGAACTGGATGATAGAGTGACCCAGCTTCGGTGCCATTCACAACCTTAACGTCAATAGAATTGTCCAAGCTAACTTTCGATCGTATATCGGCGAGCTCAGTAAGCTCTTGGCGAGCCTTAGCTACAACATCAGCCAAATCAGACAGCTTATCCAGGCCCCCAGTTAAATTTGCCCATACTGGCCCAACCTGTGAAACCTCCAAAAGCAATGGGTGCATAAGACCAAGAATATTAAAAGCCATCTCTTTTGGCGAAAAGGTCCGAACGCCATGGCTTTCAATGCTTTCAGCTATTAGGTTGTGTCTAGACATTAGGCCTGTTCCACTGAAAAGACAAAAACTTAATTTTTATAAATCAACAGTTGCCAAAAAATCTCACCTACCGAGTCCAACCAATAACTGCACCAGAAATGCATAAATATTCATCCCATGACTCCGAAGACCATCGATTGAACAAAGTTTCCAGTGAAATTTTCGACTCGGAGTACAGGCCATCGTTCCCAAAATTTCCGTGATTGGGAGAAAGCGGAAGGATAACCTGTGTAGGTCGAGTCATTATCTGGAGAGCATGCTTTTTCTTCTTGACTTCACCTATAAGCCTGAGAAAATTGGTCAACATGACTCTATGAGCAAGTTCTGAGTGATCGTCCAGACAGTCAATCTCATGGCCGTTCTCGGAAATTGCAGCAAACGGAAGGATATAATCAAGGTCAATAGCCAAACCCTCAGCCTTCTTAGTCGAATATATGTAATCAACCAAAGCTAGAGAGGATTAATGGATCAAATTTTGACGCTTCCAAAGGCATATTAATAAAGAGATCTAACCTTCCACATCTTGCTTTGATCCTTGATTAAACGGAACAACAGTAAGCCGACTACCACGTGATCCAACTTCCCGATAAATCTCCTGGTAGTATTCTATTGTTGCGCGTGAATAATGTGAAGTAGTGATAATTGCGTGTGCTCCACCACTCAATAAACCCTTTAAAATCTCAATACCAATACTAGCTTTCCCAACACCAGTAAGCAATGCATTTTTGTGTTCGAAAGTGGTACCCACTAGAGCGATTTCAGTCAATATATTTAAATAAAGCTGAAGTTTTGAGTCAGAAGGGGACTATCTGTGAACGCATGTGCTGGTCAAAGTAACAGATGCTATAAGTACTGACAGTAGTTAATATACTACTGTAAACCCAATCGCTCCCAACTTTCCGCTTGAGATGTAACAAGGGAGTCTTGTCAGCAGATAGAGTTGCAGGTTCGACTTTTGTCGGTCGTAGAAATTCAATCAAAGGTCGCCGGTTTCTTGGACCACCTCCTCTATAATTTCGGTGATGTGATGAAAACCCTTTGACAACTTCGTCACACAGCGTGTGAATTTGAGAATCGGCGATGATAGGCTGAGCTTTGATAAGCTTGTAAAATTTGTGAATTGACTGTTGAATTTGATCTAACTACAGTATTCAAAACAAAAGATAAGCTCCATCGAATCATTCAACCCTATCAACTCAAGTAAAAAGTGACTTACATTCACCTTGACTGTAATCCTGAAAAATGATCATATGCAAACTAAATTAAAAGGCGCATACCCGAAAGACGCTACAACAGCGAACCTACTTAGAACCGGCCGCCATTTCGGCAACATAGCGCTCCATTGTGGAAACTCCAACCCGCTTAATTTCATTGTAAACGATGTCACCTTTGAGAGTGACAGTTGTCTTGGGAGCGGTCGGGAAATGGACTGGAAAAAAATTACATTACAAACATGAAACAAGAGCTTTAAAATATGAAGAAATGATTAAATTTGACAAACCATCACGGTACAGAGGAGCCGTTCCAATAGCTTTTCGGCACTCGCTCAAAAGCATTTGACCATACTGCTTGGCTAGATGATAACACTCCTCTTTTCTGGCGTCAGTACGATCGAGGTGAAATTGCATATATTCGAGCAGAGCAGGAGTCGCTCGGTTCAGAATTACCAGACACTAGGAATTGATAATCATAGTGAGTAAACGCTAGACCAAATCAGGTCAACTTCAACCATCATTTACTTTTGCAGTGATATCACGGTTAACAGTCTTCAGACGCCCATGTATGCTGTTTTTTGAAAAAAAAAAACTTAGCACGCAGCATACCGAGATTCGCAAGATACCAGAAAACAAACATTTCAAAAAACATCTCCAGGGCCGTTTGACGAACCCAATTCCACGACGAGTCAAAATGGCGAGCCTTTGAAGGATTAAAAATAGGGTGAATACTTTCCAAGTACTCTTTTCCGTGTTCCTTTTGGATGTTATCCAGTTCATCTTGTACTCGCATGTAGTCTACATGTTTAAGATTATGTAATTTATATCCGTCGCGCAAGTCTTTCTTTAAATGCCTCAAAAGGACCTCTACTTGTCGAATGATAAAGGAGTCCTCGTTTTTCTGGAGAAGTTCAAATTGCTCTGTACTAATGATTGGACCTTTGAAATTACCGCCACTCGTAAATTCCCCAACATCTTTGGCAAGTAAAATACCAGTACTCTGAGAATAAGCCGACGCAACTGAGTCCAAGTAGACTTTGGCCTCGGTTTCCGATACCAATCGTATAGCTGGTTCCATATTTACTGCCAACATCAAAACGCCATCAATCCTTCCTGGCCCAAGTCCCCAGGACTTGGATAGATGACTTTTGGTGTTAGAAATTCCAAAACCCCCTGGCATTTTACTGCTAATCATACGCGATACTAACCCGCTAGTGTACTTCCCCAAAATACCATTATAACGAGGCTGAAGCAAAGCGCCCAGCTCACTGAGAGGAATTTCCTCAGCCTTTTCAGGTACTGATCCGAATTCCAACTCTTTAGAACGAAATATGGTAAATATTAAAATCAGATGAGAAAAATGCCAAACTGAATAAAGGTAAGATCAAAACTCGCCAATGCATCCTATGAGTTCGTTTTGTAAAGTGGACTTTCCATCGACAAGCTCTTTAATGGTCCTAGAAATCGGTATGTCGGCCAATGGCTTTTTGAAGCCATGTGCGACCAATGACCTTAGAGTCTCTACAGCTTTTAACGGCTCATCTGAAACAGAAACATGGGGTGTTGAGACAAAAGAAATGGAAGTAGTAATATCATGATGCTCCACAGTGAGGGGAGTAGTATCAGTAGTTTTTGACAAGGGTGGTTTCTCTTTGACTACTGGCTCATCTTCGTACTGATAACAAATCTCCTTCATATTCTTAGAAATACAGAGAATCTGGCGCTTCACATTACTAGTGATATCTTTTGTCTGGTATTTTAGCTTCAGAGTACGCAAAGCCATTCCCGTTAAAATAGGGGATGGTCCAAACTCAATTAGGCGTTTGATGTTGTACTCGTGTTGAGAAAAAAATCTGTCTTGAGTCTGAATCCAAAGAACAGATCTAAATTTTTGGAGACGCTAAGTCAGCAATAATGATTTCTTAAACTTGCTGAAATGAAAGAATTTCCTTACGAGGCAAGTTGATAGGCAAGTAACTCAACAATCATAACATAGCCCAATTTTTTCTTATTCTGCGTGTGGGCCCAGCCGTCTTCCTTCCACCTCTCCAATACATTTTTAATAATGGGAGAATTAGTTTTCTGATGAATCCCTTCAGCATAGGCTTTAGAGATTTGAAAAGGCTCTGCTGTTAAGTTGGGAATGTACTTGTTAATTAACAACTCTAGATCAATGTGAGAAGGAGTCAACCGTATGGAAAGGAAGTTTCGGAAAGGCATCACTCCATCCCAAAGATAACTCGAATGAAAAGGCACATCAATCCCTTGTAGCGGGATCGACCTAGAAGTATTCAAATCAAATGAAAAATTGAAAAAAAAGTCGAACTTTTCGACGTGTGGTCACTTGAGGTCTTTTGACTTACGCATAACCACGCTCCAGTGCAATAAATCCTTGATTTTTTTCCTGGGATTTTGATTCTTTGTGACATTGATCAATAATTGAATTCAATCTTTTTCTAACTTCTTCAAGTGATAAAGTTTCCTGCATATGAAGGAAGTCGATCTTTTTCACTTTGAGGAAGTTGAGAACATTGGTAAGGGTTTGTAAGGCCACAAGCTCGCCAGCTGTAACATACTGTTGGCCCTCAACGTTAAAGTTGACGATCTCAAGTAGAACATTACATTGTTTGGAAATCGTATCAACAACCTCCCGCAGGGCAGAATCACCAAAGCTCTTACCGATCCGGCTGGGGTTGATCGCGACCATAGAATATTTGGAGCGATTTTTTTCATCTCGTTCAACAGCCCGTTGCATGGTTATACCTCGGAAGAACATAACGTCTACTAAGGAAGAAGTGGGCATGATAGAAGCGATACTTGCCAAAGCGGACCACTCCCCCAGACTGTGCCCAGCAAAAGGTGCATCTTGTTGAATGAAACCCTTTGCACGTAAGTCTTCAAACGCGGCCTTTTCAGTAAGCACTAATGCGATTTGTGCAAACTGAGTTGCATGGAGTAGACCGATTGGAGATGAAAAAGTGTACCGGGAAGTACGCAGATCGATATCATTGAGCAAGGGAAGAGTCCTCGTGCTACCGTTGTTATCGGTAGTTTGATAAGACATTTCCATGTATCTTTGCCTGATGCTATGTCCTTTGATGCCTCCAAAATGAACTACTTTCTCTTTCGGGTTTTCACGAACAATTTCAAGGATGCTAAACCCATACGTGTCTGCTAAATATTGATCAGCCTCATCCCAAACAGCTCTTGCAACAGCAGATTGGTCATAAAGTGACATGCCCATCCCAGGCTCTTGGCTTCCTTGGCCAGTGAAAACGTACGCAGTGGGTGGTTGAGTAACCTCAGCTATTCCATCCAAGACTTTTGTTGATTCAGAAACGGAAGAGGTATTATTTGGGAGCGCATAAGCAGAAACAGATATGATTTTGAGGCCGTTAAAGGTTTGACCGATATGCTTGAGCTCGATCTTGAGAGCAGTGTTGGGACGGAGCATACCCGTAAATGAAACATCATATGTCTTGACCCAAGAGCCATGTCCTTCAGCTGCTACTCTTTCAACGACACTTCGTGCCGCTGCGCTAGACCACATGGCATGAGTAATGGTACCAGGTATGGCTGCCAGACTGGCAAAATACGGATTATAGTGGATGGGGTTCCAATCAGCACTAGTTTGAGAATAGGGTACATTGCTTTGGGGAGTTACGAGTCTAGTGAGCTCATCTTGAACTTGAAGGGTATAACCACCGGTGGGAAAAAGAATCTGTTTCCCAACGGGTTTTCCAAACCGTTTAAGGTACTCTAAGACGGGATTTCCGTTCGAGGGGCCAGTTGAATGACAGGAAATATTGGCAATTTGAATTAATCGATCAGGCCCACAGCCGGATTGAACGCCATAGGCAGAACCTTGAACCTGAACAGACGAAAAAGCATCCTTTTTTCTGTATTTGTATGAAGATGAGGTTTTAAACGTAAGGGTTTGACCGAAAGCCAGCTTTATGGCATGATCACTTGACTTGAACCATTCTTTGGATTTTAACACGGCCACATCAGCACTCGAGTTCAAGGTGACTTGGTACTCGGGATCCACCTCAGACAAGAAAGTTGCATCAAAATCATTAAAACGACCCCGATAGAAAAAGGATGACGTGACATCCATGACCGGAATTCTATCAGCATCCATCAGTAAGATAATGGTACCTTTTACCACGACGGTTTTGCCAGTCTCGCCATTAACGATACTAACTAGCTTGGCTTCACTGGTGACGAGATTGCCGACCTATAGAGACATGACGAACGGTGGTTTAGTTGGAAAATCAATTTATAAAAACCAAGACAACATACTGAAAGTCTGGGAGCATTGAGCCTAATTTCAAACCGATTTCTCAAATGAACCAGGGCAAGTAAGTCACCGGGCAAAAACTTGGGAAACAAGGCTTTCATGATTGCTTTCCATCCAAGCTTGATACCAAAGTCCATTGGGACCTGGGTGTTAGATGCCGCAGAGCGGTAGGCATCAGAGTTATTTTGGATGATTGAAGAAAAAGCTTCAATGTCGCTAGACAAGATCGTAAGCTCAGGCCCATGAAAGACAGCGTCAGGGGTGATAGGCAAGTTTTCCAATTCCTCCTGTGGTCAACCGATCCCAATGAAGCATAATGAGAATTTGAACATGTAAACTAGCTAAGAAATAAGAAAAAGTCAGCTCTTACCGTTGTTCCAAGTTGCCAAAGCTCCCAATAATGGCGCTTGATTTGGTCGATTCTGCCCTGGGAAATTTCATGTATTGGAGCCCAAGGCGTTTGAGGGGAGTACTTATATTTGAGAGCCAATTCCGTAGCTTTTGCTTTAGCCAAATCACAGTCCTCAGGGGTGATGTACTCGACTGATTAACATGGAAAATTCGATTTGTTTTTTTAGCATCATGATCATAAAAATGTTTTTGTTTGGAGAATTTTCAATCATTCAATGCAGGAGGCGAAGGTATGATGTCAAAAAATTCATAAAATCCAAAATCAGTTGTGTTCAACTTGACCATCAAGCCAGTCTTGCCTTTTGTATCCTAAATCTGGGTTCCATCTTAATGTCAAGACCGATCATTGTAAAAAACTCACACAGCTTTAAAGTGATGGTATCGGAGTCTGGCTCAAAAGAAATCTCCAAGGCCAATGGAAGCTCATCGGCATCAATTTCGCTCATCTTCAAGCCGAGAATCTATCGAATTTTTGAAGGAAGAGTAAACAAAAGGGCAAAAAAGGATTTCAACGGATTAAATAAAGATTGAAGGTTATCTTGAATGAAGGAAAACTTTTGATTGATTGAAAATTCAAATGATTCTCAAACCCAAAGAGCTCTTTAATCTAGAAAATCTTATACAATCAGTTCGAGAAAGGTAAGTCGTCTCAAGCAAAACTGGAGATTATCAGCTGGCAGCTCAAATATTTTGCGACGAGACCGATTATTCTGCTTTTTGAAGTACCAATTGATTGTTTTTGAAGATGACTTGAATCTGTAAATGGAATTTGATAGTCCCAAAAGATGATTTGAAAATCGTTAGACTAATTCCAACTTGTTGGGGCACTTCCTAATCAATCACATCAAAAGATTTCATCGTAACATCATCGATTAAGTTATGGATCATATTCACTAAAGATTCTAGCGTAAAAAACAAGATAAGGTCAATCAAGCCATTCGTCGGCTCAAGTTTTTGGTTCCTCGCAGTAGAACTCTTTCAACGATCAAGATTCTTAAGACTTCAAAAATATACCAACGTCAGTACACCTGAATGAAGATGGTCCTCAGTATTTCATCACTCAATTTATAGATCAAAAGATCAAATCGCATTCGACCACTTCATTCCTCAGCTGCTCAACATGCCATCCCCTCAGAGCCGGTCATTGGCAGTGTGACTACACCTAGCTAAGCTCAAAGCGAGAAATTATCCAAAGAATGCTAAAGACATACCAAGAACAAACTTAAGGGGCTTCAATCATGGCTTGGTTTGATTATTTCTCAAATAAAGATTGCCGATATCTCAGTCCTCCTCAGCAACGGCTACAACAACTCCAACTGTAAGTTCAGGGTGATTGCTTCGAAGCACGTCAAAATCTAATCAAGACCCAGATCGACTAAATCTCGTGAGCCGGATAACAACCCCCATAGGAATTGAACCTTATGCCAGAAGGAAATTGCCCCATTTGGGAATAATCATAAAATCCAGCTCCGTAATGAAAATTTCTATGAATCCTATTGAGATTGTTAATTTGTAAATCAAGGAAATGGTTTTCTTGAACACTGTGGCATCGACACAACAGTTTTGCTGGTTAGTTTTTTCTTTTAATAATCGACGATTGGATCAAAAACCCTAAACTGCAAATAATACTGCTATACTGTGGAGATAATCCAAGTAACTATAAGGCGACATAGATTTTGTACCAAGGTTCAACAGACTTAAAAAAAGACATGTTAAGAATTTTAAAAGTTTTTCTCATGTTTTTACACTGAAGTCTTTTCTACTTTCTAGTACTTATTATGTTTTCAAAACTAAACTCAAATTTCCCAAAATACATTTTAGACTTGTGTATTTCTAAACACTACCAAAATTTTTGAATTGATTTCCTTAATATATAACGTTCAAATGGTCATTAATCCATTCTCTTCAATATTATTCTGGTCTGAAACATTCATCCAATCTCAAGAGATTATGTCACAAAGCATATGAACCATTCAAAGAGATTTTTAAACTTATTGAAATTGATGACATTTATCAAGATAACATACATTGTAATCAAAGAGATATCTCAAGATAGTTTTCAGTGGGACTATTAAGACTTGGTAGAAATGAAGCTAGGACATCAGTTTGTAAAACCTGAATACCTTTTGAAATGTTTCAAGGTTTTCATACAAAGCTTTGATTAAGAATAAAGTACTTGTACTATCCACAAGAATGGTACAAGTTAATATTACTTAAATATAGTATCTTCATCAGTTTTGAAAGTAAAAATTGGAAAACATATTTCTTTCAAGTTTAGTATTATAAAATAATGATCTCAAAAACATTTAACATTTTAACAAAAATAATAGTTTATACAAATGTATTTTCAAGAGATATTTAAGGCTACAAAGAACTTTCTACAAGAATGAATATTTTGGACTTATTAAGAGAATTATTACAATAAACCAATGTGAGGGAAGAGTTTCTGAAACGATTTTAAGGAATAAACTATGCACAAAATGTCTATAGTAAATATGTAAAATAGTGATGAATTTTATACTAATGAAACATTTTTCAATATACTATTGGTGTGGCTCAAAGGTAACAATTCTTATGATTTTTTTAAAATGCTTAAATAGCTTGAAATAATTTTGATATAATAGTTGAAATCTTTCTTTGAATGTTTCATGTATAATTAAGAAAATATGGGGAAAAAAGGGATTTCTTTTATAGCGCAAAAGCTTCTTCCCCCAAAATTAAAAGATGTTCTCACAAGATTTCTGCAAATATTTTGAAACAGAAAGTTCAATAATGATCTGAATTAATCCTTTTTTTACCCCTTTTTACAGCTTTGAATCAGACATTACTATAGTAATAGCTGGATTGGAGTCTTCAAAACACTTCAGAATTTGTTCAAAGACCATTTAGAAAATTTGAAATTATTTTTGGTGAAGTTTTTTTTAATTTAAGGTTAGCTTCACCCAATTGGAAAAGCTGATAATTACCTTTTTGTTACCAATTCATATCATTCAATAGGTTACAGACACTTTGAACCATATGTATTTTGGCATTTTACACACAAAGCCAACAATTTTGGGGAGGATGGCACCCATTGAGACAGTATTCCTTTTCCCTGAAAAAAAGTGAGCTTTCCAATCATATATATTTATTCACTACACAACTCATTATACTTGGAGATTTTATATGCAATTTAAATTTCCAAATTAAAGCTTTCTTATGAAATACATGCATAGATATTGACAAGATTCATAAAAATACTTCAATTAATCATAGATTTTGAGATATTAAACAAACTTGGTTTACATCCTGAAAAATGATGGTTAGCACCGCAATTAATTTGAATTAGGTTAAGGTTTTATTATCTTTAGATTCTAATACCTTAAATCATAAAAACATAACTTAAGCTTATTTTACATCAAGTTATAGAGTTTTCACCAAGAGGTGAACCAAATTGAAATCTCATGAATAATCCAATTTAAGATGAAACTGAGATCTATTTCAATAAGAGAAAAAATATATAATAATTTATTTACAGTTTCTTTTTCAAAATCTTCCTGAAAATCTCATTTTTTTGATTAATTTTGCTTTTTTTTTTGAATTTTGTTAATTTTTTGTAAAAGTTTTTTTTATTAGTTTTAAATCATTTTTGAGGTTATAAATTTTATTCAATGTGAATTTTTTTACTTTTTTTGTATTTTAAATATATATAAATTCCCCTTAAACTCATAACTTTCACAATGGCTCTTGGGGAAAACAAGAACAGCCTGTCACTCAGTGAATGAGAGTTAAATTTGATGAACTCAAAAGAATTGAGGAAATAATAAAATATGAAATATATTTCTTTAAAAAAGATTTTGTACAGAAATATCAAGAAGAAAATAAGCCAAAGGACAAAGAGCCAATCAAGTTAATCCTTATTTCACTTTTTTAACCTGTTAAGTAGGGAAAAAAAATTAAAAAAGATATTACCAGAAATATGCCAGGAATGGGAAAGAAAAGGGTAAAAATTATTTACTTAATATTATTGGTAATTGATATCAGAGGATGAAAAAAATAAAAAATAAAAATAAATTTAGTAGATTAATTATCTGGTGAAAAACTCTCCAGGGTATAAAATAATATCCAGTGTATGTGAAAAGATAAAAAATTGATGATTTCAGGCTGAGAACACAGCTGTAGATTTTATAGATTTTTTTTTAAAATATTAAGGAAAATATGTGGCCAAGTTGGGCAATCAACTTAGTGTATCAAAATACCCAAAGTATTGATTTGAAGTGATCAAAGGGGGTAAATTCCATAAATTTTTATTTGATTGCAGCCTGCATAAGCTGAATTTGGATTTAAATACTTTGTTTATCTTTGACACCTTGATGACTGAGTTTGAATTTTCCTTGGCCAAAGTACTTGAAGATAAATGGTCATTTTCCCTTGTGGGGGAAGTGTATGTTTGAATAAAAAACTTCATTGGTGGATGAGGCTGCTTTGAAAGGGTACAAACTTTTGTGACAACACTTTTCCTCTTGAAAGGTTGAGCTCTGAAGAAACTTTCCATAATTGAGAAATGGAAAGAAATAAGTTTCAGGGAAATAATTTCCATAACAAATGAGGAACAATGATGTTATGCTCATGTTCTGAAATGATGAGGGCCAGAAATGGAATCACAGAGAAAAATGACACACTTTTAGTTCATTTTCCTTGATAAGAGGTTGGGGGCTACAGTCCTATGGCCCCTTGGTGAGCATCTGGACTGAAAGGGTTTTGGGGGTCTTACTGGATGCAATGGTCTCATACGCCAATGGGCCACTTTTTGGGCTCTAGGAGTTTTGGCTTATTTGGGTCCAGGGTGTTTGAACTCACATTTGAATCACCCTAAAAGCTGTAATAAATAGCCAAAGGAGGCCCCCAGAGGGGTTGTGCCAAGTTCACTAAGGAAATTTGGGTCTCCAAACCCAATGGAAGGGGTTCTGAAGTTGTGATGGGTCCCCAAGTGGAAAAATGGATGACAGTCCATAGAAAAAATTCTTCAAGAAATGAAATGAAAAATCTTGCAATAAAGATTGGAGCTGTTAACAATGTTTTTGAAAGAAATTTCATAAATGAAAATTCATCAAATCACTTCTGATACAATAGAATACTTAGCTTATATCCCTAAGTTATGGTTATAAAATTGAGCTATCACAGATATTGAAAGAAGAAGTTTCTCCAAGAGTATCTGAATTTCTTAATAGTAACTTGATACAGTGATCTACAAATCTGCTGCATGTTAATGAGGTGTAATCCACTAATAAATAAGATTATTTATATTTTCTCTCAAAGACAAGACTTTGGAAATTTGTGACTTTTTACCTTATATGTTTTAAGTGATTTAATCACTATTCAAGTGGCCCAAAATCTTTATAAATGGGGGCTACCTGGTTGAGCTCATTGTTGAGGTGCATATTAATAGCTAAATTAAGAATATGAATTCCCAAATAAACATCTAATGGCTTATTCAGCTTATGAAATATAACATGAACTTCCTGAAGAATATAAAAGAACAGAAGTCATACCAGTCAACCATCCAAATAAACGATTTAATTATGTTTTAAGTAATTCAAAAGAGCTAAACATGTAATTGGTATATTAAAGGAACTATACTCATTTTTGAAAGTAATTTTGAATCCAACAAGAAATAATCATTATTTTCAAAAAAATTTCCTTTGTTTTTTGGAATTTGTAATTTTGTACAAATTGATGGGAAATATTGGGAATTAATTGGCAAACATACTCAATGAAAAAGATCCACAAACCCTGCAGGGGGTCTTTGAAGGTACAAGAAGAATTCTTTATCAACCAAATGTATTTTAAAAATGCTCTCCTTTTTATTGAAGTATTATTATCTGTCTAATTAATAATTAGGAAGGGATATTAAAGAAGTATTTTTTTAGGATTAGTCTTAAGCTCTTATTGATATTGGTTAAAACACATAAGATCTTACATGTTTTTACTAAAAACCTATGTGTTTTTGCCATAAATTTGTAAAAAAATGTAAGGGGTGTCCTGGGCTCATTTGAAATCAAAAATGAAACACAAAAATGCCTGTATTGGGCCAAAACATGCCCAAAAAAGGTTTCCCCCCAAAAATCCCCTCTAACTCCCAATTGTTTCAGTTTTTTTTCCACAGCCCCCCCCAAAAAATATCAAACACCCAAATAATCCACATTATCACAGCCCCAAACAATTGTTTTTTGAAAAAAAGCATGACCAAAGCAATTTTGCAAAGTTTTTCACACTTTTCTTTATTTTTCCCCCAAAGACTGAATTTTCCACCACAACAACCTGCTTCCAAGCCTCTAAAATTCCAATTTTTTACCTTTCTTCATTCATTAATCCCACATTTAAACCACCTTTTTTCACTCTTAGCCACTTCCTTTAATTTTTAACACCTTTTATCACTTCTTTTTCACATTTCGAAAGCTTCTTTCCTCATTCCAAATCCCCAAATTTCCTTTTTTAAATTGATACATCTTTTTCACTCAAAAATGCTGCAACCCCCACTGAAGGTGAATTTCAGACCCTTGAGCTTCTTTGGAAGCATGTGCATAATGTTGCCAGGGCTCAGGGGTATGCTATGTCCACCTTGAGGTCCAATATGACCCACAACCAAAGTGAAATAGGTTGTGAAAGGTCTGGGATCCCAAATCCCAACAAAAACTCCTCCAAAACAGTAACTTCAAGAAAAATTGACTTTCCATTTAGACGTTATTCCAGCAAATATGCCAAGAAGACCACTTGGACTCTTAAAGTCAAAAATCCTAAACATAGCCATTATGCCACTGAAAATATCATAGGAAATCCTGCTTTCAGGAAATTTAATGAGCAATAAACATCCCAAATTTCTCAAATGTCTGAATCACTGCTTCTGCCAAGGCAAATTCAGGCCCAATTATGCAGCCAGAGGGATTCTGACAGGCCTGTAACCACTGAAGACATTTACAACCAAGTCAAGAAAATAAAGACAGAAGGCCCATTGATGCTCTTATTGACACTCTCAAAGAAGAAAATTTTGTTTGGTACTCTGCGAGGGATGCTGAGGAACCTGTTACCTCCTTGTTTTTCACTCAACCCCTTGCCATAAAACTTCTTCATGGCTTTCCTCATGTCATTATTATTGGTTGTACTTATAAAACAATAAGTAAGAATTCCCCTTCTTCATATTGTTGGATTGAGCTCAACCAATAAGACCTTTTATAGTGATTTTTGTTTGATGAATAATGAAACTGAACCCTCATATATGGGGGCATTAAATAAATACATAGAAAAAGTCCTCAACAAAACCAATATTGTTCCCCCTGCAGTCATTGTTATTGACAGGGATCTGGCCTTGAAAAACTCTCTTAAGAAGCTCTTCCCAGACTCCAAAGTTCTTTCTATGCATTTGGCACATCAATAAAGATGTATCTGCTAATTACATGAAGAAAATTGGTCATGGAATTGATTTTGAAAATTTTATGGGCCTTTTGAATCAAGTAATATAATTTTATATTTCACTTATTTCACTTTTTCTTTTAATATTGTTTATATTAATGACTTTGGGATTCATTTCTCAGGTTATGTTTTCATGCACTGAAAAGTCTTCAAACAAAACTGGAAGAAGCTTCAAAAGAAAATCAAAAATCCTGAAGTCTTGCAATATTTGGAAAATACCTGTCTTCCTCTAAAGGAGTATTATGTGCCAGCCTGGACAAACCACTACTTCCACCTGGGTGTGGGCTCCACCTCCATAGTTTAAGGTGTCCATGCCATGCTTAAACTTTGGCTACAAAAGTCAACTGGTACTCTCCTGGAGGTGGTTAAGGCTCTCCACATGGCTTTCAGAAAACAATTTATTAAAATGATCAAAAGAATATCCAAAAAGATGATTGTCCATGTCAAGAATTTTGCTCCACAAATCTGTGCTCTCAATGGTAAGGTGTCTCATTATGCCCTTCAGATGGCCCTTGAAAATTTCAAAACCAAACTTCCCCCCAATTAAAAATGCACCAACAAATACAACAAATATCAAGGCATTCCTTGCAAGCATACGGCCCAAAAGGAATTTTCCAAGCGCCAAAGGCTTGAGATATCAGACTTCCATCCTCAGTGGAATTTGAATTTGCCTGTGAGGGTTTTTCAGCTTCAAATTCTTACTTTTTTTCTTATTCACAGACTTTCTTTAACATATTCTTTTAAGACTGGTTATCAATGTGTTTAAAAAAAGAAAGAATGATGACAAACAAATATTTGAAGATATTGGGGAAGACCTTTTTCAAAGACCACTGGCAGAAATCACCCCAATTATTCAAAAGGTGTAAGATTTTTTGACCGGAAAAGCCCCATTTGATAAAACTCACAAGAGTCAAGAGGATGATCAATATTCTGAAGATCCACTTGAATGCAAGAATATCAGTGGAAGACCTCAAGGAGCCAAGAATAATAATAAAAATAAAATAGAACCATCAAGATTTGAAATGATTGAAAGTCAAGTCAAGAGAAGGGGAAGAACCCCATAAAAATTGACCAGCACAACAACATCAAGATCATAGTCAAATGTCCCCTCTTCAAATATGGAAGTGGACTCATCTGAAAATTCTGAAGAATCTGAGGGCTAATTATCAAAATCAATCAGTTCATCAGATTCACTACCCTCAGCAGCTGAATTAAATGAATATGGAAAATCAGAAGTCACCCTTAGAGAGTCCAGAAGATTGGCAATTGGAAGCAAAACCTCACAAAGAAAGTCTCACATTCCTTCCACCAGTTTGGAGATATATGATGCAATTAACTTGACCTGTGAGCATTGTCAAAGCAATTATCATAAAATCCATGAATGCTCCAAGCTCTTTGTGAGTTTCTGCTTTCTTTTAAAGTATATTTCTCTTGAATATTTATTCATTTTTTGACTTTATTTATCAGGTACCTGGCTGAAAAGACTTTCCCAAATTTATATTGAAATACACCTTCAAGACCATCAATGTCCAGGGTGATGGAAACTATGGCTACAAAACAGTATCCCACTACATTTACAAGAGTCAAGATCAATGGGCTGTTGTAAGAGGTGTCTGGGCTGAAGAAATTCAAAAAAATAAACACCTTCATGAAGCCATGAACACTTTAATTCCCTCAGTATCCTCTTCTTGGGATATAATTGAGTGGTATGAAGATGTTGGCCAGGCTCCAAAAAGCAAGTGGATGTTCATGCCTGACATGGGGGATCCAATTTCAAAAAAGTATCAAAGACCAGTTTTTGTTCATTCCACAGTTCAATATTTATCTTTTTTCCCTTATTTCTGTCTTCCAGATGATAATACCACTATTTTCATCTGCTTCTTGGATAGGTGTTCTCATTTTGTTCCATTGGATATAATCAGTTCTAAAGTTTATCCAGTCCCCCCATTACTGTTAATTGGGAGTTTCTTGCCCAACCACAAACCCTGGGGTGGGCTGATAAATTTAAGAAAAACAGGATGTTATATTTCTCCAATCTTCCTTTCCCCCTCAGAAAAAAAACTATTTTGGAGGTTAATTCAGATTGATTGATTTTTGTATATGAAATTTATGTCAATTATCCCCCTCCTCATTCCTATTAATTGCTTAAATCCCACCTCAGTCTCTTTTATAACAAAACATGTGGCTCTTTTGTACTTAAAGATAGTCATATTACAAACACAAAAAAAACATTTGAAAAAAAAACGTTTTGCGCCTTCACTTGTTGTCCCACCAAAATAATTCCCCAAAAATTATGGGCTTCTGGTTGTTTATTTTCCAGATTGAACCCTTCAGGTTTTTAAAAAAATGAAGGAAAATTATAAGTGGGAATATTTTCAAATTAACTTTTTAAAGATAGTCATATTAAAAACACAGGAAAAAAACATGTGAAAAAAAAACACTTTTTGCGCCTTCACTTGTCCCACCAAAACAATTTGCCAAAATTATGGGCTTCTAGTTCATTTTCTAGATTGAATACTTCATTTTGAAAAAAAATTAATGAAATTCATAAGTGGGAAGATTTTATATGAATTTTTTAAAAAAATATGCCATTTTGTCAAATTGGCCAAATTTGAGAAATTTGGCAAGAAAAAAAATTGAAAAAATTGAGGATATTGAAATCCCATGTTGCAAAAAATATGGAAAAAAAATTAAAAAAAACCTCAAAACTGAGCCTAAGGAATTTTTTTTAAAAAATAAGGTCACTTATGTGTTTTTACCATAAACTGATGTTTTTTGGCCATAAATTGGTGAAAACATGCAAGTTTTTGGTAAAAACACATAATTCCCCCTTATGTGTGTTTACCAACACCCTTCCTTATTTTTTCATTGTTCATCATTCCTGATTCATTTTTCTGAAAAAATTAATCAAAAACAAAAGAAAAACCTGATAAAAATAGGGTATTGGTAAAAACACGTAAGAGCTTACGTGTTTTTACTAAAAACTTATGTGTTTTTACCATCAATTGGTAAAAACACGTAATTTTATGGTAAAAACACGTAAGGGATGGTTTTTAAATGAAATATGGCTATTTATGGCATTTATGATGCCATTAATGCCATTTGTGGCATTAAAAATGCCATTTGTGGCAGTAAAAATGCCATTTGCGGCATTAAAGATTCTATTTATGGCATTAACAGTGCCATTAATGGCATTATCAATGAAATATTTCTGATGCCATTAATGCCATAAATGGCATTAACAATGCCATAAATGGCATTAACAATGCCATAAATGGCATTAACAGTGCCATAAATGGCATTAAAAGTGCCATAAATGACATTAACAGTGCCATAAATGGCAGTAACAATTCCCTTAATGGCAGTAACAATGCCATAAGTGGCATTAGCAGTGTCATAAAGGGCATTAACAATGCCATTAATGGCATTAACAGTGCCATAAGTGGCACTAGCAGTGTCATAAAGGGCATTAACAGTGTCATAAATGGCATTAACTGTGCCATTAATGGCATTATCAATGAAATATTATTGATGCCATTAATGCCATTTATGGCATCAACAATGCCATTTGTGGCATCAAAAATGCAACATTTCTGATGCCATTAATGCCATAAATGGCATTAATAATGCCATAAATGGCATTAATAATGCCACAAATGGCATTAATAATGCCATATTAACAATGCCATTAATGGCATTACTAATTCCATGAATGGAATTATCAATTCAATAAATGGCATAATGCCATTTATGTAACACCATAAATGGCATTGTTAATTCCATTTATGTAATGCCACAAATGGAATTTCTGATTCCATAAATGGCATTTTTGATGCCATTTATGTTATAGTTAAGGCCATTAATTCCATTTTTAAGGCCAATGTTAAGGCCATTAATGCCATTTTTAAGGCCATTTATGGCATTTTTAAATGCATAAATGGCATTGTCAAGGCCATTAAATTCAATTTATGGCATTGCTGTAATGCCATTTATGCCAATTTTCTGGCCATAAATGGCATCTGTATGTCATTCTTGATGCCATTTATGGCATTATTATGTCATTAGTGATGCCATTTATGGCACTTTTGATATGATAAATGGCACTGTTAATGCCAAAAATCAAACTTTAACCTAAACCCATCATAAATTACATTTTGAATTCAATTTATGTCATAAATGGCATTTTCAATTTAATTAAAAACATGAACAAAAAAACATCAAAAAACATGGACTTTTTGGGCCTACAAATGTTCTTTCAAAAAAAATACCAAAATGTTGGGCTTCTGGTTTATTATTCTCAACATTCTCACCTTCATTTTAAAAAAAAATTATTCAAATTCATAAGTGGGAACATTTTTAATGAATTTTTTCAAAAAAATGGGCCATTTTACCAAATTGCCCAAAATAGAAAAATTGGGCAAAAAAAAAAATTTGAAAAAATTTGGGGACCTTCACATCCCATGTCGGAAAAAATATGGCAAAAAAAAAAGTTAAAAATTATCAAAAATGAGCCTGAGGAATTTTTATAAAAAAATTAGGTTACTTACGTGTTTTGGCCATAATTTGGTAAAAACACATAAGGGCTTACGTGTTTTTACTAAAAGCTTACGTGTGTTTACCCACACCCTAAAAATATTTTCAAAACAAATTGAATACTGAAATAAAATATTGATATTATTCTTATACCTCCTTGTTCCTCTCTGTATTCAAATCCCTTTCCACATAATTAATTTTTTGTTTCTACTTTTTTTTATATTTATTTAAAAAAACAACCAAAAAGCATGTGTTTTTTGTTTTAATTTGTTCTCTTGAGTTTGATTAATTCCAACTCATTTGTCTTATTCAATTTCTCTAATAAAATGAATCATTGAGGAAACCAAAAATATAAAGAAATTTTGTTTTTTTAATTGATTCTCCTCTCTTTAGCCTCTATGACACATTCAAACTAACCATCTTCTTTTTGATTTTTATTGTTAGCTTTATTAAATTCTTTTGGTAAAAAAAAGGTTTTTATCATTTTTTTCTTTCTTTAGCCCATATCAAAAGTCTGAATAATCTTCTTTTGATTTCAATTCATTTTCAAAGAAAAAAATCAAAACATAAAAAAACTAGTTTTTGTCATGAATTCAAAGTAATTAGATTTTTTCTTTCAATTTCATTAGTTTTTTTGAGAGAAGCAAGGGATGGCTATTTTGAAAATCTAATATGAACTAGTCAAATAATTCATTTTAAAGTTTGAATTTTTCTACCTTTAAATGAAATAAATAAAATACAAAAACAATTGACAAAAGGACTTATTCAAAAAAACTTCATTTGAGATATTTGAATAATTCATTCTAAAATTCAAATCAACATCCCAATAAAACTAAAGAAATCTTATTTCTATTCTTTTTCAAATCAAATATCAGAAAAGAATTCTTATATTAATAATTTAGAGTTCATTATTTAAAATGAAAATTTTTTAAAACCCAATTTGCAATAGGAATTTACAAATTATTTGAATATGATTCACTTTAATAATTTAGATATACAGAAACCATACTTGAATAATGTATTTTTAGAAAACATAGCTTAAAATATGTAGTGTTAAATATTATTTTGAGGTTGAAACAGTTTATTATAAAACAAACATACTTCTAATCATGTATTTTTGATGCCTAATAATTTTGGATATGTGTTTTTTAAAAAAACATCTGAAAAAGTTAAGCTTTTTCATTAATAACAGACAAAATAAGCTATATTGAACAAAGCAACTTCAAAAAGGATCTTATTAAATAAAAATTTGTAATGAAATGAAGTTAAAATTAGATTTCAAAGGGAGAATGATTTGAAACCTTTCTTTTTTATCAAAAAATGATAATGAGTTCCTATATTTAAATAACGAAATTCTCAAAAGATAATTCAGGAATAGACTCTCAATGAGATTATTATAACCCAGTATTTCTAATCATAATTTTTGAAAGTTATCATTTGAATATAGAGAGTAAAATTTGGAATTATTTTATAAGAATTATATTGAATTATTATTCAGAGTCTCGTGATTTAATGAGGAAAAGTTCATAAATTCAAATACTTTCTTTATATTTAACAATGAAAAATTAATTTCCAAACAAAAAATAATTGATAAAAGATTATGATGACAAGTATATTCAAAAAAATCTTGAAGATTTTAATATAAATAAGATTGACACAGGCTATCCTTTTGAATCAAAAATCCATCAAAAAATTCATTCTTGAAGAGATACATCATCGCCGATATATTTGATCAGATTATTTAAGAATGATATTTTAAACAAGAAAATTTATCAATGAATATTTGAGAAGAATAATTTTGTGTTTTTAATGAATATAATTTTCAAATGGTCCTTTAGAACGACAAAGACAACAAAAATATTCTATAATCAAAACATACTTTTTTTATCAAAGCTAAATAATCTGTTTTAATATAAAAATGATTTAAAGTTTCTTTTTCTCAATAGAAATAACTACATTATGTTTGATTGGAATTGAGGAAAACGTTTTTAAAAGTACAAAATTAAGTTGAAAAAAAAACTTATAAAGGGTTATAAATACAAGTAGATTTGAAAAATAATTTTTTGAATAAAAATATAAATATAATTAATACAGATTATCATTTTTCAATAGTAAATTAGTATAAAAATTGATTCTTGAATTAATATATAATTACCAAAATATTTAATCAAATTATTTAAGCATGAAATTTACAATGAAAAAATTGAGTAAAGAAGTTTTGACAAAAATAATTGTGTTTTTTAAATTCATATAATTTTGAATAGGTCCTTTAAAATACACAAGATGATAGAAAGGTTTTTATAGCTTAATATACATCTTTTCATGAAAAAATTTCTTCTCATATAAAAATATTTTTAAACAATAACCTCATTTTTTTCCTTGATAAAATCAGCTTCAGTATATTCGGAAGTACGAAACTAAGTGGGTATTTTGAATAATTCAATCAATAAAATTCCATAAGAAAACCATTTTGTTTTCAATTTAAGGAAGCATATATCAAATAATTTCTTTTTGAAAAACTTCATTTGGAATAGAAAAAATATCCAAAAGTTATTATTAAGAAAAGCTTCAAAAGGATTGTCTCCTAAAACAAAATTTAAAATTTTGTTTTTGAATGAAACAATGTTATGTTTTTTTTAATAAAGATTTTCAAATTGTATCTGAAACATGAAATATTTTCAAAATAAGAATTCATTTTAAAAAATTCATTTATTTAAACCAACTAATTCCTTGAATGTAAAATAAAATCTTAAATTTATTCATGTGTGAAGAGATATTTTGTTTAACTGAAATTCTTTTAATTCATCATCTTGGAGAAAAATGTTAATAATTATGTATTTTTATTGAAAAAACTGTATTATTCAGTTATTTAAATTGAATAACACAAAATTAAGTATACAAAAAAATTTCTGTAAAATATCAAATTGCAGAATATGTGATCATTTTCAATACACCTTTCTTCCAAAATATCTTACATAATAAAATCAATTTTTATACTATTTATTTATCATTTCATCATGGCAAATACTCATATTTTAAGAACATAATTTGTGTTTCAAATAATCAATTCAAACCATTACTTATTGATACTCATTATAATAGGATTTTTTCATTGTACAAAAAAAATCTCAACTAAATGGAAATTTTTTGTGTCATCATTGTAAACTTCTTTTAAGGAAATGCAGAAGTTTTTTTTTCATTATTAAAAATATTTAAGTTTCATTCAATAAATCATTGATTCTTGATTACCAAAATTTTCTCTTTCCTTGACTAAATCAACAATGAATAATTTAATCAAAACTTTGTGTTACATTGGACCAAAGATTTTTCCAGATGAAGCATGATTATTTAATTTGTGTTTAATAGACTAATATTTCACCTTGAATAATATTTGTTCAATGAAATGAAAGAAAGTTCCTTTTAAAGATGGGGGACTAATGATATTGTACATTTTTGTTTCATTATTTGAAAAATATCCCTTTCACAACAAGAAAAATGGGCATTTCATCACTTGAAAATTCTTTTTTGATTAAATAAGGAATGTTTCATTAAATGTTTCCAAAAGAAAAACATTTTTATCTCATAAAATTTAACATGTTTGAATTATATCATTTAAAATTGTATGTTATTGGAAATCGAGTTTTGTCAAAGGATAAAAGTTTTTATTATCATTTGACACAGGCTATTTTAATGAAATTACTAATTTTTATTTAATAATTCAACATGAGAATGATGACTACATCTGACAGTAAGTGTTTCATTTGGAATTTTACATGGGAGATAGATTGGATAAATGGGGGAGCTAGGACAGAGATTGAACTTTAAAATGGAAGTTTTGGAATAATTTCAAGCCACATATGCAAGCCACAAATATTTAATTTATTTTCCTGAATATTATTTTTTGGTCAGGCTGGTCAAAGCTAATTGGCTCAAAGACACATGTTAAAGGCTTAATTTAATTACCTATGTATATTTATTCTTGTATTGATTGATATCATATAGTTAACAGAAAAATTCAACCTTTATTGTCTGTCTTATTCCCACTGTATTTCCAATTTTTCAATCAAAGAGAACAGGTCTCAAGTACTTGAATATTTTCTGAGAATATAGATATTATTAAAGAGTTTCCCTAAAATGAAAATTATGTATCGAGTAGAATATAATACACCTTATTCCCCTTCTGTTATTGTAGTAAAATCACTTATTTCAAACTTAAAACAGCCCCGCAATATCAATTACCCAAAGAGTATTTTAAGGAGGGCTTCAAAGGATATATTACACATTTAGGAGATATTGCTAGTATTTTAGCCTATAAAACCCAATAGAGGAAATTTTCACTTATACCCAGAGAATGTGAAGGTTGTGAGAACAATTTCTTTCCCTAGTTTTAGTGTTGAGAAATATTTCTATCATTACATCCCAGGATGTAAATTGAGGATAATCCTTGCTTTAAGGCAAGAGCTATGGCATATGCATAGGATAGTTAGTTTAACCTTCCTCCAAAAATATGATTTTTTTGACTTTATGGAAAATAGAATTCCTTTTCTAATAGAAACTTATCAATAAGCTGGTAAATATCTACTAAAAAATCAATTTTTTCAAAGTTAATAATCTTTATGTAGTTCATATTTAAATATTTCAAAAACAAATATAATAGATTAAGCAATAGTTGCTTTCTTGAGCTATCATTTTTATAATTTTTGGGGAGAAGCTATATGAAGAGATATTATATAGCTCAAGTAATTAATATTTATATAGCTAATATGAAGCTAATGAAATTATATGCTCTGAATTGAATTGAAGTTAAACTTCAACTACTGAAATACTTAAGCTTAATTTTAATCAATTTTTACTCTAAAATATGCCATAAATCTCATTTTATATTTTGATTATCTTTGAATTTTATTTTTTATATTTAATAAGAACTTGTTTTCTTTTTTCATGTGTTTTCAATGAATTTAAAAATAATTGGAATTCATGGAGATTTCTCAATTTGTTGAGAAAAAAAAGTTTTGGTTTTATTTAATGGGCTTTAGACCTGATGACTTCAGAGTAGTTATGTTATTTCTTCAATTCAAAAAAGTTAAAACACTAAATGGATAAGAAAAATTGGGATATTAAATATCTCAATCCTCTCAATTTAATCCTTCTTAAATTTCTTAAGAGGAGCTCTGTAGATTCTCATAGAAATGTTTGTTAAATATGATATAAGTGTTGGAGAGAAGATGGGAATAGTTAAAAAATACTTATTCTTGAATGAGTAAGAATCTGATATTGATATTTTAAATAGCAGAGCTCCATGTTCTTCTGAAACAAATGATTGGGAAAAAAAATCCATTTCACCAAATTTATTTTTTGGGTGTTATTTATGAGGAAACTGTGAGCTCTATGAAAATAAGTTTGTGATAGTACATCTCTTAAACCTAAAAAAAATATTAAAGCTGTACTCATGAATCATTTTAAAAGTGTAGTAAGCAGAATTATAAATTAATAGCTTTTGCATATTTCAGAAATAAAAGAAAAATAAGGTTCCTTGTTTTGTTTTCTGGTATTTATGTTGATTAATAGCCTCTAAAATTCATTTGAATGATATTTTTCAAGTGAGGCACCACAGAAATAAGCTCAAAATGTTTTTTAAGGAATCTTGAAGTGATTCAAATATTACTTCAGAGCCGTATCCAGCCAGATTTGGAACATATTCATTATAAACTCTCAAATATATCAATTGAATTATTGAGAACTTCAAAAGTTATCTACTTAAACTTTCATAACTTTTGTATGGTATGTTGTGGGATAAATGAGGCAGTTCCTGGAAGGGAAAGCTTCAAGAATTTCTTTTAATTTCTTTTACTACTTGTAAACCTTTTGCTTCCTGTGTGATAGAATAATCTAGACTCCCCTTCCTGATAATAATGAATTATCTTGACTTGAGCTTCACAATTAATTAATTTATTTGATGGTGGCTGGGTCAGAAAGCTGTTTTCAAAAGACTCTTATAGGAACTTTCTTGCTCCTCAAATATCTTTAAATAAAACCTTAAGACAAAAAAAAAGTATCAAAAACTAGAAACATAGGTGAATTTAACCCATCACAGCTACTCATAACTTCAATATATGCTAACCACAAATACAACACAATCTGATAACACTACTAAAATATTTTTGAAAGACAGACTAATAATAATATATATCTTTTTTAATTATTTTAGTATTTATAGCTTTTTTATATGCTTAATAATAATTTTTTGGGTTGAAGTTGATAATATTTGGGATAAAACTAATTTCAATTTCAAACAAATCTTGGAGTTTTGAGATAACTATCAATATATTAATAATTTTTGAATGCTAAAGTAATATAAGTTATGAATTATTGATAGAATATTTGTATGAATAAGAATATAATTGATGAAATTTTGATAATACTGATGATAATAAATTCTTCTTTTTGAGGTGTTTTTAACTATTTTCAATATGAGAAGACTTCTCTTTTTGTTGAATATGAGTGAATAATACTATAGTTTAGATAATTTTTAGCTACTATTATATACAAAAAAACTAAAATTAGGATCACTACTTTATGGATGACGGGACTTCCCTCAGACAAAATATTAAAAAGCTGAATTTTTTCGGATGAGCTCCATTTTCTAGGCTTATAAGACTATTTTTTAATGATAATAGCTTAGTAAATTTATAAGATGCTGTACACCCCTTTCAGATACTAGTATATATAAGAGGTACCTGAAAATATTAGGATAATACTTTATGGATGAGGGGATGTCTGTTAGATGAAATATCAAGAAGTTGAATTTTGTTTTGTGAGATCCCCTTCCGGAGCTTGAAAGATTTTTTTTTCAATGATGATAGCATAGTGAGCTTATAAAATAATTTGGAAAACTGTTAGCTACTATTATATATAAGAATTAATAAAAAATATCAGGATGGTAATTTCTTTATGAGGGGATTTCCCTCATACAAAATATCAAGAAATTGTTTTTTTTAGTTGAGCTTCCCTTTTGCTTCTTACAATACGAGTTTTAAAATGATGATAGCTTAGTAAATTTATAATATAATTTAAACCACTATTAACTACTACTATATATAAGATACTGAAAAGTAGGATAATAATTTATGGATGAGGGGATGCCCCTCAGAAAAAATATTAATAAGCTGTATTTTCTAGGGTGAGCTTCCCTTTTAAGGTTTGTAAGACCATTTCTTAATGTTGATAGCTTAGTAAATTTATAGTATAATTTAGACCACTTATAGCTACTAATATATATAATAGTTAATAAAAACTATTAGGATAGTACTTTATGGATGAGAAAAAAATATTCTTAAAGTATCTAATTTGAATTTTTATCATGTTAACTATATCATAAAGCAATGTTTGGTGGTTTTGTCTCATGTGACCTCTATTTTAATTGGGTTCTTGATTTTGTGGGGAAGCTTTAATTTTTTTCCATGGTGATTGGTTACATTCAAGGTGAGGAGGTTTTGATTCAATTGGGTTGCTGGATACCTTTTCTCCTGATTATTAAAAAGCAATTTAATTGATTACTCAGCAAGTCTGTCTGGATGAGTCAATGATACAGTGATAGAAAATGTATTTACAAATTTAAATGTGAGTTTTGGTTGGATATAAAGGTTTGAAAAAGATCTAGCAATGGTATTAAGGGATTTACTATGAAGAAATGGTGGTGATGAGGGCTATCAAAAGCCCGGGTGCAGCTTTGTCCATTGGATTATTAGAAGGAAGACTGTAATAATTGAGATTGAGAATATACGTTGTTGTTTTCCAAGAGTATAACCATTGGTAAGCAGTTTTACTACATAGGAAATCAAGAGCAGGATGGGGACTTCTCTTTTGGGCAGAAAAAGGTCCTTTTTTATCCTGAAATTTGTTGGAAGGACCATTAATACTTACCACGTAGAAGAAATAACTATTTTTTTACTTCCAATGACAGGCTTGTAGCTCTTAAACATTCTGTATAGCCTGTATTGGGCTCAGATGTGGTTTGAAACCACATCTGGGAAGGCTTCACCAATAAAGGGTGAAAACCTTTATTTGAGGACAACACAGCCCTCTTCTGACATGTGTGATGCCTAGAATACTGTACAGATCCTGTATGAGGACTTCATACTGGCGAAACTATGATGTATTTAAGGATCAGAACGTTTCTTCATAGAATTGACACCTCTTATTCAAGGATATGGGATAGTATCTTACAGTATTGGGTTTTTCATAGGACTGTGGGATTTAAACCTTCAAGCTGCTATATCTTTGTAAGTTTTGAAGCTAATGAGCACAAGTTTGGCTCATTGTGTAGCCCTGAATGGGATCTACACAATGGTCCTTCATTTGATATGGGTACAATTAAGTATGGCAAAGTTCTGCCACTTTTAAACCCCATTATAAAGATATGGCTTTTCATCAAATCCTGTATAGAGTTTTTTTGCTCCATAACTTTTGTTTTAGATGTGTTATTAGGAAAGCAACAGCACAGTCAGAAATACCTGGTTTTTCTCTTGCTAGAAAAGACCCCATTTTAGGTATCTCAAACTAAAGCTGCAGAAGTTAAATGGGAGGGTTTTTTTATCATCCTTATTTGATTTAATTTTGGCCATAGCTTCTGTATTTTTGATCCTAGCTTAATTTGGAAATTACAAACCAATAGCCCTGGATATGGGCTTTCATTTGAACACCCATTTGATTGTGCTTTGTCTCCTTCCCTGGCTCTTAGATGGGAGATTAAAATTAAGGTTTATACTCAGTTCTTGCTTTGAGCAGTAAGAAATTTGTTATTCTTTGTCTTATGGACATGGGAGCTATAAATTTGGAAAGAGGTGGCTTTCCTCTTTATCTTAATACCATTAGTAAGATATTTTGGCTCAGTTAAATTTCCTGTGGCTGTTTAATCTACCATTGGTTTATGGTATTGTGTCTGTCATGCTTGTGCTCTGGGTTTGAGTCACAGGCTGGAAAAGTCTCAATTTATTACTAATTTTGATTTTATCTCCTTCCTGCTTATTTAATCTAAGTTTTCAATATGAATATAATTTTTTCCTTCAATATTTAATAATCATTTGTATTCCTTCAATATCCCTCTATAAATATTCAATTTGTGTCTTAATACCATATAATAGTTACACTTCTCTTCCTTCTTAATAACATTTTATGCATTGAATTAACCTAATCCTAAAAGCCGAAAAAGGCCTCCCACAAAGAATACCAAGGTCAGATTAAATAGAAATGGGTCATACATACCTTATACCACATTTGGAATGTTATTTAAGCTCATTTATTCCTCTACATTGAAATAACTATGATAAAGTATTGAATCCATATTTCCCTTTTTCTTTCAGATATTAAGGCTCATCTACACCAAATCATGACCAAACTTACTTCAAGCTATTTAAATTAACCTTCCCTTAAAATTTGACTCCTATGAAAAATAAAATCTTCCATGAAGGATTATTTCATGAATCATCATTATAGCCCAGACCCTTTTGTGCTGTAGAAATATTTTAATACCCACTTAAAATGATTGAATAAATTAAGAATTAATATAAATAGAAAGAAATAGAGATTTGATGATGACTTTGGGTAAACCAATCCTTCAAAATGTAGTTTTGTATGGTATAAATGGGTGCTGCATTAAAAGTCAAAGCTTTATCTGTCCACTTATGGGTTATGTTACTTTGGCATTATTGATCACTTAAGGCTCTATACCATCAGGTTAGAAAAGAATGGTTTATTAACCTAAATCAAAAGTTTTATCAAAGCCAGAAAGGATCACGTGGTCCCTTAAGCCAATATGGTCTGGGAATACTACAATATAAGAAATATCCACAATCATAAGTAAAATAATTTTTAATACACTTGATTTCTCATCCATGTAATTGATTAATCATCAGCTTGTGTAAATGAAAGTAAACTCAAAATTTGAAAAAGTTATTTTTTGAAATCAGGAACTTGGTTTTAAGCTTTTAATAAATATCATAAAGCTTTTTAATTGAGGCTTGGCTTGATTTAAACAGGATCACAGTGTGATAAACATTCTGGAAAAATATTTGGCTCAATACTATGAGAATTATATCGAGATATGTCTCAGAGAAGCAATTATGTGGTCCTCACCTCTTAAGATCCTGCATAATATTGAAACCCAAATTGAGATTATAGCTAGGATATTGAATTTATAAATTTCCTATCATTAATTACCCCTTGTTTTTGCTTTAAATTTTCTATTTAGCTTATTTATTGTTCAAAGTAAAAATTAAAAACAAAAAACACCCCAAAATATTTGAAAGAGTTTTTTATAAAGAAACTAAATTCAGGGGATCGATTGACCTCAAAATTTAATGATAAAAAAGAACTATGACAAATGAGCTGTATTTTTCTATAGCTAAAATTGAGATTATTTTGTCATTTTTTTGGAAATAAAATCACTAGAAGAACTCTTGTTTTTTATAATATAAAGAGATTTGATTTGCTCATTGTAGTTCACTTTTTTAACTTCATTATCAATTTTTTATGAAGTTTATGTTATTTGATAATACCATTTTGTTGGATTTTGGAAATTTCTGAAGTTGGTTTAGCTTTTACAAATTTACAAATTTTGAGCTTTTTATAGATTATTTTTTTTAACTTTTATACTGCAGATTATTGCGGGAACCCTGTAACTCCTTCTACTATAAAATTGTTGACAATAATTAAAAACTTAAAACTGTAGGTCTCTGCAATGCCTTCTATATTTAAAATTCTTAAATTTTTTACAATTGTTCTCCCTTTGATTGTGCAAGTTTAACATTCATCAAAATTCTGAATCCTTTTCCAGTTAGAGGATTTTCTTTATAGAACCCACTACTTATCTTTTCAATAAAAAGAAATTTAAAATAACCAAATTATGAAAGTTTCATGTTTGAAATATATAGATGTGAGATTTGATAATAGGGAAGATTGATGATGTCAGCTGGAGTCTATGTTGAAGCAGTAATTAGGCTATTTACAACTAGAACTTTGACTGTGACATGTGAAAATAGTTTTAAATAAGAGTTTTTAATAATATGATGGTTTTATAATATAATAAGAGGGTTCTACTATTAAAAAATAGTGGTGGTGAGTGCTATTGAGGACCCAGGATGCAATCTTACCAGTTGGATTACTATAATAAGAACTACAATAATTAAAGCTATAATTATACCCTGATTATTACCCAAGAGTCAAACTGTTTTGGACGGTTTACTACGTAGGATATTCAAGATCAGGATGAGGAGACAATTCTGGCTGTGAAAAGCCTCCTTTTTATCCTGAAATGGGGTGGAAAGGGTGCTAGACCTTTCCACGTAGAGGAAGTGAAGATTTTTTCACTCTCTAGTACTGGCTTGTGGTTTGCAAACAGCCTGTATAACCTGTATTGGGCTCAGATGTGGTTTTGAAACCACATCTGGGCAGTTTTCACTAATACAGGGTGAAAATTTTCATCTGGGGACCTCACAGCCTGATTCTGACGTGTATGACACGTAGAATTCTGTACAGAAACTGTATGGGACCCCAGTATTGACTGACATATGAGGTATTGAAGTAAAAAAATGCTTCTTCGTCTATTTGACACCTCATATTCATGATTATGGGATATTATCCCATGGTAAGGCTGTATATGACAGCAGGTGGGAATCTGACCTTAAAGCAGCCATACCTTTGTCAATTCTTGAGATATCAACCTCAAAATTGTTTCAGTGTGTAGCCCTGTATGTGATCTACACAATGGTACCTCATTTGATATGGGTATCATTAGATATGGCAAAGTTATCTCATGTACAAGACTTTTGTACATTTGCGTGTTTTAGGCAAAAAGCTGTATTGAGCTTGTTTGCCCCATAACCTTTGTTATAGGTGAGATATGAAGAAGTGGATGGCACCATCAGATAGCCCTGATTGTGCTCTTTCCAAAAAGACCCCACTTCAAGTATCCCACACTAAAACTGTAGAAGTTGGATGAGAGGTGAATGTTTTGTTCACCCTTACTTGGCCTGAATTTGACCATAACTCAAGTAATACTGGTGCTAGCTCAGTTTGGCTGGTACCATTGGATAGCCCTGGCTTAGAGATTCATTTTCAATACCCATTTCATTGGGTTAAGCCTCTCCTTCTAGATTTTAGATGAGAGGTGAAAATTAAGGTTTATGCTCAGAAATAACTTTGAGCAGGAATACCTTTGTTATTTCTTGTCCTATGGTGATGGGACTTATATTTCCAGAAAGAGGTGAGTTTCCTCTTTCTTTTAATACTTTTTGATCTGATTTGGCTCAGTTCCATGTTTTGGTGGTATCTTGGCTATACCATTGATTTATGGTATATTGGCTGTCATGCTTGTGCTCTGGTTTTGAGTCACAGGCTGACAGATGAGATTCATTAATGTTGATAGCAATAAGAAATCAAAATGAAAGTCAAAATCATGATGACGTCAAGAAGATTATATACAATTAATGTAAAAATGTGTATTGTTTGTAATTTTTCTTTATGAATAATTCCATTCATAAAGAATGTTTGAAACCTTTTTTTACTTCTTCTTAATGTTGAGAAGACTGATCATATAAAAAAGGCAAAAAGAATTTCATCTTAAGATGAGGATTTTATTAAGGAGAGAATTTTTTCCAAGACACTTCTTAAAGAAACAATATAAAGTAATATTATTATATATTGAAAATAGATAATTAATGAAGTAAAATAAAGCTTTATTAATTTTGAGAAGTTTATTCTACTATTAAGGCCTTAAAAGAGTAATAAAAGAGTTTAAGCTCCAAATATAGATGTGGGTTAAAATGATTATAGTATTTAATATTTGCATGAAGATGAAAATAGTATGAAAAGCCTTTTACATAAATAGAAATATCTGCAGATATCTCATATAATGTAACTCATATCTATTGTATGAAATTAAAAAATAACAATCCCAAAAGTTCTTTGAAATTCTAGTGACTTGGAAGAGTGTAGAATATCAATGCAAATTGGAATCATGGGTCCAACTCAGTTCAGAGGAGGGATCCGAGCTAATTTTCAACTGACAAACCTGCTGTCATGTGCAGCCACTTTTCTGATTATGATTTGTGAAGAAATAAAGCTTCCCAAAATGAATGAAGATTTCTGTCAAGACCAGGAACTCATCCAGTCAATCATCTCTGTAGATATCAAATTGTATTTATTACTTGACATTATATATTGAATGATCACTTTCAATGCATGATAATGAAATTCTGAATCATTTAAAAATCAATGGTTAATGCAAAAAATATTAATAGATAGAAAAATGAAAGATAAAATCAGAGGAAATATTGTTAATAATGATATGCCAAATAGTAAAGATGATTATTACCATGAAGTAAAAGGCTCTAAGGTTCAAATAATCTTTAACAATTATCTTCTCACTAGTAAGCATGAATTGAGATTGAATAATTTGAGTATTTTTGATGGTAAGAACTACATTTATTCTGATTATTCCACAAAAAATTAAATAGTTTCTATTTTCAGATTAACCACATTCTAAGATTAATTAAACTTGGTATTTATCAAAGATTTTCAGAATTTGGCTCATTTGCTAAGAAACACTTCCTGTGTTTATAGGGATATGACTGGTCATGGAACTCAGGCAGGGAAAATGATAAGTAATTGATCCAGGAAATATCAAGAGATCTAAATTTCTTCAGACAATTAGCCCCTGACATTAGCCAATTGATCTTTTTTCTTTTTGTGGTAATGGGATATTGTTATATATCCACAGTTGTCATCACCCTGGAGATTAATGGGCTTTAAGGTGAATTTCAAAATCTATCTTGGCACATCTTCTGAGCCAGGTACCTAATAGAAATGCCTCAAAAGATGAAAAAAGATTGAAATAACCAAAAAAGAATTAAAATAAATCAAGAAATTACAAAACTCTTGGAGAATTAATCACCTGTGTAATAGTTGCTTTGTAAATTCTCAAAGATTAAGTCTATTGCCTCATAAAACTTCAAAGAGTTTTCATGCTTGTGGGTCTTGCCTTGTGTTTTCTTCTTATCTTGATTAATTTTGGAGATCTCCTGAGGGTGGCTACCAATTTTCCATATTCATTCAATTCAGTTTCTGATGGTAGTGAAGCTGAAGATGTGACCTATTTGAATGCCAAGACTCAGAATTTTCAGAATATTCAGATATAATCAACCTGCATTATTTGAGGGGTAAAATTGACTATGATCTTGAATTGGTTGCTCTGGTGAATTTCGATGGAGGTGTTCCTCTTCTAGTCTTTTGATATGAAATGATTTTGAACCTTAAGGGCTCTATTTCATTTTCATTTTTATTTTTATTTTTATTTTTATTTTTATTTTTATTTTTATTTTTATTTTTATTTTTATTTTTATTTTTATTTTTATTTTTATTTTTATTTTTATTTTTATTTTTATTTTTATTTTTATTTTTATTTTTATTTTTATTTTTATTTTTATTTTTATTTTTATTTTTATTTTTACTTTTATTTTCATTTTTATTTTTATTTTTATTTTTATTTTTATTTTTATTTTTATTTTTATTTTTATTTTTATTTTTATTTTTATTTTTATTGTTGTTGTTGTTATTTTTATTCTTTTTTCCTTGAGGTCTTCCATATGTATTTTTGTGGAAAAGTGGGTATTCATAATTGTTTTGTTCCCCTTGAATCTTGCAGATTCGATCAAAAGGCACCTTCTTAGCTAAAGAATCATTAAAATGTTGAATAATTGGGGTTATCTCTGCCATTGGTCTTCAAAAAGGTCTTCCCCAATATCTTAAAATATTTTTCTGGATTCATTCCTTCTTTCTTTCTCAATATTTTGACAATCTTCTTGAGAGTTATTTGGAGAAGATTATTGAAAAGAAAATAAGTGAATATGAAAAATAGGTAAAAATTGAAGACTCAAAATGCTTACAGGTAAATACAAATGCCACTATGGATGGAATTCTGATAAAAAGAGCCTTTGAAGCTTGGAAAATGCCTGTTGGATCTTGGGATTTGGAATTATACCTTGAGAATTCCTGTATTTTTTGTTTCTTTTTTCATTGGGGAGAGCTTTTGTTTTAAATTTTTTGAAGGCCATCTAAATTTCATAATGAGACACCTTTCCATTTACAGAATGGATTCAAGGGGGGAAATTCTTGACATTGAAAATTATTCATTTTGATATTATGGTGATAATTTCAGTAAATTGTTTCTCAAAGCCATCTGAAGGGCTCTCAAAGCCTCCAATATGGTACTACTGCTTTTTGAAGCCAAAGTTCAGCCATTTTATGGGCACCTTTAAGTCTTGCGGTGGAACACCCACCCAAACGACTGTCAGGGTGAGTCTGTGTATTAGCTTCAAAACAGTAAATACAAGCTAGTACTATGAATTTAACATGGCAAAAAATACCTAAAAAAAGTAGTTAAGACCCTACCATTTTGACTATCAGTGGTGATCAATCTACTGAGGGTCTTGGTTGCAGCTATTGATTATCCTCTGATCCTAACAAAAAAATAATAATTAAGATTATAATTATATCAATTCTATTCTAAGAGTACTACTTTTTGTTAAAGGTTTTACTGCATAAGAACATTCAATTAATGATGACAAAGCCTTTTTACAGTTAGAAAGGGCCTGCTTTTATCCCTTGGGGGAGACGTTTAGGGGATGGTAAGATCTTTAGAAATCCAAAAAGTGATAATCTTTACTCTGGAGGCTGGATTGTGGTTCTGTACCATCAATTCTGACATCATCATAGTCAGAATTGGAGTTTTGGGACCACAAATGATCATTTTGGATCCATACAGGGTGAAAAAACTCTTCACAGGTCACATGAGAGGTTTTATAATGTTTTAAGAATGTTTGGATGATTAATATTAGTCATTCTGGGTTGGTTTAATCTTTAAAAAACCATCATTTTTAGTATTAAGCCAGTGGGGAGCTCCTCTTGTGTGGGATTAAAATGAGGCAATACCTGGAGGGGGAAATCACAGGTAACAAGGCTTAAATTTCTAATAACTCCTGTATCCAAGGGTGGCAATGGTGTATTGCCTTCCCCTTCTGAAATACTGAACAAAATATTCCTTGGAGCTCACAAGCTAAAATTAAATTGCTAAGTGGCTTAACAACTGCAGAAGACAAAATTCAGAAGTCTCAGATCAGAACTATTCAGCATATAATAATAAATTCAATGTCAATAATTTGGTCAATTTTTAGACTTTAATTAAATGATTGTCTGGATGATTTTTATTTAAGTGACATTGGGGTGAGTGTTTTCTTTGTAATAAAAGTTTGGTGAGATGGGTTATTTAAAGTGTTCCGTAAAATTTTATGAGTGTTGATAAAGTTCATTTTGTTAAGGTAAAGCTATAACAGAGTAAGATAATTTTTTTTAAATTTTTGTTATTTTTTCAAGAGTGGTTAATAATAAGTTGAAATTGTATTTTTTAAATTTGAGAGGTAGGATTCTTTGATATTGGTTGTTTAAAGGGTTAAGTTGGTTTTAAATGTTGATAAGTGGTGTTAATTTTACAGGATAAAATATTTTGATAGAGTATTAATTATAATTTTGGGTACTGGAGAATTTATTTTAATAACAAGATTCCACTGAGCTCAGCTACTGGGAAATCTTCAATACTATACGTCTAATGAGCTTAGATACTGGGAAAGTAAGTTTCCCAGAATATACTGGAATACCTCTCAGGTGAGGGAAGGGGTATTACTGTTCTTATAATGTGCCTGGGGAATTTTGAAATTTGGGGGGAGAGAACCCCTCTATTTATATCTTTTGAGATCTCAGGGGGCCCTCCATGGGAGCTGTCTTTTTCCACTTTGATTCCTCTTGATTTTATAATTCATGGGTCAGCCTATTTAAGGTTTTGTGATCTTTTTTTCTCTGCACAGCCCCCATCTATCACATGATGATATTTTGGTGAGCGGATTATGACATAATATTCTTGGCTTTTCCTTGCATGCATGAGGTGATTTCATTTTGGCTTGGGATTTTTCTTGTGCACAGCCTTTTTTCTGTCACATGATATGCTGTTGGTGGGTTCAGTATCATATGACTAACTTGTATTTCCTTTGCATATGTCATATTTTAGTCTTTTTAGAAGTGGCTGTATCTCTTCTTTTTCAAGTTTAAAGTGAGGTAAGGTGATTATTTCTTGAATTGATAAATTTCCTTGTGTAGATGATATGATGTGATTTGTTTTTTTGTTTATCACATGCTGTGCATAGTAATGTGTTCAATATTTAAGAACAAGTTTGTACTACATGCAGTCTGTTGTGACTAGTTTTGATTTTCATGAGGTGATAAGTGGTGGAAAGAATTTTGATGATTTTTTAAGGCTTCAAGTGGGGTTACTGTGGATATAAGATAAGTTACTTCTGTGGCTGTGTTGGGAATGAATTCCAGAAAATTCATGGGGTTGAGATTTGAATCATGTTACTTTTCTATGTTGAATGAGAGGTAGCTGTGTAGTTCATGCAGGTGTAATTTTCTTGCTGCATGAGTCCAGTGGCTATGAGAGGGTTGTGAAGATGGGTTGGGTATGCAAGTCAAAGGGTGTTACCTTATTCGTCATAACTAGTTTTACTGCCCTTTGGTGCCTGTGCCATGGTATTATGAGTAAACTCCAGATTCTTGCTGTAAAACTGACTGTTTCGTGTAAAATTTGACTGTAAGTCTGCCTGTGGGTTTTATTCACTGCTTTTATGGGCTAATATGAGCTTGAGCCATGTGAAAAAAAGGTATGGAATACAAAATCCCCCTCTCCATTTAATGCTGCTCCCAGAATTCCAGGTGAGAGCTCCCTATTCTTCATGTGATTCTGTGGTTTCCTCCAATACCTCTTCCTCATTTATTGGCTCATCTTCTTTACTTTGTTCTTCTTCTGTGTCTATGAACTTCCTCTTGACTAAAGCCTCTTGGCTGAAGAGGAAGAAAATCTTCTTGATAATTTGGTTCCATCCAGCTCCTCCAATTCATATGGTCCATAATTTACTTGTATGGTTAATCTGTATGGCCAATTCTATTTGTTTTTGAAAAGAAGTTCCCAATTGTTTTTTATTGTTTTTTGGTAAACAAGGACCAAATATACTGGATTAAGTGATGATCTTAGTTGGTGTGAAATTCCTCTGTCCCAATATTTCATTGAGTACTCCCTTGTATTTTTGAGTTTTTCTGCTGCTTTCCTTCTCATTTCTTCTTTTACTTCCTCCTGTTTGGCTCTGGATTCCAATAATTCCTCAGTCATGGATATTTTGTGTCATTCTACTGCTAAAGATGTTTTTGTTTCAATTTCAATTGGTAATGCTGGTAGTTTTCCAAATTGGAGCTCAAATGGTGAGAAACCAGTTGTTCTTTTAGTGAAAATTCTGTCAGAAAATGTAACTAGTGGTAGATATTTTTTCCATTTTCCTCCATTTTACCCACACATCTTGACTAGTGCATCTTTGAGCTGTCTATGGCCCCTTTCAACTATTCCTTGAGACTCTGGGTAATAGGGTGTGGTGACTCTGATACTTGATATTTCTTTCTTTACTGCATCTTGCAATTCTTTCTCAAACTCTGTCCCCCCATCAACAGTTAATTCTTTTGGTGAGCCATACCTCCATATTCACTCTGAGGTGAACAATTCTGAAATTGCTTTTTTTAATTTTATCAGTAAAACTGTTTCTGGCCATCATGAAAAATAATCTCTGGCCAAAACTATGTACTTCCATCTTCCAGATTTGATATGGACTTCATCTATGCTGACCCTTTCAAAAAGTTTCAATGTTTCTGTGGACTTTCCCTGTTCCCTTGGTAATCTTTGACTTCTCTTTTGGAAGGCAAGGCAAGATTTAACCCATTTCTTGACTTATCTCCTCATTCCTTCCCACTGAAAACTTTATTTAATACTTCTGTAAGCTTCATTCTCTCCTCTATGGCCCATCTCTTCAGGGAGGTATTTTAAAATGAGACTTTGAGATTCTTGACTTGATATAACCAATTGGGGGTTTGGGTTATTTCTTCTTTTTAGTTGGCCATTTTCCAAGAAAAAATTAGGTGAAATTCTTTTTATCCTTTGAAATTCCTCTTCCTTGCTTGATTCCGGTTTCTTCATTTTACTTAAGTATTCTTGCATTCTCTTCCAAAATCCTTCTTGTTTCGTTGGTACTCTTACTCCTGAAAAATTTCAGTGAATTTACATTCTTAACCCCAAATCCAGGGTGTGGCTTGATCCAATTTTCTTCATAAAATTGTGGTGCATCTTCATCTTCTTCTGAGTTTCTTGGTCTTCTGGATAGCCCATCTGAAATGGTGAAGGTTTTTCCCTGGTTTGTGAACCAAATAAAAATAAGTTTTCCAATGAAAGCCACCCATTTTGTCATGGGGCATTGAGCAAGAAAGGGGTGTTGATCATTTCAATTAAGGCCTTTGCATCAACCTTTAATTCAAAGTGTTGTCCCCAAAGTTTTGTTGAATCTTCTTGAAAATTCTTTCAATTCCACAGAGCTCCAATTTTGTCTGTGAGGATTTTGATTCCAATTTTTAAAAAGTTATTGATTCATACAATAATTGTCTTTCCTTTCCTTCTTTGGCTTTTTGAATGAGTACTGCTCCTACAGCAATATAGCTCAAGTCTACTGCTGATTTTATTTTCCCTGCTCCTTTTTTAAAATCCAATTTCTTGAGGGTTATTTCTTCTGAGATTATGGAAAGCTTCTTCAAATTTTTGATCCCAGTACCAGTGTCAAAATGCTGTCTGCCAGACCTCAACAAAGGGAACTCTTGCCAAAAGGCTATTAAACCAGTTGAAAGACCAATTAATACTGAAAAGCTGTATATCACATTCCACCATGCGACAGTACCCTCAGGTCTAGAGCACTGCGTCCTGAAGTGCATGCAACTGATGGTATTACCCATGTCACACTCATGGAGCTACATTAGTCACAACAGGAGCCTACAAGGAACCCCCAAGGGGCGGAAACCTTGTATGCCAATGGAGCGGAAAACCCAGTGATATCTGGTTGTTTGATTGAGATAGCTCCTTGTCTCCAGCCAGAATCAAACCCATGACATTGGTAACCAGTTTATTGTCACAATGCTGTCTGCCAGACCTCAACAAAGGGAACTCTTGACAAAAAGGCTATCAAACCAGTTGAAAGACTGATTAATACTGGAAAGTGGTAGATTACATTCCACCATGTGACACCCAGTCAAAATCTTCCCTAGTGAGCTTTCTGAGTGGTGATGAAGCTTGTGAGAGGTTTTTAATAAAAATCTTTACATAGGAAAAAATTCCAAGAAATCCTCTTATCTCCTTCTTTTTGAGAGTTGTTGGCCAAATATTCATTTTTTTGATCTTTTGTTTTGATATTCACCATGAATAAAAGAGCTATCACTTTTGGAAGGGCTAGCAGGTCCGACCCAGCTTCCTACTTGCTTTATACTGGGCTCAACTTGCTATTATTATTTTGTCATATTTCAAGCCCAATTTTCAAGATTGATAAATACCTCACAAAATCAATTTAATAATGTAACTTCTGAAAATCCCCCAAATTCTTTTGACCAAAATCATCAATCCTAAAATTAATTCAAGACCATTAATAATGAGATATCAAATTCAAAGTACCATTCTTCCATATCTCCTATAATATCATTCTTTTCATGTATATTCTTTCGCTGTTTCTTCATTTGTCAGCTATCAGGATTTCTGATTTTAAAAATATTTACATTAAAATATCTCTTTCAAAAAGATTTCTAATCATAATCATCTCTTTCCAGCTCAAAAGGAAGAAAAAATGTGTACTTTTAATCTATTGGTTCTCCAAAAAGCTTAATTAATATGGATTTCTAACAATTCAACACAAATCAAGATATATTATTTCCTTCTTTACTAATTGGGAAACAAGTTTTCAAATTTCTTTTGAGTATCAGTGCTAAAATAAATATCTTCCAAACAACATTCAATAAATATGATTTTACTCCTCTCTTATCCCTGAAATTATTTTTTTAAGCTTGAGACCAAATATCATTTCAAGTTTACAGAATTTATTGTGCAATAACTGCCTTAGCTTTTTCCCATGACATAAAAATCCTGAGACCTCTTATGAATCAAACATTATTTCATGTGATATCGCATAAAATTTACTATATTCAACAATTGAACAATTAACCACTTGATAGCAATATATGATGAAAGATTATCTAATTTGTACAAAGGATGTTTTTTGGAGAAGAATCCATCAGATCCTCCTCTGTGGGGAAATAATACATAACTCAGGCCCTTGATAATTTTTCTATTTTCCAAACAAAAATCATCACGCCTATAGTAATATTTCCAAATCAAAAACCCATTACTTACTTACTAACTTTCCATAAGAGTACCAATTTTACAAATGAAAATTAAAATTATACACTTCCATTTTTTATATGCAAAATAATCTATTTGGATCAAAAGTATGTACCAATTTCCCCATAGTATAAAAATAAGGAATTTATATGCAAGTTTTTCTTAAGGATGAAACTCAAATTGAGTGAATAAATTATTCCAATGAAAATTACCTTTCATGAAATTATTATTAAATTTTCTCAGATTCATTTTTTCAAAGAAAATTCTTTGCTTAAAAAAACTCCTTGAAATTGAATTGAAAATTAATTTTATACTTACATTTTTGTAATGATAATCACTTCATTTACATGATGATATTTTACAATGCACAATCATAATTGTCATTTTATGAAGAATATTCATTGAGCTGAAAAATTTGTTGGAAATCATATATGCACTTTTTTATGAATATTAGGAGAGCTAATTGGAAACAATCAAAATTAATTAACTTGATAGAATCAATTCACTTCAGCTTCATAATAGTAATCAAATAAAATGGTCCCATATGGGTGTGAGAATTATATACCTGGCTTCAAAACTCCCCCTCTAATGCATAAGTCTTAATAAAAGCTGAATTTACCCTTTTCGTTTCCAAAAACTGCAGGAAATATATTTCAATGAATTTAATGAACTCAAGGTAGTAGTAGAACATAGCTCTTTTGATGAGCTCACTTCATTTCTAATATTTAAATATTTCTGACATTATGCATCTTTACTAAATCTGAAGGATATGGTATACTATGCTTCCAAGTATTCACCCCCCAGATATTTTGGGGAATTTATACCATTTAAGTGTGTCTTATAAATGGAAATATTTGAATTTTTTTCTCTTTCCTGTTGAGAAATGAAAAAACTTATGTAAAAATATCAATTTGAGTGTTGAGTTATTTCTATAGGATTGGTGAGCTCTGGAGAGCACAATACCAAAAACTCTTGACCCCAGAAAAGGGAAATGGATGGTAATTAACTGATTAAATAGCTCTATTGGAGTTTTTGAATGCTTCCTCTATGCTGGTAATTTCATTCAGGATTCCTACAGTTCATCTACATATACATTAATGCATATTTCTGAATTATATTTTGGTGCTAGCTTTAGATTCAACATTTTTTATCACTATGAATGTAGACCATATACATGCAACACTCAAAATGTCAAGCATAAATATTATTTTCTTCCTTCATTTGAATAAAATTGTCATTAATTCTTCAAAAAATGAAATATTTGGATCTGGAGAGGCCAATTTTCATCTTTTAAAATTATTTCATACTAAATTATGTTTCCATAAAGAAAGAATTTCCATTTTTCCTTCAAAGAAGATTGGACTTTTGTATATTTTGTTACAAAATTGGAAAAAAATGCAAAACAATTTGGAAGAAATACTCATTGGCCACTTTTTTGTTTCTTCATTGAAAGAAAAAAATACTCAACACAATTGAGGTCAATTCACAAACACATTTTCGTAAATTAACCCAAGTGGAAATGATTATTCAACTATCAGAACCCTATAATCTAGCTTCAAAGGCTCAAATAAAATTTATGAAGGGCCTCTTTGAAGTGGAAGATTTGACAAATTTGGAGGAGTTAATATTTTCATAAATGTCTCTATTTAAGACTTTTTTCTCTGATGAGAACTGCTTAAATCAACAAAAATACTTAGTATAGATTCTTCCAATAGCTGCATCAAAGAAAATCTGAGTATCCTTTTAAATTTCCTTAGAAATTGATATGTAAAGTGGTGCATTTGCAAAGTCTCTGTTCAATTTTGGGTTTATCCTGCATCCATAAGTGATAGTAGTAAAAAATGGCTCCTACACACCTTTTTGTGGTAAATTTTGGCTTCTTTGGAGCTTTGGATGAACCTTATGTTCACCTTCACTAAATCTTTACTCAATCCTTTGTACAACCCACATTCACTGGCCAGGTTGTCATCAAGCTGCACACAAGTTGAATTACAGATTGTTGAACAGTTCACCCCTATCATATATTGCTTAATTGAATAAACAAAAGAGTATTTTTGAGGTTGCTCATCAAAATAACTGAAGCATAAAATTTATTAAAAGACTTTCAAGAAAAATTGTCTATCAAATTGTCAATAATTTTGGAAAGAATAATATATTTGGCCTTGGAGCTTTCTCCAATGACTTTTGATGCTGTCAAGATACAACAATTGAAACAGAAGTCAATTTTAAATTAGATATATTTTGGGCCACAGGGATTTATTACATCAAAGTCAATCATTTGCAATATATGTACAAATTGCTAAATGGATGTCCTTCCTTATTCCTCTGCACTATTTTCAACCAGATTTGAATTTATGGCCTCTTAGCTCAAAGATTTTCATTGTATCTTACTATAATTTTTGGTGACAATATTTCCCTATTTAATCCATATGATTGCAATAATATTGATATTTTTGATTTGTGGGATTTTTTTTACGATTTTCCTTCATTTTTTGTAACTATAATTCTAATGTCTCTTCTTTTCTTTTGTATTTTTGAATTGTTTTCTATTTTCAACTCTTCATATTATTTTTTATTTTGATAATTTTTATTTCACAATTTTGGATTCTTGTTCATTTTGGGTAATTTTTGGTAATTTTTCTTTCATTTTTATTGTATTGTTTCTTAAATTTTTATTTTTACATTTGAAAATTTTTCAATTTCAATTTTTTGATTCTTTATTCTTATTTCTTTTGGATTTTTTCTTTAAATAATTGTTTCAATTTTTTTTTAATTTTTTTCCACTTTGTCTTCAAAGTTGGATTTGAAATGGATGAAAGTTTGTTTTCAATTTTTATTTTTATTTTATCATTCTTCATTCTATTATCTTTCTTTTTGATTGTTTGAATTAATTTTTTTGTTAATTTTATTTTTATTTTTTTTTTTATTTTTTTTATTTTTTTTATTTTTTTTATTTTTTTTATTTTTTTTATTTTTTTTATTTTTTTTATTTTTTTTATTTTTTTTATTTTTTTTATTTTTTTTATTTTTTTTATTTTTTTTATTTTTTTTATTTTTTTTATTTTTTTTATTTTTTTTATTTTTTTTATTTTTTTTATTTTTTTTATTTTTTTTATTTTTTTTATTTTTTTTATTTTTTTTATTTTTTTTATTTTTTTTATTTTTTTTATTTTTTTTATTTTTTTTATTTTTTTTATTTTTTTTATTTTTTTTATTTTTTTTATTTTTTTTATTTTTTTTATTTTTTTTATTTTTTTTATTTTTTTTATTTTTTTTATTTTTTTTATTTTTTTTATTTTTTTTATTTTTTTTATTTTTTTTATTTTTTTTATTTTTTTGATTTTTTTTATTTTTTTTATTTTTTTTATTTTTTTTATTTTTTTTATTTTTTTTATTTTTTTTATTTTTTTTATTTTTTTTATTTTTTTTATTTTTTTTATTTTTTTTATTCTTTTTATTTTTTTATTTTTTTATTTTTATTTTTTTTTATTTTTTTTTATTTTTTTTTATTTTTTTTTATTTTTTTTTATTTTTTTTATTTTTTTTATTTTTTTTATTTTTTTTATTTTTTTTATTTTTTTTATTTTTTTTATTTTTTTTATTTTTTTTATTTTTTTTATTTTTTTTATTTTTTTTATTTTTTTTATTTTTTTTATTTTTTTTATTTTTTTTATTTTTTTTATTTTTTTTATTTTTTTTATTTTTTTTATTTTTTTTATTTTTTTTATTTTTTTTATTCTTTTTATTTTTTTATTTTTTTATTTTTATTTTTTTTTATTTTTTTTTATTTTTTTTTATTTTTTTTTATTTTTTTTTATTTTTTTTATTTTTTTTATTTTTTTTATTTTTTTTATTTTTTTTATTTTTTTTATTTTTTTTATTTTTTTTATTTTTTGTATTTTTTTTATTTTTTTTATTTTTTTTATTTTTTTTATTTTTTTTATTTTTTTTATTTTTTTTATTTTTTTTATTTTTTTTATTTTTTTTATTTTTTTTATTTTTTTTATTTTTTTTATTTTTTTTATTTTTTTTATTTTTTTTATTTTTTTTATTTTTTTTATTTTTTTTATTTTTTTTATTTTTTTTTATTTTTTTTTATTTTTTTTATTTTTTTTTATTTTTTTAATTTTTTTTTCTTTTTTTTTCTTTTTTTTTATTTTTTTTTATTTTTTTTTATTTTTTTTTATTTTTTTTTATTTTTTTTTATTTTTTTTTATTTTTTTTTATTTTTTTCATTTTTTTTTATTTTTTTTATTTTTTTTTATTTTTTTTTATTTTTTTTTATTTTTTTTTTATTTTTTTTATTTTTTTTTACTTTTTTTTATTTTTATTTTTTTATTTTTATTTTTTTTATTTTTTTTTATTTTTTTAATTTTTTGATTTTCTTTGTGGGGTGCAAACACTCCTAATCAGTGTTTTTTTATGTGGGGTGCAAACATTCCAAATCAGTGTATTCACATTGATTTGGAGTGTTTGCACCCTACAAAAAAAATAAAAAAATGACATTTTTAATAAATCATAAAAAAAATAAGATAATAAAATTAAAAAGTGATAATATTATGTGAAATTCCAATTGAAACAGACTAAAGCTTGAGAAAATAACAGAAACAAAAATACTTCAGCAAAATTACAATAATTTGAAAAGAAAACAAACAAATATTTGAAAAATGAATAAAAATTAAAAATGTCATTTTTTCTCAAGATATTTAAACAAAGTGATAGAATACACAAAAAACCACAATATAAAATAACAAAAAAGAGCTGGAAAAATTTCAACAAAATTGTGGAATATAAAACAAATAAAAACAAAACATCAATTTTTTCTTATCATTAAAAAAAATAATAATATAGCTATGTAAGAAAAACGCAAAAATTAATTAAAAGAATTCAACTTCCCAAACAAATAAAAATTGAAAGTGGAAACTTAAATTTGAAAAAATGTTGTTTAGCTTTTGATCGAAATTGCTTGTGATGCTTATTTGAACTTTTTTGTAAGCTAATTTTTCAATCAATCAGATTTCCACTACTTAGAAGAATAGAAAAGAAGAAATTAATATTTATTGGAATCATTAACTAATATGAAGGCTGAAGACAGTTGAACCAAACTGAAAAAATCTAGCACTTGCATTATTTTCAAACTTTTGTATAGGGAGCTTGTGAGAAAATTGATTGATCTGGAAGAATGATGAGGTATCCAAAACAACATGTAAAAATTTGACAATAAAATCAATTCAATCTTGGTAAGTACCTTCATGATTTATTATGAAAATGATTAAACTCAACACAAAAACACATTCAAGTTGGAAGATATCCTTTAGAATGCAAATTTTTCAATAAATTTAAAAAAACGTATGCAGATATAAGAATAGATTAAGATGAATATTTTCGATAATCAAGATAATGAGTACTACTTGTTATTAAGGAAAAATAATGGCTATATATTAACCTTAAAAGACTTATGAAAATAATTCTTGCAACAACAATATGGGATATCAATGAGTAATAAGGAAAAATGTTATGTATTTATTAATACAATAATTGATTACTAGTTTATACCCCTTCAAAAGAAATTAAAGTATGTAAGAGGAGGGAAAAACCAGAATAGTAGAATATTAGGCTGGAAAATGTGCCATTTCTTAAAATATTGTTTTAATATATTGAATTTTTGCATTCAAAAAAGTTAAAAATTGATTTTTTAATGATTGGAAAATTTGAAGTGAGTTTATCCATCAAATTGGGAAGGAAAATGGGTTTCATATAAATATTCTCCACAGATTTTAATGGGAGAATTTTGTTTACCTGTTGGAAATGCTTTTCATTCAAGACCCTCTTGAACTAATGAGTAGTGGACATGTTATAAACAAGGAGACAAACAAAGATCATGGAAAGCAAAATATCTTCTTTTTTAATTGAGTAAAATTCTGAATGTCTAAAGTTGTGGCTGAAAGTATCTGCAAAGATATTTAAATGTTAGAACCAAGGTTGGGACTAAGGTTAAAAGCAGGTTGGACCTGGGTTTGAACTGCTACCCCTGCCGGTGGAGGTAGCCTTTTTTTATGGTGATTTTTCTGCCTTTGAATGATACAAAATGCCTTACTATATCCAAAGCTAGCACACAGAATGCAAAATTTGACCATGAGATATTAAGTCCTGCTTCTTCAATCCAGAATTAACTTCCTTCTAAGGTTATGGCATATTCGCATGTAAATCTTTTGTTTGAGGGGTTTTCTGATATTTTTTCTTTGTTGTAAAGTGATTGTGGTACTTTTAAAAATTCCTACACTCACCATGAAAAAAGAGCTATCCCCACTGGCGGGGGTAGCAGGTCCAACCTGCTTCCAACCTGGGTTCTAACCTTGAGATATTTTTGCAGATACTTTCACCCACAGCTTTGGAAATTACAAATTTTACTAAATTAAAATAGAAGCTTATGGATCTTCCATTAAATTTTTTTGTCTCCTCATACAAACCATATTTACTATTGTTATTTTAAGGGGGTCTGAAATAAAACTTCTCTGATTGAGATCTGCATAGGATATTCATTTGAATTCCCTTTTTCTTTCTAATTGAAAGACTCAACTGACTTCACATGGGCCATAATTTCCAAAACATCATTTTTGTATTTTTTGAATTAAAAACTTCAATTTATGAAAAGAAATATTTAAAGCAATGAAAAATTATCTAACAAATTCTTGGAGAATATCATTTTTTGGATCATCTTAAAGTCTTTCAATATGTTTAGAATGGTATAACCCAAGGATTAAATTTTCTCTTGATTAATGACTCTTTTCTTATTACCAATTAATATTCCATATTTGTCATGAAAAATTGTTTCAAAAGTTTTTTGATGCTTAATTTCTAGCCATCACTTCCTGTAAATAAGTAATATTCATCACTTTTTGAAATATTTGTACACCTGCTTTGATTATTGAAAATATTCATCCATGTCTATTCTTACAGTGTCATAATTATTTTTTATTTAATGGAGAAATTTTCATTATTACATTTCTTTTCCAATTTAAATGTCCAAGTTTTTTTAGCTTAATAATCCGTTAAACAAATTGGAATAATACTTATGAAAGCTAGCTTTATTTTTTTTCAAAATTATTACATTTTGTTGTGAATACCTCACCATCATTAAAACTCAATAAATTATCTCAAAAACTTTCTATATGAAAGTTTGCATTGAATTTAATTATTGAGTTTTGAAATTCCCATTTATGATTCAATCTTTTTCAACTCTCACATCAGATATCTATTGCCATAAATGTTGAATTTTTCTTAGTTTCTGAAAGGATATTCATTGTAAAACTTCCTTTTAAAATAGTGCAAATACATATCCTGAGGTGTTTTTAAATATTCATGCTGAGGCTTTTGCATCCATTAGAAAAAAATAAAATTTTGTTTTCAATTTTTTCAATTTTTTTTTACTTTTTGTGATGATGTCAAAATGTTTGTTTAGTATTTTACAAAAAAACTCATTTTTAGTTATTATTTTTTCTTCTCAATTTTTTTTCTCAAATGTCCCTCTCAAATGATATGTAATTTTCATTTTAATTTTATTTTTATTATTTATTTTTATGATTTTTCTTTCTTTCTTTTTTGGGGGGGTGGTTGCAGGAGCTCCAAATCAGTGCTTTTGCACTGATTTGGATATTCTACACACCTCAAAAAAAATTTATTTAAAAAATAAAATTGAAAAATTACAAAAGAAAGTCAGAGCATAAAAATTAAGAAATATTTTTATTAATCTTAAAATTAAAAGTCAATTTCAAAGAAAAGCAAGGAAAAAATCAAAAATAGAAAGTGTAAATTGTAAAATAAAAAAATTCAAAAGCAAATCAATTGAAAGAACAATAAAATAAGAATGGAAAAAGAATTTGAAAAATGACAAAAAGTTTAAATAAGATAAACGGAAATTTTGAGAGATTGAAGTAAGATGAACAATAAAAGCAATCCAGAAAGGTATTAGAGAAGAAGATATTCATAAGAACACAAAAATCACAAACATCAATATGATTGCAATTGTGTGGATGAAATATGGAAATATTGGGACAGAAAATTAGATAAATAATTGGAATTAAGATGACATAAATTCCAAACTTTTTGAGAGGAGTGTAGAAGGAGGAGCCAGGTTGGGCTTTTATCAATGGTTACATATATTAAAAACAATGAATTTTGATGTAAGAAATTACTGTGTATTGAATGATACTGAAATTACAATTGACTCCAAATTTGAGAGTTGTAGCTCATCATTGTCAAAAGACATTTAAAAAAAGCTCAAAGGCCAAGAATATCACTATTCTGAAAATGATTGACACTTTTACAGAGGATTATTATTTGAAGTATTTAAAAAATGCTATGTGTAAGTGATTCAAATTAATAAACTCAAGCATAAACTTAGTATTTCTTCAATTAAGGAATTTATAACAATTGTAAATTGTTAAATGATTGCTTATTCAACTTGTCTCCAACTTGATTAAAACCTGGCCAGTGAATGTAGATTGGAAAAAGGCTATAGACAGATTTGAATTAAGGTAGGAATATGTTTCAACCAAAGCTTCAAAGATACAAATTACCACCACCAAAAGGTCTGTAAGAGCCATTTTGCAATATGATTTCTTCTGAAGGTCTTTTGTTTCAATAATTAACAGAAAAAATGACCACTTAGCAGTTTATTTAACAACTTATAGGAAGACTACAAAGGATACTCATATATGACTTAACTCAGATATCTGAATAATCTATACTAAATGTCTTTATTGATATAAAGCATCTTTCTCAGATTATAAACTCTTGCATAGAGACATTTTATGTGTCAGGCTGATTCTATGGTAGAGTAAATAAAATAGTAGATAAAACTCTAACTGTGACTGTGACATGGAATAAATTAGTAAAAAAGGGTTTTAGAATGATATTTAAGGGCTTTACTAGAAGGATTTAATGGTGGTGAGGGCTTCTGAAAGCCCTGGGCTCAATGATTATCTGTTGGGTTACAATAATAATGTGGGAACTCCTCTTGTGTGGGATTAAAATGAGGCAGTACCTGGAGGGGGAAATCACAGGTAACTAGTTTTGAATTGCTAATAACTCCTGTAACCAAGGGTGGCAAGGGTGTATTGCCTGCCCCTCCTAAAATACTGAACAAAATCTTCCTTGGAGCTCACAAACCAAAATAAAATTAGTAAGTGTCTTTACAACTGCAGAAGACAAAATTCAGCAGTCTCAGATCAGACCTATTCAATAAATAATATGAAAAATAATGTCAGTAATTTGGTTAATTTTTAGATTTTAATGAAATACTTGTCTGTTTAATTTTAATTTCTTTTTTTTTGGTTAAATTGAGGTGAGTTGTTTCTTCTTGGTGATAAATCCTTGGTAGGGTGGGTTATTTAAGGTTTTCTAGAAAATTTGATTGGTGTTGATAAAGGTAAAGTTGTTAAGGTATAGCTATAATAGGTAAAATAATTCTTGAAAGGTTTGTTATTCTTTTTTTTCAAGAGTGTTTAATAATAAGTTAAAATTGTATTTGTTAAATTTAAGAGGTAAGGTTCTTTGATATTGAATTTTTAAAGGGGTAAGTTATTTTTTTAAGTCTTGATAAATGGTGTTAATTTTACTGGATAAAATATTTTAATAGAGTAGTAACCCTGATCTTGGGTACTGGGTAATTTTTAATTTTATTTTAATAATAATAAGATTCCACTGAGCTTGGCTACTGGGTAATCTTCAATACTATACTTCCACTGAGCTTAGCTACTGGGTAAGTAAATTTACTATAATATTCTGGACTACCTCCCAGGTGAGGGATGACTTATTCCTGTGCTTGTAATGTGCAGAGGATATATTGTGCATGGGATATAATTTGCATTTTGGGGGGAGAGAGCCCCTCTATTTATACCTTTTGGGAGCCTAGAGGGCCCTCCATGGGAGCTGTCTTTTTCCACTTTAATTCCTCTTGATTTCATCATGTGACTCTGTTTTTGGTGAGGACCTTTCTTGCATGGGTCAGGTGATTTAAGGTTTGGTGATAATTTTCTCTCTGCACAGCCTCCATTTATCACATGATTGTCTTTTGGTGAACTAATTATGATGTGATATTCTTGAATTTTCCTTGCATACATGAGGTGATTCAATTTTGGCTGAGAAGTTTTCTTGTGCACAGCCTTTTTTCTGTCACATGATATTCTGTTGGTGGATTCAGTATCACATGATTACCTTGTAATTCCTTTGCATATGTCCTATTTTAGTTTTGGTAGAAGTGGCTGTGTAATTTATGCAGGTGTCATGGTTTTTTTTCTTCTGTTTGAACTTTAAAATGAGGTCAGGTGATAACTTCTTGCATTGGTGAATTTACTGTTTTTATGAGATGATGTGATTTTTGATTTTGACACATGCTGTGCATAGTCATGTGGTTGAGATTTAATTGGAATTGTGTACTGCATGCAGCCTGTTGTAACTAGCTTTGGTTTGCATGAGGTGATGAGTGGTGTAAATAATTTTGATTATGTTTTAAGGTTTTAAGTGGGGTCACTGTGGATATAAGATAAAGTACTCCTGGGGCTGTGTTGCAATTGAGCTGCAGGAATTCCATGGGGCTGGGCTTTGCATCATGTGACTTTGAATGAAAGTTGGCTGTATAACTAATGCATGTGTCATTTTCTTGCTGCATGAGTCCTATGGCTGTAAGGGGGTGTAAAGCTGGGTGGGGTGTGTAATTTAAAGGGTGGTACCTCATTTGTTGTAACTAGTTTGCTATATGTAAATTGATCTTTACATATGCATAGTGAAATTGAATAAGTTATCTAAACACATACACTTCCCTTTGGTGCCTGTGCCATGGTTTTATGAGTTAAATCCAGCTTCTTGCTGTAAAATTGACCTTTTGGTGTAAAATTTGAGTGTAAGTCTGCCTGTAGGCTGGATTTCCTGCTGTTATAGGGTACTATGAGCTTGAGCCTGGTGAAAAAAATGGTATGGAATACCACATCCCCCTCTCCATTTAATGCTGTCCCCAGCATTCCAGGTGAGAGCTCTTTATTCCTCATCTGATTCTGTGGTCTCCTCAAATACCTCTTCCTCATTTATTGATTCATCTTCTTCACTTTGTTCTTCTTCTGTGTCTTCTTTTGTGTTTATCAACTTTCCTCTTGGGTAGAACCTCTTGACTTGAGATGCTGCAAATCTTCTTGCTAATTCTGTTCCATCAAGTTCCTCAAGTTCATATGGTCCATTGTTTATTTGTCTGATTACTCTGTAGGGTCCATTCCATTTGTTTTTGAAAATTAGCCCCCAATTAGTTTCTATTGCTTTGTTGTAAACCAGGACCAAATCTCCTGGATTGAGTGGTGATCTTAGTTGATGTGCCATTCTTCTATCCCAATATTTCATTGAGTCCTCCCTTGACTTTTTGAGTTTTTCTGCTGCTTTCCTTCTCATTTCTTCTTTTCCTTCTAATTGTTTAGCTCTGGCTTCCAATAATTCCTCAGTTGTGGATATTTTGTGCCATTCTACTGCTAAAAAGGTTTTTGTTTCAACATCAATTGGTAATACTGGTAGTTGTCCAAATTGGAGTTCATATGGTGAGAAACCAGTTGTCCTTTTAGTGGAGATTCTGTCAGCCAAGGTAACCAAAGGTAGATATTTTTTCCATTTTCCTCCATTTTCTCCACACATCTTGACTAATGCATCTTTAAGTTGTTTATGGCCCCTTTCAACCATTCCTTGAGACTCTGGGTAATAGGGTGTGGTGATTCTGATCCTTGATCCTGCTTTCTTTACTGCATCTTGTAATTCTTTTCCAAACTCTGGCCCCCCATCAACAGTTACTTCTTTTGGTGAGCCATACCTGCATATCCATTCTGAGGTGAACCATTCTGAAACTGCTTTTGCTGTTAATTTGACTAGTCCAACTGTTTCTGGCCATCCTGAAAAATCATCTCTGGCCACAACCATATATTTCCATCTTCCTGATTTGATATGGACTGCATCCATGCTTACCCTTTCAAAGATTGTTGATGTTGCTGTAGGCCTTCCTTGTTCCCTTTGTAAGTTTTGACTTCTCTTTTGGCAGGCTAGGCAAGATTGAACCCATTTCTTTACTGATTTCTTCATTCCTTCCCACCAAAATCTGGCTTTAATTCTTCTGTAAGTTTCATTTTCCCCTCTGTGGCCCATGTCTTCATGAAGTGACTTTAAAATGTAGCTTTGAACTTCTTGCCTTGATATCACCAATTGAGGGTTAGGGTTATTTCTTCTTTTGAGTTGGCCATCTTCCAAGAAAAAGTTGGATGACCTTCTTTTTATCCTTCTAAATTCTTCATCTTTACTTGATTGTGGTTTTTTCATTGTACTTAAGTATTCTTGCATTCTCTTCCAAAATCCTTCTTGTTTGGTTGGTACTTGTACTCCTGAAAAATGGAGTGAATTTACATTCTTAGCCCCAAATCCAGGGTGTGGCTTGATCCAATCTTCTTCTTCATCAAATTCTGGTGCATCTTCATTTTCTTCTTCTGAGTTTTTTGGTCTTCTTGATAGCCCATCTGGCATAGTGAAAGTTTTCCCTGGTTTGTGTACCAAATCAAAGGAAAATAGTTGAATGAAAGCCACCCATCTTGTCATGGGGGCATTGGGTAAGCAAGGGGTGTTTATCATTTCAATTAAGGCCTTGGCATCAACCTGTAGTTCAAAATGTTGTCCCCAAAGTATTGTTTGAAGTTTCTTGAGAATTCTTGCAACTCCACAGAGTTCCAATTTGGGTTGTGACTATTTTGATTCCAATTTTGAAAAAGTTATTGATTCATATAATACTGGTCTGTCCTTTCCTTCTTTGTCTTCTTGAGTGAGTACTGCTCCTGCAGCAATGTAGCTTGAATCTACTGCTAGCTTGATTTTTCCTGCTCCTTTGTCATAATCCAATTTCTTGAGGGTTATTTCTTCTCCAACTATTCTTCTGAGCTTATGGAAAGCTTCTTCACATTTTTGATCCCAATCCCAGTCAACATCTTCTCTGGTGAGCCTTCTGAGTGGTGATGCAACTTGTGAGAAGTTTTCAATGAACATCCTTACATAGGCACAAAGTCCAAGAAATCCCCTTATTTCCTTCTTGTTAAGAGGTGTTGGCCAATTTTGAATCTTGTTGATCTTTTGTTTTGAGATTGTTCTTCCTTTGAATGATACAACATGCCCTACTATGTCCAAAGCTGGAACACAGCATGCAAACTTGGATCCTGAGATAGTAAGTCCTGCTTCTTCAATCCTGAATAAAATTCTTTCTAAGGTTATGGCATATTCCCATATAAATCTTCTGATTGAGGGGTTTTCTGGTAGTGTTTCTTGATTGTAAAGTGATCTTGGTCCTTTTATTCCTCCATCATCAATGAAAATTCCTACACTTTCTGGTATTTCTTCTTGAAGTATCCAGGTCATTTGGGCTTGATATACTGCTACTGAGTTGGTGGCTCCTTGGGGTAGTCTTGTGAGTTGCATCCTTCCAAGGGGTGTTTCAAAAGTAGTGAGGGGTCTTGTAGTGACATCTAATTCTCTTTCATCATATCCTCCCATGATGTCTCCTAGTCCATAACATGCTCTTCCTGCAAATGCATCTACAAATTCTTCAATGTGAGGTGGTAAGCCAGCATCCTTGATGGTGACTTTGTTGAGTTCTTGAAGGTCATGGACAATCCTGAGTTTCCCATTTGATTTGGCCACACAAAATATTGGGCTTGTATAGCTTGAGGTGGATTGCTCATAGAGTCCAGTCTTGATTCTTTCTCTGATTAATTCAGTGAACTGAGGTAAAATTGATTTGGGAATTGTAATTGGTTTCTTCTGCCAAGGTTCATGAGGTATTACTGGTATCTTGTAAGGTTTTCCATATGAGTGTTTGAGTAATCCTCTTTCTTCTTCACAGAAAGCTATTGCTTTTTCCCTTAAGGTAATAACATTTTTGAGTAAATTGATTTCTTCATTTGATAACCATCCTGGTGGGCCAAAATTTACTGCTTGGAGTCTTTCATGGGTGACCTTGAAGGTTTCTTGAAATATAGGTGGGTTTGGTGATAAGGGTGTTTCATAAGGGTCTCTTGACAAAGGTGGTCTTTCCAAAGGTGGGTTAAGGTCTTGAGGCATTGGCTCATTGACTGGTCTCACCTTCTTCAGGACTGATTTGTATTTGGCTGCTAAGATTTGGTGATCCATCTTCAATTAGTTATTTTGTTTCTTCTTCTCTTTTTTTTTTTTTTTTTTTTTTAATTATTTCTAAGAATTTGCTAGTGTCCTGAAATATTGAGGTCTTCACAATTCTTCTTTCTTCTTTCTTCCATAAAAAATGTAGTTTAAGGTCATACAGGACCTACAACTAGGTGTGTAACCCCTGTATATTAGGTATACAAGTCCTGCAGTTTAAGTCATGCAAGGACCTCCTGGCCTAATCCAAGGGCTTATCTTGATTTTTGAGCTCCTTTGGGCTTGATTTTGGATTCCACTTAACTCTTGTTTTATTCTTCAATCTTCATTATTCCCACTTGATGAAAGATTCTTCTGGTTGTTTTATTTCTTGATAAGGAATTTTCTTGTCTTAATTGCTGGCTTGAGAATCCACTTTGTTCATTTTGGCCAATTTGATAATGCTAAACACCTGTGAAACCCCTTGTTCCTGTTACACAAAGAGAGCAGTTTATTGTCATGCTGAGGACAAAGATGGTCCTTCAGCACTTCTCCTGACTAGGACAATCCCCTCCAGCTTCTTGGCTGTTATTATTTTTTATAAGTTTCCCTGCCCAAGTCTACAGGGGAAGCAGTTTAGTGTCATGCTGAGGACCTCTTGAGTCTTCAATCTTCTTTAAAATCCCAAGGGCAATTTGATTTGAGTGTTGTACATCATCTTGTTAGTCCTTCATGTTGAGTGAGTCCTGAGTCCATAATTAATCCAATGAGTCATCCTTCAGTCCAGAAATATTGATCAGTGATTCTTGAAGTCCACATGAGTTTCAATCCAGAATCAAAAAAGTTTCCAAGGTCTTGTGCTGCCCCAAAGGTCAATCCATAAGGAACTCCTGCTTTTCTTCATAAATAATCTTCTTCATTTTCAGTATTCTGAATAATTGTCCTTTGATAAGTTGTTTCCCAATTCTCTTGCTATTTCTTCAAAATAATTTATGTCCTTTTGTTCTTTTGTATTCCTGAATTATACCTGTTATAAAGAAATGAAAAATAAAAAAATTGTAATAATAAGGTGATTTAAAGTTGATTTTAATATTAATTTATTGATATTTTTTTCTTTTAATAATATTTTTTTTTATGAGGGCCCCCCTCTCCATTTAAAAATCTTGAGTTGGTTTTCAAATTTTTGAAGAGGATATGTTCTCATTCCCCAAAACTTCCACTATAAGGGATAGTGTAAGAAATAAGTTTACCCACCCCTTATTTTTTATAGTGATTTTGATAAGGATAAATAATGATACACAAAATTTACATAACTTTATTTTGATGATGATTCAATAATAAGTTTTTTTTTTTAATGTAAGTATCAAATAACCATTAAGTGAGATATCTGAGTAAAAATCACAATTTAAAAGAAATAAACCTGAATCACAATTAAGATCATGGAACTGTTTGGTTGAAGGTGGTAATTTGTGCCAATCAGTAAAAATTGGTGCTCTTGAGAGGTTTTATAATTAATATGACATAATTGAATGATCATAATTTGAGTCCTTTAATCATATAATGACCCTTATGATGCCACAACTATTCCTTTTGGAATCATCATTGTGACTCAGACTTTATTTCAAGTCCATCCCCTTTATGGTTCAGATTTTCTGTTACCCATAAATGCATTTGAGTTGTTAAGAAATATAAACAGTGAAATTGAAAATTTGTACAATTGAAAAAAAACTCTTCTTTGCTTTTTTGGGGGGCTTTCAAAATTCCTTTTGGAATAAATAGCACATTGAGGTGTTATTAATATGTAAATTCCCCAAATTATGTCATCAATTTATGAGTTTTTTTAATATAAATAGCTCCTTCAGAGTTCAATTATTGCCTTCATGGCACAAATACTTCTTCTTTTCAAACAAGTTCCAATCACTTTCTTGTAATTGAAGAAATATTTCAAATAAATCGATCACTTTTTTAAAAAAATGACTTGATTTAGAGTTTTTTTTTTTTTTTTAATTATTATTATTTTTGAGTGGAAAAATTGAGCCAATTTAATGACTCTTATTGTAATAGTAAGAAAATTATAATAGAAATAATGAATAAATAGAATATTCTTGAGATCATGAATGGGATATGCCCCTAATTCTTAGGGAAAATAAATGGTTGAATTTTGGGATAAAAAATAAAAAAATATGTTCAAAAGCTTAAGTCAGTACATCTTTCCAATTCTTTTTTATAATGACATAAAATTAGAAAGTAGGAAAATAAAGTAAAATAAAACCCCAGGTAGTTTATAGTCTTGCCTAGGACTATTGGTTGATTTCTGTGATCCTTGTTGTCAATTTGATTGGGAAATTTATGGTCTTGCCAAGGACCTTGCCTGTTTAATTTTTCTTGACTTTTGTTGCTAATTTGAGTGGGCATTTTATGGGCTTGCCAAGGACATTTGGTTTGTTGTTTTTTATTGAGTCCTAGTTGAGAATTCTTAGTGGTGGGCAGTTTATGGTCTTGCCAAGGACCATATCTTGTGTCCAGGCACCTGATTGTTGCACTTGGGGTTTCCTGGCATGTAATTTATCTTCAAAGCCAAGTTGTATAGTTATCTTAAACAGTTTATAGTCTTATTGAGGACTCATCTGTGGAACCCAAATCAAATATTTTAGTATAGTTATTATTCAAAATAAGAAAGCATAAAAGATAAAATAGCAGTTTAAAGCCATGCTGAGGGCTTTATCTTTTATTTGTAGCCCTTTACCTATCAAAAAATGAAGTATATCAGTTTTAATTTAATATCCAAAAAATAAAGTAAGAATGAAAAATAAAACAAAATAAGCAGTTTATAGCCATACTGAGGGCTTTCATTGTCCTTTATGGACCTGTAGCACATAAAAGGTAAAATATGTCAGTTCAATTTAATATCAAAGATAAAAAGATCATGAGAAATAAAGTAAAAGAAGCAGTTTATAGCCATACTGAGGGCTAATTTGTATATTGAAGACCTGTAGCACAATTAAATGTGTCAGCTCCATCTTATATCCAAGATAAATTAAGAATGAAAAAAATAAATAAGCAGTTTAAAGCCTTGCTGAGGGCTAATATTATTTTGTTTTATTGTTTTGTAAGCCCTATTTTTGTTCTTTTCATTTTATAGCTTTCTTATTTCCCTCATTCATTTTATTAAACTAAGAAATTACTAAAATATCAGCAAATTAGATAATCAGTAATAAAAAATAAGCATAAGGTGAAATTGAGAAGTTTAATGCCTTGCTCAGGGAATTCATTGTTATTTATAGCCCTGTAGCACATAAAAATAAAATGTCAGCTTTATTTAATATCCAATATAAAGTAAGAAAAAAATAAAATAAGCAGTTTATAGCCATACTGAGGGCTTTTATTTATATTATTATTATTATTATTATTTTTGTTTGTAGCCCTGTTTCTTCATATAAAAAAAACATGGTTGGTCAAATTAATTAAATCATGATAATAAATGAAATTAAGCAGTTTTAAGCCATGCTGAGGGCTTTTCTTTTTATTCATTATTTCCTCTAATTATCAAACTAAAGAGAAAATCAGTAAAAAAACATAAAAAATAAAATTTGAGCAGTTTAATGCCTTGCTCAGGGCATGTTTTGTTATTTGTAGCCCTGTAGCATAAAAAAATTCATAAAATTATCTAATTAAAGTAAGCAAACCCAGCAGTTTAAAGCCATGCTGAGGACTCTTATCAATTTATTATCATTTTCCAAGTCATAAAAAATAAAAAAATGTCAATAGTTTAAAGTCATGTTGAGGACTTATTTGTTATTTAAACCCTCATTCCAGGGCCTTTTTATTTGTTCGAATTTTTTAGCCCTTGCAGGATATCAAAAATAAAAAAAATCAATTAGCCACTTAAATCATCAAAATTAGAATTCATAAATGAATTAAGCAGCTTTAAGCCATGCTGAGGGCTTATTGTTTAATTAAATTATTGTAAAGCCCTGTAAAAAAAATAGAAAATCATTTTAAATAAAATAAACAGCCAGAAGATAAAAAATGAAAGCAGAAACCAGCAGTTTAATGTCTTGCTGAGGACATTTTTAATGTGTTTTTTCTGTCTAAGTCCTGTAGCAATTGAAGATAATAAATTTCAGATAAATTCATAATTTATAAAAAGAATAAAAAGAAAAATCATCAGTTTAAAGCGTTGATGAGGGCTTAGCAGGTGAGATTTCTTTAAATTAATTTCTTTGACCAAATATTTCCTTCACTAATTCTTGTTTGATAAATTTTCCTCCCCTCCATTTTTCTCTTCTGAGAGGTTTAAACAGGTATTCTTGGCAGAATGAGCTCCATTTTTTTGTATTTAATTCAGTTGCACCACCCTTAAGGCTGATTATTGCTGGTATAAGTGTTTCTTCCCAGTGGCAATCCCAGGTGGAATTATTAATAATATACCCTCTTGAGATCTTGCTTATTTTACCATTTTTAATTTCAAAATCCTGGAGGTTGAACCAGTCTTGGCATTCCCAGGTCCCCCAAAATAGTGATTTCCTGAGGTATTCTTCCATTTGAAAAATTTCATTCCAGTATTTGTTTCCAAGGTTGCCTTCAACTCCATCCCAGGTCAGTAAATCCAAGAATTCATACTTTGTGAGGTTGTATCCAGGTAATTCTTTCCATGGATGACAAATGACAGTTTCTGATGGTGATTCTTCTTTTTTAAAGATGTCTTCAAACTCAATATATGGAAGAATTATGGTGGAAATATCAGGACAGGGTTCTGGTTTTATTTTCAAGAACCAGTCAGGATTTTCATCTTCTTCTTGTTGATTAATGTAATTGGCCCAGACTTCTTTTTCTTCTATCCAGCTGATATCTGTGTCCATTGACCAGGGATTTTCATCAAGTAATGGCCATGACTCCATTTTGAAGGATTTGGTGGGGTTTGATGTGTTAAGGTAAGATGAATAGAGAATAGTATCAAGTTTATTTATCAAAAAATTGTTTGAGGGTAGGTTGAATGGATTTTGGATGGTAATTTTGGGTAAGAAATTTGGATATTCCTCTTTGATAAGGAAGGAGGTCACTGCCTAGTGATGCTTGATTTTGGGTGAGTGAAATTGGTTATTTTGGTTGATAAGAAATTATTTTCCTCTTTGATAAGGCAGGAGGTCACTGCCTAGTGATCTTATGGTTAATTGTTGTTTCTTTTTCTAGGTGAGTGAAATTGTTTTGATTTGGTGTGAGTTGATATTCCTCTTTGATAAGGCAGGAGGTCACTGCCTAGTGATGATTGGGTTTTGGTGAATGAAAATGGTGATTTTGGTTGCTAAGAAATGTTTTTCCTCTTTGATAAGGCAGGAGGTCACTGCCTAGTGATGCTTGATTTTGGGTGAGACAAATTGGTTATTTTTGGTTGAAAATTGAATTTCCTCTTTGATAAGGCAGGAGGTCACTGCCTAGTGATCTTATGGTTAGTTGTTTTTTATATTGGTGAGCGGGATTATTGATTTGATTTGATGGGAGTTGATATTCCTCTTTGATAAGGCAGGAGGTCACTGCCTAGTGATTATTGAAGTTTAGATCTGACTATTTTGTTTGATTTTTGATTTTTAGAGCTGTTATGTGTCTTCAAGATGGGCCTTGATGGTTTGAAATTGAATTGGTCCATTAATTCTTGAGTAATTTGATCATTGGTTTTGTCAGAAACCTCCAAAATTTTCAGCAATTCCTTGATTTCTTCAATTTCTTGGTTTCGTGATATTGATGAAGTATCCTTAAAGTGCCAAAGGTTCTCTTTATTGAAATCATAATCTTCAGCTCCCAAAATTGAATATTCATTATTAATTTGATCTTCTTTTATTAATTCTTCCCCATAGGATCCAAAATTTGGTGAATTGGGCATGGTGGAAGTGATTGATATATTTTTGTAAGTTTTTTTTTTTTTTATTTTTTAAGAAATTCTTTATTGATAAATTTCTTCTTTGTTAAGGCAGGAAGTCACTGCCCTAGAGAGAAAAAATGAAATAAATAAAAAAAGAAACTAATGATACATTTTTTTTTTTGGGTGATACTGATACTGTTACATTTTAAAGAAGATTTCTTGATTTTGTTGATATTATTTAAAGTTGAGCTCCCCCAAGGGGGAAAGATAACTGTCTGTTGAGTAATCTGGCCAAAATAAGGTCTTTGAGGGTTTCCAAAAAGGCATTTCTTTCTTCTATTTCTGCTTCTGATGGAAATTCTGACCACCAGAAATTTTCATCAATGAATATATATCCATCTCCAACCCATTTCAGTCTTCCAGTTTGATATGTTGATCCATTCAATCCAAGGTACCACTGGGCCCAAATTTGATTAAAGTAAAGTCCTCTTCTTGGTAGTGTGGCCATTTCAAATATTTCATCCCAGAATTGATTTTCAAGGTTACCTTTAATTCCCTCCTCAGTTGGTAGTTCTAGGAATTGGATCTTGTTCAAGTTTGCTCCTGGAAGTTGACATAAATATTTATCTTCACATAAAATTTCTTGAGCTTCATCCCCATAAATTTCTTCAAAGGTGATGTATGGCAGATAAAGGTAGTTGTATTCATTTTCTAGGATGGATTCTGTTTCATCATCTTCATTGGGAGGTTGTTGGATGAATTCAGGGTTTTCCAGTTGCCATTCATAAGGTTCTTCTTGGTTGTTCAATGGTCTGTCCAAGAAGCTGATATGGTATGTGTTTTTGTCTCTTTCTTCCATAATTTTGAAGTCTTTTTCAATTTCATTTATAATTTTTTCATCTGAGAGCTCATGATGTTCACTAAATCTGACTTTCTTTCTTTTGGGTTTAGTTTTGAAAGGATTTCCATTTATTTTCTCATTTCCATCTACTAAAATCTGGAAAGTTTCTTCCTTACTGTTAATTGGCTTGTAAATTATATTGGGTAATTCATCTTCAGAGGTTGAGTCTTCAAGTTGTCTTTTGAGGTTGTTTGGCCATTGAGTATTTTGTAAATCTTGACCAAAGTCATCACTTTTTGGAGATATGGATAACTCTTGGGTCTTCTGGGTCAAATTTATTATGGTATTGTCTCTTTTTGCATTTTTATCCTTTTTTCCTGGGTTATTTCTGACCAATGTTGCCATATTGCATAAATCCATTCCTCTAGGTGGTCCAGTTTGCCATCCAAGTGCTTGAGGTTTGCATATTGGCATGCATAATCTTCTTCCATCAGGTTCTTGGTAGCTTAGTATTTCACCTTGTTTATGGGAGAATTCTAGTCTGATATTGTTGTCTGCCAAGAAAGGTCTTCCAAGTACTGTATGAACAGGTCCTTTTGCAATAAAAAAGTGAATCAGAGTTTCTTCACCTGAAGCCAAAATGATTGGAGTAAATTCTGATAGTGCAACCAATGAAGTGGTATGGCCTCCAATTCCCCTAAGGTTCATGTTAAGATTTCTTGTTGTGAGTGAGGCTTTGATTGCTATTTCTTCTGGTATAATGTTGAGTTCTGCCCCAGTGTCCACCAATGCTCTGATAGGATATTCTTCCTTTCCAATAAAGATTTCCATAAATCCCAAAGGACAGGCATAATGAATCTTGGGCTTTGGTATTTCTTTAAATCCAAATGTTAATAGTCTTTCTTGAAGATCCATTGAGTTGAGTGATTTAATCTTTTCCTTGTCTTTTTCTGATAATTCTTGTAATTTATGGACAAAATTTGGTGACATCCTCAAAATTTCTTCAATGGTGAGGTTGATCTTTTGTTGCATAATTTTCTCAATAATTTTGTCAATTTCCAATTTTGTTTCAACTTGTTTCTTTTGAGGTTTTCTGAGCTTCTTTTCTTCTTTTGGAATTTCCTCATCTTCATTCTTATTGGCAATATTCTCAATTTCCTCCTCATGCTGGTCAAATTTTGGAATATTTGAATTTTGGAATTTAGTGGGAATTATTACTCTTTCTTCTTCCTTTTCTTCTTCAATGTAAGATCCTGGAATTTCTGCCTTTTTCTTTGGCTCTTGATTTTGGGATTGTCTTTCCAACCTTTGTTTTGTCTGTCTTAATCCAATGTGTGATTCAAAAGGGTCATTGGCTGAGGAAATGGTAGGTGGTTTCCAGTTTGACCAATCTTCAACATGTGCAATTGAGGTTGATTTATCCTCTGATTTCTTTTCAGTGGGCTTAACCTCTTCTGCTGGTTTTTCTTTGACAATAGGTTTTTCCATAAATTTCTTGTTGAGTTCTGCTTGTTCTTTTGCAAAGGCCCTGACTATGTCTTTGGCACTTTCATTTCCTTCCATAGGTACTCTCTGATAGTTGGGGAAGAGGTAAGATGCTCCTTGGGTTCTGACAATTCTTCTGTCTAAATCTTCAGCAAGGTGAGTGCATCTAGTTGCTGAATGTCCTTCTTCCTTGCAGTAAGCACATTTCATTGGTGGTCTTGGAGCCATTTGAGCTGGTATGTATGGTTGATAACTGGATGAAAATGGTGGTAAAGGATTCCTTGGCCTATATGGCTGATTATTTTGAGGTAATCTTTGCTCTTGATTGTTGTTCCAATTCCTTCTTGGTGGATTCACTGCTTCTGAAAGGCTTTTAAGCTGATTTAAAACTTCTTTAACTGATTCTTTTCCCTCATTTCTTGGCTGAGGTTCTGGTTGTGGAGGATTTTTGATCTTTTGGGTGAGTTCTTTTACTTGTTTTAAAACTTCATCCCAGCTTTCATCCTCAAATCTTGTTTTCTTTTCTGGAGGTTTTGGTTTAGAGAATTCTTTTTGTTGAATAAGTACCTTGGCCTCCAAGTCTTGTTCAATGTATAATTTCAAAATATCCAATCTTGGAATGATATAACCTCCATCCAAGGCTTGAACCATAGCTCTGTCTTTAATCATTTCTTTGTAAATTGATTCTTGAACACTAGTGGAAAGGCTGGCCAATATTTCCTGGTTATGATTGATATCACCTTGGATATATTGGTATCTTTTGAGGTAAGTGATGATTGCTTCATATTCCCCAATGAATTTTCTGTATTGAGTCATGTTTCTTATTCCACCTTCTTGTTGAGTTTTTGTGAATAATTCAGTGATTGAGGATAATCTGTATCTTCTTTCAGGTGAGACTGTTCCCCATCTTCTTTTCATATCCACTTTCAATTGATCCCAATCAGCTGTTTCATATCCCGGCATTCCTTCAATATGATAACTGATTTCTTCATCTTTTGTCCAAAATGCTATTTGTCTTGCAATGTCTCTTCCACTTGCTCCTTCAATTTCTGCAATATTCTCAACTTTCTTGATGAATCTTTCAACATCCTTTCCATCAAACCACAAGTTATAGTCCTTGGCTCTGATTTTCACTATTGGAGTAGTGTTTCTTGGAATTTCTTGATGTAATGGAGTTGGCATTTGGGCAGAAATGTTTACTCTTCTTGGTAAGGTACTTTGTCTTTGTTCTGTATAAGGTGTTGATGTGGCCATGGGTCTAGGATAAGGTGAAGGTGATCCATGTGGCCTGAATGATCTTGGAAGGGTGGTCTGTTCTTCAAGTGGACTATTTTGTGGAGTATAACTTGATGGTTTATTTTTGCCTTCCTTTTTGATTAGTGCTAGTAATTCTGCTTGCATTTCTAGCATCTTCTGTTGGAGTCTCTCTGTTGAAGACATTTCTTCCTGTCCTTCAACAGTTTCTTCATTAAAGTTTTCTTCCTGGATTTCTTCAATACTACCAGGTAATTTTGATGATGAAGGTTTATCCATTTTTGATTGATTTATTTCTTCCTTTGATTCTGGTATTGAGTTATTGATTTTATTTCTTTCAAGGAGATCAAGGAAAAATTTCTCCACAACCTTCAAGTCCCTTTTATTGGTTCTTGGTGTTGCAATAGGGAAATTGGAATATTTATTTTATTCCTCCCCTAGTTCTGTTTCTTGCTTTGGTGGATAATAGTAATGGTCAGAGTGAGTTGATGATTCAGATTCTTGAGATGATGGTTTTTGCTGATTTTGATTATTTGACTCCAGTTTTTGTTGTAAAAGATATTCTGGAGTAGTTAAGTTTTTTTTATTTATTTCAATTTAATTTTTATTGAAGTTGAGGTTATCTAGCCACTGTTGGGACACCAGATGTGGGAACTCCTCTTGTGTGGGATTAAAATGAGGCAGTACCTGGAGGGGGAAATCACAGGTAACTAGTTTTGAATTGCTAATAACTCCTGTAACCAAGGGTGGCAAGGGTGTATTGCCTGCCCCTCCTAAAATACTGAACAAAATCTTCCTTGGAGCTCACAAACCAAAATAAAATTAGTAAGTGGCTTTACAACTGCAGAAGACAAAATTCAGCAGTCTCAGATCAGACCTATTCAATAAATAATATGAAAAATAATGTCAGTAATTTGGTTAATTTTTAGATTTTAATGAAATACTTGTCTGTTTAATTTTAATTTCTTTTTTTTTGGTTAAATTGAGGTGAGTTGTTTCTTCTTGGTGATAAATCCTTGGTAGGGTGGGTTATTTAAGGTTTTCTAGAAAATTTGATTGGTGTTGATAAAGGTAAAGTTGTTAAGGTATAGCTATAATAGGTAAAATAATTCTTGAAAGGTTTGTTATTCTTTTTTTTCAAGAGTGTTTAATAATAAGTTAAAATTGTATTTGTTAAATTTAAGAGGTAAGGTTCTTTGATATTGAATTTTTAAAGGGGTAAGTTATTTTTTTAAGTCTTGATAAATGGTGTTAATTTTACTGGATAAAATATTTTAATAGAGTAGTAACCCTGATCTTGGGTACTGGGTAATTTTTAATTTTATTTTAATAATAATAAGATTCCACTGAGCTTGGCTACTGGGTAATCTTCAATACTATACTTCCACTGAGCTTAGCTACTGGGTAAGTAAATTTACTATAATATTCTGGACTACCTCCCAGGTGAGGGATGACTTATTCCTGTGTTTGTAATGTGCAGAGGATATATTGTGCATGGGATATAATTTGCATTTTGGGGGGAGAGAGCCCCTCTATTTATACCTTTTGGGAGCCTAGAGGGCCCTCCATGGGAGCTGTCTTTTTCCACTTTAATTCCTCTTGATTTCATCATGTGACTCTGTTTTTGGTGAGGACCTTTCTTGCATGGGTCAGGTGATTTAAGGTTTGGTGATAATTTTCTCTCTGCACAGCCTCCATTTATCACATGATTGTCTTTTGGTGAACTAATTATGATGTGATATTCTTGAATTTTCCTTGCATACATGAGGTGATTCAATTTTGGCTGAGAAGTTTTCTTGTGCACAGCCTTTTTTCTGTCACATGATATTCTGTTGGTGGATTCAGTATCACATGATTACCTTGTAATTCCTTTGCATATGTCCTATTTTAGTTTTGGTAGAAGTGGCTGTGTAATTTATGCAGGTGTCATGGTTTTTTTTCTTCTGTTTGAACTTTAAAATGAGGTCAGGTGATAACTTCTTGCATTGGTGAATTTACTGTTTTTATGAGATGATGTGATTTTTGATTTTGACACATGCTGTGCATAGTCATGTGGTTGAGATTTAATTGGAATTGTGTACTGCATGCAGCCTGTTGTAACTAGCTTTGGTTTGCATGAGGTGATGAGTGGTGTAAATAATTTTGATTATGTTTTAAGGTTTTAAGTGGGGTTACTGTGGATATAAGATAAAGTACTCCTGGGGCTGTGTTGCAATTGAGCTGCAGGAATTCCATGGGGCTGGGCTTTGCATCATGTGACTTTGAATGCAAGTTGGCTGTATAACTAATGCATGTGTCATTTTCTTGCTGCATGAGTCCTATGGCTGTAAGGGGGTGTAAAGCTGGGTGGGGTGTGTAATTTAAAGGGTGGTACCTCATTTGTTGTAACTAGTTTGCTATATGTAAATTGATCTTTACATATGCATAGTGAAATTGAATAAGTTATCTAAACACATACACTTCCCTTTGGTGCCTGTGCCATGGTTTTATGAGTTAAATCCAGCTTCTTGCTGTAAAATTGACCTTTTGGTGTAAAATTTGAGTGTAAGTCTGCCTGTAGGCTGGATTTCCTGCTGTTATAGGGTACTATGAGCTTGAGCCTGGTGAAAAAAATGGTATGGAATACCACAATAACTAATACAATACTTAAGATTAGAAGTATGCCTGATTATTTTCCTAGGGTAAAACTGGTTTGGATAGTTTTACTACATAGGAATTCAAGAGCAGGATGCCGAGACCTTTGCTGATTGAGAAAAGGCCTTCTTTTATCCTAAAATGGGGTGGAATGGTCCTCTAGACCATCCATATAGAGTTAGTGAAGGGATTTTACTTCAGAGTACTGGATTGTGGTTTCCAAAAAGCCTGTATACACTCTATTGGGCTCAGATGTGGCTTTTGAAAGCACATCTGGGCAGTTTTCACTAATACAGGGTGAAAAGCTTCATCTGGGGACCACACAGCCCTCTTCTGACGTGTATGACGCATAGAATTCTCTAAATAACCTGTATGGGAACCCAGTATTGAATGAACTATTAGTTATTGAAGTATAAACAGGCTTCTTTGTCTATTAGACACCTCATAATCATGGTTATGGGATATTATCCCACAGTAAAGGTGTATTGGCCTAATTGTGGGGGTTTAACCTTAAAACTGCTATACCTTTGTCAGTTTTTGAGATATTGAGCTCAAATTTGGCTCATTGTGTACCCCTGAATGTGATCTACACAATGTTACCTCATTTGGTATGGGTAACATTAAATATGGCAAAGCTAAGCCATGTACAAAATTTGTTGTTCATACATATGATTTTCTCAATATCTGTATGGAGCTTATTTGCTCCATAACTTTTATTCCAGATGAGATATGGGGAAATGAAAGGCACAATCAGATAGCCCTGATTGTGCTCTTTCCAAAAAGACCCCACTTTAGGTATCCCACACTAAAACTGTAGAAGCTAGATGAGAGGTGAATATTTTATTCACCCTTATTTGACCTTATTTTGGCCATGACTCCTGTAGCTTTGATGCTAGCTCAGTTTGGCTAGTACCATTGGATAGCCCTGACTTAGAGCTTCAATTTTAATACCCATCTGATGGGGTTAAGTCTCTTCCTCTGGATCTCAGATTAGAGGTGAAAAATCGGGTCTATGCTCTGCAACAACTTTGTTATTCCTTTTCCTATGATGGTGGGACTTGTGTATTTGGAAATTGGTGAGTTTTATCCTTCTTTTGATACCTTTTGCACTGATTTGGCTCAGATCCATGTTTTGGTGGTATCTTGGCTTTACCATTGGTTTATGGTATTTGGCTGTCATGCTTGTGCTCTGGCTTTGAGTCACAGGCTGACATTATGCAATATCAACTTCTCAGATTATCTTAATTATTCCACTTCAAAGGAGCCTTTGATAAATTTTATTTTAATCTCTGACTCTAGATAGAAGAGTGATCATAATTTGATAACTATTTTTACTGGGATGAAAAACCAAAAAATGGGTTTGAAAATTGACTCAAGTTGGTTTCAGGCTTGTTTGTCTCAATCAAGAAAAAAAGACAATGCCATAGACTATTACTGTGGAATTTGTTTGCCTTTTTTTGATTCAGTAACAAAATATGGAAAAAGCAAGATTCCTTTGAATAGAAAGTTGGAAATTTTCTGTTTTGAAACACAATTTTGCATGAAAATGTTGTAAATGGTGAAAATATAACTTTTCAGCTTCAACTCTTCCAGCTTTTGAACATTAATGGAAATAATGTTGGAATTATGGAATAAAATGATATGGGTTTTTGACATGTTTAAGTCTTGCATATGCATGTGCTTAATCCATAGTTGATGACAAAATTTTGAATGAAAAGCTAGTACAAGCTTATAATTCAGAAATATAAATAAATTGATATAAAGATGAAGTATGCAACATCTGATTAAAATTACTAGCTTAAAGTAAGAATTCAAAGAATTCAGAAGTACTATAACATTAGAACATTCTCCTTCAACTCCCTATTCAGGTGATTCAGAGCTGTGGTACTATCTTTTCTAGAGACCAAAAATTCTATAAGAAATTATGCATACTTGAATTGATAATCTTGATTATATTCCTTATTTTTCAAATGAAAGAGAAAAATATTTTTAAAGCTGCCTGCTTATAAGCTACACTTGAAGGGATTCAATCCTTCAATTTATCTGGAAGGTGGATTAATGTGAGCATATTATGTTTGAGATTTCAGGTTTCAGAAATAAATATCATGTGACAGCTCTTTAACATTTAGGAATTTAATTGGCTTATCATAAGGCATCAGTTGATCCAAAAATTTGATTTTATTCTATTAATCTGAATATAGTCCCTGCAGGTTTTGGAAAATGAAAATGCTGAATTAATCTTCTATAAAACCGTATGACTTTGAGGGGGATTTTCAGAAGTAATCATCTTCTTCACATAACTAAAAGTGAGATTTGTATTTGATTATTATTATGAAGCTCTTGACCTATTTCTAAAATTTATAAAATTAATTACATTTGCCTAATGGTCAATTGATTTTATTAGTAGAATTAATTCTTATTGTACCCAATCAGAAAAGCATATTCATATACAAGTAAATATATGTTTCCAAGAAATTTTGGAGCCTGATGAATTTTCTTCAAGGATTGAAGATTATCATTGTGCACCCTGAATAATCAACATGGTAATGAAATCATTATTACCACAGTAATAGAAATATTAAATAGATTGCAAGCTTTATTCCAAGGATTAATTTGAAACATAAATTTTATTAGAAAAAGAAAGTGTGTGAATATTTAAGACTCAGATCATGAGGAATAATTTTTATTTAAATATTTACTTGACTCACTTGATATTTAAGGCTTTACAAAACCTTGGATATTTGTTCCTGATTTTCATAATATAGGAGCTTATGAAATACCTTAAATACAATTAAAATTATTTTTAATATGCAGAATTGCAACCTTCAGGTATAAAATTGAATTTTTGAATTGGTATTTTGATGGAGAGTTAGTAATTATTAAACATGTTTCTTATTTAATAAATTCTTCATAGGATCGCTAAATCTTCTCTCAAAAATAATAAAATAATGAGAGCCTGAGCTAAATTTCATTTACCCACAGCAGTAGGATATGATGAATTCCTCTTTGAATAATATTCTTTTTATGACTTACATAATATTCAATAATTTATTTCTATCAAGGTTTTTTTTCAAATTTTTCATTCCATTGAATGTTATGTAAGATTACAATAAATACATTTTAGGTCATGAGCAGTGTAAGGTCATTTCTATCATGGGAAAAAGGTATGAGAGTTATTTAATGTTTAATTTTGGGAAAATTGGAAGTCTATCTGGCTGTAAGTTTGAAAAAAAATATATTGGATTTCCAGGATAAGAGAGAAAAATACTTGGTAAATATTTTTTTGGGGAAATTTCTTTTGAATCTGATATCCAAAAGAAACTTTCCAAAGTAATTTCCAAAGCATAAAGAAGGAAATGAGATTTCTCAATTTATCTTTGATTTCCAGAAATCAAGATAAATTCAGATTTTAGGATAACATAATAATGATACATATAAATTTTGGTGTTTTTTTGAGTGAGTTAGAAAAATGATGATGGGTAATTTTTTGAAGAGATATATTTTGATGTGAAGATTTTAAACATTAGAAATATTGAGGTCTGAAAAATGAGTCTTCAGAGAATAAAAATAAATGAAAGGAAGGATATGATAGCAGATGAGGAGAGTGGGTATTTCCATTTTGAGAACTATAAAAAAAATTTCATGACTAATGGCTTCATATTCATTTCAGAATTTTTGATTGTTCTTTCAAATAATTTTGCGAAATAAAAGATTGTTTTGGATTCCCAGCATGTAGATAATTAAATTAAATTTGTGAATGATTTCTGAATCTTTAAGATACAACTTGGAAGATGACCAAATTTGAATAGAAAGTTAGAGCCTGGTATGAAGAAAGCTGGAAGCTGGGTTGAGCCTAGGTTGAACCTGCTACCCCTGCCAGGGGGATAGCTTTTATTCTCATGGTGACTTTCTGGTATTTCTTCTTAGAGTATCCAGGTCATTTTGGCTTGGTATACTGCTACTGAGGTAGTGGCTCCTTGGGGTAATATTGTGAGTTTCATCCTTCCAAGGGGTGTTTCAAAAGTGGTAAGAGGTCTTGTAGTGACAACTAATTCTCTTTCAACATATCCTGCAATGATGTCACCTAGTCCATATGATGCTTTTTCTGAAAATGCATCTACAAATTCTTCAGTGTGAGGTGGTAATCCAGAATCCTTGATTGTGAATTTATTGAGTTCTTGAAGGTCATTGAAAATTCTGAGTGTCCCATTTTATTTTGCCACACAAAAGATTGAGCTTGTGTAGCTTGAGGTGTTTTCTCATAGAGTCCAGTCCTGATTCTTTCTCTGTTTAATTCATTCAACTGAGGTAAAATTGATTTGGGAATGGGAATTGATTGCTTCTTCTAAATATCATGAGGTATTAGTGGTATCTTGTAAGGCTTTTCATATGAGTGTTTGAGTAATCCTCTTTCTTCTTTGCAGAAATCTATTGCTTTTTACCTTAAGTTAATTAAATTGTTGAGTAAATTGAGTTCTTCATTTGATAACCATCATGGTGGGCCAAAATTAAATTCTTGCAATATTTCATGGGTGACCTTGAGGCTTTCTTGAAATATAGATGGGAAAGAAACCCACCTCTGGATAATGACTTACAGCCCCAACAAGTTGGGTTTAGAATCTCTTTCACAGGAAAGCATCCATCCAGAAATTGAGTTGTACTTCTCAAATCATGCTCAAGGTTGAGCACCCTCAATCACAACAAGTTTTCAAACAAAATTAGGGTTTTCCATAATTGAGGAACGCAACAATAACAAGTTTCATCACCAAGCTTGCTCAAGGCCCAGTGTATGCACCCAGCATGGTTACCACATTCCCAATACTGACAGGTCTGGAAGCAGAATTACTGCCAGAGGGTGAATTTAACCCATTTCAAAGTTGGCACTGAAAGGTAAAATTGATTATCTAACCACTCACTGAAGGCATTCGGCTGACATAACTTTTACCACATCAGGATGACCTGTAAGGTGACATATTCAAAGTAACTGTATGCATAATCAAATGAGTTGTTAGCTAAACAAATTACTGTTCAGAATCCAGGAATATGATAGTCTCCCTTTCAACCCCCTTCTCTTTATTTTCTAACTTTATAACTTCATCAATTGCTCTCTGATAATCTCTTTCCTTGGTACATTCAGCTTCTATACTATTTCATTTTTTTGTATTGATGCTTCCTAAACTTTCTTCAAGTATTTTTTCAATTCAAAACAATAGTAAATGACAAGAATTTTGTGTACATGTCCAAGCTGTAGTAAGTATTTCTTTTAAGATGTAGAAGGCCACAGTAATCAAGGACTGCTTGTTAGTTCCAGCACCAAAAATCAACATTGGCAAAGAGTGGTTTCTGAACCTGAAGAAGATGCAATTATGAAGCTGTTTCCAAATCTTTTTCTCAATAGAAATTAAAATGAAAAATCTCAAACAAATGAGACAAATGAAATGGTTCCTTCAACACATCAATTGGAGATTCAAGCCCATTGCAATCTAGATAAATATGATACTGAAAGTTTAACAAGTGAGTCAGTCTTTTTTTATTATCAATATCAATAAAACATTATCTCTGACTCTCTACAGGACCAGAACCACTGTTGCATTCCATAATTTGGCTAGATTTGCCATGCGGACTTAGTAGATTAAACATCCAGCAAGCAATAAAGAAGATTTGAAATTTATTCCAGCACATGCCATCAAAATTTGGCCTTGAATATAATCTTTAAGGATATTTACCCCTTGATGTTTGCACAATCATCAAAAAACTGAAGCTATAAGCTCCTTTTGAACAATATGTATGCTTCCAAAAGTGCTACTTGCTGTATGGTATTGAGTTATCTCCTGAAGAATGTCAATATATGCCAACCATTAAGAGTACTCCATGTGGAACCAAACCTTTCCATTCATTTAAACTTGATCCACTTCCTTCCATCAATTTCACCCTAAGAACCCCAAGGTTTTTAAGACCTCCTTGGCTTCCAGGTCATATTTACATTTCAAGACAGACCCAACTTTGCAATCCACAAAGCAAGTTCATATCTCAACCAATCAATTAATTGCTGAAATATTTGGTCAATGTCCCAGGAATCAAGTGTTAAATAGACAAATGGGCTTCCAAGATCAGAAATAATGATACAGAAAATTCATCAGATGTGTCACAAGGTGAAGTTTGGAAGAGATCATCCTTAAAAAGCGTGCAAAAACATACATTGGAATTATGGTTTTCAATTTTTGTTGACTGGTTTAATCCCAGCAGAAACAAAATATCTGGGAAGCAGGTCTCAGTTGGTATACTTTCTCTCAACTGTCTAAAACCTCCTCCTTGACTTCAATTTCAGAATAAATAAACCTGTCCTGCCGGAATAATACCTTCTCCAAATCAACCCAAAATGGTGACAATCAGTAATGTCTTAAATCCACTTGTAGAAGATCTTTGAGAATTAAATGAAGGAGTAAAAGTAGCTACTCTGAAGTACACAGATTGCTAACCAGTGCTTGTCAAAGATGTTGCATTGATTGGTGACATTGTGGCCAATCACAAAGCTGAAGGCTTTATGTCTCATTCAGCACACCGATTTTGTTCATGGTGTGAGGTTAAGCACAATGAAAGAACAAAATACAGCTGGAACCACCTTGTAAAGGCATGACAGTCCTTGAACAATCTATAAAATGGAAAACAGCTAGCTCAATATCAATTCAACAAAGGCTTGCAAAACAAAAAGGCATCCATTGGTCAGAACTCAATTGGCTTCCATATTGGGATCCATTGGGTGTGATGAATAACTGTTATGAAGGCATTCTAAATCATCATTTTAGGTATTGGTGGGGAATTGATAGTACTCATCTTCAAAGATCAACCACGCAAGAAGACTAATCTGCCCCCCACCAGAAGATGATTCCAATCTGAATGGGGATGAGATGGAAATAGATGCTTGTGACCCATCTAGCAAATTCAACAAGAAATATATTGGCTACCTTTTGGAAGATGAAAAACAGAAGTTTCAAAAAAGGATTCAAGATGTGGTGGTCCCCAAGGGTGTTAGCAATATACCATTGAACATAGGTGAGAAGGGATTTGGAAGATTGAAAGCAAGTCAATAGCTGGCTTTATTTGGAATTTATATCCCATTATCAGCTCTGGATATCTTTTGGTATTTTGATGACACAGAAAATATTCTTCCTATCAATACAGGCTCCCTTATTTGCTGTACTAAAATAGTAGGCAAAAGCTCTATTACAAAGAATGATTTGATCCAGCTTGAAGAAGGCTACAGAAAATATCAAGACAACTTTAATGGACTATTTAAACATATTAGTGTCACTCCAAACCACCATTATTCAATGCACATACGTGATCAATTGCTTTGGTTGGAACCTTTCATGGGTGTTTCGGAGTTTGGTGGTGAGAGGCTCATGGGATTTTTACAAAGATTTAAAACAAATTATAAATATGGTATTTACCTAAAAAAAAAAATAATTTTACTTACTAATTTTTTTGGCTTGTGTGACATATGAAAATAGGAGCAATTGAGAAAACAATGATGTCAAATTTTGGAAAGCTTCAAAGACTTGAAGCATGCGGTATGGTATTTGAAGAGCTTAAAGTTTATCAAGAGGTGAAACAAATTTCAAAGAAATAATAAATCAACAATAATACATATATAAATCTACTTCAACATCTGCAAAAGAAATGACCTCAAATGAAAATTACCACAATTTGCCTCACTCAATGGGAGATCAAGTGTTAACAAATTATGTAACAGAGTTCAAAAACATAGAGTGGCACTTTGGTTTGAAAATCTCAAAGAATCTTCCCAATAATCTTATTTAAATCAATACCATGCAGGGTAACATCAAATTTGCAAATTTCATTCATATCCTTGATATGGGGTCTGAGAAAATTCATCAAGGGCCAGTGGTTGTTGTTTAGTGGTTAGATTGTGTTAGGTAATATGAGGTAGAATTTGAGAGTGTTGAATTTTTCTTGAATTTGTGGAAAGTGAAACATGTAAGAGCTACAAGTTGTTTGGGCTTTGTGTCACTCTCTGAGATATGAGGATTTTCTGCCTACCTTGACCTTCCAGCATGGAGATTAGGCTTCAAGGAACCCACATTATTTGATTGTGAAATAAATAAATTTTTTTGAACAGAACTATTTTATTTGATTTGATAGCTACTTAGCTTTATATCTTTTCTTGAAATAGATATGAAGAAACATAATAAGGGAAAAATTTCATTTGTAGTAATATAATCAATCTGGTGTTTTGAAGGTGTTGTTTCTTGTAGTGATGTAAATGGTATAAACCCAAAGATATTCTTTTGGATTTTCATTTGTAATTTTAATTAATCTCCTGAGATTATACATGCCCCATTGAGCTTTCAAAAAATCATAAAAAATCCTTTAATTTTTTATATACAAGCGTAAGTAGCCCTCTGAAGTATAAAATTTCAGGGAATTTTATTCTTTATTAAAGACTAGATAGCATGCATTCTCAAAATGTTCTCACAAGTAATGAGGTGTGATTCTCAGCATCTATATCAATATGGAAAGCTTTTAAAATCTGATATGGTTCATATTAATTTAAGAAAAATCATATTTATATATTTACAAGTACTCTTGGGGGTTATTTCAGGAAACTATGCTGTCCCTTTAGGTCTTTCCCCATTTAAGAACTTCTATTGCTATGGTATGAAAGGTTCACTTCCTTTGTAAATTGTAATTTGGAGCCTCCATTTTAATACTGAGTATTTTATGTTTTAATTGATCTTAGTCTTTGGAGGGATTTTTGTGTTTTGAATTCAAAAATAAATTGACATAATTATAAAATTGCTTGAGCTTAAGAATAAATATTGCTTTTTAAGTGCTACTTGGAGATTTTGTATTATGTCAGGTCTGTTTACAGGGACATTTTCTGAGTGTCTGATGTCAATCTTGTTTTATCTGGATAATAAAACATAAATCAAGTTGGAAGGAACCCCTATTGTTCAATTGCAGTTTACCCTTTTCTTTTCCTCAAATAATTTGGAATTATTTTTATCATCTTTTATATTGAAAGATTAAATCCTACTCAATTATTATTTTATGAAGTGCAATAAATATGTAGCAATATTCTAGTATGACCAACTGAATGCTTTGATATAGTTTCTTTTTAAATATGTGAGTTTATGTTTATTTTATAACTTTTTAATCAAGGAAACTTTAATTGAGAAAACCAATAGCTTGGAGATTACAGGTAAAGATAGCCCACAAATATTATAATGATGGAAATCCCAGGTAACAAATATTTATTTGAGAGTTTATATCTGGCTTATTTTATCTCCCAATTTTTAAGAATTTTCTTTTTGATGATAAGTGGTAAGTATTGCATCAAATGTGTGAACATTGTTTGGAATGTGATCCATAATGGGTAATGTAAAGTCATCTAATAGACTTCTATTTTGCAAAATTCATTCAGCCTGCATTGAACAGCCTGTTAAGCTCTTGGATCCTTGTCTCACTCAATACATACATAAATACTTATTTTATTTATATTTTTTCATTTTTCACTACAGAAGTTACTCTGATTTATGAAGACATAATACTGTGAAAGTTCTTCATGACTTACCTGAATATCTTATCATTAAATGCACTAATTGTGGATTTACAAAAATGGATCAAATATTCAAGGTCCTAAAATGTGAATAATTGAACATAAAAAGAAGCATGGATTGAGTATTTATGTCTTGAACACAAAGAATTTTTCTTCACCATAATTCAAAGTATATATGCAAATATATATAATAGACCTATTTATATCAATACCAATATAACTAATTTAAATTATTGATAGCTCACGTTTTATGGTTCAATCTTTTAAAAACATAAAACCAACCAAAAATGAGATTTCCCTCATTTGGATTTTAAAGCCAATCCACATGAAGATTCTTATTTGCCATAATGTTATTTGTGAATGAATTCATTTTACATACATATTGCTATTAGTTGAACCCAGGTTTATATTTTCTCAACATAGGGTATTCAAAAATACAGTCTTGATTAACCTTATGATTAATTTCTCTTAAATTTTTCATGAAAATATTTTTTCAGTTTTGAATTTACTGAGACATGAAAGCGTGGTTTTTTGTATTTTTGACTCTGGTAGACCCACAATACTCTTATCTTCCTCTTTTTGGTGTCATATTTTTATATTATAGTTAGTATTTCTTATTAGTCTTAAGTAATTTGAGATCTTATTTGTTATAAAGTAGAAGCTCCTTAAACCCTATCATTTCTTTGACATATAAACTCTCATGAGTTTTGTAAAAAAGGGTCCACCAAGTTGTTTGGGTGTGTAAAGCCACCTCATAGCCCATATTTTTCCCAAGGTTTTCAATCTTTTATTAAATTTTTTTCTTCATAAAAAGATTCTTTCATTAATATAATTTTTACTTTGGTAAAAAACTGGAATTTATAACGTGAAAAGACCAAAGATCCTCCCTTAACTTTATCATAATGTCTATTTGTTTTACCTAATTGAAGCTTTCTAAGCTGACCGGAGTCCTTTTTTATAAGAGTAAGGCATTTGTAACCAAAAATACCCCTAATGATGTCTTTTTGGGGAATACATCAAGACTATTTTACAAACTTTGAGCTTTTCCTCCCAAGATTTTACATTTAAGTAGTTCTTTTTTGGGGGCACAAAGGTTCCCATTTTCAATTCATAAATTTGAATAATTTAAATGGAGTTTCTTTAGTAGCCCTGTCTAAGAGATCATTGTAATTTCTGTTACTTTATCCCAAATTCTCATTGATCAGAAACATCGAGTCAATGTAGGTCTGTAGTATTTGTATTTTTTATTATTAAGCAACGTGTGGTTTCTGTTCATACTATGAGGTAGGAATCCCCTTAATTTTTTTCCATCGCTCCATTTATTTATAATTCAAATTTGGTAGAGAATATATTTTAGCTTTTCTGTAAGAGCTTTCACCATATATAAATTGTTTTTGGTTTCACAGTATATCAATGGGGATTTTTTAATAATAATCTTTTTCATTTTTAATGTCATTTTACATTTTTTATTACAATATCCATTAGTTTCAACTCTGAAAATATTTAAGCTGAATTTTGTGAGATGAGAACTGTATATCCCACAATAAAATAATTAGTATCTGTCAAAAAAGTTCCTTCTTATTTCATGTTTTTTTTAGTGACTTTTTTCAGTGGAGGGAAGTGTCCAAAAGGAAAAAGGACCCCTCATTTCAAAACAGATGTTTTAAATAAGTGAAATGAAAGAAATTAAAACAAGATTCTTAACTATTTCTGTATGTTATATGAATTTGTGTGACGCCAAGGAAATTAAAGGTAACCACTCATTGAATGTAAAAAAGATATTTATCTCATCCTTCTTTAAATAGAAACAAGAAAAACCAATTTCAAACTCTTTTCACTCTATTGCTCCACTGGAATTTTTGAAAAGTGATTTTTTCTTATGACTTTAATTTTTGAAGTTTAAATATGCTCGAGATATTTGCATTTATTTTATGATTATTGATTCCAGATCACTTTATTATGTATTTGTTGTAAACTTCATTGTATGAACCTTTGATCAATTATTTTTATCAGTGAATTCAAATGTAACTCCTTTGCTCATTCATCTACATTTAACAATTCTAATTTCTCATTTTTTTGCAAAATTATTCATTTGGCACATCCAATTGTATACAAATAACATTTCAAACAATGAAAAAAAGTGTATATACATCAAAAAAATTTGAAAAAAGGATAATAAATATTTGAAAAACAATTATTTACTTTAATAAGAAAAATCATATCAAATATCAATTGGTGCAATTCAACAAAGAGAAAGTTTATTTTGATATGAAAGCGTTTTTCTGAAATTTATCTTTACAAAAAAATACTATCAGAGTCTTTAACATACCAGCCAGACCAGTCAGTCGGCATTAAGTCATTGCTACTACCAACAGAAAACACATTTGGGTCTGGAGCATGTTCCATTTCAGTGTCTTGATCTAAAAGCAAATTTATTTAAATATCTTCTTCATCTTATTCATCGCTCTCAATATCTTCTTCACTTGAGGTTCTTCCCAGCTCCCCACTAGTATTGCTCTCTGATTCAACATCTTTGTCATCAGGATGAATCTTGTGTGATATATCATAAGGCTCTATGAGCTGATCCCAGTATCTTTCACTGAAGCACCTATCATTCAAATTTTTATCTTGATATTTATTTCCTCAAATTGACATAGAAGCATCAGGAAGAAAGATCAAATTGAATGTATCTGCCAAAATTTTCTTTTTACCTTCAGTGCAACTATTGTACCATTCTGGATCATAAAAGTCAATTGGAAGTTGCTTTGGTACACATGTACAAATAGAATTGGATTGAATGGGTGGAACCTCTTGGATTCTTTGGGGGCCTGGCTTTCCATTGTCTTCTTCAGCCTTTTCAATTTCCTCATCTAACCTGCACATGAAAATGCTTTCATTTTGAGAACAAAACTTCATTTTCTTGATGAAATATGTCTTCTTTCCAGGGGCCTTTTTGTTGTCACTGTAAGCATCAATATTTCCTAATATGTTCAAATATCTCTTGGGGAATCCTTGTGCAATGCAAAATCAGTATCAGAGATTCTTCAACTGCAGTAGAGTCACTTTTAGTTCCATTATGAATTTTTTCTATATAAAAATACACTTACTCTTAGTAGGTTCCTTAAAATTGCTCCTCTTTATGCATCCTTTTGATTTTTTCCGCTCTCTTTTGCCTCCTTCTTGAATTTTTGAGCCATGTAATAGTGAACATAACTATTGTCGGTTGCCTCAAGAAGCTTCAGGCTGTTTAAGAATTAAACGTTGATGTTCATATACTCATGAGATCCTGCTGAGGCAAGCTGATGGAATGTTTTAATTGCACTTATACAACAAGATTTGCTGTATAAAGTATCACTAGCTTCATTGAGATCAGGTTTCCATTGCCGGATTCCAAGATTTACTAGTAACTCCTGACCATATAAAATGTAAATGTTCTGGAGATTTATGATTCCATTAGATATCTTCTTTTTCCTGGATTTGCTCCCTGGAGTGTAAGAATTTTGCTTTCTGGAATTAAAGGTATTCCTTTTGGGCTTTGAATTGAGTTTGAGATCTCTTCATTAAATGAGAAATAAGTGTTGAATTCTTTGAGCAAGGAGTAATTAGGGGCTACAGGCACAGACTTTTGATAAATGAGGCTCCATAATAATTGTATCTTTCTGAAGAAGGCTGGCTAATTTCATGAGACCAAGTCAGTTGAACAAAGAATACTAAATAGCAACAAAATAGAAATATTCTTGCCTTAGCTCGGTCAAAAACTTATGGTGTGTATTTTATCATTATCTGATTTGGGTTATGCTTTGGTGATTCACTTGATATCAGGGTAGAGATGGAATGCTTGCATGCTTTGGATTTAGATTTGTGGATAATTTAATTTCATGCTAGACTTCTCTTTTATTGTTTTTTGTTCCATTTAAGCTTTCACATTGTTGTAAATTCTTTTTTCTTGATTTTCTTTTGTGTTTGGTTGATTTAGGGGTATGATTATTTGTCTCAAAATTGAAATAGTTAACTTTGATTAAAAGGGGTTGTAATTCTTTATCACAGCTAGAAATCTTTTCCTTAAGATGTTAAATTGTATTACTCTGGTCATTGAAAAGCTGTGTTAATTGATCTTCTGAGCTTGAACCAATATGCAGGGGCAGGAATTCATTGTAATCATTGAAATTCATAGCTAATTCTCAATAGCAAGTGAAAGGTACATGGGAAGGGTGGAAGGCCTGCATCTTTATAAACTACTATCTCAGGCTGTGATTCACAATAAAATGATTGATAAATGTAAGCTAAAAAATAGTAGAAGTAAGAAAATATATAGTATATATAAGAAGATAAATTGAAATTTAAGGAAATGAGAATGTTTGAGATTTGAACAATAAGCAATGTCACATAAATAGCAGATAAAAGGAAGAAAAATGCAAAAAAAAGAAGGCATGAGGGTGGGACAATGATGGAAACATATTATTCCAAAAAATTGGGGGGAATGGGAAATGGTCAGTACAGATATATTATTTGGAGGAATAATTAAGAGACAACAAAGAGTGATGAACTGACTGGCAGGAGTCCAATGAACAATAGATGGTTTTTTTTGCTTTGTTTGCTTGAGTTCCTTTGATGGCTTGATAAAAGGGATCTGATTTGGAGTACAGTAAATTGAGAAAAAAATCTTGATTTTTTTATGTTGCTTTTCTTCATAGCTGTGCGGTTGAAATAGAGAGTTTTGAAAGATAAAAAAGGAGAAAAAACAATGAGAAGAAAAAAATTCAAGCTATGGCTAGCACAAGGGAGAAGGTGATGTAATAAGAAATGAAAAAAACAATTACAGCACAATAAATGCCAGCATTAGAACATTGCAACGTATATTGTTACATGTCACCTTGTTTCCTGTTGTAAGGTTTGACTATGAAACAATATGTAAAAATTACTAATATTTTACTTATTTTACTATGAATTTCCTTATAAATAGAATAAATAAGATAAAAAATAATTATAAAAATAAATAATTATTATAAGTAAGGCATAAAAATGACTCTATTATTAAATAAATATAATAATATAATTTATATTATAAAAAAATATATGATAAAGAAATATATTAATATAAGATAATTAATATATTTAAACACACTTTATGATTGATACCAACAAATCATAAAGGTGTAAAAAAATTTCTTTTAGTAATAAAAAAAATTAATAACAATAATATTACTAATATTAAAGCTATAAATTAACATAAATACTATTTATATTAATTAAAGAATTATTAAAGTAATAATAGAGAGAAAATTATTATAATAAGAAGAAATAACTTACTTTTAACACTTAATATAATACTTTTGAATGATTTTAAGCCAAATAGTATAAATAACACTTATTCAAATTGTACTTATAATAAAAATTAAGAGAAATTACAAATTATCTTAATTTTACATGGATTTGAGATGTTTAAGAGAAATTTAACAAAAACAATTCAATAATTGAAGTAATCACATCACGATTGATGATTTTAATGAATATGATCTTTGATCTTTAATAATATAAAGGTTTTATATATAAAGAATAAAGAATTTACCTTTTTGATTTAATTATTTAGTGTTTTTGTTGCAACTGAAGGGAAAATAGAGTAAAAAGAGCTCTATTTATAGTAAATACCTCCCTTCTAGAGTCCAGTAGGGTTCTAGTAGACGTGTACTGATGCTTTCTACTAGAAATGATCAATATTTTAAGCTTTAGTGATGATTACATCATAATCAAACCATCTTATCTCATTATTACACCATTATTTAGAGTTATAACTATAACTCTGAGTTTGATGACATCATAGGATTGGCAGAAGCCTAAAATTTGTGAATTTTATTAGTATTAATCATAATATAATAGTATTAATCAGTTTGATCACTTATATGACTGTTAAACTTAAAATAAGATTACAGTGAGTGATCATAAATGATCAAATTTAAGCTTAAACTTTGATCATTAATACCTTTTGAATTATACAAGCTAAAACTATTCTGAGAGTGGATTCTGATAGCTTTGCATGTCCTTATTGCACTCACAAGAGTATTTCATTACATAAGCAAAACTCTATTTTTGATGATTTTTCTTGTAGCTCATCTTTTCTGTTGAAATCCAATATTTTAAACTTCAAACTATGATTTAAAAGGGTTATACCTTGAATATTATAATGAAAATTACGTCATTCTTCACGTATGAGCTAGTCGAATTTTACTTTCTACCCTTTTCTAAGTTTGGACCACTTTCACAATAAAGTGGTCAACAGCTCTGTTGATTTTATTAAATAATCCATTACAAGTTTTAACCTTTTTTATAGCTTGTATAATAAATCTCACATCTGTATTCCTAGAGTAATTACTTGGTGACTTTTCTTTGGTTTATCTCTCTATCCTTTATATTTCAAGAGATATTAGCTAAAAACCATGAATATATGCATTGACCAAAAAAGTGCATATATTCAGCTTAATTCCTTAAGTATTGACTTTAGATATTAGCTTTATAATTGTTTTATGTGTAGACTTTTATGGAGAATCTAATGGTACAGTTTTTTTTACATGTTGCTTCATTGGTTTCTGAGATAAATGAGGTTTTGTACCTTTTTTAAGATATTATTACTTATACTTCAGTAATTATTGACTTTTCAGATATGCCATAAAAATGACATAGGTGTATTTTACCATGAGGGATCTAATGGTGTAATTTATTTCAAATTTTTATTTATTAGATTCTGAGTTAATTCAGATTGTGTACTTATTTATGGTATTTTACTAATTTTGGAGATAATTATCATAAGTATAATTATTACAGAAATTTTGCTGTGACCTTTTTGGATATGTGGTCATATCTCAAAGGCTCACATTCTCTACCACCAAAAATTATTGTACCACAATCTGATATATCTAAATAGGCTATCATGCACTGTCCTACCTCTTCAATAGATATTGTTAGTCTTGAAGCTCAATACTGCTTGATTTTTCTATTCTTTAGGTTTTCTTTCATTTCTGAACCTTCTTCGTAGTTTATCAGCATTTTTTATATCTTTCTCAAGTAGCCATGTATCTTCTTGAGTTGGATTTCTATACCTTACAAGGTATACTCTCTCTTTTTCATTTCTTGTCTTTCTTTCTTGAAGGACTTTCACAATTTTCTTTTCCTCTCCTTCTTCCAAAGGGGGTATTTCAAGTGGGGGTTTATTTATTAGTGGAAATAATACCTTGTCACTTGAGCTGTAAGGTTTTATCAAGCTTACAGGGAAAGCTGGGTGTTTATTCATTAGTTCACCTGTGAGCTCCAATTCCACAGAATTAGGTCTATGTAGTGCTTTTATCATGAATGGTCCTGCAAAGGAATCTTTCAATTTCTTTAGTCCTCTTATATTATTGAAATTAAGAGTTGACACTAGGACCAATTCTCCTATTTTGCATTCAGCTGGTTTATGACTTTTATCCCATCTTTATTTTGCATATTTGAAAGAATCTTGCATACATCTGTTTGCATGGTGTCTTTCTTTGTCAAGCATTATTTTAAAACTTCTTGCTGTTGAGTGTATATCCACTAAGTCCTTTTTGAGGGTATCATAAAGAAGTCTTGGATTCCAACCTTTTCATAGCATCGCTGGTGTTTTGCCAGGAGAAGAATGAATTGATGTTTTATATGTCAGTTCCAGAGCTGGTATTAATGTACACCAATCATGGGTAAAACCATAAGAATATTTAAATTCCAGTCCATAAGCACAGAATCTTCTAATCATGTCCTCCAAGTTTTGTATCATTTTTTCTGCTAAACCATCAGTTTGAGGATGGTAAGCTGTTTAGAATGATGATTTTTTCCCAAACAAGTTATGGAGGTTTGTCCATAATGCTTAAGTTAGCTTTGGGTCTCTGTCACTTATGATATTTTGGAATAGGCCTGTGTGGCTAATGGCTTTATTGCATCTTATTATGGTTATTTCAATAGCTGTGTCATCTTTGTGACATGGTAGGAACATAGGAGTTTTGCTATACCTGTCAACTAACACTAGGCATGTATTATAATCTCTGTCTCCTCCTGGAGGTAGTGCTGTTGCCCAAGCCATATGAACTATTTCCCAAGGGGATTTTGGTTCTTGGATTTGGATCATCATTCCAATTTTTTTCCTGTGGATCTGTTGGCTCTTTGACATCTGTCACAGGTTTGGCAGTATTCTGCAACATCTTTCTTCCAATTTGGCCACCAAGAGCAGGTTTTCACCCTTTCTAGTGTTCTATCTTCTGAGAGATGTCCAGCTGCAACACTATCATGACACTCATTTAAAATAGTGCTTGTTAGAGTTCTGTCTGTCAAGGCCATAACACATGTGTGCTTTTTTCTATGATAGAGGATTCCATCAAGGAGTTGGAATCTTCCTTCATCATATGCCTCTTCCATATTTCATCTAATTTTGATGAAAGTGATGGGTCTTTGCAGTCTTTCATTAGCAGTTGGCTTAAGATATGGCAATTTTTGTCTATCTTATAGCTTTCTTTAACTTGGTTAAAGAATTCTGTGACAATGTCTGTGACACATATCCCTTCTATATGGTGCTCCTCCTGTGGTACCCATGCTGTATTTTCAGGAGTATTTGCTAGAGCCCATCTGCTAAGACCATCCGCATATTTATGAATATTACCAGATTTATGAACAATAGTCATCTTTCCTCTATATTCTTGGATAGCAATTTGCCATCTCAGCATATGTCTATTTGGAGTTTTCATATTTAATAGAGATTTTACAGCATTACAGTCTGTAATCACATCAAATATTGTTCCATACAAGTAATAGTTTAATTTTTCTAAAACCCATACTAAGCATAGGCATTCAATTTGGCTTGCTCCATATCTTGCCTGTGTTGGCTTTATCTGTCTTGAAATAAAACAAATTGGTCCTTCCACTGGTTTATCATTGATGATTTGTGTCTGGTGTAGTGCAGCACCTAGTCCTTCTCCACAAGCATCAATGTATAATTCAAAGGGTAGTTTCCAATCTGGCACTAGAAGAAATGGGGCATTTGTTAAGGAATTTTTCAATTATTCATATGCTTTGACTCTTTCTTCAGTCATTTCATAGCCTGTTTGTTGGTCACAGAGCTTATACAATGACTTGGCAATTCTTTCAAAATCTTTTATATGTTGTCTGTATTAAGCAGAAAATCCTAGAAATTATTTCATTTCTTTCTTTGTTTGGGGCATTGGTTTCAATATTACTGCTGCTACTTTGTTTTTGTCTATGCCCAAACTTAGTCCAGATACAACATGTCCTAGTGCTTTCAGTTCACTGTATGCAAAATGACACTTTTTCAGAGAGATTTTCATGTTTACTTGGACTATTTTTTGCAAGACTCTTTCTAGTGTTGAGAGGTGATTTTCCCAAGTCTCTGAGAAAATTATAATATCATCAATATAAATAATCAGCCATCCTTCTGATAATTCTTCAGGAAATATGGTATTCATAATCCTCTGGTAGTGGGATGGTGCATTTTTATACCAAATGGCATCCTGAGATATTAAAAGATTCCACAGTGAACTATTATCCTTAGTAGCTTCTTGGCATTGTCTGTTAAGACATTTTGATGAAAACCCTTTAGAGCATCCATGGCTTTAATGAATGTAGCCTGAGATAATTGTGTTAATGTCTCATGGATTCTGGGTATTGGATATCTGTCAAGGATAGTATAGGTGTTCAGAGCTCTAAGGTCTCCCACCATCCTTGATTCTCCATTATGCCAGGTAATAATGACAGGCGTAGTTACCTCTACCTGTTCATTATGTCCTACTTTACTTAGTACTCCAAGGTCCATTAGTTCTTCAATGTGTACCTCTAAAGCTTCTCTAGCTCTTGGGCTGGATGGATAATCTGGTCTTCTTAATAAAGGTGGATAAGGTTTTTCTACATTAATAATTATGGCTACCTCATGTTCAATTATGGAACCTAGTGGTTCTTTGTCAGTTTCAAAGGCATTTTTATATTTAAATAAGAGGTCAATCAATTTTTCTTTCATTTTCACTGTTCATTCATGATCAAATTCTGCCTCTTTTAGCCGTTAAGTTATGATAAAATCCATTTCTAGGCTGTTTTCTTCATTCTTGACAACTGTTATTTGTCTTTTAATATTGAGAAAGCCAAACTTTTGTTTTTTATTATCACCTATGGTAAAATATCTATCCTTTTGGTTAGAGATATCTATGACATAAATTGACTATTAGTCATTTCCAAGTATAGAATGATTACTAGTACAGTTGTCCATTACCACAAACTCTACTTTAATTCTGACACATTGTGAAGGGTGAGAAAGAATGAGTGTTAAGTCAATTATTCTAAGGGGCTTCATGCTCTCACTTGCACTACTAAATTTGACACCTTGTATTGGTATAGGTTTTTCTTGTCAATCTGGAACAATTGTTTTTAAATAACTTTCACCCAAAAAGGTGCAATATGCTCCTGTATCCAAGTTCACTTTTTCCTCTTGGTTATTAACCATGACAATACTTATACTTAATTTTCCAGCTTTATATCCCATTCCTTTTGCAGGTTTGGTTCTATACAGTTTGGCATCTTGCACATTTGTCAGGTTTGTTTCAGATGTTCCAACTTGTGGTAAGTTTGAGTTAACATCTAGTACTTCATAAATTATATCAATATTATTAATTTGTGCATTAATTATATTAATTTAATCACTTTCAGAAGTTTCTGACTCTTCTGTCTCTTTTTCAGAGTCAGATTCCTCCTCTTTGTCATTGTGGTTTTATGTTTCCACAATTTCATTGATTTTTGCCTTTTTGAGGCAGTTATTGGCTGAGTGTCCAATACCTCCACATTTATGGCAATTTCTTTGCTCATTATTGTAGGATGTGTTGGGCTTGAAAGCTTCTTTTGATTTATCTTTTTTGATAAATGGCTCATTTGGACTTTTGATGTCCAATTTTTTCCAATTTCTGCCAATTTTTGTTCTTTTCACTATGTCTTCTAGTTAATTTATATACTCTTCTATGGAGCATGGTTCTATACACCTGCTTCTCAGGGAATGTTCCAATTCTCCTCCACATTTCTTAAGTGTTTTCATGTGTACCATTTTTCGTGACATTTCTGGGTACAGTGAATTTAATCTTTCAACTTGTTTTAAGAACCAAGTCAAAGGTTTATCTTTGTCTGGGTCAAAGAAGAAGTTTTCAAATGCATTTTCTATTTGGTACCTCCAGGAATCATTTGCCCACTTGGTGATTATTTCTTGTTTCCACCCAGACCAGGTACTTTTGCCATTTGTTTGTCTTATGCCATAACACCATCTTTTTTCAGATTTCTCAAACAGTGAGTGTAATCTTGCAGTGATCAATTCATCTGGTATGGCATAATCTTCTTGTAACATTTCAATTGTCTTAATAAATGACATATGGTCATATTCACCTTCTCCTGTGAATGTTGGCCATTCTTTTAATTGAGGTTCCTCCTTCATTAAGACTTGGTTATTGTCTTGGTGACTCAAGTCTGTTATGAATGGATTTGTTAATTAATCTTTTGGTTTAACAGGGCTTCTTATGTGAGAAAATGGAGTTGATAATTTTGGCATATTTAAGTTAGCCTCATTAATTTTATCCATTCTTTCAGTGATAAGCCTTATTTCACTTTGAATGTCATCTTTCAGATGCATTCTTGCCTCATCACTTTTTTCAACATGGTCTAAAAGTAATTTCTGGTGTGATGAAGTCTTTTCTTCAAATGTTTCTACAGAAATACTTAATTTGTTCAACTTTTCTGTAATATTATCAATACTCACATCATAATTGATTGTCAAAGTTGCATGTTTGATATTGTTTATGTATTTATACAATTCTTGTTTTCCTTGTATCAATTTTTGAGTATTATCAATCAAAACCTTTGGTTTGTTGTTTTCAACCATAAATCTAATGTTATCAATTTCTTTTTTATTTTGTACAAAAATGTTTGTCAAAGATGATAAGCTATTATTTATTCCTTGTAAAGATAATAAACTATTTTTAATGTCTTTAAGAGGTAAAATACTGTCTTTAAGCTCTGTTAAAGTATTTACAACATCAGGAGACAAGGTTATTTCTTTGGGAAATGGGGTTGTCTCATTCTTTGCTCCTCTTTGTCTTTGAATTCAATCAAAGTTCTGGCCATGTTGAAGACATTGTCCATGGCATCTTTTTGGATTTTTGGAATCCTGTAGCTTGGGGAATATGGTTTCCTCCAATTCTTTTTCTTGTTCTTCTTCCCTTCTTGGGGAGGTTGGTTGGCTTGAGGCTTGCTGGTAGAAGCTATTTGGGCTTCTGCCTTGCTTGCCTCCCTCTTTTTGGAGTGGTACTCCTTGATCTTTTTGATTTGAGGCTTGGATGAAAGTGGATTCCATCCATTGAAGTATACCACTATCTCCTCCTCTGTGAGGAACCTTTTTAGGATGTTCCAGGAGTTCATCACTCCTTGGTGTATTTGAGGCAACATTTCCCAGTCCTTGTCTTTGTACACTGTGTAGTACTGCTTGTGCTTCCTCATGTAAATGTCCATATGAGCCCTCTTAATGTGATTTGTACCTGTTTGTGTTACTCATACTTAGTTCTAACTCTGGTTCAAATATCAGAGGCATTTGTGGGACTTGCCTTTGGGATAAGGCACTTCCTTGTGTGGATTCTGTTCCACTGGGTATATTGCCCTTTCTTTTTCCTTTTGAAGAATCAATTCTACTTCTAATTCCAGCTCCATCTGATTGGATGGAGTATTGGGAGCCTCTTCTGGTAGTCATTATTTACAAAATAAGAAGTAAGAGGATTTCAGGAAAAGAATTCTTCTTATGGCAATTTATAAATGAGGTACTCACCTTCAGAGTCCTGAATAGTGGGTCCTGGAAAGTCTAATTTCTTAGCTCTCTTTTTCTTAATGACAATGGTGTTGGAGAACTTGGACAAGTTTCTTCCACCAATCTTCCAACAGTGGCTTGGTTGCTTTCTGTTGGATTTTCTTCAAACACTAAAAAAGACAAATAGGTATAAGTCTTTTATATAATAAGTGTTATTTTTGGTAAGATATGGAACTTTTCCACATATAAATTGCTTTTATATCTTTGGTAAAATGGAATGAATAAAAAAATGAATAGAAATGGATAAAAATAACTTTTTTTATTGGTTTTTAATATTTCTTAATATTTTTTATGTTTCTTATTTTTAAAGAATAAAATAAAAATGAATATGATTCTTTTATGAATTAATTTATAATATAAAGTTATTTTTGATTTATAAAATATCTTTTTTAATCACTTGAGTCACTCAAAGAAAGTTCTTGCAAGTCTAAGGATGTGAAAAACCACATGTAAGACAGTACAATTGCTTTCCAAATGCCCCAATAGCTTTTAAAATCAATAAATATAAAATTACTGTATAATTCTATGATTATAATTATAATTTCTTATTGAATAAACCCAATTAGAATCTTTTTAAAGGTCTTTTAAAGTAAATATCACGGGAAGGCCCCCAAATGTAAGGTTTGACTATGCAACAATAAGTAAAAATTACTAATATTTTACTTATTTTACTATGAATGTCCTTATAAATAGAATGAATGTGATGAAAGATAATTATAATAATAAAGAATTATTATAGTTCAAGCGTAAAAATGATTACATTATTAAATAAATATAATAATATAATAAATAGATATATCAATAAAAGGTAATTCATATATTTAGAAGCACTTTATTATTGTTACCAACAAATAATGAAGGTGTAAAAAACCGTTTTTTATTAATAAAAAACAATAAATAAGAATAATATTACTAATATTAAAGCTGTAAATTAATATAAATACTATTTATATTAATTAAAGAATTATTGCAGTAATAATAGAGAGAAAATTATTATAATAAGAAGAAATAACTTACTTTTAACACTTAATATAATAATTTTGAATGATTTTACACCAAATAGTATAAATACCACTTATTCAAATTGTACTTAAAATAAAAATCAAGAGAACTTACAAACTATCTTAATTTTACGTGGATTTGAGATGTTTAAGAGAAATTTAGCAAAAACAATTCAATAATTGAAGTAATCACATCAAGATTGATGATTTTAATGAAGATGATCTTTGATCTTTAATAATATACAAGCTTTATATGTAAAGAATAAAGAATTTACCTTTTTGATTTAATTATTTAGTGTTTTTGTTGCATCTGAGGGGAAAATAGATTAAAAAGAGCTCTATTTATAGTAATTACCTCCCTTCTAGAGTCTACCAGGCTTCTATCAGACGTGTACTGATTCTTTCTACTAGAAATGATCAATATTTTAAGTTTTAGTGATGATTACATCATAATCAAACCATCTTATCTCATTATTACACCATTATTTAGAGTTATCACTATAACTCTAAGTTTGATGACATCATAGGATGGGAAGAAGCCTAAGCTTTGTGGATTTTATTAGTATTAATTATAATGTAATAGTATTCATCAGTTTTATCACTTATATGAATGTTAAACTTAAAATAAGATTACAGTGAGTGATCATAAATGATAAAATTTAAGCTTAAAATTTGATCATTAACAACTTTTAAGTTATACATGCTACAGATCTTCTGAGAGTGGATTTTGATAGCTTGGCATGTCCTTATTAAGCTGCCAAGAGAATTTTAATTACATCATCAAAACTCTATTTTTGATTTTTTTCTTGTAACTCATCCTTTCTGTCAAAATTCAATATTTTAAACTTCAAACTATGATTTCAAGGGGTTATACCTTGAATATTATAATAGCAATTACGTCATTCTTCAGGTATGAGCTATTGAAATCTGATTGTCCAAATCTTTTTCAGTTTGGACCACTTTCACAACAAAGTGCTCAACAACTGTATTGATTTTATTCAATAATCCATTAAACGTTTTAACCTTGCTTATAGCTTGTGAAATAAACCTCATATCTGTATTCCTACAGTAATTACTTGGTGACTTTTTTTTGGTTTATCACTCTATCTTGTATATTTCAAGAGATATTAGCTAAAAACCATGAATATATGCATTGACCAAAAAAGTGCCTATATTCAGCTTAATTCCTTAAGTATTAACTTTAGAGATTAGCTTTCTGATTGTTTTATGTGTAGACTTTATGGAGAATTCAATGGTACAATTTATTTAACATGTTGTCTCATTGGCCTCTGAGATAAATGAGGTTTTGTACCTTTTTTAAGATATTATTACTTATAATTCAGTAATTATTAACTTTTCAGATATGCCATAAAAATGACATATGTGTATTTTACCATGAGGAATCTAATGGTGTATTTTTTTTAAATGTTTCTTCATTATATTCTGAGTTAATTCAGATTTTGTACTCATCTATGGTATTTTACTAATTTTTGAGATAATTATCATAAGTATAATTATCATAGAAATTTTTCTGTGACCTTTTTGGATATGAAGTCATATCTCAAAGGCTCACACCTGTTATTACTACACTACTTCAACCAATAACATCACTCCTCACAGAAACACCTCATCCAACAAATTTCAAAATTTGCTTCAAAAAAAATTCTACACAAGAAAAATTTTCAACATAAAATTTTTTTTCCTATATAAAGAAAATTTCCAGCATAAAAAATGATTTTCCAACATAAAAAAAATAAAAATAAAAATAAATTTTCAACATAAAAAAAAATTCCAATATAAAAAGAAAAAAATTTCAACATAAAAAAAATAAAATAAAATATGTAATCAAAGAATAGCTCAAATGAAATTAGTCCTTGTATGACTTTGAACTACAGGGTAGCAACCTGAGGGCTGACATTATTCCTTGTATGACTTTAACCTACAGGGTGGTTCCCATAAAGCCAAAATTAGTCTTTTTATGACTTTAAACTACAGGGGTGGAGCACCAGAGGGCTGAAAATTCAATTAAAACCAAGGAATAATAAAAATCAAAGAAAACTGACAATGCCAAGAGTAACAACAAAAGTGAAGAATACAATAATGAATACTTCAAGCTGAATTTAATGAAAAATATTCAAATCCAAATGGGAATATCAATTTTTATCCATTTTATCCTCATTAGAACAGTAAACTTCTCACTTGTGTAACTCCGGACTAGGGTTTTCATATGTCTTTATATGACGTTAAAATGCAGGATTTGATGTACCTAATATACTCTGTTTTATCCACCTAGAGGAAAATCCTTGTATTAATTGAAACTAAAACTCAAATTTAATTATCAACAGAAGTAAATGGACGATACTAAAGACACTGTTTCATTTTCACTAAAAATTTGAATAAAAAAATAATATTATCAATTGATACTTTTTAACCATCTCAAAAAAAAGGAAGTTAAATCCGATGAAGAAAAATATGAATTAGTACTCAAAAAGGTTATACAAGTCAATGAAGCTATGCCTCAAGATCTGAATCAACCTTTGGAAATACCTGAATTATCAAGAGATCCATATAAAACACCTTTATTGCCTAACCCACCTCTATCTATTGAAACATTAAAAGTTACAGAAGAAAGAATTTTAATGATAAATTTTGGACCATCTGGATGGTAATCAGAAGAAGAAACAAAATTATTAAAATTCTTATATTACTAAGAGAAAGGGCTATAGCATTTTGTGAAGAAGAAAGAGGTTTACTGAAACCTTCTTGTAGAAAAACCATGAAATACCAGCTATACCACATGAACCATGGCAAAAGAAACCAACACCAATACCAAAATTAATTTTACCTCAATTTATTGAGCTAGTAAGAGAAAGAATATGTACAGGACTCTATGAGAAATCAACATCAAGCTATAAAAGTCTGGTATTTTGTGATGCAAAACCAAATGGAAAACTTAGAATAGTTCATGATCTTCAAGACCCCAATGAAGTCACAATAAAAGATGCAGTATGACCACCAAATTTTGATGGGTTTTTCAGATCATTTTCAGGAAAAGCATGCTATGGATTAGGAGATATTATGGGAGGATATGATGAAAGATAGTTGGATATTACTCCAAGACCCCTTGCAACCATTGAAACACCACTTTGAATACTTCAGCTTACTAGACTACCTCAAGGTGCAACAAACTCTGTGGCAGTTTGTCAAGCACATATGACTTGGATACTTCAGGAGGAAATACCAGAGAACCTTTGAATATTTATAGATGATGGAGGGATTAAAGGATCCAAAAAAGATATAAGCATGAAACATTAAAGGAGAATCCACTCATAAGAAGATTTGTTTGGGAATATGTAGTAACATTGGAAAGAATACTTTATAGGATAGAAGAGGCAGGACCCACAGTTTCAGGATCAATTGTTTGTGTTGTGTTCCAGCACTTGATATTGTAGGGAATGTTGTATCTTTGGGAGGAAAAAAGATTTTAAAACAGAAGATAAACAAGATACAAAACTGGCCTAGAGCAACAACAAAGAAAGGAGCTAGAGGATTCTTAGGACTATGTGCATATGTCAGAATTTTTATCAAGTACTTTTCACAAGTTGCAGAACCATTGAGAAGATTGAAAAGGGAGGATTTACTATGGAAATGGAATGAAAATTCAAAGAATTTTTTACAAAACTCAAGAAGATAGTAGAAGAAGAAATTACTTTGAAGACATTGAATTATGGAAAAGGGTCAGAGAAGATAAAATTAGAAATATATTCAATTCATATTTCAGCTGGTGCGGTTCTTATGCAAGAGGATGAGAATGGAAAGGCTAGACCTGTACTATATGAATAGGTAACCTTTTCTTGACTAGAATCTAAAGATTCTAAGCCTAAATTATAATTATGTGGTGTTGCAGGAATACTCAAAAAACTTGAAACAATATCATGGGGGAAACATTTTAAGCTTTAATAGAAATTATAAAAACACCTTGTTTACCAATCCGCCAATGACAAGATGGGTAGCATTCATTCAGATTTTTTCTTTTGATCTGGTACACAACCCACAAAAGACATTTACTATGCCAGATGGATTATCAAGAAGATCAAAGGGGGAAGATGAAGATGAAAGTGAAAGGGATGATTTTGACAAAGAAGAAGAATGGATCAAACCTCATTCAGGATTTGGCTTGAAAGAAGTAAATATAAGCAAAGTGAGAAAATTATTCATAAATAAAACAAACAATATTGAAGTTCCAAAAAAACAGGAAGGATTTGAAAAACTTGTGCAGGAATATTTGACTAGTTTGCAAAAGCTGAAAAATATTGGGAAAGAGAACTTCAAGAGGATTAAAATAAGATCAATAAATTTCTATCTAGAAGATGGGCAGTTAAAAAGAAGAAATCAAGAGAATCCATAAGTAGTTTTGTTCATTGAAAAAGCTCAGAAACAGCTTTTAATGAAAATTCACAGTTAATTTTGTCATAGAGGTGAAAAAGAAACATACAGAATAATGAATAAAAGATATTGATGGGAAGGAATAAAAAGATATTCAATAAATGGGTTAAATCATGTAAAGAATGTCATAAAAGGAGTAATTTGAAACAAAAAGAAGGGAAGATATATGTAATATCCACTTTTTTTGGAAGGGGAAGTATGTATGCAGTCCATATGAAGGCAGGAAGATGGAAATATTTAGTGGTAGAAAAAGATGACTTTTCAGGATGGTCAGAAATTGTGGCATTAACTAGGCTAACCACAAAATCAGTCTCAGAATGTATTTGTAGATATGGAGCACCCAATGAAGTAACAGTAGACAGAGGAGAATAATTTGGAAAAGAGCTACAAGAAGAAGTAAAAAGAGCAGGATCAAGAATCAGAATAACTACACCTTACTACATGGAATCACAAGGAATTGTTGAAAGAGGCCATAAGAAATTAAAAGATGCACTTGCAAAAATGTGTGGTGAAAATTGATGTAAACGGAAAGAATACTTACCAATCGTAACCTTGGCAGATATAATTTCAGCAAAAAGAACAACAATATACTCTCCATTTGATCTTCAGTTTGATCAGAAAGCTGTCTTCCCAATTGACATAGAAACAAACACATAAATAGCCATAGAGTGGAATAAGATATCATCAACAGAAGAGCTATTGGAAGAAAGAGAAATACAGATTAAGGCAAAAGAGGAAAAAAGATTAAAAGTAAAAAATAAATTTAAAGATTCAAGAAACATATCAGTTAAATACTTGGACAAAAGGATGGCACACAAAGTTAGAGATCCACTTCAACCAGGGGATTCGGTATCAGCTTACAATAAAAAACTTGAATCACAGTGTTTTTTACTTTTTAAAAACTATTTTAATGGATCCTTCAGAGTTATCAGTCAAGCTAATAATGGAACTTATGAGCTGGAGGAACTGGATGGTACTAAACTCTCAAAACAGTTTGCAGAAAATAATATCAAGAGATTTTATCCAAGGGAAAGGATAGTTCACATAAATTCAGAGTTAGGAAATGAAAAAAGTGAATAAAGTGAAGCTGAAGATTCAATATTAGAGGGAGAAGAAATTGGAAATAATTCATAATCTGATTGATATAGGCAAGATCTCAACTTGAATTCTGGGGAAAGCATAGAATGGAGAGGGGATGTGTTATTCCTTACCAATTATACCAGTTTCAAGCTTGCCAAATATAATAATAAAAAATTTGTGGAATAATTCAGGGGCAAGAAAATGAAAATGTGGAATAATTTCAGACAATAGGAATTAGGGAATAGCTCTGTATATGGAAATAAGAATTAGGAATGACTCCCAAGAAGAAAAGAAAATGGCAGAATTGCTCTGGAAATTGACATAGGAATTAGGGACTAATGCTGGAGATGGAAATAGGAATTATAGAATAACACTGGAGATGGAAATAGTAATTAGTGAATAACTCTGAAGATGAAAATAGGAATTAGCGAATAAATCCAGATATGGAAATCAAATTTCAGAACTGCAGAACTAGGTAAATAAAACTGTACAGAGGTCCTAGGGAATAATCAAGAAGATTACTATTTCAACCAGAAAAATTTCAATTAAAAAATGGAATACCAATTTCCCCACCTTTTTCCAATATAATGGCAGTGCACTCAAGAACAAAAAACTGTATTTTCCCCACTTTCTCCACTTCCAAGGAAAATATCACCAGCTAAATTATCTCAAGCATATCATATGACTAGAAGGAATTCCAATTGTCAGAAGGTGTATTTTCTCCACTTTCTTGGGACAAAAACATCTCACCAGCCAAATTATCTCAATTAAATCACATGATTTTGATAAGAAAAAACACCGCCAGCAAAATTCTCTTGGAAAACGCATTGCCACACCAAAGCTACACATCTCACCAGCTAAAAAATCTCAACTATTAGTGTTCTAAATCTCCTGTTCTGAGAAGCTCTATTGAAGCACAAAAGGTATAAATAGAGGTCTTCTCTCCCTCATTTTCCAGATAAAATAATGGGAAAGTTCCCATTATTGAGGACCACAACAATCCCTGAGCTAGTAGGATATGTAGAGTAGTAGTAGTGCATTAGTCATGAAAAGCTCAGTAGCCCTGCTCAGTAGCTTAGTATCAGTGAATAATAGTAGTATTACTGTATTGGAAATCTCAGTAAGCCTTTCTCAGTAGCTTAGTACTAGTGACAAATAGTATTATTACTGTAGTGAAAATCTTAGTAGCCTTTCTAGTATTACTGTAGTGAAAATCTCAGTAGCCTTTCTCAGTAGCTTAGTATCATTAAAAGAAATAAGTAGTGCTATAAACATAATATTATTTAAAATTCACTCTTAGTAACAAATCCCATAGTATTATTATTAGTATTAATATTCAAAAAAAACTATTAGTCTTACCAAAATCAAATCAAATGTTATTCTTCATTTTATTATAGTGTTGAATTGGAGGTTTGGCTTTATATTTATTTATAAGTCTAATTTAGAGACTACAGATAAGTCTTCTTTATCTGCTTAAACCACAGATTATTTTTTATTTTTGAAAATCTCTGTAGGGCTGACTATTAAGTATAGTTTAGACAGGCAGCTAATACACCTTAGCACCCATGGTTATTGGACGACTTTGAAGTTCAAAACAGACTTACCAATAATTTTCCCCTCAAGGTACTTCCCTATTTTGTCCCACACCAAAAGGAGTTCCCACAACACCCTCATAAAAACCCAACAGCTGACTTATATGCCAAAGACCTCCAACACTCATGCATGAGAAACAAGTGCCCAATAAAAAAAAGAAGAAGAAAAGAGATTAATGGACAAATCAAAAAACACCAATGAGTAATTCCCCACTGCCCAACTACAACAAGGAGATCTATTAGCAAGAGACAGATCAAAGCTCACCAAACCAAGTATCATTATTACAAACCAACTGCCACAATAAAAGAGACACAATTTTTAGCATGTCAAATTCAGAACTAACTGGAATGGCCCTTCTCTTACAGGAACCATGGACCTACACTCACAGCCATCAGCCCCCAAAGCACCCAGACTGGCACCTACTATCCCCTATTCCCAACACCAACACCAAAGAGAACAGACCAAGAGCTTGCATATATGTGAATAAAAAAACTACCATTTCATCAAATTGCACATAATCCTACAAACAATCCACTATTAACCACAGAAATCCTGAATCTCAACCCAATGGAAACACCTCACCCAATCAAAATAACATCACTATACAATCCCCCAAAAAAATTCCCAGGGCTAGAAACCTGGAAGCAGTGGCTGGACACTCAATACTACAGGGACATCCCCACCTTTCTAGCATTAGACTCAAACCTTCACCACCAACATTTGAACCCACCAGGAAGAAAAGGAAGTTATCAGATTATGTTCCACCAAGGAATTCCAGATCATTTCCCCAAAAGGAGTACCCATGCTCCTAGGACCAAGGGGAAGAGCAACCACAATAGAGTTTATGTGGGCAAATCAAGAAGAAAAGAAGAAATTATACTAAACACAAAGGTGAAAATAAACAATAAATCATTCAGACACCACCCCATAATCACAACTTATAACACAGAAAGCAATACCCAACATCTTCCAGAACTAAAATGGGTAGTCAACCCAAGTAAAATAGACCAAGAGAAACTGAAAAAAACCTTCAAATTAGGATTTTAAATAAGCACACCAGGCCAAGAACCTCAGCACCCAAAATAAAAAACCCTAATGGAAGAAATGAAAGAAACATACAAAAATAAAGGTAGTTTGATTAAACCAAAAAAACATTGAAGCAAACCATTGTGGAACATGACCATCCTTCAACCATTAGTGATGGAAAGAAACAAAGAAAGGAGGGAAATTCTCAAACACCAGTCCCAAGAGAAAAAACAACTATACTACCAAGATCAATAAATCTTCGAAAGCAAAGTAATAGACCTGAAATACACTAACTCAATTGAATTTGTAGCAGAAAAGGCCCATACAATGCATATCAAGCTTACAGGCTCACCAAGGAGAGGTACTTTAGTGCAAGAGCACCACTAAAACTTCTGAATGGGGAAAAACAGATGCCAATGAAATTGGAAGGATACTAGTTTCAGGTATTTCCACAACAGAGAATACAAGTGGGACTGATACCGTATCTCAATTACCACAAAAGCCCTGCAGATTGACAACATTCCCAACAATATCAGGACAAGAAATAATCAAGGCCATAAAAAATACCAAATAAGAAGGCAGAAGGCCCAGAAAACATCCCAAATGAAATTTTGAAAGCAGCAGAAAATATAATAACCCCCTATCTAGAAGATGTGTTCAGCAAATGCCATGAAATAGGAATATTCCCACCAGAATTAAGGGAATCTTTAACAACTATAATCAGGAAAGCAGAAAAAGATTATTAATACAAACCAAATTCCTACAGACCAATAGCCCTGATCAACAACAGAAAAGGGGGAGGATTTTAGTAATTAACAGAAGGCTATTATACTGGGCAGAGGCAGCTGCTGTGGGATGAGATAAGGAAGTATCTTGAGTTGGAAATTACTGGTAAGTCTGTTTTGAATTTCAGAATTTTCCAATGACCATGGGTGCTAATTTGTATTAGATGCCCCTCTAAATAATACTGACTAGTAAGCCTACAAATAATCACAAAAGTAAGATTTGTGGCTTTAACGGATGGAGGAGACTTATCAGAAGTCCCTAAATCAGATCTATCAATACCACTACAGTAAAAACCCTTATGTAAAACTAAATTTTTGATAAAATAAAGACTAAAGCTTTCTGTAATTAAAGATATATATTTTTTTATGGCTGTATGTTCATTAGAATGATTTTCTTAATAGTAATACTAATCATAAAATAGCTGAATTTGATTTTTTTTAATAATTTTTGAATACTGAGTTTATATCACTCCTTCTTTTTTTAATAATACTAAGCTTTAACTATTGCTATACTACTATTTTTCAATAATACCAAGCTACTGAGCTTTCACTATGGCTATACTATGATTCTTCAGCAATACTAAGCTACTGAGAAATGCCATTGAGCTTTTCATTGTGGGTATACCACTATTCTTAAACAATACTAAGCTACTGAGAAAGGCTACTGAGCTTTTCACTATGCTTATACTACTATTATTTAGCAATACTAAGCTACTGAGAAAGGCTACTGAGCTTTTTACTAAGTTTATACTACTACTACTCTAGATATCCTGCTAGCCCAGGGATGGTTTTGATCCTGGATAGTGGTAGCTTGTTCCATGATTATTGGGAAAATGAGGGAGAGAGGACCCCTGATTATACCTTTTGGTCCTCCATAGAGATTTTCAAAACAGGGTACTCAGAAAAAATCATAGTTGAGAGGTTTTAGGTGGTGAGACATGTAGTTTTGGTTTATCAATGTGACACAGGCTCCAAATTATGACCAATGAGATTTAGTTGTCACAACAATTGGTAATTATAGGTATGCACCTGAAATTAATTTAAATTCTGACCAATCAGATGGTGTTATTCTTTTAATGGACTTTTGATGTGAAGTCTTACCAATGAGATTAGTATATCACAGCAATTTGTTATTATAGGTATGTACCAGGAATTGATTTGATTTTATGATAGGTCTTGAATAATTTGTGGTTTGTATTTGAAAGGATTAGTCAGCTTCTGTGCAATTTCTGTCCATTTTTATGTCAAGCTTATGGGTTAGGTTGAAAATAATTCTTTTTAAAAAATATTGTCTTTCTTCTTCCAGAAATATTTTATTATTCCTTTTTTGTTTTGTCTTTTCATTCTTCTTAAAACTTGCACAAAACACTAATTTTGAAATTGCCTTCAATGGCACTTTAATCAGCTACATGACCAATCCAGAGGTGATCAGATCCTCCTTGTTAACTGAGACAGAATGGTTTTCTTTTTTAGTCCGGAATTGTAACTGTTTCTGTAGAAATAACTTATTTTTAACTTTCTATTCATCTTAACAACTAATGGATATATTGAATTCTATTTACTTCTATTTTTTATTTCTTTTCCTGGTAAGGTTGAAACTGATACTTAAATAAGAGTATGAATACTTCTCAAAATTTCTATAAGTCCCACTTTGGGATATAAGGCTCATATTTTTTACTCATTATTTTCAGCTTTGTATTATGATATTGTGAAGCTATCTCTGAGTTTTTCTGCTTGAAAAAAGGTTGTTATCCTCAATTTGAAATGAATTTTCTCTGCTTCAACAAATTTCTTTATGAGAGTTATGGTGTGAAAATATTTTCAAAAATGACCTATTTTTCTTCCTTGCATTCTTTCCAAGGTATTTTAAGACTCACAATTCAAAAGGCCTCATTCAATTACTTCCTTTTTAATCCTTTCAGCATTATCAATGCTACTATCATCTAAAAATAAGCCTTCAAATTTAATAAGGGTAAATCTCTATTCATTTCTCTATTAAATATTCCAAATTTGAATCTCATTCACCATAACAAATTTGGATACACCTGATAGAAGGTGCTCAATTTGGAAAAGAGCTCTTACCCACTTCAGCATGAGCTTTGACCTTGCTCTGAGTTAGTCTTGATCCATAGTTTTCATCATAATTCTTATTCCTGTTTATTATAAGCCAATTAAACACTAAAAAATCTTCATTATTCATTTATTTTCCAGTTTTCTAAATTGGTTTGATATAATTTTATTTTCATAATATTCAGGTCCTAGAATAATTGACAAGTGCTTTTAATTCCTCTCTCATTTGTATGCAGCTGTAATATAGTATGAATTTTTGACTTTACCACTATATTAAAGCTTGAAAAACTATTTCAGTTTTCTTAACAACTTCATAGAGAGAAGCCACTCTTCTATATAAAGCTATTTGTTCTTTCACATTTTCTATGTTCCATTTCTAAAAGACAGAAATACTTCGTCTTATAGTATTTCTGAAGAAGTATAGGAATACAGAATCATCTTCTTGTGAAGTACTTACCTTCATTAAGATTTTTTTTCCAATTATTCCATTTTCTAGAATTTTTTTTTTGAGGAAAATAGAAGAATGAACACCTTCTTCAATTTTTAAATCTGTTCATTTAAGAAATGCAATGTGAAGAAAATATATAATCATTTCTTTGGTTCATATTTATATTCTTATTAATTATTGAGTCATTGTTTCTTTCCTTAATGATATTATGTTTTCTGAACTATTTTTTTTGAAAGAAAACTACAAATAGATATCACTCTTCTTATTTCATATGATAAGTCTGCTTATTTCATATAATCAGCTTTGAAATAGATTTTTTATCATCATACTTATCATTATATTTTTTCTTTCTTGGGGGTTTCCTAGATACCTCAATTTTCATGGTTTAAGTTATCAAAATCACATTAATTTGGGATCCTCTTGAATACTTCTAGTGAGAATTTGTCAATTATTATTGACTTATCTAAATTATGGTACGTTCAAAGGCTTTTACCTATTTTTAGTGTTAATAAGTCAACGATGGTTTAATTTCTTCCAGTTTGAGGCTCCAAAGCCAAAAGGAATTTATCAATATGCATAATAATTTACTAATACAATAATAATGAATAAAATTAGTTTTGACAATAATAAGGTCTTGAAGGTTAGTTTTGAAAAGGTTTGAAATTAAATATTTCAGTAATAAAGTCTTGTTTTCTTATTTTGAAAATCTCCTTTTTTATTGTAAACCAGCTTTGTAGCAGTTTTCAAAGGTTGTTGAAAACCTTTCAGCTTAAAGCTGGCTTGTTGCAAAAGATCAAGCCACACAACTAGGATTATTGTACTCTGTATGATCTCAGAGTAACAATTTCATAAGTCAAATATGATAAGCACACTTTCTGGATGATTTTTTATATTCCAGCCAAGATTAAATTGAGAGCTAGACTTGTAAAATTCAATTCTCAACATCCCTTTGCAGGTGATTTAGTCTTCTTTTGTGGTATCCCTATACCATAAATTCCATCTTTGTTTGGCTTGGAGGAACTGTTGATTTAAGTTAAGGAGCCATTTTTCTTTAGCCTGAGGTTATGAAGCTATAAATAAACTCTAATTCTAAGCTTAAATAATCTATAGGTGGATAAATCAAACCTCTATTTATAATTTGAAACCCCACTGTACCATCCAAAACTAAAAACTGTGAAGTGTTGGTTTACCCAAAATAATCACCCATTTTCCATTTCTTTTTATTTGATTTCATTTTCATTTTCTTTACCATTTCAGGTGGGTAGTCAAATATTACTATATCAAAAAGTGTCTGAGGTATAAGGTTTTATGATAGACTTATACTTTCAAAGGGGTCAGATTATAAGTCAATGTTAGTTTATATAGATTCAATGAATCTTAGTTATGAGTTAACCTAACTGAGGCTTAATAGCTTAAAACAAAAAGGAAAAAATAATAGAAATACATCATTAGATATAGTTCAAGATATAAATATAAACTGATCAGATGACATTAGAAATTTTGCATGGGGTATGTATGACCCTTTTCTGTCAAAGAAAACCTTAGTATTTTTTGTGGAAGGATTTGTTTAGTTGATTGGGATATCTTACTTTGATACTGAAGAGTCTTTTCATAAGTAATAGAAGCATAATAGCTATATTATATGAAGACACCATGTTGATATTTATAAAAGGATATTGAATTAATCTAACTGAATTCTTCAAAATAAAATTATTGGCAAGAGAGAAGTTATATGCATATTCAGAATAAATTTTACATAAGCATGAAGGAGATGAAAAGTTATTAGTAATGAACTTAGTCTTTCTGAGTAATCAATAAAACTGATTAGTCATAATCTGAACTTCTCAGTAATAATAAGGAGATAAGGGATCCAACAGCTCAATTGCATCAAGATCACCTCACAATGAATTTAACCAATCACCATGGAAACATACCAAATTTTACCCACAAAATCAAGAACTCAATTAGAATACAGGTCACATGATCCAGAGCCACCAAATCATATTTAATAATACAGGTCACCTGATAAAAACTCAAATCCGAGACCTGAAGTTGAAGTCCCCTTTTTTTAACTCTCCTATGCAGGGCCCAAAAATTATATATTTAGGACCTCTCTCCCCATTTTAACTTTTTTCCACAGCTCAAAAAGGGGAGTTCAACCAAAAAATTCAATTTCTCAATTTTCTGTCTGAAGGACCTCCCCTCATTAACAAATTATTATCCTAGTTTCCATTATTTCATAGATAATAGTATTTGAGAGTTGTCTACATTATATCATGAATTTACTAAGCTATTATGATTGAAAAAGAGTCTCATAAGCTTCAAAAGGGAAGCTCAACCAAAAGAATAAATCTGTTAATATTCTATGTGAGGGTCATCCCCTAATCCAGGAAGTATTATCCTCAATTTAGTATTTCTTACAAATAATAGTGTTTAACAGTGGTCTACATTATATTGTAAATCTATTAAAATATTATCATTAGTGAAATAGTCTTATAAGCTCCAAAAAGTGGATCCCAAACCAAAAAAATCCCTTTAAATTTTTTCTGAGGGAAATACCATGATCAATAAAGTATTATCCTAATTCTTGGGTATTTTTTATACATAGCATTACTTAACAGTGGTCTGAATTATATTCTAATTAACTCCATCTTAAAGAAATAATATTATTATCATATTTAAATTAGTTGAAAAAACCTTTGAAAAGGAAAAGTTATTATTAGTATTATCAAAGCTTATCACTTATCTTATTGTTGATAGGAATATTCCATCAGCAATTTTTACCTCATATTATTTCAGTTTATTAACATTATCAAGTTATCCATAGCTATCCCAAACTTTTCAATATTCTATTTGATGTCAATTATTTCTATCCTAAAGCTATTCCAATTGAAAAAATCTGTAAATACTAAGATAATTTAGTTCAAAAATATATTATTATTAGTCTTGTTTTTGAATTTACTATATGAGCTTGTTCAGATTGTATTCATTTTTGGCTTATCACATATCCAAGTTATTAGTAGTTGTCATTGGTAAAATTCACCCAGGTTTCTAGTTTTTTATACTGTTTTGTTTTGAGTTTTTCTTTGAACATCTTTTCAGATCAATAAAACTCTGATGAGAGTCTGTTCAATAGACGTTTCTGACCCTGTGACCATCAAATAAATTGAATTGAGTGTGGAGCTCAAGTCAAGATAATTCAGCATTATTACAAAGGGAAGCCTAAAGTATTCTAACACATAAGCAGAGAAAGGGCTACAGGTTAAATGGAACTGCAAAACTTTTTTCTTTTAATTTTCCCTTCCAGGTACCCCCTCATTTATCCCACACTGTCAAAAGAAATTCAGACCAATGTGGTATTTCATACCTTTTCTGCAAGTCTCAAGTCCACTTTGGTGAAATAATACTATTAATAGATAATAATAAGATTTCTAAAATGATATATAGAGATAGAATACAAATAATAATCATAATATATGTCAGCCTGTGACTCAAAACCAGAGCACAAGCATGACAGCCAAAATACCATAAACCAATGGTATAGCCAACATACCACCAAAACATGGAGCTGAGCCAAATCAGATCAAAAAGTATTAAAAGAAAGAGGAAACTCACCTCTTTCGGGAAATATAAGTCCCATCACCATAGGACAAAGAATAACAAAGTTATTCCTGCTCAAAGTTATTGCTGAGCATAAACCTTAACTTTCACCTCTCACCTAAAATCCAGAAGGAGAGGCTTAACCCCATCAAATGGGTATTCAAAATAAAGCTCTAAGCCAGGGCTATCCAATGGTACTAGCCAAACTGAGCTAGAACCAGTATTACTTGAGTTATGGCCAAATTCAGGCCAAATAAGGGTGAACAAAACATTCACCTCTCATCTAACTTTTTCAGTTTTAGCGTGAGATACCTAAAGTGGGGTCTTTTTGGAAAGAGAACAATCAGGGCTATCTGATGGTGTCTTCCATTTCCCCATAGCTCAGCTAGAACAAAAGTTATGGCGCAAATAAGCTCAATACAGCTTTTTGCCTATACCATGCAAATGTACAAAAATCTTGTACATGGGATAACTTTGCCATATTGAAGGATACCCATATCAAATCAGATACCATTGTGTAGAGCACATACAGGCCTACACACTGAACCAATTCTGAGGTTGATATCTCAAGAATTGAGAAAGTTATGGCTGTTTTAAGGTCAGATTCCCACCTGCTGTCATATACAGCCTTACCATTGGATAATATCCCATAATAATGAATATGAGGTGTCAAATGGACAAAGAAGCTTGTTAACTTCAATACCTCATATTTCAGTCAATACTGGGGTCCCATACAGTTTCTGTACAGCATTCTATGCGTCATACACGACAGAATCAGGCTGCGAGGTCCCCAGCTGAAAGTTTTCACCCTTTATTGGTAAAAACTGCCCAGATGTGGTTTCAAAACCACATCTGAGCCCAATAAAGGCTATACAGGTCTTTGCAAATCACAAGCCTGTCTCAGAGAGTGAAAAAAGCTTTACTTCCTCCCTGTGGAAAGGTCTAGCACCTTTTCCACCCCATTTCAGGATAAAAAGGAGGCTTTTCACAGCCAGAATTGTTTCCTCATCCTGCTCTTTAATACCCTACATAGTAAACTGTCAAAAACAGTTTTACTCTTGGGTAATAATCAGGTATAATTATAATTTTATTTATTGTAGCTCTTATTATAGTAATCCAACTGGTAAGACTGCACCCTGGGTTCTCAATAGCGCTCACCACCACTATTATTCAATAGTAGAACCCTTTTATTATATTATAAGCCATCATCTTAAATTAAAATCCTTATTTTAAACCATTTTCTATGTTTCAAAGTCATAGTTCTAGTTGTAAATAGCCTAATTACTGCTTCAACATAGACTCTATCTGACAATATATACTAACTTCAAAGCTTATCCCTATGCTTTAAAGTCAAAAATAACTTCCACAAAGTATGATTTATTAAATTTCACCTAGGGTTATATATTGCCTCAAGGCTCCATCACCAAAATGTACCAATATTCAATGGATCTATATAATAAATAAGTAACAAATTCTCACCCACCAAGTTCAGTCATAGCATCTCCTTATATTAGTTATTACAAATATTAACCCTCATTTATACTAATTCAAAGCTACACTATGGCTTAACACTTCCCGTTTACCTCAGAAGATAATTTACCCTTAATTCATAAATACCCCACTAACAAAACAATATGCACTTCTAAGGCTCAGTCTTTTTAAATATTTATATTCAATATAAGCCACTCAAATAGATCCATGAGCTATATATGAGTTCATAATAGCCCATAATCAATATCTCAATTTGGCCCACATACACCAACTCAAAACCTGGTTGGTAAGAATTTTAAATCAATTCAAAGGGAATTACAGCCTGAGTTTATGGTGTGGACCTTATTTTTCAGGAAAATAAATTTATGTAATGGGTAATCCTGATATCCCAAGAAACACCACACCTAGATTTCTACCCAGCTAAAATGTCCCAAAATGAGAAAAACTTCAAGTCCCTTTTTTGGAAGGCTCTATTGCTTCCTCAAAAGGTATGAATAGAGGTCCTTTCTTTAAAATTTTCCCCCAATGCTTCTTATTGATAAATATCTTTCAAGGAGCAATTCATCCCTTCCCTAATAGGATATTCTGGTATTATACATAAAATATCAGTAGACAGGCTCAGTCTCTTATCAAAGTCTTATGTCATGTACTGTTAGTAGAATAGATTGATATTGACTTAATATTATTACTCTATATCATTCTTAAATTACTGGTTGAAGATATTATGAATAGTGTTCCTATGAGAATTTATTAAAATACTTCCTTACATAAAGGAAATACATATTCAGAGCTTAACCCTTATAGTCTTCTATTATTATAGCTCAAAAAATACCCTCATATTAGCTTTATATTACTCCTCAAAAATAATGAAAGCCCCTAAAATAGAAAAGCTCCATTATAGCTCTAGAATACATTACTCAAGTAAAATTAATAATGATAGTAAAGCTATTTTATGGTGATCTTAAGATAATCACCATTTAAATTATATCATAGATTATATCATCCACAAACTTTAAACTTATATTCTCTATTTTATTACATCTTACTGTTATCAATTAGTGATCTTAATTTATTAACAGACTGATAGAGACCTTTGTATAGTCTTCTATAGTCAATTCTATAATTTCAACCCCTACACAGCCACTTTGAATTGAAATTATTAATATTTGTATTTCAGTTGATAGCTCTATATCCTTAGCTATTGTTCATTCCCACTTACCTTCTTGGATTATCCTATGGCACAATCAACATAATATCACCTCTTTGTAAACAAGGAAATATATTATATGCCATAATTACAAAAATATTTACTATTTTAATTGTTTTGATTGTCATTATTCATTTTTATCAGGAAGCTTAAAGTAAAATTAGTAAAGTATTGGTGATTTTGGTAAGCATTTCAGTTAAGGTTTTGTTATTTGGCTTGAGTGCAGGGGGCTTTTAATTGGTTAGAATGTGATTTGGGTATTCAGAAGTCCTAAATTGGAATTTCTTCATACTTAAAGGGAAATCTCATACACCTTAGAACCCTTACTTACAGGATGATTCATCAATTTAAGACTATTTCGCTGTGATTTCCCCCTTAATTTACTTCCTGATTACTTATTCCACAACAAAAGGAGTTCTCACACCAGAAATTGGTGACTTGAAATATGGATGGAATTTCTTTGTACGCCATAATGGGGTTTTTACAGTCATATAATGCCAATCTTTCTCTCCCATTATTTTAAAAAATTGAAACAATTAAGAAAGGAAATGAACTAATGATAAATCATGTACAATCAAGAAAATATATGAAAAAAGGTATGCCCCCTCCTTAATTTCACTTTCCAATCATTTTTTGAAATTTTAACTATTTTTTATGATTTTCTTTGATCTTTTTTAAAAAAGGTATTGTTTTATGCTTATTTTTTGAACAAATTATGACTTTTTTCAATAAACCTGAATTAATCCTTTAGTATGGCTTCTGGAAAAATACTCCGTATTGTAATTATCTTTCAAAGTAGACACTTAAAGCCTATAGTTCACTCCAATAGCTCAGGTCCCAATCACTCAAGATCTATAATTATGATTTTTCAATTTTTTACTTTATTGAGCCACAGATAAAGAAAAAATATTTAGGATTTTTAGTCTTTATAAAATGAAGGAAATTTATAATTTCTACACTTTTTTTGAACTTTTACATTTTCAAAAAATTATTATTATTATTGGAGAATACTTCCTCAAACCATAGTTATTTACTCCTTCGATAAGTTAAGATATTTTCCCTCTACTACATGCAAAATCAAATTTATTGAAGGCACATTAAGTGGTTATCTATCCAGTTTTTCAAGTCACAATCTTCATAATTTCAAATATGAGTAGGATCAAAACTTGGATAGCTCTTCTGTGTGATGTTTAATCAGTATAGTGAAAGAGTTTTTGAGGTATTAAAATTTTTTTTGTGATCTGTTTTAATGTGTCTGTGAAGTAATGTAATTTCAAGATCCATTCAAAAGGCTTCCAGAGAAATTTGGTTAAATCTCTAGAAAGAATTTCATTGTTATCGATATATCAGTTCATTCCTTTCTTTATATATACAGGAATACTGAAAGTCCCTTTATGTATATTCTATATTGAGACTTTAAAAATGGGATTTGGATATAATGGAATTAACAATATTGACATTCAGCACAAAATCCCAATTTTATACCTATTTTGTAAGTAAAGATAGGTTAAGAGACCTTTTTAATGCAGAAAGCTCCTTCTTAGCTTGATTAAATAAGCTCATGTGAATTCCATTTCTTTTAAAACAGTACAATTGGAGGATTTTTGAAATATTTAATGAATCTCAATAGCTGTTTGACATCTAATTCTGAAGTTTCAGTGAGTGCCTCCTTTTTTAAGGAAGATTGAGAGGGAGGTAATTCTCAGATCCATTCCATTTTCTGAATTTAACCTATTTATGAGTCAATCAAAGACTTATTTAATACTTTAATCTCTCAGATAATTTAATGTGTTTATCTTACTAGGATTCCAAAATATAAGCTGTTCAGCTTATCCCATCAAGTACAGCAAAGATTCAAAATTAGTCCTATTAAAGTATGATAAAATAGATTAGATACAGTTTAAATAGAATAATTAAAAGTAAATGAAATGTAAATATCATAAAATGAGTAATGTTCAGATAAATAAATATTTAATTCACAATAAGATTAATAACATTCATTTATGGAAATCAATTTTCTTAAAATATCATTAACATTATTTTACTTATTTGATATATAGGAATTATTTCTTTTTATGATTAGTAAAATATGATTAAACTCTTCCCCCTAGCTATTTTTAATTCTTAATTGCGATATTAAAAGGCTTTTACAATTTTAAAATAATATTTTCTGATTTAATACTTAATCAATGCACTAGATAGAGTGACTCTGATTTTCAATTTTTTGTCAGAAGTATAAAAACAGAGAATTAATCCATATATTATGCTTTATAAGGAAACAATCAAAATATTTAAAAAAGATGAATGATCTCAATCTTTAGATGGTAATAATGAATGAATATTCTATTATAAAAAATTAATTTAGCTCTGGATATAAAAACTATCTTCAATCTATATTCTAGAATTTCAAAGAAAAAATTCTTTATTATTCACGAAATTCATACTTTTCTTCACCAATTTCTTATAGCTTAGATAGGAAGGAGCAATATTTACTTACAATTTTTATGCCCTGGAATCCTGGTAATAACTATCCCATTTATATTCCTTTTTTGGTATGTTTCCTCATCAATAAATGTTTCATAATTAAGATTTGAAACCTTTTAGCTAAATTTTTAATAGAAGATATTAACTGAATTCTAAATATTTAGAAATTCATTATTTGTGTCCTCATACAAAATCTTTTTTCAGAAAGGGAATTTTTGAAAGAGGATTTGTTTTCCTAAATTGTTAATATTCTTCGAAAATTACCAATTACTGAGTAGTCTTTTTTCTCTCATTATTTTTTTCATAAGAAAATTTATGTCAAATTCTTGATCTGTATTTGAAGAACTTAATGGAAAGATTCAAAGTATGCATTATTTCTTTAGCTTATTAATATGAGCCCATGGAAAAACAAAAAAAGTTGGGTAATGAAAGGGAGATTTTTACATTATATATTTCTGAACTATTACAAGCTTAAAGCTCATAAAGAATACTCATATATATCCAATTTAACTGAAACTTGTCACTTTCCTATGTGGATTGTATCTCTTGCAAAACTTCTATTTTTCATTTTCAATTATATCCTATATTCCAATATTTATCCAGCCTATCTCCTATGTCACTTTCCAAATGAAGAACCTTCTTTCAGGTGTAACCACTTTGCTCATGGTAATTTTTTTTCAAATATTTAATTCTAGCTTAGGTCTCCTTTCTATTGCTTTTACTTTATTGTGCTGGAAAATTAAGACTGGGGATCTGTCGAGTATTAGGCTTTCTTCCAAATAATTAGTTAATCTTGCAATAACAAGGTGATATAGATTATATATTTTGTTCCGATATTCTTAGACCTTGTCGCAAATATCTTTAAGCCCATTAAATTTTTATATTGTTTTAAAGAAACATGATTCTGCTTATATATTTTAAATATTTTTCATAATCTTATTTCTGTAGCTTTCAAAAAAAATTCAATTTTTTATTAACCTCACTTTAAAGAAGACAAAATCCTGGGTTCTATTATGATGGTATCCCCACTTATGCTTTTTCATACACTCCGCAAAAATATCCAAATCCCTTATGCGTTTTTGGACAGTTTGTTTTTTTAAGAAATCCGAATTTCATAAAAGGAATGATGGTTTTTTTCATTTTTGGCTTCTGTGCCTGAAGTATTTTAGAAGGTGGATGACCTTTTGTGTCCCATGAGGTATCCAAAAGTATCAGTGCAATTATACTTCACAAAATGATCTAGTCACCTGTATTTTTTAATGAAAGCCCAGATAAAAATACTAACCGGATTAACGTGTTCTTTTTTAGAATTGAACTTATAGAACTAACTAACTATACTTCATGTTTGAGCTAAATCAAGGAACATTCAAAGCTGAATAAATGAATTATTTTTATTGAAAGTTGGGTTTTTGGATTTAGGATTTGTTTTTGAAATTCAAAGAATTCTTCTTTTAAAGCTTCTTAACTTTTAGCACCACCATTAGGAAAATATATGATTGCATCAATAGTTAATATTTGTCTAAAAAATACCTCAGAACATTTCTAACTCTATCAAAAATATTATTATGGTATTTATCTTTTATCAATTGAGTGAATAATTTTAATAAAATAATATGAGAGTAACGTTTTAGAGAAATTGAAGATAAGAACGTACCGAAATCTGTCCATATTTAATATACCAACTAAGTATCATATATTATAGTAATTATATATTATTTAATCAAGTATTATTTCTGGTTAAAGGATTAAGATAACTACTTTAATATTTACACAAAATTAATTCAAATAATTCTTACAAAAAGCCAAATTATAAAAATATGACCAAAGGCTTTATTAACATATGTTATTAATCTCCTCAATTTTTAATCAAAATAATTGTAAGGAGAAAATTAAGAACAAGGGAATTCCATCCTTTTCCTTTAACCTTTCTCCAAAAAATATTAAAGTTTCTTCCATAAACTGTTCAAGCATTTTAAATTCTTTCAGTATAATTTGTACAGTAAATTACCATTCCAAGGTTTTAACCAAAACCCAAAGGCCATTTTTTATTCAATTTTCCTTATTTTAGGCTCTTAAGCCAGCTTATTACAGCTAATTTGGGAAAGAGATCCATAAATTTCCAGGAAAAATTCTAAAAAGCATATATAGCATTTATCAAACTGTAGAAACTGGTCATAATTTTATCCTGCTGGTAACCAGTCCAAATTCTATGATAAGTATCAAGAGCAAATACCTAAATGGGCTCATACACCTTTTAATAAATCCTCTTTAAAAACCATATCATTTTTATTTTGATACTCAATACTAACGCCTGAGGATTCTGTGTTATTCTGGCACCATTGGTTTAAAATGGATTTTCCACCTCAGAAATTTATATGTAAAAGTATTATAATTATAGTTGATACTTTTTGATTATAATTTGATAAAACATATTTTATTTAGTTTAGAGTTCAATTTTGATATTCTTAAATATAATTTTCCAGTCCAAAAATTACATTCCATTTTTTTAACACTTGAATTCCATCCAAGTCATTTTCATTCAATTCTTTATAGCCTTTAAGATACACATAATAGCTTATTTTTGTGGAAAAAAAACTCGTTTAATTAAACCTCAAATTATTATCAACTTATTTTTTCCTTTCAATTATTCTTCCTAAAAGTATATATTATAATATTAACACAGAGCCCAAACAAAATAATTATTCAAAAGGCTCCAATGATAGAATAAGTTTGATGAGATTAATTCAATATATATATATAATATTCCTTCAAAATATTAAAGATTTAATAAGCTTTTCATATAAAATCACATATATTCATACATTATCTATAGCCTGATAATCCGTTTGGGGAAGGATTAATCTTGCCAATTTTTTTAAACTTTTATTCTAAAGAGGGAGTTATTTATTGAATTCTTTCTTAGTGAAATTTTCTAATTTATTTTGGATTATAATCTAGTTATTTCTTTTCCTTATTAATAATTTATATATTTCTCTAAATCCCAAACATCTTTTGTGATATTTATTATCAAACAGTTCTTCAAACAACTTGATTATCGTTTTTTCGGAGTTAATACGGAAATGGATTGATGTTAAGAACATGTAAGTTCTCATGTTTTTTGACAATAATTTTGTAAAAACATGAAGTTTTCTTATTGATACATGCAGAAAACCTTTTTAATCATATTTTTGGGTTAAAAGATATCCAAATAGGAGTAATTGAAGTCTTTAATTAAAATGGTAGCAGCCATTTTCGTCCAATAATGAGAAATTTTTCATTTCATTAACAAAAATATCCTTATGAAATGGACAACTTCTAATACAGAAGAAGAGCGACTGCTTTTTCACCAATATAAACTATGTTAACAAAGAGATAAAAATAATACTGTTACTTGAACCATATACAGGTTTCATTGGTAAAATATCAAGGTTTCTACAATAACAAATCCTTTATTTCACAAAATAAGAGATATTTTATTTCATAAATGAAAAGTGTTTAGTTCAGTAATAGTAAGGTGGCTCTTTCATAAATAAAAAGTATTTTAACCTTCTTCTATTAAACAGCTCATTAGATTAGACTAGTGTACTATGACTGCACTCAGAAGATCAATATAATAAAATAAAATTCATTCTAGCAACAAGCTTCATATTTTTACTTACTTAAAGATTTTAATAGGAATTATTCATTTGGGGATATAATTACTCATATACAATTAAAAATCAAAATATTTAGTAATTATATAAAAAAATTCTCTATCACCCAAATATGCTACCAGAAATATTAATGTATCAGTAATATTTCTGTACAAGGGTCAATAATACTGAAGAAAAGTTTTTCATTTCTTAATAAATATTGATGGAAAATGTTATTAAAAATAATATAGTTTAAAATAATTTCTTTTATAGAGAAATTTAGAGAAAATTGAGTATAAAAGAATTCGTAAGCTTACCTATTTATAGTAATGATAAAAAAGAATTATCATGAGACAAAATATCATATAAACTTCTCAAACAGAAGTAAAACGAGAGAAATCTATTCACAAGACCCTTTAAAATGCACATAATTCAAGGGTTAAAAGTTTTTTCATAAGCTTAAAATATTACTTGTGGATTTATTAGAATGAATTAAAACTCAAGTAATATAAACTTTAAGTATTTAATAATAATATTTTTCATTTAAAGTCCTTTTTAAGCATTAAAATTATTCAAAATGTTATGAACACTTTTATCATTCCTTTTAGTAATATACTATTATAAATGTTTAATATTGAAGTGGTGATGAGATTATTCTTGGAAAAAACAGAATTATTAGGCTTCTTTTAGGTCCAAACCAGCTCAAATAGATTTGAAAAGGATCTAAATGGGATAAATTTTATTAATAAGACCATTTTCCTTATTTTAATTCATTATTGCATCACTTTTTGTCACATAGAATTATATTAATTACTTACTTATGTGATCTTAATTGGTTACCAACCCATTTATGGTCAACAAATCTTTAAGTTACCACTTTAAATATTCTTCCATTTAAAAATTAAATTTCTTTTTGAGCTATAATTATTATCAAAAATTCCATAACAGGCTTTGATTTTTGTGAATTTTGAAGATTCAGTGCTTCACATTGAATCATCAAAGATGAACTTTAAGTAAATATTATGATTTAGATTAATAAGTCAAACTTATTTGTTATTTTATCATTTATTAATAATCTCTCCATTTGTGAGCCTGTGAGGTATATATGACATACCCATAAGGCCACAAATAACTTTATATACAGCTGATTTAGTCTTGAACAGAATTGTCAGTTGAAATTAAAATAAAAAATAATAAAAAATAAATATAAATTTTTTTTGGATAAACAAAGTTATAATTATCATTTCATTTTTGGATTCTACACCAAAAATAACCTAGGGTACACCCAAAGGGTGTTATACCCGAAAATGCTTTTTTCTTAAGTTATTGGAAGATTTGAGAATCTCACAGTACTAATGTAGCTTTTTTAACATTTTTTTAAAATTGTTAAATTTAAGCTTAAATAAGCATAAATTTAAAGTTGCATAAGGTTTATGCAAACTTACCAAAAATCTAGTTAAAATTGAGGTGTTGTGTATATTTACTGAATTGGCTAAGGATTTGCCATACAGAATATAAATCCTGCATGAGCTCAAGTTAAAAGTGTTTAAGGCCATACTATGGCTTTAAATAAATAAAAGGGCAAAATGCACGCAAAAAGGTGGGACAAAGGAAAAAGACCAAACAGAGCTGGGGTACCCAACTTTTTGGATCTGCAAGTATTCAATTAAGGTTGTCCACCTGTATTGGAATATTTTCAACCTTATTTAAACTTTAAGATTAGACTTTGATCCAACCTTAAAGTTTAAGCTGTTTTTATCCCAGTTTGGACAGGAATTTCAAGCTGTCAAAGGGTAAATCCCAATATGCAAGCTTGAAAATAAAGTTTTGAGACCCTTCAAAGCTTAAATAAGCTTAAAAGCTTAGATTTACAAGAATTAAAACCTTATCGAAAATTAAGGTTTAGTGTGTATTGCTATTTTATTTGGAAAAACAGCCATAACATCAAAAATTCATTAAAAGTCCAAATCTTGATGGATTTTCTTGAAACTTTCACAAAGCTTACAATTCAATGTTATATGTGTATAAATCAAATTTTAAGTATCTTTTATAAACGGGTTTTATTGGTAATTAGCCTGAAAAATTACTCTTTTAATTATACTTAGAGAAAATTAATATTTCTTTAAAAATAATTAAAAAGTGAGTTTAAGAGATTTTTGGTTGAAAATTAATTTTGAAGTTTTTCATGTGATGAAATTTAATAAATAAAATTCTTTTATATCAAAGCTTAAAATAATTAGCTTAAATGAGGATTAAAGCTACTTGGAGTTAAGAATAACACTGGTAACTTTAAATTGGAACTCAAAATAAGTTACCTTAAGTTAAGAACCTCATTTTTAAGCATGGTTTTTAAGTTTTGACCTGGGAACGCCCTCTATATCCATTATGAATCATGAGAGCTTCTTTGAAGACATAAAAATATTCTATTCATCCCTGTTTTTGTCCATCAATTCAATCCAATCCAACTATATTAGACATTTTTAACAGGTAAAGTTTTATTATATATAAAATCTTATTATTAAAGTATTTCGTAAGTGTTTTATTAGTTTTAAGTCTTAAATTAAAGAATTTAAATAATAGAAATTGGATTATTGTTGTAATCATCAATAAAATATTTTATTGTCTTAAAATATCTCTTAAAATCCACAAATTCCTCTTAAAAATTCTTTAATCATATTTTTGATAATAAGAAGTTTTTTAATCTTTGGAAATATCAATTTTTGGCATGTTTTTGACTTATAATAATCATTTAATATAATAACTGTTGTATTTGACTTGTTGTATTAAATTTATATTATAAGTCACTTTTCTTTAAAATTCTATATTTTTTTATCTATTATTAGTTATTTTATAAAAAAATTTTATAAAAATTTTATCTGCACAATGTGTGTTATAATTTCTTTTTTGAAAATAATATTTATATTATTTATAAGTGGTTAAATATTTATATTTTCTACATGTAATTGTCTCATTAAGATCTTTACACTTCTAATTGTTATAACTGTCAGTGACTATAACAATAATAGAATAATTATAATTTATTATAGTTACTGAAATTTTGCTATTGTATTTTTTAATAATAATTCAATTTATTTTTTTATATAATTATTTTGTAACAATTATATCTAATTTGTGGCTATAATATTTTGTTATATTATATTTTTCTACTGAGGACAGTCATAGTACTCTTGATATTGTTACTATTATCAAGAGTTTCATAGACAAACCTTACACCATTAGTCCTGATATTTTTGAACAGATTTATTAAGAATTGTATTTTAATGAATTTTTGAATTTTTGCCTCATTTTAGATGTGGTTCAGGAAAATAGTAGAGTAACAACTGGTTTCCATGAGGTAATTCCACAGATAATAGTCCATAAACTGTTTTAATTATTTTTTTGCCTTATTAATGGTAAATAATGATGAATAGATGTATATTATAGAGTCAAAGGCACTTATTACCCCCTCAGTACATCAAGAAAGCAGCTTATTTGCTATTTTCACATGATTTTATGGCACCAAGCCTTGGGAATAAAGTTCCAAAAAGGTTTTGATATATTAATTGAAAAATAATAATCCATTTATTCAAGCTCTAGGACTTGATGCTCTTTATAGACCTCAGAAGCTTGTTACCCTTCCTATCTTCAATGTCTTTTGTCCCCCTTGGCTAAATTTTACATCAAAAATGGTATTTCAGCCTCCAAGAGGTAACAAGAAATTATTTTGAGTAATATAAGAATCAATAGCACTAATTTTGGTTCATATTTGATATGAAGTTTGTCATAATTCCATTATTTTTGGCATAAAAATGAAAAAAACCAAAATTTAAACAAATCTTTTATGTGGTACTGAGAATGAGTTGTTACATCATTCTCTATATTACCACCTTACATAGTCAATTTGAGCTTACTCTCTTTATGGAGTTACCCTAGGTGAATGTTTTGTGTAAGATCTAAAACTGGACTCAAATCCATGGATGTACTCACTCACTTAAGATCTATCAATATTTTTCTTTATGAAAAATGATAAATTTTGGATATGAAAGTTATATATGGGTCCTGAATATTTTAAAGGCTTCTTAGAGGTATCTTTTTCCTATCTGGGTATTTAGAAAATACCACAAGGCTCACAAGGCTGTTATTTAAAGCATAAAAGCTTTCTTCAAATAAAAATTAAATTTGACTTGTAAGGTAGAAAGCTTATTTAAATTATATAAAACATTTTATTGCAAATATTATAATATTTCCAAAAAAGTTATTAGGATGCTAATATTTTATTATCAATCTTTTCCTTAGAAAATTGATAACAATCTAACTATAAAAATGATCCAATTTTTAACATATCATTAGGGGTCCTATTATTGAATTGGTGAAAATATGTTTGAAAGGATCCTTGCTTTTATTTTAGTACCCATTATTAAATACCAATGTAAATTATTTGTTTCATATCTATGATGAAGCTAATAATTTTATGATGAAATTTCAAAATTTCTATCATTGTGATAATGAAAGGTTCTTTATGGTAAAGAGCAATTTGTGACTATCTCAATAATGAGAGCTTTATTCATTTGACAATGTAAATTATCATCTTATTTATTTTTTTAAAGCTTAAAATATATGTAATAGCTCTTTATTATTTTCCTCATAATCCTCATCAGTCATAGCTTCAAAATAAAAACCTCATTTTTAGGCTTAATTTTTATCCCTAAAGTTTCTTTGTCAAAAGCTCACACTACATACATAAGTTGAATCCTTTTTTCTTAATTTTTTTAACAATCTTTCCGATTCTCTAAATTGGGAAATTCAAAAAAATGATGGCAAAAAAATACTGAGAAGCTTAAATGTACTTGAGAAGCCACCTCAAAGCAAAAAACCAAAAAAAAATTACATAATAACCAAAAACGTTTTTTGAATTATTTTTTCAAATAAATAGCCAGTTCACATGTTTTCATCACAAAACTATGTTCTTTTCCAGTAAATATTTAGAGATATTTAATTTTTTCACAAAAAGAAATAAAGTCTTATGTGTTTTTATTAAAAACCTACATGTATTTAGCAGAACCCTTGAAAGATTTTTTTCAAGATTTTTATCTTATCTTAGATAAGAATAAAAAGAAACTCATTAATAATCTTAGTTTAATTTGTATATTCCTATAATATTTGGGGTTATTGCAGTATGTTTGCACTTATCATAAGATCACAAAGTCATGTGTACATTCTTAATTTGTTTTCAAAAAATTATTTTAAACTATACTTCATTTAATAATTAACACTGTAATGATCTTTTTGGATCCTAATCCCTATTTTTTATTAATTTTGAAGAGCTCATAACCTCTGATATAAAATGTATTCAAATATCATTGCATTTTATACAGGCTTTTCTTGATATTCTCAGAATATTCAGGTAATTACTTTATTAGTTTTAACTTTCTATTGCTTTTCCCAAAGGAACCTATAACATATTTCAAATATTATTTTTCAATTTTTTGGTTATATGAAAATATCTTCACTATTTTATCTTCCTCAAAAATGATTTTCTTTTAAGTATTGAGTTAATTATTCTCCATCTCTTATCAAAGTATTATGAATTTCACATATAATATTTACTTTAGCTTCCATTTTTGATTCAGCTTATCAAGCTATTAAGGGAGCTTTAAATACTGTGATATACCATGATATTTCAGCTGAATAATTTTTTTATTTTTATGGTAATTACTTATATGAAAGAGGATACCAATAGGATGCAAGCACTTTTAAGGGGAAATAAAAGTAAAATAAGAATGGAAGAACATAAATGACATATTTATTAAGGAAAATTGACCACTTATTTTCTCTGCCAGTTTCACCCCACTGCACTATCCAACACATAATGGTGATGGAAAGTACCCAAATCAAAGACATTTTTTTCAATTTTCTCTGTAAATGATTTTTTATGTATATATATTTTTTAATGATATGCTTTAATATAAGCAATTGGGTGATTATTATAATCAGAGTCACGATGAGGATGCCAATCAATAGAGATACCAGAGCTGTAGGCATCATAGGGGACATAGAAGGTTCAAGGTGTGGAACAAAATACCTTAACAAGTATTAATTTTGGGAGCTTTCATTGATTTTGCTATTATGAACCACCCAAGGAGGGATAAGAATCATTGAGTTCCTTAAAATAATTGTAATATTAATTTTTGAAGACCAAAATAATTAATTTTTGAATGGGAAAGGCCATATTAAATAAACTTTTCTATTAATGTGACCTCCAAATTCCTCATTGGAGATGCAGAAATGAAGAGTGGGACTGGAGGTTGGAAGGGATATGGTATGTATGAATTTGTTTTATTTTGTTTTAACTATTATTCTTGCATAGGTTTCCTCTTTTAAGGCAACTCTGCAAGGCCATTAGGTTTGTAAAAATATTTTTGGGAAGAGAAAAGGAGTGGGACATGTTAATGTAGTAACTATTTTGGAAGTCTCATAAAAGGCAGCTTGCAGAGTTGACAAGGAAGGACCTCTGGCTTTGAAGACTGGAAGAAGGCATGTCATGGGTTCAAGCCACATGAAGGTCACACTCAAAATTTAGAGTTTTGGAAAAGTGAATTTTCTGGAAGTTTTGGGAAAATTCAAGAAGATTTAGGAATTTTCAGGAAGAAAGCAGGTAATACAGGTCAATAAGTAATACACAAAGTCAATCCTATATTTGTTTTCAGAAAAATTTGAAACCTAACCCACAAGTCAGCCCTCAATAGCCAGAAATCTATAATACAGTAGAATCAGCTTACTGATTATTAATCAATTGAGTAATACATGGAGCTAAGGGCTCCATGGCCAAAAGTTAAGGTTTGACTTTATTTCACAGCCACATGTCACAAACATTTCACATGAATAGTTGAGATAATAATTGATTGATCTGATTGGTCAGAAACATGTCATGTGAATATGAAAAGTGAAGTGAAGAAATCTGATTAGTCAGAAATCTAGACTTGTATCATGTCATCACACATTGCCCCTGAAAATCCAAAATTAAAGTTTGCATGGCTTTTTATAGCCACCAGGGCTGAAATTTTCTACGTCCCTTCTGTTTTGCACTCCTATGGAGCACCCCATGGATATAAATTGAGCGCCTCTCTCCCACGTTTTTCCTTTTCCCCATCTAGAAATTGTAAATTAAATTTATTTTTTCTGATCCCTCTTCTCAGAGGTTATACCAGAAATTCATTTGATAAATCAAGCCTCATAACTGAGGCTCATTGTTCAAATAGATCAAGAGAGCCAATAGTGTGAAAAGAGTTCAATTCATCCCTTACTAGCAGGTAGACTAGTAGCTTATTTAATCAGGATCTTACATCTTGAAGCTCATCAGCAAGGAATCTGTTGTAAGGTTTGTCTATTGAACTCTTGCTAATTGTATCAAATATCAATATTACTCTTACTGTCCTCAGTAGAAAATATAATATAATTAAATATTACACCCACAAATTTATATAATTATTAAAAATAACTATAATAGATAAAAGTAATTCAACTATTATTAATTAATTCAATGATAAGAGATAATCTTAATAATTATAATTAATTATAATTATTCTATTATTGCTATATTCACTGACAATTATAACAATAAGAAGTGTAAATCTCTTAATGAGACAATTATACATGGAAAAGAATAATATTTATCCACTTATAAATAATATAAATATTATTTATAAAAGAAATTATCACACACATTTTGAAGAGATAATTCTTATGGAAAGCTCAATATAAGAAAGATAATAATAGATAAAAATATAGAGCTGCAGAGAAAACTTACTTATAATATTCACTTAATACAACAACTCAAAAAACAAAATTTGTTATATGGAATGATGACTATAAGTTAAAGATGCACAAAAAATCAATATTTCAAAAGATAAAACAACTTTTTATGATAAAAAATATCATTAAAGAGTTTTTAAGAGGAATTTATGGATTTTAAAATATATTTAAGACAATAATTCTATATAATAAAGTGCATTATTGGTGAATGAAACAATAATCTGAATTATATGATTTCAATTCTTTAGTTTTAAAATCAATAAAGAATAAAATAACTCAAGAATTACCTTAATAATAATATTTTAAATCTGAGAAAACCTTACCTATTTCAATGTCTGATATGATTGGAATAATTAATTCTTATAGGAAAACAGTGATGTATAGGCTCTTCTTATGCCTGCAAAGCATCTCTCATGATTAATAATGGATATATAGGGAGTGCTTAGGTCAAAACTGAAAAACCATGCTTAAAAATAAGGCTCTTAACTTAAGGTAGCTCATTTTTAATTCCAATTTAAATTTACCAGTGTTATTCTTAACTCCAAGTAGCTTTAATCCTCCTTTGGATTACTTATTTTAAGCTATAATATAATTTAAGTTTATTTACATTAATGTTCATCACATGAACAACATAAAAAGAGAGCTTCAATAAAAAATCTCTTCAACTGAATTTTTAATTCATTTTTTTAAGTATAATTGGAAGAGTAAATTTCCAGGCTAATTACCAATAAAACCTCTTTATAAAGCATAATTAAAATTTAATTTGTACACAGATAAAACAAATTGGAAGCTGTGAGAAACCTTTAAGAAAATTCAGTAAGAATTGGATTTTTGATGAATTTTTGAATTTATTGGTATTTTCCACTTAAAATAGCAATAAACACCAAAACTTAACTTTTGATAAGGTTTTAATGTCCTTAAGTTTAAAGTTTTAAGCTTATTTAGGCTTTGACTATTCTTAAAACCTTGATTTCAAGCTTGCATATTGGGATTTACCCTCTGTCAGCTTGAGATTCCTGTCCAAATTGGGATAAAGCCAGTTTAAACCTCACGGTTGGATCAAAGTCTAATATGAAATCTTAAATAAGGTTTAAAATCCTCCAATACAGGTGGAAAAACTTAATTGAATCCTTTCAGATCCAAAAATCTGGTACCCCAGCTCTGTTTGGTCTTTTTCCTTTGTCCCACCTTTTTGTGTGTATTTTGCCCTTTTATTTACTTAAAGAGATACTATGGCCTTAAATACTTTTCAATTTAGCACACACAGGATTTACATTCTGTATGTAAGATCCTTAGCCAATTCAGTAAATATAGACAACACCTCAATTTCAACTAAATTTTTTGGTAAGTTTGCATAAACTTTATGCAGCTTTAAATTTAAACTTATTTAAGCTTAAATTTAACAATTTTAAAAAATGTTGAAAAATTGGAACTGTACTTTGAGATTCTTAAATCTTCTAATAAAATAAGAAATAAAATTTTTTGGATATAACACTTTATGGGTCTACCCTAGAATATTTTTGTAGTAGACTCCAAAAATGACATAATAATTATAACTTTTCTTATACAAAAAAATTTATACTTATTTTTGTTATTTTTAGTTTTAAATCCAGCTGAGAAGTCTGTTCAAGACTAAATAAACTGTGTATAAAGTTATTTGTTGCCTTATGGGTATGTCATACATAACTCACAGGCTCACATCTCTGGAGTTTGATGTTTAAGCCTTAAGACTAATTTCTAGAGAGTTTTAAAAGAAAACCATCAAACCAAAGTTATTTTTTGGGCATTGAAAATAAATCCTAACAATTTTGAATTAACTTTAAGTTATTTTTTGTTTAAAACTCCTCAAAGAGAGTAATTTTTCTTGTTTTGAAATAAAACCTGCACAACTGCAGTCATTTTACTACTTTTAAAAGAAAAGTAGATCTGTATGTATTGGCTAATACGTAATGAATTATCATCAAAGTAATAAAAGAACAAAATTAAATTAAAAACTTTAGTGTTTAGTTCAAATTAAAATTGAATCTATAGCAATTAGCTAGTATCATTATCAATAACCCAGAAGAGATTCTATAATTTATTATCACAAAAGAGGACCAAACATAGCATTGAATCACCCATATTATACTATTTTATTAACAACCATTAGATTATTAGCCAATCCAACAAATCACAAAGGGCCTTAAATATATTCTTACCCTTCTAAGTCTGTTATCTTATCAAATTGAATATTATTGTTGTTTTATTTGTTATATTTATTGAGAATTCATCAAGAGAAGAATGAATTTTGAAGTTTGTGTATTATAAATATTTTTTTCTGTTATTTTATCATTATTATTTCTTATATAATTTCTGGATATTGTTTTTTAAAATAATCTGGTGGAATCCACTCAGCTTGCTGAAATTTTAATAATAATTTATTTGTTAAGGTTTTGAAGAACCATTTTTTTGAGTAAAGCAAAGTCTGAGTAGAGTTTTTTGAGTACAATATTTCCTGATCCAGCCACTATCAATAATAAAATTGATTTTATGGACTCAGTAAAGATAAATTATCATATTAGGAAGGGAAGTATAGATTATTCTAGCACACAAGCAGAGCAAGGGTTGAAAGTCCCAACCAGAAATTCAAAACTGTTCACTTATAATTTTCCCTTCCAATTACTGCCTCATTTTATCCCACATGCAGAGGCTTTCCCAAAACACTATTTATCTGCTCCAAAAAAAGCCTCATTCAAATATCTTCCTGAATACTCACATATTTTCACTGGTACTCAAGATCAATTTAAATCTGATTATTCTTAAATATTGTTCTGAATTAAATTTATTTCTTAAAACTTAGAATTTAAAACATCATGGATTAGAAAATTTCTATTTATTAATATTTTAGTGTAAAAAAACCTAATATTAAGAATATAAAATAAGAAACATAAATCAAAGTATTCACATTATTGGAACAGACTATTACCTATAAATCCTTTTATAGAACTCAATGAACAATTTTAGAATCAATATGAGCTTTATGTAATCAATTTATTCATGTTTTAATAATTTATAACAAAAAAAAAATTAATAGGTGTAAATATTACTAAATACCTTGTCTTATCATAAGTTTCAGGTCATTTGAATCCAAAAAAAATCTTATATAATTTGTTCCAATTGGACTTTTTATTTTCTAAAATTATATAAGTCTAGAGGGGATAGGAGGGGAGTAAATATATTTCCTTTAAATCCACGGCTAAAAATATTATTGAACTAAACATCTTACTGAGATAACTGTTAGGATTATGTAAGCATTTTTTTCATTTATGAGCTCTTTTTATTTACCTTAGAAAATCCTGAAATCTTAGAAACCTTCATTTATTTTAATTATACTAAAAATAATTTGAAATTACTTGAAATATTACTCTTAATCTTCAATACCACTTTAAACAATATAATATTTCATCATTATATTTTAAAACCTATTAATGGACTAAATTGAAATTTATTATTGTGCTATTTCTATTCTTCTTGAAAATTATGTAAAAAAATTGAGTTGCCTTATTTTTATCTTATCAATATTATATCTTGGTAGTAATCTACTCAATGATTTCTTTTAAATATCTATCATAGCTATATAGGCCTAAATGTGGAATAATAATGTACTTTAATCCTAAAGATGTAAGAAAATAAGTGAGATCATCCTAAAAAAATGATGTTTAAAAGCTAATTCAAACAAAATTATTCTTAAGATTAAATTCAAATACTTATTAAAAAACTTAAAAGAAATTTAAAGCTAAAAATATAAAGATAATTTTGAATATTATAGAAAAAGCTTGTATTTAGATAACTTATTCAAAAACATATGTAACTCAACCTAATAGGTCTTGAGCTATCCCATATTTGATTATAGAAATTTCTTAAATATTTTATTCATTTACAAATAGAGATCCTTTGATTGACTTAGTGAAAAATTTAAAAACAAAATCATTAGAAGCTAATACCATTATATTTTTATTATAGAATTAAATACTTCTTTAAATGAATATTAATAGATTCATCTATCACTATAATAGCATTGAATCAAAATTTACTCTAATTGATTTTATTGTAAAATTATGGTTGCAAGACTTTCAATTTGATAAGCTCTTGTTCTCATTTTTTATACCAAACATCCTGGAATATTCAAATGAAAATTCAAATGAAGGGAGAAGTTCAGACAGAGAAACATAATTGGTAATTATATAATCTAAAATATCAGGCAAGAAAAGTGGTATTAGAAGAACAAATCTCATATAGACTATTTTTAATAGAAGTTCTCTCACAAAAAATTAGTTACTTGCACTTATCTTGTGATTTAACTTGAAGCTTGATATTCACTGAAATATCTCAATTAGTGAGAAAAAAGTGGTAATGTGTGGATATGAAACTTTGATTGAAAAACAAGTACTTTTGCTGTCCTCAAAATTTTTATAAGGTACAATATGAATCAAAATAGTGATATTTAAAATTTTTAAGAGAAATAATGCAAAATTTAATTTCTTCACTTTATAATTAAAAAACAATATTATTATAAAGATTTATTGTTTTACCTAACATAAAAATTTATCCAAAAACACTCCACAAGAGAGATTTAAGGCTATCAAAGAAATTTCTTCAAGAGAAATGTCAATTGGAATTAATTGAGCAAAGAGCTTCAGACAGTTAATATAAGACAGATTCCTTTGGAAGTATTATTAAAGAGAAAGCACACCCAAAAGTGACCAGAGTGAATTTGGAAAAAAAGTGACAAAGTCAATAGTGAAGAAAGATGCTTTAATTCACTTTTGGGGTGGTTCAAGGGTAAAAATGATTATAATAGTTACAAACAATGATTATAATAATTTTTTCAAGTGGCTAAAATGTTTGAAATGATATTAAAAGGTTTTTGTAATTTTTTATTTTTGGTTTAACATTGTTTAAGCTAAATATAAAAGTAAAAGATTCTAACAAGAAGATAAAAGTGGGGCAAAGAAGCCATTCTTTTATAGCCACCAATTTTCTTACTCCAAAAGTATAAGTCTCTCTTTTAAGTCGTGATGAACACTCTGAAAGTTGAAAAGGAAATTATGGCATCATTGAACCTTGGTTTGGACCAAAAAAAGGGCTGGTTTTAGGCATTTTCGCTATTTTCAGCCATTTTAGAACCTTAAATCAGCTATTGCTATAGTAATACCTGGTTTTTAAGCCTTAAAAACATTTCAGAATGTTTGCAAGAGATTCAAAAACAATTTAAAACTGTTTTTAATAATATTTCTTTAACTTAAAGGTAGTTTTACCCTCTTGGAAACAGTTAAAACTGCCCTGATTGGTATCAAAACCTCATCATCAATTGAGTCACAGACCCTGTGAGATCAATTCCAGACCAAATGTTATGAGCATTTGTGTGAATTCGTATATCCCATGCCTGTCAGCAAGAAATTTGGGGTAGTCTGGCACCCTAGGAGCCAAGATTCCTTTCCCCCCCAGAATCAATCTTTCCAATTTATTGTTTCTTTAATTCCTAATCATGTATTATATGTGTAATTTACCTATGTAATTCAAATGATTTTTCACAGTACACAACTATAATAATTGATACCTCATATGTAAATCAAATTTCACTTATGTAATACACATGCACATTTTGACATTTTAATTTAAAATACTTCAACTCCTCATAATTTATAAATTACACACCACACCTTCATTTTAACACAGAAATTGATGGTTAAAATCACAAGTTGTTTCAATGAAATAGAGTCTTTGAGGATTTTCAATTTTTATACAGAAAGTACCAGAAACTTAATTTAAGCTTATATAGAGTTGAGTGGCAGAAATTTCACCCAGAGGTGACCCCGCCTTATTTTTTATGAGGAATCCAAGGGTGAAATAATTTTCATAATCTTATTTATGGGATAAGAAGCTATAATAATATGTATTCCACTTTTTTCCAAAAACATTTTAATATTAATATTTTTTTTAAAAATTTATTTTTACTTAATTTTTTCAAGTAAAAATGTGTTATCACAATTTTAAATTTCAATTTAGTTTTAAATTATAATGAAAATTTGAATTTTTTACATAATTTTATATTTATATTTTGATTTTTTTTTACAATAGAAATAAATTCATTTATTTAGAGCTATAACATAATTTGTTATTTGTGGTCTTTTGGGTATATAACAATACCTATAAGGCTCACAAAAGAAGGTTCAAAAACATAAACTCATAGATAATTTCCTTATTAAAGGAAAAATATTACTTAAGGTACTTTTCAGAGATTCATAGCTATAAAAATAAGTCTTGACACTTGCATGTGTAGCACCTTTGGAATGAAGCTCAAGATATCTGTAAAAAGAGAATAATGCAAAGAATTAAAACCAGAGTATATTTGAAAGGAGCTTTAGTCCTTTATTAATATTTTAGAGTCCAAAAAAGGATCTGAAATTAAATAACTCACCCTGCTTATTTGACTGTGAAAGACCCTTTCCATGTATAAGTGGATGGCTACAGGTAAGTTTTATTTACTCCAAAGCTACACAATAATAGTGTTTCATGATTATTTAATGAAAGATCTCTTATAAGAAGTGGTGAAACTATAGCTTCTTCACGTAATTCTGATACAACTAAGAGCTCTATTATTGTATTAATCAGGATAGTTGAAGAAATTAATTAAAAAAGCTCAGGTATTTTCAAAAATTAATAAAGAAAAACAATACATTCATATTTTCTTTAATAATTTTTTATCTAAAAATGTTTATCTGATGCACCCTCAAACAGGAATAAGTTCAAATTATCCAATTTTTGGCTCTTAGGAGGTTAATCCAAGGTCACATCAGATAATTTTGGTTTTGAATGAAAAGGCTTCATCTTTTCATTATTTGCTGGATACTTTGGAAAACTTTTGATATATGTAAATCCATTCTCAAAGAGATATATAGTTAAACAAGCTTTTCGAGAACAGGAATTTAATACTATACTTTCATATTTACTAGTTTTATTAAGCTATCAGAAGAATGATCATCATATTATGGTTATTTTGATTGTGTTACTTTATTGTCTCATTTCTGTGGGTATCTGATCAATTTTATTATTAATTTATCATACAATATATTTCTTTTTATCTTGATACATTTTATCATCTTTCTTCATAGCTAGATCTATAGTCTGCTTATGCATCATAATATTATTTAGAGAGCTCTGTAAATATCTCACAAAAGAGCTTTATCAATCTCCTTAATTTGAATCATAAAAATAATAGATTCCCATATTTAAGACTTTTATAATCAGAACTTCACATTATTATTCCACTTTTAGGGGTCTAGTTTCTTCTATAGCATATATGCAAAGGTAATTAATGGCTAGGCTGACAGATTTTTTCTTGAGAGATGTCTTCCAATCTCTGCATTAATTCTCAAATATAATATTTGAATATTAATTCATCCATTTATCTCTTTCAGATACTGTGAGCTTCCTTAAAAAAACTCAATAATGAAATTCTCATGGAGACAATTATGTTATAGAGATTATTTTCCATAAGACAAATATCATCAAATGATAATTTCTTGAGGAAGCTGTTTTTATATCTTTTATTAAATGCCATAAAAATATATGAAATTGAAATTAATATCCCTGAAAGAACTTGATAAGTTATCAATTATACCTTTTACCTTTCAAAACTCCAATAAAAATCTAAATTCTAGCCAGATATATATTATAGTTTTATTTTTGGCTCAGTTACTGAGCAAAGGCATGCAAGGAAATGTACCATAACCCATCATACTACATCAAAAACGAGAAACGCATTCATACCACCTTAATTAATCTAAATAAATGTATGATAGAAGAATAACCTAGGAGAAATTCCTAACTCCTTTACAATTAATCAAGAAAGGAGGAGATTATAAACTTCTAAAATATATCATTCTTCTACAAATTTGATAAGGAATGAAAGATATATAATTACTTAAGATATTTTTTAAATATAAAATCTAGGTTCACCTCGCATCAGAAATACTCAATTCTGCACATAATCCCATAATTTCCCATATTCATTTAATCTCTGATTATGGTCTATTTTATGGCCCTATACTAGAGTATTTAGCATAAATCTAATAGGTTTTCATCCTAAATGGCCCTCAAAATATTAGAAAAATGTAATTTTCATTTTCACCTCCTATCTAAACTATATGTTTTTGATTATATGCTTATCAAATGGAATATTTTATGAAAGAGAAAGGTAGCTCTACCAGGCCATACAGCTCACACCCCTTTATCACATACAGGTATAGAGATTTTATGATTTTAATTATAAGATATTATCATTTATATTTTATAGAATTTCATAACAAATCTGATACTGTATAGCTTTTCCGTACCTAAATCAAATTATTTCCATATAGTAGAATATTTATAGACATTAATGATAGATACAGTTAGAACCACTTCCAAGCTCTCAATATTCAGAGCTGGAATATGTACCAAGTTGTTTTTGGTAAAATGTCACCAGATATTGTATAATAATCTAGAGTAGGATTTATATCACAAAGATAACACTGGGAGGTATCTACACATTGAAAAGAATTCCTAAAAATAATTGTATCATGACCTGATGAATCATAGCGTCCAATATGTTCTCTTTACAGCTTCTTGAATTTAATAATTGTAATAAAATGCCTAGAACATCCTTAGGTTTATATTCCTGGATATCCTTAATCCAACCACGGAGAGAAAAGCTTCTTGTGCACTGAAAAAGGAATAAATCTCCCAAAAACTCGTTATTCATCACTATAATATTATTGAGCTATAATAAACAAAAATTGACTCATATAATACCTTTATATAGTAATAATTATAACAACTGTAGTAGCTAATATAAATGCCAAATGAATCTATTTAAGCCATTCCTCTTAATGAGATTATAACTCCTGTTTATCTATAGGAGAACCTTTCATTTTTAATCATCAAATTTCTATTTTTAACAATTATATTTTCATCTATATCTCCCTCTACTAAATACTTGATATCAGTTCATCCTGGAAGATTATCTATTATTCAAAAATATTCTCCTTTTATAGGATTTCTTAAAATGGAGTCTCGAAATATAATAAAAATTTCTAAAAATTTGTATTTCAAAGAATAATCATATACCAACAAACTTCATTCAATTCTATATTATTCATGTTTTAATGAAAACAATTTTGATAAGAGTTATGGAAAAAGCCTATTATTATTGCTCAAGTGAAACTGACAAGCTAAAAAAATTGAAAGTGGTACATAAAATATTAATTATGATCCATTAATTCTGTATTTTTCCTATTTAGAAATAGTTAACTGCATACTATATCATTTCTGTATTAAATAATTTAATTGATGAAATGAAATTTCCAAATGAATAAGTCCTTTCTATCTCGAATGAATTATATTAACTCAGATTATCTCCTCTATAATATTATCCAAGAGATTTTCTATTACCTTATTATAATTTTGTTTCTTGATTCTCCATTATTATCTTGAGGTTCTCCCTTTTTTCATAGACAACTGAAATATATTTCTTAATTCTGAAGTTATTTTCACTTTAATTTGAATTATTCTTCATTTTTATTCATCTAATATCTTGAGCTTGTGCAGACAGCTCATTTTGAGTATGGAGGATTCAGGAGATTTACGTATTCTATATTATTGAGCTATTCTATTATTATTAATAATTCTATATGTAATATAGGCTTCCTTTTCAGCTTTTTTCTTATCCCAAAAAAAGGAAATTTATTTTTTATTTCACCATTTTGGCTTATAAATGGAATATTTCTATTCCTTTCCATTTCGTTATCCGATGAAATGGGTTCTTTTAAGATTCCATCTTCCCCCATATATATATCATACTCTGGGATCATTGAATTTTAATTTTTGACTGTGATCAACTCAAATTTTTACAAGGAGTGATATTATTCTTTTCATGTATAGTAAATCCAAATCGTGTACATTTACTATCTCTCAATGGGTGTGATTGTTCAAGCCACTTGTTAGCTAATATGTCACTTTCTCATGGGTTATATTCTCCCCAAGTAAATGAAATACAGCATTTGAAGCCATATTTTCAATTACCATTCATAAACTTCCTTTGTTTAAGATTTTCCTCATTAAAATTCTCTTCATAAGAATCAAATCTCATAACAATTTGAATTCCGATATTTCTATAGAAATGAATAACTAGTTTATTTCCTTTCCATGTGTTTAAATCCTGTGAAAAATGATTACCATTCATATATTTGTTGCATAATTAATTGATAATGCACTATCATTTATTTATCATCATACCCTCTCTCTATGAAAAACTGACTTAGAATTTCAGAAGTTCAATTCAACGCTACTAATTTCTTACTTAAACAGATTTTTTTGATATTTTGACATAAATTCATTTCTTATCTTCTTAGGATGATACTTTTAAGGATGAAAGCTATTATTGAGAGAGGTATAATCAAATGAATATATATATTTCTTACAGTTTTCATGATATAAATAAAAGCTTTAGAGCTTGATTCTTGTTGCGTGCTTATCTTCTGACATTTCACCTGTATGATCTTCTATCCATAATGAATAATTTGTAAGAAAACTTGATATTTAAGCCATAATTATTAATGATTAAGTGTTTATATGGGTGAATAAAGCTTATATAAGCCCACATATAATTGATAAATAGGATTTAGAATAGGTTCTCTTTCCATTTTAATCCCAGGGAATGAATTGTGCATCATTAAATTATTAATATCAGGAACCAAAGAATAATTATATCTGCATTTGATGGTCTATTTTGTTTTACTGATGCTTTATTTTTCTTCTCATATGCCTAGAGATGAGCATAAGGAATATTATTTCAAGAAAAATTTTATTTAGTATTTTCATACATCTAAAACAGCGGCTTAGCAATATTTAGTGAAATTAAATGTTGAATTTATAAGTATAATACCAGTTAATATATGCTCATTTTAATTAATAGATATATTTCTCACTCTTTATCACATATATAGAACATGATCAATTGATCTATTTTATCCAAAATCAATACGAAAAAATATATATTTAATTAACTTTAGCTATTTGGGTAAGCAATTATTATATGAAAGCTTCATGTTTGATTATATTCTCTGCTAATGAGCTTATCCAGCTCCTTAACTACGCTTAGGGTATGGTTGATTTTATTTGGAAGTAACTTTGAAGAGTCTTCTCCAACTAATGATGCAGTTGATATCAATATTGAGATATTATTTTGGTATCTCATAGAATTTTTTCACCGGTCCCAAGCTCTTAGTACCCCATAACAGATAAAAATCCCACCTATAGGCAGACTTACATTCTATTTTTACACCAGAATTGCAAAATTCAACCATTAATTTCATTTAAATCATAATCCCATGGGAAAAGAACCAAGAAAAGTGTATTTCTTAAAAAGATTCAACCTAACTATTAATATCTAAAAAAATCAGATTACACATAGAAAACTAGTTTCACCAAAGCTTAACCCTTCTTATGGCCATCTATTTCATGCAATAACCACACAAAAACTGAATCAATTTCATATCCACATTTAATTGAGACACAGGAAGGTCACAAGATGCCAAGATTTAATACACTGGAGCTTAAAATGATCTCCAGAACAGTCACATGGAATATCCCATTATATATCCACAGTAATACAACTCAGAACTTGAAAACAGCCCTAATATTCCAGAATAACACTTCCACAGAATTTTATTCAATTGAATTAATAACCTGATTTTGCGCATAATCAATCAAACTCAAATCTTTCAAGTCACTTATCAACTCATGCAAGGTGACAAATAAATTTGCATGGAATTAAACAGCCCTTCAGTAAAAAGCAGTCACATCATTCTTGAACAAAATGAATCACATGACTATGCATAGTATGTGTAAAACTATAAAGTCACACCACAGAAATTCAACACCACAATGACAAGTCAACCGACATGGATTTGAATTTCAAAGATGATAAACACAAACATTACACCTGAATTAAATATAAATCCTCTTCTACCAAGCCTCATTGCTGAAATATGCCAGGAAAATACAGAAACATCATATGATATTGACCTCACCAGAAGAATAATATAGTGTTACTAAAAAGAGTCTTTTTAAAGGAAAAAACCCATCTAAAATGGAATAACCTGATGCATACAAGAAAAATCTAATATCATATCATATCCATCGCACCAGAAGAGAGTTGTGACAAATTTTAGTCTGTGCAGAAAAAAATATATCAAGCCTTAAATTACCTCAAACATGAAAGAAAAAGGATCAACAAAAATCAGACTCAAAAAGCTAACTTAAGAGGAATTAACTTGGGAAAAGACAGCTTCCATTAAGGCCCTCCTTGGATCTCAAAAGTTATAAATAGAGGGGTATCCCCCCATACACATTATATCATAAGAACAGGAATAAGTCATCCCTTACCTGGGATCTTTTCCAGTATATTATATTCGATTTACTTTCCAAGTAGCTTATCTCAGACAAATTATAGTGTTGGATATCTTCCAGTTGCTAAGACCAGTGGAATCATAGTATTAAAGATTGACCAAGTAACCAATATCATGAGTACTTCTCTATTAAAATTATTCTATACAGTTGAAAGAAAACCATTTCTCAAGATTTCAAATCAACCTACCACTTTGAAAAAAACAATATCAAAGATCCTTGCTTTTCAAATATGACAGATACTTTAAATTACTATCTTAGCTTATTATCACATACTCTCAAGTAAATATTTCTTATAAATAAAACACCATTTACAACTATTTAAAATAATCTTACCCCTTCAAAAATTGAATATTGAAGAGTCTTACTTTGTTTAATATAACTAATACTCTGAAGTACCATTTTATCTTATTATCACAGACTCTTAAATAAATATCAAAACCTTAAGAGATATTACTTTATTATTAATTTACCTTAACAAAATGGACCTGAAATTCATTAACAAATTCTCAAGATCAACTCAAATAACTAATTTTATAAATACTGTATCACCAAGAGGATACTAGCCACCCAAATTTTACTAAAAGTCGAACCCAGACAGATAAGTATCTTACTAAAATTTAAAAAAATAACCATATTAATCACATTATATCTTACTTATTTATCATTTTCTAGTCTTATCTGAGAAATCTGAATTTTTTTCATCTCTACTCTTAAGCCTACTGACTCATTCTCTTTGGTTTTTGACCTCCAAGGAAGATTTGGTTAAGTATTTTAGGAGGGGCAGGAAATATTCCTTTCCACCCTTGTTACAGGAGTCATTAGAAATTAAAAGCTATTTGACTTTGTTTTCCCCTCCATTCACTTCCTCATTTTAATTCAACACAAGGGAATTTATCACAGTAGTTTTGAGATTTTCAGATCCCAGGGGAAATTGTGTTTATTTCAAGCTGAAAGATGAGTTACTTCTTGGCAAATGGAGACCGAGGTTACTTGAAAATTTGAGTAATTTAAGATAGTATTTTTTATTAAACATACCACCTGAAGTAAATAACCCCTTTTGACCACATATTTGGCCAAAGCTTATTTCATTTTACAATTTATTATCCTTTATTTAATTTCAGAAATTCTGTATTTAATTAATTCTTTAAGAGAGTTAATATCTATAGCTATCACAATGAGTATTGGGAGGTCTCTGGTCTTGTCCTGATTCTCCAACACCCATTTATAATAGAAAATTTCACTGCAATAAACTGAAATAAATACCACTTGAAATAACTTTATTATTCTTTATATTTTTAGTACTTTAAGCTTTATGTCTTTATACAATTCTGGTTAATAATATGATCTATGGTTAGTAACCGGAAAATATAAGAGAATGAGGGCTTTAAGTGAGCCTTAGCTATACTGGACCTTTCTTCCTTGATAATTAATATTAAATGAGACCTAATGTTGATATTTTTCAAGAAAGAAAATATTTTGAAATTATTTCAAGATTCAATTATTGAAAAGGAAGAGCTTGAGTTTATATAGTTTCAAAATTTGAATCTGATAGTTATTTTCTCCCTGGAGTTTATTCATTCATCCTTATATGTATTTACTTACACTTTTATATTAGAAACTTCAAACTGAAGTAATTTTACAAATTTCTAAATCAATTTTGACCATTCTAAGAATATCTTGAAGCTATTCTTAATATTCAATAAACTCAAAGAAAATTAGTTCTATTGTTTTAAAAGGGAATCTTAAGAGCTAAAGTTACTTGATGTATTTTCAAAAAATGATGATAGCTGTACTTTTTTCTTAATACCTAATAAACTTATTTCTGATATACTCACCAATAGATTATAGCCGAGTATTGTTTGAACAATCATTTCATTAGGATTATTAATATTATAGACCTTATATCCTATGATAATTTCAATTAGTACATCTACACAACAAGGTATTGATGAATTACCTGTGTTATTCTAGTTTAATTATTTATTTTTATAATAAGAGTCAATAAGACAAAATCAATAGGATTTATTTATATATGCTTTCTTTCAATATTTGGTATTTTATAACATTTGAGCCTACTATTAGTGTTTTTCTGTAATTATTTATCAGTTGAGAAGTTACAGAAGACATTTTTTGAAGCGTTTATTTCAATTTATTCTAGAACTCTTAGGTTTCTCTACTTTCCAGCGTATTTATATATATATATTTTGTTAGAAATTAATAAGCCTTCTGAGGAGTTTGAATGTTTTTTTTTGTTATAGTTTTGTATTGAAATTTCATTTAGAATTATAATTCCAATGGATAATTTTTGGTAGACTTATCTTTGATGAATTTATTCTAAATATAGCTTCAATATATTTGATATTGATTAAAAGGGGATGAATTATAATTTCTCATTTTCCCATATACATAAATAAGAAAATTTCAGGTGAAAAAGTAGGATTTTCTCATTATTTCAACTGTTAAACTTTTTCAGCAATATTCATTCTTCTATGAGATTCATCTATTTACTCACATGAGAAGATAAATAATATTGTTAATTGGATTATTTCCTTTCTCAAGAGAAAATATTACAATTTCTGATAATAAATTGAAAACATTTTTCTTTTGATTTTTACATCCAATTAATGCCTAATTTTCTAATGAAATAAAGCGGATATTGTGAAGCTCTTTACAGAGTTATTTGAAGTAGTTTATTTCCATATAATCTTGCAGATATATGATTATTTTATCTATATTTGTAGGCCTAACCTATATATAGACTCTTCTTTGTGATGCAAAACAGGGTAGATGTTACATTTAGTTTTCCTTTGTAAAATCTTAAGATTATAATAGAGAGTTACACAATCTTCTAATACTTCTTCATACTCAATATTTGATATTTTGAAATGCTATCTTAATAAATGGAATATATATATGTTTTGTTTGATTCACCATGAGCAAACTGGCTACACCTGACAGCAGGTGTTGCATTTGGAAATCAGCTTGAACCCATCCTAGAATGAGCTGGAACCCTGCTTGTGAACTAGGTTAGAGCCAGGTTTTCAATTTTTGTTAATATTCCAAGTTCTTCAAAGCCACTTTAATATTAAATAATCTGTAATATTTTATTCCTTTTTCCAACTGGTTAAAGTAAATAGATGATATACTATATAAAAATGCTTCTCATTTTTATCTTCCTCATCAAGTCAATACCTTTCAAGATATAAAAATTGAATCTCAAAATTTATTTTGAAATCAAACAATCCCAGTCTTGTTGAGGGAAAAAATAATTACAAACCACTTTAAAAATGAAACAAGCCTTTATCTGTCTTGTTTTATGACTTATTACTACTTTGTGGACATATTAATTCTTATTTCTTTTTCAAAAAGTGGCTCACAAATATCAAAATAAGCTCATCCAAATAAAGCCTCTTCTGAATAAACTGGATTAATTAGAGCTTCTTTTTCTTTTATTTTTCAATCTAAAGAACCTCAGAGGGAAGAGATAAAGTATTTCATTTCTTTTTGAATAAAATTATTTCCCCCAAAATACCCAGAATTGTATATATTATTTTTATGCATTGATTATAATTCCTATAAATTGATTAGCATCTTGTTTTTTTTTATTTTTTCTTTGTCTAATTACTCTTTATAATTAGCAGCTTTGATCATTTTTTACTATCAACACCAAAATAAATCTTTTTTGAAGGGAAAGTCCCCTCCTCTGTCTTGTTTGAGGGTGTTTTTTCTCTCTTTTAAAAAGAGAAGTAGTGGTCTCTATGAAATATAGAACCTGCTACTGGAGGAAATAAATTAATTTCAAAAAAACATTACAGTAAAGGTCCTGTAATGGCAGGTACTGCATCCATTACAGCACCTGTACTGTAACAAAATTTACAGGTGTGAAACATTTTACAGTAGCAGTCCATGTAAACACCTGCTACTGTAATTTTGTAAAAAAATGAAGCATAAAGTTAAATAAAAAGCAATTTACATATATAAGAGAAAAAATTGATCAAAAAATAAAAATGACATGTTAACCTAAAGCATGGATAAAAAAACTCAAAAAAAGGAAATTAAAGAAATTCTGTGGAGTAGCAGAATGGAAATTTTTTCCATTACTTTTATCCAAATGATATAAAGGAAATTTGACTGTAATACTAAAAGAAAATTCAATGAACCTCCCATAAATTCTCTTATACTGAATTTTTTTGCAGTAAACCCATCATTTTGCATGAATTATTCCTTAAAAAACCATTTTGTAAGGTTTTTTTGCTTCTGTTTTCTCTTTCAAAAACAAAGATTAATGATATTGATTCTTAAAATAAATATTGGAAATACCAATAGGAGTATAGATTGAATTCAATATTACTCCAATGATATTTTTCAGAAATCAAAATATTTTTTTTCAATAAGAAAAGACCAGTTCACTTAATCTCCAAGAGCTATCTTCCTATAAAGCATATTATAATGTCAAAAAAACAAAAAACTTTATTTTTCTTCAACCCAGTTCAAATATCTTCAAAATTAAGATTAATTATAACATTTTACTTTTGAAATATTCAAAAAAATTTTATTCAATTTCCAAATTGATATATTTGAAAGTTTTGACCATAGTCTCATTTAAAAAGCATATAATTCATGGTTAATTTGAATAATTAATCCATTTTTTGCAGAAAACATTCTTTCTTGGGTTTAAGAATTTCTGAATAGAAACTTTTCACATGTTACCATCAAAAAATAATAAGAAAAGTTTCAATTCCTTTATAAATTCTTCATAACTACAATCTAATAATTGAAACATTATTCAGACAATTTTTTTATTATGAGTGGACATGGCACTGAAGTGATTTCTGCTCAAAATCAAGCTTAATTCCAAAAGGCATCTGCTTAATCATGTGGCCTCCCTGTATTTAATTCTACTTTTAGAAACTATATATATCCTTTATTAAACATAAATATCAAAGAAAAACAAGAGAAATCTTCCTATGATCTTATACAAAAACTTGAAAGAGCTATATATATGGGTGTTGGTAAACACATGTAAGTCCTTATGTGTTTTTAGCAATTTATGGCCAAAACATGTAAGTGACCTTATTTTTCAAAAGAAAATCCTCAGGATCAGTTTCGAGGTCTTTTTAAAAAAAATTTGCCATGTTTTTCCCAACATGGGATTTCAATACTCACAAATTTTTTCATATTTTTTTTTGGGCCAAATTTCTCAAATTTGGCTAATATGACAAAATGGCACATTTTTTAGAAAGTTCATCTAAACTCTTTCCACTTATGAATCTCCTTCATTTTTTTATGAATTGAAGGGGTCAATCTGGAGAATAAAGAACCAAAAGCCCATAATTTTGGGAATTTATTTTGGTGGGACAAGTGAAGGCACTAAAAGTGTTTTTTTTTCAGATTTTTTTTTCCTGTCTTTTCAATATTACTATTTGTAAAAAATCAATACAAAAACTTCCCACTTATGAATTTCCTTCAATTTTTTTTAAAAATAAAGGATTTAATCTGGAAAATAAAGAACCAGAAGCCCATGAATTGGGGGATTTTTTTGGTGGGACAACAAGTGAAGGCGCAATAAGTGTTTTTTTTCAAAAAAAAAAACTTGTTTGTAATATGACTATTTTTAAGTACAAAAGTGCCACATGTATGATAGGTGGGATTTAAGCAATAAATAGGACTTGGAGGGGGATAATTGGCATAAATTGTATATACAAAAATCAATCAATCTGAATCAACCTCCAAAATAGTTGGTCTTTTCTGAGGGGGGGAGGAAGATTGGACAAATATAACATCCTGTGTTTCTTCAACTTATTAGCCCACCCCAGGGCTTGTGGTTGGGCATTAAATTCCCAATTAACAGTAATGGGGGTACTGGATAGACTTTAGAAATGATTATATCCAAAGGAACAAAATGAGAACAGCTGTCCAAGAAGCAGATGAAAATGGGGGGACTATCATTTGGAGGACAGAAATAAGGTAAAAAAGAAAATATTGGACTGTGGAACAAAAGAAAACTGGTCTTTGATATTTATTTTCAATTGGATCCCCCATGTCAGGCATGGACATCCACTTTCTTTTTTGATCCTGGCCAGAATCACCATACCATTCAATTCTTTCCAAATAAGAGAATACTGAGGGAATTAAAGTGTTCATGGCTTCATAAAGGTCTTGATCTTGTTGAATTTCTTCAGCAAAGTAACCTCTGACATTAGCACATTGATCTTGAGTCTTTTAAATGTAGTGGGATACTGCTCTGTAGCCACAGTTTCGATCACCCTGGACATTGATGGCCTTGAAGGTGTATTTCAATATAAACTTGGGCAAGTCTTCTGATCCAGATATCTGATAAAATAAGGTCAAAAGATGAATAAATATGAAAATAAACAAGAGAGATATACATTAAAAAGAATCAGAAACTCACAAACAGCTTGGAGCATTCATCACTTGTGTGATAATTTCTTTGACAATGCTCACAGGTCAAGTCAATTACATAATATATCTTCAAGCTGATGGCAGGCTTGTGTGATTTTCTTTGTGAGGTTTTGCTTCCAATTGCCAATATTCTGTACCTTCTAAGGGTGGCTTCTGATTTATTTAATTCAGTTGCTGAGGGTAGTGAATCTGATGAACTGATTGATTTTGATAATGAGGCCTCAGAATCTTCAGCACTTTCAGATGAGTCCACTTCCATAATTGGAGAGGGGAAATTTGACTGTGATCTTTATGCTGTTGTACTGGTCACTTTTGATGGGTTTCTTCCTCTTCTCTTTGATTGACTTTCAATAATCTCAAATGTTGATGGTTCTATTTTGTTTTTATTTTTATTTTTATTCTAGGCTCCTTGAGGTCTTCCACAGATATTCTTTCATTCTAGTGGATCTTCATAATATTTATCATCCTCTTGACTCTTTGGAATTTGATCAAATGGGACTTTTTCAGTCAAAACATCTTGAAAATGTTGAAGAATTGGGGTGATTTCTGCCATTGGTCTTTGAAAAAGGTCTTCCCCATATCTTCAAATATTTCCTTGGCTTCTTTCTTTCTTTCTTTCTAAACACTTTGATAATCACCTTTCAAACCAGTCTGAGAAGAATATGACAAAGAAAATCAGTTAATAAGGAAAAAAGTAAGAATTTGAAGTTAAAAAACCCTCACAGGCAAATTCAAATGCCACTTAGGATGAAAGTCTGATATCTCAAGCCTTTGGCTCTTGGAAAATGCCTTTTGGGTCTTATGCTTGCAAGGAATGCCTTGATAATTGTTGTATTTGTTGGTGCATTTTTCATTGGGAGGAAATTTGGTTTTTAAATTTTCAAAGGCCATCTGAAGAGCATAATGAGACACCTTGCCATTGAGGGCACAGATGTGTGGAGGAAAATTCTTGACATTGAAAATCATTTCTTTGGAGATTCTGTTTATTATATCAATAAATTGTTTTCTGAATTCCATGTGGAGAGCCCTCACTACCTTCAGGAGAGTACCAGTGGACTTTTGGAGCCAAAGTTTAACCATGGCATGGGCACCTTTAACTCTGGAGGTGGAGCCCACACCTATGTGGAAATGGCGGGTGGTCCAGGCTGGCACATAATACTCCTTTAGAGGAAGCCAGGTATTCTCCAAATATTTCAAGACTTCAGGATGTTTGACTTGCGTTTGAAGCTTCTTCCAGTTGTCTTTGGAAGACTTTTCAGTGGATGAATACATAACCTGAGAAATGAATCCCAATTTCATTAATAAAAGCAATAATAAGAAAAAAAGTGAAATAAAGTGATATATAAAAGTATATTACTTGATTCCAAAGGCCCATTAAGTTTTCAAAATCAGTTCCATCACCAATTTTCTTCATGAAATTGGCAGATACATCTTTATTGATGTGCCAAATGCATAACATGACCTTGGAGTCTGGGAAGAGCTTCTTAACAGAGTTTTTCAAGGCCAGATCCCTGTCAATAACAATGATGGAAGGGGAAACAATATTGGTATTGTTGGGGACCTTTTCTATGTGTTGATTTAATTCCCAAGTATATGAGGGTTCAGTTTCATTCTTCATCAAACAAAAATCCCCAGAAAAGGTCTTATTGGTTGAGCTGAATCCAGAAATATGAAAAAGGGGCATTTTTTACTTATTGTTTTTATAATTACAATCCATAAGAGTAACATGAGGAAAGCCATGAAGGAGTTTTATGGCAAGGGGGTGAGTGAAAAACAAGGAGGTAATGTGTCCCTCAGAATCCCTTGCAGAGGACCAAACAAAACTTTCTTCTTTGAGAGTGTCAATAAGAGCATCAATGGGCCTTCTGCCTTACAGTTTGTCTTTCTTGATTTTCTTGACTTGGTTTTAAATGTCTTGAAGGATTACAGGCCTGTCAGACTCCCTCTGGATGCATAATTGTGCCTGAATTTGCCTTTTCAGAAGCAGGGATTCACACATTTGAGAATTTTGTGATGTTCCTTGCTCATTGAATTTCCTGAAAGCAGGATGTGCCATGATATTTTAAGTGGAATCATGGCTATGTTCAGCATTTTTGACTTTAAGAGTCCAAGTGGTACTCTTGGAATATTTTCTGGCATAAAGTCTAAAAGGACAGTCAAGATTTCTTGAAGTGACTGTTTTGGTGGGGTTATTGTTAGCATTTGGGGGCCCATACCTGTCACAACCTATTTCAACTTGGTGGTGGGTCATATTGGACCTCAAGGTGGACAAAGCATACCCCTGAGCCCTGGAAACATTATGCACATGCTGCCAAAGAAGCTCAAGGGTCTGAAATTCACCTTCAGTGGGGGGTTGAAGCATTTTTGAGTGAAAAAGATGTATAAATTTGAAAAAAAGGAGGGATTTCAGGATTTGGAATGGGGTAAGAAGCTTTTGAAAGGTGAAAAGAAGTGAAAAAAGGTATGAAAAATTAAAAGAAGTGGCTAATAGTGAAAAATGGTGGTTTAAATGTGGGATTAATGGATGATAGAAGGTAAAAGATTGGAAATTTAGAGGCTTGAAAGCAGTTTGTTGTGGTGGAAAATGCAGTCTTTGGGGGAAAAAAAGAATGAAAAGTGTGAAAAGCTTTGAAAAAATTTCTTTGGTAATTCTGTTTTTTAAAAAAAGAACTTTTGGGGTGGGCATAATGTAGATTATTTGGGGTGTTTTGTCTTTTTTTTGGGGGGGCTGGGCAAAAAAAACTGAAACAATTGGGACTTAGAGGGGTTTTGGGGGGAAAACCCCCTTTTGGGACATGTTTTGGCCTAATACAGGCATTTTTGTGTTTCATTTTTAAGTAAAAATGGGCCCAGGGCACCCCTTATGTGTTTTTACCAAAACCTTACATGTTTTTACCAATTTATGGCCAAAACACATATGTTTTTAGCAAAAACACATAAGCTATTACATGCTTTTACCAATTTGCTTATGTGTTTTTACCAATAACCATATATATAAGCTGCCTAACTACACTTTATAAACAGATTTTTATTCTGAATATGTCATTATTTTGGTCTTTCTAAATTTTTCAAAGTAATACAGGCTTCAAAATACTATGAGAAGCTCAAAAAATGTGTTTTGAGAAATACATTTTTTTAAAAAAAAACAACTTCTACCAATTTTTGTGCATTAATATTATGTAGAATTCCCATCATTTGAGAGTAACTAATTTAATTGTTTTATTCATTTAAAAATCTGAAGTTTTTGATTTTTCTGGATGGCTGTTGAAAATTTGTATTATCCCAAATTGCATGAGTAAAAGATGTCTATAAATGTGTCCCCCATACATTTGAGGAATTATTATTATAGAGAGAATAGAAAATTATTTTCTGAATTAGTTTTTATAATATTGATTTTCTATTTTTTGGTTTTGATGAATTGAAAAATCCATGATTGAATACTTAAATTTATCAAACAACCAAAGTCAGATATAATTTTAAGTTTGCCATTGCAATGAGAGCTCTTCATATATTCCAATTGCTTAAAGATATGCTTAATATCAAGGAAATTGAAGTAAAAATCTAGAGAGCCTATAGAATACAGTCAATATTATCAAAAAATCCATTAAATAGCAAAATATCTTGATAGAGTGTTATTAAATGATCAGATAATTTGTGAAATTAAGGTATAGCCATATTGATACATGAATATTGAATTTTACAAACTTCACAAAAATACTTGAGTTATTGCAGCTTTGTTTCATTTCCTTATGCAGAAACTGCCCTAGCTTACTTAAATTAACACCCCAAATGATTTGATTTTCCACATATTGAAGTAATTGTGAGCCTTAGAGGTAATTTCATATACCCAAAAGACCACAAATACAAAATTAACATATAAATATAAATAAAATAAATTTATTTATATTATTAAAATAAAAATCAACATATAAATATAAAATTATATTCAAAATTAAAAATTTAATTACAATTCAAAAATAAAATTACATTAAATTTTGGAATTATAAAATTACATTTATACTTGAAAAATTAAGTAAAAATGAATTTTTAACAAAATTGTAAAAAAATAAATAAATTTGGAAAAAAGTTAAATAAAAATTATTATAGCTTTTTATCCAATAAATAAACATATAAAAATTATTTCACCATTGGATTCCTCATAAAAAATCAGGTGGGGTCACCTCTGAGTGAAATTTTTGTAACTCAACTCTAAATAAGCTTAAATTAAGTTTTTAGTATTTTCAATAAAAAAGTTGAAAATCCTCAAAAGTTTGATCTCATTCACACCACATGTGGTGTTAACCATAAATTTTTGTGTTAAAATTGAGGTGTTGTGTTTAGTTTAGAAGCTATGAGGAATTGAAGTATTTTCAATTGAATTCAATTGAAATGTCAAAATGTGCGCGTGTATTACATAAGTGAACTTTGATTTACATATGAGGTATCAATTATTACTGTATTGTACTGTACAATTCAATTGAACTACATATGTAAATTATAAGTATAATACATGATGAGGAATTAAAGGAAAAATAAATTGGAAAGATTAAATTTGGGGGGGAAAGGAACTCCAGCTCTAAGGGGGAGCTAGACCCCTAAAATCCTTGCTGACAGGCGTGTGGTGTCAAAATTCATGCAAAAGTTCATTACTTTTGGCCTGGAATTGAGTTACAGGGTCTGTGGACTCAATTGATGATGAGGTTTTGATACCAATTGGGGTAGTTTTAGCTGTTTCCAAGAGGGTAAAACTACCCTTAAGATAAAACAATCATACTAAAGACAGTTTTAACTGGTTTCTAAGTCTCTTACACACATTCTGACGTGTTTTGAAGGCTCTAGACCAGGTATTGCTATAGTAATGGATGATTTAAGGGTCTAAAATGGCTAAAAATGGCTTAAACCAGCCCTTTTTTGGTCTAAACCAGGGTTCAATGTTGCCATATTTGGCTTTTCTGTTGTCAGACTGTTTTTCACGACTGACTAGAGTAAATTTTACTTTTGGAGTAAGAAAATTGATGGCTATAAAAGAATGTCTTCTTTGCCCCACTTTTCTCCTCATGTTAGAATCTTTTCCTTTTATAATTAGTTTAAACATTGTTAAACCAATCATAAAAGATTCCAACCACCTTTCTTAAATCATTTTAAACCTTTTAAACACGTGAAAAATCATTATAATCATTGTTTGTAACTCTTATAATCATTTTTACCCCTGAACCACCCCAAAAGTGAATTAAAGCATCTTTCATCACTGTAAACTTTGTCACTTTGTTTCCAAATTCACTCTGGTCACTTTTGGGCGTGTTTTCTCTTTAATATTCTTTTTAAAGACTTTGTTCTTTAATTAATTTCTTGCAGTTATTTTCTCAATTAATTCCAATTGAAATTTCTCTTGAAGAAATCTCTTTTGTAGCCTTAAATATCTCTTGTAGAGTATTTTTGGATAAATGTTTATTGTTGGTAAAACAATAAATCTTTAAAATATTATTGTTTTATACTAATAAAGTTATAAGCAATAAATTTGGCGTGTTTTCTCTTAAAAATAATATTTCTTACTATTCTTTATTGATTTTTTACCTTATACAAATTTTGAGGACAGGATAAGTACTTGATTTTTAATCAAAGTTTCATATCCACACCTTACATTTGGGGGCCCAGCCGTGATATTTTACCTGTGACATATTCTTTTTACTCTTTTTAAATCTTTTTTCTTATATTGAAAAATTTAAAAACATATAAAAAATACTTATAATCCAAAAAATCCATAAAAAAGAAATCTTTTTCATATTATAAGTGAGGCTTATATTTTTATTTCTTTTTTGAAATAACCCTTTTTCTTACTTAATTAATTAGTTTTTTCATTGATTTTGGTGTCTGACAACGTGGTAAGACAAGAAAACATTGAAACAGCCTCAACAGTAACCAGCATTATTCCTGCCAATACTGTTAATTCTGATCATAATAGTACTATTATTGTGACTCAGAATATTCAACCAGAGCCAATTTCATCTGCATTAGTCAACTTGGAAATAAGTAATACTCTTCAGAAAGCCCAAGATTTGACCAATAGTAAGTATTTTGACGTAAAATTACTATTTTAAGCCTTTTTAACCATAATTATGCCTTCAACCAGATCAGGAGGCAGCTATAACCCCTCAAGAAGATCCCAGAAAGGTAATGGACATGATTATGGCAGAGGCAAATCAGGTACAGAAGGAAAAGGGTCAGTTGATGACTTCCAAACAACTAAAATGGGTCACTCTGAAGCTTATAATACCATTTTACCTTCAAAAAGAGCTGACACAGCCACAACAAGCCTCAGTGGACATATACAAAGCCAGCCACAGTGCATACAACAATGCAATTCAGTTCAAGGAGTACCAGATCCTTGCAGACCTGTGGAAGAATTGCATGAATTCTTACCTGACTGTGAGAAAATTCCTGGGCCATCCCAATACTTGCAAATTGCTCAATGGATGGCATCCATTGATGGAGAAGAAAAACATAATGCTTTTGACACTAGAATGGAGGAAAAAAAACCCTCCACCACCAAAACCAGTGCCAAAAACAGCCCCAGTGGCCAGCACCAGCAATTCCAACGTGAAAAAGCAGCCACAAACTCCAAACAAGGGCAAAGGGAAGGCACCAGCCCCAAAACCTTACAGCCAGGGCTACAGGATGCCATGGAAAATGTATTTCAGATGGCCAGAACCATGATGGAATTACAAAAGAAGGAGGAAGCCAGATTAAAATATCAAAAATGATTTCTGATACTTTTGATTGTATTCCAGAGTTGTATAAAGCTATTTCTGACGTAAAAAGTCATCTTTCTGATAAAAATACATCGATTTGTGACAACCTTAAAACAAATAACTTGAGTCTGAGCCAAATAAATGATACACTTAAACGCTTTGAAAAAGTTTTAAGAACAATAAAAACTTCCAATAATGATAATTCTTTTGGCATTAAGATAAATGAACAATCTGCCATTATTAAAGAATTAACAGACAAATATTCTAAATTGATTATTGATGACATAATTGAAACAAGAATAAAACAAGCTACTAATACTATCAAAGAATATAAGAAAAAACCCTTGATGATATTTCAAAATCATTTGCAGAAGTAAAGACAAATAAAGTTGCCTTGAAAAAGCATTTTGATACCTCAAGAGAGGAAATATCAAAATTAACAATAAAGTTAAATGAAGTTATATCTGATAATACTAAGCAAACAGAATTATGGAATGACCTTACATATAAAGAGGATGATCATAAAAAGAATGTCATAGACTCTATACAAAGCTTACAACATGAGTTAAGAAATTCACAAAGGTGTAATAACAGTAAAATGAATGATATTGAACAACTGCTAAACACTTTACCAAGAATGTCTACACCTCTGAATCAGAATGAAGATGCAAGAATTCCCAATCCACAAGTATTGGATATTGAAGATTCACAGTTAAGAGATGAATTTTCTACTTCTTTTCATAACTTAGAACCATCAATGGGCCAAGCACTCTTGAAAGAAGTTCCAAAACTTAAAGAATGGCCTCACTTCAGTGGTGAAGGAGAGTATGACCACATGGAATTCATTAGAGGCATTTACATGATCAAAGAGGATTTTGAATTACCAGACAGATTGGTAACAGCCAGATTTAACCCCTTGTTTACCAAATCAGCTCACAGATGGTACATCAAAATAAGACAAGCACATGGACACCAGAGTTGGACTTGGTGGAAAACCCAAATCATCAACAAATGGGCAAGTGATTCTTGGAGGTTTAAAGCTGAAACAGCCTTTGAATCTGCCAAATTTAATGCTGATAAAGACAAAGCTTTATCATTGTTTTGCCAACAAAAAGACATATTAACAGCATTATATCCTGAAATGTCAGAATTTATGATCCATAGAAAAATTCTGAGACAATGTGGAGGTGACTTAGAGCATGCTATAAAAAGCAGGACTACTGAACAATCTTCAGCAGAGGATATTATCAATATATTAGAAGAAGTAACCACCAGAACCAAAATTGGTTCTAGTAGGATGAATCTCAAAACAAGGTATAATATACCTTGGAAAGATTCTGTGGATAAAAACCCCAAAGAAAATTCTAATAATATTAAGTATAAATCTGCAGATACAGTCAGAAAGTGCCATATTCGCCAAAGCACCACCCATTTAGCTAATACATTTCCAAAGAAGGGAAAAATCAATGAAATTGATATTGAAAAGGAACCTGATGTTGAAAAAGATGACATAATTGAAGACAATTCAGATGATAAGTCATCAATATTTTCTGAATCTTCAAAAGATATAGAAAATATCAATGCCACTTTTGACATTGTGGAATCTTATTCCCACTTGCCACAATTGAGCAATGGTCAACTTGACTTATCAAAAGTTCAAGATGCACAGCTTATGAAAACAAAACCAAACAGGGGAAAAGGTTATACAGCTGGTAACTCCTGTATAACAGAAGTGGTGATTGACAACAAGCCCACCATACTTTTGCTTGACCCAGGAGCTTTCTGCTCTTGTGTTGGAAAATCTTTTCTTAAGACTTGTGTACCATATTTTGAAGACCAATTGTTACCAATTGATGGTATAAAATTCAACAGTGCAAGTAATCCAATGAAAGCATTGGGAATTTTTGAGACCAATATCATATTCCCACACATAAATGGGAATTTAAGAATCACAGTTGAATTTGCTGTTATGGAAAATTGCTCTAGTACCCACTTTATATTGGGAAATGACTATTTGATCATGTATGGGATATATTTGCATAACAACAAAGACAGATACTTTACTATTGGAGACAATAACCGCCAAAAATTTGCCTTTTTACCATTCAAAAGACAAATTACAATAAACAAAGTATCACCAGTCAGGTTAGAGTTAGAAAAATTCAAGTCTGAACAGTTAAATGAGGCTGAAATAAGCCTTCATCTGACTGATAGACAAGAAAATGAACTTTCTTCCCTTTTGTATGACCACAGAGGAGAATTTGCTACAGACAAAGAACCTCTAGGAGCAATTATTGGTCATGAAGTTGACATCATTCTTAACATTGAGAGACCTTATCCACCACTCTTAAGAATACTTGCATATCCAGCAAGTCCAAAATCAAGAGAAGCTCTAGAAATTCATATCAAAGAACTTCTGGACCTTGGTGTAATAAGAAAAGTAGGCCACAATGAAGAAGTAGAAATAACTACACCAGTCATAGTGGCATGGCATAATGGAAAATCCAGAATGGTTGGGGACTTTAGAGCTCTGAATACTTACACTGTTCCAGACAGATACCCAATACCAAAAATCCAAATTGCCCTTACTCAAATATCTCAAGCAATGTATATAACCACTATGGATGCCCTTAAAGGATTCCATCAAAATGTGGTGACACCAAGAGCAAGAAAATACTTGAGAATTATTGTTCATTGTGGAGTGTATGAATACTTGAAGATGCCCTTTGGTATCAAAAATGCACCTTCACACTTCCAAAGAATGATGAATGAAATCTTCCCTGAAGAACTCTCAGAGGGATGGTTAATCATTTACATTGATGAAATTATTGTCTCTTCCAAGACTTGGGAGGAGCACATGTACAGATTGTCCAGATGTTTGACAAAAATTCAATCAGTAAACATGAAAATCTTCTTGAAGAAATGCCATTTGGGATTTAAAGAACTTAAGGCACTAGGACATGTTGTATCTGGTTTGTCCCTTGGAATTGACAAAAACAAAGTTGCAGCAGTATTTCTGAAACCCATGCCTCAGAACAAGAAAGAAATTCAGTCATTCTTAGGTTTTGCAGGATATTACAGGCAACACATTAAACATTTTGCATCCATAGCAAGACCGCTTTATAAATTGTGTGACAAAGACACAGTATTTGGAATGACTGTTGACAGAGTCAAAGCTTTTGATTCTCTAAGAGAAGCCTTGACCACTGCTCCACTCTTACTGATGCTAGACTTTAAATTGCCTTTCAAGCTGTATATTGATGCATCAGGGGATGGACTAGGTGCTGCACTTCACCGAGTTCAGATCATAAATGATAAACCTGTAGAAGGACCCATATGTTTTATATCCAGGCACATCAAACCAACTGAAGCCAGATATGGGGCAATTCAAATGGAATGTCTATGCCTTGTCTGGGCCTTGGAGAAATTGAACTACTTCTTAGAGGGATGTGTTTTTGAGGTAATAACAGATTGTACAGCTGTCAAATCACTTTTAAACATGAAAACACCCAACAGGCATATGGTCAGATGGCAAATAGCCATACAAGAATACAGGGGCAATATGACTATTGTTCATAAGGATGGGAATATTCATAAGAATGCAGATGGACTGAGCAGATGGCCATTACCAAGTAATATTGATAATCCTGCTTATGTTCCAGAAGAAGCTTCACCACAGATCCCAATAGAAGGAATAAGTGTTACAGACTTGAACACCACCTTCTTTGAAGAAGTCAGAAACAGCTACACTCAAGATAAGAATTGTAGCATCTTATGACAATTACTTAACAAAGATAGTAAAGACAACTCTCTAATACATGCCTTGGATGAAGTATGGAAGAAGTCTTATAATGAAGGAAGGTTTCACCTACTGGATGGTATAATTTACCACAGAACCAAGCACACATGTGTCATGACAGTTGTAGACAGGTCATTAATCAATCTTGTACTAAAAGAATGCCATGATATCCCCTTTTCAGGACATCTGTCTGAAGACAGAACAAGAGAGAAAGTAAAGACCTTCATATGGTGGCCAATGTGGCAGAAAGATGTTGCAGAGTATTGAAAAACCTGTTACAGAGGCCAAAAGGCAAATAAATCCACTGGCAAGAGACTTGGAAATATGATAAAAATCCAAGAACCAAACAGACCTTGGGAAATTGTCCATATGGATTGGGTAACTGGCCTGCCACCAGGAGGTGACAGAAGTTATAATGCTTGCCTAGTAATTGTGGACAGATTCAGTAAAACTCCAATCTTTTTACCATGTCACAAGGATGATACAGCCATGGATACAGCTCTTCTGATATGGAATAGAGTAGTGTCATGGACTGGGATATTTACAAATATCATTAGTGATAGGGATCCCAAGTTCACTTCAGCACTATGGAAAAATCTTCACCAATTATTTGGCACTAAATTGTCTTTCTCTACAGCCTACCACCCACAAACTGATGGCCTGGCTGAAAGAATGATCCAAACCTTAGAGGACATGATGAGAAGATTTTGTGCATATGGCCTTTAATTCAAAGATTGTGATGGATTTACCCATGATTGGTGTACTCTGTTGCCAGCACTATAATTAGCATATAAAACATCAATCCATGCCAGTACCAATCAAACTCCTGCTATTCTAGAAAAAGGATGAAACCCCAAATTACCCGAAGATTCCTTGAGGAAAGATTTAATTGAAATACATCCCACAGCTGCTAGCTTCAAAGGAATGCTAGACAAAGCTAGAAAGCATGCAGTAAGGTGCATGGAAGACTCTTTTGCATATGCTAAAGACAAATGGGATAAATCACATGCAACTCCATATTTCAAAGTGGGGGACCTAGTTCTTTTATCAACCACTAACTTTCATAACATCAAAGGATGTAAAAAGCTGAAAGACTCCTTTGCAGGACCTTTTGTGATTAAAGCCCTCCATGGAGAAAATGCTGTTGAAGTAGAGTTATCTGAAGAACTTAGCAATAAGCAGCCTACATTTCCAGTGAGCTTGATAAAGCCATATAAATCTAGTGATGCTGAGAAATTTCCCTTGAGGAATAAGATTCCCCAAGTTATACCTCCTATTGAGACATCTGGTACCAAGAAAATTACCAAAGTTCTTAAAGAAAGAAAATTAAGAACCAAAAAAGTAAGGGAATACCTTGTTAGATACAGTGACCCAACTTGTGAAGATGAATGGTTAGAAGAAAAAGATATATCAGAAGCTACCAAACTCCTCAGGAGATTCAGACACACTAGAAATACCAATATTACAAAGTAATATTCTTTTTTAGGGGGAGGGAATGTGAGCCTTAGAGGTAATTTCATATACCCAAAAGACCACAAATACAAAATTAACATATAAATATAAATAAAATAAATTTATTTATATAATTAAAATAAAAAACAACATATAAATATAAAATTATATTCAAAATTAAAAATTTGATTACAATTTAAAAATAAAATTACATTAAATTTTGGAATTATAAAATTACATTTATACTTGAAAAAATTAAGTAAAAATGAATTTTTAACAAAATTGTAAAAAAATAAATAAATTTGGAAAAAAGTTAAATAAAAATTATTATAACTTTTTATCCAATAAATAAACATATAAAAATTATTTCACCATTGGATTCCTCATAAAAAATCAGGTGGGGTCACCTCTGAGTGAAATTTTTGTAACTCAACTCTAAATAAGCTTAAATTAAGTTTTTAGTATTTTCAATACAAAGTTGAAAATCCTCAAAACTTTAATCTCATTCACACCACATGTGGTGTTAACCATCAATTTTTGTGTTAAAATTGAGGTGTTGTGTTTAGTTTAGAAGTTATGAGGAATTGAAGTATTTTCAATTGAATTCAATTGAAATGTCAAAATGTGCGTGTGTATTACATAAGTGAAATTTGACTTACATATGAGGTATCAATTATTACTGTATTGTACTGTACAATTCAATTGAATTCAATATATAAATTATAAGTATAATACATGATGAGGAATTAAAGGAAAAATAAATTGGAAAGATTAAATTTGGGGGGGAAAAGGAACTCCAGCTCTAAGGGGGAGCTAGACCCCCAAAATCCTTGCTGACAGGCGTGTGGTGTCAAAATTCACGCAAAAGTTCATTACTTTTGGCCTGGAATTGAGTTACAGGGTCTGTGGACTCAATTGATGATGAGGTTTTGATACCAACTGGGGTAGTTTTAGCTGTTGCCAAGAGGGTAAAACTACCCTTAAGATAAAACAATCATAGTAAAAAAAGTTTTAACTGGCTTCTACATCTCTTACACACGTTCTGACGTGTTTTGAAGGCTCTAGAACAGGTATTGCTATAGTAATGGCTGATTTAAGGGTCTAAAATGGCTAAAAATGGCTTAAACCAGCCCTTTTTTGGTTTAAACCAGGGTTCAATGATGCCATAATTGGCTTTTCTGATGTCAGACTGTTTTTCACGACTGACTAGAGTAAATTTTACTTTTGGAGTAAGAAAATTGATGGCTATAAAAGAATGTCTTCTTTGCCCCACTTTTCTCTTCATGTTAGAATCTTTTCCTTTTATAATTAGTTTAAACATTGTTAAACCACTCAATAAAAGATTCCAACCACCTTTCTTAAATCATTTTAAACCTTTTAACCACGTGAAAAAATCATTATAATCATTGTTTGTAACTTTTATAATCATTTTTACCCCTGAACCACCCCAAAAGTGAATTAAAGCATCTTTCATCACTGTAAACTTTGTCACTTTGTTTCCAAATTCACTCTGGTCACTTTTGAGCATTTTTTCTCTTTAATATTCTTTTTAAAGACTTTTTTCTTTAATTAATTGCTTGCAGTTCTTTGCTCAATTAATTCCAATTGAAATTTCTCTTGAAGAAATTTCTTTTGTAGCCTTAAATATCTCTTGTAGAGTATTTTTGGATAAATTTTTATTCTTGGTAAAACAATAAATCTTTATAATATTATTGTTTTATACTAATAAAGTTATAAACAATAAATTTGGCGTGTTCTCTCTTAAAAATAATATTTCTTACTATTTTTAATTGATTTTTTACCTTATACAAATTTTGAGGACAGGAAAAGTACTTGATTTTTAATCAAAGTTTCATATCCACACCTTACAGTAATTCACTAGATATATATGGTTAAATAATAATTGTTAATTTCTCTCAAATAATATAAGAAGTGAATCTTAGTTGGTATCAATGAATAAAATCATTAAATTCTATCAAAAATTGAAGAAATGAATTTTTTTCATTTTTATGAATATTTGTAATTCTTTTAATAATAATATTTTTTATATGAACATTGGAATAGATGTTGTTCTACACCATCAAGTTCTAAAATAAAAAGCTCCCCAATTTTGAAACTAAAGTGCAATATTCCACTTTGAGTATTCATATTATCTATATTCAAGGATACATTCCTTCTATCAAGAGGTTGATGGGCTGAAATATGAGGTATAGTGCTTCAATATATACTAAATTTTGTGAGCTTCTGCTTAAAATGAATTGAACCAATTAATATTGACAGATTTTTTCAGCTTTTATTAAAATATTCCTTCAAAAAAGGAAAATTAATGGATAGAAAGTCTCAAAAAATACATCTTTTAATTGATAGTAAACAGCTCCATGGTAGGGTGTATTTTTCATGATAATTCTATGTGAAGAAATTCCTAAATTCTCCAAGAAATTTTATCATTTATGAAAAGCTTATTTGAAAATTTAATGTTTCAAATCTCAATATTACTTATTTATGGGCTCTCATAAATGAGCTTGAAAGAGAACTAATTTTGTAACTGAAATATAAATATGAAAATATATAAGAAAGACCCAAAAAAGTGCAGTTTTTTGTAAATCAAATGATAACAAGAAATAAAGAAGATTAAAACAAAGGGGAAATTTAAACAAGTCTTTGAATAAGATGTTGTTCAATGATTGAGCTTTGAAAAGCCCAGAAAAGAAATTCTATTTAGTCAACTGAATTGATAATTTGTGGCTTGCATATGTGGCTTGAATTTCTTCCAAAACTTCTATTTCTATATTTAATTTCTCTCCTATTTCCAACTTGAATCCAATCTATCTGCCATTCAAAATTCCAAATGCAACACCTGTTGTCAGGTGCATTCACTTTGCTCATGGTGATTATAATAAAAGTTTTCTTTAAGTAATATTTATAGTTACTCATGGGGGTATTAGTTTCATTTAATAATGAAGAATTCATGGATGGATTAAAATAAGACACCCTAGTGCTTATTTTACTTTCTATTTAGCTTTGAATGTTCTCCTTCAATTTAAATAATAATTTTTTCAACTTTTATCAAGGAATAGTAGTTGATAAACTACTTTTATCGCTACCAGAGTTCCCTTTTTATAAATTATAATTATGAAAGCTCCATTCATACTGAAATGAAAACTTGTGATATTTTCAGAAAAATTTTACAGTTTATCTTTTAAAATTGATACATTTTCCAGCCATAAATTCAAAATCTCTTCTCCACTTTTATCTATATTATCCTAGTTAAACTCAAGTGTAAGACTTTCTAAAATAATGATGATATGTAGAAATAAAAATCTATAATCTGTGCTTGGCTTCCACAGAAAAATTTCATTATATAATCATCTTACACTTTGTTCGAGAGCCTTTCAAGGGTAATTTCTAATTAAATATATCTGGACCAAAAGACATTTTTTATTGATTAACCTCGGTTAAAGTATGAAGAGACTCTCTAGTGGCTCGAAATGGCTCATATATGTTCTTTCAACTCCTCAAAGGGAAATGAACTTTGCTTTAATAAATCAGGAGTTCTTTCCTTTTATTCGTTTTTTAGTTGGAAAATAGATTTCCAAAGCCTCAATATATGAGTTGAATATCAAATACCTAAATCAAAAAAGCTGTAATTTCTATAGTTTCATGAAATCTTTATATATAAATATTGGAATTAACATAGATCATTATGGTGGAGTTTTTAATATCTTTTCAAAGTGATTTTGGACCCAGAAACACACTTGAAGGTAATAGTGGGCTATAGACAAGTGAAAATTTCAATCATGTGATAAAATTTAGTTTGTGAATTCCTAGATTGAGGCTATTCTATATATTAATCTTGATATCCTATAGGATATTAATATTTAATAAGCTTAAATAAAGTTTCAATTTATCCTGTTTCTCTGTGCGCTTTCTGGGTAGGCTAAAAATAACTCAAAAATATACAGTTATGATCTAGCTTCCTTATTGCAACTATATTTAAAAATATTTTTTAATTGAATTAAGTCATATTGTAAATAGAATTATCATTATCATTGAGTGAATAATAATTGAATATATTGTTGAAAGCATGAATATGATTCATTTATTTATAAAGAAAATAGTTAATAGCCTTTTATGAGAAACTTGAGCTCGGCCAGAGAATCTTTCTTTGCTATATTTTGCCCGCCTTTTGAAAATATGTTGTTTGTTTCATCAAACATCTTGATCTATTTTTTGATGAACTTTATAAAGAGATATCTTTTTAGAGCCCTTCCATAATTCCATATCTCCATACAATTTTAAATATATTCACTCTTTTAAATGTAATAAGATCAGGTAGTAGCAATTTTTCAGGTTTTCCAGATCCTTGAAAAATTTAAATGATAGCTGTAACATATGCATATAAGATTCTGAAATGTAAGATTATTTTCTTAAGGATCACTATTGAAATATCAACTTTGAGCAAAAAAAATATCTAAACATCATCTTCCTTTATGTGATAAATGCAAATGTTTCCCAAGGACAGTTTAGTAATAATTTCAAATAAGAATATCCTTGATTTCTTATCTTCATGTAGCTTATGGTTTCTCTAGCTCTATCTGTCTGTTCATTTCAAGTTCAATATGCAATTTACAGCTGTTTTAGAATAATTTCCCTTCTTTTTACAAACAAGCTTGATTGATAAGAAATGTTCTCCAAAATTTAAAGCAAAGTAATTATATCAAGACCTCTTTGGATGTCTCTAAAATACCTCAAGATCCAGCAGAAGTTGGTTTTTTTAGTTTTCAAAGCCTTGTCTTGCATCAAATCATATTTTCCTTTTCCTTTTTATTTCCTGTCCACCAAAAAAGAGAATTATTATTTTTTAAATAAGCAATTCAGTGTTTTAAAAAGCTTTGACTTCCAGAGAAAAATATTCTTAAATACAGAAAAAATATCCTTTTGATGAATGTACAAGGTCAGTCTTGATAATTGTGTTAATCAAAGGTGATGAAATGACTAATTTTTCTGTAAATTGGTACTTTGGTCAAAATTTTTTTTTACATATGTTTCCATTTGTTTTCAAATAATTGCATCACAAAAAAATGACTGAATTTACCCAAAAAATTCAAGTTTTTAGTTTTTATTTATTTACTCTTTACTCTATGATTATTTTGGAAGACTCATAGAATATGATGTTTTCTTGCTAATGATGGTAATTTTTCTTGATTATTATTATTATTAATACTCATCTGAGCCACTCAAATATCATCTATTCATGATTTTTGACTAGAATCCATTCTGTCCATGTTGTTTTGAGTCAAAGAATCGTAGCATCAAACTCAATGATATCACTCAAATAGATTCTCTCAGAATTCTTGTCAATCATTGGCAAAAGACATTCCCTTAATGAACTTTTTAATATTTTCAAGGAAGCTGTCTGAAATGCCATTATTGCCTTGAGATGATCTTACTTTGACAACTTTTCATCAATAGCCATATTTTTTCTCCCTTGAACCAACCAAACGGACATTCCTCAGTTTTATAGCAATGTTGTATCACTCCAATGCCAGAAAGCTGAATTCCCTTGCACCTTTCTGCAGAGGCAGATTAATTTGATGGGGATGGTTTTGGTGAGACTGAGATTTTGCTGAGAGTTTTATTTTCTTGGGAGTCTTGGTGAAGAATTTGATGAGGATGAGCCAAATCCAACGCTTTGGGCCAAATTTACGCATTGGATGCTCTTCAAGGTCAAAGTTTCAGGTCATTCGAAACTTTTCATCCAAGTTTCTCATATTTTTTCGAATTTCCAAATCATCTCATCAAGGAATCTCAAATTCACAACGCCATTGTCATTTGACGACGCATCCATCGCCGCTATCCCAGACAAACGAATCTTTCGTTCCAACTATTCCTTTCAATGAAGTTCGGTGTGACTATCAAAACTGCCTTGCACGAGGAATGGTCCAAGTATTATGTCGATTATTCAAAATTGAAAAAGTTTATTAAAATTAAATTAAAATCAAAATCAAAGAATGATGAAAGCTGGAATGAGTCCGATGAGAAGAATTTCGTCAAAATCTTAGATTTCGAACTGCAAAAAGTCGCCAACTTTCAAGAACAAAAGGTAGGTGTTTCTTCCAAATCGAGATCATTGAATCATCCAACTAATCTTTTGTGGTTGTTAGATATCAGATTTGCATGAAAGGATTAGCTTGTATGAGCAAGAAGTCAAAGATCTGATTGAGAGTCAATCCAATCATTCATCTTCCTCACAGTCTACTTCTAATTTAAATCATCAGCCATCTCATGACTCAGAAGAAAATCAAGATGAAACTTTGATCAATCCAAGCAGCTCAAGCGACGAAGATTTCAACGAGGAAATTCAAGAGCATTTCAATACTTTGGAATTCGAGCTTACTCATATCATCGCCGACGTACACGATTTAGGTCAAGTCGGATTAATTTATCACTCAATCATCTTCATGCTATTAACTTCAAATCTTCCTCCTCTTTTTAGGCCATTTCTCGCATTTGAATTACACGGCTTTTATAAAGATTATCAAGAAGCATGATGTTAGTATCATCTTAAATTCATCCTCAAAAAATCAACTTTAAATAATTTGGATACTTTTTGGTCATAGAAAAAAACTGGTTGGCAACTTAGACGAGAGTTCATTCAACATCATTTGGAAACTCGTCCGTTTTATAAAGAAAACTATGAAGCTCTAGTTGTTCAACTATCCAGACTTTATAATTTAGTTCGAACTCGAGGTAATCCACCTATTGGTGATAGCGCGGCTGGCGGCGGCCAAAGCGCATTCGTCAGGCAGACAACTAAATATTGGGCAAGTCTTCAGTCAACCTCATCTTATTTCATCTGGACCTATTCATTGACTTGCATCAATCAACCCTGCAAACAGGTTCATCGTGATAACTTTGTGGCTCTCAAGTTATTTGTATTAAGACATCTTCCTGTATTAGGTCATTGTTTTTTAGTCTTTGATCTATTTGACTTCAAATACAAAGCTTACCTTCATTTCCTCAACAGTATTTAATCCCAACAAACCATTCGAGCCTTCGGATTCCGCCATCTCATCTATCTACTTTGATAACGAAGAATTGGAGCTTTATCTGGGAAGGCTGGAAAAAACTGAGGGTGCTGAGGCCATACGAATGAGGTGGTATGGCGATATGTCAGTCAATCAAATCTTTGTTGAACGAAAGACTCATCGTGAGGATTGGACAGGTGAAAAGTCAGTCAAAGCCAGATTTGGAATTAAAGAGGAGCAATTAAATGATTACCTTACTGGCAAGATTACCATGAATGAGCACTTTGAAACGATGCGTCAAAAAGGCAAAAAGTCAGACAAAGAGATTGACTCATTAATTCGACTTGCAAGAGAAGTACAAGATCGTATCAAACAAAAAAACCTTCAACCTTGTATTCGCACATTTTATAACCGAACAGCATTTCAACAACCTGGTGATGCTCGTGTTCGAATTTCGTTTGATACCGATCTCACGATGATTAGAGAAGACAATTGGGATGGAAAGATAAGAAGACCAGATAATAATTGGCGTCGAAGGGACGCCGGAATCGATTTCCCGTTTGATAGCATTAATGAAGATGACAAGTACATCTTTCCATATGGTGTTCTAGAAGTCAAATTACAAACTCAACTTGGCCAGGAACCTCCTGAATGGGTTCAAGAATTAGTATCGGGACCATTAGTCGAAGCCGTTCCGAAATTCTCAAAGTGTATGTTGACAATACTTATGATCACCTTAACAGGCTTGAGTTCTTGCTCATCAATCCTTGATCTTTATTCCCCCATCCTCACAACCTCAAGTTATTCACGGATGTGCTACCCTAATGCTCAATCGTGTCTCTCTAGTTCCATTTTGGCTTCCTCAGATGGAGATTGATATTAAAAAAAACGAACCAGTCAAAGTGATCGACCGGCCAACTCTTTCACGTAACCCATCTGCTCGACCTAGCATTAAGGCATCTGGCAAAGCTATCGATCTTTCTCGCCTTTTGGAAGTGACTCCATCAGAAAATGCCAGCGAAGCAGTTGATGGTAATGATGAAAGGTTGCAAAAGTTATCCAACAATGTAACCGAGAGTGGTTGGGCAGGCTTACCTGTTGATGCTGTTACGGAAGCCAGTGTCGTTAGACAAGAAAACCTTTCTCGAGAGCAAGCAATTACTTCAAATCAAGATTCCAGCACTCGTCCTAGTCGTAGTGCATCATTTGAACAAGTAGAAAATTTGACCGAAGTCGATGTTGAAGCTAATGACACCCTCCCATTGAATAAAACTAACGCCAAGCCTGAGCCGGCCTACTTTGCCAAATTGACTCCTGGAAATTTACGCAAGATCCTAAAGGCTAAAGCAAAGATGTTCCAGAAATTTGGTAATGGTGCACGTTTAGGGAGAGGTGTTGGTGGGCTGGATGTTGGTTCTGATCTTGAAGATGAAGGCCCAAAAATTGTTGGGGCAACCGCGCCAAGGTCGGGTGGTGTTGAATGGATTCGGAATTTTCAGGCACCAAAAGGTAAAAAAGTAGCCGTCCCAGTCAGGGTCGAGCCTAAAGTTTACTTTGCCACAGAGCGAACCTTTTTTGTGAGTCATTTGGTCATCAACTTACTTATTCAAACCCTTTTGACGTTTCATATCACTAGAGTTGGCTCGAATTTTCAACGATCTTGGGTGCAATTGCTGTCACTTTATTAAACTTCACTCCCGTCGATGACGAAATCGGTTATATTGCTTCAATCTTGTTCACGATCGCGGCTTTGATCTCAATCATCTACAGTACGGGGGTTTATCTTTGGAGGGTTAAGAAAATTCGCACTAGATCAGCTAGTGGGTATTATGACCCCTATGGCCCCAATGTCTTATGTACTGTTCTTTTAATAGCTGTAACGATCAAGTGAGTTTTTTTTAACAGTTCAAATGATGTCAATATCTGTTACTCAATAATGTTTTTACGATATAGCCTTTACCTCAGATACTCGACAGTTTAATTTAAAAGTGATTTGCACTAACAAGCTATTGTTTCAATTTCAAATAAAGTTGAAAACAGCCGAGTCCAATAGGATTTGAATTCTCAAGAACCGTTAGGGTTTGTACCAGCAAATTTTGAATTTTATTTAACACATTCAAAGCATTTTCGCATTTTCTCAATTATTTTTATCACTTCCTTCAATCTATTAAATTCAGCTCCTTTTTTGAAAGCAATGTTAATAACTTAATATGATAATAGCTTTTAAAGTGAAGTAAACCATTAATTCTTTTTTTTCTCCCAATTTTAAACCTTGCAATTTGTTTCAGTTGGATAAACCGATTTAAACGGTCTTTCAGTTGGTAAATTATAAATGTTATTTTTAGGCACCGAATGTATTGAAAACTCTTTTGAACATGTCACTACCTCAACTTTTTCTCAATCTATCATTTTCGGAGTAATTCGTATTGACCTTTTTATATATAAGAAAGCAAAACAAAGGTTGATTTCTGAGAATTAATTTTCAATCAAACATTTTTTCAACATGTTTTGCTTCTGCTTAACCTGTAACCTTGCAGACTCATAGCCTATTGAGCTAATAAGCCATTTCTTGTTCATTACTGTTGAAAAACGTATTCATTAATGAATTCTGACATTTGTTCTGTTCCCTTTTTGAGCCTGGGTTGAATTCTAAAATCATAACTTGAAAAGCAAATGTAATTTTTTCAAGATAACCTAACCCAAGTTTATTCCCATTCAAAAGAGATGTTCAATATTAAAAAATACCTTGCCTTGAGGTTACATTGAGTGCTGTTGGTGATGTTTTTATTTTGTTTTTGCTTTTAGTATTCTTTCAATATAAAATTGGAGATCTGTGTAGTAAAGGGCAGTATAATATTAACACTAAATTTGGCTAAACTAACAATGGGGTAGTGCATATGCTCAACCAATTGTTGATTTTACAATTATGGCTTCAAATACCAGTCAGTGGCTTTCCATTCAATTGTCATAACATGAAGGCAACTTCCATAAGGCCAAACTTAAAACATGAATCCAATTCAAATTACAACTTAAACCTTGTTGTTTTCGAAATCTTTTTCCTTGACCTTTTTTACCATTTTTTGTTCTTAAAAAAAGCGTTTTTTTTACCCGAAAAATGTTTTTAAAATAATAACAGAAGACTCATTAAAAATTCAAATTAAAAAAATGTTTTAGAAAAAATACATAGTATAGTTTAAAACTATTTTTTAAAGAAATCTCTCTCTATAATCATTGGTATCATGATTCTTTATATAACATGGATTATCTTATCAAATTTCAAGCTTTTGTTTTTTTTGGTTGGATTCATAGAAATAAAAAACTAACTCAAAAAAATATTACTTAAAAAATGTTTCACGGACATGAATAGACTTTTGATAGCCCTTATCAAAACTGATATAAAAGCCTTAATGTAATTAGGTATTCCAAATCAAAAAAATACATCGTAAATCATATGGGTATTGAATATCTGGATTGATTTATCTGAAAACCAATTCAAGTGAGGTATCTTTTAGAATTGCTAAGTTGAGGTTTGAGTTGAAGTAAGTTCATCATTTGAATATCTTTAAACAATTCCAAAAAATCCAAAATCTTAGCTGACTCAATCATATTTATTATTCCCTTCATCTTTCCACTCTGTTTCCCTTTTCCGAAAATGAGTTTCATAAAGAATTCAAACACTTATACCAAATCTTCATTAAATATTAATACAATAGACTAACTATTAGAATATAATAAATTTGACTCAAGTTCAAAAAAAGCTTTATACTTTTTTTGGCTCTTATAGAAAGACATATATTTGGTGAATTCCTCCCCCCATTTATCCTAAATATGAGATTATCAATTTATGAAGGATTAAATCAACAGAAAATCAAAAATAGTAATTTAATAACACATTCTATAATATTAATTATGAATTTCAAGCTTATAAAAATAAATACGTATCTTCTAAGTATTATGAAGCCTCAACAAGTGCTGGAATTACATACAAAAACTTTAAGAAGATTTGTCTACCAAACTCTTAATAGTAATTTCATCATTTTATAGAACTATTTCTGTACTCAAATTAAGATAAAATTAAATGGATTGTTATAGGTAAAAATAAATATAGAAGTATTATAATTATAAATAATAGTTAAAACAATCAACATTATTATTTACTCAATAATGAAAACTATGATTGTTATATATATTATTCTATTATTATGAGTCAGACATTACTATAATGATAATAATGCAAAATCTCTCTCAGAGAGTATCATATTTCCTTTTTATGAATGAATAGTAATTATATAGAGCTTTATAAAAGTAAGTTTCAATAAAAAATATAATAAAGATGATTAATAGTAAGATATATATAGCTATAATATATTGATAAAAAACATGTTCATAAATAATTATTTAATTAAATTTGCATAAATAGAAAAAATTAGTTATTAAACAATAACTATAAGCCTAAATCATACAAAAAATGATATAATTTGTATTTTTTGAGGTATTATATCTACTCAATAATGAAAACTATAATTTTTATATATATTATTCTATTATTATGAGTCACACATTACTATAATGATAATAATGCAAAATCTCTCTCAGAGAGTATCATATTTCCTTTTTATGAATGAATAGTAATTATATAGGGCTTTATAAGAGTAATTTTCAATAAACAATATAATAAAGATGATTAATAGTAAGATATATAGCTATAATATATTGATAAAAAACATGTTAATAAATAATTATTTAATTAAATTTGCATAAATAGAAAAAATTACTTATTAAACAATAACTATAAGCCTAAATCATACAAAAAATGATATAATTTGTATTTTTTGAGGTATTTGTGTATTTTAGTATATTGTTGCGAAAAAATGAACAAATTATCAATAATTATTTAGAATTAATTCCAAATTATGATATCTTACTTCCTCATTCAAAACAATTATAAAAAAATTAACATCAGGAGTTTTCTTCAAAAAATATAATTTCTTTTAATAGAAAATATGTATATATTAATAATTAGTTTGATGGAACCAATTTATGGGTAAAGAATTCATGCAAAAGGTGCCTTTCATGTCTTCCAGAACATCTTATACTCATTACTCATTACATAAAGAGATTGATCATCTCAAAATTGAGAAACAATACTAATACATCAAGATTATTTTTTTTCACTACAAAATAACATAATTTAAAATTAATTTTCAACTTTAAGGAAAATCCTCTTAATTAATTCAAAATTAATACTCATTTGTAAATAATTATTTTAGAAATTAATACTATAAATTCAGATTTTTTTTGTAAAAAATTCATTCTGCAAAGAATTAAGAAAAATAAATAAATTGTTTACCAAAAATTTATTAAAAAATGAGTTTTTATTAAACTATGAGCTGAAATCATGTTAAAATTGGGGACTATATATAAAATAAATTTATTAAATCTTATTTGAGGGTAATTAATTTTTTCAAAAAATCATTAATTATTGATAAAAAATTTCTTAAATTATATGAATTATGAAATAATGTTGAATAAAATAAAATAAAATAAAATATTAAGAATTTTTAATTTTTTTTTTTCAATAAAGAAGTGCTATTATTTAAAAATATATTAAAAATTCAAAATTGAAAAATGGGTATAATAAGAAAATAACTTAAATGGCTTACTATATTCATTTTTATTCAATTAATTGTAAGAGATTAAGTCTTATGATAAAAGATATCAATATAGATAGTTACTTGTAAATTATTATTAATATAATTTAGTAAAATCAATAATTGAATATCAATTAAAAAAATAATTGGATTAAAAGAGGAAAAATAAGAAGAAATCAAATAAAAATTCATATTCAATATGAGAAAAATTAAAGAAATTGGAATTAAAAGGTAGAAAAATAAAGGAATAAATCTATATTTAAGAAATTACAAATTCAAGTTCAATTATAGAATTGATAAAATTTAATCATTTCAATTTAACAATTAAATAACTCTTAAAAAGAGTTTCATAAAATCATTAAGACAATTAATCATATATGGCTCTGTTTTCATTCATTTATTTTTGTTAAGAGTAGATTAACTTTAATTCTTTTATAATTTCTTTCATTTGAAATTCCAGGAATTTTATAATAATGTATTATCATATTACAATCTTATTAATTAATTGTTCATTTTTATATCAATTAAAATTGATTTGAGTCAAGGTTTAGAATTTCAAGTTAAATAATTATATCCATATAATATTGTTATAAATTTTTAATGTTTTTCTATGAAACGTTTGATAATAGTAACAAATATCAAGAGTACTATTATTATACTCAGTAGAAAATATAATATAATTAAATATTATAGCCACAAATTAATATAATTATTAAAAATAATTATATAAAAAAAAGAAATTCAATTATTATTAAATAATTTAATAATAATAAAAAATCTTAATATTTATAATAAATTATAATTATTCAAATATTATTATAGTCACTGAAAGTTAAAATGATGAGAAGTATAAAGCTGTTCATGAGACAATTATGCATAGAAAGTATTAATATTGAACCACTTATAAATAATATAAGTTTTATTCATAAAATAAATAGCAAACACACACTATGCAGAGATAATTCTTATAAAAAACTAATAATAGATGAATAAGATATAGAATTTTGGAGACTACCTACTTATAATATCTATTTAATATAAAAAGTCAAAAAACAACAGTTAAAGTATTAAATAATATTTATAAGTTAACAAAATTTCAAAAATCAATATTTTTAATGATAAAAACAACTTTTTATGATAAATTAAGATTTAAGAGTTTTCAAGGGGAATTTGTGGATCTTAAAAGATATTTAAGACAATAATTTTATTTGATAAATGTATTATTTTTGATTAAAACAATAATCTAATTTCAATTATTTCAATTCTTTAATTTAAGATTGATAATAATAATATACTTAAGAAATACCTTAATAGTAAGATGTTCTATTTAATAAAAATTTACCTGTTTAAATTTCTAATAAAATTTTAATTATGATTGGTTATTGGAAAAAACAGTGATGTTAACGTTTTTAATTTCAAGGCTAATCATAAATTAAACCTGTCTAAAAAAAGATACTTCAATTTGAAGTATACAAAGATAAAGTCAATTTGTAAGAAAGCTGTGTGAAATTATCTAGCAAATCAATTAAGAATTAGATTTTTAATCAATTTTGATAAGGTTTCAAGCTTATTTAAGCTTTGAAAGTTGTTTAAACCTGTAATTAAAGCTTTAATATTGGGATTTACCCTTTGGAAGCTTAAAATTCCTGTCCAAATTGGGATAAAAGAATTTTAAACCTTATGGTTGGATCAAAGTCTAATCTTGAAGTTTAAATCAGGTTGAAAATTTTCCAATACAGTTGTACAACCTTAATGGAATCCTTGCAGGTACAAAAAGTTGGGTACTGTGAGCCTTTGAGATATGACCACATACCCAATAAGGTCACAAAAAAAGATTAATAATAATTATATCTTTAATATAATTATATTAAAATTAATTAGAATAATTATACACTAAAAATAATTACTCAAATATACAAAAAATACCATAAATTGGTACTAAAATTGGTTTAGCTTAAAAACCAATGAATCAACATGTAAAAAAATTATACCATTGGATTCCCCATGGAAAAATACACATATACCATTTTTATGGCATATCTGTAAAGTCAATATTTAAGGAATTATAAGGTATAATACCTTATAAAAACCATAAAATCTTATTTATCTCAGAAACTAATGAAACAACATGTGAAATAAATTGTACCAGTGGATTCCCCACAAAAATCCACATATAAAACAATTAATAAGCTAATTTCCAATGTTAATACTTAAGGAATTATCCTGAATATATGCACTTTTTTGGTCAACGCATATATTCAGTGATCATAGCTAATATCTTCTAAAATATACATGATAGAATGATGAACCAAAAATAAAGTCACCACGTAATTACTGTAGGAACACAGATATGAACTTTATTTTACAAGTTATAAACAAGGTTAAAACCTATGATGAAATATTGATAAAAATCAACAGAGCTGTTGACCACTTTGTTGTGAAAGTGCTCCAAACTTAAAAAAAAGTACACAGTTGGATTCTACTAGTTCATTCGTGAAGAATGATGTAATTTTTATTATTCAATTCAGGGTATAACCCCCTGAAATCAAGGTTTGAAGTTTAAAATATTGAATTTCGACAGAAAAGATGAGTTACAAGAAAAATCATCAAAATTAGAGTTTTGATGATGTAATGAAAAGCTCTTGGCAGCATAATAAGGTTATGTCAGGCTATCAGAATTCACTCTCTGAATTGCTGTAGCGTGAAAACCTTAAAAGGTATTGAGGATCAAAGTTTGAGCTTAAATTGAGCTGTTATGATCACACACTGTAACCTTAAATTAAGTTTAACAGTCTTAATAGTGATAAAATTGGTGAATACTATTAGTTTATGATTAAAACTAATGAAATCCACGAAATTTGGGGTTCTGCCAAGCCTCTGATGTCATCACACTTAGAGTTATAGTGATAACTCTAAATAATGGTGCAATAATGATGTAATATGGTTTGATCATGATGTAATCACCCTCAAACCTTAAAATATTGATCAATTCCAGTGGATATGATCAGTACACGTCTACTAGAAGCCTGTTGGACTCTAGGAGGGAGGTATTTACCATAAATAGAGCTCTTTTTACTCTGTTTTCCCCTCAGACGCATCAAAAACATTAAATCAATTAAATAAAAGGTAATTTCTTTATTCTTTAAATATAAAACTCTTATATTCTTAAAGACCAAAGATCATCTTGTTATTAATCACCATTTTTACGTGATTAAATCAATTCTTTAATTGTTTTTGCTATAAATCTCTCTAAAAAGCTTATTTCCATGTAAAATCAAGAAATTTAGTAAATTCTCTTTATTTTTATTGTAAATACAATTTGAAAAGGTTGTATTATATTCTTTTGGCGTAAAATAACTCAAAATTATTATCTTAAGTGTTAAAAGTAGGTTATTTCATCTTATTATAATAATTTCTCTCTTATTATTATTCATAATAATTCTTATTTAATATAAATAGTATTTATATTAATTCATAACTTTAATATTAGTAATATTATTGTTATTAATTGTTTTTTATTTATAAAAAACAATTTTTTACGCCTTTATTATTTGTTGGTAACAATAATAAAGAGCTTTATAATATATTAATTATTTTATATTAATATATTATTTATAATATTATATTTTTATATAATATTAATTATATTATTATATTTATTTAATAATATAATAATTTTACGCCATAATAATAATATTTCTTTATTATTATTATTATTTTAATCTTATTTATTCATTTTATAAGGACATTCAGAGTACAATAAGTAATAAATTAGTAATTTTTACTTATTGTTTCATAGTCAAACCTTACAGGTACCCCAGCTCTGTTTGGCCTTTTTCCTTTGGCCCACCTTTTGGTGTGGATTTTTCCCTTTTATTTATTTAACGCCATACTAGGGCCTTAAACCCTTTTAAATTGAGCTCACACAGCATTTACATTCTGTCTGGAAAATCCTCAGCCAATTCAGTAAATATGCACAACACCTCAATTTTAACTAAATTTTTGGTAAGTTTGAATAAACCTTATGCAAATTTAAATTTACACTTAAATAAGCTTAAATCTAACAATGTCATTTTTTTTAAAAAAGTTTCAATTGTACTGTGAGATTCTTAAATCTTCTAATAACATAAGAAATAGGCATTTTTGGGTATAACACCCTATGGGTCCACCCTAGGCTATTTTTGGTGTAGAATCCAAAAATGATAATAACTTTGTTTATCCAAAATAAAGTTATGCTTATTTTTTTTGTTATTTTTTGTTTTAGATTCAATTGATAAGTCTTTTTAAGATTAAATCACTTGTATAAAATGTTATTTGTGGCCTTATGGGTATGTCATACATATCTCACATACTCAAAAAATCTAAATTGATATTAATAAAATATATATTTTTAGGGATATAAGGCATAAAATATTTAATATATATGACCTATCTTTTTTTTAAGTTAAATATTATTTTCAAATGAAGTTCCTAAAGCTTATTTTTTGGAACAATTTTCCCTTTATCTTTAGTAAAAATCATAATATTCATAATTATATATAATTATTTTGAATATATTCAAAATTTCTTGATGTATTGGGAAGAACAAAAAAAGTCTCAGGTCAATATATTTCTCAATAAAGGACTAGATTTAACTAAAAATTACTAGTATTTTTGAAGCAGGTTTTTTTAGAAGCTGTGACAGATCTCACAAAAGATAAGATGAAAATAATTTAAGGACATTTATTGAAAGTCTGTATTAAGTACAATTTAAAAATTCAGCTTGGCTTCAATCTTGCATATTTTCTGAGTAATTCAAATTATTCATTAAAGTTTCATTACAAAATGCTCATTTATTACTCATTAGAAAGCATAAACATATTACTTACTTTCAAATAAGTTGTTAAATTTGATAATTGATAATCATCACACAATTGAAGCATTAAAATTAAATAAGATTTCAATCCCATTTATTTTATTAAAAAAACTATATTATTGACTACTTTGGCTTTTTTGTAACAAATTAAATAAAGAAATATTATAATATACTACACAAAATGGAGTTAAAACCTTTTTAAAAACTCCCAAAATATGATTGAAAATATTGATATATTTGACTACTTTATCCCCATAAAAATAGATTTCCCTCATGAAATATTTAGTAATTGGGACATTTCAAGCAAAAAATGGATTGATAGATAAGATCTCTATGAGTAGAAAATTCAATCCCTTTAATAATTTAGAATAATCTTTCTACCAATTCTAATTAAGGATGTATTTCCAGCCATTTTCAAGCTGTTTTTATCAAAATAAATCAGATAATGTATCAAAATTTGGTTGATAGTTTAATATGATTCTCTTAATTTTATCAAAATATAAGAGAATATGAATCCCTCAAATCATATAAGAGTTATTTAGAAGAGATGAAGCTCTCAAGTTATTTAAGGTATTAAAAATTGAGGCTTTATCAAATTGATACCTTCAAATAGCTAAAAATGATATTTAACTTCATGAGCTTAAGTGGAAGTGATGAAAATTAGGCCAAGAGGAAACAGTTCATCACTCTTAGTCTATAGATTATTGGCTATCTTAGTGTTAGCTGAAGAATTCTTCCCAGTTATTGTATGTTATGAAGCCAAAATTCCTTTCTCTTATATAATATTATAAAGGACTTAAGAAAAGGAATTTATTGAAAGAAATCCTATGAAGCACATGAGAAAAAGTAGGGTACATTCAAACTTCAATATTTTTTGAATCTATGTAGCTTATGACCACATTCATATTATTTGATCTACATGAATTGATGAAGAAATATGGCTTGAGTGATATTGAAAGCTGATATAACTAAATTATTTTAATCACTTTTAACTTTTAGTAAGCTTCTATAGCTATAGAAGCAATATTTTATTTTCTTGTAAATCTCAATCCAGGAACTAATTCTTGGAGTCAAAGACACAAGATTCTAAAATAAAAAAAATTCAAGGGAATAGAATTCTTCTTTACACCCAGTAAAAGTTTCTTTCTAAGCTATCATTGATATTGAACTAGTAATATCTCATCTACTATGGTATCCATTGAACCAGAATCATAATTACCACATAGAGAAAGCCCTTGAAAGTATTCTTATAATTTCTTAAGTGTATGATTGTTTAACCTATAAATATGTTAATATTGATTATTAATTTAATTGAAAGGAAATTATTTCAAAGTTCTGTTTTAGGTACTCAATTATTCTTAATTATGAACATGAATACCTGTAAGTGTTGATAGAAATATAATTTTCTCTATTTTAAAACACTAGTTTGAGCCATAGGTTCTGGAAAGCCAACTTTAGGTATATTAATATTGGCTGAAATCTCACCCCCATCAATAATAGATACCTATTTTTATTAATTAGTTTTTCTATTCAGTTTCAATCCTTTCCTATTCATTTATTCATCAACATTAGGTATACCATAAATACGTCTTTGAAATTAATATGACTAAGCTACATATAATATCTATTTCATATTAAAAGAGATATTTCAACAAAAATATTAAGAGTGGAGATCAAAAATTAAAAAAAGATAGTTTGTTATTTGGAAAAGGAATCATGCGGTCTTATGGGAAACTATAAGAAATTTAATAAACATTATTATTTTTCTTTCTCAATTATTTTAGGAAAATAATTAATTTAATATTTTGTGTGACTCAAAAAATATTGGAACTTGTTTTTAATTTTCTCCATCTAATACAAATTCAGTTGTATAACTGAGATAAAATTGATTCTCAATAGCCCATTTTTGAGCTGAACAATATAGAAATTCCCACTATCATTTAGATCCATACGCCAAAAGCTTTGGTAAAATTTTCATTTTTCTTGACTATTATAACCAGTTCTTAATATCTGAAATAGAAAATAGTATATTATTTAAAAATCTCATTATTAATTGATAAAAAATCAGGGAAAATAAATTTATGTATCAAAATTGTATCCCATCTTTTTTTCAAAATTAATAAAACTAGAATAGCTGGTTTTGAAGGATTAATTTAATCTTCATTATGGTACTTGATTTATAAAGATATTGTTAAATTTTGCAAAAATATATTCTAAGCTTTACCTCAAAAGGTTATTTAAAACTAGTATAGTAAATTGAAATTGAATTCATCATGATCAAAAGAGCTTAAAACCTCAAATAAAATAATATAAATTTTGAATATCCATAGCTTTGATAATAACCTGAATTCTCATGCGGATATATTCTTTTTCATAATAATTTTAATCAATTGAATCAATACAATATATTGATAATGTGAAAAATATAATAATTATAGATTTCTTGGATAATCTATAAATACAATTTTTCATTTGAAAATTTTGAACTCTTGACTTGATCTTACTGTTCAAATATTAAGCTTGCTTCAAAAGATTTATTTTTTAAAAATGTAATTCACTTATTGAGATATTTGGTTATTTATTTACTAGTAGAACTAATACTGTATAATAACTCAGATTTGTAAAAATTGTATATAATTACAGAGAGTTCCATACCTTGACAGAAGTTACCAATTTTTGATACCTTAAAAATCCAAAAATATTTACTCTAAGAAAATTATGAAAAATATCTTCTGCTTTACTATTTCTTCTGAATTTTCCCTTTTAGGTACTAAAGACTACATAAATCAACTCATTTATTTTTAAAAAGGGAAATTAAAAGTCAAAAAACTGCTAAATGAACATTTAATCTTGAATAGTATAAAAAATGGAATAAAATTCAATATCCAAAATTTGAGAATATCCTGCTATTTTTTTTGAATTAATAACCTTAAAAAATATTAATAACTTCATATTGGAACGATTAAGATAGATATTTATAATTTAAATCCATTTTTAAATATATTCATCCTCAATATGCTCAATTTTTCAGCTTGATTACAAATAATGGATTACTTAAAACTTAGCAGAATATTCATCAATATGAATATTTACAAAAAAAAATGGACCTTTTTCAAGGAATTTCTTTGATAAAATTTACATTTACTCATGTTATTTTAATTGAGTACATACAAAAAGAATTCTACTACTTATGAGATAAGCTCATAGCCATCTCATTAATAATTTTTTTGAAATTTAACCTAATTTAAAAAAGATAAATTGATATGTTTTTCAAATATTTAAGCTTCTTTAATAATGAGGAATTATAGGATTAATAACTGTGACATATGATGATTTTATCTTGAATTGACAAAGTATATTTTATATAGGAATATTTATTATTGATAACTGAGATTCTTTTGAAGAAATAATATTGAAGTAATCATACTTTCTGTGAACTCCTAATAAATTATTATAAGTATTTGTACTTGTATATTTTAATATTAGTCCCCTTTATAATATTCTGGCAATATATAACATTTGATATATGTACTTATGATGCAGCTATTTGGGGTAATTAATTAATGAAAGTAATTTTATTTCTCAATTTAAGGATTTTCCTAAAGTGAATTAGTGGCTTTAGAAATTTTCCAAATACTTGATATCCTAATAACCATATTTTCATTAAATAATTGCTCAAACTTCAAGAAATTTAAAATAACAAGATTCATAAAATTCAAAAATAACACTAATAATGAGCATTTTTCAACTAAACTATTTCAATAGTATCTGAATTTAATCCACACTTATATCAAGGATTAATGTTGTGATAGGATCTTTCTTTAATAAAAGAAGAATAACTGTGCTTTAGGAATAAGGGCTTCAGGATCTCAGTTCTGTTTAAAGGATATTGGTAAATATATTTAAGGATTGATAATATAACATATAGAATATACTTTCCCTATGTTCAGTTAAAAGAGGGATAATGAGGGGAAATAAAGATTTTTTAACATCATTTACCCCCTAAAAAAAGTCAAAAGGAAAAAAAATCTTTTTTTTTCAGACTGCTTAAATCTTTTACTCTTTTAGCTATGCTAGAATTAGAGTGTGTTACGGGGTGAGCTTATGAAGTAGCTTAAAATCAGTAAATAGAAGCTATTATTTGAAGGTGTGGATATGAAACTTTGATTAAAAAATCCAGTACTTTTGCTGTCCTGAAAATTTGTATAAGGTAAAATTTAATTAAAAAATAATGAATTTTAAGAGTTTTAAAAGGAAACATACCTAAATTCTTGTTTTTAAATTTTCTTAGTATAAAAAAATAATATTATAAAGATTTATTGTTTTACCAGAAATAAAAATTTATCCAAAAATACTCTACAAGAGATATTTGAGGCTGCAGGAGATATTTCTTCAAGAGCAATTGAAATTATAATTAATTGCGCAAAGAACTTTAGGAAATTAATATGAGAAAAAATAATTTGAAAAGAATATTAAAGAGAAAAAACACCCAAAAGTGACCAGAGTAAATTTAGAAACAAAGTGACAAAGTTAATAGTGATGAAAGATGCTTTGATTAACTTTTGGGGTGGTTCAAGGGTAAAAATGATTATAAGAGTTACAAATAATGACTATAATGATTTTTTAACGTGGTTAAAGGGTTTAAAATGACTAATAAAATTTGGTTGGAATATTTTATTGATTGGTTCAACAGTGTTTAAGCTAATTATAAAAAGAAAAGATTCTAACATGAAGATAAAAGTGGGGCAAAGAAGAAATTCTTTTATAGCCACCAGTTACTCCAAAGGTAAAATTTACTCTTTTCAGTAGTGAGAAACACTCTGAAAACAGTAAATCCAATTATGGCGTCATTTAACCCTGGTTTGGATGAAAAAAGGGCTCATTTTAGCCATTTTCTGCTACTTTAAGCCATTTTAGACCCTTAAATCAGCCATTGCTATCGTAATACCTGGTTTGAAGCCTTCAAAACATTTCAGAATGTTTGTAAGAGATGTTAAAACAAGTTAAAACTGTTTTTAACAATATTTTTTTAACTTAAAGGTAGTTTTACCCTCTTGGAAACAGTTAAGACTTCCCTGGTTGGTATCAAAACATCATCATCAATGGAGTAACAGACCCTGTGAGTCAATTTCAGGCCAAAAGTGATGAGCTTTTTCATGAATTTTGACATCCCATGCCAGTCAGCAAGTAATTTGGGGCAGTCTGGCACCGTTGAAGCCAAGATTCCTTTTCCCCCCAAAAGTAATCTTTCCAATTTATTTTTTCTTTCATTCCTTATTATGTATTATAATAGAAATTTACAGATCTAATTCAATTGAAAGATTGCAGTACACAAACTTAATAATTGATATCTCATATGTAAAATTAAGTTCACTTATTTAATACATGCACACATTTTGACATTTCAATTGAAAATACTTCAATTACTCATAACTTCTAAACTACACACCACAACTCAATTTTAACACCAAAATTGATGGTCAACACCACATGTGGTGTGAATTAAATGAGGCTGTTTAGGATTTTCATCTTTCCATAAAGAAGATGCCAAAAAATATAATTTAAGCTTATTTGGAGTTGAGTTACAGAAATTTCATCCAGAGGTGACCCCACCTTATTTTTTATGAGGAATCTAATTGTGAAATGATTTTGATAAGTTTATTTATTGGAAAAAATTTATAATAATTATCTTTAACTTTTTTTCAAAAATATTTTGATTTTAATATTTTTGTTGAAATTTTATTATTTGCTTAATTTTTTCAAGTAAAAGTTTATTTTCACAATCTCAAATTTCAGTGTAATTTTAATTTTATATTCTAATAAGATTTTTAATTTTGTATAAAAACTTTATATTTATATTTTCATTTTTGTTTGTATAATATTAATGAATTTATTTGCTTATAATTATAAAATCATTTTGTTATTTGTGGCTTTTGGGTATATAAAAATACCTTCAACTCTGAGCCTTAGAGGTATTTTTATATACCCAAAAGACCACAAAATAACAAATTATGTTATAATTATAAGTAAATAAATTCATTTATATTATGAAAGCAAATATCAAAATATAAGTAAAATATTTATATACAAATTTAAAACTTTTATTATAATAAAGAATTAAAATTACATTGAAATTTAAAATTGTGAAAACACACCTTTATTTGAAAAAATTCAAGTAAAAATAAATTTTCAACAAAAAATATTCAAATTAATTTTTTTTTGAAAAAAAGTTGAATAAAAATTATTATAGATTGTCATCCAATAAATAAACTGATGAAAATTATTTCACCATTGCATTCCTCATAAAAAATAAGGTGGGGTCACCTCTGGATGAAATTCATGTAACTCAACTCTAAATAAGCTTAAATCATATTTTTAGTATTTTTTGTATAAAAATTTAAAATAATCAAAACATTAATTTAATTCACACCACATATGGTGTTAACCATCAATTTTTGTGTTAAAAGTGAGGTGTCCTGTGTAGCTTAGAAATTATGAGGAATTGAAGTATTTTCATTAAAATGTCAAAATGTGCACATGTATTAAATAAGTGAACTTTGGTTATACATATGAGGTATCAATTATTACAGTTGTGTACTTTAAGAAGTAACTTTAATTGCATAGGTAAATTACAAGTATAATACATGATGAGGAATTAAAGAAAATAAAATTGGAAAGATTAATTCTGGGCAGGCAAAGGAATCTTGGCTCCAAGGGTGCAACTGTGAGCCTGTGAGGTATGTATGACATACCCATAAGGCCACAAATGATTTTATAAACAGTTAATTTTGTCTTAAACAGACTTTTTAGTTGAATTTAAAATAAAAAATAATAAAAAATAAGTATAACTTTTTTTTGGATAAACAAAGTTATAAATATTATGTCATTTTTGGATTCTACACCAAAAATAACCTAGGGTACACCCATAGGGTGTTATACCCAAAACCACTTATTTTTTATGTTATTGGAAGATTTAAGAATCTCACAGTACCAATGTAACTTTTTTAACATTTTTTTAAAATAGTTAAATTTAAGCTTAATTAAGCTTAAATTTAAAGTTGCATAAGGTTTATGCAAACTTACCAAAATTTTAGTTAAAATTGAGGTGTGGTGTATATTTACTGAATTGGCTAAGGATTTGCCATACAGAATGTAAATCCTGCGTGAGCTCAATTTAAAAGGGTTTAAGGCCATAGTATGGCTTTAAATAAATAAAAGGGCAAAATCCACGCAGAAAGGTGGGACAAAGGAAAAAGACCAAATAGAGCTGGGGTACCCAACTTTTTGGATCTGCAAGGATTCAATTAAGGTTGTCCACCTGTATTGGAGGATTTTCAACCTTATTTAAACTTTAAGATTAGACTTTGATCCAACCTTAAGGTTTAAACTGGTTTTATCCCAAATTGGACAGGAATTTCAAGCTGCCAAAGGGTAAATCCCAATATGCAGGCTTGAAATCAAGGTTTTAAGAACTGTCAGAGCTTAATTAAGCTTAAAACTTTAAAGCTTCAAGCATTAAAACCTTATCAAAACTTAACGTTTGGTGTGTTTTGCTATTTTACGTGGAAAAATAGCAATAACTTCAAAAATTCATTAAAAATCCAATTCTTAATGGATTTGCTTCAAAATTTCACACAACTTAGAATTTAATATTATCAATATATAAATTAAATTTTAAGTATCTTTTATAAATCAATTTCCTGGGTAATTAGCCTGGAAATGTACTCTTTTAATTACACTCAAAGAAAGTTATGATTTCTTTAAAAATCAATTAAAAATTGAGTTTAAGAGATTTCTACTTGAAACTCTATTTTTAAGTTGCTCATGTGATGAACTTTAATATAAATAAGCTTATTTATATTAAAAACTTAAAATAATTAGTTTAAATGAGGATTAAAGCTACATGGAGTTAAGAATAACACTGGTAACTTTAAATTGGAAGTAAAAATAAGTTGCCTTAAGTTAATAAGTTCATTTTTAAGCATGGTTTTTCAGTTTTGACCTGAGCACGCCCTCTTCATCCATTATGAATCATGAGAGCTTCTCTGAAGACATAAAAAGAGTCTTTTCATCACTGTTTTTGTCCATCATTCATTATTAATCCAATCCTATTAGAAATTTAAACAGGTAAAGTTTTATTAAATATAAAATCTTATTATTAAAAGTAATTCTTAAGTTATTTTTATTCTTTATTTATTAAAATTAAATAATTGAAGTCATAGAATTTAGATTATTGTTGTAATCACCAATAATATATTTTATTATATAAAATTATCATTTTAAATATCTTTTAAAATCCACAAATTCCTCTCAAAAACTCTTTAATCATAATTTATATTATAAAAAGTTGTCTTATCTTTAAATTTATTGATTTTTGACGTGTTTCTTTAACTTATAACCTTTATTTAGTATAATAACTGTTGTATTAGACTTATTGTATTAAATAAATCTTATAAGTAAGTTTTCTTTAAAGTTCTATATTTTTTTTATCTAAATATTAGTTTTTTTATATAGAATTTTTATTCTAAAAGAATTATTTCTGCACAGTGTGTGTTTAATTCTTTTTATAAATAATATTTATATTATTTATAAGTGGTTAATATTCATATTTTCCACATGTAATTGTCTCATTAAGAGCTTTACACTTCTTATTGTTATAACTGTCAGTGACTATAACAATAATAGAATAATTATTATTATATTATTATAATGATAATTAAATTATTTTTCTTATATATAATTATTTTTAATAATTATATTTAAATTTGTGGTTGTAATATTTTGTTATATTATATTTTTCTACTGGGGACAGTCATAGTACTCTTGATATTGTTACTATTATCAAGAGTTTCATAGACAAACCTTACAGCAACACTCCCCCAAACTCCTTTCTGATAGCGGAGACATGTCAGAATTAATGAAAAAATTAATTAATTTTGGCCTGAAATTGAGTCACAGGGCCTGTTACTCAATTGATCTTGACATTTTGATACCAACCAGGGCAGTTTTAACTGTTGCCAAGAGGGTAAAGCTACCCTTAAGTTAAAAAAATCTTGTTAAAAATGGTTTGAACTGATTTTTAAGTTTCTTTAACACATTCTGACGTGTTTTAAAGGCTTGAAACCAGGTATTATCATAGCAATGGCTGATTTAAGGGACTAAAATGCCTAAAAATAGCAAAAAATGGCTAAAACCAGCCCTTTTTTGGTCTAAACAAGGGTTCAACCATGCCATAATTTTCTTCGATGTTGTAAGAGTGCTTCTCACTACTGACAAGAGTAAATTTTACCTTTGGAGTAAACTGGTGGATATAAAATAATGTCTTCTTTGCCCCACTTTTCTCTTCAAGTTAGAATCTTTTCCTTTTATAATTGGTTTAAGCACTGTTAAACAAATCAATAAAATATTCCAACCGCCTTTCATAAATCATTTAAAACCTTCCAAACAGTTTGAAATATAATTATAATCATTTTTACCCTTGAACCATCCCATAAATTAATTAAAGCATCTTTCATAACTGTTAGCTTTGTCACTCTGGTAGCTTTTGGGCATTTTTTCTCTTTTTGATATTTCTAAATACTTTTCCTTATATCAATTGATTGCAGTTATTTGCTCAATTAATTCCAATTAACATTTCTCTTGAAGAAATTCCTTTTGTAGCATTAAATTTCTCTTGTAGAGTATTCTTGGATAAATGTTTATTGTTTGTATAACAATCAACATTTATAATATCATTTTATTATACTAAAAAAAGTTAAAAACAATGAATTTGGCCTGTTTTCTCTCCAAAATCTCAAAACTCACTATTTTTGATTGAATTTTACCTTATACAAATTTTGAGGACAGAAAAAGTACTTGATTTTTAATCAAAGTTTCTCATCCACACCCTACACTAAAACTCACAATTACTATGACTTTGAAATCGTAAAACTAGTTAAAAATATTTTTTCAGGGATCTACTATTAATAAATAGTGTTTATGAATATTTTGGAAGCCTTGACTGAAGAGGCTCACTATTAATTATAATAATATAATATTTATTTGAAGATTAAGACTTCTGTAAAACCTTTGTACCATGCAAGATTACTGATAATTGATGATGAGGTACTACCTTCCCAGGGCAAAATGGCCTACTTCTTTTATCACTTTTGGGAACTTTGAGGGGCTGCTAGGCACTTTTCATTTCTGAAGAGTGAAAGGCTTCACACTGTAGGCTGAATTTTGGGTCCATACCATCAATAAAAACATCATAATAGTCAGAATTGTGGTTTTGGGATAACAAATGATTATTTTTCATCAATAAAGAGTGAAAAAAACTCTTCTCAGGCCACTTCAGCACTTTTATTAAAGTTCCAGAGAGTGAAAATGAATAATATTATTAATTGTATTTAAGCTTCAACATACCACGATTTTAAGTATAAATCAGTACCGGAAGGTAGAGGCCTGGCACGAACAGGTATTGGTAAAAATTGCCAATCAAGATATACAGGTCAGTATTTAATATATCAAGAATCACTAAACCAAAAATAAAATTTATTGATTAGATCTTTTATTTGGTATCATTAAATCTTACACTTCCCAAAAAAGGCAGAATCTGGAAAGTCTTAAAGCTTTCTAATGTTTTTATGTACATCAGTATGTGGCTTCAAGAACTTCCAAGCCAGATATCCCTATCAGCTTAGAAGATATGGGAGCTACAATGATAAATAATTTTAGGGATTGGAGAGCACTAAAATTCTATATATATTTCAATACATCTGTATGAATATATTATAACTATACAGGTTTGTATTGGAATAACCATTTTTACAAAACCCTTATTTTTCTTCAAAATATTTGAAACAATATTTATCTCAAAGCTTGGCAGATAGATTAGCTTAAATTATCTCAAATTATATCCATCATTTGCATGTTCAATTTTGTGGTAATTATTTGTATCTTTGTGCAAGCGCTCCCTTACTTCTGAAGGGGTGCCTTTGGATCAAAGGTAAAAATATTTTATTTCTTGAAGTAGGGGTGCTACTGAAAAATGGATGAAACCATTAGAAATTTATCATTGAGATATTTAATAATAATAAATTATTAATGTGGCCATATTTAAATATTAAAAACCTAGATGAGAGGTGAAAATAAGGTGTTTTCTTATTTAGTACCCAACAAGACTACAAGGTGTTATAAAATGGACAGTTTACAACAAATTATTCTGCGAATTTTATATCGGAAATTGGGGTATTACCCTCATTAAGCATATTTCTGTATTAGATATATATTTTCCATATTATTCTTACTAAGGTATTGAGGTTAATACCATTACTTATGGTATGTGGATGTCATGCTGGTGCTCTGTTTGGAGTCACAGGCTTAAAGTCTTATTTTTGTGTCTTATTATAGTAAAACAAGAAAATACGTATTTTTAATGCCAATTAAATGTTAATAATAGTCATTTTTTTGTTTTTCAAGACCCACCTCAACAAAAAGCACAGTTGTAAAAATTGAAGCAAGCTTCATCACCAATAGAAATACTTCAATGTTTAATATAAATCATTATGTGGGTATTATCCATATGATAATTATACCTCCTTTTAATCTGAATTTGATTACAAGGAAAACTGGTTTTATTAAAATTAATGAGTTTTAGAATAATTTGTCCACAAAATCTCTGAATAGGTGTCTATAAGGCCAAATACAATGATAATAAAAAAATCACATGGCAAAACCCATTGTGGGGGAACACAAATTTCTGATATTTTTGACAAGCTGTTTCAATAATTGGTATTGGGACCAGATACAAGAAAGAATGGATATGAGATGGTAAGATTCCAATTATTCCAGAGATTATCTCTTAAACAAGTTAAGTCTTTTCAAGAAAAGAATTTTTCAAATAAATGAGTGGATTGAAATTTTGGATTTTTTTCTAAGGATAATGAAATTTTCCAAAGTGGCCACAATTTGTTGACAAAAAATTGAGAAAAACTTTGTGTAAGATGTGTCTATAAAAATTTTATTTTAATAAAGCTATTTTAATATGAACTTTCTCAGACAATCAATATAGTGAAGAAATTGTATTATAAGCACACATTTTGGAGTTTTTAATCACTTAAAATTTATAATATTATTTACTCAATGATACTTAAAATATAACACGAAAACAAATTATTTGTAAATTTAAATAAAAAAATTATTCTATTATAAAAATATTTTACCAACAATATATCAGATAAGAGTATTATTGCTCAAACTCAGTCAATTATAATGAGAACAAAGTTTTCATGTTACATTGAAGCTTAACGGAATAAAAAAAATATTGAACAATAATCTTCTCAAAGAATAATAATGTGAAATTTAATATTTTATAGAGAGATTTGAGAGAAAGTTAGATATAAAAAAATCTATACGCTCACCATTTATAAAATGGATTGAGATTGATATTTATAATTCCAATGAATACATAAAATTTTAAACAGAAATGAAAACATGGAGTAAGAGTTGAAACCCCTTAAAAAAAGTAGAAATTAAAGATATAAAGGTTTTTTAGTAAACTTAGAAGAGTACTTGTTGATTAACAACAATAAAACAGCAATTACTAAAGTATGATCTGTAGAATCTTAGGCTAATATTGTATTTAGCTGTAATATTCTTTATTTTAATTCTCTTAATTATTAGAAAAAATTTAAAATATATAAGAATAATTTTATCATACCATTGAGTGAGATTCTAGTAAGATCATTTAAGCTTGAAGTGATGATTGGATCATTCTTGGAAAAAACAGCAATAGTAGGCTCCTTTAAAGTATAAAAAAACTCATAGTGGAGTTAAGATAAATGAACTGATAACAAATATATCAAAAATCACTTACCTAATTTGGAATAATGACTATATAAGTCACTTTCATGTAAAACTATCATAATTAGTTAACTAAGTGATTTTATTTGGATAAAAACCCACTTGTGGTTGAGAAATAATGCAGTAACCCTGCAATTCTTCATTTATTCTAAAATAAATACTATTTTATAATTTTTCTTAATTTTATTTCAACTTTAATCACGGAATATAGATTCTGTGATATTTTGAAGATTTAGTGTTTCATGTCAAATCATCAAAATTAGACTGTAAGTAAAGCCTTTAGCTAATATTATTAAACAACATTTACTTTTGGTTTTAGTTTATATGTTAGAATTTTCTGATATTCATGAAACCTTTAGATTTATCCATTAGAAATTGCATTTTTAATGAATTTTTGAAGTTTTACTCTATTTTCATGTGATACAGTCAAATAGAATAGCAACAGCTGATTACTATGAGATAATTTTATGAATGCTAGTCCAAAGGTTTTCTATTAATCCTTTTGGGTTGAAAATGGTAAATAATGAATAATTTACTTGGCTAAAGTAGTCAAAGGTGTTGATTACCTTCTTGGCACATAAAAATAGTGGCTTATATGCTAGTTTCTGATGATTAATGGGACTTGGCCTTAGAAAAAACAGTTCCCAAAAGGTTTTGGTAGAATAATTAGGAAAATTTAAACTATTTATCCAAGATTTAGAGCTTTTGACACCTTGGAGGCATAAAAGCTGGGTACCCTGGCTCTCTTAAATGTATATTGTCCCCTCTGACTATTTTTCACATCAAAATATTAATTCAGGCCTTAAGACTGATATCCACTATTAGTATAACAATGCAGTATTTTTAAGTGCTACAAAAATGGATAGAACTATCTTTAGTGTATATTTAATATGGAATCTGTCACAATTCCATTATTTTGAATTAAAAGGTCAGAAAAATGAATTTCGAATTTTGTTTATGTCATAGTGATGACGAGGTGTTTGAGTATTTTGCATATTACCACCTCATACAATTATTTGATTTTTATTAAACCTATGAAGCTATTGTAGGTCAATTTCTGTGTAGAATCCAAATATGGCCTTGAATGCATGGATTTACTTACTCACAAAAAGGTTATTCATGTTTTGTTTATAAGAAATTATTAATTTTGGACATATATATCCCTCATGGGTTCTTTATATTAAAAATGTTATTTTATAGTTATTTGAGGCTGATTTAAGTATTCAAAGCCTACCTCAAGTCTTGAATTCCTTCACACTAAGAATACAATTGTACAACAATTTAATTAAAAATAAATTCAAATGAAGGGCCCTAGGGGGAAATTTTGACTGCTCAACCTCCTCAGTTTACTTAGATAAATTAATTTATAAGAAATTAGAAGAATATTCAGGCTTTTGGCATCCTTTAATGCTTGAATATTCTTGCAAAATTATCTTTGTCAGATATGCCTGTTTCAGATAACCATTCATATTCATGGGATGGCTTTCTATACCTAACCAAGTAATCTCTCATAAGACTACCTATAAACCCCCTTTCTTAACAATTTAATAATATTTTTAGTGTTATATCTCTTCAATAGGAAAACTGTGAGATAACGTTGGTTCCTCAGGGGATGAAACTCTCTATCAGTTGATTCATACAGCTTAATTAGACTGATTGGAAAAGCTGGATGCTTCTCCTAAAATTCCCCTGTAAGTTCCACTCTTAATGTATTAGATCCATACAGTTCTTTAAAAAAATAATGTTCAAAAAAGGAATCTTTGAGCTATTTGGGTCCTTTAATACTATTAAAACTCAAGGCTGAAATTAGGAATAGCTATCCCACTTTAAAATTGGGGGTTGTCGAGCTTTTCCCCATCTTTTTTTGGAATACCTAAATAGTTCATCAATTGTTTTTTAGCAATGTTTTCTTACTGTGTCAAGAATAAACTTGAAACTAGAATAATTTTAGTGAATCTCAACCAAGTCATTTATTGCAGTTTCTGTTGTAAGTTTTTCATTCAAACATTTTTCTAAAATGGAAAGTTTTTATACATTAATGCATCAATAGAGGTTTTTTGAGCCAATACAAATGTTATTGGGTAAAGGTTCACTAGTCATGGTTGAATTTATCTGAGTCTTTGAGTTCCCAATAATAGGCACAGAAAATTCTAATCATTTCCTCAAGTGTCTGAACAATTCTTCAGCTAATCAATAAGTCTGGGTAGATAAGCTGTTTAGAATGATAGTTTGGTTCCAAAAGATTTGTGAATATTAGTCCAGAGATGATGTCAATTTTTTATCTCTATTACTAATTATAGCTTTGAAGCGACCAGTATTTTATATTAACCTGTTTCAAATAAGAAGAGAGGTATCCAAAGCTGTGTCATGTTTACAACATGGAAAAAATATATGAGTTTTTCTATATCTGTACACTATCACTAGACAAGAGTTTAAGCTTTTGTCTCCAAAATCTGGTAAAGCCGTCATCAAGTACATCCGAAACATTTCCAATTGTGAGTTAGGTTCTTGATTCTGAATCATGTTACCAAACATTTCTCCTGTGCTTCTGTCAGCAGTTTGGAATCTGTCACAGTTTTGAGAGTATTAAATGGTCTCTTTCCTCAAATGAGGCCACCATGCACAAGATTTTCTTTCTCAATTGTTCTACCTTCAGAAAAGGCTCTGGGGTAGATAGTTTCATTAAGTTATTACAGTGTGTAATTGATAAGAGATCTGTACCAAGGAACCATTACACAAGAAGTTTCAGTCCTGTGGTAGATTATTCCATCAAACAGGTGTAAGTTTCCATAATTAAAGTCACATTTTCAAAATTTATTCAAGGATTGACTCAGAGAAGTATCTTTACATTGTTTTTCAGAGAGCTTAGATATTGCTTCAAATTTTTTATCCTTTTTATAGTATTTTCTAGCTTTCTCAAAGAACTCCACACTGACAACAGTAGTATTTATACCTTCAATTGGAATTGGGGGTTCATATTTCAAAGTTACATAAACCAGATTATCAAGAATATGCGCTCAATTGAATTTTCATTATTATTAATTTTCCCTTCCTTATTGATAATGATAATATTTCCTCTAAATACTTGGAGTTCTATTTTCCATCTCCACATGTGTTTATTTGTTGATTTCATGTTCAGAAGTGAATTGACTAAATTACAATCATTTATAACTTCAAAAACACTTTCATACAAATAGTACTAAAACTTTTCTAATTCCCAAACCAAACATAGGCATTGCATCTGCATTGCACCATATATTTACTCTATAGGTTGTATTTTTCTGGAAAAGAATAAAACTGTTTCTTCATAAGGTTTATCTTGAGAAGCTTCAACCTAATTAAGAGCAGCACCTAATAATTATTTGCTAAACTAAATGTAGAATTTGAAGGGTATTTTTCAATCTGGCATAAGGAGTAGAGGAGAATTTTATAAGGAGTGCTTGATTTCTTAATAAACTGTGATTCTCTCCTGTATTGTCTCAAAAATTGCCTTTTAGTCACAGATTCTGTAGAGGCTCTTAGCCAGAATTTCAAAGCCTTTAGGATGTTTCTGTGTAATAGCTAGAAAACCTCCCAAAATGCAAAATTTCCTTTTTGGGTGTTAGCATGGGCTTAGGTAAGACTTGTGCTACTTTTTTCTTGTCTATTACAAGGATAAGACCAGAAAAACCATTCCTAAGTGCTTTTTGTCCTTGAAAGACAAAAATTCTTGCATTTTCATTTTCACCTTAATGAATTTTTTAGATATATTTGGAGTGTTTCCAAGTGCATTTTCCATGTTTTTGAACAAATGATAATATCATCAACCATCCTTCTGATAAATAAGTGGGGAAGATATTATTCATCATTATTTAATAATCTCAGAGAGAGTCTTCTATTTCAAAGTCATTCTTGAATTTCCATTGATACAACAATGTCAAATAATTCTTAAAAGGTTTTTTGAACTATTTGTCAAAAACGTTTGGTGGAACCCTTTCAGTTCATTAGTTAAAGTAATTAATTTGGCATTGGAAAACTGTGTTAAGAGTTTTTAATCCTAGTAATGGGATATCTTTGAGGTACATTCTAGTTATTAATGGCTATTACATGACCAACCATACTGGATTTATCATTGTGCCAGGCTACAATGACAGGGGTGGTTACCTCAACTATTTCATTGTGAACTACTTTCATCAGGAAACTAAGTTACACCAATTTGATATTTTTTTTCCAATCCCTCCCCACCTCTTGTACTAGCTGGATATTACATTCTTGTAAGGACTTTTGGATAAGTTCTCTCAATATTCAGATTTAGGTCCACCTAATGATAAATTCTTTCTTTTAAGGGTTCATTTACAGAATTAAATTCACCTCTATGTTTGAAAAGAAGATTTCCAAGGTATTATTCCATCTTCAATGATAATTCAGGGTTAATTTGTTCCAAAGAAAGTTCATCTTTAATTAATTTGTCTTTCTCTTCATTTTCATCATTTTTATTAATAAAACTTGGTGTTTTACAGGAAAGAAAGCAAATTTTGGCCTATTTTTTTTCTCCTATAGTAAAACATCTGTCTTTGTAGCCGTTGATATATATATGAAATAGATATGGATACCATAAACTTCTTGGAGGTGCACTTATTAATGACTAAAAATTTAATTTTCAGCTTAATCCCTCCTGCAGGGTTCTGAAAGACACTCTGTCCTTCAATTATGCCCAAAGATCTCATATTATCAGTGTAAATTCTGAATTTAACTCCATTGATTGGTGAGAGAGGTTTCTTCCATTCAGGAAATGATGATTAAATATGAATTTCTTCCAAAAAAGTGAGAATAAGGCACATGTTTTTAGATGAATTTTAACATATTTCTTTGCCATAATGATTGATTTTATGCAAGAGGATCCTGAAGTATACCCTTTCCCTCTAGTGTCTGGTACTATGCATTTTTTAATCCTGTATATTGACAAGATTTATGCAATTATCACTATATTGGTGTAAGTGAGTATGAACATAATTTTTTTCAAATAAGGAAGTGATGTTTTCAATTTTATTATACTCCATATCTTCTCATTTGAAAGGCTCTTCCAGTTCAGTAATTCAAGCTTCATTAATCCTCTTCTTGGTACAAGAATTAGTGATATTTGAAGTTCTGCCACCTTTACAAAATTTCAAAGGTGGTCTTCACATCTTCTTAATTGGTTCTTTTGGCAAAGGACTAATTTACTTTCTTCCTTCCTTTTGGTTTCTGGACCTGTTTATAATTCCTATCATGAGATTAATTTAATCTTTAGTACAGCTGGTTTCTGCATATCTTAATTTATTGACATGCTCAAGGTCACCACCACACTTCCTCAGGAAATTCTTATGAACCAATGTTTTTCATTTCTGGATGAATAGCTTTCATCCTTTATGTACTCTTAAGGAACCAAGTCATAGGTTTAGCCTTTTGATTGTTGAAAATTGCTTCTTCAAAGAAATTTTCAATCTTCAATCTCCAAGAGTCATTTTCCCATTTGTGAATGATCTTCTATTTTGACCAAGGCCAATTATTTCTATAATGGTATTACTTTTTAATGCCATTGCTTAGCTGTATTGGAAAAAAAAGATATTTGATGTGTCTGCAATGAATCCATCAGGGATATTAAAATATTCTTCCAAAATTTTGATACTTGTAATGAGCTCCATATTACTATATTCATCTTCTCCAGTTAATGTTTGTGATTAATCCCATTTTGGAACATATATTAAATCAAAGACATTCTTAATGTCGGATGGTATAATAATTGTGAGATCTCTTAACATTGTTCTAGTTGGATATCCACTGTACTCCTTACTGGTTTACACTGTAGAACTCATCAATTTTACAATAAATTTCTTTGAAATTATCTTGAATATCCTCCCCGAGCTCAGTCCTGGATTTTTCACTGTTTTTCAACTTTCTTTGGAATAATTCAGAATTTTCTTGGGTTTTCTTTTCCAAAAAACCAATATGAAGTTTGTAATTGGAAAATTTAATAGCTATAAAATCAATTTAATTGTTACTTTCTGTAAGGTTTGTCTATGAAAATCTTGATAATAGTAACAATATCAAGAGTACTATGGCTGTCCTCAGTAGAAAAATGTAATATAATAAAATATTATAACCACAAATTTGAATATAATTATTAGAAAGAATTGTATAGAAAAATGAACTTAATTATTATTATATAAAATAATAATGAAAAAATATATAATAATTATAATAAATTATAATTATTCTATTATTGTTATGGTCACTGACAATTATAACAATAAGAAGTGTAAAGCTCTTAATGAGACAATTACACGTGGAAAATATAAATATTTAACCACTCATAAAGAATATATAAATATTATTTATAAAAGAATTATAACACACATTGTGCAGAAATAATCCTTCTAGAAAAATCCTATATAAAAAAACTAATAATAGATAAAAAAAATTATAGAATTTTAGAGAAAAATTACTTATCTTATTTATTTAATACAACAGGTCAAACAAGAACAGTTATTATATTAAAGAATAATTATAAGTTAAAAACACACCAAAAATCAATATTTTCAAAGATAAAATAACTTTTTTTAATAAAAATCATTATTAAATAGTTTTTGGGAGGAATTTGTGGATTTTTAAAAGATATTTTAAGACAATAGTTTCATAAAATGAAATATATTATTGGTGATTACAACAATAATTTAATTTCTGTTATTTAAATTCTTTAATTTAAGATTTATAAAGAAGAAAATAATTAAGAGATACTTTAATAATAAGATTTTATATATAATAAAACTTTACCTGTTTAAATGTCTAATATGATTGGATTGGTAATTGATGATGGACAAAAACAGTGATGAAAAGACTCTTTTTATGTCTAAAGAGCAGCTTTCATGATTTATAATGGATATAGAGGGCGTTCTCAGGTCAAAACTGAAAAACCATGCTTGAAAATATGGTTCTTAACTTGAGGTAACTTATTTTTAGCTCCAATTTAAAGTTACCAGTTTTATTCTAAACTCCAAGTAACTTTAATCCTCATTTAAGTTAATTATTTAAAGCTTTAATAGGACAAAATTTTATTTATATTAAAGTTAATCACATGAAAAACTTAAAAATAGAGTTACAAGCAGAAATCTCTTAAACTCAATTTTTAAAGAAATCTTAATTTTCTTTAAGTATAATTAAAAGTGTAAACTTCCAAGATAATTACCAAGGAAATCTATTTATAAAAGATACTTAAAATTTAACTTATATATAGATAATATTAAATTGTAAGCTGTGTGAAATTTCAAGCAAATTCATTAAGAATTGGATTTTTAATGAATTTTTGAAGTTATTACTATTTTTACACGTAAAATAGCAAGACACACTAAACCTTAGCTTTTCATAAGGGTTTAATGCTTGTAACCTTAATTTTTAAAGCTTATTTAAGCTTTTTAAGCTTAATTAAGTTTTGAAAGTTCTTAAAACCTTTATTTCAAGCCTGCATATTGGGATTTACCCTTTGGCAGCTTGAAATTCCTGTCCAAATTGGGATAAAACCAGTTTAAACTTTAAGGTTGGATCAAAGTCTAATCTTAAATTTTAAATAAGGTTGAAAATCCGCCAATACAGTTGGACAACCTTAATTGAATCCTTGAAGATCCAAAAAGCTGGGTCCCCCAGCTCTGTTTGGTCTTTTTCCTTTGTCCCACCTTTTTGCATGGATTTTGACCTTTTTTTATTTAAAGCCATACTATGGCCTTAAACAATTTTAAATTGAGCTCAAGCAGGATTTACATTCTGTATGCCAAATCCTGAGTGAATTCAGTAAAATATACACAACACCTCAATTTTAACTAAAATTTTGGTAAGTTTGCATCAACCTTATGCAACTTTAAATTTAAGCTTATTTAAGCTTAAATTTAATAATTTTAAAAAAAAATTAAGAAAGTTACATTAGTACTGTGAGATTCTTAAATCTTCCAATAACATAAGAAATAAGCATTTTTTGGTATAACACCCTGTGACTGTACTGTGGGTTATTTTTGGTGTAGGATCCAAAAATGACATAATATTTATAACTTCATTTATCCAAAAAGAATGTATACTTATTTTTTTGTTATTTTTTATTTCAAATTCAATTGAAAAGTCGGTTGAAGACTAAATCAGCTGTATATAAAATCATTTGTGGCCTTATGGGTATGTTATATATACCTCACAGGCTCACATTCCCTACCACCAAAAAAAACTGTACCACAATTTTCTTTTAGTAGTATATGCCCAAGTTAATTGTGGGGGTATCATCCACTGTCCAACCTATCTCCTTAAGCTTTCAAGTATGTAAAGCACACACTTCAGATGTTTTATTGAGGAATTTGTCTTCTCTCATGTCTGAATCTTCTGAGAAACCTTTTGGAATCAGGTATCTTGTCTTCTGAAAGCCACTCATCTTCATGTTGTGGATTTCTGTACCTGAATAAGTATTCTCTTTCATTTCCCCCCCTCATTCTTCTTTCTTTCAAGACTTTAAGTACCTTTTTATCTTCACTTTGACCAAGTGGTGTTTTCTTTCTTGAAAGAAATAATTCCTTATCACTCAAAGTGTAATGCTTTACTAGGCTAACCGGGAAAGCTGGATGTTTGTTTTCCAATTCTCCTGATAGTTCTACTTGTACTGCATTTGTCCCATGAAGGGCTTTGATAATAAATGGTCCTGAAAAGGAATCTTTCAATTTCTTTGGACCTTTAATATTATTAAAGTTCAAGGTTGTAACTAGTATTAAGTATCCTACTTTGAATTCTGGGGTTTTATGACTTTTATCCCATTTCTGTTTAGCATATTCAAAGGCATCATTCATGCTTTTATTTGAATGATGCCTTTATCAAGAAGTAACTTGAAGCTTGAAGCAGTTGGATTAGTATTAACTAAATATTTCTTCAAAATATCAACTGGAAGTTTAGGGTTCCATCCTTTTTCCAACATTGCAGGAGTTTTGCCTGTTGAAGCATGGATGGAGGTCTTGTAGGCTAATTCCAAGGCTGGTATAAGAGTACACCAATCATGGGTAAAGCCATCAGAATCTTTGAGCTCCAGGCCATAAGCACAAACTCTTCTGATCATGTCTTCAAGGGTTTGTATCATTCTTTCTGCTAGCCCATCTGTTTGTGGATGGTATGCTATTGAAAATGATTTTTTTGTACCCAAAAGCTTATTTAAATTGGTCCATAAGGCTGATGTAAATTCTGGGTCTCTATCACTAATGATATCTTCAAAGAGACCAGTATGGGATATGACTCTATTCCAAATCAAAAGAGCTGTATCCATAGCAGTGTAATCTTTATTAAATGGTAAAAATATTGGTGTTTTGCTATATCTGTCTACAATGACAAGAAATGAATTGTATCTTTTATCACCTCCAGGTGGTAAGGCAGTTACCCAATCCATATGAACCAATTTCTTGGGGTACTTGGTTCTTGGGTATGAATCATCAAGCCAAATCTTTTACCAGTAGCTTTATTGGCTTTCTGACATCTATCACAACTATGGCAGTACTCAATGACATCTTTTCTCCAAGATGGCCACAAGGCACATTCTTTAATTCTTTCCATTGTTCTTTCTTCAAATAGATGTCCAGAATAAATGTTATCATGGCATTCTAGCAGTATTGTGTGAATCAACATTCTACTACACAGGACCGTGACACATGTGTGTTTAGATCTATGATATAAGATAACATCAAATAAATGAAACATTCCATTGTCATAAGATTTTTTCCAAATATCATCCAGAGAATTAGCCAAAGTTGCATCTTTCAAATCTTTGTCAAGTAGAGAAGTAAGAATATGACGATTCCTATCCAGCTTATAGCTATCTCTAACTTCTTCAAAGAGTTCTGTTCCAACATTGGTGATGTTAATTCCTTCAATTGGAATTTGAGGTTTTGCGGCTGTGGGAACATAGGCAGGTTTGTCAGGTGTATTGGGTAATGCGCATCTACTTAAGCCATCAGCATTCTTGTTAATATTTCCAGCTTTATGTACTATAGTCATAATACCTCTATACTCCTGTATAGCAATCTGCCATCTTAGCATGTGTCTGTTTGCAGTTTTCATGTTAAGAAGACATTTTACTTCATTACAATCAGTAATTACTTCAAACATACTACCATCAAGATAGTAATGAAGTTTTTCCAGAGCCCAAAAAGGGCAAAGGCACTCCATTTGGCTAGCTCCATATCTGGCCTCAGTAGGTTTGATTTGTCTTGAAATAAAACAAATTCAACCTTCATAAGGTTTGTCATTGACAATTTGAGCTTGATGAAGAGCGGCACCTAGGCCTCCACCACATGCATCAATATACAGCTTGAAAGGAAGTTTCCAATCTGGCATCAGTAATAATGGTGCATTGGTCAAGGGATATCTGATCTTTTCATATGCTTGGATCCTCTCCTGTGTCATTCCAAAGACAGTTTGTTGATCACAAATTCTGAACAATGATCTGGCATGGATTGCAAAATCTTTAAGGTGTTTCCTGTAATAACTGGCAAACCCTAAGAAAGACATCATTTCTTTCTTGTTCTGGGGCATTTGTTTCAGTAACACTGCAGCCACTTTGTTTTTACCAACACCAAGGCTCAGTCCTGAGATTACATGTCCTGGAGCTCTCAACTCATGAAACCCAAAATTACATTTTTTAAGGGATATTTTCATGTTCACTTGAAGAATATTGTCAAGTACTAATGAAAGTCTCTCTACATACAGTTTCCAGTTTTCTGAACAAATGATAATGTCATAAATATAAGTAATTAACCCTCCCTTTGATAATTCATGTGGGAAAATGGTATCCATCATTCTTTGATAGTGAGAGGGTGCATTTTTAATACCAAAAGGCATCCTCAAGTATTCATAAATACCACAATGAGGAATAATTCTCAATAATTTCCTAGCATGAGGGGCTGAAAAATTCTGATGGAAACCTTCAAGAGCATCCATAGAAGTGATAAATATTTTATTGGATAATTGAGTCCTAGTCTCATGGATTCTAGTAATTGGATACCTATCTGGAATAGTGTAGGTATTTAATGCTTTAAAATCACCAACCATCCTTGATTTATCATTATGCCAAGTAATGATTACAGGAGTTGTGACTTCTACTTCTTCATTGTGTCCAACTTTTCTAAGAAATCCCAGTTTCATTAGTTCATTAATATGACTTTCTAATGCTTCTCTGGCCCTAGAGCTAGCTGGGTAAGCTTGTCTTCTCAAAAGTGGAAGGTAAGTTCTTTCCACATTAAGCATAATGTCCACTTCATGGCCTTTGATAGCCCAAAGTGGTTCAGTATCAGAAGCAAAGACTTCCCTGTATTGAAAAAAAATTTCAATAAGTTCTTCCTTCATTTCTGGTGTTAATTCAGGACTAATTTGTGCTTCAATTAATTGATCTGGCACAAATCTCTCTTTATTAACATTTTTTACTTGTCTAATGACAGTTATTTCTCTTTTTTCTGGAGGAAAGCCAAATTTTTGCCTTTTATTTTCCCCTATAGTGAAATACCTTTCTTTATGATTATTAATATCAATACCATAAATATTGAGATAATCATTTCCAAGTAGAAAGTGTTGTGAAGTAAAATTATTCATAACAACAAATTCAACTTTTAATCTGATAATTTCTGTAGAATGAGGGAATGTCATTGCTGCTTCAAATATACCCAAGGGGTGCATATTTTGGTTGGCACTGCTGAATTTTATACCTTCAATTGGCATTAACTTGTCTTTCCAATTGGTATAAATTGTGTCAAGATAATCTTTTCCAACACAAGTACAAAAAGAACCTGAGTCAAGATGTATCTTGACTTCTCTGTTGTTGATCACAATATTAGTGATACAAGATGATTCAGCTTTATAACCTTTAACTCTGGCAGGTTTGGTTTTCTGCATTTTAGCAACTTGCACATGTATGAGATCCATACATTCATCACTGTACTGTGGCGAGTATGCACTTCTGTGACTTCACAGGAAACATTAATATTTTCTATATTAAGTTCATCTGGTAGTTCCTCCTATTCAGAAGGTCCAGAATCTCTTTCATGTAAAGGGACATCATTTATTTCTTTTGTGTCATCTTTTTCAATTTCTATATCATTGATTCTTGTCTTTTTTGGGACAAGTATCAGCCAAATGAGATGTACTTACACACTTACAAAATTTCAAACAAGCTTTTTCATGTGGTTTATTGGGTTTTGGAATTGGTTTCCCACTGGTTTTGTTGCCATTGGGGTTTATACCAATTTTTGTTCTGGTAGTGATGTCCTCCATAGCATTGATATGATCTTTGGTAGAGCAAGGCTCAATACATCTGCTTCTTATAGCATGATTCACATCACCACCACACCTTCTTAATATCCTTTTATGTACCATTGTTTGAGACATATTAGGATGGAGGGCAGTTAATCTGTCCTTTTGTTTAAGAAACCAAGACATGGGCCTGTCCCTCTCAATATGAAAAATGGCTTCTTCAAAAGAATTCTCCATTTTAAATCTCCAGGAATCATTTTCCCATTTGTAAATATTTTTTTCTTTCCACCAAGGCCAAGAATGTTTACCATGGTCTTTTCTCATTTTGTAATACCATTTCTTTTCTGATTTGGTAAACAATGAGTGTAATTTGGCACTTATGTATTCATCTGGTATGTTAAAGTCTTCTTTAAACATATCAATTATTTTCATAAATTGCATATGATTGTATTCCCCTTCACCACTGAAGGGTGGCCATACCTCTAATCTTGGAATGTCTTTAAAATTGCAAGCAGTTTCCACTTCTGAATTACTTGAGATTGTATGATGTAAGTCATTATTGAAGTTTAGCACATTTCTGTAAATAATTGGTGTAGACTGTCTTGGAAAATCATTTTTTGGTAATATATTATTAAGACTTTATTATATATCTTCTTTCAATTAAAGTCTTGCTTTATCACTTTTTTCCAATTGTTCTGGGAAAAGAGCTGCATTGTTTCCAGTGAAGCCTTCCAAGTTTTGAGCTTGTATTCTTAATTCTTTTAACTGTCTAGTTATAAAAGAAATAGAATTATCATCTGGTTGATTTAGTAATGTAACCTTAGACTCAATTCTTGCACAAATCTGTGCCAAAGACAAAATATTGTCTTTATTAAGATTTTGAAGGCCAATAATGATCTTTTGTGACTCTTTAACTTGTAGTATCTCCTTACCATACTTCTGTTGGATATACTCAAATGTTTTAAGCTTTGTTATAATTTCTTTACTACAAGTTTCAATTTGGTTTACAAGCTTTACAAGATCTACTTCTTTGGAAAAGATTGGTTCAATCTTTATTCTTCCTTGTTTTTGAATTCCATAAGAGTTCTTGCATATTGAACACATTGTCCATGGCTGTCTTCTCTTTCTTTGGAATCCTGTAGTTCTGCAGGTAAGGCTTGTTCCACTTGGGCTTTCCCTTTCCCTTTGCCTTTTTCTTGCCCTTCTGGTTGGTCTTTGGGGTTTGCTTGGGCTTGATTGGCACTTGTTGAGGTGGTTCTTGTGGAGGATTGAGGAGTTTCCACTGGGCTGTTCTACTTTCCTTGGGCCAATTTCTTCTTCTGATCCTCTGATAACATGCTCTTGTTTTTCAATAAAGATTTTATCTATTGGACTTGTCCTTTGCAAGTGTAAGGTTTGACTATGAAACAATAAGTAAAAATTACCAATTTATTACTTATTGTACTCTGAATGTCCTTATAAAATGAATAAATAAGATTAAAATAATAATAATAATAAAGAAATATTATTATTATGGCGTAAAATTATTATATTATTAAATAAATATAATAATATAATTAATATTATATAAAAATATAATATTATAAATAATATATTAATATAAAATAATTAATATATTATAAAGCTCTTTATTATTGTTACCAACAAATAATAAAGGCGTAAAAAATTGTTTTTTATAAATAAAAAACAATTAATAACAATAATATTACTAATATTAAAGTTATAAATTAATATAAATACTATTTATATTAAATAAGAATTATTATGAATAATAATAAGAGAGAAATTATTATAATAAGATGAAATAACCTACTTTTAACACTTAAGATAATAATTTTGAGTTATTTTACGCCAAAAGAATATAATACAACCTTTTCAAATTGTATTTACAATAAAAATAAAGAGAATTTACTAAATTTCTTGATTTTACGTGGAAATGAGCTTTTTAGAGAGATTTATAGCAAAAACAATTAAAAAATTGATTTAATCACGTAAAAATGGTGATTAATAACAAGATGGTCTTTGGTCTTTAAGAATATAAGAGTTTTATATTTAAAGAATAAAGAAATTACCTTTTATTTAATTGATTTAATGTTTTTGATGCGTCTGAGGGGAAAACAGAGTAAAAAGAGCTCTATTTATAGTAAATACCTCCCTCCTAGAGTCCAACAGGCTTCTAGTAGACGTGTACTGATCATATCCACTGGAATTGATCAATATTTTAAGGTTTGAGGGTGATTACATCATGATCAAACCATATTACATCATTATTGCACCATTATTTAGAGTTATCACTATAACTCTAAGTGTGATGACATCAGAGGCTTGGCAGAACCCCAAATTTCATGGATTTTATTAGTTTTAATCATAAACTAATAGTATTCACCAATTTTATCACTATTAAGACTGTTAAACTTAATTTAAGGTTACAGTGTGTGATCATAACAGCTCAATTTAAGCTCAAACTTTGATCCTCAATAACTTTTAAGGTTTTCACGCTACAGCAATTCAGAGAGTGAATTCTGATAGCCTGACATAACCTTATTATGCTGCCAAGAGCTTTTCATTACATCATCAAAACTCTAATTTTGATGATTTTTCTTGTAACTCATCTTTTCTGTCGAAATTCAATATTTTAAACTTCAAACCTTGATTTCAGGGGGTTATACCCTGAATTTAATAATAGAAATTACATCATTCTTCACGAATGAACTAGTAGAATCCAACTGTGTACTTTTTTTTAAGTTTGGAGCACTTTCACAACAAAGTGGTCAACAGCTCTGTTGATTTTTATCAATATTTCATCATAGGTTTTAACCTTGTTTATAACTTGTAAAATAAAGTTCATATCTGTGTTCCTACAGTAATTACGTGGTGACTTTATTTTTGGTTCATCATTTTATCATGTATATTTTAGAAGATATTAGCTATGATCACTGAATATATGCGTTGACCAAAAAAGTGCATATATTCAGGATAATTCCTTAAGTATTAACATTGGAAATTAGCTTATTAATTGTTTTATATGTGGATTTTTGTGGGGAATCCACTGGTACAATTTATTTCACATGTTGTTTCATTAGTTTCTGAGATAAATAAGATTTTATGGTTTTTATAAGGTATTATACCTTATAATTCCTTAAATATTGACTTTACAGATATGCCATAAAAATGGTATATGTGTATTTTTCCATGGGGAATCCAATGGTATAGTTTTTTTTACATGTTGATTCATTGGTTTTTAAGTTAAACCAATTTTAGTACCAATTTATGGTATTTTTTGTATATTTGAGTAATTATTTTTAGTGTATAATTATTCTAATTAATTTTAATATAATTATATTAAAGATATAATTATTATTAATCTTTTTTGTGACCTTATTGGGTATGTGGTCATATCTCAAAGGCTCACAGCAAGAAATGGGTGTCCAACCCTTCAGAAGTTCCTCTGTCTTTTCTGGCCCCATGAACTTCTTTACTTGAAGATATGAGTTCATGGTGCCTATCCAAAGACTTGAAAGATGTTCCCACTCTTTCTGCTTTGCTTCCATAAACCAGTTCTTGTACTGAGACTGGTATATCTCTATTGTTTCCTGTTGAAAGTAATTCAGGTCTAACAACAGCAATAGCAGTTATGTCAGCTTCTGGACTCTCAATAAGAGTGTCAAAGGTGCTTGCTAACCTTTGGGAACTGGTGGAAGCTCTGGCATCCTTGATTTGTGCCTCTCCTCTGGGCTGACATTCTTGTCTTTTGGATTTATGACTTGAATGTCCTGGTCCAGATCCATTTGATTGGATGGAGTAGTTACTTCCACTTCTAGTAGCAGTCATTCCACATCAATATAAAGCAATTAAGACTAAGAAATGGATTGAGTTCACCTTCTGGACCTTTAAAGGGTTCTTTGGTAATTAGACCCCTTGGTGCTGGGCTAGTTTGAATTTTTTTTATATGGATCATCCAATAGCACCACTTACAGATCATAAGACTCTGAGGCTTCAGAGTCTGAAGAGCTTTCTCCTATGGATGACACTAGAGAATAAACAAATATAAGAAAAAAAAATAAAGAAAAATGTCCAAGATTAAAGAAAAAATGTTTTTGGTAAAGATTTTTAATTTTTAAATTTTTTATTTGATTTTATATTTTCTTTAAAGAAATAATACTTATGCAATTGATAAGTTATTAATCAAAATTGTATTATTATTCACTTTATACTATATAACTCAATAAATAAATTTCAAGTCTGTGATGCAAAAAAGCCACTAGTTAGACAAAAAAAATTTATTCCAATTCACTCAATTGTATATTGTTTCAAACAATATTCTCAAGAAAAAAATAACTTTATCAATATTATAAGGATTACTTATAAGGTATAAGTCCCCAAAAAGCCAATATTAAAGTAAATATGGCAATTTTATGTCAGAAACAGTAAAATAAGGTCTGAAATATGATTTATGTCCCAAAAATTGGTTAAATTCCTGCCCAGGCCCCCAAATGTAAGGTTTTTCTATGAAGCTCTTGATAATAGTAACAATATCAAGAGTACTATGACTGTCCTCAGTAGAAAAATATAATATAATAAAATATTATAACCAAAAATTTAAATATAATTATTAAAAATAATTATGTAAAAAAGAAATTTAATTATTATTATATAAAATAATAATTATTCTATTATTGTTATAGTCACTGAAAATTTTAACGATACGAAGTGTAAAGCTCTTAATGAGACAATTACACATTGAAAATATAAATATTCAACCACTCATAAATAATATATAAGTATTATTTATAAAATAATTATAACACACACTGTGCAGAAATAATTCTTATAGAAAAATTCTATATAAAAAAACTAATAATAGATAAAAAATTATAGAATCTTAGAGAAAACTTACTTATAATATAGCTTTAATACAACAAGTCAAACAACAACAGTTATTATATTAAATAATGATTATAAGTTAAAAACACACCAAAGGTTAATATTTTGAAAGATAAAATAACCTTTTATAATAAAAAATATGATTAAAACATTTTCGAGAGGGATTTGTGGATTTTTAAAAGATATTTTAAGAAAATAATTTTATAAAATAAAATATATTATTGGTGATTACAACAATAATATAATTCCCATGATTTCAATTCTTTAATTTGAGATTTATCAAGAAGAAAATACTCAAGAAATACTTTAATAATAATATTTTATATATAATAGAACTTTACCTGTTTAAATGTCCAATATGATTGGTTGATAGTTGATGATGGACAAAAACAGTGATGAAAAGACTCTTTTTATGTCTACAGAGAATCTGTCATGATTTACAATGGATACAGAGGGCGTTCTGACATCAAAACTGAAAAGCCATGCTTAAAACTAAGGTTCTTAACTTAAGGTAACTTATTTTTAATTTCAATTTAAAGCTACCAGTGTTATTCTTAACTCCAAGTAACTTTAATCCTCATTTAAGTTAATTAATTTAAGTTTTAATATGAAATAAGTGTATTTATATTAAGGTTAATCACATGAAAAACTTAAAAAAGAGAGTTTGAAGAAGAAATCTCTTAAACTCAATTTTTAATTAATTTCTAAAGAAATCTTAATTTTATTTAAGTATAATTAAAAGAGTACATTTCCAAGCTAATTACCCAGGGAATCTGTTTATAAAAGATACTTAAAACTCAATTTATATATAGATAATATTAAATTATAAGCTGTGTGAAATGTCCAAGCAAATCCATATAGAAGTTTCTTTTTAATGAATTTTTGAAGTTATTACTATTTTTCCACGTAAAATAGCAAGACACACTAAAACTTCACTTTTGATAAGGTTTTAATGCTTGTAACCTTAAATTGTTAAGCTTATTTGAGCTTTTCAAGCTTAATTAAGTTTTGACATTTCTTAAAACCCTAATTTCAAGCCTGCATATTGGGATTTACCCTTTGGCAGCTTGAAATTCCTGTCCAAATTGAGATAAAACCAGCTTAAACTTTAAGGTTGGATCAAAGTTTAATCTTAAAGCTTAAATAAGGTTGAAAATACTCCAATACAGGTGGAAAACCTTAATTGAATCCTTGCAGATCCAAACAGTTGGGTACCCCAGCTCTGTTTGGTCTTTTTCCTTTGTCCCACCTTTTTGCATGGATTTTGCCCTTTTATTCATTTAAAGCCATACTATGGCCTTAAACACTTTTAAATTGCGCTCATGTAGGATTTACATTCTGTATGTAAAATCCTTAGCCAATTCAGTGAATTTACACAACACCTCAATTTTAACTAAAATTGTGATAAGTTTGCATAAACCGTATGCAACTTTAAATTTAAGCTTACTCAAGCTTAAATTTAACAATTTTAAAGAAATGTTAAGAAAGTTACATTAGTTATGTGAGATTCTTAAATCTTTCAATAACATAAGAAATAAGCATTTTTTGGTATAACACCTTATGAGTGTACCCTAGGTTATTTTTGGTGTAGAATCCAAAAATGACATAATATTTATAAATTTGTTTATCCAAAAGGAAATTAAACTTATTTCTTGTTATTTTCATTTTAAATTCAATTGAAAAGTCTGTTGAAGACTAAATGAGCTGTATATAAAATCATTTGTGGCCTTATGGGTATGCTATATATACCTCACAGGCTAACACTTGCTTTAACAATATTCACATCAATTTTCTTTTCAAGTATGAGAATACAGCTTTCAATATGAGAACATCCTTTGTTCAAAATAACAAAACAATGTCTAATGGCTTCATACGCTAAGGAGATAAATTTATTCATAGTAGCTAGGAAATTAGAAATTCTTTCAAATTTAATGGACATAAAAGAGCTCACAGTTTTAAGTAGCTCAAAAGGACCTATTTATTGGTAAATGACTAGTTTTCATTAGTTGTTTCTCCTTGTATTTCAGATTCATTAGAAATCTATTTATGGCTGACTGATATGTATTGGATATCCTATAGACTTTGTGGTAAGGGTTTCTCAATTTGGCTTTCCATTTTCCTTTCCAATTATTCCTGGGACCCTTTGGGGGCTATCTGGCTCTGGGGGTGCCTTTGAATCTGGAGATTTTCTTCCTGATGCTTTTGGAGGCTCTAGCACTGTTTCTAAATCACTTTTCAGAGCGCTGTCATGGTCCACTGACAAAACACCCTGGTTTTCCATCCAGGATTTTTTTTTGAACTCTTTCCTTGTCTCTAATGGGGAACCAGCTTGCTACCAGCTCTTTTGTCTTCTCTTATCCCGGGAAACCTTCATTAACATGTAAGAGCTCATGGTTCCCATCACCTGGATCAGAAAAACTCCCATTCCTCCTGTTTTGTGGCTCTGAATTAGTTCCTGTACTTGTTTTGTTATATTTCTGTAGATTCCTCCTGAAGAGGGTTCAGGTCTTGTGGCACTTGTGTTTATTGAGGAATCTCTCATATGGGTGTATTGGGTACTGGGTCCTAATACATCGTATTGCATTGAGTATTTGGTGCCAGTTTTTGCTGGAGTCATATATTCAATGTGTAAGTTTGTTAAATTTTAAATTTTGGGGATTAAATATCACCTTCGGAAAGCTTTTCCACTTTGAAAAGAACTTTTGAGCTGTCTTAAATATCAATACTTCCTTGATGCAGGATTCATATGATTCAGAGTCCTTGGAGTGATAATTCTCATTAAGCTTAGTAACACTCTGCGGGGTTAAAGAAACCATAATGAATATATGTCAATTTATGACATTGGAAGAGAAAAGTAAAGGAATTGGAATTAAATATCGTGATAATATTTGAATGGCTTCAATTCTTTTATTGTTTTTTGAAAAAAAATCAAATAACACAATTAAGTAAACAAAACAGAAATAAATTGAAGTCCAAAAAACAAGAATAACTCAAATAATATTATTTATAAGGTCTTTGGATTTTAAAAATTCATGTGTAAAGACAAAAAATAAAGATTCTAAATTACTCAATTGTTTTATATATCCTTTTCAAATACATTGATATAAAAAATATTCCCATTGGATATTTACCAAGGAAACAAGTTAAAATTATGACTATAAGTCCTTTTTCTTGTTAAAATTACAGCCAGGCCCCCAAATGTAAGGTTTCTCTAAAACAAATTGTTAAAATAAGACTAATATACTATTAATAAACTTGTAAAATCAATATAATATAGAAATCTTACTATAGCCACATGTCTTTGAGTTTTTGATTAATTAATGATTATGAAAACATAAATTAAATTTTCTAGTAATTGAAACAGAACAATCATTCTATCATAAAAAATAAGTTTCCATCAATATTTAAGTCAAGAGTATTATTTCTCTACCAGAGTCAATTATACTTAAAACTAGGGGTTTTATGTCACAATGAAGACTTATGTACTAAGAAATACTGTAAAAAATTACTGAAGCAGAAAAATATTATTGAATCTAAGTTTTTCATAGAGAACTTTTAGAGAAAATTAGATGTAAAGGATTTTATAAACTCATGATTTATAAGTTTCATTAAAGGAAATATTCATAATTCTATTTAATAGAAGAAATCCAAACAGCAATAAAAACATTAAGTAAGACTTTAAAGCATTTAATAAAAGTATATATCAAAGAGCTCCAAGCTTTTGATTAATTTAAGAAGAGGACTTGTGGATTTAAAACAATTACTTATGAATGAATAAATTATCACCTTTTGAGTATTAATCTACTGTTTAATTTAGCTATAACATTAATTATTTGACCAACTTAAATCATTGAACACTTTTTTAAATGTGTAAGAGTAATTTCATAATAACATTCAGTTATACACTAGGATAAATTCATAATTTTGAAGTTATAATTGTATCATTCTTGGAAAAAGAGATAGTAGGCTTCTTTCAAATATACAAAAGCTCACATAGGTGCTCAATGGATTCAACTGAAAGACCAATATATGAGAAACCATTCAAGTTTTTCTTTAATAATGGTTACATCACTTGTTGTCATTTATAGCTATCATGATTACTTGATGAGGCTATTTGATATAAGCCTTAGAGGTAATTTTATATACACAGCATATTACAAAAATTAAAATGAGCTATAATCAAAATTTGAAGAATTTTTTTAAATAGAAAATTGAAATTTATAATAAATTTTAATAATATAATTATATGAATATGAAACTTAAACAAAAAATGTAAAGAAATATTTTGTCTCAAAATAATGAAGTAAAAATAAATGCTTATTATAAGGATCAAAAAGATAACATTTTGTGGAAAAAAGTTAATAGAAATTATTTTCACTGTTTTTCCAATAAATAAACATATGAAAATTGTTTCAACATTTGATTCCTCATGAAATTCCAGGTATGGTCACCTCTGAGTGAAATTTCTGTAACACAACTTTAAATAAGCTTAAATCAAGTTTTTATTATTGTCTGTCTGAAAATCTGGAATTCCTAAAAACCATAATTTAATTCACACCACATGTGATGAAACCATCAATTTTTGTGTTAAACTTGAGGTGTGGTGTTCAATATAGAAGTTATAAGAAATAGAAGTATTTTCAAGGGAAACATCAAAATGTGTGCATGTATTACATAAGTGAAATCAAATTTACATGTAAATAATTGATGAATACATTTGTGTACTGTTAGGGTGAGTCTATGATAAAGGTGTATAATAGTATGTAAAAGCTTTAAATATGACTGTGACACTGTAAAAATAGTTCAAAAATAATTTCATTCATAATAATGAAGGGTTGTAATGATGATAAAAGGGCTTTGTTATTGTATAATAGTGGTGGTGAGCGCTGTTGAAAGCCCTGGGTGCAATCTTACCAGTTGGGTTACTATAATAAGAGCTACAATACTTAAGTTTAAAGTATAACCTGGTTATTTTCCAAGAGTATAACTGTTTCTTGACAGCTTTACTATGTAGGAATTCAAGAGCAGGATGAGGAAACCTTTTCTGGCTGTGAAAAGGCCCCTTTTTATCCTAAAATGGGGTGAAAAGGCTTCTAGACCTTTCCACATAGAGGAAGTGAATATTTTTCACTCCCAAGTACTGGCTTGTGGTTTTAACAAAGCCTGTATAGCCTGTATTGGGCTCATATGTGGTTTTGAAACCACATCTGGGCAGTTTTCACCAATACAGGGTGAAAAATTTCATCTGGGGACCACATAGCCTGATTCTGACGTGTATTACGCATAGAATGCTGTACAGAACCTGTATGGGACCCCAGTATTGAATGAACTATGAGGTATTGAAGTATAAACATGCTTCCTCATCTGTTTTACACCTCATAATCATGGTTATGGGATAATATCCCACTATAAGGCTGTATTGGCCAAACTGTGGGATTTTGACCTTTAAACAGCCATACCTTTGTCAGTTCTTGGGATATAAGCCTCAAAGCTAGTTCAGTGTATAGCCCTGGATGTGTTCTACACAATGGTATCTCATTTGGTATGGTTATCATTAAATATGGCAAAGTTATGCCATGTAAAGGTTTTCCTATACACATTTATGATTTGTCCAAAAACTGTATGGAGCTTGTTTGCTCCATATCCTTTGTTATAGATGAGATATGGGGAAATGGAGTCCACCATCAGATATCCCTGATTGTGCTCTTTCCAAAAAGACTCCACTTTAGGTATCTCACACTAAAACTGTAGAAGCTAGATGAGAGGTGAATATTTTAATCACCCTTATTTGACCTTATTTTGGTCATAACTTCTGTAATTCTGGTGCTAGCTCAGTTTGGCTAGTACCATTGGATAGCCCTGACTAAGAGCTTCATTTTGAATACCCACTAGATTGGTTTAAGCCTCTTCTCCTGAATTTCAGATGAGAGGTCAAAATTAGGTTTATGCTCAGCAACAACTTTGAGTAGGAATAACTTTGTTATTCTTTGTCCTATGATGATGGGACTTGTATATTTGGAAAGGGGTGAGTTTCCTCTTTCTTTTGATACCTTTTGAGCTGAGTTGGCTCAGCTACATGCTTTGGTGTTATGCTGGCTATATCATTGATTTATGGTATTTGGCTGTCATGCTTGTGCTCTGGTTTTGAGTCACAGGCTGACATGTACTGTAATTTAAAAATTCAATTACATTTCTAAAGCTTCAAGTATAATAAATGATGATGAATTAATTCAAAAATAAATTTGAAAGATTAAATTTTGGGGGAAAAGGAATCTTGACTCCAGAGGTGCTAGACTCCCCCAAATTCTTTTCTGACAGGTGTGAGATGTCAATATTCATGCAAAATTTCATTACCTTTGTCCTGTAATTGAATAACAGGGTGTGTTAATTGACTGATGATGAAGTTTTAATACCAACCAGGGCAGTTTTAACTGTTTCCAAATAGACTAAAACTACCAGTAAGCTAAAAAAACTTCATAAAACCAGTTTTAACTTCCTTTAATGTGTCCTACACATATTATGGCATGTTTTTGAGGATTGAAAAAAATTCTAGCAATGGCTTGTTCAAAGGACTAAAATGGCTAAAACTGACCTTTTATGGTCCAAACCAGGTTTCAACGATGCCATAATTGGCCTTTCTGATTTCAGTTTTTTTCTTAAAACTAATTAGAGTAAGTTTTAATTTTTGAGGAAAAGAAGTGGGCGCTGTAAATGAATGTCTTGTTGAACCCTCTTCTCCTTTTCGAGTTAGTTTAAACATTTTTAAGCCAATAAACAAGAGAGTAAAGACACCTCTTCCAAATTATCTTAAAACATTTTTAAAACATGAAAAATCATTATAATAATTTTTTGTAACTTCTATCATAATTTTACCCTTGAACCACCCTGATAGTGAATTAAAGCATCTTGTATCACTGTAAACTTTGTCACTTTCTTTTAAAATTCACTCTGGTAACTTTTGAGTGCATCTTCTCTTTAATTACCATTTTATAGACTCTTTTCTTGCATTAATTTCTTGAATTTATTTTCTCAATTAATTCCAATTGATATTTCTCTTGGAGAAATCCCTTTTGTAGAGTATTTTTGAACAGATTGTTATTGTTTGTAAAACAATAGATCTTTATAATACCATTTCTTATACTAATTAATTTAAAAACCATGATTTTGGTATGGATTTCTCTTAGAACTCTTAAAATTGCTACTTTTACATAGTTTTACCTTATACTACTTATTAAGACAGGAAAGGCACTTTATTTTTAATCAAAGTTTCATATCCAAATCTTACATTTTATGTGGATACCAACCCACGTATAGTAAAGAAATGATTAACTTACCAGAATTATTCTTCATTTATTCCAAAAAATATCAATTTCATCAATTTTATTTGAAATTCCATCACAGATCGAGCTTCTGTGAGATTTTGAAGACTTAGTGTTTCATTTAGAATCATCACAATTGGACTGTAAGTAGAGCCTTTAGTTTAAATTTTTAACCCACACTTGATTTTTTTGCCGTTTATTCTCACTTTCTATGCTATTCCTTAATTTTTCAGAGTAATCAATTACAAATCTTATTTTTGATGAATTTTTGAAGTTTCACTTTATTTTAACATGATACAGTCAAATAGCATACCAACAGCTGTTTACTATTGGATAATTGCATGAATTCTAGTCCGAAATTATTTCTATTAATACTTTTGGACTTATTTATGGTAAATAATAAATGATCCACTTGGTTACAGTAGTCAAAAGTGTTCATTGGCATGTCAAAATTGCAGCTTATATGCTATTTTCTCATAGTTAATAGGAATTGACCTTAGTAAAAATAGCTCAAAAAAGTCTTTAATACACTTATTGAAAAAGGATGGAATATTTATTCAAGTTTTTGAGCAGAGTATTCTTCAGAGACATAAGACTCCTGGTACCCTATCTCTATTTAATGTACTTTGTTCCCTCTGACTATTTTTCATGTCAAAACAGAAAGTCAGCCCTCAAGACTGATATCCACCATTTTTGTAGCAATAATTCAATTTACAATTGCTATAAGAATAAACAAAACTATTCTTATTGTATATTCAATGTTTTATTTGTCACAATCCCATTATTTTAGCATAAAAAGGACGAAACAAGAAATTGAAAATTATTTTATGTACTCTTGAAGATGAGGTGCTTTTGTATCTGCCATGTTACCACCTAATAGAGTTATTTCAAGCTTATTCATCCTATGGAGCTACCATAGCTAAGAATTTGTGTAGAAACCATGGATTTACTTACCAACAAAAAAAGTGATTCATGTTTTTTTTGTAAAAATTGATTAATTTTGGATATATATATCCCTTATTGGTTTTTCATATTGAAATTTTTGTTCAGAGTTTCTGTGGCCTATTTTGGTATGTAAGCCATACCTCAAGGCTCAAAGTTTGGGTGGTTCAGGTATTACTTGAATGAAGTTTTTGGAACAAATGCCATTTAAATATTCTGTGGTAATTCTGAAAGAAAAATGGTCTTTCTAATTTTCATTCACCAAATATAATGTGACATTGTCCCTTTTTTGGAAATTTGCATAAAGGCTTACATGTAATTACAAATCCTCTATCTAAAATTTAAGATATCAATACCACTTAATTTCCATTTGAAATTACTTTTACTCCAAGAGAATGAATACGTTTAGTAAAATATGTATCAAAAATTTGAAATGCATGAGTTTTTGTCAGCACTTTGTCTCCTGTCAAAAAAACGATCAATAATTTAAACTTTCTCTAAATATTCAATTTTAAAAGTTTCAAATTGAATATTCTAAGATAATCAAGAACAAAATTATTTCTTAAATAGCTTGGGAAAAAATCTATTAATTCCTTTAAATTGACTTTATAAATCAGTATTTTGATCAAAAATTTTTTTTGAATATTATAGCTGATCATCAAAAATCCTATTTTTTTATTTCTCTAAAGCTTTTTTATTAAATAAAATATAGCCCTTTCTTTGATTGAATAATTAGTATTGTATCTTATCTTGAATTAATTGGTTATCAGAATTTCACCATGCCTTAGAAATATTATTCCCACTCCTTCTTTAGCTATGCACAACCTGAGTACCAACCAAAGCACATTCTCAGCTGTCTCCACCATCATTTTAGCTGGGCTTGAATTGCCTCAGACCAGAATTCCAATCCTTAACCTTCTGGTTTGACTTTAGCTTTTGCACCTCAATTTTTTACAATACAGTGGCACACTGTGGTAGTACTACACCATATTGGCTTAATGAGCCATAAATTCAATTTATTTTGTGACTTGAGATACCTTTTTATTTAAGTCAAGGGTCAGCTATTTTATAGCCTTACTCCTGAGGTTATAAAGCTATAAATTTAGGAAGAGTTAAAAATTAAAATAACTTATAAGTGGATAAATAAAGCTGCTCCTTATAATTTTTTACCTCACTGTAATATCCAGAACTACAAATTTTAATGGGTTAGTTTACCCAAAATGATAACCAATTTTTTATTTCTTTGTATTTGATACAATTCTTAATCTTTTTCATTATTTTAAGTGAGTAGTAGAATATTAATACAGCACAGGGGGTCTGAGCTATAATAATGACACATAAAAGAATCTTTTATGGCAGATTTCTATTTTCAAAGGGGTTTCATTATGAGGAAATGTTGATTTAACTATCTTGAAGGAAGCTTACTTGTGAATTGGTGTAATTTGGCATTAATATCTGAAATAAAAGAGATATATTTTATCAATAATTTATCATAGTCAATTTAAGCTAGAAAGATAAAAGAATTGAAATGAAATGACAGATCTGGTACAAGGTACTTATTACCCATTTCTGTTAAAGATGACCTTATTATTCTTGTTGAAGGCTTTGTGTAGCTATTTTGGATGGGTAAAATTGATAAATAAGATGCATTAATAAGGAAAAGGAGTTTAATCATTATATGGTATGAAAAAATCAAGTGAATATTCATAGAGGGATATTGAAGGAATTAAAATCAACTATTCAAGATTGGAATTAGGGACAAGAGAGAACTTATATGAAGATTCAAAATGAAGATTACACAATCAGAAACTAGATAAAAGCATATTAGTCATCAATTTGGTTTTTCTGAGTAAGAAATTGAATCAATTAGTCATCAACTGAATTGCTTAGTAATAATCAGTAGATAAGGAATCCAGATATTCAATTGATTCAAGATCACCTCACAACAAGCTTAATAAATCACCATGGAAATATATCAATTTTTTTCTAAGACTGGGCCCTGGACCCAATTTTTTAGGGATATCCCTTAGGATTTTGAATTAAGACAGGGCATTGGAAAACTCTCTGTTGGAAAACTAATGATCTGGCCCAATGAGACCAGGGCACAGGATTAGGCAGAGACCTGTACAGGTATCCCAAAAATTTATGTTTGTTTCTAATAGTATAAATGATAGAGGAGAAAAAATTACAATTAATAAGTAAAGTACCTATGTATTAGGTCTAATCATGGGAGTAGCTTGGGCAAAAGGTATGTGACCAATCTTTCACACATGCATTGATCTGAGTGATGCTTGTTGGTATGTCAATATCTTTTATACACAACAGAAAAAAAGCTTGGATGGGACATTTTTTGCAGGTATTGCAAGTTAATTGAGAGCCATCAGTCAAAGAGTAGGAAAAGCCTTACCATGAGTATCCCAAGACTGTAAAATAAAGTATATTTTGGTTTAGGTGGCTCAGAAAAGAAACAAAGTATTCCATTTTCCAAAGTGTATTTCACTTGTGACAATGAGGGTTACATTTGATCAAAAATCCTGTTCTCTGTTCATCGGGTTGATTTCTTTGAAAGTCATTAGTTTATATAAAATGAATCATAGCATCTTTCTCAAAGATCAGGCTAAGCTTCTTTGATGATTTTTCAAATTGAGCTAGAGTTTAATCATGTGATGAAAAGAAATTAAGCTTTAATTGTGGGTCTAAAATTGATTCACAGATTGCTGGTGTCTTTACAATGAGTATTTTAAGGTATTTTGTGATTTTTTATAACACTATTTGTGAATCTTGTTTAATCTGTTCACATGCCTGAAATAATTAAGAGTTATCCAAAGAAAATAGTAGTTGAATTATAGGAACTACCTACCTGATTGATTTGTTTCACTATTATTAAATAAAGCAGCAGTGCTTGATTGATGGTGGGGTAGCTGGACCCACATATTATCAAAGTTGCTTCATTAAGTGGGTGAAAAATTTAATCATTACCTTTTATTTTTCCCATTAAAGAAAATTGAGTTGATGTTTTTCCATACTTGGTGGGATACAATAATTATTGTATTTTTCCTTGAGGGATGATGCACATTCAAGAACTTAATAATTGGAACTCCACCTCATAAAGAGATGTGAAAGGATCATGGTGCCAACAGTTAATTTTGTTTTTTCAAATATGATATTTACCATTTTGATTAATTTTTCTTTCTGTTGAGGGTTTTGTCATAAATAAGCTTCCAATTGGCTAATCTGTGAGATGATGGATATATAATCCAAGTTAAGGTCATAAGAAGGATTGGCAATATTGGAAATTGCCATAGAATTTTCCTTAATTTCATTGACTCAATCAATGGAGGGGGAATTATCAATTGAAAGGGAATTAAGGCTATTGCAAGATTCTAAATGAATAATGTGTGCCACAAAGAAAATTTCATGAGTTCCTACTTGAAAATTTGTGCCAATGATTTTAATTTCCATTTCCATACATTTGTTGGTAGTGATGCAAGCTTTTTATTTTAAAAAATATTGGCCTAAGATGCTTTTGAAGTGTTTAGAAAGGGAGGTACCACAATTATATCCTATTGAATGTTTGACATCAGTATGTCATCTTGTTAGCAAGTAAAATATGAATATTTATTTAATTGTGCACCTTGAATATCACTTAATTCCAGAAGTAATGAAGTAAGCTTAAAATCTTGGTCTAGAAGATGGGCAGTTACTTCCGTGAACTCAGTAATATTAGGGATTTTCTATGTATCAGTTTTAAATTATACATTATTATTGCTTGTGCTAATTATTTTGTGGTTTTTGTCTTGATTAAAAAAGAAGACATTTGACAAATGAACTGTCACATTAATTCCTCACACAAGGATGGTGAGTGTAAGGTTTGACTATGAAACAATGAGTAAAATTTACTAATATTTTCCTCATTTTACTCCAAATATCCTAACTCAAATGAATAATAAGATCAGAAACAGTTATAATAATATAGTATTATTATAATAATGGTGTAAAGGTATTCATATTATTTAAGAATACTAAAATAACATATCAATATATTCATGACAATCTATTATTGTTACAGACAAAAAATAAATGTGTTAAAATTTGTCATTTAATAATAATAAAAATTATAACAATAATATTACTAATATTAAGGCTATATAGTAATATAAATACTATCTATATGAATAAGAAAAATATTTATATTGATAGGAGAGAGAAAATACCCTACTTTCAACACTTACTATGATATGTTTGATTGATTTTATGCCTAAGAATGTAAATACAACTTATTCAGATTTTATTTACAATAAAACATAGAGAGAATTATAAATTTCACTATTTTTGTTTGGAATTAGAGTTTTTAAAATAATTTGACAAATGAAAATATGATACTGAGGCAATCACTTATAAAATGGTTATTAACTTAAGATACAGATTTTGTCTTTAATAATATAAGAGTTCTATATTAAAAAATAAAGAAATTTGCCTTTTTATTTAATGTTTTTATTGTATTTGTAGCATATGAGGGGAAACAGAGGAAGAAGAGGTCCTTTTATATTAAATATCCTTCCTTCTAGTAAATTTTAACTGATTTTATCCACTAGAATTGATCAATATTTTACATTTTGGTGATGATTACATCATTATTAAGCCTTTCTATCTCATTATTATGCCATTTTTTGGAGTTATTAATATAATTCTAATTTTCTTCAATCATAAGCTTTTAAAATTATTTATTTTTGTGTATCAAAGTAGTTTTAATTGTAAAATACTAAGATCTACCAGCATTACCTCGTATTCAACTATCAAACTTCAAATAAGATTAGAGTTACTGATAAGAAATTATCATATATAAGCCTTAGCTTTTAGGTTTTTCACACTTATGCAATTCATAGAGTGAATTCTAATATCTTGAGATATCCTCACTAATATACAAAGAGGATTTGATTAAATCATCAAAACTCAATTTTTGATGATTCTTCTTGTAACTCAGCTTTTCTGTCAAAATTTACTGTTTTGGACTTCAAACCATGACTTCATGGGTTTTTCCCTTGTATATAATAATAAATGTTATTCCATTATTCACCTATGAACTATTGGAATCTGAATATCTATCTTTTTCAATCTTGGACAACTTTGAATTTTAAGTGGTCAACTGGTATTGCTAATTTAACCAATTTCCCCTTATTATTCTTAATCTTGTTTATAGCTTTTCAAACAAAGCTTATATTCTTATTATTAAAGTTATTATTTTTTGAATTTAATTTTTAAATTAGGTATACATTATATATACTTTTAATAATAGGAGATAAAAACCATGAACATATGCATTGATAATAAAAGATCATATATCCAGGTTATCTCAGTAATTATTGTGTTTATAGATATGACATGAAAGATTTATGTGTAGCTTTTGATGGTTAATCAAATTGTAAGGTTTCTCTATGAAACTCTTGATAATAGTAGCAAAAGCAAGAGTACTATGACTGTCCTCAATAGGAATATATAATATAATAAAATATTATAACCACAAATTTAAATATAATTATTAAAAATAATTATATAAAAAAATAAATTTAATTATTATTATAAAAATATAATAATAATAATAAATAATAATAATTATAATAAATTATAATTATTGTATTATTGTTATAGTCACTGACAGCTATAACAATAAGACTTGTAAAGCTTTTAATGAGACAATTACACGTGGAAATATGAATATTAACCACTTAGAAATGATATAAATATTATTTATAAAAGAATTATAACACACACTGTGCAGAAATTATTCTTATAGAATAAAATTCTATATAAAAAAACTAATACTAGATAAAAGAAATATAGAACTTTAGAGAAAACTTACTTATAATATTTATTTAATACAACAAGTTAAAAAACAACAGTTATTATATTAAATAATGATTATAAGTTAAAAACACGCCTAAAATCAATAATTTCAAAGATAAAACAACTTTTTATGATAAAATTTAAGATTAAAGAGTTTTTAAGAGGAATTTGTGGATTTAAAAGATATTTAAGATGATAATTTTTTAATATAAAATATATTATTGATGATTACAACAATAATCTGAATTCTATGACTTCAATTCTTTAATTTACAATTAATAAAGAATAATATAACTTAAGAATTACTTTAATAATAAGATTTTATAAATAATACAACTTTACCTGTTTAAATGTCTAATATGATTGGATTGATAATGAATGATGGACAAAAACAGTGATGAAAAGACTCTTTTTATGTCTTCAGAGCAGCTCTCATGATTCATAATGAATATAGAGGGCGTGCTCAGGTCAAAACTGAAAACCCATACTTAAAAACAAAGTTCTTAACTTAAGGAAACTTGTCTTTAATTCCAATTTAAAGTTACCAGTGTTATTCTTAACTCCATGTAGCTTTAATCCTCATTTAAACGAATTATTTTAAGTTTTTAATTTAAATAAACTTATTTATATTAAAGTTCATCACATGAACAACTTAAAAATAGAGTTTCAAGCAGAAATCTCTAAAACTCAATTTTTAATTAATTTTTAAAGAAATCATAATTTTCTTTAAACTTAATTAAAAGAGTAAATTTCCAGGCTAATTACCCAGGAAATCTATTTATAAAAGATACTTAAAATTTAATTTATATATAGATAATATTAAATTTTAAACTGTGTTAAATTTTCAAGCAAATCTATTAAGAGTTGGATTTTTTACGAATTTTTGAAGTTATTGCTATTTTTCCATGTAAAATAGCAATACACGCCAAACCTTAGCTTTTGATAAGGTTTTGATGCTTGTAACTTTCAAGTTTTAAGCTTTATTAAGCTTTGAAAGTTCTTAAAACCTTGATTTCAAGCCTGCATATTGGGATTTACCCTTTGGAAGCTTGAAATTCCTGTCCAAATTGGGATAAAACCAGTTTAAACCTTAAGGTTGGATCAAAGTCTAATCTTAAAGTTTAAATAAGGTTGAAAATCCTCCAATACAGGTGGACAACCTTAATTGAATCATTGCAGATCCAAAAAGTTGGGTACCCCAGCTCTATTTGGTCTTTTTCCTTTGTCCCACCTTTTTGCGTGGATTTTGCCCTTTTATTTATTTAAAGCCATACCATGGCTTTAAACCCTTTTAAATTGTTCTCACGCAGGATTTACATTCTGTATGGCAAATCCTTAGCCAATTCAGTAAATATACACCACACCTCAATTTTAACTAAAATTCTGGTAAGTTTGCATTAACCTTATGCAACTTTAAATTTAAGCTTATTTAAGCTTAAATTTAACAATTTTAAAAAAATGTTAAAAAAGTTACATTAGTACTGCGAGATTCTTAAATCTTCTAATAACACAAGAAATAAGTGTTTTTGGGTATAACACCTTATGGATGTACCCTAGGTTATTTTTGGTGTAGAATCCAAAAATGACATAATATTTATAACTTTGTTTATCCAAAATAAAGCTATACTTATTTTTTGTTATTTTTTATTTTAATTTCAGCTAAAAAGTCTTTTTAAGACAAAATTAGCTGTTTATAAAATCATTTGTGGCCATATGGGTATGTTATACATACCTCACAGGCTCACATTCCCTACCACCAAAAAAAAATTGTACCACAATTTTTCTTTTGTAGTTTACCCCCAAGTTATTTGGGGGGGGTATAATCCACTGTCCAACCTCTCTACTTCTACTTTTAAGTATGTAAAGCACACAATTCAAACTTTTTATTGAGCAATTGGTCTTCTCTCATGTCTGAATCTTCTGAGAAACTTTTGGGAATCAGGTATTTTGTTTTTTACAATCCATTCATCTTCATGTTGTGGATTTTTATACCCGACTAAGTATTCTCTTTCATTTTTTTGCCCAGGTCTTCTTTCTTTCAAGACTTTTAGTACCTTTTTCTCCTCACTTTGATCTAGTGGGATTTCTCTTTCTACAATCCACTCATCTTCATGTTGTGGATTTTTATACCTGACTAAGTATTCTCTTTCATTTTTTCCCCTAAGTCTTCTTTCTTTCAAAACTTTTAGTACCTTCTTCTCCTCACTTAGATCTAGGGGGGTACTTCTCAGAGTGTTTCATTTCTTAAAGGAAATAATTCCTTGTCACTTGAAGTGTAATGCTTTACTAGACTGACAGGGAATGTTGGATGTTTAATTTCCAGTTCTCCTGACAGTTCTACTTGTACTGCATTTGTCCCATGGAGGGCTTTAATAATAAATGGTCCTGAAAAGGAATCTTTCAATTTCTTTGGGCCTTTAATATTATTAAAGTTGAAGGTTGAAACTAGTATTAAGTCCCCTACTTTGAATTCTGGGGTTTAATGACTTTTATCCCATTTTTGCTTAGCATACTCAAAGGCATCAATCATGCTTTGATTTGCATGATGTCTCACTTTATCAAGCAATAGCTTAAAGCTTGAAGCAGTTGGATGAATGTCAACCAGATCTTTCTTCAAAGTATCAATTGGAAGTTTGGGGTTCCATCCTTTTTCCAACATTACAGCGGTCTTGCCTGCTGAAGCATGGATGGAGGTCTTGTAGGCTAATTCCAATGCTGGTATAAGAGTACACCAATCATGGGTAAAGCCATCAGAATCTTTAAACTCCAGGCCATAAGCACAAAATCTTCTTATCATGTCCTCAAGGGTTTGAATCATTCTTTCTGCTAACCCATCTGTTTGTGGATGGTATGCTGTTGAGAATGATAATTTTGTACCCAAAAGCTTATGTAAATTAGTTCATGAGGCTGATGTAAATTTTGGGTCTCTGTCACTAATGATATTTTTAAAGAGACCAGTATGGGATATTACTCTATTCCAGATCAAAAGAGCTGTATCCATAGCTGTGTCATCTTTGTGACATGGTAAAAGGATTGGTGTTTTGCTATATCTGTCTACAATAACAAGACATGCATTGTAACTTTCATCACCTCCAGGTGGTAGTGCGGTTACCCAATCCATGTGAACCACTTCCCATGGGGTGCTTGGTTCTTGGATATGGATCATCAGACCAAATCTTTTACCAGTAGCTTTATTGGCTTTCTGGCATCTAACACAACTATGACAGTACTCAATGACATCTTTTCTCCAAGATGGCCACCAGGCACATGTCTTAATTCTTTCCATTGTTCTGTCTTCAGACAGATGTCCAGAATAAATGTTATCATTGCATTCTAGTAGTATTGTGTTAATCAACATTCTACTACATAGGACCATGACACATGTGTGTTTAGATCTATGATATAGTATACCATCAAACAAATGGAATCTTCCATTATCATAAGATGTTTTCCAAGTATCATCCAGAGAATTAGCCAATGCTGCATCTTTGAAATCTTTGTCAAGTAGAGCAGTAAGTATATGGCAATTTTTATCTTGCTTATAGCTTTCTCTAGCTTCCTCAAAGAATTCTGTTCCTACATCTGTGATGTTAATTATTTCAATTGGGATTTGAGGTTCTGCACTTGTAGGAACATAGGCAGGATTTCCAGGTCTATTGGGTAATGCCCATCTACTTAAGCCATCAGAATTCCTGTGAATATTTCCAGATTTATGTACTATGGTCATATTGCCTCTATAGCAATCTGCCATCTTAACATGTGTCTGTTTGGAGTTTTCATGTTAAGAAGTGACTTTACTGCATTACAATCAGTAATTACTTCAAACACACTAACATCAAGATAGTAATGAAGTTTTTCCAGAGCCCAAACAAGGCAAAGTCACTCCATTTGGCTAGCTCCATATCTGGCCTCAGTAGGTTTAATTTGTCTTGAAGTAAAACAAATTGGACCTTCATAAGGCTTGTCATTGACAATTTTAACTTGATGAAGAGCAGCTCCTAGACCTTCACCACATGCATCAATAGACAGCTTGAAAGGAAGCTTCCAGTCTGGCATCAGTAATAATGGTGCATTGGTCAAGGAATACTTCATTTTATCATATGCTTGAATTCTTTCCTGAGTCATTTCAAAAACAGTTTGTTGATCACAAATTCTGTATAATGATCTGGCATGGATTGCAAAATCTTTAAGGTGTTGCCTGTAATAACTGGCAAATCCTAAGAAAGACATCATTTCTTTTTTGTTCTGGGGCATCTGTTTCAGTAAAACTGCAGCCACTTTGTTCTTATCAACACCAAGGCTTAGTCCTGAGACTACATGTCCTAGAGCTTTTAACTCATGAAACCCAAAATTACATTTTTTTAAGAGAAATTTTCATGTTCACTTGTAGAATTTTCTTAAGTACTAATTAAAGTCTCTCTAAATGTAATTGCCAGGTTTCTGAACAAATGATAATGTCATCAATATAAATGATTAACCATCCCTCTGATAGTTCATGTGGGAAGATAGTATTCATCATTCTTTGGTAATGAGAGGGTGCATTTTTAATACCAAAAGGCATCCTCAAATATTCATAAATACCACAATGAGCAATTATTCTCAATAATTTCCTAGCATGAGGTGTCAAAACATTCTGGTGAAAGCCTTTTAGAGCATCCATGGAAGTAATGAATCTTGCTTTGGATAATTGAGTCAAAGTCTCATGAATTCTAGGGATTGGATACCTGTCTGTGATAGTATAGGTATTCAGTGCTCTAAAATCACCAACCATCCTTTACTTATCATTATTTCAAGTAATGATTACTGAAGTTGTGACTTCTACCTCCTAATTGTGTCCAACCTTTCTAACAACTCCCAGTTTCATTAGTTCATTAATATGATTTTCTAATGCTTCTCTAGCCCTAGGGCTAGCTGGGTAAGCTGGTCTTCTTAATAGTGGCAGATAAGGCCTTTCCACATTAAGCATAATGTCCACCTCATGGCCTTTTATAGCCCCAAGTGGTTCATTATCTGAAGCAAAGTCTTCCCTGTATTGAAATAAAATTTCAATAAGCTCTTCCTTCATTTCCAATGTTAACTCAGGACTAATTTCTGCTTCAATTAATTGATTTAATACAAATTTTTCCTTATTAACATTTTTTGCTTGTTTAATGACAGTAATTTCTCTTTTTTCTAGAGCAAAAGCAAATTTTGTCTTTTATTTTCCCCTATAGTGAAACACCTGTCTTTATGATTATTAATATCAATACCATAAATATTGAGATAATCATTCCCAAGTATAAAGTGTTGTGAAGTACAATTATTCATAAAAACAATTTCAACTTTCAGTCTTATACTTCCTGCAGGATGAGGAAATATGATTTCCGCTTCAAATATACCCAATGGGTGCATATTTTGGCTAGCACTGCTGAATGTTATACCTTCAATTGGCATTAATTTGTCTTGCCAATTGGTATAGATTTTGTCAAGATAATTTTTTCCAACACAAGTGCAAAAAGCACCTGAGTCAAGATGTATCTTGGCTTCTATGTTATTTATCACAATATTAGTGATACAAGATGACCCAGCTGTATAACCTTTACCTCTGGCAGGTTTGGTTTTTTGCATCCTGGCATCTTGCACATGTATGAGATCCATACATTCATCACTATACTGTGGTAAGTGAGTATGTACCTCAGTGACCTCAAAAGAGACATTAATGTTCCCTATACCCAGTTCTTCTGATATTTCTTCTTCTTCTGAAGGTTCAGAATCACTGTCATGTAAAGATACATCAGTTTCTTTTGTGTGTTCCACTTTTTCAACATTTATCTCATTGACTGTTGTCTTTTTTGGACAAGTGTTTGCCAAATGAGATATACTTCCACATTTATGACATTTCAAAGGAGGTCTGTCATGTGGTTTGTTTGGTCTTGAAATTGCTTTCCCACTAGTCTTATTGTCTATTGGGGTTTTGGACCAATTTCTTCCAATTTCTGTTCTAGTAGTGATGTCCTCCATAGCATTGACATAATCTTCTGTAGAGAAAGGCTCAATACATCTGCTTCTTATAGCATGCTCAAGGTCACCACCACATTTTCTTAATATCCTTTTATGTACCATTTTTTCAGACATATCAGGATGAAGGGCAGTTAACCTGTCCTTCTGTTTAAGAAACCAAGTCATGGGCCTGTCCTTCTCAATATTAAAAATGGCTTCTTCAAAAGTATTTTCCATTCTAAATCTCCAGGAATCATTTGCCCATTTAGAAATAACTTGTTCTTTCCACCAAGGCCAAGTATGTGTACCATGGTCTGGTCTCATTTTATAATACCATTTCTTTGCTGATTTGGTAAATAATGAGTGTAATCTGGCACTTATGTATTCATCTGGTATGTTAAAGTCTTCTTTAAACATATCAATTGTCTTCATAAATTCCATATGATTATATTCCCCTTCACCACTGAAGGTTGGCCATTCCTCTAATCTTGGAATGTCCTTATAATTGCAAGCAGTTTCCACGTCATGACTTGAAATCGTATGGTGTAATTCGTTATTCAAGTTAAGTACATTTCTGTCAAGAATTGGTGTGGATTGCCTTGGCAATTCATTTTTTAGTGATATATTGTTAATACTTGATTGAATATCTTCTTTCAATTCAAGTCTTGCTTTATCACTTTTTTCCAATTGTTCTTGAAAAAGAGCTGCATTGTTACCAGTTGAGTTTTCCAAGTTTTGCACTTGTATTTTCAATTCTTTTAACTGTCCAGTTATAAAAGAAATTGAATGTTCATCTGGTTGATTGAGTAAGGTAACTTTAAACTCAAGTCTTTCACAAATTTGCGTCAAAGACAAAATATTTGCCTTATTAACATTTTCAAGGCCAATTATGGTCTTTTGTTGGTCTTTTACTGGTAATATTTCATTACCCAACTTCTGTTGGACATGATCAAATGCTTTAAATTTTGCCATAATTTCTTTATTACAAGATTCAAAGTAAGTTACAAGCTTTACAAGATCTACTTCTTTGGAAAGGATTGGTTCAATCTTTCCTCCTCCTTGTTTTTGAATTCCATCAAAGTTCTTGCCATATTGAACACATTGTCCATGGCTGTTTTTTCCTTCTTTGGAATTCTGTAATTCTGCGGGTGAGGCTTGTTCCACTTGGGCTTTGCCTTTCCATTTGCCTTCTGCTTGCCCTTCTGGTTGGTTTTTGGGGCTTGCTTGGGCTTGTTTGGCACTGGTTGAGGCGGATTTTTGCTGGTGGTTGCTTGAGGAGCTTCCACTGGGCTGTTGTCCTTGCCTTGAGCCAATTTCTTCTTCTGGTCCTCTGATAACATGCCTGGGTTTTTCAACCAAGCTTTTCTCTGTTGGACTTGTCCTTTGACAGACATGGGTGTCCAACCCAACAGAAGATCTTCTTTCTTTTCTGGCCCCATGAACTTCTTCACTTGAAGATAAGAGTTCATGGTTCCTGTCCAAAGACTTGGAAGGAGTTCCCACTCTTGTTGTTTTGACGCCAGGAACCAGTTTTTCCATTGGGATTTATAAATTTCCACAGCTTCCTGTTGGAAATGGTTCAGGTCTAACAGCAATAGCAGTTATTTCAGCTTCTGGACTCTCAAGAAGAGGTTCAAAGGTGCTGGCTAACCTTTGGGAACTGGTGGAAGTTCTGGCATCCTCCATTTGTGCCTCTCCTCTGGGAGGACATTCTTGCCTTTTGGATTTGTGGCTGGAATGTCCTGGTCCAGATCCATTTGATTGGATGGGGTAGTTACTTCCACTTCTAGTAGGTGTCATTTCATGTCAATATTAATAAAAAATAGAGTAAAATTGAATTGAATTCACCTGCAGGACCTTTAAAGGGCTCTTTGGTTATCAAGCCCCTTGGTGCTGGACTGGTTTGAATTTCAATACTGGACTCTGAGGTTTCAGAGTCTGAAGAATTTTCTCTAATGGAAGACACTAGAAAAATTAAAAATATAAGCTATTTTATCAAATAATAAAAATAAATTATGAACTCAACTTCTTAAATAAAGTTGTTTTAATGTAATTTATGGCAAATTACATCAAAAATAAGGAAAAATGTCTAGGATAGAAGAAAAAAAAAAGTTTTTTAGTAAAGATTTTTTATTTGATTTATTATTTTCTTTAAAGAAATAATAATTATGCAACTAACAAGTTAATTAATCAAAATTGTATTATTATTCACTTTATACTAGAATAACTCAAAGAATAAATTTCAAGTCTGTGATGTGAAAAAGCCACTAGTTAGACAAAAGAAATTTATTCCAAGTCACTCAATAGTATATTTTTTCAAACAATATTCTTAAGAACAAAATAGCTTTATTAATATTATAGAGATTATTTATAAGGGATAAGTCCCAAAAAAGCCAATATTAACATAAATATGGCAATTTTACGTCAAAAAACAGTAAAATAAGGTCTAGAATATGATTTATGTCCCAAAAATTGGTTTAAAATCACGGCCAGGCCCCCAAATGTTAGGTTTGTCTATGAAACCCTTGATAATAGTAGCAAAATCAAGAGTACTATGACTGTCCTCAATAGAAATATATAATATAATAAAATATTATAACCACAAATTTAAATATAATTATTAAAAATAATTATATAAAAAAATAAATTTAATTATTATTATAAAAATAAAATAATAAAAATAATTATAATAATTATAATAAATTATAATTATTCTTTATTGTTATAGTCACTGACAGTTATAACAATAAGACTTGTAAAGCTCTTAATGAGACAATTACACATGGAAATATGAATATTAACCACTTATAAGTGATATTAATATTATTTATAAAAGAATTATAACACACACTGTGCAGAAATAATTCTTATAGAATAAAATTCTATATAAAAAAACTAATACTAGATAAAAAAATATAGAACTTTAGAGAAAACTTACTTATAATATTTATTTAATACAACAAGTTAAACAACAACAGTTATTATATTAAATAATGATTATAAGTTAAAAAGACGCCTAAAATCAATAACTTTAAATATAAAACAACTTTTTATGATAAAATTTAAGATTAAAGAGTTTTTAAGAGGAATTTGTGGATTTTAAAAGATATTTAAGATGATAATTTTATAATATAAAATATATTATTGATGATTACAACAATAATCTGAATTCTATGACTTCAATTCTTTAATTTACAATTAATAAAGAATAAAATAATTTAAGAATTACTTTAATAATAAGATTTTATAAATAATAAAACTTTACCTGTTTAAATGTCTAATATGATTGGATTGATAATGAATGATGGACAAAAACAGAGATGAAAAGACTCTTTTTATGTCTTCAGAGCAGCTCTCATGATTCATAATGAATATAGAGGGCGTGCTCAGGTCAAAACTGAAAACCCATACTTAAAAACAAAGTTCTTAACTTAAGGCAACTTGTTTTTAATTCCAATTTAAAGTTACCAGTGTTATTCTTAACTCCATGTAACTTTAATCCTCATTTAAACTAATTACTTTAGATTCTTAATATAAATAAACTTATTTATATTAAAGGTAATCACATGAACAGCTTAAAAATAGAGTTTCAAGCAGAAATCTCTTAAACTCAATTTTTAATTAATTTTTAAAGAAATCATAATTTTCTTTGAGCTTAATTAAAAGATTAAATTTCCAGGCTAATTACCCAGGAAATTTATTTATAAAAGATACTTAAAATTTAATTTATATATAGATAATATTAAATTTTGAACTGTGTGAAAATTTCAAGCAAATATATTAAGATTTGGATTTTTTACGAATTTTTGAAGTTATTGCTATTTTTCCACGTAAAATAGCAATACACACCAAACCTTAGCTTTTGATAAGGTTTTGATGCTTGTAACTTTAAAGTTTTAAGCTTTATTAAGCTTTGAAAGTTCTTAAAACCTTGATTTCAAGCCTGCATATTGGGATTTACCCTTTGGAAGCTTGAAATTCCTGTCCAAATTGGGATAAAACCAGTTTAAACCTTAAGGTTGTATCAAAGTCTAATCTTAAAGTTTAAGTAAGGTTGAAAATCCTCCAATACAGGTGTACAACCTTAATTGAATCATTGCACATCCAAAAAGTTGGGTACCCCAGCTCTATTTGGTCTTTTTCCTTTGTCCCACCTTTTTGCGTGGATTTTGCCCTTTTATTTATTTAAAGCCATACCATGGCTTTAAACCCTTTTAAATTGAGCTCACGCAGGATTTACATTCTGTATGGCAAATCCTTAGCCAATTCAGTAAATATACACCACACCTCAATTTTAACTAAAATTTTGGTAAGTTTGCATTAACCTTATGCAACTTTAAATTTAAGCTTATTTAAGCTTAAATTTAACAATTTTAAAAAAATGTTAAAAAAGTTACATTAGTACTGTGAGATTCTTAAATCTTCTAATAACACAAGAAATAAGTGTTTTTGGGTATAACACCTTATGGATGTACCCTAGGTTATTTTTGGTGTAGAATCCAAAAATGACATAATATTTATAACTTTGTTTATCCAAAATAAATTTATACTTATTTTTTGTTATTTTTTATTTTAATTTCAACTAAAAAGTCTGTTTAAGACAAAATTAGCTGTTTGTAAAATCATTTGTGGCCTTATGGGTATGTTATACATACCTCACAGGCTCACACAAATGCTGTAGTGAATTTCATATTTTTATTAATTTTTTTTTCAGATAATTAAGAATTTATGCTTTTTTTATGGAATTTTGAATTATTTCAAAATTTTAATTGTAATTCTTATTATTAAAATAATTTCTGTAAAGTTGTTTGTGAACTGTATGCATATGTGTTCAAATCTCAAAGGCTCACATTCCCTACCACCAAATAGTATTGTATCACAATCTGATATAGTTATTTAAGGTGTCGTCCACTGTCCTACTTCTTCATTAGACTTCTTAGTCTTGAAACTCAATAATTCTCAATTTTCTTATTCTTTAGGTCTTCTTTCATTTATTAACCTTATTAATAATTTCTCAGAATTAGTTATATCTTTCTAAAGTAGCCATTACTCTTCTTGAGTTGGGTTTCTGTACCTCACAAGGTATTTTCTTTCTTTTTTGTTTCTTGTCCTCCTTTCTTTAAGGAATTTCACAGTTTTCATTTCTTCTCCTTCTTCTAGAGGGGGAATTTCAAGTGGTGGTATATCTCTTAGGGGAAATAATTCCTTATTACTTGAACAGTAATTTTTTCTTAGACTTACAGGGAATTTTGGTGTTTTTCATTAATTGACCTGTCAATTCTGGCTGTACAGCATTAGGTCCATGTAGGGCTTTTATCATAAACTTTCCTCCAAAGGCATCTTTTAATTTCTTTGGTCCTTTAATTCTGATACTAGGACTAAGTATCCTATTTTAAAGTCAGGTGGCTTGTGATTTTTGTCCCATCTTTCTTTTGAATATTTGAAATAATCCTCCATACATCTATTTTCATGATGTCTTGCTTTATCAAGAATGATTTTGAAACTTCTTTCTTTTGGTTGTATATCAACTAGATCCTTTTTTAGGGTTTCATTAGGTTTTCTTGGGTTCCAACCTTGTTCCAACATTGCATGTGTTTTACCAGTTGATGAATGAATTGATGTCTTATATGCCAGTTCAAGAGCTGGTGTTAGAGTACACCAATCATGGGTCAAACTATCAGAGTCTTTGAATTCTAGTCTATACGGACAGGATCTTCTGATCATCTCTTTCATAGTTTGTATAATTATTTCTGACAGTCTATCAGTATGAAGGTGATAGGCTGTTTAGAATGGTAATTTTGTTCCAAACAGGTTATGGATATTTGTCCATAGAGCTGAAGTGAATTTGGAATCTCTATCACTTATGATATTCTGTGTTAAGCCTGGATGTCAAATGATTATATTTCATATCATTATTTCTGTCTCCATATCTGTGTTATTTTCATGACATGGAAAGAAAATTGGGGTTTCTCTGTACCTATCAACTGCCTTCATTAAAATATCTATCTGCTGGGGTAAATACTTTACCCAATCCATATGAAACTTCCCATGGGTATTTGGATCATCATTCCAAATTTCATTCCTGCGGTTCTGTTTGCTTTTTTGAATATGTCACAAGTTTTTCAATATTCTGCAGCATATCTTCTCCAATTTGGCCACCAAGAGCAGAATTTCACCCTCTCTAATGTCCTATCTTCTGAGAGATGTCCAGAAACAACACTATCGTTGCATTAATTTATTAAAGTGTTTATTAAAACTCTGTTTGTTAGGGTAATGGAAAATTTTTGCTTGGTTCTATGATAAACAATTCCATCAAGGAGATGTAATCTTCCTCCATCATAAACATTTTTCCATATTTAATCAAATTTAGAAGATGGTTATGGGTCTTTGCAATCTTTCATCAATGGTTGGAAGAAAATATGGAAATTCTTTTCCATCACATAGCTTTTTTTGACTTGTTTAAATAATTCTGTGCCAATTTGTGTGACAAATATACCTTCCACATTATTTTCTTCCTGTGGTACCCTTGCTGGGTTTTCAGGTGTATTTGCTAAAGGCCTTCTGCATTTTTACTAATATTTCCATATTTTTGGACTATACTCATATTAACTTCATACTCTTGGATATGTATTCACCATCTCAACATATATCTATTTGGTGTCTTGAATTTTAATAATGATTTTACAGCATTGCAATCTGTAATGATATCAAAAACTGTTCCATCTAGGTAATAGCATAATTTTTCTAAAGCCTACACTAAGTAAAGGCATTCCATTTGGCTTGCTCCATACCTGCCTTCTGTTGCCTTAATTTCTCTGAGATAAAGAACATTGGACCTTCAGCAGGTTTTTATTGATCATTTGTGTTTGTGTAGTTCAGAACCTAATCCTTCTCCACAAGCATCAATTTACACTTTGAAATGTAATTTTTAATCTTTAATTAAGAGGAAAGGGGAATTTGTGAGGGATTTCTTTATTTCCTCATATGCTTTGACTCTTTCTCAAGTCATTTCATAGACTGTCTGTTGATCACGGAGCTTATAAAGAGATTTTTCAATTTTTGCAAATTCCTTTATATGCTGTCTATAATATGCAGAGAAGCCATAGAATTACTGGATTTCTTTCTTAGTTTGGGGGACTGTTTTGATTAATTCTGCTTCTACTTTGTTTTTCTCTATTCCCAAACTTAGTCCAGATACAACATGTCCCAGTGCTTTTAGTTCACTATATGCAAAATGACATTTTTTCAAGGATATTTTTATATTTAAATGAACCATTTTTTGTAAGGATCTTTCAAGTCTTTTCAGTTGGTTCTCCCAAGTTTCTGAGCAAACTATGATATCATCAATGTAGATTATTATCCATACCTTTGATAATTCTTCAGGGAATATGGTATTTATCATTACTTGATAAGGGGAAGGGTCATTTCTTATACCAAATAGCATTCTTAGGTATTCATATATGCAATGGGGGACTATTATCCTTAGTAATTTTCTGTAATTTTCTGTTATAAAATCTTGGTTAAAACCTTTGAGAGCATCCATGGCTGTAATGAACTTAGCCTGTTAAGGTTTTGTTAATGTCTCATGTATTCTAGGTATTGGATATCTGTAAGGGATGGTATAGGTATTTAAAGATCTAAAGTCACTTACCATCCTTAATTTACCATTCTTTCCTGGCTATCATAACAGGTTTAGTTAGCTCTACCTACTCATTATGTCCTACTTTCCTTAGCACTGCTAGTTCCATTTATTCTTCAATGAGTACCTCTAAGGCTTTTCTAGCTATTGGGCTGGCTGAATAAGTTGTTTTTCATAATAGGGGTGGATAAGTTTTTGCTACATTCAGATTAATATCTACCTCATGCTCAATAATAGCACCTGATTGCTCTTTGTCAGTTGAAAAGGAAGTTTTTTATTTATATAGGATATCAATTAACTTTTCTTTCATTTTTTCTGTTGATTAATTATTTAATTATCCCTCTTTTAGTTGTTCACTTATGAATAAGTGCTTTTCTGGGCTTGTCTCTTCACTTTTTATAACAGTAATTTGTTTCTTATCACTTAAGAAGCAAAAAATTTGTCTTTTATTGTCTCCTATGGCAAGATATATATTATTTTGGCTTAATATATCAATGCCATAAACGGATAATTAATTATTTTAGAGTATGAGATGGTTATTGGTACAATTATCCATTACTAAGAACTCCACTTTAATTCTTATAAATTTAGATGGATGTGGGAAAAGAAATTTTAAATCAATAATTCCAAGGGGCTTCATGCTTTCACTTCCACTACTAAATTTAGCCCCTTGTATTGGTATGAGTTTTTCTTCCCAATATGGTATAAGTGTTTGTAATTATTTTTTCCAAAACAGGTGCAGTATGCTCCTGTGTCCAGATTTATCTTTTCCTCTTTATTTTTTATAATAATAATAATCATACTTTATTTTACAGCTGTATAGCCCATTGCTTTTTCAGGATTGGTTCTATGCGCTTTGGAATCCTTTATATTTTTCAGAATGTATCAGATGTTCCAGTCTGTTTTAAATTTGAGTTTTCAGCTAATACTTCATATATTAAATCAATATTATTGCTTTGGGAAGTAATTATGCTGATTTAATCACTTTCAGAGACTTTTGTTTCTTTATTCTCTCTTTCAGAATCAGATTCTTCTTCTTTTTAATTGTGGTCTTCTGTTTCCACAATTTAATTGAATTTTGAATTTTTAAGGAAATTATTTGCTTAGTACCCAATACCACCACATTTATGGCATTTTTTTGGTAATTAGTGCTTTTTTGTTTGAAAGGTCTTTTTTCTTTATCTTTCTTAATAAATGGTTTTTTTTTGCACTTTCTATTCCCAACTTTTCCCATTTTCTGCCAAATTTGGTTCTTGTCACTATGTCTTCCAGTTAATTAATGTTCCCTTCTGTGGAGAATGGCTATATGAACATTCTTATCATGGAATGCTACAGTTCTCCTCCACAGTTCTTGAGTATTTTCATATACACCATTCTTAGTGAAATTTCTGGATATAATGCATTTAATTTTTTAGCTTGTTTTGAGAACCAAGCTGAAGGTTTGTCTTTCTCTGGGTAAAAGAATTAGTTTACAAATTCATTTTATATTTTATACCTTCAGGGATGATTTTCCCACTTGGTGGTTATTGAATTTTTTCACCAAGACCAGGTATTTTTTCCATTTTCTTGTCTTATGCCATAGTACCATCTCTTTGCAGATTTTTCAAATAATGAATGTAATATTTCTGTGATTAATTCATCTGGTATTGCATAATTCTCTTGTAACAGATCAATTGTCTTAATAAATGACATTTAGTCATATTCTCCTTCACCTGTGAATGTTTTCCATTCATTAAGTTGAGGTTCTTCTTTAATTAAGAATTTGTTTCTGTCTTGATGACTCAAGTCTGTTCTCAAAGGATTTTTCATTGCCTATTTTGGTTTAACAGGAATTTTTAGATGGGAAAAGGTAGTTGATAACTTTTTCATATTTAAGTTAGCATCATTTATTTTATCCATTTTCTCAGTAATTAGTCTTATTTAAATTTGAATTTAATCCTTAATTTTCATTATTTTTTCATCACTTTTTTCTACATTTTCCAGAAGTAGTTTTTGGTGTTATAAAGTCCTTTCTTTGATTTTTTCAACAGAAATGGACAATTTGATTAATTTTTCTGTTAAGTTGTCAATACTTTGCTCATAATTTATTGTCAAAGTATTCTCTTTGATATGCTTTATTTACTTATACAACTCTTTCTGTCCTTTTATTAATTTTTGAGTATTCTCAATTGGAATTTTGGTTTATTACTTTCAACCATAAATCTAATATTTCCTATTTATTTTTCATTTTTTCCAACAATTTGGGATAAACATAATATACTACTTTTTACTTCTTTTAGCTATAAGAAGCTTTCTTTGATGTCTTTTAAAGGTAAGATACTACTTTTAATTTCTCATAAAGTATTGAAAACCTCAGGAGACAAATTTATTTCTTTTTAAAATATGATTATCTTATTCTTTTCTCCTCCTTGTACTTGAATTCCATCAAGGTTCTGGCCATGTTGAAGATACCACTAATAGAATCTTTTTGGATTCTTTGGATCCTGTAGCTGGGGGAATATGATTTCTTACAGTTCTTTCTCTTGTTATTTTTCCCTTCTTGGGGAGGTTTTTTGACTTGAGGCTTCCTGGTAAAACCTACTGGGGCTTGTTCCTTGCTTTCCTCCCTCTTCTTTTTGTTCCAATCCTTTATCTTTTTGATTTGAGGTTTTCATGATAGTGGATTCCATTCATTGGATCATTTCACTATTTCCTCCTCCTTCAGGCATTTCTTGAGGATGTTCCAGGAGTTGATTACTTTTTGGTGGATTTGTGGCAGGATTTCCCAGTCTTTTTCTTTTTATACTGTGTAATAATGCTTGTGATGGCTTATATATATGTAAGGTGTGGATATGAAACTTTGATTAAAAATCAAGTACTTTTCCTGTCCTCAAAATTTGTATAAGGTAAAAATCAATTAAAAATAGTATGAAATATTATTTTTAAGAGAAAACACGCCAATTTTATTGTTTATAACTTTATTAGTATAAAACAATAATATTATAAAAATTTATTGTTTTACCAACAATAAAAATTCATCCAAAAAATACTCTACAAGAGATATTTTAAGGCTACAAAAGAAATTTCTTCAAGAGCAATTTCAATTGGAATTAATTGAGCAAAGAACTGCAAGCAATTAATTAAAGAACAAAGTCTTTAAAAAGAATATTAAAGAGAAAACACGCTCAAAAGTGACCAGAGTGAATTTGGAAACAAAGTGACAAAGTTTACAGTGATGAAAGATGCTTTAATTCACTTTTGGGGTAGTTCAGGGGTAAAAATGATTATAAGAGTTACAAACAATGATTATAATGATTTTTTCACGTGGTTAAAAGGATTAAGATGATTTAAAAATGGTGGTTGGAATCTTTGATTGATTGGTTTAACAGTGTTTAAACTAATTAATAAAAGGAAAAGATTCTAACATGAAGAGAAAAGTGGGGCAAAGAAGACATTCTTTTATAGCCATCAATTCTCTTACTCCAAAAGTAAATTTTACTCTTGTCAGTCGTGAAAAACAGTCTGACAACAGAAAAGCCAATTATGGCATCATTGAACCCTGGTTTAGACCAAAAAGGGCTGGTTTAAGCCATTTTTAGCCATTTTAGACCCTTAAATCAGCCATTACTATAGCAATACCAGGTCTAGAGCCTTCAAAACACGTCAGAATGTGTGTAAGAGGCGTAGAAACCAGTTAAAACTGTTTTTATTATGGTTTTTTTATCTTAAGGGTAGTTTTACCCTCTTGGCAACAGCTAAAACTACCCCAGTTGATATCAAAACCTCATCATCAATTGAGTCCACAGACCCTGTAACTCAATTCCAGGCCAAAAGTGATGAACTTTTGCGTGAATTTTGACATCCCACGCCTGTCAGCAAGGATTTTGGGGGTCTAGCTCCCCCTTAGAGCTGGAGTTCCTTTTCCCCCCCAAATTTAATCTTTCCAATTTATTTTTCCTTTAATTCCTCATCATGTATTATACTTATAATTTACATATGTAATTCAATTTAATTGTACAGTACAATACAGTAATAATTGACACCTCATATGTAAATCAAAGTTCACTTATGTAATACACGCGCACATTTTGACATTTCAATTGAATTCAATTGAAAATACTTCAATTCCTCATAGCTTCTAAACTAAACACAACACCTCAATTTTAACACAAAAATTGATGGTTAACACCACATGTGGTGTGAATTAAATTAAGGTTTTGAGGATTCTCAACTTTTGTATTGAAAATACTAAAAACTTAATTTAAGCTTATTTAGAGTTGAGTTACAAGAATTTCACTCAGAGGTGACCCCACCTGATTTTTTATGAGGAATCCCATGGTGAAATAATTTTTATGTGTTCATTTATTGGATAAAAAGTTATAATAATTTTTATTTAACTTTTTTCCAAATTTATTTAAATTTTCACAATTTTGTTAAAATTTCATTTTTACTTAATTTTTCCAAGTATAAATGTACTTTTATACTTACTAAATTTTAATGTATTTTTTATTTTTAAATTGTAATTAATTTCTTATTTTTAATATAATTTTATATTTATATTTTGATTTTTATTTTAATAATATAAATAAATTTATTTTATATATATTAATATGTTATTTTTGTATTTGTGGTCTTTTGGGTATATGAAATTACCTCTAAGGCTCACAATATATGTATATCTGAGCCTTCTGAATATTATCTGTCTCTGCTTCAATGACTCATACTTAGTTCCAAGTCAGTTTCAGAAATAATGGGCATTTAAGGGACTTGACTTTGGGATATGGGACTTCCTTGTGTGGATTCTGTTCCACTTGGGATTATCCCTTTCTTTTCCCTTTTGTAGGATCATTTCTACTTCTGAGTCCACCACAATCAAATTGGATGGAGTATTGGGAACCTCTTTTAGTAGTCATAATGAGAAAAAAGATATGATAAAATAATCTTTTTATGGAAACTTAAGAGAGGTTCTCACCCTCAGAGTCCTGGAAAATTCAATTTCTTGGGTTTTCTTTTTGATTTATTATTGGTATTGGAGAACTTTGGAAAGTTTCTTCCACCAACATTTCAACAGTGTCTTGGTTATCCTCTTTTTGGTTATCTTCAAACACTGAAAAAAGACAAATGAAGATAGGTATTTTTATAGATCTATATTTTTGATAAATATATTGCAATTTACACAAAAAAAAATTTCTTTTATATCTTTTTGAATAAGAGAAATAAGTAATGAAAGGAAAAATGTTTTTCAGTTTTATGAATAATAAAAGATAATATGATACTTTAATCGAATTATAATATAAAATTCTAAATATCTTATTTAACCCCTAGAGTCACTCAAAGAAATGTCTTGCAAATATAAGGTTGTGAAAACCCACATGTAGGACAGTAAAATCACCATTCAAGTGCCTCAATAGCTTTTCAGTTCAGTAAATGGAAATTCATTTTATAATCTTATTATCATAGCTATGATTTATTATTGGATAAACTCATTTTAAATCTTCTTATAAGGTCCTTTAAGGAGATATCACAGCCAGGCCCCCAAATGTAATTCCTGACTATGAAACAATAAAATTTACTAATATTTTACTTCTTTTACTCTAAATAGCTTATTTTAAATGAATAATAATATTAAAGATAATTCTTATAATAGTGGCATTAAAAATTAATGTTATTTAAAAAGGATAAAATATTATAGATTATATTTGAAAAATAATATAATAAAATTAATATATTAATATTTAATAATCAATATATTTATGCCAATTTGGTTTTTTCAAAACAAATAATAAAGGGGTGAGTTTTTCAACTAATGATAAAAAATTTATAATAATAATAATATAAATACTATTTATATTCATAAAAAAGCTTTGATATGAAGAATAGAGATAAAATAACCTACTTTTAACACTTAATATAATAAGTTTGATTTAGGGTGTTGGTAAACACACGTAAGCTTTTAGTAAAAACACGTAATCCCTTACGTGTTTTTACCAAATTATGGCCAAAACACATAGTTTTATGGTAAAAACACATAAGTGACCTCATTTTTTTTTATAAAAATTCCTCAGGCTCATTTTTGAGAATTTTTAACATTTGTTTTTGCCATATTTTTTCCAACATGGGATGTGAAGGTCCCCAAATTTTTTCAATTTTTTTTTTGCCCAATTTTTCTATTTTGGGCAATTTGGTAAAATGGCCCTTTTTTTTGAAAAAATTCATTAAAAAGGTTCCCACTTATTAATTTCAATTTTTTTTCAAAAATGAAGGTGAGAATGTTGAGAATAATAAACCAGAAGCCCAACATTTTGGTATTTTTTTTGCAAGAACATTTGTAGGCCCAAAAAGTCCATGTTTTTTTATGTTTTTTTGTTCATGTTTTTAATTAAATTGAAAATGCCATTTATGACATAACTTGAATTCAAAATGTAATTTATGATGAGTGGAAGTTAAAATTTGATTTTTGGCATTAACAGTGCCATTTATCACATCAAAAGTGCCATAAATGGCATCAAGAATGACATACAGATGCCATTTATGGCCAGAGAATTGGCATAAATGGCATTACAGAAATGCCATAAATTGAATTTAATGGCCTTGCCAATGCCATAAATGGCCTTAACATTGGCCTTAAAAATGGCATGAATGGCCTTAACATTGGCCTTAAAAATGGAATTAATGGCCTTAACTATAACATAAATGGCATCAAAAATGCCATTTATGGAATCAAAAATTCCATTTGTGGCATTACATAAATGGAATTATGCCATTTATTGCATTGATAATGCCATTCATGGTATTAGTAATGCCATTAATGGCATTGTTAATTTGGCATTATTAATGCCATTTATGGCATTAATGACATCAGAAATGTTGCATTTTTGATGCCACAAATGGCATTGTTGATGCCATAAATGGCATTAATGGCATCAATAATATTTCATTTATAATGCCATTAATGGCACTGTTAATGCCATTTATGGCACTGTTAATGCCATTTATGACACTGTTAATGCCATTTATGGCACTGTTAATGCCATTTATGGCACTGTTAATGCCATTTATGGCATTGTTAATGCCATTTATGGCACTGTTAATGCCATTTATGGCATTGTTAATGCCATTTATGGCACTGTTAATGTCATTTATGGCACTGTTAATTCAATTTATGGCACTGTTAATGTCATTTATGGCACTGTTAATGCCTTTTATGGCATTTTTGATTCCATAAATGGCATTAATGGCATCAGAAATATTTCATTGATAATGCCATAAATGGAATTTTTAATTCCACAAATGGCATTTTTAATGCCACAAATGGCATTGATGGCATCATAAATGCCATAAATAGCCATATTTCATTTAAAAACAATCCCTTACGTGTTTTTACCATAAAATTACGTGTTTCTACCAATTGATGGTAAAAACACGTAAGTTTTTAGTAAAAACACATAAGCTCTTACGTGTTTTTACCAATACCTTTTAGACCTAATAATGTTAATAAAACTTATTTAGGCTGTATTTAAGATAAAAATTAGAGAGAATTACAAATTTTACTATTTTTAAATAGATTTAGAGATTGTGAGAGAATTGAACAGATTAAAATAAGATACTGAGGTAATCATGTATAAAATAGTTCTTACTATAAGATACAGATTTGTTATTTAATGATATAAGAGTTCTCTATTAAAGAATAAAGGAATTTGCCTTTTTATTTAATTTTTTATTGTTTTTGTAGTGTCTGAGGGGGAAACAGAGGAAGAATAGGTCCTTTTATATTAAAAATACTTCCTTATAGTAAGCCTTTACTGATTTTATCCACTTGCATTGATCAATATTTTACATTTTGGTGATGATTACATCATGATTAAGCCTTTTTATCTCATCATTACACCATTTTTTAAACTTATGACTATAAATCTAATTTTCTGACATCATAAGCTTGGAAAATGATCTATTTATGTGAATTAAAGTAATTTCAATAATAAAATACTAATATACACCATTTTTATTTCCCATTCAACTTTCCAACTCAAAATAACATATGAGTTAGTGATCAGAAATGATCATTTTTAAGCCTTAACTTTAATCTATAATACCTTCTACCTTTTTCATGCTACTGAAATTCAGATATTGAATTCTAATATCTTGTAATTTTCTCACCAAGGTTTCAAGAGTATTTCATTAAGTCATCAAAACACTATTTTTGATTATTTTTCTTATAGCTCATCTTTTCTGTTGAAACTTATTATTTTGGACTTCAAACCAGGATTTCATGAGGTTTCACCTTGAATTTCATAATAAACATTACATCATTACTCACTTATGAGCTATTACAATCTGATGAGCTACTTGTTTTTAAGTTTGGACCACTTTGAAACTTAAGTTGTCAACTGGTATTGCTATTTTAACCAATTTTCCCTTATCATTCTTAATCTTGTTTATAAATTTTCAAAAAGAGTTTTTAATCTTATTATTAAAGTTATTTCATCATAAAATTAACTTTTAATTAAGTCTTTATCATGTATATTTCAAAATATTTGAGCTAAAAACCATGAATATATGCAACAATCATAAAAGTGCATATATCCAGGTTATCTAAGTAAGTATTGGGTTTAAAGATATTACATAAAAGGGTCATATGTGAAGTCATTAATGGGGAATAAAATGGTTTAATTTATTACATATTTTTATTCATTTTTATCTGAGATAATAACAAATTTGTTCTTTTTATGGAATTTTTAATTATTTTGAGATTATAGTTTTAATTCTTATTATTAAAATAAGCTCTGTAAAGTCTTTTGTTACCTTTTTGAATATTCCGTCATATTGAGGGTTTCAGAGTTCCAGAAGAGATTTGAATGACACATATTAAGTCACTGATAAGGCTATATTGCAATCACATATGAATTAAACCAAAGCAGTCTTCAAATATTCAGAAGACAATGCCTAAAAAAATTGTTTTTACTAGGTCAAATAAAGATAAAAAAACTGTCATTATTTACCTTTTTGGAGTGACCATGTATAATGAACTTGTCCAGAATGGGTGATTTGGTAAGCTCAGTATGCCTTGGATTTGTGAAATAATGTAGAAAATTCAAATTATGACTCATTTATTTGATGCTACCAGTACTGTCCTTCTTGATCTTCTTGTTGCATTTGTGGACAGAGTTGTCAGTAAAATTGAACTGAAAAAAGACTCATCTACATGAGAAAAGTATACCCAGACCAATGAGCATTTCATCTTTGTTGGGGATTCACATGTTGATTCTTGTTTTTTAGCATCAAGCTTTCTGGGCATGGTGGACTGAGCCTCTTTTGAAATAGCTGACATAAGGAATTGATTAGAAAATTGCAAAACAAGACAAAAATTTTGGAAAATCAGGGTAAAGAGGATTATAAGGAGGTTTTCAAGAAAGAAAGTTGATCTAAGGAAAGAAATAAGAGAATTTGAGGAGATGGATGAACTAAAAAAATATTTAAATGAGAAAAAGAATAAAATAATTGGGAAAAAGGGAGGATGCAAGAAAAAAAGGAACCTGGGGGTTGATAAAAGATTATCCCAATGGTCCTTCCCAGTTACCTGCTATCCCAGAGGGTAATTGATGGGATAAGGAATCTTCTAGATCCTTGGTTAGGGTCTTAGAGGGTCCAGGATTTGGGATATCCATGGGGCCCAGCCTTACTTAGTTTCCCCAAAAAATAAAAAGCTCAATTAATATACAGGTCACATGATCCAACACGACCAAACCTTATTTCATAATACAGGTAACATGATAAAATCCTAAATTGGAGACCTTAAAATTCTAAATCCCCTTGTTTTCACACTACTATGGAGGGACCAAAGACTATAAATAGAGGTCCTATATCCCCCTTTCTACTTTTTCTCCGAGATCTAAAAGGGAAGCTTACCCAACAAAATCCAACTTCTTAATATTTTATCTGAGGGACATCCCCTGATCTATAAATTATTATTGTACTTTTTAATAATTTATAAATATTGCTAGCTAACAGTGGTCTAAATTATATTCTAAATCTACTATTATATTTTAATAGAACATCATCCGATAAGCTCCAAAAGTGGAGCTCAACCAAAAAAAATCAACCACCTAATATTTTATCTGAGGGACATCCCCTCATCTATAAAGTACTATCCTAGTTCTTAGTATTTTATAAATAATATTAGTTAACAGTGGTCTACATTATATTATATAAATATACTAAACTATTATCTTGAAAAGAAAGAGATAGTCTTATTATATTTAAAGTAGTAGAATAATACCCCCTTAGAAATACTTTATTATCATTAGTATTATCAAATCTTATTAATAGAAATATCCTATCAATAAGTTTTACCTCACATTTTTTTGGCTTTAGGAGAAATAATCCATTTATCAATTGTTACCCCCAAAAGCTTAAATATTTTATTGAATTTGAAGACTTTTCTCCCAAAGATCATCAGCCTAAAAGCATAATTAAGCATAAAAAAGAGTTACAAATACTAAATTAAATGAATATATATATATATATATATTATTCTTAGTCTTGTTTTCCAATTTTATTATAGCAGTTTCCTCAGTTTTTTTCATTTTTGGTTTGACACATATTTAAGCTATCAGTATTGTGATTGGTGAAATCCGTCTTGGTTTCCAGTTTTTCATATTGTTTTGTTGTTCCATGGATTTATTTAACCATCTTTCAAGATCAAGCAAGGTCTGATAAGGGTCTGTTGAGTAGACTCTATGACCCTTCCACCATTAAATAAATTAAATTGATTGTGGAGCTCAACTAAAGATATTTCAGAATTATTAGGAAGGGAAGTCTATAGTATTCTAGCACACAAGAGGAGAAATAGTTACAGATTATACATAAAATACAAACTTTTTCCTTTAAATTTCCTCTTCCAGTTACTTCCTCATTTTATCCTAAACTTCCTTATTGCATGCAACTTCTACAGCCCCTCACCCAAAAACTTGGGGTGGAATGCCAATATACCCACCTTAGGGTTTAAAGTTGAAAATTTCCAGAAGTTACTTTCCTTCTAAAAATCTTCTGGTCATTTATTAATCTAGTTTTTTTCTCCTAAATTTTATTTTTCTCACTCCTTTTTCTGAATTGCAGTTCTTACATTATTCTCTTTTCAACAATCATCAGCTAACACAAATTGTTCTTTTTATTAGTTTTTTTTGTTTCTTCCAAACTGGATTCCTATCATAATTTGTTTTTCATTCCAACAATTGTACAATATGAATGAATGGTATATTCTTCCAAAGATACATGGATGTTTCTGAAAGGTTTTCTTTATTTCCAGAATATCAAGCACTCATTCTTCAAATCACAAAAAATCCAAATTCACCTATTTTCACCAAATTTTCAATGAGGAAAGCCCTCATCAATTCTATTCCCACCTCAAAAACCATTGCACCAAGATTCCCTTGGTCAAGAAATCCACTCACCTTAAAAATACACTGAAAGATGCAAGAAAAAGTCACTCTGAAGCTATACAAAAAAAATTGAGGATCAATAAACAGCTTCCAATGCAATATTTGGCTTAACATACTGAAAAAAGGACTCAAAGCCCCTAGTACTATGCCATCATCAAGTGATTACTTCCAGCTCTTTAGTAAGGAAAAGACAAGGAAACTGCACAAAAACCTACTTAAGGCTTTTATTATGTTGAATTTCCTATTCTGTTTCCTGGACAGTTACTGCTTTCAAGAATACCAACAAGGTTTTGTATTCTCACCCTATCAGCTTCTAACACAATTATCAATTTCTAATACCATATTTCCACTTCTTCATGCTAATAATAAAGCTCCAATATTGAAGGAGGTGGAAGATTAAAAAGGAATTACCTTGTCAATTGATGGTTGGACTTAAACTTTGTGAGATTCAATTTATGAATTTCTCTTGCCTTGTGGCTCACACATCCAGAATTTTGTTCATACAATTGACTTAAATCTCAAACAACACAATTCTGAGAGCATTCAAGAAGCAGTGAAGACATTCTTACACAAAAAAGAAATCCCTTTAAGAAATTTCAGAGAAATTTTTACTGACTTTCCATCAGTTATTATTAAGCTTCAGGTAAGCTTTAACTTATAATTCATCATATCATATACTAATACGTATTACTTTCAGAATCTTGTTGTGATTTATCATCCCCATGTAATGCAATGCCACTTCCTTTTTGTGAGCCTGTGAGGTATGTATAACATACCCATAAGGCCACAAATAACTTTATACACAGTTAAATTTTTCTTCAATAGACTTTTTAATTGAATTTAAAATAAAAAATAACAAAAAACAAGTATAACTTTTTTGTATAAACAAAGTTATAAATATTATGTCATTTTTGGATTCTACACCAAAAATAACCTAGGGTACATCCATAAGGTGTTATACCCAAAAACACTTATTTCTTATGTTATTAGAAGATTTAAGAATCTCACAGTACTAATGTAACTTTTTTAACATTTTTTTAAAATGGTTAAATTTAAGCTTAAATAAGTTTAAATTTAAAGTTGCATAAGGTTTATGCAAACTTACCAAAATTTTAGTTAAAATTGAGGTGTGGTGTATATTTACTGAATTGGCTAAGGATTTGCCATACAGAATGTAAATCCTGCGTGAGCTCAATTTAAAAGGGTTTAAGGCCATAGTATGGCTTTAAATAAATAAAAGGGCAAAATCCATGCAAAAAGGTGGGACAAAGGAAAAAGACCAGATAGAGCTGGGGTACCCAACTTCTTGGATCTGAAAGGATTCAATCAAGGTTGTCCACCTGTATTGGAGTATTTTCAACCTTATTTAAACTTTAAGATTAGACTTTGATCCAACATCAAATTTAAACTGGTTTTATCCCAAATTAGACAGGAATTTCAAGCTGCCAGAGGTTAAATCCCAACATGCAGGCTTGAATTCAAGGTTTTAAGAACTGTAAAAGCTTAATTAAGCTTAAATAAGCTTAAAACTTTAAGGTTACAAGCATTAAAACCTTATCAAAACTTAAGGTTTAGTGTGTATTGCTATTTTATGTGGAAAAATAGCAATAACTTCAAAAATTCATTAAAAATCCAATTCTCAATGGTTTTGCTTGAAACTTTCACACAGCTTACAATTGAATATTATCTACATATAAGTTAAAATTTAAGTATCTTTTATAAATAAATTTCCTGGGTAATTAGCCTGGAAATGTACTCTTTTAATTGAAGCTCAAAGAAAATTATAATTTCTTTAAAAATTAATTAAACATTGAGTTTAAGAGATTTCTGCTTGAAACTCTATTTTTAAGTTGTTCATGTGATGAAATTTAATATAAATAAGTTTATTTATATCAAAAACTTAAAATAATTAGTTTAAACGAGGATTAAAGTTACATGGAGTTAAGAATAACCCTGTTAACTTTAAATTGGAATTAAAATTAAGTTACCTTAAGCTAAGAACTTTATTTTTAAGCATGGTTTTTCAGTTTTGACCTGAGCACAGCCTCAATATCCATTATGAATCATGAGAGGTGCATTGAAGACATAAAAAGAGTCTTTTCATCACTGTTTTTGTCCATTATCAATTATCAATCCAATCATATTAGAAGTTTAAACAGGTAAAGTTTTATTAAATATAAAATCTTATAATTAAATTAATTCTGAATTTATTTTATTCTTTATTAAATTTAAGGATTGAAATCATAGAATTTAGATTATTGTTGTAATCACCAATAATATATTTTATTATATAAAATTAAATCATCTTAAATATCTTTTAAAATCCACAAATTCCTCTCAAAAACTCTTTCATCTCAATTTTTATTATAAAAAGTTGTTTTATCTTTAAAATTATTGATTTTTGGCGTGTTTTTAACCTATAATTATTATTTAATATAATAACTGTTGTTGTTTGACTTGTTGTATTAAATGAATATTATAAGTAAGTTTTCTCTAAAATTCTATATCTTTTTTATCTAGTATTAGTTTTTTTATATAGAATTTTTATTCTATAAGAATTATTTCTGCACAGTGTGTGTTTAATTCTTTTATAAATAATATTTATATCATTTATAAGTGGTCAATATTCATATTTTCCATGTGTAATTGTTTCATTGAGAGCTTTACACTTCTTATTGTTATAACTGTCAGTGACTATAACAATAATACAATAATTATAATTTATTATAATTATTATATTTTTATTATTATTATTATATTTTTATAATAATAATTAAATTTATTTATTTTTATATAATTATTTTTAATAATTATATTTAAATTTGTGGTTATAATATTTTGTTATATTATATATTTCTACTGAGGACAGTCATAGTACTCTTGATTTTGATACTATTATCAAGAGTTTCATAGACAAACCTTACATTTGGAGGCCTGGCCGTGATTTTAACCAATTTTTGGGACATAAATCATATTCTAGACCTTATTTTACTGTTTTTTGACGTAAAATTGCCATATTTATCTTAATATTGGCTTTTTTGGGACTTATCCCTTATAAATAATCTTTATAATATTAAGCAAGTTATTTTTTCTTAAGAATATTGTTTGAAACAATATACTATTGAGTGACTTGGAATAAATTTCTTCTGTCTAACTAGTGGCTTTTTCACATCACAGACTTGAAATTTATTCTTTGAGTCATTCTAGTATAAAGTCAATAATAATACAATTTTGATTAATAAACTTGTTAATTGCATAATTATTATTTCTTTAAAGAAAATGAAAATCTTTACTAAACACATTGTTCTTTTATCTTAGAAATTTTTTCTTTATTTTTGACGTAATTTGCCATAAATTACATTAAAACAACTTTATTCAATAAGTTGAGTTTATAAGTTATTTTTATTGTTTGATAAAATAACTTATATTTTTATTTTTCTCTAGTCTCATCAATTAGAGAAAGCTCTTCAGACTCTGAAGCCTCAGAGTCTAGTATTGAAATTCAAACTAGCCCAGCACCAAGGGGTTTAATAACCAAAGAACCCTTTAAAGGTCCAGCAGGTGAATTCAATCCATTCTTAGTCTATTTTTTCTTAAAATTGACTTGAAATGACTCCTACTAGAAGTGGAAGTAACTCCTCCATCCAATCAAATGGATCTGGACCAGGACATTCCAGTCACAAATTAAAAATACAAGAATGTCAGCCCAGAGGAGAGGCACAAATGGAGGATGCCAGAACTTCCACCAGTTCCCAAAGGTTAGCCAGCACCTTTGAACCTCTTATTGAGAGTCCGGAAGCTGACATAACTGCTATTGCTGTTAGACCTGAATCATTTCCAACAGGAAGCAATGGAGATTTACCAGTCTCAGTACAAAAACTGGTTTATGGCTGCCAAACAGCAAGAGTGGGAGCTTCTCCCAAGTCTTTGGATAGGCACCATGAACTCTTATCTTCAGGTGAAGAAATTCATGGGGCCAGAAAAGACAGAGGATCTTCTGAAGGGTTGGACACCAATGTCTTGCAAAGGACAAGTCCAACAGATAAAAGCTTGGTTGAAAAACCAAAGGATGTTATCAGAAGATCAGAAGAAGAAGTTGGCCCAAGGCAAGGAAAACAGCCCAGTGGAAGCTCCCCAAGCATCTACCAGCAAAAATCCGCCTCAACAAGTGCCAAACAAGCCCAAGCAAGCCCCAAAGACCAATGAGAAGGGAAATGCAAAGCCCAAATGGACCAAGCCTTACCCACAGAATTACAGAATCCCAAAGAAAGAAAAGACAGCCATGGACAATGTGTTCAACATGGCAAGAACTCTGATGGAATTCAAAAACAAGGAGGAGGAAAGATTGAGCCCATCTTTCCCAAAGAAATAGATCTTGTTAAACTTGTAGCTCAATTTGAATCTTGTAATAAAGAAATTATAACAAAGCTTAAAAAATTTGAGTATATCCAACAAAAGTTGGGTAATGAGATATTACAAGTGAAATAACAACAAAAGACCATTATTGGCCTTGAAAATGTTGATAAAGACAATATTGTGTCTTTGACGCAAATTTGTGCAAGAATTGAGTCTAAAGGTACTTTGCTCAATCAACCAGATGACAATTCAATTACTTTTATAACTGAAAAGTTAAGAGAATTGAAATTACAAGTTCAAAACTTGGAAAATTCAACTGGTCACAATGCAGCTCTTTTCCAAGAACAATTGGAAAAAGTGATAAAGCAAGACTTGAATTGAAAGAAGACATTCAATCAAGTATTAATAATATATCACTCAAAAATGAATTGCCAAGACAATCCACACCAATTCTTGATAGAAATGTGCTTAATGGTTTACATCATACCATTTCAAGTAATGAGGTGGAAACTGCTTGCAACTTCAAAGACATTCCAAAACTAGAGGAATGGCCAACCTTCGATGGTGAAGGAGAATATAATTATATGGAATTTATGAAAACAATTGATATGTTTAAAGAAGACTTTAACATACCAGATGAATACATAAGTGCCAGATTACACTCATTATTTATCAGATCAGCAAAGAAATGGTATTACAAAATGAGAAAAGACCATGGTAAATATTCTTGGCCTTGGTAGAAAGAACAAATTATTTCCAAATGGGCTAATGATTCCTGGAGATTTAGAATGTAAAATTCTTTTTAAGAAGCCATTTTTAATATTGAGAGGCACAGGCCCATGTCTTGGTTTCTTAAGCAGAAGGACAGATTAACTGCCCTTCATCCTGATATGTCTGAAACAATGGTACATAAAAGGATATTAAGAGAGTGTGGTGGTGACCTTCAGCATGCTATAAGAAGCAGATGTATTGAGCCTTTCTCTACAGAAGATTATATCAATGCTATGGAGGACATCACTACTATAACAAAAATTGGAAGAAATTGGTTCAAATACCCAATAGACAACAAGACTAATGGGAAACCAATTTCAAAGCCAAATAAGCCACAAGAAAGACTTCCTTTGAAATGTCACAAATGTGGAAGCACATCTCATTTAGCAAACACTTGCCCAAAAAAGACAAGAATCAATGAGATAAATGCTGAAAAAGTGGAAGAAACAAAAGAAACAACTGATGTATCTTTACATGAAAGTGATTCTGAGCCTTCAGAAGAAGAAGAAGTACCAGAGGAGCTTAGTATAGAAAACATTGATGTTTCCTTTGAAGTCACTGAGGTACACACTCATTTACCACAGTATAGTGATGAATGTATGGATCTCATACATGTGCAAGATGCTAAAATGCAAAAAACCAAACCTGCCAGAGGTAAAGGTTATACAGCTGGTTCATCTTGTATCACTAATATTGTGATAAACAACACAGAAGCCAAGGTACACCTTGACTCAAGTGCTTTTTGCACTTGTGTTGGAAAGGATTATCTTGACAAGGTTTATACCAATTGGCAAGACAAATTAATGCCAATTGAAGGTATAACATTCAGCAGTGCTAGCCAAAATATGCACCCCTTGGGTATATTTGAAGCAGCAATCAGATTTCCTCATCCTGCAGGAAGTATAAGATTGAAAGTTGAAATTGATGTTATGAATAATTCTACTTCACAACACTTTATACTTGGGAATGATTATCTCAATATTTATGGTATTGATATCAATAATCATAAAGACAGGTATTTCACTATAGGGGAAAATAAAAGACAAAAAATTTCTTTTCCTCTAGAAAAAAGAGAAATTACTGTCATTAAACAAGTAAAGAATGTTAATAAGGAAAAATTTGCGTCAAGTCAATTAATTGAAGCACAAATTAGTCCTGAATTAACACTGGAAATGAAGGAAGAGCTTATTGAAATTTTATTTCAATACAGGGAAGCCTTTGCTTCAGATAATGAACCACTTGGGGCTATAAAAGGCCATGAGGTGGACATTATGCTTAATGTGGAAAGGCCTTATCTGCCACTATTAAGAAGACCAGCTTACCTAGCTAGCCCTAGGGCTAGAGAAGCATTAGAAAATCATATTAATGAACTAATGAAACTGGGAGTTGTTAGAAAGGTTGGACACAATTAGGAGGTAGAAGTCACAACTTCAGTAATAATTACTTGGCATAATGATAAGTCAAGGATGGTTGGTGATTTTAGAGCACTGAATACCTATACTATCGCAGACAGGTATCCAATCCCTAGAATTAATGAGACTTTGACTCAATTATCCAAAGCAAGATTCATTACTTCCATGGATGCTCTAAAAGGCTTTCACCAGAATGTTTTGACACCTCATGCTAGGAAATTATTGAGAATAATTGCTCATTGTGGGATTTATGAGTATTTGAGAATGCCTTTTGGTATTAAAAATGCACCCTCTCATTATCAAAGAATGATGAGTTCCATCTTCCCACATGAATTGTCAGAAGGATGGTTAATCATTTATATTGATGACATTATCAATTGTTCAGAAACCTGGCAATTACACTTAGAGAGACTTTCATTAGTACTTAAGAAAATTCTTCAAGTGAACATGAAAATATCTCGTAAAAAATGTAATTTTGGGTTTCATGAGTTAAAAGCTCTATGACATGTAGTCTCAGGACTGAGCCTTGGTGTTGACAAAAACAAAGTGGCTGCAGATTTACTGAAACAAATTCCCCAGAACAAAAAAGAAATGATGTCTTTTTTAGGGTTTTCCAGTTATTACAGGCAACACCTTAAAGATTTTGCTATCCATTCCAGATCATTATACAGAATTTATGATCAACAAACTGTTGTTGAAATGACACAGGAGAGGATTCAAGCATATGAGAAAATCAAGTATGCCTTGACCAATGCACCATTATCATTGATGCCAGACTGGAAACTTCCTTTCAAGCTGTATATTTATGCATGTGGTGAAGGCTTAGGAGCTGCTCTTCATCAAGTTCAAATTGTCAATGACAAACCTTATGAAGGTCCAATTTGTTTTATTTCAAGACAAATTAAACCTACTGAGGCCAGATATGGAGCTAGCCAAATGGAGTGCCTTTGCCTTGTTTGGGCTTTGGAAAAACTTCATTACTATCTTGATGGAAGTGTGTTTGAAGTAATTACTGATTGTAATGTAGTAATATCACTTCTTAACATGAAAACTCCAAGCAGACACATGTTAAGATGGCAGATTGCTATACAGGAGTATAGAGGCAATACGACCATAGTACATAAAGCTGGAAATATTCATGATAATGCTGATGGCTTAAGTAGATGGGTATTACCAAATACACCTGATAACCCTGCCTATGTTCCTACAAGTGCAGAACCTCAAATTCCAATTGAAGGAATTAATATCATGGATGTTGGAACAGAATTCTTTGAAGAAGTTAGAGAAAGCTATAAGCAAGATAAGAATTGTCATATTCTTACTGCTCTACTTGACAAAGATTGCAAAGATGTAGCCTTGGCTAATTCTTTGGATGATATTTGGAAAACATCTTATGATAATGGGAGATTCCATTTGTTTGATGGTATACTATATCATAGATCTAAACACACATGTGTCATGTTCCTATGTAGTAGAATGTGAATTAACACCATACTAATTGAATGTCATGATAAAATATATTCTGGACATCCATCTGAAGACAGAACTATGGAAAGAGTTAAGACATGTGCCTGGTGGCCATCTTGGAGAAAAGATGTCATTGAGTACTGTCACAGTTGTGATAGATGCCAGAAAGCCAATAAAGCTACTGGTAAAAGATTTGGTTTAATGATCCATATTCAAGAACCAAGTACCCCATGGGAAGTGGCATACATGGATTGGGTAACTGCCTTACCACCTGGAGGTGATAAAAGTTACAATGCATGTCTTTTTATTGTGGACAGATATAGCAAAACACCAATCTTTTCACCATGTCACAGAGATGACACAGCTATGGATACAGCTCTTTTGATCTGGAATAGAGTAATATCCCATACTTGTCTCTTTAAAAACATTATTAGTGACAGAGACCCAAAATTTACATCAGCCTTATGGACTAATTTACATAAGCTTTTGGGTACAAAACTATCATTCTCAACAGCCTACCATCCGCAAACAGATGGACTGGCAGAAAGAATGATTCTAACCCTTGAGGACATGATCAGAGGATTTCGTGCTTATGGCTTGGATTTTAAAGATTCTAATGGCTTTACCCATGATTGGTGTACTCTTATACCAGCATTGGAATTAGCCTACAAGACTTCCATCCATGCTTCAACAGGCAAAACTCCTGCAATGTTGGAAAAAGGATGGAACCCCAAACTTCCAATTGATACTTTGAAAAAAGATCTGATTGATATTCATCCAACTGCATCAAGCTTTAAGTTATTGCTTGATAAAGTAAGACATCATGCAAATCAAAACATGAATGATGCCTTTGAATATGCTAAACAGAAATGGGATAAAAGTCATAAGACCCCAGAATTCAAAGTAGGGGACTTAATACTAGTTTCAACCTTGAGCTTTAATAACATTAAAGGCCCAAAGAAATTGAAAGATTCCTTTGCAGGACCATTTATTATTAAAGCCCTTCATGGGACAAATGCAGTACAAGTAGAACTGTCAGGAGAGCTGGAAAACAAACATCCAGCTTTCCCTGTCAGTTTAGTAAATCATTACACTTCAAGTGATAAGGAATTATTTCCTTTGAGAAATGAAACACCCTTAGAGGTACCCCCACTAGATCAAAGTGAGGAGAAAAAGGTACTAAAAGTCTTGAAAGAAAGAAGACTTGGGCAAAAAAATGAAAGAGAATACTTAGTCGGGTATAAAAATCCACAACATGAAGATGAATGGATTGTAAAAAACAAAATACCTGATTCCCAAAAGTTTCTCAGAAGATTCAGACATGAGAGAAGACCAATTGCTCAATAAAGTTTGAATTGTGTGCTTTACATACTTAGGAAAGTATAGGTAGAGAGGTTGGACAGTGGATTATACCCCCCCCCAAAATAACTTGGGGGCATACTACAAAAGAAAAATTGTGGTACAATTTTTTTTTGGTGGTAGGAAATGTGAGCCTGTGAGGTATGTATAACATACCCATAAGGCCACAAATAACTTTATACACAGTTAAATTTGTGTTCAATAGATTTTTTAATTGAATTTAAAATAAAAAATAAAAAAAACAAGTATAACTTTTTATGGATAAACAAAGTTATAGATATTATGTCATTTTTGGATTCTACAACAAAAATAACCTAGGGTACATCCATAAGGTGTTATACCCAAAAACACTTATTTCTTATGTTATGAGAAGATTTAAGAATCTCACATTACTAATATAACATTTTTAACATCTTTTTAAAATGGTTAAATTTAAGCTTAAATAAGCTTAAATTTAGAGTTGCATAAGGTTTATGCAAACTTACCAAAATTTTAGTTAAAATTGAGGTGTGGTGTATATTTACTGAATTGGCTAAGGATTTGCCATACAGAATGTAAATCCTGCGTGAGCTCAATTTAAAAGGGTTTAAGGCCATAGTATGGCTACAAATAAATAATAGGGCAAAATCCATGCAAAAATGTGGGACAAAGGAAAAAGACCAAATAGAGCTGGGGTACTCAACTTTTTGGATCTGCAAGGATTCAATTAAGGTTGTCCACCTGTATTGGAGGATTTTCAACCTAGACAGGAATTTCAAGCTGCCAGAGGGTAAATCCCAACATGCAGGCTTGAATTCAAGGCTTTAAGAACTGTCAAAGCTTAAATAAGCTTAAAACCTTAAGGTTACAAGCATTAAAACCTTATCAAAACTTAAGGTTTAATGTGTATTGCTATTTTACGTGGAAAAATAGCAATAACTTCAAAAATTCATTAAAAATCCAATTCTTAATGGATTTGCTTGAAACATTCACACAGCTTACAATTTAATATTATCTACATATAAATTGAGTTTTAAGTATCTTTTATAAATAAATTTCCTGGGTAATTAGCCTGGAAATTTACTCCTTTAATTAAAGCTCAAAGAAAGTTATAATTTCTTTAAGAATTAATTAAAAATTGAGTTTAAGAGATTTCTGCTTGAAACTCTATTTTTAAGTTGTTCACGTGATAAGCTTTAATATAAATAAGCTTATTTATATTAAAAACTTAAAATAATTAGTTTAAATGAGGATTCAAGTTACATGGAGCTAAGAATAACCCTGTCAACTTTAAATTGGAATTAAAATTAAGTTACCTTAAGTTAAGAACTTTATTTTTAGGCATGGTTTTTCAGTTTTGACCTGAGAACGCCCTCTATATCCATTATGAATCATGAGAGGTGCTCTGAAGACATAAAAAGAGTCTTTTCATCACTGTTTTTGTCCATCATCAATTATCAATCCAATCATATTAGAAATTTAATCAGGTAAAGTTTTATTAAGTATAAAATCTTATTATTAAAGTAGCTCTTAAGCTATTTTATTCTTTATTAAATTCAAGAATTGAAATCATAGAATTTATATTGTTGTTATAATCACCAATAATATATTTTATTATATAAAATTAAATCATCTTAAATATCTTTTAAAATCCACTAATTCCTCTCAAAAACTCTTTAATCTTAATTTTTATTATAACAAGTTGTTTTATCTTTAAAATTATTGATTTTTGGCGTGTTTTTAACTTGTAATTATTATTTAATATGATAACTGTTGTTGTTTGACTTGTTGTATTAAATAAATATTATAAGTAAGTTTTCTCTAAAATTCTATATCTTTTTTATCTAGTATTAGTTTTTTTATATAGAATTTTTATTCTATAAGAATTATTTCTGCACAGTGTGTGTTTAATTCTTTTATAAATAATATTCATATTATTTATAAGTGGTTAATATTCATATTTTCCATGTGTAATTGTCTCATTAAGAGCTTTACACTTCTTATTGTTATAACTGTCAGTGACTATAACAATAATAGAATAATTATAATTTATTATAATTATTATATTTTTTTTATTATTATTATTATATTTTTATAATAATAATTAAATTTATTTCTTTATATATAATTAGTTTTAATAATTATATTTAAATTTGTGGTCATAATATTTTGTTATATTATATATTTCTACTGAGGACAGTCATAGTACTCTTGATTTTGATACTATTATCAAGAGTTTCATAGACAAACCTTACACTTTTACTTTCATTTAAACTACCTTCAAAGCATTTCATCTTTCATCAAATAATGTCAGAAATTGTGAAAGAAAACAAAAAACTCATTAAATTTTTTATTACATCATTTGTCCCTTTACAGTGACTTCCTTCAAAATTGGGAAACCAATAATGCAAAAGCCCATGGACCTTTTAAATTATTTGAAACAAGTTTTTACTATATGTAAAAGGTTTTTTCTGGACATCCAATCACATGAAGATGGATTCAAGAAAGCCCAGAAATTGATACCCTCTCCTTATCACAATAAGTCATTTCCATTATTGAAAATAATGATTAATTCACCTCAGGTGATGCACTTGTAGGCCTGATCAAGCCAGTTTTGGATGAAATAGGCTTATTGTAGTGGGAATCAATTGAACTCTCCAACATATGGAAGGAGTTTTGTGGTCTTTGTCACTCCTTAGAAACAGTACAGATACATGCCCAATTCAAACCTCTCAAATATCATTTCTTACAGGTTTTGAATACAAAAGAACAGCTATTTCAAGCAAAATATATCTTATTGACTTTTTCCTCCATCCAGGATATTTAAAAGCAGCAATCTCTGGAAAGAATTAACTCAAGGATATCATTGTAATGATCCCCATGTTAGAACCTGCTTGAGATTACTACAAGGAGGATTTAGAGGGAATTATTCCTCAAATAAAAAGGCAATTAAGTCAACTTGATCATTTTTGTAACATTTCACAAGTTAAGTAATCTAATACTCTCTTTCATTAGTAAATCTGATAATCTTTTTGCTACCATTAAGATAGTTCCCCTACAAATGCCTTTGAATATTGGCTTTAAATTCCTGATACAAATCAAACCTCAAAACTCAAAAAATTTTCATTGAGTATCTGTGAGATTTTCCCTCATGATTCTGGGGTTGAAGGCCTCTTCTCCCTCATTTCAGAAGTGAAAACAAAATATTGTAATCAAAAGCGCCAAAGTACATTGAAAATGCTTGGTAAGCTCAAGTTGCATTTGAATCAAGAATGAATGTCCAAGGAAAAATCCAAAAACTACCCAATGACTGAGTTTGATTAAATGGCTGGTTACAATTTTTTTACTTCAGCACTTGAACTTGAAGGGCTTGAAGAAGGGGTTTTTGGTCAGGCTGATATGGACTTTTCTTCCTGGCAAGACACCTTTATGGATACAATGTTTGACTTTGGCTTGTGGGAAGAGGGTAATAATGAAGGAGCTTGCAAAATATCTCTTATTAATGATGCTGCTAATTTGCCTCAGCAAACCAGTGTATGGGATCCTTATCAATCAAGTGTTTAAGGTTTTGTTCCAACAATTTTGTGTACTTTTTGTGATGTTTTTTTTGTAAATATATCAGGCATTTTTCCTTTTTTCTTTAATTATATGCCCAAAAAGTTGCAAAAACAAGCAGCGCGCCATTGCCGCCCCCATACATTGGTGTGTCAACTTGTGCCTAAATTGCGTGCCCATGGCACCCCCTTGAGAAATTTGTGGTACCATCCACTTTACTGGCCGCATCCCTTGAAGCCATATTGCGCGTGAACGCCGGAGATTATGGGTTAAGAGAGGCCGTGGCGCATTCCCGCGTTCGACGCCAAAATTGTCGCACTAGCGCGCGCCGCGGAGTTCCCGGAAACTCAGCATCAAAAGCAAGGTTTGCGCCATCGAGCGAGCACATCCAAGCTCCGCCGGCGCATACACCATCCATTATGTCTGGCCGGCCACGAAGAAGCACCCGTTCGGCGGTTGAAACATATGCCGAGGTTTCTGATTCCGAATCCCGTGTGGGCGCCCCACGGAAGAAAAAGGAATTGTGCGCTTCAAAGTCCAGATTTGCGAAATCAGCATGCAATGATAGCTCAAGTCTTAGTGACTTGAGCGACTACCAAGACCGACCCCCTTCGCAAAAGCTCCATCGCACTCACTTGATTACAAATGAATCCGCTAGTCAATCTCTCTTTCAAGCTGTCGATTCGTCCCAACCACTGCATCCTTTTTCATACCACACCTCCCATCTTATCCCGTCTCCATGTCGTTCTAGCACTGAAGTTAATGCACCTTTGAAATCAAGGCCTTCGGAAATTGGCGATGTACCGAAAATTGGGTTATGGTATGATCAAGTCAAAAGAAAGTCAAAAGAAATAGAGACATGCCTTGGAGGAAGGAACCCAACAAAGCGGAAATATTGACTAATCAGCAGAAAGGCCAGCGGGCTTATGAAGTAAGCCAATATTCTCCAGCCAACTTCAACGCCATATCCCATCCCGGCAACACATTGAAGTCGCTTGAGTGCATTTATCTTGTGGACTCTGCAGAGCAAGTTGATTTAAAGTCGTTGGCACTGATAATGCTTTCTTCATCTCTTCTTGTATAAGGTTTGGGTCAGCGAAATTATGCGTAGGTTTATTTGTCTTTGAAGCGCCTAACCAGTTTACACAATCTGATTTTGTTGAGATTCTATCTCCTATTTCCCCCTAGTTCAACAAACTCAGGTAGAAACAGGTCCGTACAAATCTATTTTACCATTCGCCTATTAAATCATCTCAAACAAGAAGGCTGATATGGTATGTTGTATTCTACTTGCAGTTAAATCATATTATCGTAAGTGGGATGTGCATACAAAGAATAGCAACAGGGTCTTGAGCAGTGATGTTTTTCAATTTAGTTCGCTGGATGAGTACATTTCCAACTATTTTTGATTTAGCCAAGGCAAACATTGAACAAGTCAATCAATGTTGGCAAGGTTGGGCCATTTTTCTGCCATGCTCTAAGCTTTGTGATACTTTTTTTTGATTTTTTAACCTCCCAATGACGTTCATTTTTTTTATCTTAAGGACTTGGTTATTACTCTCGAGCCTCTCGGCTATTATCTGGTGCCCAAAAAGTCGTCAATAAATTTGATGGGATACTACCCGATGATCCCTCAATAATGGAGAAAGAAGTTGACGGGATGTAAGCGGCTTATTCAGATTTTATTTGACTCACGCCTGCCTTGACCCCGCACTTACCCTCAATGGTGCGCTTTAGAGGTCCTTATAGTGCCGGCGCCATAGCTTCTATCGCTTTCGAAAAACCAGTACCCATGATAGATGGCAATGTTCATCGAGTTCTAGCACGTATGTGTGGACCCAATGGACATTGATTAGGTTACTTCATTGACATTCGACCGTCTTTTGGAACTTGATCAGGTCTGACCGCCTTGTATTCACCACAAGCTGCAAAGGCTACCACTAAATTTTTGTGGTCAGTCGCTTCAAATCTTGTCCCAGAACAAAGGCCAGGTGATTTTAATCAAGCCCTGATGGAGCTTGGTGCCACAATTTGCAAACCTCGTGAGGCTCGCTGCCCATCTTGTCCGTTAGCTAAGTGGTGTAGAGCTTTCGAAGAGGTAACAAAATATTTACTTGTTGGTTTTTCACCATGAACTTGATTTGAATTGCCTTGAGTTCTTCGCCAGCATCAGGCGTTATGTTCCTCCGATAAGCCGAATCTTGGCCTCAAAACCATTGATATTGAAGATGCTTGCGATCTTTGCCATCCGTTTACGCCATTACAATCCATATTCACGTCCACAGACAAACATGTCTTGAGGTATCCAATGGCCAAAGAACGCAAAAAGCCAGTGCCACGTGAGGTAGCTGTTGGTGTAGTTCAATGGCAACCTGTAACACCAAAAAATGAAGACCCCATTCATCGCCCTTTGACTGAGCCTGAAAGCATGGTATTATTAATTAAACGCCCCCAAAAAGGTCTGCTGTTTTTTTCATCAGGACTTACCCACTACACCAATGTATTCATTTTTATACTTGCAACTACGTAACCAGGCCTTTTGGCTGGATTGTGGGAATTTCCTTCCGTCGATCTCTCTCAAAGCAATGATTCAACGAAACGCTCAAGGCTTGCTCAAATTGACACCCTCCTCCATGAAACTTTAACATCATCTTTCCCCCCTCTAACAACCCTTTCCCTCACCAATCATAACGCATCAATACCTAACGAACCGGGTATCAAGGTAAAAGAGCTTCAACAAGATTTGCCAGACATTCAACATATCTTTTCCCACATGAAAGTTACGTACAAGCCAATTAAGATTACTCTCTGCTCAACGGAATTACCAAGATTAAACCACCAAGATTCAAATACCAAAGCAATTCAATCCCATCATGTGAAGTGGATTCCCAGCTCCCTAGTCATGACATCCAACATTGGCAATCCACATAAAAAGGTCTGGAAAAGCTTAGTGAATATCAGTTACGCCAGCGCTCTTAAATATAACAAGCGCAAGTTTGATTGAAGGACTGTCTAACCTCCTTATGATTCCGAATGCCACATGATGATGCTAGGAAGTTGATGTGACTACATATCCAAACCAAATGCATTGACTGTCAAAGCCTAAATCGTGAAAATCAGAGTCATACTCTAGGGGGACGCGTGATCGGGACAGATGGCCGAGTGGTCTAAGGCGCCGTCTTAAGGTCTACTCTTTCGAGGAGGATCGGCGGTCTTCGGGCGTGGGTTCGAATCCCACTCTGTTCATTGGGTAGGATTCTTGGGATGTTATCTTATTGCGGGGTCACAGCCATGGGAGGAGGTCCGCCTGCGCATGCGGTTGTGGGGCTTGAAAGGTTTATATTATGGATCGTTGAAATCAACCTTGGTTATCAATGGCTGTTGATGTGGAATTTCTTGCCTTCTGAACTCCGAGTTGGAAATATCAGCTTGAATTATTTGGAAGTATCATTTCCTTCAATAAAAATTCTAAATTCATTTTTGCGCACCTGTTTTTAAGAAATTGTTAGTTAAGTGGATGAAGAGACTATTTTTTCTAGTTTTTCAAAGTTGGTTTCTCCACTGAAGGCTTACAAAGTTATATCAAATAGGAAGAATGGAAGTTGAGAAGGACAATTTGATGTATACATACATGGAGACATTCAAGTTATATTAGGAAAATTATCATGTGACTAGAGCATCCAAAAGAAAATATGTTATTGATATATCAAGAAATTAATAATTACATGATAAGCTTTCCAAAATCTTGATCCTTCATACATTTAAAGTAATAAATATCAATCTTTAGATTAGGATTTGAGACTCAAATCAGTAGAGATAATCCAGATTATTTCATGAAATTTGAAAATAATAATTTCTATTTAGAATCAAAGAAAATTTAAAGTGGTTTTTAATTCATTAAAAGTAAAGGCAAAAGATCTAACTCATAATATAATAAATTCAAAAAAAAGGATCAAAATTTATGAAAAATTGACCTAAAATATTGAGTTCTATGGTATTGTTTTTTCATTAGGAGGATTAATCAAGATTATCAAGAAATAATAATAAATAGGAATAATTTCATATTTGAAAGAAAGTAAATAAAAAAAAGCTTACAATAAATTTCAAATAAGTGAAAAGATCTTAATAATACATATTAATTTGAGAAGGAATGAGCAAAATCTATAAGAGATTATTTTAAAATATCGAGTTCTGCATTCTTATCTGATTGATTTTGGTCTTAAAAGATGATGAAGTATAAGCGGAAATGATAATTAAAAAACTTTAATGAAGTTAGAGCTAAAAAATAATTGTCAAGTTTTTTGACTAAAACATGAGGAAACCTTGAAAATATGAGGAATATACCATCATTTCAATGATACTTTGTAACTTGAAATGTCAGTAATAGTAATCAATTGATTAAAATTAGGTTTTAATATATAATTATTTTTTTCAAGGTCTTATTATTCCTCTGAAAAAGCTTGGGTGGTTGAAATATTGATAAAAGAGTTTTATTAATTTAATGTTTTTAATTATATTCTTATTTCTCAATTCAGGTGGCTATAAATTTATATTTTGGCTTATTACTCAGGTTAGTAATTGGTTTATATTTTGAAGATTAACTTAATATTGATTTAAGATTAATTTTACATCAATATATTTTTAATAAAAATTTTATAGTTACTTGATACATAAAAAATATGTAAAATATGATTTTTTTTTCAATGATTTTGTTGAAGCTGTCTTCTCTTTGATATGTTCTTATTGAAATTTATATTTATAATTAGATGATATAGGAATTTATATTATAGCTTTAGATAATATAAATCTCAATATTGATTTAAGGGGAATACAAATTAAAATAATCTTTGTGTTTTTATCTTCATGTTTCTTATTTATTGATATCAATATACAATTCATTTATTTTGTTGATGATTTAAATAATTTTATTATATATTCATTCTAACTAAGGTTTCTTTGATTTGAAATTATTCAGATATTCAAATAGGCTATATTTAGTTAAACTCAGGCATAGTATGGAAAAAATATTATTAATCTAGTAATATGGGCTCAATTCAAAGAAATATAGCACTGTATTTGAATATAATATTGGTAAAGATAAGATCATAGTAGTAAAGAATTCTTCAAATAATCAAGCTCAATTTTCAATTGAAGTATTATATAAAATAATTTTTCAAATAGGTACATTTAATAGCATTAATCATAGAGAATCCATTACCACTAACCTATTGTATCATTGTGAAAGGATAAATAAATATAAGAAATTGACAGAAATATATTGGGGTTAATCTCTAATGTGTTGTTGAAAATACCAAAGACAAATCTTAATGGTTATGAAAAGGGATATGAGATGTAAACTAAAAAGAATTTTCCAAGAGTAATGACATATAGGGAGATATGAGGATTTCAAAGAGAAATATTCATAAAGAACTCAAAATGAATTGTAATTGTAATTTCTATAATGTAAATAAAATTTTAATATCAAAATAAATGGGAGAAAGGTATTAGTAAAGGAGCATACCTACTTATCTGAAATTACCAAAATGGGTCAAATTCACATAAGAAAGTCCTTTTTTCAAAAAGAGAATAAGTACATATTGATTCAGATGAGGGTTTTTCAAATAAACTGACATAATTATTATTTGAGCCATCCAAAGATTGGGTAGAGTGATTTGATAAATTATCTATGAGTTTAAGGAATGAAACATTGGATTAAAGGAATAATATAAAAATCCATAGCTATAATACTATTTTAAATAGTAATATTCTATGATTTAATGCCTTTATGGCTCATTAAAAAGATTCAGAATACTGAAGAGTGACTTAATAACTGATACTTAATTGGTGATATTGATTATTCAATGATCTAGCTGAAAATTAAATTTCAATTAACCAAAAATATTAGTTTAATATAAATTTTAAGTATTAGTATATGAATTAAATTAAAAGTAATAAATAGAGGCCATTCCTTGGACTGTGTCATTGTGAGCCTGTGAGGTATGTATAACATACCCACAAGGCCACAAATAACTTTATACACAGTTAAATTTGTCTTCAATAGACTTTTTAATTGAATTTAAAATAAAAAATAACAAAAAATAAGTATAGCTTTTTTTTGGATAAACAAAGTTACAAATATTATGTCATTTTTGGAGTCTACACCAAAAATAACCTAGGGTACATCCATAAGGTGTTATACCCAAAGACACTTATTTATTATGTTATTGGAAGATTTAAGAATCTCACAGTACTAATGTAACTTTTTTAACATTTTTTTAAAATTGTTAAATTTAAGCTTAAATAAGCTTAAATTTAAAGTTGCATAAGGTTTATGCAAACTTACCAAAATTTCAGTTAAAATTGAGGTGTGGTGTATATTTACTGAATTAGCTAAGGATTTGCCATACAGAATGTAAATCCTGCATGAGCTGAATTTAAAGGGTTTAAGGCCATAATATGGCTTTAAATAAATAAAAGGGCAAAATCCACGCAAAAAGGTGGGACAAAGGAAAAAAACCAAATAGAGCTGGGGTACCCAACTTTTTGGATCTGCAAGGATTCAATTAAGGTTGTCCACCTGTATAGGAGGATTTTCAAACTTATTTAAGCTTTAAGATTAGACTTTGATCCAACATTAAAGTTTAAACTGGTTTTATCCCAAATTAGACAGGAATTTCAAGCTTCCAAAGGGTAAATCCCAATATGCAGGCTTGAATTCAAGGTTTTAAGAACTGTCAAAGCTTAATTAAGCTTAAAAATCATAAATAAGCTCAAAACTTTAAGGTTTCAAGCATTAAAACCTTATCAAAACTTAAGGTTTGGTGTGTATTGCTATTTAATGTGGAAAAATAGCAATAACCTCAAAAATTTATTAAAAATCCAATTCTTAATGGATTTGCTTGAAAATCTCACACAGCTTACAATTCAATATTATCTACATATAAATTAAATTTTAGGTACCTTTTATAAGTAAATTTCCTGAGTAATTAGCCTGGAAATTTACTCTTTTAAATAAAACTCAAAGAAAATTATAATTTCTTTAAAAATTAATTAAAAATTGAGTTTAAGAGATTTCTGCTTGAAACTCTATTTTTAAGTTGTTCATGTGATGAACTTTAATATAAATAAGTTTATTTATATTGAAAACTTAAAATAATTAGTTTAAATGAGGATTAAAGCTACATGGAGTTAAGAATAACATTGATAACTTTAAATTGGAATTAAAATTAAATTACCTTAAGCTAAGAAATTTATTTTTAAAGCATGGTTCTTCAGTTTTGACCTGAGAATGCCCTCTATATCCATTATGAATCATGAGAGCTGCTTTGAAGACATAAAAAGAGTCCTTTCATCACTGTTTTTGTCCATCATTCATTATCAATCCAATCATATTAGGAATTTAAACAGGTAAAGTTTTATTAAATATAAAATATTATTATTAAAGTAATTCTTAAGTTATTTTATTATTTATAAATTAAAATTAAAGAATTGAAATTATACAATTTAGATTATTGTTGTAATCACCAATAATATATTTTATTATATAAAATTAATCATGTTAAATATCTTTAAAATCCACAAATTCCTCTTAAAAACTCTTTAATCATAATTTTTATTATAACAAGTTGTTTTATCTTTGAAAATATTGATTTTTGGCATGTTTTTAACTTATAATTATTATTTAATATAATAACTGTTGTTGTTTGACTTGTTGTATTAAATAAATATGATGAGTAAGTTTTCTCTAAAGTTTATATCTTTTTTATGTAGTATTAGTTTTTTTATAGAGAATTTTATTCTATAAGAATTATTCCTACACTGTGTGTGTCTTAATTCTTTTATAAATAATATTCATATTATATATAAGTGGTTAATATTCATATTTTCCACGTTTAATTGTCTCATTGAGAGCTTTACACTTCTTATTGTTATAACTGTCAGTGACTATAACAATAATAGAATAATTATAATTTATTATAATTATTTTATTATTATTATTATATTTTTATAATAATAATTAATTTTTTTAATAATTATATTTAAATTTGTGGTTATAATATTTTGTTATATTATATATTTTTATTGAGGACAGTCATAGTACTCTTGATATTGCTACTATTATCAAGAGTTTCATAGACAAACCTTACAGTCATTTTGAGATAGGTATAAAATAGAATAAAAGGAATCTAATACTTCCATTTTTATAGAGTGAGAATTTTCTTCTGGTGGCTGTATTTTTGGTCAAAAAGCCAATAACACCTGTATTAGTGCCCAGATTTAGCTTGGAAGCAGTGAGCCTTAGAGGTATTTTTATATACCCAAAAGACCACAAACAAAAAATTAATATACAAACATAAGTAAAATAAGGGTGTTGGTAAGCACACGTTGTGGGAACTCCTTTTGGTATGGGATGAAATAAGGCAGTACCTTGAGGGGTAAATTATTGGTAAGTCTGTTTTGAATTTCAGAATTGTCCAATAACCATGGGTGCTAAGGTGTATTAGCTGCCCCTCTAAATAATACTGAATAGTCAGCCTACAGAGAATCACAAAATGAGATAAGATTCTTGGCTTTAACAGATAGAGAAGACTTATCAGCAGTCTCTAAATAATACCTATCAATAACACTACAGTAAAAACTCTGATCTAAAATTTCTGGTAAAATAAACACTAAGATTTTTTTTATTTTATTTTAATAAGAGTGATGATAATATATATATATGTTTTGGGTTTCTGTTATTTTAATAAAACTAATAAGAATGATAAGAATATATATATTTTTTTATGGTTTAGGTTGATTATAATGATTTTTTTTCTTGATATGAGTACTAATAATACAACTACTGGATTTGATTCTTTTAATTTTTTTTTCTTTTTTAATACTGAGTTTTATATCACTACTACTTCTTTTTTTTAATAATACTAAGCCACTGAGCAAGGCTACTGAGCTTTTTACTACATTAATACTACTATTCTTCACTAATACTAAGCTACTGAGCAAGGCTACTGAGCTTTTTACTATGTTAATACTACTATTCTTCACTAATACTAAGCTACTGAGCTTTTAACTACTAAAATACTACTACTATTCTAGAGATACTGCTAGTTCAGGGATGGTTGTGATCCTGGATAGTGGGAACTTGTTCCATGATGATGGGGAAAATGAGGGAGAGAGGACCTCTATTTATAGCTTTTGGGCCTCCATAGAGCTTCTCAAAACAGGGTACTTAGAAAAAATCATAGTTGAGAGGTTTTAGCTAGTGAGACGTGTAGTTTTGGTGTAGCAACGTGTTTGCTGAGAGAATTATGCTGGTGGTGCTTTTTCTTATCAAAATCATGTGATGTATTTGAGATAATTTGGCTGGTGAGATTTTCTTTTTATCAGAGTCATGTGCGGTCATTGAGAAAATATGGCTGGTGATGTTTTCTTGAAGGTGGGGAAAGTATTTTTTGTTTCTATTTTTACATATGTTATGAGAGAATTATGCTGGTGGTTCTTTTCCTTATCAAAATCATGTGATGTGTTTGAGATAATTTGGCTGGTGGGATTTTCTTTTTGCCAAGAAAGTGCAGAAAATACAGCTCCTGACAATTGAACTTTCTTCTAGTCATATGATATATATGAGAAAATTATGCTGGTGTTTCTGTTTCTTATCAAAATCATGTGATGTATTTGAGATAATTTGGCTGGTGAGATTTTCTTTTTATCAGAGTCATTTGAGGTCATTGAGATAATATGGCTGGTAATGTTTTCTTGAAGGCAGGGAAAGTATTTTTTGTTTCTATTTTTAGGTATGTTCTGAGAGGATTATGCTGGTGGTTTTATTTTAGTATTGTATCATTTCATAGGGAGATTTTATCATTTCTATCAAGTTTGATGCGTGTTATTATTACTAAGGAAGCATTTGTTCTTGGAAAATATATTGTAATTTTATGCATAGCCTTGAGGTATTTCTTCTTTCAATTGAATCAAAGTGGGGAAAATACAGCTCTGATGCTGTGGTCCGTCTTCATATACCTTTATTTAGATTAACTCCTTTTAATTGCATAATTTGTTATTGATGATGCAATAAGGTGGATAAATTATTTGATACTATACTGTTTTGATAAGATCTTGAGGCTGTGTATTGTATATCTCTTTTTGAAATTTGTAATTGTAATGTGTAAATCTGTTTTGCATAATTCTTTTTATTATAATTTTTTTCTTTTGTTTTATTGGTAAGCTTGAAACTGGCACTAATGGTATGGAATACCACAACGTAAGTGACCTTATTTTTCAAAAAAAAATCCTCAGGATCAGTTTTGAGGATTTTTTTAATTTTCTTTTGCCATATTTTTCCCGACTTGGCATGTCAATAAGCACAAATTTTTTCAATTTTTTTACTGCCAAATCTCACCAATTTGGCCAATATGCCAAAATGGCATATTTTTTTCAAAAATTCATTTAAAATCTTCCCACTTATGAATTTACTTCATTTTTTTTAAAATGAAGGGTTCAATGTGAAGAATAAAGCACCAGAATCCCATAATTTTGGGAATTTTTTTGGGTGGGACAAGTGAAGGCGCAAAAAGGTTTTTTTTTTTCAATTGTTTTTTCCCGTCATTGTAATATGCCTATTTTTAAAAAGTGAATTTAATAGCTTCCCACTTATGAATTTACTTCATTTTTTTTAAATTAAAGGATTCAATCTGGAAAATAAAGAACCAGAAGCTCATGAATTGGGAAAAATTTTTTGGTGGGACAACAAGTGAAGGCGCAATGAGTGTTTTTTTCAACTGTTTTTTTTCTTATGTGTAATATGACTTTTTTCAAGTACAAAATTTCCGCATGTTTGATAAAAAAGGAGACTGAGGTGGGATTTAAGCAATAAATATGACTGAGGAGGGAGATAATTGGCATAAATTGTATATACAAAAATCATTCAATCAGAATCAACCTCCAAAATAGTGGGTTTTTTCTGAGAGGGGGAGGAAGTTTGGACAAATACAACATTCTGTGTTTCTTAAATTTATCAGCCCACCCCAGGGCTTGTTTTTGGGCATGAATCTCCCAGTTCACAGTAATGGGAGGGACTGGATAAACTTTAGAAATGATGATGTCCAAAGGAACAAAATGAGCACAACTATTTGAGAAGCAGATGAAAATGGGGGGATTATCATTTGGAGGACAGAAATAAGGGAAAAAAGAGAGAGATTGGGCTGTGGAATAAAAGAAAACCGGTCTTTTATACTTATTTGCAATTGGATCCCCCATTTCATGCATGGACATCCACTTGCTTTTTGGAGCCTGGCCAACATCTTCATACAATTCAATTCTTTCCAAATAAGAGGATACTGAGGGAATTAAGGTGTTCATGGCTTCATAAAGGTCTTGATTTTGGTGAATTTCTTCAGCCAAGTCACCTCTGACATCAGCCCATTGATCTTGAGTCTTGTAAATGAAGTGGGATACTGTTCTGTAGCCACAGTTTCCATCACCCTTGACATTGATGGCCTTGAAGGTGTATTTCAATATAAACTTGGGAAAGTCTTCTGAGCCAGTTATCTGATAAAATAAGTTCAAAAAATGAATAAATATCAAAATAAACAACAGAAAATTACATTAAAAAGAATCAGAAACTCACAAACATCTCGGAGCATTCATCACTTGTGTGATAATTGCTTTGACAATGCTCACAGGTCAAGTAAACTGCATCATAGATATTCAAACTGGTGGCAGGCTTGTGTGATTTTGCTTCCAATTGCCAATCTTCTGGACCCTCTAAGGGTTACTTCTGATTTACTTAATTCAGTTGCTGAGGGTAGTGAATCTGATGAACTGATGGATTTAGATAATGAGTCCTCAAAATATTCAGAATCTTCAGATGAGTCCACTTCCATAATTGGAGAGGGGACATTTGACTGGGATCTTGACATTGTTGTACTGGTCACTTTTGAGGGGGGTCTTCCTCTTCTCTTGGATTGACTTTCAATAATTTCAAATATTGAAGGTTCTCTTTTGTTTTGATTTTTGTTTTTATTCTTGGCTCCTTGGGGTCTTCCACGGATATTCTTGCATTCTAGAGGGTCTCCATAATATTGATCATCCTCTTGACTCTTGGGAATTTGATCAAATGGGACTTTTCCAGTCAAAACATCTTGAAGATGTTGAAGTATTGGAGTGATTTCTGCCATTGGTCTTTGAAACAGGTCTTCCCCAATGTCTTCAAATATTTTCTTGGCTTCATTCTTTCTTTCTTTTTAAACACTTTGATCATCACCTTGAAAACCAGCCTGAGAAGAATATGACAAATAAAATAAGTTAATAAGAAAAATAATAATAATAAGAAATTAAAAAACCCTCACAGGAAAATTAAAATGCCATTGAGGATGGAAGTCTGATAATTCGAGCCTTTGGCCCTTGGCAAATGCCTTTTGGGTCTTATGCTTGCAAGGAATGCCTTTATAACTGTTGTATTTGCTGGTGCATTTTTCATTTGGAGGAAATTTTGTTTTGAAATTTTCAAAGGCAATCTGAAGAGCATAATGAGACACCTTGTCATTGAGGGAACAGATGTGTGGAGGAAAATCCTTGACATGGACAATCATTTCTTTGGAGATTCTGTTGATTATTTCAATAAATTGTTTTCTGAATTCCATGTGGAGAGCCCTGACTACCTCCAGGATAGTACCAGTGGACTTTTGGAGCCAAAGTTTAACCATGGCATGGGCACCTTCAACTCTGGAGGTGGAGCCCACACCCAGGTGGCAATGGTGGTTGGTCCAGGCTGGCACATAATACTCCTTTAGAGGAAGCCATCTATTTTCCAAATATTGCAAGAACTCAGGATTTTTGACTTGCTTTTGAAGCTTCTTCCAGTTGTCTTTGAAAGACTTTTCACTGGATGAATACATAAGCTGAGAAATGAATCCCAAAGTCATTAATAAATACAATAATAAGAAAAAAAGTGAAATAAAGTGAAGAAGTATATTACTTGATTCCAAAGGCCCATAAAATTTTCAAAATCAGTTCCATGACCAATTTTCTTCATGCAATGAGCAGATACATCATTTTTGATGTGCCAAATGCATAGCATGACTTTGGAGTCTGGGAAGAGCTTCTTAATAGAGTTTTTCAAGGCCAGATCCCTGTCAATAACGATAACTGGAGGGGGAACAAGATTGGTATTGTTGAGGACCTTTTCTATGTATTGATTTAATGCCCAAGTATATGAAGGTTCATTTTCATTCTTCATCAAACAAAAAGCCCCAGAAAAGGTCTTATTGGTTGAGCTGAATCCAACAATATGAAAAAGGGGCATTTTGTACTTATTGGTTTTATAAGTACAATCCATAAGAATGAAATGAGGAAAGCCATGAAGAAGCTTTATAGCCAGGGGGTAAGTAAAAAACAAGGAGGTAATGTGTCCCTCAGAATCCCTTGCAGAGGAACAAACAAAATTTTTTTCTTTGAGAGTGTCAATAAGAGCATCAATGGGCCTTCTGCCTTGCAGTTTGTCTTTCTTGATTTTCTTGACTTGGTTGTAAATGTCTTGAAGGATTAAAGGCCTGTCAGACTCCCTCTGGCTGCATAATTGGGGCTGAATTTGCCTTGGCATGAGAAGTGATTCAGACATTTGAGCAATTTGGGATGTTTCTTGCTCATTGAATTTCCTGAAAGCAGGATGTGCCATGATATTTTCAGTGGCATCATGGCTATGTTCAGGATTTTTGACTTTAAGAGTCCAAGTGGTACTCTTGGAATATTTCCTGGCATAAAGGCTAAAAGGACAGTCAAGCTTTCTTGAGGTGACTGTTTTGGAGGGGTGTTTGTTGGGATTTGCGGTGCCAGACCTGTCACAACATATTTCAATTTGGTTGTGGGTCATATTGGACCTCAAGGTGGACACAGAATACCCCTGAGCCCTGGCAACATTATGCACATGTTGCCAAAGAAGCTCAAGGGTCTGAAATTCACCTTCAGTGGGGGGTTGAAGTATTTTTTAATGAAAAATATGTATAAAAGTGAAAAAAAGGGGGATTTGGGGGATTTGGAATGGGGTAAGAACCTTTCGAAATGTGAAAAAGAGGTGAAAAAAGGTGTGAAAAATGAACAGAAGTGGTTAAGAGTGAAAGAAAGTGGTTTAAATGTGAGAGTAATAGATGAGGGAAGGTAAAAAATTGAAAATTGAGAGGCTTGAAAGCAGGTTGTTGTGGTGGAAAATGCAGTCTTTGGGGGAAAAAAAGAAAAAAAGTGTGAAAAGCTTTGCAAAATGGCTTTGGTAATTCTTTTTTTCCAAAAAAAAAAAATGGTTTGGGGTGGGGATAATGTGGATTATTGGGGTGTTTGGGCTTGTTTTTTTTGGGGGGGCTGGGCAAAAAAATCTGAAACAATTTGGAGTTAGAGAGGTTTGGTGGGGAAAAAACCTCTTTTGGGCATGTTTTGGCCCAATACAGGCCCAATTGTGTTTCATTTATAATTAAAAATTGGCCCAGGGCACCCTTTACATGTTTTTACCAATTTATGGCCAAAACACGTAAGCTCTTATGTGTTTTTACAAATTTGCTTACGTGTTTTTACCAACACCCTAAAATAAATTTATTTATATTATTAGAATAAAAATTAAAATATAAATATGAATTTATATAGAAAATTAGAAATTCAATTATAATTCAAAAATAAAAATACATTAAATTTTAAAATTGTAAAAACACATTTTTACTTGAAAAAATTAAGTAAAAATGAATTTTCAACAAAATTACCCAAAATAAAATAATTTTGGAAAAAAGTTAAAAGAAATTTATCATAACTTTTTATCTAACAAATAAACATATAAAATTCATTTCACCATTGGATTCCTTATGAAAAATTAGGTGGGGTCACCTCTGAGTGAAATTTCTGTAACTCAACTCTCAATAAGCTTAAATTAAGTTTTTTGTATTTTCTATATAAAAGTTGGAAATCCTCAAAACTTTAATTTGATTCACATCAAATGTAGTGTTAATCATCAATTTTTGTGTTAAAATTGAGGTGTCATGTGTAGTTTAGAAGTTATGAGGAATTGAAGTATTTTCAATTGAATTGTCAAAATGTGCCCATGTATTACATAAGTGAAATTTGATTTACATATGAGGTGTCAATTATTACAGTAGTGTACTGTAAAACTCAATTGAATTACATATGTAAATTATAAGTATAACACATGATTAGTAATTAAAGGAAAAAATAAATTTGGGGAGGAAAAGGAACTCTAGCTCTAAGGGGGAGCCAGACCCCCAAAATCCTTACTGACAGGCATGAGATGTCAAAATTCACGCAAAAGTTCATCACTTTTGGCCTGGAATTGAGTCACAGGGTCTGTGACTCAGTTGATGATGTGGTTTTGATACCAACCAGAGCAGCTTTTAACTGTTGCCAAGAGGGCAAAACTACCCTTAAGATAAAACAATCTTAGTAAAAACAGTTTTGACTGGTTTCTACGTCTCTTACACTCATTCTGACGTCTTTTGAAGGCTCTAGGCCAGGTATTACTATAGTAATGGCTGATTTAAGGGTCTAAAATGGCTAAAACCAACCCTTTTTTGGTCTAAACCAGGTTCAATGATGCCATAATTGGATTTTCTGTTTTCAGAGTGTTTTCCCCGACTGACGAGAGTAAATTTTACTTTTGGAGTAAGAAAATTGATGGCTATAAAAGAATGTCTTCTTTGCCCCACTTTTCTCTTCATGTTAGAATCTTTTCCTTTTATAATTAGTTTAAACATTGTTAAACCAATCAATAAAAGATTCCAACCAACGCTTATGAATATTTTTGAACCTTCTAGCCATGTGAAAAAATTATTATAATCATTTTTACCTCTGAACCACCCCAAAAGTGAATTAAAGGATCATTTATCACTGTTAACTTTGTCACTTTGTTTCCAAATTCATTCTGGTCACTTTTGGGTGTGTTTTCTCTTTAGATATCTTTTTAAAGACTTTTTTCTTTAATGAATTGCTTGCAGTTCCTTGCTCAATTAACTCCAATTGAAATTTCTCCTGAAGAAATTTCTTGTGTAGACTTAAATATCTCTTGTAGAGTATTTTTGGATAAATCTTTATTGTTGGTAAAACAATAAATTTTTATTATATTATTGTTTTATACTTAAAAATTTGAAAACAATAAAATGGGCTTTTTTCTCTTTAAAAATACTATTTCTTACTATTTTTAAATAATTTTCCCTTATACAAAGTTTGAGGACAGGAAAAGTACTTGATATTTTATCAAAAGTTTCATATCTACACCTTACATTTGGGGGCCCAGCCATGATATTTTACCTGTGAAATATTTTTTTACTCTTTTTTAATCATTTTTCTTATATTGAAAAATTAAAAAAACATATAAAAAATACTTATAATTCAAAATATCCACAAAAAAATATTTTTTCATATCATAAGTTTGGCTTATATTTCCATTTCTTTTTTGAAATACCTTTTTTTACTTAATTAATTGGATTTTTCATTAATTTTAGTGTCTGAAGAAGTGGTAAGACAAGAAAACATTGAGACAGCCTCAACAGTTACCAGCATTATTCCTGCCAGTACTGTTATTTCTGACCATAAAAGTACTGTTATTGTGACTCAGAATAATCAACCTGAACCAATTTCTTCTTAATTGATTAACTTGGATATAAGTAATAATCTTCAGAAAGCTAAGAATTTGGCCAAGAGTAAGTTTTTTGACGTAAAATTACTCGTTTAAGGCTTTTTAATCATAAAATATGCCTTTAACCAGATCAGTAGCCAGCTATAACCCCTAAAGCAGCTCCCAGAAAGGTCATAGACGTGATTATGGCAGAAGCCAATCAGTTACAGAAGGACAAGGGTCAGTTGATTACCTCCAAGTTAATAAATTGTGTCATTCTGAATCTGATAAAACTGTTTTACCTTCAAAAAGAACTGAAACTGCCACAAGAAGCCTCAGTGGACATTGATAAAGCCAGCCAGAAGGCTTACAACAATGAATTGCAGCACAAAGAGTACCAGATCCTTGCAGATCTGTGGAAAAACTGCATTAATTCTTACCTGACTGCGAGAAAATTCCTGGGCCATCCCAACACTTGCAAGTTACTCTATGGATGGCATCCATTGATGGAAAAGAAGAAAATGACTCTCTTAACAGCAGAATGGAGGAAAAACAACCCCCCACCACCCAAACAAGTGCCAAAAACAGCCCCAGTGGGCAGCAGCAGTAATTCCAACATGAAAAAGCTTCCACAAGCTCAGAACAAGGGCAAAGGAAAGGCACCAGCCACAAAACCTTACAGCCAGGGCTACAGGATGCCATGGAAAATGTATTTCAGATGGCCAGAACAATGATGGAACTACAAAAGAAGGAGGAAGCCAGATTAAAATATCAGAAATGATTTCTGACATTTTTGATGCTATCCCAGAGCTGTATGAAGCTATAACGGACGTAAAAAGTCATATTTATGATAAAAGTTCATCAATTTATAACAATCTTGAAAAAAACTACTTGAGTCTGAGCCAAATCAATGAAAAACTTATACATTTTGAAAAAGATTTAAGAAAAATTAAAACTTCCAATAATGATAATTCTTTTGGCAATAAGATAAATGAACAATATACCATTATTAAAGAATTAACAGACAAATATTCTAAATTCAATATTGATTACATAATTGAAACAAGAATAAAAGAAGCCATAAGTACTATCAAAGAGGATAATAAGAAAGCTCTTGGTGATATTTCAAAATAATTTACTGAAGTAAAGACACATATAATTGCCTTGAAAAAGTGTTTTGATACCTTGAAGGAGGAAATATCAAAATTAACAATAAAGTTAAATGAGGTTATCTCTGATAATACTAAACAAACAGAATTATAGAATGAGCTGACATATAAAGAGGATTATAATAAAAATAATATAATGAACTCTATACAAAGCTTGCAACATGAATTAAGAAATTCACAAAGGTGTAACAACAGTAAAATGAATGATATTGAGCAACTACTAAACACCTTACCAAGAATGTCTACACCTCTGAATCAAAATGAGGGTACAAGGATTCCCAATCGATAATTATTGGATATTGAAAATTCACAGTTAAAAAATGAATTTTTTACTTCTTTTCATAACTTGGAACCATAAATGGGCCAAACACTCTTGAAAGAAGTTCCAAAACTTAAGGAATGGCCTCACTTCAGTGGTGAAGAAGAATATGATCATATGGAATTTATCAGAGGTATTTACATGATCAAAGAAGATTTTGAATTACCAGACAAATTAGTAACAGCTATATGTAACACCTTGTTTACCAAATCAGCTCACAGATGGTATATCAAATTGAGACAAGCACATGGACACCAAAGTTGGACTTGGTGGAAAACCCAAATTATCAACAAATGGGCCAATTATTCTTGGAGGTTCAAGGTTGAAACAGCCTTTGAATCTGGAAAATTCAATGCTGATGAAGACAAAGCTTTACCATGGTTTTTCCAACAAAAAGACAGACTAACAGCATTATACACTGACATGTCAGAATTTATGATTCATAGGAAAATTCTAAGACAATGTGGAGGTGACCTAGAGCATGCTGTCAAAAGCAGAACTACTGAACAATCTTCAGCAGAAGATATCATCAATATATTAGAAGAAGTAACCACCAGAACCAAAATTGGCTCTAGTAGGGTGAATCTCAAAACAAAGCACAATACACCTTGGAAAGATTCTGTGGAAAAAAACCCCAAAGAAAATTCTAATAATTTGAAATATAAATCTGAAGATACAATCAGGAAATTCCATATTTGCCAAAGCACCACACATTTATCCAATACATGTCCAAAAAGGGGGAAAATCAATGAAATTGACATTGAAAAAGAACCTGATGTTGAAAAAGATGATGTAATTGAAGAAAATTGAGATGATAAATCATCAATATTTTCTGAATCTTCAAAGGATATAGAAAATATCAATGCCACCTTTGACATCATGGAATCTTATTCACACTTGCCACAGTTGAGAAATAGCCAACTTGATTTATCAAAAATTCAAGATGCACAGTTAATGAAAACCAAACCAAACAGAGGGAAAGGTTATACAGCTGGAAACTCCTGTATAACAGAAGTAGTAATTGATAACAAACCCACTAAACTACAACTTGATCCAGGAGCATTCTGCTCTTGTGTAGGTAAATCCTTTCTTAAGACTTGTGTACCAAATTTTGAAGATCAATTGTTGCCAATTGATGGTATAAAATTCAATAGTGGAAGTAACCCAATGAAAGCATTGGGAATATTTGAGACTAGTGTCATATTTCCACATATAAATGGGAATTTAAGAATCACTGTTAAATTTGTTGTTATGGAAAATTGCTCTAGTACCCATTTCATATTGGTAAATGATTATTTTATCATGTATGGATTAGATTTACATAACAAAAAGGACAGATACTTTACTATTGGAGAAAATAAGCACCAAAAATTTGCCTTTTTACCATTTAAAAGACAAATTACAGTGAACAAAGTATCACCAGTCAGCTTAAAGTTAGAGAAATTAAAGTCTGAACAGTTAAATGAAGCTGAAATAAACCTTCATTTGAGTGATAAACAAGAAAATAAACTTTCTTCTCTTTTACATGACCACAAAGAAGCATTTGCTTCAGATAAAGAACCCCTAGGGGAAATTATTGGTAATGAAGTTGACATTACTCTTAATATTGAGAGACCTTATCCACCCTCTTAAGATGACCTGCATATCCAGCACGTCCAAAATCAAGAGAAGCTCTGGAAATTCATATCACAGAACTTCTAGACGTTGGTGTAACAAGAAAAGTGGGCCACAATGAAGTAGTAGAAATAACTACACCAGTAATAGTGGCATGGCATAATGGAAAATCTAGAATGGTTGGGAACTTTGAAGCTCTGAACAATTACACTGTTCCAGACAGGTACCCAATACCAAAAAATCCAAATTTACCTCACCCAAATATCTCAAGCAATGTATATAAGCACTATGGATGCCCTTAAAGGATTTCATCAAAATGTAGTGACACCAAGAGCAAGGAAATACTTGAGAATTATTGTTCATTGTGGAGTTTATGAATATTTGAGGATGCCTTTTGGAATCAAAAATGCACCTTCACACTTCCAAAGAATGATGAATGAAATTTTCCCTGAAGAGCTTTCAGAAGGATGGTTGATCATTGACATTGATGATATTATTGTCTGTTCCAAGACTTGGGAAGAAAATATGTGCAGATTATCCAGAATTTTTACAAAAATCCAATCTGCAAACATGAAAATCTCTTTGAAGAAATGTCATTTTGGATTTAAGGAACTCAAAGCACTAGGACATGTGGTATGTGGTCTATCCCTTGGGATTGACAAAAACAAAGTTGCAGTAGTATTACTGAAACCTATGCCTCAAAACAAAAAAGAAGCTCAATAATTTTTGGGTTTTGCAGGATATTAAAGGCAACACATTAAAGATTTTGCATCCATAGCAAGACCTCTTTATAAGTTATGTGACAACGACACAGTATTTGATATGACTTTTGACAGAGTAAAAGCCTTTGAATCTTTAAGACAGGCCTTGACCACTGCTACACTGTTACTGATGCCAGACTTTAAACTGTGCTTTAAAATTTACATTGATGCATCAGGGGATGGGCTTGGTGCTGCACTTCATCAAGTCCAAATTTTAAATGATAAACCTGTTGAAGGGCCCATATGTTTCATATCAAGCAAAATAAAACCAACTGAAGCCAGATGGAGTGTTTATGCCTTGTTTGGGCTCCAGAAAAACGCAGTTACTTTCTGGAAGGATGTGTTTTTGAAGTAATAACAGATTGTACTGCTGTTAAATCACTCTTAAACATGAAAACACCCAACAGAAATATGCTCAGATGGCAAATAGACATACAAGAGTATAGGGGAAATATGACTATTGTTTATGAAGATGGGAATATTCATAAAAATGCAGATGGACTAAGCAGATGGCCATTACCAAATGATATTGATAATCCTGCTTATGTGCCAGAAGAAGCTTCCCTACAGATCCCAATAGATGGAATAAGTGTTACAGACTTGAACACCACCTTCTTTGAAGAAGCAAGAAACAGCTACACTCATGACAAGAATTGTAGCATCTTATGCCAATTACTTAATAAAGACTGTAAAGAAAACTCTCTAATAAATGACTTGGATGAAGTATGGAAGAAATCTTATGATGAATGAAGATTTCACCTACTGGATGGTATAATTTACCACAGAACCAAGCACACATGTATCATGACAGTTGTAGACAGGTCATTAATCAATCTTTTACTCAAAGAATGCCATGATAGCCCCTTTTCAGGACATCTGTCTGAAGACAGAACAAGAGAGAAAGTAAAGACCTGCATATGGTGGCCAATGTGGCAGAAAGATGTTGCAGAGAATTACAAAATATGTGACAGATGTCAAAAGGCAAATAAATCCACTGGCAAAAGACTTGAAAATATGATCAAAATCCAAGAACCCAGCAGACCTTGGGAAATTTTCCATATGGATTGGGTAACTGGCCTACCACCAGGAGGTGACAAAAGCTATAATGCTTGCCTAGTGATTGTAGACAGATTCAGTAAAACTCCAATCTTTTTACCATGTCACAAAGATGATACAGCCATGGAAACAGCTCTTCTAATATGGAATAGAGTAGTGTCATGGACTGGCATATTCACAAATATCATTAGTGACAGAGATCCCAAATTCACTTCAGCACTGTGGACAAATCTTCACTAACTATTTGGCACTAAATTGTCTTTCTCTACAGCCTACCACCCACAAACTGATGGTCTAGCTGAAAGGATGATACAAACCTTAGAAGACATGGTGAGAGGATTCTGTGCATATGGCCTTGAATTCAAAGATTTTGATGGATTCACTCATGATTAGTGTACTCTTCTACCAGCACTAGAATTGCCATATAAAACATCAATTCATGCCAGTACCAATCAAACTCCTGTTATTCTAGAAAAAGGATGGAATCCCAAGTTACCTCCAGATTCTTTAAGAAAAGATTTGGTTGAAATACATCCTACAGCTTCCAGCTTCGAAGGAATTCTAGAAAGAGCTAGAAAGCATGCAGTAAGATGCATGGAAGACTCATTTGCATATGATAAAGATAAATGGGACAAATAACATGCCATGCCATATTTCAAAGTGGGGGATTTACTACTAGTATCCACCACCAACTTCAATAACATGAAAGGATGTAAAAATCTCAAAGACTCCTTTGCAGGACCTTTTGTTATTAAAGCCCTCCACGGAGAAAATGCTGTTGAAGTAGAATTATCTGAAGAACTTAGTAATAAGCATCCTACATTTCCAGTGAGCTTGATAAAGCCATATAAATCTAGTGATGCTGAAAAGTTTCCCTTGAGGAATAAATTTCACCAAGTTATACCTCCTATTGAGAAATCTAGTATTAAGAAGATTACCAAAGTTTTTGAAGAAAGAAAATTAAGAACCAAAAAAGTAAGGGAAGAACTTGTTAGGTACAGTGACCCAACTTGTGAGGATGAATGGTTAGAAGAAAAGGAAATACCTGAAGCTACCAAACTTCTCAGAAGATTAAGACATACTAGAAATAACAATATTACAAAGTAATATTATTTTTTAGGGGGAGGGAATGTGAGCCTTAGAGGTATTTTAACATACCCAAAAGACCACAAACAAAAAATTAATATACAAACATAAAGAAAATAAGTTTATTTATATTATTGTAATAAAATTAAAATATAAATATGAATTTATATACAAAATCAAAAATGTAATTATAATTTAAAAATAAAAATACATTAAATTCTAAAATTTTAAAAACACATTTTTACTTGAAAAAATTAAGTAAAAATGAATTTTCAACAAAATTACCCAAAATAGAATGATTTTGGAAAAAATTTAAATAAAATTTATCATAAATTTTTATCTAACAAATAAAAATATAAAATTTATTTCACCATTGGATTCCTATCAAAAATTAGGTGGGCCACCTGTGAGTGAGATTTCTGTAGCTTGAGTCTAAATAAGCTTAAATTAAGTTTTTTGTGTTTTCTGTATAAAAGTTATAAATCATCAAAACCTTAATTTAATTCACGTCAAATGTAGTGCTAATAATCAATTTTTGTGTTAAACTTGAGGTGTTGTGTATAGTTTAGAAGTTATGAGGAATTGAAGTATTTTCAATTGAATTCAATTGAATTGTCAAACTGTGCACGTGTATTACATAAGTGAGCTTTGATTTACATATGAGGTGTCAATTATTACAGTAGTGTACTGTAAAACTCAATTGAATTACATATGTAAGCTATAACTATAATTCATGATGAGGAATTAAAGGAAAAAATAAATTTGGGGGGGAAAAGGAACTCTAGCTCTAAGGGGGAGCCAGACCCCCAAAATCCTTACTGAAAGGCGTGAGATGTCAAAATTCATGCAAAATTTCATTGCTTTTGGCCTGGAATTGAGTCACAGGGTCTGTGACTCAATTTGATGATGTGGTTTTGATACCAACCAGAGCAGTTTTTAACTGTTGCCAAAAGGGTAAAACTACCCTTAAGATAAAACAATCTTAGTAAAAACAGTTTTTACTGGTTTCTACATCTCTTACACTCATTCTGACGTGTTTTGAAGGCTCTAGGACAGGTCTTACTATTGTAATGGCTGATTTAAGGGTCTAAAATGGCTAAAACCACCCCTTTTTTGGTCTAAACCAGGTTCAATGATGCCATAATTGGATTTTCTGTTTTCAGAGTGTTTTTCCCTACTGACAAGAGTAAATTTTACTTTTGGAGTAAGAAAATTAATGGCTATAAAAGAATGTCTTCTTTGCCCCACTTTTCTCTTCATGTTAGAATCTTTTCCTTTTATCATTAGTTTAAGCATTGTTAAACCAATCAATAAAAGATTCGAACCAACGTCTATAGATAATTTTGAACCTTCTAACCACGTAAAAAAATCATTATAATCATTGTTTGTAACTCTTATAATCATTTTTACCCCTGAGCCACCCCAAAAGTGAATTAAAGGATCTTTCATCACTGTGAGCTTTGTCACTTTGTTTCCAAATTCATTCTTGTCACTTTTGGGAACTTTTTCTCTTTAAATATCTTTTTGAAGACTTTTCTCTTTAATTAATTGAATGCAGTTCTTTTCTCAATTAATTTTAATTGAAATTGCTCTTGAAGAAGTTTCTTTTGTAGCCTTAAATATTGCTTGTAGAGTATTTTTGGATAAATCTTTATTGTTGGTAAAACAATAAATTTTTATTATATTATTGTTTTATACTTACAAATTCAAAAAAAATGAAATTGGCATGTTTTCTCCTTAAAAACACTATTTCTTACTATTTTCAAATAATTTTACCTTATACAAATTTTTAGGACAGGAAAAGTACTTGATATTTTATCAAAAGTTTCATATCCACACCTCCCCCAGTTTAACCCATACAGGGTGAAAATCTTAACCAAAGTATTGTTCAGGTGTATTCTAATAGCTAGGACCCACCTGAAGCTGTACAGAAAGACTATGGATGACTCTTATTGATGAAGGTATGAGTGATTTATGGATGAAAAGGCCTCGAGTCTCTTTTATACCACATAACCCAGTTATCTGGGAGAGTACCATACAATACCACTTCTGAGCAAGAGAATTTGGGATTGAAACCTTAAATACTTAATAAATCTTTCATATTCCCTTAAACAGAGATAGAAAGTAGCTCAAATGTTAGCCAGAGTTTTGATATATAACATCTATGCCTATTTCACTCATTTGTGTCCAATTATGGAAAAGGTATACAGGCTAGAAGTAATTTTGATTTCTTTCAAGCTAGCACCTTTCTACTTTTAAGAGAGAATCACTAACAAAATCTTATATGCATGAGACAAAGGGCTATCATTGATATAATGTTTCAGCTCTACCTTAGGCCTTACAGAAAATATTCTACTTGGTGTATCTATCATGAAAACTGTAGAAACTATCTGAGAGGTAAAAAATAGCATATTTTCTTTTTAATATTTGAAGGAGATAAGTATGAGAACATTTCATATTGTGATTCTAAAGCCTTAGTTCTATTAAAGTTTACTAGCTCCCTTTGGAAGATCCAGTAAAATATTCCACATTATGAGGCTGTGATACAAATCAAAGCTCCAAGATGGGAAGTGAAAATTAAGTTTTATGCTCACAAAGACAGAAAAAACTTCATAAATTGGTTTTCTCTGATATTTTGGTAAAAAGAATAATGACTTATGAAAGAGCCAGACTCCCTCTTTAAGGTGGTAAAATTTAAAGTATGCATTCCTTAAGTACTGTTTTTGGTTTTTGTGAGCTTATTTATCCTTTATTTTTTTAATAAAGGAAAAAGATGTGTATTCTACTCTTTCAGTTGAATACCATATCATTTAATTTTCTCGTTGAAATCATTGTGATATAGACCTGAGTCACAGGCTGAAAAAAATGGAAGAAATATCATTCAATATATATCATTTTGAATATTACCAATCAATATAAATGAAATGAAAAGTTATAATTTTTTTCCCATTTACTCTACACTTTCATTTGATCCCAATGAAGCCACTTCAAATTGGAAGTGAGGATAAAAGTGTTCAAATCTCTTCTAGTCATGTAAATTATTATAGCTCCGAATAATGAAACAAAAAATTTGAAATGATCAATTATCATTATGGTATATATGTATGAATTTCTTCCTTGAGAAGTCAGAAAAATTTCCTGAAGCTTATATATGAGGTGACAGATATGTCCTTTTTCCCATAAAATATTTTTGTGTATTGTTGTGGTGTGAAAAAGGTATTTAATTATAAAATTAGGGACAATAATCATATTTAATATCATGTAAATACTTAAAAAAGCTAGCTCAAAAAATAACTTTGTATGATGATGTTGTTGAAATGGAGGTTGTTTTCCCTTTTATTAAAAAAGATTTGATTTTGTGGTTTCAGGCTGGTATCAAATGCGTTTATATAAGAGAAAAATCTTTCTTAAACAATCTCACACACATATAGCAGAAATTTATAACTATATTGAAAAAAGTTCCCTCTAGAATTGATAGCTTAGTGAGGAATGTAAAGAAATTTCAAACAAATATATTATATAGACTATAGTTTTACTAAAGGGAGAATTTATAAATATTTCTCTATAAAAAGCTAATAGATTAAGTAATATATAAATCAGCTCTAGACTATCAAAAAAACATGATAAATCAATAACAGCTTATTTTTTAAGTTCAATCAAACAAATATTGATCAAAAATTGTAATCTCAAGTTAGTATTTATTTACATTATTTGAATACTTATGAAAAAGATAGCTTTAGAAGCTTAAAATGAACTATTTTGAAAATTAATTAATCATTAAATTATATTGATAAAATAAAGCATTTTTTCAAAACAATTATCTATATACATTTATACCAAAATAAAAAAAGGCTGTGATATAGGATAAACATTCAATTTAATTATTGAGCACATGTTTCAAATATTTCGGATTTAATTGAATACTAAGATTTTTGATAAAGTTTCTCTATTGTATATCAACTGTGGGTCTTGCAATAATATGGAAAAAAAGGCTTAGTATATTTCTATTTTAAAATTTTACATGAGCTTCAGACTTTTCTGTTAAAAAAATCTAAGAGGATGCAGAACTATTTCCAAATTAAATGAAAATCAATTCAGATAGGTATTGAAAAATAGTTGTTTCAGAATAATATAAGAACTAAAATCTATAGGGAAGTTTTGATTGCATGATAATACTTTTGTGAGGTTAAATTAAATTCAGAGAATGCAAATAAAGACAAAATATGGAAAAAATTATAGGAGGCAATTTATTCTCACTATTGCTTTCTAAATAGTTGGCAGGTAAAGTGGATTGGTAATTTAATGGCATAAATGACATTTTGTTGAAATAAGCTCTTGGTTTGTACCCTTCTTTTACAAACTTATTAATTTTCAGAATATTTGAGGCCTAAAATGATACATTTCTTTGAATCTTATTTCAAGAAGTGAAATGGCTAAAATTTCCATAATATACATCCTGAAAACTCAAAGAAAAACATAGGATTCCACTCATCAAAATTCCTTCTTTTGAATCAAGGGTAAGAATTCTGATAGTTAGATTCTTACTGTTTGGCTTTACGGCCAAATATAATAAAAATCTGGCCATTAATATTGGGAGTAAAGATTTCTGTAAATACTTTTTTTTTCTTAAAATTCCCTTTTAATAAGAATTAATCTAAATAAGCAAATTCAGACTACAAAAGCTTGATATAGCTATATAAAAAATTTCCCTTGATCTTTGAATATTTTCCATAAAATTACAGCTTGGTGGATTTTTTATAAACCAAAGAAACCAAAGATTTTGTTAAATTATTAAAAGAAACACAAAAAGGAGAAAAAAAGAGTAAAAATGAATAAAAGAAAATATAAATTTGAAACCATAAATCAAAATTTGTAAAACTCCTTATGAAAATTTTATAGAATATCAAATGAAATTACCAATTAACCAGCTAAAAGAGTCATTATATACCTAGAAGTAATATTTTATTTCCTGAGAAAATAATATAGTATCTTTGAGCTGAAGCTAGAATTATATGGATATTAATAGTAGAAAATTTCGCAAAACTGATTAGGTCAAGATGAGAATCTGATAACTTTTCAATGAAATATGTTACACTGAGTGTTATTGAAAATACAAATATTTCTCATTAATAATCAGAAATTAAACTCATTAAATTTAAATATAAAATATAACTAGATTGTGAAATATTGAGAGTTATTATGAAATTCAAGGGAGAATTAGGAAAAGATTTCATGCTTTAATAGTTCCTCAAGTATAATATGAAGGTCATAAGACCATGAAAACAATCAAATATAAAATAAAGCTCTATATAAATTTTTATCATATACATCATAAAGCAGAATATCATCCAAATAAAGAATAGAATATCACCTCGAATATCAATAGGAATCTTGAAAATGAATCTTTATCAATATATAATTCAATCAATATTCCTAAACAAAACATGATTCGGGTATTATTTGAGGTATTTTATTAATTTGATACTTGAGTTATATTTATTAAGACTTGTAATAAAAAAAGACTCTCATTATAAAACCAAATTTTGCAGTTGGTATAAAACTAATAATAGAGGTAAGGCCAAAAATAGAAATTATTGGGTAGAAATTTTCTTTTTTTGCCTCACAGAAATTCATTTGGTGTGGGTTTTGAATCTTTCAAAAGCTTGAAGTAGGCCACTTGAGATGGAAAGGGCTTCCAAAAAAAGGGGTTGAGTGAAAATTGGAAACAAAAAATAACAGTAGAACTATTCGATGTGAAAGATAGCTATGAAAATTTCTGAACCCAATTATTTTGATATCAAAAAAATTTCTATTGGTGGGGGTTTCATAATGGGCCAAAATTTCAAAATTTCTAAAATGGCTAATTATAACCTCTTGGGGACTATAATTAGAAAAAGGATCATTTAATTTTATTTTCCCTTTTGAAGTGTTTTAAGATATTTAACTCTCCTAATAACTTATCCTGTTTTAGTCTTAGAGGTTCTTTCAGATGCCCACCACAAATATAAAAATTAGGATTTTTCTTGATAAAAATGTTTATTTAAATTTAACATTGGATTCCTCATTCAACTTTAAGATGGGTCACCTTTGTGTTGAATTTCTGTAGCTCAACTATGAGGAAGCATGAATAGAGTGTTGAGAAAATTTCTAAGTAACAAGGATTTTGTTTTTTTCAAGCAATATGTGGTTCAAAGAGTATTTTCCTGCCGCAAGAATTCAGTCATGTGTGCATTTGGTAGTCTATTATTGAATAAAGTATATCAAATAAATCATGCTGATGTGTTACACAAATGAACTTTGATTTACGTATGAGGTATCAATCTTAAAATTTTTTGAGTTAGAAACTAAATTAAATCACAGATCTAATATGAATTTTACATTCAAAATGGTTGAATAAAATGAAAATTAAATGTACATATTGAGGTTTAGGTGGAAAGAAATCTTGATGCCAAGAGTGCTAGATACCCCCAAAGTCTTTTAATCTAGGTTTTGAGCATCAAGATTGTTTCAAAATTTAATCAGTTCTGGCCTGAAATTGTTTCACAGGGTCTGTGACTCAATTGATTATTTGGGTCAAGTATAAATCAGGGAAGCTTTTGCTTCTTCAAAGAGGATAAAGCTACCATCAAGCTCAAAACTCTCATAAAGAAATTTTTGAGCTATTGAAATTGATGTTACATTAATCTCAATGTGGTTTGAGCCCTAACAGCCAGATTTTACTATAGAAAAAACCAGCTTGAATGGCAAAATAGAAATCTTCCAGCCCAATTTAGAGAAAAAAAAGTCCACAATGATACAATAATTGTCTTTTTAGGGAATATCTATCAATTAATGTGGAATAATTCTTGGAAAATTTAAAAGAAACATTTGAGGGTATAAAATAAATTCTTCCATGCAACATCTTTTCTTTCCCTGTTAGAGTCTTGTTAATTTTATATTCAGCTCAATTAAGCTAAAAAAATCAATAAAATGTCCAAAAAATTAAGCTTTCAAGAATTCAAAATTCTAGAACAGAAATAGAAAATCATAATAATATTTTTTTGTAGCTCTTCTAACTTTTTTAACCCTTGAGACTCCTTGAAAGTAAATTGAAGAATCTTTCATAGCTATAATCTTTGTAAATAAGCTTATATATTATCTGTGGTAATTTTAAGGATTTTTTATTTTGAAATATAATATTCAGAGACTCTGGTTTCATATTTATTTTTTGCATTCCTTTTCTAAATAAAAAGAAAATAATTATTATCTTTAATGCTTAAATATTTCTCAAGGAGTATTTGAGGATAAAACTCTATTGTTGGTAAATAGATAGATCTTTAGCATAATACTCTTTCATACTAATTAATTAAAGAAAACTATTTTTGGAATTAATTCCGTGAAAAATATCAAAGAAACTCTTTTTGATTAATTTAAATGAAACAATACTGTGAGGAAAGGAAAATACTTGATTTTAAATCAAAGTTTCATTTCCACATCTGAAATAATATGAATTTTTAGACTCTATGAGACGCTGAAATTTCTTTTTTAAAGGCTCAAATATTGGATTAAAAGTGGTGATTGAGCCAATTAAAGTGGAATATGACATTCCTGAATTCAAAAGGAAAATAAAATAGTACCTAATTGGCTTTTAAAAGCTGAAAATTAGGAATTGAGAATTAGTTTAAGGAATGATCTTTAAGTATAAGGAGTAGTTCTTTTCAAAAGAGATATCACACCCCTAATAATATAGAATATCATTTCTCTTCCAAGTAGAATTGAGCTAAGGGAAAAAGTGAATATAATATTCAAGCCAAACAGAAAAGTGAAAATCACTTAAAGAATATAGTAAAATAGGATGGTTCTTATTGGGAGTAACGAATGAGGAAATTGAGAGTAATAATGGACTTCTGAAGAACAGAAAACTGTCTGTGGATACCTGTTTGAAATTAAATTTCCTGCTTCTGGAATTCAGATCGTTCAAAAAATTAGGATATTCTTACCATCATGACACCTCTAAACCTCTATTAATGGAAATTTGGCCATTAAAAATGGTACACTTATTCCTTTTGGAATATTCAACATAAAATAAGCTGGAAAGGGAGAACTTAAACCATATAATGTCAGTTGTAGGGTCTGTGAGAGTCCAAAAGTAGAATATTTAGGCCATATTTTCCATAAACAGGCAAGCTCAAAGAAGAGGGATCATAGTTTAGCTATATCCTAATTGATACAAATAAGGATTGGGAATTCAAATACAAACCAATCTCATTGAATTTTAGAAATTGATCAGAGTTGAAGAAAGGTGTCTCTCTATACAGATTTTTAAGTGGTATATTTTTGTTCATTTTGTTTTTTCTTTATTTTGATCGGAACTAATAATTTTTTTGAAAGAGTTTTTTTAAATTCTGATTTTCTGATTTTTATTTTTGTTTGACTTTTGGTTTTGGAAAGGAGGTTTTCTGTCATTTTTCATGGAATTTTTTTTCCAACTCCAATGTTATGTTATTTTTTTGTTTAAATAATAATTCTTCCCGTTTCTTTTCTGATTTTAAATTGAAGTTTTATTTTTTTTATTTTTTTTATTTTTTTTATTTTTTTTATTTTTTTTATTTTTTTTATTTTTTTTATTTTTTTTATTTTTTTTATTTTTTTTATTTTTTTTATTTTTTTTATTTTTTTTATTTTTTTTATTTTTTTTATTTTTTTTATTTTTTTTATTTTTTTTATTTTTTTTATTTTTTTTATTTTTTTTATTTTTTTTATTTTTTTTATTTTTTTTATTTTTTTTATTTTTTTTATTTTTTTTATTTTTTTTATTTTTTTTTATTTTTTTTATTTTTTTTATTTTTTTTATTTTTTTTATTTTTCTTATTTTTTTTATTTTTTTTATTTTTTTTATTTTTTTTATTTTTTTTATTTTTTTTATTTTTTTTATTTTTTTTATTTTTTTTATTTTTTTTATTTTTTTTATTTTTTTTATTTTTTTTATTTTTTTTATTTTTTTTATTTTTTTTATTTTTTTTATTTTTTTTATTTTTTTTATTTTTTTTATTTTTTTTATTTTTTTTATTTTTTTTATTTTTTTTATTTTTTTTATTTTTTTTATTTTTTTTATTTTTTTTATTTTTTTTATTTTTTTTATTTTTTTTTATTTTTTTTATTTTTTTTATTTTTTTTATTTTTTTTATTTTTTTTATTTTTTTTATTTTTTTTATTTTTTTTATTTTTTTTATTTTTTTTATTTTTTTTATTTTTTTTATTTTTTTTATTTTTTTTATTTTTTTTATTTTTTTTATTTTTTTTATTTTTTTTATTTTTTTTATTTTTTTTTATTTTTTTTATTTTTTTTATTTTTTTTATTTTTTTTATTTTTTTTATTTTTTTTATTTTTTTTATTTTTTTTATTTTTTTTTATTTTTTTTATTTTTTTTATTTTTTTTTCTTTTTTTTGTTTTTTTTGTTTTTTTTGTTTTTTTTTTTTTTTCTTTTTTTTCTTTTTTTTCTTTTTTTTCTTTTTTTTCTTTTTTTTCTTTTATTTCTTTTATTTCTTTTATTTCTTTTTTTTCTTTTATTTCTTTTTTTTCTTTTTTTTCTTTTTTTTCTTTTTTTTCTTTTTTTCTTTTTGTTACATTTTTTTCTTTTCTTTTTTCATTTTTTTTTCATTTTTTTTGATTTTTTTTCATTCTTTTTTCATTTTTTTAGTGGGGATTGACTAAGGCTCATTTTTGAGATTTCCAATTAAATTAGAATTTTTCTTGTTTTTTGGGTTTAGTTTTTTCAAGAAATATCTAGTTCTAATTTATTATTGCCTTGAAAAAAACTCAATAAACATGAAGTTTCATAAAAATAAAAATACTTCTATTTTTAGTTCTTTGATTTATTGAAATTTATTAATATATGTCTTGTTTTAAGAAAACATGGTAATGTAAATTAGCATTAAAAGTTAGATTTCTTCTCAAATGTTTTTGGCTTTCGGCTCTGTAAAGGGACAAGAACTTTGGTGGGATGCCAAAATTAAAATATAGCCATCCTGGCGTCCATTTAGAAATTTTCTACAGCAAAATCTTGACATTTTGAACAATAACTATTAATGGAAGACATTATTGAAAAACTTTCACATTGAAAAATCCAATATATTATTTTACTAAAATAAAAATAAAAAACAAAATTTTTGAAAGAATTTTTTTCTAAATAAATTTGAAAAATCTGTAAAAATGAAATAAGTATCAAAAGAACTAGATCTATAAAGATTACAAAATTGAAAAACAAACTTATGGTAGTAATATTGAGAAATATTAAGATAGGTAAGAAAAATTTGTGCAAAGAAACTTATTCTCTATTCTAAAAAACGGGAACAATTGGATTTTATTAAAATAATTTGTTAGAAAGCTCAATAATTACATATCCATTTTTTTGTAATATCTCAAGAAATTCATAATTAACTGAGTATTTATTTACCTTTTAAATGATATTTCTTGACAAAAATTAATTAATCCAAATCTTATAGATACAGTCAAAGTTTTGAGTTCTATTTATTTTCAAAAGAAAAAGAACTTTGCTTAAAAATTAACCTTATTTTTTTAAATGGTTAAAAATAAAAACAGTTTCTTAATAGTAATTCCTAATTGGATATTGTCGATAAGATATTCTAGTAATTAGCTTCTAAGCTTATATTTCATGAGATCTGATTATGTTAAATTTAAAACTGAGAATCTTCCTGATGATAGAAAGAATTGAATTATAAATATATAATTAAGGAATATTGAAAGTATTTCTTCTTTTCATATTCAAAATTAAAATTAGGAAAGAATTAATCCTCATTCTGAGATTCTTAATAAAATACCTAAATTACTCTAAACCAATGTCATGGACTTGTATGTTCCCAAAATCTGGAAGTGAGGTATGAAAAATATGGAGTTTATGAATTACAAATTATTTCTGAATGAAGACTAAATTTTTAATTAAGTAATCTCAAATAATATATGAAAAAATTAAAAATTTCTTCCAAACAAATGCAAAAATTGGATTTATTTATTTTTTTTAACAATTTTTTCAAGCAATATCAATTGTAAAAGTAGAGCTTGTTTCAAGCCTTTCAGATAACTTTGATAAAAAAATTAAATCAAATTGATCACTCCAATAATTTGTATTTTTCAATATAAAGATTTTATAAGAGAAAGAAGGGAATATTTGATTTCTCAACCCCAAAGCTTCATTGGGTAATTTCCTACCAATATCTGAAATAGGAAATTTCTAGTGATCATGGCATATCTTAAATTTTTCATTTTTCAAAAAAAGGTATAAAATTTACATTTGACTTAATAATTACAAAAAGAGATATCTCATTGTACACAGATTATGTAAATTTATGGAACTGAATGAGTTTGAAAATGGATCTTCCATGCCATATTTGAAATAAGAAATACTATTTGAAGGATGTAAGAAATAATATTATGCGAAAATATGAGAAAGCTAAGAGAATTAAAAAAATAATTAGTTATTTTTTTGAAATTAATTTGAAGATTTAGAAAATAGAAATTCAACATTTTGAAATTTCAATCTTTTTCAGATGATTGTAGTGATTTATTTTTGTTACTTAGCTTTGGATGCTACAAAGCTATGATCATTGAGTTAAGGAGAAAATAGTAATTGAATAAATTCATGATAAGTTAATTACTATGTATCGGAATCATTTTATACCTTTAGATTACTATAAAATTTAAATTGTTCAATTACAAAAATTCTTCCTAAGATAATAGAAAGGTAAATAGTTAAAAAATCCTACAAAACGTTTTTCATGATCAAATTGGAAAATTACCACCAACAACTTTGCATTCAGAGAAATAAGAAAATATAGATGGTAAATTAAGGAGAAATATATGAAACACTCTATGATAATGAAGTTTTTTAACAGCTTCTAGAGTTTAGCTAAAATGATTTACTTGAGAACTTTTCCGCTGATAATTTAAATAAAAATTTACTAGGTTCTGATTTACATAATTATGCGCTGAAATCATTTTCAAGGAAGGAATTTTATTTTTTATTGAAGACTTAATATATATAACTTCTCTTTGAAACAAAAATATAGAAAGGGATAAATATGTATGTTTTTGTTATTTCATTCAATTGAAATCTATCAGCTGGAATAGGTCAAAAATTAATTCCATAGTAATGGAGATTTCTTTTATTGATAAAAATACAAAATATTTTCTTTCTTGATATGTTTTCTTTCTAGAATAAAATGTAAGATATAAAATATCTTTTTTTCTAAAAACAAATAAAGAAAATAACTCAATTTGAACTAAAAAGTAGAAATAAAAATAACAAATTTCAAAATTGAAAGTTATTTGATTTATTTTACTTTCTTTTATGTTGTGATAGGAATATATTTGTACATAATTTAGTAAAATATCTATATCATTATTTCTTAAAATTTCATAATCAAATGAAACTTAAATTCAATTTTGACTAAAATTTATATAAAGATTTTGGATATTATACCAACAAATGCCAAAAAGATATCAATATTTTTTCTTTAAGTTTGTACTTATATTATATTAATTAAGTCTTTATAGTATCAAATAAAATATTTATATTCATAGAATAAGTATTCATTTATGCATTGAAACCAGAATTTCTTCGTTCATTAAAGGGGCCTGCAAGCTCTTTGACTTGAACAGGAATCTATGGGTATGACATGGCATAGAAATCAGGAATTGTAAGTTCATTAATGCCTTTACTGTATTTTTCTTTCTAAAAGAACCTCTCCCCTAAAATTCTGTATCCATTATGAGTATAAAAAAACTCAGTTTACAAAGGATAATGTGTAAGAGACTTGTAAAAAGTGTTTTATTCATAAGGAATATAAAAGCATGAAGAGTAAAATATTATTAATAGAAATTGGTATTTAATTTTCAAAATACATTTATTGATTATTAATAAATTATTTACAATCTCCATTTCGAGTTGAAAAAATGAGCTTCAGTCCAATGAAGAGGTAATTTCAAAATGTTCTTTCAATTGAAAAAAAGGAGTTTTTATAAATCCAAATTTACATGAGCAAGTCAAATTGTGTTGAGTAAGAAAGCTTAATATTTATCTGGAGTTTTTTTTTTTTTTTAGAAAGGCTTGGGTTTCATGTGATGAAAAATATAGATGTTAAGAGGTATTGGGTTCTTAGATAAATATTTCAAGATTGGGAAATGATACAATTTCTTAGAAATATGTTCACAGTTTTCATTCCTTTAACAAGGATATTTTTCTGAATCATCTTCACTTGGGATCTAATTACCAAGAATTTATTGTATTAATCCCCGTTTATTTCAGTTTTATCCACATAATGGTGTCTTACATCTTTCAATAATATGTGGTTTACCTTTCCTATTACTTTCAAGACCTTGGAAATAATATGAAGTACACAGATTTAATCATCTTGTTGACTTCAAATATTGGAAAAATTGAATACATAATCTCTTTCTGTATATGCCTCAAATGAAAATCTTAAATAAGTGCCGAAGTGGTAAGAAATCACTTTCACAGTTATTAAAAAGCTCGATAAAGGTTAAATGATATTTGAGATAATCACTAGTATTATGTAAGAGATTTTTTTTTCTAAAAATTACCTGATTAATGGGGTGGTGGGTGTTTTGGATTTTAAAGTTTCATTTGAGCTTATAAAGGATTAGCTTGTTAGCATTGATATTTCTGTAGGTCCTCTTCCTTTGAATATTTGTTATATTCCTTCATTCAATCTCCATTTCGGAGGTAACTCCTTATTGATGGAATGTTTTTGGAATTTGAGGAGGGTAACTCATACTTATAAGTGAGTTTTCGAAGGTGTTAAATCTTAATTGCTATATATTGGAAGAAAACAGCCTCTTTGAGATTTTGAATAATTATATCTTGATATGGAACCTCAAGGAGGTAAATCTCACTTTGAATCTCTGGTGTTTGAGAAATAAAATCCCAGACATCATGAAAATTATGATCCTACTAGATAAAATTGATTTATAAGAATAGAAGTGAAAGCCTAAAAAGAATCAATAATTACTTAGTAATATCATTTGTGTATAGATAAAATTCCACTAGGGATAAGAATATTTACTTATACTGAAGGGATATTCTGAAAGACGTTTATAAGCTTTGTGATAACAAGGTATGAATATACCATTAAAAAATGTATTAGATAATTCGGATCAGTTAGTATATTCTTTGAGCTTTGTGAGTTATTTTTAGACGATATTTATGCCTTTTATTGAGACGGTGCCACAGAGTGGCTTTAGTGGGGGCGTGACATCAGTCAAGGCTCCTATCTGTTCTTTCCCCATATTATCTGTCATTTGAAATAGTCTCTGGTCCATTTAAATTTTAGAACACATAAAGACTGCTAAGATTGACCATTGGAGATTCTCATTAATGAATTTATATAAGGGAGCGCTGATCCAACACAAGATCTGGTAACATGTTCAAGGTGGGTATACTTACCAGCCCATTAATAGAGAAAGATTTCTTTATCGGCTGGGAGGTTTGAATTTATATATTCCCATGCACCGAAAAGAATATCTCTACTTTTATTTCAAGTGGTCAAGGTTTTATTAATAATATTCTGGTGTAGGAGGCTTGACAATAATAGACTGGCATTCCATAAATTCTTGAAAAAATTTCTCAAAAAATTATTTTCAGAATTTCTGTTCTAGTTTTTCAAAAATCAATCTGAAATAATTATGAGTAGAAACATAAAATACCCATTCTATGGCTAAAGCTAGGTCTGACTCTATATAGTTGATACCTATCCTGAAAATCAATGATTTTGAAATGTTCACTCGAGATTTTAGACTTCCCATATGTAGTCTTCATCATTTCCCTGATTTACATAAAAAATTTCAAGAAAGACTCATGAACAGTAGTAGTTTTTCCCTCCATACATAAGGAGATAAATATATAAAGGCAATCATAGTATTTTTAATCAAGGATAAATACACTATGGATGAATCAATAATTATATTTGTAAGGGGAACCAAAAACAGATGTAAAAACAAATGTCTCTATATCTTTCATAAGCTGAATATATGTTCCATTCTTTTCTGATGAAAATAAATTGTTTTATTCTCTGGGTAATCTATAGAAAAGATATTTTTAATCTAAAATCAATTAGTCAAAACAGAAATTTGTTTTGGCTCCAAGGTAAAACAAAGAGATGGGTTCATAAAATTGTAATTTTAACTTTAAGAGAGTTTTTTAAAAAAATGATTCTCTTATTTTTGAGCTAAATTAGGTATATGGTTGACTTTTTCACATATTGAAATAAAATTGTATCTGAGTATTTGGAATATCTTCAACGTGATTCAGGAATATTGGTGATTGAATAAAAAGATATATGACCATCAAAGGCAATTAAGTCATCAAAAGAAGAGGAAATGTAGGCACAAAGAGATATTTAAAAGTAGAGGGAAGCTATTTATGATTTTTCAATTTAGGCATATAAGAAAATGAGAGAAGTATTAAATAAATGGATGATTAAATTCAAGATAGAAATCTGTGGTTGTGACTCAAATGTACCTTTAAAAAGAAGAAGATGGAATGAAGAATTCTCTTTTAGGATTCAATTCTAATTTATTGATCTAATTAAATGATAAATACATGGGTATTATGGTGAGGCCAATTAATTAACTGAGAGTTCGTATAGGGTTGTTTTAGCTTAGTACCTGGTTTTCAGAGACCAAGTGTAATAAAAAACATTTTTTTGGTTATTTATCTGAAGCTTAAGATGATAGGATGAAAGAAGATCACAATTAAGTATAAAAGGGAAGATAAATAAGATTTGGAATGGGAATATATTTTTTTAAAAGACATGAGATGTGAGGTATCAGTAGATTAAGCTACAATACGAGTCATATTATTGCAAAATATTGTTTATAAACTTCAACATTCCTTAATTAATGAGCTTAAGGACTGAATATTCAAAAGTAAATAAAGACCATAACTCTTCTGAATGTATTTTCTGAGTAATATTGGGTCACAAAATTCTTCCAATTATAGAAGGAAATTTCGATTTAAAATATTCTAGGTAAACTGAATTAATATGTTCTATTGAATTTGATTTAAATTGCAGCTATGAATAAGTACGAAAATTGTCAATTATAGTTTTTTTTAAAATAATTATTCAATATTATTAGATTTTTATCTAGTTCATGAAGATATTTTGGAGCAATAATAAGCTCATAATAAATATAATTTTTAATTCATAAATAATTTTTATTCTATCCTTTTGAGCTAAATTGAATATGTAATATTTAATAAATTGGTATCTAATACTAATACATACCATAAATGAATATTTTAATATATATATTCTCATGATTTTAAATGGACAAGAATATCATTATTCCTCCTTTTATTGACAATATAGGTATGTTAGAATCTTGGTATTATTGACGATGTAATTTGAAGGAATATAAAAAATAATCTTTGAATAATTTCTTATGGATAGCTTTGTATATGAATATATCTGATAAGACAAAAACATTTCTCCAATAATTTTATAGTGCAAATGATTGAATGAAATTATTTGAAACTTACAAGAGATTTCTTTCTTTTGAAAAATAAGTGGAAGACTTGTGCATAGTATCCAGGAAAATTTACATGAAAAGATAAATATAGAGAGAATTATTTTTCATTGCGCATAATATTAATTATAAATAATTATTATTAAATAGATTGAATAATATTTTTTTGCTAAAGGAAACTCAGATGTAATTCTAATAAACAAAAATAGAATATTCTTTCATTCTCTCTGAAGTAATATTCTTGGTGTTATTAATATTCACTACAGATATCTATATATGGTACATTTGGTGTCTTTCACCCAGCTAACATCAAAGCTTATTAATCCTCAACATTTTCTATCATTATTTATCATGATGATAAAAACATTTTTCTCACCTTTCACTTATCAATAATACTATGTCCCACAAAATACACAGTTCTTTTTCAAAATTTTGATCTTAAATAGTTTCTATTTGAGAGAAATGAATAATTTTTGATCAATTCTTCTATTTCCAACTTTAAAATATTAACAGATTTCTTATACTGTCTGCCAAGAGGAGTATGAAGAGAATAGAGTTCATTCAAGGGACCTTAAAGTCTCCAATTAATTCTTGAATCCAAATCATAGGTATCCTAAAGAATTCTTTTCACAATAAAGTTTAATTACAGATGGTCCACCACTCCTACTTCCCGCTTGTAAGTTGGTTGGTTCCTGATAGGTTCAATGTGTGTAGAGATCTCTGAAACTTCTTAATTGAAATAGCTATAGTCAGTGCTCCATTTAATCCCACATCCCTGAACGGGTAGAATCTACACAATAGGTAGACAAGGAGGCACCTTTTAATGGTGAATTCTAGGTAATAGAAAAAGATCAATTTATCATCGGTTTTCCCCCAAGTTTCCTCAAATCTGGAGGGAATAGAAAAGCCTTAATGGATGCTTAGGAATTCATTAAAAGACACTCAGAAGGTAATGAGACTTTCAAATTATAAAATTTATAATGTGCTACAAATGAAAGAAAATAAATTCATGATTTTGAATAATGCTAATATGGATTTTCTTCAATGGATTTTAACTTTGTATGGGAATTGTTATTACAGGCCAATTTAAAAATTGAAAAAGTCAAGTTGAAAGTAGAAAGGGTAAAGTAAAAACAAGAATCCACAAGGAGGAGTAACTATGAATTAGCTACAGGGAGTCATAATCCAATGGTTTATACAGGTGAAACTCAAACCAGGTACAGAAATGAAAGAATTACGAGGTATTGAAGTCAAATGATGATTCCTAGTACTCTCAATTGTGTGATTATTCCAATATGAAAGACCCTTTGAGTAAAAATTCCAGTTATTTTCCCAATATATTCTAATAAATTTCCCATTTAAGAAATTTTAAAATCAAATACATAATTTCCTCAAGATTTTACTAGTTTAAAAATTAGTCAAGTGACCCTTTCTGGAATAACCAATTAAAATTATAAAAAATTAATAAATACCCGAAAATCTAAACATCAAGATTAAAGTAATATTGATTTCCAGATTACACAAAATGACTAAATATTATGATTTGATAATAAAATAACAAAGAGGATCAATTTGGTAAGAAACTTTATATAGACATTATTAAAAAAACAAATTTATTTGAATTTCATACACCAATAAAAATGATCATTTAAAGTTTGATAGCAGTTATACCTGATACATAATATCCAATGAGGCCTTCAAGTGAATTATGATTTAATACTTTATCTAATAGAACGATGAATAAATATCTTGGTGAAATAAATGAAGAAGGCGAAATAATATCATATCTAAAAAATATCTGATGAGGGCTATTTATGAAATATTTTTAATTCATCTTTCAGGATGAGACTTGATGTAGTTCAAAAAAGATAAATCTCTGAATTGTGATGATATATGGAGTTTTTGAATATATTAAAGGGTTTCAAATATAATAAAATGAATATAGAATAAGCTTCCCTCCATGTATCAGTTTATTGAGTATCTGTAAAATCCAACTCTTCATAAGAGACAGAATGCTAAGAGCATGTTATTTTCTGAAATTTTTGTGTATATGTATAATAAAAACATAGAATTATGTATAAATATCCCCGAAAAAGCTCATATTACCCATGAAAAGTGCAAAGGAGTGAAATGTTATATTTGGTATCATGCCTGGGTGTGGACAAGACACATTTTTTACCATGGATTTATTAACAGGAATTTAATTGAAAAATTTCAAAACCTTCTTCAAACACACGAGAGTTCACACATTTTTAAGATTTTTCTATAAAGATTTTGGTTTCTTTCAGCTGGATACATGAACATCAAAAGGTTTAACATAAGAAAAATAAGAATATTAAATGTAATTCTTCAACAGAGGTGACTATATCCTCTTGAGCTGTCTACCAGTATTGGAGAGGAGATCAAGATTGGGAAGCTTCTGCATAATCTCATTTTTTCTTTTTGACATCAGAATTGATAGGATTATTGATTAAATTCAGCTATTTAAAATAAAATATCTACTCACAGAAAAAGATGGGAGTAATAATTTGGGAATTTGTAAGCATAAAATAAGTATATATGTGAGATAATAAATAGAAATATTTTGGTAATAAATCCTTGTAATTATAGGATTTTTAAATTTATGGATATAGAGATTTTTGAATCAATAGGAATCAGAAAATCAGAAGAGTAAAGCAGAAGATCTTGTCTCCCTTCAAAGGAATCAATTGAAAAAGTTACTCAGGATATACGTCTCAAATCATATATCTTAAAAGATTCTCTAAGCCATAAAGTCAAAAACCATGTGACTCATTTATTAGCCTTATTATGAGATCACTGGTAATATTAACTTATGACCTCAATGATCATTTGGAAAAGATTGTTATTTAACCTGTTTATCAGTAGTCACACTTTACAGGAACAGCTCAAGTATCCGACAAGATTATTTCTGAGCTCAGCAATGACAAAATTATTCAAGCCCCGATTCTAAAAATGAAAATTTTGATCTTTCAGAATTATTCTGAAACGTTGGTTATTTTTTAATTTCAAAAGCCATTTTCTGAAATCTCTTTAGGAGAATAGTTTATAATTATACCTTTGCACTATTGTAATACATACTATAGGTTTTTGTCAGCCTATGACTCAAAACCCAAGTAAAAAAATGAAATTCAAAATTACCATAAACATGGAACATGAGAAGGAGTGAAATACAAACCTTAAGCCTTCGTCAAATCAAAGAAAAGTACAATAAGGCCACAAACACAAAAAACAGAACCTCAAAGTCTTATTCTGTGAATGTGACCATTTGAAAGAGGAAAAATATTCTTCTAAAAAAATATTATTGTTATCACCCAAAAATAGGAATCAATAAATTTATTAAGGTTTCAAACTCTTGCTGAGAATTAACCTTCATATTCATCTCTCATCTAAACATTAGATTTTGGAGCACATAGCCACAAAGTGGGGTCTTTGATTGAATCTCTTAATGAGGTATATCCAATAGTGCCACTCCAGAGACTGTAGTACCACTGGATCCTAAACTACCATACAAATATTATTTGAACAACTTGAGAAACTAAAACTATTTTTTCGCCTCTGATCTAGCTTCCATAGTTTTGATGAGAGACCCTTACAGTTATATATTCTCTGGAAGGGCTTGAGAGGTTATAAAGAAAGATGTGATCCTTATCCATGTATTTTACACAGCTCAAACCTTATTGGAAATTTTCTCTCAAAAGAATGAAAATACCATTTTACAAGAGAATAAAAATCCTTTTAGCCTGTATATATTTGGCATAATCAATCCCAATTGGTTCATTAGTATAGCCATAACTTGAAGCTCAATTTTAGTTACAGTTTGAGCGACTTTTAATCTCCAAATCTTAAAGCCTAAAAAAGATATCAAGAATTTAAGGCTATAATCCCAAAGCAAGTGGTATTATGGGATAATATCTCATCAATTCCAATTATGATGCGTCAAAACCTTCAAAAGGCTGTTAATCTGCTGATTACTGATTATTAAGATCATAAAGCTACACTCCAGTGCTTATGGAGTAGGAGTGTGAGTAATTATTACATACAATTGAATTATTAGGTGTCAAAACCATTTAACTGGTGTTTTTATGCTGATGAGTCAAAAATTGAGTGATAAGGGTCTCCCAGATGTTATTTTCACATAATTGGGCATGTCCCGGAGTGCAAAACACATTTGAAACCTCTATTGGTAAAGATTTGCATACAGGTGGTATTGGCTGTGTTAAACCATAAAACAACCTCCTGAGTGAAACATTTCACTCAATAAAAATTGTAAGAGGTTATTCACCTCTTTTCATCCTTATTTGAGATAAAAGGTTACCTCCCCCCTAGGAAAAGAATCCCATCATCTTATCAGCTTATTCTAATGTGGTTACACTGTCTTACACAGAAGTAACCCTTAGAGTATTTAAGATATAGCTATAGTATTAACTATTGTAGTTTTTATTATAATGACCCAATTGATAATAATTTAAACCAGCTATTTCAACAGACTAATAACAGCTATCTCTTAACAGTAGAGAATTTTAATTTTACTATTAAATTATTTTTATGTCTTACAGTCTTAGTTAAAGCTTGTAATTGCTGTCTGATAGCTTCTACAGAGACTCAACCTGAAACTTTTAGATTTCATATTCCAGCTTTGCCGATCTACCATTAAAGTATTTTATCAAGCTGTAATTATTTATTTTATATGTAAATATTCTTTCTGTTTATTTGTAATTGAGGTGTGGAATGACATCTTTCAGCTGTGAATAAAATTTTGGTGTTTTCTATAGGTATATGAGGGAACTAGCTTGTCAAATTTAATAATAATTATTTTTAGATGTTAAGCTCCTATTTTTATTCAGAATCAGTGTTTGGAGTTAAAGCTCAGATAAATAATGAAATACTTAATTGTGAAATAATTACTATGATTCTTTGGAAGTGAATGTGGGAAGTACCCTTTTAAAATGTCAAAAGGTTTTTTTGTATTAATTTATTTTTCTCTATTCTAAACTTTGAGCTTTGGCTTCATTGGAGCTCTGTCATTCACATAATTACTGTTTTTTTAATGAGAAACACAATAGTTAATTTACCTCATTAAATACACTTTTATATATCCTGATATTAATAAATTATTGATTGATTAATTTCTTAAATTTTAAGTTAATTCCAAAGAATTACTTTTCTTCTAAGTTTTGAAGGCTCTTTGTTACTCTTTCAATCCACTTTTACACATCAATCCATTGAGAAAAAATAATTTTATCACACAGTATTTTCTTTGGTATTTCTTCTCTTCTAAATCCTATAATTTAAAATTACAATCACCTGACCTGATTTGCTTATTTAAAACTATAATGAAATTATTCCTCTATTATCTGAAATTCATTCCTATTTTTGTTTAAAGCTTCTAGGCTCTATTATCTCAATAATTTAATTACTAATAAGCTCCATCCATTATTTCCCCCATTGATTCCCATATTGTCTAAAGGATTTCTTCCCGATTATTGAATGAAAACTTGGCAGTACTTTGATATCTCTTTAATGAAATTTAACCCCTTAGAACTTTTGAACTTTTTTGAGTCAAATTTTGAAAATCCGCTCATGAATTAAGCCTACCTTGTGGAATATTATTTTTTGACTTTTCACTTGCAGCTAAACCTTCAAAAGAACTGTAAAACTTCCCAGAAATAATCTTCTATCCAAATTTATCATCAAATTATTCTTTCATTTTGAAATATTTGAAGAATATTTATCCTACTGTTATTAGTACTCTTACTGTGTAGTGTGAAATTATCAGGATGAGTCTATGTTGAAGAGGTAATAGAGCTATTTAAAACTAAAACTATGACTGTGACACGTGGAAAATAGTTTAAAAATGTTTTATAAGGGTTAAAGATGGATTAATTTAATAATATAAGGGCTTTACTATAATGAATATAGTGGTGGTGAGCGCTGTTGAAAGCCCTGGGTGCAGCTTTACCTGTTGGGTTACAATAATAAAGACTACAATACTTTAAATTAAGAGTATACCTGTTTATTACCCAAGAGTAAAACTGTTTTTGACAGTTTACTACATAGGGTATTCAAGAGCAGGATGAGGAGACAATTCTGGCTGTGAAAAGCCTCCTTTTAATCCTGAAATGGGGTGGAAAGGGTGCTAGACCTTTCCACGTAGAGGAAGTGAAGATTTTTCACTCTCTAGGATTGACTTGTGGTTTGCAAACAGCCTGTATGCCCTGTATTGGGCTCAGATGTGGTTTTAAAACCACATCTGGGCAGTTTTCACCAATACAGGGTGAAAATTTTCATCTGGGGACCTCACAGCCTGATTCTGACGTGTATGATGCGTAGAATGCTGTACAGAAACTGTATGGGACCCCAGTATTGACTGACTTATGAGGTATTGAAGTATTAACATGCTTCTTCATCTATTTGACACCTCATAATCAGAGTACAACTGTATCCTGTAATAATACAGTTTTATTGGACATATTGTGGGATTATAACCTTCAAATGGCCATAACTCTGTCAGTTCTTGAGATATCATGCTCAAATTTGGTTCATTGAATAGCCCTGTATGAGCTCTACGCAATGATACCCATCTTGGTATGGTTATCATTAAATATGACAAAGTTATCCCATGTACAAGGTTTTTTTACATAGGCATGGTTTGGGCAAAAAGCTGTATTGAGCTTGTTTGCCTCATAGCTTCTTTTATAGGTGAGATATGGAGAAGTGGATGGCACCATCAGATAGTCCTGATTGTGCTCTTTCCAAAAAGACCCCACTTCAAGTATCCCACAATAAAACTGTAGAAGTTAGATGAGAGGTGAATGTTTTGTTCACCCTTATTTGGCCTGAATTTGACCATAACTCAAGTAATAATGGTGCTAGCTCAGTTTGACTGGTACTATTGGATAGCCCTGACTTAGAGCTCCATTTTGAATACCCATTTGATGGGGTTAAGCCTCTCCTCCTAGATTTTAGATGAGAGGTGAAAATGAAGGTTTATGCTCAGCAATAACTTTGAGCAGGAATAACTTTGTTATTTCTTGTCCTATGGTGATGGGACTTATGTTTTCAGAAAGAGGTGAGTTTCCTCTTTCTTTTGATACTTTTTGAGCTGATTTGGCTCAGCTCCATGTTTTGGTGGTATCTTGGCTATACCATTGGTTTATGGTATTTTGGCTGTCATGCTTGTGCTCTGGTTTTGAGTCTGTGAGCCTTAGAGGTAATTTCATATACCCAAAAGACCACAAATATAAAAAATAACATATTAATATATAAAAAATAAATTTATTTATATTATTAAAATAAAAAATCAAAATATAAATATAAAATTATATTAAAAATAAAAAATTAATTACAATTTAAAAATAAAAAATACATTAAATTTTGTAAGTATAAAATTACATCTATACTTGGAAAAATTAAGTAAAAATGAAATTTTAACAAAATTGTGAAAAAATAAATAAATTTGGGAAAAAGTTAAATAAAAATTATTATAACTTTTTATCCAATAAATAAATACATAAAAATTATTTCACCATTGGATTCCTCATAAAAAATCAGGTGGGGTCACCTCTGAGTGAAATTCTTGTAACTCAACTCTAAATAAGCTTAAATTAAGTTTTTAGTATTTTCAATACCAAAGTTGAAAATCCTCAAAACCTTAATTTAATTCACACCACATGTGGTGTTAACCATCAATTTTTGTGTTAAAATTGAGGTGTTGTGTTTAGTTTAGAAGTTATGAGGAATTGAAGTATTTTCAATTGAATTTAATTGAAATGTCAAAATGTGCGCATGTATTACATAAGTGAACTTTGATTTACATATGAGGTGTCAATTATTACTGTATTGTACTGTACAATTGAATTGAATTACATATGTAAATTATAAGTATAATACATGATGAGGAATTAAAGGAAAAATAAATTGGAAAGATTAAATTTGGGGGGGGAAAGGAACTCCAGCTCTAAGGGGGAGCTAGACCCCCAAAATCCTTGCTGACAGGCGTGGGATGTCAAAATTCACGCAAAAGTTCATCACTTTTGGCCTGGAATTGAGTTACAGGGTCTGTGGACTCAATTGATGATGAGGTTTTGATACCAACTGGGGTAGTTTTAGCTGTTGCCAAGAGGATAAAACTACCCTTAAGATAAAACAACCATAGTAAAAACAGCTTTAACTGGTTTCTACTCCTCTTACACACATTCTGACGTGTTTTGAAGGCTCTAGGCCTGGTATTGCTATAGTAATGGCTGATTTGAGGGTCTAAAATGGCTAAAAATGGCTTAAACCAGCCCCTTTTCGTCCAAACCAGGGTTCAATGATGCCATAATTGGCTTTTCTGTTTTCAGACTGTTTTTCACGACTGAAAAGAGTAAGTTTTACTTTTGGAGTAAGAGAATTGATGGTTATAAAAGAATGTCTTCTTTTCCCCACTTTTCTCTTCATGTTAGAATCTTTTCCTTTTATTAATTAGTTTAAACAGTGTTAAACCAATCAATCAAAGACTCCAACCACCATTTTTAAATCACTTTAATCCTTTTAACCACGTGAAAAAATCATTATAATCATTGTTTGTAACTCTTATAATCATTTTTACCCCTGAACCACCCCAAAAGTGAATTAAAGCATCTTTCATCACTGTAAACTTTGTCACTTTGTTTCCAAATTCACTCTGGTCACTTTTGGGCGTGTTTTCTCTTTAATATTCTTTTTAAAGAGTTTGTTCTTTAATTAATTTCTTGCAGTTCTTTGCTCAATTAATTCCAATTGAAATTGCTCTTGAAGAAATTTCTTTTGTAGCCTTAAAATATCTCTTGTAGAGTATTTTTTGGATAAATTTTTATTGTTGGTAAAACAATAAATTTTTATAATATTATTGTTTTATACTAATAAAGTTATAAACAATAAAATTGGCGTGTTTTCTCTTAAAAATAATATTTCATACTATTTTTAACTGAATTTTACCTTATACAAATTTTGAGGATAGGAAAAGTACTTGATTTTTAGTCAAAGTTTCATATCCACACCTTACAGAGTCACAGGCTGACAGAAATTCCTTGTTTAATTAATGAAAAATATTCTTTCAATTATAGAAAAAATATGAATTATCTCAAAACTAATTTCACCTTCCTTAATCATAGAGTCATAAATCCTGTAGCTGCACTCATCTGGAATATCACAAAACATTTGAATCCTCCTTTTTTAAAAGACCCCAATTATTTTTGAATGACTTCATATAAGAAATTTGTTAATATATTGAAATTCCCTAGGACATGGAACAAGTGGTACTTATTAAGTGAAAAAAAATATAGTTTCCATTAGATTATTCGCAACTTTAAATAAAATAACATATCATCTATAAAAACTCATTTCTTTTTCCATATCTTCATTTCTTCCCATATGATTTACTCAAAAATGACCACAAATTAGGAGTTGTTTTGAGGAATGATTTATGCCTTAGTTTGAGAAAACTATCTAACCAAGAGAAAAGAAAACAATGAATATGGGACCCAGACCAGATCCAAAGAAACCTCACTGAATAATTTAATATTCTAGATTATTAATAATGTGTGGAGGAGTTTCTTGGTTAAGGATTAAATGAATTATCCAAAAGGTTTCTTTCAAAAGTTTAAGCAGGAGCTTCAGAATGTGAAATCCCCTGATATTGGTAATAAATAAGGACTTTAAGGATCTTAAGCTCTCCAATTTACTTTCATTTCCTTCAAAAAATCACATTAGTATTCATAAAGAAACATTTTTCTTCAATTTTTTGTGGTTTCAAATCAGGAAGGATGCAGGAAATTTGGTTGGAAGCTATTTCAAAGTAGGAAATAGTGAATTAAACTATTATTTCTGATTTTTTCCCAATGTTAATGGTTAAGTCTAAATAAGTTAGAATTCCCAAATATCTTGGGATGAAAATTTATGGCACACAGATGATTTGATTTACACTTTTATGAGATTTTCAAGTTACCAAAAGTCAAAGATGACCTATTTTTTGTAAGAATCAAATCAGAATTAACTTTCAACAATTAACAGGCACTATTGTTTTTCTCATATTTCTCCTGACACATTTTTGTCCCATCTTCCAAAATTCCCTCTTGTTTTTCTGATAAGATTGTTCTTTCCTTCCTACATATCATGTAACACCATTTTCATAAATAACATTCAATTTATTATAGCAGATTGTTCCACTTTGTTTCTTAATTGAATTTTTATGCAAATGAAAGTTTCAATAGATAAATTGAATCAATAACTCAGTAACTCCTCTTTTTCAGCCTGTAACTCAAATATAGAGCACACTCATTACACACAAAATAACACAAAATAAGGCACCAAACAAAAATAGTAAAATACACATCTATAAAATTCATTAAACCACATAAAGGTACAAAAAGGCCACAGAAACCAAATGAAAAACCCAAAAAAGGAGTGTGTACATGTGACCATCTGAAAGAGAAAATTTTTCTCCTTTCATAAAATATTACTCTTATCAAAAACCAATCAGAATTGAAAAATTTATTAAGGCTATAAACTCCCTCTGTGCATAAACATCAGTTTTCACTTCTCATCTAATATATCTAGGTTACATCACAGACCTATTATGTGTGGCTCTTTATGTAATATCTTAAATTTGGCTGTCCAATTATACTATATTTAAGACTTTATCTTCACCGGATTAAAGGATACCATACCAATACACTTCAAATTAATAGAGAAAGATATGCTATTTTTTACCTTTAATCTATATTCTACATATTGGAAGAGAAACCTATCAAGTAAAAAATTTTATGGAAGGGCTACAGTAGGTTTATTGAGCTATACCACTATTAGAACTGTAAAACACAGAACAAACAATATTTACACTTTTCTCTTGAAGGAAGTAAAATAATTTTTTCCTGTATTCTTTTCCGTACACAAGCCTAAGTAGTTAAAGCATGTATCAAAATTTCAATTATGAACTTCTGGATAGAATCTTAACCAATGTTTGACTATTTATCTTGGAAACCAACAAGAGTTCTTAATATTCTATACTACAATCCTGTACCAAGAAGGATTGTGATATATCTTCCCAGATAGCTGAACTATGAGGATTTAAAGCTATCAAAGGGCTTTTTATCAATTGATTATTAATGATTTTGATCCTCAAATCCTAAGCCTTATTGTAAAAGATGGTCTTTTGAAATACTCTCCCATGTAGCTTAGTTATGAGGACTTGAAGTAATTCAAATGATGCTTATAATTATATTAGTCATTCCTTAACCAATCAGAGTCATAAAGAAATTTTGTTTACAAGATAAGATAATTACTGGCTTGTAGAAAGATCCTTAAGCTTCTATTGGTGTGTGTATAAGCCCTTTAGTGGTGGAAAATGGTAATCTGTGATAGCAAAACCACATATGAGAACCAATGAGAGTGGTTGTGGGGTGTGAATATGAATATTTGAGTAAAAATTAAGTACTTTTACTTTCCTCAAAAGTTTTATACGTTAAAGTAAAGTAAGAAGAGTAATTTTGAGAGTTGTTAAGGAAAAAACATGCCAATATTATTGTTTTCAAATTTATTAGTATGAAACAATAATATTATGAAAATTCATCCAAAAATAATCTACAACAGAGACTTATGGCTATAAAGGAAATTTCTTATAGATAAATTTCAATTTAAATTAATTTAGAAGAGAAGTGCAGGAAATTAATATGGGAAAAGAGTTTCCAAGATGAATATTAAAAATAAAACACATCCAAAAGTGACCATTGTAAGCTTGGAAGCAAAGTAGAAAAGTTTATAGTGATGAAAGATGCTCCAATTCACTTTTGAGGTGGTTCAAGGGTAAAATGATTTTAAATATTTACAAACAACTCTTATAGATATTTTTAACATTATTAAGAGTCTTACAATTCTTTAAAAGAGGTGTTCTGAATCTCTTATTGATCTGCTCAACAGTGTTTAAGCTAATTCTAAAAAGAAAAGATGGGGCAAAGAGGACACTCTTTCATAGCCACCAGTTTTGTTCCTCCAAAAGGAAAATTTACTCTAATAAGCTTTGAGAAGCTTTGTGAAAAAAGAAAAGCCAATTATGAAATCATTAAACCCTGTTTTGGGAAAGAAGAGTGGTTTGATCCATTTTAGTCTTTTAAACCAGCTATTTCTATAGTGATAGTTGGTTTTATGCCTTCAAAACATGTCAGAATGTGTGTAAGAGACCTTAAAAACAATTAAGGCTGGTTTTGTAAAGTTTTTTTTAACTTTAGGGTAGGTTTACCCTCTTGGAAAAACTGAAAACTTTCCTGGTTGGTATTGAAACCTCATAATCAATTGAGTCAAAGGCCCTGTGATTGAATTCCAGGCCAAAGGGAATAAAAGTTTGCATGAGTTTTGACATCCCATGCCTATCAGAAAGTTATTTGGGGGAGTCTGTAGCAAATATTTGTTTGCCCCCCAAAAGTTAATTTTCCCAATTTATTTCTCTCTTAATTCCTCATAATTCATGATACTTAAAATCTTATACATGTACTATACTTAAATTTTTAAATATCTAATTTAATTGAAAGATTACAGCATACAAGTGTAACTATCAAGTACTCATATGTAGATCTATTTTCACTTATGTAATACAAGCATACATTTTGACATTTAAGTTGAAAATACTTCAATTCCTCATATGTAAATTTAAGTTCACTTATGTAATACATGCATACATTTTGACATTTCAATTGAACATAATTCAATTCCCCATAACTTCCAACCTAAACAGCACACCTCAATTTCAATACAAAAGGTTATGTTAACACCACATGTGGTATTAATGAAACTAAGGCTGTGAGGAATTTAATATTTTTATACAGAGAATGATGAACACTTGATTTAGGATTATTGAGAGTTGAGTTACAGAAATTTCACTCAGAGTTTACCCTACCTGAAATTTCATGAGGATCCAATGGTGAAATAATTTTCATATTTTTATTTATTGGAAAAATATCTAGCTATTTGGCTTAATATTTTTACCAAGAATATTTTATTTTTAATATCTTTGATAAAAAGTTATTCTTAATTCATCATTTCAAGTCAAAAATAATTCTTTGTTTTTTCTGCTCAAGTTTCATATTTATATAGATTTGTTATTGGATTCTCATATGAATTTTATCTGTCATTATAGCTTATTTTAAAATTTGTGGTCTTTTGGGTATATAACAATACCTCTAAGGCTCACAATGGTATTATTTGTGTTGCAAAAAAAGTCCAACTACCAGATTGAAAACGTTTACTCTATGAAAATGGAAAGAGGTCATGTACCTGTTTCCACCCTGATTTGAAATAATTGCAGGCTTCTTCCCTAGAAAAAAAATACCTCATTGACTTATCAGATCTTTTTGATATGGTTATACTGCATCACACAGAACTAACCCTTAGAGATACATTATATAGCTATCATATTGACCATCTTTTCAATTTTTATAACAAAAGGGTTGGTAGTTAGGTAAATCAGGGTGCTCAATAGACCCATAACCACTATTATGCTGTAGCAGAGACCTTTTGATATAATTTTAAGCTATCTTATCATATCAAAGTAGCTCTTGGAGTTTTTTACTTCCTCAAGATAACCTATAGAATCTATTTGACATAAGAAAGGAAGGCTGCCATTATAAAGGAACCTCAATTATTTTCTCTTTGGTAATTTGTAAACATGGTTTGAAAAATGTTGATTGAATATTAGCCCTGTGTATATTTAACTCCACATTATTCGTACTCAGTTGCTATTAATGGGGAATAAGCTCCTCATCATGTGTAATCAATCAATTATAATTTTGAATAAACTACCCATAATATTGATACCAAATCCAACTGTCTTTTATATTTGATTAAAATATTGCTTATCCTTAATCAATATACACTTTATATTGAATAAATCTGGTTATCATATCAAATCAACAAATTGCATCATAATATTTCCTTTTTATTTAAGATGGAAGAAACCATTAATAAAAATAATGAGTTTGATTAAAAATGAACTAAACTAGTGTGAATTAATTTCAAATAGATGATTTTAAGGAAATAATTCCATAATTGATTTCCTGAAAAATCCAAACTGCATTTCATGAAAAATGACTTAAGATATAAGTGATCATACACACAGAGAGAATATAAATACCAATATAATTATAAATCTATTTTTTCTCTTTGATTACTTGTAATAATAGATCTAATACTATTCATTTAAAAATTATTTCATTGTATAAATTTTCAATCTTGAAAAAATTCCTTCAAAGATCCACAATTGGTACTCTTATTTCCAAATTTTGTCCCAGTATTCCCAAAACCCATGATAAAACACTCCAGCCAAAAAAATCTTCCCCTCTGCAAAAAATCATCAAACATTAATCCATCACCTTACTTAATAGATCCTGGGCAAACTTCTGTATAAGGTTAAATTCAATTTTATGCATCTTATTGGGAGATCACAATGTATTCATATTCTCAGGTACTTCTGTAATGTGGAAGAAAATCACCCAGATTAGCCCAACACAGAAATCTATTTCTTATAGTGCTTTGAGCTTTAGAGAATTTAATTCAAAAAAAATGATGTAATATATTTCAATTTTTATATTTTCATTCTTCTGCAGATACCTCGGATCCTTCACCTCCTTTCCTGAACCTGTATGATTCAGATATGACCTTAGAGATATAATATAAGCCACATTTCTCAGTTTATCCCCTCCTTATAACTATAGTTCTTAATAATTAAATATTTCTTGTGCTAAAGATCAATACATTCTGTTAGCTATGCTAAGTGAAACCAATACTCCTGAATTTGATCAACACATTACTCATCTTAATTTGGACTTTCACCATAATTCAAAAAAGGCTTAGAGTTCCTCTTGGATTGATAAATTCCAAATGTAAGATCAGCTATCAAGCTATGGTCAAATATTTCCTCATTACCATCAACCAGGAGTGAGGTTTGATTAAATTCTTACTTTGAAGGTAGTATCACAGCTGAGTAATTTCTGCATTAATACACCATATAATCTATCGTTTCCAATGAAATGAGCCTTGGAAAATATATCAAAGCCTTTTACCTTATATTACAAGCACTGCATTGTTGAAGAATTAAGATTATCACATATTCAAGTAGATACTCACTCTCTTGAAACATGAAGCATGTAAGGTTTTTCATATATTTACCACATTAAATCCCATATTTTACAAAAGAAATACATACTCATACATCTTAAAGTCTCAAGACCTTTTTAGTTAATTTATGGAATAAAAGATTACTCCAAGTGAATAATGACCACAATGAATATATTTTCATAAGCTATCATATATGGGTCAATGAAATGCAGGCCCATAAAAATGGAAAATATTCCCGTATTCCCAGAAATGAGTGGTATTGTTCTGTTATGGAAGAAGTAAAATCAGTGAAAATTATCTTTATAGCATAATATTTATAATTGAATATCAGTTCTTATTTCAATACTATTTTATATTGCTATATATTTAGTGAGGCTTAATTAAATCGCCGAGGCATAATGGATATAAATGAATCATGATTTTCATGTCCCATTGAAACACCAATACAAGAAGTAATAAGAAATTATTTTAGACTTCTAGCCTTTATTAATGAGCCCCAGAATAACTATTAGGAGATATAAATTGAGCACATTCACTGGAAAAAACGTTCTAAACTTGTGCACAAGTCACATTAATTTTTCACCAGTTTAGTACCCTCATTTTCTCATTTTAATAATTACTATCTTAAATCTTCCTTAAATAACTTGGTGTTCAATTGAAGTAAAAAAAGTGGTTTAGATAGCCTACTGTCCCTTTGGTCGAATGTTATCCAAAAACTTCTAGTATTAACCAGTATTTTACCTGGTTTAATAGAATCTTTGGAAAGAGTTCACTTTTTTGAAGTCTGGAAGGAATTTCTGTGACACATACCTGCAATAAATCATGAATATATCTATAGACCTCTTGAAATCTACACCTTAACAATATATAATGTGTTGTACAGTTAATTGATATCTTTAAGCATATTGAGGCCCAATTTTTTTTCAAAAGAATTGGAAAGCTTCAGCTGTACAGAAATAAAGATATTCTGAGTGATAAAGCACAAGAAGAGTATGATACTTACAGACAGGGAATTCGGAACACACGTGATATTTCAATGCTCAAATATAGAGCAGACAAATCTCATATTTAGACATGTTTTACAAATGAAATTATCCTGTAACTATCTGAAAATTGCCATTTAGTCACAGCTCTGAAAAGAACTTATTAAGTCAATGTCCTTTAATTAGTTCTTTACCTATAATTGGACAGAAGGTCATGGTCAAAACTATAGATTAATGTTATTTTGGTCTTGATATAATAATTCAAGCTCTATTTGTATGAAATATAGCTTATTATAACAGTATTTATATACGGATGATGCGATTGGTTCACCTATCAATATTTATTTGAGGATATAAACTAATGGGAAATTTATGAGAAATAAGTTTTAAGTAGTAATTTTCAACAGGTAAATATGGAAAATCTAAACCGGAATATTATATTTTTAAAAATGAAGCTGTGATAAGCCAGGTTTACTCCCCCTAGAAATAAAATACTTTTCAAATGAAAAAAGGATGGAAAAATTTAGAGAAGTATTTTCGCCTTTGCGTGAAAAGTTATCGAGAGAAAAATTTCAGAAAAAATCAAATTGAGATGTTGATCATTAGCTGCATGGTTCAGAATGAACTCCCATTAGATGAGATAAATGTTAATTAGCTAATCTGTGATTGTGGTTTAAAGCCATATGTCAGATGTGAATCTCTTGTGATTCCAGATATACTTAGAGACTAGGTAGGAAGTTTCTATGGAAGCTTATATAGCCAGAAAATGAGAATTTAAATGCCTTAAATCCACTCATTATTTTAAATATATTTTAAGAATTAATTGTTTGTGGAATAATCAAGTGATTAGTATTTAAAATTAATTTGAGTTCATTTTCCAAATATTTAAATGACTGATGTCCTAAAATTTCTATTGGAACAAATAATTTCACTTGGTACCCTAAGCTCTTTTCATATAAAAATGAATTCAGAAATAAAGTCACCAAAAAGTATACTTAAAGATAAATATTTATTAAGAAAGCAACTCCAATCATAAAAATTGGTGAGCCGAGAGTTTTATTTCTATTCATTATAATAAATTAGGTTTCAATTATATGATAATCTGAAAAGTCCTTATAATCGGAAATGAATCATCTTTGCATATCAATCAGAATTCGTGAGCTCCTAATGAAAGATTGTTATTGATAGTTTGTCTCAATTCAACAAGTGAGTCAGATCTCTTTGGCTATCAAAGGACAAATATTTTAAAAAAACTGGGAGTTCTGAGAGTATAAGAGTTATATTTAAATCACTAGTATATAAATGAGACTTTATTTCTATGAATTCTTAATACTACATATATATATTTTTGAGTTCACTTCCTCCTTGAGCAACCAAAATTTTGTACCTATGTTTTTATGAATCCAGTATCCAGATTTTTCAAGTCATTTTAAAAGTAGTCTTCGATTTATTAAATAGAGACTTCCTAGATAAACTATATATTTAATTTAATTATATCAAGTTCTTTTTCTTACTACAGGATTATTGTGCAGCTCCTTTTGGTTTTGGAGTTTATAAAGAATTCCTTGAGGAGTAAATCACAACTAATAAGATTTTGATCGCTAAAATTTCTTGTCACCAAGGGCTCTGATGGTGTTTTGGCTTCCCATCAGAATATACCAAGAAATCTTACTACTGAACTTACTAATAAGGAAATAAGATTTCATATTTAAAACTGGAGAAGACCAATGTATTATTCTTTAACAGACCTACTAACAAATTAGGAAAAGTATCTCTTGTAATATAATAACAATTATCTAAATCAATCTGTGACAAACAAAATTTAGTCAAAAGCCCTCTGATGTGGGCTATTCAAGTAACGGAACGAATCATAGTTTCTTGTACATTATTTGAAAGAATTACATAGTATAAATATAATATAAAAGATGATTAATATGGAGTATTCATAGAATCGTTTTACTGTCCAGAATTTTGTTTATGTATTTTATTTATTGGGATTAACCTGAAAGGTATTTCTTGAGAATTATTTGCTGTGAATAATCAGTAATATTAGTAATAAAACTAAAGAAATAGTATTGAATATTTTTATAAATAAAATGTCTTTTCTTATATAGATTTGAAATATAATGATGATTATAATGAGAGTTATTTATTATAATCAATAATGATTTTCACTAGTATTGGTGATAATCTTAAGAATAGTAATATTAGAACATTCAATTCTATTCTTTCTACTGAGATTGAATATTGGTGATATAATAATTTAGTTTAAATAGGATTTCTTACAGTCTTCAGAAATAATATGATAGCTTATAGACTAACTTCTACCTTTATGGATGGCTCTATCTGATATATTTATCTGTAAATAATCATTTTCATATGATTATCTACCATGAGGAAGTTAGATAGAAAAATGGGGGAAGAGGTCTTTTATTTATGTTTTTTTGTAACATGTGCTCTGAATGAAAGAATCAAATTTTCTCCTGTAAGATTTATGCAGGTTAAATTCATGTAGCTTAATCATAATTTATATACCATTCATAGCTGTATGTGGATGTGAATGAGGAATTAGAGTGGATAAATGTGCTTATATGAGTTCCTGGGGAGTTAATGTGGTTCTTGAGGGAGCTAGACTTGGAGCGAAATTAATTTTCATAACTTATTTTGCGTGTAAATTGGTCTTTTGTGAAACTTAATTATTTTGAGGTATAACTTCAGTATGTGTGATGTCCCTCTGTGCAATATTTCTCCTTTAACCACATAGTTTACTATTGTCTCCTTCTTTATAATTCAATTTTTATCAGGGTATACTTATATGTTTTTAGAAAAAAAGTTTCATTTGTTATTCGGTACCAATATAAAGAGAATTTTTCTTATTTGTACTTAAAACCAGAAAAATTCTTCTATGGAATACCGCACGATCCCATGATGTTTTGTGCCAAAAATCAAGAAATACAAATTTAACTGTATGTATTGGCCTTTTTTCAGTACTTGGCCCAAACAAAATCATTAATTTCCATTCATAAAGATGAGCAGTTATGAGCTCCAGGAAAGAAATGGAATATTTATGAGTATCCCGTGAAAGGAAAGTTCATTTCACTCTGTATATCTGTGTCTTCTCCCAAGAGTTGGCCAAATTCCAAAAAAAAAAACGAAAAATAGAGATTTTTACAATAATTTTCCAGAGAGTGAGTATTTCGAATTAATTTAAATATCCTGAGGAATATTTACTAAGCTTCCATGAAAGAATAATATATCAAAATATGTATCTCTGGGCCCTATCTATTGATTTTTATTTATGTGGGCGTCCCAAATATTTCTGATTTTTTGTGAATTTTTAACTATTCTAGTAAAATCAATATTTTTTGGGGTACCTTCATTTTTCTTTTATGAAAAATTGACTAGTTTTACCCAAAAATTTTGGCCTTTTGACAAGGAAATTATCTTCATGAAGCCATTTATTGAGATTCAAATGAACACAAAATTCCATGTTTTTTCAGGTCATTTGTAAATTTCTGAGTATCTTAAGCCCCTTTATATATCTCAAGGTATTTATTTAATGATTTTATTCAAGATGAATTATCTTGAGCCTTCAATTTTAGCTCTTTTCCAAATAGTCTTCCCAAATTCAAACACTATTTTGGAGTAATATCAATACAAAATTGTACATTTTCATTAGTCCTTTGTCTATTTTTGGGTACATGTTATCTTTTTTATCCTTGAATGAAAAAGACCCCTGTATATCTGAGCCTTTTTTTTCAAGTATTTAATCCCAATTATACCAGATATATGGAATAATACTTATTAAAAAGTAATTTTTATGGAAATTAATTTGGGAATTTCAACTTATTTGATTTCTTGCACTTTTTCACAATAGTTAATGCCAGTTAGAGAGTATATTTATATCAATATGGACCCAAAAGTTCATATATTTTCCAACTCTTGAACAAATTAGATGTAAAAAGGTAAATTAATAACAGCTTCATGAAATAGAAAAATGAAAAATGAAATTTTATGGCTTTTTCCTGGTAATTGATCAAAATAGTATCATATATTTAGATTTGGCTTGATAACAAAAGTCCATATTTTCTCCAGTATTCAGGCCATACAATTTTGAAATTCATGATTTTCACTCTTCCTTACAATTTTAATCAGCTTGAACCTATCTGATCAAAAATTTACCTAATCACTTTCCCCTTTTCTGAAATCAATTTGAGTTTTTATGCTTTCAAAAATTCATCTTTTGGATATTTCTAAGCCATTTTTGAGTCTTCTTGAATAATTTTGTAATTTCAAACCACCTGCCTCAATTTTTTATGGAAGGATAATAATAGATTCAAGACCAAAAATATCTCCCTTCTCACCAGTCCTTTTTTACCATACGTTTTGATATTTGTATCATTTTGAATGAATAAATATAACTGCTTAAAAATTTTGAGAAAAATGTTTAGTATTTTACTTCCATATTTATATTAAATTAAAGATGAAAAATATATTCTGAATTAAAGATATATCAAAGCTTCTAGCTCTGGGGATTTTGGGTATCAATTTTTCGAAATGAAATTTTCAAATTGAATTTTTGTGAAGGATTTTAACAGCGTGTTCTTGCAAGTATTCTGATGTAAGCTCTGAAGTTTTCGAAATCATATACATTTTATTTAATAAATACAGATTTGCCTTTATGGTGGGTAATATGAATATACTAGTCACATGAGAATGAAACTCCTTTTCATCGATCATGTAATTAATAAACATATCTCTCAAACACAATTTTTCTTGAGAATAATATGAATATAACTATAGTAAATATTTCTTTCATATTCAATAAGTACAAATTTCATAATAAATCAAATTCTCAAAGCTAGAGCCCAAATAAATAAGTTGATTCTGATATTATCATTAAAAATATCTTATGTGGGAGTAAAAAATATAGGAATTGAGATTACAAAATACTGATTTCCAAGTAGAACACAAGTGAAAAAGGTGTGATCTGATAGTTATTTGTGATAATTTTCTTTAAATTGACTCAAATGTACCCTGTTGTTTGATAATCTCCAGAATTATAAGGCTCATGTACATGCTATAATTGCAAAGAACATTACAAACCCCAATTACTAAATAATTCACATTATCACTATTTACAACATTCCTCTACTTCCTACTTTTAAGTCAGACGTCTATTATTAAGCTCTAGTTAAGACGTCAGATTATTATTTTTGAAGATTATATTTTATATTTTATTTTTAATTATACTCTAGGAATAGTAATTTATGAATAATATTAGCAAACTGAATGAATTGTAACAGGAGGTTTGACTCAAAGTGTGAACCTTTGAGATATGACCACATACCCAAAAAGGTCACAAGAAATATTTAATATAATTATACATTAAAAATAAGTACCTGAAAACTACAAAAATACCATAAATTGGTATAAAACTTGGTTTAACTTAAAAAAAATGAATAAACATGTGAAAGAAATCAGCCCATTGGATTCCCCATGGTAAAATACACATATACCGTTTTTATGGCATATCTGTAAAGTCAATATTTGATAAGTTATAAGTAATAATACCTTATAAAAAACACAAATCCTTATTTATTTCAAACGCCAATGAAACAAAATGTGAAATAAATGGTACCATTGGATTCTCCATAAACATCCACACATAAAACAATTAATAAGCTAAGCTTCAAAATCTATACTTAAGGAATTAACCTGAATATATGCACTTTTTTGGTCAATGCATATATTCAAGGATTTTAGCTAATATCTCTTGAACTATGCATGATAGAGTGATGAACCAAAAAAAAAGTAATCATGTAATTACTGTAGGAATACAGAAATGAAGTTTATTTCACAAGTTATAAACAAGGTTAAAATCTGTAAGGAATTATTGATTAAAATCAGCAGAGCTGTTGACCACTTTATTGTGAAAGTGGTCCAAACTTAAAAAAAATAGAAAGTTAGATACTGCTAGTTGTTTCGTGAAGAATGATGTATTTTTTATTATAATATTCAAGGTATAACCCCTTGAAATCATAGTTTAAAGTTTAAAATATTAAATTTCGACAGAAAAGATGAGTTACAAGAAAAATCATCAAAAATAGAGTTTTGATGATGTAATGAAATGCTCTTGGCAGCATAATAAGGTTATGCCAAGCTATTAGAATTAACTCTCTTAATTGCTGTAGCGTGTAAATATTAAGGATCAAAGTTTGAGCTTAATTTGATCATTTATGATCACTCACTGTAACCTTAAACTAAGTTTAACAGTCATATAAGTGATGAAATTGGTGAATACTATTAGTTTATAATTAAAAATAATAAAATACACGAAATTTGGGGTTCTTCCAAGCCTTTGACATCATCAAACTTAGAGTTATAGTGATAACTCTAAATAATGGCGTAATAATGATGTAATGAGGTTTGATCATGATGTAATCATCACCAAACCTTAAAATATTGATCAATTCCAGTGGATATGATCAGTACACGTCTACTAGAAGCCTGTTGGACTCTATGAGGGAGGTATTTACTATAAATAGAGCTCTTTTTACTCTGTTTTCCCCTCAGATGCATCAAAAACATTAAATCAATACAATTAAAAAGGTAATTTCTTTATTCTTTATATATAAAACTTTTATATTATTAAAGACCAAAGATCATCCTATTATAATCATCAATTTTGACATGATTCAATCATTTGTTTAATTGTTGTTGAAAATCTCTCTAAAACTCATTTCCATTTAAAAATCAAGAATATTTGTAAATTTCTCTATTTTTTATTGTAAATGCAATTTGGAAAAGCTGTATTTACATTATTTTGGCGTAAAATATCTCAAAAATATTATATTAAGTGTTAAAAGTAGGTTATTTTCTCTTATTATAATAATTTTCTCTATATTATTCTTTTAATAATTCTTTAATTAATATAAATAGTATTTATATTAATTTAAAACTTTAATATTGGTAATATTATTGTTATTAATTGTTTTTTATTAATAAAAAACAATTTTTTACACCTTTATTATTTGTTTTTAACAATAATAAAGTTCCATTAAATATATTAATTTTTTTATATTAATATATTTATTTTATTATACTATATTTTATAATATAACTTATATTATTCTATTTTATTGATAATATAATTATTTTTCTGCCATAATTATGATAATTATTTTTCCGCCATAATTATGATAATCATTTATTATTATAATTATTTTTATCTTATTTATTTCATTTATAAGGACATTCATAGTACAATAAGTAAAATATTAGTAATTTTTACTTATTGTTTCATAGTCAAACCTTACATTTGGGGTCCTGGCCGTGATATTTACTCTAAAAGACCTTTTAAAAGATTCTAATTGGGCTTATCCAATAATAAATTATACTCTTAATTATAAAATTATATAATAATTTTATATTTATTGATTTTAAAAGCTATTGAGGCATTTGGAAAGCAATTGTACTGTCTTACACGTGGTTTTTCACATCCTTAGACTTGCAGAAACTTTCTTTGAGTGACTCTAGTGATTAGAAAATATATTTTATAAATTAAAAATACTTTTATATTATAAATTAATTTTAAGAATCATATTCATTTTTATTTTATTCTTCAAAAATAAAAACATAAAAAATAATAAAAATATTAAAAGCCAATAAAAAAGTTATTTTTTCATTTTAATTTCATTTCTTTAATTATTTTCATTTTTTTTCTATAAAAAAAGATATAAAAGCAATTTTTACGTGGAAAATTGCCATATCTTACCAAAAATAACACTTTTATATAAAATACTTATATTTATTTGTCTTTTTTAGTGTTTGAAGACAACCCAACAGAGGATAACCAAACCACTGTTGAAAGATTGGTGGAAGAAACTTTTCAAAGTTCTCCAACACCAATAATTACCAAAAGAAAGAAAGCCAAGAAATTGAACTTTCCAGGACCCACCACTCAAGACTCTGAAGATGAGTACCTCATTTATAAGTTGCCATAAGAAAATTCCTGTTCTGAAATCCTCTTATTTCTTATTTTTCTTATAATATGACTACCAGAAGAGGCTCCCAATACTCCATCCAATCAGATGGAGCTGGACTCAGAGTTAGAATTGATTCCTCAAAAGGGAAAAGGAAGGGCAATATCCCCAGTGGAACAGAATCCACACAAGGAAGTGCCTTATCCCAAAGGCAAGTCCCAGAAATGCCCATGATATCTGAACCTGAATTGGAACTAAGTATGAGTAACTCAAACAGGTACAAATCACATTCAGAGGGCTCAAATAGACATTTACATGAGCCAATACAAACAGTACTACACAGTGTACAAGGACAAAGATTGGGAAATGTTGCCTCAAATACACCAAGTAGTGATGAACTCCTGGCACATCCTGAAAAAGCTCCTCAAAGAGGAGGAAATAGTGAAATACTCCAATGGATGGAATACACTATCATCCAAACCTCAAATCAAAAAGATCAAGGAGTATCATGCCAAAAAAAATGAGGCAACCAAGGAAGAAGGCCCAGTAGCTTCTACCAGCAAGCCCCAAGTCAACCCACTTCCCCAAGAAGGGAAGAAGAACAAGAAAAAGAATTGGAGAAAACAATATTCTTCAAGCTACAGGATCCCCAAGATCAAAAAGATGCCATGGACAATGTCTTCAACATGGCCAGAACTTTGATGGAATTCAAAGACAAAGAGGAACAAAGAATCAGACAACCCCATTTCCCAAAGAAATAACCTTGTCTACTGATGTTTCAAATACTTTAACAGAGGTTAGAAATAGTATTTTACCTCTTAAAGAAATTAAAAATAGTTTATTATCTTTCCAAGAAATAAATAACAGTTTATCATCTTTAACAAAACTTGTTGTACAAAATAAAAAAGAAATTGATAACATGAAATTTATGATTGAAAATAATAAACCAAAAGTATTAATTGACAATACTAAGAAATTAATACAAGGACAACAAGAGTTGTATAAATACATAAGTGATATCCAAGAAAAAACTTTGACAATCAATTATGATGTGAGTATTGACAATCTTACAGAAAAATTAAACAAATTGAGTATTTCTGTAGAAAAATTTGAAGAAAAGACTTCATCACACCAAAAATTACTTTTGGACCATGTGGAAAAGAGTGATGAAGCAATAATGCATCTGAAAGATGACATTCAAAGTGAAACAAGGATTATTACTGAAAAAATGGATAAAATTAATGAGGATAATTTAAATATGCCAAAGCTATCCACACCATTTTCTCACATAAGAAGCCCTGTTAAACCAAAAGAGGAATTAACAAATCCATTAATAACAGACTTGAGTCAGCAAGACAATAACCAAGTCTTAATGAAGGAAGCTGTGAGCCTTTGAGATATGACCACATACCCAATAAGGTCACAAAAGATACTTAGAGCAATTATACCTTTAAGATAATTATATTAAAATCACTTAGAATAATTACACATTAAAAATAACTACTTTTAAAATACAAAAAATACCATAAATTGGTACAAAACTTGGTTTAACTTAAAAACCAATGAATCAACATGTGAAATAAATTATACCATTGGATTCCCCATGGTAAAATACACATATACCATTTTTATGGCATATCTGTAAAACCAATATTTAATGAGTTATAAGGAATAATACCTTATAAAAACCATAAATCCTTATTTATTTCAAGTACCAATGAAACAACATGTGAAATAAATTGTATCATTGGATTTCCCATGAAAATCCACACGTAGAACAATTAATGAGCTAATTACCAAAGTTAATACTTAAGGAATTAACCTGAATATATGCACTTTTTTGGTCAACGCATATATTCAAGCATCATAGCTAATATCTCTTAAACTATACAGGATAGAGTGATGAACCAAAAATAAAGTTACTACGTAATTACTGTAAGAACACAGATATGAACTTTATTTCACAACTTATAAACAAGGTTAAAACCTATGATGAAATATTGATAAAAATCCACAGAGCTGTTGACCACTTTGTTGTGAAAGTGGTCCAAACTTAAAATAAAGTACACAGTTGGATTCTACTAGTTCATTCGTGAAGAATGATGTAATTTTTATTATTAAATTCAGGGTATAACCCCCTGAAATCATGATTTGAAGTTTAAAATATTGAATTTCAACAGAAAAGATGAGTTACAAGAAAAATCATCAAAATTAGAATTTTGATGATTTAATGAAAAGCTCTTGACAGAATAATAAGTGTATGTCAGGCTATCAGAATTAACTCTCTGAATTACTTTAGCGTGTAAAACCTAAAAGTTATTAAAGATCAAAGTTTGAGCTTAATTTGAGCAGTTATGATCACTCACTGTAACCTTAATTTAAGTTTAACAGTCATATGAGTGATACAATTGGTGAATACTATAAGTTTATGATTAAAACTAATAAAATCCACGAAAATTGGGGTTCTGCCAAGCCTCTGATGTCATCAACTTTGGAGTTATAGTGATAACTCTAAATAATGGTGTAATAATGATGCAATATGGTTTGATCATGATGTAATCATCTCCAAACCTTAAAATATTGATCAATTCCAGTGGATATGATCATTACACGTCTACTAGAAGCCTGCTGGACTCTAGGAGGGAGGTACTTACTATAAATAGAGCTCTTTTTACTCTATTTCCCCCTCAGACGCATCAAAAACATTAAATCAATTAAATCAAAGGTAATATCTTTATTCTTTATATATAAAACTATTATATTATTAAAGACCAAAGACCACTTTGTTATAATCATCTATTTTGACGTGATTAAATCATATATTTAAATTGTTTTTGCTAAAAATCTCTCTAAAAACTCATTTCCACATAAAAATCAAGAATATTAATAATTTTTCTTTATTCTTATTGTAAATACAATTTGAAAAGGTTGTATTTATATTTTTTGGCGTAAAATATTTCAAAATTATTATAAATTATTATATTAAGTGTTAAAAGTAGGTTATTTTCTCTTATTATAATAATTTTCTCTTTATTATTATTTTAATAATTCTTTAATTAATATAAATAGTATTTATATTAATTTATAACTTTAATATTGGTAATATTATTGTTATTAATTGTTTTTTATTAATGAAAAACAGTTTTTTACACCTTTATTATTTGTTTGTAACAATAATAAAGTGCTTTTAAATATATTAATTATTTTATATTAATATATTTATTTTATTATATTATATTTCATAATATAAATTATATTATTATATTTTATTAATAATATAATTCTTTTTACGCCATAATTATAATAATTCTTCATTATTATAATTATTTTTTATCTTATTTATTTCATTTATAAGGACATTCATAGTACAATAAGTAAAATATTAGTAATTTTTACTTATTGTTTCATAGTCAAACCTTATAGAAGGACCTCAATTAAAAGAATGGCCAACATTCACAGGAGAAGGTGAATATGACCACATGTCATTTATCAAAACAATTGACATGTTACAAGAAGATTATGCCATACCAGATGAATTAATCACTGCAACATTACATTCATTGTTTGAAAAATCTGCAAAAAGATGGTATTATGGCATAAGGCAAACAAATGGCAAAAATACCTGGTCTTGGTGGAAGCAAGAAATAATCACCAAGTGGGCTAATGATGCCTGGAGGTACAAGATAGAGAATTCATTTGAAAATTCTTTCTTTGACCCAGAAAAAGACAAACCTTTAACTTGGTTCTTAAAACAAGTTGAAAGACTCAATGCATTGTACCCAGAAATGTCACAAAAGAGGGTGCACATGAAAATACTTAAGAAATGTGGAGGAGAGCTAGAACATTCCCTAAGAAGAAGGTGTATAGAACCATGCTCCACAGAAGAGTATATCAATGCACTAGAGGACATAGTGACAAGGACAAAAATTGGCAGAACTTGGAAGAAATTGGACATTGAAAGTCCAAATAAGCCATTGAACATAAATGATAAATCAAAAGAAGCTTTCAAGCCCCATACATCCCTCAATAATGAGCAAAGAAAATGCCTTAAATGTGGAGGTATTGGACACTTAGCAAATAACTGCCTCAAAAAGGCAAAGATTAATGAAATTTTGGAAACAGGAAACCACAATGACAAAGAGGAGGAATCTGACTCTGAAAAAGAAACAGAAGAGTCAGAAAGCTCTGAAAGTGATGAAATCAATATAATTAATGCACAAATTAATAATATTGATATAATTTATGAAGTACTGGATGTTAACTCAAACTGACCACAAGTTGGGACATCTGACACAAACCTGACAAACATACAAGATGCCAAAATGTATAGGACCAAACCTGCAAGAGGAATGGGATATACAGCTGGAAGATCAAGTATAAGTATTGCTATGGTTGATAACCAAGAAGGAAAAGTTATCTTAGATACAGGAGCATATTGCACCTGTGTTGGTAAAAGTTATTTAAAAACCATTGTCCCAGACTGTCAAGAAAAACTTATGCCAATACAAGGTGTCAAATTTAGTAGTGCAAGTGAGAGCATGAAGCCCCTTGGAATAATTTATTTAACACTAATTTTTCCTCATCCCTCACAATGTGTCAGAATCAAAGTAGAGTTTTTAGTAATGGAAAACTGTACTAGTAATCACTTCATACTTGGGAATGACTACTTATCAATTTATGGTATAGATATCTCCAACCAAAAGGATAGATATTTTACCATAGGAGACAACAAAAGACAAAAGTTTGGCTTCTTGAATAACAAAAAACAAATCACAGTTATTAAGAATGAAGAAAAAATTCCAGAAAAGGAACTCTTTATATCTGAACAGCTTAAAGAGGCAGAATTCAATCAAGAATTAACAGAAAAAATGAAAGAAAAATTGATTGACCTCTTATTTAGGTATAAAAATGCCTTTGCAATTGACAAAGAGCCACTAGGTGCCATAATTGGACCTGAAGTGGATATAATTCTTAATGTGGAAAAACCTTACCCACCTCTATTAAGAAGACCTGCTTACCCAGCTAGTCCAAGGGCTAGAGAAGCCTTAGAGGTACACATTAAAGAATTGATGGACCTTGGAGTATTAAGAAAGGTAGGACATAATGAACAGGTAGAAGTCACTACACCTGTCATTATAACTTGGCATAATGGAAAATCAAGGATGGTAGGAGACTTTAGAGCCCTGAATACCTATACCATTTAAGACAGGTATCCAATACCCAGGATCCATGAGACACTGACACAATTTTCACAAGCTAAGTTCATCACAGCCATGGATGCCTTAAAAGGTTTTCATCAAAATGTCTTAACAGACAATGCCAAAAAACTACTGAGGATAAGAGTCCACTGTGGAATTTTTGAATACTTAAGAATGCCATTTGGCATAAAAAATGCACCTTCCCATTATCAAAGAATGATGAATACCAGATTTCCTGAAGAATTATCAGAAAGATGGTTAATTATCTATATTGATGATATCATAGTTTGCTCAGAAACTTGGGAAAATCACCTTACAAGACTAGAAAGGGTACTACAAAAAATAGTCCAAGTGGATATAAAAATTTCCTTGAAAAAGTGTCATTTTGAATACAGTGAATTAAAAGCACTAGGACATGTTGTATCTGGACTTAGTCTAGGCATAGACAAGAATAAAGTAGCAGCAGTACTACTTAAACCAATGCCTCAAACCAAAAAAGAAATGCAATCATTTCTAGGATTTGCTGGTTACTATAGACAGCATATAAAGGACTTTGCAAAAATAGCTAAATCCTTGTATAAGCTATGTGACCAACAAACAGTCTATGAAATGACAGAAGAAAGAGTCAAAGCATATGAAGAATTGAAAAATTTGTTAACAAATGCCCCATTTCTTCTAATACAGGCTGGAAACTACCCTTCAAGCTGTACATTGATGCTTTTGGAGAAGGACTGGGTGCTGCACTACACCAGACACAAATTATCAATGATAAACCAGTGGAAGGGCCAATTTGTTTTATTTCAAGACAAATAAAGCCAACAGAAGCAAGATATGGAGCAAGCCAAATGGAATGCCTCTGCTTAGTGTGGGCTTTAGAAAAATTACATTACTATTTAGATGGAACAGTATTTGATGTGGTTACAGACTGTAATGCTGTAAAATCTCTATTAAATATGAAAACTCCAAATAGACATATGCTGAGATGGAAAATTGCTATACAAGAATATAGAGGAAATATGACTATTGTTCATAAATCTGGCAATATTCATAAAAATGCAGATGGTCTTAGCAGATGGGCTCTAGCAAATACCCCTGACAATCCAGCATGGGTAACACAAGAAGAAAACCATATAGAAAGAATATGTGTTACAGACATTGGCACAGAATTCTTTAACCAAGCTAAAGAAAGCTATAAGATAGACAAAAATTGCCATATCTTAATCCAACTTCTAATGAAAGACTGCAAAGACCCATCACTTTCATCAAAACTAGATGAAACATTGAAAAAGGCATATGATGAAGGAAGATTCCACCTCCTTGATGGAATCCTTTACCATAGAACAAAACACACATGTGTTATGGCCTTAACAGATAGAACCCTGATAAACACTATTTTACATGAGTGTCATGATAGTGTTGCAGCTGGACACCTTTCAGAAGACAGAACACTAGAGAGGGTGAAAACCTGCTCTTGGTGGCCAAATTGGAAGAAAGATGTTATAGAATACTGCCAAACCTGTGACAGATGTCAAAAAGCCAACAGAGCCACAGGAAACAAATTTGGAATGATGATCCAAATCCAAGAACAAAAATCCCCTTGGGAAATAGTTCATATGGATTGGGTAACAGCATTGCCTCCAGGAGGAGACAGAAGCTATAATGCATGCCTAGTATTGGTTGACAGGTATAGCAAGACTCCCATGTTCCTACCATGTCATAAAGATGACACAGCTATGGACACAGCCATAATGATATGGAATAAATTTATTAGCCATACAGGCTTATTCCAGAATATTATAAGTGACAGAGACCCAAAGTTCACTTCAGCATTATGGACAAATCTCCATAACTTGTTTGGGACAAAGTTATCATTCTCAACAGCTTACCATCCTCAAACTGATGGTTTAGCAGAAAGAATGATACAGACCTTGGAGGACATGATCAGAAGATTCTGTGCTTATGGGCTAGAATTCAACAATTCTGATGGTTTTACCCATGATTGGTGTACACTAATACCAGCTCTTGAGCTGGCATACAAAACATCAATCCATTCTTCTACTGGCAAAACACCAGCAATGCTAGAAAAAGGTTGGAATCCAAGACTTCCTTATGATACCCTCAAAAAGGACTTAGTGGATATACATCCAACAGAAAGCAGTTTTAAGACAATGCTTGACAAGGCAAGACACCATGCAAACAGATGTATGCAAGATTCTTTCAAATATGCAAAAGAAAGATGGGATAAAAGTCATAAGCCACCTGATTTCAAAATAGGATACTTGGTCCTAGTATCAACCCTTAATTTCAATAACATAAAAGGCCCAAAGAAATTAGAAGATTCCTTTGCAGGACCATTTATGATAAAAGCACTTCATGGACCCAATGCTGTGCAATTGGAACTCACAGGTGAACTAATGAACAAACACCCAACTTTCCCTGTAAGTCTGATAAAGCCTTACAATTCAAGTGACAAGGAGTTACTTCCACTAAGAAATAAACCCCCACTTGAATTTCCCCCCTTGGAAGAAGGAGAGGAAAAGAAGATAGTAAAAGTCCTTAAAGAAAGAAGGACAAGAAATAAAAAAGAAAGGGAATACCTTGTAAGGTATAAGAATTCAACTCAAGAAGATGAATGGCTACTTGAGAAAGATATAACAAATTCTGATAAACTACTAAGAAGATTCAGACATGAAAGACAGCCTGAAAAATAGAAAAGTTAAGCATCATTGAGCTTCAAGACTAACAAAGTCTATTGAAGAGGTAGGACAGTGGATGATACCCTAATTACACATATCAGATTGTGGTACAATCTTTTTTGGTGGTAGCGAATGTGAACCTTTGAGATATGACCACATACCCAAAAAGGTCACAAGAAATATTTAATATAATTATACATTAAAAATAAGTACCTTAAAACTACAAAAATACCATAAATTGGTATAAAGCTTGGTTCAACTTAAACGCCAATGAATAAACATGTGAAATAAATTATACCGTTGGATTCCCCATGGTAAAATACACATATACCATTTTTATGGCATATCTGTAAAGTCAATATTTAATAGGTTATAAGTAATAATACCTTATAAAAAACACAAATACTTATTTATTTCAAAAGCCAATGAAACAACATGTGATAAATGGTACCATTGGATTCTCCATAAACCTCCACACATAAAACAATTAATAAGATAAGATTTAAAATCAATACTTAAGGAATTAACCTGAATATATGCACTTTTTTGGTCAACGCATATATTCAAGGATTTTAGCTAATATCTCTTGAACTATGCATGATAGAGTTATGAACCAAAAAATAAAGTCATCATGTAGTTACTGTAGGAATACAGAAATGAAGTTTATTTTACAAGCTATAAACAAGGTTAAAATCTGTAAGGAATTATTGATTAAAATCATCAGAGCTGTTGACCACTTTGTTGTGAAAGTGGTCCAAACTTAAAAAAAGTAGACAGTTGGATTCTAATAGTTCATTCGTGAAGAATGATGTATTTTTTATTATAATATTCAAGGTATAACCCCTTGAAGTCATAGTTTGTAAGTTTAAAATATTAAATTTTGACAGAAAAGATGAGGTACAAGAAAAATCATCAAAAATAGAGTTTTGATGATGTAATGAAGTTCTCTTGGTAGCATAATAAGGTTATTCCAATCTATTAGAATTCACTCTCTGAATTTCTGTAGCGTGTAAATATTAAAAGTTGTTAAGGATCAAAGCTTGAGCTTAATTTGATCATTTATGATCACTCACTGTAACCTTAAATTAAGTTTAACAGTCATATAAGTGATAAAATTGGTGAATAATATTAGTTTATAATTAAAACTAATAAAATCCACAAAATTTGGGGTTCTTCCAAGCCTTTGACATCATCAAACTTAGAGTTATAGTGATAACTCTAAATAATGGCGTAATAATGATGTAATGAGGTTTGATCATGATGTAATCATCACCAAACCTTAAAATATTGATCAATTCCAGTGGATGTGATCAGTACACGTCTACTAGAAGCCTGTTGGACTCTAGGAGTGAGGTATTTACTATAAATAGAGCTCTTTTTACTCTGTTTTCCCCTCAGACGCATCAAAAACATTAAATCAATACAATTAAAAAGGTAATTTCTTTATTCTTTATATATAAAGCTTTTATATTATTAAAGACCAAAGATCATCCTATTATAATCATCAATTTTGACGTTATTAAATCATTTGTTTAATTGTTTTTGTTAAAAATCTTTCTAAAACTCATTTCCACGTAAAAACCAAGAATATTTGTAAATTTCTCTATTTTTGATTGTAAATACAATTTGGAAAAGTTGTATTTACATTATTTTGGCGTAAAATATCTCAAAAATATTATATCAAGTGTTAAAAGTAGGTTATTTTCTCTTTTTATAATAATTTTCTCTATATTATTCTTTCAATAATTCTTTAATTAATATAAATAGTATTTATATTAATTTAAAACTTTAATATTGGTAATATTATTGTTATTAATTGTTTTTTATTAATAAAAAACAATTTTTTACGCCCTTAGTATTTGTTTGTAACAATAATAAAGTGCCATTGAATATATTAATTATTTTATATTAATATATTTATTTTATTATATTATATTTTATAATATAAATTATATTATTATATTCTATTGATAATATAATTATTTTTACACCATAATTATAATAATTCTTTATTATTATGATTATTTTTATCTTATTTATTTCATTTATAAGGACATTCATAGTACAATAAGTAAAATATTAGTAATTTTTACTTATTGTTTCATAGTCAAACCTTACACAAAGAATCTAAAAAAGAGCCACGTATTTAATTCATTTTGGCCCATCATAGGGAATAAGGGTTGCACCTCAACATCACCTGTGTGGTAACCGTATTATGTGAAAATTTTTAAATTTAATCTCAAGCAGCTAAAAAATGAAAAAATATTCAGGGATCTCAATAGAAAGAGACCTTAGTGGCTCAAGATATTAAAATTCTTTATTTAATTGAACAGGCTAATCCAGTAAAATGATATCACTTTATAAATCCTAATACCCTGGATGAAAATATGTTAAGAATATTTTTATCTAATTATATTTGAATTTTATGAATTATTAATTAAATATACATAATTTCAACTGCAAGAAAGGAAATATGGATTATCCAATTGAAATAAATAAATATTGATATTCTCAGTCCAATCCTAGAAAATATTATTCTAAATTTTCCAAAATGGGCTGTTAAATATAAAAAAGTGAGAGAACCAATTACTCAGTTGGGATTGGCTAAATTAACTATCGTAAATTAGAAATTTAAAAAATGAAATACTACAACACAACAGATTCTCAATATAAATTATTTTTTTCTATAAATGTTTTTGAATTGTTTCTCCTGAATATTTCTTTCTGTTATTGTGCTTTTTTATGACACAAATATAGCTTCACTTGATTAATTTTTGATGTGGATTCAATAATAGAACGAATAATTGGATTTGGACATGAAAACTAATTTATTACATTGAGCTTTGTAACAAACCTCATTTGTCAGGATGAGTCTATGTTGAAGTGGAAATAAAGCTATTTACAACTAAAACTATGACTGTGACACGTGGAAAATAGTTTAAAATAGTTTTGTAAGGGTTAGGGATGGATTAATTTAATAATAAAGGGGCTTTACTATAAGAAATATAGTGGTGGTGAGCGCTGTTGAAAGCCCTGGGTGCAGCTTTACCTGTTGGGTTACAATAATAAAGACTAAAATACTTTAAATTAAGAGTATACCTGTTTATTACCCAAGAGTAAAACTGTTTTTGACAGTTTACTACGTAGGGTATTCAAGAGCAGGATGAGGAAAGGCTTTTGGCTGTGAAAAGCCCTCCTTTTATCCTAAAATTGAGGTGGAAAGGCTGCTAGACCTTTCCACATAGAGGAAGTGAAGATTTTTCACTCTCTATGACAGGCTTGTGGTTTGCAAACAGCCTGTATACCCTGTATTGGGCTCAGATGTGGTTTTGAAACCACATCTGGGCAGTTTTCACCAATACAGGGTGAAAATTTTCATCTGGGGACCTCACAACCTGATTCTGACATGTATGACGCGTAGAATGCTGTACAGAAACTGTATGGGACCCCAGTATTGACTGACATATGAGGTATTGAAGTAAAAACATGCTTCTTTGTCTATTTGACACCTCATATTCATGGTTAAGGGATATTATCCCATGGTAAGGCTGTATCTGACAGCAGGTGGGATTTTGACCTTAAAATGGTCATAACTCTGTCAGTTTTTGAGATATCAAGCTCAAAGTTGGGTCATTGAATAGCTCTGTATGAGCTCTACACAATCGTACCCAACTTGACATGGTTATCATTAAATATGACAAAGTTATCCCATGTACAAGTATTTTTGTACATTGGCGTGGTCTGGTCAAAAGCTGTATTAAGCTTGTTTGGCCAATAACTTCTGTTGTAGTTGAGTTATGAGGAAATGGATGGCACCATCAGATAGCCCTGATTGTGCTCTTTCCAAAAAGACCCCACTTCAGGTATCTCACACTAAAACTGTAAAAGTTAGATGAGAGGTGAATGTTTTGTTCACCCTTATTTGGTCTGAATTTGACCATAACTCAAGTAATACTGGTGCTAGCTCAGTTTGGCTGGTACCATTGGATAGCCCTGGCTTAGAGCTTCATTTTGAGTACCCATTTGATGGGGTTAAGCCTCTCCTTCTAGATTTTAGATGAGAGGTGAAAATTAAGGTTTCTGCTCAGCAATAACTTTGAGCAGGGATAGCTTTGTTATTTCTTGTCCTATGGTGATGGGACGTATATTTTCAGGAATAGGTGAGTTTCCTCTTTCTTTTGATACCTTTTGAGCTAATTTGGCTCAGCTCCATGTTTTGGTGGTATTTTGGCTATACCATTGGTTTATGGTATTTTGGCTGTCATGCTTGTGCTCTGGTTTTGAGTCACAGGCTGACATACCCTCCCTCTAAAAAAGGCTCATCATTGATGAGACTGTTCAGTCCTCCTAGAGGCTCTGAATCTCCTTAGATGAAGGTTCCCATCTGGTATGGCATCTTCTGCCAACCATTTGTCTTTGTCAGCTGTCTGGTTCTTGAATCTGACTAGATATTGTCTCTGATCCTTCCCATTGAGTCTGATTTTTCTGGCCCTGATGATTTTACTCACAGGTCCAGGAGAGTCTTCTACTTCCACTATTTCTGGTGGAGTGATGTTTTTCTTCCTGGAGGGGAATTTATCCTCCTCTGTTTGGAAGTATGGTTTGACCAGGCTTAGTGGAAAGACTGGGTGTCTCCTAGAAAACTCCTCAGTGAGCTTGACCTCTACTGCATTCTTCCCTATCAACTTAATGATAGTGAAGGGCCCTACAAATGAGTCTCTCATTTTCTTGGGTCCTTTGAGATTGTTAAAGTTCAGTGTAGACACTAACACCTGGTCCCCTTCCTTGAAGTCAGGTTCCATATGTGATTTGTCCCACCTTTGCTTATTATACTCTTTGGCCTCAGCTATGCATTTGGCAGCAGTATCACAGGCTTTCTTCCACATATCATGGAAGTCTTTGGCTGTGTGGTGGATGGTCAGAAGATTCTTCTTCAAGTGATCCACAGGTAACAGGGGATTCCACCCTTTCTCTACCAGTGCAGGTGTTTTTCCTGTGGTAGAGTGCTGGCTTGTATTATAAGCCAGTTGGACTGCTGGTAAGAGGGTGACCCAATCATGGGTATATCCCTCATGGTCCTTGTATTCCATGCGATAGGCACAGAACCTCCTGAGGATGTCCTCCATTGTTTGGATCATCCTCTCAGCTAGGCCATCTGTTTGTGGATGGTAAGCTGTGGAAAAAGCAAGCTTGGTGCCAAGCATGTCATATAAATTGGTCCAAAATTCAGATGTGAATTTTGGGTCCCTGTCACTAATTATGATCTTAGGGACTCCACAGGTGGATATGATGTTATTCCAAAATAACAGAGCAGTGTCCATGGCTGTGTCCTCTTTATGGCATGGTAGACATCTCATGCTCTTTCTGAACCTATCAACTATGATTAAGCAGGCATTGTAGTTTTCTTTGCCTCCTGGGACAAGTCCTGTGACCCAGTCCATGTTGATGGTTTCCCATGGGTGTTTGGGTTCTTCTATGTGTTGAAGCAACCCATATTTCTTCCCATGCTTTCTATTTGCCTTTTGGCATCTTTCACAAGTGTTGATGTATTCACTCAACTCTTGCTCCCACTTGGGCCACCAAGCTGTGCTTGCTACCCTCTCTTTAGTCCTGTCTTCACTCATGTGTCCCATGTAGGGGCAGTCATGGCATTCCTGCAGGATTAAAGAGATGTGGTCTCTGTCTATCACTGTGAGTGCACTGGTGTGCTTATCTCTGTGATAAATCAGCCCATCTATAAGGAAGAATTGATTGTCCTTATAGGCCCTCAACCAGGGTTCCTCCAGCTGGGTTTCCAGTTCTGGGCTCCTGTATTTTTGTTGAAGGAGTTGGAGTAGTATGCTGCACTGTTTGTGTTTAGCATATGATTTCAGCACTGCATTGAAAAATTCATTGTGCAGTGCTGAGGAGCTTATTCCCAGTATGGGGGTTTCTATCCCTTCTGAATCAGTGTTTCCACTGTCAAGGGTACCACTCCCTGGTGCTCATTCAGAGAATCTGAAGTTCTTCTTCCTATTTATTTCCATAGAATGGATAGGAATTTTTGCAGCAACTTCAGGGTCATAAGCTGGATTGCTTTTGACATTGTCCAGTGGCCATCTGCTAAGGCCATCTGCATTGGTATGGCTTTTACCTTCCTTTTATATGATGGTCATGTTCCCTCTATACTCCTGGATGGCTATTTGCCATCTCAGCATGTGTCTATTAGTAGTATTCATGTTTAGTAAAGACTTCAAGGCTGTGCAGTCTGTGTAGACTTCAAAGACTGCACCCTCCAAATAATAATGGAGTTTTTCTAGAGCCCAGACTAGACATAGACATTCTGTCTGGGTGGCCCCATACCTGGCTTCTGAATATTTCAGCTGCCTGGAGATGTAACATATTACACCTTCTCTTGGTTCACCATCCACAATTTGTCTTTGGTGAAGGGCTGCTCCCAAGCCTTGGCTGCATGCTGAATCTATATATAACTTGAATGGTAGTTCAAAGTCAGGCAAGATGAGCACAGGTGCATTTGTGAGTTCATATTTGATCCTCTCATATGCATCCCTCCTTTCCTTGGTTATTTCAAAAACTACATCCTTTGAGCATAACTTGTATAAACTACTAGTTATGTGAGCAAAGTTTTTGATGTGGTTTCTATAGTAGCTAGCAAATCCAAGGAAAGATTGCATCTCTTTGATGTTCTTTGGTACTGGCTTTTGCAGTACTGCTGCTACTTTGTTCTGGTCAATTGTCAGACTAAGGCCTGAGACTTTGTGTCCTAGAGCTAGTAGCTCTTGTTGGTCAAAATTACACTTTTTAAGTGAAATTTTCAGATTGATGGGTGTACATTTACTTAGCACTCTGTCTATGTATTGTACATGGTCTTCCCATGTCTCTGAGTATATAATGATATCATCAATATACACTACCATCCAGCCTTCCATTATTTCTTCTTGAAATATGGTGTCCATCATCCTTTGGAAGTGGGCTGGTGCATTCTTGATGCCAAATGGCATCCTGGTGTACTCATATATGCCCATATGGCATATTATTCTGAGTAATTTCATGGAGTTTGGTTTAACTCCATTTTGGTGTAAGCCCTTCATACAATCCATCTTGGTTATGTATTTGGCTTTGGCCAATTTATCCAAGGCATGAGGTATCCTTGGTATAGGATACCTGTCTGCTTTTGTGTAGTTGTTCAGGGCTCTGAAGTCTCCACACAATCTAGACTTGCCATCATGCCAGGTGATTAGGACAGGAGTGGTGATTTCCACTATTTCATTATGTCCAATCTTCCTAATGAAATCCATGTCCAGGAGTTCATTGATATGTTTCTCAATCTCTTTCCTGGTCTCCAGACTTGCTGGGTAAGGAGGTCTCCTTAACATGGGTGGATAAGGCCTTTCTACATCCAGATATAGTTCTATATCATGGCCTTTAATCTTGCCTAATGGTTCTTCACCAATGGCAAATGCTGGTCTATTCTTCCTCAGCATCTTCAGTAAACTTAGCTTTTGTTTACTGGTGAGGGTAGTGCTAAACTGTCCCTCTCTGAATTCTTTCAGAAGTTCTTCTAGTGGGTCCTGAGAAGATATCTGGTATATATCAAGAGAAAATTTCTTTTCCTTGTTAGTACCAATGGTAATATGCCTATTTTTACTGTTGTAAATATCTATGCCATACATCCTCTGGTAATCTGTTCCCAGTAAAAACCCTTGGATGTGGGCATCTTCAAGCACTACAAACTCTGGGTTGAGTCTGATATTACCTTTTCTGTGGGGTATAATTATCTCTTTGATAATTGTCCCAATAGAGGTCATCTTTCCAGATGCACTCTTAAAGTTTTTTGCCCTGGTGGGCAAGAGTTCTTTTTCCCAGTTTGGGAAGTGGTTATCCAGATAATTTCTGGCCACTATGGAGCAGTGTGCTCCACTGTCAATGATCAGTGGGTGCTGAGCATGGTCAATACATACAGTCATTTTTGTGGCTGTTCCATGGTTATATGCCATTCCTTTGGTTGGTGTAACCAGGAATGTTTCTGCATCTTGTGTATGTTTACACAAGTTCTTGTTGGCAGTGTCTTGTGGCATGCCTGCTTCCAACTGTATGTCCTGGATTTCCAATGGGGTTTCCTCTTGGTATTCCACTAGAAGTTCCTCTCTTGGGTCTTTATCATCATCAGATAGTTCTCTGATGGCATCTCCCATAGAGTCTGATTCAGAATCCTCTGTTGGAGGTTCTTCTTCAGGGACTTTTTCTATAGCATAGACTTTCTTCTTTGCTTTTGGACAGCTGTTGGCATAGTGGTCTGTTGAACCACAATTGTGACAAGAATTTTTCTTCTTTGCCACTTCTGTCACTCTTTCTCTGGGTTTGTCTTTAAACTCTACCCTGAAAGGTTGTTTCTCTTTGAAACTATTGCTTCTATATGGGGTGAATTTCCCTATATTAGTCCTTTTCCTTATGTCTTGTAAGGTATTGGCTATATCATCTAGAGTGCAATTTTGGTTGCATCTGCACTTTACTGCATGCTCTAGTTCTCCTGGCAGTTGTTTCAGAAGTTTATGATTCCTCATTTGAATGTTCATTTGAGGATCAATGGCTTTAAGTCTTTTAGACTGTCTAAGACACCACTCATATGGATCTTTGTCCACAGAGTATTTGTCATTTTCAAATGACATGGTCTTTTGCCATATCCAAGTTCCATTACTGTACTTTTGGATTATTTGACTCTTCCACCATGGCCAATTTCTTCTGCCATGGATTTCTTTCATTTCTGTGTACCATATACTTGCATGACCTTTAAATTCAGTATTCAGTCTAGCAGTAATCCAGTAGTCTGGTATGCTGGGTACATCAATGAAGAGTCCATCAATATAATCTATGAGTTCCATATGATCATATTCTCGTGATCCAGAGAATTTGGGCCAGTTTGAGGCCTCAGGAAGCTGTTTCAAGGCTTCCTTCTCTGAATAAGACATGCCATCCCCATCCTGGTATTGTGATGGAGATCTTGCCTTATTCAACAACATGGCATCTGGTTTGATGTCATCTGGTTGATATGGATTCTCCATAGCTTGGCCTTGTGGTTGGGGCTTTAAGCTATGGTAGGCATCAAACAATTTGTTGATGTCTTGGTTCAGACACTCCCTGTCCCTGCTGCTATGGTGTTGTTCTTCAGAGACTTGATTCAGTCTCTTGTTGGTTTCTTCAGTGGCTTTGCTCAGTTGAGCATATCCTTCCTGAAGGTTTTTAACTATCTGCTCCAATGAGGCTTGAGTTTTTCTCATCCTGTCTTGGGCAGATGCAACTTCTGCAGCCTGCTTTGCAGATTGCTCAGCATATTGGGACATTTGCAACCACAGTGTGTCACTGTTGATGTTGCTCTCAGGTGTGATAATGTTATTTTCAGTCTGAGTGGGGGTAATGTTTCTATTACTAGGACTACTGATTCTAGAGTGGTTTAAAACTACTTCTGGTTCTTGTGTACTTCTTTTACCAAATCTAACAGCTTTTGGATCATGGGGTCTGACTCTTTCCTCCTCTGGTTGAAGGAGGCTTTGTTCTTGCCCTTGTTGCCTTGTCTTCTCCTGGAAACTTCCTGGAATTGTGAAGAATGGTGACTCTTGGCCACTGATCTGCTGGTTTCTGAATGGTGTGAAGCCACTGGAGAGCTGATTTGGCTTGCTCCTTGTGAACCTGAAGGAATCTGAGTAGTCCCTGTCTGGGTTAACTGTTCTTCTATAGCTTGGATAGTGGCTTGACTCTCCCTTATCCTCTGTGCCCTTGCCTCTAGGAGTCTGTGCTGCCTGGTAGGGTTCCAACCCTTGGTGATTACCATAAGGTCCTTGAAGTCTATCTCTTTGAGAAAGATCTTCTGGCAACTTGATCCCAGTTCTGCCCAGTGAGTTGCTAGGTTGAACCTCTTGTTGTCCATGCTCCATTGAAACAAATCTTTGAGGAGTTGGTGGATTTGAAGAACTTGATCCATATCCTTCCAGTCCTCTGGTTTGAGGTTTCTGTTGAATTGGAGTGTGAATGGCAAGGTTGATATTATCTCCCTCATTGTTTTGCCATCCACCACTGTGTCCAATGTGTCTTCTTTCAGGTCTTCTCGTTCTAGAAATTCCTGCTCTATCCTCTGGCTGGTTCCTTTGGAAGCCAAGGTCTCTGAGGTATGCAGGGGACATATCAGTGTTTGCAAGCAGTCAAAAACTTTATGTTCTTAGGGTATTTACCTTTGACTGTGCCTTGTACAAATTTGTTATCTGCTGATTTGGGCAGTTTGCCTTTGGAGGTTACAACTGGGTTAATAATTGTAATCTTCCCTGTACAAGTGGTTAAGGTTGGTTTACCTTGTATTGAAGCAGAGTTTCGTGGTTTTCTACTCCTCTGAGTGGCTATTGGTGTCCACTTCTTGGCTGTAATGAGGCCTTCACTAACCCTTTTTCCTTTACCCTTGCTGCCCTCTGGTTCTGAGGGTGTCACTGGTGTGTTGGCCTGTGACTGGGTTTCAAGTGGGATGTAGTTTTCTTCCACTGAATCAAAACAGGAAAAAGAGGCCTTATGTCAGTTAAGACTTCTTAAAAGGCTGGTTTTGCACGTCTAAGAATGGCCTCTGGGCTTGTATATTATTACAGTATGCCCTTGTATAATGACAGTGTAATTGAATTAACAATTTCACGTCAAAAATACAGCTTATGGTGTCCTGTCACACTGTTTGTGTGTCAGTATCCCTCAGATACACTTGTGGTTTTCAAGTGTATTCTGTACAAGTGGTTCTGTATAAGTGTTATTGAGTTGACAATACACTTAATCCACGCCTCAACTGATGGTTTTTCAGTCAGAGGTGTCCTTATTCAGTCAAGAATACAGGACTTTATTGATGGCTTATGTGTTTTTATATACAAAACACACCAAAAATAATTAAATTCAGTGGGTATTAGCCACCTGAATAATACTCTTATAATATGAGTATGTATATAAAAAGGATAAATATATATAATATATATATTTAAATAAAGAAATTACGCCTAAAAAAGGATAAAACAATGGTTAATAAGTCATAAAACAGAGAAAAGACTTACTTGTAAGGTCCAAAAAAGAAGTCAAAAACACGGCCAGGCCCCCAAAATGTCAGGATGAGTCTATGTTGAAGTGGAAATAAAGCTATTTACAGCTAAAACTATGACTGTGACACGTGGAAAATAGTTTAAAATAGTTTTATAAGGGTTAGGGATGGATTAATTTAATAATAAAGGGGCTTTACTATAAGACATATAGTGGTGGTGAGCGCTGTTGAAAGCCCTGGGTGCAGCTTTACCTGTTGGGTTACAATAATAAAGACTACAATACTTTAAATTAAGAGTATACCTGTTTATTACCCAAGAGTAAAACTGTTTTTGACAGTTTACTACGTAGGGTATTCAAGAGCAGGATGAGGAAAGGCTTTTGGCTGTGAAAAGCCCTCCTTTTATCCTAAAATTGAGGTGGAAAGGCTGCTAGACATTTCCATGTAGAGGAAGTGAAGATTTTTCACTCTCTATGACAGGCTTGTGGCTTGCAAACAGCCTGTATACCCTGTATTGGGCTCAGATGTGGTTTTGAAACCACATCTGGGCAGTTTTCACCAATACAGGGTGAAAATTTTCATCTGGGGACCTCACAACCTGATTCTGACATGTATGACGCGTAGAATGCTGTACAGAAACTGTATAGGACCCCAGTATTGACTGACATATGAGGTATTGAAGTAAAAACATGCTTCTTCGTCTATTTGACACCTCATATTCATGGTTAAGGGATATTATCCCATGGTAAGGCTGTATCTGACAGCAGGTGGGATTTTGACCTTAAAATGGTCATAACTCTGTCAGTTTTTGAGATATCAAGCTCAAAATTGGGTCATTGAATAGCTCTGTATGAGCTCTACACAATCGTACCCAACTTGACATGGTTATCATTAAATATGCCAAAGTTATCCCATGTACAAGTATTTTTGTACATTGGCGTGGTCTGGTCAAAAGCTGTATTAAGCTTGTTTGGCCAATAACTTCTGTTGTAGTTGAGTTATGAGGAAATGGATGGCACCATCAGATAGCCCTGATTTTGCTCTTTCCAAAAAGACCCCACTTCAGGTATCTCACACTAAAACTGTAAAAGTTAGATGAGAGGTGAATGTTTTGTTCACCCTTATTTGGTCTGAATTCGACCATAACTCAAGTAATACTGGTGCTAGCTCAGTTTGGCTGGTACCATTGGATAGCCCTGGCTTAGAGCTTCATTTTGAGTACCCATTTGATGGGGTTAAGCCTCTCCTTCTAGATTTTAGATGAGAGGTGAAAATTAAGGTTTATGCTCAGCAATAACTTTGAGCAGGAATAACTTTGTTATTTCTTGTCCTATGGTGATGGGACTTATATTTTCAGGAAGAGGTGAGTTTCCTCTTTCTTTTGATACCTTTTGAGCTAATTTGGCTCAGTTCCATGTTTTGGTGGTATTTTGGCTATACCATTGGTTTATGGTATTTTGGCTGTCATGCTTGTGCTCTGGTTTTGATTCACAGGCTGACATCATTTCTATATATTTGTGTAGGTTTATATTCCTTTTCAAGTTGTGGATTCATTCCACCTCTAAGGAAATGAATTACGATATGACTTTCAATTTTTTTGAAAATCTCATGCCTGGTTTACTTTGAATATGTTCACAATGAGTGGAATTGATAAAAATTCTTATAAAAGATTTAATTTTGAAATGATTGATGGTTTAATAAGCTATAATAACTGTGTTATTCTTTATTGAAATAAAATAAATAATTTTTGAAAAAAGGAAGAAAAATGTAAAGACTTTTTTTAGTTAGAATTTTTTTGAGCTAGAAACGTCTTTTGAGGGGAAGAAAACTCCATCCTTAAATTAGGAAAGAATACTCTTAGCTCAAACCTTTAACTATTTTTCTCTGAATAGAATTCATAATCATTTTAAATTAATCAAATAGGTGGATTTTGATTATGAATAAACCTCTTCATTATTTCAATTGGTCATTTTTTAATGATTAAATTGTAAGTTTACTAAAAAAAATCAAGTTTTATTTCTATTCTATTCTTTCATTTTCATTTGTAAAAGCAAGTTCTAAAGTTATTAAAAAGAAAAATAAATAACAAGATTGATTTTCTCTCCTCTTTTTCAATAAAAGATAATTGAGAAAGGCTTTTTAAAAAAATTGAATTCACATTTTTTCTCTCTCTTATTTTTTCTTTTGTTAAAGGAATGGGGAAAATTGAAATTAAATAAAATCTTAATCTTAAGTCAAAGAGGAAAGGAATTAACCATGAGAAAAATGGCTAAACCTGACAGCAGGTGTTGCATTTGGAGATTATCTTGGACCTATCCTAGACTGAGCTTGGATCCTTCCTGTGAAATAGGTTGAACCCAGGATTCAAATGGTTTTTAGTATTCCAAGTTATTCAGAGCCACTGGAATATTACATAACTTCAAGTTTCCTTTTCCTTTCTTCATAGTATGGACCAAGTTCATAGTATATTTTATGAAAATTGTTTCAATTTGTATTTTCATCTTCAAGGGAATACTCTTTATGATAAAAAATAGAATCTTAAAACATAATTTAAATAGAAAGAACTCAGATTTTTTTTGAATTCAAAAAGAAGTCCAAGCCAGTTTACAAAATGAATAAATATCTTATATTGATTTATTTATGAATTATTATTACTTTATGAAAATTTCAATTCTTATTTCCATCTCAAAACATGGCTTTCAAAAATTAATATCAGCTGTTTTAAACTGAATCGTATTCTAAAAAAACTGGATTGTTAAATATGTGTGTTTTAAATATGGCTAAACTTCTGGAACCTCAGAAGGAAAATATGAATGCTTTGAAAGCCCTTTTAATGAATTTTTTTTTAAAAAAATAGAAAAAATGTGTATATATTTTCTTCTTTATTTATTTTAATCTCTAGAATTTGAGTTTTATTTTTTTATTTTTTTCATTTTCTGAAATCTTTGTATCCTCAAAGAATTGAATAAATTTTTATTACTAAGACCAAAATTACTCCTTTTATAAGAGAAAAAACCTTACGCTTTCTGGTTTGAGCATATTATTTCTTAATTAAAAAGAGAGGTAGTGGGCTTTTAACTTTCAACATAGACTACAGTACAGGGCCTGTAACAAAATTAACACATGTAACTAATTTTACAATAGAAGGCATTTCAAAGCCTGTTACTATAATTGTAATTGAAAATCAAAAAATGAAACTAAAATTAAACCAAATTAAAGATATCAAAAAGGAACTCAAGGAAAATGAAAAAAAAGAAGAAAAAATACAAAGATTTATAAAATAATCAAAATAACACATCACTATAGAAAATTGATAAAAAAACTCAAAAAAGTGAAAAAAATATGGTCAAAATTGATTTATCCTAGAATAAAAAACAGTTTTTTCCATTGCTTCTATTCAAAAAATTAAAAAAAAGCTTTATTACAATAATAATAATAAATGAACTGAAAATTTCATAATGTTTTATTTTACTTTTTTTGATGTATTTCTGTCATTTTATTTAAAATCTTTGGAAAAAGAATTTTTTTTGAGATATATTTTGTGGTTATTACTTTTTCTGTTTCCTCTTGAAACAATCAAATTGAAGAATATTTTTTTTATATCAAATTTTGGCAAGAACAATTGAAGTTTTAAAATTCAATAGTATGCTGATAAAACTAATAAAAAAAATGAGAATTATTTGCATTTTTTTAAGAATAAAGGACAAGTTCACTTAACATCTGATAGCTATCTGTGAATATACAATAGGATTATGTCAAAAATTATGAAAAATCTTTATTTCCCTGTAAGCCTATTCAAGTATTGTCAAGATTCAGATTGATAATATTATTTCAATTTTGGAAGGTTTAAAGAAGTTTTCCTTGATTTTCAAAAAGATATATCTTCAAATTTGTATCATATTTTAATTTATCAAAGAATATTATTCATTATTATTTCTAATAATTAATCCATTGTTTTTAAAGAAAATTCAAATATGGGTTTGAAAATATCTGAAAATACACTGTTCATATATATTTTTATCAAAAAAATTAAATTTAATGGGTAAATTCCTTGATAAGTTATTGATAATTAGAATTAAGTAATTGAGACATTATTGAGACCATTTCTTTATTCTGATTGGACATGGCTTAGAAGTGATATTTGTGCCACTAAAATCTTGATTCCCCAAAGGGTCCAACTTATTCATGTGGCCTCCCTTTTTGAAATGTTAATTTAATAAAGACCTTAACCCTTACATTAAGGATACCTACCAGAGAAAAACACTAAATGTTCTCATATTTTTCTTTCAAAGCACTTTAGAGAGCTTTTTATATAATATTTTTGATTTCAATTTTTAAATAGCTGATTATTCTGAATTTATCATTCATTTAGATTTTATGAACTTATTTATATGATTATAAACTTAAAAAACTCACAGGAGCTTTATAAATAGATTTTTATAAATTAAATAGTTAAAAGATCCTATCTATACAAGTTATTCTCCCTTAATATTGTATAGAGGTCATATTATTTTGAAAAAAATTAAATAAGTTGTTTCAGGTGTTCATAAATTTGTAGTTTTTAATTATTTCAAATGTTTATTTAATTTATATATCAGTTTGAATTAAGTGATAAATAATATCAAATAAAGGTATCCTGAATAATTTTAAGGAAATTTCAATTTGGAGAAATTAAAAACTCTTTTCTGAATTACTCCCGATAATCTGAGCTTTAACTATGTATTATTTATAAAGTGAAAAATCTATTTCAAGATAATTAAAGTTATGAACCGATCAATTTCATATGAAATTTTTAATTTTTTTATTCTATGGAGAGCTCTCTATATATCTTAATTATTAAAAGTTGTTGAAAGATTAAGTTTTTACAATTTAAAATGAAAAAAGGCTTTATAATACAGTAAAAATCATCAAAAAAAATGATTTAAAAGGTTTTCTCAATAAAATGATTTTACGTAATTTAATAATTGATAGCAAGAATGGCGGGCTATATTGACACATGAAGATTAGCTTTCCTCAAATTTCCAAAAAAACTTACATTATTTCAGCTTAATTTAACCTTTTTATACAGATACTACCTTAATTTCCTCAAATTAGAAATTGAAATTATCTTGGTTTTCACATATTTGAGTGGCAAATTAAATCAAGATAGTTATTTAAGAACTAATGATTTCTCCACAGAAATATTCCAGCCTCAACTAAATTGGTATCAATAAAATAAACATTGAATGCTCCAAAAAATTTAAGAATTTGATGTTTTTTATTTTTATTAAAATTTCAAATTATATCATTAAGCCATGTTCTTTAACTGAAGATAAAAATAGTTTTATCTTAAACCATGGAATAGTATAATGAAGAATGCCTCAATCATAAAGCTGAATTCCAATATTCAATTTTGATTAAACCCTTGATCTTAACAGAGAGAAAAAATGGAGCATATAATGCCTCACAAAATACAGTTTCTTATAAGAGAAAAAAGTTAAATTGTATGGTATATTTTTAATAATGTGTATATATTCAGAAAGTCCTAAAGTCCCCGATAAAGTTCAAGATTTATTTTGAGATTATTTCATTACTAAAGGGTTACAATTTCAATATTATCTATCTTACTCATGAGTGAGCTTGAGATAGAATTCATATTGAAAGTGGGATATATATGTGAAAATCTATAGAAAAATACCCAGAGGTTGAATTTTTTTCAAATGAGATGATAGAAAGTAATAATGATTATTTGAAAAAAGGGAAAATAAAAATAAGTCTGTTCATAATGTATTGTTGAGTTATTGAGCCTTGACAATCCTGACCAAATATTGATATTGAGCTAAGTAAGTTAAGACTTTGTGGCTTGCATATGTTTCTTAAATTTCTTCCAAAGCTTCTATTCATAAATTTAGTTTCTTTCCTATCTTCAACCTGCATACAATCTATCTCCAGTGTCTAATTCCAAAAGCAACACCTGCTGTCAGCTGTAGACATTTTGCTCATGGTTATTAATAGATCAACCATTTATATTTTGAATAAATTTAAACTGTTAAGTTTGTTCTTTTACAAAAATTCAATATCTCATTTAATAAATTATAGCTAAAAAAACATAATTTTTTTTTAAAAACAAATGATCAAGAAACGCCTTTTTTTCAATAAACATGAAAAGTAAAAGTTTTCAAATTTCAACATTTTAAACCTCGCCCCATTCAAAATAATAATAATCATAAATATGTTAGCTAATTTAGTTTTCTAAAATTTTGCTATGTAAATTCTCTTTCTTATATAAATAAATTTGATGCTTTTAATTAATTTTTTTTTTTCTAAAATTTACAAAAAAATTCATTTTTTTCAATTTTCAAGAGATAATTTTGATAATTTAATAAGAGTTTTTTAAAAAAAGGTTCAAAAAGATACCCAATTATTTTGAAAGAAAAATTTGGTTTTCCATCTTTAAAAGGTTAAGATTACTTGTTTTTTTTGTTACAAAAAAAAACTCACAAGTTTAGTAAAAATTGGCTTTTTTAATGGAATTCAAAATAATTTATCTTGAAAGATTTGCATCTTATTGGATTTTTAAATTAAATTTTAAGTCATTTTTTTCTATTTTCAAAAATTAGCTATTAGTTAAATGTTGGTTTTTTATGTGCTAAATTTCATGTTGAAAAAATGGTGTCACAAAATCTGTTTAATTTATTAAAAATAATATTTTCTTCATTATTTAATTTAAAGGTCTAGAACAATATTTAAAAATTAAGAATAATAATATTTTTTTTTTTTTTTTTTTTTTGGGGGGGGGGGGGGGTTTGTGCGTAGTATATTTAATTTTTGAAGTCCCAGTCACCTAAAAATTTCTTGATTTTATATTTTATCTATCTCATTCCAAATGATTTGGGTTGTTATAATCTTCCTTGAGACCCTTTTTAAGTTCCTCAATTAATTTTCATTAATTTGGGAAAGGAAAGTTGGCATAAGTAGACTTTACGACAAATTCCTCTTTGAAACCATTTTTTTTCTAAAATATTCTGAGTTTCCTTCAATTAGAATCTTAAAATAAACTAATTTAGAATTATATTTAATTGAAGAAAATATCAAATAATTATTGTAAATAATAATAATAATAAGTTTGCAAATTTCAATCAAAAAAACTACATGTCTTAATTGAGTAGTTTTGTTCAAAATTTGTTCACGCTACAAAAATTTAATGAAATCCTCATCATACTTATGACGAGTTAAAGTACAAAAAGTCAAATTTTTGATGTAAGAAAGCTTACTTTTGCATTTTTACAAAAGATTTACATATTGTTACTAAGATATATAACATCTTACATATATTTAACAAAATACTTATGTAGATCTACAATCACCCTAAATTTAGGTAATTACATTTGACAATTTCAAATTCACTCATAGTTATAAAAACTAGCTTGTGATTGTATATGCAATCAATCTTATACCGATTTGAGTTTTTTTACTTGATTTAATATAAAATGTATTGATGAAATTAATTTTATACTGGTTTAAGAATTTTTAGTAATACAATTAAATTGGAAAGGTTTCAAGAGTAATTTTTATTTGGTGATCAATCAAGTATTAGTTTGAAAAGTAATTGGAGATGTGACGAAGATAAACAAACACCGCAACCGAAAAGGTCTTTTAGAATATAATCAGTGGCCTTATGGCTTGAGTCGCCATTCCGATTGGATTTGGTTGAAATCCAAGTTGATTGTTTGTGAGAGAGCTTGCGGGGTTGGTGTTAAGAAGACATGGGTCCAAAACCAGCTGGTTTGAGAATGTCTTGTAAGTTTTAGAATCTATTTGATTGGAGAATTAATTTATGGCGTCGATATTCTTAGCGTCTAAGGATCTTGCTGAGTAATTAATTGGTGATAGATTAAATTATCTGAGAAGATGCCATAATCCTAAACCTTCACTGCAATTGTATTCTAACTTATCCGTAAGAATGTTGGCCATGTTTTAGTTTGAGAGTGATATGGCGCTCGACGTGAGAGGGATTGCACTGTATTGCCAGAAAATTTTACGGTGACTGTTCTAGAAAGATATCTTTGATTTTAAAGTCCGAAGAGATGGATGCTGTAGTCCCTAATTTAGTTCTGTGGAGATGTATTCTTGCATTCCACTCACCAGTACTGTACATGTACTGTACAGTACTTTTTCAGTGCTGTATGGAACCAATTCTCTTCCTTGGCCCGTCGGCCGTATGGCTGAGCATGGCTGGCCCACTTGCGTCCACGGCTCACGCCCAAGTCATCCTGGGGTCAACTAAGGAACGCCCAGTGTTGCGCTCAGTTGGGCTCATTGAGGGCCACTTTGGGTTTTATAGATTGTAAGCCCCTCAAGCTGAGAGCAGTCTTTGGGGCCAGAGTGTGGCCAGAGGAGAGCATGGAGCAGGTCTCCTAGATCTAGCCCCCACGGTTTGTCTGTCACTCAGTTTCATACTAAATACCGAATACTACACCCAAACCGACCTTTCCAAGGCTCAGTTTGTCTATTTAAGCAATTCTTGAGCGTATTGGAGGATGGTGTGCAGCACTTGAGCCAAGAACACGATAAATTCCCAAAAATTCTCAAAATCAGGCCAAGTCAGTCTTTTTGATGTTGAAATTTTAGAAATTTTCTTTCCTCTTTTGGGCAAGAAATCCACAATCAACACCGTCAAGCCACAACCAAACATAGCACTGTAGCCTGGCTACACTCTGTTTAGTGTCGCCTCTTAAGATAACCTCATAGTCTTCATTTTTTGACGCACTCTAACCACTGGCTATTTGACAAGGCTTCCTTGGTTGGGATCAGTACCCTTTGGCGGCACAGTCTGTTCGAAATCTCCTAAAGATTGAGATTCCTTCAATTTATCAAGCATGGAGGACTTCACAGAATCATCAGGTAAGATAACCATCCTCAATCTTCATTCATCCAGCTCACTAATGACTCTCTAAACATTCCAGATCATCGTTTAAAAAAATCCGATGAGGAAAACTTAACAACTCATACGCAGCAGAGCATTGCTCAAGCTCAAGAATCTGGTGCTTATGAGCTTAAACGAGTCATGTCTTCAAGGCATATTCAAGTAAGTTAATTCAAGTATCGTGTCTCGTCAATGAAATCTTCTTGATATGTAAAATTATCCAGATTACTTACTTCGCTACTATCTTGTCATCTTACTAGATGATCTCAATCGGTGGCGTGATTGGTTAGCAATAATTTAACTTACTTTTTATCTAACTCCTCCATGTACAAGTTCATGCAATCTTTCACTTGAATTTTCATCATTCGAAATTGTCACCTTCAACCCCCACTTTCTCTATTTGTTATTTATGCGCCATCCATTCTATTTAGCCTTTCAACACCTTTAAACATAGATTTCTTGAGCGCACCCATTCTTGAAAAGTTCAACTCAGATCCTAATCGGGCTCTCTTTATTTCTTTTTATCATTTTCCCCTCAAAACAGGTACTGGCTTGTTTTTGGGTACCGCCCCAGGTTTGGCGGAGGGTGGCCCAATAGGTTTATTATTAGCTTATACCATCATGGGAACTAGTTGAGTTTCACCTGTAATTCCAATTGAAAACTTCCTTAAATCATTCATACAGCCATAAATTAATTCACTCAACCTTTTCACCCTCACAGTTGCTTGGAACATCATGGCATCACTGGGTGAAATGGGTAAAGATCTACTTCAAATTCAAATAATTTAATCCTCAGATATTTCATCAAGATTCCATTAATTAAATTATTTCTTTGTGTTGACTGGCTTTCTTGAAAAAATGGAATCCAAAAGTTTCTCACTTACCTATTGCAGGCGGTCACATTTCCCTTGCCAAACGATTTGTTAATCCATCTTTATCCTTCACAGTTTCGTCATTTCCTTCTAAAAGCTTAATATTCGTCATAATGTATTTGAAATACTATCCACTAAGCCCCTCATTTTTTTTCTTTTGATCTCCTATACCCTAATTCTAGATGGGTTATACTTATCTCTACAACTGGATTTTTGGTTTGCACCTTTCATTTCCCTTCTCAATCAATCCACAATTAATCTTTTTTTCCTGTTCAAAAGCTCTACCCGCCGAACTTTCAGCTGCCGCAGTCTTGGTCAATTATTGGAATAAATCAATCAATAATGCGCTTTGGATCACGATATTTTTAGTAATCGTCACTCTAATCAACCTGGGTGGCGCCAGGCAAGCTGTTTTGCGAAATTTAAATCTTTCTTTGGAACCTTTCAGCTGAATTTCACCTTTCAATTCATTTTCATAGGTTTTACGCAGAGTTTGAGTTTTGGTGAGCCATTCCAACACTATCCAAACTATGCCTTACTCACTATTTATTAATTTTTTAATCTAATGTATTTTAGGTTTGCTTCAATCAAAGTAGTGACTATTGTACATATTCATTTCCAGATCTTTAACCTCATTTTCCAGTCTTATGGACTAATTTTAAATTGAAATCTATCAGGTCGGCTTGATTATTTTGGGAATCATTTTGGGTATGTTTTCATTTTCGAATGATATCAAAACTTTCTTTGGGTGCCTTACACTTTTCTTGCTTCTTTGGAATTTCTAGACGCTGGTGGTGGACCCAATCATGATCGTATTGGTCTCAGGTATTGGAATAATCCTGGCCCATTTGTTCAATTCAAAGGAGTTAAAGGTCCTTGGGGTAGCTTTCTTGGATTTTGGTTTGCCAAACAGAGTCTACTCTTTCATTCATTACTCTCAACATTTACATCCAATTACTATTTATAGGTCCTCCCTCATTCGTGCGGCGTTTTCTTACGTTGGTACAGAAATCACTGCCCTAACAGCTGGAGAAGCCAAGAACCCAAAGAAAACTTTACCAAGTGCTATCAAGGGCGTTGCTTATCGTATTTGTGCGTTTTACATCTTGGGAACCCTAGTCGTTGGTCTTTTGGTTCCAAGCAACGATCCACGCCTTAATCTTAATTCACACGATGCCGCCTCTTCACCCTTTGTGATTGCCATTCAAAACTCTGGAATTAAGGCCTTACCCTCGTCAGTAATAAGGAATTACCAAAAACATTCAAATTGGCTTTGACAATAATTGTGGCTTTTTAAGCATCATAAACGCAGCTCTACTTTCTTCAGCTTGGTCTGCTGCCTCAAGTGATATGTATACTTCATCTAGGGCGCTCTATGCTCTTGCACTATCCGGCAGCGCCCCTGCTATATTCAAACGAACAACTAGCTGGGGATTACCCTGGCCTTCCTTAATTGTCACGTTCATGGTTGGCTTACTAGCATATATGTCAGTTGGAGCTGGTACTGCTGGCCAGGTATTCAGTTGGCTAGCAAGTAAGTATTAGCTTTCTGTAGCACAATAAATCTTAACTCTTAGCTCACTATTCCTTTTAGATATGCTTAGCGTTTGTGGATTGATTAGCTGGACCGGAACCTTTTTCACTTATTTGAGGTTTGATGCTGGCGTCAAAGCCCAAAATATTGATCGGAATCTTTTCCCCTATAAATCACCTGTAGTAAGTGGTCAACAACCTCATTGATACTCTTCATAAAGCTTCCTTTTCAAAACTAATAAAATCGTAAAAATTAGCGAACAATTGGTGCAATCTATGGTTTAGTTTTGTGTTGCCTATTTTTACTGACCAATTCTTTTACAGTTTTTGTAAGTGCATTTTTTTCCAATCTAACAAACCCAGCTGAAGCGAATGTTCACATCCCACGCTCTGCTCAGATGAAAGGACAGTGGGACACGGCCACCTTTATAACCGGTTATTTTCCGATCTTAAACGCTGTATTTTTATACACTGGAAGTTATTGGTATTTTAAGAAACAAGGTCTAAGAGTATCAATGATTCCATTGCACGAGCTAGTAAGCTTATCATTTGATAAAACCAAAAGCTTTGATCAAGTAACATTTGTACTTTTCTTTCCCAAACCGAAGGATTTTGTAACTGAGGCTAGAGACGAACTTCGTGATGGTGTGGATGAAGAGAAATCCACTCCGGGTGGAGCGAGGGTCTTTATTGAGAAATTTAAAACAGTTAAGTTAAAAATTTCCATTGAAAGGAGACAAAGCTTCAGATAGACTATCATTTTAACTTTCGCTCTCGAATTATCCAATAGTGGCGTGAAAAATGAGGAGTTGGTGTAATTCTTATGAAAACGTTTTCTTGTTTTATTCAATTTTTTTTCCATCTTTCTTGCAAATTGAACTTCGAGTATCATTATGGATCTTTTTTGAGCATTCAAATCGTCTTTTGAAGAGTTGACACGCAAAAAAAACCAAGATTATGTTTCTCAAGTTCTTCTCTATTCTTCATAGCTCGGAATGCTTTGAATATACAAGTTATATATTTCAACCATGGTAAGGTATTTTTATTCTGAGCGATAAATTGTTTTTGTTCAAGTTCAATAAGCTTTCGACGACGATAAGAATTCTAAGAATCCGTCTTGAACGAACGCATTTAAAAAGGCGCTTATGAACGCTCCAGTAGATATCTTATGCCACTGCAGTCCTCCTGATGTGTTCTAAACAGAGATCCAATTGGATGACACTGTTGGTCACTTGAGACAATGGGCTTTTTCTATTATGTTTATTATTGAAAGAAAAAGGACTTAAGGAGGCAGGACTATTGTTAGTCTTAGCCAATATCAGGAACAGGGGAGACACTATCGAACCTAGTGGTAAAAACAGAGAGACGACAAACTAGATAAGATTTCAAATGAGAATAGTAGTGACGAATAACAAGTAGAGACCTTAAGGAGGCAGGACTATTGTTAGTCTTAGCCAATATCAGGAACAGGGGAGACACTATCGAACCTAGTGGTAAAAACAGAGAGACGACAAACTAGATGAGGATAAAAGTAGTTACAAGGAGGGGTCTTATATAGACACCGGGATAGTCGTCTCATTAGGGACTTCATCTCATATGATAAACCGTCTAAGAAAGGTTGAAAAGGAGTAATCTTAGACAAGGGTTCTTTAAGATAACTAACTACATGATCTATTTTAAGAGTGAAGTATATACAGCCTACTCATTCTAAGATGAGGAAGTCAATAACATAGTACTTAGGTAGGTTCATTCTTATACTCCCCCATACTTGTTAATTCGGGAGCATTGAAGATAAGTTTGAGGTGGGGTAGTGCTTTATTTAGAGGAACATTTTTGGTGAATAGGTCTGCTGGCATTTTTGATGTAGGGATATATTTGAGATTGAGAGATTGTTTTTCTAGTGAGCTTCTAATGAAATGTAATCGGAAATCGATGTGCCGGGTACCATGGTGGTAGACTGGATTTGATGCTATTGCAATTGCGCTTTGATTGTCGGAGTGTAAGGTGCATGATACTTCTTTGTTTGTTACTTCGAAGATGAGTTGTTTAGTCCATTCTAAGTCTTGTATTGATTCGGTTAAGGCATTGTATTCGGCTTCTGCTGAGGACAAAGCGACCACCTTTTGCTTGTGTGCTCTCCATCCAAGAGCCCCATAGAAATAGATAAGAGAGCCAGAGAAGGATTTCTTTTCTGTACCTCCTCCCCAATCGGAATCAGTAAATCCAAAAACCTGTGTTTTGGAATGGGACATAAGGTTGCTTCCCAGTTTTAACATGAATTTTTGTGTTCCTGAGAGGTATTTTAAGGTATGAATGAGGGCCTTATAATGTACGTCTTTTGGGTTTTCTAAGAACTGAGATAAGAAAGAAGTAGCGAATGATAGGTCTGGTCGCGTACATTGAACAATGTACTGGAGTAGTCCCAAAGCTCTTCTATAGTTGAATGGTGGTGGAATTGTAATGTTGCTTTCAAGACTTTTTAGTTCTTTGTAATTACTAGGGAGAGGTGCCAAGGTTGGTTTAACTTGATCGACACTGAATTCTGTGAGTATTTGATGGATAAATTTGTCTTGTACTAGCGAGATGTATTCTTCCTGCTGATTGATTCGAATCCCCAGAGCATATTTGACTGTGCCCAAGTCTTCCATTTCAAAAAAGGTCTTGATTTTTATCTTAAATGTTTCATTCCAGGTTCCTCCGAAAATAAGATCGTCAACATGCACGAACAGCAAGAGAGGATGTTCTCTGTTCTTGGAGTAGTATAGACACGGGTCAGTAAAGCACGGAACAAGACCAATTGTTATTAAGGTATTCTTTAAAACTTTGTGCCAGCAGCGTGGGCTCTGCTTTAATCCATAGAGGGATTTCTTGAGGAGGAACACATCTGTGTCTGGATAGTCCTTATATCCCAGAGGTCTGTGGATATGAAGTTTTTCCTCTGGCTTGCCGTTCAGAAATGCACATCGAACATCCATTTGTTCGATAGGATAACGATTGATATGACACAGGGTAAGGAGAAGTCAAAGGGAAGATAATCTTCCTGTGGGAGAAAAAACTTCTGTGTAGTCAATACCTTCTTTTTGACTGAAACCTCTCACACAGAGTCTTGCTTTAAATTTTGAAAGATTGCCATCTTCGTCGGTTTTTTGTTTAAAAACCCACGTGGTGCTAAGGGGTTTTACGTCTTGATCGGATGTGGTAGGAATACACACATGGTGATTCGTCATGTTGTTTAGTTCTGATTTAATTGCTGCTTTCCATTCCTGACTATTAGGTCCATTAACTGCCTCTTGATAGGTTTTAGGGTCTGAAGAGAGATGATCTGCTAAGTTAGCATGATGTTTAGGACGTCTCTGGTGAGTAAGGATGTTTCCAGGATTTCCCACATCACCGAAAATTTCATTTTGTGGAATTGATTCTTGTTCGGGAACCCAGGAATAGCCTTTATACACAGGTAAGGGGATTTGGGCTGTAGTCTGTTCTTTTTCGGATGAGCTTTGTTTGGTACTGGGATTCTCTTGAGCTACATGGGGGGTATTTTCATCGATTTGGTCTTGAAGAGAGGAGGATGATTCACTTGATGGAGTATCTGTTTGGTTAGGAACTAAGACAAAGGATTCATGATCAATAGGAGTAGATTTAGATTTGAGGAATGGAAACTCGTTAGGTAGAAATTTAACATGATGTGTTATTTTAACATTACCTGTCCCTGGGTCCATTATCCTATAAGATCGATGTGTCTCTCCGTATCCCAAAAGGACTCCTTGGCTGCCTGCTTCATCAAATTTACTCTCTAATTTTTGTTTAAGGGCGATCGCCAAGCACCCAAAAGGTTGCAGATGTCTTACAGATGGTTCTCTATTGAACCATTTTTTAAAAGGAGTGTTGAAGTTGATATTTTTAGATGGTGTGAGATTTTCTAGATATACAGCGGTGTTTGCTGCTTCGGCCCAAAGAGAAGCATCCATTCCAGAGTCTTTGAGAAGACACCTGGCTTTATTGATTGTGGTTCGGTTCCCTCTTTCAGCAAAGGGGTTCTGTTGAGGAGTGTAAGGAGCCGTTGTTAGGTGTGAGATGCCTTTTTGATTAAAGAATTCTTGGAGCTCTGAATTCACAAATTCCGTGCCGTTGTCGGAAACGATATTTGTAACTTCATTATTTGATTGTCTTTCGATTTTTGCTATAAGATTTTTGAGGATACCTTTGGTCTCTGACTTTGCTGACAAAAAGAATATCCATGCAAAGTGGGAGTACCCGTCCAGAACTTTGAATATGTATCGGGCTCCTGAAACAGACGGAGGTGAAATTGGACCACATAAGTCCATGTGGAGAAACTCCAGTTTCCTGGTTGCTTGAGGAAAGTTTCCAGAAAATGGTGTCTTGGTCATCTTGCAGGTTGAGCAGGTGATACAGTCAAATTGAGGAATGTTCCGTTTGGGAAACATTTTTCTAAAGTATTCAAGGGACGGGTGACCAGCGGCTCGGTGAAGAGTAAGGATATATTCAGGTATAGCCGAAGCAGATAATACCTTGGGTGTATAGTAAAGAGTGAGGTTACCTGAAGCAAGAGAACCGGTTACAATTTGCTTCATGTCTCTGTCGATGACTTCAAATTCGTCTTTATTTAATAATTTAATGATGTGATGAGTTCTAAGAAAAGTGGTCATACTAATGAGGTTGGTAGCTAGAGAAGGGATGTATAACGTATTTGAAAAAGTAAGAATGATGTTCTTGAATTCGAGTTGAATAGTGCCACATCCTAATGCTTTGATGATTGATCCGTCAGCAAGTTCAATTTCTTGTTCCTTAATTTCAATGGATTGAAATAGTTCTAACTGATTAACCATGGAGGTTGTGGCTCCAGAATCTAACACAAAAGATGAGACTGTGGATGGGTTTTCTTTCGCTAAAAGAGCTTTCACTGGTTTGTCGAACTTTGGTCGTTTTTCAGGGTGAAGTTTCCAACATTCCTCTTCAGAGTGTTGGGCTAATGGATTGTGGTAGGTGTTACTGCATCTATTTGTAGTTTTGGGCTTACTTTGATTTTCATTCCTTTGAGCAGAAAGGGCTTTTTCAGTTGCCTCATCGTCTTTGGTTCTGGTAATGTAGGCATGGAGTTCTTCTATTGTATCTTTTAACGAAGGAGTGACTTTTTCGATTTCGCATTTCTTAAGCCATAGTTCTCCAATTGTTTTATATTCTTCAGGAAGGTTTCTTATTGTCCACATCACGACTACTGAGTCTAACAATATTGATGGTTTGATTGTTTTGTCATCAATTAAACTACATAACTGTCGAGTGTTTTCATGTAGTTTAGTTAATGTTTCTTCTAGTTTATTCTTCTGTAGGTGAGTTGAAAAAATTCTTTTTAGATAGGTGGTTTGATTTTGGATGGTTTTGGGTTGGTAGTACTTATCAATACTTGTCCACAGGGCCATCGGGTCATTATTTGCTTCAGCAGAGAACTGAGCAGCTATTTTGACATCGCAATTGATACAAATAATTTCAAAAGCAAGGTCTCTTCTTTCTGGATCTAGTTTATCTTTTTCTGAAGCAGTATCGAGATCTTCTGTTCCAGTTACTAAAGCATAGAGTTTTTTGAATGTAAGAATTGATTTCATCCTGACTTTCCAGTCAAGGAAATTGCTACCTGACAGCTTGTACTTTTCAGCCAACTCGATGCTATATTCGACCATGTGTGCTTTTTTATCTGGTTCTTTATTTTAGAGACCCGGTCTCATAATCTGAAAGAAAAAGGACTTAAGGAGGCAGGACTATTGTTAGTCTTAGCCAATATCAGGAACAGGGGAGACACTATCAAACCTTAAGGAGGCAGGACTATTGTTAGTCTTAGCCAATATCAGGAACAGGGGAGACACTATCGAACCTAGTGGTAAAAACAGAGAGACGACAAACTAGATAAGATTTCAAATGAGAATAGTAGTGACGAATAACAAGTAGAGACCTTAAGGAGGCAGGACTATTGTTAGTCTTAGCCAATATCAGGAACAGGGGAGACACTATCGAACCTAGTGGTAAAAACAGAGAGACGACAAACTAGATGAGGATAAAAGTAGTTACAAGGAGGGGTCTTATATAGACACCGGGATAGTCGTCTCATTAGGGACTTCATCTCATATGATAAACCGTCTAAGAAAGGTTGAAAAGGAGTAATCTTAGACAAGGGTTCTTTAAGATAACTAACTACATGATCTATTTTAAGAGTGAAGTATATACAGTGTACTCATTCTAAGATGAGGAAGTCAATAACATAGTACTTAGGTAGGTTCATTCTTATAATTATTCCTTTTTCTTGATCTATTCTACGAGCTGAGAGGTATCAAATGTTTCTTTCGGATCAAGAAATGCGGCTGAAGCTGTTCATGTGCTTACCAATTTATTCTTGCAGTCTGGTTGCTAGCTTGGTTACGTTCTGAGGTTTTACCTGTTCCAAAGGAGTTTAAGAGGACATACGAGGGACTTATACCCTTGATTCATTTGTCTTAGTTATCTTTCTATTTAGTTGGTTCCAATGGATAGTCATCATAATGCAATCTTAAGGAGAGGGATGGGGAAAACAGTAGCACATCAGGAAAGAGGAAGTAGCTACATGACAGTCTCCTTTTATAGGATTTATGAACAAGGGACCCACAAAGGACCTCTCAATAACAGCAAAACGTCATTTATTCTAAAGTTTAAGAACACCAAGTGTATCCAGCGAACTACTTTATGCTTATACATTTCCTTCACTCAGGGGTTTGGATAATATCCAAATACGATTTCTTCAATTATTCGAGTCTTCCTTCAGGGGAGTTCTGTTTATTAAACAAAACAGTTAGCTATCACATGAATATCATTTTTTGGGAGTTTTTGATCAAAATTTCTTTATTGCTAATTACTAGAATAGCTGTCAAAATATTTTCTCATCTATCAGGGAAACCATAATTAATATATAAATAAACCTGGTTAAAATCAATAGAATTGAAAAACTATAGAAATATTTTAAGACATAAAAAAAACATATTAATGTCTTTTTTGTTGAATTTAAATCAATCATAATAATATCTTTTTTTCTCCTTTTATCCTTTTTGTTACTTTTTTTATAGGAAAATTTATTCTATTAAGTTCTAAAAGTCTCATTTCAACCAAAATTCAAAGTGAATTGAATCGATTCTGAAAATTTACTTTTTTTTTATCTATTTTTTTGAAAAAAAAAACAAAGATTGGAGTTTACTAGCTTGAATCAATGTTGAGTAATTGGCCATACAAAAAAAAAGACTTAATTTGAAAGTCTTGATCAGAGCTACTAATACAAAATAAAGGATAAAATGGATTTGATAAGTTAATTCTTGTTTATTACTTAGTTTTTTGTGGTTATGACTAGCTAACCTATTTGTTTGGTGGGTGGGTTGACTTTTATTAATGAGATTTTTGAATAAAATTCTCTTATTTGTTACTTTTCTTTTCTCATTTTTCCCATTGAGTTTTTCATGGTTAAAAAAATGCTTTTTGGCTGCTGATAAAATACATAAAAGGGGTCTTTATTTTTAATGAAACAAACAATGAGCATACTAAATATTGGATACAGATAATTCAATTAATTATATAAGAGTTTCCTCTAAATATGAGGTTAATAGAATGGTAATTATTGATATAAGATATTAAATAATAAATATATATACTCTTTCATGAGAAGAGAATTATTTTGAATTTCATCAATTCCTTTGTTTAATGTATCATTTGAAAAAAAAGCTTCATGAGTTTTATGAATGAGTTTTTGTAAAAAATTCCTTTTCCACCCAGTTTCAATCACATCTTATTGAATCAGAATTTTATCAGAGCTGAGTTTTCTTCATTTTGGTATCGAATGAGTCAAAGGATCAAAATTAGGATCAATACTCTACTCCAATTGACTATTCAGGATCATATGGTAGCACAGACATGAAATTAAAATGAGGAATAAAGTTTAAAAATGAAAAAATTTGAATATATAAAGCTTTTACATCATTTATTAGAATTCTTGACTAAAAATGAAAGTCCTTTGATAATTTGTGAAATATATTTGTGTGTAATTGGTATGGAATAGTATCTGGATGGTTAAATCACAATTTACTAATTTAAATTTCTAATCATGCCTGCAAACAAGGGTGAAAAGGTGTATTTTCTGCCTTTCATATAATGGGGAGGAAAATCCTCTTAGGATTTCACAGAATGAAATGATAAAATCTCATAGATTGTCAATTACAGAAGAAAGCCTCAAAAGTATCTAACTAGGCCTATTAAGTACTTGAAAAAAGTGAGTTTCATTCATATAGCTTATTTTTCACTTTAAAAGTGATACTTATTTGGTTCAAAAGTTTTGCCTGGTAGATGGTGGTGAGTGTAAGTTTTTTGGAACTGATATATTGCTTAGTTTCCCTTAAAAAAAGGCTGTCACATTGGTGAGTTTTGGTTTTGAAAATTTTCAATGATCAATTAATGGTAAAAAAACTCTTCAATTAAAATATTTTTTTAAGATTTTCAACAATATTTTTAAGGTAAAAACGTGCTTCAAAATGAAAATAATGAAGACTTTTTAGATAATAAAGTTGGTAAAACTTGAAGTTGGGTTCTAATAATGGTAAAGAAAATTACAAAATATTGGATAAATGATGCTATATTTCCTAGAAAAATCTGTTGTAATTAGCCAATTTCTATGGATATTGGCTACTGGTTTTTTCTTCAAGACTTCAATACCACTGAGTTTTTCTAATGATGAGTTCAACTTTCTAAAATATAATGGACTACCACCCAGGTAAGGGAGAAATTCATTCCACTACCTTGAAAAAATCCTCATGATACAGGGAGTAAATGAGATAAAAAAGGGTTTATTTTATACTTTCTGACATTAAAGCTGTCTTGCAATTGGCGCCTTCTTTTTGAAATTTAATTTATGTTGATAGTTCTTGGTCTCTGATGTAAGAATATTGCTTTAGTCATAATTTTTTCTGCATGTGTCCTCTGGTTTGAGGTTTTGATGGGTATTCCAATTGTACAATCTTCCATTTGTAACATGGTACAGCTTGAGGAAAGTTTTTGATCCTAAAACCTTCTGATTTTGAGTTTCCTGAGGGAATTTTGACTAATGTGATATAATTTCTTGAGGATTGTGGTTAATTCATGAAGCTGATGTGGTGTTTAATTTTTCTCTTAGAGCTTTAAATTAATTTCAGGCGATTCATTCCCCCTGAGGTGGATGGCATGATTTAATTTGTTCATGCACTAAAACCTTTTATCTTCCATTGAGTGGCTTATTGGGGATTAGTGGATGTGTATTTAATGCAGGACTATTGGATATTCTTTCTATGAAATGGTTGAATATGTAAAATTTACATTTACAAACTGGCTCATGTGGCTGTTTAATTTTTCAAGTGTGAATCTGTGCATAATATTTGTTAGTAGATATTCCAGTGAAGTTGGTCAATGTGTTTTGAGTATTTTAATCCTAAATGTCTATTAAATTGGTAATGTAATTTAATTGTAATGTTTAATGTTCATTTCAAATATTAATCGTGTGATTAGTATTTTATCTTGGTGCATAATTATGAGTATAGATATGCTAGATTAAGCTATCATTTAATCAATGAGGTATGAGTTTCTTCCTAGAAGGTGTCTTTGGTGCAAAATATGAGGGTTACTCCATTGGTAAGTCACAGTAACTCTTGTTTATTGGTGCTTTTGAGGTTTATTCTAGCCAAAGGAGGGTATGATATACCAAAATACCAAACTTTAAATACAATAAACATCTGTCATACTCTTTGAGACATAAAGAGTGGAAGATGTATATTAAATCATTAAAATATGGAAATATGTCCTTGAAAAGGCACTTCCAGATTTGTAATATTTTAAATAATCTCAGAATTTCCTTTAAAATATTAACAGTTTCTCCCATTATTTTATCATTTCTATCTAAAAACTCCCTACATGTCCTTTTACTCTGAATAGAGAAGAAATATACTCTTATGCACCCCAATTCCTCCTCAATAATAATCAAAACAAGAATATATCTCATTGAAGAATTGAATAAATATACACTCAATCTCACTATGTACCATGCATAAGCTTTACCAAAGGTCCCTTTGAGTTAAGCATTCACTTCACCAAAAAAAATCCCTTACAAGTAATACATTCTGTCTTTGGCTGAACATTTAACCCATTAAAATTAATAACAAATAATTTTTAAAGGGTAAAATATTCATCAAAATGGAACTGAAGAAGAAAGTCAATTGTCCAAGAAAATTTGGAATATCATCAATGTTAGAGAGTAACAATTTCAGAGGCCCATGACTCAGATTTCCTTCATAATTAACAATCAAAAAAGCTTATTTGATGGTGAGAAGTAACTCCAAGAATTGAAAGATTTCTAAACAGTTTGAAATAATCATTAAGGGCTCCCTTAAGGAACACAAAAGCTAAAAACACCTCCTGAATTCAAATGTAAATCCAAGAGGGGCTTCAACAGCTTTGAAATAAACAAAGAAGGTGTTTGAATCAGAAGAAGACCATATTGCAAAAATTCTAATACACAAGCTTTTGTCAACCCATCAACTTAATTTTAGCCATTTATAATTATTTATATTTGTGGATTGAACCCTTCTGCTTATTCAATTTTGTATTGATTACCATGTGTTTGAGCCGGAATTAAACCAATTGATCATATCACCATTCAATAAGGACTGAGGTTTTTTTGATCATTTTCCCCAACTAGGAGAAATTCAAAAATAAAATGCATGGAAAGAGGATTTAAAGGCATGAGATAGAACTTGATTTAGGAGTTTTGAGTTCTTTCTCAAGACTTAATGAATTTTCAAAATTTCTTATTGAATTAATCTTTTTATCAAGTGCCACTTGTATGTCTGACAGAAAGCTTGGAAAATTGAATTCAAAATAAGCCTCTAAGTTCCTGAATTTTCAAGGTAATGATAGTTTTGAATATAATAGTGTGCCCCATTTAGCTTCTGGATATAAAAGTATTTATGAAGAGGCTGAAAGTTATAATTTGAACCTTTTAGATCTTCTTGCCTATCATTATATGGCTATCAATATAATATACAATAGTAAAAGCCAATGAGAATTAAATTATTATCATGAATATTGAATTTAGTATCAGCATAATACTCAAAATAAGAAATCTTGATAATAATAGCCTTATTATCAAAAAGCACTTTAAAGGCCAATGGAAAGATTCTATAGGTCATTTAATTGATTGAATTGTAATATTGACTAATTAATTACCTATAGACTAAAACTGATAATATTATCTTATATCTAATAATAATAAAAGTCATAGTTATTTCCACTACTTTCAATAATCTTGCTTTAATATAGAAATGAAATATATATCCCATTTCAAATATGTACTTTCTGATAGAATTGAAAATATAATAATATCATAGATCTGAATAAATTTATTAATATGAAATAATAAAACGATAATATTTTAGCTTTTCCAAATAGTAAATGATCAACATAAAGAGAGCTCTAATAAGTTAAATAGGAACTTTAATGACAGCATTTATCTTGAATTGAAATGTCAAATTGCTTAAATTCTGCGACATATCTGTAAAAATAACATTTTCTGAGATAAAATGGATTTATTTTATTTTTATCAACTTACATAGAATTGACTTTCTTATGACTGAAATTTCAGTCATGTTTATAAAGCCTTCAATTTATTCTATTTGATCCATATTAGTTCAATGAAAAAGATTTCAGAGTTTATTGCATGCAATATTAAGCAGATGATTAATATTTTATGCCATGCTTGTTTGAGATAATACTATTTTTAATGATCTAGATGATCAATTAAGTAAAATGTGGCTTTGAATTGAAGTGAAATTCAAATTCTTATGCAAAGACTTTATATGAGAGTATTGATAAGACTGTTATGAATGAAGATTATTATTACTGTCTTAAAATGAAAATATGATTAAATAAAATATTATAGCCTTAAATTACGGATATGGTTCTTATCAATATAAATACTACCAATATTAATAAATATCTTGTAACTAAAATAATTAGAGTAAATTACTCTCTCATTATTAAAAGTTACTAAAAAATATTATGATAATAATATAAGATCTGTAAGAGAGAAATACATCCTGTCCATATAAATACGTATTCATTTATGAGTAATATATATAGGGTTTGGTAAACCCATGTAAGCATTTTGGTAAAAACATGTAAGCCCTTAGATGTTTTTACTAAGACATTATGTGTTTTTGCCATGAATTGGTAAAAATGCATAAGGGGCTCCCTGGGCCCATTTTACATTACAATGAAACAAAAAACCCTGTATTAGTCCAAACCTCCCAAAACCCACCAAAAAAAGGTTTTTTCCCCACAAAACCCCTCTAACCCAATTTTTCCAATTTTTTTGCACATCCCCCAAAAAAAGACCAAAAAACTATATAATCCACATTAACCCCCCCAATTTGTTTTAAAAACAGCATTACCAAAGAAATTTTGCAAAGCCTTTCCCACTTTTTTCCATTTTTCCCCCAAAGACTGCATTTTTCTCCAGAACAACTGGCTTCCAAGCCTCTAAAATTCCCTTTTGTTATTATTGAGTTAAAATATCTTCATTTCACCTTGTCCCACTTTATCCAAATTTTAACACCTTTTATCACTTCTTTTTCACATTTAAAAAGGTTCTTTCCTCATTATAGATCCCCAAAGTTCCCCTTTTTTCAATTTATACATATTTTTTACTAACAATGCTTCAGCCCCAAACTGAAGTTGAACTTCAGACCCTTGAGCTTCTTCAGAAGCATGTGCATAATTTTTCCAGGGCACAGGAGTATTCTGTATCCACCTTGAGGTTCAATATGACCAAAAACCAAATTTAAATAGGTTGTGACAGGTCTGGGACCCTAAATCCCCACAAAGAAATCTCCAAAACAGTTACTTCAAGAAAGCTTGACTTTCCATTTAAACGTTATGCCAGAAAATATGCCAAATCTTGAACACAGCCATGATGCCACTACAAATATCATGGCACATCCTGCTTTCAGAAAATTGAATGAGCAAGAAAAAACCCAAATTTCTCAAATTTCTAAATCACTGCTCATAAAAAGGTAAATTAAGGCCCAATTATGCAGCCAGAGGAATTCTGAAAGGCCTGAAATCCTTCAAGACATTCAAAACCAAGTGAAGAAAATCAAAAAATACAAACCACAAGGCATAAGGACCATTGATTCTCTTGTTGACACCCTCAAAGAAGAAAATGTTGTTTGGTCCTCTGCAAGGGATTCTGAGGGACACATCACCTCTTTTTTTAACTCACCCCCTTTCCATAAAACTCCTCAATGGATTTCCTCATGTGATTCTTATATATTGTACTTATAAAACCAATAAGTACAAAATTCCCCTTTTTCATATTGTTGGATTCAGCTAAAACAATAAGACCTTTTCTGTGGCTTTTTTTTGATGAAGAATGAAAGTGGACCCTCATATACTTGGCCATTTAATAAATGCATAGAAAAAGTTCTCAACAAAACCAATATTGTTCCCCCTCCAGATATTGTTATTGACAGGGATTTGGCCTTGAAAAAATTTCTTAAGAAGCTCTTACCAGACTCAAAAGTAATGTTATGAATTTGGCAAATAAATAAAGACCTATGTACCCATTGCATGAATAAAATTGCTCATGGCACTGATTTTGAAAATTTTATGAGCCTTTGGAATCAAGTAATATACTTTTATCTTTCACTTCTATTCTTATAATTGATTTTATTAATGACTTTGAGATTAATTTGTCAGGTTATGTATTTTTCCACTGAAAAGTAACTCAAAAACAACTGGAAGGAGCTTCAAAAGCAACTCAAAAATCCTGAATTCTTGCAATATTTGGAAAATAACCTGGCTTCTTCTGAAGGATTATTATAGTCCAGCCTGGACCAAACACCATTTCCACCTTAAGAGTTGAAGGATCCCATTTCATGGTTAAAATTTTGCTTTAAAGGTCCACTGGTACTCTCCTGGAGGTAGTTAGGGCTCTTAAAATGGCTTTCAAGAAACAATTCATTGAAATAATCACCAGTATATCTGAAGAAATGATTTCCCATGTCAAGAATTTTCCTCCACACATATGTGCTCTAAATGTAAAGGTGTCCCATTATGCCCTTCAGATGACCTTTGAAAATTTCAAAACAAAATTTCCCCCCAATGAAAAATGCACCAAAAAATACAGATATTATCAAGAAAGTCCTTGCAAGCACAAGACCCAACAGGAATTTTCCAAGCATCAAAGGCATCATATATCAGACTGCCATCATCAGTGGCATTTGAATTTACCTGTGAGAATTCTTTAATCATCAAATTCTTAGTTTTTTTTCTTATTAACCAGGTTTAGTTGTCATATTCTTCTCAGACTGGTTATCAAGGTGATGATAAAAGTGTTGTGAAAGAAAGAAATAATGAAGCCAAAAGAATATTTGAAGATATTGTGAAAGGCCTTTTTCAAAGACCAATTTCAGAAGTAAGCCCAATTCTTCAACATTTTCAATACTTTTTGACTGGAAAAGTCCCATTTGATCAAATTACCAATTTATGAAGACCCACTATAATGCAAGAATATCCATGTAAGACCTCAACAAGCCAAGAATAAAAATCAAAATACAAATAAAAGAGAGCCCTCAAGATTTGAAATCATTGAAAATTAATCCAAGAGAAGAGGAATACCCCCATCAAAAGTTACCAGCACAACAACATCAAGATCACAATAAATTGCACCATCACAAATTATGGAAGTGGATTCATCTGAATATTCTGAATATTCTGAGGCCTCATTGTCCAAATCAATAGGTTAATCAGATTCACTACCCTCAGCAACTGAATTGAATGAATATGGAAAATAAGGAGTCACCCTTAGAAGGTCCAGAAGATTGGAAATGGGTAGCAAACCCTCATAAAGAAAGTCACACAAGCCTTCCACAAACTTTAAGATATATGATGCAATTGACTTGAGCTGTGAGCATGGCCAAAGCAATTATCACACAAGTGATGAATGCTACAAGCATTTTGTAAGTTTCTGACTCACTTGAGTGTATATTTATTTTGTTTATTTCAATATTTATTAATTTTTTTGAGCTATTTTTATCAGGTACCTGGCTCAGAAGATTTGTCAAAGTTAATATTGAAATACACCTTCAAGCCCATCAATTTCCAGAGTGATGGAAACTGTGTCTACAGAACAGTATCCCACTACATTTACAAGACTCAAGATCAATGGACTAATTTCAGAGGTGACTTGGCTGAAGAAATTCAAAAAATTCAAGAACTTTATGAAGCCATGAACACTTTGGAACCCTCAGTATCCACTTATTTGGACAAAATTGAGTGGTATGAAGACGTTTTCCAGGCTCCAAAGAGCAAGTGGAAGTCCTGCCATGCCTCATATGGAGGAGCCAATTGAAAATATGTATCAAAGAACAGTTTTGCTTTTATTACACAGTTCAATATGTATAATTTTCCCTTATTTATGTCCTCCAAATGATAATACACCCATTTTCATGTGCTTCTTGGATAGCTTTTCTCATTTTGTTCCATTGGATATCATAATTTCTAGAGTTTATCCAGTCCCCCCCATTACTGTGAATTGGGAATTTAATGCCCAACCACAAGCCCTGGGGTGGGAAGAAAAATTTAAGAAACACAAGATGTTATATCTTTCCAATATTCCTCCCCCCTCAGAAAAAAACAACTATTTTGGAGGTTGACTCAGATTGATTGATTTTTGTATATACAATTTATGCCAATTATCCCCCTCCTCAGTCCTATTTATTACTTAAATCCCACCTCAGTCCCATCTTTTGTTGAAAATGTGAGACTTTTGTACTTGAAAAGAGTCATATTACAAATATCAATTTTTTTTAAAAACACCTTTTTGCGCCTTACTTGTCCGACCAAAAAAAATCCCCAAAAATGATGGGCTTTGAGTTTTTGATTTTCAAGATTGAGCTGTTTATTTTTTAAAAAAATGCGTGAAATTAATAAGTGGTAACATTTAAAATGAATTTTTTTAAAAAATATGCCATTTTGTCAGATTGGCTGAATTTGAGAAATTTGGCAAAAAAAAGAAAATTGAAAAAATTTGGGGATATTGACTTCCCATGTTGGAAAAAACATGACAAAAAAATTGAAAAAAATCCTCAAAACTAAAAATGAGTAATTGTTTTCAAAAAAATAGGTAACTTTAATGTTTTTACCATAAACATACCTGTTTTGGCCATAAATTGGTAAAAACATGTAAGGGATTGCATGTTTTTACTAAATGCTTATGTGGGTTTAGTAAAACCCTATATATATATTTAATAAATGATAGTATTATCCAAAATTATCTTATAAAAATTCAATGCAATATCTGTGAAATAGAAGGAATAAGTTAAATAATAGAATCTTGATGAAAAAATAACTTATACGTTAGTATTTGATAAACCTTTCCAGAAAATTACAAGATTATTACAGATGAGATGGTTTGAACTTCTCAGATTTTGATGTATCTTGTAATGACTTGACAAAATGACTTTATGTGGAAACAATTGTTGTATAAATATAAGATTGATCTATGAGACCTTTTGCTCTTTATTTATAGGAGTTTCTAACAATGAATCACTGAAAAACTACTCTATATAAGCTCAAGATTTTATGAATGAAATGTAAATTACTAAGAAAATATATTTATTGGATGGATTAGAAAAGAAGTATAAAAAAACCTCCTGTTAAGCCTTCAGAAACCCCTTCCATAACAAATGCTGCTATGGAGGGAATTTAGATAGAAAACATTTGGGGGAAAAATAAATGAAAATTAGCTTACAATATAATCTTTACCCTTTTTAAATTATTTTAAAACCTCCAAAAGAGTTGCACACTATTTTATTGGAAAAATAAGCTGCTAATTTAGACAATAATTTCCCATATTTGAAATCCCAAGGATAAATTTCCATGAAATCAGATTCCAATTATGTAATATAACAATTATTTTGTTAAGAAAAGGAAGGAGCTTTGGAATTAAAGAGAAGAGAATTGACTTTTAGACGAATCTTTTGGTGAAAATATTTATGAACCAATCTATAGTTTTTTTGGTCATGAAATAAAGGATCACCAATTTGTCAATGGATATTGGCACCAAAAACTTTCTATAAAAGGTATTTTTTGATTGGAAACTTTTCCAATTTTCATTAAAGAAATTTATCTTGATATTCCTTAAGGAAAATATCATTTTCATTTTGGTTCCTTTAATTTGCAAAAAATGTAATTTTTGGCTGTTTGAGCCAGGTCAATTTTGCCAAAATAATTGGAAGAAATATTTTTCCCTTCTTGAGTCCTAAAATGGTATCAAAATGAAACAAAAAAGTTTAAAAATTAGTGAAAGAATGATCAAAATATGTGTACTTTTGCTAAAAACACATACATACTCAGTGAAGTCTACCAAAACCTTTCATAAATTCCTAAATACTCTAATTTGATTCAAAATCTATCCTTTATTTAAAATTGAAAATAGAATTTCAAGAAAAATCCCGGTATTTTTATTCCTAATTGATTATCAATTTTCTTCCATTTTTAATAACTGTTCAAAACATCATTTTAGGAGGTATATACCAATTAGTCTCATTCAAATTGTATTTTCTATAAACAATGAATCTACTGATGGAATGAATTCATAAAATTTGTACAAATTCAAGTAAATTTCTTGGAAAATGGCTTGTTGATGAATGTTTGAAGTCATTGCTCTTTCATGTAGAAAATGTTATATACACCAAAACTTAACTTTTGATAAATTTGAAATGAGTTTTATTTTGATATTGAATTTTTATTGAACTTATGATATCTTAAATATATTGAAAACCCTTTATAATGCCTCTTTAATATAGTATCTTCCCTTTTAGTAGCTTATAATTCCTGTTAAAAAGGGCTGTATGCTTAATTAAAGTTCAATTCACTGAAAAGTTCAAATATCAAAGATGAAATAAGTCTAATCAGTACTTTATTAATAAAAATGAACTTATATGGGATCATGGAATTAACCAATGTGGGATAAACTGGAGCCTCTCACCAATTTTGACCTTTTACCCCTTTTTTGTGTGTTTCTCACCCATTTTATCATATAAAGCCATAATGTTACTAGAACACACTGTTATATGAGCTCTTATATATGATCCATTAAGAGTTTAGATAGCTCAAACCAGATCAGTAAATAAACACTCAATCCTGATTTTGACATAATTATTATTTATAAGCTAGCTTTAAAATGGGTTGGCTTTTCAGTTAGGCTTATATCAATAGCTCAAATATTTCTGCATTTTGTTAAGCTTTCTTGAGATTTCTTAAATCCTCTTTGAATACCAAAAAAATATCTTTTGGGTGTAATACTTTATGATTGTGAACCTTAGAGGTATTTTTATATACGCAAAATACCACAAATAACAAAATTATGTTATAATTATAAATTTATTTATATTATACAAACAAAAATTAAAATTTAAATATAAAATCTATATAAAAAATTAAGAAATGTATTATAATAGTAAATTCAAATTGAATTGAAATTTGAAACTGTGAAAATACACTTTTACTTGAAAAAATTAATTAAAAATAAATTTTCAACAAAAATATCAAAATTAAAATCTTTTTTGGATAAAAGTTGAATAGAAACTATTATAATTATTTTCAAATATCCAATCTTATGAAAATTATTTCACCATTAAATTTCTTATGAAAAATCGGGTGGGGTCACCTCTGGGTGAAAATTCTGTAGCTCAAGTCTAAAGAAGCTTAAATCAAGTTTTTAGTATTTTCTGTATGAAAATCTGAAAATACTCAAAATCTCAATTTAATTCACACCACATGTGGTGTTAATCACCAATTTTTGTGTGGTGTGTAGCTTAGAAGATATAAGGAATTGAAGTATTTTAAATTGAAATGTCAAAATGTGTGTGTGTATTAGATAAGTGAGCTTTGATTTGAATATGAGGTATCAATTATTGCAGCTGTGTAATGTAAAACTAAATTGAATTAAAAGTATAATACATTATGAGGAATTAAAGAAAAAATAAATTGGAAAGATTAATTTTTTTGGGGGGGGAAAGGAATTTTGGCTCAAAGGGTGCCAGACTCCCCAAAATTCCTTCCTGAAAGGCCTGGGATGTAAATGTTCATGAAAAATTTCATCACTTTTGGCCTGGAATTGAGTCACAGGGTCTGTGACTAAATTGATGATGAGGTTTTGATACCAACTAGAGCAGTTTTAACTGTTTCCAAGAGGGTAAAACAACCCTCAAGTTAAAGACATTTAGTAAAAACAGTTTTAACTGGTTTTTATGTCTCTTAAACATATTATGATGTGTTTTGGATTGTTGAAACCAGGTATTACTGTAGCAATGGGTGATCAAAGGGACTAAAATGACCAAAACCAGCCCTTTTTTGGTCTAAACCAGGGTTCAATGATGCCATAATTGGATGTTCTAATTTAAGTGTGTTTTTCACGACTGATTTGAGTAACTTTTACTTTTTGAGTAAGAAAATTGGTGGCTATAAAAGAATGTCTTTTTTGCCTCACTTTTCACTTCATGTTAGATTCTTTCCCTTTTATAATTAGTTTAAACACTGTCAAACCAATCAATAAAAGATTAAAACCACCATTTTTTAATCACTTTAAACCTTTTCACCATGTGAAAAGTCACTATAATAATGGTTTGTAACTTTTATAATCATTTTTACCCTTGAACCACCCCGAAAGTGAATTAAAACATCTTTTATCACTGTTAAATTTGTCACTTTGTTTCCAAATTAACTCTGGTTGCTATTGGGTGTGGTTTTTCTCTTCAATATTATATTTAAAGAATTTGTTCTTATATTAATTTTCTGCAGTTCTTTGCTCAATCAATTCCAATTGAAATTTCTCTTGAAGAAAATTCTTTTGTAGCCTTAGATATCTCTTGTAGAATATTTTGGATAAATCTTTCATGTTGGTAAAGCAATAAATCTTTACAATATTATTTTTTTATACTAATAAGGCTATAAACAGTATTTTTGGAGTGTTTTCCATTGAAAAATATCACAATTGAATATTCTTGATTAAACTCTACCTTATACAAAGTTTGAGGACCAGAAAAGTACTTGATTTTTAATCAAAGTTTCATATTGACAACTTACAATGATGCTACCTTCTCTTAAATTTTTTAAGAATTTGATTATGAAATAAAAAAGATAATTTGATATTCAAATTTGATTAATAACTAAGCTTCATTAATTTCATCAATAAATTCATTTACTGAGCCAGACTATGATTGAATTCATTTCAAGTATTATTTTCTATGAAAGTGTAATGATTCTCTCCATAAATCATACAATCACAGCTTAATATACATATATGAACAGTTTCTCAATTTTTTTCCAACAAATTCCAATAATAATAAATTTTTATTAATGCTTTAGCTTTAAAATAGTGTATCTTTAAGAAAAGAATTTTTGAGAAAGCACACCCTCAGTCATATTGTTTTCATTAAGTAATGAGATCATACCAGTAGTTTTATTAAGAAATTTTTGAAGTGGATCATAAATCTTAATATTGGCTTAAAATCACAATTTATGCTAGCTATAGTGGCTTGAAGATAAGATATTACAAGCATGATTTGTTTTGTATCCATATTAAAAAATCTTCTTTTGATGAGAATAAACTTGTTGAATGATCTGAAGATAATGTAGTAAAGCTGAAAGCATAAGAAATAAATGAATCTGGAGATATTCCAAGCCTATGAGGTAATAGATTTTCAGTTAGAACTATAAATTATAATTAAAGGGGAAATAAAAAGAAGAAATTGATTCAAGTATGATTTAATTAAATTACAAAACAAAATATCACATTTATTATTGCATCAAAGATTCCTTAAGATCTACTTATAACAGAATAGATCTTGAATCAATGCTCTTTACTGTGTAATCACTTCCTCTTACCCTATATTTCCCTCAGACTTGGAATACCATACAAGAAAATCAATTAAATGATTGAATTTGTGAACCTGTGAGGTATTTATAACATACCCATAAGGCCACAAATGATTTTATATACAGCTGATTTAGTCTTCAACAGACTTTTCAATTGAATTTAAAATAAAAAATGCAACAAATAAGTATAACCTTTTTTTGGATAAACAAAGCTATAAATATTATGTAATTTTTGGATTCTACACCAAAAATGACCTAGGGTACACCCATAGGGTGTTATACCCCAAAAAGCTTATTTCTCATGTTATTGGGAGATTTAAGAATCTCACAGTACTAATGTAAATTTGTTAAAATTTTTCTAAGATTGTTGAATTTAAGCTTAAAGAAGCTTAAATTTAAATTTTCATATGGTTTATGCAAACTTACCAAAATTTTAGTTAAAATTGAAGTGTTGTGTATATTTACTGAATTGGCTAAGGATTTGCCATACAGGATGTACATCCTGTGTGAGCTCAATTTAAAAGCGTTTAAGGCCATAGTATGGCTTTAAATAAATAAAAGGGCAAAATCCACCCAAAAAGGTGGGACAAAGGAGAAGACCAAACAGAGCCAGGGTACCCAGCTTTTTGGATCTGCAAGGATTCAATTAGGGTTGTCCACCTGTATTGGAGAATTTTCAGCCTTATTTAAACTTTAAGATTAGAATTTGATCCAACCTTAAGGTTTAAACTGGTTTTATACCAATTTGGACAGGAATTTCAAGCTGCCAAAGGGTAAATTCCAATATGCAGGCTTGAAATTAAAGTTTTGAGACCTGTCAAAGCTTACATAAGCTTAAGAATTCAAGGTTACAAGAATTAAAACCTTATCAAAAGATAAGTTTTATTGTGTATTTCTATTTTATGTTGAAAAATAGCAATAACTTCAAAAATTCATTAAAAATACAATTCTTAATGGATTTGCTTGAAATCTCACACAGCTTACAATTTAAAATTATCTATATGTAAAATAAATTCAAAGTATTTTTATAGACATATTTCCTGGGTAACCAGCCTGGAAATTTACTCTTTTAATTATACTTAAAGAAAATTAGGATTTCTTTAAAAATTAATTAAAAATTGATTTTAAGAGATTTCTGCTTGAAAATCTATTTTTAAGTTGTTCATGTGATGAACTTCAATATAAATACACTTATATTATATTAAAACTTAAAATAATTCACTTAAATGGTAACTTTAAATTGGAATTAAAAATAAGTTACCATAAGGTAAGAACCTCATTTTTAAGCATTTTGTTTCATTTTGACCTGAGAACACCCTTTATATCCATTATGGCTCATCAGAGCTTCTCTGTAGACATAAAAAGAGTCTTTTCATTACTCTTTTTGTCCATAATCAATTATCAATCCAATCATATTAGATATTTAAACATGTAAAGTTTTATTATATATAAAATCTTGTTATTAAAGTATTTCTTAGGTATTTTATTCTTTATAAATCTTAAATTGAAGAATTCAAATCATAGAAATTAGCTTATTTTTGCAATCACCTATAATATATTTTATTTTATAGAATTATTGTCTTTAAAATATCCTTTAAAATTCCACAAATTCCTCTCAAAAACATTTTAATCATATTTTATATTATAGAAAGTGGTTTTATCATATAAAATATTTATCTTTGGTGTGATTTTAACTTATAATTATTATGTAATATAATAACTGTTGTTGTTTGACTTGTTGTATTAAATAAATATTATAAGTAAGTTTTCTCTGAAGTTCTATATCTTTTTTTATCTATTATTAGTTTTTTTGTATAAACTTTTTCTATAAGAACCAGTTCTGCAAAGTGTGTGCTTTAATTCTTTTCCAAATAATATCTATATATTATTTAGAAGTGGTTAAATATTCATATTTTCCACGTGTAATTGTCTCATTGAGAGATTTACACTTCTTATTGTTATAATTGTCAGTGACTATACCAATAATAGAATAATTATAATCTATTATGATTATTATATTTGTTTTTTATTATCATTTTATATGATGATAATTAAATTTAATTTTTATATAATTATTTTTAATAATTATATTTAAATTTGTGGTTATAATATTTCATCATATTATATTTTTCTACTGAGGACAGTCATAGTACTCTTGATATTGTTACTATTATCAAGATTCTCATAGACAAACCTTACATTTGGGAGCCTAGCCTTAATTTTAACCAGGGTTTGGGACATAAATCATATTCTAGACCTTATTTTACTGTTTTTTGACATAAAATTGCCATATTTACTTTAATATTGGCTTTTTTGGGACTTATCCCTTATAAATAATCTTTAAAATATTGATAAAGTTATTTTTTCTTAAGAATATTGTTTGAAACAATATACTATTGAGTGACTTGGAATAAATTTATTTTGTGTAAGCAGTGGTGTTTTCACATCACAGACTTGAAATCTATTATTTGAGTTATTCTAGTATAAAGTGAATAATAATACAATTCTGATTAATAACTTATTAATTGCATAGTTATTGTTTCTTTGAAGAAAATATAAAATCAAATAAAAAATTTAAAATTTAAAAATCTTTATTAAAAATTTTTTTTCTTTAATCTTAGACATTTTTCTTTATTTTTGATGTAATGTGCCATAAATTGTATTAAAACAACTTTATCCAATAAGTTGAGTTTATAAGTTATTTTTACTGTTTGATAAAGTAGCCTATATTTTTTTTCTCCAGTTTCATCCATCAGAGAAATTTCTTCAGACTCTAGTATTGAAATTAAAACTAGCCCAGAACCCTTTAAAGGTCCAGCAGGGGAATTCAATTCATTTCTTAGTCTTAATTACTTTATATTGACGTGAAATGACTCCTACTAGAAGTGGAAGTAGGTACTCTATTTAATAAAATGGATCTGGACAAGGACATTCCAGTCATAAATCAAAAAGAGAAGAATGTCAGCCCAGAGGAGAGGCACAAATGGAGGATTCCAGAACTTCCACCAGTTCCCAAAGGTTAGCCAGCACCCTTGAAACTCTTGATGACAGTCCAGAAGCTGAAATAACTGCTATTTCTGTTGTTAGACCTGAGTTACGTTAAACAGGAAACAATAGAGATATACCGGTCTCAGTACAAGAACTGGTTCATGGCAGCAAAACAGAAATAGTGGGAACTTCTCCCAAGTCTTTGGATGGGCACCATGAAATCATATCTTCAAGTGAAGAAGTTCACGGGGCCAGAAAAGACAGAAGAACTTCTGAGGGATTGTAAACCCATGTCTTGAAATGAACAACTCCAACAGATAAAAGCTTGGTTGAAAAACCAAAGCATGTTATCAGAGGACCAGAAGAAGAAGTTGCCCCAAGGGAAGGAAAACAGCACAGTGGAAGCTCCCCAAGTCTCCAAAAGCAAAACATCCGCCTCAACAAGTGCCAAACAAGCCCAAGAGAACCCCAAAGACCAACCAGAAGGGAAAGCAAAAGACAAAGGGAAAAGCAAAGCCCAAATGGAACAAGTGTTACCTGCAGAACTACAGGATTCCCAAGAAAGGGAAGACAGCCATGGAAAATGTGTTCAATATGGCAAGAACTCTGATGGAATTTCAAAACAAGGAAGAGGAAAGATTGAACCAATCTTTTCCAAATAATTGGACCTTATAAAGCTTGTAAACCAAATTGAAACTTGTAAAAAAGAAATTATGACACAGCTTAAAACATTTGAGTATATCCAACAAAAGTTGGGTAATGAGGTACTGCAAGTTAAAGAGTCACAAAAGATCATTATTGGCCTTGAAAATGCTCATAAAGACAATATTTTGTCTTTGACACAAAGCTGTGCAAGAATCAAGTCTAAGGTTACCTTACTCAATCAACCAGATGACAATTCTATTTCTTTTATAACTAGATACTTAAAAGAATTAAGAATACAAGATCAAAACTTAGGAAACTCAACTGGGAACAATGCAGCTCTTTTCCAAGAGAAATTGGAAAAAAGTGATAAAGCAAGACTTGAATTGAAAGAAGATATTCAATCAAGTATTAATAATATATCACTGAAGAATTATTTGCCAAGACAGTCTACACAAGTTCTTTACAGAAATGTGCTAAACTTGAATAATGACTTACATCATACAATTTTAAGTAATGCAGAAGTGGAAACTGCTTACAATTTTAAAGACATTCCATAATTAGAGGAATGGCCAACCTTCAATGGTGAAGGGGAATATAATCATATGGAATTTATGAAAAGGATTGATATGCTTAAGGAAGACTTTAACATACCAGATGAATACATAAGTGCCATATTAAACTCATTGTTTACCAAATCAGAAAAGCAATGGTATTATAAAATGAGACAAGACCATGGTAAACATTCTTGGCCTTGGTGGAAAGAACAAATTATTTCCAAATGGGAAAATGATTCCTAGAGATTTAAAATGGAGAATTCTTTTGAAGAATCCATTTTTCATATTGAGAGGGACAGGACCATGACTTGGCTTCTCAAACAAAAGGACAGATTAGCTGCCCTTCATCCTGATATTTCTGAAACAATGGTACATAAAAGAATATGAAGAAAGTGTGGTGGTGACCTTGAGCATGGTATAAGAAGCAGATTTATTGGGCCTTGTTCTACAGAAGATGATATCAATGCTATGGAGGACATAACTACTAGAGCAAAAATTTGTAGAAATTGGTATAAACCCCCAATGGACAGCAAGACCAGTGGGAAACCACATGACAAAGCTCCTTTGAAATGTCATAAGTGTGGAAGTACATCTCATTTGGCTAATACTTGTCCCAAAAAGACAAGAATCAATGAGATAGAAATTGAAAAAGATGACACAAAAGAAAAAAATGATGTCCCTGTACACAAAAGTAATTCTGAGCCTTCTGAAGAGGAGGAATTGCCAGCTGAACTTAGTATAGAAAATATTAATGTTTCCTTTGAAGTCACTGAGGTACATACTCACTTACCACACTACAGTGATGAATGTATGGATCCCATACATGTGCAAGATGCTAAAATTTAGAAACCCAAACCAGCCAGAGGTAAAGGTTATACAGCTGGATCATCTTGTATCACTAATATGGTGATAAAAAACAGAGAAGACAAGATAAACCTTGACTCAGGTGCTTTTTGTACTGGTGTTGGAAAATATTATCTTGACAAGATTTATACCAATTGGGAAGACAGGTTAATGTCAATTGAAGGTATCAAAATCAGAAGTTCCAGCCATAATATGCACCCCTTGGGTATATTGGAAGCAGAAATGATATTCCCTCATCCTACAGGAAGTATTAGATTAAAAGTTGAATTTGTTGTTATGAATAATTGTACTTCAAAACACTTTATACTTGAAAATGATTATCTCAATATTTATGGTATTGATATCACTCATCATAAAGACAGGTATTTCACTATAGGGGAAAATAAAAGGAAAATATTTGGCTTTCCTCCAGAAAAAAGAGAAATAACTGTCATTAAACAAGTCAAGAATTTTAATAAAGAGAAATTTGTGTCAGATCAATTGATTGAAGCACAAATTGGTGCTGAATTAACACCAGAAATGAAGGAAGGACTTAGTGAAATTTTATTTGAATACAGGTAAGCCTTTGATTCTGATAATGAACCACTTGGGGCTATGAAAGGCCATGAAGTGGACATTATGCTTAATGCGGAAAGACCTTACCCTCCACTTTTAAGAAGAACAGCTTACCCAGGAAGCCCTAGGCCCAGAGAAGCATTAAAAAGTCATATTAATGAACTAATAAAATTGGGAGTTCTTAGAAAGGATGGACACAATGAAGAACTAGAAGTCACAACTCCTGTAGTTATTAATTGGCATAATGATAAATCAAGGATAGTTAGTGATTTTAGAGCACTGAATACCTACACTACTCCAGACAGGTATCCAATCCCTAGAATCCATGAGACTTTGACCCAATTATCCAAAGAAAGATTTGTTACCTCTATGGATGCTCTCAAAGGCTTCCATCAGAATGTTTTAACACCTCATGCTAGGAAATTATTGAGGATTATTGCTCATTGTGGCATTTATGAATACTTGAGGATGCCTTTTGGTATTAAAAATGGACCCTCTCATTACCAAAAAATGATGAATACCATTTTCCACATAAATTATCAGAGGGATGGTTAATCCTTTATATTGATGAGATTAACATTTGTTCAGAAACCTGGCAATTGCATTTAGAGAGACTTTCATTAGTACTTAAGCAAATTCTTAAAGTGAACAGAGAATATCTCGTAAAAAATGCAATTTTGGGCTTCATGAGCTGAAAGCTCTAGGACATGTAGTCTTAGGACTGAGCCTTGGTATTGATAAGAACAAAGGGGATGCAGGTTTACTGAAACAAATGCCCCAGAACAAAAAAAATGATGTCTTTCTGAGAGTTTGCCAGTTATTACGGGAAACACCTTAAAGATTTTGAAATCCATTCCAGATCATCGTTCAGAATTTGTGATCAACAAACTGTCTTTGAAATGAAACAGGGGAGGATCCAAGAATATGAAAAGATCAGATATGCCTTGACCAATGCACCATCATTACTGATGCCAGATTGGAAACTTCCTTTAAAGCTGTATATTGATGCATGTGGTGATGTGGTATTCCATACCATTTTTTTTCACCAGGCTCAAGCTCATAGTACCCTATAACAGCAGGAAATCCAGCCTACAGGAAGACTTACACTCAAATTTTACACCAAAAGGTCAATTTTACAGCAAGAAGCTGGATTTAACTCATAAAACTGTGAGCCTGCAAGCATGCAATGGCTTACCTGCTACACCGTCTACATCTTAATTTTTTATTTTTATTCAATTATTAGGTTCAAACTTTAACCTAAAAATTAAAATTTATTATTTTAAATCTTAATGATGTCATAAAATATCATATGACATCATTTAATTTTGTAAATAAATCATTATTAATTTCTTTTGATGATGTCATAAAAATCTTATTATGACATCATTCATATTTTTGTATTTACAATATTTAAGAGGATCATTCTTACCTTGGAATGATATCTCAGAGCTCTACTACATTATATTTTTACAAATTAAAATTAGTTACATTTTATTTTAGAAATATCAGCACTCTCAGATAAGTGATTTAATTCACTTTTACACTTTATTATACTGTTGAAGCTTAAATTCCAACAGTACTTCATTAAAAACATACAGTGACGTCTCTGTTATTTTATCTTAACAGTATTCCACTTCTTTTTAATTTATTAAAATTCCTTTTATATAAACTGGAAGTCACGAAAGAGACCCCAGCTTACATTTAATATATTAAAATTATCATTAGAAATAATTAATTAGTTAATTAATTCTGATAAATTAATTAGACGTTGGATACTACCTAATTAAAAATTCTATCTACACCAACTCTTCCATCAAGAATCAAGAATCAATGTTAAAATCCTGATCCCTTTTTTTTATTATTATTTTCCTATAGCTTTGAAGAATAAATCCCAAAGCTATAAGTAGTAGTTTTCTCAAATCTCGTTGGATTTCACTGCTACTACAATCCAACATGAAAAATCAAGCTTGTACTGTTATTGACCCAGCAGTACTTGACACATTTAGATGCATGTCTTTGTTCTTGAAAGACATGAGCCTTGTCACTGGAAATCTATCAAAAATGATTACCAGTGACTATTTTTTAAACCATTCTACCTCTCGTCGTCGGGGAAGGAAACCTACAGCTCGGTCGGAAGCCTGGAAACAAAACCATTCCCAAGAGGAATTTTGTAATTATGACAAGTTATCATTGCATCCTACTGCAATTCTTTGATCCAGAAGTCCCAGGACTACCAAACAGCTCAATTTGAAGTCCTTTCAACTTACATCTTCACAATTGAGTGACGAGGAGCAAAAAACCGTAACAACGATAACAAAAAATCAAGCTTTATAGACGATTCAACAACTAATACAGTTTTTGACGATGGAAGTGGTAATACCACTTTTAAAAACTCATCAAATCCAGCTTTTAGTCCCCTTCTTTATACATATGATAAGAACAAACGATCTCACCCCCTTTACAATGCTGGAATCCCACAAGCTACCTCTGTTCTTAAAGCGATTAAGAATTCTACTCAGAACAAGAATATTGTTTCTCATGAGGAGCACAGTACTAATGATGAAGTTAATGAAAACCCGAAGTTAATTTCTACTACAGACACTAATAAGAGTAAACTTATCAGTAGTAGTAGAATGAGTAATACAACTAATCAAAATACAGACGCGAAATCTAATTCAGATACCAATAACAACGAAAAAACTGTTAACAGTAAAGAAAGTATTAATACTATATGTGATCTGAATAATGTCAATAAGAGTAGCAGTCTACCAACTAAAATTGAAGCTGAACAAAAGGAAGAGATTGCCGATGCAACTAAAATACAAAATGAAATTCAAAGATTTATAGCAAATAGGACCATTGGGAAATCTACAACACTAAAGGAAACAATATCAATAGCCTTAAAGAACATTACAGCAAAAATTGATGGTGCGATAAACATTAATAAACTATTTTTTCCAAATGAAGACTACAACGAATTGAAGATTTACCTTGAAGAAATAAAAAAACAAAATAAATCAATTTTTTTTGACTTTCTAAACAAAGAAGAAATACAAATTTGTAACAGTTTCTACGATTCAGATTATACAACAAGAGAAGAACTTTATTTTAATAATTCAAAAATTCGAAATATGATTATGAAAATTATAAATCAATACAGTTTTATTATCAATTAAAAATTACATTTATCATTTTTATTTTTTTTAGTGTTATGAAATGTGAGCCTGCAAGCATGTAATGGCTTACCTGCTACACCGTCTACATCTTAATTTTTTATTTTTATTCAATTATTAGGTTCAAACTTTAACCTAAAAATTAAAATTTATTATTTTAAATCTTAATGATGTCATAAAATATCATATGACATCATTTAATTTTGTAAATAAATCATTATTAATTTCTTTTGATGATGTCATAAAAATCTTATTATGACATCATTCATATTTTTGTATTTACAATATTTAAGAGGATCATTCTTACCTTGGAATGATATCTCAGAGCTCTACTACATTATATTTTTACAAATTAAAATTAGTTACATTTTATTTTAGAAATATCAGCACTCTCAGATAAGTGATTTAATTCACTTTTACACTTTATTATACTGTTGAAGCTTAAATTCCAACAGTACTTCATTAAAAACATACAGTGACGTCTCTGTTATTTTATCTTAACAGTATTCCACTTCTTTTTAATTTATTAAAATTCCTTTTATATAAACTGGAAGTCACAAAAGAGACCCCAGCTTACAAAAACCATGGCACAGGCACCAAAGGGCAGTGTATGTGTTTAAATAAATTATTCAATTTCATTATTCATATGTAAAAATCAAGGTACATATAGTAAACTAGTTACAAGAAATAAGGTACCACCCTTTAAAATTACACACCCACCCAGCCTTACACCCCCTTACAGCCACAGGACTCATGCAGCAAGAAAAGGACACCTGCATGAATTACACAGCAACCTAGAACTTAAAATAGAAAAGTCACATGATGAAAAGCTCAACTCCATGGAATTCCTGCAATTCATTTACAACACAGCCCCAGGAGTACCTTATCTTATATCCACAGTAACCCCACTTAAAACCTTAAAACAGAATCAAAACTATTTACACCACTCATCACCTCATGCAAACCAAAGCTAGTTACAACAGGCTGCATGCAGTACACAATTCCAATTAAATCTCAACCACATGACTATGCACAGCATGTGTCAAAATAAAAAAACACATCATATCATAAAAACAGTAAATTCACCAGGGCAAGGAGTTATCACCTGACTTCATTTTAAAGCTCAAAAAGAAGAAAAACAAACATGACACCTGCATAAATTACACAGCCACTTCTACCCAACCTAAAATAGGACATATGCAAAGGAATTACAAGGTCATCATGTGATACTGCACCCACCAATAGAATATCATGTGACAGGAAAGAGGCTGTGCACAACAAGAATCCCCAGCCAAAATTGAATCACCTCATGAATGCAAGGAAAATTCAAGAATATCACATCATAATTAGTTCACCAAAAGACAATCATGTGATAAATGGAGGCTGTGCAGAAAGAAAATTATCACCAAGCTTTAAATTACCTGACCCATGCAAGAAAGGTTTTCACCAAAAATGGAGTCACATGATGAAATCAAGAGGAATTAAAGTGGAAAAAGACAGCTCCCATGGAGGGCCCTCTGGGCTCCCAAAAGGTATAAATAGAGGGGCTCTCTCCCCCAAATTTCAAAATCCCCCCATGCACAATATATCCTCTGCACATTACAGCACAGGAATAAGTCATCCCTCACCTGGGAGGTAGTCCAGCAAATTATAGTGAACTTACTTTCCCAGTAGCTAAAGCTCAGTGGAAGTATAGTGATTGAAGATTGCCCAGTAGCTAAGCTCAGTGGAATCTTATTATTAAAAAAAAATATTATTATTAAGAATTACCCAGTACCCAAGATTAGGGTTACTACTTTATTAAAATATTCTATCCAGTAAAATCAACACCATTTATCAAGACTTCAAAATAACTTACCCCTTTAAAAAATCCAATATCAAAGAATCTTACCTCTTAAATTTAACAAATACAATTTTATCCTATTATTAAACACTCTTAAAAAAAATAACAAACCTTTACAAAAACAAATTACTTTACTCTCTTATATCTTTACCTTAACAAATTTACCTTTATCAAAACTCATCAAAGTTTCCAGAAAACCTTAAATAACCCATCCTACCAAGGATTTATCACCAAGAAGAAACCACTCACCTCAATTCAACCAAAAAAAACATTAAAATTAAACAGAAAAGTATTTCATTAAAATCTCAAATTTAACCAAAATAACTGACATTATTTTTTATATTATTTATTGAATAGGTCTGATCTGAGACTGCTGAATTTTGTCTTCTGCAGTTGTAAAGCCACTTACTAATTTTATTTTGGTTTGTGAGCTCCAAGGAAGATTTTGTTCAGTATTTTAGGAGGGCAGGCAATATACCCTTGCCACCCTTGGTTACAGGAGTTATTAGCAATTCAAAACTAGTTACCTGTGATTTCCCCCTCCAGGTACTGCCTCATTTTAATCCCACACAAGAGGAGTTCCCACAGTGAGTGCCTAGGTGCAGCTCTTCATCAAGTTCAAATTGTCAATGACAAACCTTATGAAGGTCCCATTTGTTTTATTTAAAGAAAAATCAAACCTACTGAGGCCTGATATGGAGCTAGCCAAATGGAGTGCCTTTGCCTTGTTTGGGCTCTGGAAAAACTCCATTACTATCTTGATGGTAGTATTTTTGGAGTAATTACTGATTGTAATGCAGTAAAATCTCTTCTTAACATGAAAACTGCAAACAGACACATGTTAAGATGGCAGATTGCTATACAGGAATATAGAGGCAATATGACCATAGTACATAAAGCTTGAAATATTTACAAGAATTCTGATGGCTTAGGTAGATGCGCATTACCCAATAAACCTGACAATCATTCCTATGTTCCCACGGGTGCAGAACCTCAAATTCCAATTGAACAAATCCACATCACAGATGTTGGAGCGGAATTCTTTGAACAAGTTAGATATAGCTATAAGCTGGATAAGAATTGTCATATTATTACTTCTCTACTTGACAAAGATTGCAAAGATGCAGCCTTGGCTAATTCTCTGAATGATATTTGGAAAACATCTTATGACAATGGAAGATTCCATTTATTTGATGTTATCTTATATCATAGATCTAAACACACATGTGTCATGGTCCTGTGTAGTAGAATGTTAATTAACACAATACTGCTAGAATGCCATGATAAAATTTATTCCAGACATCTGTCTTAAGACAGAACAATGGAAAGAATCAAGACATGTGCCTGGTGGCCATCTTGGAGAAAAGATGTCACTGAGTACTGTCATAGCTGTGATAGATACCAAAAAGCCAATAAAGCTACTGGTAAAAGATTTGGTTGGATGATTCATATCCAAGAGCCAATTACCACATGGGAAGTGGTTCATATGGATTGGGTAACTTCCTTACCACCTGGAGGTGATAAAATTTACAATTTATGTCTTGTCATTGTAGACAGAAATAGCAAAACACCAATCTTCTTACCATTTCATAAAGATGACACAGTTATGGATACAGCTCTTTTGATTTGAATCAGAGTTATATCTCATACTGATCTCTTTAAAGACATAATTAGTGATAGAGACCCAAAATTTACATCAGCCGTATGGACCAATTTACATAAGCTTTTGGGTACAGAACTATCATTCTCAACAGCATACCATCCACAAATAGATGGGTTAGCAGAAAGAATGATACAAACCCTGGACGACATGATCAGAAGATTCCATGCTTATGGCCTGGAGTTTAAAGATTCTGATGGATTTACCCATTATTGGTGTACTCTTATACCAGAATTGGAATTAGCCTACAAGACCTCCATCCATGCTTCAACAGGAAAAACTCCTGCAATGTTGGAAAAGGGATGGAACCCTAAACTTCTAGTTGATACTATGAAGAAAGATTTAGTTGATATTCATCCAACTGCTTCAAGATTTAAGCTATTTCTTGATAAAGTAAGGCATCATGCAAATAAAAGCATTAATGATGCCTTTGAATATGCTAAACAGAAATGGGATAAAAGTCATAAAACTGCAGAATTCAAAGTAGGGGACTTAATACTAGTTTCAACCTCAAAATTTAATGATACTATAGGTCCAAAGAAATTGAAAGATTCCTTTGCAGGACCAATTATTATAAAATCCCTTCATGGGACAAATGCAGTACAAGTAGAACTTTCAGGGGAATTGGAAAACAAGCATCCAACTTTTCCAGTTAGTCTGGTAAAGCATTACACTTCAAGTGATAAGGAATTATTTCCTTTGAGAAATGAAATACCCTTAGAAGTACCTCCGCTTGATCAGAGTGAAGAGAAAAAAATACTAAAAGTCTTGAAAGAAAGAAGACTTAGGGGAAAAAATGAAAGAGAATACTTGGTCAGGTACAGAAATCCCCAACATGAAGATGAATGGATTGTAGCAGAAAAAATACCTGATGCCCAAATGTTTCTCAGAAGATTCAGTCATGAGAGAAGACCAATTCCTCAATGATAAATCTGAATTGTGTGCTTTACATACTTGAGAGTATAAGTAGAGAGGTTGAACAGTGGATGATAGCCCCCAAATTAACTTAGGGGTATACTACTAAAATGAAATTGTGATACAATTTTTTTTTGATGGTAGGGAATGTAAGCCTGTGAGGTATGTATAACATACCCATAAGGCCACAAATGATTTTATATACAGCCGATTTAGTCCTCAACAGACTTTTAAATTGAATTTAAAATAAAAAATAAATAAAAAGTATAACTTTTTTTTGGATAAACAAAGTTATAAATAGTATGTCATTTTTGGTTTCTACACCAAAAATGACCTAGGGTACACCCATAGGATGTTATACCCAAAAAAGCTTATTTCTTATGTTATTGGAAGATTTAACAGTCTCACAGTACTAATGTAACTTTTTTAACATTTTTTTAAAATTGTTAAATTTAAGCTTAAACAAGCTCAAATTCAAAGTTGCATAAGGTTTATGCAAACTTACTAAAATTTCAGTCAAAATTGAGGTGTTGTGTATATTTACTGAATTGGCTAAGGATTTGACATACAGAACGTAAGTCCTGCATGTGCTCAATTCAAAAGTGCTTAAGGCCATAGTATGGATTCAAATAAATAAAAGGGCAAAATCCACACAAAAAGGTGGGACAAAGGAAAAAGAGCAAACAGCGCTGTGGTACCCAACGTTTTGGCTCTGCAAGGATTCAATTAAAGTTTTCCACCTGTATTGGAGGATTTTCAACCTTATTTAAACTTACAGATTAGGATTTGATCCAACCTTAAGGTTTAAACTGGTTTTATTGCAATTTGGACAGGAACTTCAAGCTTCCAAAGGGTAAATCCTAATATGCATGCTTGAAATTGAAGTTTTGAGACCTGTCAAAGCTTAAAAGAGCTCAAAAAGCTTAAATAATCTTAAAGATTTAAGGTTAAAAGCATTAAAACCTTATCAAAAAGCTAAGGTTTAGTGTGTATTGCTATTTTACATGGAAAAATAGCAATAACTTCAAAAATTCATTAAAAATCCAATTCTCAATGGATTTTCTTGAAACTTTCCAAATCTTACAGTTTAATATCATCTATATATAAATTCCATTTCAAGTAACTTTTATCAAAATACTTCCTGGGTAATTAGCCTGGAAACCTACTCTTCGAATTATACTTAAAGAAAATTAAGATTTCTTTCAAAATTAATTAAAAATTGATTGTAATAAATTTCTGCTTGAAAATCTATCTTTAAGTTGTTCAAGTGATGAACTTTAATATAAATAAACATAATTTATATTGAAGCTTAAAATAATTAACTTAAATGAGGATTAAAGTTACTTGGAGTTAAGAATAACACTGGTAACTTTAAATTGGAATTAAAAGTAAGTTACCATAAGTTAAGAGCCTTATTTTTAAGCGTTGTTTCTCAGTTTTGACCTTAGAACACCCTCTATATCCATTATGAATCATGAGAGAAGCTCTGTACACATAAAAAGAGTCTTTTCATCACTGTTTTTGTCCATCATCAATTATCAATCCAATCATATTAGACATTTAAACAGGTAACGTTTTAATACATATAAAATCTTATTATTAAAGTATTTCTTAAGTATTTTATTCTTTATAAATCTTAAATTGAAGAATTGAAATCATAGAAATTAGCTTATTGTTGTAATCACCTATCATATATTTTATTTTATAAAATTATTGTCTTTCAAATATCTTTTAAAAATCCACAAATTTCTCTGAAAACGTTTTAATCATATTTTCTATTATAAAAAGTTGTTTTATCATTTAAAATATTTATTTTTGGTGTGTTTTTAACTTATAATTGTTATTTAATATAATAATTGTTGTTGTTTGACTTATTGTATTAAATAAAGATTATAAGTAAGTAAGTTTTCTCTAGAATTCTATATCTTTTTTTATCTATTATTAGTTTTTTATATAAAATTGGTATATAAGAATTATTTCTGAAAAGTGTGTGTTTTAATTCTTTTAAAAATAATACTTATATATTATTTACATGTGGTTAAATACTTATATTTTCCACATGTAATTGTCTCATTAAGAGGTTTACACTTCTTATTGTTATAATTGTGAGTGACTATAACAATAATAGAATAATTATAATTTATTATAATTATTATATTTGTTTTTTATTATTACTTTATATAATAATAATTAAATTTATATAATTATTTTTAATTGTTATATTCAAATTTGTGGTTATAATATTTTATCATATTGTATTGTTCTACTGTGGACAGACATAGTACTCTTGATATTGTTACTATTATCAAGATTTTCATAGACAAACCTTACATTTGGGGGCCTGGCCTGATTTTAACCAAAGTTTTGGGACATAAATCATATTCTAGACCTTATTTTACTGTTTTTTGACGTAAAATTGCCATATCTACTTTAATATTGGCGTTTTTGGGACTTATCCCTCCACATGAAATCCTCAAAATATCTATCAGGAGATGTCAAAGTTACCAAAAACCAGATCAATTTTACTCAATTATTCAAAACATTCCCCAAATTCACAACAAAAATATTTGCTATTAGATATCTTCTTTTCTTTAATTCAGTCACCTGGAGGTTTATCCAACTTTAATATCTAATTTTCTATGTTTCTCAAACCTAAAAAAGCACACAATTTTTACAAAGTAATATTCTTAATGTCACTTGCAATTATGTTCTAACCACAAAGAACCTCCTTTTCATTTCAACTTCTTACTTTATACCAAGGAAGAAGAAAAAATAAGATAAAAATATTATATAACCTTTTAATATAAAGCCTCTGAAATAAATCTTGCATAACCCTCATTTAGCTTAATACACAAAATTTAATTCAATTCATAGCTACAACTATCAAGTGTACCACATTTCTATTTATTTAATGGCTGAATATGAAATTATCCAATACATAAAATCATTGATTTTTTTCTTCATATTTATTGCTTTTCTGAAACCAATACTTGAGGAAGGAATCAAAACTCAAGCATTTTGTATTATGTGTTTTTCTATGTTTCTTCATGGGTTGGAATAAATAAAGTTCATAAAATCATTTTCACTTTAAGGATAGTTTCTTAAATAAATAATATTAGATTGCTTTATTATTGTTTTTAAATTTTTTTTAAAATGACATCATCAAATCAAAAAATATTAATTAATTTCCCTTTTGTATATTTTTGGAAATAATTGTTTCAATTATCAATTTTATATACTTTATAGGCCATGTGATGCAATCCCTTGTAAAGTATTGATCAAAATTTTGAAATAATCAATTAAGCTTATTCTCATATATTCTTGGAAAAGTAATTTTTAAAAAACAATCTTTATTGGTAAAAACATTTCAGAGCTACTGGCAAATTAGTCAATTAATCTTATATGTTTCTTTGGGATGTCTGATCTCATAGCTCAACATTTATTTTTCTTTGAAAAATTACTTTCTTAATTAATTATCTTAGATCTCGAAATGACTTATCATTAAGCTGGCATATATGAGTAAGCCATTTTTGTCAGTTTCAATGAGTCTGAAAAGCTTGAACTATGAATAAGATTTCCTTTTTTACTTTTTTGAGATGAATATAGCAGGATTCTTCTTGAAAATTACTTTATAAAGGAAGAGGAGCTATTCAATTCTAGAATTAATTTGATGAGCTATGTGTAAAGTGATATACAGCTTCAACACAAAAATTAGGACTTTGAAGGGAAAAAGGTGGAAGTTGTACAAAAAATTGAAGGTTTGGTACCTGAAAACCCACAGCTCATGAGATTTGGTATTTTCAAAGTCCATGAAAAATACTTTTTAAGATCAGAGGAGAGAGGAATATTGTACTTTATGTTAAAAAAAGTACAGGTTGAAAACCATGATTTTTTGATTCAAAATTCAATTTTTGTACATAAAGTCATCTAAAATGTTAATGAAACTAAAAATATTTCAAAAAAATTGGGGTTTTCCTTTTTCATTTCATAGAGCGTAATTCAAGCACAATTTCTCAATTAACAAGAATTTTTGATCTTACTCAACGAAAATTGTGGCATGCCTATGCCAATTTAGCTCAGAAGGCTCAATTTAAATTTTTTAAATTTTTTTATGAGAAACAGCTGATTGAGTATGATTATTCATTCTTGATAAAGCAAATGAGAATTCAGTCTAGGGATATTTTTGGAGCAGTTTGAGACTTGAATTATATTTTAAATACCCAAATAGGCCACAGTTAATATTAAAATAACTTCTGGAATATAAATAACCCATAAGTCATTAATATATCCAAAATTCCTTATTTTTCATATAGAATGATATGAATACCCTTTTTGTGAGTATGTAAATCCATGGATTTAAGGCCATATTTGAATTAGAAACAAATTTTACCTAGGGTAACTCCAGAGGGTAAATGATATTGATTAAACTCTATCAGGTGGTAATATGAAAAATACTTTAACACCTCATCATCAATACCACATAGAAGGATTGTAAAAAAATATTTATTGCATTTTCACTCCAGAATAGTGGTATTGTTAGAAATTCCAATTGAAATATACACTAATAATAGTTTTATGCATGTTTATGGAGCTTCTAACTACTTTATTTGTACATACAGGTTTTTTAAACCCATAGTGGATATCAGTCTTTAAGCCTTAATTACTATTTTTGATGTGAAAATACCTAAGGGGGACAAAACACATCAAAGAGAGCCAGGGTGCCCAACTAATGAGGTCTCTGAGGAGTAGTCAGCTCCAAAAACTCACTCATGGCTGATCTTGGCTTAATTTTTCTATTAAAACCTTTTGGGGACCTTGTTACCAAGCTGATATCCCATTAAATCATAAGAAAATCAAAAATAAGCTACTATTTGGATGTGAAAAGGAGGTAAAGAGCAGCTCTGAATTATGTAAAAATGTCCATTATTAATTATTTAAAATTGATAAAAAAAAATCAATTAAAACCCTTTTGGGACTGGTATCCACAAAGCTACCTCTTGGAAACCAGATCTCACGGTGCTATTTGCTCATACCATGTAGAAAATGAGGTAAAACTCCAGAAAGTCATGAGAATCCAATTCTTAATCAATCCTTTGAAAGATCTTGGTACCAATGGAGAAAGGGATAAAATACACTTAAGCCAAAAATAATCAGCACCTTACAATTTAAATTAAAAGTTTTGTGTACAGTCCATTTTTAATTATTTCACATGAAACAGTGAATCTTCAAAAATTCACAGAAAATCAACCTGTAATCAAATTTCCAATAACATGTATATCTCTTAGGAAACCAATTTCACTTTAGAATAAAAGAATGTTTAAACTTATAAATCCTTTAATTCTTAACCATAAATATTTTGGTAGTCATGTAAAAGGACTTAAGTAAGTAATTACAATAATCTTACATGACTACAACTGAGTTTATTCATAAAAAATTTAAGGATAATTATCTTTCAGCTTTCTCCATGAAAATCCTCTTTGAGCTGTTTCAGACTTAAAAAATCCTACTATTGCTTTTTCTTCTAGAAATCCTCTTATTATTCAGTTTAATTATTAATACCATCAGGAAGTATTGGTTGAATATCATTATTGAGAATTTGTATAACTCCAAATCAATAAGAAATACATTAAATTAAATAATAATACAATCTACAATAGTTTTTAGCTATTACTTTTTGAATTACTGCTTTACATCAATTATTGATCCTTTAAATCCACAAATAATTAATCAAATAACTCTACCAGATCTTTTCATAGTATTTTTGGAGTAATAGTGAGTGACATATGAGATTATTAAGGTTTTTAGTTTTATTCAAGAATTTAGAAGAATTATTCTTGAAAAAGATAATTATTGATTAAAATAATCTCATATTATTTTAAAAAGAAGTTTTATTATTAAATCTACTGGTAATAAACTATAGTAGAAAACTACTGCTTAATGTTATATTCACTAGTATATATGGAGTAAAAGAAACAATTAAGCAATTAATTATTCATTTGTGTTTATAATAGATTTATTTATTATATATCATGAGAAAGCTCATATTACTCTTGATTAATAGTAATATTATCAAGAGTTTCATATACACATCTTACACCTAGTATGTCTAAGTAGGCTTGGTCATAGACCTATTTGCAAGTATCACCTCGTTTTACTATTCAAAAAATATTTGTGTTAAATAAGTCCCAAAAATACACTATGGATAAAAATAATGCTTCAAGTTAATGATAAAATAACTACATAATGGGATTACTCTATTAAAGTCACAGTTATTATGATTAAGGGATATGCTATAGAAGTAATACGGTCTATACAAGGTTTTTGGTATTAATTGAGGCTTCATCAAGACATTTCTAAGGTAATATAATTCTTTTCTCAAGATGATTAGTTTTAACATGGCTCAAAAGAAATATCTATATTAATAACTAAGCTAACCCCTTGCAAAAAATAAGCTTACAAGAAGTATAATTAATTATGATTTGAATTGAATATGATATTTTCAGATTCAAATGATAGGAGGAAATATAATATTATTTCTTTATTATAAAGTCTGATGGTGTAGATTTTTTAATTGAGAAGAAAACCTGTGTTGTGTAGCCATAAAATGCTGAGATATGTCCAAGTGGAATCCTTGTGAAAGAGTGAGCGAGATTATGAATAAGTTTTTATGAATATTAGATTGGAAATAAGTTTAGATATATGCAGAGAGAGAGTAAATTCATAACTTTCTTATGGAAAAATTGGATTTTTTAAACAAATTCAAAATAAGGCAATTGCTTTTTTTGGTAAAATTTCTTATGATAAAATTGGCTTTTCTTTTGAAAATGCCAAATAAGGAAACACTATTTTACCAATGAGAATTTTAAACAAGAAAATTATTTTGATAAAGATAAAATCAAATAATGTGTAGATATTTCAGGATGAATACTGGCTTCTGATTGTTCAGAATGAAAAACCACATGAAATAAGTCAATAAAAGTCTCACTCACTCTAACTGTTCAGGATTAGAATAGAAAAATCATGTTGCTATGTGTAGCAAAATTATTTTCAATGAAGAAAATTTCGAAATTCCTTCTTTTGAAGCCCCTATGAGGGGGAAAAAAAGTTATTAATACATATGATTTATCCTCTTTCAAAACACTTCCTCATGCCCAAACAGAACCTTATCTAATGATTAGATTTTTCTAGTATCATTCCTTTCAATATTAGTACCCAATTCGAACTGAAAAAAAGCTCAGTAGGATGGTCTTATTTTTTTTATATACAAAAGAAATTGAAATCTTGTCTGTATTTCCTCATAAGATGAATTTATTTTAATCTCTCCTATTCCTAATTTCACAGTACCCAATCTTAGTAGAGCTTTCTGAATTCAGTTATTCCAAGTGAGGTTGGTGAAGATCTTGTCCACATTACTTATAACTTGTTTTCATAAACCGTCCCCATAGTTTTACTACTATCAAAGCTTCTCAGCAGCTAGTCGTATTAGAACTTTCTGAATTAATAGATTAAAACAAGGGTAGTTATTAGTTTCTCAACATTATTTTCAAATAAGTTTCATGTACTATCCCAAATTTTTATAATTATTATATTTTCTCCATAGCCAAGCTCAATTTCATCAATATTTTTTGAAGTGACCTTATTGAAAAACTCAGTTAGTATATGGTCTATCATATAATATAATTTTATTTAATTGAATATATTCATCTATTATCATACTCATATTGGGTTATTATCACTAGTAAGGTCAATTAGAAATCATATTTTTATCATATTTAATAGTACTATTAGTAAAACTAAACAAAATAACCAACAAAGAAAAAGAAGAAGAATTTATTCATTGATAGTATAATAATCAATAGCTTTTATCAAAAATAACAAATTATTGTTGGTTTGAAATTTGACCTGATCTCTGAAATTCTAATTATTTTTGAGTTGCTTTAAGGTTTGAAGAAACTCTTTTTGAAAATCAAAATCAAAATTTTATTGTAGTCTGTTGAATAGAATTTTTTGTTGTAGAGCTCAAGTAAAGATAATTTAGAATTACTAAGAAGGGAATTCTGATTATTCTGGCACAAAAGAAGAGAAAGGTTTACAATTCTTGAAAGAAATAAAAAACCTTCTCTTGTAATTTCCCCTTCCAGTTACTGCCTCATTTATTCCACACTGAGGTGTATTACAAAGTTTTTTTCACCAATTAGTTTTTTCTCAATTTCATTCCTCTTAAATAAAAGCATAAAAGAGTTTATTATTATTTTCTTAAGCTCCTCATCCATAAAGCCTGCAATTATATGAGCCCCTTTTTGACTTGATTTATTCTTTTCATCTTGATGATTTCTCAAATTACTAAATATAAAAGATAGCTAGCTTCCTACTCCTTCATAAATGTGATTTATAGTAAGCTTTATAATTTAATTTTGAATTTATTTCACTCTTTCATACTCCAACTCATATCTTTCAAGAATTTATTTTAACTTTACTTCTTAAAGTTATATAAAATTAATGATTGAGTCATAAAGATAGAAAAGCTTGTATTTGGTGTGATTCTATATATTTGAAAGCCTTGAAGATTTAATAAATGAATTTAAAAATAAATATCTTTTACTAAGAGCTAAACTTTGGAGTTATGAAAACATGAAATTAAATAAATTTTGTTTGAATTCAATTTTTTGAATTTTTTATTCCTTTTTATTCTTTACACATAAGATTTTTCATCAATTGTTTTGGAGCTAAGACAAGCTATTTTTACTCCCAATCTCTCAAATCTCGCATGAAATCACACTTCCATATAACTCACACATCTGACTCATTTATGGATCCAATTTCTAACCAGGCACTTCCTTTGAGGAATATTACAGAGCTATTCTTCAGTATTTAGGTATCAAAGCATATGATGTATAAAATATTCAAATTTTATATATTTTAAAAGCTGAAATTTATTTCCAAAAATGAATAGAGAATATTTCAAGAGGAAATGGTCTGTTTGACACCACAAAATATGGGTTTCTTCTACCTCCAATACCACAGACCATTAGGGGTGATATTTCTAACTTAAACACCAAAATTTGAAATTTTGGTATTCTATACCTTTATTTTTACCAGAATCAAGCTTATAGTATCCCACCAAAGCAAGAAATCACACTCAGAGGAAGACTTACACTTTACCTTTACACCATAATTTGCACTTTACTCATAACCCCATGGCACAGGAACGAAGAACAGTGTTTGTGTTGAAAATGATCCAATATAGATATGAATATGCAAAAGCCAACCTGAACATAGCAAATCAGCGATAAAAACAAGGAACCACTCTTCAAATAACAAGAACCCAGAAAACACTGAAACTTTCTTATGACAACTAGATTCATCTTTAAAAGACAAAACACCTTCATAAAAAGCACAAACACCTTGCATTTAAAAACAGGAATCTTAGATTATGAAAAGATATACCCATTTTTAGATCATCAAAAAAAAATTCAGAACAGCCACACACAGTATATCAATATATATACAAATTAACACCCCTCATAATTTCAAGAAGCCTCAATAATTCAGCATAAAACAGCCATGTACAGCTTATGCAATCCATTGAATAAATTCATTGGGAACATAATCGAGAAAATTCAAATTTGGATACCATTAATCATCTTATTCAAGGTAAAAATGGAAATATTTATTTAAGAAAACTGCAACAACCACTAGTCAGGGGTAAGGGTATTCAATATTACATCCAATCAAACACCTCAAATCAGCAATCCACTGTGTGTATCTGCAATAAGTTTCAGCAATATTCCTTGCTGAAACATGCATACAGTCTGGTGAACCAATACAGCCTTTCAATACCTGTACAGGTTGGAATTACCCAATACAGCTTGGATACACCATCCTGAAACTGTATGATCACTCAACACTACCACTCCTCCTGTACAGATCCTTTACAGATTGTACAGGTCCTGTATTGGCCAGATTCAATTCAATCATCAATCCCTCTCATGAAAACTCTCTGTCTGGATCAGGGCTGGTGATTCTCACATATAACAGCCCCTCTTTATCTCCCTTGGGGACTTTTCCTAAGTTAATTAATTTAGTTGATTTATTATTTAATAAATATTCTTACTCTTATTTTTGGGTATTATATTTATTTGGTATTAAGTTAGTCTTTGAATTTCTCTTGCCTGTTCAGTATGAGGTGCGGTGGCCATATCCTTATTAACCCTCCTCTTTCTTTCTGACAGGTTAAAAAAGTGGACTTGGACTTGTTTGTGGTTGGCTCTTTTATTTCTTACTCTTATTCTTGGTTGCTTCTTTTCCTATACAAGTATCTCTTAGCAATCTTACTCTCATTACAATGTTAAGGGTTTTGCCTTATATTTATCCTTGAGCCCTCTGCAGTGAGTCCCAGTTTATTGAGTGCCAGGCCCTCTTAACTTAGAAGAGCCCCTGTGGCAAACACAGCCTTCCTTAGGATATCAGTTACAGAATTTACACAGCCACAAATAATTATGAAATGAAATGGAGAAAATTACTATTAACAGAATCTACAAAGAAGTTAAATCACACCATTTTATGCACAGCAGGAAATAGACCACTGAAGGAAAGAATCACCTGATATCAACTTAAAGCCAAAAGCTGAGAAACATACCCAAAGAATCTTCAAAAATTTTATATCCTGTTATAAAAAGCATAAAATATGACATATGAAAGGGGAATAAGATATCATTTGATAAAAAGCTCACCAAAAGATAATCATGTGGCCAAATGAAGGCTTTGTAAAAAAATAATCATCACTAAATCTTAACTCTCCCCAAAAATGAAAGTAAAGGCCTGAAAAAAAACTGAGTCACATCATTAACTGAAGAGTAATTAAAGTGAGAAAAGACAGTTTTAATGGAAGGTATCCTGGACCCTCAAAACATATCAATACAAGGCATCGCTAACACCAATTTTAAAGCTTATACTCAGCACAAGAATAAGTAATCCCTTACCTTGCAGGTATTCCAGTAAATTATAGTGACTCTACTTTTGAAGTAGAAAAGCTCACCTTAATTATGGTTTTGAAGATTATTTAGTAGCTAAGCTCAGTGGAATTATTGTATTGAAAACTTACCCAGTAGCCAATATGAGGGGTACTGATCTATCCAGAATAATTTTTTCATTTGAAAAACACCATTTATAAATATTTCAAGTGATATTACCCCTTGGAGAATCCAATGTTAAGTATTCTTACAGTTTCATCTACAATATACTCATAGATACCATCTTAACCTATTATCATTGACCCTTAAAAAATCCTGAACCCTAAAGAAAGTATCACTATTTGATACCTAAAATGAAAAAATAAAACTTCCTGAAACAGAAATTTTTCCAAATAATATCAAATAGCTGATTGAATGAATATTGTAAAGCCAAGAGGAAGCCACTGGATGAAATTGCACAGAAACCAAAATTAAGAAGCCAGGAATCTCACTGAAGCTCCAAGAATTAACTATATCAATGAGATTTTATTTTAATCATTTGTTATTCTATATTTATATCTGTTAATTTTGAATATTTTTCTTTGGCTTTATAGACACTTCCTCAATTTTGTTTTTCCTCCAAGGAAGATTTCATTCATTATTTCAGGAGGGGTTTACAATGTAGTGTTTTTCCCTTGGTAACAGAAGTATTATAAACTCAAATGTGGCTTCCTGTGATTTCCCCTCCAGGTACTACTTCATTTTAATCCCACAAAAGAGGTATTACCACAGTATTTGTAAAGAATTAAGGATTGATAATTCAGTATTTTAAAAATTCAATAACTACTACGACTGAAAGTGACTTGCACTGTTAATGTTATTATGTATTAATATTGGATTTTTTCTAGATTACATCAATGATATCCTTTTCAGTATTAGTATCATTAAGTATTTATTCTCATTTAACAAAAGCTTCTTCTAATAAGAACTACTATTCAAAACTTCTGATTCTCCTTTAATTGATATAGGTGATTCTCAAACCCAGAAAGTCCACATTTAGAAATACTTTTCTTTGGAGAATCCCACAATAAGAGCTATTAGTTTTACAAATACAAAAACCCATCTTTCGACTGAGTATCTTAGAGCTTTGAAAGAATGAATTATTTCTAATTTGAAACATAATTCAATCCTAATAATTCTATATTCCCAGTTCCTTGTCATTTTGATACTCCCAAAAGGTTATATGAATACCTCCTTACTCTTTTCAAGACTAACTAATGCCCATTCTTTTCATTGATAGATATTTCATTTTTCCACAAGGAGCTCCTTTGAAATTCCTAATTCAAGAAACCCTTTCAATTATAATTTCTGGAGCTTTACTCCATCTCACTCAAGTACTTCTGGACCTTTTATCATTTTTTATTAGCTATGCCTGATCAAGGTTTTGAAGTTAAAATATAATGTAATGAAAAACTTGAGCTTAATAGTACAGCTTCAATGTTAAGTTCTCCATAAATAAAAAGTAATAATCCTCATCTGATGCGTCTTGAGGTCAGTAAGAGGTCCAGAATCAGTTTAATCTTACAGATTCAAGTACTTTCAACTTCTGAAAAGCTTATAAGAAAGTATGGAGCCTCTAGAAAACTCAAGAATGAACCTGGAGAAGCTATAACAGATAATGATAAAAAAAGGGATCAAAATTATGAAATAAAAACTCAAAATAATGCGCCCATCAAATAAATAAATGGATGAATTTCTTAGTAATAGGACCAATTTCAGGCTTAGTTTTTCGTTTCATCTACAGAAGGAAGAACAAATTTAAAGCTATGAAGAAAAGATAAAGCCAACCTTGTGGTTAATTAATGTAATTCATTGTTTCATTAATTATTTCATATTTCAAGAATACCAGTCAATAATCAGGAGGTTCATAAGGATATTCAATAATTAGTATAGGAGCTCAATATGCGGGAAATAGTATTTATCACATGATTTCCTCATGAACTTGATATTTAATTGATTTTGAACTGGTTTATGTAATTTGAAAAAATGAATAAACCGTAAATTGACTATATTTAAACATCAGAAAGTAGTAGAGATGTAAGGTTTGTCTATGAAACTCTTGATAATAGTAGCAAAATCAAGAGTACTATGACTGTCCTCAGAAGAAATATATAATATAACAAAATATTATAACCACAAATTTAAATATAATTATTAAAAAAAATTCTATAAAGAAAATCAATATAATTATTATAATAAAAATATAATAATTATAATAAATTATAATTATTCTATTATTGTTATAGTCACTGACAGTTATAACAATAAGAAGTGTGAAGCTCTTAATGAGACAATTACACATGGAAAATATGAATATTAACTACTTATAAATAATATAAATGTTATTCATAAAAGAATTAAACACACACTGTGTAGAATTAATTCTTATAGAATAAAATTCTATATAAAAAAACTAATACTACAAAAAAAAAATTGAACTTTGGAGAAAAACTTACTTATAATATTTATTTAATACAACAAGTCAAACAACAACAGTTATTATATTAAATAATAATTATAAGTTAAAAACACGCCAAAAATCAATAATTTTAAAGATAAAACAACTTTTTATAATAAAAATTAAGATTAAAGATTTTTAAGAGGAATTTGTGGGTTTTAAAAGATATTTAAGATAATTTAATTTTATATAATAAAATATATTATTGGTGATTACAACAATAATCTAAATTCTATGATTTCAATTCTTTGATTCTAATGAATAAAGAATAAAATAACTTAAGAATTATTTTAATAATAAGATTTTATACTTAATAAGACTTTACCTGTTTAAATTTCTAATATGATTGGATTGATGATGAATGATGGACAAAAACAGTGATGAAAAGACTCTTTTTATGTCTTCAGAGAAGCTCTCATGATTCATAATGAATATAGAGGGCGTGCTCAGGTCAAAACTGAAAAAACATGCTTAAAAATAAAGTTCTTAGCTTAAGGTAACTTAATTTTAATTCCAATTTAAAGCTTACAGGGTTATTCTTAACTCCATGTAACTTTAATCCTCATTTAAACTAATTATTCTAAGTTTTTAATATAAATAAGCTTATTTATATTGAAGTTAATCACATGAACAACTTAAAAATAGAGCTTCAAGCAGAAACCTCTTAAACTCAATTTTTAATTAATTTTTAAAGAAATTATAATTTTCTTTGAGCTTTAATTAAAAGAGTAAATTTCCAGGCTAATTACCCAGGAAATTTATTTATAAAAGATAATTGAAATTTAATTCATATTTAGATAATATTAAATTGTAAGCTGTGTGAAATCTTCAAGCAAATCCATTAAGAATTGGATTGTTAATGAATTTTTGAAGTTATTGCTATTTTTCCACGTAAAATAGCAATACACACCAAACCTTAAGTTTTGATAAGGGTTCAATGCTTGTAACCTTGAAGTTTTAAGCTTATTTGAGCTTTTTAAGCTTAACTAAGCTTTGACAGTTCTCAAAACCTTGAATCCAAGCCTGCGTATTGGGATTTACCCTCTGGCAGCTTAAAATTCCTGTCTAATTTGGGATAAAACCAGTATAAACTTTAATGTTGGATCAAAGTCTAATCTTAAAGTTTAAATAAGGTTAAAAAACCTCCAATACAGGTGGAAAACCTTAATTGAATCCTTGCAGATCCAAAAATTTGGGTACCCCACCTCTAATTGGTCTTTTTCCTTTGTCCCACCTTTTTGCGTGGATTTTGCCCTTTTATTTATTTAAAGCCATACTATGGCCTTAAACCCTTTTAAATTGAGCTCATGCAGGATTTACATTCTGTATGGCAAATCCTTAGCCAATTCAATAAATATGCACCACACCTCAATTTTAACTAAAATTTTGGCAAGTTTGCATAAACCTTATGCAACTTTAAATTTAAGCTTATTGAAGCTTAAATTTAACAATTTGAAAAAAATGTTAAAAAAGTTACATTAGTACTGTGAGATTCTTAAATCTTCTGATAACATAAGAAATAAGTGTTTTTGGGCATAACACCTTATGGATGTACCCTAGGCTATTTTTGGTGTAGAGTCCAAAAATGACATGATATTTATAACTTTGTTTATCCAAAAAAAAGTTATACTTATTTTTTGTTATTTTTTATTTCAAATTCAATTAAAAAGTCTGTTGAAGACAGTTTTAGCTGTGTATAAAGTTGTTTGTGGCCTTATGGGTATGTTATACATACCTCACAGGCTCACATTTCCTACCACCAAAAAAAATTGTACCACAACTTTTCTTTTGTAGTATACCCCCAAGCTATTTTGGGGGGGTATAATCCACTGTCCAACCTCTTTACCTATACTTTTCTAAGTATGTAAAGCACACAATTCAAACTTTATTGAGCAATTGGTCTTCTCTCATGTCTGAATCTTCTGAGAAACCTTTGGGAATCAGGTATTTTGCTCTCTACAATCCACTCATCTTCATGTTGTGGATTTTTATACCTGACTAAGTATTCTCTTTCATTTTTCCCCTAAGTCTTCTTTCTTTCAAGACTTTTAGTACTTTTTTCTCTTCACTCTGATCAAGTGGAGGTACTTTTAAGGGTTTTTCATTTCTCAAAGTAAATAGTTCCTTATCACTTGAAGTGTAATTCTTTACCAGACTAACAGGAAAAGTTGGATGCTTGTTTTCCAATTTCCCCAAAAGTTCTACTTGTACCACATTTTTCCCATGAAGGGCTTTTATAATAAATGGTCCTGCAAAGGAATCTTTCAATTTCTTTGGACCTTGAGTATTATTAAAGTTCAATGTTGAAACTAGTATTAAGTCCCCTACTTTGAATTCTGGGGTCTTATGACTTTTATCCCATTTCGGTTTAGCATATTCAAAGGCATCATTCATGCTTTGATTTGTATGATGTCTTACTTTATCAAGCAATAACTTGAAGCTTGGTGCAGCTGGATGAATATCAATCAGATCTTTTTTCAAAGTATCAATTGGGAGTTTGGGGTTCCATCCTTTTTCCAACATTGAAGGAGTTTTGCCTGTTGAAGCATGGATGGAGGTCTTGTAGGCTAATTCCAATGCTGGTATAAGAGTACACCAATTGTGTGTAAAGCCATCAGAATCTTTAAACTCCAGGCCATAAGCACAAAATCTTCTGATCATGTCCTCAAGGGTTTGAATCATTCTTTCTCCCAGTCCATCTGTTTGCGGATGATAGGCTGTTGAGAATGATAGTCTTGTACCCAAAAGCTTATGTAAGTTAGTCCATAAGGCTGATGTAAATTTTGGGTCTCTGTCACTAATGATGTTTTTAAAGAGACCAGTATGGGATATTACTCTGTTCCAGATCAAAAGAGCTGTATCCATAGCTGTGTCATCTTTGTGACATGGTAAAAAGATTGGTGTTTTGCTATATCTGTCCACAATAACAAGACATGCATTGTAACATTTATCACCTCCAGGTGGTAAGGCAGTTACCCAATCCATGTGAACCACTTCCCATGGGGTACTTAGTTCTTGAATATGGATCATTAAGCCAAATCTTTTACCAGTAGCTTTATTGGCTTTCTGGCATCTATAATAATGGTGCATTGGTCAAGGCATAATTGATTTTCTCATATGCTTGAATCCTCTCCTGTGTCATTTCAAAAACAGTTTGTTGATCACAAATTCTGTATAATGATCTGGCATGGATAGCAAAATCTTTAAGGTGTTGCCTGTAATAACTGGCAAACCCTAAAAAAGACATCATTCCTTTTTTGTTCTGGGGCATTTGTTTCAGTAAAACTGCATCCACTTTGTTTTTGTCAACACCAAGGCTCAGTCCTGAGACTACATTTCCTAGAGCTTTCAACTCATGAAACCCAAAATTACATTTTTTAAGAGATATTTTCATATTCACTTGAAGAATTTTCTTAAGTACTAATGAAAGTCTCTCTAAATGTAATTTCCAGGTTTCTGAACAAATGATAATGTCATAAATATGAATGATTAACCATCCTTCTGACAATTCATGTGGGAAGATGGTATTCATCATTCTCTGATAATGAGAGGGTGCATTTTTAATACCAAAAGGCATTCTCAAATACTCATAAATCCCACAATGAGCAATTATTCTCAATAATTTCCTAGAATGAGGTGTCAAAACATTCTGGTGAAAGCCTTTTAGAGCATCCATGGAAGTAATGAATCTTGCTTTGGATAATTGATTCAAAGTCTCATGAATTCTAGGGATTGGATACCTGTCTGGGATAGTATAGGTATTCAGTGCTCTAAAATCACCAACAATCCTTGACTTATCATTATGCCAAGTAATGATTACTGGAGTTGTGACTTCTACCTCCTCATTGTGTCCAACTATTCTAAGAACTCCCAGTTTCATTAGTTCATTAATATGATTTTATAATGCTTCTCTAGCCCTAGGGCTATCTGGGTAAGCTGGTCTTCTTAATAGTGGCGGATAAGGACTTTCCACATTAAGCATAATGTCCACCTCATGGCCTTTTATAGCCCCAAGTGGTTCATTATCTGAAGCAAAGGCTTCCCTGTATTGAAATAAAATTTCAATAAGCTCTTCCTTCATTTCCAGTGTTAATTCAGGACTAATTTGTGCTTCAATTAATTGACTTGACACAAATTTTTCCTTATTAACATTTTTTACTTGTTTAATGACAGTAATTTCTCTTTTTTCTAGAGGAAAAGCAAATTTTTGTCTTTTATTTTCCCCTATAGTGAAATACCTGTCTTTATTATTATTAATATCAATACCATAAATATTGAGATAATCATTCCCAAGTATAAAGTGTTTGGAAGTACAATTATTCATAACAACAATTTCAACTTCCAATCTTATACTTCCTGCAGGATGAGGAAATATGATTTCTGCTTCAGATATACCCAAGGGGTGCATATTTTGGCTAGCACTGCTGAATGTTATACCTTCAATTGGCATTCATTTGTCTTGCCAATTGGTATAAATCTTTTCAAGATAATCCTTTCCAACACAAGTGCAAAAAGCACCTGAGTAAAGGTTTACCTTGGCCTCTGTGTTGTTTATCACAATATCAGTGATACAAGATTAACCAGCTGTATAAACTTTACCTCTGGCATGTTTGGGTTTTTGCATTTTAGCATCTTTCACATGTATGAGATCCATGCATTCATCACTATACTGTGGTAAATGAGTATGTACCTCAGTTACTTCAAAAGAAACATTAATTTTTTCTATACTAAGCTCCTCTGGTACTTCTTCTTCTCCTGAAGGCTCAGAATCACTTTCATGTAAACATACATCAGTTGTTTCTTTTGTGTCCTCCACTTTGTCAGCATTCATCTCATTGATTCTTGCCTTTTTGGGCAAGTGTTTGCTAAATGAGATGTGCTTCCACATTTGTGACATCTCAAAGGAAGTCTGTCCTGTGGCTTATTTGGCTTTGAAATTGGTTTCCTATTAGTCTTATTGTCTATTGGGGATTTGGACCAATTTCTTCCAATTTTTGTTCTAGTAGTGATGTCCTCCATAGCATTGATATAGTCTTCTGTAGAGAAAGGCTCAATACATCTGCTTCTTATAGCATGCTCAAGGTCACCACCACACTTTCTTAATATCCTTTTATGTACCATTGTTTCAGACATATCAGGATGAAGGGCAGTTAATCTGTCCTTCTGTTTAAGAAACCAAGACATGGGCCTGTCCCTCTCAATATTAAAAATGGCTTCTTCAAAAGAATTTTCCATTCTAAATCTCCAGGAATCATTATCCCATTTGGAAATAATTTGTTCTTTCCACCAAGGCCAAGAATGTTTACCATGGTCTTGTCTCATTTTGTAATACCATTTCTTTGCTGATCCGGTAAATAATGAGTGTAATCTGGCACTTATGTATTCATCTGGTATGCTAAAGTCTTCTTTGAACATATCAATTGTTTTCATAAATTCCATAATATTATATTCTCCTTCACCATTGAAGGTTAGCCATTCCTCTAATTTTGAAATGTCTTTGAAATTGCCAGCAGTTTGCACCTCATTACTTGAAATGGTATGATGTAAATCATTACGCACATTTCTGTCAAGAATTGGTGTGGATTGCCTTGGCAATTCATTTTTGAGTGATATATTATTAATACTTGATTGAATGTCTTCTTTCAATTCAAGTCTTGCTTTATCACTTTTTTCCAATTGTTCTTGGAAAAGAGCTGCATTGTGACCAGTTGAATTCTCCAAGTTTTGAACTTGTAATTTCAATTCTCTTAACTGTCCAGTTATAAAGGAAATTGAATTGTCATCTGGTTGATTGAGCAAAGTAACTTTAGACTCAATTCTTGCACAAATTTGCATCAAAGACACAATATTTTCTTTATTAACATTTTCAAGGCCAATAATGGTCTTTTGTTGTTCTTTCACTTGTAATATCTCATTACCCAACTTTTGTTGGATATACTAAAATGTTTTAAGCTTTGTTATAATTTCTTTATTACAAGATTAAAGTTTAGTTACAAGTTTAAAAAGATCTATTTCTTTGGTAAAAATTGGCTCGATCTTTCCTCCTCCTTGTTTTTGAATTCCATCAGAGTTCTTGCCATGTTGAACACATTGTCCATGGCTGTCTTTTCTTTCTTAGGGATTCTGTAATTCTGCGGGTAAGGCTTGTTCCATTTGGGCTTTGCCTTTCCCTTCTGATTGGTCTTTGGGGCTTGCTTGGGCTTGCTTGGCACTTGTTGAGGCGGATTTTTGCTGCTGGATGCTTGGGGAGCTTCCATTGGGCTGTTTTCCTTGCCTTGGGCCAACTTCTTCTTCTGATCTTCTGATAACATGCTTTGGTTTTTCAACCAAGCTTTTATCTGTTGGACTTGTCCTTTGCAAGACATTGGTGTCCAACCCTTCAGAAGATCCTCTGTCTTTTCTGGCCCCATGAACTTCTTCACCTGAAGATAAGAGTTCATGGTGCCTATCCAAAGACTTGGGAGAAGTTCCCACTCTTGCTGTTTGGCGGCCATAAACCAGTTCTTGTACTGAGACCGGTAAATCTCTACTGCTGCCTGTTGGAAATGATTCAGGTCTAACAGCAATAGCAGTTATGTCAGATTCTGGACTCTCAATAAGAGGTTCAAAGGTGCTGGCTAACCTTTGGGAACTGGTGGAAGTTCTGGTATCCTCCATTTGTGCCTCTCCTTTGGGCTGACATTCTTGTCTTTTTGATTTGTGACTGGAATGTCCTGGTCCAGATCCATTTGATTGGATGGAGTAGTTACATCCACTTCTAGTAGGAGTCATTGCACGTCAATTTTATGAAAAAAAAGACTGCATACAGATTGAATTCACCTGCTGGACCTTTAAAGGGTTCTTTGGTTATTAAACCCCTTGGTTCTGGGCTGGTTTGAATTTCAATACTAGACTCTGAGGCTTCAGAGTCTGAAGAGCTGTCTCTAATTGATGACACTAGAGAAAAATAAAAATATGAGTTATTTTATCAAAAAATAAAAATAACTTATAAACTCAGCTTATTGAATAAAGTTGTTTTAATGTAATTTATGGCAAATTACGTCAAAAATAAAGAAAAATGTCTAAGATAAAAGAAAAAATTTTTTTAGTAAAGATTTTTAATTTTTTAATTTTTAATTGGATTTTTCATTTTCTTTGAAGAAATAATAATTATGCAATTAACAATTTTCTTAATCAAAATTGTATTATTATTCACTTTATACTAGAATAACTCCAAGAATAAATTTCAAGTCTGTGATGTGAAAAAGCCACTAGTTAGAAAAAAGAAATTTATTCCAAGTCACTCAATAGTATATTGTTTCAAACAATATTCTTAAGAAAAAATAACTTTATTAATATTATAAAGATTATTTATAAGGGATAAGTCACAAAAAAGCCAATATTAAGTGAAATATGGCAATTTTACGTCAAAAAACAGTAAAATAAGGTCTAGAGTATGATTTATGTCCCAAAAATTGGTTAAAATCACGGCCAGGCCCCAAAATGTAAGGTTTGTCTATGAAACCCTTGATAATAGGAGCAAAATCAAGAGTAGTATGACTGTCCTCAGTAGAAATATACAATATAACAAAATATTATAACCACAAATTTAAATATAATTATTAAAAATAATTATATGAAGAAAATAAATTTGATTATTATTATAAAAATATAATAATAAGAAAATATAATAATTATAATAAATTATAATTATTCTATTATTGTTATAGTCACTGACAGTTATAGCAATAAGAAGTGTAAAGCTCTTAATGAGAAAATTACACATGGAAAATATGAATATTAACCACTTATAAATAATAAAAATATTATTTAGAAAAGAATTGAACACACACTGTGTAGAATTAACTCTTATAGAATAGAAATTCTATATAAAAAAACTAATACTAGATAAAAAAATACAGAACTTTGGAGAAAAACCTACTTATAATATTTATTTAATACAACAAGTCAAACAACAACAGTTATTATATTAAATAACAATTATAAGTTAAAAACACGCCAAAAATCAATAATTTTAAAGATAAAACAACTTTTCATAATAAAAATTAAGATTCAAGAGTTTTTAAGAGGAATTTGTGGATTTTAAAAGATATCTAAGATGATTTAATTTTATATAATAAAATATATCATTGGTGATTACAACAATAATTCAAATTCTATGATTTCAATTCTTTGATTCTAATAAATAAAGAATAAAATAACTTAAGATTTATTTTAATAATAAGATTTTATATTTAATAAAAGTTTACCTGTTTAAATTTCTAATATGATTGGATTGATGATGAATGATGGACAAAAACAGTGATGAAAAGACTCTTTTTATGTCTTCAGAGCAGCTCTCATGATTTATAATGGATATATAGGGCGTGCTCAGGTCAAAACTGAAAAACCATGCTTAAAAATAAAGTTGTTAGCTTAAGGTAACTTAATTTTAATTCCAATTTAAAGTTAACAGGGTTATTCTTAACTCCATGTAACTTTAATCCTCATTTAAACTAATTATTCTAAGTTTTTAATATAAATAAGCTTATTTATATTGAAGTTCATCACATGAACAACTTAAAAATAGAGTTTCAAGCAGAAACCTCTTTAACTCAATTTTTAATTAATTTTTAAAGAAATTATAATTTTCTTTGAGCTTTAATTAAAAGAGTAAATTTCCAGGCTAATTACCCAGGAAATTTATTTATAAAAGATAATTAAAACTTAATTCATATGTAGATAATATTAAGTTGTAAGCTGTGTGAAATCTTCAAGCAAATCCATTAAGAATTGGATTGTTAATGAATATTTGAAGTTATTGCTATTTTTCCACGTAAAATAGCAATACACACCAAACCTCAAGTTTTGATCAGGTTCTAATGCTTGTAACCTTAAATCTCTAAGCTTATTTAAGCCTTTTAAGCTTAATTAAGCTTTGACAGTTCTTAAAACCTTGAATTCAAGCCTGCATAAGCTTAAATTTAACAATTTTTAAAAAATGTTAAAAAAGTTACATTAGTACTGTGAGATTCTTAAATCTTCTAATGACATAAGAAATAAGTTTTTTTGGGTATAACACCTTATGGATGTACCCTAGGTTATTTTTGGTGTAGAATCCAAAAATGACATGATATTTATAGCTTTGTTTATCCAAAAAAAGTTATACTTATTTTTTGTTATTTTTTATTTTAAATACAATTAAAAAGTCTGTTGAAGACAATTTTAACTGTGTATAAAGTTATTTGTGGCCTTATGGGTATGTTATACATACCTCAAAGGCTCACAAGAGACGTTCAAATTGAATCATAATAGTGGCGGATGGAAAAATGTGAAAATTTATTTTGGCATTTATACAAACAATTATCAAAAATATGCATAGATTATTAGTTTTTTTGGGATTAACTCACAAAGAAGCTTATTCTCTATCTAAAAGTCCATTAAATCAATTACAATAAACGTATAGAATAGGATAAGAAAAAATGGACTGGGTACAATTTGGAAAATCACATGAAAATAGAAGAAATGGTTTGAAAGTAGATTAAACTTGAAATATAGAAGAAGATGAAACTTTAATATTAGCGTTTTTAGGAAAATAAATTTCAGAAGAAAATGGTATCTCAAGAGAATAAGAATAAGAGCCAATTGTATTACAAGAAAGTAAGTGTCCCTCAATGGCCCAGTAAAATTTTCAAAAACAGTTATGCCCCCATTTCTATTCAGGATTCAGAATTTCTATAAATAGTGTTATATGACATTAATCATATTTTTTTGTCAGATTTTCAATGGTGAAATTCTCTAAGGGAAAGGCTTCTATCTGAAATATCCTCCCAGCCCTCATGGTAGAATTCAAAGAAAGGACTGAAGCAGCAAGATATTTCCAAGCCCCAATATTTGCATTTTGGATGCTAAGGGATCAAGAAGTAGTGCTACATCAATAAAAATCACCTCATCAATCAAGAATAGGCTATTTGAAACTATAAAGTATTCCATCAAGTAACTATTGGAAAGGGACTTCCAGTGATATTCAAGAGGCATCCTGTAATCAGTTGTCAAGTGTCAAAGCTCCATCAATCCACCTTCTCCAAAAAATCATTCAGTACAGACCTATTCAATGGAAGGCTGTATTTAATTTACAGAACCTGGGAAGATCAATAAATCTAGTCTGTTTCCCAATTTGGGGATGTGTTTTCGCACAAGCAGTCATTACATCTCCAGTTATTACATACAGCCCAGTAACAAGTATGAAGTGATAAACATCCAAGGTTTACGCATATACCATCCTGCCTCTCAGAACTTTGGTTTTTCTCTTCCAGTTACTTAATATACTAAAATTCATTCTTATCTTTCATCTTGATAGTACATAGTGATATTATCAAGTCATTCATTTTTCCTCTTTCTTTTCCTTTCAAGTAGAGTTTGGTGGTCATATCAATTACTAAGTCCTTATTTTGTACTGAGGTTGGAAAAGTGATGAGGACTTTCATGGTTAGCTCTTTGCCTTTGGATTTTCTTATTATTAATCTAACTTGTATTTTAATCATTCCCATTGAATTAATATGTTATTTTAATTATTTTCTTTGATTATCTGAATTCTTCCCAATAACTTTCCCAATTAATAAGCTCCAGGAAACTCTTACTTCCCAATAGACCCTGTGAAAGATGATGAAAATTGGGAAATGATGAAATATTGTTATTAATTCATTGACTCAATAATTAAACTTTAATCCAATGCTTCCAATTATAAAGATTAAAAAATAATAAAAGAAGAAAATCTTCTCAACTTTGTCAAACCTTAATGGAAAAATACCAATTATTCCAAATACTTTTCCGATTCCATCATGAAAGTATGCATTACATAATGAGGTACATGTAGATAAACGTTTAATAAAGTTGGTTCTTATGGAATAGCATCTTTTATTCAAAATTAAGGCTTTTATTAATACTAAACTATATTTCAATCCACTAGACAGGGCCTACACTATACCTACCTTGAGCTTGAATTGGAATTTTTAAAGAGGCCTTTAATCATGTATTTACTTTTGAGAACTTCAAAAATATTACATCTACCCATGAATAAATTGTAATTCTGAGTCAATAATTCATGAATTCATCATCTTGAATTCTACTTTCAGTTGAATAGAGGATTATATATTCCATAAGTGTTTTCTGGAAATGACACCTCAAAAAGTGAGAGGAAACTTTCTTTCTGAACCTGATAGAAATCAGAAATATGTACTATGTGCCAAAAGGGAATGAAAAGTTCTGAATATCCTTTCAGTGGCTTCATGATGAGATTTACCTAATTTGATGATTATTTATTTCTTTGAAGAGAACTATTTTCAACAAGAAAAAACCCACTTGATACTTCACAATATTGTTTCTGTATTTAACTATAATTCACCTTGGGCTTTTATAGTTTTTATCCTTATCTATATAAAAAGTACTGGGAGCGATACTGCTTTAAGGCTAACTAACTTACTCTTTTATTAATTTGAAAAGTTTGACATCAATTTCCATTGTGTTAAATATTATATAGCTTGAGGGTTTTATGAAAACAAATTATGCAATATGACACAGATAACTACTAAATGTAAAAACCTCTTTAGCTCTGTCTCATTCCACATCTGTGTGCACACTCCGCTCTGTGAATACCAACTTCCTCTCAATATCCTAATTTTGTGTTTATTTTGAGTTCTTTATCTGCAAAGACAGAGCTTTAATCAGATGATACGCTCATTTTGATCCATAATTCATTTGTAACTTTCATAATCTCAATATTAAAGTATATTTTCATTTTTTGAATTAACTAATTCTCACAATAAAAAACATCATGCCCTGGGGGAAGGTGCTGCAGGTTCAACACCAGGATAATAATGAGTACCATTTGGAGTCAAAAATGCGTCCAAAATGGGCTCAACCATGATGTTTTTTTAGAATATTCTCAGCTAAAGTAACACTAGGTTATTTGAAATAGGAAAATAAGTGATTAAAATTTTTTTCCTTCCGTCTGAATACTATTTCATGGAAATTTATATAGATATACTTCCGAAAGAGCTGAGAGGAGAATATCAACACAATATAGCTATATTGATTAAAATTATTCATAATTATCTTTAGATGAACCATTAATTTCAAAATTAACACAAGTTAAATCTTAAACTAAAGATCTGTGCCTTATTAGTGAAAGGAGAGTAAGATAAACTACAATTAACATTCATACTTCAAACTACTTCATATTTTCCTTTAGTTATCATTCAAATTTGTCTCAATATGAAATGCTTTATATGCTTAATTCAAATCTTGAATAATTTTGAATCAACAAGAAGATTCTATTTATTTTAGATAGAATTTCCACTTCGTATTGAGTGTAGCTGTTTGATAGTGTAAGATCTTACTATCAAACTAATAATAAAATCTATCTTAATTTGGTTATTTTACTATGTCTATTATTACTTTTAAGAAGATACAATCTAATAATATTCAGAAAATCGTATAAAATTCAATTATGAATAATATATATCGATATTAAATAATAAATATATAAAATATTACTAAGAGACATTATTATGAATTATAATTATTTTCTATTACCAATATAACAATAATGATAGAAAAGCTATTCTGCCAGAAAGAATTTCAAGTCGAAATAAGCCATTTATAAATAACTAACTATAGTATCATAATCATATTATGAAAATAAAGAAAATTATATAATAACTACTAAATAATGATAGGAAAATACCTACTGGCTAAATTAAAACTATTATTACTATGAAAAAGCATTAAAAATTAGTATTTTAAGATATTTATGAGTAAAATCTTCAGCAATATAAAGAAGAGTGGATTTAATTTGAGAGAAACACAAATTCAATAATATAAATAAATTTTTTAATTTTCAATAAAATATTATTATTTCAAAAATAAAAAACTTGCAAGATTCTTTTTATTTTATTACAGTAAAATTAATCTATTGCAATTATCATTATATATTTTATTGAATTTATCATACTATACTAAGCTGGGTTGAGCTCTGAGGATTTTACAGTGCTGGGGGGTCTTTTGGAACAAAATAAAGTCCTCCAAATTGAGCAAGAGTACCACTATTTTCTTACAAATCCAGAATAATCTCAATAAGGTTAAGGTAGAGTATTAAGCTTGAATAACACTAAATTTAGTGCTAAAACAGGGTTTTAGTGGATATTTTCAATGGTTATGAAGCGAAAAAAGGGTCTTGTGATGAAATAAGTTGATTAATAATGTTTATTACACATAATTATACCTTATTTAAAGTTAAATTAGCTATAAAAACTGATTCATCTTTGAGTTATAACACTATTTTTCAAAAATTAGTGCTATCTCAAAATTTTGCCCAATTCTTTACAACGAGAAGCATTCCTAAATTTTAATCTCAAACATTTCCGAATTTCATTTTGGTATTGATTTAAAAATCAACCAGAGTGGTTGAAAATTTGGGTGATTTTCATAAGTCAAAAAAACTTTACCTGTGAGGAAATTTGAGTTTTAATTTCACTACATCAGGAAATAAGGTTTTGTTCACTATAGTTAAAGCTTTTTTTCAATTTCCCTTAGGTGTGCTTGCAAACTGAGTTGAATAGGTTTTGGAAGGTGAAATTAAATCTCTCTCATTTTCCTGAAAATCCATAAGGAAGTAAAATTTTTTTACTTATGCAAAAAACTTGAGTTTTTACCTGAAACTTTCACTTTGGTATGTTTTTGGAGTTTAGATCTTTATTCAAGCTTGAATAAACTTCTATATTAGCTTATTTATGACTCTTTAAGTTCAAATAAAAGCTAAAACTTTATATCAATTTTTTTTGTTTGCAGAACCTTAATTAAAGTTGGCCAAATTCAAAAACCACTCTATGCATATCCAAAAAGCTGATTACCCTGGCAGATTTTTACAAAATGCCTTTTCCCAACCTGATTTTGTGTATTTCAACATTTTTATATATCAAAAGCCACACTATGGATTTTTCAACTTAGTGTGGAAAAAGCTCCAGCAAGACTTTCCACATGTATGGTAAATCAAAGGCTAACTTTAAAACTACACACCACACCTTAATTTTACCACTTTCTTGGTAAGATAATTTATACATGGTTTAGCTTTAGTTCGATTAGAATAAAAGTTAAGAATTATATTTTGGTCTTTGTAGGCCAAAATATTGAATTTATGACAAATGAATCTATGATATGATGCTAGGCAAAGTTGAATGGAGAATCTAATAGTGCAATGACATTATTATACAAATCAATTATTCAAAAATTTGATCAAATATTTGATATTTCAATCAATTTCTAACTTTATTTCTTTTCATTCAAGTAAAACTAACTTCTACTAAAGATTTTTGTGGGTCCTTTAATAATGTAATACATTCCACAGGGATCACAGATAGAATAATAATAATTTTAAGTTTTTATCTCATAAAACTTTAGCATAAGAGGAATTATCTCCACAATATACCAGAACTAAAATACATATCTTTGAATTTCCTATTTAATTGAAAATATCTCAGTATAATTAGATCTTTTCTTTTTGCATACTTTGAAGCTCTATTAATTCAAATAAAGATACTCCTTAAATGTATTAATAATAATTATCTATGAACCTTATACCTCTTTATACCTAAAGCTTTATGTGCTTTACCTTGTTTTCATATTTTATGAGCTCCTTACACCATAGAAACTTTTATTATGGTGTATTAAAATTATTTAAGATATTCTCCAAATATTAAGAAAAAGATTAATTTCATCATGTGTTGATGTTCAAAGATTTCTCTTACATAGATCATTTATTTTCAATGAACTTGATTCTGTCAGTAATAGCCACATATGAGGATCTGAACTACCAATTATATACTTATTAATATTGAAAAATACCAGAATTTATTTTATAATTTAATATATGTTTGTGAGATTCCTCACATCAAAAAACAGAGCAATTATATAGCCTCTATAATTTGTAATATAAAATCAAAATCTGATTCTACTATCTCAAATTTTAACTTGAATAAGAAAAAACCCTATCAATTTTGAAGCATTCACCATGAAAAGAATGCTATCCCCACTGTTGGGGGTAGCAGGTTCAATTTGGGTCCAACAAGGCTTCTAAATTGCCTCATACTGAGCTCAAACTTCCTATTACTATTTGGTCATCTTCCAAGCTGTAAATGCAATATTATTAAATACATCAAATAAAATTTATTGAATCACATAAGCTCTGAAATTCCACAAAAATCCTCTTAAAACAAAAAAGATCATGTTAAAATAAAAACAAATTTATTGAAAAAAAGACATATTGTTATTCACATTTCCAAAAATCAGAATACTCCATTTCCTCATCTCCTCCCATAACCTTGCTTTAATGTATTTTTTATCTGAAAATTCTTTTATCAGATCTTGATATTTTGAAATTCCAAAATATTTACAGGAAAGTATTTTTTCTTCGAATACTTACTTATCATGAATCTCTCTCACTTGAAGAAATTCATGTTTCATTATTACTTTTTTCTAAAATCTTAATTGATTGTTTCTTCTAAAATTAAACAAAAATACAGATATATGATGTCCTTTTCATAGGATTGGGAAATAATTTTGGAAAATTATTTCAAATATCATATTCAAAAGAAAAAACCTTAGAACCCATTAATGTATTATAGATTTCTATGTATTCTATGCCTGAAATCCAAATCCTCTTTGAGATCTGAGAAGAAATATTAGTCTCTTTTTTGCAAAATTTAAGATTTATTCACTGTCACACCTTTTTCCGATGATATCAATAACCTGAGACTTATTGCTTAAAAATAATTTTTGGATATATTGAATTACACTCAATATAACCAAAATTTGAAAAAATTACTTGATAAGAATATATTCTGAAATACTTTTCAAACCATAAAAAGGATACTATTGAAAGAAAGATTCATCATATCATACTTCTTCCGGGGAATGAATGATGAGTCAGGTCCTTGATATGTTTCATTTTCCAGAAAAAAATAAGCAAGCTTACAGTAATCTTTCCAATTCTAAAACAGGTGAATTCATTACTTGTTCTAAATCAACATATTCTTTTGGATCAACTTTACAATTGTATATTGACCTTCTTCATATAAATAAGATTCTTTTTTTAATTAAAAACATTTCTCAAACTCTGAAAAATCTGAGAATCTTGAAATAATTTGAAAGATAACAAACAGGCTTGAATCTCAACTGAGGGAAATCATTATTTCAATCAAAAATAGCTCTCATGATATAAATTCTAAACTTTTTCATGATCATTTTTCAAAGAAAATCATATCTTCCAAACAAAGTTTTGGAATTTATTTCAAAGTTTATCTTATATTTTTATTCTTATAATTATCATAGCTTAATTACCATGGTTATATTTCATGATGGAAATTATTATTTCAAACTTATAAAAAGTATTAATCAAGCTCAAATATTTCTTGAAAACCATAGATGCACTTGTATATAGATATTTTCATGTAATTCCAAACAAACAAAATCAACACTCTTTAGAAGCCTAATACACCTAAATAAGAGTTTAATTGATATTTTAGGTATTTAGCACTTTATCAAGAAATATCAGTAATATTCAAACCTAAGTAAATTGTTTTAGTCTAACAATAATAGAATTAACTTTAAGACTCCCTATCTAACATCTAGAATTTATTAACAATTCTCATTTTTAAAAAACTGATGTTGTCAAAATCTTTATCTATATAAAAAACTCAAACTAATGTTTCAGATTATGTATTTCAATGGAATCATTGAGTTCATGATATTCTTATATTTATAGTATTATATGCTTTTTTAAGGTGTGGATATGAAACATTGATTAAAAATCAAGTACTTTTCCTATCCTCAAAATCTGTATAAGGTAGAAAATGAATAAAAAATAGTAAAAAATAGTATTTTTACAAGGAAACACACCAATTTTATTGTTTTTAACATTATAAGGACAAAAAAACGATATTATAAATATATATTTTTTAACTAACAATAAAAATGTATTCAAAAATACTCCACAAGAGATATTTAAGGCTAAAAAAGAAATTTCTTCAAGTGCAATTTCAATTGGAATTAATTGAGCAAAGAGCTGCAAGAAATTGATTAAAGAAAAAAGTCTTTAAAAAGATATTTAAAGAGAAGAAATTCCCAAAAGTGACCAGAGTGAATTTGGAAACAAAGTGACAAAGCTTACAGTGATAAAAGATGCTTTAATTCACTTATGGGGTGGTTCAGGGGTAAAGCTGATTATAAGAGTTACAAAGAATGATTATAATGATTTTTTCACGTTTCTAAAAGGTTTAAAATGATATAAAAGAGGTGGTTGGAATCTTTTGTTGATTGTTTTAACAGTGTTTAAACTAATTATAAAAGGAAAAGATTCTCACATGAAGAGACAAGTGGGGAAAGAAGACATTCTTTTATAGCCATCAATTTTCTTACTCAAAAAGTAAAGCTTACTCTTTTCAGTCGTGGAAAAAACTCTGAAAACAGAAAAGCCAATTATGGAATCATTGAACCCTGGTTTAGACCAAAAAAGGGCTGGTTTTAGCCATTTTAGACCCTTAAATCAGCCATTACTATAGTAATACCTGGTCTAGAGCCTTAAAAACACGTCATCATGTGTGTATGAGATTTAGAAATCAGTTTAAACTGTCTTTATTAAAAAATTTTGAGCTTAAGGGTAGATTTACCCTCTTGGCAACAGTTAAAACTGCCCTGGTTGGTATCAAAACCTGATCATCAATTGAGTCACAGACCCTGTGACTCAATTCCAGGGCAAAAGTGATGAACTTTTGAGTGAACTTTGACATCTCACGCCTGTCAGAAAGGATTTTGTTGGTCTAGCGCCCACTTAGAGCTAAAGGTCCTTTCCCCGCCAAATTAATCTTTCCAATTGATTTTTCCTTTAATTCTTCATCATGTATTATACTTGTAATTTAAGTATGGAATTCAATTGAGTTTTACAATACACTTGCTGTAATAATTGATACCTCATATGTAAATTAAAGTTCACTTATGTAATACATGCACACATTTTGACATTTCAATTGAAAATACTTCAATTCCTCGGAACTTCTAAGCTACAAACGACTCCTCAATTTTAACACAGAAATTGATGGTTAACACCACATGTGGTGTAAATTAAATTAAGCTTTTGAGGATTTTCAACTTCTGTACAGAAAATGCTAAAAACTTAATTTAAGCTTATTTAGAGTTGAGTTACAGAAATTGTACTCAGAGGTGACCCCACCTGATCTTTTATGAAGAATCCAATGGTGCAGTAATTTTCTTATGTTTATCTAAGAGATAAGAAACTATGATATATTTTATGTAGATTTTTACCAAAAACATTTTAATTTCCTTAATTTTATTGAAAATTCATTTTTACTTAGTTTTTTCAAGTAAAAATGTATTTTTATAATTTTAAAATTTGATGTACTTTTTATTTTAAATTATAATTAAATTTTTATTTCTGTATATAAATCTGTATTTATATTTATATTTTTATTTTGATAATATAAATAAATTCATTTTATTTATATTTGTATCTTTGTTATTTGTGGTCTTTTGGGTATATGAAAATACCTCTAAGGCTCACACTTTTATCAAACCTTAAAGGTGTCAAATATTAATCCTCCAAGAAGCCAAATCAAAATAATTTCAAATATTAATACTCTTCATGTATTTCTCATAAGAGAGACACTGTAAACGTAGTTTTCCCTTTCCTTTTTAAATATGAAAAATGTATTCAATAATAAAAATTTTAATATCTACATAGCTTAATAGAATAAGTGAGCTCAAGAAGATTTAGTACACAAATTATTAATCCTTTCAAAAGGAAATTGGAAAAAAATATTCAACTTATGTTGCTCTCAACGTTTCTTCCAGTGATTTCTTCAAGGTAGGATTTTTATTCATACTTCAAAAATTTCACAACCATGGGAATAACCAACCATAAATAGTTTATTGCAGTTCTGTTTCATAACCATATTTTGGCCAATTGGACACACTTATCAATTTATGGGCAGTTGGCTACTCTAGAGCTCTATATCCCCCTGGGGCATACCCACTTCATTTAGCCCTCATGGGCCTTCATCTATAATAGCCCCAAGGCCATTACCTTTCATCTAGACCCATAGTAATCACAAGGCCTTTTGGCTTGCCCCTTTTAATTAGGAGGTTTCAAGCCATCTGGACCCCTACGGCCTCTATGGTCCATGATCCATAGGTCCTTAGGCTCACCTTCCCCAATTTTGGCCATAAATCACCATGTACCCCCAAGAATCCAGCAGTGTCCCCTTGAAGTCATCAGATGGACATCAATAAGCTTCATATATGGTTTCATACACCATTATGCACCATTTTTAGTCAAAAATTCAGTGGTGACATTTTGAAGGTGCAATTCTTTCATCAGAAAAACAGAGTCACCAATACTGAAGTAATTTCTCAAAGGAAGTATTCAGGAATGTAAATTTCTCCTTAATAGGGGTAATTATTAGGAAATGAAGCAGGGAATTTAAGGAATTAATTTTGTATGGACTATCAATCACATGGAACATTCAGATATTGGTAATTTCAATTATGAAGTATTCCCCAAGGGAATACTTGAAAGGTATTCTCAAGATATATTCAAGAGGTAGTTCTTCACATCAATTTTCAAGGTTTTAAAGCTCCATTGCCTCTGCGGACAGCTCAATTAATCCATACAGGTCAAAGTAAAGCAATCTTTATGGCATTGAACCTTCTGAGTTAATTCAATTCAATAAACCCAGTAAATTTCACAAGATGGCCAAGGTATATGTCCTAAAATAGTCAATACAGCTGTCCACCATTCATACAGATGGCTTATAGACCTTCAAGGATTGGTTTGGCCACTCCTCACATATAATAGCCACTATTTCCCTCCCTGGTGTTTTTTTTCCAATCAATTAATTTACTAGGATTCATTTTTATCTTTCTTTTATTTCATATTGATAGTGAATACTTAGATTATGATGTCAGTAATTTTCACCCTTTTCCTTGCCTTTCAGTAGTGTTGATGGTCACATATTTTACTGATTTCATTTTGATTTCTGGAATGTTGAAATAGTGATAAAGGAAATATTTTTCTGGCTCTTTTTCCATTGACTTTATTTTCTAATTTGCATATATTTTGTACTTTCATTTTCCTTATTGAAAAAACATTTTCATTTCCTTCTTTATTCAAATATTTGGAGTCTTTCAAGTGAGCTCCCTGATTACTGACTTTCAGGATACTCTTTCTTTTCCCAACAGCCCCTGTGACAGAAAACTACATCTATGTATTCAAGTTATATTTTGGTAGTAGCTTTTTTATCTGAAATTATTCATAAACTATGAATTTAGCCCATATTTATGAGATACTTTAAAATTTTCAAGATAAATATTATTCTCTTGATTTATTAGGAAATTATTTTTATCAATTTTCCCAAAAATGGTATTTTTGAAACTTATAAGTTTGCTTTTCACTTGATATGATGTGTTCAAACTTATTATTTTTCTTAAAGACAAACAGCTCATTTTCTCTGGAAAGGAATTTTATATTTCAAATTTTCTGTGATAAAATGGAAAAAATTGCCAAAAAAACATAGTTTGATCATTTATGGAAATTTATTTTTGTTTTTTTATTGAGAGGTATAGTCCTTCAAGTAATTCAATTCAATTTTCAAACCAATATTTTTCTCCTCACCCCAGAAGAAGTCATTATGAAAACTCTAATTTTCACATATTTTGACCAATTTTATGGAATGAATTTTTAAATTGGCTTATTTTTCATACTTTGATACAGGGAAATTCCCATAAATTTCTCTATTTAATAATTTCTATTCTCATACAAACCTTTTTGTATTTATGAAAAAACTGAATCAGATTATTCATATATCTGAGTCAAATATAAGTAGATTTGTCTTTGGAATTTTGTTACAAAATGTTGAATACACTTTTATTTTTTAAACTAATGATGCAAACAGAACCAGTAAGATTAAAGTAATGGTTTGTAGAGACCTTTTTTTAGCTATTGGCTGTTTCTCAGGAACTTTGGATGAAGCTTATTTTTACCTCCATTTCAATGAGGCTCAAACCTGTGTCTAACACACTTTCACTGTCCAGGTTTCAATCAATTTGGAAATAAATTGGAGATGTGGAGATTTCTCAATTCATGACTACTATGAATTCTTTAATTAAAGAATGTGGGAGATTCTATCTGGTGTTATTGATTCAAATCACCAGAACATAAAATGGATTGGAAATCATTACAGAAATATCCTCTATAAATTCATCAATTATTGCAAAAATATCCATACATTTTGGCTCTAAGTTTTGCTCTATGTCCTTTAATAATTTTAGGATATGAAAATGAAATTCCAAAAAAAATTTTAACCTCAAAGTATTTTGATACACAGGGATGAATTAAGTCAGAATTGAGATTTTTTATATGTGTAGATTATTATAAATCAACATGCATCTTTATGATTTTACACTTTTTTGGACTAGTTTCTTCTTTTTATCATATTAATTGGGAGCTTTTTATTCCCTTTCTTTTATCTGAATTGTTGTGACATGATTTCCATATTAATTTTAATTTGTATGTTTTTCTTACGATTTTAATTATATTGGCAAAATATGGAAATCATGTCACAACAATTAATATAAAAGAAAGGTAATAAAAAGATCCCAATTAATATGATAAAAAGAAGAAACTAGTGCAAAGTTGTAAAAGCATAAAGAAGCATGTTGATTTATAATATTGTACACATATAAGAAATCTCAATTCTGATGTAATGCATCCCTGTGTATCAAAGTACTTTGAGGTTAAAATTTGTTTTGGAATTTCATTTTAATATCCTAAAATTATTAAAATACATAGAGAAAAACTTAGAGCCAAAATTTATGGATATTTTTGCAATAATTTATGAATTTATAGAGGATATTTCTGTAATAATTTTCAATCCATTTTATTTTCTGGTGATTTGAATCAATAACACCAGATAGAATCTCCCACATTTTTGAATTAAATAATTCATAGTAGTCATTAATTGAGAAATCTCCAGATCTCCAATTTGATCCCAAATTTATCGAAACCTGGACAGTGAAAGTGAATTAGACACAGGTTTGAGCCATAGTGAAATGGAGGTGAAAAGAAGCTTCATCCAAAGTGTTCAATTTCTATATGTTCTTTTAACTATTTCCCTTAATTTTTTCAATTTTTCATTTTGTTTGTTTCTTAGTTTGGTTTCTGTCAATAATTTTGTTTTTTTTCACTCTTTGTTTCTTTTGGATTTTTTATTGTTCATATTTTTGTTTTCTTGAATTATAAAACTGGAATTTGCAGTTTTTCTTTCATGTTGAATTCTTATTAATTATTATTTTCATTTTTGTAGTTTTTTATTTTTAATTTTTTTTCATTTTATTCTATTTTTGTTTGATTTCTTTCATTTTTAATAATTTTATTTGATTGTTTTGAGTTTGTCAGTTTTGCAGGTTGTGGTTTTTGCTAAGTCTGCTTTTTGGAAGTTGTTCAGTTGATGTTTGTTATTCTTTGATTTTTTTTGATCTGAGCCTTAAGGTATATCTTACATACCAAAGTAGGCCACAATTATCTTAAAAATGAATTCTGAATTATTCATAACTCATAAGTCATGCATATATCCAAAATTCATCATTTTTGATTTCAGAAAAGATGAATAACTTTTTAATGAGTAAGTAAATCCATGGACTTAAGGCCAGATTTGGATTCTACACAAAAGCATACCTAGGGTAGCTCCATAGATTGAATAAGCTCAAATTAACTCTTTGAGGTGGTAATATGGAAAATACTTCAATACCACATAAAAAATCCATGAAAATTTTTGTTTTTCTTGATTTCACACCAAAATAATGGGAATGTGAGAAATCCCATGTTACATATACACTGATAATAGTGTTATGCATGTTGTGGGCACTTAATATTATGGTATTCTTACATGTACTTTTGGTACACCCATAGTGGATATCTCACTTTAAGCTTAATTTTCTATTTTGACGTGAAAAATAAGCAAGGGGGACAAAAGACATCAAAGAGTGCCAGGGTACCCAACTTCCAAGGCCTCAGAGGCATGGACAGCTCCAAAGCTTGGATCCATGGCTGATATTGGCCCAATTAGTAAACTAAAACACTTTGGAAACTTGGTTACCATGTTACAACTACAGTAAATCATAAGAAAATAGCAAATAACCTGCTATTTTGACGTTCCAAGGAGGTAAAGAGCCACTTAGACTCCTGTAAACATGTCAATTCTTAATCGCTTTCCATGGATAGACCCTAAAGGAGTAATTAAAACCCTTTTTGGACTTGTATCCATTGATTTACCTCATAGCAACCAGTTAAACACTGATATTTGCAATTCTACGTAGAAATGAGGTAAAAGCTTCAAAAAATCATTAAAAATACAATTCTTAATGAATCTCTCGGAAACTCTCATGACAAATGGAGAACTTTATTTTATATGGTACAACCAAAAATAAGTATAGTTTTAGTAGTAAAATTAAAAGCTTTACTTACAGTCCATTTTTGACCATTCTATGTGAAACACTGAATCTTCAAAAATTCACAGTAATTACAACCTGTCATGAAATCGCCAATAACATTGATAACTTTGAGAAATAAATTATTATTTTGAAATAAAAGAATATTTACAGATTTTACTCCTTTTATTCTTAACCATATTGGGGTTGGTAGTCAAGTAAAAGCATCAATTAAGTAATTATGATAATTGTATGTGACAACAGATGATGCAATCAATAATCCAAAAGGGTTTATTGTTTTCTCACTGCCTGGTTCTTTCAGTTTGCTCCATGGAATGCCTCTGTGAGATGTTGTTGACTTAAAAGAGGCCTCCTCTTGCTGTTTTTTCCAAGAATCATCTTATTATCCATTTATATCATTGTTACCAACAAGTAAGTATTAGTTAAGCTATTCTTAAGTGTTTTAAATCTTTCAGAATAAATCAGAAAGACGTGAAATCATAGAATTCAACTATATATTGTTGTAATCCTGCTATAAATCATTTTGATCCCTTAAATCCACACTTCTACATCAAATTTCTCTACTTATATCTTTCAATAAGTTCTTTGTAGTATAAGTGAGTCTTTTATCATTAATTCTCACAGTTTTTCTCTAAAATTAGTTTTCTTCAAGAATTATCTTTATAATTATTCTTGCAAAATATAATTATATATTGAAAGAATCTTTATTATTAAATTCTTCTTGTAATTGATTCTTGTAGACAATTACTGCTCACTGTTAAAATCACTAGTAGTGTTTAACATGTGAAAGAAATACTTCTTTAATTATTTAATTGTGGTTATAATAATATTTTTTTATTATATTTCATAAGAACAGACATAGTACTGTTGATTAATAGTAATATTATCATCAGTTTCATAGTCAAATCTTACATTTGAGGTGGAAATACTCCAAATCAGTGTTTCCCCTGTCAAACACAACTTTCAAAAACTTAAAAAAAACATTCACAAAAACAAAAGAATAGAAATCAAAAAGCCAAAAAATTAAAAGGATAAAAAAAATAAACAAATAAAAATTAAAAAATAAAATAAAAATAAAAAATAAAATAAAAGAAAATGAAAAAAAACCCAAAAAATAAAACCAAAATAAAAAAAATAAAAAAAATAAAAAAAATAAAAAAAATAAAAAAAATAAAAAAAATAAAAAAAATAAAAAAAATAAAAAAAATAAAAAAAATAAAAAAAATAAAAAAAATAAAAAAAATAAAAAAAATAAAAAAAATAAAAAAAATAAAAAAAATAAAAAAAATAAAAAAAATAAAAAAAATAAAAAAAATAAAAAAAATAAAAAAAATAAAAAAAATAAAAAAAATAAAAAAAATAAAAAAAATAAAAAAAATAAAAAAAATAAAAAAAATAAAAAAAATAAAAAAAATAAAAAAAATAAAAAAAATAAAAAAAATAAAAAAAATAAAAATAAAAAACTCTGAAGATGGAAATAGGAATTAAAGAATAACTTTGAAGATGGAAGTAGGAATTAGGAAATAACTTTGGAGATGGAAATAGGAATTAGGAAATAACTCCCAAGAAGCAAAAAAAATTTCAGAACTCTGGAACTAGAAAATACTAATTTCCCCACCTTTTTCAAATCTAATGGCAGTACACTCAATAACCAAAAAACTGTATCTCCCCAATTTCCCCACTTCAAAGGATGATCTCACCAGCCACATTGTCTCAATGATGTCACATGATGTTGATAAGAAAATATCACCAGCTAAATTCTCTCAAAGATATCATATGACTAGAAGAAATTTCAATTGTCAGAAGCTGTATTTTCTCAACATTCTTGGCAAAAAGAAAATCTCACCAGCCAAATTAGTTCAATTACATCACATGATTGTGATAAGAAAAAAACACCACCAGAAAAATTCTCTCAGAAAACATGTAACAAAGTAACCAAAAAGAAGAATCTCACCACCTAAATTCTCTCAAACATATCATATGACTAGAAGAAATCTCAATTATCAGAAGCTGTATTTTCTCCACTTTCTTGGAAAAAAGAAAATCTCACCAGGCAAATCATTCCAATTACATAACATGATTTTGATAAGAAAAAAAACACCACCAGCAAAATACTCTCAGAAACTTCATTGCTACACCAAAGCTACACATCTCACCAGCTAAAACATCTCAACTATGATTTTTCTAAGTCCCCTGTTTTGAGAAGCTCTATGGAAGATCAAAAAATATAAAGAGAGTTCTTCTCTCCCTCATTTTCCAAAAACAATGGAAAAGCTACCATGATTGAGGATCACAGCCATCCCTGAACTAGCAGGATACCTAGAGTAGTAGGAGTTTAACTGTAGTGAAAAGATCAGTAGCCTTTCTCAGAAGATTAGTATTAGTAAAGAATAGTAACTTAATCAGAGTGAAAATCCCAGTATCCTTTCCAGAAGCTTAGTATTAGTGAAGAGTAGTAGTTTAACTGCAGTGAAAAGCTCAGTAGCCTTCCTCAGAAGAATTTTAGTAGTGATATAAACATAGTATCTAAAAGATTTATTGAAGAATATTTCTTAGTATTAAATTCCATATTCCTATTATTAGTATTTGTATCAAAAAAGAATAATCATAATCAAAAATAAATCTTTATTACTCTTATTAACATAAAATCAAGTAGTAGTCTTTATTTTATTATAGTGACAGATCAGAGTTTTGGCTATAAATGATTGATAGGTCTGATTTAGAGACTACTGATGAGTCTTCTCTAACTTTTCAAACCAAAAATGTTATTTCATTTTTGTGACTATCTGTAGGCTGACTATTAAGTATTATTTAGAGGGGCAGCTCATACACCTTAGCACCCATGGTTATTGGACAATTTGAAAATTCAAAATAGAATTATCAATAATTTCCCACTCAAGGTACTGCCTTATTTCATCCCACAGCATTATCAGAATATCTGTACTTCTATCTTCTTTGTATAAAATTAATTCATGGACTCAAAATCCAAGAATTTCTGGCAAATAATGAAATAAGTGGACTAATAATACAAAATGAACATTGCCAAATATCTCCAATTAATCTATTTTGTGGTACCAAATTTTGTAAAGAGCATGTACACAATTCAGGTAGTAAATTAATTGGTCATTTATCTAGTAATGAATACTTTCATGGAGGTCTTCAACTCGCAATTGGCTAAAATATCTTTCTCAAGATTTGTGATTTAAAAGTCTATTTCTATGGAACCAAGGTCTATCTTATTTTTCAGGTTAATAGCTTAATAGAACCAGCTCATAATAAAGTCAAATTTCTGAATAGACCCTTTTCATATCAAAAAGGTTATTCAGTGTAATTGAATTTTTGCTATAATCCCACTAAGCTCCAAAACTCCTGAACCAATATAAAATAATGTTAATAATACAATGGAATTTGAAAAAACTCAACTCAAATAAGTGAAATTTTGAATAGAATTATGTTTTTTGAAGCATGGGTTTTTATAGTCCAAGGTTTCTCAGATTCCAAAACCTTATTGTGTCAGGTTTCAAAAGATTAATTTCATTTTATCTATTGATTATTTTTATTCCCAGTTTTCTTGGATGCAAAATTGTCAGGGTGAGTCTATGATGAAGCGGTAATAATAGTATTTACAGCATTAAATATTAATGTGACACAGATAATTATGATTATAGAAGGTTTTAAATAGTAATATAAGGGTTTTACTATGGTGGAATAGTGGGGTTGAGCACTGTTGAAATCCCTGGGTGCAGTCTTACCAGTTGGTTTACTATAATAAGAGCTACAATACACTATGATTACAGTTATACCTGATTATTTTCCAAGAGTATAACTTTTTTTCACATTTATACTACATAGAACTTCAAGAGCAGGATGGGTATTCCTTTTCTGTCAAAGAGAAGGCCTGCTTTCATCCTGAAATGGGGTGGAAAGGTGCTCTAGACCATCCCCATAGAGGAATTTAAGATTTTTTCACTTCTGAGTGCTGGCTTGTGGGTTAAACAAGGCCTGTATACTCTTTTTTGGGCTCATATGTGGTAAAACCCACATCTGGACAGTTTTCTCTAATACAGGGTGAAAACTTTCATTGGGGGACCACACAGCCCTCTTCTGATGTATATGACGTGTATAAGACTGTACAGAACCTTTATAAGACCCCAGTATTGAATGAACTATTAGGTATTGAAGTATAAACAATCTTCTTTATTCATTTGGCACCTTATAATCATAGCTATGGGAGAGTATCCCACAATAATGGTGTATTGGCCAATCTGTGGGACTTTAACCTTGAAACCGATATACCTTTTTCAGTTTTTAAGATATTGAGATCAAAGTTGGTCCATTTTGTATCCCTGGATGAGATCTACACAATGGTACCTCTTTTGGTATGGGGAACATTAAATATGGAAAGGGTATGCCATGCTCAATTTTTGTTATCCAGATATATGATTTTCTCAAAAACTGTATGGAACTTGTTTTCCCTATACCTTTTGTTCTAGATTAGATAGTGGGAAATGAATGACACCATAAGGATTCCCTAACTGTTCTATTTCCAAGATGAACCCACTTCAGGTATCTCAAACAAAAACTGTACAAGTGAGATGAGAGGTGAATATATTATTCACCCTTATTTGACCTTATTTTGGCCATAACCTCTGGACATTTGGTGCTAGCTCAATGTGTCTAGTACCATTGGATAGCCTTGACCTGGAGTTTAAATTTGAATACCCATTTTCTGGGGTTAAGCCTCTTTCTCTGGATGTCAGATGAGAGGTGAAAATTAAGGTTTATGCTCAGAAACTTCTTTGAGTAGGAGTAACTTTGTCAGGCTGAGTTTATGATAAAGATGTAATAAGGCTATTTACAACTTTAACTATGACTGTGACACGGATAAAGGTATTTAAAAAGGTTTAATCTAAAGATGAAAAGGGCTTTGCTAATGAGAATTAGTGGTGGTGAGCACTATTGAAAGCCCTGGGTGCAGCTTTACCTGTTGGGTTACAATAATAGAGACTACAATACTAAGATTTATAGTATAACCTGTTTATTTTACAAGAGTATAACTGTTTTTGACAGTTGCACTACATAGGAATTCAAGGGCAGGATGGGGATTCCTTTTCTGGAAGTGAAAAGGCCTCCTTTTATCCTGAAATGGGGTTGAAAGGCTGCTAGACCTTTTCATGTAGAGGAAGTGAAGATTTTTCACCCTCTAGGACAGGCTTGTGGTTATCAAAAGGCCTGGATAGCCTTCATTGGGCTCAGATGTGGTTTTGAAACCACATCTAGGCAGTTTTCACCAATACAGGGTGAAGATTTTCATCTGGGGATCACATAGCCTGATTCTGACATGTATGACACCTAGAATGCTGTACAGAACCTGTATGGGACCCCAGTATTGAATGAACTATGAGGTGTTGAAGTAAAAACAAGTTTCTTCCTCTATTGGAAACCTCATAATCATAGTTATGGGATATTATCCCATGGTAAGGGTGTATTGGCCAAACTGTGTGATTTTGACCTTAAAACAGCCATACCTTTGTCCATTTTTGAGATATCAACCTCAAAATTGGTTCAGTGTGTAGCCCTGTAAGGTTTCTACACAATGGTACCTCATTTGATATGGTTATCAAATAATATGGCAAAGTTATGCAAGATTTTTGTACATATGCATGTTTTAGGCAAAAAGCTGTGTTGGGCTTGTTTGCCTTGTAGCGTTTGTTCTACATGAGATATGGAAAAATGAATGGCACCATGAGATAGCCCTGACTGTTTCCTTTCCAAAAAGACCCCACTTTAGGTATCTCACACTAAAACTGTAGAAGCTAGATGAGAGGTGAATATTTTATTCACCCTTATTTGGCCTGAATTTGGCCATAACTTCTGTAATACTGTTGCTAGCTCAGTTTGGCTGGTACCATTGGATAGCCCTGAGTTAGAGCGTTATTTTGAATACCCATTTGATGGGGTTAAGATTCTTAATCTGTATTTCAGATGCAAGGTGAAAATTAAGGTTTATTCTCAGCAACAACTTTGAGCAGGAATAACTTTGTTATTGTTTGTGCTATGGTGATGGGATGTGTATATTTGAAAAGGGGTGTTTTTCCTCTTTTTTGATACCTTTTGAGCTTATTTGGCTCAGCTCCATGTTTTGGTGGTATCTTGGCTATACCATTGATTTATGGTATTTGGCTGTCATGCTTGTGCTCTGGCTTTGAGTCACAGGCTAAGATACCCTCCCTCTAAAAAAGGCTCATCATTGATGAGACTGTTCAGTCCTCCTCAAGGCTCTGAATCTCCTTAAATGAAGGTTCCCATCTGGTATGGAATCTTCTGCCAACCACTTGTCCTTATCAGATGTCTGGCTCTTGAATCTGACTAAGTACTATTTCTGATGCTTACCATTAAGTCTGATCTTCCTGGCCTTGATAATTTACTTCACAGGTCCAGGGGAATCCTCCACTTCCACTATTTCTGGTGGGGTGGGGTTCTTCTTCCTGGAGGGGAATTTATCCTCCTCTGTCTGGAAGTATGGTTTGACTAAACTCACTGGAAAGACTGGGTGTTTCCTGGAAAATTCCTCTGTGAGTTTGACTTCCACTAAATCTTTCCATATCAATTTAATAATGGTGAAGGGCCCTATAAATGAGTCTCTCATTTTCTTAGGTCCTTTGAGATTATTAAAGCTCAGTGTGGACACTAACACTTGGTCCCCTTCTTCAAAGTCAGGTTCCATTTTTGATTTGTCCCACCTCTGCTTATTATATTCTTTTGACTCAGCTATGCATTTGGAAGCTGTGTCACAAGCTCTCTTCCACATTTCATGGAAGTCTTTGTCTGTGGGGTGGAGGGTCAGAAGATTGTTCTTCAAGTGATCCACAGGCAATAGGGGATTCCACCCTTTTTCTACCAGTGCAGGTGTTTTTCCTATGGTAGAGTACTGACTTGTGTTATACACCAGTTGGACTGCTGGTAGAATGTATCCCAGTCATGGGTGTAACCTTAATGGTCCTTATATTCCATGCCATAGTCACAGAATCTTCTAAGGACGTCCTCCATTGTCTGGACCATCCTTTCAGCTAATCCATCTGTTTGAGGATGGTAAGCTGTGGAAAATGCAAGCTTGGTTCCAAGCATGTCATACAAGTTTGTCCAAAATTCAGATGTGAACTTTGGGTCCCTATCACTAATGATGAGCTTAGGGACTCCACAGGTAGATATGATGTTGTTACAGAATAACAGAGCAGTATCCATGGCTGTGTCCTCCTTGTGATATGGTAGGAACCTCATACTCTTTCTGAACCTACCAACTATGATTAAGCAGGAATTGAAGTTCTCCTTGCCTCTTGGGACAAGTCCTGTAACCCAGTCCATGTTGATGGTTTCCCATGGGTGTTTGGGATCTTCAATGTGTTGAAGTAACCCATACTTCTTCCCATGTTTTCTATTTTTGTTTTGGAATCTTTCAAAAGTCTTGATTTATTCACTAAATGTTTGTTGCCATTTGGGCCACCAAGCAGTGCTTGCTACCCTTTCTTTGGTCCTGTCCTCACTCATATGTCTCATTGGGCCAGTCATAGCATTCCTGCAGGATCAAAGATATATGGTCTCTGTCTATTATTTTGAGTGCACTAGTGTGCTTCTCTCTATGATAGAGCAGGCCATCTATAAGAAAAAATTTATTGTCCTTATAGTCCCTCAACCAGGGCTCCTCTAACTGGGATTCCAGTTCTGGGATCTTGTATTTTTGTTGAAGGAGTTGCAACAATATGCCATACTGTTTGTGTTTGGCATATGCCTTCATCACTGCATTGAAGAATTCAGTGTGAAGCTCTGACAAACTTTTTCCCAATATGGGAGTTTCTGTTCCTTCTTAATCACTGTCTGGGGTACCACTTTCTGGTGCTCATTCAGAAAATCTGAAGTTCTTCTTCCTGTCTATTTCCATGAAATGGATAGGAACTTTAGCTGCTACTTCAGAGTCATAAGCTGGGTTTCTTTTGACATTATCAAATGGCCATCTGCTGAGGCCATCTGCATTGGTATGACTTTTCCCTTCTTTGTATATGATGGTCATTTTCCCTCTATACTCTTGGATGGCTATTTGCCACCTCAAAATGTGTCTATTGGTAGTTTTCATGTTTAGTAAAGACTTCAAGGCTGTGCAGTCTGTGTATAATTCAAAGACTGCACTCTCCAAATAATAATGGAGTGTCTCCAGAGCCCAGACTAAGCATAGACATTCAGTCTGGGTGGCCCCATACCTGGCTTCTGAATCTTTCAGACCCCCTAGAGATATAGCATATTACTCCCTCTATTGGTTCATCATCCACAATTTGTCTCTGGTGAAGGGCTGCTCCCAAGCCTTGGCTGCATGCTGCATCTATGTATAACTTGAATGGTAGTTCAAATTCAGGCAAGATGAGCACAGGCACATTTGTGAGTTCATGTTTTATCCTCTCATATGCATCCCTCCTTTCCTTGGTAATTTCAAAAGCTACATCTTTTGACCATAGCTTGTATAAACTACTAGTTATGTGGGAAAACTCTTAATGTGGCTTATATAGTAGCTAGAAAACCCAAGGAAGTATTGCATCTCTTTGATGATTTTTGGTACTTGTTTTTACAGTACTGCCACTACTTTGTTCTGGTCAATTACCAGACTAAGACCTGAGACTTGATGTCCTAGAGCTAGTAGCTCTTGTTGGCCAAAATTGCACTTTTTGAGTAAAATTTTCAGATTGATGGGTGTACATTTAGGTAGTACTCTGTCTATGTACTGCCCATGGTCTTTCCATGTCTCTTAGTATATACTGATTTCATCAATATATACTACCATCCAGCCTTCCAATATTCCTTCTTGAAATATGGTGTCCATCATCCTTTGGAAGTGGGATGGTGCATTCTTGATGCCAAATGGCATCCTGTGTACTCATATATGCCCATATGGCAGATGATTCTGAGTAAATTAATGGAGTTTGGTTTAACTCAATTCTGGTAGGAGCCTTTCATTCAATCCATCTGGTTATGTATTTGGCTTTTTCCAGTTTGTCTAAGGCATGAGGTATCCTGGGTATAGGGTACCTGTCAACTTTGGTGTAGTTATTCAGAGCTCTGAAATCTCCACACAGCCTAGACTTTCCATCATGCCAGGTGATCAGGAAAGGTGTGGTAATTTCCACTATTTCATTGTGTACAATCTTTCTGATGACATCCATGTCCAGGAGTTCTATGATGTGTTTTTCATTTTACTTCCTGGTTTCCAGATGTCCTGGGTAATGATGTCTCCTGAGCATGTGTGGATAAGGTCTTTCCACCTCCATACATAATTCTATAACATGGCCTCTTATTTTGCCTAATGGTTCTTCACCAATGGCAAATGCTGGTCTATTTTTTCTCATAATTTTCAGTAAACTTAGTTTCTGTTTACTGGTGAGGGTAGTGCTAAACTTTCCCTCTATGAATTTATTCAGTAGTCCTTTAGGAGGATCTTAGGCAGATATTTGGTATATATCAAGTGAAAATTTCTTTTCCTTTTTTGTACCAATGGTAATGTGCCTGTTTATTCTATTGTAAATATCTATACCATACATCCTCTTGTAATCTGTTCCCAGCAAAAACCCTTGGATGTGGGCATCATCAAGCACAACAAACTCTGGGTTAAGTCTGATGTTACCTTTCCTATGGGGTATAATTATCTCTTTGATAATTGTCCCAACCAAAGTCATCTTCCCTGATTCACTCTTGAGCTTCTTTGCCTTGGTGGGCAAGAGCTGGTTTTCCCAGTTTGGGAAGTGGTCGTCCAGATAATATTTGGCCACTATGGAGCAGTGTGCTCCACTGTCAATGATCAATGGATGTTGAACATTGTCAATACAAACAGTAATTTATGTGGCTGTTCCATGTTTGTATGCCATTCCTTTTGTTGGTGTAACCAGGAATGTTTGTGCCTCTTGTGAGTGTTTGCACAAGTTTTTGTTGGCAGTATCTTGTGGCATGTCTGATTCCAACTGTATGTCTTGGATTTCTAGTGGGGTTTCCTCTTGGTATTCCACTAGGAATTCTTCTCTTGGGTGTTGGTCATCATCAGATTGTTATCTGATGGTATCACCCATAGAGTCTGATTCAGAATCCTCTGTGGCAGATTCCTCCTCTGAGACTTTCTCAATGGCATAGACTTCTTTATTTGCCTTTGGACAGTTGCTGGCATAGTGGTCTGTTGAACCACAGTGTGGGAACTCCTCTGCGTGTGGGATAAAATGAGGCAGTACCTGGAAGGGGAAACTACAAGAAAACAGTTTTGAATTGCTGTTTGAGACTTGTAACCCTTGCTCTGCTCGTGTGCTAGAATAATCTATACTTCCCTTCCTAATATGCTAAGTTATCTTTACTGAGTTCACCAAATCAATCTTATTATTGATAGTGGCTTGATCAGAAAATATTAGACTCAACAATCTCTAATCAGACTTTGCTCTACTCAAAACAATGGTTATTTAAAACCTTAACAAATAAATTCTTTTTAAAACTTTCAGCAGTCTGAGTGGATTCCACCAGATGATAGTACAACAATATATAAAATAATATAATAACTAAAATAAATAAAAAATAACAGGAAACACTATCTTCTAATACAAAACCACAAAATATTCTTTTCTTGATAATTCTTTAATAAATATAGAAACTAATAGCTAGGATAACAACAATCTTCAATTCTCTGAAATAATAAACTTGAAAAGGATAAAAATATTTTTCAAGCCCTTTGTGATGTGATGGATGGGATAATACTCTAATAATTGTAATAAGTTACTATAATATGTGTAGTTTAATGTTATCTTTTGTGTTTTGCTGTAATAATAGATTATATGATCTCTTCTGGTTTTTTGATAATAATACTAGCTAATTGCTTTAGGTTTAATATTAATCTTAACTAAACACTAAAGTATTGAATTTTATTTTGTTCCTTGATGATAATTTATTAGGGATTACCCAATAAATACAAATCCACTTTTATTTTAAAAGTAGTAAAATTACTTTGGTTGTGCAGGTTTTGTTTTGAAACATGCAAAATTACTCTCTTTGAGGAAGTTTACAACAAAAACTAGCCCAAAATAATTAAAATGGTTAGGTTTTATTTTAAAGCCTACAAAATTACTTTGGTTTGATGGTTTTATTTTAAAACTCTCTAAAAATTACTTTTCAGGATTTAAACACTAAAATCCAGAGACCCCTTGCTCATGAGCTTCAAGCTTTAAGATCCTAATTAAATAAGACACTAGTCTACCTGCTAGTAAGGGATGAATTTAAGTCTTTTCACACTATTGGTTCTCTTGATCTATGTCAACAATGAACCTCAGTTACTAGGCTTAATTTATCAAAATTTCTAGTATACCTCCTAGAAGAGGGATCAGAAAAAATAAATTCAATTTACAATTTCTAGATGGGGAAAAGGGAAAAAGTGGGAGAGAGGGCCTCTATTTATATCCATGGGGCCCTCCATAGGAGTGCAAAAAAGAGGGGACTTAGAAATTCTCAGCCTCTGGTGGCTGTGCAAAGCTGTGCAAACTTTAATCTTGTATTTTCAGGGCAACGTGTTGTGACATGACACGAGTCTGGATTTCTGACCAATCAGATTGCTTCACTTGACTTTTCCTAATGATTTGATGTGTTTCTGACCAATCAGATCCATTCATTCTTATCTCTCCCATTTACATGTGACATGTGGCTGTTTAATACAGTTAAGCCTTAATTTCTGGCCCTGGAACCCTTATCTCCATGTATTACTCAATTGATTACTAATCTGTCAGCTGATTTTCCAGTATTATAGTTTTCTGGCTTCCTGTATTACTCATTGACCTATATTACCTGTATTCTTCCTGAAAATTCCTAAATCTTTTATATTCCTTCCAAAATTCAGTCCCACTCTTCATTTCTGCAGCTTCAATGAGAAATTTGGGGGTTACATTAACAGAAAAGTTGATGTAATATGGCCTTTCCAATTCAGCAATAAATTATTTCAGTCTTAAATAATTAATCATTCAATTATCTAAAGGAACTCAATGATGCTTATCCCCTCTTTGGGTGGTTCATAACAGCAAAAACACATGAAATTTCCCAAAATTGATACTTCAAAAGTGTTTTGTTCCACACCTTGAACCTTCTATGTCCCCTATGATGCCTAAAACTCTGCCCTTTATTAATTGGCATCCTCATTGTGACTCTGATTATATTAATCACCCAATTGCTTATATTTAAGCATATTAAAAAAATTATATTAAAAAATTATTTACAGAGAAAATTGAAGAAATTTCTTTGATTTGGGTACTGTCCATCACAATTATGTGTTGGATAGTGCAGTGGGATGACACTGACAGAGCAAATCTGTGGTCAATTTTCCTTAATGAATATATCATTTGTGTTATTCCATGTTTATTTTACTGTTACTTTTCCTCAAAGGTGATTTCATACTATTGATATCCTCTTTTATATAAACAATTACCATAAAAATGAAAAATTTATTCAGCTGAACTGTCATGGTATACCACAACAGTTGTGACAAAACATTTTCTTCTTTGCTACTTCTGCCACAATTTCTCTGGGTTTGTCTTTAAACTCCACCCTGAAAGGTTGTTTCTCTTTGAAACCACTGCTTTTATATGGGGTGTATTTCCCTATATTAGTTCTTTTCCTTAAATCTTCTAATGTGTTTGCAATGTCATCTAGAGTGCAATTGTGGTTGCATCTGCATTTCATTGCATTCTCTAGTTCTCCTGGCATCTGTGTCACCAGTTTTTGATTCCTCATTTCCATGTTTATTTGAGGATCAATGGCTTTAAGTCTTTTAGAATTTTTAAGAAACCACTCATATGGATCTTTGTCCACAGAGTACTTGTCATTTTCAAATGAAATGGTCTTTTGCCATATCCAAGTACCATTTCTGTACTTCTGGATTATTTGACTCTTCCACCATGGCCAGTTTCTTCTTCCATTTATGTGTACCAAATACTAGCATGTACTTTGAATGCTGTATTTAATCTATCAGTAATCCAGTAATCTGGTATGCTTGGTAAATAAAAGAAGAGTCCATCAATATAATCAATGAGTTCCATGTGATCATATTCTGCTACACCACAGAATTTTGGCCAACTTGAGTCCTCTGGAAGCTGTTTCAGTTCTTCCTTCTCTTAATAAGTCATGTTCTCTCCATCTTGGTAATGTGATGGAGATCTTGGCTTATTATCCAACACAATATCTGGTTTGATGTCAAATTGGTATGGATCACTCAAAGAATGGACTTGTGGTTGTGGCTTCAAGTTTTCGCATATTTTAAACAACTTGTTTATGTCTTGATACAGACAATCCCTGTCCCTCTTGCAGTTTTATTCTTCTTCAAAGACTTGATTTAGTCTTTTATTGGTTTCTTCAGAGGCTTTTCTTCTTTAGAACAGCTTTCTTGGATGGCTTTTATTGTTGCTTCTGGTATGTTTGTCAATTCTTGCAAGCTTACATTTCTTCTATGGATTTCATCAAACTTCTCTTGAGGTTTCACTGAAAATTGAGAGATTTGTAACCACAGCTGATCACTTTTTAAGTTACTCTCAGGTGTAACAACATTCTGTTCATTCTGAGTGGGGTTAATATTTCTATTGATAGGGGTACTGATTCTAGAAGTATTGACAACTATTTCTGGCTCTTGTGTACTTCTTTTACCAAGTCAAACAGCTTCTTGATCATTGGGTCTGACTCTCTCTGCCTGTGACTGAAAGAAGTCTCATTTTTCCATTTTTATCCTTGTCTTCTCTTGGGGACTACCTGGGATTTCAAATAATGGTGACTCTTGGCCACTAATCTCCTGGGGCCTGAATGGTGTGAAGCCACCAGAGAGTTGGTTTGGTCTACTCCTTGTGAGCCTGAAGGAATCAGAGTAGGCTCTGTCTTGCTCAATTTTTCTTCTATAGCTTGGATAGTGGCTTGATTTTCCCTTATCCTGGTTTCCCTCTCCTCCAGGAGTTTGAACTGCGTGTTGGGATTTCATCCTTTTTCATTACCATAAGAACTTTGAAGGGTATCTCTTTGAGACATATCTTCTGGAAGGTTTCTCCAATTTCTGCCCAGTTTGATGCTAGGTTGAACCTCTTTTTTTCCATTCTTCATGGGAATAAGTCTTTGAGCAGTTGGTGGAGCTGAAGAACTCAATCCATAATCTTCCAGTCCTCTGGTTTGAGGCTTCTGTTGAATTGGAAGGTGAATGGCAGAGTGGGTATGATTTTCCTCAGTTTCTGCCCATCCAGTATTATATCCAAGGTGTCCAGTTCCTGGTCTTCTGGTTCTTAACAGTCCTTGTCTATCCTCTTGCTGGTTCCTTGGGATTCCAATATTCCTGAGGTGTACAGGGGACATATTAGTGTTTGCAAAAAAGTAAAAAACTTTATGTTCTAAGGGTATTTACCTTTGACTGTAGCTTGTAAAGATTTGTTTTCTACTGCTTTGGGCAATTTGCCTTTAGAAGTTACACCTAGGCTAATTACTGTAACATTCCCTGTACAAGTTATCAAGGCTGGTTTACCTTGTATAGAGGCAGAGTTTTGTAGTTTTCTACTTGTATGAGTGGCAATTGGTGTCCACTTCTTGGTGGTGATGAGGCTTTCGCTGTGACTTGTTCCTTTGCCTTTTTTTCTTCTGTTTCTGAAGGTGCCACTGGTGTATTGCCTTGTAACTTGGTCTCAAGTGGAATGAAATTTTCTTTCCCTAAATCAAAGGAAATGAGTTCTTCTGTCAGTTAAGACTTCTTAAAATGCTTTTTTCATGTCTAAGAATGGCCTCTGGGAAATATATTACTATATTGTGCCATCTATTATGAGTTATAATTGAAATTATCAATTACATGTCAAAAATACTGTATTGTGGATTTATGGTATACAGTTTGTATCCAATATCTCACAGATTGACTTGTAATTAACAAGTGTAATCTTATAAGTGGTTCTGTAATAGTCAATTGAAATTATCAATGTGTCCAACCACGCATCTGAAATTGTTATTTCTAGTAAAGAGGTTGTCTTTTATTAAAAAAACGAATTAATTAAGGGTTTGTAAGTGTTTTGATAACAAAACCTCACCACAAATAGTCTGTGGTGATTAAGTCATAATCAAACCATGTAAAAAAGCAAATAAAAACACAGTGGTGTATGTTTGTATACCACTCAAAAAATTAATAATATATCATACTTCTTTTTATGCCTAAAATGAAAAAAATTAATGCTTAACAAAGAAAATTGATGAAAAAAACTCACTTTTTACGCCAAAAATAGTCCAAAAAAGCTCAGAAACACACCCAGGCCCCCAAACCGTCAGGCTGAGTATATGTTGAAGAGGTCATAATAGTATTTACAGCTTTAAATATGACTTTGACACAGATAATTATGATTATAGAAGGTTTTAAATAGTAATATAAGGGCTCTACTATTGTAGAATAGTGGTGGCGAGCACTGTTGAAAGCCCTGGGTACAGTCTTTCCAGTTGTGTTACTATAATAAGAGCTACAATACACTAAGATTCAAGGTATACCTGATTATTTTTCAAGAGTATAGCTTTTTATGAAGGTTTTACTATTTAGTGATCTGAGAGAAGGATGGGGATTCCTTTTCTGGCAGAGAAAAGGCCTCCTTTTATCCTGAAATGTGGTGGAAAGGTCATCTAGACCGTCTAAATAGAGGAAGTAAAGATTTTTCCACTTCTGAGTGCTGGCTTGTGGGCGTTACAAGGCCTTTATACTCTGTATTGGGCTCAAATGTGGTTTTAAAACCACCTCTGGGTAGTTTTCTCTAATACAGGTGGAAACCTTTCATCTGGGGATCACACAGCCCTCTTCTGACATGTAGGATGCATAGAAGTCTGTACAGAACCTGTATGGGACCCCAGTATTGAATGAAATATAAGGTATTGAAGTATAAAAAAGCTTCTTTGTCTATTTGACACCTCATAATAATAGTTATGGGAGAGTATTGCACAGTAATGGTGTATTGCCCAATCTGTGGTATTTTAACCTTAAGACTTCTATACCTTTGTCAGGTCTTAAGATATTGAGCTTAAAGTTGGTTCATTTTGTAGCCCTGGATGAGATATGAGCAATGATTCATCATTTGATATTGGTACCATTGAATATGGCAAAGTAATGCCATGTTCAATTTCTTTATCCAGATATATGATTTTTTCAAAATCTGAATGGAACTTGTTTTCCCCATACCTTTTGTTCAACATAAGATATGGGAAAATAGATGGCACAATCAAATATTTTTGATTGTTCTTTTTCCAAAATGACCCCACTTTATGTATCTTGCACTAAAAGTGTAGAAGCTAGATGAGAGGTGAATATGTTATTCACCCTTATTTGACTTTATTTTGGCCATACCTCCTGTAGGTTTGGTTCTAGCTCAATTTGGCTAGTACCATTTGATAGCCCTGACTTAGAGCTTCAATTTGAATATCCATTTTCTGCTTTTAAGCATCTTTCTCTGGATTTCAGATGAGGGGTGAAAATTAAGGTTTATGCTCAGCAACTTCTTTGAGCAGGAATAATGTTGTTATTCTTTGTCCTATGATGATGTGACTTGTATATTTGGAAACAGGTGAGTTTCCACTTTCTTTTGATACCTTTTGATCTGGTTTGGCTCAGCTCCATATTCTGGTGGTATTTTGCTCTACAATTGGTTTATGGTTTTTGGCTGTCATGCTTGTTCTCTTGTTTTAAGTCACAGGCTGACAAAACTAACCTCTAACTGAGCAAGCAGGGTCTGTGAGGTATAGGAAGTGAAAATTGAGAAATGACATTAAATTTCTCTTATATGGTGTCATTACCAGTTTTGAATGAAAATCATATCTAATAAAGGTTCAGAAAGATTTATAATCCAAATTATGAGATTGTAAAAAGTGAGAGCGTAAAGATAATGATGGTATTGACTTAGAATCAGCTAATGGGCATTTATTCCAAGATGTTATTGGTAAATTTCTAATGAATATTTTGAAATGGAAAAATTCGAGAGTTTCAGAACTAGGCATAACCTAAATCTGGTTAGTCTTGGTGGAACAAGCTAAAAAGGAATCAGGAGAGACAGAAATATGTCCAATATGGAATAAGTATAAAGACTCACTCCATAGCTCACCTGTAAAATTTGACTTTTCTCAGATTGAATGGGAAAGTGGGAGCTGCAGAAGAATTTTTGATTACTTGATTTTCCATTGAGAGTAAATCACAGAAATTATGACCACCTATGGGTATTACTGACATTCAGTATCCAGTCTAACTACTCCCCCCTTATTTTGTTCTCAATTTTTCTGTTCATACCTCTTTCCACTCAAAGAAGTCCTTCAACTTTCTTTCACTTCTGTTCATTTTCCCTTATTTCTATTTCTATGTTTTTACTTTGAATTAATAATGTCCTCAGCTCCAGAATCCCAAGATCCCATCCCAAGTGATTCACAGGAAATGACAATCAGTTCCTCCACTGACCAGCCAGTGATCCTATTTCAAATACAAAGCAATAATAGGTTTGGATATATTTCAATAGTTCCAAAGAAAAATATTTGAATTCCACATTATGGATCAACCTGGTAAACCCTGAAACATGAAACTGAAATGACATCATACTGGGAGTACAAAGGTAATTTAAAACTATCTCACTGGCTTTCAGAAAATGCAAAATACCAACAAGGAATTGACAATGGATTTTGGAACAATATATAATTACACATATAGCTCCCACTTTAAAAGAAATGTCCCTCATTCCATTTCTATCATGACATCATTTCAATATTTGTGTTAGATTTTATCTTCTTTGAGGGATTGTCCATGGAATCCCTCAAAACCATGATAGCATACTTTTTTTGTGACACTGTCCTACAAAATTTAAATCACAAAATCACAAGCTTTCAAGGAGCTTTTATAATTACTTAACCTCGATTTGCTAATAATTCTAATACAATGACATTCCGTGAACTCATACATTGAAAACCTATATTTTTTAAATCAAGATCATATTCAAAAATTAATAACCATTAATGAAAATAATGTCTTGCTTACAACAGATACTTTGACTAGCCCAAATGTGATAGCCATATAGGCTTTCAAAATCCACTTCCTTGATTGATACTTGAAATTAAGTTTTGTAATCTTAGGACTTGGTAGAGCTCAAGATATTATCTTTTTGCTTTTGAAATTCCTACTGACATCTTCCAGCAGGAAATAACACAGATGTATCACTTGCCACCTGTTTTTTGAACATAATCCAATAATTTAAAATTTTAGACCCCAATGTTTATAGCATTACTGACAATGCATCAGTAAACAATCACATGTGTCAGGAAATTGAAACAATGTTCCCTTCTTTCTTGGCGGAAAGAGATTCAATTGATTTTATGGTCCACAGAATCCATCTAGCCAGTTGTGATGGCCTCAATGCTTTAGCTGGTTGAGCTCCATCACCACAAATCATTACAGAAGAAGAATTGTGCCCGATTTTGATTTGAAACATTTTTCACCAGCTTTATGGGCAAAATATCCAGGACTATTAAATTGTATCAATAGTTTCATGACTGGCCTCATACTTCATTCAAAGCCCGCAGTGCTGTAACATATTTAGTACAACATTCAAAGTAATCTATTAAAATGTTTAAAATCCAACAATTGCAATGAGTTTGCTGTCTCATGTGTGAACAAAGTGGAATTCCACCTATGATATGCTTGTACTAGAGTATGCACTCAAACAGGTTTATGATCAATTCTGCAGTCCCATAAACATAATATCTTACCAGCTTACTCCATTGGAATCTTAAAAGGTAAAAACAATCAATGACTTTTTCAAGCCTTTGTATGAAGTAACCCAAATAATATGTGGATACAAATACCCCACTATAAACCATGCGCTACTGCTATATATACTTCTTATCAAGAGAATTTATCATGTAAATTCCCTTGCTGTTAAATATGGGTATTTTCAATTGAAAATACTACCAATATTGGCTTTTTTTGGCTCCCTAGGTGTAAGGTTTGTCTATAAAACCCTTGATAATAGTGCCAATATCAAGAGTACTATGACTGTCCTCAGTAGAAAAATATAATATGATAATATATTATAACCACAAATTTAAATATAGTTATTAAAAATAATTATATAAAAAATTAATTTAATTATTATTATATCAAATAATAATTAAAAACAAATATAATAATTATAATAAATTATAATTATTCTATTATTGTTATATTCACTGACAATTATAGCAATAAGGAGTGTAAAGCTCTTAATGAGACAATCACATGTGGAAAATATAAATATCTAACCACTTATGAATAATATATAAATATTATTTATAACAAAATTAAAACACCCACTGTGCAGAAATAATTCTTATAGAAAAATTCTATATAAAAAACTAATAATAGATAAAGAAAGATATAGAATTCTAGAGAAAACTTACTTACTTATAATCTTTGTTTAATACAATAAGTCAAACAACACCAGTTATTATATTAAAAAATGATTCTAAGTTAAAACACACCAAAAATAAATATTTTAAATGATAAAAAAACTTTTTATAATAGAAAATATGATGAAAACATTTTTGAGAAAATTGTGGATTTTTAAAAAATATTTTAAAGACAATAATTTTAAAAAATGAAATATATTATAGGTGATTACAACAATAAGCTAATTTCTATGATTTCAATTCTTCAATGTAATATTTATAAAGAATAAAATGCTTAAGAAATAATTTAATAATAAGATTTTATATATAATAAAACGTTACCTATTTAAATGTCTAATATGATTGGATTGATAATTGATGATGGACAAAAACAGTGATGAATAGACTATTTTTATGTGTACAGAGCTTCTCTCATGATTCATAATGGATATAGAGGGTGTTCTCAGGTCCAAGCTGAGAAACCATGCTTAAAAATAAGGCTCTTAACTTATGGTAACTTATTTTTAAGTCCAATTTAAAGTTACCAGTGTTATTATTAACTCCAAGTAACTTTAATCCTCATTTAAGTTAATTATTTTAAGTTTCAATATAAATTAAGTTTAGTTATATTAAATTTCATCACATGAACAACTTAAAGATAGATTTCTAAGCAGAAATCTCTTAAAATCAATTCTTAATTAATTTTGGAAGAAATCTTAATTTTCTTTCAGTATAATTAGAAGAGTAGGTTTCCAGGCAAATTACCCAGGAAATCTTTTCATAAAATTTACTTGAAATTGAATCTATATATAGATGATATAAAATTGTAAGCTTTGGAAAGTTTCAAGCAAATCCATTGGGAATTGGATTTTTAATGAATTTTTGAAGTCATTGCTATTTTTCCATGTAAAATAGCAATACACACTAAACCGTAACTTTTGATAAGGTTTTAATGCTTGTAACCTTAAATATTTAAGATTATTTAAGCTTTGTGAGCTCTTTGAAGCTTTGACAGGTCTCAAAACTTCAATTTCAAGAATGCATATTGGGATTTACCCTTTGGAAGCTTGAAATTCCTGTCCAAATTGGGATAAAACCAGTTTAAGCCTTAAGGTTGAATCAAAGTCTAATCTGTAAGTCTAAATAAGGTTGTAAATCCTCCAATACAGGTGGAAAACATTAATTGAATCCTTGCAGATCCAAAACGTTGGGTACCCCAGCTCTGTGTGGTCTCTTTCCTTTGTCCAACCTTTTTGTGTGGATTTTGCCCTTTTATCTAGTTGAATCCATACTATGGCCTTAACCACTTTTTAAATTGAGCTCATGCAGGACTTACATTCTGTATGGCAAATCCTTAGCCAATTCAGTAAATATATACAACACCTCAATTTTGACTAAAATTTTAGTAAGCTTGCATAAACCTTATGCAACTTTGAATTTGAGCTTATTTAAGCTTAAATTTAACAATTTTATAAAAATGTTAAAAAAGTTACATTAGTACTGTGAGATTGTTAAATCTTCCAATAACATAATAAATAAGCGTTTTTGGGTATAACATCCTATGGGTGTACCCTAGGTCATTTTTGGTGTAGAATCCAAAAATGACATACTATTTATAACTTTGTTTATCCAAAAAAAAAGTTTTATTTTTTTTTATCTTTTATTTTAAATTCAATTTAAAAGTCTTTTGAAGACTAAATCAGCTGTATATAAAATTATTTGTGACCTTATGGGTATGTTATACATACCTCACAGGCTCACATTCCCTACCACCAAAAGAAAAATTGTATCACAATTTCATTTTAGTAGTATACCCCTAGGTTAATTTGGGGGCTATCATCCACTGTTCAACCTCTCTACTTATACTCTCAAGTATGTAAAGCACACAATTCAGATTTTCTATTGAGGAATTGGTCTTCTCTCAGGCCTGAATCTTCTGAGAAACCTTTGGGAATCAGGTATTTTTTTCTGCTACAATCCATTCATCTTCACTTTGGGGATCTCTGTACCTGACCAAGTATTCTCCTTCATTTTTTCCCCTAAGTCTTCTTTCTTTCAAGACTTTTAGTACTTTTTTCTCTTCACTCTGATCAAGTGGAGGTACTTTTAAGGGTTTTTCATTTCTCAAAGTAAATAGTTCCTTATCACTTGAAGTGTAATTCTTTACCAGACTAACAGGAAAAGTTGGATGCTTGTTTTCCAATTTCCCCAAAAGTTCTACTTGTACCACATTTTTCCCATGAAGGGCTTTTATAATAAATGGTCCTGCAAAGGAATCTTTCAATTTCTTTGGACCTTGAGTATTATTAAAGTTCAATGTTGAAACTAGTATTAAGTCCCCTACTTTGAATTCTGGGGTTTTATGACTTTTATCACAATTCTGTTTAGCATATTCAAAGGCATCATTCATTCTTTGATTTTCATGATGCCTTATTTTATCAAGAAATAGCTTAAATATTGAAGCAGTTTGATTAATATCAACTAAATCTTTCCTCAATGTATCAACTGGAAGTTTAGGTTTCCATCCTTTTTACAACATTGCAGGAGTTTTGCCTGTTGAAGCATGGAGGGAGGTCTTGTAGGCTAATTCCAATGCTGGTATAAGGGTACACCAATCATGGGTAAAGCCATCAGAATCTTTAAGCTGTAGGCCATATGCACAAAATGTTTTGATCATTTCCTCAAGGGTTTGTATCATTCTTTCTGTTAACCCATCTGTTTGTGGATGGTATGCTGTTGAGAATGATAGTTTTGTACCCAAAACCTTATGTAAATTGGTCCATAAGACTGATGTAAATTTTAGGTCTCTATCACTAATGATGTATTTAAAGAGACCAGTATGATATATAGCTCTGTTCCAAATCAAAAGAGTTTTATCCATAGCTGTGTCATCTTTATGACATGGTAAGAATATTGGTGTTTTGCTATATCTGTTCACAATGACAAGACATGCATTGTAACTTTTATCACCTCCAGGTGGTAAGGCAGCTACCCAATCCATATGAACCACTTCCCATGGGGTACTTGGTTCTTGGATATGAATCATCAAACCAAATCTTTTACCAGTAGCTTTATTGGATTTTTGGCATCTATCACAACTATGACAGTACTCAATGACATCTTTTCTCCAAGATGGCCACCAGGTGCATTTCTTGATTATTTCCATTGTTCTTTCTTAAGACAGATGTCCAGAATAAATTTTATCATGGCATTCTAGAAGTATTGTGTCAATTGACATTTTACTACACAGGACCATGACACATGTGTGTTTAGATCTATGATATAAGATACCATAAAATAAATGGAATCTTCCATTGTCATGAGATGTTTTCCAAATATCATCCAGAGAATTGGCCAAAGCTGCATCTTTGCAATCATTGTCAAGTAGAGAATTAAGAATATGACAATTTGTATCCAGCTAATATTTATCTCTAACTTCTGAAAAGAATTCTGTTCCAACATCTGTGATGTTAATTCCTTCAATTGGAATTTGAGGTTTTGCACCTGTGGGAACATAGGCAGGATTGTCAGGTGTATTGGGTAATGCCCATCTACTTAAGCCATCAGCATTCTTGTGAATATTTCAAGCTTTATGTACTATGGTCATATTGCCTCTATATTCCTGTATAGCAATCTGCCATCTTAACATGTGTCTGTTTGGAGTTTTCATGTTAAGAGGTGATTTTACTGCATTAAAATCAGTAATTACTTCAATCACACTACCATCAAGATAGTAATGAAGTTTTTCTAGAGCCCAAAAAAGGCAAAGGCAGACCACTTCAACTTTCTTTCACTTCTGTTCATTTGCCCTTATTTCTATTTCTATGTTTCTACTTTGAATTAATAATGTCCTCAGCTCCAGAATCCCAAGATCCCATCCCAAGTGATTCACAGGAAATGACAATCAGTTCCTCCACTGACCAGCCAGTGATCCTATTTCAAATACAAAGCAATAATAGGTTTGGATATATTCCTTGGCAACAGTTAAAACTTCCCTGGTTTGTATCAAAACCTCATCTTCAGTTGAGTCACAGACCCTTTGACCCAATTCAAGGCCAAAAGTGTTGAACGTTTGTGTGGATTTTGACATCCCACGCCTGTCAGCAAGGAATTTGGGGGTCTGGCTCCCCCTTGGAGCTAGAGTACCTTTTCCCCCCCCAGAATTAATCTTTCCAATTTATTTTTTCTTTAATTCCTCATCATGTAATACACTTTTAATTTACACATACAATTCAATTGAGTTTTACAGTACGCAACTGTAATAATTGATACCTCATATTTAAATTACAGTTCACTTATGTAATACATGTGCACCTTTTGACATTTCAATTGAAAATACTTCAACTCCGCATAACTTCTAAACTACACACAACTCCTCAATTTTAACACAAAAATTGATGGTTAACACCACATGTGGTGTGAATTGAATTAAGGTTTTGAGTATTTTCAACTTTTGTACAGAAAATACTAAAAACTTAATTTAAGCTTATTTAGAGTTCAGTTACAGAAATGTTTCCCAGAGGTGACCCCACCTTATTTTTTATGAGGAATCCAATGGTGAAGTGATTTTCTTAAGTTCATTGATTGGAGAAAAACTTATAATATATCTTATGTAACTTTCTACCAAAAATATTTCAATCTCATTGATTTTATTAAAAATTCATTTTTACTTAATTTTTTCAAGTAAAAATGCATTTTCACAATTTTAAAATTTAATGTAATTTTTATTTTAAATTATAATTAAATTTTCATTTTTGTATAAAAATTTGTATTTATATTTAAATTTTTATTTTAATAATACAAATAAACTTATTTTATTTCTATTTATATCTTATTTTGTTATTTGTGGTCTTTTGGGTATATGAAAATACCTCTAAGGCTCACATTCCCTCCCCCTAAAAAAGGATATTACTTTGTCATATTATTATTTCTAGTGTGTCTGAGCCTTCTGAGAAGTCTATTATCTTCAGAGATGTCTTTTTCTGCTAACCATTCATCTTCACAAGCTGGGTTGCTGTACCTAACAAGGTATTCCCTTACTTTATTGGTTCTCAACTTTCTTTCTTTGTGAACTTTGGTAATATTTTTAATACAAGATGATTCAATAGGAATTATAACTTGGGGAACTTTCTTCCTCAAAGGAAATTTTCCAGAATCACTAGATTTATATGGCTTTATTCAGCTCACCGGAAATGTAGGATGCTTATTGCTCAGTTCTTCAGATAGTTTTACTTCAACAGCATTTTCTCCATGGAGAGCCTTAATAACAAGATTTCCTGTAAAGGAATCTTTGAGCTTTTTACATCCTTTGATGTTATTGAAGTTAGTGGTAGATACAAGTACTAAATCACCCACTTTGAAATCTGGAGTGGTATGTGACTTGTCTCATTTGTCCTTAGCATATGCAAGAGAGTCTTCCACGCACCTCACTGCATGTTTTCTAGCTTTGTCTAGCATTCCTTTGAAGCTAGAAGCTTTAGGATTTATTTCAACCAATTCTTTCCTCAAGGAATCTTGAGGTAATTTGGTATTCCATCCTTTTTCTAGAATAGCAGGAGTTTGATTTGTACTGGCATGAATAGATGTCTTATATTCCATCCGTGCTGGTAAAAGGGTACACCAATGGTGGGTAAATCCATCATAATTTTTAAATTCAAGGCCATATGCACAAACCCTTCTTACCATATCTTCCAAGGTCTAGATCATCCTTTCAGCCAAACCATCATTTTGTGGGTGGTAGGCTGTAGAGAAGGATAATTTTGTCCCAAATAGTTGGTAAAGATTTTTCCATAGTGCTGAGGTGAATTTGGGATCTCTGTCACTAATGATGTTTGTGAACATTCCAGTCCATGGTAATACTCTAGTCCATATCAGAAGAGCTGTATCCATGGATGTATTATCCTTGTGACATGGTAGAAAGATTGGAGTCTTACTAAATCTGTCAACAATAACTAGGCAAGCATTATAACTTCTTTCACCCCCTGGTGGCAGGCCAGTTACCAAAACCATATGGACAATTTCCCAAGCTCGTCTGGGTTATTGGATCTTTATCATATTTCCAAGTCTTTTTCCAGTGAATTTATTTGCCTTTTTACATATTTCACAGGTTTTGCAATTACTCTGCAACATCTTTCTGCCACATTGGCCACCATATCCAGGTTTTTACTTTTTCTCTTGTTCTGTCCTCAGACAGATGTCCTGAGAAAGGGCTGTCATGGCATTCTTTAACTACAAGTTACATTAAGGACCTGTCCACACCTGTCATGATACATGTATGCGTAGTTCTGTGGTAAATTATACCATCCAGTAAGTGGAATCTTCCTTCATCATATGATTTTCTCCATATCTCATCTAAGGCATGTATCAAAGAATTGTCTTTATAGTCCTTAGTAAGTAATTGGAATAAAATTCTATGATCCGTATCTTTAGTATAACTGCTTTTTACCTCCTCAAAGAAAGTGGTGTTCAGGTCTGTAACACTGATTCCTTCTATGGGGATTTGTGGGGAAGCTTCCTCTGAAACATAAGCAGGATTATCAATATTATTTGTTAATGGCCATCTGCTCAGTCCATCTTTATTTTTATGAATATTTCCATCTTTATGAACAATGGTCATATTACTCCTATACTCTTGAATGGCTATTTGCCATCTGAGCATATGCCTGTTAGGAGTCTCCATGTTCAAAAGTGACTTAACAGTGGTAAAATCTATTACTACTTCAAAACACATCCTTCCAGAAAGTAATTTAGCTTCTCCAAGGCTCAGAAAAGACATAAGCATTCCATTTGACTGGCTCCATATCTGGCTTCAGTTGGTTTGATTTGCCTGCATATGAAGCATATGGGTCCTTCCACAGGTTTATCATTGATAATCTGGACTTGATGAAGTGAAGCACCAATCCCATCCCCTGATGCATCAATACAAAGCTTAAAAGGCAGCTTAAAGTCTGGCATCAGTAAGAGTGGATCAGTGGTCAAGGCTTGTCTTAAAGATTCAAAGGCCTTGACTCTGTCAACAGTCATTTCAAATACTGTGTCTTTGTCACATAATTTATAAAGAGGTCTTGCTATGGATGCAAAATCCTCAATATGCTGCCTGTAATATTCTTCAAACCCCAAAAATGACTGAGTTTTCTTCTTGTTCTGAGGCATGGGTTTCAGCAATACTGCTGCAACCTTCTTGTAAATTCCAAGGGATAAACCAGATACTACATGTCCCAGTGCTTTAAGTTCTTTAAGTCCAAAATGGCATTTCTTTAAAGAAATCTTCATGCTTACAGATTATATTTTTGTCAAAACTCTGGATGATCTATACATATTTTCTTCCCAAGTTTTGGAACAGAAAATTATATCATCAATGTAAATAATTAACCATCCTTCTTAAATTTCTTCAGGGAAGATTTTATTCATCATTCTTTGGAAGGCTGAAGGTGCATTCTTGATACCAAAAGGCATCCTCAAATATTCATATACTTCACAATGAACAATGATTCTCAAATATTTTCTTGGCCTTGGTGTCACTACATTCTGGTGAAATTTCTTAAGGGCATCCATATTGTTTATATACACTTCTTGATATATCTGGGTAAGGGCAATTTGGATTTTTGGTAGTGGGTACCTGTCTGGAACAGTGTAAGTGTTCAGAGCTCTAAAGTCCCCAACCATTCTAGATTTTCCATTATGCCATGCCACTATTACTGGTGTAGTTATTTCTACTTACTCATTGTGGCCAACCTTTCTTATTACACCAAGGTCTAGAAGTTGTTTAATATGTATTTCCAGAGCTTCTCTTGATTTAGGACTTGCTGGATATGCATGTCTTCTTGAGAGTGGTGGATAAGGTCTCTCAATATTAAGGAGGACTCAACTTCATGACCAATAATGGCCCCCAAAGGTTCTTTGTCTGATGCAAATGCTTCTCTGTGGTCATATAAAAGGGCAGAAAGTTTATTTTCCTGATTATCAGTCAGATGAAGGCTTATTTCAGCTTCATTTAACTGTTCAGATTTGTATCTCTCCAACTCCAACTTGACTTGTGCTACTTTACTTAATATAATTTGTCTTTTAAATGGTAAAAGGGCAACTTTTTGAGGCTTTTTGTCCCCAATAGTAAATTATCTGTCTTTGTTGTTATGTAAGTCTATTCCATACATGATCAAATAGTCATTTCCTCATATAAAGTGGTTACTAGAGCAATTTCCCATAACAACAAATTCAACAGTGATTCTTAAATTTCCATTAATATGTGGGAATATGACATTGGTCTCAAAGATTCCCAACACTTTCATTGGATTACTTGGACTATTGAATTTTATGCCATCAATTGGTAACAATTGATCTTCAAAATCTGGTACACAAGTCTTAAGAAAAGATTTGCCAACACAAGAGCAGAAGGATCCTGGGTCAAGTCAAAGCTTAGTGGGTTTGTTTTTAATTACCACTTCTGTTATACAGGAGTTACCAGCTGTATAACCTTTTCCCCTGTTTGGTTTAGTTTTCATAAATTGTGCATCTTGAATTTTTGACAATTCAAGTTGACCATTTCTTAATTGTGGCAAGTGGGAATAAAATTTCATTATGTCAAAAGTTGAATTGATATTTTCTATATCTTTTGAAGATTCAGAGAATAATGATGACTTATTGTCCAAATTCTCTTCAATTATATCATAATTTTTTTCAACATCAGGTTCTTTTTCAATGTCAATTTCATTGATTTTCCCCCTCTTTGGACATGTATTGGCTAAGTGGGTGGTGCTTTGTCAAATATGGCACTTTCTGATTATATCTGCAAATTTATACTCAACATTATGAGACTTTTCTTTGGAAGCTTTGTCCACAGAATCTTTCCAAGGTGTATTAAACCTTGTTTTGAGATTCACCCTACTAGAACCAATTCTGGTTCTGGTGGTTACTTCTTCTAATATATTAATAATATCTTCTGCTGAAGATTGCTCAGTAGTCCTTCTTTTGACAGCATGCTCTAAGTCACCTCCACATTGTCTCAGAATCTTTCTGTGGATAATAAATTCTGACATGTCAGGATACAATTCTGTTAATCTGTCTTTTTGTTGGCAAAACCATGGTAAAAATTTGTCTTTATCAGCATTAAATTTGCCACATTCAGAGGATGTTTCCACTTTAAACCTCCAGGCATCATTGGCCCATTGGTTGATAATTTGGGTTTTCCACCAAGTCCAACTTTGGTGTTCATGTGCTTATCTTAATTTGATATACCATCTGTGAGCTGATCTGTTAAACAAGGTGTTAAATCTTGCTGTTACCAATCTGTCTGGTAATTAAAAATCTTCTTTAATCCTTCAAATAGCTCTGATTAATTCCATATGGTCATATTCTCCTTCACCACTGAAGTGAGGCCATTCTTTAAGTTTTGGTACTTCTTTCAGGAGTGCTTGGCCCATTTATGGTTCCAAGTTATGAAAGGAAGTGGAAAATTCATTTTTTAACTGTGAGTTTTCAACCTCCAATAATTTTGGATTTGGAATTTTTGTGCCCTTATTCTGATTCAAAGGTGTAGACATTCTTGGTAAGGTGTGAAGTAATTGTTTAATATCGTTCATTTTACTATTTTTAAACCTTTGGGAACTTCTGAGTTCATGTTGTAAGCTTTGTATTGAATATATTACATTAGCTTTATGATTATCTTCTGTTTGTGTTCATTCTTTCCAGAGTTCTGTTTGTCTAGTATTATCAGAGGTGATCTGATTCAACTTCATTGTTAATTTTGATATTTCCTCTTGTGAGGTGACAAAACACTTTTTCAAGGCAATTGTATATGTCTTTACTTCAGTAAATGATTTTGAAATATTCTCAAGAACACTTTTATTCTCATCTTTTATAGTACTTATGGCTTGTTTTATTCTTGTTTCAATTATGTCATCAATATTGAATTTAGAATATTTGTCTGTGAATTCTTTAATAATGGAAGATTGTTCATTTATGTTATTGCCAAAAGAATTTTCATTATTAAAAGTTTTAATTGCTTCAACACTTTCTCAAAACAAATAAATGTTTCATTTATTTGGCTCAGACTTATGTTGTTTGTTTCAAGATTGTTACAAATGGGTCAATTTTCATTCGAAACATGAGTTTTTACGTCATTTATAGCTTCATATAGCTCTGGAATAGAATGAAAGATATCAGAAATCATTTCTGATATTTTAATCTGGCTTCCTCTGTTTTCTGTAATTCCATCATTGTTCTGGCCATCTGAAATACATTTTCCATGGCATTCTGCTGAATCTTTGGGATTCTGTAGCCCTGGCTGTAAGGTTTTGTGGCTGGTGCCTTGCCTTTGCCCTTGTTTTGAGCTTGTGGCTGCTTTTTCAAGTTGGAATTGCTGCTGCTGGGTACTGGGGCTGTTTTTGGCACTTGCTTGGGTGGTGGAGGGTTGTTTCTCCTCCATTCTTCTGTTAAAAGAATCATGTTCTTCTTTTCCATCAATGGATGCCATCAATTGAGTAACTTGAAAGTGATGGGATGGCCCAGGAGATTTCTCACAATCAGGTAAGAATTCAGGCAGTTTCTCCACAGATATGCAAGTATCTGGTACTCTTTGTGCTGCAATTCATTGTTGTAGGCCTTCTGAATTTCTTTGTATATTTCCACTGAGGCTACTTGTGGCGGTGTCAGATCTGTTTGAAGGTAAAATAGTATTATCAGCTTCAGAATGACATAATTTATTAATTTTGAGGTCATCAACTGACCCTTTTCCTTCTGTAACTGATTGACTTCTGCCATAATCATGTCTATGACATTTTTGGGAGCTACTTGAGGGGTTATAGCTGGCTCCTGATCTGGTTGAAGCCATATTTTATGATTAAAAGGCTTAAAAATAGTATTTTTATGTCAAAAAACTTACTACTGGCCAAATTCTTTGCTTTCTGAAAGGTATTACTTATGTCCAAGTCAATTAATTCAGAAGAAATTGGTTCAGGTTGACTATTCTGAGCTATAATAAATGTACTATTATGGTCAGAATTCACATTACTTGCAGGAATAATGCTTGTTACTGGTGAGGCTGTTTCAATATTTTCTTGTCTTACCACGTTGTCAGACACTAAAATTAATGAAAAAACAAATTTATTAAGTAAAATAAAGTTTTTTTTTCAAGAGATAAAAGAAAAAAATAAAGCCTCATAATATGAAAAAGGTTATTTTTTATGGTTTTTTGAATTATAAGTATTTTTTACATGTTTTTAAATTTTACAATTAAAGAAGAAAGATTTAAAAATAGTAAAAGATTATGTCACAGGTAAAATATCATGGCTGCGCCCCCAAATGTAAGGTGTGGATATGAAATTTTGATTAAAAATAAAATACTTTTCCTGTCCTCAAAATTTGAAGAATGTAAAAAATGATTACTAATAGTGTAGAACAGTATTTTTTATGAGAAAACACACCAATTTAATTTTTTTTAACTTTATAAGTATAAAACAATAATATTATGAATATTTATTGTTTTTCCAACAATCAAAATTTATCCAAAAATACTGTACAAGAGATATTTAAGTCTACAAAAGAAATTTCTTCAAGAGCAATTTCAATTGGAATTAATTGAGAAAAGAACTGCAAGCGATTAATTAAAGAACATAGTCTTTAAAAAAAGATATTTTTAAGAGAAAATACACCCAAAAGTGACCACAGTGAATTTGGAAACAAAGTGACAAAGCTAACAGTGATGAAAGATGCTTTAATTCACTTTTGGGGTGGTTCAAGGGGTAAAAACAATTATAAGAGGTACAAACAATGATTATAATTATTTTTTCACGTGGTTAAAAGGTTTCAAATTATTTAAAAAGGGTGGTTGGAATCTTTTTTTGATTTGTTTAACAGTGTTTAAACTAATTATAAAAGGAAAAGATTCTAGCATGAAGAGAAAAGTAGGGCAAAGAAGACATTCTTTTATAGCCATTGATTTTCTTACTCCAAAAGTAAAATTTACTCTTGTCAGTCGTGGAAATCACTCTGACAACAGAAAATCCAATTATGGCATCATTGAACCCTGTTTTAGACCCAAAAAAGTGCTGGTTTTAGCCATTTTTTTGCTTTTTTTAGCCATTTTGGACCCTTAAATCAGCCATTACTATAGTAATACCTGGTCTAGAGCCTTCCAAACACGTAAGGATGTTTGTAAGAGTCGTAGAAACCAGTTAAAACTGTTTTAACTTAAGGGTAGTTTTACCCTCTTGACAACAGTTAAAGCTTCCCAGGTTTGTATCAAAACCTCATCATCAATTGAGTCACAGACCCTTTGACTTAATTCCAGGCCAAAAGTGATGAACCTTTGCGTGGATTTTTACATCCCATGCCTGTCAGCAAGGATTATGGGGGTCTGGCTCCCACTTGGAGCTAGAGTACCTTTTCCCCCCAAATTAATCTTTCCAATTTATTTTTTCTTTAATTCCTCATCATTTAATACACTTTTAATTTACACATAAAATTAAATTGAGTTTTACAGTACACAAGTGTAATAATTGATACCTCATATGTAAATTACAGTTCACTTATGTAATACACATGCACATTTTGACATTTCAATTGAAAATACTTCAATTCCACATAGCTTCTAAACTACACACAGCACCTCAATTTTAACACAAAAATTGATGGGTAACACCACATGTGGTGTTAATTAATTTAAGGTTTTGAGTATTTTCAACTTTTGTACAGAAAATACTAAAAACTGAATTTAAGCTTATTTAGAGTTGAGTTACAGAAATTTACCCAGAGGTGACCCCACCTTATTTTTTATGAGGAATCCAATGGTGAAGTAATTTTCTTAATTTTATTTATTGGATAAAAATTTATAATATATTTTATGTAACTTTTTATCAAAAATATTTTAATTTACTTGATTTTATTACAAATTCATTTTTACTTAATTTTTTCAAGTAATAATGCATTTTCACAATTTTGAAATTTAATGTGATTTTTATTTTAAATCATAATTAAATTTTTATTTTTGTATATAAATTTGTATTTATACTTTAATTTTAATTTTTATAATATAAATAAATTTATTTTATTTATATTTATATCTTATTTTGTTATTTGTGGTCTTTTGGGTATATGAAAATTCCTCTAAGGCTCACGAATATACAGCTTGAAAGGAGGTTTCCAATCTAGCATCAGTAATAATGGTGCATTGGTCAAGGCATATCTGATCTTTTCATATGCTTGAATCCTCTCTTGTGTCATTTCAAAGACAGTTTGTTGGTCACGAATTCTGTACAATGATCTGGAATGAATTGCAAAATCTTTAAGGTGTTGCCTGTAATAACTGGCAAACCCTAAGAAAGACATCATTTCTTTTTTTGTTCTGAGGCATTTGTTTCAGTGACACTGCAGCCACTTTGTTTTTATCAACACCAAGGGTCAGTCCTGAGACTACATGTCCTAGAGCTTTCAGCTCATGAAACCCAAAATTACATTTTTTAGGATATATTTTCATGTTCACTTAAAGAATTTTCTTAAGTACTAATGAAAGTCTCTCTAAATGCAATTGGCAGGCTTCTGAGCAAATGATAATGTCATCAATATAAATGATGAATCATTGCTATGATATTTAATATGGTAAAATGGTATTCATCATTCTTTGGTAATGAGAGGGTGTATTTTTAAAACCAAAAGGCAGCCTCAAGTACTCATAAATACCACAATGAGCAATAATCCTCAATAATTTCCTAGCATGAGGTGTTAAAACATTCTGATGGAAGCCTTTAAGAGGATCCATAGAGGTAATAAATCTTGCTTTGGATAATTGGGTCAAAGTCTCATGGATTCTAGGGATTGGACACCTTTCTGGAATAGTGTAGGTATTCAGTGCTCTAAAATCACCAAACATCCTTGATTCATCATTATGCCAAGTAATGATTACAGGAGTTGTGACTTCTACTTCTTCATTTTTTCCAACCTTTCTAAGAACTCCCAGTTTCATTAGTTCATTAATATGACTTTCTAATGCTTCTCTGGCCCTAGGGCTAGCTGGGTAAGCTGGTCTTTTTAAAAGTGGAGGGTAAGGTCTTTCCACATTAAGAATAAAATCCACTTCATGGCCTTTGATATCCCCAAGTGGTTCATTATCAGAAGCAAAGGCTTCCCTCTATTGAAATAAATTTTCAATAAGCTCTTTCTTCATTTCTGGTGTTAATTCAGGACTCATTTTTGCTTCAATTAATTGATCTGACACAAATTTCTCTTTATTAACATTTTTACTTGTCTAATGACAGTTATTTCTCTTTTTTCTGGAGGAAAAGCAAATTTTTTCCTTTTATTTCCCCTTTAGTTAAATACCTGTCTTTTTTATTATCAATATCAATACCATAAATATTGAGATAATTGTTTCCAAGTATAAAGTGTTGTGAAGTACAATTATTCATAACAACAAATACAACTTTTAATATGATACTTCCTGAAGGCTGAGCGAATATAATTGCTGCTACAAATATACCCAAGGGGTGCATATTTTGGGTGGCACTGCTGAATTTTATACCTTCCATTGGCATTAACCTGTCTTTCAAATTGGTATGAATCTTGCCAAGATAATCCTTTCCAAAACAAGTACAGAAAGCACCTGAGTCAAGATGTATCTTGGCTTCTCTGTTGTTTATAACCATATTAGTGATACAAGATGATCCAGCTGTATAACCTTTACCTCTGGCTGGTTTGGCCTTCTGAATTTTGGTATTTTGCACATGTATGAGATCCATACATTCATCACTTTACTGTGGTAAGTGTGTATGCACTTCTGTGACGTCAAAAGAAGCATTAATAGTTTCTCTACTAAGTTCATCTGGCAATTCCTCCTCTTCAGAAGGCTCAGAATCACTTTTGTGTACAGGAACATAATTTGTTTCTTTTGTGTCATCTTTTTCAATTTCTATCTCATTTATTCTTGTCTTTTTGGGACAAGTGTTAGCCAAATGAGATATACTTCCACACTTATGACACTTCAAAGGACCTTTTTCATGTGGTTTATTGGGTTTTGGAATTGGTTTCCCACTGGTCTTGTTGTCCATTGGGGGTTTATACCAATTTCTACCAATTTTTTTTCTAGTAGTTTTGTCCTCCATAGCATTGATATAATCTTCTGTAGAGCAAGGCTCAATACATCTGCTTCTTATAGCATGCTCAAGGTCACCACCACAATTTCTTAATATCCTTTTATGTACCATTGTTTCAGACATATCAGGATGAAGGGCAGTTAATCTGTCCTTTTGTTTAAGAAACCACGACATGGGCCTGTCCTTCTCAATATTAAAAATTGCTTCTTCAAAAGACTTTTCCATTTTAAATCTCCAGGAATCATTTGCCCATTTGGAAATAATTTGTTCTTTACACCAAGTCCAAGAATGTGTACCATGGTCTTGTCTCATTTTATAATACCATTTCTTTGCTTATTTGGTAAACAATGAGTGTAATATGCACTTATTTATTCATTTGGTATGTTAAAGTCTTCCTTAAACATATCAATTATTTTCATAAATTCCATATGATTCTATTCCCCTTCACCACTGAAGGTTGGCCATTCCTCTAAACTTGGAATTTCTTTAAAATTGCAAGCAGTTTCCACTTCTGCACTACTTGAAATTGTATGATGTAAGTCATTATTCAAGTTTAGCACATTTCTGTCAAGAACTGGTGTAGACTGTCTTGGCAAATCATTCTTAAGTGATATATTATTAATAATTGATTGAATATCTTCTTTCAATTCAAGTGTGGCTTTGTCACTTTTTTCCAATTGTTCTTGGAAAGGAGCTGCATTGTTCCCAGTTGAGTTTCCAAGTTTTGAACTTGTATTCTTAATTCTTTTAAATGTCTAGTTATAAAAGAAATAGAATTGTCATCTGGTTGATTCAGTAAGGTAACCTTAGACTCAATTCTTGCACAAATTTGTATCAAAGACCAAATATTGTCTTTATTAACATTTTCAAGGCCAATAATGGTCTTTTGTGACTCTTTCACTTGCATTATCTTATTACCCCACTTTTGTTGGATATACTCAAATGTTTTAAGCTTTGTTATAATCTCTTTATTACAAGTTTCAATTTGGTTTACAAGCTTTACAAGGTCTACTTCTTTGGAAAATATTGGTTCAATATTTCCTCTTTCTTGTTTTTGAATTCCATCAGAGTTCTTGCCATATTGAACACATTGTCCATGGCTGTCTTCTCTTTCTTGGGAGTCCTGTAGTTCTGCAGGTAAGCCTTGTTCCACTTGGGCTTTGCTTTTCCCTTTGCCTTTTGCTTGCCCTTCTGGTTGGTCTTTGGGGTTTCCTTGGGCTTGTTTGGCACTTGTTGAGGCGTGTTTTTGCTTGTGGAGGCTTGGGGAGCTTCCACTGGGCTGTTTTCCTTCCCTTGGGCCAAATTCTTCTTCTGGTCCTCTGATAACATGCTTTGGCTTTTCAACCAAGTTTTCATCTGTTGGACTTGTCCTTTGCAAGACATGGGTGTCCAACCCTTCAGAAGTTCTTCTGTCTTTTCTTGCCCCATGAACTTCCTCACTTCAAGATATGAGTTCATGGTGCCTATCCAAAGACTTGGAAGAAGCTCCCACTCTTTTGGTTTTGCTGCCATAAACCAGTTCTTGTACTAATAATGGTATATCTCTATTGTTTCCTGTTGAAAGTGATTCAGGTCTAACAACAGAAATAGTAGTTATGTCAGCTTCTGGACTCTCAATAATAGTGTCAAAGGTGGTGGCTAAGCTTTGGGAACTGGTGGAAGCTCTGGCATCCTCCATTTTTGCCTCTCCTCTTGGCTGACATTCTTGTCTTTTTGATTTATGACTGGAATTTCCTGGTCCAGATCCATTTTATTGGATGGAGTATTTACTTCCACTTCTAGTAGGAGTCATTTCACATCAATATAAAGTAATTAAGACTAAGAAATGAACTGAATTCACCTACTGGACCTTTAAAGGGTTCTTTGGTAATTGAACCCCTTGGTTCTGGGCTAGTTTGAATTTCAATACTAGACTCTGAGGCTTCAGAGTCTGAAAGACTTTCCCTGATGCATGAAACTAGAGAAAAAAAATACATAAGTTATTTTATCAAACAATAAAAATAAATTATAAACTCAACTTATTGGATAAAGTTGTTTTAATGTAATTTATGGCAAATTACATCAAAAATAAAGAAAAAATGTCTCATATTAAAGAAAAAATGTTTTTAGTAAATATTTTTAAATTTGAAATTTTTTTATTTGATTTCATATTTTCTTTAAAGAAATAATAATTATGCAATTAATAAGTTATTAATCAAAATTGTATTATTATTCACTTTATACTAGAATAACTCAAAGAATAAATTTCAAGTCTGTGATGTGAAAAAGCCACTGGTTAGCCAAAAGAAATCTATTCCAAGTCACTCAATAGTATATTGTTTCAAACAATATTCTTAAGTAAAAATAACCTCAGTAATATTATAAAGATTATTTATAAGGGATAAGTCCCAAAAAAGCCAATATTAAAGTAAATATGGCAATTTTACGTCAAAAAACAGTAGAATAAGGTCTAGAATATGATTTATATCCCAAAAATTGGTTAAAATCATGGCCAGGCCCCCAAATTTAAGGTTTGTCTATGAAACGCATGATAATAGCAACAATATCAAGAGTACTATGACTCCCCTCAGTAGAAAAATATAATATGATAAAATATTATAACCACAAACTTGAATATAAGTATTAAAAATAATTATATAGAAAATAAATTTGATTATCATTATATAAAATAATCATAACAGAGAATATGATAATTATAATGCTATAATTATTCTAGTATTGTTATAGTCACTGACAATTATAACAATAAGAAGTGTAAAGCTCTTAATGAGACAATTACATGTGGAAAATATAAATATTTAACCACTTATAAATAATATATAAATATTATTTATAAAAGGATTAAAACACACACTGTGCAGAAATAATTCTTATGGAAAAATCCTATATAAAAAAACTAATAATAGATAAAAAAGATATAGAATTTTAGAGAAAAATTACTTATAATATTTATTTAATACAACAAGTCAAACAACAACAGTTATTATATGAAGTAATAGTTATTAGTTAAAAACACACCAAAAAATCAATATTTTAAATGATACAACAACTTTTTATAATGAGAAATATTATTAAAGAGTTTTTGAGAGTAATTTGTGGGTTTTTAAAAGATATTTTAAAGACAATAATTTTCTAAAACAAAATATATTATAGGTGATTACAACAATAATCTAATTTCTATGATTTCAATTTTTTAATTTAAGATTCATAAAGAATAAAATACTTAAGAAATACTTTAATAATAAGATTTTATATATAATAAACCTTTACCTGTTTAAATATCTAATATGATTTGATTGATAATTGATGATGGACAAAAACAGTGATGAAAAGACTCTTTTTATGTCTACAGAGCAGCTCTCATTATTCATAATGGATATAGATGGCGTTCTCAGGTCAAAACTGAAAAACCATGCTTAAAAATAAGGTTCTTAACTTATGCTAACTTATTTTTAATTTCAATTTAGGTTACCAGTGTTATTCTTAACTCCAAGTAACTTTAATCCTCATTTAAGTTAATTATTTTGAGTTTTAATATAGAATAAGTTTATTTATATTGAATTCATCACATTAACAGCTTAAAAATAGAGTTTCAAGAAGAAATCTCTTAAACTCAATTTTTAATCAATTTTTTGAAGAAATCTTAATTTTCTTTAAGTATAATTAAAAGAGTAAATTTCCAGGCTAATTACCCAGAAAACCTGTTTATAAAAGATACTTGAAATTTGATTTATGTATAAATAATATCAAATTGTAAGCTTTGTGAAATATTCAAGCAAATCCATTAAGAATTGGAATTTTAATGAATTTTTGAAGTCATTGCTATTTTTCCATGTAAAATGGCAATACATACTAAACCTTAACTTTTGATAAGGTTTTAATGCTTTTAACCTTAAAGCTTTAAGCTTATTTAAGCTTTGACAGGTCTCAAAACGTTAATTCCAAGCCTGCATATTGGGATTTACCCTTTGGAAGCTAGAAATTCCTGTCCAACTTGGGATAAAGCCAGTTTAAACCTTAAGGTTGGATCAAAGTCTAATCTTAAAGTTTAAATAAGGTTGCAAATCCTCCAATGCAGGTGGACAACCTTGATTGAGTCCTTGCAGATCCAAAAAGCTGGGTACCCCATCTCTGTTTGGTGTTTTTCCTTTGTCCCACCTTTTTGCATGGATTTTGCCCTTTTATTCATTTAAAGCCATACTATGGCCTTAAACCCTTTTAAATTGAGCTCATGCAGGATTTAAATTCTGTATGGCAAATTCTTAGCCAATTCAGTAAATATACACAACACCTCAATTTTAACTAAAATTTTGGTAAGCTTGCATAAACCTTATGCAACTTTAAATTTAAGCTTATTTAAGCTTAAATTTAACAATTTTATAAAAATGTTAAAAAAGTTATATTAGTACTGTGAGATTGTTAAATCTTCCAATAACATAAGAAATAAGCTTTTTTGGGTATAACACCCTATGGATGTATGCTAGGTCACTCTTGGTGTAAAATCCAAAAATGACATAATATTTTTAACTTTGTTTATCCAAAAAAAAGTTATACTTATTTTTTGTTATTTTTATTTTAAATTAAATTGAAAAGTCTGTTGAAGACTAAATCAGCTGCATATAAAATCATATGTGGCCTTGTGTGTATGTTATACATACCTCACAGGCTCACACTAGGCTTGTGAAAAATGCAATGTAACACCACTTGAGCCAGCTACTGAGGTCATGTGTTTCAAACCTAAAAGATACTTAAATAGCCTCCTTAAAGAAACCAGTTATCTGTGTAAAAATTCTTGATCTGAATTTCAAACTCAAATTCTTTTACACTCATGATTCAATATTAGCCAATTGTACCATATTTGCCACCAGTTTGGCCGCCATCTTCTGAGATGAGGCCAAAAATAATTCTCAAAAATTTTCCAGAACTTTTAAACAAAATTTCATTGCCATAGAATCTATTAAGCTATTTGATGAGCTGTATGCATTTTCTGTGCAAGAAGAAAGTACATTTTATTCCAAGCTGGCCCAATTCTTGGTTTAACCAACATTGCCAAAAAATATGGATATATTAAGCTCTTGGAAGTCACAAGCATCAATATTTCCAGCACTTCTGAAAATGGATTACAAGTTCTTATCACTTCCATCCACCAGTGCCCCTTCAGAGAGGGCTTTCTCAGGTGGCAGGAAAATTCTGTGTTATCAAAAATATTCTCTTTCCTCAACACTTGTAGAATAACTAGCATTCATCAGAAACTGTGCATGCACCTTTGGCTATTTGTACTCAGAAAATGATTAGAAATGGGTCTCCTCAGACTGTAACTTTTAGTTTTCTCACAGTTTATGTTTTTTTTGTTTTGAAGATGAATGACCCTCATGCCCATTGGGGCACCTATGTGTTTGCCATAACCTTCCCACCTCCCACCCCTGCTGGGGCCCTTTAGTACATTGACGCCATTAAACATCTCCTTCCCCACCCATATGTGGGGAGGGGGAGGGGAATTTGGGAAGTATTGGTTTTTGAGAACAGCCTTATGGCTGGTGGCTTCAGCTAAGCCTTGTCCCTGTGGATTTTTCCACAACCAACCACCTACCAAATCCCTAACCTTGCCAGGATCCCAAATATGTTTTCTTCCAAAATAAAATCCCGGAGCATTCCCTAGGATATTGTGGGATCCATTGGAATTTTTTTTATTTTACTTATCCCTCCTTAACTTGCCGACACTCACCATGATTCCCTTTTACAAGTTTTCCCCCCTCTCCTCTTTTCTTATTTCTAGCAATTTGTATTCTCCTCAATCCCATTCCTAACATATTTTTTTGGATCTCCTTTTCTTAATTTTTTTATGGTCTTGATTTTTCCCCCTCAATTTCAATTTCTTTTTTTTCAACGGTCTTATTTTTCCCCCTCCATTTCATTTCCTTTTTTTAAATGGTCCTATTATTTCCCCTCCATTTCTTTTTCTTTTTATTGTTCAGCACTCTTACATTTTTCCCCTCCACTACTCTCTTGTCTCTTGCATCTCATGCAATTTCTTCTGCACCATCCTTGCTTTGCTCCACACCTACGCCTAGTGACACCAAACTCAGAAGTGTACCATCAACCATTCACCTTACCCAGACCCCAAAAAGATCTTGGGTCTTGGTATATATTTTGGATTTTGATGAGCAATATGTTCAATCACAATTTGTTGACCAATTAGGCAAGGCTTTCAACAAACACCTTGAGAAAGACCAAAAGGGAAGCACAAAGGGAATGGGCCAACACTTACATGTCTTGCATCATGTGGCTAATCCCAAAACCATATCATCCCCGCTGGCCAAAAACAACTCAATTGATTAATTTGTCAACCTTCTTGATAGAAAAAAAGCTGAGTCAACATTCCTTAGTTATTTTTAATGTTTCATTTGGAACATTAGGCTTACCCTAATGCTCTTTTTAGGTGTTATCACCTGCATCAATGAAGACTGCATTAGTTTATTTTATATGTGACACCAACTTGCCATTGTCAATTACTGAATCTCCTGCATTACCAGCTCTTCTGGAACTTTGAAATAAAGCTGTTAAAGATATATTAGTCCTCAAAGCCAGTCTAACTGCACACTTAACTAATATATACTTTTTTCATCAAGAATCCATATGCAATTACCTCTCAACCAACAACATAAATGTTTCCTTTAGGGCCAATTCCTGGACAAGACCAAATATAACAGCATATTTGGCCATGACTGGACATTAAATTGATGCTGACTTTAAGCTTACATCCATTCTTTTAGGGCTATGTCAAATAAAAGGTAGGACCATCAATATATTTTTTTTGAAGCTTTTCTGACCTTCTTTTGATTCTTTCTCTCAGGTAATCACTTGGGAGCCTCACTTGCCAGTTAGTTCCTTACAATCATTCAACAATTTGATATTTACCAGAAAATTATTTCCATCACAACTGATAATGCCTCTGTTAGCCATTTTATGGCCCTTCAGATTGAATCAATTTGTCCTCCCTTTTGCTCCAAGGATCATGCAGTTGGGTGCATGGCTCATACCATTCACCTTGCTTCATGTGATGGCTTGAAGGCCCTTGGAAGTGACACTGGTGACACCTCTACTCCTGTGGACCACAACAATATCTGGCCTTATTGATCCCCCCAATGGCTTAAGCTTTCTGTACAACTCAATCATAGGTAAGATCAGTCGACTGGCTTCTTACTTACACCACAGCCCACAAAGGAGGGAGAAATTCATAACAACTGTTCATCTGGTCTATGGCACTGATAAACCCACAAATGCCAAAACACTAATATCACAAGTCCCAACCCAATGGAACACAACTTATGAGATGTTAAATAGGGCCTTAGATTTGAAAGACACTTATAATCACTTTTGTACTCCCAAATACTTAGCATCATACAGGCTATCTCATCTTGAATGGGAGAAGGCCAAAGTGAGGGTCCTCTTCTTGCAGCCACTCTATGAGGCAACCCTGCTCATATGTGGGTCTTCTTACCCCAAAATTAATCAATCATTTCCCCTATACATTTTGTTGATTGAGGATATCAGACAGGTGAGTTTTTTTATTCACCAAATCAATGATCAAAAACTAATTGTTTATAAATAGGATTTGGAGCAATATGATGTTGCTCCAATTCAACCTGCTGCTGATGCAATTATTCAAAATATTTCAAAATACATCACCATCCTCCTTGGCCGGAGGCCAGTAATCTGTGCTTCTATACTCAACCCACAATTGAAGCACACCTTTTTCTTAACTCATGATTTCACCCTTGGTTAATTTGGAATGTCATGTACTCAACTGGCCAAAATGTTTGAAGAGGAAGCACAGAAGTTTGTTACTATTCAAGATTGCAAACCACATGAGATTTTTGCGGAAAGATCAACACACTTATTGGACAAAATGTACCCCTCAGCAACACACAAATGTGGGACCTTGGAATTGGAACTCCAGAGGTATTTTGCAGAACCTCCAGAACTAGAGGACACTGATATCCTTGTGTTCTGCAGGTCCCAAGGTAACTTATTTCCCACCTTGGCTGTGATGGCTCAAAATTATCTGGCAATACCAGCCATCAGCACTCCATCAGAGAGAGTCTTCTCTGGTGGTAGAAGAATCTTGTCATATCAACATGCTTCACTCACGCCTGCGCATGTTGAGCAGTTAGCTTGTGTGAAGGAGTGGGCACGTACATTTGGCTTCCTTTTTGATGAAGTTTAGTTTTAATTTCTTGTTTGTTTCCTCTGCTATACATTTCTATAAAGTAATAAATACATGCTATTTTGGTGACTTGTAATCTCTTCAGGGATTCCAAACTGATCCTGTGCCCGATCCCTATTGTGATCCACGGGATTTAGACCACTAACAAAGATCCCTTTTCCCGATCCCGTTCATGCAAACTGCGGGAAATCCCTAAAACTCGGGGATCGGGGAGCGGGCTTAGCTTCAGCTCATCGGGTCGGAGTCTCGGCAAGAAATCGCGGCCGCCGGAGAGATAGCCGGAGAGCGTGTCATCCAAACTAACGATGGGCAACTTCGCCGGCGTCAGGGCCGTCTTTTGCTGCTTGGTGAAGCCTAGACTTTTACTTCCAACGACTCATGTGCGAGGTTTATGTCACTTCAATTTATTTTTCCCAACATTTGGATATCCGTGTCCACGCCAAATCCTCAAAGGCTTGATTCACTGATGCATCTCTTGTCGGCGAACGTTTGTCAGATATTCGCGATATCGATTGGAAACAACTCAAGCTTCAAGGATTTAATGGTGTCGTGATCGATAAGGACAATTGTTTAGTACGTAAATCTGATCTACACTTGATTTTTCCCTTGTCAAAGTGAACACCCTGCTCTTTAGCTTTAGTCCCAGGATGAAACTGACGCCTTGCACCTCTTTCCGTTGAAAAATCGTTTCGTAGACGAAGCCACATGAAGATCAATTAGTTCCCGAGTTGGACGAGGCCTGGCAGTCTTGCCTTGCCACATTTGGTGGTTCAAGAACTCTGATTGTGAGCAATTCGGCTGGAACAGCCGACGACCCAGCATTGATTCAGGTTAGCTTCTCTAGCATCTCTGTATTCTGATTCCTATATTACTATTCTTTCTGTCTTTCGCGGTTACCTGAGGTTATCGACATGCTGTCCTTCTAGGCCGAGTCAGTTGCCCGTCAGCTCGGTGCCGCGGTGCTCGTTCATGAAGATAAGAAGCCTAGCCAAAAAGTCGTACGAGCCATCCGCAGTTTCTTTTCTTCAACCACCCAACAACCGCCCATTCCAGTTATTTATCCTTCTGTGCCGCCAAGGTTTGGCACTTCAACTTTTCAGCCAATCTCATCAACTTCATTAGCACCAAAGCTGATTGTGGTCGGAGATCGCCTGACAACCGATATCATTTTGGCATCTCGCCTTCGAGATTCATTAGAAAGAGGCACTGCTTCAATAAACTCCAAGTTGGACTTTCTAGGCGGCTTAAAGTTTCCAAACAAGCCAAGCCTCGATTTAACAGAGGACCCAATTTTCGCTATACTCACCACGCATGTGTGGCGAAAAGAGTCTTTTGGGACAAGGCTGCTCCGATGGAGTGAGAAGAAAGCTTTACAACTAATAATACAACATATTGCAAGCAACGCAGCCCTTACACAGCAGGCGCCTCAATTAAGCCTATTTCATCGTGTTTTGGCGCTAAAGCAATACTCACTGAATAACTATCGTCATATTTGCGCCATATTCAAGAATCTGCGTAGGCTTTCACCCAATGAGCTGTCAAATGCGATTGTCATACGTCTTCAACGTTCAATGCTTCATCTCCTAACGATTCTTCGCGCTCAACTTCTACTGGCGCTTTCCAAGCTGAAAAGTTCTATAATCGAGTATATTTGCAATACCACATTTAAATGTTTGATTAAATTAAAACAAACGGTCTCTCTATTCAAACCTATGAGTATTGGTTTTTTTTTACCCAATTCAATAAGACAACTACGAGTTTGGAAAGATATGAACTTCATCTTAAACCCCGCTAACGTCTCATCAAAGCGCAAGAATGGTAGCTTAGATTAAGAAAGCTTTATGCCTTTTGTGGTGGCTTTGGGTGTCCCATATGAAAGGCTAGATATTTTTTCTTGACAAGCCTGTCTACATGCGCGGAACATGTCAAATTATTGACCTTTTTTAAAGAAATTTTAAGCTAAAGAATGAATACATAATCTACGATGCGAGTTTAGATTTGATTGAGAATGACCAAAGGAATTTACAGGTGACGCAAGCCTTTTGTTTGTGTGTTAACAAAAAGAATTTTCGATGCATTGAATAAGGCATAAAGTATGTTTTATTACAATTTTCTTGTCGAAACTAAGTTTCCTAAGTCTAATTGCTTTATAGCGTATAGCAATTTCTGTCGCCTATTTTATACAAGTGTGAGCATGTAAGCATCCGAGAGATGCATTATTTGTCCGGCGATGCAAGGATAATTGTGAGTTTTGTGCTAACACGCTTTATCCATCTTTATCTGGGGAGGCAGAGCCACCAGGATGACAGCTTCCAGTCCCTTTCCTGCGTCTTGATTGTGTGAAGGGTTGAAGAGAGGTGCCATTCTCAAAAACGATCAGCTTTGTGTTGCTAACTTTTTGTCACGGAGGCGATGCGGACGAGAATGTCTTGTTCAGGACGGCAACCGTACTGCACGTCAGAATGTACAACGCGCTGAGGCCCTGCTCTGTGGTTTTAGAAATACACAGTACGTAACACTGCTCAGGACAGCAGCTGGGTACAACAAAATGGAGACCGGATCCCAGGTTTCCAGCGACGCTTGAGATCTTGAACAACTTGTTTCAAGGCAGGGCGATCTTATGGCTTGGCGAGATGAGCACAACTTTCACCTCACACAATCCAGCGGTAACAGCCGTTGGGGTCTTTTGACGGCATATGTCGGCTCAGAGTCAAAGTCTCGAAGATTCCTCACTTCACTAGGCCGTTTCATAACCGACGTGTTCTTTCTTCTGTTCGAGGTTTCATGTGGTAAACAGAAATCGTAACGTATTTACATTTGAACTAACATTATGACACCCTGCACGAAGGGGTTGGACACCTCGTGACAACACGGCAAATCAAGTCTATGGCTATTGGTTCATTGGCTTCCTCAGCAAAGGAATTTTGGAGTCTTGAAATCCATAGGGGGTATGGAATAGGTGATTTGAAAATCGAGATTTATTTATTTTACTAGGTTTTATTCGAAACTCATGAGGATACTGCTAAAACAGTTGAGTATTTTTTTTTGGCACGGTTATAGATCAAGCATTAAATTTTTCTTTATTTTGGGTTACATAAAATTACGAATTTCCTTTTTGGGTAAAAAAAACTCAATGGTTCAAAGAATTGTCTTGAAGAAAAATGCTCCTTACACTTTTACATTTGATATTTTTGATGGCCACAGAAAGCTTGTCGGCTGTACCTTTTAAAACTAAGACATCATTTTCATCAAGAAACCTAGAAGTGGAACTGACCTCTGGAGAAGTCGACTATTCCAAACCTCACAGTTCTTGGAAAAAAGAGGAATTGTCAAGCACTCAAGAAATAACTCGAGCGTCGCCACATGGAAATGATCTTGATTCGAAGCCTTCACAATTGTTTGTGCATCACGATGAGTCTGCTTTGAAGGCTACAAATAGACAAATGACCTTATTCAATGACTTAAGTCTTCAGGAAAAAAATGATGAAGGAAGCTTTTCACAATGTTTGTCTGATGGGTTGGATGAAACAAGGGTTAAGCAAAATCAACTTATAAACCACTCAGCTCAAATTCTCTTTTCACAGTTCTGCTCTATGATTCTTGATCTCTCAGAAAATGACAAGATACAAGCAATCCGGTTCAAGCTCTTACATAGTATCAGCATCTCGAAACAACCTGGGGAGACTTGGAAAGACGTGCTGTCTTATGTAAAAGAAAAAATATCATTTTATTCTCAATCACATTTCTCAGAAAACAACGGCTACCTCGAAGAATTCATTGGGTTTTCCCAGACAAGCATCAAGAGAATGGCGGAAGGTATCTTTCCGGACGCCCAACTGTTTGTCCAGTTTCGAGAGGCTTTGAAACAAAACTCACTAAACCCACTTGACGAGACCATTACTTTCGCAACCAACGCAATAAGGAGAATTATGGACAGCTCGACAACTTATTCAAAGCTTGATAAACATAACGAAATCTTCACTTTAAACCAAGCCATGGAAAGGATTCAAGACGTTTTTGAGGTTCTCAGTGCCGAAAGAGCCTTTTCAGATGCCAAGCTCCAAATTTTGGTCTCCAAAATGCAAATTATTCTTCTGAAAGAATTAACATTTAAACCAAAAGGTGATGAGAAACAACTCATACAGTTGCTCTGGGATGCCAGTGAGTTAGAATTTTAAGTGTCGACTGAAAAAAAAGGTAAATTGCTGAGTCTTAAATTATGATAAATACTACGAGCTACCAGCTCGTAGCATAATTGAACGTACCCGAAATAAAAAAGCCATATATCGCACAATTCAAAAAATTTCAGATCCTGCTGGTCAGTCATTCCTTTTGAACCAAGTTAGAATACGAAACAGAAGCCAAGAGCTCGTTGTTGATGTGGCTTGCTGGCCTTTAGGATATCCTGACACAAATACTGGCCAAATCGCATCAAGCCTACTGCGCAGAGTGTTGAACAGCTGGGCTATCAATCCCCTTACATTTGATGTTAAAGAAGGCCTCGATGAAATGCTAACAGCGACTCAACAAAGACTAAAGACAGAAGAGTTCCAAGAAATGAAGCAGATTTTAGCTAACAAAGCTGCCCAAGCTTCCATTATCGATTTACCTCTATGTGAAAGAATTAAGTCGTTTTTCAATTCAAACCGTCGTCAATCTTTAGCTTGGGTACTTGAAAGGGTACAAGAACGCTGGATTCATCTATCACAAAAAAAGCTACTAGAAACATGAGTAGTCAATTTTTAACACTTAAAAGTAATTCCTGCTTTTTTAATGTTTGATTATTATTATTTTAAAAAGAAAACTGGCTATATGGTTATCGCAAAAACTACATCCTAGAGCGTAAAATTCCGTAAGCTCAATTAATATTGTAATATTCTCCAAAACTAAAAGGACTAATTTATTGCAGTAGGAAATGAAAGATTTTCAAAATGATCATGACCAGAAGAAAGCACCCTAAGTATCAACAGAGGGACAATAAATAGGTGTTATAAAAATAAAATGTGTGTGATTATACTCTGCAAACCGACAGGCTAATTAGGAAAATAAGAAATATTGTCAGCAGGAAGATTTATTGAATTTGAAGTATTGAAGCACTGTACCTGAAATATATGAGTAATTCGAGGCTAGGCACAAAACTAGGCCATTCCTTTTTTTACTGCCTCCAGCTCAACATTTGACATGACATTTGAACTGTATCACCTTTGTATTCTATGGATCCAAAATTACAATTATCTTGTTAAAATAAGATCTTAACATCTCTATGTTAGACTCCTTTAGCCAACCTCCAAATTGAAACCTAACCTGATTATACTCAGGTTAGGTTATTTCCATCTGAGCTTATCCAACTACTCTTTTATATAACTACTACCTCCTCCCATCATTATCTTTTGTTCTGTCTTCTCTACTCTTACCTTTTTATTTCATTGTCTTATTTTACTTTTGTTTTTTCTCTTCCAACAATATCAGCTATGTTTTATTTATCTAGGCTTTACTAGTTATTTATTTACACTAATGATGGACAGGTAGTGTGTAGACTGTGCAGTATGAGCATGCAGTAATACTCCATATCAGTCAATTTATACTGCAACAGGGTGGTTGAGTGGTGTAAGTGCTGTAGTATGCAGTAGTTACTGCATATAGGCCAAATACTCATTATGAGGAGCCCATACTCCCTCCTAAACCAATCTTGAACTTTGCCCTTTGACTCTATGAGATCTTCTTGCCAAAACATTGAAACACCAATATTTCATCTCATCTCATTCCTATATTAAAATTTGTCTTATCACTGTCACCTGTCTCTTACTATCTCTCATATAAGAATAACATTTGTAAGCCCTATATGTCATCCTCAAGCTTTTTGACCAATAGGATTCATTCAAGATGGGCCCAAAAAAGAATAATCATGGATTTTTGGCAAATACCCATCGAACATTATGGGATACCCTCAAGGTCATGGTGAGAAGGTGTGAGGCTGAAAGCATGAAAAGTCTTACCTTCTACACAAGCTCCAATCACTTTCTCTAAATTTTCTTTCAATTATTTCAATTTCTTTGTTAAAATTCAATATTAGTTTTTTTCCTTCTATTTTTGTTTACAAGTCACTCATTTAAGATTAGTTGTTATAAAAATATTGTTGCATCTTGTTTCTATAAAACCATTCTACTTTGTTGAGATAGTAACTTTGCCTATATAACAACAGCATATTATTTGTTACATATCTTGTTACTATAAAAATAACCTTTTTGCTAAAAAAATGTATTAGTCTATTTGTGTTTTATTTTAATTTTGTACCTACAGCATTTAAAGAGGAACATTCTGCTTGAGAATGATTCTTCAGAGCTCTTAGAAATACATTTTTTTACAAATCAATTCATAACAATTTTTTGTTATTAGATTTTTCAAATTCAAGTAATACAAATTACTCTCAGTATTTTTGATATAGGTGAAGCTCATTCCACCAATTAAAGACCATTTTGAATAGTGATATCTCTATTAATTCAACCTACTAGTATTCCACTTCTATTTTAGTTTATTAAAACTGCTAATAATTAGACTGGAGGCCCCAGGATAACAGAAGGAAATGTGCTTAATGGTGAAACCTATACATTCTATCACATCACTGCATCATTTACATCACCCAATATCCATCTTTTTTGATTTTTTATTCTACTTCATATATAATGAGCTGGTTCTCTCATTTTAGAACCAATCAGATCCTCTCACAGCTCTTACCATGTAACCAGAAACTTTACAGCCATCCTGCTCAGAGCATCACAAATTTTAGTAGCACTTCCCCATCTGCATGACCCCATGCCCCAAGTACAAGTTCCCTGTCTTATAGCCATTTATGCAACTGTCCCTCAAGGTATCCAACAAGAAATCCCACCAAATGGGGCTTAAATCTCCTCTTCCCACTGAATCCTCTCATCAGAAGAACACCATAGCAAGCTGCTACTTGGATCCAATTGACATTTCAAAGGTCTAGGCACTTTAATTTTGGGAGTGATTGGATTTGTTAGGTCCAATAATCACATTGTAAATGACAAAATATGGCACCTAAACCTAGTTTGGCTTCTTTGAATGAACAATATTTGAACCTCAACCTTTCTTTCTTTGGAAGGGAAAGCCTCCCTATTCAGCTAGCTGCAGACATTGTGGGAACTCCTTATGGTGTGGGATGAAATAAGGCAGTACCTTGAGGGGGATATTATTGGTAAGTCTGTTTTGAATTTCAGAATTGTCAAATAACCATGGGTTCTAAGGTGTATTATCTGCCAATTTAAATAATACTGAATAGTGAGCCTACAGAGAATCACAAAATATAATAAAATTTGTGTCCTTAACAGATAGAGAACACTTATAAGTAGTCTTTAAATCATACCTATCAATAAAAATAAAGTCAAAACTCAATTTAAAACTAGAATTGTTGATAAAAGAAATACAAATAGTTTACATTATAAGACCAATAATATTTCATTTTATGTTGATTATAATGATTTTTTTAATACCAATAATAAGACTACTAGATTTAATAATAAGAACAATTTATAGATACACTTTGATACTATGTTTTTTATCACTAATACATTTTTTTAATAATATTAAGCTACTGAGCTTTAAACTACAGTTAAACTACTATTCTTCACTAATACTAAGCTACTGATCTTTTCAGTAAAATTTTACTACTATTACTAACTAATACTAAGATACTGAGCTTTTCACTATGGCTGTACTACTATTCTTTAGAATTACTAAGCTGCTGAGCAAGGCTACTGAGTGTTTCAGAGCTAAAATACTACTAATACTCTAGATATCCTGTTAGTTCAGGGATGGTTTCAATCTTCAATAATGGGAACTTATTCCATTGGTTTTTCTGGAAAAATGAGGAAGAGAAGACCTCTATTTATACCTTTTGGGCGACTATAGAGCTTCTCAAAACAGGGGACTTAGAAAAATCATAGTTGAGATGTTTTAGCTGGTGAGATGTATAGATTTGGTGTAGCGATGTGTTTTCTGAGAGAATTTTTCTGATGGTGTTTTTCTTATCATAAGAATGTGATTTCATTGAGATAATTTGGCAGGTGATCTTTTCCTTTTGCTAAGAAAGTGGAAAAATATAGATTCTTAAAATTCAAATTTCTTCTAGTCATATGATAAATTTGAGAGAATTTAGCTAGAAAGTTTTTTCTTTTTGGTGACTTTGTTACATTCTTGCTGGGATAATTTTGCTGGTGGTGTTTTTCCTATCAAAATCATGCGATATCATTGGGTTAATTTGGCTTGTGGTGTTTCTTCCAATCAAAATCATATGATGTTATTGAGATAATTTGGCTGGTGGGAGTTTATTTTTGCCAAGAAAGTGGAGAAAATACAGCTTCTGGCAATTGAAATTTATTCTAGTCATATGATATCTTAAAGAGAATTTGGCTGGTGACATTATTCTTGGAAGTGGAGAAAGTGGGGAAAATATAAAATTTGCTACTGAGTGCACTGTCATTAGATTTGACCAAAGGTGGGGAAAGTATTGTTTTAAGTATTGATATGAAATCTTGCAAAGGTTTTTCTGGTGGTTTAATTCTATTATTCCATAATTTCATGCAGATATTTCATCATTTCTAGCAAATTTGACATGCGTTAATATTACTAAGCAAACATTTTCTCTTGGTAAATCCATTTTAGCTTCTTGCATAGCCATCAAGTATTTTTTTTATTTGCTTTAGGTGGATCAAATGAATCTCTAATGCTGTTCTTGATATGAATGTTGATAGCTTTATGTAGTTTATCTCCTTTTAACATTGTAATTTTGCTATGGATGATGCAATAACATGGATAAATCAGTATGTGTTATTTTAATTGAGGTTTTTCTGGTTGAAAATTTAATCTTCTTATTTATGTGAGCCTGTGAGGTATGTGTGACATACCCATAAGGCCACAAATAACATTATACACAGTTGATTTAGTCTTAAACAGACTTATCAACCAAATTTAAAATGAAAAATAATAAAAAATAAGTATAAATTTCTTTTAGATATGCAAAGTTATAGTTATTATGTCATTTTTGGATTCTAATCTAAAAATAACCTAGGGTAGACCCATAGGGTGTTATACCCAAAAATGAATATTTCTTAAGCTATTAGAAGATTTAAGAATCTCACAGTACAATTGCAAGTTTTTTAGAATTTTTTAAAATTGGTAAATTTGAGTTTAAATAAGTTTAAATTCAAAGCTGCATAAGGTTTATGCAAACTTACCAAAATTTTAGTCAAAATTGAGGTGTTGTGTATATTTACTTAATTGGCTAAAGGTTTGCCATACAGAATTTAAATCCTGAGTGAGATCAATTGAAAGGGGTTTAGGGCCATAGTATGGCTTCAAATAAATGTAAGGGCAGAAACCACCTAGAAAGGTGGGACAAAGGAAAAAGACCAAATAGAGCTTGGGCACCCAACTTTTGGGATCTGAAATTAATAAATCAATTTTTTCCACCTGTATTGGAGTATTTTCATCCTTATTTATACTTGAGGATTAGACTTTGATCCAACATTAAAGTTTAAACTGGGTTTATCCCAATTTGGATAGGAATTTCAAGCTGCCAAAGGGTAATTCCAAATACGCAAGGTTGAAATGAAGGTTTTAAGAACTTCTAAAGCTAAAACAAGCTTAAATTACTAAAGCTACAAGCATCAAAACCTTATTAAAAGCTAAGGTTTGGTGTTTATTGCTATTTTACATGAAAAAATAGCAATAACTTCATAAATTCATCAAAAATCCAATTCTTAATAGATTTGCTTGAAATTTTCACACAACTTACAGATTGATATTATCTGTGTATGAGTTGAATTGAAATTATCTTTTATGAACAGTTTTTATTGGTAATTAGCATAGAAAATTACTGTTTTAATTATAATTAACAAAAATTAAGATTTCTTTGAAAATTAATTAACAATTGAGTTTAAGAGATCTTTGATTGAAACTCTATTCTTAAGTTCTTCTTGTGATTAAGCTTAATGTGAATAAGCTTAATTTGTATTTAAAATTAAAATAATTAATCAAAAAGATGATTGAATTTACTTGGAGTTAAGAATAACACTGGTAACTTTAAATTGGAATTAAAAATAAGTTACCTTAAGTTAAGAACCTTATTTTTAAGTATGATTTTGCAGTTTTGACCTGAGCACGCCCTCTATATCCATTATGAACTATGAGAGCCGCTCTGTAGACATAAAAAGAGTCTATCTATAGCTGCTTTTGTCCATCACTCATCATCATTCCAATCATATTAGACATTTAAACAGGTAAAGTTTTATTAAATATAAAAACTTATTATTAGAGTAATTCTTAAGTTATTTTATTCTTTATTAATTCTAAAAATTAAAGAATTGAAATAATAGAAGTCAGATTATTGTTGTAATCACCAATAATATACTGTATTAAATATGATTATTGTCTTAAGTATCTTTCAAAACCCAAAAATTCCTCTTAAGAACTCTTTAATCACATTTTTTATCATAAAAAGTTGTTTTATATTTGAAATATTGATTTTTGGAATTTTTTAACTTATAATCATTATTTAATGAAATGACTGCTGTTGTTTGACTTGTTGTATTAAATAAGTTTTATAAGTAAGTTTTCTTTCAAGTTCTATGTTTTTTTATAGAATTTTTGTATAAGAATTATCTCTACACCATGTGTGTGATATTTTGTCTTATAAATGATATTCTTATATTATTTATAAGTTGATAAATATTAATATTTTCCATGTGTAATTGTCTCATTAAGATCTTTACATTTCTTATTGTTATAACTATCAGTGACTATAAAAATAATAGAATAATTTTAATTTATTGTAATTATTAATAATTTTATTATTATTAAATTATTCAATAATAATTGAATGTATTTATATATATAGTTATTTTAATAAGGATATAGATTTGTGGTTATAATATTTAGCTATATTATATTTTCTACTGAGGACAGTCATAGTACTCTTGATATTTGTCGGCATTATCAAGGGTTTCATAGACAAAACTTACATTTGGGAGCCTGGCCATGATTTTAACTAATTTTTGGGACATAACTCATATTCTGGACCTTATTTTACTATTTTTCAAAGTAAAATTTCCATAATTACTCTATTATTGGCTTTTTTGGGACTTATCTATTATAAATAATCTTTATATGATTAGAAAAGTTTTTTTTCCTATAAATATTGTTTGAAACAATATACTATTGAGTGATTTGGAATAAATTTCTATTGTCCAACTAGTTGCTTTTTCACATCACAGACTTGAAATTTATTCTTTGAGTTATTATAGTATAAAGTGAATAATAATAATATTTTAATTGCATGATTATCATTTCTTTAAAGAAAATAAAAAATAGAATAAAAAATCTTTTTCTCTCTTCTTTAGACATTCTTCTTCATTTTTGATGTAATTTGTCATAAATTAAACTAAAACAACTCTATTCAATAAGTTATTTTTTGCATATCCTCAGAAAATAACTCATATTTTGTTCTTTCTATAGTGTCATACATCAGAGAAAGCTCATCTGACTCTAGTTTCTCAGAGTCAAGTATTGAAACTCAAAGCAGCCCAGCACCAAGGGGTTTTATTACAAAAGAACCCTTTAAAGGAGAAGCAGGTTAATTCAATCCATTTCTTAGTCCAATTTTCTTTGAAATTGATGTGAAATGACTCCTAATAGAAGTGGAAGAAACTACTCCATCCAATCAAATGGATCTGTACCAGGAAATTCAGGTCATAGATACAAAAGACAAGAATGTCAGCCCAGAGTAGAGGCACAAATGGAGGATGCCAGAACGTCCACCAGTTCCCAAATGTTAGCCAGCATATTTTACACTATAATTGAGAGTACAGAAGCTGAAATAACTTCTTTTCCTATTATCAGACCTGAACCATTTCCAACAGGCAAAAATAGAGATATACCAGTCTCAGTACAAGAACTGGTTTATGGTAGCAAAGAAGCAGGAGTGGGAACTTCTGCCAAGTCTTTGGATAGAAACAATGAACTGATATCTTAAAGTGAAGAAGCTCATGGGCACAGAGAAGACAGAGCACCTTCTGAGGGGTTGGACACCCATGTCTTGCAAAGGACAAGTCCAACAGATAAAAGCTTTGTTGTAAAACCAAAGCATTTTGTCAGAGGACCAGAAGAAGAAGTTAGGAAATGAACAGAAAACAGCCCTGTGGAAGCTCCTCAAGCCTCCAAAAGCAAGAATATTCCTCAGCAAGTCCCAAAGACAAATCAGAAGGGAAAGCAAAAGGAAAAGAGAAAGGCAAAATCCAAGTGGAACAGGCCTTACCCACAGAACTACAGAATTTCAAAGAAAGAAAATACAGCCATGGAAAATGTATTCAATATGGCAATAAGTCTGATGGAATTCAAAAACAAGGAGGCAGAGAGAATGAACCAATAGTTTCCAAAGAAATAGACCTTGTAAAGTATGGACTTTATTTTGAAACTTGTAATAAAGAAATTTTAGCAAAGCTTAACAATTTGGAGTATATCCAACAGAAGTTGAGTAGAGAGATTTTAGAAGTAAAAGAGCCACAAAAGACAATTATTGGTCTAGAAAGTGTGAATAAAGACAATATTTTGCGTTTGACACATATTTATGAGAGAATTGAGTCCAAAGTCACCTTGCTCAATCAAAACAATGATAATTGTCTATATTTTATTAAAAAACAATTAAAACAATTAATAATACAAGTGCAAAACCTGAAAAATTCAACTGGTCATAATGCAGCTCTTTTCCAAGAACAATTGGAAAAAGGTGATAATGCAAGACTTGAATTGAAAGAAGATATTCAGTCAAGTATTAATAATACATCACTTAAGAATGAATTTCAAAGGAAATCCATACCAATTCTTGATAGAAATATGTTGAACTTGAATAATGACTTACATCATAAAGTTTCAAGAAATGCAGAGGTGGAGGCTACCTTCAATTTTAACAATATTCCCAGATTAAAGGAATCTCTATCCTTCAGTGGTGAAGGAGAATATAATCACATGGAATTTATGAAAACAATGAATATGTTTAAAGAGGACTTTAGCATACCAGATGAATACATAAGTGCCAGATTGCACTCATTGTTTACCAGATCAGCAAAGAAATGGTATTATAAAATGAGACAAGACCATGGTAAATACTCTTAGCCTTGGTGGGAAGAACAAACTATTTCCAAATGGGCGCATGATTCCTGAAGATTTAGAATGGAGAATTCCTTTGAAGAAGCCATTTTTGATATTGAGAGGGACAGGACCATGTACTGGTTTCTTAAACAAAAGAACAGATTAACTTCCCTTAATCCTGATATGTCTGAAAAAATGATGCATAAAAGGATATTAAGGAAGTGTGTTGGTGACCTTGAGCATGCTATAAGAAGCAGATGTCTTGAGACTTGCTCTACAGAATATTATACCAATGCAATGGAAGACATCACTACCAGAACAAAAATCAGTAGAAATTGGTATAAACTCCCAATAGACAATAACACTAGTGGGAAACCAATTTCAAGATCAAATAAGCCACAGGACAGAGCTCCTTTGAAATGTCATAAATGTGGAAGTACATCTCATTTGGCCAATACTTGTCAAAAAAAGACAAGAATGAATGAGATAGAAATTGAAGAAGATGATGACACAAAATAAAAAAATGATGTATCTTTACATGAAAGTGACTATGAGCCTTCTGAAGAAGAAGAACTAACAGATAAACTTAGTATAGAAAATATTAATGTTTCCTTTGAAGTCACAGAAGTGAATAATCACTTACACCAGTTCAGTGATGAATGTATGGATCTCATACATGTGAAATATACTGAAATGCAAATAGCCAAGCCAGCCAGAGTTAAAGTTTATACAGATGGATCATCTCGCATCACTAATATTGTGGTAAACAACAAAGAAGCCAAGATAAATCTTGACTAAGGTGCTTTATACACTTTTGTTTGGAAGAATTATCTTGACAAAATTCATACCAATGGGCAAGACCAATAAATGCTAGCTAGAATATGCACACTTTTGGCATTCTTGAGGCAGAAATGATATTTACTCACCCTGAAGTAAGTATCACACTGTAATTTGAATTTGTTGTTATGAATAACTGCACTTCACAACATTTTATACTTGGAAATCATTATCTTAATACTTATGGTATTGATATAAATAATCATAAATACAAATATTTCACTATAGGGGAAAATAGAAGGCAAAAATTTCCTTTTACTACAGAAAAGAAGGACATTAATCTCATAAGACAAGTAAAACAATTCAAAAAGGGGAAATTTGTGATTGATCAATTAATTGAAGGAAAAAATTAGTCCTGAATTGACATAAGAGATGAATTAAGACCTTATTGAAATCAGATTCCAATATAGGGAAGCCTTGCTTCTGATAATGCACCACTAGGGGTAATTAAAGGCCATGAAATGTAAATTATTCTTAATGTGGAAAGATTGTACCATCCACTATTAAGAAGACCAGCTTACCAATCTGGCCCCAGGGCTAGAGAAGCATTAGAATCTCATATAAATGAGCTCATGAAACTGGGAGTTCTTAGAAAGGTTGGACACAATGAGGAAGTAGATGTGACAACCCTGGTAATGATGATAAATCAAGGATTATTGGTGATTTTAGAGCATTGAATACCTATACTATTCCAGATACGTACCCAATTCCTAGAATCCATGAGACTTTGGCTCAATTATCCCAAGCAAAATTCATCACTTCTATGGATGCCCTTAAAGGTTTCCACCAGAATTTTTTTAAACCTCATGCTAGGAAATTATTGATAATTATTGCTCATTTTGGAATTTATAAATACTTGAGGATGCCTTTTGAGATTAAAAATGCACCCTCTCATTATCAAAGAATGATGAATACCATTTTCCCACATGAATTATCAGAGGGGTGGTTAATAATTTATATTGATGACATTATCATTTTTTCAGAAACCTGGAAATTGAATTTAGAGAGGCTTTAATTAGTACTTAAGAATATCATTTAAGTGAACATGAAAACATCACAAAAAAATGCAATTTTGGACTTCATGAGTTAAAGGCTCTGGGACATGTAGTTTCACAACTAAGCCTTGGTGTTGATAAAAACAAAGTGGCTGCAGTCTTACTGAATCCAATATCCCAGAGAAAGAAATAAATGATGTCTTTTTTAGGGTTTTCCAGTTATTATAGGCAAAACCTCAAAGATTTTACAATCCATGCCAGATGGGTGTGCAGAATTTATGACCAGAAAACTATCTTTGAAATGACACAAGAAAGGATGCAAGAATATGATAAACTCAAATATTGCTTAACCAATGCACCATTGTTATTGATAACAGAAGGGAAAATTCCTTTCAAGCTGTATATTGATGCATGTGGTGAAGGTTTAGGTGCAACTCTTCATCAAGCTCAAATTGACAATGACAAGCCTTATTAAGGTCCAGTTTGTTTTATTTCAAGACAAATTAAACCTACCAAGGCCCGCTATGGAGAAAGCCAAATCAAGTGCCTTTGCCTTGTTTGGGGGTTCAAAAAACTACATTATTATCTTGATAGTAGTGTGTTTGAAGTCATTACTGATTGTTATTGCATGAGATCACTTCTTAACATGAAAACACCTAACAGACACATGTTAAGATGGAAGATTGCTATACAGGATTATAGAGGAAATATGATCATAGTAAACAAAGCTGGAAATATTCACAAGAATGCTGATGGCTTGAGTAGATGGTAATTAACCAATACAACTGATAATCCTGCATAAGTTCCTGCAAATGCAGAACCTCAAATTTAAATAGAAGGAATTAATATGACAGATGTGGGAACATAATTCTTTGAAGAAGTTAGAGAAAGCTATAAGCAAGATAAAAATTTCCATATTCTTACTTCTCTAATTGACAAAGATTGCAACGATGAAGCTTTAGCTAATTCTTTGGATGATATATGGAAATCATCATATGACAATGGAAGATTTCATTTGTTTGATGGTATCTTATATGATAGGTCTAAAGACACATGTGTAATGGTCTTACATAGTAGAATTTTAATTAACACAATATTACTAGATTGTCATGACAACATCTATTCTGGACCTCTTTCTGAAGAAAGAACAATTGAAAGAATTAAGACATGTGCTTGGTGGCCATCTTCAAGAAAAGATGTCATTGAGTACTGTCACAGTTGTGACAGGTTTCAGAAGGCCAATAAGGCTAATGGTAAAGGATTTGGTTAAATGAGTCATATCCAAGAACCAAGTACCCCATGGGAAGTGGCTCATATGGATCGGGTAACTGCCTTATCACCTTGTGGTGAAAAAAGCTACAATGCATGTCTTTTTATTGTAGACAGGTACAGAAAAAATGCAATCTTTCTACCATGTCATCAAGATGACACATCTATGGATACAGCTATTTTAATTTGGAATAGAGTAATACCTAATACTGTTTTTTTAAAAATATCATTATTGATAGAGACCCAAAATTTACATCAGCCTTATGGACAAATTTACATAAGATTTTGGGTACAAAACCATCTTTCTCAACAGCTTACCATCCACAGACTGATGGATTAGCATAAAGAATGATTCATACCCTTGAGGACATGATCAGAAGATTTTGTGCTTATTGCCTGGAGCTCAAAGATTCTGATGGCCTTACTCATGACTGGTGTACACTTATACCAGCATTGGAATTAGCCTACAAGACTTCTAACCACACTTCAACAGGCAAGACTCCTGAAATGTTGGAAAAGGGATGGAACCATAAACTTCCAGTTGATACTTTGAGGCAAGATTTAATTGATATTCATCAAACTGCTTCAATCTATAAGCTATTGCTTGATAAAGTGAGGCATCATGCAATTAAAAGCATGAATGACTCCTTTGAATATGCTAACCAAAAGTGGGATAAAAGTCATAAAACCCCAGAATTCAAAGTAGGGTATCTAATACTAGTTTCAACCTTTAACTTCAACAATATTGAAGGAATAAATAGATTAAAATATTCCTTTTCAGGACCATTGATTATTAAATAACTTCATGGGACAAATGCAGTACAATTAAAGCTTTCAGGAGAATTGGAAAACAAGAATCCAACTTTCCCTGCAGTCTTGTAGAGCATTACACTTGAAATGATAAGGAATTATTTCCTTTGAGAGATGAAACACCCTTAGAAGTACCACCACTTGATAAAAGTGAAGAGAAAAAGGTACTAAAGCTCTTAATATAAAGGAGACTTAGGCAAAAAAATGAAAGAGAATACTTAGTCAGGTACAGAAACCCACAACATGAGGATGAGTGGATTTCAGAAAGTAAAGTACCTGATTCCTAAAATGTTTCACAGAAGGTTCAGACATGAGAGAAGACCAATTACTCAATAATAAGTTTTCATTGTGTGCTTTACATACTTAAAAAAGTAAAAGTAGAGAGGTTGGACAATGGATTATACCCCCCCAAATAAATTGGGGGTAAACTACTAAGTGAAAATTGTAGCACAATTTTTTTGGTGGTAGAGAATTTGAGCCTGTGAGGTATGTGTGACATACCCATAAGGCCACAAATATCATTATACCCAGTTGATTTTGTCTTAAACAAACTTATCAACTGAATTTGAAATAAAAAAAGACAAAAAATAAGTATGACTTTTCTTTTGATAAACAAAGTTATAATTATTATGTCATTTTTGGATGCTACTCCAAAAATAACCTAGGGTAGACCCATGGGGTGTTATACCCAAAAATGAATATTTCTTAAGTTATTAGAAGATTTAAGAATCTCAAAGTAAAATTGAAATTTTTTAAACATTTTTCTAAAATTTTCAAATTTAAGCTCAAATAATCTTAAATTCAAGGTTGCATAAGGTTTATGAAAACATACCAAAATTTTAGTCAAAATTCAGGTGTTGTGTATATTTGCTGAATTGGCTGAGGATTTTCCATACAGAATTTAAATCCTGCCTGAGCTTGATTGAAAGGGGTTTAAGGCCATAGTATGTCTTCAAATAAATAAAAGGGCAAAATCCATGCAAAAAGGTGGGACAAAGGAAAAAGACCAAACAGAGCTGGGGTACCCAAATTTTGGGATCTGCAAGGATTCAATCAAGGTTATCCACCCGTATTGGAGGATTTTCAACATTATTTAAACTTGAAGATTAGACTTTGATCCAACATTAAAGTTTGAACTGGTTTTATCCCAATTCTCACAGGAATTTCAAGCTTCCAAAGGGTAAATCCAAATATGCAAGATTGAAATTAAGGTTTTAAGAACTTTAAGAGCTTAATTAAGCTTAAAAAGCTTAAAGTTTTAAATTTAAAAGTATTCAAACCTTATCAAATGTTAAGGTTTGATGTGTATTGCTACTTTACATGGAAAAATAGCAATAATTTCATAATTTCATTAAAAATCCAATTCTTGATGGATTTTCTTGAAATTTGCACACAGCTTGAAAATGAATATTATATGTATATAAATTCAATTTTAAGTATCTTTTATAAACAGGCTTCATTGGTAATTAGCCTGGAAAATTACTCTTTCAATTATACTTAAAGAAAAAGAAGATTTCTTTAAAAATAAATTCAAAATTGAGTCTAAGAGATTTTTGATTGAAACTCTATTATTAAATTGTTCATGTGATGAGATTTAATGTAAATAAACTTAATATATATTCAAACTTAAGATAATTAATCCAAAAGAGGATTAAAATAACTTGGAGTTAAGAATAACACTGGTAACTTTAAATTGGAATTAAAAATAAGTTACCTGAAGTTAAGAACATTATTTTTAAGTATGGTTTTGAAGTTTTGGCCTGAGCACCCCCTCTATATCCATTATTAATTATGAGAGCTTCTTTTTAGACATAAAAAGAGTATACTCATTACTGTTTTTGTCCATAACTAATCATCATTCCAATAATATTACACATTTAAACAGGTAAAGCTTTCTTAAATATAAAATCTTCTTATTAAAGTAATTCTTAAGTTATTTTATTCTTTATTAATTTTAAAAATGAAATAATTGAAATCATAAAATTCAGATTATTGTTGTAATCACCATGAATATAGTTTATTATATAAGATTATTGTCTTGAATATCTTTTAAAATCCACAAATTCCTCCCAAAAACACTTTAATCATATTTTTTATCATGAAAAGGTGTTTTATCGTTCAAAATATTAATTTTTTGCATGTTTTGAACTTATAATCATTATTTATTATAATAACAGTTGTTTTTTGACTTGTTGTATTAAATAAATATTATAAGTAAGTTTTTTTTAAAGTTCTATATTTGTTTATCTAGTATTAGTATTTTTTATATAATTTTTCTCTGAAAATTATCTCTACACAGGGTGTGTGATAATCTGTTTTATAAACAATATTATTTTATTATTTCTAAATGGATAAATATTAATATTTTCCACATGTAATTTTCTCATTAAGAGCTTTACACTTCTTATTGTTATAACTGTCAGTGACTATAACAATAATAGAATAATTTTTTTATTATTAAATTATTTAATAATAACTCAATTTATTTTTTTATACATAATTATTTTAATAATTATGTAAATTTGTGGTTATAATATTTAATTATATTATATTTTCTACTGAGGAAACTCATAGTAATATTGATATTTGTCACTATTATCAAGAGTTTCATAGAAAAACCTCACCAATAATGCCCAAGACTTCTTTATGGTTTGATTTACCTAGTTCCATAGTTCTGAGATTTGATTTGCTTCTACAGAGTTATTCCACAGTTTTATGTCCATATCTGAAATTATTCTGTGTTTTGTTTTCTGCTGCAGAGTTTTCCTGCAACTTCAATTCATAATGAAGTCTCTGGAGTCATTCCCTAATACCTATTTAAACGTCTGAAATCATCCCCCATTTCCATTTTATTTCCTGGAGGCATTCTGGGATTTGTCTATAATTTTGCAATGCTATGTTTATTCTCTGGAATTGATCTGCATTTTTGTTTCAATCCCTGGAGTTATTCCACAATATCTTCCATAATTCCTCCAAGTTCCTCAATTTTATTAAGATCTCTTCCAGAATTCTGTAATTTTATTCCCATTTCTTCTCTGAAATTCCGAAATTAAATCCCTATCTCCAAAGTTATTCTGCAACTTCATTCCATAATTCCTCTTCCCATCTCCAGAATTATCCTGAATTTTAATTTTCTTGTCTGAAATTACACAATCTCATTCCCCTTTCAAATATTACATTCTGAAATTTTATTCCTTTCTCTGGAGTTATTATGGGATTTGTCCATAATTCCACATTTTTCTAAATTATTTGGTAAGCTTGAGACTGGTATAATTGGTATGGAATACCAAAACGTGGATGCAGATGAATCATCTTCAGGAAAGGAATTTCCATATCATCCAAAGGGTGTGTATGGCAGTGCTTAATTCCACAAGAGTAGTTTTTCATTGGAATAAGGTTATTTCAAGGTGATTTGTATGCTTCTTTCAAATGCTATCATCCTATTATAAACAGAATTTCTATTGTGCATGTAGTTGACTTCAGAGAATGGCCTACAGGATGCTGAACATCAAGAGTTCTGATATATATATATAGATAGAAGTGTAATCACCGCAATGTGAAAATCATCACTCAAAAGTATAATTCATCCAACATCAACATAAATTAATAATTTTTAAAAGTCTGTTACAATATATTATAACTGAAAAGTCCAGGAGAAATTGATCCAACGGCTAGGACACAGGAACTTGTGATTCTCCAGGATTGATATGAAACAAATCATTCTGGGGCTCATAAAAAAAACCCTATGATTGGGCTTATTCAAAAATGGGACTTTAAATCAAGTCCTTTCTGAAATTGCGCCTTCCTTAGAATGGCTCATTCACAAGAAGTTTTGAGAATAAGACAATACAATATACTATTTGGCCAAGGAAAACTTACTTGATGAGCTCAAAGGATTTCCCCATGGTCTATTAATTTGTGCTGCCCCAGACTTCTGGATGACTAAGGATTGTAAAAAATACTACTTGGAAATTTTAATATATTTTTCTTTTGAATCATTTTACAGGTCCTACACAAGTTTTGAAATGTGTGGGATATTTTGGGATTGTCTTCAAGAGTGTGGCATAATGAACCAGCTCTATTGGATCACTGTAAAAAGCACATCAAACAACCTCACAATACTGCAGGCATTGGAAAAGTGATTTTCTCTGGTAGGTGTGTTTGATATATTCAAGGGGAATTCCATTTGTTGTGTCTTATGGTCAAGGCCTTTCTTGAAAAACTCAATTCTGTGAATGAGGAGGATTATGATTAATTTGATCCTTGCCTCCACACTGACCAATAATGCATTGGTGAACAAGAAATTGATAATAATGTGGAAATTTGTTCAAGTAAGGGTAAATTAATAAGATTAAAACTATCATCCTACTTATATCTAGTTCATTTTTCTGACCAGTATGATTCATGGGGACTTACAGGTTTCATCACACTTTTAATAAAATGCAGAGCATCAACCCTGTGTTTCATTGTGCATTGAACAACATGTCCATTGGAGGGAAACAGGCAGGAATCCAACCTTTAAATTTGTTTTTGAAATACTCACCTGAACCACCAATTGGAGAAGATAGAAAAGCTGCATTAAAATCTCCTATTCAAGACAAATCACTGATCTGTTGCTTAAGGGACTTCTGCTCATATATCCACAGCTCACCCATGCATTACAATATTTTAAAGAAAATTTGTGAGTGCACAAAGAATAAAAAACCAATGCCTCAGCATACCAGCCATAAAACAGAATTACCTATTCAAACAAATAAACTAAGCCCAGAAATTGAAGACCTCAATTATATTTTACACTAAGCTACCCAATCCTAACATGAAACCACTTAAAGACAAACAATGGGCTTAAATGGAATAAATAAAACCATCACTCTTGTGGGGAGTTCCACAGTTACTTACTCATGAAGAATTGATTATTACCTTTCTATCAATAAATCTGTACTGAATTCCATTTCTGGGCTCAAAACCCAATCCAAAGTGGGCCAGTGCCTTCAATGACACCACAGATAATCTTAAAAAGTATATTGAAAAGACATAAAAAAACAAGGATTCCTTTATTGCATGTATCTTTGAGCCCCTATATCACCAATCTATTCTTGTTAGAATGGGCATACCCCATTCCAAAGATAAACCAGCAGTGGATGTGTTATCAGATTAGTGTTCTTATCACAATGAATACCTCACCAATGAAAAAGGGAACCATTTACTTTACCCAACCCCTAGATTTCCAAAGGAAAAAAATGCCCAACTCAATATGTGAACTATTTCAAACTCCCAATTGGAAATTTTCAATAAAGGTTGTTTGAAAATTGTCAAAACAAAAATGTATTGGGGTATCTGACTAACCCTTGGCTTATGTCCCCCAAGGAAGAAATTATTACTTACTGGAAGGTGGGTTTTCCGGTTGAACACCATTTTTGTCTATTTACTTTGATTATTAAAGCTTAAACTATGGCCACAGAGACATATCCACAGTGGGAATTTCCCCATATTGGGCTCCATTTCCATCCAATACCTCTCAATACCTGCATCTTTGGCCTTGGTAAAGTCTGTGTTTTCTCAGAGTGGCTGCATTGTCAATCCAAGAAGAAATGGGCTTGGCTAAAAAGCATTATCTCATTTTACTTGAATCAATGAATTGGTGGTGCATTCAAAAGGCACTTTGAGCAGTCTTTGATAGCTAAAAACGTTTGGTCTAACAGGGTGGCTTCACATATTCTTTGTATTAGAATTAAGATTAGGTGCAATATAATGATTGATTTGGGTCACCAGGTTTTTAGGCAATTGCAGAGTATAATTTCCCTGAAAATAATTGTGTGAAATGAAATGAGTGTTTGTGACTTAATCTGAAAATTTTCCAGTACTTGCAGTACTGGCACATTCCTTCTCTAAATTGAAAATATTGTGCAGTAAGCTTAAATATCAGTAAGGAACTGAATTCAGTCTCATTCAATATTTTAAAAAAATGTGAGACTTTAAGGTAGGACCACATATTCAAAAAGGTAACAAAACAACTTTGAAAAACCTATTTTAACAATAAGAATTGAAATTATAATCTTAAAATAAGTAAAAATGCCATAAGAAGACATCAACTCTTGATTATCTCAGAAAAAAATTAATCAAAATGTGGAATAAATCATACCATTTGATTCCTCATCAAAGATGCAAATATGACCTCTTTATTCCATATCTGTAAAAGTAATACTTACTGAGATAACCTGGGTATATGCACTTTCAGGCTCAGTGCGTATATCCATGGTTTTTAGCTCATAGATTTTCAATTATAAATTATAAAGAGTTGATTCAAAAAGAAAGTTACCACCAAATAAATGTAAGATTAAACCTTATGAGGGGATATTGGTAAAAATAGCAATATCTGTTGACCATTTAAATTAAAAAGTGGATATTCAGCTGCTACTAGTTCAAATGTGGGGAATTAAGTAATTTTAATCATGATATTCAAGGTAAAACCCTATGATATCCCATTTTGAATACCAAAATAGTGAGTTTTGACAGAAAAGATAAGTTACAAGAAAGATCATCAGAAATAGAGTTTTGATGATCTAATAAGATACTTTTGGAAACTTAACGAGGACATGCCAAGCTATCATATTTAACGCTCTGAATTTCTGCAGCATGAATAAATTCAAAGCTATCAATGATCAAAGCTTAAGATTTAAAATGATCATTTATGATAATTAACTCTAATCTTAGTTTAGGTTAAACAGTTGAAAAAGAGATAAAACTGGTTCATAATAGTATTTTATGATTGAAACTACTACAATACATGAAAGTAAATTACTTTACAAGATTATTATGTAATCAAATCAGACTTACAGTGATGACTCTAAAAAATGGTGTAATAATGATTTAATAATCACAAAACTGTAAGATACTGATCAATTCAAGTGTATACCCTCAGTAACTTTCTACAAGAAGGAAGGATCTTTACTATAAAAGAACCTCTTCTTCCTTTGTTTCCGCCTCACATGCAACAAAATACAATAACACATTCAATGAAAGGGAAATTTATTTATTCTTTAATACAAAACTGTTATATTATTAAAGGACAAAGCTGTATCTTATATTAATCACTATTTTATCTTTGATTACATCAATGTCTTATTGTCATTTGTTAAATTTCTCTCAAAATCTCTAAATCCATGTAAAAAAAGTAAGATTTTTAATTTCTTCTATTTTAAGTGTAAACACAATTTGAATAAATTTTATTTACATTCCTAGGAATAGATTCATTCAAAATTATTATATGAAGTGTTAAAAGTAGGTCATTTTCTCTTATTATGATATTTTTTCTTAATTATAATTTTTAATAGTTCTTTTATTAACATAAATAGTACTTATATTGATATATAATTTTAATATTAGTGATATTATTGTTATGAATTGTTTTCAAGTTTTAAATTACAAGTTTCCATGCATTTATCATTTTTTTGGTAACAGTATTAATTATCAAATCTTGATATATGTATCTTATTATTCTTTTTTATTTATTCCAATAATATAAATATTTCTACATCATGATTACAATAATTCTTTGTTATTATAATTATTTTTGATCTTATTATTATTCAAAATTAGGACATACAGTGTACAATAAGTAAAATATTAGTAATTTTTACTTATTTTTTCATAGTCAAACCTTACAACACATCAGTGTCATATTCACCAAATTAAACAATTGTTTCAGTAGTCATGAATAATAATTTGAAACTGCAATTCCATCATTGATTTACACCATACTAGTGTGGTAAGAGCCCCACCACTATACTTATGTGTCATTTTAAATTCAAAACATATCAAAACTTGTTAGAACATACAAAGGAAAGCCTCACCATGGAAGATGTATTGTGGGAAAAATGACTGCCCTGCTAATCATGTAAAAATTTACTCCATTATAATCAGCTTAACTACAAATTGATAGTGAATTATGTAATCCAATATCCACATCCTCAGTCTCTGGTAAAACCTTTGTTTATTATAATTATTGATCAATTTAGTGGCTTTATTACCCTAAAGCTTCTCAAAAACAAAATAAAACCTTCAATAGCTTTAGAAAATTGAAGATTACCACAGAGAAGCTTCACTAAAAGCAAAACAAATAACTTCTTATGGAGGAGGTGAGCTCATAAACAAGTCTTTCAAAAAGATCTGAAAATAAAGTGGAATAGAAAATCTAATCAGTGCCCTATAAATCACTCAGCATAATGGAATATCTGAAAGAGGAAATAAAGTTATAATTTAGAAAAAAAGATGTTTATTAATTAAATACTGTCTACCAGTTAAGCTTTGGAAAAACTCTGAAAGTAGCATCAAATTATGCAATAAAAGATTTCAATAAGACAAAAATAAACAATTGTACAGCTTCTGGTTCTCTTACATAAATAATCTCAAAAATAAGAGCTGATGCTACTTTTTCAGTAGTTCATCTATGTCAGCTCATAGGAAAACCATGAATACTCAATTGGAGGGAATTTTTCCAAGTGCGCAGATACCTTTATCATAAAAAACACATATTGCACCAGTACCTTGAACAAAACAACAACCAATTCCACCTAGGGAGACAAGCCAATTAATAAAAGATTGCTATCTTGCTGAAAAGTGAGTAGAAACCATAATATGTTTTCCTGAAGCTCCAAAAAAACTCATTTTATGCCACTCTACTACTGAGTCCAAACACACAGAAACTTACAGTGCCACAAAGGAAAAAATATTTTTATTGAACCCTAGAAATGAAATCAATTTACCAGCTCAAGATAAACCAATAAATACTCAATTGAAACAAAGGTGAAATTCATCTTCCTCTCTGTGAGGAAAGCCATAGTTTCTTCAAAACAGAACATATGGATATAAAGCTAAATTACATTGAAGAAATACTATGCAAAAGAGAAAAAAATTTGAGCATGTCTCATACCAAAACATGAAATTTGACTTCCTTATCAAAGCTGTAGGTAATACTTCTATCAACTATTATTGACCCTCCTTAAACTTTTTTTAAGCTAAATCTGCTTCTTTCCTGGAGGTACATTCCAAGGGGAGGTGTTAGCCTCCCACAGACAGCCTCCAGAGTGAAGGATAACCTTATTCTACTCAGGTTAGATTTCTGGTTGAGTCTTTTTAAAAGCTATGAGAAAATAATTGAAGCTTTAACTATGACTGTGACATGTGAAAAATACTTAATAATAGAAGTAAAACGGATCTAAGCTTAAGGAATATCTGTGATGACCTTTTTGAAAGCCCCAGTTGCAATTATTATTAATTGACATATTATAATAAACACTGATATAAGGAGTATTATAATATTAAACTAAATACTGTAAGGGTTACCTCTAGGTAATAAATTACAACCAAATAATAATAAGATGAATAAGATTATGGGGGATTTTGCCTTCAGGGGAATGCCTCCTTTATCTCAAATAAAGGAGGAAAGAGGTGGATAACCTCTCACCCCCTTTATAGAGTTAAATTCTTACTCAAGTAGTTGTTTTGTGGTTCAAAGAAACCAAAATAACCTGTATTAGTGTCCAAATGTGGTTTTGGAGCCACATATTAAGCTTTTATTCATACTTAAGGTGAAGATTTCCATAAATAGAAGGTTCAGGCCTTTTCTTAAAGTCATAATGTGTTCAATGATTTGAAAGTAATGTCTGAGGGACCCTCATTACTAAAGTTATGAGTACTCCATGTAAGAAATGAATTGAATGGTTTTGAAACTTTTTAATTTAATTGTATATACTAATTCCCCACCATACTACTCAATACAGCATAAAGTGGAGCTTTTTAAGCTTTATTATGAGCCAAAAACAGATAAATATCCTTTTGGAGGCTTTGAAACCTCATGAGTCAATTGTATGAGATATTCTCCCACAATACCACTTTATGTGGGATTATGTGAGCCTGTGAGGTATGTATGACATACCCATAACGCCACAAATAACTTTATAAAAAGTTTATCTGGTCTTGAAATGGCATATCAATTGGATTTCAAACAAAAAATAACAAAAAATAAGTATAACTTTTTTTGGATAAACAAAGTTATAATTATTATGTCATTTTTGGATTCTACACCAAAAAAACCTAGGGTAGACCCATAAGTTGTTATACCCAAAAAAGATGATCTTTTAAGTTATTAGAATCTTTAAGAATCTCACAGTACAATTGAAACTTCTTGAATTTTTTTAAAAAATTGTTAAATTTAAGCTTAAATAAGCTTAAGTTTAAAGTTTCATAAGGTTTATGCAAACTTACCAAAATTTTAGTTAAAATTGAAGTGTTGTGCATATTGACTTAATCAGCTAAGGGTTTGCCATATAGATTGTAAATCCTGAGTGAGCTCAATTCATAGTGGTTTAGGGCCACAGTATGGCTTTAAATAAATATAAGGGAAGAAACCACCTAGAAAGGTGGGTCAAAGGAAAAAGACCAAATAGAGCTGGGGTACCAAACCTTTGGGATCTGAAAGTACTAAATTATTTTTTTCTACCTGTATTTGAGTATTTCCAACCTTATTTAAGCTTGAGGATTAGACTTTGATCCAACATTAAAGTTTAAACTGGTTTTATCCCAATTTGGACAGCAATTTCAAGCTGCCAAAAAGTAAACCCCAATATGCAAGCTTGAAATCAATATTTTGTGAACTTTCAAAGCTCAAATAAGCTCAAAACTTTAAATTTACAAGCATCAAAACCTTATCAAAAGTTAAGGTTTGGTGTGTATTTTCATTTCATGAGTAAAAATAGCAATAACTTCAAAAATTCATTAAAAATTAAATTCTTAATGGATTTGCTTGAAATATTCACGCAGCTTCCAAATTAATAATACCTGTGTTTTAATTAAATCTTGATTTTCTTTGATCAAAAGTTTCTATTGGTAATTAGCCAGGAAAATGACTCTTTTAATTATACTTAAAGAAAATTAAGATTTCTTTAAATAGTTATTTAAATTGAGTTTAAAAGATTTTTGCTTGAAGCTCTATTTTGAAGTTGTTCATGTGATAAACTTTAATGTAAATAAACTTAATCTATAGTAAAGCTAAAATTAGTTCATCCAAAAGAGGATTCAAGTGTTTTGGAGTTAAGAATAACACTGGTAACTTTAAATTGGAAATAAAAATAAGCTACCTTATTATAAGAACCTTATTTTTGAGAATGGTTTTTCGATTTTGACCTGAGCAAACCCCCTATATCCATTATTAATCTTGAGACCTGCTCTGCAGGAATAAAAGAGCCTGCACAGAACTATTTTTTTCCATAACCAATCAATCATTCCAATTATATTAGAAATTGAAACAGGTAAAGTTTCATTGAATATAAAAGCTTATTGTTAAGGTAATTTATAAGTTATTTCATTATTTATTAATTTAGAATTGAAGAATTGAAATAATAGAATTCATATTATTGTTTTGATAACAAATAATACCTTTTATTATATAAAATAATCATCTTAAATAACTTTTAAAATCCAGAGATTCCTTTTGAAAACTCTTAAATCATATTTCTTATCATGAAAAATTGTTTCATCTTTGAAAATATTGATTTTTGGTGTGTTTTCAACTTATAATCATTATTTAATATAATAACTTTTGTTGTTTGACTTGTCTTATTAAATAAATATCATAAAGAAGTTTTCTCTAAAGATCCATATTTTTTATCTATTATTAGTTTTTTTATATCAAACCTTTTTATAAGAGTTATTGCTGCACAGTGTGTGTGATAATCTTTTTTATAAATAATATTTATATTATTTATGAGTGGATAAATATTATTATTTACCAGGTGTAATTGTCTCATTAAGAGCTTTACACTTCTTATTGCTATAATTGTCAGTGACTATAACAATAATAGAATAATTATAACTTATTATAGCTATTAAATGTTTTTTATTATCAAATTATTTAATGATAATTAAATTTATTTTTTTATTATAGGTATTTTTAATAATCATATAAATTTGTGGTTATGATATTTAATTATATTATATTTTCTACTGAGGACAGTCATAGTACTCTTGATTTCTACTACTATTATCAAGAGCTTCATAGACAAAACTCACAGATCATAGCCTTGAATAATTAATTAAGTTCCATTTTATAAGATAAAGACCTCAAATTTTAGCCAAAATTTGGATTTAAAAAATGGTATACTTATGGACCACTTTGCATCAAGTATGAAAAAGCTATACAGGATCAAATTTCTTTTACTTTCTTGTAAAATAGTACTTTTATTATCTTAAGAGAAAACTATCAATAAGCTGTGAAATGTGTAATATGAAGGATAAGGCTTGCATATATATTTAGCCATATCTAGATTTCTAGAAAAGAATTGATTTGAAGGGTCTCTAATGAAAAATATGGAAGCTAGATGGGAGGTGAAAAAATAGTTTTATTTTTCCAAGTTTTTCAAATAATAATTTTATGTTGGTGCTACAGTATTGGAGATGGTACCATTGAACAAAAGACCCCATTTGATGGGGCTGTTCTCCAAAATATAAATTCCAAATGAGAGGTGAATATCAATGTTTATGCTAAGAAAGAGTTTGTAGCCAAATCAAATTGACTGGTTCCTCTTTTTGGGTAATAATAATGATCATTTCTCAAAGGGGAAGGTTTTCTCTTTCAAATGATCCAATTTAAAAAAAATCTGTTTTTTTTTCTCTCTGTGTTTGTGGCCTTATTGTACCTTTATTTGGTTAAATAAAGGTTCAAGGTGTGTATTTGGCTCCTTCTTGTGTGCCATGTTTATGGTACTTTTGTATTTCTTGCCTGTGCTCTGGATCTCAGTCACAGGATGAAATTAAGTAATTTCTACCCAAGCTTATGGAACTAATACCTCCTCTCATCAGCATTTTTTGTCTTTTTGTATTCTATAATCTTACAGTTTTATTGAATTGTATTTTTTTACTTTTGCTTTTTCTCTTCCTACAATATCATCTATATCTTATTTATATACGTTTTAGTTGTTCTTAATGCAAGCTATACTAGTGCTTTAAGGACCTCACCAGTGTTATTTCTTTGATAACTGTATTTAATTGTTGTCCTAAATTTCAGTTCCTATATTTTATCTTTCAGGTAATACTATGCTGCATTATAATTGTTTTTAGTTGATATTTGGCTTCTAGGTAGTTCTAATTCATAGTTTATATTTAATTAACTACAAGAATTCTGAAACTAATCCCTTATTTGATGTCCTCTGAGCCTTAAGAATCTTTAGCATCATCTTTTGACTCTAAGAAGCTATAATGTAAGGATTTTTTAATTGAAAAAAATCCAAAAAAAAGGAGAATTGAATTGTGTCAATCTCAAAGAGTAAATATGAAGCTTCCATATCAGCCCTCAAGAGCTTCATGTATTTCAAAGCTTACAAATACATCATCAAGAAAATATTGATTTTTGAGAAATACTAGCTTCTATATTAAAGGTTCTGATTTAGATGAAGAGACCTTTTAAATTTCTTTTATGAACGAACTATGTCTTTAATCAAGTAAGAATACTACTTTAATAACCTTTAACCAAATAATAAAAATAAGTTTAAATATATTGAGGCACGTTAGTAATTGTTTTCCACTTGGTATCATTATCTCAGATTTGAGGATCATATCTTGGTACTCAATATTCTTAATAAAAAGTATCAGTGTGGATCTTTTAGAAGAAGTATTCACAATTTTCAATATATTGTATTAGTGAGGAATGAGGGGGAAGAAGCAAACCTAAAAAAATACACAAAAAGAGAACAGTATAGCAAGGAGAGATGTTTCATTGAAAATAAAGCTCTCTTACACGAATTGAGAGGATGAAAAGAGAGAGCTTTTACAACACAGTAATTTTCTAGGATTTTGAAAAGGTTTAGAATTCGGTGATGGACTGGTTCCAATCAAAATGATAATTTTGGCAAGTTTTATTTCTACAAAAAGCAATATTTTGTTTCAAATCAATCCATAAACTATTTCCAAGCATATGAAGAAAATGATCTATTCTCTTTGTAAGTAATCACTCTCAAAATTATTTTTTATTCATATATCAGATCATTATACCTCTTTGAAAATACAATTAAACATATTCCAGTTTTCAAAAAACAATCGTATCATTAATAAATAAAAGCTTTCTTGAAAATGGAACTGGAATATTTCTATCTGGATTAAATTGGAAATAAGACTCCAATTTGATGAAGGAAAATATTTTTGAATTTTAATACGGAATGGTATCTTTTAAATATTGGTAATATTGTTGAAGGGAATTTTGGATTAAAAAAAGTTCATAAAACTTCCAAGTTATGAATAGTTCTACAGGAATTGTCAAAAGCTTTAGAATGAAAGATTCCAAGTCTCTATTAAATTTATTTATGTAACAGAAATATAATTCAGTCAAACTGAAATACCTAGTGGGAATCACTATTTTGATTTGAAAAAGAAGAATACCTTTTTTATGATAATCCTGAAAGCTAATTATAGTACCTGCATCTTTAAAGAGGTTACTTAATGAACTAAAAAGTTTTGAATGTGAAGATAAAATTGGCTTTTCTTTTTTTGAAGAAGAAATATTCCATTAAAATCTCAAAAGTAAGCTGATTAAAGCTCAAGTAAACCTTTACTCAAATTGGTAAAAAGAATATATCCATTAGCTTCATATAAAAGCCACTATTTGTGATATTTGATAAAATTTTATTAAAAGAAATATTTTTTCAATATTCACAATGAAGAATAGGTAAACTTTGAAGCTATGAACGAAACTGGAAATTCACAATTTTAAAGTCTTATATACAACCTGAAATTTTTGAATAAATAGGTAATTAAAATTTATTTAATATTTTCAAATCTCAATTAAAATATATATTTCTGACGTTAAATGAGCTTCAAGGCTGTAAGCTGAATTTTCACTTACTAATAATTTCCCAACTGAATAAGAACCTTTTATAATGTACAAGGAGTTAAACAGTTTTAGGTAATATCTTTTCAAAATACAAAAATTTCCTGAATTTTTTCAAAGATATTTCATCAATTTTTTTTGAATGAATATTAGCTTGATAAATAGCTCAGTTTAAATACATAAATAATTAGGTATATCATTATCAAATGATATTATAGTTTGTTCATGGAAATGATCTTTTGAATAATCCAAAATATCCACCAAATTTGCATATTTTGAACAATAAAATTCAAAGTGTTTATAAGTGAAAAAATAATTTTTTAAAATTGCAGTTTGTTTCCAATTAGCTCATATTCAACTCAATAATTTATAATTGATATTTCAAAATCAAATAACTTGAAATATTCATCTTTCTGTGATTTTTTTTTTGAAATTGAGAACCAGGTATGTCGTAAATTTTAATTGTTTATATTTCAATAAAATGATTTTTAAAAAAGGTTATGGAGTTTTGAATTTTTGAATTTTCACTTTAGTAGTTAAAAAAATTCTGAAATATGTTTGAAGTTGTATCCTAAGATTTATCAAATTCTTGAATGTTGCAATTTAAAGTTTAATTAATTTTCAAGATTCTTTTATAATCTGAGAATTAAATAAATACTTAACAATATCTTAATTTCTTATCAAAAATTGGCACACTTTTTCAAAAAATCAAAAGTGTTGTTCTCAACAATAGAGGGAAAATAATAAAAGAAAAAAATATTTATAGAGGATTTTCAAACGTTTTTGGAATATAATGCATAAAAAATCAGAGAAAGAAGTGAATAAAACTGAAATAATAAAATATTGTGTTTAAAGTTCAAAATTGATACTTTTTTTTAATAAAATCTTTTTTGAGCCCAGCCACTATTAAATTTGCGAAATTAAAATATAAATGGGATTTAGAAAATTCTAATAGCATGATAGGTTCTTCTTGATCCTCAAGCGTCATTCATGAGAATAATTCAAATTGGATATTTGGGCCTGTGTCTAACAAGTTTTTAAGCTTATTTCTTTTCCTTAAGCCTCTGGAAGATATGCATATTATGGAAAGAAAAATCCAGCTATAATAGAATAAATAGCGTAAAAAAGAGAGGCCGAAATAATTATTATTTTCAGATAGAACTTAATTGGTAAAGATGATGGGTTGAAAAACTTGATTTTTTGGGAGATCGGCCGGAATAAAGCTTAAAAATTAAATTGAAATTTTCAGTAAGGGAAGGAACAATCTTTTAATTTCTGTTAATTAAAAGTTGAGCATTATATTATGTTTCAAATCAGATATTAATCAGCTTAAGAATATACCGAACTGTTTCTCCATCCAAATGAATTGTTTCTCAGGAATGTAGTGAGACCTTTACAAAAATTTTCATAAAATAGGGTAATTGATTCAAGGAATTAATTCACAACATGTTTTAATCTTTTGGTGAAAATCAGCTCAACTGTAGTACTGGAAGACCAATAAATAAAAAGTTTTATTTAAAATCAATTACGCCAACAAAATGAATACACATCCTTCCCAGATAAAAGACAGTTTTTCAGATTTAATCGTGGTTCTGCTTCATTTTTTTCAAAAGTTAATGAAATAAATATATGGTTTCTAGCTTATTCAAAAATGAAATGAAAAATGAGCTCCAAAACTGTCTCTTTTTTATCAATACAAATATACTTCTGATATCTAGTTCAAATAGTTATGGATAACATTATTTGGATATGCGGGAATACTACTATATTTCTTTCCAGTTCTGAAATGTAAATCTTTGATGATGGAAATTCCATAATGATAAGATGATTTGATTTTTTTTTTCAAGAAAAGTGCTTGATATTTTATATTGTCTACAATTTGGAAGTTAATTTTCTCTTGCTTTCACTTTTCTTGAGAATTTAAAGCCTCATTATTGAAGTTTGAAGTACAATTTTCCTTCCTTTCCTGAGTTTTTATTGTTAATATGTCTGAAATTTACTCCATTTCAATTCTCAACTGAACCTTCTCCAAGGCCTCATAGTGACTAAATAAAAGTATTTAATTCTTATTTTCTGGCTTATTGGTTGAGTATCTTTATTATTTGAGGATTTTATTTAGGAATTAGCTTTGAATTTAATTTTAATAATAGAGAAGACTAGACTCCCTGTACCTATTGAAGCTCAAAATTAAGGATTTAATTGATTTCCTCATTTCACACAGCCCAAAAACTCTTATTATAGTTAATTAATACTTATTTTAGAAATATTTCTAATGTTAGGAAATATAAATGATAGTAATTCTTAGCCTATTGATATCCACATTATGAGAATGAAGAGATTATTGATTAAGATGGATTTAATGTATTTTAAAGGTTTGTTAGTAAGCTTTAATCAGAAAACATAGGTTCAGAGAATCCTTTTCAGCCAAATTTTGGCACAAACTCAGCTAAATGAAGTGTACTTGTAATTTTTCTAAGAAAGGATCCATGTCATGATAAAACTGACATAGAATCTCTACCTTGGCTTAAATAAAGTGAATTTCTCTGGTATTATGATCCTAACAAATCTTAAATATATTCAGATACTATTAGAATAAATAATTAATATCTTGAGAATCATATGTACTTAATTTACCTTTCATCTTATTTCCATGAGCTATAATTTTGAATACAAGTATATATTAATATTTTCCCCTTTGTTATGGAATTGATGTGTTTTTATTTAAGGTATGCTTAAAAATAGTGGAATAATATTTTTTGGACTCAATCTTACATGTATTCCTATGCCTATGTATACAACTGTGGTCTTAAATATGCCTTCACACCTTTCATGGCGTTTAGTCTAAATACATGACAAATGGGTGGCTGATATCAAATATGTTACCAAGAGTTTGACAATGAAAGAGAAAAATTCATTTTTAATATACAGGTGAACTATATAAATTTTATTTTTGTGAGATTCTGGTATGCTTAGCTTATGACTGTATTAGTTCAGGAAAACGAAACCTCCAGCTTCTGGAAATTACATCAATACTCAAAAGAAACAAATCCTTGTAATTTGAAGATTTTTGGAAACACACCAATAGGTATATAGTGAAATAATCTATGAAATCTCTCTTTCAAGTCATTCCTATTCCCCAATTTTCCTAAGAAAAGACTTCCTTTCAGAATATTAAGCTTTGAACTTTAGTGAAGCATGGGAAAAAACCTTCCAAGGATGATTAAATAGTAAACCTACCTAAAAAGGTGGGTAATTAAAGAGTACTCAATGATGGGTAGTGTGAAATCCCCTTTGTATTATCTTACATATTATTTTATTTTTCTTGAACTGGATTACTCTTTGGTACAAAAAAGTTGACTTTGCAGAGTCATGAATTAAAACAACTTCGTTTCAAGAATATTATGAAATTAACCAGAATGGTTATTTCAATTAAGCTAGAAAGGTGTGTGCTGTAAAAAGTCATGACTTTGCACAGCGTGGTACCAAAATTATCATAATATTAAACAGTTATGCATATGTGAATTTAGTTCAAAAATTGAGCTCAATAGGAGAAGTGATTACAGGAGCTTTATCAGAAGATTAAACACACTGAGCCTACCTCTTCTACCAAGGAATAACGAGTTGGCTTTGATTTTCCATAGCTATTGTCACAAACAACCCATATTCACAACACCGGTACCAATAAGTGACTCTGAACAGAACCCAGGATCAAACACGCAACCTCTAAACCATTTTGAGAGGCAGAAACTCTATAAATTAGTACATCAACATCACCTTGTCTTTGTGGTGTTTGCTTTGCTCCTACCCATGTCTCACACCTGTAGGAGCCCTAAAGATAAATGATAGTTCTTTTGGGATTCACTTTAAAAAAATACATTCTTTTTTGAGTAAAAATTAATCATAATGATTTATATACTGTGAAGCTTCTTTTTAGAATATATTCAAATCAAAAATTTGAATTATTTGTTTTAGAAATATACTAATACTATTTCTTACTGAAAAATACTTAATTTGGGCTCCTACAGCCCTTTGGAAGCTGTAGGATCCCACATGAGATAAATCTTCAAAGAAATTCAAATTTAAAAAGTAACATTAATCTTTCGTAAAGTGAATTAAGCTTAAACTATGTATATGAAAAAAAATATAATTTAAAAATTCCAAGAATTCTCTTTCAAAATTCATTTAATTTGTTTTTATTAAATTTAAATTATTTATATTTAAAAAAGACCTATGCTTGGGATCCTAAATCCCAAAAAAGATGAATATTTAAAAAAACAAATTAATTTCGTTTTTAGTCAACTTAGAATAGTTATACCAGAAAATTTATTCAAAAATTCATTTTTTTTTACATTGATTAAATTTGTAGTGTTTAAATTAAAGACATGCCTTGGTTAGGCTCCTACGGCCCCAAAGGGCTCTAGGAGCCCAATCGAGGCTTTCATTTTGAAAAAAATACACTGAAAATGAAGTAAACTTCAAATATTCATATTAAAAAACTCAAATTAAACAAATTAATAACAATTATATCAAAAAAGATGGCCTTTCTTGGGCTCCTACAGCCTATTTTTTGAAAAAAATTGAGTTTGAAGATTCAAATGAATATTGAAATTAGTAAAGTTTATATTATTTTTATTAAAAAATTTCTTGAAGGTTGCGATTGAATTTCTTTTAAACCTAATTAGATAAATGAGGCTCAGTATTTGCCTTATCTTGCCCTGGGACACAAGAAAATCAGACTGACTGTTTTCAAAATCATTTATGCCGTATTTTCAGGTGCAAAAGTGTTATACAGGCCACTGTGAGGCTTTTTTTTGATGCCACACATGTTTTTCTTATGGATTTTTGGAATTTTACCCTACTTTGTTTTACATTACTTTTTTAAACCTTTTCCTCTACTATTTTCCCTTAGCTTAACAATGAGATTTCTTTGTAAAAAAATATTAAGACAAAAAGGAAAATATAAAAACTTCCCAATGGATGGTCCTATGGTGTTTGGGGTGCTTTCCTGATTTGCGACTTTCTCACATGGATTCTGCCCCAGAAATCGTTAAATAAGGCAAAGACTGAGCTCAACTATTAAAAAAATTTTCTTCAAAAATTGCCTCACTTGGGCTCCTAAAGCCCTTTGGACGGTGTAGGAGCCCAAGCAAGGAATTATTTTAAAACTTTAAATCAACTTTATAACATGTACAGTATATATAAAAAAAACACTTAAAGATTTCAATTTTTACTAATAACTTTAATTTGATTTCAGATTCAATTGAATTAATAGGTACTCCTCATACCAATAAAGATTTCAATCAATAATACTGAATAGAAAAATGTAGTATAAGTATATATTTTTTTCTCTAGTATATGTAAACTCCAAAACCTGTATGAAAATTCAAATAACCATAAGATCCTTTAAGAAAGCTACATTATCATGAAAAACCACCTTTTAAATTGAGAAGATTCATCTTATTAGTTTTTGACTTACCTCTATATTGTTTAAATTATGATTGAAGAGTAGATTTATTATTTAAAAAATAAGTTTATCTATAGAATTCCTTCAATAATAAATTTCAGCTTAATTATGAATAATGAATAACTTATTCTTGAATTTTATTTCCTTATTTTTAGAAGTTAATACTATATTCATATCAAGATAAATATGGTTAATTTATTTTATTCTAATCCTTCTTGTAATATGCACTATAACTTCTGTATTTTTACTTATGTAGACCTATAATCAGTTTATCTCAATATATAATATCATTATTAATCAGAATATATGCTCTGAATTGAAATATGTGGAAGTTTTCACCTTTAAAAAATGAAAGGAAAACCCTTTTTGATCAATAAGACTTCAAGGATTTTAAGTAGTGGATTAAGAGGATGGAAAATAATTCTGAACCAGCTTTTGAAGAATTATTTTTATTCTAAAATCTTATATCTTCGAAATAATTGATGAAACAGGTATAACTCACAAAGTTAAGTGAGAACACCAAGATACCAAAAGACGATTTTTATGCATAAGGAAGTGAATAGAGACTAATTTAAGATCCTAGAGTATGAATGAATAATGAAACTGAACTCAAACAGGAAGATACAGAGCTATGAGGGGGTGTGACAATGATTGTAAAGTTCAGACTATTCATGCCCTGAAATAAAGTCCATGGAATATTTTTGATCATTTTTAAGTTCACAAAATACTTTGAAATTGGGACCTAGACTGAATTCATATTAAGAGTTTGGTAGACTTCTAAGTGTTTCTTATCAATTAGAAATGATAAAAAAACTGCGATACATTCACAATTATTTTTAATCAGCAAGATATAGTGATAATTTTATACCTAAAAGAATTTCAATTCAGTAAATCTCATTTACAAAATAAGAAGGAATTCAATAATTTCTGAAGAATAAGAATTTACTCAAAATTAATTGAAGTCATTAATATCCAAGGAGCGGTTGCCTCCAATGAGGGATATTACAAGTATATATTTGCTTCAAATTGTCACAACCATGGGGATTATCCCCCACTTGTGGATTGAGGGAAACTCCTTTCATAGCCACCTTATGGCCAATTGGCCATATCTATCTTTTTATGGACAAATGGCCATATCTATACCTCTATGTACAATTGGCCATAATAATATCTTTTATGGCCTCACAGGCCATAATCCTTGGACACCAAGAAATCCCACTGGAATTGGTCCTGGGGGCCTCTCCATCATCCGAGAGGACTTACCATTTTGATTAGGGTAATTTTGGCCTAAATGGCCATTTAGGCCACCCATACGCCACATACTAGAGGCTGAACTATGTAGACCCCTCTGGTCCTTGTTAAGCCTAAATCCAATTGGAAATTCCCATTGTACCCAAACCATATTCTGGCCCACCAGTCCCTTCAAGACCAAAATAGCCATTAAGACCCTCAATAGACATACATGGTTCTGAAAACCATTTTAAATCATTTCTCTTTAGAACTCCAATGGAACAAAAATCAAGACCCAAATATGTCATCTGAGATAGGTCACCAAACCTGAATCTCATTTTTTAAGAGAGGTATTCAAGGGAATCAATCAATATGCTTGGGGGTAATGTGTAGGACTTCAAGAAGGCCATTAGGGGACTCCAACCAGCTGGCCCATAAAGTGGTTGGTCATTTAATTCAGGCAGTATTCCCCCAAGGGAATACTGGTAAAGGATTTTTAAGTTACACTTCAAGAGGATGTTGATTCAAATCAGTTGTCAAGGTGTCAACATCCAAACGCTCCTTGTATAACTTGATTAATACCTACAATCTGTATGGCATTGACCCTTTTGGGGAAATGAAAGTCAAATACTTCAATTATATCAATCTTCAATCACATGCATATTATTGAATATTGATTTCTCTTTATAATTTTCTTTCAAACTTCATCAAAATTTCATTTTCTCTAGACTTGGTTATCTGACCATTTTTAGTCATCTTTATTTTCATTTCATTTTAAATAAGGTTACAGGTTAATTTTAGTTTTCAAATTGGTTGCAAAATTAATTCCATACACAAATCTCCATTAATAAATATTAATTTTGATTTATTACTCAAGAATTTTTATTCCAGAAAGATTTTCATTTTCATTTTCATTTGATTGATTGATTTCAAATATAATTGCTTTGGACACCAAGATATTTATATGACCTGAAGACTTCATTATTTTGATTTGTTGATTGATTTTTCCTCAAGAATTCATTTGATCTGTTTTGTTTTTATCAAGCCCTATTTAATTAATTCACCAGGGGTCAGTGAATAATTTATTGACCTCAAGAAATTATTGATTTTGATTTTTCCTCAAGATATTGATTTGATTTTGACTTCAAGAATTCATATTTCAGCTTTTCCTCAAGTTTTTTCATATTCAAATTTCAACTTTATCTTCATTCTTATATTTAATTTTATTCTGAAAATCATGCTTTTCCAACATTCACCTCCAGCAAGATTAACAAGATCTCAAGCCAAAACTCAGACTGATCTCAAATCTTGATTGGACACCAGAAGTTGCTCAACTGAGGGCCCATTTAGACAGAGGGCCATTTATGGAAGGATCAGCACCATCCAGGAAGGAAGGAAGAGATACAACTATAGCCAAGTATAATTAGCCTGTCTCTCACCAGTCTGACCCATACTGATTGGCACTCATGCTGCAGATGGTTCAGATCATAGGCAACCTTCAAGCAGCTTCAAGACTCTATATATGAAGGCACAAGACAATCTGGATGGGACTCAACCCTTCAAATTCTGATGTTTTATCCAGACCTGCCATCTTATTTTCCATAATGATCAGGAAGATTTCCTTTGGAGACAAGAAGAAATTTTATCCTTCCTGTAGTCCTTGAGAATGCAGGAAAGAGGGCATGTTTCATTATACATTGCTGATGTAAGAATTTTGGTGTCAAGAATTGGGGATTGGGTGAAAGGGATTTTATGCACCATTATAGGAAGTGACTGGTCTCCCATGATTCAATGATTTTATTATCTTCAAGAATTAATAGGTGTTACCCTGGAACCTGATACCAGGTTCAATGAGAGGAAGAATGCAAAGAATAATTTTCACAAAAAGAAGACTTAAGCATCAAAGTAAAGCCCTTCTCATCCTCAAAATTCAAAAGAAGAAGACTTTCAAGGTTTAAAAAAGGGACAAGAGCCATTCTCCCCTATTGAATAGGAGCCAAATATTTATGGTTTCTGAAAAAAACAGAATATTGAAGGAGAGCTTGTGTTCCTATTGTGTTGGGAAGCATAGTATTGAGGCTTTTTTCAAATGGCTGCAGAACCAGCATACCCACCCAGGGAAAAGCCTGAGTGAAGATTATGTTGTGTTCAATGGTCTTCAATGTTCTCCATCCACATAATAATTGTGCATTATCAATACTGGTGTCAAAAAATGTCTTATTTTTTTGTTTTTTCATCTCTCTCTGATATTTTTTACAGTATTCTCATTGGTTCTGGTGCTAAAAACTAATTTATTGCAAAGCAGTTTGCTCAAAAGTATTCTTTGACCATGTCAGAGCTCCCAGAGAAGATTCCTCTTATTATTTTTTACTCCTCAGAGTCCCTTTCTTTATTTGTGCCTCACCATACTAAATAGATGGGTGAGCTTCCTTCTTTCCCAATCTTTGAATTTGAATTTTTAGTCCTTGATACTCCCAAGGGAGAAGACCTCATATTGGGCTTTTATTTTCTGAATGAATTCAATCCATCCATATATTGGAGGAAAGGGATGATCACCTTTGATCCTGATTATAAGGAATCCAGTGATTATTTCATTCCCCTCAGTAATGACCTTTCTATTTCCACTACTTGTGAAGACCTGGTTGGTGATTCTAAAACACAATCTTTTGCAACTTCTGTACATATTCCTCCTATGAATTCCCCCCAGTAATTACTATCCCCTAGAGAGGAATGATGTTGTATCAGATAATTCTATATCTTCACTTTCTCTTTTTGATGTGAATGTGGACCTTCCTCCATGATCTTATAATGACTCCCTGAAGTTGTCATGGGATGAAGAGGAAGATCCAGAAGAAGCTATAGCTGTGATGAACATTGCTCCCTCTTCTTATCATAACTATTTGGATGTAGTCTCCAAGGTTAAAGCAAAGAAACTTCCTCCTCCCTGTGCCTGTGATCATAATATTGAATTGGAAGGGGCTCTACCTCCAGCTGGGGTCATCTTCTCTTTGTCAAATAAAGAGTAAGAGACACTTGGGTCCTACATTTCAGAGAATGTAGGGAAAGGTTTTATCTGGCCAGGATCCTCTTCAATGGGAGCACCTGTCTTCTTTTTTGAAAAGAAGGATGGTTGCCTCCATTTGTGTGTTGATTACCACAGACTCAATTCTGTCACTAAATCTCCTGTGCTACCTATGAGCCTGCTTCTTACTGTTTTAATTTTTCTTCTATCTTCTGAAAGATTGATTTTCATGGTGTATAAAGACTGATAAGAATCAAGGAAGGTGATGAAAACCTGACAGCTCTTAGATCTAAATATGATCTCTATGAGTATTTGGTATACCATTTGGGCTCACCAATGTCCCTTTCTCTTTTCAAAATGTTGTCAATGATATTTTCTCTTATCTTATAGATAATTATTTTGAGGCTTATCTGGATGAAATTATGGTATTTTCCAAGTCTGAGGAGGAACATGTCATTCGTGTGTACACTGTTATTACCAGACTCAGATCCAATAACCTCCTTGCTAAACCCTCCAGGTGTCTCTTTAATGCTTCAAGTGTGGAGTATTCAAGTTATATTTTTTCTTTGGAAGGCCTCAATATGTAGAAAGAAAACCTCAATAAAATTCCTAATTTTCCACCTCCAAGAAACCCCAAGTATTTTCAATTTTTACCTAAATTTTCCAACTTATACTTCTGTTTCATAAAGAATTATTCAAAGACAATCAGTTCACTCAAAAAATTCCTCAAGAAAGATTCTAATTTCCCCTTACTGTTTGATAGTCTAAATTTACTTCCAGAAGCACTCACTTATGATATTAATGACAAGGAACTCCTTGGCATAGTCTTGGATCTCAAGTGCTGGAGGTCCTTTATTCTTTCTCTCTCTTCCTCTTTTGAAGTTCTCACCAATCACTCATCTCTTCCACAATTCATGTCCTCCAAGATTCTCACTTTCCCACAAGCCCTCTGGGCTAAATTCCTTTCAGAGTTTCACTTTTCAATCACTTAGAACCCTGGCTGCCTTTCAACCCTCCTAGATGGCTTATCAAGTTGGGACAGGGTTTACTCACAGAGGGGAGAAGATTTAGTCAGAAAAAATCCAGTTCATTATCAACAAATACTCAATCAAGATGAAATTCAAGCCTTAAAATTGTTTTCACTAAAGGTGGATTTTTTTTCAAATTTTGTTGAATCAATTCAGAAGGAATTCCATCTTATGAAAAGATTCTAAATACAGAGGTATTCTTCAAGACTTGGGTAAAGGTAAATCTGTGCAAGAGTATTCTCTTGATTCCTCTTCCCAACTTCTTCTCTTCAAAGATTGGGTGGTGGTCTCAAATGACCCCACAATCCAGCTCAATATACTTCAAAATTGCCATGACTCTCCTGTAGTTGGCCATCCTGGGGCAGTTTCACTTTTCAATCACTTAGAACCCTGGCTGCCTTTCAACCCTCCTAGATGGCTTATCAAGTTGGGACAGGGTTTACTCACAGAGGGGAGAGGATTTAGTCAGCAAAAATTCAATTCATTATCAACAAATACTCAATCAAGATGAAATTCAAGCCTTAAAATTGTTTTCACTAAAGGTGGATTTTTTTTCAAATTTTGTTGAATCAATTCAGAAGGAATTCTATCTTATGAAAAGATTCTAAATACAGAGGTATTCTTTAAGACTTGGGTAAAGGTAAATCTGTGCAAGAGTATTCTCTTGATTCCTCTTCCCAACTTCTTCTCTTAAAAGATTGGGTGGTGGTCTCAAATGACCCCACAATCCATCTCAATATACTTCAAAACTGCCATGACTCTCCTGTAGTTGGCCATCCTGGCCAAGAGAAGACTCTCAAACTTGTCAAGAGGGATTTCCACTGGTTTGGAATGACTAAATTTATCAATAATTATGTTTCATCCTGTCAAAATTGTTCCAGAAAGAAGAATATTTGTCACAAGAAGTTTGGATTACTCAATCCTCTTCCAATTCCCAATGGTCCTTGGATTTGTCATTCAATGGACTTCACACAATTGCAACTGTCCATTTCCTTTGATTCAATTCTGGTCATAGTGAACAGGTTCTCAAAAATGGAGATATTTATTCCAACAATGTCTTCAATTCCTTCACTGGATTTGGATAATTTATTCATGAAGAATATTTCCCCAAAGAATTGCCTTCCTTAAAGTGTTTCAAATGATAGAGGTTCCCCTTTTTCTTCCTTTTTGACCAGTCTCTTTTGGAAGCTTATTATTTAAAGAGATCTATTGACTTCTTACCATCTTCAAACTGATGGACGGATAGTGAGGGTAGATCAGATACCAAAGCATTAACTGAGGATTTAAGTTAGTTGTCATCAATATGATTGGCATATCTGGCTTCCTCTGGCTGAACTTGCCTACAATCGCTCTGAAAACTCTTAAACAAAACAATAACTGCTTTTCACTTTTATGGAAGAGATCCTCATTTTGACCCATTTCACATTACTCAAGACACTCCTTTTGAACCTTTATAAACAAACTTCCAATCAGTACAGCAAGATTTCAAGAGAAAACTGGAAGTTTCTATAAACAGGTCAGAGGTATTTACATAAAAGTTGAGCATTTCCACATATTCTAAATCCTGGTAGCCTGGTATTAATTTTCTCAAAGAACATAAAATGAACTAAACCCCCAAAGAAGTAAGTAAGAAATTTTTTGGGTCCTTTTAAAATCTTGAAGAAGGTCAGCACTCATTCCTACCACCTCAAGCTCCCATCTCAATGGAAGTCTATCCAGCCGGTATTACATATTTCCTTCTTAGAACCATTAAAGACATCAATTATTTGAAATAGGAATTAAGAGACTCCTCCTCTGATCATGTTTACAGAAGAAGAGGAATGGGAAGTCTCTCAAATACTTAACTTCATGCTCAAGAGAGGAAACTTATGGTATTTGGTGGAATGGAAAGATTTCAGTAAAGAACCAGAAAGATCCATTTTGGAACATGCTGAAAGCCCCAAAACGTTTCCTGAACCTGTCAAATATTTCGACAAATTATATGATGACAAGCCAGGACAAGATTCTTCAAGAGATCGATTTTTATGGTGCTTGGTGGGGAGAGGATCTTATGAAAGTGAGTTCCCACTCTGGGTCTGCATCTTTAGAGGAATTGTACTCTTTTTTTGTAAGAATAACCTTGGCCACTCTGTGGGAACTTGTTAATTCTTTGGACACAGGATTATGCCCACACTTCTAACATCAATCCTATAATTATGGCCATTTACACTTGGCCAAATGGACCATTTCATTTCAATTCAATTTCCAAGGGTTTCATAATTCCAAGTCATTCCTTAAGAAGGTTATTTCTCTATGGAACTGGTAGGATTGGTAACTACCACAAGTAAGTTAATCTTGTGGTTTGCACTCTCTGTGGGGTCTACAATTCTGTGAGCACCTGGAATAAATTTTCTTCAAGTCCTTTGGCCAATCCACATTGAATATAAACCTCATTTATCAAGATTTGAACCTCCAAATTCTTCATTTCTCTTTATTTTTTTTCTTCTCTTTTTATTTATCTTCATTATTCATTGTCACAATTTTTTCTCTTATATCATTCTCATGAGAAAATCTATGTCAATATTTTGAAACCCATCAAATAAGAACAAGTAATTACCAAATCATATGCCAATTAAAATATCAGTTTTCAATTTTATGTCAAACAAACTCTTCTTGCAAATTCCTACCTCAAATCCTTTCACAAAGCCTCACAAGACTTTACCTTGCTTTGGTTCTCAGGAGCTCACCATCAAAGGTGGGGGGTACTGTCCCAAACATGGTGATTACCCCCCCTGGGTGGATTTATGGCAACTTCTGTTATACCAACCTTATGGGAAATTGAATATATCTAGGCTTTCATGAAAAATTGGCCATACTCAAGACTTTTATGACAATTTGGGCTGAAAACATATTATATGGCCATTCTAACCCAACTCATCTTTTATAGCTTCACAGGCCATAATCCTTGGCCCCTAGGCAATCCGGCTGTAAGTGGCCCCACGGCCCTGGGGGCCTCTGAAAAAAATACTGGGATTTGGGCCTAAATGTCCTTTTTGGGCCATTTTAAACCCCCACAGAGTCTATATTACATAGACCGCTCTGGTCCCTGTTTGGCCTGAATACAATGAGGCCAATGGGGTCAATTCCTGCTGGCCCCATTTTTTCCACCATGCCCTTCAAGACAAAAATGGCCATTAAGGCACACACAAGAAAATATAGGGTGTTATACACCATTTTACATCATTTTTATGATCAATAAAATTGTGCCAAACTGAGGAACCAAATGTGTAATCTGAAAGATGTCACCAACCCTCAATCCCATTTTTGAAAGAACGTATTAACAGGAATTGTGGAACTCCCTTGAGTGTGGGATTGGATAAGGCGGTCCTTGAGGGTGAAATCACAGGTAATCAAATTTGAATTTCTGAATGTTGCTGTAACCAAGGGTGCTAATGGTGTTTTAGCTGCCCTTCTGAGTATACCAAAATAACCTTCCTACTGAGCTCACTAACTCAAAATTAAGATTGTGGCTTTACAACTGTAAAAGACTGATTTATCGGTCTCTTATCAGACCTAATCAGGTATCAAACTGTATATAGATAAAGTAAACTTGTGGTAACATATAAATTTGTGTTCTTTGTGACCTCAAAATGGGATTAATTTGTTTTTCTCAATATCCTTAATCAGTAATGGAATTAAATAAACTTGGTAAAATAGAGTTAATTGAGTGGGTATAATATCTTTCAAGTGTTTCTTTACTTACAATATTGGGTAACTTTGTAATTCATAGTGATAATAGATAAGAAATTAATTGATGTGGATTCAATATGAATAGTTGATATTAACTAGAATATAGGGTAATATGATCTTAATGAATACTACTAGTATAAGCTAATAATAGGGTTAAGAATAATAATAATTGATGATAATTTTCTTCTTCTTTTTAGCTACTGATATTTGCTCCTGAGAATAAAATAATATAATAATTCCTAAAATACCTGCTAGTTTTGGGAACAATATTTTAAGGACTAGTATAACTTCTAGTTTAAGGGATGGTTCTATCTCATCTATCTGTCTGCAAATGACCATTTAATAGCATTTTTTATCATCAATTGCCTTTTTTATGATACTGAGCTTAGCCACTGAGAATAAATTAGAATAATAATCTGTAGAATACCTGCTATTTTAATTGATGGCTATATTGGATAATTTTTTAAATGAAAATTTAATATTGTTAACTACCATGAGGAAGGTAAAAAATAGATGGCATGAGAAAGGCTCTATTTATGTTGTTGGGTATGCCCTATTTCCCATGGGGACATTATTTTGCACTGTAAACCTTAATTTTACCTCTTCAGGAATTAAATATTGTGTTATTTTCCAAAAATCAGTCATGTGATTGAAGTTTGGTTCTGTATTAGTAAGATGTCACAGCTCTTAGTGATTATTTCTGGTGAGAAATACAGCTGATCATGTCTGGTGATGTTATTTTTAGTTGACTTTTGAGGTAATTCAAGGTGGCTGAGCTCTCAAGACAGTTCCTTATTGAGTCATGTGAATTTTTTCACTTCTATAGTGGCTTTTATTTTACTATTGAATTTATGCAAAGGGCTCATGGGTCGTTGGAGGAGGGTATGCACTCTCATTCAGGTTATTATTTAGTTGAATCCAGGTGATTATGCAAGTTTATGCAGATCATTTCTTATGGTTGAATGATGAGCTCAGGAAAGTGTTTTTGTATTTACAGAAGGAGCTTTTTCAGTTGAGCTTACTGTTGGAAGTGCTTTGTGTAAGGTTTGTCTATGAAACTCTTGAGAATAGTAACAATATCAAGAGTACTATGACTGTCCTCAGTAGAAAAATATAATATAATAAAATATTATAACCACAAATTTAAATATAATTATTAAAAAATAATTATATATAAAATAAGAAATTTAATTCTTATTATATAAAATAATAATAATAAAATATAATAATTATAGTAAATTATAGTTATTCTATTCTTGTTATAGTCACTGTGTCAGCCTGTGACTCAAAGCCAGAGCACAAGCATGATAGCCAAAATACCATAAGCCAATGGTATAGCCAAGATACCACCAAAACATGGAGCTGTGCCAAATTAGCTCAAGAGGTATCAAAAGAAAGAAGAAACTCACCCCTTTCCAAATATACAAGTCCCATAATCATAGGACAAAGAATAACAAAGTTATTCATGCTCAAAGTTATTGCTGAGCATAAACCTTAATTTTCACCTCTCATCTGAAATAGAGAGTAAGAGGCTCAACCCCATCAAATTGGTATGCAAAATGAAGCTCTAAGTCAGGGCTATCTAATGGTACCAGCCAAACTAAGCTAGCCCCAGTATTACAGAAGTTATGGTCAAATTCAGGCCAAATAAGGGTGAACAAAACATTCACCTCTCATCTAACCTCTACTGTTTTAGTGTGGGATACCTAAAGTGGGGTCTTTTTGGAAATATAACAATCAGGACTATATGATTGTTTCATCCATTTCCTCATATCTCATCTATAGCAGAAGTTATGGGGAAAACAAGCCCAATACAGCTTTTTGCCTAAACCATGCATATGTACAAAAGTCTTGTACATGGCATAACTTTGCCATATTTAATGATACCATAACAAATAAGGTACCATTGTGTGAAAACACATACAGGGCTACACATGGATTCAGGTTTGAGGTTGATATCTCAAGAACTGACAAATTTATAGCTTTTTAAAGCTCAAAATCCCACATTCTGACCAATACAATCTTACCATGGGATAATATCCCATAACCATGATTATGAGGTGTCAAAATTACAAAGAAGCATGTTTATAATTCAATACCTCATACGTCAGTCAATACTGGGGTCCCATACAGTTTCCGTACAGCATTCTACACGTCATACACGTCAGAAGAGGGCTATGTGGTCCCCAGATGAAAGTTTTCACCCTGTATTGGTAAAAGCTGCCCAGATGTGGTTTCAAAACCACATCTGAGCCCAATACAGGCTATACAGATCCTTGCAAACCACAATCCTGTCCCATAGAGTGAAAAAACTTCACTTCCTCTACATGGAAAGGTCTAACAGCCCTTCCACCCCATTTCAGGATAAAAAGGAGGCTTTTCACAGCCAGAATAGCTTTCCTAATCCTGCTCTTGAATACCCTACGCAGTAAACTGTCAAAAACAGTTTTACTCTTGGGTAATAAACAGGTATAACTATAATTTTAATTATTGTAGTCTTTATTATTGTAACCTAACAGGTAAAGCTGCACCCAGGGCTTTCACCAGCGCTCACCACCACTATATTTAATATAGTAAAGCCCTTTTATTCTTAAATTACACCATTTTTAATCCTCATAACGTTTTTTAAATTTTCTTACCATGTCACAGTCATATTTATAAGTTGTAAATACATCTATAATACTTTTATCATAGACTCAGCCTGACATTTTGGGGGCCTGGCCGTGTTTTAAACTTTTTTGGCCCTTAAAAGTAAGTTTTTTCACTTATTTTCTTTATTTCTGACATTTTGTTTTATATTTTTAGGCGTCATTTTTCTTAAATAATTTATATTTTATATATCTTATTTATCAAATTGGTCTATCTACAACCTTTTACTCATATTTTAAGAGTATCTGTCACATGGTTAATACCCACAAGACCTTTATTTTTGGCATGTTTTACATATAAAAACATATAAGTCATCAATAAGTCCTGTATTTTTGATTAAATAAGGACACCTCTGACTGTAAAACCAACAGTTGAGGCGTGGTTAAGTGTATTGTTGATTCAATTACACCTATACAGAGCCACTTATACATATCACACTTGAAAACCACAAGTGAATCTGTGGGATACTGGTACACAAATAGTGTAACAGGGTACCAAAAGCTGTAATTCTGACGTGGAATTCTTAATTCAATTACACTGTCATTATACAGGGCATATTGTAGTAATATACAAGCCCAGAGGCCATTCTTAGATGTGAAAACAGCATTTTAAGAAGTCTTAACTGACATAAGCCCTCTTTTTCCTACTTTGATTCAGTGGAAGAGAATTATATCCCACTTGAAACCCAGTCACAGGCCAACACACCAGTGACACCCTCAGAGCCAGAGGGCATCAAGGGCAAAGGAAAGAGGCACAGTGAAGGCCTGATTACAGCAAAGAAGTGGACACCAATAGCCCCCCAGAGAAGTAGAAAACCACGAAACTCTGCATCAATACAAGGTAAACCAACCTTAACAACTTGTACAGACAATATTACTATAATTAACCCAGTTGTAACCTCTAAAGGTAAATTGCCCAAATCAGAAGACAACAAACTTGTACAAGGCACAGTCAAAGGTAAATACCCTAAGAACATAAAGTTTTTGACTGCTTGCAAACACTGATATGTCACTTGTATACCTCAGAGACCTTGGCTTCCAAAGGAACCATCCAGAGGACAGAGAAGGCTTGTCTAGAACCAGAAGACCTGGAAGAGGACACCTTGGACACAGTGGTGGATGGCAAAACAATGAGGGAGATAATATCAACCCTGCCATTCACACTCCCATTCAACAGCAACCTCAAACCAGAGGACTGGAAGGATATGGATCAAGTACTTCAGCTCCACCAACTCCTCAAAGATTTGTTTCAATGGAGCATGGACAACAAGAGGTTCAACCTAGCATCTCACTGGGCAGAACTTGGAGCAAGTTGCCAGAATATCTGTCTCAAAGAGATAGACTTCAAAGACCTTATGGTAATCACCAGAGGTTGGAATACTACAAGGCAGTTCAGACTCCTAGAGGCAAGGGCATGGAGGATAAGGGAGAATCAAGCCACTATCCAAGCTATAGAAGAACAGTTAACCCAGACAGGGCCTACTCAGATTCCTTCAGGCTCACAAGGAGCAGGCCAAATCAGCTCTCCAGTGGCTTCACACCATTCAGACACCAAAAAATCAATGACCAGGAGTCACCACTCTTCATAATTCCAGGAGGTTTCCAGGAGAAGAAAAGGATACAAGGGGAAAAACAAGACCTCATTCAGCCAAAGGCAGAAGGAGTCAGACCCCATGATCCAGAAGCTGTTGGATTTGGTGAAAGGAGTGCACAAGAACCAGAAGTAGTTGTAAACCACTCTAGAATCAGTATTCCTAGTAATAGAAACATTACCCCCACTAAAATTGAACATAATATTGTCACACCTGAGAGTTAGATAAACAGTGATGCACTGTGGTTACAAATTTTCCAATATGCTGAGCAAACTCAAAAACAGTTTGCAGAACTTTAAGCAAGCCATGAGAGGATGAAGAAATTAACAGCCTCCATGGATAAAATTGTGAAAACTCTTCAAGAAGGACATTCTTAATTGAGCAGAGCCTCTGAGGAAACCAACACAAGACTTAATCTTGTCTTTGAAGAACAACACCACAGAAAAAGGGGCGGGGATTGTCTGGATCAGGACATAAACTGGTTGTTTAATGTCTACCATAACTTGAAGCCCCAACCACAAGGCCCAGTCATGGAGAATCCATATCAACCAGATGCCATGTTGATGAATAAGGCAAGATCTCCATCACAATACCAGGATGGAGATGGCATGTCTTATTCAGAGAAGGAAGCCTTGAAACAGCCTCTTGAGGCCTCAAGCTGGCCCAAATTCTCTGGAACAGGAGAATATGATCATATGGAGCTCATAGATTATATTGATGGACTCTTCATTGATGTACCCAGCATACCAGATTACTGGATTACTGCTAGACTAAATACAGCATTTGAAGGTCATGCTAGTATATGGTACACAGAAATGAAAGAAATCCATGGCAGAAGAAACTGGCCATGGTGGAAGAGTCAAATCATCCAAAAGTACAGTAATGGTACTTGGATATGGCGAAAGACCATGTCATTTGAAAATGACAAATATTCTGTGGACAAAGATCCATATGAGTGGTGTCTTAGACAGTCTAAAAGACTTAAAGCCATTGATCCTTAGATGAACATCCAAATGAGGAATCACAAACTCCTGACACAACTGCCAGGAGAACTAGAGCATGCAGTAAAATGCATATGCAACCAAAATTGCACTCTAGATGACATTTCTAATACCTTATAAGACATAAGGAAGAGAACTAATATAGGGAAATTCACCCCATATAAGAGCAGTAGTTTCAAAGAGAAACAACCTTTCAGGGTAGAGTTTAAAGACAAACCCAAAGAGAGGGTGGCAGAAGTGACAAGGAAGAAGAGTTTTTGTCACAATTGTGGTTCAACAGACCACTATGCCAACAACTTTCCAAAGGCAAAGAAAAAATTCTATGCCATTGAGAAAGTCCCAGAGGAGGAATCCCCAACAGAGGATTCTGAATCAGACTCCATGGGTGATGCCATCAGAGAGCAATCTGATGATGATCAAGACCCAAGAAAAGCATTTCTGGTGGAATATAAAGAGGAAACCCCACTAGAAATTCAGGACATACAGTTGGAAGCAGGCATGCCACAGGATACTGCCAACAAAAACTTGTGCAAACATACACAAGATGCACAAACATTCCTGGTTACACCAACCAAAGGGATGGAATATATACATGGAACAGCCACAAAAGTGACTGTATGTATTGACAATTCTCAGCATCAGCTGATAATTTACAGTGGAGCACACTGCTCCATGGTGGCCAGAGAATATCTGGACAACCACTTCCAAAATTGGGAAGAACAGCTCTTGACCGCCAAGGCAAAGAACTTTAACAGTGCATTAGGGAAGATGACTTCCATTGGGAAAATTATCAAAGAGATAATTATACCCCATATGAAAGGTAACATCAGACTCAACCCAGACCTTGTAGTGCTTGACAATGCCCACATTCAAGGGTTCTTATTGAGAACAGACTACCAGAGTATGTATGGCATAGATATTTACAACAGTAAAAATAGGAACATTACCAATGGTACCAACAAGGAGAAGAAATTTCCACTTGATATAAAGCAGATATCTTCTCAAGATCCACTGGAAGAAATTCTGAATGAATTCAGGGAGGGACAGTTTAGCACTACCCTCACCAGTAAACAAACACTAAGTTTACTGAAGATGCTGAGGAAGAACAGACCAGCATTTGCCATTGGTGAAGAACCATTAGGCAAGATCAAAGGCCATGATATAGAACTATATCTGGATGTGGAAAGACCTTATCCACCCGTGCTCAGGGGCTCTGTGCTCATCTTACCTGACTTTGAACTACCATTCAAATTATATATAGATGCAGCATGCAGTCAAGGCCTAGGAGCAGCCCTTCACCAAAGACAAATTGTGGATGGTGAACCAAGAGAAGGAGTAATTTGCTACATCTCAAGGCAGCTGAAAGATTCAGAAGCCAGGTATGGGGCCACCCAGACTGAATTTCTATGTCTAGTCTGGGCTCTAGAGAAACTCCATTATTATTTGGAGGGTGCAGTCTTTGAAGTCTACACAGACTGCACAGCCTTGAAGTCTTTACTAAACTTGAAGACTACAAATAGACATATGCTGAGATAGCAAATAGCCATCCAGGAGTATAGAGGGAACATGACCATCATATACAAAGAAGGTAAAAGCTATACCAATGCAGATGGCCACTGGATAATGTAAAGAGCAATCCAGCTTATTACCCTGAAGTTGCAGCCAAGATCCCCATCCGTTTCATGGAAATAGATAGGAGGAGGAACTTCAGATTCTCTGAATGGGCACCAGGAAGTGGTACCCTTGACAGTGGGAACACTGATTCAGGAGGAACAGAAACTCTCATACTGGGAATAAGCTCCTCAGCACTGCACAATGAATTTTTCAGTGCAGTACTGAAATCTTATGCCAAACACAAACAGTGTGGCGTATTACTACAACTGCTTCAACAAAAGTACAGGAGTCCAGAACTGGAATCCCAGCTGGAAGAACCCTGGTTGAGGGCCTACAAGGATAACAAGTTCTGCCTTGTGGATGGTCTGCTTTACCACAGAGAGAAGCACACAAGTGCACTCACAGTGGTAGACAGAGACCACATCTCTCTGATCCTACAGGAATGTCATGACTTCCCCTATATGGGACACATGAGTGAAGACAGGACCAGAGAGAGGGTAGCAAGCACAGATTGGTGGCCCAAGTGGGAACAAGAGCTGAGTGAATACATCAACACTTGCCAAAGATGCCAAAAGGAAAATAGAAAACATGGGAAGAAGTATGAGCTATTTCAGCATATAGAGGAACGCAAACACCCATGGGAGACCATCAATATGGACAGGGTCACAGGACTTGTCCCAGGGGGCAAAGAAAACTACAATGCCTGCCTAGTTATAGTTGATAGGTTAAGCAAGAGCATGAGGTGTCTACCATGCCATAAAGAGGACACAGCCATGGATACTGCTCTGTTATTCTGTAATAACATCATATCCACCTGTGGAGTCCCTAAGAGAATCTTTAGTGATAGGGACCCAAAATTTGCATCTGAATTTTGGACCAACGTATATGACATGCTTGGCACCAATCTTGCATTCTCCACAGCTTACCATCCCCAAACAGTTTTCCTAGCTGGTAGGATGATCTAGACAATGGAGAACATCCTTAGAAGGTTCTGTGCCTATGGCATGGAATACAAGGACCATGAGGGATACAACCATGATTGGCTTACCCTTCTCCCAGCTTTCCAACTGGCTTATGACACAAGTCAGCATTCTACCACAGGGAAAACACCTGCAGTGGTAGAAAAAGGGTGGAATCCCCTGTTGCCTGTGCATCACTTGAAGAAGAATCTTCTGACCATCCACCCCACAGCCAAAGACTTCCATGATATGTGGAAGAGGGCTTGTGACACAGCTTCCAAATTCATAGCTGAGGCAAAAGAATATAATAAGCAGAGGTGGGACAAGACACACATGGAACCTGACTTTAAGGAAGGGGACCAGGTGCTAGTGTCCACACTGAGCTTTAATAATCTTAAAGGACCTAAGAAAATGAGACACTCATTTGTAGGGCCGTTCAGTATCATTAAATTTATAGGGAAGAATGCAGTGGAAGTCAAACTTACAGAGGAATTTTCCAGAAAGCACCCAGTCTTTCCAGTAAGTTTGGTCAAGCCATACTTCCAAAAAGAGGAGGACAAATTCCCCTCCAGGAAGAAGAACCCCACACCACCTGATATAGTGGAAGTGGAGGACTCCCCTGGACCTGTGAGTAAAATCATCAGGGCCAGGAAAATCAGACTTGATGGGAAGGATTAAAGACAGTACTTAGTAAGATTCAAGAACCAAACAGCTGATAAAGACAAATGGTTAGCAAAAGATTCCATACCAGATGGGAACCTTCATTTAAGGAGATTCAGAGCCTCTAGGAGGACTGAAATGTCTCATCAGTGATGAGCCTTTTTTAGAGGGAGGGTATATCAGCCTGTGACTCAAAACCAGAGCACAAGCATGACAGCCAAAATACCATAAACCAATGGTATAGCCAAGATACCACCAAAACATGGAGCTGCGCCAAATTAGCTCAGAATGTATCAAAGGAAAGAGAAAACTCACCCCTTTCCAAATATACAAGTACCATCACCATAGGACAAATAATAAGAAAGTTATTCCTGCTCAAAGTTGTTGCTGAGCATAAACCTGAATTTTAACCTCTCATCTGAAATACACATTAAGAATCTTAAACCCATCAAATGGGTATGCAAAATGAAGCTCTAAGTCAGGGATATCCAATGGTACCAGCCAAACTGAGCTAGCACCAGCATTACAGAAGTTATGGTTAAATGCAGGCCAAATGAGGGTGAACAAAACGTTAACCTCTCATCTGAACTCTAAAGTTTTAGTGTGGGATACCTAAAGTGGGGTCTTTTTGGAAAGAGAACAATCAGGGCTATCTGATGGTGTCATCCATTTCCTCGTATCTCAACTATAGCAGAAGTTATGGGGCAAACAAGCCCAATAAAGCTTTTTGCCTAAACCACGCATTTGTACAAATATCTTGTACATGGCATACCTTTGACATATTTAATGATAACCATATCAAATAAGGTACCATTGTGTAGAACACATACAGGGCTACACACTGATTTAGTCTTGAGGTAGATATCTCAAGAACTGACAAAGTTATAGCTGTTTAAAGTTCAAAATCCCACATTCTGACTAATACAGTCTTACCATGGGATAATATGCCATAACCATGATTATGAGGTGTCAAACTGACCAAAAAGCATGTTTTTACTTCAATACCTCATATGTCAGTCAATACTGGGGTCCCATACAGTTTCTGTACAGCATTCTACATGTCATACACGTCAGAAGAGGGCTATGTGGTCCCCAGATGAAAATGTTCACCCTGTATTGGTGAAAACTGCCCAGATGTGGTTTCAAAACCACATCTGAGCCCAATACAGGATATGCAGGTCCTTGAAAGCCACAAGCCTGTCCCAGAGAGTGAAAAACTCTTTACTTCCTCTATGTGGAAAGGTCTAACAGCCCTTCCACCCCATTTCAGGATAAAAAGGAGGCTTTTCACAGCCAGAATAGCTTTCCTCATCCTGCTCTTGAATACCCTACATAGTAAACTGTCAAAAACAGTTTTACTCTTGGGTAATAAACAGGTATAATTATAATTTTAACTATTGTAGTCTTTATTATTGTAACCCAACAGGTAAAGCTGCACCCAGGGCTTTCAACAGCGCTCACCACCACTATATTTAATATAGCAAAGCCCTTTTGTTCTTAAATTACAGAATTTTTAATCCTCATAGCCTTTTTCAAACCTTTTTACCATGTTGCAGTCATAGTTAAAAGTTGTAAATACATCTATAATACTTTTATCATAGACTCAGCCTTACACACTGACAATTATAACAATAAGAAGTGTAAAGCCCTTGATCAGACAATTACACGTGGAAACTATAAATATTTAACCACTTATAAATAATATATAAATCTTATTTATAAAATGATTATAACACACACTGTTCAGAAATAATTCTTATAGAAAAATTATATATAAAAAAACTAATAATAGATAAAAAAGATATAGAATTTTAGAGAAAAATTACTTATAATATAAATTCAATACAACAAGTCAAATACAATAGTTATTATATTAAATAATAATTATAAGTTCAAAACATGCCAAAAATCAATATTTTCAATGATAAAGCAACTTTCTATAATAAAAAATATGATTAAATAGTTTTTGAGAGGAACTTGTGGATTTTAAAAGATATTTTGAAGGCAATAATTTTATAAAATTAAATATATGATAGGCTATTACAACAATAATGTGATTTCTATGATTTCAGTTCTTTAATTTGAGATTTATAAAGAATAAAATACTTTATATATACTTTAATAATAAGTTTTTATATATAATACAACTTTACCTGTTTAAATGTCTAATATGATTGGATTGATAATTGATGATGGATAAAAACAGTGATGAAAAGACGCTTTTTATGTCTACAGAGTAGCTCTCATGACTCATAATGGATATGAAGGGCTTGCTCAGGTAGAATCTGAAAGCCCATGCTTAAAAATAAGGTTCTTAACTTAAGGTAACTTATTTTCAATTCCAATTTAAAGTTACCAGTTTTATTCTCAGCTCCAAGAAACTTTAATCCTCATTTAAGTTGATTATTTTAATATTTAATATAAAATAAGTTTACTTATATTAAAATTCATCACATTAATAACTCAAAAATAGAGTTTAAAGAAGAAATATCTTAAACTCAATTTTGAATTAATTTTGAAAGAAATCTTAATTTTCTTTAAGTATAACTAAAAGAGTAAATTTCCAGGCTAATTACCCAGGAAATTTGTTTATAAAAGATACTTGAAATTTAATTTTTAGATAGATAATCTTAAATTGTAAGCTGTGTGAAACCTTCAAGAAAATCCATTAAGAATTGGATTTTTAATGAATTTTTGAATTTATTACTATTTTTCCACGTAAAATAGCAATACACACTAAACCTTAACTTTTGAGAAGGTTTTAAGCTTATTTAAGCTTTTACAGGTCTCAAAACTTTAATTTCAAGCCTGCATATTGGGATTTACCCTTTGGCATCTTGAAATTCCTGTCTAAATGGGGATAAAACCAGTTTAAACTTTGAGGTTGGATCAAAGTCTAATCTTAAAGTTTGAATAAGGTTGAAAATCCTTCAATACAGGTGGACAACCTTAATTGAATCCTTGCAGATCCAAAAAAGCTGGGTACTCCAGCTCTGTTTGGTCTTTTTCCTTTGTCCCACCTTTTTGTGTGGATTTTGCCCTTTTATTAATTTGAAGCCATACTATGGCCTTAAAAACTTTTAAATTGAGCTCACACAGGATTTACATTCTGTATGGCAAATCCTTAGCCAATTCAGTAACTATACAAAACACCTCAATTTTAACTAAAATTTTGGTAAGTTTGCATAAACCTTATGCAACTTTAAATTTAAGCTCATTTAAGCTTAATTTTAACAATTTTAAAGAAATGTTGAAAAGTTAAATTAGTACTGTGAGATTCTTAAATCTTCCAATAACATAATAAATAAGCTTTTTGGGTATAACACCCTATGGGTGTACCCTAGGTTATTTTTGGTGTAGAAGCCAAAAATGGCATAATATTTATAACTGTGTTTATCCAAAAAGAAATTTTTACTTATTTTGTATTTTAAATTCAATTTAAAAGTCTGTTCAAGACTAAATCAATGGTATATAAAATCATTTGTAGCCTTATGGGTATGTTATACATACCTCACAGGTTCTCATTATGTGTGTATACAAGGGGAATTTCTTGTACATAATAGAAGTCATTATTAAGGTTCAAAATTTCAATTTTTTGGATTTGTTTAAATCCAATCCCCCTTTACCTTTTGAGTAATTCTTTCCATTTTATGCTGTATTGGGGGTTGGAGGGCTTCTGAGGGAGCTAAGGGGGAGATAATATTTCTTTTTTTAGGATCTTTATGGTTTTATTTTTGTATCTTGCTTTTTTAACCATAATCTTTATGATATGAAGGCCATTTAGTGTCATTTTGGGCTCCATAATACTGTTAGAAAATTCTTTTCTAATTATGATGTTAAATTAAATGATTATTGTGGCTTATTTGAAGTGTATAATGTTTCTTTTTGACAATATTTACTGATTTATTTTCTTTATTGGAACTTTATGCAGTAAAATAGAATTTCCGATGTGGGCTTGAGATCAAAAAAATGTATGGAAGACCAGATTCCTCTCTCCATTTAATGCTTTCAGAAGAATTCCAATGTCAATCCCATTGATTCTGGTTTATGAAAGATTTTGCATAGGCATTCTTTATTGAAGTCTTTATCAGAGTAGCTTTTTTCATCTCTTTCATATTTTATTTAAAAAGATTCTTTATAATTAATGAGTATACTTGAGTAGGTTCTTAGTCCAATTTTTGGTTACCCATGCAAAGTATTATATCTGGAATATCTCTTGAAAGAAAAATGATATTAATAAGAGGCTTTCAGCACAGTATTTGCCTCTACTTTAGTCTGAGATATAAGCAATGTTGAATAATTTGGATGAGGGCCCCCCTCTCCATTTAAAAATCTGCATGAGCTTGTTGTTTCATTAGATATACTTTTTAGAGAAAGAATAATACACAAAAAAATCAATAATTCATTTTTATGACTTAGAGTTTTTATTAAACTTCAAATAACAAACCAAAATATAAATAGAAGTAAATTAATATCATGAAGATGTTTGGTTAAAGGTGAGTTTTTATGACCGCCAAGAGAAGTTGGTGTTCTTGTAAGTATTAATAGTTCAAATGCCACTGTTATTACTATACTTTGAGTTGTTTCTTCATATAATAGCCCTTATTATGCCAAAGATCTGCCTTTGGAGCATCATAACTGTAACTCAGAATTTATTTGAAAGTACTTCCCCTTTAAGATTCATATTTTATGTTACCTATAAAGGAATTTCAGTTTTCAAAAAAATATGAACAGAGAAAGTGAAATTTTGTGCAATTAAAAAAAGTCTTGTTTGCATTTGTGGATCATTTTGAATTCCATTTTTGATAAATAGCCAATTGAGGTGTTATTAGTATGTAAATTCCTCAAGCTCTGGAACCAATAGTGCATTTGAATATAAATAACTCTTTTAGAGTTAAATTAATACCTTCATGTCATAAACAACTATTCATTTCAAACAAATTCCAATCCCTTGCTTATGATAAGATAAATATGTTGCTTTGATGTTATCTTTCAAATCAAAATACTTGGTTGAACTGTTTCTTTCGATAAATGGGGTAAGAAATGAACTTCAGCCTATAGCTCAAAACCAGAGCACAAGCACGAAAGCCAAAATACCATAAAGAAATGGTCAATTAAAATATCCCAGAAAATGTAACTGAGCCAAAATATCTCACAAAGGTAATCGAAAGGAAGAGGAAATCCACCTCTTTCCAAATATAAAACTCCCATAACAATAGGACAAATAATGACAAAGCTATTCAGGCTAAAAGAAATTGCTAAGCATAAACCTTAATTTTCAGCTCTCATCTACAATCCAGAGAAAGAGGCTGAACCCCATCAAATGAGTGTTCCAATTGGAGCTTTCAATAAGGGCTATCTAATTGTACTAGACAAATTGAGCTAGAATCAAAACTACAGATGTTATGTCTAAAAATATGCCAAACAAGGGTGAACAAAATATTCACCTCTCATCTAACTTCTATGGTTCTAGTGTGATATACCTATAGTGGGGTCTCTTTGGAAAGGGGACCATCAGGGATTAATGATGGAATCATCCATTTACTTATAAATTAACTAGAACAAAAGTTATGGAGCAAAAAGACTCTCCCCAGGATTTGAGAAATATCCATACCTGAATCATGTGATTTAAAAGTGGAATAACATTGCAATATTTAATGATACTTTGGTATACCTGTACCAGTTTGTATTAATGGACAAATTAAGCAGGAATATTTTTCAATTTTCCTTAGGCTTTTCCCAATATATTAGAGTATTCATTTTTTCCAAATAAGTTATAAGAAAGACTAACACCATTAAAACTCAATAAGTTCCTTTTGTTGACAAATGAACTTGACAATTATGATGTGACACCCCAATGCACCACCCAGATGAATTAACATTCAAGGGATTGGTTGACCTAAAACAATTATTATTTTTTATATATTTTTATTTCTTAATTTATTTTACTTCAATTTTCTTTAAATATTGTGGGTAGTAAAAATCAACAAACATATACTACAGCACAGAAGGTGCTAGTTACAATGAGGATGCATGGAATTAAATTTCAGGGCAGAGTTGTAGCATAATAGGGGTCATAAATATTAATTAAAAGTTCATTTATATATCAAAAAGGTAGAATTGGGTATTTAGATGAAAATTAGTCTTTCTATTAATTTTGAAAGGGAAATGAATATTAAATTTAGAGGGTTAAATCTAGGAAAAGTGTTTAATTCAGGCTTAGGATATCATTGAAGCAAGAAACGTACAGGTGTATTGTATCCTCCGACTCCTTTGAGGAAGTCTAGCATTACAAAAAGGATTTAAACAAATTTAAAAACTTAGTAATAATTTTATTATTATGATAAGGTAGTCATTGTGATGTTAGAAGGAAGAAATTCAACATTTAGGGTGTGGAGAGATGGTAAAGTGATGTGAAATGTGAAATGAAATATCCTAGGAAGAGGAGATTAGACAGTAGAGATATCACAGTAGTATTACAGAAGGTCCATAGCAAGATTACAGAGGTTTCACAAGGGTGTACTTTATTACAGTTACAGCTACAGGACACCTAGTTACATAAAAAGACAGGATAATACAGGAAACCTATAGTACAGTGGTCAGGGAGATAATAATTCCAGGGCTTTCAATTGATTACATAATCAATTACATCATCAACAGGAATTAAAACTAGGATTACTAATCATGGAGATAAGGATCCCAAGAAGCTCAATTTATTACATAATAAATGACATCATAAAGGACATCATCAACAGGAATTAAATTAGGATTACTAATCATGGAGATAAGGATCCCAGGAAACTCAATTGATTACATAATCAAATGACGTCATTTCCCCACAGTTTCAAGAACTCAATTGAAAATACAGGTCTCATGATCCAACACCACGAAACCTTATTTCATAATACAGGTCACATGTCAAAAACCCAAATTGGAGACCTGAAAAACTCTAAGTCCCCTTTTTTTTGACACTCCCATGGAGGCCCCAAAAACTATAAATAGAGGTCCCCTCCCCCCCTCAATTCTTTTTTCCTCATGGCCTAGACAGAGGCTCATCACAAAAACATAACTTCTTAATATTTTTTCTGAGGGAAATCCCCTCCATCCATCCCCATTATCCTAATTTTTTGGGAATACTCAGTAGCTAAGCTCAGAAGTATAGTTATCCCATCTCCATTCCTAGATTTTGCTCAGTAGCTAAGCTCAGTAGCACTGTCTGAGTGATTTATAATTAATAGTAGCTAACAGTTGGTCTACTTTTAATTCATAAACTCATCTCATTGACTATCTCCATCCCATTATTGCTCAGTAGCTAAGCTCAGAAGCACTGTCTGAGTCTTCTTTATATAATTAATAGTAGATAACAGCTGGTCTACATTTATTTATAAATTAAACTCATTGACTATCCCATTAATATTATTATCCCATTCCCAATCTGCTCAGTAGCACTGTCTGAGTGATTTATAATTAATAGTAGTTAACAGTTGGTCTACTTTAGTTCATAAACTCATCTCATTGACTACCTCCATTCCTAAATCTGCTGAGTAGCCAAGCTCAGAAGCATTTTCTGGGTGATTTATATATAATAGTAGTTAACAGTTGCTCTACATTATTTTATAAATCCATCCCATTGACAAGGTTCTTTACTCAGTAGCCAAACTCAGTAGTAAATTGAAAAATATTAGTGTCTGTTATCCCAGGTTATCATCATAAAATTATCAAACCCTTAAAAAAAATAGTAGTGGTTTTTATTATCAGTTATCATATTATCAACAGTGTTATCATCAAAAATTGGAAATCCCTCAAGGCGTTACTGTTCTCAGTAAAGGAATTAAAAATTCTTTTCCCAGTTTTATATCTTTATTTATTTGTGTTAAGGTTTACTAAGCCATTGTTTCCAGATCAAACAAAGTCTGATAGAGTCTGTCGAATATACTTTTCTGACTAGCCACCATCAAATAAAATAAATTGATTGTGAGCTCAAGTCAAGATAATTCAGCATTTTCAGGAAGGGAATTTCATATTATTCTGACACAAAAGCAGAGCAAGGGTTACAAGCTTGAACAGAAATTCAAAACTGTTTTCTTGTAATTTCCCCTTCCAGGTACTGCCTCATTTATCCCACACAAGAGGAGTTCCCACAATACCCATACCAAATGAGATACCATTATTTAGAGCTAGTCTAGGGCTACACAATGAACCAACTCTGAGCTCACTATCTTGAAAACTGATAAAGGTATGGCAGCTTTAAAGTTAAAATCCCATAGTATAGTCAATAAACCTTTACTGTGGGATAATATCCAATATCCTGAAATATGAGGTGTCAATTCAACAAAAAATCTGTTTATTCTTGAAAGCCTCACATCTTGGCCTTCATGGGGTCTCCATACAGATTTTGTAAACATTATGTGCATAATAAACATCAGAAGAGGGCTATGTAGTCCCCAAATGAAATGTTTCACCCTATATTGATAGAAACTGTCCAGATGTGGTTTCAAAACCACATCTGAGAACAATGAAGGGTATACAGGCTATTTTAAAAACACAAGCCAGTCCTTTTGTAAGGTGTGGATATGAAACTTTGATTAAAAATCAAGTACTTTTCCTGTCCTCAAAATTTGTATAAGGTAAAAATCAATTAAAAATAGTAGGAAATATTTTTAAGAGAAAACACGCCAATTTTATTGTTTATAACTTTATTAGTATAAAACCATAATATTTCAAAGATTTATTGTTTTACCAAAAATAAAAATTTATCCAAAAATACTCTACAAGACATATTTAAGGCTACAAAAGAAATTTCTTCAAGAGCAATTTCAATTGGAATTAATTGAGAAAAGAGCTGCAAGCAATTAATTAGAGAACAAAGTCTTTAGAAAGAATATTAAAGAGAAAACACACCCAAAAGTGACCAGAGTGAATTTGGAAACGAAGTGACAAAGCTTACAGTGATGAAAGATGCTTTAATTCACTTTTGGGGTGGTTCAGGGGTAAAAATGATTATAAGAGTTACAAACAATTATTATAATGATTTTTTCACGTGGTTAAAAGGATTAAAATGATTTATAAATGGTGGTTGGAATCTTTTATCGATTGGTTTAACAGTGTTTAAACTAATTATAAAAGGAAAAGATTCTAACATGAAGAGAAAAGTGGGGCAAAGAGAACATTCTTTTATATCCATCAATTTTCTTACTCCAAAAGTAAAATTTACTCTTGTCAGTAGTGAAAAACAGTCTGACAACAGAAAAGCCAATTATGGCATCATTGAACCCTGGTTTAGACCAAAAAAGGGCTGGTTTAAGCCATTTTAGACCCTTAAATCAGCCATTACTCTAGCAATACCTGGTCTAGAGCCTTTAAAACATTTCAGAATTTGTGTAAAAGATGTAGAAACCAGTTAAAGCTGTTTTTACTATGATTTTTTTATCTTAAGGGTAGTTTTACCCTCTTGGTAACAGCTAAAACTACCCCAGTTGGTATCAAAACCTCATCATCAATTGAGTCCACAGACCCTGTAACTCAATTCCAGGCCAAAAGTGATGAACTTTTGAGTGAATTTTGACACCACACGCCTGTCAGCAAGGATTTTGGGGGTCTAGCTCCCCCTTAGAGCTGGAGTTCCTTTTCCCCCCAAATTTATTTTTCCTTTAATTCCTCATCATGTATTATACTTATAATTTATGTATGTAATTCAATTGAGTTGTACAGTTCAATACAGTAATAATTGATACCTCATATGTAAATCAAAGCTCACTTATGTAATACACGCGCACATTTTGACATTTCAATTGAGTTCAATTGAAAATACTTTAATTCCTAATAACTTCTAAAATATACACAACACCTCAATTTTAACACAAATCTTGGTGATTAACACTAAATGTGATTTGAATTAAATTAAAGTTTTGAGGATTTTCAATTTTCATACAGAAAATACTAAAAACTTAATTTAAGCTTATTTAGAGTTGAGTTACAAACTTTTCACTCAGAGGTGACCCCACCTGATTTTTTATGAGGAATCCAATGGCAAAACAATTTTTATATGTTTATTTATTAGAAAAAAGTTATAGTAATTTTTATTTAAATTTTTTCCAAATTTATTTATTTTTTTACGATTTTGTTAAAAATTCATTTTTACTTAATTTTTTCAAGTATGAATGTAATTTTACAATTTCAAAATTTAATGTAATTTTATTTTTAAACTGTAATTAAATTTTTAATTGTGAATATAATTCTATATTTATATTTTGATTTTCATTTTAATAATATAAATAAATTTATTTTATTTATATTTATATGTTAATTTTGTATTTGTGGTCTTTTGGGTATATGAAATTACCTCTAAGGCTCACACCTTTCAAGTAAAAGTTCTTCACTCTTCCTATGTGAACAGGTCCAGAGGCCCTTTCTACCCAATTTCAGTATAAAAGGGGGCCTTTTCTCTGACAAAAAGAGAATCTCCATTCTTCTCTTGAACTCCTATGTAGTAAAACTGTCCAAAACAGCTATAATACTGGAAAAGAATCATTTTACAATCTAATATTATTATTTTATTTCTTATTATAGTTAATATACTGATAATCAGTGAATCCAGAGCTTTCAGAAGCGCTCACTACCACTATTCTTCATAGTAAAGCCTCTAATATTATTATTAAAAAACTTTTCTCTGCTATCAATTACTGTGTCACAGTCATAACTAGAGCTGTATATACTATCTTATAGCCTTATTATAGACTCAGACTGGAAATAAGGAATTGATAAAAATGAAAAAGGAGGAAAGATACACTGAGAATGTAGTAAAAATAAGAAATTCAGAACTATAAATTTATATGAAATATAACCTTTGCAGTTTATAGTCTTTCCAGGACTGAAGCCATTTCCTGTGTCGATAAAATGCTGTTTAATTCACTTGGACTTGATGGTATTTGAAATATCTCTAAATCCAAGTTTTAAGATTTGAATTAAAAGTTTTATTGTCTTATTGAGGACTTGTCTTCATTTTAACAGTATTCTGAAGCTTATAAAAAGAAAGAAATATTTTCTCATGATGAATACCTGTAGCATTTGAGAGAAATATGTAATCTTATTTTAATATTAAAGAGAAAATGAAAAAAATTTATAAGCTTAATCTCTTTCTGAAGAAACCACCTGTAACGTTTGAGTCTTACAGCACAAGATCAAAAAGCATTAGTAGTATTATCTTAACTATTTCCTTTATATAATTTTTCTATTTTTTATTTTTTATTGTAAATCTCTATTATATATATTTAACATTATTTATTTTATATAATTACTCTCTTTTTACATTAATTTATATAATTATTTTTTTATTATTGCACAGGCCTTATTGTTTCAGTCCTAGCTAGCTAATCAGGTCATATGGCCTGGTACAGGCTGCATGAGGTCAGCTTCATAAGCTGACCACTGCTCCTGCATCCACCCTAATTTAATCTACAGGCTATTTATATACATATTTATTTTCCTTTTATTCTGTCACAACTGTCAGCCAAGTCAACAGTTGAAGAATGAAAGTTTCCTTGCCTCTGTTACCATCTTTTGGTTGTTTTTCAAGGAGCTTTCAGTCCCTTTCTTTTTTTGGAGTTATGATCACATAAATTCTCTCCTTTACTTTCACTTTTTTTTTATATGTTTTTCTATTATTAATTCAATTATTAGCATTTTTTTACTATAAGATATTGGTACAAAGGGAAAAATAATGTGAGTCTGGTTTTTTAACAAAACTTTGGGAACTGATTCCCATAATGATTTTTCAAATTTGACCCTTTTTGTAGGTTCACTCTTACCTGTTCCAAATCATTTGGGTTTTGGAACTCCCTGCTGTTAGTAATTATTTCTGGTCCTCTGTATTTTGTATTAGATTTTTCATCCATGCCATGTGTTGAGTTAAATTTTTATATTCCCTCAATCCTTGAGATTTAAATTTGGCCTGTAGCTTCTTATTCTTGCTGATCCAAGTAAACTCTCTTTTTTCCTTGGTGAGTTTCCGTTTGTTTTTATTCTTCCTTTTATTTTGTTGGTTACATGATGTTTTTTAATTTGGTAATTCCCTTTTTCCTTCTAGCCAATGTAAATGCTGGACTGAATATTGATGGTCAAATTCTGATATAGGCTATGATGTTACAGGTTGAAATTTTCATTCCTTAAAGGCTGCTAATTGGTGTTGCCTTCCCATGTAAATTGTCTTCTGTAAGTAAAATTCCTTCGTATGAAATTGTTTCCATAATTCTTGGTGATCCTAGGTGATTTTTCTGATTTTGAGCTGGATTGTAATTGAGATTTTACTAATTTGTTTTTGATTATTTCCTTGAATTTCTTTTACTTGGTCTATGAAAAAATTATTGGTCCCCATTTTTTTTTGGTATTCTTTGATAGTTGTTAAAGTTAATAAATGTTATTTGGGTATCCAAAGCTTAATGATGGGATGGTGTTATTGGGTCCTCCTCTTTCCCACAAAATTCTCTTGGTTTAGGGGAAGCTAAGGTTTTTCCTTTGTCTTTCACTGGGTAATATATCACATTTTGGCTGATAAGCCTATTTTTTAGGGGCTGTTTTTATCAAAGCTTATTGGATTTATTGGGTGAGTTAATTATTTATGAATACCAGTTTTATTCAATGAAATTGATCTTTCAGGCGGATCAAGAATCCCAAGCTTATTTTTATTTTCATCCAATTCAGCTAAGATTTTCTTTTCCTTGATGCATGAGTGATTAAGTAACTGGATGGATATAATAGTTCCAGATATTTTATTATTTGATATTTACCTTGGTATATCCAATTTGGTTATTCTAGGTGGTGAGAAATTGTGTATTTCACTTCTCCTTGATAAATTGTTCTCTTGGAAATTTGTATCTTGGGCTGTATTACTTGCTAATGACTTTGGAATGGTTGAGCTTGGTTGAATGTATTTTTTTGGAACAATTTTGAGCTTAAGGCATATTTATCCTATAAACTCTTCAGAGGGATTATTTTTATTAATTTACTTTGGATTTTCTTTTTTAAAGACTTTTATTGAGGATTGAATTGGGTTGTTCTCTATCTTCCAGATTTTTGTGATAAAAATCACGTTTCAAAGAGTTTTTATAATTTTCATTGGTTAGAACATCTTTTTAAAGCTAATTTTTATTTTTCTAAAGTGTAAACAAGAGTTATTTTCTGAGATCTACTGATATTTCTTTGTTTTGTGACAGATTTCTGTTTTTTGATTTGAGAGAAGTTTCTCCTTTGGTTCTTGCTTCTTGTGTTCTGGAAGAAACTATTCTAGATTTGTATTAGGGGATTTTACCTCCTTGAATGATGTGTCTTCATTATTTAGATGTTTGCTAACATTAACCAAATTGGCTTAATTTCCTTGAGCTACTGTGTTTTTCTATCCTTCTACTGTTTCAGATACATGGGCTTCCATCACAACCGGGGGATGTTCTCTCCATCCAGCTTTCTGTGGTGAACAAATTTGTAAGAATAATCTTATTCCATTTGGTGTATTGTAGCTTAATATATCTCCTTTTTGCTGTAGAAAGTCCAATCTGATTTTGTTGTCTGCTAGAAAAGGTCTTTGCAGAGCTTCAAGGAATGCTCCTCTGGACAAAAAGGAAGAACTTTCTTTCTTCTCCTGTGATTAAAGTAATTAATTAAAATTCTGTTAGACCAATTAAGGATGTAGCATGGCCTCCAATTCCCCTGAAATTCATACTGAGGGTCCTTGTGGTAATTCCTTCCTTTATTTCCAAATCTTCTGGTATAAAATTGAGTTTTTGATCCTGTGTCAATTAAAGCCATTATTTCATATCCTTCTTCCCCAACATAAAACTGCATTAATCGCAAAGTACATGCATAGTGTACTCTAGGTTTTATGTGTTCTTACACATGGTTTCGGATTAGTTTGGAATTAATCTCTTCTTAATAAATTGAATTGATAGATTTTCTTTCTTCTTCATATAGATATTGAATTTGGTGGAGGAATTTTGGTTGTATGGCCAAAGGTTTCTCTAAGGTGAGAATAATCTTATGTTCCAGAAGCCTTTTGAAAATTTGAGATATAATTTGCTGAAAACTTAGTTTTTATTTCTTTCAACTTCTTCTTCTGAGTCTCCTTTGTAAATTTTATCTGATTTTCTATGATTTTTGTGTTCCTTTATTTTAGGTAAGGGTTGTTCCTTCTGGGTGATTTCTTAAGGTGTGTTACCTTGCTTTTGATATTCCTGAGGTTTTTTTACTTTGTTGGGATAATGTTTTTCTCTTCAGTATCTGGTTCTTCCTCACTGTAATCTCCAGGTATGTTTGATGCTTTCTTGAGAGGTGTTTCAGGTGATCTTGGAGCCTCTTTGATAACTTCTTCCACTGGGTTTCTGTGTCTTGAGCTCCTAATTGCTCAAAAATGGTAGTAGTCTTCCAGCTTCCCCAATTATCAGTTCTAGAAATTTCTGAGGTGAGATACTTCTTCTTTATTTCAGTTTCCCTTGATTTGTCTGCCTTTGGAGGGTTTGAAGGCTTTTCTTTTTCCATATATTTTATGGTCAGCTCTTTTTGTTCTTTTGCAAATTCCCTGACTAGATACCTGGGAAAAATTGGTGTTTCATAGGGCATTCTCCAAAAATTTGGGAAAAGGAAAAACTTTCCTTGCCTTTTGACCCTTCCTTTACATATATATTCTTCAAAATGGGAACATTCTTTCCATATGTGAGTTCTTTCAAAGAAATAATAGCAGTTCAATGGTGGTCTCCTAAGAATTTCAACAGGTTCCCTTGCAAATTGGCCTCCAAAAATTGGTAGAATATTATCCCTTGGTCTGTTTTGTGGAAAAAATGTTTGAGAGGACTTCTTTTTATTATTATGAGTACTTTTTAATTCTTTAATCTGGTCAAATAATTCATTCATTGGTTCCTTTTTAATTTCATTCTTCTCTGGATTTTTGTTTTGGTTGGTAAGCTCCTTCATTTGTTGGAGTACTTCTCCCAAAGTTTCTTCTCCTTGGATTACTTCTGTTCTTGAGATGTTATAGAATTTCACCTTGGAATGGTGTTTTTCCTGAATTGGTAATTTTTCTTTTAGATCATGTTCAATTTAACTATTCAATATCTCAAATCTTGGAAAAATATAACCTCCATCCAGGGCTTGTACCATGACTCTATCCTGGAGAATTTCTTTGTAAATTTATTCTTTAAGACCTGAGAATAAACTGGCTAATACTTCTTTATTATGGTTGATATCTCCTTGGATGTATTGATATCTACTAAGGTAAGTGATTATTGATTCATATTCCCCAATAAGCTTCCTGTATTGTGTCATATTAACTATTCCCCTTGAATTTGGGATTTTGTAAAGAGCTGAGTGATTGAGGAAAGCTTGTACCCTCTTTATGGTGATATTTTTCCCCATCTTCTCTTCATATCTACCTTCATTTTATTCCATTTTCCATTTTCATAACCAGGAATTGCTTCAATAGGATAACTAATTTCTTCTTCCTTGGTCCAGAAGGCTATTTTCCTTTCAATATCCCTTTCACTTCCACCTTCTATTGCTGCTATATTTTCAACTTTCTTGATGAATATATCCACATATCTTCCAAAAAACCAAAGGTTGTCATCCTTTTTCCCTGATCTTGGTCATTGGGGCTTTCTTTCTTGGTGTTTCTTGCTATAAGAGGCTTGGATTTTGACTAGAAAGGATAGCCCTTACCGGTAGGATAGTTTATCTCTGTTCTGTGAATGGTTTTGAAAAGGCATATGGCCTTGAATATGGTGAAGGTGACTACTGAGTACTAAATGTTCTTTGATTAGTAGTATTTTCCTCAAGAGGGCTTTGTTGTGAATTTTTGGTTGGATCTGTTCTCTCCAATATATTTTAGTAATTCTTCTAATTCCTGTTTTGTTTCAGAAACTTTATCTTGAGGTCTTTCTAATGACAAGTATTCCTTGCATTGCACAGAATTATCATTGGTAATCTCTTCTTGGTTATCCCTCATACTTCTTGTTAATCTTGAAGAGGGTTTATCCATTTTGGGTGGGGAAAGTTCCTCTTTTTGATAGGGCTTTTCCTTCTGTATTTTTTCTAAACTTGCTATGCAGAATTGGAATTCAACACCTTTGAGATGTGAGTTTGGATTTGACAACTGGGTATTCCTTGATTATTCTCCTTCTTTTGATTTTATCCCTTTTCATAAGTTTTAGTTACTATTATTTGAGTTAGGTGATGATTTAGAGTATTCATATTTTGTTTGGAAGGTTTTCAGACTTCAGTGTTTCATTCCAGGCTTTATGATTATTGCTAAACGACTTCTTTAATTTCTTGAGGCTTGACTTCGAAACTTCTTGATTTATTGAGTGTTTAGGATGACTTATTATTGATAATTGTAAGTTGTAAGCCAAATTTGGGTCACCAGATGTGACACTCTTTTGAGTTTGGGATGGGATAAGGAAGTCCTTTAGGGGTAAATTTCAGGTAATCAGATTTTAACTTCCAAATGTTCCTGTAACCAAGGGTTCTAATGGTGTTTTAGCTTCCCCTCTGAATATACAAAAACAATCTTCCTACTGAGCATACCAATCAAAAATTAAGATTTTGGCTTTAAAACTAGAGAAGAATAATTTAGCAGTCTCTTATCAGACCTAATCAAAATTCATACTGTATATAGATAAATTAAAATTGTGCTAATGTATAAATTTGAGTTGTTTGTGATATTATAATAAGACTATTTTGTTTTTCTAAATATCTTTAATATGTAATTTTAATAAATAAACTTGGTTAATTAAATTTAATTGAGTGGAAAGAATATCTTTTAAGTGTTTCTTTATTTTCAATATTGGGTAGCTTTTTCAGTAATAATAGTAATAAATAAGATATTTCTTGATGTTTATTCAATATCAATAGTTGATATTGACTAGAATATAAGGTGTTATCACTTTAATAGAATATTATTGATGACTACCACTAGTCTAGGCTAATAATAGGAGTAAGGATAATAATAAGTAATGATAATTTTCTTCTTCTTCTTTTTAGCTACTGAGCATAAAATAATATAATAATTCCTAAAATGCCTTTGAGTTTTGGGAAGAATACCATCATTACTATTCTACATGCTAGTTTCAGGGATAATTCTATCTGATATATTTATCTGTAAATTACCTTTTAATAGTATTCACTCCCATCAGTTTTCTTGTTTCTTCTTCTGAGCTTAGCTACTGATAATAAACTGATATAATAATCTGTTGGATACACAATAGTTTCAGGTATGGCTCTATCTGATATATTTATTTTTAAATAGTCATTTAATAGTATTAACTACCATGGGGAAGGGAAACAATAAATGGCGTGAGAGAGACACTCTATTTATGTTGTTGAGGTACCGCTGGTTCTCCATGGGGACCTTTTTTTGAACTGTAAAACTTGATTTTACCCCTTCAAGAATTCCAGACTGTGTTATTTTCCAAAATAGGTCATTTGATTGAGGCTTAATGTAAGATGTGTCTATGAAACTGTTGATAATATTACTATTAATCAACAGTACTGTGACTGTTATTATGAAATATAATAATAAAAATTATTATAGCCACAATTAAATAATTAAAAAAATTAATTATTTCTTTTACTTGTTATACACTACTAGTGATTATAACAGTAAGCCGTAATTGTCTACTAGAATCAATTACAAGAAGTATTTAATAATAAAACTTCTTTATCAAAATGATAAAATTATTTTAATGTATAGCTATCTTTTGCAAGAATAGTTATAAATTTAGTTGTTGAAGAAACAATTACTAGAGAAAAACTTTAATAATTGAAATGAATTACTCACTAATGCTCCAAAGAGCTTATTAAAGATAAAAGTAGAGAGATTTGACGGATAATTGTGGATTTAAAAGATCAAAAAGGGATATATAATGGTATTACAACAATATATAGTTGATTTCTATGATTTCACGTCTTTCTGATTGATTCTGAAAGATTTAAAACACTTAAGAAAAGATTCAACTAATACTTACTTGTTGGTAATAAATGTATAATGTAATAATGTGATGATTTGGAAAAAACAGCAAGAGGAGGCCTCTTTTAAGTCTAAGACAGCTCACAGAGGTGTGCCATGGAGAAAACTGAAAAGCCAGTGAGTGATAAAACAATAAAAATTTTGGATTATTGATTGCATCATTTGTTGTCACATAAGATTATCATAATTACTTAATTGATGCTTTTACGTGACTACCAACCCATTTATGGTTAAGAATCAAAGGATTAATAACTTTAAAACTTCTTTTATTCCAAAATAATGATTCATCTCTCAAATTTATCAATGTTATTGGAAATTTCATCACAGGTTGTATTTTCTGTGAATTTTTAAAGATTAAGTATTTCATGTGGAATCATCAAAAATAGACTGTAAGTAAGGCTTTTAATTTTACTTAGAAATTAGATTTTTTTTTATGAATTGTACAGTTCCAAATTGGTCCTGAAAGTTTCAGAAGGATTCATTAAGAATTGTATTTTTAATGAATTTTTGAACTTTTACCTCATTTCTATGTAGAATTGCAAATAGCAGTATATGGCTGGTTGCTATGAGGTAAATCAATGGTAACTAGTCCAAAAAGGGTTTTAACTACTATTTTGGGGTTTATTCATGGAAATTAATTAAGAATTGGCATGGTTACAGGAGTCTAAGTTGCTCTTTACCTCCTTGGCATGTCAAAAAAGCAGCTTATTTGCTATTTTCTTATGATATAATGAAGTTTTGACTTGGTGACCAAGTTCAAAAATAGTTTTAGTATACTAATTGGGCCATTATCAGCCATGGATCCAATCTTTAGAGCTATTCATGCCTCATAGGACTCACCAGCTGGGTACCCTGGCTGTCTTTGATGTCTTTTGTCCCCCTTGGCTATTTTCACGTCAAAATATAAATTCAGGCTTTAAGTGAGATATCCACTATGGGTTTACCAAAAGTGTATGTAGGAATACCATAGTATTAAGTGCCAAAAACATTTATAACACTTTTCTTACTGTATATGTAACATGGGATTTCTCACATTCCCATTATTTTGGCATGAAATTGAGAAAAACAAAGTTTTTCATGGATCTTTTATGTGGTATTGAAGTATTTTCCATATTACCACTTCAAAGAGTTGATTTAAGCTTATTCACTCTATTGAGATACCCTAGGTGGAATTTTGTGTAGAATCCAATTCTGGCCTTAAATCCATGGATTTACTTACTCAATAAAAGGTTATCCATCTCATATGAAATCAAAAATGATGAAATTTGAATATATGCATTACCTATGGGTTATGCATGGTTCAGAGTTTATTCTTATAGTAACTGTGGCCTAATTGGGTATTTAAAATATACCTCAAGGCTCACACTTAATTCTGTATTAGTAAGATTGCATATCTTTGATTTGTTATTTCTTGTGAGAAATTTAGCTTATCATGTCTGGTGATTTTGCTTTTAGTTGACTGTTGAGGTAATGCAAGGTGGCTGAGCTATCAAAACTATTCCCTATGGAGTCATTTGATTGGTTTTCACTTCTAGATTAGCTTTTATCTTACTATTGAATTTATGCAAGGGGTTCAAGGGTTGTTGAAGGAGGTTATGCACTCTCATTCAGGTGATTATGTAGTGGCATCCAGGGGATTATGCAATTTTATTCAGGTTATTTCTTCTGGTTGAATGATGATTTCAGGAAATTTTTTCTGTATTTCAGGAAAGAGCTTTGTCAATTTGGTTGGTTTTTGGAAAACTTTTGTATTTATTCAAGGGCAATTTCCTGTGTATAATATAAGTAAGGATTAAAGCTCAAATTTTGAATTTGTTTGGTTTGTTGAAATTCAATACCCTTATACTTATTAAGTGATTTTCTATTTTATGCTGTGTGGGGTTTGAGGGTATCTGAGGGAGCTAAGGGGTAGATAATATGTCTTTTTCAGAATATTCCTTGCTTTATTCTCATATCTTGCTTGTTTTGAAGTGGAATGTTGATGATATGAAGTTGACTTAGTGTTATTTTGGGCCCCATTTTACTGTTAGCCAATTGTTTGCTCTTTATTATGTTGAATTAATTGATTATTGGGGCTAAGTTTAGGTGTAAAATGTTTATTTTTGACAATCTTTACTGATTTATTCTTTTGGTTGAATCCTTTTTGAGGTAAAATAAAATTGCTGATTTAGGCTTGAAACCAAAAAAAAAGGTATGGAATACCACAAAAGAATCCATGTGCATGGGCTTTAATATGTAGGACTTCAATAAGCCCATTTGGTGACTCCAACCAACCGTCCCATACAGTGGTTGGTCATTTCATTCAAGCAACATTCCACAAGGGAATCCTGGTCAAGAATATTTAAGGGACACTTCAAGAAAATTTTGATTCAAAGCAGTTGTCAAGGTGTCAATTCTTCAACACACTTTGGAAAACTCAATTCATCCATACAATCTGTATGGAATTGACCCATTTGGTCCAGTTAACTTTAAATACTGTGGTTTTCAAAGCACCCACTTCATTTTCCCATTATGTTTAAGCAGTTTTTCCAATAACAGTAAATACAGCTTGGTTTTCAATCCTTCAACCATTCACATGTAATGTCCACTCTTTCATCCCTGGGAGTGTGAGCCTTGAGGTATATTTTACATACCCAAATAGGCCACAATTATCTTAAAAAGAAATTTTGAATTATACATAACTCATAAATCATGCAAATATTAAAAATTCATCATTTTTGATTTCAGAAAAGATGAATAACTTTTTATTGAGTAAGTAAATCCATGGATTTAAGGCCAGATTTGAATTATACACAAAAATTCACCTAGGGTAGCCCCATAGAGTGAATAAGCTCAAATTAACTCTTTGAGGTGGTAATATGGAAAATACTTCAACACAAAATCATCAATACCACATAAAAGATCCGTGAAAACTTTTGTTTTTCTTGATTTTACGCCAAAATAATGGGAAAGTGAGAAATCCCATGTTACATATACACTAAGAATAGTGTTATACATGTTTTGAGCACTTAATATTATGGTATTCTTACATGCACGTTTGGTACACCCATAGTGGATATCTCACTTGAAGCTTAAATTTCTATTTTGACGTGAAAAATAAGTAAGGGGGACAAAAGACATCAAAGAGAGCCAGGGTACCCAACTTCTGAGGCCTCAGAGGCATGGACAGCTCTAGAGCTTGGATACATGGCTGATCTTAGACTAATTGGTAAACCAAAACCTTTTGGGAACTTGATTACCATGTCACAACTACTGTAAATCTTAAGAAAATAGCAAATAACCTGCTATTTTGACATGCCAAGGAGGTAAAAAGTTACTTAGGCTCCTGTAACCACGTCAATTCTTAATGACTTTCCATGGATAAACCCAAAAGAGTAATTAAAACCCTTTTTGGACTTGTATCCATTGATTTACCTCATAGCAACCAGTCAAACACTGATATTTGCAACTCTACGTAGAAATGAGGTAAACACTTCAAAAATTCATTAAAAATACAATTCTTAATGAATCTTTCTGAAGCTTTCAGGACCAATTGAGAACTGTATTATCTATGGTACAACCAAAAAGAATTAAAGTTTTACTAGTAAAATTAAAAGTTTTACTTACAGTCCATTTTTGGTTATTCTACGTGAAACACTTAATCTTCAAAAATTCACAGTAAATACAACCTGTGATGAAATTGTCAATAACATTGATAACTTTGGGAAATCAATGATTACTTTGGAATAAAAGAATATTTACAAATGTTACTCCTTTTATTCTTAACCATATTGGGGTTGGTAGTCACGTAAAACCATCAATTAAGCAATTATGACAATTTTACATGACAACAGATGATGTAAGTACTAATCCAAAAGGGTTTAATGCTTTCTCACTCACTGGTTTTTCAGTTTTCTCCATGGCACGCCTCTGTTAGCTGTTGTTGACTTAAAAGAGGCCTTCTCTTGCTGTTTTTCTGTATCATCATCATCTTATTAATCATTTATATCAGTATTACCAACAAGTAAGTATTAGTTAAAACTTTTCTCAAGTGTTTTATTCTTTCAGAATCAATCAGAAAGACGTTAAATCATAGAAATCAACTACATATTGTTGTAATACATTTATAAATTCATTTTGATCCTCTAAATCCACAACTCTATGTCAAATCTCTCTATCTTATCTTTCAATAAGCTCTTTGGAATATTAGTGAGTGACTTATCTTTAATTCTTAAAGTTTTTCTCTAAAATTAGTTTTCTTAAAGAATTATCATTATAATTATTCTTGCAAAAGATAATTATATATTAAAATAATTTTATTATTTTAATAGAAGAAGTTTTTATTATTAAATTCTTCTTGTAATTGATTCTTGTAGACAATTACTTGCTCACTGTTAAAATCACTAGTAGTGCTTAACACGTGAAAGAAATAATTCTTTAATTATTTAATTGTGGCTATAATAATATTTTATTATTATATTTCATAAGAACAGACATAGTACTGTTGATTAATAGTAATATTATCATCAGTTTCATAGTCACATCTTACATTTGGGGGCCTGGCTGTGTTTTTTTGAACCTCGTACCCTTAATTAATATATTTTTAAGTTCTAAAATATATTAATTTAATATTTTTTTTCCTTCAATTTAAAGAAAAAATTATTTTTATTTTTGAAATTGTCTTAAAATCTTATTTCATTGAGGAATTTGGTTTAATTTTGTACTGTTTTTACACGTGGCTTTTACACATCCAAAAAACTTATAAAATTATTCTTTGAGTTACTCTGACTTAATTTTTTATTCAAATTCTTAAATTTTAATACCTTTTTCTTTGAAAAGAATATTTTTTTTTAATATCAAAAAATAATAAAACTTATAAAAAAATCTTTTAAAATATCTTAAATCATAAAAATAATTTCTTTTATCATATTTTCTCTTCAAGTGTCTTTAATCAAATACTGTGCAGCTGGCAACAGATTCAGTAAAAGATACATCAATAGTCCTGAATCTTCAGAAGCAGAATCTGAAGAAAGTATTGAGGTGCAAATTGCTAAAAGAGGCACCTTATTCAACTCAGAAAAGAATAAATTACCACCAAAAGGTGTGTTTTTATCTTTAAATTTACTCTTTATCCTTAAATTGACGTAGAAATGGTGCATACCAGAAATGGAAGCAACTATTCAGTCCAACCAGATGGATGTGGACAAGGAAGAGGCAAGGCCAAATCCAGAAGTGCCAAATCTTCCACAAGAAAGACACATCTGGAGGATGCCAGAGTTGCCCCCCATTCCCCAAGGTCTGTACCAACAGATTTTTACGTGAATTCTGAGCCTGAACTAATTCATGATATTATTTACAGGGCTGAACCATTTTCAAGTGGCAGCAATAGAAATATATCAATGCCAGTACAAAAATTGGGTCAGAGCAGCCAAGGAAGAGGAGTGCGAAATATGCCCAAGCCTTTGGCAGGGGGCCATGAACTCCTACTTACACATCAAGAGCTTTCTGGGTCAGGAGAAGACCATAGAACTCTTCGGAGGATGGAGCCCCCTGTCTTGCAAAGACAAGGTCAAAAAGATAAAGAATTGGTTGAAGAACCAAAGTCTTTTATCCATAGACCAGAAGAAAGAGTTGGAAATGACTCCAGCTTTGGAGACAGAGGCACCAGTGGCGTCTACCAGCTCCAAACCAGCTCCAGAAGTGTCCAAGGACAAGCCCAAGGGACCTCAGATGAAGCAGAAAGGTCCCAAGAGCCATCAAGGCAAAGCCAATTTGCACAGACCTTACCCACAAGGGTACAGGATCCCCAAATTAGAGCCTTCAGCCGTGGACAGTGTCTTCAATATGGCCAGGACTCTGATGGAATTCACAGCCAAGGAGCACGAAAGGATGAACAGAAACTTTCCACGCAAATAATTGGTGTACAGACTAGTATTAATGTAGAAATTGGTAAACTTGACGTAAAGTTAACTAAAATTGCATCAGATATAGTTTAATTAAAGAAAAATGACAAGAAATACATTGAATTGCACCAAGTGACAAATGCCAGACTTGACTCAATTACCAACTCTTGCAAAAGAATTGAAAACATGTGCCAAGTTCAGTATGATGAGATGGAAGAACTTTTCATTTTTAAGGTGAATAATCAACTTACAATTTTACAAGACCAAGTCTTAAAAATAGTTGAGAATACCAACCAATTTGCTATACACTTAGCAAAAAGTGATAGTGAAAGGTAGAAGTTGAAGAATGAAATAATTGCAAGTGTGGAACAAATTCATAAGAATCATGAACCACATATGCCAAGACATTCTACACCTTTAACTGAAGAAAAACTACCTGTTAAAGAAAGTCTCACCCCATTCTTGGCAGAAAATGCCTACTCTGCAAGAGATATTCCCAAAATAGAAGAATGGCCAACATTCTCTGGAGAAGGAGAATACAACCATATTGAATTCATCAGGACTATTGATATGTTGCAAGAAGACTTTAATATACCTCATGAAATCATAGTGGGAAAATTACACTGTCTGTTTACCAGAACTGCAAAGAAATGGTATTAAAAAATGAGGATTGATCATGGTAAACATGATTGGTCTTGGTGCAAATCTGAAATGATTACCAAATGGGCCAATAATTCTTGGAGGTTTAAAATAGAAAATGCCTTTGAAAGTGCCATTTTTAACTCAGAGAAAGATAAACCACTTACTTGGTTCTTCAAACAAAAAGACAGATTATCTGCTTTACAACCAGATATGTCTGACACTATGATTAATATGAAAATATCAAGAAAGTGTGGAGGGGAATTAGAACATGCTATCAAAAGAAGATGTGTAGAACCCTGTTCAACAGAAGACTACATTAATGCTATGGAAGATATCATTGCCAGAACAAGAATTGGTAAAACTTGGTCTAAAATCCCAGCAGAATCCAAGATGACCTCTAAGATTCCCAGAGAGGATAAGAGACCAGCAAAACCTGTCTTAAAGTGTCATAAATTTGGAAGAACTTCACATTTAGCCAACACTTGCACAAAAAGGACAAAAATCAATGAAGCTCAGGTCATTGAAGAAGTTCAGTGTACTGAAGAGAAGGAAGAATCTGATCAAGATTCTGCAATCTCTGAAGATACACCAGTGGAGGACTATCCCATTAAAAACCATTACAGCTTTCTTTGAAGTCACTGAAGTCCATACCTACTTGCCACAGTATAGTGAAGATTGCTACAACCTTATTAATGTTCAGGATGCCAGAATGTGTAAAACCAAACCTGCTAAAGGAAAAGGTTATACTGCTGGAGCATCTTGTATCACATCAATTCTGATGAATAATGTTGAAGCCAAAGTTAATTTGGATACAGGAGCATTTTGCACTTGTGTAGGCAAAGATTATCTCCAAGCTATACTTCCTGAATGGAAAAACCATATATTACCAATAGAAGGTGTACAATTTAGTAGTGCCAGTACCAATATGTACCCTTTGGGTATATTAGACACTATTCTTGTATTTCCCCATCCAACAGGAAGTATAAGAATGAAAACTGAGGTTGTAGTAATGAACAACTGCACATCTCAACATATCATTCTTGGAAATGATTACTTAAGTATCTATGGTATTGATATCAATAACCATAAAGACAGATATTTCACAATTGGAGAGAACAGGAGAAGAAAATTTGCTTTCTCCAATATGCCAAAGCAAATATCAGTAGTATCTTCTGAGAGAGATACTGATAAGGAAGAATTTGTGTCCACACAACTTGTTTAAGCACAAATTAATCCATCATTGTCACCAAAAATGAAGGATGAACTTATTGACGTGTTATACACATACAATACTGCATTTGCCTCCGATAATGAACCATTAGGTGCTATAAGAGGACATGAAGTTGATATTACTCTTAATATTGACAGACCATATCCCCCAGTACTTAGAAGACCAGCTTATCCAGCCAGTCCCAGAGCTAGAGAAGCCTTGGAGAAACATATCCAAGAGTTAATTCAACTTGGTGTACTAAGGAAAGTAGGCCATAATGAGGAGGTTGAAGTGACAACACCTGTTATCATTGCTTGGCATAATGATAAGTCAAGAATGGTTGGAGATTTTAGAGCTTTGAATACCTACACAGTTCCAGATAGGTATCCAATCCCTAGAATCCAAGAAACCTTGACTCAATTGTCTAAAGCCAAGTATATAACATCAATGGATGCATTGAAAGGCTTTCACCAAAATGTTTTGACGCCTAAATCTAAGAAATTACTTAGAATTATCACTCACTGCGGTATTTTTGAGTATCTTAGAATGCCATTTGGCATTAAAAATGCTCCATCTCATTATCAAAGAATGATGAATATCATCTTCCCCACGGAATTATCTGAAGGATGGCTTATCATTTATATTGATGATATTATCATATGTTCTGACTCATGGTCTTTGCACCTTGGAAGACTTGCAAAAGTACTTCACAAAGTTGCAGAAGTGAATATGAAAATTTCACTTAAGAAATGCAACTTTGGTTTTGAAGAAATTAAAGCATTAGGACATGTTGTTTCTGGTTTAAGCTTGGGTATTGACAAAAATAAAGTGGCAGCAGTACTACTTAAGCCAATACCCCAGAATAAAAAAGAAATGATGTCTTTTCTTGGATTTGCTAGTTACTATAGGCAACATTTAAAAGACTTTGCAATTCTAGCCAAATCACTCTATAGAATCTGTGATCAACAGACTGTATTTGAGATGACACAGGAGAGAATTAAAGCTTATGAGAAGATAAAGAAAGCCCTTACAGAAGCACCTTTACTCCTCATGCCTTACTGGAATATTCCTTTCAAGTTGTACATTGATGCATGTGGAGATGGATTTGGGGCAGCCCTACATCAAGTCCAAATTATTGATGACAAACCTACAGAAGGACCAGTTTGTTATATCTCAAGGCAAATCAAACCAACAGAAGCCAGATATGGTGCAAGCCAAATGGAGTGCTTATTTTTAGTATGGGCACTTGAGAAATTACACTATTACCTTGATGGAAGTGTTTTTGAAGTGATAACTGACTGTAATGCAGTAAAATCACTTCTTAACATGAAAACTCCCAACAGACATATGTTGAGATGGCAAATAGCTATTCAAGAATATAGAGGAAACATGACTATAGTTCATAAAGCAGGAAACATTCACAAGAATGCTGATGGACTTAGTAGATGGGCTTTAGCCAACACTCCTGATAACCCAGCTTATGTACCTTTGGAAGCTGAACCACAGATTCCAATTGAAGGAATTAACATAACTGATATTGGGACTGAATTCTTTGAGGAGGTCAGAGAATCTTATAAACAAGACAAGAATTGCCATATCTTGACTTCTTTATTAGATAAAGACTGAAAGGATACATCTTTAGTTAATGCACTTGATGAAGTTTGGAGAAATTCCTATTCTGAAGGAAGATTTCACTTGTTTGATGGGATCATTTACCACAGAACAAAACATTCTTGTGTTATGACATTGTGCAGTAGATTACTTATCAATACCATTCTTCATGAATGTCATGATAGTATCTACTCTGGACACCTGTCAGAAGACAGAACACTTGAAAAAGTGAAGAACTGTGCATGGTGGCCATCTTGGAGGAAAGAAACCATTGAATATTGCCATACCTGTGATAGATGCCAAAAAGCAAACAGGAGCACAGGCAAGAAATTTGGATTAATGATCCATATTCAAGAACCAAAATCCCCTTGGGAAGTTGTTCACATGGATTGGGTCACAGCACTTCCTCCAAGTGGTGACAAAAGTTATAATGCTTGTTTAGTCATTGTAGACAGATATAGCAAAACTCCCATATTCTTACCATGTCATAAAGATGACACTGCTATGGATACAGCTCTTCTTTTATGGAGTAGAGTTATTTCCCATACAGGATTATTTAAGAATATCATAAGTGACAGAGATCCCAAATTCAAATCTGCACTTTGGACCAATCTTCATAGATTGTTTGGGACTAAGCTATCATTCTCTACAGCATATCACCCTCAAACAGATGGGCTAGCAGAGAGGATGATTCAGACTTTAAAATACATGATCAGGAGATTCTGTGCTTATGGATTAGAATTCAAAGACTCAGATGGCTTTACCCATGACTGGTGCACTCTGATACCTGCATTAGAATTGGCATACAAGACATCAGTCCATTCTTCCACAGGACAAACTCCTGCTATGTTAGAAAAAGGATGGAATCCAAGACTCCCAGCAGACACACTGAGGAAAGACTTGATTGACATTCATCCTACAGCTTCCAGCTTCAAGATAATGCTTGATAAAGTAAAACACCACACAAAACAAAGTATGGATGATGCTTTTGATTATGCAAAACAGAATTGGGACAAGAGTCATAAAGTACCAGACTTCGAAGTAGGGGACTTAGTTTTAGTTTCAACCTTGAATTTTAATAATATCAAAGGCCCAAAGAAACTTAAAGATTCTTATGTAGGACCTTTTGTTATTGTTGCTTTACATGGAACCAATGCAGTTCAAGTGGAATTGAGTGGTGAATTGGAAAATAAACACCCCACCTTTCCAGTCAGCTTGATAAAGCCTTATCAACCAGCTGACAAAGAATTGTTTCCTTTAAGAAACCCAACTCCTTTAACTGTACCACCTGTGGAACAGAATGAAGACAAAAAGATAAAGAAAGTCATTAAAGAAAGGAGACTTAGGGGTAAAAATCAAAGAGAATATCTTGTCAGATATAGAAATGCAGTACATGAAGATGAATGGATGGCAGAATCAGAAATACCTGACTCAGATAAACTCTTAAGAAGATTTAGACATGAAAGAAGGCCACAAGCCTGAATATGTCTATAAATGTGCTTTAAATTACTTGATCTGAGTAATTTAAAGAGGTTGGACAGTAGACATTAACCCCCTTTGGGGCCTTATTCTTTTATCACTAATAAAATTGTAGTACAATTTTATTTTATTTTTTTGGTGGGAGGGAATGTGAGCCTTGAGGTATATTTGACATACCCAAATAGGCCACAATTATCTTAAAAGAAATTTTGAATTATACATAACTCATAAATCATGCATATATTCAAAATTCATCATTTTTGATTTCAGAAAAGATGAATAGCTTTTTATTGAGTAAGTAAATCCATGGATTTAAGGCCAGATTTGGATTCTACACAAAAATTCACCTAGGGCAGCCCCATAGAGTGAATAAGCTCAAATTAACTCTTTGAGGTGGTAATATGGAAAATACTTCAATACCACATAAAAGATCCGTGAAAATTTTTGTTTTTCTTGATTTTGCGCCAAAATAATGGGAAAGTGAGAAATCCCATGTTACATATACACTAAGAATAGTGTTATACATGTTTTGAGCACTTAATATTATGGTATTCTTACATGAACTTTTGGTACACCCATAGTGGATATCTCACTTGAAGCTTAAATTTCTATTTTGACGTGACAAATAAGTAAGGGGGACAAAAGACATCAAAGAGAGCCAGGGTACCCAACTTCTGAGGCCTCAGAGGCATGGACAGCTCTAAATCTTGGATACATGGCTGATCTTAGACTAATTGGTAAACCAAAACCTTTTGGGAACTTGGTTACCATGTCACAACTACTGTAAATCTTAAGAAAATAGCAAATAACCTGCAATTTTGACGTGCCAAGGAGGTAAAAGGTTACTTAGGCTCCTGTAACCATGTCAATTCTTAATGACTTTCCATGGATAAACCCCAAAAGAGTAATTAAAACCCTTTTTGGACTTGTATCCATTGATTTACCTCATAGCAACCAGTCAAACACTGATATTTGCAATTCTACGTAGAAATGAGGTAAACACTTCAAAAATTCATTAAAAATACAATTCTTAATTAATCTTTCTGAAACGTTCAGGACCAATTGAGAACTGTATTATCTATGGTAAAACCAAAAAAGAATCCCAGTTTTACTAGTAAAATTAAAAGTTTTACTTACAGTCCATTTTTGGTTATTCTACGTGAAACACTGAATCTTCAAAAATTCACAGTAAATACAACCTGTGATGAAATTGTAAATAACATTGATAACTTTGGGAAATCGATGATTACTTTGGAATAAAAGAAGATTTACAAATTTTACTCCTTTTATTCTTAACCATATTGGGGTTGGTAGTCACGTAAAACCATCAATTAAGCAATTATGACAATTTTACGTGACAACAGATGATGTAAGTACTAATCCAAAAGAGTTTAATGCTTTCTCACTCACTGGTTTTTTAGTTTGCTCCATGGCACGCCTCTGTGAGCTGTTGTTGACTTAAAAGAGGCCTTCTCTTGCTGTTTTTTCCGTATTATCATCATCTTATTAATCATTTATATCAGTATTACCAACAAATAAGTATTAGTTAAGACTTTTCTTAAGTGTTTTATTCTTTCAGAATCAATCAGAAAGACGTTAAATCATATAAATCAACTATATATTGTTGTAATACATTTATAAATTCATTTTGATCCTCTAAATCCACAATTCTATGTCAAATCTCTCTATCTTATCTTTCAATAAGCTCTTTGGAATATTAGTGAGTGATTTATCTTTAATTCTTAAAGTTTTCTTCAAGAATTATCATTATAATTATTCTTGCAAAAGATAATTATATATTAAAATAATTTTATCATTTTAATAGAAGAAGTTTTTATTATTAAATTCTTCTTGTAATTGATTCTTGTAGACAGTTACTTGCTCACTGTTAAAATCACTAGTAGTGCTTAACACGTGAAAGAAATAATTCTTTAATTTTTTAATTGTGGCTATAATAATATTTTATTATTATATTTCTTAAGAACAGACATAGTACTGTTGATTAATAGTAATATTCTCATCAGTTTCAAAGTCACATCTTACAGGGAGACTTTTGCCCAGTTAATTAATCCATTTGGTTTATTTTTATTATCATTTTATTTTAATTTTGAAACTAAATACTGATACTCTTAAGTTGGTCACTTAAGCCTTCTTCTTTTACTGTCAGTGGATATTTGTGGTCACATCCCTTACTAAATGAATTTTTCTTTATGGAAGGTTGAAACAGTTAATAAAGGACTTACTTGGTTGGCTTTTGGCAATTAGCTTGCTTTTCTAATTTCCTGCATATTTTTAATTTCATTTCTTCTTTTTTGTCTTTCATGCATCTTGAGTCTTCCAAGTTAGTTCCCTGATTCCTGAGTTCCATGCCACTGTTTTTTTTCCCAAGAGCCCCTGTTACAAAAATGAACCATAATTAGCTCTATTTGACATAAATAAGATATCAAAGATATTTTTGCGCTCAAATCTAGCTGACCATAGCTTTCTGAAGCCAACAAGGGTGTCTCAGTTTTTATCAATTATTTAAGATCTTCTATTATAGAATTTTTAAAGCTGAATCAAAAAAATAAATAATATCTTTAATTTAATCTTTACTTTTCAAAGGGGAGAGTTTTTAGATAAAGTTTCAGATATAGTATACGAGCTAACCAAGCTTTGGAACCTTATACCATATAAGATTATTGAGGAATATTGGAAATTAATAGATTTATAGTACTTCAAGGAGTCTGATTTAGATAGCCCTTAATTTCCCCATTTTTATCCTGCAACATACAAATATATCCTTTATGGAGAATTGATACCAATTCTTGGATAAGGACACGCATTTTCAACGCGAAATCATGATTAAGAGAGATTTATTTTTATTTTTCTATTTTGAGCGTTTCAAAATAATTCTCAAGCATGTTTCATTTATATATGGTATTTGAAGATGATATTTTCAAAGAAATGAAAAATTATTTCTGAATGCGCTGAAAAGGATCATTGAATAAATATAAAAGATTGGTGAATTTACCGGTTAATATTGCTGTCTTTTCGAATTTTTCTTTGGAAATTCCTACCAACAAAAACTCTCTGGATCATTATTTATATCAATTTATATCTATAAAAAGGAGAAGAACTCTATATAAGCTATAACACTATGAGTTCATATAATATCAACTGAAAATCTCTTTTATAGCTGAGTTCTTAAGTTTCACCAGTATATCTGTATTTTTTGAAGTGAATTAAGTAAATTTATCATCTGTTTTGGTCTCATTATGAGAACTACTTAAATGACCCCAAAGCTCATCTTAGGAAATGAGACATAGCAAAACTATCATATTTCGGCATTTATTTCGATATTGATTGTAATTAATTGAAGAAAAGTTCCATTCACTTCAAAAAAACACTTTTAAAATCAATAGGTAAGTTGAATTTTTTTTAAAAACATAAAAGGAGTTCTTTTATTCATGAAAAAAAGAGATAAATTTGACTTTTTTTAAGCAATCCTATTGATGTTAAGACCCTAGATCAAAGTGAAAAATATCCCTCCTCTATTTTTCTTGTTGAGAATAAAAATTTGAATTTTTTTTCTTCACTTTTGAGCTTAAAATTACAAATTACTTATATTAAAGCTATTATTCATAAACTTCTTACCAATTTCATCAGGAAAAAAAGTAAAATTGTTTCGAATTCAAAATATGAGCAGTTTTCGAAGTGTGATTCAACAAATCTAGTTTTTGAATAATAAAGAAATTTCAAAACATATTCACCCCTCAAACTGAGAAAATAAATAACATATACTGTATCTTTATCCTTTATGGTTTTAAATATGAATTTTGTTAATAATTCATGTCATAGTTTCAAATTATATTCAAAATTGATCCAAACAATCGAGATTAGTTGTCACGCTTTTTGGCTCTTTAATTTGGAGCTTCTTTCCTGAATAAAGGTACACTTTCTTTGGCTTTATTGCAGCTTCTTCATTCAAATATATCAGTCAAAATTTATAGCCAATATAATCAGTTATTTAACTTTGTTTTCACTTTTTTACATCAATTATCAAATTTGATATGGATTTATTGAAGATTGAAATAAATATTAAATGGCTTTAGCCATTGTGAAATGGAAGAAGAATTCATGCTGAGAAGTTTTCAAAAGTAACTTGATTAATTTTTCTTATTAAAAGTAAAATATATTTACTAAATCATATAGAATACACTTGGTATTTAATTCCAGTTTCAAATATGCAAAAATACATTTATCCATAAAGTTCAAGGCGATTCAAAAGCTCACTTTTTTTATTGATAACGAAGAAAATTGAGCTCACAATATATATAAGAATTATGAGACTCATCATATAAACTATACATTAAAATGGTCTCAAAATACTTGTATTCTCATAATATTTTTATATGAATTAAATTTTGTTACGAATAGAAAAACAATCTTTTGACATAAGCCTTACATTATGAAGTTTTTTTCAAAAATCTATACATGAGGATATTAAAACGCTCTTTATATTAAGGACAGCATACAGATGTTAATTATTCAAGAAATAGTTATCATATTAAAAACTCCAGAATCCCAAATTTGAAGTATGTGTGTGGAAGTTTATCACACATTCAGGATTCCATTTTGGGATGTGAAAATCATCAATTTTTCCTCCCAAATGACAAATTGTTGAAAATCTTCAAAAAACTATAACGCAATTGTTTTTTAATGTTCCCGAGAATATGCTTTTTTTTGTTTCTTTCCAAGTTGATTATCTCTATAAAAACCCACAGGAGCTGAAGAGCCTATCAAAAATTGGCAAAAATTTTCCTACAAGTAATTTTTACTTTGGACTTTTGGTAACTTATGATCCTGCGATGAGCTTGGTGAAAAATGAAAAAATCTTTCGAAAACAACTATTTTGAAATTATACCCTTCCAGAATATGAAAGTATGTTTATGTGTGTATATTGATAGTCTTTTCATGTCTATGCTTACAGGTATCTTTCAAAATTGATAATATAGAGGATTCTAGGCATATCAGCTATTAGTATCATGACATGTGTAGCTTTTTTAAGTTTATTTTATTTAATTAACGTGATTGTGCTCAAATGATATTCTGCTATGTCTCTATCCCACTTTCTGATCTGATACTCCCAGGTTGTAGGCTAGTTCCCTATCTATATACCAGAAGAAAATGATATTTCATTTCTGAAACATCCTTTTTTTCAAGAAAGTAGATATACTGTAAAACAACTACGGATGGGTAATCCACAATTTCAGCTAGAGTAGGGACCTAGGCCAATTTTACAGGCTCAAATTAGTTTTCTGAGGGCTTCCTTAGTTTAAGGTCAATAAGGTTTGTAAAAACCTATTTTCATTATAGAATAATATCATATGGAATTGTGGAAAATTTAGTCATAGAATCTTTTTAAATGAGAGCTTTAATAGAGAGAAAATCTTATTGGTTTATATTATTAATGAATACTGTCACCAAGGGTGATACGGCTTATTGGATCCCCCCTCTAACATATATGAAAGAAAATCCCATTAGTAAGCTCCCTTAGATAATAAAATTTCATTTTTTGCTGTAAACCAAAGAAGAATACTTAATTTTTTTTATCAGACCTATCCACTAATCATAAAATCAGTAAAGTAGAAAATAATGAAAAATTGACCAAGTGAATTGATTTTTGGTTTTATATTGTTATTGATGTAAATCATGTGCTTTAGTACAATTTGATAGCTATAGCTCAGTTTTATTTGTTAAAACACATTGCCAAATTGGTTTAAGCTAAAATCAAATATATTTTATTAATTTTTTCCCTGAGGATAGCCAGTATATCATTATTTATTATCCTTAATAGTACTATAAAGTCTCATAATAGATAGCTATGTGAGAATAATAGATAAAAATAGAATAACTTGTGATAGAGAGTAGTAAATTGTGATATAGTGTAATATATGACAGTATATGATAACTTTGATAGCTAGGGCCAGAAATAGCACCCAGACCAGAATCCCAGGTTCCTAAATTCTGAGAAAGGTAGCAGAGTGAATCAAGCTAAAGCACAGGTTTCTATAAGCCCATTTTCACTGGAGTTAAGTAGCTTTTTGAAAAAAAATAGAAGCTTCAACATCTGCAACTAAGAGCCTGAATCAATTATTTACTTCCCTTTTTGGTATATGTCATGGATAGATTAGAAAAGATGATACTAGATAATACTTTATTATGATATACAAAATAAATAATGAGACAGAGTAATACAATAATATATCATTATGGATAATCTTAGTATTTGTCCAAAAAGCTCCAATCAAAATTGAGGGGTTTCTATATTCCTTAACATTTTTATATGGAAAAATTATTTGTAATGAATAATTGTAAGATTTTGAAGATTAAACCAAAAGTTATTTTCTAAGATTTATTAGTAGAAATGAGTAATATGATAGATATTTATTTTCACCAACAATTAATACTTATCAATGAATAATCCATAAGAGATATGCAAAGCTGAAAAATAATTTTTACAATAATAGGTTGTTTGGATTGATCAAAAAACTGAGTGGAAGATTTGGTACAAAAAAGGGAAAGTTTAGCCATTTTAGCCCTATAAACAAGCCATTAATATACTAATTTCTGTTTTTGAGCTTTCAAATAACATCAGATCTTGAGTAAAGACCTCTTTGAGAATCCAAACCCACTTTGGTGGGGGTTTGTCAGATTAGGGGTATTTTTACCCACTTTTCAGCATCTAAACCTGCCCTGGGTTGTATTATAAAGATATTTGATTCAGTCATTCACCCTTTAAGTCATACCCAGGAGAAAGTGGTGAAGTTCTACATCAATTGTGATATTTTACACATAGATTCAAGGATGTTTATGGTGGTGGCACTTTTTGAGAGAAGATTCTTCTTACCCCTCCAAAATAACTCCTTCCAATTTTTTGATTAATTCCCACCAAAATTCGTTACACTAAAAAATTTACATATGCAGCTTGATTTCAAATACAAGGAACAAAAATTAAAATCTTGACTCCCTATCTTTAAATTGGAGCTTACTTATGTAATACCCATTTGCATTTTCGAAAGGTTCATGAGAAGACCTAAATTAGTAATGACTTCTAAATTACGCATCAAATCTCATTTTTAATACAAGAAAGGGTTAGAACCACATTTGGTGTGAATTCATTCAAATATTTTTTTGTTTTCCATCATTTAAATCCTCAAAACCAAGATCAAATTTAATTTAAGTTAAATTGCAAACATTCTATCCTGATGTTATCCAAGCTAAATTTTATTCACAAATCTAATTGAAAAATTGAATTAATATTCCTTTCAACAAGAAAAAATTCTATAACAAATATTTACATTTTCTCAAAATTTTCAATGAAACTTTGTTCATGCTTAACGTTTTTGTAGAAAAACATTCATTTTTATTTCTTCTTGATCTCATTAATTCTGTAAAGAAAATATATTGTTTTATTTTCTTTAATTTTAATTATTTTTTAAGAAATAATAAATATTTTTTATTCCAATTTCTCTTTTTTTTCTCTTTTGAGTAAATTAAAATACTTTTAAGGCTCAAAATAATGATATATAGTAATTAATGACTGAATATGATGAAGTAATAGTAAGGAAGAATATTATACAAGGGTTAATTATAATTAATCATGGAAGAATTGAGTGATATTACATAACAATAGTAGATATAGTATCCGGTAATTTTAATAGGTGATAATAGCTTTTAATAGTGTCATTTATGTAGCTTAAAGCACTCATTCATTAATATTATTGGGATAAACACAGATTGGAGTACTTATTACATATCTTACCTCGTTTCCTTTAGGATAATGATTCTATAATTATGTTAATAAACTGGGTTTACCAGATTGTAGCTTCTTTTCAATAAATAATGAACCAAATAGGAAAAGGATATATTATTATTTTTTATCTTCATAAATTGATACCATGAGGAGGGTGTGGCACCGTCCATTTTATTTGTGTCTTCATTTGATCTTCACAGAATTCATTTTTTCTTGTGTTCCTCCTTGGAAAGATTTGGCTTCTTTAACTTAGTGAGGTACAATTCTATTTATTTTATTATATGATTGAGCTTCACAGCTTCAAAATACTTTATATAGTTAAAATACTCTTTCATTTTCTTGTGGAACACCTATTAGTGTGGTATTTGGTTATTCCATCCTTGAGGGTGAAATTACAGGTAATCAGATCTGAATTGCTCAAATAATCTTGTAGCCAAAAGTGCTGATGGTGTTTTAGCTTCACCTTGGAGTATAAAAAAATAGATCCTCTTATTTAGCTAAGTAATCAATATCCAGGAAGGCTAGTGGCTTCCAAGCGAAAGATGAACGGTTTAAAAGTCTCTATAAGCCCTAATTCATAGTCACTCAAAATAAAGTTGGTGACAAAAAATAATAAATACAATATCATTGGTTATTTCACGAATCTGATTCCGGGTTGATAAAAAAAATACTAAGCTTTTTATTTGAGTTTCTTCAGATAATGAAGTTATTATAAAATTATCTTTAAGATTATAATATTAATATGGGTTGATTTGCTATGAAGTATTTATTTGATATCTGAATGTTTTATTTCTCTTGTTATTTTTGAAGATTAAATTTAATAGAATATAGAAATTTGTGCTTTTATAGAATTTTGCGGCTTTTTTGATTATGAGCACTGAGAGCTATTGGGTAGGTCATATTTAAGGATAAGAATAATGAAAATAGACAATGTTTAGATTCTATATGATTAATATCACTAATTGTGATATTTATGATATAGGGTCAGATTAATTTTAATAGTGATCTTACATGATTAATAATATGACATACTCAAGCTTGAGCTATCTATCCATCTTAATAATTTCAATAATAATAGAAGAGTAACTCTCGATTGATTTAAGATAAATTTGCAATCTTATTTGAACCTTTAGCTAACTAATTTTGATTATCAATAATAAAACTTGATATGTGTGGCTTATAGCTTAAGCGGACCTTCTGTTTTCAAATATCAGATATGAATGAGTTGCAAAATACTTCTTAGCTTTTCTACCGAGCTTGGAATGTTGAAGAAGATCTAGCTTACCTACTAGGACAGGAACTATTTATAGCTCTACTTCCTGGTATATAATATATCATGAGAAAAGAGGAAATTAATTTGGATAGAGAAGATCTCTATCTATGTTTAATGCGGTAGCCATGTTTCTTCTTGGGAACTTTCCTTTTCCCCCTTGTGAGCCTCAATTTTTCCAGTGTTGATTTTCCTAATTAATATCATGTAGGTGAGATATTTCACTGCTTCAGTAATCTTCCAAAACCTTGAGCAATTATTTACAGCTAATATTGTGTTGTATTATCTCATTTGACTTTGAAATTTGTGGGAAATATCTACAAGGGTTTATTTTAGCTTTTCTTTCCTTGTTTATCTCTCTTTATAAACCTTTTATTTATTATGTATAATCTTCTTATTTGAAGCAAATTTACTTTCTGTGTAGTTTAAGCTGCAAACTACAGCTGTGTACATATGCAGATGACCTGGCTCTGCATGCATATTATTTCTAGTTATGTGATGTAATTATTGTGAGGAAAATAAATATTATACAGGTAATGAGCTTGTGAGCCTTTGAGATATGACCACAAATCCAAAAAGGTCACAAGGAAACTTTTTAATAATTATACTCATAATAATCATCTTAAAACTAGTGAAAATACCATAAATAGGTAAGAAGTCTGAGTTAACTCATAATCTAATGAGTAAACATGTGAAAGAAACTAAACCATTATATTCCTCATGCTAAAATACACATATATCATTTTCATGTCATATCTGTAAAGTCAATAATTACTGAATAATAAGTAATAATTTCCTAAAAAGACATAAAATCTTGTTTAACTCAGAATCCAATGAACCAACATGTGAAATGAATTGCACCATTGGATTCCCCATGAAACCCTACACATAAAAAAGATCTATAACTATTCTCTAAAGTCAATATTTAAGGAATTAAGCTGAATATATGCACTTTTTTGGTCAATGAATATATTCATGGTTTTTAGCTAATGTCTCTTGAAATATACATGATAGGGAGTTAAACCAAAAATAAATTCAACACATAATTACTGTAGGAACACATATATGACCTTTATTTTACAAGCTATAAGCAAGGTTATAACTTGTGTAAGCCTTAGAGGTATTTTTATATACCCAAAAGACCACAAAAGATAAATTAAAATACAAATATAAATAAAATAAATTTATTTATATTATAAAAATATAAATATAAATACAAATTTATATTTAAAAATCAAAATTCGATTATAATTTAAAAATAAAATTACAATAAAATTTAAAATTATTAAAATTCATTTTTACTTGTAAAAATTAAGTAAAAATGAATTTTTAATAAAAATTATGAAATTAAAATATTTTTGGTAAAAATTTATATAAAATATATTATAGCTTTTTATCCAATAAATAAACATATAAAATTTATTTCACCATTTGATTCCTCATAAAAAATTAGGTGGGGTCACCTCTGAGTGAAATTTTTGTAACTCAACTCTAAATAAGCTTAAATTAAGTTTTCAGTATTTTCAATACAAAAATTGAAAATACTCAAAATTTTCATTTAATTCACACCACATGTGGTGTACCCATCAATTTTGGTGCTAAAATGGAGTCGTTGTGTTTAGTTTAGAAGTTATGAGGAATTGAAGTATTTTCAATTGAATTCAATTGAAATGTCAAAATGTGTGCGTTTATTACATAAGTGAGCTTTGATTTTCATATGAGGTATCAATCATTATTGTATTGTACTGTACAATTCAATTGAATTACATATTTAAATTAGAAGTATATTACATGATGAGGAATTAAAGGAAAAAATAAATTGGAAAGACTAAAATTGGGGGGGAAAGGAGCTCTAGCTCTAAGAGGGAGCCAGAACCCCAAAATCCTTGCTGAAAGGCATGAGATGTCAAAATTCATGCAAAAGTTCATCACTTTTGGCCTGGAATTGAATCACAGGGTCTGTGACTCAATTGATGATGAGGTTTCGATACCAACCAGGGCAGTTTCAACTGTTTCCAAGAGGGTACAACTACCCTTAAGCTAAAACAATGTTAGTAAAAAAGGTTTTAACTGATTTATACCCCTTTTACGCACATTCTGACGTGTTTTGAAGGCTCTATACCAGGTATTTCTATAGTAATGGCTGATTTAAGGGTCTAAAATGGCTAAAAATGGCTTAAACCAGCCCTTTTTTGGTCTAAACCAGGGTTCAACAATGCCATAATTGTCTTTTTTGTTGTCAGACTGTTTTTCACTACTGACAAGAGTAAATTTTACCTTTGGAGTAAGAAAATTGTTGGCTATAAAATAATGTCTTCTTTGCCCCACTTTTCTCTTCATGTTAGAATCTTTTCCTTTTATAATTAGTTTGAAACACTGTTAAACCAATCAATAGAAGATTCCAACCACCCTTTTTGAAACATTTTGAACCTTTTAACCAGGTGAAGAAATCATTATAATCATTGTTTGTAACTCTTATAATCATTATTACCCCTGAACCACCCCAAAAGTGAATTAAAGCATCTTTCATCACTGTAAAATTTGTCACTTTGTTTCCAAATTCACTCTGGTCACTTTTGGGCATGTTTTTCTCTTTGAACATCTTTTTAAAGAATTTGTTCTTTAATTAATTTCTTGCAGTTCTTTGCTCAATTAATTCCAAGTGAAATTGCTCTTGAAGAAATTTCTTTTGTAGCCTTAAATATCCCTTGTAGAGTAATTTTGGGATAAATTTTTATTGTTGGTAAACTAATAAATCTTTATAATATTATTGTTTTATACTAATAAGGTTATAAACAATAAAATTGGCGTGTTTTCTTTTAAGAATAATATTTCTTACTATTTTTAATTGATTTTTACCTTATACAAGTTTTGAGGACAGGAAAAGTACTTGATTTTTAATCAAAGTTTCATATCCCCATCTTACAACTTGTAAGGGTTTATTGAACTAAATTACTAGAGATGTTGACCACTTTGTTGTGAAAGGGGTCCAAAAATTAAAAAAGTAGATATTCAGATTCTAATAGTTTATACGTGAAGAATGATGTAAGTTTTATCATACTATTCAAGGTCTAACCCCTTGAAATCAAGGTTTGAAGTTTAAAATATTGAATTTTGACAGAAAAGATGAGATATCAGAAAAATAATCAAAAATATAGTTTTTATGATGTAATGAAACTCTCTTGGCAGTTTAATAAGGGTATGCCAAGCTATTGGAATTCACCCTCAGAATTCCTGGAACATGTATGAGTTGAAAGTTATTAATGATCAAAGTTTAAGCTTAAAATTGATCATTTTTCATCACTCACTGTAATCTTATTTTAAATTTAACAGTTATATAATTGATAAACCAGGTGAATACTATTAGGTTATGATTGATACTAATAAAGTTAATGATGTCTAGGCTTCTGCAAAGCCTATGATGTCATCAAACTTAGAGTTATAGTGATAACTCTAAACAATGGCATAATAATGAGATAAGATGGTTTGATAATGACGTAATCATCACTGAACCTTGAAGTACTGATCATTTCTGGTTGATACCATCAGTAAGCCTCTACTAGAAGCCTACTGGACTCTAGAAGGGAGGAAATGACTATAAATAGAGCTCCTTTTACTCTATTTTCCCCTCAGACACATCAAAACAAATAAAGCAATTAAATCTAAAGGTAAAATCTTTATTCTTTATATATAAATCTTTTATATTATCAAAGACCAAAGGTAATCTTTATTATAATCATCATCTTTGACATGATTAATTCAATTGTTGAGTTATTTTGTTATAATTCTCTTATAAAATCTCATTTCCACTTAAAATCAAGAAAATCTGTAATTTCTTTTATTTTTATTTGTAAATACAATTTAAATAAGTTATATTTACATTCTTTGGCGTAAATTCTTCCAAAATTATTATATTAAGTGTCAAAAGTAGGTTATTTTCTCTTATTATAATAATTTCTCTCTATTATTACTATTAATAATTCTTCAATTAATATAAATAGTATTTATATTAATAAATAAATTTAATATTAGTAATATTATAAGTATTATTTGTTTTTTATAAATAAAAAACAATCTTTTATTCCTTTATTATTTGTTGGTAACAATAATAAAGTTCTTTTTAATATATTAATATATTTATTTATTATATAATTCTTTCATAATGTAAGTTATATTATGAAATTTATTTAATAATATAATTATAATATCTATTTTTATCTTATTTATTTTATTTATAAGGACATTCAGAGTACAATAAGTAAAATATTAGTAATTTTTACTTATTGTTTCATAGTCAAACCTTACAGAGCTTTATTTTTTTCATTTAACTCTCATCTTATTCTGATTTTATTTTAATTCTCATTTAATATCAGCTTTTTTTCAAAGAAAAATGGCTAATTTTTACATTTATGAAATGTATTTTATCAATTTTATTGATTTTTGTTTTATATGTATCTTATTTATTTTTTCCTTCTTTTTTTTTAATTTTTATTTTTTTTTGGTGTATATCCACCCTGAAACTCTCAAAAAAAATAAAAAAAAACCTATAATGAAAAATTTCAAAAGGAAAATATAAATAAAAAATAAAAGACTAAAAAAATCAAAAAAAAAATCAAGACAAATAAAAACACAAACAGCAAAAATAATAAAATTGACAAAATAAAATAAATAAGGAAAAATGCAATCAATAAACGAAAATTGAAACAAATTAAAATAAAACATAGAAAATTGATAAACAAAGATAAAATTCCAAATAAAATGAAAAGAAATAAAGATAAGACTCGAAATGAAAAATGAGGAAACTTAAAATCAAAAAAGAAAAAAACTAAAAACTTGAAAAAAAATTGAAATTGAAAATAGATAATTCAAAGTTTGAAAAGAAATTTCTTTTCCATTTTCTTTTAAAATAATTTTGAATTATTCTTAATTCTTTTTTGGAATTTGCTATTGGTAATTGATGAAATTTCTAGTACTAAAAAACTGACAAAGAAAAATAAAAACTTTGGGAGATACATAGCTGAGCCAAAAAATGAAGGTGGTAAAACCAAGATATGGCAAGTTAAAAAATTAATCAATTTTCTTTCAATTGCAATGTAGATAATCTGTTAATAGATCAAAAAGAGACAATGATTATGACGTCATTATGACATGTACTGTGCAATTAAGGTTTATAGCTGTGATCTCAACCGACACCATGCGCATACATTCAATCATTCAATATTTAATGACCAGGCTCAAGAAGGAAAGAGAAGGGGGAACCAGTCTTTTTCTCGATTATTTCTTATTTCTAAAAATATTTTCTCTTGATCTATCATCATAAAATACTCTGTTATTTGAAACACCCATTCCTACTGATAATTGAACTAGCTAGTGAAAATCAAGAACTGAATCAGCTAGAGCTATTACTAGTGGAAGTAATTACTTTCATTCAAAATTCAAGCTATAAGGTAGATATTAACAAATAGGTATGATAACTAGTAGGCTAGTAGTATACTCGACAAACCAGTGTTCAGTCAAAGATTTTTTTGTCTAGTCTAATATTATATTTAACATACTGTTTAAAGGTATACAACCCATCATTTAATTCATGTAAATACGACAAATCACACTTACAAAATATGTCTCTTATGCTTAAAGTTACTGCTACTGACTTTTGTATGCTGTTGCAATAAAGAGTTTAACACTCATTAAAACTACTACAGATTATGTGTCCTTAAAACCAATCAAACAAGTGAAAAAAATGGAAGCCAATTTTATACATAAAGACCAGATTGTGTTATTTCATTATTTTCAAAATTTCCCACACAAGGAGGTTTGTATGGAAAAATGAATTTGTTAATGAAAATATTCATTATTTAAAATTAAACTGATGAATCTATAATAAAGTATTGGAGCTATTAAATAATTTTCATTGTTGATGGATATCTTGCAAAATAAAGAGAATGGTACAAATATTTGAAAAAAAGTAGTATTAATGATTTATGTTGACTGTTTGCTGAATTTTTAATTCAAAAATATTGGTGAAATGATATATACCAAATTAGTATGAAATATAAGGAAAAAAGAATGTAAATATGTTGTATATAAAACCAAAACATTTTAAAACTTTGAGATCATTCTTAGAAGGTGTGTAAGCCATTTTGTAAGACAAAAAAATCAGCTTTGTGTGTGGATTATCAATATGAATTATATTTCTCTTTTTTTATAAAGCTGTTAAATTATTAAAGGTTTTCTCTCCAAAAAATCTATATAAAAAAGTTTTTAAATGGTGTACACATGTGAGATAGGTAAATTATTTCATTTGAAAAATACAATTGAATATGGGTAAAGTTACGTCACATATTTTCTTAAGATATTTTCTTTCCTTATATAAAATTATTCTCATTATAAAATGTGTTGTATAAGTGAGTAGCTTATATGTAAAGAAAGAGTAAACAAATACAAATCATGATAAGTCCATAATATTCTATTTTACTTGAGCAAGATTCTTAATGTCCAAACATGTTTCTGAAAGTATCTGAAAAAATATATCAAGTTTAGAACCAAGGTTGAGAGCAGTTTGAACCTGGGTTGGACCTGGCACCCCTACCAGAAGGGATAGCCTTTTTTTAATGGTGACATGAATAGTAAAGTTGAGAAAGTTTTCTTGTAAGTCAATTGAGGTTTTGTAACCCAGAATATGGAAAGGAAGATAAAAATTGGATAGGGTATAGATTTTTGATTTACATATTTCAGAACTAATCAACATAATAAAATATAACTTCAGAAAAATAAGAGTGAAATTAATGTCTCCACAAACCCATCCATCCTTATTTTTAACAAAAAATTGTTTAGAAGGAAGTTTTTATTATATTGAAGCTTGAAAAAGGAAAAATCAATATCTGTAATTGGATAATTCATATAAATTAAATCTTTATATGAAGCTTTAAAAAATAGATTTGTTCCCTATTTCAACCCAGTGAAAAGTCATTGAGGTTTTGACAAAAAATATAACCATATATTATGGATTATATTCAATTATGAAGCAGATTAATCTGCTATGAAGTCACTCTTTTATATAAAAATTAACAATTTTTTGAAAGATTTAATTTGATATCAAAATTATGATATTTATACTATCTCTTCCTGTTAGAATTATTGACTCAAATCCTCTTGGGAAAAATACTCAGGTGAGAGAATAGAAGTTCATCTATACTATGATTGAGTTTCAAATTTTTGTGAGATTTCTGTGACAGAAGAGTACTATAGATAATATTTATTACAGAAATGGAATAATTATTAAGTTTAAATTTGTTTGATTTGTAATATGAAATATTTCCACTAGATATATTAATTGATATTTACTGAATCATAGGTCCTATATCATATCTAAGCTTGAATCTCTTATTAGGGTTTTGGAAAATAGCCAAATTATTATGTAATAAAAGCTACAATAGAAAAAATGATAAGAGTGAGTATTTTTAAGCTCCTTATCTCATATTTTCAATTTATTTTTATCATTATTCAAATTATTTCATTTTTTAGATTTTTTGAGGCCTGAATGAGAGCCAAACAAATATTAAAATAATTATGGCAAAATTAATTCGACCGAAACGGCCAAATATTCATTTTGAAAAATTTCAGGAAAGAATATAAAATAAGACCTTACTAATAAATGTTTGGAACAAAAAGTAAAATTTTTTACCTTTGAGAGACACTTTTGGAATAGATATTCACTGCCAAATTTGAAGTATTTGGTTTTATGGTCAAAAAAGAATAAGAATCTGGCCATAAATAGTTGTACCAAAAAATTTCTCCATAGTTTAATTTTTTTTTCTTTGATTACCAAAATATATTCACTTCTCATTATAGGGAATAACTTTGAGATTCCCTAAGTGGAATCTCATTTCATGACTGTTTCCTTGGGCTTTCCAATTTGGCCAAAAAATGGCCAAATAAGCAGCTTCTTTTCCAATCAAAAAATTCGAACTAATAATTAGGAGTTGAGAAGGCCAAAAAAAAGGGGAAAGCCACAGAAATCAATAAAAACTGATAAAAAATGGTAATACCATATAAGAATGCATGAAAACACTCAGGTGAATTTCCCAATTGTCACTGAAAAATTTTAATCTTTCACTCCACAAATTTATTTTTGAAAGAAATTCTGATATGACTGTTTTAAAGGTAGAGAATATCGTCAAAAATATTTAGGAAGTTAAAAACCAAATTTCATCTTTACAATCTTGAGAAAATTTAGAACTTCAATTTCAACCATTGCATCTTGAAAAAATAGTGAGTGATGGCAAGGAATTTCAAACAGGTAGAAGTGTATTTTTATCTTCAGAATTATCCAGAAAAACTTGTCAAGATAGAACAGGAAATAAGTGAGTATTGTTAATGACCTTGATGGTTAGCTTGAACATGGGCCTACTTTCGACCTAAGCTCCATCCATAGGAAGCCATTTGCCTAGAGGACTTCAAATGAAAGCCATAATTTGAATCCTCCTCAATCTTTTATGTCTTGGCCAGGTTTAGTTTCCACTTATTCAAGGATTTTTTTGATTATTTCTTGATCCATCCCCATCGAAATATCCAAATTATGGCTGATAAAATACAAATGGAGTGGGTCCGGAGGATTCCCAAGAATTCAATTTGAGCCCTTGGCGCGCCGCCGCAGCACTCCCAGCCATAGTCGTGTTGCGCTTGGCGCGCAGTGATGGTCGCCAGCCACTTCGCCGTGTGATCCACTACCGGCGTCCACCCAGAATCCAGCTGGCGCTATTTCGTGGATGGACTGATTTTCGGATAAATCGTTGAGGATCGAAGAGTGTGAGTTGCGTTTTTTAGAATCTGAGGAATCCTGAGCATTGAGCCATCAGCTGACCGTCCTGGCTTCGCAGTTTGCTCCCTCATCGTATATTGGTTTGGGGTGTTATCATGTCCGACAAGTCTCAGATCACTTGGATGTGTCCCACGCAGAGCCATGGCGCCCGATGGAAAGGTTTCTTGATGTCAAATTTTGACAACAGCTCCAGGCGTCGTCAGGCGAAATGTACCCATTGTGAGCAAGTCTTCAACGAGGCCAGACCCCATCAGCTCTTCGCTCATATAAAGGACAAATGTCAATCGATCTCGGCCTTGGAGAGAATCCAATATCTTCAGGATGCCGTCTCAAACGCCACCGGCTTGTTCAGCTCAGAGTCTGACGACATTCCGACGTTGGGACCCTGCAAATCGCACCTTTTCATCGACTCATCCCCAATCTCAAACATTCCTCAAAAGCGTCCTCGTGGGGCCAGCTCGTCCGACCACTCGTGCTTGCCACCATTCACCGTAGAGGAAATGCAAAAGCTCCATGAATTGATTCTTACGGCCTGTCTTACTTCAAACATCCCCCTGGACTTTTTGGATAATCCTTACTTTCAGCAGTATCAGGAAGGTCTTGCGCAGTCATTGCCTTACGAGTTGCCGCTTCGCACCCAAATCACACAGACAGCCCTTCCAATGTTGCATGCAAAACACGAGATGGAGATAATGAACGAAGTCAGAAATCAGAAAGGATTGACTCTTTCGCTCGATGGCTGGACAGATGTTTCTGGAAACACTATTTACACCGTCTTGTTATCACGGGGTGATCATCTCAAACATTTTATTGACATACTCGAGCTCACTGGCAAACGACACACAGCCGAGAACTTTTACGAAGCCGTCTCAGAATGTCTGCTAAAAAAAAGCTTGAAAATGTCAACCATATCTGCAGTAGTAACGGACTCATCCTCACTCATGGCTGGGTTCCAAGTAATGTTTCTTTTTTATCTCAAAGTTTTATTCGTCGTCTAAGAGTGTTTTTGTTGACATATTCAGGCTTTGATGACGACCGAACACCCTCATATTATCCCTACTCACTGTGTTCTTCACGTCTTCAACCTTATTGCCAAGAACTTTATTTCACATCCATCAATGGGCCACATCATTAAAGGCAATAAAACGCTAGTAAATTACTTTAACTCTTCTCCGTTCTGGAACAAGGAAATCACCAATTGGGCCAAAGAAAACGCAATCTCACCAAACCTTTCAACTGTATGCAAAACTCGTTGGTATTCGCTTGCCAAAGTCTGCCTTGCTGTTCAATCTCATCAAGAAGGTTTTAAAAAGTGTCTACAGACTTTTTACAACCCTTTGAGCGATACTCCGGTCATTTCTAAAGAGGTAGTTGATGTGATTGAGAAATCTGATCACTTTACTTCGAACCATGCTCTAGCTTCATTACTACAGCCTCTGGTCGACAGCATTGCTCAATTAGAACAACCCAATACCAATTTGACCGATGTGTGGAAGGAGCTATACACTCTTTACACAACTATTAATGCAATCCAGCTGGATGATCTTTATCTCCCCTTCAAACAAGATTGCATAAATATCTTACATCAAAGGTCTCTGACCTTTAACGATGAAATTTATTTCATTGCTTTTTTCTTGCATCCCGCTTATCGCCAAATTGCAGTCTCTTGTAAATATTCGCTCAAGGATATTACATTAATGATCCTCAAATTGGCCAAAAAATGGAAATACTCTAGATCTGAAGCTCAATTAATACCCATTCAGGTAGAGCGCTATTATGGTCAACAATACCCTTATCGATACCGCTCACCTTCAAAGTTCCCCAACAAAGCACTTAACTATTGGGCTGAAATCCCTGAATTCCAGGAACTTTGTCCTCTTAAAAGATTGGCCATGATGGTTTTAGAGATCGTGCCACATGCAACTGGCGTAGAGAGCCTATTTTCATTGATCTCAGCTACCAACAACAAGGCACGCAATCGAATGCTGCCATCAACTCTCAAGATGGTCAGCCAAATCAAGCTCCATATCCTTCAAAAAGCCCTTCGATCACAAACTTCTCAAAGTGAAGAATCATGCCCGAAATTTCTACATGATACACCGTTGGCGATTGACCAAATATCAGACGATGACCTTTTCAACTCAACTAACGACCTAGAGACTTTCGAAGAAGGTGTCTTCTCTCTGGAAAATTTGGCTGTTGACGCATTTCCGGACACTTTTCTCGATAGTTTATTTGATTCTACAATGTGGGGTCAAGTCGACCAAAAGCCCTCGGCTTTCGATGAACAGCAGTGCAATAGAGCCCCGGAAGAAGATACTGATTGGCATCCAGATCAATTTTTTGTATAATCAAATTTTCATCCTATGAATTATCAACTATTGTTCTAATTGGTTTTTCTTGAGTTGTATTAAAAGTGTTTTTCCAATAATTCTTTTAAAAGCTGGAGTATGTAAATGTGAAATTTTAACAAAAACATCTATGTGCAATACGTGCCGCTGCCACTGCTGGCGTCCCAGTCGTCAGTCTGCCATCGGCCTCTAAGGAGCATCTGGTCTCAAACCAGACGCGTAGAGATGTGAGAGATGTTTATTAAATCGAGTCTTACTGGTTTACCCGATGGAGTTATGTTCGGGTAAGTAAAAAAGGAGAGGCTAGAAACGATTTAATGGACTGGCTATTCAAGCACATCCTGCATTTCTTTTGCGTGCGTAAGACAAACGGGATATATTCGAAACTTGCTTAGTTTTATGCCTCTTCACGAGGAACCCCTCCATGCCCTCCATGTTTCATCTCCGGCGATTTGGACGCTCAACGAGCTACCACAAAAATACATTCAAAGGCTTCAAAGGGGTAAAAGCTCGTTTCCTTTTGAGAGTCTTGCTAAGCTGACGTATTTTTCTAGCACAGCCGGCTTCACGACTGCATCAGAAATCATATTGCTTCGGCCCGAGAGCCTTCGCAGCAAGACGGGGCTGAGCACTCAAGATGTGCAGGACCTTTACAAACGACTTTCAGAGATATGCTCCCCAACACCCCGAACCGTGCTAGAGATATTGTCGGAAACCGAAGGATCGTTCATATCATTGGGATCGGCGGAGCTCGATCGGTTGTTTGGAGACCCTCCTACTGGTATTCCAACCGGTTTATTGACTGAAATATCGGGAGAATCTAGCAGTGGCAAGACATGTATGGCTCTTCAGCTGGCATTGAACGTCCAGCTGCCTGTTCCGCTTGGTGGACTAGGAGGCGGTTGTGTTTATCTTTGCACAGAAAGCGCCTTTCCTTCCAGCAGACTCTATGAAATGGCGAAGGGAGTATGCGAAAGATACGGTCAAAGTGGCACCGATCAAATCAAAATTTCAAGTTTCATGGACAATGTTCATCTTTTACGGGTTCAAGACTCTGAAGTATTAATTCATACAGTGCACTACAGCTTACCTGCCTTCCTAAGTCGCCAACACGAGGGTAACCAGCATTCGATGCCGATAAAGCTAATCGTTTTAGATTCGATCGCTGCAGTATTTCGCACTGAGCTTGAGCCAAATCGTTTGCGTGATAATAAAGCAAGAATGACGGAACGAGCTACCGGAATGAATCAGGTGGCGGATGCATTAAAATATCTTGCGAATCAATATCAACTGGCAGTGGTAGTCATCAATCAAGTATCTAATGTGGTGGATACTTCATCTGGAACCTCTCAGCTAACTCCATTCGGCATAAAACCAAACCCAACGTCCAACCTGTCAAAGGATGTCAAGGCACAGTTAATTGTTGACAAGGATGGAATGGCGGCCCCTGAGCGTCAGGCTTCGTCCTCTTCCGGCACTATGTCTAGTGCAGATCGTGAGCCCTTGCCTCTACCACTTACTTATCAACAACAAGCATACTACTTCACCGGGCAAGAAGTCACAAACAACCGCAAAGAAGCTGCCTTAGGATTTACATGGACAAACGCTATCAATTCACGTATAATGTTGCGTCTATTAAACTATACCTTCTTCAAGCCGGTTCCTAACAATGAAGCATCAGCAGTCCGGTATAGTAATCCAAGAGTTCGTGAAGCAAGAATTGTATTTTCACCATTTGGCAAAACTCGATTAGATCAAAATCGAAAAGGCGTTAAATATATCATTGAAAGTCAAGGTATTATAGCAATCACAGATTGATATTTACAATACAGCCCAAAAATCAAATTCCTTTTCAAGTTGCTTATCATGGATTTTAATGCCAATTAAACTCTTGGCAAAAAAAAATTTGAAATATCGTACCTATGTACTTTTAACAAACAACGTTGATATGACAGAAAGAGAAAAAAAATATTAAGAACCACTTGATTCCTTATTACTAAAAACATCAAGGCAATAATATCATTCACAATAAAAACTTATAAAAAAGATTTTAACAAATCTTTCAATCATGAAGACAACTAATATTGGTTTTTATATGTGCTTAATTTCTTGGAATAAATCAAAAAGGGTATTAGTAGTACATACAAAACACGTAAATATCTTTTCAAGCTTTGTTTTATTTCAGCTGAATTGGCTTGCGTACAAATTTTCTGTGTGAAAACAAAGAAAACAGTTTTGGGTTTGCTTGTTTTTGCTGGAAATCAAAATTTGCTCGAATAAACTACACAGTCACTGCAGAAAGAGGTAAAAAGTACACTATTCTATTTGTTAATAATGCTTGCTTGGTAGCTCACTGAATACTCGGAAATAAATGTTTTTTTGTGCACAGCAAATGCTTTTTTGAATGAGAACCTTTATTGCTTGAGTTTAATCACATCTCCACTATTTCACTCTAATAAAATTTCAAAAATGACCCATAATGATAAACTGGTGATAAATTTTCATATATTGAGATTTTGTTCGAATTGATTTTCAAAAGGGTCTTTTTTAAGCAAGGAAACCTTTTACCACATACGCTTAATAATAATATCATAATATTTGAATAATCATATTTTTTACTAATCACTGATTATGAACTAAATTATTTGAAAACTTATAAAAAATATGAATTGATGCTTTTTATATAAAGCCTCATAAAAATTGTTGAAAGAATCTTGATAAAATTTTCTTTTGATTTATTTTGAGAAGATATTTATAATCATAAAATACCAAATAACATTAAATTAAAAAATTGTTTTTTTTTTCAATTTTTAATTAAGCTTTTTTTTGTTTTTAAGTTAATGAAAACTTAACTTTTTTTTGAATGTCTTTAACTTCAGTTTTATTTTTTTTTGAAATGAGTCGCATTTTTTTAGATATTTTTTTACTAAATTATAAATGATTTTTTATTGCAATTTCTCTTTTGATTTTTTTTAAAAAAGGGGAGCCTAGTTGTTTTTTTCTTTTTTTTCTTTTTTCTTGATATAAAAAATGAAAAATCACTTTCCTTAAAAATATTTTTTTTTCTACCTTTCATTAATTTTTTTTAACAATAACATATATATTGAAAATTATGAAATTGATACAATAAGCTCATTATTCAAGTTTCTTTTTTCTTTAAATTTAATTATAAATATTCAAAAAAATATGAAGGTTACCAAAGAATGTGAATTCTTTCAGAATTACTTTTAATTTGAAAAATTGAAGCTTGATTTTTTGTAGCAGGTCAAAAATCTAAAACAACAAAGTGTTGGCTTTTTGTTCTTTGAGATATATATGAAGTACCCAAATGGGCCACAAAATACATTAAGATAAGCCTTTAAGTGTTAAAAATCCATAAACAGTATTCATACTAAAACCCAATTATTTTATAAGACTAACAGGATGATAAATTTTTTGAAAAAGTGAATCCAAGGATCAAAGAAGAGATTTGAAATGTTTAAAAATATCAACCTATGGTAACTCAACAAGCTCTCTAATTTCAAGATGAATATATGTGGTATCAAAATGGAGAATAATTAAAACAAAAAATAATATATACCTCATCAAAGATCCTCAAATGTTTTCAATTCAAAAAAATGGAATTGTGTGAAAGCTCATTTTACATACTAATTAATAATAAAAAAGCTCATGAAAGTAGAAGTTGATAATTGTAAAAATTTTACTGATAAATTTATGCTAAAACCATATTGAATCTTAGTCCAAAACCTAGAAGTGGCAGATTTTATGGAGAATTTAAGGGGAGCCACTGAACCTGAAATTGCTGGACCTCTTAGATAAAGGAATAAATAATGGTGCTCAAAAAGGGCTTTATATGGCAAAAATAACTGATTAAAACATTTTGAGGTTGATTAATTTATCATGAGAGACTTCCCAGTAATTGAATAATGAGAAAATCTCAGAGAAAATGGTGCAACCAGCTGTAAATATTCTGTTAAAGCTACGGTATCAGATCCAAGGATTAATGATGTAGAGCTCCATTTACTATGTGATTGGATAAGAAAGTCCTTGAGAGAGAAGTCACAGGCAAACAGTTTTGAAATTGTGAATGATCCTGTAAACAAGGGTCCTAAGGTGTATTAGCTGCCCCTCTGAATATACTAAATAAACTCCTTATAGAGCTCACAAAGAAATATTTAAGATTGTGGCTTTACAACTAGGAAAGACATTCAGAAGTCTCTATCAGACCTACTAAGTAATAAGAAAAATACTGTTTAGGATTAAGATATAAATAAAAATATGACTTGATCATACTTCATTGAAAGTCATAGGTATGATTTAGATATAAATGTATTATATTTGATAATATATGCAATGATTCACTTTTCAAGGTAATAATATGGAGTGTAAGGGTATTTAATAATACAAGATATAGAATACACTAGATATAATACTATAAATTCTTTTAATAGAAGGGTGGGGTTTTATATTGAGTAATTACTTTTTATAAGGGATCTTATTAAAAATATAACTAATAATATTTATCTAATAAGAATATTTTCTCCTTTCATGAAGGAAGTATTTAGTAATAATGAGGATAAGATATCTCTTGATAATCATACTAATAATAACTACTTCCTTCATCACTACTCTATGAATACTACTAATATTTATTATGATAATAATATATTTTCAATATAGAACTCTTTCATTAATACTTTAAATACTTTCTTATCAATAATTTAAATCTACTAATAATTCTGGAATAATACTACTTATCAAATATTGAAATCTTTCATTAATACTGTAAATACTTTTTTTATCAATAATTTAAGACTAATAATATTTGCTTCTGAGTTTTGCTATCAAGCTTATAATTCTATTTTACTAGTTATCCTACTAGGATAAGGATCAATGGATTCTTTATATTCAGGATTAGGTTCCAATTTAATGGGGAAATACTTCCATGTGCATGGGCTAAAATGAGGGAGAGAGGCCCTTTATTTATATCATTTGGGCCCTCAATAGAGGCACTCAAAAAGAGGGGACTTAGAGAAAGCTTTTACCTTGGGATATCCTAGCTGGTGAGTTTTTTATGAAATGGTGTCATTTGATTAAGATATTGCACCATATGTTTGGAATATTGCATCATTCTGAGCTTTTTTGATGTTTATGAACAGCCTTGAGCTAATTTTTCTAGTGAGTAATTTTGAAATGGTGTCATTGGATCAAGATATTGCACCATTTTTTTGGTAAATTGTGCCATCTCTTGAGGGATTATGTAATATGAAATGTTTTTGCTGGTGATTATTGTGTTAGATGGTGTCATTTGAATTGATTATTGCACCATATGTTTGGTGAATTTCACCACTTGTAATTATTGTGATTTTATAACCTCATCAAGCTTTGTTGAGTGTTAATTTGGACATGAGGTGATTTAGTACAGATGTTGCATCACTTGTTTGTATTATGATTGGGAAATCTTTGAATGTTTTTGAGCCACTATGGAACTCTTTCTGAATTAATTCAATTGATGCTTGATGTGAGCATTTGAAATATGACCACATATCCAAAAAGGTCACAAGAAAACTTTACAATAATTATTCTTTTAAAATAATGATCTTAAAGTAAGTGAAAATTCCATAAATAGGAATAAATTATGAATTACCTTAGAATATAATGAGTAGAGAATGTTAAATAGATTACATAATTAGATTCCTAATGATATAATACACATATATCCTTTTTACGGCATATCTGTAAAGTCAATAATTAATGAATAATAAGTCAGAATACCATAAAAAGACATAAATTCCTATTTATCTTAGAAACCAATGAAGAAACATGTGAAATAAGCTGTAGCATTGGACTCCCCATGAAGAACTACACATATAACATGTTTATTTCATATTTGTAAAGTCAATATTTAAGTAAATAACCTGAATATATGCACTTTTATGATCAGTGCCTATATTCATGGCTTTTAGCTCATATCTCTTAAAATACACATGATAGAGAGTTAAAACAAATATAAAGTTACCACGTAGCTACTGTAGAAATACATATATAAGCTTTATTTGAAAAGCTACAAATAAGGCTATAAATTGGAAGGGTTTATTGAATAAAATTGCTATAGCTGTTGACCACTTTGTTGTGAAAGTGAATATTAAGGTTCTGCTAGTTCATACATGAAGAATGATGTATTTTTTATCATTATATTCAAGGTAAAACCCCTTGAAATCATGGTTTGAAGTTTAAAATAGTGAATTTCAACAGAAAAGATGAGTTACAAGAAAAATCATCAAAAATAGCATTTTGATGATGTAATGAAATTCTCATGAAAGTTGAATCATGAAATGTTAAGATATCAGAAATAAATCTCTGATTGGCTGTAGCATGTATAACTTAAAAGTTGTTAATGATCAAAGTTTAAGCTTAAAATTGATCATTTATGATCACTCACTGTAATCTTATTTTGAGTTTAACCATTATATAAATGATAAAGCTGGTTAATACCATTAGATTATGATTAATAATAATAATATTCACAAAGTTTAGGCTTCTTCCAAGCATATTATGTCATCAAAATTAGAGCTAGAGTGCTAACTCTAAATAATGGTGTAATAATGAGATAAGATGGTTTAACTATGATGTAATCATCACCAAACCTCAAGATACTAATCAATTACAGTGGATAACATCAGTAAATGTGTACTAAAAGATCATTGGACTCTAGGAGGGAAGATTTTACTATAAATGGAGCTCTTTTTACTCTATTTCCCCCTAAGACGCAACAAAAACATTAAATTATTAAAACCAAAGGTAAAAGCTTTCTTATTTTTATATAATACTATTATGTAATCAAAGAATAAAGTTAATCTTTATATAATCATCAATTTTGACGTGATTAAATCAATTCTTAATTGTTTTTGTTAAATTTTCTCTAAAAAATCTCTAAATCCACATAAAAACAATGATATTTGTAATTTCTTTTAATTTTCATTGTAAATACAATTGAAATAAGTCATGTATATATATTTTTGGCTTAAAAATATTCAAAATTCTTATATTAAGTGTTAAAAGTAGCTTATTTTCTCTTTATTATTTCTTTTTGATACATTCTTCAGTTAATATAAATATTATTTATATTAATTCATAGCTCTAACATTAGTAATATTATCATTATAACTGTTTTTTAATATTAAAAACCAATTCTTTATGCCTTTGTTATTTTTTGTAACAATAATAAAGTGCTATCAACATATTAGTTATCATATATTAATACATTTGTTTTATTAAATTAATCTTTTTAATATATAATCTATATTATTATATTTATTTAATAATATAAATATTTTATGCCATAATTATAATAATTCTTTATTATTATAATTATATTTCATCTTATTCTTTAAACTTTATAAGGAAATTCAGAGTACAATAAATAATGTATTAGTAATTTTTACTTATTGTTTCATAGTAAAACCTATTGATGTGTATTCATACTTTTTTAGCTCATACTATTAGATAAAATTTATTTTGGTGAGTGTAATGCTTAGTAATATAAAATTTTGGTCAGGTAGGGTGGATTCAATGCTAAATTCTTACTTTTTGTATAGAATTTTCTTTATTTTTGTATTAAGATATATTATTTGGTGTTGTAATGGTTATATGTAAGCTATTTTGTGTAACTCCATACAATGTAATCAGTATTTTATTCATTGAATTATGAGAATCATTATTTATTAAATTTTCATTAAAAAACCGAATTTTAAAACATTGCTTGATTTAATAATGTCAATGTTATTGTTTGACCTATGTGATCATGCAAGTGTCTTTTGAGATGGGAGTTCCTGAATTAACCATTGAAATATTTCACCCTGAATGTGCATAAAGCTTGTCCAGGAAGGTATTGAATACCACAAAAGTGATCCTACAAAAGCCCAAAAATTCTCATGAAGCCCCTCCTCAGAGTTTTCCACAATATTTCATATGTCAATACCTGGAAACCATCTGAGAAACAGTGATAACCTTGTAAGAATGATGAAATACTTGAAAGATAAATCTAAAATTCACTTCAAAAAGGATTTCTTTGAATAGTTTAGGGGAAAATAAGAATTGGTAACATTTTGATAAATAGAAAACCAAACAGATTATCACAAGATAGATAAAAGGCTTTAATTATTGGGAATCTTCATGAAATCATGCATCAAAAGATGATATCTTTAAAAACCTACAAACAATAATTCACATGAGAAAATAAATAATATCAATAGTATTCACAAAATAATGGTAATTTTTAAATGAAAGAAAATTCAGATCAGACAGTTCATTTCTCCTCAATCATAAAAGGGTTGTTAGTCATATTAGAGTATATTACTTGGTGAACAGGATAGAACCACATTGAAAGATAATGAAATGATAAATAAAGAAGTGGGAAAATTTCTGAAGTATTATTTTTTTGAACTCAACACCTTTTAATGCCTCTTTAAATATTGTAGTTTTTGGAACTTGTAGAATGGGGACCAATGCTATTTTCTTTTCCAAAGAATTTATCTTATAGATTCATTTAGAGAAGTATAATTAATTCTTATTTTATTAAAAAGTGTTCTTGTATATTATTAATAATTTAAACTACTTATAAAAAAAACTATTAACACCATTACTATCAACAATAGTACTATAATTGCAAAATATTTTCTAATATAAACTTTTCCTAAAATATTTACTTTTTTGAATCCATGGCATCTTTTTATTCTTACTCAACACCTTTTAAATTTCAGTCTTCTTGGGTTCATTAAGGCTGTTCACTTTACAGCTTGGTGTTGTTTATTTCTTGAACCTTTTTGAAATCAAAGAATTGATTTGAAAATTTCAATTTTTTATTACTAATATTCTCTATGAATAATATTCAAAGGAAGTTTCCTTGAATATCATTCATATAATATGAATATGAGGTTTTTCTATGAGTATTTGAAAATGTTATATAATAAGATATTATAACAAGAAATATAGACATAATTATTATGAGTCTCAATGGATGAAATACTAATAAGAAGTATATATAATTATTGAATATTATTAAAACTTTCAATAATTGTATGCAAAAATTCTGCCATTATTCTATTATAATGGTATGTCACTGAAAATCATGATAATAAAAAAATAAAACCTTTACTATAGAGAGTTTTATTTTTGTTTAGTAAATAAAACCCAGTTGATAAGCTTTACAGATACAATTCATGAATAATATCACTATAAACTATTGTGTAATAATGATTTTAGAACAATAATTCTATAGAAAAGACCAAGAGGATATTAGGAAAGAGGGTTTCGATCGAAAACTAATTTATAAGCTATTATTCAATGAAAATATTCCAAAAAAGGTCACAAACAGCTATTAAATAATAAACATATGTCAAAACAACCAAAAATAAAGGATGATGGGATTTTTGGATTTTGAAAAACAAAACAAACTAACAATTAGTATACAAAGAATCATCAGTAATAAAGAACAGAAGAATTACTTACAATGATATAAGATTATGAAAATTGATTGTAATTATTGATGGGAAAAAATATCATGAAATGGATCTTTTTCATGCTTAATACACTTCCTCTGTGATCAAAGATTCTTCTAGGGGGTGTGTACTCATCAGAAATTGAGCTTTGACTTAATATGGCTTGATTCTTAATTTCCATTAAGCTCAGAAGCTCTGCTATAAAGCCCAAGTAGCTTGAAGCTTCAATCAGGAATATGATGTTTGAGTTTACTGTTAAAAAAACATATAAATTTTTAACTTCATTTTATTAATAACCTTAAAATAATATTTACAAAAATATCATAATTTACATTTTCAATTGATCTTTACAGCAGTTAGTATTTTCTTCATGAATGAAAAACAAGGCACTCTCAGAATTGAATACTCAGTAATTAAATTAAGAAATATGCTTTGTTCTCAGCTTACACACATAGAAGATAAATTAATAAGGTTTGTGGAAGCCACAAGTGAATCCATCAAGAAATGGATTTGGTATGAATTTTTGAAGTTTTTTCAACATGAAAAAGAAAAATACAAGCTAAAACTTAGCTTTTGAGAAGGATTTAATAAATTTTGTAAGATGTGTCTATGAAAATGTTGATAATATTACTATTAATCAACAGTACTATGACTAATCTTATGAAAGATAGAAAATCAAGAAATTATAGCCACAATTAAATAATTAATTACTTAATTATTTCTTTTACTTGTTATAAGCTACTAGCAATTATCAAAGTAAGCAGCAGTTTTCTACAAGAATCAATTACCAGAGGTATTTAATAATAAAACTTCTTTATTGAAATAATATGCATGTTTTGAATGTATAATTATCTTTTTCAAGAAAAATTATAAAGATAATTCTTTAATAAAATTATTACTATGGAAAAACTTTAAGAATTAAGGAAAAGCACTAACCAATACTCCAATAATACCTTGTAAAGAATTGGAGGAGTGATTTGAAAGATTAATTGTGGATTTAAGAGATCTGTAAGGTTTGTCTATGAAACTCTTGATAATAGTAGCAATATCAAGAGTACTATGACTGTCCTCAGTATAAATATATAATATAATGAAATACTATAACCACAAATTTAAATATAATTATTAAAAATAATTATATATAATAAAATAAATTTAATTATTATTATAAAAATATAATAATTATAATAAATTATAATTATTCTATTATTGTTATAGTCACTGACAATTATAACAATAAGAAGTGTAAAGCTTTTAATGAGACAATTACACGTGGAAAATATGAATATTAAACACTTATAAATAATATAAATATTATTTATAAAAGAATTAAAACACACACTGTGCGGAAATAATTCTTATAGAAGAATTATATATAAAAAAACTAATACTAGATAAAAAATATAGAACCTTAGAGAAAACTTACTTATAATATTTATTTAATACAACAACAGTTATCATATTAAATAATAATTATAAGTTAAAAACAAGCCAAAAATCAATATCTTTAAAGATAAAACAACTTTTTATAGTAAAAATTATTATTCAAGAGTTTTTAAGAGGAATTTGTGGATTTTTGGAAGATATTTAAGATGATAATTTTATATAATAAAATATATTATTGGTGATTACAACAATAATCTGAATTATATGATTTCAATTCTTTAATTTTAATTAATAAAGAATAAAATAACTTAAGAATTACCTTAATAATAAGATTTTATATTTAATAAAACTTTACCTGTTTAAATTTCTAATATGATTGGATTAATAATGATTGATGGACAAAAACAGTGATGAAAAGACTCTTTTTATGTCTTCAGAGCAGCTCTCATGATTCATAATGAATATAGAGGGCGTGATTCGGTCAAAACTGAAAAACCATGCTTAAAAATAAAGTTCTTAACTTAAGGTAACTTATTTTTAATTCCAATTTAAAGTTATCAGTGTTATTCTTAACTCCATGTAACTTTAATCCTCATTTAAACTAATTATTTTAAGTTTTTAATATAAATAAACTTATTTATATTAAATTTAATCACATGAACAACTTAAAAATAGAGTTTCAAGCAGAAATCTCTTCAACTCAATTTTTAATTAATTTTTAAAGAAATTATAATTTTCTTTGAGCTTTAATTAAAAGAGTAAACTTCCAGGCTAAATACCCAGGAAATTGATTTATAAAGGATACTTAAAATTTAATTCATATATAGATAATATTAAACTGTAAGCTGTATGGAATTCTCAAGCAAATCCATTAAGAATTGGATTTCTAATGAATTTTTGAATTTATTGCTATTTTTCCACGTAAAATAGAAATACACACCAAACCTTAACTTTTCATAAGGTTTTAATGCTTGTAACATTAAAATTTTAAGCTTATTTAAGCTTTTTAAGCTTAATTAAGTTGTGACAGTTCTTAAAATCTTAAATTCAAGCCTGAATATTGGGATTTACCCTTTGGAAGCTTGAAATTCCTGTCAAAATTGGGATAAAACCAGTTTAAACTTTAATGTTGGATCAAAGTCTAATCTTAAGGTTTAAATAAGGTTGAAAATCCTCCAATACAGGTGGACAACCTTAATCGAATCCTTGCAGATCCAAAAAGTTGGGTACCCCAGCTCTATTTGGTCTTTTTCCTTTGTCCCACCTTTCTGCATGGATTTTGCCCTTTTATTTATTTAAAGCCATACTATGGCCTTAAACCCTTTTAAATTGAGCTCACACAGGATTTACATTCTGTATGGCAAATCCTTAGCCAATTCAGTAAATATACACAACACCTCAATTTTAACTAAAATTTTGGTAAGTTTGCATAAACTTTATGCAACTTTCAATTTCAGCTTATTTAAGCTTAAATTCAACAATTTTTTAAAAAATGTTAAAAAAGCTACATTAGTACTGTGAGATTCTTAAATCTTCCAATAACATAAGAAATAAGGTTTTTTTGGGTGTAACACCTTATGGATGTACCATAGGTTATTTTCGGTGTAGAATCCAAAAATGACATAATATTTATAACTTTGTTTATCCAAAAAAAGATATAATTATTTTTTGTTATTTTTTATTTTAAATTCAATAAAAAATTCTGTTGAAGACAAATTTAACTGTGTATAAAGTTATTTGTGGCATTATGGGTATGTTATACATACCTCACAGGCTCACAGGATCAGAGTTGTATTATAACTGTAATGCAACAGTTCAAGAGTTTATGTCAGCCTGTGACTCAAAACCAGAGCACAAGCATGACAGCCAAAATACCATAAACCAATGGTATAGCCAAAATACCACCAAAACATGGAACTGAGCCAAATTAGCTCAGAAGGTATCAAAAGAAAGAGGAAACTCACCTCTTCCTGAAAATATAAGTCCCATCACCATAGGACAAGAAATAACAAAGTTATTCCTGCTCAAAGTTATTGCTGAGCATAAACCTTAATTTTCACCTCTCATCTAAAATCTAGAAGGAGAGGCTTAACCCCATTAAATGGGTATTCAAAATGAAGCTCTAAGCCAGGGCTATCTAATGGTGCCAGCCAAACTGAGCTAGCACCAGTATTACTTGAGTTATGGTCAAATTCAGACCAAATAAGGGTGAACAGAACATTCACCTCTCATCTAACTTTTACAGTTTTAGTGTGAGATACCTGAAGTGGGGTCTTTTTGGAAAGAGCACAATCAGGGATATCTGATGGTGCCATCCATTTCCTCATAACTCAACTACAACAGAAGGTATTGGCCAAACAAGCTTAATACAGCTTTTGACCAGACCACGCCAATGTACAAAAATACTTGTACATGGGATAACTTTGTCATATTTAATGATAACCATGTCAATTTGGGTACCATTGTCTAGAGCTCATACAGAGCTATTCAATGAACCAACTTTGAGCTTGATATCTCAAAAACTGACAGAGTTATGACCATTTTAAGGTCAAAATCCCACCTGCTGTCAGATACAGCCTTACCATGGGATAATATCCCATAACCATGAATATGAGGTGTCAAATAGACAAAGAGGCATGTTTTTACTTCAATACCTCATATGTCAGTCAATACTGGGGTCCCATACAGTTTCTGTACAGCATTCTACGCGTCATACACGTCAGAATCAGGCTGTGAGGTCCCCAGATGAAAATTTTCACCCTGTATTGGTGAAAACTGCCCAGATGTGGCTTAAAAACCACATCTGAGCCCAATACAGGGTATAAAGGCTGTTTGCAAACCACAAGCCTGTCATAGAGAGTGAAAAATCTTCACTTCCTCTACGTGGAAAGGTCTAGCAGCCTTTCCACCTCAATTTTAGGATAAAAGGAGGGCTTTTCACAGCCAAAAGCCTTTCCTCATCCTGCTCTTGAATAACCTACGTAGTAAACTGTCAAAAACAGTTTTACTCTTGGTTAATAATCAGGTATAATTATAAACTTAATTATTGTAGTCTTTATTATTGTAACCCAACAGATAAAACTGCACCCAGGGCTTTCAGCAGCGCTCACCACCACTATATTTCCATAGTAAAGCCCTTAAAATCTCAATTCAATCATCTTTTATCAACCTTTTATCTTTAAAAATCTATTTTTACCATGTCACAGTCATAGTTTTAGTTGTAAATAGCCTTATTACCTCTTCAACATAGACTCAGCCTGACATTTTGGGGGCCTGGCTGTGTTTTTTGACCTTTTTTGGACCTTACAAGTAAGTCTTTTCTCTTTTTCATGACTTATTAACACATTGTTTTATCATTTTTAGGCGTAATTTCTGTTTAAAAATATATTTTTTATATATTTTTACCTTTTTCTTATATATACTCATATTATAAGAGTATTTTTACGTGGTTAAGACCCACAGTAATTTATTATTTTTGGCGTGTTTTGCATATAAAAACACATAAGCCACTAATAAAGTCCTTTATTCTTGACTGAATAAGGACACCTCTGACTGAAAAACCATCAGTTGAGACGTGGTCAAGTGTATTGTTAATTCAATAACACTTGTATACAAACCACTTTTACAGAATACACTTGCAAACCACAAGTGTATCTGAGGGATACTGACACACAAACAGTGTGACAGGACACCATAAGCTGTATTTTTGACGTGAAATTGTTAATTCAATTACATTGTCATTATACAAGGGCATACTGTAATAATATACAAGCCCAGAGGCCAACCTTAGACGTGCAAAACCAGCCATTTAAGAAGTCTTAACTGACATAAGCCCTCTTTTTCCTGTTTTGATTCAGTGGAAGAAAACTACATCCCACTTGAAACCCAGTCACAGGCCAACACACCAGTGACACCCTCAGAACCAGAGGGCAGCAAGGGTAAAGGAAAAAGGCTTAGTGAAGGCCTTATTACAGCCAAGAAGTGGACACCAATAGCCACTCAGAGGAGTAGAAAACCACGAAACTCTGCTTCAATACAAGGTAAACCAACCTTAACCACTTGTACAGGGAAGATTACAATTATTAACCCAGTTGTAACCTCCAAAGGCAAACTGCCCAAATCAGCAGATAACAAATTTTTACAAGGCACAGTCAAAGGTAAATACCCTAAGAACATGAAGTTTTTGACTGCCTGCAAACACTGATATGTCCCCTGCATACCTCAGAGACCTTGGCTTCCAAAGGAACCAGCCAGAGGATAGAGCAGGAATGTCTAGAACCAGAAGACCTGAAAGAAGACACATTGGACACAGTGGTGGATGGCAAAACAATGAGGGAGATAATATCAACCTTGCCATTCACACTCCAATTCAACAGAAACCTCAAACCAGAGGACTGGAAGGATATGGATCAAGTTCTTCAAATCCACCAACTCCTCAAAGATTTGTTTCAATGGAGCATGGACAACAAGAGGTTCAACCTAGCAACTCACTGGGCAGAACTGGGATCAAGTTGCCAGAAGATCTGTCTCAAAGAGATAGACTTCAAAGACCTTATGGTAATCACCAAGGGTTGGAATCCTACCAGGCAGCACAGACTCCTGGAGGCAAGGGCACAGAGGATAAGGGAGAATCAAGCCACTATCCAAGCTATAGAAGAACAGTTAACCCAGACAGGGCCTACTCAGATTCCTTCAGGTTCACAAGGAGCATGCCAAATCAGCTCTCCAGTGGCTTCACACCATTCAGAAACCAGCAGATCAGTGGCCAAGAGTCACCATTCTTCACAATTCCAGGAAGTTTCCAGGAGAAGACAAGGCAACAAGGGCAAGAACAAAGCCTCCTTCAACCAGAGGAGGAAAGAGTCAGACCCCATGATCCAGAAGCTGTTAGATTTGGTAAAAGAAGTACACAAGAACCAGAAGTAGTTGTAAACCACTCTAGAATCAGTAGTCCTAGTAATAGAAACATTACCCCCACTCAGACTGAAAATAACATTATCACATCTGAGAGTAACATCAACAGTGACACACTGTGGTTACAAATGTCCCAATATGCTGAGCAATCTGCAAAGCAGGCTACAGAATTTGCAGCTGCCCAAGAGAGGATGAGAAAAACTCAAGCCTCATTGGAGCAGATAGTTAAAAACCTTCAGGAAGGATATGCTCAACTGAGCAAAGCCTCTGAAGAAACCAACAAGAGACTGAATCAAGTCTCTGAAGAACAACACCATAGTAGCAGGGACAGGGAGTGTCTGAACCAAGACATCAACAAATTGTTTGATGCCTACCATAGCTTAAAGCCCCAACCACAAGGCCAAGCTATGGAGAATCCATATCAACCAGATGACATCAAACCAGATGCCATGTTGTTGAATAAGGCAAGATCTCCATCACAATACCAGGATGGAGATGGCATGTCTTATTCAGAGAAGGAAGCCTTGAAACAGCTTCCTGAGGCCTCAAACTGGCCCAAATTCTCTGGATCAGGAGAATATGATCATATGGAACTCATAGATTATATTGATGGACTCTTCATTGATGTACCAAGCATACCAGATTACTGGATTACTGCTAGACTGAATACTGCATTTAAAGGTCATGCAAGTATATGGTACACTGAAATGAAAGAAATCCATGGCAGAAGAAATTGGCCATGGTGGAAGAGTCAAATAATCCAAAAGTACAGTAATGGAACTTGGATATGGCAAAAGACCATGTCATTTGAAAATGACAAATACTCTGTGGACAAAGATCCATATGAGTGGTGTCTTAGACAGTCTAAAAGACTTAAAGCCATTGATCCTCAAATGAACATTCAAATGAGGAATCATAAACTTCTGACACAACTGCCAGGAGAGCTACAGCATGCAGTAAAGTGCAGATGCAACCAAAATTGCACTCTAGATGATATAGCCAATACCTTACAAGACATAAGGAAAAGGACTAATATAGGGAAATTCACCCCATATAGAAGCAATAGTTTCAAAGAAAAACAACCTTTCAGGGTAGAGTTTAAAGACAAACCCAGAGAAAGAGTGGCAGAAGTGGCAAAGAAGAAGAATTCTTGTCACAATTGTGGTTCAACAGACCACTATGCCAACAACTGTCCAAAAGCAAAGAAGAAAGTCTATGCTATAGAAAAAGTCCCTGAAGAAGAACCTCCAACAGAGGATTCTGAATCAGACTCTATGGGAGATGCCATCAGAGAACTATCTGATGATGATCAAGACCCAAGAGAGGAACTTCTAGTGGAATACCAAGAGGAAACCCCATTGGAAATCGAGGATATACAGTTGGAAGCAGGCATGCCACAAGACACTGCCAACAAGAACTTGTGTAAACATACACAAGATGCACAAACATTCCTGGTTACACCAACCAAAGGAATGGCATATATACATGGAACAGCCACAAAAATGACTGTATGTATTGACAATGCTCAGCACCCACTGATCATTGACAGTGGAGCACACTGCTCCATAGTGGCCAGAAATTATCTGGATAACCACTTCCCAAACTGGGAAAAAGAACTCTTGCCCACCAGGGCAAAGAACTTTAAGAGTGCATCTGGAAAGATGACCTCTATTGGGACAATTATCAAAGAGATAATTATACCCCACAGAAAAGGTAATATCAGACTCAACCCAGAGTTTGTAGTGCTTGAAGATGCCCACATCAAAGGGTTTTTACTGGGAACAGATTACCAGAGGATGTATGGCATAGATATTTACAACAGTAAAAATAGGCATATTACCATTGGTACTAATAAGGAAAAGAAATTTTCTCTTGATATATACCAGATATCTTCTCAGGACCCACTGGAAGAACTTCTGAAAGAATTCAGAGAGGGACAGTTTAGCACTACCCTCACCAGTAAACAAAAGCTAAGCTTACTGAAGATGCTGAGGAAGAATAGACCAGCATTTGCCATTGGTGAAGAACCATTAGGCAAGATCAAAGGCCATGATATAGAACTATATCTGGATGTAGAAAGGCCTTATCCACCCATGTTAAGGAGACCTCCTTACCCAGCAAGTCTGGAGACCAGGAAAGAGATTGAGAAACATATCAATGAACTCCTGGACATGGATGTCATTAGGAAGATTGGACATAATGAAATAGTGGAAATCACCACTCCTGTCCTGATCACCTGGCATGATGGCAAGTCTAGATTGTGTGGAGACTTCAGAGCCCTGAACAACTACACAAAAGCAGACAGGTATCCTATACCAAGGATACCTCATGCCTTGGATAAATTGGCCAAAGCCAAATACATAACCAAGATGGATTGTATGAAGGGCTTTCACCAAAATGGAGTTAAACCAAACTCCATGAAATTACTCAGAATTATATGCCATATGGGCATATATGAGTACACCAGGATGCCATTTGGCATCAAGAATGCACCAGCCCACTTCCAAAGGATGATGGACACCATATTTCAAGAAGAAATAATGGAAGGCTGGATGGTAGTATATATTGATGATATCATTATATACTCAGAGACATGGGAAGACCATGTACAATACATAGACAGAGTGCTAAGTAAATGTACACCCATCAATCTGAAAATTTCACTTAAAAAGTGTAATTTTGGCCAACAAGAGCTACTAGCTCTAGGACACAAAGTCTCAGGCCTTAGTCTGGCAATTGACCAGAACAAAGTAGCAGCAGTACTGCAAAAGCCAGTACCAAAGAACATCAAAGAGATTCAATCTTTCCTTGGATTTGCTAGCTACTACAGAAACCACATCAAAAACTTTGCTCACATAACTAGTAGCCTATACAAGTTATGCTCAAAGGATGTAGTTTTTGAAATAACCAAGGAAAGGAGGGATGCATATGAGAGGATCAAATATGAACTCACAAATGCACCTGTGCTCATCTTGCCTGACTTTGAACTACCATTCAAGTTATATATAGATGCAGCATGCAGCCAAGGCTTGGGAGCAGCCCTTCACCAAAGACAAATTGTGGATGGTGAACCAAGAGAAGGTGTAATATGTTACATCTCCAGGCAGCTGAAAGATTCAGAAGCCAGGTATGGGGCCACCCAGAGAGAATGTCTATGTCTAGTCTGGGCTCTAGAAAAACTCCATTATTATTTGGAGGGTGCAGTCTTTGAAGTCTACACAGACTGCACAGCCTTGAAGTCTTTACTAAACATGAAGACTACTAATAGACACATGCTGAGATGGCAAATAGCCATCCAGGAATATAGAGGGAACATGACCATCATATACAAGGAAGGTAAAAGCCATACCAATGCAGATGGCCTTAGCAGATGGCCACTGGACAATGTCAAAAGCAATCCAGCTTATGACCCTGAAGTTGCTGCAAAAATTCCTATCCATTTTATGGAAATAAATAGGAAGAAAAACTTCAGATTCTCTGAATGAGCACCAGGGAGTGGTACCCTTGACAGTGGAAACACTGATTCAGAAGGGACAGAAACCCCCATACTGGGAATAAGTTCCTCAGAACTGCACAATGAATTTTTCAATTCAGTACTGAAATCTTATGCCAAACACAAACAGTGTAGCATACTACTCCAACTCCTTAAACAGAAATACAGGAGCCCAGAACTGGAAACCCAGCTGGAGGAACCCTGGTTGAGGGCCTATAAGGACAATAAATTCTTCCTTATAGATGGCCTGATTTATCACAGAGAAAAGCACACCAGTGCACTCACAGTGATAGACAGAGACCACATCTCTTTAATCCTGCAGGAATGCCATGACTGCCCCTACATGGGACACATGAGTGAGGACAGGACTAAAGAGAGGGTAGCAAGCACAGCTTGGTGGCCCAAGTGGGAGCAAGAGTTGAGTGAATACATCAACACTTGTGAAAGATGCCAAAAAGCAAATAGAAAACATGGGAAGAAATATGGGTTACTTCAACACATAGAAGAACCCAAACACCCATGGGAAACCATCAACATGGACTGGGTCACAGGACTTGTCCCAGGAGGAAAAGAAAACTACAATGCCTGCCTAATCATAGTTGATAGGTTCAGCAAGAGCATGAGATGTCTACCATGCCATAAAGAAGACACAGCCATGGACACTGCTCTGTTATTTTGGAATAACATCATATCCACCTGTGGAGTCCCTAAGATCATAATTAGTGACAGGGACCCAAAATTCACATCTGAATTTTGGACCAATTTATATGACATGCTAGGCACCAAGCTTGCTTTTTCCACAGCTTACCATCCACAAACAGATGGCCTAGCTGAGAGGATGATCCAAACAATGGAGGACATCCTCAGGAGGTTCTGTGCCTATGGCATGGAATACAAGGACCATGAGGGATATACCCATGATTGGGTCACCCTCTTACCAGCAGTCCAACTGGCTTATAATACAAGCCAGCACTCTACCACAGGAAAAACACCTGCACTGGTGGAGAAAGGGTGGAATCCCCTTTTACCTGTGGATCACTTGAAGAAAAATCTTCTGACCATCCACCCCACAGCCAAAGACTTCCATGATATGTGGAAGAAAGCCTGTGATACTGCTGCCAAATGCATAGCTGAGGCCAAAGAGTATAATAAGCAGAGGTGGGACAAATCACACATGGAACCTGACTTCAAGGAAGGGGACCAGGTGTTAGTGTCTACACTAAACTTTAACAATCTCAAAGGACCCAAGAAAATGAGAGACTCATTTGTAGGGCCCTTCACTATCATTAAGTTGATAGGGAAGAATGCAGTAGAGGTCAAGCTCACTGAGGAGTTTTCTAGGAAACACCCAGTCTTTCCAGTAAGCCTGGTCAAACCATACTTCCAAACAGAAGAGGATAAATTCCCCTACAGGAAGAAAAACATCACTCCACCAGAAATAGTGGAAGTAGAAGACTCTCCTGGACCTGTGAGTAAAATCATCAGGGCCAGAAAAATCAGACTCAATGGGAAGGATCAGAGACAATATCTAGTCAGATTCAAGAACCAGACAGCTGACAAAGACAAATGGTTGGCAGAGGATGCCATACCAGATGGGAACCTCCATTCAAGGAGATTCAGAGCCTCTAGGAGGACTGAACAGTCTCATCAATGATGAGCCTTTTTTAGAGGGAGGGTATGTCAGCCTGTGACTCAAAACCAGAGCACAAGCATGACAGCCAAAATACCATAAACCAATGGTATAGCCAAAATACCACCAAAACATGGAACTGAGCCAAATTAGCTCAGAAGGTATCAAAAGAAAGAGGAAACTCACCTCTTCCTGAAAATATAAGTCCCATCACCATAGGACAAGAAATAACAAAGTTATTGCTGAGCATAAACCTTAATTTTCACCTCTCATCTAAAATCTAGAAGGAGAGGCTTAACCCCATCAAATGGGTATTCAAAATGAAGCTCTAAGCCAGGGCTATCTAATGGTGCCAGCCAAACTGAGCTAGCACCAGTATTACTTGAGTTATGGTCAAATTCAGACCAAATAAGGGTGAACAAAACATTCACCTCTCATCTAACTTTTACAGTTTTAGTGTGAGATACCTGAAGTGGGGTCTTTTTGGAAAGAGCACAATAAGGGCTATCTGATGGTGCAATCCATTTCCTCATAACTCAACTACAACAGAAGTTATTGGCCAAACAAGCTTAATACAGCTTTTGACCAGACCGCGCCAATGTACAAAAATACTTGTACATGGGATAACTTTGTCATATTTAATGATAACCATGTCAAGTTGGGTACCATTGTGTAGAGCTCATACAGAGCTATTCAATGAACCAACTTTGAGCTTGATATCTCAAAACCTGACAGAGTTATGACCATTTTAAGGTCAAAATCCCACCTGCTGTCAGATACAGCCTTACCATGGGATAATATCCCATAACCATGAATATGAGGTGTCAAATAGACGAAGAAGCATGTTTTTACTTCAATACCTCATATGTCAGTCAATACTGGGGTCCCATACAGTTTCTGTACAGCATTCTACGCGTCATACACGTCAGAATCAGGCTGTGAGGTCCCCAGATGAAAATTTTCACCCTGTATTGGTGAAAACTGCCCAGATGTGGTTTCAAAACCACATCTGAGCCCAATACAGGGTATACAGGCTGTTTGCAAACCACAAGCCTGTCATAGAGAGTGAAAAATCTTCACTTCCTCTACGTGGAAAGGTCTAGCAGCCTTTCCACCTCAATTTTAGGATAAAAGGAGGGCTTTTCACAGCCAAAAGCCTTTCCTCATCCTGCTCTTGAATAACCTACGTAGTAAACTGTCAAAAACAGTTTTACTCTTGGTTAATAATCAGGTATAATTATAAACTTAATTATTGTAACCCAACAGATAAAACTGCACCCAGGGCTTTCAGCAGCGCTCACCACCACTATATTTCCATAGTAAAGCCCTTAAAATCTCAATTCAATCATCTTTTATCAACCTTTTATCTTTAAAAATCTATTTTTACCGTGTCACAGTCATAGTTTTAGTTGTAAATAGCCTTATTACCTCTTCAACATAGACTCAGCCTGACAGTTTAATACTACTGTAAATAGTATATTTCTATGATTTAACATCTTTCTGACTGATTTTGAAATAATTGAAACACTTAAGAAAAGGATTAAATAATACTTACTTGTTGGTACCAAAGATGTAATTGAATAATAAGATGATTTAAAAAAAACTGAAATAGAAGGCCTCTTTTAAGTCAACAACAGCTCACAGAGGAGTTCTATGGGGAGAATTAAAAAACCAGTGAGTGAGAAACCATCAATCCTCTTTGGATAACTGGTTAAATTACTTATTGTCATGTAAGATTATCATAGTTAGTTAATTGAGTCATTTCACATGACTACTTCTAAGGTTTTTCTATGAAACTCTTGATAATAGTAACAAATATCCCAATTACTATGACTGTCCTCAGTAGAAAATATAATATAATTAGGTATTATAACCACAAATTAATATAATTATTAAAAATAAATATATGAAAAAAAGAATTTAACTATTATTAAATAATTTAATAATAAAAAAATATTAATAATCATAATAAATTATAATTATTCTATTATTGTTATAGTAACTGACAATTATAACAATAAGAAGTGTAAAGCTATTAATAAGAAAGTTATACCTGTGAAATATTAATATTTAGAAACTTATAAATAATATGAATATTATTCATAAAAGAAATATCACACACACTGTGCACAGATAATTCTTATAGAAAAATTCTTTATAAAAAAATATAGAACTTTAGAGAAAACTTACTTATAATATTTATTTAATAAAAAAAGTCAAACAGCTACTGTTATAGTATTATAGAATTCTTATAAGTTGAAAAATGTTGAAAATAAATATTTTAAAATATAAAACAAAGCTTATGATAAACAATAAGATTTAAGATTTTTTAAGAGGAATTTGTGGATTTTAAAAGATATTTGATACAATAATTTTATAAGATAAAATGTATTATTGGTAATTAAAACAAGAATATGAATTCTGTGATTTCACTCATTTAATTTAAGATATATAAAGAATAAACTACTCAAGAAATACTTTGAATAATGATATTTTATATTTAATAAAACTTTACCTGTTTAAATGTTGAATATAATTGGATTGATAATTAGTTGTTGGCAAAAATAGTGATGTAAAGGCTGGTTTTGTGCCTGAAGAGCAGCTATCATGATTAATAATAGATATATAGGGACTTCTCAGGTCAAAACTGAAATACCAGGATTAAGATAAGGTTCTTAACTTAAGCTAACTTATGTTTGATTCAAATTGAAAGCTACCAGTGTTATTCTTAACTCCAAATAAATTTAATCCTCTTTTAAATTGATTATTTTAAGTTTTAATATAAAATAAGCTTATTTATATTAAAGCTTTTTACAAGAACATCTTAAAATTGAAGCTTCAAGCAGAAATATCTCAAACTGAATTTTCAATCAAGTTTCAAAGAAATCTTAATTTTCTTTAAGTATAACTAATAAGGTTAACTTCAAGGATGATTATCAATTAAACCTGTTTAAAAAAATACTTGAAATTCACTTTATACACTAATAAAATTAAATTGTAAGCTATGTGAAAGTTTAAAGAAAATCCATCAGGAATTGGATTTTGAATGAATTTTTGAAGTTATTGCTATTTTTCCACATAAAATAGCAATACCTACCAAGCCTTAACTTTTGATAAGGTTTTAATACTTATAAATTTAAAGTTTTGAGCTTTTTTGAGCTTTTACAGTCCTTAAAACCTTGATTACAAGCTTTCATATTGGGATTTACCCTTTGGAAGCTTGAAATTCCTGTCTAAATTGGGCCAAAACCAATGTAAACATTAATTTTTGATCAAAGTCTAATATTAAAGCATAAATCAGGGTGAAAATCCTCCAATAAATGTGGCAAAATCCCAATTGAGTCCTTTAAGATCCCAAAAGCTGGGTACCCTGGCTCTATTTGGTCTTTTTCCTTTGTCCCACCTTTCCCCATGGCTTTTACCCTCTTCTTTATTTAAAGCTATACTATGGATTTAAACCAATTTGAATTGAGCTCATGCAGGCTTTACATTCTGTATGGAAATTCCTTAGCCAATTAAGTAAATATACAAAACACCTCAATTTTAATCAAAATTTTGGTAAGTTTGCATGAATTGTTTGTAAGTTTAAATTTAGGGTTAAATTTAACAATTTTAAAAAAATGTTAAAAAAGTTGCAATTGTACTGTGAGATTCTTAAATCTTCTAACAAAATAAGAAAGACATATTTTTGGGTATAGCACCCTATGGGTATACCCTGGGTTATTCTTGGTGTAGAATCCAAAAATGGCATAATAATTATCAAGTTGTTTATCCAAAATGAATTTATACTTATTTTTTGCTATTGTTTGTTTCAAATTCAATTGATAATTCTGTTCAAGACTAAATCAACTGTATAAAAAGTCATTTGTAGCCTTATGGGTATGTCATACATATCTCACAAGTTCATACTACCAACCCATTTATGGTTAAGAAATGAAGGAGTAACAACTGTAAATCCTCTTTTATTCAAAAATTGTCATTAATTTCTCAAAGCTATAAATGGTATTGGTAATTTCATCACAGATTTTAATTTATGTGAATTTTGAAGATTCAGTGTTTCACATGGAAGCATGCAAAATGAACTGTAAGTAAAACTTATAATTTGAATTGTGAATTCATAATTATTTTTGTTTTTATATGGATTATCCCTTTCTAAATTGGTCCCTAAAGGTTTAGAAAGATCCATTAAGAATTGTATTTCTAATGGATTTTTTAAGTTTTTTTCTCATTTCTACGCAGAATTGCAAATAGTACAGATGTAGCTGGTTTGCATGAGGTAAATGCATGGATAATAGCCCAAAAAGGGTTTTAATCAATCTTTTAAGTTTTATTCATGGAAAATAATTAAAAACTGACATGGTTACAGGAGTCAGTGTAGCTCATTCCCTCCTTGTCATGTCAAAATAGAAGATTATTTATTATTTTCTCATGCTTTAATGGGACTTTCACTTGGTAGCCAATTTCCCAAAAGGTTTGAGTATACTAATTGGGCCATAATTAGCCATGAATACAAGCTTTAGGGCTATCCATGCCTTAGAGGCCTCAGAAGATGGGTAATTTGGCTCTCTTTGATTTTTTTCGTCCCCCTTGGGTATTTTCATGTCAAAAATAGGAATTCAGGCTTCAAGACTGATTTCCACTATGGGTGTACCAAGCCTGTATGTAAGAATACTGTAATTCTAAGTGCCACAAAAATGCATAACACTAGTCTTAGTGTATATTTAACATGGGATTTCTCAAATTCCCATCATTCTGGCATGAGATTGAGCAAAACAAAAAATTTCATCATTCTTTTATGTGGTATTGAAGTATTTTCCATATTACCACCTCATAGAGTTAATTTAAGCTTATTCACTCTATAGAGAAACTCTAGGTAGAGTTTTTTGTAGAATTCAAATATGGTCTTAAATCTATGGATTTAATTATTGACAAAAAATTTATTCATATTTTATTAAATGAAAAATGATAAATTTTGGATATATGCATGACTTATGGGTTATTCATAGTTCAAAATTTATTCTAATATTAATTGTGGCCTCTTTTGTTATCTAAAATATACCTCAAGGATCACAAATTTAGTTTTGATTTATTCTTGTTTAAGCTTTGCTTAGAATTATGTATAGGATAAGCCAGATTAAATCTTGATATTTACTTGAAATCCCATATTGAAGCTCAAAGAAGAGGGTGGTGGGCAGGGAGCCCAGGGCATGCCATCCAAGTGGGCCATGCCCCAATTTATACCAGTGGTGGGCTGGCAGGTGATTCCAATCATATTGGCCTCCAGCTCTAGCTGGTTGGGGCTTCAAGAATCTTATTTTTTTCAAATATTATGAAATATATTATTTATTCTAATTTATCTTTTAGAAATTACGTATTCCTGACTTTATTTTTGACCAAATCTTTATCAATTCAAAGAGATTAATAAATCTTCTGCACCATCCTTTTATTTACAGCTGTTTTTTAGTATCACAATGTTGACCAAAAGTTATGTCAACTGGAAACAACCATCAAAAGTACATGGCCCACATTGGCATGGATTTCTGATGTCTCATCTCAACTCAAATTACAACTAACATTGGCATCAGGAAAAATGTACTTACCACCTTCACATATTTCAGGATGCAAGGCCCCATAAGCCTTTTGAACACCTCAGGTATTCCTGCCTCCAAATTCCAGCTGATAAAAAAAATGAAATATCTTTACAATGTACTACAACAATCAACAACTCTGGAAACGTATTTGATACTCAATCTAGTGCAAGAGAATTAACACCAGCTTCAAATTTTACAGGAAAATCACTTCAAACAAGCCATCCTAATACATCATCTTCAGAATCATATTTTCAAAGTTTTAGGAAGAAGCAGACACAAGAGCTCCATGAACTACTGCTGAAAGCATTAATCATTTCAAATCTTTCCTCAAAAAAACTTGATAATCCCTATTTCCATGACTACCAGAGGGGTCTTTTTTTCTTCTTATAAAATTCCCACTCTTGACCCAATGAGCTTAACAATCCTACAATTTCTTCATGCTAAACATGAAGCAATGATCCTCCACCAGGTTCCAAGTTGTCAAGGTATGGCTCTATCCAGAGATGGATGAACAGATTTTTCAGGATTTTTAATAAATAAATTGTGACTGTTGCATGGTCAATACATAAATAAATTTGTTGAAATTTTAGACCTCAAGTTAAAATAGCATACTGCAGAAGGTCTTGTAGAGTATTTCAGAAACTTCTTGGATTGGAAGTGTATATCACTTAAAGATATCACAACTGTAGTTTATAGATTCACCTTCAGTGATGATCAAATTCCAGGTATGTTTTTACTTGCTATTTTATGAATAAGTGCTGATAATTGATTATTTTAGAATATTTTGAAAAGAGATAAACCTTAAATAATGAAGAAAAATTGTGTCTTTAATGAATTCAATCTCATTGCACAACACTTCCTTATTCATGCTACAATGGAACAAATTGTCAAGGGAAGCAAGGTATTAGTTAATTATTTCAGAAATTCCTCATTTTGGGGTAAACTCCTCACACAATGGGCCAGAAATAGCAATATTTCACATTGTCTTTCAACTTTATGTGAGACTTGTTGGTATTCTCTTTCAAACATTTGTCTCAGTGTTCAAATGCATGAGGAAGGGTTTAAAAAGTGCCTCAACATGTTCCAAAACCAACAAGAAGATACCTCATCAATTCCTTCAACAGTGATTTCAATAATTTAAAATTGAGATAATTTTACTTCCAATGATACACTTGTTAGTCTATCAAAGCTGGTGGTTGACAGAATTGGCCATTTAGAGAATAGGAACACCCAGAATTCAGATATTTAGAAAGAATTACTTGCAGTTTATAAATCCCTCTTATTTGTAAATGTTCACAGTTGGCTTGCAAGCTTCAAACAGCACTGCATAAAAGCTCTTCACAAGCACTGTGGGAACTCCTCTTGAGTGGGATAAATGAGGCAGTACCTGGAAGGGCAAATTACAAGAAAAAGCTTTGAATTGTGTATAAGACTTGTAGCCCTTTCTCTGCTTGTGTGCTATAATACTCTAGACTTCCTTTCCTAATAACACTGAGTTATCTTGACTTGATTTTGCCACAATAAATTTAGTTATTTGATGGTGGCTGGGTTGGAAAAGTCTAGTCAACACACTATATCAGCCTTTAATTGATTCTTAAAAAAACAAAAGTTATTTAAAGCTTTGAAACAGTTAAACAGTCTAGAAATCCAGAAATATAGGTGAATTCCACCAATAAGTACTACAACAGGCCTAAAATATGAGATAATCTTGAAACAAACACAAATCAATAACACTAATATAGCAACTTGGTAAGTACTAAGAGATATTCTTTAGTTTTTTTGATTTTGTTAAAGCTATTTTTTATGATGATTTGAGATAACACAGATCTTAATTTTAAATTCCTTCTGGTGAAACTTTTGGAAAACAATTATAAGTATTGATATCTCGAAAATAAAGATAAAGGTAACTGAGTATGGTATGATTATTTCTTTTTGATAGATCAATTCTCATAGTAACACTACTAATTTTGAGATAATTGTTTTATTTGTTGCTTTTAATTGAGGAAAGAATTTAGTTCACTGTTAACTAATCCTTTATTATAAGCCACTAAAGCTGTACTAATAATAAGAGCTATTTTTTTAATGGAGGCAATTTCCCCCAAAACTAGATTTGATTATTTTGAAACTATTGTTTTAATACTGAGGGGCCTTTCCCCTTATTATTTATTACTATGATAAAACATATTCTTTGATAAAAGGGACTTTTGCCCAATATTAAAATACTATGATTATCTAGATTAACCTACTAGTAAGGGATGAACTCTGGAAAAAATAAATTCAAATTAACTTTCAAGAAGAAGAATCAGTTTTGAAAAATGAAAATTTCAAGTATTTATACTCTCCAAGGTTAGGGTTAGTGAGAGAAAAGTCCATCTTTAATTCAGGATAACTTGTGGTTTCATATTGACACAATCTTCTAGAAAGATCCTGGGTGTTCTTTTTTTTTGCCTTGGGGCTGAATTGTGGTTTTGATTCAAGTGGTTCAAGTTGACTCATTCATTTTAGACATGAATTTTGAGTATGAATATAATTTTCTTGCTCCATTTTGAATAATTCATTTTGATTTCTTCAATATCCCTACTATGAATATTCACTTGGTGTCTCCATACCATATAATGATAACATTTCTCTTTCTTATTGATGGCATCTTACTCATTAAGTTCACCAGTTCCCAAAAACTAAACAGAGCCTTCCACCTAGAATACCAAAGTCTTCTTCAATAGAAATGGGTCATACATACCCTATACCAAATCTGTAATGTACTTTGAATTAATTTATTTTCCTAACTTGAATTAACTATGATAAAGTCTTGATACCATCTTTGCCTTTTTCTTTCAGATATTAAGCCCCATGTAAACTAATTCCTAACCAAACTTCCTTCAGGTGATTTAAATTAACATTTTGTAAGATTTGGATATGAAACTTTGATTGAAAATCAAGTACTTTTCCTGTCCTAAAAATTTGTATAAGGTAAGAATTTATTAAAAATAGTATGAAATAAGATTTTTAAGAGAAAAAACACCAATTTTTTTGGTTTTTTCAACTTGATAAGTATAAAACAATAGTATTATAAAGATTTATTGTTTTACCAAAAATAAAAAGTTATCCAAAAATACTCTACAAGAGATATTTAAGGCTACAAAAGAAATTTCTTCAAAAGCAATTTCAATTGGAATTAATTGAAGAAGAGAGTCTTTAAAAGTAATTTTAAAGAGAAGACACATCCAAAAGTGACCAGAGTGAATTTGGAAACAAAGTGACAAAGTTAACAGTGATGAAAGATGCTTTAATGCACTTTTGGGATGGTTCAAGGGTAAAAATGATTAAAAGAGTTACAAAAAATGATTAAAATAATTTTTTCACATGCCTAGAAGGTTTAAAATGATTTAAAAAGGGTGTTTGGAATCTTTTATTCATTGGTTTAACAGTGTTTAAACTAATTATAAAAGGAAAAGATTCTAACATGAAGAGAAAAGTGGGGCAGAGAAGACATTCTTTTATAACCACCAATTTTCTTACTCCAAAAGTAAAGTTTACTCTTGTCAGTTTTGAAAAACACTCTGAAAGAAGAAAAGCCAATTATGGCATCATTGAACCCTGGTTTAGACCAAAAAAGGGGCTTGTTTTAGCCATTTCGGACCCTTAAATCAGCCATTACTATATCAATACCTGGTTTAAAGCCTCCAAAACACGTCAGAATGTGTGTAAGAGACGTAGAAACCAGTTGAAGCTGTTTTTATTAAGATTGTTTCACTTAAGGGTAGTTTTACCCTCTTGGAAACAGTTAAAACTGCCCTGGTTGGTATCAAAACCTCATCATCAATTGAGTCACAGACCCTGTGATGAACGTTTCTTTGGATTTTGACATCTCAAGCTTGTCAGAAAGGAATTTGGGGGTCTAGCTCCCCCTTAGAGCTAAAGTTACTTTCCCCCCAGAATTAATATTTCCAATTTATTTTGTCTTTAATTCCCCATCATGTATTGTACTTATAATTTACATATGTAATTCAATTAAATTGTTACCATACACAACTGTAATAATTGATACCTCATACTTAAATTAAACTTCACTTATGTAATACACGTGCACATTTTGACATTTCAATTGAAAATACTTCAATTCCTCATAACTTCTAAATTACACACAACACCTCAATTTTAACACAAAAAGTTATGGTTAACACCACATGTGATGTGAATTAAATTAAGGTTTTGAGGATTCTCAACTTTTGTACAGAAAATACTAAAATCTTAATTTAAGCTTATTTAGAGTTGAGATACAGAAATTTCACCCAGAGGTGACCCCACCTTATCTTTTATGAGGAATCCAATGGTGAAATAATTTTCTTATGTTTATTTATTGAATAAAAAGTTATAATAAATTTTCTTTAACTTTTTTTCTAAAAATATTCTAATTTTGATATTTTTGTTGAAATTTTTTTTTACTTAATTTTTTCAAGTAAAAATACATTTTCACAATTTTAAATTTTTAAAGTAATTTTTATTTTGAATTATAATTGAAATTTTATTTTTGTATTTAAGTTTTATATTTATATTTTGATTTTGTTGCTTATAATATAAATAAATTCATTTTATTTATAATTGTATCTTCTTTTATTATTTGTGGTCTTTTGGGTATCTGAAAATACCTCTGAGGCTCACATTCCCTCCCCCTAAAAGAAGAATATTACTTTGTCATATTGTTATTTATAATGTGTCTGAACCTTCTAAGAAGCTTAGTAGGCTCAGGTATGTCCCTTTCTGCTAACCATTCATCTTCACAAGCTGGGTAACTGTACCTAAAAAGGTATTCCCTTACTTTATTGGTTCTTAACTTTCTTTCTTTGAGAACTTTGGTAATTCTCTTAATACCAGATGATTTAATAGGAGGTATATGTTGGGTAACTTTATTTCTCAATAGAAATTTTCAGCATCACTAGATTTATATGGATTTATAAAGCTCACTCAAAATGTAGGATGCTTATTGCTAAGTTCTTAAGATAGTTCCACTTCAATATCATTGTCTGCATAGAAAGCCTTAATAACAAAAGGTCCTTAAAAGGATTCTTTGAGATTTTTACATCCCTTGATGTTATTGAAGTTGGTGGTGGTTGCAAATACTAAATCCCCTACTTTGAAATCTGGAGTGGCATGTGATTTGTCCAATTTGTCTTTAGCATATTAAAAGGAGTCTTCCATGCACCTCACTGCATGCTTTCTAGCTTTTTCTAGCATTCCTTTGAAGCTAGCAGCTGTAAGATGTATCTCAACAAATCATTCCTCAAGGAATCTTGAGGTAACTTGGGATTCCATCCTTTTTCTAGAATAGCAGGAGTTTGATTGGTACTGGCATGAATGCATTTCTTATATTTCAATTCTAGTGCTGGTAAAAGAGTACACCAATAATAGATGAATACATCACAATCTTTAAATTCGAGGCCATATGCACAAAATATTCTTACCATGTCTTCCAAGGTTTGGATCATTCTTTCAGCCAGACCATCAGTTTTTGGGTGGTAGGCTTTAGAGAAGGATAGCTTTGTGCCAAATGATTGGTGAAGATTTATCCATAGTGCTGAGGTGAATTTGGGCTCCCTTTCACTAATGATTTTTGTGAATATGCCAATCCATGATTATACTTCATTCCATATCAGAAGATCTGTATACATGGCTGTATCATCTTTGTGAAATGGTAGAAAGATTGGAGTCTTACTGAACCTGTCAATGATCACTAGGAATGCATTGAAGCTTCTATCATCCCCTTGTGGTAGACCAGTTACCCAATCCATATGGACAATTTCCCAAGGTCTTCTGGGTTGTTGGATTTTGATCATATTTCCAAGTCTCTTCCAGTGCATTTATTTGCCTTTTGATATCTGTCACAGGTTTTTCAATACTCTGAAACATCTTTCTGCCACATTGGCCACCATATACAGGTCTTTATCTTTTCTTTTGTCCTGTCTTCAGACAGATGTCCTGAGAAGGGGCTGTCATGGCATTCTTTTAGTACAAGATTGATTAAGGACCTGTCCACAACAGTCATGACACATTTATGCTTAGTTCTGTGGTAAATTATACCATCAAGTAGGTTAAACCTCCCCTCATCATATTATTTTTTCCATATTTCATCTAAGGCATGTATTAAAGAGTTATCTTTACAGTCTTTTGAATGTAATTGGCATAGGATGCTACAACTCTTATCCTGATTATAACTGTTTATTACTTCTTCAAAGAAAGTGGTGTTCAGATCTGCAACACTGAATCCTTCTATTGGGATTTGTGGCAAAGTTTCTTCTGGCACATAAGCAGGATTATAAATATTATTTTGTAATGGCCATCTGCTCAGTCTGTCTTTGTGGAGAAAAATATTACCTCTATACTCTTGTATGGATATTTGCCATCTGAGCATATGTCTTTTAGGTGTTTTCATGTTTAAAAGTGATTTAACAGCAGTAAAATCTGTAATCACTTCAAAAACACATCCTTCCAGGAAGTAATTGAGTTTCTCTAAGGCCCAGACAAGGCATAAACACTCCACTTGACTTGCCCCATATTTGGCTTCACCTGGTTTGATGTGCCTGAATATGAAACATATGGGTCCTTCCACAGGTTTATCATTTATAATATGGAATTGATGAAGTGCAGCACCCAGCCCATCACATTATGAATAAATATAAAGGTTAAAGGGAAGTTTAAATTGTGGCATCAGCAAGAGCAGAAAAGTGGTCAAGGCTTGTCTTAAAGATTCAAAGGCTTTGACTCTGTCAAAAGTCATTTCAAATACTGTATCTTTGTCACACAATTTGTAAAGAGGTCTTGCTATGGATTCAAAATCTTCAATGTGTTTCCTATAGTATCCTGCAAGCCCCAAAAATAACTGAATCTGTTTTTTGTTCTGAGGCATAGGCTTTAGTAATACTACTGCAACCTTTTTTTTGTAAATTCCAAAGGACAAACCAGATACTACATTTCCCAGTGCTTTGAGTTCTTTAAATCCAAAATGACATTTCTTCAAAGATGTTTTCATATTCACAGATTCTATCTTTCTCAAAACTCTTGATAGTCTGTATATATGTTCTTCCCAAGTTTTGGAACAGAAAATAATATCATCAATGTGAACAATTAGCCATACACCAAACTTTATTCAGGGAAGATTTCATTCATCATTGTTTGGAAGTGTTAAGGTGCATTTTTGATACCAAAAGGAATCATCAAATATTCATATTCTGCACAATGAACGATAATTCTTGAGTATTTCCTTGCCCTTGGTGTTACCGCATTTGGATGAAATCGTTTAAGGGAATCCATAGTGCTTATAAACACTGCTTGAGATATTTGGGTAAGGGCAATTTGGATCTTTGGTATTGGGTACCTGTCTAGAAAAGTGTAAGTGTCCAGAGCTCTAAAGTCCCCAACCATTCTAGATTTTCCATTATGCCATGCCACTATGACTGGTGTAGTGATTTCTACTTGCTCATTGTGGCCAAACCTTCCTATTACACCAAGGTCTAGAAGTTCTTTAATATGAATTTCCAGAGTTTGTCTTGATTTAGGACTTTCTGGATATGCAGGTCTTCTTAAGATTGGTGGATAAGGTCTTTCAATATTAAGGATAATGTCAAATTCATGACAAATAATTGCCCACAAAGGCTCTTTGTCTGATGAAAATGCTTCTTTGTGGTCATATAAGAGGGCAGAAAGTTCACTTTACTCTTTATCTATCAGATGAAGGCTTATTTCAGCTTCATTTAACTGCTCAGACTTGAATTTCTCTGACTCTAAGTTGACTGATTATTCTTTTCTTACTGTAATTTGTCTTTTAAATGGTAAAAAGGCAAATCTTTGGTGCTTATTGTCTCCAATAGTAAAGTATCTGTCTTTGTTGTTATGTAGTTCTATGCCATACATGATTAGATTGTGATTTCCAAATATGAAATGGGTACTAGAGCAATTTTCCATAACAACAAATTCAACAGTTATTCTCAAATTTCCATGTATGTGTGGAAATATGACAGTAGTTTCAAATATTCCCAATTCTTTTATTGGATTACTTGCACTATTGAGCTTTATGCAATCCATTGGCAGCAATTTATCTTCAAAATTTGGTACACAAGTTTTGACAAAATAGTTTCCAACACAAGAGCAGAAGGCTCCTGGGTCAAGTACAGGTTTAGTGGGTTTGTTGTCAATTACCACTTCTGTTATACAGGAGTTACCAGCTGTATAGCCTTTTCCTCTGTTTGGTTTGGTCTTCATAAGTTGTGCATCTTGAATTTTTGAAAAATCTCAAAAGTGGAACTGATATCTTCTATATCTTTTGAATATTCAGAAAATATTGATGATTTATCATCTGAATTTTCTTCAATTAAATCATCATCTTTCTCAACATCAGGTTTCTTTTCAATGTTAATCTTATTGATTTCCCCCCGTTTTGGACATTTACTGGCTGAATGTGTTGTGCTTTGGCAAATATGGCACATTCTGATTATATCTGAAGATTTATGCTTCATATTATCAGAATTTTGTTTGGGATTTTTGTCCACAGAATCTTTCCAAGGTGTATTAAATTTTGTTTTGAGATTCACGCTACTAGAACCAATTCTGGTTCTGGTGGTTACTTCTTCCAATATATTAATAATATCTGCTGCTGAAGATTGTTCAGTAGTACTGCTTTTGACAGCATGCTCTAAGTCACCTCCACATTGTATTAGAATTTTTCTATGAATCATTGATTCTGACATGTCAGGACATAATGCTGTTAATCTGTCTTTTTGTTGGCAAAACCATGGTAAATCTTTGTCTTTATCAGCATTAAATTTGGCAGATTCAAAGGCTGTTTCAACTTTAAATCTCCAAGCATCATTGGCCCATTTGCTGATGATTTAGGTTTTCCAACAAGTCCAACTTTGGTGTTCATGTGCTTGTCTTAATTTGATATACCATCTGTGGGCTGATCTGGTAAACAAGGTGTTAAATCTTTCTGTTACCAATCTGTTTGGTAATTCAAAATCTTCTTTAATCATTTCAATACCTCCGATTAATTCCATATGGTCATATTCTCCTTCACCACTGAAATGAGGACATTCTTCAAGTTTTGGTACTTCTTTCAAAAGTGCTCGGCTCATTGATGGTTCCAAGTTATGAAAATAAGTGGAAAGTTCACTTTTTAATTGTGAATTTTCAACCTCCAATACTTGTGGATTGGGAATTCTTGTGCCCTCATTCTTATTCAAAGGTGTAGACATTCTTAGTAAGGTGTGAAGCAATTGTTCAGTATAATTCATTTTACTGCTGCTACACCTTTGGGAATTTCTGAATTCATGTTGTAGACTTTGTATTGAATTCATTAAATTAGTTTTATGCTTTTCTTCATTATTTGTTAATTCTTGCCATAGTTCTGTTTGTTAGTATTATCAGAAGTGATTTGATGCAGCTTCATTGTTAATTTTTATATTTCCTCTTGTGAGGTATAAAAACACTTTTTCAAGGCAATTGTATATGTCTTAACTTCAGTAAATGATTTTGAAATATTATCAAGAACATTTTTATTCTCCTCTTTGATATTACTTATGGCTTGTTTCATTCTTGTTTCAATTATGTAATCAATATTTAATTAGAAATATTTGTCTGTCAATTCTTTGAAACTGGCAAATTGTTAATTTATCTGATTGACAAAAGAATTATTATTATCAGAAGCTTCAATTTTTCTTAAAGCTTTCTCAAAACACGTAAGTGTTTCATTTATTTGGCTCAGACTGAAGGTATTTGTTATAAGATTGTTATAAATTGATAAATTTCTATCAGAAATATGACTTTTTATGTCATTTATTGTTTCATACAACTCTGGGATAGAATCAAAAATGTCAGAAATCATTCCTTATATTTCAATCTGGCTTCCTCATTTTTCTGTAATTCCATCATTGTTCTGGCCATCTGAAATACATTTCCCATGGAATCCTGATGAATCTTTGGGATTCTGTAAGCCTGTCCGTAAGGCTTTGTGGCTGGCAACTTTTATTTTCCCTTGTTCTGAGCTTGTGGCTGCTTTTTCACATTGGAATTTCTGCTGCTGGCTATTGGGGATGTCCTTGGCACTTGATTGGGTGGTGGAGGGTTGTTTTTCCTCAATTCTGCTGTTAAGAGCATCATGTTTTTCTTTTTATCAATGGATGCCATCCATTGAGTAACTTGCAAGTGTTGGGATGGCCCAGGAATTTTCTCACAGTCAGGTAAGAATTAATGCAGTTTTTCCACAGATCTGCAATGATCTGGTACTCTTTATGCTGCAATGAATTGTTGTAGGCCTTCTGATTGACTTTGTATATGTCCACTGATGCTTCTTGTGCGGTTTCAGCTGAGTTTGAAGGTAAAACAGTCTTGTCAGCTTCATAATGACGTAATTTATGAGTTTGGAAGTCATCAACTGACCCTTTTACTTCTGTAGCTGATTGGCTTTGGCCATAATCACGTCTATGACCTTTTTGGGAGCTGCTTGAGGGGTTATAGCTGGCTCCTGATCTGGTTGAAGGCATATTTATGATTAAAAAAGCTTAAAAAATAGTAATTTTACGTCAAAAACATAATATTGGCCAAATTCTTTGCTTTCCAAAGAGTATTACTTATATTAAAGTTAATTAATAAAGAGGAAATTGGCTCTGGCTGATTATTCTGAGTTATAATGATTGTACTATTATGGTCAGAATTAACAGTACTTGCAGGAATAATGCTGGTTATTGTTGAAGCTGTTTCAATATTTTCTTGTCTTACCACATTTTCAGACACTCAAATTAATAAAAAAAGCCAATTTTATAAGTAAAAGACAGGTTTTTTCAAAAGATAAATGGAAAATTTTATTTTTTATGGATTTTTTGAATTATAAGTATTACTCATATGTTTTTAAATTTTTCATAATAAGAAAAAGAAGATTTGAAAATAGTAAAAAAATATTTCATTGTTAAAATATCATGGCTGGGCCCCCAAATGTAAGGTGTGGATATGAAACTTTGATTGAAAATCAAGTGCTTTTCCTGTCCTCAAAATTTGATTAAAGATAGTATGAAATGGTATTTTTGAGAGAAAAAATGCCAAATTTATCATCTTAACCTTATAAGTATAAAAAAATAATATTATAAAGATTTGTTTTTTTACCAACAATAAACATTTATCCAAAAATACTCTACAAGAGATATTTAAGGCTACAAAAGAAATTTCTCCATGAGTAATTTCAATTGGAATTAATTGAGCAATGAACTGCAAGCAATGAATTAAGGAGAAAAGTCTTTAAAGATATTATTAAAGAGAAAACATGCCCAAAAGTGACCAGAGTGAATTTGGAAACAAAGTGACAAAGTTAACAGTGTGAAAGATGCTTTAATTCACTTATGGGGTGGTTCGTGGGTTAAAATGATTATAAGAGTTACAAACAATGATTATAATGATTTTTTAATGTGGTTAAAAGGTTCAAAATGATATGAAAATGGTGGTTGGAATCTTTAATTAATTGGTTTAACAGTGTTTAAACTAATTATAAGAGGAAAATATTCTAATATTGAAGAGAAAAGTGGGGCAAAGAAGACATTCTTTTATAGGCATAAATTCTCTTACTACAAAAAGTAAAATTTGCTCTTGTCAGTTGTGGAAAACATTCTGAAAAGAGAAAAGCCAATTATTACATCATTGAACCCTGGTTTAGACCAAGAAAGGGATGGTTTTAGCCATTTTAGACCCTTAAATCAGCCATTACTATAGTAATACCTGGTCTAGAGCCTTAAAAACACTTAAGAATGTGTGTACGAGATGTAGTAACCAGTTAAAAATGTTTTTACTAAGATTGTTTTAACTTAAGGGTAGTCTTACCCTCTTGGCAACAGTTAAACCTGCCCTGATTGGTATCAAAACCTCATCAGCAATTGAGACACAGACCCTGTGACTCAATTCCAGGCCAAAAGTGACAAACTTTTGTGTGGATTTTGACATCTCATGCCTGTCAGAAAGGATTTTGGGGGTCTGGCTCCCCCTTAAAGCTAGAGTTCCTTCCACCCCAAATTAATCTTTCCAATTTATTTTTCCTTTAATTCCTCATCAAGTATTATACTTTTAATTTACAAACGCAATTCAATTGAGATTTAAAATACACTTACTGTCATAATTGATATCTCATATTTAAATTAAACTTCACTTATGTAATACACGTGCACATTTTGACATTTCAATTGAAAATACTTCAATTCCTCATAACTTCTAAACTACACACAACACCTCAATTTTAACACAAAAATTTATGGTTAACACCATATGTGATGTGAATTAAGTTGAGGTTTTGATGATTTTCAACTTTTGTACGGAAAATACTAAAATCTTAGTTTAATCTTATTTAGAGTTGAGTTACAGAAATTTTACCCAGAGGTGACCCCATGTTATTTTTTATGAGGAATCCAATGGTGAAATATTTTCTTACATTTATTTATTGGATAAAAAGTAACAATAAATTTTATTTAGCTTTTTTCCAAAATATTTTAATTTTAATATTTTTGTTGAAAATTCATTTTTACTTAATTCTTTCAACTAAAAATGTGTTTTCACAATTTCAAAATTTAATGTCATTTTATTTTTAAATTAAATTTCTATTTTTATATATAAATTTATATTTATATTTTATTTTTATTTTGATAATATAAATAAATTTATTTTATTTATATTTATATCTCATTTTGTTATTTGTGGTCTTTGGGGTATATGAAAATACCTCTAAGGCTCACAGCCACTTTTTTGAATAAATCATTGTTTTGGATCTTTGTGTATATGAAATCAAAAGCTTCTTTTCAAATGTGAATTGCTTTTTTTCAGTTGGAATCTCTCAAGCTGAATGGAAATTCTAAATTGAATTCTTGATTCATGACCTGGTTCAAAGGTCTTTCTAGATATAATGAGTGTTTCAATGTATAAGCATGATTTTACTTGTAGCTTATCAAAATTGGTACATTTGATAACATCATGTGAACATGGAGTGGTGCCCAAAGTTGGTGTTGAACGGCTTCCAAAGGATCTTTCAAAGGTGGAGTCATTTTATTACTTCTTGTTTAAAATCTACAAGATGTAAAAGTCCTTTATTTCTTGCTTTCTTTTGGAAATCTTGTGCATGGCATAGTGTATCTGTTTTGTTTGGAAATGGTAGATGTTATGTAGGGGTAGGGTGGAAGGGTTGATAATTCAAGGTTTTATGGGTCTGTGGTGGATGTACTGAGAGGGGTTAGTTAATGATCATAAATATCTGAGCAATGGGTCCCTGCACTTTTGACCCAAAAAAATTTCAAGCTAAAAGATTTTAAATTTTAGGTGTCATGAGCCAGCACATGAAGTGGTTTATGACAGTCCTTTATTGGTAAATTGTGGGCTCAAAATAGCATATGTTTGGCTCATGTACCATGCATTCTGAACCCTACTAATGTTGTAGGTAGATGGTCTCCCTAATTACTAGACTAATTTGTCTGTTTGATACGGTTGACGAGTTACCAATCGCGAGGAAACACAGTATCCTGGCTGATGTGAAACCAACTCCTTATAAATATCAATACTTCCAACACATAAATATGACATGCACACAATTTCACCTTATACTCCTCCTGAATGTGTAAAACCTAGGTGTTACGATACTGGCAAGAGAATTGAGCTCTAAGAAGGATATTAGAGAAATGCACAATAAATGCAAATAGTGGGGCTGAGCAGGAATGGATGCTCTTCATCAGCTCGGTAGAGATTAAGGGCTGCTTTTTATTTCAAAATTCACATCTTTGATTGTAATAATCAACACTAATGCCGTGATACATCACTTCCAACACAAGAACTATTTGACCGAGCCTAAAGGTTTCAAAAGGAATGAGCCACATCGTTTATCCACCTGCAGAGACTCAATCCTCAGTCTCCTTGCTTTGCAAAAAGGTTTCCCTTTTAACCCTCATATTGTTCGAATTGCTTCAGATACGAAAAGAAAAACGTGATATCAGAACAAAAAAATCTTAACTACAACCAAAAATGCTTGTTTGGATCTGGATCAAAGGAGTTAGGGTAAAACCTTAGGGGCATTAGCAAGGCGCCAAAAAATATGATTTTTTGGGGTGGTGAGCTGTAACTGGGAGCTTTTTGTGATTTGAATACATTAGTTAACAGGAATAAAAAACAGTTCCACATGGTGGTGAAGCACACGTATCTTCATTCCCTCAGTTTGTTTACAAAGATTTATGCGAGCAGACCCACGGGGACCTAAAAAGGAAAACCATGCAATTGGAGCTTTTTAGAAGAAAACACAACAGATACGTTTCATAGTCTTCCGGAATCTTATTTCTTTATAAATCTTTCAGATTACATCCTACCCGAAAAGGTTACAGCTTGGAATACTGCATGAGGCCAGTCTGTTATATATTTTATATTTTTAATTACTAATAATATTAATTATAAATAGGTACAATTATAAAATTTTTGATTATAAGTTATTGATCTCCCCTGAGATTTATAACGTACCTAATTTATAAATAAAAGTTATAAAATGTTAGTAAAAATAAAATATAAAAATAAAAAAAAATTTAAGAGATCGAAAGAAAGATCTCCCCTGAGGGAAGAATCTTTCCTTTGTTTCTCTTTTTAAATATTGATTTTTTGTATTATGCATATTCATTATTATTATCTATCACTATGTTAGGTTTCTTGAGTTTTCTTGTATTCTGTAATAATACAACACTCCCCTCCATAATACAAAAAAAAATCACTACGTCCAGTTGATGACCTTGGTAAATTGATCGACCTTGATGTGACCAACAGGTTTCGTAAGGATGTCAGCTAGTTGGTAGTTTGTAGAAATCCATTCTAGTTTTATTTCCCCACAAGCAATGTATTCGTCTATCAGGTTGAATTCCCTAATTAAATGTTGAGTTTTTTTTCTGCTCATTGATGCAGTTGATATGCTGACAGCGGTTCTGTTGTCCAATAACATGACTGGAACAGAATTGCCCAAAATAGGTTGAAAAAGATTAGATACCCATATACATTCTCTAACCGCAAACAATAGTGACATATATTCTGCTTGGGCAGTTGAGGAAGCCACAGTCATTTGTCGCTTGGATTGCCAGGATATCGGATTTTTTCAATGCATGATGAGGTAGCCATGTGTGGAATGATCACCTTCTCCCCCCAATTTGCATCCACATAACACTTGAGCTCAGATGATTGATTATTAGAAGCAATGAGAATCCCCATGTTCCTAGTAGCCCTCATATATGCAATTAAGTTCTCGAGCGCATTCCAATGCGATTGGTCTGTGCCCATTGAGAATCGCGCCAGATAATTGACAGCGTGACATATATCAGGTCTAGAGGCTTGTGCAATATATAATAGCATGCCGATCCTCTGCAAATATGGTTTGTCCATCTCCTTCGATGCATTAGATACTAGTCTACAATCAATAGGCAAGGGAGATTTGGCGGTGATCTTGCTCTTGCACAGGTTTATTAACTTATCAATTAGATCTGGCTGATAGAATTTAAATCCTCCGACCACTTCTTCTATAGTGATACCCACAAGATTACTAACCTTGTCATCCCATTTGATTTGTAATTTATCATTCAACTTCTGTCTTAGCTCCTCCATTAGGTTTTCAGAAGACGCAGTGATTGCTCCATCATCTACATGTATCCAAAGAATGGCCTCGTCATGATCTCGTCTCAATATATAGGTACTCAAATCTTCATCCTTAGGTTGAAAGCCCACTTCGTGTAAGACATTCTTTAAATGTAACCACCAGCATTGAGTGGCCTGCTTAGTTCCATACAGAGCCTTTTCAACTTTAACACACTGAACGTTTTATTATTCATACCTTGAGGATTCCACACATATACAGGTTTGTCAATCAGCTGTGTAGAAATGCAACCTTGACGTCAAAGGTTTTGACCTTCCATTTCTTTAAGCATGCAATTGAAAACAGTAGTTTCAGAGCGTTGAATGTGGGTGTGGGGGCAAAGGTTTTGTCGTAATTTATCCCTTGAGTTTGCTTGAAACCTCGTGCCACTAATCTTGCTTTGTACCTCTCAGGTTTCTTCACAAATACCCATTTAGTGCTAAGTATACTCTCATGCGGAACTTCAGCCAATGCCCGTTTCAGTTCAACAGTTTCAAAAACGTCTTCTTTAAGCATGCTTTCTAATTCATCATTGATGGCCCCTATCCATTCATCCCTCTCATTCGATTTTATAGCTTCCTGATATGTAGTTGGTAGCATGACATTCAGATTTTTCGCGAATGAAATTTCAGTGATTAATTTGGCCTGACTAATAATTTCATCTATCATTGATTTATCCAATAAATTGTGCACTTGAATTGATTTTATTTGATTTGAATCTGGCCTGTAAAATAATTTTTCATCAAATTTAGCACTTGCTGATCTTGCAACAATCTTCTTCTGAGGTATCCAAAATATCCACCCTTTTGAATCTTCAGCTATTCCTAAATGGTAACCAGTCATTTCTTTTGCCGATAAGTTTTTCTTAAAGTTATGATAATGAATAAAAGAGGTTGCACCAAATACCTGCAGCATTTTAAGTGAAGGTTTCCTTTTTCCTAGCAATTCAAATGCGTCTTAGTATTATTGGTGTGCAAAGTGCAATTAAATATCCATGCAGCATGTCAAAATGCCCATGGCCATAAGTAGGTAGGTAAGTTAGAGGCATGTAAAATTGTTTTTTCCATTTCCGAAATAGTCCTATTTGTTCTTTCAATTCTGCCATTCTGGTGGTGTTCATATGGCATAGAAAATTCATGTATAATTCCCTTGCTTACCAAGAATTGTTCCAGAAGATTATTTTTAAATTCTGTTCCATTATCACTTTGCAGTATTTTGATGGTGTTGTCTGTGACATTCATGAATTGGGTCATCCAGTTTTGAAGCTTCAATTTGGCGTCACTCTTGTCTGATATTGGTATTGCAATGACTACCTTGGAAAATACATCTTCAATCATTAGAACATATTTCATGTGGTTGATACTCACAGGCAATGGACCTATCAAGTATACTACAATGACATCTCCCAGCTTTTGAGCAAGATTCCTCAATGTGTTCTTTACTGGTCGGTGCTCACTCTTGGCTATGGAGCACGGATGGCAAATACCAAAGGTTTGGAGGTATGAGTTATGAATTCCATCAGAAGCATTATATTTAAATAGTTGATTGAGATTTCTAATTGACAAATGACCCAATCGCTGGTTCCACAAAGAACTAAGTTCTTCTGATGAATAATTACATGTTGTTTCATTTATATCACAGAGATTAGCATTCAATGGCGTGACATCAATCGTAGGAGAACTTCTTTCAATCGCTAAGAACCACCTGTCATCCCTTTTAAAGCTCTGAAAATTGATACCGCCTTGATGAATGATGAATTGATTGTTTAAAAAAGTCACTCCAATTAGTTGACCTATCATTTGACCAATTGAAAGCATTATGCCGCGGATTTCCTTACAATACAAGACATTGTTGATTGTCAAGAATCCTTTTTTCATTTTCAGTCTGATTTGTCCGATTCCAACTACCAGAAGTTTTTGATTAGACGCAACAGATAGAGACATGCTAGCTGGCACTATATGGGTGAATAGTGAGACATCGCCTACTACAGAGTGGGTAGCCCCTGAATCAAGAAGTGCTTCAAGGCTTTCTAGAGACGGCCCTGCATCAAAACTGGAGACACTTGCACTGGTTGCATTCAATTGTTGTCGATGTTTCAATGCTTTTTGTCGGACTTCACAAGTCAGTACCCAATGACAAAGCTCACCACAATAAAAGCATGGTTTGGATGGATTGAAAGTTTTCGCTTCTTTCTTAGGCTTGGTGGTGCAAGCAGTAGATTGAGGAGCTGATGTTGAGAGACTCTTTTGTCCCTCATTTTGGTCCTTATGGCCTGGAAACGATGCATTGATCCTCGCAATTTTGGTGCTGTGATCAAAGCTTGGTGATGCTGTTGTAATCTGCCTGATCATATCCAATAGATAATCGGTATGGATTTTGAGGTGTGGGTTGGTAGCCAATCTAGTGTTCAAGGCTGCCGTGATATGGTCTCGTAGTTGGGGGACAGCAAAAGAAATAGAGAAAGTCGCTATTTTTTCACCATTTAGTGGTCCGATTTGATGTTCAATGGCTGCTATAGCTTCATATACTGACATTGAAAAGGTATGAATATCCTCCATACGATCGGATTTATTAAAAAGTACCCTGGCGTTGTGAATGATGGCTGACCACGAGGGCTTATTGAAACGGCTATTTATAGCTTGATAGATTGTTCTTGCACTAAGCTTGCACATGGGAGATGTGATAGGTTCAAAAACATTGTGTTGTATGCTATATTCGATAAAGGAAATTGCCACTAAATTTTGTAGATGGTTCTGGTTGGGTTGTTCTTGCTCAAAATACTCAGGGTCTCCATTGTAGTAGGTCCTCCAAGAATTTACCAGACCTTTTGACCATGCATGGAAATTGACACCATCATAAGTGAGTCATGGTTTGATTCTTTCAGCTAATTGTGTGAATCGGTGGAATATTTCAGCTTGCTTGTTGGATTGCATCAATAAGGACATTTCATCCATTTCGGAGAGATTGGCTTTGTCCATAGGATTAGCCATTTTCAATGAAGAAGAGAAAGGTTTACCAGATCAAGTGGTGGAAGAATCCAGATTGATTGAAAGAAAAAAAATTAAATTTGAATACGTGTAAATTAATCAATGAGGTTTACGCTGCTAGCAGTCGGCCCATAACCTGTTATATATTTTATATTTTTAATTACTAATAATATTAATTATAAATAGGTACAATTATAAAATTTTTGATTATAAGTTATTGATCTCCCCTGAGATTTATAAAATACCTAATTTATAAATAAAAGTTATAAAATGTTAGTAAAAATAAAATATAAAAATAAAAATAAATGTAAGAGATCAAAAGAAAGATCTCCCCTGGGGGAAGAATCTTTCCTTCATTTCTCTTTTTAAATATTGATTTTTTGTATTATGCATATTCATTATTATTATCTATCACTATGTTAGGTTTCTTGAGTTTTCTTGTATTTTGTAATAATACAACACAGTCGGAGACATCAATAGCGTAGACCAAGTGGTGAGACAAGATATTAGGGGGACTCAATTTATTCATTTAACCAGAAACTTTAACACCAACCTTCAGCACAAAGATTGCTAAATCTCAACCACAGAAACCTGCTCACAATGTAGCTCACAGGCCTGCTCAACCTAACTTTGGGAAGAATTTACAGTTATTTTGATGAGCTAGTTAAAGTTTATCTATTCTTTTTTTTGCTTACAATTTTCTGGGGTTGATTTCTCATTTACGCCTTCAATTTCTGAGAAAAACCCCATGTCCTACTCATTTCAGTTTTTTTTAAAATCACTCGTTTCAGGTTTTTTTTCTTTTTTTATTTATGCAGTCTTTTGAAACCATTGCTGACTATTTGTTTGTTTTTTTATGTTTAGATTTAAAAAACAACCCCTTGTTACTATCCAAGAGCCTACAATTCGACGTTATTTTTTTCAAACAACTTTAAACGTTGGTCATCACAATCAAACGTATTCTTTTTTTTGGTACCAAAGAGGATTGTGGTAACAATCATCTTTCCAGATAAAGCTTACAATTGGTCCAGTTTTTTTTAAAAAAACAATCCTTTCTTCTTGACTTCACCAGATCAAATCAAGATCAAATTGTTTTTATTGTTATGAACCGTAGAAGTTTTTACCTCAACTACTAACCAAGACAGGAGAAATTGGCTAGGGTGCTCCTTTTTATTTTAATTTCATTGATAATCTATATATTGACCATCTTCATGTGGCTAAATTTCATTTCTTTTTTTTAATTGTAGTTTTGTTCTTATATATAAATTTATCCAATTTTTAGTGGGGGGGAATTGTACAATCCAAACACAATGCCCAAGATATCAACCAGAAAACAAGCCATCAATGACCTCCTTATCATGATGATAATGTCGGAAATGGATCAAATGACCTTGTGTTTTGATTACTCAATGTACTTTGAATCGTCTTCAATGGCCATGGGAGCTTTGGATGATCTGCAGTTGTCCCCCATTGATACCCTCAAAAACGACTACTCTTTTGATGATACAGAGGTTTATCACCTCTGTATCTTACATATTCTAGGTTCACGATACTTGGTGCAATTCCCAAAAATACCTAAGTCCCCAAAGCTCAACATTCATAATCTGTTTGAGATGTTGGCAAAGGATTTCAAACCAAGTGTCAGGACAACTCCTGAAGGGTTTCACTTTATCTTTAACGAAATTAAAGAACACCACGTTTTCAGAAATAAGAGCAATCACAAGCAATTGCCAATTTCACATCAACTTGCACTGACACTTGAACGACTAGGCACAAATGGGAATGGTGCCTCATTAGGTCGATTTGCAAGAAGGTTTGGGATTAGTGAAGGCTCAGTGGTACATTGCTCGCAAAGAGTAATAAAGGACATCAACGCACTAGAAGAAAAATATATCAAGTGGCCTGACATGGATTGCTGCACAAAGATATCACAGGTCATGGCTCAAGAAAATTTTGAAGGTTGCATTGGCTTCATTGATGGTACAACTTTTCCCATTTATCAAAAGCCAGGTTTTGATGGTGAGATTTATTTTGATCGCAAGAAAAATTATTCCCTCAATGCACAAATTGTGTGCGATTGTGATAAGGTTATCACATTTTTCATGTCTGGATGGCCTGGTTCATGTGCAGATGGAAGTCTGTACAAGGAGATGGCTATTTACCAACATAGCCATGAATTTTTTGAATCAGGTTAGTTATTTTTACATAATTAACAAATAAAATTGTTAGCCTAATGCTTGTCAGCCTGTGACTCAAAACAGAGCACTAGCATGACATCCAACATACCATAAATAATGGTATGACAAGTATTGAACAAACATAGTCAATACAGGTAATAAACAAGAGAAAACAATCCTCTTAAATTAAACACCAACCTTATCCAAACAGAATAAGGAAACCTAGAGGAGAATAAACAGGTCAAAACCCCTATTTTCACCTCTCATCTAACTTATGCATATTTAAGTTATTATATACCAAAATGGTATTTTTCTTAAATCTCACATAGAGAGCTACACAATGATATCATCCATGTTGTTGTAACACCACTACAACTGGAGATACCATATGACCTTTATTTCAAAACCAAGACCCCCCTGAAAGTCAAAGAGGGCTTTTACAAAACTGTACAAAAGTATAACCAAATTAAAGATATAAACAAGAGCTTTAATTTGAGATACATTAGACCTCTGTATCTCTTAAATTGACTGAGGGACCTTGGTTCAAAGGTTTAACAACCAGAAATACAGATATTCTGAAAACAAGAAAGCAAACAAACCCCTGTATCTTTGGCATACACTCATACAACTGTACAGTGTAATATACCAAACTGTAGAGCTAATCAAGCCCTACAAAACTGTATCATCAGAATACAGATATCTTCCAAATTGAAGAAGATATCTGGCATGGAAGTTTTTGAAGCCTCATACTGATGTACAAAAATACATCCAAAAACTTAAAACCCTTATAACTTTTGCTATTTGAAAGAAGGGTAAACATGAAGCATACCAAATTGAAGAGCTCATTAAGCCCTTCAATTCTGTGCTCTTGCTTTCTTGATATCTCAAAAACTGACTAAGATATCTTGGTTGGAAGTATTTTGACCAATACTGGCCTGTACCAAACCTGTACCAAACAGTACTGTCTTGATACTCAAAATAATGGTTGTTCAAAGCTTAAACCCGCCCAGAATGACCAGTATTGATCATACAGACACCAGAACAACGTCATCCAAGTGCTGACGTGGCAGGTGAAAAGTTTTTTCACCCTGTATTGATCCAGAATGATCATTTGTGGTTCCAAAACCACAATTCTGCCTCTACTGACGTCAGAATTGAGGATCCAGAGCCACAGACTGACCATTGGAGTGAAAATTTTCACTCCTCTGAGGTTTGAAGAGTTAATAACTCTTGACAGTCCTGAAAGATATAAAAAGAAGGGTTTTTTCCTTCAAAAACCCATCATCTTATCTTACTTTACCTATATTCTTACGTGACAAGACTGTTATCCATCAGTAGTGTCCTTAGAATTATTAAAGATATAATTAGAATATAATTATTGTAGTGTTTCTTTACAGTCAAAGATATTAGAGCATTGCAACCCAGGTCCTCAATAGACTCATCACCACTGTTACCACGTAGCAGTAGGACCTGAAGATTTAATTTATTATTTGTTTTTGATGTGTCACAGTCATAATACTAGCTTGTATTTACATTTTATAGCTACTATATAGACTCACCCTGACATTTTGGGGGCCTGGCCGTGGTTTTTCAGCCTTATTGGACGTGTTTTGAACTGAATTAGGCGTAAAATTCAGCTATTTACAAGGTATTTTACTAAAAGTGAGTAAAAGTTCTAATTTATTTTATATTATTATCATTTGTTTTTAGCATCATATATCATATATACAAATTATTTTCCTCCAAAAATATATATTACAAAATATTTTTGTTGAGAGTAGGAGTACACATCCTCCTTTTTATTATATTGCAATAATTTCCACGAAATTTAATAATAATACAACAGTATTATTTAAATTTCAATATAAACTATAATATACAAACAGTATATTATTTATTTTACTATTATTTTTCACCAAAGTGCGTGAAAATTAATATAGAAACATTTATTAATAAATAATTAATAAATATTAAATAATAAAATAATTTTTTATTATTTACATGGAATATTTTAATTAAATATTTCCTTTAAAACAAGATATCACTCAAATTGACGTGAAAACTTGTAATTAATTGATATTTGAATCAAATATCAAGTGTTATAATAAATATTATTTATAATATTCATAATAACAAATCAAATTTATTATAATTTAATAAATTTGACGTGTTTATACAAAAACACAATAATATCCAAGTGAATCATCCACAAAACACTTGGATATTACAGTTTTTCATTTATAAAACATAAGTGAAAAACTCAAAAACTGTTATTTTTCAATAAAAACATATAAAAATAATAATAAAAAATATATAAAATACTTAAAAATTTTGAAAAATAACAGTAGAATTGAATATAATCATTTTGTTTTATCATAAAATACTGATATACAATCTGAAATATCTTTTCTGAATAGTGGAAAAAGACTACATTCCATTAGAAACCCAGTCACAAGGAAATCCATCTGTGACAGCCTCAGAAGACAGAGAGGTGCTGCCAAAAACCAAGGGCAAGCAGAAAAGACACAGTGAAGTGACAATCAACTCAAAAGATTGGACACCAATAGCCGTGCCAAGGGCCAAAAAACCCAGAAAAGCTCCAACAAAACCAGTTGGATCACCAAAACAAATTGAGAAACAGAAAATCACTGTTATCAACCCAGTTGTAAGCTCTAAAGGCAAATTGCCAAAGAGTATAGATCATAAATTTGTACAAGGGCCTGCTAAAGGTAAATAAACCTGGAAAAATACAACATTTTTTATTGTCTGTCATTTTTTAACATTGTTAACATGACACCTCCACTTCTTAGAGATCTTGGATTCCCAAGAAATCAACCAGAACACTGGCCAAGAAGACACAGAGGAAGAAGAACTGGAGCAAATGACCAGCAAAGGACTTACCATCAGGGAACTCCTACCCAAGGTCTTATTCCAAATCAAATTCAACCCAGAAGTCCAACCAGGAGATTGGACAGATGCAGAACAGGTCCTCCAAATACACAAACTCCTGAGAGACCTCTTCACATGGATCATGGACAACAAAACGTTCACTATGGCAGCATCATGGGCAGAAGTGGGGATAACAACCCAGAAGATCTGTCTCAAGCAAATAGCTTGGATGGAGCTTATGACAGAAATGCAAGGTTGGAATCCCAACCAGAATTTCAAACTCTTAGAAGAAAGAGCAACCAGAATAAAAGAGAACCAGGCAGCCATACAAGCCATAGAGAGATCTTGGCACAAGGAAGAGCCCAGTCAGATTCAGGTACCCCCAGAAATGGAAGGAGAAGTCCCATCTTCCCCACAACAATCCAGCAGTTCCAGGCCCTACAAGCCAAAGGAAACTTCATCCAAGGCTCCCCAGCCCTTCCAGGTAGTTTCCAACAGGAGAAAAGGAGCCCAAGGGAAAAACAAAACTTCTTTCAACCAGAGGAAGAAGGAAGCAGACCCATTGATGAAAAAGCTGATGGACTTAGTCCAAGAAGTACACAAAAGCAAGAAATAGTTGTACCTACAAATAGTTTTGATAGTTCTGACTCAATAGACCCAGAATTAATAACTGAAACTACAATCCACACTCATGAGTTTGAAAACAAATTCACATGGACCAAATTGGCCCAATTCATGGGTTGGACACATGAAACCTCAGGAAAAATGAGGACAGAAGTGGAAACATTGAAAGAAGAAAATGCTTTCCAAGCAACATTCATAAAAGACTTAAATACAAATCTGGCCAAAATTTGGACAGAATTTGAAAAAACTAACAGACAGTTGAATTCAATTCTAGAAGAACAACAAACTGTGAGCAGGGATCTGAGGAGTATCCAGCAGCAACAGGATAACTTTGACAAAGAAATTGATTACCTCTATGACAGAGAAGACAATCAATACCCTCCAACACAAGGTCAACCTACTACCTCTACAAAATTGAAAGAAGAGGATAAAGACTATGACCAGGAACCTGAATATCAGATTCCAAAGTTAAGATCAGAGTCAGTGTACCAAGACGGGGAAAATCTCAACTATTCAGAGAAACAGGCACTAAAACAGTTACCAGAAGTAACAAACTGGCCAAAGTTCTCAGGAATTGGGGAATATAACCATATGGAGATCATTGACTATATTGATGGACTCTTTGTTGATGTCCCAAAGATACCAGACTACTGGATCACAACAAGACTTAACACAGCATTCAGAGGCCATGCAAACATATGGTATACTGAGATGAAAGAAATACATGGCAGGAAAAACTGGCCATGGTGGAGGAACCAGATTATACAAAAGTATAGCAATGGTAGTTGGATCTGGCAAAAGACCATGTCCTTTGAAAGTGATAGATACTCCACAGAAAACAACCCTTATGAATGGTGCCTCAAACAAACAAAGAGGCTAAAAGCTTTTGATCCCAATATGACAATAGAAATGAGAAACCATAAACTCCTAACAAAATTGCCAGGAGATATAGAACATGCAGTCAAATGCAGATGCAACAACATCAGCAGCATTGATGACATAGCAAATGTCATACAAGATGTGAGAAAAAAAACCTCCATAGGAAGGTACACATCCTATAAACCAAACTTCAAAGACAAGAGGTCTGAAGTTAAAGAGACAAACAAAGAAAAAGGGAAAGAAACCCCAAAAAAGAAATATGTGTGCCACAACTGTGGATCACCAGACCACTATGCCAACAATTGCACAAAACCAAAAAAGAAAATATATGCAATTGATGAAGAATCAGAAGAAGAACAAACAGGTGAAAAATCTGATTCTGACAGCATGGGAAATGGTATGAGAGCAGAATCACAAAGTGAACCTGATACCATAGAAGAATACATAGTGGAATGCAATGAAGAGAGTTCACTTGACATACAAGACATTAAATTGGACTCAGGAATACCACAAATGACAACAGACAAAGAGCTCTGTAAGCACACACAGAATGCACAAACATTCCTGGTAACCCCAAATAGAGGGATGGGATTCATTCATGGAACACCTACAAAATTGACAGTTTATATTGAGAACTGTAAACACCCAATGATCATTGACACAGGAGCAAGTTGCTCCATAGTGGCAAAAGAATACTTGAAACAACACTTCCCCAAATGGGAGGAAGATATAATCCCAACAAAAGCTGGAAACTTTAAAAGTGCATCAGGCAAAATGCACTCACTGGGGACAATAATCAAAGAGATAATTATCCCACACCAAAAAGGAAATATCAGACTGGAACCTGAATTTGTAGTTCTAGAGAATGCACATGTACAAGGATTCTTACTAGGTACAGAGTACCAAAGAATGTATGGTATGGACATTCGCAATAGTAAAAACAGATATCTTACCATAGGTAAAAACAAAGACAAAAAGTTTTCCTTTGACATAAATCATGTAACAAATGATAACACCTTGAAAGAACCAGTGGAAGAATTCAAAGAAACCCAATATGGCACTCAACTCACCAGTAAAATGAAACTCAACTTACTGAAAGTATTGAGAAAGCATAGAGGAGCTTTTGCAATAGGAGATGAACCACTAGGAAAAATCAAAGGACATGATATAGAATTATATCTGGATGTAGAAAGACCATATCCACCCATTCTTAGGAGACCACCATACCCAGCCAGCATGGAAACTAGGAAAGAAATTGAGAAACATATCAATGAACTCCTAGAAATGGGGGTAATAAGAAAAATAGGACATAATGAGATAGTAGAGGTCACTACACCAGTCCTTATAACTTGGCATGATAGTAAATCCAGACTATGTGGTGACTTCAGGGCTTTGAATAATTACACCAAAGCAGATAGGTACCCCATCCCAAGGATACCACATGCACTAGATAAACTAGCAAAAGCCAAGTTCATTACAAAAATGGATTGCATGAAAGGCTTTCACCAGAATGGGGTGAAACCAGATTCCATCAAATTGCTAAGAATTATATGCCATATGGGCATATATGAATACACTAGAATGCCATTTGGCATTAAGAATGCACCAGACCATTTTCAGAGGATGATGGATACCATATTTCAAGATGAAATAATGGAAGGGTGGATGGTAGTGTACATTGATGATATCATAATATACTCAGAAACATGGGAAGACCATGTGAAGAAAATTGACAAAATATTGGGAAAATGCACACCAATCAACATGAAGATATCTCTTAAAAAATGTAACTTTGGACAGCAGGAACTGCTAGCCCTAGGACACAAAGTGTCAGGTTTGAGCCTAGCTATAGACCAAAATAAAGTTGCTGCAGTACTGAAGAAACCAGTACCAAAGAACATCAAGGAAATGCAATCTTTTTTGGGCTTTGCTAGCTACTACAGAAGCCACATAAAAAACTTTGCACACATCACTAGTAGCTTATACAAACTGTGCTCAAAAGATGTAGTCTTTGAAATTACCAATGAAAGAAGAGATGCATTTGAAAAGATCAAATATGAACTGACCAATGCCCCTGTCCTAATGATGCCTGATTTTGAACTACCATTCAAACTATATATAGATGCAGCATGTAGCCAAGGACTAGGAGCAGCACTACACCAGAGGCAACTAGTGGATGGGATACCCAAAGAAGGAGTAATTTGCTATATATCAAGACAACTGAAAGACTCAGAAGCCAGATATGGAGCTACTCAGACAGAATGTCTATGCTTGGTATGGGCATTAGAAAAACTCCATTGCTACTTAGAAGGAGCAGTATCTGAAGTTTTTACTGACTGCACAGCCCTCAAATCACTGTTGAACATGAAGACAACAAACAGACACATGCTTAGGTGGCAAGTAGCCATACAAGAATACAGAGGGAATATGAATATCATCTATAAAGAAGGGAAAAGTCATACTAATGCAGATGGTCTCAGCAGGTGGCCTCTGAATAATGACCAAGAGAATCCAGCATATGACCCAGAAAATGGGACCAAAATACCTATACAATGCATGGAGATAGATAGGAGAAAGAACTTCAAACTATCAAACTGGGCATTAGGGAATGACCCATCAAACCCAGCACAGAGCTACGGGGAGAGTAAAGAGATACCCATACTGGGAATCAGCTCCTCTAATCTGAATACAGAATTCTTTAGCATAGTACAATCAGAATACAATAAACACAAACAGTGTAGTATATTGATACAACTATTAAAACAAAAGTACAGGAGTCCTGAACTAGAGAGCCAATTGGAAGATCCATGGCTCAAAAACTTCAAAGAAAATAGATTTTTTCTGATAGATGATCTACTGTACCATAGGGAAAAACACACAAGTGCCCTGGTAATAATAAATAGAGAACATATTTCCCTGATACTACAGGAATGCCATGACTGCCCATACATGGGACATATGAGTGAAGAAAGAACTAAATAAAGAGTCTTTAGCACAGCTTGGTGGCCAAAGTGGGAACAAGACTTGAGTGAATACATCAACACTTGTACCAGATGCCAAAAAGCCAACAGAATTCATGGCAAAAGATATGGATTACTCCAGAGTATAGAGGAGCCCAAACACCCCTGGGAAATAATAAACATGGATTGGGTAACAGGCCTGGTCCCTGGAGGGAAAGACAGCTTTAATGCATGCCTAGTAGTAGTAGACAGGTACAGCAAGAGTGTCAGATGTCTCCCCTGTCACAAAGAGGACACAGCAATGGACACAGCCATATTGTTCTGGAACAATGTGATAGCTAACTGTGGAGTTCCAAGCATTATAATTAGTGACAGAGACCCTAAATTCACATCAGAATTTTGGACTAATCTATATGAGATGCTGGGAACCAAACTAGCATTCTCCACAGCTTACCATCCAAAAACAGATGGTCTAGCAGAAAGAATGATACAAACATTAGAAGACATAATTAGAAGGTTTTGTGCATATGGCATGGAATATAAAGACAATGAAGGATATACCCATGACTGGGTAACCCTCCTACCAGCTGTACAATTGGCATACAACACAAGTATACACTCAGTGACAGGAAAAACCCCTGCCACATTAGAGAAAGGATGGAACCCACTACTTCCAGTAGACTTCTTGAAGAAGAACCTCCTCTCAGTACACCCCACAGCTAAGGACTTCCACAAAATGTGGAGGACTGCCTGTTAAAAAGCAGAGCAATGTGTGGCTGAAGCCAAATTATATAACAAACAGAGATATGATAAAAGTCACCAAGAACCTGATTTCAAAGAAGGAGACCAAGTTCTAATCTCAACTCTTAACTTCAACAACCTAAGAGGACCCAAGAAGATGAGAGACTCATTCATAGGACCATTCACCATTATTAAATTAATAGGAAAGAATGCAGTAGAAGTCAACCTGACCAAAGAGTTCTCTAGGAAACACCCAGTTTTCCCTGTGAGCCTGGTCAAACCTTATCACCAGACAGATGAGGAGAAATTCCCTGACAGAAAGAAGACAGTCACCCATGAAAGATTGGTAGAGGAAGATGACTCACCTGGACCAGTGAAAAAGATCATTAAAGCCAGGAAAATAAGAATTAATGGGAAAGACAACAGGCAATATCTGGTTAGATTTAAGAATCAACCAGCAGATAAAGATAAATGGTTAACTGAGAAAGAAATCCCAGATGGACAAATACACCTCAGAAGATTCAGAGCTTCCAGGAGGGCTGAAGAGTCTCATCAATGATGAGCCTTCTTTTGAGGGAGGGTATGTCAGCCTGTGACTCAAAACAGAGCACTAGCATGAAATCCAACATACCATAAATAATGGTATGACAAGTATTGAAAAAACATAGTCAATACAGGTAATAAACAAGAGAAAACAATCCTCTTAAATTAAACACCAACCTTATCCAAACAGAATAAGGAAACCTAGAGGAGAATAAACAGGTCAAAACCCTTATTTTCACCTCTCATCTAACTTATGCATATTTAAGTTATTATATACCAAAATGGTATTTTTCTTAAAGCTCACATAGAGAGCTACACAATGATATCATCCATGTTGTTGTAACACCACTACAACTGGAGATACCATATGACCTTTATTTCAAAACCAAGACCCCCCTGAAAGTCAAAGAGGGCTTGTACAAAACTGTACAAAAGTATAACCAAATTGAAGATATAAACAAGAGCTTTAATTTGAGATAAATTAGACCTCTGTATCTCTTAAATTGACTGAGGGATCTTGGTTCAAAGGTTTAACAACCAGAAATACAGATATTCTGAAAACAAGAAAGTAAACAAACCCCTGTATCTTTGGCATACACTCATACAACTGTACAGTGTAATATACCAAACTGTAGAGCTAATCAAGCCCTACAAAACTGTATCATCAGAATACAGATATCTTCCAAATTGAAGAAGATATCTGGCATGGAAGTTTTTGAAGCCTCATACTGATGTACAAAAATACATCCAAAAACTTAAAACCCTTATAACTTTTGCTATTTGAAAGAAGGGTAAACATGAAGCATACCAAATTGAAGAGCTCATTAAGCCCTTCAATTCTGTGCTCTTGCTTTCTTGATATCTCAAAAACTGACTAAGATATCTTGGTTGGAAGTATTTTGACCAATACTGGCCTGTACCAAACCTGTACCAAACAGTACTGTCTTGATACTCAAAATAATGGTTGTTCAAAGCTTAAACCCGCCCAGAATGACCAGTATTGATCATACAGACACCAGAACAACGTCATCCAAGTGCTGACGTGGCAGGTGAAAAGTTTTTTCACCCTGTATTGATCCAGAATGATCATTTGTGGTTCCAAAACCACAATTCTGCCTCTACTGACGTCAGAATTGAGGATCCAGAACCACAGACTGACCATTGGAGTGAAAATTTTCACTCCTCTGAGGTGTGAAGAGTTAATAACTCTTGACAGTCCTGAAAGATATAAAAAGAAGGGTTTTTTCCTTCAAAAACCCATCATCTTATCTTACTTTACCTATATTCTTACGTGACAAGACTGTTATCCATCAGTAGTGTCCTTAGAATTATTAAAGATATAACTAGAATATAATTATTGTAGTGTTTCTTTACAGCCAAAGATATTAGAGCATTGCAACCCAGGTCCTCAATAGACTCATCACCACTGTTACCACGTAGCAGTAGGACCTGAAGATTTAATTTATTATTTGTTTTTGACGTGTCACAGTCATAATACTAGCTTGTATTTACATTTTATAGCTACTATATAGACTCACCCTGACAATGATGATTATTTATAATCTGAGGCCAATATTTAATTCCGGATTCAGCATATCCTCTTAGTTACATGCTAATTCCTTCATTCAAGGCTCCTACTGCAAATAAGCAAATCAATAAAGAATTTAATTATTTTATCTCACAAGCACGTGTTCATAATGAACATACAATTGGTATCCTCAAAGGTAGGTGGGCATCTTTTAGAGGCATGCATCTGCAACTTTATGAGCGCAAGCACAAAAAAAACTACAATCAATGGATCATGAGCTGCTGTGTCTTACACAACATGCTTACTCATTTCAAAGATGCATGGGAGGATTTGGCACTAGAAGAACAATTGATACCTCAAGACGGGCTAATTTATGATGACCTGGAATCTAGTCAAGAATTCCAAAACACAATGTGGGATAGATGTGTGCAGCACAATTACAGAACTGGAAGATTACCCATGTGATGCAGTTAGTTTATGTGAGTTACCTTTTATTTTATTTTTTCCAATTTGAATAATGACCTGCTGATAATTTAAAGAATTTCATTTTTTAAATAATAATTCAAGTATTCACTCCATTTCATCTGCACTGGAACCCTTAGGAACCAATTGCTTTAGTGCTTCTAAACGGGCGGCATTCTGAGATGTTTCAATTTCGTGAGCCAATTTCTTTTCTTGAATCGCATAGTCCCTTTCTTTCATCTCTATTTCTCTCAGCTTAAGATTGACTTCCTTCTCTGAATTTTCTAGTGCTGTCCTCTGTACCTCTATTTTTAAACAACGCTCCTCAACTTCCAGTTTGATCAATTCAGCATCTTGACTAGCCTTTTCACTGCGAGTCTTGATTTGCTCTTCTAATTCTTTCATCCAAATGTCATCATTTTTATTAATTTCCAAAAACTTCAAATGTTCTCTTCTTTCTTCTTGTTCTCGTGCAAATGCCCTTTTCTTTTCTTCTTCCTCCCTCATAAAGATTTCTTTTTTCTCCTCATGTTGTAGAATCAATTTGGCTTGCCTTTCTTCCCTTAGGCGAGTATATTCAAGTTTTTGGGTAATCTGATTTTCTTGTGCACCCATTGTACGCTCTAAAGTGCCTAGGACTCCCTTATCTCTTCCATGAATGTCTTTTGAAGGTAAGCCCCCTTTTGGCCCTGACTTCTTCAGTTTAGCTTGCGATTTAACCAAAAAAATTTCAGGCTTGGATGAATTATCCCTTTGATCAACTTGCACTACTCTGGTAGTTTTCTCCTTACCACTTGTTAGTTCATCCTGATCACTACCATCATCACTATCACCTTCCATGTCCCATTCACTATTACTAATGTCTTTCTCTTTACTTTTTACTTTTTTTCTAGTATCTATAACATAAGTTCCTCATACATTTGATTTTTTTCCAAAAATAGCATCCATCCGTCTATAGCAAGGACATTGATTTTCAAGATGTTCTTCTAGTGTTAGCCCATTTTCAAGTTCTGTTCCATCCCCAGTACTTTTCTCATTTCTAGAAGCAATTATAAATTTGCGCTTGTATGTTTGCAACCTTTGTTGAAGTTTGTGGGCATCCAGGTTTAAAGTCCCTTTTTTATGATTAAGATTTAAATACTTTGCAAAGCGACCAAAGGCTTGTAAGCGAGTATTCTTTCCTGTTCCCCATCGTGTTTTTTTGCAATCACCAAATAAATTGTTGTAGTTTTGCTCAATCTCCACATAATCACACATGTTTTCAAAGTCTGACTGACTGAATGCTGGATTTTTATCACTTCTTGTTATCTTCTCTGTTTTTGCTATCTTTCTAGAATTGCTATCTAAATCAGAAAATTTTGAGTTCTTCCTTTTTCGAATCTGCTGACTATTGTCAATTGTTTGGGGCAATTCATTGGCCATGGTACTTTCATGTTGACTTGTAATTTGGCTAAGTGAGGTTATTGATGTAGTTGATTGTGGGTTGTAAGAATTACCACCTTGATCATGAAATCTTTCTTGTCTAAATTCAGAAGGCCTTGAGTTAACCATACTTGTGGAGTCTGGATTGACCAAGTTACTGTAAGGTAATCGGGATTCCCTTGAGCTTTCTGGATCCATTTGGCCATATGATTGGATAGTAGAATTAATCTCCATGGAGGGCATATGCTGCAAATAAGCCATTGTAGTCAAATGAGGAAGTACATATGAATGGCTCCACTCATCAGTATTATGATTGTTATGAGCGCGAAGATTATGACCCAATCCGGGATGGGTCAGTTGTGAATCACAATTCTGATGATTATATGGGTTAGACATTCTGACTCTGATTTTTTTTCAGAAAAACTTATAAATTTTTGGCTTCCTCAAACTTATATAACCTCTTGCGTAAGGTAAGATTGCACCATTTGGATGAGCAAACCTTACCCATCCATGAGTAAAGTTGTGTATCGGGGTCACATGAATGCACTAAAAGCTAAACATCTATCAATACAGAGTGGGTATTTGCACTGTATTCACTTAAAATATGATGAGCAGAGCCACAAGCCACCTAAAATCACTGCTGGTGACTCTGCTCACAAACACTCGGAAATTTATTTCGGCAACTAGTGGGTGAGCATAACTGACCCATCAGCATCAGCATACAAAATTGATTATTTTGAGTCCCCTTATTAGCAGCTCGGATGTTGTTTGCAAACTAACCCAATGTGTCTGATGAGCTTGTATTCCAGGCTTTTTATGAAGCACGCCGTGCTGAATCCGTCTAGTTTAATGCTTCATTGCGTTAGCTCCTGTGTTTCCTTCGTTTCAACAATCCTCTCCTTTGGTTCAGTTTTGTTTTGGACCCGGAGACAAGTGCAATTAGAGCTTATGTCATCATTGCCATTAAATTAAAGTGAAACATTTTATTAGACATTGTGTTATTCCATTGGTTAATTCCAACGATTCTCTACCAAAATTTCTTCGAGAACTAGCCAGCGTCACCGCTCATGTTGGGAAGACTAGATGTGACTAAGCTCTTCCAGGTGAGACCTTTAGATATCTCATGAGCTGCTATTCTCTTAAGCAAGTTACAGAACTAACAATGTAAGGGCGGCGTTGCACCAGTTCCCGAAGATTTCCTCTAGGTAATAGCTGGTTGCCAAAGCAATTTTTTGCTAACACTTCGAAAGCTTCAGAGACTCACGTATTCTTCCTCACGTTCCGCTGTTTCAATGGTGAGTGAACTTTTGTTGGAATTCCCGTTGCCGATGTCGGCCATGTGAATCAAAAGGAACTCCATAGTAAAACTTATATCCACTCATATTTTCTGTCCTTTGCTTTCTTTTGGCTCCTTTATATGATGAATTGATTTTTTGACCCAAAACAGAAACTCTGTCCTTTGCCAGTTTTCGTAGCCTTCCTGCTCGTAGGCTGCACTTTTCAATCAATGCCTTCAGAGATATTAATTAATCGAAAATGCGACTGTGGTCAGCAGCTGGTATTCCAGATCACCTCTCACACTTCTTGTGATCACCAACGAAGGCTGCCCATTTCAACTTCAGGCATGCGCCGGCCAAATTTGTCACGGTTGGATATATTGTCGCTTCTGTAATAATCAGAGGAGCTTTTCGAGATGTACCAGGTACCTGCAGCACTTTCCAGTTTGTTCGGTCTGTCAAGAGAGCAGAAATCGCCCGGGTGGCTAGTATTTTAAACAGGCGATTGCAATGTCGAATATATGTTTCTTGGTTTTAGTGACAGCAGAGAGACATTTCTCAAGCTTTTGTCTTCAAAGAATAAGTCACAGCGATTTTTACTCGATTTTGGCCAAGATATACTTAAGCTTTCACCTGTTTGGAAGAAACTAAGTCTCTTTTATCCGTGAACATTGTGAGCTTTGAGTTTATATAAGGGCCTTTTCAATGCATTCTTGGTCGAAGAATTTTATTTGTTGTTTTGAGTCGAAGCTCTGAAACATTCTCATTATGATAAAGATGGCAAAATTCCCTAAGGAGGATAGCTTTTAGATTATGAATTCACTTTGAGCATTGAGAAACTTGAGATTTGTAAAATTGAGTTTTGCTATTTCCGTCAACTTCTCCAACCCTTTCGTTAGCTGAAATTGAATTTACTCTCAGAAAACATAGGATATTAACCTTCAAACTAGACACTTATCTCACATCCTCATATAAGAGGTGTCCCACTTATTCCATTCTTCAATGGCTTGGTCATAGTAAGTAGGACTATTGCTAGCATAAGCAGGGGTCGAGAGGATACCTCTTGCCTACCCATAGACTCTTATTCCTTTCTTTACAACACCACTAGGTGTGCTGTCACTTGTCGCTTTTGCTCCAGTTAGAAATACTTTAAGGCACTAATACCTTATCAAACAATTTGATTCATAGTTTATGGGTCCAGAAAAAATCATTGGATACACTGCGCAAACAAATGTCATAACCTTTCTTTCTGACAACAATTATTCAGAATGGGATTTTGCCATTCGGATTTTATATCTATACATTGTCTTCTTAGATTATGTAGACGGGCAAGCTCCTGCAATGAGTTCATATTAATAACTTGAAATTGCTTAAACCTATATACAGACCCAGTGAATAATAAGACTAAAAAAAGTAGCACAAGTTAGTATTGTGAACATTAAAACGAAAACATAACTTTCACACACTCTCATACTAATTACACTTTTTTCAATTATTAACTCTCATCATTTTCTTCTATTACAACTTTATCTACAGAGTTTGTGATCTTAACAAGACACGGCCTTATGGCTTGTATTTACTATATATATCAGAAAGAAATTTTTAGTTGGTTCCTTATCCAACTGCTGATACTTATTGTATTTCTGTCCTTTGCTAATATACTTTACAAGCCTTCTTTAGGTGTTCTCTATTTTTTCAATCCAAGCACTGATACTTATTGTACTTCTCTCCTTTGCTGATATACTTGACAAGCCTTCTTTAGGTTATGGGCCCATAACTAGCAAATTAAGGAGAAGTACTTCATAAAATTGAAACAGGATCCATTGGAAAATATTGACCAACTGTCAATTGAATTCTTATTACTAAGAATCTCTGAGTGAAAATCTACCACCATGGATCCCAACTTCTACTCCAAACTGTCTGAAATCAAAAACATAGACAAGCTCACTTCCTCCAACTTTATCTCCCAGAAGAAGAGTATAGTTCCTCATTGTAAAAATCTCATCGGCTGAAACCTAACCTCGGGAGTAGATTCGATGCAAAAGTAGTAAAAATAAGAATAAAATAAAATCCTCAACATGTTTCTTTAATTTCTCATTTTCTCATTCTCTGAGTTTTCTCTTTTTTTCTCTCAACTTAATAAAAAAAAAAACTCATCTCTCATTTGCTATAAAATACTACGTTTTCTTCTCTTTCATTTATTAAAAAATACAAAATCAAGATCAAACAAATTTTCGTGTGTATTTTCTCATTAAAAAACTTTTATGCCTCCGTGTGATTGGTAAGGCTGTTCTCTTCACACAAACAAAGATTATCTATCGATTAATGTTATCTTTTTGTGATCAGTAACTTGTCCTTGTTCTAGATAATAGTAAATATCAGTGTTATTTAAACCATATCATAGGCTTGTTTTCTAGGTATAATGTTTTTTTATTTTACTATTCTATAAATGCTATTGAGACATTGAAATAAAATTCTAGTTTTTTTGTCTGAAAACTTAACACTCATTAGGTATGTGAAACCTAAAAGGTGCACTAGAAACTGACCTCTCATCGACAAAAACAGGGGAGTCATATAATAATCAGAAACAGGCGACCTACTATTTTATCATAGGACACCTTGAATCCAAAAACTATGATAAATTTGTGACTGAAGATGAGGAACCTGCCAAACTCTGGAGTTCCATCAAGGACCACTATGCCTCTGCTTCAGAAGAGAATGTAACCACTCACCTTGGGAAACTTTTTAGTATGAAGTTCTCCTCTTCTTCCTTGGCTATAATTGAATCAATCAATCTCTTTCATTTAACACTCAAAATTCTTAGCTCTCTCTCTCCTGGCCTTTTTACTGGGGACATAATTCCCCAAGTACCTGCCTTTTATGTGACAAGGATAATTTCTGACTCATGTAGACATGTGTAAACATCTTTATTTCACTCAATCAAAGTAACCACTATAATCCACACCGTTGAAGAGGTTTTCGAGGAGGTGGAACTTGATATCAGTTGACAAAGAAATATGGAAGATGAAGAAAATGTCGCTCTGAAAATATTCTCTAAGCCGGCGAAAAAAAACTCCCTGGAAGCTCATTCTGAGTCTGAGTGCTTTCAACTGTTTCCTAAAAAATGTGAAGCGTATCAAAAAGAACAAGGCCATCACAAAAATAATGAGGTCCTAGAAATCTGAAACCACACTCATGAGGTGTTAGAAAAACCCATTCTGGACAGCAGATGTTCAAGCACCATCTCACATTGTGACTAATTTCTCTTTAAACTACAGAAAGAAAAGGAAAAACTCACGGATTTCAATGGAGGATCAATGGTTGTTGCCACCAAGGGTACACTTTAGTTAAAAATGTCAGTTAACACCATCTGAATTCCCAAATCCTTGGTAGTTCCTAGTGCCACATCACTCCCTTGGTCCCTGCATAAACAAAGGCATGATCTTAAAGGGGTATGAATGTGGGGCTTACTTATTCAACTTCAAAGGAAACTTAATTCTCACAGCTAGAATTGTCAACAAAATTCTTCTCATCAATACTAGCAAGGAGAATTGTGCCATTGATGTGAAATCAACTGACCTCCTTGTTTTTCATAAACAACTAGAGAAACCAAGCAATCAGGTAGCTTCTAGAATGAAGACTGATTTTAACTTTTACACACTGTCATGCATTCCCTACTCTCTCTCCAAGACACTGACTTACCTTTCCAAATTTTTTTCCAACTCCCTCCTATCCTCTAGAGGTTTTTCATATGAACTTATGTGGTCCAATCACTCCTTGTTTCCAGAGAGGAAACAGCTATATATTTCACCTCATTGATTGGTATAGCAAAATGAGGTTCACTTATCTTCTTGTGTCTAAATATGAAGCTTACAAGAAGTTTATAGAGCTTCAGCAACTTGTTGAAAATCAAAACTATAATATTAATCAAAAGTGGTGAATTTGTTAATTTGTGATTCTCAGAACTCTTTTGTAAGTGAGCAATTTGCCACCTTCCAATGGCTCCCTACACCCCTTAGCAGAACCCTGTCACCAAAAGGGATAACAGAACGCTGCTTGAGAGAATCAGGGTCTTTCTGTGTGACAGAATTTTCCTAAACTGGATCCCAGTGTCCACCATCTCTTTTGAAAAACCCATTGACATGTGGGCACCTACTGCTTTCCCTGAAATCCATTGGCTTCACCCTTTTGGATGCACCCCAAAATTACATGTGACTAAGAAGAAGTAGCGGTCTAAGGTGTTTCTGGCCATTTTTCATCTGCATTCTGGTTGGAATTGCAGAGGGCCACAGAAACTCTTTCCTCTTCATCCCAATGAGCAACCATATTTTGGTCACTCATGACTGTTCTTTCTTAGACAGTGAGGATTTCAGGACAACTTATTATTCTTACACTTCTGCCTATACCACCTGCATTCCCCTCAGATTCTGATAATGACACCTCTGTATCTTATTTTGCCAATGTGTCAGGGCCATCTGCAGGGACTCACACTACTGACAGTCTGCCTGGGTCTGGAGTTACCCTGCAAGCCCCTACTGACTCCGTTCTCCTTGCTGGTAGCAGCTGTCCTCCTGTGTCAGCCTGTGACTCAAAACCAGAGCACAAGCATGACAGCCAAAATACCATAAACCAATGGTATAGCCAAGATACCACCAAAACATGGAGCTGAGCCAAATAAGCTCAAAAGGTATCAAAAGAAAGAGGAAACTCACCTCTTTCTAAAAATATAAGTCCCATCACCATAGGACAAGAAATAACAAAGTTATTCCTGCTCAAAGTTATTGCTGAGCATAAACCTTAATTTTCACCTCTCATCTAAAATCTAGAAGGAGAAGCTTAAACCCATCAAATGGGTATTAAGAATGAAGCTCTAAGCCAGGGCTATCCAATGGTACCAGCCAAACTGAGCTAGCACCAATATTACTGGAGTTATGGTCAATTTCAGGCCAAATAAGGGTGAACAAAATATTCACCTCCCATCTAACTTCTACCGTTTTAGTGTGGGATACCTGAAGTGGGGTATTTTTGGAAAGAGCACAATAAGGGCTATCTGATGATGCAATCCATTTCCCCATAACTCAACTAGAACAAAAGTTATGGGGCAAACAAGCTCAATACAGCTTCTTGCCCAAAACACACAAATGTACAAAAATCTTGTACATGGGATACCTTTGCCATATTTAATGATACCCATATCAAATGAGATCCCATTGTGTAGAGCACATACAGGGCTACACACTGAACCAATTTTGAGGTTGATATCTCAAGAATTGACAAAGTTATGGCTGTTTCAAGGTCAAAATCCCACCAGCTGTCATATACAGCCTTAGCATGGGATAATATCCCATAATCATGAATATGAGGTGTCAAATAGACGAAGAAGCATGTTTTTACTTCAATACCTCATATTTCAGTCAATACTAGGGTTCCATACAGTTTCTGTACAGCATTCTACATGTCATACACGTCAGAATCAGGCTGTGAGGTCCCCAGATGAAAGTTTTCACCCTGTATTGGTGAAAACCGCCCAGATGTGGTTTCAAAACCACATCTGAGCCCAATACAGGGTATACAGGATGTTTGCAAACCACCAGCCTGTCCTGGAGAGTGAAAAATCTTCACTTCCTCTACGTGGAAAGGTCTAGCAGCCTTTCCACCCCAATTTCAGGATAAAAGAAGGGCTTTTCACAGCCAAAATCATCTCCTCATCCTGCTCTTGAATAACCTACGTAGTAAAATGTCAAAAACACTTTTACTCTTGGTTAATAATCAGGTATAATTATAAATTTAATTATTGTAGTCTTTTATTATTGTAACCCAACAGATAAAGCTGCGCCCAGGGCTTTCAGCAGCGCTCACCACCACTATATCTCTATAGTAAAGCCCTAAAAATCTTAATTTAAATCATCTACTATCAATTTTATTACCTTTTAAAAACATTTTTACCGTGTCACAATCATAGTTTTAGTTGTAAATAGCCTTATTACTTCTTCAACATAGATTCAGCCTGACATCCTGTATAGTCCCTCCCAGAGAATTGGTATCCCTCTCTGTCTTTCTCCGACTGATTTACCTCCCCAACTTCCATTCCTCTCTCTTCTACTGACTCCCCTGTACCCCTTTTTGTTGCTTCGTCTTCTCCCCCTATTTCCCAGCCTATGAGTTAATCAGAAAAAGCCCTTCTAAAAGGGTGGGTTCACAATCATTTCCAAGTTTTCTCCCCAAGGAATATCAATGGGTCAGTTTCTGATGAAAAAATTGTGCAAGTCAAATGGGTTTGTCGTCCGCCAAAATGCTTCTCTGGGGTGGTAGTAAATGACATGCCCTGGTTGTACCGTGCCGCCATTGCCTCCAACAGGGCTGCCTCCTCGGCCGCCACAGATCAGGATGAATTTTCCAGTCTGAATCCACATGATTTATTTGAAAGGGTACCTTTAGAGGGTAACAAATGCCTCCTAGATACAATGTGGGTGTTCCAAGACAAGAAAAACTCTGGAGGCAATCTATTGAAAGAAAAGGAAAGGTTATGTGTCAAGGGTTTCTTGATAGTGGAAGATTTGGAGTTCCAACAAACCTTTGCTCTGACCGAAGGGCTTGTGAACCTGCATGTTCTACTAGGGTACTTTGCAGCCAATGAACTCTAATTGAGCCAAATGGATGTCAAAACCACATTTTTACATGGTAATCTTGATGAATTCATCCAAATTTGACTACCAGAGGGCTACTCACTCACTCTCAAGGGAGATATTTGTCTCTATTTCAAAAATTCGCTGTATGGAATGAAGAAGAGCACTCATAATTGGTGTTCAGAAATCAAGGAATTCTTTATTGGTTCCAGTTTTTGACCTTCAGAAGCAGATCCATGTAAATTCATTAAATAAAAGGGTGAATACTGTTTTATTTTTCTTCATTTGGACAACCTGATAATTGGGGGTAAGGATTTAAATTGCTTTTTTGCTGAACTTCTCTTGATTTTTGACAAGAAGGACTTAGGTAAACTGCAGTTTGTTCTGGGAATGAAGGTCTCAAGGGATAGGTACAACAAAAACCTGTTTTTATCTCAATAATTCTATGTCAAAAACCTACTTGAATCTTTTGAGATGGGTGGCTGTAAACCAACAGCCACTCCCTAGTTATTGGGTTAAAATTTCTTCCACTAGCCGACTCAGGTGCAGAAGCAGAAACAATCAACCATCAATGCACAATTGGCCTACCAAACTACCTTTTCACGTGCACTAGACCATACTTGGCCTACTCTGTGTCATGCTTAGATCAATTCCTCAATGAACCCAGCAAATACCACAAGGAATCATTTGTCAGCCTGTGACTCAAAACCAGAGCACAAGCATGACAGCCAAAATACCATAAATCAATGGTTTAGCCAAGATACCACCAAAACATGGAGCTGAGCCAAATTAGCTCAAAACATATCAAAAGAAAGAGGAAACTCATCTCTTTCTGAAAATGTAAGTCTCATCATCATAGGACAAAGAATAACAAAGTTATTCATGCTCAAAGTTATTGCTGAGCATAAACCTTAATTTTCACCTCTCATCTGAAATACAGAGTACGAGGCTTAACCCCATCAAATGGGTATTCAAAATGAAGCTCTAGGCTGGGGCTATCCAGCGGTACCAGCCAAACTGAGCTAGCACCAGTATTACTGAAGTTATGGTCAAATTCAGGCCAAATAAGGGTGAACAAAACATACACCTCTCATCTAGCTTCTACTGTTTTAGTGTGAGATACCTAAAGTCGGGTCTTTTTGGAAAGAGCACAATCAGGGCTATCTGATGGTGTCATCCATTTCCTCATATCTCAACTATAGCAGAAGTTATGGGGCAAACAAGCCCAATACAGCTTTTTGCCTAAACCATGCATATGTACAAAAATCTTGTACATGGCATAACTTTGCCATATTTAATGATAACCATATAAAATAAGGTACCATTGTGTAGAGCACATACAGGGATACACACTTATTCAGCTTTGAGGTTGATATCTCAAGAACTGACAAAGATACAGCTGTTTTAAGGTCAAAATCCCACATTCTGACCAATACAGCCTTACCATGGGATAATATCCCATAACCATGATTATGAGGTGTCAAGCTGACAAAGAAGCATGTTTATACTTCAATACCTCATAAGTCAGTCAATACTGGGGTCCCATACAGTTTGTGTACAGCATTCTACACATCATACACGTCAGAAGAGGGCTATGTGGTCCCCAGATGAAAATTTCCACCCTGTATTGGTGAAAACTGCCCAGATGTGGTTTCAAAACCACATCTGAGCACAATACAGGCTATACAGGTCCTTTCAAACCACAAGCCTGTCTCATAGAGTGAAAAAATCCTCACTTCCTCTACATGGAAAGGTCTAACAACCCTTCCACCCCATTTCAGGATAAAAAGGAGGCTTTTCACAGCCAGAATAGCTTTCCTAATCCTGATCTTGAATACCCTACATAGTAAACTGTCAAAAACAGTTTTACTCTTGGGTAACAAACAGGTATAATTCCAATTTTAATTATTGTAGTCTTTATTATTGTAACCCAACAGGTAACGCTGCACCCAGGGCTTTCAACAGCGCTCACCACCACTATATTTAATATAGTAAAGCCCTTTCATTTTTAAATTAAACCATTTTTAATCCTCATAAATCCTTTTTAATCCTTTTTACCGTGTCACAGTCATAGTTAAAAGTTGTAAATACAATTATATTACTTTTATCATAGACTCAGCCTGACATTATTCAAGTATGACTTTCACTATCTGAAAGGAACAAAATTATGGGGAATATCACTTTGAGGCCAACTCCATTAATCCTCAATTAAGGTGTTTTGTGACTCACATTGGGGCTCAAATTGTGACTCAAGATTTCCTGTGATACTGTGTGTTTTTCTATGGACTGCTTGGCTGGAGAACCACCAAAATATACATAGTATCCTTATCATTAATGGAAGCTGAATATAGCTGAATTTCCTTTTGTTGATAGGAAATAAGCTGGATCTTTGAACTGGTATCCAACTTTGGACTTCAAGTTAAGGCAGAGTTAATGTGCAAAAATAAAGGTGCATTGGCTTTACTCAAGAATCCTCTTTATAAAGCCATCCCCAACACATTAAGTCATGCCTTCACTGGTGAAGACAACCTCTTCATCAAGGGAGCCTCAGTGCTCACTACACCCCAACCAGTGCAATGATTGCCAAACTTCTCGCCAGATCTCTCCCTTGCACACAACATATAAAACACTTATCCTTGTTAAAAATGCAGAAAATTGATCATGGGAGGGTGTGAAAATTAAGACAAAAATATAAGTTTCACACACTCTCATACTAATTATATTTTGTTCACTTATTCAATCTCATAATTTTCTTATTTCAGAAATTTATTTACAGATTTGGTGATATTGACAAGACACAGACTTACGGCCTGTAATTATTACATTTATCAGAAAGAAACTTTTGGTTGGTTCTTTATCCAACTACTGATAATGACTTTACTTCTTTAATTTGCTGATACACTTTACAAGCCCTCTTTAAGTGTTCTCTATTTTTGCAATCTATGTACTGATACTCATTGTAATTTTTCCTTTGCTGATATACTTGACAAACATTCTTTAAATATGAGTAGCTATATAATATTGATGAGTTTTTGAATAAACATACATTGATTCTTGAGATATAATATTAATAAAAATATATTAACTGTGTGATAAAGTCACACAACACTCTATATAGTGACAAATTTTTAATGTTTAGTTAAATATCAATTGATACTCATTCAATCAATGAATTCATATAACTGCAAAGCCTCCTTGGTTAAGTGTTATTGAAATTTATGAGTAATAGATTATTATTAATAAATGGAAGCAAAGAGTTTCATAGAAAAGTGTAAGAATTCAATAAATGAGGGAAATAATGATTATAAATTTAGCTTACCAATATACAGAATTGTTGTCAGGCTGAGTCTATGATAAAAGGTGTATTATGGTATTTAAAACTTTAACTATGACTGTGACATGGTAAAAATGGTTTAAAAAGAGTTGATTTGTAATAATAAATGATTAAATTAAGATATTTAGGGTTTTACTATAATATTATAGTGGTGGTGAGCGCTGCTGAAAGCCCTGGGTGCAGTCTTACCAGTTGGATTACTATAATAAGAACTACAATACTCAATTTAAAAGTATAACCTGTTTATTTCCCAAGAGAATTTTAGTTTTTGACAGTTGTACTACATAGGAATTCAAGAGCAGGATGGGGATTCCTTTTCTAGCAGTGAAAAGGCCTCCTTTTATCCTGAAATGGGGTGAAAAGGCTGCTAGACCTTTTCACGTAGAGGAAGTGAAGATTTTTCACTCTCAAGGACAGGATTTTGGTTTTTAAAAGGCCTGTATAGCCTGTATTGGGCTCAGATGTGGTTTTGAAACCACATCTGGGCAGTTTTCACCAATACAGGGTGAAAATTTTCATCTGGGGACCACATAGCCTGATTCTGACATGTATGACACGTAGAATGCTGTACAGAACCTGTATGGAACCCCAGTATTGAGGTAAAAAAAGTTTCTATGTTTTTTTGACACCTCATAATCATAGCTATGGGATATTATCCCATGGTAAGGCTGTATTGACCAAACTGTGGGATTTTGACGTTAAAACAGCCATACCTTTGTCAGTTTTTGAGATATGAACCTAAGTATTGGCTCAGTGTGTAGCCCTGTATGTTTTCTACACAATGGTATCTCATTTGATATGGTTATCATTGTATGTGGCAAAGGTATGCCATGTACAAGATTTTTGTACATATGCGTGTTTTAGGCAAAAAGCTGTATTGGGGTTGTTTGCCTTATAGCTTTTGTTCTAGATGGGATATGGGAAATGAATGGCACCATAAGGTATCCCTGATTGTTCTCTTTCCAAAAGGTCCCCACTTTAGGTATCTCACACTAAAACTGTAGAAGATAGATGAGAGGTGTATGTTTTATTCACCCTTATTTGGCCTGAATTTGACCATAACCTCAGTAATACTGGTGCTAGCTCAGTTTGTCTGGTACCATTTGATAGCCCTGAACCCTGACTTAGAGCTTCATTGCAAATACCCATTTAATGGGGTTAAGCCTCTTCCTCTGTATTTGAGATGAGAGGTGAAAATTAAGGTTTATGCTCAGCAACAACTTTGAGCAGGAATAAATTTTTTATTCTTTGTTCTATGATTATGGGACTTGTATATTTGGAAATGGGTTAGTTTCCTCTTTCTTTTGATAATTTTTGAGCTGATTTGGCTCAGCTCCATTTTTTGGTGGTATCTTGGCTATACCATTGATTTATGGTATTTAGCTGTCATGATTGTGCTCTGGTTTGAGTCACAGGCTGAAAAGTGTCTATTTATATCATAATTCATAAATTAATAATTCCATATGAGAAATGGCTTCCTGATCTATTCATAATCAACTACCCAATTATGTTGGCTCCTGACCTTTGATTGGGATGGGATTTAAAATACACCAATTTTTAACAATCTTTTTTTCAATATACGTCTAATCAATAGACACTAATGGACATCCTTTTCTTAACAACCACCCATTCAGACTAAACCCCTCCACTAATTATCAAACTGAAGGAACTAAGATAAAATTTAGATGGTATAATTTTTAAATAACTAAACACCAACAACAGTGAAAATTTTCTGAACAAGAGCTATGAAAAAAACCCCTTATCTGTCTATCCACTCATCTCTTCCTATTAATAATATAGCCAAAGAAAGAACAAAGAGAGGTTCTTCTCCAATATCTTTTTGATAACTTGCAAAGAAAAGGAGTAGTAACATTCCATTATTTACGTTGGAGTCAAATCAATGAACCTCAATTCTGTGGGAACTTGTGTTGGGGAAACACCCAATATGGTAGAAATTACAGATGAAATAGATGAAATCATTTCCAGAAAGTTATTTTAAGGAGATTATTATTGTAAGAGATCTATCTACTAATATGTTCCTTTCAAAATTTGAAAATAAGTGGTGAAAATTGATGACTACACCAGAGAAAGAGATATGGGATCAATAGTAAAGCTTCTTTTGCATAAATCAAATCATAATCAGCTTATAAGGTCTTAAGCTAAACACTATGTGAGAATTTGGAACACAATCCTCTTACAAAAATTCATAACAAGATCTCATTAACTGAAGAAGCAATTAAAGTCAAATAAATTCAGCAAAAAAACTCAAAAAGAAAAAGCAAGGAAACACAGCCAACACCCGCCCAGAAACTACTTTTGAAGAAGATTAATCAGAATTTAATTACTTTCCTGTAGTCAGGAACTTTACAGCCTGCACGGAAAAAATACAACGATCTCCTGACTGTCATATTTTCAAACCCCTTCCTCTGACCAGATGTTAGGACAAATAAAGATTTCCTTATCATACACTGAGAAACCATGTATTTTTACACAGAAAATTAAAATCACACATCAGTTCTTTGAAATGGAAAGTTTAATTTGAGATTTGAGAATAGTAAATTTATTCTGTTTTGTATTCATGTTCCATCACTGGAAGAAACCCTCATCAGCATGACAAAAATCTTGATCCCAGGTATCTCAATTTTTAAAAATATTCACAAAAAATTGAATTTATAGATAGGAAACCTATTGCTATCATAAGGAGCTAAAGCAATGGTTATAATATTTCATCTTCCGGCATTTTTTTCAAAAGAATTGACAATATTGCTCAAAAGAGATGGTTATTGCCAGAATTTGATCACCAAGAGAATGAATTATGAGTTCGCCAATATACCCTTCTGTTATTCTTGTGTATCAAGAAAATCGAATAATCTACCATAACATGATAAAATGCTTAGAGAAAACTACCCCATATAAACTGTCTATTCTAATTTCTCAGGAAAAATATCTCCCAAAAGCATCAGAGGAGTTAATTACTATCTAAAATTGATAGATGGCTTCTGCATCTTGAATTGAGCTTATATACTTAGAATAAAATAAGATATTTATTTTGAAATAATCAACTATCTTGATGAAATGAAACAAAAGCACAGAACCTAAGTAATATTTCTTATTAATTATAATGGTTGTGATGACATCAACAATAGAATTCAAGAACCTTTCAAGGGAAGAGAAATGAACATACATCTTACGTCTCCTTATTACCATTAACAAAAACCTGTATCTGAGATAGAATACATGTAAAACAGCGAGAAATCTATGGAGTTCCTATTCAATTGAAACTGAACACCTTATTTTTGGGCCAAGGCTGTAGTAATTATTTTATTCCTAGCAAATATCACACCTCTTTCATCAAGAAATCATGTGACATATTATCAGTTATGGAACAAGTGTAAGCTCAATTTCTCCTGAGTCAGAATCTTTGGGTGTGTATGATAAATCAATACTACAAAAACACTCAGAGAAATAAACTCTCCCACATTTCAATAGTGAGTATTATTCTTTTGATATTACGCAGAAATGCACAACTGAATGGTAATTCTATGGAATGGTCATATAAAAAAGCCACAATGTGGTTTATAATTAGGAATCATTAACAACGCCTACTAAAAAATCAACCAACCCACGAATTTCTATCCATTTGACTCTATGATATAGCTCAGAAATGATGATTATAAGCTATAACTGTGAGTGTGAAATGATATTAATGGTAAAAAGTAAGCTATTAGATGGTAAAAGGGCTATACTAATGAATATTAGTGACAGTGAGTACTACTGATAGCCCTGGGTTTAGTGTTTATCTGTTGGTTTACCATAATAAACCCCAGAATACTTGACACTTATAGCTATACCTGTTATATTCTAAAAGTAAGACATATTAAAAAGCTATACCATGTAATAATACTAAGAAAAGGTCATGGAATTGCCTTTTGGTGAGGAAAAGGCTCCTTTTATCTTGTTCTACAGTAGTGGAAGGTTTTTTACCTCTGCACCTGAGGACAGAGTGAAACATTACCCTACTGTGGGCTGGTTTGTGGCTCTATACACTTAATACAGACTGGTACTGAGCGGAGATGTGGTTTTAGAACCATGACTTGGGATTTTTAACCTATAAAGGGTGAAGGGTTTAACCAATGGAGCTTACAGGTGTGCTCTGGTGCTTCTGATGTGTCAGAAACTGTACAGAACATGCATTTATGACTCTTATTTTTAAGGTTATGAGAAATTGAAGAATAAAAAGCATTTAATTCAGCTTATTAGCTCTTAATTCAATCATATGAACAGCTTTCCACAGTAAGATCCCATACTGGCTAGTGTGAGATTATAATCTTAAAGCTTGCATATCTTTGTTATTTCTCAAGATATAGAGCTCAGAGGTGGCTCATTTTGTAGCTCTTGATGGGTTCTAAACAATGGTTACTCATTTGGTATAGCTAGAATCAAATATGGCAAAAATATACCAATTTTAAATTCCTCATTAATTTGTGTATTTGTTATTAATCCTTTATTGAGCTTGTTTTCTGAATAGCTTCTGTTCTTAAGTAGCTATAAGGAGATGGATGGCATCATCAGAAACACCTGATTTTGCTCTTTCTTAAAAAGATCCCACTCTAGGTATCTCACAATAAAACTTTAGAAGTTAGATCAAAGGTTAATGTTTGGTTCCCCTTATTTAGCTTAGCTTTAGCAATTTTCAAGGCGAGTCTATGTAGTAGCTCAAAAACAACAAATATAAGCTAGAAATATGCCTGTGACACAATAAAAATAGTTTATAAAAAGCAAAAGGTTCGACTGCTATATGATAACAGTGGTGATGAATCTACTGAGAACCTTGGTTGAAAATATTTAATACCAATTGACTGTAAAAGTCACTACAATAATTAATTAATTTAATTATATCAATATAATCCTAAGAGTAATACTGGTATAAGACAGTTTTACTACATAAGGATATTAATTCATGATGTTAAGATGAGTATTTTCCAGTGAGGAAAGACCTGCTTTCATCTCTTCTGGGAACTGTGAAAGGCTTGTGAGCTCTTCACACATAGTAAGAGTTAAAGTTTCCACTCTGGAGGCTGAAGTGTGGGTCTATACCATTCATTATGATGTCAGTATAGTCAGAATTGGGGTTTAGGGACCACAAATTATCCTTCTGAATCAATACAAGGTGCAATACAAACTCACAGGCCACTTCAGCACTTAGATGAAATCTCCATGGTGTTTAAATAACTGGTATGAGTCATTCTAGAAGGGTTTAAGCTCTATATTACTATTATTTTAAGTATTCATCCAGTACTTGTTGGTATAGGTTTGTTACAGACCAGTATTGATCAAAAAACTTCCAATACAAATATCATAGTCATTGTTTGAGATATAAATGATCCAATATCAAAAAACTGAACGGCTTAATTATAACTTCAATTTTATCTGCTTCATGTTCACCCTTCTCTAAAGCAACCAAAGGTATAAGAGTTTTAAGTTTTTTGATGTATTTATGTACATCACTATGTGGCTTCAAAAATTTCAAGCCAGATATCTTTTCTAATTTGAAAGATATATGTACTCCAATTATTCAGATCTTTAGGGATAAATTATCTCTAAAGTTAGTTATACAACACAGTACAGCTGTATGGATATATGCCAAATATACAGGGGTTTCTTTATAATGCTATTTTAAAAAAACCTATATTTTAAGTAGTAAAACTTTGAACCAAGATCCCCGGTAAATTCTGGAGATTAATGGCTTTAAGGTATCCCAAATTAAATCTTTCAATCAGATTTTTAATTTGGTTGTATGTTTTTACATTTTTGTACAATTTGTCTTAGACCTTTGGGGGTTTTTTTGTGAAAAAAGGGGGTAAAATGGTGTCTTCTGATGTAGTAGGTCCACAGAGGAATTAATGATACCATTAGCCAGCTCTCCCTCAGAGCTTTGAGAAAAATGCCATTTTGGTGGGGTTTTATTAAATATGCATAAGTTAGATAAGAGGTGAAAATCAGGGTTTTGCTTATTTGCTCTTATCTTTGACAGGCAATATCTTTTTCCTTTCTTATCCTATTTGCGTAAGGTTGTTATATTTATATTTGAGGAGATTTCCTTTGAATATTTTACCTTTATGGGATATATTTGCCAACACTCTTCATACCATTACTTATGGTACGTTGGATTTCATGCTGGTGCTCTGTTTGAAGTCACAGGCTGACAGAAATAACTCCTTATGTTTTGATGCTAGCTCAATTTGGCTAGTACAATTGGATATCCCTCATTGAAAGCTTAAATTTGAACACCCACTTTATAGGGTTTTGTCTCTTCCTCTAGATTTTATATGATAGGTGAAGATTCAGGTTTATGTGCAGCTCTGGATCTGAGCAGCAATAACTGTGTAATTCCTTTTACTATAGTTCTGCAATTTGTATCTTTGAAAAGATGTGACTTCCATATTTCTTTAGATTCCCTTTCTGAGTATTTTGTGGCCCAGTTCACTTTAAGTGATCCTTTTTTACCTACCATTTTTTTATGGTATTTTGGTGTCATCGTTGTGTTCTGGGTTTGAGTCACAGGCTGATTATTTGCATGATTTATTATGATGAAAGTAGATAAAGTTTAGAAATTACTCAGCCTTTCAAGCCAGCTTTAAAGAAAAATGAAGAAACTGAATCAATACTACAAATTTCTTCAAAAAAATCATGTGTTTGTCCAGAAAAAAACATAAAAACTCTACTTGGAAGATGAATTAAACTCAGAAAACGCCTTAAATGATTTATGATCCAGTGTAGAAACTATCAGAATACTAACCTTGAAAAAATGAGGTAATGAAAAATTAATCTTACCTGCATTGACCAATCCCAATTCTTGCAGTAAGGCAATGTTCCGTAGAGGAGAAAAGGAATGAATAAATGCTTTGGAAGTTGAGCTTCAAAGTTTGAATAAAAGACCTTTTATTGGAGATACTTATTATAAAAGGAGTAAAATAATTTCGATATTTGGTAATTTTGAAATTAATAGTTCTATCATAATAGAAAGCTAATTAAATGAAAATTACCTATTTTTTCTTAATTATTTCACGACACCATGAAAAAAAATACAGTGTCACATATACTAAAATAAAACAAATTTAAGCTGTGTGAGTTTTCTATTAGAGGTTTGCATTAAAAAGGGCCTCAATTTTCATCAAATAGACAACATTTGTGTTTTCTTTAATCCAAAGCTGTGGCAAGAAGCCTATATGAAAACTTCAATATTAACTTCTAACTAAAAAGAAGCAAGATTTTGGAGTTTGAAGATCCAATATCATTGCCTTAAACAATGATTTAGATACTTATATCTTGAACTTTGAAACAGAAACAATAAAAAATTATATAAAAAGTAATGTCATTCTGAGAGAAAATATGATAATATGGCTTCAATAATGCTACACTTGAAACACAGGATGAATGAGGTGATATAATATATCTTGAAGAATATTCCAATGTTTCTTCAAAGAGACCAACAGATATGTAATTCAATTATTTTTTAAAAAGTGAGTTGATTAACAACTAAAAAAGCACTAATACAAATTCATAACAATATTTTGGGTTTTTTAATATCATGGAAGATAACATTATTTTTTAAATTGACACAGATTATGCAAAAGAATTTGGGCTCTGGAAGATAATTTAAAACCTTTATTGAGTCTTTCAATTAAACACACTGTTGGCCTGTGACTCAAAACAAGAGCACAAGCATGATGCTCAAATACAATAAACCAATGGTAGAGAAAAAATTCCCACTAAAAGTGAACTGAGCCAAAAGACTCATTAATATCATAAAAAGAAAGAGGAAAGTCACTTCTTTCCAAAGATAGAACTATCATAACAATATTATAAGGAATGACAGAGTTATTCCAGCTCAAAGAAAGAGCTGATCATAAACCTTCATTTTCACCTCTCATGTTAGATCCATAGTAGGATTCAGAGACCCATAAAAATAAGTTTTCAAAGTTAAGCTCTCAATAAGGGCTATCTAATGGTACCAGCCAGATTGAGCTAGTGTAGAATCTATAGAAGTTATGGCTAAAAATCAGCCAAATAAGGGTGAAAAAAGATTAACATCTCATATAGCTTATACAGTTTTAGTGTGATGTACATATAGTAGGTCTTTTTTGAAAGCGCACAATCAGGGCTTTATGATGGTTTAATTAGGCTCTTCATAGCTCATTTAGAACAGCAGTTATGGAGAAAAAAGCTCAATACAGGTTTCATAACAACTCCACAAATTGATAATGGAATTTAAAATTGGTATAGCTTTGCCTTCCTTCATGCTAGCTATACCTGATGAGTGAGGATTGTATAGAGCATATCAAGGGATATAAAATGAACTACTTTTGATCACTCTACCTTAAAAACTGACAAAGATATTCAGGTTTTAAGATTATAATCCCACACTAGCCAGTATGGGATCTCACTGTGGGACAGCTGCTCATATAGTTGAATTAACAGCTAATAAATAGAATTAAATGCTTTTTATTGTTCAATTTCTTGTGACCTGGAAAATAAGAGTAATAAAAGCATTTTCTGTACAGCTTCTGATGCACCAGGAGCACCAGAGCACAATTGTAAGCTCTATTTGTGAAACATTTCACCTTGTAAAGGGTAAGAATGCCAACCTGTGGTTCTACAACCACATTCTTGATCAATACAAGTCTGTGTTGAGTGTATAAAACCACAAAAAAAGCCACAGTAGTGGAAATTTTCAGTCTGTGTTTGCATGCAGAGGTGATAAACCTCCCACTACCCTGGAATGAGATAAAAGGACGCTTTTCCTCACCAACAGCCAGATCCATCATCCTCTTTTTAGTATTCCCACATGGTATAGCTTCTTAATGAAGTGGTACCCTGAGGATATAACAGTTAAAGTGATAATTGTTAATTTTGGTAGGGTTTATTATTGTAAACCAACAGGTAAAAATGGCACCCAGGGCTATCAGTAGCACTCACCATCACTAAAATTTCCAGTATAGCCCTTTTAACCATCTTATACTTAACTTATCATCATAATATTTGTGTGACAATCAGACTTATAGTACTTTATTATCATTTTGAAGCTATATCATAGTGTCAACCTGTGATTTTTGGGGCCTGGACTGCTTTTCTAGCTATTTGAGACAAAGCTTTGGCTTATTTTCACTATTTTCAGCCTATTTTTATGATTTTTGAAGCTTCTAGACTTTTTTATTTCCTTTTTGAGCTTTGTTTCAAATATCATGAGACCTGAAGGTGATTAAGTTCATGGTTCTTCTCTAGCTTTTGTTTTTATAATGAAAAGTCATAAAATAATCATTATGTAAAATAATAATAATAAAATTATTAAAAGCAAGTATATTTAAAACTTCAGGAAAAATATTTCTCTTCCTCTCTGAATTAGTTTAAGGAGCTATAAATATATAATTTATACTTATGAAACCCTCTATCAAAAGACCATAGTCATATTTCTTTATTTTGAACTTTTTTTCATAATATGTACAAAACTATATATTATTTTCATTTTTATTTGAGAAAAACCTTTATAGTTCATATTTTTCACCCAAATTGTTTTGAAAAATGGATTATGATGATTATACTTGATAATTTCACTAATTATTTAATTTTTAGGAAATATATACTAATATATACATTTATTTTCATAGTAATATATACAAAGTATATGTTATTCAAATTCTTCTTTAAGAAAACCCTCTATAGTTCATTTTCACCAAATTGATGTGACAAACTGAGTTGGATTATTATTGCTGATAATTTCAAAAAATTACCCAAAAATGTATAATGTTACATTTTTTTAATTTTTCCATAATATATACAGAGTATATATTACTTTAATTTTTCTTTGAAAAAGAGTTTATAACTCAATTTTTACCCAAATTGGTGTCAAAAATTGACTTCAATCATTATTATTGACAATTTTAATAATAGTTTTGCAAAAAATATATAATCTTAAATTTTTTCAATTGTTTTTCTAAATAATATATACAAATTATATGTTGTTGGAGTCTTTTTGGAGAAATATCCTTGTGATTCATTTTTTGGCCAAAGGTTATGTCAAAATTGATTATAATAATTATTCTTGATGGTTCCAATAATAATTCAATCTTGTGGAAACTATATAATCATATATTTTCATATTTTTCATAATAATATATACATAGTTTATATTTTTGAATTTTTCTTCCAGAGGGGATTTTTAATTCATATTTTCATCCAAATTGGCGTGAAAATTGATTATAATAATTATTTTTGATAGTTTCAATAATAAATGAATCTTCCAGAAAATATAAAATCATATATTTGTATTTTTAATAATAGAATATACAAAGTCTATAGTGCTTGAAGCGTTCTTTAAGAAAACATTTATAATGTATTTTTCACTCAAATTGGAGTGAAAAATTGATTATTATCAATGTTATGTACAGTCTCCATAACAATACTTGATTGCTTTACTGAATTCTGTTGAATATATTCACAGTATATATTGTGTGTATTTTTCTCTAAGAAATGTTTTTAAAATAATTTCCTTTTTCACTTAAATTGGTTTGAAAAATGAATCATGATCATCATTATTAATAACTTCAATAACAATACTTATTCAAAAAGAAATATAGTCATATTTATTTTACCAAAATTCTTTAATATATACAAAGTATATACTGTTTGAATCTTTCTTTAAGAAAAACACTTATAATCCATTTTATGAACTAATATTGGGGTGAAAAGCTGACCTATAAATTTATCATTGATAGTTTCAATAATACCTTATCAAAAACTGGATTATACTTCCTTAGCAAAAAAGAGATCTAAATCAGCTAGGTAAGACTCTAACTATGAAAATCAGAGATTACACCTCCTCTTTTCAATAAATTTGGATTTCAAATAGATTATTTATTACAAAAAGAATCAGAAATCAGGAGGAATATAGACCTCAGTGGGAAAGACATTGAAATTGATCAGGGTAATAGAATATGGCAAAATGAACTTTCCTTCACCTTTCATGATGGTTTCCAACAGAAACACTCCAGTAGAGGCTTGCATGGAATCAGAAACAATTTATTCTGTCTAATAAACTCCTCAAAGAGCTTCTCCAATGGAGAATTGCAAGCAGGGAATTAAACCAAGAGCTCCACTGGAAAGAACTTGTGGAAATTATTCAGAAGATTTCCATTAAAAGAAAGGAAAGCCAAGATCACATACAAACAAGCTACTATCTGAGCCATAGAAGAGCAATGGAACCAGAGAGAAAATACTCTGATTTTGTCAGTCTAACAAGGAGTGGTCAACCAATTCAACTCCTCAGTGGCTTCACACCACTCAGACTCCAACAGATCAATGAACAGGAGTCACCATTTCCCCAATCCCAGGGAGTTTCCAGGAGAGGGAAAGGATTGAAAGGCAAGAAGAAAATTCTTTCAACCAGAGGTAGTGTGGTATACCATGACAGTTCAGCTGAATAAATTTTTTGTTTTTATGGTAATTATTGATATAGAAGAGGATATCAATAGTATTAAATCACCTTTGAGGAAAATAACAGTAAAATAAACATGGAATCACACAAATGATATATTCATTGAGGAAAATTGACCACAGGTTTGCTCTTCCAGTGTCCCCCCACTGAACTATCCAACACATAATTGTGATGGACAGTACCCAAATCAAAGACATTTTTCAATTTTCTCTGTAAATAATTTTTTTTAATATGCTTAAATATAAGCAATTGGGTGATTAATATAATCAGAGTCACAATGAGGATGCCAATTAATAAAGAGCAGAGTTGTAGGCATCATAGGGGACGTAGAAGATTTGAGGTGTGGAACAAAACACTTTTGAAGTATCAATTTTGGGAAATTTCATGTATTTTTGCTGTTATGAACCACCCAAAGAGGGGATAAGCATCATTGAGTTCCTTTAGATAATTTAATGATTAATTCTTAAAGACTGAAATACTTTATTTCTGAATTGGAAAGGCCATATTACATCAACCTTTCTGTTAATGTAACCCCTAAATATCTCATTGAAGCTGCAGAAATGAAGAGTGAGACTGGATGCTGGAAGGGATATAGTATGTATTAGTTTTTTTATTTTGTTTTTATCTATTAGTCTTGCATAGTGCTCCTCTTGTAAGGAAATTATGCAAGGCTAGTAAGTTTTAAAAATATTTTTGAAGAGAAAAGGAATGGGACATGTGAATGTGGTCACTGTTTTGGAAGTCTCAGGAAAGGCCAACTGGCAGAGTTCACTGCTGCGAAATCGCTGACGTGAGCAATCCTACGTCATGCTGACGTAACCACCTGTTGCTGTTGCAACTGTCGTTTGTTAATTTTTCAACTTCGAGAGTCCTTTCACCGCTATCAGTCTGTTCCTTTCTTTTTTTTCTGCTTGATGATTATATTTGCCACATAGCTTACCTTTGTCTTTGCGCACCAGCTCATCACTTCCCCACCATTTTGCCAATAAAGGAAAGCAAAAATGGAATTTTCATTTTATTCCCAACTCAAGATGATTTCATTGTTTGATTGGCTCAGGAATCCTTTTTCGCAAGAGAAAAATCATTAGCTTCATAATGAATCTTTCACTTATTTTCAACGGATAAAGTTTCAAGTGGGGAAAAGAGTATAGACGTGAACATGAAATGGTGAGTTCATTCTCTTTGATCTTTGTTGAATTTGAAGAACAAAAATCCCCTTGTTTCAACTCACAAGTTATGTTTTGTACTTTTTTTCTATTTATATATCTTTGTTTGCAAGATATAGATTTTCCTGCGTCACCCATTTCCTTATATCTCGTCCAAGCCATCTTTTTACTCTCATGCCTTATTTCTCATTTTTTTTATTAAGCATTTTCCTCCTAACAATTTACTACTTTATTATCAGGGTTGCTTACTTCCCATTGCTTTACCTCTATCATTTCCTCTCTTACATCTATTATTTTATCTCTTACATTTACTACCTATTTACAATCAACCCAACAACAGACGTTATATCATTTCAACAAACAATCATTCCATGTTCAATCCAGTTATTTGTAAACATTACTTATGAATTTCGCACATCACAATAAATCTTCCCCCTACCCTTCTGGTTCCTCCGTTATTCCTGATGCAATGATCTTCTCAACGCACAAGTCCAGAAAATAAGAGAACTTGAAGAACAAATTCAATCCCGTGATCATGCATTAGAAGGGCTACTCTCCCAAGTCAACAATCTACATCTTGAGAATCAATTACTAGCATCATAAAAAAATTTCAAAGGCAAAAAAACAAAACATACATTGACTCAAAAGAAAAGCTTCAATGGGAAATAAAACCAGAATTCTGGTATAATTTGCAACCAAAAAAGCAAACTAGAATATATAAAACAAGCAAAAAATAAGTCACAGAAATCACCAAAAAAATGAAGCCCCCATCAGCTAACCACACAGGAGAGTCCTGAAGAGTTCCAACCTGTAAAGGTATGTGTTCAATTTCCTTTTTTCTCTTCACCGTATTTCTACTGACCCTTTTACTTCTAGAAAGCACTTTCAACACATATCAAAATTCTTTGGGGACTGGTTTATCAAGACTCAATTCCCGTATCACCTGATTATTCATCATTAAAAGAGTTCAACACACGTTTCTCATTTTTAGAAGAAATCTCAACTTCAATGCAAAGCACTGCAGCAACACCATTGGTACCAGAGAACCAGATCATCACTCTACGAGGTGTCACTGCAGGAAAGAAAAAGATTGCGCATGGTATTATCAATATGACTGATTTCTTCAGCCAATATGTTCAAGCATTATTGGCCAAGCTTTGAATACGTCGATGGGCCCCAGAGCTAAACAATGCAAGTGACTCTCTTTACAACGAGGCCTGTTGCATCAGTGCCATTCAGACATTTCGCCAAATTGCTGCTGGGGGAGCTTTTGAGTATATGAACATCAAATTATGGTCATTAAACAACATTCAACTACTTGAAGCAGCATACAATCACATTGTATTCTGGTCACTGGCTCAAAAATATAAGAAAGAAATGAAAGAAGCTGGAAAGAACAAAAAAGATCTTGATAGAGGTACTGTCTTACGGCGAAGACTAAGAGTGAGTAAAAAACTTATTCTTAGAACTATTTTCATATTTCTGACTTAAACTGTCTCATTCAGCTCAAGAATATTAGATATTAATTCGGTGTGGCTCAGCATTTTCCACAGCGGTATTTAAAAATATTAGCAAATGTAGACGCCCATAGTGACGATGAAAAAGATCCTGTTGCAAACAAGTACTACATTAAAAAACTTGAATGCCAATCAAAAAATGCAACTATATTCATGCAAAGGCTTGATGAAGAAATGCAAAAGGTTGAGCAGATGAATGGCAAGTCATCCCAACGACATCAATGCCACATACCAGAGACTCCTCTTAAATAAGTTTGCACTCGAGTCCCAAAACGCCTCCCAATTGACTTTTACAATCCCTCGTGGTTCAATGACTTCCCAGCTGGACAAAAAACCATAATTTGTGATGCATTCAACATTGCATTCCTTCCCAATGCTTCAGAATCATTGCGTGGAATTCAAAACCCTGATGAAAAACTCAGTGATAGGCGTTTTACAGAGAATTACTGGGATCAACTTATTGTGCCCTATGATATCTCACACAAAATCCCCCAAGAAGAAGAGCTCGAGGAGCTGGATGGTCAAGTGAGTGACGAATCTGAGGAAATATCTAGTGATGATGGGAGTGAAGGTGAGAACGACAATGAAGATGAAGAGCCACCGCCACCAGAGTCAGGGATCAACGAACTCTCAGACAATGATACTGATATGGCACATGCTGAAGATACAAATTGTTATATTGTCAGTCAGGGTTACAATTCCCATGAAAACAAATTGTCTGGATGGTAGGCAACTGATTCTTGTCATTGATTAGATTAAAATTTAGTAATATAACCTAAATTATACACTTAATACACGTATTTTGAAGATATTAAAAAAAATAAAAAGATAAAAAAATAAAAAAATATGTTACCAATTATCAATGAAATTGAATTTGTAGCTTTGGACTTGTGTGGTTTCAGATGAAGAGCCATGTTTGAAAATAGTAATTTTTTATAGCATATGATTATTCTAATTTTGATAGTTTAATTTAACTGAGCTTTTTCATGTGAATAGTTTTGATGTACATATTTATGGTCACTTGTTTGGAAATTATCATATCTTGCAAGAAACTTAAAAGAAATTTCTTGAGTCTCAAGAGTAAAATAATTATTCAAATACAAAAAAAAAATGATTGTGAGGGTAATAGCAATACAATTATCTTTATGCTTTTAATTTTCCTATCTTGATTATGAAGCTGTGACTGACGTGTGAATAATTTTTGTAATATTTAAATGATAAGAGCAAAATTTTTCAATATGGCTCTAAAGTAACTATCAGCAAGATTAGAAAGCATTGAGTAAAAGAATACTATAGTAATATTTGGTTCTGAAAATTTTATTGCATTTAAAAGAATAAATCACTTACTTTCAACCTTAAAATATATCATTTGAAAATTTTATAGATCTTTAATTAATTATTCACAGTATGAAACTCTCATACTAGGATGATTTGTTGGCATTTTAATTTTTAGTCAAGGTTTAATTACCATAATATTGAAAATTTCAAAATATTCATAACAGAAAGTGTCCTTTTGTATGAGGAAGATGTTAAAGCTTTTCTAAAAGAAATTAATTATTAATATATTTTGCATTTTTCCACCTATAGCTTTTCTAAGAGAAATTAAATATTAATAATATATTTTGCATTTTTCCACCTATACCTTTTCCATTAATTATTGAGATAGTATGAGTTGGCTTGTCTATTTAGCAATTTTCTATTTTGCTTTCTTTTTTTAATTATATGGTACAGGTTATTTGAGATATAAAGCTCTTAGTAATGAACTAATAGGTCTTGGATTATTATTAAATTAGAAGTGTTATTATTTGAGAGTTACTATTTATTAGGTTTTATTCATAGTAAGCTCTTTATAACTCATATTTGCTAAGACAAAGGTATTATTTGAGTATAAGTAATTTTGTTATTGATGCATAAAAAAAGGTTTTATCAAAAATATAATTTCTGATGAGATTAAGAAAGATAATATAGTGAATTTTAAATGTGAAATTTCATTTGATGAATACTTAAAAGATTAAATTATTATTAACAAACTCAGCTCTAGTGGAATGATAATAAAATTTAGATTATTTGAAATGGTAAATCTTAATATTTAAAAGTAAAAAAACTTCTTTTATACAATAGAAATCAAATATTCATATTCAATTAATAAGGATTACCTCTTCATTACATAGATCATGATATTGGGCCTGCATCATTCTTGAAATGACTATTAAATATATTATGAGTGGAATCAAGCTGAGCTTATTAATGAGTATTTTTTAACAATTCATTTTATTAATGAGGATTGGATAAGTACTATATTAACAAGAATATACATATCCACTTGGTATTTTGACTTTTATTCCAAGTATAATAGTAAATCTCATATTTTGAATTCAAGAAATGAATGTGTATTGAGCTTATAAGAGGGTTTTTATAATGATAAGGATGACATAAGATCCTCTTGAGACAAAAATGAAAAGAGTAACAACTTCATCATAGCTGTCATGTCTTGTTATGGTAATGATTTAATCATTTGCTAAGACAAAGGTATTATTTGAATATAAGTAATTTTGTTATTTATGCATAAAAAAAGGTTTTATCAAAAATATAATTTCTGATGAGATTAAGAAAGAAAATATAGTTAATTTTAAATGTGAAATTTCATTTGATGAATAATTAAAAGACTAAATTATTATTAACAAACTTAGCTTTAGTGGAATTATAATAAATTTTAGATTGCTTTAAATGGTAAATCTTAATATTTAAAATGAAAACTTCTTTATTACAATAGAAATCAAGTCTTAATATTCAATTAATAAGGATTACCTTTTCATTCCATAGATCATGATATTGGGGCTGCATCATTCTTGAAATGACTATCAAATATATTATGAGTAGAATCAAGCTGAGGTTATTAATATGAGTCTTTTTAAACAATTCATTTTATTAAAGAGGATTGGATAAGTACTATATTAATAAACATATACATATCCACTTGGTATTTTGACTTTTATTTTAAGTATAATAGTAAATCTCATATTTTGAATTCAAGAAATTAATGTGTATTGAGCTTATACGAGGGTTTTTATGATGATAAGGATGACATAAAATCCTCTTGAGACAAAAATGAAAAGAGTAACAACTTCATCATAGCTGTCATATCTTTTTATGGTAAGGAGTTTATCATTCTAGAAAAGAAAAGATATCTTGAAATGTAATATCTCAGGAGTTTTGAGTTTATAATTTTGATTATTTCAAGTTATTCCTTTATGATACAGCTTTCATCATTGAAATGGAAAAAGCCATCAACTGGATAATGAAATGATAATTATCTCCATAATAATAACCTGTTATTGTGATCATCACATTTCTATCAATTATGAACCTCTCATTATCATGATGTTATAGCCATACTCATTGAAAGAAGATGAGTTTTATACTTTTCATTAAAGGAGCTATTAGATCAAAATAATTCCCATAGTTGTTTTCATATAATATTGTTAGCTTGATTATAGGAACAGGCTTTTTTAAGATTAAACAGTAGCTTTATTTTCCAAATTAATTGGCAAATTCATTATTTGTAGCATCTGATCAAGTTTGGACTAATCTGTAGCACAATTGCCTTTTCAAAAACAGCGTACTATTGGAACAAAAGTTCCTTTCTCTCCTTAACTCTAAAAATTTAAGCTTAAGTTGAAAGAAATCAAAACATAATTGCAACTAATGAATCAAAGAGACTTTAACATATACATACATAGAATTTTCAAAAAATAAATCTTACAAGTAGGTTTGATGAAACAATATGAAAAATTTTGATCTGTTTTAAATTTTTAGAAATTTGTAAAAAACGGGAAATTAAGTAAGCCTTTGAAATTTCATGATAAACCTAATTTAATTTAATTTAGAAATAATTTAAAAAGCGAGCTCTTGTTCAAAAAGTTTATTTATTGGGCATACCAGCATAGTAATATCCTTGCAGCCTAATGCCCATGCTGGTAAACTGCGATAAGCGGCTAAACCCACAATTTCTGAGCTACTGATAAAACTGAGATTGTTGAAAAGCTTTAAATGCTTAATATTAAAAGAATCCAAAAAAAATCTAGTTGCTCAAACCCCATCTCATAATCCTTGATATTATCCAACCAACGTATCAACAAGACTGGGCCTTCATGAATTTCATCACAGCCTAAGTCCAGAATATGAGCAACCGTTCCAAACCGCATTTCTCCCAACACTGGTTTGATATATATGAGGTTGTTAGGTGAGTTTTTTGAAACCTTCAATCCCAAACGCCAATCTAAATCCTTGATTTCAAGAGCATAATTTTGAAGAACCAGCCCTTCATTTGGATAGGGCAACTTGTGGTAATCATGCAAATTGATTTTTCTTTTTTGAATAAACTTGAAGAGCTTCATATACGTCTCATTATCCAGCTCCTTTTTAATGTAATGCAAATTCTTCTTTTTTGTTACTTTCTTCTCATACTTGCTTGCAACTTGGTGTAGTCTTTGCATTTCGCCAAATTTTTTCATTATTGTTTCCTCCTGGGCACCTGGGTTGGGAGATCAAATCTTGAATTTGTAATCCAAATACACCAGCTTTTTATAAAAAAAATACTTGCCATTGATCAAGTTTGTTTTGAGCTTTTGTAATGTTCCAACAAGGCGCTCACCACTGAATTCTGATAACCCCATCAATGGTCCCCATCGCATGAGCTGTTCAGGTATATGCATTGCATAATGATGATTAGGTGTAATCTTGATGTTGGTGAATAATTTGTTTGATGTATTTTGATATGATTGATAGGATTGGGAGAAGCAAATTGCATCTTCTTTCTTGATTGATTTTGCACCAACAATTGCAGTACATTTAATTAGCAATTCTGTATTTGTAAGAAGAAGTTGTGATGAATTTCCCTCCAAAAAAGAATCAAGAATGACTAATGGGAGGTAGACTGAGAATAATTCCCTCCACTTGCTTGCTTTCAGCTTGCCATTTCTAGCAGAACCAACTTGAGATGTGGTACGGGTCACTCCCTTTGGCACAATAACATCTTGAATTCTCGTTTGTATATTATTCTTTAGTTGATCAGAGAGAAATCCCTTTAAATTTTCTGATTCTTCTTCATCAGAAGTCTCAACATTGTCCATATCCATGACATCTGACTCTGAGTCAGATATGTTGGCTTTGCTCATGGTGTTTTTGACAAAAGCCAAATCGAAACCCCAGCAAAAGCAAAAATGGTGTTGCAAAACACCTTCATACCAATTATGCATCACTCCGAGTGGAACACAGACAACAGGATCCCAATAAGGTAACGTATTGAGTTCGGACCATCAAATTCCAGTTTCTTTTGCAAATGCTTGTTGTTGGCTTTCATTCACCGCCTCTTTCCATTTCCAAGATGAGGCAAGTACACTGCGTCGATTGCGAAGTTTTCCGAACTTGAGTTCTTTTCGTTCATCATCCTTAATTTCACACCATGAGCAAAATCGTTTTGCGGAATGGGACATAAAGCCAGATACCTTGTGATTGGCTACAATATCCCCAAGGAGACTCACAAGTCTGACAGATATTTGGCGGCCATGAGGATACATTGGTGTTGCAATTGTGAAACCTTGATTAAATTCTAAAAGCTGTGAAATTAGTGGTTGAAGTACATGATTAATTGTTACCATATCTGGTTGCTTAGGTGCTGGTATGACTCCGGCAAGACAGGTATAAACCTGTTGAAATTGTAGTCAGGGTGGAAGGTTGAGACAATTTAGAGCCATTAAGCCCATTGAGACTTGCTTTCCCAATACTTTGTTTCCCCTAGGGTTAAACCAATCTATAAAGAGGGAAAATCGCAATTACAGACGGGTATGAGTTGTAGTGTTATTGAACACTTCTCTCCATACTTGAGACTGTGAAATGTCAGTTATTACCGTAGTGCTTTGAGAAGATATTGTTGAAGCCCATTCATCAATTGCTTCTTCTACTCCAGGAACATTTATAAACCACTCTAGCCAGCTTCTGACAGGCTGCAAAACCAATTTTGAGTAAGGCACTCGTAGACGTGGTTGTCCTGATAGCCAAATTTGACCAAACGTTTGAGAAGAAGATGGTGTTTCATTTTTGGTGGTTGTGAATTTTATAGATAGAAGAGGCTTGAATTTTGCTCGGGCAAATAATTCGGCACCACAAATAGCGCTATTGATTGTTGGTTGATATGTACAATCTTCAGGAGCTACCTCAACATAATAAAGTGAATAACATTCAGCACAGCATGTAATTCGCTCTAATGGAAAGTTGATCTTGAGGTGTTTTGTAATTTTTTGAAGGTCATGGAGAATGTTTAATGTGATCATCTTGGCGAAACCATTTTCAGTTGAGAGAAGCTGAATTAAATGCAAAAGCATGTCCCGAGCCCTTTGGCAGTTGACTTTACTAATTCCACATGTAAGGTATAGCCACATAATAAAATATAAAATAAAATCTGGTGCCAAGAATGGTCAGCAATGTGACAGAATGAAGTTTCAGTGAGATTTGCTTACCAACTATTTCAGAATTAAGATTTAGACTTTTTTTTTTTGTTCTTGAATCTTTTTGTTATTTTTATTGTCTCTGATGGCTTTTCAGTATTTTTATTCAATGTGAGATCAGAGAAAAGGCGCAAAAATGCTTCTTCATCAGTTTCAGAAGAAACTTTTTCCCAGTGCCGATTTCAAGTGCTACAATGCACATATTTTCCTTAGTGAGTGTTTCCATTGACATCTGTAATGGTGTGTTCTTGGCAAATTGTACATGTGCAAAAATCCATGATTCGACGTTTTGGTTGGTGTTTTAGTCGTAGAAAAAATAAGGGATGAAGTGGAAGAATTCGGCGATTTGAAACTGATGGTTCTAATCATCAAGAAGAAAAAAAAGAAAGGAACATACTCATAGCGGTGAAAGGACTCTCGAAGTTGAAAAATTAACAAACAACAGTTGCAACAGCAACAGGTGGTTACGTCAGCGTGACGTAGGATTGCTCATGTCAGCAATTTTGCAGCAGTGGTTGGTAAGGAGGGTCTCTGAAGCTGAGATCTGGAAAGGTCATGGGTTCAAGCCACAGTGGCAACATTCCCAAAATTGGGAATTTTGGTAAAATGAAATTTCTGGAAGTTTTAGGCAGTTTTAGGAAGTTTGAAGAAGTTTTAAGAAGTTTGAAGAAGATTTGGGAAGATTTAAGAAGAATTAGGATTTTTCAGGAAGAATACAGGTAATACAGGTAATCAGTCCTATGTGAATTTTCATAAAGAGGTGAAACCTAACCCACAAGTCAGCCCTCAAAGGCCCAAAAGCTATAATCCAGTAAAATCAGCTGACAGATTAGTAATCAATTGAGTAATACATGGAGATAAGGGTTCCAGGGCCAGAAATTAAGGAATGACTGTATTTCACAGCCACATATCACAAACACGCCATGTGAATAGGTGAGAGAAGAATGAATTGATCTGATTGGTCAGAAACACATCACGTCATTATGAAAAGTCAAGTGAAGCAATCTGATTGGTCAGACATCTAGACTTGTGTCACGTCACAACATGCTGCCCCTGAAAATCCAAAATTAAAGTTTACATAGCTTTACACAGCCACCAGAGGCTGAAGATTTCTAAGTGCCCTCTTTTTTGCACTCCTATGAAGGGCCCCACGGCTATAAATCAAGGCCTTCTCTCCCACTTTTTCCCTTTTCCCCATCTAGAAATTGTAAATTGAATTTATTTTTTCTGATCCCTCTTCTAGGAGGTATACTAGAAATTTACTTGATAAATTAAGCCTAGTAACTGAGGTTCGTTGTTGACATAGATCAAGAGAACCAATAGTGTGAAAAGACTTTAATTCATCCCTTACTAGCAGGTAGACTAATGCCTTGTTTAATTAGGATCTTAAAGCTTGAAGCTCATGAGCAAGGCATCTCTGGAGTTTAGTGTTTAAATCCTCAAAAGTAATTTTTAGAGAGTTTTAAAATAAAACCATCAAACCAAAGTAATTTTGTAGGCTTTAAAATGAAACCTAACCATTATACTTAGTTTTGGGCTAGTTTTTGTTGTAAACTTCCTCAAAGAGAGTCATTTTGCTTGTTTTAAAACAAAACCTACACAACCAAAGTAATTTTACTACTTTTAAAATAAAAGTGGATTTGTATTTATTGGGTAATCCCTAGTCAATTCTCATCAAGGAACTAAATCAAATTTAAAATACTTTAGTGTTTAGTTGAGATTAATATTGAACCTATAGCAATTAGCTAGTATTATTATCAAAAAAACAGAAGAGATCATATAATCTATTATTACATCACAACACAAAAGATAACATTAAACTACCCATATTATACTAAATTATTAACAATTATTAGATTAGTAGCCTAACCATCACATCACAAAGGGCTTGAAGTATATTTTCTATCCTTTTCAAGTTTATTATTTCAGAGAATTGAAGATTGCTGTTATCCTAGCTATTAGTCTCTATATTCACTCAAGAACTATAAAGAAAGAAGATTTTGTTTCTTTTGTGTTACAAATAGTTTTTACTGTTATTTATTTATTTTACCTATTATATTAGTCCATATATTGTTATACAAGTGTTTGTTGCAATCCACTCAGCCTGCTGAAAGTTTTAAAAAGAATTTATTTGTTAAGGCTTTAAATAACCATTGTTTTGAGTAGAGCACAGTCTGATTAGAGATTATTTAGTCTAATATTTTCTGATCAAGCTACTATCAATAATAAAATTGATTTGGTGAACTCAGTAAAGATAACTTAGCATATTAGGAAGGGAAGTCTAGATTATTCTAGCACACAAGCAGAGCAAGGCTTACAAGTCCCAAACAGAAATTCAAAATTGTTTTCTTGTAATTTCCCCTTCCAGGTACTACCTCATTTTATCCCACACGCAGAGGAGTTCCCACATCTGGTGTCCCAACAGTGGCATGTCAGATAGGAATACCCTTAGCATCTCTTCAGCTTGATCTCAAACCAATAAAATTAACAAAATAAATATCTTTTAAAAACTGGAATCAACCAATCAAAAATCATCATATCATAATTCATTATCATCTCATCAATCATCATCATCCTCATATCATTATTATCATCCACTTAAAAACTCAACACCATCAGCACAAGAATCTCAAGTAGAATATAGTGATCTTATCCCAACACCAAGAACAGAAGAAAAGGAAAAGGAGAAGATAAGGAAGCTCTTCAATCTCATTCAAGAATCAAGAAAAGGAATAAATAAATCAAAGGAGCTAGGAGGAAATACTATAAGGTAGAAATGGATCAACAATCCACTTCAAATTTACCACCATTACCACCTGAGGGTACTGGGGAAGAACAGTTTGCTGAGGAAACTGAAGAAGAAGATCAAGCTGAGCAAGCTCAAACTCTTATGTAACAAATGCAAGAACTATTATTAACTCAAGGAAAAAAGAAAGGAAAGAGAAGATAATCAACCTCATTCACACCTGGAGCTAGTCCCAGTGAACCCAGTTTACCTAGACATGTTAGACCTGAAGAATCACCAATATCACCAACACCTGGACCTAGAGCAACATCTACTCCAGAAACCAAGTCAAGACCAGCAAATACCCCAAGGAGAGAGCACCAATTTTTACTGATTGGCACAAATTACCACCTGTAACCAAACAGTTCCATGATCTTGATTGTGATTCAGGATCATTTCTTTTGAAATGGGATTTTTACTCATATATATCAATTTTTAGGTTATTTTATACTTAAAATCAAACAAGAAACTACCATTTAGTACAATTTCAAAAAGAAATTATGTGAATTTACGGTATTATTATTTATTCTCATTAAAATCACTATAAAAAATAAGGGGTGGGTAAACTTATTTCTTACACTATCCCTTATAGTGGAAGTTTTGAGGGAATGAGAACATGTCCTCTTCAAAGTTTGAATACCAACCCAAGATTTTGAAATGGAGAGGGGGGCCCTTATCGAAAAGAATATTATTAGAAAACAAAAATAAAATAAATCAATAAGTATTAAAATCAATTTTAAATTATATTATTATTATAATTTTTCAATTTTTCATTTTATTTTTTATAACAGGAATACTTCAGGTATACAGAAGAACTAAAGGAAGTAAATTCTTTTGAATAAATATCAATATAATTTGCAAAGATTATATCACATAAAAATTATCACAATACTGAAAATAAAGAATATTATTTATAAATAAAAGCAGGAGTTCCTTATGGATGGACCTTTGGACAACACCTGACCTTAGAAATTTCTTTGATTCTGGATTGAAACACATTTGGAATTCAAGAATCACTGGCCAGGATTTATTGACTGAAGGATGACTAACTGGATTAATTATTGACTCAGGACTCACTCAACACAATGGGCCAACAATATGATATAAAACACTCAACTCAATATGGCCTTGGGATTTTAAAGAAGCTTGAAGACACAAGAGGTCCTCAGCATGACACTAAACTGCTTCCCCTGTAGACTTGGGCAGGGAAACTTATAAAAAATAACAGCCAAGAAGCTGGAGGGGATTTTTCTAGTCAGGAGAAGTGCTGAAGGACCACTTTTGTCCTTAGCTTGACAACAAACTGCTCCCTTTGTGTAACAGGAACAAGGGGTTTCATGGGTGTTTATCATTATCAAATTGGCACCAATGAACAAAGTGAAGTCCCAAGCCATCAATTAAGACAATGAAATTCCTCATAAAGAAATAAAACAAGCAGAATAATTTTTCAGAAAATGGGAATCATGAAGATTGAAGAGTATAAAAAGAGTCAAGTTGAATCCAAAATCAAGCCCAAAGGAGCTCTAGAATCAAGATAAGCCCTTGGAATAGGCCAGGAGGTCTTTGCATGGCTTAAACTGCAGGACTTGTATACCTAACATACAGGGGTTACACACCTAGTTGTAGGTCCTGTATGACCTTAAACTACACTTTTTATGGAAGAAAGAAGAAAGAAGAATTGTGAAGACCTCAAAGCTTCAGGAAACTAGCAAATTCTTTAAAAAAGAGAATTAAAAATCATTAATTGAATATGGATCACCAAATTTTGGCAGCCAAATATAAATCAGTCCTGAAGAAGGTGAGACCAGTCAATGGGCCAATGCCTCAAGATCTTAACCCACCTTTGGGAAGAGATCCTTATGAAACACCCTCATCACCAAACCCACCTATATTTCAAGAAACCTTCAAGGTCACCCATGAAAGACTGCAAGCAGTCAATTTTGGCCCACCGGGATTGTTATCAAATGAAGAAATCAATTTACTCAAAAATTTTATTACCTTAAGGGAAAAATCAATAGCCTTCTGTGAAGAAGAAAGAGGATTACTCAAACACTCATATCAAAAACCATACAAGATACCAGTAATACCTCATGAACCTTGGCAGAAGAAACCAATTCCCCTTCCCAAATCAATTTTACCTCAGTTTAGTGAATGAATCAGAGAAAGAATCAGGACTGGGCTCTATGAGCAATCCACCTCAAGCTACACAAGCCCAATCTTTTGTGTGGCTAAATCAAATCAGAAACTCAGAATTGTACATGCCCTTCAAGAACTCAACAAAGTCACCATCAAGGATGCTGGCTTACCACCTCACATTGAAGAATTTGTAGATGCATCTGCAGGAAGAGCATGTTATGGACAAGGAGGCATCATGGCAGGATATGATGAAAGAGAATTAGATGTCACTACAAGACCCCTCACCACTTTTGAAACACCCCTTGGAAGGATGCAACTCACAAGAATACCCCAAGGAGGCACCAACTCAGTGGCAGTATACCAAGCCCAAATGACCTGGATACTTCAAGAAGAAATACCAGAAAGTATAGAAATTTTATTGATGATGAAGGAAAAAAAGGACCAAGATCACTTTACAACCAAGAAACACTACCAGAAAACCCCTCAATCAGAAGATTTATATGGGAATATGCCATAACCTTAGAAAGAGTTCTAATCAGAATTGAAGAAGCAGGACTTACTATCTCAGTATCAAGGTTTGCATGCTGTGTTCCAGCTTTGGACATAGTAGGGCATGTTTTATCATTTAAATGAAGAATGATTTCAAAACAAAAGATAAACAAAATTCAAAATTGGCCAACACCTCTTAACAAGAAGGAAATAAGGGGATTTCTTGAACTTTGTGCATATGTAAGGATGTTCATTGAAAAATTCTCACAAGTTGAATAACCACTCAGAAGGCTCACCAGAGAAGATGTTGACTGGTACTGGGATCATAAATGTGAAGAAGCTTTCCATAAGCTCAGAAGACTAGTTGGAGAAGAAATAACCCTCAAAAAATTGGATTATGACAAAGGAGAAGGAAAAATTAAGCTAGCAGTAGATTCCAGCTACATTTCTGCAGAAGAAGTAATTGCTCAAGAAGATAAAAAAGGAAAAGACATACCAGTATTATATGAATCAATAACTTTTTCAAAATTGGAATCAAAATACTCACAGCCAAAGTTAGAACTCTGTGGAGCTGAAAGGATTCTCAAGAAGCGTCAAACAATACTTTGAGGATAACATGTTGAATTACAGGTTGACTCCAAGGCCTTGATTTAAATGATCAACACCCCTTGCTTACCCAATGCCCCCATGACAAGATGGGTGGCTTTCATTCAGCTATTTTCCTTTGATTTTGTACACAACCCAGGGAAAACTTTCACTATGCCAGATGGGCTATTCAGAAGATCAAAAAACTCAAAAGAAGAAGATGAAGATGCACCAGGATTTGAAGAAGAAGATTGGATCAAGACACACCCTGGATTTGGGGCTAAGAATGTAAATTCACTCAATTTTTCAGGAATACAAGTACCAACCAAACAAGAAGGATTTTGGAAGAGAATTCAAGAGTACTTAAATACAATAAAAAAACCACAATCAAGTAAAGATGAAGAATTTAGAAGTATAAAAAGAAGGTCATCCAACTTTTTCTTGGAAGATGGCCAACTCAAACAAAGAAATAACCCAAACCCTCAATTGGTGATATCAGGTCAAGCAGTTCAAAACTACATTTTAAAGTCACTTCATGAAGACATGGGCCACAGAGGGGAAAATGAAACTTACAAAAGAATTAAAGCAAGATTTTGTTCGGAAGGAATGAAGAAATTAGTCGAGAAATGGGTTCAATCTTGCCCGGCCTGTCAAAAGAGAAGTCAAAACTTACAAAGGGAACAAGGAAAATCTACAGCAACATCAACAATCTTTGAGAGGGTCAGTATGGATGCAGTCTATATCAAATCTAAAAGATTGAAGTATATGTCTGTGGCCAGAGATGAATTTTCAGAATGTCCAGAAACAGTCGGACTAGTCAAATTAACAGCAAAAGTGGTTGCAGAATGGTTCACTTCAGAATGGATATGCAGGTATGCCTCACCAAAAGAACTAACTGTTGATGGAGGGCCAGAGATTGGGAAAGAATTGAAAGATGCAGTATAGAAGTCAGGATCAAGGATAAGAGTCACCACACCCTATTACCCAGAGTCTCAAGGAATGGTGGAAAGGGGCCATAAACAACTCAAAGATGCACTAGTCAATATGTGTGGGGAAAATTGAGGAAAATGGAAAAAATATCTACCACTAGTTACATTGGCTGACAGAATTTCCACTAAATGATCAACTGGTTTCTCACCATATGAACTCCAATTTGGAAAACTACCAGTATTACCAGTTGACATTGAAACAAAAACATTTTTAGCAGTAGAATGGCACAAAATATCCACAACTGAGGAATTATTGGAAGCCAGAGCTAAGCAATTAGAAGGAAAAAAAGAAATGGGAAGGAAAGCAGCAGAAAAACTCAGAAAATCAAGGGAGGACTCAATGAAATATTGGGATAAAAGAATGGCACACCAACCAAGATCACCACTTAAGCCAGGAGATTTAGTCCTGGTTTACAACAGAGCAATGAAAACTAATTGGGGGCTACTTTTCAAAAACAAATCTAATGGACCCTACAGAGTAATAAGACAAATAAACAATGGACCATATGGACTTAAGGAGCTGGATGGAGCAGAATTAGCAAGATTTGCAGAATCTCAAGTCAAGAGGTTCTACCCAAGAGGAAAGTTGATAAACACAGAAGAAAACAAAGTGAAGAGGATGGATCAAGAAATGAGGAAGAGGTATTTGAGGAGATCACAGAATCAGATGAATAAAATGGAGCTCTCACCTGGAATGCTGGGGACAGCATTAAATGTAGAGGGGGATGTGGTATTCCATACCATTCTTTTCACCAGGCTTAAGCTCATAGTACCCCATAACAGCAGTAAGTCAAGCCTACAGGCAGACTCACACTCAAATCTTACACCAAAAGGTCAATTTTACAACAAGAAGCTGGATGTATTCATAAAACCATGGCACAGGCACCAAAGGGAAGTGTATGTGTTTAGCTAAACTATTCAATTTCATTATGCATATGTAAAAATCAAGTTACATATAGAAAACTAGTTACAACAAATAAGGTACCACCCTTTCAATTACACACCCACCCAGCTTTACACCCCCTTATAGCCACAGGACTCTTACAGCATGAAAATGACACATGCATTAGTTACACAGCCATCCTACATTAAACATAGAAAGTCACATGATGCAAAGCTCAACCCCATGGAATTCCTGAAAGTCAATTACAACACAGCCGCTGGAGTACCTTATCTTGTATCCACAGTAACCCCACTTGAAACCTTAAAACAGAATCAGAATTATTTACACCAATAGTAACCTCATGCAAATCAAAGCTAGTTACAACAGGCTGCATGCAGTACACACTTTGATTTAAATCTCAACAACATGACTACTCACACCCTGTGTCAAACTAAAAATCACATCATCTCATACAAAAAAGTAAATTCATCAGTGCAAGAAATTATCACCTGACCTCATTTTAGAGCTCAAGAAGAAGAGAACAACCATGACACCTGCATAAATTAAACAGCCACTTCTACCAAGCCTAAAAAAATGACATATGCAAAGGAAATACAAATTCATCATGTGATACTACACCCACCAAAAGAATATCATGTGACAGAAAAAAGGCTGTGCACAAGAAAAATCCTCAGCCAAAATGAAATCACCTCATGCATGCAAGGAAAATCCAAGAATATCACATCATAATTATTTCACCAAAAGACCATCATGTGATGAATGGAGGCTGTGCAGAGAAAAAATTATCACCAAACCTTAAATCACCTGACCCTTGCAAGAAAGGTCCTCACCAAAAACAGAGTCACATGATGAAATCAAGAGGAACTAAAGTGGAAAAGACAGCTCCCATGGAGGGCCCCCTGGGCTCCAAAAAGGTATAAATAGAGGGGCTCTCTCCCCCCAACTTTCAAATTCCCCCCATGCACATTATATCCCCTGCACATCAGAGGCATAGGAATAATTCATCCCTCACCTGGGAGGTAGTCCAGTATATCATAGTAAATCTACTTGCCCATTAGCTAAGCTCAGTGGAAGTATAGTGTTGAAGATTACCCAGTAGCTAAGCTCAGTGGAATCTTATTATTATTAAAATAAAAATAAAAATTATCCAGTCCTCAAGATTAAGGTTACTACTCTATTAAAATATTTTATCCAGTAAAATTAACACCATTTATTAAGACTTAGAAATAACTTACCCCTTTAAGAATCCAATATCAAAGGATCTTACCTCTTAAATTTAACAAATACAATTTCATCTTATTATCAAAAACTCTTAAAAAGAATAACAAACCTTTAAATTATTTTACTCTATTATAACTATACCTTAACAAAATTACCTTTATCAACACCCATAAATTTTTTTAAACATCTTAAATAACTCATCTTACCAAACTTTTATCACCAAGAAGAAACCACTCATCCCAGTTTCACTAAAAAAGAAAATTATACAGACAAGTATTTCATTAAAAAAATATGAAAATTGACCAAAATCACTAACATTGTTTTTAATATTATTTATCTAAGAGGTCTGATCTGAGACTGCTGAGGTTTCTCTCCTGAAGTTGAAAAGCCACTTACTAATTTTAGTTTGGTTTGTGAGCTCCAATGAAGATTTTTTTCAGTATTTTAAGAGGGGAAGGCAATACACCCTTCACACCCTTGGTTACAGGAGTTATTAGAAATTCAAAACTAGTTACCTGTGATTTCCCCCTCCAGGTACTGCCTTATTTTAATACTACACAAGAGGAGTTCCCAGAGTTTCAGCTCTGTTTGAAGGTAAAACAGTGTTATCAGCTTCCGAATTACTTAATTTATCAGTTTGGAAGTCATCAACTGACCCTTGTCCTTCTGTAACTGATTTGCTTGTGCCATAATCACATCTATTACCTTTTTGGGAGATTCTTGAGGGGCTATAGCTGGCTCCTGATCTGGTTGAAGACATATTTTATGATTACAAAGCTTAAAAATAGTAATTTTACATCAAAAACTTACTATTGGACAATTTCCTTGCCTTTTGAAGGGTATTACTTATGTTGAAGCCAATTCATTCATAAGAAAGTGGCTCTGGTTGGTTATTCTGAGTTATAATAATTGCTCTATTATGGTCAGAATTAACAGTAATTGCAGGAATAATGCTAGTTACTATTGTATCTTTTTCAATATTTTCTTGTCTTACCACGTTGTCAGGCACTAAAATAAATGAAAAAAGCAATTATTTAAGTAAAGAAAGGTCTTTTCAAAAGATAAATGCAAAAAAAGAACCTCACTTATAACATGAAAATGTTTTATTTTTTATTAATTTTCTTGATTTATAAGTATTTTTTTGGGTTTTTAAAGTTTGCAATATAAGCAAAAAGATTTAAAAATAGTAAAAAAAATATGAAATATCATGGCTGCGCCCCCAAATGTAAGGTGTGGATATGAACCTTTGATTAAAAATAAAGTACTTTTCTTGTTCTCAAAATTTGCATAAGGTCAAATTGATTAAAGATGTTAATAAATAAGATTTTTAAGAGAAAACACACCACTTTTATGGGTTTGAGCTTTATAAGTATAAAACAATGATACTATAAAGATATATTGTTTTACTAACAATAAGAATATATCCAAAAATACTCAACAAGAGATATTTAAGGCTACAAGAGGAATTTCTTCAAGAGCAATTTCAATTGAAATTAATTGAGCAAAGAACTGCAAGAAATTAACTAAAGAACAAAGTCTTTAAAAGTAATTTTAAATATAAAACACACCCAAAAGTGGCCAGAATGAATTTGGAAGCAAAGTGACAAAGCTAACAGTGATGAAAGATGCTTTAATTCACTTATGGGGTGGCTCAAGGGTACAAATACTATTAGAGTTACAAACAATGATTATAATGATTTTTCACGTCGTTTTAAGGCTTAAAATGATTTCAAAGTGGTGGTTGGAATCTTTTATGGATTGTTTTAAGAGTGTTCAAACAAATCATAAAAGGAAAAGATTCTAACATGAACAGAAAAGTGGGGAAAAGAAGTCATTCTTTTATAGCCACCAATTTTCTTACTCCAAAAGTGTAATTTACTCTTGTCAGTCCTGGAAAACACTCTGACAACATAAAACCCATTCTGGAATCATTGAACCCTTGTTTAGACCAAAAAAGGGCTAGTTTTAGCCATTTTAGACCCTTAAATCAGCCATTACTATATTAATACTTGGTTTAAAGCCTCTAAAGAACGTCAGAATGTGGGTAAGAGACGTAGAAACCAGTTAAAACTTTTTTTGATAAGATTTTTTTAACTGAAGGGTAGCTTTACCCCCTTGGGGACAGTTAAAACTTCCCTGGTGGGTATCAAAACCTCATCATCAATTGAGTCACAGACCCTGTGAATCAATTCCAGGCCAAAAGTGATACAATTTTGCATGGAGTTTGACATCAAACACTTGTAAGCAAGAATCTTGGGGGTCTGGCTCCTTTGAAGCCAAGATTCCTTTTCCCCCTCCAAAATTAATCTTTCTAATTCATTTTTTATTCAATTCCTCATCATTTAATATAATTTTAATTTACATATGTAATTCAATTGAATTTTTACAGTACACAACTGTATTAATTGATACCTCATATGTAAATTACAGCTCACTTATTTAATAAATGCGCACATTTTAACATTTCAATTGAAAATACTTCAATTCCTCATAAATTCCATACTACATACAACAACTCAATTTTAACACAAAAATTGATGGTTAACACCATATTTGATGTGAATTAAATTGATTTTTCAAGGATTTTCAACTCTTTTACAAAAAATACTAAAAACTTAATTTACACTTATTTAGAGGTGAGATACAGAAATTTCACCCGGAGGTGACCCCACCTTAATTTTTATGAGGAATCCAATGTGAAATAATTTTCTTATGTTTATTTATTTGATACAAAGTTATAATAAATCTCATTTAACCTTTTTCCAAAATCATTTTAATTTTAATATTTTTGTTGAAAATTTATTTTTATTTAATTTTTTCAAGTAAAAATACATTTTCACAATTTTAAATTTTAAAGTAATTTTTATGTTAAATTATAATTAAAATTTTATTTTTGTATGTAAATTTTTTATTTATACTTTAAATTTGTTGTTCATAATATAAATAAATTTCTTTTCTTTATAATTTGTATCTTGCTTCATTATTTGTGGTCTTTTGGGTATATGAAAATACCTATAAGGCTCACAATTACCCATCATGTCCAATCCATTCCTTAACATGGGGAATTGCCTTCTTGTCATGCAGTATCAATAGCTCATTATAGGGAGACAATTCCAAATTAAAAAACGTTCAAAAATCTGTGAAAAAGCCAGCTCCAGAGCTCACCAAGGACAAGCACAAGCAACCTCAGAGCAAAACAAAATGTCTCTGGAACAACAAAAACATGGGGATGTGAGAGTACAATTAGCACAGACCTTACCCACACGGGTACAGGATTCTTAAATTGGATACATTAGTCATGTACTGTGAACCTTTGAGATATGACCACATACCCAAAAAGGTCACAAGAAATATTAAAAATAATTATACATTAAAAATAATTACCTTAAAAGTACAAAATGTCATAAATAGGCATAAACCTTGGCTTAACTTAAAGCCCAATGAATAAAAGTGCAAAATGAGCTACACCATTGGATTCCCCATGGTAAAATACACATATACCATTTTTATGGCATATCTGTAAAGTCAATATTTAATGAGTTATAAGTAATAATACCTTATAAAAAAAGGAATCCTTAATTATTTCAAATACCAATGAGACAACATGTGAAATAAATGGTACCGTTGGATTTTCCATAAATATTTACACATAAAACAATTAAGAATCTAATCTCCATAGTCAATACTTAAGGAGTTAAGCCTAATATATGCACTTATTTGGTCAATGCATATATTCAAGGATTTTAGGTAATATCGTTTGAAATATACATGATAGTGTGATGAACCAAACAGAAATTCACCACGTAGTTACTCCAGGAATACAGAAATGAACTTCATTTCACAAGTAATAAACAGGGTTAAAACCGGTGAGGGATTATTGATTAAAATCAATAGAGCTGTTTACCACTTTCTTGTGAAAGTGGTCCAAGCTTAAAAACCAGTAGACAGTTGAATTCTACTAGTTCATTTGTGAAGAATGATGTATTTTTTATTACAATATTCAAGGTATAACCCCTTGAAATCATGGTTTGAAGTTTAAAATATTAAATTTCAACAGAAAAGATAAGTTACAAGAAAAATCATCAAAAATACAGTTTTGATGATGTAAGAAAATCCTCTTCGCAGTGTGATTCTGAAATTCCAAGCTATCAGAATCCACTCCCAGAACAGCTGTAGCGTGTATAACTTAAAAGTTATCAATGATCAAAGTTTAAGCTTAAATTTGATCATTTAAGATCACTCACTGTAATCTTATTTTAAGTTTAACAGTCATATAAGTGATAAAACTGGTGAATACTATTAGAATATGATTAATACTAATAAAATCCACAAATTTTAGGCTTCTTCCAAGCCTATGATGTCATCAAGCTTAGAGTTATAGTGATAACTCTAAATAATGGCGTAATTATGAGGTAAGATGGTTTGATCATGATGTAATCATCACCAAACCTTATAATATTGATCAATTCTAGTAGAAAGCATCAGTACACGTCTACTAGAAGCCTGTTGGACTCTAGGAGGGAGTTATTTACTATAAATAGAGCTCTTTTTACTCTGTTTTCCCCTCAGACGCTTACAAAACATTAAATCATTAAATAAAAAGGTAATTGCTTTATTCTTTATATATAAAACTTTGATATTATTAAAGACCAAAGATAATGTTATTATAATCTTTATCTCTGACACGATTATTGCAATTATTTAATTGTTTTGTTTAAATTTCTCTTACAAACCTCTATTCCAAGTAAAATCAAGAAAAATTGTAATTTCTCTTAAATTGTATTGTAACTACAATTTAAACAAGTTGTATTTACATTTTTAGGCGTAAAATTGTTCAAAATTATTATATTAAGCATTAAAAGTAGGTTATTTCTCTTATTATAATAATTTTTCTCTATTATTACTTTAATAATTCTATAATTGATATAAATAGTATTTATATTAATTTATAATTTTAATATTAGTAATATTTTTGTTATTAATTGTTTTTTATTAATAAAAAACAATTTTTTACGCCTTCATTATTTTTTGGTAACAATAATAAAGTGCTTTTAAATCTATTAATTATCTTATATCAATATATTTACTTATTATATTATTTTTCTATAATATAAAGTATATTATTATATTTATTTAATAATATAATTATTTTACGCCATAATTATAATAATTCTTTATTATTATAATTATTTTTGTCTTCTTTATTTCATTTATAAGGACATTCATAGTACAATAAGTAAAATATTAGTAATTCTTACTTATTGTTGAATAGTCAAACCTTACATTTGGGGGCCTGCCTGTGATATTTACTCTAAAAGACCTTTAAAAAGATTCTAATTGGGTCTATCCAATAATAAATTACAATTATAATCATAAAATTATATAATAATTTTATATTTTATGTTTTTAAATACTATTGAGGCATTTGGAAAGCAATTTTACTGTGTTACACATGGTTTGTCACATCCTTAGACTTGCAAGAGCTTTCTTTGAGTGACTCTAGTAATTAAAAAATATATTTTATAAATTAAGAATAATTTTATAAAAGAATCATATTCATTTTTTTACTTTATTCTTTAAAAATAAAAATATAAAACAAAAAAAATTATAAATAAAAAAGAATAAAAAAAGTAATTTTTTCACATTTTAATTTCATTTTTTAAGATATGAAAGCAATTTTTACGTGGAAAATTGCCATATCTTACCAAAAATAACACCTTTTATATAGAAGACTTATATTTATTTGTCTTTTTTAGTGTTTGAAGACAATCCAACAGAGGACAACCAAACCACTGTTGAAAGATTGGTGGAAGAAACTTGTCAAACTTCTCCAACACCAATAATCACTAAGAAAAAGAAAGCTAAGAAATTAGACTTTCCAGGACCCACTATTCAGGACTCTGAAGGTGAGTATGTCATTTATAAATTGCCATAAGAAGAATTCCTGTTCTAAAATTCTCTTATTTCTTATTTTTGTTATAATATGACTACCAGAAGAGGCTCCCAATACTCCATCCAATCAGATGGAGCTGGACTCAGAGGTAGAATTGATTCCTCAAAAGGGAAAAGGAAGGGCAATATCCCCAGAGGAACAGAATCCACACAAGGAAGTGCTTTATCCCAAAGGCAAGTCCCAGAAATTCCCATGATCTCTGAACCAGAATTAGAACTAAGTATGAGTGACTCAAACAGGTACAAATCACATTCAGAGGGCTCAAATAGACATTTACATGAGCCAGTACAAACAGTACTACACAGTGTACAAAGACAAGGACTGGGAAATGTTGCCCCAAATACACCAAGGAGTGATGAACTCCTGGCACATCCTGAAAAAGTTCATCAAAGAGGAGGAAATAGTGAGATACTCCAATGGATGGAATCCACTATCATCCAAACCTCAAATCAAAAATATCAAGGAGTACCATGCCAAAAAGAAGGAGTCAACCAAGGAAGAAGCCCCAGTAGCTTCTACCAGCAAGGCCCAAGCCAACCCAATTCCCCAAGAAGGGAAGAAGAACAAGAAAAAGAATTGGAGAAAGCCATATTCCCCAAGCTACAGGATTCCAAAAATCCAAAATGATGCCATGGAAAATGTATTCAGCATGGCCAGAACCTTGATGGAATTCAAGGACAAGGAAGAACAAAGAATGAGACAACCTCATTTCCCCAAGAAATAACCTTGTCCAAAGATGTTGTAAATACTTTAACTGAAATTAAAAATAGTATATTATCTCTAAAAGAAATAAAAAATAGTTTATTATCATTACAAGAAATAAAAAATAACTTATCTTCTTTAACAAAAATTGTTGTAAAAAATAAAAAAGAAATTGACAACATTAATTTTATTGCTTAAAATAATAAACCAAAGATTTTAATTGATAACACTCAAAAATTAATACAAGGACAACAAGAATTGTATAAATACATAAAAGATATCAAAGATAAAACTTTGACAATCAATTATGACATGAGTATTGACAATCTTACAGAAAAATCAAACAAACTAAGTATTTCTGTAGAAAAATTTGAAGATAAGACTTCATCACACTAAGAATTACTTTTGGACCATGTGGAAAAAAGTGATGAAGCAAGAATGCATCTAAAAGATGACATCCAAAGTGAAATAAGGCTTATTACTGAAAAAATGGATAAAATTAATGAGGCTAGCTCAAATATGCCAAAGTTATCAACTCTATTTTCTCACATAAGAAGCCTTGTTAAATCAAAAGAGGAATTAAAAAATCATTTCATGACAGACTTAAGTCACCAAGACAATAACCAAGTCTTAATGAAGGAAGAACCTCAATTAAAAGAATGGCAAATATTCACAGGAGAAGGTGAATATGACCACATTTCATTTATCAAGACAATTTACATGCTACAAGAAGATTATGCCATACCAGATGAATTGATTACTGCAAGATTACATTCATTGTTTGAAAAATCTGCAAATAGATGGTATTATGGCATAAGACAAACAAATGGCAAAAACACCTGGTCTTGGTGGAAACAAGAAATAATCACCAAGTGGGCTAATGATTCCTGGAGGTACAAGATAGAGAATTCATTTGAAAATTCTTTCTTTGACCCAGACAAAGACAAACCTTTAACTTGGTTCTTAAAACAAGTTGAAAGACTCAATGCATTGTACCCAGAAATGTCACAAAAGATGGTGAACATGAAAATACTTAAGAAATGTGGAGGAGAGCTAGAACATATCCTAAGAAGAAGGTGTATAGAACCATGCTCCACAGAAGAGTATATCAATGCACTAGAGGACATAGTGACAAAGACAAAAATTGGCAGAACTTGGAAGAAATTGGACAGTAAAAGTCCAAATAAGCCATTTATCATAAAAGATAAATCAAAAGAAGCTTTCAAGCGCAATACATCCAACAATAATGAGCAAAGAAAATGCCTTAAATGTGGAGGTATTGGACACTTAGCCAATAAATGCCTCAAAAAGGCAAAGATTAATGAAATTTTGGAAACAGAAAACCACAATGACAAAGAGGAGGAATCTGACTCTGAAAAAGAAACAGAAGAGTCAGAAAGTTCAGAAAGTGATGAAATTAATATAATTAATGCACAAATTAATAATATTGATATAATTTATGAAGTACTAGATGTTAACTCAAACTTACCACAAGTTGGAAAATCTGACACAAACCTGATAAATATACAAGATGCCAAAATGTACAGAACCAAACCTGCAAAAGGAATGGGATATACAGCTGGAAAAGCAAGTATAAGTATTGTTATGGTTGATAACCAAGAAGGAAAAGTGAAATTGGATACAGGAGCATATTGTACCTGTGTTGGTAAAAGTTATTCAAAAACCATTGTCCCAGATTGGGAAGAAAAACTTATGCCAATACAACGTGTCAGATTTAGTAGTGCAAGTGAGAGCATGAAGCCCCTTGGAATAATTGATTTAAAAATAATTTTTCCTCACCCCTCACAATGTGTCAAAATTAAAGTAGAGTTTGTAGTAATGGACAACTGTACTAGCAATCACTTCATACTTGCAAACAACTACTTATCAATTTATGGTATAGATATCTCTAACCACAAATATAGATATTTTACTATAGGAGACAACAAAAGACAAAAATTTGGCTTCTTAAATAACAAAAAACAAATCACAGCTATTAAGAATGAAGAGAAAAGATCAGAAAATGAACTTTTTATATCTGAACAACTCAAAGAGGCAGAATCAAATCAAGAATTAACAGAAAAAATGAAAGAAAAATTGATTGACCTCTTATTTAAGTACAAAAATGCCTTTGCAACTCAGAAAGAGCCACTAGGTGCCATAATTGGGCATGAGGTGGGTATAATTCTTAATGTGGAAAAGCCTTACCCACCTTTACTAAGGAGACCTGCTTACCCAGCTAGTCCAAGGGCTAGAGAAGCCTTGGAGGTACACATTAAAGAATTAATGGACCTTGTAGTATTAAGAAAAGTAGGACATAATGAACAGGTAGAGGTCACTACACCTGTCATTATAGCTTGGCATAATGGAAAATCAAGAGTGGTAGGAGACTTCAGAGCCCTGAACACCTATACCATTCCAGACAGATATCCAATACCCAGAATCCATGAGACATTGACACAATTGTCACAAGCTAAGTTCATTACAGCCATGGATGCCTTAAAGGGTTTCATCAAAATGTCTTAACAGACAATGCCAAGAAACTACTGAGGATAATAGTCCACTGTGGGATTTTTTAATACTTAAGAGTGCCATTTGGCATAAAGAATGCACCTTCCCATTATCAAAGGATGATGAATACCATATTTACTGAAGAATTATCAGAAGGATGGTTACTTATCTATATTGATGATATCAGAGTTTTCTCAGAAACTTGGGAAAATCACCTTACAAGACTAGAAAGGGTACTACAAAAAATAGTGCAAGTGAATATGAAAATTTCCTTGAAAAAGTGTCATTTTGCATATATTGAACTAAAAGCACTATGACATGGTGTATCTGGACTTATTCTAGGCATAGAAAAGAATAAAGTAGCAGCAGTACTGCTTAAGCCAATGCCTCAAACCAAAAAATAAATGAAATTTTTTCTAGGATTTGCTGGTTACTATAGACAGCATATAAAGGACTTTGCAAAAATTGCCAAATCCTTGTATAAACTATGTGATCAACAAACAGTCTATCAAGTGACAGAAGAAAGAGTCAAGGCATATGAAGAATTGAAAGATTCCTTAACAAATTCCCCATTTCTTCTAATGCCAGATTGGAAACTGCCCTTTAAACTTTACATTGATGCTTGTGGAGAAGGACTAGGTTCTGCACTACACCAGACACAAATTATTAATGATAAACCAGTGGAAGGACCAATTTGTTTTATTTCAAGACAGATAAAGCCAACAGAAGCAAGATATGGAGAAAGCCAAAAGGAATGCCTCTGCTTAGTGTGGGCTTTAGAAAAATTACATTATTACTTGGATGGAACAGTATTTGACATGATTAGAGACTGTAATGCTGTAAAATCTCTATTAAATATGAAAACTCCAAATAGACATATGCTGAGATGGCCAATTTCTATCCAAGAATATAGAGGAAATATGACTATTGTTCATAAATCTGGTAATATTCATAAAAATGCGGATGGTCTTAGTAGATGGGCTCTAGCAAATACCCCTGACAATCCAGCATGGGTACCACAGGAAGAGCACCATATAGAAGGAATATGTGTTACAGAAATTGGCACAGAATTCTTTAACCAAGTTAAAGAAAGCTATAAAATAGACAAGAATTGCCATCTTGTAAGCCAACTTCTAATGAAAGACTGCAAAGACCCATCACTTCCATCAAAATTAGATGAAACATGGAAAAAGGCATATGATGAAGGAATATTCCACCTCCTTGATGGAATCCTTTACCATAGAACAAAACACACATGTGTTATGTCCTTAACAGATAGAACCCTGATAAACACTATTTTACATGAGTGTCATGATAGTGTTGCAGCTGGACATCTTTCAGAAGACAGAACACTAGAAAGTGTGAAAACCTGCTCTTGGTGGCCAAATTGGAAGAAAGATGTTGCAGAATACTGCCAAACCTGTGACAGATTGCAAAACGCTAACAGAGACACAGGAAAGAAATTTGGAATGATGATCCAAATCCAACAACCAAAATCCCTTTGGGAAATAGTTCATATGGATTGGGTAACAGCATTACCCCCAGGAGGAGACAGAAGCTATAATGCATGCCTAGTATTAGTTGACAGGTATAGCAAAACACCAATGTTCCTACCATGTCACAAAGATGACACAGCTATGGAAACAGCCATAATCATATGGAATAAATTCATTAGCCATACAGGCTTATTCCAGAATATTATAAGTGACAGAGACCCAAAATTCACTTCAGCATTCTGGACAAATCTCCATAACTTGTTTGGTACAAAGTTATCATTCTCAACAGCTTACCATCCTCAAACTGAAGGTTTAGCAGAAAGAATGATACAAACCTTGGAGGACATGATCAGAAGACTCTGTGCTTATGGACTAGAATTCAAAGATTCTTATGGTTTTACCCATGATTGATGTACACTAATACCAGCCCTTGAACTGAAATATAAAACATCAATCCATTCTTCTACTGGCAAAACACCAGAAATGCTAGAAAAAGGTTGTAATCCAAGACTTCTTTATGATACCCTCAAAAAGTACTTGGTGGGTAAACATCCAACAGCAATCAGTTTTAATATAATGCTTGACAAAGCAAGACACCATGCAAACAGATGTATGCAAGATTCTTTCAAATATGCAAAAGAAAGATGGGATAAAAGTCATAAACCACCTGACTTCAAAATAGGAGATTTGGTCCTGGTATCAACCCTTAATTTCAATAACATAAAAGGTCCAAAGAAATTGAAAGATTCCTTTGCAGGACCATTTATGATAAAGGCACTTCATGTACCCAATGCTGTGCAATTGGAACTCACAGGTGAATTAATGAACAAACACCCAACTTTCCCTGTAAGTCTGATAAAACCTTACAGCTCAAGTGACAAGGAATTATTTCCACTAAGAAATAAACCCCCACTTGAAATTCCCCCGTTGGAAGGAGAAGAGAAGAAAATTGTAAAAGTCCTTAAAGAAAGAAGGACAAGAAACAAAAAAGAAAGAGAGTACCTTGTAAGGTATAGAAATTCAACTCAAGAAGATGAATGGCTACTTGAGAAAGATATAACAAATGCTGCTAGACTACTAAGAAGGCTCAGACATGAAAGAAAACATAAATAATAGAAAAATCAAGAATTATTGAGCTTCAAGACTAACAAAGTCTATTGAAGAGGTAAAACAGTGGATGATAGCCTAATTACAGATATCAGATTGTGTTACAATCTTTTTTGGTGGCAGGGAATGTGAACCTTTGAAATATGACCACATACCCAAAAAGGTCACAAGAAATATTTAAAATAATTACCTTAAAACTACAAAATGCCATAAACAGGCACAAAACTTGTTTTAACTTAAATTCCAATGAATAAACATGTGAAATAAATTACACCATTGGATTCCCCATGGTAAAATACACATATACCATTTTTATGGCATATCTGTAAAGTCAATATTTAATGAGTTATAAGTAATGATACCTTATAAAAAACAGGAATACTTAATTATTTCAAATACCAATGGAACAACATTTAAGATAAGTGGTACCATTGGATTCTTAATAACAATATAAACATAAAACAATTAATAAGCTAATCTCCAAATTCAATACTTAAGGAGTTAAGCTGAATATATGCACTATTTTGGTCAATGCATATATTCAAGGAGTTTAGCTAATATCTTTTGAAATATACATGATAGAGTGATGAACCAAAAAAAAAGTCACCACGTAATTACTGTAGGAATACAGAAATGGACTTTATTTCACTAGCTATAAACGAGGTTAAAACCTGTAAGGGAGTATTGATTAAAACCAATAGAGCTGTTGACCACTTTGTTGTGAAAGTGGTCCAAAATTAAAAAAATATACAGTCAGATTCTACTAGCTCATTCGTGAAGACTGATGTATTTTTTATTACAATATTCAAGGTATAACCCCTTGAAATCATGGTTTGAAGTTTAAAATATTAAATTTCAACAGAAAAGATAAGTTACAAGAAAAAGCATCAAAAATACAGTTTTGATGATGTACTGAAATGCTCTTGAAAGTTTAATGAGGACATGCCAAGCTATCATAATCCACTCTCAGAATAGCTGTAGCATGTATAACTTAAAAGTTATTAATGATCAAAGTTTAAACTTTAATTTGATCATTCAAGATCACTCACTGCAATCTTATTTTAAGTTTAACAGTCATATAAGTGATAAAACTGGTGAATACTATGAGAATATGATTAATACTAATAAAATACACAAGGTTTAGGCTTCTGCCAAGCCTATGATGTCATCAAACTTAGAGTTATAGTGATAACTCTAAATAATGGCATAATTATGAGGTAAGATGGTTTGATCATGATTTAATCATCACAAAACCTTAAAATATTGATCAGCTCTAGTAGAAATCATCATTACACGTCCACTAGAAGCCTGTTGGACTCTAGGAGGGAGGTATTTACTATAAATAGAGCTCTTTTTACTCTGTTTTCCCCTCAGACGCTTAGAAAACATTAAATCATTAAATAAAAAGGTAATTGCTTTATTCTTTATATATAAAACTTTCATATTAATAAAGACCAAATATAATCTTATTATAATCTTCATCTCTGAAATGATTATTGCAATTATTTAATTGTTTTGTTTAAATTTCTCTTAAAAACCTCTATTCCATGTAAAATCAAGAAAAATTGTAATTTCTCTTGAATTGTATTGTAACTACAATTTAAGTAAGTTCTATTTACATTTTTAGGATTAAAATATTCAAAATTATTATATTAAGCATTAAAAGTAGGTTATTTCTCTTATTATAATAATTTTTCTCTATTATTACTTTAATAATTCTATAATTGATATAAATAGTATTTATATTAATTTATAATTTTAATATTAGTAATACTTTTGTTATTAATTGTTTTTTATTAATAAAAAACAATTTTTTATGCCTTCATTATTTGTTGGTAACAATAATAGAGTGCTTTTAAATATATTAATTATCTTATATTAATATATTTACTTATTATATTATTTTTTATAATCATAATTATATTATTATAACTATTTAATAATATAATTATTTTATGCCATAATTATAATAATTCTTTATGATTATAATTATTTTTATCTTATTTATTTCATTTATAAGGACATTCATAGTACAATAAGTAAAATATTAGTAATTTTTACTTATTGTTTCATAGTCAAACCTTACATGTACAGTGTGCTCACTATGTCCAGGACTCTTATGGAGCTCACAGCCAAAGGACAACAAAGGATGGAAAGAAGCCTTCTACACAGATGATGGGTGAAATTGAACACATTAGGCCCATTATTGTGGTTGAAATTAACAATTTTGATAAATAATTAAAGAAATAAACATGAGATTTCAATTAGCTAAGAATTAGTGACAGAACTTTGCTGAATGGGGTAAAGTAACAACTGGAGGAATTGGCTTAATTTCCAACAAATGTGTTATAATTGAGAGTAAATCCAAGGTATGAAATGATGAATTGTACAATATTCCAAATAAAACCTTCAATAGCCAGATTACAAACTTGAAGGAAAATGTTTTGACCATGTTTCATAATACAAAAACCCTTTTTCCACTCATTTAGATAGTAGTGATAATTAAAGGCAACTTCTGAAGGGTATAGCTGCACAAGTGAATCAAGTTCATCAATTTATGAGCCTGACTATCATATTTCGAGACACTTCATACCTTCAACTCAAGTAAAACCCTTTTTAAAAGAAAGTCTGACCCCTTTTTTTGAAGAAAATTCAATTACTGTCCAAGATATTCTCAAATTAGAGTAATGGCTAAAATTCTCTGGTGAAGGAAAATATAAACATATTGAATTCATTAGAATAATTGATATTCTGGAAGAGGCCTTTCACATACCTGATGAAAGAATAGTATCCAAAATGCACTCCTTGTTTACCAGTACTGAAACTAAATGGTGTTATAATATCATGCAAGACAATGGCATACATAATTGGCTTTGGTGTAAATCTCAGTTAATCACCAAGTGTGACAAAAACTCCTGGATATGTAAAATCAAAAATGCTTGTTAAAGGGCCATTTTCAATTCAGAAAAATACAAGCCTTACTTTGTTCCACAAACAGAAAGAGAGACTATCTACTGTACACCCAGACATGTCTTACTCAATTCTTAATATGAAAGTATTAAGGAAATGTGGAGGAAAACTAGAAAATTCTAACAACTGCAGATGTGAAGAACCCTGTTTCACAGATAAATATATTAATTCAATGGAAGACATCATTACTGGGACAAGAATTGGTAAAATCTGGACTTGAATCCCTGTTTACTCCAAGATTATTCCACATTCCTCTAGAGAATATAGGCCACCTGAAAGACCTGTATCAAAGCTTCATAAATGTGGGATCGCCTCACACCTAGTGGCACCTTGTACCAAGAAGACAAAAATGAATGAAGTTAAAGTCATTGAAGGAGTTCAGTGTACTGAAGAGAATGAAGAATCTGACCAATATTCTGAAATCTTTGGTTACACACCAGGATAGTACTTCCATATTAAATATATCACAGCACTCTGCAAAGGTACTGACATCCATAATCACTTACCAAAATATGGTAGGTACTTCTATAAACTTATTAATATCCAATATTTGGGGATGTTTAAAATTAATCCTTCCACAGGAAAAGGTTACACTTCTGGAGCATCTTGTATTACATCAATCTCAACGAATGATGCATAAGCCAAAGTCAATCTAGACACAGGAGAATTCCGCACTTTGTAGGTAAATATTCCATTCAACACATAATTCACAAGTGGCAAAGCCATCTATTACCAATAGCTTGTGTGCAACTCAGAATTTCCAGTAAATATATGTTCCCTTTTTGGTATATTAGACGCTAACTTGATATTTCCCCACCCAGAAGGAATTATGAGAATGAAAATAGATATAGTGGCAATGGATAACTGTATTTCTCAACATATCATTCATTGAAATGGCTACTAGAAAATTTATTTTCTTTACATCAATAACCATAAATATATATATTTTGAAGTCAAATAAAACAAGAGACAGAAATTTTGTTTTGCCAATATTCCCAAACAAATAAAAGTTTTATCTTCAAATAAAGATAATCATAAGGAAGAATTTTTGACAAATCGGCTTAGTGAAACACAAATCAATCTACACTTATCACCAAAAATAAAGAAATACCTTATTCATGTGTTTTACACATATGATAAGGCCTTTTCTCCAGAAAATGAAGCTTTAGGCACAATCAGAGGGAATGAAGTAGATATTACTCCAAATATTTACAGATTATAACCTCCAGTGCTCAGAAGACCACCTTACCCAGCAATCTCAAGAGCTAGGGAAGCCTTGGCAAAACATATAAAGGAGCTGACTCAACTTGGTTTGATGAAATAATTAGGCAATACTGAAGAAATTGAAGTTACAACTCTTGTCATTATTTCTTGGAATAATGAAAAATCAATGATGGTTGGAGATCTTAGAGGATTTAATACCTACACAGTTCCAGATAGTTGCCCATTTCCTATAATCCAAGAAACCTTGACCCAGCTCTATAAGTCCAAGTATATAACCTCAATGGATGCATTGAAATATTTTTATCAGAATGTCTTGATTCCAAATTTGAGTCTCATAGGAATATTAGTCTTCCCAAGATAACACAAAGAATTGAGTAATGTATAATTTGAAATAATAATTTCAGGATTAAATATGAAAATAAACTTTTATGGGAAATTTGACAATTGATTCAAATTTTATTTCAAAAATCCAACAACATATTGTTATTTCAAATAATCACATCAAAATAATTTTTTTATCAAAGATATTCAAGATAAAATATCTTTTGCAAAAAAAATTAATAAAAATATAAAAATGGCTTTCCCATTTGTTTCCTCATAGAATATTAGGTGCAGTAATCTCAGACTGAAAATCCTGTAGCTCAACTCAAAATGAGTTTAAATTAATATTTAGTCTTTTCTGTATGAAAATCTAAATATTCTCAAAACCTTGATTGAATTCACACCTCATATGGTGTTTACCATCAATTTTTGTGTTGAAATTTAGGTGTGGTGTATAGTTCAGGAGCTATGAGGAATTAAATATTTTTGATTGAAATGTCAAAATAAGTGCCTGTATTACATAAGTGAGCTTATAATATACGTTGAAAATTAATAGTTACAGTTGTGTAATGTAATTTTTCAATTTAATTAAATGTGTAAATTTTAATTATAGAATATGATGAAGAAATTACATAAAAATGAATTCGAAAAATTAGTTTTGGGGGGAAATTAATCTTGGTTCCATAGGTTCCAGACTCTCCCAAATCTCTTTCTGACATAATGGAATTTTAAATGTCACACAAACTTTCATAATGACCAGTTTGAAATTCAGTCACCAGGTCTGTGACTAAATTGATGATGAGATTTTGATACCAACCAGGGCAGTTTTAACTGTTTCAAAGAGGTTAAAGCTACCCTTAAGTTGAAAATCAGCTTTAACTGGCTTTAAGCCCTCTTACACATATTCTGAAATGTTCTTAAGGCTATACACCAATTATTACTATAGCAATGGCTGGTTTAAGGGACTAAAATGGCTGAAACTGGTGCAAATTAGGGTTCAATGATGACATAATTGGATTTTCCATTGTCATTGTTTTTTTCACAACTGATTATAGTAACTTTTACTTTTGGTGTAAGAAAATTTGTGGCTATAAGATAATGTCTCCTGTGCCCAACTTTTCTCTTCATGTCAGAATCTTTCCCTTTTATAATTAGTTTGAACACTGTTCAACCAATCCATAAAATAGTCCAACCACCAATTTTAAATTCTTTTCAACTTTTAACCAATTGAAAGAAATATTTCAGAATTTATTGTAACTCTTAAGATAATTTTCAGCTGTAAAGTACCCCAAAAGTGAATTAAAGCATCTTTCATCACTGTTGACTTTGTCATTTTGTTCCCATATTTACTCTTATGGCTTTTGGGTGGTTTTTCTCTCTAATATTCCTTTGAAATAATTGGCTCTCATATTAATTGCCTGTAGTCCTTTTATCAATTAATTTAAATTGAAATATTTCTTGAAGAAATTTCTTTTGTGGCCTTAGATATCTCTTGTAGAGTATTTTTTCATGAATTTGTGTTTTTTTGAAAAAATAAAGCTTGGTAAGATTTTTTTCATAATAACAAAGCTCAAAACAATAATATTGGCATGTTTTTTCTCTTAAAACTCTCAAAATTACTATTTCTGCTTAATTTTACCTCAAAAACGGTTTTGAGGACAGTAAAAGAAACTGATTTTAATAAAATTTTCATATCCATGCCTTACACCACAAGAAAAGAAATTACTTAAAATTATAACTCACTAAGGTATTTTTGAGTAACTAATAGTGCCTTTTTGTATTAAAAATGATCTATCTCATTATCATAGAATGATGATTACCATCTTTTCAACAGAATTATCTGAGTTTTGGCTCATTATTTACATTTATAATATCATTATATGTTGAGACTCATGGTATTTTCATCTGGAAAGACTTTAAATAGTACTAAACAAAGCTGCAGAAGTGAATATGAACATTTCACTTAAGAAATTCAATATTGGTTTTGAAGAACTCAAAGCACTTGGATATATTGTTTCAGTATTAAGCTTAGGTATTTTCAAGTGAAAAGTGAAAGCAGTTTTAACTAATCCCCTATGCCAGAGTAAGAAAGGAATGATGCCTTTTCTTTTATTTGCCAGTTTTTACAGGCTGAATCTGAAATATATTGCAGTTATACACAAGTCAATCTATACAATCATTCATCAACAGGAAGTATTTGAGATGATGCAGGAAATAATTATATAATATGAGAAGATAAGAAAGACCCTTACAGAAGTTTCTTTACTACTAATTCCTGACTTGAATATACCCTCTGGGCTGTACATTGATGCATGTGGCAATGAATTAGGGAAATCCCTACTCCAAGTCCAGATCATTGATGGAAAAACAACAGAAGGATTTTTTATTTTTATCTCAAGACAAATCAAACAAACAAAGTCCAGATATGATGAAAGCCAGATGGAATTCTTATCTTTGGTATTGGCACTTGAGAAATGAAACTATTATCTTGATCAAAGTGTCTTTGAAGTGATAATTGATTGTAATGAAGTGAAATCACTACTCAAAATTAAGCCACCTAACAGACAAATATTGATATGGAAAATAGCCATTCAATAATATACAAAGAATATTATAATAGTTCATAAGAAAGTAAATATACATAAGAACTTTAATGGGATTAGCAGGTGGCCATTAGCAAATACAGCAGATAACCCAGCTTATGTGCCATTAGAAGCAGAAGAAAAGATCCCAATTGAAGGAATTAACATAACTGAAATTGGCACTGAACTCTTTGAAGAAGTCAGAGAGCTGTACAAGCAGGACCAGAATTGCCATATTTTAACATCCTTATTGCAGAGAGACTGTAAATTCACAGCTTTGGTTAAGTCATTGGATGAAATATGGAAATATTCCTATTATGAAGGAATATTTCAGTTTTTGGATAGCATAATCTATCACAGGACCAAATATTCCTGTATAATGACATTCTGCATTATATTTCTTATCAATATCATTATGCATGAATGTCTTGATATCATCTATTCTGGACACCGGTCAGAGGACATAAAATAGAAAACATCAACAACCATGTATGGTGGCAATATTGAAGAAAAGGAACCAGTTAGTATGGTCTAGCTTGTGACAGATTTTGAAAATGAAACAAGAGCACAGGCGATAAATTAGGACATATGGTTCATATTCAAGAACCAAAATCCCTTTGGGAAGTTTTTCACATGAATTGGATCACAGAACAACCTCCAAGTGGTGATAATAGTCATGATTATTTATTAATCATTGTAGAGAGATATAATAAGACTCCCATATCCTTACCATGTCATGAAGATATCACTGCTATGGGTACAGCTCCCCTCCTCTATAATAGAGTTATGTAAGAATATCATAAGCTACAGAGACCCCAAGTTCACATCTGCACTTTGGACTGATCTCCACAGATTACTTGGGACCAATTCATCATTTTCTACAGCATACCACCCTCAAGCTGATGGGCTATGAGAGAGAATTATTAAAGCCTTAAAAGACATGATACGGAGATTCTTTTCCTTTTTTGAAAAAATCAAATATTCATATGGCTTTACCCATTACTGGTGCACTTGGATGCCTGCATTAGAATTGGAATATAAGACATCTGTTCATTCTTCTGCTGGTCAGACTCCTTCTATTTAGAAGAAAGGATTTAATATCAGACTCCCAGCGGACACATTGAGGAAATACTTGATTGACTTTCATCCTACAGCTTCCAGCTGCAAGTTGATTATTGATAAAGTAAAACACCATGCAAGAACAATAATGGATGATTCTTTTGAATATGAAAAACAGAAATGGTACAAGAGCCGTCAAGTAGGGGACTTAGATTTAGTTTCAACCTTAAATTCTAACAATATTAAAGCTGAAAAAAAACTAAAAAATTCTTATGTATGACCTTTTTTATTGCTGCCTTTCATGGAACCAAGTCAATTCAAGTGGAATTGGGTGATAAATTAGAAAACAAATGCCCCGCTTTTCCAGTAAGCTTGAATGAACATTATCAACAAGCTAATAAATAATTTTTTATGGAAACCCACTCCTTTAAATGTATCACCAATGGAAAAGAATGAAGAAAAAAATAGAAAGAAAGGAGACTTAGGGGTAAAATCAAAGAGAATATCCTTTCAGATATAGAAACCCAGTAGATCAATATCAATGGCCGGAGCAATTAGACATATCTTACTCAGATAAAAATTTGAGATGATTCAGGATTGAAAGGCCACAAGCCTAAATATGCCTATAAATGTCTTTGAATTACTTGATCTGAGTAATATAAAGAGTTTGCACAGAAGACATTGACTCCCTTTGGTTATTGTTGACTTTTTATTCTACAGCTCACTATTAAAACTGTAGTACAATTTTAGCTGTTTGTTTGAGGAAATGTGAGCCTTGAGGTATATTTTACATATCTAAATAGGCCACAATCAATCAAAAGATAACTTCTCAACCATGCATAAGCTATAAGTAATGAATATACCCAAAATAAATTATTTTCTATTTTGGGAAGATATTAATAAGTTTTCTGTTTGTATGTAGATGCATGGATTTAAGGCCAGATTTGGATTTCACACATAAACTCACCTAGGGTAGCTCCATATGGTGAATAAGCTTAAAATAACTCTATGAGGTGTGAGAAATCCAATATAACATATACATTGTGTAGAGTGTTTTTCATTCTTTTGGCACTTACAATTACTGTATTATTGCATAAAGGTTTGAGAACCCCATAGTGGATCTCAGTCTTTAGATCTGAATCATTATTTTTGATGTGAAAATAGCTAAGGGTGACAAAATACATCAAATAGATCTGGGTTATGAACCTTTTGAGACCTCTAAGGCATGGCCAGATCCATACTTTTTATCAATGGCTTCTTCTTTCTCAATAGGTCCACTAGAGCCTTATGGTAACCAGGTTACCAAGTTAAAGCCTCATTAAATCATGAGAAAATAACAAATAAGCTGCTATTTTTACATTATAAGGAGGTCATGACCTACACTGACTCCTGTATCCATGTATATTATTATTTTTCATGGATAAACCCAAAAAGATTAATTGAAACCTTTTTGGGACTAGTATCCACCAATTAATCCCATTTTCTACATATAAATGAGGTACAAACTTCAAAAATGAATTAAAAATACAATTATTAATGAATCCTTCTGAAGATTTCAGGACCAATGGAAGAAGATTTTGTCACAGAAAAACCTACAACAATCATGAGTTCATAATTTGAATTAAAAGTTTCACATACAGTCCATTTTTGATAATTTCATGTGAACACTGAATCTGCAAGAATTCACAGAAAACACAACCTATGATGAAAATTCCAGTAACATTCATAGCTTTGAGAAAAAAAATATTTTGAAAGAAAAGAATATTTATGGTTTTACTCCTTTCTTTCTTGACCATAAATGACTTGTTAGTCATGTAAAATGACTTAATTGAGTAATCATCATAATCTTATCTGACTAAAAGTGATTTAATCATCAAATAAAGTGAGGTGAAAGCTTTCTCACTCACTGTTTTTTCAGATTTCTCCATAGAATGCCTCTGTGAGCTGTTTTAGACTTAAAAAATACCTTCTCTTTCTTTTTTTCCGATATCATCTTATCATTCAGCTTTATATTTAATTCCAATAGATAACTATTAGTTAAAACCTTTCTTTAGTATTCCTATCCCTCCAAATCAATAATAAAGATTTTAAATCAAAAGAAAATAATACCATTTGAAGTATCATTTAGCTATTAATTTTGGTATTAATCCTATAAGCTTCTCATTGATCCTTTAAATCCATAAATAATCCATAAAATCACTCTTCCAATTCTTTTCAAGGTATTTTTGGAGTATTAGTAAATTATTTGTTGAATTCTTGTGGTTTTTATCTGAGTTTTTTCATTTTCTTCAAGATTTTATTATAGTTAATCTTGCAGAATATAACTATCAACTCAAATGATTTTATATTATTTTAATAAGCTGTTTTATTATTGATACTTATTGTAATTTATTCTAGTAGACAGTAACTTCTTACTGTTATAATCACTATTAGTGTATAAGAAGTAAAAGAAAGAATTCAAAAATGAATTATTCATGTGTAGCTATAATAAATTCATGTATTATACCTCATAAGAACAATCTTAGTACTCTTTATTAATAGTAATATTATCAGGAGTTTCATAGACAAATTGTACACGTCTGAATCTTTAAAAATGTTTTCTCAAGGTTTTCATAAAACTTTTTTGAAGAAGGGCCATGTCTTATGACAGATTGTTTAGTATTATTTTATTATCAAGCCACTATTAATTAAATAAATCAATCAGTAATCTGAGTCAAGATTGCATATAATATTAGGAAGGGAATTCTGAATTGTTGTATTATACAAGAATAGCAAGGGTTACATGTCCCAAAAAGAAATTCAAAAATTTCTTATGAAACTTCTGCTTCCAGTTGCTTCCTCATTTATCCCAAGATATTGATTTTATTTATCAAAGAACTAGCTGAAATTAAGTTAGTATACTATTACTGTCCTGATATGTTATATCGTAACTAAAAGATTGAAATTTTCGGTTTGTCAAAAATTTATGATCTAAAATCTGGAGACTGAAAAACATAACTACTTATATCAAACAAAAAAAATATATAATTATTGAAAAATTATATGAAATAGCTATCCTATCACAAAAATATTTCATTAAGGCAATGGTAACACTGCTTTACCAGAGTCAATGTTACTGAAACAGAGTTATTACCTTGAAACAAAGATTTTATTAACTTAATCAGGATCAGAATATATCTTTCTACAAGAATAATATTGAGTAAAATTTCTTTTTTTAAGAAAAACTAATTATGAAAGGAAGTGAAGCTTACTTACTTATTGGCTAGATAAAAATCTTTTCATTTTTTCAGAATTAATTCAAAAAATATATACAGAAAAAATAAAATTTACATATGAGGCCAACAAGTTGAAACAAATTAGAAACAAAGTATTTGAAGGTTTGGAACAAGCTTAAAAGATAACCTGTGAGTTTGAAATATATTTCATAGAAATTATGCATTATGAATTCCTATTCTTAATCTAATATTTGTAATTATTATATTTTTTTGCACATCTTTTCTGAATTTTGAAAAGATTCTAAAATATTTTACAAAAAATTTCACAACAATTGTAAGTAGTAATAGCTATTTATATTTATATAATATGAAGTGATGATAAGATGATTATTGGAAAAAACAGAAATAGTAGGCTTCCTTTAAGTCCACAATAGCTCATAGAGATTTTCAGGGATGGAAAAGTATACAACCTTTAAAAAAATTTAAAAGAAGATTATATCACTTTTTATCATTTAATATTACCATAAGTGCTATTTTACTAATATTATTGGGTTACCGACCCATCTTTAATTGAGAAATGATGAGCTATATTATTTAAACATTCCTCTATCTTAAATTGATAATCTTATTCCAAATCTTCTCAATTATATAATTGATTCTGTCACACATTATAATTTCTGTTGATTTTTGAATAATCAGTGTTACATGTAGAATTATCAAAATTGGACTGTAAGGAAAATACTCAATTGAGATTTTGAAAATGTAAATATTCATATATATAGCTAAATACTATGAATTTCTGAATGGGCCATGAATCTTTCAGAGAAATACATTCAAAATTGTGTTTTTGATGGATTCTTGAACATATTGTCATTTTCTCATGAAATAGTAGCATACAGGGGGTTACTGACTTGTTACCAAAGAGTAATACGATGGCTACCAGTCCCAAAAAATGGTTTTTATTAATATTTCACATTCTTTTTATGAGAAATGATTGAAATTTGTCATGATAAATGGTGTCTAATTTGTCCATTACCTCCTTTTCATGTCAAAGGTAGTAATTTGATTCTATTTTCTCATTACTTGATTAGGGTTGTCCTCAGTAACTATAAAAAAGGGATTTCATTAATTGATTTGGCTAATGTTTACCATTTATCTCAATTTTGAGGTTTCCTGTACCTCAGAGGTCCTAGAAAGTGGGGTACCCTGGCTCTCTTCCTTGATTTTTGTCCCCTCTAGCCATCCTTTGAGTAGACTAACTAATCTGAGCCTTGAAAGATTTAAGTTTTGACTATTAAGAAATAAGTCAAAATTACTAACATTTTGCTTCTCGTACTTTGAATTTTCTAATGATAATTAATAATAATATTAAAAAGAATTATAATGATATCATATTATTATAATTATTGCATACAATATAATATATTATTCAGAAAGAATAAAAAATATGATTTATATTTTAGAAATAGAATAATAAGATAAATATATTAATAAAATAATCATTAATTTATTATTGAAATTCATTATTCTTACCAAAAAATAAGGATTTTCTAAAAGAATTCTATTCAATAAACAATAACAACTTACAACCAAATCATTACCAATATTGAAGCTATAGATCAATATAAATGCTATTTATATTAATGAAAAACGATTTGATAGAGAAAGTAAGAGATAAATATTATAATGATATTATACTAACTTACTTTTATACCTAGATGTAATAAATTTAAATTATTTTACATCTAAAGGAGTAATTACACCTTATTTAGAATTTAGTTACAATAAAAATAAAGAAAAATACAGCTTTTACTATTTTTATGTGTACTTAGATATCTTAAGAGATTTTAAAAGAAAATGAGAAGATTTTAATATAAGAAAAAGCTCTTAGCTATAATCATAGTATGTTAGCTCATTACTTTACAATAGAAGAGTTATATTTGAAATAATAAAGTGTATTGCCTTTTGTTATTTATTATTATTCTTGGATTCAATGCTTCTGTTGGAAAAACAGAGGAATAAGAGGTCTTTATATAGTAAAGATCCTTTCTTCTAGTGACAATATACATTATAACATATGCTTACTGATGCTATCCCCTGTAATTGACAATATTTCAAGGTTTTGTGCTGATTACATCATTATTACACCTTTTTATCTCACTATTGCACTATATGTTAGAGTTATCACTATAACTCTAATTTTCTGAAATCATAATCTTGGAAAAAAATTCAAATATATTTATTAAGTTATTTTTAATAATAAAATACCAACATCAACCATTTTTATCTATTATTAAACCATTAAACCTGAGTTAAAATTACAGTAGAAGATAAAAAATGATCATTCACAAGCTTTAACTTTAATTGTTAAGAAATTTGAATTTTTTCATGCAACTTAAATTTGAAGGTTGAATTCTAATGTCTTGTAATTTCCTCTCAAAGTTTCCCCCAGTGTTTTATTTCATCATAAAAACTCTATTTTCTATGATTTTTCTTTTAATTAATCTTTCCTGTCAAAATATGCTATTTTAAACTTTGAACCATAATTTCATAGGGCTATACCTTGAATATCAAGATAGATATTATTTGATTATTCATATATGAACTATTATAATATGAATATTTCCTTTTCTTAATTTTGGCTCACTTTTGATCTTAAGTGGTCAACTTGTATTGTTATTTTGGCCTATTTCTCTTTATTATGCATGACCTTATTTATAGCTTTTCAAATAAAATATTTCACTTTATTCCTAAATTTATTTCATGGTAACATTAATTTTGTATAATGTCTTTAAAATCATTATTTCAAAAAGATCATCTGAAACCCATCAATATATGTGCTGATCATAAAAGTGCATATATCTGGGTATCTCAATAAGTATTGGATTTACATATATGAAATAAAAGGGTCATATATGTATTTTTTGAATGTGAAATTCATGGGGGTGATTTGTTTTACATGTTTATTCATTTTATTCTGGGATAATCAAGAACGTATGCGTTTTTTATGGAATTTCTGCTTATTTCAATGGGTTTTTAAGAACTGGGTATTATTATTCTTATTAAAAATGTTTTATAATTTTGTTTGTGAGCTTTTTGTATATGTGGTCATGTCTCAAAGGCTAACAAAAGAGGAATATATCATCTGTAAAAACTGCTTATCTACTAATAGATTATCTACAAATCTTGATAAAATTTACTTCAATATTTTTAATTCATATGTAATATTGTATCCCCTAGAATTCCATCATTTTGGTTTTTAAATGCAAACCCCCATAAATTTCCGGGATTTCTTATGTGGTATTGATGATTATATGTTGACTTATTTTTAATTTTAAAATTCTTTAGAGCTGTAGGACCTTATTGGTAATAAGACTTAGGGATCAACAATATGTGATATTTTGGGTAGGTTCCACATCTGGACTTAATAACTCAATAAAAAGATATTCATCTTTGTCTTTGTGAAAATTGGTTAATTTTGGGTATGAATAGTGCTTATTAGCTTTACTTATTTAGAATGTTTCTTTTAGATATTTTTGGCCTATTTGGGTATTTAAAATATGTCTCAAGGCTCACCTACACAAAGGATCTCTCACATCATAAGGGTTTATTATTGTTCATATCAAAATCCAATTAGATAGCTTCACTTGAAATTGATAATATAATATTAATAATCTTGGTGATCACTATTACTTGTAATAATGATCCTAACAAGAAACTGGAGGTTAAAATAATGATTCTTTGAGTTATTCTTGGTATACCCACAGTACTGCTTATTAATATTAATTTTTGGAAGAGATTCATATAAAAAACTTTCAAAAATAGTTTCTTGAAGGCGTATTTGTATTTGATGAGGCTAACACTCAAGAATATAATATCATCATATGATGATGAGGAGTGGTACTGATATGTTGAAGTATATTCAGGATATAAAATATAAGGAATACTTTACACTATACAGTTGTTAAAATTAATAGAGTTTCTCAGTAACTGTGATAATATCACTATTTTCAATAACTGAAAAAATTGTTTTAAATACTACTATAATTTTATCAATAATTATTACTATCAAACTATTCCATAAGCTCTATAAGTGTATTTATTTATTATTAAGAAGGAGAATACTCTATAAGATATTAAGGTCATATACTTATATTCTCCGTTTTAGTTTTTGATCATCCTACTATGAAAAAATTAAATTCTTTTCAAATGATGATTCTAAATCAGAATCATGGGGGATTGAGAGGGAAGAAACCTATATTTTACTATTTTGGGCCTTTACAGAGTTTCTGAAAAAGAGGGTACTGGAAAATTCTTTCCTTTTGATAATTTAGCTGGTGATATTTATATTCAAAATCTTTATTCTATATTTATACTGTACCATTTTTAAGGTTCTTATTTCTCATTTACAGTTTGTAGTATTTCCCTTTTTTGAATACTTTTTTGACAGAATTATTTCATAGAGATATTCCACCCTCCCTAATTAATATATTGTTGTTTCACTTACAACTTTTTCAGTTAATGGAAGGAATCCATAAAGATCTTGGTTGAGATTAATCCTCAAATGGTGTCATCAAACAGAGTTTTTTCACTACAAGTCTGATCTATATTATCTCTCAAAACTCCTAAAATATGGTTTTCCATAGGGAAATTTAAATTCTAAAATTGATTATAGATATTAAATTATATTTTTGGTATATTGTATCCTTTTTTGATATTTATGACTGCTTATGTAGATCCTTGAGGTATTTTTCTTTGTGACAAATTTTGAATTTATGTAGCTGTTTGCAGTTCCTTTGCCCTTAGTTGAGTAAGTTCTACCGTATTTACAGAATTAATTTATATTTGAACTGAACTTTATTAATTTGAGGCATAGAATTGAGAGAACTACACAGGGGAGTAATCCTGTAGTTTTTCTATATAGCTATTGTACAATATTCTTTACATAATAAATCATATTTTAATTTTTAATTTTTCTTTAAGGTTAAATTTTTTGTTATGGGTGCACATAGCTGCACCTTCTTTAGTCCAACTTCTCAAAATTTTAGTAAGCACCATATCAACTTTTATGTTATTTTTATCCATATAAACCTATTTACTATATATCCTCTTTGTAGTAATTACATTAAATATGTGAATTTAAGCATGTTGATTGATTTTCAGTATAAAATAGCTGGAACTCTTGAGCCTCTCCCAAGAAACAACTGGAAAGTATAATCAGGGAGTATAGTATAAGGATTCAACAGTGGAGATATTCATACTCAAAGGAAAAGAGACAAAAAGATAGATTTAAATCGATATGCACATATATCCAAATATTAAATAGAAACAAAATTTTAGTAGTATTAGGATCTTATTCTTAATAAAGAGGTAACTTGATATTAACAGAAGAAGTTACAAATTATTCCACAGAAAATGAGAGAAACATTTCTCAACATTACTGGGTAAATAAATATAAAAAAACTCTCAAATACCCCATATGAAAATGAGTAATTTTTTATTGGTAATCTTGATATTTTATAATAGGTTTAATAGATCCCTTAGGCTTATTTTATATCATAAAACAAGAGATTGGATATGAGCTTATATTGAAATTAAGATGAATATTTTTTATCCTCAAAGTCTTTGTAGATTTAAAAACCCAATTTCCTTTGCATCCCTATAACAGGTTCCCTTGAGGAAAGCTCAAAGACAGACCCATTGGATTTTACTGAAAGGGAAAGAGTTGAGTACTTAAAATTTATCTGAATTATACATTTATTCCTTTGATGAAATTATATTCTCAATCATTAGCTACAAGATTTATTATTCCTTGACTCACCCAGTGCTCGAAAATAAATTCATAATGAATAATATTATTTATTCATCATTGATGTATTTGATAAAATATTATACTAATTCTTAAAGCCCTAAATCAATAGGTTCAGCCAATTTATGAAATTTGATAAAGATTACAGTGCATAACAAAGAAAATGATTTTATTGAGAAGCCTAACCCAAGAAAGAAAGAATTAATGACATTAAAAAGCTGGCTTGAGCAGAAGAAATAGAATTTAAATCAATCACTCCAAAAGGAATTCTCATTACAGAAAGAATTTTTGGACTGAATCAAATTTTTCTTGAAAAACCTCATCTGTCCCAAAACGATTTTTCAAGTAAAGCTTCTTTTCCCAAAAAGTGAATTTTCCTCAAGATAGAAGAAAGGATTTTTGGTCTCTGAAAATATAATTCACTTAAAAAATTCCATTTGGATCCAAGATCAAAAGAACTATTCCTTAAATAGATATATATATAGAACGCAGAGTTTGACATTTGACAAACCCACTTTCTCCTAACGAAAAGAATCATTCCTTCAAGAAATATATTGAAATAAAAACTCCTACTCCATTTCAAAAACACAATATCTGTTCATCTGAAATTTATTATTCCTGAAAAAAGCTTTATTTAAAGAAAAAGTGCACTGGGAATGAAAAAAGGAGTCCTTTTCAAATGACCATATTTTTTGACGTAAAACCCAGTCTTGCACAATAAACCGATAAAACCAATCTTTTTTCATAAGAATTATCTTTGTTAAAACAAATAGTTTTCAAAAAAATTCTCTTTTTCATAACTCTAATTTTCTTAAAAAAAGGTTATTTTTTGTCGAACCATTTTTCTTTCAGGGACAAATCTTTTTTAAAAACCTTTTTTGTGGAGAAGAGCAGTATTTTTCTGAAAAACCTTTTTTGTCCAAATATTTTTTTCAAAAGCTATTTCCAAATAAAAAATTAAACCCCTCCAGAAATGATCTTCTTATGAAAATCTCATTTTTCAATAATATGATTTTTTCCAAAATAAAGTTCTTTTGTTTCAAAAACTGACTCCCTTTAATAACAGATTTTTTCCTAAAAGAGGTCTTTTCACCAGAAAAAAAGTTGATTCCAAAATATGGATCCTTTTACCAAAAAAAAATTCATTTCCCAAATCAAAGGTCTTTTTTACAACAAAAAAGATCTTTTCCTAGAAAGCGAAATTTTCTCCAAAATCGTAAAAATAAATTCCATAAGGAAATTTTTTTTCCAAAAAGGTTTTTTCACCAAAAAAGGGGTTTTCCCCAAACCCCAGTTTTCCAACAAGGAAGGTTTCTATACAAAAAAAAACAATTTCTCCCAAAAGAAAAATAAAATATTTTTCTTGGAGAAAATAGTAGATTTCTGGAAAGCAAGCTTTCTGCGAGGAATTTTTTGAAAATCAAATTTTTACAAGGTATTTGTTCTCTCAAATAAATAATCCTTTACTCACAAGGGTGATTGATTGGAAAAATAATGCTTTTCTCAATAGCAATCTTTTTCCCAAAAGAAGCTTTTACAAAAGCAATTGTTTTTCCAATGACAATATTGTTGAAAATGCCATTCTTTTAGATGAACATATTCTTCTCTAAATGGAGATCTTGTTAAAGACTTATCTTTTCAAATAAATATTTCTCAAGTGGAAAGATTACAGAAAAAAGTGTCTTTTCAAAAGGTGTGTTTCATGAAAACAGTATTTTTGGAGGAAATACTTCTTAGTGAAAAACAAAAAATCATGAATCAGGAAACCCTATCATTTACTCAGAAATATTGGTTTTTTTAGATTTTTTCTCATTGAATGCATGTCTTACAGATACCAAAACACTCCACTTTTATAAATGTACTCCTTTTATTTAAAAATAATTTCTCAATTTATCCAACGAGAACTACCATTTTTACAGAAAAAAGCGTTGATATTACCCACCAATTGTATTCAATAGCTCTTATCTTACTTGATTAAAAATGCATTATTGTCAAAACAATGGGAAAACACCCCTCCCAATTGGTGTTTATGGCACGTCAAGCCTCCACCAATGCATGGCCAATTCGCCATATCATCAACCCCAGGCCAATTGACCACTCATGACATGGAATGGCCCTTTGGCCATATCCAATGCGCATGGTCATTCATGGCTCCAAACCTCAAATATGGCACTCAGGCCATATCCTGCTTCATTGGCCCTCTTAGCCAATTCCAAACCTCACCAACCCCCCAGACGAATATCTCTAAATCTGGGCCATTTAGGCCCCCTATGGCCTTTATGGCCCACAGGCCATGGGACAGTTTAGGCCCCTTTTGGCCTAATTGCAATGAGGCCAAAAGGGGCCAAGGGGCCGTCCAGAAGCCCCTAATTCCAGGTGGGTCCACCTGAGCCTATTTTAGCCATAAATCCCAGAAGACCCAAGGAACCCAAAATGGCCATAAATGGCCATAGCCCTGATCATTCAAGTCATGGCCTCTGGAAATATTCAGAGGCCACCAGCTACCTTCAAAAAGGGGTTTCCCTTCAATATCAGGGAAACTCTTGGCTCAGCTCAATGGACCCAAGCCTCTAGGAACCAGCAGTTGTGCATATGTGGTATTATATACCATTATGCACCATTTTTCCTCTGCAATTCAATGGTGACATTTTCAGGACTTCATTATGCAATTTTAAATGAAATCCTCAAGCCAATCACCCATTTTGAAGAAGGGCTTCAGCCCCTCAGCCTTACAATTCATGGTGGCTACCAGAAGATCACTCAAGGACCCCAAGCCCTGCCTTTCCAGGTGTTGGTTATTTCAGTCAAACAGTATTCCCCCAGGGGGATACTGGCCCAGGATTATTAAATGGAAATTTTTAGAGGTTGTTAATTATTCAAATCAGTTGTCAAGGCATGAAGCACTCCAGAACTCCTTGGAGAGCTCAATTGGTCCATACAGCTCTCATTCAGACAACCTGTATGGCATTGGCCCATTTTGGTCAGTTCATATTCCACTGTGGGAATTTAAGAAACACAGTTCATTTCTCAAGATGGCGATATCTGTATTGACCCAAAACAGTCAATACAGCTGGGTAATTGACCCTCCAGGATCAGTCTTCAACTTTTGACATATACTGTCCACCTTTTCTTCCCTGGGTACATTTTCCCCCTGTTAATTAATATATTTGATTTATTCTTATTCTTATTTTCTTTTCATTATTAAATCAAATACTGATAATCTTAAGTCAGTCATTTGCACTTCCTTCTTTGCCTGTCAGTGGATATTGGTGGTCATATCCTTTACTAATTCCATTGTTCTTTCTGGCAGGTTGAAACAGTGAATTGAGAATTCATTTGGTTGGCTCCTTGGCCTTTGGCTTTTCTTATCATCCTTTGGCCTTTGGCTTCATTCTTACCTTTGGAATATCTTGTACTGCTCTTATTTTCTTTTAAAGAAATATGTTCTTCTTTTATTTCTTGATTTCTTTGGAGCCCTTGAAGTGAGTTCTTGATTCCTGAGCTCCAGGCCACTTCTTTTATTCCCAAGAGCCCCTGTGAAAAGTATTTTATCCCACACATTATTTAACTTTAGATTCTCTTTTCAGAATTTTTGAAACAACCACATTGGATTAGTATTCCAAACATAAGCTGTCTTTCTAAGTTCAATATTTAATCAAATGCACTTCTCACACATCATATCTCTTAAGCCTTATACTTATTCTTGAAAATATTATTCCATTTATAAATTCAAAAAATGCGACCAAAATGTTTATCTGTTGCATGAATTAAAGGCTTTCTTACTGATATTCAGCGGTAAAGCCATCTCCAAAATATCTCACAAAAAACATCAAGAAATCTTTTTCAACTTCCCCAGCCTATATGGAAATCCTTTTTTCATAATCTACAGAAGACTTTCTTCCAACAACTTGTATTTCCATTCTGGAACAAACTCCCATTTGGCCATTTGGGGGCATTTCAGAGTTTCAAGATCCCCACCATTGGTGCCAGGAAACCTTTTTTCACAACCCCTCAGGGGGCCTGCAAGCTTCGTGTTAAACCCTACAGTCTATCGGGGGGTTCAAAATCCAATTGGACTCCCCCAGACCCAAATTTGGCACAAATCCGAGAATTTCCGAAAATTCCCGTAATCCCTATGGGACCCTTTATAGGCTCCCAAATCCAAACCACCCTCTTGACCAGAAATCCATCAAGGCGTCATGGACTTTGACCACCAATTCCTCCAAAATGATAATTTTTCCCTTGGTTCCAGTTCTAGACAGCTTACTCCCACAAATTGATAATAATATCATTATTTCTCAATTTTCATGGTAATTTATTCCTTTCCACTTTTATCCTCTCAATCCAAATTTCTGGAAATGTCCCTTAGGAAAAACACTTCAAGAGGAAAGTGGCCAGTGTCAAAAGCTGAAGCCAATCAAGGGCTGCCTCTTCCTTTCATAAGGCTGTACTTTCAATCAAACAGTATTCCCCAAGGATAATCCAAAACCAGGTGTCAAATTCTCAAAACTCATGACATCATTGGAAAACTAGATTCATCCATACATTTAAACAAACCTGTATGGAATTGAGCCTTGTGGTCAGTCTTCCTCATTACTGTGGTTTTTTTCACTACACCGAGTTCATTTCCAAAAATGGCCAAGGTATATTTCCCAAATCAGTCAATAAATCTGGGATTTCAACCCGAAAGGAGAAAGTTTTCATCTTTCATCCCCTGGGAGCTTTTCCCCAGTTTAATGATAGACTGGATTTATTTTTATACTTTATTTTCTTACATATTTTGATAGTAAATTCTTATAATCTTAATTCAGTCACTTGCACCCTCCCTTTCCCATTCATGGATATTGGTGGTCATATCCCTGTTAGCTCCTTCATTCCTTCTTACCAGTCTGAAGCAGTGAAATAAGGATTAACTTGGTTTGATCTTTGGTCATTTTATTCTTCTTGATTCCTGTTGACTTTTTACTTCATTCTTATTGAATAAACATAATCCATATTTTTTCTTTTTTTAGATCTTTGGAGTCCTTTCAAGTGAATTTATATCCATTGAGCTCCAGTTCAATCTTGTTTTCCCCAAGAGTCCCTGTAACAAAATATTACTATATAAACATTATAGATTGTCTCCAATTCAAAAATAATTTTGAAGAATGCTTTTTCTCTTCTAGAAAGACTTATCTTATATTTCCCAGTTTGTAAAAGTAAGGGGTATCTCAATTTATGGCTAAGTAGTTTAATAAGAAATCAAAAAATAAATTTAATATCAGACCTAATGATAGGAATCAACAATGGCATATTGTTGAGAAAAACACATGGCCTCCAAGAGCTACAAGAAATGAAAAGGAGCAAGGATTACCGATAAATATTTTACCAAGGGTATCCATAAAATGAATCAGAGGATGGGAATGAACTTCTCATCATAACCAAATCTGTATAATATCTATGTTAAAAACCCAAATATAACCCCACTGGAAAGTTGTAATCTTCCTATTTTGGGAACAAGTAGTATATTTGAGCCAGGTGAATCTTTCATAGATAGTGAGTCAATATTTGTTTATTTCATGCATATTTGTATGAGATTTGAAGCTGATAAATTCATCCGCAGTTTCTTGAGGAACCATTCAACAACATAGATATTTTTGTAATAATAAGTCTCAAGAATATAAGAACAGAAGCTCCTATTAGCTTTGGAAATGATATAGAGGAATTAGGTGAAAAAAATTGTAGGAATTCATTTTTAACAAGATACTCAACAGATTTAAAACTCATTTTGAAGTAGAATAGCAAGGGGAAGAAATTTGAGCTATCAATGACTTTACGGATTAAGAAAAAATTTCTTATAGACTCCAAAAATGAAATAATTATAGAAGAGATAAATTCAGATTCCTTAAAAAACATATTTTTCCACAGAATCCACCAGAATATTAAGAAAGAAGCAGTCACAAGTTTGAAAATAATTGGTTCAATAAAAATGCATGATTCAAATATCTTACATACTCTCATATGTATACATTTCAAATTCATTTGAAAGGTGTGAGTGATTTCAATTACAGTCACATTCATTCTGTCTCAGTCCAAAACATGTGTCATGAACATGAATTACCAGTGATGCTGAAAAATTGAAGTGGAAAGAAGAGCATGCAAAGAGGAAAAAGAAATTTAAATTAAACATCTGAAGGAGATAAATCATTAATTAAATTGAGATTGATTTTCGATTTTAGAAAAAATACAAATAATTGTTCTAAATATTAAAATTAAATTTCAATAAACACTTTGAAATAATTACTCTGTCTTTTGTAAAAATTGAAGAATTTTTCTCAATTTTTTATGCAAATTACATTTGAGCTCATCATATTTTGCATGGATTAATCAGTTTGGATTCTTTTTAGGAATGACTATGGCTTAAAAAAAGCTTTAGACAAGTATATTATCATATCTAATATCTTGTAAAAAATTGATTTTTCTTATTTCTTTATGCCAATTATGCTTAAATTCATATCTTGAGTGGATTTATGGGTATTCTAAAACTTGATTTCATACAGAATAGAATTAATGAAAGACACAACAGTGGGGAGCTCAGGAATAAAGGATACTGTAGCTACAAATAATATTAGGATAAATAAAGTCTAATAAGAGCTATCTTTTTTGTGACCATCATTATACTTTTTATCATCATAGTTAATATTCTGTTTAATATTTTATAATTACTTTGAGACTTGGGAAGAAAATTAGACTCTGGTATGGTAATCAATATCAATTCATTCCTCTTTCTATTATATATAGTCCTGTGCATCCCAAGTTATTGGCCATAGATCATTTCAATTAAAAAGGTCAATTTCCACATTATATTTGAGAAAAATAAATTTACTTTTTTGAAACTTGAAATTCTGCGTACAATCTATTCTCCCAGGCTTTTGATTGACTTGACTACACTAGCCAATGGCTATGGCTGAATAATATTATTTTTGTGTTGTTTGGTGAATAAGTTCCCTTTTGTAAGGGTAAGATAATAAAACCATTTATATTGCTTAACATTATCTAAAGAGATTCAAAAAAACAAATTATGAGATTTATATTTTGAAAGATCTAGATGCCATGTTTTCAAATTTTTCTCCAGGATATTGACTGATTAATCAAAGTTGAGATCATATTTGAACTCAATAATTTTTTTCCTGGATCTTGTGAGCTGATACCATACAAAATTTCTTCATCTGGATCCATAAAATTTGTCCACCCAAAAAAGCCCACTGTGGGAGTGTAATTTTGGTTTTAAAAAATGTTGAATTTTGATGTTCAAAGATGAGAAGAGTTTTTGAAATGGTTTATACTTTTGAAACTTCAAAATATATTCTCAGGGGAAAGGTGTTTAGATAGTAATTTGTATAATTGTAATTTCTTGGTTTCCTTCGTCAATGGCACTATGCAAAAATTATAAGTAAACTCTGATTCAGAGACAAAAAAAATCATAAAAAATCATGAAAAGAATTGAAAAAAGAAACAAAAAAAAATAAAAAAAATGAAAAAAATAAAAAAAATAAAAAAAATAAAAAAAATAAAAAAAATAAAAAAAATAAAAAAAATAAAAAAAATAAAAAAAATAAAAAAAATAAAAAAAATAAAAAAAATAAAAAAAATAAAAAAAATAAAAAAAATAAAAAAAATAAAAAAAATAAAAAAAATAAAAGAAATAAAAAAAATAAAAAAAATAAAAAAAATAAAAAAAATAAAAAAAATAAAAAAAATAAAAAAAATAAAAAAAATAAAAAAAATAAAAAAAATAAAAAAAATAAAAAAAATAAAAAAAATAAAAAAAATAAAAAAAATAAAAAAAATAAAAAAAATAAAAAAAATAAAAAAAATAAAAAAAATAAAAAAAATAAAAAAAATAAAAAAAATAAAAAAAATAAAAAAAATAAAAAAAGTAAAAAAAATAAAAAAAATATAAAAAAATAAAAAAAATAAAAAAAATAAAAAAAATAAAAAAAATAAAAAAAAAATAAAAGATTAAATAATAAAAAAAATAATAAAAATGAAAAAAGCAATGAGAAAAAGCAATGAGAAAATGAATTCTATTCTTTTTTTTCAAAAATTGGATAAATAACAATAGTCCTTTCATATAAAAGAATTGGTGAGAATTGATCAGAATTAAAAGAAGAAGAAAAGTGATTGCAAGTTTTTTTTTAATATGACTGGAAAAAACAGAAAAAAAGGCTATTGGAATTAAAAAAAAATGTTATTATTTTGTAAAAGAAAGATGAATAAAACTTACCTTTTTCGGAAAAAAATGAAAAAACTTCTGTTTTTTGAAAAGCATGAGTAACAATCAAAGAGGACTAAAAATACATGAAAAGTGGTCAAAAAATCAAGAGTTTGTTTTTTTCTAAAAAATTGTTTGTTTGAAAATTTACTTTTTTTAAAACAACTGAAATGAAAACCCAACTCAGAAAAAAGGCTAATTCCATGAGAAAATGATTTTTTTGTTGTTTCATTTCTTGAGAAATATCATTTTTCCTGAATGAACAAGCGATGAGCTGTCAAAACTAAAAATACAAGCAAATCCATCAAAAAAATGAATAAGCTAATTTTTCTTGAAAAAAGACCTTATTCAAAAAAATTAATCTTAAAAATTGAAAGGAATTAGCTTCTTGGCTTTAAATAAACACATTCTCATAAAAGAAGAAGGAATAATTCATCAGGACTAAATGCACAACTCAAATAATCAAAAAATCAAAAGCTCAGTGTGTTTGTTTTTAAAAGAAAGAATTGATTAAAAATTTACATTCCTTCTAATTACTGAAAATATGAAAAATAAGAAGAAATAAATCTTATGCAATGAGACAGCTTACTTTTTCTTGAAAGAAAAGGAATTAGAAAATATTGATCAGAGGTCAAAAGAAAAGAAAAATTATTAAAATTTAAATGCTTTTTTTCTTTAAGAAAAGAAAACATTTAGATTCTTCTTTTAAGCTAAAGCGTATAAACCTGGAAATTTCCTCTGCTTTAAGAAAAAAAGATAAAGCTTTTGAAGACTGGGAAAACAACAAAATTATGAGAAAAAGTAGGAGTTTTTTTTTGTGAAAAAAAAAATTTATTTGACTGAATTACTTTTTTCAAATTACTCAAAAAAAGAATTGCAAAAGGAGTTAGTTTCTCTTCAAAAAAATGATTAATAAGATGAATATTTTCGAAAGAGTAATTAAAGAGCAAAATAAATCTGAGAGGAGAAGAAGAGAACCAATATTAAAAATTCAATTCTTTATTAAAAACCATAACTAAAAAAAACAAGTATAGAAAAAGTCAAATAAAGCAAACCAAAATGAAAAATTGAGAAATTAGTTTCTATTCAAAAGGAAAAAATTCCTTTTATGAAAAAAGTTATTCTTTTGGTCCAAACAGTCAAATGATAATACTAATAATAATGATGATGATGACAAACAAAGCCCAAAAATCAAAAAGCAAAGGAAAATTGGTTCATTTTTTCTTGAAATGTTGTGAGCCTTAGAGGTATTTTCATATACCCAAAAGACCACACAAGATAAATTAAGATACAAATATAAATAAAATAAATTTATTTATATTATAAAAATAAAAATTGAAATATAAATACAAATTTATATTTAAAAATCAAAATTTAAATATAAATTAAAAAAACACTTACAATAAAATTTAAAATTATGAAATTATATTTTTACTTGTAAAAATTAAGTAAAAATGAATTTTTAATAAAAATTGTGAAATTAAAGTATTTTTGGTAAAAGGTTATATAAATTATATTATAAATTTTTATCCAATGAATAAACATAATGAAATTATCACACCATTGGATTCCTCATAAAAAATAAAGTGGGGTCACTTTTGGATGAAATTTCTGTAACTCAACTCTAAATAAGCTTAAATCAAGTTTTTAGTATTTTTTTGTGCAAAAGTATGAAAATCCTCAAAACCTTAATTTAATTCACACCACATGTGGTGTCAAACATCAATTTTTGTCTTAAAATTGAGGTGTTGTGTGTAATTTAGAAGTTATGAGGAATTGAAGTATTTTCAATTGAAATGTCAAAATGTGCATGTGTATTACATAAGTTAACTGTAATTTACATATGAGGTATCAATTATTACAGTTGTGTATTGTAAAAATTTAATTGAATTGCATGTGTAAATTTCAAGTGTATTACATGATGAGGAATCAAAGAAAAAATAAATTGGAAAGATTAATTCTGGGGGGGAAAAGACACTCTAGCTCTAAGGGGGAGCTAGAACCCCAAAATCCTTGCTGACTGGTGTGGGATGTCAAAATCCACGCAAAAGTTTATTACTTTTGGCCTGGAATTGAGTCACAGGGCCTGTGACTCAATTGATGATGAGGCTTTGATACCAAGCAGGGCAGTTTTAACTGTTGCCAAGAGGGTAAAACTACCCTTAAGTTAAAAAAATGTTAGTAAAAATGGTTTTCACGGATTTCTACGCCTCTTACACACATTCTGACGTGTTTTGAAGGCTCTAGACCAGGTATTTCTATAGTAATGGCTGATTTAAGGGTCTAAAATGGCTTAAGCCAGGGTTCAATGATGTCATAATTGGCTTTTCTGTTGTCAGACTGTTTTTCACGACTGACAAGAGTAAATTCTACTTTTTGAGTAAGAAAATTGATGGCTATAAAAGAATGTCTTCTTTGCCCCACTTTTCTCTTCATGTTAGAATCTTTTCCTTTTATAATTAGTTTAAACACTGTTAAACCAATCAATAAAATATTCCAACCACCTTTGTTAAATCATTTTAAACCTTTTAACCATGTGAAAAAGTTATTATAATCATTTTTATCCCTGAACCACCCCAAAAGTGAATTAAAGCATCTTTCATAACTGTAAGCTTTGTCACTTTGTTTCCAAATTCACTCTGGTCACTTTTGGGCATGTTTTATCTTTAATATTCTTTTTAAAGACTTTGTTCTTTAATTAATTGCTTGCAGCTCTTTTCTCAATTAATTCCAATTGAAATTTCTCTTGAAGAAATTTCTTTTGTAGCCTTAAATATCTCTTGTAGAGTATTTTTGGATACATTTTTATTGTTGGTAAAACAATAAATCTTTATAATATTATTGTTTTATACTAATAAAGCTATAAACTATGAAATTGGCGTGTTTTCTCTTAAAAATAATATTTCTTACTATTTTTAATTGATTTTTACCTTATACAAATTTTGAGGACAGGAAAAGTACTTGATTTTTAATCAAAGTTTCATATCCACACCTTACAAATTTAATGAGCATTGAAGGTAAAGGGAAACTCACATTTCTCCAAATAGCTGATAGATAAAAACAGCATAAAAAAATCACACAAGCAAAAAAAGAAATCTCCTAAAGCAATCTTTTGAAAAAATATGTCAAAAGAATAAAAAGTTACTAAAAATATAATTCAAATGATGAAAAAAAAACATTATCCCCTTTTTGAATAAAAAAATAACTAAAAGGATCAAAAATGATGAAAATCATTGTGCCATAAAAATCAATTTCATAATTTTTACACAAATGAATTGCTGTTGGAGAAAGATCTCACTTTTTTTGGACGAAAAATAATTAGGAAACAGGTCCAAAATGAAATATAATCAATCAATTGAAAAAATTGATTTCTGTTTTTAAGTTGAAAAAGAAAATTGAATTAATATATGAATCTCAAGATTAATATTTTTTATCTGACCATTCCAATGTAGGTTTAATCTTTTCAAAAATATTTTTTCTTTTCCTGTTTTCAGGTTTTTTAGGTATGAATTTGAGCTCTGGATAGTCTTCATCATGATATATCTTCATCCATTGATCCTCAATATATTCCAAAATGAAATTCAATATGATACAGCTCATTACTCAATCTGAAAAGTTGCAAACATATGCTTGGTCTTTTATTTCAAACCCCATTTGGCCCTTGAGAACTCCAATATAGATAAATGAATTTACTAGACAAAACTTGAACTTCTGATGATCATTTATTGCCTTTATGTTCCCTTTGTAAAAAAAATACAGAAACTTGAGATTCAAGATTCTATACCTGAAATAAATTATTGATTATGACAGAATATTTTCTTGGGATTCTCATACATATTAATATTTTTATCTACTATTTAGTCATTTACTGAAAACCAGTAAGGCCTGAAGATATCTTTTCACACAGCGAAGTAGCTTAATTTACATAGAATAGACCATTATTTATCATATATTAATTCATAAGTGACCATTTTTCAAGAAATATTTATTCTTTCAATGAAAATATACCCCTGCATCATTTTCTGGCTGTTGAAGTAGTAAAGTCAATATTCCATCAATAGATCCAATGCAACCTGGAGACCCTTCTGCTTGCATTACCTGAGATAATTCCTTTTTTCATTAATTTTTATCCAGCTGATTCAAGTCAATTGGTGTTTTAAAATCTCTATGATGATTCTTTGTGTATATAGTATTACTATACCCTGACTAATTTTACCCACAGAAGATCCCTTTTAATTTCTACCTACTCTAAAAAGTGCTGCTACTAATTAAATACCAATATCATTCTGTTTAATATTTTCTTGATTCTGAAATACTCCTTCACTACTTATCAGTTTCATTGTATCTTTATGCCTAAAATAAGATGTTTGAAAAAACTGTTGAAAACTTAAAGGTGGTAGATTTTCAAAATCCCTTCCTGGGTAAATATTTTATAGGGTCAGGGATTTAGATAGAAATGAATTTGGAATTCAAGGAATCATAGGCCAGGCTTATATATCCTGGCCAAGAGTGTCTGCAGCTTTGAACTCAGGTCATTACACCCACCCCTTTGGAAAGGTACCAAAGAGACTAAACAAATCACCCACCCATCAGCAAAGAAACCAGAAACAGGGAAGTAATACTACAGGTAATAAGATAAAAAACTAACCCCTGTGAGCCAAAAAGGCTACCCACCGCTTTGTTCAGATACTGGAAACGGGGGGAATTCAATTATTAAGCTATGAGTATGGCATGTTCAATAACCATCACCTCTACCATAATTGTATCCATGAAGATCACCGCTAGAATTTTATTCAACGTGAATGACAATTGGCTCATTCTTTCAGAAAAGCTTGACATGGTAGCTGTCAATTTGTTCAGGGCACCTGTATTCAATATTACAGTAATGGTGTTCAACATTGCAGTCATCAACAGTCTGATTGGTAGCTAGCAGAATAGTTTTTTCAGAGAAATCACTGTCATCATTATAGTGGTTTTAATTGCAGAGGGAGCTTCCATCTTTGTCTTTTTCTTCATTTGAGATAAAGTATTATTCAGATCCATGTGGTGACAAACCAACAAATGGCACAAAAATTGGGTTCATAGTCACAAGTTCCTGCTTGTCCTCACACAGAAGGTTGTCATAAGTTCTACTATTTCTGGAAGGTTTTTAATGTGCTTATTTGGAGATGGAGGGAGGAGGCTCTTGTGTTTTAAACTCATTAATTGAAGATTGGAAGTCCATGACAAAGCTGTGGTAGAACACTGAAATAAATTCTTGGATGCAACTAAGCATTTGGCTTCAAAATTGGCTTTGAAGAGGGGCTGACTTACTGAGGGTATTCAGGTAATCAACAATAAGCCTGAGCTGTGGAAAATTTGGATGACCGAGGATTGAAAATCATCCATCAATGGCCTTCAATTCATTGGTAATTAGGCATAGAAAACCTTCAGAAGATTTGGTGTTGTCAGTAATTGGCCATCATTGATGAGAAAGAAAAGAAAATTAAAACAAGTATATATGTATATATATATAATGACTAGTCAGAAAATCAGGGTTGTGACCTTGACAAGACAATGAAGACAGGAAAGTAGTTATCCCAAATACAATGGGCATTTGAGGTCAAAAGAATAGTATGATGCAGATAAAAAATTAGTGTGTCAATGCCAGTGGGCACTAGAGCATGAGGAAATTTCCAAGACAAATCTTGATGCCAGTTGGCAATGAAGAATAAGATGATATTTGTCTTATGGTCAGTCAGATGCTGAGTGAAAAATTATAATTCAAAATTATTGAAAAAATCCTAAGAAAGATTAGAGACCATCAACTGTAGAAGATCAAGGATTGGGATAGACATTGATGTGGATTTCAAGGAGGTACAAGCCAGATTTGTATAGCCTGGCCAAGAGGTGCCACAGCTCTGACTACAGTTCACTACAAATATGTTGCAGATTTCGAATTTAACATTGCTTCTGATATTTTTTTGACAAAAGTAATTGAGTATGGAAATATCTTCAAGCTTTTCATCTGTCTCAACTTCCATGGCATAAGCAGGTTTGGCTGCAATTAAATCAATTGAGATTTGATATTTTTTTAAGCTCTGGGGTAAGGTGGAAGATGAATTTAAATAGTTTGTATGAAGTTAACAATTGGGTTGAGGAGACCAAAAGGTTTAAAGGTGAGGATTTTCTTCAGGAGGAAACATGGTATTTTGAATAAAAAATTGATTTTTTTGGGGTCCAAAATACCCTGGCATTTGAGGTGTGGTGTTTGCAAAATACCAAAAATTAAAGGTTGTATTTAGTACAAAAGAAGTTGGGCATTTAGAGTGCGATTTCTCAACTTTGAGGGGGTGTATTTTTGAAATTTTGAGAAATTATTAATTTATTATTTTAAATTCAAATTTAAGCATAAATTAAAAATACCTTCCTCATCCAGACCTCAAAAAAAGGAAAGCCTTACTTTGACAAAAACCTATGAGAATTTGAGCATTGGGGTTAGGCAGACGTTATATATTTACATATAATGTTGGACTAATTTTATTTAATTTTTTCAAAAGAAAATAGTATTAAAAACATTTGAATTTTAGAAAGCAGAAAGGATAAAAAGCATTTTTTCAAGGCTTGGCTAGACACATGTTCTGTTTTGCTAAATCCACGCTTATTATAACGTTAGTTTAGTAAAACGTGGGCATCAGTTAAAGAAGCCACCATTCGCGGTTTTATTTAAATTTTTGAAAATTCATTAAAATTCGCAATGAAAGGCAATTTCAAACTTATTATGCTCCAAAAAACGATCCCAGTGGGCGCAAAGCCCATCTACCAATACAAAAATTCACTAGAAAGCGAAAATCATCTTATTTGAAAATAAATTCTTTGAATGTAATTGGTTTTTTAACAGCATTCGAGAATCCCTTTATTCATTTATTTGTTACGCGCAAAGTTGGTTGAGTCAAAAGTTGATAATGGCTTTTATCGCAAACAAGCAAAAAACTCACCTCGTGGAATCTATAGGCGACTTTCACTTTCTCTATTGCCCTCCTTTCTTGAGCTATTCAGTACGAGTAGTTAAGTAATAAAGCATTTAGCAAGGCTATGTGCAATAAAGTTTCAAACATAATCTTAATATACTGACTGTTGGGCAAAGTTATGGGACCTGCGTTGACAATAGCCCTGCCAAAAAAATCCAAGGCAGCCACCTAGTAAAGAAGTAGAACGCAGGTAAGTGGGAAAAATGGGGGCCAAGGATGACGATCACAGCTTGAAATGATGTCAACAAGCTTACCACAGCTTCCTTGGATTTTCTTGCGGGATGAGTGTTCCTGAAAAATTCAAACAGAAAACTACGTCAATATTTCGAAGAGAAGAACGAGCCATCAATGCTATCTGAAAAATTATTCTAACCGATTATAGGCTTCAAGAATTGCAGTTGCTCCTGATCGCAGTCCACCTGAAGGACCACCTTGGAAACGAATTTTAACAGCAGTCATCTGGTTTTCGATTGCGATTAACTCAAATCAGCTGTTTAAATACACTTTATATGAAGCTAAGTGAGCTGACCTCTTTATCAATGAGTTGTCGAGCAGCGAATCGTGGGGGCGGAATATCTGTCGCTCGTTTGCCTTCATAAATAGTGGAAAAATCAATTTGACTACATGCTTGTAATAAAGGAAAACGTTAGGAGAAACTTCGCGAGCACAGCTACACATTTTGTACAATCGTACAAGGCAATAGGAATTTTTACTAACGGCTCCAAGACATATGTCAATTGGCCATCCTCACCTCGATCTTGAACAAAATTGAGAGAAAGGCCAAGCATAATTTCTACTATTCTCGTCATTATTCTTCGGTCGTCTTCTTTATGCAGTTGTGAGTTCATCGGTCTCAAATCCACGCTAATAATTCTCGTCAAGAAAGGCATCAATTCGCATATTACCTCGCGTGTCTTAAAACATGCCTTTAATTGTGCTGGTAGGCTTTGATTGAAGCTGGCTAGAACCTCCTCATTGGCTAATCGTTTTTGATAGATCTCATAGTCTACTTTGGGATATTCAGGGGCTTTATTTGAGATGCTCGCGATAAATTCTCGCCAAGCTGCAATTGAATAGGGAACATAGCCCGAAAGTTGATAAGCTTGATCTGTCCATATCTTTGTCTCCAATATATCATAGAAGTTTAGCCAATCATGTAGTTGACAGTAGGTGGCCCATTGGTCGGTGGGCGGTTTCATATTTAAATATGCTTCAAAGCAACCTTGAATAATCCGTTCATTTTGACCACAGGTGCTAATATCGCGAACCAAATTACTTAGATAAAGATCTCTTTGGTCTAATAATAAGTTAAGAGCTTGTCAATTCATCTGGCAGGAATAAAAATCAGACTGCCATAAAAGCAGTTTTGCTAAAAAAAAAAAAAACACAGGTCACGCACCAGTTTGTTCCGACCTATTTGATGACTTTTTTGCTGATATTTTGAACAAGCTTGTCAGTACAGCTTGAACTGAAGAGCCAGAGTCTTTCATTCCGACTCCAGCGGCCGATTTAATGGTACGATCAGTAACTACATTAGTTTGAGTTTTGACAAATTGCAAAGTGTTCAAGCAACTTCTTAGGTCCCCTGAGGCTAACTTGACCAGGTAGTTTAAATTCTGGAGATCAGCTGTCAAATGCTCAATCCTACAAATACTTTGGAGTCTTTTAATTATTGTTGTAGAGGAAGGTGCGTTGAACCTAATTATTCGGGCGATCGGCCTTAACGGCCGAAGCACGGGTGCATATAAATCATTACATATACAAATGATAGGCCGGCGTAGGGGCATATGATCCAGCTTTTTGCCTTTCACTGGTTTCAAAATGCAAGTTTGGGCGTACTCAATTAGAAAGCTTCACACAATGTATGAGATGAAAAAATCAATTGAGCGGGAGAATGGCTCAACTTGCAGATTTCCTTACCGTGCTGCCTTCTGTTACCAATTTTACTAATGCCCTCACGAATCCTCCTTCATTTCCCCCGCCACCACCGCCACCTGCCCCATCAATTTCGTCAATGATGACACAACAAGGTCGATTATTTTTAAGCGTGAGCCCTCCCCCATTCTTGGCCCCAAGGTCTAAAGAGCGAGTCTCCAAAGCGCTTTGGATACGGTCAGTAACAGTTTTTGAACTACGATCATCACTTGCATTGATTTCAATGACTTGATAACCAGCTTGAGTGGCCAAAACTTCTGCCATTGTGGTCTTACCCAATCCCGGCTTGCCACACAATAATAGGACTTTTGCATCGGGGCGTCCATAAGGGTCGAGCTCAGCTTCTGTAGAAAAGTTTGATTGTGATTTTGATTGAAGGTGTCTAGATTTTGCCGAGCGCTTGAATACACATTGATCCCACGATTTAAGCCATCCCATCGCGCTTCGGAAGACGCGCTAAATGATGATGAACGCTGTCAGTTGGTGGTATTCACAGTTCAAGGGATTAATACAATTTCAATCCAAAGGCCGACATGTACCTCATCACCAACCAAATCAATAAACTTTTTCGGCCGATATCGGTCAGTCCAGAGTGAGTTCAGTGGAGCAATACCTTCTTGCGTAGGTCTAAAAAATGCGTACCCGCACAAGCACTATGGTGAACTTTTTTTTAATGAAGCACTGACAAGATAAAATGGCAGTTATAATCCAATTGACATTAAAAAAAGATGATAGCTAACACTAATGGTTGTTTGTGAACCACTTCTTCTTGAACTTTAGCCAGCATTCGATGAATTGGTTCATCCAATAATTCTAAACATTGTTTTTTTAAACCTGCAGCAGACCTTGAGCTCCTAAACTTGAAGTAGAAAAAAATTGACAAATGCTTCAATCATAAAAAACTGAGAGCTGAAGAGAAAAACTAGTTTTTTTCAATCCTTCATCTGCTCACATGAGTTTGACCTATTCTTTTTCTGCGGGGAATTTGAATTTTGGTGCCATCAAGCTGAGTGGCAATCAAAAAAGTGGTCGAAATCCACCTTGGCCGGGGCAAATTGTTCTCAATTTCATCAAGAGTGGGCAAATGAGAGGATGTTGAGGTAAAGTGAGGTGAGGGAACAATGGCCGAGGGATTGGGAAGACTGCTGATGAGAAGATTTGAAGGCAATGTATTCCCTTCATCATTTTCAGCCTCAGCAATCATATTATCCAATGAGGGTCCACGACGGGAGGTCGCCTGTTTTAGTTTTTGTCTTGACGCTTCGAAGGTAGAATCGGGATAGTTCTGATTTTGAAATGCATCATCAAGTTCTAAACTAAGTGTTCTATTTGTTTCAATTTGTTTCGCTTGCGCATGAAGGATGTTATCAGCAATCGATGGCATGGTCTTCACAGAAGAGCTTGCAGGTTTGATGAATGAATCAAAATCGTGATCAATCTCCAGGTCGATATTTTCAGATTCGGCTTCACCCAGAGTTGATGGCAAAGCAGGTGGTAAGTTGATGATGTTTTCCGATTGAGGCAAACTATCAAGACCACCACCACCCGTTAGCGACTGATTGGTCTCAGGATGTTTCATCAACTGGTCTCCGTCATCATCCAGGAGAAAGTCATCATCAAATTCCAACATGGATCCCAAGGATTCTTTGATTGTAGAGATTCCAGTGGAAGCAGAGCCGTTCGCAGCCGATAAGGAGAAACCGAATTCTTCGAATGCTTGATGTGATCTGATGGCTGCAGCCGCTTCGCCTTCCAGATCTCCATCGTCTAACAACGCCTTAGCTTGAGCCGATTCTATCAAAGAGTGATTTTGCGACAGCAGATCGATGAACGATTCATCAACTTCGAGTGGATCTACGCCTTTTCGTTTGTCCCAACCAGAAGCCAGGGAAGTATTGATCAGTTCCAAATAATGTCCAGGTCGATTGACTGAAAATCTCACCTGCTCCGGCCATCTTCGTCTTCGGAGCGTGATTTGATGAGTTGATGGATCCGACTTGATAAAACTCCGGCTTGCTCCCAACCGGCAGCGGTGATCATCCTACCGCCGTCAGCACACGGGCACGCGAGAATTTCAACCCACTCACCCAGCTTCGGCCGGAAAGCTTGCCTCTGCCAAAAAGCTTATTAAAGTTACTTACTAGGCTTTCAAGCCGAACGAGATCAATCTGCTCTGATTTTATGGCAAAATTTGATGAGCATCAACATCAACCAGATCAATTGCAAAACTCTTACCTCGAAGCCTCATTTTTGTTCGACTTATTGCCAAGACATTCCATTTAAAACATTTCTTTGGGGTATTCTGCATTTCTGTTCAGATTTTTGAAGTGTTCAGAGAAACCAAGCTGTTATTGTTACTAAAATCATCACCTCTAATTCCAAACTTACAAAACATTTTAACTTTTTTTTCTCTTCAATTTGATTAATTTCTCTTTTCATTATATGAATTGATGTTTTGGTTTCAGGTGATCATTTGAAACTTGCCTTGAATGCATTTAAGTTGTTATTTCACTTGTTGGGTAGTTAGTATTTCCAAATCATTTATCATTCCAGAGTTTCAACTCAATTAATAGGATAGAGTCAAAACTTCAATATTCAATAAAAGGAGTTCTATGGTTTCCATAAGGATATATACATTCTTGGGAGGGAAGGTAAAGCTTAAAGTTGAATTGAGTATATTTTTTCAAATAATAAAAATGTGGGCTCGTATTCCTGTCAAAATTTCCCTTCAGGTGAAAAAACTTGACATTCATCTTTAGAACTTACTAAAAAAGCGGCAAAAAGAATTTCCGATGTATCCAAAGACAATAGATAATGATATAACTAAATAAACTAAGTGAAACTCATGAAACCTTAACAAAAGAAATCCCAAGAATGAAAAATGAAGTTTAGTTAATAAAATATCCAAATGTTGAATTCCAAGTACTGTTTGAATATTTTTCAATTGAGGAAAGCCATTCATAAGGATATAATCACCATCATTGGGGTATGAACAGATATGATATTCTATATGATGACTTATAACCTCTTGAAATTATCCTGAAAAGAAAAATACAACACAACTCCTGCAGGGCCAGGTGGTTGGGGTCCTTGAATGGTCTTCTGGTAACCGCCAGGTATTGCAAGACTGAATGACTGAAAAGTCTTCCTTCAACATGGGTGATGGGTTTGGGGACTTTGATTGAAAAGACATAATTTGGTCCTGAAAACATCATCATTGGATTTCTGAGAAAAAATGGTGCATAATGGTATATTATACCATATATGCACCATGCCTGGATCCTTTGGTACAGAGTACATTGGTGAAGGAGAGGTCTTCCCCTGAATTGAGGGGAAACCTTGCTTGACCTGAGCTTGTGTCCTCTGGTGTTTGCCAGAGGCCATGGGTTGAAAAAGGCCAAAATGTGGTTCTTGGCCAATTTGGGTCCTGGGGTCCTTTTTTGTCAGCCTGTGACTCAAAGCCAGAGCATAAGCATGACAGCCAGATACCATAAATCAATGGTATAGCCAAGATACCACCAAAACATGGAGCTGAGCCAAGTCAGCTCAAAAGGTATCAAAAGAAAGAGGAAACTTACCCCTTTCCAAATATACAAGTTCCATCACCATAGGACAAATAATAACAAAGTTATTCCTGCTCAAAGTTGTTGCTGAGCATAAACCTTAAATTTCACCTCTCATCTATAATACAGAGTAAGAGGCCTAACCCCATCAAATGGGTATTACAAATGAAGCTCTAAGTCAGGGCTATCCAATGGTACCAGTCAAACTGAGCTAGGACCAGTATTACTGAAGTTATGGCCAAATTCAGGCCAAATAAGGGTGAATAAAATATTCACCTCTCATCTAACGTCTACAGTTTTAGTGTGAGATACCTAAAGTGGGGTATTTTTGGAAAGAGCGCAATAAGGGCTATCTGATGGTGCAATTCATTTTCCCATATCTCATCTAGAACAAAAGCTATAAGGCAAACAAGCCCAATACAGCTTTTGCCTAAAACCATGCATATGTACAAAAATCTTGTACATGGGATAACTTTGCCATATTTAATAATAACCATATCAAATGAGGTACCATTGTGGAGAACACATACAGAGCTAAACACTGAACCAATCTTGAGGTTGATATCTCAAAGACTGACAAAGTTATGGCTGTTTTAAGGTCAAAATCCCACAGTTTGGCCAATACAGCCTTACCATGGGATAATATCCCATAACCATGATTATGAGGTGTCAAACAGACAAAGAAGCTTGTTTTTACTTCAATACATCATAGTTCATTTAATACTGGGGTCCCATACAGGTTCTGTACAGCATTCTACATGTCATACACGTCAGAATCAGGCTGTGTGGTCCCCAGATGAAAGTTTTCACACTGTATTGGTGAAAACTGCCCAGATGTGGTTTCAAAAACACATCTGAACCCAATATAGGCTATACAGGCCTTTTGCAAACCACAAGCCTGTCCTGGAGAGTGAAAAATCTTCACTACCTCTACATGGAAAAGTCTAGCAGCCTTTCAACCCCATTTCAAGATAAAAAGGGGCCTTTTCACAGCCAGAGAAGGTTTCCTCATCCTGATCTTGAATTCCTATGTAGTACAACTGTCAAAAACAGTTATAATATTGTAAAATAATCAGGTATATCTCAAATTTAAGTATTGTAGTATTTATTATTGTAATCCAATAGGTAAAGCTGCACCCAGGGCTTTCAACAGTGCTCACCACCACTATTCCACAATAGTAAAGCCCTCTCATTTTATTTATAAACCCTTATTATAAATAAATACCTTTATCACTGTGTCACAGTCATAGTTGAAGTTGTAAATAGCTTAATTACTGCTTCATCATAGACTCAGCCTGACATTTTGGGCCATTTTGGGATTGATGAGATTGGGGGACAAAATTGGCTCAGGAAGGCCCACTTGGCCTTGGGGGCTGGTGGACTGCCCCCTTGGCCCCTTTTGGCCTTGTTGGATTTAGGCCAAAAGGGGCCTGAGGGTCACACGGACCGTAGAGGGCCTAAATGGCCCAAAAAGGCCATTTAGGCCTTAGACCCCATAATCAAAGGGGTTTGGCTAGAGGGGCCAGAAGCCCCTGGAAGACCAGATGGACCCCCAGTCCCAAAACAAACGTATTGGCCTGGGGGTTGGTGAGGTAGAGAATCAGCCAAAAGGGCCAATGGTTGCAGGATGTGGTCAGTGAAAGGTGATATGGCCCAAAGGCCATAAAGCACCAAAATGGTCCAATTGTTCATAAAAATGATGAAATGGTCAATTGGTCATAAGATGAGGTCAGGCTAGATTTTCTGTAAGCACCCATTGGGGGTGATTACACATGGTTGCAACAGTATTTTGTCCCCCTTGGCTATTTTCACGTCAAAAAATAGAATTTCAGGCTTAAAGACTGATATTAACTATGGGTGTATCAAAACTGTAAGTAAGAATACCATAATGTGAGGTGCCACAAACATTCATAACACTATTCTTAGTGTATACTTAACATGGGAATTCTCACATTCCCATTATTTTGGCATGAAATTGAGAAAAACAAAATTTTTCACAATTCTTTTACGTGGTATTGAAGTATTTTCCATATTACCACCTCATAGAGTTAATTTAAGCTTATTCAATCTATGGAGCTACCCTAGGTGAATCTTTGTGTAGAATCCAAATTTGGCCTTGAATCCATGGATTGACTTACTCAATAAAACATTATTCATCCTTTCTGAAATCAAAAATGATGAACTTTTAATATATGCATGACTTATGGGTTATGCATAGTTCAACATGTATTCTTAAAGATAATTGTGCCATATTTGGGTATGTAAAATATACTTCAAGGCTCAAATTCTGTCCCCCCAAAAAATAAATTTGTATATACAATTTTATTAATGATATCAAGAAGAAAAAGGCCTCAAAGGGGGTTAATGTCCACTGTATAACCTCTTTACATTACTCAGATCAAGTAATTTAAAGCAAGCTTATGGACATATTCATCCTTGTGGCCTTCTTTCATGTCTAAATCTTCTCAAGAGTCTTTCTGAGTCATTTTTCTCTGATTCTGCCAGCCATTCATCTTCATGTACTGGATTTCTATATCTTACAAGATATTCTCTTTGATTTTTACCCCTAAGTATTCTTTCTTTAATGACTTTCTTTATCCTTTTTTCTTCACTCTATTACACATGTGGTACAGTTAAAGGAGTTGTTCTCCTTGAAGAAAACAATTCTTTATCAGCTGGTTGATAAGGTTTTGTAACACTGACTGGAAAAGCTGGGTATTTACTTTCTAATTCACCACTCAATTCCACTTGAACTGCATTGGTTCAGTGTAAGGCAACAATAAAAAAAGTTCTTACATAAGAATCTTTCAGTTTCTTTGGGCCTTTGATATTATTAGAGTTCAAGGTTGAAACTAGAACTAAGTCCCCTACTTTGAAGTCTGGTACTTTATGACTTTTGTCCCACTTCTGTTTTGCATAGTCAAAAGCATCATCAATGCTTATTTCGCATGATGTTTCACTTTATAAAGCATTATCTTGAAGCTGGAAGCTGTAGGATGGATTTTAACCAAATCTTTCCTCAGGGTTTCTGGTAGGAGTCTTGGGTTGCATCCTTTTTCCAACATAGCAGGAGTTTGACCTGTGGAAGAATGGACTGATGTCTTATGTGCAAATTCTAATGCAGGTATTATAGTGCACCAGTAATGGGCAAAGCCATATTAGTCTTTAAATTCTTATCCAGAAGCACAGAATCTCCTGATCATGTCTTCTAAGGTCTGAATCATTCTCTCTGCTAGCCCATCTGTTTGAGGGTGATATGCTGTAGAAAATGATAAATTGGTCCCAAACAATCCATGAAGATTGGTACAAAGTGCAGATATGAACTTGGGATCTCTGTCACTTATGATATTCCTAAATAATCCTGTATGAGACATAACTCTAATCCATAGAAGAAGAGCTGTATCCATAGATGTAAGGTTTGTCTATGAAACTCTTCATAATAGTAGAAAATATCAAGAGTACTATGACTGTCCTCAGTAGAAGTATATGATATAACAAAATATTATAACCACAAATTTGAATATAATTATTGAGAAATAATTATATAAAAAATAAGCTTAATTATTATTATAAAGATATAATAATAATAAAAAGATAAGAATTATAATAAATTATAATTATTCTATTATTGTTATAGTCACTGACACTTATAACAATAAGAAGTGTAAAGCTCTTAATGAGACAATGACATGTGGAAAATATGAATATTAACCACTTATAAATAATATAAATATTATCTATAAAAGAATTAAAACACACACTGTGCAGAAATAATTCTTATAGAATAAAATTCTATATAAAAAAACTAAAACTAGAGAAAAAAAATATAAAACTTTAAAGAAAACTTACTTATAATATTTATTTAATACAACAAGTCAAACAACAACAGTTATTATATTAAATAATAACTATAAGTTAAAAACATGCCAAAAATCAATATTTTTAAAGATAAAACAACTTTTTATAATAAAAATTATGATTAAAGAGTTTTTAAGAGGAATTTGTGGATTTGTAGTAGATATTTAAGATGATTAATTTTATATAATAAACTATATTATTGGTGATTACAACAATAATCTAAATTCTATGATTTCAATTCTTTAATTTAATTAATAAAGAATAAAATAACTTAAGAATTATTTAAATGTAATAAGATTTTATATTTAATAAAACTTTACCTGTTTAAATTTCTAATATGATTGGATTGATAGTGAATGATGGACAAAAACAGTGATGAAAAGACTCTTTTTATGTCTTCAGAGAAGCTCTCATGATTCAAAATGGATATAGAGGGCGTGCTCAGGTCAAAACTGAAAAACAATGCTTAAAATTAAAGTTCTTAACTTAAGGTAACTTAATTTTAATTCCAATTTAATGTTATCGGTGTTATTCTTAACTCCATGTAACTTTAATCCTCATTTAAACTAATTATTTTGAGTTTTTAATATAAATAAAACTATTTATATTAAATTTCATCACATGAACAACTTAAAAATAGAGTTTCAAGCAGAATTATCTTAAACTCAATTTTTAATTAATTTTTAAAGAAATTATAATTTTCTTTGAGCTTTAATTAAAAAAGTAAATTTCCAGGCTAATTACCCAGGAAATTTGTTTATAGAAGATACCTAAAATTTGATTTATATGTAGATAATATTAAATTGTAAGCTTTGTGAAATTTTCAAGCAAATCCATTCAGAATTGGATTTTTAATGAATTTTTGAAGTTATTGCTATTTTTCCACGTAAAGTAGAAATATATACCAAACCTTAAGTTTTGATAAGGTTTTAATGCTTGAAACCTTAAAGTTTTGAGATTATTTAAGCTTTGACAGTTCTTAAAACCTTGAATTCAAGCCTGAATATTGGGATTTACCCTTTGGCAGCTTGAAATTACTGTCTAAATTGGGATAAAACCAGTTCAAACACCAATGTTGGATCAAAGTCTAATCTTAAAGTTTAAATAAGGTTGAAAATTCTCCAATACAGGTGGAAAACCTTAATTGAATCCTTGCAGACTATGGCCTTAAACCCTTTTAAATTGAGCTCATGCAGGATTTACATTCTGTATGGCAAATCCTTAGCCAATTCAGTAAATATACACCACACCTCAATTTTAACTAAAATTTTGGTAAGCTTGCATAAACCTTATGAAAGTTTAAATTTAAGCTTATTTAAGCTTCAATTTAACAATTTTAAAAAAATGTTAAAAAAGCTACATTAGTACAGTGAGGTTCGTAAATCTTCTAATAAGATAAGAAATAAGTGTTTTTGGGTATAGCACCTTATGGATGTACCCTAGGTTATTTTTGGTGTAGAATCCAAAAATGACATAATATTTATAACTTTGTTTATTCAAAAAAAAGTTATACTTATTTTTTGTTATTTTTTATTTTAACTTCATTTAAAAATTCTATTGAAGACAAATTTAACTGTTTATAAAGTTATTTGTGGCCTTATGGGTATGCTATACATACCTCACAGGCTCACATTCCCTACTTCCAAAAAAAAATTGTACACAATTTTTCTTTTTTGATTAACCCCCAAGTTATTTGGGGGGGTATAATCCACTGTCCAACCTCTCTAATTATACCTTTCTAAGTATGTAAAGCACACCATTCAAACTTTTCATTGAGCAATTGGTCTTTTCTCATGTGTGAATCTTCTGAGAAACTTTTGGGAATCAGGTATTTTGCTTTCTACAATCCATTCATCTTCATGTTGTGGATTTCTATACCTGACTAAGTATTCTCTTTCATTTTTTCCCCTAAGTCTTCTTTCTTTTAAGACTTTTAGTACCTTTTTATCCTCACTTTGATCTAGTGGGGGTACTTCTAAGGGTGTTTCATTTCTCAAAGGAAATAATTCCTTATCACTTGAAGTGTAATGCTTTACTAGACTGACAGGGAAGGTTGGATGTTTGTTTTCCAGTTCTCCTGACAGTTCTACTTGTACTGCATTTGTCCCATGAAGGGCTTTAATAATAAATGGTCCTGCAAAGGAATCTTTTAATTTCTTTGGTCCTTTAATGTTATTAAAGTTCAAGGTTGAAACTAGTATAAAATACCCTACTTTGAATTCTGGGGTCTTATGACTTTTATCCCATTTCTGTTTAGCATATTCAAAGGCATCATTCATGCTTTGATTTGCATGATGTCTCACTTTATCAAGCAATAACTTGAAGCTTGAAGCAGTTGGATGAATATCAACCAGATCTTTTTTCAAAGTATCAATTGGAAGTTTAGGGTTCAATCCTTTTTCCAACATTGCAGGAGTTTTACCTGTTGAAGCATGGATGGAGGTTTTGTAGGCTAATTCCAATGCTGGTATAAGAGTACACCAATCATGGGTAAAGCCATCAGAATCTTTAAACTCCAGGCCATAAGCACAAAATCTTCTGATCATGTCCTCAAGGGTTTGAATCATTCTTTCTGCCAGCCCATCTGTTTGTGGATGGTAGGCTGTTGAGAATGATAGTCTTGTACCCAAAAGCTTATGTAAATTAGTCCATAAGGATGATGTAAATTTTGGGTCTCTGTCACTAATGATTTTTTTAAAGAGACCAGTATGGGATATTACTCTATTCCAGATCAAAAGAGCTGTATCCATAGCTGTGTCATCTCTGTGACATGGTAAAAAGATTGGTGTTTTGCTATATCTGTCCACAATAAAAAGACATGCATTGTAACTTTTATCACCTCCAGGTGGTAAGGCAGTTACCCAATCCATGTGGACCACTTCCCATGGGGTACTTGGTTCTTGAATATGGATCATTAAGCCAAATCTTTTACCAGTAGCTTTATTGGCTTTCTGGCATCTATCAAAACTGTTGCAGTACTCAATGACATCTTTTCTCCAAGATGGCCACCAGGCACATGTCTTGATTCTTTCCATAGTTCTGTCTTCAGACAGATTTCCAGAATATATGTTATCATGGCATTCTAGGAGTATGGTGTTAATTAACATTCTACTACATAGGACCATGACACATGTGTGTTTAAATCTATTATATAGTATACCATCAAACAAATGGAATCTTCCATTATCATAAGATGTCTCTCAAATATCATCCAGAGAATTAGCCAAGGCTTCATCTTTGCAATATTTGTTGAGTAGAGCAGTAAGAATATGACAATTCTTATCTTGCTTATAGCTTTCTCTAACTTCTCCAAACAATTCTGTTCCAACATCTGTGATATTAATTCCTTCAATTGGAATTTGAGGTTCTGCACTTGTAGGAACATAGGCAGGGTTTTCAGGTGTGTTTGGTAATGCCCATCTACTTAAGGCATCAGCATTCTTATGAATATTTCCAGATTTATGTACTATGGTCATATTGCCTCTATACTCCTGTATAGCAATCTGCCATCTTAACATGTGTCTGTTTGGAGTTTTCATGTTAAGAAGTGATTTTACTGCATTACAATCAGTAATTACTTCAAACACACTACCATCAAGATAGTAATGAAGTTTTTCCAAAGCCCAAACAAGGCAAAGGCACTCCATTTGGCTAGCTCCATATCTTGCCTCAGTAGATTTAATTTGTCTTATAATAAAACAAATTGGACCCTCATAAGGTTTGTCATTGGCAATTTGAACTTGATGAAGAACAGCTCCTAAACCTTCACCACATGCATCAATATATAGCTTGAAAGGAAGCTTCCAGTCTGGAATCAATAATAATGGTGCATTGGTCAAGGCATACTTGATTTTATCATATTCTTGAATTCTCTCCTGTGTTATCTCAAAAACAGTTTGTTGATCACAGATTCTGTATAATTATCTGGCATGGATTGCAAAATCTTTAAGGTGTTGCCTGTAATAACTGGCAAACCCTAAAAAAGACATCATTTCTTTTTTGTTCTGGGGCATTTGTTTCAGTAAAACTGCAGCCACTTTGTTTTTGTCAACACCAAGGCGCAGTCCTGAGACTACATTTCCTAGAGCTTTTAACTCATGAAACCCAAAATTACATTTTTTAAGAGATATTTTCATGTTCACTTGAAGAATTTTCTTAAGTACTAATGAAAGTTTCTCTAAATGTAATTTCCAGGTTCCTGAACAAATGATAATGTAATCAATATAAATGATTAACCATCCTTCTGAAAATTCATGTGGGAAGATGGTATTCATCATTCTCTGATAATGAGCGTGTGCATTTTTGATACCAAAAGGCATTCTCAAATACTCATAGATCCCACAATGAGAAATTATTCTCAATAATTTCCTAGCATGAGGTGTCAAAACATTCTGATGAAAGCCTTTCAGAGCATCCATGGAATTAATGAATATTGCTTTGGATAATTGAGTCAAAGTCTCATGAATCCTAGGAATTGGATCCTTGTCTGGAATAGTATAGGTATTCAGTGCTCTAAAATCACCAACCATCCTTGACTTATCATTATGCCGAGCAATGATTACTGGAGTTGTGACTTCTACCTCCTCATTGTGTCCAACTTTTCTAAGAACTCCCAGTTTCATTAGTTTATTAATATGAGTTTCTAATGCTTCTCTAGCCCTAGGGCTAGCTGGGTAAGCTGTTCTTCTTAATAGTGGCGGATAAGGCCTTTCCACATGAAGCATAATGTCCACTTCATGGCCTTTTATAGCTCCAAGTGGTTCATTATCTGAAGCAAAGGCTTCCTTGTATTGAAAGAAAATTTCAATAATCTCTTCCTTCATTTCCAGTGTTAATTCAGGACTAATTTGTGCTTCAATCAATTGACTTGACACAAATTTCTCCTTATTAACATTTTTTACTTGTTTAATGACATTAATTTTTCTTTTTTCTAGAGTAAAAGCAAATTTTTGTCTTTTATTTTCCCCTATAGTGAAATACCTGTCTTTATGATTATTAATATCAATACCATAAATATTGAGATAATCATTCCCAAGTATAAAGTGTTGTGAAGTACAATTATTCATGACAATAATTTCAACTTTCAATCTTATACTTCCTGCAGGATGAGTAAATATTATTGCTGCTTCAAATATACCCAAGCGGTGCATATTTTGGCTAGCACTGCTGAATGTTATACCTTCAATTGGCATTAATTTGTCTTTCCAATTGGTATAAACCTTGTCAAGATAACCTTTTCCAACACAAGTGCAAAAAGCACCTGAGTCAAGGTGTATCTTGGCTTTTGTGTTGTTTATCACAATATTAGTGATGCAAGATGAACCAGCTGTATAAACTTTACCTCTGGGAGGTTTGGTTTTCTGCATTTTAGCATCTTGCACATGTATGAGATCGATACATTCATCACTATACTGTGGTAAATGAGTGTGTACCTCAGTGACTTCAAAAGAAACATTAATGTTTTCTATACTAAGCTCCTCTGGTACTTCTTCTTCTTCTGAAGGCTCAGAGTCACCTTCATGTAAAGATACATCAGTTGTTTCTTTTGTGTCTTCCATTTTTTCAGTATTTATCTCATCGATTCTTGTCTTTTTTGGGCAAGTGTTTGCTAAATGAGATGTGCTTCCACATTTATGACATTTAAAAGGAAGTCTTTCTTGTGGCTTATTTGGCTTTGCAATTGGTTTCCCATTAGTCTTATTGTCTATTGGGGATTTGGACCAATTTCTTCCAATTTTTGTTCTAGTAGTGATGTCCTCCATAGCATTGATATAATCTTCTTCAGAGCAGGGCTCAATACATCTGCTTCTTATAGCATGCTCAAGGTCACCACCACACTTTCTTTATATCCTTTTGTACCATTGTTTCAGACATATCAGGATGAAGGGCAGTTAATCTGTCCTTCTGTTTAAGAAACCAAGACATGGGCCTGTCCCTCTCAATATTAAAAATGGCTTCTTCAAAATAATTTGCCATTCTAAATCTCCAGGAATCATTTGCCCATTTGGAAATAATTTGTTCTTTCCACCAAGGCCAAGAATGTTTACCATGGTCTTGTCTCATTTTGTAATACCATTTCTTTGCTGATCTGGTAAATAATGAGTGTAATCTGGCACTTATATATTCATCTGGTATGTTAAAGTCTTCTTTGAACATATCAATTGTTTTCATAAATTACATATGATTATATTCTCCTTCACCATTGAAGGTTGGGCATTCCTCTAATTTTGGAATGTTTTTGAAATCACAAGCAGTTTCCACCTCATTACTTGAAATGGTATGATGTATATCATTAAGCACATTTCTGTCAAGAATTGGTGTGGATTGCCTTGGCAATTCACTTTTCAGTGATATATTATTAATACTTGATTGAATGTCTTCTTTCAATTCAAGTCTTGCTTTATCACTTTTTTCCAATTGTTCTTGAAAAAGAGCTGCATTGTGACCAGTTGAATTCCCCAAGTTTTGAACTTGTAATTTAAATTCTCTTAGCTGTCCAGTTATAAAAGAAATTGAATTGTCATCTGGTTGATTGAGCAAAGTAACTTTAGACTCAATTCTTGCACAAATTTGCGTCAAAGACACAATATTGTCTTTATTAACATTTTCAAGGCCAACAATGGTCTTTTGTGTTTCTTTCACTTGTAATATCTCATTACCAAACTTCTGTTGGATATACTCAAGTGTTTTAAGCTTTGTCATAATTTCTTTATTACATGATTCAAATTGAGTTACAAGTTTTACAAGATATATTTCTTTGGTAAAGATGGGTTCAATCTTTCCTCTTCCTTGTTTTTGAATTCTATCAGAGTTCTTGCCATATTGAACACATTGTCCATGGGTGTCTTCTTTTTCTTGGGAATTCTGTAATTCTGAGGGTAAGGCTTGTTCGACTTGGGCTTTGCCTTTGCCTTTGCCTTTTGCTTTCCCTTCTGATTGGTCTTTGGGGTTTGCTTGGGCTTTTTTGGCACTGGTTGATGCTTGGGGAGCTTCCACGGGGGTGTTGTCCTTGCCTTGGGCCAACTTCTTCTTCTGATCCTCTGATAACATGCTTTGGTTTTTCAACCAAGCTTTTATCTGTTGGACTTGTCCTTTGCAAGACATGTGTGTCCAACCCTTCAGAAGTTCCCCTGTCTTTTCTGGCTCCATGAACTTCTTCACTTGAAGATGTGAGCTCATGGTGCCTATCCAAAGGCTTGGGAGAAGTTCCCACTATTGCTGTTTTGCTGCCATAAACCCGTTCTTGTACTGACACTGGTATATATCTACTTCTGCCTGTTGGAAGTGATTCAAGTCTAACAGAAATAGCAGTTATGTCAGCTTCTGGACTCTCAATAAGAGTGTCAAAGGTGCTGGCTAACCCTTTGGAACTGGTGGAAGTTCTGGCATCCTCCACTTGTGCCTCTCCTCTGGGCTTACATTCTTGTCTTTTGGATTTGTGACTGGAATGTCCTGGTCCAGATCCATTAGATTTGATGGAGTAATTGCTTCCACTTCTAGTAGGAGTCATTTCAAGTCCATTTCAAGAATAAAACAGACTAATAATGAATCAAATTCACCTGCTGAACCTTTAAAGGGTTCTTTGGTTATTAAACCCCTTGGTACTGGGCTGGTTTGAATTTCAATACTAGCCTCTGATGCTTCAGAGTCTGAAGAGCTGTCTCTAATTGATAACACTAGAGAAAAATAAAAATATAAGTTATTTTATCAAACAACAAAAATAACTTTTAAAGTCAACTTATTGAATAAAGTTGTTTTAATGTAATTTATGGCAAATTACATCAAAAATAAAGAAAAATGTCTAAGATAAAAGAAAAAATATTTTTAGTAAAAATTTTTGTTTTTTTATTTTCTTTAAAGAAATAATAATTATGCAATTTAAAAGTTTATTAATCAAAATTGTATTATTATTCACTTTATACTAGAATAACTCAAAGAATAAATTTCAATTCTGTGATGTGAAAAAGCCACTAGTTAGACAAAAGAAATTTATTCCAAGTCACTCAATAGTATATTGTTTCAAACAATATTCTTAAGAAAAAATAAATTTATTAATATTATAAAGATTATTTATAAGGGATAAGTCCCAAAAAAGCCAATATTAGGATAAATATGGTAATTTTATGTCAACAAATAGTAAAATAAGGTCTAGAATATGATTTATGTCCCAAAAAATTGGTTAAAATCACAGCCAGGCCCCCAAATGTAAGGTCTGTCTATGAAACTCTTGATAATAGTAGCAAACATCACAAGTACTATGACTGTCCTCAGTAGAAGTATATAATATAACAAAATATTATAACCACAAATTTAAATATAATTATTAAGAAATAATTATATAAAAAATAAATTTAATTATTATTATAAAAACATAATAATAAGAAAAAAAACAATTATAATAAATTATAATTATTCTATTATTGTTGTAGTCACTGACAGTTATAACAATAAGAAGTGTAAAGCTCTTGATGAGACAATTACACGTGGAAAATATGAATATTAACCACTTATAAATAATTGAGATATTATTCATAAAATAATTAAAACACACGCTGTGCATAAATTTATAGAATAAAATTCTATATAAAAAAACTAATACTAGATAAAAAAGATATAGAGCTTTGAAGAAAACTTACTTATAATATTTATTTAATACAACAAGTCAAACAACAACAGTTATTATATTAAATAATAATTATAGGTTAAAAACATGCCAAAAATCAATATTTTTAAAGATAAAACAGCTTTTTATAATAAAAATTATGATTAAAGAGTTTTTAAGAGGAATTTGTGGATTTGTAGTAGATATTTAAGATGATTAATTTTATATAATAAACTATATTATTGGTGATTACAACAATAATCTAAATTCTATGATTTCAATTCTTTAATTTTAATTAATAAAGAATAAAATAACTTAAGAATTACTTAAATATAATAAGATTTTATATTTAATAAAACTTTACCTGTTTAAATCTCTAATATGATTGGATTGATAGTGAATGATGTACAAAAACAGTGATGAAAAGACTATTTTTATGTATTCAGAGAAGCTCTCATGATTCATAATGGATATAGAGGGCGTGCTCAGGCCAAAGCTGAAAAACCATGCTTAAAATTAAAGTTCTTAACTTAAGGTAACTTAATTTTAATTCCAATTTAAAGTTATCAGTGTTATTCTTAACTCCATGTAACTTTAATCCTAATTTAAACTAATTATTTTAAGTTTTTAATATAAATAAATGCATTTATATTAAATTTCATCACATGAACAACTTAAAAATAGAGTTTCAAGCAGAAATCTCTTGAACTCAATTTTTAATTAATTTTTAAAGAAATTATAATTTTCTTTGAGGTTTAATTAAAAGAGTAAACTTCCAGGCTAATTACCCAGGAAATGTATTTAAAAAGATACCTAAAATTTAATTTATATGTAGATAATATTAAATTGTAAGCTGTGTGAAAATTTCAAGCAAATCCATTGAGAATTGGATTTTGAATGAATTTTTGAAGTTATTGCTATTTTTCCATGTAAAATAGCAATACACACTAAACCTTAAGTTTTCATAAGGTTTTAATGCTTGAAACCTTAAGGCTTTAAGCTTATTTAAGCTTTGACAGTTCTTAAAACCTTGAATTCAAGCCTGAAAATTGGGATTTACCCTTTGGCAGCTTGAAATTCCTGTCTAAATTGGGATAAAACCAGTTCAAACTTTAATGTTGGATCAAAGTCTAATTCTAAAGTTTAAATAAGGTTGAAAATCCTCCAATACAGGTGGACAACCTTAATTGAATCCTTGCAGATCCAAAAAGTTGGTTACCCCAGCTCTATTTGGTCTTTTTCCTTTGTCCCACCTTTTTGCGTGGATTTTGCTCTTTTATTAATTTAAAGCCATACTATGGCCTTAAACCCTTTTAAATTGAGCTCATGCAGGATTTACATTCTGTATGGAAAATCCTTAGCCAATTCAGTAAATATACACCACACCTCAATTTTAACTAAAATTTTGGTAAGCTTGCATAAACCTTATGCAAGTTTAAATTTAAGCTTATTTAAGCTTCAATTTAACAATTTTAAAAAAATGTTAAAAAAGCTACATTAGTACAGTGAGGTTCGTAACTCTTCTAATAAGATAAGAAATAAGTGTTTTTGGGTATAGCACCTTATGGATGTACCCTAGGTTATTTTTGGTGTAGAATCCAAAAATGACATAATATTTATAACTTTGTTTATCCAAAAAAAATTTATACTTATTTTTTGTTATTTTTTATTTTAAATTCAATTAAAAGTCTATTGAAGCCAAATTTAACTGTTTATAAAGTTATTTGTGGCCTTATGGGTATGTTATACATACCTCACAGGCTCACAATAGAAGTCTCATCTTTATGACATGGTAAGAATATGGAATCTTTGCTATATCTGTCTCTGATGACTAAACAAGAATCTAACTTCTGTCACCACTTGGAGGAAGTGCTGTGACCCAACTCATGTGAACAACTTCCCAAGGGGATTTTGGTTCTGGAATATTAATCATTAGTTTAAATTTCTTGCCTGTACTCCTGTTTGCTCTTTAGCATCTGTAACAGGTATGGCAATATCCAATTATTTCTTTTCTCCAAGATGGCCATAATGCACAGTTTTTCACTTTTTCAAGTTTTCTGGCTTCTGAAAGGTGTCCAGAATAGATTCTATCATGGCATTCATGAAGAATGGTACTGATAAGCAATCTGCTACACAATGTCATCATACAAGAATGTTTAGTTCTGTGGTAAATTATTCCATCAAAAAAGTGAAATCTTTGTTCAGAATAGCAATTCTTCCAAAATTCATCCAGTGAATTGACTAAAGATGTATCTTTGCAGTCTTTATCTAACAAGGAAGTCAAGATATTGAAATTCTTGTCCTCCTTATAAGACTCTCTGACCTCTTCAAAGAATTCAGTCCCAATATAAGTTCTGTTAATTCCTTCAATTGTAATTTGTGGTTCTGCTTCCAAATGTACATAAGCTGGGTTATCAGGAGCATTGTCTGATGCCCACCTACTAATTCCATCAGCCTTCTTGTGAATGTTTCCTGCCTTATGAACTATAGTAATGTTACCTTTATATTCTTGAATGGCTATTTGCCATCTCAACATATGTCTGTTGGGAGTTTTCATGTTAAGAAGTGATTTCACGTCATTACAGTCAGTTATAACTTCAAAAGCACTGCCATTAAGATAATAGTGTAATCCCAAGTGCCCATATCAAACATAAGCACTCCATTTGGCTTGCACCATATCTGGCTTCTGTTGGTTTGAGTTGTCTTGAGATGTAACACACTGGTCCTTCTTTAGGTTTGTCATAAATAATTTTTACTTGATGTAGGGCTGCTCCTAATCCATCTCCACATGCATTGATGTACAATTTATAAGGTATATTCCAGTCAGGCATGAGGAGTAAAGGTGCTTCTGTAAGAGATTTCCTTATCTTCTCATAAGCTTTAATTATTTCCTGTGTCATCTCAAATACTTTCTATTGATCACAGATTCTATAGAGTGATCTGGCTAGAATTGCAAAGGCTTTCAGGTGTTGCCTGTAATAACTGTAAAATCCAAGAAAAGACATCATTTCTTTCTTATTATGGGGTATTGGATTAAGTGACACTGCTTCCACTTTATTTTTGTCAATACCTAAGCTTAAACCAGTAACAGTATGTCCTAAAGATTTAACTTCTTCAAAGCCAAAGTTACAGTTCTGGAGTGAAATCTTCATATTCACTTCTTAAGCTTTGTCAAGTACTATTGCAAGTCTTTCAAGGTACAAAGATCATGAATAAGAACATACTATAATACCATCAATATCAATGATAAGCCATCCTTCAAATAATTATGTGGGGAAGATGGTATTAATCATTCTTTGATAATGTAATGGAGAATTTTTAATACCAAATGGCATTCTAAAATACTCATAAATACCACAGTGAGTGATCCTTCTAAGTAATTTATTAGCTTTGGTTGTCCAGAAATTTTGATGAAAGCCTTTCAGATCATCCATGGATGCTATATACTTGGCTTTAGACAATTGGGTCAAAGTTTCTTGGATTCTAGGAATTGGATACCTATCTGGAACTGTGTAGGTATTCAGTTCTTTAAAATCTCCAGAAATTCTATATTTATCATTGTGCCAAGAAATAATTACAGGTGTTGTCATCTCAAATTTATCATTATGGCCTACTTTCCTTAGTACACCTAGTTGGATCAACTCTTGGATATGTTTTTCCAAGGATTCTCTAGCTATGGGACTGGCTGGATAAGCTGGTCCTCTAATTACTGGAGGGTATGGTCTGTCAATATTAAGAGTAATATCAACTCCATGCCTTTTAATAGCCCCTAATGGTTAATTGTTGGAAGCAAATACATTGTTATATGTGCAAAACACATTAATAAGTCCTTGCCTCATTCTGGTTGACAATGATGGATTAATTTGTGCCTCAACAAGTTTATCAGTCACAAATTCTTCCTTATAAGTATCTTCATTTGAAGATACTAATCTGTATTTATGGTTATTGATGTCAATACCATAAATATTCAAGTAATCATTTCCAAGAATGATATGTTGAGATAAGCAATTGTCCATTACTACTATCTCTGTCTTCATTCTCACACTTCCTGAAGTGTGTGGAAATACAATATTAGTGTCCAATATGCCCAAAGGGTACATATTATTACTGGCACTACTAAATTGTACACCTTCTTTTGGTAAGAGATGGTTTTTCCATTCAGGAAGTATGGCTTGAAGGGAATCTTTGCGTACACAAGTGCAAAATTCCCTGTGTCCAAATTTACTTTGGCTTCAGTATCATTCATTGGTATCAATGTGGCACAAGATTCCCCAGAAGTGTATTCTTTGCCTCTGGAAGGTTTAGTCTTAAATATTCTGGCATCCTGGATATTGATCAGGTTACAGAAGTCCTCACTATAGTGTGGTAAGTGGGTATGGACTTCTGTGACTTCAAAGAAAGCTTTAGTGTTCTCAATGGGATATTGTTCTATTGGTGTGTCTTCAGAGACTGCAGAATCTTGGTCAGATTCTTCTTTCTCTTCATCACATTGAACTTCATTGATTTTAGCATTCTTGGTACAGGTATTAGCTAAATGTGAGGTGCTTCCACATTTATCAGACTTTAAGACAGGTCTTTCAGGTCTCATCTCTTCTCCATTAATCTTTGGGATCATTTTGTACTCCATCTACAAATCTTCACTTGAAAGCATGTTCTAGTTCTGCTCCACATTTCCTTAATATTTTCATATTAATCATTGAATCAGACATATCTGGGTGTAAAGCAGATAATCTGTCTTTCTGTTTGGGGAACCAAGAAAGTGGTTTATCTTTTTCTGAGTTAAAAATGGCACTTTCAAAATCATTTTCCATTTTATAACTCCAAGAATTGTTGGCCCATTTGGTGATTACTTCAGATTTTCACCAAGGCCAATCATGTTTTCCGTGATCTTGTCTCATTTTGTAATACCATTTATTTGCTGCTCTGGTGAACAAGCAGTGCAATTTTTACACTATTATTTCATAAGGTATATGAAAATATTCTTGCAACATATAAATTGTTATTATGAACTCAATATGGCTGTACTCTCCTTCACCAGAGAATGTTGGCCATTTCTCTAATTTAAGAATATCTTTTGTGGAGATAGAACTCTCTCCTAGAAAAGGGGTTAAAGGTCCTTTCACAGAAAGTTTCTCTTCAGTCAAAGGTGTGGAATATCTTGCCATATGTGTATTTGGTTCATAATTCTTATTTATTTATTCCACATGTGCAAGTATTTCATCTTCTAATTTCTGCCTTCCACTGTCACTTCTTGCCAAATGTATGGCAAATTGGTTGGTATTATCAACTACTGTTAAAACATGATTTTTCAGAATCTTAAGCTGTTCGTTAATGGTTTTAGTGAAAAGATCTTCTGTAAGGTTTGTCTATTAAACTCTTGATAATAGTAACAAATTCAAGGGTACTATGACTGTCCTCAGTAGAAAAATATAATATAATAAAATATTATAACCAAAAATTTAAATATAATTATTGAAAATAATTATACAAAAAAAATACATTTAATTATTATTATATAAGATAATAATAAAAAAATATATAATAATTATTCTATTATTGTTATAGTCACTGACAATTATAACAATAAGAAGTGTAAATCTCTTAATGAGACAATTACACATGGAAAATATAAATATTTAGCCACTTATAAATAATATCTAAATATTATTAATGAAAGAATTATAACACACACGGTGCAGAAATAATTCTTACAGAAAAATTCTATATAAAGAAACTAATAATAGATAAAAAAGATATAGAATGTTAGAGAAAACTTAATTATAATATAAATTTAATATAACAAGTCAAATAAAACAGTTATTATATTAAATAATTATTATAGGTTGAAAAAATGCCAAAAATCAATACTTTAAATGATAAAACAACTTCTTATAATAAGAAAAATGATTAAGGAGTTTTTGAGAGGAATTTGTGGATTTTTGAGATATATTTTAAGACAATAATTTTATAAAATAAAATATATTATTTTGATTACAAAAATAATCTCATTTCTATGATTTCAATTCTCTAATTTAAGATTTATAAAGAATAAAATACTTAAGAAATACTTTAATAATAATATTTTATATATATTGAAGCTTTACCTGTTTAAATGTCTAATATGATTGGATCGATAATTGATGATGGACAAAAGCAGTGATCAAAAGACTCTTTTTATGTCTACAGAGCAGCTCTCATAATTCATATTGGATATAGAGGGTGTGCTAAGGTCAAAAATTAAAAACCATGCTAAAAAATAAGGTTCTTAACTGAAGGTAACTTATTTTTAATTCCAATTTAAAGTTACCAGTGTTATGCTTAACTCCAAGTAACTTTAATCCTCATTTAAGTTAATTATTTTAAGTTTTAATATAAAATAAGTTTATTTATTTCAAATTTCTTCACATGGAAAACGTAAAAATAGAGTTTCAAGCAGAAATCTCTTAAACTCAATTTTAAATTAATTTTTAAAGAAATCTTAATTTTCTTTAAGTATAATTAAAAGAGTAAATGTTCAGGCTAATTACCCAGGAAATCTGCTTATAAAAGATACTTTAAATTTGATTCATATATAGAAAATATTAAATTGTAAGATGTGTGAAAGATTCAAACAAATCCATTATGAATTGGATTTTTGATGAATTTTTGAAGTTAATGCTATTTTTCCACGTAAAATAGAAATACACACTAAACCTTAACTTTTGATAAGGTTTTAATGCTTGTAACCTTAAATCTTCAAGCTTATTTAAGACTTTTAAGATTTTTTAAGCTTTGAAATGTCTCAAAACTTCAATTTCAAGCCTGAATATTGGGATTTGCCCTTTGGCAGCTTGAAATTCCTGTCCAAATTGGGATAAAAGCAGTTTAAACCTTAAGGTTGGATCAAAGTCTAATCTTAAAGTTTAAATAAGGTTGGAAATCCTCCAATACAGGTGGAAAACCTTAATTGAGTCCTTGCAGATCCAAAAAGCTGGGTATCCCAGCTCTGTTTGGTCTTTTTCGTTTGTCCCACCTTTTTGGTTGGATTTTGCCCTTTTATTTATTTAAAGCCATACTATGGCCTTAAGCACTTTTAAATTGAGCTCATGCAGGATTATCATTCTGTATGGCAAATCCTTAGCCAATTCAGTAAATATACACCACACCTCAATTTTAACTAAAATTTTGGTAAGCATGCATAAACCTTATGAAACTTTAAATTTAAGATTATTCAAGCTTAAGTTTAACAATTTTAATTTTTTTTTTAAAAAGTTACATTAGTACTGTGAGATTCTTAAATCTTCCAATAACATAAGAAATAAGCTTTTTTGTGTATAACACCCTATGGGTGTACCCTAGGTCATTTTTGGTGTAGAATCCAAAAATGACATAATATTTCTAACTTTGTTTATCCAAAAAAAGTTATACTTATTTCTTGTTATTATTTATTTTAAATTCAATTGAAAAGTCTGTTGAAGACTAAATCAGCTGTATATAAAATCATTTGTGGCCTTATGGGTATGTTATACATACCTCACAGGCTCACATCTTCCATTTCATCATCTTGGACTTAATATTTACTCTCAAATCTGACACATGTACTAAAAATTAATTAAAGTTTGGCCATTGTAGAACTGTGCCATTCAGCAGAATTTCTTCCATTCTTTTTAAAGTCATTGATATCTAATGTTATTTTAGTTAGCTTTGCATCAATTTCAACAAGTCCTAATTAATACTAGTTTTGAAAATTGTATTTGTTGTATTATTTGTGCAGAAAAGTCCTGTTTATCCTTTCCTGCTCCTTGGCTGTGAATTTCAAAAGAGTCCTGGCCATATTGAAGACACCTTCCACTGCTGAAGGCTCCAATTTGGGGATCCTGTACTCCTGTGGGTAAGGTCTTTTCCAACTGGCTTTGCCTTTGCCCTTTCCTTGATGGTTCTTGGGACCTTTCTACTTCTTCTGAGGTCCTTTGGGCTTGTCTTTGGACATTTCTGGAGCTGGTAGATGCCACTGTGCCTTCTTTCTCCAAGGCTGGAGTCATTTCCAACTCTTTCTTCTGGTCTATGGATAAAAGACTTTGGTTCTTCAACCACTTGTTTATCTTTTTCACCTTGTCTTTGCAAGACAATGGGCCCCATCCTCCCAAGAGATCTATGTTCTTCTCCTGACCCAGAAAGCTCTTGATGTGTTAGTAGGAGTTCATGGCCCACTACCAAAGGCTTGGGAATATTTCACACTCCTCTTCATTTGCTGCTCTGGACCCAGATTTGTACTGGGACTGATATATTTCTATTGCTCCCACTTGGAAATGGTTCAGCCCTGAAAATATTACCTTCAATTAGTTCAGGCTCAGAGTTTCCATCAACCTTTGTGGGTACACACCTTGGGGAATGAGGGGAACCTCTGGCATCCTCCAGACATGTCTTTCTTGAGAAAGACTTTTCAGGTCTGGATTTGGTCTTGCCTCTTCCTTGTCTACATCCATCTGGTTGGACTGAATAGTTGCTTCCATTTCTGGTATGAACCATTTTTACGTCAATTTAAGAGAAAATGAAATATAAAGACAGAAAACACACCTTTTGGTGGTTGTTTGGCTTGTTCTTTTCTAAATAAAGTGCCTATTTTGGCAATTTGTATTTCAATTCTTTCTCCAGATTCTGCTTTTGAAGATTTTGGACTAGTAATATATCTCTTACTGAGCTTATTACCAGCTGCAATATATTTGATTAAAGACATTAAAAATTTCTAAAAGAAAGAAATTTTTTTTATGCTTTTTAGAATATTTTTAAGATTTTTTCTAAGTTTTATCATTTTTTAATATTGAAAAAAAGATTCTTTTTAAAGAAAAAATATTAAAAATTAAAAATTTGAACTTAAAATTAATTCAGAGTAGCTCAATTTTATAAGTTCGTGGATGTGAAAAATCCATGTGTAAAAACAGTATAAAATTAAACCAAATTCACCAATGAAAAAGATTTCAAAGACAATTCAAAAAATAAAAATAATTTAAAACTTGAAATTGAAAGAAAAAAATTTGAATTAATATATTTTAGAGCTTAAAAATATATTAATTGAGGGTAAAAGGTTTAAAAAAGATGGCCAGGACCCCAAATGTAAGATTTGTCTATGAAACTGTTGATAATATTACTATTAATCAACAGTACTATGACTGTTCTTATTCAATATGAAAATAAAAAGTATTATAGCCACAATTAATTAATTATTTCTTTTCCTTGTTATACACTACTAGTGATTATAACAGTAAGCAGTACTTGTCTACAAGAATCAATTACAAGAAGGATTTCAATAATAAAACTTCTTTATCAAAATAATGAAAGTATTTGAATATATAATTATCTTTTGCAAGAATGATTATGATTATAATTCTTGAAGAAAACAAATACTAGAGAAAAACCTTTAGAATCAATAATAAATCACTCACTAATACTCCAATGAGCCTAGAAAGATTTTGGTAAGAAGATTTGATGGATAATTGTGGATTTAAATGATCAAAAAATGATTTATAACAGGATTACAGCAATATATAGTTGATTTCTATTATTCCACGTCTTGCTGATTGATTCTGAAATAATTAAAATACTTAAGAAAAGTTTTAACTAATACTTACTTGTTGGTAATAAAGGTATAATTGGATAATAAGATTATCTGTAAAAACCAGCAAGGGGAGGCCTCTTTCAAGTGAAAAACAGCTCACAGAGGCATGTAATGCAGGAAACTGAAAAACCACTGAGTTAGAAAAAAATAATCCTTTTTGGATCATTGGCTGCATAATTTGTAGTCACGTAAGATTATCATAATCACTTAATTAATTCTTTTACATGAATACCACCCATTTATGGTTAAGAATAAATGGTGTAACAACTTTAAATCTTCTTTTATCTCAAAATAAACATTAATTTCTCAAATTTATCAATGTCAATGGAAATTTCATCATGGGTTGTATTTTCTGTGAATGTTTGAAAATTCAGTATTTCACATGGAATCATCAAAAATGGATTGTAAGTAGAACTTTTAATTTAACCTATGAAACTGTAATTATTGTAGGCTTCTTTATGGATCACACGTCTCTCCATTGGCCCTGAAATATTCAGAAATATTCATTAGGAATTGTATTTCAAAGGAATTTGTGAAGTTTTCACCTTGTTTCTACATAGAATTTCAAATAGCACTATGTGTGTCAGCCTGTGACTCAAAACCAGAGCACAAGCATGACAGCCAAATACCATAAATCAATGGTATAGCCAAGATACCACCAAAACATGGAGCTGAGCCAAATCAGCTCAGAAGGTATAAAAATAAAGAGGAAACTCACCCCTTTTCAAATATACAAGTCCCATCATCATAGGAAAAAGGATAACAAAGTTATTCCTGCTCAAAGTTGTTGCTGAGCATAAACCTTAATTTTCACCTCCCATCTGAAATACAGAGGAAGAGGCTTAACCCCATCAAACGGGTATTTAAAATGAATCTCCAAGTAAGGGATACCCAATGGTACTATCCAAACTGAGCTAGTACCAGTATCACAGAAGTTATGACCAAAATCAGGCTAAATAAGGGGGAACAAAATATTCACCTCCCATCTAACTTCTACAGTATTAGTGTGAGATACCTAAAGTGGGGTATTTTTGGAAAGAGCGCAATCAGGGCTATCTGATGGTGCCATTCATTTTCCCATATCTCATCTAGAACAAAAGCTATAAGGCAAACAAGCCCAATACAGCTTTTGCCTAAAACCATGCATATGTACAAAAATCTTGTACATGGGATAACTTTGCCATATTTAATAATAACCATACCAAATGAGGTACCATTGTGTAGAACACATACAGAGCTACACACTGAACCAATCTTGAGGTTGATATCTCAAAGACTGACAAAGTTCTGGCTGTTAACCCCATCAAATGGGTATTTAAAATGAATCTCTAAGTAAGGGATACCCAATGGTACTATCCAAACTGAGCTAGTACCAGTATCACAGAAGTTATGGCCAAAATCAGGCCAAATAAGGGGGAACAAAATATTAACCTCTCATCTAACTTCTATAGTTTTGGTGTGAGATACCTAAAGTGGGGTCTCTTTTGAAAGAGCACAATCAGGGCTATCTTATTATTCCATTAATTTCCCCATAACTCACCTAGAACAAAATTTATGGAGCAAAAAAGCTCCATACAGCTTTTTGCCAAAACATACATATGTACAAAAAACTTGTACATGGAATACCTTTGCCATATTTAATGATAACCATATCACAAGCGGTAACATTGTGTAGGAAACATCCAGGGCTACACACTCAACCAATTTTGAGGTTGATATCTCAAAAACAGACAAATTTATGGCTGTTTAAAGGTCAAAATCCCACAGTTTGGCCAATACAGCCTTATAGTGGGATAATATCCCATAACCATGATTATGAGGTGTAAAAAAGACAAAGAAGCATGTTTATACTTCAATACCTTGTAGTTCATTCAATACTGGGGTCCCATACAGGTTCTGTACAGCATTCTACGCATCATACACGTCAGAAGAGGGCTATGTGGTCCCCATATGAAACGTTTCACCCTGTATTGGTGTAAACTCCACAGATGTGGTTTCAAAACCACATCTGAGCCCAATACAGGATATACAGGCTCTGTGAAAATACAAGCCAGTACTTGGGAGTGAAAAATCTTCACTTCCTCTATGTAGAAAGGTCTAGAAGCCTTTTCACCCCATTTTGGGATAAAAAGGGGCCTTTTCACCTCCAGAAAAGGTTTCCTCATCCTGCTCTTGAATTCCTACATAGTGCAACTGTAAAAAACAGTTATACTCTTTGAAAATATTCAGGTTATACTTTAAAGTTAAGTATTGTAGTTCCTATTATAGTAATCCAACTGGTAAGACTGCACCCAGGGCTTTCAGCAGTGCTCACCACCACTATGTTATTATAGTAAAGCCCTTAATATTTTAATTTGACCATTTATTATCATTATCAAAGCGTTTTATATCATTTTCACCATTTCACAGTCGTATTTAAAGTTTGTAAATACCATTATACACCTTAATCATAGACTCAGCCTGACATTTTAGGGGGCTGGCCATGTTTTTTTGACTTTTTTGGACCTTAAAAGTGAGTTTTTTTCTTATTTTCTTTATTCTAACAATAACGTTTTAACTTTTTTAAGCAAAAAATTTGTGAAAAATATATAAAACATATCTTATATATATATATTTTGTAGTGGTATATGTTATATACCACTATCTTTTATCTTTTCGTGGTTGATTATGATTTAATCACCACAAAACCCTTATTTTTGGCGTCTTTTACATACAAAAACACTTTAATCCATTAATAAGAGTCCTTTTTTAATTAAAAAGGACACCTCTTACTGTCAAACCAGCAGTTGAGGCGTGGTTGGGTGTATTGTTAATTTTATTTACCTATTACATAACCACCTTTAAGATTCCACTTGCTAACTACAAGTTAATCTGTGAGATACTGGTGTACAAACAGTATACCAGAAATCCACAAACTATATTTCTGACGTGGAATTGTTAATTAAATTACACTGTAATTATACAGGGGCCTATTGTAGTAATATACAAGCCCAGAGGCCATTCTTAGATGTACAAACAGCACTTTTTAAGAAGTCTTAACAGACATTAAGCCCTCTTTTTCCTGTCTGAATCAGTGGAAAAAAACTACATCCCACTAGAGACCCAGTCACAGGCTAACACACCAAGACACCCACAGAACCAGAGGGCAGCAAGGGAAAAGGAAAGAGGCACAGTGAAGGCCTTATAACAGCAAAAAGGTAGACACCCATTGCCACTCAGAGGAATAGAAAACCACAAAACCATGCTTCAATACAAGTTAAACCAACCTTAAAAACCTTTACAGGGAAGATTACCTTAATTAACCCAGTTGTAACCTCTGAAGGAAAATTGCCAAAAGCAGCAGACAACAAATTTGTACAAGGCACAGTCAAAGGAAAATACCCTAAGAAGATGAAGTTTTTGACTTCTTGCAAACGCTGATATGTCACCTGTACACCTCAGAGAACTTGGCTTCCAAAGGAACAAGCCAGAGGACAGAGAAGGCTTGTCCAGAACCAGAAGACCTGGAAGAGGACACCTTGGACACAGTAGTGGATGGCAAGAAACTGAGGGAAATCATACCCACTCTGCCATTCACTTTCCAATTAAACAGAAACCTTAAAACAGAGGACTGGAAAGATATGGATCAAGTTTTTCAGCTCCACCAACTTCTAAAAGATTTATTTCAATGGAGCATGGATAACAAGAGGTTCAACCTGAAATCCCACTGGGCAGAACTTGGAGCAAATTTCCAGAAGATCTGTCTCAAAGAGATAGAATTCAAAGACCTCATGGTAATAACCAAAGGTTAGAATCCCACCAGGCAGTTCATACTCCTGGAGGTGAGGGCAAACAGGATAAGGGAGAATCAAGCCACTATCCAAGCTATAGAAGAACAGCTGACCCAGACAGGGCATACTCAGATTCCTTCAGGCTCACAAGGAGCAGGCCAAATCAGCTCTCCAGTGGCTTCATACCATTCAGAAACCAACAGATCAGTGGCGAAGAGTCACCATTCTTCACAATCCCAGGTATCTTCCAGGAGAAGACAATGTTACAAGGGCAAAAACAAGACCACCTTCAACCAGAAGAAGAGAGTGTCAGACCCAATGATCCAGAAGCTGTTGGATTTGGTGAAAGAAGTGCACAAGAACCAGAAGTAGTTGTACATAACTCTAGGATCAGTAGTCCCATTAATAGAAATATTACCCTCACTCAGATTGAAATTAATGTTGTCACACTTGATAGTAACCTAAACAGTGATGGACTGTGGTTACAAATGTCCCAATATTCTGAGCAAACTCAAAAGAAGTTTTCAGAACTTGATGCAATCCATGAGAGGATGAAAAAAATGACAGCCTTCATGGACAAAATTGTTAAGCCCCTTTAAGAAAGACATTTTCAATTGAGAAAAGCCTCTGAAGAAACCAATAAAAGACTGAATCTAGTCTTTGAAGAAAAACACCACAGCAAAAGGGACAGGGATTGTCTGGATCAAGAAATAAAAAAACTATTCGATGTCTACCATAACATGAAGCCCCAACCACGAGGTCATGTTATGGAGAATCCATGTCACCAAGATGACATCAAACCAGATGCCTTGCTGATTAATAAGGAAAGATCTACATCACAATACCAGGATGGAGAGAATATGTCTTATTCAAAGAAGGAAGCCTTGAAACAGCTTCCTGAGGTCTCAAGCTGTTCCAAATTCTCTGGAACAGGAGAATATGATCATATGGAGCTAATACATTATATTTATGGACTCTTCAGTGATGTACCAAGCATACCAGACTACTGGATTACTGCTAGACCTAATACATCATTTAAAGGACATGCTAGTATTTGGTACACAGAAGTGAAAGAAATCCATGGCAGGAGAAACTGGCCATGGTGGATGATTCAAATCACCCAAAAGTACAGCAATGGTACTCAGATATGGCAAAAGACCATGTCATTTGAAAATGACAAGTATTCAGTGGACAAAGAACCATATGAATGGTGTATTAGACAATTTAAAAGACTTAAAGCCATTGATCCTCAAATGAAAATTCAAACGAGGAATCACAAACGCCTGACAAAAATGCTACAATAGCTAGAGCATGCAGTAAAATGCAGATGCAACCAAAATTACACTCTAGACAACATTTCAAATACCTTTAAAGATGTAAGGAAAAGAACTAATATAGGGAAATACACCCCATATAAAAGCAGTGGTTTCAAAGAGAAACAACCTTTCAGGGTGGAGTTTAAAGACCAACCCAGGGAAATGGTGGCAGAGGGGACCAAGAAGAAAAATTCTTGTCACAATTGTAGTTCAACAGACCACTATTCCAAAAACTTTCCAAAGGAAAAGAAAAAAGTCTATGCAATTGAGAAAGTCCCAGAGGAGGAATCCCAAACAGAGGATTCTGAATCAAAATCTATGGGAGATGCCATCAGAGAACAATCAGATGAAGAGAAATACCCAAGAGAAGAATTTCTAGACCCCATTGGAAATCCAGGACATACAGTTGGAAGCAGGTATGCCACAAGACACTGCCAATGAAAACTTTTGCAAGCATACACAGGAGGCACAAACATTCCTGGTCACACCAACCAAAGGAATGGCATACATACATGGGACAGCCACCAAAATTACTGTTTGCATTGACAATGCTCAACACCCATTGATCATTGACAGTGGGGCACACTGCTCCATAATGGCCAGAAATTATCTGTAAAACCACTTCCCAAATTGCAAGAAACAACTCTGGCCACCCAAGGCAAAGAACTTCAAAAGTGCTTCAGGGAAGATGAATTCCATTGGGACAATTATCAAATAGATAATTATACCCCATATGAAGGGTAATATCAGACTCAACCCAGAGTTTGTAGTGCTTGATTATTCCCACATACAAGGGTTCTTACTGGGGACAGATTACCAGAGGATGTATGGTATTGATATTTATAATATTAAAAACAGACACATTACCATTGGTACCAACAAGAAAAAGAAATTTTCAATTGATATATACCAAATATCTGCCAAGAATCCACTGGAAGAACTACTAAATGAATTCAGAGAGGGCAATTTTAGCACTAACCTCACCAGTAAACAGAAACTAAGTTTTCTGAAGATGCTGAGGAAAAATAGACCAGCATTTGCCATTGGTGAAGAACCATTAGGCAAAATTGGAGGCCATGATATAGAACTATATCTGGATGGGGAAAGACCTCATCCACCAATGCTCAGGAGACCTCCATACCCAGAAAGTCTGGAGACTAGGAAAGAAATTGAGAAACACATCAATTAACTCCTAGAAATGAATGCCATCAGAAAGATTGGACACAATGAAATAGTGGAAATCACCAGTCATGTCCTAATCACCTGGAATGATGGCAAATATAGGTTGTGTGGAGATTTCAGAGCTCTGAAAAACTACACAAAAGCTGACAGGTACCCTATACCAAGGATACCTCATGCCCTAGACAAACTGGCAAAAGCCATAAACATAACCAAGATGGATTGTATGAAAGGTTTTCACCAGAATGGAGTTAAACCAAACTCCATGGAATTACTCAGAATCATATGCCATATGGGCATATATGAGTATACCAGGATGCCATTTGGCATCAAAAATGAACCAGCACACTTCCAAAGGATGATAGACACAATATTTCAAGAAGAAATATTGGAATGCTGTATGATAGTATATGTTGATGACATCATTATATACTCAGAGAGATGGGAAGACCATTTGCAATACATAGACAAAGTGCTAAGTAAATGCATACATATCAACCTGAAAATTTCACTTAAAAAGTGCAATTTTGGCCAACAAGAGCTATTAGCTCTAGGAAATAAAGTCTCAGGTCTTAGTCTGGAAATTTACCAGAACATAGCAGCAGTATTGCAAAAGCCAGTACCAATAAACATCAAAGAGATTCAATCTTTCCTTGGGTTTGATAGCTACTATAGAAATCACATCAAAGGGTTTGACCACATAACTAGTAGCTTATACAAGTTAGGTTCAAAAGATGTAGTTTTTGAAACTACCAAGGAAAGAAGGGATGCAAATAAGAGGATCAAAAATGAACTCAAAAATGCACCTGTACTCATCTTGCATGACTTTGAACTACCATTCAAGCTATACATAGATGCAGCATGTAGCCAAGGCTTGGGAGCAGCCCTTTACCAGAGACAAATTTTAGATGGTGAACCAAGAGAGGGAGTCATATGTTACATCTCTAGGAAACTGAAAGATTCAGAAGCCAGGTATGGGGCCACCCAGACTGAATTTCTATGCGTAGTCTGGGCTCTGGAAAAACTCCATTATTATTTGGAGGGTGCAGTCTTTGAAGTCTACAAAGACTGCACAGCCTTGAAGTCTTTACTAAACATGAAGACTACCAATAGACACATGTTGAGGTGGCAAATAGCCATCCAAGAGTATATAGGGAACATGAATATCATATACAAAGAAGGTAAAAGTCATACCAATGCAGATGGCCACTGGATAATGGCAAAAGAAATCTTGCTTATGACCCTGAAGTAGCAGCCAAGATCCCTATCCATTTCATGGAAATAGATAGGAGGAAAAACTTCAAATTTTCTGAATGGGAACCAGAAAGTGGTACCCCAGACAGTGGAAACACTGATTCAGAAGGAACAGAAACTCCCATCTTGGGAATAAGTTCCTCAGCACTGCATAATGAATTTTTCAATGCAGTGATGAAGGCATATGCCAAACACATACAGTGTGGCATATTGTTGCAACTCCTTCAACAAAAGTACAGGAGCCCAGAACTGGAATCCCAGGTAGAGGAACCCTGGTTGAGGGACTATAAGGACAACAGATTTTTCCTTATAGATGGCCTGCTCTACCATAGAGAGAAGCACACTAGTGCACTCACAATAATAGACAGAGACCATATATCCTTGATCCTACATAAATGCCATGACTTACCCTATATGGATCACATGAGTAAAGACAGGAAGAAGGAAAGGGTAGCAAGCACAGCTTGGTGGCCCAAATGGGAGCAAAAGTTGAGTGAATACATCAACACTTGTTAGAAATGCCAGAAGGGAAATAAGAAACATGGGAAGAAGTATGGGTTACTTCAACACATAGAAGAACCCAAACACCCATGGGAAACCATCAACATGTACTGGGTCACAGGACTTGTTTCAGGAGGCAAAGAGAACTTCAATGCCTGCTTAATCATAGTTTATAGGTTCAGAAAGAGTATGAGGTGCCTACCATATCACAAGGAGGACACAGCCATGGATACTGCTCTATTATTTTTGGAATAACATAATATCTACCTGTGGAGTCCCGAAAAATCATTATTAGTGATAGGGATGCAAAGTTAACATCTGAATTTTGGAAAAACTTGTATGAAATTCTTGGAACCAAGCTTGCATTTTCCACAGCGTACCATCCAAAAACAGATGGATTAGCTGGAAGGATGATCCGGAAATTGGAGGACATCCTTAGAAGATTCTGTGCCTATGGCACAGAATACAAGGACCATGAAGGATACACCCATGACTGGGTTACCCTTCAACCAGCAGTCCAGCTGGCTTATAATAAAAGTCAGCACTCTACCACAGGAAAAACACCTGCACTGGTAGAGAAAGGGTGGATTCCCCTATTTCCTGTGGATCACTTGAAGAAAAATCTTCTTACCATCAACCCCAAGCCAATGATTTCCATGAAATCTGGAAGAGGGCTTGTTACACAGCTTCCAAATGCATAGCTGAGGCAAAATAATATAATAAGCAGAGGTGGGACAAATCACACATGGAACCTGACTTTAAAGAAGGGGACCAAGTGTTAGTGTCTACACTGAGCTTTGATAATCTGAAAGGACCTAAGAAGATGAGATACTAATTTTTAGGGCCCTTCACTATCATTAGATTGATAGGGAAAATGCAGTGGGGCTCAAACTTGCAGAAGAATTTTCTAGGAAACACCCAGTCTTTCCTGTGAGTTTAGTCAAACCATACTTGCAGACAGAGGAGGATAAATTCCCCTCCAGGAAGAAAGCCCCACCCCACCAAAGATAGTGAAAGTGGAAGAATCCCCTGGACCAGTGAGGAAAATCATCAAGGCCAGGAAGATCAGACTGAATGGTAAAGACCAAAGACAATACTTGGTCAGATTGAAGAACCAGAAAGCTGATACAGACAAATTGTTGGCAGAGGATGCCATACCAGATGGGAACCTTTAATTGAGAAGACTAAGAGCCTCTAGGTGGACTGAACAGTCTCATCAATGATGAGCCCTTTTTAAAGGGAGGGTATGTCAGCCTGTGACTCAAAACCCAAGCACAAGCATGACAGCCAAATACCATAAATCAGTGGAGTAGCCAAGATACCACCAAAACATGAAGCTGAGCCAAATAAGCTCAAAAGGTATCAAATGAAAGAGGAAACTCACCACTTTCTACATATACAAGTCCCCATAATCTTAGGACAAAGAGTAACAAAGTTATCCCTGCTCAAAGCTGTTACTGAGCATAAACCTTAATTTTCACCTCTCATCTGAAATACAGAGGAAGAGGCTTAACCCCATCAATTGGGTATTAATAATGAAGCTCTAAGTAAGGGCTACCGAATGGTACTACTCAAACTGAGCTAGCACCAGTATTATAGAAGTTATGGCCAAAATCAGGCCAAATAAGGGTGAACAAAATATTCACCTCTCATCTAACTTCTACAGTTTTAGGGTGACATACCTAAAGTGAGATCTCTTTGGAAAGAGCAAAATAAGGGCTATCTTATTATTCCATTAATTTCCCCATAACTCTCCTAGAACAAAAGTTGTGGAGCAAACAAGCTCCATACAGCTTTTTGCCAAAACCTACATATGTACAAAAAAACTTGTACATGGCATAACTTTGCCATATTTAATGATAGTCATATCAAAAAAGGTACCATAGTGTAGAAAACATCTCGGGATAAACAATGAACCAATTTTGAGGTTGATATCTCAAAAACAGACAAAGGTATAGCTGTTTAAAGGTCAAAATCCCACAGTTTGGCCAATACAGCCTTATAGTGGGATAATATCCCATAACCATGATTATGAGGTGTCAAACAGACAAAGAATCATGTTTATACTTCAATACTGGGGTCCCATACAGGTTCTGTAAAGCATTCTATGCATAATACATGTCAGAATCAGGCTATGTGGTCCCCAGATGACAATTTCCACCCTGTATTGGTGAAAACTGCCCAGATGTGGTTTCAAAACCACATCCAAGCCCAATACAGGATATACTGGCTCTGTGAAAACCACAAGCAAGTACTTGGGAGTGAAAAATCTTCACTTCCTCTACACCAAAAGGTCTGTAAGCCTTTTCACCCCATTTTAGGATAAAAAGGGGCCTTTCCACAGCCAGAAAAGGTTTCCTCATCCTTCTCTTGAATTCCTACATAGTACAACTGTCAAAAACAGTTATACTCTTGGAAAATAATAAGGTTATATTTTAAAATTAAGTATTGTAGTTCTTATTATTGTAATCCAGCTGGTAAGACTGCACCCAGGGCTTTCAGCAGCACTCACCACCACTATATTATTAAAGCAAAGCCCTCAATATTTTAATTTAAAATTTATCATCATTATCAAAGCTTTTTATATCATTTTCACCATATCACAGTCATAGTTAAAGTTTTTAAATACCATTATACACCTTTATCATAGACTCAGCCTGACAATATGGCTGATTGCTATGGAGTAAATCAATGGATACTAGTCCAAAAAGGGTTTTAATTACTCTTTGCGGGTTCATACATGGAAAATAATTAAGAATTGACATGTTTACAACAGTCCAAGTAGCTTTCTACCTCCTTGGCATGTCAAAATAGCAAATTATCTGCAATTTTCTTATGATTTAATGCAATTTTAACTTGTTAACCAAGTTACCAAAAGGTTTTAGTACACTAATTTGGCCATGATCAGCCATGGATCCTAGCTTTAGAGCTATCCACGCCTCAGAGGCCTCAGAAGTTGGGTACCCTGGTTCTCTTTGATGTCTTTTGTCCCCCTTAGCTATTTTCACACCAAAGAAAATAATTTCAGGGTTCAAGACTGATATGCACTATGGGGGTATCAAAAATGTATGTAAGAATACCATAATGTTAGGTGCCACAAACATGCATAACACTATTCTTAGTGTATATGTAACATGGGATATCTCACATTCCCATCATTTTGGTGTGACATTGAGAAAAACAAAATTTTTCACAATTCTTTTATGTGGTATTGATGTATTTTCCATATTACCAGCTCATAGAGTTAATTTAAGCTTATTCCCTCTATGGAGCTACCCTAAGTGAATTTTTGTGTAGAATCCATATCTGGCCTTAAATCCATGGATTTACATACTCAATAAAAAGTTATTCATCTTTTCTGAAATAAAAAATGATGAATTTTGAATATATGCATGACTGATGGGTTATGCATAGCTTGAAAAGTATTCTCAAAGATAATTTTGGCCTCTTTTGGTATGTAAAATATACCTCAAGGCTCACAATTATTGTGAAGAGGTTACAAATTCTAAAGACTATTCTATCTTCCAGAGAAGGAATATTCGTAAATATGAAAGAATTCGAAACAGTTGGGACAAATCAGGCTCTATCATTCAGGGTGGTTATTATCAGAGACCCTATACAAACAAAGAGTATTAGAATACCTTTCTTTCTTATGAAAAAAACAACTCTATCTTTAAGATTTTAACACTCATCATAGTAAATCTAAAATATGATTATCTTCCCTTTTGAATTAATTTGGCTCATTTAAAAGAAGGAAATCTCAATGAAGATAATTTCTCTCAAGTGTCCCATATAACTGATTAAAATATGAAGCCCAACCAAATTGAAATCCTAGCCACAATCTTAAACCAAGGGTAACATTCAAGAACATTAATAATACAAGAAAGTTCAATGATAAACCAAGTAAAACCAAGGAATTCTTTTAAGAAAGAAATGCTATCGACTCCTTTTGTTAAATCCTCAGGATCCAAAATTTCACTCATTAAACCCTATCTGATGATATGAACTACATCCACTCATTATTTTTCTGCAGTATTAAATCTTGCAAGATTTTACAGAGATTTCACAAATTCTCCCTGCTGAATTTCATTTAGAATAATAAGAGTTAGAAACTCTCAATTCTACATATTGTTAGATTCAGCTCAGCATACAAGCAATTTCCAGTGTGTTTTTTATTTTTCATTGAATAAATCTGAAAGCTCTGACTATTTGACAATCCAAAGCATCAAAAACAGGATAATTGAAACCTGTAACATACATTTCCCTCCTTTTTTTATCAAAAGAAATCTTTCACTTATTAGCTCTGAAGGTTTTTTATTTGAAGAAACTAGTCACAAGAAAAACTAGTGTACAATTACTGTCCTCAAAATCAATATTAAAAACGAAAAGTATTAAAAAAAGAAGATCTTAACATCTCAGATACTGAAATATCTATAAAGGTTTTTTTTAATTATATGAAATAACTGTTCTATCATGAAAATATTCTACCAAGAATATTAATGTAGAAGTAATTTTTTTCTACCAGATTCAATAATACTGAAAGAAAAGTTTCACTTTCACAGTTGATTTTTATGGACTTGTGTAGTGATGGAAAATTTTTTTCTAAGAGAATAATATAAATAAATCATTATTTGATAGATGAATTCAGAGAAATTAAGTCTAAAATGAATTTCTAAGCTTAATTATTTATAAAATTGAGAACAAATTCTATATAACTCCAAAGATTAACAAAAAAATGTTCAAAATCAATAAAAACACAAATAATAAAAGGTGAAATAGCTTAAGACACATATAATCAAAGAGCTAAGGGCTTTGAGAAAGTTTGTAAGAGTACTCATGGGTTTACAACAAATATTTATATGAATTTGAACAATATAAATTATAAGTAGCTAACTACTATTAAAAAAGTAATATTATTTATTAAAAATCTTTTCAGAGCCTTAAAAGATTCAAAATATCAAGAATAACTTTTATGATACCTTGTAGTAGTATAATAGTTAATTCTATAGATTGTAGGGAAAATAAGATGGATATTCAGAAAAAACAAAAAATATGGCTTCTTTTGAGTCTATAAAAGTTTAAAGAGACAAAAGAAGTAGTTTAATTCAAAACCAATATGTGAGAAAGAATATGTCCAATTTACATTCAAGGTTGCATTATTTTTTGTCATTTGAAATGACCATAATTTCTTACAAGTGTGATTTTGTGTAGATACCAACCCATTTATTATTGAAAAATTATTAATTCAATTCTGTAAGTATTATTTTATTTTGGGATATTATTTCTTAATGAAACAATTGAAATTATTGGAAACTTAATCACATTTTGTAATCTCTGTGAATTTTTGAAGATTCAGTGTTTCACATGGAACAATCAAAAATGAACTGTAAGTAAATATTTCAATTGTAATTCTTAAGTCACTTTATTTTGACTTTAGTATAGCTAACCACCCTTGGAATATTTCCTGAAATTTTCTAATTGATGAATTAATAATTTTATTTTTAATGATTTTTTGAAGTTTTACCTCATTTTCTATGTGGGGCAGGAATATAACATAGTGACATCTTGAGTTCATGAGGTAATTCCATGAATACTGGTCAACAAAGGGGTTGATATAGTCTTTTTTACTTATCCATGTGATATAATTGAGAATAGATATGGCTACAGGAATTGAAGGTGTTTCTTAACTCCTTGGAATATCAAGATAGCACCTTATTTTCTATTTTTTCATGATTAAAAAGTACTTTAATCTATAAAAAAGATTTCCAAGAGGCTTTAATATCATAATTTGGGCACTATAAGGCATTTATCCAAGTATCTGATCTTTTTATGCCTCATAGGCCTCTAAATCTGGGTTCCCTGGCTCTCTTTGATGCCTTTTGTCGCTCTTGGCTGCTTTTCATATCAATATAGTAATTCAGCCTTTGAGGCTGAGATCCTCTATTAATGTAAAAATATAGTACTCTCAAGCTCCAAAATAATGCACAACACTAATATTAGTGTATATGTAGTACAGCCTTTGTCAGAATCCCATTATTTTGACATAAAAATGCAAAACCAAGACTTTACACAGATCTATTATTCAGTATTCATGATGAAGTTTTAATTTAGTTTACATATTACCACCTCATAGAGTTGTTTTAACCTTATTAAACTTTTTCAATTACCATGGGTGAAGTTTTGTGTATAATTGGAATCAGGTCTTAAATCCATGAATTTTTTTATTTAAAAAAGATCTCCATATGTTTGTTTGTGAAAATGATTAATTTTTAATATGCACATAATTTTTTGGGTTTTCCTTCCACATATTAAAAATGTATTTGGGGTTCCAAAAGGGAATAAATGTTTATGAGCCAATGAAATAAATTGATACTCCTTTATATTTTTATTATCCCACTAATATGTATCATACACAAGATGTTTCATGGAAATCTTGTAGGTGGTTTACTCCTCTCAATAGACTTACTTTTATAAAAACTGGCCAAATTTCCAGAAGAGCTCCCCTGAAGCTATTTGCAGTTTCCTAACAGCCACAACCATCCTACTAAAGTAGTTTTTTATTCCTTCTGGACCAAAATATATTCGTGCTAGTTCACTGATTATAAGGTTCGACTATGAAACAATAAGTAAATATTACAAATATTTAACTTATTCTACTATGAAAGTCCTTATGAATAGTGATCAATAAGATAAAATTAATTATAATAATTGTGAATTATTATAATTAAGGCATAAGAAATGATTATATTCTTAAATAAATATAATAATAGAATTTATGTTATAAAAAGATAATATAATAAACAAATATATTAATATATAATAATTAATATATTTATAAGCACTTTATTATTGTTACCAACAAATAATAAAGGCGTAAAAATTGTTTTTTATAAATAAAAAACAATTAATAACAATAATATTACTAATATTAAAGTTATTTATTAATATAAATACTAATTATATCAATATAAGAATTATTAAAAGTAATAATAAAGGGAAATTATTATAAAAGAGAAAATAACCTACTTTTAACACTTAATATAATACTTTTGAAAGATTTTACGCCAAAATAATGTAAATACAGTTTATACAAACTGTAGTTACAAATAAAAATAGAGAAATTACAAATATTCTTTTATTTTATGTGGAAATAGAGTTCAAAGAGATTTCTGTGCAAAACAATTAGATAATTGAAGTAATAACATCAAGATTGATCATTATAATAAAGACTATTTTTGGTCTTTAATAATATAAAAGTTTTATATATAAAGAATAAATAATTTACTTTTTTTTGATTTAATTATTTAGTGTTTTGTAAGCGCCTGAGGGGAAAATAGATCAAGGAGAGCTCTATTTATAGTAAATACCTCCCTCCTGGAGTCCAGTAGTCCTCTAGTAGACGTGTAATGATGCTAGCTACTAGAAATGATCAGTATTTTAAGGTTTGGTGATGATTACATCATGATCAAACCATCTTATCTCATTATTATGCCATTATCTAGAGTTATCACTATAATTCTAAGTTTGATGACTTCATATGCTTGGAAGCGCCCCAAAATTTGTGGATTTGATTATATTTAATCATAAAATAATAGTATTCACCAATTTTATCACTCATATGACTGTTAAACCTAATTCAACATTACAGTGAGTGATCATAAATATAAAATTATTATATAATTTTATGATTATAATCATAATTTATTATTGGATAAACCCAATTAGAATCTTTTTTAAAGGTCTTTTAAAGTAAATATCACAGCCAGGCCCCCAAATGTAAGGTTTGGCTATGAAACAATAAGTAAATATTACAAATATTTAACTTATTGTACTATGAATGTCCTTATGAATAATGAATAATAAGATAAAATTAATTATAATAATTGTGAATTATTATAATTAAGGTGTAAAAAATGATTATATTATTAAATAAATATAATAATATAATTTATATTATAAAAACAAAATATAATAAACAAATATATTAATATATAATAACTAATATATTTATAAGCACTTTATTATTGTTACCAACAAATAATAAAGGCATAAAAAATTGTTTTTTATGAATAAAAAACAATTAATAACAATAATATTACTAATATTGAAGTTATTTATCAATATAAATACTATTTCTATCAATATAAGAGTTATTCAAAGTAATAATAAAGAGAAATTATTATAAAGGGGAAAATAACCTACTTTCAACACTTAATATAAAAGTTTTGAAATATTTTATGCCAAAATAATGTAAATACAGTTTACACAAACTGTAGTTACAAATAAAAATGGAGAAATTATAAATATTCTTTGATTTTACGTGGGAATAGAGTTTAAAGAGACTTTTGAGCAAAACAATTAAATAATTGAAATAATCACGTCGAGATCAATTATTATAATAAATATTATCTTTGTTCTTTAATAATATAAAGGTTTTAAATATAAAGAATAAAGAACTTACCTTTTATTATTTAATTATTTAGTGTTTTGTAAGTGTCTGAGGGGAAAATAGAGCAAGAAGAGCTCTATTTATAGTAAATACCTCCCTCCTGGAGTCCATTAGTCCTCTAGTAGACGTGTACTGATGATATCTACTAGAAATGATTAGTATTTTAAGGTTTGGTGATGATTACATCATGATCAAACCATCTTATCTCATTATTACGCCTTTATTTAGAGTTATCACTATAATTCTAAGTTTGATGATGTCATACACTTGGCAGAACCCCAAAATTTGTGGATTTCATTATATTTCATAATAAAATAATAGTATTCACCAATTTTATCACTCATATGACTGTTAAACTTAATTTAAGATTACAGTGAGTGATCATAAATGATCAAGATTAAGCTCAAAACCTTATCCTTAATAACTTTTAAGTTTTAAACGCTAAAGATATTTGGAGTGTGAATTATAATATCCTGGCATGTCCTTACTAAACTTCCAAGAGCATTGTATTACATCATCAAAACTCTCTTTTTGATGATTTTTCTTGTAACTCATCTTTTCTGTTGAAATTTGATATTTTAAACTTCAAACCATGATTTCAAGGGGTTATACCTTGAATATTATAATACAAATTACGTCATTCTTCATTAATGAGCTAGTAGAATCTTACAGTCTACGTCTTTCCAAAGTTTGGACCACTTTCACAACAAAGTGGTCAGCAGCTTCAATGATTTTGATCAATAAACCATTACAAGTGTTAACCTTATTTATAACTTGTAAAATAAAGTTCATTTCTGTGTTTTTACAATGAATATGTGGTTACTTTATTTTTGGTCTAACCTTCTATCTTGCATATTTCAAGAGATATTAGCTAAAAACCATGAATATATGCATTGACCAAAAAAGTGCATATATTCAGCTTAATTCCTTAAGGATTAACTTTAGAGAATAGCTTTAAAATTGTTTTATGTGTGAAAGTTTGTGGGGAATCCAATGTTATAGTTTATTTTACATGTTGTTTTATTGGTTTCTGAAATAATTAATGATTTATGTATTTCATAAGGTATTATTACTTATAACTCATTAAATATTGACTTTACAGATATGCCATAAAAATATTATATGTGTATTTTACCATGAGGAATCTAATGGTGTAATTTATCTCACATTTTTATTCATTAGATTCTGTTTTAATTCAGATTTTGTACTTCCTTATGGTATTTTACTAATTTTTGAGATAATTATCATAAGTATAATTATTACAGAAATTTTTCTGTGACCTTTTTGGATATGTAGTCATATCTCAAAGGCTCACACTGATCAACTTCAAGAATTGAATCTTCCTGTTCCATGTTCACCTTTTGAGTTGAAAAGTCATCTGGGACCACTTCAGAGGCTGTTAAGAACATTAATAGATGTATTCAAATACAATACCCTGAATTTGTGGAATAAGTTTACTATGAAGAATTAAAGAGCTTTATTAATACTGCCTTAATATATTCTAATTTCTCTTCAATACCTACCCATCATCCCTCAAAGAGGATTTATGAGTCAGAAAAAAGGAAATACTAAAAATAAGAATAAGTGCACTTGATATTATATAATTGATATTGAATTCCCATGAAAAACTAAGCCATAATCACCTCACCAACTCAATTCTATTAAGTTTGTGCTGAATGATTTTTCTTTCCATATTCCCAGATGCCAGAAAGGACAGAGCTCTCAGTTTTCATCATTCAATATATCAAGTAGGCTTTGAATGTGGTTGGAGATGGTCAATTTGGCTTCAGAAGTGTGGAATATTCTTTTCATGAGGCTAACAATATGTGGAAAAGTGTAAAAATTAACTTGGCACAAGAATTGAGGCTAAGAATAAGTTTTATGTCAAACTGAAAACTATGTGAGATATCAAATATTAATGTTTGGAAACATTGGACTTCTATCATACTCCAGGAACCAAACAATATTCAATAAAAATTGCAGGATCAGGCGATCCAATTTTCAATACGTATTCAAGGAGACTTTTCTTTTACTAAAAGATCCATTAAATGTTATTCTTTCCTCATTTATGCCTCCCCAAAAACCATTTTTTTCTTTTTTTGAAATATTTTCACTTTTTTCTTTCAAGCTTCAAGTATTCTTCTGTTTTTACAAGTCCTTAAATTCACATTAATTGGAAGAAACATGCTTATCCAGAATTTATGGGGTGGTGAAATGATTATCAAAAACACTCATCCTTGTACTTACAGGATATTTCTCAATCAAGCTACAAATAGCATAGATCAATTGATCTTTTGATTCTATCAGAACTAAATATGGCTTCTTCTTTGAAACTTTCACCTGTTATATCCCTGTAAGGTGTGGATATGAAACTTTGATAAAATATCAAGTACTTTTCCTGTCCTCAAAATTTGCACAAGGTAAAATTATTTAAAAATAGTAGGAAATAGTATTTTTAAGAGAGAACACACCAATTTTATTGTTTTTAACTTTGTAAGTATGAAACAATGATATAATAAAAATTTATTGTTTTACCAACAATAAAGATTTATCCAAAAATACTCTATAAGAGATATTTAAGGCTACAAAAGAAATTTCTTCAAGAGCAATTTGAATTAAAATTAATTGAGCAAAGAACTGCAAGCAATTAACTAAAGAAAACATTCTTTAAAAGGATATTTAAAGAGAAAACACACCCAAAAGTTACCAGAGTGAATTTGTAAACAAAGTGCCAAAGTTAACAGTGATGAAAGATGCTTTAATTCCCTTTTGGGGTGGTTCAAAGGGTAAAATGATTATAAGAGTTAAAAACAATGATTATAATGATTTTTCACGTGGTTGAAAGGTTTAAAATGATTTAAAAAGGGTGATTGGAATCTTTTATTGATTGGTTTAACAGTGTTTAAACTAATTATAAAAGGAAAAGATTCTAACATGAAGAGAAAAGTGGGGCAAAGAAGACATTCTTTTATAGCCATCAATTGTCTTGCTCCAAAAGTAAAATTTACTCTTGTCAGTCGTGAAAAACAGTCTGACAACAGAAAAGCCAATTATGGAATCATTGACCTCTGGTTTAGACCAAAAAGGGGCTGGTTTGAGCCATTTTTTTCTATTTTTAGCCATTTTAGACCCTTAGATCAGCCATTACTATAGCCATACCTGGTCTATAGCCTTCAAAACACTTCATAATGTGTGTAAGAGGCATAGAAACCAGTTACAACCGTTTTTACTAACATTGTTTTAACTTAAGGGTAGTTTTACCCTCTTGGCAACAGTTAAAACTGCCCAGGTTGGTATCAACACCTCATCATCAATTGAGTCACAGACCCTGTGACTCAATTCCAGGCCAAAAGTAATAAACTTTTGCGTGGATTTTGACATCCCATGCCAGTCAGCAAGTATTTTGGGGGTCTAGCTCCCCCTTAGAGCTAGAGTGTCTTGTCCCCCCCAGAATTAATCTTTCCAATTTATTTTTTCTTTAATTCCTCATCAGGTAATACACTTGTAATTTACACATGCAATTCAATTAAATTTTTACAGTACAAAACTGTCATAATTGATACCTCATATGTAAATTACAGTTCACTTATGTTATACACATGCACATTTTGACATTTCAATTAAAAATACTTCAATTCCTCATAACTTCTAAACTACACACAACACCTCAATTTTAACACAAAAATTGATGGTTATCACCACATGTGGTGTGAATTAAATTAAGGTTTTGAGGATTTTCATACTTTTGTACAAAAAAATACTAAAACCTTAATTTAAGCTTATTTAGAGTTGAGTTACAGAAATTTCATCCAGAAGTGACCCCACTTTATTTATTATGAGGAATCCAATGGTGTGATAATTTCTTTATGTTTATTTATTGGATAAAAGGTTATTATATAATTTATATAACTTTTTACCAAAAATATTTTAATTTCATAATTTTCATTAAAAATTCATTTTTACTTAATTTTTACAAGTAAAAATGTATTTTCATAATTTTAAATTTTATTGTAATTTTATTTTTAAATTATAATTAAGTTTTGATTTTTAAATATGAATTTGTATTTATATTTCAATTTTTATTCTTATAATATAAATAGCTTTCTTTTATTCATATTTGTATCTTAATTTATCATTTGTGGTCTTTTGGGTATATGAAAATACCTCTAATGCTCACAATCCCTCTCAAAATGAGTTTAATTCCCATTTTTATGGACAATTTGCACTATTAAAAATTCATTTCTGGAGCCTTATACAGGCCAAAAATGACATGGGCTCAGATAATTAATTAAATACCCATTTTCTGAGAAATTAATAAGCTCAAATACCAAATAGTTCCCCCTTTTTTGGGTGAAAATGGCTAAAAATGAGCCCCAACCCAAGGTGTCATTATGCCTCATTTTTGGCCATTTTGGCCCTTTCAAAACCACTAGAAATACCCTTCAAAACAATATTTCAGGGCCCACACATTGATTTCCATGCAGATTTATAGCTCTTTTCAACAATGCTCAGTTCTTTTGATGAGTGAATTTGGCCACTTCCACAAAACACATTTTTTGGGGGGGAATTCCTAAGGTATTTTCCCTTTTTGGGGCCAGTTTCAAACCCCCATTAAAAAATACTCATGAAGACCAATCAAATGGATGGCCTCTTTCTGTTTTGAATCTTCATTGGGGGGATCTATTTGGCCATTTCTATCCCAATTCTGTTGGGGAAAATGGCCCCTTTAGCCAAAATTTGAAAAAAATAAAACAGTGGGCCTTCAAGCACCTACCTTCCTTAAAAGTAAAAAAACTGATCAAAATGGCCTGTTTCTGTAAATTCTGTCAATTCAGAAAGAATTGGCATAGATGTAGTACTCGGATTTACTAGATTGACGCCGGGAACTGGGCATTCACAGGGCCCCGGCATTGGTTTAGCAATACCCTAACATTATGTCAAACATTCCCTTTAGTTTAAGTTCTATGTAAAAATATCATTCTGCCTCTAACAGATAAGATGAATATTACTCCAAAAAAAAATAAAGATAATTTTTTTTTTTTTTTGGAAATAATTTCAATTTAATTAAGTTTTTTTTTCTTTGAAATTCAATTAATTGAACAAAAGTCAGTAGATAATATAAAATATTTCAAATTAAAATAATTATAATAAGCATTTCTTATCTTAGTTAATAATAGATTTTGTGTCCAATTTGTTTTTGAAACTATTAATAAATATGAATTTTATTTTATAGAGGAAAATTCCAAGACAAATTATATAAAATAACTTACTTCTTATTTATTCTTATCATAAAAATTCAATAAATTGAAAAAATCTCATTATATTCAATAAAAACTCAATTAAACATTAATCTTCGACTCATTGTTTATTAATAATTATAGTTGTAAGACCTAATCAAGAAATTCTTGTTCTAATGAACTCACTCTGGACTGAGCGATATCGCCAGAAAAATGTCCGCCTTTGCATGGAGATTGCATTAATACCAGAAGCTCACAACGTTCATCATGATTTAGCGGCCCTTTTGTAGCATCATGGAATGGCTTAAATATTAGCATCGGTGTATATTCAAATGTTCGGTAAAACAGTCAAACTCACAATCAAACAGGTTAAAGAAAGTTGAGCTCGACCCTAATGGACGCCACAAAGCAAAAGTCGTACTATTGTGTGCCAAGCCGGGATAGGGTAAGACTGCAATAGCAATTTTAGCCACTCAAGCTAGTTATCAAGTCATTGAAATAAATGCAAGTGATGATCGTAGCTCAAAAACTGTCACCGACCGTATCTAAAGCACTTTCGAAACTCTCTTGTTCAACCTTGGGCCCAAGGGCGGCGGAGGGCTCACGCTTAAAAATAACCGACCTTTTTGGGCCATCATTGACAAAATTGATGGGGAGTTTTAATATCTCAGAAAATAAAATAAATAGTGCTCCATTATTTTCAAATGTTTTTCTTCAAATTATTAATGAAACGCTTTGAGGAACAATGAGGAAGAAATTATTATTCAAGTCCGTTTGTCATCAACGGGGATAAACAACATAGTACAACTATTGGAAATTGCGATAGGTAAAGATCATGAAATGCGGCTTAGTCCAATTTCTAGCTTTACTCGGCGATCTTGGTGAGAGTTAGGTTAATATGGAAAATAAAATGACAGGGAAAATTTCAGGTTTGAATGACAGAAAGAGAAATGTGAAATTTGCAAAAATTGAGGGTTGAAGCTCATTTAGGAATAGCTTGTACAACAGATGCCGATTCCCACCTAAACGAGAAAAAATGACGATTTTCTGAGAATATTTGTCTGAATCTGATTGCAAAAGAAGTTTTACTCAACTGGCAAGGTATGGCTACTGCATCCCTTTTCGTTGCGGTAGTGGTATTAAAGCTACAGCGACTATAATCCAAGACTAGCTCGGCTGGCTTGTTGCAATTTTCGCCTACCATCTCGATTCTATAGTTTGCGAAAAAAATGATTAGTAATTCAAGAAATTTGGAATTGAGAATTCAACCCACTGGAAAAATAAGGAACCGTAAAAAATGATAGTTGTCCAGGGTGTCACCCATGTCACATCAAGTATTTCCTGTTCACCACGACAATGACTGAAGTGTTCCAATTAGCTCAATAGATATACACCTTGGGCCTGAGTGCAAGTGTAAGCAAGAAATCTTACAGCTGGGCACCAACGCTTTGAGTGGGAACCGGCTTGTCATGAGTTTTCTTTTTAGCGTCTTTTTCTGATCCCTCACCTTTTTTATGGTCAGTAGACGATGTGTAATTAGAGCTGACAAAGTTGGTGAACGTAGTGCACTTCCAAGAAGACCTGGTAAGTGGGCATGATCGTCTTGGTCAGTGAACAAAGTCGTTGAGGTGAGCAAAACTCTTGTGAGGTTGAAATGAGAAACTGACGTTAAGGAATTCAAGCTGAGGTTCCCGCTTGAGTCCAAAGAGTATGCTATACTTCCCAATTGCTGCCGGAAGGAATGTTTACTACATATTGTAAACAAAAAGGACTCATCAAGCTAATGACAACTGCCTCATTCACAATTGGATCAGAAGGAAAGGTTTACTCAACCTCAAATCTTGAATTTCAGCTGTTATGGCCGTGATATTCATGACTCCTGTGCAAGTAGCCTGTACTGCTTGTTCCTGCAGGCCCAAAAAGTATAAAAACACAAAAAGTGTCAAAGTGATGGACATCTTGTTGAGCTGTCGTATTCGAAATGAGGATTTGCACTTGAATTTTGGCAGGAGTAACGTTTTCGACGTAGTTGCTCTTTGAAAGTTTTAGATGTTCAAACGATGGGTGGTAGGTGGTTGCCCAAGTAAATTGCAAGATAGCCAAATGGATAAGGCTTGCACCAAAGATAAATATCCGGAGGTTTCCACACAAAGAAATGGCTCTGACAAGTGGGCTCGTTGGCCATTGATAAGCAAGATGAGCTGAAGCAGCTTGAAGACATGTCTGAGTAGCTGTACGAGGGTGAAACATCCGCCAACGCAGGGAAGTGCTCGACTTTTACGGAAACTTGACGCTTATCTCCCGATGTGGCTCCCAACGGCGACGAATTCAGGAACTCAAACGACGGGAAGCGAAGACTGATAAGGATATCTTTCATGATTTCCCCGGAAGCATTGTTAGCCAAGATCAAGGACTGCCGATCAACGCCAAGCTGGCCTCATCTGAGAGCAAGGCGATATCATTACACCTAGTTAAAATACTTCCGGCGGCATTGAAACATAGTGAGGTTGGGCTACAAGCACCGAACACTAGCACCAAAGCCTTGGGAGGCACAAATGCATGCAGGACTTCCCTCAAAGGTCTGCTTTGCAGCTTGAAATAAATACGCTGTCCAAAGGGAGAGCAGCCAAAGAACCAATGAGGCCTGAGTTAGTCAGATCAGACCACTGCTGTATGGAATCGACGTAGTTTCATGTCTTCCAATCCTTCGAGAGGCTGCTTCAGCCAGCTCGGACTTTTCTGCTTGGACTAACTCTCCAGTAGTGACTGGCTGTATGAAGAAAATGAAGAGCTCTCGAACAGACCACAATTTCCTTCACTTGCTCATAGCTTTGCCTATCAAGCTGCGTCGATGAGCAAGCGAAATGCCGTAGCAAAACCTTTCTGCGCCAAGAGACTTGGTAGCCTTGGTCCCTATTTGCAAATCGGTGCCGAAAGGCCAGCTTAATTAGTTTGTGCGATGGATGGGAACGCTTGGAATAGCATAGCCTGCATTGGAAAAGGCCAAGAACAGCGGCATATTTCTCAAAGATATAAGCAGCCAGTTTTATTTTCAGTGGTGTTTTTTGGATTCTCTGGTTTTAATAAAACCCTTTGTCAATGGAAATGATATACATTGTGGCCATATTGATACTGCCAGGTATGGAATCTTATAGATCAGCTGAAAAACATAGGAAGCAGCTTATTTTATGTTGTTCCAAGATATGTCTACTAAATCCTATATATGGAGGTGGCACCCGCAGATAATCACTGCGCAGTTGCCAATGGTATCACTACATAATTACTGTATCTTGAAGCCATTTTTTGTATAATATGCGAAAGATTACTCATCCTTGGAGGCAAGTAAACTCAATGAGTCCTCAAAGATCATATAAATAGCAGTAGATGTAAATGTCTGTCCTGAACACTCGGCACAGGGGAAAATGGAATGACGACTCCTTGAATGTGTCATACCTGTAAATAAATTAACTTGTTTAAAATCTGTTATGATTCTTTCTGAAGTTGATCAGTTTTCTCCTAGATTATATTCATTATAATCATCACCCCCTTATTTTCCTTAGCTTCCTGGAAAAATATCTTCCACTATTTATTATTTTAAGACATAATTTTCAAGGGAAATTGAAGTTTTTAAGCTTTGTTTTAGAATTTAAAAAGCATGAATTTGCAAAAAACCCTTTTGCATTGCCTCTTTCAAAAGAATATTAACTCAAGTATATGAGTTGATAAAAACAATTAAGGCATTTTCAATCAAAAAGTGAGAGGTTTTTGAAGTTTTTATGAAATTCTGTATGATCTTCATATGCCTATTAAGAATATATATCCTCATATATGAAATGTAAAAATATAAAAACTTTATGTTATTTAAACCTAACATCTTACCTACTCTACTCGCGACTTCCTCAACAAACATATCTCATTTCTCAGTGTCTTAGTTTTATTTTGTATCCTCAACTCATCCCATTTTCTATTTATAATGTAGTTTTGTTTCTTCATCTCAAACATTATAATCGAAAATCATAATAATAAGAATATTTGATACTCACTCTTTCATATTTGACCATTACTCTGTGATAAAGTAAGATGATCTCTCTTTTCTTACTAATATAAAAAAATGTGTTGTTGACAATAACTTACAACAATTTGATTATAATGATTTACTCTAGTTATATATCTTGGTTTGAAGAGTCATCATCGTTGTTGTAGGTGCCATATTAAAATCCTGTCTTTTAGGTATTTATTTGTTCCCTTTTTCTATACATATATATAAAACTTTCACAAACATATGATATTGAAATCAAAAAATTTAGTTTTATTTGCCTAAAAAAATTAATATGAAAAACTTCAACAGAAAATTTGAAATTATATTCAATTTTGATTCATAAGTCTTCATAATTTTGTTGCTTGAATTCTCAAGCTTAAGGGAGTATATTGGGAATAATGTTTATAGTTAGCTTTAAAAAAAATTGAAAAAATTAGTAATCATTTTTAAAATTTATTAAATGCATATTTTTCAATTAATGAATTCATGCAGAGCTACTTGAAAGTTTTATAAAGGTATATGTTAAGATATTAAGAAGATAAATGTACTAGAAACCCCAAGGTACAAATAAATTAAAAGGAATTGTAAGATGTGTCTATGAATCTGTTGATAATATTACTATTAATCAAAAGTACTATTACTGTTCTTATGAAATATAATAATAAAAATTATTATAACCACAATTAAATAACTAATTAATGAATTATATCTTTTACTTGTTATACACTACTAGTGATTATAACAGTAAGCAGTAATTGTCTACTAGAATCAATTACAAGAAGTATTTAATACTAAAACTTCTTTATGGAAATAACAAAATTATTCTAATATATAACTATCTTTTTCAAGAATAATTATAGATATAATTCTTGAAAACAATTACTAGAGAAAAAATTTAACAATTAAGATAAATCACTTACCAATACTCCAAAGAACTTATTAAAGATAATAACAGAGAAATTTGATGGATAATTGTGGATTTAATGGATCAAACTGGATTAATAACAGTATTAAAACAGTATATAGTTGATCTATATGATTTCATGTCTTTCTCATTGATTCTGAAAGAATAAAACACTTAAGAAAAGCTTTAACTAATACTTACTTGTTGGTAATAAAGGTATAATCGAATAATGTGATGATTTCGAAAAAACAGAAAGAGGAGGCCTCTTTTAAGTCAACAACAGCGCACAAAGGCATTTCATGGAGCAAACTGAAAAACCACTGAGTGAGAAAATAGTAAAACCTTTTGGATTATTTATTGCATCATCTGTTGTCACATAAGATTATCATAATTACTTAATTGAAGCTTTTACGTGACTACCAACCCATTTATGGTTAAGAATAAAAGGAGTAACAACTGTAAATATTCTTTTATTCCAAAATACTCATTGATTTATCAAAATTATCAATTTTATTGTAAATTTCATCACAGGGTGTATTTTCTGGGAATTTTTAAAGATTCAGTGTTTCACGTGGAACCATCAAAAATGGACTGTATGTAAAACTTTTAATTTTACTTATAGAAGTATAATTATATTTGGTTTTTATATGAATTATAAAGTTCTCAATTGGTCCTGAAAGTTTCAGAAAGATTAATTCAAAATTGTATTTTTCATGAATTTTTGAAGTTTGTACCTCATTTCTACATAGAATTGCAAATAGCACTATATGGCTGGTTGCTGTCAGCCTGTGACTCAAAACCAGAGCACAAGCATGACAGCCAAAATACCATAAACCAATGGTATAGCCAAAATACCACCAAAACATGGAGCTGAGCCAAATTAGCTCAAAAGGTATCAGAAGAAAGAGGAAACTTACCTCTTTCTGAAAATAAAAGTCCCATCACCATAGGACAAGAAACAACAAAGTTATTCCTGCTCAAAGTTATTGCTGAGCATAAACCTTAATTTTCACCTCTCATCTAAAATCTAGAAGGAGAGGCTTAACCCCATCAAATGGGTATTCAAAATGAAGCTCTAAGCCAGGGCTATCCAATGGTACCAGCCAAACTGAGCTAGCACCAGTATTACTTGAGTTATGGTCAAATTCAGACCAAATAAGGGTGAACAAAACATTCACCTCTCATCTAACTTTTACAGTTTTAGTGTGAGATACCTAAAGTGGGGTCTTTTTGGAAAGAGCACAATCAGGGCTATCTTATGGTGCCATCTATTTCCTCATAACTCAACTACAACAGAAGTTATTGGCCAAACAAGCTTAATACAGCTTTTGACCAGACAACGCCAATGTACAAAAATACTTGTACATGGGATAACTTTGTCATATTTAATGATAACCATGTCAAGTTGGGTACCATTGTGTAGAGCTCATACAGGGCTATTCAATGAACCAACTGTGAGCTTGATATCTCAAAAACCGACAGAGTTATGACCATTTTAAGGTCAAAATCCCACCTGCTGTCAGATACAGCCTTACCATGGGATAATATCCCATAACCATGAATATGAGGTGTCAAATAGACGAAGAAGCATGTTTTTACTTCAATACCTCATATTTCAGTCAATGCTGGGGTCCCATACAGTTTCTGTACAGCATTCTACGCGTCATACACGTCAGAATCAGGCTGTGAGGTCCCCAGATGAAAATTTTCACCCTGTATTGGTGAAAACTGCCCAGATGTGGTTTCAAAACCACATCTGAGCCCAATACAGGGTATACAGGCTGTTTGCAAACCACAAGCCTGTCCTGGAGAGTGAAAATCTTCACTTCCTCTACGTGGAAAGGTCTAGCAGCCTTTCCACCTCAATTTCAGGATAAAAGGAGGGCTTTTCACAGCCAAAAACCTTCCATCATCCTGCTCTTGAATAACCTACGTAGTAAACTGTCAAAAACAGCTTTACTCTTGGTTAAATAATCAGGTATACTCTTAATTTAAAGTATTGTAGTCCTTATTATTGTAATCCAACAGGTAAAGCTGCACCCAGGGCTTTCAACAGCGCTCACCACCACTATATCTCTATAGTAAAGCCCTTTAAATCTTAAAATAAATCATCTATTATCCATCTTATCATCTTTTAAAACCATTTTTACCGTGTCACAGTCATAGTTAAAGCTTGTAAATACTCATATACACCTTTATCATAGACTCAGCCTGACAGTTGCTATGATTTAGATCAATGGATACTAGTCCAAAAAGGGTTTTAATTACTCTTTTAGGGCTTATACATGGAAAATAATTAAGAATTGACATGGTTAAAGGAGTATAAGTTGCTCTTTACCTCCTTGGCATGTCAAAATAGCAGCTTATTTGCTTTTTTTCTTATGATATAATGAAGTTTTGACTTGGTAACCAAGTTCCCAAAAGTTTTTAGTATAATGATTGGGCCAAGATCAGCCATTGATCCAAGCTTTAGAGCTGTCCATGCCTCAGAGGCCTCAGAAGTTGGGTACCCTGGCTCTCTTTGATGTCTTTTGTCCCCCTTGACTATTTTTTATGTCAAAATAGAAATTCAGGCTTAAATACTGATATCCACTATGGATGTACCATAATATTAAGTGCCACAAACATGCATAACACTATTCTCAGTGTATATGTAACATGGGATTTCTCACATTCCCATTATTTTGGCGTGAAATTGAGAAAAACAAAACTTTTCACAATTATTTTATGTGGTATTGAAGTATTTTCCATATTACAACCCCAAAGGGCTGATTTGAGGTTATTCACTCTATGGAGCTACCCTAGGTTAAATTATGTGTAGAATTCAAATCTGGCCTTAAATCCATGGACTTACTTCCTCAATAAAAAGTTATTCATCTTTTCTGAAATTAAAAATGATGAATTTTGAATATATGCATGACTCATGGGTTATTCATAGTTCAGAATTTATTTTAAAGAGAATTGTGGCCTATTTGAGTATGTAAAATATACCTCAAGGCTCACAGGAATAATAAGTAATATTGCTTATTTAGCTTCTTTTTAATTATTTTACTTCAACAAATGAACACTTTTTAATATAGTCATAATTCACTTTGAGTAAACTCAAATGGATTAGATCAAAGAATATTCAACATATATATATGATCTTGTTATTTAGCCTGAGATTATATTTCCAATAGGAGAATTTCAGAGCTTCATGATAGTTGTCTGTTTACATCAAAAAATTTCATCAAAAATGTCTCAAAGTGAATAATTTATCAAATGGTCAGAAACATGCCAAATCCCCATTACACAGCCTGAATTTGTTTATCTCAACATACAAATTGAAATTTTGGGATTTTTCAAAAACCAAATCTATTTTTCTGTTGTATTTCAGGCAAAAAAACTTTTCTTTTTGGGTACCATATACTAACATTTCTTATCAAGAATCTTAAATTTCTTTTAAATAATCAATCTTAATAAGCCCAAGACTCACTCAAAGAATATGCGCTATGAATACATCCACTAATATTCTCTTGAAGTTATGAATGAAGCTCTTCATATCTTTTGGGGAAAGAAATAGGTGTCCATCTGAAGAAATTTCTTAGTCACATCACATATTCCTCTAATAAAGAATGCAAATATCAAAAACTATTTTTCATATTTGTACTTTGAAGTGCATGTCAAGGGGTAGCATTTTTGTCAAGAAAATTTTTTGAACTCCAATAAATTCAAAGATTTCCTTTGTAAATCAACTCATTTTTTTTCATTCTTTAAACCTGAAATCTTATTTGAAACTATTCAGCTTATTATATTTATGTTTTTCTCAACAATTATCTTATAATTAGTCTTACTTTTGTCTTTCTGTAACCATTCTATTAGAAATGAAAAGTCTACTAAATTTGAAGAAGTAAAAAATGGCCAAATATAGCTGGAGAATAAAAAAACATTCAATTAGATCTAAAATGTATTAGGTATTGAGGGACTTAAAGCTTAAGGAGTTTGGAGATAGTCATTAAATCTAGTTCCAAAATTTAAAAGTTGATTAAGAAAGTCACATTTGATAACATTTGAAGGTAGGCTTAAAATTGGGATTATGATTAATATTCAACTTGAAATAAAAGGAAGTGTTTTTTTATAAATGAGGAAATTATGAAATAAGCTTTTGGGATAGATTGAATATATTGTATTTCCATCATTAATATTTGTGGTTGAGTTAGTTTTGAGAAAAAAAATACAATCTTGAATTTTTAAGAGTTGTTGGCTTTGGGAAAAATTAAAGGTTACCAAGTTGAAAAAACACATTTTTTAACAAAGAGATTAGGACTGTTTGATGTTTGAATTTGTTCAAAATCTTTATTTGGATTACTTTTTCTGTTTATATGTTTGAAAAAGTATATCATTGAATTTTTGAAAATCAATGAAAGTACTATGGCTAGCTATTTTTTAATGAAACTATAATTAACATAACACAAGAGTTTTATTGGAAAATACATTCCCTAAATTCTAAGTGTTGAAGTTTTAGTTTTAATATTTTGAATTCTACATAGTTTTGTCATTCAATTTTTTCATTCAATCCTAATAGCTTGTATTTTTGAAAATGTATCATAATCTCGGTTTTTTTCTTGGATTCTGTTGTAAAATTAATTCATTTCTGACCCTCAGACTCTTGAAAATTCTTAGGAATGTAAGAAATTCTATAAATACAAAATCCATTTCTATTATTTGTTGAAAATTCATTTTATTTCTGAATTTTTATTTAATTTCTATGAGATTCTTTTATCAAGGCCCCTTAATAGCTAATTTATTTTTACATATATTCTCTTTAGCTTATTTAGAGAAAATTATTTTTAATTATTTTTTTTAAAGAGCGTGAGGTCCTTACTAATCTTATCAGACCTCTTCCTCACTGACGTGATCCATCATGTAATCACTGATCCACATCACCGCTGCGGATTGGTCAATGATCATCTATATATATACCTTCCTCAATCTCACTCAGCCTCTCATCTGAACTTACTTTTGTTTTCAATCACTTTTTTTCTCCTCACATCATCATCTATCACTCATTTTCAGTAGATTTGTATGACCTGACCAACACGACCCCAGAATCAGGATCAAGACTCATCTTCTGACTATGGGTGATACTAAGGAACAGTCGAGGTAAACTCATTAAAAACCAATATAATTTCTTATCCAATGTTAACCAGTTGTAACTATTGTGTTAACCTATAAATTTGTATTCAGGCTGTACCCTTGTAGTTGAATAAGTAGTTCAGATAGACGTAGAACTATCCTCATCGCTAGTGTTACAATTGTTGAAGGTAAATAACTCATCCAGTTATTTTTATCACCACATTAGTCTATTAACCCATTAAGCTAATTTTCTACTCATACTAACCACTCTGTACTTAATCATCCTTATTAGAACCTTACCACTACTGTGTGCAAGAATATTGATTATATACTACAATAAAGTGACGGCAGAAGTTGTTAGATCATAATCAACTCTTGACTTTGATTACAGAGTGATTTTAAAAAGTCAACAATAAACAAATTTCATAGAAGAACTTATTGATTGACATGAAAAATTGATTGAAAAGGACTACAAAGCACTAGATGGATTATTAGGATATAAAATGCGAAGAGAAGTCAGTTTATATGGAATGCGAAAGAAAGCATTCAAAAGGAAAGAACATGTATTAGAAAAATGAATGTATTCATGTAGGAGGAAACACAACACAATAGATGCAATGTACCTAGTTAATTAAAAAGAAAAAGTAAACAAAAGAGAGCTCTTTAATATAAATATAGAATCAAGATGACTAATGTTGTGTATTAAAATAATGAATTTTTTCCCCTCTTCATATTATCTTATAATTATATATTTTCATTCAATCAATTAATGAAAACAAAAACAAATTAAATCAACTAAGAAAGCATCATTATTTTTTACATCATTGTCTAATTCAATAATTCCAAATACCACAAACATTCTCAAAGCTAAACTTAGATATTCAATTAGATTTCAGGATTGGCTTCACTGATTTTCCAAAAGAGTAAAAGAAACACCATCATGTCTTTCAGTAAAAGTGGAGGAAGAGCATGGTCTAATGTGCAATTTAGTTTAAAAAAACGTTTGTTACAGATTTCAGATTTGACTTTTCATGCACACATACCAAGACATTGTCTTTTCTACGTGATCGTGAGAGGGCCACATACATTTTTCCATGAGAAAATACATCTGTACTCCAGTATACCCCTATATGCTCAAATGACTGACCTTGTGCCTTATTAATAGTAATTGCATATGGAAATGAAATTGGAAATTGATATCTACTGAAGAAAAAACCATAATTTTTCTCTTCTTTGTGGTGCAGCTTGATCTTTTGCAAGACTACTGTATTTCCCTTGTTCTAGCCTGTCATTATTGTTCACACAAGCATATGTGGCCTTATTTAACAAACTAATAGCCTTGTGCCATTGCACAAACCTTTGGCAATGTTAAGATTTCTTAACAGTATAGCTGGTGTGATTTGTTTCCTTTCAATATTATGCCTTGGAAACCCAGGCACTTGGATACTGTTTCTCTTTTTGTCTTCACCCTGGAGATTAATAGTGGATGTTGTCATAGACTGTTGTCCTGATGAAAGGCTCAAACCAGTGACGTATATCATTAGTTGGTAGTCAGTAATAATAAATGACCTCAAAACGTTTTTCTCCCTACCAGAAGAACCCACGATTCATTGTGTTAATCCCAGTCAATCAGTGGACCTAAAACTTATATTTTGCAACCCACTTGGAAAAGTCCAAATAAATTACTCATCAACCCCTTTTTCCTAACAGTGTAAGTAACATTAAGCTTAACTCGTAATAATTCCTGCACAAATTTTGTAAAGGTGTCATTTAGTGTTAATACATTCAGGCATTGTTAATCTTTCACTAACCTGTGGGTTCCACCCATTGTGGCGCACTGCACAGGAAAGCATAGTTTCAGGATTATTACCTATCTGGTGAGCTTTCTATTTTCGATAAATCACAGAACCAAATCCACATGTGTGTAATTTTTTTGAGAATTAAACACAAGTTAAAGTTGCTAGCCCTAAGAATGATGTACACTGAGGATTATAAACACCACCGTATGTATGTTCATTTGCACTTTTAGATATTCTAACTGGAGCTTAAGATTTGCTTCCTGCTTTTAAGGTGTTAGAGAGATTGGTATTTGCCAAGAGTTTCAGGTAGACCTCCTTAGTATCATTTTTATCAATCCTAGACACAAGAAGCCCAGCCAAGAACCTTTGAAAGCCATAAATATGACCAGGTGGAATATTGGTAGGGAACTGCGATTGTATCATAATCAGAATGATCATTCAATAAGCAAATCTTTTTTGTAAGCAGAATTGCACTGCTTGCCAACCTCTTAAAGAATGCCTGAAACTAAAACAATTTCAAATCCATGGGCAAGCTTGCGACTGTTTTCCATTGTTTGAGTTATACAAAATTTCTGGGTTATGATATTAGAGCTTTGATTGGTTCAAATTGGTTCAAATGGGTCACAGTATTAAAATGAAAGAGACCTTTATGTGAATTTTTAGTTTTCATCTGTTTGATTGTCTTTGATACACAAATGAGGTTCTTGAAAAGGTAAGTATTGATTGTCTGGTGAAAGCAAAACACAATAGATTGAGCTTAATAAAGAAAAACTATGTTGGAAGATTGATTGCAGTCACTAAGTTCTTGGTCTTGAAGCTGGACTTTTACTACAGTAATCATTGTTATTTGTAGTTCCTGTTTTGGCATTTGGCCAAAGCTTCCAAATGGGGATGTAACGTGTTTTAAAAATCATGATATCCTGGCTAAAGAAAAAGGAAGCTATTTTGGATCTTTAACTTCAATCAGTTAATTGTTGGTCTTGAGAATGAGTTTTCACTACAGTTATCTTTATCATCCATATGTGTGGTTTCTTAAGGTTGGTATTTGACCAAAATTTCCTGCTGAGGCAATAACTTCTTGGGTAATTCGTATTCATTAGAATTTCAATTCTGAATGGTCTTTTCCAAGCTCAGAAATGCTAAGTTTTCATTAGAAATCAGAAACCTATTTCACATCATATGCTATGCTCAACGTCATACAGGTTTGCAATATTTTCCCCTAAAAGGCTAAATTAAGGTGGAAATCCAAATATTTTGTTCTATTTGCAGTTTATTAAATCAGAAAAAGACATATCTCTCAAATAAAGATTTTGAAGATATAAGAAGGTCATGGGGAGGCTCAATCACTTTGACAATGCAGTAGATTGAGGGTGAAACTATTGTCAAATTAATTTGCGCCATATGTCTTTCAATATATTTAGATTTTCATTCAAATATTTCTTACAAATTTATATTAAGTAGTCAGATCTGATTAGATGAAAATTATTATCTTAAAATTTTATCCTATCATAAATCAAGCTTTAATAGGGGGAGTAAGTTTTTGATTGATCTGGTCCGCTGGCACCTGCAAATCTGGATGCTGGAGATTCAAATCAGGCATGCCATATTTTCGGGGTTCATAGGCCAATAAAGCAGGGATGCTTGCCCCCAATTTATTATTTCTTTGTTTCCTTTTTCAGTTGTTTATCCACTTCACTCATCAATACCTTTTTCTTATTTTCACAAACTCTTTAAAAAAACCTTTTTCATTCTTAATTGCTTGTTATAACTAATACACTATGCCCAAAAAATCATAGGGTCGATAATATCTTAATAAGTTTATTAAACCACAAAAAAGGTATCTGTACTTAATGTTTATTAAGATCACTGAAAATTCTCACCAATAATTAATTACATGTGATTGACTCCTTACTCTTCAATTATTTGTGTATGATCGATGTACTGTTAGAATCGCTAATTAGTGAAGATGATACAGTTGATGAAATTATTCTTTTGGTCCTATCCAATCTGTGCACTTCCTGAAATTCACAGTAAGGCAAATTCTAACTTTTTTGTTTGGATGTGCAGTTACCTATCAGTCAGGGGTGCCAATATTATACATGAGGAATTCAAATTGGCCACATTTCTTGGAACCCGAGAAGAAAATTTCAAGAAAATGGTCTGAATTAATCACCATGGTTCTCTCAATATCTTCCATCGGATCAAGGATTATTTATAATTCCAGAGGAAGATTCCATGTCCTCAACTTGACGTTTGCATGAAATTGGAACTCACATTGGAACAACTTGGTAGCAATGTGAATGGGGCCTTGCTTGGGAGCTTTGCAAGAAATTACAAAATAAGGTGAGGAAGTGTTGCAATAATTTTATGTAAGCCTGTTGGAATATCTTGTTCTTTGGGCGCAAATTATCTTCAATCATCAAATACTCCAAAAAATCAAGAAATATCTTTTCATATGGCTCAGGAAGGCTTTCTTGATGGGAAAACGTTCCAATTGTATCAGCGCCCTGGGGTCAATGTGGATGTTTTTTTGATTGAAAGAGGAATTAATAATTGAGTTTTTGGCTATAATGTTATGATTTTAAGAAGATAAAAGCAATTCCGCGTTGGTTTCCGGGTTTATTTCGCGATATTACAATGCACAACACAATGGGTATTTTTGATCAAAATGAGTCATTTTCTGATACAGGTAAGTTTTTTCATTTTAGAAATATATTCTTGTTTTCATTCAAAACTAATCATGCCTGCAGGAGAATATATTATGAAAGATTCTACCTATAAAATAGGGATGCACTCCTAACCTTGATATAAGGGTGAAATTGTAGAGAATGGGTTGAATTTTTTGTTTAATTCTTATATTTCTCAATTGCGGGTTCAAATTGAAAACTGTATTGGAATACTCAAAATAAAATGGGAATCACTTCAAAATTTGTGATCTATCTGAAATAAGAATGCAGACACGAATAATATAGATCAGTGGATTTATCCATGCAAATTCCTACATAATTGGCTCATTGATCTCGAGGAAAATTTAGAGGAGGTGGCCACCCCTCTTGATGCTATGGTGTTATTGCCAATGTATTTTCAAGCGGATGGGTCTCCTTCACAAATAAATTTCTCACAGGTTTAATTGTATTTTTTAACTTTCATGGTTTATTCCAGGCCTATCTAATATTTTATAAGTATTGTATTGACTTTTTAAATCAAATTTTCACCACTGAAATAGATATCACTTTATAGTTCTCAGATTATTTTCCCATTTAACTTCATTATTCTTAATTGTGTGCATGGTGGTGCCTTGTATATATTTTTTTGTCTAAATAAATTAATAAGCTGAAATCCTCAAGTGCCTCTAGGGCCCCACAAATTAATGGATGCCCTTGCCACTCATTAAAAAGCTGAAAAATATGAGATACCACCTTTCAAATAGGTTCAACTTGATAGTCACCCTATATTCATTTGCCACCTAATGAAGCTTATTTATGCAGCAGTAATGGTATGTCAACTCAAAATTTTGCAAAAAACATTTTCAGCAAAATATGAGACTTTGTAATCAATTACCCAGGAGAAAAAGGTGGTAATGAATTGGGTAAATTATTTATATCCTGATGTTGATTTTATTGAATACAAACATACAGACTATTTTGAGTAAATCAAGAAGCTCTTAGGACTCCTTGAGGGACTCTCATTTATTACAATTAGGATTTCAAACTCACAAATTTTGCCACATTCCTAGAAGTAATATCTGATTGTGTCCAAACAGCTCTTCCATAAAGACGCTTGATCCAGATGACATAATGTCTCACAGGGGAATGTAGAATTGATGAGGCAACTAAGCACAAATAATTAACATGATGGGGGGCTCTAGAAAGATTTCATAATGAAAAGACAAATAGAAAAATTTCATTCCACATAAAATTTTCTTTTACAAGGTTTATCATAGAAACAAAATGAGTACCATATGCAAGAACTTGGAAATCTTGTCATGAGATTTACCCGATGAAAACAGTTACCTGGCCATTTAAGCTTTGTTATCCTTCTACTTAATCATAGAGTCTTTTTCCCACCTCTATGTTTCAAATCTTATCCTCTCCTTCTACAAATTGTAATTGTTCTCAGTTTTTTCTCTCATCTCCTCTGTAGCTTCTGTGTAGTTTTGCATTTTCCACTCAAATTTTTGTTTTTCTAGGCTGTAAAGCCAATTAAACATGCTTTCATCACCAGTGAAAGTTGCTTCTTGAACTTAATTGAATTTTTACAATAGCTTCAGCCTTGAATCACAATTATCTGGCTCTCTTGAGCTTCTTTTCAACATGCCCGAAAGTTATTCCTATGTTGTTCTTCTTGAAATTGGAATGTAACAATCTTTGATCCTTTTACTTTTTTTCATTGTCTTTATGGGTCAAATCTTCAGTTTAATATTTATACATATTTTGAATTTTCCTTTACCTTGACTCATACTTTTATATCCCTGATTTTCTGTCAATTTCTTCTATGAAAACTTCATTATTATCGAAGACTGAGAGCTCCAAAGAAATAATAACTTGTGTTGTATTAAGTTTTTCCATTGATTCAGTTTTTTCCTTGCGACCAAGAATATATGAATCTTTTCTTAGCATGAATACATTGATTCTACTTTCTTTGCAAGCGTCATACCCATCTCTTCATAATTCAATCCTTCCCCAGTATTTTGAGGCCAAGAAAAAGTCAAAAGTATCTTTTCTTTCAAGTTTTCAATCAAATATTTGAGAACACCGTTGTCAATTGAGCTTCAGGAAAGGAGACACTGAGTTTATGTAACCAAAAGAGCACTCCTATCGTCCAGATAGGTTAATAAAAATTCTCCAATATTGGTCTGAGAAGTCTTCTCAAATAAATGATTTTAGTTTTATTCATCTTTCATATAGGAACAAATGCTCTCATAATCCCAAAATATAAAGTTTTCCTTTATGGCTGGCTTCAATGTGTATCTCCAATGTGTTCTCTTCTTCTTAGCTTTCATTTGATTAAAAATTCCCAAATTGAATCCACTTTCATTAATGGTGAAGTGACCCAAACCTCTACCCATATGTGAGGTACTAAAATTCAATTGAGAAGCTGAAAAGTGAGAAATATTGTTCTACTGGGAGAAGCACAATGAACATATTCTGAAGTTCCAAGAAATGGTATTTTCCTGGTCATGATGGATGGTGAGTTAGGATTTGTTCCCAATTATATTTATCCCGATTTGTTTCCTGAGGGGAGCTAGCATTATTTAATGATGAAATTTATCTCCTTATGTTTCCAAATGGAGGGTTAACATTTTTTCCTAATGATAGCATCCTCCCTGGTTAGAGTCATAGGTGAGTGAACATTGCACATCTGCATTGATCTAGGAGCTATGAGCATCGTAACTTGGCCATGATTACTTTCCCATGGGAAAATCTTCCCTTGAAAGGCTTGGGATTTACTTTTCCTTGGCATCAGCGCTGAAAAATCAGTGTTTTTTGAGGATAAGGGATTGTAGTACTGTTAACTTGGGAAGAAAAAGTGATTGAAACATGATTCAAAACTGGGCCTTTCATGATTACTTCCACAGAAGACATAGACAAATTCCTCTCCTCATAAAAAGTAATGATGGTAGACTAATAGGGCCATTCGGGATCATCTAAAAGGGGTACAGGAGTATTTCAGTAAGTAACATATGTTTTGAAAAATACACACCTTAAAGAGCCTGCTGTTTTATTATTTAAGGGTATAGCTGACTCAAAACAATAAAAATGGTGGAAGGAAAACATTTTGGAAAAAATGATGGTGGTGGGGTTGACTTGAAGAAAAAGAAAAAACAAGAGGTGGATTTACAGAGGTAGAGAGATCCCCAACCAAAAAATAAGAGAATAGGAAAGTCCTTTTATGAGGGGACCCTTTTCTGATTTTGGGGAGATATGTTCAAGAATAAATATGTTTTTTTCATATCTGTAATATGAGATGAGGCCTTCTTTAAGCTTCACATTGAATTTTTTTTAATTTTCATAAAGGAGTCATAATGAAAAAGGGAATATTTCTTTTATTTTGAAAGAAAAATCTGACTTAATTTTCATCTTCTCTTATCACTTTATCAATAAAAAGATAAAACTCAAGAAAATGATATCAGCTGATTATAGTGAACAAAGAAAGAAAAAAGGGAGAATTCTATACAGAAATAGATTGATCATCAAGTCTCATTAACAGATGAATATTCATCATATAATAGAGTCAAGGGTATTTAATACAAATTCCAAAATCTGTATGAAATTATTATAGGTCAATGAAAACATAGAACTAAGCTATTTATTTTTTTCAACATTCTCAGTTTCAAATAAAATATATAAAAATTCAACAATAACATATGAGACATGACTTCAAATATTAAATCTCTGAGATATTTTGGGTCATATATAGAGCACCTTTATTAAATTACTATATCTAAGACTCTTATTGATTAAATAATACTTAAAAACACTTTAATAAAATAGAATAATTTTAAGAAATACCAGAAATTTATATTTATGCTCTCAGATGGAGTATCTTTCCCAATTTGAATTTGCCAATTATTTTTCCTTAAATGAGTATCATTAATAATATGAGCAGTTTCTAGTCCCCAGATTTTGGAACTTAAGAGAAGTCTTTTCACTATTGGATTGAATTAAAGAGAGGTATTAAAAATAATTTTTATCACACTTTACCAAGGTATCAACCTGGTTTTTCCATTTTTATTAGTTTAGATAGATTATTTCTTAAAAATATTAGTACTTATTATCTTTTATGTCAATTAACTTAAGTCCTGAACAGAGAAGACCTATTTGAAGAAGGTTTAAGCACATAAAAAGGGAAAAACCATCTATCCTACAATGGTCCCATACTTATTCATGGAATCTCTCTCTCATCAAGTAGAGACATTATTTCAGCTTTTTCAAAAAAGAGAACATATGAGAGATATTTTACTTCAAAAGTTGTAAAAATATGCTTGACTGAACCTATTAATAAAATAGAGACTTTTAAATCTGAATTTGGGCTCCATATCAATATTTCATTTACTCACTCAATATGCTGTAGGCCAGATCTTGGGGCCAAGCCTATCTCCTGCTGGGATACCTGCCCATTTTGGACAAACTGTATCTGGTACTGAGTTCATAGCTGGCTTCTTTATATGGTATTTAAGCTCTGGGACAGGTCATCTTGGAGTTTCCAGTACCAGGAGTGGTACTCAGGGGTATTGAGGACTCCTCTTTTCCTTTTTTATCTTCCCTTCCTGCACTTCTTTCTTCTCTACTTTTCCCACACATTTTTCTTTCTTAAACCTTTCTCCATGTTCAGAACTTATCCTCCTCCCACTGTTTCTTTATCAACTCTGTGCATATTCCACCTACTTAAATAATTGATCATTCATGTCTTGATTAAAAACATCTTCACCCTTGCATGAAACTATAACCAGGATAGTTATCTTACCACTAGTTTTTCTACGGGGAGAATCCTCTCAAAAAAAGCTTCATGTTTTTGGATTTCTTTCATCAAGTGTAGTATTCCATTCTGTCAGCTTGTTATTCCAAACAAAGCAGCAGCTTGACATCCAAATACCATAGGTAATGGTATAGAAATTATTGGACAAAAATATCCCATAAAGGTCTAATAATAAAGAGAGAAATCCCCAAATATACATATACCAACCTTACCTATCAGCCTGTGACTCAAAGCCAGAGAACAAGAATGACAGCCAAACACCATAAAACTATGGTAGAGAAGAATACCACCAAGACATGGAGCTTAGCCAAACCAGCTCAAAAGGTATCAAAATAAGGAGGAAACTCACCTGTTTCAAAATATACAAGTCCCACAACCATAGGACAAAGAATAACAAAGTTATTTCTGCTCAAAGAAGTTGCTGAGCACAAACCTTAATTTTCACCTCTCATCTGAAATCCAGAGGAAGAGGCTTAACACCAGCAGATGGGTATTAAAATTGAAGATCTAAGTTAGGGCTATCCAATGGTACTAGCCAAACTGAGCTAGCACCAAAACTACAGAAGTTATGGCAAAAATAAGGTCAAATAAGGGTTAATAAAATATTCACCTCACATCTAGCTTCTACAGTTCTAGTGTGAGATACTTAAAGTGGGGTTTCTTTAAAAAGAGAACAACAAGGGCTATCTGATGGTGTCATCCATTTCCCCATATCTCATCTAGAACAAAAGTTATGGGATAAATAAGTTCCATACAGATTTTGAGGAAATCATATATCTGAATAACAAAAATTGAACATGGCATAATTTTGCCAAATTTAATGTTAGCCATCCCAAATGAGATATCATTGTGTATATAGTATCCAGGGCTACAAAATGAAACAGCTTTGAGCTCAATATCTTCAAAACTGACAAATTTATAGCAGCTTTAAGGTTGAATTCCCACAGTTTGGCCAATACACCTTTACTGTGGGATAATTTCCCATAACTATGATTATGAGGTGTTAAAAAGACAAAGAATATTTTTTATACTTATTTACCTCATAGTTAATTCAATACTGGGGTCCCAGACAGGTTCTGTACAGCATTCTACACAACATATACATCAGAAGAGGTCTATGTGGTCCCCAGATGAAAATTTTCACCCTGTATTGGGGAAAATTTCCCAGATGTGGTTTTCCCAATACAGAGTATACAGGCCTTGTGAAAGCCACAAGCCAGTACTTTGAAGTGAAAAATCTTCACTTCCTCCACATGAAGTGGGCCTGAGGAGCTTTCCACCCAATTTCAGGATAAAAAGGGCTCTTTCTCTGCCCAAAAGAGGAATCCCCATCCTGCTCTTGAATTCCTATGTAGGACAGCTGTCCAGAACAGTTATACTCTTGGAAAAAATCAGGTATACCTCTAATCTTAAGTATTGTAGTGGTTATTATTGTAACACAACAGATAATTATTGCACCCAGGGCTTTCAATAGGGCTCACCACCACTCAAATACTTCAGTAAAGCCCTTGAATACTCTTTAAAACTCTTTTTATCAATCTTTATCTGTGTCACAGTCACAGTTAGGGTTGTATATACTATCTTTATTACTATATCATAGACTCAGCCTGACATTACCCAAATAGGATAAAAAATCACAAAGATATACCCTGTCAAAGATAATACCAAATTAGCAAAAACATTATTTTCACCTCTCATATAGATTATGCATATTTAATGTAAAACACACCAAAATTGTTTTTTATTATAGATTGAAAGGAGAGCTTTATAATGATACCATCCATTCCTCTGTAGCATTCCTACCTCAGGAGCTACTATTATACCAAATTTATGTACTAGGAATCGCTCAAAGGTCTAAGAGGGCTTGTACAAAACTGTACAAAAGCATCCCCAAGCTGAAGACATATATAAGAGCTTCAATTTGAGATAACTAAGACTTCTTTATCTTCAAAATTTGTTGAGATTTTTTGGGTTCAAAGTTCTATTATTCAAAATACAGGATTTATGAAAATGGCAATAGAAAGAAACCCCTGTACCTTTGCCATATATTCATAGAGCTGTACAGTAAAGTATAAAAAGGTGTAGATCCCACAAAGCCCTAAAATTATGTATCATTGATGTACTTATATTTTCTAAATTGGTATAGATATCTGTCTTAGAAGCTTCTAAAGCCACATACTGATGTAAGAAAATACATAAAAAAACTTGAAACCCTTATAACTTCTGCTATTTTTGAGAAGAATGCATCTGAAGCATACTGAATTGCAGAGCTGATCAAGCCCTTCAATTATATTGTGAGCCTTAGAGGTATTTTCATATACCCAAAAGACCACAAATGATATATTAAGATACAAAAAAAAATTGAAATATAAATACAAATTTATATTTGAAAATCTAAAATTAATTATAATTAAAAAATAAAATTACAATAAAATTTAGAATTATGAAAATACATTTTTACTTGTAAAAATTAAGTAAAAATGAATTTTTAATAAAAACTATGAAATTAAAATATTTTTGGTAAAATTTTATATAGAATATATTATAACTTTTTCTCCAATAAATAAGCATAAAGAAATTATCACACCATTGGATTCCTCATAAAAAATAAAGTGGGGTCACCTCTGGATAAAATTTCTGTAACTCAACTCTAAATAAGCTTAAATTAAGTTTTTAGTATTTTTTGTACAAAAGTATGAAAATCCTCAAAACCTCAATTTAATTCACACCAAATGTGGTGTTAACCATGATTTTTTGTGTTAAAATTGAGGTGTTGTGTTTAGTTTAGAAGTTATGAGGAATTGAGGTATTTTCAATTGAAATGTCAAAATGTGCATGTGTATTACATACATGAACTTTAATTTACATATGAGGTATCAATTATTACAGATGTGTAATTAAAATATCAATTTAATTACATATGTAAATTATAATTGTATTAAATGATGAGGAATTAAAGAAAAAATAAATTGGAAAGATTAATTCTGGGGGGGAAAGACACTTTAGCTCTAAGGGGGAGCTAGACCCCCAAACTCCTTGCCGAATGGCGTGAGATGTCAAAATCCAGGCAAAAGCTTATTACTTTTGGCCTGGAATTGAGTCACAGGGTCTGTGACTCAATTGATGATGAGGTTTTGATACCAACCAGGGTAGTTTTAACTGCTGCCAAGAGGGTAAAGCTACCCTTAAGTTAAAACAATGTTAGTAAAAACACTTTTAACTGGTTTCTACACCTCTTACACACATTCTGACGTTCTTTGAAGGCTCTAGACCAGGTATTGCTATAGTAATGGCTGATTCAAGGGTCTAAAATGGCTAAAAATAGCAAAAAATGGCTTAAACCAGCCCTTTTTTGGTCTAAACTAGGGTTCAATGATTCCATAATTGGATTTTCTGTTGTCATACTGTTTTTCACGACTAACAAGAGTAAATCTTACTTTTGTAGTAAGCAAATTGATGGCTATAAAAGAATGTCTTCCTTGCCCCACTTTTCTCTTCATGTTAGAATCTTTTCCTTTTATAATTAGTTTAAACACTGTTAAACCAATCAATAAGAGATTCCAAACCCCCTTTATTAAAAATTTTGAACCTTTTGACCACGTGAAAAAATCATTGTAATCATTGTTTGTAACTCTTATAATCATTTTTACCCCTGAACCACCCCAAATGTGAATTAAAGCATCTTTCATCACTGTTAACTTTGTCACTTTGTTTCCAAATTCACTCTGGTCACTTTTGGGCATGTTTTCTCTTTAAATATCTTTTTGAAGACTTTGTTCTTTAGTTAATTGCTTGCAGTTCTTTTCTCAATTAATTCCAATTGAAACTGCTCTTGAAGAAATTTCTTTTGTAGCCTTAAATATCTCTTGTAGAGAATTTTTTGATAAATCTTTTTGTTGGTAAAACAATAAATTTTTATTATATTATTTTTTTATACTTAAAAAGTTAAAGACAATAAGATTGGTGTGTTTTCTCTTTAAAAATCCTATTTCTTACTATTTTAAATAATTTTACCTTATACAAATTTTGAGGACAGGAAAATTAATTGATATTTTATCAAAGTTTCATATCCACACCTTAAATTTGGGGGCCCCGCCATGATATTTTACCTGTGACATATTTTTTTTACCTTTTCTAATCTTTTTAATTATATTGAAAAATCAAAAATGTATAAAAAAATACTTATAATTCAAAAAATCCTTCAAAAATAATTTCTTTTTATAATTATAGGTGAGGCTTTATTTTTTATTTCTCTTTTGGAAAACCTTTTTTACTTAATTAATTGGCTTTTTTTCACTAATTTTAGTGTCTGACAACATGGTAAGACAAGAAAATTTTGAAACAGCCTCCACAGTTACTAGCATTATTCCTGCAAGCACTGTTATTATAACTCAGAAGAACCAAAAAGAGCCAATTTCTTCTGAATTGATCAACTTGGATATCAGTAATACTCTTCAGAAAGCTAAAAATTTGGAAAATAGTAAGTGTTTGATGTAAAATCAATATTTTAAACCTTTTTAATAATAAAATATGCCTTCAACCAGATCAGGAGCAAGCTATAAGACCTCAAGAAGCTCCCAAAAAGGTCATAGACATAATTATGGCAGAAGCCAAACAGATACAGAAAGAAAAGGGTTAGTAAAAGACTTCCACAACAATAAACTGTCCAATTCTGATTCTGATGACACTATTTTACCTTCAAAAAGAGCTGACACTGCCACAAGAAGCCTCAGTGGACATTTAAAAAGCCAGCCAGAAGGCTTGCAACAATGCACTGCAGCACAAAGAGTACCAGATCCTTGGAGATCTATGGAAAAACTGCATGAGCTCATACCTGACTGTAAGAAAATTCCTGGTTCATCCCAACACTTTCAAGTTACTCAATGGATGGCATCCATTGATGGAAAAGAAGAATATGATGCATTTAACAGCAGAATGGAGGAAAAACAACCCTCCACCACCAAAGAAAGGGCCAAGACCAGCCCTGGTGGCCAGCACCAGCAATTCCAACATGAAAAAGCAGCCACAAGGTCAAAACAAGGGCAAAGGGAAGGCACCAGCCCCAAAGCCTTACAGCCAGAGACACAGGATTCCAAAGATTCAGCATGATGCCATGGAAAATGTATTCCAGATGGCCAGAACCATGATGGAATTACAGAAGAAGGAGGAAGCCAGATTAAGATTCAAGAAATGATTTCTGACATATTTGATTCCATCCCAGAGTTGTATGAAGCTATAAATGACGTGAAAAAACATCTTTATGATAAAAATGAAACCATTTGTAACAACATTAAAACAAACAGCTTGAGTCTGTGCCAAATTAATGAAACACTTATGTGTTTTGAAAAATGTTTAAGAACAATTAAAACTTCCAATAATGATAATTCTTTTGGCAATAAAATAAATGAACAATCTGCCAATATTAAAGAGTTAACAGAGAAATATTCTAAGTTCAATATCTATGTCATAATTGAAACAAGAATTAAACAAGCCATAAATATTATCAAGACAGATAAAAAGAAAGTTCTTGATGAAATTTCAAATTCATTTACTGAAGTAAAGACATATACCATTGCCTTGAAAAAGTGTTTTTATGCTTCACAAGAAGAAGTATCAAAATTATCAATGAAATTGAATCAAGTCACTGCTGTTAATACAAGACAGACAGAGTTATGGCAAGAACTGACACATAAAGAAGAAATTTATAAAATTGAATTAATAAATTCTATACAAGCCTTCCAAAATGAATACAGGAATTCCCAAAGGTGTAGCAACAGTAAAATGAATGATATTGAACAAATACTGAACACCTTACCAAGAATGTCTACACCTCTGAATCAATATGAGGGCACAAGGATTCCAAATCCACAAGTATTGGATCCTGATAATTCACAGTTAAAAAATGAATTATCCACTTCTTTTCATAACTTGGAACTATCAATGGGCCAAGCACTTTTGAAAGAAGTACCAAAACTTAAAGCATGGCCTCACTTCAGTGGTGAAGGAGAATATGACCATATGGAATTCATAAGAGGAATTGACATGATTAAAGAAGATTTTTGAATTACCAGAAAGATTGGTAACAGCAAGATTTAACACCTTTCTTACCAGATCAGCTCACAGATAGTATATTAAATTAAGACAAGCACATGGCCACCAAATTTGGACTTGGTGGAAAACCCAAATTATCAACAAGTGGGCCAATGATGCTTGGAGATTTGAATTGGAGACCGCCTTTGAATCTTCCAAACTTAATGCTGATAAAGACAAAGCTTTACCATGGTTTTGCCAAAAAAAAAGACAGACTAACAGCATTATACCCTGAAATGTCATAATTTATGATCCACAGAAAGATTCTGAGACAATGTGGAGGTGACTTATAGCATGCTGTCAAAAGCAGGAATACTGAACAATATTTATCAGAGGATATTATCAATATATTAGAAGAAGTAACCACCAGAACCAAAATTGGTTCTAGTAGGGTGAATCTAAAAACAAGGTTTAATAAACCTTGGGAAGATTCTGTGGACAAAAACCCTAAAGAAAATTTTGATAATAAGTATAAATCTGTAGATATAGTCAGAAAGTGCCATTTTTTCCAAAGCACCACCCATCCAGCCAATAAATGTCCAAAAAGGGGGAAATAAATTGTATTGATATTGAAAAGGAACCTGATTTTGAAAAAGATGACATAATTGAAGACAATTCAGATGATAAATCATCAACATTTTATGAATCTTCAAAACATATAGAAAATATTGATACCACTTTTGACATCATGGAATCTTATTCCCACTTTCCACAATTGAGCAATGGTCAACTTGATTTTTCAAAAGTTCAAGATGCACAACTTATGAAAACCAAACCAAAGAGGGGGAAAGGTTATACAGCTGGTAACTCCTGTATAACAGAAGTGGTGATTGACAATAAGCCCACTAAAATTTTGCTTGACCCAGGAGCCTTCTGCTCTTGTGTTGGTAAATCTTTTCTTAAGACTTGTGTACCAAATTTTGAAGACCAATTGTTACCAATTGATGGTATAAAATTCAATAGTGCAAGTAATCCAATGAAAGAATTAGGAATTTTTGAGAACAATGTCATATTCCCACACATCAATGGGAATTTAAGAATCACAGTTGAATTTCTTGTTATGGAAAACTGCTCTAGTACCCATTTTATATTGGGAAATGACTATTTAATCATGTATGGAATAGATTTGAATAACAAAAAATACAGATACTTTAATATTGGAGACAATAAGCATCAGAAATTTGCCTTTTTACCATTTAAAAGACAAATTACAGTAAATAAAGTATCACCAGTCAACTTAGGATTGGTAAAATTTAAATCTGAACAGTTGAGGGAGGCTGAAATAAGCCTTCATCTGACTGATAAACAAGAAAATGAACTTTCTTCCCTTTTGTATGACCACAAAGGAGAATTTGCTTCAGACAAAGAACCTCTAGGAGCAATTATTGGTCATGAAGTTGACATCATTCTCAATATTGAAAGACCCTATCCACCACTCTTAAGGAGACCTGCATACCCAGCAAGTACCAAGTCAAGAGAAGCTCTGGAAGCTCATATCAAAGAACTTCTAGACCTTGGTGTAATAAGAAAAGTTGGCCACAATGAAGAGGTAGAAATAACTAGACCAGTCATAGTGGAATGGCATAATGGAAAATCCAGAATGGTTGGAGACTTTAGAGCTCTGAACACTTACACTGTTCCAGATAGGTACCCAATACCAAAAATCCAAATTTCCCTTACTCAAATATATCAAGCAGTGTATATAACCACTATGGATTCCCTTAAAGGATTCCATCAAAATGTGGTGACACCAAGAGCAAGAAAATATTTGAGAATTATTGTTCATTATGGAGTGTATGAATATTCAAGAATTCCCTTTGGTATCAAAAATGCACCTTCACACTTCCAAAGAATGATGAATGAAATCTTCCCTGAAGAACTTTCAGAGGGATGGTTAATCATTTACATTGATGAAGTTATTTTCTGTTCCAATACTTGGGAAGAGCAGATGTACAGATTTTCCAGAGTTTTGATAAAAATTCAATCTTTGAACATGAAAATCTCTTTGAAGAAATGTTATTTTAGATTTAAAGAACTTAAAGCACTAGGACATGTTGTATCTGGTTTGTCCCTTGTAATTGACAAAAACAAAGTTGCAGCAGTATTGCTAAAGCCCATGCCTCAGAACAAGAAGGAATTCAGTCATTTTTAGGCTGTGCAGGATATTACAGACAACACATTAAAGATTTTTCATCCATAGCAAAACCACTTTATAAATTGTGTGACAAATACACAGTATTTGAAATGACTTTTGACAGAGTTTAAGCTTTTTAGTCTCTGAGAGAAGCCTTGACCACTGCTCCACTCTCACTGATTCCAGACTTTAAATTGCCTTTTAAATTGTATATTGATGCATCAGGGGATGGGCTGGGTGCTGCACTTCACCAAGTCCAGATCATAAATGATAAACCTGTGGAAGGACCCATATGTTTCATATCCAGGCAAATAAAACCAACTGAAGCCAGATATGGAGTAAGTCAAATGTAATGTCTATGCCTTATCTGGTCCTTGGGAAAATTGTACTTCTTAGAGGGATGTTTTTGTGAAGTGATAACAGATTGTACAGCTGTCAAATCACTTTTAAACATGAAAACACCTAACAGACATATGCTCATATGGCAAATAGCCATACATGAATACAGGGGCAATATGACTATTTTTCATAAAGATGGGAATGTTCACGAAAATGCAGATGGACTAAGCAGATGGCCATTACCAAATAATATTGATAATCCTGCTTATGTGCCAGAAGAAGCTTCACCACAGATCCCAATAGAACTAATAAGTCTTACAGACTTGAATACCACCTTCTTTGAAGAAGTAAGAAACAGCTATACTCAAGATAAGAATTGTAGCATCTTATTCCAATTACTTAGCAAAGACTGCAAAGACAGCTCTCTAATATATGCCTTGGATGAAGTATGGAAGAAATCATATGATGAAGGAAGATTTCACCTCCTGGATGGTATAATTTACCACAGAACCAGAAATACATGTGTCATGACAGTTGTGGAAAGGTCATTAATCAATCTTGTACTAAAAGAATGCCATGACAGCCCCTTTCCAGCAAATCTGTCTGAAGACAGAACAAGAGAAAAAGTGAAGACCTGCATATGGTGGCCAATGTGGCAGAAAGATGTTGCATAGTATTGCAAAACCTGTGACAGATGTCAAAAGGCAAATAAATCCACTGGCAAAAGACTTGGAAATATGATGAAAATACAAGAACCCAGCAGACCTTGGGAAATTGTCCATATGGATTGGGTAACTAGCCTACCACCAGGAGGTGACAGATGTTATAATGCTTGCCTAGTGATTGTAGACAGATTCAGAAAAACTCCAATCTTTTTACCATGTCACAAAGATGATACAGCCATGGATACAGCTCTTCTGATATGGAATAGAGTAGTGTCATGGACTGGCATATTTACAAATATCATTACTGACAGGGATCCCAAATTCACTTAAGTACTATGGACAAATCTTCACCCATTATTTGGCACTAAGCTGTCCTTCTCTACAGCCTACCACCCACAAACTGATGGTCTAGCTGAAAGGATGATCCAGACCTTAGAGGACATGGTAAGAAGATTTTGTGCATATGGCCTTGAATTCAAAGATTGTGATGGATTTACCCATGATTGTTGCACTCTGTTGCCGGCACAGGAATTAGCATATAAAACATCAATCCATGCCAGTACCAATCAAACTCCTGCTATCCTAGAAAAGGGATGGAACCCCAAATTACCCCAAGATTTCTTGAGGAAAGATTCGATTGATATACATCCCACAGCTGCTAGCTTCAAGGGAATGCTAGACAAAGCTAGAAAGCATGCAGTAAGGTGCATGGAAGACTATTTTGCATATGCTAAGGACAAATGGGATAAATCACAGGAAACTCCAGATTTTAAAGTGGGGCATTTAGTTCTTGTATCCACCACTAACTTCAATAACATGAAAGGATGTAAAATGCTGAAAGACTCCTTTGCAGGACCTTTTGTTATTAAGGCCCTCCATGGGGAAAATGCTGTTGAATTAGAGTTATCTGAAGAACTTAGCAATAAGCATCCTACATTTCCAGTGAGCTTGATAAAGCCATATAAATCTAGTGATGCTGAAAGATTTCCCTTGAGGAATAAAGATCCGCAGGTTATACCTCCTATTGAGTCATCTGGAAGTAAGAAAATTACCAAAGCTCTCAAATAAAGGAAGTTGAGAACCAACAAAGTAAGGGAATACCGTGTTATGTACAGTGACCCAACTTGTGAAGATTAATGGTTGCCAGAAAAAGACATACCTGAAGCTAGTAAACTTCTCAGAAGGCTCAGGCACACTAGAAATCACAATATTACAAAGTAATATTCCTTTTTTTAGGGGGAGGGAATGTGGGCCTTAGAGGTATTTTCATATACTTAAAAGACCACAAATGATAAATTAAGATACAAATATAAATAAAATAAAGTTATTTATATTATAAAAAGGAAAATTGAAATATAAATAAAAATTTCCATTTAAAAATGAAAAATTAATTATAATTAAAAAATAAAATTACAATAAAATTTAAAATTATGAAAATACATTTTGACTTGTAAAAATTAAGTAAAAATGAATTTTTAACAAAAATTATGAAATTAAAATATTTTTGGTAAAAAGTTATATAAAATATATTATAACTTTTTATCCAAGAAAAAAACATGAAGAAATTATCACACCATTGGATTCCTCATAAAAAATAAAGTGGGGTCACCTCTGGATGAAATCTCTGTAACTCAACTCTAAATAAGCTTATATTAAGTTTTTAGTATTTTTTGTGAAAAAGTATGAAAATCCCCAAAACCTTAATTAAATTCACACCACATGTGGTGTTAACCATCAATTTTTGTGTTAAAATTGAGGTGGGGTGTTTAGTTTAGAAGTTATGAGGAATTGAAGTATTTTCAATTGAAATGTCAAAATGTGTGTGTGTATTACATAAGTGAACTTTAATTTACATATGATGTTTCAATTATTACAGATGTGTAATTAAAAACTCAATTGAATTACATATGTAAATTATATTTGTATTACATGAGAAGGAATTAAAGAAAGAATAAATTGGAAAGATTAATTCTAGGGGGGAAAAGACACTTTAGCTCTAAGGGGGAGCTAGACCCCCAAACTCCTTTCTGACTGGCATGAGATGTCAAAATCCAGGAAAAATTTCATTACTTTTGGTGTGGAATTGAGTCACAGGGTCTGTGACTCAATTGATGATGAGGTTTTGATACCAACCAGGGTAGTTTTAACTGCTTCCAAGAGGGTAAAACTACCCTTCAGCTAAAACAATGTAAGTAAAAACAGTCTTAACTGGTTTCTACGCCTCTCAAACATATTCTGACGTGTTTTGAAGGCTCTAGACCAGGTATTGCTTTAGTAATGGCTGATTTAAGGGTCTAAAATGGCTTAAACCAGCCCTTTTTTGGTCAAAACCAGGGTTCAATGATGCCATAATTGGCTTTTCTGTTGTCAGACTGTTTTTCACAACTGACAAGAGAAAATTTTACTTTTGGAGTAATAAAATTGATGGCTATAAAAGAATGTCTTCTTTTCCCCACTTTTCTCTTCATGTTAGAATCTTTTCCTTTTATAATTAGTTTAAACACTGTTAAACCAATCAATAAAAGATTCCAACCCCCTTTTTTTAAGCATTTGGAAACTTTTAACCATGTGAAAAAATAATTATAATCATTGTTTGTTAGTCTTATAATCATTTTTACCCCTGGACCACCCCAAAAGTGAATTAAAGCATCCTTCATCACTGTTAACTTTGTCACTTTGTTTCCAAATTAACTCTGGTCACTTTTGGGCATGTTTTCTCTTTAAATATATTTTTAAAGACTTTGTTCTTTAATTAATTGCTTGCAGTTCTTTTCTCAATTAATTCCAATTGAAATTGCTCTTGAAGAAATTTCTTTTGTAGCCTTAAATATCTCTTGTAGAGTATTTTTGGATAAATCTTTATTGTTGGTAAAACAATAAATTTTTATTATATTATTTTTTTATCCTTATAAAGTTAAAAATAATGAAATTGGCATGTTTTCTCTTTAAAAATACTATTTCTTACCATTTTTAAATAATTTTACCTTATACTAATTTTGAGGACAGGAAAATTACTTGATATTTTATCAAAGTTTCCTATCCACACCTTACATATATGCTCTTTGATACTTCATATATCAAAATCTGACTGAGATGTCTTGTCTGGAAGGGTTTTCACCAATACTGGTCTGTACCAAACCTATACCAATGAGTACTGCCTTGATACTGAAAATAATGGTTTTTTGAATATTACACCTGACCATAATCACTAATATTAGTCATAAAAACACTCTAACTTCTTCATAAAGATTCTGAAATGGCCTGTGAAAAAATATTTCACCCTATATTGATCCATACTGATCATTTGTGGTCCCAAACCCACACTTCTGACCATGCTGATGTCAAAATTGGTAATATAGAACCATAAACCAGCCTCCAGAGTGAAAAGTTTCACTCTTCTTACATGTAGAGAACTTACCATCCCCTCACAGTCTCCATAGGGGATAAAAGAAGGCCTTTTCTCACTTAAAAGGACCTCATCATAATTAATTCAGAACTCTTATGTCATAAACAATATTAATAACCAGTAGTACTCCTAGAGTTATAGTTATATAATTATATTTTGCAATATTGTAGTTTCTTGTCATATTCAGTAGATATTCAAAAGATTCAACCAAGACCCTCATCAGATTCATCACCACTTTTACTCATAACAGTACGGTCTTATTTATTATTTTAAACTATTATTACCATGTCACAGTCATAGTACCAGCTTGTATTTACAATATATAAAAAATAAATATAAAATAAACTAAAATAAAGCTGCTACTTTTAAAATATTATAGCTAATCATTAACAGCTGAAAATTATCTCGCCATTAGACTTATTATAGAATTTAAGCTAAGTCTATATATTTTCTCAAACACACAGGACTAAAATTGAGTAAGATATCATGGATTTAGTAACAAAACATAGATATCCTGAGAGGGATACTCACTAAACTAACCAAAAGAATATTCTTACAATTTGCATACTAGCATTGTATTTTTGTTGTATTAAGGAAAATTCAAAGAATAAGTTAATAAGGATCTCTAGGTTTACAGCAATACTTACCCCTGATTCCTATTTCCATAAATACCATACATCTGAGAGAATTGTGGACTTTTATACACCTAAAATTATGGATATGCAAAGTCATACCTTTACATAAAAGACCAAAGTCATGACATAATTACATACCTCAACCATAGTGCATATTCAAATTTTCTGATGAATTTTCAGAACAAAAAATCACCCTAAAGTAACCAAATCAGAATCTAATTGTTCAGAATTGGAAATAATTCAAAGTGCATACTCAGAATTACCAATTGATGTGATAAATCAACCTAATTGGTCAGAAAAATCAATTGATGTGATGGCTCAATCTGATTTTTCAGAAAATACCACACCAAAAATAACTCACTAGCTAAAATGACTCAAGCTTGGAAAATTGATAAGTCCTTTGTTTTTGGGAGGCTCTATGGAGACCCCATAGGATATAAATAGAGGTCCTCTCTCTGACTTCCCTCCATGCTTCTAATTCAGAAAATAATATTGAGGACAAATCCATACCTTATCTAGTAGGATAATCTATTATTATATCAAAAGGATCAGTATCAAGGCTCAGTATCTTATAATATTATTTAAAATCAATTAATGAAAATTATTTATAATAGTAATGAAAGAGTTTCATATTATTTAATAGTCTTACCATTATGATAGTAGTTTTGAAGTAGTCTTTGAAGATATTATAATTGGTCGTAATTTATACTTTTTCAATGACCTTTATTTATAGAAAGGATATATCATATTATCTCGATACATTATATAATAGCCCTTATATATATGTTAAATTGTATTTATATTCATGCTAATAGTAGTATATTACTATGATATTATCTATATCTTACCCTTATATTTGACGTAATTACTGACATAATCACTGACATTGTCGATGACCTAATCGAGTGACGTCAGGACTGATCAACCAATGACGTAATCAGTAACTGGAACTACTTCACACGCTTCAAACTCATGCCTATATAACCTCACTCGCTCCCACTCTCTCAACTTCAAGAAACCAAATATCATCTCCTTTTGACGCTCCAATTATTTTCTTTTCTTCCACATTTGCATTCGATACGACTCAACAGGCACGACGACCTAAGACAAGATCTAATACTATCAACCGACTACGGGTGATACACAGATACAGTGGAGGTAAAGAATCACCGAACAATGGATCTATTGTCATTCCATAATAAGACTATTAACCCCATTTCTCTTTCTACTTAGGCTGTATATGGGTAGTTGAAAAAGTAGTACGGTCAGATAGATTGATCTCTAGTATAAGTGCTCTAGTTGTTAAAGGTATTTACTCACTAAACTATATAGCTATCCAGTTAACTTATCAATGTCCAAACCAAAGTACTTACGTTGTATCCAAACAGTTTTACCACTACTGTGTGTTATAGTTAATACAAGATTATACTTCAATAAAGTGACGCAGAGATTGTTAGAACGTAACTAACTCTCGACTAAGTTTACATGGTAGTGACCAGGTCTCACTTGGTATAATAACGAACACACAGAGCTGGAAAAGAAAAGTTGTAATAAATATGCAATCTTCAACAAACGACCAGAAACTGTTTCCAATGGAAGCAGAAGGGGATGTTGTAGCAAGACAATCCATCATCAAACTAACCCGACAGAACTGGATATGGTGGCGCCAACAATTAAAATATGTTTTCGTATACAAAGGATACAACAACTTATTCGACGCAGAATGGACTAAATCAAACAGGTCATCCCCAGATTTCATCAAGGCAAATGCCTTCGGTATGTCTACCTTACTATCCACTGTGTCTGACGAGCTCCAGCCAGTACTACTCCAAAAGGACTACTTCCTCGAATCCTTGGAGGCACTAGCCAAAGCATGCGGCCAAAACTCTATCATAACATTATGCCAGAAGCTTTACGACCTTGTCAACCTCACCTATGACCCCAATACATCTCTTGCTAGCCACGCATACAAGCTTGTTGACCTATACCGTACGTTCCAGAACTGTGCAGCAGGAAACACCTTCCAGATGGACATTGGAGAAGGTGCCGTCGCTGCAATGCTACTAATGAGCATCAGTCAAGATTCATCCCTCACAGGTCTCGTACAAACACTATACTACGCAACCCCCTTTAATCTAGAACAAATAACCAATCAATGACTTGTTGAAGATAGCTGAAGGTCCAAGAAATCTACTGACTCTACTCTATACCTAAACCAATCCAAACAACTATATCGACCACCTCACCTTCACAACTCTAACCAGGATCAATCCAAGGCCGGTTCTTGACCAGGTAAACCAAACTTCACAAATCATAGTTCCCAGAGGTCGACTCCATCTGGATCAACCCCTACCCGCTTTAACCAAGGAGCAAACCTGGAAGAGAAGTTCAAAGTATTCCTGGACAAGTATATGAAGGATTATATCACAAACTCACACTCAGCGAACCACTCCGAGGAGAACAGTGGTGAAGACACACTAGAAGATGACGAAGGCTTCTACGTCCAAATGGATCAATCCGACAACCTACAAGTAATGTCTCTATCTGAACCAAACACAGAACTAATTCATGACTCCGGTGCTTCACAATCAACTGTGTGTAAACTAGATCTCCTGTCCAAACCACAACCAACGCGGGTCACAATGAGAACGTTCTCTGGCACTATTGAAATCACCCTAATGGGAAAGTTGTGCTTGGGCGGATTTACTCTTTACCCAGTATACTATGCACCTCAAGGGTGATCAAACCTAATTTCAGCATCCCAACTTGAGGATCATGGACTCAGATCGTATCAGAAGAACAATATGATTATCGTCAAGTCAGGAAACAAGATAGTCCAGACTTTTCCAAGAAAAGGGAACTTATATGTATCTCAATATAGTTTCTCATCTAATCTGGTCTGAGAAGAACCCTCACTCCCCTCAGGTACGGAATGGCACATCCTGCTCGGACACCCATCAACCCAATACCTGAAGAAATTCCTGCAACTTAACAACATCAACCAACAACCATCTCTCCGCACTATCAAACATTGTCATGTGTGTAAGTCATGTAAACTCAAAGCGATGCCACACAACCAACCCATTCCTTCCGCAAAGCTCCACTTTGACACACTCGAAATTATGCCTTTAGCTAAACACTCCACCAGATACATTCTTGTTATCATAGACGACTTCTCCCGGTTCAACCGTGTCTATCTACTCACCCAGAAGTCACAAGCCGAAGCGAAGCTACTCTCCTTCATCAATGAAATAAAGAACAAGATTCACCGGTGGCCTGCTTACCTACACTCTGACCGGGGCGGAGAATTCAACTCAACCAAATTTTGTACGGACCTTGAGGCAATGGGTATTGTCTTCGAACGAGGGCCAGCCAACAGTCCCCAAACAAACGGTATCGCTGAACGATTCAACCAAGCCCTGCTGACAAAGTGCCGGTGTCTCCTTGCTCAGTCGAATGTACCCATCAACTTTTGGGATGAGGCAGTCAAATACTCCTCCCTACTAATCAACAACCTGCCCTCTCGCAGCCTAAATTGGAACTCACCTGTCAGTACCCTATTAGCTCATAGGTCCACTATTGAACCAACACGCAATCTGAATCACTTGATCCCGTTTGGCCTGAAGGTTTTTGTATCTAGAAGTATGGGTTCAAAAATACTTCCTCAATCCAAACCACTATTATACCTTGGCCCAGAAGACTACTCCGATGCAGGGCGATTCTTTGATCCTCAAAGCCACAGGATTGTAATCAGCCGAGACTACACTCCTACTAACCTTAAGTTCGACTACCATTCCCCCGACAGTGTTAAGAAACCTACTACCATCCTTCCATACAGACCTCCAATCAAAAATCTACCTACTCGCCCAAGTACTTTCACCACAATACCTCTACAACCCAGATCACCCAATCTAACAAGTCAACAACAACCTACCCCACCTAACTTGAGTCCTCCAACTCAGGAACCACCAGATGTCCCAATCGAAGTAACAGGACCTGAAGAACCAACCGAACACCAGCTGGCATCTGTCTCACCAGCATCACCATCTCGTATTCCCATTCCACAGAAGAAAGGGTACTCCTATGTACCACACTACACAACTGCGCCTCAGAATATCAGCAGCTCAATCTCACGAGACAACATACTAACTTCCTCCCGACGCAACAAACCAGCCACAGGAGGTAATCCCCCTTCATCATCAACTGATGAAGACTTATTTCTCAACGAGGACGTACCTTTCAAAACTGCACTCCAGGATCCTATCAAGGCCCCAAGGTGGAGAGAAGCAATGGACAAAGAATTTAACTCACTAACATCCAAGAATACTGGAACTCTAGTCCCTTCACCTGGAACAGACAAGACCATAGGGGGTATGTGGCGACTAGTAAGGAAATGAAATGAATTTGGCGAAGTACTTAAGTATAAGGCTCGCTGGGTCTGTTTTGGAAATCACCAGGAACATCAAGTGAATTACTTTGACACCTACTCTGCAGTGGCATGCACCGAGTCGTTTAAGGTACTGTTATCAATATTAGTCAACCGCAAATACTCAGCCTACCAATTCGACGTGGAGACTGCTTTTCTGTACAGGGAAATGGATGCACCAAATTATGTTGCTCAAGTTGCCAACTATGAAGTACCGGGTAAAGAAGACTGGGTATGGAAACTCAATAAATCACTATACTGTACAAAACAAGCACCCCGACAATGGAAGGCTCATTTAGTCAACACGTTGAACCTACTGGGACTGAGCTCAAAAGACACCGATGAATGCCTATTCACTAATCATAACAAAACCCTCTTCCTCCACATACACGTGGATGATGGCTTCATAGTGGGTGAGTCAGAAGCTATGATCAAAGATCTCCTAACGATTCTCAATCAGACGTACACAATAAAGACCAAGAAATACCCAACTCAACACTTAGGGTATACACTAGACTGGCAATCGGATGGCTCGATCATTATCCACCAACTTGATTTCTGCACCAAGATTCTTGAAGAATTTAATATGTTGTCCTCCAACAGCATCAAGACCCCAGCTCCAGCAAATATACACAATACCGTAGCGCAAACCTCAACCCCCTTTTCCAAGCACACTATGCAAAAGGCCATTGGGATGCTCAATTATCTCGCTCTACACACCCGACCCGATATCATGTTCACCACCAACCTACTATCTCAGTTCGTCAGCAAACCCACAATGGCCCATTGGAATCTAGTCAAGCACCTCTTACGTTACCTGAATGGCACACGAGGACTTGGTTTACACTATACCAAGACTCAACAACACGAAAGCGAGCTGGTGGGTTGGGCAGATGCTGATTACGCTACATCCCTGGTAACCAAGAAGTCACACTCCGGCTACCTGATCATGTTTCTAGGAAATCCCATCTCATGGACAACCAAGAAGCAATCAATTGTTGCACAATCAACCACTGAGGCTGAGTTTGTCTCAATGAACAAATGTTCAAAAGAGGTGCAATGGCTATCCCACCTGATAACGTCTTTAGGGATCAATTTGAAGGTACCAACACTTAAGAACGACAATACGGGTGCAATCACCATAAGTAATGAGGCACAACTCAATCCAAACTCCAAACACATCGAGGTAAGGTTTCAATATCTGCGCGATTTGGTCAGGAAGAATCTACTGAAAGTTCAACATGTCCCAACCAATGACATGGTTGCCGATGTCCTCACAAAAGCACTGGGCACAGTCAGACATGTCCAAGCAACCAAAATGCTTAAGCTGACTTACCCTGATAAGGCCACGGAGGGGTGACGTAATTACTGACATAATCACTGACGTTGTCGATGACCTAATCGAGTGACGTCAGGACTGATCAACCAATGACGTAATCAGTAACTGGCACTACTTCACACGCTTCAAACTCACGCCTATATAGCCTCACTCGCTCCCACTCTCTCAACTTCAAGAAACCAAATATCATCTCCTTTTGACGCTCCAATTATTTTCTTTTCTTCCACATTTGCATTTGATACGACTCAACAGGCACGACGACCTAAGACAAGATCTAATACTATCAACCGACTACGGGTGATACACAGATACAGTGGAGGTAAAGAATCACCGAACAATGGATCTATTGTCATTCCATAATAAGACTATTAACCCCATTTCTCTTTCTACTTAGGCTGTATATGGGTAGTTGAAAAAGTAGTACGGTCAGATAGATTGATCTCTAGTATAAGTGCTCTAGTTGTTAAAGGTATTTACTCACTAAACTATATAGCTATCCAGTTAACTTATCAATGTCCAAACCAAAGTACTTATGTTGTATCCAAACAGTTTTACCACTACTGTGTGTTATAGTTAATAAAAGATTATACTTCAATAAAGTGACGCAGAGATTTTTAGAATGTAACTAACTCTTGACTAAGTTTACAATATTAACCATAACCACCCTTGTAAAGTTATATTACCCTTAAATTATTATATTTGTATTTATAATACTTTTAAATAAAGTTTAAAGTCTGAAATAGCTATCAAAATTATTATTCATATTGATAGTTATCTTAAAAAAATATTCTTTAAATGTATTAAGTATTGAAAGGAGAAAGCCTAAAGAAATGAATTAAAAATAATCATATAATTAATGAAAAGAAGTTAAGAAAATCTATTAACTATAACTATTATTATCATAGTGATCTCTTATTGACAGACTGATAGAGACTGCTGAATGAAGTTCCTTAATTGAAAATACACAAGACTAAATAATTTATTTGTGATCTCATCAAGAGTGTATCCTTTTCAGAATATTTGGAGTGGCAGCTAATACATCTTAGCACCCATGGTTATTGGCTAGTTCTGCAATTCAAAACAGACTCACAAATAATTTCCCTCTCAAGGGACTGCCTATTATTTTTCCCACAACAAAAGGAGTTCCCACACTGGGTGAATGAGACTTCTTGATTGATGAGGAATGCTATGAAAAAAGAGAATCAAAAATGATCTGACTGAAAGTACCAAGGCAATGTTTGATTATTTTACAGGTTTCCATAAGTTTCAAAACCCAAATAAGAAGAATTAAATGGCTCTAGGATCACTTGATAAGTACTTTCTCCATTTCAATCCCAAGAAAGTAAGTTTTTCTATCATTGAAATATATATTATATGTTTTTAATGACACATTCTTCACAGACTGTCTCCTTGGAAAACCTCAAAACAGCTCTCATTTACTTTGTGTCTAAATGTGACATAGTGTTTTGAATTACTGAATAAAAAGACTTGCATTTTTTACTTGAGAGATTAAATCCATCAATTACAAACATAAGGGTTGGTTGCACAGAACACACAGCTTATCTTCCAATTTTTTCTTTTTTCATTAAGAAAAAAATGGATCAATCTTTGGCCAAAATCATAATTAAGTTTCATTTAGTAATGATTCTTGAACCAGCCCCAATGTCATGGCTTACTGGGAAGTGATGGGAAATTTAATTAAAAAAGAATTCAATCCATTATAATCACTTCTGGGTTTGTAACTATTGCTCATGTCCTTCAAAATATTTCCTAACATAATATTTTTTTCAGGCCCCCACTCAGGTGCTACTCTTGCTGCATGTTTCATGAGAATTGTTAAATTATACTATCAGGATATTAAGATTTTATCTATTACTACCAATAATGAAGCTGTCAATATGAAAATGGCCCAAGAGATTGAGTAAATAATTCCAAAATTCTGTTCAAAAGTTCAAGCTGTTGGGTGCATGGCATGCACAAATCACCTGGAATAAGGTGGTGAAAAAAATGTCCTTGAAATCAATGGAAGCTCAACTTCCAGAAACACTGACCTTGCTGAGGCATCTAGTCCAATGGATATTGTGAGTCTGGTTGACCCAACAGATGGAATTGATGTAAATTATCATTAAATCATTTTTTGAAATTTTCAATCTGCCTCATATCTCAATCACAGTACACAAAGATGTGAGAAGCTTTTGGCCAGAGTCAAACTAATTTGTGATGAAGAAAATCCAAGGAATGCAGTGGCACTATTATTTAATGTGGTAACCAGATGGAATTTGATGTATGAAATTCTTGTCTGGGCCTTGCTCCTCAAAAAAGGATGCATCCAGTTTTGTGGATCACCAGAACTAGAGCCTTACCAGTCTTCTTCCATTGAATGGGAGAAAACCCAGGTAATTTTTGGCTTCCTTGATCCATTATATGAAGAGACCAATCTTATATCGGGTTCAAATTATGCAACAATCAGTAATGAGTTACCTCTTTTCATTTTCCTGATCAAGTGAATTAACCTTTTAAATTCATTTGATTCTGTTTCGGGGGCTGATATTATTGAAATTACTTTCTTTTTATAGGCTTGCAAGATATATGATGTTGTGTAGATAGACCAAGCAGCAACCACAATGACAACAAAGATATCAAAGTACCTCAGAGTTTGGCTCACTAAAATACCAGTCATATGTGCCACTGTTCTCAATCCACGATTTGAACTCAACATTTTCTCATCACACAATATCAAAATAGCTTGTTTTTGGTACTTTGGCCACACTGGCTATAGAACTGATAAGGAGGAAACTCTACACAAGAAGAGAAAGAGGCGAACAATTAGGTGTAGTGCACATCATATGCGACAATCAAAGGGCACTTAGAAAGGTAGCAGATCCAACCAAACCAACAATAGGACAACACTTGTACCTTCCAATAAGTAACGAGCTACTACCACTATCCCAATTAACACCAATCCACTTAACATGGTGCCCCGGACATATAGGTATAGAAGGCAACGAAAAAGCAGACAGTGAGGCAGAGAAAGCAGCATCCAACTCATCTTGCCAGCAACAGATAATACCACCCAGCAAGGCCAGGATTAAACAACGAATTATGAATGAAAACAAACCGGAGAATTTCACGGCTGAAGAAAACAAAAGACTACAAGTCAGATCATGCCCCCAGAAATTCAACAAAGCACTAAACTCACAAGAAAAGGCTATCACCTCAACAATAAACCAGCTCCGTAGTGAACACGTAGTACTGAACGAATATTTGTATAGAATCAAGACAAGAGGGAACCCCCTATGTGACAAATGCAACCAGATTGAGTCAGTAAGACATTTCCTGTCCCACTGCAAAAGATATAAAACACAGAGGAAAAGAATTAAAGCCGACTTACGACACGACAAGATTAGATTTAAATCCGACGACATGAGAGGAATTCTAGATAACCCAAGAGCAATAACGCATATAACCAGGTTCATTTTAGACTCGGGCAGATTCAAACATCTTCAATTATACAGAAAGCAGGTATCATGAAATGACGTACCTTAAACAGAAAATCAACAACATACTGAACTCGAGGCAAAGATCGATAAAGAGACCAGATAGTGCGGAATTTAAAATACAATGCACTTTAAAAAAATAAATAAATAAATAAATAAATAAATAAATAAATAAATAAATAAATAAATAAATAAATAAATAAATAAATGAATAAATAAATAAACAAATAAATAAATAGACGTGGGTAACATCTGGGCTTGTTTTTCATAATTCTTAGTGGTTATCTTCTTTATTTTTAGTTTTTTAGGAGTCTCAAGTAGAGATTTCATCAAGTTGGAATGAACCATTTGGTTTTGCCTTTCCAAAACTCAACATTTGTCTCTGTGATTGCTCTTTGGTTTTTTAAATAATTTCTTATTTAATGGCTAAGTAACAAAACAGTAAATGATTGATATATCTATAAACGAACTAACTAGTAATACAAGTCTTTCTATCACTTTTTCTTCTATTTTTGATTTTAAACCGAGTAATTTTCTCTTCAGACTAGTTTGTTTTAAAATAAGAAACACTTTTGAAATTATTTTATCTCTGTTTGTGTTCAAATTTGAAGAACGTCCAAAAGTATTAGTTTCTTATTCGCAATACAACGAGAAAAATAAGAAAGTCGCATAGTAGTTTATGACTTTGTCTTTTAATGTAGTGAGTGCTTGCAAAAGCTCACTAATTGAATCGAGTCTTAATGACGCAAAGCCGACACCGAGAACAAAAACTCCATGTTTTTCTATTTTTGACAAACGCTCCCAGGAATTAAAAAATAATAGAATTTCCACCGAGATAACGAAGGATAAGCCTCATCTAAGAATCCTGAATCCTCAAACAACGATTTTCGGTATGGAATTAGTGTGGCTAGAGAAAATAGCCAAACCCAAAGCGTTCCTCCGCCCAAGTATCTTGGAATTCGCGGAATGATATGCGGCTCAATGAGGAGCCCAAAAGGTTGAGAAAGGAAATAAAACAATGCCCCAGGAAAGTATTTGGGACTAGCGTGACCCAAAAAAGACCCTTTCCCCTTGTAAACCGTCAATATATCTAAACAGGTCGAAAAAATCCCCAAAAAAATCATAGTAAGGTCCACTTGACTTGGCAGGCTTATTCCCTGAATGAGGCAGTCAACTCACATATTTCGTGCAAAATGCCACTGAGAAGGAAAACCGAAAACGTGCTCATGACCCTCTGGCCGGTTTTCTGAAAGCCAGCTCTCTTGGCTAGCCAAATAGCCGGCTGCGCACCAAATAAGACCAGGTTTCTTCTCAAGAATTGGTGCCAATCTTTGTTCCATAGTTCCCTCAATGAAGCTGAAGTTTGAGGGGAACTAAATGCCGGTGGATAGAAGGCGGGGTTGAACCACTCCATAATCAATACGGGTAGTTTCCAGCGTTCATCAAGCCATTTGACTCCATAAACGACCAGAACAAAATAAGTATAGCTAACATCGAACCAAGATATGAGGAAGCTGGTGAAAGAAATCGAAGCGATGGCTTCGGCCAAAAGGGTGAGCCCAGGAAAACTGGGGAAACCAAGCGCCAGCAAGACGTTTGTTGGCGAGCCCAAGTCACGACAGGATACCGCAAATGCTGTAGAGATTAATGAGACGAAATGCATTAAACACATTCGCTTCATAACATCGCGCAGCCTGCGAGTATTAAGTGATGCTTTTGAACCCCATCCAAATTGCACTCCACAAGGGCTATAGAAGAAGATGAAGAAAGTGAGAGTCGAGCCACTTTAGTTTCTGATTAGTTTTTAGTTTGCTTTATGAGCGTCACTCACAAAGCAGCTTGCTGGAGAGTCCAGTTGAGGATTTCTGCTGGAGTTGAATGCTCAGGAAGTGGGGTCCCATCAACGTAGGCAGTTTTGCTTCCTTTGATGGCTACTTCTTTCCTCGTCCAATACTTTCCCTCAAAAAATCCGCCGCTTACTCCCCATTCTAATGACTTCATAACTAGCGTCGTGCACCATATTCCCCAGCAAAAATTCCAGGAACCACGCTTACTCGCAGGAAGAAAGCAAAACTCCAGAAGCGGTATGACATTCAGGTAGACATTAAGCGGAGTCAAGGCCAGCCTTATCCATCGAAAGATTCTACGATTGCGAAATTGTGGATGAAGCAGTGAGCCTTGAAGCAAGAAGGGGATTACAGAATACGACAAGAGTGGGTAAGACACTGGTTTGCAGTAGAGTTCTGGCGGTGGACCTGAGAAAGTCAGCGTTGTGGACAGGTTCATTTTAAAACTAAACAAGCGATCGCTTCCTCAAAGTTAAGGCTTCAGAAAAACAAGAAACCTTGATCGATCCACGATTCCAAGAGCATGCGAATGATGCTAGCATCGCTGCCAATTTAAGCGTTAGGTGGCGCCTCTTCACCTAGCCAAAATATTTCGAAGACTGGCTGAGCCAGGCTGGTCAGAACATTGTGTATTCTTACACAACGTGAAGGCCTTGACAAAGAAATGGACTCCTATTCAAAAGGGGAAGAATCGAAAACTTCAAGCTCTTACAAGGATTTCAAAGTCTGCTTAGCTCTTCAGGACGGAGCGGAGCATTCTAGCTGGTGGTCCTTAATGCTTCCAGGAGTCCTTCACTTGTTGTATATCGAAACTTACTTGCCCTTCCATCAGAGCCATCTACGTCTCAAGCCTATGTTTAGATTCAGGGGGAGGCTTCCGATGCTCCTGAAAAGGTGAGTATAACTAAAGACTATGACTTTTTATAAAGTTTGAAAGCAACACCTGATGAGGATAGGACTTTTTGTCTTGTGCTCGATTCCACCACGCTAGAAACTGGAATATTTTGGGTCTCATCAAATTTTTGACGTAAAATGCGCGTCTTTAGGCGAAAAGAACGAGGCAAAGTGGCTTGAAGTCATTCATCCTCGCCCAAGGGAACAAGCTTTATACAATAGTACCATTTGCCTACACAAGGTCACAAGGTGAGAATTAACAATTCCTCGTTTTTTGGCGAAGAGTTCTTTGAGCGCCAAGGAGTAACCATTCCCCCTTGTCTTCCATCAAGGGTCCCTTCTCGTCCTCCCTCTCAGCTAAGCTCCTATCCACAGTGCTTTCTTTTCGACACCGCCATGGGCAAAAGTGGCGCGTAAAATTTGGAAAAATTTCATCCTCAATGTATGGATTGGGGCTCAGCGTATACCATGCCACTTGAAGTAATTATATGGGAAAATAGACCATGTGATATCTCCAAACTTCTAGGCGCATGTTAAGTTGCGACAAATCTGGAGAAATTCAAAAGTCTCATACCGAAAATACTATGACAAACATGGTTTGGCACAAGACTGGACTTTTGGTCAGCTAATGAACTCCAATAAAACTATATCACTATTACAACCACATTTTTGAATATCTGGGATATTTCTCTGTGAAATTATTTCCTTCTGACCAAATGGAATTATTTTTATTATTTTCATCCAAACGTTGGTGGACAAAAGACATATTGGCCATAAGACTATTAAATATTACATTAGAATGCAATAAGAGAAGAGATTAATTCTCTTCAAAAATCAGAAAGAACTCTTAGATCATAGATAAAAAAATATCATCTTATAGTTAGATCATGTTGTCAGTTGTTATTCCTCAACATAAATAGAGTTGATGGCACTTGTCCCATTCACCCAACAACTCTGAATCTTTTTGTATCTTACACCTTTCTAGGTGTGCTCATTTTCTCTACTGCTCCTCCTTTCTTATTCTAATCAAATGTATTAATACCTTATCATTCAGGGGTGTTCGTCCTGTGCTGCGCTTTTATAGGTTATGGGCCCAGAAGCGCAAAATGGCTTTGCTGCTTCCAGAAATGCCATTCCCATGCTTTCGGATAACAACTACGCCGACTGGGATGCCTCCATCCAAGCCTATTTTTTGTTTATAGAATTCCTAGAATATGTTGATGGTGATATACCACCTCCTGCTGATGACAGAGGGGATTTCCATCTAGAATATTGTGAACAAAAGCAAAAGGCAGCCGGCTTAATTTGTCAATCCCTGAACACAAACAACCGTGCCAAGTTTCTCAACAAGAGCAATGAGAAAGACCCTATTGTGCTTTATAAAGTAATAATCAATTACTATCAGTCTAACCAAAGCACCAATCAGGCTAGGGTCCTTTGCAACCTTCTTTCAATAATCTGAAAGGAAAATGAAATAAACAACATCATAAGAAAAATAAGAATACAGTTGATGTATCTAAACTCAGTTGGCATCAGAGCTGGCAACCCTAGTACCTTGTCAGTAGTAGACATCTCCAATGAGTTGCTTTCTGAAATCATAGTTAGCAAGCTATCTCAGGGCTATGATGGGTTAAAACGCCTAATCTATGAACAGCAACCCCTACTCACTGATAGGATCATAGCAAAGATCAATGACTACATCCAAGACAGCAGCAACTCATCAATCACTATCAGCAACAACATCAAGAATGAAAGTGCTTTCTTTAACAAAAAAGGGCCATTCTGTAAAAATGGAGTACACAATCCGCTTACAAAACACTTAGCTGAGGATTGCCGACAGCTAAAGAAAAAGAAAGGAAAAAAGAAATCATTGGACAAGTCAGAAAAGGTTAAACATACTGAAACCATCCAATTCAAGGAAAGCAATTCTTCTGATAATGAAAGTCATGTAGTTAAATTTTCTAAAGCCTTCAAGGCTAGAAGTAATTCATCAAAAATTTCCATCTATCTTGATTCTTCCGCCTCTTGCCACATGGTCGGATCTCTAGACTTGTTTAGTAACTTTAAAAAGGGATCTTTCAGGGTACAAACAGCTGACGGATTGCACACAGCTGCCTTGGGAAGTGGTTACATTTCTTTCGAATACAGAGGAAAAATCATCACTCTCAAATGCATATATGTCCCTGAAATTAAGAAAAACCTAATTAGTATGGGGAAACTGTGGAAACAAGGTTTCCTTATCAAGAAATTACCAAATGATTTTTTCTCAGTTAGATGGGGAGATTTTACTATTATGGATGGATGTGTCAAGGATAACATGTTCCATCTAAACCTCTTTTTTACTAAGGTTTACCAATTGCGTGTGTCCAAGCTTTCTGAAAGTACTCTGCATAATAGAGCTGGACACCCTAACGATGAAGTACTCAGGCATATGTTCCCACAAGCAAAGAATCCACCTTTTTGCGAAGCCTGCGCTGTTGGAAAATCACACCAACTGCCATACAAAGGCAAGTTAAGAAAAGCACCTTATGCTAGACATACAGTACATTCTGACTTGTCAGGAAAAATATCTCCCTCAAGAATTGGTAGTGGTCAGTACTATATGAAATTTATTGATGACTTCTCTAAATTTAAAATGATGTATATCCTTAATAACAAATTGGAGGCATGTGAAGAAATCAAGAACTACATTAATCAGGTTAAAAAAACCCAAAACAAGCCTTTTAGAGTCATGGTGAATGACAATGGTGGAGAGTATATATTGGCTAATGTCCAAGATTTTATTGACAAAGAAGGAATAAGGATGGTATTCACAGCTCCATACTCACCACAGCAAAACTCGGTATCAGAAAGAGGGAATAGATCAACATCAGAAAAGGCATGTTCATTATTATTAAGTTGAAATCTCCCTACATCTTTTTGGGGAGAAGCTGTTGTCACTAGCGTCTTCCTCAAAAATATCATACCATCACTATTGGCTTGTTCAGAGACTCCATTTGAGATCTGGTATGGCAAGCCATTTGGTTTATCAAGACTTTGATATTTTGGGTTTCTTTGTTTCGTCAACATTCCAAAAGTCAAAAGATGGAGGAAGTTTTCTCTCACAGCAACAAAGGCCATCTTCCTTGGCTATGACAATTAAAAACACAATTACAGATTCATGTTAATGAACAGGAAAATAACTTACAGTCATGATGTAATTTTTGATGAAAGCAATACCCTTCACCACCCTCCGAAACGATTATCATCCCTAGCTCAATGGCCAATGAAGATCATTTCTCAAAAGCTACATCATCTGGCTCATGCAATGCAGTACCATCAGCAGTAAATAAAGAAGCAAGAAAACAACAATCCTCACTGTCAACTCCTTGGTGACCCAGTTGGGATATCCTCTTAACATCAAACACTGCACCAAAGAATGTCTCCTCAAAGCTTGATCAATCAAGTATTCTGGAAGGAAAGTATAGAAGAGCAAAGATGACTATAATCAGTCACCTATCAGAAAATCCAAAATCATGGAATGATGTGATGAAACAGCCCAATAGAAAAGAATGGGTTGAAACTCTCAACAATGAACTTCACAATCTCACCTCCAGAGGAGTTATTGAGACAGTTCCTTTACCCTCAGGAAAAAGGGCTATTGGTTTTTCAGTACAATTGAAGCACAAATTCAATTCAGATAATAAACTTGTAAAAAACAAGGTTAGAATCTGTGCCCAAGGATTTTCACAACAACCTGGTGTGGATTACAATAACACATTCTCACCCACAGGGAAGTTTAGTTCCTTAAGGGCTCTACTATCTATCACTAGCAATAAAAAGCTTGAGGTACATCACATGGATGCTGTGGCAGCCTTCCTCAATCCATCCTTAAATGAAGAAATCCACATGAAAATTATAAAATTAATCAAATGGAAGAATGAAAATGAAGTTTGGAGGTTATGACAACCCCTTTATGGATTAAAACCATCATTGAGGTACTGGTATCTCGACATTTCTGACTTTTTTGTGTCAATTGGCCTCAAAACCAGAAATGCCAATCCAGGGATCTTTATCTCCACTTGAAAATATTGGCAATGTTTTGTCCACATACATGTAGATGATTTGACAGTGGCTTTGAATGATATCAAAAGATTTAAGGCTCTAATAAGTAAAAAATTAAAAATGAAGGCCCTGGGTCCAACCACCTCTTTGTTGGCAATGAAATTAACAAAAAAGGATGACTATTATTTTCTATCCCAGTGCTCATACATTGTTGATTTATTAGACAGCTATGAAATGAATAATTGAAAACCTGTGTCCACCCCATGGTGCCAAACACAAGGCTACAAGAAGTTACTGATGAAGAAAAAAAAGAATTTGAAACGTTGCGCATCAACTATTGACAAGCAATAGGTAAAATGAGCTATCTCCAAGTAGAAAATAGAGGAGACCTTGCTTTTGTTACCTCTCAGTTATATCAATATCTTGAAAAACCAGGAACAAAGCACTGGCTGACATTTAGACACCTACTCAGATATTTGCAAGGAACAAAACATCTGATGCTTTGGCTAGGGGGAAACTCCTTATCTCTATCTGTGTTCTTTGATGCTGACTTTTCTAACTGTAAGGACACTAGAAGATTGATCAGCAATTTCATGAAAAAAATTGGTGATTCTTGTATTGCAGGAAAAAGGAGGAAGCAATCCACTGTATCCACTTCCTCTTGCGAAGCTGAATACAAAGCTCAGTATGGAGGCGGAAAGGAAGCAATTTGGAGTGGAATTCTATTAAAAGATCTTGGTTTAAATGTTTCTTACCCATTAGAGATTTATGCCAACAACCAAGAAGAAATTGCACTGGCAGGTAATTCTCAAATAACCGACAGGAACAAGCATTTTGACACAGTTTTTCACTGGACTCAAGAAAAAATCAAGAAAAACAAAACATGATTATCATATTTACCATCTTAAGAAATGCCTGCTGATGGGCTAACAAAAGCTCTAGCAAAACCAGCTCATCTAAGATTTAGCAAAAATCTGGTACTCATGGATCCTAAGAGTGGTGTTGGGTATTAAATATTATATTAGAATGCAATAAGAGAAGAGATGAATTCTCTTCTAAAATCAAAAAGCACTCTTAGATGATATATACAAAAAGATAATCTTATAGATACAAAAATATCATCTTATAGCTAGATCATGTTTTCAGTTGTTATTCCTCAACATAAATACAGTCAATGGCACTTGTCCCATTCACCCAATTAATCTTAACCTTTTTGTATCTTACACCTTTATAGGTGGTCTTGTTGTCTCTACTGCTCCTCCTTTCTTATTCTAATCAAAGGTATTAATAACTTATCATTCATGCTGGTTCCAACAGAGACATTTATATGCAATGTCAGCCTGTGACTCAAAACCAGAGCACAAGCATGACAGCTAAAATACCATAAACCAATGGTATAGCCAAAATACCACCAAAACATGGAGCTGAGCCAAATTAGCTCAAAAGGTATCAAAAGAAAGAGGAAACTCACCTCTTTCTGAAAACATAAGTCCCATCACCATAGGACAAGAAATAACAAAGTTATTGCTGAGCATAAGCCTTAATTTTCACCTCTCATCTAAAATCTAGAAGCAGAGGCTTAACCCCATCAAATGGGTATTCAAAATGAAGCTCTAAGCCAGGGCTATCTCATGGTGCTAGCCAAACTGAGGTGGCACCAGTATTACTTGAGTTATTGTCAAATTCAGACCAAATAAGGGTGAACAAAACATTCACCTCTCATCTAACTTTTACAGTTTTAGTGTGAGATACCTAAAGTGGGGTCTTTTTGGAAAGAGCACAATCAGGGCTATCTGATGGTGCCATCCATTTCCTCATAGCTCAACTACAACAGAAGTTATTGGCCAAACAAGCTTAATACAGCTTTTGCCCAGACCACGCCAATGTACAAAAATACTTGTACATGGGATAACTTTGTCATATTTAATGATAACCATGTCAAGTTGGGTACCATTGTGTAGAGCTCATACAGAGCTATTCAATGAACCAACTTTGAGCTTGATATCTCAAAAACCGACAGAGTTATGACCATTTTAAGGTCAAAATCCCACCTGCTGTCAGATACAGCCTTACCATGGGATAATATCCCATAACCATGAATATGAGGTGTCAAATAGATGAAGAAGCATGTTTTTACTTCAATACCTCATATGTCAGTCAATACTGGGGTCCCATACAGTTTCTGTACAGCATTCTATGCGTCATACACGTCAGAATCAGGCTGTGAGGTCCCCAGATGAAAATTTTCACCCTGTATTGGTGAAATCCGCCCAGATGTGGTTTCAAAACCACATCTGAGCCCAATACAGAGTATACAGGCTGTTTGCAAACCACAAGCCTGTCATAGAGAGTGAAAAATCTTCACTTCCTCTACGTGGAAAGGTCTAGCAGCCTTTCCACCTCAATTTCAGGATAAAAGGAGGGCCTTTCACAGCCAAAAACCTTTCCTTATCCTGCTCTTGAATAACCTACGTATTAAACTTTCAAAAACAGTTTTACTCTTGGTTAATAATCAGGTATAATTATAAACTTAATTATTGTAGTCTTTATTATTGTAACCCAACAGATAAAACTGCACCCAGGGCTTTCAGCAGCGCTCACCACCACTATATCTCTATAGTAAAGCCCTTAAAATCTTAATTTAAATCATCTATTATCAACTTTGTTATCTTTTAAAAACATTTTTGCCGTGTCACAGTCATATTTTTAGTTGTAAATAGCCTTATTACTTCTTCAACATAGACTCAGCCTGACATTTTGGGGGCCTGGCCGTGTTTTAAATCTTTTTTTTGGACCTTATAAGTAAGTCTTTTCTCTCTTTATGACTTATTAGCCAGTGTTTTATCTTTTTTAGGCGTAATTTCTCTATTTAAAAATATATTTTATATATATTTATCTTTCTTTATATATATACTCATATTATAAGAGTATTTTTCACGTGGCTAATACCCACTGAATATAACTATTTTTGGCGTGTTTTGTATATAAAAACACATAAGCCATCAATAATTCCTGTATTCTTGACTGAATAAGGACACCTCTGACTGAAAAACCATCAGTTGAGGCATGGATCAAGTGTATTGTTAACTCAATAACACTTATACAAAAACCACTTGTACAGAATACACTTGAAAACCACAAGTGTATCTGTGGGATACTGGCACACAAACAGTGTGACAGGGTACCAAAAGCTGTAATTCTGACGTGGAATTGTTGATTCAATTACACTGTCATTATACAGGGCACATTGTAGTAACATACAAGCCCAGAGGCCAATCTTAGACGTGCAAAACCAGCATTTTTAAGAAGTCTTAACTGACATAAGTCCTCCCTTTTCTGCCTTGATTTCAGTGGAAGAAAATTATATCCCACTTGAGACCCAGTCACAGGCCAACACACCAGTGACACCCTCAGAACCAGAGGGCAGCAAGGGAAAAGGAAAGAGGCACAGTGAAGGTCTCATCACAGCCAAGAAGTGGACACCAATAGCCACTCAGAGAAGTAGAAAACCACGAAACTCTGCATCCATACAAGGTAAACCAACCTTAACCACTTGTACAGGAAAGATTACAATTATTAACCCAGTTGTAACTTCCAAAGGCAAACTGCCCAAGTCAGCAGACAATAAATTTGTACAAGGCACAGTCAAAGGTAAATACCCTAAGAACATAAAGTTTTTGACTGCTTGCAAACACTGATATGTCCCCTGTATACCTCAGAGACCTTGGCTTCCAAAGGAACCAGCCAGAGGATAGAGGAGGATTGTCCAGAACCAGAAGACCTGAAAGAGGACACCCTGGACACAGTGGTGGATGGAAAAACAATGAGGGAGATAATATCAACCTTGCCATTCACACTCCAATTTAACAGAAACCTCAAACCAGAGGACTGGAAGGATATAGATCAAGTTCTTCAGATCCACCAACTCCTCAAAGATTTATTTCAATGGAGCATGGACAACAAGAGGTTCAACCTAGCAACTCACTGGGCAGAACTGGGATCAAGTTGCCAGAAGATCTGTCTCAAAGAGATAGACTTCAAAGACCTTATGGTAATCACCAAGGGTTGGAATCCTACCAGGCAGCACAGACTCCTGGAGGCAAGGGCACAGAGGATAAGGGAGAATCAAGCCACTATCCTAGCTATAGAAGAACAGTTGACCCAGACAGGGCCTACTCAGATTCCTTCAGGTTCCCAAGGAGCAGGCCAAATCAACTCTCCAGTGGCTTCACACCATTCAGAAACCAGCAGATCAGTGGCCAAGAGTCACCATTCTTCACAATTCCAGGAAGTTTCCAGGAGAAGACAAGGAAACAAGGGCAAGAACAAAACCTCCTTCAACCAGAGGAGGAAAGAGTCAGACCCCATGATCCAGAAGCTGTTGGATTTGGTAAAGGAAGTACACAAGAACCAGAAGTAGTTGTAAACCACTCTAGAATCAGTAGTCCTAGTAATAGAAACATTACCCCCACTCAGACTGAAAATAACATTGTCACATCTGAGAGTAACATCAACAGTGATACACTGTGGTTACAAGTGTCCCAATATGCTGAACAATATGCAAAGCAATTTGCAGAAATCAAAGCTAGCCAAGAGAGGATGAGACAAACTCAAGCCTCCTTGGAACAAATAGTTAAGAATCTTCAAGAAGGATATGCTCAACTGAGCAAAGCCTCTGAAGAATCCAACAAAAGACTGAACCAAGTCTTTGAAGAAAAACACCACAGCACAAGGGACCGGGAGTGTCTGGATCAAGACATTAACAAATTGTTTAATGCCTATCATAGCTTGAAGCCCCAACCACAAGGCCAAGCTATGGAGAATCCATATCAACCAGATGACATCAAACCAGATGCCATGTTGTTGAATAAGGCAAGATCTCCATCACAATATCAGGATGGAGATGGCATGTCTTATTCAGAGAAGGAAGCCTTGAAACAGTTTCCTGAAGCCTCAAACTGGCCCAAATTCTCTGGATCAGGAGAATATGATCATATGGAACTCATAGATTATATTGATGGACTCTTCATTGATGTACCCAGCGTACCAGACTACTGGATTACTGCTAGACTGAATACTGCATTTAAAGGTCATGCAAGTATATGGTACACAGAAATGAAAGAAATCCATGGCAGAAGAAACTGGCCATGGTGGAAGAGTCAACTAATCCAAAAGTACAGTCATGGAACTTGGATATTGCAAAAAACCATGTCATTTGAAAATGACAAATACTCTGTGGACAAAGATCCATATGAGTGGTGTCTCAGACAGTCTAAAAGACTTAAAGCCATTGATCCTCAGATGAACATCCAGATGAGAAATCACAAACTTCTGACACAACTGCCAGGAGAATTAGAGCATGCAGTGAAATGCAGATGCAACCAAAATTGCACTCTAGATGACATAGCCAATACCTTACAAGACATAAGGAAAAGGACTAATATAGGGAAATTCACCCCATATAGAAGCAGTAGTTTCAAAGAGAAACAACCTTTCAGGGTGGAGTTTAAAGACAAACCCAGAGAAAGAGTGGCAGAAGTGGCAAAGAAGAACAATTCTTGTCACAATTGTGGTTCAACAGACCACTATGCCAACAACTGTCCAAAAGCAAAGAAAAAAGTCTATGCTATAGAAAAAGTCCCTGAAGAAGAACCTCCAACAGAGGATTCTGAATCAGACTCTATGGGAGATGCCATCAGAGAACCATCTGATGATGATCAAGACCCAAGAGAGGAATTTCTAGTGGAATACCAAGAGGAAACCCCACTGGAAATCCAGGATATACAGTTGGAAGCAGGCGTGCCACAGGACACTGCCAACAAGAACTTGTGCAAACACACACAAGATGCACAGACATTCCTGGTTACACCAACCAAAGGAATGGCATATATACATGGAACAGCCACAAAAATGACTGTATGTATTGACAATGCTCAGCACCCACTGATCATTGACAGTGGAGCACATTGCTCCATAGTGGCCAGAAATTATCTGGATAACCATTTCCCTAACTGGGAAAAACAGCTCTTGCCCACTAAGGCAAAGAACTTCAAAAGTGCATCAGGGAAGATGACTGCCATTGGGACAATTATCAAAGAGATAATTATACCCCACAGGAAGGGTAATATCAGACTCAACCCAGAGTTTGTAGTGCTTGAAAATGCCCACATCCAAGGGTTTTTACTGGGAACAGGTTACCAGAGGATGTATGGCATAGATATTTACAACAGTAAAAACAGGCAAATTACCATTGGTACCAACAAGAAAAAGAAATTTTCACTTGATATATACCACATATCTTCACAGGATCCACTAGAAGAACTCTTGAAGGAATTCAAGGAGGGACAGTTTAGCACTACCCTCACCAGTAAACAAAAACTAAGTTTACTGAAGATGCTGAGGAAAAACAGGCCAGCATTTGCCATTGGTGAAGAACCACTAGGCAAGATTAAAGGCCATGATATAGAACTATATCTGGATGTGGAAAGACCTTATCCACCCATGCTAAGGAGACCTCCTTATCCAGAAAGTCTGGGAACCAGGAAAGAAATTGAAAAACACATCAATGAACCCCTGGACATGGATGTCATCAGGAAGATTGGACATAATGAAATAGTGGAAATCACCACTCCTGTCCTGATCACCTGGCATGATGGCAAGTCTAGATTGTGTGGAGACTCCAGAGCCCTGAATAACTACACAAAAGCAGACAGGTACCCTATACCAAGGATACCCCATGCCTTGGATAAGCTGGCCAAAGCCAAATACATAACCAAGATGGATTGTATGAAAGGCTTCCACCAAAATGGAGTTAAACCAAACTCCATGAAGTTTCTCAGAATAATATGCCATATGGGCATATATGAGTACACCAGGATGCCATTTGGCATCAAGAATGCACCAGCCCACTTCCAAAGGATGATGGACACCATATTTCAAGAAGAAATAATGGAAGGCTGGATGGTAGTATATATTGATGATATCATTATATACTCAGAGACATGGGAAGACCATGTACAATACATAGACAGAGTGCTAAGTAAATGTACACCCATCAATCTGAAAATTTCACTTAAAAAGTGTAATTTTGGCCAACAAGAGCTACTAGCTCTAGGACACAAAGTCTCAGGCCTTAGTCTGGCAATTGACCAGAGCAAAGTAGCAGCAGTACTGCAAAAGCCAGTACCAAAGAACATCAAAGAGATGCAATCTTTCCTTGGATTTGCTAGCTACTATAGAAACCACATCAAAAACTTTGCCCACATAACTAGTAGTTTATACAAGTTATGCTCAAAGGATGTAGTTTTTGAAATAACCAAGGAAAGGAGGGATGCATATGAGAGGATCAAATATGAACTCACAAATGCACCTGTGCTCATCTTGCCTGACTTTGAACTACCATTCAAGTTATATATAGATGCAGCATGCAGCCAAGGCTTGGGAGCAGCCCTTCACCAAAGACAAATTGTGGATGGTGAACCAAGAGAAGGTGTAATATGTTACATCTCCAGGCAGCTGAAAGATTCAGAAGCCAGGTATGGGGCCACCCAGCCAGAATGTCTATGTCTAGTCTGGGCTCTAGAAAAACTCCATTATTATTTGGAGGGTGCAGTCTTTGAAGTCTACACAGACTGCACAGCCTTGAAGTCTTTACTAAACATGAAGACTACTAATAGACACACGCTGAGATGGAAAATAGCCATCCAGGAGTATAGAGGGAACATGACCATCATATAAAAAGAAGGTAAAAGCCATACCAATGCAGATGGCCTTAGCAGATGGCCACTGGACAATGTCAAAAGCAATCCAGCTTATGACCCTGAAGTTGCTGCAAAAATTCCTATCCATTTTATGGAAATAAATAGGAAAAAGAACTTCAGATTCTCTGAATGGGCACCAGGGAGTGGTACCCTTGACAGTGGAAACACTGATTCAGAAGGGACAGAAACCCCCATACTGGGAATAAGTTCCTCAGAACTGCACAATGAATTTTTCAATGCAGTACTGAAATCATATGCTAAACACAAACAGTGTAGCATACTACTCCAACTCCTTCAACAAGAATACAGGAGCCCAGAACTGGAAACCCAGCTGGAGGAACCCTGGTTGAGGGCCTATAAGGACAATAAATTCTTCCTTATAGATGGCCTGATTTATCACAGAGAAAAGCACACCAGTGCACTCACAGTGATATACAGAGACCACATCTCTTTAATCCTGCAGGAATGCCATGACTGCCCCTACATGGGACACATGAGTGAGGACAGGACTAAAGAGAGGGTAGCAAGCACAGCTTGGTGGCCCAAGTGGGAGCAAGAGTTGAGTGAATACATCAACACTTGTGAAAGATGCCAAAAGGCAAATAGAAATCATGGGAAGAAATATGGGTTGCTTCAACACATAGAAGAACCCAAACACCCATGGGAAACCATCAACATGGACTGGGTCACAGGACTTGTGCCAGGAGGCAAAGAAAACTACAATGCCTGCTTAATCATAGTTGATAGGTTCAGCAAGAGCATGAGATGTCTACCATGCCATAAAGAGGACACAGCCATGGACACTGCTCTGTTATTTTGGAATAACATCATATCCACCTGTGGAGTCCCTAAGATCATAATTAGTGACAGGGACCCAAAATTCACATCTGAATTTTGGACCAATTTATATGACATGCTTGGCACCAAGCTTGCTTTTTCCACAGCTTACCATCCACAAACAGATGGCCTAGCTGAGAGGATGATCCAAACAATGGAGGACATCCTCAGGAGGTTCTGTGCCTATGGCATGGAATACAAGGACCATGAGGGATACACCCATGATTGGGTCATCCTCTTACCAGCAGTCCAACTGGCTTATAATACAAGCCAGCACTCTACCACAGGAAAAACACCTGCACTGGTAGAGAAAGGGTGGAATCCCCTGTTACCTATGGATCACTTGAAGAAAAATCTTCTGACCATCCACCCCACAGCCAAAGACTTCCATGATATGTGGAAGAAAGCCTGTGATACTGCTGCTAAATGCATAGCTGAGGCCAAAGAGTATAACAAGCAGAGGTGGGACAAATCACATATGGAACCTGACTTCAAGGAAGGGGACCAGGTGTTAGTGTCTACACTGAACTTTAACAATCTCAAAGGACCCAAGAAGATGAGAGACTCATTTGTAGGGCCCTTCACTATCATTAAGTTGATAGGGAAGAATACAGTAGAGGTCAAGCTCACTGAAGAGTTTTCTAGGAAACACCCAGTCTTTCCAGTAAGCCTGGTCAAACCATACTTCCAAACAGAGGAGGATAAATTCCCCTCCAGGAAGAAAAACATCACTCCACAAGAAATAGTGGAAGTAAAAGACTCTCCTGGACCTGTTAGTAAAATCATCAGGGCCAGAAAAATCAGACTTAATGGGAAGGATCAGAGACAATATCTAGTCAGATTCAAGAACCAGACAGCTGACAAAGACAAATGGTTGGCAGAGGATGCCATACCAGATGGGAACCTTCATCTAAGGAGATTCAGAGCCTCTAGGAGGACTGAAAAGTCTCATCAATGATGAGCCTTTTTTAGAGGGAGGGTATGTCAGCCTGTGAGTCAAAACCAGAGCACAAGCATGACAGCTAAAATACCATAAACCAATGGTATAGCCAAAATACCACCAAAACATGGAGCTGAGCCAAATTAGCTCAAAAGGTATCAAAAAAAAAAAGGAAACTCACCTCTTTCTGAAAACATAAGTCCCATCACCATAGGAGAAGAAATAACAAAGTTATTCCTGCTCAAAGCTATTGCTGAGCATAAACCTTAATTTTCACCTCTCATCTAAAATCTAGAAGGAGAGGCTTAACCCCATCAAATGGGTATTCAAAATGAAGCTCCAAGCCAGGGCTATCTACTGGTGCTAGCCAAACTGAGCTAGCACCAGTATTACTTGAGTTATGGTCAAATTCAGACCAAATAAGGGTGAACAAAACATTCACCTCTCATCTAACTTTTACAGTTTTAGTGTGAGATACCTAAAGTGGGGTCTTTTTGGAAAGAGCACAATCAGGGCTATCTGATGGTGCCATCCATTTCCTCATAGCTCAACTAAAACAGAAGTTATTGGCCAAACAAGCTTAATACAGCTTTTGCCCAGACCACGCCAATGTACAAAAATACTTGTACATGGGATAACTTTGTCATATTTAATGATAACCATGTCAAGTTGGGTACGATTGTGTAGAGCGCATACAGAGCTATTCAATGAACTAACTTTGAGCTTGATATCTCAAAAACTGACAGAGTTATGACCATTTTAAGGTCAAAATCCCACCTGCTGTCAGATACAGCCTTACCATGGGATAATATCCCATAACCATGAATATGAGGTGTCAAATAGATGAATAAGCATGTTTTTACTTCAATACCTCATATGTCAGTCAATACTGGGGTCCCATACAGTTTCTGTACAGCATTCTACGCGTCATACACATCAGAATCAGGCTGTGAGGTCCCCAGATGAAAATTTTCACCCTGTATTGGTGAAATCCGCCCAGATGTGGTTTCAAAACCACATCTGAGCCCAATACAGAGTATACAGGCTGTTTGAAAACCACAAGCCTGTCATAGAGAGTGAAAAATCTTCACTTCCTCTACATGGAAAGGTCTAGCAGCCTTTCCACCTCAATTTCAGGATAAAAGGAGGGCTTTTCACAGCCAAAAACCTTTCCTTATCCTGCTCTTGAATAACCTACGTAGTAAACTGTCAAAAACAGTTTTACTCTTGGTTAATAATCAGGTATAACTATAAACTTAATTATTGTAGTCTTTATTATTGTAACCCAACAGATAAAACTGCACCCAGGGCTTTCAGCAGCGCTCACCACCACTATATCTCTATAGTAAAGCCCTTAAAATCTTAATTTAAATCATCTATTATCAACTTTGTTATCTTTTAAAAACATTTTTACCATGTCACAGTCATAGTTTTAGTTGTAAATAGCCTTATTACTTCTTCAACATAGACTCAGCCTGACATGCAATTACTATCAACTTTTAACTTTTTTGTATCTTACACCTTTCTAGGTGTGCTCATTGTCTCTACTGCTCCTCCTTGCTTATTCTAATCAAAGGTAATAATACCTTATCATTCAGGGGTGTTTGTCCTTTGCCACACTTTTATAAAGACTTGGTTGATAGGGTGACTTAGGTCATCTATGAATTTTAATTATTCCTAGTTTAGTCATATGCTAAAATTCTTTGAAAGATCTTGAAGAAATAATAAAATATCTTAAAAGCTAACTTTGGTTTCAATTCCACCAAGACTACATTTTGAATCCATGGGGGGGCATTTGTATAATGGCACCCAATACATCAACCCAATCTAGAATCTCATGATGGGGTCACCAAAATCGGATTGATTAATTGGAACTTTGCAGATGAATTAAAGGATATTATTGATTTGTGAAATCTCATTCTTGTAGAAATTTTACCTTAAGTATTAGATTAGACATGCATTATCATCTGTTAACATATGAGCTCCCAATCTTCCAATCCAAAGTGATACTATCTACCATTCTCATATTACATTATTTTATCTTAGACTACATACCTCTCATATCCTACTTAGATATCCGTATTGATTTTAGAAGTCCTTATGTCCATGGTTGTACTTCATGCCTATTTAAACCTTACCTTAGCTCATGTTGTTCCAGAATCATTCTGTTTGTTACTTCTTTCATTTCTTACTGTTCCAGGTTTGCTGTCATCTCTCCTGTTCTCTTTTTTTTATCAAGACTAATATAGTCTTTTCTCCTGAAGATCCATTCCCTTCTGTCAGATTATGAGACCAAAAGTTTTCTACTAACTCACGCCAGCATCTCTGAACAATATAAATCCTACCATGGGTTACTTCAGTCTTGAGCTCATGGAAAGATACAAGCTCTCAGGCTCAAACTTACTAGATTGTAGAGTCAGGATGAAGTCTACTCTTTGTATGAAAAAATTATACTCCCTGGTGATGGGCACTGAAGATGCAGAGATTGCTGCTGAAAGGAACAATATTGACCCATATTGAAAGGAACTATCATTTGAAATCATCTTCATAAACTGTGACGTCAAAATTGTAGCTCAAGTCTCATCAGAAGCAAACGACAATCCAATGCTCCTTTGGAAAATCATTGACAAGTTTGATCAACCAAAGAACATTCAAAGTCAAACGACTTACTTAAGTGGAATCTTCACCACCTTTTTACCTAAGGAAAAATTTGGAGAAGCTCTCAACAAATTGTTAGAAAAAACTCGGACCCTGTGTAGCTTAATTGACGACAATGGAGTCACCCCATCAAGTCTACTCAGCTCAGCTGTAGCCATGTGGACAATCATCAACATACCAAATTATTACAAAACAATAGGTGAACTTGAGCTAAAGAAATGAAAGATTGGAGAAAGAACCCCCTCACTCAAAGACACCATGGAAGAAAGATGGTTGTAAATTCAAAGAACTGAAGAAAATGCCAAAACTGCAAAAGCAATGGTCACTAAACAAAGAGAAAACCAGAAATCTCAGTTAAATACTTGATGTAGAAACAAGTTTCACAATCCACTAGCAAACCACACTGAAGAGGATTTCTGGAAACTTTACCCATAAAAACAACAAAACAGTAAAAGCACTCCTTGCCATGAAGGATACCTTTAATAAATCAAATTTTGTCCTAGAATCCAGAGCCACCACAAACATGGTGAATAATCTTGAATGTTTTGAGAAAATAGAAATGAGAAAACAGGAAATTGAACTGGCAGATTGATCTTTCATTGACGCATTAGGATCTGGAAATATCCAACTTGAATTCAAAAATGTTATTCTTAAGATTTCCAACACCCTCTTCATTCCAAAACTAGCCACTAATTTAATTAGTATGTCTACTTTTTTTAAATTTAAAAATTTTATTCACTCTCTCAAAGAAGAAGAATTTTAAGTAATTGATCAAAATGGTAATCAAGTTGTCAGTGGATCACTATCCACTGAAAATCTCATACTTCACAAACACCTTCAAAAAGCTTTCTTGTCAACCAAAATCTCTAATAGTATAGTAATGCTTCATAAAGCCTCGGGTCATCCTTTCCCTTCTCACAAGAAAAGTAACAAGAAAACAAAGCTAGTTATGAAGAGAAAAGCTGGGAGAAATTCTTGAATTAAATTCAAGATTGGACCCAGAAAATTTGAAATTCTTAGCCACAAGAGCCTCAATTAAAGGATACAAGGAAGGAATCAGTTAAGTAAGTATTGACTAAGATCAAACACCTTTCAGAATCAGTTGAATCTCAAAATAAAAACCAAAAAAGAAACAATCAATCTCATTGAATTTCACAAAGCTCACAGCCAGTCCAGCCAAAATATCCTTCACTACCCATATGTTCCAGATAAAATGGTTTCAAGACAGACACTAAGGTTTTATTACTGCTTAGAGGAAGGAGATTTTTCAATAGGATAGAATAATCTCATCAAATACTTGGATAAAGTAACCTCCTTGAAGAATGGAGGAAAATATATTTTTCTAAATTCACAGAGAGTATGAACAGAAGGCCCTACGTCTGAAAAAGCACTGGTTAGACATTTTTCGAAGGAACAGGAGGATTTTACAAAGGAAACAATTGAAAATCCAATCCACCCCCAAAGAAGCAAGAAACAAAAATAATCTCGTAAAGCAGATTTGTTAACATAACAGCTATAGCTCAAATAGAAGAATGGGGGAACTGGAAACTACCTCAAATATCACCAGAAAATGAAAATCTTCACATATATGTTGGCCGTATGCAAACAAGAAAGGAAATTCAAAGCCAAACACAAAAAGAGTATAAAAATTAAATACAGAATCCCTTTAAAAATAAGATACCATGTTCCTATAATTAGGAAGATGAAGCAGAAGAAGGAATAAGAGTTTTAATTCCAAGAAAATTAAAGAAAACCCAAGAAGTAAATGGGACATAAAGTAAAAATATTGAGATCGTTACTAAGGGCAAGAATAAGGAGATACAAAAAAAAGGATTTGCAAAATATGGAATCAAAGAGCAAAGTGAAATCTACAGTAAATACTCCAAAGCCAATAATTGAAGATTTTATGAGGAAATTATCTAACAAAAGGATAGATCTTACTCTTTAAGAAATATTATCCATTTCACCAAACCTTATTGATAATTTACAAGACTTGACTACCCAGGAAAAGGATGTGATAAAATCACTTAATACATCAAATATTCAATAGAGACTACTTTCATTAAAGCTAAGGTACTATGATACACAAATATTAAATTATGTCTGCCCACTTGGATTTATGGAGGTATCCATTGGAAAAGAATAGTATCCTACAATTCAAATCCAATTGGCCAGATTAAAAATCTTGAAGTAAGCTTTGGTAAGGAAGAAAATATTTACATGTAATTCTTAGTATTTGAAAAATTTAATCATATGATAGTGGAAGAAGTCCTAAAATATCATCATCATCAAAAGAAAGTATTTCACCTGAAACTTGTAGAAAACTCAAAGGGAAGGAACCAAACGAAGAGGAACCTAAGGTATATTATAGTGAAACAGTAACAAAAATAAAATAGGCACTGAAGAAGATGACAAAAATTTGGATATGGCCATATAAGACCCAAAGAAATGGCTAGCACTTGAATTTAGTGACTTAAATGAAACAAATTAAGGAGAAAGCCCACAGAAGTGTAAAATGGATCCCAAGCCTCCTGCATCAAATTCCTAATCAATTGAAAAAAGATTATTTCAATTTAATTTAATATGAACCTGGGTCCGTTGGTAATATTGAAAAAGATTTAAGGAATCAAGAGCCAAGCAATGACACAATCAAGCCATTGGAAAAAAGAAATGTTAAAGAATTGAAAAATGAAAGTTCCATTATTATTGAAGATGGAATAGATCAAGTTGAAAATGAAGATATGAGAAAGAGGATTTAAAAAAATGGAAAAGGTTTCAGAGGAAGGGAAACTGGTAGAATCAGAAGATAACTTGATTTTATATTAATAAAATAAAAAAAATTAAGAAGATAAATATAAGCAAGGAATAATATTTGAAGACCTGGAAGGAGAGCTATCAGAAAGGACACAGAGGCTACCTGGAATTACCATTCTAGAAACCAATCAGCAAGAGTTTTATGATTCCTGTGAACAAATATTATTCTTTTCAAATATTTTACTTTCAAGATCAACTTATTTCTTTAATCAAAATCAAGAAATTTCAACCAGATTGACAAATCAAACCCAGAATCAAAATTATATACAAGAAGAAATACCAGAGTATGAAGGAGATGAAGCTTATTTAATAGTCACAATGATATCATTTCAAAAAGTAGATTATTATGAGCTATATTCACTCATAATTCATAAACGTATCTTCTCAAACTACTTGGAGCAAATCTTAGGAATTTTGGCTTCTTGGAATTCTTAACCACTATTGGGATCAAAGGAAATTTTTTAAAAGCTTGCAGAAAGAAGCCTTATGGATATTATCAAATAACAATAGAAGAAAAGTGTCACAGAATGTGATGTTCTCAAGGAGATTTAATCTAGATGGTTTGGAAATCTTGGGAGGAACTCTCTACTGGTTTGATTTTGGGCATATTTTCATTCATGGATCCAAAGGTTGTGTTTCAGAATTAAAAGCAAATGCATAAAGATAACAATGAAACAAGATATGTAAAGACATATTTCCTTCAGTAATTCACAACATATGGTTTATGATTTCTCAATAATAACTCAAGTAATCCATTCTCAATGATAAATTCAATCCAAAAAACAAAAACTATCAGTAAAATAAGAATAAAAATAAAAATAATAAAAATTATGAAAATAATAAAAGTAATAAAAATAATACAAATAATATAAATAATAAAAATAATAAAAGTAACAGAAGTAATAATAATAATAAAAATAATAAAAATAATAATAAATAATAAAAATGATAAAAATGATAAAAATGATAAAAATAATAAAAATAATAAAAATAATAAAAATAACAAAAATAATAAAAATAATAAAAATAATAAAAAATAATAAAAATAATAAAAATAATAAAAATAATAAAAATAATAAAAATAATAAAAATAATAAAAATAATAAAAATAATAAAAATAATAAAAATAATAAAAATAATAAAAATAGCCTAAAAAAATATTTTCTTATCTGTATCAGTATTAGTTCAGTGACCTCCTTCCTTATTAAAGAGAAATTTCAAATCATTCCAAATACCTTATTAAAAAATCTTTTTTTTCAACACTCTTATCACTAAGGGAAGTGACCTCCTTCCTCATCAAAGATGAATTTCAATTTATTCAAATTACTTATTAAAAAATTCTTTGTTTAAAATAACCTCATCTTTCAGTGGTAGTGACTTCCTGGCTTAGAAAACAATAATTATTCTTTTATTGTAAAACTCAATAATCTTACCAAAACTCATATAGGTCCTAGAAAGCCATGGACACCAAGCTTACACATCAAAAGAAATTTTAATGTAATATTGGCTGGAATGAAGAGGGATGAAAAGATATAAATTTTCAAATTGAAGAAGCTGAAGAAGAGGTCAATTACTCAGAAAGCTATCTGTTGAAGGAGAGGATTTTTTCTAAATATGGATCCCATACTTAGAGCTTGAATAATTGTTCAATTTTCCAGAAAACCTTCAACATATTGAGAAACCTTAAAATTGGAAAGAGATTCCAGGATTCTCTCTTTCAATATTGGAATTTTGAAATTACTCACATATGAAGGTATCAAAGGAAATATAGGAGGGATCTACTGGGAAGAGGATACATTAACAAATACAAAATGGAGAAGAAATACTTACTTTTGATATCCAGAATCCTAAAGAGGATGCTTATTGGATTCAGTGGAAATAAAAGAAGAAAATAATTTATGGAAACATAGCAATTATGCGATTTGAAATGCTAATGGGGATGGTTTATGGGAATAAATGTTTATACCAGGAATTCTCAGCCTCAATTTTCATAATTATAGAATCAAAAACAAATATTTTTATTTAATTTTGGGAGACGTATTTGTAAAATATGTCAAATAAGATAAAATAATATTTACCTCAATACTAAAAAACAATCTGATAAAAATGATTGGGCAAAAGATTATCAAAAATTAAATAAAATAAAAACAAAAAATGCTATATTGGCTATTAATATTTGATTCTCTCACCATAATAATTGAAAACAAAAATAGTAATATGAAAATTAAAGCCAAAAAGAACTTTCAGGCTAAAATATATTATTCAGGAAAAGATTCCAAATTCAAAATTCTCAATTGTAGTTTTCAATGTACAAGTATCATGATTCTGTTCAAAAAAAGCAAAAAAGGATGTTAACTGTTCTTATAGCACCTCATACTAAAAAATTGGCACAAATTTGGGGAAGTGTGATCCCATGGGTGTTTATTGATATTTTTTATTTTTTTGGAAAAGAGAAAAACACCAAACAAAAAATGGTGTCCAGATACAAAAAAAGAAGATACAGATGGCTCGCAATGTCAAAGCTATGACCACTGGTCATAATTTGGCTGTTGGGCCCAGGAAAAAAAATATGGATGGAAAAAACAAATCATGCCAGGATATATTCAGAAGGTTATCTATGCGCTGCAATTCAAATCAATTATAAAATGGATATTACCAGACATAATAAAAAATAAAAATAAAATGACATCTTATGACCATTATCACAAGAAGAGATCTCACTCATTATTGTTCTTATCCAGATGAATTTTATGGATCTTTATCATCAGAAACTCTAATAAATAGGGAAACAAGCAATAAATTCTTATCATATTCCTCATTTGATTTATAAGAAACATCACTAAGTAATCAATGCAAAGATTTTATATGCATTCAATCAATCCTTAAAAGGAAACAATAGAACTATAACATTGGAATAATAAGTAGCAAACATATAAACATGATAATACAGAGAATCAACTGAATATATCATATTTCATCTCAAAAATCAACTATTTTAACTAGAATTTATATACTATATTACCAAGGTCTCAAAATAATGGTGGGCTAAAAAATAGAAAATAATGAGCCAAATAACAAATCTATAGTATTGGACAGTTACTTTATTCTGATCTATTTGGAGGAAATCCAGAAGACATTTTCATTTGAAAGAGGCTAACATAAATTAATCATTGCAAAAAATTAATTCCTTGTAGCAAATCTTCTTTGGGGGCTGCAATGAATATTTCTTCCTTGGTTGGGCTTGTTTCCTTTTCTTAACCTTCTTATTTTTAATTTTGGGGGTACTCTTTAGATTTTGTTTTTATTTTGATTGAGCTATTGTTAAAAGAATAGTAGAAGTGAAAGGATCTCGCTCATCTATTTCAGCAATAATTTCTTCTATTTTGATAATTATTTCACCAGATGCAGAGAGTTTGAAATCAGAATCTAATGAAAAGAAAGGATACAGTGGCAAAAGAAGTGGTGAAAATGTCTGGGTACACAAAAAATAGACAGGAGATGGAGGATTGAATTATTTTCTTGATTCAATTTTGATGGCCATGTTGAATGCAATAATATCACCAATATGTATTGGAGAGCTATAAACATTATCATAAATGCTATATTTTATAATAGGAGAAGAAGTTTGTTCAATATATTCAAGACTATATTGAGGATTAAAAAGCCACATAGTGGAAGAAGAAAAGCTATCAAGACTATTCACTGTGGAAGAATAATAAATACTAGGAGAAGAGGAGGTTGAAACATTTTTTTCAAGATAATCAATGTTATTATCTTTTTCTGAAGATTTGATGGCAGGGGCAGATTTATGTTCAAGAAATTCAAAATAAGAGTTAATATTATCTGAAGAAGTTAATTCACAATACGGATGGTCATAATATTTTGAATCAATGAAAGGAAATGTATCAATGCTACTTAATCTGACAGATTCATCAATTCTTGGGTTTATTGGAGAATAATTTTCATCAAGATATCTTATAGAATCATAATCTAGATCTAAAGGCTTCAAAGTAGGAGAAGACGTTTGCTCAACATATTCTGAAATGGGCTCACTTTTGTAAAATGGGACCAATTCTGAAAAATCAAATTCAATATACAATAAACTAAGCCAATCAGGCAGAGTATCAAGTGGAGTTGTAAAATTCAAAGATTGAGGGGAATTTGACAGTATATTTGTGTAAAGATGCTTTCTAATAAATATATTAATTAAAGCTGATTAATCACTAGTATAAAGAGGTAGGGCTGACTAATTTATCATTACGTAATGAACTAGAGATAAAGCTATAGGACTGGTACTGAAGATTTGGAGGATATAAGAATTTATCTACCTTTTATCTCATGTATATGATCTAAATAAGAATAAGAATCCTTGATGAGGAGTTTCAAGAAAACATAGAATTAACCCACAGGGGGGAACAAACTTAATGAGATCCACAAAGTTCATATGGATTTCAAACCTAAAAATTTCAAATTCAATCCATGTAGTTAATGCAAGATCAAAGCCACTGTTAAGATTCATAACATGATTTGGAATAAACACAACTAAACCTTAATAATTTTTGAAGTGAAGGTTTACACCATGAATGAAGAGAAAAAATTAGAAAATGAAGCACACAATAATACAGCTAAAAAGCCACCTTTTTCAAACACAGAATAGCTTATAGAAGCAAGATTAAGAATCCACATTCAGTATCCTTATGAAATGTATTAATGCAGAAGCCACAGCCATGGCTAGAAGATATACAAGCACTATTTCAATAGAAGCAAAACAAAAAATCTGAGATCTTCAGATACAGTAAAGGGAAATTCAGGAATTTTAGAAAATCAAAATTATGACCACCAGTCATGATTTGGTCAATTAAATACATAAAAGCAAGAAAACAATATCTGGATAGGAAAAACTAACCAAACAAGAAAAGGTGTTGAGATACAGTTAAAGAAGGTACTGGAATATCAAAATATCAAAATTATTACTGAAAGTCATATTTTGGTCAATCAAACACAGCTTTATCATAAAAAAGTACAGAATCTCATTCATAAAAAATAAAAAGGGGGATCAACATTACAGCTTCCAGTCATGATTTGGACATTTATATACATATTAGTGGCTTAAATTGATTTTAAGGTAAAACCTGTATCCAACTAATTCAAGGTCAATCAGATACAAGTTATTTTTCATTGAAATACACCAACCCCAAATGCAAGAAACATTTGGAAAGTCAAAAAATCTAATCAGCTAAAAATAAAAAAAATAAAAATGGTAGCCCAGAGCACAATCAAGTGATAATTGAAAATCCCCATTACTTATATCAACAGCAAACCAGTGCAAACAAAATATTTAAATTTATAGAAAATCAATCAAAAATTAAACATACACAAGTTATAATGGATAATTTTGGCCCAATATTTATTGGTTTAGCCACTCTTCAATGTACTACCATACATCCATCCCCAAAAGGTAGAAATTGAACAAGGTATTCATAGATATTAAAGGGAGTGTAGGCTCCCAAATATAGCCAGAAAATAATTCAATTTATCCTAACAGATTACCTCACCTCAACAGATACTAGTCCATCAGCACAGAGAACCCCCAATGGAGTTATGAATATGATTCCAGAATGATTTTATCTTGACAAAACTGCTTCCAGAGGTGGGAATCAAACCCAGGGCCTTGGTGAGAGTTTAAAACAACCTGGGATGACTAACCACTACACCATTTCAAAATATAACATCACTCCTCAAATTGAAACCTCATTCAACACCACTCATCAATTTCATCACTCCTCAAAAGGAATTTAACCAACAATAAAGGTTTCAGCGTAAAGAAAAAAATATGGCCAAAAAAAGTCTTTGTATGACTTTAAACTACAGGGTAGCAACCTTAATGCTAAAATTAGCAATTTTATGACTTTGAAATTCTGGTTAGCAACCTGAAGGCTAAAATTAGTCCCTGTATGAACTTAAACTACAGGGTAGCAACCTTAAGGCTAAAATTAGTCCTTTTATTACTTTGCACTACAGGGTAGCAACCTGAAGGCTAAAATTAGTTGTATGACTTTAAGCTACAGGGGAGTTCCCAGATGGCCAAAACAATGTTTGTATGACTCAATCTATAGGGGTAACACACCAGAGGGCTGAATAAAAAATCAAAATCAAGGAATAAATGAAATTGAAAAAATAAAGATGTCAAGAGTAACAACAAAATTGAAGAATAGAATAATGAAGACTTAAAGGTGAAATTAATGAATAATATTCAATAAAGCTATCAATTTTAATCCACCTATTCCTCAGTAAGACAGTAAGTCTTTCTCTTGTGTAGTTCTGGACTAGGGTTCTCAAATTTTCTTTGACATTAAACTGCAGGATCTGGTATACCTAATATACTGGGTTTCATCCACCTATAGGTAAAGTCCTTGAATGACTTAAAACTAAAATACAAAGTTAATTATGAACAAAAGGAAAAAAAGATACCAAAGAGACTGTTTCATTTTCACTACAAAAATTAAAGAAATAATAAATAATATTTTTAATTGATACTTTCAACCAACTCAATAATCATGGAAGCTCAAGCCAATGCAGCAAAATATAATTAAATCCTTGAGAAGGTTAGACCAGTAAATGAAGCTATGCCTCAATATCTGAATACATCTTTGAAAACTCCTGAAGTAACAGTAGATCCATATGAAACACCTTTATCACCTACTCCACCTATATTTACTGAATAATTGAGAGCTAAAGAAGAAAAATTTCAATAATAAATTCTGGATGATCTGGATGGTTATCATAAGAAGAGATAGATCTATTAAAAATGCTATATTAATAAGGCAAAAAAGGCTATAGAATTTTGTGAACAAGAAAGAGGTGTGATTCAATATTCTTTTGGAAAATCTTATATAATACCATTTATAACACATGGACCATGGCAAAATAAACCAATAACAATACCAAAATCAATTTCACCTCACTTTATCAAACCAGTTAGAGAAATAATATGTAAAGGACTCTATTAAAAATTAACTTCAAGCTATTACAGTCCTTCTTTTTGTATTAAGACAAAATTTGAAACTTGAAATAGCTTATTATCCTCAAGATCTCAATAAAGTCACAATAAAAGATGCACGATTTCTACCAACTGTTGATGATTTTGTAGGATCATTTTCAGGAAGAGAATGTTATATATTAGGAAATATCTTGGTAGTATATGATGAAAGGGAACTGGATATTACTGAGAGACCCCTTAAATCCTTTGAAACACCACTTGAAATACTTCAGCTTACCAGACTACCTCAAGGAGAACCAAATTATGTGGAAGCTTATCAAGCACAAATGACTTGAATACTTCAGGATAAAATACCGGATCACCTTGGAATATTTATGGATGATGGAGGAATCAAAAGACCCAGATCAACGCTGAAAGATAACTTACTCATAAGAAGATTTGTTTGGGGATATGCAGTAACATTAGAAATAATACCTCTCAGGATAGAAAAACAAGGACCCAAAGTTTCAGGATCAAAATTTTCATGTTGTGTGCCAGTACTTGGTATTATACAGAATGTTTTATCTTTCAGAGGAAGAATTATTTCAAAAAAATAACAAGATACAAAATTGGCCTAGACAAACAACCAAGAAAGTAGTTAGAGGACTTTTAGGACTGTGTGCATGCTTTTGGATGTTCATTAAGGACTTTTCAAAAGTTTCAGAAACATTGAGAAGATTTAAAAGGGAGTGTGTATTATTATGGAAATGGGCTGATAAAGGTGAAGAAGCTTCTATCAAACTCAGGAATATAGTAGGAGGAAAAATTCCATTGAAAACATTGATTTATGATAAAGGGTCAGTGAAGATGAAATTATAAATGGATTTGAGCTATATTGAGACTGGTGAAGCTCCTATGCAGGAGGATGATAATGGAAAGGATAAACCATCCTTTCTGGACTTGAATCTAAATACTCCCAGCCAAAATTATAATTGTGTGGTGTTTCAATAATACTCAAAAAACTTCAAGCAATATTATTGGTGCAATACTTATAGATTCAAGGAAATGCTAAAGCGTTGATAAAAATGATCAAATCACTTTTTTTACCAAAAGCACAAACAAAAATATGGGTGGAATTGCTTCATATTTTCCCATTTAATCTTGCACACACACCAGAAAAACCCTTTCCTGTTTCATATGGGTTATTAAGGAGACCAAATGGAGAGGAAAAAGAAGAAAGTGAAAAGGATTATTTTGATGAAGAATAATTTATCAAAATTCATCTATTATTTGGCCTAAAAGAAGTAAATATAAGAAAAGTGGAAAAAGTATCAAGAAACAAAAGCAATATTGAGATTTCAACAAAGCTGAAAGTATTCAGAAAGCATATGCAGAAACATTTGACAAATTTTAAGAAATCCAGAAAATATTAAAGAATACTTCAAAAGATTTGGAGAACATTAGTAAATCTTTATATATAAGGAGGGAGTGTGAAAGGAATAAATCAAGAACCTTTACAAATAGCTTTATAGAATGAAAAATCTCAGAAGTAGATACTAAAGAAAATTCATGAAGAATTGGGGCATAGAGCAGAAAATGAAACATACAGCAGAATCAAAAAAATGTATTGGTGGGAAGGAATTAAAACAATAGACAAGGAATGGGTGAAATCATGTCAACAATGTCAGAAAAGGAGTCCTTTGCAAAAAAAGTAAGAAGGTAAGATATCTGTAGAATATGCTTTACTTTAAAGAGCCATAATGGATTCAGTTCATACTGAGGCAGGAAGATGGAAATACCTAGTTGTGGAAAGCAATGACTGTTCAAAATGGCTAGAAACGTTAGCATTAACAAGGCTCACTGCAAAATCAGTCTCAGAATGGATTTGCAGACATGGAGATCTGAAAGAAGTTACAGTTGATGGAGGAGTAGAATTTGGAAAATAACTACAGGAAGCAGTCAAACTAGAGGGATAAAGAATCATAATAGCTACACCTTACTCCACGTAATCACAAGGAATGATTGAAACAGGCCATAAGCAGTTAAAAGATGCACTTGTAAACATGTGTGGTGAAAATGGATCCAAATGGAAAGAATACTTACAAATTGTGACTTTGGTAGATAGAAGTTAATAAAAAAGAACAACAGGACACTCACCATTTGAGATTCCATTTGGGAAGCAGGCTGTCTTCAAAATTGATATCAAAACAAACACATATCTAGCTATTGAATGGGATGAAATACAGAAGAACTCTTGGAAGCAATAGGCATGCAGATTGTGGCAAGAGAGGAAACAAGAGAAAAAGAAGAAGAGAAATAAATAGATCAAAGATGCAAATTAGTTAAATACTTGGACAAAAAGATGGCACATAAACTGAGAAATCCACTTTACCCAGGGAATTGGGCATTAGTTTACAATAAAACACTTGATTGATGGTTGGGCTTACTCTTAAAATTATTGGAATAGAATTTTGAAATATATCAATAAAGTTAATAATGGAGCTTATGAGCTTAGAGAATTGTATGGAATTAAGATTACAAGGAAATTCTCAGCAATTCACATCAAGAGGTTTTATCCCAGAGGAAAAACAGTTCAATCAAGTTCAGATTCATGAAATGAAAGCAGTGAAGAAAGTGAAGTTCAAGATTTAATATTTGAGGGAGAAATATTCTAACAACAAGCTCAATATTATTGATATTGGAAATCTTCTCAGCTGGAATTATAGGGATAGCATTAAATTGACAGGGGGTGTGGTATTTCATACCTTACCTACCAGAATCTAGCTGTCAAATAATGCTGTATTTTCAAAACTACAGAAAAAATAATTGTATTAGTCAAGAAAATGGAATTAGAATAATATCAATCAATCAAGCTGGTACTTCAAGCAACAAAAATGTAATCTTTGGGGAAGATAGACCATAGTCATAATATGAAGAAAAAATTTACAAGAAATAGTTTAGGATGTATATGAAAAAATCAAGATCAGAGAACCTGTAGTGCTATGGCGTAATTAAGGAATCCAGACTGATCAATAGAAAGTGTATCTATATTAAGCAATTGGCAAATGGCTGACCTTACCCAGGTCAGCCTGCGTTGTCCTGCCCATGAACTGATTTTGACAACTCAACAGTTACACAATGGAAACAATTTGCCTTTGTTCTGAACATACCATAAATTATTCTTTTTTAATATGTTTTGGGAACTCTTCTTGTGTAAGATAAATGAGGAATTACATGAAAGGGGAAATTAAATCAAAACACTTTTGAATTTCTGTTAAAGCTTGTAGCCCTTTCTCTTCTTTTATGTTAGAATACTCTAGACTTCCCTTCCTAATAATTCTGAATTATCTGAAATTTAGTTCCACAATCTATCTAATTTATTTGATGGTGGCTGGGTCAGAAAAGTATATTAAACAGACTCTATCAGGCTATTTTTGATCTGGAAACAATGTGTCAGTAAACCTTAACAAAAATAAGTAAAGATATAGAACTAGAGAAAAGACTCTTTTAATTACTTTAATGAGAAAATTGCCACCTTGATTAATTTCTCATTTTGCTTATAGCACTGTTGATACTATGATAGTTAATGATAACAAAAACTCCTTCTTTTTTGATGGTTTAATAATTTTTATGATGATAACTTGGGATAACAGCCACTACCATGGTTCAATTTACTACTGAGCTTTGCTACTGAGTAAATTTAGGAATGGTGGTAGTCAATAAGATCAATTTATGAATTAAAGTAGACCAACTGTCAACTACTATTAATTATAAATCACTCAGAGAGTGATATTGATCTTGGCCACTGAGAAGATTAGGGAGAGGATAGTAATATGAATGGTATATTCAATTAGTTTAGCTTATAAATCAATTTATACCAGCTGTTATCTACTATTAATTATAAAAGAGACTCGGATAGTGCTTGTGAGCCTTAGAGGTATTTTCATATACCCAAAAGACCACACACAAAAAATTAATATACAAACATAAATAAAATAAATTTATTTATATTATTAAAATAAAAATTAAAATATAAATATGAATTTATATACAAAATCAAAAATTTAATGATAGTTCAAAAATAAAAATATATTAAATTTGAAAGTTGTAAAAAATGAATTTTCAACAAACTTACCCAGAATGAAATAATTTTGGAAAAAAGTGAAATAAAATTCATCATAACTTTTCATCTAACAAATAAACATATAAAATTTATTTCACCATTTGATTCTATATAAAAAATTAGGTGGGGTCACCCCTGAGTGAAATTTTTGTAACTCAACTCTAAATAAGCTTAAATTAAGTTTTTAGTATTTTCTGTATAAAAGCTGAAAATCTTCAAAACCTTAATTTAATTCACATTGCATGAAGTGTTAATCATCAATTTTTTTGTTGAAATTGAGGTGTTGTGTATAGCTTAGAAGTTATGAGGAATTGAAGTATTTTCAATTCAATTCAATTGAATTGTCAAGATGTGCACATGTATTACATAAGTGAACTTTGATTTACATATGAGGTGTCAATTATTACAGTAGTTTACTGTAAAACTTGATTTAATTACATATGTAAATTGTAAGTATAATACATGATGAGGAATTAAAGGAAAAAATAAATTGGAAAGATTAAATTTGGGGGGGAAAAGGAACTCCAGCTCTAAGGGGGAGCCAGACCCCCAAAGTCTTTGCTGACAGGCATGAGTTGTCAAAGTCCATGCAAAAGCTCATCACTTTTGGCCTGGAATTTAGTCACAGGGTCTGTGACTCAATTGATGATGAGGTTTTGATACCAACCGGGGCAGTTTTGATGGTTTCCAAGCGGGTAAAACTACCCTTAAGATAAAACAATATTAGTAAAAACAGTTTTAACTGGCTTCTAAGACTCTTACACTCATTCTGACATGTTTTGAAGGCTCTAGGCTAGGTATTACCATAGTAATGGCTGGTTTAAGGGTCTAGAATGGCTAAAACCAGCCCTTTTTTGGTCTAAACCAGGGTTCAATGATGCCATAATTGTCTTTTCTGTTGTAAGAGTGTTTTCCACGACTTACAAGAGTAAATTTCACTCTTGAAGTAAGAAAACTGATGGATATAAAAGAATGTCTTTTTTGTCCCACTTTTCTCTTCATGTTAGAATCTTTTCCTTTGATAATTAGTTTAAACACTATTGAACCAATCCATAAAATATTCCAACCACCCTTTTAATATCATGTCAAACCTTTTAAACATGTGAAAGAATAATTATAATCATTTTTACCCTTGAACCACCCCAAAAGTGAATTAAAGCATCATTCATCACTGTTAGCTTTGTCACTTTGTTTCCAAATTCACTCTGGTCACTTTTGGGCATGTTTTCTCTTTAAATATCTTTTTAAAGACTTTTTTCTTTAATTAATTTCTTGCAGTTCCTTTCTCAATTAATTCCAATTGAAATTGCTCTTGAAGAAATTTCTTTTGTAGCCTTCAATATCTCTTGTAGAGTATTTTTGGATAAATCTTTCTTGTTGGTAAAACAATAAATTTTTATTATATTATTTTTTTATACTTAGAAAGTTAAAAACAATAAAATTGACATGTTTTCTCTTTAAAAATACCATTTCTTACTATTTTTAAATAATTTTATCGTATACAAATTTTGAGGACAGGAAAAGTACTTGATATTTTATCAAAGTTTCATATCCACACATTAAATTTGGGGGCTCAGCTGTGATATTTTACCTGTGACATATTTTTTTACTCTTTTTTAATCCTTTTCCTTATATTGAAAAATTCAAAAAAGATATAAAAAATACTTATAATTCAAAAAATCCATAAAAGATTAATTTTTTCATATTATAAGTGAGGCTTATATTTTTATTTCTTTCTTGAAATACCTTTTTTTACTTGATTAATTGGCTTTTTCATTAATTTTAGTGTCTGACAATGTGGTAAGACAAGGAAACATTGAAACAGCCTCAACAGTTACCAGCATTATTCCTTCCAGTACTGTTAATTCTGACCATAATAATACTATTATTGTGACTCAGAATAATCAACCTGAACCAATTTCTTCTGAATTGATTAACTACGATATAAGTAATACTCTTCAGAAAGCTAAGAATTTGGCTAATAGTAGTTTTTTGACGTAAAATTACTATTTTAAAGCTTTTTAATCATAAAATATGCCTTCAACCAGATCAGGAGCCAGCTATAACCCCTCAAGCAGCTCCCAGAAAGGTCATAGACGTTATTATGGCAGGAGACAATTAGTTACAGAAGGACAAGGGTCAGTTGATGACCCCCAAATTAATAAATTGTGTCATTCTGAAGCTGATAAAACTGTTTTACCTTCAAAAAGAGCTGAAACTGCCACAAGAAGCCTCAGTGGACATTCACAAAGCCAGCCATAAGGCGTACAGCAATGCATTGCAGCACAAAGAGTACCAGATCCTTTCAGATCTGTGGAAAAACTGCATGAATTCTTACTTGACTGTGAGAAAATTCCTGGGACATCCCAACACTTGCAAGCTACTCAATGAATGGTATCCATTGATGGAAAATAAGAACATGATGCTCTTAACAGCAGAATGGAGGAAAACAACCCTCCACCACCCAAACAAGTGCCAAAAACAGCCCCAGTAGCCAGCAGCAGAAGTTCCAATGTGAAAAAGCAGCCACAAGCTCAGAACAAGGGCAAAGGAAAGGCACCAGCCACAAAACCTTACAGCCAGGGCTACAGGATTCCAAAGATTCAACAAGATGCCATGGAAAGTGTATTTCAGATGGCCAGAACAATGAGGGAATTACAAAAGGAGGATGAAGCCAGATTAAAATATCAGAAATGATTTTTGACATTTTTGATGCTATCCCAGAGTTGTATGAAGCTATAACTGACGTAAAAAGACATATTTCTGATAAAATATCAACAATTTGTAACAATTCTAAAACAAATAACTTGAGTCTGAGTCCAATCAATGAAACACCTATATGTTTTGAAAATGTTTTAAGAACAATTAAAACTTCCAATAATGATAATTCTTTTGGCAATAAGATAAATGAACAATCTGCCATTATTAAAGAATTAACAGATAAACATTTTAAATTCAATATTGATGACATAATTGAAATAAGAATAAAACAAGCCATAAGTACTATCAAAGAGGATAATAAGACAGCTCTTGATGATATTTCAAAATCATTTACTGAAGTAAAGACACATATAATTGCCTTGAAAAATTGTTTTGATACCTCAAAGGAGGAAATATCAAAATTAACAATAAATTTAAATCAGGTTATCTCTGATATTACTAAACAAACAGAATTATGGAATGAGCTGACATAAAAAGAGGATGATCATAAAAAGACTGTAATAACCTCTATACAAAGCTTACAACATGAATTAAGAAATTCACAAAGGTGTAACAACAGTAAAATGAATGATATTGAGCAACTACTAAACACCTTACCAAGAATTTCAACACCTCTGAATCAAACTGAGGGTACAAGGATTCCCAATCCGCAAGTAGTGGATATTAAAAATTCACAGTTAAAAAATGAATTTTCTACTTCTTTTCATAACTTGGAACCATCAATGGGCCAAGCACTCTTGAAAGAAGTTTCAAAACTTCAGGAATGGCCTCACTTAAGTGGTGAAAGAGAATATGACCATATGGAGTTCATCAGAGGTATTGAAATGATAAAAGAATATTTTGAATTAACAGACAGCTTAGTAACAGCTAGATTTAACACCTTTTTTACCAAATCAGCTCACAGATGGTATATCAAATTGGTACAAGCACATGGACACCAAAGTTGGACTTGGTGGAAAACCCAAATTATCAACAAATGGGCCAATGATTCTTGGAGGTTCAAAGTTGAAAAAGCCTTTGAATCTGCCAAATTTTATGCTGATAAAGACAAAGCTTTACCATGGTTTTGCCAAAAAAAAAAAGACAGATTAACAGCATTATACCCTGACATGTCAGAATTTATGATTCATAGGAAACTTCTAAGACAATGTGGAGGTTACCTAGAGCATTCTGTCAAAAGAAGGACTACTGAACTATCTTCAGCAGAAGATACTATCAATATATTAGAAGAAGTAACCACCAGAACCAAAATTTGTTCTAGTAGGGTGAATCTCAAAACAAAGTTTAATACACCTTGGAAAGATTCTGTGGACAAAAACCCCAAATAAAATTCTAATAATTTGAAATATAAATCTTCAGATACAATCAGGAAATGCCATATTTTCCAAAGCACCACACATTTATCCAATACATGTCCAAAAAGGGGGAAATTAATGAAATTAACATTGAAAAAAACCTGATGTTGAAAAAGATGATGTAATTGAAGATAATTCAGATGATAAATCATCAATTTTTTCTGAATCTTCAAAGGATATAGAAAATATTAATTCCACCTTTGAAATCATGGAATCTTATTCACACTTACCACAGTTGAGCAATAGCCAACTTGATTTATCAAAAGTTCAAGATGCACACTTAATGAAAACCAAACCAGACAGAGGGAAAGGTTATACAGCTGGTAACTCCTGTATAACAGAAGTGGTAATTGACAACAAACCCACTAAACTACTACTTGATCCAGGAGCATTCTGCTCTTGTGTAGGTAAATTCTTTCTTAAGACTTGTGTACCAAATTTTGAAGATCAATTGTTGCCAATTGATGGCATAAAATTCAATACTGCAAGTAATCCAATGAAAGCATTGGGAATATTTGAGACTAGTGTAATATTTCCACATATAAATGGAAATTTAAGAATCACTGTTGAATTTGTTGTGATGGAAAATTGCTCCAGTACCCATTTCATATTTGGAAATGATTATTTGATCATGCATGGCATAGATTTACATAACAACAAGGACAGATACTTTACTATTAGAGACAATAAGGGCCAAAGATTTGCCTTTTTACCATTTAAAAGACAAACTACAGTGAGCAAAGTATCACCAGTAAACTTAGAGTTAGAGAAATTCAAGTCTGAACAGTTAAATGAAGGTGAAATAAGCCTTCATTTGAGTGATAAACAAGCAAATGAACTTTCTGCTCCTTTATATGACCACCAAGAAGCATTTGCTTCAGATAAAGAACCCCTAGGGGCAATTATTGGTCATGAAGTTGATATTACTGTTAATATTGAAAGACCTTATCCACCACTCTTAAGAAGACCTGCATATCCAGAAAGTCCAAAATCAAGAGAAGCCCTGGAAATGAATATCACAGAACTTCTAAATCTTGGTGTAATAAGAAACGTGGGCCACAATGAAGAAGTAGAAATACCTACACCAGTCATAGTGGCATGGCATAATGGCAAATCTAGAATGTTTGGGGACTTTAGAGCTCTGAAAACTTACACTGTTCCAGAAAGGTACCCAATACCAAAAATCTAAATTTCCCTCACCCAAATATCTCAAGAAGTGTATATAAGCACTATGGATGCCCTTAAAGGATTTCATCAAAATGTAGTGACACCAAGAACAAGGAAATACTTAAGAATTATTGTTAATTGTGGAGTTTATGAATAATTGAGGATGCCTTTTGGAATTTAAAATGCACCTTCACACTTCCAAAGAATGATGAATGAAGTTTTCCCTTAAGAGCTTTCAGAAGGATGGTTGATCACCTACATTAATGATATTATTGTCTGTTCCAAGACTTGGGAAGAAAATATGTACAGCTTATCCAGAATTATGACCAAAATCCAATCTGTGAACATGAAAATCTCTTTGAAGAAATGTCATTTTTGGATTTAAGGAACTCAAAGCACTAGGACATGTGGTATCTGGTTTATCCCTTGGAATTGACAAAATCAAAGCTGCAGAAGTACTACTGAAACCTATGCCTCAGAACAAAAAGAAATTAAGTCATTTTTGGGGTTTGCAGGATATTACAGACAGAATATTAAATATTTTGCATCCATAGCAAGACCTTTGTATAAACTGTGTGACAAGGACAAAGTGCTTTAAATGACTGTTGACAGAGTAAAAGCCTTTGAATCTTTAAGACAAGCCTTGACCATTACTCCACTCTTACTGATGCCAGACTTGAAACTTCCCTTTAAGCTTTACATTGATGCATCAGGGGATGGGCTGGGTGCTGCACTTCATCAAGTCCAAATTTTAAATGATAAACCTGTTGAAGGGCCCATATGTTTCATATCCAGGCAAATCAAACAAACTGAAGCCAGATATGGAGCAAGTCAGATGGAGTGTTTATGCCTTATTTGGTCTTTAGAAAAACTCAATTACTTTCTGGAAGGATGTGTTTTTGAAGTAATAACAGATTTTACCACTTTTAAATCACTTTCAAACATTAAAACACCCAACAGACATATGCTCAGATGGCAAATAGCCATACAAGAGTATATAGGCAATATGACTATTTTTCATAAAGAGGGGAATATTCATAAAAATGCAGATGGACTAAGCAGATGGCCATTACCAAATAATATTGATAATCCTGCTTATGTGCCAGAAGAAGCTTCCCCACAGATCCCAATAGAAGGAATAAGTGTTACAGACTTGAACACCACCTTCTTTGAAGAAGTAAGAAACAGTTATACTCAAGATAAGAATTGTAGCATCTTATGCCAATTACTTAACAAATACTGTAAAGACAACTCTCTGATACATGCCTGGGATGAATTATGGAAGAAATCTTATGATGAAGGAAGATTTCACCTACTGGATGGTATAATTTACCACAGGACCAAGCACACATGTGTCATGACAGTTGTGGACAGGTCATTAATCAATCTTGTACTGAAAGAATGCCATGACAGCCCCTTTTCAGGACATCTGTCTGAAGACAGAACAAGAGAGAACGGAAAGACCTGCATATGGTGGCCAATGTGGCAGAATGATGTTGCAGACTATTTCAAAACCTGTGACAGATGTCAAAAAGCAAATAAATCCACAGGCAAAATACTTGGAAATATGATCAAAATCTAAGAGCCCAACAGACCTTGGGAAATTGTCCATATGGATTGGGTAACTGGCCTGCCATTAGGAGGTGAAAGATGTTATAATGCATTCCTAGTGATTGTAGACAGATTCAGTAAAATTCCAGTATTTTTACCATGTCACAAAGATGATACAGCCATGGATACAGCTCTTCTAATATGGAATAGAGTAGTGTCATGGACTGGCATATTCACAAATATCATTAGTGACAGGGATCTCAAATTCACTTCAGCACTGTGGACAAATCTTCACCAACTATTTGGCACTAAATTGTCTTTCTCTACAGCCTACCACCCACAAACTGATGGTATAGCTGAAAGGATGATACAAACCTTAGAAGACATGGTGAGAAGATTTGGTTCATATGGCCTTGAATTCAAAGATTGTGATGGATTCACGCATGATTGGTGTACTCTTCTACAAGCACTAGAATTGGCATATAAGACATAAATTCATGCCAGTACCAATCAAACTCCTGCTATTCTAGAAAAAGGATGGAATCCCAGGTTACCTCAAGATTCTTTAAGAAAAGATTAGGTTGAAATACATCCTACAGCTGCCAGTTTCAAATGAGTTATAGACAGAGCTAGAAAGCATACAGTAAGATGCATGGAAGAATCATTTGCATATGCTAAAGATACATGGGACAAATCACATGCCACTCCAGATTTCAAAGTGGGGGATTTAGTACTAGTATTCACCACCAACTTCAATAACATCAAAGGATGTAAAAAGCTTAAAGACTCCTTTGCAAGACCTTTTGTTATTAAAGCCCTCCATGGAGAAAATGCTTCTGAAGTAGAATTATCTGAAGAATTTAGTAATAAGCATCCTACATTTCCGGTGAGCTTAATAGATCCATATAAATCTAGTGATGCTGAAAAGCTTCCCTTTAGGAATAAAGTTCCCCAAGTTATACCTCCTATTGAGACATCTGGTATTAAGAAGATTACCAAAGTTCTTAAAGAAAGAAAACTAAGAACCAAAAAAGTAAGGGAATACCTTGTTAGGTACAGTGACCCAACTTGTGGAGATGAATGATTAGAAGAAAGGGACATACCTGAAGCTATCAAACTTCTCAGAAGATTCAGACATACTAGAAATAACAATATTACAAAGTAATATTCTTTTTTTAGGGGGAGGGAATGTGAGCCTTAGAGGTATTTTCATATAATCAAAAGCCCACAAACAAAAAATTAATATACAAACATAAATAAAATAAATTTATTGATATTATTAAAATAAAAATTAAAATATAAATATGAGTTTATATAAAAAATCAAAAATTTAATTATTACTGAAAAATAAAAATACATTAAATTTGAAAATTGTAAAAACACATTTTTACTTGTAAAAATTAAGTAAAAATGAATTTTTAATAAAAATTATGAAATTAAAATATTTTTGGTATAAATTGATATAAAATATATTATAAATTTTTATCCAATAAATAAACATATAAAATTTATTTCACCATTTGATTCCTTATAAAAAATTAGCTGGGGTCACCCCTGAGTGAAATTTTTGTAACTCAACTCTAAATAAGCTTAAATTAAGTTTTTAGTATTTTCTGTATAAAATTTGAAAATCCTCAAAACCTTAATCTAATTCACATCACATGAAGTGTTAATCATCAATTTTTGTGTTGAAATTGACGTGTTGTGTATAGTTTGGAAGTTATGAGTAATTGAAGTATTTTCAATTGAATTGTCAAAATGTGCGCGTGTATTACATAAGTGAGCTTTGATTTACATATGAGGTGTCAATTATTACAGTAGTGTACTGTAAAACACAATTGAATTACATATGTAAATTGTAAGTATCATACATGATGAGGAGTTAAAGGAAAAAATAAATTGGAAAGATTAAATTTGGGGGGAAAGGAACTCTAGCTCTAAGGGGGAGCCAGACCCCCCAAGTCCTTGCTGACAGGCGTGAGATTTCAAAATCCATGCAGAAGTTCATCACTTTTGGCCTGGAATTGAGTCTCAGGGTCTGTGACTCAATTGATGATGAGGTTTTGATACCAACCAGGGCAGTTTTAACTATTGCCAAGAGGGTAAAACTACCCTTAAGATAAAAAATATCGGTAAAAACAGTTTTAACTGGCCTCTATGTCTCTTACACTCATTCTGATGTGTTTTGGAGGCTCTAGGCCAGGTATTACTATAGTAATGGCTAATTTAAGGGTCTAAAATGGCTAAAACCAGCCCTTTTTTGGTCTAAACCAGGGTTCAATGATGCCATAATTGGCTTTTCTGTTGTAAGAGTGTTTTCCACACCTTAAAAGAGTAAATTTTACTTTTGGAGTAAGAAAATTGATGGCTATAAAAGAATGTCTTCTTTGCCCTACTTTTCTCTTCATGTTAGAATCTTTCCCTTTTATAATTAGTTTAACACTGTTAAACCAATCCATAAAAGATTCCAACCACCCTTTTCATATCATTTCAAACCTTTTAACCACATGATAAATCATTATAATCATTGTTTGTAACTCTTATAATCATTTTTACCCCTGAACCACCCCAAAAGTTAATTAAAGCATCTTTCATCACTGTTAACTTTGTCACTTTGTTTCCAAATTCACTCTGGTCACTTTTGGGCGCATTTTCTCTTTAAATATCTTTTTAAAGACTTTTCTCTTTAAATAATTGCTTGCGGTTCCATTCTCAATGAATTCCAATTGAAATTTCTCTTGAAGAAATTTCTTTTTTAGCCTTAAATATCTCTTGTAGAGTATTTTTGGATAAATCTTTATTGTTGGTAAAACAATAAATTTTTATCATAATATTGTTTTATACTTACAAAGTTCAAAGCAATAAAATTGGTGTTTTTTATCTTTAGAAATACCATTTCTTACTATTTTTAAATAATTTTACCTTATACAAATTTTGAGGACAGGAAAAGTACTTGATATTTTATCAAAGTTTCATATCCACACCTTACAGTGCTTCTGACCTTAGCTATCAAGAAATAATGGGATGGAGATAGTCATTTAGATGAGTTGATCAATTAAGGTATACCAACTGTTAACTAGTACTAATTATAAATCACTCAGAAAGTGCTACTGACAAATATTTGGGAATGGGGATGCAATAGCTAGACTTCTGAGCTTAGCTACTGAGTATTCCTGAGAAATTAGGATGAGGTGGATGGATAGAGGGGATTTTCCCCAGAAAAAACATTAATAAGTTATGCTTTTGTGATGATCCTCTGTCTAGGCCATGAGGAAAAAAGAATTTAGGGGGATAGGGGCCCTCCATGGGAGTGTCAAAAAAAGGGGACTTTGAATTCTTCACGTCTTCAACTTAATTTTTTCAATCACATGATGTGTGAAATTAAGTTTTAGTGGTAATTGAACTGGGAGGTCTGTGCTTTTGTCCAGGTGACCTGCATTTTCAATTGACCTCTTGAGATTGTTGGGAAATTATGGGTAAATGATGTCCTTTCATTACGTGATTAATTGACTTTCCTGGGATCTGTATATCCATGATTAGTCATCCTAGTTTCATTCCTTTTGATGATTTCATTGAGTTTGTCATTTCTTATGTAATCAATTGAATTTCCTGGGATCCCTATCTCCATGATTAGTAATCCTAGTTTGATTCCTGTTGATGATGTCATTGATTATATAATCAATTGAATTTTTAGTAATCCTTAACTCCATTATTAGTAATCCTATTTCAATTCTTCTTGTTGATTTCATTTATTATTTAATCAATTGAAAGCCCTGGAATTCTTATCTCCATAACTACTGTATTATGGTTTTCCTTCATTATCCTGTCTTTTTCTGAAAGTAGAAGTCCTGTGACTATAACTGTATCAAATTCTTCCCTTGTGAAACCCCTATAAACTTACTGTTAACCTTCTGAAATACTACTTTTCTAATTCTATTGTCTAATCTCCTCTTCCTATCCTATTTGTTCACCTTTCACACCATTGTACCATCTCTCTACACCCTAAGTGTTAAATTTCTTCCTTCTAATATCACAATGGCCACCTTTCCATGATACTCAAAATCATTACTAAGTTTTCAAATCTCTTCACCTCCATTTTGTAATGATAGACTTCCTCAATGAAATCAGATAATACAAGACACCTATACTGCTCTTGTTTCAATTGTATCCTGAGCCTGAGTTAAACAGTTTTCTTAGCTTTTTACTTCCAAATGAAAGATCTACCTCCTCTCAAAAAATAATACAAATCTCAATTTTCATATAAATATCCAATCAGACATCTTTCATGTATAAATAAATAGTTAATGGATTTTCTTTGACCCCTACTTGACTACAAATCTTCCCTGAAATATATTTTCATGCATCCTTATCATAGCTAAGATCTCCTGTGGTGTAGCAAATATTTTATTTATTTTTCATTTTTTTTATTTCAGTACACACATCATCTCATTTAATTTTGAAAATGAAAGTAATTTATAGATAAATTAAGATAAAAAAATTCTATCTTGGTCTACCAACCTCTTCTACACATTATTTTTAGTGTGGAGTGGCTCACTGGGTGTCATGACATCTCAATTGACTCCACTTCTCCATTGAGATATTTTAATCAACAAATTTAACAGTTTTAAAGATTCATATATCTCTGAGAAGGAGCTCAATACTTTGAATTAGAAGCATAAATACCAAAGAAAAGAATTAAAATTGCCAACTTAGTTTGTCCATTAATGCAAACTGGTGAAGGTATACCACAATGTCAATTTTAAATTTTTATCTTATCTTTATCTTTGCTCTTTATCAAAATCTCTCCCTTTATCAACTCACTATGAACTTTCCCCATCACCCACACCATACCATCAATGAGAACAGTCAAACAGACATCTCACAAATTTTGAAGACTCAAAATCACTACATAAATGAACTAAGAACAAGAATTGACCAGCTTGATAAGGAGCTCAAAGCCCTACTGGAAAAAATATGAAATCTTGAATTTCAACCAGGCAGAAATGAAACACTTCACTCAAAGCTCAAAATTCAAAGTTATTCAAAAGGATCTCAAAAGTAAGGCAAGTCTTGCAAAACACAAGTTAAGGAAGAACCAAGAATACAAAAGGCCCCAATCCAAAGAATGCACATGAACAAGAAACTTAGGAACCACAACAGACTTCTAAAGCAAGGAAAGATTAACTTAGCATGAAGCAAACTCCTCAAGTATTTAAGCCACTGAATTTGTGTTTGTCAAATGAAAGTTATCTTAAAAGATGGGCTCTAAATCTAATAATCCATCTAGGATGATTTTTTTTCACACCTATGGATCATGTGGGTCTTAAATCTTGAAGGATCTATTCCAGTGCTACCTGATCCTTCCCTCCTTAAAGGATTTCATGATTGTTTTGACTATTCAAACAAAATTCAGGAAGTTTCAAATATTATCTCAGCGGTTGAATTCATTAATGAATCTAATGCCATTACTCTTAGAGGTACCCAACCAGGTAAAAAAGGCTTGTAAAGAAATTCTAAACCTCCAGGAGTTTTTGATATTTTGAATTCAGAAATTAATTTCAAAGATTTTAATTTTTCAATGTGATCCTGCCTTGTATGAACCAATTTACACTCTGTATGATGAAACTTTCCAAATAAGTGCCATCCAGATTTTCCTATAAGTATCTGCTGGGGGTGCCTACCAGTATCTGAACATAAACTTGTGCTTTCTCAAAAATATTGGGCTACTTTAGGAAACATATAATCACTCTTTACACTACTTAAAAACCAAAATATAGAAGAGAGAAACAAAAGAGATTGGGGAATATCTAAAGGATCTAGAAATACGCACCATTTCAAAAAACAGGAAATGGGTGAGCTGTTAATTACTGATCAAAATTTACCTCTGAATTAAAATTTCTGTGTCATTTGTATTCAAATACGTTTCTACTGGTTTTCTGTTTCTCAGGACTTCCCCAAGCAGTACCTGAATATTTCATCCAATATTGATGCCTACAGAAATGATGAGCTTGTAGATGATGTTGGTTATGGGATAAAGCAGTTACCTTTCCATTCATGAAAGGCAACAATATTGATGCATTGGGTAGATGAAAAAATCCAAAAGGAAACAAAAGGTACAAGGTCTTCCCAGAATCACATCTGCATAAAGAGCAAAAAATTTAATCCTACAGCTTTTGAATTATTACCACAAGACTTACCAATTGAATTATTTGACCCTGAATTGTATAATGATCGTCCTCCAGCTCAAAATACTTTGTGTTCCAACATAATGTCTATTTATTTGTTTCCTGATGCAACAAAATCCATTCAGGGAATACAAAATCCTGATTCAAAACCAGGTGAAAAGTGTTTCAATGAGAAGTATTTGGATTAAGAAACTTGACCCTATTATCTATCACACAAAATTACAGCTGAAGAATATTATGATGAATCCATCTTGGATTATGAAGATGATCAAAGTATTTCCCGAATTGATTTGGATGAAGAAGATGAGGCCAATGAGAATTCTGAGCTTATGGAGATGAAATAATGGATTAAGATGTAGATATGCAAAAGTCTCAATATTTGAAAGATCAAAGGGTTTGCCAATCAATCAGCTTATATCATTGAAATAATTGGGTAAACTTGTAATCCAAAACTTTTTTTATTGGTCTGGAATCTGTAATTTTGAGAAAATTTTTAACCAATACAAAAAAATAACTTCTTCCAAGTATTTGTCTCCAGTATTTATTTCCATGCTTTAATTAGTGTTATCAAAAGGAATATTGCCTGTTCTTCTGAATAGGATCCTTTAAGAGATTTTTTGTCCAAAATCACTTTTCATTCATTAAAAAGTGTTATCAAAGAAATGCTTCCCGGTCACTCTTGACAAAATACTTTCAAAGTTGTAGTCTTCAGTATAAATTTCTATGCTGTGAATAGTGTTATTAAATAAAATTTCCTGTTTTTCTAAAAAGATTACTTCAACAGAACAATTGACTTTATTCAGTCTGAAACTTTTATTTGAAAATAAATTTTCACTCAAAATATAAAATTAAAGCATGAAAAGCTTTTTAAATATATTTAATCAATGTATTCTTCATTCAAAAATAAGACTTAATGACCCAAATGATCATCTACAAGTTCTAAGTCAAAAGTATTGCATAATGAAACCAATTGTAAGAATTACTATAATAAATAACATAAATTTTTGACCTCAAATTTATGATTTAACAGATCTAATAAAAAAGTTAGCGATGTATTAATTGCCTCTTTGATAAAAACATTTTCCAATAATGTTTGAGTTTCAAGTCCAACCAGCTTGTGGATCACTTAAACAAGGAATGTTGTTTTCTTCATTCCAAGACCCCAGGCTGGCAATGGGTAATATACTGCAAGGATCATTTTTTTATGAATGTGTAAAAGAGCAAACAATATGCTTTATTAAATTTGAAATATTTCCATTGCTTAAATAAATGAAGTGACCCTCTTGAAATTAATTTCCCTTTCCTCTTGTACCTTCAAGAATTTTACAAAAGATATCGGACATTTTTAATCTGATTGAATTTGAGTTCAATTATATTACTTACCTTTCCATACTTAATTGACTTTTCATCTTCAAAGAAAAGAAATTTTTTTAGACAAGAAGAGGATATTTTTCATCCAGCCTTCCACAATATAAATTTGTGTTCATGTGCACCATTTTGAAGCACCAAGGCATCCAGGGGGTGTGGAAAATCTTGATATCCTCTTAATGTTAGGTGAGTTTCTTGAACATTTACCAAAATTAATTGGTATATCTCATTTGTCAACTGAAAGTTTTTTTGGTTTCTCTTTGTTTGTTGTGTTTTCATCAATTTTGACATTAAGCCTCTGTTTTTGGCAAAACTTCTTCATTAAAGTTTGTTCCATAGAGCCTGCTTGATGAGATCCTAATCTCAGGGCTGAGAAATGAAGCAATGAAAGGTGTACCAAGAAAATGGTTACTCTAGAAACCCTTTAAAATTCCCACAAGATGTTCACCAGTAAATTTGGAAGCTCCCATGGGAGACCCTGCCAATCAATTTGTTCAGGAATGTGCATTTTGTAGTGGCAGTTTGGATTTAATTTTATAGCTTCAAAAATATCAAAGGAGTCCCTTTGATATATATTGTAAATTTTGGCAAACATTTAACTATCTTCTTTGTCTATAGCCTTGCTACTGATTATACCTATACACTGTATGAGTGCAGATAAGCTATCCATTAAGGAAATGAAATCAAAATTCAAATCATCATCAATGTTAAAGAAAAAGTCAAGAGCCAAAAGCTGAATTTATACATTGAATACTGAATTCCATTTACTGGCTTTCAGCTTTCCACTGTCAGCCTGTTACTCAAACCCAGAGCACAAGCATGACAGCCAAATACCATAAACCAATGGTAGAGCCAAGATACCACCAAAACATGGAGCTGAGCCAAGGTATCAAAAAAAAGAGGAAACTCACCTCTTTCCAAATATACAAGTCCTGCAATCATATGACAAGGAATAACAAAGTTAGTCCTGCTCAAAGTTGTTGCTGAGCATAAAGCTTATTTTTCACCTCTCATCTGAAATCCAAAGGAAGAGGCTTAACCCCATCAAATTGGTATTGCAAATGAAGCTCTAACTCAGGGCTATCCAATGGTGCTAACAAAATTTATCTAGAATCAGAATTACTGAAGTTATGACCAAAATAAGGTTGAATAAGGGGGAGTAAAATATTCACCTCTCATCCAACTTCTACAGTTTTAGTGTGAGATTAAAGATTAAAATAGGGCTATCTTATGGTGCCATCCATTTCCCCATATCTCATGTAAAACAAGGTTTATGGGGAAAACAAGCACCATACAGATTTTAAGCAAATAAGGCATATGTACAAAGCTTCTTGTACATGGCATACCTCTGCTATACTTAATGATAACCATACCGAATGAGGTACTATTTTGAAGAGCACATCCAGGGCTACACAATGAATCAGCTTTGAGCTTGATATCTCAAAAACCAACAAAGCTATAGCAGTTGTAAGATCAAAATCCCACAATTAGACCAATACAGCCCTACTGTGGGATATTCTCCCATAATTATGATTATGAGGTGTCAAACAGACAAAGAAGCCTGTTTATACTTCAATACCTCATACTTTGGTAAATACTGGGGTCCTTTACAGGTTCTGTACAGAATTCTACACATCATACACCTCAGAAGAGGGCTATGTGGTCCCCGGATGAGAATTTTCACCCTGTATCAGTGAAAACTTCCCTGATGTGGTTTCAAAACCACATCTGGACCCAATACAGGCTATACAGGCCTTGTGAAAACACAATCCATTCCTTGGGAGTGAAAATTCTTCACTTCCTCTATGTGGAAAGGCCTATAAGCCTTTTTCACCCAGTTTTAGGATAAAAAGGGGCCTTTTCTCCACCAGAAAAGGCTTCCTCATCCTGCTCTTGAATTCCTATGTAGTAAAATGGTCAAAAAAAGCTATACTCTTGGAAAATAATGAGGTATAATTATAATTTTAATTACTGTATTCTTTATTATTGTAACCCAACAGGTAAAGCTGCACCCAGGACTTTCAACAGCACTCACCACCACTATTTCTCAATAGTAAAGCCCTTAAAATCTTATTATTAAGCTTTATTATCATCAATTAAGTGTTTTTATCATACACTTTACTGTGTCACAGTCATGGTTTAGGCTGTAGATACTTCTATTATCACCTTTTCATAGACTCAACCAGACATTCTGGGGGCCTGGGCATGTTTTTTTGGATTTTTTGGACCTTTTTGACGCATAAAAGTGAGTTTTTTCTTATTATCCTTTTATTTCTGACATTTTGTTTCTTTTTTAGGCATAATTTCATTAAAAAATGAAATATAATACATATCTTATATTTATTGTTTGAGTAGTATATGTCATATATGGCTGTGATTTTTATCTTTGAATTGCCTTGTTGCGTGGTTGATTATAATTTGATCACCACAAAGCCTTTATTTTTGGATTTTTTGACATATCAAAACACTTTAAGCCATCAATACTGTCCATTTTTTAATTGAAAAGGACACCTATTATAGTAAAGCCAACAATATTAGAGGCATGGTTGGGTATATTGATAATTTCAATTGCCCTTCTACAGAGCCACTTTTTGATTATACTCGCTAATTATGAGTTGATTTGTGAGATACTGGTATACAAAAAGTGTACCAGATATCCATAAGCTGTATTTCTGACATGTAATTGTTAATTTCAATTGCACTATCATAATACAAGGGCATAATATAGAAATATATTTCCCAGAGGCCATTCTTAGATGTGCCAACAGCCTTTTAAGAAGTCTTAACTGACATTAATCCCTCTTTCTCCTGTTTGATTCAGTGGAAGAAAACTACATCCCACTTGAGACCCAGTCACAGGCCAACACACCAGTGACTCCCTCAGAACCAGAGGGCAGCAAGGGCAAAGGAAAGAGGTACAGTGAAGGCCTTATAACAGCTAAAATGTGGACATCAATTGGCACTCAGAGGAATAGAAAACCACAAAACTCTGCATTCATACAAGGTAAACCAACCTTAACCACTTGTACAGGGAAGATTACAATCATTAACTCAGTTGTAACCTCTAAAGGCAAATTTCTAAAAGCAGTGGACAGCAAATTTGTACAAGGCACATTCAAAGGTAAATAACCTAAGAACATTAAGTTGTTTACTGCTTGAAAACACTGATATATCACCTGTACACCTCAGAAACCTTGGCTTCCAAAGGAACCAGCCAGAGGACAGAGAAGGCTTGTCCAGAACCAGAAGACCTGGAGGAGGGCACCTTGGACACAGTGGTGGATGGCAAGACATTGAGGGAAATCATACCCACTCTGCCATTCACATTTCAATTCAGAAGAAACCTCAGGCCAGAGGACTGGGAAGATATGGATCAAGTTCTTCAGCTCCACCAACTCCTCAAAGACCTTTTTTAATGGAGCATGGGCAACAAGAGGTTCACCCTAGCATCCCATTGGGCAGAACTTGGGGCAAGTTGCCAGAGGATATTTCTCGGAGATATAGATTTCAAAGCCCTTATGGTAATCACCAAATGCTGGAATCCCACCAGGAAGCTAAGACTCCTGGAGGTGAGGGAAAACAGGATAAGGTAGAATCAAGCCACTATCCAAGCTATAGAAGAACAGCTGACCCAGACAGGGAATACTCAGATTCCTTCAGGCTCACAAGGAGTAGGTCAAGCCAGATCTCCAGCGGCTTCACACCATTCAGGAACCAACAGATCAGTGGCCAAGAGTCACCATTCTGAACAATCCCAGGTAGTTTCCAGGAGAAGACAAGGATAAAAGGGCAAAAACAATAACTCTTTCAACCAAAGGCAGAGAGAGTCAGACCCAATGATCCAGAAGCTGTTGGACTTGGTGAAAGAAGTACACAAGAACCAGAAATAGTTTTACATACTTCTAGAATCAGTAGCCCCATCAATAGAAATATTACCCCCACTCAGATTGAACATAATGTTGTTACACCTGAGAGTAACTTAAACAGTGATGCACTGTGGTTTCAAATTTCCCAATTTGCTGAGAGAACTCAGAAACAGTTTTCAGAACTCCAAGCAAGCCATTAGAGGATGAAAACATTAACAGCCTCCATGGACAAAATTGTCAAAACTCTTCAAGAGGGACATGCTTAACTGAGAAAAGCCTCTTAAGAAGCCAACAAAAGACTTAATCAATTATTTGAAGAACAACACCACATCAAAAGGGACAGGGATTGTCTGGATCAAGACATATGCAAGCTTTTTAATGTCTACCATAACATGAAGCCCCAACCACAAGGGCATGTTATCAATAATCCATACCACCAAGAGGACATCAAAACAGATGCCATATTTCTGCATAAGGCAAGATCTCCATCTCTATACCAGAATGGAGATAATATTTCTTATTCTGAGAAGGAAGCCTTAAAACAGCTCCCAGAGGCCTCAAGCTGGCACAGGAGAATATGATCACATTGAACTAATTGATTACATTGATGGACTCTTCATTGATGTACCAAGCATACCAGACTACTGGATTACTGCTAGACTCAATACATCATTCAAAGGGCATGATAGTATTTGGTACACAGAAATGAAAAGAATCCATTGCAGGCGAAACTGGCAATGGTGGAAGAGTCAAATCATCCAAGAGTTCAGTAATGGTACTTAGATATGGCAAATGACCATGGCATTTGAGAATGACAAGTATTCTGTGGACAAAGATCCATATGAATGGTGCCTTAGACAGTCTGAAAGACTCAAAGCCATTGATCCTCAAATGAAAATTCAGATGAGGAATCACAAACTCCTGAAACAAATTCCAGGAAAACTAGAGCATGCAGGGCAATGCAGATGAAACCACAATTTCACTCTGGATGACATTTCAAATACCTTACAAGATATAAGTAAAATAAAAAAATATAGGGAAATATTCCCCATATAGAAGCAGTGGTTTCAAAGAGAAACAACCTTTCAGGGTGGAATTCAAAGACAAACCCAGAGGAAGCATGGCAGAAGTGGCTAAGCAGAAAAATTCTTGCCAAAACTGTGTTTCAACAGACCATTATGCCAATAACTGTCCAAAGTCAAAGAAGAAAGTCTATGCCATTGAGAAAGTCCCAGAGAAGGAATCTCCCACGAAGTATTCTGAATCATACCCTATGGGCAATGCCATCAGAGAAAAATCTGATGAAGACCAAGACCCAAGAAAGGAACTTCTAGTGGAGTACCAAGAGGAAACACTAGTAAAAATTCAGGACATACAGTTAGAAGCAGGAATGCCACAAGAAACTGCAAACAAAAACTTGTGTAAACACACACAAGATTCACAAACATTCCTAGTTACACCAACTAAATGAATGGTTTACATACATGGGACAGCCACAAAGATTACTGTTTGCATAGACAATGCTCAACACCCATTGATCATTGACAGTGGAGAACACTGCTCAATAGTTACCAGAAATGATCTGTATCATTACTTCCCAAATTGGGAAAAACAACTCTTTCCAACCAAGGCAAAGAGATTCAAAAGTGCATCAGGGAGTATGACTTCCATTGGGACAATTATCAAAGAGATAATTATACCCCATAGGGAAGGTAATATCAGACTCAACCCAAAGTTTGTTGTGTTTGAAGATGTCCACATCCAAGGGGTTTTGATGGGAAAAGACTACCAGAGGATGTATGGCATTGACATTTACAATAGTAAAAGCAGGCAAATTACTATTGGTAAAAACAAGGAAAGGAATTTTCCACTTGACATATACCAAATATCTACCCATGACCCTCTAGAAGAATTACTGATTGAGCTCAGGGAGGGCCAATTCAGTACTAACCTCATTAGTAAACAAAGACTTAGTTTACTGAAGATGCCAACAAAAAAAAGACCAGCATTTTCCATTGGTCAAGAACCATTAGGAAAAATCAGAGGCCATGATATAGAATTATATCTGGATGTGGAAAGACACTATCCACCCATGCTGAGAAGACCTCCATACCCAGCAAGCCTGGAAACTAAGAAGGAAATTGAGAAACACATCAATGAACTCCTAGAAAGGGATTTCATCAGGAAGATAGGACACAATGGAATAGTGGAAATCACCACTCCTGTCCTTATCACCTGGCATGATGACAAATCTAGGTTGTGTGGGGATTTCAGAGCTCTGAATACCTACACAAAAGCTGACAGGTATCCTATACCAAGGATATCTCATGCCCTAGACAAACTGGCAAAAGCAAAATAAATAACCAAGATGGATTTTATGAAAGGCTTCCACCAGAATGGATTTAAACCAAACTCCATGAAACTTCTCAGAATAATATGCTATATGGGCATATATTAGTACACCAGGATGCCATTTGGCATCAAAAATGCACCAGCCCACTTCTAAAGGATGATGGACACAATATTTCAAGAAGAGATATTTGAAGGCTGGATGGTAGTATATATTGATGACATCATTATATACTCAGAGACATGGAAAGACCATGTGCAGTACATAGACAAAGTACTAAGTAAATGCACACCCATAAATCTGAAAATTTCACCTAAAAAGTGCAATTTTGGCCAGCAAGAATCACTGGCACTGGGACACAAATTCTCAGGCCTTATTCTTGCCATAGAACAGAACAAAGTAGCAGAAGTACTTCTAAAACCAGTACCAAAGAACATCAACAATATGCAATCTCTCCTTGGGTGTGCTAGCTACTACAGAAACCACATCAGAAATTTTGCCCACATAACTAGTAGGCTATACAAGGTATGTTCACAAGATGAATTTTTCAAATTACCAAGGAGCAGAGGGATGAATATGAGAGGATCAAACATTAACTCACAAATGCACCTGTTCAAATCTTACCTGACTTTGAACTACTATTCAAGCTATACATAGATGCAGCATGTAGCCAAGGCTTAGGGGAAGCCCTTCACCAGAGACAAATTGTAGATGGTGAACCAAGAGAGGGAGTGATATGCTAAAGTTCTAGGAAACTCAAAGATTCAGAAGCCACTTATGGGGCCACCCAGACTGAATTTCTATGCTTAGTCTGGGCTCTAGAGAAACTCCACTATTATTTGGAGGGTGCAGTCTTTGAATTCTACACATACTGCACAGCCTTTAAGTCCTTACTGAACATGAAAACTACCAATCGACACATGCTGAGGTGACAAATAGCCATCCAAGAGTATAGAGGCAATATTACCATCATATACAAATAAGGCAAAAGCCACACCAATACAGATTGCTACTGGACAATGTCAAAAGAAATCCAGCTTATGACCCTGAAGTAGCAGCCAAACTCCCTATCCATTTCATGGAAAGAGATAGGAGGAAAAACTTCAGATTTTCTGAATGGGTACCAGGAAATGGTACCCCAGACAGTGGAGACACTGGATCAGAAGAAACAGAAACTCCAATATTTGGAACAAGCTCCTCAGAACTGCATAATGAGTTCTTCAAAGCATTCATGAAGACATATTCTAAACACAAACAGTGTGGCATATTGTTGCACTCCTTCAACAGAAATACAGGAGCCCAGAACTGGAATCCCAGCTGGAAGAACCATGGCCAAGGGCCTATAAGGATAACAAGTTCTTCCTTATAGATGGCCTGCTCTACCACAGAGAGAAACACACAAGTTCACTCACAGTGGTAGACACCGACCATATATCCCTGGTCCTGCAAGAATGGCATGAATTCCCCTATATGGGACACATGAGTGAAGACAGGACCAAGGAAAGGGTAGCAAGCACAGCTTGGTGGCCCAAATGGGAAAAAGAGTCAAGTGAATATATTAACACTTGTGAAAGATGCCAGAAGGCAAAAAACATGGGAAGAGGTATGTGCTACTTCAACACATAGAAGAACCCAAACACCCATGGGAAACCATCAACATGGACTGGGTTACGGGACTTGTACCAGGAGGCAAAGAAAACTTCAATGCTTTCCTTATCATAGTTGATGGTTTCAGCAAGAGTGTGGGGTGCCTACCATGTCACAAGGAGGATACAGCAATTGATACTGCAATGTTAATTTGGAATAACTTAATATCCACCTGTGGAGTCCCTAAAATCATTTTTAGTTATAGGGACCCAAAATTCACATCAGAAGTTTGGCCCAACTTGTATGACATGCTTGGTACTAAACTTGAATTCTCCATGGCTTACCACCCACAGACAGATGGTTTAGCTGAAAGGATGATCCAAACCATGGAGGACAACATCAGAATATTCTGTGCATATGGCATGGATATCAAGGACCATGAAGGATACACCCATTATTGGGTTACCCTTTTACCAGAAGTCCACCTGGCTTATAACACTAGTCAGCATTCTACCACAGGAAAATCACCTTCACTCATAGAAAAAGGGTGGAACCCCTTATTACCTGTCAATCACTTGAAGAAGAATCTTATAACCATTCACCCCACAGCCAAGGACTTCCATGATATGTGGAGGAAGGCTTGTGACACAGCAGCCAAACCTATAGCTGAGGCAAAAGAATACAACAATTAGAGGTGGGACAAATCTCACATGGACCCTGACTTCAAAGAACAGGACGAGGTATTAGTTTCCACACTCAACTTAAAAAATCCTCAGCGACCTAAGAAAATGAGATACTCATTTGTAGGGCCTTTCACTATCACTAAGCTGATAGGCAAAAATGCAGTGGAAGTCAAACTCACAGAGGAGTTTTCTAAGAAACTCCCAGTTTTCCCAGTGAGTTTGGTGAAGCCATACTTCCAGAGAGATGAGGAAAAGTTCCTCTCCAGGAATAAAAATCCCACTCCACAAGAAATAGTGGAGGTGGAAACCTCCTGTGGCCCTGTGAAGAAAATCATCAAGGCCTACAAGATTAGACTGAATGGTAAAGACCGGAGACAGTACTTGGTCAGATTTAAGAACCAGGCAAAAGATACAGACAAATGGTTGGCAGAAGATGCCATACCAGATGGGAACCTTCATCTAAGGAGATTCAGGTCCTCTAGGAGAACTGAAAACTGTCATGAATGATGAGAATTTTTTAAAGGGAGGGTATGTCAGTCTGTGACTCAGAACCAGAGCACAAGCATGACAGCCAAATACCATAAACCAATGTTAGAGCCAAGATACCACCAAAACATGAAGCTGAGACAAACAAAAGAGGACACCCACCTCTTACAAAATATACAAGTCCCACCATCTTAGGACAATGAATAACAAAGTTAGTCCTGCTCAAAGATGTTGCTGAGCATAAACCTTATTTTTCACCTCTCATCTGAAATCCAGAGGAAGAGGCTGAACCCAATCAAATGTTTATTCAAAAAAAAGCTAATTCAGGGCTATCCAATGGTACTAACCAAATTGAGCTAGCATTGAAATTACTGAAGTTATGACCAAAATAAGGTCAAATAAGGGGGAATAAAATATTCACCTCTAATCTAGCTTCTACAGTTTTAGTGTGAGAAACCTAAAGTGTGGGTTCTTTTAAAACAGCACAGTCAGAGCTATCTGATGGTGCCATCCATTTCCCCATATCTCATCTAGAACAAAAGTTATGGGGAAAACAAGCTCCATACATATTTTAAGCAAATCATACATATGTACAATAAATCTTGTACATGGTATAACTTTGCCATATTTAATGATAGCCATACCAAATGAGGTACCATTGTGTAGAAAACATCTGAAGCTACACAATGAGACAGCTTTGAGCTGGATATCTCAAAAACCGACAAAGCTATAGCAGCTTCAAGGTCAAAACCCCACAATCAGACCATTACAGCCTTACTGTGGGATATTATCCCATAATTATGATTATGAGGTGTCAAAGAGATGAATAAGCCTTTTTATACTTTTATACCTCATAATTTGGTTAATATTGGGGTCCTTTACAGGTTCTGTACAGCATTCTACGCATCATACACATTAGAAGAGGGCTATGTGGTCCCCAGATGAAAATGTTCACCCTTTATTGGTGAAAACTGTCCAGATGTGGTTTCAAAACCACATCTGAGCCCAATGAAGGCTATTAAGTCCTTTTGAAACCACAAACAAGTTCTTGGAATTGAAAATTCTCCACTTCCTCTATGTGGAAAGGTCTATAAGCCTTTTTCACCCAATTTTAGGATGAAAAGGGACCTTTTCTCAACCAGAAAAGGTTTCCTCATCCTGATCTTGAATTATTAAATAGTACAACTGTCAAAAACAGTTATTCTCTTGTAAAATAATCATTTGTAATTATAATTTTAATTATTTTAGTCTTTATTATTGTAACCCAACAGGTAAAGCTGCACCCATGGCTTTCAACAGTGCTCACCTCTACTATTTCTCAATATTAAATCCCTGAAAATCTTTTCATTAACCTTTATTATAATCAATTAAAACTTTTTATAATAAATTTTACCATTTCAAAGTCATAGTTTAGGCTGTAAATACTTCTATTATAACCTTTTCATAGACTCAACCTGACATCCACATTGAAACATCCCTACTTGTTCTATAGTTCTAGTCATTCCTTTTGGTACAACAACTAAATCAATTTAACAGATGAGTTTATTCTTTAATTAACTCAGAATTTTCCTTAATTTTTTGTGTCTCACTTCTAGAAAAATCCAATGTTTCAAAGTTTGAGTCTGAGCTGCTAGAGCTTTCTTTAGTGGGTATTTTAGATCTCCAGTCAAATCTCCATTGATACATGAATTGATGTTTAAGGACTCCTTCAAACCAGTTATGCATTAAACCAAGAATTATTTTCAAGATAGGATCCCATTAAGGCAAGAAATTCAATTTTCACAAATGTATTCCAGAACTCTTGGCTAAATCCTTTTTCTTCACTTGTGACTCCAGCTCATGGTAGGTGTAAGATATATTGTGAACATCTTGACCTTGTCATTGTCTCCCAAGTTTCAAATCTTTCCTTTTTTTGTTCACAGTTTCAAACCAGGAACAAAACTGTATGTCAAAGTGTGACATAATCCCTTCCATTTCCTGTATGGCCACAACATCTCCAATAAATTCTGCCATATTCCCAATAATTTTACAACCTTTGGAGTATTTTAGTGTACATATCACGATTCATTTCCTCAAGTCAAGGATCTTCCTTACTAGAGGACTTAATACATTTCTTATTATGAACATGTTAGACTGCATGGGTCCAGGTATTATTCCAGAAACAAATGTGTATTGTGATTTATAGCATAGTTGTTGTGGAAGGCTTAAGAAGTTGAGCTCAATCACATCCTGAAAGCTTGTTTTTCAATGGATTGAACCAATTGAGGAAGAGACTGAAGGCTAGGTTCCAGCTACAATTTCTTTCTTTCTTCTGGGAAGAGTATCTGCCACATAGCACCTTGTGTAAAATCAAGAATTGGTACTTCTGGCTGAGATTTTAATTCATTTTTCCACTTCTCCATTGCTTATTCAACCCCTGAGACATTCAAAATCCAGATCAATCAAGTTTTAACACTGTGTTTAATTAACATTGTTTTTGTGTTCTTGGTGTGTGGTTTGTCACAGGGAATAATTTGGCCCTGTAGCCACTTTGGTGATGGAGGGATCAAGTCTTTTGAAAAAATGTTTACTTGAGGGTCTTGTGAAATTCAACATTGATGGGGAGGAGTTACTTCACATAGCTACGTTGTGGCAGAAACCTTGTAAGCACATACATCTGGGGCTCTCCTAGCATGGTAAAGAGAAAATAATTTCAAACAACACACATATTCCTCAAATGAAGCTTTGAGGCTAATATCTCTTATTATTTTACAAATGTCACATGGTATTAATTTAGAGAATTTGAGTTCTGTTCTATTTATTTTAAATTCTTCTTATACTATTTTAAAAAACTGATCTTGTACCTTCTGAACTTTCCCTTTTCTGAGATGGGCCCACACTCTAAATTAAGCCATGTGATATACCTAAATACCAAAAACTAATTTGGAAGTAATATTAAGCTTTAATATTGGAAGTTGTGTATTTATTTCAATATAGTACAAGCTTACCAGAAATCTCTTATCCTCTCAATGTGTCACCTTTATCATCATCACATGGCTCTTCTATTGGAGCTGCATGTTGAATAACTGTGTGACTATTTTCAAGTTCATCAAAACCAGGACTAGAAAACAATCCAAAAATTGTTGTTCCAGTTGATTGGTTTTCCAAATGATTCCAATGTTTATTTCAAGTACCAAAATGAATGAAAAGGCCTTTCTCAACCATTCCATCAGGTTTTGTAATAGTGTAATTTTGAAATTATGAACAAGTGCACAATTCCATAATTGAGGAGTGATTTTTTGGCAATGATTGTTATTTCAATTTTTTTGGGTGTGATGTTTCCATTTAATAGAGTTTTTATTTTAGTAAGATTTCCCATTAATCTACAAATTTACTTGAGAAAAGGGAATTATCTTTGCATTTGGGTATCTTTCATATCAAACAATGTGGTACATATTAGTTTCTTGGCACTTAAAATAGTACCTTAAAGGGCCCAATTTAAATTGAAATATTAGAAAAATGAAACATAGCCTACACTAAATAGTAAGCTTTATTGAACTATATTGTAGCCAAGTTTGGTTTGAGCTTTTTATTTTAAAAAGGGGATGTGTCAGAATAAAAAAGAAAATCATGTGTGGTCAGCCCCAGGGTATGATACCCTAACACAGGATAACTGTGCAGGTATTGTCATTCACATTTATTTAATTAGTCCTTCCTTTTTCAAAAATCATCTAAGTACAGTACCTTAATCATTTCTGAGGTAAGCTTATCACTTTTTTCTTTATTTGCAATTTCTTATTCAATATGCATTCAGTTAGCTCATGCAAATTTTTGGTTCAAGTGTCTTGTAGCGTTTGGGAGTCTGTCACAGCCATGTATAACAACCCTTGGACAGTTCTATGGCATATCAAGGTCATATCTCTTTTATGGAAGTTTGGCCATATTAATTACTCTTGTCCAAATTGGCGACCTTCATTCTTATGGCTCTTTATGGCCCTTGATCATTTGGGGCCAGCCTGGACCCTTCACCATGATCATTCCATTCATGGACTTTTTCTGCCTTTGGTTGCTTTTGGGAATTTCTCACTCAATAGGGGAAACATGTCTCAAAAGCCTTTATTATTCTCTTAAAGATTTGAATTCAGTTTTTCACAATTTGCGCATTTAGACATTTTATGCAATATTTCCTTTTAATATGGAAAATATGCCCAAACCTCAACATCAGGCAATTTGGGGTTTAATTGCAAGATTTGCGCACTTTGCGCAAATAAAGTTTTGAATCCCTTTGGGCTTGTGCTGGCCAAAAAAGAAAAAATAACCATAAAACACCTCTGCAAGTCCTGAAGCTACATAAACTCTCTTTTCTCTCTTTTCTCCTGGAAAATTTTGATCTTCAATAACCAATAGTTCCATAAATGTTGTTATAGACAGTTATGCACCTTTCTCACCAGCAATCCAATGGTGCCAATATCAGAAGGTTATTTGAATATCTCATCACATCAAGAAATCAAATTATGCAGGGGATTCATCAAGGCTCAAGTGCAAGTGTTATCCTCAAATACCAATTACACCATCAAGAAGTCATTGGTTATTTTAGATTATGCAGTATTCCTCCAATGAAATACTTGAAGTTTATTCTCAAGGGATATTTAAGAGGTAATTCCAAAACATTTGTCAATTTTCAATTCTCCATCAATCCACCTTGGAAACCACATTCATTTCTATACAGTCTTTTTTCATAAATAACTTTATTTCAACCATACACCCTGGGAAGATCATTCAACTCAGTTCATTCCCCAATCTGGCAAGGCATACACTTCATCAACCAATCAATACAGCTTCAAGGATTCAATACAGACCAGCTGTAAGCCTGAAGGAATCAATATCTCAACCAATCATATATACCAGCCTCTCTTTCAACCCTAGTGGGGATTTCTTCCAGTTAATGGATATACTTTGATTTATTTTTATCTTTATTTTCTTTCATCTTTATAGTGCATATTGATATTTCAAAGTCAGTCATTTGCACCTTTTCTTTCTTTATTTGCCTGTCAGTGGATACATGGTGGTCATATCCTTACTAATTCCATGGTTCATTCTGGAAGGCTGAAACAGTGATTAAGGACTTAATTGGTTGGCTCTTCAGCCAGATGGCTTCCTTTTCTCTTATTTCATCTCATCTTTTACTTTCAGCTTTTCTTAGAGAAATTTTGTTCTTTTATTTTATTTTCTTCAACCTTTGGAGTCTTCCACATGAGCTCCCTGGTTACTGTGTGCCAGGCCACTCTTTTTTTCCGCAAGAGCCCCAGTGAAATCATATTAATTAACTCATAATTTCTGTTCATTAATTCATTATCATCTTATTCACTAATTTCATCAACATTATGACTCTTTAATGCTTCTGAACTTCATGATTTATCATCACCTCTCAATTTTCTCTCATTAATTCTTCATTCTTGAACATGGAAAGCTGACCCATTTTCATTTTTTTTATCTTTTGAATTCTTTATTCAAATCATCAAATTAATTTGATTGATAATTCATGTCTTATTTTAATTTGCTTTTCAAATTCATCATCAAAGTTCATTCAGACCCATTCTTCACATCAAGACTCATTTTGATTCATTCTTCACGAGTTTTTGATTTTTTAGGAATAATTCACTTTATTTTATTTGATTGATGAATTTGACATAAAATTAATATTTACTTCAAGAAAATTGATTGATATGAATATTTATTGATCCTTCTGATTTTCAAATCAAGATTTTTGACATAAATTTATTTTTTCCTCAAGAATTCGTTTGATTGATGTATTTTTCTGAAATATTTTGATTTTGATTGATTTGATACTTTGACTTATTGAGCTCAAGATTTCTTTTGGAATTTGATTGACTGATTTAGCTTAAGCTTCAATTTTTATTTTGACTTCAAGCTTTCCTTTGAAATTTCCTCAAGTCTTTCACCTTCAAATTTTGATTTTTATTCATTTTATCTCATTTTATTCTGAGAAGCATGCTGGTCCAACACTCACCTCCTGCAAGGCAGAGAAAAGCTCAGGCCAGAGCTCAAGCTGATCTCACTCCAGCTCCAGGAGCTCCTCTTTATGGCACCCCAGCAGTTCCTCAACTGAGGGCCTACTTAGACAGAGGACCAAATTTGGAAGAAGCAGCACCATCCAGGAAGGAAGGAAGATGTCCAAGATCAAGTTCATTTTCAGGAGTAGTTGGCACTTTTCCAGTAATTTCAAGGACCATTTTCAAAGGTTTTGGGGAAGAGGAGCTGGAGAACTCTGTGGAAGAGGAAGAGTCTGATGGTACTGAAGTTGTTCCTGCTCCTGTGGGGGCATCTCAATGTACTGGAGGGCCTACTCTATCCCAATCTAATCAGCCTGTCTCTTATCAATCTGAGCCATCTTTATTGACATTGTGCAGCAGATGACTCAAATTATGGCAAATCTTCAAGAAGCTTCAAGAACACCAGTGCTCAAGACTCCATCTATGAAGGAGCCAGAATTCTCTGATGGGACTCAACCCTTCAAAGTGAGAAGCTTCATTAAGTCCTTCCAGCTCATCTTTCATAATGATCAGTCAAATCTTTCTGAAGACAGTCAGAAAGCTCTTTATTCCACTTCATTTCTCATTGGCAGGGATTCAAAATGAATGGAGCCTTATCTTTTCATTATTACCAATAAAGACCCAAACTACCTCCCAATAACTGGGCCTTATTCAAATCCCAACTCTTAACTTTATTTGGGGACTCAAATGAAGTTAGAAAAGCTGAAGCAAATTTGGATGGTCTCATAATGAAAGAAGGAGGTCATTTTTCATTATACATTGATGATTTTATAAGTTTTATTTCAAGAATTGTAGGTTGGGGTGAAAAAGCTCTCATCCATCATATCAGGAAGGGTTTTGCCTCCAGAATTCTGGATCAATTGGCCTCCCATCTCTCAAAAATCAATTATTTTCAAGACTTAATGGACATTACCCTGGAGCTTGATACCAGGTACCATGAGAGGCAAAAGGAGAAAGATTTTCAATAGAAGAAGCCTGAAGCCTCAAATTCAGTTTCTTCTCATCCTCAAAATTATTTAAGCTCAAAACAAAAGAAGAAGAAGAATTTTCATTTTCAGAAGAGGGAGAAGCCCCATTCTTCTTTGCGGAATAGGGACATCAATTTGATGGGTTCTGAAAAAGAAAGAAGAGTCAAGGGGGGCTTGTGTTCCTATTTTGGTGGGAAGCATATTCTTGAGGCTTGTTTCAAAAGGCCTTAAACCAGCTTGCCCAACCATCAGGAAAATTTCCCAGCCAGGAAAAAGCCTGAGTAAAGATCATGTTGTGTTCAATGCTCTCCACTGTTTTCCATCCATAGAACAATTGTGCATTCTGAATACTGGTGTCAAAAATTCTCTTAAATCTTTTGTTTTTTCTTCTCTCTCTGATGTGTTTTACAGTATTATCATTTATTATGGTGCTACCAACTCATTTATTGCAAAGCAGTTTGTTCAAAGGTATTATTTTAACATGTCAGAACTACCAGAGAAGATTTCTCTTATCATCTTGGACTCCTCTGAGTCCCCTTCTTTATGGGTTACTCACCATACTAAATATATGGTTAAGATCCATCCTTCCCAAGCTTTGAATGGGATGTTTTAGTCATTGATACTCCCAAGGGAGAAGACCTCATATTGGGCTTTGAATTTCTTAATTATTTTAATCCATCTGTCGATTAGAGGAAAGGGCTCATCACCTTTAATTCTGATCATCAGGACTATTATGATCCTTCTAAATCTTTCAGTAATGACTTTTCTTCTACTAAATCATGTGCAGCTCTGGTTGTTTATTATAGAACACCATCATTCCCATCTTCTGTCCATATTCCTTCCTTCAATTTCCCACAGTCATGACTATCATCTATAGATGAAGTATTTGAAGAGGTTAAATATTTTGGAGAATATAATTCTGTATCTTCACTTCATCTCTTCCTTGGGAATGTTGATGTTCCTCCTTCATCTTATCATGACTCCCTGGAGGATTTTTGGGATGAAAATGAAGAGCCAGAAGACATAGAAACTGTGATGAAGGTTGTTCCTTCTGCTTATCACCATTATTTGGATTTATTCTCCAAGGTGAAAGCAGAGAAGCTGCCACCTCACCTGTAATCATCATAATGAGCTGGAGGGATCTATACCTCCAGTTGGGGTTATCTACTCTTTATCAAACCAAGAGTCAGATACACTCAGGGCCTAAATTTCAGATAATGTAGATAAAGGTTCTATCTGCTCAAGCTCCTCTTTAACAGGAGCACCTGTTCTTTTTGTCAAAAAGAAATATTTTGGCCCCCGTTTGTGTGTTGATTACCACAAACTCAATACTGTTGCTAGGAAGGACAAGTATCCTGTTCCTCCTATGAACCAGATCATATTATATCATTGTTTTTTCCAAGTCTGAGGAAGAAAATGTCACTCATGTGTCCACTGTTCTTGCTAGACTCAGAGCCAATAATCTTTTTGCTAAGGTTTCCAAGTGCCTCTTCCATTTCTCAAGTGTTTAATATCTAGGTTATGTTGTTCCTTCTGAATTCCTCAAGATTGACCAAGAAAAATTCCAGAAAATTCTCAATCGGCCTCCTCCTAGAAACCTCAAAGCTCTTCAATCATTCCTTGTCTTTGCAAAGTCTTACTGCTGTTTCATCAAGAATTATTCAGCTCCTATTAGTTCACTCACAAAGTTCCTCAAGAAATATTCATGCTTTGCCCTCAATGAGAAAGCTCTTGGACAGTTTCATCAGCTCAAAGAGGTTTTCACCACTTCTCCAATCCTTTTCTACCCACCATTGTAGATACTGATTCTTCAGATTATGCCTTGGGTGCTGTACTGAGCCAGGTTTCTGAATCAGGAAAAAATCCCATTGCATTTGATAGTCACAAGCTTTTTCCAGAAGAGCTCAATTATGATATTCATGAAAAGGAACTCCTTGGAATAGTCTGGGCTCTCATGGGCTTGAGAGCTTTTCTTATATCTCTTTCTTCCTCTTTCAAAGTTCTCACCAATCTCTCCTCACTTCAATACTTCATGTCATCAAATATTCTCACTCACCATCAAGCTCACTGGGCCAAATTCCTCTCAGAATTTACTTTCTCAATCACCTACCACCCTGGCCACCTTGCAACCCTCCCAGATTCTTTTTCACATTGGGACAATGTTTACCCAGAAAGGGGGGAGGGTTTAATCAGCAAGAATCAAATGAATCATCATAAAATAATCAAGCAAGATGGAATTCAACCCTCAAAATTCTTTGCAGTCAAGGTGGAATCATTTTCAAATTTTATTTAATCAATTCAGAAGGAATTATGGAAATATTCTCCATACAAAAGTATCCTTCAAGAATTGGGTAAAGCTAGATCTGTCCAAGATGATTCTCTTGATTCCTCTTCTCAAATTCTCTTGTTCAAAGATTGGGTGGTGGTCCCAAATGAACCCACAATTCAGCTCAGTATTCTTCAATAGGGCCATGACTCTCCTCTAGCTGGCCATTGTGGACAAGAGAATACTCTCAAACTTGTCAAGCGGGATTTTCACTAGTCTGGAATGACTAAATTTATCAAGGATTATGTTTCATCCTGTCAATAGTGTTCAAGAAACAATAATATTCATCATAAGAAGTTTTCATTACTCAGGCCCCTTCCAATTCCAAATGGTCCTTGGATTTGTCTTTTAATGGACTTCACCACTCAATTTCCACTGTCCAATTGCTTTGATTCAATTCTTGTCATAGTGGACAGATTCTCAAAAATGGAATTTTTCATTCCAAAAATGCCTTCCATAACCTTACTGGATCTGGCCCATTTATTCATCAAGAATATTTTCTCAAAGCATGGCCTTCCTTCTAGAATTGTCTGTGATAGCAGTTCTCTTTTTCGTTCTTCTTTTTGGACCAACCTTTGTCAGCAGCTCAAGATTTCAAGAGATCTTTAATCTGCTTATCAGCCTGAAGCTGATGGACATACAGAGAGGGTAAATCAGATACTAGAAAAGTACCTTTGAATTTATGTCAGTTATCATCAGCATGATTGGAACACCTGGCTCCCTCTGGCTAAATTTGTTTACAATAACTCTGAAAACTCTGCAACATAACAATCACCGTTTTTCACTTTTTATGGAAGAAATCCTCATTTTGACTCAGGTCACATTACTCAAGAGACTCCTGCTGCAAATTTATCAACAAAAACCCAATTAGTACAGCAAGATGTCAAGAGAGAACTTGAAGTTTCCATAAACAGGTTTAAGAGGTATGCAGATAAAAGTAGAGCAAGTCCACCTGTTTTCAATCCTGGTGAAATGGTATGGCTTTCCTCCAAGAACATCAAATCAACAAGACCCACCAAAAAACTTTCAGAAAAATGGTTGGGTCCTTTTCCAATATTGAAGAAATTCAGTACTCATTCCTACCATCTCAAGCTTCCATCTTAATGGAAATTAATCCACCCAGTCTTCCATATTTCCTTCCTTTAGCCAGTCAAGACATTAACAATCCCAAATTGGAATCAAGAGCCTCCTCCTCCAATAATCAGTGCAGAAGAAGAGGAATGGGGAGTCTCTCAAATACTTGATTCGAATATCAAGAGAGCAAAATTGTGATATTTGGTGGAATAGAAAGGTTTCAGGCAAGAACCAGAAAGATCCACTTGGGAACCAATTCAAAACCTCAAAAATTTACCCAAACTTATTAAGGATTTTCATTCTTCATATCCTGAAAACCCAGGATTCAATTCTTCAAGAGCTTCATATCTTATGGTGCTTGGTGGGGATAGTAATTACTAAAATTAAGTCCCACTCCTGGTATGCAGCTTTGGAGGTATTCTACCCTTTTTGTTATAAGAATCACCTTTACCATTCTTTGAGCACTTGTTAATTATCTGGACACAGGACTCTGGCCAAGCTTTCAACATCAATTCCAATCCCTATGGCCATTTTCACTTGGGAAAATGGACCAATCATCTTTTAATTCCAGCCCAAGTCTTTTCAATTCCAATTCATTCCTTCAGAAAATTTGTTTTCTTTTTATGGCACTGTCAGGAGTGGTAATTACCAAAAGTAAGTTCCTCTCCTGGTGTGAATTTCCCTGAAGGGTCTAAAATCTGTCAAAACATCACCTTGGCAACTCCGTGAGCACCTGGTATCAAATCTTCTTTTCCAGGTCCTTGGCCAATTAAAATCAATTTTCAACTTCAGTTAACAAGATTGGAACCTCCTCAAAATTCATTTCTCTTTATTTCTTTATTTTTATTTCTTTCATTCCATTCTTTATTCATGTCAAATTCAAGTCATGAAAAATAATCATCCATTTTCAAAATTACCTCAATTATGAATCCAATGTCAAAAGAAGATCAAGCAAGTCCCATGTCATATGTCAAATTCTTAATATAAGCTTCAATTCTTTCTCTTAACCATTCTTCTTTAATCCCTACCTCAAAATCTTTTCCAATAGCCTTAACAGGATCTACCTTGTTTTGGGACTCAAGAGCTCACCATTCAAGGTGGGAGGTACTGTCACAACCATGGATAATACCCCTTGGAAAGTTCTATCGCATATCAAGGCCATATCTCTTTTATGGAGGTTTGGCATATCCATTACTCTTGGTCAAATTGACCACTTTCATTTTTGTGGCTCCATATGGCCATTTCATCATCTGGGGTCAGCCTGTCCCCTTCACCATCATCATGCCATTGATGGTCTTTCTCTTCCTTTGGTTGCATTTGGGAATTTCTCACTCAATAGGGGAAACATGGCCCAAAAGCCTGTATTATTCTTTTCAAGCTATAACTACAGCTTCACACAATTTGCGCACTTTTGCGCATTTGGCTATTTCATGCCATATTTCCTTTTAATATGGGAAATATGCCCAAATGGCCATATCAGGCCATTTGCAGCTTAATTGTGAGATTTTCACACTTGGAAAAAATACATTTTTAAAGCGCTTTGGGAATTTTTTGGCCAAAAACCAACACCGTACATAAAGCACCTCTGCAAGTACTAAAGCCACCCAAACTCCCTTTTCTCTCTTTCCTCCTGGCATTCATTCAAAAGACCTTTTGCAACTTTTCATATTTGATAACTGAGAGTTCCATAAATGGTTTTATACACCATCATGCACCTTTTTTCACCAGCAATCCAATGGCTTCAATATCAGAAGTTTATTTCAGAATCTCATCATTTCAAGGAATCAAATCATCCAGGGGATTTGAGAGCCCGTGAGGTATGTATAACATACCCATAAGGCCACAAATGATTTTATAAACAGCTAATTTTGTCTTAAACAGACTTTTTAGTTGAAATTAAAATAAAAAATAACAAAAAATAAGTATAACTTTATTTTGGATAAACAAAGTTATAAATATTATGTCATTTTTGGATTCTACACCAAAAATAACCTAGGGTACATCCATAAGGTGCTATACCCAAAAACACTTATTTCTTGTGTTATTAGAAGATTTAAGAATCTCACAGCACTAATGTAACCTTTTTAACATTTTTTTAAAATTGTTAAATTTAAGCTTAAATAAGCTTAAATTTAAAGTTGCATAAGGTTAATGCAAACTTACCAAAATTTTACTTAAAATTGAGGTGTGGTGTATATTTACTGAATTGGCTAAGGATTTGCCATACAGAATGTAAATCCTGCGTGAGCTCAATTTAAAAGGGTTTAAAGCCATGGTATGGCTTTAAATAAATACAAGGGCAAAATCCCCGCAAAAAGGTGGGACAAAGGAAAAAGACCAAATAGAGCTGGGGTACCCAGCTTTTCGGATCTGCAATGATTCAATTAAGGTTGTCCACCTGTATTGGAGGATTTTCAACCTTATTTAAACTTTAAGATTAGACTTTGATCCAACCTTAAGGTTTAAACTGGTTTTATCCCAATTTGGACAGGAATTTCAAGCTGCCAAAGGGTAAATCCCAATATGCAGGCTTGAAATCAAGGTTTTAAGAACTTTCAAAGCTCAATCAGGCTTAAAAGCCTTAAATAAGCTTAAAACGTTAAAGCTACAAGCATCAAAACCTTATCAAAAGCTAAGGTTTGGTGTGTATTGCTATTTTACGTGGAAAAATAGTAATAACTTCAAAAATTCATTAAAAATCCAAATCTTAATGGAATTGCTTGAATACTTCACACAGCTTAGAGTTTAATATTATCTATATATAAATTAAATTTTAAGTATCTTTTATAAATAAAATTCCTGGGTAATTAGCCTGGAAACTTACTCTTTTAATTAAGCTCAAAGAAAATTATGATTTCTTTAAAAATTAATGAAAAATTGAGTTTAAGAGATTTCTGCTTGAAACTCTATTTTTAAGTTGTTCATGTGATGAACTTTAATATAAATAAGTTTATTTATATTAAAAACTTAAAATAATTAGTTTAAATGAGGATTAAAGCTACATGGAGTTAAGAATAACACTGGTAACTTTAAATTGGAATTAAAAACAAGTTGCCTTAAGTTAAGAACTTTGTTTTTAAGTATGGTTTCTCAGTTTTGACCTGAGCACGCCCTCTATATTCATTATGAATTATGAGAGCTGCTCTGAAGACATAAAAAGAGTCTTTTCATCACTGTTTTTGTCTATCATTCATTATCAATCCAATCATATTAGACATTTAAACAGGTAAAGTTTTATTATTCATAAAATCTTATTATTAAAGTAATTCTTAAGTTATTTTATTCTTTATTAATTTTAAATTAAAGAATTGAAGTCATAGAATTCATATTATTGTTGTAATCATCAATAATATATTTTATATTATAAAATTTTCATCTTAAATATCTTTTAAAATCCACAAATTCCTCTTAAAAACTCTTTAATCTTAAATTTTATCATAAAAAGTTTTTTTATCTTTAAAATTATTGATTTTAGGCGTGTTTTTAACTTATAATAATTATTTAATATAATAACTGTTGCTGTTTAACTTGTTGTATTAAATAAATATTATAAGTAAGTTTTCTCTAAAGTTCTATATTTTTTTTTATCTAGTATTAGTTTTTTTATATAGAATTTTATTCTGTAAGAATTATTTCTGCACAGTGTGTGTTATAATTCTTTTATAAATAATATTTATATTATTTATAAGTGGTTAATATTCATATTTCCACATGTAATTGTCTCATTAAGAGCTTTACAAGTCTTGTTGTTAAAACTGTCAGTGACTATAACAATAATAGAATAATTATAATTTATTATAATTATTATAATTATTTTTATTATTATATTTTTATAATAATAATTAAATTTATTTTTTTATATAATTATTTTTAATAATTATATTTAAATTTGTGGTTATGATATTTTATTATATTATATATTTCTATTGAGGACAGTCATAGTACTCTTGATTTTGTTACTATTATCAAGAGTTTCATAGACAAACCATACATTTGGGGGCCTGGCCGTGATTTTAAAACCAATTTTTGGGACATAAATCATATTCTAGACCTTATTTTACTATTTTTTGACGTAAAATTGCCATATTTGTCTTAATATTGGCTTTTTTGGGACTTATCCCTTATAAATAATCTTTATAATATTAATAAAGTTAATTTCTTCTTAAGAATATTGTTTGAAACAATATACTATTGAGTGATTTGGAATAAATTTCTTTTGTCTAACTAGTGGCTTTTTCACATCACAGACTTGAAATTTATTCTTTGAGTTATGCTAGTATAAAGTGAATAATAATAAAATCTTGATTAATTAACTTGTTAATTGCATAATTATCATTTCTTTAAAGAAAAATAATAAATCAAATAAAAAATCTTTGAACAATAAAAATCTTTACTAAAAACATTTTTTTTCTTTTATCTTAGACATTTTTCTTTATTTTTGACGTAATTTGCCATAAAATTACATTAAAACAGCTTTATTTAATAAGTTGAGTTTATAAGTTATTTTCATCATTTGATAAAATAACTTATATTTTTAATTCTCTCTCGTGTCTTCCATCAGAGAAAATTCTTCAGACTCTGAAACCTCAGAGTCCAGTATTGAAATTCAAACCAGTCCAGCACCAAGGGGTTTGATAACCAAAGAGCCCTTTAAAGGTCCTGCAGGTGAATTCAATTCAATTTTACTCTATTTTTTATTAAAATTGACGTGAAATGACTCCTACTAGAAGTGGAAGTAACTACTCCATCCGATCAAATGGATCTGGACCAGGAAATTCCAGCCACAAATCCAAAAGGCAAGAATGTCTGCCCAGAGGAGAGGCACAAATGGAGGATGCCAGAACTTCCACCAGTTCCCAAAGGTTAGCCAGCACCTTTGAACCTCTTCTTGAGAGTCCAGAAGCTGACATAACTGCTATTGCTGTTAGACCTGAACCAATTCCAACAGGCAGCTGTGGAAATTTATCAATCCCAATGGAAAAACTGGTTCCTGGCATCAAAACAACAAGAGTGGGAGCTCATTCCAAGTCTTTGGATAGGCACCATGAACTCTTATCTTCAAGTTAAGAAGTTCATGGGGCCAGAAAAGACAGAAGATCTTCTGTTGGGTTGGACACCCATGTCTGTCAAAGGACAAGTCCAACAGACAAAAGCTTGGCTGAAAAACCAAAGCATGTTATCAGAGGACCAGAAGAAGAAATTGGCTCAAGGCAAGGACAACAGCCCAGTGGAAGCTCCTCAAGCATCCACCAGCAAAAATCCGCCTTGACCAGTGCCAAACAAGCCCAAGCAAGCCCCAAAAACCAACCAGAAGGGCAAGCAGAAGGCAAAGGGAAAGGCAAAGCCCAAGTGGAACAAGCCTTACCCGCAGAATTACAGAATTCCAAAGAAGGAAAAAAAAGTCATGGACAATGTGTTCAATATGGCAAGAACTTTGATGGAATTCAAAAACAAGGAGGAGGAAAGATTGAACCAATCCTTTCTAAAGAAGTAGATCTTGTAAAGCTTGTAACCTACTTTGAATCTTGTAATAAAGAAATTATGGCAAAATTTAAAGCATTTGATCATGTCCAACAGAAGTTGGGTAATGAAATATTACAAGTAAAAGACCAACAAAAGACCATAATTGGCCTTTAAAATGTTAATAAGGCAAATATTTTGTCTTTGACGCAAATTTGTGAAACACTTGAGTTTAAAGTTACCTTACTCAATCAACCAGATGAACATTCAATTTCTTTTATAGCTGGACAGTTAAAATAATTGAAAATACAAGTGCAAAACTTGGAAAACTCAACTGGTCACAATGCAGCTCTTTTTCAAAAACAATTGGAAAAAAGTGATAAAGCAAGACTTGAATTGAAAGAAGATATTCAATCAAGTATTAACAATATATCACTAAAACATGAATTTCTGAGGCAATCCACACCAATTCTGGACAGAAATGTACTCAACTTGAATAATGAATTACAACATACAATTTCAAGTCATGACGTGGAAACTGCTTGCAATTATAAGGACATTCCAAGATTAGAGGAATGGCCAACCTTCAGTGGTGAAGGGGAATATAATCATATGGAATTTATGAAAACAATTGATATGTTTAAAGAAGACTTTAACATACCAGATGAATACATAAGTGCCAGATTACACTCATTATTTACCAAATCAGCAAAGAAATGGTATTATAAAATGAGACAAGACCATGGTAAACATTCTTGGCCTTGGTGGAAAGAAAAAGTTATTTCTAAATGGGCAAATGATTCCTGGAGATTTAGAATGGAAAATTCTTTTGAAGAAGCCATTTTTAATATTGAGAAGGACAGGCCCATGACTTGGTTTCTTAAGCAGAAGGACAGGTTAACTGCCCTTCATCCTGATATGTCTGAAACAATGGTACATAAAAGGATATTAAGAAAATGTGGTGGTGACCTTGAGCATGCTATAAGAAGCAGATGTATTGAGCCTTGCTCTACAGAAGATTATGTCAATGCTATGGAGGACATCACTACTAGAACAAAAATTGGAAGAAATTGGTCCAAAACCCCAATAGACAATAAGACTAGTGGGAAACCAATTTCAAGACCAAACAAACCACATGACAGACCTCCTTTGAAATGTCATAAATGTGGAAGTACATCTCATTTGGCAAACACTTGTCCAAAAAAGACAAGAGTCAATGAGATAAATGTTGAAAAAGTGGAAGACACAAGAGAAACTGATGTATCTTTACATGACAGTGATTCTGAACCTTCAGAAGAAGAAATATCAGAAGAACTGGGTATAGAGAACATTAATGTCTCTTTTGAGGTCACTGAGGTACATACTCACTTACCACAGTATAGTGATGAATGTATGGATCTCATACATGTGCAAGATGCCAGGATGCAAAAAACCAAACCTGCAAGAGGTAAAGGTTATACAGCTGGGTCATCTTGTATCACTAATATTGTGATAAATAACATAGAAGCCAAGATACATCTTGACTCAGGTGCTTTTTGCACTTGTGTTGGAAAAGATTATCTTGAGACAATTTATATCAATTGGCAAGACAAATTAATGCCAATTGAAGGTATAACATTCAGCAGTGCTAGCCAAAATATGCACCCATTGGGTATATTTGAAGCAGCAATCATATTTCCTCATCCTGCAGGAAGTATAAGACTGAAAGTTGAAATTGTTGTTATGAATAATTGTACTTCACAACACTTTATACTTGGGAATGATTATCTCAATATTTATGGTATTGATATTAATAATCATAAAGACAGGTATTTCACTATAGGGAAAATAAAAGACAAAAATTTGCTTTTCCTCTAGAAAAAAGAGAAATTACTGTCATTGAACAAGCAAAAAATGTTAATAAGGAAAAATTTATATTAAATCAATTAATTGAAGCACAAATTAGTCCTGAGTTAACACTGGAAATGAAGGAAGAGCTTATTGAAATTTTATTTCAGTACAGGGAAGCCTTTGCTTCAGATAATGAACCACTTGGGGCTATAAAAGGCCATGAGGTGGACATTATTCTTAATGTGGAAAGGCCTTATCCGCCACTATTAAGATAACCAGCTTACCCAGCTAGCCCTAGAGCTAGAGAAGCATTAGAAAATCATATTAATGAACTGATGAAACTGGGAGTTCTTAGAAAAGTTGGACACAATGAGGAAGTGGAAGTCACAACCCCAGTAATCATTACTTGGCATAATGATAAATCAAGGATGGTTGGTGATTTTAGAGCACTGAATACCTACACTATCCCAGACAGGTATCCAATCCCTAGAATTCAAGAGACTTTGACTCAATTATCCAAAGCAAGATTCATCACTTCTATGGATTATCTAAAAGGCTTTCACCAGAATGTTTTGACACCTCATGCTAGGAAATTATTGAGAATAATTTCTCATTGTGGTATTTATGAATATTTGAGGATTCCTTTTGGTATTAAAAATGCACCCTCTCATTACCAAAGAATGATGAATACTATCTTCCCACATGAACTATCAGAGGGATGGTTAATCATTTATATTGATGACATTATCATTTGTTCAGAAACCTGGCAATTACATTTAGAGAGACTTTCATTAGTACTTAAGAAAATTCTACAAGTGAACATGAAAATTTATCTTAAAAAATGTAATTTTGTGTTTCATGAGTTAAAAGCTCTAGGACATGTAGTCTCAGGACTAAGCCTTGGTGTTGATAAGAACAAAGTGGCTGCAGTTTTACTTAAACAGATGCCCCAGAACAAAAAAGAAATGATGTCTTTCTTAGGCTTTGCCAATTATTACAGGCAACACCTTAAATATTTTGCAATCCATGCCAGATCATTATACAGAATTTGTGATCAACAAACTGTTTTTGAAATGACTCAGGAAATAATTCAAGCATATGATAAAACCAAGTATGCCTTTACCAATGCACCATTATTACTGATGCCAGACTGGAAACTTCCTTTCAAGCTGTATATTGATGCATGTGGTGAAGTTCTAGGAGCTGCTCTTCATCAAGTTCAAATTGTCAATGACAAGCCTTATGAAGGTCCAATTTGTTTTATTTCAAGACAAATTAAACCTACTGAGGCCAGATATGGAGCTAGCCAAATGGAGTTCCTTTGCCTTGTTTGGGCTCTGGAAAAACTTCATTACTATCTTGATGGTAGTGTGTTTGAAGTAATTACTGATTGTAACGCATTAAAGTCACTTCTTAACATGAAACCTCCAAACAGACACATGTTAAGATGGAAGATTGCTATACAGGAGTATAGAGGCAATATGACCATAGTACATAAAGCTGGAAATATTCACAGGAATGCTGATGGCTTAAGTAGATGGGCATTGCCCAATACACCTGAAAATCCTGCCTATGTTCCTACAAGTGCAGAACCTCAAATCCCAATTGAAGGAATTAACATCACAGATGTAGGAACAGAATTCTTTGAGGAAGTTAGAGAAAGCTATAAGCAAGATAAGAATTGCCATATACTTACTGCTCTACTTGACAAGGATTGCAAAGATGCAGCATTAGCTAGTTCTCTGGATGATATTTGGAAAACATCTTATGATAATGGAAGATTCCATTTGTTTGATGGTATACTATATCATAGATCTAAACACACATGTGTCATGGTCCTATGTAGTAGAATGTTGATTAACACAATACTACTAGAATGCCATGATAACATTTATTCTGGACATCTGTCTGAAGACAGAACAATAGAAAGAATTAAGACATGTGCCTGGTGGCCATCTTGGAGAAAAGATGTCATTGAGTACTGTCATAGTTGTGATAGATGCCAGAAAGCCAATAAAGCTACTGGTAAAAGATTTGGTCTGATGATCCATATCCAAGAACCAAGTACCCCATGGGAAGTGGTTCACATGGATTGGGTAACCACACTACCACCTGGAGGTGATAAAAGTTACAATGCATGTCTTGTTATTGTAGACAGATATAGCAAAACACCAATCTTTTTACCATGTCACAAGGATGACACAGCTATGGTTACAGCTCTTTTGATCTGGAATAGAGTAATATCCCATACTGGTCTCTTTAAAAATATCATTAGTGACAGAGACCCAAAATTTACATCAGCCTTATGGACTAATTTACATAAGATTTTGGGTACAAAACTATCATTCTCAACAGCATACCATCCACAAACAGATGGGTTAGCAGAAAGAATGATTCAAACCCTTGAGGACATGATCAGAAGATTTTGTGCTTATGGCCTGGAGTTTAAAGATTCTGATGGCTTTACCCATGATTGGTGTACTCTTATACCAGCATTGGAATTAGCCTACAAGACCTCCATCCATGCTTCAACAGGCAAGACCCCTGCAATGTTGGAAAAAGGATGGAACCCCAAACTTCCAATTGATACTTTAAAGAAAGATCTGGTTGACATTCATCCAACTGCGTCAAGCTTTAAGCTATTGCTTGATAAAGTGAGACATCATGCAAATCAAAGCATGAATGATGCCTTTGAATATGCTAAGCAGAAATGGGATAAAAGTCATAAAACGCCCGAATTCAAAGTAGGGGACTTAATACTAGTTTCAACCTTGAATTTTAATAATATTAAAGGCCCAAAGAAATTGAAAGATTCCTTTTCAGGACCATTTATTATTAAAGCCCTTCATGGGACAAATGCAGTACAAGTAGAACTGTCAGGAGAACTGGAAAATAAACATCCAACATTCCCTGTCAGTCTAGTAAAGCATTACACTTCAAGTGACAAGGAATTATTTCCTTTAAGAAATAAAACACCCTTAGAAGTTCCCCCACTAGATCTAAGTGAGGAGAAGAAGGTACTAAAAGTCTTGAAAGAAAGAAGACTTAGGGGAAAAAATGAAAGAGAATACTTAGTCAGGTATAAAAATCCACGTCATGAAGATGAGTGAATTGTTGAAAGCAAAATACCTGATTCCCAAACGTTTCTCAGAAGATTCAGACATGAGAGAATACCAATTGCTCAATAAAAAGTTTGAATTGTGTGCTTTACATACTTAAAAATAGAATTAGAGAGGTTGGACAATGGATTATACCCCCCCCCCAAATAACTTGGGGGTAAACTACAAAAGAAAAATTGTGGTAAAATTTTTTTGGTGGTAGGGAATGTGAGCCTGTGAGGTATGTATAACATACCCATAAGGCCACAAATGATTTTATAAACAGCTAATTTTGTCTTAAACAGACTTTTTAGTTGAAATTAAAATAAAAAATAACAAAAAATAAGTATAACTTTATTTTGGATAAACAAAGTTATAAATATTATGTCATTTTTGGATTCTACACCAAAAATAACCTAGGGTACATCCATAAGGTGTTATACCCAAAAACACTTATTTCTTGTGTTAATAGAAGATTTAAGAATCTCACAGCACTAATGTAACCTTTTTAACATTTTTTTAAAATTGTTAAATTTAAGCTTAAATAAGCTTAAATTTAAATTTGCATAAGGTTAATGCAAACTTACCAAAATTTTAGTTAAAATTGAGGTGTGGTGTATATTTACTGAATTGGCTAAGGATTTGCCATACATAATGTAAATCCTGCGTGAGCTCAATTTAAAAGGGTTTAAATCCATGGTATGGCTTTAAATAAATAAAAGGGCAAAATCCACGCAAAAAGGTGGGACAAAGGAAAAAGACCAAATAGAGCTGGGGTACCCAACTTTTTGGATCTGCAATGATTCAATTAAGGTTGTCCACCTGTATTGGAGGATTTTCAACCTTATTTAAACTTTAGGATTAGACTTTGATCCAACCTTAAGGTTTAAACTGGCTTTATCCCAATTAGGACAGGAATTTCAAGCTGCCAAAGGGTAAATCCCAATATGCAGGCTTGAAATCAAGGTTTTAAGAACTGTCAAAGCTTAATCAGGCTTAAAAACCCTAAATAAGCTTAAAACTTTAACGCTACAAGCATCAAAACCTTATCAAAAGCTAAGGTTTGGTGTGTATTGCTATTTTATGTGGAAAAATAGTAATAACTTCAAAAATTCATTAAAAATCCAAATCTTAATGGAATTGCTTGAATACTTCACACAGCTTAGAATTTAATATTATCTATATATAAATTAAATTTTAAGTATCTTTTATAAATAAAATTCCTGGGTAATTAGCCTGGAAATTTACTCTTTTAATTAAGCTCAAAGAAAACCATGATTTCTTTAAAAATTAATTAAAAATTGAGTTTAAGGGATTTCTGCTTGAAACTCTCTTTTTAAGTTGTTCATGTGATGAACTTTAATATAAATAAGCTTATTTATATTAAAAACTTAAAATAATTAGTTTAAATGAGGATTAAAGTTACATGGAGTTAAGAATAACACTGGTAACTTTAAATTGGAATTAAAAACAAGTTGCCTTAAGTTAAGAACTTTGTTTTTAAGTATGGTTTTTCAGTTTTGACCTGAGCACGCCCTCTATATTCATTATGAATCATGAGAGCTGCTCTGAAGACATAAAAAGGGTCTTTTCATCACTGTTTTTGTCTATCATTCATTATCAATCCAATCATATTAGACATTTAAACAGGTAAAGTTTTATTATTCATAAAATCTTATTATTAAAGTAGTTCTTAAGTTATTTTATTCTTTATTAATTGTAAATTGCAGAGCTTAAGTCATAGAATTCATATTATTGTTGTAATCATCAATAATATATTTTATATTATAAAATTTTCATCTTAAATATCTTTTAAAATCCACAAATTCCTCTTAAAAACTCTTTAATCTTAAATTTTATCATAAAAAGTTTTTTTATCTTTAAAATTATTGATTTTAGGCGTGTTTTTAACTTATAATCATTATTTAATATAATAACTGTTGTTGTTTAACTTGTTGTATTAAATAAATAGTATAAGTAAATTTTCTCTAAAGTTCTATATTTTTTTATCTAGTATTAGTTTTTTATATAGAATTTTATTCTATAAGAATTATTTCTGCACATTGTGTGTTATAATTCTTTTATAAATTATATTTATATTATTTATAAGTGGTTAATATTCATATTTCCACATGTAATTGTCTCATTAAGAGCTTTACAAGTCTTGTTGTTATAACTGTCAGTGACTATAACAATAATAGAATAATTATAATTTATTATAATTATTATTATTATTTTTATTATTATATTTTTATAATAATAATTGAATTTATTTTTTTATATAATTATTTTTAATAATTATATTCAAATTTGTGGTTATAATATTTTATTATATTATATATTTCTATTGTGGACAGTCATAGTACTCTTGATTTTGTTACTATTATCAAGAGTTTCATAGACAAACCTTACAGGATTTATCAAGGCTAAAGTGCAAGTGTTATTCTCAAATACCAATCACGCCATCACGCAGTCATTGGTTAATTTCAATTATTCAGTATTCCTCAAAGGGAATACTGGAAGTTCATTTTCAGGGGATATTAAAGAGGTAATTCCAAAGGATTTTTCAAGTGTCAGTGCTCCATCAATCCACCTTGGAAACCACATTAATTTTAATACAGTCTTGTTTCATAAAGACCTGTATTTCAATCATTCACCCTGGGAATATCATTCAGCTCAGTTCATTCCCCAATTTGGAAAGGTATACACTTCATCAAACAATCAATACAGCTTCAAGGATTCAATACAGACCAGCAGTTAGCCTGATGGAGTCAAGCTCTCAGCTAATCACATATACCAGCCCCTCTTTCAGCCCTGTGCAGTTTTTTTCCCCATTTAATTAATATACTTTGATTTATCTTCATCTTTGTTTGCTTTCATATTGATAGTGAATACTGATATTCTTGAGTCAGTCATTTACATCTTTTCTTTCTCTCTTTGCCTTTCAGTGAATACCTGGTGGTCATATCCTTACTAATTCAATTTTTCATTCTGGCAGGCTGAACCGGTGATTAAGGACTTACTTTGTTGGCTCTTCAGCCATTTGGCTTCCTTTTCTCTTATTGCATCTCATCTTGTACTTGAATATTTTCTTAGAGAAATTTTATTATTTTATTTTATCATCTTCAATCTTTGGAGTCTTCCAAATTAATTCCCTGGTTACTGAGCTCCAGGCCACTCTTTATTTCCCCAAGATCCCATGTGACAGACTCATATTAAAAGGACCTATGGCTTCATGGTCAATCCAAAGTTTTGACAGCTCATTTTTCATCACAAAGCGAGGAATACCATTGTTTATACATAATAATAAGTCAATAAAGGCCTCAGTCCAAGTTTCTTATATACTCAAGTTAGTGTTTCCTCTTCCTTGTAAGTTCCATGTAGTGTTTTATCAGAGCTTTTTTTGATTGAAATTTTCTCTTTATATTCAGAAACTGAATTCACGTTTCTCTATGATTTCAATGTCCTTTCAAGCAATAATTAATTCAACAATACTATATCTAATGGCTCTTTACCTACTATACTGCACTTTGTGCTTATTATCAAGGATTTTAAATTCACTGTCAAGTATTTTTCATTTTATATTTCTAGTTTTTAATTTGTCTCTTATATTCCTTCTCCTAGCCCTCAATAATAATATTCATATCTATTTCTATTTAATTCTTTTAATCAAAAGTACCTATGAATCCCAAGGCAGCAATAAGCAATGAGAAACACTCAGGAGAAAGCTCATTTGTTGATTTTTTTGGAATTTTTAAAGGAAAAAGCTCAAAGAAAACCTAATCACAAGATGCATCTTTAAATGAAAATCTAAGAATCAAAAGACCTGTTAGCTAAATTGGAAGCTTTGAAACAAGATACGATAAGTATTTTTGGTCTCAACCCTGCTTTATTTATTAGTTAGCTTATTAAAATTTACTATACCTACAGTAGCTTAACTCTACATCAAAAAAGATTGAAGATAAATCTTTCACTCAATTGGGATCAAACCCAATAATTTAATATTTAAAGCTTGAGTTCAAGAGTGGTCTTTTTTTTGTGGTTTTTTCCCTTATTTTGATAATAAAGATGGTTACTAAAGAGTGGATTTTACTTTCCTGAGTTTCTATTGATTTATGAAGCATCCTAATGATATTATAATGATGAAAAGACAGCCTTTTTGGACAACTTTTCTTGTAGACTAGGGAGGGAGGATCATTGTATTTCAAATGTATCAGTGACATGAAACATCATAAGAGAGAGATATTTTTGATGTTGCATATGAGGCCTGAGACTGCTACTTAGCATATTCATTTGTTAGATTTGTAATGGGATAAGCATTTAAATCACGCTGCATTTTTCAGGAAAAGATAAAGACGGAGTGGGCTGACCAGGGTCAGGTCACCCATTTTCTGGTGGTGTTACTTGGAAAGGTGGATCTCTACAACCAAACACAGGAAAGGTAATAGGCTCAAGACACATTTAAGGAAATCTCGGAATGATTCTTTGTGGAAGTTTCAATAACAATCAAGAAAGGTTTGAAAAAAAACAGAATTATTAAAGATCTCCTGGAATAATGAAGAGAAAACAGAAAATATTTCCTTTTACAGCATTATTTTAAACTAACCCACAAGTTGGATATCAAGATTCACATCAATTTCACAGAAGCTGACCAACTCTTTCACATAAAAGCCACAAATTATTTCAAGCTTACCAAAACATCATCTAATTGGTAAAAATTCAGATTTATTCAAGGTGAATACCTATAATTACAAATTGAGGTGACAACCCAACCTCATTGTTCAATATTCATGTCCAAAATAAATTAAAACAAAAAATAAAACAACCTCATTGGTCAGAGATCAAATTAATTCCAGGTGTATACCTATAATTATCAATTGAAATGACAGCTCAACCTCATTGTTCTGAACTTGGAGCCCACATCACATTCCTACACCAAATCTACACAACTCACAAGCTAAAACCTTTCAACTATTGATTTTTCTCAGTACCCAGTTTTGAGAAGCTCTTTGGAGGCTCAAAAGTTATACAGGGAGATCCTTTCTTTCTAATGTTCCAAATTGTCATGGAATGAGCTCCCACAATACAGTATTATTGGCAGTGTTTTTAGTCATGAGAAGATCAGCATCTTTGCTCAGTAGCTTAGGATAATTAAAATAAGAGTATTATAGCCATATTTAAAGCTTAGTAGCCTTTCCCAAAAGCTTATTGTTAGTAAAAAAACCACTGGTAATATGAATGTAGTATCAAAGAAGAACCTATTCCAGAGCTATTATTAGTAACAGGCCCATTAGTCTTATAATTATGATTGCATTAAAAAAATAATTATAACCAGCATAAAACCAAAAAAAAATATTCTTATTAGTGTTATGAAGAATAACAGAAAATCTTAGTCTTTATTTTATCAATAATCATAGCTTTCAATAAGAGTTTTGACTGAAGTGCTATTTATAGGTCTGATTTAGAGACTAATAATGAGTCCTCTCGATTTTTTAAAGCCACAAATCTTATTTAGTTTTTCTGGGTTTCTGTAGGCTTACTATTCAGTATTATGTTTAGGGGAATCTAATACACCTTAGCATCCATGGTTATTGGAAAATTCTGAAATTCAAAACGGAATTACCAATAATCTCTCCCTTAAGGTACTGCCTTATTTCATCCCACAACAATGGCAAGGCTTCTTCCAGAATACCAATAATGGATATTGGAAGACCTCTGATTAAAGTGTTGAAAACAAGGCTTCCCCTTCTTCAATAATTCAGTAACAGTGGGGTCCAAGACTTCAACCACCTTATAGCCATCATAGACTTGGGCAGGATCAAAACAGCCAGTAGAAGCAATTTACCAAGGTGATCCCAGTAAACTGTAGAAAGCAGAATTATGAAGAACAAATGGTGGAAGGTGGTGCAGAAGGAGAAGATTTGGTGAATGGAGTCAGCTTTAGGCTCAGTGCTAGAGTCAAGGTGGGAAAAAAGAAATTTTAAGTCAGGAAAAAAGCTCAAGCATTTTCCAAGAAACATCAAATTTTGGATCCATAACAACCATTATGTCCCCAATCAAAGGCTTCAAATGGGTGCCAAAATTTCTTTGTGACCCACTTTCATTAAGCTAGGACCTTCCCCCTCAACCCTGGGATAATTTCCCTCATTTTGGCCCTGGGCATGGTCCAGGTAAGCAGGAAAAAGGGGGAAAACACACTTTTTGGATCCTTTGACCCCCTTAAAACCAATTCAAATTGGGCTCAGGGGGCCTTCTATACCCCCTTTGGACCATGGTGTCCAGGCCACATACCATAGAGACCAAAAATGGCCATTTTTTCTATGAAAGCCATGGAAACCCAAAATCAAATTTTTGGCTAAAATGGCAATAAAAGCCATTTGGGCCATTTTTCAAGGGTTATGGGGACATGACCCCTCACCATCAGGGCTTCAAGAATGGTGAAATACTTCAAATTTCCTTAAAATTGGCCACCCATTTTGGCATGACCAATTCAAGAAAAATTTACAATCATATAGTCATTTTTCATGAAATTTCAAGCTGAACATAAAGACAGTGTCCTTTCTGGGATACGTCCTTGGGAAATTTTGAAGGAGGCCAATTTTTACCAAGAAAAAACTGAGCAAAAATAACTTTTATGAAAGGTTGAAGAGTTTAAAATTGAATTTGAATGAAAAGAAGTGCTAAGATAAACAACTTCCAGCATAATGATCAAGAGGAAAGGAAATTTAAATTTAAAGAAATTTGAAAAATGTGGGGAGAATGGGATGTCACTCAAGAGTGATGGTATACTATGGTTTTCAGGAGCCCACCGTTTTCAAGAAGAGGATACTGTCATAGCCATAATCAGGGGTAAAGGGTGTTTCAACCTTATATCCACTCAAACTCACTAGACTGGAAGTTTCTTTGAGTGTATGAGTATCCAGTTTCAGAAATCTTTATTGGAAACACTCATACAGTTGGATTCACAATCCTGAAGCTGTATGATCACCCAGCTTTGTGTGAGCATTATAGGTATTTTCATATACCCAAAAGACCACAAATAACCAAATTAAGTTATAATTATAAATGAATGAAGTTATACTTCTTATACAGTCAAAAATTGAAATATGAATATAAAGTGGGTGTTGGTAAACACATGTAAGCCCTTACGTGTTTTTACCAAATTATGGCCAAGACACATAAGTGATATGTTTTTTAAGAAAAATTCCTCAGGCTCTGTTTTGAGAATTTTTAACATTTCTTTTTTCCATATTGTTTCAAATGTGGGATCTGAAGGTCCCCAAAGTTTTTCAAAAAAAAATTTTTTTCCCAATTTCTCTATTTTGAGCAATTTGGCAAAATGACCTTTTTTTAAAAAACATTATTCTAGATGTTCCCACTTATAAATTTCCATGATTTTTTTAAAAAATAGAGCAAAATACTGTCAGAATAAAAAACCAGGAGCTCAAAAATTTGGGATTTTTTTTTCCAGGCCAATTATAGGCCCAAAAAGTCCTTTTTTTATGTTTTTTGTTCATGTTTATAAGTAAATTGAAAATTCCATTTATGACATAAATTTAATTAAAAATGTAATTTATGAAATTAGTTGGAGTTGAAAATTTCATTTGTGGAATTAACAGTGCCATTAATGGCATGAAGAATTCCATAAATAGCACCACAAATGACATAATAATGCCATAAATGGAATCAAAAGTCCCATGAAGGGCATCAAGAATGACATATAGATCCCATTTATGGCCATAACATTGGCATGAATGGAATTACAAAAATTCCATAGATGTAATTTTATGGCTTTAACAATGCCATTTATGGAATTGTTAATCCCATAACTGGGATTTCTAATGCCATAAATAGCTACATTTCATTTAAAAATACACCCCTTATGTGTTTTTTCCAATTTATGGCAAAAACACATAAGTTTTTAGTAAAAACATGTAAGGGCTTACATTTTTTTATCAACCCCCATATAAAATTTATGAGAAATTAAAATTGAAATTACATCAAAATTTGAAAATGTGAAAATACACTTTTACTTGACAAATTAAGTAAAAATAAATTTTCACCAAAAATATTAAAATTAAAATATTTTTGGAAAAAATATTGATAAAAATTGCTATAGTTTTTTTTCCTATTAATAAACTGATGAAAATCATTTCCTCATTGGATTCCTTAGAAAAAACAGGTGGGGTCACCTCTGGGTGAAAATTCTGTAACTTAACTCTAAATAAGCTTAAATTAAGTTTTCAGTATTTTCTGTATTCAAATCTGAAAAGCCTCAACACCTTTATTCAATTCACACCACATGTGGTGTTAACCATCAATTTTTGTGTTTAAATTGAGGTGTGGTGTGTTGTTTAGAAGTGTCAGAGGAATTGAAGTATTTTCAATTGAAATGTCAAAATATGCACATGTATTAAGTAAGTGAACTTGGATTTACAGATGTGGAATCAATTATTACAGTTGTGTACTGTAAATTTTCAACTGTATTACATATACAAATTTGCAGTATAATACACAATGAGGAAATAAAATGAAAAAAATTGGAAAGATTAATTCTGGGGGGAAAGGAATCTTGGCTCCAAGGGGGCCAGAACCCCCCAAATTCCTTGCTGACAGGCATGGGATGTGAAAACTCATGCAAAACTCCATTAACTTTGGCCTGGAATTGAGTCACAGGGGCAGTGACTCAATTGATGATGAGGTTTCAATACCAGCAAGGTGAGTTTTAATTGTTTTCAAGAGGATAAAACTACCCTTAAGTTAAAACAATATTATTAAAAAGATTTTTAACTGGTTTTGAGGTCTCTTACACACATTCTGACTTGTTTTAAAGGCTTGAAACAAGGTATTACCATAGGAATGGCTAAAACCAGCCCTTTTTTGGTCTGGACCATGGCTCAATGATGCCATACTTGGCTTTTCTGTTGTCAGAGTTTTTCTCACGACTGATTAGAGCAAATAAAAGATTGTCTTCTTTGCCCCACTTTTCTCTTGATGTTAGAATCTTTTCCTTTTATGATTAGCTTAAACACTGTTAAACCAATCAATAAAAGAGTCAACCCACCTTTCTTAAATCATCTCAAACCTTTTAACCACATTAAAAGATTATTATAATCATTTTTACCCTTGAGCCATCCCAAAAGTGAATCAAAGCATCTTTCACTACTGTTAAGTTTGTCACTTTTGGGCATGTTTTCTCTTGAACATTCCTTTTAGACAATTTTTGCTCATATGAATTGCCTGTATTTCTTTTCTCAATCAATTCCAATCAAAATTTCTTTTGTAGCCTCAAATAATTCTTGTAGAGTATTTTTGGATCAACTTTTATTGTTGGTAAAGCAATAAATCTTTATAATATTATTTTTGTATACTAAGAAACTTGAAAAAATACATTTGATGTTTTTTCTTTTAGAACTCTTAAAGTTTACTATTTTTCTTTAAATTTTGAGGACAGGAAAAGTACTTTATTTTTAATCAAATTTTATATCCAACCCTTACATTTGGGCCCACACATGATATTTTACCTGTAACATATTTTTTTACCTTTTTTTGAATCTTTTTTTCTTACATGGAAAAATACAAAAATTCATCAAAAATAAAACTTTTTTCATATTATAAGTGAGGATTTATTTTTAATTTCTCTTTTGAAAAACGTTTCTTTACTTAAATAATTGCTGTTTTCATTTATTTTAGTGTCTAAGAGCATGATAAGACAATAAAATATTCAAAAAGAATCAACAGACACTAGCATTATTCCTGCAAGTACTGTTAAATCTGAACATAATAGCACTGTTATTATAAATCAGAAAAATCAAGTGGAGCTAATTTCTTCTAAATTGGTCAGTTTGGATATTAGTAATACACTCCAAAAAGCAAAGGATTTGTCCAATAGTAAGTTTTTTACCTATAATTATGCCCTCAACTAGATCAGGAGCAAACTATAGCCCATCAAACAGCTCCCAAAAAGGTTCTAGATGTGATTATGGCAGAAGCCAATTAGTTTCAGAAATCTAAGGGTCCGTGAATGAATCCCAAACTGACAAATTATGCCATTCTGAAGCTTATAACACTGCTTTGCCTTCAAAAAGAGCTGACACCACCACAATAAGTCTCTGTTAAAATATACAAAGCCAGCCAGAAGGCCTACAAAAATTCCCTCCAGTGCAAATAGTATGAAATCCTAGCAGACCTCTGGAAAAACTGCATGAACTTTTATGTGACTGTGAGAAAATTTCTGGTCCATCCCAATACCTTAAAGTTACTTAATGGATGGCATTCATTGATGCAAAAGAATAAAATTAGGCATTTAGCAGAAGAATGCAGGGAAAATAACTCTCCACCACCCAAACAGGTGCCAGAGGCAGAAATTCCAACATTAGACGTCAGCCATAAACTCAGGCCAAGGGAAAGGAAAAATAATCAGCCAAAAAACCATACATCCAGGGCTACAGAATACCAAAGAGTTAACTGGATGCCATGGAAAATGTGTTTCAGATGGCCAGAGCCATGATGTAAATGCCAAAAAGGGAGGAAGCCAGATTAAAATATAATAAATGATTTCCGAGATTTTGGATGGAATTCCAGCTTTTTATATGTCCATAAATGGCATAAAAAGTCATATTTCTGACAAAAACTTAACTATTTGTAACACCCTTGATATAAATAAACTTAACTTAAGCCATATAAATGAAACACTTATGCATTTTTCAAAGGCTTTAAGAAAAATTAAAACCTCAAATAATGACAAATCATTTTCAACTAGAATAAGTGAAAAATCTGTCATTTCAAAAGAATTAACACATAAATATTCTAAGTTTAATATTGATGACATAATTGAAACAAGAATGAATACACCCATAAGTATTATCAAAGCAGATAATAAGAAAATCCTTGATGATAATACAAATACAATTTCCTTGATGGAGTTTTTTGATACCTCACAATAGGAAGTATCAAAATTAACAATTATATTGAATCAAATCATTTCTGATAATACTATACAAACAGAATTATGCCAAGAAATGAAAATTAAAGAAGACATGTATAAAATTGAGTTGATCAAGCTAATACAAGGCTTCTAACCTGAATTCAGAAATTTCAAAAGGTGTAATACCAGTAAAATAAATGAAATTGAACAATTACTTCACACCTTACCAAGAATGTCTACACCTCTGAACCAAAGTGAGATTATGAAAAATTCCAACTCACAAGTATGGGATGTAGAAAATTCACACATGAAGAATGAATTTTCCAATTCTTTCCATAATTGAGAAACATCAATGGGCCAAGCACTTTTTAACGGAGTACCAAAACTTAAATAATGGCCTCATTTCAGTGGTTAAGGTGAATATGACCATATGGAATTTATCAGAGGCATTGACATGATCAAAGAAAATTTGGAATAACAGACATATTGTTAACAGAAAGATTTAAGACCTTGTTTACCAAATCAGCTCACACATGTTATATCAAGTTAAGACAAGTACATGGACACCAAAGTTGGACTTGGTGGAAAACCCAACTCATCAATAAATGGGCCAATGATGCTTGTAGATTTAAAATGAAAACAGTCTTTGAATCTGCTAATCTTAATTCTGAAAAGACACAACTTTACCATGGTTTTGCCAACAAAAAGACAGGCTAAAAGAATTATATCCTGAAATGTCAGAATTTATGATACACAGAAAAATTCTGAGAAAATGTTGGGGTGACTTGGAACATGCTGTCAAAAGCAGGACTACTGAGAAATTCTTTACAGAGGACATTATAATTATATTAGAAGAGGTAACCACCAGAACCAAAATTTGCTCTAGTAGGATGAATATCAAGACAAGATTCAACACACCTTGAAAGGTTTCTGTGGGAAAAAACAAAGAAAATTCTAATAATATGAAGTATAAATCTGCAGATAAAATCAGAAAGTTCCATATTTGCCAAATTACCGCACATTTAGCAAATACATGTCCAAAAAGATGAAAAATCAATGAAGTTGACATTGAGAAAGAACCTGGTGTTGAAACAGATGAGGTAAATGAGCAAAATTCAGATGATAAATCATCAATATTTTCTGAATCTTCAAAAGATCTAGAGAATATCAATGTCACATTTGAAATCATGGAATCTTACTCCCACTTTCCACAATTGAGTAATAGCCAAATTTACTCATCAGAAATTCAATATTCACAGATCATGCAAACAAAACAAACGGTTTCAAAGTCTATACAGCTGTTAATTCCTGTATAACAGAAGTGTTAATAGACAAAACACCCACCAAGCTGTTACTTTACCCAGGAGCCTTCTTTTCTTGTGTTGTAAAATCTTTTCTCAAGAGCTGTATACCAAGTTATGAAGACCAATTATTACCAATTGATTGCATAAAATACAGCTTTTCAAGAAATCCAATGAAAGCATTGGGTATATTTAAAACCACTGTAATATTCCCACATATCAATGTAAATTTGAGAATTACTTTTGAATTTGTTGTTATGGAAAACTGCTCTGATACACATTTCATATTGGGGAATGATTATTTGATCATTTATGGCATGGATCTACATAACAACAAAGACAGATACTTTACTATTGGTGACAATAAGAGTAAAAAAATTTACTTTTAACCTTTTAAATTTGAATTACAGTAAATAGGTTATTGCCAGTCAACTTGGAGTTATAAAAGTTCAAGTCAGAAAAAATAAATGAAGCTGATGTAAGTTTTCATCTTACTTACACATAGTAAAATGAACTCTCTACTCTTTTATATTACCACAAAGAAGCCTTTTCAACAGATGAAGAGCCATTGGGTGCAATTATTGGTCATTAAATTGAAATTATTTTGAACATTGAAGGACCTTATCCGCCACTCTTGGGGAGGCTTGCATACCCAGCAAGCCCAAAATAAAGAGAATCCCTTGAGCTTCACATTAAAGCACTCCTGGACCTTGGTGGAATAAGAAATGTTGGCCATAATGAAGAAGTAGAAATAACTAAACCTGTCATAGTGGCATGGCATGATGGAAAATCCAGAATGGTTGAATACTTTAAAGCTTTGAACACTCACACTGTCCCAGACAGGTATCCCATTTCAAAATCTTAAATTTCCCTCACTAAAATATCCTAAGCATTTTGCATAGGCACTATAGATTCCCTAAAGGGATTCCACCAAGATGTAGTGGCACAAAGGGCTAGCAAATATTTGAGAATTATTGTTCATTGTGGAGTGTATGAATATTTAAGGATGCCTTTTGGTATCATAAATGCACCTTCACACTTTCAAAGGATGGTTAATGAAATCTTTCCTGAAGAGCTTTCAGAAGGATTGTTGATCATTTACATTGATGACATTATTGTCTCTTCCAAGACTTGGGAAGAGCATTTGTACAGATTATCTAGAGTTTTTGGGAAAACACAATCTGTAAACATGAAAATTTCTTCAAAGAAACTTCATTTTGGATTTAAAGAACTCCAGGCCTAGGGACATGCAGTATGTTAGCCTGTGACTCAAAACCAGAGCACAAGCATGACAGCCAAATACCATAAATCAATGGTATAGCCAAGATACCACCAAAACATGGAGCTGAGCCAAATAAGCTCAAAAGGTATCAAACGGAATAGGAAACTCACCCCTTTTCAAATATACAAGTCCCATCACCATAGGACAAAAAATAACAAAGTTATTCCTGCTCAAAGTTGTTGCTGAGCATAAACCTTAATTTTCACCTCTTATCTGAAATACAGATTAAGAGGATGAACCCCATCAAATGGGTATTCAAAATGAAGCTCTAAGTCAGGGCTATCCAATGGTACCAGTATTACAGAAGTTATGGCCAAATAAGGGTGAATAAAATATTCACCTCTCATCTAGCTTATACAGTTTTAGTGTGAGATACCTAAAGGTGGATCTTTTTGGAAAGAGAACAATTAGGGCTATCTGATAGTGCCATTCATTTCCCCATATTTTATCTAGAACAAAAGCTATAAGTCAAACAAGTCCAATATAGCTTTTTGCCTAAAACATGCGTATGTACAAAAATCTTGTACATGGGATAACTTTGCAATATTAAATGATAGCCCTTTCAAATGAGGTACCATTGTGTATAACACATACAGGGATACACACTGAACCAGTTTTGAGGTTGATATCTCAAAAACTGACAAAGCTATGGCTGTTTTAAGGTAAAAATCCCACAGTTTGGCCAATACAGCCTTACCATGGGATAATATCCCATAACCATGATTATGAGGTGTCAATCAGACAAAGAAGCTTGTTTTTACTTACACAACTCATAATTCATTCAATACTGGGGTCCTATACAGGTTCTGTACAGCATTCTATGCATCATACATGTCAGAATCAGGCTGTGTGGTCCCCAGATGAAAACGTTCACCCTGTATCGGTGAAAACTGCCCAGATGTGGTTTCAAAACCACATCTGAGCCCAATACGGGTTATACAGGCCTTTTGCAAACCACAAGCCTGTCCTTGAGAGTAAAAATTTTCACTTCCTCTATGTGAAAAGGTCTAGCAGCCTTTCCACCCCATTTCACAATAAAAGGAGGCCTTTTCACTGCCAGAAAAGGAATCCCCATCCTGCTCTTGATTTCCTACATAGTACAACTTTCAAAAACAGTTATACTCTTGGAAAATAATCAGTTTATACTATAAAATTTATTATTGTAACCCAACAGGTAAAGCTGCACCCAGGGCTTTCAACAGCGCTCACCACCGCTAATAATCATTAGTAAAGCCCTTTTATTTTATAAAAACCCTACTTTGAATATTATTATCTGTATCACAGTCATAGTTTAGGCTGTAAATACTCTTCATAGACTCACCTTGACACAGTATCTTTTATGTCCCTTGGAATTGACAAAAAAAAGTCTCAGCAGTACCACTAAAGCCTATGCCTCATAAAAAAAGGAAATTAAGTCATTTTTAGTATTTTCAGGATACTACAGGCAGCACATTAAAGACTTTGAATCCATAGAAATACCTCTTTATAAATTATGTAACAAATACATATTATTTGAAATGACTGTTGATGAAGTCAATGGTTTTGAATCCCTGAGACAAGCATTGACCACTTCCCCACTTTTACTATTGCCTGATTTTAAACTTCCTTTCAAGCTTTACATTCATGCAACAGGAGATGGGCTAGGAGCTGCACTTCATCAAGTCCAAATTATCAATGAAAAGCCTATGGATGGACCCATATGTTTCACACCTAGGAAAATCAAACCTACTGAAGCCAGATATGGAGCAAGTCAAATGGATTGTTTGTCTTTTTTGGGCCTTGGAAAGACCTAACTACCTTCTTGAAGGATGGTTTTTTAAAGCTATAACAGATTTTACCACTATAAAATCACTTCTTAACATGAAAACACCCAATAGACATATGTTCAGATGGCAAATAGCCATACAAGAGTATGAAATTAATATGTCCATTGTGCACAAAGATGGAAATATTCACAAAAATGCAGATGGACTAAGCATATGGCCATTACCAAATGACATTGAAAATACCGCTTATGTACCAGAAGAAGCTTCTCCACAAATTCCAATAAAAGGAATAAGTGTTACAGACCTAAACACTACCTTTTTTGAGGAAGTAAGGAGCAGCTATACTCGGGATACGAATTTTAGCATCCTATTCCAATTACTTTCTAAATATTATAAAGATAGCTCCTTGATACATTCCTTAGTTTAAAGATGTAAAAAGCCATATGATGAAGGAAGATTCTATTTACTTGATCGCATAATTTACCATGGGACTAAACACACATTGTCAATGAAATTTATGGACAGGTCCTTAATAAATCTTGTATTGAAATACTTCCATGACAGTCCCTTCTCAGGAAACCTGTCTGAGGACAGAACAAGTGTGAGCCTTAGGGGTATTTTTATATACCCAAAAGACCACAAATGATAAATTAAAATACAAATATAAATAAAATGAATTTATTTATATTATAAAAAGAAAAATATAAATACAAATTTATATTTAAAAATAGAAATTTAATCATAATTTAAAAATAAAATTACAATAAAATTTAAAATTATGAAACTTCATTTTGACTTGTAAAAATTGAGTAAAAATGAATTTTTAATAAAATTGAAATATTTTTGGTAAAAATTGATATAAAATATATTATAACTTTTTATCCAATAAATAAACATATAAAATTTATTTCACCATTTGATTCCTTATAAAAAATTAGGTGGGGTCACCTCTGAGTGAAATTTGTGTAACTCAACTCTAAATAAGCTTAAATTAAGTTTTCAGTATTTTCAATACGAAAATTGAAAATCCTCCAAACTTTAATTTAATTCACACCACATGTGGTGTTAACCATCAATTTTTGTGTTAAAATTGAGGTGTTGTGTTTAGTTTAGAAGTTATGAGGAATTGAAGTATTTTCAATTGAATTCAATTGAAATGTCAAAATGTGCGCGTGTATTACATAAGTGAACTTTGATTTACATATGAGGTGTCAATTATTACTGTATTGTACTGTACAATTCAATTTAATTACATATGTAAATTACAAGTATAATACATGATGAGGAATTAAAGCAAAAAATGAATTGGGGGGAAAAGGAACTCTAGCTCTAAGGGGGAGCCAGACCACCAAAATCCTTGCTGACAGGTGTGAGATGTCAAAATTGATGCAAAATTTCATCACTTTTTGGCCTGGAATTGAGTCACAGGGCGTGTGACTCAATTGATGATGAGTTTTTGATACCGACCAGGGCAGTTTTAACTGTTGCCAAGAGGGTAAAACTACCCTTAAGTTAAAACAATGTTATTAAAAATGGTTTTAACTGATTTCTATGCCTCTTACACACATTCTGACAGGTTTTGAATGCTCTAGACCAGGTATTGCTATAGTAATGGCTGATTTAAGGGTCTAAAATGGCTTAAACCAGGGTTCAATGATGCCATAATTGGCTTTTCTGTTGTCAGACTGTTTTTCACGACTGAAAAGAGTAAATTTTACTTCTAGAGTAAGAAAATTGATGTCTATAAAAGAATGTCTTCTTTGCCCCACTTTTCTCTTCATGTTAGAATCTTTTCCTTTTATAATTAGTTTAAACACTGTTGGACCAATCCATAAAAGATTCCAACCACCCTTTTTAAAACATTTTGAGCCTTTTAACCACGTGAAAGAATCATTATAATCATTGTTTGTAACTCTTATAATCATTTTTACCCCTGAACCACCCCAAAAGTGAATTAAAGCATCTTTCATCACTGTAAATTTTGTCACTTTGTCTCCAAATTCACTCTGGTCACTTTTGGGTGTGTTTTCTCTTTAAACATCTTTTTAAAGATTTTTTTCTTTAACTAATTGCTTGCAGTTCTTTTGCTCAATTAATTCCAATTGAAATTGCTCTTGAAGAAATTTCTTTTGTAGCCTTAAAATATCTCTTGTAGAGTATTTTTTGGATAAATTCTTATTGTTGGTAAAACAATAAATCTTTATAATATTATTGTTTTATACTAATAAAGTTATAAGCAATAAAACTGGTGTGTTTTCTCTTAAGAATAATATTTTTTACTATTTTTAATTGATTTTTACCTTATACAAATTTTAAGGACAGGAAAAGTACTTGATTTTCAATCAAAGTTTCATATCCACACCTTACAACAAGAGAGAAAATCAAGACCTGCATATGGTGGCCAATGTGGAAAAAATATTTAGCAGAATATTGCAAAACTTTTTAAAGATGTCAAAAGGCAAATAAATCCACTGGAAAAGTACTGGGGAATATGATAAAAATCTACAAACCCAGTAGACCTTGGGAGATTGTCCATATTTATTGGGTAAACAGCCTACAACCAGGAGGTGATAAAAGCTATAATTCCTTCCTAGTTATTTTTGACAGGTTTAGCAAGACTCCAATCTTTTTGCCATGTCACAAAGATGATACAGCCATTGATAAAGCTCTTTTGATAGGGAATAGAGTAGGATCATGGACTGGAATATTCACAAATGTCCTTAGTGACAGAGATAAAATATTTACCTCAGAACTATGGAAAAATCTTAACCAACTATTTGGGACTCAGTTATCCTTCTCTAAAGCTTACCACCCACAAACTTATGTTCAAGCTGAAAGAATGATCCAAACTTTGGAAGACATGGTCAGATGATTTTGTGCATATGGCCTGGAGTTCAAAGATTGTGATGGATTCACCCATTATTGGGTTACTCTTCTACCTGCACTGGCACTTGCATATACAACATCTATTCATGCCAGTACCAATCAGACTCCCACTATTCTAGAAAAAGGATGGAATCCCAGACTACCCCAAGACTCCTTGAGGAAGGAATTGGTGCAAATACATACCACAGCTCTGAGTTTTAAAATAATGCTAGACAAAACTACAAATCATGCAGTAAGATGCATGAAAGACTTGTTTTCATATTCCAAAGACAAATGGGATAAATCACATGCCACTCCAGATTTCAAGTTAGGGGACTTGTTACTTGTATCTACCACTAACTTCAATAAAATCAAAGGATTAAAAAATCTCAGATACTAATATGCAGAAACTTTCCTTATCAAAGACCTTCATGGGTAGAATTTTGTTGAAGTATAATTATCTGAAGAGCTAAGTAGCAAGCATACTATATTTCCAGTAAGTTCAATTAAGCCTTACAAATCTGGTGATTCTGAAAAATTCCCCTTAAGTAATAAAGCTCCCCTAATATGCTTCCTTTTTAGTCATCTTTTACTAAGAAAAGTACCAAAGTTCTTAAAGAAAGGAAATTGATAACTAAAAAAGTAAGGGAAAACCTTGTCAGGTACAGTGACCCAGTTTGTGAAGACAAATGGTTAGCAGAAAAAACACATACCTGAAGCCACAAAACTTCTCAAAAGGTTCAGGCACACTATAAATAACAATATTACAAAGTAATTTTCTTTTTTAGAGGGAGGGAATGTGAGCCTTAGAGGTATTTTCATATACCCAAAAGACCACAACTAACCAAATTAACTTATAATTATAAGTAAATAAATTTATTTTTCTTATACAAACAAAAATCAAAATATAAATATAAAATTTATGTAAAAAATTAAAATTTTAATTATAGATTAAAATTAAAATTAAATTAAACTTTGGAAATGTGAAAATACAATTTTATTTGAAAAAATTAAGTAAAAATAAAATTTTACCAAAAATATTAAAATTAAAAAAAATTTGAAAGAAAAGTTATTAAGAAATATGAGAAAGTCTTCCAATTGATAAACTTATTGAAATTATTTCAACATTGGATTCCTCATGAAAAATCAGGTAGGGTCCTATCTGGGTGAAAATTCTGTAACTCAACTCTAAATAAGCTTAAATTAAGTTCTTAGTATTTTCTATATGGAAATCCAAAAAGCCTCAAAGCCTTAATTAAATTCACGTCACATTTGGTGTTAACATTCAATTTTTTTGTTAAAATTGATATGTGGTGTGTAGTTCAGAAGTTATGAGGAATTGAAGTATTCTCAATTGAAATGTCAAAATGTGCATGTGTATTAAATAAGTGAAATTGGATTTACATATTTGAAATCAATGATTAAAGATTTGTACTTGACATTTTCAATTGAATTACACATTTGAAGCTCTAGTATAATACATGATGAGGAACTAAAAGAAAAAATAAATTGGAAAGATTAATTCTGGGGGGGAAAGGAATCTTGGCTCCAAGGGTGCCAGACTCCACAAAATTCCTTGCTGACAGGTATGGGATTTCAAACCTTGTGCAAAAGCTCATTACTTTTAGCCTGGAATTGAATCACAGGGTCTGTGACTCAATTGATGATGAGGTTTTGATACCAACCAGGGCACTTTTAACTGTTTCCAAGAGGGTAACACTACCCTTAAGTTAAAACAATCCTAGTAAAAAAAGTGTTTACTGGTTTTGAGGTCTCCTAAACACATTCTGAAATGTTTTGAAGGCTTGAAACCATGTATTACTATGGCAATGGCTGATTTAAGGGACTAAAATGGCTGAAAATAGCAAAAAATGGCTAAAACCAGCTCTTTTTTGGTCTAAAGCAGGGTTCAATGATGCCATAATTGGCTTTTCTGTTGTCAGAGTGTTTCTCACGACTGATTGGAGTGAATTTAACTTTTTGAGTAAGAAAATTGGTGGCTATAAAATAATGTCATCTTTGCCCCACTTTTCTCTTCAAGTTAAAATCTTTTCCTTTTATAATTAGTTTAAACACTGTTCAACCAATCAATAAAATATTCCAACCACCTTTTTTAAATCATATGCAAACTTCTGACCACATTGAAAATATATTATACTCATTTTTTGTAACTCTTATAATTATTTTTACCCTTGAACTACCCCAAAAGTGAATTAGAGCATCTTTCATCACTGTTAACTTTTTCACTTTGTTTCCAATTCACTGTGGTTACTTTTGGGTGTGTTTTCTCTTTAATATTCTTTTTAGGGACTTTGTTCTCATATTAATTTCCTGCAGTTCTTTTCTCAATTAATTCCAATTTAAATTTCTTTTGTAGCATCAAATAGCTCTTGTAGAGTATTTTTGGATAAATCTTTATTGTTTGTAGAACAATAAGTCTTTATAATAGTATTGTTCTATACTAAAAAATTCAAAAACAGTAAATTTGGAATGCTTTCTTTTAAAACTCCTAAAATTTACTATTTGTAATTAAATTTTACCTTATACAAATTTCGAGGACAAGAAAAGTACTTGATTTTTAATAAAAGGTTCATATCCACCTGTTACACTTCACCACACCTCTTTTACAGACCCTGTACATCCATACAGGTGCTGAAGTTATAAAAATCAGTTCAATCCAAAATTATTTTCAATAAAAATCACTCTTTGGATCAGGGATGGTGGATTCTCAAATATACAAGCCCCTCTTCCTCCCTCTGGGGACTTTTCCCCAGTTAGTTATCATATTGGCTTTATTATTTATTGAATAACTTATTCTTATTTATTGGAATATTCTATTTTTAAGTTTTAATTCAGTCTTTGCATCCTTCCTCACCTGTTCAGTAGATTTGTGGTGGCCATATCCTTATTAACCCCCCCCTTTCCTTCAGACAGGTTGAAACATTGGACTTGGGCTTGTTTGTGGTTGTATCCTTTATTTCTAACTCTTTATTGTTGTTACTTCTTTTCTTATTCTCTTATTATTAGCATTATTATATAATTTACACTATTCAAGTGTGTCCTCTTATCCATTCTGAGCCCTCATCAAGTGAGTCTCACTTTACTGAGTGCCAGGCCCACTTCATTTAGTAGAGCCCCCATGACAGAAATATATTTAAAAAAGTAGAAAACACAAGATAAATCCAAGAGAAAAATAACAAAAACCAGAATATAACAAAAAATATGTAAACCATCAGAGAGTTTGAATTACTAACTTACTCTCCCCTATCTCCTTGTCTGATCCTTAATTCCCCTTTAGCTCAGTACTAGTTTAACAAAAAAAAAACACATGGCTACCTGGCAGGGTAGGTAGTGGTAAAACCAATAGGCCCAGGGATTCCCAAAAGCTGCAGCCTTAGTGGTGAGGAATTTTCCTTTTGAGAAAAGTTCCATCCTTACCCACTACCATTTGATAGAACCTGTGATATGAAAAAATCTTTTGAATTACAATCAATTGATTTTCCATATAGGTTCTTTAGCTAAAAATTATGACATGGGTCCTCAAATGTAAGAGGTCAGTATGAAACAATAGTTAAATCTATGGTAAATTTTCATTATTTTACTATGAATGTTCTCACAAGATAGTGAATATCAGAAAAATAAGCATATGGCTAATATTGAAACTAAAAAAACAACCTTCAACAAAAAATGTAAACAAAAACAGAAACAAAAACAAAAATTAAAAAGTAACAATCAACTAAAATAAGGGAAAGTGATAAATTTCAAGCAAGATGCAAAAACTAAGACTAAACTCTGAGCGATCAGGTATCACAACAAACATGAGAGTATAATGACCCTTTGAGAAACTCTGCAGTGAAGAGGATGTTTCAGGGTTGTTTTGTTTGCCAGATATGTCGGGATTACAGATTGCTTTTTTGGTGCCAATCTAGATTGCAATTGTAGCAAAAAAGTCATTTCAGGCTGGCTTTGAATCCCCATAATGCAAAAAATGCTCCAAAAATCTTTGGCTTGTGGGTTTGGGGGTGAAATCCCAGGCTTGCTTGTCGTGCGACTTCACGAAATCTGGCATGCCTGAAATCACAAATCAGACTGCTGGACTTCAAGATTTTGGAACTTCAATTCAGGCAGGTCTTGAACCTCCCTAAACAAGTTCTGTATTTGTACTTGCTTTCTGATGCAAGTTAACCTTCAAGGAGTCCACCTGTATTCAACCTTTTCCTATTTGCATTTCTAAAATCATTAAAGCTAACAACCTGATTTGTGATTTGAGGTATGCGAGATTTCATGAATTGTCAAACTCATACAGGTATGAGAAAACAGCCACAAACCCAGCCACGTGTAGGATTTTTGGCAGCTACTGGCTATTGTTTTTGGGCTTTTTCCCTGAGTTAGATTCGGGGGTTCGCCTCTTCATGTTTTGTTTGACGAAAATGTCACAATTGCACGTCACCAATTGGGACCAAATCAGAAATACTTTTTCGACAAAAGTTGGTCATGGTTGGCAGCGATTGAATCCCCTTAACTTACCTAAGTCACTGAAACTCATAATCGCCAGTGACGTTCAAAACCTTATCATTGCCACTTTGTACATTAACAGCAAACAAAAGCGCTCACAACAGCTCAATAAACGAGCTTATATGAAAGCCAGTCCGGTGAGGTTTTAGTTAACGAATTTTAAAGCAGGCATATATTGTTACAAATATCTACTTGAGTTTCTTCAAGCATTGTTTTCCACATAGTTAACTCATTTTCTCCGCTAAAGAAAATAACATATGTGGAGGCGTCAACAGAAATAAATATCAAACGAGAAGATCAGCCTCAACACAAGCATGACGAACAATATATTGATAGTTAATAAACGCCTGATTCAACAAGCTGCTTTCAACTTGTTCAAATCAGTTGTTATATCGGTTGTAGGATTATCAGTGGATTGGTTAGGATGTGGCGCCAAGTTTGTACCCATCTCATTTAGATGGCCAGTCTGTGAAACATGAAAGATGATTATCTACAAAAGCTTCCCTTTCAAAGAAAATAATGAAATCTTACAGTAACTAGCTGCTCGTGTGCTTTTTGTAAGACTTTCTCAATGCCGTCCAAACCTGAAATTTTGGCTTGTATGAGCTCTAGCCTTTCTTTCTTAACGCAGAAGCGACATAGAAAATAATTACCCTTTTCTAACTGCGCCAGAGGAGGTCCAAATGATAAGCGGACATCTACGATAATTAATTGTTATTGATCAATAGATTGTTGGAACTGATAGGCTAAAACATACCGAACTTACAGTGATGGCAGGGTGACCTAAACAGATTTCTTCTATGTGCGGGATTGATGTCGAAAAATATTCCAGGAACAACAATTACCTTGTGCTTTAAGAGCTCTTCAAAGAAAACTAATCCACTATTCAATGGAGGAGGCAACACTGATAGACTATGGAAGATAGCTTCAGAGTTGATTGCGTGTAAAAGCTCGAAAACCCTAGTAGAAATGACTTACTCCAACCAGACTGAAGAATGACCAAAAAAAGAAATAAAAAATGCTAATTAAAAAAGAATTACTTTATCCTGTAAGAGAAGAAAAGACCTGACCATAAAAAGTCCATTTAGGCGGTACTTGAACTTTAAGACCCATTTTTTCTAGACGCTCTAATACTCTATCTCGTTTCATCCTGAAGTGTTTTTGTAGCGCTACTTTGTCTTTTTGAACACGATCGATTTCTAAAAGGGGAAGGGCGGCCATTTGCATGATATGGCTAGCGCCACCATCAAGGAAACTGCCACTTTGGGATAAAGCGCTTATTAAAGCTTTGGGGCTGTTCAAAGTGCAATAATATAAGATGAAGGCATATATTAGAGGCAAAAAATGAAGAGAATTACCCAACAACCCAACATACTCGCCACCCCGGGCAGCGCCTACCAAGATAATTGAAAGTATCAAATCCAGATAATTAGATTATAGTTGAGTGGAAAGAGGATGATAAATTTTGAAGATATTTACCAATTTTTTGTCAAACCATCAATAATTACCACTGCGTCTTTGTTGACATCTTTGGTAACGAATTCAAGTCATCAGCGGGTTGAGCTTATGATCATAGGACCAAACGAAAATTGAAAAACCTTCAATATACTTGGCTGCTGATAAGCTTTCACCAAGCTTTCCTTCAAGGTTGTACCAACTGTAAAATTCGTCCAAAACAACGGTTTGGCCGCTTTGGCCGATACTGACAAGTTCTTCCAACTCTTTTCCTTCAACAGCTTGACCTGTAGGGTTTCTAGGGTTGGAGGCAAAGATAACGGAGAGGCCCATTTGGTCGATACTTTCCTTTAATTTGTCGATATGCAATTTATACTTGTCACCAGCCGATAGAGATGAGGGAATAGGAACCAAACGGCGAAAGACCGAAAGCATCTGATCATAAGCTGTGTACTCAGGCAACTGATAACCTACATATACTTCCCCGACGACGCTGGCCACCCTATGACAATATATTGGTTGAATTTTTCGAAAACATTTTATCTTGATAAACAGAAAAGCATTTACCTGGTTAAGCCAGCCCGGCCACCAGGGACGACGCAAACATTCTAAAGGCAAGTCAGCTAAAGTTCGACTTAATAAAAAGAGGTCTTGAGACTGAGCAAGCAATATGCTTACCTCATAAGTATATTGAGATTGCATTCCTTTGCGATAAGTTTGATTATAAAGGTTAGCGATTGCGGCTCTGAGGGGTTTGGCGCCAGTGGTGGGAGCGTCTTAATTGGATCAATGGGGGAAAGAAACTGATTGAGCTAATAATGCAGTAGGTCAAGTGACTGAGCCAGATGAAACTGACATTCATGAACCTCGTCACCCATCTTAGCAACATCGATCAGATCGGGTTTCTTGCTGGCCTCAGGAATATCGCCGACTTCGGGTGCACCTTGATAATGAGGGGACGAAGATGGTAAATAAAAGCAAAGTGAAAAGTGATAGAGAGAAGAAAAACACACCTTGACCAAAGTTAGCCCAATTGGGGTCATCATAAGTGAAACCATTGGCCATGGCCCTATCCATGACGAAGATCACGCCAGTTGAGCCAGGTGAGGTAAACCCAGGCAAGATTTCAGCCTGATCATCCTGTAAAGATTTAAGATCATGATCCAGCTCTGCAACAGGGGGCTCGCTCGGAATGGCCTTATTAAAACGACGCTCTCTCTTGCTATTGCTGTATTTTATTGAACCCGAAGAATGTCCAGGGACCGAACGAAACAACTGATGAGCTTCAGATTCATGTTCATGATCAGGCTTGTGGAGCTTCTTCTTCTTATCTTCGTTGGGTGTCAAGAGACCCTTAGCTTGAGCCGACAACTCGGCCCAATTCGTAGGAAAGTGTTTCGGAATGAGCAAGGGCATCGCTTGGCTCCCAGGAAGACTGGGTGAGTGAACGAAGCTGATAAGTATAGATGAATCGACGACGATTTCTTGAGGAAGTTTCGGACGGCGATCGTGGGAAGATCGAGCTCATCGACTGATCCTTTCCAATATCGAGAACAATGATGACGGATGAGCTTTGCAGTGGATGGTCATCATCCTTGGATGCTCCTCAGACGTCCACTCCGCCACAGTGGATCAGTCCCAGCCATCAGGAGGCAAAGAACAGAGAATTTGAAAGAATTCCTTGGATGAACCCAATTGAAGGCAGTTTACTTGGGTTTTTTGGGTCAAAAAGCTCAAATTTTTTGTGAAAAGTGTTAACTTCGTAGAAATAAGTTGGCCACATATGATTTTGGTACTTTTGGCTTGAATTTGAGCAGAATTGATGCATTTGTTGGCAAACATATGCATATTTCTGCCTCTTTTTTGCCAGAAGAGTGCATTTTTGGGGGGTTCTAAGGATATCTTATCAGTTTTACCTTGTTTTCATTAATTTCAAAATTAGATAAAATGAATCAAACAAGCTCAAGTCTCTGAGGCAAAAGATGAAAGAAATTACACTGCTTTTTCTAGAGAAGGAAAATAAGCTATATTGAGCTAAGATGAGATTGAAGTTTAGAGGAATTTGCTTTCTTCTTGTAAAAGTCATTTATTTATTTCCTGTTATCTTGAAATTAACTTGAATAAATAAAATTCAATTCTAAAACACATTCTTGCTGTTTTTTTGAAAAATTGAATAAATTTCCCTATTTGTCTTTTGATAAAATAAAAGTATATAATAATTAGTAAGTTTTATTTTGACTTGAAGAGAGAATTTTTAATTTAAGAAAGGGAACTCAAGGCTTTAACTAAATTTTGGGCCAATCAGACTCAAACCTATAAAAGATTACATGAGCTTTCTCTAATGAAGTTTTCTTTCAAGAGGTAATTTCATTGTAAATTTTGAGTTAATGGAAGTTTTCAGTTTCTTGGTCACCCCTACTCATGCCTTAAAACATTTCTTGATTCAAATTAGGAAAATTCAATGGAAGCTGATGAAGAAATCTTTTTGTACCTAACACAAAAGATGGTACTTTAGATTAAATCTAGGGAAAATTTACTTTTTTAATCATCAATTCAGCTATATAAAGCATATTTCTCCTTCCACAATATTAATTAAAATTATAAGTCAAGGTTGGTTTAGAATAAACAATAGCACATATCAAAAAGGATATTACTAATTATAATGATGAAACAAAGAAATCTTGAGGTGTATTTCATGGGAAGAACTACAATTATTGAATCTAAAATGAGTTATGACTTTAAGAAAGGCATAGAAAAAATCACCTCCAGGTTTTTTCTCCAAATATCACATATCTTTCTGGAGATTTTTTCTTTGGATTAATAGCTTATTTGTACATACTATGGTGGCCTTAACCTCTCATCTTTATGCTTTCAAGTAGTGTAATTGAAAAAAGTCAAATAGTCAGAATAAATTGATATAAGCTAAAAGTTCTCTTTCTTATTTGGATATTTTCACACGCTGAACTATAATATCAGTTTCAGATATCCATTTAATTTGAAGTTCAATAAGAGAAAATCTTCACCTTTAAAATCTAATTTATTTATTTATTTTTCAAATAATGAAGATCATATTTCTTTTGCTGATATTTTTGATCCATTTTTTCATTATCACAGAAAATTTTTTTTATCTTGATATCATATGGCCTGTTCACTTACACCTCTTCTTTCTCTTCCAAAGGAATTCCTGTATAAGTAAAAGCTAAATAAACCAGGAACTCAATGCTAAATGATATGACTATTAAATAAAATAGAAAAACTAAATAACAAGGCTTGAAATCATTTCTCTAAAGCGAATCAATGAACACTTATAAAACTAATCTTATTTGATTAAAAGAATACCATAAGGTTAATTCTTGTACTTAATTATATAACAATCTTAATGAAGTTTTTATCTTCCTCCTTTTCTATTCTTTCACTAAAATTTATCTCAAATTATTTCAATTTTTTGTTGATATCATTAAGCTAACTTATTATCAATATACATCATCTCAAAATGATATCTTCAATCTAAAGTGCTTAATACGACTGTTATTATTAAATATAATAAATAAATCTAATCTAAACACAATTAAATAATGAATTACTTAATTATTTCTTTTACTTGTTATACACTACTATTGATTATAACAGTAAGCATTAATTGTCTACAAGAATCAATTACAAGAAGCATATAATAATAAAATTTCTGATTATAAATTACTTTAATGTATAATCATCTTTTGAAAGAATAATTATAAATATAATTCTTCAAGGAAACTATTACTGGAGAAAAACTTTAACAATTAAGTAAAAGCACTCAATAATATTCCAATAATACCTTGATAAGAACTGGTAGAGTGATTTGATGGATTAACTGTGGATTTAAAGGATCAAAAATTATATTATAACATTAATAAAGCAATATAATAGTTAAATAATCTTTTAAATAGTATATTCCCATTATTTCACGTCTTTCTGATTGATTCTGAAAGAATTAAAACATTTAAGAAAAGGATTAACTAATACCTACTAGGTACTAATGGTATTATTGGATAATAAGATGATTTGGAAAAAACAGGAAGAGGGATCCTCTTTTAAATCAACAAAAGCTCACATAGGCTTTCTATGGAGAAAAATTGAAAAATATTGAGTGAGAAACCATTTATCATCTTTGGATAATTGGTTACATCACTTGTTGTCACATAAGATTATCATAATCACTTAATTAAGTCATTTTATGTGACTACCAACCCATTTATGGTTAAGAAATAAACTAACAACAACTTTAAATATTCTTTTATCTCAAAATAATAGTCTATTTATCAAAGTTATCAATTTTACTGGAAATATTATAACAGATTGTATTTTATGTGCATTTTTGAAGATTCCATGTGAAACATGGAATCATCAAAAATGGACTGTAAGCAAAACTTTTAATTTTAATTATGAATTCATAATCATTTTTTGGTATTTATGTAAAATATCCCTTTCTTCATTGGTCCTGAAAGCTTCAGAAAGATTCATCAAGAATTGTCTTTTTAATAATTTTTTGAAGTTTTTACCTTATTTCTACATAGAATTGCAAATAGCACAGTTGTAGTTGGTTGCCATGAGGTAAATGAATGGATACTAGTCCAAAAATGGCTTTAATTACTCTTTTAAGGCTTATCCATGGAAAAAAAGTAATAATTTACATGGTTACAGGAGTCAGAGTTGCTCATTACCTCCTTGTAACATCAAAATAGCAGCCTATCTGCTATTTTCTTAAGATTTAATGGGACTTTAACTTGGTTACCAAGTTCAAAAGATGTTTTAGTATACTAATTGGGCCATTATCAGCCATGGATCCAATCTTTAGAGATATCCATGCCTCAGAGGCCTCACAAGTTGGGTACCCTGGCTGTCTTTGATGTCTTTTGTCCCCCTTGGCTATTTTCATGTCAAAAATAGTAATTCAGGCTTAAGGACTGATATACACTATGCTTTGACCAAACCTTTATGTAAGAATACTGTCACTTTAAGTGCTATAAGCATTCATATCACTATTCTTAGTGTATATGTAACATGGGATTTCTCACATTCTCATTATTTTGGTGTGAAATTGAGAAAAACAAAAAATTTCACAATTTTTTTATGTTGTATTGAAGTATTTTCCATATTACCACCTCATGGATTTAATTTGAGCTTATTCACTCTGGACCTACCATAAGCAGAATTTTGTGTAGAATCCAAATATGGCCTTTAATCCATGGATTTATTTACTCACAAAAAATCTATTCATCTTTTTTTAAATAAAAAATAACAAATTTTGGATACATGCATGGCTTATTGGTTATGAATAGTTCAGAATTTATCAAAATGTTAATTGTGGCCTATTTGGGTATTTGGATTATACCTCAAAGATCACATAAATTATATTACTTTGCAAATGAAATAAAAATAAGAATTTCAAAAATTCAATTACTAGAAGTATATTTAATCAGATTTAAATTTCTAAAGGTAAATCTAATAAGCTTTTTTAAAAACACTTCATATAATAATATATCCAACAGTTTATTAATTAATTTCTTTCTTGAACCAAATTTAAAGTAAAAAAAAATTCAAAAAATATTTCTTTCATATTTTTGTATCCTCAATACCTGAAATATTCCCAATTAAAGGAAAAAATCAAATAACTTTAAATCACATTGAAATAGATAACAAAGTACTCACAAACAATTATACAAATAAATGCATTGGAATAGATATTCCAAGTTAAAAATACTCAGAATTCATTTCAAAAAAAACAACAAAATAAATATCTATCAAGTGTATGATGCATTTTTCTTTTTGAAATTAATCCTATTTTTTCAAATAATTCCCCTTACAGAACTTGTCAAGCTCTTCATTATTTGATATGGATATTATTGGTAACTCCCACTATTGCATCAAGAATAATCTCAAAGGATTGAATTGATGTTTTAAAATAAAAGGGAAAATAATTTCATTTATTTCTTCTGAGAAATCAAATGTATAGCAAGTAGAATTTACTAAAATAATTCAAATAAATTGATGAAATTATTGATGATATGATATATTGAACCTGAGTGTTTTTTCTTAATTTTTTGTATCAAATGAAATATTAATTATATTATGAATTTCCAATATAGATTTCCATATAGATCACTTGACAATATAATCAGATAATTCATTCAAAATGATCAAAAAAATCTTCTAATTGAATTATTGTTAACTCCTTTGAAACACTTCCATGTTAAAAATTGAAAAAAATGACCTTATAATAAATTTTCAGATATTTTAAAAGATTATTTTTAAAAAAAGAGAATAATTTAGATATTTAATTTGATTTTGACTATCCTTTGTAGATTTAAATGATGGGAAAAACAAAAAGCTTTCATAAAAATCAATTAACAGAAAGAAATGAAACCCCATTTTTTTTATTTTTTTTGTTAAAAAAAAGAATTTCCATTTTTGAAAAAATTCATACTTTAAGAAAAGTTGGGCTGTATAGGGACAAACCAAATATAAATATTTCAGAAAACTTAAAAGTTGATGAAATCAAAATATTTCAAATTTCAAATTTTATTGTAAAAATAAGTTCCTACTAGTTATATAAAACCTCTTGAGGAAAAACCCTCAAGCATTTTAAGTTTTATCAAAGAACCTCTGTTTTATGGTAAATTTTGTTTTTTTACCGCTCCATTTTATTTTCAATAAACAGTAAATTCATCTCTTCTTGTATGAATCATATTTATTTTACACAACTAAAATAATATTTATTAAATAAAAAGGAATAACCCAAGCTAAAATTTATCAAATCGGACTTCCAAATATTCTCTCAAAGAAGTTTATTACAATGTTACCACCACATGGATTAAGAATAAAATAGCCTATGATGCATCATTTGGTACATATGGCTCCACCAATATTAAGAATCCTCTTGAACAATAAGCTTATATTTACGAAATGGTGGTAAAAAAATAAAGATAGAATCAAAATTCAAAGAACATCTCAGTGAAAGATAGGCTCATGAATAATAAAATACTAACCAGGAGAAATATTTTAAGAAGAGTTATTTGAAAGATTCATCTTTATTTGGGATGACTTAGAGTCCTGAGGCAGGAGTAATTCGGCTCAGTAAATCCAATCCAGTCTAATTTTTGGTAAAAATCCAAGTACATATCCTTTAGCTGAAGTTTATTCACAATATAGCTGAAAGAAACTCCTGAAAATTCTGGTAATTAATGATAAATTTAAAACAATCATGATTAATTATGATTCTTATTAAGAAAATATCAAGAATTATTGTTTTTTTTTGTATTATTCTCATCTGCATATAATAAGTATTGATATCAGGTTTACTATATACTATGGAAAGAATTTCTTGAAATATTCATTAGTTCTTTAGATTTGGAAGCCTGGGGATAATTAAGATAAAGAAAAAAAAAGGAAAGTTCAATTCATCGCCTCTATTGATACAAAAATTCATCAATTATTTTAGGAATGAGGTTTTTTCTAGATTTTATTTAAAATAAATATTTCAAATACTAAAATTATAAATCTAAGAAACCATTTAAAAATACTTATTTGGTCTATATGAAGCCTTGGATGATACCCAAATACAAAGTATTGATCTTGACCAAATTTCAAAGTAAAAGAAAAATCAAATTTGTTACTTCATAAAGCTAAAATTCAGAAAATTAAATAAAAATTATCTTATAAGTAGAAATGGAAGTTTTAATTGAAAAAAAGGGAGAAATAAGTAGATCTTTATAATGAATCTTCAGGAAAAAAAGGAAAATTCATATTTACAATTGTAAAAGGAAGGTATAAATCTACAATTAAATAGAAATGAGTATGTGAAAAAGAGTAAGATTTAAACCTTCTTTCCCAAAAAGAGAACCATGATATTATACTTTCATTTATTTCATCAAGTAAACCTGTTTCAAGACAAGAAACTATCAAAAGTTTATTTTTTTTGCAAATAAATGGCTCTTGAAACCACAATTCTTCCTCAATAAATATCAAAAGCATTTTCTTTCAAAGCAAATATGAATATTTTCCGAGAAATGATGTTCACCTTTAAAAATGAATCCAAAACTCTTTATTATTCAAAATTCTGATTCTCAGATATCCCTTGATAATGAATTAAATACAGCTATATATTTCTCACCAAAAATTCAAATGAATACTGAGAAAAAATTTATATTATATTGAGATTATCAATAAATATCTCAAAGAATATCATGATACTCAATTATGATCAAAGCCTATTAACATCTTTATCATTCCGCCTCTAAATATTTGTGAGTTATATCAAAATTTTCTGTTAAGGCCAATAAAGCACAAAAAAGAAACTTTCTAACAATAATTTCTCATCCATTTTTCTTTATATAAATTCCGTCAAAGAATTTCACACATGTTATTTTTTGGTAAAATTTTATCTTAAAATTTCAATTCAGATCCAAAAATCTTTAGATTTTTGCCTTTTACAGCTTTACTTAATTTTTCTATTATAGTGTGATGATATCTTATCATATGGATAGGATTTAAAAAGACTTACGTAAAACCAGAATCAATACTAAAAAAGTTCAATAATACTCAGAAAGAAATTAATAACAATAATTTGAAGCCATTTATATGGAGGATCAACAGTAAATAAGTGATATTAGCACTCTTTTCTTAAGTTACTCTATCAGTAAGTAGTTTCAATAGAATAATCATAAAATGAAAACTATATTATTCTACAGTAAAGTATTAGATTTTGTTTTAAAAACAATGTATTTATATTTATTTTGCTTTGTATGATTATATTTATTTAATTTCTGGAGCTTTTCAAAGATATTTTTGATTTATCTCTCATCATCATGCAAATTTTATAGAGTTTCTATATAATATTAAAGATAAATTTTTGATTATTTTCAGACTGACTTATTATTTAAGATGGCATAAATTATTAACCGAAAAGAAGATAAAGTATAAAAATTTAAAAAAATATGCAAAAATGTATCCAAAATTCAAGATAATATTTCAATAATTGGAATTTTATTATTAAAAAGAGCTTAAATACATTTAGAAATTTGTTTTATTTATCTTGAAAATTGACTACAAAATTTGAGATCGACATTAACTACTCAAAAAACCTCCACTTAATCGTATAAATCACAGTTTAAATAAAATATAAATCTTAATTTCAAAAAATTAATTGATAATTAAGATAAAATTGGAGATTAAAGATCAACATGGCTGTGGATATGGATTCCAAAGATAAAAAGAACAGGTCAGGTTTTTAGAAAAAACCAAGTTAGAAAAGTTGGATGTTCCTCCCGATGAAGACTTCTTAATCTTACATTTCAGAGTGTGATGGTGCAGTGAATATACATTTAATCTCTTCAAGATACTAAAAACATGATTTAAGATTCCTTAGTCACGGAGTTAATTCTTATAAAGGTATTTCAGCTTTAATACCTGTAAATTCAGTATCTGCTTTAAAAGGAATTCCTGATCTAACATCAAGAAAGAATAAAGGAATTTGTGAATTTTTATAAGGATGCTTTCTCTGTGTGTCCCTCTTCTTTAAAATAATGAAAAGACCTTCTTTAAGCCTTAATCACTGTTAATAACTAAGAATATTTAATTTGAATCTAATAATTTATTTAAAAAAGCAAATGGGTATTTTTATTTACATTTAAGGAGATAAAGCCTATTAAGTGAATAAGCTTTAATCAAAAGGATATCTAACAGGAATAGGCTTTAAATGAGAACTTGAATTCAATATTGAATTTGATTGTGGCTATTTTCAGAAAGAAATTTCTTTCACTCTTTTTCATTGTAAATTTAAGGAGTACTATATTCTATTTCTGGAAGTAAATTATGTAAAAAAACATATTACCACCTCTTTATTAAGTAAAGTTACATCTTATTTTTCCTTGAGTTTAGTTTCAGATTTAACAAAGAACTTAAAATCTAACTGAAGTTTGAGATCAAAGCGGATCTATATATAAATAGGATTAAACAAGCCATCTATAGACTAAATTTTGAAGTTCTTTGGTTATGAAGTAAACTACTATTATATTCAGGTGCCACCATATATGGATCTGAATAGAAAGAATTCATATTATCCAAAAATACTCCAATAGTCTTTAAAAAACGTATTTTATTATAAAAATACAAGATTAAGCACAGAATTAAGGAAAGCCAAAATCAAAAGATAAAATTTCTTATTAATATGAAAATAAGTCTTACAGAAACAGAAGATATAAAAAAACAATGCACGAAGTAAGCTTCACAAAATACTTAGAAATATTTCATAACAATTTTTTCAATATAAATATTGACTCCAATTGAGTAATTTCTTTTTACTTGGTACTATCATTTGATATATAGATCTAGGGGATTTCTAATATTTCATAAATTGATATATTTCAAAGTCATGTTGATTAATTTGAAATGATATGAATTCCTTTTTTCAATCAATTTTTCAGAATATAGGATAAATTGGAAATTTATTTTATCCCATACATTTATTTACTATCCCATTTAATCAAGAATCAAAATTAACATTTCCATTAAGGAATGTAGTATCTATGGGAAGTATTAATAGTTTTAATAAATTGGGGATCATGTGCTGCGTTTAAAAGGAGTGAATATATATCTATAGAATTATTAGGTGCCTTTTTTTATATGAAAAAGCTTATACATTTCATGGACTAGAAAATTAGCTATATATCTGTGCAGAAAAACATAGTGCTCTCTATATAGAGCCTTAAGCTACAAAGTTCAATCTCTCAGTTCTTGTATCATAATATTGAGTTATAAATAATTCATAGATTTAATACATATAATTAAATACATATTCAAGTATTCCAGAAGTTATCTGAAAAATATTGGTATGACTTGATTGAAGGAATGTTTTTACAAAAAGAGAAACTCAAAAGGTATTTTCCATTTAAGGATAAGCTATAGTCCAGAAAATAATCTTTAATAGAAGCTGATAATATTTAGGATAGCATTAAATTAAAGATATATTTGACCATTGTATATTAGTTTTTGAAAATAACACTGTTTCAATAACTCAGTTGTAGGCTTTGTGGGAATAAAGTGAGTGCATTATTAAAGTATGATTTGGGTATAATTTTGAGGACTTTTTTCATATTTACGCAGAGCCAAATATAAGTTAGGACCTATAAGCCTGGGTTTAACTTCTAGCTAGATTAAACAACGCTTATTTGGTATAAAAGAATGGATTGAGTATTAGAAACACTAGGTTCAAGGATATGCATTAAGAATATTGATATAATTAAGCAAGTTTCCATGAAAGGAATTTATTGAGTTTCTACATTATATATTGAGGTTCTTTTGATGGATTAAAATATCTACTTATGATAATTAGTTCTCATGATTTAAAATTGAAAAAAATTAAATTAAAGTACATTTATTGGAATTTAATACAGATTCTTATGCTTTAGTGAAAAAACTACATCTTTTTGATACCCTAATGGGTTTGAGATTATTAATCAAAGTTTTTTTATCATTAAATATTCAGTATTATCACTTTAGCATGTAAAATACAATTTTTATATTATTTATTTTAGCAATTATATTATGTTATTATATTAGAATATAAAAAACTTCAAATAAAATTAACACATTTGAATTATCAAAGGAAATTTAACATAATTAGAGAAATTACAAAAATGAATATTTCTTAATTTTTTTAAAATTTAAAATTTTTAAGGAAATTTTTTTTTATAAAATTTTATTTTCACCCTTTTATGGTACTTATTTCCATTCAAAACCAACTCATAAATAGAATCAATAATTTCTTAAATATTTAAGAAAATAATGAGTAAAAAAAATAATTGTATAAAATATATTGAATTAAGAAAGATAATAAGATAAAGTGAAGAATATTTACATTAGAATGATCCATATATCAATTTCTAAACTATTAAGAAATAATTTAATATTTAGTTTTCATATTTTTGATAGAATTCCATAAGATTTTTATGAAAAAAAGGATTCTTGGAGTTGAAAAATTCTATTAGGATTTATGAATTCAAAAAGAAATTTATGTTAATAATAAATAATAAAAAGGTAACAATTTTCTTTTGTATTGGAAAAAAAATCCCTTAAGATTTCGTTCATTTTTACAAATTTCTATTTAAAAAACATATTTTTTTTCAAAAAAACCGTTTTAGGAGTCTTTATAAAGCTTTATGTCATGAATAATTGATTAGAGACTCAATAGTGACTTCTAAATTTACTTTATATAGAAAATAGAGGTTATGAAACTTGAAATATCTCAAAATTGATACTGCTTCAGTTTGGTCCCAACCCAAATGAATTAATTTCATTCTTTAATTATCAAAAAATACAATATACTATGAAAATTTTATTTTTCAAATGGAAAATAAGATTTATCCTATGTGTGAATTTGCAATATATTTACTCTTTGTCCCCAATTGAGTCTTTGAGCTCTTTATTTAGTGCATAAAGCTATAATTTAATCAAATATTTTCTTGAATTTTTAAGTTTAGCAATTTATCAAATCCATAAAAATACACTTATTAGTGTAAGCAATATATGGACTAATGTAGAAAATTTTGGTAATACTGATAATTAACCTCTTATTTTTAAGCTGCTTTGTTGGCATTGTTAATTAAAGAAAGCTATATCTCCATTATAAATTCCTACATTCTATTAAATCTGGGAGTTGTTTGAGTTTATATTTACCTCTTGAAGATAACTTTACAAATGAAAACCTGGTATCAAATGAAATTAATCCATCATGAAATGATTTTTATCAGGCTGAATAAACCAATACCATCGATGAGTTGGTGTTAAAGATTTACAAGAAAGATATTTGAGATTATTTGCTATCCACATAATATTAAAACAGTTTCTTTAATAATAAAATGAACAACTCAATTTTAAATGAACTAGATAAACATATGGTTGAAAATGGAACTTTATTCAAAATTTAAAGCTAACAATAATTGCTATTTTGTTTACATGTCAGCTTTTTGAGTAAAGATATCAAAAAATTGCCTATTTCCTATTTTTTCAAATCAAATAAGATGTTTTATGATTTTCAGCCAGAATTTAGCCCTGATTGAGGTATATTCTACACTTGCTTAGTTGAGGGCGCAAACAACACTTCAAAGCGTAAGAGAATTAGTGAGATAGCACAATAGTTCTGAAATGGGAATCCCAACTATTTTCATCTGCTCTTTCATCTGTTGACTTATTTCCATAAACTCGTAGAACAATGCTTTAGCAAGTTGGCCAGGTTTTGTTTATGTGAGGGTCTTCCATAATTTCTTGGTTGAGCCATAGTTTGATTTCTAGTTCTGTATTTTTCGTAGCTCTTGGAAATGTCGGAAAAGTGTCTGCTCAGCTGAGTTTGAGGGGCAGTGGCGGCGGTGTCTGCACTCTCTCATGATGGATGTGGACTCCTAGGCCTTAGCTGTCTTGCAAATTACCAATCAATCACTAATGATGACTTCAAGCTGGATTAATATTTCTGTAGCTGACAAATTTCTCAATCATCCAAGCTTGCCTTTTGATGAGTACTTGAGCCTTCCAGCTTCTTCTGAGGCCGCCAAATCGGCTCTTTTGCAAGGCCGAAAATCAAATTCAACTAGCAAGACAACCCTCCCAATCAGAACCAACTTGAGCTGGAATATCCCCAAGTAGCCGTTTATTCGTCGGGAGGCTTGTTTAAGAAAACTGACCGTTTTTATCTTTGAACGCCGTGCTACTTGCCACGAGGGTAAGTGGTGGCCCAATCATCATCTTTGAGCTTACCTATCAATATTCGCTGGGTTCATCCGCAAGAGCCTGATTGGTATAAAATCTGCGTTGACGCTCAAAAACTTGGCAGAGAGTTACTAGAATTTCTCGCATCGGTAGCGCCAATCAATTGCAACATAGTCTTGTGGAGCTTTTTTGGACCGATGTATCGCTATTCCTTTCTGGGTCATTCAAGTCTTGGACCAAGATACCCTGGGGCCCAGTCTAGCTGAAAGTTCAACCAATCATCTACAGTACTCTCCAATCGGCCTTGGGACCTAGTTTATTCTTTTTTAATAAAAATTCTACATCTTTTTTGTAAAGAAAGTGAAGCGCTGTCGGTTTTCCGGAATATTTAATTCCGTTTGGTCTCCGAATCCAAGCTTGCTAATACTTTCGCAACCTCGAGAAGATTTCAGGAAAGACTTGTGCTGTGGAAAGTCGTCTTGTGCCAAGAGTCCCACATCCTTATTTGGAGAGGCAATTTGGCTATAGGCTTTATGAATTCCTATATGAGCAGCTAAAGGATACCTTATCCGAAAGTACGTAGTACGTACAAGTTAATTTGAAAACTTTCTATACTTGAGGTTGTTGCAGCTTTCTCCACCAAATTTCTTGTGCTGTCCTGATCTGCGTTACAAGTTTGCTGCTGGAAGGAGGCTCTGTGCCCCCAAGAAGCTAGAATATGGTGAAGCCAAAAGTTTTGATAAGTTCAAACCCGTTTGCTGAGTATCCGGTGACGAAGAAATTTGCTAGTAAAAAGCTGCCAACGATATGTCAGTCAAACTGCTGTACTTTATCATCTTCATCACTGCAAGACGTATAGCTCAGTTCATGGTTAGTTTCTGTCTGAATCTTAGTGCTGGTGTTTTCGGTAGGTTCCTGCCAGAGTACCTTAAGCATCTTGGAGTTTCCTCAAAATTTGCCAATTTTTATCTCTAGGCCATTGTCATTGTAGTGCTGGTGATTTGGAACTTTTTGACTCAGTCAGTTTTCTCACTTCTTACGCACTTCTTGTAGACTTTGGCTGAGTTTGACGTCTTCAGGGGCCATGAAACTGTATTCAAGTGAGTTGGGTGCTGCATCGCCAACACGGATCCTTTGTCTTGAAATCAACAAGGCCTCCATCGATGGGCGTCCCGAGTTGACAAATGTCCAGTTCGATTTTGCTAGAACACTTCAACGAATCCGCCAAATGTCAAGCAGCTTCTATTTCTATAGGCCAGTCTTTCTTCACTGCTCCACCTCCTCCACTAAAAATTGCCGACGAGATCCCTGAGTCCAAGCCAAAAGATCTTGGTGCCTTTGGATGGGTCATTCAAGATTTCGGACCTGAGGAGCCATTTTCGGACACGGTTAGTTATCAGACTACAGAATTGTACACTGAAGGTGTTTTATCCTGCAATGTAAGCTAAAATTTATCGAAATCCATCCTTTCACCTACACTTCCAGCCAGCCATGAAGGAAACTTATTATTTCTTGTGGCAGGTGACTAGAATTTTGTTGGAATTTCAATTTTCTGCTGATATTTACAAATATACGTGAGTGTCTCATTTTTCCGATACGAGTAGGCCTGCTTTGTATTTATTCAACTTTTCTCTGAATAGTGTTCGTGTAAGATGCATTATTCGGTCTGGTGCTCAGCGTGAAAAGTATGTCTCTCTTGCTTCTGTGTATACATTAACGGAGCATATGTAGGCTAGGCTTTTTACTTTTACTATGGGGACTGGATGATATAATTAACAAAATTGATTGGGCTGTTTTTTTAGTTTTCCTAGGTTTACAGAAAAAACCCAAGCGCCATTGCATCCTCAAGTTTTGTAAGCACTTTTATGGTTTATTCATTCTGTGGCTAGGATTTCTTGCAAAATTATATTTTCAGATTCGTTGGCTTAATATAGATTATTTGGCTTCCCTGACCCTCAAATTATAGCCGGTTGATTACAGCTTATCAGAAATTGAATTTTCCAGCCAATTCCCTACCAGGAGAAATGTTTCCTCCAAGTTATGCGCTGGCTAACAATTCTCTGGCGAAAGTTCCAATCACTCACAAAGATATTTTGGGTTGGATTACGTGGTTAGACGGATTCTCATATGTTCCCACTAAGGAATATATTCCACAGGTAGATCTCATGAATGAGAAAATGGACTCCAAGTTTATATACAACCCGCAGGGTGACTTTTACCCTACGCCTAATGCTTCAGCACCAGAGAATTATCGAGAAGCATTTACGAGGTTAATTGCTGATCCATCGGGTGTTTCAAGCTCAAAGCTGACAGTTTCTGGGATGAGTGCTCTGCATCCTATTCCGACCAACTGGACTACGGACCAAGTGTTTACTACGTTACCAAGCATTCTTCGCTTGTATATTGGACTTTTTCAATCACTATTGGGCCTGATCATGGATCTGGCGGCTAACGACATTGATGGGCGCATCTTGGGGGCAAAGTACTTGTGCACACCAGTTGAGAGGCCGTTGAAAAAATTCATACCAATGATGAGCATGCTAGTTGGTAATTGCGCTGGAACATTTACCAGTATATTGGCGATTCTCATTGTTGTAAGTTGAGAGATAGCTTACATATACCTACCTAGCAAAAGATTATACTTCCACTACTTCCATCATAATAAATCACTCTAACTTTGGCCTTCTCCCATAGCTTGCTCGCAAATATGACATAGCTCGAAACCCAAAACCAGAACAATCAGAAAACGGTGCCGATTTAAATTCAAACAAATCAATAAGCACAAAAGAGGAATCCTTAGAAGAGGGATTGCTCAGTTTATCAAAAAACTCTTGATAATATTCTCCCTTACAACCAGAATCCGTAATAAAGCTTTGAAGTGGGTGATTATCTCAGGTTTTTTAGAATCGAGAATTTGGATTTTAAGGAGTGAAATTTCAAATATTATTGTAAGAATTGAAATGGAAAAAAGTGTCAATATCTGAGATGAAAAACTGAATAAAATACAAAAACTTCAAATAATCAAGTGGAGATATTGAAAAATTTAATTGGCCTTTGTGACTCCTGAATATAACAAAAAAGTGATAAGGAACAGGATGATCCTATTAAAGGAGTGAAGTTATCAAATTCCATGAATTTTATTTAATATTTTATTTCATAAGTTACTTTATTAAGTCCATCATTTTAAAATGATAAAGAGTTTTTGAAAGAGTCACACATTATATGATATGTTACGAAATCAAGAGATTTGACATTAATTGAAATATAATTTACGGTTTTTTTGAAATGTTAAGTGTAAAAAAAAATAATTCTTTATTCTCATATTAAAATCAAAAATTCCTTTCATGATTTTGAAAAATTATAAGAGCAGAATTAAAAGAATAACCTTAATTTTACCAAAAAAGTTGGTTTATCTGTTTTGAAAAAAAAAGTTTGAGAAATTTTCATTTCATTTCATATTATTTTTTTTGAACTCTTTAAATAAATATCAAAGAAAAAAAGGAAAAAGAAGGCTTTAATTAGTGTATTGAAAGTGTAATTATCTGAATTACTCTAGTAAAAGCTTATCGGTGGAAGAAAACCTGTTTTGAAAAGAAAGGAAACAATAAGTACATAAAGAAATAGAGATTATAAATAGAAATAGGTATAACTTATAATATCTCAACGGAAAATTATTACAATATGGTAATAAGCTATTATTATAAACATAGAGATAACCAAAGCTATTACATCATATAATGAGAATTCTAACTTGAACTGGGGTTCTGATATTAAGCAGGTTCAACTAGAAATTCATCAATAATAGAAAAACTCCTAAGTAGTGATTGAAATAATTCCAAAATTAACTTTAAAAGTGATGAGAGACTTTACTTATGGAATGAACTACCATATTGTTAATTTAAAATGTTTGATATTAATCCAATTTTTTTTATATTAGGCATGGGATTTATTGTAAAAAGAACTTTATATTCCTTGTTTCATGATAGTATATTGGGTTGAAAGATATTTAAAAGAAATCATGGTTATCAGAATGAATTGATTCATAATATTTAACTCTTTCAAATTACAAAATAAGCTGCTTGTTTGTGGGAGGTCTGGCCAATTGTACCAAAGTTATGGATGTGAAATCCAAGTAAATACTTCCAATATTATGATGAACTCAACTAGAGTGGAAATAATTCCATTTCATAAACGACAGGAATACCAAAAGAGGTACAAAATCTTCTTTGAATTACCTATTTTACCAAAAACGATATATTTTAGACTTTTGAGTTAAGTGTTTCAGCTTTTGTATTTGATGCTTTTAATAGTTCTAGAATTAAAATATTTCAAAAGAAAGAAGGATTTCTGGAATGAGAAAGAATATATAGTTATTAAGATGTATTTTTAAAAAGAAATTCCCAATCTAACTTTAAAAATATTACAATTTCTGAAAAAGAAATTTGAATTATAAAAAAAACTCCCATGAATATTGGTAGAAGAATTTTGTTTTGTAGAAAAAACTATGAAATATATATATATAAGTCAGTGGAAGCTCTCTTTATTTGATAGTTTATTCAATAATCTCAAAACAAACCTCATTTAAATCTATATTAAAGATAAACTTAGGAAAGATAAAATTAAATTAAGGAGACATATACCAAATCTTATTGTAGAAAATTTCCCAAAAGTGGATTCGGAGATTACTATAGCACAATCAAAGGATCACTTGTCAATATTTCACAAATTTGACTTGATTATCGTGGAGTATAAAACAGTCTATAAAGAAATTTGAAAAGGGAATACTGAGTATCTCCTCTAGAAAATGATTTACATGATTGTAAATTTAAAGTTCTTGATCAAAAAAACTTCAAGGAATATCAAAAGTCTCTTTTATTATCACCACTTACTGCTCCAAATTTTTCTGATATAAGTAAAATTAACCTAACAATATTCGAACACATGATTAGAAATTTATACCACAGAAACAATCTTACTCTATGAATTGATTATTTGAGTAGAAATATTGGAAACAGAATTTTTTCATTTCTAATACTCAATGGAAATACAAAATACTTAAAAAATTAACATAAATGATAGGTTTGATAAATCTGAATATATTTCTGCTTATTTTGAAAGAAATATTCATGAAAAAATGAAATAAATATTCAAAATATAGCCTCAATTTAGATATATTATACCCAATATTTTATGTCAAAATTCATACTATATTTATTAAATTATGATATTTCCAATAAAATACATTATTTAGATAAAAATAAACAAATAAAAATAAAAGTTTTCATTTTTAAAAAGATTTTTCCATGTATTTTATCTCAAAATTCATATTCAATGGATTGAATCTCACTTTTAAATAAAATCTATTGGTCCAACCAGAAGAAGATATGATAAATGGAAAAAAGAATTTGTGAAATAGTGTGATATTTGTGGATTTAGGAGGAAATCTTTGAAGAAATGGAATAGAGAAAAAAAAACACAAAATAGAATAATGATTTTTGTTAAGACAAGGGAGTACTTAAATTTAAAGGTTTTACTGTCTCTTTCAATACCCAAAAAAAGGATTTTTTCATTTTTTCAACTGAAAATGATGAAAATATTGATACACCCAAAATTCTTGAGAATTTTATGAATATAATGAAATATAGGAATTATTTAAACTGTAAGTTATTAGATATCACATTTATCTTATCTTTTTTATATCATTGAATGAAAAAAATTTAAATAAATTAAAGATAGGAAAGATATTTATGGCTCTTATAGCTATATAAAGGGAACTCAAATGTATAATAATCTATCTTCTTTTTCCATTTGTTAGAAAAATTTCTTTGGCTTCATTTGAAGAAAAAATGGAGTGTTCTTTGGATTGAATACACATTATGCTCTTCTAATTAAGTGATATTAATCATTGATAATAATTAGCGAATGTTACTCAATATTAAATGTTGCCACTAATTTTCTCAAATTTTAAAGGTATTGAAAATTCTCTAAATATTAGTCAATTAGGATGATAAGATAAATATGAAGTTCTTACAAATATTTATTTTATGTCAGGATTTTGAGAATATTGACCTAAATTTGACATATGGTTAAGAATTTCTTTAGGTAAAGTAAAAAGCTCAATAAATAAACTATTCATGGTAAGTCGGAGAAAACTAAAGAAAATTAAATAATCCAAAGAAGAAAATATCTCCATTAATATTGAAGTGATGAGCTTTAATGGTATTATCTCATTGATAATTTTAATTATTGGTCATCACTTGAAACTATTTCAACTATTATAGAAAATAGGCCTAACAGAAACCTATAAAGCTACCCAAAAAGAAACTTTTATAGGATTCATGCACAATATTCTTAATTACCACAATTATCCATTACTAAATAATGGAATAAGATGGATTAAAAATCAAAAATCCCAATAATATTGTGGTGAATTTCAAATTGACCACATTCTGTGATCTTATTGCAGCTTTCTCAGAGTGGAATTGAGTGTTTTCATATATTTTCCTTCTTATTTATAGCTTAGCATAAAATAAGAGCTGAAGGTATTTGAGCTGTTATATTCCTTGAAATTCACATGGAATATATACTCACAATATTAATTATTAATATTCATTTAAGATAAAAAAGATTTTTTCACGTTTTCTATTTATTTTTGATTGAGATTATTTCCTAATATCTTCTTTCTTATAATCTTGTATGGTAGTTTTAGTTATTCAATACTGGCCAAGGAGTTTATCTTTTAAAAGGAATATCTATTAGGAGTTTAGTTTTTTATAATAAAGGTATATATAGCATAGATTTTGGGAATCATAGACTTTCTAAATCCTTCAATTGTATATTCTGGATCATTTGTAACCAACATATCCAGGATATTGTGCGCAAATATTTATCCAATCAAAAAAGCATCTTCAGAAGGTTGAAAATACTTAATTTATAGAGGACAGTAAAAAGGAATTATCTGCTTTCCGCATACAAGGCTTTCTGGGTCAGAAGAGGTTTAAATATTACTCTTATGAATAAACTATATAATAGGTTCAAGAGTCAAAATGACCCTTCATATTTTGAAGTTTGGTCCTCCATTTCCAAATATCTTCAGTGTAGCAAAGTATAACTAAAATTATATCACAAAATTGAGGAATAAATCCAGCATAACCAAGATTCAAGCTCAAAACATATTGAAAATTGGTACACTATCTAAATTAGTTCCCCTCTATTTTCTTGAATCAATTTTTTCTTAATTCAAAATAGCATGAAGTAACACTATATGAAAATATGTGACTTTATAGAAAAATTTTATTCTTGAAAAAGGCTTAATTTCAGTTTAAAGATCCTTTTCTTATAAAAACTACCTTAAAGAAGAAAACTTAATTTTTTGAGAGTAAAATTAAAATAAAAGAAAAATGGGAAGTAGAAAAAAGCCTGTAGCATCTCATGGGGAGGATGATTATTTCAAATTGAAGCCAGAGAGAATAAAAGAGATTCCTGGTAGAAAAATGGAAAAGGAGAAAAATAGGAAATATAAACCTCAAATAATCTCTTTGTACTCTTGAAAAAGTAGTTCAGAGAGTGATATATAAAATATTAGTTCCTCTAAGTTATTTCTCAAAAAAGAAGAAGATTTTCTGATGATAGCAAAATGATTTATACAGAAATGGACTGAGAGCCATATTTGAAATGATATAAAAGCAATATATCTACAAAGCTCCTTCTTCATATCTTCTTTGAAAGATTCTAGTACTTCTGTGACCCTTTTTCTCAAAGAAAAATTAAACTCCATAAGAGAAGGTATTACTCTATATTTGATTGAAAGTAATGCTAGCCCCTTTCTTGAAGTTTTATTCTATGAGAAATTTACTTATATAAAATTAGAAAGGATTTTTATCTATATCTTTGTGACAAGAGCTTATACTATTTTTCAAAATTGGCTCTTAAATTCTAGCGTCAAGTATACTAAAGAATACAAAAAAATATTGATTATTAACATTGAAGTGAAATAATAATAAATTACTGAAAGTAATTTAAAATTTTCTCCAAGACATTCTACAAGGATACCAAATGAAAATAATATGAAACTTCTCCCACTGGTAGGAGTACCAGGTTCAACCTGGCCTCCGGAATGCTTCATACTTGGCTCCAAATTGGTATCATTATTCAGAAAGCCTATGAGACAGATTTTAAAGAGTTTAGTGTGATATGTGATGACCATTAAATATTGAGGTGTGGTCAGAAGTCAAATATTAAGTACCCATTCTTTCAATAAACGCAGCTCAAATAGAAATATCAATATCAATAAAGTCTTAATAATAATAAGTTCTACAGTATCCTTCAGATCAATAATTTTCACCTAGTACCCTATAAATATTGCCACTCTTCTACAGTTTTTTTGGGTGAGAGATGCATTAAAGATTTTTGATGAACTAAAATCTATAAACAAAATTGTATCTGGAGATGTTGATTTTATCCAGAATATCTTAGTTCCTACACATAAGCTCTATCCATTGAGATAATCTTAATTCAATAAAGTTATGTTAGAAGCTATTTTAATATGAAAGATGGATCAAGCTAAATTTGTTATATATATAGTTTCCACCTCATTATAAAAAGTTTCTTCAGCCCAGAAGATATCATATTCATGATTCCTGGAAGGTTGAGTCTATGAAGTAGCTATGTGTCAGCCTTAGAGGTATCTTAATATACCCAAAAGACCAAAAATCAGCTTATAATTAATAATTATAAGAATAAGATTATTTTTGGAATATTGAAATGAATCTCTTAATAAAAAGAAATTAAAAAATGATAAGAATTAACAAAAAGGTTAAAATGCCATTTTACTTCAAAAATTGAAGTGAAATATAATTTTTGGAAAAAGTTGATTAAATTTATTATGAGTTTTTTTCCAATTGATAAAATTATAAATATATTTCACCATTGAATTCCCAATTAAAATTTAGGCTGGGTCACCTCTAAATTGAATTTCTGTAGCTCAACTCTGAACAAGCTGAAATAATTTCCAAGTATTTTCTGTACCTTGATTCAATTGTCACCACCTATGCTTTTAATTGTAATTTTTTTTGTTAAAATTGAGGTATGGTTTTTGGTTTATAATCTATGTGGAATGAAAGTATTTTCAATTTAAGCATAAAAATGCATGTGTGTATTACATAAGTGGGATCAAATTTACAAATGAGGAATTAAGAATCAATGTTTTGTGCTGTAATTTTTCCATTAAATTATTTATGTTAAAATTTCATCATGATAAATGTGGAATAATCAAAGAAAAATAAATTTGAAATATTAATATTTGGGGGGAAAAGGAATCATGGCTCCAAGGGTTCCAGATTCCGCCAAATATCTTTCTGATAGGTTTGAGCTGTCAAAATCCATGAAAATGCTCACAAATTTTGGACTGGAATTTCTCACAGGGTCCATTAGTGAATTGATTACAAGGTTCTGGTACAAACAAGGGAAGTTTTAACTGTTCACAAGTAAGTAAAACTACCCCGCAGTTAGAAAAAACTTCACCAAAGCAGATTTAACTGTTTTTATACCTTGAGGCATGTTTTAAATACCAAAAAAGGCCACAAGCAGCTCTAAAATAAATTTTGGAATAGGAAAAACCCATAAATCATATGAATATAGAAAATTAATTATTTTCATAAAGAAAAATATGAATAACTGTTTTGTGAGTAAGTAGCTCCATGGACTTAAGTCCTGACTTGTATTATATACAAAAAAATCACTTACAGTAGCTCCAGACAGTCAATAAGCTCAAATTTACTTCATGATGCAGTAATATGGGAAATACTTCAAAACCTCATCATCACTACCACATAAACACTTTGTGTAAATTTTTGTTTTTCAAATTTTTATACCAAAATAATGGGATTCAGACAAGTACTATATTACATAAACACTGAAATTTGTGTTATTGATGTTGTTAGAGCTTGAAAATAATTTATCTTCACACACATAGTGGATATCAGTATTAAAGGCTGAATTACTATTTTCACATAAAGAGTAGTAAAGGGGAGCAGAAGATATCAAAGAGAGCCAGGGTACTCCACTTATGAGTCCTTTGAGATATAACCAGCTTCAGAGCTTTGATAAATGGTTGATATTGAAAAAATTAGTCTATTAATACTTTCTGGGAACTTTGTTGATAAGGCTAAGTCCAATTAAATTATCAGAAAAGAGCAAATAAGCTTTTATTTTGACATCAAAAGGTAGTAATGAGAACATTTATATCCTGTAATCCTGTAATTTCTTCATAATTTACATTGGATAATCCCAAAAGGGCCAATTGAAACTACTCTTGGACTATTATTCATGGTAGTAAATCATGGAAACCAACTTTTAGTATAATATTTACCTCGACCATGTAGAAAATGAGGTAAAACTTAAAAAAATAGTTCAAAGTATAATTTTTAATTAATATCTCTGTGGAAATTGGAAATTATTGAGAAGGTCAAAATTAATATTAAACCAAAAGATCATTGTAACTTATCAATATTAATTGAAGGATTTACTTACAGTCCATTTTTGATTATTTCATATTAAACACTGAATATTAAAAAATTCACAGAGGTTAGAGCCTGTGATGGGACTCAAAATGACATTGATAACATTCAAAATTTTCATTTTGAATCAAAAAAATATTCAAAGTGGTAAATTGAGTATTTCTTAACCATTAATGGGTTGGTATCCATGTAAAATCACATAATTAAGTAATTATGATAATTGTATGTGACAATAAGTGGTGAAACTATAGCTCCGATATTTTCTAATCTATTGTATTTTGACTTAACTTCTTTGAAAAACTCTGTGAGCTGTTTTAGACTTGAAAGAAGCCTACTATTCCTGTTTTTTTCCAATAATCATCCTATTATTGTTTTAAATCCACAATTACTCTTTGTAATATTATTCAAAAACTGTCATAACTTTAATTCTGCATGTTTTAAATCTCTTTAAATCTTATGATATGGTTTTATTCCTTTTTATAATTTTCTTCCTATTTTTGAAATTATATTAATTTGTTTTGTATCAATTCTATGAAGATTGAGTTTATAAATGGCTTTATACCCATTTTCTTTCCAAATTTTTTTACAGAAGAGTTTGTTTTATACATTATCAATTTGAAATGATATTCTCAGATTTTCTTTTGTTCCATAAAAGCATATTTTGAAATTAGAACTCTGTTTTCAGTATTATTGACTCTAGTATAGCAATAATACCTTTACCTTTGTCTTGTTGATAAAGATTTTTATTAATAGAATAATTGTTTCAAAATAGTTATTGAATAATTTCATTGTATTTCATATAGCTTATCAAATAATATAATTGATAGATTTTTATCTTAAGTTTTGAAGTAATTCAACATTTAAGTCTGGAATTATAATAATTTCTCTTTATTATAATGATTTTTGAGGACAGTCATAGCACTCTAGTTTAATTTTACTAGTTTTTTAATAAGAAAAAATTACAGCTTTAAAGTTTCCCTGCTCAAATTCTAATGTTTTTTGGAGAACCTCAACCAACTATTATTAAGATGTTGGACAGTTTATAGGACTAAAATGGCTAAAGACAGCCATTTTTTGTTCAAAACAGGGCTCAATAATACCATAACTTGCTTTTCTGTTTACAATATTTTTTTCACAAATGGTGGAAAATAATTCACTATTGGAGGAATGAATTTTGTGGCTGTAAATGAATTCCTTCTTTTCCCCATATTTCCTTTTCACATTAAATTATATTCCTTCTATAATTACTTGAAGAACATTTAAACCAGTTAGTAGGAGATTCAAAAAAGCTTTTGAAATAATTTCAAACCCATTTACCATGTGAAAAAGCTGCTATAATATATTTTGTAAGTTTTCTGATACCTTTTTTCTATTAACCACCACAAAAGTGAACTCAAGAATCTTTTATCACTGTAAATGCTGTCACTTTATTTGTGAATTCAGTCTGGTAAGTTTTGGTTTGTTTTATTTTTGGTATGAACTGAATAGACTCCTGTATTGTATTCATTTCTTGCAGTATTTTTCTCAATTCATTCCAATCAAAAAGTTTTCTTGAAGAAATTTATTTTGTAGCCATAAATATCCCTTGTAGAGTATTTTTGCATAAATTTTTTATTTTGGTCAAAAAATAGATCTTTGTTATATTTTTTTCATACTAAAGGATTTAAAAACAATGAAATTGGAAGTTTTGTTAAAGCTTTTTTAATTAATATTTTTACTTCATTATACCTTATGAAATTTTTGGGGACAGGAAAAATACTTGGTTTTAGAATCAAAGCTTTATATCCACACCTTACACTATGAAAAGTCAATTGAAAGATATAAGTATAACTGTGACATTTAAAATGGCTGAATTTGAATTGAAGTGGCTCTACTGCATATGAAAAAGTATTAATGAGTCTACTGAAAGCCCTGGTTTCCCTAATTTTCAGCTTAATAAACTTAATATGTCAGGCAATAACTAAAGGCATAATAATATGTTAAATAACCAAAGAGTTACTTCTGAGTAAGACATTTTAGACAAATAAGGAAAATCTGACAAGATAATGGGTGTTTTTCCAAAGTGGTGAAGCCTACTTTCAATTAAAATCAGAGTTCAGGGAGGAGGATGGTCATTTTTCACATTGATAGAGTAAAAAATCTCACTCTGGTGGATTTATTTTGGCTAAGCACAACCAAAAACACCAGTCTTGGTGCAAAAATGTGGCTATAAAACCAAATCTTGTCCATTTGAACCCATATAAGGTGAAACAATACTCAGGAACATTCTACAAGCCAGAAAACCTCCAATTATGTACAGAACATGTCTGGCTGATTCCGTCACAATATGAATAATCAAAGTATGAAAATCGTTTGAATTTCCTTGATGAATCATAGCCTAGCTATATGGGGACTCTGCCATAGTACCATGCTGTAAAGTAAGGAGTGAATATTTGGTACAGAAATTATGGGTAATGAATGAATAAAAATTCCTTTGAAATATTTGAGATTTCATATTTAGTTTTTCTGGGATGATATTCCATAATACCACTTGGTGCTAGATTATAACATCAAATACTTGAAATACTTTCCCTTTTGAGGAGAAAGGACTCAAAAATGTCTCAAAATGTAGCCAAAAGGGATATTTAAAAAGATGGATACACATTTTACCTACTTTAGATCCAATATTCCAAATCTATACAGGTTTAAAGTATTCTATACTTCCTGAAAAATAGTACTTTTCCTCTTCTTAGAGAAAAGTATTAATGATTACTTATAAATGGGGGATACAGGGCTATAAGAGAGCTTCTTCTGTAGGACTACAGTAGCCCTCCCAGAGAATATGCTACTTGATAGGTCTCTCAGTGAAGCTGTACAAGCTAGATGAGAGGTGAAAAGTAATACAAATTTCTCTAATTAATCCAAAATAGTGTTTCAGTATATTCTGACCCAGTAGTTCTACTGTATCTAAAATTATATCATTTGATAGAGTGTTCTTAGAGTTTTAGAAAAATAATATCCATTATGGGTCTGTGATTAAAACTAGGGATTTTAGATAAGAGAAAAAAGCCAAGGCTCATGTTCATCAAAGGGTCACAGCCTTAATCAATTAGCCAATCCTTATTTGTTAGTGATAAGAGTGATATTCTGTGAAAGGGGAATTTTTCCTCTTTTGGATGGTCAAATTTCAAGACCTCCTTTGTGAAGTCTTTTCTTTGTGTTTGTGACCTTTTCGTACATTTATTTGATTTAATCAAGGAAAAATATGTGTATTTCACTCTCTTCCTTGGATACTATATTTTTGGTCTTTGTGGGTGTCATTCTTCTAATCTGATTTTGAGTCACAGGCTCAAAATTTCCAAATGAGAAGGAATAAAATAAAGCTTCAATACAGAATTTCATCACTGATTTTTTATATAAATCTATCAGAGTTATTCAGTCCACAATTCTCTGGGTTTTTTTTTGAAACAAAATCCATGTTATTCTCTTCAAATAATAAGAGCTCAATAGCCCTATTCAAGAGTAGTATTATGTATTGAAAATGACTTCTGGAGAAAAGCTTTGCAGATCCATATATTGACTTTCAGATGCCAAATAGTCAAGAAAGTTTTTGCCAACAATTTGCTTAAAAAGTCTAGAATTTATGTGTATACTTGATATTAATAGTATTTACTCATTTGAAACCAATTAATAAGATTCTAGAGAGTTATCAATTTAGTATCTAATATTGTTTTACTGATATAATGCCTATGAGCCTTTAAAATTAAAATTAATCTTGTATAAAGATAAGATATCTGTCTTGTCTATGAAATAATTTAAGTTGGAAAAACTGTGGTTTTTCATGCAACTTTATAGGTATTTTATAGAAATCTTTAATGTCTTGTCTTCCAAAAAGATAAGAAATTTAATAAAAAATATTTCATGTTTCCACCTAATCTCCACTGTGACAAACATACTGTCTTAGGAAAATGAAAATTGTGAAAATGATTCAGTTGATAAGATAAATATTGGATTTGTTAAAGAAAGCATCTGCGAAAACTCTTTATTTTCTCTTAAAGATCCTATGATTATTCTTTATTATAAAAACAGTTCTTACTCAATTCTCAATGATTCACTTTGAAGAAAAATTGAGAAAACTTCAAAATATGATGAAAACTAAAAGAAAATTTTACTATTCCAAATATAACTGAGAAGAGCTGAATTATATCTTGGATGAAAACTTTTGAATAAATATTGAGTTGGGGTTCCAATATTTCCATACTATTATTGGACTATATTTTTAAGATTGAAGGTTACTATTCCTTGAATAAATGAAGCCTACCTCTGAACAGAAAGTAGAAATCCAAATTATGACCTTCATTATCTTCTTGAATTAATTTGGGATATCTCATTCATATTTAAAACAGTGAGATTTAATTGAAAATCTTCTTATAGAAGGCCCATTAGTTCAATTTGTCACTTATTATGAGGTAGAGCTGTAGGAATATCACATTATCCAAATATTACTCATGTAAATTGCTGATTTAAAAAATGGACCTAGAATTAATTTTATTAAAGATATAACTTTTTTCTCTGTTTAAAAATGTTCAGTAAAATGCCGAAGGAATTTTCAATTATATATTCATTTCTTGGTAAGAAGCTGGTTCCACTTGTTTTTAGAAGATTATTGATTTCCAATATCTTGCAGATTTGTAGCCTTTAGTTCTTTAAAGATAAAATTATCTTGAAATATGACTGAAAAGAAGATAATATTGCTTTCAATTTTATTCTTTATCTTATTTTCAAACTCTCAAATGCTTCAAGGAAAAAATATTATTCCTTCTTTGTTAAAAATAACAGCTGTCAAAAAATGAAACTATATTTTTTTAATGAAAACTATTTGATATATCAATCAAAATGAAATAAAATATTCCTCTCTATGATAGAAAGGCCTTCTACTCGAATGTGAAGATAACTTCACTTTAATATTTGATATATATTTTGTTTGCTATTTTACAAAGGTGAAATAAATTTGAAGTTATTATTAAAATAAAGATGATAATAGTCATTAAAGTTTGTGTTAAACTATAAAAAATAAATCTAAGGAGCTTGGAAGAGAAAAATTTGGGTCTATGATTCTTCCTCCAAATTTCAGAGGAGGAGTATGTGACATAAATATAATGGAAGAACTTGCTATGAAGCATAATTATTTGAAAGAAATTGTGTTGGTTTTTTTCAATATCCAAGGAGGATTTATATAAAAAACATACTTATCAGCAGGATTAATGTTAGAAGTATTTTCGAAATGCGCTTCATTCACCTGAAGTTTCTTGGAACAAGTTAAACTTGATTGGTTTTTGATCTGATCGTTTCATTCATTAAGATTTCCAAATTGTCAAATAAAAATTTGAATTGAGTTCTCTCCACAATTTAGAAGAATTTCATAGAAGTTGTGCTTATTGATATTCCGAAGCATGAAATAATTTATATGTTTTAGTAAATATAATATAAATTACTTTTTTTATAGTTGAAATACTTTATTAATATTATCACATCTCAAGATATGGTCTTGGACTTCTTTTAATAAAATATTAATCCAAGAAACAAAAAATTTCAGCTGAGCTTTGAGAATTTATTCACAGCTTAGATCAAAAAAATATATTTTTCAAAAGAGAAGGTGAAAAAATACAAAAATCAGAAGTTTTTCCTCTTTTACAAAGAAATTAATAATTCAACTTAATTTTTTTGATAACTTTCATTGGTTTTTCCAAGTCCTTCAATCAAAACATAAATATTAATTTCAGCTAAGCTCTTTTCTTTTTTAATGAGAAGTCCTTTCCAAAAACCACTAAGGAGAGGTGAGCTATAGTTTAGTAAAATATTATGGAAAGATAAGCTTTTTCCTTATAAATCGGAGTTCAGCATGAGAAAAAATGTATATTATTGAAGAGGGATTTGATTTAAGTGAAGTATTTTTCTATACATGATTAATTTCAGCTGAAAGTTTGAAGAAATGTTTCTCCAGATATTGCTAGATTATTGCTGATACCAATTCAAGTAGCTCTTATGAATATCTTATTTCCAATTATCAAAGCTTTTTATCAGCCATATGATACTTAGACCAATAGTTTTCCCAGTTTTATATCATTACCCCAGCTCGAAGAAATTAACTGAACAGAGAAATTGGAAATTGAGGATTGCATTTTTTTATATCTTTCCTCAAAGATACTTTTCTCAAAAATATTTTATATAAGGCATCTTCATGATATTATCTTTTGAGGAAACTCATATTTTTTACAGCCAAATACCTTTTTGATAGACCAAGGGAATTGGATCTTTCACCCAAATATACCTCCATAAAAATGCGATTCTTATTCCTTTCAATAATCCCAGATAAACCATTTTCATTGATTTAACAAAAATGATTTTCAAAGAATAGTTTTTTAATTAATTAGGACCTTAAATTACAGAAATTCACTTTTTTGAGAAATATGTTTCAGCTCTATTAATAGAAACTCTATAATGTATTACTTTCATTTTTCACAAGAATTATTCAAATTAGGATATTAAATCACCTGCAAATCTCTGAAGGTAGCAAAACCTAGGTCCATACCATTCTAAAACAAAGCTTGACCTTCTGAATAAAGAAAAATTGACATTATATTTAGATTCATAAAGATTAAATCGATGTAATTGTAAGAAGTAGGCCATTTTATAATGATTCAATGTTGGTCATGGATATTTCTGGATTGAAAGACAGTTCATGATAGTGCAACCAAAGGCACATATAAATATCTACTTCAAATTTTAGATTTTATGGGCGACGCGTATGATGAGATTACAAGCAGAAGAATAAAAAAGTATCAAAAACTTGATGGAAAAATTGTCCAGACAAATAGGAGAAGTGCCTTGAACCTCCTCAGAGCTATATTTTGGCATTAAAACCTTTTGATATCCATGAAAGGAATGTGATATGGAAATTAATTTACAATACCATAGGGTATGTAATTTAAATTAAAAAATGTCACAAATATATTGAGCTTATATTTTGCTATAGTCTTTAGTTTATTAAGAGTTATTTATAGAAATACTTCTCAAATTTACATATCTTTCAATTCTAGTGCAATAAAATTAATATTGAATCATTTCTTGAAAGAAGAAACTGAAGAAAATAATATGAGAAACAAAACAACTTCAACTGAAACCTAGAGCTGATTAGTCTTATGAATCATAAACAATGTTTGTAGTATAAATATTTTGTCTAGTAAGAGCCAGTTGAATAATTAAAAGCTCAGCTGATAACAATAGTTTTATTTTTTAAGATCAAATATTCTATATTTGAGTTTAATCAGTTTTTTATATTATATATTTGAGCTTGTTTTATTTATTTTACATATATTCACATAAACAATTTCTCTTATTCAATTTCTTTTTGTTTTTAATAAATTTAACTATTATTCTTCAATGCTTTTAAGAGATTACTGCTTGAAAATTTGTCGAATGAAATTGGAAATTTGGGAAGTTTATGAGCTATATTGAAGTATTTGGTGGTGTCAAATATAAGGAATCCTCAGTTAGAAATCTTTATTTTTTTCATAAAATCCCACATTTTATTCTTGGGCTTTTAAAAACACAATTCCTCGAGTTCTCTGGGATTTCAAAGCACTTAAAACCCAGTTTTTTGGATCCACACACCACATTTCAACCCATCAACTGATGGATTTAACTGCTCAAATCACACTGTAACATTTGAATATGAAACAATAAGTAGAAGTTAATAATACTTTGCTTCTTGTGTTCTGAATTTCCTAATAGAAATGAACAATAAGATTCAAAATAACTATAATAAGATAATATTCTTATATTTATGGCATAAAATATTCATATTATTTAAAAAGAATGAGATAATATAATAAAATAAATATATTAATATTTATTAGATCATATATTTATTTCAATTTATTATTGTTACCAAAAATAAATGGATGCATTAGAAATTTTTATTTAATAATAAAAACCAATTCATGAAAATAATATAATCAATATTAAATGGGTGTTGGTAAACACACGTAAGCCCTTATGTGTTTTTACCAATTTATGGTAAAAACACGTAATTATATGTTAAAAAGACATAAGGGGTGGTTTTTAAATGAAATATGGCTATTTATGGCATTTTTAAGGCCATTAATGGCATTATAAATGCAATAAAGGGCATTATTAATTCCATCAATGGAATTGTTAATGCCATTTATGGTATTTTGAAGGCCATTAATGCCATTTATGGCATTGTTAAGGCCACAAATGACATTAACAATGCCATTTATGGAAATTTTAAGGCTATAAATGACATTAACAATGCCATAAATGGCATTAATGGCCTTAAAAATGCCATTCATGGCATTGTTAATGCCATTTATAGCCTTACCAATTCCATAAATGGCATTTATAGCCTCAAAATTTCCATAAATGGCATTTTTATTGTCATTTTGGGCCTTAACATTTTTAGTAAAAACACATAAGGGCTTACGTGTTTTTACTAAAAGCTTACGTGTGTTTACCAACACCCTATTAAATTTATATATTAATATAAATAATATTTATATTAATAAAGGAATTATTAAAGAATAATAATAGAGAGAAAGATTATATTAAGAGAAAATAATCTACCTTCAACACTTAATATAATTATTTTGATTAATTTTTTCCTAATAATGTAAACAAAAATTATTTAAATTGGAATTACAATATAAAATAGAGAGAAATACAACTTTTACTATTTTTATGTGGATTTAGAGAATGAAAGGAAATTTAACAAATAAAAATGAAATATTGATTTAATCATGTAAGAGATAGTTATTAATACAAGATATGGATTTGGTCTTTTCATATATATTAGTCTCATATATAAATCGTAAAGAATATTACCTTTTATTTAGTTTTTTATTGAATTTGATGTGTTTGTGGGGGAAACAGAGGAATAAGGTGTCTTTATATAGTAAAAATCCCTCCTTCTAGTAGACCTTTACTGATTTTATCCCCTGGAATTGATAAATATTATAAGGTTTGGTGAGGATCAAATCATTATTAGGCCTTTTTGTCTTGTTATTATGCCATATTTTAGAGTTATAACTGTGAATCTGATTTTATGAAATAATAAGTGTGTAATATGACTTAATTTAGTAAGTTAAGGAAGCTTTGGTAATCAAATACCAATATTCATCAGTACTTTCTCTTATCCAACTTTTAAAATTAGAATAAAGCTGCAGTAAGAGTTGAAAAATGATCATTCTTAAGCCCTAAATTTAATCTTTGATAAATCACAAGTATTACAAGCAAATGCAAATCAGATAGTGTATTCTAATATTCCAAAATATTTTTACTAAGGTTCCAAAATGATCTTATTACATCATCAAAAGTCTCTTTTTGATGATTTTTCTTGTAATTCCTCATTTCTGTTGAGATTTGCTATCTTAAAATTTGAACCATGATTTAATAAGGTTATACCTTGAATGACATAATTAAAGGTAAATAATTCTTCACTTATGGGATAGTAGAATATGAATATCCCCTTTGTTTGAAGTTTGGGAATTTAGATCTTAAGTGGTCAACTGGTATTGCTATTTTGACCAATTTCTATTTATTATTCACAACCTTGTTTAGAGCTTGCTAAATAAAGCTTAAATATTTATTTTCAAAGCTACCTTGTGGTGAATTTAACTTTGGATAAAGTCTTTATAATGAGTATTTCAAATGATATGAGCTAAGAACCATGAATATATGCACTGATCATGAAAGTGCATATTTTCCAGGTATCTCAGTAAGTAGTGTGTCTACATATATGTCATAAAAAGTTCATATATAATTTTTTTTATGGGGAATTCAATGGTGTAATCAATTAAATATTTTTATTAATTGGTTCCTGGGCAATCAGAAATTTGTGCCTTTTTATGGCATTTTTGCTTATTGTAATTGTTTTTAAGATCAGAATTTTGATTATTATTGTTAAAATAAGCTTAGTTATATTTTTTGTAAATTTTCTTTTCATATGTGGTCATATCTCAAAGTATAACACGCACATTGATTTGTTACATACCCCTTCAAGGGCATTTATGCTTGCATAAATCTCTATTTGATTGCATATTCAAGTCTTATAAATAAATTCAAAAACAAGAAACATTTCCTCCATATTTACAAAAACTCAAATTTGTGCTCAATTGAGTTGAGCATGTAAGAAAACTGAACTTTAATCTGTAATTCAAGCCTATTAGAGTGAATACAACCAAACTGTATGTCAGCCTCTGACTCAAAACCGGAGCACAAGCATGACAGCCAAATACCATAAACCAATGGTAAAGCCAAGATACCACCAAAACACGGAGCTGAGCCAAATAAGCTCAAAAGTGATAAAATTAAAGAGGAAACCCACCAATTTCCAAATACACAAGTCCCACCATCATAGGACAAGGCATAAAAAAGTTATTCCTGCTCAAAGTTGTTGCTGAGCATAAACCTTATTCTTCACCTCTCATCTGAAATCCAGAGGAAAGGACTTAAGCCCTTAAAATGGGTATTCAAACTGAAGCTCTAAGTCAGGGCTATCCAATGGTACTAGAAAAACTGAGCTAGCATCAGAATTACAGTAGTTATGACCAAAATAAGCTCAAATAAGGGTGAATAAAATATTCACCAACAATCTAAATTCTACAGTTTTAGTGTGAGATACCTAAAGTGGGGTATTTTTAACAAGAAAAAAAACAGGGATATATGATGGTACTATTCATTTCCTTAGATCTCATCTAGAACAAAAGTTATGGCGCAAACAAGCTCCATACAGTTTTGGGCAAAATCATGAATATGTATAAGAAACCTTATACATGGCATGCCTTTGCCATATTTAATGATAGCCGAATCAAATGAGGTACTATTGTGTAGGAAACATCCAGGGCTACACAATGAACCAACTTTGAGCCTGATATCTCAAAAACTGACAAAGCTGTGGCAGTTTTAAGGTCAAAATCCCACAGTCTGACCTATACAGCCTTACTGTGGGATATTCTCCCATAACTATGATTATGAGGTGTCAAACAGACAATGAAGCATGTTTATACTTCAATAACTAATAGTTCAGTCAATACTGGGGTCCCATACAGGCTCTGTACAGCATTCTACACGTCATACACGTCAGAAGAGGGCTATGTGGTCCCCACATGAAACCTTTCACCCTGTATTGGTGAAAACTGCCCAGATGTTGTTTTAAAACCACATCTGAGCCCAATAAAGTGCATACAGGCTTTTTTTAAAACCAAAAGCCAGTACTATGGAGTGAAAAACTGTTCACTTCCTCTATGTGGATGATCTAGAGGGTCATTTCACCCCAATTTAAGATAAAAAGGGGCCTTTTCTCCACCAGAAAAGGTTTCCTCATCCTGTTCTTAAATTACTACGTAGTAAAGCTTTCCAAAGCAGCTATACTCTTGGAAAACAAGTCAGGTTCACTTTAAACTTAAGTATTGTAGCCCAACAGGTAAAACTGCATCCAGGGCTTTCAGTAGCACTCCCAACCACTAATTTTATAAGTAAAGGCCTTAATATCTTTAACCCAAACCCTTTTAAAATACTTTTTATCCATTTCACAGTAATAGTTAGAGCTCTATATACCCTTATTAAAACCTAAACATAGATTAAGGCTGACATTTTGGGGGCCTGGCCGTGTTTTTTTAGTTTTGGGACCTTATTTCATGTAAAAGTGAGTTTTTTTCTCTTATATTCTTGTTTCCTGACATGATTTCTTCCATTTTTAGGTGTCAAAATGATGAAAAAATAATAATATAATACTTTTTATTATTATTATTATTATTTTGAGTGGTATACAATCATATACCACTGTGTTTTTTTGCTTTTCATGTGGTTGATTATAGTATATTCACCAAAACACATATTTTTGGTGTGTTTTGCATTACAAAAAACTCAAGTCCATCAATATTGTTCTTTTTTAATTAAAAGGAAAACCTCTCTTATGGTAAACCAACAGTATTAGAGGTGTGGTTGGGAATATTGATAGTTTCAATTTACCATTACATAACCACATCTGAGATTACACTTGTTAGTTAGAAGTTAATTTGTGAGATACAAGTACACAAAAAGTGCACCAGAAATCCAAAATCTGTATTTTGGATGTGTAATTGATAATTTCAATCACGCCATCATAATACAAGGGTATAATATAGAACTATATTGCCCAGAGGCCATTCTTAGACCTGCAAACAGAATTTTAAGAAGTCTTAACTGACATAAGCCCTCTTTTTCTTTGATTCAGTGGAAGAAAGACACATACCACTTGAAACCCAGTCACAGTCCAACACACCAGTGAGATCCTCAGAACTAGAGGGAAACAAGGGCAAAGGGAAGAAGCACAGTGAAGGCCTCGTCACAGCAAATAAGTGGACACCAATTGAAACTCAGAGGAGTAGAAAACCATGAAAATCTACATCCATACAAGGTAAAACAACCTTAATCAATTCTACAGGGAAGATTACAATCATTAACCCAGTTGCAACCTCTAAAGGCAAATTGCCCAAAGCAGTAGACAAAAAACTTGTACCAGGCACAGTAAAAGGTAAATACCATAAGAAAATCAAGTTGTTTACTGCTTGAAAACACTGATATGTCACCTGTACACCTCAGGAGCCTTGGAATCCCAACAAACCAGCCATAGGACAGAGAAGAACTGTCCAGAACCAGAAGACCTGAAAGAGGACACCCTGGAAACAGTGGTTGATGGCAAGAGATTGAGGGAAATAATACCCACTCTGCCATTCACTTTCCAATTCAAAAGAAAGCTCAAACCAGAGGACTTAAATGATATGGATAAAGTTCTTCAGCTCCAGAAACTCCTCAAAATTCTTTCCCAATGGAGCATGGACAACAAGAGGTTCAACATAGAATCCCACTGTGCAGAACTTGGAGCAAGTTTCCAGAAGATATGTCTCAAAGAGATACCCTTCAAAGACCTTATGGAAATAACCAAAGGTTGGAACCCCACCAGGAAGTTCAGACTCCTGAAGGAGAGGGAAACCAGGATAAGTGTAAGGTTTGTCTATGAAACTCTTGATAATAGTAGCAAAATCAAGAGTACTATGACTGTCCTCAATAGAAATATATAATATAATATAATATTATAACCACAAATTTAAATATAATTATTAAAAATAATTATATAAAAAAATAAATTTAATTACTATTATAAAAATATAATAATAAAAAAAATATAATAATTATAATAAAATTATAATTATTCTATTATTGTTATAGTCACTGACAGTTATAACAATAAGAATTGTAAAGCTCTTAATGAGACAATTACACGTGGAAATATAAATATTAACCACTTATAAATAATATAAATATTAACCACTTATAAATAATATAAATATTATTTATAAAAGAATTATAACACACACTGTGCAGAAATAATTCTTATAGAATAAAATTTTATATAAAAAAACTAATACTAGATAAAAAAATATAGAACTTTAGAGAAAATTTATTTATAATATTTATTTAATACAACAAGTTAAACAACAACAGTTATTATATTAAATAATGATTATAAGTTAGAAACACGCCTAAAATCAATACTTTTGAAGATAAAACAACTTTTTATGATAAAATTTAAGATTAAAGAGTTTTTAAGAGGAATTTGTGGATTTTAAAAGATATTTAAGATGATAATTTTATAATATAAAATGTATTATTGATGATTACAACAATAATCTGAATTCTATGACTTCAATTCTTTAATTTACAGTTAATAAAGAATAAAATAACTTAAGAATTACTTTAATAATAAGATTTTATAAATAATAAAACTTTACCTGTTTAAATGTCTAATATGATTGGATTGATAATGAATGATGGACAAAAACAGTGATGAAAAGACTCTTTTTATGTCTTCAGAGCAGCTCTCATGATTCATAATGAATATAGAGGGCGTTCTCAGGTCAAAACTGAAAAACCATACTTAAAAACAAAGTTCTTAACTTAAGGCAACTTGTTTTTAATTCCAATTTAAAGTTACCAGTGTTATTCTTAACTCCATGTAGCTTTAATCCTCATTTAAACTAATTATATTAAGTTTTAAAGTTCATCACATGAACAACTTAGAAATAGAGCTTCAAGCAGAAATCTCTTAAACTCAATTTTTAATTAATTTTTAAAGAAATCATAATTTTCTTTGAGCTTAATTAAAAGAGTAAATTTCCAGGCTAATTAGCCAGGAATTTTATTTATAAAAGATACTTAAAATTTAATTTATATATAGATAATATTAAATTCTAAACTTTGTGAAATTTTCAAGCAAATCCATTAAGATTTGGATTTTTAATGAATTTTTGAAGTTATTACTATTTTTCCACGTAAAATAGCAATACACACCAAACCTTAGCTTTTGATAAGGTTTTGATGCTTGTAAATTTAAAGTTTTAAGCTTATTTAAGGTTTTTAAGCCTGATTAAGCTTTGACAGTTCTTAAAACCTTGATTTCAAGCCTGCATATTGGGATTTACCCTTTGGCAGCTTGAAATTCCTGTCCAATTTGGGATAAAACCAGTTTAAACCTTAAGGTTGGATCAAAGTCTAATCTTAAAGTTTAAATAAGGTTGAAAATCTTCCAATACAGGTGGACAACCTTAATTGAATCATTGCAGATCCAAAAAGTTGGGTACCCCAGCTCTATTTGGTCTTTTTCCTTTGTCCCACCTTTTTGCGTGGATTTTGCCCTCTTATTCATTTAAAGCCATACCATGGCTTTAAACCCTTTTAAATTGAGCTCACGCAGGATTTACATTCTGTATGGCAAATCCTTAGCCAATTCAGTAAATATACACCACACCTCAATTTTAACTAAAATTTTGGTAAGTTTGCATTAACCTTATGCAACTTTAAATTTAAGCTTATTTAAGCTTAAATTTAACAATTTTTAAAAAAATGTTAAAAAGTTACATTAGTCCTGTGAGATTCTTAAATATTCTAATAACACAAGAAATAAGTGTTTTTGGGTATAACACCTTATGGATGTACCCTAGGTTATTGTTGGTGTAGAATCCAAAAATAACATAATATTTATAACTTTGTTTATCCAAAATAAAGTTATACTTATTTTTTGTTATTTTTTATTTTAATTTCAACTAAAAAGTCTGTTTAAGACAAAATTAGCTGTTTATAAAATCATTTGTGGCCTTGTGGGTATGTTATACATACCTCACAGGCTCACATTCCCTACCACCAAAAAAAAATTGTACCACAATTTTTTATTTGTAGTTTACCCCCAAGTTATTTGGGGGGGGGTATAATCCACTGTCCAACCTCTCTACTTCTACTTTTAAGTATGTAAAGCACACAATTCAAACTTTTTATTGAGCAATTGGTCTTCTCTCATGTCTGAATCTTCTGAGAAACTTTTGGGAATCAGGTATTTTGCTTTCTACAATCCACTCATCTTCATGTTGTGGATTTTTATACCTGACTAAGTATTCTCTTTCATTTTTTCCCCTAAGTCTTCTTTCTTTAAAGACTTTTAGTACCTTCTTCTCCTCACTTAGATCTAGTGGGGGTACTTCTAAGGGTGTTTCATTTCTTAAAGGAAATAATTCCTTGTCACTTGAAGTGTAATGCTTTACTAGACTGACAGGGAATGTTGGATGTTTATTTTCCAGTTCTCCTGACAGTTCTACTTGTACTGCATTTGTCCCATGAAGGGCTTTAATAATAAATGGTCCTGCAAAGGAATTTTTCAATTTCTTTGGGCCTTTAATATTATTAAAGTTCAAGGTTGAAACTAGTATTAAGTCCCCTACTTTGAATTCTGGGGTTTTATGACTTTTATCCCATTTCTGCTTAGCATACTCAAAGGCATCATTCATGCTTTGATTTGCATGATGTCTCACTTTATCAAGCAATAGCTTAAAGCTTGAAGCAGTTGGATGAATGTCAACCAGATCTTTCTTCAAAGTATCAATTGGAAGTTTGGGGTTCCATCCTTTTTCCAACATTGCAGGGGTCTTGCCTGTTGAAGCATGGATGGAGGTCTTATAGGCTAATTCTAATGCTGGTATAAGAGTACACCAATCATGGGTAAAGCCATCAGAATCTTTAAACTCCAGGCCATAAGCACAAAATCTTCTGATCATGTCCTCAAGGGTTTGAATCATTCTTTCTGCTAACCCATCTGTTTGTGGATGGTATGCTGTTGAGAATGATAATTTTGTACCAAAAAGCTTATGTAAATTAGTTCATAATGCTGATGTAAATTTTGGGTCTCTGTCACTAATGATATTTTTAAAGAGACCAGTATGGGATATTACTCTATTCCAGATCAAAAGAGCTGTATCCATAGCTGTGTCATCTTTGTGACATGGTAAAAAGATTGTTTTTTTGCTATATTGGTCTACAATAACAAGACATGCATTGTAACTTTTGTCACCTCCAGGTGGTAGTGCAGTTACCCAATCCATGTGAACCACTTCCCATGGGGTACTTGGTTCTTGGATATGGATCATCAGACCAAATCTTTTAACAGTAGCTTTATTGGCTCTCTGGCATCTATCACAACTATGACAGTACTCAATGACATCTTTTCTTCAAGATGGCCACCAGGCACATGTCTTAATTCTTTCCATTTTTCTGTCTTCAGACAGATGTCCGGAATAAATGCTATCATGGCATTCCAGTAGTATTGTGTTAATCAACATTCTACTACATAGGACCATGACACATGTGTGTTTAGATCTATGATATAGTATACTATCAAACAAATGGAATCTTCCATTAACATAAGATGTTTTCCAAATATAATCCAGAGAATTAGCCAATGCTGCATCTTTGCAATCTTTGTCAAGTAGAGCAGTAAGTATATGGCAATTTTTATCTTGCTTATAGCTTTCTCTAACTTCCTCAAAGAATTCTGTTCCCACATCTGTGATGTTAATTCCTTCAATTGGAATTTGAGGTTCTGCACTTGTAGGAACATAGGCAGGAGTTTCAGGTGTATTGGGTAATGCTCATCTACTTAAGCCATCAGCATTCTTGTGAATATTTCCAGCTTTATGTACTATGGTCATATTGCCTCTATACTACTGTATAGAAATCTGCCATCTTAACATGTGTCTGTTTGGAGTTTTCATGTTAAGAAGTGACTTTACTGCGTTACAATCAGTAATTACTTCAAACGCACTGCCATCAAGATAGTAATGAAGTTTTTCCAGAGCTCAAACAAGGCAAAGGCACTCCATTTGGCTAGCTCCATATCTGGCCTCAGTAGGTTTAATTTTTCTTGAAATAAAACAAATTGGGCCTTCATAAGGCTTGTCATTGACAATTTGAACTTGATGAAGAGCAGCTCCTATACCTTCACCACATGCATCAATATACAGCTTGAAAGGAAGTTTCCAGTCTGGCATCAGTAATAATGGTGCATTGGTTAAGGCATACTTGATTCTATCATATGCTTGAATTCTCTCCTGAGTCATTTCAAAAACAGTTTGTTGATCACAAATTCTGTATAATGATCTCGCATGGATTGCAAAATCTTTAAGGTGTTTCCTGTAATAACTGGCAAAACCTAAGAAAGACATCATTTCTTTTTTGTTCTGGGGCATCTGTTTCAGTAAGACTGCAGCCACTTTGTTCTTATCAACACCAAGGCTTAGTCCTGAGACCACATGTCCTAGAGCTTTCAACTCATGAAACCCAAAAATACATTTTTTAAGAGAAATTTTCATGTTCACTTGTAGAATTTTCTTAAGTACTAATGAAAGTCTCTCTAAATGTAATTGCCAGGTTTCTGAACAAATGATAATGTCATCAATATAAATGATTAACCATCCCTCTGATAGTTCATGTAGGAAGATAGTATTCATCATTCTTTGGTAACGAGAGGGTGCATTTTTAATACCAAAAGGCATCCTCAAATATTCATAAATACCACAATGAGCAATTATTCTCAATAATTTCCTAGCATGAGGTGTCAAAACATTCTGGTGAAAGCCTTTTAGAGCATCCATAGAAGTGATTAATCTTGCTTTGGATAATTGAGTCAAAGTCTCATGAATCCTAGGGATTGGATGCCTGTCTGGGATAGTGTAGGTATTCAGTGCTCTAAAATCACCAACCATCCTTGATTTATCATTATGCCAAGTAATGATTACTGGGGTTGTGACTTCCACTTCCTCATTGTGTCCAACTTTTCTAAGAACTCCCAGTTTCATCAGTTCATTAATATGATTTTCTAATGCTTCTCTAGCCCTAGGGCTAGCTGGGTAAGCTGGTCTTCTTAATAGTGGCGGATAAGGCCTTTCCACATTAAGCATAATGTCCACCTCATGGCCTTTTATAGCCCCAAGTGGTTCATTATCTGAAGCAAAGGCTTCCCTGTATTGAAATAAAATTTCAATAAGTTCTTCCTTCATTTCCAGTGTTAACTCAGGACTAATTTGTGCTTCAATTAATTGATTTAATACAAATCTTTCCTTATCAACATTCTTCACTTGTTTAATGACAGTAATTTCTCTTTTTTCTAGAGGAAAAGCAAATTTTTGTCTTTTATTTTCCCCTATAGTGAAATAACTGTCTTTATGATTATTAATATCAATACCATAAATATTGAGATAATCATTCCCAAGTATAAAGTGTTGTGAAGTACAATTATTCATAACAACAATTTCAACTTCAAGTCTTATACTTCCCGCAGGATGAGGAAATATGATTGCTGCTTCAAATATACCCAATGGGTGCATATTTTGGCTAGCAATGCTGAATGTTATACATTCAATTGGCATTAATTTGTCTTGCCAATTGGTATAAATTTTGTCAAGATAATCTTTTCCAACACAAGTGCAAGAAGCCTCTGAGTCAAGATGTATCTTGGCTTCTATGTTATTTATCACAATATTAGTGATACAAGATGACCCAGCTGTATAACCTTTACCTCTGGCAGGTTTGGTTTTTTGCATCCTGGCATCTTGCACATGTATGAGATCCATACATTCATCACTATACTGTGGTAAGTGAGTATGTACCTCAGTGACCTCAAAAGAGACATTAATGTTCTCTATACCCAGTTCTTCTGATATTTCTTCTTCTTCTGAAGGTTCAGAATCACTGTCATGTAAAGATACATCAGTTTCTTTTGTGTCTTCCACTTTTCAACATTTATCTCATTGACTCTTGTCTTTTTTGGACAAGTGTTTGCCAAATGAGATGTACTTCCACATTTATGACATCTCAAAGGAGGTCTGTCATGTGGCTTGTTTGGTCTTGAAATTGGTTTCCCACTAGTCTTATTGTCTATTGGGGTTTGGACCAATTTCTTCCAATTTTTGTTCTAGTAGTGATGTCCTCCATAGCATTGACATAATCTTCCGTAGAGCAAGGCTCAATACATCTGCTTCTTATAGCATGCTCAAGGTCACCACCAAATTTTCTTAATATCCTTTCATGTACCATTGTTTCAGACATATCAGGATGAAGGGCAGTTAACCTGTCCTTCTGCTTAAGAAACCAAGTCATGGGCCTGTCCTTCTCAATATTAAAAATGGCTTCTTCAAAAGAATTTTCCATTCTAAATCTCCAGGAATCATTTGCCCATTTAGAAATAACTTGTTCTTTCCACCAAGGCCAAGAATGTTTACCATGGTCTTGTCTCATTTTATAATACCATTTCTTTGCTGATTTGGTAAATAATGAGTGTAATCTGGCACTTATGTATTCATCTGGTATGTTAAAGTCCTCTTTAAACATATCAATTGTTTTCATAAATTCCATATGATTATATTCCCCTTCACCACTGAAGGTTGGCCATTCCTCTAATCTTGGAATGTCCTTATAATTGCAAGCAGTTTCCACGTCATGACTTGAAATTTTATGGTGTAATTCATTATTCAAGTTAAGTACATTTCTGTCAAGAATTGGTGTGGATTGCCTTGGAAATTCATGTTTTAGTGATATATTGTTAATACTTGATTGAATATCTTCTTTCAATTCAAGTCTTGCTTTATCACTTTTTTCCAATTGTTCCTGAAAAAAAGCTGCATTGTGACCAGTTGAGTTTTCCAAGTTTTGCACTTGTATTTTCAATTCTTTTAACTGTCCAGTTATAAAAGAAATTGAATGTTCATCTGGTTGATTGAGTAATGTAACTTTAAACTCAAGTCTTTTACAAATTTGGGTCAAAGACAAAATATTTGCCTTATTAACATTTTCAAGGCCAATTATGGTCTTTTGTTGGTCTTTTACTTGTAATATTTCATTACCCAACTTCTGTTGGACATGATCAAATGCTTTAAATTTTGCCATAATTTCTTTATTACAAGATTCAAAGTAAGCTACAAGCTTTACAAGATCTACTTCTTTGGAAAGGATTGGTTCAATCTTTGCTCCTCCTTGCTTTTGAATTCCATCAAAGTTCTTGCCATATTGAACACATTGCCCATGGCTGTTTTTTCCTTCTTTGGAATTCTGTAATTCTGCGGGTAAGGCTTGTTCCACTTGGGATTTGCCTTTCCCTTTGCCTTCTGCTTACCCTTCTGGTTGGTTTTTGGGGCTTGCTTGGGCTTGTTTGGCACTGGTTGAGGCGGATTTTTGCTGGTGGATGCTTGAGGAGCTTCCACTGGGCTGTTGTCCTTGCCTTGAGTCAATTTATTCTTCTGGTCCTCTGATAACATGCTTTGGTTTTTCAACCAAGCTTTTATCTGTTGGACTTGTCCTTTGACAGACATGGGTGTCCAACCCAACAGAAGATCTTCTGTCTTTTCTGGTCCCATGAACTTCTTCACTTGAAGATAAGAGTTCATGGTGCCTATCCAAAGACTTGGAAGGAGTTCCCACTCTTGTTGTTTTGACGCCAGAAACCAGTTTTTCCATTGGGATTGATAAATTTCCACAGCTGCCTGTTGGAAATGGTTCAGGTCTAACAGCAATAGCAGTTATGTCAGCTTCTGGACTCTCAAGAAGAGGTTCAAAGGTGCTGGCTAACCTTTGGGAACTGGTGGAAGTTCTGGCATCCTCCATTTGTGCCTCTCCTCTGGGAGGACATTCTTGCCTTTTGGATTTGTGGCTGAAATGTCCTGGTCCAGATCCATTTGATTGGATGGAGTAGTTACTTCCACTTCTAGTAGGAGTCATTTTACATCAATTTTAATAAAAAATAGAGTAAAATTGAATTGAATTCACCTGCAGGACCTTTAAAGGGCTCTTTGGTTATCAAACCCCTTGGTGCTGGACTGGTTTGAATTTCGATACTGGACTCTTAGGTTTCAGAGTCTGAAGAATTTTCTCTGATGGAAGACACTAGAGAAATTAAAAATATAAGCTATTTTATCAAATAATAAAAATAACTTATAAACTCAACTTATCAAATAAAGTTGTTTTAATGTAATTTAGGGCAAATTACGTCAAAAATAAAGAAAAATGTCTAAGATAAAAGAAAAAAACGTTTTGAGTAAAGATTTTTATTTTGAAAGATTTTTTATTTGATTTATTATTTTCTTTAAAGAAATAATAATTATGCAATTAACAAGTTAATTAATCAAAATTGTATTATTATTCACTTTATACTAGAATAACTCAAAGAATAAATTTCAAGTCTGTGATGTGAAAAAGCCACTAGTTAGACAAAAGAAATTTATTCCAAATCACTCAATAGTATATTGTTTCAAACAATATTCTTAAGAAGAAATTAACTTTATTAATATTATAAAGATTATTTATAAGGGATAAGTCCCAAAAAAGCCAATATTAAGACAAATATGGCAATTTTACGTCAAAAAATAGTAAAATAAGGTCTAGAATATGATTTATGTCCCAAAAATTGGTTTAAAATCACGGCCAGGCCCCCAAATGTAAGGTTTGTCTATGAAACCCTTGATAATAGTAGCAAAATCAAGAGTACTATGACTGTCCTCAATAGAAATATATAATATAATAAAATATTATAACCACAAATTTAAATATAATTATTAAAAATAATTGTATAAAAAAAATAAATTTAATTACTATTATAAAAATATAATAATAAAAAAAAAAATAGTAATTATAATAAAATTATAATTATTCTATTATTGTTATAGTCACTGACAGGTATAACAATAAGAATTGTAAAGCTCTTAATGAGACAATTACACGTGGAAATATAAATATTAACCACTTATAAATAATATAAATATTATTTATAAAAGAATTATAACACACACTGTGCAGAAAGAATTCTTATAGAATAAAATTCTATATAAAAAAACTAATACTAGATAAAAAAAAATAGAACTTTAGAGAAAATTTACTTATAATATTTACTTAATACAACAAGTTAAACAACAACAGTTATTATATTAAATAATGCTTATAAGTTAAAAACATGCCTAAAATCAATACTTTTGAAGATAAAACAACTTTTTATGATAAAATTTAAGATTAAAGTGTTTTTAAGAGGAATTTGTGGATTTTAAAAGATATTTAAGATGATAATTTTATAATATAAAATATATTATTGATGATTACAACAATAATCTGAATTCTATGACTTCAATTCTTTAATTTAAAATTAATAAAGAATAAAATAACTTAAGAATTACTTTAATAATAAGATTTTATAAATAATAAAACTTTACCTGTTTAAATGTCTAATATGATTGGATTGATAATGAATGATGGACAAAAACAGTGATGAAAAGACTCTTTTTATGTCTTCAGAGAAGCTCTCATGATTCATAATGAATATAGAGGGCGTGCTCAGGTCAAAACTGAAAAACCATACTTAAAAACAAAGTTCTTAACTTAAGGCAACTTGTTTTTAATTCCAATTTAAAGTTAACAGTGTTATTCTTAACTCCATGTAGCTTTAATCCTCATTTAAACTAATTATATTAAGTTTTTAATATAAATAAACTTATTTATATTAACGTTCATCACATGAACAACTTAAAAATAGAGTTTCAAGCAGAAATCTCTTGAACTCAATTTTTAATTAATTTTTAAAGAAATCATAATTTTCTCTGGGCTTAATTAAAAGAGTAAATTTCCAGGCTAATTACCCAGGAATTTTATTTATAAAAGATGGCTAAAATTTAATTTTCTATAGATAATATTAAATTCTAAGCTGTGTGAAATTTTCAAGCAAATCCATTAAGATTTGGATTTTTAATGAATTTTTGAAGTTATTACTATTTTTCCACGTAAAATAGCAATACACACCAAACCTTAGCTTTTGATAAGGTTTTGATGCTTGTAACTTTAAGGTTTTAAGCTTATTTAAGGTTTTTAAGCCTGATTAAGCTTTGACAGTTCTTAAAACGTTGATTTCAAGCCTGCATATTGGGATTTACCCTTTGGCAGCTTGAAATTCCTGTCCAATTTGGGATAAAACCAGTTTAAACCTTAAGGTTGGATCAAAGTCTAATCTTAAAGTTTAAATAAGGTTGAAAATCCTCCAATACAGGTGGAAAACCTTAATTGAATCATTGAAGATCCAAAAAGTTGGGTACCCCAGCTCTATTTGGTCTTTTTCCTTTGTCCCACCTTTTTGCGTGGATTTTGCCCTTTTATTTATTTAAAGACATACCATGGCTTTAAACCCTTTTAAATTGAGCTCACGCAGGATTTACATTCTGTATGGCAAATCCTTAGCCAATTCAGTAAATATACACCACACCTCAATTTTAACTAAAATTTTGGTAAGTTTGCATTAACCTTATGCAACTTTAAATTTAAGCTTATTTAAGCTTAAATTTAACAATTTTCAAAAAAATGTTAAAAAGTTACATTAGTACTGTGAGATTCTTAAATATTCTAATAACACAAGAAAAAAGTGTTTTTGGGTATAGCACCTTATGGATGTACCCTAGGTTATTTTTGGTGTAGAATCCAAAAATAACATAATATTTATAACTTTGTCTATCCAAAATAAAGTTATACTTATTTTTTGTTATTTTTTATTTTAATTTCAACTAAAAAGTCTGTTTAAGACAAAATTAGCTGTTTATAAAATCATTTGTGGCCTTGTGGGTATGTTATACATACCTCACAGGCTCACAATAAGGGAGAATCAAGCCACTATCCAAGCTATAGAAGAACAGCTGAACCAGACAGAGCCTACTCTGATTCCTTCAGGCTCACAAGGAGTAGACCAAAACATCTCTCCAGTGGCTTCAAACCATTCAGGAACCAACAGATCAGTGGCCAAGAGTCACCATTCTGAACAATCCGAGGTAGTTTCCAGGAGAAGACAAGGATAAAAGGGAAAAAACAATAACTTTTTCAAGCAAAGGCAGAGAGAGTCAGACCCAATGATCCAGAAGGTGTTGGACTTGGTGAAAGAAGTACACAACATCCAGAAATAGCTGTAAATACTTCTAGAATCAGTAACCTGACTAATAGAAATATTACCCCCACTCAGACAGGACATAATAATGTTACACCTGAGAGTAACCTAAACAGTGATTAGCTGTGGTTGAAAATTTCCCAATTGGAAATGGAAACTCAAGAACAACTTGAAGATTTCAAGAGAATTAATGAAAGATTGCAAAGAAATGCAACCTTACAAGAGGCTAAAATTAAATTCATTCAAGAGAGCTGTGCTCAATTGAGCAAAGCCTCTGAAGAAACCAACAAAAGACTGAATCAAGTCTTTGAAGAGAAGCACCACTGAAAAAGTGACAGGGATTGTCTGGTTCAGGACATAAAAAAATTGTTTAATGTCTACCAAAACATGAAGCCCCAGCCACAAGGCCATGATTTTGATGATCCTTACCACCAAGAAGACATCAAACCAGATGCCTTATTGGGGAATAACACAAGATCTCCATTTCAATACCTGGATGGAGATAATATGTCTTATTCTGACAAGGAAGCCTTTGAACAGCTTCCGGAGGCCTCAAGCTGGCCCAAGTTCTCTGGAACAGGAGAATATGATCATATGGAGCTCATTTACTATATTTATGGACTCTTCATTAATGTACCAAGCATACCAGATTACTGGATTACTGCTAGAATCAATACGGCCTTAAAAGGTCAAGGTAGTATATGGTACATGGAGATGAAGGAAATCCATGGCAGAAGAAACTGGACATGGTGGCAGAGTCATATTATCCAAAAGTACAGAAATGGTACTTGGATATGGAAAAAGACAATGTCATTTGAAAATGACAAGTACTCTGTGGACAGAGATGAATATGAGTGGTGTCTTAGACAGTCCAAAAGACTTAAAGTCATTAATGCTCAAATGAATATTCAGATGAGGAACCACAAGCTCCTGAAAAAATTGCCAGGGGAACTAGAGAATGCAGTAAAATTCAGATGCAACAAAAGTGGCACTCTAGATGACATTGAAAAGACCTTACAAGATGTAAGGAAAAAAAGAAATATAGGAAAATATTCACAATTAAGAAGCAGTAGTTTCAAAGAAAAACAACCTTTCACCATGGACTTCAAAGACAAACCCAAAGAAAAAAAAGTAGAAGTGATTGAGAAGAAGAATACTTGTCACAACTGTGGTTCAACAGACCACTATGCCAATAGATCTCCAAAGGAAAAGAAGAAAGTCTATGCCATTGAGCAAGTCCCAGAGGAGGAATCCCCAACAGAGGATTCTGAATCAGAATCTATGAGTGATGCCATCAGAAAACAATCTGATTGTGACCAATACCCAAGAGAAGAATCTCTAGTAGAGTACCAAGAGGAAACACAAATATAAATTCAGGACATACAGTTAGAGGCAGGCATGCCACAAGATACTGCAAATACAAACTTGTGTAAAATCACACAAGATGCACAAAACCTCCTAGTCACACCAGCTAAAGGAATGGCATATATACATGTAACAGCCACAAAGATGACTGTTTGTATTGACAATGCTCAACACCCATTGATGATTGACAGTGGTGCACACTGCTCAATAGTGGCCAGAAATTATCTGGATCACCACTTCCCAAATTGGAAAAACAAATCTTTCCAACCAAGGAAAAGAAATTCAAAAGTGCATCAGGGAAGATGAAATCCATTGGGACAATTATAAAAGAGATTATTATACCCCATAGGAAAGGTAATATGAGACTCAACCCAGAGTTTGTTGTGCTTGAAGATGCCCACATCCAAGGGTTTTTACTGGGGACAGACTACCAGAGGATGTATGGCATTGAGATTTACAATAGTAAAAACAGGCATATTAACATTGGTACAAACAAGGAGAAGAAATTTTCACTTTATATATACCAAATATTTACCCATCAACCTCTGGAAGAACTACTGAATGAATTCAGAGAGGGCCAATTCAGCACTACCCTCACCAGTAAACCAAAACATACTTTACTGAAAATTCTGAGAAAAAATAGACCAGCATTTTCCATTGGTGAAGAACCCTTATGAAAAATCAGAGGCCATGATATATAGCTATATTTATATGTGGAAAGACCCTATTCACCCATGCTGAGAAGACCTCCATACCCAGAAAGTCTGGAAACTAGGAAGGAAATTGAGAAACACATCAATGAGCTCCTAGAAATGGATTTAATAATAAATATAGGACGCAATGAGCTAGTGGAAATAACCACTCCTGTCCTTATAACCTGGCATGATGGCAAATCTAGGTTGTGTGGGGATTTCAGAGCTCTGAATAACTACACAAAAGCTGACAGGTACCCTATACCAAGGATACCTCATTTCCTAAAAAAGCTGGCAAAAGAAAAATATATAACCAAAATGGATTGTACAAAAGGCTTTGTCATGAGTATATGTGAGTACACCAGGATGCCATTTGGCATCAAAAATGCACCAGCCCACTTCCAAAGGATGATGGACACAATATTTTAGGAAGAAATATTGGAATGATGGATGGTAATATATATTGATGACATCATTATATACTCAGAGACATGGGAAGACCATGTGCAGTACATAGACAGAGTACTAAGTAAATGCATACCCATCAATCCAAAAATTTCACTTGAGAAGTGCAATTTTGGCCAAAATGAATTACTGGCACTAGGAAATAAAGTCTCAGGTCTTAGTCTGGCCATAGAACAGAATGAAGTAGCAGAAGTACTGCAAAAACAAGTACCAAAGAACATCAAAGAGATGCAATATTTCCTTGGGTTTGCTATCTACTAAAGAAACCACATCAAAATCTTTGCCCAAATAGCTAGTAGTCTATACAGGTTATGCTCAAAAGATGTGGTTTTTCGACTTAAAAAAGAAGGAAGGGATGCAGATGGAAGGATCAAACATGAAATCACCCATGCACCTGTGCTCATATTACCTGCCTTTGAACTACCATTCAAGCTATATATAGATGCAGCCTGTAGCCAAGGCTTAGGGGAAGCCCTTCACCAGAGACAAATGGTAGAGGGTGAACCAAGAGAGGGAGTAATATGCTACATCTCTAGAAAACTGACAGATTCAGAAGCCAGATATGGGACCACCCAAATTGAATTTCTATGCCTAGTCTGGGCTATAGAGAAACTCCACTATTATTTGGAAGGTGCAGTCTTTGCAGTCTACACAGACTGCACAGCCTTGAAGTCTTTATTGAACATGAGAACTACCAATAAACACATGTTGAGGTAGCAAATAGCAATCCAGTAGTATAGATGAAATATTCCCATCATACACCAAGAAGGCAAAAGCCACACCAATGCAGATGGCCTCAGCAGATGGCAACTGGATAATGTCACAAGAAACCCAGCTTATGACCCTGAAGTAGCAGCCAATATTCCTATCCACTTCATGGAAATATATAGGAGGAAAAACTTCAGCTCTTCTGAATGGGCACCAGGAAGTAGTACCTCAAACAGTGGAGAAACTGATTCAGAAGGGACAGAAACTCCCATATTTGGAATAAGCTCCTCAGAGCTGAATAATGAGCTTTTCAGTGTAGTAATGAAGACCTATGGAAAAAATAGCCATTGTGGCATACTGTTACAACTCCTTCAACAGAAGTACAGGAGCCCAGAACTGGAATCCCAGTTAGAGGGACCCTGGTTAAGGGATTATAAGGATAGCAAGTTTTTTCTCATGGATGGCCTGCTCTATCATAGAGAGAAGCACACAAGTGCACTGACAGTGATAGACAGAGAACATATCTACCTGATCCTGCAGGAATGTCATGACTGTCCCTATATGGGGCACATGGGTGAATACAGGACCAAGGAGAGGGTAGCAAGCACAGCTCGGTGGCCCAAGTGGAAACAAGAGTTGAGTGAATATATAAACACTTGTGCAAGATTCCAGAAGGCAAACAGAAAACATGGGAAGAAGTATGAGCTACTTCAACACATAGAAGAACCCAAACACCCATGGGAAACCATCAACATGGACTGGGTCACAGGAAGTGTCCCAGGAGGCAGAGAAAACTTCAATTCTTTCCTGATCATAGCTGATAAGTTCAGTAAAAGTGTGAGGTGCCTCCCATGTCACAAGGAGGATGCAGAAATTGATACATATTTGTTATTTTGGAATAACATCATATCCACATGTGGAGTCCCAAAAATCATCATTAGTGACAAGGACCCAAAATTCACATCAGAAATTTGGACCAACCTCTATGACATGCTGGGTACATAATTTGCATTCTCTACAGCTTACCACATACAGACAGATGGTTTAGCTGAAAGCATGATACAGACTGAGGAAGATATCATAAACAAATTCTGTGCATATGGCATGGAATACAAGGACCATGAAGGATATTCCCATGACTGGGTTACCCTTCAACCAGCAGTCCAACTGGCTTACAACACAAGCCAGCACTCTATCACAGGGAAATCACCCTCCCAGGTAGACAAAGGGTGGAAACCCCTATTGCCTGTGGATCACCTAAAGAACAATCTTCTGACTATCCACCCAACAGCCAAAGACTTCTATGATTTGTGGAAGAGGTCTTGTAATACAGCTTCTAGATGCATAGCTGAGGCAAAATAATACAACAAACAGAGGTGGGACAAATCCCACATGGAACCTGACTTTAAAGAAGGGGACCAGGTGTGAGTGTCCACACTCAACTAAAACAACCTTAGGGGACCAAAAGAGATGAGGGACTCATTTGTAGGGCCCTTCACTATAATTAAACTGGTAAGGAAAAATGAAGTGGAGGTCAAACTCACAGAGGAATTTTCTAGGAAAAACCCAGTCTTCCCAGTGAGTTTGGTTAAGCCATACTTCCTAACAGAGGAGGATAAGTTCCCCTCCAGGAAGAAAATTCCCACTCCACCAGAAATAGTGGAAGTGGACAACTCCCCTGGCCATGTGAAGAAAATAATGAAGGCCAGGAACATTACGCTGAATGGTAAAGACCAGAGACAATACTTGGTTGGATTTAAAAACAAGACAGCAGACAACAACAAATGGTTGGAAGAAGAGGCCATGCCAGATGGAAACCTTAATCTATAGAGATTAAGGGCCTCTAGGAGGACTGAGAAGTCTCATCAATAATGAGCCTTTTGTGGAAGGAGGGTATGTCATCCTGTGACTCAAAACCACTGCACAAGCATGACAGCCAAATACCATAAACCAATGGTAAAGCCAAGATACCACCAAAACATGAATCTGAGCCAAATAAGCTCAAAAGGTATCAGAAGAAAGAATAAACCCACCACTTTCCAAATACACAAGTCCCACCATCATAGCACAAGGAATAACAGAGTTATTCCTGCTCAAAGGTTTTGCTGAGCATAAACCTTATTCTTCACCTCTCATCTGAAATAAAGAGTAAGAGAATTAACCCCATCAAATGGGTATTCAAATTGAAGCTCTAAGTAAGGGATATCTATTGGCACTAGCTGAAATGAGCTAGCATCAGAATTACAGGAGTTATGGCCAAAACAAGGTCAAATAAGGGTGAATAAAACATTCACTTCTAATCTAACTTCTACAGCTTTAGTGTGAGATACCTAAAGTGGGGTTGTTTTGGAAACAGAAAAATAAGGGCTATCTTATGGTACAATAAATTTACCCATACACCATCTAGAACAGAAGTTATGGGGAAATCAAGCTCCATACAGTTTTTGGGAAAAATCATGAATATGTATAAGAAACCTTATACATGGGATGCCTTTGCCATATTTAATGATAGCCATATCAAATGAGGTACCATTGTGTAGAGAACATCCAGGGCTACACAATGAACCAACCTTTGAGCCTGATATCTCAAAGACTGACTGACAGAGGTATGGCAGTTTTAAGGTCAAAATCCCACAGCCTGACCTATACAGCCTTACTGTGGGATATTATCCCATAACTATGATTATGAGGTTTCAAACAGACAAAGAGGAATTTTTATACTTCAATACATCATAGTCAAGTAAATACTGGGGTCTTATAGAGGTTCTGTACAGCTCTCTACACATCATACAAATCATAAGAGGGCTATGTGGTCCCCAAATGAAATTTTTTACCCTGTATTGGTGAAATCTTCCCAGATGTGGTTCAAAAGCCACATATGAGCCAAATACAGTGCATCAAGGCTTTGTTGAAACCAAAATCCAGTACTCTGAAGTGAAAAACTCTTCACTTCCTCTATGTGGATGGTCTAGAGGGTAATTTCACCCCATTTTAGGATAAAAAAGGGCCTTTTCTCCACCAGAAAAGGTTTCCTAATCCTGTTCTTAAATTACTACGTAGTAAAAATTTCCAAAAAAGCTATACCCTTGGAAAACAATTCAGGTATACTTTAAGCATAAGTATTTTAGTCCTTATTATTGTAACCCAACAGGTAAAACTGCATCCAGGGCTTTTTGTAGTGCTCACCACCACTCATTTCATTATTAAAGCCCTTAATATCTTTAACCCAAACCTTTTTAAAATACTTTTTATCCATGTCAAAGCCGTAGTTAAAGCTGCATATAGCTTTATTAACACTTCATCATAGACTCAGCCTGGCACTGTAAGTATTGTTTATTGATTAATTCATTTGAACTGAGCTGATTTTAAAAATTAAAGGTATAATAAAGATTTTCTTACTGTAATTAGACTTAAATCTAAATTAACAATTTGGAGAATACATTTAGGTATTTGACATTTTCCTTGAGATAAATGATAAAATCAACTTGAAAGTGCTAATAATTTTATTTAAAACATTTCATATGTTTGTAATACTAAAAATTTGTGTTCACAAGATTGAGAGTTTTGAATTAACCTATTTGTGTCACAAAATTTGAATTATTTCATGATTTTATAGAATAATTTGTGAAAAAGTGAAAATTTATTTTGAAGAAGTTTATTTCTTTTTACAGAAATATTTTCAATTGAATAAATGGTTTCAAAAAAGACGAAGAAAAAATCAAGCTTGTAGCAATTATTAAGCAATCTTTCATGAAAAATGACTGAATAATTATGATCATTAAAATGATTTTTTTGAGTCCCAAAATTCAAATTATATTATTATTCTAAAGAAGAAATAAATAAAATCATATTTCAAAGCCAAACAATTTTTTTCAAAAAAAAAATAAAATTCATTTTTGAAGACTTAGAAATTGTGACAATTCTCAAAAAAGAGATTAATCAATGAAATCCTTAGAATAATTTGGTTGAGTCCCAACATTCAAATTATGTTATTATCTTCATACAAGAAGAGGGAATTTTATTTTAAAGATGAATGATTTATTATGAAGAAAAGTGATTTTTTTTTTTTCAAATTTAAAAAATAATTTATCAAAATTTTATTCAAAAGAGTTCAACTCTTAGAAATTATGAAAAATATTTTTTTAAGAAAAAAAAATGAATTTGTGGTTGAATCATGTTTGGCTGTATTTGAGACTTTTCTATGAAAATTTTTTGTTGAGGGAGAAGATTTTGTTAAGTTAGGGTTTTTTGTGTATGGTGAGATTCAAGATTTATAGAAAAGGTTAGATTTTGGAAAAATACCAGGGGAATCAGCTAAAATACCATGGGATTTGTGACCAAAAAGCCTATATTTTTAAAGTGGGATTTAGGTGTTAAATAATGAATTAATTTAATGTTATATTTGCCATATTTCACACCCCCTATTCCTTGAAAGATGGAGAAATCAGCATACTTCTAAGATACTTAGTTTTTTCAAAGAAACTTATTTTCTATCATGAAAAAATGATCAAATAGAAAGATATATAATTTTGAAAATTTGGATCACACATTGAAGAAAAGGTTTCAGATTTTGGAATGGAATTTATTTATGGATAAACTTATTTATAAATAATAAATCTTGGAGATTACCTCCTGGAAAGCTTTTTACACTTATAGTAAGATATCTTGAACACTCAAACATATTTTGCTTTTTCTAAGTTATTGAAATACTCTAGCCTATGTCACTCCTCAAAAATTGTTGCAACAAGATCTGGTACTTGTTTTATATTGAGTCCCAAAGTACAGCCCAAATTTTGTGATACTAAGACTTAAAGAGAAAAGAACATTATACTGACTTTTTGCTTTAGTTACTATTACTAGCTAGTTTTTCAGTCTTAACAAGTCTACTGTATTGAAACAAAGTAAAAAAGATCACCTCTCTAAAATCACTACATACATTGGATCCGGATTTGGAAATGAATCTTTTAATCAATATTATGAACATGAACTTGATAGGATAAATGATTCTACTAATTATTCAGATTTTTGAAATTTTGTTTTCCAGGAGGCTCATTTCCTGAGACAATTTCTAAAAATAAATAGAGTACAAGTAATCAGATATTATTGTTTTCCAGTAAAAATATTCCCATCCAGTAACATTAAGCCTGTAAGAAGGCTGGTTATTCAATTAATCTTGTATTTTAAAGAACTCTCAGGTTAGAGCTCAGTGTAATAGTAAAAAACCCAATTCAGAAAGAGTAGCTATTGTATTTACAAGTATATAGATAGATGAAGAATTTTAGGAAGGAAGTGGGAGTATAGAAGTTTTTTTTTGAAAAAAGAACAAAAAAATAAATCAATTCAAAGATCTTCTAGGTGAAAGCACCAAGTATTTGAAATATGGATCTTCAGCTAGCTTATTTAAAATCTCCATATTCTGAGTATTTTCAGAGAATCAGGAGAGGAAGAGAGAATTTCAAGAATCAGAGGAGAAATGGAATTTATCAATTAATAGAACTCAGATACAAGATGTGTCTCTTTTACCAGATGAAAAATTGAAATTATCATAAAGTGTTGCATCAATGCCATAGCTAGCAATATGGCCAATTTTATTTAATAATATTTTAGAAAGTCTAAGGGAACCTTAAGGCTCAATACCAAAAGAGATTAAACATTAAATTGTTTCAAGCTCTTAAGCTCAAAGACATAAGGGTCAAAATTCTAAGGATTTTTGTAATGATGAAGGAATTTCTTGTTTGGAAAAATATGAGTTTTAAATTTTCTTAAAGCTCAAACATTTTTGGTATAATTGAGAGTTATCTCCAAGAAGATATTTCATGCCTTCTCAATATTTAAAAAATAAATACAACCTAATTCTGATTCTTTGAGCTAAATGATAGAGTAAAATCCCCATATCCTTAAAAATGAAAGTGTATGATTATTTCATATTTACGCTTAGCAATTTTCAGTGAAGAAATATTTTGTTATTTAAAAGATCAACAAGCTATATTCCCAGTAAAAGACGGAAAGTATTTTTTATAACTTTAAGTAAGTAGCTCATTACAGATATTTACCATATTCATTCATATTCATATTTTCTCTCAGAAAATACCTCAGTTTCAATCATCAAAATCACATCCCAAAAACATATCATTTGCCTCAAATAAAGTATCCAATAATGACAGAAAAAAGTTGAAAAAATCTCCTATGTTCTAAATTTTTCTATAAAACAAATAGATGCAAATTGAAGAGGAATTTCAAATTTTATTTTAGATATTCTTGGAATCCTTTTTTTTGAATATTCTAATTATCCTGAGATTTTTAATTTGAATTTATATACTGTTAAGTAAAAAAACAAAAGAACAATTAAATATCACCCCCAAATATATTTCTTATTTTTAGCAACATTCCTTTAAAAAATGGGTGAACAAACCTTGAAAATAACAATGGGATAGTTTCAAAAAAGAAAATTTAAATAAGGATATGAGAAAGATGGAAAATTATTACTTGATGTTTTTCAAAAATTGATGAGTTATATTTTAGAAAGCTGAAGAAAAAGCCAATGGAAATATTGAATTTACCTTGTTTAAAAAAACATGATTTTATTGTACCAAGAAAACCTTTAAAATATCCAATGAAAGGCTATTTAATTTGAGCTTTTAGGTCAAACAATAGGCTTTGGAAAACCAATTTTGAGTTAGGTTTGTTTCTGAAAAGATAGTTACTACAAATTTCTTGAAAAATGTTACTAAAACCATGATAGTAAGATAAAAAAATTAATCTCATCAATCCAATAACAATCAGATTTATGTGAATTTTCTGGAGTAATTCAGTAAAAGACAAAGGTATTTCTCAGAGACTTTATCAATTATAAATTTATAAAATATAATTATAAAAAAATGGATAGTCTAAATTTTGTGTATCAAGATCCACCCTCCCCTTCCTAATTATTTTTTTAAGGAATGAGGATGTGGTTAAGAAAAAAGATAAGTTGGAACATTGAGATTTTGTCTAAAGACTTTAATCTAAAGAGAAGTAAGAATTGTGAGATACACAATAGCTTAAGTAGTTTTTTATAGTTCTTATCAAGTAGAATATTTCAGTGGAAAAAAAATTAGGAATATATAATGATTTTTTTTATTGAAGGATTTTTCTTTATGAAATGACCAAGTTTAAAATTCAAATAACATCTTCATCATCTGAAAATTAATTGAAACCCAATAATATATCATTATTAGTATGAAAAAAAATTCTTTTCAAAAATTATTTTGGAAAGAATTCTCTCATAATAGATTTCATTAAGTTTAAAACTAATTTTTCTGATTATTATCAGGTTATTAGTATTAATTTTAGACTTTGAAATGAAATTTTGGTAATATTATAGAAAAAGATTTTTACTAAGATTATTATTATCATGCGTGTCAGGTTGAGTCTATGAAAAGGTGATAATAGATTTATTTACAACCTGAACTATGACTGTGACATGGTAAAATTTGTTATAAAAGGTTTAATCGATGATAATAAGGCTTAATAATAAGATATTTAGGGCTTTACTATTGAGAAATAGTGGTGGTGAGCACTGCTGAAAGCCCTGGGTGCAGCTTTACCTGTTGAGTTGCAATAATAAAGACTACAATAATTAATATTAAAATTATAACTGATTATTTTCCAAGAGTATAACTGTTTTTGACAGTTCTAGCATGTAGGAATTCAAGAGCAGGATGAGGAAACCTTTTCTGGTGGAGAAAAGGTCCCTTTTTATCCTAAAATTGGGTGAAAAAGGCTACTAGAGCTTTCCACGTAGAGGAAGTGAAGATTTTTCACTTCCAAGGACTGGCTTGTGGTTTTAACAAGGCCTGTATAGCCTGTATTGGGCAAAGATGTGGTTTTGAAACCACATCTGGCAGTTTTCACCAATACAGGGTGAGAATTTTCATCTGGGGACCACATAGCCCTTGTCTGATGTGTATGATGTGTAGAATGCTGTACAGAACCTGTACAAAACCGCAGTGTTGACCAAACTATGAGGAATTGAAGTATAGAAAGGCTTCTTTGTCTGTTTGAAACCTCATAATCAATGTTATGGGAGAATATCCCACAGTAAGGCTGTATTGGTCTAACTGTGCAATTTCGACCTTAAAACTGCCATACCTTTTTCAGTTTTTGAAATATAAAGCTCAAAGTTGGTTCATTGTTTAGCCCTGGATGTGCTCTACACAATGGTACCTCATTCAATATAGTTATTGTTAAATATGGCAAAGTTATGCCATGTATAAGGTTTCTTATACATATTCATGATTTTGCCCAAAAACTGTATGGAGCTTGTTTTCCCAATAAATTTTGTTCTAGATGAGATATGGGGGTCTGGATTACACCATTTGATAGCCCTGATTGTTCTCTTTCTATAAAGCCCCCACTTTGGGTATCACACACCCAAAATGTAGAAGCTAGATGAGAGGTGAAGATTTCATTCCCCCTTATTTGACCTTATCTTGATCATAACTTCAGTAATTCTGATGCTAGCTCAATTTTGTTAGTAACATTGGATAGCCCTGACTTAGAGCTTCATTTTGGATACCCATTTGATGGGGTTAAGCCTCTTCCTCTGGATTTCAGATGAAGGGTGAAAATTAAGGTCTATGCTCAGCAAAATGTTGAGCAGGAATAACTTTTTTATTCCTTTTCCCATGATGGTCGGACTTGTATATTTGGAAAGAGGTGAGTTTCGTCTTTCTTTTTATACTTTTTAAGCCGGTTTGTCTCAGCTCCATGTTTTGGTGGTATCTTGGCTCTACCATTGGTTTATGGTATTTGGCTGTCATGCTTGTGCTCTGGTTTTGAGTCACAGGCTGACATACCCTCCCTCTAAAAAAGGCTCATTATTGATTAGAATTTTAAGTCCTCCTAGAGGCCCTGAATCTGCTTATATTAAGGTTACCATCTGGTCTGGCACCTTCTGCCAACCATTTGTCTGTATCTGCTGTCTGGTTCTTAAATCTGACTAAGTACCATCTCTGGTCTTTACCATTCAGCCTTATCTTCCTGGCCTTGATGATTTTCTTCACAGGTCGAGGGAAGCCTTCCACCTCCACTATTTATGGTGGAGTGGGATTCTTTTTCCTGGAGGGGAACTTGTCCTCCTCTGTCTGGAAGTATGGCTTGACCAAACTTACTGGGAATACTGGGTGTTTCCTAGAAAATTCCTCTGTGAGTTTGACTTCCACTGCATTTTCCCCTATCAGTTTAGTGATAGTTAAGGGCCCTGCAAACGAGTCTAACATTTTCTTAGGTCTCTTAAGATTGTTGAAGTTGAGTGTGGAAATTAATACCTGGTCCCCTTCTCTGAAGTCAGGTGCCATGTGAGATTTTTCCCACCTCTGTTTATTGTATCATTTTTCCTCAGCTATACATCTAGCAGCTGTATCACAAGCCCTCATCCAAATGTGATGCAAGTCTTTATCTTCTGGGTGGATAGTCAGAAGATTTTTCTTCAGGTGATTCACAGACCATAGGGGGTTCCACCCATTTTCTACCAGTGAAGGTGATTTCCATGTGGTGGAGTGCTGGCTTGTGTTGTAAGCCAGCTGGACTGCTGGTAGAAGGGTAACCCAACCATGGGTGTATCCTTTGTGGTGCTTGTATTCCATGCCATATGCACAGAATCTTCTGATGATGTCTGCCATTGTTTGGATCATCTTTCAGCTAAACCATCTTTCTGTGGATGGTATGCTGTGGAGAATTCATGTTCAGCACCAAGAATGTCATACAAGTTGGTCCAAAATTCTGATGTGAATTTTGGGTCCCTATCACTAATGATAATTTTAGGGATTCCACAGGTGGATATTATGTTATCCCAAAATAACAAGGCAGTATCCATTGCTGTATCCTCCTTGTGACATGGTAGGAACCTCACACTCTTGCTGAACCTATCAACCATGATAAGGCAAGAATTGAAGTTTTCTTTGCCTCCTGGGACAAGTCCTTTAACCCAGTTCATGTTGATGGTTCCCCATGGGTGTTTGGGTTCTTTTATGTGTTGAAGTAGCCCATACTTTTCCCATTTTTTCTGTTTGCCTTCTGGCATCTTTCACAAGTGTTTATATATTCAATCCACTCTTGTTCCCATTTGAGCCACCAATCTGTGCTTGCTACCCTTTCCTTGGTCCTGTCTTCACTCATGTGTCCCATATAGGGGCATTCATGGCATTCTTTCAGGATCATGGATATATGGTCCCTGTCTACTACTAGGAGTGCACTTGTATGCATCTCTTTATGGTAGAGAAGGCCATCTATAAGGAGAAACTTGTTGTCCTTATAGTCCCCCAACCAGGGTTCCCCTAAATGGGATTCCAGTTCTGGGATCCTGTATTTATGTTGTAGGATTTGCAACAATATGTCACACTGTTTGTGTTTAGCATATGTATTCATCACTGCATTGAAGAACTTATTATGCAGCTCTGAGGAGCTTATTCCCAATATGGGAGTTTCTGTTCCTTCTGATCCAGTGTCTCCACTGACTGGGGTACCATTTCCTGGTACCCATTCTGAAAATCTCAAGTTTTTCCTGCTATCTCTTTTTATGAAATGGATAGGGATTTTGGCTTCTACTTCAGGGTCACAAGCTGGATTTCCAATGGCAATCTTCTGAGGCAATCTGTATTGGTGTGGCTTTTGACTTCTTTGTATATGATGGTCATATTGCCTCTATACTCTTTGATGGCTATTTGCCACCTCAGCATGTGTCTATTGGTAGTCTTCATGTTCAGTAAATACTTCAAGGCTGTGCAGTCTGTGTAGAATTCAAAGAATGCACCCTCCAAATAATAATGGAGTTTCTCCAGGGCCCAGACTAGGCATAGGCATTCAGCCTGGGTGGCCCCATACCTGGCTTATGAATCTTTCAGTTTCCTAGAGATGTAGCATATCACTCCCTCTCTTTGCTTCCCATCTACTATTTGTTTCTGGTGAAGGGCTGCCCCTAAGCCTTGGCTGCATGCTGCATCTATGTATAACTTGAATGGTAGTTCAAAGTCAGGTAAGACGGGCACAGGTGCATTTGTGAGCTCATGTTTAATCCTCTCATATGCATCTCTTCCTTCCTTGGTAATTTCAAAAAGTACATCTTTCGAACAGAACTTGTATGGACTACTAGTCATGTGGGAAAACTTTCTGATGTGGTTTCTGTAGTAGCTAGCAAACCCAAGTAAAGAGTGAATCTCTTTGATGTTCTTTGCTAATGGCTTTTGCAGTACTGCTGCTACTTTATTCTGGTCTATGGACAGACTAAGACCCAAGACTTTATGTCCTAGTGCCAGTAGTTCCTGTTGGCTAGAATTACACTTCTTAAGTGAAATTTACAGATTGTTGGGTGTGCATTTACTAAGTACTCTGTCTATGTACTGCACATGGTCTTCCCATGTCTCTGAGTATATAATGATGTCATCAATATATATTACTATCCACCCCTCCAATATTTCTTCTTGAAGTATTGTGTCAATCATCCTTTGGAAGTGGGCTGGTGCATTTTTGATTCCAAATGGCATCTTTATGTATTCATATATTCCCATATGGCATATTATTCTGAGTACTTTCATGGAGTTTGGCTTAACTCCATTATTGTGGAAGCCTTTCATACAATCCATGTTGGGTATGTATTTGGATTTTGCCAATTTGTCTAGGGCATGAGGTATCCTTGGGTTAGGGTATCTGTAAGCTTTTGTGTAATTATTCAGAGCTCTGAAATCCCCACACAACCTAGATTTTCCATCATTCCAGGTGATAAGGACAGGAGTGGCTATTTCCACTATGTCATTGTGTCCTATCTTCCTGATGACATCCATTTCCAGGAGTTCATTGATGTGTTTCTCAATTTCCTCCCTAGTCTCCAGACTTTCTGGGTATGGAGGTCTTCTTAGCATGGGTGGATAGGGCCTTTCCACATCCAGATATGATTGTATATCATGGCCTCTGATTCTGCCTAATGGTTCTTCACCAATAGAAAATGCTGGTCCATTTTTTCTTAGAAGCTTCAGTAAGCCGAGTTTCTGCTTACTGGTGAGGGTATTGTTCAATTGGCCCTCCCTGAACCCATTCAGTAATTTTTGTAGAGGGACATGGGAAGATATATTGTCTATGTCAAGTGAGAATTTCTTTTCCTTGTTTGTACCAATAGTAATATGCCTATTTTATTGTTGTAAATATCAATGCCATACATCCTCTGGTAGTCTGTTCCCAGTAAAAACCCTTGGATTTGGGCATCTTCAAGTAAAAAAACTCTGGATTGAGTCTGATAGCACCTTTCCTGTGGAATACAATTATATCTTTGATAATTGTCCCAATGGATGTAATATTCCCTGATGCACTTTTGAAGTTCTTTGCCTTGGTTGGGAAGAGTTGTTTTTTCCAATTTGGCAAGTGATGACCCAGATAATTTCTGGCCACTATTGAGAATTGTGCTCCACTGTCAATGATCAATGGGTGCTGAGCATTGTCTATGCAAACAGTAATCTTTGTGACTGTCCAATGTATGTATGCCATTCCTTTAGTTGGTGTAACTAGGAATGTTTGTGAATCTTGTGTGTGTTTACACAAGTTTTTGTTTTCTGTGTCTTGTGGTATGCCTCCTTCTACCTGTATGTCCTGAATTTCTAGCAGTGTTTCCTCTGGGTACTCCACTAGAAATTCCTCTCTTGTGTCTTGTTCTTCATCAGATTGTTCTCTTATGGCATCACCCATAGAGGCTGATTCAAAATCCTCTGTGGGGGATTCCTCCTCTGGGACTTTCTCAATGGCATAGAATTTCTTCTTGGTCTTTGGACATCTATTGGCATAGTGGTCTGTTGAACCACAGTTGTGACAAGTATTCTTCTTCTTGATCACTTCTGCTTTTTTTGGGTTTGTCTTTGAAGTCCACCCTGAAAGTTTGTTTCTCCTTGAAACTACTGCTTCTGAATTGTGAATATTCTCCTATATTTCTTCTTTTCCTTACATCTTGTAAGGTGTTTGCGATGTCCTCTAGAATGCAATTGTGGTCGCATCTGCATTTCACTTCATGATCTAGTTCTCCTGGCATTTTTGTCAGGAGTTTGTGATTCCTCATCTGAATATTCATTTGAGGATAAATGGCTTTGAGTCTTTTAAGCTTTCTGAAACACCACTCATATGTATCTTTGTACACAGAGTACTTGTCATTTTCAAATGAAATGGTCTTCTGCCATATCAAAGTAGAATTGCTGTACTTTTGGATGATTTGACTCTTCCACCATGGCCAGTTTCTTCTGCCATTTATTTCTTTCATCTCTGTGTACCAAATACTAAAATGTCCTTTGAATTCTGTATTGATTCTAGCAGTAATCCAGTAGTCTGGTATGCTTGGTACATCAATGAAGAGTCCATCAATATAATCAATGAGCTCCATATGATCATATTCTCAAGTTCCAGAGAAGGTGGGCCAGCTTGAGGCCTTCCTTCTCAGAATAAGACATATTTTATCCATCCTGGTATTGAGATGGAGATCTTGCCTCATTCACCAATATGGAATCTGATTTGATGTCCTCTTGGTGATATGGATTATCCATAACATGGCCTTGTGGGTGGGGCTTCATGTTTTGGAAGACATTAGACAGTTTGTTTATGTCTTGATCCAAACAATCCCTGTACCGTTTTCTGTGGTGTTGTTTTTCAAAGACTTGATTAAGTCTTTTATTGGATCTTCAGAGGCTTTGCTCAATTGAGAATTTCCCTCTTGAAGAGTTTTGAAAATTTTGTCCATGGGGGATGTTAATGTTTTCATCCTCTCATGGTTTGCTTAGAGTTCTGAAAACTGCTTTTGAGTTTTATCAGCAAATTGGGACATTTGTACCCACAGTGCATCACTATTTAAGTTCTCCTTGCATGTAACAAAATTATGTTCAATGTGAGTGGGGGTAATATTTCTATTGATGGGGCTAATGATTATAGAAGTATGCACAACTCTTTCTGGCTCTTGTGTACTTCTTTCACCAAGTCCAACAGCTTCTGGATCATTGGGTCTGACTCTCTCTGCCTTTGGCCAAAAGAGGTCTTGTTTTTGCCCTTGTATCCTTGTCTTCTCCAAGAAACTACCTGGGATTGTGAAGAGTGGTGACTCTTGGCCACTGATATGCTGGTTCCTGAATGGTGTGAAGCCACTGGAGAACTGGTTTGGCCTACTCCTTGTGAGCCTGAAGTAATCTGAGTATGCCCTGTCCGGGTGAGCTGTTCTTCTATAGCTTGGATAGTGGCTTGATTCTCCCTTATGCTGTTTGCCCTCACCTCCAGGAGTATGAACTTCCTGGCTGGATTCCAACCTTTGGTGATTTCCATAATGTCTTTGAAGGGTATCTCTTTGAGACATATCTTCTGGAAACTTGCTCCAATTTCTGCCCAGTGGGATGCTAGGTTGAACCTCTTGCTGTCCATGCTCCATTGAAAAAGGTCTTTGAGGAGTTGATGGAGCTGAAGAACTTGATCCATATCCTTCCAGTCATCTGGTCTGAGCTTTCTGTTGAATTGGAATGTGAATGGCAGAGTGGGTATGATTTCCCTCAATGTCTTGCCATCCACCACTGTGTCCAAGGTGGCCTCCTCCAGGTCTTCTGGTTCTGGAAAAGCTTTCTCTTTCCTCTGGCTGGTTCTCTTGGAAGCCAAGGTTTCTGAGGTGTACAGGTGACATATCAGTGTTTGCAAGCAGTCAAAAACTTAATGTTCTTAGGTTATTTACCTTTGAATGTGCCTTGTACAAATTTGTTGCCTACTGCTTTTGGAAATTTCCCTTTAGAGATTACAACTGGGTTAATGATTGTAATCTTCTGTGTACAAGTGGTTAAGGTTGGTTTACCTTGTATTGATGAAGAGCTTTGTGGTTTTCTATTCCTCTGAGTGGCAATTGGTGTCCAATTTTTAGCTGTGATAATGCCTTCACTGTGCCTCTTTCCTTTGCCCTTGTGGACCTCTGGTTCTGAGGGTGTCATTGATGTGTTGGCCTGTGACTGGGTCTCAAGTGGGATGGAATTTTCTTCCACTGAATCAAACAGGAGAAAGAGGCCTTAATGTCAGGTAATACTTCTTAAAAGGCTGTTTGCACGTCTAAGAATGGCCTCTGGGCAATATATTTCTATATTATGCCCTTGTATTGTGACAGTACAATTGAAATTAATAATTACAAATCAGAAATACAGCTTATGGATATCTGGTACACTGTTTGTATACCAGCATCTCACAGATAAACTTGCAGTTAGCAAGTATAATCCAAAAGGTGGTTCTGTAAAGGGCAATTGAAATTATCAATATACCCAACCACACCTCTAATACTGTTGGCTCTACAGTAATAGGTGTCCTTTTTAATTAAAAGATGGACAGTATTGATGGCTTAAAGTGTTTAAATAGGCAAAAAATGCCAAAAATAAGGGTTGTTGTGGTGATTAAACCACACAACAAGGGAATTTAAACAAAAAACAATGGTATATAACATATACCACTCAAAAAATACATATAAGATATATGTTATAATTTATTTTTTAATGAAATTATGCCTAGAAAAAAAACAAAATTTTAGAAATAAAAAAATAGTAAGAAAAATACACTTTTATGCATAAAAAGGTCCAAAAAATACAAAAAACACAGCCAGGCTCCCAAAGTGTCAGGTTGAGTCTATGAAAAGTTGATAATAGATGTATTTAAAACCTAAACTATGACTGTGACACAGTGAAAATTATTATGAAAGGTTTGATTGATGATAATGAAGGTTAATAATGAGATAATCAGGGCTTTAATATTGAGAAATAGTGGTGGTGAGCGCTGTTGAAAGCCCTGGGTGCAGCTTTACCTGTTGGGTTACAATAATTAAAGTTATAATTATACCTGCTTATTTTCCATTAGTATGACTGTTTTTGACAATTGTACTATGTAGGAATTCAAGAGCAAGATGAGGAAACCTTTTCTGGTGGATAAAATGTCCCTTTTTAGCCTAAAATTGGGTAAAAAAGGCTACTAGACCTTTACATGTAGAGAAAGTGAAGATTTTTCACTTTCAAGGACTGGATTGTGGTTTTCAAAAGGCCTTTATAGCCTGTATTGGGCTCAGATGCGGTTTTGAAACCACATCTGGGCAGTTTTCACCAATACAGGGTGAATTTTCATCTGGGGACCACATAGCCTGCTTCTGACGTGTATGACGCATAGAATGCTGTACAGGACCCCAGTATTGAACAAACTATGAGGTATTGAATTATAAACAGGTTTATTTGTCTGTTTGACACCTCATAAATATTCTTATGGGAGAATATCCCACAGTAAGGCTGTATTGGTCTAGCTGTGGGATTTTGACCTTAAAGCTGCCATAGCTTTGTCAGTTTTTGAGATATAAAGCTCAAGTTGTCTCCTTTTGTAGCCCTGGATGTGTTCTACATAATGCTACCTCATTTGATATGGCTATCATTCAATATGGAAAAGTTATTCCATGTACAAGATATTTTGTACATATGTATAATTTGCTTAAAATCTGTATGGAACTTGTTCGCCCCATAATGTTTGTTCTAGATGAGATATGGGGAAGTGGATGCCACCATAAGACAGCCCTGATCGTTCTCTTTCTAAAAAGACCCCACTTTAGGTATCTCACACTAAAACTGTAGAAGTTAGATGAGAGGTGAATATTTTATTCCCCTTTATTTGACCTTATATTGGTCATAACTTCAGTAATTTTGATGCTAGCTCAATTTAGTTAGTACCACTGTATAGCCCTGACTTAGAGCTTTATTTTGAATACCCATTTTATGGGGTTAAGGCTCTTCCTCTGTATTTCAGATGAGGGTTAAAATTAAGGTTTATGCTTAGCAACAACTTCGAGCAGGAATAACTTTGTTATTCCTTGTCCTATGATGGTGGTACTTGTATATTTGGAAATAGGTGAGTTTACTCTTTATTTTGAAACTTTCTTTAGCTCGTTTGGTCCAGTTCCATGTTTTGGTGATATCTTGGCTCTACCATTGGTTTATGGTATATGGCTGTCATGCTTGTGCTCTGGTTTTGAGTCACAGGCTGACAATGCTTTCTCTCTTTGGATTTATCAATAATATTAAAGATTTTTTCTTATCAATATTAAATTTCAAATAATCATTTTTGGTTTTCTTTTTTTAAAATATAGTATTTCCTTTCAGGAAACTGCAATCAAAATTTTACCTTGATATATTGTTTAGTAATTTCAAGATTTTGAATTTAGACTGTCCCAGGTATTAGAAAGATCTGATACAGTTTTTTTTCTTAAAATTTTACTTAAAATTATACAAATCAATAAATCAAATAAGATGTGGGATAAAATTGAAGATAGGTAAGTTTTATTAGGAATTGCACTTGATATTATTCTAGCACATGAGAGGAACAGGGAAACATATGAGAAGAAACTCAAAAAATAGTCACTTAAAATTTTGCCTTCCATGCGAGTCCCTCATTTATTTTAAACACAGAATTATCATAAAAAGTGATAAAACTTACCTCACAGTGTTATATTTGAGGCCTCTTGAAATAAGAGATTTTGAAGCAATATATATTCAAGCTTTAGTAGAGGATCTCACTGGGCTTAAATCACCAAAAAGTAATAGAATGAAAATACAGGTGTAACTGAAGATATATGGTAGTGTGGTATACCTGTACAAGTTTGGATTAATGCACAAACTAAGCAAGAATATTTTTCAATTTTCCTTAGGCATTTCCCAATATATTATAGTATTTATTTCTTTTCAAAGGAAATTCTAAGAATAACAAACACCATGAAAACCCAATAAATACCCCTTGTTAATAAATGAACTTGAAAATTATGATGTGACACCCCAATGCACCAACCAGATGATATTAAAATCCGAGGTATTGGTTGACCTAAAACAATTATTTTATATATATATTTCTCACTTCTTAATCATTTTTTGTTAATTCAATTTTCTTGAAATATTGTGGGTAGTAAAAATGAGCAAACATATATTACAGCACAGAAGTTCCTAGTTACATTGAGGTTGCATGGAATTAAATTTCAGGGCAGAGTTGTTGCATAATAGCGGTCATAAATATTAATTGAAAGTTCATTAATATATTAAAAAGGTATAATTTGGTATTGAGATTAAAATTAGTCTTTCTATTAATTTTGAGAATAAAATGAATATTAAATTGAGAGGGTTAAATCTAGGAGAAGTGTTTAATTCAGGCTTAGGATATCATTGAAAAAAGAAAACTACAGGTTTATTGTATTCTATGATTCCTTTGAGGAAGTCTATCATTAATAAAAGGAGTTGAAAAGATGTCAAATCCTAGTAATACTCTTATGATCCTGATGAGGTGGCCATTGTGATGTTAGAAAAAAGAAATTCAAGATTTAAGTGTATATAGATGGTAAAATGGTATGAAAAGTGGATGGAATACACTAGTAAGAAGAGATTAGACAGTAGAAGTATCACAGTAGTATTACAGAAGGTTCAAAGCAAAATCACACAAGTTTCACAAGGGTGTACTGTAATACAGTTACAGTTACAGGATGCCTATTTACAGAGAAAGACAGGATAATATAGAAAAATTACAATACAGTAGTCATGGAGATAAGGATTCCAGGTTTTTCAATTGATTATATAATCAATGACATTATCAACAGGAATTAAACTAAGATTACTAATAATGGAGATAAGGATCCCAGAAAACTCAATTGATTACATAATCAATGACATCACCAACAGGAAATAAACCAGGGTTACTAATCGTGGAGATAAGGATCCCAGGAAACTCAATTGATTACGTAATAAATGAAATAACCAATAGAAAGTAAACCAGGGTTACTAATCATGGAGATAAGGATCCCAGGAAACTCAATTGATTACATAATCAATGAACTCACCAACAGGAAATAAAACAGGGTTACTAGTCATGGAGATAAGGATCCCAGGAAACTCAATTGATTACATAATCAATGAAATAATTAAACAGCAATTAAACTAGGATTACTAATCATGGAGATGAGTATCCCAGAAAATTCAATTGATTACAAAATCAATGACATAATTTGCCCACAATTTCCCCACAAATGCCAAAAAATCAACTAAAATACAGGTAATATGATTCAAGGAAACTGTATTTTCCCCACAATTTCTTAATTAAACCAGGCTTTATTTTACAGCCACACTCAAAAAAAACACAGCCTAGAACAATGGAAAAAATTCTAACTCCCCTGTTTTTGACACTCCCATGGAGGCCCCAAAAACTATAAATAGAGGTCCCCTCCTGCCTCAATTATTTTTTTCTCATGGCCTAGACAGAGGTACATCACAAAAATGTAACTTCTGAATATTTTTTTAGAGGGAAATCCCTTCCATCTATCGACATTATCCTAATTTTTTAGGAATACTCAGTAGCTAAGCTCAGAAGTATAGTTATCCCATCCCCATTCCTAAATTATTCTCAGTAGCACTGTCTGTGTATAATTAATAGTATTCAGAAGTTTTTCTACTTTAATTCATAAACTCATCTCATCAGCTATCTCCATGCCCTTATTGATCAGTAGCACTGTCTCAGTTTTCTTTATATAATTGGTAGTAGATAATAGCTGGTCTATGTCAATTTTTAAGTTAAACTCATTGACTATCCCATAGATATTGTTACCCTATTCCTAAATGTGCCCAGTAGCCAAGCTCAGTAGCACTGTTTGAGTGATTTATAATTAATAGTAGCTAAAAGCTGGTCTACTTTAATTCATAAGCTCATCTGATTGACTACCCCCATTCCTAAATCTGCTCAGTAGCATTGTCTGGGTGTTTTTAGATAATATTAGTTAAAAGTTGGTCTAAATTATTTTATAAATCTATCCCAATGACAAAGCTCTTTACTTAGTAGCCAAGCTCAGTAGTAAATTGAACAATAATTGTGTCAGTCATCCGTAGTTATCATCATAAAATTATTGAGACCTTAAAAAAATAGCAGTGTTTTTTATTATTGGTTATTTTATTATCAACAGTGTTATCATCAAAATTGGGAATCCCTCAAGGTGTTACTTTTGTCATTAAAAGAATTAAAGATTCTTTTCCCCAGTTTTATATCTTTATTTATTTGTGTTAAGGCGTACTAAACCATTGTTTCCAGATCAAACAAAGTCTGATAGAGTCTGTTTAATATACGTTTCTGAACCAGCCACTATCAAATAAATTAGATTGATTGTGGAGCTAAATTAAATATAATTCAAAATTATTAGTAAGGAAAGTATAGAGTATTCTAGCAAACAAACAGAGCAAGGGTTACAAGCTTGAACAACAATTCAAAACTTTTTTCTTGTAATTTCCCCTTCCAGGTACTGCCTCATTTTATCTCACACAAGAGGAGTTCCCATAGTAGGAGAGTTAATTTTAGAGTATACATATATTGAGATAAGAGGCTATCATAAAGAACAAAATAGAATGGAAAATTACAGTAAATTATAAAATAGTCAATATTCTTTTAAATAGAGTAAGAGGAGTTAGATAAAAAAGGCCTACCAGTGTGATATTAGAAAAATTATACAAAAGGAGAGAAAAATCTCAAGAATCTCAAATTTATAAATTCCATATTGATATAAATTGCAAATATTCTAAAAAACCCATTTTACAAAAGATCTCACTCATTTAAATATTTAATTAAAGATTCAATTTTTTTTTTTGGATTTAAAATGAAGCTTATGTTTTTTCGATTTATCAGAAAGAAGTTCAGAAGTGTTAAAATTATCTCTGCAAATATAATTCCTGAGTCATTTGAAAATAGAGTGAAATTAGAATCAGGAAACAGAACATTTAAAAGTTTTATTATGAACAATTTTAAGGCTATAGTAGCAGTGAAAAAATTTGAGAAATCTATTTTTTAAATTTAAAGTTTCAGGCTTTTTTGGATGTAAAAAACTTTATTTTGAAGTCCCTTTTAATTTCTGAATTGAATTTATCTTCAAGGAATGGTAGAGGTTATCCAGTCTCCTATGGCTCCAATGAAGTTTTCAAAAGCTTTATGAGAGGTGAAATAAAGATGAAAGCCTTTTCTATTGCTTATTGGATTAGTACGGAAGTCTCAAATATTAAGGCTATAGCCAAGGAGCTATTCGTCCATATAGTATGAAAGTGATTAAGCTACTAATTAATTCTTTTTTATCAAAATATTTTTTTAATTTTATAAGAGGATTCATTATATTATTTAGAATCATATTTCTAATATTTGATCCAAATTTTAACAAAGAAAATCAAAATAACTAGGAATATTTTTCAAAATAAGATTTAACTTTTGACTTCAATAAAATGATATTTTAAGTGAAAATTTCCTCCTTTACTATCTTGAGATTTATAAAGTTTTTTCTTATCCTAAAATATAAAAATCTTGATTTTTTAAAAGTGGATGGAAGGAGCTGAAAAGTTTTCTTATATTTGATACAAGAAATGCTCTCATTATAATAAAAAAAAATTAAATTAGAATTAAGTTTAAATATATATATCCCATCCCTACTAAAACTCTTGAATAAATGAGAGTATTAAAGATTAATAGGAATATTTGAAAATATTTTCAAATTTCCAAGCTTATTTTAAAATGTTGGAGTTTTGGATGAATAAGATTTAAAGATAATTTTGGCTCTGCCTAATAGCCTCTTCCCTTCTTTTCTAAATTCCCTCCTTAAATTATTATTATCATTATTGATATATATATCTTATATATCATGGGAAAAAATTGAAAATTATTTCTAATTTAATTATTTGTGTATTGAAAATATATAAGTCTATTGGAATTGTCTCCAAATATTTGAAAAAAGTATCTTATGTTGTATAATAAATGAAAGAACGACTATCAATAGATTTATTATTAAAGCTTAATATAAGAACTAAAATAATTATACATGGAATCTCCCCTCTTAATTGTAGAAAAATTCTTAAACATTTTTTCAAATTTGAAATTTTTAAATTAATTTTAATTATTTAGAATAAGATATCTTTAAATTTTAAATAGTAATTCTTTTTTTGTTCATTTAGAGATTTTGTTTTTGAATGAAATTTGGAAATCATGTTTATTTTTATTGAAAAGATCTTATAAGTTTTGTTCTGATATTTGGTAAGGTAAAAATTCGAAACTTTTTGAGTCTTTATATCAATTCATAAATTTCAAAAAGAATATTTGAATAATTATAATTAAAATTAGACCTTCTTTTTATTTATGGATGTTCTTGAACAAAGAGTTTGCAAAATTATGTATCTTTTGGAGTTCTAATCTTTGTTCACATTCGGGACTTCAAATAATGGTAGCTGGCTTCAATAATTACATCCCACACATAAGGAATATTTACCCTACCCAATTTTTGATGATAGAAATCTGTCTTCTTTGATAATAGATATATTTTGATTTAATTTCAAACCTCTTTCTGCTTTTTTGAGAATATGAAAACAGGTATTAAGTGTTCTGTGTTCATAATAATCTAATCACAATAAGCATCTACATTCCGCATTTGATACAAATTGATAATCAATGCAATACTCAGGAAATATTCCTAATCAAAATCTTCAAAATTTGGATTAAATTATTTGCATGCTTGAGTTTTTTTTGTAAAATTTCCAGTTTTTTGTGAGCTTATGCTTGAGGGATAAATTACTTTAAGATTTTGGTATATCTTTATATCATGCTAAAGAAGAAATTTGTATAATCTTCACAAAAGTGATTAGTTTCTTAGTTTGATACGCGTAATATTTAATCATAATTTTTCACAATTTTTATAATTTATTTTAGACCATCCAAATAATTATTACTCCTTATGAGTTTGAAATCATGTAGTAAATATTTTTTTTTGAAAGAAAAATGAAAGTAGAACAAAAAAATAGAGAAACCCCCCCAACCAGAAGAAGAAGATGGTGTATTGATAGAGTACATCAATGATCAATGAGCCTGGTGATCTTAACGGATGAGTTACGTCATTCTATGGGTCCACCTTTATTTCTCATAAAGGTACTGAGTAATCCTTTAAGATCAAAGTACGAGGCTTAAGAATGAACATTCCATCGTAGATTTGTTCACTATACTTCCAAAAAGAGAGCTTTGACAGGTTTGCTCGCCAGGGTTTCGACTGATACAATATAGGGTAGGTATTTTGGCATCATGATAGATCAGAGTCACATCTACCAATGTAATTTGATTGAAATGGCGTCTTGAGCCTTAAGCCATCCAAAGGACCAATGATGAAGTCAAGCCTAATTCAAATCCAGCCTGATGTACAAGAATGTAAAAAAGGGACTTCTTTCTAGCTTGAGACCAAGTAGCCAGCTTGACTGTAAAGCCGACTTTCTCTCCAGCTTGGCATAAGTGACCGAGCGGACGTGCAGTACATTATTCAAAAAGTGCCCAGGTGTGCTCGTCAAAAGCATTCAGGGTCCGTCCTAATGACATAATATTACAAGATCTAACCCTTAGATTATTGAAAGGAAAGATGTCTTTTGGATAAACTGCAATCGTATTGACGGAGGTCTCCAATACGCTATGCCACGCAAGGGCCAAAAAAAAGTCAAATTGGCCTTCAAATCACTTTTTATTGATACGTTTTCGATTATATAAGGAGGAGAATTGGCTTCCTAAATTACTTTCTCCATCCTCAGCTCATAATTTTTTATTTCAAAAAAAAGTCGACATTTTGACTTTTTCAGATTCCTTATTCTTGTCAAAAAAAACAATTAAATAAATTTCACCTGTTTGAAGTGATCGTTAAGAAGAAAATTGACTTTTCATCAAAAACCAAATTATTAAAAGTGTAAAATATAAATTTCAAAAAATAACAGAAGAAAGTAGTAGAAAAATGCAACGAATGAGCTTTCAAAGAATTATATCGCTTTCGATTTTGATTATTGGTCTAGTTGGATGCGGATCGACACCCAAAACCGAACCGTCAGCGTCACTAGGTATCGGCTCCTTCACCCCATTACTCAAAGCCAGAGCTTTCGGAGGGCTTTCGGGAAACGGGCAAGCCACTAGGGGCTTCAAAAGCATGAAAAAAAGAGCGTCAGTGTTGGATCGTTAGACGAAACGCTCACATCCACCTTGAAAGTTGAAACTGAGATTGATCGTCTTCATTTTTCTATGCAGAGGCGCTGCAGACGGTGGTATTGCTGCCAAAGGCGCTGCTGGTGGTAGTGGTGGTGGCGGTGGCGGCGAAGGTGGTGGTAAAACCACTCTCGACGCTTCTGGGAAACGTGAAAAGGCGGCGCAGGTTATGAATCGTGTGACGGCTGGGTAAGTGATTTTCTGGAAGGCTTGTCCTCGGAGTCTACTTGCGCAGACGCCATGGACTGATGAGAACCTACAAACGACGTATTCTTTCCTCTCTTGAGCGTAGTCTTTCCCTGGTGCCGGTAGCACCCCTTGTGACCGGCGCGGTTGCTAAATCTCTTGGTTCCGGCGCCTGAGCTTCCACAACGACCAAACTCTTCTTTGAGAGAGAACAAATTTTGGGAGTGGCAAAGATGTTTTCTTTTGTTTGAGTGCTGTATGAAATTGAAAAGTGACTCAGACGCCCCGTGGGTAATTTGTAACGTAATTTTTCGACAAGATTTGTTTTTTGATGTAGATTAATCAAGTGCATAGTTTTTGTATTATATACCTGAGCCTCAAGGGCGCCATCGCAAGGAAACTATCCAAAAGGCGATTGCGCTGTCGCACATCGAACATCACATCTCAAGTGGAACTCAGTGACCGGAGTGGCAATGCCGATGACGGAGCCGGTGGACGAGTGAAGGTATCCGTGGATAAGATATCCCAATCTCAGGCTCCTGGGAGGAGTCCTCCGGGGCAAAGGGACTCTTCGGCATCCATCATCAGCCATGAGCTGAGATCGATGCAGCAAGCACCGAGGCTGCGAAACATATCTCATTCTCTGGCGCAGCTCGGCATGGATGCCACGCTGAATTAAGAAAATCTGACATCTCTACCACAAAGTTCTATACATTTTCCCTTGTTTTCACGAATATATCTTAATTTAAAATAAGATAAATTCAAATAGAATATATGATACTACTTAATATAATAAAAAGAAATTAAAGAAAAACAGGGGAGAGATTTGGTATGACTCAAATCACAGAGAATTGTTTGGAGATTAAATTGAGAATATGATAATTCTAAAATATTTATGCAGTATGTATTTAAGGTCTAAGAAAAATTGGTTCAATTTAGGACTTCTCTTAAGTATGATTTTGAAGAGGCCCCAAGGTGAAAAATTTTCAAACCAAAAGGTATTGTCTCTTGAAATTTCTTCAGAATTATATACTAATAGCTATTAATTATTTGAATATATGCAAGATTTTCTTTAATTATTATTGTTTAACCAGGAACTGTATGGTATATCTGCGTAGTGAGCTATAGCTTACAAATCAGGATTACAACAATCAAGTCATACTGACTCAAAATGTTGAGGAGATAGTTAGAAGGTATAAAGTTATCTTTTGAAGAATTATTAAAATTTAAACCAAGCTCAACTCCTAAACCCAATGAAAAGATCCAAAAAATGAATTCATTAAATCACTGTTTCAATTTTTAAGAAGGAAAAAAGAATTAGTAAGTATATGACCCCCAAAACTCACCAGAAAGGTAAGGAAACAAGTGAAAATCACCAAATTTGAGTTCATAGTGAGATAAAATATTAATAAAAAAAATCCTAATATCTGGATCAAGCTAGTGAAAGCCCCTTAAGGTGACAAAAAGAGAGATTTTTATGTGAGAAATAAAATATTTTTTATTAAAATTTGATGATTGTGTTGTAATTAATCCTTAACACTGCACTATTGAGATTGAGATATATGTCTTCCAAATTGAATGAGTATAGATCCATTTTTTCAAGAAATAGTTTTAATAAGCCTCAAATCTCTCAATAGTTAAATTTTCATTATTTAAGGTATTTTATCTTTTATGGGGTATCTTTTGACTTGGGAGAAGGTAGTTTACTACCTTCCCTGACATATTTATCCTTAGGGGTACATGTCATGATGTGGTAAATTGACACAAAGGATTTCTGAAATGAATATTAAGTGCATTTCCCCCTTTTCAATGATTGAAAAATATTATTATTAATTTATTTTGCTTCTCTCTTCCTCTTGTACTAATTGAACCATTTCTTCTTTGATAACAATATTTTGGAATAGTGTGAGCCTTGAGGTATATTTTACATACCCAAATAGGCCAAAATTAATATTCAAATAAATTCTGAACTATGAATAACCCATAAGTCATGCATATATCAAAAATGCCTCATTTTTGATTTAAAAAAAGATGGATGACTTTTTTTGAATAGGTAAATCCGTGGATTTAAGGCCAGATTTTGATTCTACACAAAAACTCACCCAGGGTAGCTCCATAGAGTAAATAAGCTTAAATTAAATCTATGGTGTGGTAATATGGAAAATAGTTCAATACCACATGAAAGAATTGTGAAATTTTTATTTCTCAATTTCATGCAAAAATAATGGGAATGTGAGAAATCCCATGTTACATGTACACTAAGATTAGTGTTATGCATGCTTTTGGCACTTAAAATTACAGTATTCTCATGTACAGTTTTAGTACACCAATTATGGATATTAGTCTTTAAGCCTGAATTACTATTTTTGACATGATAATAGCTAAGGGGGACAAAAGGAATCAAAGAGACACAGGGTACCCAACTTCTGGGCCTTTGAGGCATGAATACCTTTAAAGATTTGATCCTTGGCTGATAATGGCCCAATTAGTATAATAAAAACTTTTGGGAACTTGGTTACCAAGTTAAACTCTCATTGAATCATGAGAAAATTTCAAATACACTGCTATTTTGATGTGACAAGGAGGCAAAGAGAAACTTAGACTCCTGTAACCATTTCAGTTCTTAAACATTTTCAATAGATAAAACTTAACAGAGTAATTAAAACCCTTTTTGGACTAGTATCCATTTATTTATCTCATAGAAACCTGCTATAATGTGCCATTTGCAAATCTATATATCAATAAGGTACAAAATCCAGAAATTCATTCAAAATACAATTATTAATTAATTGTTCTGAAGCTTTCAGGAACAATTTAGAATGGTTGGATCCATAAAGAAACCAAAAAGAGTTAAAGTTTAATAAGTAAAATTAAAATCTTTACTTACAGTCCATCTTTGATAATTCCACATTAAACACTGAATCTTTAAAAATTCACAGAAAATACAACCTCTGATGAAATTTCCAATAAATTTGATAAATTTGAGACATAAATGTTCATTTCACAATAAAAGAAGATTTACAGTTGATACTAATTTTATTATAAAACATAAATGGGTTGGTAGTCATGTAAAAGCCTTAAATAAGTAATTATAATAATCTTATGTTACAACAGATAATTCAATGAATAATATAAAAAAGTATATGTAAGGTTTGAATATGAAACAATAAGTAAAAATTACTAATATTTTACTTATTTTATTATTAATGTCCTTATAAATAAAATAAATAAGATAAAAATAATTATAATAATAAAGAATTATTATAATTATGGTGTAAAAAATAATCATATTATTAAATAAATATTATAATATAATTTGTATTATGAAAGAATAATATAATCTATATTATGAAATAATAATATACTTGATATTATGAAAGAATAATATAAGAAATAAATATATTAATATTTGATAATTAATATATTTAAAATCACTTTATTATTGTTACCAACAAAGAATAAAGGTGTAAAAAATTGTTTTTGATTGATAAAAAACAATTAATAACTATAATATTACTAATATGAAAGTTAAATATTATTAGTAATAATAAAAGAAATTAACCTACTTTTGAAGCTTAATATAATAATTTTGGAAAAATTTACACCAGATAATGTAAATACAACTTATTTAAATTGAATTTACAAATAAAAAGAAAAGAAATTACAAATTTTCTTGATTTTATGTTGAAATGAGATTTTTAATAGAATTATAACAAAGCAACCAAAAAATTGAAGTAATCATGTCAAAAATGAAGATTAGAATAAAGATTACCTTTGGTCTTTGGTAAGATAAATTGTTTATATATAAAGAATAAAGATTTTACCTTTTGATTTAATTGTTTTCTTGTATTGATGCATCTGAGGGGAAAATAGAGTAAAAAGAGCTCTATTCATAGTAAATTTCTTTCTTATAGAGTCCAGTAGGCTTCTATTAGATGTGTACTGATGGTATCCACCAGAAATGATCAGTATTTTAAGGGTTAGTGCTGATTACTTCATGATCAAACCCTCTTATCTCATTATTACACCATTATTTAGAGTTATCACTATAACTCTAGGTTTGATGACATCATAGGCTTGGCAGAAGCCTAAAATTTGTGGATTTTATTAGTATTAATCATAATCTTATGGGATTCACCAATTGTATCACTCATATGACTGTCAAACTTAAAATAAGATTACAGTGAGTGATCATAAATGATCAATTTTAAGCTTAAATTTTGATCATTACTAACTTTGAGGTTACACATGCTACAGAAATTCTGAGAGTGAATTCTGTTAGCTGGGATGTTTCTCATTGAGCTTCCAAGGGAATTTCATCACAACATCAAAACTCTATTTTTGATGATTTTTCTTGTATCTCATCTTTTCTGTGAAAATTCAATACTTTAAACTTCAAACCTTGATTTCAAGGGGTTGAATCTTGAATATTATGATAATGAATACATAATTATTCACGTATTCACTGGTAGATTATGAATTTACACTTTGTTTCAAGTTTGGACTACTTTCACAACAAAGTGGTCAAGAGCTCTAGTAATTTTGTCCAATAAACCCTTACAAGTTATAAGCTTTTTTTAGCTTGTTGAAAAAGTTTCATATCTGTGTTCTTAAAGTAAATATGTGGTGACTTCATTTTTGGCTTAAAGCTCTATCATGTATATTTCAAGAGATATTAACTATAAACCGTGAATATATGTATTGACCAAAAAAGTGCATATATTCAGCTTAATTCCTTAAGTCTTGACTTTAGAGAATTGTCACAAAAGTGTTTTATGTGTAGTGGTTTATGGGGGATTCAATGGTGCAATTTATTTCACATGTTGTGTAGTTGGTGCCTGAGTTAAATAAGATTTTGAGTCATTTTTAGGTTATTATTACTTATTATTCAGTAATTATTGACTTTACAGATATGCCATAAAAGTTATATATGTGTATTTTACCATTAGAAATCTAATAGTTTAATTTATTTAAAATTTTTACTCATTAGATTATGAGTTAATTCAGAGTTTGTACCTATTTATGGTATTTTCACCAGTTTCAAGATAATTATTATGAGTATAATTATTATAAAGTTTTTCTGGTGACCTTTTTGGATATGTGGTCATATCTCAAAGGCTCACATTCCCTACCACAAAAGAAGATTGTACCAAAATCTGATATAGCTAATTAGGGTATCAACCACTTTCCTATCTCTTCATTAGACCTTGTAAGTCTTGAAGATAATAATGCTTAATTTTTCTATTCTTTAGGTTTTTTTTAATGTATGAACCTTCTTCATAGTTTAGCAGCATTTGTTATATATTTCTCAAGTAGCCATTAATCTTCTTGCATTGGATTTCTATACCTTGAAAGGTTTTCCCTTTCTTTTTTGTTTCTTGTCCTTCTTTGTTTAAGGACTTTCACAATTTTCTTTTCTTCTCCTGCTTCTGAAGGGGGTATTTCAAGTGGGGGTGTATTTCTTAGTGGGAATAATGCCTTGTCACTTGAGCTGTAAGGTTTTATCATAATTACAGGGAAATTTGGGTGTTTGTTCATTAATTCACCTGTGAGCTCTAGTTGCACAGCATTAGGTCCATGTAGTGCTTTTATCATAAATGGTCCTGAAAAGGAATCTTTCAATTTATTTAAGCCTTTTATATTATTAAAATTTAGACTTGACACTAGGACCAAGTCTCCTATTTTTAAGTCAGGTGGCTTACGACTTTTATCTCATCTTTATTTTGCATACTGAAAAGAATCTTGCATAAATCTGTTTGCATGGTGTCTTGCTTTGTAAAGCATTAATTTGACTCTACTTTCTGTTGGGTGTATATCTACTAAGTCCTTTTTGAGGGTATCATAAGGAGGTCCTGGATTCCAGCCTTTTTATAGCATTGCTGGTATTTTGTCAGTTGAAGAATGGATTGATGTTTCATATGTCAGTTCAAGAGCTGGTACTAATTTACACGAATCATGGGTAAAACCACTAGAATCTTTGGATTCTAGTACATAAGCACAGAATCCCCTGATCATTTCTTCTAAGGTCTGTATCATTCTTTCTGCTAGACCATCAGTTTGGGGGTGGTAAGCTGTTGAAAATGATAATTTTGTTCCAAACAGTTTATGGAGGTTTGTCCATAATGCTGAAGTGAATTTTGGGTCTCTATCACTTATGATATTTTGGAATAAGACTGTGTGGCTAATAACTTCATTCCATATCATTATGGCTGTGTCCATAGGTGTATCATCCTTGTGACATGGTAAGAACATTGTAGTTTTGCTATATCTGTCAACTAATACTAGGCATGCCTAGTAGCCTCTCTCTCCTCCTTGAGGGAAGGCTGTTACCCAATCCATGTGAACTATTTCCAGGGGAATTTGGTTCTTGCATTTGGATCATCATTCCAAATTTCTTTCCTGTGTCTCTGTTTGCTTTCTGGAATCTGTCACAGGTTTGGCAGTATTCTGCAACATCGTTCTTCCAATCTGTCCACCAAGAGCAGGTTTTTACCTTCTCTAGTTTTCTGTCTTCTGAGAGATGTCCAGCTGCAACACTATCATGACATTCATGTAGTATAGTGTTTATAAGAGTTCTATCAGTTAAAGCCATAACACATGTATGTTTAGATCTATGATAGAGGATTCCATCAAGGAGGTGGAATCTTCCTTCATCATATGCATTTTTCCATATTTCATCTAGTTTTGATGAAAGTGATGGGTCTTTACAGTCTTTCATTAGAGGTTGGCATGAGATATGGCAGTTTTTGTCCATTTCATAGCTTTTTTTAACTTTGTCAAAGAATTCTATGCCAATATCTGTGACACATATGCCTTCTATATGATTATCTTCCTGTGGTACCTATGCTGGATTTTCAGGTGTATTTGACAGAGCCCATCTGCTAAGACCATCTGTATTTTTATGCATATTACAAGATTTATGAACTATATTCATATTTTCTCTATATTCTTGGATGGAAATTTGCCATATTAGCATATGTTTATTTGGAGTTTTCATTTTTAATAAAGATTTTACAGAATTGCAATTGGTAATTACATCAAAAACTGTCCCCTGAAAATAATAGTGTAATTTTTCTAAAGCCCACACTAAGCAGAGGAATTCCATTTGGCTTGCTCCATACCTTCTTTCTGTTGGATTTATTTGTCTTAAAATGAAGCAAATTGGTGCTTCAACAGGTTTGTCATTGATGATTTGTGTCTGGTGTAGTGCAGCACCTAGTCCTTCTCCACAAGCATCAATGTATAGCTTAATGGTTGTTTCAAATCTGGAATTAGAAGAAATGGGGAATTTTTTAAGTAACTGTTCAGTTCCTCATATTCCTTGTCTCTTTCTTCAGTCATTTCATAGACTTTCTGTTGGTCACAGAGCTTATAAAAGGATTTAGCAATCCTTGCAAAGTCTTTTATATGCTGTCTGTAATAACCAGAAAATCCTAGAAATGATTGCATTTCCTTTTTGGTTTGGTGCATTGGCTTCAGTAGTACTGCTGCTACTTTATTTTTATCTATGTCCAAACTTAGTCCAGATAAAAAATGTCCTAGTGCTTTTAGTTCACTATATGCACAAGGAAACTTTTTCAAGGAGATTTTCATGTTCACTTGTACTATCTTTTGCAAGACTCTTTCTACTCTTGTTAAGTGACTATCTCAAGTTTCTGAGCAAACTATAATATCATCAATGTATATGATCAACCATCCTTTGGACAATTATTCAGTAAATATGGTATTCATCATCCTTTGGTAATGGGAAGGTGCATTTCTTATACCAAATGGAATTCTCAGATATTCAAAAATTCCACAGAGGACTATTATCCTCAGTAGGTTTTTGACATTGTCTCTTGAGACATTTTGATGAAAAGCCTTTAGAGCATCCATTGCTGTGATGAACTTAACCTGAGATGATTGTGTTAATGTCTCATGGATTCTGGGTATTGGATATCTGTCAGGGATAGTATAGGTGTTTAATGTCTAAAGTCCCCTACCATCCTTGATTTTCCATTATGCCAAGTTATAATGACAGGTGTAGTGACCTATACCTGTTCATTATGTCCTACTTTCCTTAATACTCCAAGGTCCATTAATTCTTTAATGTGTACTTCTAAAGCTTCTCTAGCTCCTGGGATAATGGGTAAGCTGGTCTTCTTTATAGAGGTGGATAAGGTTTTTTCACATTAAGGATTATGTCTACCTCATGTTCAATTATGGCACCTGGTGGTTCTTTGTCAGTTGCAAAGGCATTCTTATATTTAAAAAGAGGTCAATCAATTTTTCTTTTATTCTTTCTGTTAATTCATGATTGAATTCTGCCTCTTTAAGTTGTTCAGCTATGAAAAGTCCTTTTATGGGCTTTTTTCTTAATTCTTAATAACTGTAATTTGTTTTTTGTAATTGAAGAAGCCAAATTTTTGTCTTTTATTGTCTCCTATGGTAAAATATCTATCTTTCTGGTTGGAGATATCTATGCCATAAATTGACAAGTAGTCATTTCCAAGTATAAAATGGTTACTAGTGCAGTTGTCCATTACTACAAACTCTACTTTCAATCTGATACATTGTGAAGGATGAGTAAAAATGAGTGTTAAGTCGATTATTCCAAGAGGGTTCATGCTTTCACTTGCACTACTAAATTTTACTCCTTGTATTGGTATATTTTTTTCTTCCCAACTTTGTATAATTGTTTTCAAATAAATTTTACCAACACAGGTACAATATACTCCTGTATCTAAGCTCACTTTTGCCTCTTGGTTTTCCACCATGACAATACTTATACTTGATTTTCTTGAGGGTTCAGTGTGAGCATGAGCATGGTAATTGGCAGGGGTGGGGGTGGCAATGGAGGCATATCTTGAGGGTGCTGCAGGAGCATAAGCATGGTAAGGGATGGAGAGTATTAGGGGGGTGCAGAAGCCAATTCATGTGTGAGAGTAGGCATGGTAAAGGGGTGGAAGTCATCTCATTCACAAATATGAGCATTCCAAACTTCTTCCTTGCACCATTAGGTGTAATTAGCCAAACATTGCCAATGGTGTTGATATGGGTTTTGGCTTTGAGTGACATGCTCATGTGACAACTGATGTTTTCCTGACACAGATGTAATGTGACCCACTAAGTCCAGTGACTATAATGTGACACTAATGTGACTGATGCAAGATTTTATACTGGTAGTGGTGCAATGTGAAGCCAATTGCAGGAAATTGAGGCAACATTTGCCCTGGTGTCTACCATGGTCTTGTCTCCTTTTATAATACCATTTATTTGCTTCTTTGGTAAATAATGGGTGTCATATGGCACTTATTTATTCATATGGTATGCCAAAGTATTCTTCAAACATATCAATTGTTTTCCTAAATTCCATTTGATTATATTCTCCTTAACCACTGAAGGCAGGCCATTCTTCTAATCTGGAAATGCCTTTCAAGTTGAAGGCAGTTTCCACTTCTTCAATGCTTGAAATTGTATGATGTAATTCATTATTTGAGCTCAACACATTTCTCCAAAGAATTGACATTGACTGTCTTGGTAACTAATTTTTCAGTGATTTATTATTAATACTTGATTGAATATTCTTTCACTTCAAGTCTTGCTTTATCACTTTCTTAAAATTGTTTTTGGAAAAGAGCTGCATTGTGACTAGTAGAGTTTTCCAAGATTTGAGCTTGTATTCTTAATTCTTTTAATTGTTTAGTAATAAAAGAAATACAATTATCATCTTCTTGATTGAGAAAAGTAACTTTGGAATCAATTATTTCCCAAATATGTATCAAAGAAAGATTTTTGTCTTTCTTCACATTTTCTAGACCCATAATGATCTTTTGAAACTCTTTCACTTTTAATGTTTTTCTGCCCAACTTTTGTTGGATATACTCAAAATTTTTGAGTTTTTCCAAAACCTTTTATCACAAGTTTCTATGTGAGAAACAATTTTTACAAGGCCTATTTCTTTGGAAAGGATTGGTTCATTCTTTCTTCCTCCTTGTTTTTGAATTCCATCAAATTTTTTAAAATATTGAACACATTGTCCATGGCTGTCTTTTCCTTCATTGAAATTCTGTAATTCTGACAATAAGGCTTGTTCCACTTGTACTTTGCCTTTTGCTTTCCCTTCTGGTTGTTCTTTGGGGCTTTCTTGCTGATATTTGGAGCTTTTTGAGGCAGATTCTTGCTTTTGGAGGCTTTAGGAGCTTCCACAGTTCTGTTGTCCTTCTTTTGGGACAACTCTTTCTTCTGGTCCTTGGACAAAAGGCTTTGGTTTTTCAAACAAGTTTTTATCTTTTGGACTTGTCCTTTGCAAGACATGGGTTTCCAACCCTTCATAAGCTCTTGTGTTTTTTCTGGGCCCATAAGCTTCTTTACTTGAAGGTAAGGGTTGATTGTCCCTATCCAAAAGCTGGGAAGAAATTCCCACTCCTGCTCCTTTGCTTCCATAAACCAGTTCTTATACTGAGACTGGTATATTTACAATGCTGCATGTTGAAAGTTGTTCAGATCTAACAACAGGAAGAGGAGTCATGTCAGCTTCTTGACTCTCAATAAGATTGTTGGAGGTTCTGCATAGCCTTTGAGGACTGTTGGAAGTTCTGTCACCTTCCATTTGTGCCTCTTCTCTGGGCTGACAACCTTGTCTTTTGGAATCATGACTTGAATTTCCTAGCCCATATTGTCGGGGTGAGTCAATGAAGAGGCTATAATAAAGAGTATTTAAAACCTAAACTATGACAGTGACATGGATAATAATATTAAAAATAGGTTTTTTATAAAATAAGAGGGCTTTACTAATGATTATTAGTGGTGGTGAGCGCTATTGAAAGCCCTGGGTGTAGCTTTACCTGTTGGGTTACAATAATAAAGTCTAAAATACTAAAGTTTACAGTATAACCTGATTATTTTCCAAGAGTATAGCTATTTTCAACAGTTGTACTACATAGGAATTCAAGAGAAGGATGGGGATTCCTTTTCTGGCAGCAAAAAGGCCTCCTTTTATCCTGAAACGGGGTGAAAAGGCTGCTAGACCTTTTCACATAGAGGAAGTGAAGATTTTTCACTCTCAAGGGCAGGCTTGTGGTTTGCAAAATGCCTGTATAACCTGTACTGGGCTCTGATGTGGTTTTGAAACCACATCTGGTAATTTTTCACCAATACAGGGTGAAGATTTTCATGTGGGGACCACACAGCCTGATTCTGACGTTTATAATGCATAGAATGCTGTACAGAACCTGTATGGGACCCCAGTATTGAATGAACTATGAGTTATTGAAGTAAAAACAAGCTTATTCATCTGTTTTACACCTAATAATCATGGTTATGGTATATTATCCCATGGTAAGGCTGTATTGGCCAAACTGTGGGATTTTGACCTTAAAACAGCTATAACTTTGTCATTTTTTGACATATCAACCTCAAAGCTGGCTCGGTGTGTAGCCCTGTATGTTTTTTACACAATGGTACCTCATTTTATATGGTTATCATTAAATATGGCAAAGTTATCCCATGTGCAAGATTTTTTTGTACATATGTGTGTTTTAGGCAAAAAGCTGTATTGGGCTTGTTTGCCTTATAGCTTTTGTTCTCTATAAGATAGGAGGAAATAAACGTCACCATCAGAAAGCCCTGATTGTGCTCTTTGCAAAAAGGCACCACTTTGGGTATCTTGCACTAAAACTGTAGAAGTTAGATGAGAGGTGAATATTTTATTCACCCTTATTTGGCCTGAATTTGGCCATAACTTCTGTAATACTGGTGCTAGCTCAGCTTGGCTGGTACCATTGGATAGCCCTGACTTGGAGCTTTGTTTTGAATACCCATTTGACAGGGTTAATCCTCTTACTCTGTATTTCAGATGAAAGGTGAAAATTAAGGTTTATGCTCAGTAACAACTTTGAGCAGGAATAACTTTGTTATTCTTTGTCCTATGGTGATGGGACTTGTATATTTGGAAAGGGGTGAGTTTGCCCTTTTCTTTGATACCTTTTGAGATGATTTAGATCAGCTCCATGTGTTGGTGGTATCTTGGCTATACCATTGATTTGTGGTATTTGGCTGTCATGCTTGTGCTCTGGTTTTGAGTCACAGGCTGACATACCCTCCCTCTAAAAAAGGCTCATCATTTATGAGACTGTTCAGTCCTCCTAGAGGATCTGAATCTCCTCAAATGAAGGTTCCCATCTGGTATGGCATCTTCTGCCAACCATTTGTCCTTATCAGCTGTCTGGTTCTTGAATCTAACTAAGTACTGTCTCTGATCCTTACCATTAACTCTGATCTTCCTGGCCTTGATGATTTTCTTCACTGGTCCAGGGCAATCTTTTACTGCCACTATTTCTGGTGGTGTGGGGTTCATCTTCCTGGAGGGGAATTTATCCTCCTCTGTCTGGAAGGATGGTTTGACTAAACTCACTGGAAAGACTGGGTGGTTCCTGGAAACTTCCTCTGTGAGTTTGACTTCCACTGAATTTTTCCCTATCAATTTAATGATAGTGAAGGGCCCTAAAAATGAGTCATTCATTATCTTGGATCCTCTGAGATTATTAAAGCTAAGTGTAGACACTAACACCTGGTCCCCTTCTTTAAAGTCAGGTTCCTTGTGTGATTTGTCCCACCTCTTCTTATTATATTCTTTTGCCGCGGATATGCATTTGGCAGCTGTGACACAAGCTCTCTTCCACATTTCATGGAGATCTTTGGCTGTGGATTGGATGGTCAGAAGATTTCTCTTCAGGTGATCCACAGGCAATAATGGATTCCACCCTCTCTCTACCAGTGCAGGTGTTTTTCCTATGGTATAGTGCTGACTTGTGTTATAAGCCAGCTGGACTGCTGGTAGAAGGGTAACCCAGTCATGGGTGTAACCTTCATGGTCCTGGTATTGCATTCCATAGGCACAGAATCTTCTAAGGATGTCCTCCATTGTCTGGATCATCCTTTCAGCTAATCCCTCTGTTTGTGGATGTTAAGCTGTAGAAAAAGCAAGTTTAGTACCCACCATGTCATAGAGGTTGGTCCATCATTCAGATGTGAACTTTAGGTCCCTATCACTAATGATGATCTTAGGGACTCCACAGGTGGATATGATGTTGTTCCAGAATAACAGAGCAGTATCCATGGATTTGTACTCCTTGTGACATGGTAGGCACCTCATACTCTTGCTGAACCTATCAACTATGATTAAGCAGGCATTTAAGTTTTCTTTACCTCCTGGGACAAGTCCTGTAACCCAGTCCATGTTGATGGTTTCCCATGGGTATTTGGGTTATTCTATGTGTTGAAGTAACCCATACTTCTTCCCATGTTTTCTGTTTGCCTTTTGGCATCTTTCACAAGTGTTGATGTATTCACTCAACTATTGTTCCCATCTGGGCCACCAAGAAGTGCTTGCTACCCTTTCTTTGGTCCTATCTTCACTCATTTGTCCCATATAGGGGAAATCATGGCATTCCTGTAGGATCAAAGCTATATGGTCTCTGTCTATTATTGTGAGTGCACTAGTGTACTTCTCTCTATGGTAGAGCAGGCCATCTATAAGGAAAAATTTATTGTCCTTATAGTACCTCAACCAGGGTTCCTCTAACTGGGATTCCAGTTCTGGGATCCTGTATTTTTGTTGGAGGAGTTGTAACAACATGCCAAACTGTTTGTGTTTGGCATATGTATTCATCACTGCATTGAAGCATTCAGTGTGCAATTCTGAGGAACCTATTCCCATCATGGGAGTTTCTGTTCCCTCTGAGTTAGTGTTTCCACTGTATGAGGTACCACTTTCTGGTGCCCACTCAGAAATCTGAAGTTATTCTTCCTGTCTATTTCCATGAAATGTATAGGAATTTTAGCTGCTTCTTCAGGGTCATAAGCTGGGTTGCTTTTGACATTATCCAGTGGCCATCTGCATTGGTATGACTTTTACCCTCTTTTTATACAATTATCATATTCCCTCTATACTCCTGGATAGCTATTTGCCACCTCAGCATGTGTCTATGGGTAGTCTTCATGTTCAGTAAAGACTTCAAGGCTGTGCAGTCTGTGTATACTTCAAAGACTGCACCCTCCAAATAATACTGGTGTTTCTCTAGAGCCCAGACTAAGCATAGAAATTCTGTCTGGGTGGCCCCATACCTGGCTTCTGAATCTTTAAGCTGCCTAGAGATGTAACATATTACTCCCTCTCTTGTTTCACCATCCACAATTTGTCTCTGTTGAAGGGCTACTCCCAAGCCTTGGCTACATGCTGCATCTATTTATAAATTGAATTGTAGTTCAAAGTCAGGCAAGATGAGCACAGGTGCATTTGTGAGTTCATATTTGATCCTCTCATATGCATCCCTTCTTTCCTTGGTAATTTCAAAAACTACATCTTTGAACATAACTTGTATAAACTACTAGTTATGTGGGAAAAATCTTTGATGTGGTCTCTATAGTAGCTAGCAAACCCAAGGAAAGATTGTGTCTCTTTGATGTTTCTTGGTACTGGCTTTTGCAGTACTGCTGCTACTTTATTCTGGTCAATTGCCAGACTAAGACCTGAGACTTTATGTCCTAGAGCTAGTAGCTCTTGTTGGCCAAAATTGCAATTTTTAAGTGAAATTTTCAGATTTATGGGTATTCATCTACTTAGCACTCTGTCTATGTATTGCACATGGTCTTCCCATGTCTCTGAGTATATAATGATGTCACAATATATACTACCATCCTGCCTTCCAATATTTCTTCTTGAAATATGGTGTCCATAATCCTTTGGAAGTGGGCTGGTGCATTCTTGATGCCAAATGGCATCCTGGTGTACTCATATATTCCCATATGACATATGATTCTGAGTAATTTCATGGAGTTTGGTTTAACTCTATTCTGGTGGAAGCCTTTCATACAATCCATTTTGGTTATGTATCTGGCTTTTGCCAGTTTCTCTAAGTCATGAGGTATACTGGGTATAGGGTACCTATCAGCTTTGGTGTAGTTATTCAGAGCTCTGAAATCTCCACACAGCCTAGACTTGCCATCATTCCAGGTGATCAGGACAGGAGTGGTAATTTCCACTATTTCATTATTTCCAATCTTTCTGATGACATCCATGTCCAGGAGTTCATTGATATGTTTTTCAACTTCCTTCCTGGTTTCCAGACTTTCTGGGTAAGGAGGTCTCCGCAGCATAGGTGGATAAGGCCTTTCCACATCCATATATAGTTCTATATCATGGCCTCTAATCTTTCCTAATGGTTCTTCACCAATGGCAAATGCTGGTCTATTCTTTCTCAGCATTTTTAGTAAGCTTAGTTTCTGTTTACTGGTGAGGGTAGTGCTAAACTGTCCCTCTCTAAATTCATTCATTAGTTCTTCAATAGGATCTTGGGAAAATATTTGGTATATATCAAGTGAAAATTTCTTTTACTTGTTTGTACCAATTGTAATGTGCCTGTTATTACTATTGTAAATAACTATTCCATACATCCTCTGGTAATCTGTTCCCAGCAACAGACCTTGGATGTGGGCATCATCATGCACAACAAACTCTGGGTTGAGTCTGATGTTACCTTTCCTATGGGGTATAATTATCTCTTTAATAATTGTCCCAATTGAAGTAATCTTCCCTGATTCACTCTTGAAGTTCTTTCCATTGGTGGGCAAGAGCTGGTTTTCCCAGTTTTGGAAGTGGTTTCCCAGATAATTTCTGGCCACTATGGAGCAATGTTCTTCACTGTCAATGATCAATGAATGTTGAGCATTGTCAATACAAACAGTCATATTTGTGGCTGTTCCATGTATGTATGCCATTCCCTTGGTTGGTGTAACCAGGAATGTTTGTGCATCTTGTGTGTCTTTGCACAAGTTTTTTTGGCAGTATCTTGTGGCATGCCTGCTTCCAATTGTATGTCTTGGATTTGTAGTGTGGTTTCCTCTTAGTATTCCACTAGGAATTATTCTCTTGGGTCTTGGTCATCATCAGATTGTTCTCTGATGGCATCACCCATAGGGTCTGAGTCAGAATCCTCTGTGGGGGATTCCTCCTCTGGGACTTTCTCAATGGCATAGAATTTTTTCTTTCCCTTTGGACAGTTGTTGGAATAGTGGTCTGTTGAACCACAGTTGTGACAAGAATGTTTCTTCTTTGCTACTTCTGCCACCCTTTCTCTGGATTTGTCTTTAACCTCCACCCTGAAAGGTTTTTTCTCTTTGGAACCACTGCTTTTATAAGGGGTGTATTTCCCTATATTAGTTCTTTTCCTTACATTTTGTAAGGTGCTTGCAATGTCATCTAGACTTCAATTGTGGTTTCATCTGCATTTAACTGCATGCTCTAGTTCTCCTGGCATTTGTGTCAGGAGGTTAGGATTCCTCATCTGAATCTTCATTTGATGATCAATGGCTTTAAGTATTTTAGACTGTCTGAGACACCACTCATATGGATCTTTGTCCACAGAGTATTTGTCATTTTCAAATGAGATGGTCTTTTGCCATATCCAATTACCGTTGCTGTATTTTTGGATGATTTGACTCTTCCACCATGGATCTCTTCCATTTCTGTGTAAAATATACTAGCATGTCCTTTAAATGCTGTATTAAGACTAGCAGTAATCCAGTAGTCTGGTATGCTTGGTAAATCAATGAAGAGTCCATCAATATAATCTAAGAGTTCCATATGATCATATTCTCCAGTTCTAGAGAATTTGGGCCAGCTGGAGGCCGCAGGAAACTGTTTCAAGGCTTCCTTTTCTGAATAAGACATATTATTTCCATCCTGGTATTGTGATGGAGATCTTTCCTTATTCATCAACATGGCATCTGGTTTGATGTCATCTTGATGATATGGATTATCCATAACATGGCCTTGTGGTTGGGGCTTCATGTTATGGTAGACATTAAACAGTTTGTTTATGTATTGATCCAGACAATCCCTGTCCGCTTTGCTGTGGTTTTGTTCTTCAAAGACTGGATTCAGTCTTTTGTTGGTTTCTTCAGAGGCTTTGCTCAATTGAACATGTACTTCTTGAAGTTTTTTTAACAGTTTTGTTCATGAAGGCTGTCAATATTTTTATCCTCTCATGGCTTTCTTCAAGTTCTAAAAACTGCTTTTGAGTTTGCTCAGCATACTGGGAGATTTTTGACCACAGTGTATCACTGTTTAGGTTACTCTCAGGTGTGACAACATTATGTTCAATCTGAGTGGGGGTAATATTTCTATTAATGGGACTACTGCTTCTAAAGTTATTTACAGCTACTTCTGGCTCTTGTGAACTTCTTTCACCAAATCCAACAGCTTCTGGATCATTGGGTCTGACTCTCTCTTCCTCTGGGTGAAGGTGGTCTTGTTTCTGCCCTTGTATCCTTGTCTTCTCCTGGAATCTCCCTGGTATTGTGAAGAATGGTGACTCTTGGCCACTGATCTGTTGGTTTCTGAATGGTGTGAAGCCACTGGAGAGCTGATTTGGCCTGCTCCATGTGAGCCTGAAGGAATATGAGTATGCCCTGTATGGGTCAGCTGTTCTTCTATAGCTTGGATAGTGGCTTGATTCTCCCTTATCCTGTTTGCCCTCACCTCCAGGAGTCTGAACTTCCTGGTAGGATTCCATCCGTTGGTAATTACCATAAGGTCTCTGAAGTATATTTCTTTGAGACAAATCTTCTGGAAACTTGCTCCAAGGTCTCCCCAGTGGGATTCCTGGTTGAACCTCTTGTTGTCCATGCTCCATTGAAATAAATCTTTGAGGGGTTGGTGCAGCTGAAGAACTTGATCCATGTCTTTCCAGTCCTCTGGTTTGAGGTTCCTGTTGAATTGGAAAGTGAATAGCAGGGTGGGTATGATTTCCCTCAGTTTCTTTCCATCCACCACTGTGTACAAGGAATCCTCTTCCAGGTCTCCTGGTTCTGGACAAGCCTTCTCTGTACTCTGGTTGGTTCATTTGGAAGCCAAGGTTTCTTAAGTGTACAGGTGACATATCAGTGTTTGCAAGCAGTAAACAACTTAATGTTCTTAGGGTATTTACCTTTGACTGTGCCTTGTACAAATTTGTTGTCTGCTGATTTTGGCAATTTACCTTTGGAGGTTACAACTGGGTTAAGTATGTTAATTTTCCCTGTACAAGTGTTTAAGGTTGGTTTACCTTTTATTTAAGCAGAGTTTTGTGGTTTTCTATTCCTCTGAGTGGCAATGGGTGCTCACTTCTTTGCTGTAATCAGGCCTTCACTGTGCCTCTTTCCTTTGCCCTTGCTGCCCTCTGGTTCTGAGGGTGTCACTGATGTGTTGGCCTGTGACTGAGTCTGAAGTGGTATGTAGTTTTTTTCCCCTGAATCACACAGGAAAAGAGGGTTTAATGTCAGTTAAGACTGCATAAAATTCTGTTTTCACATCTAAGAATGGCCTCTGGGCGTGTATGTTACTACAATATGCCCTTGTATAATGACAGTGTAATTGAATTAACAATTTCACGTAAAAATACAGCTTAAAGATATCTGGTACACTGTTTGTATGCCAGTATCTCACAGAATAACTTGTAATTAGCAAGTATAATCTGATAAAAGTGGTATGTAAGAGGGTAATTGAATTAACAATACACCTAACCGCGCCTCAACTGTTGGTTTTACAGTAATAGGTGTCCTTATTCAATTAAAGTAAAGGACTCTATTAAGGGCTTGTAGATTTTTTATATGTAAGACACACCAAAAGTAAGGGTCTTGTGGTGATTAAATTATAATCAACCATGCAACAATATGATTAAAAAAGGTAAACAATAGTGTTATGTAACATATGCCTTAAAAAAATATAAAAGATATGTGTTTTATACATTTTTTGAAAAGAACTATGCCTGAAAGAGATAAAAAAATTTGTCAGAATGGGAAAAAGAAGAGAAAAAACTTACTTATAAGGTCCAAAAGGTTAAAAAAACATGGCCAGGCCCCCAAAATGTCAGGGTAAGTCTACAAAGAGGCTATAATAAAGAGTATTTACAGCTTAAACTATGACTGTGACACAGATAATAATATTAAAAATAGGGTTTTTATAAAATAAGAGGGCTTTACTAATGATTATTAGTGGTGGTGAGTGCTATTGAAAGCCCTGGGTGCAGCTTTACCTGTTGGGTTACGATGATAAAGTCTACAATACTAAAGTTTATAGTATAGCCTGATTATTTGGCAAGAGTATAACTGTTTTTTACAGTTTTACTACATATGAATTCAAGAGCAGGATGGGGATTCCTTTTCTGGCAGTGAAAAGGCCTCCTTCTATCCTGAAGTGTGGTGAAAAGGCTGCTAGACCTTTTCATGTAGAGGAAGTAAAGATTTTTCACTCTCAAGGACAGGCTTGTGGTTTGCAAAAGGCCTGTATAGCCTGTATAGGGCTCTGATTTTTTCTTGAAACCTCATCTGGGCATTTTTCACCAATACAGGGTGAAAGCTTTCATCTGGGGACCACACAGCCTGATTCTGATGTGTATGATGCATAGAATGCTGTACAGAACCTGTATGGTACCCCAGTATTGAATTGACTATGAGGTATTGAAGTAAAAACAAGCTTCTTCATCCGTTTGACACCTAATAATCATGGTTATGGGATATTATCCCATGGTAAGGCTGTATTGGCCAAACTGTGGGATTTTGACCTTAAAACAGCCATACCTTTGTCAGTTTTCAAGATATAAACATCAAGATTTGTTCAGTGTGTAGCCCTGTATGGGTTCTACACAATGGTACCTTATTTGATATGGCTATCAGTAAATATGGCAAAGTTATCTCATGTACATGATTTTTGTACATATGCGTGTTTTGGGCAAAAAGCTGTATTGGGCTTGTTTGCCTTATAGCGTTTGTTCTATATGAGATAGGAGTAAATGAATGCCACCATCAGATAGCCCTTATTGTTCTCTTTTGAAAAAGACCCCACTTTAGGTATCTCACACAAAAACTGTACAAGTTAGATGAGAGGTAAATATTTTATTCATCCTTATTTGGCCTGAATTTGGCCATAACTTCTGTAATAGTGGTGATAGCTCAGTTTGGCTGGTACCCTTGGATAGCCCTAACTTAGAGTTTTATTATGAATACCCATTTGATGGTTTTAAGCCTCTTACTCTGTATTTCAGATGAGAGGTCAAAGCTAAGGTTTATGCTCATAAACAACTTTGAGCAGGAATAACTTTGTTATTCTTTGTTCTATGGTGATGAGACTTGTATATTTGGATAGGGGTGAGTTTCCCCTTATGTTTGCTACCCTTCGAGATTATTTGGATCAGTTCCATGTTTTGTTGCTATGTTGGCTATACCATTGATTTATGGTATTTGGCTGTCATGCTTGTGCTCTGGTCTTGAGTCACAGGCTGACACATATCCATTTGGTTTGATGGAATAGTTACTTCCACTTCTATTAGGAGTAATTTTATTTCAATTGGAAGAAAATTGGACTAAGAAATCTATTTAATTAACCTGCTGGACCTTCAAAGGGTTCTTTTGTAAGTAAACCCTTTGGCATTGGACTAGTTTTCATTTCAATGCTTGACTCTCAGATCCTAGAGTCAGAAGAGCTTTACCTTTTGGATGAAACTAAATAAAAACAAAGAACAAAAGTTATTTCATTAATAAATAATAACAAAAATAACTTATCAACTTAACTTATTGAATAAAGCTGTTTTGATGTAATATATGGAAAATTACCTCAAAAATGAAGAAAATTGTCTAGAGAGTGAAGAAAAATATTTTGTAAGTGAATATTTTTGACTTCTGATTTCTTTAAAGAAAGAATAATCATGCAATTAATAATCTATTCATCAAAAATGTATTATTATTTGCTTTATACTAGAATAACTCAAAGATAAATTTCAAGTATGTGATGTGAGAAACCCACTAGTCAAACAATAGAAAGTTATTCCAAATCACCCAATATTATATTGTTAAAAAACAAATTTATTAATATTATCAAGATTATTTACAAGGAATAAGTCCAATAAAAGCTAAAATTAAAGTAAATATGGCAATTTTATGTCAAAAAACAGTAAAATAAGGTCTAGAATATGTTTCATGTCCAAAAAATTGGTTAGAAGCTTGTGCAGCACCTAAAATGTAAGGTTTGTCTATGAAACACTTGACAATAGTACCAAATATCAAGAGTACTATGACTGTCCTCAGTAGAAAATATAATATAATTAAATATTATAGCCACAATTAATATAATTATTAAAAATGATTGAATAAAACAAAATTATTATTATTAACTCAATCAAAAAAAATCTCAATAATTATAATAAATTATAATTATTCTATTATTATTATAGTCACTGACAGTTATAATAATAAGAATGTATAAATCTATGAAGGAGAAATTATACATGGAAAATAATACAAATTAACCACTTATAAAAGAATATAAATATGATTGATAAAAGATATATCACACACACTTTGCAGAGATAAATCTTATTGAAAAATTTTATATAAAAAAACTAAGACTCGATAAGAAGGATATAGATTTTAGAAAAACTTACTCATGAAATTAATTTAATACAATAAGTCAGACAACAAAAGTTATAATATTAAGTAATTTTTATAAGCTGGAAAAACAAAACAAAACAATATTTTTATAATGAAATTAGATTTAATATTATTAAGAGGGATTTGTGGATTTTTGGTAGATATTTTAAGAGAATAATTTTATGTAATAAAATTCATTATTAGTGATTAAAACAATTATCTGAACTCTACTAGTTAAATTCTTTAATTTATAATCTATAAGTAATAACATACTTAAGAAACACTTTTGATAATAAGATTTTATATTCAATAAAAGTTTATCTCTTTAAATTTCTCATATGATTGATTGAATGATTATCATTTGCAAGAACAGTGATGTAAACGCTCTTTTCATTCCTGAAGAGAAGCTTTCATGATTCATAATGGGTATAGAGGGCTTTCTGACATAAAAAATGAAAAACCATGCTTAAAAATAAGGCTCTTAGCCTAAGGTAGCTTATTTTTCATTCCAATTTAAAGTTACCAGTATTATTCTTAACTCCAAATAGCTTTAATCCTATTTTGGATTATTAACATTAAATTGTATCACATGAAAAGCTTAAAAATAAAGTTTCAAGTAAAGATCTCTTAAACTGGACTTTTTATTAATCTTTAAAGAAATCTGAATTTTCTTCAAGAATAATTAGAAAGGCTAATTAGAAATTAATCCTGTTTAAACGTTATACCCAAAATTCAATGTATACACAGATAACATTGAGCTGTAATCTGTGTGAAATCTTTAAGCAAATCCATTGAGAATTGGAATTTTAATGAATTCCAAAGTTACTGCAATTTTTCCACGTCAAATAGCAATGGGAGCTCAATTTAAACTGCTTTAAGGCCATAGTTCGGCTTTAAATAAATGAAAGGGAAAAATCTATGCAGAAAGGTGGGACAAAGGAAAAAAGGCAAATAGAGCCAGGGTACCCAGCTTTTGGGATCTGCAAGGACTCTATTAAGGTTTTCCACCTGTATTGGAGGATTTTAAACCTTCTTTAAGATTTAAGATTAGACTTTGGCCAAAAAGTAAAGCTTAAACTGGTTTTATCCCAATTTGGACAGGAATTACAAGCTGCCAAAGGGTAGATCCCAATATGAAATCTTGTATTCAAGGTTTTAAGAGCTGTAAAAGGATAAATAAGTCTAAAATTCCAATTTATCAGTGTTCAAAACTTATCAAAAGCTAACCTTTGGTGTGCACATCCTGCATGGAAAATCCTTAGCCAATTCAGTAAATATACACAACATCTCAGCTTTGACTAAAATTTTTGTAAGTTTGCATAAACCTTATGCAATTTTAAATCCAAGAAATTTCAAAATATTTTAAAAAAATTGCAATTGTACTTTGAGATTCTTAAATCTTGTAATGGCATTAGAAATATAGAATTTTTGGGGATAACACCCTATGGGTACCCTAGGTTAATTTTGGTGTAGACTCCAAAAATGGAATAATAATTATAACTTAGCTTATCCAAAATAAAGTTATAATTTTTTGTTATTTTTCATTTTAAATTGAACTGATAAGTTTGTTTAAGACTAAATAAACTGTATAAAAAGCTATTTGTGGCCTTATGGTTATGTCATACATATCTCACAGGCCCAAACTCTTGCTGATACTTCCTTCACAGATTTTACCAAGACTTTTCAGTTATGAAGTCTTTTAAAAGGGAAAAAAGGATGAAATTTCCAAAGGTATCAATTTATTTTTATCATATATATGAGAGGTTATGATAAAATTGCCTCCTGAAGAAGAAAAGTAGCTATTTAATTAAAATCAATAGTATTTTGAGCCTTCATACCTTTTCTATTTTCAATCCCAAGTATAAAATGCTGGTACCCAGTCTTTGAGCATATTGTGTAGTACACTTTCAGAAATAATTTCATTGTATCTCAATAACTTAAAAAGCTACATTCACTAAAAATTCCACCCCTCTTTTGGAATACTAAATCCATTTTTTTGAACTTCCTATAAAATAAAGTTCTGAATAATATAGATCACACAAATTGTCTTCATCTTTCTGAATCATTATCTTCAAATTTTCCTCCCTTTCCTTATTATTAGAAGAGATAATTTTTTCCAGGATCAAGGAGTTTTCCAAGCCATAGGTTACTTCAATTTCTTAAATTTATTGATTAATTTGGACAAAAACTTGAATTTTTGAGTAAAATCATTTGCTTTGCAAATTTTTAAGGAAAAAAACCCCTTAAAAATCCAGAGGAAAGATAACAGAAGTATTTCTTCACATTATATGAAGAAGCATTCAAATATTAAATTTACTCCTCATCATCATGAATAAATTAACAGTGGAAATTACGCATTGGGAGATTTCAAGCCCTTATTGGGTTATAATTATAATTGACTCAATACTTTATTATTACATCAGCTGTATTCAGAATGCTAATAATCAGTATTTTGATGAATTCATCGCTTAAAAAACTATTATAGCTTTAATTCATTTTCATTCTAAGCTATAATGATTTCAAAAGAATTAAATTTACTTCTAGACCTTTAAAGATTTACAAAATCAAAAAAGTGTGACATCTTATAGTAATTAAAAGAGAAATATTTGAAGAAAATTATGTTAATAGGATTTAGGTTGAAATTAATAAACCTCATTCTATTGAGAAAAAAATCTCAATTATATCTCCCAAATAATATTCATAAGGATTTAAAGTGATGAATACCAAGTATAGTAGTAAATCCCAAGTAAACAGACTGACTATTACTCTTCTTCTTATAAGAACCTAGGTGTTTCTATACAAAATTGTTATAATATATTATGCAAAAAGTACCTTGTAGCAGCCTCTATCATACCAATAGAAAAACTATCAATAGTTTCTTGAAAATTCCTTTAATTAACTATAACAGGGAATTTTTCAATGTTGCTTAATGTAGCTCTATTGAGGAGGTATTTAAATTTGGTAATGAAACCATTCCCTCATTTATTTCCTCAAATAATTATTATTATTCTCAGAAAATTATCTGAAATCAATGGTTTTTTCCAATACTGACATGTTTGAAGTTTGTAAGATACCTGAAATTAGAAGAAAATTTCATGAAAAAAATTGTTCATGTGATTTTTATTATGAATTTTTTATTCTCAAGCTTATGAAAAATAAATTGGAATATATCAAATTATCCTCAATAAGTTTAAGCCTTTACTATGTTAGAGAACAAAATTAAATATCAAAACATTATCATTTTGCTCCTGTTATTTATCCAAATTTAATTATGAATTCATACCTTTAAGATAGCTTTATTTTCATTTTATCTTCATTTCAATTTTCTACTAAATTATTTTTGATAGGATTTAATTTTCATTTTCCCTTTATCCAAGATTATCTCATAAAAAATCCCCAACAAAATTCAACTAATTTTCCTTTTTCATTAAGAATTATTTTCCAATTCTAAAAGAGATCAATTTTATGACTTTATCATTGTTTTGAAATAAATATTACCCTTAATTGGAATTGTAAAAAAATATATATCCTAAGTTTATCATTTGATTCTCTCTAAAAACAATAAGTAAATTTCATTCAAAAATAATCTTTATTTAAAATTTATTACTTCAAATTTTCTAATCAACACAAATTACTAGTCTATTTTTGAATGATACATATTAAATTAAGAATATATTTGTAGAAGGAAGTTTTTCATTCTTTTTTAATATCTTATTTGCTGAAAATAATCACTCAAAATTATTAAAAATGCAAAATTAGTTCATTTTGCATTATTCACATGTACAGTTGTATGGTAACTAACTCACTGTAAAAACATAATTGTGTGAAATGAAGTAAAGAAATACCTGAAGCAAAAAATAATGATGAAAATTTGTTATTTCTCCAAATTTTCCTTTGAGAAAGGCTAATGCAGTCTATCAGCTCCTAATTCTAATATATCAAGCCAAGCTTTTTTGAAATTTTAGAAAAGAATTAACCATTTAGTTTTGAGACTAAATAATAGGGAGCATTAAAGTCACCAAATCCCATGTAAAATAACATGGGATTTGGCTTCCAACTCCCAACACTAAATCCCAGGCTTTTCATGTCTAAATCATATAGAATTTCAACCGACTCCCCTGGTATTTTCACCAAATCCCCTGCATCTGGGATTTCAGTTTGAAACCTAACCCAAATGGGTACTCACAATTCACAACTGTACAAAATATTCTTCCACACTCCATTTTTGACAATCTGATCAAAAATCTTACAATCCATATAATAATTCCTTGTGCCAAAGCAAAACACATCAAGTCAGATAGGAAGATCACCTTGGGACTTCCTCATCCATACTGATTATTCAATCATACTTCATTGGCTTTCAATAAAATCCGGCTTTAAGTCATGTTTTGGTACTAGTGGTTCAACTTCAATTGAAGGCCTCTTTTTTCAAAGCAGAATTTGTCTCAGCTTATGGCCATTTAGTTCAACAGTTAATCAGGACATTGCCTGAAACCTAGCTTAAGAAGCATAAAATATTAATGGCAAATGTATAAAAAGAATTATATGGCAGCAAAAAATATCAAAATTTAACTTGGGATGGACTAACTGAATAAGAGGAGAGTAAAGGTATTGAATCCATGGGTAAAAAGCTTGAAATCATGTCTCCTTGCTATGTCAAAATGGATGTGCTCTTTAGCCACAAGCCCAATGTCACTCCCATTGCAATCTATGATTCACAAACAAAATACAGCTTAAATGGTAATGATGATTATGATCATTTGCATAATAAGGTGAGTTTTCATGTCTCTTTCTTTTTACATGAGATAGTTAAAGCCCATTTGTTTTTGAAAGTGGAATGCTTTTTTGGAATCACCTCTCAATCTTGATCCTTGGCTCAAGAAACATGATGACTTAGTTGAAGCAGAAAACATGCAAGATGAATCAGTAAGTATGTTCAAGCCTGATATCTATTAGATCCAATGTTGATTATTTCTTCTTTGACCAGATACGTAAATCCATAATTCCTTCAACACAAAAGAGTAATAAAGCATTGACCCCCAAATTGAATGACAAGAGTGGATCAAGGAAAAGGTCAATGGATATTTTTGCACCTACATATGCCAATTGGCTTGAATAAGGGAAAAAGGGTATGTCTTGAAATTATTGTTACTCTGATAAATCCTACTGACAAATAATATTTTCCTTAGCCTGCGAAGCCAGTGATAATTCTTGTTTGAAGTGGGACAAAGAGAGGTGTCATCAAGAGAAAGTGAGGAATATGGAAAATCATTGGTTTGAAGAAGTGAAGTTACAAAACCAAAGGAATTTTTATGAGAAACAGCACAACATGAAATATTAATTTGAAAAAGAAAAGTGGAATTGGGAATTGGAGCTGAAGTATAAGAAATGCCAGATGGATATCACTATAGCAACATTATCATCAAGAAGTCCAATTTTAGAGCTCAAATGCATTCTGAAATTTTTCAATAAAAAGTAATGTATTAGGTATATGACATGTTATCATTTTAAAATGGGTGATTTGTAAAAGATTAATGATGTTTATTTGAAATTGGGGCATGAGGCTTAAATTGATATTTTGTTTTGAAATTGAACTGCAATTTATTTCAAAATTTAAAAGACAGGCAAATTTTGCATTAAGATTTTATGTGACAAAGACCACTGAAAAAAAAATTCAAATTTAATCTTAAGCATTTCTCCAAGTTTTTTTTATTTTTTTTCAATTTTTTTGAAATTCATTTGGATTTCCCTTTCCTTTTTGATATTTTTTTAATTAAAACTGCTTTATTTTCACCAAAATACTTTTATTTTAAAAAAAACCTGGTAAAAGTTTCACTCCTTCACTCCCAACTGCTTCATTAAAACTGATTCTTTTTTCTTTTTTTTTAGATTTTTGAAAAAAAAAATGAAGTAATTTTTTTGGGTTTTATAAGTTTCAGTAAAGAATTAACTAGGTATTTTTTTATTTCTTTTGAACAGGTTCCTCAAAAGCTTCATCACCCCCATCTGTGCCAATTCCTACCCCCATCACCCATCCAATTCAACTCACCCTCCCACCAACCATCCCCCAGTCAGCTTAGAGCCTCCCAAACAGGCCTCTGGAAGTTTCTGAGGCTTTTACCCTTCAAGTTTATCTGAATAAATTCATAATCAACTTTGAAATCCTCAAAAATAAATTCCAAAGTGATTTGAGGTTTTGTTTTAATTTTTCAACTAATTAATGGCCTCTTGGGCCATTAGTTTTTTAAAAAATCATCTCAAATCAATTGGAGGGTTATTTAAATCCACTTAATCATTTTTCTGACTCTGTTCTTTTTTTGATTATTGTTGTAACTTATTGATTTGTTTTTAATTTTGGATGATCATAACTCATCATATTATATTTTTTTTACCTTTCTTTTGACAATTCCATTTTGATACTATCCTTTTTTTAATTATTCATTGCTTTTTTTTAATTCATGAATCATAACCAACCATTACTTTTTTTTTCTTATTTCTTTTTACTGATGATTATAGCTGATGTTTATATTCAGTTTTCAATTTTTTTATATTTCATCATGATAATTACCAATGATTCTTATTTTTATTTTCATTTTTTGTTTTTGTATGATTATGAATTCATGGCTAATTTCTTTTCTTATTTCTTCTTTTATAATTATATTGGATCATGCTGATGATTTAGATTGATGTTTTTCTTTTTTTCCCTCTTTTAATCATTTGTTAATATAGGGGTGGATAATTAATAAGGGCTCCATTTTCAATTTCATTTAAGTTCACACCCTCTCCCTCATCATTGAAATTCCAAAAAAAACCTCATTCTCTCTCTCACTCTGAAAATAATTCTGATGCTGTTTTGGTTAGGAATAAACCAGATTCAGAAAATCATCAGAAGGATTTGAAATATGATGAAACTCTTATTACTCTTCTTGATGGTATGATAGAACTAAACCAAATATAGAGCATCATGAGGTTAATAATACCAAACCAAATCATAAAAGAAAACCTACCAAGGCCAAAGACAAAATATCCATGATTCAAAACATATCATTTCTCACCTTGTCCATTCCAACAGAGAATATAAAAACATCTCCACCATGTCAATTGGCAAGAAAGTAGCCAATTACATATGGCTAAAGCTTCCATCATTAAACACTTTACCCCATCCTTGTGTAATCATTGATAAAACCAAGAAGCCATTCTTACCTGTTTTAATTTATTAAATAACTCCATCTTACAGTTCTTTTGGCCACTCTCAAATCTTCAAAGACCTTATTATTACCTTAATGACCTTATTCCAAAATTGGAAAGGAATCAAAACCAACAAACATGTCCTAGGTGAAATTATGAAAGGTATTTGATATTTTCCTGGTTCTGATTCTTGAAAATCTGCAGGTGTTCCATCTTCCCTACTTTTTATTTTAGTATTTGCTAATCAATGTAAAAAACTGTTGGTGTTTACTCCCAAAAACCTGGTTTGACTCCTCATCAAATTAAAATAGATAATAAACCAGGGTCCAAACTTGAACAATATGACAAATCAATTTACTCTAGAATTTGTCATTTTTCTAAATTAGCTGCAAATGAAAATCAATCATCAATTAAATCTGAAAAATTGACAAATTTTAGTCAACTCAAATGGACTTCTGCCAATACAAAACAAGAATTTAAATCTTTTACCAATGTCATTATCACTCAAGATGGATTTTTCAATAAGCCACATCAAGATTTAAACAATCTAAATGCCTGGACCTATAGTATATTTTCTTTTTTCTCAAAAAAGAATTTACAGCCCCTCCCAACTTTCTTCACCCCATCTGGACATGGCTTGCACTTTCCCAAATTTAAAATGGAGATCAATTTTCCAAAAAAAAACTGGAGTCATGCAAATTCTTTGGAGGAAATCATCAATGGTTCATCACACAACAACACCTCCTGCAGCAATTTTCAATAATAACAAAATAACTCATTTTTGATGTTCTTTTCAAATCAACCATAACTTATATAATTTAGATGACAAATTCTTAAAAATGACACTTACCAAAACTAATTTAAAAGTCAATAGGTACTTTGAAAGAAACATTCAGGACCAAAAAAAGAGCTAAAAAGTATTAATTTTAAATTATTTTATTTTCTCAATAACATCGCCACTCCATTATAGGCCATTAAATTAAGTACATAAGTAAGTTTTCATTATAAAATTCACAATTTATTATCTTTGGATTTCAAAGTGATTGGTTTAATTTTTTCACACATATTTACAACATCTTCCCCATTGTAATGATTGTATAGATGTTCTGCTTTTAGTGGATCATGATCTCCAATTTGTGCTAACATATAATGTAAAATTTTACAAGAAATGACCCAATAACAAGGTATTTGATTTCATGATTATCCCCCATTTGATTTTGCATTTCCTTGAGAGAAAACCACCTCCCCTTCAGAATTCCAATTTAATGCTCAATTCTTACCCTTTATTTTTCTAGACAGTAATTGAAAGTATGGTTGTCTTCATTCTGTGCCACAACTCCCTTATAAGCTGGAAAAATACAAGGAGAACTTGCATATTCTGAATCAGCTAGTAAGTACTGATCTTTTTTGTAAAAGTCTTGAGGTGTTTGTGTAATTTTCATATGTTGATATACATTTGAATCATGAAGTTACCCAGTAAAACACATGTGTAGAAAAGTGAACTGTTTGTTTATATTGCAAACCAGTTGTATTGACATATGATAACTTAATTTTGAACAATCAGTAAAAATGAAATCAAGTATGAAAACTCAAAGGCTTACATCTTTTTACAATGAAAATAGGCTTCACCTTCATTTGGGGGCCATCGTGATAATGGCATGAGACTCCTATCAATAAATCCAATGCACCCAGGGAAACCTTTGTGCTGCATCCCTTGAGAAAGCTCTCTGCATTGTTCTATCTTTTGCCACACAATCATTTTTCTCTTCAGCTTAATTAATATCCAGATCACTCCTTTAGTATATAAAACAATAGCTCCATGGATAATTACAAACAACATTCCAATCTTTCCCAAAGTGACCCCACTTCCATTTGATCATAACCTTGATAGTGCCACAGCCAATTTTATGGAAGTATTGTGATGATTTTTGAAATGTTTCATCATCTTGAATTTGTGCAATAAATTCTTTAAATTAGTCATGTGTGGTCCTACAAAGTTGGAAAAACCTTTAAGATGATAATGTTTTTAAATCATTCATTTTATACATGGAATGTGATAGATATCTTCTATGAGGATTGTTGTATCTCTTTGATTTAATCATATCTAATAAGGTTATATTGTCCTGGATATCAGAATCACTATCAAAGTTGCAAGCATCAAAGAAATGCAATGAGTTTAATGTCTGAAGTAAAGGCAGCCTTTGAAATTCCTGTGGCATTGTAAATGAAGAAAATATCTATATCAAATGCAATTTGAAATAAAATACTTTCAAAAATGACCATTGTATTCATATTTTATGCAATAGAAGGGAAGTTTTATGCAATTTAACATTCCCTTATTGAGGTGTGTATTGTAAGAATATGCCTTTAAGTGAAGCTAAAGGTGGGATTTTAGTATCCCAAAATGGGATTTGGTACCAAAAAAACTGGGTTTTTGTACCTCAAAATACTACACCTCTTGAGGTGTAGGATTTTTCAAATCCCAAAAATTTAATGTCGAATTTGGCAAAAAAAAACTTGGGATTTTTAATGTGGGATTTGATAACTTTGATACTGCCTAATATTCAAATAAAAAGGAATTATTATAATTTTCAATCAAATATTGATAATAAAACCCAATTTATAACTTAATTCCAAATTGGTAAGAGTGTTGTTTTATGTTTCTTAGTCCAATCCTGATGATTAATAAAAAATTCTTGTGATTTTTCATATTCATTCTAGGATAAAGTGATCAAATTTTAACATTAAAAATATTTTTTTTATCTTAATTATTCTATTATTTTTTTATACAAATCAAATTGAAGACTATATATTGTATTATTTTATAATATATCACTAATTTTTCATCTTTCTAAGGTATCTAATTGATAAATATAATGATAGAATACCTTCCAGGAAAGATATCTATATAACCTATAAAGAAGAAATTAAATTCCATGAGCACATCTGAAAAGGTAATAATAGACCTCTTTTTATAACTATGTATTCTCAAAACTCTGTTCAAATTTTTATTTGATTCCTGAATACATTTATGAAGGACAGCCTCAGAATTTAAAAATTAATTAAAACTAGTGGCTTTAGTCCTAGATAAAATATCTAGAATAAAAATTTGTTTAGACATGTGACATTGCTGAAGCATCATTTCATGAATCACAATTTTGTGTGTTTAATTTAATTTCTTTTTGATTTTCGTAATTCAAGTCTTAATCCTGTGCAGATTTTATTCCTGGGAGACAAGATTGTTTCTGTTTCTGGGCTTACTTATGCTTTCAATCAATTGTGGCCAAATTACATATCCCACCTGAAAAGGCCTTGTAGGGTTTTACATTGAATATTTATGGTATTGGAAGGTTAAATAAATTATTTCTCTCTTCCCATGGTGTTTTCCAATGTATTGAGTTTGTGTTATTATAAATATTTTGACAGATGAATAGTAAATCTAACTGCTTCATGGGTTTTTGGTGTTGAATAAAGATTCAAGTCATAGTATTCCATGGTTTTTTCTGGAATTGTTTCTGTAGTTTTGAAATTGAATCTTTAAATGATAGTAGGGCATACCATAATACCATATATTTTAATTTTATAACATATCCCACATCAATAGCATGTAAAATTAAACTAAAATTATTTTTTTTTCTCTTTTTTTGGTTTCCCTTTAGCACAAATTTCAATCAGAAAAAACTTAGATGTTGAAATGATTTTCAAATTTCCAACATTATAGAGGAAAAACAATTTTTTCTTTATTTTTTTTGAAAAACATAAGAAAAAACATTTTTCAAACTTTTATCAAAGAATATGTTCCTTTTTTCCATACAGATACCAAAGACACCTTTAGTGATTTTTTCAAAAAAAAGAGATAATATTTTTAACTTCCTCATTAATGACAGATATTATTAATACTCAACTTTTATTATTTCTTAAAAAAATAAAAATAATTCATAAATGCCTATTGTTCATTAAATTTTCTAATTAATTATTTTTTTAATTATTTTTCAATAAAAAAAGGATTTTTTTTTTCAAAATTGAAAATTTCAAATCTCATTTGTAAAGTTTCTTTCAAAAATAAAAAAGAAAAAATGAATAAAAAACCAATAATTGAATCCAACTTTAAATTATTCAATTTTTTCTTTTTTGTTTGTAATTTTATTTTATCGATTTGAAATTTTGATTGTTTTCTTTTTAAAAAAAAAAGATTATTTTCTTCTTAAATTAATTCCTGAGTTTAAGTTGAAAAAATTTATAAATTGAACTCACCCTCTTTTTGTTTGTTTTTTTGTCCTTTTTTTGACCAATAATGATCATCATCTATTTTTTTTATTGATATTTTTTTTTACTAATTAACTTCTTTTTTTCTCTTAAATTTTCAGAGTGTAACTAAACAAGTTCCCCAAAAGTAAAACAACAGAAGGTTTTTTTTTCTTTACTTCTGTTTTTCTTAATACTATATTGTATTAGGTGTTAAAATTAACTCTACAGATTTTTTTTATTAATTGAGTACAAAAATTCTTTTTTAAAACTGATGATTATTTTTATAAAGATTTAAACTTTATTTTGCTTTTACTGAAAATTGTTTTTCCGAAAACAAATTATTTGAAATTTTTTCATTTTTTGATTGCAAACAAAAACATAACAGGAAACAAAATAAAAGGAAGATAACCTTTGAAATTTGCCAACATTTTTTTGTGCCAACTACTCTCTTGTCTGGTGAAAGGGGAAGAATTAATTTGTGTTCATTTTTTTTTCTGCCCTAAGTGCAAGGAGGAGAAAAGAAGGGCATTTAAAATCAAATGATAACCTCATGAGAATTATTTCATGAAAACTGTTGCATTTTTTGCTTTTTCCGTTATTGCGAGCTTTGTCTTATCACAAGGAGGTATTTTTGTAGAAGTGAGACAATCGGAATTAAGAAAACAACGTGGTTATGTTTGGGCTCAGAGGCAGTCGGTCAGGCCAGAAGTCGTATAATAGTACTACAATTTCTGTTTGAAACTTTTCAATTTTTTGATAGAGTTTCTTTTTGCTCGATCTTTTGTGGCTCAGCAATTGTTTTGCCAAAGTGTTGTTAAATCTCTTAGCCTACACATGGTGGGGCAATGCATTTGATTGGTTCTGTACAAAAATTTGATTTCGCCACATTATGGAGATACGCAGGCTCAAAAACTTGTAAATTGCAAATTCTGGTGGATGGCTTAAAAGGCTCAAATATTCAACCTTTGAGTGTTGATACTAGAATGAAATACATCATGGATGGAGGAACATGACTAGGAAGTTTTCTTTTTTAAAAAAATCGAATTAAAGAAACACGTGAGGATTGTACAAGAACATCATCAAAATGTGGGACAAACAAACTACATTAGGAAGAAGACCAATTTTTCGGCACTGCTCAAGGCCGATGGAGATGAAAAAATTAATCAAAAACTCATCTCTTAATTCAGCCTAAAACTTCTATTTTGGACTTCTTTTTCTTTTTACCAGAACTGCCGCTTTTTTGAAAACTGCGCCAATCCGTGACGCGGTCTTCTCTTGTTTCTAGAGGAAGCAAAAGAAATGTGTCAGTTGATTTTCTCCAAGCTCTGGTAATAAGCCTTAGGCTTCGATTGTCAGAAGATATCAGGCAACAAGGAAATGAAAAAAGAAACTGAAGGGTAAAAAAGGCCAATGGCTGGAGAGTAAGTATGGCCAAAGTCCTCGTCATGATCACCCGGACAAAAAAAGCATGACTGAAGAAAAGGAAGAATACAACGGAGCTGCGCAAAATGAAAAATAGGATGGGTGAAAAAAGCGACACAAATACCAACCTTCCCATGTTTTTTTCTCTTCTATTTCACGTTTCCTTTTTGCGATGGCATCTTCTTGACGCTTAGCTTCTGTTCCTTCGGCTATCATAGTCATTTTACGAGCTCTGAGCCAAAGGAAAAATCAAGTTAGCAAGTCAAGGATCAAGAGAGAAACAAATACAAAGAGATTACCTTCGAACGCGCAACTCCTCCTCTATGATGATTTCTTTCGTTTTCAAAGCGACCCGGAATTGAAACGAAGGATTAAGCTTTTTCAATTTTTCGTGGTCATCTTGTGTTGAATCAGGTAAACGAAGCGAACGAAGTGTGAGCATTCGGGCATCTCGAAGGGTATCGTCCAAACCTCTGGTAATTCCCAAAAAGAATTTTAAAAAAAGGTTGCAATATTGATGTCCTTTCAGCAAACAAAATCCAACAGGTTTACAGTATAGTTCGAATTGAAGTCAGTGAAAAAACATGGTTAGACCATCTGGAAGATGGCTGATATGTGCTTTCTCAAAACTTGGCCATAGGGGTCGGTCGCAGGTAGATCAACACAACAGTTTAAGGATGCTGTCAACTTACTTTCGCTTATCAGGATCCAGCAGAAAACTTTCAGCTTTTTTCAACAAATCAAAGGCTTCAATACCACGAGGATGGGATAACTTATCAGGATGAATGAGCAAAGATCTCTTCCGATAAGACTTTCCTGTTGAACAATCACCGTCAATAATCTGCTGCTTTGGAGCGATTCAGATAGGAGCAAAACACATCATGGAATCAAGCTGGACAAATATTTACGAATGTCGGCATCAGTCACGGCTGATGGATTGGTCATATCTAGCTCGAGGATCTCATAGGGATTCAGCTTGAAGGCAGCGATGATCCGTTCGACCTGTTAAGAGAGGCGTGAGCCATTGCCAACGAGCACAGGAAAAGACAACGGACCTCTTGCTCACGGCTCAAGAGAGATTCCTCACCCTTGAGAATACTTTCGATATCCTGATCATCCTGAGGAGCGACGGCAGAGGGGGCCATGATGGTAGAAGCCGAGTAGATGGTCTTTTGAAATGTTGATGGAGAGAATTTCCGAAAAATTTGGACGAAGTTTCCAATCTAGCAGAGAAAATAGTCCGCACGGGGCAGAAGCCACACGGTCAAGAGCGAGTCCCACGGCTCAGGTGACTAGGCGCCGGTCGCTCATCGATTTCTCCCTAACAATCCTCAATCTTGGGGTCCAAGTCCTTGGCAGGGCAACACTATCCCTTGAGCTTGGGCTGTCATCCTTCCTCACTCCTCACACCCAGCACAAATTACCTCAACAGGTTTGCTTTGGCTAGATTACATGTCAAGAAGTACACTAAAGTAGCTTGAAATTCAAAAAGCTCATAAACCTCTTGAGCCATGGTCTAACAATATGTTGCTTATTTTACATAATTTCAAAAGTGTGAACTGAAAAATAGAGCAGGACTTAAATTTTTAAACAATCATAAAGATATTTTTTGCTTATCTTTTGTATGAAATGCTATTTGGTGCAGGGATTCCTGATTTGATTATCAAAACTGCCAAATTTGAACCACAATAAGAAAGAATCCTTAAAATATTTTGAGCTCATCTATTAAATGAGAAATTGAATAAACATCAGGGCCCTTAGACCTAAATATATTTTTGTCTTTTTTATTCTTGATATTAATTAACAAAACAAAAATTATGGTTTGTGTCAGCCTTCAACTCAAAGCAGAGCACAAGCATAAAACCAAAAGATCAAAAACCAAGGTATAAGAACTTAATGCCAATAAGGTCAAAAACTGTTACCCAGAAAAGCTAGAATTAAATAGAGAAAATTAACCTGGATCAGAATACACCACACCAATCAAGATTGAACAAATAATGGCTAAGATATTAGCACTAAAAGTTTTCCAAGAAAAAAATACAGAAGGAAACTTTAAATAAGATCCTGCATAAAAGCCTTGTTGATCCACTTTCAGAATTCAAGACACACAGTTCAAATTTCAGGAAGGCCAGCTCTGTATTGACCCAATTCAGTCAATACAGTTGGGTGACTCCCCTTCCAGGATCAGCTTTTCAGCTTTTCACATATACTGGCCACCTTTTCACCCCTGGGGAATTTTTCCCATTTAATTGAAATATTGGATTTAGTATTATTATTTTCTTTTCGTTATTAAAGTAAATACTGATAATCTTAAGTTGGTAATTTTTAACTTTTTCTTTGCCTGTCAGTGGATATTGGTGGTCATATCCTTTACTAATTCCATTGTTCTTTCTGGCAGGTTGCAACAGTGAATTGCGGATTCATTTGCTTGGCTCTTTGGCCTTTAGTTTTCTCTTATTATCTTTGGCCTTTGGCTTCATTCTTATCTTTGGAATATCTTGTCCTGCTCTCATTTTCTCTTAAAGAAATACATTCTTCTTTTATTTATTTATTATTTTGGAGCCCTCCAATGATTTCTTGATTCCCGAGTGCCAGGCCACTCTTGTTTTTCCCAAGAGCCCCTGTGACATTATATTCATTATCTCATAATTTCTTTTCATTCTTTTAATTCATTATTTACCATTTTATTCACTCATTTCATCAAGATTCTGACTGCTTAATGCTTATGAATTTTATGATAAATAATCACTTCTCAATTTTCTCTCATTAATTCTTCAGTCTTGAAAATTGAAAGCTGACCCATTCATATTTTTGTTTCTCTTTTAAATCATTATTCAAGTCATAAATTAATTTCAGTTCATAATTCAGGTTTCATTTATTTTCATTTGATTTTCACAATTTGTCATAAGCATTATTAAGACACATTCTTCATATCAGGATTCATTTTGATTCATTATTCAAGAATTTTGATTTAAGGAAGAATTCACTTGACCTTGATTTAATTGACTCATTTGACATAAAATTGATATTGAATTCAAGAAAATTGATTGACCTAAAGATTTTATTCATCCTTCTGATTTTTCACATCAAGAATTTGACATAAATTGATTTTTCCTCAAGAATTCACTTTATTGATTGATTTTCTGCAAGATTTTGATTTTTTATTGATTTGACATATTGAGTTATTGACTTGAAGACTTCATTTGACATTTGATTGATTGACATACCTGAAGATTTCATTTTATTTATTAATTTTCCTTCAAGATATTGATTTCAATTTGACTTCAAGGTTTCCTTTAAAATTGCCTCAAGTTTTCCATCTTCAAATTTTGATTTTTATTAATTCTATTTCATTTTTATCCTGAAAGTCATGCCTGTTCAACACTCACCCCCTGCAAGGTAGACAATATCTCAGGCCAGAGCTCAAGCTGTTCTCACTCAAATTCCAAGAGCTCCTCTGGATGGCACCCCAGCAGTTCCTCAACTGATGGCCCATTTAGACAGAGGACCAAATGTGGAAGGAGAAGCACCATCCAGGAAGGAAGGAAGAGGGCCAAGAAGATCAAGTTCTTTTTCAGGAGCAGTTGGTGGTTTTCCAGGACTTTCAAGGACCACTTTCAAAAGTGCTGGTGAAGATGGTGAAGAGGAAGAGTCTGATGGTACTGAAGATGTCCCTGCTCCTATGGGGGCACCCCAAGTTACTGGAGGGCCAACTCCAGCCCATTATAATCACCCTGTCTCTAATCAGTCTGAACCATCCTTATTGGACATCATTCAGAAAATGACTCAGATTATGTCCAATATTCAAGCAGGTTCATCTTATGAAGCATCAAGACCACCAGCCTTCAAGACTCCATCTATGAAGGCACCAGAATGCTTTGATGGGACTCAGCCTTTCAAAGTCAGAAGTTTTATCCAGTCCTGGGAGCTCATATTTCATAATGATCTGGAAAATTTCTCTCAAGACAGGAAGAAAGTCCTTTATGCCACTTCATTTCTCATTGGCAGGGCTGAAAACTGGATTGAGCCTTATCTTTCCAATCTCACTAATAAAGATCCAAATTACCTTCTCAATTATTGGACTTTATTTGAATCTTAAATTTTTACTTTGTTTGGGGACCCAAATGAAGTTAGAAAAGCTGAAGCAGAGTTGGATTACTTAAGAATGAAAGAAGCTGTACATGTTTTGTTATACATTGCTGATTTCATAAGTTTGGTTTCAAGAATTGGAGATTGGAGTGAAAGAGCTCTCATCCATCATTTCAGGAAGCGATTGCCATCCAGAATTCTGCATCAATTGGCCTCCCATCCTTCAATAATTGACTCTCTTCAAGATTTCATGGATATTACCCTGGAGCTTGATACCAGGTACCATGAGAGGCAAAAGGAGAAGAGTCATCATCAAGAGAAAAAGCAGGAAGCCTCAAAGTTAAATTATTCTCATACTCAAAATTCTTCAAGCTCAAATAAAAATAAAAAGAAGAATTTTAAGAAGAGGGACAAGCCCCATTTTTCTTTGCTGAATAAGAACTTCAATTTGATGGGTTCTAAAAAAGAAAAAAGAATCAAGGAGGGCTTATGTGCTTATTTTGGTGGAAAGAATAGTCTTGAGTATTGTTTCAAAAGACCTCAAAATCAGCTTTCCCAACCATCAGGCAAATTTCCCAGCCAGGGAAAAGCCTGAGTGAAGATCATGTTGTGTTCAATGGTCTTCACTGTTTTTTATCCTGAGCACAATTGTGCATTCTGAATACTGGTGTCAAGAATTCTTTAAAATTTGTTTTTTTTCTCCTCTCTCTGATGTGTTTTACAGTATTCTCATTGATTCTGGTGCTACCAACTCATTTATTGCAAAGCAGTTTGTTCACAAGTATTCTTTGACCATGTCAGAACTCCCAGAGAAGATTCCTCTTATCATTTTGGACTCCTCTGGGTCCCCTTCTCTATTTGTGACTCACCATACCAAATATATTGTTGCGCTTCCATCCTTCCCAAGCTTTGAATGGGAATTTTTAGTCATCAATACACCCAATGGAGAAGACCTCATATTAGGCTTTGACTTTCTTAATCATTAGAGTCCATCTATTGATTGGAGGCAAGGGCTGATCACCTTCAATGCTGATCATAAGGACTATTATAATCCTTCCAAATCTTTCAGTAATGACTTTTCTTCTTCCAAATCATGTGCAGCTCTGGTTGGTGATTCTAGAACACCATCATTTCCATCTTCTGTCCATATTCCTTCCCTTATTTCCCATCAGTAATTACCATCCTCTAGAGATGAAGTCTTAAAAGAGATTCAATATGTTGGAGAAGAAAATTCTGTATCTTCACTCCATCTCTTCTTTGGGAATATAGACCTTCCTCCTTCATCTTAACATGACTCCCTGGAGGAGTTGTGGGATGAAGAGGAAGAGCCAGAAGAAATAGAAACTGTGATGAAAGTTGTTCCTTCTTCTCATTACCAGTATTTGGATGTATTCTCTAAGGTGAAAGAAGAGAAACTTCCTCCTCACTGTGTCTGTGATCATCATACCAAACTGGAGGGGTCGCTACCTCCAGTTGGGGTGATCTACTCTTTATCAAACCAAGATTCAGATACACTCAAGTCCTAAATTTCAGAGAACATAGAGAAAGTTTTCATCCAGCCAAGCTCCTCTGTAACAGGAGAACCTCTCCTCTTTTCTAAAAAGAAGGATGGTGGCCTCTGTTTGTGTGTTGATTACCGCAAACTCAACACTGTTACTAGGAAGAACAAATATCATATTCCTCCTATGAATAAGCTTCTTACCTTATATAACAGTTCTTCTATCTTCTCCATGATTTATTTGCATGGTGAATATAACCTGCTCAGAAACAAGGAGGTTGATGAAAATTTGACAGCATTTAGAACTAAATATGGCAGTTATGAGTATTTGGTTATGCCATTTGGGCTTATCAATGATCCTGCCTCTTTTCAAAATCTTTTCAATGATATTTTTTTATGATCTTCTTGATGTCTATGTTGTAGTTTATTTGGATTAAATAATGGTCTTTTCCAAATATGAGGAAGAACATGTCACTCATGTTTCCACTGTTCTTGCCAGACTCAGAGCCAACAACCTCTTTGCTACAGCCTCCAAATTCCTATTTCATGTTTCTAGTGGAGAGTATTTGGGTTATATTGTTTCTCCTGAAGGCCTTAATATGGACCAAGAAAAAGTACAGAAAATTCTCAATTGGCCACCTCCAAGAAACCTCAGGGCTCTTCAATCGTTCCTTGGCTTTGCCAATTTTTACTGCCATTTCATCAAGAATCATTCCAAGAAAATTAGTTCACTCAACAAGTTCCTCAAGAAAGATTCCTTTTTTCCCCTCAATGAGGAAGCTCTTAGCCAGTTTCACCAAATGAAGGAGGCCTTCACCACAGCTCTAATCCTTTTCAACTTTGATTCTTCTCTACCCAACATTTTAGAGACTGATGCATCCAATTATGCCTTGGGTGCTGTACTGAGTCAGGTTTCTGACTCAGGAAAACATCCCATTTCATTTCATAGCAAAACGCCTATTCCAGCAGAACTCAACTATGAGATTCATTACAATAAAATCCTTGGCATAGTCTGGGCTCTCAAGCGCTGGAGGAATTTTCTTCTTGCTTTATCTTCCACTTTTAAAGTTCTCACCAAGTGCTCTTCTCTGCAATACTTCATGTCTTCCAAGATCCTTACTTGCTGTCAAGCCTGCTGGGTTGAATTCCTTTCTGAGTTTCACTTTCAAATCACTTACTTCCCTGGCCGTCTAGCTACTCTTCCAGATGCCTTATCATGTTGGGATGGAATTTATCCTCAGAGGGGGGAGGATTTCATCAGCAATAATCCAATGAGCTTTCAACAACTCATTAAGCAAAATGAAGACCAACCTTCAAAACTCTTTGCAGTCAAGGTAGAAGCTTTTTCAAATTTTATTGAATCAATTCAGAAGGCTCTATGGAAAGAGTCTCAGTACAGAAGTACGCTTCAAGATTTGGGTAAAGGTAAATCTGTCCAAGATTACTCTTTTGATTCCTCTTCCCAACTTCTTCTATTCAAAGATTGGGTGGTGGTCCAAAATAACACCGCAATTCAGCTCAGTATACTTCAAAGTTGCCATGACTCTCCTCTAGCTAACCATCCTGGCCAAGAGAAGACTCTCAAGCTTGGCAAGTGGGATTTCCACTTGTCCAGAATGATTCAATTAATTATGGATTATGTTTAATCCTTTCAACAGTGTTCAAGAAACAAAAATATCCATCACAAGAAGTTTGGACTCCTCAAACCTCTTGTGATTTCAAATGGTCTTTCGATTTTTCTTTCAATGCACTTTATCACTCAACTGCCACTGTCTGAATCTTTGGATTCAATTCTGGTTTTAGTGGACAGGTTCTCAAAAATGGCAGTATTTATTCCCACAATATCTTCAATCACTTCACTGGATTTGGCCCATTGATTCATCAAGAATATCTTTCCAAAGCATGGCCTTACTTACAGAGTTTTCAGTGATAGAGGTTCCCTTTTTGTTTCTTCCTTTTGGACCAATCTTTTTCAGCAGCTCAAGATTTCAAGAGATCTGTCAACTGCTTACCATCTAGACACTGATGGACAGACAGAGAGGGTAAATCAGATACTAGAGCAGTACCTTTAAATGTATGTCAGTTATCATCAAGATTATTGGAACACCTGGCTCCCTCTGGCTGAATTTGCCTACAATAGCTCTAACAACTCTTCAACAAAAAATGACCATTTTTCACTGTTTATGGAAGAGATCCACAATTTGACTCAGTTCACATTACTCAAGATACTCCTTCTGGGAAGTTATCAACAAAGATCCAATCAGTACAGAAAGATGTCAAGAAAGAACTTGAAGTTTCCATAAACAAGTTTAAGAGGTATTCAGATAAAAGTAGAGCAATTAAATCTGTTTTTAATCCTGGTGAAATGGTATGGCTTTCTTCTAAGAATATCAAATCAACTATACCCACCAAGAAACTGCCTGAAAGATGGTTGGGTCCTTTTCCAATCTTGAAGAAAATAAGCACTCATTCCTACCATCTCAATGGAAGTCCATCCATCCAGTCTTCCATATTTCACTCTTAAAACCAGTCAAGCCATCAACAATGCCAAACTGTCGTAAAGAGCCTCATCCTCCAATTATCATTGAAGAAGAAGAGGAATGGGAAGTCTCTCAAACACTGGGCTCAAAGCTCAAGAGAGGAAGATGATGGTATTTGGTGGAATGCAAAGGTTTCAGCCAAGGTCCAGAAATATCCACCTGGGAAACAACTAAAAGCCTCAAGAATTGTACTGAACCTATCAAGGACTTTCATTCTTTGTATCCTGACAATCTGGGACTCAATTATTTGAGAGCTTGAATTTTCAAGGTGCTTGGTAGGGAGAGGAATTACCAAAAGTAATTCCCACTCCTGGTATGCAACTTTAGAGGTATTCTTCCCTTTTTGTTGTAAGAATCACCTTGGCCACTCTGTGAGCACTCTTCAATTTTTGGATACAGATCTTTGGCCTGGCTTTCAACACCAACTCCAAAATTGTGGCCATTTTCACTTGGGAAATGGACCATACTTTGTTAATTCTTTTTTCAAGTAATTATCATTTCAATACATTCATTCAACAAATCCTTTTTCATTTATGGCACTGGCAGGAGTGGTACATACCAAAAGTAAGTTCCCCTCCTGGTGTGCACTTCCCCGAGGGGTCTACAATCTGTCAAAACATCACCTTTGCTACTCTGTGAGCACCTGGAATCAATTTTCCTTTTCAAGGTCCTTGGTCAGTTTCAAAAATCAATTACAAATATCAGTGATGAAGATCAGGACCTCCTCAAAATTATTTCATTTCTTTATCTCTTTTTATTTCTTCTTTTTTCATTATCATTCTTTATTTTTATTCTATTATGCTCTTTCAAAATTTCTTTCTTTATAAAATTAATTCCAAACCCTCCACATCAACTGAAATCTTCAAATAACAAATCCAAATGTCAAAATAAGACCAACTCATCCTCACATCATATGCCAACCTAGTACCAATTCTAATTTTTCTTTCAATATTGAAAACCTCTGGAATCCCTAAGTGCAATCCATATCAACAGCCTCAAAAGGCGTCTACCTTGTCTTGGTGCTCAGGAGCTCACCATTAAAGGTAGGGGCTACTGTGACAACCCTGTGAAAAGACCACTCTCAATTGGTGTTTACAGAAATTCAAGCCTCCACCAATATATGTCCAATTTGGTAATATTCTAAATCTTATTCCATTTGAACCCTTATGGCGGGGAATGGCCTTTTGGCAATATCCTGAATAATTGGGCTCCTTGGCCAATTTATAATCCCACCAACCCCCAGGGAAATACCTTAATTCTGGGCCTGGGGTCATTCAGCCTTTTGGGGGCCTCTGTGTCAGGCTAAGTCTATGATGAAGGTGTAATGAGGTTATTTACAGCCTTACCTATGACTGTGACATGGTAAAATCAATTTAAAAGGAGGTTATAATTGATAATAAAGGTTTAAAATTGAGTAATAAGGGCTTTACTATTGTGGAATAGTGGTGGTGAGCACTGTTGAAAGCCCTGGGTGCATTCTTGCCAGTTGGATTACTACAACAATACTTAAGAATTAAAAGTATAACTTGATTATTTTCCAAGAGTATAACTGTTTTTGACAGTTGTATCATGTAGGAACTCAAGAGCAGGATGAGGAAACCTTTTCTGGTGGAGAAAAGACCTCCTTTTATCCTAAAATGGGGGGAATGGCCCTCTAGACTGTCCACATAGAGGAAGTGAAGAGTTTTTCACTTCAGAGTACTGGCTTGTGGTTTTAATAGTACCTGTATGATCTGTATTGGGCTCGGATGCGGCTTTGAAACCACATCTGGGCAGATTTCACCAATACAGGGTGAAAGTTTTCGTCTGGGGACCACATAGCCCTCTTCTGACGTGTATGACACGTAGAATGATGTACAGATCCTGTATGGGACCCCAGTATTGAATGAATTATGAGGTATTGAAGTATAAAAATGCTTCTTTGTCTATTTTACACCTCATGATCATACTTATGGGAAAATATCCCACAGTAAGACTGTATTGGTCTAACTGTGGGATTTTGAGCTTAAAACTGCCATAGCTTTGTCAGTTTTTGAGATATCAAGCTCAATGTTGGTTCAATGTATATCCCTGGATGTGTTCTACACAATGTTATCTGATTTGGTATGGCAAAGTTATGCCATGTACAAGAGTTTTTGTACATATGTATGTTTTGCTGAAAACTGTATGGAGCTTGTTTTCCCCATAATGTTTGTTCTAGATGAGATATGGGGAAATGGATGGCACCATCAGATTTCCCTGATTGTGCTCTTTCCAAAAAGACTCCACTTTAGGTATTTCACACTAAAACTGTAGAAGTTAGATGAGAGGTGAATATTTTATTCACCCTTATTTGACCTTAATTTGGTCATAACTTCTGTAATTCTGGTGCTAGCTTAGTTTGGCTAGTACCATTGGATAGCCCTGACTTAGACCTTCATTTTGAATACGAATTTGATGGGGTTAAGCGTCTTCCTCTGTATTTAAGATGAGAGGTGAAAATCAAGGTTTATGCTCAGCAACAGCTTTGAGCAGGAATAACTTTGTTATTCTTTGTCCTATGATGAAGGGAATTTTATTTTTGGAAAGCAGTGAGTTTCCTCTTTTGTTTGATACCTTTTGAGCTGATTTGGCTCATATCCATGTTTTGGTGGTGTCTTGGCTATAACATTGATTTATGGTATTTGGCTGTCATGCTTGTGCTCTGGTTTTGAGTCACAGGATGACATACCCTCCCTCTAAGCAAGGCTCATCATTTATGAGACTGTCCTGTCTTCTTTGAGGTACTAGTGTGGTTCATATGACCTTGAGCCAACAACTTCCTTGTGGTCACACCCTCCCTGTCTGGTGGTTTATGTTTCAAACCATCCAGATGTTTGGTCATTGGTTTCCTTCTTTTGAAGTGGGCTGAACCAATTTCCTTTGTTCCATTGTTGTTAAATTACACCAAATATTCCTCATTGAGGTTAAGTTCACTGTATGAATTATTTCCACAGTCTTTCCCCACACTATCAGAGGCAGATACATGAACTTCTTGGTCTTTTCTTATTTCTTCCTCTCTTGCAGATATTTCTTTCCTGTCTTTGAGAAAACTGTCTGCATAGTTATTGGGTGACTCACAGTTGTGAAATCCTGTTGTGATTTCAGATTCTGAATCATGAGTTTCTTTGGCTTCCAGGGTTGGATTCTCCCTGTTATCACCAGTACTATGGGTATTGTATCTACCAATAGATGTTCTAATCCTTACTTCTTGTAAAGTAGTTGATATTTCATCCAAGGTGGATTCTTTAGACCATCTTAATTTTACCGCATGCTCTAAGTATCCTGGTAGTTTGGTAAACAGTTTGTGATTTTTCATTTCTGTTGTTATGTGAGGGTCAATGGCTGTTAGCCTCTCTGACTGTCTCAGACACCAATCATATGGATCTTTGTCCACAGTGTATCTATCATTTCCAAATGAAAGGGTTTTCTGCCATATCCATGTATTGTTTCTGTACTTTTGGATTATTTGGTTCCTCCACCATGGCCAGTTTCTTCTGCCATGGATATCTTTCATTTCTGTGTACCAAATACTAGCATGTCCTTTGAAAGCTGTATTTAGTCTAGCAGTAATCCAGTAATCTGGAATACTTGGTAAATAAGTGAAGATTCCATCAATATAATCAATGAGTTCCATATGATCATATTCTCCTATGCCAGAGAATTGGGGCCAAGTTGAGGCCTCTGGAAGCTGTTTTAATGCTTCCTTCTCTGAATAAGTCATCTTAACTCCATCTTGGTATTGTGATGGAGATCTTTCCTTCTTCTCCAACAAGGCATCTGGTTTGATGTCTTCCTGGTGGTATGGAGTGTTTCCAGAAACATTCCCATGTGTTTGTGGCTTCATTTTTTGGCAGAAATTAAACAATTTTTCAATATCTTGATCCAGGTATTCCCTATCCCTTTGGCAGTCATTTTGCTCCTCTAAGACTTGATTTAGTCTTTTTTTAGCCTCTTCTGAGGCTTCACTCGATTTAGTATAGTCCTCTTGAAGAGCATGAATAGTTTTGGTTCATAAGGTATAAACCTCTTGTAACCTTGAAATAATTTCATGGAGTTTTTCAAGCTCTTTTTGAGTTTTTTCTACAAATTGGGAAAATTGTAACCATAGAGTATTACTACTTATGGTACTCTCAGCTATCAAAAAACTGTGTTTAATCTGAGTGGAGATATCATTACTCATTTTAGGGCTGCTAGCTTCATGAGAAGTACTTACAACTGTTTGTTGTTTTCTTGTACTTCTTTCAGCTGGTCCAGAAACTTCTGGATCATAGGATCTGACTCTTTCTTCCTCTTGTTGAAAGGATTCTTGTCCTTGCCCTATGATCCTCTTCCTGGGATTGGAAATTATGGTGACTCTTGGTCACTGATCTTCTGGTTCCTGAGTGGTGTGAAGCCACCAAGGAGTCTGGTTGGGTTACCAGTCCTCATGAGACTGAAAGGGTCAGAGTATGTTATCTCTGGTTCCATTTATCTTCTATGATAAGTTCTTTGAAGAATATCTTTTTGAGGGAAGTCTTCTGAATAATTTCTACAAGTTCTTTGTATTGGAACTCTAGTTTGAATTCCCTCTCTGCCATTCCCCATTGGAGAAGTTCCTTGAAGATTTGATGGGTTAGAACAAACTGTTCTATGCAAGCCATTCCTGGAGGTTTGCTGTTGAAAACCATCTTGGAAGGTGTAGGAAGGTTTATTTTTACATGTCTTACGACTTTCAAAAGCTTCAGCTTCTCTCCTTTCCAGGCCTCTATTCCTGATTATGGTTGATTCTCTTTGTAATGAATAATACTTTGGAACACCAGAGTCTCTGAAATGAGGTGGTATCGTTTCTTATTTTTAAGGTGAAAGTTCTATCTAGTTGATTAAATCCCAATTTGGATGGAAAAGCTTAATTATAAGGGCTTCACTTGAAGAGAAATCCCAACAATATATACTTTGTATATATTAGAAAAAATTAAGTAAAAGAAATATGCTTATATTTCTTTTTAATAAGTCTTAATATTGAAATTACCAATAATAATGACTATGATAAATTTTTCACACCAATTTGAGTGAAAAAGAAAATGATTTTAAAGTCTTTTGTTGGAGAGAATCCAAATAATATACACTTTGTATATATTATTAAAATCAGTTTTTTTCAAAAAAAAGAAATATGGTTTTTATTTCTTTTTATATGGTTATTATTATTGAAGTTATCAATAATAATGATAGAAATCAAGTTTTTTACACTAATATGGGTAAAAAAAGAATTATAATGGTATTTCTCCAAGAAAAAACTCTAACAATATATACTCCGTATATATTATTAAAAAAATCAGTGAAAGTAGAAAATATTATGATATATTTCTGTAGTATTATTATTGAATTTATCAATAACAATGATAATAACCAATTTTTCACACCAATTTGGGTGAAAAGATGAATTAACAGAGTTTCTCTTCAAGAAAATTCAAACAATATATACTTTGTATATATTATGAAAAAAAGATCAATGATAAAATATGATTGTATTTTATTATGAATTATTATTATTGGAATTATCAATAATAATGATAATAATCAATTTTTCACGCCCATTTGGGTGAAAAGATGAACTATAAGAGTTTTTCTTTAAGAAAAATTCAAACAGTATATACTCTGTATATACTATGAAAAAAAGATCAATAATAAAATATGATTATATTTTATTATGAATTATTATTATTGAAATTAACAATAATAATGTTAAGAATCAAATTTTCATGCCAATTTGGGTGAAAAAATGAATTATAAAAGTTTTTCTTTAAAAAAAATTCAAAAAATATATACTTTGTATGTATTATTATGAAAAAAAATAATAAAAGAAAATGATTATATTTTTTTTGGAAAAGAGAGGATTTTATAAATATAAGTTATATATTTATAACTCTTCAAAATAATGAAAAATATCATTTTTCAAAAAGAATATGTATGCAGTTTTTTTATATATTTTTTGTTTTTGAGTAGAAAAAATCAGAATAGAGAAAAACCACGAAGTTAAACCCCTTCAGGCTTCTTATGGTTTAAGAAAAATGAAAATAAGCAAGAAAAAAAGTATAATAACTTTAAAAGGCATGAAAATAAGCTAAAAATAGTGAAAACACGCTAGAATTTCGTCTAAAATAGGTAAAAAACCAGGCCAGGCCCCCAAAATGTCAGGCTGAGTCTATGATGAAGGTGTAATAAGGCTATTTACAACTTTAAATACAACTTTGACATGGTAAAATTAACTTAAAGGAGTTTATAATAGATAATGAAGGTTTAAAATTGAATAATAAGGGCTTTACTATTGTGGAATAGTGGTGGTGAGTGCTGTTGAAAGCCCTGGGTGCAGACTTACCAGTTGGATTACTATAATAAGAACTACAATACTTAAGAATTAAAAGTATAACCTGATTATCTTCCAAGAGTATAACTGTTTTTGACAGTTGTCCTATGTAGGAATTCAAGAGCAGGATGAGGAAACCTTTGCTGATGGAGAAAAGACCTCCTTTTATCCTAAAATGGGGTGGAATGGCCCTCTAGAATGTGCACATAGAGGAAGTGAAGAGTTTTTCACCTCAGAGTACTGGCTTGTGGTTTTCATAGTAGTGTATGCTCTGTATTTAGCTCATATGTGGTTTTGAAACCACATCTGGGCAGTTTTCACCAATACAGGGTGAAAATTTTCATCTGGGGACCACATAGCCCTCTTGTGACATGTATGACACGTAGAATGATGTACAGAACCTGTATGGGAACCCAGTATTGAATTAATTATGAGGTATTTAAGTATAAACATGATTCTTTGTCTATTTTACACCTCATGATCATACTTATGGGAAAATATCCCACAGTAAGACTGTATTGGTCTAACTGTGGTATTTTGAGCTTAAAACTGCCATACATTTGTCAGTTTTTGAGATATCAAGCTCAATTTTGGCTAATTGTGTAGCCCTGGATGTGTTTTACACAATGGTACCTCATTTGGTATGGTTATCATTAAGTATGGCAAAGTTATGCCATGTACAAGTTTTTTTGTACATATGTATGTTTTGCTTAAAAACTGTATGGACCTTGTTTGCCCCATACCTTTTGTTCTAGATGAGATATGGGGAAATGAATAGCACCATTGGATAGCCCTGACTGTGCTCTTTACAAAAAGGCTCACTTCAGCCATCTCACACTAAAACTGTAGAAGTTAGATGAGAGGTGAATATTTTATTCACCCTTATTTGACCTTATTTTGGTCATAACTTCTGTAATTCTGGTGCTAGCTTAGTTTTGCTAGTACCATGGGATAGCCCTGACTTGGAGCTTCATTTTGAATACCCATTTGATGGGCTTAAGCTCCTTCCTCTGTTTTTCAGATGAGAGGTGAAAATTAAGGTTTATGCTCAGCAACGACTTTGTTATTCTTTGTCCTATGATGATGGGACTTGTATTTTTAGAAAGGGGCAAGTTTTTTCTTTCTTTTAATACCTTTTGAGCTGATTTGGCTCATATCCAGGTTTTGGTGTTATCTTGGCTATACCATTGATTTATGGTATTTGGCTGTCATGCTTGTGCTCTAGTTTTGAGTCACAGGCTGACACTCTGGCCCCTCTAGCTTCATCTAGGACCTTTGGACCACCCCCTTTGATTAGAGGGTTTGGGGCCTAAATGGCATATTTGGGCCATTTGGTCCCCTAAAGTCTGCAGACCAATTAGGCCCCTTTTGGCCCAATTCCAATGAGACAAAAAGGTTCCAAGGGGGACAGACAAATAGTCCCAAACAACAGGTGAGACCACCTGAGCCTTTTTTGGGCAAAAAACTCAAGAGAACCAAAATGACCAAAAACCCCCAAACCTTGAATTGGCCCAAGGACCCAGAACACACAATTTGGCAATAGGTTGCCATTCCATTCAAGATCCCAACCAAGGACTCTGGAAGGCACCAGAGTCCCCCAGTTACCTTCAATAAGTGGGTTTCCCCTGAAGATCTGATAACCCCCTGGCCCAATTCAATGGAGCCAAGTGTGGTTCATACAAGGTATTATATAGCATTATGCACCATATTTCCTCCGCAATCAAATGGTGATGGTTTCAGGACTTAATTATGAAATTAAAAATCAATTCCTCAAGTCCATCATCCATTTTGAAGGTAGACTCTAGCCCCTCAGTCTTACAATTTATGGCAGTGACCAGAAGGTTATTCAAGGACCCCAGCTCACAGGCTTTCCCGTTGTTGGTATTTCACTCCAAGATTCTTCAGAGGGTTGTTTCAACAGGTTGTTTAGCATCAAGATAGTTCTCAAGGCATGAAGCACTACTTGGACAGTTCAACTGTTCCATACAGGATGTATTCAGGCAACCTGTATGGAATTGACTCTTTTGGGCCAATTCATATTCCACTATTGGAATTCAAGACACACAGCTCAAATTTAAAGATGGCTAGATCTGTATTGACCCAATTCAGTCAATACAGTTGGGTGACTCCCCTTCCAGGATCAGCCTTTCAGCTTTTCACATATACTGGCCACCTGTTCACCCCTGGGGACTTCTTCCCCATTTAATTAATATATTGGACTCTTATTATTATTACTTTCTTTTCATTATTCAAGTAAATACTTATAATCTTAAGTCAGTCATTTGCACCTTTTTCTTTGCCTTTCAGTGGATATTGGTGGTCATATCCCTTACTGATTCCATTGCTCTTACTGGAATTTTGAAAGATATAATTGTGGATTCATTTGGTTGGCTCTTTGGCCTTTGGCTTCATGTTTATCTTTGGAATATATTGTACTGCTCTCATTTTATCTGGAAGAAATATATTCTTCTTTTATATATTTATTATTTTGGAGCCCTCCAAGTGAGTTCTTGATTCCTGAGTGCTAGGCCACTCTTGTTTTTCCCAAGAGCCCCTGTGACACTGGGGGGAAAGGGAATCTTGGCTCCAAGGGTGCCAGACTCCCCCAAATTCCTTGCTGATAGGCATGGGATTTCAAAATTAACACAAAAATACATCACCCTTAGCCTGGAATTGATTCACAAGGTCTGTGACTCAGTTGATGATGAGGTTTTGATACCAACCAGGGCAGCTTTAAGTGTTTCCAAGAGTTTAAAGCTACCATTAAGCTAAAATAATCTTTATAAAAACTGTTTTAGCTGGCTTGGATGTCTCTTACACACATTTTGAAATTCTTTGAAAGCTTGAAACCAGGTATTTCTATATCAATGGCTAATTTAATGGTCTAAAATGGCAGAAAATAGCAAAAAATTGCTAAAACTAGTCCCTTTTTGGTCCAAACTAGAGTTCAATGATGACATAATTGGCTTTTATGTGGGAGGAGTGTTTCTAACAGCTTACAAGATGTAATTTTACTTTTGAAGTAAGAAAATTAGTGGCTATAAAAGGATGTCTTCTTTGCCCCACTTTTCTCTTTGTGTTGAAATCTTCTCCTTTTATGATTAGTTTATACACTGTTAAACCAATCAATAAAATATTTCAACAAACCTTTTTAAATAATTTTAAACCTTTTAACCATGCTAAAAAGTCATTATAATCATTTTTTACCCTTGAACCACCCCAAAAATTAATTAAAGCCTCTTTCATTACTGTTAACTTTGTCATTTTGTTTCCAAATCCACTCTGGTCAATTTTGAGCATGTTTTTTCTTTCATATTTCTTTTAAGTACTTTTTTCTTAGATTAATTCCCTGAATTTCTTTCCTCAATTAATTCCAATTGAAATTACTCTTGAAGAAATTTCTTTTGTAGCCTTAAATATCTCTTGTAAAGTATTTTTGGATCAATTTTATTATTGTTAAAACAATAAATCTTTATAATATTATTTTTTTATACATATATACTCAATAAGAATAAATTTAGTGTTTCTTCTCTTAAAACTAATAGAATTTACTATGTTTTAATAAAATTTTACCTTATACAAATTTTGAGGACAGGAAAAGTACTTGATTTTTAATCAAAGTTTCATATCCACGCCTTAAATTTGGGGGCCCAGCCATGATATTTTACCTGTGACATATTTTTAATACTTTTTGAACATGTTTTTCCATATTGAAAAATCTAAAAATACATAAAAATACTTATAATTCAAAAAATCATGAAAAAGAAAGCTTTTTTCATATTATAAGTCAAGCTTTATTTTTTTCACTTCCCTTCTGAAAAACGTTTTTTTACTTAATAAATTTCTTTTCAATTTAATATGAGTGTCTGATAAGGTGGTAAGAGAAGAAAATATAGAAACAGTATCAACAGGTACTAGTATTATTCCTGCAAGTACTGTTAATTATGATCATAATAGCACTGTTATTATAACTCAGAACAACCAACCAGATCCAATTTTTTCTGAATTAATTAATTTGGACATTAGTGATACACTCCAAAAGGCAAATAATTTGGAAAATATTAAGTTTTTTGATGTAAAAATACTATTTTGAGCTTTTTTAATCATAATTATGCCTTCAACCAGAGCAGGAGCAAGCTATAACCCCTCAAGCAGCTTCCAAAAGGGTTATACATGTGATTATGGCAGAAGCCAATCAGCTTCAGAAGGACAAGGGTCAGTAAATGAAGCCCAAACTAAAAAATTATGTCATTCTGAAGCTGATAGCACTCTTTTACCTTCAAAAAGAGCTGACACTTTCACAAGATGCCTCAGTGGACATTTAAAAAGCCAGCAAGAGGAAAAACTGACTGAATTCTTACCTTACTGTGAGAACATTTCTGGGCCATCCCAGCACTTAAAAGTTACTCAATGGATGGAATACATTTATGGAAAAGAACAACACGATCCTTTTAACAGCAGAATGGAGGAAAAACTACCCTCCACCACCCAAACAAGCCACAATAGTTGGAAGAAGAAATTCAAACATGAAAAAGCAGCCAAAAGCTCATATCAAGGGCAAAGGCAAGGCACCAGCCACAAAGCCATACAGCCAGGGCTAAATAATCCCAAAGATTCAACAAGATGCCATGGAAATTGTGTTTCAAATAGCCAGAACCATGATGGAACTACAGAAAAAGGCAGAAGCCACACTAAAATATAAGAAATAAATCCTGACATTCTAGAGGGCATTCCAAACTTGTATATAGCTATAAATGACATAAAAAGTCATATTTCTGATAGCAAGTCATCAATTTGTAACAATCTCAAAACAAAAAATCTAACTTTGAGCCAAATCAATGGAACACTTATGTTTTTTTTGAAGAAGTTTTCAGAAAAATTAACACTTAAAATAATGACAGTTCATTTGGAAATAAGATAAATGAAAAATCTGCCATTTTAAAAGAATCAACAGATAAATATTCTGAATTCAATATTGATCAAATAATTGAAACAAGAATAGGACAATCCATAAATATTATCAAAACAGATAGTATGAAAGTCTTTAATGATATTTCAAATTCATTGACTGAAGTAAAGACATATACCATTGTCTTGAAAAAGGGTTTTGACACCTCACAGGAGAAATTATCAAAATTAACAATGAAATTGAATGAGGTCATTTTTGATAATAATTGACAAACTGAATTATGGCCATAAATGACAATTAAAGATGAAATGCATAAAATTGAGTTAATCAATTTATTAAAAGGTTCTGGACATGAATTCAGGAACTCCCAATGGTGTAGCACCAGTAAAATGAATGATATTGAGCAATTTCTGAACACCCTACCAAAAATGTCTATACCCCCAAATAAAAATTAGGGTACACAAAATTCCAACCCAAAAGTATTGGATGTAGAAAATTAACAATAAAAGGATGAATTTTCCACTTCTTTCCATAACTTGGAACCATCAATGGGCCAAGCACTTCTGAAAGAATTACCAACACTTAAAGAATGGCCTCAGTTTAGTGGTGAAGGAGAATATGACCATATGGAATTAATTGGAGGTATTAACTGTAAAAGGAATTTGAGCTACCAGACTGATTAGTACCAGAAATATTTAACACCCTGTTGACCAAGTCAGCTCATAGATGGTATATCAAATAAAGAAAAAGACATGAACACCAAAGTTGGACTTGGTATCAAACCCAAATTATTAATAAGTGGGGCAAGGATTCTTTGAGATTTAAAGTGGAAACAGCCTTTGAATCTTCTAAATTTAATTCTGGGAAAGACAAATCTCTACCATGGTTCTGCCAATACAAAGACAGATTAAAAGAATTATATCCTGACATGTCAGAATTATTCACTGAAACATTCTGAGTCAAAGTGGAGTTGACTTAGAGCATGCTGTTAAAATCAGGCTACTGAAAAATCTTTCACAGAAGATATTATAGATATATCAGAAGAAGTGACCACCATAAACAGAATTTTTTATAGTAGGGTGAACCTTAAAACAAGGTTTAATAAACCTGGAAAGATTCTGTGGACAGAAATACCAAAAGACTGTAATAATATAGAATTTAAATATGCAGATAAAATCAGAGAGTGCCATATTTGCCAGAGCACCACACATCTAGCTAATAAATGTCCCAAAGAAGGAAAAATCAACAAAATTGACATTGAGAAAAAACCTTATGTTGAAAAAGATGATGTAAATAAAGAAAATTCATATGATAAATCATCAATATTCTCTGAATCTTCAAAAGATATAGAAAATATAAATGTCACATCTGAAATCATTAAATCTGATTCCCACTTGCCAAAATTGAGTAATAGTCACCTTGATTTGTGAAAACTCCAAGATGCACGAATTATGAAAACTAAACCAAACAGGGGGAAACCCTATACCGCTTGTAATTCCTGTACAACAGAAGTGGTAATTGATAACAAGAAAACTAAAACTTTACTTGCACCAGGAGCCTTCTGCTCTTGTGTTGGAAAATATTTTCTTAAGACTTGTGTAGCAAATTTTGAAGATCAATTATTGCCAATTGATGGCATAAAATTTAATACTGAAAGTAGTCCAATGAAAGAATTGGGAATATTTCAAACAGTTTTAATATTTTCACATATCAATGGAAATGTAAGAATATATGTTGAATATGTTTTTATGGAAAGTGGCTCCAGTACAAATTTCATATTTGGGAATGATTGATTATTTCATCAGGTATGGCATAGATTTACATAACAATAAAGAGAGATATATTACTATTGGGGACAATATGTGTCAAAAATTTGCCTTTCTACCTTTTGAAAGACAAATTACAGTAAACAAAGTATCAACAATCAGCTTAGAGTTAGAGAAATTTAAGTCAGAACAGATTAATGAAGCTGAAGTAAGTATCCATCTTGCTGATATACAGGAAAATGAACTCTCTACCCTTCTATATGATCACAAGGAGGCCTTTGCAACAGATAAAGAACCATTAGTGGGAATGATTGGTCATGAATTCAACATTATTTTGAGCATTGAGACACCTTATCCAACACTCTTGAGAAGGCCTGCACACCTAGCATGCCCAAAATCAAGAGAAGCCTTAAAGTTTTACATTAAAGAATGCTTTTATCTTGGAGTGATAAGAAAAATTGTTAACAATGAAGAGGGAGAAATAACTACACAAGTCATAGTGGCATGGAATAATGGGAAATGCAGGATGGTTGGCAACTTTAGAGCTCTGAAAACGTACACTGTCCCAGACAGGTATCCCATAGCAAAGATCCAAATTTCCCTCACCCAAATATCTCAAGTATTGTACATGAGCACTATGGATTCCCTTAAAGGATTTCATAAAAATTGAGTGACACCAAGAGAAGAAAAATATTTGGGAATTATTGTTCATTGTGGAATGTATGAATATTTAAGGATTCCCTTTTGTGAGCTTTGAGGTATATTTTACATACCCAAATAGGCCACAATTATCTTAAATATAAATTGTGAATTATGCATAACCCATAAGTCATGCATATATTCAAAATTCATCTTTTTGAATTCATAAAATATGAATAACTTTTTATTGAGTAGGTAAGTTCATGAATTTAAGGCCAGATTTGAATTCTACACAAAATTTCACCTAGGGTCCTCCCATAGAGTGAATAAGCTCAAATGAACTCTTTTAGGTGGCAATATGGAAAATACTTCAATACCACATAAAAGATCCATGAAAATTTTTGTTTTTCCCAATTTCACGCCAAAATAATGGGAATGTGGGAAATCCCATGTTACATATACACTAAGAATAGTGTTATGCATGTTTTGGGCACTTAATATTATGGTATTCTTACATGCAACTTTGGTACACCCATAGTGGATATCTCACTTGAAGCATGAATTTCTATTTTTGATGTGAAAAATAGTCAAGGGGGACAAAAGACATCAAAGAGAGCCAGGGTACCCAACTTCTGAGGCCTCTGAGGCTTAGAAAGCTCTAAAGCTTGAATCCATGGCTGATCTTGGCCAAATTAGTAAACTAAAACCTTTTGGGAACTTGGTTACCATGTCACAACTTCAGTAAATCATAAGATAATTGCAAATAAGCTGCTATTTTGACGTCCCAAGGAGGTAAAGAGAAACTTAGACTCCTTTAACCATCTCAATTCTTAATTCCTTTCCATGGATAAACATCAAAAGAGTAATTAAAACCCTTTTTGGACTATTATCCATTGATTTACCTCATAGCAACCAGCCATATACTGCCATTTGCAATTCTATGTAGAAATGAGGTAAAAACTTCAAAAATTCATTAAAAATACAATTCTTAATGCATCTTTCTGAAACTTTCAGGACCAATTAAGAACTGTATAGCTCATATATAAACCAAAAGTAATTATACTTTTAAAAGTAAAAATAAAAATTTTATCTACAGTCCATTTTTGATGATTCCACGTGAAACACAGAATCTTTAAAAATTTACAGAAAATACCAATAGAATTGATAACTTTGAGAAATAAATGATTATTTTGGAATAAAAGAAGCTTTACAGTTTTTACTCCTTTTATTCTTAACCATAAATGGGTTGATAGTCACATAAAAGCCTCAATTAAGTAATTATGATAATCTTACATGACAACAGATGATGCAGTCAATAATCCAAAAAGGTTTATTGTTTTCTCACTCACTGTTTTTTCAGTTTTCTCCATGGAATGCCTCTGTGAGCTGTCTTAGACTTAAAAGAGGCCTCCTCTTGCTGTTTTTTTCCAAATCATCACATTATTCAATTATACCTTTATTACCAACAAGTAAGTATTAGTTGAAACTTTTCTTAAGTGTTTTATTCTTTCAGAATCAATCAGAAAGGCGTAAAATCATATGAATAAACTATATATTGTAGTAATACTGTTGTATATCCATTTTTGATCCTTTAAATCCACAATTATCCATCAAATTCCTCTACTTTTATCTTTGATAAGTTCTTTGGAGTATTGGTGAGTGATGTATCTTAATTCTTCAATGTTTTTCTGTAGTAATTGTTTTCTTCAAGAACTATATTTATAATTATTCTCACATAAGATAATTATATATTAAAATAATTTTATTATTAAATACTTCTTGTAATTGATTCTAGTAGACAATTACTCCTTACTGTTATAATCACTAGTAGTGTATACCAAGTAAAAGAAATAATTATTTATTTATTTATTTAATTGTGGTTATAAGAATCTTTATTATTATATTTCATAATAACAGTCATAGTACTGTTGATTAATAGTAATATTATCAAAAAGTTTGATAGACATATCTTACACTTTTGGTATCAAAAATGCACCTTCACACTTTCAAAAAATGATGAATGAAATCTTCCCTAAAGAGGTTTCAGAAAGATGGTTAATCATTTACATTGGTGAAATTATTCTCTGTTCCAAGGCTTGGGAGGAACATATGTACAGATTATCCAGGATCTTGGGAAAAATCCAATCTTTAAATATGGAAATTTCTTTGGAGGAATGTCATTTTGGATTTAAATAACTAAAGGCCCTAGGAAATGTAGTATCTGGTATATCCCTGGGAATATACCAAATCAAAGTTTCAGCATTACTACTGAAACCTATCCCTCAGAACAAGAAGGAAAACCAGTCATTTTTGAGATTTTCAGGATACTATAGGAAGAATATTAATGTTAGCCTGGGGCCTCTAATGTGGCTTCCAGTCTAATTACTAGGAATTTTAATAAACTAAAATAACAGTGGAATACTATTAAGTCAAATTAATAGAGATGTCACTATATAAAAGAGAAGTATTTTATTGGTGGAATGAGCTTCACCAATATGAAGAATACTGAAAGTAATTTTTATTACTTCTATTTGAGAGATCTAATAACAAGAAATTGTTACGAATTTATTTGTAAAAAATATATTTCTAAGAGCTCTGAGGAATCATTCTCAAGTAGAATGATCCTCTTTAAATGTTGTAGATACAAAATCAAAGTAAGACACAAACAAACTGATAAACTGTTTAGAAGAAAATATATTGTTATAGTAACCTGATATATAGCCAGGGAGATGCTGTTTCTATAGAAGCAAAGTTACCATCTCAAGAAATTAAAAGGGTGTTATAGAAAAAAGATGAAACAATATTTCTATAACAACAAAATGTTTAAATGAGTGACTTGGAAATGAGATTACTATAACAACTAATCTTAAAAGAGTGACTTATAAAAAATAGAAGAAAACAAAATTAAAAGTGAATTTACACAGATAAATTGAAATAATTCAAAAAAAATTTAATGAAAGTGTTTGGAGCTTGTGTAGCATGTAATTCTTTTCATGCTTGCAGGCTCACAATTAAAGACTTTGCGTACATAGCAAGACCTCTTTATAGATTGTGTGACAAAGACACAGTATTTGAAGTGACTGTTAACAGAGTCAAAGCCTTAAGCACTTCTGCACTCTTACTGATTTCAGATTTCAAGCTTCCCTTTAAGCTTTATATTGATGCATCTAGAGATGGACTAGGAGCTGAACTTCATCAAGTCCATATTATTAATCACAAACCTGTAGAAGGACCCGTATGTTTCATATCTAGGAAAATAAATCCTACTGAAGCCAGATATGGGGCAAGTAAAATGGAATGTTTATGCCTTTTCTGGGCCTTGGAGAAACATAACTAACTCCTTGAAGGGTGTGTTTTTGAAGTTATAACAGATTTTACCACTTTTAAATCACTTCTAAACATGAAAACACCCAACAAACAAATTCTCAGATGGAAAATAGCCATACTAGAGTATAGGGATAATACGATTATTGTACACAAACATGGAATATCCACAAAAACACAGATGGACTAAGAAGATGGCCATTACCAAATGACATTGACAATCGTGCTTATGTGTCAGAAGAAGCTTTTCCATGAATCCCAATAGAAGGCATCACTGTTAGAGACCTGAACACTACCTTCTTTTAAGAAGTAAGGAACAGTTATACTCAGGATAGGAATTGTAGAATCATATGCCAACTACTTGCTAAGGACTCTAAAGATAACTCCTTGATACCTGCCTTCAATGAAATATGGAAGAAATTATATGATGAAGGAAGATTTCATTTACTTGATGGCATAATCCACCATAGGACAAAGCAAACATATGTAATGACAGTGGTAGACAGATCCTTAATCAATCTTGTGTTGAACTAGTGCCATGACAGCCCCTTCTCTAGAAAACTATATGAGAACAGAACAAGTGATAAAATCAAGACCTGCAAATGGTGGCTAATGTGGCAAAATGATGTTTCAGAATATTGCAATACCTGTGACAGATGTCAAAAGGCAAACAAATCCATTTGCAAAAGACTTGGAAATATGATCAAAATTCAAGAACCCAGTAGACCTTGGGAAATTGTCCATATTTATTGTGTAACTGGCCTACCACCAGGGGCTGATAGAAGCTATAGTTCATGCCTAGTAAATTTTGAAAAGCTCAGTAAGACTCTGATATTTCTGCCATATCAGAAGGAGAATAAAGTCATGGATACAGCTCTTCTGATATGGAATATAGTAGTATCATGGAATAACATATTCACAAACATCTTCAGTGACAGGGATCCTAAGTTCACCTCAGCACTATTGACAAACCTTTGCCAATTATTTGGAACAAAGGTGTGCATATCTACAGCTTACCACCTGCAAACTGATGGTCTAGCAGAAAGAATGATCCAAAATTTGGAAGAAATAGTAAGAAGATTTCATGAATATGGCCTAGGGCTCAGATATTGTGATGGATTCACCCATGATTAGTGTACCCTTCTACCTGAGCTGGAGTTAGAATATAAAAAATCTATTCATTATAGTGACAATCAAACTGCTGCTATTCTAGAGAAAGAATGGAATCCAAGACTACCCCAAGATTCCTTGAGGAAAGATTTGGTTGAGGAACATCCTAAATCTGCTAGCTTCAAAGGAATTCTAGTAAAGGCTAGGAAGCATGCAGTGAGATGCATAGAAGACTCATTTGAATATGTCAAAGACCAATGAGACAAATAACATGCTACCCCAGAGTTCAAGGTAGGGGATTTAGTGCTTGTATCTACCACTAACTTCAATAAAATGGAAGGATGAAAAAATCTAAAAGACTCCTTTTCAGGAACTTTTGTGATCAAGGCCCTCCATTGGGAAAATTATATCAAATCAGAATTATCTGTGGAACTTAGTAATAAGCATCCTAAATTTCCAGCAAGCCTGATAAAGCCTTACAAAACTGGTGATTGTGGAAAATTTGCCTTAAGTCATAAAATTCCCCAAAATATAGCTCCTGTTGTGTCATCTGGTGTTAAGAAGATTACAAAATTCCTCAAAGAAAGGAAATTGAGAACTAAGAAAGTAAGGGATTACCATGTCACACACAGTGACCCAACTTGTGAAGATAAATGGTTGGCAAAAAAAGACATACCTGAAGCTACAAAACTTCTCAGAAGGTTCAGACACACTAGAAATAACAATATTACAAAGTAATAATATTTTTTTAGGGGGAGGGAATGTGAGCCTTAGAGGTAATTTCATATATTAAAAAGATCACAAATAACAAATTATGTTCTAATCATAATAAATAAATTTATACATATCATACAAACAAGAAATTAAAATAAAAATATAAAGGTTATATAAAAATTTAGAAATTTTATTAAAATTTAAAGTTAAAATTACATTGAAATTTGCAATTGTGAAAACATATTTTTACTTGGAAAAATTGAGTAAAAAGAAATTTTTTTAACAAAAATGTTAAAATTAAAATATTTTTGGAAAAAAATTGAATAATAATTATTATAAATTCTTATCCAATAAATAAACTTATCAAAATTGCTTTACCATTGGATTTGTCATGAACAATAAGGTGGGGTCACCTCTGGGTGAAATTTCTGTAACTCAAGTCTAAATAAGCTTAAATTAAGTTTTTAGTATTTTCTGTATAAAATTTCAAAATCCTCAAAACCTTAATTTAATTCGCACCAAATTTGGCTTTAACCATCAATATTTGTGTTAAAATTGAGGTGTGGTGTGTAGTTGAGAAGTTATGAGGAATTGAAGTATTTTCAATTGAGATGTCAAAGTGTGCACATGTATTACATATGAGGTATCAATTATTAAAGTTGTGTGCTGTAAAAAGTCAATTTAATTACATATGTAAATTACAAGTATAATATAAGATGAGGAATTAAAAAATAAATCAATTGGAAAGATTAATTCTTGGTGGGAAGGAATCTTGGCTCCAAGGGTGCAAGACTCCCCAGAATTCCTTACTGACTGGTGTGGGATGTTGAAATTAATGCAAAAATTGATTACTTTTGTCCTGGAATTGAGTCATAGGATCTTTGACTCAATTGATGATGAGGGTTTTATACCAACCGGGGCAGTTTTAAGTTTTGCCAAGAGTGTAAAACTACCATCAAGTTACAAAAATATTAGTAAAACCTGCTTTAACTGATTTTGACATCTCTAACACACATTCTGACATGTTTTGAAGGCTTTAAGCCAGGTATTTCTATAGCAATGGCCAATGTAAGGGTCTAAAAGGGCTGAAAATAGCAAAAAATGGCTTAAACCAGCCCCTTTCTGGTCCAAACCAGGGTTTGATGGGCCATAATTGGCTTTTCTGTTGTCAGATGTTTTTCAAAGAACAAAAAAAATAGATTTTAGCTTTGGATTAAGAAAATTGGTGGCTATAAAAGAATGTTTTCTTTGCCCCACTTTTCTCTTCATGTTAGAATCTTTTCCTTTTATAATTAGCTAAAACACTATTAAACCAATCAATAAAAGATTCCAACCACCATTTTTTAAATAATTTTAAACCTTTTAGCCACGTGAAAAACTCATTATAATCATTTTTTGTAGCTCTTATAATCATTATTACCCTTGAACCACCCCAAAAGTTAATTAAAGCATCTTTCATCATTGTTAACTTTGTCACTTTGTTTCCAAATTCACTTGGGTAGATTTTGGGTGTGTTTTTTCTTTAATATTCTTTTTAAAGAATTTTTTCTTATATTAATTTCCTGAAGCTCATTTCTCAATAAAGTCCAGTTTAAATTGCTCTTGAAGAAATTTCTTTTGTGGCCTTAAATATCTCTTGTTGAGTATTTTGGGATAAATGTTTATTGTTGGTAAAACAATAAATCTTTATAATATTATTTTTTTCATACTAATAAAGTTAAGAACAATAAATTTGGCAATATCTCTCTCAAAACTCTTCAAATTTACTATTTTTTAATTGAATTTTACCTCATACAAATTTTCAGGACAGGAAAAGTACTTCATTTTCAATCAAAGTTTCATATCCACACCTTGCACTCCCTAAAAATAGTCTTGGATATCAACAACTTGAGATAAATGCAAAGGTACCTGGTAGTAATTAATAATTATGTTACTGTTGTAACAATCAATTAAGAATTACTTAGTTTGTGTTCATGAGTAATGATATTTATGAGATATCAAATCCAAGCTTCATTAGTTAAAAGTTTGTTTTATTCAAATTAATCATTATTATCTGATATATTTTTTCCCTTTCCATTTGTGATAATTGTTATAATTTTATTGCTGAATAAAAACAGTTTTTATGATCTAAATGTAGTAAATTGAAATACTCTGGATGAGTATTTGATTTATGTCATTTTATACATGAATATTTGTGTGAGTTTTATTTATGAAGTCATAATATTATAGCCCTTAACATAATTCTTTTGGAATTTTTGGCCTCCAACCTTACCAATTTTTTTTCATATTATACTATCTTTATACAACTTCCAATGTGAGACAAAACAGCTCCCTAGTACATCCCAATGAATATTCAAGTAAACGTTCAAACTCTTCCTCAAATAATCACCTTTTGAGCTCAAAAGATCTAACAAAAGTAAAATTGCAAAATTTTCTATTTCCCAAGAGAAGAATTAATATTATTTATGCCTAGTTAATGGAAGCTCAAAGAGAATAAAACATCATGAAGGAAGCAAGAAAAACCTAGTGTCTCATATCAAATAATTTAATAAAGAAATATGGGTTCAAGAACTTAAATAGAAGAATTCCAAAATACACAGTAATCTTTCAAAAGAACATGCAAGCATAATGAAAATTATAAATTCACACTTACAGAATAATTTTAATAATGAACTATTCAGATTGATAATTCAAAATCAACAGTTGTATTTTTTGGTCAAATCCAAATTGTTTTAAAAAATTATCCATACCCTGAACAAAGATATAAGCTTAATTTCTGAAAGAAAAATTTCAAAAACAATCAAGAAAAAATATTTAAATGATAAAGAAAACATTTTTAGCCTTAAAAATTCTCAAGCCCATGTTTTCATTTTCTACTGAAATCTTTTCTGGTCCAGGGGGAATGTCATATGTCAATCTGACTGCTCATTATATATCAACTTATTGGAAACCATTCACTACAACAATTGAATTCCCAAATTTTTCTGAATCTCACACAGGAAAAATCATTTAAAAAAATTCTGTCAAAATTCTGAATGATTTCTTTATCAAAAGCTCTGAAAAGTCAAAAGGATCAAAGTATGATTCCATTCAAATAGATACTTTGAGGGATTTACCCTCAAAAGCTGAAGGTAATGTATCCAAGGTGTAAAATTATCTGTATGGCTTTAATATTCCATAAATAGGGAATTGAAAGATGGAAGTAACACTGGATAATTAATTATAAAATTGTTATTTAAGGGGAATATGTAAAACATGTCTTTCTGAAAGGCTTTGACTTTCACATTGGATTTCTTGCAAGCATCCTGAATTTGGAGGCTATTGATTCCTCAAAAGAGATTAAGGGACCAATTTATAATATTTAAAGGATTGTTCATTTGATATTCCAAAAACTAGCTCATGGGAAAAAATCAAATGCATTTGTGCAAAGAATAATGAACCCCAAAGATGGCCCACTTCTTTTAATTCAACTTGATTGGATTGAACATGTTGAATTTTATGTTCAGAATTTAAACAGGAGCTCTCATATGATGAATTTATCTATTATTACAATTATTCTGCAACCTCAAAAGGAAAAAAATCACTCTAACACCTCGAAATGAATTCTTAGGTCGTAAAAGGAAGAAAATAATCAACAATGAATTTGAACAAGCTGACCTTCAAAATGATATCTAACTTGAATGTCTTAATTTTTGATTAAATTGCTAAAGTAAAAAACTCACTTTCATTCTCTATAGCTATTTAAGAGAAATTCTATAAAAATGACTTTTCTCCTTTTGAAAAAATATTAGATTTTTTGAAGGTCTTTACCACTTCAATCAATTAATTTCAAGGTGATTCTTATCTATAACTTGTTTTAGTAGCTCCCTTCTGCCAACCTCTCCTTGGAACATGTCAAGAAACCAAAAATGAAGTCTCAAGAGAATCAAAATTGCTCAATTCATCTGATAAATCATTTCAAATATTGAAAGCTATTCAAAAATTATATCAAATTCCTGTCCTATCTGCTTGATATTTGATCCTGGATTCAAGCTTACATGGTTTTCTCTGCATGACATTTTCAAAGAATATTGGAAGAATGGGGATACTGAACGAATCAAATATAAGTATTAAACACTTAAACAGCTCAGAGAATTTTTTTTTTAGAGTAACTTAAATATAGAATCAATTATTTAAAAAAGCCTTACATTTCTGAACCCACTTCCATGAAGTAAAAGCAATTTAATCCATTTGAAGAAAGAATGACTAAAAGGTCAATGAGATTATTGAATATTTGCAAACTGATTCACCTCATGATCAAATACCAATCTGGGAATGGTGAAAGAACAATACAATATTCTCAATATCATCATGGAATACCTGCAATGGCAGAACCTAGTGAACATTTATTTCCTCAATCTAGGAGCTTGATTACTGAAAAACACGCACCAATTTCATGTGACTCAGTGGAAGAAAACATGTGTTTGAAATCATAGTTAAACAATGAGATTTATGAATTATAAATGGTATGATAATGTTCAATGAATGAATTCAGTATTTCTCTTTGTAAAATATTCTTTTCCCTGGAATTAATGAAAGCTTGTATTAATAAATGAAAAAAATGGTTGTATTACAAGAATAATAATCTTGAATTAATTAAATAACTTGAATAACGGAAATTAACTGATGCTAAGACAATCAAAATGAAAGTACTTTTTACTTTTAACTTTTTCAATTGGTAATGATTTGAGTTATCATAACTTTATTATTTAAATAATAATTTTCACATGGGTTGAGTAACAAACTTTTCCCTTGTAAAATCATCATGTATCTATTCTTGAAATACATAATTTTTTATTCAGAAAGCCAAAAATGTTTTTCCCACATGATATCTTTGAAATGATCACAGATATAGTAAAATAATATCCTCTGTTTTTCTGATGTTATCATGTTGAAGAATATTTATTCTTTTGTCATTTTCATGTTCATTCAAATAACCCAACTTGGATTTTTGTGAGTTGTATTTTGTTGAAATTGTTTTATGTGTTTTTGATCATTTTATGGCACACATTGTTCTGTTTCCTTTTAAATTACCCTCAATCTACATTAAAACTATCGAATAATAATATCAAATATTTTCTACAAGGTAAAGCTCATACACAATGATTATAATAATATTCAGAAGAAAAAGGCCCCAAATTGGTTTAATGTCCACTTCCCAACCCCTTTATTTTACTCAAATAAAGTAATTTAAAGCACATTTATCGAAATATTCAGGCTTGTGGTCTTCTTCCATTTCTACATTTTCTCAAAAGTCTATCTGAGTCAGATATGTCTGACTCTGCTAGCCATTCTTCTTCATGTACTGTAACTATATATCTGACAAGATATTCTCTTTGATTTCTACCCCTAAGTATCCTTTCTTCAATGACTTTCTTTATCCTTTTCCTTCATTCTGTTCCACTGGTGGTACAGCTAAAGAAGTTGGGTTCCTTAAAGGAAACAATTCTTGATCAGCTGTTTGATAAGGTTTCATCAAGCTGACTGTGAAGGTGGGATGTTTATTCTCTAAATCACCACTAAGTTCCACGTGAGCTGCATTGGTTCCATGTAAGGCAACAATAATGAAAGTTCCTAAATAAGAATCTTTGAGTTTCTTTGGGCCTTTGATATTATTGAGATTCAAGGTTGAAGCTAGAACTAAGTCCCTTACTTTGAAGTTTGGTACTTTATGACTCTTGTCCCACTTCTGTTTTGCATAGTAAAAAGCACCATCAATGGTGTTTTTGAATGTTATTTTACTTTATCAAGCATAATTTTGAAGCTGAAAGCTGTAGGATCAATGTCAATTAAGTCTTTACTCAATGTGTATTCTGGGAGTCTTGGATTCCTTACTTTTGCTAAAATAGCAGGAGTCTGACCTATAGAAGAATGGACTGATGTCTTATATCCTAGTTCTAATGTGGGTATTAAAGTACACCAGTCATGGTTAAAGCCATCTGAGTCTTTGAATTCTAATCCACAGGCACAGATCCTCCTCATCATGTACTCTAAAGTTTGAATCATTCTCTCTGCTAGTCCATCAGTTTGAGGATGATATTCTATAGAAAATGATAGCTTGGTCCCAAGAAGTCTATGAAGATTGGTCCAGAGTGCAGATGTGAACTTGGGCTCTCTGTCACTAATGATATTCTTAAATAACCCTGTATGAGAAATAAATCTATTCCATAGAAGAAGAGCTGTATCCATAGCAGTGTCATCTTTATGAAATGGTAAGAATATGAGAGTATTTCTGTATCTGTCTACAATGACTAAACAAGCATTATAGCTTTTTTCACCACCTGGAGCAATTTCTGTGACCCAATACATGTGAAAATCTTCCCAAGGGTATTTTGGTTCTTAAATATGGATCATAAGTGCAAATTTCTTTCCTGTACTCCTGTTTGCTTTTTGGCATCTGGCACAGGTATGGAAGTATTCAATGGTCTCTTTTCTCCAGGATGGTCATCATGCACAGTTTTTAGCTTTTCAAAATTTTCTGTCCTCTAACAGGTTTTCAGAATAGATGCTATCATCACATTCATGAAGAATAGTATTAATAAGCAATCTATGGCATAATTTCATTACACAAGAATTTTTGGCTCTGTTGTAGATTATGCAGTCAAACAAGTGAAATATTCCTTCAGAATAGGAAGTTTTCCATATTTCATGCAGTGAATTAACCAGGGCCATTTCTTTACAGTCTTTTTCTAGCAAGGATGTCAAGATATGGCAGCTCTTGTGCCGTTTATAAGACTCTCTGACTTCTTCAAAGAATTGAGTACCAACATCAATTATGTTAAGGCCTTCAATTGAAATCTGTGGTTCTGCCTCCAAAGGTACATAAGATGTGTTATGAGGGAAATTGGCTAATTCCCATCTGCTAAGTCAATAAGCATTCTTTTTTTCCCTACTTTATGAGCTATATTCATGCTACCTCTATATCCATGAATGGCTATTTGCCATCTCAACATGTGTCTGTTGGGTGTTTTCATGTTCAGAAGTTATTTTGAGGAATTACAATCAGTTATCACCTGAAAAACACTTCCATCAAGATAATAGTGTAATTTCTCAATTTCCCATACCAAACATAAGCATTCCATTTGGCTTGCACCATATCTGGCTTCTGTTGGTTTGCTTTGTCTTGAGATTTAACAAACTAGTCCTTCTGTGGGTTTTTCATGAATAATTGGAGCTTTATTTAGGGCTTCCCCTAATCCTTCTCCACATGCATCAATGTACAATTTAAAATTTATATCCCAGTATGGCATAAGGAGAAAAGGTGCTTCTGTAAGCGATTTCCTTATATTCTCATAAGCTTTAATTCTTTCCTGTGTCATCTCAAATACTTTCTGTTGATAAAAGATTATATAGAGCAATTTGCCTAGAATTTCCAAATCTTTCAGGTGTTGCCTTTAATAACTGGAAAATCCAAGAAAATACATCATTTCTTTTTTATTCTGGGACATTGGCTTGGGTAGCACTGCTTCTACTTTAATTTATCAATACCTAAGCTTAAGGCAGAAACAATATGTCCCAATGCTTGAAGTTCTTCAAAGCCAAAATTGCATTTCTTGAGTGAAATCTTCATATTCACTTCTGCAACTTTGTCAAGTACTCTTGTAAGTATTTCAAGGTGCAAATGCCATGAGTCTGAAAATATAATTATATCATCAATATAAATAATGAGCCCTCCCTCAGATAATTCTGTGGGGAATATGGTATTCACCATTCTTTTATAATTAGATGGATAATTTTGAAACCCAAATGGCATTCAAAGAGACTCATAAATGCTACAGTTAGTGATAATTATAATTAATTTCTTGGCTTTGGGCATCAAAAAATTCTGATAAAAGCCTTTTAATGCATCCATGGAGGTTATGTACTGGGCTTTGGATAATTGCGTCAAAGTTTCTTGGATTCTAGGAATTGAAAACCTATCTGGGACTGTGTAGGTATTCAGAGCTCTAAAATCTCCAACCATTCTTGATTTATCATTATTCCAAACAATAACAACAGGAGTTGTTACTTCAACTTCTTCATTATGGCCTACTTTTCTTAGTACAACAAATTTCATTAACTATTGGATATGTTTCTCCAAGGCTTCTCTGGATCTAGGGCTTGCTTGGTAACCTGGTCTTCTAACCACTGGAGGGTATGGTTTATCAATATTAAGAGTAGTATCAACTTCATGTCCTCTAATAGCACCTAATGGTTCATTATCTGAATCAAATGAACTTTTATATGTGCATAACACATCAATAATCTATTGCCTCCTTTTAGATGATAATTTTGGATTAATTTGTGCTTTACCAAGTTGATTTATCACAAATTCTTCCTTATATGTATTTTTATTTGAAGATACTAGTTATATTTGTTTGGGCATATTGGAAAAAGAAACTTTTTGTCTTTTATTTTATTGAATTGTAAAATATCTGTCTTTATGTTTATTAATGTCAATAACATAAATATTCAATTAATTATTTATCAAGATTCATATGTTGAGATGTACAATTGTCCATTACTACTATCTCTGTCTTCATCTTCACATTTCCTGAAGGGTGTTCAAATTCAAGATTAGTGTCCAATATGCCCAAATGGTTCATATTATTACTGGAACTACTAAACTGCAAATCTTCTATTGGTAATAGATGGTTCTTTCATTCAGGGAGTATGATTTGAAGTTAGTCTTTGCCTACACAAGTGCAAAATGCTCCTGTGTCCAAATTGACTTTGGTTTCAAAATCATTCCTCAGGATTAATGTAATACAAGATGCTCCAGAAGTGTAACCTTTTCCTCTAACAGGTTCAGTCTTACACACTCTGGCCTCCTGGATATTGAACCGGCTGTAGCAATATTCAATATATTGTGGAAAGTGAGTATGGACTTCAGTGACTTAAGATAAACCTGTGATTTTTTCAACAGGATAATCCTCTGCTGGTTTGTCATAAGGGATTTCAGAATCTTGGTAAGATTCTTCTTTCTCTTCAGAACACTGAACCTATTCAATGACTTGAACTTCATTTATTTTAGTCTTTTTGGTGCAGGTGTTGGCTAAATATGAGGTACTTCCACATTTATGACACTTCAAGACACATCTTTCAGGTTTTCTATCCTCCTTGGAAGTCTTTGGGATTATTTTGGACTCCATAAGGTTTCTAGTCCAGGCTTTACCAGCTTTTGTTCTAGTAATGATATCTTTCATTGTATTAATATAGTCCACTGTTTAACAGGGTTCTACACATCTTCACTTGAAAAAATGCTCTAGTTCTCCTCTACATTTTCTTGATATTTTCATATTAATAGTTAAGTCAGACATATTTGTGTGTAAAGCAGATTATCTGTCTTTCTGTTTGAGGAACCAAGTAAAAGGTTTATCTTTTTCTGATTTAAGAATTGCACTTTAAAAAGCATTTTCCATTTCAAATATCCAAGAATTCTTGTCCCATTTGGTGATTATTTCAGATCTCCACAAAAGCCAATCATGTTGACCATGTTCTTGTCTCATCTTGCAATACCTTTATTTGCAGTTCTGATAAACAAGCAGTGTAATTTTCCCACTATCATTTCATTAGGTATACAAAAATTGTCCTGAAACATATCAATTATTCTCATGAACTCAATGTGGTTATATTCACCTTCACCAGAGAATGTTGGAAATTCTTCTAGTTTGGGAATATTTCTTGCAGAGATTACCTTTTCTCCTAGAAAAGGGGTTAAGCTTTCTTTCACAGAATGTTTTTCTTCAGTAAAAGGTGTAGAGTGTCTGGTAATTTGAAATTTTGTTCATAATTCTTATGAATTTAATCCAAATTTGAAATTATTTGATTGTTTAAATTCTGCCTTTCAATGTCACTTCTTTCCAAATGTGTGTCAAAAAGATTGGTATTATCAACTCTTTCTAAAACATTATTTTTCAGAATGGTAACTTGGTCATTAATGTGGCCAATGGAAAGATCTTTCAATTTATTATTTTGTACTTGAAACTTTCTTTCAATTCTGTCACATGTTTTGGAAACTGACTCAATTATGGCATATTTTACTTTGCATAATTCAGTGGAAGATCTGTCATTATTTCTTAAGTCATGAAAATTTGAAGTTAATTTCTTTAATTCTTTATCAAATTTACCAAGTTGGACCTAAATACCAAAGTTAATATGTTTTATTTCATCCATTATTTGCATGGAAAACTTCTTTTCATCTCTTACTGCTCCTTGGCTGTTAATTCTATAAGACTTCTGGCCATATTGAATAAACTGTTCACATCTGAAGGCTCCAATCTTTGGATGCTGTACCCTTGTGGGTAAGGTCTGTGCCAATTGGCTTTGCCTTTTCCCTTGCCTTGATTGTTATTTGGACCTCTCTGTTTCCTCTGAGGTCCTTTAGGCCTGTCTTTGGACACTTCTGGACCTTCCTTGGATCTGGTCAAGACCACTGAGCCTTCTTTCTTGAAAGCTGGGGTTATTTCAAATTCTTTCTTCTGGTCTATGGATAAAATACTTTGGTTCTTCAACCAATTATTTATATTTTTGACCTTGTCTTTTTAGGACAAGGGACTCTATCCTTCCAAGAGTTCAATAGTCTTCTCCTGACCCAGAAAGCTCTTGATGTGTAAGTAGGAGTTCATGTCCCCCTGCCAAAGGCTTGGAAAAACTTCCCATTTCTCCTTCTTGGCTGCTCTGTACCAGGGTTTGTACTGGGATCAATAAATATCTATGGCTGCCACTTGGTAATGGTTCAACCCTTCAGACATTACTCTGAATCAGTTCAGGCTCAGAGTTAATGTCAAAGGTTGTTGGTACAGACCTTGAGGAATGGGGGAAACTCTGGGATCCTCCAGATGTGTTATTCTTGAGGAAGACCTGCCAGCTCTGACCCTGTTAATTCCTCTTCCTTGTCCAGATCCATCTGGTTGGACTGAATAGTTTCTTCCATTTCTGGTATGCACCATTTTCATGTCAATTTAAGAGAAAATAAAGAATAAAGACAAATATTAAGCACCTTTTTGAGTTTGTTTATCTAACTCTATCTTGAATAAAGTGCCTCTTTTAGAAATTTGAACTTCAATACTGTCTTGAGATTCTGGACTGGTAATATATCTCTTATTGAGCTTATTACCAGCTGCAATATACTTGATTAAAAAAGACTAGAGAGAAAAAATTGATAAAATAAAATTATCTTTTATACTTTTGACATATTTTTAGGATTTTTTATAAGTTTATATTTTTTATATATTGAAAACAATTATTCCTTTTAAAGAAAAAAAATAAAATCTCAAGATTCTGAATCAAAATTTAATTCAGAGTAACTTAAAGAAGAATATTATAGGTTTTTTGATGTGAAAAGTCATGTGCAAAACAGTATAAAATTAATCCAAATTTCTCAATGAAAAAATATTTTAAAACAATTTTATAAAATAACAATACTTCAACATCAAAATGAAAGAAAAAAGTTATAAAAATTAATATATTGTAAAGCTTCAAAATATATTAATAAAGGGTTCAAGGTTCAGAAAACATGGCCAGCCTTCCAAATGTAAGATTTGTGTAGGTATGACAGTTTTTCAGAACAGATATATGAATTATAGAGCATTATTAAAGCCAACATTCTGGTTCAAAATCACAGCCAAGCCCCCAAATGTAAGATGTGTCTGAGAAACTGTTGATAATATCTCTATAAATCAACAGTACTATGACTGTTCTTATGAAATATAATGAATAAATTTATTATAACCATAATTAAATAATTAATTGCTTAATTATTTCTTTTACTTGTTACAAACTACTATTGATTATAACAGTAAGCAGAAATTGTTTACAAGAAGTATTTAATAATGAAACTTCTTTTTTAAGATAATACAATTATTTTAATATATAATTATCTTTTTCAAGAAAAATTACAAAGATAATTCTTGAAGACAACTATTCTGAGAGAAAACTTCAATAATTAATGAAAATAACTCACTAATACTCAAATAAAACCTTGAAAAGAATTTTTAGAGAGATTTGACAGATAAATCATGGATTTACAGGATCGAAATCGCTTAATACTAATAATATAACAATATAATAGCTAAATACTATTGGAGATAGTATATTTATATTACTTGTAGTCTTTCTTATTGATTTGGAAAGATTTATAATGCTCAAGAAAAGACTTAACTAATACTTACTTGTTAGTACCAAAGATATAATTGGACAATAAGCTGATTTGGAAAAAACAGAAAGAGGAGGCCTCTTTTAAGTCGATGAAAGCTCATAGAGGTGTTCCATGGAGCAAACTAAAAACCCAGTGAGTGAGAAACCAATTAACCTCTTTGGATTATTGATTGCATTATCTTTTTTCATGTAAGATTATCATAATTTCTTAATTGAGTCTTTTATGTGACTACTAACCCATTTATGGTTAACAATGAAAGAAGTAAAAACCTGAAACATTCTTTTATTTCCAAATAAACATTAACTTCTCAAAGTTATCAATTTTATTTTAAATTTCATTACAGGTTGTATTTTGTGTGAATTTTTGAAGATTCAGTGTTTCACATAGAATCATCAAAAATGGACTGTAAGTAAAATTTTGAATTTCAATTATGAATTCATACTAGTTTCTGTTTCATTAATGGATAATACCAATATGCATTGGTCCTGAAAGTTCCATAAAGATTAAATAAGAATTTTATTTTTAATTCATTTTTGAAGTTGTTACCTTATTTCTACATAGAATTGCAAATAGCACAGTATAGGTGGTTGCCATGAGGTAAATGAATGGATACTAGTCCAAAAAGAGATTAAAGTACTCTTTTAAGGTTTACCCATGGAAAATGATTAGTAATTGACATGGTTACAGGAGTCAGAGATGCTCTTTACCTCCTTGCCACATCAAAAATAGCAGCTTATTTGCAATTTTCTTATGATTTAATGGGACTTTGACTTGGTAACTAAGTTCCCAAAAGGTTTTAATGTACTAATTAGGCCATTATCAGCCTCTGATCCAAGATTTAGAGCTATCCTCACCTCAGAGCCCTCAGAAGTTAGGTACCCTGGCTCTCTTTGATGTCTTTTTTCCCCCTTAGCCATTTTCATGTTACAAATTGTAAGGTGTGGATATGAAACTTTGATTAAAAATCAAGTAATTTTCCTGTCCTCAAAATTTGTATAAGGTAAAAATCAATTAAAAATAGTAAAAAATATTATTTTTAAGAGAAAACACGGCTATTGTTTATAACTTTATTAGTATAAAACAATAATATTATAAAGATTTATTGTTTTACCAACAATAAAAATTTATCCAAAAATACTCTACAAGAGATATTTAAGGCTACAAAAGAAATTTCTTCAAGAGAAATTTTAATTGGAATTAATTGAGCAAAGAACTGCAAGCAATTAATTAAAGAACAGAGTCTTTAAAAAGAATATTAAAGAGAAAACAGGCCCAAAAGTGGAAGAGTGAATTTGGAAAAAAAGTGACAAAGTTTACAGTGATGAAAGATGCTTTAATTCACTTTTGGGGTGGTTCAGGGGTAAAAATTATTATAAAAGTTACAAAAAATGATTATAATGATTTTTTCACGTGGTTAAAAGGTTTAAAATGATTTAATAAAGGTGGTTAGAATCTCTTATTGATTGGTTTAACAATGTTTAAACTAATTATAAAAGGAAACGATTCTAACATCAAGAGAAAAGTGGGGCAAAGAAGACATTCTTTTATAGCCATCAATTTTCTTACTCCAAAAGTAAATTTTACTCTTGTCAGTCATGAAGAACAGTCTGAAAACAGAAAAGCAAACTATGGCATCATTGAACCCTGATTTAGACCAAAAAGGGATGGTTTAAGCCATTTTAGACCCTTAAATCAGCCATTACTATAGCAATACCTGGCCTAGAGCCTTCAAACCACGTCAGAATGTGTTTAAGAGACGTAGAAACCAGTTAAGACTGTTTTTACTATGATGGTTTTATCTTAAGGGTAGTTTTACCCTCTTGGCAACAGCTAAAACTACCCCAGTTGGTATCAAAACCTCATCATTAATTGAGTCCACAGACCCTGTAATTCAATTCCAGGCCAAAAGTGATGAACTTTTGCATGAATTTTGACACCACACGCCTGTCAGCAAGGATTTTGGGGGTCTAGCTCCCCCTTAAAGCTGGAGTTCCTTTTCCCCCCCAAATTTAATCTTTCCAATTTATTCTTCCTTTAATTCCTCATCATGTATTATGCTTATAAGTTACATATGTAATTCAATTCAGTTGTACAGTAAAATAAAGTAATAATTGATACCTCATATGTAAATCAAAGATCACTTATGTAATACACACGCACATTTTTTTTCAATTCCTCATAACTTTTAAGCTAAACACAACACCTCAATTTTAACAAAAAAATTGATGGTTAACAGCACATGTGGTGTGAATTAAATTAAAGTTTTGAGGATTTTTAACTTTTGTATTGAAAATACTAAAAACTTAATTTAAGCTTATTTAGAGTTGAGTTACAAAATTTTCACTCAGAGGTGACCCCACCTGGTTTTTTATGAGGAATCCAATGGTGAAATAATTTTTATATGTTTATTTATTGGATAAAAAGTTATAATAATTTTTATTTAAATTTTTTCCAAATTTATTTATTTTTTTACAATTTTGTTAAAAATTCATTTTTACTTAATTTTTTCAAGTGTAAATGTAATTTTATAATTCCAAAATTCAATGTAATTTTATTTTTAAATTGTAATTAATTTTTTTAGTTTGAATATAATTTTATATTTATATTTTGATTTTTATTTTAATAATATAAATAAATTTATTTTATTTATATTTATATGTTAATTTTGAATTGGTGGTGTGCTGGAGTTCCTTTTCCCCCCCAAATTTAATCTTTCCAATTTATTTTTCCTTTAATTCCTCATCATGTATTATACTTATAATTTACATATGTAATTCAATTCAATTGTACAGTACAATAGAGTAATAATTGATACCTCATATGTAAATCAAAGTTCACTTATGTAATACACGCGCACATTTTGACATTTCAATTGAATTCAATTGAAAATACTTCAATTCCTCATAACTTCTAAAATAGACACAACACCTCAATTTTAACACAAATTTTGGTGATTAACACTACATGTGATGTGAATTAAATTGAAGTTTTGAGGATTTTCAATTTTCATACAGAAAATACTAAAAACTTAATTTAAGCTTATTTAGAGTTGAGTTACAAAATTTTCACTCAGAGGTGACCCCACCTGGTTTTTTATGAGGAATCCAATGGTGAAATAATTTTTATATGTTTATTTATTGGATAAAAAGTTATAATAATTTTTATTTAACTTTTTTCCAAATTTATTTATTTTTTTACAATTTTGTTAAATTTTCATTTTTACTTAATTTTTTCAAGTATAAATGTAATTTTATAATTCCAAAATTTAATGTAATTTTATTTTTAAATTGTAATTAATTTTTTTATTTTGAATATAATTTTATATTTATATTTTGATTTTTGTTTTAATAATATAAATAAATTTATTTTATTTATATTTATATGTTAATTTTGAATTGGTGGTCTGCTGGAGTTCCTTTTCCCCCCCAAATTTAATCTTTCCAATTTATTTTTCCTTTAATTCCTCATCATGTATTATACTTATAATTTACATGTGTAATTCAATTCAATTGTACATTACAATACAGTAATAATTGATACCTCATATGTAAATCAAAGTTCACTTATGTAATACACATGCACATTTTGACATTTCAATTGAATTCAATTCAAAATACTTCAATTCCTCATAACTTCTAAAATAGACACAACACCTCAATTTTAACACAAATTTTGGTGATTAACACTACATGTGATGTGAATTAAATTAAAGTTTTGAGGATTTTCAATTTTCATACAGAAAATACTAAAAACTTAATTTAAGCTTATTTAGAGTTGAGTTACAAAATTTTCACTCAGAGGTGACCCCACCTGGTTTTTTTATGAGGAATCCAATGGTGAAATAATTTTTATATGTTTATTTATTGGATAAAAAGTTATAATAATTTTTATTTAAATTTTTTCCAAATTTATTTATTTTTTTACAATTTTGTTAAAAATTCATTTTTACTTAATTTTTTCAAGTGTAAATGTAATTTTATAATTCCAAAATTTAATGTAATTTTATTTTTAAATTGTAATTAATTTTTTTATTTTGAATATAATTTTATATTTATATTTTGATTTTTATTTTAATAATATAAATAAATTTATTTTATTTATATTTATATGTTAATTTTGAATTGGTGGTGTGCTGGAGTTCCTTTTCCCCCCCAAATTTAATCTTTCCAATTTATTTTTCCTTTAATTCCTCATCATGTATTATACTTATAATTTACATATGTAATTCAATTCAATTGTACAGTACAATAGAGTAATAATTGATACCTCATATGTAAATCAAAGTTCACTTATGTAATACACGCGCACATTTTTACATTTCAATTGAATTCAATTGAAAATACTTCAATTCCTCATAATTTCTAAAATAGACACAACAACTCAATTTTAACACAAATTTTGGTGATTAACACTACATGTGATGTGAATTAAATTAAAGTTTTGAGGATTTTCAATTTTCATACAGAAAATACTAAAAACTTAATTTAAGCTTATTTAGAGTTGAGTTACAAAATTTTCACTCAGAGGTGACCCCACCTGGTTTTTTATGAGGAATCCAATGGTGAAATAATTTTTATATGTTTATTTATTGTATAAAAAGTTATAATAATTTTTATTTAACTTTTTTCCAAATTTATTTATTTTTTTACAATTTTGTTAAAAATTCATTTTTACTTAATTTTTTCAAGTGTAAATGTAATTTTATAATTCCAAAATTTAATGTAATTTTATTTTTAAATTGTAATTAAATTTTTAATTTTGAATATAATTTTCTATTTATATTTTTATTTTTATTTTAATAATATAAATAAATTTATTTTATTTATATTTATATGTTAATTTTGAATTGGTGGTCTTTTGGGTACATGAAATTACCTCTAAGGCTCACATTCCCTCCCCTAAAAAGGAATATTACCTTGTAATATTGTTATTTATATTGTGTCTGAACCTTTTGAGAAGCTTAGTAGCTTCAAGTATGTCTTTTTCTGGCAACCATTCATCTTCACAAGTTGGGTCACTGTACCTAACAAGGTATTCCCTAACTTTGTTGGTTCTCAACTTTCTCTCTTTGAGAAATTTGGTAATTTTCTTAATGCCAGATGGCTCAACAGGAGGTATAGCTGCGTGAGTTTTATTCCTCAAGGGAAATTTTTCAGAATCACTAGATTTATATGGCTTTATCAAGCTCACTGGAAATGTAGGATGCTTATTGCTAAGTTCTTCAGATAACTCTACTTCAACAGCTTTTTCTCCATGGAGGGCCTTAATAACAAAAGGTCCTGCAAAGGAGTCTTTCAGATTTTTACATCCTTTGATGTTATTGAAGTTAGTGGTGGATACAAGAACTAGGTCCCCCACTTTGAAATCTGGAGTTGCATGTGATATCCCATTTGTCTTTTGCATATGCAAAAGAGTCCTCCATGCACCTTACTGCATGCTTTCTAGCTTTGTCTAGCATTACTTTGAAGCTAGCAGCTGTGGGATGTATTTCAATTAAATCTTTCCTCAAAGAATCTTGGGGTAATTTGGGGTTCCATCCTTCTTCTAGAATAGCAGGAGTTTGATTGGTACTGGCATGGATTGATGTTTTATTTGCTAATTTCAGTGCTGGCAACAGAGTACACAAATCATGTGTAAATCCATCACAATCTTTGAATTCAAGGCCATATGCACAAAATCTTCTCACCATGTCCTCTAAGGTTTTGATCATCCTTTCAGCCAGGCCATCAGTTTGTGGGTGGTAGGCTGTAGAGAAAGACAGTTTAGTGCCAAATAATTGGTAAAGATTTGTCCATAGTGCTGAAGTGAATTTGGGATCCCTATCACTAATGATATTTGTAAATATCCCAGTCCATGACACTACTCTATTCCATATCAGAAGAGCTTTATCCATGGCTGTATCATCCTTGTGACATGGTAAAAAGATTGGAGTTTTACTGAATCTTTCCACAATTACTAGGCAATCATTATAGCTTCTGTCACCTCCTGGTGGTAGGCCAATTCCCCAATCCATATGGACAATTTCCCAAGGCCTGCTTGGTTCTTGGATTTTTATCATATTTCCAAGTCTCTTGCTAGTGGATTTATTTTCCTTTTGGCATCTGTCACAGGTTTTGCAATACTCTGCAACATCTTTCTGCCACATAGGCCACCATATGCAGGTCTTTACTTTCTCTCTTGTTCTGTCTTCAGACAGATGTCCTGAAAAGTGGCTATCATGGCATTATTTCAGTACAAGATTGATTAATGACCTGTCTACAACTGTCATGACACATGTGTGCTTGGTTCTGTGGTAAACTATACCATCCAGTAGGTGAAATCTTCCTTCATCATAAGGATTTTTCCATACTTCATCCAAGGCATGTATTAGAGAGTTGTCTTTACAGTCTTTGTTAATTAATTGGCATAAGATGCTAAAATTCTTATCTTGAGTGTAACTACTTCTGACTTCTTCAAAGAATGTGGTGTTCAAGTCTGTAACACTTATTCCTTCTATTGGGATTTGTGGTGAAGTTTCTTCTGGCACATAAGCAGGATTATCAATATTATTTGATAATGGCCATCTGCTTAGTCCATCTGCATTCTTATGAATATTCCCATCCTTATGAGCAATAGTCATATTGCCTCTGTATTCTTGTATGGCTATTTGCCATCTGAGAATATGTCTGTTGGGTGTTTTCATGTTTAACAGTAATTTGACAGCTGTACAATCTGTTATCCCCTCAAAAACACATCCCTACAAGAAGTAGTTTAATTTTTCCAAGGCCCAGACAAGACATAGACATTCCATTTGACTTTCTCCATATCTGGCTTCAGTTGGTTTGATTTGCCTGGATATGAAACATATGGGTCCTTCTACAGGTTTATCATTTATGATATGAACTTGGTTAAGTGCAGCACCCAGTCCATCCCCTGATGCATCAATATACAGTTTGAAAGGCAGTTTAAAGTCTGTCATCAGTAAGACTGGAGCATTGGTCAAGGCTTCTCTTAGAGACTCAAAAGCTTTGACTCTGTCAACAGTCATTTCAAATACTGTGTCTTTGTCACACAATTTATAAAGTGGTCTTGCTATGGATGCAAAATATTTAATGTGTTGCCTGTAATATCCTGCAAAACCTAAGAATGACTGAATTTCCTTCTTGTTCTGAGGCATGGGTTTTAGCAATACTGCTGCAACTTTGTTTTTGCCAATTCCAAGGGACAAACCAGATACAACATGTCCTAGTTCCTTAAGTTCTTTAAATCCAAAATGGCATTTCTTCAAGGAGATTTTCATGTTTACTGATTGAATTTTTGTCAAAACTCTGGACAATCTGTACATGTGCTCCTCCCAAGTCTTGGAACAGACAATAATGTCATCAATGTAAATGATTAACCATCCCTCTGAGAGTTCTTCAGGGAAGATTTAATTCATCATTCTTTGGAAGTGTGAAGGTGCATTTCTGATACCAAAGGGCATCCTCAAGTATTCATACACTCCACAATGAACAATAATTCTCAAGTATTTTCTTGCTCTTGGTGTCACCACATTTTGATGGAATCCTTTAAGGGCATCCATAGTGGTTATATACACTGCTTGAGATATTTGAGTAAGGGCAATTTGGATTTTTGGTATTGGGTATCTGTCTGGAACAGTGTAAGTTTTCAGAGCTCTAAAGTCCCCAACCATTCTGGATTTTCCATTATGCCATGCCACTATGACTGGTGTAGTTACTTCTACTTCTTCATTGTGGCCTATGTTTCTTATTACACCAAGGTCCAGAAGTTCTTTGATATGAATTTCTAGAGCTTCTCTTGATTTTGGACTTGCTGGATATGCAGGTCTTCTTAAGAGTGGTGGATAAGGTCTCTCAATGTTAAGAATGATGTCAGCTTCATTACCAATAATTGCTCCTAGAGGTTCTTTGTCGGAAGCAAATGCTCCTCTGTGGTCATACAAAAGGGAAGAAAGTTCATTTTCTTATTTATCAGTCAGATAAAGGCTTATTTCAGCCTCATTTAACTGTTCAGACTTGAATTTCTCTAATTCTAAATTTACTGGTGATACTTTTTTTACTGTAATTTGTCTTTTAAATGGTAAAAAGGCAAAGTTTTGGCGCTTATTGTCTCCAATAGTAAAGTATCTGTCTTTTTTATTATGCAAATCTACCACATGCATGATTAAATAGTCATTTCCCAATATAAAATGGGTACTAGAGCAATTTTCCATAACAACGAATTCAACTGTGATTCTTAAATTCCCATTTATCTGTGGGAATATGACATTGGTCTCAAAAATTCCTAATACTTTCATTGGATTACTTGCACTGTTGAATTTTATACCATCAATTGGTAACAATTGGTCTTCAAAATTTGGTACACAAGTCTCAAGAAAAGATTTTCCAAGACAAGAGCAGAAGGCTCCTGGGTCAAGAAAACGTTTAATGGGCTTGTTGTCAATCACCACTTCTGTTATACAGGAGTTACCAGCTGTATAACCTTTTCCCCTGTTTGGTTTTGTTTTAATAAGTTGTGCATCTTGAACTTTTGATAAATCAAGTTGACCATTGCTCAATTGTGGCAAGTGGGAATAAGATTCCATGATGTCAAAAGTGGAATTGATATTTTCTATATCTTTTGAAGATTCAGAAAATATTGATGACTTATCATATGGATTTTCTTTAATTATGTCATCTTTTTCAACATCAGGTTCCTTTTCAATATCAATTTCATTGATTTTTCCCTTTTTTGGACATGTATTGGCTAAATGGGTGGTGCTTTGGCAAATATGGCACTTTCTGACTGTATCTGCAGATTTATACTTAATATTATTAGAATTTTCTTTGGGGTTTTTTTCCACAGAATCTTTCCAAGGTGTATTGAACCTTGTTTTGAGATTTACCCTACTAGAACCAATTCTGGTTCTGGTGATTACTTCTATAATATATTGATAATATCCTCTGCTGAAGATTGTTCAGTAGTCCTGCTTTTGATAGCACGCTCTAAGTCACCTCCAAATTGTCTCAGAATATTTCTATGGATCATAAATTCTGACATGTCAGGATATAATGCTCTTAATCTGTCTTTTTGTTGGCAAAACCATGGTAAAGCTTTGTCTTTATCAGCATTAAATTTGGCGGATTCAATGGCTGTTTCAACTTGAAACCTACAAGAATCATTTGACCATTTGTTGATGATTTGGGTTTTCCACCAAGTCCAACTCTGGTGTCCATGTGCTTGTGTTATTTTGATGTACCATCTGTGAGCTGATTTGGTAAACAAGGTGTTAAATCTGGCTGTTACCAATCTGTCTGGTAATTCAAAATCCTCTTTGATCATGTCAATACCTCTAATGAATTCCATATGGTCATACTCTCCTTCACCACTGAAGTGAGGCCATTCTTTAAGTTTTGGAACTTCGTTCAAGAGTGCTTGGCCCATTGATGGTTCTAAGTTATGAAAAGAAGTACAAAATTCATTTTTTAACTGTGAATTTTCAATATCCAATACTTGTGGATTGGGAATGCTTGCATCTTCATTTTGATTCAGAGGTGTAGAAATTCTTGGTAAAGTGTTTAGCAGTTGTTCAATATCATTAATTTTACTGTTGTTACACCTTTGTGAATTTCTTAAATCATGTTGCAAGTTTTGTATAGAGTTTATGACATTCCTTTTATAATCATCCTCTTTATATGTTAGCTCATTCCATAATTCTGTTTGTTTAGTATTATCAGATATAACTTCATTCAACTTTATTGTTAATTTTGATAATTCCTCTCTTGAGGTATCAAAATGCTTTTTCAGGGAAACTATATTTGTCTTTACTTCAGCAAATGATTTTGAAATATCATCAAGAGCTTTCTTATTATCTTCTTTGATAGTGCTTATGGCTTGTTTTATTCTTGTTTCAATTATGTCATCAATATTGAATTTAGAATATTTGTCTGTTAATTCTTTGATAATTGAAGATTGTTCATTTATCTTAATGCCAAAAGAATAATCAGTATTGGAAGTTTTGATTCTTCTTAAAACTCTTTCAAAGCATTTGAGTGAATCATTTATTTGGCTCAGACTCAAGTTGTTCCTTTTAAGATTCTCACAAATTGATGTATTTTTATCAGAAAGATGACTTTTTACGTCAGAAATAGCTTTATACAACTCTGGAATACAATCAAAAGTATTAGAAATCATTTTTGAGATTTTAATCTGGCTTCCTCCTTCTTTTGTAATTCCATCATGGTTCTGGCCATCTGAAATACACTTTCCATGGCATCCTGTTGAATCTTTACAATTCTGTAGCCCTGGCTGTAAGGTTTTGGGGCTGGTGCCTTCCCTTTGCCCTTGTTTGGAGTTTGCGGCTACTTTTTCACATTGAAATTGCTGCTGTTGGCCACTGGGGCTGTTTTTGGCACTGGTTTGGGTAGTGGAGGGTTGTTTTTCCTCCATTCTAGTGTCAAAAGCATCATGTTTTTCTTCTCCATCAATGGATGCCATCCATTGAGAAATTTGCAAGTATTGGGACAGCCCAGGAATTTTCTCACAGTCATGAAAGAATTCATGCAATTCTTCCACAGGTCTGAAAGGATCTGGTACTCCTTGAACTGAAGTGCCTTGTTGTATGCACTGTGGCTGGCTTTGTATATGTCCACTGAGGCTTGTTGTGGCGGTGTCAGCTCTTTTTGAAGGTAAAATGGTATTATGAGCTTCAGAATGACCCATTTTAGTTGTTTGGAAGTCATCAACTGACCCTTTTCCTTCTGTAACTGATTGGCCTCTGCCATAATCACGTCTATTACCTTTCTGGGAGCTGCTTGAGGGGTTATAGCTGGCTCCTGACCTGGTTGAAGGCATAATTATGGTTAAAAAGGCTTGAAATAGTAATTTTACGTCAAAAAAACTTACTATTGGCCAAATCTTTGGCTTTCTGAAGAGTATTAATTATTTCCAAGTTGACTAATTCAGAAGAAATTGGCTCTGGTTGAATATTCTGAGTCACAATAATAGTACTATTATGATCAGAATTAACAGTACTGGCGGGAATAATGCTGGTTACTGTTGAGGCTGTTTCAATGTTTTCTTGTCTTACCACGTTGTCAGACACTAGAATCAATGAAGAAACCAATTAATTAAGTAAAAAAAAGGATATTTCAAAAAAGAAATTAAAATATAAGCCTCACTTATAATATTAAAAAGATTATTTTTTATTGATTTTTTGAATTATAACTATTTTTTATATGTTTTTAAATTTTGCAATATAAGAAAAAAGATTTAAAAAGAGTAAAAAAATATGTCACAGGTAAAATATCATGTCTGGGCCCCCAAATGTAAGGTGTGGATATGAAACTTTGATTAAAAATGAAGTACTTTTCCTGTCCTCAAAATTTGTATGAGGTAAAAATCAATTAAAATAGTAAGAAATATGATTTTTAGAGAAAACACGCCAATTTTATTGGTTATAATTTTATTAGTATAAAAAAATAATATTATAAAGATTTATTGTTTTACCAACAATAAAAATTTACCCAAAAATATTCTACAAGAGATATTTAAGGCTACAGAATAAATTTCTTCAAGAGCAATTTCAATTGGAATTAATTGAGAAAAGATCTGCAAGCAATTAAATTAAAGAACAAAGTCTTTAAAAAGAATATTGAAGAGAAAACACGCCCAAAAGTGACCAGAGTGAATTTGGAAACAAAGTGACAAAGTTTACAGTGATGAAAGATGCTTTAATTCACTTTTGGGGTGGTTCAGGGGTAAAAATGATTATAAGAGTTACAAACAATGATTATAATGATTTTTTCACGTGGTTAAAAGGATTAAAATGATTTAAAAATGGTGGTTGGAATCTTTGATTGATTGGTTTAACAGTGTTTAAACTAATTAATAAAAGGAAACGATTCTAACATCAAGAGAAAAGTGGGGCAAAGAAGACATTCTTTTATAGCCATCAATTCTCTTACTCCAAAAGTAAAATTTACTCTTGTAAGTCGTGAAAAACAGTCTGACAACAGAAAAGCCAATTATGGCATCATTGAACCCTGGTTTAGACCAAAAAAGGGCTGGTTTAAGGCATTTTAGACCCTTAAATCAGCCATTACTATAGCAATACCTGGTCTAGAGCCTTCAAAACACGTCAGAATGTGTGTAAGAGGCGTAGAAACCAGTTAAAGATGTTTGTACTATGATTGTTTTATCTTAAGGGTAGTTTTGCCCTCTTGGCAACAGCTAAAACTACCCTAGTTCGTATCAAAACCTCATCATCAATTGAGTCCACAGACCCTGTAACTCAATTCCAGGCCAAAAGTGATGACCTTTTGCGTGAATTTTGACACCACACGCCTGTCAGCAAGGATTTTGGGGGTCTAGCTCCCCGTTAGAGCTGGAGTTCCTTTTCCCCTCCAAATTTCATCTTTCCAATTTATTTTTCCTTTAATTCCTCATCATGTATTATACTTATAAGTTACATATGTAATTCAATTGAGTTGTACAGTTAAATACAGTAATAATTGATACCTCATATGTAAATCAAAGTCCACTTATGTAATACACATGCACATTTTGACATTTCAATTGAATTCAATTGAAAATACTTCAATTCCTCATAACTTCTAAAATTTACACAACACGTCAATTTTAACGTAAATTTTGGTGATTGACACTACATGTGATGTGAATTAAATTAAAGTTTTGAGGATTTTTAATTTTCATACAGAAAATACTAAAAACTTAATTTAAGCTTATTTAGAGTTGAGTTACAAAATTTTCAATCAGAGGTGACCCCACCTGATTTTTTATGAGGAATCCAATGGTGAAATAATTCTTATATGTTTATTTATTGGATAAAAAGTTATAATAATTTTTATTCAAATTTTTTCCAAATTTATTTATTTTTTTACAATTTTGTTAAAAATTCATTTTTACTTAATTTTTTCAAATATAAATGTAATTTTATAATTTCAAAATTTAATGTAATTTTATTTTTAAATTGTAATTAAATTTTTAATTTTGAATATAATTTTATATTTATATTTTGATTTTGATTTTAATAATATAAATAAATTTATTTTATTTATATTTATAAGTTAATTTTGAATTGGTGGTCTTTTGGGTATATGAAATTACCTCTAAAGCTCACAAAAATATACCTCAAGGCTCACAGGGAAAGTCTCACAAAAGGGATGTGGGCACATTTGTTTATACTTTTTTAGTTCTCAAGTAGCTTAATAGGAAGCTTCAAAATTGTTCTAGGCTGGTTTAAGTAAAATTTAGATCCATGTTTTTACTGGTTAAGCTTGTGTAATAAATATTAAGATAATTGAGATTTTTGGGTAAAATATAGTTTCTCTCAGACAATGTGAGCTCAATTTCTTAATCTATTCTTGTAGTTGTGGAAAAAAATTCATATATTATCATCTTCATGATACCATCAATAATTTCACTAGTTGAGCCAGAGCTTTGATCATTCATAATATCATTTTATTACTTTTTATTTCTTTCCAGAATAGAAAAATTACCTCCATTATTACACAATTATTACTTCCAATACATCATAACACTAAAAATCTGCCATAAAACAACACAAAACTCAATATTAATGACATTAATACCCCAATATGCCAACGAAAATAATTTCTTAAATTGGTTTGGTTGAAACCTTAAACCTGTGCTGTCATAATTAATAAACTTCACCATTAAAGTTGAAAAAATTCCTCAAGTTAATCCTTCAAATTAAAAATCTCTTCCTTTATTATTTTTATACCAAAATCAATCATTATTTCCCTAAATAATCAAAACTTATTAGCAAAGAAATTTTCATCAATTATTCTGTATAGCCCCCTTTTACTCTAAACCTTCCCTGAAACCCTATCTTCATTAATTATTATTGTAATTAAGACTCTTTGTGCTGTAGTATAAATTCTTTTCTACCCAAAATAACTAAAATAATTTGAAATTGAAGACTAAAGGAAAGGGAAAACAATTCTTATTTGGTTCAATTAAGGCTTCAAAAATCATTTTAAATTTGGAATGGTACACTGGATTTTCATATACTCGTAAGTTGACCCTTCACCAAAAAATATTAATTTTCTATTTCACTTGTTTGGTGCCTTGTGTGCCTTTAAAATAATATAAAGCATATTCAAATGTGGGAACAAGTTAAGAAAAGTCAAAAAAGTACTTGCTTAATTTGAGTATTAATATAAACTGGCGCATGTATACCACACTATGAGCAAGCTTTACTCTCAAAAATTCACGTAGGAAAAATGGTGTGCGTAAATGAGTGGGTACAGAACTTTGGCTCTCTGTATCCTTCATGTATAATTGGATCACTTTTTTTAACTTTATATTGATTTTGCAAGTTTTTTTTCTGAAATTATAATGTGCACAATAATTGTTGGTCCACTGTCAGGGTTCCGGTCCAATTTCATGCCCCTATTCCAGTAGGGAGTCAATTTGATTATTGCAAAAATTTTATCCCTCCCTCCCTTCCTTTTGGGGAAAGGAGAAAGGTATTCCTCAAAACCCCGCGTTGGGTAGCAGCGGCATCCTGCCTTCTATCCAAACCCTAGCAAAACTGTTATGAGGTTGTTCCCTTTTATATTGGAAATATGAGGTTTGAAGTTGTTAAGCTTGAATAAAGATGAAACCCTTTTACTCAAACCTAAATCTACCTTCCGAAATTAACAAACTCTACGTAGTTGATAAGGATACAATAAGCTCAATAGCTCCTTTAGTACAAAGAACTGCAAAAAATCACCACTCCATTACTTTATAAGGAAGAAGGAATCCGATTTTTTTCCATTTTTCTAGAGCGGGATATAAATAGTCAATATTCCGGTAATTCAGAATGTATTGATCTCGAAAAGGAATACAGCTCCACAGGATAAAGACTGTTGTCCATGTCCAACCGCCACCCAATGAAGCGGGGATAAGTGGAAGGATGTAAGGCTCTAGTAAGATTCCAATAGGCTGAATAAGAAAAAATACCAAGGATCCTGGATATGAAAGGAAGTGAACGTGAGGAAACGGATGAGTTGGACGAGCGATACAGCGAATAACTGGAGTAAATTATTAGACAAAACTATTAGTACATATTGGCCTGGTCGACTTTTTTCTGAAAGAGTCGCCTTCGCTTACTTATCTCATGCTGAATCCCACTAACAATGAAAGAGCCAAAAAGTCCACAAATTCGTTGACCCTGTGGCCCACAGCCTAGCTTAGCTGCTGCACGACTTGCAGGAAGAGCACCGCATACCAAGTAATCACGGCGAAACATTTGATGCCATCCTGTTCCCCAAAACCAAGCCAGTGATGGCGGTTGATGCGGAACATGGAAAAATGGAATGAACAGCTTTGGATCCCAAAAGCTCACAAACCAAAATGGGAGAGAGATAAATTTGGAGAGCCAAGTGATAAAGTGAGATAACAATGCCAAGTAGCCTCCTGCGAGCTCTACACCAGAAATAATAAGAAAGCCAAATGACAAGCTTGCTATTCCTTCGGCAAGAACACGTGCACCGAGAAATTCTGGCAAGCCAGCAGCTTTCCAGGCTTTCATAGCTGACCCATGGTCTCGCAATAAAATACAACCAATGAGCCCAATTATTTGAATGCAATGTGAAATGAAAATCAATTGCAGCGTGTATCGCAAAGTGCGCTCCTCCTCTTGCAATCTCCTGCCCCAGCCGTATTTAAGCCCCCTCAAGCTGAATGACATTGCACAATAAAAATAGACGCCTTTTTAGCTCACTCTTGATGCACAAAGAAATGAAGAGCTTGAGCAACGAACGAAAGGAAGCGCTCAAATGTTCCTCCGATGATCTCTTTCCAACGATCGAGATGGCTCTTCGTGGGTGATCCAGATTGTAAATTTGTTACTTTGAGGAACTCAGGCTGCACTTGATAAGCATCATTTCGGGGATTATTGGAAAATAAAGCCCACTCAAATGACTTCATGGCGAGATGGATTCCCCATACGGCGACGTTGGCGTTAAAGGCGCCTCGTCTAGCGATTGGCGTAAAAGAAAACTCATTTATAATCTTAAAACTCAGCCGCACGTTGATGGGGAAAAGGGCCACTCTTATCCATCGTAATTGGTGATCGTTCTTGGAAAGATTTGGGTGAGTTAGTAAAGCTTGAAAGAAAATTGGAAGGTGGCAGGCTAACATCAACCATGAGATGGGAGAATGCCAAGGCGGTGGTGTCGCATCGGCCCATTGAAGCAGCCAGCCTAATGAATTTGAAGCCATACGCAAGTTAATCACGAAAGAGTCGAGTGCCTTGTAAAAAATAATCAGAAGGTGCCAGTACAGCCTCTATCGATGTTTTGGTGAAAATATTCTGGGCTGCGTCGGCTGATAATCCAATTGTTGATGGACTAGTGCCATCCTAGCACATCTAGCCAACGCCCTCAGAACTGGTTACAGCACACGATATCATTTGGAGGTTGAGACTACAAAATTCAGGGGCGTGCATTCATCATTGCTCCTAGCTAGGAACACACAAGCAACCTTTCAAAATCACAGTTCGAGTTCACATCTTTTGGTATTTTAGCGGCTACAGGCATAATTAATACCAAAGCTCGGATTCTTTTGGTTGGATTGGGTATAATTTTCCAGGCAAGGTGAAATTTCAGTTACTCTTCGACGTTTGGATTACCATAGCTTAAGCGGATAAAAAGGAATTTTAACCATGCGATGGGACAGAACTCTTAATGTCAGACAAGGCTCCAAGCATGTAGTGCATGGACAATCACTAGGCAAAGAAAAAAAACCAAACGAACATTGAATTATGAGGTTATGTTTGCAAGTTTGACTTGGGAGTCTATGAAGCAAAAAATCAACGCCCTCATCTTAAATCATCGCTCATATAGAATATAGTAAATTACCTCAATGCAGTAAAACATTTTTGAATAGCCAGAGACCAGCCAACCCGATTCAGTGAAAATAAAAATAGCCTTTCAATGGGGGATACTAACCCCAGCACAAAGATAGCACAAAGCAGTTTTTTGGCAATGCTCAGAAAACGAAAGAAAAACATTGTTGATTGCACAAAACTTATATATTTCTTCCCTAGGAACAAATTTATTGAATTAAGAATAAACTCCTCAAAACCTTTTTTTCCCCCGAAGAAATCGTTTCAAGGAAAAAATATTGTTTACAACCAAAAAATCTTATTTTTCGAAACAGATATTTCCTGCACTAAATACAGCGTTTCCTGAAAGAAGTATTTTTTATGAGAACAATTTATATGCTTAAAAGCATTTTTTATGTTACTTACCTAAAAAGAAACTTGAAAAAACTTTTTTTTGAAGCACAAAAGCAATTGTTTTTGAAAACAAATAACAGAATTTCATAACTGTTAAGAATGAATCTCTCCCACCCTAAGGCCTGAGAAGAAATTAACGATAATGATTTCTTCTCCGAGTAGTTAAGAAATACACTTACATGGAAAGCCATGGAGTTAAACAATTGAAAAGGCTTATAAGAAGCTGTGTAAAACAGTCGAGAAAGAGGCATGAAATACGTTTCTCATTAACTATAGTATCTACTTTATCTATTCATCTTTATATCGTATTTTACTGAAGCGAAGTGGTTGATCTTTCCTTTCTTCAAGATTCTTCAAGTATACTTGCTAATTTTATTTGTATAGTGTGTATCTCAGTATTATAGAAATACGTGGTTCTTAAAACTAACATATTTATTGTGTGTGTCAGGTATGCCCATAGACTAGTGACTTTCATGTTTCAAAACATTAACCTTGTTATCTGTGCTAGTTGATCTTAAATACTTAGTGTTGTCACGTACCTGTATTCTCTTAATTCTTCTCAAGTGTTGTTCACCTTTTAGGTACCTTAATTTCATGCTTATTCTTTATTTTCTCAAATGTTAATATAAAATCTTTTAGTTTGCTTCAAACTTTTCAGATTTACAGTCTCGAAACGCTTAAAATTATTAACGAAGGTGAACATCAAAAATGGAAAAACCCAATATCAAAGAATACAGTAATACTCCCCTGCTGGACGGAAAGAACTATCCACTGTGGAACATCATGATGGACGTCGAACTTACAGCACGAGGACTAAAAGACATTTGCGACTCTGAAATTGCTTCAAATGCTGATAGTACAACAATCAGCAATTGGAATCGTCTTAATGGCGAAGCAGTTCACCTAATTATAAGTAGAATTCATCCTACTTTACTGGTTAGCTTCGTAGACACTCTCACTGCAAGAAACGCAAAAGCACTCTGGCAGAGGATCAACAACAAATTTGCATCACACACAGTAGTCAATAGAAGGCGAACGTGGTTGAGATGGGAAGGCCTTCGTTTTAATGGGAATATCAAAGAATACATTAATGAATGTTCAAAAATGATGTCCGATATTGCAGGTTTAGGAATAAATATGCCTCCAGACATCATGGCATACTCCATCCTTGGAAAAATAAGTAGAGATAGTAATCAATATGATCACGTCATAGATTCCATGGTAATCTCCATGGACTCAACAATCAATCCTCAAAGAGTACTGGACCAATTATCAGATCTACTAAATCACGAGTGCAGGTGTTTAAACAAACAAAAACGAAGAAAACACTGAGTCAGCGTTAATGACAAACTCGAATGATTCTCCACACCAGATTCTTTATTATTGCAAGGACAGTAAGCATAATCCAAAAAATACCACACATACAGCCAAAACTTGCTGGGCAGAACATCCTGAACTACGACCACCTCCTAGAAACAAAATTAAAAATAAAAACAATGATGCTGAGTCACATCAGACCGGATTAGAAGCCTTACTCACTGAGAATTCATTTTCATCAAATAAAGTAAATACACTTGCCATTGACTGTAGTGCTAAACACCACATGTTTAATTGCAAGAGTGTATTTACAAACATTGAGTCATCTCCAGAATCAAGCATCAAGACCAGCGACCCATCAAGCAATTCAACTTGCAAAGGAAGAGGAACAGTAAGATTAACAATAAACACCGATGACTATACCTTAAAAAATTTCTTGTATGTTCCCAATCTATCCAGAAACCTCATTTGTTCACTGGATACACGCGAAAATCCAATAACAATTTCTAAAGAAAAATCCAAATTCATCTTATTGCAAAATGGCTGTAATCTCATCATGGGTGAAATAGTCAATAGATTAATGATTGCAGACACCAAGCAACTTCACAATTAACTACTAACCAGTTGAATTGGCATGAAAGATTAGGCCATCCAAGTAACAACATTCTGAAATCCCTGGGTTTGCAATAAACTGATAACACATGCACAACATGTGTAAAAAAAACTTACAATGCTACCATTCAAAGGACACTTTGATGATGTGCAAAGACCTCTTGATTGTCTCCATATTGATCTGGTGGGGCCAATATACCTTTTGTGTCTGTACACAAGTATTTCCTGACTGTAGTAGATCAATTCACATTGTACAAATTCCCAAGATTTTTTTAAAAAATATATATGATGCTATCATTGAGTTTATGGCTCTAAAAGGGCTAATTCAAACCTCACAAGCCAGGAAAATTAAGAAAATTGTGTCCTACAGAGGGGGAGAATTCTCAAATAAAGAATTTCAGAATCTCTCTGATAAACACGGGTTTGTACATGTTTTTTCTCCAGCATACACCCCTCAGCATAATGGATTTTCTGAACAAGCAAACAGAACTATTTTCGACAAAACACATTGCCTCTTACTCAATGCAAATCTTCCCAAATCCTACTGGTCTGAGGCTGTCAAAACAGCCACAGATCTTAGCAATATGTTTCTAACTACTTCTTGAAACAAATATTCACCCTATTACTTATGGACCAATTTATCACAAAAGATAAAAAGGCTCCAAACCTTTGGATGTAAAGTTGTGTTCTTTACACCAAGAAACAACCAATCATGGAAATTAGCAGCATGTGGCAAAGAAGGGATATTTCTGGGATACAATAACAACAGTACATCATACCAAATTTTTAAATTAAGCAATGAAAAATTCTACACTGGTAGGCATGGTGTTTTATTTGAAAAATAATTTCGGCTGCTAAAAGTATCACCAAAATCTGACTTCCCTGTCTCATACCGCAGTGGCAACTTGTTCTCCATTGAAGAAGAAGATTAATTCTTTGATTGCTCTGAGGAAAATCAATAGGAAATGAATGAAAAAAGATCCAATTTTTCCTCATAAGCTGAAATATCAGATGACAAAACAAATGAAAACCATAGTGAGGAAGTCCCTGAACCAAATTCAAAGAGAATTAGAGTAATTGGACCCAGAAATCCCACATTAATAAGCTCAGATATATCCCAAAGAAACATTCTTCCCTACTCCCACAGACTTGCATCTCACTTAACACAGAAGAATGATCCTTTGTCCTACAGTCATGCCTTCAAATCTCCGGATGGACGGTTGTGGCTCACAGAAATCAAAAACGAGATCAACCCAATGATAAGCTTAGAAGTGTGGGATGAAATTCCTATTAAGGAAGATTACAAACTGATTGGAACAACTTGGGTTTTCAAGAAGAAAGGAAAGGACAAAAACATTGTAATCAAACATAAGGAAAGACTTTGTGCACAGGGATTCTCTCAAATGCAAGGAGTTGATTTCACCAAAACCTTTGCTCCCACTGGAAGATTAAACTCACTTTGAACTCTCATTTCCTTTGCGGCGTCTAGAAATTCAAAATTTGAACAACTTGACATTAAAAGTGCATCCCTAAATGCCACAATCAAAGAAGATGTCTACTTAACTATTCTGCAAGTATTAGACCAAGACAAAAAGACAACATGCTTAAAATTGAAGAAGGCCATTTATGGACTGAAAAAAGCACCACACGTGTGGTATAAACGACTTTCAACATGGCTAATGAAAGTTGGATTTTTTATTTCAGCATCAGACTCATGTGTGTTCTTCAGAGAAGGAGGGAATCCCATCTGGTTGTTCTTACACGTTAATGATATTGGGATCTGTGGAAAAAGCATGTCCAGTTCAAAATGAAATAGAAGAAGAATTCAACACCAAGTTTCTTGGAAACACAGATTTAATGTTAGGAGTTAAGATCACCAATAACAATAATTTTATATTGCTTTCTCAATCTCACTATGTTGACTCTCTTCTGGAATACTATGGGATGAGTGAGTGCCAATAAGTAGCAACTCCAATGATTCCCAATTTGCACCTGGAGCCAGCTACCCCAAGCAAAAGGTCTGAATTCAGCAAGCTTGGAATTAACTATTGAAGTGCTGTAGGAAGTATTAGTTATTGAAGTACAGCAACTCGACCCAATCTATCATTTTCAGTCAGTTAATTATCCTAGTTTCTTTAGAACCCTGGTATACAAAAATGGAAAGCTTTCATTCATGTGTTGAGATATCTTGAAGGATCACCAAACATGCATCTCATTAACAATAAAAAAAATTGAAAACAATATTTTGGCTTACTCTGACGCCAATTGGGGGAACTGCAGGTTTACTAGAAGATCAATAACTGGATAAGTTATCACTTTCAACAACAGTGTAATCATTTGGAAATCTAGAGAACAGCTCACGGTCTCATTGTCATCTGCTGAAGCTGAATACAAAGCATTGGCCAGCCTAACAGGAGAATTATTATAGTTGCAACAATTTACTGAAGACATAAACATTGTCAACACTAAGAAGAAGATTATAATTTATGAATATAATCAAGGCTGTATAGACACAGAAAATGGAGATTGAAACACAAACAATAGAAGGATGAAGCATGTAGATATACAACTCCATTCCATCAGAGAAGTTATCTCAAACAAGAGAGTCCTGCTCAATTACACTAACACCACTGAGATGCTAGCTGATTTCTTGATGAAGTCAGTTTGTTGTCCGAGCATGCAACAAGAATCTCTCCCACCCTAAGTCCTGAGAAGAAATCAACAATGATGATTTCTTCTCTGAGTATTTAAGACACATTACATGGAAAGCCATGGATTTAAACAATTGAAAAGGCTTATAAGAAGCTGTGTAAAACAGTTGAGAAGAAGGAATGAGATACCTTTCTCATTAAATAATGTATTTACTTTATCTATTCATATTTATATTGTATTTTACTAAAGCAAAGTGGTTTGTCTTTCCTTTCTGAAAGATTCTTCAAGTATGCTTGCTAATTTTATTTTTATAGTGTGTATCTCAGCATTATAGAAATACGTGGTTTTTAAAACTAACATATTTATTGTGTGTGTCAGGCATGCCCATAGACTAGTGACTTTCATGTTTCAAAAAATTAACCTTGTTATCTGTGCTAGTTGATCTTAAATACTTAGTGTTGTCACGTACCTGTATTTTCTTAATTCTTATCAAGTGTTGTGCACCTTTTAGGTACCTTATTTTCATGCTTATTCTTTATTTTCTCAAATGTTAATATAAAATCTTTCAGTTTAGTTCAAAAATTTCAATAAAATTAGCTTGACAGCTAAATTCTGTTGTGAAATGAAGAGAAAGTTTAGTTTTTGAAAAAATCTGGACAAGATAAAAGTTTCTGCTCAGCTCTTCTATGATCAAAAAAATTTACCATACCATTTTTATATTTGGATCCTCATGGAATGAAATATATTATATATGAAATTTACTAATTTTTATGATTCAAATGAAGAGATACTTATAATAATAGTGGTAAATTTTTTGATTTTTCCTTATTGAAAAAATGTCATTGCTATTTTTCGGTATTGAAAAGGTATTTTGTGTAAAATTTCTTTACAACTCTTTCATTAGAGTTCATTTTCCATGAATCATTTGGAAGTGATAAAATATCCACTATTATTCATGAAAAACTATACATATAATATTCTTCTTATTATGAATGATTGTAAGCCACTTTTTTGATAAGAGATACTGGTATGCTGATTTCAGGATTCCCATATGGGAAAAAATAGCAAGATAACAAGAAGTAAGAACAAGGCTAAGGTAAAAATATATAGTTTGAATTAAGAATGGGAATTCTTTTCTTTGATACCTATTAGTTATTTTTCTTTTGGTCTTAAATTCCGCTCAGTTTTGGTAAGCTCTTTGTATACTTGAAATCTGGCAAGCCTTCAAAATTTGGCTAGAAGCTTGAAAAAGGCTCCCATGTGAGGTATTAGTCTAAATTTATCTGTGATAATGTCATCTTGAAAAGGAAAGAAATATTTACAAGAATTAAAGGGTTTTCACCTTTATGGTATTGGTTGAATTGTAAAAAGTAAGAAAAAATATTAAAAAAGGCTAAAAAAACGCAAACAAAAACTAACACATTAGCCCCATATGCCATACTTTTATTTGAAGAAAGCTTTTATATCTTTCAAAATAGTATCCATATTTTAACAAAATAATTGGATTATTTTCTCAAGAAATTGTTTTCTATTTCTCCAAAGGTGAAAAACTTCATCGGAATGGTATAGATTTTTTTATGAAACTGGGGTTGCAAAGCCTTTGAAATACTTAAGAAATTAATTTTTATGAATGATAATCTTTTTAAAAATTTGAAGATATTTTTCCATGATAAAGAAAAGTAAAAAGCACCTGTAAAGTAGAGGAGCTGAAAAAGAGAATGGAAAGAATTCCTAGTAAATGAATGTGAAATTCAATAGTTCACATAAGTATTGGAATGTTTTTCCTAATCCTGTATTAATTTTTAATTTGTTTAATAGTTTTTACATAATAACACCAGAGAAAAGGACATGTAAGGTATCTAAGAGATGCATACTTTCCTCAAAGTTTTTTTATTTGAAAGAAGCTACATAATTTAAATGCAACTGTTTTCTATTAAAAAAATATTGTATGACTCAATTTTTTAAGTTGTTACATTTTTTTTAATAATACGACAGAAATATTAGTTATATTTTTAATTTATGTTAATCCTCAAAAAATGGAAAAAACAAAAAAATCAGAAAGTCCAAGTATTTCCTTCTGATGGTTCATTTAAGGCAAGAAACCCACAATTTTTTCTTGGAATAATTTTTCTCCCCTTATTTATAATGAATTCCTTTTTCTACTTACAATGCTATATCTTTCAAAGGGAAACTTCATGATTTTTATTTTTTGGTGCTCTTGTTCCTTCTTTTAGTCTAATATTATAGCCCTACATCTTTGAATACATATTCTACATTTCTGAAAGATCTTTGCAGTAACTTGACTGTTCAAGGTAGGAATTCTAGGAGTGTTTAAATTACTTTAATTACTCATTTTTTATTATATTTTCAACGTTTACTCAATCATCTTTTTTGAGAAAAACATATAATTGTATTTGGTTCTATTGTTTATCAATTTTTACTAAGCTGTATATGAAGAGATCACCTAACTATTGTAATTTGACTATAGAAAAGCAACAGCATTTTTAAAATTAATCTTTTCCGTTTTTGTCATCATGTTGTGTCATTTTATTTCCTTTGCTACCTCAACAAAATATCAGTATCATGTATCTAAGAAAATGGTTTTTCTACTTGTTCAAGCCTGTCTCATCTTTCCCATCTAATACTTTCAATAATATTTTCAACAGCTACCTCTCCTTTTATTATCTAGTAGAGATCAGAGGATAGGCTCTACTGGATGAATCAATAGTTGAAATTTGGTACTCTTAAGATATATAATTTTAATTTTTGAAATAATGCAATCCAACATATTTCATTGAAACTTTAAAGTTATTATACATGGGTTTTCAGGATTACTGTACGAAGTGGCTACAATACTTGATTTTTGCAGGAAAAACTATGAGTGGGAAAGGGTGAAATAATCTGCAATAGATATAAAAATACTCTAATATGGAGATATAATATTGATTATTTTGCTGATAAATGTGGTTTTGGTAGTTAAAAGTTGAACATCTGTGATAAGAAATGATATCATTCATGCTTTTGCCATAGAAATTTAATTTTGAAAGCAATACTATTTAAGGAATAGTACTGCTATGTTAGAATTTAAGAATAGATGACCCATCTTTTATAAATATTGAAAACTTATTTTTGTACCCTTTTGGGGTTACCTCACCTCAATATTGGCTTTTAAATGCTGAATTGTTGTAAATTTTTGTTTATTTTACCCACTTTCAGCTGGAATTATGCAATATGGGTGTCACAGGGGCTCTCTAAAGTGAAGAGGGCCTGGCACTCAGGAAACTGGGACTCACTTATGGATGGCTCAAGGATAAGATAAGGTAGAATACACTTAAGAGTGTAATAGGATAAAATTTCTAAATGAAGAAATATAAGAAAAAGCAGAAACAAAAATAAGAGTAAGGAATAAAAGAGCCAACCACAAACAAGTCCAAATCCACTGTTTCAACCTGTCAGAAAGAAAGAGAAGGGCTCATAAGGATATGGCCATCACAAATCATACTGTACAGGTGAAGAATAAATACAAAAACTAACTTAATACAAAGAAATATAATACCCAAAAATAAGAGTAAGAATATTCATTAAATAATAAAACAACTATACTAATTAACTGGGGAAAAGTCCCTAGAGGGAGAAAGAGGGGCTGGTATATGTGAGAATCCACCAGCCCTGATCCAAAGAGGGAAATTCGTTGAGAGGAATCTTCATTTGAATTGATTTGAATAATACAGCCCCTGTACAAGAGGTGTGGTGAAGCTGGGTGATCATACAGTTTCAGTCTTTTGATTCCAACCTGTACAAGTATTGAAAGTCTGTATTGGTGAACCACGCTGTATGCAGGCTTCAGAAAGAAGATTTTCTGAGACTGATTTCTGATATGCATACTGGATTTTCTGGTTTCATGAGTTTGAGTTGGTTTAAGTTTGAAACCCTTGCCCCTGATAGTGGCTGTGACAATGGGGTTTGTTCACTAATACCTACATGATCAGATATTTTAGACATGTCAAAGGTTCTTTCTTACCAATATTGGGTTAAAAGAAATTCATTACCTACATTGAAGGCATGTTTGACACTTACTTTTTGGCTCCAAAGAGGCTGAAACACTTTCTTAGCATCCATGGTGAGTTTTTCATTGCTATAACTATGCCTTACTCAGATTTTATGGTTTCTTTAAGGTACCCATGAGGTCAGAAGATGAATTATACCCCTGATACAGAGGCAAAAGGCTTTTACATTCCATTGAAAGTGATTAAAACATGTTCATAAATTTTTAAATAACAGAAAAAAACTTCTTACAAGCTAGGGGATTCTTTCTGTGAGCCACTGAACCTTCAGAAGTTCTTGGGAAAATTTCATAGCAGCTCTAGAATTTCACATAGTTCTTCTGTTTTGAAAATGATGAAAATCTTCCAGAGAATTGTTGAGATACAGAGATCAAACAAGGATATAAGTTTTCATATAGGTGGTCTCTTCAGGATTGTTACCCATAATTCTGTTTTCAGAACAGGGTTTTAAGAGTTCTGGATAAAACTGTATGGTCCTCCAACCTCTACACCCAGGATAGCTTTGCATGTTTTGAACATAAAATTCTCAAATTTTTTAAAATCTGTGTGCCTTGTTTATCTCTTTGAAATCTTTACTAACAAGGATACCCTTGAATCAAGTATGCCAAAAGTCTGGTGATTTTTGTTTATTTTGCCTCTAGTATTTCTCAGGTAAATGTTAAAATATTTTCCAAAATGTTCTTCTTAGCTTTGATTGTTTTATTAAAGAAAAATCAATGTTGGTATGAAGAATAAGTAAGGAAGATATTTCTAATTTTAAGGATTGAGTTAAGCTAAATTGTTTCATTTTAATAGTGAAGCTTATTCATCAAGAAAGTCCAGGTGCAGAACTAATTGTAGAAGATTTTATTTAAACCTCTGAAGAGCTATTACAGGAGTTTAGGAGAGACTTAGTGAAAGGAGTTAATTAAAATCAGCACCTTTATAATTCAACTAAAAATCTGGTCCTATAAGTCAAGAAATATGGGAAATACATGCAAGGTATCAATACATTGGATCATCTACTTACAAGCATATAATGACCATTAATGACATGAAGGATCCAATGGAAAAAGGTTATAAAAACACTTCTTATTTACCTTCAAAATATCATTATACTTCCAATTTTCAGCTAATTTTGTCTTTAAATGAATAATAACTTTAGTTTTTTTGGCTTTTTTAATTATTTGAGTTATTTTTTTCAGTTATTATTATTATCTTGAAAAACTTTAAAGCTCCTCCATCATATTAAAGTTAAAAGGCTCATTCTGAAACTATGGCTTTTTCATGGGCTGAAATTTCAAAGTGATTAGACTTCTCCATTTTTCTTGCAATGTCCAGATACAACACTATCATGGCATTAATGTAGTATAGTGTTTATCAGAGTCCTATCTGTCAAGGTCATAACACATGTGTGCTTAGTCCTATGATAAATAATTCCATCAAGGAGGTGGAATCTTCCTTTGTAATATGATTTTTTTCATATTTCATCTAGTTTGGAAGATATTAATGGGTCTTTGCAATATTTCATTAACAGTTGGAATAGGTTTTGACAACGTTTTTTCATATTATAGCCTTGTTAAACTTGTTTAACAAATTCTGTGCCAATATTTGTAACACATATTCCTTCTATATGATTTTCTTCCTGTGGTACCCATGCTGGATTTTCAGGTGTTTTTGCTAAAGTCCATCTGCTAAGACCATCTACATCTTCATGAATATTTCCAGATTTATGAACTATGATCATATTTCCTCTATGTTCTTGGATAGAAATATGCTATATCAGAATGTGTATATTTGGTGTCTTCATTTTTAATAAAGATTGAACAGCATTACAGTCTCTGATTAAATCAAACATGGTTCCATCCAGATAGTAGTGTACCTTTTCTAAAGCCCACACTGAGCAAAGAAATCCCATTCAAATTTCTTCATATCTTTCTTCTGTTGGCTTCATTTGTCTTGAAATAAAGAAAATTGGTCCCTCAACAGGTTTATTATTGATGATTTGTGTCTGTTGCAGTGCAGCACCTAAGCCTTCTCCACAATAATCAATGTACATTTTGAAAGGTAATTTCCACTATGAAGTTAGAAGAAATGGGGGATTTGTGAGGCCTTTTTACAGTTCCTCATATGCCTTGACTCTTTCTTCAGTCATTTCATAGAATGTCTGTTGGTCACAGAGCTTATACAAAGACTTAGAAATTCTTGAAAAATCTTTTATATTCTGTCTGCAATAACCATAAAGTACTAGAAATGATTTCATTTCTCTTTTGGTTTGGGGAACTGGTTTCAGTAGTACTGCTGCTACTTTGTTTTTATCTATGTCCAAGCTTAGTCCAGATACAACATGTCCCAGTGCTTTTAGTTCACTATATGAAAAATGACATTTTTCAAGGAAATTTTCATATCTACTTACAATATGTTTGGTAAGACTCTTGCTGGTCTTGTTAAGTTATTTTCCTAAGTTTCTGAAAAAACCATGATATCAACAATGTTTATAATTAACCATCCTTCTGATAATTCTTCAGGAAATATGGTATTCATCATTATTTGATAATGGGAAGGTGTGTTTCTATACCAAAAGGAATTCCTAGGATTTCATATATGCCACAATGAACTATTATCCTTAGTAGGTTTCTGGAATTCTCTATCATTAAATTTTGATGAAAACCCTTTAGAAAAGACTTGACTGTAATGAACTTAGCCTGTGACAATTGTGTTAATGTCCCATGGATTTGGGGTATTGGGTATCTGCCAGGGATAGTATAGGTATTTAGAGCTCTAAAGTACCCTACCATCCTTCATCTCCATTATGCAAAGCTATAATCACAGGTGTAGTGACCTTCACCTGTTCACTATGTCCTACTCTCCTCAAAGCCCCAAGGACCATTAATTCTTTAAAGTGTACCTTTAAGGCCTCTCTAGCTCTTGAGATAGCTGGGTAAGCTGGGCTTCTTAACAAGGGTGGATAAGGTTTTCCCACATTAAGAATAATTTCGAATTCATGTCAAATGATAGCACCTAGTGGTTATTTCTCAGTTGCAAAGGAAATTTTGTATTTACATAAAGTATGAATTAACTTTTGTTTCATTTTTTCTGTTAATTAATGATTTAATTCTGCTGCTATAAGCTGTTCACTTATGAATAAATGTTTTTCTGGGCTTGTCTCTTCATTTTTATGACAGTAATTTGTTTTTTGCTGTTTAAGAAACCAAATTTTTGTCTTTTATTGTCTCCTATGGTAAAATATCTGTCCTTTTGGTCAGAGATGTCTATACCATAGATTGACAAGTAATAATTTCCAAGTATAAAATTGATACTGGTACAGTTGTCTATTACTACAAGCTCTACTTCCACTCTTATGCATTAGGAAGGAGGAGAAAAAATTAATTTTAAGTCAATTATTCCAAGGCACTTCATGATTTCACTTGCACTAATAAATTCAAACCCTTGTATTGGTATAAGCTTTTCTTTCCAATATGGTATAATTGTTTGTAAATAACTTTCACTAAAATAGGTGCAGTATGCTCCTGTGTCCAGGTTTACTTTCTTCTCTTTGTTTTACACCATAACAATTCTTATACTTGATTTTCCAGCTTTATATCCCATTCCTTTTTCAGGTTTGGTTATATGCAGTTTGGCATCTTGTAAATTTGTGAGGCTTGTGTTAGATGTTCCAACTTGTTGTATGTTTGAGTTTATATCTAGTACTTCATATATCAAATCAATATTTTTAGTTTGGGAACTAATTGTATTGATTTCATCACTTTAAGATGTGTCAGATTCTTCAGTGTCTTTTTCAGAATCAGATTCTTCTTCTTGTTCATTGAGGTCTTCTGTTTCCCCAATTTCATTTATCTTGTCATTTTTAAGACAATTATTGGATAAGTGTCCAAAAACACCACATTTATGGAATTTGTTTTGTTCATTAGTGCTGGGTGTATTGGGTTTGAAATGTTCTCTTTGTTTATGTTTCTTAATAAGTGGCTGATTTGTACTTTTAATATTCAATTCTTTTGATGTTCTGCCAATTTTGGTTTTTGTCACCATATCTTCTACTGCATTGATATAGTCTTCTGTGGAATATGGCTCTATGAACCTCCTTTTAAGGGCATTTTCAAGTTTTCCTCCACATCTTTTAAGTATTTTCATGTGTACAATATTTTGTGTAATGTCTGGATACAGTGCATTTAATCCTTCAAATTTATTTAAGAACCAAGTTAATGGTTTATCTGTAGCTTGGTCACAGAAGGAATTTTCAAATAAATTACCTATTTTGTACCTCCAGGCATCATTTTCCCACTTGGTGATTATTTGATTTGTCCACAAAGACCAGGTATTTTTTTCATTAGTTTTTCTTATACCATAATACCATCTTTGTGCATATTTTCTAAATGATTAATGTAATACTGCAGTAATTAATTCATATGGCATGGCATAATACTCTTGTAGCATGTCAATTATTTTGATAAATGAAATATGGTCATATTCACCTTCACCTGTGAATGTTTCCCATTCTTTCAGTTGAGGTGCTTCCTTCATTAAGACTTGAAGTTTGTCTTGATGACTCAAGTCTGTTATGAAGGGGTTTATCATTTCCTCTTGTGGTTTAACAGGACTTCTTATGTGAGAAAATGGGGTTGATAACTTTGGAATATTTAAGTTACCCTGATTTATTTTATCCATTTGCCAGTAATAAGTCTTATTTCACTTTGAATTCCATATTTAATGTTTGTTCTTGCTTCATAACTTTTTTCTATATAGCCTAGAAGTAATTTTTGGTGTGATAAAGTCTTTTATTCAAATATTTCAACAGAAATACTTAATTTGTTCAGTTCTTCTGTCATATTGTCAATAATCACTTCATAATTGATTGTCAAAGTTTTTTGTTGATATATTTTATGTACATATACAACCATTTTTGTCCTTGTGTTAATTTCTGAGTATTGTCCATTAAGACTTTCTAGTTTATTATCTTCAACCATAAATTTAATGCTGTCTATTTCTTTTTTGTTTTGTACGAAAATTTGTGTTAAGTAGAATAAACTATTTCAATGTCTTTTAGAGGTAATATACTATTTTTAATTTCTGATCAAGGATTTAAAAACTCAACAGAAAAAGTTATCTTTTTGGGAAATGGGGTTGTCTCCTTGTTTGCTCCTCTTTGTCCTTGAGCTCCATAAAGGTTCTGGCCATTTTGAGGACATTTTATATGGCATCTTTTTGGATTATTGGAATCCTGTAGCTTGGGAAAAATGGTTTCCTCAATTTTTTTTTCTTGTTCTTCTTCCCTTCTTGGGGAGCTTGGTTTACTTGAGGCTTTCTGGTAGAAGCTACTGGGCTCCTTCCTTGCCTGCCTCTGTCTTTTTGATTTGAGGTTTGGATGATAGTGAATTCCATAAATTGGAGTATCTCACTATTCTCTCCCCTTTGAGGAGCTCTTAAGGATTTTCAAGGAGTTCAGCACTTCTTGGTGGATTTGTGCCAACATTTCACAATCTTTGTCTTGTATACCATGTAGTACTGCTTGTAATGGCTCATGTATATGTCTATCTGAGCCCTATGAATGTGATTTTTATCTGTTTGAGTTACTCATACTTAGTTCCAACTCTGGTTCAGAGATTCTAGGCATCTCTGGGACTTGCCTTTGGGATCTGGCACTTCCTTGTGTGTATTTTGTTGCACTGGAATTTTTTCCCTTTATTTTCCCTTTTGAGGGATCATTTCTTTTTCTGAGAACACCTACATCTGATTGGATGGAGTATTGGGATCCTCTTCTAGTGTTAATATTAGAAAAAATAAGAAATGTAAAGATTTCAGAAAGATTGAAAAAAAACTTTTTCATGGCAATTTTAAGAGGGGTACTCACCTTCAGAGTACTTAACAGTGGTTCCTGGAGAAACTAATTTCTTAGCTTTTCTTTCCTTATTAAAAATTGGTGTTGGAGATATTTGAAAAGTTTCTTCCAAAAATCTCTCAACAGTGGTCTGATTTTCCTCTGTTGGGTTGTTTACAAACACTAAAAAAGACAAATAAATATGAGTTTTTTATAATAAGTGTTACTTTGGAGAAGATATGGCAATTTCCAAATGAAAATTTCTTTTATATCTTTTCAAATAAGAGAAATAAAAAAAAGAAATGAATAAAAAGGAATAAAAATTATTTTTTATTTTTGAATAATAAAATAAGAATTAACATGATTCTTTTTTGAATTAATTTATAATATAAATCTGCTTTTAATTAATAAATATCTTTTTTACTCACTAGAGTCACTCAAAAAACGTTTTTGAAAATCTAAGGATGTGAAATACCACATGTAATACAGTACAATTGCTTTCCAAATTCCTCAATAGCTTTTAAAATTAATAAATATAAAGTTATTATATAATCTTATGATTATAAATATAATTTATTATTGGATAAACCCAATTTTAATCTTTCCAAAAAGTCTTTCAAGTAAAAATCATTTCCAGCCCCCCAAATGTAGATTTTGACTATGAAACAATAAGTAAATATTACTAATATTTTAATTATTGTACTCTGAAACTCCTTATTAAAGCAATAAAGAAGATAAAGAATAATTATAATAATTAAGAAATATAATACTTATGGCGTAAAGATGTTTACATTATTCTTATAAATGAAAAAACATAAATTATATTATAGAAATAATAGAATGAAATAAACATATTAATATTTAATAATTGATGATTATTATATTTATGGTAATATATTATTGTTACAAACACATAATAAGTGCATAAAAGATTGTTATATAATAATAAAAAACAATTTATAGCAGTAATATTACCAATATCAAAATTATATATCAATATAAATACTATTTATCTTAATAAAAAATTATTAAGAATAATAATAATAAAAAAATAACCTACTTTTAACACTTAATATAATAATTTTCAATAAATTTTTGCCAATTAATGTAAATGAAACTTATTGAAGTTGTATTTACAAATAAAAATAGAAGAAATCACAAATATTCTTGATTTTATGCAGAATTAGTGATTTTAGATAGAATTTTAACAAAAACAATTAAATATTGGTGTCATCACATCAGTATCTATTATTACTATAAATATGAAATTGAACCCTCAATAAGATAATATAATTTTATAAAAAGAATAAAGTTATTATCTTTGGGTTTATATATTTTTAATGTTTTGATGTGTGTGAGGGGAAAATAGAGGTAAAAAGAGCTCTATATATAGTAAAGTCCTTACTCCTAGGGTCCAGAAGGCCTCTAGTAGACGTTTACTAATTTTATCCACCGTAATTTATCAGTATTTTAAGGTTTGGTGATAATTACATCATAATTAAACAATCTTATCTCATTATTACGCCATTATATAGATTTTTCACTATAACGCTAAGGTTTCTGGTATCAAAGGCTTAAAAAAAGACTATAATTTGTGTATTTGATTATCAATCATCATAATATAATATTATAAACCAGCTTTATTACTTATAAAACTGTTAAACTTAAAATAAGGCTATAGTGAGTGAGCATAAATGATCCTTTTTAAGATTAAACTTTGATCATTAATATATTTTGAGTTATTCAGGATACAGGAATTCAGAGAGTGAATTATGATAGCTTTGCATGTCATTATTAGGCTGTCAAGAGGATTCGATTACATCATTAAAACTGTATTTTTGATGATTTTTTGTGTAAGTCATCTTTTCTGTTGAAATTTGCTATTTTAAACTTCAACCCATGATTTCAAGGGATTATACCTTGAATATAATGATAAAAACTACATAATTCCTCACGCATAAAGTAGGAGAATATTAATATCCACTTCTTTTTAAGTTTTGCACCACTTTCACAACAAAGTGGTCAACAGCTTTTCTCATTTTGCTCAATAAACCATTTTAAGCTATAACCTGGTGCATAGCTTCCCAAATGAAGTTTATATCTGTATTCTTACAGTAGCTCAATGGTAACTTCATTTTTGGCTCAACTCTTTATCATTCATATTTCAAGATATATGTGCTAAAAACAATGAATATATGTGCTGATCATCAAAGTGCATATATTCAGGTTATTTCAGCAAGTATCAACTTTTCAGATATTATGTAGAAATTTTATATGTGTAGATTTTCATGGGGAATCCAATGGTTTATTACATTTTGATTCAGTTTTTTTTGGATATAATCAAGGTTTTATGACTTTTTTTGGAATTTTTACTCATTCTAACATAATAATTTCAATTATTATTATAAAAAAAGTAATTTAATTTTTTTTGTGACCTTTTTGGACATGTGGTCGTATCCCAAAGGCTCACAGTGAATAGCTCTTAGTTTTTTTGAAGACTTTGTGTGTTAAGGAGGTGGTTTTTAAGGTAAAAAATTGTCAGGGTGACTCTATGGTATAGCTTCAAAATGATAATAGAAACTATAACTCTGAGTGTGACACGAAAATGATGATGATATTTTAAAGTGAGAATATGAGTAAAAGGGCTATACTAAAATAACTTAGTGATGGTGAGTGCTGCTGATAGCCCTGGGTGCAGTTTTTGTCTGTTGGTTTAAAATAACAAACCCTAGAATAATTAAACTTATAATTATACCTGTTAAATTCTAAGAGTAACACTTCTTTTAAGAATTTATATCACATAAGAATATCAAGAACAGGATGCTTAGTTTGCTTCCTGGTGAGGTAAAGCCTCCTTTTATCTTGTTCTGGGGTAGTGGGAGGTGGTTTACCTCTGCACACGACCACAGAGTGAATATTTTAACTACTGTGGGCTGGTTTGTGGTTCTATACACTCAATACAGGCTAGTATTGGGTTGAAATGTGGTTTTAGAACCACAAGTAGTCATTTTTACCCTATACAGGGTGAAAGTTTTCACTAATGGAGTTTACAGGTGTGTTCTGGTGCTCCTGACGCGTCAGAAACTGTACAGAACCTGTATGGACCTCTGTATTTGACTTAACTATGAGGTATTGAAGTATAAATAAGCTTCTGCGTCTGTTTGACACCTCATAATCATACTTATGGGATAGTATCCCACTATAAGGCTGTATTGGCCAAACTGTGGAATTTTGACCTTAAAACAGCCATAACTTTGTCAGTTTTCGAGATATCAACCTCAAAATTGGTTCAGTGTGTATCCCTGAATTTGATCTACACAATGGTACCTCATTTTATATGGTTATCATCAAAATGGAAAAGCTATTCCATGTACAAGTTTTTGTACATATGTATGTTTTGGACAAAAAGTTGTATTGGGCTTGTTTGCCCTATAACTTCTGCTATAGTTGAGATATGAGGAAATGAATGGCACAATTGGATAGCCCTGATTGTTCCCTTTCCAAAAAGACCCCACTTTAGGTTTCTCACACTAAAACTGTAGAAGTTAGATGAGAGGTGAATGTTTTGTTCACCCTTATTTGGCCTGAATTTGACCATAACTTCAGTAATACTGGTGCTAGCTCAGCTGGGCTGGTACCATTGGATATCCCTGGCTTAGAGCTTCATTTTTCATACCCATTTTATGGGGTCAAGCCTCTTACTCTGTATTTCAGATGAGAGGTGAAAATTAAGGTTTATGCTCAGAAATAACTTTGAGCATGAATAACTTTGTTATTTTTTGTCCTATGGTGATGGGACTTATATTTTCAGAAAGGGGTGAGTTTCCTCTTTCTTTTGATACCTTTTGAGCTGATTTGGCTCAGCTCCATGTTTTGGTGGTATCTTAGCTACACCATTGATTTATGGTATATTGGCTGTCATGCTTGTGCTCTGGTTTTGAGTCACAGGCTGACAAAAATTCTTAATTTTTTTCATATTCAATGACTACAATTGATATCACATTACTTTTCACATTATCAGAATACTCCAAAATTAAAAAAAAATAAGAAAAATTTGGAATCTTGTCAAAATAAAAATGGTGAAGATATTTTGGTTTTTTTGGGGGGGGAGTAATAATTGTTAAATAGACTTATCTCTCTTAATTTTTGGTTTTTCTTAACAAAATCTTATGAAAATGGTATTCTATGTGAACTTGAAAATTTCTTTCTAAAATAAAATTTCAACTCTTGAATCAATTTGATCAAATTTTTAATCAAACTTATCAAGCCCCTAATTTTCTTTATGCTATGTTTTGGAAATCCAATCTTGGGGTAAAGATGATCTTTAAAGTTTCAAAAACCAAATCATAAAGAACTATAGAATATTAATATGTATAGCAAATTTAAATATTTATGAAATCATAATGATTGAAGATAGAAAAATTATTATTCACTTTGTGCTGATCAGTAAAGCAATGATAAAATAAATAGTAATGATTTTCATAATATTTATCATTTTGAAAGAAAACGGTTCTATTGGCTTATCAAGCTATAGTAAGTTTATATAAAAAATCCCCTTTTCCCAACTTTAGTAAAAATAGCAGAGATTTGAATTAGTTTTAAGTCTAAAATTTCAGTTTTTCCTCAAAAAATGTTTGATTCAAGATTAATTGCTTTTGTAATATCTTAGGTAATAGTTATTTATTGGTTTCATATTTTGAATTTGAATACTAGAAAGATTAAATCAAAATTGATAACTTAACTAAATATGAATAAGATATAGAATTTGTTAATTTGAGCCTTATCTTAACCAACCACATACTTAGTTTGAAAAAAAAAGGGAGTTTAACCACCAAAGAACTCTTTTAAATGTTTAATATATCATCATAATTCAAGAGATCTTCATAAAATTTCCAAATCTTAGCTTTATTTTTTGGTGTGATTGATATTATTTGGGGTCCTCTAAATCATATTTTGGAACTAAAAGCATTAATCTTTATTGAAAGAATGTGATTTGGTTTGATTTGGACATAAAATTATTAAAGAGAATCTTTCAAGGGTAATCATTATTATAGTTAATTAAACAAAAGTAAATCCCAAATTTGGTAAGTTTCATCAACTAATATTTTTGTCACATTCTTTTTTAAGAAGTATTATCTTGGATCGATTTCAAAAAAGACCCCTTTTGAAAGAGTTAAGGGAACAGTATAGTTAAAACTGGATCAAAATTCAAGCTATTTCATGTGTTTTTGTTTTCAAAAATTGATTCCCTTCTTTTTAAAGCAAAAAAATCAAAATCCATAGGTTGATCTATTTTTAATGGAAGGTTTTTTCCCTTCAAAAATAAAAATAAATAAAATTGGTCAATTATAGAGCAAAGGGAAAATATTGAAATAAATTAAAGGTACTCTTAAGTGAACCAAATAATAATTAGTTCAAATCAAATGGAACTAAAGTGTGGTGATTTCTTTTTGAAAGAAAATGTCTTTTCTTACATGAATGCACCAAGAATTATGTGAATTTGGCCTATTTTAGTAAGTTTAAATAATAAATTGGTAAGTTTTCTTAATTTCTTGTGTGAATTTACCAAAAACTTACATGAATTTACCAACTTCCTTAAAATTGATTGACTTTAAATTCACTTTATGTATCCATTTATATATTTTGAAAAATAAATAGAGGATTCCTTGATTATTCTCTTTATAATTAAGCCAGAAGAAAGTTATAATTTTGATAGTACTTTTTCTCAGTTGATGAAATAAGTAAAATCAAGTTGATTTTTAAAATTATCTTTCTTATTCATTAATCTTATAATTATAGAAAGGTCAAAAGTTAGAACAAAAAAAATTATTTCAATCATCAAATATAAATACATGTATATGAGTATCTCTTTATTTGATTTAATTTAATATATCCATTTCTTTATTTTTTTCTTTTTGTAATTTATTGGTAAAAAAATAAAAATATCATGGAAATCATCAAAATAAAAGATATATATACATAGATAATATAAAGATTTAATAAAACAATACCTCAATAAAATAATAAGGCTTGATCATATATATATAAATTATTTTTTTCAGGTGGTAGTGAGGTTAGTTAAAGAAAGGAAGAATTGAGGAAATGGGAGCATTGAAGCAAGTGGAGCGAAGGGAGGGTAATAGAAAATGAATCTCAAATAATTTGTAAATTCTTATTATATTAATGAAGGCCCAGTTCATAAACTAGTTTCGAAAAGATTTCTTGTTTTCATTTTTTCTTACTTATAATTTAATATTTTTGCCATTTTTGAAAAAACCAAACTCAAAATAACCAAAAAAGTACCAACCCTTTTCTTAATTTTGGATTTAAAAGTTTTTAAAAGTTATTTCTTTGGTGGACTCATATTGCCTGAATAGCTTCTTCTAAAAATTTTATTTGTTTCTTCTTTTTTTGGTCTCTTCTCACCATCTAGTTGTCAAACTCATAAGAAGTTAACACACCATCTTATCGGATTTCTGCTTATGACCTTTCTGAGCACCTTAGAGAGTGTGGGAAAGAAGACAGTTTTAATTCGTCTAGTGGCGATTCGGATGAATAAGAGTTAGAATATAGTCAGATGATTAAAAATGGAGCTATTGTTGACAATTCTCAAGTAGTCAGAGCTTTTCAAAGAAAACTTAAGAGAAGAAACAAAATGAATTTTTAACATGAGCTTCTACCAAATAACTTATTAATCAAAAAAATAGCTTACAGAAGAGATTTATGCTTGAAGAAACGCAATTGGAAAAGATGGCATAAAATATTTCTAAAGCTACTAAGAACTTGAAATGCAACCCAAGATTTTAATGGACAGGGGAATTTACCTAATTAAGCTTGGGGTTTATCCCCCACTTACAATTTGATTAAGTGGCCTAAAGCGATGGGAATTTTAGATTCATGTCATGGAGTAATTATATTGAAAATACCCAAAATCGAAAGTCAAAAATTTAATTTATTGAGGATATCACTGCTGAAAAATGGAGAGTAAATACAAATCCTTAATGGCTACTTATAACTTAAGTAAATTTTCTAAATAATGATGAAATTATATAGTGATTTCTTCGTGCTGGTAGATGATTTATCATTTCTGTGATGAAACCAGAGGGTGGAGACTTCATTATTTTTTTCAAAGACATCATATGAGTTTGCAGGTTGGTTAGTACTAAGAAATTATTAATATGTATTACTTGCTGATATCTAAAGTGAATTTTTCTCAGATTTATGAAACTCTAAGACTTGTAAATATCAATAATTATGGATAAAATGCAAATGGTGGTGAAGATTCAAGAGGGTTTGTAAATGAAATGGGAGGCTTATTTGAAGACAGTTTTAATCCAGAACATTCTGATATGGCAAGTGGCCATGATTATGCCAACAGAATTACTGCAGATACGACGGAATTTGGTCGGTTCAGTTCTAAGAATCCTGTGAATGAGGGTTTTCCAGGCAGCTAAAGAGATGAAATGAAAAACTACCCAGTAAAACAAACATTGAGACTCCACCAACATCCAGAATGAGTAAAGAAAATTGAGGCCAAAGAAGAACAAACATCTTTCAATAATGTAAAGAAGAAGAGTAAAAATGGAAAGAAGAAAATAGAGGTCATTGAGAGAAACTGCGACACAATCATATGATGATGATTATTGGTATGATGGCAAAAATCATAGGCATAAATAAATTTTCAATATATTTCTCATCAGTCAAAATAAGTAATGAATATTCATGTGTTGTTCTCATTCAGTCTCTTTTCATATCAAGCTTTATTCTTATTTTTTGGTCATGATCTCAATGGGTGCTTTTATTTATTTTTCTAAATTAATTTTCTATATTAATCACTACTTAATACTTACAGTTTGGTTAATGAAGGCAGTGTGGATTTTGATTTCTTGGTTCAATTTTTCTCAAAAATATTAATTCTCATGTCTATTTCTTTATCAAATTAAATCATCTTATGAGCTTTCAAACGAACTTATTATTATGTAAAACCTGATTGAATACCAATGCTATTGGATAATAATTTCAGTTATATTATAAATAAACTACCAGACATAATAATGTGAGATATCTCAATTTTTCAAATTAATTAAGAGAAAACTAATAACCAAAAAAGAACTTCATTACTATAAACTACAATATTTACCAAGGCCATTTGTTCAATTATATTATTTCAACAAGTTGACAAATAATGATCTGATACATTATTTATTATAATGAAAAACACTGAGACTCTATATTCTGAGGTTGGTTGTAAGTATTGAGAATTCAATAAGAAATAGAATTAATTGTTCAATTGACCAAAATCCCTTTCAACAACAATACTTCCAGGAATCATTCATTAGTAAGTAAGCTGATGAATGAAAAAAGCGCAATCTGTTTCCGGTTTATGAGTGACTGAAATGAAACCAGTGTTAATCCTCAGTATTGGTATTTATGCATGGGATCAAAATATGAAGATTACCCTTGTAACCGGAATCTCAAATGAGCCGCATATCTTTGGTATATCAACAAACCCAATTGATAAGATATCAACCAATTCTTCATTTGTTAAAACTCCAACTGTCGTTAATTGATCCTGGCAGGCCTCCAAAGATCTATAAATGATATCAAAAGACAACCTTTGCAAAAATGGGAAAAATATTAGTATTTCAAAAATAATACTCACATTGAAAAAATTCAAATAACCCTCCACTATACACTGTATGAAAATTGAATTCCAATTTTTTCAGCTCAAAAAAATTTCCATTCACCATTTGAAGGTGGTCATACAATTATTTGAGACCCATCTATGGCTCCAGCAATATCATTTACCCCTTTTGCCCTTCGAATGATTGAGAAATTCCGTACCATCCTTGCTGATCACCCAATTTGAGATACCAATGAATCCTTTTGATCAATAAGCTTTCAAAGCCAAAAAGAAATCAAACACTCCCCTCATAGTATAAACATGAAAGCTCAAGATTATGGATTCAATTACGATTAAATAACCTTGTAAGAAGTAGATTTTCCAATTTTGAAAAGATGAGACAATATTTTTTAATTTGATCCATGTGCCAAATGATATAATGTCAATCCTAGTTGAGTTTATATTGATAAAGGATTGTCCTTGCCATTGATTTCAAGTTGAAGAGTAATCCATGAAATTTTAGCAAAATAATCAAAACAACCCATTCCAAAATGAAAGAGTCTCCGTAGCTCAAAATAATCCAAAATATGCATATTTACAAGGATCCATATAGGGAGGATTTAAAATAGTGTCTTGTTTGTTGATGATGAAGCAGAAGATGAATACATTATTGAAAATTAAGGAAATATATTAGCAATATATAGTGGCATGAATCCTACTCAAAAGCTGAGAAATTATCCATTTATCATGTTTAGAAAAATAAAAAGGTTTTAATTTATGTTCATAAGAAGTGATAATTAAATTTTAATTATTTTTTTTCAAAAGAAACTCCAAACCCTAATCTGTTTTAAATCTAAAATAAAAATAGTTTATGAGCCAGGCCTTAATAGTATGACTCAAAGCCATCCTATTCTTATGCTCACACTCATGTAAAGTTTGGTTTAAACTTCTTTTTTGATCAATAAATTTACAGCTCATGAAAACATTTGTGAGCGAACAATTTTTATGGCCCGTTAGTTTCTCATTTCTTGCACGGTTCACCTTGACTTGGAAACCTATTTTCCAATCAAAAGCAAAGTTTAGTATCACTGTTTAAGCGCTTTTCTCTGTCAGAATTTCCATGGCAGTTAAGTTTTTATGATTATATTTGGCAATTTTTTTTGGTCTCCACTGGTTTTCCATCCTGAAACCATCCATATTACTTTTCTGGAGGCTTTCTATCCTAACTCATTATGAGATGTTAGGAATTTTTGTCACAGTTATTTTGGCCCAGATTTGGCATTCTGAATAATGCCGTGTTTTTTGAAGACAAAATAAGTATTCATCAAGATCAATATTTAATCTAAATTAATGATACATAATATCAACAGCCTCATGTGCATGAACCGGGAGTGTTTCCTATTTCAAGAGGCCATGGGTCATTGCCTTATGTCCTGGTAGATCAATCACTACTCCCAAGTGAGTGTCAACAAGCTGGAAGCAATTGTGCTATCCAAGAGCTCTTCTTACTTAAAAAATCTCAAGTTCCAACTCTAATTACTAGTGTTGGGGCCAAACGATAACTTCAAGTCTCAAAAACACAATTATCCTACCTGGTTCTCATCCCAAAAGGAGGTGTTATGGAAAGAAGGAACTTGTGGAAGATATGCTATGTAATAAAAAAGAAAAACTTCATGAGGACCTAAAAAACAAAGAAACTACTTATTGAAAGCCAGCATTTATGCAGATGGATTTTGAAAATATCTGCCATAATTTGGAGGATGAAGGGAATTATAATGGTGAGTCATTTTATATACAATATTTTGATATTTTTTTGAGTATAAGTAGGTTCTAATAGATATTTTTTAAAATAAAAAAATCAACTTGGGGGAGGAAGAAGCATAAACGCGCACACAAATTCACGCCTTTTGTTATGTATTTAACTTTGAACCACAAAGAGGGAAACTTGGAGATCTGTGGCCGAATTCTGAAACAGCAGTGGTGCACATACAAATTCAGGTTTATGGAAATGGGTCTCAGTGGTTTCAACAAACAGGTTTGATCTCAGTTCAAGACCCTACTGGAAGCCTAAGGGATAAAATCTAATATTTATGTCCCTTTTTTTAGTTTATGATGGTCACTTTTGGAAATAAACAGAATGTTTCTGATTCCAATGTATATAATACAACAGTATTAACTGATGGGGAAGATCATTCTGATCACTTTCAACAGATGTATTAAGATGGGTCTTATGAGAAATCTAAATGTATTAATGAAAAATAACAATGATGACACCAGATGTAAGGTTTGACTATGAAACAATAAGTGAAAATTACCAATATTTTACTTATTGTACTATGAATGTCCTTACAAATGCAACAAATAAGATAAAAATAATTGTAATAATAAAGAATTATTATAATTATGGCGTAAAATAATTATATTATTAAATAAATATAATAATATAATCTATATTATAAAGAAATAATAGAATAAATAAATATATTAATATAAGATAATTAATATATTCAAAAGCACTTTATTATTCTTACCAACAAATAATAAAGGCGTAAAAAAATTGTTTTTTATCAATAAAAAACAATTAATAACAATAATATTACTAATATTAAAGCTATAAATTAATATAAATACTATTTATATCAATTATAGAATTATTAAAGTAATAATAAAGAAAAATTATTATAATAAGAGAAATAACCTACTTTTAATGCTTAATATTATAATTTTGAATAATTTTACACCTAGAAATGTAAATACAACTTATTTAAATTGTAGTTACAATACAATTTAAGAGAAATTACAAATTTTCTTGATTTTACATGGAATTGAGGTTTTTAAGAGAAATTTAAACAAAACAATTAAATAATTGTAATAATCATGTCAAAAATGAGGATTATTATAAGATTATCTTTGTTTTTTAATAATATAGAAGTTTTATATATAAAGAATAAAGAAATTACCTTTTTATTTAATGATTTAATGGTTTTGTAAGCGTCCAAGGGGGAAATAGAGTAAAAAGAGCTCTATTTATATTAAACTCCTTCCTCCTAGAGTCCAACATGCTTCTAGTAGACGTGCACTGATCATATACACTGGAATTGATCAATATCTTAAGGTTTGGTGATTATTACATCATGATCAAACCATCTTATCTCATTATTATGCCATTATTTAGAGTTATCACTATAGCTCTAGGTTTTTTGACGTCAAGGCTTGGAAGAACCCCAATATTCGTGGATTTTGTTAGTTTTACTCATAAACTAACAGTATCAACCAATTTTATCACTCATATGACTGTTAAACTTAATTTGAAGTTACAGTGAGTGATCATAAATGATCAAATGAAGCTCAAACTTTGATCCTTAATAACTTTTAAGATTTACACGCTACAGCAATTCAGAGAGTGAATTCTAATAGCTTGGCATAACCTTATGATGCTGCCAAGAGCATTTCATTACATCATCAAAACTCTATTTTTGATGATTTCTCTTGTAACTCATCTTTTCTGTCGAAATTTAATATTTTAAACTTCAAACCATGATTTCAAGGGGTTATACCTTGAATTTTATAATAAAATTACGTCATTCTTCACAAATGAACTGGTAGAATTTGCTGTCTACTTATTTTTAAGCTTGGACCACTTTCACAACAAAGTGGTCAACAGCTCTATTGATTTTAATCAATAATCCCTTACAGGTTTTAACCTTGTTTATAACTTGAGACATAAAGTTCATTGCTGTATTTTTACAGTAACTACATGATGACTTTATTTTTGGTTCATCACTCTATCATGCATATTTCAAAAGATATTAGCTAAAATCCTTGAATATATGCGTTGACCAAAAAAGTGCATATATTCAGCTTAACTCCTTAAGTATTGACTTTGGAGATTAGCTTCTTAATTTTTTTATGTGTGGTGTTTTATGGGGAATCCAATGGTACCTTTTATTTTACATTTTGTTTCATTGGTATTTGAAATAATTAAGGATTTATGTTTTTTATAAGGTATTATTACTTATATCTCATTGAGAATTGACTTTACAGATATGCCATAAAAATGGTATATGTGTATTTTACCATGGGGAATCGAATGGTATAATTTATTCCACATGTTTATTCATTGGCGTTTAAGTTAAACCAAGTTTTATGCCTATTTATGGCATTTTTGTAGTTTTAAGGTAATTATTTTTAATGTATAATTATTTTAAATATATTTTGTGACCTTTTTGGGTATGTGGTCATATCTCAAAGGTTCACAATCCCTACCACCAAAAAAGATTTTACCACAATCTGATATGTGTAATTAGGGTATCATCCACTGTCCTACCTCTTTAATAGACTTTGTTAGTCTTGAAGCTCAATAATGCTTAGCTTTTCTATTCTTTAGGTTTTCTTTCATGTCTGAACATTCTTAGTAGCTTATCAGAATTTTTTATATCTTTCCCAAATAGCCATTCATCTTCTTGAGTTGAATTTCTATACCTTACAAGGTATTGTCTTTCTTTTTTGTTTCTTGTCCTTCTTTCTTTAAGGACTTTTACAATTTTCTTTTCTGCTCCTTCTTCCAAGGGGGTAATTTCAAGTGGAGGTTTATTTCTTAGTGGAAATAACTCCTTGTCAATTGAGCTGTAAGGTCTTATTACACTTACAGGGAAAGTTGGGTGTTTGTTCATTAATTCACCTGTGAGTTCCAATTGCACAGCATTGGGTCCATGAAGTGCTTTTATCATAAATTGTCCTGCAAAGTAATCTTTCAATTTCTTTGGACCTTTCATGTTATTGAAATTAAAGGTTGATACTAGGACCAAGTCTCCTATTTTGACATCAGGTGGTTTATGACTTTTATCGCATATTTCTTTTGCATATTTGAAAGAATCTTGCATACATCTGTTTGCATGGTGTCTTGCTTTGTCAAGAATTATCTTAAAACTTCTTGCTGTTGGATGTATATCCACTAAGTCCTTTCTGAGGGTATCATAAGGAAGTCTTGGATTCCAACCTTTTTCTAGCATTGCTGGTGTTTTTCCAATAGAAGAATGGATTGATGTTTTATATGTGTCAGGATGAAACTATGAAAGATCGGTAATGTAGGCTATTTACAACTCAAACTATGTTTGTGACATGGTAAAAATGCTTTGAGAAGGTTTTGAGATGATTAAGAATAAATTTAAAGGGCTTTACTATAGGGGTTATAGTGGTGGTGAGCGCTGTTGAAAGCCCTGGGTGCAGCTTTATCTGTTGGGTTACAATAATAAAAGACTACAATAATTAAAACTTATAATTATACCTGATTATTAACCAATAGTAAAACTGTTTTTGACAGTTTACTATGTAGGTTATTCAAGAGCAGGATGAGGAAAGGCTTTTGACTGTGAATAGCCCTCCTTTTATCCTGAAATTGAGGTGGAAAGGCTGCTAGACCTTTCCACGTAGAGGAAGTGAAGATTCTTCACTCTATATGACAGGCTTGTGGTTTGCAAACAGCCTGTATACTCTGTATTGGGCTCAGATGTGGTTTTGAAACCACATCTTGGCGGTTTTCACCAATACAGGGTGAAGATTTTCATCTGGGGACCTCACAGCCTGATTCTGACGTGTATGACGCGTAGGATGCTGTACAGAAACTGTATGGGACCCCAGTATTGACTGACATATGAGTTATTGAAGTAAAAACATGCCTCTTCATCTATTTGACACCTCATATTCATGGTTATGGGATATTATCCCATGGTAAGGCTGTATATGACAGCAGGTGGGATTTTGACCTTAAAATGGTCATAACTCTGTCCGTTTTTGAGATATCAAGCTCAAAATTGGTTCCTTGAATAGCTCTGTATGAGCTCTACACAATGGTACCCAACTTGACATGGTTATCATTAAATATGACAAAGTTATCCCATGTACAAGTATTTTTGTACATTGGCGTGGTCTGGGCAAAAGCTGTATTAAGCTTGTTTGGCCAATAACTTCTGTTGTAGTTGAGCTATGAGGAAATGTATGGCACCATCAGACAGCCCTGATTTTGCTCTTGCCAAAAATACCCCACTTCAGGTATCCCACACTAAAACTGTAGAAGTTAGATGAGAGGTGAATGTTTTCTTCACCCTTATTTGGCCTGAAATTGACCATAACTCCAGTAATATTCGTGCTAGCTCAGTTTGGCTGGTACCATTGGATAGCCCTGGCTTAGAGCTTCATTTTGAATACCCATTTGATGGGGTTAAGTCTCTCCTTCTAGATTTTAGATGAGAGGTGAAAATTAAAGTTTATGCTCAGCAATAACTTTGTTATTCCTTGTCCTATGGTGATGGGACTTATATTTTCAGGAAGAGGTGAGTTTCCTCTATTGTTTGATACCTTTTGAGCTAATTTGGCTCAGCTCCACTTTTTGGTGGTATCTTGGCTATACCATTGGTTTATGGTATTTTGGCTGTCATGCTTGTGCTCTGGTTTTGAGTCACTGGCTGACATACCCTCCCTCTAAAAAAGGCTCATCATTGATGAGACTGTTCAGTCCTCCTAGAGGCTCTGAATCTCCTTAAATGAAGGTTCCCATCTGGTATGGCATCTTCTGCCAACCATTTGTCTTTATCAGCTGTCTGGTTCTTGAATCTGACTAGATATTGTCTCTGATCCTTCCCATTAAGTCTGATTTTTCTGGCCCTGATGATTTTACTCACAGGTCCAGGAGAGTCTTCTACTTCCACTATTTCTGGTGGAGTGATGTTCTTCTCCCTGGAGGGGAATTTATCCTCCTCTGTTTGGAAGTATGGTTTGACCAGGCTCACTGGAAAGACTGGGTGTTTCCTAGAAAACTCCTCAGTGAGCTTGACCTCTACTGCATTCTTCCCTATCAACTTAATGATAGTGAAGGGTCCTACAAATGAGTCTCTCATTTTCTTGGGTCCTTTGAGATTGTTAAAGTTCAGTGTAGACACTAACACCTGGTCCCCTTCCTTGAAGTCAGGTTCCATATGTGATTTTTCCCACCTTTGCTTGTTATACTCTTTGGCCTCAGCTATGCATTTGGCAGCAGTATCACAGGCTTTCTTCCACATATCATGGAAGTCTTTGGCTGTGGGGTGGATGGTCAGAAGATTTTTCTTCAAGTGATCCACAGGTAACAGGGGATTCCACCCTTTCTCTACCAGTGCAGGTGTTTTTCCTGTGGTAGAGTGCTGGCTTTTATTATAAGCCAGTTGGACTGCTGGTAAGAGGGTGACCCAATCATGGGTGTATCCCTTGTGGTCCTTATATTCCATGCCATAGGCACAGAACCTCCTGAGGATGTCCTCCATTGTTTGGATCATCCTCTCAGCTAGGCCATCTGTTTGTGGATGGTAAGCTGTGGAAAAAGCAAGCTTGGTGCCAAGCATGTCATATAAATTGGTCCAAAATTCAGATGTTAATTTTGGGTCCCTGTCACTAATTATGATCTTAGGGACTCCACAGGTGGATATGATGTTATTCCAAAATAACAGAGCAGTGTCCATGGCTGTGTCCTCTTTATGGCATGGTAGACATCTCATGCTCTTGCTGAACCTATCAACTATTATTAAACAGGCATTGTAGTTTTCTTTGCCTCCTGGGACAAGTCCTGTGACCCAGTCCATGTTGATGGTTTCCCATGGGTGTTTAGGTTCTTCTATGTGTTGAAGCAACCCATATTTCTTCCCATGTTTTCAATTTGCCTTTTGGCATCTTTCACAAGTGTTGATGTATTCACTCAACTCTTGCTCCCACTTGGGCCACCAAGCTGTGCTTGCTACCCTCTCTTTAGTCCTGTCCTCACTCATGTGTCCCATATAGGGGCAGTCATGGCATTCCTGCAGGATTGAAGAGATGTGGTCTCTGTCTATCACTGTGAGTGCACTGGTGTGCCTTTCTCTGTGATAAATCAGGCCATCTATAAGGAAGAATGTATTGTCCTTATAGGCCCTCAACCAGGGTTCCTCCAGCTGGGTTTCCAGTTCTGGGCTCCTGTATTTTTGTTGAAGGAGTTGGAGTAGTATACTACACTGTTTGTGTTTAGCATAAGATTTCAGTACTGCATTGAGAAATTCATTGTGCAGTTCTGAGGAACTTATTCCCAGTATGGGGGTTTCTGTCCCTCCTGAATCATTGTTTCCACTGTCAAGGGTACCACTCCCTGGTGCCCATTCAGAGAATCTGAAGTTCTTCTTCCTATTTATTTCCATAAAATGGATAGGAATTTTTTGCAGCAACTTCAGGGTCATAAGCTGGATTGCTTTTGACATTGTCCAGTGGCCATCTGCTGAGGCCATCTGCATTGGTATGGCTTTTACCTTCCTTGTATATGATGGTCATGTTCCCTCTATACTCCTGGATGGCTATTTGCCATCTCAGAATGTGTCTATTAGTAGTCTTCATGTTTAGTAAAGACTTCAAGGCTGTGCAGTCTGTGTAGACTTCAAAGACTGCACCCTCCAAATAATAATGGAGTTTTTCTAGAGCCCAGACTAGACATAGACATTCTGTCTGGGTGGCCCCGTACCTGGCTTCTGAATCTTTCAGCGTCCTGGAGATGTAACATATTACACCTTCTCTTGGTTCACCATCCACAATTTGTCTTTGGTGAAGGGCTGCTCCCAAGCCTTGGCTGCATGCTGCATCTATATATAACTTGAATGGTAGTTCAAATTCAGGCAAGATGAGCACAGGTGCATTTGTGAGTTCATATTTGATACTCTCATATGCATCCCTCCTTTCCTTGGTTATTTCAAAAACTACATCCTTTGAGCATAACTTGTATAAACTACTAGTTATGTGGGCAAAGTTTTTGATGTGGTTTCTATAGTAGCTAGCAAATCCAAGGAAAGATTGCATCTCTTTGATGTTCTTTGGTACTGGCTTTTGCAGTACTGCTGCTACTTTGTTCTGGTCAATTGCCAGACTAAGGCCTGAGACTTTGTGTCCTAGAGCTAGTAGCTCTTGTTGGCCAAAATTACACTTTTTAAGTGAAATTTTCAGATTGATGGGTGTACATTTACTTAGCACTCTGTCTATGTATTGTACATGGTCTTCCCATTTCTCTGAGTATATAATGATATCATCAATATATACTACCATCCAGCCTTCCATTATTTCTTCTTGAAATCTGGTGTCCATCATCCTTTGGAAGTGGGCTGGTGCATTCTTGATGCCAAATGGCATCCTGGTGTACTCATATATGCCCATATGGCATATTATTCTGAGCAACTTTATGGAGTTTGGTTTAACTCCATTTTGGTGGAAGCCTTTCATACAATCCATCTTGGTTATGTATTTGGCTTTGGACAGCTTATCCAAGGTATGAGGTATCCTTGGTATAGGGTACCTGTCTGCTTTTGTGTAGTTATTCAGGGCTCTGAAGTCTCCACACAATCTAGACTTGCCATCATGCCAGGTGATCAGGACAGGAGTGGTGATTTCCACTATTTCATTATGTCCAATCTTCCTGATGACATCCATGTCCAGGAGTTCATTGATGTGTTTTTCAATTTCTTTCCTGGTTTCCAGACTTGCTGGATAAGGAGGTCTCCTCAGCATGGGTGGATAAGGTCTTTCCACATCCAGATATAGTTCTATATCATGGCCTTTAATCTTGCCTAGTGGTTCTTCACCAATGGCAAATGCTGGTCTGTTCTTCCTCAGCATCTTCAGTAAACTTAGTTTTTGTTTGCTGGTGAGGGTAGTGCTAAACTGTCCCTCCTTGAATTCCTTCAAGAGTTCTTCTAGTGGATCCTGTGAAGATATGTGGTATATATCAAGTGCAAATTTCTTTTCCTTGTTGGTACCAATGGTAATGTGCCTGTTTTTACTGTTGTAAATATCTATGCCATACATCCTCTGGTAATCTGTTCCCAGTAAAAACCCTTTGATGTGGGCATCTTCAAGCACTACAAACTCTGGGTTGAGTCTGATATTACCCTTCCTGTGGGGTATAATTATCTCTTTGATAATTGTCCCAATGGAAGTCATCTTCCCTGATGCACTTTTGAAGTTCTTTGCCTTAGTGGGCAAGAGCTGTTTTTCCCAGTTTGGGAAGTGGTTATCCAGATAGTTTCTGGCCACTATGGAGCAATGTGCTCCACTGTCAATGATCAGTGGGTGCTGAGCATTGTCAATACATACAGTCATTTTTGTGGCTGTTCCATGTATGTATGCCATTCCTTTGGTTGGTGTAACCAGGAATGTTTGTGCATCTTGTGTGTGTTTGCACAAGTTCTTGTTGGCAGTGTCCTGTGGCATGCCTGCTTCCAACTGTATATCCTGGATTTCCAATGGGGTTTCCTCTTGTTATTCCACTAGAAATTCCTCTCTTGGGTCTTGATCATCATCAGATGGTTCTCTGATGGCATCTCCCATAGAGTCTCATTCAGAATCCTCTGTTGGAGGTTCTTCTTCAGGGACTTTTTCTATAGCATAGACTTTTTTCTTTGCTTTTGGACAGTTGTTGGCATAGTGGTCTGTTGAACCAGAATTGTGACAAGAATTCTTCTTCCTTGCCACTTCTGCCACTCTTTCTCTGGGTTTGTCTTTAAACTCCACCCTGAAAGGTTGTTTCTCCTTGAAACTACTGCTTCTATATGGGGTGAACTTCCCTATATTAGTCCTTTTCCTTATGTCTTGTAAGGTATTGGCTATGTCATCTAGAGTGCAATTTTGGTTGCATCTGCATTTCACTGCATGCTCTAATTCTCCTGGCAGTTGTGTCAGAAGTTTGTGATTCCTCATCTGGATGTTCATCTGAGGATCAATGGCTTTAAGTCTTTTAGACTTTCTGAGACACCACTCATATGGATGTTTGTCCACAGAGTATTTGTCATTTTCAAATGACATGGTCTTTTGCCATATCCAAGTTCCATTACTGTACTTTTGGATTATTTGACTCTTCCACCATGGCCAGTTTCTTCTGCCATGGATTTCTTTCATTTCTGTGTACCATATACTTGCATGACCTTTAAATGCAGTATTCAGTCTAGCAGTAATCCAGTAATCTTTTATGCTGGGTACATCAATGAAGAGTCCATCAATATAATCTATGAGTTCCATATGATCATATTCTCCTGATCCAGAGAATTTGGGCCAGATTGAGGCCTCAGGAAGCTGTTTCAGGGCTTCCTTTTCTGAATAAGACATGCCATCTCCATCTTGGTATTGTGATGGAGATCTTGCCTTATTCAACAACATGGCATCTGGTTTGATGACATCTGGTTGATATGGATTCTCCATAGCTTGGCCTTGTGGTTGGGGCTTCAAGCTATGATAGGCTTTAAACAATTTGTTAATGTCTTGATCCAGACACTCCCTGTCCCTTGTGCTGTGGTGTTGTTCTTCAAAGACTTGGTTCAGTATTTTGTTGGATTCTTCAGAGGCTTTGCTCAGTTGAGCATATCCTTCTTGAAGATTCTTAACTATTTGTTCCAAGGAGGCTTGAGTTTGTCTCATCCTCTCTTGGCTAGCTTTAATTTCTGCAAATTGCTTTGCAGATTGTTCAGCAAATTGGGACACTTGTAACCACAGTGTATCACTGTTTATGTTACTCTCAGATGTGACAATGTTATTTTCAGTCTGAGTGGGGGTAATGTTTCTATTACTAGTACTACTGATTCTAGAGTGGTTTACAACTACTTCTGGTTCTTGTGTACTTCTTTTACCAAATCTAACAGCTTCTGGATCATGGGGTCTGACTCTTTCCTCCTCTGGTTGAAGGAGGCTTTGTTCTTGCCCTTGTTTCCTTGTCTTCTCCTGGAAACTTCCTGGAATTGTGAAGAATGGTGACTCTTGGCCACTGATCTGCTGGTTTCTGAATGGTGTGAAGCCACTGGAGAGCTGATTTGGCCTGCTCCTTGTGAACCTGAAGGAATCTGAGTAGGCCCTGTCTGGGTTAACTGTTCTTCTATAGCTAGGATAGTGGCTTGATTCTCCCTTATCCTCTGTGCCCTTGCCTCCAGGAGTCTGTGCTGCCTGGTAGGATTCCAACCCTTGGAGATTACCATAAGGTCTTTGAAGTCTATCTCTTTGAGGCAGATCTTCTGGCAACTTGATCCCAGTTCTGCCCAGTGAGTTTCTAGGTTGAACCTCTTGTTGTCCATGCTCCATTGAAATAAATCTTTGAGGAGTTGGTGGATCTGAAGAACTTGATCCATATCCTTCCAGTCCTCTGGTTTGAGGTTTCTGTTGAATTGGAGTGTGAATGGCAAGGTTGATATTATCTCCCTCATTGTTTTGCCATCCACCACTGTGTCCAGGGTGTCCTCTTTCAGGTCTTCTGGTTCTTGACAATCCTCCTCTATCCTCTGGCTCGTTCCTTTGCAAGCCAAGGTCTCTGAGGTATGCAGGGGACATATCAGTGTTTGCAAGCAGTCAACAACTTTATGTTCTTAGGGTATTTACCTTTGACTGTGCCTTGTACAAATGTATTGTCTGCTGATTTGGGCAGTTTGCCTTTGGAAGTTACAACTGGGTTAATAATTGTAATCTTCCCTGTACAAGTGGTTAAGGTTGGTTTACCTTGTATTGATGCAGAGTTTTGTGGTTTTCTACTTCTCTGAGTGGCTATTGGTGTCCACTTCTTGGCTGTGATGAGACCTTCACTGTGCCTCTTTCCTTTGCCCTTGCTGCCCTCTGGTTCTGAGGGTGTCACTGGTGTGTTGGCCTGTGACTGGGTCTCAAGTGGGATGTAATTTTCTTCCACTGAAATCAAGGCAGGAAAAGGAGGGCTTATGTCAGTTAAGACTTCTCAAAAAATGCTGGTTTTGCACGTCTGAGATTGGCCTCTGGGCTTGTATGTTACTACAATGTGCCCTGTATAATGACAGTGTAATTGAATCAACAATTCCACATCAGAATTACAGCTTTTTGGTACCCTGTCACACTGTTTGTGTGCCAGTATCCCACAGATACACTCGTGGATTTCAAGTGTATTCTGTACAAATGGTTTTGTATAAGTGTTATTGAGTTAACAATACACTTAACCACGCCTCAACTGATGTTTTTCAGTCAGAGGTGTCCTTATTCAGTCAAGAATACAGTACTTATTGATGGCTTATGTGTTTTTATATACAAAACACGCCAAAAATAGTTATATTCAGTGGGTATTAACCACGTGAATAATACTCTTATAATATGAGTATATATATAAAAAAGGAGAAATATATATAAAATATATATTTAAATAGAGAAATTAAGCCTAAAAAAAGATAAAACACTTATCAATAAGTCATAAAAAGAGAAAAGACTTACTTTATAAGGTCCAAAAAAAGTTAAAAACACGGCCAGGCCCCCAAAATGTCAGGATGAAACTATGAAAGAGTGGTAATGTAGGCTATTTACAACTCAAACTATGTTTGTGACACGGTAAAAATGCTTTGAGAAGGTTTTGAGATGATTAAGAATAAATTTAAAGGGCTTTACTATAGGGGTTATAGTGGTGGTGAGCGCTGTTGAAAGCCCTGGGTGCAGCTTTATCTGTTGGGTTACAATAATGGAAGACTACAATAATTAAAACTTATAATTATACCTGATTATTAACCAAGAGTAAAACTGTTTTTGACAGTTTACTACGTAGGTTATTCAAGAGCAGGATGAGGAAAGGCTTTTGACTGTGAATAGCCCTCCTTTTATCCTGAAATTGAGGTGGAAAGGCTGCTAGACCTTTCCACGTAGAGGAAGTGAAGATTCTTCACTCTATATGACAGGCTTGTGGTTTGCAAACAGCCTGTATACTCTGTATTGGGCTCAGATGTGGTTTTGAAACCACATCTTGGCGGTTTTCACCAATACAGGGTGAAAATTTTCATCTGGGGACCTCACAGCCTGATTCTGACGTGTATGACGCGTAGAATGCTGTACAGAAACTGTATGGGAACCCAGTATTGACTGACATATGAGTTATTGAAGTAAAAACATGCTTCTTTGTCTATTTGACACCTCATATTCATGGTTATGGGATATTATCCCATGGTAAGGCTGTATATGACAGCAGGTGGGATTTTGACCTTAAAATGGTCATAACTCTGTCAGTTTTTGAGATATCAAGCTCAAAAATTGGTTCATTGAATAGCTCTGTATGAGCTCTACACAATGGTACCCAACTTGACATGGTTATCATTAAATATGACAAAGTTATCCCATGTACAAGTATTTTTGTACATTGGCGTTGTCTGGGCAAAAGCTGTATTGAGCTTGTTTGGCCAATACCTTCTGTTGTAGTTGAGATATGAGGAAATGGATGGCACCATCAGACAGCCCTGATTTTGCTCTTTCCAAAAATACCCCACTTCAGGTATCCCACACTAAAACTGTAGAAGTTAGATGAGAGGTGAATGTTTTGTTCACCCTTATTTGGCCTGAAATTGACCATAACTCCAGTAATATTGGTGCTAGCTCAGTTTGGCTGGTACCATTGGATAGCCCTGGCTTAGAGCTTCATTTTTAATACCCATTTGATGGGGTTAAGCCTCTCCTTCTAGATTTTAGATGAGAGGTGAAAATTAAAGTTTATGCTCAGCAATAACTTTGTTATTCCTTGTCCTATGGTGATGGGACTTATATTTTCAGGAAGAGGTGAGTTTCCTCTATCGTTTGATACCTTTTGAGCTAATTTGGCTCAGCTCCACATTTTGGTGGTATCTTGGCTATACCATTGGTTTATGGTATTTTGGCTGTCATGCTTGTGCTCTGGTTTTGAGTAACAGGCTGACAACATGCCAGTTCAAGGCCTGGTATTGGTGTACACCAATCATGGGTAAGACCATCAGAATCTTTGAATTCTAGTCCATAAGCACAGAATCTTCTGATCATGTCCTCCAAGGTCTGTATCATTCTTTCTGCTAAACTATCAGTTTGAGGATGGTAAGCTGTTGAGAATTATAGCTTTGTGCCAAACAAGTTATGGAGATTTGTCCATAATGCTGAAGTGAATTTTGGGTCTCTGTCACTTATATTATTCTGGAATAATCCTGTATGGCTAATGACTTTATTCCACATCATTATGGCTGTTTCCATAGCTGTGTCATTGTTATGACATGGTAGGAACATGGGGGTTTTGCTATACCTGTCAACTAATACTAGGCATGCATTATAGCTTCTGTCTCCTCCTGGAGGTAATGCTGTTACCCAATCCATATGAACTGATTCCCAAGGGGATTTTGGTTCTTGGAGTTGGATCATCATTCCAAATTTCTTTCCTGTGGCTCTGTTGGCTTTTTGATATCTGTCACAGGTTTGGCAGTATTCTGCAACATCTTTCTTCCAATTTGGCCACCAAGAGCAGGTTTTCACCCGTTCTAGTGTTCTGTCTTCTGAAAGATGTCCAGCTGCAACACTATCATGACACTCATTTAAAATAGTGTTTAACAGGGTTCTATCTGTTAAGGCCATAACACATGTGTGTTTTGTTCTATGATAAAGGATTCCATCAAGGAGGTGGGATCTTCCTTCATCATATGCCTTTTTCCATGTTTCATCTAATTTTGATGAAAGTGATGGATCTTTGCAGTCTTTCATTAGAAGTTGGCTTAAGATATGGAAATTTTTGTCTATCTTATAGCTTGCTTTAACTCAGTTAAAGAATTCTGTGCCAATGTCTGTGACACATATTCCTTCTATATGGTGCTCTTCCTGTGGTACCCATGCTGGATTGTCAGGAGTATTTGCTAGAGCCTATCTGCTAAGACCATCTGCATTTTTATGAATATTACCAGATTTATGACCAATAGTCATATTTCCTCTATATTCTTGGATAGCAATTTGCCATCTCAGCATGTGTCTATTTGCAGTTTTCATATTTAACAGAGATTTTACAGCATTACAATCGGTAATCACATCAAATACTGTTCCATCCAAGTAATAATGTAACTTTTCTAAAGCCCACACTCAGCAGAGGCATTCCATTTGGCTTTCTCCATATCTTGCTTCTGTTGGCTTTATCTGTCTTTAAATAAAACTAATTTGTCCTTCCACTGGTTTATCATTGATAATTTGTGTCTGGTGTAGTGCAGCGCCTAGTCCTTTGCCACAAGCATCAATGTAAAGCTTGAAGGGTAGTTTCTAATCTGGCACTAGAAGAAATGGGGCATTTGTTAAGGAATTTTTCTATTCTTCATATGCCTTGACTCTTTCTTCTGTCATTTCATAGACTGTTTGTTGATCACATAGTTTATACAAGGGTTTGGAAATTTTTTCAAAGTCTTTTATATGCTGTCTATAGTAACCAGCAAATCCTAGAAATGATTGCATTTCTTTTTTGGTTTGAGGCATTGGTTTAAGTAGTACTGCTGCTACTTTATTCTTGTCTTTGCCTAGACTAAGTCCAGATACAACATGTCCTAGTGCTTTTAGTTCACTGTATGCAAAATGACACTTTTTCAAGGAAATTTTCATATTCACTTGCACTATTTTTTGTAGTACCCTTTCTAGTCTTGTAAGGTGATTTTCCCAAGTTTCTCAGCAAACTATGATATCATCAATATAGATAATTAACCATCCTTCTTATGATTATTCAGGAATTATGGTATTCATCATCCATTGATAATGGGAAGGTGCATTTTTTATGCCAAATGGCATTCTTAAGTATTCAAAAATCCCACAGTGGACTATTATCCTCAGTAGTTTCTTGGCATTGTCTGTTAAGACATTTTGATGAAAACCCTTCAAAGCATGCATGGCTGTAATGAACTTAGCTTGTGACAATTGTGTCAATGTCTCATGGATTCTGGATATTGGATATCTTTCTGGAATGGTATAGGTTCTCAGGGCTCTGAAGTCTCCTACCATTCTTGATTTTCCATTATGCCAAGTTATACTGACAGGTGTAGTGACTTCTACCTGTTCATTATGTCCTACTTTTCTTAATACTCCAAGGTCCATTAATTCTTTAATGTGTACCTCCAAGGCTTCTCTAGCCCTTGGACTAGCTGGGTAAGCAGGTCTCCTTAGTAAAGGTGGGTAAGGTTTTTCTACATTAAGAATCATATCCACCTCATGCCCAATTGTGGCACCTAGTGGCTCTTTTTCAGTTGCAAAGGCATTCTTGTACTTAAATAAGAGGTCAATCAATTTTTCTTTCACTTTTTCTGTTAATTCTTGATTGAATTCTGCCTCTTTGAGTTTTTTGGATATGAAAAGTTCCTTTTATGGACTTTTCTCTTCATTCTTAATAACTGTAATTCATTTTTTGTTATTTAAGAAGCCAAACTTTTGCCTTTTGTTGTCTCCTATGGTAAAATATCTATCTTTTTGGTTAGAGATATCTATACCATAAATTGATAAGTAGTCATTTCCAAGTATGAAGTGATTACTAGTACAGTTGTCCATTACTACAATCTCTCCTTCAATTCTGACACATTCTGAGGGGTGAGGAAGAATTAGTGTTAAATCAATTATTCCAAGGGATAAGTTTTTCTTTCCAGTCTGGGACAATGGTTTTCAAATAACTTTTACCAACACAGGTGCAATATGCTCCTGTATCCAAGTTCACTTTTCCTTCTTGGTTATCAACCATAAAAATACTTATACTTGTCTTTCCAGCTGTATATCCCATTCCTTTTGCAGGTTTGGTTCTGTACATTTTGGCATCTTGTATATTAGTCATGTTTGTGTCAGATGTTCCAACTTGTGGTAAGTTTGAGTTAACATCTAGTACTTCATAAATTATATCAATATTATTAATTTGTGCATTAATTATATTAATTTCATCACTTTCTGAACTTTCTGACTCTTCTGTTTCTTTTTCAGAGTCAGATTCCTCCTCTTTGTCATTGTGGCTTTCTGTTTCCACAATTTCATTAATCTTTGCCTTTTTGAGGCAGTTATTGGCTAAGTGTCCAATACCTCCACATTTATGCCATTTTCTTTGCTCATTATGGCTGGATGTATTGGGCTTGAAAGCTTCTTTTGATTTATCCTTTTTGAAAAATGGCTTATGTGTACTTTTAATGTCCAATTTCTTCCAAGTTCTGCCAATTTTTGTTCTTGTCACTATGTCCTCTAGTGCATTGATATACTCTTCTGTGGAGCATGGCTCTATACACCTGCTTCTAAGGGCATGTTCTAGCTCTCCTCCGCATTTCTTAAGTATTTTCATGTGCACCATCTTTTGTGACATTTCTGGGTACAATGCATTGAGTCTTTCCACTTGTTTTAAGAACCAAGTTAAAGGTTTGTCTTTGTCTGGGTCAAAGAAAGAGTTTTCAAATGCATTTTCTATCTTGTACCCCCAGGCAGCATTAGCCCACTTGGTGATTGTTTCTTGTTTCCACCAAGACCAGGTATTTTTTCCATTTGTTTGTCTTATGCCATAATACCATTTTTTTGCAGATTTTTCAAACAATGAATGTAATCTTGCATTAATTAATTAATCTGGTATGGCATAATCTTCTTGTAGCATGTCAATTGTCTTGATTAATGACATGTGGTCATATTCACCTTCTCCTGTCAATATTGGCCATTCTTTTAATTGAGGTGCTCCCTTCATTAAGACTTGGTTATTGTCTTGGTGACTTAAGTCTGTTATGAATCAATTGGTTAATTCCTCTTTTGGTTTAAAAGGGCTTCTTATGTGAGAAAATGGGGTTGATAACTTTGGCATATTTGAGTTAGCCTCATTAATTTTATCAATTTTTTCAGTAATAAGCCTTATTTCACTTTGAATATCATCTCTCAGATGCATTCTTGCTTCATCACTTTTTTCCACATGGTCTAAAAGTATTTTCTGGTGTGTTGAAGTCTTTTCTTCAAATTTTTCTACAGATATACTTAATTTGTTTAGTTTTTCTGTGAGATTGTCAATACTCACATCATAATTGATTGTAAAAGTTTTATCTTTGATATCTGTTATGTATTTATACAATTCTTGTTGTCCTTGTATTAATTTTTGAGTGTTGTCAATTAAAATCTTTGGTTTATTATTTTCAACAATAAACTTAATGTTGTCAATTTTTTTTTATTTTGTACAGCAATTTTTGTTAAAGAAGATAAGTTATTGTTTATTTCTTGTAATGATAATAAACTCTTTTTAATTTCTTTTAGAGGTAATATACTATTTTTAATTTCTGTTAAAGTATTTATAACATCTTTGGAAAAGGTTATTTCTTTGAGAAATGAGGTTGTCTCATTCTTTGTTCTTCCTTGTCCTTGAATTCCATCAAGGTTCTGGCCATGTTGAATACATTGTCCATGGCATCATTTTGCATTTTTGGAATCCTGTAGCTTGGGGAATATGGTCTTCTCCAATTCTTTTTCTTGTTCTTGTTCCCTTCTTGGGGAAGTGGGTTGGCTTGGGGCTTACTGATAGAAGCTACTGGGGCTTCTTCCTTGGCTGCCTCCTTCTTTTTGGCATGGTACTCCTTGATCTTTTTGATTTGAGGTTTGGATGATAGTGGATTCTATCCATTGGATTATCTCACTATCTCCTTCTCTTTGAGGAACTTTCCCAGGATGTGCCAGGAGTTCATCACTCCTTGGTGTATTTGGGGCAGCATTTCTTAGTCCTTGTCTTTGTACACTGTGCAGTACTGTTTGTACTGGCTCATTTAAATGTCTATTTGAGCCCTCTGAATGTGATTTGTACCTGTTTGAGTCACTCATACTTAGTTCCGACTCTGGTTCAGATATCATGGGCATTTCTGGGACTTGCCTTTGGGATAAGGCACTTCCTTTTGTGGATTCTGTTCCACTGGGGAGATTGCCCTTCCTTTTCCCTTTTGAGGAATCAATTCTACCTCTGAGTCCAGCTCCATCTGATTGGATGGAGTATTGGGAGCCTCTTCTGGTAGCCATATTTTAAGAAAAATAAGAAATAAGAGGATTTCAGAATAGGAATTCTGCTTATGGCAATTTCTAATTGAGGTACTCACCTTCATTGTCCTGAATGGTGGGTCCTGGAAAGTCTCATCTCTTAGCTTGCTTTTTCTTAGTGATTATTGGTGTTGGAGAACTTTGACAAGTTTCTTCCACCAATCTTTCAACAGTGGTTTGGTTGTCCTCTGTTGGATTGTCTTCAAACACTAAAAAAGACAAATAAATATAAGTCTTTATATGAAAAGTGTTATTTTTGGTAAGATATGGCAATTTTCCACATAAAAATTGCTTTTATATCTAAAAAATGAAAAATAAAGAAAGAAATGAAATTAAAATGAATAAAAAATAACTTTTTTTTATTGGTTTTTCATTTATAATTTTTTTTGTTTTTTATATTTTCATTTTTGAAGAATAAAATAAAAAAATGAATATGATTATTTTATAAAATTAATTTATAGTATAAAGCTGTTTTTAATTTAGAAAATATCTTTTTCATTACTAGAGTCACTCAAAGGAAGTTCTTGCAAGTCTAAGGATGTGAAAAACCACGTGTAAGACAGTACAATTGCTTTCCAAATGCCTCAATAGTATTTAAAATCAATAAATATAATTTTATGATTATAATTATAATTTATTATTGGATAAACAAAATTAGAATCTTTTTAAAGGTCTTTTAGAGTAATTATCATGGCCAGGCCCCCAAATGTAAGATTTGACTATGAAACAATCAGTGAAAATTACTAATATTTTACTTATTGTACTATGAATGCCCTTATAAATGCAATAAATAAGATAAAAATAATTGTAATAATAAAGAATTATTATAATTATGGTGTAAGATAATTATAATAATATAATTTATATTATAAAGAAATAATATAATAAATAAATATATTAATATATGATAATTAATATATTTAAAAGCACTTTATTATTGTTACCAACAAATAATAAAGCCGTAGAAAAATTGTTTTTTATTAATAAAAAACAATTAATAACAATAATATTACTAATATTAAAGTTATAAATTAATATAAATACTATTTATATCAATTATAGGATTATTAAAGTAATAATAAAGAAAAATTATTATAATAAGAGAAATAAACTCTTTTTAATGCTTAATGTAATAATTTCAAATAGTTTTACACCTAGAAATGTAAATACAACCTATTTAAATTGAAGTTACAATAAAATTTAAGAGAACTTACAAATGTTCTGGATTTTACGTGGAATTGAGGTTTTTAAGAGAAATTGAAACAAAACAATTAAATAATTGTAATAATCACGTCAAAGATGAAGATTATTATAAGATTATCTTTGGTCTTCAATAATATAAAAGCTTTATATATAAAGAATAAAGAAATTACCTTTTTATTTAATGATTTAATGGTTTTGTAAGCGTCTGAGGGGGAAATAGAGTAAAAAGAGCTCTATTTATATTAAATTCCTTCCTCCTAGAGTCCAACAGGCTTCTAGTAGAAGTGCACTGATCATATCTACTGGAACTGATCAACATTTCAAGGTTTGGTGATGATTACATCATGATCAAACCATCTTATCTCATTATTACGCCATTTTTAGAGTTATCACTATAACTCTAAGTTTGATGCCTTCAAGGCTTGGACGAACCCCAAAATTCGTGGATTTTATTAGTTTTAATCATAAACTAACATTATCCACCAATTGTATCACTCATATGACTGTTAAACTTAACTTAAGGTTACAGTGAGTGATCATAAATGATCAAATTAAGCTCAAACTTTGATCCTTAATAGCTTTTAATTTTTACACGCTACAGCAATTCAGAGAGTGAATTCCAATAGCTTGGCATAACCCTATTATTCTTCCAAGAGCATTTAATTAAATCATCAAAACTCTATGTTTGATGATTTTTCTTGTAACTCATCTTTTCTGTTGAAATTCAATATTTTAAGCTTTAAACCATGATTTCAAGGGGTTATACCTTGAATTTTATAATAAAAATTACGTCATTCTTCACAAAAAAACTTGTAGAATCTGACTGTCTACTTATTTTTAAGTTTGGACCACTTTCACAACAAAGTGGTCAACATCTCTATTGATTTTAATAAATAATCCCTTACAGGTTTTAACCTTGTTTATAACTTGAGAAATAAAGTTCATTTCTGTATTTTTACAGTAATTACATGATGACTTTATTTTTGGTTCATCACTCTATCATGCATATTTCAAAAGATATTAGCTAAAATCCTTGAATATATGCGTTGACCAAAAAAGTGCATATATTCAGCTTAACTCCTTAAGTATTGACTTTTGAGATTAGCTTCTTAATTGTTTTATGTGTGGACCTTTATGGAGAATCCAACGGTATCATTCATTCCACATGCTGTTTCATTGGTATTTGAAATAATTAAGTATTTATGTTTTTTATAAGGTATTATTACTTATAACTCATTAAATATTGATTTTACAGATATGCCATAAGGATGGTATATGTGTATTTTACCATGGGGAATCGAATAGTAGAATCCATTTCACATGTTTAGTAATTGGGTTTTAAGTTAAACCAAGTTTTATGCCCATTTATGGCATTTTTGTAGTTTTAAGGTAATTATTTTAAATATTTTTTGTGACCTTTTTGGGTATGTGGTCATATCTCAAAGGTTCCCACCAGAAGACATAGTCCAGTTCCAAGTGGGAGTGATTTGAGGGATTGACAAAAGCAAACACTTACCTCCGATGATTCCAATAGAAATTAGGACCATAGAACAAGATTACTGCAAAAAAACAAGGAATGGTGCCTCAGAATCTGAGGAAATCTCAAAAGGAAAGGGTGTGAAGAAATCTTGTTCATTTTATGGTAGTATTTCAGATTATATGGTTACAAAATGCAAAACTTTGGCTTCAGGATCGATGGAGTTTCAATATGAACAGCTCATTGAGAAGATTCATAATAATGTCCAAAATAACTACAACCATGATGTTAACTTATCAAAGATGAAGCAGATGGAACTGAAGGAAGTAAAGGCAATCAAACTGTTTGAGCTGGACTAAAAATCTGAAAAGTATATGATTGTGTTGGACTTTCAGAGATATTTACAACAATGCCATGTGAAATTGGATACAAAGAAGGAGAAGCGTCAGAAGGAGATACTCCTCATTGAATTGGAGGAACAATAGACTGATATAGAACTCAAAAGGAACTTTTTCAAGGAAAAAAGTGCAGATTTGTAAGAAGAATCTTGAACTGAAGTAAATGGAGCTAGAACAGAAAGATAGATTTTTGAAACATGATATCAAATTGGAGGCAAAGTCTCAATGCTTCTCAACCATTAACCTATTTTAGAGAAATAAATTTTCTGTACAATAAATCAAAGAGAATTCAGCCTTTCTGGATGATGTAGGCTTGTAAGAGGAACAGTGATATCATGGAAATGTGAACTCATTACTTGCAAGCTGGGGTGTCATTTGTGACTTCTATTCTATGTAAAAGAAATTTAATTTCTCCATTAAAAGTGGAATACTATTAAGATGAGATAATAGAGATGTCACTGTAGTTGATCTGAACTATTATCAGTGGAATGAGATTCACTAATAATATGAAAGATAATCTATAATTTTAAGTAATAGGAACCACTTAGGAAAGTTTTGAGAGATATTATATCTTTAAAGTTAATAATGATTTAAATTGAACTTGTAAGAAAATATATATATAATTGAGCTCTGAGATATAGTTAAAAATTTCAAAAAATCCTCTCAAATATTGTAAATACAAAAAAATGAAATGATGTTATATTAATTTTTATCTGACATCATGAAAAGAGAATGAAAATAATAATTCTATTTACAAACTTCAATTCTGTCATATAATGATTTTATGACATCATAAATATTTAAAATGATAATATTTAATTTTTTAAGTTAAGGTTTGAACCTAATAATTTGAATAAAAATAAAAATTGGAGTTGAAGACGTTGTAGCAGGTAAAACAGCAAATTCTTGCAGGCTCAAATGAATAGATAGACAAATAAATTTACATTTCTTTCAGTTTTTATTTCAATTTTTTTTATTGACACCTTTTGTTTCCATTTCCTTTAAATGTTCTTTCACTTTCATGTTATCAATTGAAATTAAATTATTAGGTCACAATGTATATTTTTACTTCTAATGGTATTTTTTGTGCTTAAATTCTAATCATGTTGTTGATGGCATTTGATTGGTGCACAAACTCATGACCTTGTTGAAATAATTTATCTCAGTAGCTTCAAGTAATTCCTGAAAAATCAGGCACTTTAGGTTGAAAATGGAAAAAGGGTTTTGAATATTTCACCAATAATAACTAATAAACTCAGTTAAAAATCACTACACAGACATACAGACAACTGAGGAAGTTTTTTTCACTTAAGACTGAAAATAATTTTACAAATTGCTAAAATACATTTTTGAGAAATAATTAAAGGTACACATATAATACTAGTTTGACATGTAGGCTTCCAAAAAGGTTTTAATCAACATCTTTTAGCGATTACAGTGGGCTGCCAATTACTAACATTAGCTCAATGACTATTTTTGGAAACTTTGTATGTTATTATGTGTGTGACTTTATGTTGGAATTCATAATTGAGAGGTTGTGAGTTAAATTGGGCACAATACAAGGTCCATCATGTGATCTTATTTCAAAATTCATTAATTTAAACTCAATCCAACTTAATCCCATGATATAAAGATGGATTCTCTCCTGGAATTCTTCTAAATGAGACGCATTGACAGCTTCCAAATAAACCATTCTATCATAGGCTTCTCAGAAGCATATGAGCTAGCTTCCAAAGAGGTTAATTAGATAATATTTATTCACCTATTGCACATTCCATTATGTCTCATTATGAAACGTAAAATAACCTTACAAGCTTCTTTGAGGAACTAAAGAAGATAATCGTAATTCTTGAGGCTATTTGGACCAACCCATTCCAAGATAATAGGGACTTTGAAGTATTTGAAATTAAATTGGAAATTGAAGTAATCCATAATGACTACAAAAGTGAGCCAAAATGTTTTTTGGTTGTGTCTAGGAAGGAATTAGAATTTCACATGAGTTCTTTTTAAAGTACAGAGGGAGGAGAATGTTTCATACAATTTGGATCAATTATGATAAATGTTTTGGATACAAGCTCTCTTAGTGAATAGTGGAAGGAGAAATGTGTCACAACCATGGGAAGAACCCCCCAATTGGATTTACGGCGATTTCAGCCTGTCCCAGTTTACAGCCAATGGGTCTTTGGTGGTGTAAAAATGGCTTTTGGGACACACCAACCTTTTATGGCTATTCATGTCCCTCAGGTCTTATCCTGCTTCATTGTCCCCTGTGGGTGATTCTTTCCCTCATCAAACCCCAGGCCAATTCCTTTGATTTTGGGCCTGGGGGTCATTTTCTTTACAAGGGTCTTTTTCCCCTGGCCCACCCCCTTTGATTAGGGGGTTTGGGGCATAAATGTCATTTTGGGGCATTTGGGCCCCCTATGGCCTCTACAGCCTGAAGGCTGTGGGACCAATTGGGCCCCTTTTGACCCAAATCCAAGGGCCCATCAGCACCCACTTCCAGGTGCGTTCCAAACCACAATTGGGCCCGCCAGAGGCCACCAGCTTGGGTCCAGCAGGGCTTTCCCTAAAGTCAATGGAAACCTGTTTCCTCAGTTATGGACCCTGCACTTCAGGAACCAGGAATGGGGCATATATGGTATTATATACTATTATGCACCATTTTTCCTCAGATTCATAATGGGTACAAGTTCAAGACTCAATTGTGTCATTTCAATTCATGTCACCAGCCCATCAGTCCATTTCAAAGGGAGCACTCATCTTACTCAAGCTGACAAAGCATGGTGGAACCCACAAGACCATTCAATGATACCAATTACCTGGCTCTCTAGGTATTTAATTTTTATTTCAACAGTGTTCCCCCAAGGGAATACCCGCCAAGGATCCTCCAAGGACAATTTCAAGAGGTTCTTACCTATCAAAATCAGTTGTGAATGCCTCAAGAACTTCATAACTCCTTGGACAGCTCAATTGATCCATACAGGCTATATTCAGGTAGCCTGTATGGAATTGTCCCTTTTGGTCCACTTAATATTTCACTGCGGGACTTTGAGGCACACAATTCACTTCTCAAGATGTCCAGATCTGTATATACCAAAAACACTCAATACGGCTGGGTAATCAACCCTCCAGGATCAGTCTCCAGCTTTTCAAATATACTGGCTACCTTTGCACCCCTGGGGCCTTTTTCCCAGTTAATTAGTATATTGGATTTATTTTTATTATTATTTTCTTTTCAATCTTGAAAGTAAATACTGATATTAGTAAGTAAGTCATTTTCACATTTTCTCTTTGCCTGTCAGTATATATTGGTGGTCATATCCTTTAATAATTCCATTGTTATTTCTGGCAGGCTGAAACAGTGAATTTAGGATTCATTTGGTTGGCTCTTTGGCCTTTGGCTTATCTTTATTATCCTTGGCCTTTGGCTTCATTATTATCTTTGGGCTATCTTGTACTTGCTGTTATTTTCCTTTAAAGAAATATATACTTCTTTTATTCCTTTATCATTTTGGCGCCCTCCAAGTGAGCTATTGACTCCTGAGTTCCATGCCACTCTTGTTTTTCCCAAGAGCCCCTGTGACATTTTATCAATTAACTCATAATTGATTCTTTTAATTCCTTATTATTTGTTTTTAGCTTCAAATCATTCATTCATAAATTATGACTCTTTTATGACTTTGATTGTTTCTCTTCAAATATTCAATTTTCAAACACTCTTTTGCTCATGAAAACTGGTTTTTTGCTTTTTGAATTTTCTTTTAATATTATAAAAACTTTCTTTTCTGTCAAAATTTTTTGGCTGACTATTCTTTTTAATCATTATTATTCCACTCAATTTTTATCCAATCAAGAGTTTAATTTGCTTTTAAATTGATCTCCAAATCCATTTCTGACACTGATAATCATTCATCAAGATTCATTTTGAAATATTCCTCAAGAATCTTTATTCACAGAAAGATTTTCACTTTATTTGATTTTTATTGATTGATTTGACATATTTTCTTTTGAGCTCAACACTGATTGACCAGAAGATTCCATTTTTTTCATTTTTAATTTATTTGATTCTGATTATTCATTGATTTACCTCAAGACTTATTGATTCGAATTCATAAAGATATTGACTCATTGACTCATTTATACTTCAAGATTCATTGTGGACTATTGAAATCAAGTTTCAATTTGACATTTAATTGATTGATTGACCTGAAGTTTTTTCACTTTTATTTATTGACTTTCTCAAGATATTTATTTATTGATTCTGATTTCAAGCTTTCTTGTTGAATTGCCTCAAGTCCTCAAAATCAATTTTTGATTTTTCTTCAAATTTTTATTTCATTTTATTCTGAAATCATGCCTGTCCAACACTCACCTCCTGCAAGAAAGACCAGAGCTCAAGCTGTCCTCACTCCAACACCAAGAGTGCCACGTGATTGGAGCCCAGGAGTTTCTCAACTGAGGGCCCATTTGGACAGGATACCAGTCATGGAAGGGGAAGGAAAAGGGCCTAGAAGATCAAGTTCATTCTCAGGAGTCGTTGGCACTTTTCCAGAAATTTCAAGTAACACACTCAAAGGTCCTGGTGAAGATGATGCAGAGGAGGAGGAGAATTCGGTGAAAGAGGAAGAGTCTAACAGTAATGAAGCTTATCCTACTCATGTGGGGGAATCTTAAGGTACTTGAGGGCCATCTGTAGCTATAAGGTGTGGATATGAAACTTTGATTTAAAATCTAGTACTTTTCCTGTCCTCAAAGTTTGTATAAGGTAAAAATTTGATTAAAAATAGTATTAGATAGTATTTTTAAGAGAAAAATGCCAAATTTATTGTTTTTGACTTTATAAGTATAAAAAAATAATATTATAAAGATTTATTGTTTTACCAACAATAAAACTTCATCCAAAAATACTCTACAAGAGATATTTAAGGCTAAAAAAGAAATTTCTTCAATAGCATTTTCAATTGGAGCTAATCGAGCAAAGAACTGCAATCAATTAATTAAAGGACAAAGTTGTTAAAAACATCATTAAAGATAAAACACACCCAAAAGTGACCAGAGTGAATTTGGAAACAAAGTGACAAAGTTTATAGTGATGAAAGATGCTTTAATTCACTTATGGGGTGGTTCAGGGGTAAAAATGATTATAAGAGTTATAAACAGTGATTATAATGATTTTTTGACGTGGTTGAAAGGTTTAAAATGATTTCAAAATGGTGGTTGTAATCTTTTATTGATTGGATTAACAGTGCTTAACCTAATTATTAAAGGGAAAGATTCTAACATGAAAAGAAAAGTGGGGCAAAGACATTCTTTTATAGCCATCAATTTTCTTACTCCAAAGTTAAATTTTACTCTTTTCAGTCGAGGAAAACACTCTGACAACAGAAGAGCCAGTTATGACATCATTTAACCCTACTTCAGACCAAAAAAGGTTGGGTTTCAGCCATTGTAGACCCTTAAATCAGCCATTACTATATTAATACGTGGTCTAGAGCCTTCAACACATTCCGGAATGTGTTTAAGATCCGTAGAAACGGGTTAAAGCTGTTTTAACTGAAGGGTAGTTTTACCCTCTTGGAAACGGTTAAAACTGCCCTGGTTAGTATCAAAACCTCATCATCAATTGAGTCACAGACCCTGTGACTCAATTCCAGGCCAAAAGTGATGAACTTTTGTGTGGATTTTGACATCTCACGCCTGTCAGAAAGGATTTTGGGGGTCTGGCTCCCCCTTAGAGTTAGAGTTCCTCCCCCCCCCAAATTAATCTTTCAAATTTATTTTTCTTTAATTACTCATCATGTAATACACTTGTAATTTACACATACAGTTCAATTTAGTTTTACAGTACACAACTGTAATGATTGATACCTCATATTTAAATTACAGTTCACTTATGTAATACACACACACATTTCGACATTTCAATTCCTTATAACTTCTAAACTACACATAACACCTCAATTTTAACACAAAAATTGATGGTTAACACCACATTTGATGTTAATTAAATTGAGGTTTTGAGGATTTTCAACTTTTGTACAGAAAATACTAAAAACTTAATTTAAGCTTATTTAGAGTTGAGTTACAGAAAATTTACCCAGAGGTGACCCCACCTTGTTTTTTATGAGGAATCCAATGATGAAATAATTTTCATATGTTTCTTTGTTGGAAAAAAGGTTATGATAATTTTTACTTAGCTTCTTTTAAAAAATATTTCAATTTTGATATTTTTGTTGAAAATTCATTTTTACTTAATTTTTTCAAGTAAAAATGTGTTTTCACAATTTTGAAATTCAATGTAATTTTATTGTTAAGTTATAATTGATTTTTTATTTTATATATAAATTTATATTTATATTTTATTTTATTTTTGATAACATAAATAAATTTATCTTATTTATATTTATATTTTATTTTATTATTTGTGGTATTTTTGGTATATGAAAATACCTCTAAGGCTCACATTCCCTCCCCCTAAAAAGAGAATATCACTTCCTAATATTCCTATTTCTAGTGTGTCTGAACCTTCTGAGAATTCTGGTAGCTTCAGGTATGGATTTTTCTGCTATCCATTCATCTTCACAAGCTGGGTCATTGTACCTAACAAGGTATTCCCTTACTTTATTGGCTCTCAACTTTCTTTATTTGAGAACTTTGGTAATCTTCTTAATACCATATTATTCAATAGGAGGTATAACTTGGGTAACTTTATTCCTCAAAGGAAATTTTCCAGCATCACTAGATTTATATGGCTTTATTAAGCTCACTGGAAATGTAGGATGCCTATTGCTAAGTTCCTCAGATAATTATAATTCAACAGAATTTTCTCCATGGAGGGCCTTAATAACAAAAGGTCCTGGAAAGGAGTCCTTGAGCTTTTTACATCCTTTGATGTTATTGAAGTTAGTGGTGGATACAAGTACTAAATCCCCTACTTTGAAATCTGCAGTGGCATGTGTTTTGTCCCATTTGTCTTTAGCATATGCAAATGAGTATTCCATGCACCTGAGTGCATGCTTTCTAGCTTTGTCTATAATTCCTTTGGAGCTAGCAGTGGTACAATGTATCTCAACCAAATTTTTCCTTGGGGAATCCTGAGGTAATTTGTGATTCCATCCTTTTTCTAGAATAGCAGGAGTTTGATTAGTACTGGAATGAATGGATGTCTTATATGCCAATTCTAGTTGTGGGAACAAGTACACCAACCATGGGTGAATCCATCACAATCCTTAAATTCAAGGCCATATGCACAAAATCTTCTTACTATGTGTTCCAAGGTTTGGATCATTCTTTCAGCCAGACCATCAGTTTGTGGGTGGTAGGCTTTAGAGAAGGATAATTTTGTCCCAAATAGTTGGTGAAGGTTTTCCATAGTGCTGAGGTGAATTTGGGATCTCTGTCACTAATGATTTTTGTGAATATGCCAGTCCATGATACTACTATATTCCATATCAGAAGAGCTGTATCCATGGCTGTATTATCTTTGTGACATGGTAAAAAGAATGGAGTCTTACTAAATCTGTCAACAATCACTAGTCAAGCATTATAACTTCTATCACCCCCTGGTGGTAGGCCAGCTACTCAATCCATATGGACAATTTCCCAAGGTCTGCTGTGTTCCAAGACCTTGATCATATTTCCAAGTCTTTTTCCAGTGGATTTATTTGCCTTTTAATATCTGTTACAGGTTTTGCAATACTCTGAAACATCTTTCTGCCACATTGGCCACCATATACAGGTCTTTATCTTTTTGCTTGGTCTGTCTTCAGACAGTGGTCCTGAGAAGGGGCTGTCATGGCATTCTTTCAGTACAATATTGATTAAAGACCTGTCCACAACTGTCATGACACATTTATGATTAGTTCTGTGGTAAATTATACCATCCAGTAAGTGGAATCTTCCTTCATCATATGATTCTTTCCATATTTCATCTTAGGCATGTATCAAAGAGTTGTCTTTACAGTCTTTAGTAAGTAATTGGCATAAAATGATACAATTCTTATCCTGAGTATAACTGTTTCTCACTTCTGCAAAGAAAGTGGTGTTCAGATCTGTAACACTGATTCCTTTTATTGGGATCTGTGGGGAGAATTCTTTTGGAACATAAGCAGGATTATCAATATTATTTGGTAATGACCATCTGCACAGTCCATCTGCATTTTTATGAATATTCCCATATTTGTGAACACTGTTCATATTGCCCCTATACTCTTGTATGGCTATTTGCCATTTGGGAATATGTCTGTTAGGTGTCTTCAGGCTTAAAAGTGACTTAACAGAGGTACAATCTGTTATCACTTCAAAAACACATCCTTCCAGAAAGTCATTTAGCTTTTCCAAGGCCCAGAAAAGGCATAAACACTCCATTTGACTTGCTCCATATCTGGCTTCAGGTGGTTTGATTTGCCTGGATATAAAGCATATGGGTCCTTTCACAGGTTTATCATTGATAATCTGGACTTGATGAAGTGCAGCACCAAGCCCATCTCCTGATGCATCAATATAAAGCTTAAAAGGAAGCTTAAAGTCTGGCATCAGGAAGAGTGGAGCAGTGGTCAAGGCCTTTCTCAAAGATTCAAAGGCTTTGACCCTGTCAACAGTCATTTCAAATACTGTGTCTTTGTCACATAATTCATAAAAAGGTCTTGCTATGCATGCAAAATCCTTAATATGTTGCCTGTAATATCATTCAAAACCCAAAAATGACTGAATTTCTTTCTTGTTTTGAGGCATGGGTTTCAGCAATACTGCTGCAACTTTTTTTTTGTCAATTCCAAGGGATAAACCAGATACTACATGTCCCAGTGATTTAAGTTCTTTAAGCCCAAAATGGCATTTCTTTAAAGAAATGTTCAGGTTCACAGATTGGATTTTTGTCAAACCTCTGGATAATATGTAAATATGTTCTTCCCAAGTTTTGGAACAGACAATAATGTCATCAATGTAAATGATTAACCATCCTTCTGAAAGTTCTTTAGGAAGATTTCATTGATCATTCTTTGGAAGTGTGAAAGTGCATTTTTGATACCAACAGGCATCCTCAAATATTCATATACTCCATAATGAACAATACTTCTCAGGTATTCTTTTGCCCTTGGTGTCACTACATTCTGATAAAATTCTTTAAGGGAATCCATAGCTGTTATATACACCGCTTGAGATATCTGGGTAAGGGCAATTTGAATTTTTGGTATTGGGTACCTTTCTGGGGCAGTGTAAGTGTTCATAGCTCCAAAGTCCCCAGCCATTCTAGACTTTCCATTATGCTATGTCACTATTACTGGTGTAGTTAATTCTACTTCCCCATTATTTCCAACCTTCCTTATTACACCAAGATCTAGAAGTTCTTTAATATGAATTTCCAGAGCTTCTCTTGATTGAGGACTTGCTAGATATGCAGGTCTTCTTAGGAGTGGTGGATAAGGTCTTTCAATATTAAGGATGATGTCACCTTCACGACCAATAATTTCCCCCAAAGGTTCTTTGTCTGATTCAAATGCTTCTTTGTGGTCATATGATAGGGCAGAAAGTTCACTTTCCTGTATATCAATAAGATGAAGGCTTATTTCAGCATTTCTGAACTGTTCAGATTTGAATTTCTCCAACTCTAAGCTGACTGGTGATACTTTGCTTACTGTAATTTGTCTTTTAAATGGTAAAAAGGAAAATTTTTGATGCTTATTGTTTCCATAACAACAAATTCAAAAGTGATTCTTAGATCTCCATTTATGTGTGGAAATATTACAGTAGTCTCCAATATTCCTAATGATTTCATTGGACTACTTGCACTATTAAATTTTATGCCATCAATTGGTAATAATTGATCTTCAAAATTTGGTACACAAGTCTTAAGAAAAGATTTGCTAACACAAGAGCAGAAGGCTCCTGTGTCAAGTAAACATTTAGTGTGTTTGTTGTCAACTACCACTTTTGTTATACAGGTGTTACCATCTGTATAACCCTTTCCCCTATTTGTTTTGGTCTTCATAAGTTGCGCATCTTGAATTTTTGACAAATCAAGTTGACCATTGCTTAATTGTGGCAAGTGGGAATAAAACTCCATTATGTACAAAGTTGGATTTATATTTTATAAATCTTTGGAAGATTCAGAAAATATTGATTATTTATCATCTGAATTTTCTACATCATCATCTTTTTCAACATCAGGTTCTTTTTCAATGTCAATTTCATTGATTTTTTTCTTCCTGGGCCAACCATTAGCTCAATGTGTGGTGCTTGGGAAAATATGGCACTTCCTAATTATATCTTCAGATTTATACTTCATATTACTAGAATTTTCTTTGGGATTTTTGTCCACAGAATTTCTCCAAGGTTTATTGAGCCTTCTTTTAAGATTCACCCTACTAGAACCAATTCTGGTTCTGGTGGTTACTTTTTCTAATATATTAATGATATCTTCTGCGTAAGATTTTTCAGTAGTCCTTCTTTTGACAGCATGTTCTAAGTCACCTCCACATTGTCTTAGAATTTTTCTGTGAATCACAAATTCTGACATGTCAGGATATAATTTGGCTAATATATCTTTTTGTTGCCAAAACCATGCTAAAGCTTTGTCTTTATTGGAATTAAATTTGGAAGATTCAAAGGCGGTTGCAACTTTAAATCTGCAAGCATCATTGACCCATTTCTTGATAATTTGGGTTTTCCACCTAGTCCAACTTTGGTGTCAAAGTGCTTGTCTTAATTTTATATACCATCTGTGGGCTGATCTGGTAAACAAGGTGTTAAATCTTGCTGTTACCAATCTGTCTGTTAATCCAAAATCTTCTTCAATCATGTCAATACCTCTGATGAATTACAAATGGTCATATTATCCTTCACCACTGAAATGAGGCCATTCTTTAAGTTTTGGTACTTCTTTGAAGAGTGTTTGGCCCATTGATGGTTCCAATTTATTAAAAGAAGTTTCAATTTCATTTTTCAACTGTGAATATTTAACATCCAATACTTGTGGATTTGGTATTCTTGTTCTCTCATTCTGATTCAAAGTTGTAGACATTCTTGGTAAGGTGTGAAGTAATTGTTCAATATCATTCATTTTAATGTTGCTACACTTTTGAGAATTTCTGAATTAATGTTGTAAGCTTTTTATTGAATTCATTACATTAGTTTTATGATTGTCCTATGTATGTGTTAATTCTTTCCATAGTTCTGTTTGTCTAGTATTATCAGAAGTGATTTGATCCAACTTCATTGTCAATTTTTATATTTCCTCTTTCAAGGTATCAAAACACTTTTTCAAGGCAATTGTATATGTCTTTACTTCAGTAAATGATTTTGAAATATTATCAAGAACACTTTTATTCTCCTCTTTGATAGTATGTATGGCCTGTTTCATTCTTGTTTCAATTATGTCATCAATATTGAATTTACAATATTTTTCTGTTAATTTTTTAATAATGGAAGATTGTTCATTCAACTTATTTCCAAATGAATCATCATTATTGGAAGCTTTAATTGTTATTGTAAGATCTTCAAAACACATAAGTGTCTCATTTATTTGGCTCATACTTAAGTTATTTGTTTTAAGATTGTTACAAATTGATGAATTTTTATCAGAAATATGTCTTTTCACGTCAGTTATAGCTTCATACAGCTCTGGGATAGCATCAAAAATGTCAGAAATCATTTCTGATATTTTAATCTGGCTTCCTCCTTTTTCTGTAACTCCATCATTGTTCTGGACATCTTGAATAAATTTTCCATGGCATCCTGCTGAATCTTTGGGATTCTGTAACCCTGGCTGTAAGGTTTGGTGGCTGGTGCCTTTCCTTTGCCCTTGTTCTGAGCTTTGGCTGCTTTTTTACGTTGGAATTTCTGCTGATGGCTACTGGGGCTGTTTTTGGCAGTTTCTTGGGTGGTGGAGGGCTGTTTTTCCTCCATTCTTCTGTTAAAAGCATCATGTTCTTCTCTTCCATCAATGGATTCCATCCATTGAGTAACTTGCAAGTGTTGAGATGGGCCAGAAAGTTTCTCACAGTCAGGTAAGAATTCATGCAGTTTTTCCACAGATCTGCAAGGATCTGGTACTCTTTGTGCTGCAATGCATTGTTTTAAGCCTTTTTGATGGCTTTGTATATTTCCGTTGAGGCTTCTTGTGGTGGTTTCAGCTCTGTTTGAAGGTAAAACAGTATTATCAGCTTCAGAATGAGCTAATTTATTACTTTGGGAGTCATCAACTGACCCTTGTCCTTCTGTAACTGATTGGCTTCTGCCATAATCATGTCTATGACCTTTTTGGGAGCTGCTTGAGGCGTTATAGCTGGCTCCTGATCTGGTTGAAGGCATATTTATGAATAAAATAGCTTAAAAATAGTAATTTTATGTCAAAAACTTACTATTGGCCAAATTTTTTGCTTTCTGAAGAGTATTACTTATATCAAAGTTAATTAATTCAGAAGAAGTTGGCTCTGGTTGATTATTCTGAGTTATAATAATTGTCCTATTATGGTAAGAATTAACAGTACTTGCAGGAATAATGCTGGTTACTGTTGAAGCTGTTTCAATATTTTCTTGTCTTACCACGTTTTCAGACACTAAAATTAAGGAAAAAGCCCATTTATCAAGTAAAAAAAAATTCAAAAGGGAAATTAAAAATAAAGCCTCACTTATAATATGAAAAATTTTATTTTTTATGGATTTTTTTGAATTTTAAGTATTTTTTATATGTTTTGAAATTTTTCAATAGAAGAAAAAAAAGATTTAAAAAGAGTAAGTATTATGTCACAGGTGGAATATCATGGCTGGGCCCCCAAATGTAACATGTGGATATGAAACCTTGATTGAAAATCAAGTACTTTTCCTGTCCTCAAAATTTGATTAAAAATAGTATGAAATATTATTTTTAAGAGAAAACACACCAAATTTATTGTTTTTAACTTTATAAGTATAAAACAATAAAATTATAAAGATTTATTGTTTTAACAACAATAAAAATTTATCCAAAAATACTCTACAGAAGATATTTAAGGCTACAAAAGAAATTTCTTCAAGAGCAATTTTAATTGGAATAAATTGAGCAAAGAACTGCAAGAAATTAATTAAAGAACAAAGTCTATAAAAATATTTTCACAGAGAAAACAAACACAAAAGTTACCAGAGTGAATTTGGAAACAAAGTGACAAAGCTTACAGTTATGAAAGATGCTTTAATTCACTTATGGGGTGGTTCAGGGGTAAAAATGATTATAAGAGTTACAAAAAGTGATTATAGTGATTTTTTCACGTGGTTATAAGGTTTGAAATGATTTGCAAATGGTGGTTGGAATCTTTTATTGATTGGTTCCACAGTGTTTAAACTAATTATAAAAGGAAAAGATTCTAACATGAAGGGAAAAGTGGGGCAAAGAAGACATTCTTTCATAGCCATCAATCTTCTTACTCCAAAAGTAAATTTTACTGCTTTCAGTCATTAAAAACACTCTAACAACAGAAGAGCCAATTATTGCATCATTGAACCCTGGTTCAGACCAAGAAAGGGCTGTTTTCAGCCATTTTTGGCTATTTTTAGCCATTGTATACCCTTAAATCAGCCATTACTATAGTAATACCTGGTCTAGAGCCTTAAAAACACGTCATAATTTGTTTAAGAGCCTAAAAACGGGTTAAAACAGTTTTTACTAATATTGTTTTAACTGAAGGGTAGTTTTACCCTCTTGGCAACAGTTAAAACCGCCCTGATCAGTATCAAAACCTCATCATCACTTGAGTCAAAGACCCTGTGACTCAATTCCAGGCCAAAAGTGATGGAAATTTGTGTGTATTTTGACATCTCACACCTGTCAGCAAGGAGTTTGGGGGTCTGGCTCCCCCTTAGAGCTAGAGTTCCTCCCCCCCCCAAATCAATCTTTCCAATTTATTTTTCCTTTAATTCCTAATCATGTATTATACTTGTAACTTACATATGTAATTCAATTGAGTTTTACAGCACACCTTCTGTAATAATTGACACCTCACATTTAAATTAAAGTTCACTTATATAATACATGTGCACATTTTGACAATCCAATTCCTCATAACTTCTAAACTACACACAACACCTCAATTTTAACACAAAAATTGATGGTTAACACCATGTTTGATGTTACTCAAATTAAGGTTTTGAGGATTTTCAACTTTTGTACAGAAAATACTAAAAACTTAATTTAAGCTTATTTAGAGTTGAGTTACAGAGATTTTACCCAAAGGTGACCCCACCTTGTTTTTTATGAGGAATCCAATGGGAAAACAATTTTTATATTTTTATTTGTTGTATAAAAGGTTCTGAGAATTTTTATTTAACTTCTTTCCAAAAGTATTTCAATTTTGATATTTTTGTTGAAAATTCATTTTTACTTAATTTTTTCAAGTCGAAATGTGTTTTCACAATTTTAAAATTTTATGTAACTTGATTGTTAAATTAGAATTGCATTTTTATTTTTATATATAAATTTATATTTATATTTTCTTTTTATTTTGATAACATAAATTGATTTTTGTTATATATATTTATATCTTATTTTATTATTTGTGGTCTTTTGGGTACATGAAAACACCTCTAAGGCTCACATTAGCCCAGTCTAATAAGCCTGTCTCTCATCAGTCTGAACCATTTTTTTTGGCCATTTTGCAACAAATTACCAAGATTATGTCCCATCTTCAAGCTGCTTCATCTTATGAAGCTTCAAGGCCACCAGCCTTCAACACTCCATCTATGAAGGATCCATACTGCTTTGATGGGACTCAACCCTTCAAAGTCAGAAGTTCTATTCAGTAATGCCAACTTATTGCTCATAATTATGAGGAACGTTTCTCTGAAGAAAGGAAGAAAGACCTTTATGCCACTTCATTTCTCATTGGCAGATCTCAAAAATGGATTGATCCTTATCTTTGCAATCTCACACATCAAGACCTAACATACCTCCTCATTAATTGGGCTTTATTTTAATCCCAGCTCTTTACTTTATTTGGGGGTTCAAATGAAGTTAGAAAAGCTGGAGCAGATCTGGATGGCCTAAGAATGAAAGAAGCCGGACATGTATCATTATACATTTCTGATTTCAGATGTTTGGTTTGAAGAATTGAGAATTGGGTTTAAAGGTCTCTCATTCATAATTTCAGGAAGAGATTGGCCTCCAGAATTCTGGATCAATTGGCCTCCCATCCCTCAAGCATTTATTCTCTTCAAGGATTAATGGATGTTACCCTGTAGCTTGATAACAGGTACCATGAGGGGCAAAAAGAGAAGAATCATCATCAAGAAAAGAAGACTGAAGCCTCAAAGTCAAGTCCTTCTCATCATCAAAATTCTTCAAGCTCAAGTGATAAGAAGAAGAATTTCAGGGTTCAGAAAAGGGACAATCCCCATTCTTCCCTCCTGAACAGGGACCATAATTTGATGGGTTCTTATAAGGAAAGAAGAATTAATGAGGGCTTCTGCACCTATTGTGGTGGGAAGAATAGTCTTGAGGCCTGTTTCAAAAGGCCTCAGAACAAGCTTACCCAACCCTCAGGAAGATTTCCTAGCCAGGGCACAGAATGAGTGAAGATAATGTTGTGTTCAATGGTCTTCACTATTTTTCACCTGGAGCACAATTGTGCATTCTGAATACTTGTGTCAAAAATTCTTTAAACATTTTTTCTTTTTCTTCTCTTCTAATATGTTCTACAGTATTCTCATTGATTCTGGTGCTACCAATACATTTATTGCAAATCGGCTTGTTAAAAAGTATTCTTTGACCATCTAAGAACTTCCAGAGAACATTCCTCTTATCATTTTGGACTCCTCTGAGTCCCCTTCTTTATGGGTGACTCGCCATTATAAATATATGGTTGGGATCCCTTCCTTACCAACCTTTTAATGGAACTTTTTAGTCATTGATACTCCCAAGGGAGAAGACCTCATATTGGGATTTGACTTTCTTAATCATTTTAATCCATCTATCAATTGGAGTCAAGGGCTGATCACCTTTAATTCTGATAATAAGGCCTATTATGCTCCTTTTAAATCTTCCAGTAATGACGTTTCTTCTTCCAAACCATGTGCAGCTCTGGTTGGTGATTCTAGAACACCATCATTTCCATCTTCTGTCCATATTCCTTCCTTTAATTCCCATCAGTCATTACTATCATCTAGAGATGAAGTCTTCAAACAAATTCAAGATGTTGGAAAAGATAATTCTGTATCTTCACTTCATCTCTTCTTTGGGAATATGGACCTTCCTCCTTCATCTTATCATGACTCCCTGGAGGAGTTGTGGGATGAAGAGGAAGAGCCAGTGGAAATAGAAACTGTGATGAAAGTTGTTTACTCTGCTTATCACCATTATTTGTATGTGTTCTCCAAGGTTAAACAGAAAAACTTCCTCCTCATTGTGCCTGTGATCATCATATCAAGCTGGAGAGGTCTCTACCTCCAGTTGGGTTCATCTACTCTTTATCAGACCAAGAGTCAGATACATTTAGGGCCTACATTTCAGAGAATTTAGAGAAATATTTCATCTGGCCAAGCTCCTCCTCAACAGGAGCAGTTTTCCTCTTTGTAAAAAAGAAAGATGGGGGCCTCTCTTTTAGCATTGATTACCACAAACTCAATTCTGTTACTAGGAAGATTAAATATTCTGTAACTAGGAAGATTAATTATTCTGTTCCTTCTATGAATCATCTTTTTACTGTCTTTAATAGTTCTTTTATCTTCTCCAAGATTGAATTGCATTTTTCATATAATCTGCTCAGAATAAACAAAGGTGATGAGCATTTGACAGAATTTGAAACCAAGAATGGCAGCTAGGGGTACTTGGTTATGCCATTTGGCTCACCAGTACTCCTGCCTCTTTACAAAATCTTGTCAATAATATTTTTTCTAATATTCTAGATCTTTATGTAGCTGTTTATTTGGATGATATTATGGCTTTTTCCAAGTCTGAAGAAGAACATATCACTCATTTTTTGACTGTTCTTGCCAGAATTGGGGCCAATAACCTTTTTTCTAAGGCATCCAAGTGCCTTTTCCATGTCTCAAGTGTGGAGTATTTAGGCTATGTGACTTCTTTTGAAGGCCTCCTGATGTGACAAGCAAAATTTCAGAAGAGTCTTAATTGGCCTCCTCAAGGAAACCTCAAGGCTCTTCAATAATTCCTTGGCTTTTCCAGCTTCTACAGCTTCTTTATCAAGAATTATTCAAATACAATCAGTTCACTCACCAAATTCCTCGAGAAAGATTCAGTTTTCCCCCTCTATGAGAAAGCTCTTAATCATTTTCACCAACCCAACAAGGCCTTCAGCACCACTCCAATCCTTTTCTTCCCACCATTTCAAAAACCAATGCATCAGATTATGCCTTGGGTTCTGTACTGAGTCATGTTTCTGACTCAGGAAAACATACCATTACATTTGATAGCTGCAAGCTTATTCCATTGGAGCTCAACTATGAGATTAATGACAAGGGACTCCTTGGCATAGTCTGGGCCCTCAAGTGCTGGAGGGCTTTGCTTCTTTCTCTATCTTTTCCTTTTAAAGTCCTCACCAATCACTCTTCACTTAAATACTTCATGACCTCCAAGGTCCTCACTTGCCCTCAAGCCTTCTGGGCTGAATTCCTCTCTTGATATCAATTCCCAATCACTTACCGCGCTGGAGGCCTGGCTACTCTTCTGGATGAACTGTCATCTCAGAACAGCATTTATCCACAGAGGGGGGAGGATTTCATCAGCAAGAATCCAACGAATTTTCAGAAACTCATCAAGCAAGATGAAGTCCAACCCTCAAGATTCTTTGCAGTCAATGTGGAATATTTTTTTAAATTTGATTGACTCAATTAAGGAGGCATTATTGCACCAACCTCAGTATAGAAGTACCCTGCAAGATCTGGGAAAAGATAAATCTGTTTCAGATTATTCTCTTGATCCGACTTCCAAACTTCTTCGATTCAAAGCTTGGGTGGTGTTCCCAAATGACCCCACAATTAAACTCAGCATACTTCAAAATTGCCATGACTCTCCTCTAGATGGCCACCCTGGCCAAGAGAAGACTCTCAAGATTGTCAAGAAGAGTTTACACTGGTCCATCATGACTCAGTTCATCAATTATTATGTTTCATCCTTTCAACAGTGTTCAAGAAAAAGGAATATTAATCACAAGAAGTTTTGACTCCTCAAACTTCTGACAATTCCAAATGGCCCTTGTATTTGTCTTTCACTGGACTTTATCACTCAACTTCCACTTTCCAACTCCTTTGACTCAAATCTGGTCATAGTAGACAGGTTCTCAAAGATAGCAGTATTTCTTCCAACAATGTCTCTAATTATGTTGCTGTATTTAGCACACTTATTTATCAATAATATTTCTTCAAATAATGGCCTTCCTTCAATCCTTGTTAGTGACAAAGGTTCCCTTTTTGTTTCTTCTTTCTGGACTAATTTATGTCAGAAGCTCAATGTTTCAAGAGATATGTCAATTGCTTACCATCCTGAAACTGATGGACAGACAGAGAGGGTAAGTCAGATACTAGAACAGTACCTTCCAATGTATGTTATTTGTCATAAAGATGATTTTCACACCTGTCTCCCTCTGGCTGAATTTGCCTAAAATAATTTTGACCACTCCTCAACAAATCAATACCCATTTTTCACTTTTTATGGAATAAATCCTCAATTCGACTCAGTTCACATTACTAAAGAAACTCTTTCTGGGAATTTATAAGCAAAAATCCAATCAGTAAAGCAAGATTTCAAGAGAGAACTTGAAGTTTTCATAAACAGGCTAAAGAGGTATGCAGATAAAAGTAGAGAAAGTTCACCTGTGTTCAATCCTGGGAACATGGTATGGCTTTCCTCCAAGAACATCAAAACAGCAAGACCCACCAGAAAACTTTCAGAAAGATGGCGGGGTCCTTTTCAAATCTTGAAGAAAGTAAGTACTCATTCCTATCCCCTCAAGCATTCATCTCAATGGAAATCCATCCACCCAGTCTTCCATATTTCCCTCCTTGAACCAGTCAAGACATCAACAATCCAAATAGGCATCAAGAGCCTCCTCCTCCAATCCTTATTTAAGAAGAAGAGAAATGGGAAGTGTCTCAAATCCTGTATTCAAAGCTCAAGAGAGGAAAACTATGGTATCTGGTGGAATGGGAAGGTTTCAGCCAAGACCCAAAAATATCCCACTGGGAACCAACTCAAAACCTCAAGAATTGTCCTGAACCTGTCAAGGACTTTCATTCTTTGTATTCTGACAAGCTGCAACCCAATTATTTGAGAGCTTGACTTTTCATGGTGCTTGGTGGGGAGAGGAATTACCAAAATTAATTCCCACTCCTGGTACGCACCTTTAGAGGTATTCTTCCCTTTTTGTTGCACTTTTCAATTTTGTGGACACAGATCTCTGTCCAATCTTTCAACATCAATTCCAATCATTATGGCCATTTTTCACTTGAGAAAATGGACCATTCAAGCTTCAAATTCAATTTCTAGCCTTCTCAATTCCAATACACTCCTTCAGCAAGTTTGTTTAATTTTATGGCACTGGCAAGATTGGTAACATCCAAAAGTAAGTTCTTCTCCTGGTGTGGACTTCCCTGAGGGGTCTAAAATGTTTCAAAATCATCACCTTGACCACTCTGTGAGAACCTGGACTCAATCTTCTTTTCTATGTCCTTGGCCAATTCAACTCAGTTCTCAACTTCAGTGATCAAGATTGGAACCTCCTCAAATTTTTATTTTTCTTTCTTTGCTTTTCTTTCCTTTATATTTTGTTTCTTCTCATTTCTCTACATCCCCTCAAAATTTTTCTTTCTTTCTACTATTAATGTTGAATATTTACATCAACTCAATTCCTTCAAGTACAAAGCCAATTGTCAAAGAAAGACCAAATCCCCTCAATTCATATGCCAACCTTGAATCAGTTATTATTTGATACTTCAATTTTCAAAAAGTTGGTAACTCTTATGTCCAATCCATTCCAAAATCCTCAACAGGCTTTTACCTTGTCTTGATGCTCAGGAGCTCACCATTAAAGGTGGGGGGTACTGTCACAACCATGGGGAGAGCCCCCCCAATTAGGTTTATGGCAATTTCAGCCTGACCCAATTTATGGAAAATTGGTCTTTGGTGGTATAAAAATGGCCTTTTGGCCACACCAACATTTTATGGCCATTCATGTCCCTCAGGCCTTAACCTGCTCCATTGTCCCCTGTGGCCAATTCTTTACCTCACCAAACCCAAGGACAATTCCGTTGATTTTGGGCCTGGGGGTCATTTTATGTTCCAGGGGTTTTTTACCCCTTTAGCCATATATAGGGTCCCTGTGATTAGGGGCTTTGGGGAATTGAGGCCCCCTATGGGACCAATTAAGCCCCTTTTGGCCAAAAGGGGCCAAGGGGGAAGCTCATCAGCCCCCAAACCACAAGTGGTCCCATCAGGGTTTTCCCTCAAGTAAAGGGAAACCCTTTTCCTCTGCTATAGACCCCACGCTGAACGGACCAGGAATGGGGCATATATGGTATTATATACCATTGTGCACCATTTGTCCTCAGAAATCCAATGGTTACACTTTCAATGCTTGATTAGGTCATTTATAGTCACATCACCAGCCTATCAGTCCATTTTAAAGGGAGGACTCATTTTACTCAAGTTGGCATTGCATGGTGGAACCCACAAGACCATTAAAGGATACCAATCACCTGGCTCTCTAGGTATTAAATTTTCATTTCAACAGTATTACCCCAAGGAAATACAGTCCCAGGATCCTCCAAGGACACTTTCAAGAGGTTTCTACTTATCAAAATCAGCTTCCTGGGAATCAAGTACTCCAGCACTCCTTGTAAACCTCAATTAGTCCATACACGCTGTATTAAGGCAACCTGTATGGCATTTTCCCTTTTGGGCCAATGAATATTCAGCTGTGGGAATTCAAGGCATACAGTTCACTTCTAAAGATGGCCAGACTTTTATTTACCTAAAACAGTCAATGCAGCTGGGTGATCAACTGTCCAGAACCAGTCTTCAACTTTTCACATATACTGGCCACCTTTTCACACCTGGGGCCTTTTTCCCCAGTTAATTACTATATTAGAATTGTCTTTATTATGATTTTCTTTTCAATCTTGAAATTAAATACTGATATTCTCAAGTCAGACATTTACATATTTTCTCTTTTCCTGTCAGCCATTATTGGTGCTCATATCCTTTACTAATTCCATTTTTATTTCTGGCAGGTTGAAACAGTGAATTGAGGATTTGTTTGGTTGGCTCTTTGGCCTTTTGCTTCATTCCTATCTTTTGAATATCTTGTACTTGCTCTTTTTCTCCTTTAAAGAAATATATTCTTCTTTTATTCCTTTACCCTTTTGGAGCCCTCCAAGTGAGCTCTTTACTCCGAAGTTCCAGGACACTCTTGTATTTCCCAAGAGCCCCTGGGACAAAAATATTTCTGAGTTACAATTAAATCACCTATGTGTTTGGTGTTGGGTTTTTTTATCACTGAGATTGGAAGTTGAATAATAGGAGATACAAAACTAAATTAGGTGGTACATAGATAAGAGGTAGAAAATATAAAAATGGAATTGGAACAGTGTGAGCCTTTGAGATATTAGCACATATTCAAAAACATCACAAGAAAACTTTACAAAATTTATTCCAATAATAAGAATTAAAATTATTATCTTAAAATAAATCAAAGAGCCATATACAGGAATATATTCTTGATTACCTCTAAATAGAATTAATGAGCATTTCAAATAAACTGCACCATTAGATTCATCATGGTAAAATACACATATTAAATTCCTATGTCATATCTGTAAAGACAATACTTACTGAGTAATAAGTAAACATGCCATAAAAAGGCATAAATCCTTGATTATATCAGAAACCAATGAATAAAAATGTGGCATAAATCACTCTATTGAATTCTCCATTAATAGCTACACACATTGAATTTTTCTGTCATTTCTGTAAATTCAATACTTAAGGAAATAACCTTAATATATGCACTTTTATGATCAGTGCATATATTCATGGTTTTGAGCTCATATCTCTTGAAATATAAAGGATAGAGGGTTTAATCAGAAAGAAAGCTACCACATGATTACTGTAAGAATTCAGATATCAACTTCATTTAACAATCTATAAATAAGGTTATAAATTGTAAGGGTTTATTGGACAAAATTGTTATGGCTGTTGACCACTTTGTTGTGAAAGTGGTGCAAGCTTAAACCAAAGTGGATATTGAGATTTTTCTAAATCATAAACAAACAATAATGTAATATCTATCATTATATTCAAGTTATGACACCTTGAAATCATGGGTTGAAGTTTAAAATAGTAAATTTCAACAGAAAAGAAGAGTTACAAGAAAAATCATCAAATATAGAGTTTTGGCAATGTAATGAAATTCTGTTGGAAGATTAATGATGAAATTCCAAGGTATAAGAATTCACTCTCTGAATGGCTGTAGAGTGTATAGCTCAAAAGTTATCAATGATCTCATTCTTAGCTTAAAATTGATCATTTATGATCACTATCTGTAACCTTAATTTTAAGTTTGACAGTCATAGAAGTGATAGAAGTTGTGAATAATAGTTTTTTATTATTAAAACTAATAAAATAAACAAATTCTAGTCTTCTTCCAAGCCCATTATGTCATAAATTCAAGAGTTACAGTGATAATTCTAAATAATAGCCTAGTAATGAGATAAGATTTAATTATGTAATCATCACTAAAACTTAAGCTACTGATAAATTCCAGTGGATACCATCTTCACACGTCTACTAGAAGCCTTATGGACTCTAGGAGGGATCATTTTACTATATATAGAGCACTTTTTACCTCTATTTCCCCCTAAGAGGGATTAAAAACATTATAACATTAAATCAAAAGCTCATTTCTTTATTCTTTATATATGAATCTATTATATTATTAAATAAAAAAGATTTTCTTCCTTTTAATCATCAATCTTGATGTGATCAAATCCATTTTTTAATTTTTTTTGTTAAACTTTTCCATAAGTACCTAATTGCTCATAAAAACAAGAATATTTGTAATTTCTTTTTTTCAAATTGTAAGTACAGTTTAAGTAAGTTGTATTTATATTTTTGGGCATAAATTTATTCAAAATTATTATAATAAGTGTCAAAAGTAGGTTATTTTCATCTTTTATGATAGTTTTTCTCTTGATTATTATTTTAATAATTCTTCTATTCATATAATTAGTATTTATATTGATATATAAGCTTAACATGGGTAATATTATTGCTATAAATTGTTTTTTTACTATTAAATAACAATTTTTCATGCCTTTATTATTTTTTGTAACAATAATAAAGTTCCATAAATATATTAATTACTAAATATTAATGTATTTATTCTTATTATATTATCTTATTTATTGAATAATATAAACACTTTTATGCCATAATTATAATACTTCTTACCTATTATGATTACTCTTTATATTCTTCTTTAATTTAATAAGGACATTTATAGTATAATAAGTAAAGTATTGGTAGCATGTACTTATTCTTTTGTAGCCAAACCTTACAATTGGGGGCCTGGCTGTGATATTCACTTAAACAACCTTGAAAAATATTATAATTGGGCTTATCCAATAATAAAATTATATTTATTGATTTGAAAATATATTGAGGAATTTGTAAAGACATATTACTGTCTTACATGTGGTTTTTCACATCCTTGGACTTGCAAGAACTTTCTTTGAGTGACTCTAGTGATAAAAAAAGATAGTTCATAAATTAAAAATAAACTTATATTATAATTTAATTTTAAAGTAATCTTCTTAGTTTTTATTTTAATTTTTAAAACAAAAATAATAAAAATACAATAAGAAATCCTTTTTACTCCTTTTTACTCATTTCATTTATTTAAAAGAATATAAAAGCAATTTTTGAATTGAAATTTCCATATCTTTTCAAAAATAATACTTCTTATAAAAAGACTTATACTTATTTGTCTTTTTTAGTGTTTTGAGAAAACCCAACAGAGGATATTCAGACCACTGTTGCAAGATTGGTGGAAGAAACTTTTCAAAGCTCTCCAACACCTGTTTTTAATACAAAGAGAGGCCAAGAAATTATTCTTTGAAGGACACACTATTCAGGACTCTGAAGGTAAGCACCTTTCTTAAATTTCCATAAAAAGACTTTTTGAATGTTCTGGAATCTTTTTATTGCTTATTTCTTAATTATGACTACTAGAATAGGATCCCAATACTCCATCCATTCATATTGAGATGGACTCAGAAGTAGAATTTATCCATGAAAAGGGAAAAGAAAGGGCAAAATCCTCAGTGGAACAGAATCCACACAAGAAGTCCCAGAGATGCCCATAATATCTGAACCAGAGTTGGAACTGAGTATTAGTAACTCCAACAGATAAAAGTTCCATTTAGAATCCTCAGATAGACATCTACATGAGCCAGTACAAGCAGTATAACACTGTGTACAAGGACAAGAATTGGGAAATTTTACCACAACTCCACCAAGGAGTGATAAAATCCTGGCACATTCTGAAGAAGTTCCTCAAAGAGGATGAGATTTTGAGATACTCAAATAGATGGAATTCACCAACATGAAAACCTCAAATAAAAAAGATCAAGGATTGTCACAACAAGAAAAGGGAGGAAAGAAAGGGAAAATCCCCAGTAGCTTCTACCAGCAAGCCACAAGCCAACCAACCTCCCCAAGAAGGGAAGAAGAAAAAGAAAAAGAACTGTAGGAAACCATATTCCCCAAGCTACAGGATTCCAAGAATCCAAAAATATGCCATGGACAATGTCTTCAACATTGCCAGAACCTTGTTGGAGTTCAAGGACAAAGAGGAGCAAACAATGAGACAGCACCATTTTCCAAAGAAATCACTTTGTCTCCTGATGTTGTAAATACTTTAACATGAATTAAAAAGAGTATTTTACCTCTGAGGGACATTAAATACATTTATTATCTTTACAAGAAATAAATATTAGTTTATTTTCTTTGAAACAAACTGTTGTACAATATATAAAAGAAATAGACAGCATTAAGTTTATGGTTTAAAATAATAAACCAAAATTCTTAATTGGAGATACTAAGAAATTGATACAAGGACAACAGGAATTGTATAAATACATAAGAGATGTCAGAGAGGAGACTTTTACAATCAATTATCATGTGAGTATTGACAATCTGACAGAAAAATTAAACAAATGAAGTATTTCTGTTGGAAAAGTTGAAGAAAACACTTCATCAAATCCAAAATTACTTCTAGACCATGTAAAAAAGAGTTCTGAATAAAGAGCAAATCTTGAAGATGACATTCAAAGTGTAATGAAACTTATTACTGCAAAAATTAATAAAATAAATGAGGCTAACTTGAATATGCCAAATTTATCAACCCCATTTTCTCACATAAGAAGTCCTGTTAAACCAAAAGATAAAATAAAAAATCAATTCATAACAGAATTGAGCCATCAAGACAATAAGAAAGTCTTAATGAAGGAAGCACCTCAATTAAAAGAATGGCCAGCATTCGCAGGTGAAGGTGAATAGGACCATATGTCATTTATTAAAATAATTCACATTTTACAAGAGGATTATGCCATACTAGATTAATTAATCACTGAAATATTACATTCATTATTTGAAAAATCTGCAAAGAGATAGTACTATGGCATAAGAAAAACAAATCGAAAAAATACCTGGTCTTGGTGGAAAAATGAAATTTACACCAAGTGGAAAAATGATTTCTGGAGGTAAAAAATAGAAAATTAATTTGAAAGTTCCTTCTTTGACCTAGATAAGGATGACCCTTTTACTTCGTCCTTAAAAAAAGCTGAAAGATTGAATGCACTGCACCCAGAAATGTCACAGATAGTGGTGCATATGAAGATGCCCAAAAAATGTGGAGAAGACCTGAAACATTCCCTGAGAAGTAGTTGCATAGAGCCATGTTCCACAGAGAAGTAAATTAGTGAACTAGAGGATCTAGTTACAAGAACCAAAATTGGCAGAATATGGAAAAAATTGGATATTAAAAGTCCAAATAAGCCATTCATTAAGAAATATAAACCAAAGGAACCTTTCAAACCCAATAAACCCAACACTAATGAGCAAAGAAAATTCCATAAATGTGGTGTTATTGAACACTTAGCCAATCATTGTCTTGAAAAGGCCAAGATCCATGAGATTATGGAAACAGAATACCATGATTATAAAGAAGATGAATGTGACTCTGAAAAAGAAACTGAAGAGTCAGAAACTTCTTAAAGTGATTAAATTGATATATTTAATGCACAAATTAATTATATTTATTTAATATATGAAGTACTAGATGTAAACTCAAACTTACCACAATTTGGAACATCTGATAAAAGCCTCACAAACATACAAGATGGAAAGCTGCGTAAAACCAAACCTGAAAAAGGAATGGGATATACACCTGGAAATTCAAGTATGAGTATTTTCATGGTTGAAAACCAAGAGGTAAAAGTAAACCTGGACACGTGAGCATACTGAGTTATTTGAAAGCAATTATACCAGGTTGGGAAGAAAAACTTATACCAATACAAGGGGTTAAATTTAGTATTGCAAGTGAAAGCTTGAAGCCCCTTGGAATAATTGACTTGAAATTCATTTTTCTTCATCCTTCCAAATGCATAAGCATGAAAGTAGAGTTTGTAGCTATGGTAAACTGTACGAGTAACCATTTTACACTTGGAAATTATTACTTGTCAATCTATGTCATAGGTATCTCTAACCAGAAAGGCAAATATTTCACCATAGGAAACAATAACAGACATAAATTTGGTTTTTTGAACAATAAAATACAAATTACTGATATAAAAATGAAGACACAAGCCCAGAAAGACATTCATTCATAATCAAACAGCTTATATAGGTACAATTCTATCAAGAATTAACAGAAAAAATGAAAGAAAGATTGATTGATCTCTTATTCAAATACACAAGTGCCTTCGCAACTGACAAAGAGCCACTAGGTACTATCATTGGACATGAAGTGGACATTATTCTTAATGTGGAAAAACTTTATCCATCCCTGTTAAGAGACCAGCTTACCCAGCTAGCCCAAGAGCTATAGAAGCGTTAAAGGTACACATTAAACTAATGTACCTTGGGGTTTTAAGAAAGGTAGGACATAATGAGCAGGTAGAGGTGACTAAACCTGTCATAATAACTTGGAAAAATGGAAAAGCAAGGATGGAAGGGCACTTTAGAGCTTTGAATATCTATCCTAGCCCTGACAGATATGCAATACCCAGAATTCCTGAGACAATAACACAATTGTCACAGTCTAAGTTCATTACAGCCATTGATGCTCTAAAGGGCTTTCACCAAAACTTCTTAACAAAAAAATTCCAAGAAGCTACTGAGGATAATAGTCCACTGTGGAATAAATGAAGATTTAAGGATTCCATTTGGTATAAAAAATGCACCTTCCCACTATCAAAAAATAATGAATACCATATTTCCTGAATAATTGTCAGAAGTATGGTTAATTATTTACATTGATGATATCATAGTCTGCTCAGAAACCTGAGAAAATCACTTTAAAAGACTAGAAAGAGTCTAACAAAAGATAGTTCAAGTAAATATGAATATTCCCTCAAACAAATGTCATTTTACATATAGTGAACTAAAAGCACTGGGAAATTTTGTATCTGGAATAAGTTTGGGCATAGAGAAAAATAAAGTAGCAGCAGTACTACTGAAACCAATTCCCAAACCAAAAAATAAATGCAATCATTTCTAGGATTTTCTGGTTATTACAGATAGCATATAAGATCCTTTTCAATAATTTCCAAATCCTTGAATAAGCTCTGTAACTAACAAAAAGTATATGAAATTACTAAAGAAAGGGTTAAAGCAGATGAGGAATTGAAAAATGCCCTCACAAATGCCCCATTTCTTCCAATTCCTGATTGGAAACTACCTTTTAAACTGTACATTGATGCTTGTGGAGAAGGACAAGGTTCTGCACTAAACCAGACACCAACCATCAATCAAAAACCTTTTGAAGGACTAATTTGCTTAATTTCAAGATGAATTAAGCCAACATAGTCAAGATATGGAGAAAGCCAAATGTAATTTCTTTTATTACTGTGGGCATTAGAGAAATTACACTACTATTTGGATGGAAGAGTGTTTGATGTCATCACAGACTTTAATGCTGTAAAGTCTTTATTAAGCATGAAGACACCAAATAGACACATGCTGAAATGGCAGATTGCTATCCAATAATATAGATTAAATATGACTATAGTTCATAAATATGGAAATATTCATAAAAATGCAGATATTCTGGGCAGATGGGCTTTAGCAAATACACCTGAAAACCCAGCATGGGTACCAAAGGAAGAAAACCATAAATAAGGCATATGTGTCACCAAAATTGGCACAGAATTCTTTAAATAATCTAAAGAAAGCTATAAAATGGACAAAAATTGTCATATCTTATTCCAAATTTTAATTAAATATTGCAAAGATCCATCATTATCCTCCAAACTAGATGAAGTATTGAAAAAAGCATACAATGAAGGAATATTCCACCTCCTTGATGGAATTCTTTTTCATAGGACCAAACAAAAAGGTGTTATGACCTTGACAGATAGAACTCTGATAAACACTATACTACATGAATGCTATGATAGTGTTGTATCTTGAGATCTCTCAGAAGATAGGACACTAGAGAGGGTGAAAACCTGCTCTTGGTGGCCAAATTTTGGAAACAACGTTGCAGAGTATTGCCAAACCTGTGACAGATGTCAAAAAGAAAACAGAGCCTCAGGAAAGAAATTGGAAAAGATGATCCAAATCCAAGAACCAAAATCCCCATGGGAAATAGTTCAAATGAATTGGGTAAAAGCCTTACCTCCAAAAGGAGACAGGAGTTTTAATGCATTCCTAGTACTTATTGAAAGGTACAGAAAAACTCCAATGTTCTTACCATGTAAGAAAGATGACACATCTTTGTACACAGCCATAATGATATGTAATACAGGATTATTCCAAAACATCATAAGTGATAGAGATTCAAAATTCACTTCAGCATTATGGACAAATCTCCATAACCTTTTTGGAACAAAGTTATCATTCTCAACAGCTTACCACCCTTGAGCTGATGGTTTGGCAGAAAGAATGATACAGACCTTAGAGGACATGATCAGAAGATTCTGTGCTAATGGCCTAGAATGCAAAGACTCTGATGGTTTTACCCATGATTTGTGGACCTTTTTAACAGCTCTTGAGCTGCAATATAAGATTTCAATTCATTCTTCAACTGGAAAAACACCAGAAATGTTAGAAAAAGGTTTGAATCCAAGACTTCCTTATGACACCCTCAAAAAAAGACTTGATGGATATACATCCAACAGAAAGCAGTTTCAAGATTATTCTTGACAAAGTAAGACTTCATGCCAAAAGATTTATGCAAGATTCTTTTAAATATGCAAAAGGAATATGGGAAAAAATTTACAAGCCACCTGATTTTAAATTAGGATACTTGTTAAAGGCCCAAAGAAATTGAAAGATTAATTTTCAGGACCTTTATGATAAAAGCACTACATGGCCCTAATGCTGTGCAACTAGAACTCACAGGTGAATTAATGAATAAACATCCAGCTTTCCCCATAAGTCTGATAAAACCATACAGCTCAAGTGATAAATATTTATTTCCCCTAATAAATAAACCACCATTTTAAATTCCCCCTCTAGAAGAAAGAGAAGAAAAGAACATTATGGAATTCCTCAAAGAAAGGAGGACAAGAAACAAGAAAGAAAGTAAATACCTTGTGAGGTAAAAAATTGCAACACAAGGAGATTAATTGTTCCTTGAGAAAGATATAACCAATTCTGAAAAGCTATTAAGAAGGTTCATACATGAGATAAGACCTAATTAATACAAAATTTAAGCATTATTTAGCATCAATACTAATAAGGTCTAATGAAGAGGTAGGACACTGGATGTTACCCTAATTAACTATATCAGATTGTTGTATAGTCATTTTTGGTGGTAGGGAATCTGAGACTTTGTGATATGACCAAATATCTAAGAAAATCACATAATAACTTTACAATAATTATTCTAATAATAAGAATTAAAATATATTATCTTCAAATAAGTAGAAATTCCATAGATAGGAATAAATCTTTGATTAACTCATAATCTAATGAAAAAAAAATTGAAATAAATTTCCCCATTAAAATCCCCATTGTGAAATACACATATAAAAGCTTTATGTCATATCTGTAAAGACAATAATACTTACTGAGTAATAAGTAAAAATTCCATAAAAAGGTATAAATCCTTTATTATATCATAAACCAATGAATTAAAATTTGGGATAAACTGTACTATTAAGTTCCCCATGAATAATTACACATATAAAATTCTTATTTAATATTTGTAAAGTCAATACTTAAGGAAATAACCTGAATATATGCACTTTTATGATCAGTGCATATATTTATGGTTTTTAGCTAATATCTCTTGAAATATAAATTATAGAGAGTTGAATAAAAAATAATTTTACCATTTTATTACTGTAAAACGTTAACTATGAGCTTTTTTGAAAAGCTACAAACAAGGTTATAACTTGTAGGGGTTCATTGAACAAAATTGTTATAGCTGTTGACCACTTTGTTGTGAAAATGGTTAAAACTTAAAGGAAAGTGGTTATTCATATTCTAATAGTTCATAAATGAAGAATTATTTGATATGTATAATTATATTAAAGGCATACCCCTTTGAAATTATGGTTTGAAGTTTAAAATAGTAAATTTTGACAGAAAAGATGACTTACAAGAAAAATAATCAAAAATATAGTTTTGATTATTTGATGAAATTCTCTTGGAGCTTTAATAATTACATTCCAAGCTATCATAATTCACTCTTTGAATGTCTGTATTGTGTATAACTTAAAATTTATTAATGATCAAAGTTTAAGCTTAAATTGATCCTTTATGATCACTCACTGTAACCTTATTTTAAGTTTAACAGTCATATAGGTGATAGAAGTGATGAATACTAGTTTATAATGATTAGTACTAATAAAATTCATAAATTTTATTCCTCTCCCAAGCCTATGATGTCAGAAAACATAGAGTCACAGTGATAACTCTAAATAATGGCATAATAATGAGAGAAGATGGTTTAATTATGATCCAATAATAACTAAACCTTGAATTACTGATTAATTCCAGTGGATAACATCCGTAAGTTTTTGACTAGAAGCCTTTTGGACTCTAGGAGGGAGGACTTTACTATATATAGAGCTCTTTTTACCTCTTTTTCCCCCTCAGAGGCATCAAAAACATTAAAAAATTAAATCAAAAGGTAATTTGTTCATTCTTTATATAGAAATCTACTATATTATTAAAGATAGAAAATAATATTCATTTTAATAATCAATATTTAAGTGATAAAATAAATTTTTAAATTTTTTTTGTTAAATTTCTATATAAAACCTTAATTACATGTAAAAACAAAAATATTTGTAATTTGTTTTATTTACTTATTTTAGATTTTAAATAAAATTTGAATAAGTCTTATTTACATTTTTAGGTATAAATTTTATTCAAAATTATTAAATTAAGTTTCAAAATTAAGTTATTTTGATCTTTTATAAGAATTTTCCTTTTTATTATTATTTTTAATAATTCTTTTATTAATATAAATAGTATTTATATTAATTTATAAGCTTAATATTAGTAATATTATTGTTATAAATTGTTTTTTTTTTATTAAATAACAATTTTTTTAAACTTTTATTATTTGTTTTTAACAATCATAAAGTGTCATCAATATTAATATTTTTATTTTTATTATTTTATTTTATTTATTTAATAATATAAAAATTTTACACAATAATCATAATAATTCTTCATTATTATAATTATTCTTTATCTTATTATTTAATTTTAATAAGGACATTCATATTAAAATAAGTAAAATATTGATAATATTTACTTTTTGTTTCATATTAAAAACTTACATACAGTGAATGTTCAAAGATTTAATTCAGTGGTATCATTGGGTTGATTGTAGGATTCAGTAATATTTTTGACCAGTTCTCTTTGATTATGGGCTCACAAATTTTGGTGACAATGTTGAAATTTTTCTTACCACTAAAGAGATCTGTAGCACATATTGAATGAAGCCAAGAGATCAAGCTAAGAATAATTACCAGTAACTTTTTGCATCAAAGATATAGAACCAAATAGAGAGCCATAATTTTAACTCCAAAGATGAGTAGAAGATTTGTTAAAAGCACTTGAATTCATAAAATTGTAAAAGATTTCCTAAACCTGAAGAGAAGACCCAAGCTAAATACAATTTATCACAATCTAGTTCAGTATTTTTTTTTTATTTTGAATGAAATGAAAAGTTCCTTGTTTAATTAATTCTAATTGAGTAATTAGAGATATGTAGGGAGAAGAAGCTGAATTTCTATCACAAGACTAATGAGATTAAATCATGAATGATTATTTTTAATTTTGATAATAATGAATTTTAGGATTATGATAAAAATATTATACAGAATAAATTTCCACCACCACATTCATTATCCCATTGATTATTATCTTTATCAAAAGTTTTTTTCACCTAAATTTATCCAAAGATCATTAGGTCCTTGTACAATGTCCATAGGACAATAAATTTCTTCTAAACCAACAGTTAGATGAAAATAAGAATTCAATAAATTCAAATTACTAAAAATTTTAAATATAAATATCAAAATATTTTTTTTTCAATTTAAAAAAGAATTACAAAACTTGGCCCAAGGATGTTAACAATTCATCTACCTAATAATGTTGTGTAAGTTGAGGACATGGCACCACATAGGAAATCTATTTTTATGATCAATAAAAAGATAAGATGTGATTATGATCAAAATTAGTTAATCAATTCAATTTCAATATAATTCTATATTTGAAAAGATTTAATTAATTTTTATTTGCACTACTGATAGAATTTAATATTACTAATAAGTATTACTCCTTTCCAAAATCTTGGACTAGTTTTTGGAACACCTTTTGTAAAGAAAACTTTTTCATTGTTTGGTTGACCTTTGGCTTACAACCGTCAGGGTGAGTTGGCATCTTGGCATTGAGGATGGAGGGCTTTTAAATATTGAAGAGGATTCCTGTTTTTTATACAGAGGAGATATATTTTGGTTTTATTGGAATTTATAATAAGGTATTGACTTGGTTGTAACCCAAATCCCAATTAGTCTATCATCAGTTTTATACAAATTAGAAAAATTGAAACAGACCTTTATCAAAAAATTACTGTGGGTTTCTATAAAGTTCCATCTGTCTATAAACATTTTCATCCACACATGAGCCCAGCCAGCCATTAATAAAACCTATCATATTATTTTTTTCAATCACACAAAATCTGTTCATTTATCAAATTATAATTCTCCCTGCCATGATGTTTTCATCTAAAGGGGGGAATCAATGCCATCAATGAATCCCATGCACCCATTGAAACCTTCTTGGTGCATATCCTAATATATTTCTCTCCTCTGGTTGGCATTGGGCCATTTAATGTAATCATGTTCAATAGAATAAATCGCATTTGTCACAAATTGTGTTACAAGGATTACTGTTCCCCTACCAAAATGAAAGTGGTGTGCAAATTTCCCTACAGATGCAGCATTTCTATTAGATCCCAGGTGCTCCTGAGTCAATGCCAAATGATGTGCAATAAGAAGCTGGTGACATGTACTGTGATTGTGGAATACAGCATGTCCGCAAATTTTGTGATATATGAATTCAAACCCCTCCTTGGACATCATCATTGCACATGTTGAATAGGGCATGGAGGTTATAATTGTCATGCTTGGGATGTTGGAGTGATTGCTTCAAATACCAAGAACTTGTCAGGAGAGAATAAGCCTGTGCGTATATTTGTGATGGGTTGAATATGTGATCAATGACAGTTGATTGGCACAGGTCTCATGGATACATGACTGAGCCAAGTGTTGGGTGTGTTGCTAGGCCACTATATTGGGGTATTTGCTGATGATTTTCATTGATCTTTGAGAACATCCACAGCAGCTCAAGGTCCTTGAAAGCTTGGCGTCGCTGAGAGTTCCTGGGCATGTTGTTGATGGATAGGTGGTTGTATTGAAATGAGATTGAGGGGAGTCTTTGGAGGGTTTAATTGAGGCAGCCAAGCTTATGCTTTTTATGCTTTGGGTGGAAGTTTGCCTGAATAGGAAGTGTTTTGACTGGATCTGCTTAAAGTGGTGCATCCACACGGACTGTGCATAGGATTTGCAACTCATTTTTGAGTTAAAAATCACGATTTTTACGAGCCACAAAACAACTCATGCGAGGTCTTTGACAAGGACATTCCTGTTCCTGCTCATCTGAAGTTTGGCTCATGGGTTGGCCCTTTGAACCCTACAAATATCTTTTTTTGTTTCATAAATTTATTAATTGAAATAAAAAAAATTAAGTTAAATTTTTCTTTTTAATTTTTCATTATTTTCCTAAAAAAAAAATTTTTTTATTTATTATTTTACAAGTTTTTTTTTAAAAGAAAAACATTATGTACACTTAAATTTTTTTTTAAAAAAAAAGTAAAAATTATAATAATTCATATTTAATAATTAATTTCAATATACGAAACAGAAATTGTTTTTCAAAAATTGTTTAGCCATAAAGAAATGATGGCTCAAACCAACTCAACATTGAGCAATCCTAGGGTTAAGTTGGATGAACTGACATAATAAAGTTGAAAGTCAATTGGCCATTTTCTTTCATGTGTCGATGATACTCAAGTTTAACCATGTACGCATGATCCACCGCTGGTGGTTACGATTGTGAATGATCTAGAGGCTTAGCTGCTTCTCATGCGTGATGATATATTCATCTACGGTCTGTTTGAAAACAATAACCTCAATCAAGGAAATAAAGACCACCGGTTGTGCATTTCACCGAAAAAACACAAACTTGGTGTCTCAACTATTTTTATTATAATGAGTTGAATATTTATGCTTCAATTGAATAATATACAAATTTCCTTTGCTCATACATTTTGCGTCAATTTGTCTCATGCTTTTAAGGGGTTAGTTAAATTTATTGAGTTTTACGCTAAACGTTGAAAAAACCAAAGGAATTATAAAACTATAGTACAAATTGCTAAGCTTTTTGCGGGCTAATTGACCACCATCACCACTCCATGATTTTATAAGGGATAGCAAAACCGATTTTATGCCATCGCTCTAGTGGAGGATATAAATAGTCAATAACGCGGTAGTTTAACATGTACTGATCTCGAAAGGGAATGCAAGTCCATAAAATGAAGATTATTGTCCAAGTCCAAGCACCACCCAAGGAATGAGGGATGAGAGGAATGATATAAGGTTCCAGCAAAATGCCGATGGGTTGAATGAGAAAAAAGACCAATGAGCCTGGGTAGGAAATGAAGTGGACGTGGGGAGAAGGGTGAGTTGGACGAGCTACGAAGCGAATAGCTAAAGGAAATTTGAATCGGTTCAGCTTTTGTTTGGTCAAGATGTTTAAAGAAAAGATTGATTTAGACTTACCAATTTCATGTTGGATGCCACTGACAAGAAAAGAACCAAATAATCCTGAAATCCGTTGAGTTTTTAGACCGAAGCCTAGTTTAGCGGCGGCACGACTTGCTGGCAGTGCACCGCAAATCAAGTAGCCACGACGAAAGAGCTGATGCCAACCTTTTCCCCAAAACCAAGCCAGTGATGGTGGTTGATGGGGAATATGGAACAATGGAATGAATAACTTTGGATCCCAGAAGCTCACAAACCAAAATGGAAGAGAGACCGATTGAGAGACCCAGGTGATAAAGTGAGATAATAATGCTAAATAGCCAGCTGAAAGTTCCATGCCGGCGATGATGAGGAATCCAAAGGCTAAGCTTGCTAGCCCCTCTGCGAGAATCAGGGCGCCAGGGAAATTTGGCAAGCCAATAGCCATCCATGCATTTAAGGCCGATCCATGGTCTCGAAATAAGATACAGCCGACAAGTGCGATCATTTGTACATAATGCGAAATGACGACCAACTTGACGGTGTAGCATAAAGAGCGCTCCTTCTCGGCTAATTTCCGACCCCAGCCATATTTGAGTCCTCTCAAGCTTGAGAAGATTACCAAAGAAAATTGAGTAGGATATTCAGTTGAGGTTGCAAGCAAAGCATCAGCCATGTATTGAGTGATTGACTAACGAAAAGAAGCGGTCAAGTGATCCAGCAATAATGTCTTTGCAGAGGTCAAATTGGCTTGGGCTGCGTGAAGCGGATTGAGATTTTTTTGATTTGAGGAACTGAGGCTGAATCTGATAAGCATCGTTGGTGGGCTGATTGGAGAATAAAGCCCACTCCAAAGATCTCCCGGCGAGATGAAGGCCCCAGCAGGCCAGAGAGAGATTGAAGCAACCGCGTCTGGTGATGGGCGTAAAACAAAAGTCGTTGATGATCCCGAAGCTCAGACGGAGGTTGATAGGCAGCAGGGCTAGTCTCCACCATCGCAATCGGTTGTCGTGGGTTGCAAGAGCCGGGTGAGTTAGCAAGGCCTGCAAGAAGATTGGAATGTGGTAGGCCAACATCCACCATGAGAGGGGCGAATGCCACGGCGGCGGTCTGGCCTCGGCCCAGTGAGCCAGCCAGTCGCGATATTTGAGATCCATGTAAATCGATGGCGGCAGCGACTGATCTATGTCCAGACAGGGCCTTGGGACTCGTTGGCACCCAGCCAGGATAGCACTCGTAATTTATGCTCGAGTTATCCAGCCCAGCGGAATTCCGGCAGCCAGCGAGGACTCTGGAGGCTTGAGGGCGGATTGGGCTGTGCGAAACTTTGAGGGCGGAGTTAGAGAGCAGCTATCCAGATCGATGGACGATTGGAGCAGCCGATGGTTCCCATCCCCAGGCGTAGCAGGCTCACAGGCCAGCTCTGGCAGCTCAGCACGAACTGGCCGGCGAGATGCCGACGACGTGGGTGGGAGTCCGTGGAGTGATGGGAGTGAGTATGGCAGTGGCAGTCTGGCCTGGGGCATCATGCTTACTGTATCCCATCGGCTGAGCTGACAACCGACCATCGACAACCTTCACGCCACCGCCGAATGCCGACGAATTGCCTGGTGAGAAAGCGAATTCGGCCGGGCTTTGGCGAGCCAGGCTGACAGCTGGAGAGTATTCTGATAAGAAAACTAGCCGGCCACTGCCCCGCTGCCCAGACCTAGGCCGGCGCCGCCGGAGTCGGACGCAGCAGCCGATGAGGGCCGGATTCCAGACCAAAGGGCCCGCTCATGATGGCTGGCCATTCACACGACGCAGGCATCTGAGGACATCAAGCAGAGCACATCTAGGATTCCTCCCATTTACAAGATGATCAAGAGTAGCTCACCTTCCAAAAGCCAAGCCACTGTCCGGAACTTGAGATTTGTCTTGAATGGGAATCGAAGCTGGAATGGCTGGGCTCCAATGGCAATGGGTCATAGACTTAGCAGAGGCTCAGTGGTGGCACTCAGGGCTATTAGGTGCTGCTTCAATTGGGAAGAGAGTTGCACTGGCCCAATGGGGCATGTCATCACAAGAGTGCCAGTAGGAGGGCCTGGGAGTGCTTCCTGGGTAGATTGGCTTTTGGATAGAACACAATAGGGGGACTCAATCTTTGCCGCAAATTCAAAATGAGAGATGTCTCATCTGTCACACAAAGAGCGTGGGTGAAAGTTCAATATGAGATGCCCCACCAGCTTTCCAGAACCCCCCGAATGTTGCCTTCTTGAGAAGTTCCGGGGGACAAGGTTGCTTTTTTGTCACTTCATCCAACCCCAATCATCTTTTCTTCAAAAAACCCTAATTTCCTACTCACCTTAACTGATCCTTCAATTTTTCAAAAAACAAAAATTTCCAGCTCTACTTAACCGCAATTTCCTTAATAGACACTACTCCACCACAAGTATCATTAACGGACTTTGCAAGGTTGCCCACTGGTGAGCTTGCTAGCTGAACATTTGTTCTTCATGTTCTCCTTATGCAGCTGCTGATTTCAATAATTGATGTTTAGTTAGACATGAACCCAATTAATTCCAATATATCTTCTGGCATGTGCATGTATAATGGTAATAGGCAGAATAATTCACCTTCTTTCAAACCCTCACATCCAGAAGTCCACCATCATCTGTCACAAGGTTTTGTCCCAGGCCCATTCAACATTGAACGTGGTCCAAATGGCTCATTTTTGGGTGAAGAAGCAATCCACCATCTCCATCAGACCAATCATCAATATAGAAGACCAGAACTGAGATCTCCGGCAAATTCTGATCAATATGCAAATGTAGATGCTGGGGTACACCTGGCATGTCCAAGTACTCATCTGTCACCAGGTCTCATCACAAATTGGCATGGACAATGTCAAATTGTTTCCAGCCACCACACAAACCTTCATGAAAATTGGAGTCCTGCATTGATCAGTTCAATATCGCAAGGCCCAGAAAATTATCATTGCAGCAGGGGCAGTAATCAAGCAACGGGCCTCACTCAGTCAGTCAAACGTCTACGCTTGACTCCTTCAAGGTCTGCTAGTGGCATAAGCTGGAAAACTACTGAGGAAAGTGGGGTTATATCCCAATTGGAATCACCAGTTCAGAGTGTGACCAATAGTAATAAGTGACGCAAGAAATTGTCAGTACCAAAAAAGAGAGATAGCAACCCAAACTTCACAATCAAGGATTACAAGAATGTATGCGATTACTTAGAGAATGAGGACAACTACAGCCGTTTATTTGGCAAAACAACAAAAGTGAATGTTGGGGAGCGCCTGAGGACAAGAAAAGTGGCATGTGAGCTTTTTGCTGGACATCTCAACTCCCTCAATTTGGGCTTGGCATTAACAGGGAGACATTGTGAGCAGCGGTTTGGCAATTACAAAAAAAAATATTTGGCTACCCACATGTGGGTAGCAAATACTGGAGCAGGGCTCAGTGAAGAAGAAATGGGTATGACAATCCAGCAGAAGTTAGAGAAGATGTGCCCGTGTTATGAGCGGATGGATCAAAACCAAATGTGATGGCATTGAATGAATTGAACACGACTAGTCAAGATCCAATCAACGTAGGAAGGTTCTGATTTGGAGGCATTTAGTGATGGTGAGTCGGGAATATCAGCCTATGAGCAACTCCATTGGCACCTCAACAGAACAAAAAAAAGAAAGGATACCGAGTCAAATGATCAAATAACTGTTAATAGGGGGCCCAAGGGCAATTGGGCTGCATCTAAAAGGGCATCCATGACCCAAGGGGCCATGGGGAATCTCAAGCAAATACATGAACAAGAAGACCGGGAAAATGAAGACATGCATGTACGCTTATTGAAGGATTTTGTTGATTTGCAAGCAAACAAGTGGTCCGATGAGAAGTTCATTATGAAAGAAAAAAATGATTGCAATTATCAGCTTGAAAAGGAAAGAATGGACAGGCAATTCAAATTGGATACCAAAGAAAAAGAGTGCAATTATGAATTAGAAAAGGAACGCATGGAACGCCAATTTGATTTGAAGAGAGAGCGAATGAATCGTGAGAAATCATTGATGGAGACAAAATTGGCAATGGCCAAAGAGCTACTGCTATCTGGGAAGACGAGTGAGGAGATCACTGGACTTCTTAAGCAGTTGTAGCTAATTATTGGATATGTAAGTAATTATTTGAAAATCATTGTGGAATATAAATACAGCAAATTAATGGAAATGATTTTAAATGGCAGATTAAGAATGGTATTTTTGTAATTAGTCTCATATAGCTCATTTATATCAAGACCAGTGGGCTAAATTAGTGGTAAAAATGGCAACAATTCATTATAAGATGTATTTTGATTGTTTTTAAAATAAAGGTGTATGACATTGACTTGAATTTATGTGATGTGAGTCAGTACAGTAGGAAATACATAATCTTTTGTGAGTTTGCAATTTGATGTCTGAATGAAGGAAATCAAAGACCAAACAAAGTGAATGCAAAAGTTTTTGTGCTTTGAAATTTTGAGCTATTTTGATTTAAGTTGGGACTTGAAGAAAAGAAGAAATAAGCAATAATTAATCAAATCAATTTTAAATTGATTGAAGAACTGGTCATTTAAATGAAAGAAATAATGACAAATTATTTGATTTTGAGAAATCATGCAAGAAAGTTAAATTCAGTGCAAAAAAAAGTGATACCCCAGAAAGGCAATGTTTAACATGCACATATGGTTGGGTCCCCACAAAAAGGCAACTTCACGCAAATAAATGGGTGTCTGGGACACTTTTGGGATTTTGATTTAATTTGAATTAATTTTAATTAATTTTAATTAATTTTAATTAATTTTAATTAATTTTAATTAATTTTAATTAATTTTAATTAATTTTAATTAATTTTAATTAATTTTAATAAATTTTAATTAATTTTAATTAATTTTAATTAATTTTAATTAATTTTAATTAATTTTAATTAATTTTAATTAATTTTAATTAATTTTAATTAATTTTAATTAATTTTAATTAATTTTAATAAATTTTAATTAATTTTAATTAATTTTAATTAATTTTAATTAATTTTAATTAATTTTAATTAATTTTAATAAATTTTAATTAATTTTAATTAATTTTAATAAATTTTAATTAATTTTAATTAATTTTAATTAATTTTAATTAATTTTAATAAATTTTAATTAATTTTAATTAATTTTAATTAATTTTAATTAATTTTAATTAATTTTAATTAATTTTAATTAATTTTAATAAATTTTAATTAATTTTAATTAATTTTAATTAATTTTAATTAATTTTAATAAATTTTAATTAATTTTAATTAATTTTAATTAATTTCAATTAATTTTAATTAATTTTAATTAATTTTAATTAATTTCAATTAATTTTAATTAATTTTAATTAATTTTAATTAATTTTAATTAATTTTAATTAATTTTAATTAATTTTGATTAATTTTAATTAATTTTAATTAATTTTAATTAATTTTAATTAATTTTAATTAATTTTAATTAATTTTAATTAATTTTAATTAATTTTAATTAATTTTAATTAATTTTAATTAATTTTAATTAATTTTGATTAATTTTAATTAATTTTAATTAATTTTAATTAATTTTAATTAATTTTAATTAATTTTAATTAATTTTAATTAATTTTAATTAATTTTAATTAATTTTAATTAATTTTAATTAATTTTAATTAATTTTAATTAATTTTAATTAATTTTAATTAATTTTAATTAATTTTAATTAATTTTAATTAATTTTAATTAATTTTAATTAATTTTAATTAATTTAATTAATTTTAATTAATTTTAATTAATTTTAATTAATTTTAATTAATTTTAATTAATTTTAATTAATTTTAATTAATTTTAATTAATTTTAATTAATTTTAATTAATTTTAATTAATTTTAATTAATTTTAATTAATTTTAATTAATTTTAATTAATTTTAATTAATTTTAATTAATTTTAATTAATTTTAATTAATTTTAATTAATTTAATTAATTTTAATTAATTTTAATTAATTTTAATTAATTTTAATTAATTTTAATTAATTTTAATTAATTTTAATTAATTTTAATTAATTTTAATTAATTTTAATTAATTTTAATTAATTTTAATTAATTTTAATTAATTTTAATTAATTTTAATTAATTTTAATTAATTTTAATTAATTTTAATTAATTTTAATTAATTTTAATTAATTTTAATTAATTTAAATTAATTTAAATTAATTTTATTTAATT